>CM065801.1:184717169-190548169 GCA_033398695.1 Orobanche coerulescens
TTCATCCGCTGATGGATCGATTATGGTTAAATGATGTTGTTAAACATATTCTATGGATTGTATATCCATATTTCAACTTGGAATTCCGTTTTCGGGTTTTGACGGGACGAATCGTGTTCTTGACCGTTTTAGGGGAAATCCTTGAACTTTCATCATTTGTTCTTTGAATTCAGCGGCTTTGGGTCGTACTTTGGAATTCATTTTCGTTGTTATTGTTTTCGTTCGTAGTTCATTGTTGTGGATTGTCGTTCGGTGGAGTCGGCGAGTTCGTAGTCGGTTCGTGCCAACCTACTTCGGCCGATTCTCCGCGTTGTTCTTATTCGAGGCAAGTACCTTGTCCATACTTTTCTTGTTTTATGGATATGATAATTAGTGATCGTATCCTTGTGTTTATTTGATCGTTTGAATTTCGCTTTCAAAATATTCGGCTAGCCTCGTTAAAGGCCCTCTTTCAAAACCGTGTGTGTTTTGTAAATGGTGTGAGTTGTAAGTGACTACGTGAATTCTTTGGATATGTTTGGTGTTGATGTTGCGCTTCATAATGCGTGTATGAATATATTATCTCATTTCAAAGGCATTGTGATTTGACGATTATGTCGTACCTTGTGTTCGTTGCCTTTGGTGGATTATATGAATATCCTTGTTGTGACGTGTTAATTGTGTGAATGTATTTCGCTCACCTCGGGAGGGTCCGACGGGATCACGGAGGGAATCCAATGGTATAGCCCTGGATTCACGAGTGCGGTTGTTTATGTTTTGTGAATGTGTTTACTCACCGTGGGTTGGTTCGACGGGGCCACGACGGGGGTCCAATGGTATAGCCCTGGATTCACGAGTAAAACTTCACGAGTTGGTGTATACGATTTCGAAAACGCATTCTTCTCACCTTGGGAGGGTCCGACGGGGCCACGAAGGGAATCCAATGGTATAGCCCTGGATTCACGAGTTGGTGTTGTATTTTTGGTGACCAAGGTTTACGTATCTTGGGTGATTATATTGTATTGATTTTATGTCCGTCGAGGACACGTGACGTGGGTTTTAACCTGTGAATTGTTGTCGGTCTTCTATTTGCGAAAACAAAACCTTTCGGGTCATGACTCGTTGATTTTGGAAAGATTAGGATTTGATAATCCTAAATTGTTTTCTATTAAAACTCTCGATGGTATTTTAAACTGTTTTACAAATTGTTCCCTTAATTATGGTCTTTCGGTTTGAATGTTTTACCCAAACTCTTGCCTCGGGAAGTACTTTTCCTCACGTTTGGATCTTTGATGATTCCCGTTATTGTTATTCGTGGAATGTGAATTGTATGGCTCGTATTTTTGCACTTGTACTTGCACTAGCGAAACAAAGGAGTTTGCTAACCCCAGTATTCGGGGTGGATGTCTATTGTTGCATTCAGTTTAGGAGCATGGCAATGGTCGGCATGAAGGATGATGAAAGATGAACGATACTAATCACACGAGGATCCGTTGATGTCGTATTGGTCTAGTTGTATTTTCTTTTCCATTGCAAGATCTTTTCCCCGTTGTACGGGAGTTTATTGTATTTTGACCCCTGCGTGGGTATGTGTTTGGAATTGAGTTGTATGTTATTATTGAAAGACCAAGTCGGTCTACTGAGTCATTTTAGCCTTAAAGGTGAGGTTTAGATGTTTGATTTTAGTTATCAGCCTGGTAGATCCTCGAGGAGAGGGTCTACGGCGTGTAATATCCCTGAGCGGATTGGGGGTGTTACAAAAATGGTATCGGAGCTTAGGTTGTGGAAACCTAGGCTGTCGGGTCAGTGGTGTCTATTGAGTTTTTGTCTCGTCGGATTTTATCTGACTAGGTCGTGTCGCGACGCGTCGTCTGAGTTGGTTCGTTGTGATTAGTATCGTGGGGCGATCATCATCTTCGTGCGACCTGTGGATGTAAGTCTCCCTTCTTTGTGTTGTGCCTCGTGTGACACGAGCTATTTTTATGATTTATTTGCTAAGTGACGGAATCCTCTTATGGATTTTGATTTCTTGATACGTGACTATTTGACTCTCATATTTCTTTCATGTGAGGAGTAGTTGCTGGATTGTGCATGTTGGACTCTATTTCTTTTTTTTCCGCTGCGTGAGTTCCTTTGTAATAGCTTTCGGTATCTTACCGACTGAATTCTATTTCGAAAATCGATTCCTTTAACCGAGTTGTTGGCCTTGACCGTTTTGACGGTAGTTGGGTGTTTTCAAATGATTTTGTGAGTTTTGATAAGTACTACCGTCATCGACCTTTTTGGGCATTCTTGTAATTGGTTTTTAGCCTGGTGGGTTCCGGCGCGGGACCCACGGCGCAATATTGCTCCTTGTAATTACCTGAAAATTTTGGGGCATTCTAACCCATTGAATTATTTTTGAAAACCTTGAGTATCCTAGAAAATTAAAATTCGAGACGTACTTTTAAAACGAATTATTTTCTTGCGGTGTTTTCAAGGTGTTTTCTAATGCCGCAATACATTTCAAAAAATTTTCGGTTGAGGACCAAAAATATTTTTGAGATATTTTCAAATGCAGTTGCTTAGACCCAAGGGTCGAATATTTTTGAAAGTTTTTCACTAAAGGAAAGGTGTCCTCATTTTTGTTCAAACGCAAGATGATTTTCAAAGTCTCGATAATGGTGTTTGCACTACTTTTTGTAAAATGATACTCAAGATCAACTGTTGTTTCCAAACTGTTTTCAAAAGGTGGTTCTCGTTTTTAAAACCTATCATTCCCGCTGCGGACCGGAAATGCGTGTATGGTTTTCGAACTTTCGTTACGGTGTCAACCCCGAATTGTGATTGAATTGGTGGCGTGAGCGTCGAGTCGCTCGCCACGCATATGTTTTGTTGGCCCTCTGTGAGAGGTGTGAATCGGTGTTTATCGCTTATCGCCTCGTGGCGATTTGCGTATTGTCACACTAGTGTGGGTTGTTAAAGCCTGGATTTTTATGCGTTATACACATGGGTGATTGTTTCATGATGTTTGTGATTGTGTGATGGACGGCCGTTGCTCGATGTTGTAATCTTCGAATGATGCCGTTGTTGTTGTGATTTTTGTATGCGTTGATATGTTATGCCGAGTTGGCATCTCCGGTATGTTGTTTTGCGGTGTTTTAATCCATTGTATCGAGCATTTATATTTTCGGTATGCCGAGCCGAGGCGTTTCAATCGTGATGTGCCGGGCATGCACGTGTAAATTGTCCTTCTCGTCGATAACACATTTCAAGTGTGGACTCGAGGACACCGAATTCGGGCTTGTGATTTGGCTACGAAACTTTCGAGTTCGCGCTCAAAGACAGATATCGAATCGTCTTTGAGAGGCCTTTGAAGGATGTTTCGTCGGTTGCTTGTTGTGTCGTCACCTTGATTTTGCTGTTGTGAGTTGCGGGGCGACCTTCTTTTATAAGAGGTCGAATGTAGTACCCGTGTTGTTTTTAGACTTCGTATTTTCTCTTTCTCCAGCCTATCGATTCGCTCGTGTTCGTTGATACCGTCTGAACTTGTTTTGTATTTCGGGTTCATCATTCGAACGAGCCGTGATCTTGTTTTGGGTCAACTGTTATCGCTGTCACTTTCCGAATTCGGTTCGATTCTTGTGAACCTTGTTCGAAGTAACATCTTTGTTTCTACTAGTTCTTTTATTCGAAGTGGACTGGATCTTGAACTTTTACATTTTCGACCCTGTCGACTCGTTTATGTTCGTTGACATTTCGAGCTTGTCCTGCTCCTTGCTTTTGTTGATCGAACGAGTGTGGTGTTATTTCGAATAACTCGTTGTCGTTGTGACTTTTCAATCGCTATTCCCTTTCCGTGGATCTTCGCAATGCATGTCTTGTAGTTCTCACCGGATCATCCACGGGAGTTGTTGTTTGAACTTTATTGTTCTTTGTGATTCGAACATGATTCTTCGATCTTTGTTGTCTCGATCGTTGTGGTTTGATCGCTTGATTGTTCGGTTTATATTGACCTGCTCCGTGATTGGCGAACATTCGTGCTCCTTCGTAATTCCCTTGATTCGGGAAATTAGTTTCGCTTTCGATCTTCCACTTAGGCGGTGGGATTTCGTGTTTGTTCAATGGCTGACTCGCTTTGATTGATGTACCGTTGGGTTGGTCAATCATATTGATTTTCGCTCGTTGTGTTTTGTGATTGTCGGATAATTGACTTGGCTATATTATCCGCTTGATGACGTTGTCACTTGTTGGTTTTTATTATATCCCTAACGGCGACGTTGTGTTGGTCGCCGTGGAGCGTGTTTTCACGCCGTATACTCCTTTGCGTTGTTTGTAACATTTCGCCGTTGGGCGTTAGTTACGCATTCTTGTGTATCTCGTTGAGTTTTTCCTGGCGGAATATTTCTTCTCCCTACTTGTTTTAAGTTTCGGGACGAAACTTCTTTAAAGGAGGGTAGAATGTAATATCCGCAATTTTCGATTTCCGGTAATTTCTTTTTTTTTTCGGCGGAAGTCTGTTTTGACGACTCGCTCATGTCCGTTTCGTCATTCTGAGAATGATTAATTCTACAATTTTTGACATCCGAGTTCGTTTCGGTGTCGTTTCGTTGAGTTCTGTGCTTTTTAGCGACTTTTCCGCACTTGAGTTCGATTCTTGCGAATCTCGTCCAAATCAAGTTGTTTCGAAGTTTCCGCAAGTCCGTTTAACTTTGTTAGACGGGTTGTGAACTTCGTTTGGTTATTCGATCACGTATCGTGATTTCCTAGCGCTTGGGCCATTTTGTAATTTCTTGAAAGTTACGTATCCGTATTCGTAATTATTGTCTCGACCCGTTTCTTGGTCGCGTATGACTAATTATGGTATTACGTTTTCATTTCGGTCGTTGATGTCGTCCGAACTTTTCGCCGTGTTCGCCTGCGGCGCTTTCGGAATCGGGTCGCCGAGCTCGACGGCTATGGATCGCCGGACGGTTGCGGGATCGCCGGACGATTGCAGGCACCGGCCGACGGTGCGGCAGAACCGGCGAGCGCACGCCACTGGCCGGAAAGGTCGCGCGCGCTAACCGGCAGTGTAGCGTCCGGTGGCCTAGCTTGACGCCATCTGGCCCGGGCAGCTGGGTTTCGAGGTTCGACTCGGTCGAGATCGGCAGTAGCGCACGCTACGCCGAGCGTAGCGCGCTAGTCGGCAGCGTAGCGCACGCCGGCCGGCTAGCGTACGTTACTGGCCGGGTCACCAGCCGGCTATCGGATCTCGGCTAGCGCGCGCAGGCTTCCGGCCGTAGCGCACGCTAGCGGGAGTCGGGTCGGCAGGTTTGGTCGGCAGGGTTGGTCGGTGATGCCGGGTCGTGTGGGCCCTGGCCGAGGGTGCTCGGCCGATACCGGCCGATAGCGCACGCTAGTCCGGGAAGGCTAGCGCACGCTAGTCTGGCCCAGTATAAATATGGCTGAGCAGTCACATTTCACTTCGTTTTTCATTTCATTCCTTCTCCGTCCGCGAATGGCGATTCATGGGCGACCAAGCCATGTTGTTTAACAGCAAAACCATGAAGTTCTGGAGTCCATAACATCAATCAATCGTCCGTTATCATCCTTTGATCCAGCGAATCAAGGTAATCTTCCTTAGAACCCTAATTTCGTGAATTTGGGGATTTTTGCAATTTCGTCCGATTCGTTCCGTGTTGTTGATTAATTCATGATGGGTATGATTAATCTTGATAATATTCTTGTGTTTAACATCATTTAATCCATTGTTCTTCGTCGAATCGAAGTATAATTCTTGATTTCCTTCGAGTTGACTTTTCGGGGGATTTGTCCCCGATCTCGTTTTTCATCCGTTTTCGATGGATCGATTATGGTTAAATGATGTTGTTAAACATATTCTATGGATTGTATATCCATATTTCAACTTGGAATTCCGTTTTCGGGTTTTGACGGGACGAATCGTGTTCTTGACCGTTTTAGGGGAAATCCTTGAACTTTCATCATTTGTTCTTTGAATTCAGCGGCTTTGGGTCGTACTTTGGAATTCATTTTCGTTGTTATTGTTTTCGTTTGTAGTTCATTGTTGTGGATTGTCGTTCGGTGGAGTCGGCGAGTTCGTAGTCGGTTCGTGCCAACCTACTTCGGCCGATTCTCCGCGTTGTTCTTATTCGAGGCAAGTACCTTGTCCATACTTTTCTTGTTTTATGGATATGATAATTAGTGATCGTATCCTTGTGTTTATTTGATCGTTTGAATTTCGCTTTCAAAATATTCGGCTAGCCTCGTTAAAGGCCCTCTTTCAAAACCGTGTGTGTTTTGTAAATGGTGTGAGTTGTAAGTGACTACGTGAATTCTTTGGATATGTTTGGTGTTGATGTTGCGCTTCATAATGCGTGTATGAATATATTATCTCATTTCAGTGCATTGTGATTTGACGATTATGTCGTACCTTGTGTTCGTTGCCTTTGGTGGATTATATGAATATCCTTGTTGTGACGTGTTAATTGTGTGAATGTATTTCGCTCACCTCGGGAGGGTCCGACGGGATCACGGAGGGAATCCAATGGTATAGCCCTGGATTCACGAGTGCGGTTGTTTATGTTTTGTGAATGTGCTTACTCACCGTGGGTTGGTTCGACGGGGCCACGACGGGGGTCCAATGGTATAGCCCTGGATTCACGAGTAAAACTTCACGAGTTGGTGTATACGATTTCGAAAACGCATTCTTCTCACCTTGGGAGGGTCCGACGGGGCCACGAAGGGAATCCAATGGTATAGCCCTGGATTCACGAGTTGGTGTTGTATTTTTGGTGACCAAGGTTTACGTATCTTGGGTGATTATATTGTATTGATTTTATGTCCGTCGAGGACACGTGACGTGGGTTTTAACCCTGTGAATTGTTGTCGGTCTTCTATTTGCGAAAACAAAACCTTTGGGCTGTGACCCTGTTGATTTTGGAAAGATTAGGATTTGATAATCCTAAATTGTTTTCTATTAAAACTCTCGATGGCATTTTAAACTGTTTTACAAATTGTTCCCCTTAATTATGGTCTTTCGGTTTCGGAATGTTTTACCCAAACTCTTGCCTCGGGAAGTACTTTTCCTCACGTTTGGATCTTTGATGATTCCTGGTTATTGTTATTCGTGGAATGTGAATTGTATGGCTCGTATTTTTGCACTTGTACTTGCACTAGCGAAACAGTGGAGTTTTGCTAACCCCCGAGTATTCGGGGGATGGATGTCTATTGTTGCATTCAGGTTTAGGAGCATGGCACAGGGTCGGCACGAAGGATGATGAAAGATGAACGATACTAATCACACGAGGATCCGTTGATGTCGTATTGGTCTAGTTGTATTTTCTTTTCCGTTGCAGTATCTTTTCCCCGTTGTACGGGAGTTTATTGTATTTTGACCCCTGCGTGGGTATGTGTTTGGAATTGAGTTGTATGTTATTATTGAAAGACCAAGTCGGTCTACTGAGTCATTTTAGCCTTAAAGGCGAGGTTTAGATGTTTGATTTTAGTTATCATCCTGGTAGATCCTCGAGGAGAGGGTCTACGGCGTGTAATATCCCTGAGCGGATTGGGGGTGTTACACCAGATACCTGATGATCAGACCAGTCGGCGAGAATGCTACCTGATGCAGAAAAGCTACCTGATATGTAGACCAGGTGAGAAAGCAACCTGATCAGACTAGACAAGGAAAAGTTAGCTAACATCAACCACAGGCGACACAACTTACCTGATTTAGAGCAGACAAGAAGTCAAAGAGTCAACCGGCTAAGTTTTCTATTTTTTTAAATACTTAACCTCATTACACGTGGCTAATAATACTTGACCACACTACTTCCACGTCTACCTCCACGACATCCAATCAAAATCCAACCGTCATTCCTTATTTATCAAAAATCGGACCGCCGCTTGATTATTTAATTATTAAAATTCAAAAAGTCCTTTCAGCTGGGTATTTAACACTAGTAGAAAAAACACATTTTAAATCGGTTAAAATAGGCCTTTTAAATAAGTTCTCGAACCATTATAGATCCAGTCGATGTAGAAAATCGACGCATTTAACATCGGTTATTTAGCCAATGTAGAAAATACTTTTAACATCGGTTATTTAACCAATTTAGTAAGTTGATATAACCAATTTCGAATCTCACATTCCAGATCGGATATTCGGAAAACCGATTTAGAATGTTTAGTTTCTAAATCGGTTACTGCTTTAACCGATTTAGAATGTGTAATATTCTAAATCGGTTACTGCTTTAACCGATTTATATGTGTAATATTCTAATTCGGTTACTATCCGATTTAGAATGTGTAATATTCTAAATCAGTTACTGCTTTAACCGATTTAGAATGTGTAATATTCTAAATAGGTTACTGCTTTAACTCATTTAGAAAAATTGATATTCTGGTTAAAAAAATGGCAGATTTAGAAAAACCATGTTCACAAAAGTGGCAATTTTTAGATCACGATAGAATCCCTCCTATAAAATATAACATGAACAATAAAATCTCCAACAAGACGCCATATATTCTACCCAAATTATCAAGTTTACACTATTCTATTACAAAACCATGTTTACATCTTGCAAAAAATATACAACAACAGTTATTACAAGAGATCTATAAATCTTGCAAAAAAAAGTACAATCACAAAATGATGAATGATCCCTACGCAGCAAATCCCTACGTACCCGGTTCCCATATTCCTCTCTTTTTACTTCGATAAAGATGTAAAATCTAGAAAATATTGAGTCCAACGTCTTCGTCCGTCATCAATATCATCCTTCGAATAAGGCTCTTCCATATCAACTGTCTGCAAGTTAACAAGAGGCCACCAATTGATCAAATATCCATAAACATTTTGAACAACTGATATTTTGCCATTTCTCCTTCTTTTATTGTCAACATCCATTTTTATGGTAAAAACACAGAAAAGAAGCGGGATGGGGGGGTTTTATTTTCTAAATATTGATGTCAAACTAAAGTAAATAATACACCAAAATAAAACAGTGGGTTGTACACAGTAAATGACCAAAGCAGCTAATTTTTTTACTAGTAAACAAGAAACCAGTAGCCATGCCCTCTTTATAGCCTCACTTCTACGTGACGTAAACAAAGTACCTTTTCGAATGAGTTGACGAATGCGGCAGTGAGCCTCCCAGGGATATACCATCCTCTTTGACAGAGTGAACAGACCTAGTAAATCCAAAGGCCGGACCAATAATTTTGCTGCTTCTTCAACAGTTGCACTACAATTTTCAGCACAGACACCAACGTGATCTCCAGTTCCATAGCTGAACAAAGCCACATGAGAAGAGATAATATATTCATCCTTTCACCCACTTATAAAAAGATAGATAGACTTGAGACCTCATACATATAGAGTAGTAATATTTAAAGTTTGAGATGATATAAGATCCTGGAAGACTTACCCTATACCAGTTACAGACAAATCAAACTCCAGGTGTATGCAAGAGCGATCAGATTTCGAGGTGTCGAGTTCTCTTTGAGCGGAAACACGCATCCTTGAGAGAAGCAAATAATAACCCAGTCATTAGTCACATAAGAATAAAATAAACAAACAAAATAGAATACCTGCATGGGTGGTGAATATCATACGAAGCATCCCCATTAGCAACGGATGTGTGGTTATCCCCATGTTTCTAGTAATAGTATTAGCAAGTGCAGTGGTATCTTGTCTGTGCTCTTGCATTACAGCAGTCATCTCTCTTCTATGAGCCTCCAATATTGTGGTCAAGCTTTCATTATGAGTAGTCTGTGTTCTTGCCATCAATTCATCGATAACAGCTGCTCTTGATTGTTCTTCAAAATCATGGTTATCAATAACAGCTTGCATAAAATTCGTAGCTGTCGAATTTAGGGTTCTCATCATAGGTGTGAGCTGATTAACTTCATCAGTAAGTGTCATGGCTCATTCCTAAGAATAGCACAATGTGAAAATGTGAAAAAAAGGGGAAAAAAATACACAAACACAAACACATCCAAGTAGCTAGTGACCGTATATGGTTATAAGACATACCTTATTCTTAATGGGCGTCACCTTGTTTTTTCGCACATTTTTTTACGTTATTCTCATTGCATTTGTGCACCCACTTGCACATCCTACACCATTACACCTGAAACCAAGACATAATTAGTTTTGGAATACAAATTATTTAAGCACTCATTTTTAGCATTTTTAAGCAATACAACTCATGTTGTCTAAAAGACCCTTTTCTTCTTTTACTTCCTTCGATCTTTATAGTTTCTGTGTTTGTATGAAATATGTGTAAGCCTTCAGTTGTAAGGCAAAAACATTATTGGTTCTGCCCACCCTGGGCCCTAAATAACCTATTTTCACCGACCCTAAAAATCCTAATGTTGCAGCACATCACCCAATCCGCCTAACATGAACTCAAAATTAAAACTTTGTTCTATCTAGTTACCGTATAGTCAAGACCTTCAAAAACTAATTCATTTACGAATTTAATATTTGACATTCATTAATTAATCATCAACTTAACTATTTGTTTAACATGATAACAGCTTTACAAAAATGAAACAAAGTATGTTATCTTTTTTACATTTAGTACTTTGGAAATTGTGCATTCCATGGTGTTTCAAAAGCGGTATCATGAGGAGTGTGGCGGCTTCAATGCCTGCACAAAGGAAAGAAGAAATTCAATATCAATATATACTGATTCACAAATATATTAGTTCAACCAAAAGCCACTAACACAAATAGGTCAAATGACCATAAACCCATAAACATCATCAACAAAATTAAACCCACAGCTGAACATGGAATCTAGATAAGCATCCACACCGGAAGATCCATAGTTTGCTTCGGTAATTACTTCTGCATAACAAAAAAACCCATTAATCTTTGAAGCTCCAAATAGCATAACATAATAAACCAATAAATCTTTTAATCAAATACTTAAACCCCATCCAATTTAGAAAAAAACCATAAAAGTAAAACTGAATCCAGCAGCAGCAGTTAGAGGCCTTCCATGCTCATTCCTAAGAATAGCACCAAAGCCACCCATATTACCTAAAGAACCATCGGTGTTTAGTGTTACAGCATCTCTGTCAGGTTTAAGCCAAGCGCACTTCAGCACTGTAGAGAAATAAAAAGAACAGGAGACATTCCAAATATGGAAGAAGAATCTTGAGTGAGAGCTGTCCTCGATAGAAATATCTTGGCTGGCTAATTTCGACTTCACATTGTTCACAATCAACCATCTAACAACATCAGTATGACTGTTTTTATTTCTAAAGATTCTAGAGTTCCTCTCCTTCCATATATGATAGACATAACTATTGAAAGTAAGTCTTCGAATGGAACTAATAACATCATTACCTTTAAATCTGTCAGAGCACCAGACTATTTCCTCCTTCCAGCTTGCCCTTTGACCAGTCGTGAAGCCCATTTGAATAAGAAGAGCCTGCCAAATCTGAGAAGAAAATCTGCAATTGTGAAATAAGAAGAAAAAAGGAGCGAAAAAGCTATGGAGCAAGAAATATCCCGTATAATGCAAATATAACAGTGAATGGGACTAAAAACTACAGGAAGTCAGGAAAGCTACTCCAAATTTGAACTCCTAAAAGACAAACGGAAATAAGGAGTCCTTAGTGATGGTGATACGTTCGAAAACATTCGGCAGTGCCAGTCTGGGTTCCGAAGAAGACGGTGACATCACCTTGTCAAGTCCGACACCCTCCTCCTCTACCTCAAGTGGCACAGTCTTGCAGACAACTAGCGGCGTAACCTCCTTGCCGCGATTATCGCTCAACCTATTCTAGGGAAATATCAGAAGGCCAAAGATCACTGATCTCAACAAATATCGTAAGCACCACCAAGACCGTGTCATCCCCCAACTTCACCTCCAAGGCTTGCTCCACTGATCTCAACAACTCCAGTGGTGCGCGGTGGTCGGAGATTTTAGCAAGGTTGAGGGAAGGAGATTGAATCGCAGGGTTGAATAAGCGGGGAATGGGAGAAGGTTGAATGACCTAAACTGGGTAGTGGGGGGCCGTTTTATGTGTTACGTATATGAGAACCGATGTGAAACATACACATACTACATCGGTTTTTTATTAACCGATGTAAAAAACTGATATATTAAATCGGTTCCCTATTGACCGATGTAAAAAACTGATATATTACATCGGTTTCCTAATAACCGATGTAAAATGAAACCTAATCACTTTTTAAATCGGTTATACTGAAACCTATTGACCGATGTAAAAAACTGATATATTACATCGGTTATCCTGACTATATATATAGGCAGTTAGTGCAATAAGTGAATGAAGTGAGCTAGAATGCAGAAGAGAAGAAGTTCAAACAGAAACTTGCCTATGGAACCCAGATCAGTTGGATCTTGGAGTTTCTCGGAAAGGCGAAGGGAGCTGCAGACATATTCCATGGCAGCGAAAGACTTGGTCACCTGGACCAAGAAACTTTGAAGAAATTGGGCGATCAGAGGAAAGCAACCAAGATTTTGAGGGAGATGACAAGTGGAACTTCTCCTTATAGAGCGCCTACGGACTCAGACGAATTTCGATCTGATGCAGCCGACCAAATCCCCTCTGAGTTACCTGCAGACGAGATAAACTCAACCCCTTCTGCAGTTGAGAAATTACCTGCAGTTGAGTAGTTACCTGCAGATGACTCCGATAATGACAACCTTCCTCTGTCTCAGCTATTAAAGAGGAAGTTACCTTCAACACAGGAGGTTGTCCATATTACATCATCTCCAGATAAGTCTCCCAAGAAGCAGAGAGGCTTCATGGACTATCCATCAGAAGTAGAAGAAGAAGAACCACAGACTGCAACATCACTTGCAGCAATTGAAGCTCAACCTGATCAGATGCAGATGATCATATTACCTGCACCAGCTGCACTTGAGGATCAACCTGCTCACTCCTCAGAGCTAGTGGCAGAGATAGTTCCCCTATTAAGACTCCCAAGTGTTGCTGAGGAAGAAGAGGCCGAGGAATCCATTGATATCCCCGAAGCAGGATATCATCTCAATATCAGGGGGAACAATCCCCTGAACCTCACTTCAGATCAATTGAAAATGGTAAAACAACAATCTCTCAAGTTATCATCTGTTAATAGTTTTGAAGAGTGGAAAGAATTAAAAACCCTCACCTTCACTCAAGTAAATGAGTTTGTTGAGGGAAGTACCTGGGAACACCCCCAGGCTACAGAGCAACTTCTCATGCTTTTCTGTCAAGAGACAGATATACTGTTGTTGCTTCAGAAGAACTGGTTCATGTCTCATTTTAAACACAATATGGACCCGTTCGTCCTTCATATCATGGAGGGCGTATCTCTAGATAAAACCTTTGCAGAAGAAGACCAAATTGAAAAGGAAGAGACAAGAGAAGGACAAAAAGGAAAAGAAATTATAATTGTTGAAGTTGAAAAGGATGATACTGAAAAAGGAGAAAAAAGAGTTGAAAAAGAAGAAAAGGAAGAAAAAGAACAGG
The DNA here is from genome assembly GCA_033398695.1 of Orobanche coerulescens. Classification (NCBI taxonomy): domain Eukaryota; kingdom Viridiplantae; phylum Streptophyta; class Magnoliopsida; order Lamiales; family Orobanchaceae; genus Orobanche; species Orobanche coerulescens. The sequence continues at coordinate 184,730,625 of CM065801.1, forward strand.
AAGAAGAGGGAGTTGGAAAATAAGAAAAGGAAGAAAAAGAATAGGATAAAGAAAAAGTTGAAAAGATAGAAGAGATAGAGGAGAAAGAAGAAGATGAGGAGGAGAAAAAAGATGAAGAAAATAAGGAAGAAGAGAGAAGAGATGATGATCAGGATCATGATCGACATTCACCTGATCATGCTCTTGAAGCTGATGAAGCAGACAATCAGGGGGAACAGCCTGAAAAAACCCTCTTTGAAAACAGGAAGTTGTCTGCAGAGAGGAAGTCGTCTACAAAGAAGAAGGAAAACTCCCCGGCAGATGAGGACTTATCAAATGGTAAATAAGGAACTCTTGAGAAGACCCCATCTGATCAGGCGCCAGCAGACAGGCATGTCTCATCCGAGAAATCAACTGCTAGGAGATCAGCTGCACAAGAAGACTCAGGTGAAAATGCTCCTCAGATAGCACCTGAAGTTCACATCTCACATGCAATGACTGATCTGATCAGACAAATTATTGAAGAAACAGTTGCCACGCTTCTAGCAACTGAAGTCAAACCTGACCTGCAGTCCCTCCATACCAAGATGGACACCTTGCTCAACAAAAATGAACCTTCCCCACCACCCTCAATCTCCAGAATGCCTCTTGGCATGACTGATTTCATGTCTACGGTGGAGGAGCAACTAGCCACTATTATTGATGCTGGCAAAAAGGGGGAAGAGAATGGCAAGGGGAAATAAATAATGCAAGGGTAAGGCAGAGAAGAAACAACAAGACAAGACCTCCCTCTTGTAATACCCGGTTGTAATTCATTTATTTTCATTCAGTAATTATCAGTCTGTAATTGTCACTCAGTAATTCTCACTCGTTAATAATCACTCATCATTCTTGATTCATTCATTGTGTTCACTGTTGGCATGTTGTAATCGTATATCAGTTACCGATCGGCATGTCATCTCCGTTTAGAGATCGACAGGAGTATTATTATTTTCATCGTGATTGGTAGTCGTATACTGGGAGCATCATCTGTGGCTTGTGATAGACATGTTCATTTTCACATTCGTATGTTATGTCGGATCATTCATCAGTCGTAGCGAGGAATCGGAGTTGTCGGATTTTTCAAACTTGGCCAGCATCGAGTTACGGCCGTAAGGACTTTGGGTTACGGCCGTAACAAGGGTTCGTGTTTTCAGGCCATTTGGACGAAAGGGACTTACGGCCGTAAGGTCTTGTGGTACGGCCGTAAGTTGAGCAGGTACGGCCGTAAGGCTGGCCGGTTACGGCCGTACGCGTCCAGCAGGCTACCGAGACATTTTTGGCCGAAGGTGAGTTACGGCCGTAAGGAAGGTGAGATACGGCCGTAAGTGGTGTTCGTAAATTTTGGGTGTTGTCGACCAAGGGTGACTTACGGCCGTAAGGGTTGCGGCATACGGCCGTAAGTCGAGGAAGGTACGGCCGTAAGGCTTGGGCTTACGGCCAGACGCGCAGTGCAAGGTGCCCGGTCGTTGACGAAGAGGGCTTACGCCCGTAAGTTTGGCCAGATGCGGCCGTATCATCCGAGTTACGGCCGTAAGGTGTGCGGTTACGGCCGTAAGGGTGTCGACGGATGTTTTTGATGAAGGCGGGTTACGCCCGTAACTCAGGAGCGGTTACGGCCGTAAGTCTGTCGGCAGGCTTTGACGAGCCGAAGTTACGGCCGCATTTAGCCGGGCATTCACGGCCGTAAGGCCGTTGACTTGGAAAGTTACGGCCGTAAGAGGGCCGAGTTACGGCCGTAACTTCCGGCAGTATTTAAGGAGTTGGCCGGGTCATTTCTCCTCACTTCTTCATTTTTCCTTCTTCATCCGAAAGAGAGGGTTGAGAGAGAGATTTTATCATCATCAATCACTTGAGTGTGTAATATTCATCATCTTCATTCCTTTTGGAAGCTTGGATACTCGTTATAACTCGTGTTCATCGGATCGAAGTGGTTGGATCTTCAAGAGGTAATTTCTTCAACACCTTGGATTTCGATTTTGTGTTGAGATATGATGTTTTGGACGTTATAATCATGTTATATGAAGGGATATGTATATGATTATGAGTTTGTATAAGGATTCATTGGATTATTGAGGGATTATTCAAGAACACTTTGAATATCGAGTTGGATTTGGGGATTTTCGATTAATTGTTGTTATAATCACGTTTTTGGATACTCATAACGGACTATTGATCGTATTGGAGATGTTTTGTTGATTTGAAACACTTCTTGGGGATTTGAAGTTGGTATTGTTGAGGTTTGGTTGTAATCAATCGAAGTTGGCCTCAAAGTGTTCGATATAATGCCTCAATGAACTTGGTTTATTCGTATCGACGTTTCGAGTTCGTTATATTCGTGTTTGATTCGTGTATTGAACGGATTATTGGTAATTATTGTTATTCAAGGTTCACTACGCCATAAGTGCTCATAGGCAATGCCTGTTTATTGTTGCAGAAGACACAAAAAATGTTGCCTTAGGCCAAAGGCAACACCAAACTCTTGTTGCCAATACGGCCGTTGCCTTTGATACCTAAGGCAACACTTTTAGTCTCTACTGCAACAACGAAAAAGTATTGCATTACACCTCTAATGCAACAACATAACTAAGAAAGGCAACAACAAACGATGTTGCCTAAGATTTCAAAAAACAAACATAGGGTCCACATGTGCCAAGTCATCAGTGGGTCCCACATTTGTGCCACGTCAGCAATGAGTCCCATCTTGATGCCACGTCAGCAGTAGGGCCACATTTATGCCACATCAACAGTGGCTCCACATTTGCGCCACGTCAGCAGTGGGCCCACATTTATGCCACATCATCATTTTTTGTAATACTACTTTTATAAAATACAACAAAGAACTAAAATAAAAGGCAACACTTCATACAAATATTTTGAAATAACCATTTTATTCTTACATCAACCCATCCAAAATAAACCAAGGCACCGAAAACCAACAAGGATGCCAATACAAAATACAAAATCCTAAATTCATACAAAGCAACAAACCACCAATTTAACTTCAAAAGTACCAAAACCAAGTAACACCACCAATCTAACTTAAAATTACAAAATTACGAAGTCTAAATACAAGTGATAACAAGTTACATATTAAAATAATCGATAAGTGGTGCCCCTTGAGTCATAGGAGTACAATTATCATCTTGATCACTTGATATCGTTGCACAAAATTCTCCAATATCCAAGTTGAGGTGGGATTAGCTTCTCCCACTCGCCAAATGATGTTCAAAAATGCACATTAGGATGATTGATTGAAAAAATATGCATATTTGGAAGATTTCTTGTTATATGCATCTGGTTGTTGTAGAAAGTCTGAAAGATATTAGTAGGACTTTGATCAAGAAGGTAAAAAGATATAATAAACTAACAATTCGGGCCTGAAATTAAATAACTCCAACCTTTATTTCTCAAACAACCGGTGTTTTAGACATATATGTTTGGAGTAGGTTCCATTTTGAGAGAGTCCATTTCCTAAAACAAACATTAATGAATGATTGATGAGTTGCAAAGACATGACTACATGGTTAACTATTGAACACAGTCTCACGTATAGCTACTCAAAAGAACAAGACATTATGGGGGTCTAAATAGCTCGAGTAAAAAGCCACAGATGCATACGGAAAAAACATTACCACAAAAGCCTCGCCATTAACGCTTACGGATTGCGATTCGAGTTGATTTTAGCAAATTGTTGGTGGAGATGATTTTCCCAAGATATTCAGTGCTTTCATCCTTTGCATCTCATTGCCTGTAAGTAATAAACAGACAGCATATTAACAAAGTGTCGTTAGTTAGACAACCGACATTACCTTCCACCAAACATAACCATATCCAACAACTACAACAATAACCACCATGCCATACTTGCCGGATGATGTAAAAGTAGAAGATACAACAAGAATAAGACAACATTGATTACTAAGAAAAGGAAAATAAGATCAAGCAAAAACACCTAGAGGCATCAAAACTTTTTATGCGGCTACAAAGGTAATCGGGTAATGAGAAGCAACGGTTTCCATTGGTTTTAGAACAACAATACAATAATAAGAACAACGAACTTGCATTCCCTCAAAGATACCGAACATATAGAGAAAAATGCTACCGCAAGTCTATCTTTCATCAAACCCTTAAATTTAAACAAGACAATCCGAGAAAATAAAGATGAAACACATTGACATTATGATTAATAAGAGGCATAAAACATTAGACAATGATATGCCACCGTTATTGATAGAGCCAATGGTCACATAATAGAAAATAAGAATAAACTGTACATGCAAAGCAAATAAAATAAAACAATTTCTCGACCCAACCATTCTTCGGTAGGTACACAAAGGTCTACTCGGAAAATCTCCCACCCAGCCTGTAGCCGCCAAACTCAAATAATACCAAAATGTCATTCACAAAACAATAGTATTGTCTTAAATAATATCCTAACCCTAATGAATATCCTAACCTTACGGGTCTAAAGGCCAATTTTTTACATCAATAAAAGATAAACAAGTGATATGATGAGCTAACTAAAATAGAACAACATTGCCAGCATGGTTGCATCCGCTTTCTGCTTGGTCAAGAAACACAACACCTTATAAAGGAGCAACCATCTATTAGCATTCCTACTTTGAGAGATGAAATAGTTGATAAATTAGGCTACAATCCATCGTATATCAAGGTTTGGGCAGTGAAACAAAAGGCAATTGAACATATATTTGGAAATTGGGAAGAATCTTATAATGTTTTACGCAAATTTCTAGCCGCACTTCAAAATACATTAAAAGACATACCTGTTGGTTGTTGCGGCAGGGCGTCGCGGAGGGGAGGGCATCGCCGGCGGGGAGGGAAGGGTCGCGTCGCGGAAGGGAGGAGAGGGCGTTGTGTCGCGTACCGGAGGGGAAGGCGTCTCGTCGCAGATGGAAGGGGAGGGCATCGCGGTGGCTGAACTGAGGGGAGGGGAGGGCATCGCGTCGCGGAGGGAATGGGAGGGTGTCGCGGAGGCTGAACTGAGGGGAGGGGAGGGTGTCGATTCGCGGGGGGAAGGGGAGGGCGTCGCGGCGGCTGAACCGTGGGGTGGGGAGGACTCACGGCGACTGAGTGAGTGAGAGAGGAGAAGAAGAACGAGAAGAGGAGAGAATGAGGGAGTAGGGTTAGGGGTTGGGTTATAAGGGGGGATCGGACGATGGTGATGAAGGGAGATTAATAATCTCAATCGACGGCTCCCACTAAAAAGGTCATGGGCTTTGTGTCGGGTTCGGGCCGATAATAAAAATGTTATAACAGGTGGTTGGGCCAAAATATTATAACAAAACAAATAACATAATATAATCACACCAAAGAAAATACACTTAGCAATCAATCAAATAGGGAAAAAAAATTAGGAAACCATTGAGCAATCATTCAGATCTAAACAAAAAATGAATTTAATCCTTCAAATCAAATTCAAAATAAAAAGTTCAAAATACCTTTTTAATTGACGGATCGAGAATTAAAGAAATATTACTTAAAATACGGAACCTACGACAGCGTTTTCTAAAAACGCTATGTAAGTGTACTGTTACATAGCGCTTCCTAATTAAATGCTATATAAGTATTTTTAAAAGGGATTGTATTATTTTTTATAATTCAAAATTTTGAAATTTTATTATTAAAATTTATAATGTGTATTTATATTAAATAATTTAAATATATATATAAGTTATAATTTATATTATATTTATATCAAACTTTGAAAATAAAACATATATCGTAATTAAATTTCATTATATATTGATAATATATTAAACTTTAAAATTATAAAAAATATTTATAATTTTTAATTACAATATTAAAAATATAATAAGTATTTATATTAAATATAAATAATTTAAATCAAATTTATCATATGTTATATATCAAACTTTAAGAGCAAAAACTTATCAAAATTTAAATTTCATTTCATTGTGCTTGTTTTTGACAATAACTTGAAAAAATTATTAAAAAATTAGATATAATGCAACACCATCAGAGGTGTTGCACGTCGCGCAACACCATTTTTATCCTGCAACACCAAATGTATATCTAGTGCAATACTGTTTCAGTAGTGTTTCAAAAGATCAAAAATCAGCAATCTATTGAAACGCTTTGGTGGCAACACTAGCTAAAAGCATTGCCTATGAGCACTTATGGCGTAGTGGTTGTTCGAGCGACCGGTATCTTGGTTAGGACGTTGTTCTTGGACGGACATTCCTCATCGGTATTGTGTAAGTTGATTCTTACTCTGTTAAAAGGATATTCATTCCTTTTGTTGTTGATCATTCATAATCATAACTCATTCATCATTGTATTAATCATATTGAGACTTGTAATTGTCGAATAATATTTTCATCCACGAGGAACGACGGTTCCAAATCATTTCATTGGGTTATCAATCACGTCACTATTACTTTCATATCGGTGAGTCATCTTGGCCTTGTCTAATTATTATTCATTAATATTCATCATGGTCATTCTCGTTCATGTGACCTTCCGGGTTCATATTGCGTGGCCGGGTGTGGCTGTGTGGAATTTTTAGTCGGGCACACGATGGTCATGTATTGGGTTCACCGATACATCGGACCGTGCACACGGTAACGCTTACCTCCGTGAGACTAATTACGCATGCGACGGTGTGTCCGGTCATTCGTCTTGTACACTTGCACAGAACATTACGGGCGTACTATGATACTCCTCTTCAGCGTAATTCATAATTAAAATAATTCATAACTTCAGTTAATTCATGATTATGTAATTTCAACTCTTGAGGATTGTTGTTCTGTATAACTGACCCCGTTTGGGGATATTGTTTTTCAGGTCATGGCAAGGCAAAGGCGCAGGGAGAGCACGTTGACGGCGGGGAGTCCCAGTGATACTAGAAGGGGGCCCCAGTCCTTTCAGTCATGTATTCAGTCACTCATGTTTTCTTTATTTATTCCGCTGCAGACATTCCGTTCGAATACTCATTTCATTCAGTGTCGTGTATTTTATCGTCACATAAGATACACACCTATTCTATATTATCCTGGGTGTGTTGTATGAAACTCCTACTCGGAGTAATTGATGTTATAATGTGGTTCGGTACTACATTTACCCTGTGTAATTCATCCTTTTTCATTCGCCTGGTGGGTCCCAGTCGGGGGTCCACGGCACTGTAATATCCGCCTAGTTTGGGGTGTTACAGAGTTGGTATCAGAGAGTGGTTTTGAATACTACCCTCCAAGTCATGTCTCGTTTGAAATCATCGTCATCGGAATAGTATCATTGGACTTTCGCGTCACGTGTGACCTGTGCAAATGCCGAGCCAATCAGACCAAGAACTGTAAGATTTCTGATGCCATGGTATAATTTCTGGCATTAATCATTCATTCATAATTCATCAGTTAACAATCCTCAATCATCATTGTCACTTTGACCAGGACGGTCAGGTTAACTCATTAAGCACTCAATTCATTTCATTATTCAGTTGTTGATCAGGAAGATCAAATCATTAATCTTGTCAACTCATTCAAGATAATCATTTCAGTAACTTCATCGGATAATCATGTCACGTCAATTAATCATTCATGTAATCGCTGTATTTGAGCGCGTATGCTCATTTTCATCATTTCATAATATAATCATAATGTGATACTCATGCGAGATATATAATCATCATATGACTTTCCACTTCAGTATGGAAAGGGCTGGCAGAGGACGTGGAGGATGAGGCCGTGGAGCGGGCCGAATCCCGAGAGCTCGTGTGAATACACGTGCAAACGCGAGGAATAATGCTAATTCATCGAGCAGCGACGCTGCCACTCATTCACCTGGACGCGATCATTCATTATCGGGGAGTCGTACCCGGGACACGGCTCAGTCAGAGGGTGTCCGGTTGACCCACTCGCCTTTATGCAGGCATGATGGCCCAAATGACTTAGATGGCTCAGTTGATGGAGACGATGCATAACTCCGTCAATCGAATCGGCAGCTCCTCCGCCGCCACCTCAGAGGCAAGAGAGGAATGTGAGTAATATCATCGGCGATATCTCTCGTCTGAGGCCACCTACTTTTGAGGGCTCGTCTGAGCCGGCAGATATCATTCATTGGCTCGAGCATTTCGAGAAGTTGTTTGCTATGGTAGAGTGTCCCGAGGGACACAAAGTTTCGTTGCGGCTTACTACCCGGGTAAGAGCGCACATTCTTGGTGGTTATCGTTGAAGCCCACCGAAGGATCTTGTACTTGGGATCGATTCAAGACTCTCATGATGGAGAGGTATTATCCGGCCCCACTCGAGAGGCCAAGTCGTCGAATTGCTCACCCCGAACCCTCAACAGACGAGGATGTTCTCGCCATTGCCGAGAAATTTCAGAACTTCTCCCTTTCGCCTCATCCATCATTCATTCGAGGCGGATAAGATCAAGTATTTCAAAGAAGAGGTCAAAACCCCGTATGACACTTGATTGCTTAATCATAATTGCACCACATTGGCCGAATTCATCGAGAAAGCTCTCACCTACGAGCTATCGCTAAGGAAATTGCTAAGCAAAGAACCTTCGTCGCTAGCAAGAAATCGAAGAATCGTAATCGGCCAAGGCGGTCGACAACTTTCAAGAAACCCCGTGCGAGTTCTCGCTTCGAGCGACCTCCCGTGTCGCCTAAACCCGCGGAATCTCGCCTCGAGCGGCCTTCGGCCATCACCTGTTTTAACTGTGGGGAGCTTGGTCACCTCAGTACCAAGTGTCCTCGACAGACTATCACGTGTCATAATTGTGGGATTGATGGGCATAAGGACCGTTTTTGCCGTAGGGACTCCAAACCTACTCAGACGTCATCTCAAGCCCCAAGCGACTGCTCGTAATCGTGCCACTCAATCGGCGTGCTTAAAACGACAGGAGCGACTAGAGGGGGAGCTTATAGCCAGCAGACGGGAACATCCGGTGCCGGAACTAGCAAGCCCCGGATTTATGAGATGAAGAAGACCGATGATCCCGAGGCCCGAATGATCTCAGGTACACTCGATATTCTATCCCAACCTGTGTGTACCCTTTTTGATACTGGTGCAGCGCATTCATTCATTTCCGAGTCATGTTTGAGTAGACTACGTCTGGGTAGTGCTACTAGTTGTGAGCCTTACGTCATTGGCCTACCTGATGGTAGACGAATTATCGGTAATCATGAGATCTGAATTGTCGATCTGGCCATGGTCGTGTATGGCCGGACCTAATCGTAGTAGATTTGCCGAGGGACGACGCCATCTTGGGTATTGATTGGATGGATCGTCATGATGCCATCATTAGTGTCCGTAAGCGTATGATCACTATCATTGCGCACGATGGGGTTGAATGTGTGTTTGTGGAGGTAATCCCGGCCGCTCGTAAGGTCATTAATTTGATGAAAGCGGGCGATTACTCGATCGAGGATGTGTTGGTTATTGGTGCTTCATGACCAAAACCGAGAAGTCATCAGTAATGTTGACGGATATTCCGGTAGTGAGGGAGTATGCCGACGTTTTTCCAGACGAGTTACCTGGTTTGCCTCCACAGAGAGATGTGGAATTCACGATTGAGTTGGAGCCTTGTACGTCTCCGATATCAAAGGCACCGTACCGAATGGCCCCGACCGAAATGCAGGAATTAAAGAACCAACTTGAGGAGTTGTTCGAGAAGGGTTATATCCGACCGAGTGCGTCTCCGTGGGGAGCACCCGTGTTGTTTGTCAAGAAGAAGGACGGTTCATTTCGTTTGTGTATCGATTATCGGGAGTTGAACAGAGTGACAATCAAGAATAAGTATCCCTTACCCCGTATTGATGATCTTTTAGATCAACTTCAGGGAGCTTCAGTATTTTTCAAGATCGACTTAAGATCTGGATATCACCAGCCATGGATTCGAGAGTCGGATATCGCGAGGACGGCGTTTCGAACACGCTATGGTCATTATGAGTTCGTAGTTATGCCGTTCGGGCTAACTAATGCACCTGCGGTATTCATGGAATTGATGAATCGGGTTTTCATCGACTTTTTGGATCAGTTTGTTGTTGTCTTCATCGACGATATTTTGATTTATTCTCGTAGCCGAGAGGATCACGAGGTTCATCTTCATCATGTTCTCGACGTGTTGAGACGAGAGCAACTTTTGGAAAGTTTTCCAAGTGCGAGTTCGGATGTCCGGTGACTTTTCTGACATGTAATTTCGCGGACGGAGTTCGTGTCGACCCTCAGAAGACGGAGGCTATCCGAGACTGGTTACCTCCGAAGAATGTTAAGGAAATCCGGAGTTTCCTCGGATTAGCGGGTTATTATCGGCGATTTGTGGAAGGATTTTCCAAAATTGCTCAACCATTGACGAACCTTTTGCGAAAGGATAAGAAATACACGTGGTCCGACGCGTGTCAGCAGAGTTTTGAGGAACTCAAGAGCCGGTTAATGTCAAGACTGTACTTTCCTTGCCGCAGGGGACGGAGGGATTTGTGGTTTATAGTGATGCGTCGGACAGGTCTCGGATGTGTGCTCATGCAGAATGGAAAGGTTATTGCCTATGCTTCACGGCAATTGAGACCTTACGAGGTTAATTATCCGACACACGACTGAACTAGCAAATGTGGTGTTCGCTTTGAAGATTTGGCGTCATTATCTTTATGGCGTTACCTGTCAGATATTCACCGACCATAAGAGTTTAAAGTACATATTTACTCAGAAGGAGTTAAATATGCGTCAGAGACGGTGTTTGGAATTAATCAAAGATTATGATATCGAGATCCTTTACCACCCGGGCAAGGCGAACGTTGTCGCCGACGCCTTGAGTCGCAAGTCCGTTCAGAGCAGATGCTTGCTCGTCTAACAATTCGAAGGAGCTTCAGCGGGAATTCCTTAGACCCGAGATCGAGGTCCGGCTTCAGCGAGTTCAGGGACAGCTTTGTATGTTAGAGATTTCATCGTCACTTGAGGAGGTAATCGAGAGAATCGGAGTTCGCACCCTTCATTGTTGCGCATCCGTGAGGATGTGACTCGAGGAAAGCCTCGGATTCGTGGTCCACGAGGATGGACTTTTGAGATTTAAGAATCGGTTGTGCGTCTTGGCAAATGACGAGTTGAAAACTCGATTTTGAAGGAAGCTCATGCTACCCTTATTCGTTCATCCGGTCCAAGAAGATGTACAAGGACTTGAGACAAAATTACCGGTGGAGTAATATGAAGCGAGAAGTCGCAGAATTTGTTTCGAGATGCTTAACTCACAACAAGTTAAGATTGAACATCAGCGGCCGGCGGGTATGCTGAAACCTCTTCCTATTCCCGAGTGGAAGTGGGAAGACATTTCTATGGATTTCATCACGAGTTTGCCGACGAGTCGTCGTGGCATGAATACGATCTGGGTGATCGTGGACCGCTTAACCAAATCAGCTCATTTCCTTGAGATCAAGGATACATGGGGTCCCGAGAGACTGGCTCAGTTGTTCATCAAGGAGATAGTGAGACTGCACGGTACTCCTAAGAGTATCGTTTCCGATCGTGACGGACGATTTGTGTCTCATTTTTGGAAATCAGTTCATCGTGCTATGGGCACCCAGCTCAATCTCAGTACCGCTTTTCATCCTCAGTCCAACGGACAATCAGAGAGGACTATTCAGACATTAGAGGACATGTTGAGGGCATGCGTCCTCGATTGGAAGGACGATTGGGAAGCCCAACTACCATTGATCGAGTTCACGTATAATAATAGTTGGCATGCTTCCATTAAGATGGCACCTTACGAGGCCTTGTACGGTCGTCGTTGTCGCTCTCTTTTGTGTTGGGATGACTTGTCAGAATCAATCGGCACCGAGCCCGATATGCTTATAGCCGCCCGGGAGAAGGTAGCTTTGATCAAGAGTCGTATGTTGACAGCTCAGAGTCGACAAAAATCATATGCGGATAACCGTCGTCGACCATTAGAGTTCGAGGCTGGTGACCATGTGTTGGTCAAGGTATCCCCGAGTCGTGGTATCTTCCGTTTTGGGAAGAGGGGAAAGTTGAGTCCGAGATTCATTGGACCGTTTGAAATTTTGGATCGAGTAGGCGAGTTAGCTTATCGATTGGCTTTACCTCCGGCATTGAGCCGAATTCATAATGTGTTTCACGTATCTCAGTTGCGGAAGTATGTTGCCGACCCGAGCCACATACTTCAGTTTGACGAAATCGAGATCGCAGATGATCATTCGTACGAGGAGCGTCCTGTACGAGTGTTGGAGCGGAGAATCAAACAGTTGAGGAACAAGACGATTTCTTTGGTTAAAATTCAGTGGTCTATACACGGAGTCGAAGAGGCTACTTGGGAAACCGAAGAGAGTATGCGGGAGAGTCATCCCGAGTTGTTTGACCCTTAGTTTCGGGGACGAAACTATTTTTAAGGGGGGGAGTATGTAATACCCGGTTGTAATTCATTCATTTTCATTCAGTAATTATCAGTCTGTAATTGTCACTCAGTAATTCTCACTCGTTAATAATCACTCATCATTCTTGATTCATTCATTGTGTTCACTGTTGGCATGTTGTAATCGTATATCAGTTACCGATCGGCATGTCATCTCCGTTTAGAGATCGAGAGGAGTATTATTATTTTCATCGTGATTGGTAGTCGTATACTGGGAGCATCATCTGTGGCTTGTGATAGACTTGTTCATTTTCACATTCGTATGTTATGTCGGATCATTCATCAGTCGTAGCGAGGAATCGGAGTTGTCGGATTTTTCAAACTTGGCCAGCATCGAGTTACGGCCGTAAGGACTTTGGGTTACGGCCGTAACAAGGGTTCGTGTTTTCAGGCCATTTGGACGAAAGGGACTTACGGCCATAAGGTCTTGTGGTACGGCCGTAAGTTGGCGATGCGGCCGTAAGGGCTGGCGATTCTGGCCGTGCAGCGTCAAAGCTACCGAGACATTTTGGCCGAAGGTGAGTTACGGCCGTAAGGAAGGTGAGATACGGCCGTAAGTGGTGTTCGTAAATTTTGGGTGTTGTCGACCAAGGGTGACTTACGGCCGTAAGGGTTGCGGCATACGGCCGTAAGTCGAGGAAGGTACGGCCGTAAGGCTTGGCGATTCTGGCAGCGTGATAGGCAAGGTGCCCGGTCGTTTTCGACGAAGAGGGCTTACGCCCGTAAGTTTGGCGGATACGGCCGTATCATCGAGTTACGGCCGTAAGGTGTGCGGTTACGGCCGTAAGGGTGTCGACGGATGTTTTTGACGAAGGCGGGTTACGCCGTAACTCGGGAAGCGATTCTGGCCGTAAGTCTGTCGGCGAGCTTTCGACGAAGCGAGTTACGGCCGTCTGAGCTGGCGATTCGGCCGTAAGGCCGTTGACTTGGAAAGTTACGGCCGTAAGAGGGCCGAGTTACGGCCGTAACCCGGCGATATTTAAGGAGTTGGCCGGGTCATTTCTCCTCACTTCTTCATTTTTCCTTCTTCATCCGAAAGAGAGGGTTGAGAGAGAGATTTTATCATCATCAATCACTTGAGTGTGTAATATTCATCATCTTCATTCCTTTTGGAAGCTTGGATACTCGTTATAACTCGTGTTCATCGGATCGAAGTGGTTGGATCTTCAAGAGGTAATTTCTTCAACACCTTGGATTTCGATTTTGTGTTGAGATATGATGTTTTGGACGTTATAATCATGTTATATGAAGGGATATGTATATGATTATGAGTTTGTATAAGGATTCATTGGATTATTGAGGGATTATTCAAGAACACTTTGAATATCGAGTTGGATTTGGGGATTTTCGATTAATTGTTGTTATAATCACGTTTTTGGATACTCATAACGGACTATTGATCGTATTGGAGATGTTTTGTTGATTTGAAACACTTCTTGGGGATTTGAAGTTGGTATTGTTGAGGTTTAGTTGTAATCAATCGAAGTTGGCCTCAAAGTGTTCGATATAATGCCTCAATGAACTTGGTTTATTCGTATCGACGTTTCGAGTTCGTTATATTCGTGTTTGATTCGTGTATTGAACGGATTATTGGTAATTATTGTTATTCAAGGTTGTTCGAGCGACCAGTATCTTGGTTAGGACGTTGTTCGTGGACGGACATTCCTCATCGGTATTGTGTAAGTTGATTCTTACTCGGTTAAAAGGATATTCATTCCTTTTGTTGTTGATCATTCATAATCATAACTCATTCATCATTGTATTAATCATATTGAGACTTGTAATTGTCGAATAATCTTTTCATCCACGAGGAACGACGGTTCCAAATCATTTCATTGGGTTATCAATCACGTCACTATTACTTTCATATCGGTGAGTCATCTTGGCATTGTCTAATTATTATTCATTAATATTCATCATGGTCATTCTCGTTCATGTGACCTTCCGGGTTCATATTGCGTGGCCGGGTGTGGCTGTGTGGAATTTTTAGTCGGGCACACGATGGTCATGTATTGGGTTCACCGATACATCGGACCGTGCACACGGTAACGCTTACCTCCGTGAGACTAATTAGGTACAAGGATGGGTGTGTCCGGTCATTCGTCTTGTACACTTGCACAGAACATTACGGGCGTACTATGATACTCCTCTTCAGCGTAATTCATAATTAAAATAATTCATAACTTCAGTTAATTCATGATTGTGTAATTTCAACTCTTGAGGATTGTTGTTACAGATAATCGACTCCCGTTTGGGGATATTGTTTTTCGTGTCATGGCAAGGCAAAGCGCGAGGAGAGCACGTTGACGGCGGGAGTCCTGAGTGATACTAGAAGGGGGCCCGATCCTTTCAGTCATGTATTCAGTCACTCATGTTTTCTTTATTTATTCCGCTGCAGACATTCCGTTCGAATACTCATTTCATTCAGTGTCGTGTATTTTATCGTCACATAAGATACACACGTATTCTATATTATCCTGGGTGTGTTGTATGAAACTCCTACTCGGAGTAATTGATGTTATAATGTGGTTCGGTACTACATTTACCCTGTGTAATTCATCCTTTTTCATTCGCCTGGTGGGTCCCAGTCGGGGGTCCACGACACTGTAATATCCGCCTAGTTTGGGGTGTTACACCTCTCATATAGGCAGGAACCTCTCAACTGAAAAGAAAAGAACCAGCTGCACCATCAGACCCACCTGCAGCCCAAAGGAAGAAAACTGGACTTGAACCAGAGGTGAGGTTCCAATGGGAAGGCAAGGAGCTACAATATGTTGAAGAATTCTTGCATGTGGAGGCAGTGCCAATGTGGGGAAGTGCTAGGAAGTAGTTTATCGAAAAGTACTATCTCTAGGAGATGCTTCAGGACAAAGACTGCTCCCCACAGCAAACATTCATTAACTTCATGGTTATGAATTTTCCAAAACTCTGGGAAGTTTTGAAGAAATATGCTGCACATAATTTCAATGCCTATCCTATGATTCGTAATTTCAGACCTGAAGAAGCACCTACACTGATGAATAATGAACTTGATGAGATGGATCTTCAGGAAGAAATCAGAGAACTATGCATTGAAAATAACTTTACATCTCCAGAGCAGCAACAATTTGCTTCATTGGTAATTAAAAGGAAATATGAGTTAGCCACAGTAACCAAGAAACCAATTGGAGCCAAACCATTGAAGTCACTCCCTCCAGCCAGAGTCAGAGGAAGAGGAAGAGGGAGAGGAAGATAAACTTTTACTTGTAATTTTTATTTTGTAATTTACTTGTAATTTTGTAATACTTGTAATTTTTTTACTTGTATTTTGTTTCATTCAAAACTGCACTGTAATGTAACATCAATAAAAATTTATAATAGTTACTTGAATGACGACCACTAGTTGTCTCAAAAAGACTGAGTTTTACCTATGTCTTGCACTTTATTTTGTGCAGACCTGTTTACATTTGAAATGCTTTAAGTTTTGCCATCATCAAAATAGGAGGAATTTGTTAGGAATACTTATTAGATTTTGATGATGTCATACTTGTATTGTTAATTATTCAATGTATGCATCTAAGTACATGGCATTATAAAAAAATAACCAAATGAGTATCTTCTATAGGACTTAAAAAATTTGGCCGAGTCTTCATCAAGTGTTGAGTAACAAAAGTGACTAAGTATAAAACTGCCATATATCAGAGAAGTTTACAGGTAAGTTTATTATCAAAGAAGTTTTGTTCAACACAAAACATCAGAGAGGTTTGACCAAAATGAAGCTGCAGTTAAATTCTGAAGAAGGCGCTACATCAGAGAAGTTTTGGTCAACACAAAAGATCAGAGAGGTTTGACCAAAACCAAGCTGCAGTTAAGTTCTGAAGAAGGCGCTACATCAGAGAAGTTTTACATTAGAGAAGGTTGACCGCAAATTAGGCAGGTTTGACCAAGAGATAATAGATAAGTTCTCCGTCAAGATATCAGCAAGTTCAATATACTCAGTCCACGTCAACAAGCATTGAAAGTCAACAATAACGAAAATCCACATGCAGATGTAAGGAGACATACTGGAAAGATTCCTGAAAGGTTAGGAATAAAATATTCCTTGAGATCCACGTTCTGAAGACTTATGATTATTCTAATCAAGAATAACGATGCTAAGAAAGGAAGTCTTTCAAACATTCAGAAATAAAAAAGGGAATCAAGCCGTGCAACGAAGTGATAAGATAAACAAAGAAGTACACTCTCCAATGGACGGATTTGTTACGAGAGATGCAACGGCTATGAAGGAAGCTCAAAGAATCGTACTATAAATATATGAGGATATGAATTGAGCAAAGCACGATGCGAACTACTTACAATCAAACAAAGCAAACAAAGCGATCAAAGCAATCTATAGCATCGTGAACAGCAAGTTTCAAAGATCATATTCTGAGAAGCTCTTGAAGTTGGAGAAGACAATTAAAAGCTGAGTACGGGGTACTTCTGTGAACGAGGTTTCAGAAGTTTCGCGACTGATAAGGCATCCACGGGTTCTTGATTGGAAGGTGATAGACAGCTCGAGAGTTGTTGAGGCATCCACGTGTTTTTGATCAAGAGGTGCTAGGCAGTCAAGGGAGTTGCAACAGCCACGGATTTCCACTGGTTGGAAGCTGTTGTAACAAGGGAGAATTTATTGTAACCTTTATCACTGGTTGACAGTTATAGTGAATTTATCTCCAACTGGTTTAGAGAGAAGTGTATTAGTAGAGGATTACCCCACCCCTGAAAGCACTGTAAGTGCTTGTGTGATTTAGTGCTTTAAACATCATACATAACTGCTGCATACATATTTACTATTCCATTAGAAAGTTATCTGCAGTCGATACTTGTTATCTGCATTATTATTAGCTGTGTCTTCCGCACTATCTGTCTGCAGTTGACATAAGTCATCTGCACTTAATCACAACTGAGAAACTCACCTGAGATTCAGGAAAGAGTTTAATAAGTCTATTCACCCCCCTCTAGACTTATTCCTGAGGACTTGTGACCTACATCTACTAGGTTAAATGGGAGATATATCAACTAGTTTAAAGCAATATATTCCCACTATGTTAGATATTATCATATGTCAATAAAAAATCATCAATATTCTGGTCTAAATTCCCACAGGTCGAAGATTGGAAATTAAAATCAAACACGACTCTCAACATGCCAACAGGGACGACAAGTGCGACACAAATAGAAAGTAAATAACTAATTAACATACAAAAGGAATATATCACATGATTAAAATTGAATCCAGGCAGACACTCAAATAATAAATAAAATAGTAGTCCGTTACCACACACCATATAATTATAAAATAATCAAAATAAATATGTGGGTATTACACTGTTTTCCCCTGCATGCATAATACACTTCCTTCTGTACTATGTATTCTCCTCCTCGTAGTAAATCTAGCATCAATATCTCCAATCACCAGTTCCTGAGGGTGATCTCTTAACCATCTCTTGTCAGGTTTTAATTCCATATCCCTTGCTGCGGCCTCTTTGATTGTACGCTCAACCTTAGATTTCTACTACATGATCTTCTATTCTTACTGATGAGGGATTGATTTTAAGAGAGGTGGCAGGTCCTCCATATGTCTATGGGATTTCTTCAGTGGTCATGGTTTGAACCGCCTCAGTCAAACCAACCACTCTTGTAGGATTATAATGAGGTACATCGAACACTACATAGACTGACTCCTCAATGGTCAGTTTCCTCTTATTGAAGATCCTGAAGGCTTTGCTCACATTAGAATACCAAATGAATCTTCCTTTATCATAATTCTCATTGAACGTCTTGAGCTGATCCTTCCCAATTGTTAAGAATATAACAAATCCAACCGAAAATATGTAACCATAGATACTATGCTCAGCCCTTTCTCATTCTATAGCTCCTTTAGGTGCTCCATAAGCTTTGTGGTTATCTCTTGTTATTCTTCTTCAAGAAGATTGTCCAGGTGTACCTGGATAAATCATCAGCAATAACAAGAGAATATGTTGGTCATAGTATACAGTAAAAACAACTTAGAAAAGGGGTTGAATAAGCTGTATCTTTTTTGAAATTTATTTACGTAACGGAAGTCTAAGGTTAAGTTACTGTAAACACAACAACTGAAAATAATCTCCTGTTAGCTTGGTGCGTACATGTTTTTTTACAATATGTATACTAAAATCACACAGGCAGATTGAAAATAGTAATTGATAGGAAGTAAAGACACACTTATTAAAGTGGTTCGAGGTAAACTCTTCTACGTACACTGGTCCTCCACACAGGAGTAAATTGTTTATTAAAATCACGGGGTACACAACTGTATGACTTTAACTAAACACGTCGATGTATCGTTCACGCAAATTGATACAGCCCACAGTGGCTTGGGTCATTCACACAGATTGTCTTGGCTTCTTCGACTCACTGCTTCTTACATAGATTGAAGTTTCATCCTCAGTGTTATTCATCCCACTGCGGTCAGAGATAGCAAAGCTTAGTCCACACATGGCTAAGTAAACTCAATGATAAAAATGGTATGACAAGATCAAACAGCAATTGTATGCTTGATGAGAAGTGTGTTGTTCACATTGAGGAATTTGTATATTTCTTCTCTTGATGAAGTTGTATGCTCGAAGAAATATAGTGCTCTTGTAAGCTAGATGTTCAGGTCGTCAAAGTGTTGTTATCGTAATACCCGGTTGTAATTCAGTCATTTTTATTCAGTAATTATCAATCAGTAATTGTCACTCAGTAATTTTCATTCATTAATAATCACTCGTCATTCATACTCATTCAATTGTGTTCACCGTTCGGCGTAATAATTGTGTTACTCGTGCTTTTTCCCCCGTACTTCTCAAATTCTGTGATTTTTGTACTCGGTGCATCGTTATAGGCTGATCTGCTTGTCGAGCAGGGCCGCACGAGCAGGACGCACGAGCATCTGGTCGTGGGTGGCGCTCGTGCGTTGCGGCTGGACTGGGCAGGAGACACAGCGGCCGAGTCAGTGCCGCACGAGCAGGCCACACGAGCAACTACTCGTGCGTGACGCTCGTGTGTTGTGGCTGTACTAGGCAGGAGGCCCAGCGTTCGAGTCAGGGCCGCACGAGCAGGGCACACGAGTTACGGCTTGTGCACGACACTCGTGCGCTAAGAGCAGTAGCCGGCAGAAGCCTCACGCACGACCGGACGTACGGACACTTGGTCGTGCGGGTTGGTCGTGCGTCCCTGTGACCTATATAAGTGGACCGATGGGTTTTTTCTCATTTTCACCATTTCTTCATCCTACTTCCGAGAGAGAGAGTTTGTGAGAGAGATTTTTCACCATCAATCACTTGAGTACTCGGTTTTCATCACCTTCATTCGGTTGTGAAGCTTGGATAGTCGATCTAACGCGATTTCATCGGATCAAAGTGTTTGGATCTTCAAAGGTAATATTAATCAAACCTCTTGGATTTCGATTTTGTGTTGAGATATGATGTTTTGGACGTTATAATCATGTTGTATGAAGAGATATACATATGATTATGAGTATGAATGAATATTCATCGGATTATTGAAAGGTTATTCAAGAACACTTTGAATATTGAGTTGGATTTAGGGGTTTTCGATTAGTTGTAGTTGAAATCACGAATTTGGATATTCATATAGGATTTTTGATTGTATTGAAGATGTTTTGTCGGTTTGAAACACTCCTTGGGGATTTGATATTGGTATAATTGAGGATTGATTGTAAACAATCGAAGATTGGTTACAACGTGTTCGATATAATGCCCCAATGAACTTGGTTTAGTCGTATCAACATTTTGAGTTCGTTATATTCGTCTTTGATTCGTATGTTGAACGGATTGTTGGTAATTGTGTTATTCAAGGTTGTTCGAGCGACCGACATTTCATTTAGGACGTTTGTTCGTGGAAGGACATTGTTCACCGGTGTTGTGTAAGTTAATTCTTACTCGGTTAAAAGGATTTTCATTCCTTTCGTTGTTGTTCATTCTTAATCATAATTCATTCATAAGGTATTAACCATATTGAGACTTGTAATTGTCAATTAATCACTTCATTCACGAGGAACGACGGTTCCAATCATTTCATTGAGCTATCATTCATTTCACTATCATTGCATCTCGGTGAGTCATTCTTGACTTTGTCGGATTGTTATTCATTATTATTTTTCATGGTCATTCTTCTTCATATGACCTTCTGGGTTCATATTGCGCGGCCGGGTGTGGATGTATGGGATTTTTAGTTGGGCACGTGATGGTCATATGTTGGGTTCACCGACACATTGGACTATGCACAAGGTAATATACCTCCGTGAGACTAATTAGGTACAATGGCGGGTGTGTCCAGACAGCCGTCTTGTGCACGTGCACATTCCATTACGGGTGTACTATGATGCCTCTCTTCAGCTTCGTTTCATAATTAAGATATATCATGATTGTGTTTATTCAACTCTTGAGGATTGTTGTTCTGTGTAACTGACCCCGTTGGGGGATATTGTTTTCAGGTCATGGCAAGGCTAAGGCACGGGAAGAGAACGTTGACGGCGAGGAGTCTTAGTGAAATTAGTAGGGGGCCCCAGTCCTTTCATTCGCTCGTGTTTTCCTTATTTTATTTTCGCTGCTGACTTCCGTTTGGATATACATTTCATTCAGTGTTGTATATTTTATCTTCATATAAAATATACATGTATTCGGTATTATCTTGGGTGTGTTGTAATGAAACTCCTCATCGGAGTAATTATTGATATACTGTGGTTCGGTACTACAATTATATCACCTAATTCATTAATTTTCATCCGCCTAGTGGGTCCCAGTCGGGGGTCCACGGCACTGTAATATTCGCCTAGTTTGGGGTGTTACAGAGTTGGTATCGGAGCGTGGTTTTGAATACTACCTTCCGAGTCATGTCTCATTTGAAATCATCGTTCATCAGGCTAGTATCATTAGACTTTCGCGTCACATGTGACCTGTGCAAGAGCCAAGGCCCTCAGACCAAAGAACAGTAAGATTTCTGACGCCATGGTATAATTTCTAGCAATAGAATCACTCATTCATCGTTCAACAGTCAACAATCCTCTTTCATCATTTTCATTTTTGATCACGAAGATCATGTTAATTCATTAATCACTGAGTTCATTTCATTGTTCATTTGTTGATTTTTGAGGATCATATCATTGATCTTGTTAACTTGTTCAAGGTAATTATTTCAAGAATTTCATCAGATAATCACGTCACTTCAGTTGATCATTCATGTAATCATTGTATTTGAGCGCGTATGCTCATTTTCATCATTTCATAATATAATCATAATGTCATATTCATGCGAGATATATAATTATCAAATGACTTTCCACTTCAGTATGGAAAGAGCTGGCAGAGGACGCGGGGGAAGAGGCTGTGGTGCGGGCCGAAACCCGAGAGCTCGTGTGAATACACGCACTAATGCTAGGAATAATGCTAACTCATCGAGCAGTGACGCTGCCACTCATTCACCTGGACGTAATCATTCACTATCAGGGAGTCGTACCCGGGACACAGCACAGTCAGAGGGTGTTCGGGTTGATCCACTCGTTTTCGTGCAGGGCATGATGGCCCAAATGACTCAAATGGCACAACTGATGGAGCCAATGCATAACACAACTACTCAAAATCAGCAGGCTCCTCCGCCGCCACCTCAGAGGCAAGAGAGGGGTGTGAGCAGTATCATTGGCGACATATCACGCCAGAGACCACCTACCTTCGAGGGCTCATCTGAGCCGGCGGATATCATTCACTGGCTTGAACATTTCGAGAAACTGTTTGCTATGGTGGACTGTCCTGAGGGACACAAAATTTCAGTTGCGACTTACTATCTTGGTAAGGGCGCACATTCATGATGGTTATCGCTGAAGCCCACCGACGGATCTTGTACATGGGAACAATTCAGGACTCTCATGATGGAGAGGTATTATCCGGCCCCGCTCAGGGAAGCCAAGTTGTCAGAATTACTCACTCCCGACCTTTCAGCGGACGATGATGTTCTCGCCATCGCCGAGAAATTTCAGGAACTTCTTCCTTTCGCCTCATCTATCATTCATTCAGAGGTGGACAAAATCAAGTATTTCAGCAAGAGGCTGAAACCCCGTATGCGGATGCAGTTGCTTAATCACAATTGCACCACTCTGGCCGAATTCATTGAGAAAGCTCTTACTTATGAGCTTACTGCTAAGGAAATTGCCAAGCAACAACCTTCATTTGCTGGCAAGAAGTCTAAGAATCGGAATCAGTCTGACGGCAGTCAGGCCACTTTCAAGAAACCTCGTGCGGGCTCTACTTTTTCTGAGCGACCTCCTATGACGCCTAAACCCGCGAAATCTCAGTTACAAGCGGCCAGTTCGGCCATCACCTGTTTCAACTGTGAAGAACAGGGTCATTTCAGCACCAAGTGTCCGAGGCAGACTGTCACGTGCCACAACTGTGGGATTGCTGGGCATAAGGCCCGTTTTTGCCGAAGGGACTCTAAACCTACTCCGGCGTCATCTCTGGCCCCGAGACATTCAGCAGTACAGAATCAGGCCACTCAGTCAGCGTCGTTCAAGACGACATGAGCTAATAAAGGCGGAGCCAAAAGCTATCAGACGGGAGCATCGGGTTCAGGGTCCGGCAAACCCCGAATTTATGAGATGAAAAAGACCGACGATCCAGAGGCCCGGATGATCTCAGGTACACTCGATATTCTATCTCAACCTGTGTGTACCCTTTTTGATACTGGTGCATCGCATTCATTCATTTCTGAGTCATGTTTGAGTAGACTACGTCTGGGTAGTGCTACTAGTTGTGAGACTTATGTCATTGGTCTACCTGATGGTAGAAGAATTATTGGGAATTATGAGATTAAGGATTGTCCGATTCAGCTTTATGGCCGTGATTGGTTAGCAGACCTAATCGTGGTAGATTTACCGAGAGACGACATCATTCTGGGTATTGATTGGATGGACCATCACGATGCCGTCATTAGTGTCCGTAAGCGTATGGTCACTATCATTTCAGACGATGGGGTCGAATGTGTATTTCAGGGAAGTAATCCCAACTGTTCTGGGAGAGTCATTAACTTGATGAAAGCAGTGAGATTACTCAATCAGGGGTGTGTCGGTTATTGGTGCTATATGACCAAGACCGAGAAACTGTCAGTAGTGTTAACGGATATTCCTGTGGTGAGAGAATATGCCGATGTATTTCCAGATGAGTTACCTGGTTTGCCTCCACAGAGATATTGAATTCACGATTGAGTTGGAGCCCGGTACGTCCCCTATATCGAAGGCACCGTACCGGATGGCCCCGACCGAAATGCAAGAGTTGAAGAATCAATTAGAGGATTTGACCGAGAAGGGTTACATTCAACCGAGTGAGTCCCCGTGGGGAGCACCAGCACTTTTTGTCAACAAGAAGGATGGTTCGTTCCGCTTGTGTATTGATTACCGGGAATTGAACCGGGTGATGATCAAGAATAAGTATCCTCTACCCCGTATTGATGATCTATTAGATCAACTTCAGGGAGCTTCAGTATTTTCCAAGATCGACTTAAGATCCGGATATCATCAGTTGCGGATTCGAGAGTCGAATATCGCGAGGACGGCGTTTCGAACACGCTGTGGTCATTATGAATTCGTGGTAATGCCGTTTGGGTTAACTAATGCACCTGCGGTATTCATGGAGTTAATGAATCGGGTTTTCATCGACTATTTGGATCAGTTCGTGGTTGTCTTTATTGATGACATTTTAATTTACTCTCGTGATCGGGAGGAGCATGAGTTTCACCTTCATCAAGTGCTCGACGTGTTGAGACGAGAGCAACTTTTTGGGGAGTTTTCCAAATGTGAGTTCTGGATGTCCGAAGTGACGTTTATCGGACATGTAATTTCATCAGATGGAGTTCGTGTCGACCCTCAGAAGACGGAGGCTATCCGAGATTGGCTACCTCTGAAGAATGTTAAGGAAATATGAAGTTTTCTTGGTTTAGCTAGTTATTATCGGCGATTTGTTGAAGGATTTTCTAAAATCGCTCAACCCATGACGAACCTTTTAAGGAAAGATAAGAAGTACACATGGTCCGACGCGTGTCAACAGAGTTTTGAGGAACTCAATAGCCGGTTAATGTTAGCACCTGTCCTTTCTTTACCGTAAGGGACGGAAGGATTTGTGGTTTATAGTGATGCGTCTGGACAGAGTCTCAGATGTGTACTCATGCAGAACAGGAAAGTTATTGCTTATGCTTCACGGCAATTGAGACCTTACGAGGTTAGTTATCCGACCCATGACCTGGATCTAGAAGCCGTGGTATTCGCATTGAAGATTTGGGGTCATTATCCTTATGGCGTTACCTGTCAGATATTCACCGATCATAAGAGTTTAAAGTATATATTTACTCAGAAGGAGTTAAACATGCAACATAGACGGTGGTTGAAACTAATCAAAGATTATGATATCGAGATACTTTACCACCCGGGCAAGACGAACGTTGTCGCCGATGCCTTGAGTCGTAAGTCCGTTCAGGAGCAGATGCTTGCTCGATTAACAGTTCAGAAGGAACTTCAGCAGGAATTCATGAGACCCGAGATCGAGGTCTGGTTACAGCGAGTACAAGGGCAACTTTGTACGTTGGAGATTTCATCGCCACTTGAGGAGGCGATCAAGGTGAATCAGGGTTCAGACCCATTTTTGTTACGCATTCAAGATGATGTGACTCAGGGGAAAGCCCCTGGATTTGTGGTCCATGAGGATGGACTTTTGCGATTTAAGAATCGGTTGTGCGTACCGGCGAATGACGAGTTGAAAAATTCGATTTTGAGAGAAGCTCATGCTACCCCTTATTCCGTTCATCCGGGGTCTAGCAAGATGTATAAAGACTTGAAACAAAATTAGTGGTGGAGTAATATGAAGCGAGAATTCACGGAATTTGTTTCGAGATGTTTTACCTGTCAGCAAGTCAAGATAGAACATCAGCGACCGGAGGGTATGCAGAAACCTCTCCCTATTCCAGAGTGGAAGTGGGAAGATATTTCAATGGACTTCGTCATGAGTTTGCTGACGAGTCGTCGTGGCATGAATACAATCTGGGTGATTGTGGACCGCTTAACTAAATCAGCTCATTTCCTTGAGATTAAGGGTACGTGGGGTCCCGAGAGACCTGCACAATTGTTTATCAAAGAGATAGTGAGACTACACGGTACTCCTAAAAGTATCGTTTCCGATCGTGACGGAGGATTCGTGTCTCATTTTTGGAAATCGGTTCATCATGCTATGGGAACTCAGCTTAATCTTAGTACATCTTTTCATCCTCAGTCCGACGGACAATTGGAGAGGACTATTCAGACCTTGGAGGACATGTTGAGGGAATGTGTTCTCGATTGGAAAGATGATTGGGAAGCCCAACTACCGTTGATCGAGTTCACGTACAATAATAGTTGGCATGCTTCGATTAAGATGGCACCTTACGAGCCCTTGTACGGTCGTCGTTGTCGATCTCCTTTGTGTTGGGATGACTTATCAGAATCAATCGGCGCCGAGCCCGATATGCTTATAGCCGCCCGTGAGAAGGTAGCCTTAATCAGGAGTCATTTGTTGACCGCTCAGAGTCGACAGAAATCTTATGCAGATAATCGTTTTCTACCATTAGAGTTCGATATAGGTGACCATGTTTTGGTCAAGGTATCCCCGATTCGAGGTATCTTCTGTTTTGGGAAGAGGGGAAAGTTGAGTCCGAGATTCATTGGACCGTTTGAAATTTTGGATCGAGTAGGCGAGCTAGCTTATCGATTGGCCTTACCTCCGGCGTTGAGCCGAATTCATAATGTGTTTCACGTATCTCAGTTACGAAAGTATGTTGCTGACCTGAGCCACATACTTCAGTTCGACGAAATCGAGATCGCCGATGATCATTCATATGAGGAGCGTCCTATACGAGTATTAGAGCGGCGAATCAAACAGTTGAGGAACAAGACGATTCCTTTGGTAAAGATCTAGTGGTCTAGACACGGAGTCGAAGAGGCTACTTGGGAAACCGAAGATAGTATACGGGAGAGTTATCCCAAGTTGTTTGACCCTTAGTTTCGAAGACGAAACTCTTTTTAAGGGGTATGTAATACCCGGTTGTAATTCAGTTATTTTTATTCAGTAATTATCAATCAGTAATTGTCACTCACTAATTATCATTCATTAATAATCACTCATCATTCATACTCATTCAATTGTGTTCACCGTTCGGCGTAATAATTGTGTTACTCGTGCTTTTGCCCCCGTACTTCTCGAATTCTGTAATTTTTGTACTCGGTGCATCGTTATAGGCTGAACTGCTTGTCGAGCAGGGCCGCACGAGCATCTGGTCGTGCATGGCGCTCGTGCGTTGCGGCTGGACTGCGCAGGAGACCCAGCGGCCGAGTCAGTGCCGCACGAGCAGGCCACACGAGCAACTTCCTGTGCGCGGCACTCGTGTGTTGCGACTGTACTGGGCAGGAGGCCCAACGTTTGAGTCAGGGCCGCACGAGAAGGACACACGAGTTACTGCTCGTGCACGGCGCTCGTGCGCTAAGAGCAGTAGCCGGCAGAAGCCTCACGCACGACCGGACGCACGGACACTTGGTCGTGCGGGTTGGTCGTGCGTCCCTATGACCTATATAAGTGGACCGATGGTTTTTTTCTCCTTTTCACCATTTCTTCATCCTACTTCCGAGAGAGAGGGCTTATGAGAGAAATTTTTCACCATCAATCACTTGAGTACTCGGTTTTCATCATCTTCATTCGGTTGTGAAGCTTGGATAGTCGATCTAACGCGATTTCATCGGATCAAAGTGTTTGGATCTTCAAAGGTAATATTTATCAAACCTCTTGGATTTCGATTTTGTGTTGAGATATGATGTTTTGGACATTATAATCATGTTGTATAAAGAGATATACATATGATTATGAGTATGAATGAATATTCATCGGATTATTGAAAGGTTATTCAAGAACACTTTGAATATTGAGTTGGATTTGGGGGTTTTCGATTAGTTGTTGTTGAAATCACGAATTTGGATATTCATATAGGATTTTTGATTGTATTGAAGATGTTTTGTCGGTTTGAAACACTCCTTAGGGATTTGATATTGGTATAATTGAGGATTGATTGTAAACAATCGAAGATTGGTTACAACGTGTTCGATATAATGCCCCAATGAACTTGGTTTAGTCGTATCGACGTTTTGAGTTCATTATATTCGTGTTTGATTCGTATGTTGAATGGATTGTTGGTAATTGTGTTATTCAAGGTTGTTCGAGCGATAGACATTTCATTTAGGACGTTTGTTCGTGGAAAGACATTGTTCACCGGTGTTGTGTAAGTTAATTCTTACTCAGTTAAAAGGATTTTCATTCCTTTCGTTTTTGTTCATTCTTAATCATAATTAATTCATAATGTATTAACCGTATTGAGACTTGTAATTGTAAATTAATGACTTCATTCATGAGAAACGACAGTTCCAATCATTTCATTGAGCTATCATTCATTTCACTATCATTGCATCTCGGTGAGTCATTCTTGACTTTGTCGGATTGTTATTCATTATTATTCTTCATGGTCATTCTTGTTCATATGACCTTCTGGTTTCACATTGCGCGACCGGGTGTGGATGTGTGGGATTTTTAGTTGGGCACGTGATGGTCATATGTTGGGTTCACCTACACATTGGACTATGCACAAGGTAATATACCTCCGTGAGACTAATTAGGTACAATGGCGGGTGTATCCGGACAGCCGTCTTGTGCACGTGCACATTCCATTACGGGTGTACTATGATGCCTCTCTTCAGCTTCGTTTCATAATTAAGATATATCATGATTGTGTTTATTCAACTCTTGAGGATTGTTGTTCTGTGTAACTGACCCCGTTGGGGGATATTGTTTTCAGGTCATGGCAAGGCTAAGGCACGGGAAGAGAACGTTGATGGCGAGGAGCCCCAGTGATATTAGTAGGGGGCCCCAGTCCTTTCATTCGCTCGTGTTTTCCTTATTTTATTTCCGCTGCTGACTTCCGTTTGGATATTCATTTCATTCAGTGTTGTATATTTTATCTTCATATAAAATATACATGTATTCGGTATTATCTTGGGTGTGTTGTAATGAAACTCCTCATCGGAGTAATTATTGATATACTGTGGTTCGGTACTACAATTATATCACTTAATTCATTAATTTTCATCCGCCTAGTGGGTCCCAGTCGGGGGTCCACGGCACTGTAATATTCGCCTAGTTTGGGGTGTTACAGTTACGTCCTCTTGCTTGGGGTTATTTATAACCTTGAAAATAGATCCGTTAATAAATGTAGCCGTTGGCTGGTTGGTGAGATTGATGCTGCTCTGATTGGTGTCTTCAAAATGTTTCAAATTAAAGGCGATTTGCATTTAATGCTTCAGACATTCTTTTTTACTAGCATTAAATACCCTTCAGACTATAGTCTCTTTGCCACATTAAATGCTGTCCTATCAGCATTAAATGCTACTTTAACCGTGAATACTTTGTGAATAAATAATGTTTACTTTCTCAATGGTTTAAAGTTTCTTCAGTCCTGTTGGATTTGTGTTTTACTTTTCCTAAGTAAAACACTTACAGTATGTTTGTTGTATCCAACAGCTTCATCTTTTGTTGTATCTTGAAGATTACGCTGTCGGAAAGGACTTTTGACTTTGCAAGAAGATCTTATGCTGTATGGATATGATGTATTATGTTCTCCTAACAGCTTCCATACTTATACTGATACTATGATTTGGAAGATATTGCTGTGTGAGGCAATTATCAAAACACATAGAGGATTTTTTTTCCAACAATTTCCCCTTTTTGATAATGCTAAAACTAATAATAAAGAGAGGCTCCCTTCATGTCTTCTGTCGAAGGTTCTGATCTTAGAGACTTAAGTCTAAAAATTTGAATTGCTCATAGGAAAGTTCTAAAATAATAAATACTATAGGACTAAGTGTATTACAATTTAAATTATGATTGGCGCGCAGACACAATCTTATAAGAAGTAATCAAATTTTAATACAACTTAATCTATAAACTATTTGCAGACAAGTTCTTACATATTTTAGGATTATCGGTGTTTTATACTTGGTAAAACATTTCAACACAAAATATAATGAAAGTAATAGCATTAGATCATGAGACGTAATCTTTTGAGATAGAAATGATATTTTATTGATAATTAGATTACAGTGCTATTTGCATTAAAAGATTACACTGGAATAAAAATAGAGACAGTAATATGCAGAAAATAGAAGTTATATCCCCTATAGGACTGATGTGTCCAAGTATTTCGGGAGGGGTCATGTTCGGTTGCCCTTCCCCAGTTGATGAAGGCGTCTATTCCTCGATCCCTGTATAAATATCTTCCTTCTTGGGATATGTCAAAGGAGAAAATCCAGTCTTCCAGATGGGTTGGCCGTTTGCCCTTCAGGATTTTGGATTTCAGTTTGATTTGGAGTGGGAGCTTTCCTTCTGCTAGAAGCCTCGAAAACTCTTTAGCGGCATCCTCCAGTGTCTTAAATTGATTGAACATGGGCGATTCCCTGATGAGAACATAGAAGTATCTCATCAATTCATTCTATTTCCATGCCTTCAACTCTTTAGCTGTTGGCTGTCTATTAGTTGGGAGTTTGGTTTCCACAGGCTTCTGTACACTGTTCTTCCAAGGGAAGTTAGTATCTCTGAATAGTTTGTGTAGTCTAGGGTACAGGAAGGATTGAGTCCTCCTGTTGGCTCTCAGCAGCCACCTGTTCCTTAAGAGGGACTGATTCCTCTCGTTAGACGGCGCGGGTCTCATCGGGCTCCGGTCGGAGGGACTGATTCCTCCTGGCATGGGGCTGATGATGGTTGCTCAGTAGAAGTCCCTTGGCCATATGCGGGCTTGGACTGAGTAAAGTCTTTTTCACGAGCCTCCTCATGGCTCATACTCAGACCTATCTACAGGTCATCATAGTCTCTGTCTGAGTCATAGTGATATCTCGGGCTTCGTGGCTTGTCGGCGAACTGTGACTTCTCTTTCAGTCAAGTCTATTCTTTTGCCACAAAGTATAAGGTGATCAGTTCCTAGCAAAAAAGATCATCCCATCTGATCAAGACTTCGATATTCGAGGTGTTCATGACTTCCAGAACGAACATCTCTTCCTCTTTATAATCTTCTTAGTTGTACAAGCAGTCATATGGGGCGACCCTGTATGATTTCCATATCTTGAAGACCTCAACTGCTTCATCAATCTGGACCTAGAGGAGAGTGTTGTTTATGATGTCTGTTAGGGAGGGACTCCGAACAGTACAGGGTTCTACTGTCCAATTTAGGTTCTCGATAGGTAAGGGAGCCTATTGAGAAGCGGGATCCCTAACAAGGTGAGATTCCTTGTCAGAAGAGGGACTCCTTATAGGGGTGGGAACCTTGTTAGGAGTGGTGATCGTCGGCTCTTAAGGGGCAGTCTATTTAATGGTTCCTTCAAGTTTGACAAACGTCTGGTCATCCATCATATCCGTCATAGGCTCAGGATCTGCTGAGGGAGCAGCCAGAGTTTCTTCCAGAGGGGTTGCGCCCTGTGGGATTACTACTGTGGCAGGTGCAGTATGCGAAATTGCCTCAATGGCCGCAGTAGCCACCGGGGTTGCTGTGGGACAGCTTCCATCTTCGAGCATTTATTTGTCTTCTGCTTCTTCTTTCTTTTCTCGATAGCTGTAGGAGAGTTGTTGTCGGGAACATTTCTCTTCTTGCTGTCAACGAATTTTGATTTTGAGAGGAGATCAGTGACGTCTCGGGAATCATTTGATGTTGGGAAGGAGAATGGGCTTGGCCTGTTTGCGAGAAGGGATGCCTTGTTGAAAACAAATGACTTGAAGCCACCAAGGAATTTCCCGGCGAGGATCTTTTTGGCATTTGCTGACTGATGTATACCACAACTAGTTAGGATGTAACTCATAATGAGGCCAAAAGACTTCCTAGAAGAATCTGGCTTCGGTTCTTCCTTGACGTGCTGCCGGGCCGAAACCGCCAGTTTCGGGCCTCGAACCGGCGGTCCTCGGTCCCCAAAACAAAGGACCGAGCCCGGACCGTAAACTAGCCCGACCGCCCGTGCCGGGCTAGAAACCCGCCGGTCCAGAGCCGGGCTAAAACCGGCCCGGCCGGCCGCCCAGCTTTTTTTTTTTTAACTTTTATTATTATTTTTTTATTTTATTCTTGTATATTTATTACTTTTATGAATAGAAAATGATAATTCTTAATGTTTTGATTTTTTTTAAATATTTAAAAACTCATTAAATTGTTGAAAAATGAATAAGGAAAATTATAACAAATAAGTTTGCATTAAGAATGAGGAAAATTACAAATGAATAAGGACACAATAATTTTGCAAATAAATAAGGACACAATAATTTTGCATTAAAAATGAGGAAAAGTACAACAAATAAGTTAAGCACAATTTAAGGAGTTTTACACTTGAATTCTTGAAATGAAAAAATAATAATAATAAAGGACTTGAGCTCTCTACTCCACATCCGATCGATCCGTCTCGGTGAAGGCTTCATCTTCGCTCTCATTTGCATCGTCCCATTCCGGTTCTTGAGCTCTAAGGTCGGCCCTACACCAATCATCGAGCAACATGGTAGCTTCAATGTTCGCCGGCTTCATCCTTGATCTTATTTGATCTAGCATAAGTCCTCCGATGCTAAAGGCTTGTTCTACGGACACGGTGGATGGCGAGACGGCAAATAACTCATTTGCAATGATTGAGAGTATTGGGTACTCCTCTCTCTTCGACCACCACTTTAACACATCGATCGACGGACCACTATCTTCAACACCAAATACAAAACGAGTTTGCAAGAACATATCTAATTCACTATTACCTTTCCCCATTGGAAGTTCATTGCTTCTATTTTGCATCATTCCATGCATTTGTTGAACTAAAGGATCACTTTCATTCATCTCAAAAGGAAAATCAATGAAGGCATCATAGATGAAGGCATTGTAGAAGAAGGAAACTCACTACCATGTTTTAATCTATATTCTTGAAAAATAGATCTCAAACTCCTATCAAGATCTATCTTGATTTGTGGCACGGAAGGAAGATCAAAGAAGACCCCTTCACCATCAATTACAACATCACTCAAGTCCATTCGAGCAAAAGCATCATAATAAATACCAAGCATTTGACAAACACCATCATACGTCCATTTAGGATCTAAGCACTTAGCAAGTAAGAAAACCATAGGAATCTCCCTAAAATACTTGAGCCATTTTTGAACCATAAAATAAATCACACCTTGCATGTTTGTCCTACTAAAACAACTCTTAAAAGACAAGGCAATATACATGCAATGTTCCAACACTTTAACGGAAGTACAATAATAAACACCCGATAATTGTTTAGTAGCATTATGAAAAACTTTTAACAAACCATACAAATCCATACATGAATCTCAATGACTCTCATTAAGAACTAATTGCATGTTTGAGAACTCTTTCCTAAAAAATTCGCATAAATAACTCTTATACTCTAGTGTACTATTAATCATCTCATAAGTAGAGTTCCAACGATGAGATACATCTAATTTGAAACAAGTATAAACAATACCCTTTGCACGACAATATTTTTGCCATTTTTTCCCCAAAGTTTTTGATTTGTGCAAATACTTAACGGCATTTTTAATAGGAACAACGGAATCTTGAAAAATACTAAGCGCATCTTGAACACATAAATTTAAAATATGACAAATGCATCTAGAATGAAAATATTTTCCTTCAAATGATGGTGCACATGCTTCAACAAGTTCCGGAATACTAGCGGTGTTCGCCGATGCATTATCAAAACCAACGGAAAATACCTTGTTAACCAAACAATACTCATTCAAAACCGTAATAATAATTAAAGCAATATTTTGAGCCGTGTGAGGCTCTTCAAACTCCCTAAAGGCAATCAAACGTTTTTGCATAATCCATTTTGCATCAATCCAATGACAAGTAATTCCCATGTAACTATTTTTATTATAAGCATCGGTCCAAACATCGGCACAAATAGAAACTTTTTGAGACAAACGAACTAAATATTTCATTAAATCTTGTTTTTTGTCAAAGCATTGTCTCCTAATTCTCTTAAGCATTTGAGTTCTAGCTACCTTGCTAACATTGGGCCCCAAACCATCTTTATAAGAAGCTTCATACGTTATTCTATCCGCATAATTAAAAGGTTGTTTTTCCATGGCACAATATCTAGCACAAGCATCTTCATATCGATTTTTTCCAAATTTAAATAAAGCGGAAGAAGACATACCCGTCGCCGAAGTTGAACTAGTAGTACCTCGAATTTGCGTTTGAGTAGTAGATATTCCATACTCGAATGGATGAAACCCCTCCATGTGCCTTTGTAGTGTTCCGTAGCCTCCCTTCTCGATCCATTTATAGTGCTTTGTGCAATAGTTGCAATAAGCAATGAATCTCTTTCGACCATCGGATAAAGGAGGTTCTACTTCGTTGATAGGAGCCAATTCTCTTTTAAAATGTTTAACGAAGATTTCGGACTTGAGAGGTTTAGGCTTACTTGTTGGCGGAGGAGGAGGTTGGTTTTGTTCGTCTTCTTCGTGCTCTTCGTCCTCTTCATGTTCATCATCATTTGTTGAGCTATGAAATTCGTATCCCGTGCTCTCCATCGTATGAACCATTTCTTCAAATCGGGCATCTTCTTCGGCTTGAATTCGTTCGGCGACTTGTCTAGAAATTTGCTCCGCCAAATCGGCCCTTCTAGGCCTTTGAGTTTGAGGTTGAAAATTTCCTCCTCCACTTCGTTGTCCAAGTTCAATGGCCTTGCCCTTGCCCTTGTTATTGTTGTTCTTTGAGGTAGACATGGAGATAGTAGAATAGAGAGTATAGTAGAGAGAGTAGAGATTGAATTTTTAGAGAGAATTAGAGTGTGATTATTGGTGAATTTTGAGTTAGGAAGATGTAGTATTTATAGTGGGGATGGGTAGGGAAAAGGGGGGATTAATGGGGAAGTTTGGGGGTGGAAAGGTGGCTGCCAACGGCTATTTTGTGGAAGGAGCCGTTGGCAATGGTTGGCAGCAGTCAGTCACTGGACTGCTGCCTTTTTTTTTCTGATTTTCCCGTTAGGCCCGTCGGTCCGGCCCGGCCCGGCGGGCCGATGCAAACCGACGGGCCTTTTAGGACCGGCGGGCCCTAACCGCCGGTCCGTGGTCCCAATTCCCCCGACCCTAGCCCGGCCCTAGCTTTTCAGTCCCGGTCCGGTTCGGGCCCGTTGACCGGCGATCCTGGGCTAAAACCGTTGACTTAGGGCCGGTTTAGGGCCAAAACCGGCGGGCCTGAAAGCCCAGGTACGTCTAGTTCTTCCTCCTGAAGCTATTTCAAGATGATCTGGCACTAGTTTACCTTCTCCCCGGTCGTGATGGCCACCATCATCTGAAATCACAGACTCATACACATTTCGAATGCATAAGTTCGGTTTTCAATGATCCTATAGCAAAAACCATGCAAATAAAGGTAAGGCAAAGTAACGGTTCTTCTTGTGGAAGGAAAGATGAACTTATGAAGGTTTGGAGTTCCCAGTGAACAGATTACAATAGGCCTTCAAAAGCTCATCAGATCCAAATGATTCTAGTTCCTCCAATGTCAAACCATCAGAGGGCATTCTTTACAAACACTCAAGGAGTTCCCAGTTAACAGGTATCTCCTTCTCTTGCACTGTGGTGACGATAGCAGTGACGTCATAACCTTTAATGTCCGAGGCATACTGAAACTCAGCGTCAACAAGGAATTTCTCTATGATTTGCTCATCTTAGTTAATTAGATGCAGGCTACCCAAATGGTAGAGGCCGGATTGCTTCAGACGGGATACAACTAAGTTCATCTCAGCTATATCCTCATCCTATGACATGATACACTCTTGCATAACTGAGCGAGCAAAGATTCGTCTGTCGATGATCATATCCTTCTTTTTCACCGAAAAAGATGAAGTCTGGGAGGAATAAATTTTTGCAGAAGTTAATAGAAAATAAGTAAGTTAGAAAGCTTTAAAGTATGTAGACTGTATGTTATAGACTCAATAATAATGCATAATGCATAAAAGTCTGTGGATTAGCATGCTGGCCCATGTGTAGTGTGCAGGGAAGCTAGGTTATAGTTAACAGTCAGATTTAAGGGGTGAGAACCGTCTTTTGATGAACGCACATGATGTATTTAGATGTAACTTGTACATCTAATTCGTCAGTTTTACGTACTTAAGGATTCGTTTAGCTATGGTGAAGTGTGACTCTTTAGGTGCTACCTGGTAACAAGCACACACTCCTACAACAAATTAGATATCGGGCCTCCTGGCTATTTGGTACAGGAGTGAGCCTATAAGATTTTTGTAGAGTGATTAATCAACTGGCTTTCCAGCTTTGTCAGCACTTATCTGTGTGGAAGTGCTCATGGGGGTGGATGATGATTTGGAGTTGGTCATCCCAAATTTGTTGACAAACTCCTTGTTGTACTTCTCTTGGTTGATAAATATACCAGCAAGAAGTTGTTTCACCTGCAATCCTAGGAAACAACTAAGTTCTCCCATCATACCCATTTAAAATTTACTTCGCATGAGTTGAGAGAACATTTGGCATAAATCAAGGTTAGTTGAACCAAAAATGATATCATCTACATATATTTAAACCATAAGGATATCGTCAACTTCTTATATTTTAAAAAGGGTTTTGTCGACTGCACATTTCTCAAATCCATTATTGATCAAATACAGTGATAGAGTTTTATACTAGGTCGTAGGTGCTTGTTTGAGTCCATACAGTGCTTTCCTTATCCTGTATACAAGGCCTCCACCGATAGTGTTGGAAAACCCTAGAAGTTGTTCAACATAGACTTCTTCGACGAGGACTCCATTGAGGAATGCGCTCTTAACATCCATTTGATATATAATAAAGTTATTCTGAGTGGCAAATGCTAGGAATATCCTGATACCTTCTAGTTTAGATACAGGGGCATAGGTTTCATCATAGTCAATTCTTTCTTCTTATCTATATCCTTGAGCTGCTAGTCTACATTTGTTCCTGATCACAAGTCCATTTTCGTCCTTTTTGTTTCGGAATATCCATTTGGTTCCTATGACTGCCTGAAGTGTTGGTCTAGGAACTAGGTACCAAACATTGTTCGATTCGAAATCATTGAGCTCTTCTTCCATTGAAGTGATCCAATGAGAATTATTTATTGCCTCATTGGACGAAACAGGCTCACACTGGGCTAAGAATAAAACTAGGGTGCACATAAGAAGTATCCTAAGTTCGGCTTGGGAATTCCATAGAGGGAATTGAGACTTCTCAGAATCTGTCTCTTCATGTGCATAGAGTATAATGCCTTGTGTACTTTGTATTTTTCTATGTGTGGTTATACCGGCACTGATATCTCCAATTTTTAATTCCTGGGGGTGATCTCTCAACTACCTCCTGTCAGGTTCTAGTTCGGCATCTCGTGCTGTGACCTATTAAACTGTAGCCTCAACTTCATCTTGTATAGGATCAGCGTCGACGACTTCTGTTCTTAGAGTGACGGGATTTATTTCTAGGTCCATAACTAATTATATTGGATTTTGTGGGTCATCAGTAGAGAGTGTCTGGATGCTCTGGGTTAGGTCTTCTACTCCTGTAGGGTCACAATGGGGTTCATCAAATACTACGTGGACAAATTCCTCTATTGTCAACTTCATTTTGTAAAATATCCAGAATGCTTTGCTGACAGAGGAGTATCCAACGAAAATACCCTCATCCGACTTTTCATCGAAGGTATTTAATTGATCCTTCCCATTGTTGAGCATGTAACACCCTGCATCCAAAAATATGAAAGTACGCAACCATTGGGATTTTGTTATTCCATACCTCATATGCTGTTTTGTTGTGATGCTTGTTGATGATACATCAGTTTTGTGTATGGCACGCTATATTTGTTGCTTCTCCCTAAAAATGCTGCGGTAATTTTCTTACGGCTAACATGGTTCGTGTTGATTCTTTCAGCATCCTATTCTTATGCTCGACAACACCATTTTGTAGAGGAGTCTGGGCTGCTGAGTATTCATGTTGTATTCCATTGTCCGCATAGTATTGCTCTATAAAGCCATTTGTGAATTTTGTGCCTATGTCGGAACAAATGGACACAATACTCAGCCATTTCACATTTTGCAGCTTTTTCAGATGTTCTAGAAGCTTTGTTATGGTTTCTTTATTTTTGTTCAGGAAGTTGGTCCAAGCATACCTGGAGAAATCATCAACAATAACAAGACAATTTTTCTTGCCTCCCAGACTTACAGGGTCTACAGGGCCGTAGAGATCCATGTGTAGCAAATCCAGGACCGTCTAGGTGGTGAGATATGACTTGCTCTTCAGGGTGACCTTGACTTGCTTGCCTTTCTCCATAGACACTATTTTGATATAATGAAATATTGGGCAAGCCTCTGACCATTCCTTGTCGAGCTAGTTTGTTAATGGTTTTGAAGCTGATGTGCGACATCCTTTTGTGCCATATACATCTTTGATCTGCAGTGCCTTTGGCAACAAAATACGGAATTGTGGAGCTTGTGGGCTTCCAGTCAGCAGTATACATGTTACCTGACCGACTTCCTGTAAGGACGATTTGCTTGATTTTGATGTCCTTCACCATACAGTGATCTACATAGAATTTTATCGAGAACTGTTTGTCATAGAACTGGATAATAATAAGTAAATTATATTATAGTCCTTCAACATAGGCTATGTCGGTGACTTTGAAATTTCCTACAAGCAGGGTTCCTTTCCTTCTTGTTCTCCCTTTGGATTTGTCACCGAGTCGCACCTTTGGACCACGACCTTCTACATAATCTGACAGCTTGCTGATATCTACTGTCATGTGGCGAGAACATCTACTATCGAAATACCAGATGTCCTTTTCCTTGATATCCTGTAATCAGAAGATTAAGTGATTTTAGGTCCCCTTTGATTTTTGGTTCCATAGTTGTTAGTACCTTTAGGTATCCATATTTGCCTAACACCAATTAGTTTGCTTTTGGTTTTTAGTCCTATTTTGAGATATTTACGTGGGGTAGGCACGTAGTCGCTGTAATCCTGATTATTATGCATCTGAAATCCACTATTTTGCCTCCAATACAGTTGCCATCTTGGAGGAGGAACCATTTTCTTTGGCCTTAATGCTTGCCTTCTAGGTTTACTGTTAGATTCCCAGACCTGTTGATGATGGAACTGCGCGGCAGCCTGCTTCCTGGATGGATACCTGGCTTCCTGTAACAAGTACCTAGGTGCACTGTACTATTAAAAGTACTGCAGTGCATACCTTTGATACTTAGATATACTCTTATTTCTGGCTGGATGCTGACACTGTTTGTATGCTCGGGGAGCATACTTTTGATGATTAGCGTTGTGTCTTACAGGTTTATGAGGCTGTGGTTTCCGCTGCTTATGATATGAACATGGTGGCAGAATCACAGCCTTTGATATCCGAGATGGGGCATATGTGACCTTTACAGAACTTGGAGCTACTTCAGGTTCTGGAATGGGTTCCACTCCCTTGACAAACACCATACTAGATTCGCCTTTGTGGGAGAACAAGTCATATTCTAAGCAACGTTTATCATGGGCATGCCGCCCAGTACTTAGTTTGTCTTCCATCCTACTTGATCATTTCTGAAATGATTTAAGGATGGTCTCGAGTTCTCCTTTTTGTTTCTCGAGAATTTGTATCTTAGCTTCTCACAAAGCATAATCATTTATCTTACAATTATTATTAGTTTTTACCTCATTTAGTT
This sequence comes from Orobanche coerulescens, assembly GCA_033398695.1. Classification (NCBI taxonomy): domain Eukaryota; kingdom Viridiplantae; phylum Streptophyta; class Magnoliopsida; order Lamiales; family Orobanchaceae; genus Orobanche; species Orobanche coerulescens. The sequence goes on from CM065801.1 coordinate 184,769,872, forward strand.
CTGTTGCAAGTTGATGATTACTTTCCATGAGTTTTTCTTGGGTAAGTTTGATGTTTTCTCTGATCTGGGCCTTGAGCTTGTTTCGCCAAATGCGCCTTTTCTCATCCTTCTCTTGTTCCTCGGCTTTGGGCAACTTCTGTACTTTGGGATGAGGATACTTATTCGCATAATGTCCGGGTTTCTTGCAGTTGTAACACATGTTAGAATTAGCGGATGAAGGTGATTCAGAACTCACCCTGTTAAATGGGTTGGGCCTGTATAGGGCCTTTCCATATTTCTTGATGAACTACCATAATTTATGCATGAGTAGGGCCATCTCGTATTGCGACAGGATGTAATCGTCATTGATTACTGCCTTGCAAGTAGATTTAGATGTGCTGGGTGTGGAGCTGTGTCTCCTGTCAGATATAGCAGCCAGTGCTGTAGTCTTGGAATGTGCCTCTTCTGACTTCTATCTCCTGTCAATATCATACTCAAAAGCTTTGAGGTCACAGAAGAGATCAAAAGTAGATATGTCATTCAGATTACAAGACACACGCATAGTTGTGGTCTTAATGTTTCATCGTGCTGGGAGTGATCTAATGATTTTCAGATTTTTCTTCTTTTGGGTATACACTTTACCTAATGCTTCAAGTTCACCAACAACCGGTAAATCCGAGCTTAAGCTCCTTAAGCGTTAAAGAAGATTTCATTTCAAAAGATTCAGACTGCTGAGTTAGTTTAGGAATTTTGTTTTCTTTCGAGATCTTAGTTCCCTCACAAATTAGCTTGAGTTTCTCCCATATTTCTTTAGTTGTCTTATAACTTTTTACCTTGGAGAATGTGCCTTTGTCGAGAGTGACAAATAGCATATTCTTAGCAATATTGTCGAGCTTCGCACTATTGCGATCGTCCGCTGTCCATTGCTTGCACTCCTACTTGAGCATCTCCGCATAAGGTTGTCCATCGATTCTTGCAGTTGTGTTGACCTTCATTATCTTGATCAGTCCTTTTTGGATGATGAAGATCATCTTTTCGTGCATTGCAGCAAGATGAGCTTCCATCTTAATTCTCCAATCATTGAATTCATTAATGGAAAATATAGGAACTTTATTGATCATAGATATGTCTATGATAGAAGTAAGACTAATGATGAAGATATGAAAATAAAGTTTTCAAAATCTAGTGATTTTGTGAATCTGATTCAGTTGAAAAATCATCTGATTCTTTCTAAAATCAACCGCTTTGATATAACTTGTTGGTCACAGTATACAGTAAAAACAGCTTATAAAAGAGGGTTAAATAAGCTGTATCTTTTTCAAAGTTTATTTGCGTAGCGGAAGTCTATGGTTAAGTTACTGTAAATACAGCAACTGAATACTCTCCTGTTAGCTTGGTGCGTACAGGGTTTTTACACTATGTATACTAAAATCACACCAACAGATAGAAAATAGTAAATGACAGGAAGTAAAGAAACACTGATTAAAGTGGTTCGAGGTAAACCCCTCTACATCCACTGGTCCTCCACACCGGAGTAAACTGTTTATTGAAATCACGACGTACACAACTATGTGACCTTAACTAAACACGTTGTAATATCGTTCACATGAATTGATACCGCTGACAGTAGCTTGGGCCGTTCACACATATTCGCTTGGCTTCTTTGACTCGCTTCTTCTCACACAGATTGAAGGTTCGTCCTTGGTGCAATTCGTCCCACACAGGTCAGAGATAGAAAAGCTTAGTCCACACAGGGCTAAGTGAACTTAATGATAAGAATGGTATGACAAGATCAAAGAGCAATTGTATGCTTGATGAACGTTCGTTGTAAGTATGTTGTTCGCATTTAGGACTTTATTTCTTCTCTTGATGAAGCTATATGCTCGAAGAAATATAGTGTTCTTGTAAGCTTGATGTTCATATCGACAAAGTGTTGTTAGTTCTCTTGCTTGGGGATATTTATAACCTTGAAAATAGATCTGTTATAAATGTAGTCGTTGGCCGGTTGGTGAGATATAGAGTGCTCTGATTGGCGGATTCAGAATATTTCGAGATAAATGCAATTTGCATTTAATGCTTCAAAAATTCTTTTTACTAGCATTAAATGCTCTTCAGACTATAGTCTCTTCGGCCGCATTAAATGCTACTTTAACTGTGAATTCTTTGTGAATAAATAATGTTTACTTTCTCACTAGTTTAAAGTTTCTTCAGTCCTGTTGGATTTGTGTTTTAATTTTCTAAGTAAAACACTTAAAGCATGTTTGTTGTATCCAACATCTTCGTCTTTTGCTGTATCTTGAAGATTGCGCTGTAGGAAAAGACTATTGACTTTTATGAAAGATATTACGCTGTATGCACAGGCTGTATGATGTTCTCCTAACAGCTTCCATACTAGACTAGTATTCTGACTTGGAAGATCTTGCTGTATGAGGCAATTATCAATACACAAGGAGGGTTTTTTCCAACAGAATATTTCTTACCTCTCAGGCTGACAAGATCTACAAGTTTATATAGGTCCATATGCAACACATCCAGGACCCTATGGGTTGAGAGAAGTGATTTGCTCTTTAGGAATATCTTAACTTGTTTGCCTTTCTAACAGGGTCCAGAGACACTGTTCTTATGAAGTGATATATCTGGCAAGCCTCTTACTGTTGTGCTAATTTATTTATGGTCTTGAAGTTGATGTGAGACATCATCTTATGCCATAGTCAGCTTGATATGCAGTGCCTTTCACAATAAAATAAGGGATCAAAGTACCTATAGGAATCTAATCAGTGACATACATGTTACCTGATCTGGATCCTATAAGGATAATTTGTTTGGTCTTGATATCCTTCATCCTACAGTTTCCTTGAAGTACTTTAATTGAGAATTATTTGTCGCAGAACTGGCTGACGCTTAAAAGATTATACTTTAAACCTTCAACAAACGCTACACCGGTGACTTTGAATTGCCAACAAGCATGGTTCCCTTCCCTCTTGTTCGTCCTTTGTATTTGTCACCGAATCAAACATTTGGACCATGTTCTCCTCTATAATTTGTTAACTTGTTGATATCTCATGTCATGTGCCCAAGAACATCCGTTGTCAAAGTACAAGATGTCCACTTCCTTGATATCCTGTAGAAGTTAAGTATACCATTGTTTGGTGGGTCTTTCATTACCTTTAGGAACCAAGATTTGTCATACAATAATTGGTTTACTGTAGGTCTTATTGGGTCCTTCGTTGCAAGATGTATGTGGGGCAGGCACGTATTTGATGTAAGGAATATAATTATGCATGTAAAAATGAGAATTATGGTTCATGTACGATTGTTGTCTAGGGGGAGGAACCATTTATCTTTGCTTTGTGAATTGCTTCCTATGTCTCCAGTTAGATTCCCAGAGTTGTTGTTGGTAGAATTGAGCATCAGCTTGCTTGAGAGGGCTTTGGGTTCCTGTACCCAGTATTGAGGTGTTATATACTTGACTGATTATTCCATTGTTGTTGAGGTACAACATTTCTCTTTTTCTATTTTCGATGTTGTTGGTATGCAGGAGGAACATATTATGATTAACGGATACCGCCTCATTTGCTCAAAGGTCTCTAGGTAGACGTGCCGCCGGGCCGAAACCGCCGGTTTCGGGCCTCGAACCGGCCGTCCTCGGTCCCCAAAACACAGAACCGAGCCCGGACCGGAGACGAGCCCGACCACCCGTGCCGGGCTAGAAGCCCTCCGGTCCTGGGCCGGGCTAAAACCGCCGGTTTTGACAGGTCGGCCCGCAGCCCGCGACGAGAACAGGGGCTGCCCAATTTTGCATTTTTTTTAACTTTTTTATTTTTTTTTTCATTTTATTCTTGTATATTTATTACTTTTATGAATAGAAAATGATAATTCTTAATGTTTTGATTTTGTTTTGATTTTTTTTAAATATTTAAAAACTCATTAAATTGTTGAAAAATGCATAAGGAGGACTTTGCAATTTTGCATTAAGAATGAGGAAAATTACAACAAATAAGTTAAGCACAGTTTTAGGAGTTTTACACTTGAATTCTTGAAATGAAAAAATAATAATAATAATAATAATAATAATAAAGGACTTGAGCTCTCTACTCCGCATCCGATCGATCTGTCTTGGTGAAGGCTTCATCTTCGCTCTCATTTGCATTGTCCCATTCCAGTTCTTGAGCTCTAAGGTCGGCCCTACACCAATCATCGAGCAACATGGTAGCTTCAATGTTCGCCGGCTTCATCCTTGATCTTCTTTGATCTAGCATAAGTACTCCGATGCTAAAGGCTTGTTCGACGGAAACGGTGGATGCCGGGACGGCAAATAACTCCTTTGCAATGATGGAGAGTATTGGGTACTCCTCTCTCTTCGACCACCACTTCAACACATCAATCGATGGACCACTATCTTCAACACCAAATACAAAACGAGTTTGCAAGAACATATTTAATTCACTATTACCTTGCCCCATTGGAAGTTCATTGCTTCTATTTTTTATCATTCCATGCAATTGTTGAGCTAAAGGATCACTTTTATTCATCTCAAAAGGAAAATCACACGAAGGCATCATAGAAGAAGGCATTGCAGAAGAAGGAAAATCACTACCATGTTTTAGTCTATATTCTTGAAAAAGAGAACTCAAACTCCTATCTAGAGCATCCTTGATTTGTGGCACGGAAGGAAGATCAAAGAAGACCCCTTCACCATCAATTACAACATCACTAAAGTCCATTTGAGCAAAAGCATCATAATAAATACCAAGCATTTGACAAATACCATCATACTTCCATTTAGGATCTAAACACTTAGCAAGCAAGAAAATCATAAGAATCTCCCTAAAATACTTGAGAGCCATTTTTGAACCATAAAATAAATCACACCTTGCATGTTTGGCCTACTAAAACAACTCTTAAAAGACAAGGCAATATACATGCAATGTTCTAACACTTTAACGGAAGTACAATAATAAACACCCGATAATTGTTTCGTAGCATTATGAAAAACCTTTAACAAACGATATAAATCCATACATGAATCCTAATGGCTCTCATTAAGAACTAATTGTATGCTTGAGAACTCTTTTCTAAAAAAATCGCATAAATAACTCTTATACTCAAGTGTACTATTAATCATCTCATAAGTAGAGTTCCAACGATGAGATACATCTAATTTAAAATAAGTATAAACAATACCCTTTGCACAACAATATTATTGCCATTTTTTCCCCAAAGTTTTTGATTTGTGCAAATATTTAATGGCATTTTTAATAGGAACAACGAAATCTTGAAAAATACTAAGCGCATCTTGAACACATAAATTTAAAATATGACAAATGCATCTAGAATGAAAATATTTTCCTTCAAATGATGGTGCACATGATTCAATAAGTTCCGGAATACTAGCGTTGTTCGCCGATGCATTATCAAAACCAATGGAAAATACCTTGTTAACCAAACAATACTCATTCAAAACCGTAATAATAATTAAAGCAATGTTTTGAGCCGTGTGAAGCTCTTCAAACTCCCTAAAAGCAACCAAACGTTTTTGCATAATTCATTTTGCATTAATCCACTGACAAGTAATTCTCGTGTAACTATTTTTATCATAAGCATCGGTCCAAACATTGGCACAAATAGAAATTTTTTGAGACAAACAAACTAAATATTTCATCAAATCTTGTTTTTTGTCAAATCATTGTCTCCTAATTCTCTCAAGCATTTGAGTTGTAGCTACCTTGCTAACATTGGGCCCTAAACCATCTTTATAAGAAGCTTCATACGTTATTCTATCCCCATAATTAAAAGGTTGTTCTTCCATGGCACAATATCTAGCACAAGCATCATCATGTCGATTTTTCTCAAATTTAAATAAAGCGGAAGAAAACATACCCGTCGCCGAAGTTGAACTAGTACCTTGAATTTGCATTTGAGAAGTAGATATTCCGTACTTGAATGGATGAAACCCCTCCATGTGCCTTTGTAGTGTTCCATAGCCTCCCTTCTCGATCCATTTGTAATGCTTTGTGCAATAGTTGCAATAAGCAATGAATCTCCTTCGACCATCGGATAGAGGAGGTTCTCCTTCGTTGATAGGAGCCAATTCTCTTTTAAAATGTTTAACGAATATTTCGGACTTCAGAGGTTTAGGCTTACTTGTTGGCGGAGGAGGAGGTTGGTTTTGTTCGTCTTCTTCGTGCTCTTCGTCCTCTTCATCATCATTTGTTGAGCCACAAAATTTGTATCCCGTGCTCTCCATCGTATGAACCATCTCTTCAAATCGGGCATCTTCGTTGGCTTGAATTCGTCCGAAGACTTGTCTAGAAATTTCTGTAATACCCTCGCCTTTAATATTGTATTTCATGATTTAAGTTAAGTATTTTCGCACCATATCTGTGATGTTGTACAAGTACCGACGAATTATGTTAAATTGGATGATTCCGTGGAAATCAAGTTGGTACACCTGCTTCCGGGGTTTCAAAACCCAGAGTTTACGAGATGAAGAAAGCCGATGATCCCGAAGCCAGCATGATTGCAGGTACTCTCGAGATCCACTCTCAGCCCATTTGTGTTCTTTTTGATACTGGTGCTTCACACTCCTTTTTGTCTAGTTCTTGTTTGATTCGTTTGCATTTGAATCGTGTTATCAATTGTGAACCTTATGTAATTGGTCTACCCGATGGTAGAAGAATTATTGGGAGTCGTGAAGTACAGAACTGTCCGATTAGCATGAACAACCGTGAGTGGTTGTCTGACTTGATTGTGGTGGATTTACCTAAAGATGATGTAATCTTGGGTATTGACTGGATGGATCGTCACGATGCCATCCTTAGCGTCCGTAAGCGAATGGTGACCGTCACATCGGATGATGGCGTCGAGTGTATTTTTCGGGGTGATAATCCCAATCATTCTGGGAGAGTCATCAGCGCTATGAAGGCTATGAGATTACTGAACTAGGGATGCATTGGTTATTGGTGTTACATGACTAAGACAGCTAACCGTCCAGTCAAATTGATTGATATTCCAGTAGTTCGAGATTATCCGGATGTATTTCCAGACGAGCTTCCAGGAATACCCCCACAGCGAGAGGTGGAATTCACCATTGAGTTGGAGCCAGGGACGTCCCCGCTTTCGAATGCACCATGCCGTATGGCCCCGACTGAGATGCAGGAATTGAAAAGACAACTCGAAGAATTAACTGAGAAAGGGTACGTTCGACCCAGTGCATCCCCTTGGGGAGCGCCGGTGTTATTCGTACGGAAGAAGGACGGATCGCTGCGTTTGTGTATTGATTACCGGGAGCTGAACAAGGTAACAATTAAGAACAAATATCCTTTACCTCGCATCGATGATCTATTAGATCAGCTCCAATGAGCCGCTGTATTTTCCAAGATCGACTTGAGGTCTGGGTACCACCAATTGCGGATTCGAGAGTCTGACATCCCGAAGACAGCTTTTCACACTCGCTATGGGCATTATGAGTTCGTTGTCATGCCATTTGGACTGACTAATGCACCTGCAGTATTCATGGAATTGATGAATCGGGTTTTTGTTAATTATCTGGATCGTTTTGTAGTCGTTTTTATTGACGATATCTTGGTCTACTCTCGTGATCATGAGGAGCATAAGTGTCACCTCCGCCAGGTTCTCGACGCATTAAGGCGAGAACAACTCTATGGAAAATTTTCTAAGTGTGAATTCTGGATGTCTGAAGTTATTTTTCTGGGTCATGTGATATCAGCAGAGGGAGTAAGAGTAGACCCACAGAAGACGGAAGCTATCCAAGACTGGCTACCCCCGAAGAACGTGAAGGAAGTTCGTAGTTTTCTGGGTCTAGCAGGCTATTACAGACGATTCGTGGAAGGATTTTCCAAAATTGCTCAACCGATGACTAATCTGTTGAGAAAAGATAAGAAGTACTTGTGGTCGGAAGCATGTCAAAGAAAGTTTTGATGAACTCAAAGGTCGATTAATTTCAGCACTGTTTTGGTACTACCTAGAGGAACGGAAGGATTCGCGGTATACGGCGATGCATCGAGGCAGGGCCTTGGCTGCGTGTTAATGCAGGACGGGAAAGTGATCGCCTATGCGTCCAGACAGTTGCGTCCTTACGAGGTCAACTACCCGACTCATGACTTGGAGTTAGCAGCCGTAGTGTTTGCTTTAAAAATCTGGCGCCACTATCTGTATGGAGTTACCTGCCAGATTTTTACGGACCACAAGAGCCTGAAGTATATTTTTACCCAGAAGGAGTTGAATATGAGACAACGGAGGTGGTTAGAGCTAATCAAAGACTATGATATCGAGATCCTTTATCATCCAGGCAAGGCAAACGTGGTTGTCGATGCCTTGAGCCGCAAGACTGTGCAGGAGCAGATACTAGCTCGTTTGACCGCCCAAAGGGAGTTGCAATTAGAGTTCATGAGACCAGAGATTGAGGTCTGGATACAACGCATTCAGGGACAACTGTGCATGCTTGAGATTTCACCGTCCCTTGATGATACGATCAGGACGAAACAGATGACAGACCCATTCTTATCCAGAGTTCGAGGAGAAATCGATCAGGGGAAGGCCCCTGGATTTGTGGTTCACGAGGATGGACTGTTACGCTTTAAAAATCGAGTATGTGTACCAGCAGACGAAGAGTTGAGGAATACTATTCTAAAGGAGGCTCATGCTACCCCGTATTCCATCCACCCGGGATCGAACAAAATGTATAAGGATTTGAAGCCGTATTATTGGTGGGGTAACATGAAACGGGAGGTTGCCGAATTCGTTTCGAAATGTTTGACCTGTCAGCAGGTCAAGATTGAGCATCAACGACCAGCTGGCATGATGAAACCGCTTCCGATTCCCGAGTGGAAGTGGGAAGACATATCGATGGACTTTATTACTAGTTTGCCGACGAGCTGTCGAGGCATGAATACGAGTTGGGTGGTTGTGGATCGATTGACTAAATCAGCCCACTTTTTGGAGATCAAGGATACTTGGGGCCCCGAGAGATTGGCCCAATTATTCATCAAAGAGATTGTGAGACTGCATGGCACCCCTAAGAGTATTGTATCAGATCGGGACGGACGGTTCGTGTCGCACTTCTGGAAGGCGGTTCATCGTGCTATGGGTACACAGTTGAACTTCAGTACGGCTTTTCATCCTCAGACCGACGGTCAGTCTGAAAGGACAATTCAAACTCTAGAGGATATGTTGAGGGCATGTACTCTCGATTGGAAGCCTGACTCGGAAGGCCAACTGCCGTTGATAGAATTCACATATAATAACAGCTGGCACGCCTCGATCATGATGGCACCTTATGAGGCATTATATGGTCGTTGTAGGTCCCCTTTGTCTTTGGGGCCGGGACGAATCTATTGGTACGGAACCTGATATGTTATTGGCAGCCCGCGAGAAGATTTCCCTGATCAAGAGCCGTCTATTAACGGCCCAAAGCCGCCAGAAATCATATGCAGATAATCGTCGACGACCACTCGAGTTTGAAGTTGGTGACCATGTACTAGTCAAAGTATCTCCTACCAGAGGTGTCTTCCGATTCGGGAAGAGAGGCAAATTGAGCCCAAGGTATATTGGTCCGTTTGAGATCCTGGAACGAGTAGGCGACCAGCTTTGAGTCGGATTCACAACGTATTCCATGTATCTCAGTTAAGGAAGTATGTTGCTGATCCAAGCCACGTTATTCAATTCGACGAGGTCGAAATATCCGACGACCATTCGTATGAAGAACAGCCTGTGCAGATACTCGAGAGAAGAATTAAAAAGCTGCGGAACAAGACGATTCCCTTATTAAAAATTCAGTGGTCGAGACATGGAGTCGAGGAAGCTACGTGGGAGACTGAAGATAGCATGCGAGAAAAATACCCCGAACTGTTTACCCCTTAGTTTCGGGGACGAAACTCCTTTTAAGGGGGGGAGTATGCAATACCCTCGCCTTTAATATTGTATTTCATGATTTAAGTTAAGTATTTTCGCACCATATCTGTGATGTTGTAGCAAGTACCGACGAATTATGTTAAATTGGATTCATGGTCATTCATACTATATTAGTTGTTGGGTGATATTGCGAGAATTCCATTTATGCTTGTTATAGTACTTAACGTACGTTAACATGTATTCTTAACGTACGCTATGTAGGCCGCCTTACGTACGTAACATCAATACGTTAACGTACGTAATGCGGAAGATCCTCTAGCAATCCGCCTTTCGGCGGGTGGGGCCGAGCAAGGGTAGGTGGTCGGGATTCGATCGCGATAGCCAAGTCAACGGCTATTACGTACGTAATAGCTGCCTGGTTACGTACGTAACGAACTACGAGTTTTTAGGCAGGGATATTTGATGAAATTGGTTACGTACGTAATGATCATAAGATTACGTACATAAAGGCTATAACGTACGTTAACCACGTTCGTTAACGTACGTAATGTCAAGTTCAGATTATAAATGTATGACTTGCCATTCACTTCCTACTCGACCTTTTTCAATCTCCCAACTAAGGAACGATTCCCTTCCCTTCCAACTTCGTTTCTAAGCCTTTCTAACTTGTGTTGGAGCCTCAACACTTGATTGGTGACTTGGAGAAGCTAGAGATTGAAGTGTATCCCTTGAAGTGTTGGTGTTGTTCTTCATTTTAAGGTTGGTCTTCCTTTAACTCATAACAATTCCATACTTATGATGATGTTAGTAGATATATACTTCCCATAATGCTAGTTTAAACTAGTGTAGACATGATAAGTTAATTGAATCATGCTCAAACTAAGTGAAGATTAATATTGAAGGTATTAGTGTTACTTCTTGTTGTAAATAACTTCATAATGTGATTGTGTTGATAATAATATACTTAAAACCTGAGGTATAGCATGATAATCAGAAGTTGATTTTAGTCTCAACACTAGGAACATGTTAGGGATGATATCCTTAAATGATTAAAAGTGAGAAATGTTAAATTTGTCTTGAACATTCTATTGATTCTTGAAGGTTGTATGAAACCATGATTCTTGGCCTCTAAAACCTTTGTGATAAAAATTGTTGGAAAGATGATGTTAACCCTTTGTAGATGATCTTTGAATGAAGTTACTTCAAAAATCTCAAGTATCCAATGGTATAACTAGGCTTTTAATAAATTCTTCAAAGTAAAATAATGAATGTTGATAGAAGGAAGTTGTAATCTTCATACGTTCGAATTAATCACTACATTAATAGGTTAATAATGTTCTTAAGAGAATTATGTTGAGTATGATGATACAAATGCGGTAGATGAGTAGCCGAATTCCATTTCATTAATCCGTGCGTGTTAAGAGACGTAAATTAAGATGATGTTCTTAATTCACTAAAAACTTAAACTTATGTTTCATATAGTAATCAAGTTTTGAATGAAATCATTGGTAAAATAATGAAGAATGTAATTAAACACAACTTATATCGTAATTGGAAGTGTCGATGATTTGAAAAGATATTTTCATGATATTGCATTGATGATAAACTAGACATCAAGAATTTGACATTAAGGTTAGAATATGTAATGAATATGATAAACATACGATGATTTGTAATAAGAACATTAAAATGATCAATAGGATAATCGATTTATTCTAGTAAATTTACGAATATTGTTTATGCGATAATACCATTATCGCATTTAATGTGTTGTTGAATGAATTATATTTCATTCAAGGTTGCTTGATCACGTGAGTATTGTTAGACGAGGATACCGTTCGTTTGACCATTCGAGGAAGGATTATTCGTCTACGGAATTGAGGCAAGTTATCTTGCTTGGTTATAATGATGTGTGGATTCTTATGATGATTATGCATTTCGTGTATATGAAACACCTATAAACTTGTGTCTTGTGACTTGAGGTTGTTCTTAATGATGTCCCGTTTTCATCATGGGATTGTATTCCCAAGTTCGTTACCTTTGGACCCTTGATATCGTTGAGCTTTGTTGACACTCGATGAGTTGTTCGATTTCTTGGTAAAAGTGTAATTTCGTTGAGCTTCGTTGTCATGTTGTATCGTGACATCTCTGGAGTCATATCTGCGTGCCGATTGGTTATGTGTAGGATTTTTAGCCGGGCACTTGATGATCATGCGTGGATGTTTTCCGCATTTAGATCGTGCACACGAGACGTAGTTCGTGAGGCTAATTAGGTACATCGTCCCACGTATATTCTGGATTCCGTATACGGGGTGGACATGTGCACGGACACATTTCTGGATCGGGCGTACTGTGACATCCGCCTTGAGCCATAGTATTTGTTCGTTCGTCTATTTGGTTATGTTCGACAGTTGGGACTGATTGTTTATACGCCTTCGGGGTATATTCAGTAGTCGGTGGATTTCTTTGAGATCAGTATATATGAATTGTATAATGTCATGAGAATTATTATCATTTATATCTGACCCTGTGGTTTGGGGCGAAATACTTGTATTTCAGGGCGAGGAAAGGGCAAGGCACAGGAGGAGCACAATGGCGACGGAGGATTCTGATGTATGCTATTTCGGGGGCCCCGAGTCTTTTGGTTGTTCGGTTATGTTTTAATTGTGACTTTCGTTTTATTTTTTTGTGTCGGATGAATGTACTAAAATTTGTTAGGTACTGCCCATCGTCATATGGTCGGTACCGAGTTTGGATCCTGTGTATGTCTGCTCGTATTTAAAAACACGAATAACTCATACTCCACACCGGGGTTTTGATAAATATTGTGGTACGGTGCCACGTTGTCAGATTTTAAATGTATATTGTGACATTGCCTGGTGGGTCCCAGGAGGGATCCACGACACTGTAATAGCCACTGTTTTTGGGCTGTTACAATTTCCTCCGCCAAATCGGCCCTTCCAGGCCTTTGAGTTTGAAAATTTTCTCCTCCACTTCGTTGGCCTAGTTCAATGGCCTTGCCCTTGCCCTTGTTGTTATTCTTTGAGGTAGACATAGAGTGTAGTGTAGAGAGTCGAGAGAGTAGAGATTAAAATTTGAGAGTGAATTAGAGTGTGATTCTTGGTGATTTTTGAGTTAGGAAGATGTATTTATAAAGGGGATGGTAGGGGAAAAGGGGGATTATTGGGAAGGTTTGGGGGGGGGGGGGGAAGAAGGCTGCCTACGGCTCTTTTTGCATATAGCCGTTGGCAATGGCAGCAGTCCAGTGACTGCTGCTCTTTTTTTTCTTTTTTTCCCGTTGGGCCTGTCGGTCCAGGCCCAGCCCGCTGGGCTACTGCGAACCGATGGGCCTCTGAGGACCGACGGGCCTGAACCGTCAGTCCTCGGGTTGAATTCCCCTGACCCTAGCCCAGGCCGAGCTTCTCGGTCCTGGTCCGGTTCAGGCCCGTTGATCGGCAGGCCCGGGCTAAAACTATTGACTTAGGGCCGATTCTGGGCCAAAACCACCAGGCCCGAAAGCCCAAGTACGTATATCTCTAGGGTTTTGCTTTTCGCTGCTTATAATAAGAGCTTGGTGGCGGAATGGTAGCCTTGTTCCTGTACTGATGGCACAACTATAACTTTTCCCTTTTCAATAGGAACTGATCGTGGATTCTCTTTGGTCTTGGGGCTAGGAATAGGTTCAACCTCTTTTACGAATATAATGTCGTAATTTCCATTTGGGTTGGAGAACGAGATGTATCCTAAGCCCTACTTATTATCAACCTGTTGGTCTGCACGTATGATGTCTTCCATTCTTCTAGAGGGTTTCTCAAATGACTTGAGAATAGTCTCGAGTTATCTTTCTTGCTTTTCAAGAAGCTGTATCTTAGCTTCTAACAGGGCATAATCATGTGTCTTATCATGATTATGAGTTCTTACCTCATTCGTCTCAGTAGTAAGTTGATGATTGCACTCCATGAACATTTCATGCCCGACCTTGCTATTTTTGCATTCCATTGACATGTTTTCAAAATTTATTTTCAGCAAGCCATTTTCAACTCTCAGCTCTAAATTATAAAGTGAGAGGTGTACATTCTCTTGTTTTAAAGTCTTTCTAAATGGTTTTAAGGTCATTCATCATTTTCTCAAGTGTATGAAATGCATTGATATGATGATTCATATTAGAGGAGGTTGAACTTACCCCATCATCACTATCATTATCATCATCTTATTTGGCTATCATACAGACATAGGTGTTATCTTTAATTTCATCATTAGAGAAGGCACCGTTGCTGATAGCCTGTAGGCATTTATCTGTCTTGCTTGTTGTAGACATTACATCTGATTCCCCAATCAATTCCTTCATCTTACTTATCCATACTTTATGTTTCTCATCCTTTTCTTACTGTTCGGCTTTCAGTAGCCTTTTTGAACTTAGGATGTGGATATATATGTGCATAATATTCGGTCTTTCTACAGTTGTAATACAGGTTAGAATCTTCTGTGGATGGTGATTCCGAACTCACTTTGTTTGTGGGTTTAGGCCTGTAAGGAGCTTTCCCAGACTTCTTGATGAATTTTTGGAGTTTTTGCATCAGTAGTGCCATTGTAACACCTCGAAAATGGCGTCTATTACAGTACCATGGATCCCACACTGGGACCCACCAGACGATACAAGCACACGAATCAACCATAATATAATTATAGTACCGAACCACAAAGTATTAACCATGACTCCGACGAGGAGTTTATACATCATACGGCCATAATCGCCACGACACACAAGATTCAAATACAAGTATAAACCATATTTAGATGGAGTATACCCCTAATTGATAATACAATTGAAAATAAATACTACCCAACGAAAATAAAAATGCACGGTTATTCGTAACCAAAGAAAAGAAGACCCGGGACCCCCAAACTAGTATCCTTGAAACCCTTCGCCGTCACAATGCTCTTCCCGTGCCTTGGCCCTCCCTCGACCTAAAATACAACAAGTATTTCGCCCAAAATACAGGGTCAGATATACATGATAATAAATCGCAAGATGTTATACAAATCATATACAATATATCTCCATGAAACAAACCCGACTATTGAACATACCCCTCGGGCGTATGAAACAACCAATCGCAAACCAACAGACATACCAAATCACACATGGTATATGAACGACCAATCAATATGGCTCAAGACAGACATCACAGTACGATTGGTCCGGAAATGTGTTCGTGCATATGTCCACCCCGTATACGGAATCCAGGATATACGTGGGACATTGTACTTAATTAGTCTCACGAAGTAATCGTCTTGTGTGCATAGTGCAATGTGGAAACATCAACACACAACCATATGTGACCGACTAAAAATCCTACACATAACCAACCGACGTGCAGATATGATTCCAGAAATGTCATGATGCAACATGACAAAGAAACTCAATTAATCATATATCCAACAAGGATCAAGAAAACTCATCAAAGTGACAACAATGATCAACGAGACCAACACTATCAAAGGTAGTGAATTTGAGAGTATAATCCCATAAT
This sequence comes from Orobanche coerulescens, assembly GCA_033398695.1. Taxonomy (NCBI): domain Eukaryota; kingdom Viridiplantae; phylum Streptophyta; class Magnoliopsida; order Lamiales; family Orobanchaceae; genus Orobanche; species Orobanche coerulescens. Next base: position 184,785,258 of record CM065801.1, read on the forward strand.
GAAACAATCGACATAATCAACAACACCTCAATATCAATCATAGATTCATAAAGCTTTACACATACACGAAATGTATAATATTCAGAAGAATCACTTATTATTATAACCAAGCAAGATAACTTACCTCAATTCCGGAGGCGAAAATAATCTTTCCTCAAACGAATGAACGTCGTCCTTTGACAAACAACACTTACTCAAGTAAGCAACCCCGAATGAAATACAATTCATTCAATGACACAATCTCCATAACTCAACACGAATAGTTCAAACTATTCCAATGAATATCAACATCCTAATTTATTGTTAAGTAATTCGGTGAACGCAAGTGCACGTTGTCGTAAGCAAGTTATAAAGTGATAAGTAAGATATCGTTCCCACGAGGACTGACTTACTAACTACCAATTTATGTGTATTCTAATTTTATCTGAACGATCAAATTTGGTGGTGCAAGGAATATTAAAGAAAATTAATAAAATGATAAACTAAGAACAATTAATAAAATCGATTACTGGAAGAAAGAAGATCAAATAGGAGAATAATCTAGGATTGAGAATCCGCCTCGATTTATCCGAATTACTCTTGATTTATATGAATTAAGTGATTTTCCAATTTATTGAAGACGAAGATTTGCTAAGATACTCTAATGCCTCTCCCGAGGTCAGTAGAATTTTCTAAGGCGAATAAAACACTCTATTCCTAGGTGAATTAATTCGACAATAGGCAAAAAGTACAAAATCTTCAGACAGGCCACGTAATTCCTATGAGTATATTCCTATCTCACAAGATCAAACGTTTCTCACCAATTTTTCCTACTAACTCTCCTATCCCGATTCGAGTTGCGTAATCAAAATAATTCAATCAGAGGCCACATAATTGAACGCATTAAAAACAATTGGGAAAACTCAATAAAGAAGGGAGATATATATTAATAATGCAAAATCAAAAGTTAATTCTTCAAAACCTCAGTTTCATCACAATCCTAGAATAGGGTTCTAGCCTGACATGCTAGAAAATAATACACAAGAAATTAAAGAAATCATAATATAAATCAAACACAGTTGAAGAACTTGAATTCCTCCGTTCTCTGGCTTCTGCTCTCTGCTCCTCGGTGTTTTATCCTTATCTTCCCTTCTTTATCTTCAGACCTTCAATGACTATTTATAACCTTCATTAGTCTCTAAAACGCGTCCAGGAATTAGGTCGAAAACAGGCTCCAAAAACGGCCTAAAAACGCGGCTGACTCAGAAATCCCGCCCCGCGGGCCGCGGCTCGGCATTAGTGTGCCGCGGCCCTAAGTGTTCAGTGCCATATGCCTGGGTGGTATTTTTCACATGGGCCGCGGCTCAGCTTAAGTGTGCCGCGGCCCCCGGTACAGTGAGTACCGCGCCTGTTGTGCCGTGCGTGTGCCGCGGCCCCTGACCAAAAATTGTCGTTTTGGCCCGTTTTTCGTCGTTTAAGCTTCCGGACTCTAATTTACTTCAAAACATATACAGATAATGCATTAAAAGCTCATTTACGCCGATTTAAACTAAAAATGGGTATAAAATAATGATGATTAAGCGCATAAAAATACAACTAACAAATACCCCCAAACTTAAGCCTTTGCTTGTCCTCAAGCAAAAATTAATTTCAAATGAGATGACAAGTATCGTGGGTAAACGTGCAATATCCATAGTGTTCACTTGATTAATACTACCCTGAAAATCTCAAAGAAAAATACACGTATCGTTTTAGTGAGTCACATCACGGATAAGAATTCCACAAAGCAATCATTTTTAGTGCTGATCTATCGGTCATGAAGAATATCAAAGCTCAAAGATTAACAAGTGTGAATTTAGCCGACCGCCAATATGAAGGGTTAGATTAAACAAGCCAACTCGCCCAGTCCCACAGTCTCGTGGCAAAAAATGCAAGAGTTTCATCGTAAATAATAATCCTCGGACAGCATTCCCTTATGTATAATCATTATAATGATTCGAGTTAACCACTAGGTTCCGACTCTCGGTATGTTCCATGAAATGACCCTAGGGTGGAAATCCATTCTCATGTATTGGGGAATCGTTTGACGTAAAAGACACTCATGGGGCTCATGAGTGCTTCTAGTTACTAAGTCTCCTTCTTCAGCGGAGAAAAAACTCGAATGGTTATTCCCGCACGTCCGATTCAAAGTTGCTGTTTTACGCGAATGTAAACGACGGGTCACGTGAATACATCCGGTTACTTGGCTTCTTTTCATCATCATGCGATTTTTCTGAACCATTAGTCTATTCAGGGTTGTCGTTTTATGCGAGAGTAAACAACGGGTCGCGTGAATACCCCCGGTTACTAGACTTCCCATCGTAGAACATGTATAATTTCTCGAATTTTTGGGAAAGACTGTCCGACTCTAAATTCAAATTAAATTCCAAGAAGACTCATGTTACTGGATGACTAGCTACGTGAAAAGTGTAACCAAACGTATAGACGGCAGTTCGTAAACACGTATGTCTCATTTCTTATATGCTAAGATTTCTACAACAACGCAAAAAATTTCAGACCTAAATGAATACTCAAAGGAAACAAATATCGCAGACTGCAAACTCGACCAAAACTCAACCGTTTCTTCAAAAAGAAATCAGTATCATATCATCAGTTTCCCACAAGGCTGCACGAAAAATCCACGAATGCAAATAAAGTCAAGACAAGCAAGGCTAGAGTCAATAACAATGAAAAATAACAACTGAAAGTAACCCCCCCAAACTTAAGACGTGCATTGACCTTAATGGACACAGATAGTAATATGCAATATTAGAAAAGGTCAAGTACTCCCCTAATATCAGCTCAGGAACTGGTGTCGTCCTCGTCCGGCGAGGAGGGTGGTGTAGATGGCCTGACTGGTGGAATGAAGGGTCCGTCCGGATGGAGTATATGGCTCGTCCACGCAGCAAGATAGTCCTGATGATAAGCATCCCTCACCGCCAAGACGGGCCTGCTCTCGCATCTCCTCCCGAACAGCTGCGAGGAGGCTGTCTCTCTCAGCCCGCATATCCTCTCGAATAGCTGCTAGATGGCTGTCTCTCTCTCTCCGCATCTCCTCCCTCAGGATGTCTAACATCGCCTGAAGGTGCTCTCTCGCTGGTGGTGGAGTGGACTCAGTCCGATCATCAGCATCCGCCGTCGGATCATATGTCAGGAGTAGTGGCTCGGGAGAGTGCTCGTGTGGCTCATCAATCAGAAATCATCGCCCCCGCTCGTGTGCCCTCGCGCCACCCCACTTGCCGAAATAGGAGATAATACGGTGGTCGATCGGACCGTGGGGTGCAATAGACGACTCGTCGTCGGACCACATCACGCCTGACTGGTGGCATAGAGCACAAATCAGCGAGGGATATTTTAATCTCGTCTTCGCCCCTCCCTCGATGCACTGAAATATAGAACGGTACAAACGTGGGGCCACATCAAACTGGAGTCCCGTCGTCATAGCATACAGTAATCGGGCACGAGGGAGCAAGACCGAGCGGATCTGTGATGTAGGGTTGACTCGTGCACAGAGGAAGTAGAGCCAGGCTTGCCCGAGCCGACTAAGGCGAGAACTCTTGAAATAAAAAGTTGTGGAACCCAGGACGCACATCTCCTAGACGGAACTGGGTTGAGCAAGTGCCTTCAGCAGAGCCTCCCTTGTGAGGCTACTCATAATCTATGTGAACTCCGATTCGTCCACCTCTGGTAGCTCGTACAGCCTCTGAATCGCGGCCACCAAAAAGTCTACTGTTTGGCCTCGGACTACGACCTCAGTCCGTGTATCTGGTCGCCCCATCATCTGTCCCGCCTAGATTTGTCGCAATAGAGCACTGGCGTAGAACTCCTGAACAATAGAAATCACCGCCGGCTCGGGTGGCGCAGTAAATCGAGTCCATCCCATCTCGTTGATCATAGCTAATAGCTCGCCATCCTGGGGTACGGGAGTGAATCCCCACTCCGGAATTATTGGACAAGGACAGATTCTCTCGTTAAATATTCTATGGATGTCAGGATCAGAGAATTGGTGGGATTCTATATCGGTTCGGTTCTGTGATATTTTCCCTCTTGTGGGTGATGATCACTTCCTAGCCCTCGTGCTCAACTTCCTTTTCCTATCCATGACGAAGTTCCTGAAAAATAAACGCCGGAAGTTAAACAACTTTAAAGATAACTACACCACTCTCGACTTAAAACGTGCGGAAAATGAATATAGAGTCGAATGAACTCGCACGTTCGTATGAGGGGAAATGAGGTAAAGATTTAAGCTAAAACTTGACGTAAGGGTTGGGGGCACAGTTTAATCCGATAATCGAATTCGTTGCATACAATTTGAAGATGTTTAGCTCAAAAAAATTCATTGGGGCATTTCATCGAACACCTTGCGTGTGTTAGCTTAAATGAAGAACAAAAACAATAATGGCTTAATTCAATCCCCAACAACAATAACATCAATCGATAATCACATATATTCATGATAAAACAACATCAACATCAACAATCAATCGATAATCACCATATTCCGACTAAACCTTGATAGAACTTTAAAAATATATTCAACAATGAATGAGGAACATTACCTCACTTCGCAATCCATGTTGCAATTAAGATTAAGGAATAAGAATTACCTTGTGTTGGATTAAAAAAGTGAGAAGAAGAAGAACTTCGGAGAGGGTAACCTTGTGCCAGGCGGAGGAGGAAAGGATTCTAATTCAAGCGCTGGGATTTTAAATTCCTCGTCAGGGGCCGCGGCACATTGCAAGTGATCCGCGGCCCGTAGTACAGTCTATTTTGTGCAATCAATGTTTTTCAAAGCATGCCACGGCTCATATCGGGGGTGCCTCAGCTCGAAGGGTTAGTGTGCCGCGGCTCAGCGTCATCGTGCCGTGGCACAGAGTACAGGCTCCTGGGTATTTCTGGGGCGTTTGGCGTGCAGCGGCTCAGCTTCAACGTGCCGCGGCTCGAACGGTTAGTGTGCCGCGGCTCAGTATGTTCGTGCCGTGGCACAGAGTACAGGAAGGTTAGCCCAATTTCTTGACTTGTGTGTGCCGCAGCTCGCTATCATTGTGCCGCGGCCCAAACTTGACAAATGCCTCTGGAAGGTTCCTGCACAGAAATTTCAAAGGAAAACACCTAGATCATGAGAGATTAGCATATCAAAGCAAATATGACGAAAAAATTAGACTCCTAAAATGAATGAAAACAATGAAAAATTAAAATCTACAACTAACACTTGGGTTGCCTCCCAAGAAGCGCTAAGTTTATAGTCTTCAGCCGGACCTTTTGAAAATCAATTTGCTTTTCGCAAAAACCATTTGAACTCCGCCCCGTCCATCAAACCGTTAATATGTGTTTTAAATTTTTGACCATTAGTCTTTAACAGTTCGATTTTTGGCTTGTACATCCAATGTCCTTTGCGAAAAGATTTGAATAATAGTAATTTTCCAAAACACCCAAATTTCACATGACTTGGCAACCGTTTCACTTCCGGCATAGTTTTCTTTTTCACGAAGAAATTTATGACAGCCTAAGAATTTTTAGATGGTGAGTGAACGAATGATGAACATGACATATCCAAATGCCTAAGATATGTGACTCTCTCTACATTTTTCTCAGATGTCGAAACAACTACAATAGATTCTGAACATTTCGACTGACAGCCTTCCCGATGTGTGTCTTTTGCAAAAATATCTACGCTTTCGAATTGAGAACCCTTCTCGACATTGCTTGGACATGGGAGAGATCGAAACAATTGGAATGTAACTTGCTCATCTTGAACCCGTAAAGTGAGTTTCCTTTTCTCCACATCAATGAGAGTTCGGCCGGTTGATAGAAATGGACTTCCCAAGATAATTGGGATGTCATGGTCTTCCTCCATATCGAGTACAATAAAATCGGCCGGAAGGATGAATTTATCGACTTTGACCAAAACGTCTTCTATTACTCCCCTCGGATATTTGATAGATCTGTCAGCTAATTGCAAAGAGACTGTTGTTGTCTTGGCTTCCCCAATACCTAGCTTCATAAAAATGGAAAGGGGCATAAGATTAATACTGGCGCCGAGATCACATAACGCTCTATCAAAAGACAGGTTTCCTATAGTGCACAGTATATTGAAGCTTCCTGGATCCTTCAATTTTGGCGGGAGCTTTTTCTACAAGATGGCGCTGCACTCTTCCGTCAATGCCACGGTCTCATACTCTTCGATTTTCCTTTTGTTCGATAAGATCACCTTCATGAACTTCACATAGCTCGGCATTTGTTCCAAGGCGTCGGAAAATGGAATACTGATATGTAGTTTCTTGAAGACGTCAAGAAATATGGAGAATTGTTTGTCCAATTTTTGCTTTCGCAATCGCTGCGGAAATGGGACGGGTGGCAAGCTCCGCAAGCGACGCGTACAACTTCGTCTTAGATATCCGACATGTTCGCCAAATCATTTTCTCAGGCCACGCCTGGAACACAAATGCCTCTGTCGGGTTAACCAAGCTATATGGCCGGCGGACTCCTTTCTCATCAACCCCTAGAATCGACGGTACCATAGGAGGCATAAATAGAGTCGACGGAGGATCGAAAGGCACCTCGGATGACGTGCTCAGTGTAGATCAGCCGCTCCCATATGTAGTAGGAGGAGAGGGAATGCGGTGTATAGGAGGCATACGAGGTTGAGTCGTCTCGACAGTAGTGGGAGTCATCCGCGATCTGGGAGTCTAATACGATAAGCGCCTCGCAATAGTATGTGCGTCATCCGTCGGATACAAGTTCCCATCCTTAAACTTCAGTCCACTATTCTCTATTAGCCCACGTATGCGACTGTTACTTTCATGCAAATATTTACCGACAGTATCAGCACGATTGGAAGCTGCGGAACTATCCCCCGACTCCGTTGTCTTCGATTTTTTCTTACCACATGCTAGTCTCTTAATTTTGTCTATTTAACCTGTACAAATTCAACCACATTAATTAATTATTTTTATACATAAACCCTAAATAGAAACTCATATGCAATTCAAGCTCATAGCAACTAAACATCACTTCGTTTGTACACAAATCAATTTTCCACAAGAAACACAGACAATCGCGCTTAAATACAACATAATTACAGCATAATTCGACAAAAACACACCAAAAGACGGATGGGACGAGGCAGGACGGAAACAGAAATTATAAATAAAAACATGTTAAGAACAGAAATTAGAAAGTAAACTAGCACTCCCAGCCATCACTAGGTTCAAAGTCTCATCTTCATACTCCAAAAAAATGCCAGCTACTTAGCAAACTAGTACAACCAATAATAAAAAGTAAGCAAGAGGACAAGCAAACATAAAGAGCCCAACTTATTAATCAAGATAAATTCATAGCTCAGTAGAAAATATACAACTAGGTTGAAACTCTGCTCTAACTAATGCAGTCCCCCTGAGAAATTTTAGAGCTCTAAATCCCATACAGAAAGAAATTTTTAACTTGCATGATCAAAAACCAAAGGAGTAGCACAACTTTCAAGTATCATACACAACCGTAAACAGACAGTATCATGTCAGTTTGCATCACTAAAACACAATATTCATCTTCCTACAATAAAAATGCCAATAATAATAAAATCAACTAGTTGATCATGAAAACACAAAAAGTACAGATAAGATAACAACTGACGGTATGAAAACACAAAAAGTACAGATTCTGAAAAACCCGAATTGAGCAAAGTGCAAGATTAGGGTTTCCGTATAAATCTCCACCCTTCTTCAGAATTCCAAAAAATGAGGCGGAGCGGCGGCGGTATGACGGTTCCAGACGGAGCGGCGGGACGACGGTTCCAGACGGAGCGGCGGGACGACGGTTCCAGGCGGAGCGGCAGGACGAAAGGGAAAAGACGAAGGATCGGCGGTACGATGGTTCCAGGCGGAGCGGAGGGATGACGGTTCCAGATGGAGCGGCGGGACAGGACGACGGTTCCCGGCGGAGCGGCGGGACGAAAAGGAAAAGACGAAGGGGAAAAGGGGCGCTGGATACTGAGGAAGAAATAGTCCCTGTCACGTTTTTTTTATATATAAGGGGTATTTTGGCCGACGATAGTGGCCGTCGTCAGCTAAACTAGAAGGCTTTAGCCGACGGCAACAGTCGGCTAAAATAAAAAAAGAGCCACCATGACACGGGCCGTGTCGAACGGCTCGAACGGGTTGCATGTCCAGAATATTTTTGGAAATATAGAACACTAGGACATGGGCCGTGCCACTTTAGCCGACGACAACCGTCGGCTAAACTAGATCCCAAAAAAATTATATTTATATACTTTAGCCGACAGCTGTCGTTGGCTAAAGCCCAATTTATCATTATATATATAACTATAAATATATATTAAAAATTAAAAATATCTACACTTTAGCCGACGACAACCGTCGGCTAAACTAGTGTAATATCCGGATTTATTACGGTGTATTTCATCTGTATTCAAACCCTGTATTATTCGGATTGGTGGTTTTGATTATTGGAGTATGATATTTCTTGCATTGATATCATTGTACATAAGTATAGAAACATGCAAAATTTCTCATGCAAACTCGTGGTAGCGCACGCTAAGAATGTATCTTAACGCGCGCTATCGGGCTACTATTAGCGCACGCTATGCAGATAGGAGTTGTGTGCGCTAAGAACTCAATTATTGAGCGGGACGGCTAGCACATGCGCCAGCCGGGACATGGGTCCGGATAAGATTCCCGCGGACGCACGCGGACAATTCTGAAGTCAACCATTATTAGCGCACGCTAAGGAATGCTTAGTAGCGTGCGCTAACTTGTTAAAATACAGAATATTATAAATGGGACAACAACCGTTTTGGCTTTCATTTGTTTCGCCCATTCTTCATCCTTGAGAGTTCAGAGAGCTGAAATAATCCTCCTACACACTTAGAACACATTTTGTTGGTGTTTATATATTGGTTATCACTTGGGAATAATCATTGAAGTGGAATAGCACCTTGGAGTGGCATACAACCAACCGGAGTTGGATTCTACCTTACGGTTCAGTGATTTCGTCATATAAGGTATGTTCAATCTATCTCCAGACTTAGAGTTGGATTTTAACGAATTGGATTATCATGTTAACGAGATATTGATTTTCATAGATGAATTATCCGAAGTATATCATGTTTGGAATATTGAGATGATTAAGCCTTAAGTACCTTGATTATGATCATCATGATTCGAATCTTATTACATTGAACAAGTAGAGGAAGCTTCTATCATTAGTAATCCGAATCTAGTAGATAACTTCATAGCAATCTTGGACTTGACTTTAACATCATTATTGTTAGATAAATATAAAGGATTGATAATGGAAGGATTTATCTAGTATAGATGGAATGTTAAACAACTTCAGCATGATAATATTGATTGATATAGAAGTGTTGATATCAACCGTTAAGCTTTTCGAATCGTCATATGAAGAATTGTAGTCGGAATGGAATATGGTTTATATGGTATATATATCCTTGAATTCGAAGTTGTTGTTATCCGTAACATCATTCATAATCGTATGTACATGATATTCATGGAGGTAACATGAAGTATCACAGAAGATTTCATTGTTTCGATCATGGCGAGAACAGTTTACTGCTCAGCAGTAAACTTCCATGCACAGATAGCGCACGCTAAGCTATATATATTAACGTGCGCTATCGAGCACGGGTTTGCGTGCGCTACGTTTGGTACGTAACGTACGCTAGACCATCAGACGAGTCACCGGTAGTCGCTGAAATCTCGACCATGCATAGTTAGCGTACGCTAGACTTTGTTGTTTGCGTGCGCTATCGAGCAGACTTAACGCACGCTACACATAGTACTTAGCGTGCGCTAAGCAGTTCAGACAGATTTCATTTTTTTGAACTTTTGGCCGTAAATCGAATTGTTAAACATTCGTACAATGTGAGATAATTCCTATATCATTTCTTTTGTTAGGGTTTGATCTTGTTGCGTGATTGATTGAGGAGGATGACCTTCGAGTGTTCATTTTCGTGGAAGTGTTGTTATTGTCTTCAAATCGAGGCAAGTACTTTAATTGTTTTATGTATTGTTGTTATACATATTGTCGTGCATGTATGTCGTTGTTGTATGTCCACCTCGTGTTGGTCCGACGGGATCATCGGGGGATCTATGCTAGCGTGCGCTGGATCATCGGACGGGTTTTTCCACCACGGGTTGGTCTGACGGGATCATCGTGGGTTCTAGGCAGTGAACGCTGGATCGACGGAATTACCATGTGTATGTTATGATATCATGTTGTGATTATCATTTGTGTATGTCGTTTATGAGTTTCTCATAGGAGAAGACTCGTTGGTATTTTGTTGTTTACGTTATTATTCTTCGTGAGATATGTATAATATGTTGTGGTACTTGTACTAGCATCGTTGTGCTAACCCCTTCGGGGGTGAACATTTTGTTTATGTTCAGGATCCAGGAGAGCAGGAAAACAACCACTGGAGCTGCATGATGTAACACCCAAAATTTATTTTTATTTTTATTATTATTATTATTATTATTATTTTTTTTTTTTTTACCGAAATAATATAAGGTTTGACACCAATTCATAAAGGAACTTCATTTATTTAATTTAATAAGCCAATAATGGCAGTCAAGTTATCTAACTTCAAAAGAAAACATCATAAGTAAAATTTTCTAATATAGAAATGTCAAAAGCGGAAGTACTAAAAATGTTCATTGACTTAAAATAAATCGCAGTGTGTCACGAATGCTCCCGTCAGTCCTTAGCCTCCTTAATCGTAATACCTGAAAATGTTGAGTAAAACCGTAAGCACAAAGCTTAGTGAATTCAAACACAACATTATACCAATATCCACAATCACTAGACCTAGATTTAAATATATATAGTTTTAACATTTAAACATAAGCCAAGAACAAATCAAGGCTTATAAGGAGGGCTAGTAGGTTACCCGCATCTCACAAACCGAAGAGTATTGGGTTAATCTTACCCTCACCTCACATCCCGGAGGGTATTGGAGTAATTATACCTAACCACGCGCACCGGACAAAAGCCGGATAATTGCTATGATCCCCTCAACAATAAACATACAAAGGCAGATGTATAATTAACAATTTAAGCATGCATTCATATTATCATACCATAATAATAATTTAACACTCACGTGCTAACCTAGCAGTCATAAATATTGAGACAATGGAGTGAGAGAACTCACCTTGAATACTTAAGGGAGATTGCTAAATCAAAACTGGCTACCACACTTGAGCAAATGCCAAAACTTCACCTATTATAAACTAGGAGTTAGGATATACCCAAAGATGAAGCTTAAAGACTTAACAAAAATCTGGACAGCAAGGTCTAAAAACAGACCCGCTGTTAAAGATGGATTTACTTAATTTTCCTAAGTATTAACATATCAATATTAAATTTTTCTAAGAAACTAGAGTCTTTCCCCTTTTTAAAACAGTAAAGAACTCACTCTAACTCCAAAATATGAATTTATTATGATGCTTTTAAAAAGACATCGCAGTGCAGTCCCAAATCATAGGAATCAGTAGTGTTGGCCAATTCTATCCAACTTGTGGGTAGACATTGTCCAAACTAAAAATCACAGAGATAATAGACATAAATACCAAAGTCTCAGAGTTGGAATCGACCAAAAAGGGTTTCCCAAACTCTAGATATGAAATTCACAACATGACTAATTACAAAACCCTTAAAAGCTGATGACAGAAAACTGATCTGGAGTGTGAACTCAATATGACCAAGAAATACTTGGAGATAACATCCCATAAACTCCAGATCACAACTTTAGGTCATAACACACATGTGGGAACTTGGAATCCCATTAGATCATTTCCCAAGCCCTAGAAACGAATAAAACAAGTTGACCTATCAGATCAGACCCGGATCAGACCTACCAGCAAAGGTGCCGTTCTTGCCCATGGATAAAGTCCTAATTAGTGAGAGTGACCTTCATAAGAAAGTTACCCAACACAATTTGTAAACTTTTGGCACAGGTCTGAGATCCGTTTGAGTTATAGAATTCACGTTATGATTTTTGTAAGATGACTACAAATCTGATGGAAACAGAATCGTAGCCAACCCTTAATCTTTTTAACCAATCCATTCCTCTCCCTTTTGAAACACATTCCTAGATGTGTTTATCACCCAAATTCAGTCCCCTATGAACATGGTGGCACTAAAAGGGCTAGGGGTCATTGGTATTTCATTTAGTCACAAGGAAAAGAATCAAATCAACATAATATATGACAAACCACAATTTTCCCCTTTCTTAAGGGTTCCTTGATCTTTCAAATACACAAATATCTATATACACATCTTAGAAGATGCTATAAAGTTGTATACTTAGATCTAAACATATTGATATGGATATGTTGAGAATCAAAATAATAACTAACAAGAATTATAACCATTCACAAGATCTATCACATTTTATCACCGAAATAAAACTTGGTGATTTCCATGATTCATTTAGACCTTGTATTTTTATATAATCATCTAGATCCATCATACACCATGTATAGGGTGTAGATATAATCTAGAGATGATGATAACATACAACTTATAACAATAACAACATTGGTTAAAACCATAAGATCTATCTTCTTTAAATCACACAAGTTACAACTTGATGATTTTTATGAATCATATAGATCTTTTACATAATATGATCATCTAGGCTCATCATACACCATGTATAGGAGGTGGTGATGAATTTTCTAGATGATAAACAACACTTAAAACAATTAATTGATTATAAATCAAAAGAAAAGATTAAAACACCTTAAAGATCTTACCTTAGCTTGTTACACCAACAAGGAAATGAAGGAGAAGATGATTATGGCTTTGGGAAGAAAAATGAGAGAGAGATGGGAGAGATGGGAGATCGGCCGAAAAAATGAGGGAGAGAGGAGGAGGTTAGGGTTTGTGATATTTTTATAATTCATATTAGGACAAAGCCTAATGACTACACTAATGGGCTAGGCTCAAAACTCATTTCTTACTAGCCCAATATAATTAAATCTATCAATTAACTTAGCCCAAAACTTGTAATTTAATCTAACTTGGCTAATTAATTAAACCCATCATTTAAAATAATTAAATACCATGAAAATAATTAACGTACGAAAAAAAAGAAACCGGGCGTTACAACTCTCCCTACTAAGAAGGGACTTCGGCCTCGAAGTCACCCTCCGAATAACTCGGGATAATGCGCCTCATCTCGTCTTCAGTTCCCATGTACACTCGGATCCCTTCCTATGCCGCCACCGAACCTTAAGAATAAACAGTCTTACCGCTCCGAAGGGTCTTTGACTTTCGTTCAACAACCGCGATAGGTTTCTCAACATAGTTGAGCCGTTCAATTTGGATGTCTTCCAGAGGTACCACGGCGGTATCGTCAACAATGCACTTCCTCAACCGAGACACGTGGAAGGTGTTATGAATCAAACTAAGCTCGTCAGCGGCTCCAACCGGTACGCTACCTTACCAACGCGAGCTATGATCTTATAAGGTCCAATAAACCGAGGTCCCAGCTTCCCACGCTTGCGGAACCTAATCACACCCTTCCAAGGGGAGACCTTTAATAACACATGATCCCCAACCTGAAACTCAAGATCGGAGCGCCGCTTATCTGCATAACTCTTATGACGACTCCTAGCGGTGACCAAATGATCCCTGATCATTTTGATTTTCTCCGTGGTCTGCAAAACAATATCGGTGCTACCGAGCACCCTCTGTCCAACCTCACCCCAACACACTGGGGTTCTACACTTCCTACCATACAAGGTTTCATACGGGGCATGTCGATGCTTGAATGATAAGCTGTTGTTATATGAAAACTCGGCTAAATGAAGATGATCATCCCAACCGCCTCCAAAATCAATTGCACATGCCCGAAGCATGTCCTCCAAAGTCTGTATTGTCCGCTCACTCGCCCATCGGTTTGCGGATGGAACGCATCTTGAAATGCAATCGGGTACCCAATTCTTCTTGGAATTTCTGCCAAAATCGAGAGGTGAATCGAGTATCTCGATCGGAGACAATAGATACGGGCACCCGTGCAATGAAACTATCTCCGAACAAAAATCTCGCCAATTTTTCACCAAGAACTTTCCTTGATGGCCAGGAAATGAGCACTCTTCGTCAATCGATCCACAACTACCCATATCGTATCCGCTCCTTTGCGGTCTTAGGAAGTTTTGTAATAAAGTCCATGGTTAAGTGCTCCCATTTCCACTCAGAATCTCCAAAGGTTGCAATTTCCCATGAGGTTTCGGTGTTCGGCTTTGACCTTCCGGCATGTCGCACTCTTCTACATATCGAGCCACATCATTCTTCATCCCGTGCCACCAATAACCCTCACGAAGATCTCGGTACATTTTTGTAGCACCGGATGAATAGAAAACTTGGACTGTGAGCTTCTTCCATAAGAGTTTTCCGGTTCCCACCAAGAAATGGAACCCAAACCCTACCATAACGAGTTAGTAATCCACGCCCATCTCGCTCCATCTTAGGTAACTCATTCACGATCCTTTCACGATTTAGGTTCCCTCGTGAGTCGCCACATCTTGAGCATCTCGAATCATACCCAATAATGATGTCTCCATAGTCATCCGAAGACATTTAGCTCGAATCGGTTCGACAGATTGCTTACGATCGAGTGCCACTACCACATTAGCTTTACAGGTGGTAGTGAATCTCACAAATGTAATCTTTCACCACATCTAACCATCTAACTGCCTCATATTCAAATCCCGCTGATCGAAAAGGTACTTCAAACTTTTATGGTCGGTAAATGATACACTTAACCCCGTAAAGGTAGTGCCTCCATATCTTGAGAGCAAAAACAACGGCTCCTAATTCCAGTGTCATGAGTGGGGTAGTTCCTTTCGTGCGGTTTTAGCCGGCGAGACGCATAAGCTATCACCTTACCCCGTTGCATCAACACAAAGACCAAAACCCGGGAGGGATGCGTCGCGAGACACTACCATGTCCTCCACTCCTTCCGTAAAGTCAAAACCGGGCATTACACAACCGCGTCTTAAGATCTTCGAATGCAACTGTTGTTCCGGACCCCAAACAAATTTCTCCGACTTCTTGGTCAATCGCGTAAGAGGTAGAGCAATCTTTGAGAAATTTTCAATAAATCTACGATAGTAACCGGCCAAACCCAAGAAACTACGAATATCCGAAGGCGATTTAGGAGCTTCCCATTTCTTAACCGCATCAATCTTGGCCGGATCGACCTTGATACCTTCCTTGTTCACCACGTGGCCCAAGAATTGAACCTCTTCTAACCAAAATTCACACTTAGAAAATTTAGCATAAAGCCGTTCTCTCCGTAGTGTCTCAAGAAGTTCCCGAATGTGCTTTTCATGCTCCTCCATGGACATAGAATAGACCAAAAAATCGTCAATAAACACAATGACCGAACGCTCGAGCATCGTACCACACACCCGATTCATAAGATCCATAAAAGCAATGGGTGCATTAGTGAGTCCGAAAGGCATCACCACAAATTCAAAGTGTCCGTATCGGGTTCGAAACGCCGTTTTCTCAATGTCACAATCACGAACTCGCATCTGATGATAACCGGAACGCAAATCAATCTTGGAAAACCAAGACGCTCCTTGGAGTTGGTCGAAAAGATCATCGATATGAGGTAAAGGATAACGGTTCTTTATCGTGAGTTTATTCAACTCCCGATAATCTATGCACATTCTTTGAGAGCCGTCCTTCTTCTTCGCGAAAAGTATAGGAGCACCCCACGGCGAGAAACTTGGCCGTATAAACCCCTTATCGCTAAGCTCCTGTGAATCGATCTTGAAGCTCTTTCATCTCGGATGGCGCCAAACGATAAGGAGATTTGGCGATCGGAACAGCGCCAGTACTAAATCAATGCGAAACTCCACTTGCCTAATAGGTGGCAAACCCGGAGTTCCTCAGAAAGACGCTACCAAAGTCGGAAACAATGGAACATTATCGAGTGCAATAGCAGAGGTACAAGAAGCAATATCCAAATGGGGAATATCTCCTTGAATAATAAGTTCTCCACCCCTAGGGTTTTGAACACGAACTTGTCTCTTGCGACAAAGAATTTCTGCATCGAATGCATCGAGCCAATCCATACCCACAATAACGCAAAGTTCCCTCATAGCAATAGGGATAAGATCAATGGGGAATTCAACTCCGAAAATTCAAGGGTACAACCCCGATAAACATCGATACGAAGATAGTTCGATTGTCGGCAACTTCGATAACCATGGGACGTGCTAGTTTCCGACACCACGCCCCAAACGATTTATGAACGTGCGTGACACGAAGGAGTGAGTAGCGCCTTAATCAAACATAACGGCGGCGGTGAGAATCTAACAGATAAGTGCCCGATTCATAATATTTAATCAATAAAACAATTACTCTATGGCATAGCATAAGATAAAAGATAAGGAAGAGATGTTTACCTCTACGGTCGCAGCTTCGCAGCTCCTCCCTCGTAAGCTTGTGGACACGTCCTCGTGTCAACATAGTTGGTCCGTTAGAGGTCGAAGCGGTATTGGGATTTGCATTCCCATTCTTCTTGACTTTGGGCAATCGGGCTTCTTGTGCCCCTTCTCTTGGCAATTGTAACAAACCGTACCGCCGCAATGATGGTAGTAACTGGGATCAGTAATGGCTTTTGGAGCCTTGCAATTCTTCCGATGATGCCCTTCCTTCTTACGCTTATAACACACCATTGGGGGTCGATCACCTGCTTCGCAGATGGCTTGTATTCATATCTTGGTTTATCCCGAATTTTGTCTTCTTATGAGCCTCATTAGAAGTTTTAGAAAAAGTGCTCTCCGGTTTCCTCTTAGATTGAGTTTGCACTCAATCTCTCTTTCAGCCGCCCCCATGATCGCACCCAAGGTCGCAAAGTCTTGCATGCTCACAAATTCCCGGATGTCGGACGTAAAATCGAGATGTACCGACTAACAAGCCATGCTTCATCTCCAAAGAAAAGTAGGACAGAAAGAAAGCATCTCCATGAACTTGGCGTTCGGATCACTAACAGACTCGGTCCTGTTGTAACGCCATGAACTCTGCATCATTCTTTGTTGCTCCACCCTAGGCACATACCGTGCCTCGAACCACTCCACAACCGGCCCAAGTAATCGCCCATGCCTTCTTGATCATTCTTCCCGTGGTGGTGTTCCACCATGTCTTACCCCGCTTCCTCATTTGGTTCTTTGCTACCAACACTCTAAACCGGTCCAGGCACCCTATAGTCATAAAGGCGCCCTCCACGTCGGATAACCGGTGCTTAGTCGCATCGGATCGTCCTCCCCATCCCAATGAGGTGGCCGCACTTGCCGAACTTCTCGTAGTAGTACATTAAATCACGAACAGAGGATCAGAGCCCTCCCCGGGCGGAGGTGCATCCGCCATGCGCTCATCTAGCGAGCACGAACTTGATCAATGATGTTAGCCGTGACATTCGGAATGATCTCGTTAAAAGCATTATTGAACTCCTCAAAGAACGAGTTCCCTAACTTGAGCTATTTGAATTGCATTGAGGCGAGCAAAGGAGCCATCTAAAATTGATAAGAAAAGAAAACGATTCAACCTATGCATGTCTAAGAGATCGAAAACACTCAAATTGTCAAAACTTTTCAACCTTGCCCCGTCCCCAAAACCGGCTCCAATATATTGAATAATAGGGGCCCTTCTATTATTCAATATAGAAGTTCCAATTTCGGTTTCGTGTCTAGTTTCAAAATTTCACTTGCTCCTAGCCGTAATGATTTAATTCACACTCATGGTAGATCTAAAAGGCCTAAATTCTCACATGGTAAATAGTAGCACTAAAGGCATATAATTATCCTCCTAGGCTAGTCTTTGGGATATGTCATAAATGGAGCATACTATTGTGTTTGATAAGTAATAAAATTTAAACTCAATTAGTAAATAAAACTTACTTGGTCAATGACCGCGCACCGTGACATATTCACTGCTAGTTTTTTTTTTTTTTTTTATAAACTTTGAACAAGAGAAATAAAATGTTTTAAATTTGAGTCTAGACATCCCTAAGAAAGCCTAGTTCACTCAAATGAAAAGCTCCGATACCAACTTGTAACACCCAAAATTTATTTTTATTTTTTTTATTATTATTATTATTATTATTATTTTTTTTTTTTACCGAAATAATATAAGGTTTGACACCAATTCATAAAGGAACTTCATTTATTTAATTTAATAAGCCAATAATGGCAGTCAAGTTATCTAACTTCAAAAGAAAACATCATAAGTAAAATTTTCTAATATAGAAATGTCAAAAGCGGAAGTACTAAAAATGTTCATTGACTTAAAATAAATCGCAGTGTGTCACGAATGCTCCCACACCCTTAGCCTCCTTAATCGTAATACCTGAAAATGTTGAGTAAAACCGTAAGCACAAAGCTTAGTGAATTCAAACACAACATTATACCAATATCCACAATCACTAGACCTAGATTTAAATATATATAGTTTTAACATTTAAACATAAGCCAAGAACAAATCAAGGCTTATAAGGAGGGCTAGTAGGTTACCCGCATCTCACAAACCGAAGAGTATTGGGTTAATCTTACCCTCACCTCACATCCCGGAGGGTATTGGAGTAATTATACCTAACCACGCGCACCGGACAAAAGCCGGATAATTGCTATATTCCCCTCAACAATAAACATACAGTGCACATGTATAATTAACAATTTAAGCATGCATTCATATTATCATACCATAATAATAATTTAACACTCACGTGCTAACCTAGCAGTCATAAATATTGAGACAATGGAGTGAGAGAACTCACCTTGAATACTTAAGGGAGATTGCTAAATCAAAACTGGCTACCACACTTGAGCAAATGCCAAAACTTCACCTATTATAAACTAGGAGTTAGGATATACCCAAAGATGAAGCTTAAAGACTTAACAAAAATCTGGACAGCAAGGTCTAAAAACAGACCCGCTGTTAAAGATGGATTTACTTAATTTTCCTAAGTATTAACATATCAATATTAAATTTTTCTAAGAAACTAGAGTCTCTCCCCTTTTTAAAACAGTAAAGAACTCACTCTAACTCCAAAATATGAATTTATTATGATGCTTTTAAAAAGACATCGCAGTGCAGTCCCAAATCATAGGAATCAGTAGTGTTGGCCAATTCTATCCAACTTGTGGGTAGACATTGTCCAAACTAAAAATCACAGAGATAATAGACATAAATACCAAAGTCTCAGAGTTGGAATCGACCAAAAAGGGTTTCCCAAACTCTAGATATGAAATTCACAACATGACTAATTACAAAACCCTTAAAAGCTGATGACAGAAAACTGATCTGGAGTGTGAACTCAATATGACCAAGAAATACTTGGAGATAACATCCCATAAACTCCAGATCACAACTATAGGTCATAACACACATGTGGGAAATTGGAATCCCATTAGATCATTTCCCAAGCCCTAGAAACGAATAAAACAAGTTGACCTATCAGATCAGACCCGGATCAGACCTACCAGCAAAGGTGCCGTTCTTGCCCATGGATAAAGTCCTAATTAGTGAGAGTGACCTTCATAAAAAAGTTACCCAACACAATTTGTAAACTTTTGGCACAGGTCTGAGATCCGTTTGAGTTATAAAATTCACGTTATGATTTTTGTAAGATGACTACAAATCTGATGGAAACAGAATCGTAGCCAACCCTTAATCTTTTTAACCAATCCATTCCTCTCCCTTTTGAAACACATTCCTAGATGTGTTTATCACCCAAATTCAGTCCCCTATGAACATGGTGGAACTAAAAAGGGCTAGGGGTCATTGGTATTTCATTTAGTCACAAGGAAAAGAATCAAATCAACATAATATATGACAAACCACAATTTTCCCCTTTCTTAAGGGTTCCTTGATCTTTCAAATACACAAATATCTATATACACATCTTAGAAGATGCTATAAAGTTGTATACTTAGATCTAAACATATTGATATGGATATGTTGAGAATCAAAATAATAACTAACAAGAATTATAACCATTCACAAGATCTATCACATTTTATCACCGAAATAAAACTTGGTGATTTCCATGATTCATTTAGACCTTGTATTTTTTTATATAATCATCTAGATCCATCATACACCATGTATAGGGTGTAGATATAATCTAGATATGATGATAACATACAACTTATAACAATAACAACATTGGTTAAAACCATAAGATCTATCTTCTTTAAATCACACAAGTTACAACTTGATGATTTTTATGAATCATATAGATCTTTTACATAATATGATCATCTAGGCTCATCATACACCATGTATAGGAGGTGGTGATGAATTTTCTAGATGATAAACAACACTTAAAACAATTAATTGATTATAAATCAAAAGAAAAGATTAAAACACCTTAAAGATCTTACCTTAGCTTGTTACACCAACAAGGAAATGAAGGAGAAGATGATTATGGCTTTGGGAAGAGAAAAATGAGAGAGAGATGGGAGAGATGGGAGATCGGCCGAAAAAATGAGGGAGAGAGGAGGAGGTTAGGGTTTGTGATATTTTTATAATTCATATTAGGACAAAGCCTAATGACTACACTAATGGGCTAGGCTCAAAACTCATTTCTTACTAGCCCAATATAATTAAATCTATCAATTAACTTAGCCCAAAACTTGTAATTTAATCTAACTTGGCTAATTAATTAAACCCATCATTTAAAATAATTAAATACCATGAAAATAATTAACGTACCGAAAAAAAAAGAAACCGGGCGTTACACATGACGACGAGGGTGCAAAGTGATGTTTCGGCCGGGTTTATTTATCTATTGTTTATTCGTTATTTCAATAAGTACTCGAGTACGAAGTCATTTGTGATGGATTTGAATTTGGTGATGTATTATTGAGTTCCAGTTGAACAATTGTACTTTCAGTATTTGGTAAGAACTGTTGTACCTTAATTCCGTTATTTCCATTCGTTAGTACCTTTTAATGTCTGTTCAATTCTTCAGCCTTGTAAATCCTTATGTAAAGGATTTACGGCGCTGTAATATTCCTGAATATATCGGGAGTGTTACAGAATATGGTATCGGAGCTAAGATTATGGATATCTTGGCCGTTGGGTTAAAATAGGGGTCATTTATGTCTTTTGAGGTAACCGGCCGTGAATGACATCACTGCACTGCCTACGTCTTCATGCGAACGGTGGTTGTAAGTTCCTAAACTCTATCTCGTTCTTTACATGTTGTGTCTCTTTATACTCGAATATTAGAACGATGTTGTTTCATGTATGTTGAGTATTTATGCTTACAGTATGTTGAGAGGCGGACGTGGACGTGGTCACGGTCGTGGACGCGGACGAAGAAATGCTGAAAGGGAAGCGTCGCCTTCTAATCAGGCCAGTCATAGCTCGGGCGAGCCGCAACGATCTATTAATAACGAACCATATCCTGCTGTACCAGAGATCCTTCATCAAGTGGTGAACCAGATGACACAGTTCGCCCAGGTCGTGGATCGAATGCAAGTGGCGGTGGGACTACAGCAGGGAGAAAGACAACAAGGGATCCCAGACATGGGAAATCGAGGTGACCGGTGGCTGCAAGAGGTGGCGAAGATGCAACCACCCAAATTCGACGGTATTTCTGAGACTCCCACCTGGGACCATTGGTTGAAGGAACTAGAGAAAATATTTGCCGGAATTAACTGCCCAGACGACCGGAGAGCCTCTATCGCTCAATATTTTCTGATAGGGGAAGCGTCCGAGTGGTGGGAAGCCATCCGGCCTGTAGACCATGA
Organism: Orobanche coerulescens; assembly: GCA_033398695.1. Classification (NCBI taxonomy): domain Eukaryota; kingdom Viridiplantae; phylum Streptophyta; class Magnoliopsida; order Lamiales; family Orobanchaceae; genus Orobanche; species Orobanche coerulescens. Next base: position 184,807,088 of record CM065801.1, read on the forward strand.
TGCCGATTAGACAGAGTTTAGATTGATGATGGAAGCTCAGTATTGCCCTCGTCCTGTGAGGGAAGCCAAAGTTCGGGAGTTTTTCTCCGCTCAGCCTTCTGATGTGCCAGTATCCCAGGCGATTAAGATGTTTAACCAGCAGCTGGCATTTGTTCGACATTTGGTCAGAACAGATGCAGAAATGATGATCCATTTCGATATGAGAATGAAACTAGAAATCCAGAGGTACATGTCCGGATTTGAATGTACCACACACTCCGTCAATACCAGGATAAGGCGTTGGCGTATGAGATCAAGGAAGCAGCTATGGAGAAATTTTCGGAATCCAAGAAACAGAAAGTCTCTGGTACTTTTACAGAGCACAAGAACAGCGGGGCCCGTAAGGCCCAGTCATCCTTTCACTCCTTCAAGAAACCTCCGCACCCAGTTAGGAGTGGAAAGAACTTCGGAGGGACATCGACAATTACTGATGTTACCAGGAAATGCTTTAACTGCGCCCAGACGGGGCACTATCGACGGAATTGCCCCCTTCCTACCGTGACTTGTTTTGATTGTGGACGAGAGGGACATAGGGCAGTGTTTTGTGAAGAGGCTGCAAAGTCTTTTAGATCCCGTACACCACAGCCAGTCCAGAAGGAAGCCAGTATCCAACAGACGCAGCAAAGTGTCCAGATGCCTCAGAATTTTGGCCGTGGACGAGGCAGAGGACAATGGGACCGAAAGGGGACATCGAGTGCTGGATCTGCTCCCCACGTCTGCATCTGAGATGAGGAGGACAGACGATCGTGATGTCTTTGCCGCATCGTGCATCGCCCGATCCTTTCCCACCGATTAGTGTTTTATTCGATACAGAGCTACGCATTCTTTTATATCTTTGTCTTGTGTAAATCGTTTGAATATTTCCGGTTTTCATACTTGTGAACCTTATGTTGTTGGTTTACCGAGTGGAGAGAGGATTGTCGGAAATTTAGAAACTAGAAATTTCCTGTATCATTTGGAGACAGAGTGACTCTCAAATCGATCGTGATAGAAATGCAAGGAGACGACACGATACTCGGAGACGATTGGCTTAATCGGTATGGAGCAATTGTAAACTACCGAAGGAGGAATATCTCGATCATCGACGACGGTTCCGAAATTGTTTGAGGGATGGAAACCGGCATTTCAGAAAATTGATCAAAGCGATGAAAGCCGCGATTGTTGAAACAGGATCAGACGGATCGGGTGTTATGCAATGAAGAAAGAAGACGAAATTGTGGAACTTTCATCCATTCCTGTTGTGAACGAATTTCCAGATGTATTTCCTGACGAGTTACCTGGACTACCTCCACGAAGGGATGTAGAATTTACCATTGAGCTGGAACCCGGAGCTACCCCAATTTCTAAGGCGCCGTATCGTATGGCACCTACTGAGATGTACGAACTGAAGCAGCTGGATGAGTTACTGGACAAGGTCTATATTCAGCCAAGCGTTTCACCCTGGGGAGCGCCAGTTCTTTTTGTCCGAAAGAAGGATGGATCGCTCCGAGTGTGTATTGATTATCGAGATTTGAACAAGATGACGATTAAGAACATGTATCCGTTGCCATGGATTGATGATCTGTTTGACCAGTTGCAAGGGGCAACAGTATTTTCTAAAATCAATCTGAGATCAGGATATCATCAGCTGAGGATTAAGGAATCTGATGTTCCGAAGTCAGCGTTCAGAACTTGCTACGGACATTATGAGTTTGTAGTGATGCCGTTTGGTCTCACTAACGCACCGGCTGTATTTATGCAATTGATGAACAGAGTGTTCATTGAATTTTTGGATAAATTTGTGGTCGTGTTCAGTGATGACATTCTAGTATATTCTAAGAGTCCGGAAGAACATGCGCAGCATTTGCGGATCGTATTGGAACTTTTGAGAAATGAGCAATTGTACGCCAAACTCTCTAAGTGTGAATTATGGCTAAAGGAAGTAATGTTCCTCGACCATGTGGTGTCAGCTAAAGGAGTCCGAGTAGATCCTCACAAGATCGAAGCAATTATGGATTGGAAGCCTCCAAAGAACGTGAAAGAAGTCCGAAGCTTCTTAGGACTTGCTGGATATTATCGTCGATTCGTGGAAGGGTTTTCTAAAATCTCCCGCCCACTTACTCGACTCCTGCAGAAAACTCAAAAGTTTGAGTGGAATGAGTTGTGTCAGATTAGCTTTGATGAATTGAAGAAGAGATTGATGACGGCACCGATTCTATCACTTCCACAGGGAACTGGAGGGTTTATAATTTACAGTGATGCTTCGAACCAAGGACTTGGGTGCGTATTGATGCAGAATGATAAGGTGATTGCTTATGCGTCACGACAGCTGAAACCTTATGAAGTGAATTACCCAACACATGATTTGGAGCTTGCAGCAGTAGTTTTTGCTTTGAAGATCTGGAGGCATTATCTCATGCGGGACTTCACCGGATCTTTACGATCATAAGAGTCTCAAGTACATATTCATCGAAAGAGTTGAACATGCGGCAAAGAAGATGGTTAGAACTGATTAAGGACTATGACTTGGAGATTTTATATCATCCAGGCAAAGCGAATGTAGTGGCCGATGCACTTAGCCGCAAGCCTGTTTCTATTCAGATGCTGGAGACGCTGACCTCCCAACTTAGCCTTCAACGAGAGATGATTCGTGAAGGAATTGAAGTGTGGTTACAAAGAGTCCAAGGACAACTGTGCGTGATGGAGATCACTTCATCATTAACCGAAGGAATCAAATCTAGACAGGCAGATGATCCTCTGATGATTCGGTTACATGATGAAGTGATCAAAGGAAAGGCCCCCGGATTCATAATTCATGATGATGGAGTTTTGAGATTTCAGAACCAACTCTGTGTTCCCGATGATGATGTTCTGAAACAAACGATTATGAAGGAAGCTCACAGTTCGCCCTATTCTATCCACCCGGGCACCAGTAAAATGTATAAGGACTTGAAGCAGAATTTCTGGTGGGGCAACATGAAGAAAGATGTAGCGGACTATGTTTCGAAATGCTTGACATGTCAGCAGGTTAAGATCGAGCATCAACGGCCTACCGGAATGTTGAAGCCACTCCCGATTCCTGAATGGAAGTGGGAGGACATATCGATGGACTTTATCACTAATATGCCGAAAACCAGGATAGGAATGAAAATGATTTGGGTGATAGTTGATCGTTTAACCAAATCAGCTCATTTTCTAGGCATTAAGGATACGTGGGGACCAGAGAGGTTGGCACGAGTATTTATTTCGGAGATAGTTCGATTGCATGGTACGCCGAATACCATTGTTTCTGATCGAGATGGCCGTTTTGTGTCTTACTTTTGGAAAGCAGTTCATAAGGCCTTGGGGACCGAATTGAACTTCAGTACGACTTATCACCTGCAGACTGACGGACAATCTGAGAGAACTATACAAATGGTGGAAGACATGCTAAGGGCCTGTGCCTTAGATTGGTCAAACGATTGGGAAGTTCATCTACCATTGATTGAATTTACCTACAACAATAGTTGGCATGCTTCCATTAAGATGGCACCGTTTGAGGCATTATACGGAAGAAGATGCAGATCGCCCCTATGCTGGGACAATTCGTCAGACTTGATCGGAACAGAACCAGAGTTGATCGTGCAGACTCGAGAGAAGATTACGCAGCCGTACGCCGTCGCCCATTGGAGTTCAATACTGGAGACCATGTACTTTTGAAGGTTTCTCCTACTCGGGGAATCTTTCATTTCGGAAGGAAAGGAAAGCTGAGTCCGAGATATATCGGACCATTTGAGATTCTCGAGAGAGTTGGGGAGTTGGCATACAGATTGGCATTGCCACCGTCATTGTGCCATGTTCATAATGTGTTCCACGTATCCCAGTTACGGAGGTATATACCGGATCCCAGTAATATCATTGATTTCGGCGAGATCGAAGTCGCACAGGATGGGACGTTTGAAGAAAGACCGGTCAAGATACTCGAGAGTCGAGTTAAGCAACTGAGGAACAAACCAATCGTTTTGGTCAAAGTTCAATGGTCACATCACGGAATGGAAGAAGCCACCTGGGAAACGGAAGCTGACATGAAGTCTAGATATCCCGAGTTATTTTCGTCTTGAGTTTCGGGACGAAACTCCTTTTTAGTAGGAGAGTATGTAATATCCGGATTTATTACGGTGTACTTCATCTGTATTCAAACCCTGTATTATTTGGATTGGTGGTTTTGATTATTGGAGTATGATATTTCTTGCATTGATATCATTGTACATAAGTATAGAAACATGCAAAATTTCTCATGCAAACTCGTGGTAGCGCACGCTAAGAATGTATCTTAACGCGCGCTATCGGGCTACTATTATCGCACGCTATGCAGATAGGAGTTGCGTGCGCTAAGTACTCAATTACTGAGCGGGACGGCTAGCACATGCGCCAGCCGGGACATGGGTCCGGATAAGATTCCCGCGGACGCACCCGAACAATTCTGAAGTCAACCATTATTAGCGCACGCTAAGGAATGCTTAGTAGCGTGCGCTAACTTGTTAAAATACAGAATATTATAAATGGGACAACAACCGTTTTGGCTTTCATTTCTTTCGCCCATTCTTCATCCTTGAGAGTTCAGAGAGCTGAAATAATCCTCCTACACACTTAGAACACATTTTGTTGGTGTTTAAATTATGGTTATCACTTGGGAATAATCATTGAAGTGGAATAGCACCTTGGAGTGGCATACAACCAACCGGAGTTGGATTCTACCTTACGGTTCAGTGATTTCGTCATATTAAGGTATGTTCAATCTATCTCCAGACTTAGAGTTGGATTTTAACGAATTGGATGATCATGTTAACGAGATATTGATTTTCATAGATGAATTATCCGAAGTTTATCATGTTTGGAATATTGAGATGATTAAGCCTTAAGTACCTTGATTATGATCATCATGATTCGAATCTTATTACATTGAACAAGTAGAGGAAGCTTCTATCATTAGTAATCCGAATCTGGTAGATGACTTCATAGCAATCTTGGACTTGACTTTAACATCATTATTGTTAGATAAATCTAAAGGATTGATCATGGAAGGATTTATCTAGTATAGATGGAATGTTAAACAACTTCAGCATGATAATATTGATTGATATAGAAGTGTTGATATCAACCGTTAAGCTTTTCGAATCGTCATATGAAGAATTGTAGTTGGAATGGAATATGGTTTATATGGTATACATATCCTTGAATCCGAAGTTGTTGTTATCCGTAAGATCATTCATAATCGTATGTACATGATATTCATGGAGGTAACATGAAGTATCACGGAAGATTTCATTGTTTCGATCATGGCGAGAACAGTTTACTGCTCAGCAGTAAACTGCCATGCACAGATAGCGCACGCTAAGCTATATATATTAACGTGCGCTATCGAGCACGGGTTAGCGTGCGCTACGTTTGGTACGTAACGTATGCTAGACCATCAGACGAGTCAGTCGGCTGGTCAGTGAAGTACTGACCATGCATAGTTAGCGTACGCTAGGCTTTGTTGTTTGCGTGCGCTATCGAGCAGACTTAACGCACGCTACACATAGTACTTAGTGTGCGCTAAGCAGTTCAGACAGATTTCATTTTTTGAACTTTTGGCCGTAAATCGAATTGTTAAACATCCGTACGACGTGAGATAAATCCTATATCATTTCTTTTGTTAAGGTTTGATCTTGTTGCGTGATTGATTGAGGAGGACGACCTTCGAGTGTTCACTTTCGTGGAAGTGTTGTTATTGTCTTCAAATCGAGGCAAGTACTTTAATTGTTTTATGTATTGTTGTTATACATATTGTCGTGCATGTATGTCGTTGTTGTATGTCCACCTCGTGTTGGTCCGACGGGATCATCGGGGGATCTATGCTAGCGTCTTGACTGGATCATCGGACGGGTTTTTCCACCACGGGTTGGTCTGATGGGATCATCGTGGGTTCTAGGCAGTGAACGCTGGATCGACGGAATTACCATGTGTATGTTATGATATCATGTTGTGATTATCAGTTGTGTATGTCGTTTATGAGTTTCTCGTAGGATAAGACTCGTTGGTATTTTGTCGTTTACGTTATTATTCTTCGTGAGATATGTATAATATGTTGTGGTACTTGTACTAGCATCGTTGTGCTAACCCCTTCGGGGGTGAACATTTTGTTTATGTTCAGGATCCAGGAGAGCAGGAAAACAACCACTGGAGCTGCATGACGACGAGGGTGCAGAGTGATGTTTGGGCCGGGTTTATTTATCTATTGTTTATTCGTTATTTCAATAAGTACTCGAGTGCGAAGTCATTTGTGATGGATTTGAATTTGGTGATGTATTATTGAGTTCCAGTTGAACAATTGTACTTTCAGTATTTGGTAAGAACTGTTGTACCTTAATTCCGTTATTTCCATTCGTTAGTACCTTTTAATGTCTGTTCAATTCTTCAGCCTTGTAAATCCTTATGTAAAGGATTTATGGCGCTGTAATATTCTTGAATATATCGGGGGTGTTACAACTAGATCCCAAAAAAATATATACTTCCGCCGACAACTGTCGTCGGCTAAAGCCCATTTTATCATTTTTTATATAATTAAATTATATATATATATATATAAATATATATATTAAAAATTAAAAATATCTACACTTTAGCCGACGACAGCCGTCGGCTAAACTAAATTAAAAAAAAAAACATGACCCAATGGCTAAACTAATTTTATATTCTTAGAATTTAATTATAAATAATATATTTATATATATTATTTGAATTTTATATAAGTAAATAAATTATATAAACTAAATTGGAATTTAAACTAAATTTTTTATTATTTATATACTTTAGCCGACAGCTGTCGTCGGCTAAACTATTTATTTATTTATAATTAAATTATATATATATATATATTTGAATTTAATTATAAATAAATAAATATATATATAACATCATTATATATATCTGTATATTAATTTATATAGTTTTTATATAATTATATTTTATATATATTTATATTTATTTTTTATATAATATTAATAGTTTATATATTTATACTTGTTTTATTATAAATAATTATATATATATAATAGTTTATATTTGAGAAAAGCATAAAATAAAAAAAAATAAAAAAATCAATAATAATATCACTTTTTGATTCGTTCGAGCGGCAAACAACAATCAATATTTAAGGATCTTTTACGAATAATATGATATGTCCTTCTAAGGTTCGTAGTCAGAATCACCACTTGAATCTGTCTCTGTGTCGGAGTTCATAACTGGCAGCATATGTCTGAACTCGTCTTCATCATCTTCATTAGAGTCTGCACGTAAATCATATGTACCTACATCTATGAATCGATGTTCTTCACCATGTAGCCGAACAACACGACCTTCTACAACATTATTAAGTAGTATTGTGGAAGATGGTGGAATATTCGTTGTATCTGGCTCTTGATATGCCTCATTGTCATCATTATCGACTGCTTGTCCAAGTGTAGCCGCACTATATATATTTCTCGTAGCCACATGATTTACGATCTTCCATGCTCCTTTTTTTACCAAGTCATCGAGGTAGTAAACTGATTTAGCAGATGTTGCAAAAACAAAAGGATCACTTTCATACCAACTTGTAGAAGTATCAACAGATAATAGTCCATAATTATCCTCCCTTTCAATTTGAGGATTTGTATCAAACCACCTACACTTGAATAAGTAAACTGTCAAGCCTTCTCCATAAATTAGTTCCACTACTTCGAGAAGAGCACCGTAATAACCACCGTCAATCATAACCCTAGAATTTTGACACCTCCTTCTTTGATCTCTGTCGATACATAAAATTTCACACCATTTACCTTCGCCATTGAATAAACTCTAGATGTAACAGGCTTCATCGAAAGAAGCATCAACTCACGTGACCACACCGGGTGGCCATCACTTTGTATGTGCGTCATCTGGATATTAATTAAGGTGAATGTCGTGATTAAGTAAATTATGTATGCAAAATAAGTAAACAGTAATTAAACACTTACCCATTGTCCGAAATAATCAGCAAATGTTTCATTGTGGAATCTAATGTCTCCATTCACAGCATCACATGAAAGGTGAATGTATTTCCAATATTGAACTTCTGGACAGTTAAGTAATATCCACCAATGTGAAATTCATAGCTCGTAAGGTTATAAATGACTGTCAGGTAATCTTCCTTGAACTTCAACTTCGCTGGTGATGATGGATAGATTAAATTGCATTGGAATTGTTGACATAGGCTCGGGTGTGGGATCTACCGCGCCTAAATAGAACTTGGTATATGTTACACACTCCCATGCAAGATATGCTTCGGCTATGCATCCTTCTGGTGCAGACTTATTAGTCACAGAGTCCTTGTACTCACGAAGTTGCCTTTCTATTGGAAACATCCACGTGTAGTGGACCAGGCCTATTAGTAAAAGTTGGCGAGGGAGATGGATCATGAGGTGAGGCATGAGATCAAAAAAATTCGGTGGGAAGATCCTCTCAAATTTACATAAGATATAAATGATATCTTTTTGCATGAGCCGGAGATCTGACTTACTTACTTCCCTAGTGCATAACTTTTGAAATAACCTGGATAACGATACACAAGGCTCGACCACCTATTTGGACAAGTATGGTCGAATAAACACAGGAAACAAACATTGTAAGAGGATATGACAAACATGGCTCTTCAGTCCAGTTAACTTGTTCTCCTTGAAATTAACACACCTCCCTATATTTCCAGCATATCCTGTAGGATACCTTACAACCCTCATCCACGAAAAAATCTCAGCCTTTTGCTCAGGGGTGACGGTGTAAGTAGCTTTCGGCATTTTGTGTTTCCTCTTCCCTTCCTTCAACCATAAATGTTTTCTAATGTTCATTTCTTTTAAACCAATGCATGCCTTAGGGCCGTCTTTAGTCTTCCCTTCCCAACATAGCACTGTACCAACAACACCTTCACAAACATTTTTTTCTATGTGCATCATGTAACACCCCCAATCCGCTCTGGGATATTGCACGCCGTAGAACCTTTCCTCAAGGATCTACTAGGCTGGTAACAACAATCGAACAGCTCGACAATGCCTTTAAGGCTAAAAAGACTCAGTAGACCGATTTGGCCTTTTAATAAAAACATACAACTCTACCATATTACATGCCCACGCAGGGGTCGAATACAAAATGCTCCCGTACAACGGGGAAAAATACTGCAGCACAAAATACAATACAACTAAACCAATACGACATCAATGGGTCCTCGTGTGATTAGTATCGTTCATCTTTCATCATCCTTCATGCCGACCCTGTGCTCTGCTCCAAAACCTGAATGCAATACAGACATCCACCCCCCGAATACTCGGGGGTTAGCAAAACTCCACTGTTTTGCTAGTGCAAGTATAAAATACGAAAACGAGCCATACATATCATACTCCACGGAACATGTTAATCATAAACATACTTCCCGAGGTAAATCACTTAATCAAAATGGTTAAATCGAAAGATAGGGGTAAACCCGATATACATCTTGTGAAAACATTTTACGATCTCGGGAGTTTTGAAAACATTTGGGATTGTAAGAATTCTCAAACCTTTAAAAAAACATTTAGGGACACAGCCCAAAAGTCATTTTCCCAAAACGTAAATTCGATAACAACAAATGGGGTCCACGACCCGATCATACCATAACAACCTGTTTCCACAGATTATTCGCGTCCCGTGCTAGCAAGCCACGGACCTCAGATGCTCCCGTAGAACAAACCCGAGTGAATAACCCACAGGGAAACAATATCAAATCACATGTCACCGTAACCGCAGTCACATGACTACAAGCACATATACGTACATAATAAAACCACAACCATAAGTTATCCCGGCATCGCGCTAACAAGCCACGAACCTCGGAGTCCCCGCAAGACATACCCGATGATAACCCCACAAGTTATCTCGGCATCGGGCTAACAAGCCACGAACCTCGGAGTCCCCGCAAGACATACCCGGATTGGATAACTCTACGGTCACGCCCGACCCATACTAGCAAGTATGGATCCCGGAGATTCAACAATCCTACCTGGAGGCACATCACATACATCAAGCACACAACAATAATCACTTATCAAGCTAAACAACATTAAGCATCACAAACTCCTTTCAAGGAGTAACAACTAATATCACACACATTACGTTCTTACCGAACAAGTACATAATAACAATACGTAATCCCTAGCAAAGGATTATGGTCTATCAAACTCACTCGAAGTGATCATATTATCTTTCAACATACAAAACCAACACTCATATTCCGAGAACACATATTCACGAAGTATACGAATTATCGTTGAAAGACAACATTTATCGAGAACATACCGATCCCTTTTTACGTTCATTAAACATTTGGATTTCGTATAAAAATCATTTATCAACAATTATGCCTATGAAACATGAAACGTATGGGCAAGATACTTGCCTCGATACCACGAGCAATGGAAAAATGAACGGATACGGCCGGGTAGCCCTCAAATTCCCGAACACTATCTAGAACGCGATAGCACCGAAATTACTACGGGAAAACACCACATGAATCATCAATCACCAACGGAATTCAACATCGGAATCATCGAGCACCTATAATCCTCCGTAAGGAATAATAAAACATGATTACGACGAGAATCAAGGCCGAAAACAACGGAAATCCCAACAAACTATCAAAGGGAACTCATTCGAACATTTAATCGAACATTAAATGTTCAAGACCCTTCAAGAACAAAGAAATCACCCCTCGGGTCGAACGAACCAAAGATACGAGTATCCAATCCGTAGAACAAGTTCAAAACAACGTTTATACAACAATTAATTGATCAAAAATGGATTGGAATCGAAATCAAAAAGTAAAATCCCCAAATCTACAAAAACAAGGGTTCAAGCCAAAATACCTTGATTTGGATGAAGGATTCAAGTAGAGGTCGAAAATCTACAACAAGACTTGAGATGGATGATCTCTACAAGTTTGGGAGCACTCAAATCGCCCAAAATCGCCCTTAGAATCGCCTAGAATGGGAGGAGGAAGAAAAGAGGAGAAAATGAATGTTTCTCCTCGAAAATCTGCTAAAAAACGCAGAAAAAGCACGTGTGCCGCTACACAGGACAAGTGTGCCGCGGCCCAGGGCCAAGAAAAACGCCCAGGAATCAGCTTAGTGCCGCGGCACACGGTACAGCCCATTCCAACACAAAAAAGGCACATCGTATAGTCTTAGCTATTTCGACCATAACTCCCTCGTATGGACTCCGATTGACTCACCGTTTGAACCATTGGAAAGCTAACTTGATGCTCTATAATATTGCAAAGATTCAGAATTTTTGGAGTTTCCAAGAATTAATGGTGACTTTACAAAGTCGAACTCCCACGTGAAAAAGTCGATTAAGGACACGGAACTCAACAAAACGACACCGAAACGAACTCGGATGACAAAAAGTGCAGAATTAATCATTCTCGAAATGACGAAACGGTCATGAGAGAGTCGTCAAAATAGACTCCGGACGAAAAAAGAAATTTACCGAAAATCGAAAATTGCGGATATTACATTCTACCCTCCTTAAAAGAAGTTTCGTCCCGAAACTTAAAACAAGTAGGGAGAAGCAATATCCCCTGCCAGGAAAACTCGAAGAGATGCACAAAAATAGAAAACTCGCGCCCAACGGCGAAACGCTGCAAGAAACGCAAAGAGACATACGGCGTGAAAACACGCTCCACGACGACCAACACAACGTCGCCGTTAGGGATACAATAAATCCAACAAATGACAAGCGTCATCAAACGGATAATATAGCCAAGTCAATTATCCGACAATCACAAAACACAACGAACGAAAGTCAGTATGATTGACCAACCCAACGGTACATCAATCGAAACGCGAGCCAATCGCTGAACTAATACGGAATTCCACCGCCCAAGGGTTGGAAGATCGAAAATGAGACTAATTTCCCGAACTTAAGGGAATTAGGAAGGAGTCTGAACGCTCAACAATCGCGAAACGAGATCAACAAAAACCGAACAATCAAACGATCGAACCACAAAGATCGAGACAACAAAAATCGAACGATCATGTTCGAATCACGAAGAACAATAAAAATTCAAACAACAACTCCAAGGTTCACATCTCGACTCGAGACAATATATGATCCGGTGAAAACAACAACATATGCATTCACATAAGATCCACACGAGAGGGAATAGAAATTGAAAAGTCACAACGACAAATGAGTTATTCCGAAACAATACCACGCTCGTTCGATCAACAAAAGCAAGGGGCAGGACAAGCTCAGAAAATGTCAACGAACATAAACGAGTCGACAGAGTCGAAAATACAGAAGTTCTAAATCCGATCCAATTCGATTAAAAGAACTAGTAGAACCAAATGATGTTACTTCCGAACAAGGTTCACAAGAATCGAACCGAACTCGGAAAAGTCACAGCGATAACCAGAGCGACCCAAAACAAGATCACAACTCGTTCGAACGATGAAACCGAAATACAGAACAAGTTCAGACAGTATCAACGAACACGAGCGAATCGATAGACTTGAGAAAGAGGAAATGAAGAAGTCCAAAAACAATACGGGTATTACATTCGACCTCTTATAAAAGAAGGTCGTCCCCGCTACTCACAATAACGAAATCAAGGAAACGACACAACAGGCAATCGACAGAAACATCCTTCAAAGGCCTCTCAAAGCCGATTCTGATATCTGTGCTGAAGCGCGAACTCCAAAAGTCTCGGTAGCCAATTCACAAAACTGAATTCGGTGTCCCTCGAGTCCACACTTGAAATGTGTTACCGACGAGAAGGACAAATTTACACGTGCATGCCCCGGCACATCACGGTTGAAACGCCTCGGCTCGGCATACCGAAAATACAAATGCTAGATACAATGGGGCATAACGTCGCAAAACAACATAGCGGAGATGCCAACTCAGCACAATAAGGAATCATAATACATATCATATACAATGATTACCATCGTAAAGTAATACACACAAAAACACTACAGCAACGACGGTATCGTTCGGCGACCTCAACGGCCCGAACGATAACCAGCACATAATTACAACCATCATGAAACAATCACACATGTACACAAACGTACAAACTCAAGCTTCAACAGCTCACACCCGTGCGACAACACGCAAATCACCACGAGGCGACAAACAGTAAATACCAGTTCACACCTCTCACAGAGGGCTAGTACAACAAATGCGTGGCAACGCCTCGACGTTCATGCCACCAATTCGATCATACTCGGGAGCAAACACCATAACGACAATACAAACATCATACATACATTCCCAAACGCAAACGGGAATTTATAGGTTTTAAAAAAAATGAAAACCACCTCTTGAAAATAATTTAGAAAAACACCGGTTGATCTTGAGTATCACTTTACAAAAAGTAGTGCAAACATTGTTATCGAGACTTTGAAAATCATCTTGCGTTTGAACAAAAATGAGGACACCTTCTCTTAGTGAAAAACTTTCAGAATATCCGACCCTCGGGTCTAAGTAAAAGTGTTTATAAAACATTTGAAAATATCTCAAAATATTTTGGTCCTCGAGTTAGAAAAATTTTGAAATATATTGTGGCACCTTGGACGTACCACGAGAAAATAATTCATTTTAAAAGTACGTCTCGAATTTTAATTTTCTAAGATACTCAAGGTTTTCAAAAATAATTCAATGGGCTAGAATGCCCAAAAATTTCAGGTAATTACACGGAAATATTACACCCCCGGTTCAGCCCGGGAATATTACACGCCGTGGGCCCCGCGCCGGAACCCACCAGGCTAAAAACTATTTACAAAAATGCCAAAAAGGCTGATGACGGTATTATTTAAAAAACTTACAAAAGTCATTTAGAAAATACTAAATACCGTCATAAGAACTTCGCCAAAACGATCAAGGCCATAATGCCACAAACTCAGTTAAGGGAATCGGTTTTCAAAATAAAACTCAGTCGGTAAAATACCGAAAGCCATTACAAAAGAACTCACGCAGCGGATAAAAGAAATAAAGTCAAACATGCACAAGACAGCAACACTACTCCTCATATGAACGAAAAATGGGAGTTAAATAATCACGTATCACGAAATCAAAATCCATAAGAGGATTCCGTCAATTAACTCATAACCAAAAAAATAGCTCGTGTCACACAAGGCACAACACAAAGAAGGGAGACTTACATCCACAGGTCGCACGAAGATGATGATCGCCCCACGATACTAATCACAACAAACCAATTCAAACGACGCGTCATGACATTCGACTCGGATAAAATCCGACGAGACAATAACTCAATAGACACCACTGACCCGACAGCCTAGGTTTCCACAACCTAAGCTCTGATACCATTTATGTAACACACCCAATCCGCTCAGGGATATTACACGCCGTAGAACCTTTCCTCAAGGATCTACCAGGCTGGTAACAACAATCGAACAGCTCGACAATGCCTTTAAGGCTAAAAAGACTCAGTAGACCGATTTGGCCTTTTAATAAAAACATACAACTCTAACACATTACATGCCCACGCAGGGGTCGAATACAAAATGCTCCGTCTGGGGAAAAATCTTGCAATGAAATAAAATACAACTAAACCAATACGACATCAATGGGTCCTCGTGTGATTAGTATTGTTCATCTTTCATCATCCTTCATGCCGACCCTGTGCTCTGCTCCAAAACCTGAATGCAATACAGACATCCACCCCCCGAATACTCGGGGGTTAGCAAAACTCCACTGTTTTGCTAGTGCAAGTATAAAATACGAAAACGAGCCATACATATCATACTCCACGGAACATGTTAATCATAAACATACTTCCCGAGGTAAATCACTTAATCAAAATGGTTAAATCGAAAGATAGGGGTAAACCCGATATACATCTTGTGAAAACATTTTACGATCTCGGGAGTTTTGAAAACATTTGGGATTGTAAGAATTCTCAAACCTTTAAAAAAACATTTAGGGACACAGCCCAAAAGTCATTTTCCCAAAACGTAAATTCGATAACAACAAATGGGGTCCACGACCCGATCATACCATAACAACCTGTTTCCACAGATTATTCGCGTCCCGTGCTAGCAAGCCACGGACCTCAGATGCTCCCGTAGAACAAACCCGAGTGAATAACCCACAGGGAAACTATATCAAATCACATGTCACCGTAACCGCAGTCACGTGACTACAAGCACGTATACGTACATAATCAAACCACAACCATAAGTTATCCCGGCATCGCGCTAAAAAGCCACGAACCTCGGAGTCCCCGCAAGACATACCCGATGATAACCCCACAAGTTATCTCGGCATCGGGCTAACAAGCCACGAACCTCGGAGTCCCCGCAAGACATACCCGGATTGGATAACTCTACGGTCACGCCCGACCCATACTAGCAAGTATGGATCCCGGAGATTCAACAATCCTACCCGGAGGCACATCACATACATCAAGCACACAACAATAATCACTTATCAAGCCAAACAACATTAAGCATCACAAACTCCTTTCAAGGAGTAACAACTAATATCACACACATTACGTTCTTACCGAACAAGTACATAATAACAATACGTAATCCCTAGCAAAGGATTACGGTCTATCAAACTCACTCAGAGTGATCATATTATCTTTCAACATACAAAACCAACACACATATTCCGAGAACACATATTCACGAAGTATACGAATTATCGTTGAAAGACAACATTTATCGAGAACATACCGATCCCTTTTTACGTTCATTAAACATTTGGATTTCGTATAAAAATCATTTATCAACAATTATGCCTATGAAACATGAAACGTATGGGCAAGATACTTGCCTCGATACCACGAGCAATGAAAAAATGAACGGATACGGCCGGGTAGCCCTCAAATTCCCGAACACTATCTAGAACGCGATAGCACCGAAATTACTACGGGAAAACACCACATGAATCATCAATCACCAACGGAATTCAACATCGGAATCATCGAGCACCTATAATCCTTCGTAAGGAATAATAAAACATGATTACGACGAGAATCAAGGCCGAAAACAACGGAAATCCCAACAAACTATCAAAGGGAACTCATTCGAACATTTAATCGAACATTAAATGTTCAAGACCCTTCAAGAACAAAGAAATCACCCCTCGGGTCAAACGAACCAAAGATACGAGCATCCAATCCATAGAACAAGTTCAAAACAATGTTTATACAACAATTAATTGATCAAAAATGGATTGGAATCGAAATCAAAAAGGAAAATCCCCAAATCTACAAAAACAAGGGTTCAAGCCAAAATACCTTGATTTGGATGAAGGATTCAAGTAGAGGTCGAAAATCTACAACAAGACTTGAAATGGATGATCTCTACAAGTTTGGGAGCACTCAAATCGCCCAAAATCGCCCTTAGAATCGCCTAGAATGGGAGGAGGAAGAAGAGAGGAGAAAATGAATGTTTCTCCTCGAAAATCTGCTAAAAAACGCAGAAAAAGCACGTGTGCCGCGGCACAGGACAAGTGTGCCGCGGCCCAGGGCCAAGAAAAACGCCCAGGAATCAGCTTAGTGCCGCGGCACAGCTGAAGTGTGCCGCGGCACACGGTACAGCCCACTCCAACACGAAAAAGGCACATCGTATAGTCTTAGCTATTTCGACCATAACTCCCTCGTCTGGACTCCGATTGACTCACCGTTTGAACCATTGGAAAGCTAACTTGATGCTCTATAATATTGCAAAGATTCAGAATTTTTGGAGTTTCCAAGAATTAATGGTGACTTTACAAAGTCGAACTCCCACGTGAAGAAGTCGATTAAGGACACGGAACTCAACAAAACGACACCGAAACGAACTCGGATGACAAAAAGTGCAGAATTAATCATTCTCGAAATTACGAAACGGTCATGAGAGAGTCGTCAAAACGGACTCCGGACGAAAAAAGAAATTTACCGAAAATCGAAAATTGCGGATATTACACATCACATCTAGGTAGTTCCTAATCTACAACTTGTAAAACCCGTAATTTCGATTTCCGGTAAATTTTTTTTTGGAGAAAGTCCGTTTTGACGACTCGCTCTTGACCGGTTCGTCATTCCGGGAATGATTAATTCTACACTTTTTGACATCCGAGTTCGTTTCGGTGTCGTTTTGTTGAGTTCCGTGCTTTTTAGCGACTTTTCCGCACTTGAGTTCGATTCTTGCGAATCTCGTTCGAAATTGCTGTTTCGAGTTTCCCGTAAGTCCGTTTAACTTTGTTAGACGTGTTGTGAACTTTGGTTTGGTTATTTGATCACGTATCGTGATTTCCGGGCGTTTTGGGCCATTTTGTAATTTCTTAAAAGTTACGGGTATCCGTATCTGTAATTGTTGTCTCGAACCGTTTCTTGGTCACGTATAATTAATTATTGCATTATGTTTTCATTTCGCGTCATTGATGTCATCCGTGAACGTTCCGTGCGTTTTCGAAAATCGGGTCGTCGAGCCCTGGTGGTCGGGTACTGATCGGACGGTTGCGGGACTGGCCGGACGATTGCGGGCACCGGCCGGACGGGTGCGGCAGGAACCGGCGTAGCGCACGCTACGGCCGGAAGGCTGCGCGTGCTAACCGGCAGGTGTAGCGCACGCTATCGACTGGCCTAACGCACGCTATCGGGTCTGGACAGTGGAGTCCAGGGGTTCTGGAATCGGTTAGGCTCGGCAGGTAGCGCACGCTACTGTCGGGCATTGCGCACGCTACGACCGGCAGGTAGCGTGCGCTACGGTCGGAAGGCTGCGCACGCTACCTGTCCGAGTCAGTAGGGCAGTGTGGGCACTGGATTGCGGCCTGGGCCGATAGCGCACGCTAGCTCGGCAGCCTAGCGCGCGCTAGTCCGACCCAGTATAAATGTGACAGAGCAGTCACATTTCCTCTCATTTTTCATTTCCTTCCTTTTCTTTCCACGGCTGGCGATTCGGAGGTGGCAAAGCCATGTTGTTCAACAACAAATCCACGAAGTTCTTGAGTTCATAACACCAATCAATCATCCATTATCATCCTTTGATTCAGCGAATCAAGGTAATCTTCCTTAGAACCCTAATTTCGTGAATTTGGGGGTTTTTGCACTTTTGTCCGATTCGTTCCGTGTTGTTGATTAATTCATGATGGGTATGATTAATCTTGGTAGTATTCTTGTGTTTAACATCATTTAATCCATTATTCTTCGTCGAATCGAAGTATATTTCTTGATTTCCTTCGAATCGACTTTTTGGGGGATTTGTTCTCGATCTCGTTTTCCATCCATTTTTGTTGGATAAATTGTCGTTAAATGATGTTGTTAAACACATTCTATGGATTGTATATCCATATTTCAACTTGGAATTCCATTTTCGTGTTTTGACGGGACGGATCGTGTTCTTGGCCGTTTTGGGGGAAATCCTTGAACCTTCGTCATATGTTCTTTGAATTCAGCGGCTTTGGGTTGTACTTTGGAATTCATTTTCGTTGTTCTTGTTTTCGTTCGTATTTCATTGTTGCGGATTGTCGTTCGGTGGAGTCGGCGAGTTCGTAGTCAGTTCGTGTCAACCTACTTCAGCCGATTCTCCACGTTGTGGTTATTCGAGGCAAGTACCTTGTTCATACGCTTATCGTTTTGTGGATATGATGATCGGTGGTCGTCTTGGTGTGTTTGTTTGGTTATTTGAAATGAATTTCCAAAAGATTCGGTTTAGCCTCGTTAAGGGCTCATTTTCAAAACGTGTGTGTTTTGTGAACGGTGTGTTTTGGGGGATTGATTATGATTTGATTATTTTGAACGTTGAAGGCTTTGATGATATCCTTGTTGTTTAAAAGTTATGGAATCTTGTATTCTGTGTTTATTCTTTTTATTGTGTTTTGAAGAGTTTGATAATGTTGTCGGATAAGTGGCCATCTCCAGTAAGTATTCTTGATGAACTTACATTCTTAGCATATTAGTATTGCATGAGTAACGTGTGTGTGTGTATGCTCACTACGGGTTAGATCCGACGGGGTCTCGGTAGGGCTCCACGAAGCTGTGGGACCGCGAGCTTGCTTTTAACCACTACGGGTTAGATCCCACGGGGTCTCGGTAGGGATCCACAAAGTTGTGGGTCCGCGGTTAATTGTAGTGCATTTTGCAAATGTGATTTGATATTGGCATTTCCGGAAATGAGTGCTTTGGAACTATGTTTTTATGATTGCATGCATCGACTAAGTGTGTAACAGGTAAGTGTTCGTTTGGCTTACTTGGCTAGGATGACACTAGAGTATTTTGTTGTTTGTTTTAAATCCTTTATTTGTGGATTTTGATGTTGGGAGACGAACCTTGTTGTCGTTCTCGTGTACTGTGAGTTGATGAGATTTGGGGCTAAAATCCCAATGTTTTTATAAAGGTCATTTGACGGATTTGGGGCTAAAATCCCAATGGTTTTGTAACGGTCATTTGACGGATTTGGGGCTAAAATCCCAACGGTTTGGTAAAGGTTATTTTACGGAAAGTAAACTTTTGGGGCGGTGACCCCTTTCGTCTTTTGGGGTTTTGAAAAGT
Source organism: Orobanche coerulescens (assembly GCA_033398695.1). Lineage (NCBI taxonomy): Eukaryota > Viridiplantae > Streptophyta > Magnoliopsida > Lamiales > Orobanchaceae > Orobanche > Orobanche coerulescens. The sequence goes on from CM065801.1 coordinate 184,826,682, forward strand.
AGGATTTGATAATCCTAAATTGTTTTCTATTAAAACTCCCGATGGTATTTCAAATCATTTTATAAATTGATTCCCTTGATATTTTGATCTTGCAATTTTGGGAAGTCTTCACTCAAACTCTTGCCTCGGGAAGTGTTCATCTTGTTGTATTTGAATCTTTGAGGATTCCTTATTATTATCGTTCGTGGAATGTGAATTGTATGACTCGTATTTTTGCACTTGTACTTGCACTAGCAAAACAGTGGAGTTCTGCTAACCCCCGAGTACTCGGGGGGTGGATGTCTATTTTTGCATTCAGGTTTTGGAGCATAACATGGGGTCGGCATGAAGGATGATGAAAGATGATCGATACTAATCACATGAGGAACCATACATTGTTTATTGGTTCAGTTGTACTTTATTTTCCGCTGCTATATTTTTCCCGTTGTACGGGGGTGGTTGTGTTTTGACCCCTGCGTGGGCATGAGTTATATTTGAGTTGTATGTATTTATTGAAAGACCAAATCGGTCTACTGAGTCATTTTAGCCTTAAAGGCATGGTTGAGTTGTTATATATTGTTACCAGCCTGGTAGATCCTTGAGGAAAGGTTCTACGGCGTGTAATATCCCTGAGCGGATTGGGGGTGTTACACAACTTACTCCAATAAGGTAGATCCCAGAAAATACTTTTGTGGGACCAATGCTTATACCTGTCAGGTCTTTCAGGCGTTGCCGCTACTATATCAGGATGGTTGCTCAACTGCCCAAAATCATACTCATTCAGCACGGCCAAAATTTCCTCACCAGTCCACTCTCTTGGTGGATCACCAACCTCTTCAGTCCCATCAAATGCTACAACATCCGTACGCCAGACCTGCGTCCTCTCAAGCCATATACAGTGACGCATTCTGATAACCTTCCGACAATGATACCTTGCGCAGTCAGCATTCAAGCACACTGGACATCCTCTGTATCCACTAATAACAGATCCGAACAGCATCCCGTACGCAGGAAAATTACTGATGGTACCGATACACATAGCACGTAAGTAGAACATCTCATGTGAGTAACTATCGTACGTCGGTTGACCTTGCTCCCACAACAACTTCAGCTCCTCTATCAAAGGTCTCAAATAAACATCAATATACTTTCCTGGATACTCGGGGCCAGGTACTAATAGAGTCAACATATTATACACCTTCTTCATGCACATCCATGGAGGAAGATTGTAAGGAACCAATACCACCGGCCATATACTATATGAAAGGCTCATGTTGCCAAAAGGGTTGAATCCATCAAATGCAAGTCCTAGTCTTACATTTCGGACATCTGATGCAAATCCTGGAAACTCCCTATCTATATGCTTCCAAGCCTCTCCATCAGAAGGTTGTATAATAATATCCTCATCAGTCACCCGAGGCTCAGTGTGCCATCTCATCGCCTTGGCTGTGTGAGGAGACATGAAAAGCCTCTCCAATCTATCCTTCAGAGGGAAATACCAAAGAACCTCCATGGCTTTCTCTTTACCAGAAGGAGTGAACTTATACTTCTCTGTGTCACATACCAGACATCTCTTTAGGTCTTCATTACGCTTTCCCCAAAATAAAGCACAATCATATATGCATACGTGGATCTTGATGTACGATAGCCCAAGACCTTTTAGGATACGTCTCATTTTACTGTGATTACTAGGAAGATGATAACCTTCTGGGAGCATTTTCCCTGTAAGTTCTAAATAATCATCCATAGCTTTAATCGAGGTTTTGTTCTCCACCTTGAATCTCATAGTCTCTATGACACTATCAAGAACCGTCATGTGACACCCAGGATAAAGAAGAGTCTGTTGGAGCTGGATTAGCTTGTTGTATCTATCAAGATAAATTGTGTTAACGGGTATCAATGTAGGCATTCGGATGACTGGTTGATCAGCAATATGGTATTCTTGACCTTCAGCCGATACGTCCCTGTCGTAATAACCAAACACGTCGTCAATCAACCTTCTTGTGGGGTCATTGGATGTGCTACCATTGTACTGTCCGTGATCATGGGGAATAATTGAATTCGATATTTCACCATGGTAAATCCAACATGTATATTTATCCCAAATCCATTTTTTTTCAAGTGCTCCCATACGACATCAAGTGTAAAATGGTACATATCGCTGCGGCATTTACATTTATTACAAGGACAGTAATGAATCATACTATCACTATCATGCTCCTTCACAAATCGAATAAACCCTCGCATTCCACCTATGACCCTTGGATCCCATTTTTGCAGACCAATCTAACTTTTATCCATCCTATAACAATAATAACAACAATATTACACATCGTATTTATCAAGAACATACAAAAATTATGACTAAAATCATCATATATAGCTCGAATTCAAGATGTCAAATATATATACACACACACACACCAAGAAATATTCGAGAAAACGAACTAATTCTAAAACATTTTCATAATCATCCAAATAGATATATTATATGCGTAATATAATTATAACTGATATTAAAATTCAATAAACATACCTTCAATATGATTTCTTGAATGATCAAACCAGAGAAAATTATTGTTTTTCGTTTTCTTGTTCTGTAATTTCCGAATGTATTGTAAATGGTCTCTTCAAGTGTTAGATGGTGGTATAGTCTGCATAAAAAAACATGAAAGACTTTAGCCGACGGCATGTCGTCGGCTAAAGTATACTAGTCGTCGGCTAAACTAGCTGAAGACCAATAGTAAAGTCGTCGGCTAAACTACTTTAGCCGACAACAAGTTAGCCGTCGGCTAAACTTGTTGACTTTAGCCGACGACTTTGGCCAGCCGTCGGCCGTTTTCCGGCTAGTCGTCGGCTAAAGTGTTATTTTTGGTAGTGTAGGAAAAGTTGTTCGTTAAGTCTTTAAGTTCATTTTGAACTTTCAATAAATCATTTTTCAAAATATTCCCTTTTTCAAGACATAAAGAATGATCGGTTTTAAAAACTTCCCCTTTTTATTTCATTTTGGAAATTTCAATTTCCAATAATTTATGTTTCGCTTTGAGGGATTTATTATGTTTTAAAGAATTTTGAAAATCCGAATATAAAAGTTTGAAAGCATTAAAAAGTTCGTCGTGAGACGAGGTACTTACCTGGATCTCGACGTCGCTGTCGTCGTAAGAGCTTCTTGCCATGAGTACGAGATTATTTTGGATATATTCATCTTCGTCACTCCACGTGGCTATAAGAACTTCCTTCTTGGAAGTCGAGCCTCGGCAGTTTTTAGCAAAGTGGCCTGGTTTTCCACAGTTTCGACAATTATTGTCGAATTTCTTGGACTCGTATGTATTGATGTCTTTTCTTTGCTGATTCAATAAATTTTGATATTCTTGGCATAAAATGCCGATTCTTCGTCATTATCGTCCACCGGGATGAATTCTTAATTTGGTCTTGACATCTTGGCTTTTATAGCTATCGATCTTTCCTTTGGTTTTAGCTTGGCATTACGATATTTTAAGACTATCTCAGTTTATTAGCGAACCAACGAGGGCGCTAAAATCGAGAGTGTTGAGATCTTTAGACTCCATTATAGCCGTAAGCATTCCGTCCCATTCAACAGGTAGTGATCATAAGATTTTCTTCACTTTTTCACTATTTGATAATAGTTTCCCAAAACAAGCTAGTCCATTAGTAATAACCAAAAATTGGTCGAGCATGTTCATTGTGGACCCGTCATTCTTCATCGTAAATAGCTAGTAGTCGTGGAGAAGCATATTGATCTTCGTCTCCTTGACCTGCGATGTTCCTTCATGAGTTACCTCAAGCATTTTGCAAATCTCATTGGCACTATCACATGATGATATCCGGTTGTGTTCTTCCGGATTTAGAGCGCAATAAAGCAATTGCATTGCTTTACAGTTGTAATGGTCATTCTTCCAATCCGTTCATCATACTCTTCGAAGATTTTTAGAGTACCGTTGGAATTTGTGGGAATTTGTGGACCAAGACATATAACTTTCTAGAGCTCAATATCATAGGCTCGGATGAAAATAGACATCTTCTTATTCCACGTCATAAAATTTGATCCATCACAAAATAGAGGTCATTTAGGGCGAGACCTTCGACCGGGGCAAACTGGAGTGCCATTGGATCTTTCTTTCCTCGGATGTTATGCCAATACCAATTATTAGGTTTGGTACCGCTACTTGAAGGTGGGATAATAGTGTAGATTAGAGTTTTCAAACTCTTTTGCATTTCCGGAAGCATAATTAAATTGCAGAAGATAAATGACACAAGATTTATAGAGGTTCCACCAATAATGCTTACGTCATCTTTTCGTATCTTTTTCCTTAGGCTTAAGATAAACCTCTACACCTCGTCTTCTATTGGTACAAGCGATACCATTACAATCTTGTCTTCAATCAGTCCAAGATAAACCATTCTGCTCTTCTCCTTTCGTCGGTCAAACTAAACTATTTTCTTTTTCTATTGGACAAGGATCAACTTATATAGCTTTCGCTTGGTACTAGACAAACCTCACTCTAATTTAGATATCGATTCTAATAATGCAGGATCAACGATCCTAATAACACTGAATTAAATCTACAATCCTTCCTTTCCTCTCGTGTATGGTTTAGTGTATGATCCCTCAAACTCTTATCAATTAAGTGCAAATACAACAACAATAATGTATACAATGATAACAACTATGTATATGAGTTCCTTGAAGTTGTTGTTATGAATGATACCAAATCCCTTGGTATTTATAGGCATAAAGCCTCAGCTAGCCGTTGGTGGCTGTCTCATTAGCGTGCGCTAAACCCCTTTAGCGTACATAATATCAGCATGTAGCATAGTTAACTGTTGATCAGTTGAGTCCAGTAGCTTCTAACTCTATCTTTAGCGTGCGTTAATATTCTATGTAGTGTGTGCTAATGTTTCGTCATTGCTTACGTCATGAATGACCGTTTGTGATATTTGAAGTTTCTTGAATCAATCCAACAGACATAATTCAATCTTAGCGTGCACTAAGTATAGCGCGTGCTATCTGTCCAAACTTTACTTTTCAAATTCTTTGACCATACGAGTGATCTCCATGTTGAAAGTCTTCACAACGGATATATTCCTTCGTTAATGTGGGTTAGCTTCAATCTTAACATGCCCTAACTCAATCATTTTAGCGTGTGTTAGCCTGCCCATTTGCGTGCGCTAACAGCTTTGGTGCAGAATGCAGAATTCTTTGCATTTCTGTCCATCTCTTTGCGTCTTTGACTCTTTGTTGTTTCAATGTTGTTTCCTTTGTTGTTTTGGTTTGTGTCATCATTGTTTTTCTTTGTTTGACAACTCATCATCAAAACTATTTTATAATTATGTGGAATAGAATATTCCAACAACCCTGGTTATTTATGAGCCTCCCCCTCCCCCCCCACTTTGCCCCACCACCCTTCACTTTTGGAAATTGCGGGTGTTCTTAATTGCATGCAGTTTGGGGTTTCTGACTCCAGTCTCTTTTGGCTGCTAGTGACTCTTCGTGGATCATCTATACATGGTCGAGCAGCTCTTCATGGATCATATTCCCCCTTAACAAGGTGCGATCAGCTTTGCCCTCGAAAAGGGGAACATCTGAGGCAGGGCACACCCCAGAGACGAGGGTGCTCCAATCAGCATCCCCGGTCTTCTGCTGAGATGGTTGGTTAGTTATGTTGATACCCATGCTTACATGGAACATCCATGGTCTGGCTAATGCCACAGAACAACGGCATATTCAACATCTACACCACTCATTGGTATTTTGGAGCTTATTGGCTCCAGTGCTAACTTTTTTACCCTCGTTCACTGGGTTTTTTGTTGTGACTCTTTAATCGGTTCAATAAGATTTGGTTATTTTCTTCTTCTAATTTTCAGCACCAAGTCTTACTTGAAATATTTCTATTTCTTCCCCCCTTATTACCTAGTCTATATTTAGTAATGAAAGAAGCGCTTCCGGATTCTGGTATATTGGGTAAACCCCATATTGAACCGAGGATAAAAACCATTAAAAAAGACTGGCAGGTGGTCTATGATATGTTGCATGGTTCTAACACAAGCGGATTTGGCTTTGATAGTCAAAAACTTTGCGTGGCTACGATATTTCAGCCTTTAATATTTGATTTACTATGTCATTAGGTAGAGCCTTAAAGGCATTCTTTATGTATTTCCTTTAGATTCTTACTGCATAAAATATATGTTCTTTTTCTAAATTCTAAAATGTTTTACTTGTTAGGTCATTGCTGCAACACTAGCAGGTGATCTGAAAAAATATTCTGAAGCTTTCCTTGGAAAGCCGAATGAAGAGTACTGTGCATGGATTTTAAACTTAGAGAAATAGGGAGGTAAGTGTTCTTTTATGTACTTTAGTTTATCTTGAAAAGTATCAGAATTCGATAAATGATCCTTCAAATTTGGTCAAGATAAATAAACTTGGCAAATTATTTCTGGTTTAGAACAACTAGTTTGGAGACCTTATTTTTCTGATAGTTGTTAACAGGCTGCCTATTTGGAATCTTCATAACCATCACTAATTATTGACTCTTCTTTCTTGTTTCATTCTGCAGCTCTCTCGTTCAAAGAAGGTGAAGTTTGTGAATGGACACCAACTCAGGCAAATTGGCTAATCCTTGGCTAATTGAATAAGTGTTCCACAAAATTAGAGTCTTTTTGTATATTAGTCTTAGACGTCCACTGATGTAATTGGTTAAAAATGACCAAGTTATTTTATTCTAGTACTTGTATATATGTAGTTGGTGATGTAGTTGGTTGGTTTTGTGATTGGATATAGTTATTTTTTTATGATGGGATTATGTAGTTGGATGATGTAGTTGGTTTCTGTGAATTCGTTTGTTGGTTTTTTTAATGGGAAATGCTAAATTTAAAATTTACATTTTTATTTTGTTAAAATGAAGGTGTTACCTTAGGTACTATATATATATATTGCAAATGTCTTTCATTGGTAACACCTGTAACACCTAGTGTGTCGCAATTGGTAATATAGGTGTTGCAATAGACTAAAAATTGCTGCACATTTGTGGGCCCACCCGTGGGCCCCACTAACAGGCCCAATAAAAGTGGGTCCCACATATGGGCCCCACCAGCCGACCCCACTAAGTGGGTCCCACCGGTGGGCCCGGCCTGTGGGACCCACAAAATGGGCCTCACACGTGGAACCCACTAAATTGGCTATATATTTTACAAAATTATAAAGTCTATTGCAACACGAATATGATGTTGCTGTAGGGTCCTTAAGATGTTGATGTAGGGTCCTTAGGTAACAAATAATCCTATGTTAGCTTAGGATGATCCACATGTTGCCTTTGACTCCAAAGGCTACTACTCACAGAGCAACTTAGCTAAAATATTACCTTTGCCCATTTTGGGTCTGTGACAACAGAAAATTGGGTCTAAGGTAACACAATTATGTGGTTGCCGAATGCCATTTATGGCGTAGTGTTAGATACTTCTCGTAAAACTTTACAATAAGCGAAAATCGTCCCGAGGCCTAAGGGGGGAAAAAATTCTATTTTTGAAAAATACGAGGTCAAATTAAAAATTTTATGAAAATTTCAGGGCTGAAGTCAAAAATAATACTTATGAACTCAAATTATAATTTAAGTAAGTATGTACTTGTTAATCATGAAGTTTTATAAAGGTCAGTATCTGTTTCTAAAGGTCTAGGGGTTACAAACGTAAATTTCAAATAATTTTTTGGCCAAAAGGTAAGTTTTACAAAAGTTACCGGGACAGAAAATTATTTAATGATTTTGGAATAAAAATGAAGATTTCTAAGTATAAATGTTCTGCCAGTAAAGTTTATAACAATCAGAATTCATTGTTCAAATTTAAAGGGGTTAAAATTGTTATTTATATTAAATTTAGGGTTGAAATGAAAGAGATAAAAATTCTAGAATAAAATCTGAATTTTCTGGAGAAACTTATAAATTATGAAATTTCAGGTTTAAATGAACTGCCTCATAAAATTTTACCATCATCCGTATTTACTTCGAAATAATAATGCCCTCAAGATAATAACCCAAGAAAATCTGGGTGAATATGTAATAACCCAAAATTTTGTCTCCAAATCGATTTTTGTGTCAATTCAGCTTACTCAAACTCCTCTCGAGTCGTTAGCTATCTTGCAATCAATTAATACTAATTTATTTTTACGGAAGTTTTTATTTAAGTGTCCAGTTCTTAACGCTAGTGCCACAATTTAAATATTTGAACCCTAACGCAACCAATATATGTGATACCCGAGCCTAACATTACTCACTTGGTCAATATGATTCATGCATAACTTGTTAATTATGTGTTATTTGGATTACTTGATGTTTCATGGTTCAGTTGATCTTATAGTTAATTTCACACATAGGAATGTGCTAAACATTTGAACTCATGTCTAAAATACAATCGTGGTATATGTTACGGGACTAAGTTATGTTATTCATAGTATTTATAATACGAAAATAAAATATATGTAAGGATCTTATAAAACTCTAAGTACACGTGGTAAGCGTAGAAGTTATAAAGGTGTCACTGACGTGTCTATCGGAGGTTAACTAGCTTACCTCGAGATTTTAGTCGGCGCGTGTAGTGGGTCACTTTAAATTGACGATTCAAGTGGATAACCATCATTCAATAAACTAACACGTGTCAAGTGCCTTTGACTCTTGTCAATACCTAATAGGATACAATTTATGATTGTATCTGATAACATCTGTAAAATACTGTGATCTGTCTATACCTCATTCGTTCCAACTGCGGTAGGAATTGAACTTATCTTTTAGTTTATCATATTAACTATATTTTTATAAATGATTCATTCCATTCTTACCTACAGTGTCTCATTTGTGAAGTTTTAGAAAGTTTGACAATAAAGTCCTTCACTAGCATTTTCAACATTGTTCGCATGGGTAATCGAGTTTAAGCAATAAAAATACACTCTAAACTTCTACTAAACCATTTTAAAGATCATCCATACCCTAAATGAGGTCAATATCTACTAGGAACCGGTTCAAACACTCCAAGAACCGGATCATAACTACTTGAATCGATCAATTATTTCAAACCTAGTCTCTAGTAGTCATTCGAGGGTATTTTGGACATTTCACCTTCATAACCGACTTAAGACACTTGTTTGATGTATAAATCCGACCCTCAACCCTCATTTACAGTCTGTACATGAATAATAAGCTCCCCACTTCGAAAAATCACCAAAAATTCAAGAAGAAGTCATCAAAAACATCAACACCTCAATTCCTTTGACAATCAAGGTGAGTTTCCTTTGTTTCTTCCTTATTCTTGCTATGTTTCTTAGCTATTTCGAAGGTGTGAGAGCTTGTATATGTTCTTATACATGTTATAATGATGTTAAGGATTCAGCCATGGCAAACCCTTGTATTTAATATGGATTTATAAGGCTTAAAACTCACTAAGGCAATAAAGGAATCAATTCTGCCACCTTTTGGAATTAATAGTATATGTTACTAGATCCGTATGTTTCAGGGTAAGGAGTTTTAGTATACTTATTCTTAAGTATCTTAGGGATATTATGTCAAAAATTGGTGCAAATTCAACTTATATTATAGTGGTTATAAGCAAAACAAAATCTGATTATGACAAGACTTTGATAAACTCTCTTAATCAAGTATTTGTTATAAAACCTTGAAATTTTAAGTTGTGAGAGTTGAATGAAGTTTATAAACAGAGACTAATAGATTTATTAATGAATTATAAGTCCAAAATTGATCGGTTAATTGGCTGGTATACATCGATAAACCGACATAAAGTACGTAGAACACCGGTTATGCGAAGTGGTAAACCCTTTTGATATGAAGAGAGTTAAACCTTGCGTGTGGTATGTAAATACTTGAAACACATTCCTTGAAACAGGTTCTGAACATATATCATCCCAACCACCCCCTATTGGTATAAACATAAAAGTATTACCCGATCAAGGTAAGTAGAAATCCATCTGCAACTACAATGCATAAACATAGTATTGTTTGTAAACTTGATGATATCTTGAGAGTGTATTGTATTGGATGATTGACCTGTATTATGCCTAAAGTGTTTGGTTGCACCTTACATGATCATAACATCCATTATCATCTCCACATGCGTGCATAAAAGGATACTCACTAGTGTCTGCATGCATGGTACGATCATGTAAAGAAAGAAAAGAAAAATGTTTTGTTGGCCGCTGCTAGAGCACCGAGGCATGGTAGATGCATGCTTGTACAATATGTTTAGCACGGTAGATGCGTGCTTATATCGTGTGTGAGACATGGTAGATGCATGTTCTCACGATATATTTGGTGTGGTAGATGCATGCCTTATATGTCAGGCATGGTAGATGCATGCCTCATGATATGATATGATATTGAGTTCATTCCGGTGCTTAGTATGTGGTTCAGCGGTCCCAAGGATAAGAAAATGATTTTGAGAGATTCTCATTGATAATCATATGTCATATGTTGCATCAGACATGATACATAACATGCACGATTTCTGCTTATTGGGCTTTAGCTCATGTAGTTTATGCATTGTAGGTAATTCTGATGCTTGAGTATGTTCCCTCGCTGGATGAGTTGGAGTTCCACTGTTGCTGAGGGTCGACGTATATGGATGACGACCTGTCGGGCTTAACCATGGGCTTAACATATTTTCGTTCTTGTTTGTGAACCTTACTTTATAAATATGTATTGCAGTAATGTACTCATAGGTTCGAGTGTCGTTGATGGTGTGATGGGTACTTTAGTTCACTTAGTATGTTTGTTTAACCTGTGAGGTTGTTTAAATATCGTAATGTAAAATAAATAAGTGATTTGGGAAGCTCGAAGTTTTGTGGTTTACTAATCTCTTGTAGTTATAGCTACGAGGATATTGATCTCATGAGTTTGATTCGGATTGAGACTAGATGTCTCTGTATGATACTTGTGTTGGTTTTTATGTCACAGGTTTGGGATAGGTACTAGTTTAGGGGAAACTCTGTCGAAATTTCACCGTAATTTTTAAGTACTAATATGATATAAGATAGTGTAAGTTAGGCAGTTAGTGCGGGTGTGTTACAATATATGCTAAGTCATATCATTAATTGTGTGATTAAAATATCGTGCGCTTGAGCATGCATTGCACTGCGTCTATCTGATACTTGTGATTGGTCCGGGAACTAAGTGCTACACAAGCAAAGTGTCACAAACAGGGCCGTCTCGAACTCGGTGGGGCAAAGTGCCACGTCTTTGGATGGGGGCCACCTCTTGAGCCCATATGAGACGGAGAGCCGCCTTACAATTCGGGAGCCACCTCATGAGGCTGGTGTTGTTGCCCATTCCCATAACCGAGGAACAGAGTATTCTGAGGGACCTGGGTCATAGAATGTGGGATAATTGCGATTATGACATGATCCGGGAGAAAGACCCAGGATTAGGACTGTCCTACCCAGATTAGATATAAGGTTATTGGTCTTAGCGGCCAAAATACTGAGGCGACGGTCCAACTGCTGGGGCGATGGCCTAAATAGTTGGGAGTCACAAGAAGAGCTTAGATTCCAAGTCCAAATCGGCAGGTTCCAAAGCTAAAATGTATTGAATGACTGATTGATTGATTGATTGTTTCCTATTTATTATCCACGGGCTGGATACAATTATTTCATATAATCAAAGAGTCATGCACAAAATACCTTGATATTTTTCAAACAATATTGTTGTTGCCCGAAATATTATCCGAAGATAGATACTGCTGGAATGGTTGAGCAACAGCAAATTGCGATAGCACGTCCGAGGGAATGGAAATAACACAAGATTTGCCGGGTTTGTTAGGCCCGGGCTTGAATGCTCTCGCGAGATGTTATTAATAAGAATACGTTTGAGTACAAATATTAATGAAAGGATGCAATTACAATGAGTGTAAAAGATTCTAGTTATCTAGCTCTTGAGCGAAGCTCTGCGTGTTCTTGTTTCTCATTTCTGCCGACCGTCTCAGGATTGTGATGTGCTGAGAAAGAGAAAAGTCGAGAGATAGTTGTTTCCAAGAGTGAGAAAGCCAAGTTATGACCTGAGATTCTGAACTTCTGAACCCTTTTCCCAGTGCAGGGTCCCTTCTATTTATAGGAGCTGAGATGCTCTTTTACTGGCGGGCGATCGCCTTCCTTGTAATATAATAAGGGGCGATCGTCTTTCATCACATGGGCTGTATGCCTTGAAGTCCGCGGCTGCTGCTGGCAGCCAGCTGTGTGGTCCAATGAGGAGTCTGCACGCGTCCTGCATCGCTGTCCCGGGCGGTCCCGCTTGTACCTTTCGGCGGGTCTATCGGTAGGTGAGAAGATGCTGACAGGCTGTGGTCAATGATCTATGTTCTGCGGCGCCTTTTCCGGATCTGCGCATGTGGGTCTCTATACGAGCTTCGTCGATCGTCGACTGGACGTGCTGGCTTTGCGTGGCAGGAGTCGGTCGTCATTGGTCGGGCACCAGAGTCGATCGCCAAGTGCCAAGAGACGATCGCCTTGGATGTCGATCGCTCAGAACCGGGTCTTGACCTAGGACCCAAGATCGGCCAATCTGCCTTGGTCTATTTGGCTCCAGCTCGGTCGCCTGTCGTCTGTGTCGATCGCCTGTTGAGGTGTATAAATCTCGACATAACAATTGGCCCCAGCTTGCTCCAATGTTGAAGACATGGGGTGAGGTGGTTCTGGCGATCATTGAGGATAAAGACGGGCGATCCGTTGAGCAGACTTTGGTCTCGAACTTGGGCGATCTGATTGATTCGTGAGCTATCTTCGATCTTGCACCTGCAATAAACAATTTTGCCGATTCCTCGTAGAAACCTGATTAAACGTCTTAATTGTCTGGGATACGGGTTCGTCTGATGGCTGAGCGGAGAAAACCTCCCGAATTTTGGCTTCCCTCACAGGACGAGGCGATCTTGAGCTTCCATCATCATTTTAAATTCTGTCCAATCAGCATCATGATCTGCAGGTCGGATAGCTTCCCACCACTCGGATGCCTCCCCAATCAGAAAGTACTGGGCAATAGGAGCTCTCCTGTCGTCTGGGCAATTAATTCTAGCAAAAATTTTCTCCAATTCCTTCAACCAATGATCCCAAGTGGGAGTCTCGGAAAAGCGGTCAAATTTATGTGGTTGCATTTTCGCTACCTCTTGTAACCATCGGTCACCTCGATTTCCCATTTCTGGGATCCTTTGCTGTCTATCTCCCTGCTGAAGTCCCACCGCCATCTGCATTCGGTCTACGACATGAGCGAACTGAGTCATCTGATTCACCACTTGGCGAAGGATTTCTGGTACAGCAGGTTCTGGTTCGTTATTGATGGATTGTTGCGGCTCGCTTGAGCTATGACTAGCCTGATTAGAAGGTGACGTCTCCCTTTCAGCATTCCTTCGTCTGCGTCCACGACCGCGACCACGTCCATGTCCGCCTCTCAACATACTGTAAGCACAAATACTTAATATACAGGAAACAACATCGTTCTAATGTTCAAGTATAAAAAAGGTACAACATGTAAAGAACGAGATAGAGTTTAGGCACTTACAACCACCGTTCGCATGAAGGCGTGGCGATGCGGTGATGTCATTCACGGCCGGTTACCTCAAAAGACGTAAATGACCCCTATTTTAACCCAATGGCCAAGATATCCATAATCTTAGCTCCGATACCATATTCTGTAACACCCCAGATATATTCAGGAATATTACAGCGCCGTAAATCCTTTACATAAGAATTTACAAGGCTGAATAAAGGAAATGACAATAACAGATACCAATTTATGAAATTGGTGAAATAAAGTACAACCGTCTGGTTCAATACCTAGAATACAAATATCCAGTGAAGAATTATTAATACATCACTAAAATCCAAACATCATAAACTGACGACGTACTCGAGTACTTATTGAAATAATCAACAAACAACAAACAGTAAACCCGGCCGGAACATCACTCTGCACCCTCGTCGTCATGCATCTCTAGTGGTTGTTTCCCTGCTCTCCTGGATCCTGAACATACACAAATGTTCACCCCCAAAGGGGTTAGCACAACGATGCTAGTACAAGTACAATAATCATACAACAGTGATATAATCAACAATTATATCATAACAAGTTTCTCCAACGAGAAATATCCACAACACATATCATATCATAACAGTTTCAACATACTAATGGTATTCCAACGATCCAGCGCACACAGCTATAGATTCCCATGATGATCCCATCGGACCAACACATGGTGGAACTACATCCCAGCGATCCAGCGCACACGACTATAGATTCCAACGTTGATTCCCGTCGGATCAACGCATGGTGGACATATAATCACAACATATTTACACGATACAATCACATCATAATTGTCATAATATAAACAATTCTAATTAGAGTACTTGCCTCGGTTCTTTGACAAGAATAAAACTTCCACGAATATCAAAACACTCGAAGGTCGTCCCCTTCGATCAACCACGTGTTAAGCCCAAACCTTAACAAAAGAAATAGTATAGAATTCATCTCATGACGTACGAACGTCTAACAATTCAAATATTACGGTAGGAAGTTCTTAATATGCAATACTGCGGATCGCTTAACGCACGCTATGAATCCTATGTAGCGTCGTTAATGCTACTCGTTAGCGCACAGTACACACATCTGGCGTATGCTAACCAGCGTGGTCGGTGCTTCAGCGATCGGTGGTGACTCGGCCGATGGCCTAACGTCGTTACGTACCAAGCGTAGCGTCGTTAACTCATGCTCGATAAGCGCACGTTAATCTACAAGAACTTCAAGGGCAAGGGAAAGGCCCCAGCGGTTCCCAAGAACAAGAAGAAGAAGGATGCTTGTCTCAAGTGCGGTAAGTTGGGCCATTGGGCTAGAGCTGTCCAGATTCTTCATGGCACTTGGTGCAGAACTTTTAGTTTGGGAAACAAATTGTTACGCTCTTGTATTTTCCACTTCTGAATCTGGATTAAGTGCTAGTTCTCATATTTGTACCGTGAATCGGGATGCGGAACAAAGTAGGAAGCTTGGAGCTAGAGAAGTTATTATCACAGTCGGAAGCGGGCATAGTGTCGAGGCGACCGACATAGGATCCCTTCTTTTGGGTTTAAAATCCGGGTTTGTTTTGACTTTAGAAGATGTACTTGTTTTGCCCAAGGGCATAAAAACATTATATCCATTCCGGTCATGGACCGAAAAGGCTTTTCATTTTCATTGGTGATGGTTCTGCAAAATTTATTTGAGAAATAAACTAGTGGGTACCGCTACATTGTTAAATGGATTGTATCATCTAAATCTCGGCAACAAAGTAGTTGTGAATACTATGACTAGAAAGCGTGGTAGGGATGAAACCAATCAAGTTTTGAAATGGCATCTTAGACTTGGTCATGTTGGTCAGACCAAGGTTTACAAGATGGAAAAAGGTGGACTTATGGGTCCATTGGGATCGGATCCCTTTCCTACTTGTGAATCTTGCCTTAAAGGCAAAATGACTAAGTCCCCCTTCACGAGGACCTTTGAAAGAGCCACGATAAGCGGGATTAATCCATGCAGAGCGTATGTGGTGCTTTGGAAGCAGCACGTGACGAATATCAATATTTCATTACGTTTACATATGATCATACTAGGTATGGTTATGTATACTTAATGAAACATAAATCCGAGGCTTTTGAGAAATTCCAGGAATTCAAAGCCCTAGTCGAGAAACAAGCGGTAATCATATCAAAGCATACGTCGAACCGAGGTGGCGAGTATATGAGTTCGGAGTTTGTGAGTTCCTTAAGGAACATGGAATAGTATCACAACTAACACCTCCAGTACTCCTCGGTTAAACGGTGTGTCGGAAAGAAGGAACGACCTTGTTGAGCATGGTCCGTTTCATCTGAGCTATCTTGACTTGCCGAATTACCAGTGGGGTATGTACTTACCGCCACTTACATCTTGAACAGTTATCCTTCCAAATCCGTTCCTAAAACTCCACATGAAATGTGGGAGGGAAGGAAACCAAGTCTTAATCACATTAAGATTTGGGGATGTCCCACCTATGTCAAGAAGACTAAGGTGGAGAAGTTGTAAGATAGGTCCGCGAAGGGACGTTTCATTGGATTCCCATCTGGGACGATGGGATATCTATTCTACATGCCCGAAGATCGAAAGATCGTTGTTGTTTTACAAGCACACTTCCTGGAAGATGAGTTCATTCAGGAAGGCGGAGCAGGTAGAAGTATTTCTTTAGAAGAATACAATGAAACTCCTCGGGAGACACCTATGCAAGAAACTGGAACCGAACCTTCTGAAACACAAGTACAACCACCTCGTAGGTCTAGTAGGGTGTCTCATTTACCTAAGAGGTATGGGATTGTGCACTTGGAGGAGCTGTGTCTCCATGAGGTTCCAAGTGATAGCCAAGAGACCGACCTGTGACTAATGACCTAGCAATGGTGGATGTAGACTCCATGAAATGGGTATGCTTGATCTTGGTAGTTGGGACCTTCGTTTTGACGAGACGGTCAAAGAGTATGACTTCGTGCAAAATGAAGAGGAACCTTGTGTATACAAAAGGGTTAGTGGGAGCAAGATTGCATTCTTAGTACTATATGTAGATGAGATTCTACTAATAGGAAATGATGTGGGAATGCTCAGTTATGTGAAAGCTTGGCTTTCGAGTAATTTCTCCATGAAAAACTTGGGAGAAGAAACCTATATTCTTGGGATTCGACTCTACTGTGATAGATCGAAGAGAATGATAAGTTTTTCCCAAGCCCTCTATATAGATTAGATATTAAAGAGGGTTCCTTCCGATGCGACATGGAATAAAACTCACCTTGAAGATGTGTCCTCATAGTGAGGAACAATGAAAGGAAATGAGTTATATACCATATGCTTCGGCAGTCGGTAGTCTTACATATACTTTATTATGTACAAGACCTGACATTGCACATGCTGGAAGCATGGTAAGTAGGTTTCGGGCTAACATAGTCAGGGAACATTAGACTGCCGTAAAGAATGTTCTCAAGTACTTTAGAAGTACTAAGAGATCTGATTCTTATATATGGTGGTGGAGAATAGAATGTGGTGGGATTCACTGTATTGGACTTCCAAGGATAGAAAGACGATTATATGCCTACTTCTGGCAACATTTACTCTTAATGAAAGAGCGATATCTTGGCATAGTGCCAAGTATAGCGCGACTTTGATTCCACTAGTTAGGCTGAGTATAAGGCGACCTCGAAGGCCTCCAAAGAAAGGGTTAAGAAGTTACTAGGTAAACTTCTCGTGACACCTTGTGCTGTGCTGCCAGAGCGGTAGCACAGGCCTAGGAGCCGAGGTTTCACAATAGTACCAAACATATTGAGAGAGAGTATCATCTCGTAAGAGAATTTGTTCGCAAAGAGATACATTGTCTTTGCATAGAGTAGAGTCGGCCGACTAAATCGTCGATCCACTGACCAAGCCACATTCTCATATTAGCTTGGAGCATAATTTGGAGAACATGGGTATTAGATACCATAGTGTGTGGCATTGAGTGCAAGTGGGAGATTGTTAGGAGTATGCCCTCGAATGCCACTCAGAGGATGATTGAGTGAGAGCATTGTACTTGTAATTATGTAAATCATTAATATAAGGCAATGGATGTTTCTTTATTTACTGGTAGTTACTGGCATTCCTAACTCGTAAATATACATATTGAAACAAGTCCGTGTATTTGAGAGCAAAACGTTCCACTCTTTATTGGATAAGGGGGTCGGCACTGGAAAGGTTTATAGCTCAAATACTTAATCGTTCGCAGGTCTATGAAACTTGACTAGGCGTTAAGTTTATGTGAAGACTTGTATGATGTGTTCTTTGACATGGAGAGTGCCTGTCGAAAACTAATGGTTAGTGGGAGCACACGTTATAGGTATGCTAATTATATTAGTATACTCGAACCGACTCACCCTCGATTCGTCACACGAATTTCACTCCGGGACAGTCAATGACGGAATCGAAAGGTTGTGATAGGTATTCGTGAACCTTCAACTTGAGGATTTAGTAGGGATGTGCTTGTGGCATCAAGATTTTCATTAGAGTAGGTCGACCCTGTAAACCGGAAGACGGGGGTCAATCTCGATGTGCATCTTGATGGGCAAGTAGCAGGTCCTACTGAATACCAAGATTGAATTCTTTCTCCCGTTAGTGAGCGGATTATATGTACTATGCGGTTATTGGCAGATGAGATCATAAGTCTTTGGACAAAGCATTGGAGCTAGTTGTATTAGATACACGACAACTTGATGATCTCGATTTGCATTAACGCATGCATAGCGTCAAGTACAAATAGGGTTTGATTGACCGTGACCCTATAACTTGATCGGGACATTTGAAAAGAAGGGTTTATCATTATCTTTGGTATTCACGACATAATGGTTCTTGAATGATCCCATCATTAGTTCTCGGTTGGGGTACAGAGTAGGCCGGAATTAATCCCAACATTAATTTGGGGATGTCCCGCCTATGTCAAGAAGACTACGGTGGAAATATATCCCAGTGCCTCTATAATGTGATTTCACTCCGGATATATCAAATTAATTTCGTCACACGGATTTCACTCCGGGACAGTTAATTAATTACTGTTGGGATTCGGTGCCTAAAGCGAAGGTCAGTAGGCGGTAAAAAGAAAATTAATTCGATCTGAATCCCTACGAGGATCAATCGAGCTACGTATATACGAATATATAAACCAAACACAAGAGTTACGAGAAAACATACCCTTGTAGTCCGTTGATTAAATGGTATCCTTCTATTGAGCTATTCCCCAAGCTTTAGGCGATCTCCCTACAATTCAATCTGCTCCAAGCTCTTGAATGATCCAATGCCGAAAGCACCGTGTATCTACTTGCCACGTACCGGAGAAACAACCGGAACGAAGATCACCTTGCTATCCTCCGAGGATACGGATAGAGCTAAGTGATGAAGCTTTTCGATTGAGATTATAACACTCTAAGTGTATAACTCACCATCTCTCATTTATGTCTTGATGTTTTCTCCAAGAAAAAAAACAAGAACTTGTGATAAAGATGAAGAAGACTTGGAGAAGCCTTTCTATCTCTCTCTCTACATTTTATCTCACTGTTGAAACCAATGATTTTTTTTTGAGAGATTGAAGTCTTCTTAACTATATTCTCCTTCCACATGTTACAACTCATTCACATGAGAAAAATGCCCCACAAGTCCTTTTCCTTGCATTATCATCCAATAAAAAATGGAAATAAAAGACAATAGGATGGTAGGTGGAATGGGGGCGGCCATGATGAAAATCGAATGAGTTTGGTTCTTTTCAAACTCCCGTGAGTCCAAACAGATAAACATCGATTCCGTTCCGATGTATTTATATCGATTAATTAATCTAATTAAGTAATCATATCAAATACATAATAACATAATTAATTTCTCCAAAAAATAATTATATTTATGAATTAAATTAATCAGCCAGTAATTTATTTAATTCATTAGGCCATAAATCAATTTATCCAATAAACCGATTTAGACATCTAATGTCCCAAATTTAATTAGACATTCAATGTCCAATAAATTAGATATCCAATATCTAATATTCATAATGAGAGAATAAGCTCGATTCATTCCGTCGTTAATCCAATTGCGCGACTCGGTAGGTCCATCTCAGTCAGCAATGGGAGGAACCAAAGAGTAGTAGCACCACATAGCCTGCCTGGCGGCCTACACTGTACCCCAACTGAGAACGAATGATGGGATCATTCAAGAACCATTATGTCGTGAATACCAGTATACGTATAAACCCTTCTTTTCAAACGTCCCGATCAAGTTATAGGGTCACGGTCAGTCAAAACCTATCTGTACTTGACGCTATGGATGCGTTAATGCAAATTGAGATTATCGAGCTGTCGTGTATCTAATACAACTAGCTCCAATGCTTTGGCCAAAGACTTATGATCTCATCTGAGAATAACCACATAAGACATATAACCCGCTCACTAACGGGAGAAAGAATTCTATCTTGGTATTCAGTAGTACCTGCTACTTGCCCATCAAGATGCACGTCGAGGTTGACCCCCACCTTTCGGTTTACAGGGTCAAACTATTCTAATGAAATCCCTACTAAATCCTCAAGTCGAAGGTTCACGAATACCTATCACAACCTTTCGATTCCGTCATTGACTGTCCCGGAGTGAAATCCGTGTGACGAATCGAGGGTGATTCGGTTCGAGTATACTAATCCAATTAGCATACCTATAACGTGTGCTCCCATTAACCATTAGTGTTCGAAAGGCACTCTCCATGTCAAAGAACACATCATACAAGTCTTCACATATACTTAACGCCCAGTCAAGTTTCATCGACTTGCGAACGATTAAGTATTTGAGCTATAAACCTTTCCAGTGCCGACCCCCTTATCCAATAAGGAGTGGAACATTTTGTTCTCAAATACACGGACTAGTTTCTATATGTATATCTACGAGTTAGGAATGCCAGTAACTACCAGTAAATAAAGAAATATCCATTGCCTTATATTAGTGATTTACATAATTACAAGAACAATGCCTTCACTAAATCATCCTCTGAGTGGCATTCGAGGGCATACTCATAACAATCTCCCACTTGCACTCAATGCCACACACTATGGTATCTAATACCCATGTTGTCCATATTATGCTCCAAGCTAATATGAGAATGTGGCTTGGTCAGTGGATCAGCGACGTAGTCGGCTGACTCTACTCTATGCAGCACAATGTATCTCTTTGCGAACAAATTCTCTTACGAGATGATACTCTCTCTCAATATGTTTGGTACTGTTGTAAAACCTCGGATCCTAGGCCTGTGCTACCGCTCGCGGCCACGGCCTGAGTGTCACAAGAAGTTTACCTAGTAACTTCTTAACCCTTCCTTTGGAGGCCTCAGAGGCCGCTTTACACTTAGCCTAGCTTGGTGGAATCAGCAGTCGCGCTATACTTGGCACTATGCCGAGATACTGCTCTTCCATTAAGAGTAAATGTATCCAGAAGTAGGCATATAATCGTCTTTCTATCCTTGAAAGTCCAATACAGTGAAAGGGCAAGGACGTGAATTAATTGACTGTCATTGGAAGTCCAATGCCTCTACACATTCACGAATACCTATCACAACCTTTCGATTCCGTCATTGACTGTCCCAGAGTGAAATCCGTGTGACGAATCGAGGGTGAGTCGGTTCGAGTATACTAATCCAATTAGCATACCTATAACGTGTGCTCCCACTAACTATTAGTGTTCTACAGGTACTGTCCATGTCAAAGAACACGTCATACAAGTCTTCACATAAACTTAACGCCCAGTCAAGTTTCATCGACTTGCGAACGATTAAGTATTTGAGCCATAAACCTTTACAGTGCTGACCCCTTTATCAAATAAGGAGTGGAACGTTTTGCACTCAAATACACGGACTAGTTTCTATATGTATATTTACGAGTTAGGAATACCAGTAACTGCCAGTAAATAAAGAAACATCCATTGCCTTATTATTAATGATTTACATAATTACAAGTACAATGCCCTCACTCAACATAAAACTCTCCTTGAAGATGTGTCCTCAACGTGATGAACAACGAAAGAAAATGAGTAATATACCATATGCTTTGGCCGTGGGTAGCCTTATGTATGCTATGTTGTGTACAAGACCTGACACCGCGCATGTTGTAAGCATGATGAGTAGATTTCAGGCATACCCAGGAAGGGAACATTGGACTACCGTAAAGAACGTTCTCAAGTACTTAAGAAGGACTAAAGATATGGATCTGATGTATGGCAGTGGAGAATTGGATGTGGTGGGATTCACTGATTCGGACTTCCAAGG
This sequence comes from Orobanche coerulescens, assembly GCA_033398695.1. Taxonomy (NCBI): domain Eukaryota; kingdom Viridiplantae; phylum Streptophyta; class Magnoliopsida; order Lamiales; family Orobanchaceae; genus Orobanche; species Orobanche coerulescens. The sequence goes on from CM065801.1 coordinate 184,848,524, forward strand.
ACTGAAGGACGACTCGATGTCTTACTTCTGGCTACATATTTACTCTTAATGGAGGAGCAGTATCTTGGCGTAGTGCCAAGGAAAGCGCGACTGCTGATTCCACCTGTCAGGCTGAGTATCAAGCAGCCTCGTAGGCTTCCGAGGAATGGTTCTAGATTAAGAAGTTTCTGGGAGAACTTAAAGTGATACCATGTGCTGAGCTGCCTATTCCGTTGTACTGCGACAACGACGGAGCTGTAGCGCAGGCCAAGGAGTCGAGGTTTCACAACAACACCAAACATATTAAGAGGAAGTATCATCTCGTAAGGGAATTTGTTCGCAAGGGATACATTGTGCTGCACAGAGTAGACTCGGCCGACAACGTCGCCCATCCACTGACCAAGCCACTTTCTAAGACTAGCTTGGAGCATCATCTGGAGAACATGGGTATTAGATACCACAGTGTGTGGCATTGAGTGTAAGTGGGAGATTGTTAGGAGTATGCCCTCGAATGCCACTCAGAGGATGTTGAGTGAGGGGATTGCAATTGTAATTATGTAAATCAATTATATAAGGCAATGAATGTTTCTTTATTTACTGGTAGTTACTGGCATTCCTAACTTGTAAACATACATATAGAAACTAGTCCGTGTATTTGAGAGCAAAACGTTTCACTCCTTATTGGATAAGGGGGTCGGCATTGGAAAGGTTTATAGCTCAAATACTAAATCGTTCGCAAGTCGGTGAAACTTGACTGGGCATTAAGTTTATGTGAAGACTTGTATGACGTGTTCTTTGACATGGAGAGTGCCTGTCGAATGCTAATGGTTAGTGGGAGTACACGTAATAGGTATGCTAATTGGATTAGTATACTCGGACCGACTCACCCTCGATTCGTCACACGGATTTCACTCTGGGACAGTCAATTAATTACTATTGGGATTCAGTGCCTAAAACGAAGGCCCAGCGTTTGCGGTAAAACGAAAATTAAGTCGATCTGAATCCCTACGAGGATCGATCGAGCTATGTATATACGAATATATAAACGAAACACAAGAGTTACGAGAAAACATACCCTTGTAGTCTGTTAATTAAATGGTAGGTGGGAGCGGTAAAACGAAAATTAATTCCGGCGATGATATATTCGATATATTTCGGCGATGAAATCACATTAATTCTTGAAGGAAACCAAGTCTTAATCACATTAGGATTTGGGGATGTCCCGCATATGTCAAGAAGACTAAGGTGGAGAAGTTGGAAGCTAGGTCCGTGAAGGGACGTTTCATTGGATTCCCATCTGAGACGATGGGATATCTATTCTACATGCCCGAAGATCGAAAGATCGTTGTTGCTTTACAAGCACACTTCCGGGAAGATGAGTTCATTCAGGATGGCGGAGCAAGTAGAAGTATTTCTTTAGAAGAATACAATGAAACTCCTCGGGAGACACCTATGCAAGAAACTAGAACCGAACCTTCTGAAACACAAGTACAACCACCTCGTAGGTCTAGTAGGGTGTCTCATTTACCTGAGAGGTATGGGCTTGTGCACTTGGAGGAGTTGGGTCTCCATGAGGTTCCAAGTGATAGCCAAGAGACCGACCCGACGACCTATGACCAAGTGATGGTGGATGTAGACTCCACAAAATGGCGTGAAGCTATGGATGTTGAGATAGACTCGATGCATGTCAATCAGGTCTGGACTCTAGTAGACCGCCCCAAGGACATAGTGCCTATTGGGAACAAGTGGATTTATAAGAGAAAGACTGATGGTGATGGCAAGCTTGACGCCTATAAGGCCAGGATTGTGGCAAAGGGTTATACCCAGAAGGAAGGGATTGATTACCACGATACCTTCTCGTCCATAGCCATGATCAAGTCTATTCGCATGGTGCTTGCTATAGCTGCCTACCACGATTATGAGATATGGAAAATGGACGTAAAGATGGCTTTCCTTAATGGATTCCTCGAGGAAGAAATCTATATCGAGCAGCCTAAAGGCTTTGTGTCCGAAGTTGATATTCAGAAAGTGTGCAAGCTTCGGTGTTCCATTTATGGACTGAAGCAAGCGTCGCGTAGTTGGAACCTTCGTTTTGACGAGGCGGTCAAAGAGTTTGACTTCGTGCAAAATGAAGAGGAACCTTGTGTATACAAGAGGGTTAGTGGGAGCAAGATCGCATTCTTAGTACTATATGTGGATGACATTCTACTAATAGGAAATGATGTGGGAATGCTCAGTTCTGTGAAAGCTTGACTTTCGAGTAATTTCTCCATGAAAGACGTGGGAGAAGCTACCTATATTCTTGGTATTCGGCTCTACCGGGATAGAACGAAGAGAATAATAGGTCTTTCCCAAGCCCTCTATATAGATAAAATCTTAAAGCGATTTAAGATGGATGATTCTAAAAGAGGGTTCCTACCGATGCGACATGGAATAAAACTCTCCTTGAAGATGTGTCCTCAAAGTAAGGAACAACGAAAGGAAATGAGTAACATACCATATGCTTCGGTCGTGGATAGCCTTATGTATGCTATGTTGTGTACGAGATCTGACATTGCGCATACTGTAAGCGTGGTGAGTAGTTTTCAGGCAAACCCAGGTAGGGAACATTGGACTACCATAAAGAACGTTCTCAAGTACTTGAGAAGGACTAGATATATGGTTCTGATGTATGGCGGTGGAGAATTGGATGTGGTGGGATACACTGATTCGGACTTCCAAGGACTGAAGGACGACTCGATGTCTACTTCTGGCTACATATTTACTCTTAATGGAGGAGCAGTATCTTGGCGTAGCGCCAAGCAAAGCGCGACTACTGATTCCACCTGTCAGGCTAAGTATCAAGATGCCTCGGAGGCTTCCAAGGAAGGGTTCTGGATTAAGAAGTTTCTGGGAGAACTTCAAGTGATACCATGTCTTTGAGTGCTGTTCCAACATCTTTGCGACAACGACGGAGTCAGCGCGAGCCAAGGAGCCGAGGTTTCATAACACACCAAACATATTGAGAGAAAGTATCATCTAGTAAGAGAATTTGTTCGCAAGGGATACATTGTCTTGCCTGAGTAGACTCGGCCGACAACGTCGCCGATCTACTGACCAAGCCACTTTCTCAGACTAGCTTGGAGCGTCATCTGGAGAACATGGATATTAGATACCATAGTGTGTGGCATTGAGTGCAACTGGGAGATTGTTAGGAGTATGCCCTCGAATGCCACTCAAAGGATGTTGAGTGAGGGCATGATACTTGTAATTATGTAAATCATTAATAATAAGGCAATGGATGTTTCTTTATTTAATGACAGTTACTGGCATTCCTAACTCGTAAATATACATATAGAAACTAGTCCGTGTATTTGAGAGAAAAACGTTCCACTCCTTATTTGATAAAGGGGTCGGCACTGGAAAGGTTTATAGCTCAAATACTTAATCGTTCGCAAGTCGATGAAACTTGACTGGGCGTTAAGTTTATGTGAAGACTTGTATGATGTGTTCTTTGACATGGAAAGTGCCTGTCGAACACTAATGGTTAGTGGGAGCACACATTATAGGTATGATAATTGGATTAGTATACTCGAACCGACTCACCCTCGATTCGTCACACGGATTTCACTCCGGGACAGTCAATGACGGAATCGAAAGGTTGTGACAGGTATTCGTGAACCTTCGACTTGAGGATTTAGTAGGGATGTGCTTGTGACGTTAAGATTTTCATTAGAGTAGTTCGACCCTATAAACCGAGAGGTAGGGGTCAACCTCGACATGCATCTTAACGGGCAAGTAGCAGGTCCTACTGAATACCAAGATAGAAATCTTTCTCCCGTTAGTGAGTGGGTTATATGTCCTATGCGGTTATTGGCAGATGAGATCATAAGTCTTTGGCCAAAGCATTGGAGCTAGTTGTATTGGATACACGAGATCTCAATGATCTCGATTTGCATTAATGCATGCATAGCGTCAAGTAGAGATAGGGTTTGACTGACCGTGACCCTATAACTTGATCGGGACATTTGGAAGAAGGGTTTATACGTATACTGGTATTCATGACAGAATGGTTCTTGAATGATCCCAACCATTTGTTCTCAGTTGGGGTACGGTGTAGGCCGCCAGGCTGGCTAGGTGGTGCTACTACTCTTTGGTTCCTCCCATTGCTGACTGAGATGGACCTACCGAGTCGCACAATAGGATTGACGACGGAATGAATCAAGCTAATTCTCTCATTATGAATATTAGATATTGGATATCTAAACTTGGGACATTGGATGTTTAAATCGATTTATCGGATAAATTGATTTACGGCTTTATGAATTAAATATATCACTGGGTGATTAATTTAATTCATGAATATAATTATTTCATGGAGAAATTAATTACGTTATTTAGTATTTGATATGTTTAATTAATTGGATTAATTAATCGATATAAATACATCGAAACGGAATCGTAGTTTATCTGTTTGGACTCACGGGAGTCCAAAACGAACCGAACTCGTCTGTTTTTGCATAGTAGCCCCCCCTTTGTTTCCACTCACTTTCCTCTTGTCTTGTTGCTTTCATTTTATATGAAAGAAGATGACATTGTGGGGTTTAAAATAATGTGGCATGATTTGTATTATTAAAGTGAGAGTTGAATAAAGGGAAGAAGACATCTCATATCACATGCACCTTTTGATTCCTTGTGTGAAATCAGCCGAGATATATTGGAGAGAGAGAGAGAGAGAAAGAACTTTGAGTTCATTTCATAACTCTTTAGTCTTCTTCTTCCTTTCTTCATTTTGTTCTTGATAGTTCTTAGAGAAAAATCAAGAATTCAAAGAGAGATTGTGAGATACTGCTTGGCGCTACGCCAAGATACTGCTCCTCCATTAAGAGTAAATATGTATCCAGAAGTAGACATCGAGTTGTCCTTCAGTCCTTGGAAGTCCGAATCAGTGTATCCCACCAAATCCAATTCTCCACCGTCATACATCCGAACCATATCTCTAGTCCTTCTCAAGTACTTGAGAACGTTCTTTACGGCAGTCCTTAAGGACTGTTGGGATTAGATAAATTACTGGGTTGAATTAATTGACTATCTTCGATACCACTGTTGGGATTCAGTGCCTAAAACGAAGGCCCATCGGAAACGGTAAAACGAAAAATTAAGAATTCAAAGAGAGATTGTGAGTTAAACACTTAGAGTGTTATAATCAATAGCTTCATCACCTAGCTCTAGCCGTATCCTTGGAGGATAGCAAGGTGTTGTCATTCCGTTCGTTTTTCCAGCGCGTGACAAGTAGAGGCGCGGTTTTTTGGTGTTGGATCATTCAAGTACTTGGAGTGCTTCGGATCATAGAGAATTTAACTAAAGCTTGGGGAATAGCTCACGAGAAGGTTATCCATCTAATCAACGGACTACAAGGGTGAGTTTCTGTATCTCTTGTGAATTCGTTTTTGAGATTCGTATATACGTAGCTCGATCGATCCTTGTAGGGATTCAGATCGAATTAATTTTCGTTTTACCGCTTCTGCTGGGCCTTCGTTTTAGGCACCGAATCCCAACAGTGGTATCGGAGATAGTCAATTAATTCAACCCAATAATTTATCTAATCCCAACAGTCCTTAAGGACTACCGTAAAGAATGTTCTCAAGTACATGAGAAGGACTAGAGATATGGTTCTGGTGTATGGCGGTGGAGAATTGGATTTGATGGGATACACTGATTCGGACTTCCAAGGACTGAAGGACGACTCGATGTCTACTTCTGGCTACATATTTACTTTTAATGGAGGAGCAGTATCTTTGCGTAGCGCCAAGCAGTATCTCACAATCTCTCTTTGAATTCTTGATTTTTCTCTAAGAACTATCAAGAACAAAATGAAGAAAGGAAGAAGAAGAATAAAGAGTTATGAAATGAACTCAAAGTTCTTTCTCTCTCTCTCTCCAATATATCTCACGGCTGATATCACACAAGGAATTAAAAGGAGCATGTGATATGAGATGTCTTCTTCCCTTTATTCAACTCTCACTTTAATAATACAAATCATGCCACATTATTTTAAACCCCACAATGTCATGTTCTTTCATATAAAATGAAAGCAACAAGACAAGAGGAAAGTGAGTGGAAACAAAGGGGGGGCTACAATGCAAAAACGGACGAGTTCAGTTCGTTTCGGACTCCCGTGAGTCCAAACAGATAAACTACGATTCCGTTCCGATGTATTTATATCGATTAATTAATCCAATTAATTAAACATATCAAATACAAAATAACATAATTAATTTCTCCAAGAAATAATTATATTCATGAATTAAATTAATCACCCATTGATATATTTAATTCATTAAGCCGTAAATCAATTTATCCGATAAATCGATTTAAACATCCAATGTCCCAAATTTATATATCCAATATCTAATATTCATAATGAGTGAATTAGCTTGATTCATTCCTTCATCAATCCTATTGCGTGACTCGGTAGGTCCATCTTAGTCAGCAATGGGAAGAACCAAAGAGTAGTAGCACCACCTAGCCAGCCTGGCGGCTTACACCGTACCCCAACTGAGAAAGAATGATTGGGATCATTCAAGAACCATTATATCGTGAATACCAGTATACGTATAAACCCTTCCTTCAAATGTCCCGATCAAGTTATAGGGTCACGGTCAGTCAAACCCTATCTGTACTTGACGCTATGCATGCATTAATGCAAATCGAGATCATTGAGCTCTCGTGTATCCAATACAACTAGCTCCAATGCTTTGGCCAATGACTTATGATCTCATCTGCCAATAACCGCATAGGACATGGATATCTAAATTTGGGACATTAGATGTCTAAATTGATTTATTGGATAAATTGATTTACGACCTAATGAATTAAATATATCACTGGGTGATTAATTTAATTCATGGATATAATTATTTCTTGGAGAAATTAATTATGTCATAATGTATTTGATATGATGAAATTAATTGGATTAATTAAGCTATACAAATAAATCGGGACGGAATTGGAGTTTATCTATTTGGACTCTCGGGAGTCTGAAACGAACCGAACTCATCCGTTTCTGCATGGGCCGCCCCCGATTTCTAGACACCTTCCTTTTGGACTCTTGTCTCCATTCTTTAATGGATGATAATTGTGGAGGTGGGGTTGATTATCATTTGATGAGTTATGACATATGAAGAAGTATTGAATAAAAGGAAGAAAGACTTCATCTCACCTACACTTGACAATTCATACGTGAATCATAACTAGTAAGAGAGAGAGAACATTGAATTCATTTTCATATCACTCAAGTCTTCTTCTTCATCTTCTTCATTTTTGTTATTGAGTTTTCTTGGAGAAAATTCAAGATACATTGAGAGAGAGAGATTATACACTTAGAGTGTAATAATAAAAACTAGCCGTATCTTGTACTGTATTTAGACGATATCCTTCTGATTGAAAACAACGTGAAGGAATCGTCGGACGTACGGGTATGGCTATCTGAACAGTTCGATATGAAGGATCTGGGAGAAGCAGGACACATCCTTGGAATCAGGATCTTTCGTGATCGGAAGAAAAAGATGTTGTGCTTATCCCAGGCATCCTACATCAATACAGTGCTAAAGCAGTTTAGCATGGAGAATTCCAAGAAAGGTTTTCTACCTTACAGACATGGAATTCAACTATCTAAGGATATGTGTCCCAAGATACAAAAGGAGATAGATGACATGAAGATGGTCCCTTATGCATCAGCTGTGGGAAGCCTCATGTATGCTATGATTTGCACTAGACCAGATATCTGTCATGCCGTAGGCATGGCTGCTAGATATCAGTCTAGATTGCTGTCAAGCACATACTCAAGTACCTGAGAAGGACTAGGGAGTACATGCTTGTATATCAATCAGACGACCTGTGTCCGGTGGGTTACACTGACTCAGATTTTTCATCGGAAAAAGAAAAGTCCAAGTTTACTTCGGGTTGTGTGCTTAACCTGGGAGGTGGAGACATTAGTTAGAGGAGTGTGAAGCAGAAATTCATCTCGGAATCTACCATGGAAGCCAAGTACGTGGCAGCCTCTGAGGCAGCCAAGGAGGCGGTGTGGCTCAAGTACTTCCTGCAGGACTTAGATGTGATTCCCGATTTGCCAAAAGGCATTACACTTTATTGTGATAATACTGGTGCAGTCGCAAATTCGAGGGAACCACGAGCCCACAAGGCAAGTAAACATATCAACCGCAAGTACCACATCATACGACACTTCGTAAAGGAAGGAGACGTAGTTGTAGCCATGGTTGCATCGGAAGATAATCTTGCTGATATTTTCATGAAAGGCCTACCCTCAAAAGTTTTTGAAAGGCATGTGGAAGGAATGGGATTACGGTGTATGGCAGCATTGCTTTGAGTATAAGTGGGAGAAATGAGAGACTATATAATAGAGTAATATACTTAAAAGCATGCTTTGAGTATAAATGGGAGATTGTTAGGGTTGTATACTGCAAAGCATACTTTATGCTTATATTATCTTATTTCCCTGAAACTACCTATGAGAATATTAATTACATTTAATCACATATTTTGCATATATGGTTATGAAAATGAAATGTCTAATTATTTTATATTGTAGATAATGTGGTGTGTTGGTGTCACACGGAAGATCACATTATCGGTACCTTATAAAATAATATAATAGTTCACAACCTATATAATTATTAGACAAATTATATAAGAGGTTGTAGTGTATGCTTGAGATTTGTTGGTCTTGACTATTAGCATACGATAGCGTATTTGCATACGTTGAACTGGATCAAGGTGATCTGTACTGACTGTAAGAAGAGCCTAAATCTCGGATAATTATTATTTCTTAATTCTAAATATATAATATTTAATTGTGTATTTATAATACTTATTGTTTTGATTTACCATGGGTGAGAGTCAAAATGATCGACTAAATAAGCCTCATATCTTGGGCAATAATATTATTTATATGACTGTTATTATTATTAGTAGAAATCGTGTCCCGAATCGTGCGGGTTGATGATGTCCCATTGGGGAGCTCGATAATGATTATTATATTAAACCCTGGAGGTGGATTTAATTCTGATATAATAATAAGGTTCGAGTGGTACTACTCTTGGATAAGATATTAATTAATTAAAGCTGTCAGTAGCTTATAATTAATTAATGGACATTCGATATCTCAAACACGGAAAATAATATATTTAATAAGGAGCCCAAATTCGTAATTTGGGATTTTGGTAGGAAGTGCAATATCAACCTTTTAGTGGACTAAGTTGATATGAATAGATTCATTATATTAGGAAGAGTCCTAATATGGTAAGATGGAATCTATTGGGAGTCCTTCCATAATCCTCCTTAAGATCCTGTAGTAGTCCAAGAGCTTATATATAGGACAATAAGGGGGAGGCCGATTTTCTAAGTCTTTTGTAAGGTTGTGAGATCGAATTTTTTCTCTTGTGTTTAATTGTAGATCTAGACTTGTGTCTTTGATTCTACAATTTAGATAACACATTAATTTGCTAAGAGTGTTCATAAAATACTAGAAAGCAAAGAAAAATCAAGTGATCACATACAAAAGGAATTTCTGCCGATCCATATTGTGTCGAAGCAACATCCAGTAGCTCGTTGCCCACACAACGTCCGGCTATCTTTCTTGGGATGAGGCCCCAGGGTAAGTCAGGACAGAGCCGGATATGTTGTTGGAGACCAAGGAAAAAATCTCTATCATTCGAGAGAGATTATTGACTGCTAAGAGTCAAAAAAATTCTTATTCTGATGTTCGTCGTCGAAATTTTGAGTTCAAAATGGGAGACCAAGTATTGCTCAAGGTGTCGACGATGAAGGGAGTCTTCTATCTTGTGAAGAAAGGGAAGCTTAATCCGAGGTATATCGGTCCATTTGAAATTTTACAAAGGTTCAGAAAGTTGGCTTATCGCTTGGTGTTACCTACAGCTTTGAGTCATGTCCATAGCGTCTGTCACATTTCTCAACTAAGAAAATATGTTGTAGGCTTAAGGCATATCGTTGATTATGGAGACATGGAGATAGACGGACTTGTCACATTTGAAGAGAGACTGGTGAAGATCCTTGAACATCGTGAGAAACAACTTCAACAAAAAACCATCCCATTGGTTAAAATGTAATGGTCAAGATATGGAGTCAAAGAAGCGACCTCGGATATGGAAGAAAGAATGTGTGACAAAAACTTATTTTTAGAGGTGGAGAATGTAAATATCCAAATTTTGTATTTTTTATGTTTTTTCGATTTCAGCGACTCGTTTGTACTCATTATGATTTTCATGACATGTTATCTTTTTTGTATTTTGTAATTCAGACGAGTTTTGTGGTTATTTCGAATTATTCTCTGAATTTCCCCCTTTCCTCATATTGGTAAACATATCGTGGGTGTTAGTGTTGGGAATAGTGCCCTAGGACATTCGATGTGCCTAGTTTTTTAATTGTCATATTTAAATAAAGTTAATTGATAACATTAATTTCTCGTTGATTATTATAATGTATTCATGTTTTAATATTATAATTATCGAATAATAGTTATTCACGAATAATAAGATTCTTCATATGTCCTTGGTATGATCATGTAGAGTGGAGACTCAAGTAATTAATATATGTAATACCCCCAAAACCAACTGGAGATATTACAACACCGTGGGGCCCGTGCCGGAACCCACAAGGCTAAAAATTATTTTCACAATCGTTTCAAACATGCCAAAAAGGCCGATGAAGATAATATGTTTCAAATACTTAAATAATCTCCGAAAAACTATTTTTCCAAATACCGTCATAAAGTACTATTTAAAACTACAAGGCCAAAATGCCAAAACTCAACATTTTCAAAATGTTAAGTCACCGCTTACACGTACTGATGAGATAGTTTAATAAGAAAGGTTCTACGAGATAAACCCAAATTTGCAAATACCAAAAGGCCATTTTAAAGTTATACACGAGTTGATAAAAATACCGAAAAGCCATTTAAAATACACAGCAGTGGATATAAACATAATAAAAATACATTTGCAGTGGAATCATAACAGTCAGGAAAATACATAATTCTCAAATACATGCCATAGCCAGTATCACCCGGAAAGCTCATCTCTTCACAACCACTACTAGCTCGATCTCCGAGTACCTAAAAGATAAAGCCCACGACGGGGTCAGCAACAATACTCAACAACGATAACGATCACATCATCATGAATAATTACATACCAATGTAATTACAAAGTAAGAATACTACCAACGTAATCTTACTGTCATAACCTTACCAATCCATAGCAATCCATACCAAATCGATCCTTACCATTATCCACATTCCGCAATCTCAGATTACGAATGAACTCAATTACAACCATCTGTATTGTATGCAAACAATACCAAATATTTTCAAAACATCATCATAACCCATAAGCACATGATACCTAGCATTCGGCCAATCCAATCATACCCATTGGTTAACACCATCAAATCTCAACTCTAATAATCGAGTGTCAATCTAGTCAAGTCCCAACAATATATGAAAACAAATAATTCACAAATAATCAATTATCTATCAATTACAATAACCTCAATTTCACAACCAAGGGCCACTGAAGCATCTACACAAGAATACTCTGGAATGTGGGTGCCATTTAGGGCTTATCCCTCAACACATCACATACAATTACAAAATACCCCAAGGTCGCAACCAAGGGTCACGGGAGCATCTACAGAGGAATGCTCCGGAACGTGGGTGCCATTTAGCTCTTATTCCTCAACACATCGGCCCAGTCACAAGAGTCTTTCGACTCCAATCACATTCAAAACAACAAGATAAAACATATACTAAGGTATTTGCTAGAATGGGCCTTCTAGATTATCACTAACAATAACCAACTCTTGACTATACCTACATAACGGAACCATTCAGGATAACCAGGACCTTCATTTATCATAACATACCTCGGTACTTGATGAAACCGCATACCTTAGACTGTAGAACTTATATCTCCGTCGTTATCAACTGTATTCCAAACGTCAATTATACATCTTGACAGATGTAAACCATATACCTTATGATTAAGCACCAAGACCAAAACACAACATATAAACCTCATCTCCACAATTCTTATATACATTCATTGCTATACGAATTATAAATGAAATGAAACTGACATCCTTTATCAAGTATTATGAACAAAGCAAGTATAAAACTTGCCTCAATACCGACGCGACGATGATGAAGCTGTTACCAAATTCCTTGCCTTCGTCTACGAGCTCCTCGGCTCTAACCAACGCAATTCACGAACATCCTTGAATACGACCGCAAGGCATGGTTCTAATCAATGATCAATTATCACAACCTATTGGAGTAATCGATAAACAACAAGTTTGATAACAATCAACAATCGATATAACCAATCAACAAACCCAGTGGTTCCATAATATCTCGATTAAACAATAATCCAAACAACCCAAATCAATCAATCACGAACCCATAACCACAATACGATTCCACAATCCGATAACCAAATCAACTTATCCCGATAACAAAGATTACACAACACACTCTATTCCAATTTCAACAAGATATGTTTACCCCTTGTTCATACTCATCGACCTCATACCAATACTACACTTAAGATTATCAAATAATCCAATCATCCTATCATTCAACTCCTATAAATGCATATACTCAAAGAAGGATAATACTCTTGTCAAATTCATAATCGAAATTCGTATATCATCAAGATTATACGAAAATCATATCACTACTCACATGACTTGTCTCTTGACATCAACAATCATTATCACTTGTTCTATATGTCAACATTCCATGTTCATATCCAAAAACATAAACACCTTGACAAAAACTCATCATATCACCATATTTACTTCAAGGGATTCTCAAGGAAATGAATCATTCCAACCACGTTTAAGTAATGTCAACATGTTCATGATAATCAAGGCAATATAGTCTAATATGTTATTTAATCATATATTCCATAACTTTAAAACCTAAACCATTATATATTCTATCACATATTCCCCTTTGATGTGATATACAATTACATCATGATTCCATAATCATGTTCATCGCAAACAACATAATCAAAGTCATATATCATCATATTCTTCAACATACAATTCACATAACCTCAAGAATCACAACGTCACCACCATAGCCATCATCATATGAAGAAAACATCAACAACAACCTCAAAATCCGAAGTTAAAGAGAAGAGTTATCCAAGATACCTCAAGAAGATGAACAACACCACCAAACACCTCAAGAACATCAAGGATTCCAAACCCCAAGCTTTAACTCAAACCATCATGGTCTCAACCAAGGTAGAAGGGTCTGGAATAAGATTACAAGCAAAGAGGGACGAAGTTTAGGGAGAAAAATCTATTTCTAGTCATGAAGAAATGAAAGACCGATCCTTGTTATATAATCTGCACAGCTCGTTACGTACATTAACACCCAAAATTAATGTACATAAGACCTCCCAATGTACGTTACATGTCCTATATAGCATACGTAATCAGCATCCAGGGCTCACTGCCTCATTTCGTTTAATGCCTTGCATACGTAAGGCCCATGCCTTAACGTACGTAATACAGGTGTTGACTGTAATACCCCCAGAATTAAACCGGGAATATTACATGTCGCATACCCTCTCAGTGAGGATCCACCAGGCTAGACATCGAAACAACACATTACATTACATACCGAATTAAGAAAATAACGAACCCATAGACCGATTTGGTCTTTTATCACTAACATACAAGTCAAAATATGCATTTCTATCTCGACTCTTACCCATGCAAGGTTAAAATACACTCATAACAAAAATACGACAGCGAAAAAGACCAGACAATGAACTCCGACTGACTGCACCCAAAACTGGCCTTCATGTGATTAGTATCATTCGTCTTCCATCATCATTCGCGTCGATCCTATGTTTTGCTGCCGAAACCTACATGTACCTGGATGCAGAACAAACATCCACCCCCCGAATACTCGGGGGTTAGCAAAACTTCACTGTTTTGCTAGTGCAAGTATAAAGTGCAAATATGAGCCATACACTGTAACACCCCCGATTTATTCAGGAATATTACAGCGCCATAAATCCTTTACATAAGAATTCACAAGGCTGGTGAAATGAAAATACAATAACAGATACCAACATATGAAAGTAACTGAAATAAAATACAACAGTTCTGGGCCAATATCGAAAATACAAACATCCAAATGAAGAATACTAATACACCACCAAATTCAACATCACAAACAACGACGTACTCGAGTACTTATTAAAAACAACACAAACAACAGACAATTGAACCCAGCCGGAACATCACTCTGCACCTTCGTTGTCATGCAGTTCCAGTGGTTGTTTTCCTGCTCTCCTGGATCCTGAACATAAACAAATTTTCACCCCCGAAGGGGTTAGCACAACGATGCTAGTACAAGTACCACAACATATTATTCAACGATTCCCGAAGAACAAAACTAACATAAATGACAAAATACGAACGAGCCTCTTCATGCTAGAAACTCATAAATATCATACACAAATGATTATCACAACATGACATCACAACATACAGATTGGTGATTCCGATGATCCAGCATTTACTACCTAGATTCCATGATGACCCCATCAGACCAACCCGTGGTGGAAAAACCCGTCTGATGATCCAGCGCACGCTAGCATAGATCCCCCAATGATCTCATCGGACCAACACGAGGTGGACATACAACGACATATATGCACAACAACATGTATAACATCAATACATAAAATAATTAAAGTACTTGCCTCAATTCGATGACAAGAATAACACTTCCACGAATATTAAAACACTCGAAGGTTGCCCCTTCGATTAATCACATTGCAAAACTCAAACCTTAAACAAAAGAAATAATATAGAGTTCATCTCACGTCGAATAACTAACATACGAACATCTAACAATCCAAACTATGGCTGAGAGTTCACAAAATGTATCCTGCCTGGTCTGCGTAACGTACATTACGTATCCAACGTAGCGTACGTTAAGCCTGCTCGTTAGCGTACATAAACTACTAAGTCTAGCATATGCTAATCATGCATTGACAGTTCCTCTTTGATTAGTCGACTGACTCGTCTGATGATATAACGTACGTTACGTACCAAACGTAGCGTACGTTAATTCTGCTCATTAGCGTACTTAAGCTACAGAGCTTAGCGTACGCTAAACACATATATGACAGTTTCTCACTGAGAAGACAACTATCTCGATTGGTGATGAAGCGTACGAAGTCCTCAGTGATTGACGTACGTTATCCTCATACATATCATGCTCAAACAATTACGAATGATCTTACAGATTAAAACATCTTCGAATTCAAGGATATGTACATCATCACAACACTATATTCAATCTCGATTACAATTCTCATGTGATGTTCGGGTGATCTAAGGTTGATGCGCTTGTTTCCAATATCATCATTACATTCAAGCATTATCTTAAAGATGAACTAACAAATCCAACTTATAAGAAAGGATACAACCTTAGATGATTCTTTCTTAAGTCCATTTAACAAAAGTGATATCAACTCCAAGTCTACGATCAATATGGCAACAACATTCAATATGGATTATCCAACTCATAACACTACTCTTATTGTTTGACGAAATAAGGTTCCAACTATAATGTTCTCAACAAAGCTAACTTAAGCATAATCATCCAAACTTATTGAACATGATGTTTGGTTGAATAAATCACCTATGGAACTTAATATCCTTGGTATCATGATCATAATATCCTTAAGGACACAAATCTAAGGTTGGAGATAGCATAACATACCCTAAGATGAAGAAAATTATGAGATAATAGGTAGAATCCAACTCTGGTTGCTTGTGTGCCAATCCAAGATGTTCTTCAACTTCAATGATCAAGTAATAGTGATATCCAATCTTCAATGATCAATTAAAGGTGTTCTAAATGTGTATAAGGCGGCTGGAAACTCTCTGGAATGAAGTATGTTGAAGGCTAAGTGAAAGAAACGAGATGAAATGAAATGGGGTGATGTCCCATTTATAACATTCTGACCTTAACGTAAGTTAGCCTTCATGCATAACGTACGTTAGTCGCTTAGCGTACGCTACCTGGTATTCTTAGCGTACGCTATCGTTCACTGATAGTTAACTGTTCTCATTCTATACTCGATTATGTACGCTACACCATAAGGTTACGTACGTAAGCAACACCCATTAGCGTACGCTAGACACATACCTTTGAGTACGTTAACACCCGTTGACTTCAAAAATGTCCAGGTTCATCCACGGGAATCTTATCCGGACCCATCGTCCGGCTGGCGCATGTACTATCTGCCCGGATCAATTATTAGCCGCTTTACATACGCTACGCTTCATTCGTAGCGTATGCTAACTTTGGCGGATAACGTACGTTAAGCTTCCTTCTTAGCGTACGTTATCACGTAATTGCATGAGAAAATTTACATGTTGCTATAATCATGCACAAGGATACAAATACGAGAAAGGTCATACTTCGACTATTGATATCATAAATCGGAATAATACAGGGTTCAATTACAGATGAAATACTCAATAATTAATCCGGATATTACATACTCTATTTCTAAAAAGGAGTTTCGTCCGAAACTCAAGACGAAAATAACTCTGGATATCTGGACATCATGTTATCTTCCGTTTCCCAAGTGGCTTCTTCCACTCCGTGGTGCGACCACTGAACCTTAACCAAAGCGATCGGTTTGTTTCTCAATTGTTTAACTCGACTCTCGAGTATCGTGATCGGTCTCTCTTCAAACGTGCCATCCTGAGCGACTTCGATCTCGTCGAAATCAATTACATGACTAGGATCTGGTATATACTTCCATAACTGGGATACGTGGAACACATTATGAACATGGATCAATGACGGCGATAATGCCAATCTGTACGCCAACTCTCGAACTCTCTCAAGAATCTCGAACGGTCCGATATATCTCGGACTCAACTTTCCTTTCATCCAAAACGAAAGATTCCGTGAGTAGGAGAAACCCTTAAAAGTACATGATCTCCAGTACTAAACTCTAATGGGCGACGACGCACGTCTGCATAAGATTTATGTCGACTCTGTGCGGTCAACAGCCTTTCGCAAATCAAGGTTATCTTCTCTCATGTTTGTACGATCAATTCTGGTTCCATCCCGATCAAGTCTGATGAATCATCCCAACATAGGGGCGATCTGCATCTCCTCCCATATAATGCCTCAAATGGTGCCATCTTAATGGAAGCTTGCCAACTATTGTTGTAGGTGAATTCGATCAACGGTAGGTGAACTTCCCAATCAGTCGACCAATCTAAGGCATAAGCCCTCGACATGTCCTCCACTGATTGAATAGTCCTCTCGGATTATCCATCTGTCTGCGGATGATAAGTCAGGCCGAAGTTCAATTCGGTTCCTAATGCCTTATGAGCCGCTTTCCAAAATAAGACACAAAGCGACCGCCTCGGTCGAAATAATGGTCTTCGGCATACCATGCAATCGGACTATTTCTCGCAACAAACACTCGTACAAATTCTCGTCCCCAAGTGTCTTTAATGCCTGTAAAATGAGCTGATTTGGTTAAACGGTCAACTATCACCCAAATCATGTTCATCCCTATTCTGGTCTTCGGCATATTAGTGATAAAGTCCATCGATATGTCCTCCCACTTCCATTCACGAATCGAGCGGCTTGAGATCTCAAAGCAGTCGTTGATGCTCAATCTTAACCTACTAACAAACCAAACATTTCAAGATGTAATCGCTAAGTCTTTCTTCATGTTGCCCCACGTAATTTCGCGAGATCCCTATACATCTTACTGGTGCCCGGGTGGATAGAATAGGGCGTACTGTGAGGTTCCTTCAGAATTGTTTGCTTCAAAACATCGAAATCGGGAACATAAAGTCGGCTCAAAAATCTCAAGACTCTGTCATCATGAATTACAAATCCTGGGGCTTTTCCCTTGCTCACTTCATCGCGTAACTGAATCATCAGAGGATCATCCAATTGCTTAGATTTGATTTCTTCGGTTAACGATGAAGTTATTTCCATCACACATAGTTGTCCTTAGACTCTTTGCAATCATATTTCAATTCCTTCATGAATCAATTCCCGTTGAATGCTGGTCTGGGAGGTGAGAGTCTCTAGTATTCGAATAGAAACAGGCTTGCGGCTCAGTGCATCGGCCACTACATTCGCTTTGCCTGGATGATAAAGAATCTCCAAGTCATAGTCCTTAATCAATTCCAGCCATCTCCTCTGCCGCATGTTCAACTCTTCCTGACTGAAGATGTATTTGAGATGCTTATGATCCGTGAAGATCTGACAGTGAGTCTCGTACAAATAATGTATACAAATTTTCAAGGCGAAAACCACAACTGCCAACTCTAAATCATGCGTCGGATAATTTACTTCATAGGGCTTCAACTATCGTGATGCATAGGCGATCACATTCTCATTATGTATCAACAGACACCCGAGACCCTGGTTTGAAGCGTCACTGTAAACTATGAATCCTCCAGTTCCCTGTGGTAGTGCTAAAATCGGTATCGCTGCCAATCTCTTCTTCAATTCATAAAAGCTAGTCTGGCACATCTCGTTCCACTCAAACTTTTAGGTTTTCTGCAATAATCGAGTAATTGGGCGGGTAATTTTGGAAAACCCTTCCACGAACCGACGATAATACCGAGCAAGTCCTAAGAAACTCCAGACTTCCTCCACGTTCTTAGGAGACTTCCAATCCATAACTGCTTCGATTTTCTGGGGATCTACTCGGACTCCTTCACGATACCACATGACATAGGAACATTACTGTCTTTATCCAGAATTCACACTTAGAAATCTTGGCGTACAATTGCTCGTTTCTCAAAAGGTCTAAAACGATACGCAAATGCTATGCATGCTCTTCCGGGCTCTTGGAATAAACCAGAATGTCATCAATAAATACAACCACGAATTTGTCTAAATACTCTATAAACACTCGGTTCATCAATTGCATGAATACAAAGAAAGTAGTGAGACCAAACGGCATCACTACAAACTCATAGTGTCCGTAGCGAGTTCTGAATGCTGATTTTGGAACATCGGATTCCTTAATCCTCAACTGATGATATCCCGACCTCAAATCGATCTTGGAAAACACTGTCGCTCCTTGCACCTGGTCAAATAAATCATCAATTCGTGGCAACGGATACTTGTTCTTAATCATCATCTTGTTCAGTTCTCGATAGTCAATACACAATCGAAGTGATCCATCTTTCTTCCGGACAAAAAGAACTGGTGCACCCCAGGGAGAAACGCTTGGCTAGATATAGCCTTTGTCTAGTAAATCTTCCAGTTGCTTCTTCAATTCGTACATCTCAGTAGGTGCCATACGATACGGCGCCTTAGAAATTAGTGTAGCTCCTGGTTCCAGCTCGATGGTGAATTCTACATCCCGTCGTGAAGGTAGTCCAGGTAATTCATCAGGAAACACATCCGGAAATTCGTTCACAACAGGAATGGATGAAAGTTCTACTTTTCCGTCTTCCTTCTTCATTGCGTAGCACTAGTATCTAGTACAGCCCTCTTTTAGCAGTTTGACAGCTTTCATCACTTTGATCATCTTTCCTGAGCTTCATGGTCTCCATCCCTCAAACAGTATTTCAGAACCATCAACAGCTATCATCAAAATATTCCTCTTCCGTAGTTTACAATAGCTCCATAACGATTAAGCCAATCATCTCGATTATCGTGTCATCTCCTTGCATTTCTATCATAATCGATTTTAGGCCACTCTCGCCTCCAATTGATACAGGAAATCTCTAGTTTCTAAGTTTCCCACAATCCTCTCTCCACTCGGTAAACCCACAACATAAGGCTCAATTATGAAAACCAAATATTCAAACGATTTACACAAGAAAAGGATATAAATGAATGCGTAGCTCCCGTATCGAATAAAATGCTAACTGGCCGTGAAAGGATCTCGAACAATACCGATGCGACAGCAAAGATCCCGATCGTATGACCTCCTCATCTCGCATGCATGGGGGAATGGATCCCGCACTCGATGTCCTTTTTCACCCAACTGCCTCTACCTCGTCGCGACTAAAATTTTGGGGCACCAACACTCACCGCGTCGTTGAATACTTGCTTCCTTCGAGCCGGGCCGTGATGTACGGGCTCTAAAAGATTTTGCAACCTCTTCACGTAACACCGCACGATGTCCCTCTCAACCACAATCAAAACAAGTCACGGCAGAAGGGGACAATTTCGTCGATAGTGCCCTGCCTGGGCACGCTAAAGCACTTCCTTGTTACATCCGCCGTGGTTGATGCCGCTCCGAAGTTCTTTCCGCCTTGGATGGGTGCGGAGGTTTCTTGAATGAATGAAAAGATGACCGGGCCTTGCGGGGCCCATCGCTCTTGTGCTCGTGAAACTACCAGAGACTTTCTCCTTCGATTATGCAAACTTTTCCATCTCTCGCTTTTGATTTCATATGCCAATGCTTTATCCCGATATTGACGGAGAGTGGTACATTCAAACCGGACATGTACCTCGAATCTATGGTTTCATTCTAATATCAAAATGGATCATCATTTCGCATATGTTCGACCGGATGTAGAACAGATGCCACCGCCGGTTAAACGCCTTAATCGCTCGAGATACCGCACATCCGAAGGCCGCACATAGAAAAACTCTCGAACTTTGGCTTCTCACCGGACGATGGCGATCGAGCTTCCATCATCAATTTAAATTCTCCCAATGGGCATCATGATCTACAAAGCCGGATGGCTTCCCACGACTCATACGCTTCCCCTATCGTAAAGTACCGAGCAATAGAGGCTCTCCTTGTCTGGGCAATTAATCCCGCAAAAGATTTCTCCAGTTCTTTTAACCAATGGTCCCACGTCGGTGTCTCGTAAAAGCCGCCGAATTTGGGTGGTTGCATCTTCGCCACCTCTTGAAGCCATCGGTCGCCTCAATTTCCCATGTCCGGGATACCTTGCCGCCTAACTCCCTGTTGTAATCCTATCACACCTGCATTCGGTCCACGACTGCAACCGAGTCATCTGGTTAACCACTTGACGAAGGATTTCGGCACAGCAGGTTCTCGTTCATTGTTAATAGATCTTTGTGGCTTGCCCGAGTTGTGGCCGGTCCGATTAGAAGGTGAAGCTTCTCTTTCAGCATTCCTTCGTCCGCGTCCGCGACCGCGACCACGTCCACATCCACCTTTCAATATACTTCAAGCATAATTACTCAATATACAGGAAACAATATCGTTCTAATGTTCAAGTATAAATAAGTATAAAATGCAAAGGACGAGATAGAGTTTAGAACTTACACCCACCGCTCGCACGAAGATGTAGGCAAGATGTTGATGTTATTCACGGCCGGTTACCTAAAAATACTTATATTACCCCTATTTTATCCCTATGGACATGATATCCTTATTCTTAGTTCTGATACCATATTCGTAACACCCCGATATATTCAGAATATTACAATAATGTAAATCTTTTACTTAAGAATTCACAAGGCTGGAGAAATGAAAATACAATAACAGATACCAACATATGAAAGTAACTGAAATAAAATACAACAGTTCTGGGCCAATATCGAAAATACAAACATCCAAATGAATAATATTAATACATCACCAAATACAACATCACAAACGACGATGTACTCGAGTACTTATTAAAAACAACACAAACAATGCATAATTGAACCCTACCGAATATCACTCTGCACCCTCGTCATCATGCAGTTCCAGTGGTTGTTTTCCTACTCTCCTGGATCCTAAACATAAACAAATGTTTAACCCCGAAGAGGTTAGCACAACGATGCTAGTACAAGTACCACAACATATTATTCAACGATTTATGAAGAACAAAACTAACATAAATGACAAAATACGAACGAGCCTCTTCCTGCGATAAACTCATAAATATCATACACAAATGATAATCACAACATGACATCACAACATACACATGGTTATTCCGAGGATCCAGCGTTCACTGCCTAGATCCCACAATGACCCCGTCAGACCAACCTTTGGTGGAAAAACCCGTCCGATGATCAAGCACATGCTAGCATAGATCCCCCGATGATCCCGTCGGACCAACACGAGGTGGACATACAACAACGACATATATGCACAACAACATGTATAACATCAATACATAAAACAATTAAAGTACTTACCTCGATTCGATGACAAGAATAACACTTCCACGAATATCAAAACACTCGAAGGTCACCCCTTCGATTAATCACGTTGCAAAACTCAAACCTTAAACAAAAGAAATAATATAGAGTTCATCTCACGTCGAATAACTAACGTACGAACATCTAACAATCCAAACTACGGCTGAAAGTTCACAAAATGTATCCTGCCTGGTCTGCGTAACGTATGTTATGTATCCAATATAACGTGCGTTAAGCCTGCTTGTTAGCATACGTAAACTACTAAGTCTAGCGTACGCTAATCATGCAATGACAGTTCCTCTCTGATCAGTCGACTGGCTCATCTGATGATATAACGTACGTTACGTACCAAACATAGCGTACGTTAATTATGCCCATTAGCATACGTAAGCTACAGAGCCTACCGTACGCTAAACACATATATGAAAGTTTCTCATTGATAAGACGACTATCTCGACTGGTGATAAAGCGTACGAAGTCCTCAGTGATTAACGTACGTTATCCTCATATATAACATGCTCATATAATTATGAATGATCTTACGGATTAAAACATCTTCGAATATAAGGATACGTACATCATCATAACACTATATTCAATCTCGATTACAATTCTCATGTGAAGTTCGGTGATCTAAGGTTGATGCGCTTGTTTCCAATATCATCATTACATTCAAACTTTATCTTAAAGATGAACTAAAAAATCCAACTTATAAGAAAGGATACAACCTTCGATGATTCTTTCTTAAGTCCTTTTAACAAAAGTGATATCAACTCCAAGTCTACGATCAATATGGAAACACCATTCAATATGGATTATCCAACTCATAACATTACTCTTATTGTTTGACGAAACAAGGTTCCAACTATAATGTTCTCAACAAAGGTAACTTAAGCATAATCATCCAAACTTCTTAAACATGATGTTTGGTTGAATAAATCATCTATGGAACTTAATATCCTTGGCAGCATGATCATAATATCCTTAAGGACATAAATCTAATGTTGGAGATAGCATAACATACCTTAAGATGAAGAAAATACTGAGACAATAGTTAGAATCCAACTCCGATTGCTTGTGTGCCAATCCAAGATGTTCTTCAACTTCAATGATCAAGTAATAGTGATATCCAATCTTCAATGATCAACTAAAGGTGTTCTAAAGATGCAATAGGTGGCTGGGAACTCTCTGGGAATGAAGTATGTTGAAGGCTAAGTGAAAGAAATGAGATGAAATGAAATTGGGTGATGTACCGTTTATAACTTTCTGACCTTAACGTACGTTAGCCTTCATGCATAACATATGTTAGTCGCTTAGCGTACGCTACCCAGTATTCTTAGCGTACGCTATCGTTCACTGATAGTTAACTGTTCTCATTCTGTACTCAATTACGTACGCTACACCATCAGGTTACGTACGTAAACGACACCCATTATCGTACGCTAGACACAAACCTTAGCGTACGTTAACACCCGCTGACTTCAAAACTATCTAGGTTCATCCGCGGAATCTTATCCGACCCATCGCCTTCCCGGGCGCATGTGCTAGCTACCCAACTCAATTATTGGTCGCTTTACGTATGCTACGCTTCATTCGTAGCGACGCTATCTTTGGTGGATAACGACGTTAAGCTTCCTTCTTAGCGTACGTTATCACGTAATTGCATGAGAAAATTTACATGTTTCTATAATCATGCACAAGGATACAAATACGAAAGGTCATACTTCGATTATTGATATCACAAATCCGAATAATATAGGATTCAATTATAGATGAAATACTCAAAAATTAATCCGGATATTACATACACAACACATTCCGAGAATACAACGAAAGACTTCCCGAGATATTTCATTTAGTTAAAATAGTTCAAGTCTAGAAAGTAGAAACAAAACAAGTAAGTACTTTGAAAACAATTACAAATCTCAGGAGTTTTGGAACATTTGAAATTGAAAAGTTCTTAATTCCTCAAAAGGCACTTAGGGTCACAGCCCCAAAGTTTATTTTTCAAAATGCAAATCCGTTAACAAAACACGGGGTCCACGGCCCAACCATTCCGGTCACAAAACACAGGGTTCACGACCCTATCATCCACTTCAATTCACTTACAAGGACACATTATATATAATATATTATTCTTATACCATTCTAGCCAAACACCAAGACTCGATATATAATGTCTCGACCAGCGCAAAACATTGTGATACTCCTGACATATCACAACCAATCATCAAGAACACACTATGGTAATTCCCATGGCCCACCACCGCCAAGCCACCAAGTCCCCGTGTGCCCCGCCGAGCAATCCTCCGGTGAGAATACCCCAATCGAAGTAACTCCCATGACCCACCCACCGCTTAAGCCACCAAGTCCCTGTGTGACCCCGCCGAGTCAATCCCCTGTGAGAGTACCTCGAGAACAAACTTTCAACACTCATCAATTCACATTTCCAAACCACAATCCCCGAGGGTCAATCACACTATATATAGTCGAGGTACTTTGCTAGAATGACCAAATTATCCAACACATACTCACGACTCCAAAACTAATACAATCAACAAAGAAGCAGACTATATAAACAAAGACCAAATGGCACAACCAATATCACACAAGCTCACATATTCACACACAGCTGCATGTCTCAACGCACACATCCTAACAAAAGGATTGAACTCCAAATTTACCAACGACATAATCATACATAATGGCATCACACGAAAGTATGGCGATCCTATGCTCAACACTAGCACATATATTCAATTGAGCACATTAATTCACTAACACACGAGTCACCTTTTAAGAAAACCATAATTGTAAATATACCGACTCTTTTGAAAATGGTTATAAACATTCGCTTAGCACATATCGTCGACACGACCATTATATCCACAAAACATGTAATGTATGGACAAGATACTTGCCTCGATAATCGATACCTGACACTCGCGACTAACACGGCTAAATCGGGAAACGCCGAACACCTACAATTCTCCTAGGAAACAATAATAACACGATCGATCGAAGCTTGAAGAAAACAACGAACTAAGAGTTCCGACTCGATTTCTTCGCAAGGAACCTGACCATAGCATCATACCATCAATAAATTAACGATCGTACGAGGAAGAATAATCGTAGAATGCCCGAATCCCATTTGAGACATTTTATCGAACACCTTCAAGGCGTCGATTAGAAACTCAATAAAACGACGAATCATAGGCAATCCAACCGTGGAACAACAAGGAATTCGATATAATACAGCTTAACAATCATCAATCCATCACTATTCTAAGTAAATTGGATTAAACGGACAAAATCGAACGAAATCCCCAAAACTAGATTTTTAGAAAACCTACCCTGATTTGATCGATCGGAGCAAGTTATGGAAGGATTAATGGATGATATGGTCTCAGGAATTTCGTGGATTTATAGTGGAACAACATGGCCTCGTGTCCTCCAAGCCCCAGCCGCCGATAGGAAAGAAAAGGAATGGGAAAATAGGTGCAACAAATGGCCCAACCAAATACGTGTGTCTACCGCCATGTTGCGGGTCGGGCCAGGACTGACCGACACGGCGCAACACCCGGCGCAAGACACTTGCACGTGTGTCTCGGCCGTGTCCGACATGGCACATCACCCGGCACCACTTGCGCGGGTCTCTCGACCGTGTCTCACAGAATGCTAGCCTGACCGACCCGCCGCATCACCCGGCGCTTGGCAAGCTATTTTCACCACCGTGTCGCATGTGTCCGCCATCAAACCTTCGTTGCAAAACGATTCCGGCTGAGCCAAAAATTACGATAGAACCACCACAATGATCCGCAAGAAGACGAATAATAATAAAACGGGACATACGATTAGCTTGACTTACACAACAATAAGTCGTACCTAACGAACACCACAACACAGTACATCATGTCGTACCCAACATAGGGGAAAATTTCAAGTAATCGCCAACAAGACAAAATGATCGGCACAACCGACAAAAAATAAAAAATAACTGGAACTGAGAATCTCGGGTATTACATTCTACCCTATTAAAAATAAGTTTTGTCCCGAAACTTAAAACAAGAGCAAGGTGACTCTAGATAACACACGTTATCTGATATTTACAAAGGCACAAGAGCTTCATGCAGTACAGAGCTACTGCGGTCCGATTCAATGCGCAACAATATTTACGAAAAGTAATGAACATGAACCACTATGGTACAACAACCAAAACACAAGTCCAACGTTGAACAAGAATGTAATTCCAATGACCTCAAATATTTGGAAGATCAAATACGAAGATAATTTCCCAACACTTATGGAAATTATGAAGTGGCCCAAATGTTCAATAATCACGATTACGAGATCAACCAATAATGATTGGACAACAACGAATGAAATAGCTATGATCGAACAACAACGATCAACTCTAAAGTTCACAACTTAAATCAAGACATCAATAAACTTGTAGGACCCACGAGGTGTTAATTTCGCACACGGTTCACAGGAAATCAATCCGAACTTGGGAAGATCACAATGATATACAGATCAATTTGGGACACTATCAGAACTCGCTCGAATGACAAAGGTGAGAACCGACACAAGGTCGAACACAACTAACACAATCGAGTCGATACGGCCGAACAAAACGGAAGCGTAAAATATGGGTATTACATCATATCACTTTAAAAGAGGTTTCGCCTCAAACCTAAACTACGAGAATGAAGTGTCGAATAGCAACCTTCCCGCCATATCCTCTTGGTCCCGCATCCGATCTCCATGACCAATCAGACGCGGCCACGACTGCCCTCTCGTCCCCTCGGCATACTAAGCGGATTCTCACTGATACGATGCCACAACTTCGTAAAATAGTATGCTAATAACAACTTGGTAAAAAAGTACCAACTCAAAGACGACATATCACATAAAGTAACTAATAACAACTTGGTAAGAAAATCCACGAGGTATCCTTTTAAATGATATCATTTGAGATCCTGATTTGTATGCTATTCATAATAAAACTTTAAAAGTATTTTTGGTACCTCGGGTTGTTTCATCAAAACTTGTAAACAAGACTTTAACCATCTCGCTTTGAAATCATTTGTAAACATTATTTTCTCGTGCAACCGCATTGTCAAAAACACCACGCCACTACACACCAACATCACCGTTAATAACAAACAAGGTAACCACGCAAGGTCATCAAACCATTCGTACATACTTTAATCAATACGGGAAACTTTCCCAAATCCGAGTTTGAAGTTTAAATCGTGTGAGATTTTTCATCTTTCACTATATATTTTTGAAAATAAAAATCGTATTGGTTTTTGAAATAAAAATTTTTATGGTGTGAAAGACTTTTGAAAATCATGTACTCGAATTATGTGAAAATACAACAATATGTTAAAATCTTTTTCAAAAATCCTCCCAACACAAAATAAAAATCAACGACGGTAACATTTTAAAAAATATCTAAATGTACCTTAAAACAACTCTTTCAAATACGGTCCAGGTTTTATTCGAGAATTCGAGGCCGGATCGCCAATTCCAAATAATTTTCAATGTACAAACGGAGCCGCCAATTAATCAAACTATCGAAACTTTATGAAATTTTCAGGAAAGCGTTATCGAACACACACACAGCAGACAAAAGTTAAATATAATCAATTATCACTTAAAGACTACAAAAAGTCCCAACACATATTCCCACACAACAGCTTGTCATGACTAGACAACACACATAGAATACAACCGCAGATGATTGACCACAAAAGTTAGACCTAATAATAAAAATGTGGTTCCATAACCTCCGCCTGTGATGATTAGTGCGCTACATAACAAAGATTAGCGTGCGCGAAACATGCCACGTTAGCGCGCTGCTAGCCTCGTACTAAGCACGCGCTAATCGCTTCTAATCCACAACACGGTTGCAAACATATACAAGGCAATACTAGAATCAAGGTTACAAATAAGCAACAACATACGAGTCCGAATGCCATCGATTCACATAATTATAACATCTTACAAGCAACCATCAAAAGACAATCATTATTCAAAACCGAAATTTCTCTTCTCAAAGATGGAGGGTTATCTCAACGTGCACATACCAAATGACTCAGCTTCACACTACCATCTTAATCATAAAACTGGGCACCATTGCCCAAACGGCGATAACATCATCGATACACATCTTCTGACTAACATTCATGAAACCGAAAAGTTACAAACGAGAGTCACGTCTTGAGTATATTTTGTAGACCTGATTTGAGTTTAAAACTCGTGTTTTGAAAACTTATAGTACAAAATGAAAAAGAATTATCAATAATTCGAGTTTCCTTAACTTTCACTTTGAGGTCAACATACGAAAATCACACTTTTTCCTCCCTTCGAGGACATTTTAAAAAATTACGTGACTTCAAAGCATTCAAAACTTAAAATTCCATGGTTGTTACTCTTGCAAGAAAAACAGTTTATACGAAGATACATTTAGAAATATCATTCTTCATTCTAGCACAAGACGAGAATCAACAAATATATGCCACATAATCATAAATCACATTTAAACTGTACCCTGAAATATTGAATCACACAACTAGCTCGTGCAGCTCGAGGCACAACATGTAGTAGGGAGACTTACATCCAAAGATCGCACGAAGATAATGGCTGCACCATGATACTAATCATGACCGACATCCCAAACGACACGTCGCGATACGATATTAATCAGACATAATCTGACAAGACAAGACCAAACATTATACGACTGGACCCGACAGCCTAGGTATCCGCAACCTAAGCTCCAATACCATAAATGTAACACCCCGTAATCAAACCGAATATTACACACCGCACTTTTCCGTGAGAATCCACTGTCAGTCCGGTGCCTAAAACAAAGGCCCAAATGAAGCGGTAAAATAAAATTAATTCGATCCGAATCCCTACGAATCGATCGAGCTACGTATATACGAATATAGAAACGAAACACAAGAGATGTAAGAAACTCACCTTGTAGTCCGTTGATTAAACGGATTCCTTCTCTTGAGCTTTTCCCCAAGCTTTACTTGTATATCCCCGTGATCCAATATGCTCCAAGCCCTTAGATGATCAACGCCGAAAATACAATGCCTCTACTTGCCACGTGTCGAGAAACGACCGAACGACTAAACCTCGTTATCCTCTAAGGATACGGCTAGAACAAGATTATAGAGCTTGAATATAAAGATTATTACACTCTAAGTGTTGATTATTACACTCTAAGTGTTTAATCTATTTTCTCTATTTTTCTCTCAATCTTTCTATAAGAAAATTCAAGAAACGAATGAAGAAGATGAAGATGAAGTTGAAGACAATGGAAATGAACTCTAAGTTCTTTCTCTCTCTTGAACTCACGTATGAAACCAAGAGTGTTGGAGAGAGATGATGTCTTCCACCTTTATTCATTTTCAACCCACATGACCAAAACCCCGCAAGCCATGTTCTTCCATTAAAAAATGGAAAACAAAAGACAAGGGAAGTTAGGTGGAAATGGGGGGGAGGCCCATCTAGAAGGAGTCGGACGACTGTTTGTCTCGACTCTCGAGAGTCCAAACAAATAAAGTACAATTCGCTCCGATCTATTTATATCAATTAATTAATCAAATTAATTAATCATATCAAATACATAACAACATACTTAATTTCTCCAAGAAATAATTATATTCATGAAATAAATTAATCACCTAATAATTTATTTAATTCATTAGGTCGTAAATCAATTTATCCAATAAATCGATTCAGACATCTAATGTCCCTAAATTAATTACACATCCAATGTCCAATAAATTAGATATCCAATATCTAATAAAGAGAGAATAAGCTCGATTCATTCCGTCTCCAATCCAATTGTGCGACTGCAGGTCCGTCTCTACCAGAATGGCAGGAACCAAAGAGTAGTAGCACCACCTAGCCATCCTGGCGGCCTACACTTACCCCAACTGAGAACGAATGATTGCGATCATTTAAGAACCATTATGTCGTGAATACCAGTAAACTTATAAACCCATCTTTCAAATGTCCCGATCAAGATATAGGGTCATGGTCAGTCAAACCCTATCTGTACTTGACGCTATGCATGCGTTAATGCAAATCGAGATCATCGAGCTCTCATGTATCTAATACAGCTAGCTCCAATGCTTTGGCCAAAGACTTATGATCCCATCTGCCAATAACCGCATAGGACATATAACCCGCTCACAAACGGGAGAAAGAATTCTATCTCGGTATTCGCAGACTCGCTACTTTCCCGCCAAGACGCACGCCGAGGTTGACCCCACCTCCCGAGTTACAAGTTGGAACTACTCTAATGAAAATCTTGACGCCACAAGCACATCCCTACTAAATCCTCAAGTCGAAGGTTCACGAATACCTATCACAACCTTTGATTCCGCTATCGATCGTCCCAGAGTGAAATCCGTGACGAATTGAGGGTGAGTCGTTCGAGTATACTAATCCAATTAAGATACCTATAACGTGTGCTCCCACTACCATTAGTGTTCGATGGGCACTCTTTTGTCAAAGAATACGCCATACAAGTCTTCACATAAACTTAACGCCTACCAAGTTTCATCGGCTTATGAATGATTAAGTATTTGAGCTATAAACCTTTCCAAAGGTCACCCCTTATCCAATAAGGAGTGTAACGCTTGCTCTCAAATACACAGACTAGTTTCTATATATTTATTTACGAGTCAGAATGCCAAGAATTACCAAGAATAAAGAAACATTCATTGCCTTATATAAATGATTTACATAATCACAAGTACAATGCCCTCACTCAAGATCCTCTCGAGTGGCATTCGAGGGCATACTACTAACAATCTCCCATTTGCACTCAATGCCACACAATATGGTATCTAATACCCATGTTTTCCAGATGACGCCCAAGCTAATATGAGAAAGTGTCTTGGTCAAAGGATCGTTGATGTAGTCGGCCGACTCTACTCTATACAAAGACAATGTATCTCTTTGCGAACAAATTCTCTTACGAGATGATAATCTCTCTCAATATGTTTTGTATTATTATGAAACATTGGCTCCTGTGCTCGTGCTACCGCTCTATTGTTATAGTATAACAACGAGAACAGATGGCGTAGCACATGGTGTGACGTGAAGTTTGCCCAAGAACTTCTAAATCCAAAACCCTTCCTTAGAAGCCTCCGAGACCTCTTTATACTCAAATTAATCGTGGAATCAGCAATGCGCTATGCTTAGCACTATGCCAAGTTACCGCTCCTCCATTATGAGTAAAATTTAGCCGTAAATAGACATTGAGTCATCTTTCTGTCCCTCGAAGTCTAAATCAACGAAGCCCATCACATTCGGCCTCCATCTCCATATTAAAGAACCAGATCTCTAGTCCTTCCAAAGTACTTGAGAACGCTTCTTTACCGAGGTCCAATGTTCCCTATCCGGGTTTGCTCGAAACCTACTTACTACGCCCAAAGATGCGTAATGTCGTCTTGTACACAACAAAGCATACATAAGGCTATCCACGGCCAAGCATATGGTATATTACTCATTTCTTTCGTTGCTCCTTACCCAGAGGACACATTTTATTCCATGTCTCATCGGTAGGAACCTCTTTAGATTAATCCATCTTAAATCGCTTTAAGATTTTATCTATATATATGTCTTGGAAAACTTATCATTCTCTTCGATCTATCCCAATAGAGTTGAATCACAAGAATATAGGTTTCTTCTCCCAAGTCTTTCGTAGAGAAATTACTCAAAGCTAAGCTTATAGAACCGAGCATTCCCACATCATTTCCTATCAAGAGAATGTCATCTACATATAGTACTAAGAATGTGATCTTGCTCCCACTAACCCTCTTGTATACACAAGGTTCCTCTTCATTTTGCACGAAGTCAAACTCTTTGACTGCCTCACAAAAAGAAGGTCCTAACTACATGAAGATCACATACCATTTCATGGAGTCTACATCCACCATTTCTAGGTCATTAGTCGTGGGTCGGTCTCTTGTTTATCACCCGAACCTCGTGGAAAACTAGTTCCTCCAAGTGCATAAAACTATACCTCTCGTAAATGAGACACCCTACTTGACCTGCAAGGTGGTTACACTTGTGTTGCGTAAGGTTTGGTTACATTTTCGACAGTGTCTCCCGAGGAGTTTTATCAGATTCTTCTAAAGAAATACTTTTACTCGCTCCGCCTTCCCGAATGAACTCATCTTCCAGAAGTGTACTTGTAAAGCAACAATGATCTTTCGATCTTCGAGCATGTAGAACAGATACCACATCGTCCCATATGGGAATCCAATGAAGGCCCATTCGCGACCTAGCTTCCAATTTCTCCACCTTAGTCTTCTTGACATAGGCGACATCCGCAAATCCTAATATGATTAATACTTGGTTTCGCCTCCCACATCTCGTGGAGTTTTAGGAATGGATTTCGATGGACATCTGCTCAACATGTAAGCAAAGAATGTGAGTGCATACCCCATGTAAATCAAGAAGTCAAGATAGCTCAAGATGGAATGGACCATGTTCAACAAGGTCCTGCCTTCTTTCTCGACACACCATTTAACCGAGGAGTACATGGAGGTGTTAATTGTGAAACTATTCCATGTTCCTTAAGGAACTCATCAAACTCCGTACTCATATACT
The DNA here is from genome assembly GCA_033398695.1 of Orobanche coerulescens. Taxonomy (NCBI): domain Eukaryota; kingdom Viridiplantae; phylum Streptophyta; class Magnoliopsida; order Lamiales; family Orobanchaceae; genus Orobanche; species Orobanche coerulescens. The sequence goes on from CM065801.1 coordinate 184,881,381, forward strand.
CGCCACCTCGGTCCGACCGGTTCTTTGATATGAATACCATTGTTTCTCGACTAGGGCCTTGAATTCCTAGTATACATTAAGTATACTATAATCATACATAGTATGATCGTCTGTAAACGTAATGAAATATTAATATCCGTCACGTGTCGCTTCTAAAGCACCACATACGCTGCATGGATTAATCCCACTTATCAAATGGCTCTTTCAAAAGTCCCCGTGAAGGGGACTTAGTCATTTTGCCTTTAAGGTGTAATACCCTATTGTAATTCACCATTATCATTCAAGAATTATCGCTCAAGAATGTCACTCAAGAATTTTCACTCATTAATGATCATTTGTCACTCATATTCGATCATTGTATTCACCTTCGTGAGTAATTGTATCGTATCAATCGCCATTCATCATCAATCTAGTCGAGAATCGTGCCGTGTTTATCATCGTTGTCATCTTCATAATTTTGCCGTGTCCGAGGACTAGCGCACGCTACGCACTCTCTTTAGCGTGCGCTAATTGAGTACAGATAGCGCATGCTACCTCTCAACACTAGCGCACGCTACTATGTTTCAAGCTGGCACCCGTAAGACACTAGACCGCAATGGGTTGTAAGTAGCGCACGCTAGCAGGTCTGAGTAGCACACAATATTCTATCTCAACTCGTGTTGTAATGACACTCCTCATCGGAGTGGTTGATGATATAATATGGTTCGGTACTACAATTATGTTATTAAATTCATTAATTTTCATTCGCCCGGTGGGTCCTAATGGGGTCCACGACACCGTAATATCTCGCCTAGTTTGGGGTGTTACAGAGTTGGTATCGAGCGTGGTTTTGAATACTACCTTCCGAGTCATGTCTCATTTGAAATCATCGCTCATCGGACTAGTATCATTGGACTTTCGCGCCACGTGTGACCTGCAAGAGCCGATCCCCTGCATCAAAGAACAAGAAGATTTCGATGCCGTGGTATAATTTCTCGAAATAGAATCACTCATTTATCATTCAACACCAACAATCCTCTTTCATCATTTTCATTTTTGATCAAGTCGATCATGTTAATTCAAGAATCACTACCATTTCATTATTCAGCTTGTTGATCTTGAATATCATATCAATAATCTTGTTAACTTGTTCAAGATAATCATTTCAAGAATTTCATCGATAATCACGCTACTTCAGCTTGATCATTCATGTAATCATTGTGGTTGAGCGAGTATGCTCATTTTCATCATTTCATAACGTAATCATAATGTGATATTCATGCGAGATATATAATTATTGTATGACTTTCCACTTCAGTATGGAAAGAGCTGACAGAGGACGCGGGGGAAGAGGCCGTGGTGCGGGCCGAAACCTGAGAGCTCATGTGAATATACGCGCTAATGCAAGGAATAATACTAATTCATCGAGCAGGACGCCGCCACTCATTCACCTGACGTAATCATTCACTATCGTGAGTCGCACTGTGACACAACTCACTAAATGTTCTGCTGATCCACTCGCTTATGTAGGGCATGATGGCCCAAATGACTCAGATGGCACAACCGATGCGGACGATGCATAACTCAACTACTCAAAATCAACAGTTCTTCGCCGCCACCTCGCAGGCAAGTGAGGGGTGTGAGCAGTATCATTGGCGACATCTCTCGACAGAGATCACCTACCTTCGAGGGCTCATCTGAGCCGGCAGATATCATTCACTGGCTTGAAAATTTCGAGAAACTGTTTGCTATGGTGGAATGTTCTGAGGGACACAAAGTTTTAGTTGCGGCTTACTATCTTGGTAAGGGCTCACATTCATGGTGGTTATCATTGAAGCACACCGACGGATCTTGTACTTGGGATCAATTCAAGACTCTCATGATGGAGAGTTATTATCCGAGCCCACTCAGGGAGGCCAAGTTGTCAGAATTACTCACTCTCGACCTCTCAGCGGACGATGATGTTCTCGCCATCGCCGAGAAATTTCAGGAGCTACTTCCTTTCACCTCATCCATTATTCACTCTGAGGCGGACAAGATCAAATACTTCAGCAAGAGGTTGAAGCCTCGTATGCGGATGCAGTTGCTTAATCACAATTGCACCACTCTGGCCGAATTTATTGAGAAAGCTCTTACTTATGAGCTTACTGATAAGGAGATTGCTAAGAAATAACCTTCATCTGCTGGCAAGAAGTCTAAGAAACGTAATCAGTCTGACGGCAGTCAGGCCACTTTCAAGAAACCTTGTGCGGGCTCTACTTTTTCTGAGCGACCCCCTATGGCGCCTAGACCCGTGGAATCTCAGTCACGATTGGCCAGTTCGGCCATCACCTATTTCAACTGTGAAGAACAGGGTCAGTTCAGCACCAAGTGTTCGAGGCAGACTGTCACGTGCCATAAATGTGGGATTGTTGGGCATAAGGCCCATTTTTGCCGAAGAGACTCTAAACCTACTCCGGCATCATCTCAGGCCCCGAGACATTCAAATGCGTAATCAAAGCCACTACCCGCATCGCTCAAGACGATAGGAGCTAATAAAGGCGGCCAAGAGCTATCAAACGGAGCATCCGGTTCGGGGCCTAAGCCCCGAATTTATGAGATGAAGAAGACCGACGATCCAGAGGTCTTGATGATCTCGTGTACACTCGATATTCTATCTCAACCCGTGTTTACCCTTCTATCTCAACTCGTGTTTGGTTAGCAAACCTAATCGTGGTAGATTTACCGAGGGACGACGCCATCCTAGGTATTGATTCGATGGATCATCATGATGCCGCCATTAGTGTCCTTAAGCGTATGGTCACTATCATTTCAGACGATGGGGTCGAATGTGTATTTCAGGAGGTAATCCCACCTATTCCGGAGGGTCATCAACTTCATGAAAGCAGTGAGATTACTCAATCAGGTGTGTAGGTTATTGGTTCTATATGACCAAGACCGAGAAACCATCAAGAATGTTGACGGATATTCCCGTAGTGAGAGAACATGTCGATGTTTTTCCGCACGAGTTACTCGGGCCGCCTCCACAGAGAGATGTGGAATTCACGATTGAGTTGGAGCCCAGACGCCCCTATATCAAGGAACCGCACTGATGGCCCCGACCGAGATGCAGGAGTTGAAGAATCAATTAGAGGATCCGACCGAGAAAGGTTATATTCGACCGAGTGCATCCCCGTGGGGAGCACCAAAGGTTATTTGTCAAGAAGAAGGATGGTTCATTTCGCTTGTGTATTGATTAATGGAATTCAACCAGTGAAGATAAAGAGTAAGTATCCTTTACCCCGTATCGATGATCTTCTCGATCAACTTCGTGGAGCTTCAAGATTTTCCAAGATCGACTTAAGATCCGGATATCATCAGCTAATTCGAGAGTCGATATCGCAAGGACGGCGCTCAACACGCTATGGTCATTATGAGTTTATGGTAATGCCGTTTGGGTTAACTAATGCACCTGCGGTATTCATGGAGTTAATGAATCGGGTTTTCATCAACTATTTGGATCAGTTCATGGTTGTCTTCATTGATGACATTTTGATTTATTCTCGTGACCGGGAGGAGCATGAGTTTCACCTTCATCAGGTGCTCAACGTGTTGAGACGAGAGCAACTTTATGGAAAGTTTTCCAAATGTGAGTTCTGGATGTCCGAAGTGACATTCCTTGGACATGTAATTTCATCAGACGGAGTTCGTGTCGACTCTCATAATATGGAGGCTATCCGAGATTGGCAACCTCCGAAGAATGTTAAGGAAATCAAGTTTCTGATTAGCTGGTTATTATCGGCGATTTATGGAAGGATTTTCTAAAATTGTTCAACCCATGACGAACCTTTTAAGGAAAGATAAGAAATACACGTGGTCCGATGCGTGTTAGCAGAGTTTTGAGGAACTCAAGAGCCAGTTAATTTCATCACATGTACTTTCTTTACCGCAGGGGACGGAAGGATTTGTGGTTTATAGTGATGCGTCCGGACAGGCTCTCGGATGTGTTCTAATGCGTAACAGAAAGTTATTGCTTATGCTTCACGGAAATTGAGACCTTACGAGGTTAATTATCCGACCCACGACCTGGAGCTAGCACCGTGGTTTTCGCATCAAGATTTGGCATCATTATCTTTATGGCGTTACCTGTCATATATTCACCGATCATAAGAGGTTAAAGTACATATTTACTCAGAACGAGTTAAATATGCGACAGAGACGGTGTTTGGAACTAATCAAAGATTATGATATTGAGATACTTTACCACCCGGCAAGGGGAACGTTGTTACCGACGCCTTGAGTCGTAAGTCCGTTAAGGAGCAGATGCTCACTGACAATAGCCTGTAGGAACTTCAATAGAATTTCGAGACCCGAGATCGAGGTCTCAGTTACGCGAGTACAAGGGCAACTTTGTACGTTAGTGATTTCATCGCCACTTGAGGAGGCGATCACGAGAATCGTGGTTCGACCCATTTTTGTTACGCATTCGAGATGATGTGGCTCGGGAAAGCCCTCGATTTGTGGTCCACGAGGATGGACTTTTGCGATTTAAGAACCGGTTGTGCATACCGGAAAATGATGAGTTGAAAAACTCTATTTTGAGAGAAGCTAATGCTAACCCTTATTCCGTTCATCCGGGGTCTATCAAGATGTACAAAGACTTGAAACAAAATTACTGGTGGAGTAATATGAAGCGAGAAGTCGCGGAATTTGTTTCGAGATGCTTAACTCACAAGAATCAAGATAGAACATCGATCAAGCGGTATGTCAAACCTCTCTCTATTCCAGAGTGGAAGTGGGAAGATATTTCAATGGACTTCATCACGAGTTTGCCGACGAGTCGCCGTGGCATGAATACAACTGTAATTGTGGACCGCTTAACTAAATCAGCCATTTCCTTGAGATTAAGGATACGTGGGGTCCCGGATACTTTCTCAATTGTTAATCAAAGAAATAGTGAGACCGCACTGCACTTAAAAGTATCATTTCCGATCGTGACGGATTCGTGTCTCATTTTGGAAATCACCATCGTGCTATGGGAACTCACTTAATCTCAAGATAACTTTTCATCCTCATCCACGGACAATCAGAGAGGAAAATTTAGACTTTGGAAGATATGTTGGGGGTTTGTGTTCTCGATTGGAAAGATGATTAGGAAGCCCAACTTCCGTTGATCGAATTCACGTACAATAATAGTTGGCATGCTTCGATTAATATGGAACCTTGCGAGGCCTTGTACGGTCATCATTGTCGATCTCCTTTGTGTTGGGATGACTTATCAGAATCAATCCACACCGAACCCGATATGCTTATAGCCGCCCGTGAGAAGGTATCTTTGATCAGGAGTCATTTGTTGACCGCCGTAGTCGGCGTAAATCTTATGCAGATAACCGTTGTCGGCCATTAGAGTTCGAGACAGGTGACCATGTTTTGGTCAAGGTATCCCCGAGTCGAGGTATTTTCTGTTTTGGGAAGAGGGGAAAGTTGAGTCCGAGATTCATTGGACCGTTTGAGATTTTGGATCGAGTAGGGGAGTTAGCTTATCGATTGCCTTACCTCCGCCTTGAGCCGAATTCATAATGTGTTTCACGTATCTCGCTTATGGAAGTATGTTGCCAACTCGAGTCACATACTTCAGCTCGACGAAATTGATATCGACGATGATCATTCATATGAGGAGCGCCCCATACGAAGTCTTAGAGCAAATAATCAAACAGCTTAAGGAACAAGACGATTCATTTGGTGAAAATTCAAAGGGTCTAGACACGTAGTCGAAGAGGCTACTTGGGAAACCGAGGATAGTATGCGGAGAGTCATCCCTAGTTGTTTGACCCTTAGTTTCGAGGATGAAACTCTTTTAAGGGGTGTGTATGTAATACCCGGTTGTAATTCACCATTATCATTCAAGAATTATAGTTCAAGAATTGTCACTCAAGAATTTTCACTCATTAATGATCATTTGTCACTCATATTCAATCACCGTATTCACCATTCGCAGTAATTGTATCGTATCAATCGCCATTTATCATCAATCTAGTTGAGAATCGCCGTGTTTATCATCGTTGTCATCTTCATAGTTTTGCTGGTGTGAGGAGTAGCGCACGCTACGTACTCTCTTTAGCATGCGCTAATTGAGTACGGATAGCACACACTACCTCTCAACACTAGCGCACGCTAGTATGTTTCAGCGGGCACCCGTAAGACACCGGACCGCAGCTGTTCTGGCAGCGCACGCCACGAATGGTAAGTAGCGCGCGCCAGCGTGTCGGAGTAGCGCACGCCACGCAATGGGTGTAATGCGTGCTAAGGACGGATCAGCAGAGTCCAGGCTACCGGACCGCATCGTTAATTCCTAGCGTACGCTAACAGTAGATATTAGCGTACGCTAATCGGGGTTAGTAGCGCACGCTGAATTATGTGTGTAGCGCGCGCTACCGCGATCATATCAGGGAACAGAAGGTTCTGGAATCCAGTACTGGGCATCAGATAATTCGTTAGCGCACGCTAACATAATGGGATTAGCGCACGCTAAGTGTACAGCCGTAGCGCATGCTACAAAAGGTACATAGCGCACGCTACCATTTTTGGACAATGGGTACTGGACTACCCAAAACACCCGTTAGCGCACACTAAAAACTGGACCTAGCGCGCGCTAAACTGGGATTTCTATATATAGATACTAGTCGCTTCTTCGCCGCTATCATTTCACTCCATTCGCTTGGCGGTTTTGGGCGAATCCAGCGATTTGGAGAGTGTTCTTCGAGGTGCAATAATCAATCATCATTTCCAAGCATATAATCCGAGTAATCATCATTCATCATCTCCAAACATCATAATCAAGGTAATGATTTCTTCAATCTAGAATTTCGACTTTTGGGGTTTTCTCCCGATTTCTTCGTATGAGCTTGGATTGTTGTTGGAATATGTTAGATATGGATTCTCTATCTTCGATAAATGCATTCCTACGGATTTAATGGCATATATTTTGGATTTCATGAATTGTTTGTGGTTTGATTAAAGAACACTTTGGGGTCGGGCTTTGATATTTTTGGGGTTTTCGATTAGATGTTGTCGTTAACTCAATTATGGATTCCTATAGGATTATTGATATCATTGAAAGTGTTTTGATGGTTTGAAATACTCATTTTGGAGTTGGTTTCATATATTCAGATCGATATTATCAAAGGATGTGTGTTTGCTAAGTGTTCGCTAGAATGCCTCAATGAGTTCGATATTGTTGTATCGACATTTGAGTTGGTTATAATCATGTTTGATACGTATATTGAGCAGTGTTGGTAATTGTCATTTAAGGTTGTTCGAGCGACCGACATCTCATTGTAGGACGTTTGTTCGAGGAAGGACATTCTTCACCTATTGAGTAAGTTAATTCTTACTCGGTTAAAAGGATATTCATTCCTTTCGTTGTTGTTCATTCATAATCATAATTTATTCATAATGTATTAACCGTATTGAGACTTGTAATTGTCAATTAATCACTTCATTCACGAGGAACGACGGTTCCAACTATTTCATTGAGCTATCATTCATTTCACTATCATTTCATCTCGGTGAGTCATTCTTGACTTTGTCGGATTGTTATTCACTAATATTCTTCATGTTCATTCTTGCTCATATGACCTTCTGTGTTCATATTGCGCGGCCGGGAAGGGATGTGTGGAATTTTTAGTCGGGCACGTGATGGTCATGTGTTGGGTTCACCGACACATCGGACTGTGCACACGGTAATGTACCTCCGTGAGACTAATTAGGTACAAGGGCGGGTGTGTCCAGACACTCGTCTTGTGCACATGCACATACCATTACGGTGTACCGTGATGCCTCTCTTCGGCCATTTCATAATTAAGTTATATCATGATTGTGTTTATTCAACTCTTGAGGATTGTTGTTCTCAGAATCGACCCTACTGGGGATGTTGTTTTCGTGTCATGGCAAGGCTAAGGCACGGAAGAGAATGTTGACGGCGAGGAGTCCCAGTGATACTAGTAGGGGCCCACCTTTTCATTCACTCATGTTTTCTTCATTATTATTTCCGCTATGTATTTCCGCTTGAAGATTCATTTATTCAGTTGTTGTATATTTTATCTTCTTATAAAATATACATGTATTCTCAGATTATCTTGGGTGTGTTGTAATAAAACTCCTCATCGGAGTGATTGATGATATAATGTGGTTCGCACTACAATTATGTTATTAAATTCATTAATTTTCATTCACTCGTGGGTCCTAAATGGGGTCCACGACACCGTAATATCCGCCTAGTTTGGGTGTTACATAAGGCAAGATTCACAAGTAGGAAAGGGATGCGATCCTAATGGACCCATAAGTCCATCTTTTTCCATTTTTGAACCTTGGCCGACCAACATGACCAAGTCTAAGATGTCATTTCAAAACTTGATTGGTTTCATACCTACCACGCTTTCTAGTCATAGTATTCGCAACTACTTTGTTGCCGAGGTTTAGATGATATAATCCATTTAACAATGTAGCAAGACTCTACTAGTTTATTTCTTAATAAATTTTGGCAGAACCATCACTAATGAAAAATGAAAAGCCTTTTCGGTCCATGACCGAATGGATACAATGTTTTTATGTCCCTTGGGCAAAACAAGTACATCTTCTAAAGTCAAAACGGCCGGATTCTAAACCCAAAAGAAGTGATCCTATGTCGGCCGCCTCGACACTATGCCTCGCTTCCGACCGTGATCATAACTTCTCCACTCCAAGCTTCCTACTTTGTTCCGCATCCCGATTCACGGTATAAATATGAGAATTAGCTCCTTAATCCAAGATCCATGAAATAGAAAATACCGTAATGTAACAATTTGTTTTCAAAACTAAAAGTTCTGACTAAGCGCCATGAAGAATCTGACGCCTCTTGCCCAAAGGGCCCATCTCACCGCACTTGAGACAAACGCCCTTCTTCTTCCTCTTCGAACCATCGGGCCTTGCCCTTACCCTTAAGGTCCTCAACTTGTGGTTCCGTCTCGCTTCTTGGTCTTTTTCTTCTTGTTGACCTTCGAGATCCGTAAGAAATCACAAGGGCGTACTCTTCATTTGAGACCGAGCGGTCACTAGTTTGTTCATTAGCCCACCGAGTTACATGCAATCAATCTCATTGTAGTTGAAATTCATAACAAACTATGAGAAGGAATCAGTGAGAGACCGTAGGATAAGGTCGGCTTGAAGAGAATTATCTATCTTAAAATCAAGAGCCTCCAATCTCTCGATCACGGATATCATTTTGAGGACGTGGTCCCCAACCTTCTCATCTTCCTTCATCCTTGCGCCGAACAGCTTGCTTGATATCTCATATCTAGCGCTGACCGTGCTCACCATAAAGCTCGATTAATCGAGATAGAATCGCCAGCGTGTCATTTTCTCACGAGCTCTATGAAGCTCATTAGACATGGAAGCCATCATATATGCATGGACTTTCACATCATCCTTAACCCACTTTTCGTGGTTTTCAATCTCTTCCCGATCGCTCTTGTCCACACCGGAGGCGCCGAATGTCCGTCTCCAAGACGTATCCCAAAGGCTCTATACCGAGGACTATCATCGATTCATGGAGCCAATCCACAAAGTTAGGTCCGCTCAAGGTGTTCTTTTCGAGTAGAATTGCGAGTGGGTTCATTGTCATATTGAGAGTTATGTCTCGCATTAAGGCATGATTAATTAGTGACTCATTTAATTATGTTCGAGTATAATATTAAGGTCTTTTCTATTCTTGTTACCCAACTCCCACTATTTTTATCTAATAACACACTTCCATGTGAAATCCTAAGTATAGTCGCCTACTTCATAGTGGTGATCGAGTCCTTTATAAATCTTAATAGAGGGCAACCGAATGTGTTTCTAGTCTATTAATTTTCATAAAGGGGTGTCCAACACCAACCCATCTAATGGATGATTCGATCTTCTTTTTCCTCTTGTTCACTCCTCAACCTATACGGTTTCTATGGTTCGTGAATAAGTTAAGTTTATACCATCGACGCAAATTACTTTCACAATCAATCTTATTCGCAACCTATCGTGTTTCTAGGATAAAATTTGCTCCAACCGAAGGCATCCAATGTGCTCCCGTAATTTATCCGTCCTCCCCGAATGACTACCCCGATAACTCTAAGCATAGCACATCCATTGATTTCAATTTCCCGAAAGCTCGATGGAGGGAAGGAAAACTTTGAAACCTTATAAACTTAATAATTTGTCGTGGGAGAATTTTCGCGATTAATGTTACATTTTGCACATTAATTCATTTAAGTGTGTTTGTGCATTCATACAATATGAACAACTATTCACAACCTAGTTGCTACCAACATGTGGCTCATGGACCGTTCCTAGAAAACAAAACTCCGTAATCTAATTACAATTCTTCGCCTTAAATCCTCGCCTTCTCGAAACGGATCTTCCTCCGGTCTTTGTCATTACATATAAATTTTACATTGAAAATTACATCCTAGATACAAATATTTCTAGTAAAATAAATAGGCTCAAAACGGCCTTTACAACCCAATCGAATAAAACGAACAATTCAAAAAACTAAGTCCACGAACCACATCCCCATTCAAAAGCATTCATCCAATAAATACTATATAAATGGAAAGCGAGAGATACATTGATCCAATCAACAATAGAACCGATCCAATCGATTCATTCAAAACGAATTAATCCAATTAATTCAAACAACCATCAATTTTAACTTGTTCTCGATTTATAAAATATTTCATTAAATTAATTCCCTAAGATTAAAATTACCATAATTAAATCTTAGTCAAATTAAATCCAATTTAATTTGTGAGAAATTAATTATCGAACGAAATATAAAAACAAAGTCGAAAAACACGGCGTAACACCGCCAGCAAGCCGCCTCGCAGATCGCCGAGCAGGCAGAGTGACCGACAGGACCGAGACCATTGCTGTGCATGGCCGGCACAAATCAAGCCGAGCCCGGCCGATCACGAGTCCAGATCACGATTTGCCGCCTGATCAAGGAGGCACTGCCAAATTTCAGCCGCCGGTCCGATTACGCTGCCTGCTGTGACCGATTCCAAAATAACATTTTTCTAATCTTTATCTTACACTTTAAATCAGCTTTTTCAAAAGAAAATAGATTTACATTGTAACATAAAATCATGAAAAATAAATTTTGGATGAACAATAGAAAATCAACGATTAATATGATTATAATTCCAAATCATATATCATCTAATCAAGCATTCCAAATACCAATATCATATATACGATCACAAGACCTACTCTCCGATACCACTGTTGGGATTTGGTGCCTAAAACGAAGGCTCAAAGAAGCGTAAAACAAAATTAATTCGATCCAATCCCTACGAGGATCGATCGAGCTACATATATACGAATATAGAAACAAAAACACAAGAGATGTAAGAAACTCACCCTTGTAGTCCGTTGATTAAACGGATTCATTCTCTTGAGCTTTTCCTCAAGCTTTACTTGTATATCCCTACGATCCAACGTGCTCCAAGCCCTCGATGATCCAACGTCGAAAATACAACGATCTACTTGCCACGCCACGAGAAATCACCTAATGACTAAACTTCGTTATCCTCCAAGGATACGGCTAGAACAAGATTATAAGATCTTGAATATAAAGATTATTACACTCTAAGTGTTTAATCTATTTTCTCTCTATTTTTCTCTCAATCTTTCTCTAAGAAATTGAAGAAAAGAATAAAGAAGATGAAGATGAAGTTGAAGACCATGGAAATGAACTCTAAGTTCTTTCTCTCTTGAACTCACGTATGAAACCAAAAGTGTTGGAGAGAGATAAAGTCTTCCACCTTTATTCAATTTCAACCCACATGACCAAAACCCCACAAGCCATGTTCTTCCATTAAAAATGAAAACAAAAGACAAGGGAAGTTAGGTGGAAATAGGGGCGGACTATCTAGAAGGAGCCTGACGAATTCGTTCATTTCGGCTCCCGAGAGTCCAAACAGATAAAGTCCAATTCCGCCCGATGTATTTATATTAATTAATTAATCTAATTAATTAATTATATAAAATACATAACAACATAATTAATTTCTCCAAGAAATAATTATATTCATTAATTAAATTAATCACCCAGTAATTTATTTAATTCATTAGGCCGTAAATCAATTTATTCAATAAATCAATTTAGACATCCAATGTCCCTAAACTAATTAGACATCCAATGTCCAATAAATTAGATATCCAATATCTAATAAAGAGAGAATAAGCTCGATTCATTCCGTCGTCAATCCTATTGCGCGACTCGATAGGTCCGTCTCAGTCAGCAATGGGAGGAACCAAAGAGTAGTAGCACCACCTAGCCAGCCTCGCGGCCTATACTGCACTTAACCGAGAACGAATGATTGGGATCATTCAAGAACCATTCTGTCGTGAATACCAAGAATGTACAAACCCTTCTTTCAAATGTCCCGATCAAGATATAGGGTCACGGCCACCAAACCCTATATGTACTTGACGCTATGCATGCGTTAATGCAAATCGAGATCATCGAGCTTTCATGTATTTAATACAAATAGCTCCAATGCTTCGCCAAAGACTTATGATCTCATCTCGCCAATAACCGCATAGACATATATCCCGCTCACTAACAGGAGAAAGAATTCTATCTTGGTATTCAAGAGACTCGCTACTTGCCCGTCAAGGCGCACGCCGAGGTTGACCCCACCTCCCGCTTACATGTTCGAACCACTCTAATGTAAATATTGAAGTCACAAGCACATCCATACTAAATCATCAAGTAGAAGGTTCTCGAATACCTATCACAACCTTTCGATTCCATCATTGACTATCCCGAGTAAAATCCGTGTGACGAATCGAGGGTGAGTTTGTTCGAGTATACTAATCCAATTAGCATACCTATAACATGTGCTCCCACTAACCATTAGTGTTCGACGGCACTCTCCTTGTCAAAGAACACGCTATACAAGTCTTCACATAAACTTAACGCCTACCAAGTTTCATCGACTTGCGAACAATTAAATATTTGAGCTATAAACCTTTCCAAGGCCGGCCCCCTTATCCAATAAGGAGTGGAACGCTTTGCTCTCAAATACACGGACTAGTTTCTATATGTTTATTTACGAGTCAGAACGCCAAGAACTATCAAGAATAAGGAAACATTCATTGCCTTATATAAATGATTTACATAATCACGAGTACAATGCTTTCACTCAAGATCCTCCGAGTAGCATTCGAGGGCATACAACTAACATCCACTGTGCTAGACATCGAAACAACACATTACATTACATACCGAATTAACAAAATAACGAACCCACGTAATCGATTTGGTCTTTTGTCACTAACATATAAGTCAAAATACACATTTCTATCTCGACTCATACCCATGCAAGGTTAAAATACACTCATAACAAAAATACGACAAATGAAAAGACCATACAACAAACTCCGACCGATCGCACCCAAAATTGGCCTTTATGTGATTAGTGTCATTCGCCTTCCATCATCCTTCGCGCCTATCCTATGTTTTGCTCCCGAAACCCGCATGTACCGGATGCGTATCAAACATCAACCCCCGAATACTGGGCTTAGCAAAACTCCACCGCTTTGCTAGTGCAAGTATAAAGTGCAAATACGAGCCATACACAACTCATTCCGAGAATACAACGAAAGACTTCCCGAGATATTTCATTTAGTTAAAATAGTTCAAGTCTAGAAAGTAGAAACGAAACAAGTAAGCACTTTGAAAACACTTCCAAATCTCGGAGTTTTGGAACATTTGAAATTGAAAAGTTCTTAATTCCTCGAAAGCCACTTAGTGGTCACAACCCCAAAGTTCATTTTCCAAAATGTAAATCATAATAAAATACGGATCCACGACCCAACCATCACGGTCACATAATACAGGTTCAAGACCCGATCATCCACTTCAATTCACTTACAAGGACATATAATAAATAAAACATTATTCTTATACCAATCTAACTAAACACCAATACTCGATATATAATGACTCTCGACCCCGAGTAAAAAGCATTGTGATACTCCTGACATATCACAACCAATCACCAAGAAAACACTGCAATTCTCGTGGCCCGGTCCAATTTTCAAGCCATCAAGTCCTTGTGTGCCCTGGCCGAGCAATCCCTGTGTGAGAATACCCCAATCGAAGTAACTCCCATGACCCGGTCCAGCTGCTAAGCCACCAAGTCCATGTGTGACCCCATCGAGTCAATCCACAGGTGAGAGTACCTCGAGAACAACCTTTCAACACACATTAATTCACATTTCCAAACCACAATCCCCGAGGGTCAATCACATTATATATAGTCGAGGTACTTTGCTAGAATGACCAAATTATCCAACACATACTCACGACCCAGAACTAGGACAATCAACAAAGAAGCACACCATCTAAATAGCACCGAACGGCAGAACCAATATCACACAAGTTCACATATTCACACACAACCGCATGTCTCAACGCACACATCCTAACAAAAGGATTGAACTCCAAATTTACCAACAACATAATCATACATAATGGCATCACACGAAAGTAAGGCAATCCTATGCTCAACACTAGCACACATATTCAATTGAGCACATTAATTCACTGAACACACGAGTCATCTTTTAAGGAAACCATAATTGTAAATATACCAATTCTTTTGAAAAATGGTTATAAACATTCATTTAGCACATATCGTCGATTACCAACCAATATATCCAAAAAACACGTAATGTATGGACAAGATACTTGCTTCGATAATCGATACCGGGCCCTCCGAAGAACACGGCTAAATCGAGAAACCTCGAACACCTACAATTCTCTGGATGGAAACAATAATAACACGATCGATCGGGAAGCTTGAAGAAAACGATGAATGGAAGAGTTACGACTCGAGTTCTTCACAAGGAACCTGACCCTAACATCATACCATCAATACATTAATGATGATACGAGGAAGAATAATCATATAATGCCTGAATCCCCTTTGAGACATTTTATCGAACACCATCGAGGCGTCGATTAGAAACTCAATAAAACGACGAATCCTCGGCAATATAACCATGGAACAACAAGGAATTCGATATAATACAGCTTAACAATCATCAATCCATCACTATTCTAAGTAAATCAGATTAAACGGACAAAATCGAACGAAATCCCCAAAACTAGATTTTTAGAAAACTTACCCTGACTCGGTCGATCGGAGCAAGTTATGAAAGGATTAATCGGTGATATGGGCTCAGGAATTTCGTGGATTTATAGTGGAACAACATGGCCCCGTGTCCTCCAAGCCCCAGCCGCGGAAAGGAAAGAAAAGGAATGGGAAAATGGGTGTAAACCCGCCTGCTCATTATATTTATAGCCGTGCGTAACACGGCGCAACAAACAAAATTTCAACCAGGCGTGTCTACCACCGTGTTGTGGGTCACGCGACCTGACCGACACGGTGCAAAACACTTGCGCGTGTGTCTCGGCCGTGTCCGACACGGTGCAACACTTGCGCTGGTGTCTCGGCCGTGTCCTGCAGAATGCTAGCCCGGCCGACCTGCCGCATCACCCGGCGCCAGCGCTGCCACCGCCGTGTTGTACAGTGTCCAACAAAGAAACCTCCTATGCAAAACGATTCCGACATAATCCAAAAATTACGATAGAACCACCACAACGATCCTAAGAAGACGAATAATAATAAACAGACATACGATTAGCTCGACTTACGCAACGATAAGTCGTACTCAACAAACACCACAACACGGTACATCATACCGTACCTAACATAGGGAAAATCTCAAGTAATCACCTACAGACAAAATGACCGCACAACCGAAAAAATTCAAAATAATCGAACCGAGAATCTCGGGTATTACATTCTACCCTACTAAAAATAAGATTCGTCCCGAAACTTAAAACAAGAGCAAGGCGACTCTAGATAACACACGTTATCTGGTATTTACAGCGCACAAGAGCTTCATGAAGTACAGAGCTACTGCGGTCCAATTAAATGCGCAAGAATGTTTACGAAAAGCAACGAACATGAACCACTACGGTTGATAAATTCGAGCAGTACAACAACCAAAACACAAGTCCAACGTTGAACAAGAATATAATTCCAATAACCTCAAATGTTTGGAAGATCAAATACGAAGACAATTTCCCAACACTTATGGAAATTACGAAGTGGCCCAGATGTTCAATAATCACGATTACGAGATCAAACAATAATGATTGGACAACGACGAACGAAATAGCTATGATCGAACAACAACGATCGACTCTGAAGTTCACAACTTAAATCAAGACATCAATAAACTTGTAGGAACCACGAGGTGTTAATTTTGTACACGGTTCATAGGAAATCGATCTGAACTTGGGAAGATCACAATGATATACAGATCAATTTGGGACAATATCAGACCTCGCTCGAATGACAAAGGTGAGAACCAACACAAGGTCAGAACCATCAACTAACACAATCGAGTCGATACGGTCGAACGAAATGGAAGCGAAAAAATATGGGTATTACATCATATCACCTTTAAAAGAGGTTTTGTCCCCGAAACCTAAACAACGAGAACGAAGTGCTAGAATAGCAACCTTCCCGTCTATATCAGCTTGGTCCCGCATCCGATCTCTATGACCAATCAGATCATGGTCATGACCGTGTCCTCTCGTCCTCAAAGATATTAAGCGTATTCTCACTGCTACAATGGCACAACTTCATAAAAATAATATGCTAAAGTACCAACTCAAAGACGACATCACATAAGGTAACTAATAACAACTTGGTAAGAAAATCCACGAGGTATCCTTTTAAATGATTTCATTTGAAAATCCTCGGATTTGTATGCTATTCACAATAAAACTTTAAAAGTATTTTTGGTTCCTCGAGTTGTTTCATCAAAACGTGTAAACAACAGACTTTAACCGTCTCATTTTGAAATCATTTGTAAAACATTATTTTCTGTGCAACCGGCATTGTCAAAAACACCACGCCACTACACACCAACATCACCGTTAATAACAAACAAGGTAACCACGCAAGGTCATCAAACCATTCGTACATACTTTAATCAATACGGGAAACCTTCCCAAATTCGAGTTTGAAGTTTAAATCGAGTGAGATTTTTCATCTTTCACTATATATTTTTGAAAGTAAAAATCGTATTGGTTTTTGAAATAAAATTTTTTATGGTGTGAAAGACTTTTGAAAATCATGTACTCGAATTATGTGAAAATACAACAATACATTAAAATCTTTTTCAAAAATCCTCCCAACACTACATAAAAATCAACGACGGTAACATTTTACAAAATGTTTAAAGGTACTTTAAAACAACTCTTTCAAATACTGTCGAGGTTTTATTTGAGAATTCGAGGTCGGCTCGCCAATTCCAAATAATTTTCAAAGTACACCCAGAGCCACCGATTAATCCAACCGTCGAAACTTTATCAAATTTTCAGGAAAGCGTTCTCGAACACACACACACAGCAGACATAAGTTAAATATAATCAATTATCAATTAGCACTACAAAAAGTCCCAACACATATTCCCACACAACAGCTTGTCATCACTAGACAAAGACACATAGAATACAATACGATGAAAGTTAGACCTAACGGCTAAAAATGCGGTTCCATAGCCTCTGCCAAGGATGATTAGTGTAACACCATATTAGGAATAATTACAGCGCCGTAAACCCTTTATATAAGAATTTACAAGGTTAAATTAAAAGAAATGCTGAATAAAACAGAAATATCACCAGAAGTTGAGTAATTCGATAGCCGGCTTAATCAACCCAAATCAATCCATTTATCACAAACTTCTCAAATCATCAAAAGAACATACGTACTCGAGTACTAAAAACCAAACCAGAATAACAAAACAATACAACGGATAACATCACTGAGCCCTTCGTCATCATGTCGGTACTTTGGTTGCTTCCCCGCTCCTCGGCTACCTGAACATCAAAACAAATGTCCACCCCCGCAGGGGTTAGCAAAACGATGCTAGTACAAGTATCACAATATACAAAATCAGATATGCAACAACGATGCATAGCAAAATACAAAACACGGACTTCCGCTACCGGAATCCAACGATGTGAATCCACATGATTCCATCAACACAACATGGGGTAATCCAATGATCCAGTGCCCTCAGCATAGATTCCAAGATGATCCCGTCGGACCAACACGAGGTGGAAAAACCCGTCCAATGATCCAAATTCTCAACATAGATCCCAATATAATCCCGCGACCAACACGAGATGGACAACCGATCCAAAGACCTCAAGATAGATCACACGATCCCTTTTGGATCAATACAACACACACGATACAACCATGCATACACATATGCAACACAATATGTTCATCAACATGAACAACATAAGAATTAATAACCTCGACGACATCATGACAATCCAACTTGAATGATCTCATGTTCAACAACATGAGTAACAATATGCATGATCAAAATCATCAACATTAAACCAATAGTCAAATTACGATACTTGCCTTAAAGATGGCAAGAATTAAATACTCCAACGACTGTCAACACGCCCGAAGGTCGCCGCCCATCGATCGATCACCTTGCAAGGCTCGTACCTTGTTCAAAAGAAATAACAAGTGATTCAACATACTTCTCAAAACTAACGTTTGAGCACCGAACGTCCTAAGTCATATCCAAGTTAACATTACCGTAAGCCCGGTTCACGCTTATCTACTCGATGAAAGATAAGCCGAAAATGACAAACTTCATATGAATCGAATGACCATAATGGAGGTGAAATGTCGACGTCTACGGATTCATGGATATACAAGTCACCACAATCTAAACTTCAATCATGATTTCGACTTCCAATATATATACATTTTATCAAAAGTGTGATTCAAGATACAAGCATACCAAGCATACTTCGCAAGGGAACGATACTACGGTGCTCCAAGATTGATTATATCGACATAGCTGATTCATTCAAACATGGATATGAAGAAGTTGGTTAAACCGAACACCTCTATCAAAACACGAATTATTCTCGGTGAAATATCTTAGTAATCTCAGAAAACTTCCTAGAATCATGCTCATAATTCAGAATCTAACTCGTGACACTGCATCCTAAGGTTATATCTCAACAAGGTTCGACTAATACTCTTTAACAACGAAGGAGAGCTAAAGAATAACCAAATCTATTCTTCTAAAAACATGGTGTTCGACTCCTCATGAATATAACGAACTTGGTAATCTCAAAAACAGGTTCATAACATCATCAAGAACATGTAATCTAGTTGGTGAAGGATCAACATACCTCAATATAGAAAAGAACAACGAATACTTGGTGAAACTCAACACCGGATGCTTGAACACCAATCCACAGGGGTCTACGATCCTCTAAATCGAGCTGAGATGATGTTATGAGAGATTTATGGTGCTGGGGGGGTTCTCAGGTTACAAAAATCGGCCAAGGAGTGAGGAGGAAATTAAATGGAGGTTGAGGTCTATAAATAGATTTTAACACATTACGTACGTTGAGGGCGAAGCCTTACGTACATAATCGCCTTAGCGTACGCTATCCTCAAACCTTAGCGTACGTTATCGTCTGGCAGTACTCACTGTCTCAATTCTAGCTTCTATTACGTATGTTATACAAGGCCTTTATGTACATAAAACCATGTACATAGCGCACGCTAACACGCATGTCTAACGTACGTTAAGCCATGTACGAAAAGCCGTCCAGGTTCACGCGGGGCAATTTTAGCGAATCTCACCCTAGCCCCCACACGCCGACCTTATCTGATCCGCCTCTGACTCGAGCTTATGTACGCTACGCTACAACCATAACGTATGTTATATTCAACACATAGCGTATGTTATGCTAAACGTCTAGCGTACGTTATGCGTGCAAATGCATGCATGCATGAATGTGTAGGAAACTTAAAAACGCAGAAATACGAATACGGCAAACCACACTTCGATTATTTTTATCACATAGTTAAAACGTTACAAGTTCAAATACAGGTAAAATACATAATAATTATCCGGGCATTACATACTACCCCTCTAAAAAGAAGTTTCGTCCCGAAACTTAAGACGAAAACAATTCCGGGTATCTCGACTTCATACTATCCTCAGTCTCCCAAGTTGCTTCTTCGACTCCATGTCGAGACCACTGAACTTTAACCAAGGAGATTGGTTTATTCCTCAATTGTTTGACTCGACTCTCGAGTATCTTGATTGGCTTTTCTTCGAACGTGCCATCATTAGCCACTTCAATCTCGCCAAAGTCGATGATATGACTGGGGTCTGGTTCATATTTCCATAATTGGGATACGTGGAGAACATTATGAACGTGACTTAGAGATGGCGGTAAGGCCAACCTGTACACCAACTCCCCAACTCTTTCAAAGATCTCGAATGGTCTGATATATCTCGGACTGAGCTTTCCCTTCCTCCCAAAACGAAAAATTTCCCGAGTAGGAGAAACCTTTAAGAGCACGTGGTCCCCAATTCCAAACTCTAATGGGCGACTGTGCACGTCTGCATAAGACTTCTGTCGATACTGGGCAGTCAACAGCCTTTCACAAATCAGAGCTACCTTCTCTTGAGTCTGAACTACCAACTATGGTTCTGTCTCGATCAAATCGCATTTAATCATCCCAACACAGGGGTGATCTCGCATCTTCTCCCGCATAACGCTCAAATGGTGCCATCTTAATGAAAGCATGCCAACTATTGTTGTAGGTGAATTCAATCAACGGCAAATGAATCTCCTGCATACCAACCAATCTAAGGCACAAGCTCTTAGCATATCTTCCACTATCCGAATAGTCCTTTTCGACTATCCGTCCGTCTCGAGGATGATAAGTTGTGCTAAAGTTCACTGCTTCCAAGGCTTTATGAATCGCCTCCCAAAAGTGTGACAAAAACGACCATCCCGATCCGATATAATTGTCTTTGGTGTAATATCCAAATTTCTACTATCATTGTTAATGTTATTTTATACGAGTCATGCCGCATGTTGTGGAATCAGAGAGTATGGATAAAACAATCAAGGATCGAGACCTCTGTATTGGTATAATTAGTGTACTTAGTCGATACTTACAGCTGAGGATATTGTGTATCGTATGAGAATGTTATTGGAAGGAGTATGTGTAATTGGTATGTCATATGTTCGTATTCGTATGGTGAGACGCTGACAACAATAACTAAAAACGGCCAAGGATAGCATTATTAGCGCACGCTAATATACATGACTAGCGCACACTATCGCAGGATTAGCGCACGCCACGCATAGGTTAGTGTATGCTAGTACACTGCATCGTAAGGAATCTACGTGTGGACCCGCCACTTTCGCGCATGTTCCGATAAGGTCAACGGATGTTTGTTATGAAGGATTAGCGCACGCTAATGCATATTGATTAGCCCACGCTAATCGTGTCGGCCCAAAGGAATCTTGACTTTGTCGTTACTTTCGCATGTGGGGACGCAGGGGTAGGTGCGGATCAAGAAAGTCAACTATGAGTAGCGCACGCTATGGTCAAGGCTTGCGATGCTAGATAGAGGCATTAACGTACGCTATCGCATGGGCATTGCGTACGTAAATCATTGTATGTAGTGAGGCAAGAGCCTCTGATCGCAATATCGCATGCTAACAAAGACAGTTAGCGCACGCTAAGCATGTAACGTACGTTAAATGAAGATGTTAGCGTATGTTAATAACGTACATTATATATAAGTGCAGTTGACCATTATTCGTCATTTCCATCCTTTTCTTCATGAGAGCCGGTAGAGAGAGCCTTGAGAGGTATTTAAGGTTCTCAAACACTGAGAGATGATGATCTTTAACAAGATTAAGATGGAGAGCATGGATTTAAGCCTTGATCTTGAAGTTATTCATAATTCTAGGAAAGGAGTTCAATTGTTCTTCTTCTTGGTTCATATATACAAGGTAATTTCGTATCCCTTTAATAGTGGTTCGTTTTTAAGGATGATTACTTGTGAGGAAGCGAATTGGATTATCTTGTGATGATGTTATATGAGATTTAATGGGATAAGAGTTCTCGGATGTTAATTAAGATTCTCCATACTTTAAGAATTGTGTTTCGTTTAAACGATGAAAGAAGGATTTCTGAAGTATGCTGATTTCATATGAATCATGATATGAGGTTGTATTCCAGATTAAGTATGATATGATCCTTGTTAACGGGTTGGTCTGATTATTGATGATGTCGTTGATATCTTCTTCATGATGATATATACATCGGGCTTTGTAGTTTTGAATGTGATTTCGGACATCTCATGTTCTTGAAGAACTCGTGAATAATATGATATGATGTTGATATTTGAGGAAGAAGATGATATGTGAATATATGAATTGGATTAAGAGTTGAATGATTACCTATATGTTAAAGGATATCGGACTTCATTGTTTTGATAGCTATGAACATGGTTTCGAATCACTTAGTGTTCTTGATAATCGCCCTATGTTGATCGGAATCTGAAAAGCATGCATCTGTACAGCATTAGCGCACGCTAAGCTTACGGGCTAGCGCACGCTAATGGGAGCTACTTAACACACGCTACGTTATGCGTTTAACATGTGCTAAGTAGGCATAAAGGCAATATTTTCGTGTTGTGGTTGTGAATTTGTACTGTTTGAGTCGATTGTTCAGACTTATGTTTAACCGAGGTGTCGTAGAACCGTTGGGTTTGTGGACTGGTTATGTCGGTTATTGATTGTTATCGGATTGTTGTTTATTGATTATTGCCATAGGTTGTGGTAAGTGATCGGTGATTAGAACCATGCCTTACGATCGTATTCGAGATTGTTCGTAGATTGCATTGATTAGGGCCGAGGGACTTGTAGATGATGGCAATGGATTTGGTAACGACTTCATCCGTATCGAGGCGTTATTACTTGCTCGCTTATAATGTTTAATGAATGGTTTCGCCATTTCGCTTATAATGCATATAGAAATGATTATATGTTGTCTTTTCGATTCTGGAAGTTAAATCGTACTGTATGTGATTTATTTTGGTTATTGACATATTCGGGTATCGAGGTTACATTATGGTAAAGACGAGGATATGAGTATCTATAATTCATTGTACGTTTGGATCGCCGAGCATTGAGGATAATTGCCGGTGATGATTTGACATCGAGATTTCTCCTGAAGGACTTAGAACAAGTATCTTAGTTTGGTTCGGTTTAGTGTTAATGATGTTGATCATGCAGGTTGTCATTCATGTTGCTGAACATGAAGTCGTCCTAGTTGTTTCATCATAGTGTCGTTCATGTTTTGACTCATATGTTGTTCATGTTGATGAACATATTGAGTTACATACTGTATGCATAATTGTATTGTTTATGTTGTAAATGATCCGATGGGATCATGAGGATCTATGCTGAGGGTGCTGGATCGGATGTCCACCATGCGTTGGTTCGACGGGATCATCATGGGGATCGCTGGATCGCTGGGCAAGTTTTCCACCATGCGTTGGTCCAACGGAATCATCATGGGGATCTATGTTGAGGGCGCTGGATCGTTGGATTACCAAGTATTGTGTTGATGGAATCATGTGTATTCGCATCGTTGGTTTTATATGTGTTTTTGTGCATATGTATATTGTTGGTTATCCATCTCATGTTGATCTAGTAGGATCATCAGGGAATCTATGCTTAGGGTGCTGGATCATGGGATTTTCATTGAGTATACACTGTTGTTATTGTTTTGAGCATATTGACGTGGTCATATGAGTATGCATTTGTAGGTCTTGTGTTAGGACCGTGCCCGTATTCCATTGATCTGATCTCGGATTAGACTGACATGATTGTCGTGGTATTGTGCATCTCGAGGTATGTTCCGTATTTCCATTGGTTGTTGTCTTTTGATGGACAATCGATTATTGTGTTTAGATGTGATGATATCACCCGATGGATTGGGATCGACCGAGTTAGCAGAATTCATAACAGTGAGTTATGAGGATGTTTTAAGAACCTTGAGTTCCGTTTGATATACAGTACCGATGATTAGATATGAGCTTACCGTGTTGTTGAGGATACGAGATGTGAACTTTGGTAATTATTATCACGAGTTGGTAAAGTTATGGCAGTAAGATTACATTGGTCGTATTCTTACTTAGTATTTTCATTGGTATGTAATTATTGATGTGATGTGATGGTTATCATTATCGACATTATGGTCGACCCGTCGTGGGATTTCTTTTTAGGTTCTCGATTATCAAGCTTGTAGCGGTCGTGGAGAGATGAGCTTCCTGAGGATACCGCTAGGGCATGCATTTGTGTATTGAATTTCCTGATCAGTTCTTGTATTCCACTGCTAGAGTATTTTAATTTTTTATCTTTTTCCGCTGCGTGAGTATTTTTAAATGGCCTTTTGGTATCTGGTAACTTGGGTACTTTGGCAAAAAATTTCTTTAGCCTTGTGGGTTCCATCTCAGGGCCCACAGCGCTGTAATATTCCTGGATGGCTCTGGGCGTGTTACATTTGGCATACCATGCAATCGGACTATCTCCGCAATAAACACTCGTACAACTTCATCGTCCCCATGTATCCTTAATACCTAAAATGAGCCGACTTGGTTAGACGATCAACTATCACCCAAATCATATTCATCCCCTGCTCGTCATTGGCATATTGGTGATAAAGTCCATCGATATATCCTCCCATTTCCATTCAAGAATCGAAGTGGCTTCAACATTCCTACGGCCGATGTTCAATCTTAACTCGTTGACAAGTTAAACACTTTGAGACGTATGCTATGTCTTTCTTCATATTTTCCCACCGAAATTCTCGCTTTAGATCCTTGTACATCTTACTAGTGCCCTGACGAATAGAATAGGTGCGCTGTGAGCTTTCTTCATGATCGTCTGCTTCAAAACATTGTCATCGGGGACACAAAGTAGACTCGAATCTCGTAACTCCATCATCATGTATCAAGAATCCCGGGCCTTTCCTTTGTTCACTTCATCTCGTAACGTAAAAATCAGCGAATCATCCAACCGCATAGATTTGATTTCTTCGATTAATAACGGTTAATTCTATCATACACAATTGCCCTCGACTCCTTGCGACCATACTTCAATTCCTTCGCGAATCAATTCTCATTGAATGTCGGATCAAAGTAAGTGTTTCCAACATTCGAATAGAAACAGTTTACGGCTCAAAGGCATCAACTACCATATTCGCTTTGCTCGGGTGATAAAGGATTTCGTGTCATAATCTTTGATCAATTCCAATTTATCTCCTCTGCCTCAAGTTTAATTCCTTCGAATAAAAATATACTTGAGACTCTTGTGATCTATGAAGATCTGACAGTGAGTGGCGTACAAATAATGTCGCCAAATCTTCAGGGCAAAGACAATGGCTGCTAACTCTAAATCATGAGTCGAGTAATTAATCTCATACAGTTTCAATTGTCGAGAGGCATAGGCAATCATCCTATCCATCTCGCATCAAAACTCAACCTGCACTTTATTTGAAGCATCGCTATAAACCATTAACCCATCGGGCCCATCTGTAGTACCAATATTGGCGCTGTTGTCAGTCTCCTCTTAAGTTCAAACTAGTCTCACATTTCTCGTCCCACATGAATTTCTGAGCCTTCTGCAACAACTGAGTAAGTGGACGAGCAATCTTGGAAAATACTTCCACAAAACGACAATAATAATGTCCCAAGCAACTTCGGACTTCCTTCACGTTCTTAGGAGATTCCCACTCCAAAATTGCCTCAACTTTCTTTGGGTCTACCTGAACTCCATCGGTTGATATCACATGCCCAAGGAATGTTACTTCCTTAAGCCAGAACTCACATTTGGAAAGTTTTCCATAAAGTTGTTCATTCCTCAAAGTACTCAAAACAATTCGCAAATTTTCTGCATGCTCTTATGGATCCTTCGAATAGATGAAGATGTCGTCGATGAAATCGACCACCAATTTATCTAAGTATTCTAAGAATACCCGATTCGTCAATTGCATAAACACAGCCGGAGCATTAGTAAGACCAAACGGCATCACCACAAACTCATAGTGCCCGTAAGATCGGAAAGCGAATTTCGGTATATCAGATTCCTTAATCCTCAACTGATGGTATCCTGATCTCAAGTCGATCTTCGAGAATACCGTCTCCCTATGTAGTTGATCAAATAAATCATTGATCCGAGGCAATGGGTATTTATTCGTGATCGTCACCTTGTTTAACTCTCTGTAATCAATACACAATCGAGGGATCCGTCTTTCTTTCGAACAAAAAGAACGGGCGCACCCCAAGTAGAAACATTAGGTTGAATGTAACCCTTCTGCAACAATTCCTCAAGCTGTATCTTTAACTTATACATCTCGGTTGGTGCCATACGGTATGGTGCTATGGAATAGGTGCGGCTCCTGGTTCCAATTCGATATTAAACTATACAGCTCTTTGTGGAGGTAATCCAGGTAGTTTGTGAGGGAATACGTCTGAGAATTCGTTCACAGCTGGAATAGATGAGAGATCTACTCATTCTTCCTTCTTCATGGCATAACACCAAAACCCGTTACAACCCTGTTTCAGCAATTTAATCGCTTTCATGGCTTTGATCACTTTCCCTGAGATTCCTGGTCTCCATCCTTCGAATAAGTGTTCAGATCCATCATCAGCAATAATCAAGATAACTCTCTTCCGATAATTCAAAATAGCCCCATAAAGATTCAGCCAATCGTCTCCAAGAATTAAATTGTCACCATGGATGTCGACCAAAATAAGATTTGACGACCAATTTCTCTCTCAGCAAACTCACAACATAAGATTCACAATCATTCAAACACGAGATTTTCAAGCGATTAACACAGATGATATGAAAGAATGCGTATCTCCTGAATCGAATAAGACACTAACTGGTTGCAAAAGAATCTGAATCGTACCTGATGCAACAGCACTGTTCTGATCATGTGACCTCCTCATCTCATAAAGGCGCCGAGGAACGGACTCAAAGACTGATGCTTCTCTTTTCCCAAAATTCTGCCGTTGTAGACCACTCACGTGTCGTTCACACTGCCTCTTTCGGAGCTTGGGCTCAAGTACGAGCTTCGATCAATCTAGTCACATTCCCGCAAAATGTCGCATGATGCCCTTCTTGCCCACATTCAAAACAGTCACGTATGAGCGGAGCAATCATGCCTTATATGCCCCGCCGTCCACGCTATAACACTTCTTCGCCGCCGCAGAATCGCTGATGTCGCCCCGAACTTCTTTCCACTGAGAACGATACAAAGGCCTCCCGGATGAATGGAATGAGGACTGCCGCTATGGGCCCACCACTCTTGCTCTCGTGAAGTTGCTGACACTTTATGATTCTTTGCTTCCGTAAATTTCTCCACCGTTGTCTTTTTCATCTCGTAAGCCATAGCTTTGTCCTCGATACATCGTCAAGAGTAGTACATTCAAATCCGACATATATTGTAGTAACTCCTGACTCTAGCCTCTCTAATCGGATGAGGATAATATTGTGCTTCCATCATTAATTTGAATTATGTCCAACAAGATTATGATCCTCGTGTCGAATGGCTTCCCACCGAAAGCTTCCCCAAATGTAAAATACCGGGCGATCTAACTTTTCGATCATCGGAAAAATTAGTTCCCGCAAATATCTTCACCAGCTTCTTTCAGCTGGTCCCACGTTGGTATCTCTGAATAAACGCCAAATTTTGGTGGGTGTAATTTGACCACTTCAAAGCCAATTGCCTCCCGATTGTCTTCAAGTATTTAATGGAATATAAAATGATATTTTGAGTCGTAGGTTTAGAAAATAAATTCCGATTCTTACGAAACTTATTGTGAAGAGTGCTTATACTTTAATAGATTTTATTCCAGGTTCAGAAATGTGAAATTTAACTTTAACCCCGAAACTTTCATAAAACTTACAATTTGACCATGATTTTTTCAAAAATAGCATTTTTGGCCCCTTAGGCCTCGGAAACGAGTTCCGATCCTTGTAAAATTTTATGGAAGGTATATAAGTACTTAACTAAATTTATTTTTAGTTCAGAAACAAAAATTATGGTTCAATCCCGATATTTTTGTAAAATTATGAGTTGACCCCACAATTATGTGGAATTTATATTTTTGACCCCTAGACTTATAAAATGATACCCAAGCTTACAAAATATTACGAGAAGGATATGTATATACTAAAAAGTGTTATTTTTAGTCAATAACCAAAAGTTTCTCACGGTTTTCACTTTGGACCTTAAATTTTCAATCAGTTATATTTTTAGCATTTTATGCTCGTTTCCTTTGCTTCAAGTCTCGTTGAGCCAAAATTAAACTAGTCAAACACCATACACAATAAAATAACACATGATTTCAGATTTTCTTAACATGTCTCAAAAAATTTCGATTTAATCATGTAGCATGCAAGAAATTTCATATAAAACATGTTTTCATTCATAAGAATACAACTTTTTGTGCATGGAATCATAGCATTTCAAAATATCTCAATTAGGACATATCCCATGCATATATATACAGTAGTTTTCAGAAAACTAACATGCATCAAATTCAAAAACTTAAAGTGTCACGAAAGAGTTTTTCACCCATCTCGATTTCTTGACGGTAGAAGTTCGTTCTAAGTCTTTAGCTAGTAGAATTAATTTCCTACTTGCCTCTCCTATTTGGCCGAAATATCACCATACATGGATGTTTGTTGCATGATAAGTTCAAGTTAGAATAAGAAGGGAAGATAAGATGGAAACTAAGGTTTGAGAGTATTTCTTACATTTTCTCTTTCTTTCTTCTTCTTCTTCCTCTTTTTCTTTCCCCTTTTTTTCTTCTCTCCTCCCTACTCACTTCAGCCCTCTCTCTCTCTTTCTAGTAGTGCAGATTTTTTTACATGATGAATGAGGAGATAAGGGTGTTTTTTAAGTATTAAACTTGGTGTGGTCAAAAAGGGGTGTATGGAAAATGGTGGTCTGAACTTGAGGTGGACATGCATGTTGATGCACAAGACACAATTATGGTATTTTTCTCACCCTTCTCTTGATTATGTCCGGCCTCATTTATTTTTTTATTTTTTTATTTTTTTGTTTTAATTATAATGTGTATAAATTTGGGGCTCATGTGTTGAAGTTGAGGTTAAGTTGAATTAAACTTTGATTTTCGGCTTCAATTAAGGTCAAGTATGGACATTAGGTCTATATATATATATATTTAATCAAATAGTTAGATGTTAGGTTTTAAATCCAATAAATAATTTAATAATTTACTTGGATTTAATTATTTTTATTACTTAATAATTATTTAACTTCTTAGAAATTATGAAATAAATAAGTTCTGATCACACTTAAGTAGTAATACTAATAATGACTATTATGCATTCAATATGATTTTACTGACTTTCAGGTTATATTACAATGACGGTAGGAATATAATTTAGGACCGAAAAGGTAGGATTTTACATCCTCCCCTCCTTAAAAGAATCTGGTCCCCAAATTTCTACTGGAACAACTCGGGATATGATTTCTTCACCTCGTCTTCAGTCTCCCACATAGAGTATTCCTCTCGATTGTGATTTGACCAAGTGACTTTGACTAAGGGAATTTGCTTCCTTCTCAATTCACGCACTTGTCGATCGAGGATCCTGATTGGCTTGTCTTCGAAAGTTAAATTTTCCTTGATTGGCAGAATATCAGCAGTGAGAACATGAGCTGGGTCTGGATGATATTTCTTCAATCTCGAGACATGAAAGACATCGTGCATGGAAGATTTTAAAAGAGGGTTCCTACATATACGATATGGTATAAACCTTTGCTTAGATATGTGTCCTCAAAGTGGGGAACATAGAAAGGGAATGAGTAGGGTAGCCTATGCTTGGGAAGTGGGTAGCCTCATGTATGCTATGATTTATGATATACCGGATATTTCCTATGACGTAAGTGTGGTAAGTTGATATTAGTCAAATCCAGGGCAGGAACATTGGACTGCTACAAAAAAAATTCTAAAGTACCTTAAAATAATTAAAGACTTGGTTCTTACATATGGCGGTGTAGAACCAAAAGTGGGGGGTTATACAGACACAAATTTTTTTGGGAGACATGGATGTGAATATGTCCACTTTAAGGTATATCTTTTCTCTGAATTGTGGAGCATTATCTTGGAGAAATACCAAGCAAAGTGCGACTGATATGTCGAATATCATGTAGCCACAGAGGCTGCCACTAGTAGAATAAACATCAAAAACATCGGTATGTCTCACTTCGGTAATGTCTATTAGCAAAGTAAAAACAAACAACAACTGCTTTTCAATTTATCAAGTAAAAACTCACATAGACTTCAAGAATGGTACCAAACAAAAACATGAGGTAGTTAGAAATTTTAAGTTATAAAGACTTCGTTAATTTGATAATTAGTGAAGTAAAAAGGAGCAATGATAATTAAAAAGAATAGAAAACCGTAAATAGATAAATAAATCTCAATGTTCAAAAGCTCGTGAAAAGAAAAAGAACGAGCGTAAAAGAGCGAACAAGCGGCACTTGCAAGGCGCATGGTGGAAATTGAAGGATAACGGGACCAAAGCAAGGCGAGCGGCGCTTTGGTTTAGGAGGTTAGAGTTTTCTACTTTTCTTTCGATTTGAGTAGTCTAATAATCATGGTCATATATAATTGTACTAGTTGATTTGTATATTTGCCGATACTAAATTGACCTCTATCTCTCTCTCTCTCTCTCTATATATATATATATATATATATATATATATATATATATATATATATATATATATATATATATATATATAGTGAAGGTGTTGGTGGTGGGAAATTGAAGAAGAAGATGAGCAAAGGGGGTTAAGGGAGCCGCAGCTGGTCAGTAGGTTTCGATTCCGAGCAAGCGTGAAGAAGACGATCGAGAATATAAAGGATATTATCGGGCCGAATCATAGTGAAGATTAGATTTATGCGTAAGGTTAGGATTAATGTTTAATGTCAGTTTTGATTTTGATTTTTATGCAAATTGTTTCAGTAATTAGGTTTGATCAATCTGGTTTTCTTCATTGAGTTAAGAAAAGATAGTTGTCATTCCCACTTATAACATAGCCTGAAAGGAAATCCCTTGGTGCAGAGGTGGAAAAGGAAAGACCTACGGCCTCCCACCCCGATTGCGGTATGAGGTGTAATCATGTTAAGGCCCTGTTTGATACAAGTTTCACTTCGTAAACTGTGTGTTCTGGGCAAAGAAATACCATATCAAGTTGATGGAATCATTTCAGGTACGATTTTTTTCTTTCTATTGCTGCACTATTGTATCCATATTTGCAATAACATATCTTAGAAAGTTAGATGAAGCATGGGTCTACTTTCTTTAGGGCATTCTGTGTTTTCGGTCCTTTCTCACATCCCTATTTATTTTGTGGTGCATTATTGATCGTTGGGATCTTCCATGTCTTCTCAACTTGCTGAACCAAACTTACAAGAAGAATATAAAGAAAGAAGCTTGGTTAAGGTGAAAAACACATAGCCCAAACATTGTTTCCCAACCCGCTTGCTTCAACCGTTATTTTCCCGCTCTCTTTATTTTTTACCCTTAGATTTATGACCTTAGTGGTTGCCTATACCGCAAGGCACTACATACCACTAGTTGTTGCTTGTGTCGATCATAATGCTCATTCAAGTAACTCCAAGCTCAACTTGAAAGGACTTGATTTAAGGGTTTTATTTTAGTTTTTAGAAACATGGTTGTTCCTTTTTGGTTAACTCTACAATGTAGATAATCTATTCTCGCTTTATCTTTCCAAAATAGATGGTAAATCCACTTCTGATTCAATAGATATGTCCCAAAGAACATACAAGTTCTACTCGTGTCATGGGATGAAATGAACTATAACCACAAATGAGTTTTGGTTCCAATTATTGCCGTGAATAATTAGAGATGTTGGAGCATTGTTTTGTTGTTTTTATGTTTTTGGAGATTACAATTAATATAGAGCGAGATGTTTTGTAATGAGATTTTTAGTGCATAGCACAAATTATTTATGGGAGATATTTTGTAATGATACAAAATATATATTATCAAAATATTAAACAGTTTAGTGTTAATTTCTGGTACACTAGCTCATACATAGGACACTTTTATAATGCTGATTTTTTGTTAAAAATTAAAAGATAGTTGCGCATATGAATACTAGGTAGAATCACTAGTAGAATAAACATCAAAGCGATGGCGACGGCTAGGGACTGTAATAGGAAGAATCTTTAGTCGAACACAAGGGTTAGTCATTTTCCGATTTGATTTTAAATTATGTTTTATGGAAATTGTTTGTGGTCACGGATAAATTTGGTGGCGGCAGTGTGAAGGTCAAGATACCCCTACCAAACTCCTAAGTTCTTGTTTTTGATTTGGTTTTTAATTGGAAAAGGATTTTTAATTGATCCGATTATCCTATACCGCCTATATATGTTTATTTTCTCGACAGCTTAATCGTAGACTTGATGAATGGGTAAAACCGATCAACTTGATCTCAACTCTATAGAAGCATGTGGAGGAGAAGGTTGAAGACAAGGTAACATCTTCTTTATGTCATTTATGTTTATTTTCTTAGACAAGATAAAGGTAGACTTGATGAATGGGTGAAATTGACGAGGTTGACAAGACATATTCGGATTCACATACATGTACTTTTCATATGAATTGTCTCGCTATACATAGTTTTAGTGTTGTGCCCATCAGATCTAGCAACAAATATGTTTTTCTTTTGTTTTAACTTTACATGATAAAAATAGTTCCATTTCCAAGTTTTACTATTTGTACCTCATGCTTATTTTCCATATGTATAACCCGACATTTGAAAATTTCTGTAACTAGCTTGAAAATGACAAGACATCAAAAGCGTAAGATTGATGAGACACATGTGGAGGTAACCCTAGTTAATCTCGTATGCTAATCGAGGAAAGTATGATTATTTGTTTCAGCTTTTCAAGATATTTATTTAATACTTAGCCATTCATTGTTGCTAATTATGTAGACATTTTCAGATAACGTAGCGCCTTATATGTAAATTTTTAGAAATGTGTGGATCAGATGTTCTATTCTAGACGTTAGTAAAAAATTTCATAGGTGATTACCGTGGTGTTTGGAATTATACAAGGTCACGAGGAGCTTGATGTCGCTAGTTTACTGAACACAAAGAATTTACATAAGTAAAAATTATTGCCACAAAGAGAACTTGGAAGATATGAGATTGAGACTTGGTATTTTTCGCCTTTCCTCCTAATACAATGACTGCACTAAGCTTTTCTTTTGTGAATTTTGCTCGAATTTCATGAAGTGCAAAGAACAACTTCAGAGGCATATGTTGAGCTTCTTTCTATGTTCATTTCATCTCTTTCTTTACATCCGTGTTATATAAAGAAAGTTTCTCACCGCATATTTCAACCAGGCATGTTCACCTTAAATGGATAATTTTATCTCGCTTTGTCAAATCGGGTCATAGCGCCCATTGTTCTAAGTATTTCTCTTTTAACTGTAGAGAAAATGTGATCTCAAGCATCCTCCTGGTGATGAGATATATCAAAATGGAACCTTGTCAATGTTTGAGGTAAATTTTTGGCATTCATTTACTTGGCTGTATTGTTGTCTTCATCTGATTCGTTATTGCAATGCCCTTTGGTGAATGTTTCGAGGGCAATTGTCTGGATAAAGTTTCATTTTAATTTGTTGAAATCCATGGAAACAGGTTGATGGCAAAAAGAACAAGGTTTACGAGCAAAATCTTTGCTATCTGGCAAAGTTGTTTCTTGATCACAAGACCCTTTACTATGATGTTGATCTCTTTCTGTTCTATGTGCTGTGTGAATGTGATGATCGAGGATGCCACATTGTCGGCTACTTCTCCAAGGTAATTATCATTTACGGTTTGTTGGAACTTTTACCGTCCCCACTTCTGAAAAAATTTACTTGTTCAGAAAAATCCCTGTTCAGTTGTAGTACCACATTTTCACTTTAGATCTTGCAGCATCACTTTCATACAAAATCATTTGATCTAACCATATTCAGATACAATAGTTTCTGTTATGAGATATTTTTGGTAATAAGTAATAACCAATGCCACTTAAGTATTTCTTTATACAAGCTTGATCTTATTGCCCTTACATAATTATATCCTGTCCACTTGTCTGGCATCGCGGTTAAAAGACCTTTTAGTCGTTAGGATATGTAGGCTTGATTTTACGCAAAGCAAATAACCCCGCCCCATACCACGTACTTTCGTGCATTTTCCTCGGATTATCTTGGATTGATATGCAGGAGAAACATTCAGAGGAGTCCTACAATTTAGCTTGCATTCTCACTCTTCCTCCATATCAAAGAAAAGGCTACGGAAAATTCCTGATCGCTTTTTGTATGTTTTTCATTACCATCATTCATTCAGCCATTATTTTCATGGTTTTAGTTGGAATAAATATATTTAAGACTCTATTTATATGTATTCAAGATAACCGCTCAACTTTTGCCTTTTCCTCGCGTGGAAAGATTGCTTGTAATTATGGAAGTTCCATTCATAAATGATCATTTATACACCAGCCATCGCTTATTTTTTCCTTGTGTGGATCCTATTTCAATGGGAACTTGATGAGTCGATCCGTTTACATGTCTTTATTTTATACTATATCGAGAGTTACTCGACGTATTGCTTGACGTAAAACAGATGGTGGATTTTTTGTTTTGTTGAATTTTTCATGGCTCGATAGATAATTTGATAAGCCGTTGATTTTTTTCTCGTGCTCTAATACGATTAACCAAAATGTTAACTAATCGATCATGATAAATCGATCGGTTTTGCTTTTTTCTTCTGCAGCACCTCGACGTGACATGAGCGTGAAAGGGGTGGACTTTTGTATGCTTGTCTCTATTGTAATTGTGAATACTGTAACTTTATCCATTGTAGTCATGTGACTCTATATCTCTTTGCCATGCGATCAAAAAGTGACATATTTGTTATGATGTATACAGTCACAAAATTTATAATATGGTGCACAAGAGGAACTCTCTCTCTCTCTCTCTCTCTCTCTCTACGTCTCTTGGTTTGTCCTATGTTATTTAGTTTAGAAAGTACCTCTTTTCTATTTGTGCATTGTTGTTGACAAGTTTGTTGATAGGTGCACATGCTTGATAGGCACAGCGGTGGCATCTTAGTGATGGGAAGGACACACTTGAGCGCCACCATTCTGCATTCTATTTTTCGTGAGAAAACATCTGGAGCATCAAACGATGTGTAATTTATATTTTCCTCGCAACGAGATTAGTTTTGGATGTGTGTTAGTTTTGAACAGATGAGAAGGTGATCGTACGGATTCTGGGATGCAGAAATGCAAGCCATAATCGATCAACGTGCTGTCAAAATTTGGGATTGTGTCGATCATAATATCTCTATGGTTCATCACACTTTGTATAAGTTATTTTTGATTGTTTAATAATGTTGTATTATGTGTGCTACACATTATGCTAATATGTTTTGAATTGGTTGGAACGCATATTATTTTTTTTAAGATGGGATGATATGAAATTATTGGTTCTTATATTATTGAGCTCTTGTGGTTGATGGTTCGTTATAGTTGAATGTAGATTTTGGAAATGAATTTTAAATTGAAAATATTAATATATTACTGCAGAAAATACTAATATATATTATAAAATAACTAAAGTAAAAAGTTCTTTATTACTACGCCAATTATAAAATAACCGAAGTTAAAGGCATTCTTTTACTTCACTTACCCCCATATTTGGATTATAATTAGGAAAAAAACCTAGATAGACTTCGGTTATTAGGATATTAGACTTCGCATAAAAAGCGAAGATTAAAGTATACCTTTTACTACACGAACATAGACTTCGGTAATTATAACGTTTTTACTTCAGATATTATCCGAAGTCTTTGACGTTTATTCTTATAGTGTGCTAATGAAGTTTTTGGATTAAAAATTACTGAGGAACTTCTAGTGGTCCCTGATGCAGAGCAGCCCATGGTGCTGTTTTGCAACAACGACACTCCTACTGCACAAGCTAAGGAGCCTATGTCTCACCAAAACACCAAACATACTGAGACAAAATATCATTTTGTAAGAGAAATTGTTCAGAAGGGAAATGTTGCATTGCAGGTAGTAGACACAGCAAATAACGTTGTTGATCCACTAAGCAAGTCACTATCTCAGATGGTCTTAGAGCAACATATGGAGAGTATGTGTATTAGATACAATAGTTTATGGCATTGAGTGCAAGTGGGAGATTGTTAGGATTATGCCCTCAAATAATACTCAGAGTATGAGAGAGTTGGAGCATTGTATTGTTATTATGAACATCAATCAGGTAAGGCATTTATTATTGCTATATTATTGTAATATCATTTGCATCATGATTTGATATATATAGAATAATCATCCTTGCATATGAAAGTAAACATTACACTCTTTATGAGATAAGGAGATAGGCACTGCAAGTGTTTGGGGCTCGAATGCTTAACTAGTTTGCAGGTCCATAAAACTTAATTGGGCATTAATTTTAGACAAGACTTGTATAATGCGTACCTTGATATGTAGAGTGTCTGTCTTCACTAAGAGTTAGTGGATAACACGTTATAGGTTTGTTTATGTGATTAATATACTCAAACTTGACTGACCTCAATTGGGTCACATGGATTTCACCCTGAGATAGTCAATGACTTAATCGAAAGGTTGCGATAGGTATACATGAACATTTTACTTAAGGATTCAGTAAGAGATGTGCTTTTGACATTATGTTAGCCACTAGAGTAGTTCGATCCAACCACCAAATGATGATGTTAACCTCGAAGTGCAACTTGGTGGACAAGTAACATTCTCTACTAAATAACAAGATATGATTATTTCGCCTATAAGTGAACACGTAGATGTCCTATGCTATTAGTGCAAATGAGATCATAAGTCTTTATCCAAAGTATTTAGAGCTAGTTGAATTTAATATATGAGAGCTCGGTGATCTTGGTTTGCACTGATAAAATCATAGAGTCAAGTTACAGTAGGGTTTGACATTGTCATGACCCTAATACTTAATCGGGACATATGATTGAAGGGTTTCTACTTATACGGTAGTTATAATGTAAAGGTTGTTTGGGGATGATAAGCCGTGCTAAAGTTTAGCTCGGTCCCCAAAGCCCTGTGAATCGCTTCTTCCGTATGTGCGACACGAAGCGACCATCTCGATCCAAATAATGGTCTTCGGGCCCCGCAATCGACTATCTCTCGCAACAAATACTCGTGCCAATTTCTCGGGTCCCCACGTGTCTTTAATTCCTAGGAAATGAGCTGACTTGGTTAGTCGATCAACTATAACCCAAATCATGTTCATTCCCGTCTTGGTCCTTGGCATATTGGTGATGAAATCCATCAAGATATCCTCCCACTTCCACTCGTGATCTAAGCGGCTTTAACATTCCTACAGTCGCCGATGTTCAATATTAACTCGCCGACAAGTCAAACACTTCAAACGATCTGCCACGCCCTTCTTCATATTTCCCACCGTAAGTTTTGTTTTAGATCCTTATACATCTTATCACGTCGGGTGAATAGAATAGGAGCGCCGTGAGCTTCCTTCAAAATTATCCGCCTCAAATCATCATCATCGGGAACGCAAAGTTGACTTTGAAATATCGTAACTCCATCAAATTGTATCACGAATCCCGGGCTTTTCCTTTCTTTACTTCACATAATCAAAGATCGAGAATCGCTCAACCGCTTAGATTTGATTTCGACTAGTGACGAAGCCGGCCCATCACATATAGTTGCCTCGATTCTCGGTGACCATACTTCAATCCCTTCACGGATCAGCCTCGTTGAATGTCGGTTTGGGATGTGAGTGCTTCCAACACTCAAGAGAAACAGTTTACGGGTCAATACATCGCCATTACGCTTGCTTTACCTGGATGATAGAGAATTTCCAAGTCGTAATCCTTGATCAATTCCACCACCTTCTCTCGCCTCATGTTTAATTCTTTCTAATCAAAATGTACTTGTGGATTTTATGATCTGTACAGATCTGACATTGAGTTCCGTATAAATAATGTCGCCAAATTTTCAAGGCAAAGACCACAGCTGCTAATTCCATATCGTGAGTCGGGTAATTAACTTCATACGGTTTCAAATGTCGAGAAGCATAGGCGATCACCTTATCCCCTTGCATCAACACACATCCTGCACTCGATTTGAAGCGTCAGATACCATGAATCCACTGGCCCATCCTGTAACGCTAGTATAGGCGCCGCTGCCGCCTCCTCTTAAGATCATCAAAACTAGCCTGCATTTCTCATTCCACGCGAACCTTTGAGTTTTCTGTAATAGCTGAGTGAGCGGACGAGCAATTTTGGAAAATCCCTCTACGAAACGGCGATAATATCCAGCAAGTCCTAAGAAACTCCGGACTTCTTTCACGTTTTTAGGAGCTTCCCATTCCAAGATTGCTTCGACTTTCTTCGGATCCACCTGAACTCCATCAGCTGATATCACATGCCCAAGGAAGGTTACTTCTCTAAGCCAGAACTCGCATTTAGAAAGTTTCGCATACAACTGTTCATTCCTCAAGGTGCTCAGAACAATACGCAAATGCTCAGCATGTTCCTCGGGGTCTTTCGAATAGATCAAGATGTCATCAATGAAAACGACCACGAACTTATCCACGTATTCTAAGAATACCCGATTCATCAATTTCATAAATACCGCAGGAGCATTGGTAAGTCCGAATGGCATCACCACGAATTCATAGTGCCCGTACCGGGATCTAAAAGCAGATTTTGGTATATCCAATTCCTTAATTCTCAACTGATGATATCCTGATCGCAAGTCAATCTTCGAGAATACCCTTGCTCCTTGCAGTTGATCAAACAAGTCATCGATCCGAGGTATAGGATACTTGTTCTTGATCGTCACCTTGTTAAGCTCCCTGTAATCAATACATAATCAGAGGGATCCATCCTTCTTTCGAACAAAGAGAACTGGTGCTCCCCAAGGAGAAACGCTAGGTCGAATGTAACCCTTCTGCAATAATTCCTCCAGTTGCTTCTTTAGTTCATACATCTCGGTTGGCGCCATGCGGTATGGTGCTCTGGAAATACGAACGGCTCCAGGCTCTAATTCGATAGGGAACTCCACTTCTCTCTGCAGAGGTAACCCAGGTAGTTCGTCAGGGAATACATCTGAAAATTCATTCACAACTGGAATAGATGAGAGTTCTACTCCTTCTTCTTTCATCATGGCATAGCACCAAATTCCATGACATCCCTGCTTCAGTAATTTCAATGCTTTCATCGCTTTGATCAATTTTCCCGAGCTTCCCGGTCTCCACCCTCTGAATAAGTGTTCAGATCCGTCATCAGCAATGATAGAAATGACTCTCTTTCGGTAATTCAGAATAGCCCCATAACGGTTGAGCCAATCGTCTCCGAGAATTAAATCGTCACCATGGATGTCAACTACAATAAGATTCGATGGCCAATCTCTCCCTCCTATAGACACTGGAAAATCTCTAGTTTCCAGGGTTCCCACAATTCTCTCTCCGCTCGGCAAACCCACAACTTATGGTTCACAATCAAATAAACACGAGATTTTCAAACGATTAACACAGTTCAATGATATGAAAGAATGTGTAGCTCCTAAATCGAATAAGACACTAACTGGTTTCAAAAGGATCTGGATCGTACCTGATGCAACAGCAGTGTTCTGATCGCCGATTTCTCATCTCGCATAAGCGCATAGGAACGGACCCATCACTAGATGTCTCTCTTCCCAACATTCTCGTCAAATCCACTCACAAGGCTCGGTTCACACTCATCTCCTTCGAATCGCGCTGGAGTGCGAGTACCAAATGATCTAGTCGCAACTCCACAAAAAGCCACACGGTGCCCTTCTTGCCCACAATCGAAACAAGTCACGTAAGATGCGGCAATCACGTCGTATATGCCCGGCCCGACCACAATTATAGCACTTCTTTGATGCGTCTGAAACTGCTGATGTTGTCCGGAACTTCTTTCCACCTCTAGAAGGATGTGGAGGTTTTCTAGATGAATAAAAGGAAGATTGGCCCTTGCGGGGCCCACCACTCTTGTTTTCCGAGAAGTTGACGGTCACTTTCTGCTTCTTTGCCTCCATTGATTTCTCCACCGCCGCCTCTTTCATGTCGTAGTCCAGCGCTTTGTCTTGATACTGTCGCAACGTAGTACACTCGAATCCGGACATGTACTGCTGAATTTCTGGCTTCATTCGCATATCGAAATGAAAAATCTTTATGCCTCCGTTCTGACCATGTGTCGCACACAAGTCAGCTGATGATTAAAATTTTTGATTAAATCACAGATACTTCAACTCGTGGTGAGAAAACTCTCGATTTTTGCCTCTCTAATCGACGAGGACAATACTGTGCTTCTATCATTAGTCCGAATTCCGTCCAATCCGCATTATGATTCTCGCAGAATAGCTTCCCACCAGTCAAAGGCCTCCCCAGTCAGAAAATACTGGGCAATGGGAACCTTCTGGTCCTCGGGACAGTTAATACCCGCGAATATCTTCTCTAACTCCTTTAGCCAATGATCCCAAGTAAGCGCCTCATTAGATCCGTAAAATTTTGGCGGGTGCAATTTGACCACCTCAGCAAGCCATCTGTCTCCCCGGTTATCCTCGTGGTGCTGCTGTCCCATCGCCATCTGCATGCGGTCAACTACCTGAGCGAATCAAGTTTATGTGAGCCACCACTTGTTGAAGCACTCCCGCATGTTAGGATTTGCGCTGCCATTCGCCGATCCTCGCCGCCTCCATAATGGGAATCGGTTCGACTAGCCGATACTTCTGGGGTAGTTGCGGAATCCTCCTGTCTCATGTTACCACGTCCGCATCCACGACCGCGTCCACGTCCACGACCTCCTCTCAACATACTATAAACACAATTTCTCAATATCCAGGACAAAATTTTCAAAAATAAAGCCCGTCAACACTCACAAAAATGTAAATTAAGTAAAACGGTAGTATAAGAGATTAGAGACTTACAACCATGGTCCACATGACGACTTTGGTCAACAAAGGATGTTACGAACGACCCGTAAATCAAATAACGTAAATGCACTCCAACTAAAACCCGACTGCCAAGATATCCATGAATCTTAGCTCCGATACCATATTCTGTAACACCCCGAGATAATCGGAATAATTACAGCGCCGTAAACCCTTTAAGTAAGGATTTACAAGGCTGATTAAAAGAAATGTGAATATAAACCAACAATACCACCGAAATTCAAATTACAAAACCAGTTCCAACTAATCCATTATAACCATATCGAAAATGATATTAAAAAGACACGCGTACTCGAGTACTGAAAATGAACCAAGAAGACAAATCACAAAAACAACGAACATTTAACATCACTGAGCCACTTCATCGTCATGATGGTACTGTGGCTGCTTCCCCGCTCCTCGGCTACCTGAACATCAAAACAAATGTCCACCCCCGAAGGGGTTAGCAAAACAATGCTAGTACAAGTATCGAAACACACAAATATGCAACGACAATGCATAAAAACATACACAAATATGGACTTCCGCTACCGGAATCCAACAGTACGAATCCACAAGATTCAATCAACACAACATGGGTATTCCAACGATCCAAATCCCTCAAGATAGATCCCAAGATGATCCCGCCATACCAACACGAGGTGGAAAACCTGGCCCAATGGTCCAGCGCCTTAGCCTAGATCCCAAGATGATCCCGTCGGACCAACACGAGGTGGACATCCGATCCAAACGCCTCAGCATAGATCGCTTGATCCCTTCGGATCATCACAACTTACACATAACACAACTATGCATATACATATGCAAGAAAATCGACATGTTCATCAATATGAACATACGTTAAATCGATAGCAAATGTCATGACAATTCAATAAAATAATCTTATGTCAACAACACGAATAAACCATATGCATGATCAAGTTCATCAATTATTCACAAACTTTCAAAATACGATACTTGCCTCAACAAATGGCGACAAGAATTTCTACTATCAATAGTCTTCAATCTGATTGGAGAATTCTGGCTTGGTCGGCTCACCGGAATGCAAACCTTCATCGAACAATAACATCGGTAAAACTAACGGTTCTGGATAATCGTTCAAATCATCAAATGAATCATAAAAAGGCGTGATGCATCTATCATGGCGATGGACTATTCTGCCCTAACACAATTTGGTTGGACCGATACTACGCTATTCGTCCTTGCAATAGCTCAATGGAATACTTTCTAAGTTCCAACACAATTCCTTCGGTTGATTGTTACATGGAATTCATCCTAGGAGTATTCTAATCATGTTCTATTATAACAAGATATCCAAACTTCGATGAATCATCATAAGGACTTGTTCACTAGTTTCAATATCCTCTCCTTCTACGAATAAATCCTTAAGTTCAATCCATTATTTCTTCACCGAAATGTTCGATCATGACATTCTTATGAACTAAGATAATCTTCGAAAACTAGATATGATTGGGTTTACCACCTCAAGATGCACTAATCAATAGTCTAATCACTAGAAGGTTTGCTCAACGATTACAACAACCAAGAGGAATCGAAAATAATTTGAATTTAATCTTCTAAACTATGATGAAAGGCTCCTCAAAAAGATAACTGGTTCGGTCTACTCAAAACAGGTCCAAAACGTTACTAAGATCATGCTAAATTAGTTGGTGAAGGATTACATGCCTCAATAAATTGATGAACAATGAAGAAGTTGAATAAACTCTACCACCGGAAGCTTGAGCACCTATCTACAAGGCCTAAGCTCCCCAAGAATCGTCTCAGAAGATGATATGAAGGATAAGAGGTGATGAAAGATCTCCAGAACACGAA
Source organism: Orobanche coerulescens (assembly GCA_033398695.1). Taxonomy (NCBI): domain Eukaryota; kingdom Viridiplantae; phylum Streptophyta; class Magnoliopsida; order Lamiales; family Orobanchaceae; genus Orobanche; species Orobanche coerulescens. Next base: position 184,924,269 of record CM065801.1, read on the forward strand.
AAATTGGCCAAAGGAAAGGTGAGAAATGAAATAGGGTCGAGGTCTATAAATAGAATTCTGGGCATTATGTACGTTATGCAATTAACCTTACGTACGTAACAAACTTAATGTACGTTATACCCTAGCCTTAGCGTACGTAATCGTCTGACCAGAATTCACTGTCCTGATTTCGCCATTTCCTTACGTACGTAATCACAAGGGTTTTACGTACGTAATATCCATGTCCTTAGCGTACGTAAAACATGCATCATAGCGTACGTAACACCTATGTCCAGGTTCACGCGGAAATCACACGAATCTTCCCCGGCCCCTTCCTCGGCCCCCACATGCCGACCCTTATCCGATCCCAAGTTGACTTAGCTTACGTACGTTAAGAACATCAGATAACGTACGTAATACTGCAGTCTTAGCGTACGTTATGGACGCCTCATAGCGTACGTTAACACGTGCAGAACCATGCATGCAGAATGATGGAGATACCAAAATGTAAGGATACGAAATACGGGAAACCAACCTCCGAATAATAACATCACAAAGTTGATTCTTACAAGATAGATACACAATAATTATCCGGGCATTACAAAAATGAATGGTCAAATTTAAGGGATGGGAACTATTTTTTAGTGAACATACAGGATCCGGATTTAACTGGTATGTCTAATGCATCAATTTTGAATTTAACGCCTGCTCCCACCCCTGACATATTACAGTCTCCACTATCGCATTTTCAGGCGGTTTATGTAACACCCCCAAGTTATTCAGTATATTACAATACGTGAGCCCCGCCGTGGGACCCACAAGGCTAAACATACGCGAACTATGAAACTTGACCGAGAAGGTCTACATACAATGGAATGAAGGACAATACAAATGGTATTAAAACCATAACCAATGAAACCATATACATCACCACACAAATCAATACCTCGGCAACACAGCCTAACATCAAGGAAACTCAAAATACAATACTCGAGTATTTAAAATCTATTCCAAGACAACAACACCGAATGGAGGAACCCAAAAGATAACCGAGACAAGACACAAGATCACACTTGCCCATCATCTTCATGCCGACCCGATACCGCCCGTCCGATCTCCCCGGAACTCGAAATACATAAAAGTATTTCCCATAATGGGGTTAGCCGTCGAATAGCTAGTGCAAGTATATCAAGTATGAAATACAATACTCGACAATAAAGTAAATGTAATCAATTCATCAATTCAAGACTAGTATTCCTAATAACTAAAATGTCATAAGACGTATGTGAATGCCGTAGAAACGGTTCGCTCATATCATACGCCGATACGTATGTGAATGCCGTAGAAACGCTTCGCTCATATCATACGCCGATATATGTAGGAATGCCGTAAAATGGTTTGTTCATTACATGCCAACAATACATACATGAATGCCGTAAAATGGTTCGCTCATAATATGCCATCAATATATCTATGAATGCCGTAAAAACGGTTCGTTCATAATATGCCATCAATATTTCTTACTTTCAAAGTCGAGAACGTACAATCATAAATGTATACTTGCCTTTGAGACATCGAGAAATCCAACGGAGGAAGGGTATGAGTTCGGTAGGTCCAAGAACGCGCTTCCGGCACCTAAACGATTCGCAAGGAAATGACAATTAATTATCCATACTCAAATTACACGAAGAGACTCCCGAAACTCGTCTACGATTCAAGAAAATACACGGATGAACAACTAAAGGTTGGGAAATCGCCCAAACTCCCACAAGTTCAAAAACGGCACAATCTAACCCGTAAAATTATAAGAAAAACACGCATACGGCATAGATATATCATAATCTCAAGGTTCTCAAGCTTCAAATCGGATAAATCGGACGAATCTACGAAAAACCCCAAAATCCCACACAATATTCAAAGTGTTCTTGAATAATCTTTCAATAATCCGATGAATAATCAAACGTGTCCATAATCATGCATATATCACTTCACACAACATGATTTTAACATCCAAAATATCATTACCCAATACAAAATCGAAATCCAAGATGTTGAAGAAATTACCTCTTGAAAATCCAAGCACTATGATTCGAAGAGTACGCGATAGATCGATGATCCAAGCTTCACAATCGAAAAGAGATGAAGAGAAATCACACACTCAAGTGATAGGTGAAGAAACTTCTCTCTCTCAAGCCTTCTCTCTCGTGCCCAAGTGAAGAAATGGGGAAAAATGAGGTGATCCGCTCAAGAAAACGCAGATATAGGGTTGACTGTCATGTGTGCCACGGCTCACCAAGTGTGCCATGGCACAGCCCAAAATTTGCTCCTGTGGCTCGGCAAAGGTGCCACGGCTCAGCCAAGTGTGCCGCGGCACAGGTACAGACGGTTTTGGCCGACCTGAAAATGAGAGTGACTTAGCTATTTCGACCATAACTCCTCGTCTGACTCCGATTGACTCACCGTTTGAACCACCGGAAAGCTAAATCGATGCTTTATAATATTGCAAAGATTCAGAATTTTTGGAGTTTCCAAAAATTAATGGTGATTTAACAAAGTCGAACTCATATGTGGAAAAGTCGCTAAAGAACACGGAATTCAACAGAACGATACCGAAACGAACTCGGATGACAAAAAGTGTAGAATTAATCATTCTCAGGATGACGAATCGGTCCCAAGAAAGTCGTCAAAATGGACTTTAGCCAACAAAGAAAAATCACCGGAAATCGAATTCGTGGATATTACATTCTACCCTCCTTAAAAGAAGTCTCGTCCCGAAACTTAAAACAACTAGGGAGAAGCAATATCCCGCCAGGAAAACTCAACGAGATACACAAGAAACGCGTAACTTACGCCCAACGGCGAAACGTTACAAGTAACACAACAATACATTACCCGAAGGTAATCCAAGCCAACACCGAGGTAAATACGAATCACAATTTCTGAAGGCTCCAACAGAAATACCAATACATCGCAATGGCTTGAAAGCCCCTCAACCGATGCTGTATATCACGATGGCCTGAAAGCCGAACAGCCCAAAGCTCTAAATCATCACAATACAGATCTCAAAGAAACAAACCTGACTATCGAACATACCCCTCTGGCGTATGAACGCTTAATCACAAAACGTCGAACACATCCAATCAAACATGGACTATGAAAGATCAAAAATTGTACGGCTCAAAGATGGACATCACAGTAAGCCCGATCCGGAAATGTGTCCGTGCACATGTCCACCCCGTATACGGAATCCAGAATATACGTGTGACAATGTACCTAATTAGCCTCACGAACTACGTCTCATTTGCACGGTCCATTGCGGAAACATCCACGCATGACCATCGTGTGCCTGGCTAAAAATCCTACACATAACCAATCGGCACGCAGATATGATTCCAGATATGCCACGATACGACGTGACAATGAAACTCAAAGGGTAATATATCCTATACGGATCATACGACTCACCAAGTGAACGATGACACATGAATAATGAAAGATCGACATGACCAAAAACATTCAAAACAACCATCTTGGGATCAAAATCTCTAAGGATCGATTAACACGGGCAATAATCACAACACAACAATTTGGGAAATTCTCAACCCTCAACGATCACAAAATCACCAAGTTCACAAGAATAATAGTGTGCTGCCTTGAGTCGGCCAACACGACAATAATAATTCAACGGGTGGGAACTATCCTCGACAGTCCCAATTCAATACTTCGATTACCGTAGAATGGCCAATCGATGACAACGATACAACGGATGAGAATATTTTTGATAACGGATGGGAATTATCTTCGATAATCCCAATTCAATACCTCGATTACCTTAGAACATTCAATCGATAATCAATGATACGATAGAATAGATGCCCCGGCGCCTTAAACCGACCGCCGAAACGGAGATGATAAAAGGATATATCAAACGCCTTCAATCGGCTAACGCAACATCATAGCAACAGTTCCAATTCGATAATAAAGATTCAACGATGCCTCAGAACGACATTAATCTTGAAAAATAATAATCGATACATCGATACCGCGAACCGGCTATCACCAACATCAGTATCAAAAAGAATCTCAATGCCTTAAACCGGCCGCTAACGAATAACAATAATATATAGCATAATTTGCCGATGGTTGTCGTATCGGACAATCCCCTGATATCAATACAACGAATTGTTACCAATTCAGTTGATTTCGTCTACGATTTCCTCAGTTCCAACCAAGTTGATTACGAATTCTTCAACCTCAACCGCAACATAACCGTCATAATCCATGATCAAACATCATATCTTATTGTAAAACGAAGTGTTAATAAACAACAGGTTCGATGACGATTAGTATCAATACAACAAGGCCCCAACTCACCGGTTCCACAATATCTCGATTAAACACAGTCTGAATTATCCAACTCAGGCCCTCACGAATCCATGTCCTCAAGACGAGCCGAAATCCGATGATCATACCAGCAACCAATTCCGACCAATAATAAGGGTCTAAATGTCATCGATTCTAAACTCAATTCTTAAATACGAATTGACAAGGTTCCATTCTCGTAAATCCATCGATAAAATTTACCTATGACTATTATTAATTCGAACCATCCGACTGGTTCAAAACAATAGATAATCATATTAAAAAGGTTATCAAACAATCCAATCATTCGACTTGAATATTTGCTCCAGACGTATGGGCTTCTAAATTCAGAGATGAATACTAGTCTCATCAAACTCATAATCACATTCGTATTCCTATACGAATATTATTTCAAACACATAGTTTAGCTCTAGATATGAATATTCCATATTCATTTTCAAAACATCAACACTTCTTAAAAAAAAATTTCATCACCTCGTATAATTCAAGAGTTCTTCAAGAACACGAAATATCCGAAATCCCATTCAGAACAACATATCCGAGGTATATATCTCCATGTTACCATTTTCTTCATCATACCATTCCTACAACCTCAAGAATCGCAACAACACCATTATCATCATATGAAGAAGATCTCATTAATCATATCAGCATCCGAAATCTCTTATTACAATTCCAATAAATCTCGGATAACATTATCACATGATACCATAATTGTAACACCTCGCATCCTCTTGGGAATATTACACGACGTAAACCCTTCTCACAAGGATTTACTGTGCTAAGGACAATTTTCCACGCCATTTCAAAAATGCCAAAAAGACCGATGACGGTAATATTTTTCAAATATAAAAATATTTTCCAAATACCGTCATAAAAATACCGTCAAAAACGATCAAGGCCAAAATGCAAAAACTCACTAGGGAATCGGTTTTACAAAATAAAATTCATTGGCAAAATACCAAAAGACATTTCAAAATACTCACGCAATGGATAAAAGTACAATTCAATATATGCATTTACATTGAAATAAAAACGAACATCAAAATACATGATTCCCAACATGCTCCTCCCAAGTAGTAATCCTTTAAAAACGAACCACTATCAAAGGGATACAAGGATTACCTTGTATGGACGAACCACGAAGAAGAATAATTGAACTTCATTCCAAGAATCATCAAAAACTTCAAGAACAATACTTAAATTCGAGCTCTCCATCTTAATCTTGTTTAAGAGAATCATCTCTCAATGATTAGGAACTTCAAGTACTTCTATTGACTGAAGGAAGGAGAATGGACAAAATGCCTCTCAGCACTCGTCTATCCTCTCTATAAAACACATCACTAGCGCGCGCTAGACCTTATATTTAGCGTGCGCTACAGACTAGCGTGCGCTATCCTTCCTTGATAGTGTGCGCTATCGCACCCGAAGCTACTACATTGCTTCAAATTCATCTAACGATGTAATGCCCATGGATTAACGTACGCAAATAGGCGCTGACTTGCTACGTTGAAATGCTCGCAGCGTGCGCTATTCCTCGACCTTAGCGCGCGCTAATCGTCGTTGACCCGACAACCTGTACCTTCCCAGAAGATGCCCGGGTCCTACACGCCGAAAGCAACCAATAAAGCCAAGATTCCCTATTGACGATCTAAAATTAGCGTGCATTAATCGCCGATAATAAACAGTCTGGGCCTACCTGTCGGCCACTTTCCGGACCTTATCCAGAATACCTTACGTACGTTAGGGGTCCTCCTTAGCGTACGTAACTCAAACCTCTTAGCGTGCGCTAAGTATGCACCGTGGCGTACGCTAAGTATATATGTCTTAGCGTGTGCTAGGCATACCTTGTAGCGTGCGCTAACGTAGCTGTACTTAGCCATTTTCCGCTATTCTCGACCAACATCTCGACATACCAAACGATCATACGGCACAATGAATACATATACGCATTCAACAACATTGTCATACGTTCACATCATCCTCGAACACAATTATCCATCAACGACATCCAACATATAAACGAAAAAAAAATATATCCGAAAAATCAGGGTATTACACTCTACCCCCCTTAAAAACAAGTTTCGTCCTCGAAACTTGCAATCACTCGCACAAACAACATTTCAACGGGAATTCAAATTCACCAAGAATTATCGAATAATCCGAACAACATACTTACAAGTCTGTGAAGTCGAAGATCTCCCGTGATACTAGCATGCGACTCCTAAACAAAGTCTCAACATAATACCGATACACACCAGTATCGCAATCGGCAATTAGCAATTTAACAAAATCTCAAGGAAGAGTTCACGTCCGTGACCACGGCCACGATTCTTCCTACTTTCAGCCAACATTCTGAAGGGCACACACGTGCGCAAGTATAATCCAAATCGCACATTCTCGAAGTGACCAATTCCCAAGAATACCAAGCTATAAACGAAACGATTAAGAAAAATACAAGAAGAGTGAGAGGACTTACAAGTACCGGTCGCACTGTGATGATGGCAGAGTAGTGATACTGTGGGCAAATGACGACTCAATCGACCCAAAAGACCGACAACCTAGGTATCCATAAACCTAAGCTCCGATACCATATTCTGTAACACCCCCAAGTTATTCAGGGTACATTACAGTGCCGTGATCCCCGCCGTGGGACCCACAAGGCTAAACATACGCGGAACTATGAAACTTGACCGAGAAGGTCTACATATAATAGAATGAAGGACAATACAAATGGTATTAAAAACCATAACCAATGAAACCATATACATCACCACACAAATCAATACCTCGGCAACACAGGCCGGAACATCAAGGAAACTGAAAATACAATACTCGAGTATTTAAAATCCATTCCAGTACAACAACACTGAATGGAGGAACCCAAAAAGATAACTAGAGACAAGACACAGTATCACACTTGCCCATCATCTTCATGCCAACTCGATACCTGCCTGTCCGATCTCCTGGAACCTGAAATACATAAAAAGTATTTCCCCCATAAAGGGGTTAGCCGTCGAATAGCTAGTGCAAGTATATCAAGTATGAAATACATTATTCCTCGACAATAAAGTAAATGTAACCGTCAATTCATCAATTCAAGACTAGTATTCCGGAATAACTAAAATCTCATAAGACATATGTGAATGCCGTAGAAACGGTTCATTCATATCATACGCCGATACGTATGTGAATGCCGTAGAAACGGTTCGTTCATATCATACGCCGATACATGTAGGAATGCCGTAAAAACGGTTCGTTCATTACATGCCAACAATACATACATGAATGCCGTAAAAACGGTTCGTTCATAATATGCCATCAATATATCTATGAATGCCGTAAAAACGGTTCGTTCATAATATGCCATCAATATTTCTTACTTTCAAAGTCGAGAACGTACAATCATAAATGTATACTTGCCTTTGAGACATCGAGAAATCGAACGGAGGAAGGGTATGAGTTCGGTAGGTCCAAGAACGCACTTCCGGCACCTAAACGATTCGCATGGAAATGACAATTAATTATCCATACTCAAATTAAACGAAGAGACTCCCGAAACTCGTCTACGATTCAAGAAAATACACGGGTGAACAACTAAAGGTTGGGAAATCGCCCAAACTCCCACAACTTCGAAAACGGAACAATCCAACCCTTAAAATCGTAAGAAAAACACGCATACGGCATAGATATATCATAATCTCAAGGTTCTCAAGCTTCAAATCGGATAAATCGGACGAATCTACGAAAACCTCCAAAATCCCACACAATATTCAAAGTGTTCTTGAATAATCTTTCAATAATCCGATGAATACTAAAACGTGTCCATAATCATGCATATATCACTTCATACACCATGATTTTAACATCCAAAATATCATTACCCAATACAAAATCGAAATCCAAGATGTTGAAGAAATTACCTCTTGAAGATCCAAGCACTATGATTCGAAGAGTACGCGATAGATCGATGATCCGAGCTTCACAATCGAAAAGAGATGAAGAGAAATCACACACTAAAGTGATAGGTGAAGAAACTTCTCTCTCTCAAGCCTTCTCTCTCGTGCCCAAGTGAAGAAATGGGAAAAAATGAGGTGATCCGCTCAAGAAAACGCAGATATAGGGTTGACTGTCATGTGTGCCACGGCTCAGTCGAAGTGTTCCACGGCACAGGCCCAAAATTTGCTCCCAGGGCTCGGCAGTGTGCCGCGGCTCAGCCGAAGTGTGCCGCGGCACAGGGTACAGACGGTTTTGGCCGAATCTGGAAAATGAGAGTAACTTAGGTATTTCGACCATAACTCCCTCGTCTGGACTCCGATTGACTCACCGTTTGAACCACTGGAAAGCTAACTCGATGCTTTATAATATTCCAAAGATTCAGAATTTTTGGAGTTTCCAAAAATTAATGGTGATTTAACAAAGTCGAACTCATACGTGGAAAAGTCGCTAAAGAACACGGAATTCAACAGAGCGATACCTAAACGAACTCGGATGACAAAAAGTGTAGAATTAATCATTCTCAGGATGACGAAATGGTCCCAAGTAAGTCGTCAAAATGGACTTTCGCCAACAACGAAAAATTACCGGGAATCGAATTCGCGGATATTACAGTATATATTTTAAAATCACAGGTTTCAAGGCCTAAAAATCCATATGTCATTTCAATAGTGAAAGTTAATATATTTTAAATTCAAATGATGCACGTGGGCTAAAACTTGTTTGGAAAGGTTGAGTATATATAATTGCATACATTTAAAATATTAATTGACATCCTACAATATTTGTGCAAAGATTCGTGGAAGTACAATGTTCCCCCTTAAAAGGTACATATAAGATTTCATCCTACTGTGTTCCCCCTCAATTAATGCCCACTTCAGCTATAGGAGGTTATTGTACCCTCTTCTTCCTACAATAAGAATATAACCTGTAAGTCTTAGTTTATGATTAATAAGGGTGGACACTGTATTAATTGGTCTTACAGCATTTCCCGTCAATTGATGAGTAAAATAAAAAACTTACAGGGACTTCAATCAAGATGTAGGATTCCCAATTCCTGGTGGAGCATACAAAACCTTGTTGTGCTGAGAGGCTTGATGAAGATGTCGTATATCTGAATGTCTTTATGGACTTTCTTGATCCGAACATCTTTGTCCTCCACATGATTTATGATGAAATTATGCTTCATATCAATGTGCTTGGTCCTTCAATGCAATACAAGATTGTGCGTGATTGCGATTACACTTATACTGTGTTACATGATTGGAGTTTCTCGTGCCTTGATGCCATAGTCCTGTAGCTGTTGCTGCATCCATAGGATCTTTATGCAGCAGCTTCCAGCAGCATAATATTCTGATTCAACTGTAGAAAATGAGTTGGCCAATTGCTTCTTACTGAACCATGACATAAGTCTAGGTCCAAGGAAGTGACAAGTTCCACTTGTACTCTTCTTATCCAACTTGCAGTCTCCGAGATCTGAGCCACTGTAGCCTACCAAATCAAATCCTCCTCCTTAGGATACCATAATCTTACATTGATTGTTCATTTAACGTACTTAATGATGCGTTTGGCTAGGGTGAAGTGTGACTACTTAGATGCAACCTTATATCGTGAACACACTCCTACAGTAAGCTGGATGTCGGGCCTGTTGTTTGTTAGGTATAGGAGTGAGCCTATTAGCTTTCTACAAAGTTATTGATCAATTGATTTTCCACTTTTATTAGTACTTATCTGTGTGGAACGGCTCATGGGGGTAGGTGATGACTTTAAAGTGTTCATCCCGAATTTGTTGAACGACTCCTTGTTGCATTTCTGATGGTTAACGAATATACCTGTAGGTAGTTGGTTAACCTTCAACCCTAAGAAATCGCTAAGTTCTCCTATCATACTCATTTCAAATTTACTTTGCATGATATGAGAGAGCTTCTTACACATCTCATGGTTAGTTGAACCAAAAATGAGATAATCACCTTTCTGCTTAGATTTTGAAGAGGGTTTTGTCAACTACATCTTTCTCAAAACCACTATTGATAAGATACAGCGACAGGGTTTCGTACCATGCCATGGGTGCTTGCTAAAGACCATACAGCACTTTTCTTAGCCTGTATACAAGATCTCCTTCCTCCGTGTTGGCAAACCCTTGAGGTTGTTCAAACATACACTTCTTCATCTAGGTCTCTATTAAGTAATATGCTCTTACCATCCATTTAATACACAATAAAGTTCTTGTGAGCCGCAAAAGCTAAGAATTTTCTTGTTAGCCATAGTATACAGCAAAAATGGGCTAGAAGGGGGGTTGAATAAGCTGTATCTTTTTTGAAGTTTATTTGCATAGCGGAAGTCTAAGGTTAAGTTGTTGTAAATACAGCAACTGAATAATCTCCCATTGGCTTGGTGCGTACAGAATTTTTACAATTTGTATACTAGAATCACACATGCAGTTAGAAAACAGTAAATGACAAAAAGTAAAGACACACAGATTAAAGTATGTCGAGGTAAACCCCTCTACGTACATTGGCCTTCCATATGAAAGTAAACTATTTATTAAAATCATGGCATACACAACTATGTGACTTTAACTAAACATGTCATTGTATCGTTCACACAGATTGATACAGCCGATAGCAGCTTGGGCCATTCACACAGATTGGCTTGGCTTCTTCAACTTGATTCTTGTCACACAGATTGAAGCTTCATCCTTGGTGATATTTGTCCCACACAGGTCAGAGATATAAAATCTTAGTCCACATAGGGCTAAGTAAACTCAACGGTAAGATTGGTATGGCAAGATCAAACAGCAGCTGTATGCTTGATTGAGCATTCGTTGTAAGTATGCTATTCACGTTGAGGACTGTATATTTCTTCTCTTTTGATGAAGATGTATGCTTGAAGAAATATAGTGCTCTTTGAAAGTTTGACAATCAGATTGTTAATTCTTTCAATCATCAGGTGAGCAACGTCCTCTTGCTTGGGGCTATTTATAACATTGGAAATATATCTGTTATAAATTTAGTCATTGGCCGGTTGGTGAGATTGAGACTGATCTGGTTGGCGGCTACAGAATGTTTTGAATCTAAAGGATATTCGCATTTAATGCTTCCGGCATTCTTTTTTATCAGCATTAAATGCTCTTCAGACTGTAGTCTCTTTGGTCGTATTAAATGTTGTCCTATGTGCATTAAATGCTACTTTAACCTTGAATACTTTGTGAATAAATAATATTTGCTTTCGAAACGTTTTAAAGTTTCTTTTCATTACTTTTGATTTATGTTTTACTCTTCCTAAGTAAAACACTTACAGCATGTTTGTTGTATCCAACATCTTTATCTTTTTGTACCTTGAATACTATGCTGTAGGAAAGGACTCTTGACTTTGTTGGAAGATCTTACTCTGTATGTACAGGCTGTATGATGTTCTCCTAACAGCTTCCATACTTAGACTCAAATTCTGACTTTGAAGTTTTTGTTATATGAGGCAATTACCAAAACACGGAGGATTTTTTCCAATAGTTCTAATGGCTTCTAGTCTGGGTACAGAGGCAAATATTTCATCATAGTCTATGCTTTCTTCCTGTCTATAGCCTTGGGTAACTAGTCTGGACTTGTTCCTTATAACATGGCCATTCTCATCCTTCTTGTTTCGAAATAGCCATTTGGTTCCAGTTACAACTTGATCGGTTGGTCTGGGGAATAGGTACCAAACATTATTCCTTTTCGAAAACATTTCCATAGATGAGATCCAGTGAGAATTATTGAGAGCTTCATTGATCGAGACGGGTTCATATTCTGCTGAGAATATAACTAGTGTGCAAATAACAAGTCTCCTAAGTTCAGCTTTGGATTTCCATACAGGGACTGGAGACTTTTCATGTCTAGATTATGTTTCCTCTTGTGCACAGAGTACAATTCCTTGTTATACTCTGTATCCTTATTTTGGTGGAAACACCAGCATCAATATTATAAATTATTAACTTCTGAGGGTGATCTCTTAACCACCTTCTGTCGGGTTCTAATTCGGCATGCCTTGCTGTGTCCTGTTGAGCTGTAGGATCAGCTTCAGTTTCCACAGCATCAGCTTCAACTGCTTCATCTGTTCTTGCAGCCGCGAGATTAATTTATAGAGTGGAGACAAGTTATTTTTCATGTTGTGATATTTTCTCAAGAAATACAGTTTGGGCGGCTTGGGTTATGTTATCTATTCCTATAGGATCGCAGTGAGGTTCATCGAAGACCACATGGACTGACTTCTCTATAGTCAGTTTCTTTTTAATGAAAATTCTGAATGCTTTGCTGACAGAGGAGTATCCAACTAATATACCCTCATCGGATTTCTCATCGAAGGTCTTGAGCTGATCCTTCCCATTATTAAGAACGTAACACCTGCATCCAAAAATGTGAAAATACTCAACCATAGTAGTTTCATTAATCTATACCTCGTATGTGATTTTGTTTTGGTGCTTGTTAGTGATACAACGGTTTTGTGTATAACATGCTATATTTGTTGCTTCTCCTAAGAAACGTTGTGGCAACTTCCTTGCAGCTATCATTGTTCTTATTGCCTCTTTGAGCATCCTGTTCTTTTGCTCGACAAAATCATTTTGTTGAGGAGTTCGGGTTGCTGAGTATTCCTATTGCATGCCATTTTCCACACAGTGCTGCTCTATGAAGCGGCTTGTGAACTATGTGCCTCTGTTGGACCGAATGGATAATATGCTCAGCCCTTTCTCATTCTGAAGCTTTTTAAGGTGTTCTGACAGCTTTGTAGTTGTCTCTTTCTTCTTTCTTAGGAATATAGCCCAAGAATACCTGCAATTAACAATGATAACAAGACAGTATTTCTTACCTCATATGCTGACAGGGTTTACAGGGCCATAAAGATTCATATGGAGTAATTTGAGGACCCGACGGGTTGAGAGGTATGAATTTCTCTTCGGAGTTGCCTTGACTTGCTTGCCTTTCTGACAGGGTCCGCATACATTGTTCTTATAAAATGGAACATCGAGCAAGTCTCTGACCATTCTCTGTCGGGCCAATTTGTTGATGGTCTTGAAGTTGATGTGAGACATCCTTTTGTGCCATAGCCATCTTTGATTTGTAGTGCATTTGGCAACAAAACAAGGAATTAAAGCACTAGTAGGTTCTAGTCGGCAATATACATGTTACCTAACCGGCTTCCTGTGAGGACAATTTGTTTGGTCTTTATGTCCTTCACCCTCAGTATTCTTCATATAATTTAACCGAGAACTACTTGTCACAGAACTGAATAACACTTATAAGGTTGTATTGTGTCCTTAGACATAAGCTACATCGGTGACTTTGAATTTTCATACAAGTATTTTTCCTTTCCCTCTTCATCTTCCTTTTGATTTGTCACCGAATCGCACATTGAGACCTCGACCTTCTACATAATCTATTAGCTTGGTGATATCTCCTGTCATGTGGCGAGGCATCTACTGTCGAAGTACCAGATGTCCTTAATCAAGAATTAAGTAGAGCATAATCATTTGTCTTACATTAATTGATTATGAGACTTCATCTCACTTAGGTAAATTATACGTTGATGATTGCTTTCCATGAGCTTTTCACGAGTGACCTTGCTATTTTCACAATCTAAAGACATGTTTTCATAATTGTTTTTCAACAGGTCATTTTCATCCTTCAGCGCTAGGTTACAAAGAGATATATGTAGGTTTTCTTGTTTAAGCATCTCATGGGCTTTTTGAATGCTTCGAAACTCATTCATCATATTTTTAAAGGTATGTGATGCATTTACAGGGTTAACTAAGGCTGAGCTTACCTCATCATCAATTTCATCATCATCCTTTGCCATAAAGCACATGTAGGCTTTTTAACTTCAATTTCATCATTAGAGGAGTCATTGTCGGTGAAAGCCCGTAGGCAGTCCTCTATTTTAATAGTTGTACGAATGTGTTCAGATTCTCTGATCAGTTCCTTCACCTTATTTCTCTAGACAGGTCTTTTCACATCCTTCTGTTGTTTCTCACTGTCTGGTAGCTTCTGTACCTTAGGATAAGGACATCTATTTGCATAGTGTCCTGGTTTCCTGCAGTTATGGCCATAGATTAGAGTTTTTGAAATATGGTGACATAGAGCTTACCTTGTTGAAGGGTTTATGCTTGTTGGGAGGATTTTCAGATTTCTTAATGAATTTTCGAGATTTTTGCATGATCAAAGCCGTTTCATCTTGTGACAGAATGTTATCATCGCTGTTAGTGGCTTTGGATGTGTTGGGGGCAGATATATGTCTCCTATCAGATACAGCGGTCAGTGTTGTAGTCTTCGCAGTGGACTCTTCAGTCTTTTATTTCCTGTCAATGTCATACTCAAAAGCTTTGAGGTCAGAGAAGAGGTCAAAAGAATATATAGCATTTAGGTTGCAAGACACACGCATAGCATTGGTTTTAATATCCCATCCGGCAGGGAGTGATCTAAAAATTTTGAGATTCTTCTCCTTTTGTATCTATACTTTCCACAAAGCTTCAAGTTTTCCGACAATACAAATAAATCTGAGGTCAAGTTCCTCAAGTGTTTCAGTAGTTTTCATTCCGAAAGATTCAAACTACTGAGTGAGTTTTGAAATTTTATTTTCTTTTGAGAGCTCAGTTCCCTCACAAATTAACTTCAGTTTTTACCATATTTCTTTGGCTGTCTTACAGCTCTTTATCTTCGAGAATGTGCCTTTGTCAAGAGAGACAAATAGCACATTCCTGGCGACATTGTCCAGATTTGCACGCTTGCATTCATTGGTTGTCCATTGTTCTCTTTCTTTCTCGACCACTTATGGGTTTGGCCTTTCGTCCTTGCAGTCGGGTGGACTTACATGATGGTGATAGGTCCTTCGTGTATTAGATAAATTATTTCTTCATGCATGACGGCAAGATGGGCTTCCATTATTCTCTTTATTTCTCGAGTATTTCTACATGGAGTTGGCCTTCCATCCTTGCAGCTGATTTGACCTCCGTGATGGTGATAGGTCTTTCCTATATTTTATAAATCATTTACTCATGCAAAGCGAAAAGATGGGCTTCAATCCCGATTCTGCAGTCATCAAACTCATTAATAGAGAACATGGTAACTTTGTTCGTCATTGATGTATCCATGACAATGGTATAGGATGAATGATATAAGTACAAAATGAAATTTCCAAAAGCTAGTGATATGGATCTGATTCCTGTTAAAAATCTACTAATTCTTTGTAGAATCAACCGCTACGATACCACTTGTTGGTCACTGTATACTTAACTAACAGCTTAGAAGGGGTGTGAATAAGTTGTACTCTTTTTCAATGTTTGTTTTGTGCAGCGGAAGTCTTAAACTAAATTGGTCTAAGTACAACAACTAGACAGTCTCCTGTAACTTGGTGCTTATAGGGTTTTCAGAATAAGTATACTATGAATCACAGACAATATGAAAATAGTAAGTACAGGAAATGATAACACCTAGTTTTAATGTGGTTCGAGGTAAACCCCTCTACGTCCACATGTCCTCCACAAAGGAGTAAATATTTTATTAAAATCAAGACGTACAAAACTGTATGATTTTGACTAAACCGGTCGTTGTATCATTCACATGGAGTGATACAGCCGACTGTAGCTTGAGACGTTCACACTGATTGGTTGTAGGCTTCTTTGACTTTCTTCTTCCTACATAGATTGAAGCTTCGTCTTTGAACTCTCTTCTTTCCACACAGGTCGTAATAGTTCAACTTAGTCCACACAGGCTATGTAACACCCCCAGATCTGACCGGGAATATTACAGCATCGTGGGCCCCGAGATGGAACCCACAAGGCTAAAGGAAATTTTCGCAAACATTTACAAATGCCCAAGAGGCCACTGACGGTACTATCTTTAAAAATTCACAAAGACTTATAAAATTCATTTATCAAAAACCGTCGTAAAAACTCATTTGAAATCACAAGGCCAAACGGCCGACACTCAAAAGTTTAGAAAATGATTTCCAAATTAACCTCAGTTACCAGATACAAAAAGAGCGTTTCAAAATACTCACGCAGCGGAAAAAGACCAACCATAAAGATACTCTAGCAACTGAATACAAGAACCAATCAAGAAACTCAATGCACAAAACATGTCCTAGCCACTATCCTCCGGGAAGCTCATCTCTTCACGACCGCTACATGCTCGATACTCCAAGAACTTAAAAAGAAATCCCACGACGGGGTCAACCATAATATCCAACAATGACAACCGTCACATCACATTAATAATTACATACCAATGAGAATACAATGTAAGAATACGACTAATGTAATCTTACCGCCATAACTTTGCTTACTCAAGTAATTCTCATTAGAATCAGCATTATCACATTTTACATCTCGTACTCGATTAACCAATAAACTTGAACATAATATATGTACTGTATCTCAAACAATACTCAAGATTCTCAAACTATCATAACCAACTCATGATACGGAAAAGTACCAGTTCTGACCAATACAATCCATCGGATAGCATCATCAAATCCCAAAACACTGACCGATTGTCCATCACACGACGAATACCAAAGGAAATACGGAACATACCTCGAGATATGAAGTGCCGCAACAATCATATCAGTCTAATCCGAGATCAGATCAATGCAATACGGACACGGTCCTAACAGAATACCTATAAATGCATACCCATATGACCACATCAATATGCTCACAACAATAACAATGATGTATACTCAATGGAAATCCAACGATCCAGTGCCCTTAGCATAGATCCCCTTGATGATCCTATCAGATCATCATAAGGTGGATAACCAACAATACACATATGAACAACAACACATGATAAAATCAATGATGCGAATTCACAAGATTCCATCAACACAATACTGGTAATCCAAATACCAAAGATAGATCCCCATGATGATCACGTCGAACCAACGCATGGTGGAAAACCTGTGCAACGATCCAGCGCCCTCAGCATAGATTCCCATGATGACCCCGTCGAACCAATGCATGGTAGACATCCAATCCAGCGCCCTCAGCATATATCCTCATGATCCCTTCGGATCATTTACAACATAACAATGCAATTATGCATACACATATGCAAATCAATATGTTCATCAACATGAACAACATATGAATCAAAACATGAACGACACCATGATGACACAACTAGGACGACCTCATGTTCAGCAACATGAATGACAACCTGCATGATCAACATCATCGACACTAAACTGAATGAATCCTGAATACTTGACCCGAGTCCTTCGGAAGCAATCTCGATGCCAAATCACTACCGAAGATTATCCGCAATGCTCGGCAACCCAAACGTACCTTGGATTGCATATACTCATATCCTCGTCTTTACCATAATGTATCCTTGATACCCAAAATTCCAATAATCCGAAATGAATCATAAACCTTATGATTTAACTCCCAGAATCGGAAAGACAACACATAATGCAAACCTCCAGAATTTACAGTAATAATCATTACTATATGCATTATAAACGAAATGAAACTGAAACCATTCATTAAACATTATAACTAAGCAAGTAATAACTTGCCTCGATACCGATACGATGATGATGAAGCCGTTACTAGTCACAATGCCTTCATCTACGAGCTCCTCGGCCCCGACCGAAGCAATTCACGAACATACTCGAACATGACCGCAACATACGGTTATACTCACTGATCAATAATCTCAACCTATCGAAGTAATCAAATAACACATATCCGATAACAATTAACGACCGACACGACCAACCAAATTATCTTAACGATTCAACGATATCTACAATATAAACTACAACTCGATGATCATAATCAATCAATACAACCGATCAATAAACCCAACGGTTCCACAACTATCCTGATTAACCACAAGTCCGAATAATCCAATTCAAACAATTACGAATTCACAACCACAATGCGATTACGGATACGAGCGTAAGGGAAATCATATTCGACGAACAATCACAGTCTTTCCGGATTCCGAATTGATATCATGATTCCTATTTCATTAAGAACATACGAATTCTACCACTACAACCAACGAATATTCGATCTTCAAATCTAAAAATACCGATAATTCAATATACGATCGTCTTGCTATGTTAAATTCATCAAAAGTTCCTCAAGAACACTAAGGGATTCGAACTCATGTTCATAGCCATTAAAACGACATAATTCGATATTCTTTAACATGAAGATAATCTTCCAATTCGTAATCTAAGTCATGTATCATCGTATTCTTCAATATACACTTCACATAACCTCAAGGATTGTAACAACAACACCCTAATCATCATCATACGGATCAAATACGGATCACAATACCAAGAACATCAAGAACTCTATGATTTCATAATCATAATAAACATATTAAAGACATAAACCAACCTATCATCATCTTCCTTCAACATATGATTCATAAATCCTCAAGAATCCTAACAACAATACCATAATCACTTTCATACGAATCATTTATCAATAACAACATCAAAAATCCGAAATGAAAGGGAGGATTATCCAACATACCTCTTTGAAGATGGAAAACATAAGAAATCACTTCAAGAATCATCATTAATCTCCATATCCAAGCTTCTAATCCATGCTTCCAAGTTCATAACCAAGATAGAAGATGTTTATTCTCACTTATATTCTCAAATGGACGAAGGTGGGAGGAGGAAATCCATTTTCCTTCGTGAAGAAATGAAAGAACGAACTTCGTTTTATAACTGCATAACTCATTACGTACGTTATCCTTCATCATTAACGTACGTAATGCTCTTTAGCGTACGCTATTCGTCCCGCATAGCGTACATAATCATCATCCCAAAACTAACTGAATTGTTTTGTTAACATGATTACGTACGTAATGTTTCCTTCATAACGTACGTAACATGTACGTTGACTTGCTACAGTACCACCCACATTACGTACGTAATACGCCATGCATAACGTACGTAATGGCCGAGGTTGACTCGCTGTCCACATCCTCCACCAAAAGCTGCCCACACAGGGTCCCACCTGTCGACCATGACTCAATCATCTGATTCCCATGTTACGTACGTAATGTCTCGGCCATAACGTACGTAACTCTTGTGATTTAGCGTACGTAAGTCTTCAATATTAGCGTACGCTAAGTATTCTATACTTAGCCAATTTTAACGGTTACCACCTGTCTCGACATACAGAATACAAAAATATGGCATACTGAATACGTATACTGAATCCAATAATATTCTCATACGATATACTCAATATCAAAAGTGTGATAACCTGATACACGATATCCTCAATTATAATTGTCTACCAAATACGACAATTGTACCAATACTGACATCTCAGTCCTTCATTTATTTTATCCAGACTCTACAGATTCCACGCTGTACAGTATAACTCGGATAAAATAATCTCAAACAACAGTAGTAGAAAATATGGATATTACAGGCTAATGGTCTCAACAATAAGGTTTGAAATAACACGAGTTAGAACAACATCTGTAGGCATTGTAATTCTTTGCTGTAGTTGTGCTCTTCTCTATTAAGGACTTAGTATTTCTTCACTCAAAGATATACACGGTATGCTTGAAAAAATACATTGCTCTTAGATAATGAATCTTCGGATTCTTCAGTCAGTAAGTTTGCAATGTCCTCCTGCTTGGGCTATTTATAAACCTAGAGATAGATTCATTATAAATATAGTCGTTGGCCGGTTGGTGAGATGTAGACATTTAAAATAAAGATGTCCGAATCTAATGCTTCGAACATTCTTTTTCTCAGCATTAATTGCTTTTCAGTCCATAGTCTCTTTGGCAGCACTAAATGCTATCTTGTTAGCATTAAATGCTCCTTGAAACCATGAATACTTTGTGAATAAAGAGAGAGTAATCTCACAATGGTTGAAATGTCTAAGTCTAAATATTGTTGGATTAAGTTTTACTTTTCCTAAGTAAAATACCTACAGCTTCTTTGTTGTAGCCAACAGTCTTCATGATGTACTCTGGAACACCTTCATTTAACTATAGAAAACATTTTTTGGGTCCAGTGAAGTTCGCTGCAGGGACAGGCTTTAGGGTGTATTTATCAAAATACTTAGGGTATTTATTCTTCCCAACATAGATAAATATACATTATAATCGAAAGTGGTTGAATATCTATGGTCAACATGGTAAGCGCCATACAATGAGCGATTTGTCTTTGCATGGATGCACAATTATATGCACCTTAGGCGATGTCTATGATCGGTACATTTATTAAATAAACTGATAACATGTTGATCTTGGATTCATAGATATTAGATAATCATATGAAATCTGTAAAAATTTACAAAGTCGCATACCAGTGTAGGCACTCTACTTAATTGTTGATGATTTGAAAAAGAATGACAAACAATATCTAGGAGATTATATCCGTAATTTAAAACTTACAATTAGTTCGCCATGGAATCTTTAATCACAATTTGATCATAGTTCTTGCCAATTCCAATAGACAATATCAACTATCATTGTATAAAGTTATCTATCAGCCCAAATTTGTTAAAGGAGGCGAATTCATCTCCCAATAGAATGACAATATTAAATACAATGTCAGATGAGATCGACCAATAAGAAGAGGTCATATGTTTGAAAAATGATCAACATGGTAGATCCATCTAACTGTACACGGTTAGAGTATGCCCCCGAATGCCACTCTCAGGATAAGAGAGTTAAGGCATTTAGATGTGATTGTGAACTTATGGGGTATTAATAAAAGTCAGAGATTATTTTTTAGGCTAAATAGCCATTTTGGTCATTGATCTTTGACCAAAGGTTCATTTTCGTCCTTTATCTTTCAATTGTTTCGTTTTGGTCATTGATCTTTCATTTACATTTCATTTTGGTCTCCACCGTCAGTTGAAGCTAACGGACGCCACACTAGCAGTTAACTCTGACGTGGCATCTTAAATTCATTAAATGACATCGCATTTATTAATTAAGGTGGCAAAAAATTATATTATTTAATTCAATATTATATGTAAATTCCCCTTCCTTTTCTTCTTCAATCTTCTTCTGCTTCAATCTTCTTCTTCTCCAATCAGACACAAAAATTCCTCTTCTTCTTCTTCAATCTTCTATAACATTAATGGAATCACATAAACTCCAGACACACAAATAAATTGAAGTACTGTAGAATATTTATATCAAAAATCAATATTTATAAATAGACACACAATAGGAACGTACTTAAAGAAGAGGAATTTATATCCCATCTTGAATCAGACACACAATAGGAACCTACAATATGACAAAATCAATCTTCTACCACATGACAAATTCCAGATCTAGAACATTATTATCAAAAATAAGATCTGATGGAAATGAACAAATGAACAAATTGAAGAACCGAAACCCAACCTCAAATCGAAAACGAAAATCGACATGGGTTAAAATCCAGATTTGTATATTCTGCACGGCGGAGCGGGTAGCAATTGGTGGTTCGGCCCTGATTTCTTCTTCCGCCATAGTTTGTGGGATGGTCGGTGGAAACAGAGGAGGTATCGGACCACGGACGGGTCCCTTATTACTGTCTTATAGCTCGTTTCCTGACGAGCCAGAGGTGGCGACAGCTTCTAACGGGCTTTTTGCAGTGGTGGTTTGCGAATTGGTCGTCAATCAGTCATCGGTAGCCGGATTCCTTGTCCTCCTCTTCCTTTTCTATCCTCGATTAGCCCGAATAGTCCGGTTAGGGAACATGGCGGTGACTTCGGAGGCCGGGCTGGAGGTGGTGACATAGATGGAGGGGTTTCGGTGAAATCGTAAAAAGTCGGAGCACCATGTTTGCTCCTCCATCCTCCCCTCTGTGCAATTCAATTCAGCGGTCGGTTGGTGTTTCTCTCTTCTTGATAGGACATGATGGCGACGGCAAAGGAGAGAAAAGGGTTCCACCACAATTAAAATTTAATTTTTTTTTTTTTTAAATTTTTAATTAAATAAATGCTGACATGGCATGCCATGTCATTAAAGACTGACACGTCAATAGTCACTTGTAAGACATCGCGTCAGCAGTTAACTGCCAGCATGGTGTTTGTAAAAAAAAAAACTAACGGCAAGGATGTAAATGAAACCCATATGAAACGTGAGGGGCCAAAACGAAACAATTGAAAGATAAAGGATGAAAATAAAACTTTAGCCAAAGATAAAGGACCAAAATGGCTATTTAGCCTATTTTTTATTTATAGTATATCATTGGCGTTCTTGATTTGGTACATAAATAGAAATAATGTTCGTGCTTTTGAGTAGAAATATTCCGCTCCTTATGAGATAAGGAGTCTTCCACTGGAAGTATTTAGAACTCAAATTGCTTAACTTATCTGAAAGTTAATAAAACTTAATTCGTCATTAAGTTTTTTAATGAAGACATGTATATCATATGCTTGGACATGTGATGTCTTCACTCACGAGTAGTGGGAGCATTCAGATATCGGGTAGCACTCGGCAAAACTCCAATCCATATATTCAGATACTTTCCAGAGCTTATCGAAGTCCAATTTTCATGCAATTGATGTCCTTGGGATGGTAACTATGGATATCGGGTAATAGTTGCGGAAGTTAATTCATAAGACGGCTGGAAGTAGGTCAGATAGACCATTCCTATGAAGTTGAACATAATAATGGATTATATGATCGTGTTTTTCTTGCATGAGGTCTTGCCAACAATATGCTATGCGCGCTAAATATTTTGAATCTTTGGCACCACAATGGAGTGGATGGATGTTATGTGGATTGTTATCATTTCAGCACAAAAAAATATTGTGGTTCATATATATATATATATATATATTTCTCATAGTAACAGTTATTCTACACACTGGCCATTTAGGTCCGTTCCAATTCATTGGTAAAAATAGGTTTCGAAGTCCAAACTCATTCAACCAATTTAAAAAAAAAATAGAGGGGCAGTAAGTTGAACAATCCCCAGAGAGCAACCCTCGAGCGAGTGCAAATCACGTGAGCCAGCTGCCAACTTACTTTGTTTGTTTTTATTTTTTTTTACTTTTACTTTTTATTTTATTTAAAGCGATATAATTATTAGTTTTTTTACTTTGTATTTAACTTTCAATTCTTTTATATTTGTAGTTCATAATTTTGTTGATTTTTTAAATTTTCTTACTGTTTTTATTTTTGGTTTTATTTATTTAATAGTAATGTAGATTATTATAAATTAAAAAATATTTCTAAAATATAAATCCAGAAGACTAATTTTGTAAATAAAATTTTATCATAAATATATTACAACTATATTATAACTATGCAAGTATAATATAGTTAAAAATATTTATTAAAATATAAAGTATAAAAAATTTAAGATTTAATAAAAATACGTGGAACCCAAAAGTAGGTTTGAGAGGTTTATTCTTAAATGAAATTTAGATTTGTAAAAATAAAATATGTGATCTAATGATGTGACACATGAGAAATTAAAAATGGGGGTTGCAGAGGGAGTTATTCGAGAGGCTCTTATCTCACCCTTATTCAAATTCCACATGCCACTTGAAAATTAAATATCGCAAAAATAAAGTCAATTTCACCAAAGAATATTATACCTTTCTCCAAAATCCCTGTGTTCTTGAAATGAATCAAACTTTAACCTTCAAAAATCTTTCCCCAACTGTGTTTCCAATGCTAAAACTAAGATTCTAGAAGATGCTAAGAGCTAGGCGTTTAAATTGCTAACACTTAACGCCCAGAAGATTAATCAAGGATTAATCAAGAGTCAATCGGGCGTTTGGATTGCTAACGCTTGACGCCCAAAAGATTAATCAAGGATTAATCAAAAATCAATCGGACTAGATAAATTTATTTTATTATTATTTTAGTCATTCCGCCTAGCTTGCCTTCTTGAGGCCCCTTTCGGTCTGCCTAGACCACCAGTTAATGACTCAAACGCCACTACAAGTGCTTGGCCATAATAAAAACGCGAGGACCTTCTATGAATTAATCAGAGAATTAACCGAGCTAAGCGGAGATTTTTAAAACATTAGCTAAAACTCTACACAAAGTAAAACCACAAATAAGTCCTATATTTTCAATACCATAAATGCCCTTGATATTTAGCCTAACTATCAAAAAGGTTTAGGATGGTAACTAGCTCTTAAATTGTTGCAACATATAAATACCCATTAAGAAATGTATTTTTTTATTAGCCGAAGATTTGATTGGGATTTGATTTTGATTACCATATCCTGTTATTTGTGCAACTAATATACCTTAGCATAGATTATTCTTTCCTTAGGTTTATCTGGTTGGTTATTATATATAGAGAGAGGTAGGGTAGTTGTAAGGCACTCAAGGAGAAGAATACAAACATTATTATGGTATTAGAGAAGTTTTTCCTCTCTTCCTATCATTTTCTTTAAACCCTAGCCGCCATCTTCAGTGGTAATCGACAAACAAATGCCGAAAAGCCCCATCTCTCCAAAAAATGCTTCTTCTACACAGCCGCACCATCACCCTGCCCTCACAGTTTCCAATATCCGAACCTTTATCCCTATAACCCTAGAAATCGAAAAAGCTCAGTATGCATCATGGGCTGAGCTTTTTAAGATACATGCACGCGTCTATCAGGTTCTTGATCACAGACGAAACCATTTATCCTTACCTATGGAACCGGTTAGATGTTATTGTCCAATAATGGATTTATGAGACGATATCCTCAGATCTTCTTCAAACTATTCTCGATCCAAACTCGACAGAAAAATCTTGGAACCATATTCAGGGAATTTTTTAAGACAATAAACATTCCCGTGCAGTTCTTCTTGAAAATCAATTCACCCGACTTCAACAATCGGATTTTCCTTCGGTTTCAGCATAGTGTCAACAAGTTAAGGTACTGTCGAACCAACTTGCTAATGTCGGTGCATCTGTCTCGGTTCAATGAATGGTGCTACAGTTGGTGGCTGGACTTTCTGAGGCCTATGATGGTGTCACCACACTTATTCAACAATCCGACCCTCTCCCTCTTTTTTATCGAGCACGGAGCATGCTTACCTTGGAGGAAACACCTAAATTAAAACAACTTTGGGAACTTTACCATCTACACCTACGACTCTTGTAACCACCCCTGGTGGTAATTCTACAACTTCTCTTCAGTCTAAAAACCACCAGCAGCGGTATTCACCATAATATTACCGTCCACCATACTGTGGTCGCGGGAGGGGTCGTGATTATCAAGGTCGTGGCGGTCGAGGAGGCCGTTCATGGCAAACCCCAAGGCCTTATGGTGTTATTCATACCAATATTCGAGGCCATATTGGCAACAACAGGTTAATTATGGGCAATGGCAGCAACCCTGATGGCAACCTCCGCCTTGCCCATATCCCACTACGACCGCATCCCCACCTTTGTGGCCACCTTGACAGCAGCCACCACCTCAATCAGCAGCCCCCAACATCTTAGGACCACGACCTCAACATGCTTAGACTGTCGAGGCTGCCTCAGCTTATGTTCTGACTGATATTGAGTCCACTTTGCACACGATGACACTACTGTAACACCCCCAGATCCGACTGGCAATATTACAGCGCCGTGGGCCCCTAGATGGAACCCACAAGGCTGAAGGAAATTTTCGCAAACATTTATAAGCGTCCAAGAGGCTAACGACGGTATTATATATTTAAAACATTCGAAGACTTTATAAAACTCGTTTATCAAAACCGTCGTAAAATCTCATTTGAAACCACAAGGCCCGAAATGCTAAAACTCATACGTTAAGCTATTGCTTACACGTATCGACAGAATAGATTTAGAAAATGATTGCCAAAGTAACCTAAGTTACCAGATACCAAAAGGACATTTAAAAATACTCACGCAGCGGATAAAAACAAACAATTTAAAATACTCTAGCAGCGGAATACAACAACAGATCAGAAGTTCAATACACAAATACATGTCCTAGCCAGTAAGTTCATCTCTCCACGACCGCTACAAGCTTGATAATCTAAGAACCTAAAAAGAAAGCCCACGACGGGGTCAGCCATAATATCCAACAATGATAACCATCGCATCTCGTCAATAATTACATATCAATGGAAATACTAAGTAAGAATACGACCAATGTAATCTTACCGTCAGAATTTACGAAAATCCACGATTCATATCCTTAACAACACATTAAGATAATACCGAATTATCTGTACGGTATCTCAACAATACTCAAGGTTCTCAAAACATTATCATAACTCGGGATAGGAAATTTTACCAACTCTGGCTAATTCAATCCATCGGATAACGTCGACATTTCCAATACGATAATCGATTGCCAATCAAAGACAAGTATCAAGGAAATACGGAACATACCTCAAGATACGAAATACCATTACCATCACGTCAGTCTAATCCGAGATCAGATAAACACAACATACGGACATGGTCCTAACGCAAGACCTATAAATGCATACTCATATGACAACGTCAATATGATCACAACAATTACGACAATGTATACTTCTGGCAATCCCATAATATACATATGCACAACAACAATACATATGGTAATCCAACGATCCAGCGCACACAGCTATAGATTCCCATGATGATCCCGTCGGACCAACGCATGGTGGCATTACTCGTCCCGATCCAACAAGACACAGCTATAGATTCCCATGATGATCCCGTCGGACCAACACATGGTGGACATATGACAACAATGCACAACTGCGCAAAACAACCGTGCACAGTACACGACAACAATAATGCACAAATGCATGACAACAACGATACACGAATGTATCACGACATGATCGACAGAAATGACAGAAATGATTAAAATACTTGCTCCGAGTCCTTCGAGAGCAATCTCGATATCTAAACCATCACCAACCATTATTCTGAATATTCACCGATCCAAAACATCACGGACGGTAGATAATTCACGTTTTCGTCAATACCATGATGTGTCCTCGATAACAAGTATACCAACGACAATTGTAAATCATATACATTATGATTTAAATTCCCAAAACTCGAATACAACCTATAATTCCAAATCTCATGTGATTACGATTATACATTGCTATACGAATTATAAACGAATGAAACTGAAACCATTCATTAAATATTATAAACTGAGCAAGTAATAACTTGCCTCGATACCAATGAAGCCGCTACCATTTCCTTGTCGTCGTCTACATGTCCCTCGGCCCTGATCAAAGCAATCTACGAACATTCTTGAATACGACCGCAAAGCATGGTTCTAAACATCGATCAATAATCTCAACCTATTACAATAATCGATAGACAACAAGATCGACAACAATTAACAATCGATAAAACCAATTCACAAACCCAACGGCTCGACAATATCTCGATTAAACACTAGTCGGATCAATCCTACTCAAACCATCACGAATTTACAACTACAACACTAAAATACTGCACTTTCTGCCTTCTTAGCGCACGTTAATCACCAAACGTAGCGTGCGCTAATGCTGTACAGATGCATATTTTTCAGATACTGATCAACTTATGGCGATTTCAAGAACACTAAGCGATTCTGAATCATGTTCAAAGCTATCAAAACAACGAAATTCGATATCCTTTAACATATAAACAATCATCCAACTTATAATCCAAGTTCTATATCCATATATCATCTTCCTTAATATTAATACACGAAACATCAAGAACGTAACCACACTTCCTTAATCTTCCATTACAAAGATTAATCATTTACAATAACATCAACATCCGAAACTGAGGAGAAGGATTAATCCACTTATCTCAAGAAAACGAACGACACAATCCAAATCACAAGAATCATATTAATATCATCATACTCCGGTAATCCATCTCATAATCATGCTTGTCAACTTGTTTATGTAATAATCATCAACTCAAGAATATCAACATTCAATCCAAAACGAAATCCAAAGATGAAGAGTGATTACCTTTATGAAGAAATGGATTGATTTCCAAGGTTGAATCCATTTCCAAGAATCACCAATGATTTCAAGAACAAAGCTTTAATCCATGATTTCCATCTTTAATCTTGTTAAAGATCACCACCTCACCGTGTTTGGGAATCTCAAGAACCTCCCAAATCTCTCTCTGTCGACTGAAGGTGAAAGAAAGGACGAAATGTTTCATAATACCCGTCTGTCCCTTATATAGAATACACTACTAGCGTGCGCTAAACCTTATGTTTAGCATGCGCTACGGCCTTCGCGTGCGCTAGCTGACCTTTGTTAACGTGCGCTATCGCAGTCTAGAGACTACTGTCTGGCTTCGTACATGAGCTTACGTACGTAATGCCCATGCATTAGCGTACGTAACTTAAACCATCTAGCGTACGCAAATCCTTGCATTTTAGCGTGTGCTAATATCAGTTGACTCGTTTGTCTGTATGCTCCGAAGACTGGTCCACACGCCGAAAGTGCTGACGAGGATAAGATTCCTTTTTGTCCGATATACAGTTAGCGTGCGCTAACCATCATGCATTAGCGTGCGCTAACACTAAATTACAACATCCGTTGACTTACCAGAACGTGCGCCAAAAGTGGCCTGGTCCACACGTAGATTCCTTCTAATCTGACTGCACTAACGTGCGCTACATTCTGCCTCTAGCGTGTGCTAACCATGAATGATAGCGTGCGCTATACTTGACCATTAGCGCGCGCTAGTCAGGCTATACTTAGCCATTTCCAACTCTTCTCGTCTGTCTCGACATACTGGATACGTACACCCACACACTGAATACATATACTTAATTCCATAATATTCTCATATGATACATAATATCCTCAATTGCAATTGTCGACCAAGTACGACAATTATACCGATACTAACATCTCAGTCTTTCATTGATTTTATCTATACTGTACAGATTCCACGCTGTACAATATAACTCGGATAAAATAATATTAAACAACGGTAGTAGAAATTCCGGATATTACATACTACACCACTTAAAATAAGTTTCGTCCTCGAAACTTGCAATCCGTCATAGAAAAACAAACAAAACGTTCGACCAAAATATTTCGAAACCATCACGACAACGATCAATCATCATCATTTACGAATAACCGAAACAGCATACTTACCAATGCGCAAAGTCGACAATCTCCTGAGATACTAGTTAGTGATTTCACTGAAAAGCCTCAACACGCTTACGATCACAATTCCATGAACCTCAACAAAAATATAACATCTTCGGAAGAATTAATTTATCTGTTTCAAATCCTGTCTGTTTGATTACACAATCAAGTCTAAATCCTGATACAAATCAATAATATACGATACATCTGTGAAACAACTGCCCAACAGAATGGCAACGAATCCCGAAATATCGACACAAAATCTGAACACTCAGATGATCACCAGCAATGATCAACCCATAAATTAATCGAGAATATCATTGACATGATAAACTCTAATATGACCAATCCAAAGGTCAAAACAGACTTCGAGAATACTTTCACACGGTAAGCTCCAACATGGTCAACACAGAACCACGGAAACATATATACGAAAGAATAACATTCTCAAAATGACACACTGATAAGTGTCAGTTTTGTACACTTATCCATGGTTTGTATCGATAAAATTCACCCATAATTGAGCTATTCTACTCGTTTTTTGCTTTTAATTTATTAGTTTTAATAATTTTATTTTTATCGGATGATGATCGGATTAAATAACTGAATTACTCAAGAAACAACATGTTTAATAAATATTCTCTTTATTGAATTTTGATATATTCATGTTGTAGGACTTTCCGAGACGAATTCAACAGTCTTTCCGGATTCAAAATCAGAGTTATATATCAAAAGTTATCATCCGAAGAAGATCTGGGGCAAAAACGCAAAGACTGAGAAATTCGCCAAAAACGTAACTATCCAAGCTTCAAATTACGGTTGACGTTACGGCCGTAACATTCCGGCGTTCCGGCCATAAGTCACCCTAGTTACGGCCGTAACTCCTGAATGTTACGGCCGTAACTCTTGACAGATTACTATGATTTGTCTAATTTTTTATACTTTTTGTGTATTATTGAGGGGATGGGTGGCATTGATCCGATCTAATATAATAATGCTGGAGTTTTGGAGCTATTAGATGACTTTAGATGTATAAATAGACCCCTTAGATCCTTCATCATACATCATTCATCTTATAATTTTCCATTTTTTGTAAACTTTTCTTTTTGTGTGAAGAACACACTTGTGTTCTTGAGTGATCTTTGTAAGTGTGGTATAGTATATGTTGTTCAGAGAGTTTATTGCTTCTATCTCCTTTATCTACTAAGGGAGTTAGGATCCATTCTTTCTCTTGATTCAACTAAGAATGACCACCAAAGCTTGTAATATGTGTAATAAACCCTTCATGGGCTAAGTAATCTTTAGTTGGGATTATAAACAAGGTTACTCATGTTATTTATGTTTGTATAAAAGATCTATTGTGAATTACTTATTATTGTGTGTGATTTTCATTGTTTTAACAATCTTTATTTATTTGGCTAATTAATGAAGATATTTATGGTCTTCATATGTTTCGAAAGAAAATATGTTTGATTAGATCAAATGATTTTGACTCTAAGTTGTTCTAGGGGATAGAAATATACCCCTAGTCCTTAGATGATTCTTTGAGTTATTTTCATAAATCCTAATGCTATGTATTGAAGCCAATCAACATAGAAATATAGTGGATTGATTCAATATGTAAGGGACGTTTATAGTTCGAAGAGAAACCGTCTTTTTAAGGAAAATCGAATCTACACAACATAATAAGTAAATTCATCTTATGATCTCCAATACATCTTTTATAACTAATGACGAACTAAGTTTGTAATCCCAACTATTTCATTTTATCGATAATCAATCTATTATTATTGCTATCTTTTTATTTCCTTATAATATTAGAACTATTATTGCAATTTCTTTGCAATTATTAAACCAAACTTTTTAATTGTGTGTTTCACTCATCTTAAGTATCTATAAAAATAGACTAATAGTGTATAATTCAAATTATAACAAAACTTCCTTGTGGGATCGATAAACCGGACTCAAAAGTCCACTTTACTACTTGATACGATATCGTGCACTTGCGATAGTTACACTAAAAGCGTGTCAAGTTTTTGGCGCCGTTGCCGGGGAAGTATAAGTTATATTTGAAAAAATTACATTATTAACTACTGTTATAAATACAATTTTTTCTTTGTTTTAGATTCTCTTGTCTATGCGAAGGACATACAATCGCGATTTAGTTTCACTAGATCCCGAGATCGAAGCCACATTCAGAAGAAGGCGAAGAGAACAAAAAAAAAACATTATTTCTTCACCATCAATGGCGGACGAACTAAATCCACGTCTCCCCCAAGGAAATGATAACGAAAGAATTCCTCCAGTGGGGGGGATACCAAATGTTCAAAACATTCAACATCAACAATATCCTATTGTGCCGGAAATAGATGAAGACAACATGCTCTTTGGGGAATTCATGAACCCCCCATCTTTGAGCGTTCAATCAAGTGTAATCTATCCACCATTTGGAGTGGACAATTTTCAAATTCGCCCAGATGTCATAAATCTCTTCTCCAACAACAACTCATTCTATGGAAGAACCGACGAAAATCCATATCTCCATATTAACCGTTTTGTGGAAATATGTGGAAATTTCAAATATCCAAATGTAAATGACGAGGCGATCAAAATGAGACTTTTCGTGCACACTTTGAAGGACAGAGCAAGAGAGTGGCTAGATACTTTGCCACCACGAAGCATAACAAATTGGCCCGAATTTGTCCAGAAATTCACCACTAAATACTTTCCACCAATAAAAGTGGCGAAACTCAAATACGAAATCTCTACATTTCGTCAACAAGATTCAGAATCATTCCACGAAGCATGGGAGAGATACAAAGATATGCTACGAAAATGTCCTAACCATGGTTTCAATTTGGGAGCACAAGTCAATTACTTCTATTCCGAATTTTACCTTCATGCCGAGCCAATGTCGATTCATCATCAAATGGCTCAGTGGGAAACAAAACTATGAAAGAGGCTTATAATCTTTTTGAGGTTATAAGTGAACAAAGTGCAAGATGGCCAGATAGAAATATCCAAAAGAAACCAAATGGTGTTTTTGAAGTGGATTCTTATTCACTTATGTTGGCAAAAATTGAAGCTCTATCAAAGAAAGTCGAGGAAATGTCTTTTTCAACTCCTCAATCTGTGAAGACGGTGCAAACTCCACAAATTTCAGCTTTTTCATGTGAAATTTGTGGAGCAACTCACAACAAAGACTATCTATCCCTTAGTGCAACAAGAGCAGTCAACACCACCACCAGAACAAGTGGCGTATGCTCAGAATTTCCAAAGGCAAGCATACAATCCTTACGGGCCAACATACAATCCAGGGTACAAAAATCATCCAAATTTTTCTTATGCAAACAACAACAATGTGTTGAATCCAACGCATCAAGAAAAGAAGCCCGGGTGGGAAGAAGCAATCACAAAGCTAGCTGAACAACAACTGAAGTATCAACAACGAAATGATGCTTCAATTAAAAATCTGGAGACACAAGTTGGCCAAATGGCCAAAATACTTTCAGAAAGATCTCATGGCATGTTACCTAGCAATACCGAGGTAAATCCAAGGGAAAATGTACAAGCTATCACAACAAGAAGTGGAGTGCAGCTGTCCGAAATTTCTATGGAAAACCATCTGGAAAAACAAAAAATTAAACAAAATCAAGAATCAGAAAAAGAATCTGATACAGGACCTTCATCTCAAAAAGGTCCAATTGCTACAAAATCTTATGTTCCACCAATCCCATTTCCTCAACGGTTAAAGAATCACAAGCTCGATGCTCAATTCGGGAAATTCTTGGAAATCTTCAAAAAGCTACACATCAACATTCCTTTTGCCGATGCTCTAGCACAAATGCCAAGCTATGCCAAATTTATGAAAGATATTCTTTCCCACAAACGAAGGCTTGAAGAGTATGAAACTATCATGCTAACAGAGGAATGTAGCGCAATACTACAAAAGAAGTTGCCACCCAAGCTAAAAGATCCGGGAACTTTCACAATCCCGTGTACAATTGGTGAAGAGAATTTTGGCAAAGCTCTTTGTGATTTAGGGGCAAGTATCAACTTGATGCCCCTGTCAATTTTCAACAAATTGAACTTGGGAGAAGCAAAAGCAACAACAGTTTCACTACAATTAGCCGATCGGTCAATCAAATATCCACGTGGGATAGTTGAAGATGTGCTCGTCAAAGTTGATAAATTCATATTTCCAGTAGATTTTATCATCCTCGACATGGAAGAAGATCAGGATATTCCCATTATTTTGGGACGACCATTTCTCGCAACCGGACGTGCTCTTATTGACGTCTATGAAGGAAAGCTAATTCTCAGAGTGGAAGACGAACATGTCATCTTCGATGTCTTAAAAACTTTGAATCAACCCTCCACAGATGAGTATTGTCTAAAAATTGACACAATTGAAGCCATGGTGAACAAGTCTTTAGAGAAAATTCTATCTAAAGATCCTCTTGAGACATGTATAGTGTAATACCCGTAATTTTGTTCCCCGGAAATTTTCTATTTTTGGCGGAAGTCTATTTTGACGACTTGCTTGGGACCGTTTCGTCATCCTGAGAATGATTAATTCTACACTTTTTGTCATCCGAGTTCGTTTCGATATCCTTTGAGTTTCGTTGTCATGTTGTATCGTGGCATATCTGGAATCATGTCTGCGTGCCGATTGGTTGTGTGTAGGATTTTTAGCCAGGCACTCGATGGTCATGCGTGGATATTTCCGCATTGGATCGTGCACACGAGACGTAGTTCTTGAGGCTAATTAGGTACATTGTCACACGTATATTCTGGATTCCGTATACGGGGTGGACATGTGCACGGACACATTTCCGGATCGAGCGTACTGTGATGTCCCTCTTGAGCTTTATTGATTGATCGTTCGTAGTCCATGTTGTATTGGATATGTCCGACGATTTGCGATCGGGTTGTTCATACGCCGAGGGGTATGTCCGACAATCGAGTTGGTTTCTTTGAGATCTATTTTGTGATGATTTGACTTTGGGTCATTCGGCTTCGTGCCATTTTGATGTATCGGTATTTCCGCTGGAGCCTTCTGCATTGTGAATTCGTATCTTTTCGGCATTGGTTTGGTTTACCTTCTGCAATGCATTGTTGTGTTCTATATTGATGATTCGCCGTTTGGGCGTAAGTTTGATTCTTGTGTATCTCGTTGAGTTTTCTGGCGAAATATTTCTTCTCCCTACCTGTTTTAAGTTTCGGGACGAAACTTCTTTTAAGGAGGATAGAATGTAATACCCGTAATTTTGTTCCCCAGAAATTTTCTATTTTTGGCGGAAGTCTATTTTGACGACTTGCTTGGGACCGTTTCGTCATCCTGAGAATGATTAATTCTACACTTTTTGTCATCCGAGTTCGTTTCGATATCGTTCTGTTGAATTCCGTGTTCTTTAGCGACTTTTCCACGTGTGAGTTCGACTTTGTTAAATCACCATAAATTCTTGGAAACTCCAAAAATTCTGAATCTTTGCAATCTTATAAAGCATCGAGTTATCTTTCCAATGGTTCAAACGGTGAGTCAATCGGAGTCCAGACGAGGGAGTTATGGTCGAAATAGCTAAGTCACTCTCATTTTCCAGATTCGGCCAAAACCGCCTGTACCCGGTGCCGCGGCACACCTGGGCTGAGCCGTGGCACACTGCCGAGCCCTGGGAGCAAATTTTAGGCCTGTGCCGCGGCACACTTCTACTGAGCCGCGGCACACATGACAGTTAACTCTATATCTGCGTTTTCTTGAGCGGATCTCCCCATTTTTCCCCATTTCTTCACTTGGGCACGAGAGAGGAGGTTTGAGAGGAAGATGTTTCTTCACCTATCACTTGAGTGTGTGATTTCTCTTCATCTCTTTTCGATTGTGAAGCTCAGATCATCGATCTATCGCGTACTCTTCGAATCATAGTGCTTGGATTTTCAAGAGGTAATTTCTTCAACATCTTGGATTTCGATTTTGTATTGGGAAATGATGTTTTGGATGTTAAAATCATGGGGTATGAAGTGATATACGCATGATTATGGACATGTTTGAGTATTCATCGGATTATTGAAAGATTATTCAAGAACACTTCGAATTTTATGTTGGAAATTGGGGATTTTGTTTGACTTCATCCTTTTAATCCGTAGTAATTTAGATTAGTGATGGATTGATGATTATTTAGGTGTATTCTATCATTCCCATCATTATTCCACGGTTGGATTGTATTGATTCGTCGTTTTGGTTGAGTTATTAGTCGACGCCTTGAAAGTGTCCGACAAAAGGTCTAAGAGGGGGGTTTTGTGCGTTGTACGATTATTATTCATCGTACGATTGTTGATTTATCATTGATATGACTTAGGGACGAAATACTTGTGAAGAACTCAAGTCGGAACCCTTCCGTTCGTTGTCTTCTTCGTGGTTCAAGCTTCCAGGTCGAACCGTGTTCTTTGGGATCTTCGGTAACGTTTATTAAGGCAAGTATACATTTATGATTGTACGTTCTCGACTTTGAAAGTAAATGTAATACCCAGTTGTAATTCAGTAATTATCACTCAGTAATTATCATTCAGTATTTATCATTCAGTAATTGATACTCAGTAATTTCATTCATTATTGATCATTTGTCACTCATATTCAGTCATGGTATTCATCATTCAGAGTAATTGTATCGGGTATCGATCGTCATTCATCATTAATCTGATTGGAGTTTCATGCCGTATTTATCATCATTGTCATTTTCGTTGCAAGCTGTGCTTGAGGAGTAGCGCACGCTACATACTCCTTTTAGCGTACGCTAATTGGGTATAGGTAGCGCACGCTACCGCTCAGCTTTAGCGCACGCTAAGGCTACCTTGGCCGCGATCCGTAAGGTACCGGATGCAGTGAGAATAATTGTAGCGCACGCTACGAGTGGTAAGTAGCGCGCGCTAACGGGTCGTAGTAGCGCACGCTATATGTGTAGAGTAGCGCGCGCTAGGGGCGGATCAGGTTGAGTCCAGTGGCTACTGGACTGCACCGGGTTTATTCATAACGCACGCTAGGCATTGTTGTTAGCGTACACAACCGATATGTTAGCGCACGCTAAATAATTGTTGTAGCGCACGCTATCGAGGTTAGATCAGAGGGCAGATGGTTTTCTGGACTCCAGTACTGGGCGTCAAATATTTCGCTAGCGCACGCTAACAATGGATATTAGCGCACGCTAGTAGTATGGCCGTAGCGCACGCTACAAAAAGGTACGTAGCGCGCGCTACCGTGTTCGGACAGTGGGTACTGGACTACCCAAACTACTCGTTAGCGCACGCTATGCACAAGGGCTAGCGCACGCTAACCTGGACTGAGTATAAATTGGACAGTTTAGTCAGAGTTCGTCATTTTTCATCTCACTTCATTCCTGCGGTATTTTTGGGCGATTCCGAGCGATCCAGAGGGGATTCTTCGAGGTGTAATCATCAATCATCATCTTCAAGTCTTTGAGTTGAATTTATCATCATCTCATCATCTTCATCACATCGAATCAAAGGTATTAATCTCTTGGATCTAGAATTTCGGATTTTTGGGTTTTCTTTCCGATTTCTTCGTATGAACTTCGATTATCATTGGGATATGTTAAGTTATGGATTATCTACTTGGATAAATATATTCCTACGGATTTAATGGTTATTTTCGGAATTGTTTTCAAGAACCCTTGGGGTTGACTTCGGTTAATTGAGGATTTTCCGATTGATGTCGTTATAATCATGAATTGTGGTTTCCTAATGGAGTATTGATATCATTGAAGTGTTTTGTTAGTTCGAAATACTCATTTTGGTGTGGGTTTCGACATATTCGGGATTGGATATTTTCGTAGTTGTGCGGTCGGTTATGTATTCGTTGGAATGCCTATGAGTTTGATTATCGTTGCTTCGACCTTTGGGTTAGTCGTGTTTTGTTGTTTGATACGTGTATTGAACGATTGTTGGTAATTATTGTTATTCAAGGTTGTTCGAACGACGGGTGTTTCCCTTAGGACGTTGTTCGTGGACGGACATTCTTCATCGGTATTGTGTAAGTTAAATCTTACTCGGTTAAAAGGATACTCATTCCTTTTGTTGTTGATTGCTCATAATCGTAATTCATTCATCATAATATTAATCATTTTGAGACTTGTAAGTGTCGAATAATCATTTCATTCACGAGGAACGACGGTTCCAAATCTTTTCATTGGTTTATCAATCACGTCACTATTACTTTCATATCGGTGAGTCATCTTGGCCTTGTCTAATTATTATTCATTGGTGTTCATCATGGTCATTCTCGTTCATGTGACCTTCCGGTTCATATTGCGTGGCGGGTGTGGGTGTGGAATTTTTAGTCGGGCACATGATGGTCATGTCTTGGGTTCACCGATACATCGGACCGTGCACACGGTAACGCTTACCTCCGTGAGACTAATTAGGTACAAGGACGGGTGTGTCCGGACATTCGTCTTGTACACTTGCACAGACATTACGGGCGTACTATGATGCTCCTCTTCACGTAATTCATAATTAAGAATATTTCATCACTTGATTAATTCATGATTGTGTAATTTCAACTCTTGAGGATTGTTGTTACGTATCGACCCGTTGGGGATTTTGTTTTCGTGTCACGGCAAGGCAAAGGTACGGGAAGAGCATGTTGACGGCGAGTCCCGATGATACTAGTAGGGGCCCCGATGCTTGATCATTTATTCACCATTTGTGTTTCCTTTATTTATTCCGCTGCAGACATTCCGTTTGAATGCTCATTTCATTCAGTGTTGTGTATTTTATCGTCACATAAAATACACATGTATTCTATTTTATCCTGGGTGTGTTGTATAAAACTCCTCATCGGAGTAATTGATGTTGTAATGTGGTTCGGTACTACATTTACCTGTGTAATTCATTCATTCTCATTCGCCTGGTGGGTCCCAGTCGGGGGTCCACGGCACTGTAATATCCGCCTAGTTTGGGGTGTTACACAGTTGGTATCGAAGCGTGGTTTTGAATACTACCCTCCAAGTCATGTCTCATTTGAAATCATCGTCATCGGACTAGTATCATTGGACTTTCGCGTCACGTGTGACCTGTGCAAATGCGGAGCCAATCAGACCAAGAACTGTAAGATTTCTAATGCCATGGTATAATTTCTGGCATTAATCATTCATTCATAATTCATCAGTTAACAATCCTCAATCATCATCGTCATTTTGACCGGGACGGTCAGGTTAACTCATTAATCAGTCAATTCATTTCATTGTTCAGTTGTTGATCAGGAAGATCGGATCATTAATCTTGTTAACTCATCCAAGATAATCATTTCAGTAACTTCATTAGATAATCATGTCACGTCAATCAATCATTCATGTAATCGCTGTATTTGAGCGCGTATGCTCATTTTCATTATTTCATAATATAATCATAATGTGATACTCATGCGAGATGTATAATCATCATATGACTTTCCACTTCAGTATGGAAAGGGCTGGCAGAGGACGTGGAGGACGAGGCCGTGGAGCGGGCCGAATCCCGAGAACTCATGCGAATACCCGTGCAAATGCCAGGAATAATGCTAATTCAGCGAGCAACGACGCTGCCACTCATTCACCTGGACGCGATCATTCATTATCGGGGAGTCGTACCCGGGACACGGCTCAGTCAGAAGGTGTCCGGGTTGATCCACTCGCATTTATGCAGGCATGATGGCCCAAATGACTCGAGATGGCTCGGTTGATGGAGACGATGCATAACTCCGTCAATCAGAATCAGCAGGCTCCTCCGCCGCCACCTCAGAGGCAAGAGAGGAATGTGAGTAACATCATCGGCGATATCTCTCGCCAGAGGCCACCTACTTTTGAGGGCTCGTCTGAGCCGGCAGATATCATTCATTGGCTCGAGCATTTCGAGAAGCTGTTTGCAATGGTAGAGTGTCCCGAGGGACACAAAGTTTCTGTTGCGGCTTACTACCTTGGTAAGAGCGCACATTCTTGGTGGTTGTCGTTGAAGCCCACCGAAGGATCTTGTACTTGGGATCAGTTCAAGACTCTCATGATGGAGAGGTATTATCCGGCCCCACTCAGAGAGGCCAAGCTGTCAGAATTGCTCACCCCCGACCCCTCAACAGACGAGGATGTTCTCGCCATTGCCGAGAAATTTCAGGAACTTCTTCCGTTCGCCTCATCTATCATTCACTCAGAAGCGGACAAGATCAAGTATTTCAGCAAGAGGCTGAAACCCCGTATGAGACTTCAGTTACTTAATCATAATTGCACCACGTTGGCCGAATTCATTGAGAAAGCTCTCACCTACGAGCTTACTGCTAAAGAGATTGCTAAGCAGCAACCTTCGTCTGCTAGCAAGAAATCGAAGAATCGAAATCAGTCTGAAGGCGGTCAGACAACCTTCAAGAAACCACGTGCGGACTCCGCTTTTTCTGAGCGACCTTCGGTGTCGTCTAAACCCGCGGAATCTCAGTCTCGAGCGGCCAGTTCGGCAATCACCTGTTATAACTGCGGGGAACTTGGTCACCTCAGTACCAAGTGTCCGAAGCAGACTATCACATGTCATAATTGTGGAATTGCTGGGCATAAGGCCCGTTTTTGCCGTAGGGACTCCAAACCTACTCAGACGTCATCTCAGGCCCCCAAGCGATCACCGCTCGTAATCGAGCCACTCAATCAGCGTCGTTTAAAACGACAGGAGCGACTAAAGGCGGAGCTTTTAGCCAGCAGACGGGAGCGTCCGGTGCCGGGACTAGCAAGCCCCGGATTTATGAGATGAAGAAGACCGATGATCCCGATGCCCGAATGATCTCAGGTACACTCGATATTCTAGCTCAGCCTGTGTGTACTCTTTTCGATACTGGTGCAGCGCATTCATTCATTTCCGAGTCATGTTTGAGTAGACTACGTGCGGGTAGTGCTACTAGTTGTGAGCCTAATGACATAGGCCTACCTGATGGTAGACTAAATAACGCTAATCGTGAGATTCAGAATTGTCCGATTCGCCATGGTCGTGTATGGCCAGCGGACCTACTCGTGGTAGATTTGCCGAGGGACGACGTCATCTTGGGTATTGATTGGATGGATCGTCATGATGCCATCATTAATGTCCGTGAGCGTATGGTCACTATCATTTCAGACGATGGAGTTGAATGTGTGTTTCAGGAGGTAATCCTACTGCTCGTAAGGTCATTAATTCAATGAAAGCGAAGGTTACTCAATCGGGATGTGTCGGTTATTGGTGCTATATGGCCAAAACCGAGAAGTCATCAAGAATGTTAACGGACATTCCGGTGGTGAGGGAATATGCCGATGTTTTTCCGTAAGAGTTACCTGGTTTGCCTCCACAGAGGGATGTGGAATTCACGATTGAGTTGGAACCTGCACGTCCCCGATATCGAAGGCGCCGTCTGCGGATGGCCCCGACCGAAATGCAGAATTAAAGAACCAACTTGAAGAGTTGTTCGAGAAGGGTTATATTCGACCGAGTGCGTCCCCGTGGGAGCACCGGTGTTATTTGTCAAGAAGAAGGATGGTTCATTCCGCTTATGTATTGATTATCGGGAGTTGAACAGGTGACGATCAAGAATAAGTATCCCTTACCCGTATTGACGATCTCTTAGATCAACTTCGGGAGCTTCAGTATTTTCCAAGATCGACTTAAGATCCGGTATCATCGATTGCGGATTCGAGTCGGATATCGCGAGGACGGCTTTCGAACACGCTATGGTCATTATGAGTTTGTGGTTATGCCGTTCGGATTGACTAATGCACCTGCGGTATTCATGGAATTAATGAATCGGGTTTTCATCGACTTTTTGGATCAGTTTGTTGTTGTCTTCATCGACGACATTTTGATTTATTCTCGTGACCGGGAGGAACACGAGTTCCACCTTCATCAAGTGCTCGACGTGTTGAGACGAGAACAACTTTATGGGAAATTTTCTAAATGTGAGTTCTGGATGTCCGAAGTGACTTTTCTCGGGCATGTAATTTCATCAGACGGAGTTCGTGTCGATCCTCAGAAGACGGAGGCTATTCGAGATTGGCTACCTCCGAAGAACGTTAAGGAAATCCGAAGTTTCCTCGGATTAGCGGGTTATTATCGGCGATTTGTAGAGGGATTTTCTAGAATCGCTCAACCCTTAACGAACCTTTTGAGGAAGGATAAGAAATACACGTGGTCCGACGCGTGTCAACGGAGTTTTGAGGAACTCAAGAGCCGGTTAATGTCAGCACCTGTACTTTCCTTACCGCAGGGGACGGAAGGATTTGTGGTCTATAGTGATGCGTCCGGACAGGGTCTCGGATGTGTGCTCATGCAGAACGGGAAGGTTATTGCCTATGCTTCGCGGCAATTGAGACCTTACGAGATTAATTATCCGACCCACGACCTGGAGCTAGCAGCCGTGGTGTTCGCTTTGAAGATTTGGCGTCATTATCTTTATGGCGTTACCTGTCAGATATTCACCGATCATAAGAGCTTAAAGTATATATTTACTCAGAAGGAGTTAAATATGCGTCAGAGACGGTGGTTGGAATTAATCAAAGATTATGATATTGAGATCCTCTACCACCCGGGCAAGGCGAACGTTGTCGCCGACGCCTTGAGTCGTAAGTCCGTTCAGAGCAGATGCTTGCCGTTTAACGATTCGAAGGAGCTTGGCAGGAATTCCTTAGACCCGAGATTGAGGTCCGGCCGGCGAGTTCAGGGCGGCTTTGTATGTTAGAGATTTCATCATCACTCGAGGAGGCAATTCGAGAGAATCAGGGTTCGGACCCATCATTGTTGCGCATCCGAGAGGATGTGGCTCAGGAAAGCCCTGGATTTGTGGTCCACAAGGATGGACTTTTGAGGTTTAAGAATCGGTTGTGCGTACCGGCAAATGACGAGTTGAAAAACTCGATTTTGAAAGAAGCTCATGCTACCCCTTATTCCGTTCATCCGGTCTAGCAAGATGTACAAGGACTTGAAACAAAATTACCGTGGAGTAATATGAAGCGAGAAGTCGCAGAATTTGTTTCGAGATGCTTAACTCACAACAAGTTAAGATTGAACATCGGCGATCGGGTATCTTGAAACCT
Organism: Orobanche coerulescens; assembly: GCA_033398695.1. NCBI lineage: Eukaryota > Viridiplantae > Streptophyta > Magnoliopsida > Lamiales > Orobanchaceae > Orobanche > Orobanche coerulescens. The sequence goes on from CM065801.1 coordinate 184,966,773, forward strand.
CTTCCTATTCCCTGAATGGAAGTGGGAAGACATTTCTATGGATTTCATCACGAGTTTGCCGACGAGTCGTCGTGGCATGAACACGATCTGGGTGATCGTGGACCGCTTAACCAAATCAGCTCATTTCCTTGAGATCAAGGAGACGTGGGGTCCCGAGAGACTTGCTCAACTGTTCATCAAAGAGATAGTCGATCGCACGGTACTCCTAAAAGTATCGCTTCCGATCGTGACGGACGGTTTGTGTCGCATTTTGGAAATCGATTCATCGTGCTATGGGAACTCGGCTCAATCTCGATCACTGTTTTCATCCTCGGTCAGACGGACAATCGAGAGGACCATTCGGACATTAGAGGACATGTTGAGGGCATGCGTCCTCGATTGGAAAGACGATTGGGAAGCCCAACTACCATTGATCGAGTTCACGTATAATAATAGTTGGCATGCTTCGATCAAGATGGCACCTTACGAGGCCTTGTATGGTCGCCGTTGTCGATCTCCGTTGTGTTGGGACGACTTATCGAATCAATCGGCACCGAGCCCGATATGCTTATAGCCGCCGTGAGAAGGTAGCTTTGATCGAGTCGTTTGTTGACCGCCGTAGTCGATAAATCATATGCGAATAACCGTCGACCATTAGAGTTCGAGGCCGGTGATCATGTGTTGGTCAAGGTATCCCAGTCGTGGTATCTTCCGCTTTGGGAAGAGGGAAAGTTGAGTCCGAGATTCATTGGACCGTTTGAGATTTTGGATCGGGTGGGCGAGTTAGCTTATCGATTGGCTTTACCTCCGGCGTTGAGCCGAATTCATAATGTGTTTCATGTCTCTCACCGCGGAAGTATGTTGCCGACCCGAGTCACATACTTCGATTCGAAATCGAGATCGCGACGATCATTCATATGAGGAGCGTCTATACGAGTTTTAGAGCGGCGAATCAAACAGCTTGAGGAATAAGACGATTCCTTTGGTTAAAATTCGGTGGTCTAGACACGGAGTCGAAGAGGCTACTTGGGAAACCGAGGATAGTATGCGGGAGAGTTATCCCGAGTTGTTTGACCCTTAGTTTCGGGACGAAACTCTTTTAAGGGGGTGTATGTAATACCCATTGTAATTCAAGAATTATCACTCAAGAATTATCATTCAAGATTTATCATTCAAGAATTGATACTCGTAATTTCATTCATTATTGATCATTTGTCACTCATATTCACCATGGTATTCATCATTCAGAGTAATTGTATCGGGTATCGATCGTCATTCATCATTAATCTGATTGGAGTTTCATGCCGTATTTATCATCATTGTCATTTTCGTTGCAAGCTGTGCTTGAGGAGTAGCGCACGCTACATACTCCTTTTAGCGTACGCTAATTGGGTATAGGTAGCGCACGCTACCGCCACTTTAGCGCACGCTACCTTGTTGCCGATCCGTAAGGTACCGGATGCAGTGAGAATAATTGTAGCGCACGCTACGAGGGGTAAGTAGCGCGCGCTAACGGGTCGTAGTAGCGCACGCTATATGTGTAGAGTAGCGCGCGCTAGGGGCGGATCAGGTTGAGTCCAGTGGCTACTGGACTGCACCGGGTTTATTCATAACGCACGCTAGGCATTGTTGTTAGCGTACGCAACCGATATGTTAGCGCACGCTAAATAATGGTTGTAGCGCACGCTATCGAGGTTAGATCAGAGGGCAGATGGTTTTTTGGACTCCAGTACTGGGCGTCAAATATTTCGCTAGCGCACGCTAACAATGGATATTAGCGCACGCTAGTAGTATGGCCGTAGCGCACGCTACAAAAAGGTACGTAGCGCGCTACCGTGTTCGGACAAGGTACCGGACTACCCAAACTACTCGTTAGCGCACGCTATGCACAAGGGCTAGCGCACGCTAACCTGGACCGAGTATAAATTGGGACAGTTTAGTCGAGTTCGTCATTTTTCATCTCACTTCATTCCTGCGGTATTTTTGGGCGATTCGAGCGATCCAGAGGGATTCTTCGAGGTGTAATCATCAATCATCATCTTCAAGTCTTTGAGTTGAATTTATCATCATCTCATCATCTTCATCACATCGAATCAAAGGTATTAATCTCTTGGATCTAGAATTTCGATTTTGGGTTTTCCTTCCGATTTCTTCGTAAGATTGGATTATCATTGGGATATGTTAAGTTATGGATTATCTACTTGGATAAATATATTCCTACGGATTTAATGGTTATTTTCGAATTGTTTTCAAGAACCCTTGGGGTTGACTTCGTTAATTGAGGATTTTCCGATTGATGTCGTTATAATCATGAATTGTGGTTTCCTACCGAGTATTGATATCATTGAAGTGTTTTGTTATTTCGAAAAAAAAATTTTTGTGTGGGTTTCGACATATTCGGGATTGGATATTTTCGTAGTTGTGCGGTCGGTTATGTATTCGTTGGAATGCCTATGAGTTTGATTATCGTTGCTTCGACCTTTGGGTTAGTCATGTTTTGTTGTTTGATACGTGTATTGAACGATTGTTGGTAATTATTGTTATTCAAGGTTGTTCGAACGACGGGTGTTTCCCTTAGGACGTTGTTCGTGGACGGACATTCTTCATCGGTATTGTGTAAGTTAAATCTTACTCGGTTAAAAGGATACTCATTCCTTTTGTTGTTGATTGCTCATAATCGTAATTCATTCATCATAATATTAATCATTTTGAGACTTGTAAGTGTCGAATAATCATTTCATTCACGAGGAACGACGGTTCCAAATCTTTTCATTGGTTTATCAATCACGTCACTATTACTTTCATATCGGTGAGTCATCTTGGCCTTGTCTAATTATTATTCATTGGTGTTCATCATGGTCATTCTCGTTCATGTGACCTTCCGGGTTCATATTGCGTGGCGGGTGTGGTGTGTGGAATTTTTAGTCGGGCACATGATGGTCATGTATTGGGTTCACCGATACATCGGACCGTGCACACGGTAACGCTTACCTCCGTGAGACTAATTAGGTACAAGGACGGGTGTGTCGGACATTCGTCTTGTACACTTGAACAGACATTACGGGCGTACTATGATGCTCCTCTTCGGCGTAATTCATAATTAAGAATATTTCATCACTTGATTAATTCATGATTGTGTAATTTCAACTCTTGAGGATTGTTGTTACGTATGGCGGCCCGTTGGGGATTTTGTTTTCGTGTCACGGCAAGGCAAAGGTACGGGAAGAGCATGTTGACGGCGACGAGTCCCAGTGATACTAGTAGGGGGCCCCAGTCTGTTCAGTCATTTATTCAGTCATTTGTGTTTCCTTTATTTATTCCGCTGCAGACATTCCGTTTGAATGCTCATTTCATTCAGTGTCGTGTATTTTATCGTCACATAAAATACACATGTATTCTATTTTATCCTGGGTGTGTTGTATAAAACTCCTCATCGGAGTAATTGATGTTGTAATGTGGTTCGGTACTACATTTACCTGTGTAATTCATTCATTCTCATTCGCCTGGTGGGTCCCAGTCGGGGGTCCACGACACTGTAATATCCGCCTAGTTTGGGGTGTTACAGTAAAAGGAATTGATGGTATGATATGAACGAACCGTTTTTACGGCATTCATAGAAATATTGATGGCATATCATGAACGAACCGTTTTTACGGCATTCATAGATATATTGTTGGCATGTAATGAACGAACCGTTTTGACGGCATTCCTACATGTATCGGCGTATGAGGTGAACGAACCGTTTCTACGGGATTCACATACGTAACGGCGTATGAGGTGAACGAACCGTTTCTACGGCATTCACATACGTCTTATGAGATTTTAGTTATTCCGGAATACTAGTCTTAAATTGATGAATTGACGGATATTGATGAATTGACGGATTACATTTACTTTATTGACGAGGAGTATTATGTTTCATATTGTTATACTTGCACTAGCTATTCGACGGCTAACCCCTTTATGGGGGAAATACGTTTCATGTATTTCAGGTTCCAGGAGAGCGGACAGGTGGGTACCGGGTCGGCATGAAGATGATGGGCAAGTGTGATACGTGTCTTGTCTCCGGTTATTTTCGATTCCTCCATTCGGTTGTTGTAATCGAATGGATTTTTAAATACTCGAGTATTGTATTTCGCTTCTTGATGTTCCTACTGTGTTGCCGAGGTATTGATTTGTGCGGTGATGTATATGGTTTCATTGGTTATGGTTTTGAATACCATTTGTATCGTCTTTCTTTCCATTGTATGTAGACCTTCTCGATCAAGTTTATAGTTCTGCGTATGTTTAGCCTCAGGTCCCACGGCGGGCTCACGACGCCGTAATATACCCCGAATAACTTGGGGTGTTACGTAATATGGTATCGGAGCTTAGGTTTATGGATACCTAGGCTGTCGGTCTTTTGGATCGATTGAGTCGGCATTTGCCCACAGTATCACTACTCTGCCATCATCACAGTGCGACCGGTACTTGTAAGTCCTCTCACTCTTCTTGTATTTTTCTTAATCGTTTCGTTTATAGCTTGGTATTCTTGGGATTTGGTCACTTCGAGAATGTGCGATTCGGATTATGCTTACGCACGGATGTGCCCTTCAGAACGTTGGCTGAAAGTAGGAAGAATCGTGGCTGTGGTCACGGACGTGAACTCTTCCTTGAGATTTTGTTAAGTTGCTAATTGCGATAGTGGTGTGTATCGGTATTATGTTGAGACTTTGTTTAAGAGTCGCATGCTAGTATCACGGGAGATCTTCGACTTCGCAGACTTGTAAGTATGTTGTTCGGATTATTCGATAATTCTTGGTGAATTTAAATTTCCGTTGAAATGTTGTTTGTGCGAGTGATTGCAAGTTTCGAGGACGAAACTTATTCTTAAGGGGGGTAGAGTGTAATACCCCGATTTTTCGGATATAATTTTTTTTTTCGTTTATATGTTGGATGTCGTTGATGGACAATTGTACTTGAGGATGATGTGAACGTATGACAATATTATTGAATGTGTTTATGTCGACAATAGCGAAAAATGGCTAAGTACAGCTACGTTAGCGCACGCTACAAGATATGCCTAGCGCGCACTAAGACATATACTTAACGTACGCTACGGTGCATACTTGGCGCACGCTAAAAGATTTGGTTACGTGCACTAAGGAGGACCCCTAACGTGCGTAACAACTTGCTGGGTTAGTTCCGAAAGGTGGCCGACAGGTAGGCCCAGATTGATTTTTATATTCAGTTAGCGCACGCTAACGCATGTTGGTTAGCACACGCTAACACAAGATCGCCATTAATGGAATCTTAGCTTCGGCGGGCGGACCCGGCCATGTTCGACGTGTGTCCAGATAAGGTCAGCAAGAGTTGTCGTGTAGAGCTAGCGCACGTTAAAACCGTATGATTAGCGCACGCTAATTCCATATCGGTCAAAGGAATCCCGGTAATCGCGGATGTTTTCAGCATGTGGGGGCACGATACTGTAGAAAGTCAACGACGATTAGCGCGCGTTAAGGTCGAAGAATAGCGCACGCTACTGAGCATTTCACTGTAGCAAGTCAACGCCTGTTAGCGTACGCTAATGCATGGGCATTACGTACGATAGATGAATTTCGAAGCAATGTAGTAGCTTCTGGAATGCCCGATAGCGCACGCTATCAAGGAAGGATAGCGCACGTTAGTCAGGTAGCGCATGCTTAATATAAGGTCTAGCACGCGCTAGTGATGTGTTTTATAGAGAGGATAGACGAGTGCTGAGAGGCATTTTGTCCATTCTCCTTCCTTCAGTCAATAGAGAGAGAGAGCCTTGGGAAGTACTTGAAGTTCCTAAACATTGAGAGATGATTCTCTTAAACAAGATTAGGATAGAGAGCTCGGATTTAAGTATTGTTCTTGAAGTTTTTGATGATTCTTGGAATGGAGTTCAAATTATTCTTCTTCGTGGTTAGTCCATACAAAGTAATCCTCGTATCCCTTTGATAGTGGTTCATTTTTTTCTTTAAGGATTACTACTTGGGAGGGAGTATGTTGGGAATCGCGCATTTTGATGTTCGTTTTTATTTCAATGTAAATGCATAAATTGGACTGTACTTTTATCCGTTGCATGAGTATTTTTTAAATGGATTTTGGTATTTTGCCAACTGAATTTTATTTTGAAAAACCGATTCCCTAAACTGAGTTTTCGGCATTTTAACCTTGATCGTTTTGACGGTATTTGGAAAATGATTTTTTTTAGTATTTGAAAAATATTACCGTCATCGGTCTTTTTGGCATTTTTGAAATGACGTGGAAATTTGTGCTTAGCCTGGTAAATTCTTGTGAGAAGGGTTTACGGCGTGTAATATTCCCAGGAGGATCTGGGGTGTTACAATCTTGGTATCATGTGATAATGCTATACGAGATTTATTGGAATCGTAATAAGGGATTTCGGATGTTGATATGATTATTGAGATCTTCTTCCTATGACGATAAGGGTTTTGTTGTGATTCTTGAGGTTGTATGAATGACATGATGAAGGAAATGATAACATGGAGATATATACCTAGGATATGTTGTTCTGAACGTGATTTCGGATATTTCATGTTCTTGCAGAACTCTTGAATTATACGAGGTGATGAAAATTTTTAAGAAGTGTTGATGTTTTGAATATGAATATGGAATATTCATATCTAGAGCTAAACTATGTGTTGGAAATAATATTCGTATAGGAAATACGAATGTGATTATGAGCTTGATGAGACTATTATTCATCTATGAATTTGGAAGCCCATACGTACGGAGCAATATTCAAATCGAATGATTGGATTGTTTGATAACCTTAAAATATGATTATCTATAATGTTGAACTAATTGGATGGTTAGAATTAACGATGATCATCGGAAAGTAACTACGGATTTACGAGAAAGGAACCTTGTCAATTCGTATTTAAGAATTGAGTTTGGAACCGATAATATTTAGACCCTTATTATTGGTCCAAATTGGTTGCTGATATGATCATCGGATTTCGGCTCGTATTGTGGACATGGATTCGTGAGGGTCTGAGTTGGACAGTTCAGACTGTGATTGGTCGAGATATGGTGAAACGATTGAGTTTGTGGTTTGGTGGTATTGATATTGGTCGTCATCGAACCGGTTGATTATCAATCCTTCGTTTTACAATAAGATGTGATGTTTGATCATAGATTATGACGTTTGTGTTGCGGTTAAGGTTGAAGGGTTCGTAGATTAACTTGGTCGAGACTGAGGGAATTCGTAAGACGAAATCAACTGAATTGGTAACAGTGCGTTGTATTGATATCGAGACAAGTTTTATACTCGTACTAATCAATGAGACTAATGTTATCGTGTAGGCGTTCGATTGTGTGTATCATTTTGGGACATGGCCTCTTTATGATTGTATTGATATCAGGGGATTGGTTGACACGACGCCCGTCGGCAAATTATGCCAAATGTTACTGTTGTTTGTTAAAGGCCGATTCAAGGCATTACGATACTTATTGGTAAAGTTGCTGTCGATAGCCAGTTCGCGGTATCGATGTATCGATTATTATTGTTCGCGATTAATGTCGTTCTGAGACATCGTCGAATCTTTGTTGTCGAATTGTACAGGTTGCTATGATGTTGCATTAACCGATTGGGGACGTTTGATATATCCTTTTGTCATCTCCGCTTCGTGGTCGATTTAAGACACCGGGACATCTATTCTATCGTATCATTGATTATCGATTGACCGTTCTAAGGTAATCGAGGTATTGAATTGGGATTATCGAAGATAATTCCCATCCGTTGTCAAAGATATTCTCATCCGTTGTATCGTTGTTATCGATTGGCCATTCTACGGTAATCGAAGCATTGGATTGGGACTGTCGAGGATAGTTCCCATCCGTTGAATTATTATTGCCGTGTTGGCCGACTCGTAAAAGACACTATTATTCTTGTGAACTCGGTAATTTTGTGATCGTTGAGAGTTGAGGATTTCCCGAACTGTTGTGTTGTGATCGTTGCTCGTGTTAATCGGTCCTTAGGGATTTTGATCCTAGAATGGCTGTTTTGAATATTGTTGGTCGTGTCGATCTTTCATCATTCGTGTGTCATCGTTCGCTTGGTGAGTCGTATGATTTGTTTTGGATGTGTTATCCTTTGAGTTTCGTTGTCATGTTGTATCGTGGCATATCTGGAATCATGTCTGCGTGCCGATTGGTTGTGTGTAGGATTTTTAGCCAGGCACTCGATGGTCATGCGTGGATATTTCCGCATTGGATCGTGCACACGAGACGTAGTTCTTGAGGCTAATTAGGTACATTGTCACACGTATATTCTGGATTCCGTATACGGGGTGGACATGTGCACGGACACATTTCCGGATCGGGCGTACTGTGATGTCCCTCTTGAGCTTTATTGATTGATCGTTCGTAGTCCATGTTGTATTGGATATGTCCGACGATTTGCGACTGGTTGTTCATACGCCGAGGGGTATGTCCGACAGTCAGGTTGGTTTCTTTGAGATCTATTTTGTGATGATTTACTGACTTTGGGTGTTCGCTTTCGAGCCATTTTGATGTATCAGTATTTCCGTTGGAGCCTTCGGGCATTGTGAATTCGTATCTTTTTCGGCATTGGTTTGGTTTACCTTCGGGTCATGCATTGTTGTGTTCTATATTGATGATTCGCCGTTTGGGCGTAAGTTTCGGTTCTTGTGTATCTCGTTGAGTTTTTCCTGGCGAAATATTTCTTCTCCCTACCTGTTTTAAGTTTCGGGACGAAACTTCTTTTAAGGAGGATAGAATGTAATACCCGTAATTTTGTTCCCCAGAAATTTTTTATTTTTGGCGGAAGTCTATTTTGACGACTTTCTTGGGACCATTTCGTCATCCTGAGAATGATTAATTCTACACTTTTTGTCATCCGAGTTCGTTTCGATATCGTTCTGTTGAATTCCGTGTTCTTTAGCGACTTTTCCACGTGTGAGTTCGACTTTGTTAAATCACCATAAATTCTTGGAAACTCCAAAAATTCTGAATCTTTGCAATATTATAAAGAATCGAGTTAGCTTTCCAATGGTTCAAACGGTGAGTCAATCGGAGTCCAGACGAGGGAGTTATGGTCGAAATAGCTAAGTCACTCTCATTTTCCAGATTCGGCCAAAACCGCCTGTACCCGGTGCCGCGGCACACCTGGGCTGAGCCGCGGCACACTGCCGAGCCCTGGGAGCAAATTTTGGGCCTGTGCCGCGGCACACTTCTACTGAGCCGCGGCACACATGACAGTTAACTCTATATCTGCGTTTTCTTGAGCGGATCTCCCCATTTTTCCCCATTTCTTCACTTGGGCACGAGAGAGGAGGTTTGAGAGGAAGATGTTTCTTCACCTATCACTTGAGTGTGTGATTTCTCTTCATCTCTTTTCGATTGTGAAGCTCGGATCATCGATCTATCGCGTACTCTTCGAATCATAGTGCTTGGATTTTCAAGAGGTAATTTCTTCAACATCTTGGATTTCGATTTTGTATTGGGTAATGATGTTTTGGATGTTAAAATCATGGGGTATGAAGTGATATACGCATGATTATGGACATGTTTGAGTATTCATCGGATTATTGAAAGATTATTCAAGAACACTTCGAATTTTATGTTGGAAATTGGGGATTTTGTTTGACTTCATCCTTTTAATCCGTAGTAATTTAGATTAGTGATGGATTGATGATTATTTAGGTGTATTCTATCATTCCCATCGTTATTCCACGGTTGGATTGTATTGATTCGTCGTTTTGGTTGAGTTATTAGTCGACGCCTTGAAAGTGTCCGACAAAAGGTCTAAGAGGGGGGTTTTGTGCGTTGTACGATTATTATTCATCATACGATTGTTGATTTATCATTGATATGACTTAGGACGAAATCCTTGTGAAGAATCAAGTCGGAACCCTTCCGTTCGTTGTCTTCTTCGTGGTTCAAGCTTCCCGGTCGAACCGTGTTCTTCGGGATCTTCGGTAACGTTTATTAAGGCAAGTATACATTTATGATTGTACGTTCTCGACTTTGAAAGTAAAAGGAATTGATGGTATGATATGAACGAACCGTTTTTACGGCATTCATAGAAATATTGATGGCATATCATGAACGAACCGTTTTTACGGCATTCATAGATATATTGTTGGCATGTAATGAACGAACCGTTTTGACGGCATTCCTACATGTATCGGCGTATGAGGTGAACGAACCATTTCTACGGCATTCACATACGTAATGGCGTATGAGGTGAACGAACCGTTTCTACGGCATTCACATACGTCTTATGAGATTTTAGTTATTCCGGAATACTAGTCTTAAATTGATGAATTGACGGATATTGATGAATTGACGGATTACATTTACTTTATTGTCGAGGAGTATTATGTTTCATATTGTTATACTTGCACTAGCTATTCGACGGCTAACCCCTTTATGGGGGAAATACGTTTCATGTATTTCGAGTTCCAGGAGAGCGGACAGTGGGTACCGGGTCGGCATGAAGATGATGGGCAAGTGTGATACCGTGTCTTGTCTCCGGTTATTTTCTTGGATTCCTCCATTCACCGTTGTTGTCTTGGAATGGATTTTTAAATACTCGAGTATTGTATTTCAGTTTCCTTGATGTTCCGGCCTGTGTTGCCGAGGTATTGATTTGTGCAGTGATGTATATGGTTTCATTGGTTATGGTTTTGAATACCATTTGTATCGTCTTTCTTTCCATTGTATGTAGACCTTCTCGGTCAAGTTTATAGTTCCGCGTATGTTTAGCCTTGTGGGTCCCACGGCGGGGCTCACGGCGCTGTAATATACCCTGAATAACTTGGGGGTGTTACATATAGCAAATTCTCTACCCAGCATGGAAGAAGAATATCACTTGGCCGAAACAGTTAACTACCTAGAAGCACTACCAACCTTAAGAAAGCATTCACATTTTGAAGACTTGGGGACAAGCTCCGCTAAACCCCTCCCTTCTTTACAAGAAGCTCCAACACTTGATCTCAAACCTCTACCCACACATTTGAGATACGCTTACTTGGGCGTTTCCTCAACACTTCCGGTCATCATATCTAACATATTGACCAAACTTGAAGAAGGGAAATTACTAAGAGTATTGAGGAATCACAAAAGAGCATTTGGATGGACTATTGCAGACATTAGAGGAATAAGCCCCTCTATATGCACTCACAAAATCTTGATGGAAGATGACTGCAAACCTTCAATTGAGCATCAACGACGTTTGAATCCAAACATGAAGGAAATTGTGAAGGCAGAGATTCTAAAATTACTTGACGCAGGAATCATTTATCCAATCTCAGATAGTCCATGGGTGAGCCCTGTACATATGGTGTCAAAAAAGAGTGGAATCACGATCATAGAGAACGAGCACAATGAACTTATACCAACACGACCGATCACAGGATGGAGAATGTGCATTGATTACAGGAAACTAAACAAGATGACAAGAAAAGATCATTTTCCACTCCCATTTATTGATCAGATGCTAGATAGACTGGCGGGACATTCTTACTATTGTTTTCTCGATGGCTATTCAGGGTACAACCAAATCGTAATAGCCCCAGAAGACCAAGAGAAAACAACATTCACATGCCCTTATGGAACATTTGCCTATAGAAGAATCCCATCCGGATTGTGCAATGCTCCAGCCACATTTCAAAGATGCATGATGTCAATATTCTCAGACATGGTTGAAAAATTCATTGAAGTTTTCATGGATGATTTCTCGGTTTTCGGAGATTCATTTGATAAATGCCTAATTCACTTAGGCTGTAATACCCGGTTGTAATTCATTCATTATCATTCAGTAACTATCAGTCAGTAATCATCACTCAGTAATTTTCACTCATTAATAATCATTCATCAGTCATGATTCATTCATTTGCGTTCATTTGGCATGTTGTAACCGTGTGACAGTTACCGATCGTCATTTCATCTCCGTTTGAGTGTCGGAACGGGAGTATTATCAATTTCATTGTGATTGATAGCCTTGTACTGGGAGTACCATCTTTGGCTCGTGTTAGACTTGTTCACTTTCACATTCGTATGGTATGTCGGATCATTCATTAGTCGTAGCGAGGAATCGGAGTTATCGAATTTATTCACTTTGGCCAGCATTGAGTTACAGCCGTAAGGTTCCGGGATACGGCCGTAAGTTCAGCGGGTACGGCCGTAAGGCTGGCCGGTTACGTCCGTACGTGGTCCAGCAGGCTGCCCAGGCATTTTGGCCGAAGACGAGTTACGACCGTAAGAAGGTGAGGATACGGTCGTAAGTGGTGTTCGTAAATTTCGGGTGTTGTCGACCAAGGGTGACTTACGGCCGTAAGGGTTGCGGCATATGGCCGTAAGTCGAGGAAGGTACGGCCGTAAGGCTTGGCCGGTTACGGCCGTACGCGGCAGGCAGGGTGCCTGGTCATTTTCGACGAAGAGGGCTTATGCCCGTAAGTATGGCCAGAGACGGCCGTATCATCCGAGTTACGGCCGTAAGGTGTGTGGTTACGGCCGTAAGGGTGTCGACGGATGTTTTTGACGAAGGCGGGTTATGCCCGTAACTCAGGAACGGTTACGTCCGTAAGTCTGTCGGCAGGCTTTCGGACGAAGCCGAGTTACGGCCGTACGAGTTGGCCGGTTACGGCCGTAAGGCCGTTGACCTGGAATGTTACGGCCGTAAGAGGGTCGAGTTACGGCCGTAACTTCCGGCAGTATTTAAGGACTTGGTCGGGTCATTTTTCCTCACTTCTTCATTTTTCCATCTTTATCCGAGATATAGGGTTGAGGGAGAGTTTTTGCCATCATCAATCACTTGAGTGTGTAATCTTCATCATCTTCATTCATTTGGGAAGCTTGGGTACTCATTTTAACTCGTGTTCTTCGGATCGAAGTGGTTGGATCTTCAAGAGGTAATTTCTTCAACACCTTGGATTTCGATTCTATGTTGAGATATGATGTTTTGGACGTTATAATCATGTTATATGAAGGGATATGTATATGATTATGAGTTTGTATAAGGATTCATTGGATTATTGAGGGATTATTCAAGAACACTTTGAATATCGAGTTGAAATTGGGGGTTTTCGATTAATTGTCGTTATAATCACGTTTTCGGATATTCATTTTGGATTCTTGATCATTTGGAAGATGTTTGTTGGTTTGAAACACTTCTTGGGGGGATTTGATAGTGGCTTATTGAGATTTGATTGTAAACAATCGGAGTTTGGCTACAACGTATTTGATATAATGCCCCAATGAACTTAATTTAATCGTATCGACGTTTTGAGTTCGTTATATTCGTGTTTGATTCGTATATTGAACGGGTTGTTGGATATTGTATAATTCAAGGTTGTTCGAGCGACCGACATCTCAATTAGGACGTTGTTCGTGGAAGGATAATTGTCACCGGTATTGAGTAAGTAAATTCTTACTCGGTTAAAAGGATATTCATCCCTTTTGTTGTTGTTCATTCATAATCATAACTCATTCATCAGTGTATTAACCGTATTAAACTTGTTATTGTCAATTAATCACTTCAGTCATAAGGAATGACGGTTCCAATCTTTTCATTGAGCTGTCATTTATTTCACTACCATTCCACCTCGGTGAGTCATTATTCATTTTCGATGTCACTTTTGTTATATCGTGGCATTTCGGGTCATACTGGCGTGCCGATTGGTATGTGTTGGATTTTCATGTCGGGCACGTTTAAGTCGTGTGTTGGTTGTTGGCCTCACATTGGACTGTGCACACGAGTCATATTGTCTCGTGAGACTGATTAGGTACAAGACCACACGTGTATTCGATCGATACTCGTTGGTGGCTTGTGCACGGACATATTTCCATCCCGGGCGTAGTGTGGTACCACCCTTTGAGCCGTACTGTTAGTTGATTCATATAGCATGTTTGATTGCGTATGTTTCGACAGGATATTTCATAACTTCAGATATAATCATGATTGTGTATTTTCAACCCTTGAGGATTGTTGTTCTCAGGTAATCGACTTTACCGGGATTTTGTTTTTCAGGTCATGGCAAGGCAAAAGCACAGGAATAGCATGTTGATGTCGAGGAGTCCCAGTGATACTAGTAGGGGGCCCCGATCTTTCAGTTATTCATGTTATTGTCCTTTACTTTCCGCTGCAGACTTTCATTTGGATACTCCGTTTCATTCAGTGTCGTGTATTTTATCTTCATATAAAATATACTAGTATTCGGTATTGTCCTGGTGTGTTATACTTAAACTCCTCATCGGAGTATTTGGTAATATAATGTGGTTCGGTACTACAATTATATTATTTAATTCATCATTTTCATTCGCCTGGTGGGTCCCAGTCGGGGATTCACGGCACTGTAATATCCGCCTAGTTTGGGGTGTTACATAGGCATGGTCTTGGAAAGATGTGAAGACACAAATCTAGTTCTCAATTGGGAGAAATGTCACTTCATGGTCCAGGAAGGAATCGTACTTGGCCATAGAATCTCACAACATGGAATTGAAGTCGATAAGGCAAAGATCCAAGTAATTGCAAAACTTCCTCCACCAATTTCGGTGAAAGGAGTAAGGAGTTTTCTCGGACATGCAGGATTCTATCGAAGGTTTATAAAAGATTTCTCAAAAATAGCAAAACCGCTCTGTTCTTTGCTTGAGAAAGATACACCATTCCTTTTCACAAATGAATGCCACGTGGCCTTTGCAACTTTGAAGGATAAGCTTACATCAGCTCCAATCATCATTTCTCCAGATTGGACTATTCCTTTCATTTTAATGTGCGATGCAAGTGATTATGCCATAGGGGCCGTACTGGGCCAGAAGAAGGACAAAATGATGCAAGTGATCCATTATGCTAGCAGGACTATGAATGATGCTCAGCTGAACTACACAACAACTAAAAAAGAGATGCTTGCAGTGGTTTATGCCTTTGACAAATTTCGATCCTACTTATTAGGATCAAAGGTCATAGTCTACACTGATCATTCAGCTTTGAAATATTTAATGACAAAGCAAGATGCAAAGTCAAGGCTAATCCGATGGGTTCTACTTATGCAAGAATTCAACATAGAAATCAGAGACAGAAAAGGAACATAAAACCAAGTGGCGGATCATCTCTCTAGACTCGACCAAAACAATGCTCAAGAGAAGGAAATAAATGAAGTATTTCAGGATGAACAACTGTTCCAAATCTCTAATATCCAGGAAAAACAAAATGCACCATGGTATGCTGACATCGTTAATTTCCTTGTTAGTGGAATAATTCACCCAAATTTTTCCCATCATCAAAAGCAAAAATTCTTCTCCGAGTTGAAATACTATTACTGGGAAGATCCTCTGTTGTTCAGACGAGGACCTGATCAAATCATCTGGAGATGCATACCGGAAGAAGAAATGGAGAAGGTATTAGAAAGATGTCATTCCTCTCACTATGGAGGACATTTTGGGGGTTCAAAAACAGCAGCAAAAATTCTTGAAGCAGGATTCTATTGGCCCACTCTGTTCAAAGATGCACATACAGTTGTCTCAAAGTGTGACCAGTGCCAAAGACATGGAAACATGTCAAAAAGAAATGAAATGCCAATGAATTTCATCCTTGAGGTTGAAATCTTCGACGTTTGGGGAATTGATTTCATGGGACCCTTTCCATCATCGTTCTCTAATGAATACATCCTTGTAGCTATAGACTACGTATCTAAATGGGTGGAGGCTATTGCATTGCCAACAAATGAAGCTAAGGTCGTGGTAAATTTTCTAAAGAAAAATATATTCACTCGCTTCGGAACTCCGAGAGTTATTATCAGTGATGGCGGATCTCATTTCTGCAATCACCATGTTAAGGCTCTATTAACCAAATTCGGAGTAAAACACCGTGTCACTACCTCTTATCACCCACAAACCAGTGGACAAGTCGAGGTTTCCAATCGTGAATTGAAACGTATACTTGAGATGACAGTCGACTCATCTCGGAAACATTGGTCGAAAAAGCTGGATGATGCGCTCTGGGCTTACAGAACAGCCTATAAGACACCGATAGGCATGTCTCCATTTCGTCTGGTTTTTGGAAAAGCCTGTCACCTGCCAGTAGAACTTGAACATCGAGCTTTTTGGGCTATTAAAAAATTAAACTTTGACGAACAGTTGGAAAGAAAAGGTTGTCATAGCTTAAATGAGTTGGATGAAATCCGACTCGACTCATATGAAAATGCCAAAATCTACAAAGAAAAAACGAAAAGATGGCATGACAACAGAATTCTAAGAAGAGATTTTAAAACAGGAGACCAAGTTCTGCTTTTTAATGCACGACTGCGTCTGTTTCCGGGTAAGCTGCGATCACCATGGACAGGCCCTTACACGATCAAAGAGGTGTTTTCTCATGGAGCTGTGGAAATTTATAATACAACCGACGGGAGTTTCAAAGTAAATGGTCAACGGTTAAAGCCATATCTGGGAGGAGAATTCTCGACAGCAAAGTCAATCATAATGCTGGAAATACCTAATTAATCTGACGAAAAGTCAAGCTAAGGACGTTAAACAAACTGCTTATTGGGAGGCAACCCAATCTCTATTATTTCGCAAATAAGTTTGGGGGTAACACGGAAGGATTCAACAACAAGAGCAAGGATTAGATCGTTCATAAAATCCAGGGAGTCTTTCTTTCATTATTCTCAAACATATAATAATTATAATTTTGTTTAAATAAAAAAAACCAAAAAAAAAATATAAAAAAAATATAAAAAAAATAATAATAATATAAATAAATACGGCCGTAAGTTATTAGATACGGCCGTATGTTGTTCCATTATATATTTTTTTTCGCAAAGAACCTTACGGCCGTAACTAGTGTACGTTACGGCCGTATCTTTAAAAACTGCTTCTAAGAAAAAAAATGAACGTTACATACGGCTGTAACTTCTGCATGTTACGGCCGTATCTTAAAATAGGTTCCAAAAAAAAAAAAAAACGAAACCATCATACGGCCGTAAGTATGGAAAGATACGGCCGTAACATAAAAACCTGTTTGAAAAACGAAAGCAACTTACGGCCGTAACTTGGATATGTTACGGCCGTAACTAGTAGTCTGTATTAAAAAAAAAACCGCCCTTACAACACTTTCACAAACCAGACGAGACACAAGCGGCCGGGAGTGCGATTTTTTCCCCCTATCAATCCCTACTTGCTAAAAAAATCAAATTCCTCAATACAATTCATTAACATATCAACATTAACACATAATCATCAGGTTCTCTTTCAATCCTTGTTTAAGTTTATATATTCTTGAGTTTTATTGTTTATTTTTTCTCTTCATATTTGTTTTTCGATTCTTATTTCCGTATGATTCGTTGATTAAATCTTGTTCATTTGCGAGTATTGTTGATATTTGTGTGATTATTTGATTCATTGATTTGTGGTGGCTTTATGGATTTGAGTTTGAATAAGAAAAACTTGTTAAAAAACTATGAACTCAAGGTGTCCGACGAAATGCCACAACGTAAATCTTTGAATTTTTTTATGTTTTTATTGGTTTTGCTTGATGATTATAGTCGTGTGATGAAAAGAAGTTGATTTTGTTAAATTTCAGGGATGGCATCGAAGAAATCAACAAAAGGAAAAGAAAAGGTCGGTTCGTCATCTCAAGGTCCGGCACCGCCACAAAGAAATCAAAACACAAAGTGCATTAAGGAAAGATTGTTCAATCTTGATGATTTCATCGACCATGCAGATAGAGACACAATCACCCCTTTCATCCAAAAATTCTTAGACAACGGCTGGGAAAAGTTCGTTTCCGATCTCCCAAATGGTAACCCGACATTGACCCTGAACTTTTACAATTCTTTCAACAAGTCCATTGGGCAGGTAGGGTCACCTACTTATCATCAGACTACTGTGAATGGGAAATCGATAAATTTTTCACCGGATTTCATTAACAAGTTTTTGGGGGTTAATTGTACTAACGCGGTTGACATTACTATCTTACCTAATGAAGAGGTGCCGGATGATAGAGTTTTACGCTGGGCGTTAGTGAGCGAGTTGCATGACAGTATTGGGATGATCAAACCCCGATACAACCAGGCAGACCTTATGGATGATGCTTGGTATTTATGGATGTGGGCAGCCGGGAGTATTTACCCGACTTCGACTCTGACGACGGTTTCCATTGGCCACCTGCGAGGTTTATATGCTATCCGCCGAGGGGTAAAAATGGATTTGGGTACTCACATTTACACTACTATTTGTCACTATGCCGGCATGGTCGCGACTAGGCAGAAGATGCCATACCCCTGCCTTATCACCTGTATTTGAAGGAGCCAGAGAGTCAAAATTTCGGCAGGGGGTGATATTTTAACACATGGGGATCGACTGAACGGCCGGAGTAGTATTTTTCGAAGTACTCAATTGAGAAGCAAACGGGCACGTTTGGAACCGGAAGAGGAGAGTAGCGAGGAGGAGGAATATGAGGCCGAGGAAGATGCCGGTTATGAGTTGACGCCTTTTGAGGAAAATTTGCTTGAAAGAGTTCAGGGATTAGAAACATCCCAGGCTGAAATTATGAGAAATCAGAATGAAATACTCGAGCAACAATTAGAAACGGAGAAGCGCTTTGAAAAGCTTTTCCATTTTCTAAACATCCCTGACGACACACCTGGAGGATCACAAAGCTAAAATTTCAGGGAGTTTTCTGTTTTCTCGCTTGCTATTATTATTATTATTATTATTTTTTTTTTCAAATCGGGACAATTTTACTTATAAGTTTGGGGGTGGTGTTTTCATACTTTGGTGTTTATTTTGTGGTTTTTGAACTATGATGTTTATTTGGATTTTGATTATTTGATTGTGGTATGTTTTGATTAGTGTATTGTGTGGTGTGTTTTTATTATTTGGCATTGATTAGGTTTAGTGAATATATATTTCTTGATATATATATATATATATGAGATTTCTAGATCTGGCCATAACACCAATAAATTAGCTATATACAAGCTTCTAAAATCGTTTTTACCGGTAAAATAAAAAATTGTATATTCCAAAATTTTTTTTACCTTAATCTCTCTTTCCAAGCCTTGTAATTATCATGTAAAATCGAGTCATTCGTTACCTTGAGAAAAGAAGAATCAATTGGTTGATGAAAAATAAAACTGAAATTTACTTAATTTGTGGAGTTTTTGATTTTTCATGCTTAACTAAAAAATGATTTTCTGCAAAAATTCTATTCCCTAAAAAAAAAAGGGAGTCATTGGTGAAAAGAGCTACACGTTAGAAAATAACGGTGTGAAAGCTATCACCTAAAAAAATAAATGACGAAAAGGAGAAGCGTTGAGCAGCAACAGCTGCCTAATTTTGGAAGTCTTAAATTTTGCGAAAAATAAAAGACTAACCGTTGTTGGTGCGTAGCTGCCGTCTCAGAAAAATTGGTGAAAAGAGCTACACGTTAGCAAATAACGGTGTGAAAGTTATCACCTTTTTACGAAAAGAAAAATAATGAGATAGAAATTGTGTTAGTGAAAAGAGCTACACGTTAGCAAATAACGGTGTGAAAGCTATCACTAAAAAGGATATAGTTTATGAGCAGATTTGAATTAATTAGCAGCTAAATTTCAATACACTCAATTTTGTGAAAATCACAATATTTGATGACGCCAATAAAATTCTTCTTCATATTGAGTCGAAAAATAAACGAGTGATCGAGAGCAACCATTAAAGGGAGTCGTGTGTATCACGAGTGGGAAAGAAATAATCAACCTATTGGGGGGAAACCTTATATTTTGGAATTACAATACTAAAATCGTGTTTTAACTTCAAAATCATTTGTAGATTTATTTTGAATCTTGATTCATTTATATCTATTGTATAAGCTGGTTGTTGTGTATTAATGGCATTTTGATCTCCTTTTCTCTTTTTATATTTTAATTTGTGTGTGTATTAATTTTCTTATTTTTGTTTTATTTTATTTTTGGAGTGTGAATAATAAAGAGTCTTGCTCGGGACTAGCAAGAATTCAAGTTTGGGGGTGTGATAAGTGTCAGTTTTGTACACTTATCCATGGTTTGTATCGATAAAATTCACCCATAATTGAGCTAGTCTACTCGTTTTTTGCTTTTATTTTATTAGTTTTAATAATTTTATTTTTATCGGATGATGATTGGACTAAATAACTGAATTACTCAAGAAACAACATGTTTAATAAATATTATCTTTATTGAATTTTGATATATTCATTTTGTAGGACTTTCCGAGACGAATTCGACAGTCTTTCCGGATTCAAAATCAGAGTTATATATCAAAAGTTATCATCCGAAGAAGATCTGGGGCAAAAACGCAAAGTCTGAGAAATTCTGGGCCAAAAACGTCACTATCCAAGCTTCAAATGAGCAAATTTACGAAGCCACGTTACGGCCATAACATTCAGGAGTTACGGCCGTAAGTCACCCTAGTTACGACCGTAACTCCTGAATGTTACGGCCGTAACTCTTGACAGATTACTATGATTTGTCTAATTTTTTATACTTTTTGTGTATTATTGAGGGGATGGCTGGCATTGATCCGATCTAATGTAATAATGCTGGAGTTTTGGAGCTATTAGATGACTTTAGGTGTATAAATAGACCCCTTAGATCCTTCATCATTCATCATCCATCTTATAATTTTCCATTTTTTGTAAACTTTTCTTTTTGTGTGAAGAACACACTTGTGTTCTTGAGTGATCTTTGTAAGTGTGGTATAGTATATGTTGTTCAGAGAGTTTATTGCTTCTATCTCCTTTATCTACTAAGGGAGTTAGGATCAATTCTTTCTCTTGATTCAACTAAGAATGACCACCAAAGCTTGTAATATGTTTAATAAACCCTTCATGGGCTAAGTAATCTTTAGTTGGGATTATAAACAAGGTTAGTCATGTTATTTATGTTTGTATAAAAGATCTATTGTGAATTACTTATTATTGTGTGTGATTTTCATTGTTTTAACAATCTTTATTTATTTGGCCAATTAATGAAGATATTTATGGTCTTCATATGTTTCGAAAGAAAATATGTTTGATTAGATCAAATGATTTTCACTCTAAGTTGTTCTAGGGGATAGAAATATACCCCTAGTCCTTAGATGATTCTTTGAGTTATTTTCATAAATCCTAATGCTATGTATTGAAGTCAATCAACATAGAAATATAGTGGATTGATTCAATATGTAAGGGACGTTTTATAGTTCGAAAGAGAAACCGTCTTTTTAAGGAAAATCGAATATACACAACATAATAAGTAAATTCATCTTATGATCTCCAATACATCTTTTATAACTAATGACGAACTAAGTTTGTAATCCCAACTATTTCATTTTATCGATAATCAATCTATTATTATTGCTATCTTTTTATTTCCTTATAATATTAGAACTATTATTGCAATTTCTTTACAATTATTAAACCAAACTTTTTAATTGTGTGTTTGACTCATCTTAAGTATCTATAAAAATAGACTAATAGTGTATAATTCAAATTATAACAAAACTTCCTTGTGGGATCGATAAACCGGACTCAAAAAGTCCACTTTACTACTTGATACGATATCGTGCACTTGCGATAGTTACACTAAAAGCGTGTCACACACCAATCACGTACAGTAGATCTCAATAAACATACCCGACTGGCGAACATATCCAATCCTATATGGAGTAGGAACGACCACTCAATATTCAAAGCAACCAGCATGGGGTCACCATCTCCAATGTCTCAGTTTCACAAAACCCAAAATTACATCCTGTGCATGAATTCTACATCCTGTAGCATATTCTTCTTATCCGATCAATCGACCGATCATCCCTAGATAACCAACTACCATACTGAAGTTCGAATCTTTATTCATCGTACCGTACTGATGCCTTATCCAGTCTGTGAGTCACACTCATAACTCCATCATGATATGCATTATGCCCTAAATGCGTATTTATATCGATCATATTTTCAAAACCAGTTTGAAATCATATAGTCTCGTCAAAAGACAAATTTTCGAAAGTTCTTTCAAAAATTTCAAAACTCAAAACATAAATTTTTCATAAGTCCAAGAAATCAATTTTCGAAAAAATTAAATCGGCTCGCTGGTGCCAAGTATTCGATAACAGTTTCCTTCGATTCTACACGATTTCGAAGTTTTAAAATGAAAACTATGCAAATGATTGACCACATCCGTACTGCTATATACCAATCCGGCTCGTCACAAATTCCACTGATATTCCATCAGAAAACTACACAATAGAATCCAAAATCTCAATGTATAGACTCCGACAAAAACTCTTTTTTCCACATATGACTCGCAACGTCAACCATTTTTCATCCTGGATCACCTCAATTATGCTATGACAATGCATTGAAACAAATCAACACAGTGAAAGACTTCCCGAGAGGTTTCTTTTGAATAAGTAATCCAGAACCCCGAAAGGCAAGAACGACATAGATAAACGATTGATAAAGTGTTTTACAAGTCTCGAGAGTTTTTAAGAAAACAGAAAAGTCTTTTGAAATATTAGGGTCTCAACCCGTATCTCGTTCCGCATTACAAGAAGTCTTAAAAAGTAGGAAACTCTTTTTCGGACCCCAAGTCCTGAGTTATAAAACAATTTCAAAAATCTATTGGGTCTCGGCCCAAAAATCATTTACGCTAAAACATCTGTAAAACATTCATTTTGAAAAGTATCATTTTCAAATGCTCAAAAACAGTTCATATATCTCAAGATGAACTAACATGACTACATGTTCTCCTGAACAATCCACAATATTTCTCCCAAATGCAAAACTCCGTTCCAAAACTTAATCGACATATTGATTTCCAAAATCATAACTTCTCAAGATCATCAATCCTGTCCCAACTCTGTCACCTTATACAGTAATGAATAATATTCTGCTGAATCTCAAAGCATATCAACTTAGAACGACAATAAATCTCGATGAAATTTAAAAATCCAAATACATACAGATCGTGAAGCCGACGATTCCCCGTGATACTGGCATATGACTCGACTCAAGAAAATACTCGACACAGACATTTACAAAATACACATTTTGCAAACTCAGTTCAACTCGAGAACACAACACAGCTCTATCTGAAGAAACACGTTAACACCATTTGAAAAAGTTTACAACAACCCCAGTACTACACTGGTAAATCACATAACGCACAAGCCCGAGTGAACAACAAAAACTCACGGCTCAGACACTTGTCAACCGACAACTCGAATGACACGACAAAAGCACGACCCAACTCGACCCGACTGCCTAGGTTTTCTCAACCTAATCTCCGATACCATATTCTGTAACACCCCCAGATCCGACTGGGAATATTACAGCGCCGTGGGCCCCGAGATGGAGCCCACAAGGCTGAAGGAAATTTTCGCAAACATTTATAAACGTCCAAGAGGCTAACGACGGTATTATATATTTAAAACATTCGAAGACTTTATAAAACTCGTTTATCAAAACCGTCGTAAAATCTCATTTGAAACCAACAGTTTAAAAACATACGTTAAGCTATCGCTTACACGTATCGACAGAATAGATTTAGAAAATGATTGCCAAAGTAACCTAAGTTACCAGATACCAAAAGGACATTTAAAAATACTCACGCAGCGGATAAAGACAAACAATTTAAAATACTCTAGCAGTGGAATACAACAACAGATCAGAAGTTCAATACACAAATACATGTCCTAGCCAGTATCCTCTGGGAAGTTTATCTCTCCACGACCGCTACAAGCTTGATAATCCAAGAACCTAAAAAGAAAGCCCACGACGGGGTCAGCTATAATATCCAACAATGATAACCATCACATCTCGTCAATAATTACATATTAATGGAAATACTAAGTAAGAATACGACCAATGTAATCTTACCGTCGTAACTTTATGAAAATCCACGATTCATATTCTTAACAACACATTAAGATAATACCGAATTATCTGTACGGTATCTCAACAATACTCAAGGTTCTCAAAACATTATCATAACTCGGGATACGGAAATTTTACCAACTCTGGATAATTCAATCCATTGGATAACATCGACATTTCCAATACGATATTCGATTGCCAATCAAAGACAAGTATCAAGGAAATACGGAACATACCTCAAGATACGAAGTACCATTACCATCACGTCAGTCTAATCCGAGATCAGATCAACACAACATATGGACATGGTCCTAGCGCAAGACCTACAAATGCATACTCATATGACAACGTCAATATGATCACAACAATTACGACAATGTATACTTATGGCAATCCCATAATATACATATGCACAACAACAATACATATGGTAATCCAACGATCCAGCGCACATAGCTATAGATTCCCATGATGATCCCGTCGGACCAACGCATGGTGGCATTACCTATCCAAATGATCCAAATAAGACACAAACTATAGATTCCCATGATGATCCCGTCGGACCAACACATGGTGGACATATGACAACAATGCACAACTGCACAAAACAACCGTGCACAATACACGACAACAATAATGCACAAATGCATGACAACAACGATACACAAATGTATCACGACATGATCGACACAAATGACATAAATGATTAAAATACTTGCTCCGAGTCCTTCGAGAGCAATCTCGATATCTAAACCATCACCAACCATTATTCTGAATATTCACCGATCCAAAACATCACGGACGGTAGATAATTCACGTTTTCGTCAATACCATGATGTGTCCTCGATAACAAGTATACCAACGATAATTGTAAATCATATACATTATGATTTAAATTCCCAAAACTCGAATACAACCTATAATTCCAAATCTCCTGTGATTACGATTATACATTGCTATACGAATTATAAACGAATGAAACTGAAACCATTCATTAAATATTATAAACTGAGCAAGTAATAACTTGCCTCGATACCAATGAAGCAGCTACCATTTCCTTGCCGTCGTCTACATGTCCCTCGGTCCTGATCAAAGCAATCTACGAACATTCTTGAATACGACCGCAAAGCATGGTTCTAAACATCGATCAATAATCTCAAACTATTACAATAATCGATATACAACAAGATCGAAAACAATTAACAATCGATAAAACCAATTCACAAACCCAACGGCTCGACAATATCTCGATTAAACACTAGTCGGATCAATCCTACTCAAACCAGCACGAATTTACAACAACAACACTAAAATACTGCACTTTCTGCCTTCTTAGCGCACGTTAATCACCTAACGTAGCGTGCGCTAATGCTGTACAGATGCATGTTTTTCAGATACCGATCAACTTATGGTGATTTCAAGAACACTAAGTGATTCTGAATCATGTTCAAAGCTATCAAAACAACGCAATCCGATATCCTTTAACATATAAACAATCATCCAACTTATAATCCAAGTTCTATATCCATATATCATCTTCCTTAATATTAATACACGAAACATCAAGAACGTAACCACGCTTCCTTAATCTTCCATTACAAAGAGTAATCATCTACAATAACATCAACATCCGAAACTGAGGAGAAGGATTAATCCAATTATCTCAAGAAAACGAACGACACAATCCAAATCACAAGAATCATATTAATATCATCATACTCCGGTAATCCATCTCATAATCATGCTTGTCAACTTGTTTATGTAATAATCATCAACTCAAGAATATCAACATTCAATCCAAAACGAAATCCAAAGATGAAGAGTGATTACCTTTATGAAGAAATGGATTGATTTCCAAGGTTGAATCCATTTCCAAGAATCACCAATGATTTCAAGAACAAAGCTTTAATCCATGATTTCCATCTTTAATCTTGTTAAAGATCACCACCTCACCGTGTTTGGGAATCTCAAGAACCTCCCAAAGCTCTCTCTATCGACTGAAGGTGAAAGAAAGGACGAAATGTTTCATAATACCCGTCTGTCCCTTATATAGAATACATTACTAGCGTGCACTAAACCTTATGTTTAGCGTGCGCTACGGCCTTAGCATGCGCTAGCTGACCTTTGTTAGCGTGCGCTATCGCAGTCCAGAGACTACTGTCTGGCTTCGTACATGAGCTTACGTACGTAATGCCCATGCATTAGCGTACGTAACTTAAACCATCTAGCGTACGCAAGTCCTTGCATTTTAGCGTGCGCTAATATCAGTTGACTCGTTTGTCTGTATGCTCCGAAGACTGGTCCACACGCCGAAAGTGCTGACGAGGATAAGATTCCTTTTTGTCCGATATACAGTTAGCGTGCGCTAACCATCACGCATTAGCGTGCGCTAACACTACATTACAACATCCGTTGACTTACCAGAACGTGCGCCGAAAGTGGCCTGGTCCACACGTAGATTCCTTCTGATGTGATTGCACTTGCGTGCGCTACATTCTGCCTCTAGCGTGCGCTAACCATGAATGATAGCGTGCGCTATACTTGACTATTAGCGCGCGCTAGTCAGGCTATACTTAGCCATTTCCAACTCTTCTCGTCTGTCTCGACATACTGGATACGTACACTGACACACTGAATACATATACTTAATTCCATAATATTCTCATATGATACATAATATCCTCAATTGCAATTGTCTACCAAGTACGACAATTATACCGATACTGACATCTCAGTCTTTCATTGATTTTATCTATACTGTACAGATTCCACGTTGTACAATATAACTCGGATAAAATAATACTAAACAACGGTAGTAGAAATTCTGGATATTACAACTACAACCTTCAGATGATTAATGGTTTATGGATACCGGTGCCATCGCATATGACATCTGATCAAGGTACACTTTCTCATATTGTTAATAATGAGTCTTTAAATCATCATATTATGATTGGTAATGGTCTTCTCTTCCCATCCAAGCACTGGTATGACATCTCTTCCCTTCCCCTTATCCTCCTTTTAAACTAAATCATGTTCTTCTTGTTCCTAATTTGGTCAAAAATCTTGTCTCAGTGCGCCAATTCACAAAAGATAATTCTATTTAAGTCGAATTTGTCCCTTCTGGTTTTTATATGAAGGATCTGTTTCGGGGAAACATTCTAATACGATGTGACAGTCAAGGTGATCTTTGCTCACTACAACCGGATACTCATCACACCACTTATGCTTTGCTGCTTTTTCTTCTTCTCGATGGCATGATAGTTTCGGATATCCCGACAATAATATTATGAGCCATCTTATTTCTAGTCTTTTGATAATTAGCTTGAACAATTTATCTTCTTTATGTCATTCTTGTACATTTAGGCAAGCATAATAAATTACCATTTTTCCAGTCTATTTCCAATACTACATTACCATTTGAAATCATTCATTGTGACATATGGACTTCTCCCGTTTTAAGCACGAGTGGGTATAAATATTATTTGTTGTTTCTTGGTGACTTTACAAATTTCGTTTGGACTTTTGAACTTGCAAATAAGTCACAAACTTTTTCTATCCTTCATCATTTTTGTGCTTATGAAAAAATGTAATTTGAACAAAATATTAGACAATTCTAATGTGATAACGGTCGAGAATGTGGCAACACCATGTTTTGCCAATTCTGTTCCAACTCCGAGATTCATATTTGGTTCACTTGCCCTTACACGTCCCCTCAAAATGGCAAAGCCAAAAGTAAGCCACAAACTCTTAATAAGATTGCTCATACCCTCCTTCTACATTCCCACACTCCTTCTAACTTCTGGCCTTATGCACTTCAAACTGCTACCTACCTGCATAATATCCTTCCACAGAAAATCCTTCGATATAAATCACCAACAACGTGTCTATATCTGAAAAATCCGATGTATTCTCATCTTTGAGTTTCGGGTGTTTGTGTTTCCCGAATAATCCCGCATCTACCATTCATAAACTCAAATCCCGATCTACCCCGTGTGTGTTTTTGGGACTTCCCGGAAACCATCGTGGCTACCTATGCTTTTACATCACTTCCAACAAATTTATCATCTCGAGTCATGTCTCGTTTGATGAAAGTGTTTTTCCTTTCTAAACTCCATCCACAAAACCAGAAACTTATGATTTCTTAACCAATTCCACCAAGTGGTCCCAAGCGTAAAGCTGACGGTGTCGCTTTACTATGACAATGAAGGAGCTGTTGCACAGGCTAAGGAACCTAGGTTTCATCACAATACCAAGCATATTGAGAGAAAGTATCACATCATTAGAGATATGGTGAAGAATAGATACATTGAAGTGTAAAGGGTAGACTCAGCAAATAACCTTGCTGGCCCGCTTACCTAGCCACTATAGCATATTGTCTTGGAGCGACATCTGGATAATTTGGGCATTAGGTTCTATAATATGTCATTGAGTGAAAGTGGGAGATATTTAGAGTATGCCCTCGAATTCCGCTTTGAGGATAAGAGAGTTAAGGCATTTATATGTGATTATGAACTTATGTTGTATTAATAAAAGGCAGTGATTATTTATTTATTTATAGTATATCATTGGCATTCTTGATTTGGTAAATAAATAGAAACAATATCCGTTTTTTTGAGTAGAAACATTCCACTCCTTATGAGAAAGGAGTCTTGCACTGGAAGTGTCTATAACTCAAATTGCTTAACTTATCCGCAAGTCGATAAAACTTAATTGGGTATTAAGTTTTTTAATGAAGACTTGAATATCGTATGCTTGTACATATGCATGTATTCAATCCGGAGTAGTGGGAGAATATGGTATAGGTATACAAATTATATCTGTATACTCGGATACGACCCACCTTGATTCGGTCACATGGATTTCACTCTAGGATAGTCAATGGCTTCATTTATGAGAGGTATACGTGAACCTTTCACTTGAGGGTTCAGTAGAAGATGAGCTTGTTTCATTAGGTTAGTCATTAGATTTGTTCGATCCAATCACCTATCGGTGGGGATAAACCTCAAAGTGCAACTTAATGGGCAAGTAGTAGTCTTCATTGAACACCGAGAAAGGATTCTTTCTCTTATAAGTGAACAGGATAATGTCTAATGCGGTTAGTGGCAAGAGAGACCAAAATTCTTTGTCCAAAGCAATTAAGCTAATTGTATTTGATACACGAGAGTTTTATGATCTTGATTTGCAATGACACATGAATAGAGTCAAGTATAAACATGGTCTGACTTAATTGTGACCCTAAAACTTGACCGGGACATATAATTGAAGGGTTTATACATATACAATATTCATAACAGGTTTTTGGAATAATTCCCATCATTCGTTTTCAGTTGGGTTATGGTGTGAGCCACGAATTGACTAAGTGTTCCTCACACTCTTTGGTTCCTCCCGTTGCTGACTGAGACGAACCTACAAAGTCACGCATACAGGATCAATGATGGATTAAATAAAGCCTATTCTCTCTTACTGAATATTGAACATTGGATGTCTAGTTGAATTTAATTTATTGGATATCTTACAATCAAATGAATTAAATAATTACTGGGTAATTAATTTAATTCAAATATAATTATTTTTTGGAGAAATTAATTATATTGTATTTGATATCAATAATTAATTGGATTAATGAATTAGTATAAATACACTGTGGCAGACCAAGGTTTATCTATTGGACTAGATACACGGGGACCGAAACAGGAACTAGATGATTGAGTCATCTAAAAACCCAATTGCGCCCCCTCTCCCACTATCACATGCTGTCAAGACTGTTAAGACTTTACTTTTGGGTGGACTTTGACTAAGTGTGAAGTGGGGTTTTAGTTTATAATCACCACCACCGCACTTGAAAAAAGGTTACTTACATGAGAATACATAGAGACAAAAAAAAACTAATTTTCACCTTAGCTTTATTCTGATCAAGACTTGCTCTATCTTCCATAGTCGTGTCCTTGAATAACTAGAATAGTAGAGTATTATTCCAGGCATTTTTTGAAACGTGGATCGGATAGACATTTGGCATTTTCGGCGTTGGAATTTCCAAAAGCTTCACGGATTGGATTCGTGCTCGTCACGGTCTGGTGGTAAACCAGACAACTCATCTGGAAAAATGTGAGGATACTCGTTTACTACCGGAATAGACGATAGCTCGACTCCCCTTTCTTTCGATTTCAAAGCATAACACCAGTAACCAGTGCAACCCCCTCGAAGGAGTTTTACCACTTTCATAGCGCTGATCAAGAATCTCAGACTACTCCTTTTGAGTCCCACAAAAGACTGCTCGGTACCATCAGAGGCTAACATCGAAATGGTCCTCGCTCTATAATTCATGATCGCCCCATGTCGATCCAACCAATCCTCACCGAGGATCAAGTCCTCTTCCTTAATGTCTACCACAATCAGATTAGAAGGCCCCAATACTCACCGGAAAATCTCTAATCTTACGATCCTCCACAATAATATCTCCACTGGGCAATTTAACAACAAACAGTTCACATGCAACTAGACAATCAACATGCAGATGACGCACACAATCCAAAGAGATGAAAGAATGCATATCACCCGAATCGAATAGCACGGAAACAGGAAGGTCAAGGATGTGAACGGTACCTGTAGCCACTTTCGCGTCAAGATCTCCAACTCGTCTCATCTCATACACACGGGGCGGAACAGACCCTGCACTAGAAGCTCCCCCTCTAGAAGACTTCCCACATCCTTGACCTCTGCCGAAATTCTATTGAGGTTTACTAGCTGTCGGCGCCTGATCCACACCCGGTTCTCTCGTAGCCGGGGCTGACACCTGAGAAACTGGTGCCCGACTTGCATCTGTAACACCCCCAGAATCAAACCAGGAATATTACACGCCGTAGACCCTCTCCGTGAGGATCCACCAGGCTAGACATCGAAACAACACATCACATTACATACCAACCTAATAAAATATCGATCTAATAGACCGATTTGGTCTTTCATCACTAACATAAAAGTCAAAAATACACATTTCTATCTCGACTAATACCCATGCAAGGGTAAAATACACTCATAACAAAAAGTACTACAGCGGAAAAGACCATACAACGGACTCCGACTGACTGCACTCAAAATTGGCCTTCGTGTGATTAGTGTAATACCCGGTTGTAATTCATTCATTATCGTTCAGTAATTATCATTCAGTAATTGTCACTCAGTAATTATTCACTCATTAATGATCATTCACCATTCATATTCAATCATTGTATTCACCGATTAGAGTATTTGTATCGTGTATCAGTTATTATTCGTCTTCCTACCTGGTTGGAGGATCGGGCCGTGATTATCATCATTGTCATCTTCTCCGACCATAAGCAGGAAATGATGGGTTTTAAAAAGCACGTATGTACACAATCATACACACCTTCTCCGACCATAAGCAGGAAATGATGGGTTCAAAAACGAAAACAACCTTTTGAAAATAATTTAGAAAAACACCGGTTGATCTTGAGTATCACCTTTCAAAAAAAAAACGCACAACGTGAGACATCGTTATCGAGACTTTGGAGAACCATTTCGCATTTGATAAAAATGAGGACACTTTCTCTTAGTGAAAAACTTTCAGAATATTCGACCCTCGGGTCTAAGTAAAGGTGTTTCTAAATAATTGAAAATATCTAAAAATATTTTGGTCCTCAATTGGAAAAGTTTTGAAATATATTGCGGCACCAGAAAGCACCTTGAAAACACCGCAAGAAAATAATTCGTTTTAAAAGTACGTCTCGAAATTTAATTTTCTAAGATACTCAAGGTTTTCAAAAATCCAATAGGCCAGAATGCCCAAAACTCACGCATACCAACGTACACTAAAACACCTTCTAGTACACACATCAAAACGTTTAAAGTCAAGACCATACAAGTCTTTTAACGGAAATAAACAGATAATATCATAAATAAGACCGCCAAGGATTCAGAACAAAACCACTGACCCCATTCAAGGCCTCTAAGGACCCTCCCGCTCTGGCTAGTGAACAAGTCGAACGCGTATAAGCACAAAGCTTCCACAAGAGAACTTGTAAAGCGAGCAAGTCGATTCGAAAACCAAAAGCAACGGACAACAACAACAGTAAAAAGATATTAGCTCGTATAAACCAAATACGAGAGTCCACTAAATACGTACCGTGAAATCAAAATCCACCGAAGGATTCCATCACCTATAAATAATCACAAAAATAGCTCGTGTCACACGAGGCACAACGCAAAGAAGGGAGACTTACATCCACATGTTGCACGAAGATGATGATCGCCCCACGATACTAATCACGACCAACAAACTCAGACAACGCGTCGCGACACGACTCAGTCAGACAAAATATGACAATACAAGACTCAACAACACATAACTCGACCCGACAGCCTAGGTTTCCTCAACCTAAGCTCTGATACCATAAATGTAACACCCCCAGATCAAACTGGGAATATTACACGCCGCAGACCCTATCCATGAGGATCCACCAGGCTAGACATCAACACAACACATTACATTACATACTGACGAATCAAAATAACGAATCAATAGACCGATTTAGTCTTCCGTCACTGAATTACAAATCAAAATACATAAACTCATCCAGACTCATACACATGCAAGGGTAAAATACTTGCAACAACAAACAATAAGACAGCGGAAAAGACAATACAATGGACTCCGACTAACTGAAGTCAAAACTGGCCTTCGTGTGATTAGTATCATTCGTCTTTCATCATCCCTCGCATCGATCCTGTGTCTTGCTCCCGAAAACCTGCATGTACCTGGACACAATACAGATATCCACCCCGACATCGGGGTTAGCAAAACTCCACTGTTTCGCTAGTGCAAGTATAAAGTGCAAATACGAGCCATACACAACACATTCCGAGAATACAACGAAAGACTTCCCGAGATATATTTAGTTAAAAATAGTTCAAGTCTTGAAAGTAGAAACGAAGCAAGTATGCACTTTGAAAACATTTCCAAATCTCGGGAGTTTTGGAAACATTAGAAATTGAAAAGTTCTTAATTCCTCGAAAGTCATTTAGGGTCACAGCCCCAAAGTTCATTTTCCAAAATGCAAATCCGTTAACAAAACACGGGGTCCACGACCCAACCATTCCGGTCATAAAACACAGGGCCTACGACCCGATCATCCACTGCAATTCACTTACAAGGACATATTACACATAATACATTATTCTTATGCCATTCTAGCCAAGCACCAAAACTCGATATATAATGTCTCTCGACCCCGAGCACAAAGCATTGTGATACTCCGGACAATATCACAATTAACGAAAACATCAACATCATCCTCAAGATGAAAACCACAACTGGTAACCCGCGGCTGTACCCCTTAGTATCGACCCCCAGACATCCCGTCGGACACTCCGGGTGGGAAACCACTTCCGCGGCCGCACTTAAGATCGACCCCGCACATCCCGTCGGACACTCCGGGTGGAAGTTCATCCACACACGCACCCAAGTCCACTTCCGTGGCCGTACCCCTTAGTATCGACCCCCAGACATCCCGTCGGACACTTCGGGTGGAAGGAACAACACACACACGTTCCAAAATCACAGTTTCAAACTACAAGCCTCGAAGGTCAATCACAGTATATATAGTCGAGGTACCTTACTAGAATGGCCAATTCATCCAACACATGCTCACGACCGAGAACTAATACTATCAATAAGAAAGCACACTATTCCAACAGCACCGAACGGCACAACCAGTATCACATAAATTCACATATTCATCGATAACCACATGTCTCCACGTACATCTTAAACAAAGGATTAAACTTCAAAACTTACCGACGACGTAATCACACACAATGGCATCACACGAAAGTATTACGATCTTATACTCAACATTAATACACGTATTCAATTAAGCATATTAATTCTCGGAACACACGAGTCGTCTTTAAGAAAACCATGATGGTAAATATACCGATACTTTTGAAAAAGATGGTTATGAATATTTATTTAGCACATATCGACGATTAACAACCATTATATCCACAAAACACGTAATGTATGGGCAAGATACTTGCCTCGATAATCGACACCGGACACTCCTACGAACACGGCTCAGTCGGGACACCTCGAACACCTACAATTCTCCGGCGAAGACAAAGAATACGCCCACGATCGAAAAGCTTGAAGAAAGCGACGAACAGAAGGGTTCCGACTCGAATTCTTTGAGAGAAATCTGACCCTAACAACAATAGAGACTCAATCAACTACAATTCCACTGAGAAATCACGAATTAATCGATGTTATATCCTAAGGGACAATCCACCGAACACTATTGAGGCATAAAGTTCAAATTCGATCAACGAAGGGGAAAAACTTGGAATTTATCCGCTAAAGTTCTAGGAAAACATAACACCACGATTACCCAACTAATATTCATCATCAATCGAAGCAAAAACGAAAGGAAAAATGAATTATAGCCAAGAACCCTAAAATTAGGTATAATGACCAATTACCTCAATTCAACGATGGAATGGTGGAAGGAAGATGATTGATTCGTGTTAGAATGTCCAAATCCGAGTTATAAGATGTTAGAATGCAATATCTGGTTCAAATCGCTCAAAGTCGCAAGGAGAGAGTGGAGAAACGAGAGAGAAAGGAAGAAATGGGGTTAAAACACCCGTCTGTCCTTTATATACTGGACAGAACACGGCGCAACAAACGGTCCAAATAGCGCCGTGTTCAGCGCCGTATTGATGGTCAGCGACCGACCCCTGTGCGACACGGCGCAAAATGCCGCGAGTCTTGCGCCGTTTCGCAAGGCAGCGGGCACCACTGGGCAACACGACGCACAGACCCGGCGCAGAATGCCGCGGGTCTTGCGCCGTTTCTGACAAAGGATCGACTCCTGGCGACACACGCATGCACACGGCGCAAAATGCCGCGGGTCTTGCGCCGTTTTGCACAGGTCCTGACAGACAGCATTCTGGACAGAAAACAACACTACCAAAAACGAAAAAGACGATCACCAAAACACGATATGCCGACCCAACCGACCGAGGAAAATACACACAACAAGAAACAATAACCAGTAACCCAAAACAGTCCGAGGTACACAATCAAAACCGAACAAGGAACAAATTCCCTAAACTTATAGGAAATTACAAAAGCGGCCCAAACATCCGAAAATCACGATACGTGGTCGAATAACCAAACCAAAGTTCACAACACGTCTAGCAAAGTTAAACGGACTTACGGGAAACTCAAAACAGTAATTTCGAACGAGATTCGCAAGAATCGAACTCATGTGCAGAAAAGTCGCCAAAAGCACGGAACTCAACAAAATGACACCGAAACGAACTTGGATGACAAAAAGTGCAGAATTAATTATTCTCAGAATGACGAAACGGTCATGAGCGAGTCGTCAAAACGGACTTCCGCCGAAAAAAAAAAAATTACCGGAAATCGAAATTACGGGTATTACATTCTACCCTCCCTAAAAGAAGTTTCGTCCCGAAACTTAAAATAAGTAGGGAGAAGCAATCTCCACTGTCAGGAAAACTCGACGAGAAACCCAAAAATCGAAAACTCGTGCCCAACGGCGAAACGCTGCAAGAAACGCAAAGGAACATACGACGTGAAAACACGCCCCACGACGACCAACACAACGCCACCGATAGATAGATAATAAAACCAACAAGTGACAAGTGTCATCAAATAGATAATAAAATCAAGTTGGTTATCCATACAATCACAAAATGCAACGAACGAAGATCAATACGCTAGACCAACCCAACGGTACATCAATCAAAACGCGAGCCAATCGCTGAAGAAATACGGAATTCCACCGCCCAAGGGTTGGAAGATCGAAAACGAGACAAATTTCCCGAATTTAAGGGAATTACGAAGGAGTCTGAACGTTCAACAATCACGAAACGAGATCAACAAAAACCGAACAATCAAACGATCGAACCACAACGATCGAGACAATAAAAATCGAACAATCATGTTCGAATCACGAAGAACTATAAAATTCAAACAACAACTCCAAGGTTCACATCTCGACTCGGGACAATATATGATCCGGTGAAAACAACAAGATGTACATTCACATAAGATCCACAAGAAAGGGAATAGCAATTGAAATGTCACAACGACAAACGAGTTATTCCGAAATAATACCACACTCATTCGATCAACAAAAGCAAGGGGTAGAACAAGCTCAGAAAATGTCAACGAACATAAACGTCGATAGAATTGAGAAAGAGAAAATGTAGAAGCCAAAAATAATACTGGTATCATATTCGACCCCTTCTAAAAGAAGTGTCGTTCCCGAAACTCACAACACGAAGTCAAGGTGACAACACAACAAGCAACTGACAGAAACATCCTTCAAAGGCCTCTCAAACCCGATTCCGATGACTGTGCTGAAGCGCGAACTCCGAAGGTCTCAGTAGCCAATTCGCAAAACTGAATTGGGTGTCCCTCGAGTCCACACTCAAAATGTGCTACTGACGAGAAGGACAATTGGTACGTGTATGCCCCCGGCACACCGCGGTTGGAAACGCCTCGGATCGGCATACCGAATATACAAATGCTAGATACCACGGACGGAACATCGCAAAACAACATACCGGAGATGCCAACTCGGCATAACATATGAACACATACAAAAATCACGACAACAACGGTAACGTTCGAAGATTACAACGGCCCGGACGATACCCAGCATATAATTACTAAACATCACGAAACAAGCACGTATGTACACAATCATACACACCTTCTCCGACCACAATCAGGAAATGATGGGTTTTAAAAACGAAAACCACCTTTTGAAAATAATTTAGAAAAACACCGGTTGATCTTGAGTATCACCTTTCAAAAAAAAAACGCACAACGTGAGACATCGTTATCGAGACTTTGGAGAACCATTTGGCATTTGATAAAAATGAGGACACTTTCTCTTAGTGAAAAACTTTCAGAATATTCGACCCTCGGGTCTAAGTAAAGGTGTTTCTAAATAATTGAAAATATCTCAAAATATTTTTGGTCCTTAATTGGAAAAGTTTTGAAATATATTGCGGCACCAGAAAGCACCTTGAAAACACCGCAAGAAAATAATTCGTTTTAAAAGTACGTCTCGAAATTTAATTTTCTAAGATACTCAAGGTTTTCAAAAATCCAATAGGCCAGAATGCCCAAAATTCACGCATACCGACGTACACTAAAACACCTTCTAGTACACACATCAAAACGTTTAAAGTCAAGACCATACAAGTCTTTTAACGGAAATAAACGGTATAATACTACAGTCGAAGACCGCCAAGGATTCAGAACAAAACCACTGACCCCATTCAAGGCCTCTAAGGACCCTCCCGCTCTGGCTAGTGAACAAGTCGAACGCGTATAAGCACAAATCTTCCACAAGAGAACTTATAAAGCGAGCAAGTCGATTCGAAAACCAAAAGCAACGGACAACAACAACGGTAAAAAGACATTAGCTCGTATAAACCAAATACGAGAGTCCACTAAATACGTACCGTGAAATCAAAATCCACCGAAGGATTCCATCACCTATAAATAATCATAAAAATAGCTCGTGTCACACGAGGCACAGCGCAAAGAAGGGAGACTTACATCCACAGGTCGCACGAAGATGATGATCGCCCCACGATACTAATCACGACCAACAAACTCAGACGACGCATCGCGACACGACTCAGTCAGACAAAATCTTACAATACAAGACTCAACAACACATAACTCGACCCGACAGCCTAGGTTTCCTCAACCTAAGCTCTGATACCATAAATTTAACACCCCCAGATCAAACCGGGAATATTACACGTCGCAGACCCTCTCCGTGAGGATCCACCAGGCTAGACATCAACACAACACATTACATTACATACTGACGAATCAAAATAATGAATCAATAGACCGATTTAGTCTTCCGTCACTGACTTACAAATCAAAATACATAAACTCTTCCAGACTCATACACATGCAAGGGTAAAATACTTGCAACAACGAACAATAAGACAGCGGAAATGAAAATACAATGGACTCCGACTAACTGAAGTCATAACTGGCCTTCGTGTGATTAGTATCATTTGTCTTTCATCATCCCTCGCATCGATCCTGTGTCTTGCTCCCGAAAACCTGCATGTACCTGGACACAATACAGATATCCACCCCCCGATTACTCGGGGGTTAGCAAAACTCCACTGTTTCGCTAGTGCAAGTATAAAGTGCAAATACGAGCCATACACAACACATTCCGAGAATACAACGAAAGACTTCCCGAGATATATTTAGTTAAAAATAGTTCAAGTCTTGAAAGTAGAAACGAAGCAAGTAAGCACTTTGAAAACATTTCCAAATCTCGGGAGTTTTGAAAACATTAGAAATTGAAAAGTTCTTAATCCTCAAAAGTCATTTAGGGTCACAGCCCCAAAGTTCATTTTCCAAAATGCAAATCCGTTAACAAAACACGGGGTCCACGACCCAACCATTCCGGTCACAAAACACAGGGCCTACGACCCGATCATCCACTGCAATTCACTTACAAGGACATATTACACATAATACATTATTCTTATGCCATTCTAGCCAAGCAACAAAACTCGATATATAATGTCTCTCGACCCCGAGCACAAAGCATTGTGATACTCCGGACAATATCACAATTAACGAAAACATCAACATCATCGTCAAGATGAAAACCACAACTGGTAACCCACGGCCGTACCCCTTAGTATCGACCCCCAGACATCCCGTCGGACACTCTGGGTGGGAAACCACTTCCGCGGCCGTACCCCTTAGTATCGACCCCCAGACATCCCGTCGGACACTCCGGGTGGAAGTTCATCCACACACGTACCCAAGTCCACTTCCGTGGCTAGACATCCCGTCGGACACTCCAGGTCGAAGGAACAACACACACACACGTTCCAAAATCACAGTTGCAAAACACAAGCCTCGACGGTCAATCACAGTATATATAGTCGAGGTACCTTACTAGAATGGCCAATTCATCCAACACATGCTCACGACCTAGAACTAATACTATCAACAAGAAAGCACACTATTCCAACAGCACCGAACGGCACAACCAGTATCACCTAAATTCACATATTCATCGATAACCACATGTCTCCACGTACAGCTTAAACAAAGGATTAAACTTCAAAACTTACCGACGACGTAATCACACACAATGGCATCACACGAAAGTATTACGATCTTATACTCAACATTAATATACGTATTCAATTAAGCATATTAATTCTCGGAACACACGAGTCGTCTTTAAGAAAACCATGATGGTAAATATACCGATACTTTTGAAAAAGATGGTTATGAATATTTATTTAGCACATATCGACGATTAACAACCATTATATCCACAAAACACGTAATGTATGGGCAAGATACTTGCCTCGATAATCGACACCGGACACTCCTACGAACACGGCTCAGTCGGGACACCTCGAACACCTACAATTCTCCGGCGAAGACAAAGAATACGCCCACGATCGAAAAGCTTGAAGAAAGCGACGAACGGAAGGGTTCCGACTCGAATTCTTTGAGAGAAATCTGACCCTAACAACAATAGAGACTCAATCATCTACAATTCCACTGAGAAATCACGAATTAATCGATGTTCTATCCTAAGGGACAATCCGCCGAACACTATTGAGGCATAAAGTTCAAATTCGATCAACGAAGGGGAAAAACTTGGAATTTATCCGCTAAAGTTCTAGGAAAACATAACACCATGATTACCCAACTAATATTCATCATCAATCGAAGCAAAAACGAAAGGAAAAATGAATTATAGCCAATAACCCTAAAATTAGGTATAATGACCAATTACCTCAATTCAATGATGGAATGGTGGAAGGAAGATGATTGATTCGTGTTAGAATGTGCAAATCCGAGTTATAAGATGTTAGAATGCAATATCTGGTTGAAATCGCCCAAAGTCGCGAGGAGATTGTGGAGAAACGGGAGAGAAAGGAAGAAATGGGGTTAAAACACCCGTCTGTCCTTTATATACTGGACAGAACACGGCGCAACAAACGGTCCAAATAGCGCCGTGTTCAGCGCCGTATTGATGGATGGTCGGGCCGACTCCTGTGCGACACGGCGCATGCACACGGCGCAAAATGCCGCGAGTCTTGCGCCTGCTTCGCAAGGCGCAGGCACCATCAGGCAACACGGCGCATGCACCTGCGCGCAATGCCGCGGGTCTTGCGCCGCTTTCTGACAAGGATCGACCGTCAGGCGACACGGCGCACAGACACGGCGCAAAATGCCGCGGGTCTTGCGCCGTTTTGCACAGGTCCTGACAGACAGCATTCTGGACAGAAAACAACGCTACCAAAAATGAAAAATACGATCACCAAAACACGATATGCCGACCCAACCGACCGAGGAAAATACACACAACAAGAAACAATAACCAGTAACCCAAAACGGTCCGAGGTACACAATCAAAACCGAACAAGGAACAAATTCCCTAAACTTATAGGAAATTACAAAAACGGCCCAAACATCCGAAAATCACGATACGTGGTCGAATAACCAAACCAAAGTTCACAACACGTCTAACAAAGTTAAACGGACTTACGGGAAACTCAAAACAGTAATTTCGAACAAGATTCGCAAGAATCGAACTCAAGTGCGGAAAAGTCGCCAAAAGCACAGAACTCAACAAAACGACACCGAAATGAACTCGGATGACAAAAAGTGCAGAATTAATTATTCTCAGAATGACGAAACGGTCATGAACGAGTCGTCAGAACGGACTTCCGCCGAAAAAAAAAAGAAATTACCGGAAATCGACGGGTATTACACCGTTGGGGGATGTTGTTTTCAGGTCATGGCAAGGCTAAAGCACTAGAAGAGGACGTTGACGGCGAGGATTCCCAGTGATACTAATAGGGGGCCCCAGTTCTTTCAGTCATTCATGTTTTCTTCATTTTATTTCCGCTGCAGATTTCCGTTTGGATACTCATTCTCATTCAGTGTGGTATATTTTATCTTCATATATACATGTATTCTGTATTTTTCTTGGGTGTGTTGTACTTGAAGCTCCTCATCGGAGTAATTAATGATATAATGTGGTTCGGTACTACAATTATATTAATTAATTCATAAATTTTCATTCGCCTGGTGGGTCCCAGTCGGGGGTCCACAGTACTGTGATATTCGCCTAGTTTAGGGTGTTACAGAGTTGGTATTAGAGCGTGGTTTTGAATACTACCTTCCGAGTCATGTCTCATTTGAAATCATCGTTCATCAGACTAGTATCATTGGACTTTCGCGTCACGTGTGACCTGTGCAAGAGCCAAGCCCCTCAGACCAAAGAACAGTAAGATTTCTGACGCCATGGTATAATATCTGGCAATAAGAATCACTCATTCATCATTGAACAGTCAACAATCCTCAATCATCATTTTCATTTTGATCATATCAATCATGTTAACTCATTAACCACTCAGTTCATTTCATTGCTCAGTTGTTGATCGTAAGGATCGCACCATTAATCTTGTTAACTTGTTTAAGATAATCATTTCAAGAATTTCATCAGATAATCATGTCACCTCAGTTGATCATTCATGTTATCATTGTGTTAGAGCGCGTATGCTCATTATTATTATTTCATAACGTAATCATAATGCGGTACTCATGCGAGATATATAATCATCATGTGACTCCCTACCTCAGTATGGCGAGAGCTATCAGATGACGCAAGGGAAGAGGCTATAGTGCGGGCCGAAACCTGGAAGCTCGTGTATATAGATGCGCGAACGCGAGGAATAATGCTAATTCATCAAGCAGGGTTGCTGCCACTCGTTCATCGGGAAATGATCATACACCGGCAGGAAGTCGTAATCGGGTCACAGCTCAATCGGTAGGTGTTCAGGTTGATCCCCTCATTTTTATGTAGGGCATGATGGCCCATATGTAATTGCTTAATCATAACTGCGCCACTTTAGCTGAATTAATCGAGAAGGCTCTTACTTATGAGCTTACTGGTAAGGAAATTGCTAAGCAACAACCTTCATCTGCTAACAAGAAATCAACGAAGCGTAATCAGTCCGAAGGCGGTCAGTCAACCTTCAAGAAGCCTCGGGTAGGCTCTATTTTTTCTGAGTGACCTCCTACGGTGCACAAACCCGCAGAATCTCAGTCCCGAGCGGCCAGTTCGGTCATCACCTATTTCAACTGTGGAGCGCCGGGTCATTTCAGCACTAGGTGTTCGAGGCACACTATCACCTTTTTCAACTGTGGGATTGCCGGACATAATGTCCGTTTCTGCCGAAAAGACTCCAAGCATAATCCGGTGGCAGCTCAGGCCCCGAAGCAATCAGCGGTTCAGAATCAGGCCACTCGGTCCGTGCTGTTTAAGACGACATGAGCAACTAAAGGCAGAGCTCATTCTTATCAGACAGGAGCATCCGGTTCGGGGGCCGGCAAACTCCAAATTTACGAGATGAAGAAGACCGACGATCCGGAGGCCAGAATGATCTCAGGTACACTCGAAATTCTATCTCAACTTGTGTGTACCCTTTTTGATACTGGTGTATCGCATTCATTCATTTCCGAGTCATGTTTGAGTGGACTACGTCTGGATAGTGCTACTAGATGTGAACCTTATATCATTGGTCTACCTGACGGTAGAAGAATCATCGGGGATCGTGAGATATGGAATTCACGATTGAGTTGGAGCCTGGTACGTCTCCAATATTAAAGGCACCGTATAGGATGGCCCCGACTGAAATGCAAGAACTGAAGAATCAATTGGAGGAATTGACCGAGAAAGGTTATATCAGACCGAGTGCGTCCACGTGGGGAGCACCTGTGCTATTTGTCAAGAAGAAGGATGGTTCTTTTCGCTTGGGTATTGATTATCGAGAGTTGAACAGGGTGACGATTAAGAATAAATATCATTTACCCCGTATCGATGATCTCTTAGATCAACTTCAGGGAGCTTCAGTATTTTCCAATATTGATTTAAGATCTGGATATCATCAGTTGCGAATTCAAGAGTTGGATATCGCAAGGATGGCGTTTCGAACACGCTATGGTCATTATTAGTTTGTGGTAATGCCATTTGGGTTAACTAATGCACCTGCGGTATTCATGGAATTAATGAATCGAGTTTTCATCGATTATTTAGATCAATTCGTGGTTGTCTTTATTGATGACATTTTTATTTATTCTCGTGATCGAGAGGAGCACGAATTTCACCTTCATCAGGTTCCCAAAGTGTTGAGACGATAAAAACTTTCTGGGAAGTTTTCCAAATATGAGTTCTGGATGTCCGAGGTGACGTTTCTCGGACATGTAATTTCATAAGACAGAGTTCTTGTCGATTAGATGGATATTACCGGCGATTTGTGGAGGGATTTTCAAAAATCGCTCAACCCATAATGAACCTTTTGCGGAAGGATAAGAAATACACGTGGTCCGACGCGTGTCAACAGAGTTTTGAGGAACTCAAGAGTCGTTTGATTTCAGCACCTATCCTTTCCTTGCCACAAGGAACGGAAGGATTCTTGGTTTATAGTGATGCGTCAGGACACGGTCTTGGATGTGTACTAATGCAGAACGAGAAGGTGATTGCTTATGCCTCGCGGCAACTGAGACCTTACGAGGTCAATTATCCGACCCACGACCTGGAGCTAGCAGCCGTGGTGTTCGCGTTGAAGATTTGGCGTCATTATCTTTATGGCGTTACCTGTCAGATATTCACCGATCATAAGAGTTTGAAGTATATATTCACTCAGAAGGAGTTAAATATGCGACAGAGGCGGTGGTTGGAAGTAATCAAAGATTATGATATTGAGATCCTGTACCACCCGGGCAAGGCGAACGTGGTCGCCAATGCCTTGAGTCGTAAGTCCGTTCAGGAGCAAATGCTTGCTTGTTTAACGGTTCAGAAGGAGCTTCAGTAGGAATTTCTGAGACCCGAGATTGAGGTCTGGTTACAGCGAGTGCAAGGACAACATTACATGTTAGAGATTTCATCGCCACTTGAGGAGGCGATCAGAGTGAATCAGGGTTCAGACCCGTGTTTGTCACGCATCTGAGAGGATATGGCTCAGGGGAAAGCCCTAGGATTTGTCGTCCACGAGGATGGACTATTGCGATTTAAGAATCAGTTATGCGTACCAGCGAATGACGAGTTGAAAAACTCGATTTTGAGAGAAGCTTATGCTCCCCCTTATTCCATTCATCCGGGGTCTAGCAAGATGTACAAAGACTTGAAACAAAATTACTGGTGGAGTAATATGAAGTGAGAAGTGGCAGAATTTATTTCAAGATGTTTAACCTGTCAGCAAGTGAAGATACAATATCAGCGACCGGTGGGTATGCTGAAACCGCTCCCTATCCCAGAGTGGAAGTGGGAAGATATTTCTTTGGACTTCATCACGAGTTTGCCTACGAGTTGTTGTGGCATGAATACAATTTGGGTAAGTGTGGACCGTTTATTTAAGTCAGCTCATTTCCTTGAGATTAAGGATACGTGGGGTCCCGAGAGACTTGCCCAGTTGTTCATCAAAGAGATAGTGAGATTGCACGATACTCCTAAGATTATCGTTTCTGATCGTGATGGGCGATTCGTGTCACATTTTTGGAAATCAGTTCATCGTGCTATGGGAACTCAGCTTAATTTCAGCACAACTTTTCATCCTCAGTCCGACGGACAATCAGAGAGGACTATTCAGGACATGTTGAGGGCATGCGTCCTCGATTGAAAAGATGATTGGGAAGCCAACTACCATTGATCGAGTTCACGTACAATAATAGTTCGCATGCTTCGATTAATAAATTAGAATATTATTCTGCCCCTCTTTTAATTTTCTGAATTGCT
Organism: Orobanche coerulescens; assembly: GCA_033398695.1. Lineage (NCBI taxonomy): Eukaryota > Viridiplantae > Streptophyta > Magnoliopsida > Lamiales > Orobanchaceae > Orobanche > Orobanche coerulescens. The sequence goes on from CM065801.1 coordinate 185,011,491, forward strand.
TATTTCCTTTAAAATTTTATTTCCTTTATTATTTTTCCACTACTTAGTGGTCACCTTTATTATTATTAGTTATTTTCTTTATCCTTAAATCCCGTCCCTTTCTCCTTTCTTTCTCTACCCTCGCACCCACTCGGTGTTAGAAATATAACCTCCATTCCCCTCTCTTCTGTATCCCAAACACCACACATCGCCGACCGATCGCGAACCAATGGAAGACCTCCAAATTGAGCAGCTTGAGGAGGGGCATCGCGCACTTCAAGCCAAGATGGATCATTTGACCGAGCAGTTGGAGGCCCTTCTCCCTCATTATCCCGGTGATTCCTACTTTAGACTTTTTACTCTCTTTATTTTTCTTTTCCTTTTTTTATTTGGAGTATGTACTTAAAATTGGAACGATTAGTTGAATTTGGATGAATTTAAATTTTTGTCCATAGATAAATTTGTGTGGTTGAATCAAGTTCGTATATTGGGGATTTAAGTATGGCCTGACATAAGAGACGGATATGATTGACTAGTTTGATTTCAATTAGGGTAGTTCACTATCTTGATTTTGGATTTCGATAAAAGTGTGAGGGATTCATGGCACAAGACCTTTTTATTTGTGACTTTTGAGCCGTAGAGAAAAATATATATATACACATATATAAATAATTATACATATACATGCTCACTATTTCTTCTTATGGGGTCGAACGTGTTGTGTTCATGTTAGAACTTAATCAATTATACATGTCAAGACTATGTTAGTGTTCTTATGCAGTAAAGTGATGAAGGCAATTAGGAATAACCCACTTGGCTTATATTTTCCCACCTCGACATAATCACTATTAGAAGACCATTTGGACCTAAGCCTTATTCTTTGATCCAGCACATTTTATTAGCCATTATCTAATTTTTGGTGAAAATTCATCCGTTTGAACCCTTGGTCAAGATTTGGTTGTGAATTAGGTGTATAACAAGTCGAGGGAAGGATGAAGAATTATCAAAAAATGGATGGAGAAGTGAAAAGAAAAAGGGTGCTGAAAGTAAGATGAAAAAAATAAAGGCCGATAAAAAAAAATAGGGGGGCGGCCGTAAAAATACCCCCCTCGAATGTTGTTAAAGCTACTGTCCTCTATTGATCTTTCGTGGCTATGCGATTACATGTGCCCAAAAGGCTGCTCAAGGAAAGGATGGTGATTCATTTTTTGTAGGATTTTTTCTGTGCTTAATTTCATGATTAGTCTTGACCGACGAATCCTTTATTTATCCTTTTTATCCTACCCCTACCTAAAGCCCCGTTACAACTATAAAAGCTCTTTTGATTATATGCATGAGTTCATCTAAGTAGTGGAGATTTGATTTTTGTGCAAGTATATGGTAATGACACACCATGTTTTGACGTGAGTGATTGCTTAATAATCCCTATATCTACTTGAGCGAGAGTGACCCCTCGTGAGGCCATTGAATTTTCTCTCACTCGATGCCAATGAAGATGTTGTGATTGGTTGAGGTACTTTAATTTTATTCATACTTGTTCATGATTATTTATTCTCCCTTGAATATGACTATCATCTTGGATTTTCCAATACATGCTTCTTGAATTTCTTTCACTCGAATTATGCTTGAGGACAAGCATTAGTTTAAGTTTGGGGAGATTTGATAGAATGAAAATAGTGTGCTAAAATCATTGTTAATTATAAAAATACTTCTTTTTGATGATTCGACCAATTATATTTTGATCAAAACCCTATATAAGTACTCTTGTGTAGTGGTCAGAATGTTCTTGTCCCTCACCTCAAGGTCTGGTGGTGCACCAAAATTAGAAGTTTGGATCTGAAATGGCCAAGCTCAAAATTGAGATATGTCAGAGGGAACATTCAGCACCTGGTCGCGTCTGATGCCCCACACCCGGTCATGTAGATGTGGAACTTGTTCAGGTGAGTTTCGGGGTCTGATCTCCCCTCGTACAGAGGTGTTTGCGGAGGAGCGATCTTATGCTGTACGGGGGCGAGTTCGATGTGGACCGCGAGTGGCTCGCTCGGCCCGGTGATCTTGCTCTTAGCGCCTTCCCCAGATTCCAGGAGCGCCTTTATGTCGTCGAGCTGGCGGTGCATCGCGGCCATCGCTGTAGCTTGGTCGCTCGTGGATCAGCTTTTGGAGCGGGAGCCGAGGCGATCATGTACTGATCTCCTGACTTCACCGCCGACCCGGCTCCTTGGCGAGGAGCCGGATGGCGCTTTGCCTTCTGGGAGTTGGATACGCCAAACTCCTGGTGACGGACTCGAGATCCGTCGTCTCGTGGCTGAGGCCGGACGGCCCCGGTCGCCAAGATGGGCTGCTGCCTAGATGATCGAAAACAGAGGTGCCCCGGCTGGTGAGCGCTTCTTATTGTGAATGGGAGCCTCCTTGCGATCGCTTGGTCAGTAACGCCTTGTACTTCCGTTTGGTCATGCGGCGGACGGCCGAGGGGGTGATAGCGGGTGGTGCGTCGAGAGCACTCCGTCGCTCCTGTAGGATGGACATGGTATCCTTGATCTGTTCCGCGGTTTGGAACTGATCGAGCGAGAGGCTTGGACCGTCCCTCAGGGGCGGGATCGAGAGTCTCGGACCGCGGCAGCTACCCTCCGACATCGGCTGTGGCTCGGACTGAGACGGAAGGAGGTGTCTGGCGGATCGGCCAGTGGCTTTCTTCGACGCGAAGGCAGAAGACATGATTCTGAAAGCTTTCTCTGAAGAACAGTGAGTGTTTCTTCAGGTATATGCCTCGGAGAACAGTGAGTGTCCTTCGAGACGGTAGGGATAAAATTGAGGGTTAGATCCCCTTCCTCTAGCGCCAATTGTTGCTACCCAAAATATTATCCGGAGATAGATATTGCTGGAATGGATAGATAGCAAACAAATGCGAGAACACTTCCGTGGAAAAAGTAAATAACACAAGGATTGCCAGGGTTGTTAGTCCCGGGCTTGAATGCTCTCACGAGATATTATTAATACAATTATTCGGGGATACAAGTATTAATGTAAGAATACAATTACAATGAGTGTAAAGATTCTTGTTATCTTAGCTAGTGAGCGTGTAGATTGCCGGAAGAACCAGATATGATGCTCTGTGAGTTCTTGTAACAACGTAGATGAACTGTGACGGCAGTGAGAGATCGACAGTCTCTCACGGCATGTATTAGATGTATGCTTGAGCTCCTGGTCTTGTGAATCTATTTGAATCTGCACTGTGGAGACTTCTTGCCCCTGCCGACCATCTTCTGGTTGAGAGGTACTGAGAGAGAGATCCTAAGGTAGATTCTGGGGAGGAAGCTGGGAGCTTGGATGTATGTATGTTCTTCTGTATTTCTGTGAATGAATTCGGAATGTGAGTGAACGAATTGGGAACTGAATCTGGAACCTTTTTCCAGTAGGAGGAGGTTCTCTATTTATAGGACTTGGACCTGCTGGGCGATTGCCTTTGCTGTATTATAATAAGCGGGTGATCGTCTTTTAGCACATGGGCTTGTCTCCTTAAAGTCTGAAGGAGTTGCTGGTAGTCAGTCGCGCGGTCCAATGAGAAGCCTGCACGCGTCTGAGTCGCTGTCACGGGCGATCCCACCTTGTGCCTTTCGGCGGGCTTGTCGGTAGGTAAAGCCGCCCTTGTCAGAGACAGCTATTGGTGGTAAACGATCCATGAAACGCGGATCTTATCTTGGACCTGCACATGGGTGTTGTTTTGAGATCCAGTCTTCGTGGACTTTGACGGATGAGGGTCCCTGCTCGTGGCGCAGGACGATCGTCCTTAGCCGGACACTAGAGTCGATTGCCAGATGCCAAAGGGCGATCGCCTTGGGAGTCGATCGCTAGGTACTTGATGATGGTCTGGTATCTTCGATTAGGCGAGTTTGCCATAGCTTGATCGATAGTAGACTCGGTCGCTCGGCCTTGCAGTCGATCGCCTGTCGAGGTGAATAAATCTCGACACAACAATGTTGTGTAATCCTTGTTCTCCAACCAAAGATGTTGATGTTTGAAGATGGATCGCTTCCAATCACCCAAAATCGCCTCACCCGAGCTTCTCCCGTCGAAAATGAGTGAAGAGAATGAAAAATGACGAAATGGAAGTCAATTGTCCAATATATACTCGTCCAACCTAGCGCACGCTACGCCTTGATTATTAGCATGCGCTAGCGAGGTCACCGGGTAGTCTAGTGGCTTCTGCCGGCCCCATTAGCGTGCACTAATCGCCTTATCTTATCGTGCGCTAGCCAAAAATGGTGTCCAGAACTGGAGTCCAGAACCTACTGTCCTCTGCCCTGCTCGAGTCTTAGCGTGCGCTACCGCTATGGCTTAGCGTGCGCTACGCATCTCTTATAGCGTGCGCTATCCAAAGACTAGTGTACGTTACTCGATAGTCCAGAAAACCTGACAACCTCACTGCCTCTGCCAACCAGCCCGTTAGCATGCGCTACGGACGGATGTTAGTGCGCGCTACTGACCACGAATAGCGTGCGTTAACGAACTCCTAGCATGTGTTAACTGCCAGTCCAGAAAGCAGTATGATTTACTGGTTCTGACCTGACTAGTCCCTTAGCGCGCGCTACGGATCAAAGCTAGCGTGCGCTACTCAAGCAGAATTAGCGTGCGTTAGCCTAGGCCTAGCGTGCGCTATTTCTCTGACCCAGAACACTTCCGCAAGGTCTAAACAACACGATTGTGATCCAACCAAGATACGAAACTCTATAACAATATCGACAACATCACCAAGAGTTTACAGAGCGACGAAATAAGAAAAACGGCAAGGTCAAACAGTCAATAAAATTACGGGTATTACATTCTCCCCTCTAAAAAGAAGTTTCGTCCCGAAACTTAAGAAATAAAAAGTTCAGGGTACTCCGACCGCATCTTCTCTTTCGTTTCTCAAGTTGCCTCCTCGACTCCATGTCTCGAGCATTGCACTTTAACTAGAGGGATATATATCGGCCAACCGAGATAGACACACAAGAACACGTTTGTTCCTAAGAAACTTTAATAAAATTCAACCATCCAACCAAAAAAGTTTACAATGCTTAAATAGAAATCCTAAGAATCAAAAGATAAACATGCAACCTAAAAGGGATAAACACAAATCCCAGTTTAAACGAAACAGAAACAAACACGAACTAAAACTCTCTTTATTACTTGGCTGGACTGGGCTTCTTTCGGTGGGCTGGTTCTAGCCACTTTCATTAACCAGCTCATATTGTCTTCGGGCCTGGCCACTAACGTCCAGATCTGTATCAATTGGTGTTGAGTAGCATGCGCTAGCGTCGCCTGTAGCGCACGCTAATTACTTAGGTTAGGCAGTGGCAGTAGGCTGGTTTCTGTTCTCTGGACGAACAGTTAATGCATGATAGGCGAGTGCTAATGCACGCTATTGGTGTTGAGTAGCGCGTGCTAGCATTGAGTGTAGTGCACGCTAATGAGTTGGTCAGTGAGTTTGGAATTTCTGCATGGTAACAATTAGCCCATGCAACACTATTGGTAGCGCACGCTAATGACGCAGGTCAGAAGATACTGGACTACACCCCGTTAGTGCGCGCTTGACCACGCTGTCATGATGCGTCAAAATTAGTTATTTTTATTTATCCTTGGCTTACTTCTACTAACTAGTAGTATCGGCAAGTAAGGGTCGATCCCACGGAGAACGGTAAATCAATTATACTTTTTAAGGATTAAGTACTTTGTGCAATTAAAATAAAATTAAAAATGAAGGAGGGGGGTTAGTTTCTGATCTTAACTAAAATAATTTGCGTAAAATAAATTAAAATAAAATAAACAAAGAAAATAAAAAGTTGAAGATATCAATTTAGAAATAATCTAGTTCATAGCTCCGTTATCCACCGTTTCGAATTAATTCAAGTTTCAATGCAGCGCTTATCTCTTCTCTAATCTCATGAACTCCTATTCCGAAGCCAACAACAAGCTCTGTTGACCCCAATAATTTCTTAAGTTTATTCAATTAAAACAAGCTCTTTAATTGAACCTATCTATATGGTGGATTGAAGCTCTTCAAATCTCGCTCGCTAGATGCATTAAACACCAAAATAATGAAATAGGCAAGATATTAAGTTCACAAGCTCGACTTAAGAGATCTTGATTTTGTGTTACTCAATTGAGCAATTCAATTGTTTTCTACTTGTGAAATTAAAATTGCAACAATTACGGATTACAACTCAATTTCTAGCATAAGACATAAAACTCCTAATCTAGTTGGCCAAACCAAATCAAGAATTTATATGGCATAGTAGTGAATTCAATAACACAAAAGTAATTCAAAAGAATTCGAGTTGAGAATACGCTTCGGGATTAAAACATAAATAATTCAAATACGGTTTCAAACTTCACTAAGAACTAGAAGAGAAAATTAGTCGGGCATGTTGGCTATAGAAAACAGTAAATTAATAATAGACATAAGAATAAAGAAATTCAAACTGTGTAGTCTTCTTCCTCGCACGTCGAAAACGGCTCGGTTAATTTCAGCCCTCCTCTCCTTTTATAATAATTCTTTATCTCTTGGTTTCCTTCTTTAATTGGATCTCCTTCCTTCTTATCCTTCTTGAGTTTTAATTCCCTTAGAGTCTTTCTTTCCAATTCTATTCCAATTCCTTTTCCCAGCCTAGGGACTGATTTATTGCCTTGTGGAACTGATTGGGCGGTTTTTGAGTCATTTCTTGGGCCCCAAGTAAGATTATTTTCGGAACAGGACTGACACTGGGTCACCGAACTGACACTGGGCCACCCAGTGTCGCGCAACATTTTCTTCATTTAAGCCCAAATCACCTTGGCTTGGTCCGTTTGATGATCCAAATTATTCCTTAAGCTTAAAAACTCCATCAAACACTTAAAATGTTGCAAGTATCCAGCTTTGAATCCATTATCAGCTTTAAAACCACCAGTATTTACCATATTCACCAAAACTTCGACAAGTTTGGAATCCTCAAGTGCAGACCAAGGTCGATAATTTCTTCCTTGAATCGACATACCTATATGCATAAAAAATTAACATAAAAATAGAAATGAAGCGAAAAAAACAGCACTAAATTGGCACACTTGGTTATTCTCTATCTATTTATATTTTGGATGCAATTTACTTCACTTGGCAAATTGTTGTGCCCGTGCCACCAGATGCAACTAATCCAAATGTCCATACATGTTACTAGTTAACTTAAAGTCTTTTCTTTCTTTCTTATTTCCTTTTCTTTTCTTTTTGTGGGGGAGGTAGATAGGAGTAGACTATGCAGCGTACAACAATGATTTTTTTTTGAACAAGTTAATGAATGTACCGAGTATACATAACGAAATGGATGTTGCAGACTCTATGTTCTCCTGAACAAAAAAAGGAGAGTCTAATAACAAGAGGATGAAATCTAAACATTCTGAAAATCTTCTATCTGCATCAGTATATATATTTCAAAACAATAAATGTAACTAGCAAATATATGGGTGACAACTGAAACTCCCTCCCTTTCTCTCTCCCTCTATCTGTTCAATGGTTCAAGTTGAACTTCCATTCTCTCTGAAAAATGGGATTCTTTATCTGTCATCCGCCTACTTTAGATAAAAAAAAATCAAAATTGAAACTTATGAACAAAAAACATAATCTAAACTGAAACTTATCAACATAAAACATACTTGTGCGGTTAAAGATTCAATCCAAGGTGAAAGCAACATACTTCATAATCAAGTGGTCTAGGGCAGAAATCAACACTTCGGAATCGAGAGGTTCAGGGCAGAAATCAACACTTCAGAATTCAAGAGTCAATCTAGGTCAAACCTTACTTGGAATAGCCGCTGCCACCGTTCCGGCTGATAGGATTCGGTGCCTAAATCGAAGGCCCAGCAGAAGCGGTAAAACAAAAATTAATTCGATCTGAATCCCTACGAGGATCGATCGAGCTACGTATATACGAATATATAAACGAAATCACAAGAGATATTAGAAACTAACCCTTGTAGTCCGTTGATTAAATGGATTCCTTCTCTTGAGATATTCCCAAAGATTTAAACGAATTTCCTACGATCCAAAGTGCTCCAAGCACTTGAATGATCCAACGTCGAAAATACAACGCCTCTACTTGACAAGCGCCAGAGAAACGAATGGGATGACGATCACCTTCCTATCCTCCAAGGATACGGCTAGACTAGGATGATGAAGCCTTTGATTATAACACTCTAAGTGTATGATCCATATCTCTCAAAATCTCTTGATGTTCCAAGAACAACCAAGAACCAAAAATGAAGAAAAGGAAGAAGAAGATGAAGACTATATGAGAAAACAATTTTCTCTCTCTTGAACTCTCTCAACCGTATGAATTTCACAAGGTGAGAGTGATTGAAAGTCTTCTCATCTTTAATCCTTTTCTTTTTGTCACAAGACAAAAACACAAACTCATCTCACATGAGAGGTCTTCCCCACAAGTTATTGTCTTTTATTTAAAAATGAAATAAAAGACAAGGGGAAGGTTGGTGGAAATGGGGTGGGGGGCATCTAGGAGGAATGGAAGAGTTCGGTTCATTTCGGACTCCGGTGAGTCCAAACAGATAAACTTCAATTTCGTTCCGATGTATTTATATCAATTAATTAATCCAATTAATTTATCATATCAAATACATAATAATATAATTAGTTTCTCCAAGAAATAACTATATTTATGAATGAAATTAATCATCCAGTAATTTATTTAATTTATTAGGCCGTAAATCAATTTATCCAATAAATCGATTTAAACATCCAATGTCCCAAATTAGATATCCAATATCTAATATTCATTCTGAGAGAATAAGCTCGATTCATTCCGTCGTTAATCCTATTACGCGACTCGGAAGGTCCGTCTCAGTCAGCAATGGGAGGAACCAAAGAGTAGTAGCACCACCTAGCCAGCCTGGCGGCCTACATTGTACCTTAACAGAGAACGAATGATTGGGATTATTCAAGAACCATTCTGTCGTGAATACCAGTATACGTATAAACCCTTCTTTCACATGTCCCGATTAAGTTATAGGGTCACGGTCAGTCAAACCCTATATGTACTTGACGCTATACAAGCGTTAATGCAAATTGAGATCATCGAGCTCTCGTGTATCCAATACAACTATCTCTAATGCTTTGGCCAAAGACTTATGACTTCATCTGCCAATAACCGCATAGGACATATAACTCATTCACTAACAAAAGAAAGAATTCTATCTTGGTATTCAGTAGGACCTGCTACTTGCCCGTCAAGACGCACGTCGAGGTTGACCCTCGCCTTCCGGTTTACAGGGTCGAACTACTCTAATGAAAATCTTGATGTCAAAAGCACATCCCTACTAAATCCTCAAGTCGAAGGTTCACGAAGACCTATCACAACCTTTCGATTCCGTCATTGACTATCCCGGAGTGAAATTCGTGTGACGAATCGAGGGTGAGTCGGTTCGAGTATACTAATCCAATTAGCATACCTATAACGTGTGGTCATACTAACCATTAGTGTTCGACTGGCACTCTCCACATCAAAGAACACATTATACAAGTCTTCACATAAACTTAACGCCCATTCAAGTTTCATCGACTTGCGAACGATTAAGTATTTGAGCTATAAACCTTTCCAGTGCCGATCCCCTTATCTAATAAGGAGTGGAATGTTTTGCTCTCAAATACACGGACTAGTTTCTATATATATATTTACGAGTGAGGAACGCCAGTAACTACCAGTAAATAAAGAAACATCCATTGCCTTATATAAATGATATACATAATAATAAGTACAATGCCCTCACTCAATATCCTCTGAGTGGCATTCGAGGGAATACTCCTAACAATCTCCCACTTGCACTCAATGACACACACTATGGTATCTAATACCCATGTTCTCCAGATGACGCTCTAAGCTAATCTGGGAAAGTGGCTTGGTCTGTGGATCAGCGACGTAGTCGGCTGATTCTACTCTATGCAGCACAATGTATCTCTTTGCAAACAAATTCTCTTACGAGATGATACTCTGTCTCAATATGTTTGGTACTGTTATGAAACCTTGGCTCCTAGGCCTGTGCTACCACTCTGGCAGCGCAGCACAAGGTGTCACGTGAAGTTTACCCAGTAACTTTTAAATCATTCCTTTGGAGGCCTCCGAGGCCACTTTATACTCAGCCTAACAGGTGGAATTAGTAGTCGCGCTATACTTGGCACTGTGCCAAGATACTGCTCCTCCATTAAGAGTAAATATGTAGCCAGAAGTAGACATCGAATCATCTTTCTATCCTTAGAAGTCCAATTCAGTGAATCCCACCACATTCAGTTCTCCACCACCATATTTAAGAACCAGATCTCTAGTACTTCTAAAGTACTTGAGAATGTTCTTTACGGCGGTCTAATGTTCCCTAACTGGGTTAGCCCGAAACCTACTTACCACGCTCTGATCATGTGCAATGTCAGGTCTCGTACACAATAAAGTATATATTAGGCTACCCATTCCGAAACATATGGTATATTACTCATTTCCTTTCATTGTTCCTCACTATGAGGAGACATTTTCAAGGTGAGTTTTATTCCATGTCGCATAGATAGGAACCCTCTTTTAGAATAATCCATATTAAATCGCTTTAAGATTTTATCTATATAGAGGGCTTGGGAAAGAACTTATCATTCTCTTCGATCTACCCCAGTAGAATCGAATCCCAAGAATATAGGTTTCTTCTCCCAAGTCTTTCATAGAGAAATTACTCGAAAGCCAAGCTTTCACAGAACTGAGCATTCCCACATCATTTCCTATTATAAGAATGTCATCTACATATAGTACTAAGAATGTGGTCTTTCTCCCACTAACCCTCTTGTATACACAAGGTTCCTCTTCATTTTGCACGAAGTCAAACTCTTTGACTGCTTCGTCAAAACGAAGGTCCCAACTACATGAAGACTGCTACAGTCTATTTCATGGAGTCTACATCCACCATTGCTAGGTCATTAGTCGCGGGTCGGTCTCTTGTTTATCACTTGGAACTTGTGGAAACACAGTTCCTCCAAGTACATAAAACTATACCTCTAATGTAATTGAGACACCCTACTAGACCCACGAGGTGGTTGTACTTGTGTTTCAGAAGGTTCGGTTCCAATTTCTTGCACAGGTGTCTCCTGAGGAGTTTCATTGTATTCTTCCAAAGAAATATTTCTACCTGCTATGCCTTCCTGGATGAACTCTTCTTCCAGGAAGTGTGCATGCAAAGTAACAACGATCTTTCGATATTTGGGCATGTAGAATAGGTAACCCATCATCTCAGATGGGAATCCAATGAAACGTCTCCTCACGAACCTCGCTTCCATTTTGTCCACCTTAGTATTCTTGACATAGGCGGGACATCCCCAAATCCTAATGTGATTAAGACTTAGTTTCCTGCCCTCCCACATCTCATGTGGAGTTTTAGGAACGGATTTGGAAGGACATCTGTTCAAGATGTAAGCGGCAGTCAGGAGTTCATACCCCCACAGGTAAATTGGTAAGTCGGTATAGCCCAGCATGGAACGGACCATGTTCAACAAGGTCCGGTTCCTTCTTTCTGACACACCATTTAACTGAGGAGTACCTGGAGGTGTTAGTTGTGAGACTATTCCATGTTCCTTAAGAAACTCGTCAAACTCCGTACTCATATACTCACCACCTCGGTCCGATCGAAGTGCTTTGATATGATTACCAGTTTGTTCTCGACTAGGGCCTTGAATTCCTGGATTTTCTCAAAGGCCTCGAATTTATGTTTCATTAAGTATATATAACCATACCTAGTATGATCATCTGTAAACATAATGAAATATTGATATCCATCACGTGCTGCTTCCAAAGCACCACATACTTCGGTATGGATTAATCCCAGTTTATCAGCGGCTCTTTCAAAAGTCCCTGTGAAGGGGGAATTAGTCATGTTGCCTTTAAGGCAAGATTCATAAGTAAGAAAGGGATCCTATCCCAATGGACCCATAAGTCCATCTTTTTCCATTTTATAAACCTTGGTCTGACCAACATGACCAAGTCTAAGATGCCATTTTAAAACTTGATTGGTTTCATCCCTACCACGTTTTCTAGTCATAGTATTCACAACTACTTTGTTGCTGAGATTTAGATGATACAATCCATTTAACAATGTAGCAGTACCCATTAGTTTATTTCTGAAATAAATATTGCAGGAACCATCACCAATGAAAAATGAAAAGACTTTTTGGTCCATGATCGGAATGGATACAATGTTTTTATGCCCCTTGGGCAAAACAAGTACATATTCTAAAGTCAAACAAAGCCAGATTTTAAACCCAAATGAAGTGATCCTATGTCGGTTGCCTCGACACTATGCCCGCTTCCGACAGTGATCATTACTTCACCAGCTCCAAGCTTGCTACTTTGTTCGAGATCCTGATTCACGGTACAAATATGAGAACTAGCACCAGAATCTAGTATCCAGGAAGTAGAAAATACAATAGCAGAATAATCTGTTTCCAAAACTAAAAGTTCTGTACCTGAAGTGTCATGAAGAATAGGACACTCTCTAGCCCAGTGGCCCAGATCATCCCACTTGATACAAGCGCCTTTCTTCTTGCTCTTCGGAACCGTTGGGGCCTTACCCTTGCCCTTGAAGTCCTTGACATGTGGTCCAGTCTGCTTCTTGGTCTTTTTCTTCTTGTTCTTAGACCTCCGAGGTCCAGAAGAAATCACAAGAGCAGACTCCTTCATCCGTGGAGTCTTCATCTGAGACTGAGCGGTCACAAGTTTGTTCATTAGCCCAGCTAAATTACATGCAATCTTATTGCAGTTAAAGTTCATAACAATCTGTGAGAAGGAATCAGGAAGAGACTGTAGGATAAGGTCGGTTTGAAGAGAAGCATCCATTTTAAAATCAAGAGCCTCCAATCTCTCGATCATGGATATCATTTTGAGGACGTGTTCCCCAACCTTCTCCCCTTCCATCATTCTTGCACCGAACAGTTGCTTGGATATATCATATCTAGCAGTTCTGCTGTGCTCACCATAAAGTTTGGTTAAGTGAGATAGAATCTACCTAGCAGAAGTCATTTTCTCATGAGATCTCTGAAGCTCATTTGACATAGAAGCCATCATGTAAGCATGGACTTTTACGTCATCCTTATCCCACTTTTCGTGGTTTTCGATCTCTTCTTGATTGGCTCTGGTCCGCACAGGAGGCGCTGGAATGTCCGTCTCCAAGACATATCCTAGTGCCTCAATAGTGAGGACAATCATCATATTGTGGAGCCAGTCCACAAAGTTAGGTCCAATTAGGGTGTTCTTCTCGAGTATAATTGCGAGTGGGTTCATTGTCATATTGAGAGTTGAGTCTGCATTAAGTACGATAGATTAATTAGTGACTTGTTAAATTATGATATGAGTATAGAATTAAGGTCTTTTCTATTCTTGTTACCCAGCTCCCACTATTTTTATCAGAATAACACACTCTCATGTGAAATCCGGAAGTATCATTCGCTCCACTTCATAGTGGTGATCGTGTTCTTTATAAATCTTAATAGAGGACAACCGAACAGGTTTATAGTCTATTAATTTTCATAAAATGGTGTCCATCACCAACCCATATAATGGATGGTACGATCTTCTTTTTTCCCTTATTCACTCCCCTCAACCTATACGGTTTCTATGGTTCGTGAACAAGTTAAGTATATACCATCGACGCAAATCAGTTTCACAATTGAATCTTATCCGAAAACCTGTCAGGTTTCTAGGGATAAAATTTGCTCCAACCGAAGGCATCCAATGCGCTCCCGGTAATTTATCCATCCTCCACGAATGACTACCCCGATAACTCGGAAGCATAGCACATCCGGTTTGGATTTCAGTTTCCCGAAAGCTCGATGGAGGGAAGGAAAACCTTGAAACCATATAAACTTAATAATTTTTCGTGGGATAATTTTCGCGACTAATGTTACACTTTGCACATTAATTTATTTAAGCGTGTTTGTGGCATTCATACAATATGAAACAATCATTCACAACCTAGTTGCTACCAACATGTGGTTCATGGACCGTTCCTAGAAAACAAAAACTCCGTAAACTAATTACAATTCTTCGTCATGAATCTTCATCTTCTCGAAACGGATATTCCTCCGGTCTTCGTCATTACATATAAATTTTACATTGAAAATTGCATCCTAGATACAAATATTTCTAGTAAAATAAATAGGCTCAAAACGGCCTTTACAACTCAATCGAATAAAACGAACGATTCAAAACTTAGTCCACAAACCACATCCCCATTCAAAAGCATTCATCCAATAAATACTATATAAACGGAAAGCGTAGAGGAACATTGATCCAATCAACAATTCGAACTAATCCAATCGATTCACACATACGGTAATATGAAAAATGTTCAAATAATTCGGTCACCCATAAATAATCCAATTAATCAAATTTCCCTTGTAAAATGAAATATCATAAATCATTTTAATCATATTAAATTCAATTTAACATGCGGGAGATTAATTTTCAAGAAAACAAGGAAAAATCGAGTCGGGGCCAAACTGGCCTGCCATGGCCGAGTTACCATCGACAGTCTGCCGGCCAGGCACGGCCCGTGTCGCCTGACACGCTCGGGTCATCCTGCCTGGCACGGCTCGTGTCGCCAGACACGGCCGGGTCTGCCTGGCAGTGGCCTGCGGACTGCCGGACACGGCCCGTGTCAAACAAGACACGACCGAGTCACCGGGCCAGCTTTCTGCCCGTTGTCCGAAAAGTCGTCCGACGACGATTCAGAGCTAGTTTTCGACCGGATATCCAATATTAATATTTTCTGACTTTCATATCTTCAATATAAATCATATTCCCCAAAAATTTAACATTTATATTTAGACATAAACTTACGAAAAATATAACTATAACGAACCTAAAACATATACCACGATTATAACTAAAATGATTATGAATCATTCACCATCTAATCGAGCATTCCAAATGCCAATATCATATATACGATCGCAAGACCTACGATCTGATACCACTGTTGGGATTCGGTGCCTAAATCAAAGGCCGAGCAGAAGCGGTAAAATGAAAATTAATTCGATCTGAATCCGTATGAGGATCGATCGAGCTACATATATACGAATATATAAACGAAATGGATTCCTTCTCTTGAGCTATTCCCCAAGCTTTAAACGAATTTCCTATGAGCCAAAGCGCTCCAAGCACTTGAATGATCCAACGTCGAAAATACAACGCCTCTACTTGCCACGCGCCGGAGAAACGAACGGGATGACGATCACCTTGCTATACTCCAAGGATACGGCTAGAGCTAGGATGATGAAGCCTTTGATTATAACACTCTAAGTGTATAATCTATATCTCTCAAAATCCCTTGACGTTCCAAGAACAACCAATAACCAAAAATGAAGAAAAGGAAGAAGAAGATGAAGACTATATGAGAAAACAATTTTCTCTCTCTTGAACTCTCTCAACCGTATGAATTTCACAAGGTGAGAGTGATTGAAAGTCTTCTCATCTTTATTCCTTTTCTTTTTGTAATAAGACAAATACACCAACTCATCTCACATGAGAGGTCTTCCCCACAAGTCATTGTCTTTCATTTAAAAATGAAACAAAAGACAAGGGGAAGGTTGGTGGAAATGGGGGGGGGGGGGCATCTAGAAGGAATGAAAGAGTTCGGTTCGTTTCGGACTCCCATGAGTCCAAACAGATAAACTCCAATTTTGTTCCGATGTATTTATATCAATTAATTAATCATATCAAATACATAATAATATAATTAGTTTCTCCAAGAAATAATTATATTTATGAATTAAATTAATCACCCAGTAATTTATTTAATTTATTAGGCCGTAAATCAATTTATCCAATAAATCGATTTAAACATCCAATGTCCCAAATTAGATATCCAATATCTAATATTCATTCTGAGAGAATAAGATCGATTCATTCCGTCGTTAATCCTATTGCGCGACTCGGTAGGCCCGTCTCAGTCAGCTATGGGAGGAACCAAAGAGTAGTAGCACCACCTAGCCATCCTGGCGGCCTACACTGTACCTTAACTGAGAACGAATGATTGGGATTATTCAAGAACCATTCTGTCATGAATACAAGTATACATATAAACTCTTCTTTCACATGTCCCGATCAAGTTATAGGGTCACTGTCAGTAAAACCCTATCTATACTTGACGTTATGCATGCATTAATGCAAATCGAGATCATCGAGCTCTCATGTATCCAATACAACTAGCTCCAATGCTTTGGCCAAAGACTTATGACTTCATCTGCCAATAACCGCATACGATATATAACCCGTTCACTAACAGGAGAAAGAATTCTATCTTGCTATTCAGTATGACCTGCTACTTGCCCGTCAAGACGCACGTCGAGGTTGACCCCCACCTTCCAGTTTACAGGGTCGAACTACTCTAATGAAAATTTGACGTCACAAGCACATCCCTACTAAATCCTCAAGTCGAAGGTTTACGAATACCTATCACAACCTTTTGATTCCGTCATTGACCGTCCCGGAGTGAAGTCCGTGTGACGAATCGAGGGTGAGTCGGTTCGAGTATACTAATCCAATTAGCATACCTAAAACGTGTGCTCCCACTAACCATTAGTGTTCGACAGGCACTCTCCACGTCAAAGAACACGTCATACAAGTCTTCACATAAACTTAACGCCCAGTCAAGTTTCATCGACTTGCGAACGATTAAGACTTTGAGCTATAAACCTTTCCAGTGCCGATCCCTTTATCCAATAAGGAGTGGAATGTTTTGCTCTCAAATACACGGACTATTTTCTATATATATATTTACGAGTTAGGAACGCCAGTAACTACCAGTAAATAAAGAAATATCCATTGCCTTATATAAATGATATACATAATAACAAGTGCAATGCCCTCACTCAACATCCTCGGAGTGGAATTCGAGGGCATACTCCTAACACCGTCTACTGGAACCTCCGACCCACAGCTCGTGGCACATCATCGGTCGCTGTGAGCAGTCCGTTCGAACCACCGCCGCTGCAGGCTCACATCACCGCCAGGATCTCTGCCGCCGTTTTTCTTTTGGATTTTCTGCGGGTCGTGTGTGTGTGTGTGTGTGATATTTTGCAAAAAAAATTGTCTTCGGCCGACGGCCGAGAGAAGCTTATAGAGAGGGAGAAGAGGACAAAGAGAGAGGCGAGAGGTAGAGAAGTGAGAAGTGAGAAGTGACAGCAGCCGATCGGTGATAGAGTTTATATACCCAGAGTTTTGTGTCAAGATCAATTAAGTCTCTTATTTCTATATTTATTCAATTTCACCCCATACATCTTTTCATTGTTACAATTAATGCCCAATCATGTTTATAATTCCTTCAATTTCACTATCACTTTAAGCAGCATCATTTTATTCAGATGAGAATTTTCACTATCATTTTAATTGCTTTAATTGGACTGCTATATGATATTCTATTAACGTTTTAAATTTGGGATACATGTTATAAAATTTGAGGAAAATCTTGATTTGAAATATTAATTTATAAATTTATTTTCGCCGTAATTATTACCTCTTATCTATGTCATGTCGTTGCCTTAATTAATGGGCATTTATTTTAGTCAGCGTTGCGAATCGACATTATTTTTATTAAAATTTGTTATTATATGTAGACATTAAATTTGTTATTTTAATTATTTTGTAATTATTCATAGTTATTACAAGCTTTTATTTTTTAATAATTTTTTAATTATTTAAATCAAAATTTATTAATTTTTAAATACTACTTTATTTTAAAACCATTTCAATTTAAATTTATTAAAAATATTTTATTATTTATAAAAAATATATATAATTCATTATTTGATAGAATAATTTTTTATAAATTAGATTCAATATTTTATTAAAATTAATTATTTTTAAAGTTAAAAATTTATTAGATCATTAATTTTATATAGAATTCAAAATTTTGTTTATTAATACTCTAAGGTAAAACATCTCATGGTGTTACTGAGAGTTATACCTTTTATAGCTGGAGTAACATATATTTCAGGATTTGGTAACACCATAACCCAAACGTTGTGGTAGGTCCAAAATTTCATAGCTGTGATAACATCCAAGAAGGTAACACCCCCCTAAGTATTGTAGAAAGCCATATATGGCGTACTGAAACACTTAATTAATATTTATTTTTGGTTCATAAACATAATTTAGGATTCACTCCCGAATTTTTTTGTAAAATTTTGATTTGAACCTAAAATTGCACAAAATTTGTATTTTTGACCCCTAGACATATAAAATGATACCCGATCTTTATAAAATATTACGAGACGAATACTTACATACTAATAAATGTTTTTTTCAGTCCAGAACCGAAAGTTTCTCACAAATTTCTAAATTTTCAATCAATTACAATTAAGCAATTTATGCTTGTTTATGTCTCGATTATATTGGTAACGTTGTTAATATATGCTTTCTCTCTCTCTCTAGAATTTTTCTCCTCCTTCTCTCTACAATCTTCATCCATCCTTCATATGTTTTTGAGTTTTCCGGACATTATTCATCCGATAACGTCTCTTTTTCTCTCATCTTTTCCGCCGCCTAGGGCGACGGTCCCGCTTTAAAATTCATCTGCCTTATGGCAGACAAAACATCTGCATTGGGGGCGGGTCCCCACTCATCTCCAACATGTGACAACACAGCTAATCCCACCACCCATCAACCATCCTTTATCGTAGACCAAGATTTCAACCCCCCCATCTGCCAACCCACCTCCCCAAAACCAGGAAAAAAAATTCATAAAAATACAAAAGTTGGAGACCTCCTTAAGGACACTCCCGTAATTTCTGGAATTAATCCACATTTCAAAACTGACGCGGTATCATTTGTTGACAAACCCCCCTGTGAAATCTCTCTCGCTGCCGTCTTCACCGAAATCACTTCTGGAGTTTGCAAATCTTCCTTTTTGCACCGATTTTCCGTCTTCGTCTACGGGAGTCCCTATTAAAAATCCTTCAAATCTAACCCCTATTCCAGGTTCAAACCCCCCTCCCGAAAATTTTGTTCGCATCCAAGATGGGGATGCTGCGGGCGGTCGTGTTCTTCAGGGAAAAGGAGTTTCGCTGGAAGATTTCCCATCTCCGACTTCCCTAGACATCTCTATTGCCAATGTTTCCACAGCAGCGGTGGGTCGTCCATCGGATAACCCAAATCGGGCTTCTACGGCCGGGGGCGATAATCTGCTTGCAAGTGAGTCGGCTAGGTCGGACGTGGTCTGCGAAGAAAGCTCTAAGGGGATTCATATCCCCGGTGACAAAGGAAAAGGAGTTTCCGCCGGTCTCCCGAAGAACCCTTCTGGCAGGAAAGATGTTAATCCGCCGGTGGCGAAATCCTACGCTACTGCAATTTCCAGGAATTCTGGACTTATGCAGGGTGCTTTTGGCACCGTTGACCGTTCCAGGGCGGTCCCTACTGTCCGTTTTTCCAAACCAGAGTGTGAAAGGCGTCCGAAGCATTTCGGTTTTCGGTGGTTGGTAAGTTCTCCTATGGGAAACCCACGAACGAGGTAATACGTGCTAACCTTAACGATCTCGGGTATAAACCGTGCAAAGTTCAATATTTAAATCTTAGACATGTTTTAATTACTTGCTTTAACGAAGAACATTTTGCTAAACTTTGGATCCAACGAGAAATTGCAATTGCTGGACTCCCAATGAGAGTCCTTAAATGGACTCCGGGTTTTGATTTCAAAAATGAACCTCCGGTTGTTCCGGTATGGTTGAAAGCTTTTGCCCTTCCCATCCAGTGGTTTGATCTCAGGAGTTTAAAAACTATTGCGAGTGTGTTTGGTGAATTTGTTATGGCGGATGATGCGACGTTATCTAAATCCCGTTTGAATTATGCTCGTTTCTGCGTTGAAATTAATCTTGAAACACCTCCAGTTGAAAAATTTGCTATTAATTGTGAAGGGAAATCTATTGAGATAAATGTTCAATTTGAACTTCTTCCGAAATACTATCATTTATGTAATCATATTGGGCATGTCGAGGATGACTGTTATATTAAAAATCATAAACTTCGGCCCAACTTTGCTGAGAAAAATAAACGATTCACAGAAAAGATTTCCAAAATCAACTATGTTGCTAAGGACAATAAAACTGGGGATATACCGTTAAATGTTTCTCTGATTTCTACTAAAAATTCTTCCCCTTCAAAAAATAAAGATAATCCCCCGATCCAACAAAAAGGAGGTCACACCTCTGGTGTAGACTCCCACAAAACTGATTTATCTCACTCTGTGTAGGATAATGCTGCCCCGGTTAAGGATGCTCTATCTAATAACCCTTTCAACGCTCTTAATCAGATTGACGGTGATGAACTTATTGTGTTAGATTCTTTTGAACCTACTTCTGACCCTGCTATGCAAAATGATGACCCTACTCCACCTCTGGCTGATAAGCCAGGCATGCCTGGGAGAGATTCACTCTCCCCTGATCTTGCCCTGGCCCAATCGGAGGAACCCCCCCCAGAAACTTGATTGTAATCCCCTACCCAAGACTGGAGGAGTGACCAAGGACATCCCTGAGTGCTCTAACAAGAAACTAAATGAAGTCGAGTATAGAGACCTTTCTAGGTATACTGACTCGGCTTCATCTGAGTCTTGTGGAGACACTGAGTCTGACTTGGACACCCCGGAAGTCGGCCCTAATGTTTGTTCGGATGAACCTACAGGTAAAGCCGGACACTGTCCACTTGTGCTGGCCCAACCGAAATCCCCGTGGAGTTTGAAAACAGAACGCCGTCGTCTTCGAGATATTGAATATGGGCGGCAACTGGAAAGGGAAGCCCAAGCTCGCTTGGGAGTTCACGCCCCGGTCGACATTGCCAACATGGAGCGCAGGAGGAGTGCTCGGATTCAAAAACCCCCTAACGTTACTAATGAATAACACCCTCATTTGGAATGTTAGGGGGATGGGTAATAAAGATTCTAAACGTAACGTGAAAAACTTGAGCCGTGATCATCAAGTGAATATTTTGGCCCTTATTGAGCCGAAGATTTCCCTTGATTCGGCATTCTTTTGCAGGTACCTGGGCTTTAATAAGGTTACTGCCAACCAAAGTAATCACATTTGGGTGTTCTTTGATCACCTTAATGATTTTATTGTTTTAAAAAACACTGACCATTTGCTCCACCTGAAAGTCACCCCAAAAACCTCTCATGTCCCGTATTTTTTAACCATTGCATATGGGAAAAACACCAGGGTTGAAAGGAGGGTTCTTTGGGATGACCTTCTCGCGGTTAGTAATAATCAGGGACCGTGGATGGTCGGGGGCGACTTCAACATTATTTTACACCCTACTGATAAAAAAGGCGGGGTTGCCCCCATCCCCTCGGAGATGGAAGATTTTAATGACTCTCTTTTTGATTGTAATCTCGTCGATTTTAGATTTATTGGTTCGCCTTTTACATGGTATAGTAACTTGATTTGGCAAAGGCTGTATAGGGTTTTACACTCGCCGGAATGGTTTGACACTCTTCCGGATTCGGTTGTGAAACACCTATCTCGCTTTCATTCGGATCATGCTGCGATTCTATGCACGTTCGGTAATAAAAATTTTAAATCTAAACCATCCTTTAGATTCCAGAACATGTGGGTCAATCACAAGGATTTTCTTAATGTCGTTCGGGACTCGTGGGCGATCCCGGTTCCCTCATCGGGCATGTCCAAACTTTTTAATAAACTGAATAGAATCAAACTTACTCTTAAGGAGTGGAATAAAACTCACTTTGGTGATATTTTTTCTAAAGTCTCTGAAGCTAGGGACCTTGCGTCCGGGGCTGAATGTGATTTTGATAATAACCCTACGGATAGTAATCTTATCTTGTTAAAGAAAACCAAAGCTAATCTCAACCTAGTGATGGCTATGGAAGAAAAATTTTGGAAACAAAAAACTAATTTAAAATGGTGCATTGAAGGGGAACACAACACTAAATTCTTCCATGATATTATTAAATCCAAAAGAGGTAAAAGCTGTATTTTTCAAATTATGGACAATGTCCAAATATCTGACCCTGATGCTATCCAATATTCTGGAGTTAATTACTTTTCTAATGCCTTCAAATGCTCAGATCACGATTTTGATAGTATTAGGCCGGATATTATTCCATGTACCTTAGATAATTCTGATAATCGTGTTTTATGTGCTATGCCGGATGTGGATGAGATAAAATGTGCTGTTTTTAATATTGATTCGGATAGTGTGGCTGGGCCGGATGGCTTTAATGCTTTGTTTTTTCATACGTGTTGGGATGTTATCGCTAAGGATGTATGTGACGCCGTGTGGGATTTTTTCTCCGGAAACCCCATGCCCAGATCATTCACTTGCACTACGATTTCTCTTATTCCGAAAATATCCCCTCCCCTTACTTGGAAATACTTCAGGGCGATTAGTCTTTGCAACACAACTTATAAAATCATTGCAAAAATTCTTCGTACCCGTTTGGGCCGCTTTCTTCCAAAAATTCTTAGCCCTGCCCAATCGGGTTTCGTCAAGGGCCGCCTTATCACTGATAATATTTTAACAGCCCAAGAAGTCTGTCATGATATATCCAGGGATGATTCGAATCTGATGATCAAATTGGATATGGAAAAGGCCTATGATAGACTTAATTGGGCTTTTCTTTTGAATATCCTTAAAGCATTGGTTTTTCTGATGAGTGGACCGACATGATAAATCGATGTATATCGAATTGCTGGTTTTCTGTTCTCATTAACGGTACTGCTGTGGGGTTTTTTAAATCTGGTAGGGGCATTAGACAGGGTGATCCTTTATACCCTCTCCTCTTTGTGATTGCTTCTGATTATCTTTCGAGGCTCCTGGACAAAACTTTTAACTCCCACCCCGACATGTTTTTTAAAATCAGGAAGAATGTTCGGATCACCCATCTGGCTTACGCCGATGATGTGCTGATCTTTACTAAGGCTTCCTATAATAATCTCCTCATACTCAAGAATTGCCTGGACCACTACACGGCGAGCTCGGGCTAAAAAGTGAACAATTCTAAAAGTCATTTTATTTTTGCCAAGCCGAATAACCCGTTAGTCCGCATTGTCAAACAAACGACTGGATTTTCCCAAACTAATCTCCCATTCATATATTTGGGTTCCCCACTTTGGAAAAGAAAACAAACTTTTGACATGTATGGAGATTTGATTTCCAAAACTTGTTCTAAATTTCAGTCGTGGAATCATCTTTTGCTAACCACGGGAGGTAGGCTTGAGCTCATTAAAACAACCTTGAGTTCGATTCCGTTCTATTGTCTCCAAGTTCTTAAACCCCCAAAGAATGTCATTACTTTTTTCGAACGTCTTTTCAACAAATTTCTTTGGGGATCTAACGATAATAGAAAGAGACTCCATTGGGGGGCATGGCTCAAGCTATGATACCCTAAGGAGGAGGGTGGTCTCGGGTGTAGGAGTATGATGGACATCATTAAAGCGGCTGAAATCAAACTTTGGTGGCGTTTTCGGACTTCTTCGAACATTTGGTCCAATTTTATGCGTGCTAAGTACTGTAAACGCCTCCACCCCATTATTGTTAAAATAAACCCTTATGATTCTCCTACGTGGAAAAATCTTTGTGGCATCTGGTATATAGCGGACAAATGGATTTTTTGGGATATCGGTGATGGTGATATTTCTTTTTGGCACGACAATTGGTGGGAGTTTAGTCTTTTATCCCAATGGGTCTCTAATACCCGTTCGAATGCTAGTATCAATCAATTTTGGTCTCCTAATGGCTGGGATCGGCCAAAACTACTAGCCGTTATCCCTTCGGATCTTGGAGACTACATTATGGCCTTTCCCACTCATGGGGATGGGGATATAGTATGTCGGAAAGTATTCTGGAAACTAACCTCTCACGGTGGTTTTTCTTTTAAAAGTGCATGGGAGGAGGTTTGGCAACGCCAAGACAATCACAATATTTTAAAATTTTGCTGGAATCAAATCATTACTCCCACTATGTCCTTTTTCATGGTTAGGCTTTTAAAAAAATGGCTCCCCACCCCGGATGGTCTTAGAACCAGGGGTATCATTGCCAACAATGCTTGTTTTTGTTGTGATGGCATTGAGGATTTTCCTCATCTTTTTCTTAATGGGCCGGTAGCGTCGACGGTTTGGGCTAACTTCTGCGCTTTAGTTGGGATTCCTATTTTTCAAACTAATAATATTAACTTGGTTATTACCAATTGGTTTAATAAATCCTCGAGAGATATCCACATTTTGCGTATTATCCCTATTCTTATCCTTTGGTTTATTTGATGTTCTAGGAATGACATGCGGGTCAGGAAGATACCTTTTTCGGCCCAAAGAGTATGCGATCGCATTTGGGGCTACTTAGCTTTGATCAAAGGGCACCGGGTCCTTAATCCACGGGCCTGGTTTGGTGCCCCAGTTCTTGTGGATATTTTGGGATTGAATTTCTGCCCATGTAATTTCTTTAGCAGCTGCCATTGTAACTGTAATAACAAAAAGCCAAAAAAAATTACCATTGTTAGATAGGTTAAACCGGTCCTCGGGATTACCAAAATCAACACGGATGGGGCATCGAAAGGTAATCCCGGGGAGTCGATCGTGGGAGGCATTGCCAGAAACTGTTCGGGTGATCCGATTTTTGCGTTTCACGAATTTATCGGCAACCACACCAATAACTTTGCCGAGCTTTTTGCCATTTGGAGAGCATTGGACCTTTGCTATGAGAGGAACATTCATAAGGTTTGGGTTGAGATGGATTCGGCTTTTGCTCTTTCTTTTATTACCTCGCCTAACATCGAAAATTGGCAACTTCAAAGCATTCGGCACAAAATCTTGTCATTTAGTCGTTCTATGGATATCTCGTTTTCCCATATCTACTGGGAAGGGAATGCCATTGACGACCACTTAGCCAATGAAGGATACAAGTCCAGAAATTTTCTTCTTTACAGCCCGTTGGATATATCCGGGCAGATTCGTGGTATGATTAGACTGGACAAAAGCGGTTTCCCTTATGTTAGACTGAAGTAAGTCGCTCGTTGGCCGTGTTTTATTTTGTCTTAATTTAGTTTGGGCATGTAGAGGGGCTCGTCCTCCCACGATCTCCTAGGGCGTGTGGTGGGCCTCGTCCCCCCACATTTTTGATCTGTTGAATAAATCTCGTTTTTTTTTTAAAAAAAAATGTCTCGATTTGCCATAAATAAATTATCTAAACACTATATCACAACCACATAATACATATATAATCATATTCAAGTCATAAATCCAGAAATTTGAATGATACTTTAACATGCACAAGAACTTTCCTACAAATCTATTATACCTATAAAATATAAATTTTTACATGAATTATAATTTATCACCATAAATCGTTCGAACGAATTATCCATCATACAAAACATTAAATTTCAGTGTGAGCAGACATCATTTCGAAATTTGGAAGCAATTAAGGATCTTTGGAAGAATTTCACCGGCCTCGATTTCTTGGTTGATATGTTCGAGTCTAGGTCTTGTAGTCGAAAGAAATCCTCTTCCTTGCCACTCCTTGTAATATCCGTACTTTCTATTTTTGGTAATTTCTATTTTTGGTGCATGTTCATTTCGGACGACTCGCTTGTTACTGTTTTGGAATTCTGAATCTATTCTGTTCTTGGAGTTTCTCCATTTGGACGAGTTTCGGAGATGTTTTTAAGTATTTTTGTTTGGAGTTATATTTTGTCGCATGTACGTTTGATTCTCGTAATACTCGTTCGACTTTGCTGTTTCTTTGTTTCCGTGAGTTCGTATGGTTGAGTTGTTCATGTTGTGAGTTTCGGATTGTTAATGCGATGTCGTATCGTGATTTCTGGACGTTTGGGCCATTTTGTAATTTCCTATAAGTTGAGGGAATTCCACCTTCTTTGTCGTATTTCGAATCTTTGGCTAGTCGGAATGGTGTTTCCTTTCAGAGCTTGAACTCGTCGTCACGAATACTTCGTTTATGTGCTTTTGAAATCCCATCCTTCGTGGCATTTCGTTTTTATACTTTCCAGAATAGCGGGCAGTACTGAATTGTTCTGTGAGTAACGTACGTTATGCAAGTCCTGTTACGTACGCTACTCACATTGTTAACGTACGTAACCCGCCAGTCATAACGTACGTAATCGACTTCAGATTTTCGGACAGATTATTCTGCCAAACCCTTATGTAGGATAACGCCTGAGTGCCACGTACGTAAGGGGGCATAACGTACGTTAACCTCAGTATATTAACGTACGTAACGAGCAATCAGGTTTTAAAAACCTTAACATACCCTTCGTCGCGTCTTTCTTTCTTTTCCTTCCTTTCGTCCGCGGTGAGGGTTCCCCAGGCCATTTCAAGCGGCTTTTGAGATTTTGTCCGTAGAGTTCCTTGAGAGATCGATTATTGTGCTTCAAGTGAGGTTTATCATCATCGTAATCATCTTCCTCCGTCCGAATCGAGGTATATTTCTTTATAACCCTAGCTTTTGGGGATTTTGGGGTTTTGTTTTGGTATTCACTCTTCTAGTCCGATTTGCCTCATATGATTGTTAGATTACGATAGCGTAATCACCATCCCTTACTTCTCTTGTGGTTCTGTGGATTAAATTCGATGTTTTTATCTGTTGATAGATTGGAACCGGTTATGACATTGTATTGTCCGATGAAATGTCCCAACGGGTAGAATTAGGACGAATTCTTACGTTTCTGCAATATTGAGATTGTTTGTATATCGTTAATGTGTTAGGAATGGATTTGTGAAGATTGTTCGGACCGAAACCTTTTCTTTCGCCATTTCCCTTCGCGTCATTTTATTTAAGGCAAGTGCATGTATTAAATTTCATTACGTGTGTTACGGTTATGATACGAATGTCGAATTATGATGTTGTGTGTGTGAGTTGTTGCTCTTCCACCCGGAGCGTTCGACGGGGTGTATGGGGGCCGATACTAAGGGGTACGGCCGTGGAAGTGGTTTCCCACCCGGAATGTTCGACGGAGCGTCTGGGGGTCAATACTAAGGGGTACAGCCATGAGTTACCAAGTGTGGATAGTTCTGATATTGATATGAGATGAATTACTATTTGATGTTAATAGAATATTCTGGAATATGGTTTTCAAATGTTTTCTAAATGAGATGACTGTGTTAAATCGTATCTATATATAATGTAGTGTTATTGTGTACTTGCACACCCTTTACATGAGGGAAATGTGTCTTATGCATTTCAGATATTGCTCGAGCCGAGGAGTTGGCACAGGATATGCATGCAAAGGATGGCCCCGCATGATGATGAGGCCCGAGTCGTTGTTAAATGTTTTGTTATGGTATTTACTTGGTTGTTGGAGTTAAACTGGTTGTTTGACAATTTGGCTAAAGTCCCCTGCATGGGCAATGAACTCGTGTTGACCTATACTTTATGATGTCTGATTAAAATGTTTTGGCCGAGGCCACGACCCTATCTTATTATTATGATTGTGTCCTATGGGTTTTCATTGGTAGATTATTTGTCATGTCATAGCCTGGTAGACCTTTTGAAGGTTCTACGGCATGTAATGTCCCTTACAAGATTTGGGGTGTTACATTTATAGTATCAGAGCTTAGATTATGAATGCCTAAGCTGTCGGTTAATTTTGGGTCTGTCAGTTGTGTCGTTAGAGTCAGTTGTTGAGCCTAATATCATCGTGCTACCATCTCTTCGTGCGACCCGTGGCTGTAAGTCTCTCGAACTTTTATATTTCTGTAATTCTTTTCCCTTGTGCATATTGAAATTGTGAATTGTGGTACCAACCTAGTAAACTGTGAATTTTTCTGATATTGTTCCTTTCAATTCTTTTCTTCATTATGTTGAGAGGTCGCGGTGGACCAGCTAGGGGGTTCGTCCGAGGCCGTGGTCGTGGTGCTAACAGTGAGGAAGTTTCGCTTTCTCAGTCCTCTGCAGATTCGGCCTCTCATTCAGTGCCGAATACTCTACCTCTGAGTTCTGACGGCGTGAGAATTTGTCGGTCGGTCGAGATCACCGGGTATTAATGCCGACATTGGAGCTACTGCTGTGCTTCAGCAGTTGGTCGCCCAGCTTGCCCAGATAGCTCAGGGTGGACGTGAGAATCCGCCCCCGACTCCAGAAGATGAAGCTAGAAAATGGCTTCAGAAAGTAACCAAGATGCACCCCCCTCGCTTCGTTGCGTCTACTGACTCCCTGGGTTGGGAGAATTGGCTTTTCTAGATGGGTAGAACGTTCGATGCCGTGGCTTGTCCTGACAACAAGAGGGTACCTATTGCTCAGTACCTCCTGGATAAGGAAGCTGCGGAGTGGTGGGAAGCTTCGATGCCCAGGGACCATTTAGCTACCTTGGAGGAGTTTAAGACCGCTATGGAAGCGGAGTATTGCCCACCTCCGGTTCAAGAGCATTGGATTGTGGAGTTCTTTACTGCTACGCCTCAGGATGTACCGATCTCTCGGGCCATCATCACTTATAACCAGCAGTTGGCATATGTGAAAGAGCAGGTGAGGACCGAGGCTGATAAAATTTGCTACTTTAATATGTGCATGAAGCCGCATATCAGGCAGAGTATGGCACCGCTCTGTTAGGAGTATGCCCTCGAACGCCACTCAGAGGATGTTGAGTGAGGGCATTGTACTTGTAATTATGTAAATCAATAATATAAGGCAATGGATGTTTCTTTATTTACTGGTAGTTACTGCATTCCTAACTCGTAAATATACATATAGAAACTAGTCTGTGTATTTGAGAGCAAAACGTTCCACTCCTTATTGGATAAGGGGGTAGGTACTGGAAAGGTTTATAGCTCAAATACTTAATCGTTCGCAAGTCGATGAAACTTGACTGGGCCTTAAGTTTATGTGAAGACTTGTATGATGTGTTCTTTGATATGGAGAGTGCCTATCGAACACTAATGGTTAGTGGTAACATACGTTATAGGTATGCTAATTGGATTAGTATACTCGGACTGACTCACCCTCGATTCGTCACACGGATTTCACTCCGGGACAGTCAATGACGGAATCGAAAGGTTGTGATAGGTATTCATGAACCTTCGACTTGAGGATTTAGTAGGGATGTGCTCATGACGTCAAGATTTTCATTAGAGTAGTTCGACCTTGTAAACCGGAAGGTGGGGGTCAACCTCGACGTGCATCTTGACAGGCAACTAGCAGGTCCTACGGAATACCAAGATAGAATTCTTTCTCCTGTTAGTGAGCGGGTTATATGTCCTATGCGGTTATTGGCAGATGAGATCAAAAGTCTTTGGCCAAAGCATTGGAGCTAGTTGTATTGGATACACGAGATTTGACTGACCATGACCCCATAACTTGATCGGGACATTTGAAACAAGGGTTTATACGTATACTGGTATTCATGACAGAATGGTTCTTGAATGATCCCATCATTCATTCTCAGTTGGGGTACAGTGTAGGCCGCCAGGCTGGCTAGGTGGTGCTACTATTTTTTGGTTCCTCCCATTGCTGTCTGAGACGGACCTACCGATTCGCGCAATAGGATTGACGACAGAATGAATCGAGCTTATTCTCTCATTATGAATATTATGTTGGATATCTAATTTGGGACACTGGATGTCTAAATCGATTTATTGGATAAATTGGTTTACGGCCTAATGAATTAAATATATCACTGGGTGATTAATTTAATTCATAAATATAATTATTTCTTATAGAAACTAATTATGCTATTTTGTATTTAATATGTTTAATTAATTGGATTAATTAAATGATATAAATACATCGGAACGGAATCGGAGTTTATCTGTTTGGACTCACGGAAGTCCGAAACGAATCGAACTCGTCTGATTCCTTCTAGAGGCCGCCCCATCTTGATTCCTTGCCTTTTTTTTAGTCTTGATTTGATTGGTGAAAGACTTATGACTTGAGAGATTTGATATCTCTTAAAATAAGGTAAAAGGGGATTTTGTGGAAAAGGAAGAAGAATAAATGTGTAGACATATCTTGAAGATACCTACTTTGGATACACACACCAACCGTAAGAAAATAGAGAGAGATATCTTGGAGTTCAGTTTCCATAGTCATCACATTCTTCTTCATCTTCATATATTTTTCTTGGAGAAAATAAAAGTGAGATAGAGAAATCAAAGATTAAACACTTAGAGTGTTGTAATTTTGATTAGAAAGTTTCCATCACTTGGTTCTAGCCGTAACCTTGGAGGCTAATCGGGTGATCATCGTTCTGTCCGTTTTTTTGGCGCGTGGCAAGTAGAGACGTTGTCTTTTCGGCGTTGGATCATTCAAGTGCTTGGAGCGCTTTGGATCATAGGGAATTCATTTAAAGCTTGGGGAATAGCTCAAGAGAAGGAATCCATTTAATCAACGGACTACAAGGGTGAGTTTCTAATATCTCTTGTTATTTCGTTTATATATACGTATATACGTAGCTCGATCCATCCTCGTAGGGATTCGGATCGAATTACTTTTCGTTTTACCGCTTCCGCTGGGCCTTTGATTTAGGCACCGAATCCCAACAGTGGTATCAGAGCGTAGGTCTTGCGATCGTATGGTGAATGATTTGGAATCATTTATAGTCATAATCGTGGTATATGTTTTTTCATTCATTCTAGTTGTATTTTTCGTAAGTTTATGTCTAAATATAAATATTTAATTTCTAGGAAATATGATTTATATTGATGATATGAATGTTGGAAAATATAGATATTGGATATCCGGTCGAAAAAGTAGCCCCGAATTACCGTTGGACGGTCCGAGAGTGGTCCGGAAGGAGGGGGCCGCGGCCCAGGGCTCGGGGACCGCGGCCCAGGGCTGTTGCAACCTGCTTGTAAGCCTTCTGGACTGGGGGCCGTGGCCCAGTGCTCAGGGGGCCGCGGCCCAGGGCTACTGGGCAGCCCTGCTTGCTGCCCAGTGGGTTTTTGGGCGCGGGCCAGCCCTTTTCGGACCCGTTTCGGGCTTGTTTTCTTCGTGTATTCCTAAAAATGATTTCCCATATTTTAAATTGGATTTAATATGATTAAAATGATTTATGGTATTTCATTTTATAAGGGAAAGTTGATTAATTGGAATACTTGTGATCGACCGAATTATTTTGAGCGTTTTCATATTACCGATTGTGTGAATCGATTGGATCGGTTCATATTGTTGATTGGATCAATGTATCTCTACGCTTTCAATTTATATAGTATTTATTGGATGAATGCTTTTGAATGGGGATGTGGTTCGTGGACTTAGTTTTGAATCGTTCATTTTATTCGATTGGGTTGTAAAGGCCGTTTTGAGCCTATTTATTTTACTAGAAATATTTGTATCTAGAACGTAATTTTCAATGTAAAATTTATATGTAATGACGAAGACCGGAGGAAGATCCGTTTCGAGAAGACGAAGATTCAAGATGAAGACTTGTAATTAGATTACGGAGTTTTTGTTTTCTAGGAACGGTCCATGAACCACATGTTGGTAGCAACTAGGTTGTGTGAATGGTTGTTCATATTGTATGAATGCTACAAACGCGCTTAAATGAATTAATGTGCAAAGTGTAATATTAATCACGATAATTCTCCCACAACAAATTATTAAGTTTATAAGGTTTCAAGGTTTTGCTTCCCTCCATCGAGCTTTCGGGAAATTGAAATCCAAACCGGATGTGCTATGCTTCCGAGTTATCGGGGTAGTCGTTCGAGAGGACGGATAAATTACCGGGAGCGCATTGGATACCTTCGGTTGGAGCAAATTTTAATCTTAGAAATCCGATAGGTTGCCGGATAAGATTCAATTGTGAAACTGATTTGCGTCGATGGTATAAATTTAACTTGTTCACGAACCATAGAAACCATATATGTTGAGGGGAGTGAACAAGGGGAAAAAGAAGATCGAATCATCCATTAGATGGGTTGGTGTTGGGCACCACTTTATGAAAATTAATAGACTAAAAACCTGTTCGGTTGCCCTCTATTAAGATTTATAAAGAACTCGATCACCACTATGAAGTAGAGCGGCGATACTTCTGGATTTCACATGGGAGTGTGTTATTCCGATAAAAATAGTGGGAGCTGGGTAACAAGAATAGAAAAGACCTTAATTCTATACTCAGATCATAATATAACAAGTCACTAATTAATCTGTTATACTTAATGCAGACATAACTCTCAATATGACAATGAATCCACTCACAATTCTACTCGAGAAGAACACCCTGATTGGACATAAATTTGTGGACTGGCTCCGCAATCTGATGATTGTCCTCAGTATAGAGGCACTGGGATACATCTTGGAGATGGACATTCCGGTGCCTCCTGTGCGGACTAGAGCCAATCAGGAAGAGATTGAAAACCACGAAAAGTGGGTTAAGGATGACATAAAAGTATGTGCATACATGATGGCTTCTATGTCTAATGAGTTTCAGAGAGCTCATGAGAAAATGCCTTCTGCTAGGCAGATTCTATCTCACTTAACCGAACTTTATGGTGAGCACAGCAGAACTGCTAGATATGAGATATCCAAGCAACTGTTCGGTGCAAGGATGAAGGAAGGTGAGAAGGTTGGGGAACACGTCCTCAAATTGATATCCATGATCGAGAGATTGGAGGCTCTTGATTTTAAAATGGATACTTCTCTCCAAACCGACCTTATCCTACAGTCTCTCCGTGATTCCTTCTCACAGTTTGTTATGAACTTCAACTGCAATGAGATTGCATGTAATTTAGCTGGGATAATGAACAAACTTGTGACCACTGTCTCAGATGATGACTCCGCGAATGAAGGAGTCTGCTCTTGTGATTTCTTTTGGACCTCGGAGGTCTAAGAACAAGAAGAAAAAGACCAAGAAGCAGTCTGGACCACATGTCAAGGACTTCAAGGGCAAGGGCAAGGCCACAACAGTTCCGAAGAACAAGAAGAAGAAGGATGCTTGTCTCAAGTGCGGTGAGCTGGGCCACTGGGCTAGAGACTGTCCGATTCTTCATGTCACTTCAGGTACAGAAATTTTAGTTTTGGAAACAAATTGTTCTGCTACTTTATTTTCTACTTCCTGGATACTGGATTCTGGTTCTAGTTCTCATATTTGTACCGTGAATCAGGATCTGGAACAAAGTAGGAAGCTTGGAGCTAGAGAAGTTATTATCACAGTCGGAAGCGGGCATAGTGTCGAGGCGACCGACATAGGATCACTTCTTTTGGGTTTAAAATCCGGGTTTGTTTTGACTTTAAAAGTTGTACTTGTTTTGCCCAAGGGGCATAAAAACATTATATCCATTCCGGTCATGGACCGAAAAGGCTTTTCATTTTTCATTGGTGATGGTTCCTGCAAAATTTATTTCAGAAATAAACTAGTGGGTACTGCTACATTGTCAAATGGATTGTATCATCTAAATCTCAGCAACAAAGTAGTTTTGAATACTATGACTAGAAAACGTGGTAGGGATGAAACCAATCAAGTTTTGAAATGGCATCTTAAACTTGGTCATGTTGGTCAGACCAAGGTTTACAAGATGGAAAAAGATGGACTTATGGGTCTATTGGGATCGGATCCCTTTCCTACTTGTGAATTTTACCTTAAAGGCAAAATGACTAAGTCCCCCTTCATAGGGACTTTTGAAAGATCCACTGATAAACTGGGATTAATCCATACCGACGTATATGGTGCTTTGGAAGCAGCACGTGATGGATATCAATATTTCATTACGTTTACAGACGATCATACTAGGTATGGTCATGTATACTTAATGAAACATAAATCCGAGGCCTTTGAGAAATTCCAGGAATTAAAGACACTAGTCGAAAAACAAACTGGTAATCATATCAAAGCACTTCGGTCGGACCGAGGTGGCGGGTATATGAGTACGGAGTTTGACGAGTTCCTTAAGGAACATGGAATAGTTTCACAACTAACACCTCCAGGTACTCCTCAGTTAAATGGTGTGTCAGAAAGAAGGAACCGGACCTTGTTAAACATGGTCGGTTCCATGCTGGGCTATACGGACTTACCTATTTACCTGTGGGGGTATGCACTCCTGACTGCCGCTTACATCTTGAACAGATGTCCTTCCAAATCCATTTTTAAAACTCCATATGAGATGTGGGAGGGCAGGAAACCAAGTCTTAATCATATTAGGGTTTGGGGATGTCCCGATTATGTCAAGAAGACTAAGATGGAAAAGTTGGAAGCGAGGTCCGCGAAGGGACATTTCATTAGATTCCCATCTGGGACGATGGGTTATCTATTCTACATGCCCAAAGATCTAAAGATCGTTGTTGCTTTACAATCACACTTTCTAGAAGATGAGTTCATTCAGGAAGGCGGAGCAGGTAGAAGTATTTCTTTGGAAGAATACAATGAAACTCCTAAGGATACACCTATGCAAGAAATTGGAACCGAACCTTCTGAAACACAAGTACAACCACCTCGTAGGTCTAGTAGGGTGTCTCATTTACCTGAGAGGTATATGGGCTTGTGCACTTGGAGGAACTAGGTCTCCATGAGGTTCCAAGGGATAGCCAAGAGACCGACCCAACGACCTATGACCAAGCGATGGTGGATGTAGACTACGCGAAATGGTATGAAGCTATGGAAGCTGAGATAGACTCGATGCATGTCAATTAGGTCTGGAGTCTAGTAGATCGCCCCAAGGGCATAGTGCCTATTGGGAACAAGTGGATCTACAAGAGAAAGACTGATGGAGATGGCAAGATTGACGCCTATAAGGCCAGGCTTGTGGCAAAGGGTTATACCCAAAGGGAATGGATCGATTACCACAATACCTTCTCGCTCGTAGCCATGATCAAGTCTATTCGCATGATGCTTGCTATAGATGCCAACCACGATTATGAGATATGGCAAATGGACGTAAAGACGGCTTTTCTTAATGGATTCCTCGAGAAGGAAATCTATATGGAGCAGCCTAAAGGCATTGTATCTGAAGTCGATATTCAGAAAGTGTGCAAGCTTCAGCATTCCATTTATGGACTGAAGCAAGCGTCGCGTAGTTGGAACCTTCGTTTTGACGAGGCGGTCAAAGAGTTTGACTTCATGCAAAATGATGAGTAACCTTGTGTATACAAGAGGGTTAGTGGGAGCAAGATTGCATTCGTAGTACTATATGTGGATGACATTCTACTCATAGGAAATGATGTGGGAATGCTATGTTCTGTGAAACCTTGGCTTCGAGTAATTTCTCCATGAAAGACTTGGGAGAAGCAACCTATATTCTTGGTATTCGGCTCTACCGGGATAGAGCGAAGAGAACAATAGGTCTTTCCCATGCCCTCTATATAGATAAGATCTTAAAGCGGTTTAAGATGGATGATTCTAAAAGAGGGTTCCTTCCAATGCGACATGGAATAAAACTCACCTCGAAGATGTGTCCTCAAAGTGAGGAACAACAACGGGAAATGAGTAATATACCATATGCTTTGGCCGTGGGTAGCCTTATGTATGCTATGTTGTGTACGAGACCTGACATTGTGCATGCTGTAAGCGTGGTGGGTAGGTTTCAGGCAAACCCAGGTAAGGAATATTGGACTGCCGTAAAGAACGTTCTCAAGTACTTAAGAAGGACTAGAGACATGGTTTTTATGTATGGAGGTGGAGAATTGGATGTGGTGGGATTCACTGATTCGGACTTCCAGGGACAGAAGGACGACTCGATGTCTACTTCTAGCTACATCTTTACTTTTAATGGAGGAGCAGTATCTTGGCGTAGCACCAAGCAAAGCGCGACTGCTGATTCCACCTGTAAGGATGAGTATCAAGCAACCTCAGAGGCTTCCAAGGAAGGGTTCTAGATAAAGAAGTTTCTGGGAGAACTTCAACTGATACCATATGCTGAGCTGCCTGTTTCGCTGTACTGCGACAACGACGGAGCTGTAGCGCAGGCCAAGCAGCTGAGGTTTCACAACAGCACAAAACATATTGAGAGGAAGTATCATCTCGTAAAAGAATTTGTTCGCAAGGGATATATTGTGCTGCATAGAGTAGACTCGGCCGAAAACATCGCTGATCCACTGACCAAGCTACTTTCTCAGACTAGCTTGAAACATCATCTGGAGACCAGGGGTATTAGATACCATAGTGTGTGAAATTGAGTGCAAGTGGGAGATTGTTAGGAGTATGCCCTCGAATACCACTCAGAGGGTGTTGAGTGAGGGCATTATATTTGTAATTATGTAAATCAATAATATAAGGCAATGGATGTTTCTTTATTTACTGGTAGTTACTGGTATTCCTAACTCATAAATATACATATAGAAACTAGTCTGTGTATTTGAGAGCAAAACGTACCACTCCTTATTGGATAAGGGGGTAGGCACTGGAAAGGTTTATAGCTCAAATACTTAATCGTTCGCAAGTCGATGAAACTTGACTGGGACATAAGTTTATGTGAAGACTTGTATGATGTGTTCTTTGATATGGTTGGTGAAAGACTTATGACTTGAGAGATTTGATATCTCTTAAAATAAGGTAAAAGGGGATTTTGTGTAAAAGGAAGAAGAATAAATGTGAAGACATATCTTGAAGATACATACTTTGGATACACACACCAACCCTAAGAAAAGAGAGAGAGATAGAACTTGGAGTTCATTTTTCCATAGTCATCACATTCTTCTTCATCTTCATATATTTTTCTTGGATAAAATAAAAGTGAGATAGAGAAATCAAAGATTAAACACTTAGAGTGTTGTAATTTTGATTAGAAAGTTTCCATCACTTGGTTCTAGCCGTAACCTTGGAGGTTAATCAGGTGATCCTCGTTCTGTCCATTTTTTCGGCGCGTGGCAAGTAGAGACGTTGTCTTTTTGGCATTAGATCATTCAAGTGGTTGGAGCGCTTTGGATCGTAGGGAATTCATTTAAATCTTGGGGAATAGCTCAAGAGAAGGAATCCATTTAATCAATGGACTACAAGGGTGAGTTTCTAATATCTCTTGTTATTTCATTTATATATATATGTATATACGTAGCTCGATCGATCCTCCTAGGGATTCATATCGAATTATTTTTCATTTTACTGCTTACGCTGGGCCTTTGATTTAGGCATCGAATCCCAACACGCTCATGTGTGCCACCTCGAAGGAATACCAGGATCGCATCCTAGCGATTGAGATAGCTGTCCCGGAGTCAGAGTTGGGTTCCGAGGCCAAGAAACAGAAAACAGCTGGCAGTTTTTTAGCCAGTAAGGGTGGTCGATTTTTGAAATCTCGGTCTGCTACTACATCTGGAAAGAGTCCGTTTCATCATGCCGGAGGATCTCAGAGTAACCGTTCAGTCCAGTCCGTTGCATCTGGCGGCAGAGTTTGTTTTAACTGCAACCAATATGAGCACATGGACAGACTGGGCACCGGGAAGTTCATTGTGAGAGGGCTACCAGATCCACAAGAGCTCCGACTACCACTGTCGTTCAGAAGGATCTTAGCATCGATCAGAAGACTCCAGTCACTCAGGTTCCTCAGAGTTCAGGCCGTTGTAGAGGTCGGGGTCAGCCGGACCACCGAGCTGTATCTAGTTTGGGTTCGGTCCACCCTCGTTTGTATCAGATGAGACGCACGGAGGAGGCATACGCTCTGGTGGCATCAGGTACCACTCAGATCCTTTCTCATCCAGTTTCGGTGCTTTTTGATTTGGGTGCTACTCACTCATTTATTGCTTCGGATTGTGTATGTCGTATCGGTATTGACTGCTTGTATGAGTGTGAACCGTTCGTAGTGGGTGTGCCTAGTGGGCATCGTATGGTTGGAAACTGGGAAGTTAGGGATTGACCAGTGAGGATCTGGAGCCGGGATTGGCCCACGAATCTCATTGTTGTATACCTTAAGGGCGAGGATTTGATCCTCGGGGACAATTGGTTGGATCGTCATGGTGCTATCATAGACTATCGGACTCGTACCATTTCGATAGTGGTCGAGGATGGCACAAAGCATACTCTTGTCGGTTGTAAGCCGGGTACATCGGGAAATGTGATTAGCGCCTTGAAGGTGATGAAACTTCTGAACCAGGGTTGTGTAGGCTACTGGTGTTACACTTTGAAGACGGAAAATGGTGAAGTTGACATGTCGTCGATTCCAGTTATGAACGAGTATCCTGACGTGTTTCCGGATGACTTGCCGAGATTACCACCACAGCGGGAAGTTGAGTTCCCTATTGATCTAGAGCCGAGCGCGGCTCCTGTTTCTCGAGCGTCGTACCGTATGGCACCATCGGAAATGTTAGAGTTGAAGAAGTAGTTGGGGGAGTTGTTAGATAAAGGGTATATTCGACCGAGCGCATCACCTTAGGGTGCGCCTGTACTTTTTGTTAAGAAGAAGGATGGATCGCTTCGTTTATGCATCTGTTGTGCGGCGATTTATACACCTCAGCGGCGATCGGAATAAGTGCCGAGCGACCGAGTCCACGACCGAATAAGCTACAGCAAACTTGCATAAACGAAGAATACAGTCCACCTTCGAGCATCTAGCGATCGACTCTCAAGGCAATCGCCTTTGACACCTAGCGATCGACTCTGGTGCCCGACCTAGGATGATCGTCCTGTGCCACGAACAAGACCTTCGTCCGTCAAAGTCTACGAAGACTGAATCACGAAGCAGCGTCCATGTGCAGATCCGCGAAAGGCGCCGCAGAACATGGATCGTTGACCACAGCCTGTCACCAACTTATCACATACCGACAAACCTGCCGAAAGGTACAAGGTGGGACCATCCGTGACAGCGTCTCAAACGCGTGCAGACTTCTCATTGGACCACGCGGCTGGCTGCCAGCAACTCCTATGGACTTTAAGGAGACTAGCCCATGTGCTAAAGACGATCACCTGCTTATTATAATACAGCAGAGGCGATCGCCCAGCAACTCTCAGTGCTATATATAGAGAACCTCCAGCAACTGGAAAAAGGCTCCTTTCAGTTGGCAATTCGTTCCTCTCAGTTTGCAACTAAGCTAAAAACACTCAAACACATACGCTCTTTCAGGCTCTTGGCTTTCTCTCTTGAATCTACCTCAGGATTTCTCTCTCATCACCTCTCATCCAGAAGACGGTCGGAAGAGGCAAGAACTCCCTGTAGTACAGATCCGAAGAGACTCTCTAGCCCAGGAGCTTGAACATACAGCTAATACACACCGTGGGAGACTGTCGATTTCTCACGGTTGTCACAGCTCATCAACGTTGTTACAAGAACTCACAGAGCATCATATCTGGTTCTTCCGGCAATCTTCACGCTCCATAGCTAAGATAGCTAGGGTCTTTACACTCATTGTAATTATACTCTAACCTTAATATTTGTACTCCAAAGTATTTATATTAATAATATCTCACGAGAGTATTCAAGCCCGGGACTAACAACCCCGAAAAATCTTGTGTTATTTACTTTCTCTACGGAAGTGCTCTCGCACTTTGTTTGCTATCCATCCATTCCAGCAATATCTATCTCTGGATAATATTTTGGGTAGCAACAATTGGCGCTAGAAGGAGGGTCGGGCCCTCTCTAAACCTTCATTTTTATTCCTACCGTCCCAAAGAACACTCACTGTTCTCGGGGCATATACTTGAAGTGACACTGACTGCGCTTCAAAGAAAGCCTTCAGAATCATGACGTCTGCCACTACATCTAAGAGAGCCACTCTCCGAACCGCCGGACACTATATCCCAGCTCGATCCGAGCCCCAGCCGACGGTAGAGGGAATCCGCAGCGACGTGAGACTCTCGATCCCGCACCTGAGGGGTGGCCCCAGCCTCTCACTCGACCAGTTCCAAACCGCGGAACAGATCGAGGAGGTTATGGCCATCCTGAAGGAGAGACGGAGAACATGCGAGACGCCCGCAATAACTCCCTCGGCCATCCGCCGCGTGGGCAAACGGAAGTTCAAAGGGTTACTGGGCGAGCGATCGTCAGAAAGCCCCAATTCGCGAGAAAAGGCTCTCACCAGGCCGGACAATTCCGTATTCAGTCGCTTGGGAAGCGATCCATCATGGCGACGGGGGCATTCTGGCCCCAACCACGAGACGGCAGAATCCGAGTCCATCACCAGGAGTTCGGCATACCCATCTCCCAGCCGAACACAAGTCAACCGTTTGGCTCCCACTCCGAACGCCAGGGGGTCAGTACTTGATCGCCTCGGCTCCCGTTCCGAGCGCCTAGCCGCGAGCATCCAGGCCACGGCGATGGCCGCTATGCAACGCAAGCTCGACGAGATGAAAGCGCTATTGGATACTGGGGTAAGCACCAGTAGAAGGATCATCGAACCGATCGAGCCACTCGCGGTCCACATCGAGCTTGCCCCAGTACAACCAAGGATCGCTCCTCCCAAAACACCTTTGTACGAAGGGAGATTGAACCCCGAGATCCACCTAAGCAAATTATGGATTTACATGACCGGGTGCGGGGCAACAGATACGACCAAGTGCCGAATCTTCCCGTTAACATTGGGCGAACTAGCCCATAGGTGGTACGTCTCACTACCACCGCGATCGATCATCTCCTTTGAGAAACTGGCGAGTGACTTCACATCATAATTCGCCGCCAAGGTCGCCAAACCAGAAGGCCCCCACCGCATGATGAAAATCAGGCAGGGGGAGAGGAATCCGATGCAGAATACATCGACCGGGTGGATGAAATAGTCCTCACCGGTGAGCCCATCAGCGACGAGCTCGCCCTCTACTCGGTCCTGGGGGGATTCTACGGTCATTCACCTATGTTTAGACATCTGACGAAGGACATCCCCCCAACCTACGCGATCTTCCGCGCTAAAGCTGCCGACTTTCTGGCCAGGCAAAGGCTGCTCACCCTCCGCTTAGGTGAGGGAACGCCTCCTCCTGTCCGAAAGACGGAGATCGCCAAAACGAAAAAACGGTCGCCAAGCCATCCGGCGACCACAAGGCCTTCGAGGATGTGGAAACCCATCTCCTCCACAAGTTCAATCGAACTCCGGCCCATATTTTTTACGCCATCAAGGGGTGCGAACCGCTAAACAAGCCAAAGGCGATAAGGGACCATGGTCATCTGGACCACAATCAATAATGTGTTTACCACAAGAGTCCCGACCACAACACTAACCGATGTCGCGACCTCCTCAGACAACTCTGGAGATTGTTCGAGGAGGGAAAGTTGGACAGTTTATTGTCTTAGGCGGAGCCCCACCAATCTCCCAACACGGTCGCCCGAGTCGAATGCGAACAGTTCGGAAAGCTCATACGATCCGACCCCGCAATCAACCTCGGCGACTGTATCTACATACTTCAATCAAGAGAAGGGAACTTCGGAAGTCTCTCCCCGATTTCCCGCCTCATCAAACCAAAGGTTACTGCCTGAGCAAACGCTTCAAAAAAGAGTATGACTCACTCGCCCTCTAAAGTTCGTCATTGACATGATGGACCTAGGCAACGATCGCCTCCCCTAGCACAACGTATACCATCGAGGATCGTCATCTGACTTGATGGTCCGAGGTAGAAGAGTGTCGCCATGGTCGTAGAGGATGATGGAACCGTTCTCTATGCCCATGCAAGGTCCCTTTGGGCCACGATCGCCCGCCCTTCGTTTAAATACGAGGCCGGCGTAGTCTGAGGGCCCTCCAAAACTAATCTGTTGACACGTTCGCCCGCCCTCAAAGGTCCATCACTTAACGTGGTGGGTCCTTCCCGGACAATGCGACGCGTCCCTCCCCCCGTCTCAACGTATACCATCGGGGGTCGCCATTTTAATGGCGGCCCGAGTTAGAAAAGAGCTAACAAGCCGCAAACATGGATTTGATTAATCCGACGACGCCCCGCGCAATGAATCTTCCAGACCAAGACCGCACGCCCTTCGTTTAAATATGAGGCGAGGCGCAGCCTTCGGAGGACCCTACCAATTAAGTGAGTTGCGAGAACTTAGCCATCAGATGGAATGTCGCTGGCGCATAAGACACGGTCGTGGAGGTCGGTCCATCGAACTCCGCGATCGTGCATGTCTCCTCAAGACCGAGATCGACGGCCTTTCGAGGATTCGACAAAATTGAAGACCGCTCAAACAACGATTTATTTTCGACCCCTTATTTTCACTAAGTCAACAAAAACAAGGGGGAAGAGTGCGTAGATATATATGGCGATCGTCCCTATCCAATTACATACGGAGATCGGCATGTTTCAGATGTTTGTGCAGCGATCGTATTTGTTGTAAAAGTCATCTATATGAGTTTATCAATTCACTTGGAGCTATACACGCAACAATCTCTCCTCACACATTTGTACAAAGTCATGCAACGACTCAGAAAAGCTAAATCGAAGAAACAAACACTCATTTCATTACTTGTAATATCGGAGTACATACACAGTCGCCCGGAGGCCCAAGTATTACAAAGAGAAAGCTACAAAATTACAAGGCAAAAAGCTGAAACAATAAGAATGAAGAGCCTCAGGACCCTGCCTGGCCTTCGCCTTCAACCTCCGGATCAGCCCGCGACCCTTCGCCAGCTTCTGGAGCAGCCTCCCCGTCCTCCGGAGTGTCAGGATGAACAAGGTTCGCCAGAGTCGAATACCAGCTCAAGTCCACGCCGATGTCCGCGAGATCCAAGATAGGCACGGAGAAAGCAGGATGGAGAGGATGCTCCAACGCATACACCTTGAAGTTTTCAGCAAGAGAGCCTACCTCCAACCCTCCGTTCTTAGAAGCTCGGAGCGAGTCAGCGAACGCCATATAATAGGCAAACTCACTGATGAACTCGACGTTAAGAAAGGGATCGGCCTCGGTCGCCTCTAGCTTCCCTTTCAGCTCCGCCATCGCCTGTTGCGCACCTTGAAGCTCGGTCTCCTTAGCGACCATCTCTCCCCTCGACGCCGCCAGCTCGTTAGTCAGCCGAGCGACAGTCACCTTTAGCTGCTCGGCCTCCTTCTTAGCGTCCGCGTGCAACCGTCGGGCATATGTCATCTGGTCCCAATATCGTTCGATCATCGCCCGGGCTCGCTCATAATTCTCTCTCATCAGATCAAGGTCATGACTCGCCCACTTAGCGGCATCCAGGGAGTCCTTCTCGATAGCCACAATCCTGTCGGTAAACTCGCGAGGAAATCCAGCACCATCGGCGGGCAAGGTAGGTTAGTGCTACGGATCCTGCATCAAGCAACAAAAAGTTAGCACATCTCCCACGCAAGTGGCGAAATTCAACAAACAAACAAAGTCTACCTCTCGGCTCTCTCGGGGTCGCGACCAAAGTATGGCTTCTCGCGAGGGGTCTCAGCCTCGGCGATCGCTATCTCTCGCAAGAAAGCCGCAGAGGGCGTAGGCTCATTCACCGGAGGAACAGCAGTGATCGGAGGCGCGGCGATCGGCACCTCACTGGATGGGGTAGAAACTGGAGGTTCTCCCGCCCTCTGCCGTTTGCGGTTCGTCCAGAGCCCCTCCTCCCGAACTTTCTCCTCCACCACGATCAGCTCTACGCGAGGCCCCACCTCCGGAATAAGAGGTAACGCCACAGGAGGAGCTCGAGATGACTTCTTCTGGCAAAGGCGGCTCAGAACTCTAGGGTTCGACATGGCTATCTCCGCTAGGGGCTCCAAGAAACGAGGAAAGCGGACTTCTGCAATAAAGAACAATCAAACAACAGTCAGACTCACTCTCCAAGCAGGACGATCGACAAGCAATTGGAGATCGTAGAAACTCATACCTGAGACCGAGAGGTGATGTGGAAAACTAAATAGCCGAGCTGACAGCCAACGGCTCTCCTTGTTGATCCAGCGAGCGTCTAAGTCTTCGTCCGGCAGACTTCGTATCCGCTCCCAGATGACCAAAAAGTCGAAATGAAGCTCGTCGATCATCGGAATATGGAAACCTGCAAAAGGAAAACCAAATTAGATCAGTTCAGAACATATCCGAACAAAGGGAGAGTCAGAACCCTTACCCGAATTCCTCTCCCGAAAGCTAGTGGGAATGTTCAGCTCGTCGGTGGGATTGTTGCTCGCCAATCCCTTCCATGAACTTCCGACCGAGAACCACTTCGTCAGGTCGCCCCGCACCTTGTTCGGGACTCCGAGGATCACCTAACCGGATCGGCCTTGAATGTGATAGCCTCCGACCGACCCTTTCTGAGCCGTTAACTTGAACAGGTGGTTCATCTCCAACGGCGAAGGAAGTTCGTACAGTCGGTGACCGCCGAACAAGGTGAGAGCGCAAATGATCTGGAGCTAGGCATTCTGCATCAACTGGAGCGGCGCCACATTCCAAGCCGCCAGCAAATGGGAGACAAAAAGACAGAGGGAACCGCAGCCCAGCCTCCATGATTGCTTCATTAACGGCGACCATACCCTCCGGGGGTTGGTCGGCTCGTTCATTCTCCGCCAGCGCGAAAAGATCCACATCTGAAGGAACATGATACCTCGTCCTCCAGACGGCCAGGTCCTTCCTGGTCGCCGAGCTCCTTATCTGGCCAAGGGACCATAGCGATCGCTGCGCAGCCCGAAACAGCGATCGCTTAGCAGGTTGATAAGGATGAGCGATCGAGTAATCCCGATAATCGAACTTAGGAGACGGACCGGTCAACCTCTCCATGATTTCAGCGAAGGCGAAATAGGCCTGGCCAAATGTACTATGCTGCTCCCAGTAGGCCCTCACCGGCGAATCTCTCTCCATCTACGAGCGTCTTTGCTCAACTG
This sequence comes from Orobanche coerulescens, assembly GCA_033398695.1. Lineage (NCBI taxonomy): Eukaryota > Viridiplantae > Streptophyta > Magnoliopsida > Lamiales > Orobanchaceae > Orobanche > Orobanche coerulescens. Next base: position 185,056,089 of record CM065801.1, read on the forward strand.
CCATCTCCCTGGCAACGTCGGCTTCATTGAACAGCGCCTCGACTTCCGCGGGGTCAATACCGGCCCGGATAGCCTCGGTGGCCGTCTCCAAATGGAATTCTACATAGGGTCCTCCCTAGGCGGTCGAAGCCCTGGCAGCGGAGGTGGTGCCCATTCCGTGCGAAGAAGATGTTCCAGACATTCTCGAAACAAGAAGAGGAGAAAATGAGTGTTTTCTTACAAAGGATTGAATCGATCGACGATCGACAGTCACATCTCCAGAAAAAATCTTCAGCAAAAATCTTCTTCTCCGATAAAAGCGCATAAGGGTCTTAACACTGCAACCCAGCGCCTTTTTATAGGAGATGGCAAGGACTTCCATGCAATTAAGGAGAATCTCAGGGGTTGGAGTGCAACCGTCGCAATTAATGACTCCCTTGAAACCCGCGGCGCGTTGTTTCAAGGGCACGCCAGACGAGGAGTCATAACTAACCGTCGGTCTCCCCCAACAGGAACCCGACATGTGCCCCGGAGACTTTTCCGCAACCACTGTCGTTTCCCGCTCATTCCAGCGACCGACTAGATCGCCCAAGTTTAAAACCAATCTGCTCAAAGAAGATCGCCAATTCCATAAAATGCTGAGTCACTCGTAAAACTTAAGCGATCGCCAGTAGAACCACCTCACCCCACATTTCCAACATCAGAGCGAGCTAGGGGGCAATTGTTGTGCGGCGATTTATACACCTCGGCGGCGATCGAAATAAGTGCCGAGCGACCGAGTCCACGACCGAATAAGCTACAGCAAACTTGCCTAAACGAAGAATACAGCCACCTTCGAGCATCTAGCGATCGACGCTCAAGGCGATCGCCTTTGACTCCTAGCGATCGACTCTGGTGCCCGACCTAGGACGATCGTCCTGTGCCACGAACAAGACCTTCGTCCGTCAAAGTCTAGGAAGACTGGATCACGAAGCAGCGCCCATGTGTAGATCCGCGAAAGGCGCCGCAGAACATGGATCGTTGACCACAGCCTGTCACCACCTTATCACCTACCGACAAACCCGCTGAAAGGTACAAGGTGGGACCGTCCGTGACAGCATCTCAGACGCGTGCAAACTTCTCATTGGACCGCGCGGCTGGCTACCAGCAACTCCTGCGGACTTTAAGGAGACCAGCCCATGTGCTAAAGACGATCGCCCGCTTATTATAATACAGCAGAGGCGATCGCCCAGAAACTCTCAGTGCTATATATAGAGAACCTCCAGCAACTGAAAAAAGGCTCCTTTCAGTTGGCAATTCGTTCCTCTCAGTTTGCAACTAAGCTAAAAACACTCAAACACATACACTCTTTCAGGCTCTTAGCTTCCTCTCTTGAATCTACCTCATGATTTCTTTCTAATCACCTCTCATCCAGAAGACAGTCGGCAGAGGCAAGAACTCCCTGTAGTACAGATCCGAAGAGACTCGCTAGCCCAGGAGCTCGAACATACAGCTAATACACACCGTGGGAGACTGTCGATTTCTCACGGTTATCATATCTCATCAACGTTGTTACAAGAACTCACAGAGCATCATATCTGGTTCTTCCGGCAATCTTCACGCTCCATAGCTAAGATAACTAGGGTCTTTACACTCATTGTAATTGTACTCTAACATTAATATTTGTACTCTAACGTATTTGTATTAATAATATCTCGCGAGAGCATTCAAGCCCGAGACTAACAACCCCGGCACATCTTGTGTTATTTACTTTCTCTACGGAAGTGCTCTCGCACTTTGTTTGCTATCCATCCATTCCAGCAATATCTATTTCCGGATAATATTTTGGGTAGCAACAGCATCGACTATCGAGAATTAAACAAGTTGACCATCAACAACAAGTACCCTTTGCCCAGGAGGGATGATTTGTTTGATCAGCTTCAGGGAGCGACAGTTTTCTCGAAAATTGATTTACGATCGGGCTACTACGAGTTGAGGATTCGAGATAGTGATGATCGAAAGCTGCTTTTAGGACGAGATATGGCCATTACGAGTTTGTGGTTATGCCCTTAGGGATAACCAATGCCCCAGCGGTGTTCATACAGTTGATAAAAATAGTTTTTATTGAGTATCTGGACAAATTCGTAGTCGTCTTTATCGATGACATTCTTATCTATTCCCGGAGTCAGGAGGAGCATGCCTTACATCTCCGGATTATGTTAGACATTTTGAGAGCTGAACAGTTGTATGTGAAGTTCTCTAAGTGTGAGTTTTGGCTCAAGGAAGTGATATTCCTCGGGCACGTGATTTCAGCGGAGGGAGTTCGGGTAGATCCGCAGAAGATAGAGGCACTGATGGCATGTGAACCGCCTAAAAACGTGAAGGAAGTGAGGAGAGGTAATATCATGATCCATTTTTAGTCTAGCTGAGAGAGGACGTGTGAAGAAGGGGAAAGCCCCTGGATTTGTGGTTCAGGATGATGGAGTTTTGAGATTTAGCAGCATATTATGTGTACCGAGTGATTTTGAGTTGAGACAGAAGATGTTGAGTGAAGCTCATACTACACCTTATTCCATACATCCTGGTATGAGCAAAATGTACAAGGATGTAGGGAGTAACTACTTGTGGAGCAATTTGAAGATGGACGTTAGCAAGTTTGTGGCGAAGTGTTTGACCTGTCAGCAGGTTAAGATTGAGCATCAACGACCCACGGGCTTATTACGACCACTTCCCATTCCGGAGTGGAAGTGGGAGGACATTTCTATGGATTTCATTACCGGTATGTCTAGGACTCAGACTGGAATGAACATGATTTGGGTTATTGTCGATCGACTAACCAAATCAGCTCATTTTCTGGGTATTAAGCATACTTGGGGGCCGGAGAGACTAGCACGAGTGTTTATTGCAGAGATCGTGAGGTTGCATGGGACTCCTAAGAGTATTTTTTCGGATCGAGATGGCCGGTTTGTAACACATTTTTAGCAGGCTGTTCATCGAGCATTGGGGACTGAGTTGAGACTCAGTACATCCTACCACCCTCAGACAGATGGACAGTCGGAGCGAACGATACAGGCGCTGGAGGATATGTTTAGAGCCTGTGCTTTCGACTGGAAGGATGATTGGGAGTCATACTTGCCATTGATCGAGTTCACGTATAACAATAGTTGGCACGCCTCGATCAAAATGGCATCATTTGAGGTATTGTATGGGAGGAGGTGCAGATCACCGTTGTGTTGGGATGATGCATCCGAGTTGATTGGTACCAAACCAGATATAGTAGTTGAGACGAGAGAGAAGATTGCTTTGATTCGTGATAAGTTGTTAATGGCCCAGAGTCGACAGAAGTCTTATGCCGACACGCGTCGCCGGCCGTTGGAGTTTGAGGTGGGAGACCATGTTTTGATTAAGGTGTCGCCGACACGGGGAGTTTACCGCTTCGGCTGGAAGGGTAGACTTAGTCCGAGATATATTGCACCGTTCGAGATTTTAGAGAGAGTTGGAGAACTTGCATATCGGTTAGGCTTGCCGCCATCCTTGAGTCACGTGCATAACGTGTTTCATGTTTTCGAGCTTAGGAGGTATGTACCGGACCCTAGCCATAATTGATTTTGGATAGAATGCCTTTCCTCAAGGGATATTACACGCCGTAGAACCTTTCCTCAGGGATATTACACGCCGTAGAACCTTTCCTCAAGGATCTACCAGGCTGGTAACGACATTTAACATCTCGACAATGCCTTCGAGGCTACAATGACTCAGTAGACCGATTTGGTCTTTCCACAAATACATACAACTCAAATACGACTCATGCCCACGCAGGGGACAAAATACAACTACACCTGCATAACGGAACAATACAAGAATGAAAATGAAGTACAACCGAACCAACACACGATGTACGGTTCCTCATGTGATTAGTATCGATCATTTTTCATCATCCTTCTTGCCGACCCTGTGTTATGCTCCAAAACCCGAATGCAAAAACAGACATCCACCCCCGAATACTCGGGGTTAGCAAACTCCACCGTTTTGCTAGTGCAAATACAAAGTGCAAATACGAGCCATATAATTCACATTCCACGAATAACAATAACCGAGGATCCTCAAAGATCCAAACGAAGCGAAAAGTACTTCCCGAGGCAAGGGTTTGAGAAAACATTTCAAAAACGAAATATCATAAATCAATGGAAGTAATTTATAAAAGCAGTTTAGAATGCCATCGAGAGTTTTAATAGAAAACAATTCAGATTATCAAATCCTACTTTTCAAACTCCAAAGACAAAGGGGTCACCGCCCCAAAAGTTTACTTTCTCGAAAATGACATTAACCAACCGTTGGGATTTTAGCTCCAAATCAGTAAAACGACTTTTACAAAACCATTGGGATTTTAGCCCCAAATCTCATCAACTCACAAGACACAAGAACGACCACGAGGTTCGTATCCCACATCAAAATCCACAAATAAAGGATTTAAAACAAACAACAAAATACTCGAAGGCCATCCTAGCCAAGTAAGCCAAACGAACAACTTACCTCTTACACATTTAGTCAATGCATGCAAATGAAAACCGTTCAAAAGCACTCATTTCCGGAAATGCCAATATCGAATCACATTTGTAAAAATGCACCACAATTAACCGCGGACCCACAGCTTCGTGGATCCCAGCCGAGACCGTCGGATCTAACCCACGATGGTTAAAAGCAAGCTCGCGGTTCCACGGCCGTGGAGCCCTACCGAGACCCCGTCGGATCTAACCCGTAGTGAGCATACACACACACACGTTACTCATGCAATACTAACATGCTAAGAATGTAAGTTCATTAAGAATACTCACTAGAGATGGCCATTAACTCGACACCATTACCAAACTCTTCAAAAATACAATAACAAGTTTAAATAAGGAATACACGAGTCCATAAACCGAAACAATAGGAGTATCATCATAAAATCCTTCAATGTTCAAAATAACCAAATCATAATCAATTCTCAAAACACCGTTCACAAATCACACTCGTTTTGAAAGAAAGCCTTTAACGAGGCCAAATCGAAATCCTTTGAAACTTCATTTCAAATAACCAAACAAACACATTAAGGCGACCACCGATCATCATATCCATAAAGCGAGAAAAGTATGGGCAAGGTACTTGCCTCGAATAAGAACAACGCGGAGAATCGATTGCGGTAGGTTGGCCCGAACCGACTACGTACCGCCGACTCCACCGAACGCCAACTCACGTTCATAAACTACGAAGGACAAATAATAACAATGAAATGAATTCCATAACACGACTCAAAGCCGTTGAATTCAAAGAACGAATTACGAAAGTTCACGGATTTCCCCCAAACGGCCAAGAACACGATTCGTTCGTCAAAACCCAGCGGAATTCCAAGTTGAAATATGGATATAAAATCCATAGAATATGTTTAACAACATCATTTAACCATAATCGATCCATCGAAAACGGATGAAAAACGAGATCGGGGACAAATCCCCCAAAAAGTCAACTCGAAGGAAATCAAGAAATATACTTCGATTCGACGAAGAACAATGGATTAAATGATGTTAAACACAAGAATACTACCAAGATTAATCATACCCATCATGAATTAATCAACAACACGGAACGAATCGGACGAAATTGCAAAAATCCCCAAATTCCCGAAATTAGGGTTCTAAGGAAGATTACCTTGATTCGCTGGATCAAAGGATGGTAACGGACGATTGATTGATGTTATGGACTCCAGAAATTCATGGTTTTGTTGTTAAACAACATGGCTTCGTCGCCCATGAATCGCCACTCGCGGATGGAGAAGGAAGGAAATGAAAAACGAAGTGAAATGTGACTGCTCAGCCATATTTATACTCGGCCAGACTAGCGTGCGCTAGCCTTCCCGGACTAGCGTGCGCTATCGGCCGAGTACCCTCGGCCAGGGCCCACGCGACCCGGCATCACCGACCAACCCTGCCCGGCCAAGACACCGCCGACCCAACTCCCGCTAGCGTGCGCTACGGCCGGATACTGCGCGCTAGCCGGCTGTCCAGTAGCCCGGATGAATGCCCGGCCAGTAACGTCTGCTGTCCGGCGGCGGCGTGCGCTACGCTGCTGCCGACTAGCGCGCTACGCTCGGCGTAGCGTGCGCTGCCCGATCTGGCCGAGTCGAACCTCGAAACCCAGCTGCCCGGGCGATAAGCGTCGCTGCCACCGGCGGCGTGCGCTACACTGCCGGTTAGCGCGCGACCTTCCGGCCGTGGCGTGCGCTCGCCGGTTCTGCCGCACCGTCCGGCGGTGCCCGCAATCGTCCGGCGATCCGCCACCGTCCGACCCGGTCCGCCACCGCCAGCTCGGCGACCCGATTTAAGCGTGCGGAACGAACACGACGAAAAGTTCGCGGACAACATAAACGACTCGAAATGAAAGCGTAATACCATAATTAGTCATACGCGACCAAGAAGCGGGTCGAGACAACAATTACAGAATACGGATACGTAACTTTCAAGAAATTACAAAATGGCCCAAAGCGCCGAAATCACGATCGTGATCGAATAACCAAACCGAAGTTCACAACACGTCTAACAAAGTTAAACGGACTTGCGGAAAACTCGAAACAACAGTTTCGGACGAGATTCGCAAGAATCGAACTCAAGTGCGAAAAAGTCGCTAAAAAGCACAGAACTCAACGAAAAGACACCGAAACGAACTCGGATGTCAAAAAGTGTAGAATTAATCATTCTCAGAATGACGAAACGGTCATGAGCGAGTCGTCAAAACGGACTCCGACCGAAAAAGAGAAATTTACCGAAAATCGAAAATTGCGGATATTACATTCTACCCCCCTTAAAAGAATTTTCGTCCCGAAACTTAAAACAAGTAGGGAGAAGAAATATTCCGCCAGGAAAAACTCAACGAGACACACAAGAATGCGTAACTAATGCCCAACGGCGAAATGTCACAAACAACGCAAAGGAATATACGGCGTGAAAACACGCTCCACGGCGACCAACACAACGTCGCCGTTAGGGATATAATAAAACCAACAAGTGACAAGCGTCATCAAACGGATAATATATCCAAGTCAATTATCCTGACAATCACAAAACGCAACGAACGAAAACCAATATGATTGACCAACCCAACGGTACATCAATCAAAACGCGAGTCAACCGCTGAACAAACACGGAATCCCATCGCCTAAGGGATGGAAGATCGAAAACGAAACTAATTTCCCGAACTAAAGGGAATTACGGAGGAGTCTGAATGCTCAATAATCACGAAACGAGAACAAAAACCGAACAAACAAATGATCGAGACAACAAAAATCGAAGAATCATGTTCGAATCACGAAGAACAATAAAGTTCAAACAATTACTCCCAGGATGATCTGGTGAGAACTACAAGACATGCATTCCCATAAGATCCTCAGGAAAGGGAATAGCGATTGAAAAGTCACAACGACAAACGAGTTATTCCGAAATGATATCACACTCGTTCGATAAACAAAAACAAGGGCAGGACAAGCTCAGAAATGCCAACGAACATAAATGAGGCGACAGAGTCGAAAACATAAGAGTTCCAAATCCGATCCACTTCGAATAAAAGAACTAATAGAACCAGATGATGTCACTCCCGAACAAGGTTCACAAGAATCGAACCGAACCCGAAAAAAATCACAATGATAACTGATCGATCCACAACAAGGTCGTAGCTCGTTCGGACGATGAAACCGAATTACAGATCAAGTTCATAAAGTATCAACGAACATGAGCGAATCGATAGACTGGAGAAAGAGAAAATACAGAAGTCAAAATAGTACGGGCATTACCTCCGACCTCGTCCACGAAATTCACAAAAACGGGAGCAAGGTAACAAGACATTAAACAATCGACGCATAACGGAACCATCACCAATGCACACGACCATACCAAACCAAGCTCTAACAGCTCGCACATGCGCGACAACGCAGGAATCACTACGAGGCGATAATATTCAACACCAGCATCCCGCCTCTTACAGGGGCTAGAACAACCAATGTGTGGAAAGCGACTCAACGCTCACACCGCCAATTCGATCATACTCGGGAGAAAGTATCAAAATGACAACGCGAATATCACACGTACATACCCAGCCCTCAAACGGGAATGGATAGGTTTTAAAAAAAATGAAAACCTCATTTTGAAAATAATTTAGAAGAATACTGGTTGATCTTGAGTATCACCTTTCAAAAAGTACAAACGTGAAACATCATTATCGAGACTTTGGAGAACCATATCACATTTGATAAAAATGAGGACACTTTCTCTTAGTGAAAACTTTCAAAATATTCGACCCTGTCTAAATAAAAGTGTTGAAAATATCTCAAAATATTTTGGTCCTCGAGGTAGAAAATTTTTGAAATATATTGTGGCACCTAGGATGTACCACAAGAAAATAAGTCATTTGAAAAGTATGTCTCAAGTTTATTTTTCTAAGATACTCAAGGTTTTCAAAAATCCAATAGGCCGAATGCCCAAAACTCACACATACCGACGTTCACTAAAACAACTCCTAGCACACGCATCAAAGCGTTTAAAATCAAGACAATACATGTCTTTAAACGAAAATAAACGATAAAATACCACATTCGAACAAAACCACCGATAAAATTCCCTCCCGGCAGCTAGTGAACAAGTCGAACGCGTATAAGCACAAAGCTTCCACAAGAGACTTGTAAAACGTGCAAATCGATTCGAAAATCATCAACAACGGAGAAAAACAACAATAAAAAGACATCACAAACGATTTACACTCCTCGTATAAATCAAATACGAGAGTCGACTAAATACATATCGTGAAATCAAAATTCACATAAAATTCCACCACTTAACAAATAATCATAAAAATAGCTCGTGTCACACGAGGCACAACACAAAGAAGGGAGACTTACTTCCACAGGTCGCACGAAGATGATGATCGCCCCACGATACTAATCACGACCAACAAACTCAAACGACGCGTCGCGACACGACTCAGTCCGATAAAATCCGACGAAACAAGACTCAAACAACACGACTTGACCCGACAGCCTAGGTTTCCTCAAACTAAGCTCCGATACCATTTATGTAACACCCCCAATCCGCTCAGGGATATTACACGCCGTAGAACCTTTCCTCAAGGATCTACCAGGCTGGTAACGACATTTAACATCTCGACAATGCCTTCGAGGCTACAATGACTCATTATACCGATTTGGTCTTACCACAAATACATACAACTCAATTACGACTCTTGCCCCCGCTGGGGACAAAATACAACTACACCCGTCTAACGGAACAATACAAAGAAATGAAAATGAAGTACAATCGAACCAACACACGATGTACGGTTCCTCATGTGATTAGTATCGATCATCTTTCATCATCCTTCGTGGCCGACTGTGTTATGCTCCAAAACCCGAATGCAAAAACAGACATCCACCCCGAATACTGGGGTTAGCAAAACTCCACCGTTTTGCTAGTGCAAATACAAAGTGCAAATACGAGCCATACAATTCACATTCCACGAATAACAATAACCGAGGATCCTCAAAGATCCAAATGAAACGAAAAGTACTTCGAGGCAAGGGTTTGAGAAAACATTTCAAAACGAAATATCATAAATCAATGGAAGTAATTTATAAAAGCTTTAGAATGCCATCGAGAGTTTTAATAGAAAACAATTCAGATTATCAAATCCTACTTTTCAAACTCCAAAGACAAAGGGGGTCACCGCCCCAAAAGTTTACTTTCTAAAATGACATTAACCAACCGTTGGGATTTTAGCCCCAAATCCAGTAAACGACTTTTACAAAACCATTGGGATTTTAGCCCCAAATCTCATCAACTCACAAGACACAAGAACGACCACGAGGTTCGTATCCCACATCAAAATCCACAAATAAAGGATTTAAAACAAACAACAAAATACTCCAGTGCCATCCTAGCCAAGTAAGCCAAACGAACAACTTACCTCTTACACATTTAGTCAATGCATGCAAATGAAAACCGTTCAAAAGCACTCATTTCCGGAAATGCCAATATCGAATCACATTTGTAAAAATGCACCACAATTAACCGCGACCCACGGCCTTCGTGGATCCTGTCGAGACCCCGTCGGATCTAACCCACGTGGTTAAAAGCAAGCTCGCGGTTCCACGGCCGTGGAGCCCTACCGAGACCCCGTCGGATCTAACCCGTAGTGAGCATACACACACACACGTTACTCATGCAATACTAACATGCTAAGAATGTAAGTTCATTAAGAATACTCACTAGAGATGGCCATTAACTCGACACCATTACCAAACTCTTCAAAAATACAATAACAAGTTTAAATAAGGAATACACGATTCCATAACTGAAACAATAGGAGTATCATCATAAAATCCTTCAATGTTCAAAATAACCAAATCATAATCAATTCTCAAAACACCGTTCACAAATCACACTCGTTTTGAAAGAAAGCCTTTAACGAGGCCAAAACGAAATCCTTTGAAAAAACATATCAAATAACCAAACAAAAAAATAAAGACGACAACCGAAAATCATAACAATAAAACGAGAAAAGTATGTGCAAGGTACATGCCACGAATAATAACAACGCGAGAATCATTGCAAGAGGTTGGCCCGAACCGACTACGCACTCCGCCGACTCCACCGAACGCCAACTCACGTTCATAAACTACGAAGGACAAATAATAACAATGAAATGAATTCCATAACACGACTCAAAGCCGTTGAATTCAAAGAACGAATGACGAAAGTTCACGGATTTCCCCCAAAACGGCCAAGAACACGATTCGTTCCGTCAAAACCCGAAAACGGAATTCCAAGTTGAAATATGGATATAAAATCCATAGAATATGTTTAACAACATCATTTAACCATAATCGATCCATCGAAAACGGATGAAAAACGAGATCGGGGACAAATCCCCCAAAAAGTCAACTCGAAGGAAATCAAGAAATATACTTCGATTCGACGAAGAACAATGGATTAAATGATGTTAAACACAAGAATACTACCAAGATTAATCATACCCATCATGAATTAATCAACAACACGGAACGAATCGGACGAAATTGCAAAAATCCCCAAATTCCCGAAATTAGGGTTCTAAGGAAGATTACCTTGATTCGCTGGATCAAATGATGGTAACGGACGATTGATTGATGTTATGGACTCCAGAAATTCATGGTTTTGTTGTTAAACAACATGGCTTCGTCGCCCATGAATCGCCACTCGCGGATGGAGAAGGAAGGAAATGAAAAACGAAGTGAAATGTGATCGCCACCATATTTATACTCGCCAGACTAGCGTGCGCTAGCCTTCCCGACTAGCGTGCGCTATCGGCCAGATCGCCGAGTACCCTCGGCCAGGCCCACGCGACCCGGCATCACCGACCAACCCCGCCGACCGAACTGCCGACCCAACTCGCTAGCGTGCGCTACGGCCGGATACTGCGCTAAATTGCCCAAAGAGCCACCGGATCGAATCGCCGGCTGTAACGACGCTGTCCGGCCGACAGGCGCTTACGCCCGCCGACTAGCGCGCTTACGCCGGCGTAGCGTGCGCTACTCGCCGATCTCGACCGAGTCCGTAACCTCGTAAACCCCATCGCCAGTTCGAGCACAGACGCTAGCCACCGGCGGCGTGCGCTACACTGCTTAAGAAGGCAGCTTTTCCGGCCGTGGCGTGCGCTTACGCGGTTCTCGCGCACCTGGCCCGGCCGGTGCCCGCAATCGTCCGGCCAGTCCCGCCACCGTCCGACCAGTCCCGCCACCGCCAGGGCTCGACGACCCGATTTCCGAAAACGTACGGAACGAACACGACGAAAAGTTCGCAGACAACATAAACGACTCGAAATGAAAGCGTAATACCATAATTAGTCATACGCGACCAAGAAACGGGTCGAGACAACAATTACAGATACGGATACCCGTAACTTTCAAGAAATTACAAAATGGCCCAAAACGCCCGGAAATCACGATACGTGATCGAATAACCAAACCGAAGTTCACAACACGTCTAACAAAGTTAAACGGACTTGCGGAAAACTCGAAACAACAGTTTCGGACGAGATTCGCAAGAATCGAACTCAAGTGCGGAAAAGTCGCTAAAAAGCACAGAACTCAACGAAACGACACCGAAACGAACTCGGATGTCAAAAAGTGTAGAATTAATCATTCTCAGAATGACGAAACGGTCATGAGCGAGTCGTCAAAACGGACTCCGACCGAAAAAAAGAAATTTACCGAAAATCGAAAATTGCGGATATTACACATGCAAAGGATGGCCCCGCATGATGATGAGGCTCGAGTCGTTAAATGTTTTGTTATGGTATTTACTTGGTTGTTGGAGTTAAACTGGTTGTTTGACAATTTGGCTAAAGTCCCTTGCGTGGGCAATGAACTTGTGTTGACCTATACTTTATGATGTCTGATTAAAATAGTTTGGCCGAGGCCACGGCCCTATCTTATTATTATGATTGTGTCCTATGGGTTTTCATTGGTGGATTATGTGTCATGTCATAGCCTGATATACCTTTTGAAGGTTCTAAGGCGTGTAATGTCCCTTACGAGATTTGGGGTGTTACACTCCTATGGTTCGACCAAGTCACTAGGAGACACCAAGAGTGTTATTTGCATATTAAGTTGGGTTAGAATGAGAAAAGAGATAAAATTGAAACCAAGGTTTGAAGTATAGTTCTCACCTTTCTCTTCTTTCTTCTTTCTTTCTTCCTCCTCCTCTTCTCCCCCCCACCCACCACCCCCACCCCCACCCCCCTTTTTCCCTCTATCCCTTACCCACTTCGTCCCTCTCTCTCTCTCTTTTTCTCTAGGAGTGCATGTGAAATGAGAAGAAAAGGGTGTTTTTTTAAGTCTTTAAACATGGGTTGGTCAAAGGAGTGTGTGAGAAAGGGTGATATAAGCTTGAGGTGGACATGCATGTTGTGATGCACAAGACACAAGGGTGATGACCATATTCCGACTTACATTCTTGTTTTGGCCGCCCCTTATTGCTATTATTATTATTTTTTCTTTAATGTTATGTTGTCGATATAATTGTAGGTTATTTAATAGTGTGTTGGGTTTAGAGCTTTGGTTGAGTTAGTGGTTAGATTGAGTTAAATATGTTGAGTGAAATCAAATATTGGATGGTATTTTTGGGTAAGTTGAGTTTTACTCATTAGGTAATTTAACACCTTAAGTTAATTAATTAGGTGTTTTACTTATTTAATATAAGTAAATTTCGAAATTAATAGTTAACTAATCAAAATATTAAAGTACTCATAGTGAAATTTTATTCATAACAATAAAATATTATTTACAACTAGGGTTGCTAGTCTAACGTTCGCATGATTATTGTAGGATTTTACAAATTACATTAATTGTGGACATTGCATGTTGACAAAAGACTCTCTTTTAATATACTAGATGTTCGCTCGTGCGATGCACCAAAAAGAATATTCTATTATTTAAAAAATACTCCATCCGTCTCCAATTTTATTCTTAAGGATCTTCCGCATGAGTTTTAATAAAAAAAAATTATTAAGTGTATTATGAAGTGTAATGTGATTGCCTGATTGAAGAAGAAGTCTTACATTAGCATATTGTTAAGTTAATTACTATCCATTTTTGAAACAAATTTGGGGGACATAACAAAAAGAGAAGGTAGGAATAAATTTGGGATGAAAGTAGTATGTGAGCGTATGGGCGTGTATGTGGTGTGAATTTTATTATTTTTAGTTATTATAATTAAATAAATATCATAATTTATTTTTATGTAAGCATGATGAGTGTTAAATCTAATTCTTAGAAGTGAGTTAATTTATTATTATTTTGTATCAATTAATTTTACTGGAAATAAATATCCTTGTTTTTCTAATACAATTTCTTTTTGTGAAATCCGCCATTTGTTTAGATACATCAAATTTACTATATTCATGAAGATCATGAAAAAAAATTAATATGATATAGTTTTCATTAGAAATAAACTTGATAAAAAAAAATTTTAAACGATTTATATTTTCTTCTAAAAAATGAACGGAGAATTATTTTTATTGCTAGATGAGTGTAAGTTATTGAATAAGAATCCCCAATTCATATTCAGAATTTTATTTTTTCATTTTCTAAATATTTATATATATATATATATATATATTGTAACTTTATTTTCAGAACCCTGTTAAGTGCGAGAACTGCGAGAACCACGTTTTGTACTCCTAATAATACATAATGTACATCATGTCAATGCATACAACCCCTACTGATCATATTTTTTTTAAGTATTAAATATTTTTATTTAATCCAAAAGGGTATAATAGTAAAAAATATTTTTATATTAATTTTGATTTTTTTAAATAAGTCCCATTTCATAAAACTCTTAATTTTCGGATTTTTTTTTCAACATGCATGCTTTAAAATTGATTTAGTGCATATGTATTTTTAGGAATTAATTTTTTTATTTCTGTTTTTGGAATAATTATTTTGACATGCATGTTTTTTAAATAGTAAGGTGCATGTGTGTTTTTTTAGATCATGTAAATTTAGAACAAACCAAGAATATAAATGTTAAACACAAAATTCGATATCGATTGAAAAACAATTAAAATACAAATTTCTAGAAAGAAAAATTACATTAATCTAATCGATCTATACACGTGTGCACTAATAATATTTAACGCAAACGGACATATGTGCACACTCATAGCCGTCAATATTTTCAGAATTCGGATATATGTGCACACTCGTTGTTTTCAATATTTTAAGAAGGCGGACTAATGTGCACGCTCGTTGTTGTCATCATTCTTTTAATTCAGTTACACCTGATACAAATAAAAGTAATAAAATTAGGAAAAGCAAACACAAACTAATATATGCACGTATAAAACATATATGCACACCCGTTTACATTTTTTGTATTAACCTTAAAACACATGCACGTATAGAATATATATGCACGACACACATACCCACATATTTGCAGCCACATCCATCTTCACGACACACATCTGGTGAACATATGCAAGTGCGTATTCAACTTGAAAAAAATGACCATCTGGTGAAAATACTGTAATTTACTCATAAAACGCAACAAATAAAGCATTAATTTTTTGATAGATTGCGAACAATAAAACTGCCAACTTCATTTGTTTACGAAATATCGCCCACAATAAATTAACAAGTTATGATGGTTGTGAAAAAGCAACTTAGCATTCGATTCTTTAAACAAAACTCCAACACTAGATCGGTTATTGATAAAAGGCCGATTGCATGTATGATCTAGAGACAAGATAGTGGTGGTCATGATCATTGCGGCGACAAAAAGACACACATGATTGTTATGGCGGCTGGGAAGTTATTGGGGAGAAGGGAGGGTTGGTTAGGGTTTTGAGAGAAAGATGAGTTTGAGAAAGAGAAAACAAAATAAAAACTGACTCCTTTGCCAAAAAATAACGTATTAAGTGGAGATATAATTTCATACAGGGTTAATGTGTTTTATAAAATGTCCATAGTACCCTTTTTATTTACAAACCATGGCTTAATCTTTCAGTTAAATGCATTAATGGCACATTTTATCATAGTCATTGATCAAACAATCTAACAGTTCAAAGGGAGTGTTCGCAGTTCTCGCACTTAATAGGGTTCTGAAAAAAAAAGTTACACTATATATTAGTGGGTTATGGTAAGAAACCCTTTAGTGTCCCACGTCAAAAAAAAAAAGAGAAACCCCTTAGTGTAGGAATATAGGAAAAGATATATCCGTCTAGCACATCTTTCATATATGTGTAGCGCAATCAAAATTATTATGCTGCACAGATTATAAATATGTGAATTTAGCACATATTTCATTATTTCGTAGCACAAATTTTAAATAGGTTAAGTCTAGCATGTAACACCCCCAGAGCCATCCAGGAATATTACAGCGCCGTGGGCCCCGAGATGGAACCCACAAGGCTAAAAGATATTTTCACAAACATTTACGAATGCCCAAGAGGCTAACGATGGTACTATCTTTTAAAAGCAATTGAAAACTATATAGAATCCGTTTATCAAAACCATCGTAAAATCTCATTTGAAAGGACAAGGCCAATCAGTCGAAACTCAATAGTTTAGAAAACGATTTTCCAAAATAACTCAAGTTGCCAAAAACCAAAAGGGCATTAAGAATACTCACGCAGCGGAAAGGACAAACAATTAAAAATACTCTAGCAGCGGAATACAACATCAAATCAGAATACTCAATTCACAAATACATGCCATAGCCAGTATCCTCCGGGAAGCTCATCTCTTCACGACCGCTACAAGCTCGATATCCAATATCCTAAAAATAAAGCCCACGACGGGGTCAGCCATAATACTCAACAATGATAATCGTCACATCACATCAATAATTATATACCAATGACAATACAAAATAAGAATACGACCAATGTAACCTTATTGTCGTAACTTTACCAAACTCATAATAATTCTCATCAAAATAACCATTATCACATTTCACATCTCGTAATCTCGATTAACCAATAAACTCAAACATAATATATGTATTTTACCTCAAAAAATACTCAAGATTCTCAAACTATCATCATTAACTCGCAATACGGAAATATACCACCTCTAACCAATATGATCCATCGGATAACATCATTAAATCTCAAAACGATAACCGATTGTCCATCAAAATACAAGTACCAAAGGAAATACGGAACATACCTCAAGATATGAAATGCCACGACAATCATGTCAGTCTATTTCGAGATCAGATCAATACTACCTACGGACATGGTCCTACCACAAGACCTACGAATGCATACTCATGTGACAACGTCAATATGTTTACAACAATAACAACAATGTATATTCAACGGAAATCCGAAGATCCAATGCCCTCAGTATAGTTCCAAAGATGATCCTATCAGATCAACACGAGGTGGATAACCAACAGCACATATGCACACAAAACATATGGTAAAACCAATGATGCGAATCCACATGATTCCATCAACACAACACAGGTAATCCAATGATCCAGCGCCCTCAGCATAGATCCCAAGATGATCTCGTTGAACCAACATGAGGTGGAAAACTCATCCAATGATCCAGCGCCCTCAGCATAGATCCCAAGATGATCCCATCGGACCAACATGACATGGAAATCTGATCCAGCGCCCTCAGCATAGATTATACGATCCCATCGGATCAACACAACATAAACAATACAATTATGCACAAACATATGCAAATCAATATGTTCATCAACATGAACAACACATGACTCAATAACATGAACGACATTATGACAAAACAACTAGGACGACCTCATGTTCAACAACATGAAAGACAATATGCATGATCAACATCATCAACACCAAAACGAGATCAAATTAAGATACTTGCCCCGAGTCCTTCGGGAGAAATCTCGATGTCGAATCATCACTGAAGATTATCCTCAATGCTCGGTGATCCAAACGTTCCACGAACTATAGATAACTCGTATCTTTGTCTTTACCACAATGTATCCTCGATACCCAATTATGCCAATAACCAAAGTAAATCATATACATTATGATTTAACTCCCAATATCGGAAAAACAACATACAATCCAAGTCTACAGAATTCACAATAATAATCATTGTTATATGCATTATAAACGGAATGAAACTGAAACCATTCATTAAATATTATAAACTGAGCAAGTAATAACTTGCCTCGCTACCGACACGACGATGATGAAGCCGCTACCAATCTCATTTCCTTCGTCTATGAGCTCCTCGACCCTAACCAATGCAATTCAGGAACATACTCGAACACGACCGCAACATATAATTCTAGTCAACGATTACAACCAACGATCAATGATCACAACCTATTGATGTAATCACACATTCGATAATAATCAATACCCGATATAACCAATCAATCGAACTCAACGGCTCAACAATTCCTCGATTATATACACAACCAATAGTATAACTCAAACCATTACGAACTCATATCCCTAATACAAACCGCAATCCAATAATCATTATTAACAATCAATGTAATCGATCAACAAACCCAACGATTCCATAATATCTCGATTAAACACAAATATCATTATTTTCTTCGACATGCATTAATCATAACACCACAAATCATAGCAATATTACCAAATCATCATCATACGGAGTAAACGGCAATAATCAAGAATACAGAATGAATGAGGGAATTACATCGACATATCTTTTCATCACAATCTAAAACCACTATATTCGCACCAATACTCATATATCAACAAGAAAACCCGATAATCTATCATACGAGCATGATTGAACGAATCACAACCCTTACAACATGAATAACATTAATCAATATCTTCAATCTCTTGTCACAATACCATTCATTTAAGTATAACATCATAATAATAATGAGGTAGATTAGCATGCTTCCTAACATGTAATCATCATTTCAAACTTGAGATATACTCAGAGGTTCACAAAGGCTACCTGATATTGAAGAACCACGATGAAGAACAATCGAACTCCTTCCGATGATTGTTATCAACTCTAAGTCCAAGCTCCCAAGCTCATAACCAAGTTAGAAGATCCAAAAATCGGTCTTGGAGGGTGAATGATGAAGAAATAAGGTGAAACCTCTTCAAAATGACGAAATGAAGGGCCTCATATATATATATATATATACATATATATATATTGTAATACCCAGTTGTAATTCATTCATTTTCATTCAGTAATTATCAGTGTGTAATTGTCACTCACTCATTTTCACTCATTAATAATCACTCATCATTCATGAATCACTCATTTGCGTTCACTGTTGGCATGTTGTAATCGTATATCAGTTACCGATCGTCATTTTATCTCCGTTTTTAGATCGAGACGGGAGTATTATCATTTTCATTGTGATTGATAGCCTTGTACTGGGAGTACCATCTTTGGCTCGTGTTAGACTTGTTCACTTTCACATTCGTATGGTATGTCGGATCATTCATCAGTCGTAGCGAGGAATCGGAGTTATCGGATTTATTCACCTTGGCCAGCATTGAGTTACGGCCGTAAGGTTCCGGGATACGGCCGTAAGTTCACGGTACGGCCGTAAGGTCGGGCTTCTGCCGTACGTGGTCCAGGCCGCCTGCATTTGGCCGAAGGCGAGTTACGGCCGTAAGGAGGGTTGGATACGGCCGTAAATGGTGTTCGTAAATTTCAGGTGTTGTTGACCAAGGGTGACTTACGGCAGTAAGGGTTGCGGCATATGGCCGTAAGTCGAGACAGGTACGGCTGTAAGGCTTGGCCGGATACGGCCGTACGCTGCAGGCAGGATGCCTGGTCATTTTTGACAAAGGCGGGTTACGCCCGTAGGTTTGTCTGGATACGGCCGTATCATCCGAGTTACGGCCGTAAGGTGTGCGGGTACGGCCATAAGGATGTCAACGGATGTTTTTGACGAAGGCGGGTTACGCCCGTAACTCAGTAGCGGTTATGGCCGTAAGTCTGTCGGCAGGCTTTCGGACGAAGCCGAGTTACGGCTGTACGAGTTGGCCGGTTACGGCCGTAAGGCCGTTGACTTGGAATGTTACGGCCGTAAGAGGGCCGAGTTACGGCCGTAACTTCCGGCAGTATTTAAGGACTCGGCCGGGACATTTTTCCTCATTTTCATTCCTTTTCTTCTTTTATCCGAGAGAGAGGGTTGAGGGAGAGATTTTGCCATCATCAATCACTTGAGTGTGTAATTTTCATCATCTTCATTCATTTGGGACGCTTGGATACTTGTTTTAACTCGTGTTCATCGGATCGAAGTGGTTGGATCTTCAAGAGGTAATTTCTTCAACACCTTGGACTTCGATTTTGTGTTGAGATATGATGTTTTGGACGTTATAATCATGTTATATGAAGGGATATGTATATGATTATGAGTTTGTATAAGGATTCATTGGATTATTGAGGGATTATTCAAGAACACTTTGAATATCGAGTTGAAATTGGGGGTTTTCGATTAATTGTCGTTATAATCACGTTTTCGGATATTCAGTTTGGATTATTGATCATTTGGAAGATGTTTTGTTGGTTTGAAACACTTCTTGGGGGATTTGATATTGGTATATTGAGGTTTGAGTGTAAACAATCGGAGTTTGGATGCAACGTGTTTGATTTAATGCCTCAATGGACTTTGTTTAGTCGTATTGACGTTTTGAGTTCGTTATATTCGTGTTTGATTCGTATATTTAACGGATTGTTGGTAATTGAATTATTCAAGGTTGTTCGAGCGACCGATATCTCAATTAGGATGTTGTTTGTGGAAGGATAATTGTCACCGGTGTTGTGTAAGTTAATTCTTACTCGGTTAAAAGGATATTCATCCCTTTTGTTGTTGTTCATTCATAATCATAACTCATTCATCAGTGTATTAACCGTATCAAACTTGTTATTGTCAATTAATCACTTCAGTCATAAGGAACGACGGTTCCAATCATTTCATTGAGCTGTCATTTATTTCACTACCATTCCACCTCGGTGAGTCATTATTCATTTTCGATGTCACTTTTTTTATATCGTGGCATTCCGGGTCATACTGGCGTGTCGGTTGGTATGTGTTGTATTTTCATGTCGGGCATTTTTAAGTCGTGTGTTGGTTGTTGGCCTCACATTGGACTGTGCACACGAGTCATATTGTCTCGTGAGACTGACTAGGTACAAGACCACACGTGTATTCGATCGATACTCGTTGGTGGCTTGTGCACGGACACATTTCCATCCCGGGCATAGTGTGGTACCACCCTTTGAGCCGTACTGTTAGTTGATTCATATAGCATGTTTGATTGCGTATGTTTCGACAGGATATTTCATAACTTCAGATATAATCATGATTGTGTATTTTCAACCCTTGAGGATTGTTGTTCTGTGTAACTGACCCCGGCTGGGGATTTTATTTATCAGGTCATGGCAAGGCAAAAGCACGGGAATAGCATGTTGATGGCGAGGAGTCCCAGTGATACTAGTAGGGGGCCCCGATCTTTCAGTTATTCATGTTATTGTCCTTTATTTTCCGCTGCAGACTTTCATTTGGATACTCCATTTCATTCGATGTCGTGTATTTTATCTTCATATAAAATATACTAGTATTCGGTATTGTCTGGTGTGTTGTACTTAAACTCCTCATCGGAGTCTTTGGTAATATAATGTGGTTCGGAACTACAATTATATTATTTAATTCATCATTTTCATTCGCATAGTGGGTCCCAGTCGGGGATTTAAGGCACTGTAATATCCGCCTAGTTTGGGGTGTTACGAGTTGGTATCGAGCGTGGATTTAAATACTACCTTCATAGACATGTCTAATTTTAAATCATCGTCAACAGACTAGTATCATTGGACTTTCGCGTCACGTGTGACTGTGCAAATGCCGAGTCAATCGCACCAAAGAACTGTAAGATTTCTAACGCCATGGTATAATTTACGCAATAGTCATTCATTCATCATTCATCAATTAACAATCCTCAAACATCATCATTCATTGTGATTAGGACGATCATGTTAACTCATTAATCACTTAATTCATTTCTTTACTCAGTTAATGATCAGGACGATCATATTAACTCATTAATCACTTAATTCATTTCTTTACTCAGTTAATGATCAGGACGATCATATTAACTCATTAATCACTTAATTCATTTCATTACTCAGTTAATGATCAGGATGATCATGTTAACTCATTAATTACTCAATTCATTTCATTACTCAGTTGTCGATCTGGATGATCATATTATCAATCTTGTCAAGTTATTCAAGATAATCATTTCAAGAATTTCATCAGATAATCATGTAACTTCAGTAAATCATTCATATGATCACTAAGTTAGAGCATGTATACTCATTTTCATCATCTCATGACATAATCATAACGTGCTAATCATGCGGTAAATATAATCATTATGCGACCTTCCTACTTCAGTATGGGGAGAGATGTCAGGGGATGCACGGGGAGAGGCCGCGGTGCGGGCCGAAACCCGGGAATTAATCACTCGCTGTCCGGAAATCGTGCCCAGGACTCGGCTCGATCAGAACATGTTCGGGTTGATCCACTCACTTTTATGCAGGCCATGATGACCCATGTGCAATTGCTCAATCATCATTGCGCCACTCTGGCCGGATTAATCGAGAGAACTCTCTCGTATGAGCCAGCTGCTAAAGAAAGTGCTGAACAACAACCTTCATCTATCAACAAGAAATCAACGAAGCGTAATCAATCCGAAGGCGGTTAGTCAACCTTCAAGAAGCCTCGTGTGAGTCCTATTGTTTCTGATCGACCTCCTACGGCGCAAAATCATGCGGGATCTCAGTCCCGAGCGGCCTGTTCGATCATCACCTGTTTCAATTTTGGAACGTCGGGTCATTACAGAACTGAGTGTCTGAAACCGTCTATCATGTGCTATAATTGTGGGAATTTTGGGCATAAGGCCCGTTTTTGCCGAAAGGACTCCAAGTCGGCTCCGGCGGCATCTCAGGCCCCGAAGCACCGCGCTTTAATCGACCGCTTTGTCAACGCTGTTTAAGACAATGGAAGCAAATAGAGTTGGGGCTCATATTTATCGACGGAGCGTCCGGTCGGGGCCGGCAAGTCCCAGATTCATGTGATGAGGAGGATCGACGATCCGGTGGCCCGAATGACCTCAGGTATACTCGTAATTTTATTTCAACCTGTGTGTACCTTTTGGATACTGGTGCACCGCATTCATTCATTTTCGAATCATGTTTTAATAGACTTATTTTGGGATAGTCCTATTGCTTGTGGACCTCATACCATCGGTCTACCTGACGATGGAAGAATTTTCGGAAATCATACTGAAGTAAGCTTAGTGACCGTGATTGGTTGATGGACCTAATCGTGGTGAATTTTATCTTAGGACGATGTAATTTTCGGTATTAGTTGATTTGATCGTTTTGATACTATCCTTAGTGTTTGTTAGCGTTTGGTCGCTATCTTTCCGTCGTTGGTTGTCGAATGTGTGCTTCAGGGAAGTAATCCCCGTTGTTCCAGTAGAATTATTATTATGGTGGAAGCAGAGAGATTCCGCAATCGAGCTATTCAATCATTCATTGTGTCATTTTCATCGATTGGCCTTTCTAAGGCAATCGAGTCATTCAATCATTCATTGTATCATTTTCATCGATTGACCTTTCTAAGGCAATCGAGTTATTCAATCATTCATTGCGTCATTTTCATCGATTGGCCTTTCTAAGGCAATCGAGCTATTCAATCATTCATTGCGTCATTTTCATCGATTGCCCTTTCTAAGGCAATCGAGCTATTCAATCATTCATTGTATCATTTTCATCGATTGGCCTTTCTAAGGCAATCGAGTTGTTCAATCATTCATTGTATCACTTTTTATCGATTGACCATTCTAGGGCAATCGAAATATTCAATCATTTGTGGTATCATTGTCATCGATTGACGATGTATTTCCAGACGAGTTATCTGGTTGCCTTTACATAGAGTAGTGGAGTTCAGGAGTGAGTTGGAGCCGGTACGTCCCCTTTATCGAAGGCACCGTATCGGATGGCCCCGACCAGAATGCAGGAGTTGAAGATTCAACTTGAGGAATAGTTCGAGAAAGGTTATCTCCGACCGATTGCGTCCCCGTGAGGAGTACCAGTGTGATCTGTCAAGGAGAAGGATGGCTCGTCTCGTGTGTGTATTAATTATCAAGAGTTGAACAGGGTGATGATCAAGATTAGTACCCCTTACCCCGTATTGATGATCTTTTAGATCAACTCCAGGGAGCTTCAATATTTTCCTAGGTCGACTTAAGATCTGGATATCATCAACTGCGAATTCAAGAGGCGGGTATCGCAAGGACGGCGTTTCATACACGCTATGGTCGTTACGAGTTCGTAGTTATACCGTTCGGGCTAACTAATGCACCTGCGGTATTCGTGGAGTTAATGAAGTGGGTTTTCATCGACTTTTTGGATCAGTTTGTTGTTGTCTTCCTCGATGACATTTTGATTTATTCTCGTGATCGAGAGGAACACGAGGTACGTCTTCATCAGGTTCTCGACGTGCTAAGACGCGAGCAACTTTATGGAAAGTTTTTTGAATGTGAGTTCTGGCTGTCCGAAGTGACTTTTCTCGGGCATGTAATTTCATCTGCCAGAGTTCGTGTCGACCCTCAGAAGACGGAGGCTATCCGAGATTGGCAACCTCCGAAAGATGTTAAGTAAATTCGAAGTTTCCTCGGATTAGCTGGTTAATTATCCAACCCACGGCTGGGGCTAGCAGTCGTGGTTTTCGCTTTGAAAATTTGGCGTCATTATCTTTATGGCCTTAGCTGTCAGATATTCACCGATCATAAGAGTTTAAAGTATATATTTACTCAGAAGGAGTTAAATATGCGACAGAGACAGTGGTTGGAATTAATCAAAGATTATGATATCGAGATCCTTTACCACCCGGGCAAGGCGAACGTTGTCGCCGACGCCTTGAGTCGTAAGTCCGTGCAGGAGCAGATGCTTGCTCGTTTGATAGTTCAGAAGGAGCTTCAGCAGGAATTCCTTAGACCCGAGATCGAGGCCTGGCTTCAGCGAATTCAGGGACAGCTTTGTATGTTAGAGATTTCATCGTCACTTGAGGAGAAAATCAGGGAGAATCAGGGTTCGACTCAAAGATTGTTGCGCATCCGTGAGGATGTGGCTCAGGGGAAAGCCCCTGGATTCGTGGTCCACGAGGATGGACTTTTGAGATTTAAGAATCGGTTGTGCGTACCGGCGAATGACGAGTTGAAAAACTCGATTTTGAGATAAGCTCATGCTACCCCTTATTCTGTTCATCCGGGGTCCAGCAAGATGTACAAGGACTTGAAACAAAATTACTGGTGGAGTAATATGAAGCGAGAAGTCGCGGAATTTGTTTCGAGATGCTTAACCTTTCAGTAAGTCAATATAGAACATCAGCGACCGGCGGGTATGCTGAAACCTCTCTCTATTCCAGAGTGGAAGTGGGAAGATATTTCAATGGACTTCATCACGAGTTTGCCGACGAGTCGTCGTGGCATGAATACAATCTGGGTAATTGTGGACCGCTTAACTAAATCAGCTAATTTCCTTGAGATCAAGGATATGTGGGGTCCCGAGAGACTGGCCCAGTTGTTCATCAAGGAGATATTGAGACTTCACGGTACCCCTAAGAGTATCGTTTCCGATCGTGACGGACGATTTATGTCTCATTTTTGGAAATCAGTTCATCGTGCTATGAGAACTCAGCTCAATCTCAGTACCGCCTTTCATCCTCAATCCGACGGACAATCAGAGAGGACTATACAGACATTAGAGGACATGTTGAGGGCATGCGTCCTCGATTGGAAGGACGATTGGGAAGCCCAACTACCATTGATCGAATTCACGTATAATAATAGCTGGCATGCCTCCATTCAGATGGCACCTTACGAGGCCTTGTACGGTCGTCGTTGTCGATCTCCTTTGTGTTGGGATGACTTGTCAGAATCAATCGGAACCGAGCCCGATATGCTTATAGCCGCCCGGGAGAAGGTAGCTTTGATCAAGAGTCGTATGTTGACAGCTCAGAGTCGACAGAAATCATATGCAGATAATCATCGTCGACCACTAGAGTTCGAGACGGGTGACCACGTTTTGGTCAAGGTCTCCCCGAGTCGAGGTATTTTCCGTTTCGGAAAATGGGGGAAGTTGAGTCCGAGATTCATTGGACTGTTTGAAATTTTGGATCGAGTAGGCGAGTTAGCTTATCGATTGGCTTTACCTCCGGCATTGAGCCGAATTCATAATGTGTTTCACGTCTCTCAGTTGGGGAAGTATGTTGCCGACCTGAGCCACATACTTCAGTTCGATGAAATCGAGATCGCGGATGATCATTCGTACGAGGAGCGTCCTGTACGAGTATTGGAGCGGCGAATCAAACAGTTGAGGAACAAGACGATCCCTTTGGTCAAAATTCAGTGGTCCAGACACGGAGTCGAAGAGGCCACTTGGGAAACCGAGGAGAGTATGCGGGAGAGTTATCCCGAGTTGTTTGACCCTTAGTTTCGGGGACGAAACTCTATTTAAGGGGGGGAGTATGTAATACCCGGTTGTAATTCATTCATTTTCATTCAGTAATTATCGGTCTGTAATTCTCACTCAGTAATTTTCACTCATTAATAATCACTCATCATTCATGAATCACTCATTTGCGTTCACTGTTGGCATGTTGTAATCGTATATCAGTTACCGATCGTCATTTTATCTCCGTTTTTAGATCGAGACGGGAGTATTATCATTTTCATTGTGATTGATAGCCTTGTACTGGGAGTACCATCTTTGGCTCGTGTTAGACTTGTTCACTTTCACATTCGTATGGTATGTCGGATCATTCATCAGTCGTAGCGAGGAATCGGAGTTATCGGATTTATTCACCTTGGCCAGCATTGAGTTACGGCCGTAAGGTTCCGGGATACGGCCGTAAGTTCAGCGGGTACGGCCGTAAGGCTGGCCGGTTACGGCCGTACGTGGTCCAGCAGGCTGCCCAGGCATTTTGGCCGAAGGCGAGTTACGGCCGTAAGGAGGGTTGGATACGGCCGTAAGTGGTGTTCGTAAATTTCAGGTGTTGTCGACCAAGGGTGACTTACGGCCGTAAGGGTTGCGGCATACGGCCGTAAGTCGAGGCAGGTACGGCCGTAAGGCTTGGCCGGATACGGCCGTCACCGCAGCGAGATGCCTGGTCATTTTTGGCGAAGGCGGGTTACGCCCGTAAGTTTGGCTGGATACGGCCGTATCATCCGAGTTACGGCCGTAAGGTGTGCGGGTACGGCCGTAAGGATGTCGGCGGATGTTTTTGACGAAGGCGGGTTACGCCCGTAACTCAGGAGCGGTTACGGCCGTAAGTCTGTCGGCAGGCTTTCGGACGAAGCCGAGTTACGGCCGTACGAGTTGGCTGGTTACGGCCGTAAGGCCGTTGACTTGGAATGTTACGGCCGTAAGAGGGCCGAGTTACGGCCGTAACTTCCGGCAGTATTTAAGGACTCGGCTGGGACATTTTTCCTCATTTTCATTCCTTTTCTTCTTTTATCCGAGAGAGAGGGTTGAGGGAGAGATTTTGCCATCATCAATCACTTGAGTGTGTAATTTTCATCATCTTCATTCATTTGGGAAGCTTGGATACTTGTTTTAACTCGTGTTCATCGGATCGAAGTGGTTGGATCTTCAAGACGTAATTTCTTCAACACCTTGGACTTCGATTTTGTGTTGAGATATGATGTTTTGTACGTTATAATCATGTTATATGAAGGGATATGTATATGATTATGAATTTGTATAAGGATTCATTGGATTATTGAGGGATTATTCAAGAACACTTTGAATATCGAGTTGAAATTGGGGGTTTTCGATTAATTATCGTTATAATCACGTTTTCGGATATTCATTTTGGATTATTGATCATTTGTAAGATGTTTTGTTGGTTTGAAACACTTCTTGGGGGATTTGATATTGGTATATTGAGGTTTGATTGTAAACAATCGGAGTTTGGACGCAACGTGTTTGATTTAATGCCTCAATGGACTTGGTTTAGTCGTATTGACGTTTTGAGTTCATTATATTCGTGTTTGATTCGTATATTGAACGGATTGTTGGTAATTGAATTATTCAAGGTTGTTCGAGCGACCGATATCTCAATTAGGACGTTGTTCGTGGAAGGATAATTGTCACCGGTATTGTGTAAGTTAATTCTTACTCGGTTAAAAGGATATTCATCCCTTTTGTTGTTGTTCATTCATAATCATAACTCATTCATCAGTGTATTAACCGTATCAAACTTGTTATTGTCAATTAATCACTTCAGTCATAAGGAACGACGGTTCCAATCATTTCATAGAGCTGTCATTTATTTCACTACTATTCCACCTCGGTGAGTCATTATTCATTTTCGATGTCACTTTTGTTATATCGTGGCATTCCGGGTCATACTGGCGTGCCGGTTGGTATGTGTTGGATTTTCATGTCGGGCACGTTTAAGTCGGGTGTTGGTTGTTGGACTCACATTGGACTGTGCACACGAGTCATATTGTCTCGTGAGACTGACTAGGTACAAGACCACACGTGTATTCGATCGATACTCGTTGGTGGCTTGTTCACGGACACATTTCCATCCCGGGCGTAGTGTGGTACCACCCTTTGAGCCGTACTGTTAGTTGATTCATATAGCATGTTTGATTGCGTATGTTTCGACAGGATATTACATAACTTCAGATATAATCATGATTGTGTATTTTCAACCCTTGAGGATTGTTGTTCTCACGTAATCGACTCCCGGGCCGGGATTTTATTTTTCAGGTCATGGCAAGGCAAAAGCACGGGAATAGCATGTTGATGGCGAGGAGTCCCAGTGATACTAGTAGGGGGCCCCGATCTTTCAGTTATTCATGTTATTGTCCTTTATTTTCCGCTGCAGACTTTCATTTGGATACTCCGTTTCATTCAGTGTCGTGTATTCACTACACCATATATGGATTTCAGCAACACCTGAAAAACTGTGCTCAAAAGTCCAAAAAGTGTTGCTGAAGGTATAAAAACAAGCTATGGCTACACTTTGACTAAATTCGAAATTGTTAAAAAAACGGCCGCAACCATAGGGGTCTAAGGTAACACTTTTCTTTTTTTTTGGTAACATTTTAAAAAAGTGTTAACACTTTTTGGTAACATTTTTTTTGGTAACATTTTTTTTGGTAACATTTTTGGTAGCAATAGACCCCTATGCCAACACTTTTATTGTCTGTGGCTACACTAGATTTTGTGTTGCTGTAGACTTAAGGCCACACTTTTATATATTTAGTGACATAAAGATTTGTGTAGCCGTAGACCTATGCCAACACTCATGAGGTCTAATGTAACATTAAATTCTGAAACACTGTGACATCTTTACCAACAATTTTAACACTATGGCTACACTTATATATGAACAATTCTAACTTTTGCCAACACACTTCTACTCTTTGCCAACACAATTTTCATATTTTGCCAACAGAAAGAATTATAAATTATAGTCTATGGCAACATTTTTGCAGGTTTTTACCAACATTTTTCATACTAAAAAGTAAAATATTTTATTAGAAAATAAATATTACCATAAAACAGTCAATACCATTAAAACAATGTCAACCATAGCAACATCCAAAATACATGACTGCTAATATTCAATCCATAATAGCTAAGAACAAGTTACGATCGCAATCCACAAATATAACAAAACTACTTGAGTCACTTAGCTAGCATAATATAAAATGATGAAATCAGTCAAGAAGTGACATTGTCACCGCCATAGGACACCTCGACTGATTTTTGAGAGTCATCAATCTTTAAGTTCAAATCAGGATTCTTCTCGGCCAACATTTTCATCATTTCTCGAACTTTTTGGTCAAGTTTTTCATCCATCTCTTGTTGAAGTTGGGCCCTGATCTTAGCAGCTAGGTCCGCCACGCATCGATCAAAGAACTTGAACGGATGGTGATGTCAAGACTTCGATTTTGGTTCCTTTTTCGAATAAGTCTCCCAATTAGATAAGATGGTCGGTGTTCTTTGCCATCATGAATCAATTTATTAGCAACCTCAACACCTTCCGCTTCAAGAGCTTTCTTAACATCACCAGAATAAAAGTATCAAGTATTTCCATCAAATAATTAACGAAACATAAAATACAAACAATAACAATAATGGAAAATTATCTTTAATTCTGTTTCATAAGTAGTTATAATATACAATGACTAATTTTACCCAATCTTCAAGAAAAAAAAAAAGAAAAAAGCATGCATAACTTAAAAACAACAGAGCATTGATGAAAAATCCCTAATATCACACTTCCAGTTATACATAATATCAACACTTCCAGTTAAATGGCAGCAATGGCAGTAATGGCACTTAAAAGATTGATGAAAATCAGCACTTCCAGTTATACCCAATCTTCAAGAAAAAAAAAAGAAAAAAAAGAACATAGTTATAAGCACCTATCATTTAGTAGATATGTAAATACTTACAATTAAGGCTACAAGCCTACAAGCATCTTAATAAAAGATTAATGTGTTTTATATGTCAACATAAAAGCAATTCATGAAAACATATATGGCGTGTTATTTCTCAAACTTCGTAGAAGCTTCTCTCCCTCCAATAAACCATGACAAAACAAAATAACATAAATCTACGATTTTAAAGCTCGGGTAATAGAGTTTGAAGAACAAAACATTTATACGAACCACGATGACGAATATAATTGTAGAGAAAAGCACCGAACATGCCTGCAATGATCCCAACACCACCAAGTATGCCAAAACTTCTCCTCGAAATATCTAAACCGAAATATCCAAGTAAAGAGAGAATAATAAATAAATAAATAGCAAGATCAAGATTGCATACTTTCATACTTGATACCACCTAGAAGAATATGGCAAGATATAAGCAATGACAGTCTCTCTAATAGGTTGAGAGACATTCTACTCTTGCCATTTGTAAGCACATACCCGTCCAACCTAAATCTTTCTCGAATATCAATGAGGTGAGGAGATGTGAAAAGTCCAAGACGGAACCCACAATTGCGCAGAATAGATTCCGCAAAAGTGCAAGTTGACCCCTTCATGTTCCAAAGACATGAAATAAAAGCCATATTAGTGCTTACATAGTTGAAAAAAGTTCTCAAAAGTGAATAATAACCAAATCAACTCAAAAATTCGTCAAATGTACCATCATGACTTTCCAACAACTCAATATCCAAGAAGGACCACGTGGGAAATTTCAACACGTCTTCATCATAAAATATTACGTAAAATGCATTAAGCACAATATACTCGCAAAAAGGACTTGTAGAAGACTTAACCAATGTATTGTAGACCATAAAAATCATAGATATCGATATTCAGTTACCTACAATAAGTGGTTACAGTAAATAGCTTACCAAAGAAACTGATATTTACAGAGTGCGGGGAATCGATAGATATAGAACCCCGATTCCACTCAACCGGTCACTTGCATGCCGGACGAGGCTTCTCCTTATCAAATATCGACAAGTTACATATAGGAAGCACAAACAATATATATAACTTCTACGCAAAACCGAATCAACAATATACAGATTAAATAGGCTCAAATCCAGCAATGAAGAAATTCTAAACGGTGAAATGCCATAAATTCATAAACGAGTAATATTTGCGGAATTATACACGAGTTGCAGAGTAGAGTAAGATACAAATAAGAATAATTATTTGTTTAAAGCAAATTTATCATACAAACTTTTATTAACCCTTATGATATATGATGGTACTACTATACAATCATTCCAGCTCCTGAAAGTAGTGTAAACTTTTAAATCATTTGCTCTCCGCCTCTAAACGACTGACAAAACAAATTTTCAATAACAGGTTCATTACTTAGATATAGTAAGTTATAAGGTAACACTACAGCATAGCCGCATATAGATAGAAAAGAGGGAATATCATCTTACCATATAAATTTCCCTTTTGAACTCGGTTGGAAGACACTCAATGGCAATGTCGTCACCCAAAGCAGCTGCATGACCTTATAGATTTTGATTTACAGTTAATAGACACTCTTCAGTGTATTGCAAACTGATGATATCATATTCATCATCTGGAGAACCGGATATTGACATGTACATGGCCCAACTTGATCCATCTTCCACAACAATGCACCTCTCTCTATAAATAGATTCCGCCGCCAATTCTCTTTGATCATTAAACAGAAAACCAATTACAGAATAGAAACATATATACATATGTAATTATATTGCATATATAATATCTCATGATATTATACTTCATGATCAGATTACAACAAGACTGTCTACAAAATTTCTATGATAGAATATCTCATTCCTATAAATTGTAGCTTAGATAATAGTGAACAGTAGAGGTTACAGTCTATTCCAAGATACAACCTTCTATACATGATAAGATATCGAAGGAAGAGAATGCCTAAATAAATAGGAAGATCAAGTTTAAAATAATTACAATTTAATGAGATCCTTGCCTTGATAACTAGAGGAGGTAGATTAGTTAACAGCAAAAGAAGATCAAGAATAAGCGAATCAGGTCCTATGTTCTTAATATGTGCCATGTGTTAATGTCAAAAACCTGCTAAAACGTATAGCATTGAAGAGGCTCCTCAAATTATTCATAAATCATTTATATCAAGAAAATTTCTTTTATAAAACTCAATTAAGTATATATGCTGAATGACAACAGCCGAATGATCTTCAACATGGAATTATGCCACTCATGTTATATATATAAAATTCGGTACAGAATTGGATACCAAAATCAGTGAACTTTCGTCGAGGCATATGACCAAACTTTGCATACTCCTGCTGTTCTTTATCTGTTTGTTGCAGTTGTAATACTAAAGGTATCCTGGTGAAATCCCTGCATAGACCCGTTACATGATCAGAAATAAAAGAGCGGAGAACCCTAGATAAGTGTAGCATTATGGTAAACGAGTAGAGCTTAATAAACTCAAAATATAAGAATCCTAAATAGATCCTCTAGGAAGAAAGTCCCTCCCGACTATGTTCTCCAAGACCGAAGATTTCCCAGAACTCGCTCACGTAAAAACAAGTAAAAAAAGTTCGATAAAAAGGCATTAATCAGATTGAATATATAACAGCACAACTAATACATCATTAAATCCTACTGAAAAATTAATTAGTAGGAAAAAAACAAGAATATTGAATGACAAGCATAATTTTACTTGCGACGACTATCCATCCAGTTAAAGAAGGATTTCATTCATATCTCTTTTAGACTTGATAAGCATCCAAAAATACTATCCTTTATAATTCCAGCTCGAATCATGAGTCATGCTCTCGGAATTCCAAATAAACTCCCTAAATCTACGAAATCGCCACTTAGTACCTAACAGAGAAATTCAACCTAATATTATATAGATTGAACATTCTATTATACGAATAAATAATACCACAATATCTGTCAGGGGACTTTTCTCTGCATTTCTAACTCAAAAGAAGATAATTATTATTTCCTGCATAAATTGCAAAACTCAACAACTAATCACCTGTAAAGTATGAATATTTTAGAGAGGCCTCCCGACCGAGAATAGAGAGGAACGAGGGATGTCTGGACCGCCGGCGAATGAAACTGCAGCACCGAAAAAGATGAAGACCGAGAAAGTAGATACAAAGTGAGTTGCGTTGGAGTAGAATGACACAATAAAATTAGGGAGTCAATGTTGAAGGGAGGAGATGAAGCGTAATTATTTTCTGTACTTTTTTATGTTAGAAATGAGTCAGAGGGTGAGAAAGGTAAAAAACTATCAGTAACACATACAGATGGTAACAATATGTGATGCATTGTCGACTTTCGTCAATAAGTTCCATAATTACACATCAAGAAAAGATGATAAACCGAGAGCAATTTTGTAAAAATTGATATTCGATCTTAATAGTTTGATTTTAAATAATAAAACATTTTGGATAATTAAAAAGTACTCGAATAATTAGAGTCGGAATGAGTACTCAAAAAACTAAACAAGAAATAAAGAGACAATATTTTCATTTTTTATATATATTAATAAAAATGAGTAATCTTTAATACGTTTAAGCATTATCAATTTAACTCAATTTACCTATAAATAAATAAAATTTAATGATTTAAAGTATAAATAAAGTATTAAATGAACTTTATGAGCTAAAAAGTACTAACAAAAATATTAGATGAATTTAGTATAATTAAAATTATTAATTATCTCTATATTTGAGTATTACTCAGTGATAATATTATTCGAATAATTTTAGTGGAATATACATTTTTATCGTAGTTCTGGTTATGATAAATTGAGGGGTTTTGAAATATCTTTTGCTTATGATCATGAACCTAATTGCTTCTATAGAAGCAATTAATAGTTGATTAAATACCCATAGAGACCGTGAAGAACCCTAATATATCACCTTGAAAGAATCCTAATTTATTGTCGCCTTGAGAGAGCAGTGAGAGATACAGAGTTGAGTTGAGTGAGAGAGCAGTGAGAGAGAGTGAGATTTTTTTGACAAAATAGTTAGAATAAATTATTTGGACAGTTCAATTTGTTTTTGGACAAAATTAAGCCCGCTCATCAAGCCCGCCTTTTATTTTTAGTTTTTTCCTTGGCCCACCTTTTTTTTCATTCTTAGTAACACTTTTTTTAAAGATCAATGGCAACACCCATTTTGGTGTTACCATAGATACCGAATTATGTCTATGGTAACACTGGTTACTATAAACTGTAACGCCAAAACAAAATGTTACCATAGATCAATTTTAAGGCATATAAGGCAACACTTTTACTTGTAACATCAAAATAAACGTTGCTGAAGCCCATATATGGTGTAGTGAGTTTATCTTCATATAAAATATACTAGTATTCGGTATTGTCCTGGTGTGTTGTACTTAAACTCCTCATCGGAGTATTTGGTAATATAATGTGGTTCGGTACTACAATTATATTATTTAATTCATCATTTTCATTTGCCTGGTGGGTCCCAGTCGGGGATTCACGGCACTGTAATATCCGCCTAGTTTGGGGTGTTACATACATATATATATATATATAAACACATCCCTTACGTACGCTATATGAACAATCTAGCGCACGTAACAGCCATTACGTACGTTATCCTTCCTTGGTAGCGTACGTAACTGTAATACCCAAGATTTCTGATGTGTATTTGAACCTTGTGATATTGTATTTGTTGCATTTTGATCTGAGTATTATTCTCCATATTTCATGATCCGGTGTTTTTGAGCGTATGATTTGATAAATGTGTTCAAAATTGTGATTTTTGCAATTGTAGCGCACGCTATCGACTAGGCGTAGCGTACGCTAATTTGGATTTCGTAGCAGACGCTATGTATGAACCTTAGCGCACGCTATATGTAGTCAACTTGATTAAGACAGGGTGGTAGGTGAGATCAGCCACGGATCTTGGTCGGGACATGTCGGGATGAACCTGGACGGATTTTGGAAAAAGCCGAGTCAATGCTGTTTAGCGCACGCTACTGGTATGAGGATAGCGCACGCTAAATGTTGAGTACAGTGAGGTCAGTAAGCTTCGTATGGATGTTAGCGCACGCTATATAAGTGGTAGCATATGCTAATTTATGAACTTAGCGCACGTAAAGGGATGTTAGCGTACGCTAAGTCGAGACCAGGCAGAAACAGTAGACTGCAGGCCCGTTAGCGCACGCTATGGATATGGACTAGCACGCGCTAATAACCATATTCTATATATAGGACAGCACCCTTTTTCATTTTTCAGATTTCATCACTTCCCAAACTCGATTTCTGAAACTTAGAGAGTTACTTTCTCCATCCTAAACCTCTCATATCATCATCCTAGCACGAGTTTGAAGATTGTAGATCATTGAAGATTGGTGTTCAAACTCTCGGTATTGGATTTCTTCAAGTTCCTCCTTGTTCTTCACTATTTTGAGGTAGGTGATTCTTCACCAACTGGAGTAGTATTCTTAAGGATGTTTTGGAACATGTTTTGAGATTATCTAGTCAGTTAAATTCATACGTAGTCGAACATCATGTTGTTAGAAGGATATTTTCGATGTTTCGGTACTTCTTCATCGTATAAACCATTGAACCTTTTTGTGTTTGAACTCCTAAGCACATTCATGAAGCTACAAAACCGATTATGGCCAGTTTATGGAGATTATCAAGTTCTTATGTATTTCATAATGGAATTACACGTATTGGGGCATTGAATGGACTGAACTTAGGATATTTTCTTGAAGATGAATATGATGTATCAAGTGAATTTAGTAATCAAGTTCTTGCGGTGTTCTACGGAGTAATTTCGATATATTGTTGGTTCGGATAAGTGAAGAACGTGATTAGAATCATTGTAAGAAGAACTATCCTGTGATGTATTGAAGAATCCGACTGTAGGATATATTGATCTTAGGTAGGATACTACGTGTTTTTGTCGGGTTAGTATCCTAATGTTGATTCAAATCCAAATTGATATAGGGCAGCGTAGTAAGCTCATGTGTTTGAATATATCAAGCTCTTTTTGATGTTCTTGATGATTAAACCAATTATCCGGAACCATTAGTTATACCGGTATTATTATTCGTTGAAGGTTCGGGTTTTGGTGGATTGATCGAGTGAGAGTTCTTCGGGCTGGTTGAAGATTTCTTCTTTGTAGTAACAACCCTTACCGCCATTCTAAGGCAAGTATCGTAATTTGTTAATATTGGTATTTTGAGCATGCATGTGGTTTATTCATGTTTTTGAACATGGGATTTATTTCGTTGAATTGTCATGATATTCGTTATCAAGTGTTTGTATGTTCATGTTGATGGGCATAGCGATTTTGCATATATGTATGCATGAGTTGTGTTTGTGTATGTTGTACGATCTATGCTGAGGGCGCTGGATCGGAAGTCCACCTTGTGTTGGTACGACGGGATCATCTTGGGATCTATGCTGAGGGCGCTGGATCATTGGACAGGTATTTCCACCTCGTATTGGTCCGACGGGATCATCTTGGGATCTATGCTGAGGGCGCTGGATCATTGGAATACCCATACTGTGTTAATGGAATCTTGTGGATTCGCATTGTTGGATTCCGGTAGCGGAAGTCCGTGTTGTGTATTTTGTTATGCATTGTTGTTGCATATTCGATTTGTTTAATATGATACTTGTACTAGCATCGTTTCGCTAACACCTTCGGGGGTGGACATATGTTTTGATGTTCAGGTAGCCGAGGAGCGGGAAAATAGCCACGGTTCCGACGTGATGACGAAGGGGCTCAGTGATGTTTATTATTATTATGATTTGTCTTCTTGGTTCACTTTCAGTACTCGAGTACGTGTGTTTTTAATAATATTATTTCGATATAGTTGTATTAATTAACTCAATGGATCAGTTGAAACCGGTTTTGTATTTTGAACTTCTATGGTACTGTTGTATTATATTTACATTTCTTTTAATTAGCCTTGTAAATCCTTACTTAAAGGGTTTACGGCGCTGTAAATATTCCGAACATCTCGGGGTGTTACAGAATATAGTATCGGAGCTAAGATTCATGGATATCTTGGCAGTCGGGTTTTAGTTGGGTCTGTTTTCGTTATTTGATTAACGGGTCGTTCGTAACATCACTGTTCAACCAGCGTCGTCATGTGGATTGTGGTTGTAAGTCTCCTAATCTCTTATACTACCGTTTTACTTAATTTCTATTTTGTGAATATTGACGGTCTTTATTTTTGAAAATTTTGCCCTGGATATTGAGTCATTATGTTTACAGTATGTTGAGAGGAGGACGTGGACGCGGACGCGGTCGTGGATGCGGACGTGGTAATATGAGATAGGAGGATTCAGCAACTACCCCAGAATTATCGGCTAGTCGAACCGATTCCCATTCTGGAGGATAGCAGGGATCAGCGAATGACAACGCGAATCCTAACATGCCGGGAGTGCTTCAACAGGTGGTGGCTCAGATAAACCAGTTCGCTCAGGTAGTTGACCGCATGCAGATGGCGATGGGACAGCAGCATAACGAGGATAATCGGGGAGACAAATGGCTTACTTAGGTGGTCAAATTGCACCGGCCAAAATTTGACGGTTCTGCTGAGGCACTTACTTGGAATCATTGGCTAAAGGAGTTAGAGAAGATATTTGTGGGGATTAACTGTCCAGAGGACCGGAAAGTTCCTATTGCCCAGTATTTTCTGAATGGGGAGGCTTTTGACTGGTGGGAATCTATTCGACTTGAGGATCATAATGCTGACTGAATGGAATTCAAACTAATGATGGAAGCACAATATTGTCCTCGTCCAGTTAGAGAGGCAAAAATCCGAGAGTTTTTCTCACCGCAGAGTTCGGAAGCATCTGTGACAGACATAATCAAGACTTTTAATCATCAGCTGACTTGTGTGCGACACCTCGTCAGGACGGAGGCGGAGAAGATTTTTCATTTCGATAAGCAGATGAAGCCGGAGATTCAGCAGTACATGTCCGGATTCGAGTGTACTATGTTGCGACAATATCAGGATAAGGCGCTGGCCTACGACATGAAAGAGGCAGCGGTGGAGAAATCGATGGAGGCAAAGAAGCAGAAAGTGTCCGGCAACTTCTCGGAAAACAAGAGTGGTGGGCCCCACAAGGGCCAGTCTTCATTTTATTCATCTAGGAAACCTCCACATCCTTCTCAAGGTGGAAAGAAGTTCCGGACAACATCAGCAGTTTCGGACGCATCAAAGAAGTGCTATAATTGTGGTCGAGCAGGGCATATTCGACGTGATTGTCCCATTCCTTCTGTGACTTGTTTTGAATGTGGGCAAGAGGGGTACCGTGCAAATTTTTTCGGAAATTTGACTAGATCATTTAGTACTCGCACTCCAGCACCAGTTCTAAAAGAGATAAGTGTGAACCAGACACAGCAGAGTGGGTTTCAGCAGCAGAATGTTGGGAAGAGAGAGACATCCAGTGCTGGGTCCATTCCTCCGCGCCTGTACGAGATGAGGAAATCTGACGATCAGAACACTGCTGTTGCATCAGGTACGATTCAAATCCTTTTGCAACCAGTTAGTGTCTTATTCGATTCTGGAGCTACACATTCTTTCATATCATTGAACTATGTTAATCGTTTGAAAATCTCGTGTTTATTTGATTGTGAACCTTATGTTGTGGGTTTGCCGAGCGGAGAGAGAATTGTGGGAACCCTAGAAACTAGAGATTTTCCAGTGTCTATAGGAGAGAGAGAATAGCCATCAAATCTTATTGTAGTCGACATCCATGGTGACGATTTAATTCTCGGAGACGATTGGCTCGACCATTATGGAGCTATTTTGAATTACCGAAAGAGAGTCATTTCTATCATTGCCGATGACGGATCTGAACATTTATTCAGAGGATGAAGACCGGGAAGCTCGGGAAAATTGATCAAAGCGATGAAAGCAGTGAAATTACTGAAGCAGGGTTGTCACGGATTTTGGTGCTACGCCATGAAGAAAGAAGGAAGAGTAGAGCTCTCATCTATTCCAGTTGTGAATGAATCCTTAGATGTTTTCCCTGATGAACTACCTGGGTTACATCCGCAGAGAGAAGTGGAGTTAACTATCGAATTAGAGCTTGGAGCCGCTCCTATTTCCAGAGCACCATACTGTATGGCGCCAACCGAGATGTATG
This sequence comes from Orobanche coerulescens, assembly GCA_033398695.1. NCBI lineage: Eukaryota > Viridiplantae > Streptophyta > Magnoliopsida > Lamiales > Orobanchaceae > Orobanche > Orobanche coerulescens. The sequence goes on from CM065801.1 coordinate 185,095,270, forward strand.
AACTAAAGAAGCAACTGGAGGAATTATTACAGAAGGGTTACATTCAACCTAGCGTTTCTCCTTGGGGAGCGCCCGTTCTCTTTGTCCGGAAGAAAGATGGATCCCTCCGATTATGTATTCATTACAGGGAGCTAAACAAGGTGACGATCAAGAACAAGTATCCTATACCTTGGATCGACGACTTGTTTGATCAACTGCAAGGGGCAAGGGTATTCTCGAAGATTGACTTGCGATCAGGATACCATCACTTGAGAATTAAGGAATTGGATATACCGAAATTTACTTTCCGATCCCAGTACGGACACTATGAATTTGTGGTAATGCCATTCGAACATACCAATGCTCCTGCAGTGTTTATGCAATTGATGAATCAGGTATTCTTAGAATACCTAGATAAGTTTGTGGTCGTTTTCATTGATGACATCTTGATCTATTCGAAAGACACAGAGGAGCATGCTGAGCATTTGCGTGTTATTTTGTGCACCTTGAGGAATGAACAGCTTTATGCGAAACTTTCCAAATGCGAGTTCTGGCTTAGGGAAGAAACCTTCCTTGGGCATGTGATATCAGCTGACGGAGTTCAGGTGGACCCGAAGAAAGTCGAAGAAATCTTGGAATGGGAAACTCCTAATAACGTGAAAGAAGTCTGAAGCTTTTTAGGAATTGCTGGATATTATCGTCGTTTTGTAGAGGGATTTTACAAAATTGCTCATCCGCTCACTCAGCTATTACAGAAAACTCAAAAGTTCACGTGGAATGAGAAATGCCAGGCTAGTTTTGATGAACTTAAGAGGAGACTGATGATAGCACCTATATTTGCGTTACCAGATGGAAGTGATAGATTCATGGTATACAGCGATGCTTCAAATCAGGGTATGGGATGTGTGTTGATGCAAAAGGATAAGGGGATTGCCTATGCCTCTCGAAAGTTGAAACCGTACGAAGTTAATTACCCGACTCATGATCTGGAGTTAGCAGCTGTGGTCTTTGCCTTGAAAATTTGGCGACATTATTTATACGACACTCATTGCCAAATCTTTACAGATCATAAGAGCCTCAAGTATATTTTCAGTCAGAAGGAATTAAACATGAGGCAGAGAAGGTGGCTGGAATTGATCAAGAATTACGACCTGGAAATCCTCTATCATCCTGGTAAAGCAAACGTAGTAGCTGATGCACTAAGCCGTAAACCTGTTTCTCTTCGAGTGTTGGAAGCACTTACGTCCCAAACCAGCATTCAACGAGAACTGATCCGCGAAGGGATTGAAGTATGGTCACCATGAATCCAAAGGCAACTATATGTGATGGAACTAACTTCATCTCTAGTCGAGGAAATCAAATCTAAGCAGTTGAACGATTCTCTGATTCTTCGGTTATGTGATGAAGTAAAGAAAGGAAAGGCCCCAGGATTCGTGATACAAGATGATGGAGTTCTGAGATTTCAGAGTCGACTTTGCGTTCCCGATGATGATGTTTTAAGATAGACAATTCTGAAGGAAGCTCACAGCGCGCCCTATTCTATTCACCCAGGCAGCAGTAAGATGTATAAGGATCTAAAACAAAACTTCTGGTGGGGAAATATAAAGAAGGACATAGCATAATACGTTTCGAAGTGTTTGACTTGTCAGCAGGTTAAGACTGAACATCAGCAGCCTGCCGGAATGTTGAAGCCACTTCCGATCCCTGAGTGGAAGTGGGAGGATATCTCGATGGATTTCATCACCAATATACCAAGGACCAAGATGGGAATGAACATGATTTGGGTTGTAGTTGATCGACTAACCAAGTCGGCTCATTTCCTAGGAATTAAAGACACGTGTGGACCCGAGAAATTGGCACGAGTATTTATTGCAGAGATAGTCAGATTGCATGGGACGCCGAAGGCCATTATTTCAGAACGAGATGGTCGCTTCGTGTCGCACTTCTGGAAGGCAGTTCACAGGGCTTTGGGGACCGAGCTGAACTTTAGCACGGCTTATCATCCTCAAACGGACGGTCAGTCCAAAAGGACTATACAAACAGTAAAAGACATGCTTAGAGCTTGTGCCTTGGATTGGTCAACTGATTGGGAAGTTCATTTGCCCTTGATTGAATTCACCTATAACAATAGTTGGCATGCTTCTATTAAGATGGCACCATTTGAAGCTTTGTACGGGAGAAGATGCCGACCACCCCTGTGCTGGGATGATTCTTCGGACTTGATCGGGACAGAACCGGAATTGATAGTTCAGACTCAAGAGAAGATAGCTTTGATTCGGGAAAGACTGTTAACTGCCCAGAGTCGACAGAAGTCTTATGTAGATGTGCGTCGTCGCCCGCTAGAGTTCGACATTGGGGACCACGTACTATTGAAGGTGTCTCCTACACGAGGAATTTTCCGTTTGGGGATATATCGGACAATATGAGATCCTCGAGAGAGTTGGGTACAGGGTGGACTTACCACCATCGCTGAGTCACGTTCACAATGTGTTTCACGTATCCCAATTGCGTAACTATGTACCAGATCCCAGTCATATTATTGATTTCGACGAGATCGAGATAGCTAATGACAGCACCTTCGAAGAGAGACCGATCAAGATACTTGAGAGTCGGATCAAACAATTGAGGAATAAACCAATACCCTTGGTTAAAGTACAATGGTCACGACATGGAGTTGAAGAGGCCACTTGGGAAATGGAGGACAATATGAAGACTAGGTATCCAGAGTTGTTTTCATCTTAAGTTTCGGGACGAAACTTCTTTTTAAGGAGAGAGGATGTAATACCCGAGATTTCTGATGTGTATTTGAACCTTGTGATATTGTATTTGTTGCATTTTGATCTGAGTATTATTCTCCGTATTTCATGATCCGGTGTTGTTGAGCATATGATTTCATGAATGTGTTCAAAATTGTGATTTTTGCGATTGTAGCGCACACTATCGACTAGGCGTAGCGTACGCTAATTTGGGTTTCGTAGCGCACGCTATGTATGAACCTTAGTGCGCGCTATACATAGTCAACTTGATTAAGACAGGGTGGTAGGTGAGATCATCCGCGGATCTTGGTTGGGACATGTTGGGATGAACCTGGACGGCTTTTGGAAAAAGCCGAGTCAACGCTGTTTAGCACACGCTACTGGTATGAGGATAGCGGACGCTAAATGTTGAGTACAGTGAGGTCAGTAAGCTTCGTATGGCCATTAGCGCATGCTATATACGTGGTAGCGTACGCTAATTTATGAACTTAGCGCACGTAAAGGGATGTTAGCGTACGCTAAGTAGAGACCAGGAAGAAACAGTAGACTACAGGCCCGTTAGCGCACGCTATGGATATGGACTAGCGCGCGCTAATAACCATTTTCTATATATAGGACAGCACCATTTTTCATTTTTCAGATTTCGTCACTTCCCAAACTCGATTTCTGAAACTTACTGAGTTACTTCCTCCATCTTAAACCTCTCATATCATCATCCTATCTCGAGTTTGAAGATTGTAGATCATTGGAGATTGGTGTTCAAGCTCTCGGTGTTGGATTTCTTTAAGTTCCTCCTTGTTCTTCACTATTTTGAGGTAGGTGATTCTTCACCAACTGGAGTAGTATTCTTAAGGATGTTTTGGAACATGTTTTGAGATTATCTAGTCAGTTAAATTCATACGTAGTTGAACATCATGTTGTTAGAAGGATATTTTCGATGTTTCGGTACTTCTTCATCGTATAAACCATTGAACCTTTTAGTGTTTGAACTCCTGAGCACATTCATTAAGCTACAAAACCGATTATGGCCAGTTTATGGACATTATCAAGTTCTTATGTATTTCATAATGGAATTACACGTATTGGGGCATTGAATGGATTGAACTTAGGATATTTTATTGAACATGAAGATGATGTATCAAGTGAATTTAGTAATCAAGTTCTTGATGTGTTCTACGGAGTAATTTCGATATATTGTTGGTTCGGATAAGTGAAGAACATGATTAGAATCATTGTAAGAAGAACTATCCTGTGATGTATTGAAGAATCCGACCGTAGGATACATTGATCTTAGGTAGGATACTACGTGTTTTTGTCGGGTTAGTATCCTAATGTTGATTCAAATCCAAATTGATATAGGGCAGTGTAGTAAGCTCATATGTTTGAATATATCATGCTCTTTTTGATGTTCTTGATGATTAAACCGATTATCTGGAACCGTTAGTTATACCGATATTATTATTCGTTGAAGGTTCGGGTTTTGGTGGATTGATCGAGTGAGAGTTCTTCGGGCTGGTTGAAGATTTCTTCTTCGTAGTAACAACCCTTACCGCCATTCTAAGGCAAGTATCATAATTTGTTAATATTGGTATTTTGAGCATGCATGTGGTTTATTCATGTTGTTGAACATGGGATTTATTTCGTTGAATTGTCATGATATTCGTTATCAAGTGTTTGTATGTTCATGTTGATGAACATAGCGATTTTGCATATATGTATGCATGAGTTGTGTTTGTGTATGTTGTACGATCTATCTTTGAGGCGCCTGGATCGGATGTCCACCTCGTGTTGGTCCGACGGGATCATCTTGGGATCTATGCTGAGGGCGCTGGATCATTGGACGGGTTTTTCCACCTCGTGTTGGTCCGACGGGATCATCTTGGGATCTATGCTGAAGGCGCTGGATCATTGGAATACCCATACTGTGTTAATGGAATCTTGTGGATTCGCATTGTTGGATTCCGGTAGCGAAAGTTCATGTTGTATATTTTGTTATGCATTGTTGTTGCATATTCGATTTGTTTAATATGATACTTGTACTAGCATCGTTTTGCTAACCCCTTCGGGAGTGGACATTTGTTTTGATGTTCAGGTAGCCGAGGAGCGGGAAAACAGCCACAGTACCGACGTGATGACGAAGGGGCTCAGTGATGTTTATTGTTATTGTGATTTGTCTTCTTGGTTCACTTTCTGTACTCGAGTACGTGTGTTTTTAATAATATTATTTCGATATGGTTGTATTAATTAACTCAATGGATCAGTTGAAACCGGTTTTGTATTTTGAACTTCTATGGTGCTGTTGTATTATATTTACGTTTCTTTTAATTAGCCTTGTAAATCCTTACTTAAAGGGTTTACGGCGCTGTAATTATTCCGAATATCTCGTGGTGTTATAGTAACGATAGTCCATAACCTCCTGTCTCAATTCGTTCGATGCATTACGTACGTAAAATAAGTGCCATAGCGTACGTAACACATGCGTTGACTTGATACAGTAAATGTCCAGTTAGCGTACATTATACACTAATCGTAGCGTACGCTAACCTCAGCGTTGACTCGCCCGTCCACATCCACGCCGAAAGATGCCGACCGTGGGCCCACCTGCCGATCATATCTCGGATCCTGCCTGATACAAACTTTACGTATGTTAACTCATCCACTTAACGTACGTAATAGCTGTAATACCCGAGATCTTTATTCTGGATTCGATGGGTTTTCTGGGTTTTATCGGATTGTCATTGTCCTCATCGTTGGAATTTTGTGCCATATTTTGGTCGTGCCTTATTGGGGCATGTGTTTAGAGGCGTTTCGGATCACTTTGTGAGTTTTTGAGTTTTTATGGTGTAGCGCACGCTAATGCTTGTGGCATAGCACACGCTACGGCGTTGTGGTTAGCGCACGCTACCGAATTTGTAGCGCACGCTAATTGGCAGTCCAGAGATAGTCCAGTAACTACTGGACTGGGACTGGAGCTTTGTTAGCGCACGCTAAGGCCGATAGCTAGCGCACGCTATCGACTGCTTAGCGCACGCTCTCTCTTCTTTCTAGCGCACGCTACCCGGTAGGTGCAGTTCTGTCCAGGGGCTACTGGACTGGCTTTGTGACCCGTTAGCGCACGCTACGGATTTTAGCTAGCGCACGCTAACTTTGTTATAGGCATTTTCTCTGGAGCATTGACCCCGTTAGCGCACGCTAATGCAGGGCGTTTAGCGCGCTAATAAGCATCGAGATAAATCTTGGGCAATGACATTAAGTCGTCATTTTCCCACTTTTCTTCATCCCTTCCGATGGGAGTGAGATCCAGAGGCGAGTAGGACCGATCTTTTTCTTCTAGCTTCATCTTTGAGCGGATTTGTAGATGTTTAACAACATCTAATCGTCTTCTTGGTCCAAATCAAGGTAATCTCTTTTTAGAACCCTATTTTCTTAAATTTGGGGTTTTTGCTTGGATTTGTGATTCTTAACCGATCTCATCCGATCGGTTATTTGTTCTTGTTTGTCTTGACCGTAATCTTTATATTTTGTTAACCGTTCATCGATTTTTATAGTCCGGATCAACGATTCTTGATTTCTTTGAGAACACTTAGATCCATGTCGTTTTTAGGATCGTTTCGGATTTCGATTAGTGTTATTGATTCGTGGTGATGCCATTTTCGTAGTATTTGTGGGCTGTCGAAGTCTTGATCATTTTTGGAAGTTCGAAGGTTGCCCGATCGTGCCCGTTCGTCATTTCGTCGCTCGTGATATCGAGGCAAGTATCTTGTCTATACGTTTCATGTTTCGTAGGCGTAATTAATGATAAATGATTTTATGCGAAACCCAATGTTTAATGAACGTAAAAAGGGATCGGTATGTTCTCGATAAATGTTGTCTTTCAACGATAATTCGTGTACTTCGTGAATATATGTGTTCTCAGAATATGTGTGTTGGTTTTGTATGTTGAAAAGATGCTATAATCACTTTGAGTGAGTTTAATAGACCGTAATCCTTTGCCGGGGATTACGTAATGCTATGTGTACTTCTTCGGTAAGAACGTATTGTGTGTGATATTAGTTGTTACTCCTTTGAAAGGAGGTTGTGATGTTTAAGTGTTGTTTGGCTTGATGTTCTGCTCAATGTTATGTGATCGTTGAAAGTGATGTGCCTCCGGGTAGGATTATTGAATCTCCGGGATCCATACTTGCTAGTATGGGTCGGGCATGACCGTAGGGTTATCCAATCCGGGTATGTCTTGCGGGGACTCCGAGGTTCGGGGCTTGCTAGCCCGATGCCGGGATAACTTGTGGGGGTTATCATTGGGTATGTATTACGGGGACTCCGAGGTTCGTGGCTTGTTAGTCCGATGCCGGGATAACTTATGGTTGTGGTTTGGAATGGTTCTGTGGCTATTGCCACGAGGACATGTGATTTGGTATGGTTTCCTATTGGGTTATTCACTCGGGTATGTTCTACGGGAGCATCTGAGGTTCGTGGCTTGTTAGCACGGGACGCGAATAATCCTTAAGAATATGTGTTATGTGATTCGGGTCGTGGACCCTGTGGCTTATGATTCGGGTCTTGGACCCCGTGTGTTGTGAATTGAGTTGTGAAACCGCGTTTGATTATTGGAATCGTATTTTGGAAAGACGATTTTGGGCTGTGTCCCCAACTGTTTTCGAAAGACTTGAGAATTCCTTAATTCCAAATGTTTTCAAACTCCTGAGATCGTAAAATATTTTGTATGAGATACATGGTTCTATTCCTACCTTTTACAAATCAAACTGTTTTGATTAAGTGAAATATCTCGGGAAATATATTCAAGATTTTTTTTATATTCTTGAAGCACGTTGTGTATGGCTTGTACTTCTGTTTTATACTTGCACTAGCAAAACAGTGGAGTTTTGCTAACCCCCGAGTATTCGGGGGGTGGATATCTGTATTGCGTCCAGGTACTTGCAGGTAGTTGGGGAGCGAATCACAGGATCGATACGAAGGATGATGGGAGACGAAGATACTAATCACGTGAAGACCAATTGTAGAGTATTTGGTAGAGTCGTGTTTGCTATCCCTCCGATGTGTTGTCACCCCGATTTATGGGAGTGTTATGGGAATGAGTTTTGGGAAAGAATCTTGTATGTAATGTTGTCTGTGTTGTGAAAAGGGCCAAATCGGCCTAATGGTCCTTTATGTAGCCATGTCGGCATGTGGAGTGATGTATTGTTTTGTATTTAGCCCGGTAGATCCTCGCGGAGAGGGTCTGCGGCGCTGTAATATTCCCGAGTGGTTTGGGGGTGTTACAGAATATGGTATCGGAGCTTAGGTTGAGGAAACCTAGGCTGTCGAGTTGAGTTGTGTGTTGTCGGGTCTTGTCTTGTCAGATTTGGTCTGACTGAGTGGTGTCGCGACGCGTCGTCTGAGTTGTCGGTCGTGATTAGTATCGAGGTGCAACCATCATCTTCGTGCGATCTGTGGATGTAAGTCTCCCTATTTTGTTGTGTATCGTGTTATACGAGTTTATGTGATTCTGTGTTATTATGTGGAGTTTAATTGTGCCTCGTGAATACTTACTCCATACTTGTTGGATTCTCGTATTGTGTTGGAATAAAGAGTAGTACCGGTGTGCATGTATATATGTATACATCTTTGTGTGAAATCGTTTTTATAGGGATGATGTTTTGGACTAGTTACTCAATAAAAGTTTATCAATGTGGTATTTTAAACTTCAAATATTTTGGGGAAGTCACGTAAATTCTATTTAAAAACATCCTTCGAGGAGGAAAAATAATTTGATTTTCGTATGATGACCTCGAGACCAAATATTTTGAGAATTCAAACTACACATATTATATTTTCATCTTGCATTGAAAATTTTCAAAATTTGATTTTTAAATGCTTAAACGAGATCTACCAATAGTTTACTTGAGACGTGACTTTCGCCTTCAACTTTTTCGGTTAAACGATATGTAGTGAGAATGTAAATTGTTGGCGTTTGGATTCGTATGTTGTTGTTTATTTGTAACCTTCGGCTTTTGGCATTACTTGGTATATGTTCATGAATGTGTTGCTGGATGAGAGTAGCTAGCGCGCGCTAACGTGGCATGGCTAGCGCACGCTAAGTCTCTGTTAAATCATACCCTAATCGGTCTGAGCAGAAGCTCGGAAACTACATTCTGGCCGTAAGTCTAACTTTTGCGATTGTTAGGCTGACCGTTTGAGACCGTACTCTATTTGTGTTGTTCATGAATAACAATTGTTGTGTGTGGTTATGTGTAATTTGAACTGTGTTCTTGTCCGCTGCGTGTGTAAAGTCCAAAATGACTTTTTGGGTACTTTTACCAAATAGTGTGTGTTTCAAAATGACCTTCCGGGTTTGTAAATTTGAATTATTTTGTTGACCCTTTTTCCTAACTCTTTTGTCGGGTGACTTAACATATATTTTGAAACTATTGAATTTCCGCGTCTACGCCTTGTAATTTCAAATGGTATTTGATGATGGTATTTGGTATTTGAAAAATGACTTTTGGGGAGTATTTGGAAAGTATTACCGTCATCGGCCTTTTTGGCATTTTGGAACGTTTTTGAAAATGGTTTTCAACTTGGTGAGTTCCGGCGCGGAAACCGTACAGAAAATGATTTTGATATAATGGATGATTTCAATTTCATTGTATTTATAAATCGCATAACAACGACATTATAAATGAAGATTTTTGGTATAATAGTTTGTATATTGTGCTCTAACTGGAATTAAATGGTAATATGTATATGATTTAATGATGTTGGATTAAAGACAGAGATGTGAATATCTTGCTATGTGTAATGATCCTTCGTTGCCATAGGTTGTTGTTTGTTAGTATGCCGAGGGGCAGAGGTCGTGGTCGTAACTGCAGTGCGATGGCCACGGGGATCGGATGCGGAATCGAGAGAATGTCGTTGAGAATGATTTTAGTTTGGGTGTAGCTACTATATTGCAACAAGTAGCGACTCGGATGACTCGATTGACCCGGGTGGTTCAACGCGGCATTGACGCGAGTCGAACGTCGGTGTAAATCAATGGCTTCGCGAGGTAGTTCGTATGAATCCCCCTCGATTCGCGGTCTTTGCGGATGCGTTGGGCTGGGATGGTTGGATTTTCCAGTTGGGAAAGATTTTCGAGGCTGTCGGATGTCCTGAAGAGCGGAAGGTACCTATCGCTCAGTACCTTCTCGACAAAGATGCCGCTAATTGGTGGGAAGCTGTTAAACCTCGTGATCATGATGTCACGTGGGCGGAGTTCCAAGCATTTATGGAAGCTGAGTTCTGTCCGAAACCGATTAGAGAGCAGATGATTCGTGAATTCTACTTGGCAGAACCGCAAGATATATCGGTGTCACAAGCTATCATCGATTATAGCAAACAACTCAGTTATGTGCGAGATCGGGTGAGAACCAAGGAAGAGAGGATCCTTCACTTTGACAGACGGATGAAGCCGGATATTCGTGTGTATATGTCGGGATTCAATTGCACTTCATTGAGAGACTATCAAGATCGAGCCTTAGCTCGTGAACTAGCTTCATTATCGTCGGAGCGTGTGCTCGAGTCGAAGAAGCAAAGGAAGTCCGATGATCGTGTGGACAATACAGGAGTCGGTGTTTCTAATTTGCAACGTAGTAGTCTCTCCGCTGTGAAGCTCCATCGCTCGATGCGTGGAACTGAGAGTTCCAAATCTTCTGTTCTGACTCCTGGTAAAGCCAGGAGATGTTTTAACTGTAATGTGGCGAGACATGTTCGTGCACATTATCCTTCCCCACCAGTAACGTGTTACAGGTGCGGACTCGAGGGACACCGGGTTCAGTTTTGCGAGATGGTTACTGAACATTCTGAGGCTCAGACTTGAGCTTTGATAACAGGATCGACTCCAAGTAGTCCCGGAGGGGCGTGGTCTATCAGTTGTATGTTGAGTTATTTCCCTTGCTTTGTTGTTTCGAAACTCGGAGATTGACTTCTTTTATTTGAAGTGGATCAGATTTTGAACTCTGTACTCTCGACTCTGTCGAATCGTTTATATTCGTTGATATTTTTTGAACTTGTCCCGTCTTGTGCTTTTGTTGATCGAACGAGTTGTGGTATTGTTTCGGAATAAACCGTTTGTCGTTATGACTTTCCAATTGCTATTCCCTTTCCTGTGGATCTTATGTGAATACACATCTTGTTGTCTTCACCAGATCGTATATTGTCTCGAGTCGAGATGTGAACTTTGGGGTTGTTGTTTGAGTATTATTGTTCGTCGTGATTCGAACATGATTGATCGACTGTTGTTGTCTCGATCGTTGTAACTCAATCGTTTGATGGTTCAGTTTTTGTTGATCTCGTTTCGTAATTGTTGAGCATTCGGACTCCTTCGTGATTTCCTTAAGTTCGGGAAATTTGCTTCATTTTCGACCTCCCCATCCTCGTGTTGTGGAATTTTGTATTTGTTCAACGATTAGATCGCATTGTGATTGGCGTACTGTTCGGGCTGGTCAACCTTATTGATTTTGTTCGTTGCGTTCTGTTATCTTTCTGACGTAGCGACATGCATGGTAGCAGACACGTGTTGCATGTGATTCATTTCACGTTGTCGACAACGGATAGCTTGTGTCATCTGGAATTGTTTTGCATTATTCGTTTTATGTTTCAAGTTCTGGGGACGAAACTTCTTTTAAGAGGGGTAGAATGTAATACCCGAGATCTTTATTCCAGATTCGATGGGTTTTCTGGGTTTTATCGGATTGTCATTGTCCTCATCGTTGGGATTTTGTGCCATATTTTGGTCGTGCCTTATTGAGGCATGTGTTTGGAGGCGTTTCGGATCACTTTGTGAGTTTTTGAGATTTTGTGGTGTAGCGCATGCTAATACTTGTGTCATAGCGCACGCTACGGCGTTGTGGTTAGCGTACGCTACCGAATTTGTAGCGCACGCTAACTGGCAGTCCAGAGATAGTCCAGTAACTACTGGACTGGGACTAGAGCTTTGTTAGCGCACGCTAAGGCCGATAGCTAGCGCACGCTATCGACTGCTTAGCGCACGCTCTCTCTTCTTTCTAGCGCACGCTACCCGGTAGGTGCGATTCGTCCGAGGCTACCGGATCAAGCTTTGTGACCCGTTAGCGCACGCTACGGATTTTAGCTAGCGCACGCTAACTTTGTTATAGGCGATTTCTGGAGCGTTGACCGTTAGCGCACGCTAATGCAGGGCGTTTAGCGCGCGCTAATAATCGTCAAAGATAAATACGGCGGCATTAAGTCGTCATTTTCCCACTTTTCTTCATCCCTTCCGACGGGAGTGAGATCCAGAGGCGAGTAGGACCGATCTTTTTCTTCTAGCATCATCTTTGAGCGGATTTGTAGATGTTTAACAACATCTAATCGTCTTCTTGGTCCAAATCAAGGTAATCTCTTTTTAGAACCCTATTTTCTTAAATTTGGGGTTTTTGCTTGGATTTGTGATTCTTAACCGATCTCATCCGATCGGTTATTTGTTCTTGCTTGTCCTGACCGTAATCTTCAGATTTTGTTAACCGTTCATCGATTTTTATAGCCCAGATCAACGATTCTTGATTTCTTTGAGAACACTTAGATCCTTGTCGTTTTTAGGATCGTTTCGGATTTTGATTAGTGTTATTGATTCGTGGTGATGCCATTTTCGTAGTATTCGTGGGCTGTCGAAGTCTTGATCATTTTTGGAAGTTCGAAGGTTTCCCGATCATGCCCGTTCATCGTTTCGTCGCTCGTGATATCTAGGTAAGTATCTTGTCCATACGTTTCATGTTTCGTTGGCGTAATTAATGATAAATGATTTTATGCGAAACCCAATGTTTAATGAACGTAAAAAGGGATCGGTATGTTCTCGATAAATGTTGTCTTTTAACGATAATTCGTGTACTTTGTGAATATATTTGTTCTCGGAATATGTGTGTTGGTTTTGTATGTTGAAAAGATGCTATAATCACTTTGAGTGAGTTTAATAGACCGTAATCCTTTGCTGGGGATTACGTAATGCTATGTGTACTTGTTCGGTAAGAACGTATTGTGTGTGATATTAGTTGTTACTCCTTTGAAAGGAGGTTGTGCTGTTTAAGTGTTGTTTGACTTGATGTTCTACTCATTGTTATGTGATCGTTGAAAGTGATGTGCCTCCGGGTAGGATTGTTGAATCTCTGGGATCCATACTTGCTAGTATGGGTCCGGCGTCACCGTAGGGTTATCCAATCCGGGTATGTCTTGCGGGGACTCCGAGGTTCGGGGCTTGCTAGCCCGATGCCGGGATAACTTGTAGGGGTTATCATCGGGTATGTATTGCGGGGACTCCGAGGTTCGTGGCTTGTTAGTCCGATGTCGGGATAACTTATGGTTGTGGTTTGGAATGGTTCTGTGGCTGTTGCCACGAGGACATGTGATTTGGTTTGGTTTCCTATTGGGTTATTCACTCGGGTATGTTCTACGGGAGCATCTGAGGATTGTGGTTGTTAGCACGGGACGCGAATAATCCTTAGGAACATGTTTTATGTGATTCGGGTCGTGGACCCTGTGGCTTATGATTCGGGTCTTGGACCACGTGTGTTGTGAATTGGGTTGTGAAACCGCGTTTGATTATTGGAATCGTATTTTGGAAGGACGATTTTGGGCCGTGTCCCCAAGTGTTTTCGAAAGACTTGAGAATTCCTTAATTCCAAATGTTTTCAAACTCCCGAGATCGTAAAATATTTTGTATGAGATACATGGTTCTATTCCTACCTTTTACAAATCAAACTGTTTTGATTAAGTGAATTATCTCGGGAAATATATTGAACATTTTTTTTATATTCTTGAAGCACGTTGTGTATGGCTTGTACTTCTGTTTTATACTTGCACTAGCAAAACAGTGGAGTTTTGCTAACCCCCGAGTATTCAGGGGGTGGAGGTCTGTATTGCGTCCAGGTACTTGCAGGTAGCTGGGGAGCGAATCACAGGATCGATACGAAGGATGATGGGAGACGAAGATACTAATCACGTGAAGACCAATTGTAGAGTATTTGGTAGAGTCGTGTTGGTTATCCCTCCGATGTGTTGTCACCCCGATTTATGGGAGTGTTATTGTATTTCAGCCCTTGCGTGGGAATGAGTTTTGGGAAAGAATCTTGTATGTAATGTTGTGTGTGTTGTGAAAAAGGGCCAAATCGGTCTAATGGTCCTTTATGTAGCCATGTCGGCATGTGAAGTGATGTATTGTTTTGTATTTCGCCTAGTAGATCCTCGCGGAGAGGGTCTGCGGCGCTGTAATATTTCTGAGTGGTTTGGGGGTGTTACAATAGCTGCACACCTTACGTACGTTAACTATCCTTCTTAACGTACGGAATCCTTGTGCACTAGCGTATGTTAAGTATACATCGTAGCGTGCGCTATCGTGGCTGTACTTAGTCATTTTCAGCTATTCTTGTCCAACGTCTCGACATACAGAATACGAACATACGGCATACTGAATACACATACTCCTTCCAACAATATTCTCATACAATACGCCCGACACACAATATCTTCAAATACAACTGTCAACCAAGTGCGGTAATTATACCAATACATATGTTTTAGTCCTTCAATTATTTTATCCATACTGTACAGATTCCACGTTGTACGACATAACTCGGATAAAATAACATTAAACAATAGTAGTAGAAATTCAGGATATTACATTCTACCCCACTTAAAATAAGTTTCGTCAAAACTTGCAATCCGTCATAAAAAAACCGCTCAACCAAAACATCCCGAACTTATCACGGTAACGATCAATCATCATCATTACCGAATAACCAAAATAGCATCCTTACAAATGCGCAAAGTTTCTCATGAGATACTAGCAAATGACTCCACTTCAAAGCCTCAACATGCTAACAATCACAATTCACAAATTCAACAAAATGCGTCGTCACAACTCAATTATGGAATAACCCATCCGTGTCAAAGTCTGTTTGCTTGACCGCACAATCAAGTTCCAATTCCGATCAAACAAATAATACATGATACATCTATGAAACAACTGTCAAAACAATTACACAAATCCCTAAACATCGACACAAAATTCGAACGCTCGTACGATCATTAACAATGATCAATCAAATTAATCGAGAATACCTATGACATGATAAACTCCAATACGACCAATCCAAAGGTCAAAACACAATCGAGTATATCATCAACATGATAGACTCTAATAGGACCATCCAAAGGTCAAAACACAACCGAGTATATCATCAATATGATAAATTCCAATGTCATCAACGAACGATCGACGACAATCGAGAATATCCTCACATGGTAACTTCCAACATGATCAATACAGAACCACAGAGATAGATATACGGACGAATAAAATTCTCAAAATGTTACACCAATCACATATAGTGGATCTCAAATAAACACACCCGACTGGTGAACATACCCCTCGGCATACGAACAATCAATCACAAACCGATGGAAATACCCAATCATAAATGGAGTGGGAACGACCAATCAATATCCAAAACAAACATTCTGCGGTCACCATCCCCAAATCCACACTTACAAAGGAATCATTCAAAATCACTATGGTAAAATCGTACTACTACCATACCAATGGAATCACATAGCACATATGTCTCGGTTTCACAAAATCCAAAGTTCCAAAATTATATTCTGTGCATGAATCTACAACACGCAGCATATTTCTCTTATCTGATCAACCAACCGATCATCCCTGGATAACCAAACTACCATACTAAAGTTTGAATCTCTTTTCATCATACCATACCGATGTATATATCCAGTTTGTGAGTCTTGTTCAGAACTTCACCATGATATGCATATTCACTAAATGCGTATGTATATCAATCACATTTTCAAAACTAGATTGAAATCATATAATCTCGTCAAGAAGACAAATTTTCAAAAATTCTTTCAAGAATTGCAAAACCCATAACATAAATTTTCGTAGGACCACGAAATCTATTTTCGAAAAATTAAATCGGCTTGCCTACGATAAGTTCTCGATGACAATTCTTTTTAAATACATATGATTAAATAAAATGGAATTATGCAAATGCTTGACCACATCCATACTCCTGTATACCAGTTCGTCTTGTCACCGAATCCACTGACATTCCATCGGAAAACCATACGATAGAGTTCCAAAATCTCAATATATAGACTCCGACAAAAATAAGGAGGCTCGAAAATTGGAGAAGGGATAAGATTGTAAAGGATAAAAGAAGATCCAAGAAAAAATGGATAAATGTGATTGAAAACGATGTGAAGTTTCTTAGGATTGAAAAAATATTGCGATGGAGAGGATAAAGTGGAGGGATAATATACGTGTGGATGGTGGAGTTTTATTATTATTATTTTTATTATTATTATTATTATATTTGTAACACCCGCTAAATTTAGAAAAATTAATTCTTAATTTATTAATTATTATTTTTATAGTAAATATTAAATGATAATCCAATTTAAATTATCAGCTGGGCTTATGATTATTTAGTGAGCCCAATTCAGGAATTTCTAATTTATTTATAGACCCAAGTTAATTAATTATCGAGCCCAAATATTATAAGTCCATTTTAATTAAATTTTTATACATTCATTTTTTGGGCAACCAACCATTATAGTGTTCGGCCCAATTAAAAATAATGATCAACTACTAATACCCAAGCCCAACCCCCATAATTAATTTAGAACCCAATTATCACATCCAACCCATATTTCTCTCCCCTCACTCACGATCAGAACATGGAAGGAGGTTTTCTCCACTTTCATCAACCACCTTATTTGAGTAGTGGGCATCATGGAGGAGTAGTTATACATCATGGGAGTATTTAATAAATTCAGTATAAAAGAAAAACATATTTGTAGTCCACAATACACAGAAATCTCCTACACAACAAAAATCTCAAACACATTCACATCTCACTTGCATAAATTCATATCAAAATACACAGCAAACTCTCACAAATTCACAGGAACTTGACGTCGCCATTTTCTTGTCCTGCATTTCACCGATCCGCAGGTAAACTTCTGTTTAATTCTTTCCATAACACACACACACATATTCAAAAAAAAATTAATCGGGATCAGAAACCCATCACTTCTATAAACCTTCATCACAACCCTGAAACTGAAACCGAATTCAAACTTAACCCGAACCCTCAATAATCTCAGCCGAGTCATCCTACAACCAGAATAGGAAACCCGAAAACTGGAATCAAATCCCAAATCAAACCCCAACCATGTTTTCTTTTTGAATTCATAAAAAGGAACCACTTCTAGGAAAATCGGAATCAGAGGAAAAAAAAAATCACCTGAGAAATTATTTTTCTTACCCCGACCAAACTCGGCCTGTCGCCACCGCCATTTGCTTCCCTTTCCAAATCGCGCCGCCGCCACATAGTTCCCGGCGAGCATGGTCAGTTCGCCTTCCATCGTCGTTGCCGCTAAACCTCCTTGGACCTTCCATCGGAAGTCTGAATCCTAGACTGTGGGAGTTCGACCCGAAGGAATCATGGTGAACAAGACAGTCGTGATTCCGATCCAGTACTTAAACGCCACCGCAGCGTGAGCCGATCTTCATGCCCGAAGGAATTTCTCAGAAGCCTGCCAATGGGGGAGAGAACGATAAGGAATTTCTCAGAAGCCTGCCAATTGGGGAGAGAACGATTTGAGGAAGGGAAGGGATTTCTCACGCCCTGTAGTGATTAGGCCGGCTTTACATTCATTTAATTGGGCCGAAGCCTCATCCGGCCCAAATACTTTAAAACAATGCCCATTTAATCCCCGAGCCAAACTCCAATTTCAGTCTTGGGTCCATTAATCCAGCCCTATTTACTTAAGTCCTGATCTACTTTTACTCCAATTCAGCCCAAATAAATCCAATCTTCAATTTCAATTAATTTTATATGTTCACATATATTAAAATACATGCCTCTTTAATTGTAGGCTACGAGAATCAAGGGCACGATTAACACGTTCATAAGCATTTCAAGCATTTGCATTCAAGTCATCTCAATTTCAGGTGGGAATTATTACTTGTCAATTTTAATTGCTTTATTTGGATTGCATAGGTGATATGTTATATTTACGATTAACATGCAGTCACATGTTTTTCGTACCAAGTATCGATTTATGATTAACATGCAATCACATGTTTTTCATACCAAGTATCGATATGTTTACATGCAGTCACATGTTTACATGCTCAAGTTGATATAACAATTATTCATGTTATGCCTCCGTTATGTATTGTGATTATTGTTGACTTGTGATGTTCCCACGAGCGATAGAAAGCTCACCCCATTTTTATGTAAAATTTTCAGGTTAATTCGGAATGGAGAGGACGGGTTGTCGAGCAGGCCGACATATGATTAATACTATAATTATTTCTTTTAATTCCGCTCAAGTTACTCTGAAACAATTAATTTATTTTTAGTAATTATTTTCCGCTGTCATATTTTACGATCGTATTGGAGATTCGAAATCCTTTTTAGTTCCGCAAATATTTTAGAAAATGTATGTTTAGTAACGACTTGAAATTTCTACAAGTTTTCTCATTATTAATATTTTATTCATAAAATACGATTAGAAAATCGGGTCGTTACAGTATGGTATCAGAGAAAAATCCGGTCTACTTTCCTGGTACGCCGGAAGATTTTTAAAGTTAAAAATATTTTTCATTTTCAAGGAAATATCATATGTTCGACTGCCGCTACTTCGCTACTCCATTCCAAGGTAAACAGCTTAAAGTCATGTTTATATCATACATTTAAACTAATCGTAAAACTTAATAATTTTACGCAAATATGCATGTATCCAGTTAGTATGGCCGGTTTCACAGTAACTCCACGTAAGAGGACCGAGGCGGGATCCAGCTCGCGCCCCCTAGCACATAGAGACTCTTGGGGAAATCCAGGACTCCCCTAGAATGCCCCGTACTACGTGGTCGAGAGGATTCAGAAATGGTTCATGTCCGGGAAGACGGGAGATCCGGTCGAAGAAGTCGAGCACTTGATCATCACTTTGCCGAATGACTGGAGTTTCACCATATACTGCCTGTGGCACGAGGCGAACCGCAGGACCCCGGAGGAAAGAATAGTCGTAGATGACTTTCAGTATGCTGCTGGAAGAATTCTCGACTTGTTTTCGAGAGGGGAGATCCCCAAGATATATGAGATGCATAATACCCCATCACAGCCGATGGAGGAATTTGAGGAGGATCCCGAGGAGGATCCAGAGGAAGAGGAGGACCCAGAGCTCGAACCGATGGTTGACTCGGATGACGAGGATATCATCTCCTGGACTGAGTCCCCACCCCCTGTTCGTGTCATTGAAATCCTTAGCAAGGATTTATGAAAATTAATTTTGTTATGTCGTGATTTTAATATTTTAGTAGTAACTATTAGTCTTAGCTCCCATTTCAGTATTTTATGTTGACTATCAAAAGTTATCATTAATAGAATATTTAATTTCTCGTATTAATCAATTCCAAGATGTAATGAATTATTTTATCTTATGCCACGTGTATAAATATCTTTATCTCTACCTCATTTCTCGCACTCAAGAACTTACAAGAACAACGATTCGTGGACAGGATATGGCTCCCCGCGAAATCACCCCGAATGTCGAGTCTCAAAACCAAGCCCAAGGCACACTTAATACGTCTGCAAGTGGGAGTGATGCCCCTAATCGCCAAGAATCGCTCTCGGGTCTAACCACTCTTCTCCAAGGAGCGACCATAACGCCTCCAACCACTCAAGGGCAAGTTCAGGCCAGAGTAATAAATCAGTTCAACAAGTTCAAAACTCCAACATTCCTTGGGAGGGAAGGGCCAGCTGCCATCGAGGAATGGCTATTGAACTTGGAGAGTATTTTCGATTACATGGCCTGCACGGATGAGCAGAAGGTTTCATGCGCAGTCTTCCAACTCAAGGAGGACGCTAGGACTTGGTGGAACGGATCCTGGAGACTCCGAACCGAAGAGGAACGTAGAACACTGTCTTGGGAAGGATTTAAAGAAACGGTGATGGACAAGTATTATCCACGGTCGTATAAGGCCAAAATGCAGAAGGAGTTCCTAGATCTAACTCAAGGAGGCATGACGGTCATGGAATACGAAAGGAAGTTCAATCACATGTGCCGATTCGCACCATTCATAGTTGCGAATGATGACATGAAGGCACAAAAGTTTCGCGATGGACTTCAAGACAGAATCCGACATCATCTGGCTAGCCATGGAAAGATGTCGTATAAGGAAGCCGTGTCCAGAGCAGAAGATATATCAGCTAGCTTGGATATGGAAAGGGCTAGGGCTCGCCATTGTGAATACGAACAAAAGAAAGTGGCAAGGACCGAATAATAATACTAGCAACAAGAAGGGTAGTAGAGAAGGACCATCCGGTCAAAGACACAAGACGACTACCCAACCCGCTCAAAATGTGGGAAGAGGCACAAGGGAGTTTGCATGCTAGACGTAATCGATGCTACCGGTGCCATGAAGAAGGACACATGGTCTCTCAGTGCCCACAGAAGAACAATGACCCAGATAGAAGGGTCCAGAATCAAGGTTCTGGGGGAAAGGCTCGTATGTACAGCCTATCGGAAATTGACAAGGAGAAACCCGGAACGATGTCAGGTATGTTATCTGTCGCTGGAATTCCTGCTTTGGTGTTATTTGATACTGGCGCATCCCATTCATTTATCTCTAAGAAGTTGTTTAGCATGACTGAATTTAGAAGTAGAAAATCTTCTCAAAGCCTTGAAGTTAGTATACCAGCAGGAGAAATAATTTCTGTTGATGATATAGCTAACAGTATAACCATAGAGATAAATGAACGTTTATATCTAGCCGATCTATACATATTAGACATGAATAACTTCGACGTAGTCTTGGGTATGGATTGGTTGGATAAGTATGATGCCGTTTTGCAATGCGCGAGGAGGAACGTGGTCTTACATCCAGCAGCCGGAGTAGAGGACGTATTTCAAGGGGTTAAGCGTAACAAAGCCCCTCTAGTAATATCAGCCATGAAAGCAACGAAGATATTGCGTAAGGGCAATTGTCAAGGATATTTAGTGAATATCATGGGGGAGTCGAAGTCCGAAGTAACGATCGAAGACGTTCATATCGTTAAGGATTATTCAGATGTTTTTCCGGAGAACTTACCGGGTGTTCCACCGGATAGACAAGTGGAGTTTACAATTGACTTGGTGCCTGGAGCAGCCCCTATATCAAAGGCCCCATACAGGATGGCGCCAAAAGAACTACAAGAACTGAAGGTGCAGATTCAGGAGTTACTCGATATGGGATATATCCGACCAAGCGTCTCACCTTGGGGAGCACCGGTGTTATTCGTGAAGAAGAAGGATGGAAGCATGAGAATGTGTATCGATTATCGTGAGTTAAATAGACTCACGATAAAGAACAAGTATCCACTTCCCCGAATCGAAGACTTATTTGACCATCTTGGAGGTTCGGGAGTGTTCTCAAAGATAGATTTGAGGTCAGGATACCATCAACTAAAGATCAAGGACGAGGACATTCCGAAGACTGCTTTCCGAACAAGATATGGTCACTACGAGTTCGTAGTAATGCCATTTGGGCTAAGTAATGCCCCAGCAGTCTTTATGGACTTGATGAATAGAGTTTTCCAACCCTACTTGGATCAGTTTGTTATCGTGTTTATAGATGACATACTAATTTATTCGAAAGACAAAGCAGAACATGAGAAGCATCTACGGACGGTTTTGGAGATACTTCGCAAAGAGAAACTGTATGCGAAGTTTAGCAAGTGTGAATTTTGGCTCAAGAGAGTGGCATTCCTTGGACATGTTGTTACTGCGCAAGGAATTGAAGTCGATCCGTCTAAGATAGAGGCTATCAACGATTGGAAAACACCAACTAACGCGAATGAAGTTCGCAGTTTCTTGGGGTTAGCAGGATATTATAGGAGGTTTATTGAAGGATTTTCTAAGATGGCCGCACCGATGACTCGACTAACGAGGAAAGGAGAACAGTTCCTGTGGAATGAGAAGTGCGAACAAAGTTTTCAAGAACTTAAGCGGAGACTAACCTCGGCTTCGGTTTGACGATTCCAGATCCGTCTAGAGAATTCATGATCTATAGTGACGCATCCAAGCAAGGATTAGGATGTGTTCTAATGCAGCAAGGTAAGGTCATCGCTTATGCGTCAAGGCAATTAAAGCCACATGAGTTAAATTATCCGACGCATGATTTAGAACTAGCCGCGGTAGTTCACACCTTGAAGATATGGCGACATTACCTCTACGGAGGTAAATGTGAGATCTATACCGACCACAAAAGCTTAAAGTATCTATTCACTCAGAAGGAACTTAATATGAGACAAAGAAGATGGCTGGAGTTAGTGAAGGACTACGATTGTACAATTCACTATCATCCAGGGAAGTCGAATGTGGTCGCAGATGCTTTAAGTCGCAAGGTCAGAGGAGAATTGAATTGCATTTTGACTAAGGAAGACAAATTGGTCAGTGAATTTTCAAAGATGAACCTAGAAGTGGCTACACCGTTAAAGCCGGTGGAAGCAATTCTAATGACGTTGTCAGTTCAACCGACCTTGAGAGAGAAGATCAAGGAAGGTCAGGGTCAAGACAATTTCTTGACCAAAATGAAGGAGCGTGTTATAGCTGGAGAGGATAAAGGATTTAGTATATCAGAAGATGGTACGATATACTACAAGGAAAGGATTTGTGTGCCCGACAAGACGGATTTGAAGAAGACGATTTTGGAAGAAGCACACAACACACCATATACTGCTCATCCTGGTAGTACAAAGATGTACCAAGATTTGAAAAGCAAATTTTGGTGGGAAGGTTTGAAGAGAAACGTGGCTGAATTCGTTAGGAGATGTATTATTTGTCACAGTGAAAGCCGAACATCAAAGCCCATTTGGTTTGTTAAAATCACTCCACATTCCAGAGTGGAAATGGGAACACATCACTATGGACTTTGTGGTGAGCTTACCTCGATCGGAAAGAGGAAATCAGGCGATTTGGGTTGTGGTTGATCGCCTCACTAAGTCGGCTCATTTCATCCCAGTGAAGATGAACTTCACAATGTATCAGTATGCGCAATTGTATATTAAGGAGATCATAAGGCTGCACGGAGTACCAGTGTCTATAGTTTCGGATAGAGATACTCGCTTCACGTCACGTTTTTGGGAAAGTTTGCAGGAAGCATTGGGAACTAAATTAAATTTTAGTACAGCCTATCACCCGCAAACTGACGGTCAATCAGAAAGGACGATACAAATACTTGAAGACATGTTAAGAGCTTGTGTGCTGGACATGGGTAATTGTTGGGAACAGTTACTACCTTTGGTAGAATTCGCATACAATAATAGTTTCCAAGCAACGATCGGAATGGCCCCGTACGAGGCACTTTATGGGAGAAAGTGCAGATCGCCGGTTTATTGGGATGAAGTAGGTGAAAGAAAAATTTTGGGTCCCGAGATAATCGAGAGGACCGTGGGTGTAGTAGAAAAGATTCGTGAAAGGATTAAGACAGCACAAGATCGCCAAAAGTCTCATGACGACAAGCGAAGGAAGGACCTTGAGTTTAATGTTGGCGAAAAGGTCTTCCTAAAGGTAGCCCCGACTAAAGGAGTCATTCGATTTGGATCGAGGAACAAGCTGAGACCAAGATACGTCGGACCATTTGAGATCCTCGACCGCATTGGAGATTTGGCATACCGTTTAGCATTACCACCGGAATTTTCAGCAGTACATAATGTTTTTCACGTCTCACAGTTGAGAAAATACGTTTACGATCCTAGTCACGTGATCAACTATTCAACGGTGGAAGTGAACAAAGATCTCACCTACGTCGAACAACCAGTTGCGATAATCGACAGAAAGATTATTCCATTAAGGAATAAAGAGAGAGTACTCGTCAAGGTTCAATGGCGAAATCACACCAAAGATGAAGCTACTTGGGAGCGTGAAGAAGAAATTCGAACTCGTTATCCCGATTTCCTTATTTACGGTAAGTATACTATTTTCGAGGACGAAAATTTTTTCAACAGGGGTAGGATGTAACACCCGCTAAATTTAGAAAAATTAATTCTTAATTTATTAATTATTATTTTTATAGTAAATATTAAATGATAATCCAATTTAAATTATCAGCTGGGCTTATGATTATTTAGTGAGCCCAATTCAGGAATTTCTAATTTATTTATAGACCCAAGTTAATTAATTATCGAGCCCAAATATTATAAGTCCATTTTAATTAAATTTTTATACATTCATTTTTTGGGCCAACCAACCATTATAGTGTTCGGCCCAATTAAAAATAATGATCAACTACTAATACCCAAGCCCAACCCCCATAATTAATTTAGAACCCAATTATCACATCCAACCCATATTTCTCTCCCCTCACTCACGATCAGAACATGGAAGGAGGTTTTCTCCACTTTCATCAACCACCTTATTTGAGTAGTGGGCATCATGGAGGAGTAGTTATACATCATGGGAGTAGTTAATAAATTCAGTATAAAAGAAAAACATATTTGTAGTCCACAATACACAGAAATCTCCTACACAACAAAAATCTCAAACACATTCACATCTCACTTGCATAAATTCATATCAAAATACACAGCAAACTCTCACAAATTCACAGGAACTTGCCGTCGCCATTTTCTTGTCCCAGAATTTCACCGATCCGCAGGTAAACTTCTGTTTAATTCTTTCCATAACACACACACACACATTCAAAAAAAAATTAATCGGGATCAGAAACCCATCACTTCTATAAACCTTCATCACAACCCTGAAACTGAAACCGAATTCAAACTTAACCCGAACCCTCAATAATCTCAGTCGAGTCATCCTACAACCAGAATAGGAAACCCGAAAACTGGAATCAAATCCCAAATCAAACCCCAACCATGTTTTCTTTTTGAATTCATAAAAAGGAACCACTTCTAGGAAAATCGGAATCAGAGGAAAAAAAAAATCACCTGAGAAATTATTTTTTCTTACCCCGACCAAACTCGGCCTGTCGCCACCGCCATTTGCTTCCCTTTCCAAATCGCGCCGCCGCCACATAGTTCCCGGCGAGCATGGTCAGTTCGCCTTCCATCGTCGTTGCCGCTAAACCTCCTTGGACCTTCCATCGGAAGTCTGAATCCTATACTGTGGGAGTTCGACCCGAAGGAATCATGGTGAACAAGACAGTCGTCATTCCGATCCAGTACTTAAACGCCACCGCAGCGTGAGCCGATCTTCATGCCCGAAGGAATTTCTCAGAAGCCTGCCAATGGGGGAGAGAACGATAAGGAATTTCTCAGAAGCCTGCCAATTGGGGAGAGAACGATTTGAGGAAGGGAAGGGATTTCTCACGCCCTGTAGTGATTAGGCCGGCTTTACATTCATTTAATTGGGCCGAAGCCTCATCCGGCCCAAATACTTTAAAACAATGCCCATTTAATCCCCGAGCCAAACTCCAATTTCAGTCTTGGGTCCATTAATCCAGCCCTATTTACTTAAGTCCTGATCTACTTTTACTCCAATTCAGCCCAAATAAATCCAATCTTCAATTTCAATTAATTTTATATGTTCACATATATTAAAATACATGCCTCTTTAATTGTAGGCTACGAGAATCAAGGGCACGATTAACACGTTCATAAGCATTTCAAGCATTTGCATTCAAGTCATCTCAATTTCAGGTGGGAATTATTATTTGTCAATTTTAATTGCTTTATTTGGATTGCATAGGTGATATGTTATATTTACGATTAACATGCAGTCACATGTTTTTCGTACCAAGTATCAGTTTATGATTAACATGCAGTCACATGTTTTTCATACCAAGTATCAGTATATGTTTACATGCAGTCACATGTTTACATACTCAAGTTGATATAACAATTATTCATGCTATGCCTCCGTTATGTATTGTGATTATTGTTGACTTGTGATGTTCCCACGAGCGATAGAAAGCTCACCCCATTTTTATGTAAAATTTTCAGGTTAATTCGGAATGGAGAGTACGGGTTGTCGAGCAGGCCGACATATGATTAATACTATAATTATTTCTTTTAATTCCGCTCAAGTTACTCTGAAACAATTAATTTATTTTTAGTAATTATTTTCCGCTGTCATATTTTACGATCGTATTGGAGATTCGAAATCCTTTTTAGTTCCGCAAATATTTTAGAAAATGTATGTTTAGTAACGACTTGAAATTTCTACAAGTTTTCTCATTATTAATATTTTATTCATAAAATACCATTAGAAAATCGGGTCGTTACAATATTAATAATATTATTCCTATTATTTCTTTATTTTGTCCATTGTGTTATTTTTCACACTTCGCAAACTTTTTCATTGATTTTCTACTATCATTTTCAATATTTGAATGTTTTTTTTTCTGGAGTTAATTTGATTTTTATTTACACTTCGTATATTTATTTTTTTCTTGTGTTTGTTTATTTATTTTATTGTGCTATTAAATGATTTTCCTGGTCGTTGACGGCATTTTTGGGGTGCCGCTATGTAACACCCCTAAAACCATATGGGAATATTACACGCCGTAGACCCTTTCCACAAGGATCTACCAGGCTAAATATCCATAAACAACCAAATGCTTGCCCGGCCAGGGTCAAACAATAAAATGATACAGACCGATATGGTCACTTACACGTGAATACACAGACCGATGAGGTCACACAACCCAATCGATAAAACTGACTTAAATAACATTACCCACACATGGGTCAAAATACAATGCAGCGGAAGACTGAAATCAACTCTGACAACACAACAAAAATCAAAACAACTCTCGACTCATGATTAGTATCGCAGCTCGTCATCCTCTTGTGCCAATCCTGTGACTGCTCCCCTAAATCTGCATGTACCTGGACGCAAAACAGATATCCACACCCCGATTACTCGGGGGTTATTAAAACTCCACTGTTTTACTAGTGCAAGTATCAAATCATACGAAATATAACAAGCAAGTAATAATCGTGAATCAAATATGACAATCAAGTATCAAAATATCCCCGGGAGATTTTCACAAGGAAAGATAAGCTATGAAGCATTCGAAAATAAGATTATCACCTCGGGAATTTTAGAATTTCAAAACCTTTCGAAAATCTTAGGGTCTTAACCCAAATCTCAAAATTGTATTTCAACAATTTACAGTACGAAAACATTTCCATAAATCTCATGGGGCTCGGCCCAACATTCTTTTCTTAAAACTTTCTTACAAAAAGTTTGATTTACAAAACATGGTTCGTGACACCGTGATCCCGTGTCACGTGTCTCCGTAGGTTCAACAACCCGCACGGACTTAACCAATCACAACAATCACAACAATCAATCATGCTCATGACTCCGTGATAGCTTGCCACGAGTCTCCGTATGTTCAACAACCCACACGGATTGAGCCAACACAACAATCACAACAATCAATCATACTCATGACTCAGTGATCGCTTGCCACGAGTCTTCGTAGGTTCAACAACCCACACGGATTGAGCAAACACAACAATCACAACAAACAGTCCCGACCCCGTGAACCTATGTCACGTGTCACCGTAGGTTCCGTCGAACCCGCACGGTTGGACGTACTGTGTCCTGATTCAATGTACCTGTGCCATGAATCATCGTAGGCCTCGTCAGACCCGCACGATTGGACCTCAGCACCACACACTAAGTTCCGATCCCATGGACCTGTGCCATGAATCCTCATAGGCCCCGTCGAACCCGCACGAGTGAACTTAGCATTCCAGCACATCACATTCGCATTCACATTACATACAACAATGAGCACAGTTAGTCAATCACGTTGATCACCACAAAATCGTACATCACACGTACATAACACAATTTAAACACTCTCAACAACTATCATCAATAAACAACACACAACCAGCAGAACACACATTCGGTACACAATACATTGCACAGGAGCTAACACGTATACCAATATAACAGTATTATCACAAAGCCTTCAAATTGCGGAAAACACAAACAACTCAATGGAACATATTTACGAAGGCAATCAAAATCATCACAAATCTCATACGTGATTACTAGTCGCAAGATACAAGTCGTATAATAAGAGACTTGCCTTAATAACCGCTACCAAATGCTCCGAAGAACACGGTTCGACCGGGAAGCTCGGACCCCGAAGAAGACAACGAATGGAAGGGTTCCGACTCGAGTTCCTCACTAGAATTCGACCCTAACAACATATAATCAATAAATCATCGATCATACGAGGAAGAATAATCGAAGAACGCCCGAAAACCCCTCTATGACATTTTACCGGACACCTTCGAGGCGTCGATCAAGAACTCGACCAAAACAACGAATCGATACGATCCAACCATGGAATAACAAGGGAAATGATACAATACATCTAAATAATCATCAATACGTCACAATCCTAAGTTAAATCGGATTAAACGGACGAAATCGAAGGATGTTATAGGATGGATTATTGATGATATGAACTCCAAGACTCCATGGATTTATTGTCCAACAACATCTCTCCATGATTAACCAAGCTCCAGCCGCGGAAGGGAGAAAACGAGTGAGAAATGGCTGAAGAAAAACGATGTTAGGCCTTAAATAGGCCGACTGCTGGTCGGGTTACGTACGTAACCGGCCATGGCTTACGTACGTAACCGGCCATGGCCGAACTCACTGCCTGGAAATGCCGGAAACGTTACGTACGTTACCGGCCAGGGCCTTACGTGACGAATCGCCTTACGTGCGTAATCGCCGAGCACTACCGCACGTTACTCGGCCGTATCGCTGGCCCGGATGCCCGGCCATGACTCGGCCGGGACCAACTCCGACGGCCCGAACGACCCCGAAACCCGGACCCGAGTACGAATCGAATATACGGTTACGAAGTACTCGCAAAGACGAGTTCGTGCACTAATAGAACACACGATTCCGACCACCCGAAGGCTCGAAATTCGACAACGGAAAATAATTACCCCAAACTTTGGGAAATTACGAAAATGGCCCAAAACGTCCGAAACACACGATACACGATCGGAACACCAAGACAAAGCTCGCAACACGTCTAACAAAGTTAAACGGACTTACGGGAAACTCGAAACAGCAGTTTCGAACGAGATTCGCAAGAACCGAACTCAAGTGCGGAAAAGTCACCAAAAAGCACGGAACTCAACAAAACGACACCGAAACGAGCTCGGATGACAAAAAGTGCAGAATTAATCATTCTCGGAATGACGAAACGGTCATGAGCGAGTCGTCAAAACGGACTTTCTTCGAAAAAAAAGAAATTACCGGAAATCGAAATTATGGGTATTACATTCTACCCTCCTTAAAAGAAGTTTCGTCCCGAAACTTAAAACAAGTAGGGAGAAGCGATATCTCCGCCAGGAAAACTCGACGAGATACACAAAAATCGAAAACTCGCGCCCGACGGCGAAACGTTGCAAGAAACGCAAAGAGACATACGGCGTGAAGACACGCTCCACGACGACCAACACAACGTCGCTGGTAGAACATAATAAAACCAACAAGTGATAAACGTCATCGAACGGATAATACAATCAAGTCGATTATCCGAACAATTGCAAAACACAACGAACGAAAATTAACACGATTGAACAACCGAACGGTACATCAACCAACACGCGAGCCAATCGCTGAACAAATACAGAATTCCACTGCCCAAGGGTTGGAAGATCGAAAACGATACTAATTTCCCGAACTTAAGGAAGTTAGGAAGGATTCTGAACGCTCGACAATCACGAAACGAGATCAATAAAAACCGAACAATCAAACGATCGAACCACAATGGTCGAGACAACAAAAATCGAACGATCATGTTCGAACACGAAGAACAATAAAATTCAAACAACAACTCCCAGGTTCACGTCTCGGCTCGAGACAATATATGATCCGGTGAAAACAACAAGATGTGATTCACAAACGATCCACCAGAAAGGGAATAGCAATTAAAAAGTCACAACGACAAACGAGTAATTTCGAAACAATACCACGCTCGTTCGATCAACAAAAGCAAGGGACAGGACAAGCTCAGAAAATGTCAAAAACATAAACGAGTCGACAGAGTCGAAAATACAAAAGTTCAAAATCCGATCCACTTCGGTTAAAAGAACTAATAGAACCAAAAGATGTTACTTCCGAACAAGGTTCACAAGAATCGAACCGGACTCGGAAAAGTCACAACAACAACCAGATCGACCCAAAACAAGATCACAGCTCGTTCGAACGATGAAACCGAAATACATAACAAGTCCAAAAAGCATCAACGAACACGAGCGATTCGATAGTCCTGAGAAAGAGGAAATGCAGAAGTCCAAAAACAATACGGGTATTACATTCGACCTCTTATAAAAGAAATGTCGTCCCCGCAACTCACAACAACGGAAACAAGGTAACAACACAAAAAGCAACCGATAGAAAAATCTCCCATGGGCCTCTCAGAGCCGATTCTGATAACTGTGCTGAAACGCGAACTCCGAAAGTCCCGGTAGCCAATTCGCAAAATTGAATTCGGTGTCCCTCGAGTCTACACTTGAAATGTGTTATCGACGAGAAGGACAATTTACACGTACATGCCCCTGCACGTCAAGATTGAAACACCTCGGCTCGGCATACCGAAAATACAAATGCTAGATACAATGGGGCATAACGTCGCAAAACAACATAGCGGCGATGCCAAATCAGCACAACAAAGAGTCATAACACATATCATATACAACGATTACCATCGTAAAGTAATACACACACAAACACTACAGCAACGACGGTATCGTTCGGCGACCTCAACGGCCCGAACAATAACCAGCACATAATTACAAACATCATGAAGCAACCACACATGTACACAAACGTACAAGCCCAAGCTTTAACAGCTCACACAGGTGCGATAACACGCAATCCACCACGAAATGACAACATTAAAGATCGTCATCACACCTCCCACAAAGGGCTAACAAAACATACGCGTGGCGAACGACTCAACGTTCACACCACCAATTCAATCATAATTCGGAGGCTAACACCCTAACAACAATACAAACATCATACACACTTTCTCCGACCAAAACCAGGGTATGATGGGTTTTAAAATGAAAACCACCTTTTGAAGACAGTTTGGAAACAGCAGTTGATCTTGAGTATCATTTTACAAAAAGTTGAACAAACATCATTTTCGAGACTTTGAAAATCATCTTGCGCTTGAACAAAAATGAGGACACCTTTCTTTTAGTGAAAACTTTCAGAATATCCGACCTTCGGGTCTAAGTATAAGTGTTTCTAAACACCGAAAATATCTTCAAAATATTTTAGTCCTCGAGGTAGAAGAATTTTGAAACATGTTGTGGCACCTTGGATGTACCACGAGAAAATAATTCATTTTAAAAGTACGTCTCGAAATTTATTTTCTAAGATACTCAAGGTTTTCAAAAATAATTCAATGGGCTAGAATGCCCAAAAACTTCAGGTAATTACACAAGACTTTATAGCGCCGTGGGTCCCGCGCCGGAACCCACCAGGCTAAAAACCAATTACAAAAACGCCCAAAAAGGCCGATGACGGTAGTACTAATCAAAACTCACAAAATCATTTGAAAACACCCAACTACCGTCAAAACGGTCAAGGCCAAAAACTCGGTTAAAGGAATCGGTTTTCGAAATAAAACTTAGTCGGTAAAATACCGAAAGCCATTACAAAAGAACTCACGCAGCGGATAAAAGAAATAAAGTCAAACATGCACAATCCAGCAACGCTACTCCTCATATGAACGAAATATGAGGGTCAAATAACCACATATCAAGAAATAAAAATCCATAAGAGGATTCCATCAATTAACAAATAATCGTAAAAATAGCTCATGTCACACGAGGTACAACACAAAGAAGGGAGACTTACAGTCACAGGTCGCACGGAGATGACGGTCGCCCATGATACTAATCTCATCCGACAACATATCCGACACGTTGTGACTACGCACAACTCAACTTGTCACCTGACGACTCGAACGACAAGACAACACATTACTCGACAAACCACGACTCGACTCGACCCGACAGCCTAGGTTTCCGCAACCTAAGCTCCGATACCATAAATGTAACACCCCCAAAACCATATGGGAATATTACACGCCGTAAACCCTTTCCACAAGGATCTACCAGGCTAAACATCCATAAACAACCAAATGCTTGCCCGACCAGGGTCAAACAATAAAATGATACAGACCGATATGATCACTTACACGTGAATACACAGACCGATGAGGTCACACAACCCAATCGATAAAACTGACTTAAATAACATTACCCACACAGGGGTCGAAATACAATACAATGAAGACCAAATCAACTCGACAACACAACAAAAATCAAAACAACTCTCGACTCATGATTAGTATCGCACTCGTCATCCTCTTGTGCCAATCCTGTGATCGCCTCCGAATCTGCATGTACCGACGCAAAACAGACATCCACCCCCCGATTACTCGGGGGTTAGTAAAACTCCACTGTTTTACTAGTGCAAGTATCAAATCATACGAAATATAACAAGCAAGTAATAATCGTGAATCAAATATGACAATCAAGTATCAAAATATCCCCGGGAGGTTTTCACAAGGAAAGATAAGCTATGAAGCATTCGAAAATAAGATTATCACCTCGGGAATTTTAGAATTTCAAAACCTTTCGAAAATCTTAGGGTCTTAACCCAAATCTCAAAATTGTATTTCAACAATTTACAGTACGAAAATATTTCCATAAATCTCATGCGGCTCGGCCCAACATTCTTTTCTTAAAACTTTCTTACAAAAAGTTTGATTTACAAAACATGGTTCGTGACACCGTGATCCCCTGTCACGTGTCTCTGTAGGTTCAACAACCCGCACGGACTTAACCAATCACAACAATCACAACAATCAATCATGCTCATGACTCCGTGATCGCTTGCCACGAGTCTCCGTAGGTTCAACAACCCACACGGATTGAGCCAACACAACAATCACAACAATCAATCATGCTCATGACTCCGTGATCGCTTGCCACGAGTCTCCGTAGGTTCAACAACCCACACGGATTGAGCAAACACAACAATCACAACAAATAGTCCCGACCCCGTGAACCTGTGTCACGTGTCACCGTAGGTTCCGTCGAACCCGCAGGGTTGGACGTACTGTGTCCTGATTCAATGGACCTGTGCCATGAATCATCGTAGGCCTCGTCAGACCCGCACGATTGGACCTCAGCACCACACACTAAGTTCCGATCCCATGGACCTGTGCCATGAATCCTCGTAGGCCCCGTCGAACCCGCACGAGTGAACTTAGCGTTCCAGCACATCACATTCGCATTCACATTATATACAACAATGAGCACAGTTAGTCAATCACGTTGATCACCACAAAATCGTACATCACACGTACATAACACAATTTAAACACTCTCAACAACTATCATCAATAAACAACACACAACCAACAGAACACACGTTCGGTACACAATACATTGCACAGCAGCTAACACGTATACCAATATAACAATATTATCACAAAGCCTTCAAATTGCGGAAAACACAAACAACTCAACCGAACATATTTACGAAGGCAAGCAAAATCATCACAAATCTCATACGTGATTACTAGTCGCAAGATACAAGTCGTATAATAAGATACTTACCTTAATAACCACTACCAAACGCTCCGAAGAACACGGTTCGACCGGGAAGCTCGGACCCCGAAGAAGACAACGAACGGAAGGGTTCCGACTCGAGTTCCTCACTAGAATTCGACCCTAACAACATATAATCAATAAATCATCGATCATACGAGGAAGAATAATCGAAGAACGCCCGAAAATCCCTCTATGACATTTTACCGGACACCTTCAAGGCGTCGATCAAGAACTCGACCAAAACAACGAATCGATACGATCCAACCATGGAATAACAAGGGAAATGATACAATACATCTAAATAATCATCAATCCATCACAATCCTAAGTTAAATCGGATTAAACGGACGAAATCAAACAAAATACCCAAAATTCCCAAAATTAGATTTCTCGAAAATCTGACCTGATTCGCTCGATCAAAGGATGTTATAGGATGGATTATTGATGATATGAACTCCAAGACTCCATGGATTTATTGTCCAACAACATCTCTCCATGATTAACCAAGCTCCAGCCGCGGAAGGGAAGAAAACGAGTGAGAAATGGTCAAGAAAACGCCGCTGTGCCTTAAATGGGCCGATCACGGCCGGGTTACGACGAATCGCCATGGCTTACGACGAATCGCCATGGCCGAACTCACCGCTTGGAAATGCCGGAAACGTTACGACAAGCACGGCCGGGCCTTACGTCGTAATCGGACTTACGTACATAATCGCCGAGCACTACCGTATGTTACTCGGCCAGCGCTCGGCCTCAAAGATGCCGGCCATGACTGACTTCGGGACCAACTCCGACGGCCCGACCGACCCCGAAACCCGAACCTGAGTACGAATCGAATATACGGTTACGAAGTACTCGCAAAGACAAATTCGTGCACTAATAGAACACACGATTCCGACGACCCGAAGGCTCGAAATTCGACAACGGAAAGTAATTACCCCAAACTTTGGGAAATTACGAAAATGGCCCAAAACGTCCGAAACACACGATACACGATCGGAACACCAAGACAAAGCTCGCAACACGTCTAACAAAGTTCAACGGACTTACGGGAAACTCGAAACAGCAGTTTCGAACGAGATTCGCAAGAATCGAACTCAAGTGCGGAAAAGTCACCAAAAAGCACGGAACTCAACAAAACGACACCGAAACGAGCTCGGATGACAAAACGTGCAGAATTAATCATTCTCGGAATGACGAAATGGTCATGAGCGAGTCGTCAAAACGGACTTTCTTCAAAAAAAAAGAAATTACCGGAAATCGAAATTATGGGTATTACATTCTACCCTCCTTAAAAGAAGTTTCGTCCCGAAACTTAAAACAAGTAGGGAGAAGCGATATCTCCGCCAGGAAAACTCGACGAGATACACAAAAATAAACTCGCGCCCGACGGCGAAACGTTGCAAGAAACGCAAAGAGACATACGGCGTGAAGACACGTTCCACGACGACCAACACAACGTCGCTGGTAGAACATAATAAAACCAACAAGTGATAAACGTCATCGAACGGATAATACAATCAAGTCGATTATCCGAACAATTGCAAAACACAACGAACGAAAATTAACACGATTGACCAACCTAACGGTACATCAACCAACACGCGAGCCAATCGCTGAACAAATACAGAACTCCACCGCCCAAGGGTTGGAAGATCGAAAACGATACTAATTTCCCGAACTTAAGGAAGTTAGGAAGGATTCTGAACGCTCGACAATCACGAAACGAGATCAATAAAAACCGAACAATCAAACGATCGAACCACAATGGTCGAGACAACAAAAATCGAACGATCATGTTCGAACACGAAGAACAATAAAATTCAAACAACAACTCCCAGGTTCACGTCTCGGCTCGAGACAATATATGATCCGGTGAAAACAACAAGATGTGATTCACATACGATCCACCGGAAAGGGAATAGCAATTAAAAAGTCACACGACAAACGAGTAATTTCGAAGCAATACCACGCTCGTTCGATCAACAAAAGCAAGGGACAGGACAAGCTCAGAAAATGTCAAAAACATAAACGAGTCGACAGAGTCGAAAATACAAAAGTTCAAAATCCGATCCACTTCGGATAAAAGAACTAATAGAACCAAAAGATGTTACTTCCGAACAAGGTTCACAAGAATCGAACCGGACTCGGAAAAGTCACAACGACAACCAGATCGACCCAAAACAAGATCACATCTCGTTCGAATGATGAAACCGAAATACATAACAAGTCCAGAAAGCATCAACGAACACGAGCGATTCGATAGTCCTGAGAAAGAGGAAATACAGAAGTCCAAAAACAATACGGGTATTACATTCGACCTCTTATAAAAGAAATGTCGTCCCCGCAAATCACAACAACGGAAACAAGGTAACAACACAAAAAGCAACCGATAGAAAAATCTCCCATGGTCCTCTCAGAGCCGATTCTGATAACTGTGCTGAAACGCGAACTCCGAAAGTCCCGGTAGCCAATTCGCAAAATTGAATTCGGTGTCCCTCGAGTCTACACTTGAAATGTGTTATCGACGAGAAGGACAATTTATACGTACATGCCCCTGCACGTCAAGATTGAAACACCTCGGCTCGGCATACCGAAAATACAAATGCTAGATACAATGGGGCATAACGTCGCAAAACAACATAGCGGCGATGCCAAATCAGCACAACAAAGAGTCATAACACATATCATATACAACGATTACCATCGTAAAGTAATACACACACAAACACTACAGGAACGACGGTATCGTTCGGCGACCTCAACGGCCCGAACAATAACCAGCACATAATTACAAGCATCATGAAACAACCACACATGTACACAAACGTACAAGCCCAAGCTTTAACAGCTCACACAGGTGCGATAACACGCAAGCCACCACGAAATGACAACATTAAAGATCGTCATCACACCTCCCACAAAGGGCTAACAAAACATACGCGTGGCGAACGACTCAACGTTCACACCACCAATTCAATCATAATTCGGAGGCTAACACCCTAACAACAATACAAACATCATACACACTTTCTCCGACCAAAAGCAGGAAATGATGGGTTTAAAATGAAAACCACCTTTTGAAGACAGTTTGGAAACAACAGTTGATCTTGAGTATCATTTTACAAAAAGTTGAACAAACATCATTTTCGAGACTTTGAAAATCATCTTGCGCTTGAACAAAAATGAGGACACCTTTCTTTTAGTGAAAACTTTTAGAATATCCGACCTTCGGGTCTAAGTATAAGTGTTTCTAAACACCGAAAATATCTTCAAAACATTTTAGTCCTCGAGGTAGAAGAATTTTGAAACATGTTGTGGCACCTTGGATGTACCACGAGAAAATAATTCATTTTAAAAGTACGTCTTGAAATTTATTTTCTAAGATACTCAAGGTTTTCAAAAATAATTCAATGGGCTAGAATGCCCAAAAACTTCAGGTAATTACACAAGACTTTATAGCGCCGTGGGTCCCGCGTCGGAACCCACCAGGCTAAAAACCAATTACAAAAACGCCCAAAAAGGCCGATGACGGTAGTACTAATCAAAACTCACAAAATCATTTGAAAACACCCAACTACCGTCAAAACGGTCAAGGCCAAAAACTCGGTTAAAGGAATCGGTTTTCAAAATAAAACTTAGTCGGTAAAATACCGAAAGCCATTACAAAAGAACTCACGCAGCGGATAAAAGAAATAAAGTCAAACATGCACAATCCAGCAACGCTACTCCTCATATGAACGAAATATGAGGGTCAAATAACCACATATCAAGAAATAAAAATCCATAAGAGGATTCCATCAATTAACAAATAATCGTAAAAATAGCTCATGTCACACGAGGCACAACACAAAGAAGGGAGACTTACACGCAGTCGCACGGAGATGACGGCCGCCCATGATACTAATCTCATCCGACAACATATCCGACACGTTGTGACTACGCACAACTCAACTTGTCACCCGACGACTCGAGCGACAAGACAACACATTACTCGACAAACCACGACTGACTCGACCCGACACCTAGGTTTCCGCAACCTAAGCTCCGATACCATAAATGTAACACCCCCAAAACCATATGGGAATATTACACGCCGTAAACCCTTTCCACAAGGATCTACCAAAGCTAAACATCCATAAACAACCAAATGCTTGCCCACTGTGGTCAAACAATAAAATGATACAGACCGATATGGTCACTTACACGTGAATACACGGGCCGATGAGGTCACACAACCCAATCGATAAAACCGACTTAAATAACATTACCCACACAGGGGTCGAAATACAATACACGGAAGACTCAAATCAACTCGACAACACAACAAAATCAAAACAACTCTCGACTCATGATTAGTATCGCACTCGTCATCCTCTTGTGCCAATCCGTGGATCGCTCCCCTAAACTGCATGTACCGACGCAAACAGACATCCACCCCCGATTACTGGGGTTAGTAAACTCCACTGTTTTACTAGTGCAAGTATCAAATCATACGAAATATAACAAGCAAGTAATAATCGTGAATCAAATATGACAATCAAGTATCAAAATATCCCCGGGAGGTTTTCACAAGGAAAGATAAGCTATGAAGCATTCGAAAATAAGATTATCACCTCGGGAATTTTAGAATTTCAAAACCTTTCGAAAATCTTAGGGTCTTAACCCAAATCTCAAAATTGTATTTCAACAATTTACAGTACGAAAATATTTCCATAAATCTCATGCGGCTCGGCCCAACATTCTTTTCTTAAAACATTCTTACAAAAAGTTTGATTTACAAAACATGGTTCGTGACACCGTGATCCCCTGTCACGTGTCTCCGTAGGTTCAACAACCCGCACGGACTTAACCAATCACAACAATCACAACAATCAATCATGCTCATGACTCCGTGATCGCTTGCCACGAGTCTCCGTAGGTTCAACAACCCACACGGATTGAGCCAACACAACAATCACAACAATCAATCATGCTCATGACTCCGTGATCGCTTGCCACGAGTCTCCGTAGGTTCAACAACCCACACGGATTGAGCAAACACAACAATCACAACAAACAGTCAGCACTCGTGAACTCGTGTCACGTGTCACCGTAGGTTCCGCCGAACCCGCAGGTTGGACGTCTGTGTCCTGATTCAATGGACTGTGCCATGAATCATCGTAGGCCTCGCTGCACCCGCACGATTGGACCTCAGCACCACACACTAAGTTCCGATCCCATGGACCTGTGCCATGAATCCTCGTAGGCCCCGTCGAACCCGCACGAGTGAACTTAGCGTTCCAGCACATCACATTCGCATTCACATTATATACAACAATGAGCACAGTTAGTCAATCACGTTGATCACCACAAAATCGTACATCACACGTACATAACACAATTTAAACACTCTCAACAACTATCATCAATAAACAACACACAACCAACAGAACACACGTTCGGTACACAATACATTGCACAGCAGCTAACACGTATACCAATATAACACTATTATCACAAAGCCTTCAAATTACGGAAAACACAAACAACTCAACCGAACATATTTACGAAGGCAAGCAAAATCATCACAAATCTCATACGTGATTACTAGTCGCAAGATACAAGTCGTATAATAAGATACTTACCTTAATAACCACTACCAAACGCTCCGAAGAACACGGTTCGACCGGGAAGCTCGGACCCCGAAGAAGACAACGAACGGAAGGGTTCCGACTCGATTTCCTCACTAGAATTCGACCCTAACAACATATAATCAATAAATCATCGATCATACGAGGAAGAATAATCGAAGAACGCCCGAAAATCCCTCTATGACATTTTACCGGACACCTTCAAGGCGTCGATCAAGAACTCGACCAAAACAACGAATCGATACGATCCAACCATGGAATAACAAGGGAAATGATACAATACATCTAAATAATCATCAATCCATCACAATCCTCAGTTAAATCGGATTAAACGGACGAAATCAAACAAAATACCCAAAATTCCCAAAATTAGATTTCTCGAAAATCTGACCTGATTCGCTCGATCAAAGGATGTTATAGGATGGATTATTGATGATATGAACTCCAAGACTCCATGGATTTATTGTCCAACAACATCTCTCCATGATTAACCAAGCTCCAGCCGCGGAAGGGAAGAAAACGAGTGAGAAATGGCTGAAGAAAAACGCTGCCAGGCCTTAAATGGGCCGACTGCCGGACGGGTTACGTACGTAACCGGCCATGGCTTACGTCGAATCGCCATGGCGAACTCACTGCTCGGAAATGCGGAAGCGTTACGTGCGTTACGGCCAGGGCCTACGTACGTAATCGGCCTTACGTACATAATCGCCGAGCACTACCGTATGTTACTCGGCCAGTATCGCTTTGGCCCAAAGACGCTGCCATGACTCGGTCGGGACCAACTCGACGGCCCGACCGACCCCGAAACCCGAACTCCGAGTACGAATCGAATATACGGTTCTGAAGTACTCGCAAAGACGAATTCGTGCACTAATAGAACACACGATTCCGACCACGAAGGCTCGAGTCGACAACGGAAAGTAATTACCCCAAACTTTGGGAAATTACGAAAATGGCCCAAAACGTCCAAACACACGATACGATCGAACACCAAGACAAAGCTCGCAACACGTCTAACAAAGTTAAACGGACTTACGGGAAACTCGAAACAGCAGTTTCGAACGAGATTCGCAAGAATCGAACTCAAGTGCGGAAAAGTCGCCAAAAAGCACGGAACTCAACAAAACGACACCGAAACGAGCTCGGATGACAAAAAGTGCAGAATTAATCATTCTCGGAATGACGAAACGGTCATGAGCGAGTCGTCAAAACGGACTTTCTTCGAAAAAAAAGAAATTACCGGAAATCGAAATTATGGGTATTACATTCTACCCTCCTTAAAAGAAGTTTCGTCCTGAAACTTAAAACAAGTAGGGAGAAGCGATATCTCCGCCAGGAAAACTCGACGAGATACACAAAAATCGAAAACTCGCGCCCGACGGCGAAACGTTGCAAGAAACGCAAAGAGACATACGGCGTGAAGACACGCTCCACGACGACCAACACAACGTCGCTGGTAGAACATAATAAAACCAACAAGTGATAAACGTCATCGAACGGATAATACAATCAAGTCGATTATCCGAACAATTGCAAAACACAACGAACGAAAATTAACACGATTGAACAACCTAACGGTACATCAACCAACACGCGAGCCAATCGCTGAACAAATACCGAATTCCACCGCCCAAGGGTTGGAAGATCGAAAACGATACTAATTTCCCGAACTTAAGGAAGTTAGGAAGGATTCTGAACGCTCGACAATCACGAAACGAGATCAATAAAAACCGAACAATCAAACGATCGAACCACAATGGTCGAGACAACAAAAATCGAACGATCATGTTCGAACATGAAGAACAATAAAATTCAAACAACAACTCCCAGGTTCACGTCTCGGCTCGAGACAATATATGATCCGGTGAAAACAACAAGATGTGATTCACATACGATCCACCGGAAAGGGAATAGCAATTAAAAAGTCACAACGACAAACGAGTAATTTCGAAACAATACCACGCTCGTTCGATCAACAAAAGCAAGGGACAGGACAAGCTCAGAAAATGTCAAAAACATAAACGAGTCGACAGAGTCGAAAATACAAAAGTTCAAAATCCGATCCACTTCGGATAAAAGAACTAATAGAACCAAAAGATGTTACTTCCGAACAAGGTTCACAAGAATCGAACCGGACTCGGAAAAGTCACAACAACAACCAGATCGACCCAAAACAAGATCACAGCTCGTTCGAACGATGAAACCGAAATACATAACAAGTCCAAAAAGCATCAACGAACACGAGCGATTCGATAGTCCTGAGAAAGAGGAAATGCAGAAGTCCAAAAACAATACGGGTATTACATTCGACCTCGTATAAAAGAAATGTCGTCCCCGCAACTCACAACAACGGAAACAAGGTAACAACACAAAAAGCAACCGACAGAAAAATCTCCCATGGGCCTCTCAGAGCCGATTCTGATAACTGTGCTGAAACGCGAACTCCGAAAGTCCTGGTAGCCAATTCGCAAAATTGAATTCGGTGTCCCTCGAGTCTACACTTGAATTGTGTTACCGACGAGAAGGACAATTTACACGTGCATGCCCCGGCACATCAAGATTGAAACACCTCGGCTAGGCATACCGAAAATACAAATGCTAGATACAATAGGGCATAACGTCGCTAAACAACATAGCGGTGATGCCAACTCAGCACAACAAAGAGTCATAACACATATCGTATACAACGATTACCATCGTAAAGTAATACACACACAAACACTACAGCAACGACGGTATCGTTCGGCGACCTCAACGGCCCGAACAATAACCAGCACATAATTACAAACATCATTAAACAACCACTCATGTACACAAACGTACAAGCCCAAGCTTTAACAGCTCACACAGGTGCGATAACACGCAAGCCACCACGAAATGACAACATTAAAGATCGTCATCACACCTCCCACAAAGGGCTAACAAAACATACGCGTGGCGAACGACTCAACGTTCACACCACCAATTCAATCATAATTCGGAGGCTAACACCCTAACAACAATACAAACATCATACACACTTTCTCCGACCAAAAGCAGGAAATGATGTGTTTTAAAACAAAAACCACCTTTTGAAGACAGTTTGGAAACACTAGTTGATCTTGAGTATCATTTTACAAAAAGTTGAACAAACATCATTTTCGAGACTTTGAAAATCATCTTGCGCTTGAACAAAAATGAGGACACCTTTCTTTTAGTGAAAACTTTCAGAATATCCGACCCTCGGGTCTAAGTATAAGTGTTTCTAAACACCGAAAATATCTTCAAAACATTTTAGTCCTCGAGGTAGAAAAATTTTGAAACATGTTGTGGCACCTTGGATGTACCACGAGAAAATAATTCATTTTAAAAGTACGTCTCGAAATTTATTTTCTAAGATACTCAAGGTTTTCAAAAATAATTCAATGGGCTAGAATGCCCAAAAACTTCAGGTAATTACACAAGACTTTATAGCGCCTTGGGTCCCGCGCCGGAACCCACCAGGCTAAAAACCAATTACAAAAACGCCCAAAAAGGCCGATGACAGTAGTACTAATCAAAACTCACAAAATCATTTGAAAACACCCAACTACCGTCAAAACCGTCAAGGCCAAAAACTCGGTTAAAGGAATCGGTTTTCGAAATAAAACTTAGTCGGTAAAATACCGAAAGCCATTACAAAAGAACTCACGCAGCGGATAAAAGAAATAAAGTCAAACATGCACAATCCAGCAATGCTACTCCTCATATGAATGAAATATGAGGGTCAAATAACCACATATCAAGAAATAAAAATCCATAAGAGGATTCCATCAATTAACAAATAATCATAAAAATAGCTCGTGTCACACGAGGCACAACACAAAGAAGGGAGACTTACAGTCACAGGTCGCACGGAGATGATGGTCGCCCACGATACTAATCTCATCCGACAACATATCCGACACGTTGTGACTACGCACAACTCAACTTCTCACCTGACGACTCGAACGACAAGACAACACATTACTCGACAAACCACGACTCGACTCGACCCGACAACCTAGGTTTCCGCAACCTAATCTCCGATACCATAAATGTAACACCCCCAAAACCATATGGGAATATTACACGCCGTAGACCCTTTCCACAATGATCTACCAGGCTAAACATCCATAAACAACCAAATGCTTGCCCGACCAGGGTCAAACAATAAAATGATACAGACCGATATGGTCACTTACACGTGAATACACAGACCGATGAGGTCACACAACCCAATCGATAAAACTGACTTAAATAACATTACCCACACAGGGGTCGAAATACAATACAACGGAAGACTGAAATCA
The DNA here is from genome assembly GCA_033398695.1 of Orobanche coerulescens. NCBI lineage: Eukaryota > Viridiplantae > Streptophyta > Magnoliopsida > Lamiales > Orobanchaceae > Orobanche > Orobanche coerulescens. The sequence goes on from CM065801.1 coordinate 185,138,646, forward strand.
ACTCTGACAACACAACAAAAATCAAAACAACTCTCGACTCATGATTAGTATCGCAGCTCGTCATCCTCTTGTGCCAATCTGTGTTGCTCCCTAAATCTGCATGTACCTGGACGCAAAACAGACATCCACCCCCCGATTACTCGTGGGTTAGTAAAACTCCACTGTTTTACTAGTGCAAGTATCAAATCATACGAAATATAACAAGCAAGTAATAATCGTGAATCAAATATGACAATCAAGTATCAAAATATCCCCGGGAGGTTTTCACAAGGAAAGATAAGCTATGAAGCATTCGAAAATAAGATTATCACCTCGGGAATTTTAGAATTTCAAAACCTTTCGAAAATCTTAGGGTCTTAAACCAAATCTCAAAATTGTATTTCAACAATTTACAGTACGAAAATATTTCCATAAATCTCATGGGGCTCGGCCCAACATTCTTTTCTTAAAACTTTCTTATAAAAAGTTTGATTTACAAAACATGGTTCGTGACACCGTGATCCCCCGTCACGTGTCTCCGTAGGTTCAGCAACCCGCATGAACTTAACCAATCACAACAATCACAAAAATCAATCATGCTCATGACTCCGTGATCGCTTGCCACGAGTCTCCGGAGGTTCAACAACCCACACGGATTGAGCCAACACAACAATCACAACAATCAATCCTGCTCATGACTCCGTGATCGCTTGCCACGAGTCTCCGTAGGTTCAACAACCCACACGTATTGAGCAAACACAACAATCACAACAAACAGTCCCGACCCCATGAACCTGTGTCACGTGTCACCGTAGGTTCCGTCGAACCCGCACGGTTGGACGTACTGTGTCCTGATTCAATGGACCTGTGCCATGAATCATCGTAGGCCTCGTCAGACCCGCACGATTGGACCTCATCACCACACACTAAGTTCCGATCCCATGGACCTGTGCCATGAATCCTCGTAGGCCCCGTCGAACCCGCACGAGTGAACTTAGCGTTCCAGCACATCACATTCGCATTCACATTATATACAACAATGAGCACAGTTAGTCAATCACGTTCACCACAAAATCGTACATCACACGTACATAACACAATTTAAACACTCTCAACAACTATCATCAATAAACAACACACAACCAACAGAACACCCGTTCGGTACACAATACATTGCACAGCAGCTAACACGTATACCAATATAACACTATTATCACAAAGCCTTCAAATTGCGGAAAACACAAACAACTCAACGGAACATATTTACGAAGGCAAGCAAAATTATCATAAATCTCATACGTGATTACTAGTCGCAAGATACAAGTCGTATAATAAGATACTTGCCTTAATAACCGCTACCAAACGCTCTGAAGAATACGGTTCGACCGGGAAGCTCGGACCCCGAAGAAGACAACGAACGGAAGGGTTCCGACTCGAGTTCCTCACTAGAATTCGACCCTAACAACAAATAATCAATAAATCATCGATCATACGAGTAAGAATAATCGAAGAACGCCCGAAAACCCCTCTATGACATTTTACCGGACACCTTCAAGGCGTCGATCAAGAACTCGACCAAAACAACGAATCGATACGATCCAACCATGGAATAACAAGAGAAATGATACAATATATCTAAATAATCATCAATCCATCACAATCCTAAGTTAAATCGGATTAAACGGACGAAATCGAACAAAATACCCAAAATCCCCAAAATTAGATTTCTAGAAAATCTGACCTGATTCGCTCGATCAAAGGATGTTATAGGATGGATTATTGATGATATGAACTCCAAGACTCCATGAATTTATTGTCCAACAACATCTCTCCATGATTAACCAAGCTCCAGCCGCGGAAGGGAAGAAAACGAGTGAGAAATGGCTGAAGAAAAACGCTGCCAGACCTTAAATAGGTCGACTGCCGGCCGGGTTACGTACGTAACCGGCCATGGCTTACGTACGTAACCGGCCATGGCCGAACTCATTGCCTGGAAATGCCGGAAACGTTACGTACGTTACCGGCCAGGGCCTTACGTACGTAACTGCCGAGCACTACCGTACGTTACTCGGCGGTGGCTCAGCCCGGATGCCCGGCCATGACTCGGCCGGGACCAACTCCGACGGCCCGAACGACCCCAAAACCCGAACCTGAGTACGAATTAAATATACGGTTACGAAGTACTCGCAAAGACAAATTCGTGCACTAATAGAACACACGATTCCGACCACCCGAAGGCTCGAAATTCGACAACAGAAAGTAATTACCCCAAACTTTGGGAAATTACGAAAATGGCCCAAAACGTCCGAAACACACGATACACGATCGGAACACCAAGACAAAGCTCGCAACACGTCTAACAAAGTTAAACGGACTTACGGGAAACTCGAAACAGCAGTTTCGAACGAAATTCGCAAGAATCGAACTCAAGTGCGGAAAAGTCGCCAAAAAGCACAGAACTCAACAAAACGACACCGAAACGAGCTCGAATGACAAAAAGTGCAGAATTAATCATTCTCGGAATGACGAAACGGTCATGAGCGAGTCGTCAAAACGGACTTTCTCCGAAAAAAAGAAATTACCGGAAATCGAAATTACGGGTATTACACGCTAATAACCAACGAATGAGTTTCAAAGGATGATTCATGTTAGCCGATCCCAAAATTTTGGAGGCTCGAATGTTCTGTTGTTGTTGTTCATCTTGTTTTAATCATTTCGATGAGATAAGAAGTGATTTTTTTTCTACTCAAATTCGATGTCGTATGAAAAAGTATAGCAAAATAAGAAAAAGTTGCATCAAACGTTTTAGTTCCAGCTGGTTTTTCAGGGGTGGGAATGGGTGTGGGGGTGGAGGGGGGTGATTTTGGTGTTGAATATTTTATGTGGCTCACGAAATTAATTGGTTGAAGTGGAAGAGTGTCACAAGATTTCTATGTGATTCTGGCATGCCTCATAGACTATAGGGTAAATTCTACCTCACGATAGTTAGTTCTACACTATATAATATCAAGTGTTGAACTGTAAAACAATGTCATGTTGCAAAAGATGAATCTGGTGGAGATGCGTATCTTACGATAGTGCGATTGATGCGTAACCATACAAAAAATGATGGGTTCAGAAATGAGGTGATCAGGGAGAATGTAAGAGTTGCATCTATAAAAGATAATGTAACGCCCCGACTTTATTGGTATATTTTCTTAATGAGAAGAATAATAAACTTGTGAAATAAAGTATTTTCTTTTTCTTTTTGTTTGGGAATAAAAAGTCAAGTTGCTGCTTAAAATTTGCATTCATTAATTAAAGCAAAACACCGAAGAAGTGGGCATAACACGCAGGAAAATAAAATAAGTGTATCATAAACGACAATAGTTTCATAAACACCATCCATTCTAAATAATCACATTGAATTCAAATCGTTTATGAAAAGTAAAATGACTATTATGTGCTCTCATTCGTTCCACCTGACTCCAATTTAACCCGCGGGATCAATTTAGGTGAGGGTGAGCTTCCTTCATCTCATGGCGAATTACACATAACACAATGATATACAATATCTTGGAAAGCATAAAATGATTAATCTATCATAACCTTTACCTTAACTTTATAACATAACACACAATATCACATATAACATGAATGTAGCACGCATAACAAATATATTGAATTTTTAATCCCACAAATCTACAAATGTCTCTTTGAAAGAAATAAAATTTGAGATCTTAGATGAATATTAAAATTATTAGAAAGGGATTTATTTACCTTTGAAAAAATGAAAGATCCGTTGAAGATCTAAACTGTTGATCCGGATCTAAAAGATTTGAATTTAGGCTAATTCAACCGGGACTGGAACACAACAGGTGGCAGCGGAGAACGGTAATTCCGGCGATTGCGGCGACACACAGTGCTCGGGGAAGGCGACTGAAAATCTTTAGGGTGGCGACCGAAAATAAAAGAAGAGAAGAGAAAAGAAAAAGTAGAGTGTGTACTAAAAGAGTATATCTATTTATAGGCTTAGGTTTACCTTTGACAAGATTGGATACTATGTGGACTTAATGCCGCAATGACTTCTCCTATTATGCCAAGTTCCTCTTAAATGTAAATTTTTGCCAAACAAATGTCACTTGCAATAATAGCGGGGGCCATTGAATTTTATTAATTTGGAGAGATTAATATATTGACAAATTAATAATTATTAATGAAAAGAGTGATTTTTTAAATTCAGCAAAATTAATTAGATAAGTAGTGTTCCTATATATTGTAAATAAATGAATTCATATATATTTCATTAATATATTCATGTATCACACAATTTCTTATAACTAATTATATATATTCCCAATTCATTGTAACTAATTTATATAGTAGATATCGACTCATTGTATCTAATTAAATATTATATTCATGTACGTATTTACCAATTCATTGGAATTGATTAAATATATTCATGTATCTGTTAATTCTTTGCAATTAATTAAATATATTCATGCATGATAAATGAAATACTATATAAGTCTCAATATGAAAAAAAAAACATAACACACCATTGCTTCTCATCTAAAAGGTAACCCAAAATCATCTATGATCGATCAAATGCATGAAAAATTATGTGAGTATACCTATATATTTATAATTGTAATATTTAAGAATTTTTAATTTTAGCAAATTACCATAGTATGCATAATTATAATATTTAATAATTATTAATTTATAGTATTGATGGGGCCTTTATAACTCCGCCTGTGAGTGTTGTTATGACATTCACTATCGGTCCCAAGCCCGGATAGAGGAGGGTTGCGGTAGGTCTGTGGCAGCCAGCGTAAAACACAGTCACATTTGATGGACATGAATCATAATTTGAATATCGTTGGGGCGTTTCCTCAGAAGGGACGCGCTACACTTTCCAGGCCCGGGTGTAGTGAGAAATTTGCGAGAGTTGTTGTGTCTTCGCCCAGAAGTGGCGCGCCATCTCTACGCCTGGGAATGGTGTCAAATAAGCAAAGGGTGAGCTACACTTCTTAGACCCGGGTGTGGTGAAATATTTGCAAGGGTTGCTAGGCCATCGCCCGGAAGCCGTGCGCCACCCCGAAGTATGGTGTGGCGTCAAATATGCAAGGATAATATCAATGTGGACAGAGGCGTCCGAAGAAGATAGTCCACAAGCCTAGTAAAGTTAGTCAGATGCGGTTTGGAACTTGGAACAATAGCTCTCTGATGGGAACAGCGGAAGTGGTGGAAGTTATAAAAAGGAGAGATTCACATTATATGCCTACAAGAGACTAAGTTGGTTGGGGAAAAAAGCAAAGGTCTTGGCTCCATGCAGTTATATACTATGGTATTCCGAAAATGAGAGGAAAAAATGGAGTGTGTATCGCCATAGAAAATGACTTCATAGACAACGTGGTAGAGGTGTCTATAAAGAGTAATAAGATTATGAGTATTAAGCTTGTGGTGGGGGAGGAGATTCTAACTATCATAAATGCTTATGCACCACAAGTAGAGTGAGTTGGTGAGACCAGGATTCTGGTAGCACTTAGAGGAGGTTGCCGAACGAGCCTATGGGGAGAAATTGATCATTGGTGGGACCTCAATGGTCATGTGGGGATTGGACGAGACGGGTTTGAGAGTGTTCATAGTGGTTTTGATTTTGGGGATCGAAATGAAGCGGGATGTGGTATATTGGATTTTACGCAAGCATGTGACTTGGGTATGAACACATGGTTTGAGAAAAGGGAATCTCACTTAGTGTCATATATAAGTGGAGGAAATGCAAGTCAAATTGACTTCTTTTTAGTGAGAAACGTGTGGTGAAAGAGGTACGTGGATTGCAAGGTGATATCCGGAGAGAGTATCACGACTCAACATAGACTTTTCATGCTTGATTTTCAAGGTAAGAGGTATTATAAAAAGAGAAGCCCGCAAGTGGACCTCGAGTTAGATGGTGGAAGCTTCAAGGGGAGAGTCGGCAAACTTTTGTGAATAAGGTTGTCGCTAGATGTAATGATTTCGAATGCACAAAGATGGATGTAAATTTAACTGGGGCTATGTTGGAACATAACGTTAAAGGAGTGGCAAAAGAAGCTTTAGGGGAATCTAAAGGATACAAGCCATCAGGAAATGACACATCGTGGTGGAATGATGAGGTAAAGCAGGCGATAAAAACTAGATGTGAATGCTACAAGGCATTAGGAAAATGCCTGAGTGAGGAGAACTTTGAGAAATATAAGGAGGCTAAAAGAGAAGCCAAGAAATCCGTTCGTGATGCTAGGACAAAGATTAATCAAGAATTGTAACGAAATTAAATACTAAGGAAGGGGAAAGAGATGTTTATTGTAACACCCCCAAGATATTCAAGGAATATTACAGCGTGGTGGACCCCTATGTGGGACCCACTAGGCTAATTAAGAAATACCACACGTCTAACTATCTTAGTTAGCGAGAAAACACACGTCACCAGAGCAAAAAATAAATAAAACGCTCGGTCTAACCAGCAAAACAGACATCACTGACAATCATGAATAACATATAATAATACAAACCATAATCCCAGTAGAAATGCCTAAGTACTCGCGAGTACTTTCTATAAGTTCACAAATTTAAAGAAAAACTACCGCATCAAAAAGGACAACGGAAATAAAGAGACTCAATTGCACACGTCATCAACCCTGGCCAACATCCTGGTATTGCCCCAGTGCCCGATCGTCCGGCTGAACATATCCTGAAATTCATAACAAGAATTTCCCCAAAACGGGTCTCCAAAGGGGTTAGCAATTACACTAGTACAAGTAACCAAATGAACAACTTACACCTTACACATATACTCAAAGCATGCAAAGGATAAAACATCAGTTTGAAACATACATTTCCGGAAACGCCATAACCCAAAACACATTTGTAAAAATGCACCACAATTAACCGTGGATCCACGCCTCTGTGGACCCCTACTGAGACCCCGTCGGATCTAACTTGTAGTGGTTAAAAGCCAAGCTCGTCGATCCACGCCTCTGTGGACCGCTACTAAGACCCCATCGGATCTAACCTGTAGTGAGCATACACACACACACGTTACTCATGCAATACTACAATGTTAAACATGTAAGTTCATTAAGGGTACTTGCCTCGATTATCACGATGAAAAGACGGGATGAAACAATCGCGGTTGCGAGAAATTGGACACACCGAACCTAGACGATTTGTCAAACACCATTACAACCAATTTGAAAAGAATAACAATAACGAAAGACACCCGAAACCCCACCTACGATTCATGTAAGTTCGTACAAACAACGACGAGGACGGATCACAATCGAACCCTCTCGATTTCACAAATAACACGAAACTTACCATGAACCCGTATGGAAAAAAGAATACTACCAAGATTAATCATATACATCATGGATTAATCAACAATACGGAACGAATCGGACAAAAACTCAAAACCCCCCAAATTTCCCAAAAATAGGGTTCTAGGAGATTACCTTGGGTTTAGGACGGAGAAAGAGGATTAAGATAATGATAAACTTCACTTGGGACACAACAATCGATCTCTCAACGAACTCCATGGATAAAACTCGAAAATCGCTCAAATAACTCCTCGGAACACTGCTCTCGGACGAAGTGAGAAAAAGATGAAGGATGGCGAAATAAAGGTCAACTCAGGTTTATAAAACCTGCTCACGCCTTACGTACGTTAACATACTGATGTTAACGTACGTTAAGATCATTACGTGTGTAATACTCGGATGATAACGTACGTAATAGCCCGGCAAAACAATCTGCCCAATCTGCTGTGGCCGATAGCGTACGCTACACTATCCAATTTAGCGTACACTATAAGGGACTTACGTACGTAACAACCCCGCATTAACGTACGTAAGGGCTTGGCAAAAACTGGACAGAAGCTACTGCCCAAAACTCTGAGGGCCATAGCATACGTTAACACTAAGGTATAACGTACGTTATGCAGGTAACGATAGCGCACGCAAGAAAGCATGCATAGCGTGCGTTATGCATGCAGCAGTTCAATACTGCTGAAAGCAGTTAACTGCTCCGGGCGGTACGAAGTCGAGACGCAACATAAGGACAGAACCCAAAAATGCGGATATGAACGAAGCTAAGTGCTGAAGGAAAAATACAATTCCGACTACCGGAGAATCCGAAATACGACAATAGAAGATAAAATCCCCTAAACATATAGGAAATTACGAAATAGCCCAAACGTCCGAAAATCACGATACGACGTCGGATTAACAAATCGAAACTTACAACACGAACAACTCAACCATACGAACTCGTGTAACCAAAGAAAATACGAAATCGAACGAGTTTTACGAGAATCGAACGTACATGCGACAACACATAACACAAAACGAAATTACATAAAAACATCTCTGAAACTCGTCCAAATGGAAAAACTCCAAGAATAAAATAGATCAAAACGTCGAAACGGTTACAAGCAAGTCCCTGAAAACGAAAAATACACAAAAATAACAATACCGGAAAAAGAAAAATGCGGATATTACATTCTACTCCTCTAAAAATAAGTTTCGTCCCGACACTTAAGAAACAAACAACTCGGGGTATCTAGCACGCATGCTATCCTTGGTTTCCCAAGTTGCCTCCTCGACACCAGGCCTCGACCACTGCACCTTGACCAAAGGAATGGTCTTATGCCTCAGTCGCTTATCATGGTGCTCCAAAATCTTCAAGGGACGCTCCTCGAAGGTAATATCCTTGGCGACATCAATCTCACCATATTCGATGATGTGACTAGGATCCGAACATATTTCCTCAGCTAGGAAACTTGGAAGATGCTATGAACGTGACTCAAGGCCGGAGGCAATGCCAAACGGTATGCCAACTCACCGACTCTCTCGAGAATCTCAAAGGGCCCAATAAATCTCGGACTCAACTTTCCCTTATTCCCGAAGCGAAAAACTCCCCTCGTCGGCGACAGCTTTAGAAAAACGTGGTCTCCTACCTCAAATTCCAAAGGTCGAGGACGGACGTCAGCATATTGTAATATCCGGGGATAATTTTTTTCGTGTTACTGTTGAGTTGTACGTATTCATTTAGAATTGTACAAGTGTTGTTGTTTTGGACTGATACAATGTATATTGTATTGGAATATTTCGGGATCGAAATATTATACTTGTCGTCGGGTTAGTTTCGTCGTTTGAATGTTGGTTGGAGAGTTTGGATTTTTGGCTAAGTGCACTAGCCTTACCGTACGCTATATGTGTAGACTTACGTACGTTAAGGGTTGAGTATTACGTACGTTATGCCTGTAAGGTTACGTACGTAAGGCTTGGTAGGTGGCAGGAACCTTCCTCGTAGTCACTTTCGGTCGGTGGGTCCCGAGCATCTTCCGATCGGATCTCACTATTGCAGTCAACGGACCCTTACGTACGTAAAGAGGTGATCTCTACGTATGTAATATAGGTCTTGTTAACGTACGTAATAAGTCCTTATTTACGTACGTTAAGGCCTTCGTATTTTAGTCCAGTTAGTTCTGGATTTTTCATTACGTACGTTAATGTCTTAGTATAGCGTATGTAATGCCTCTTACGTACGTTAACCATAAGTGTATAACGTACGTAACGAATTGGTCAGTCTATTTATCTTGGTTTCGTCTTTCATTTCCTCACGAACCAAAACACATTTCCTCTCCCTAGAATCGTCCATTTGGACTTGTTATTAATGTTTAGCCTCTTCCAACTCGATCTTGATCATCCTAGCTTGGATTGAAGCTTGAAGTTGGAAGCTTGTTGATGCTCCTTTGGTGTTTGGAGGCTTCTTCTTGTTCTTCTTTGGTAAGTTCCCTCAATCTCTTGTTCTTCTAGTGATTTTCGAGTTGTTGTTGTTTTCTTCGGGTATTGTTTGATTCATGGAGTATATCATGATTCTTCGTGGTTTTGATAAACTTTTGATGAAGAACATGTTGGTATAGCTTGAGTATGATTATGTTCTTGATGTTTTATATTGTTGGGAGGTTTTTAATCATGTCTAGGAAAGATTATGTTAAGATTGTTATATGATTAACATAGTCTTGAGATGATTATTATTGTTGGTGGTGTTCTTGTAAGATTTTAACCATTTTAGTAAGGATTTATGATGATCCAGGAGGTGATTATCATAATTTGAAAATGGTTGAGTGAATCTTGTGGTTTAATCCGAATTCATGAGGTTATGATGAAGGATTTTTATTTCAAACATCATGGTTATTGAGTTGATGATGTTCTTGGGGTGATAATGATAATATTGATAATATTATCATTGTAGGAGGATCAATTTGATGATATTGGTGATATTATCACTTTGAGATGTTTGTTTTGATGATTGTTCTTAAATGAATCTTGTTGAATGGATTTCACAAGTGTTAAGAACGTAATGATCATGTTAATTGATCATCGAGGTGTTGGAGAATGTTAGAATTCATAGTTGAGAACTATGATATCAGTTCGTGCGGTGTGATCAATTCGTGTTTGAATCGGGCTTTGTCTTTGTCGTTGTTTTCTATTGATTTTGGGTTTTTGAATGAATCGTTTTCATTCAAGGTTGTTCGAGTGTTTGTGATTGTCGGGAGGCGCCGTTCGTCGTTTCGTGCCAGGACGTTGATCGTGGATGGACTTTCTGCCTTCGGTTTGAGGCAAGTTTTATACTTGTACTGGTCAATGAGATTAATGTTATCATATATGTGTATGAATGTGTTGTATCATTTCGAGACATAGTCTCTTCGTGATTTATTGATATTTGGGGATTGTTTGATACAATACCCTTCGGTGATTTTACCAGTTGTGATTGTTATTCGTTAACGGCCGGTTTAAGGCATTGAGATTCTTGTTGTCGATAGCCGGTTCGCGGTATCGATGTATCGATTCTTATTGTTGACGCTAATGTCGTTCTGAGGCATCGTTGAATCGTTATTATCGAATTGGAACTATTACTATGATGTTGCATTGGCCGATTGAAGGCGTTTGATATATTCGTTATCATATCTGTTTCGGTGGTCGGTTTAGAACGCCGGGATATCTACTCTACCGTATCATTGGTTATCGATTAACCGTTCTAAGTTAATCGATGTATTTAATTGGGATTATCGAAGATAATTCCCATCCGTTGTATCACTAGTTATCGATTAACCGTTCTAAGGTAATCGATGTATTTAATTGGGATTATCGAAGCTAATTTCCATCCGTTGTATCATTGGTTATCGGTTGACCGTTCTAAGGCAATCGATGTATTTATTTGGGATTATCGAAGCTAATTCCCATCCGTTGTATCATTGGTTATCGGTTGACCGTTCTAAGGCAATCGACATATTTAATTGGGATTATCGAAGATAATTCCCATCCGTTGTGTCATCGTTATCGATTGACCGTTCTAAAGGTAATCGATGTATTGAATTGGGACTGTCAAGGATAGTTTCCATCCGTTGAGTTGTTGTGATCGATTGGCCATTCCAAGGCAGTCGAGGTATTTTGAATTGGGACCGCCGTGGACGGTGCCCATCCATGAGTTGTTGTTGTCGTGTTGGCCGACTCAAGGCAGCACGCTATTATTCTTGTGAATTTGGTAGTCTTGGGATCGTTACTATTGTGATTGATTGCGTTTTGGAGGCTATTCTCGGCTAGTGCTCGATGGGTAAGTTTGGGGCTTGAACCTTCGCGGTTGGTTTCCCAACACCTACAGTTCAGTAGGTCACGGTCACTGGGTGATCTCATTATGGGTAAGTCTGGGGCTTGAACCTTCGCGGTTGGTTTCCCGGCCACTGCAATTCAGAGTCACGGTCATTGGATGACCTCATTGTGATACGGCTTCGTGCGTGGCCCGGCCCTCATTGTGATATGGCTTCATGCCGTGGCTTCGGCCCTCATTGTGATACGGCCGTGCCGTGGCCCGGCCCTCATTGTGATACGGCCGTGCGTGGCTTCGCCCTCATTGTTATACGGCCGTGCCGTGGCCGGCCCTCATTGTGATACGGCCGTGCGTGGCTTCGGCCCTCATTGTGATACGGCCGTGCCGTGGCCCGGCCCTCATTGTGATACGGCTTCATGCCGTGGCCCGGCCCTCATTGATACTGACAGTGCTTTGGCTTCGGGCCATTGTGGTGATTAATGACTTGGTGAGTGACATTCAGGGTATTATGATGATAAACACTTGGCCATTCGGGTCATTAAGGCCATTGTGATGTATCGGTATTCCTGTCGGAGCCTTCGGGCGTTGTGATTCGTATCTATTTCAGTGTTTGGCTTGGGTTACCTTCGGGTGATGTATTGTTGTGTTCTGTATTGATGATTCGCCGTTGGGCACTTATGTTCTAACCTGTTGAGCAGGTATTGATCGGATGCCGTGGGCATAGTATTCCACGAATGCTCGATTCTTACTTTGGTTTGTGAGCATCTCGTATTACCATTATTATACTATTCATTATGCCCTTTGGATGCATATCATGTTGTACATGTATTTGATAATCATTATCTGGATGACTGACCCCGTGGGGGTGGAACATGTTTTCATGTTTTAGGTGTTTGCGAGGAGAGAATTGAGACACATGGGCATGACGGTGGCGACGAGGCATTCAAGCGATACTAGTCCGAGATGTTTTGGTGTTCATGTCAGTCACGCAGTTGGAGTACTCCAGTTTTGTCAGTTATTATCATTTTGTATTATCCGAGCAAGGCTCGTGGATGTCGTTGTATTTTATTTGGGTCATGTAGGCCCACTGTTGTCATTGAAATTCCATATCGGAATATTATGTTGGATGTCAGTGTAGGGATTGCGATTCCCCTTTTGGTCAGTTAGTTGTATTTTTGGTCGTGTTAGCCTGGTTGATCTCCTGGTGAGGGGTCCACGGCACTGTAATAACCCAATAGGATTTGGGGGTGTTACAGAAGATGGTATCAGAGCATTGGGTTGTGAGATACCCTGATATATGAGTTATGTGGCTCTACCGACGCGGAGTAGTGGGGCTGTCAGGTTATGACAATCTGGACAGTCGGGTTTTGTGAGTCGTGATAGTTGAGCGACTGTATGAGTCTTTCTTTCATCGAGTCGTCGTCAGTGAAGACTAGTATCGCAAGACCTCGAAGCTTCGTATGACCTATGTAAGGACTCGATTCTATTGTATGTTCATACATTCAATATGCCATTAATTATGCATGTTTTGTTGAAATCTGTATGTAACATTGTGTTACGACCCATTCATGATTAATTGCTTTGGAGTGTGTCGGCCCAGTATTGGCTATAATTAGCATATATGAAGTGATTGTTTATTTGTTGAGTATGTATATTCATGTCTGGCTAATAACTTAGCATTGTGGATTGGCCATTGAGGCATATTTGAGCTTTGTTCATGATCGAACGTTATTCTTTCAGTATGGAAAGAGGAATCCGAGGACGTAGCAGAGGGGGTAAAGGCTGCAGAGCAGGCCGAAACCCAGAACCTCATCCTTATACGCGTACGGGTGCCGATATGGATCAGAATTCAGCCGGAGATGTGACTTATGCGACCGGTTCCCCTTCGGAACGTCATACTCGAGGAGTCGCTCAGACTGAGAGTGATCACATCGACCCTTACTTGCTTATGAGGGGCATGATGACCCAGATGACTCAGATAACGCAGATAATGGAAACCATGCAGACCTCGATGGTTCGTGGTACACAGCGAGGACTCAGTGTCGTTCTATGGACAGGCCAGGAGAGTGAGTCAAATTATCGGCGACATCTCTCGTCAGAGGCCACCTATTTTTGAGGGTTCTTCGGAACCAGCTGATATTGTTCATTGGCTTGAACATTTTGATAAACTCTTCGACATGGTTCAGTGTCCGGAAGAGAGTAAGGTGGCAGTAGCGGCTTATTATTTGAGTAAAGGCGCTTATTCTTGGTGGCTTTCTGTGAAACCCACTAATCGTGATTGTGCTTGGAGCGAGTTTAAGACTCTCATGTTAGAGAGATATTATCCGGCTCCACTTCGTGAAGCCAAGTTGTCAGAGGTTTTGAACCCCGAATCCGTCGAGGACGAGGGTGTTATTGTTATTGCGGAGAAGTTTCAGGGACTCCTTCAGTTTGCTTCATCATTATCCGTCTTGAGGCGGATAAGATCAAGTATTTTAGCAAAAGGCTGAACCCGCAGTTGAGGATGCAGTTGTTCAACCATAATTGCAATTCACTTGGTGACTTCATCGAGAAGGCTCTTGGAGCAGAGCTTTTGAGCAAGGAGCTTGCTCGGAAGAACCCTTGATTTCTTAGGTGAGAGGACTAGGATGCGGTTCGTTCGGAAGGACATCGGGATCCGGCGTCCAAGAGGTCGCCTTCTAGTCGTCTTCGTCTTTGGGAAATCATCTTCTTCTCCGGCGACGAGTTCGACTGTTGTTTGCTTTAATTGTGATTCAGCGGGGCACGTTAGCACCCGTTGTACTGTGCCAGCTATTGTTTGTTTTCTGTGTGGGAAGCCAGGACACCTTCAGAAATACTGCAGGAGTTCTAGTGCCAGTAGATCTCAAGGAAGCTCACGGGCCTCGAGAGATTTTGTTGCTTCAGTCCGTACTCCATCCAAGGGGTCATATCGGGCTTCGGGAGCCAGAGGTATGGACACTCGAGTAGGAGCGGCGAGCTCAGATTTGGGTCTTCCTCGAGTCGATGATATCGATGAGTTCGATGACCCGAAGGGTGTTGATTTTGGATACATTTGAGATGCGGCCTTGATTTGTATTTTTCCTTGTTTTTCGGACTGATGTTTTGACTCAGTCTGTATTGTAGTATTGTGGTTGTGAACCATTTATTATTGATCTATCTTGTTATGATAGCTTTTGAGAATCTTGAGATTTGAGGTCGTGTGATGTGTTTTTCCTTCCTTTTTGGTGTTATACCCGAGATTTTGTAATAATCTGGGTAATTGTTCATTTCAATCTGAGACGCCGAGTCGTGAGGACTTGGGTGTGCAGTTGATATGGTCCCAAGGACCACATATGCGTTGTTATCCTTTTGTGGCATGAGTCTGTGGTTGCTTGAGCGTTTAATGCCGATGAGAACTGGGGAGTGTACACCGATGATTGTAGACATGTATAATCGGCGGCACCCGCGGGGTGTGTACGCCGGTGTTACGAGTCTTCCGGGTGGTGCGACTTCCTGGCTGGTCTCTGACGGAGGAGTTATGATTCGATTGATCTCGCACTTGATTGAGTATTTTATCCCTTGTTTTTCGACGAGGAGACGCGGGAACCCGTGGGGTTGGCCCGATTACTCAGGCGAAGTGGTTCGCAGTGAGGAGTATTCCTGAAGATGTTGTTTTCTTATCCTGATGGATAGTTCGTGCCCCGTGTTTTTGCACCCTGAGTTTCGGGGACGAAACTCTTTTTAAGGGGGGGAGTATGTAATATCCGGGGATAATTTTTTTCGTGTTACTGTTGAGTTGTACGTATTCATTTAGAATTGTACAAGTGTTGTTGTTTTGGACTGATACAATGTATATTGTATTGGAATATTTCGGGATCGAAATATTATACTTGTCGTCGGGTTAGTTTCGTTGTTTGAATGTTGGTTGGAGAGTTTGGATTTTTGGCTAAGTGCACTAGCCTTAACGTACGCTATATGTGTAGACTTACGTACGTTAAGGGTTGAGTATTACGTACGTTATGCCTGTAAGGTTATGTACGTAAGGCTTGGTAGGTGGCAGGAACCTTCCTCGTAGTCACTTTCCGCCGGTGGGTCCCGAGCATCTTCCGATCGGATCTCACTATTGCAGTCAACGGACCCTTACATACGTAAAGAGGTGATCTCTACGTACGTAATATAGGTCTTGTTAACGTACGTAATAAGTCCTTATTTACGTACGTTAAGGCCTTCGTATTTTAGTCCAGTTAGTTCTGGATTTTTCATTACGTACGTTAATGTCTTAGTATAGCGTACGTAATGCCTCTTACGTACGTTAACCATAAGTGTATAACGTACGTAACGAATTGGTCAGTCTATTTATCTTGGTTTCGTCTTTCATTTCCTCACGAACCAAAACACATTTCCTCTCCCTAGAATCGTCCATTTGGACTTGTTATTAATGTTTAGCCTTTTCCAACTCGATCTTGATCATCCTAGCTTGGATTGAAGCTTGAAGTTGGAAGCTTGTTGATGCTCCTTTGGTGTTTGGAGGCTTCTTCTTGTTCTTCTTTGGTAAGTTCCCTCAATCTCTTGTTCTTCTAGTGATTTTCGAGTTGTTGTTGTTTTCTTCGGGTATTGTTTGATTCATGGAGTATATCATGATTCTTCGTGGTTTTGATAAACTTTTGATGAAGAACATGTTGGTATAGCTTGAGTATGATTATGTTCTTGATGTTTTATATTGTTGGGAGGTTTTTAATCATGTCTAGGAAAGATTATGTTAAGATTGTTATATGATTAACATAGTCTTGAGATGATTATTATTGTTGGTGGTGTTCTTGTAAGATTTTAATCATTTTAGTAAGGATTTATGATGATCGAGGAGGTGATTATCATAATTTGAAAATGGTTGAGTGAATCTTGTGGTTTAATCCGAATTCATGAGGTTATGATGAAGGATTTTTATTTCAAACATCATGGTTATTGAGTTGATGATGTTCTTGGGGTGATAATGATAATATTGATAATATTATCATTGTAGGAGGATCAATTTGATGATATTGGTGATATTATCACTTTGAGATGTTTGTTTTGATGATTGTTCTTAAATGAATCTTGTTGAATGGATTTCACAAGTGTTAAGAACGTAATGATCATGTTAATTGATCATCGAGGTGTTGGAGAATGTTAGAATTCATAGTTGAGAACTATGATATCAGTTCGTGCGGTGTGATCAATTCGTGTTTGAATCGGGCTTTGTCTTTGTCGTTGTTTTCTATTGATTTTGTGTTTTTGAATGAATCGTTTTCATTCAAGGTTGTTCGAGTGTTTGTGATCGTCGGGAGGCGCCGTTCGTCGTTTCGTGCCAGGACGTTGATCGTGGAAGGACTTTCTCGCCTTCGGTTTGAGGCAAGTTTTATACTTGTACTGGTCAATGAGATTAATGTTATCATATATGTGTATGAATGTGTTGTATCATTTCGAGACATAGTCTCTTCGTGATTTATTGATATTTGGGGATTGTTTGATACAATACCCTTCGGTGATTTTACCAGTTGTGATTGTTATTCGTTAACGGCCGGTTTAAGGCATTGAGATTCTTGTTGTCGATAGCCGGTTCGCGGTATCGATGTATCGATTATTATTGTTGACGCTAATGTCGTTCTGAGGCATCGTTGAATCGTTATTATCGAATTGGAACTATTACTATGATGTTGCATTGGCCGATTGAAGGCGTTTGATATATTCGTTATCATATCTGTTTCGGTGGTCGGTTTAGAACGCCGGGATATCTACTCTACCATATCATTGGTTATCGATTAACCGTTCTAAGTTAATCGATGTATTTAATTGGGATTATCGAAGATAATTCCCATCCGTTGTATCATTGGTTATCGATTAACCGTTCTAAGGTAATCGATGTATTTAATTGGGATTATCGAAGCTAATTCCCATCCGTTGTATCATTGGTTATCGGTTGACCGTTCTAAGGCAATCGATGTATTTATTTGGGATTATCGAAGCTAATTCCCATCCGTTGTATCATTGGTTATCGGTTGACCGTTCTAAGGCAATCGACATATTTAATTGGGATTATCGAAGATAATTCCCATCCGTTGTGTCATCGTTATCGATTGACCGTTCTAAAGGTAATCGATGTATTGAATTGGGACTGTCAAGGATAGTTTCAATCTGTTGAGTTGTTGTGATCGATTGGCCATTCCAAGGCAGTCGAGGTATTTTGAATTGGGACCGCCGTGGACGGTGCCCATCCATGAGTTGTTGTTGTCGTGTTGGCCGACTCAAGGCAGCACGCTATTATTCTTGTGAATTTGGTAGTCTTGGGATCGTTACTATTGTGATTGATCGCGTTTTGGAGGCTAGTCTCGGCTAGTGCTCGATGGGTAAGTTTGGGGCTTGAACCTTCGCGGTTGGTTTCCCAACACCTACAGTTCAGTAGGTCACGGTCACTGGGTGATCTCATTATGGGTAAGTCTGGGGCTTGAACCTTCGCGGTTGGTTTCCCAGCACCTGCAATTCAGCAGGTCACGGTCATTGGATGACCTCATTGTGATACGGCTTCGTGCCGTGGCTTCGGCCCTCATTGTGATACGGCTTCGTGCCGTGGCTTCGGCCCTCATTGTGATACGGCTTCGTGCCGTGGCTTCGGCCCTCATTGTGATACGGCTTCGTGCCGTGGCTTCGGCCCTCATTGTGATACTGCTTCGTGCCGTGGCTTCGGCCCTCATTGTGATACGGCCGTGTCGTGGCCGGCCCTCATTGTGATACGGCCGTGCGTGGCCCGGCCCTCATTGTGATACGGCTTCGTGCCGTGGCTTCGGCCCTCATTGTGATACGGCTTCATGCCGTGGCTTCGGCCCTCATTGATACAGCTTCGGGCTGTTTTGGCTTCGGGCCATTGTGGTGATTGACAGCTTCGGCTGAGTGACATTCAGGGTATTATGATGATAAACAGCTTCGGGCTGTTCGGCTGTTAAGGCCATTGTGATGTATCGGTATTCCTGTCGGAGCCTTCGGGCGTTGTGATTCGTATCTATTTCAGTGTTTGGCTTGGGTTACCTTCGGGTGATGTATTGTTGTGTTCTGTATTGATGATTCGCCGTTGGGCACTTATGTTCTAACCTGTTGAGCAGGTATTGATCGGATGCCGTGGGCATAGTATTCCACGAATGCTCGATTCTTACTTTGGTTTGTGAGCATCTCGTATTACCATTATTATACTATTCATTCTGCCCTTTGGATGCATATCATGTTGTACATGTATTTGATAATCATTATCTGGATGACTGACCTCGTGGGGGCGGAACATGTTTTCATGTTTTAGGTGTTTGCGAGGAGAGAGTTGAGACACAGGGGCATGACGGTGGCGACGAGGCATTCAAGCGATACTAGTCCGAGATGTTTTGGTGTTCATGTCAGTCAGGCAGTTGGAGTACTCCGGTTTTGTCAGTTATTATCATTTTGTATTATCCGAGCAAGGCTCGTGGATATCGTTGTATTTTATTTGGGTCATGTAGGCCCACTGTTGTCATTGAAATTCCATATCGGAATATTATGTTGGATGTCAGTGTAGGGATTGTGATTCCCCTTTTGGTCAGTTAGTTGTATTTTTGGTCGTGTTAGCCTGGTGGATCTCCTGGTGAGGGGTCCACGGCACTGTAATAACCCAATAGGATTTGGGGGTGTTACACATATGACTTCTGTCGGCTCTGAGCAGTCAACATCCTCTCCCGAATCAATTCCACCTTCCGTCTCGTCTCTACAACGATATCCGGTTCGGTCCCGACTGTTGGAATATTTATTCCACACATTATTTAATTTATGTTTTGATGATTAAAGTTGCTAAACAACAAAACAACATCGAGGCGAAGCAAAACAACGAAGCAGACGAAGACGCAAAAAGTTGCAATCTGGACTACATTAGCGCACGCTAAGACATATATGTTAGTGCACGCTAACGGGGAGTAATCTGCATATCAGCCAAGTTCGAAGTAAGCTGAAGTGAAGTCAGCTGATGAGATAGCACACGCTACACGTTATCATTAACGCACGCTATCGAAGTCTTGTTACCGTTGTGAAGGAATTCAAACACAGAATGACGTATGCAATGAAGTCATCATTAGCGCACGCTACAAAGAAGGAATAGCGCACGCAAAGCAGTTTGAATCAAGTCAATCAGAATGTTGGGAAAAGCAGGTCAAAGTCAGCATATCAAACGGATACTTTGACAAGTCATACAACGGATATATTGGATTAGCGCACGCTACAAAGGAAGTGGTAGCGCACGCTAACTGTCAAGGACAGTAGCCACTGGACTGAAACATAAAATGATTAACGTACGCTACATGAAAGACATTACGTATGCTAAAGCAAAAATGTGCGATAACGCACGCTAAGAAAGAAGAGCTAGCGCACGCTAGCTAGTCAACTGGCAGCAACGGCTAGTTTGTGGGAAATGCCTATAAATACCATTCCTATGGTATTGTTTGAGTACAACAACTTTAAGCAAACGAGTCATACATCTGCGAATCATATACTTACATTGTTGTTGTAATATTAAGCTTATATTGTTAGTTTGAGTGTTTATACATTCAATATTATACACGAGGGGTAAAAGAAAAGATACGATTAGATTCGGTGTTATTAGGATCAAGTATCCGGCATTATTAGAATCTCAATCGATATCTAAGTGAGGTTTATCTAGTACCCATAGAAAGCTAGAGTGGTTGATTCCTTATCCAATAGAAAAGGAAAAACGGTTTTACTCGGACCGATAGAAGACGAGCTTGTAACGGTAATCCCTCGACCGATAGAAGAGAGGTGTAGAGGTTTTGATCTTAAGCCTAAAGAAAAAGATGCATCGAGAGAGGACGTAGGCTTCGTTAATAGCCGAACCTCTATAAATCATTGTGTGATTTATTTTCCGCAATTTATTTTCGCTTCCGCACAAAACGGCGCAAATATCCGATTTCCTACCAACAATTGGTATCGGAGCGGTACTCCAATACGCGGCTTAACATCCGAGGAGAAAAAGATCCAAAATGGCGTTTCAAATCTCTCCAGCCGAAGGTCTTGCTCTCAACCGACCACCATTTTTTGATGGCGCGAACTTCATGACTTGGAAGAAGAATATGTCGATATTCATTCGAGCTTACGACATCGAACTTTGGAAGGTGATTTGTCTTGGTCCAAAAATTCCAACGAATTCCAACGGTACGCTTAAACCTTTTGAAGAATATGACGACTCCGATTGGAAAAACGACCATTTCAATTGTAAGGCAACTGAACTCCTTTATTGTGCTTTAAATCCGGAAGAACACAACCGGATATTATCGTGTGATAGTGCCAAATAAATTTGGAAAATACTTGAGGTAACACACGAAGGTACGTCTCAAGTCAAATAGATGAAGATAAACATGCTCCTTCACGATTATGAATTATTCCAAATGAAGGACGACGAATCCATTTCGATTATGCTCGACCGATTCTCGGTCATCACCAATGGATTAGCATGTTTCGGAAAACCACTTTCGAGTAGTGAGAAAGTAAAGAAAATTCTCCGATCACTACCTCGAGAATGGGACGGTACGGTTACGGCAATAATGGAATCAAAAGATTTAAATACTCTCAATTTTAGTGCTCTCGTTGGTTCTCTTATCAACTACGAGATCGTTCTAAAATCTCGGAATGCCAAACCAAAACCAAAGGAAAAATCGATAGCCTTCAAGGCTAAGGTGCCGAGAAAGAAAGAAGAAATTCCGGTGGATGATAGCGACGAAGAAATGGCATATTATGCCAAGAATATTAATAAGTTCCAACACTTATTAAACCGGAGAAAGAAGGACATCCAAGCGGGCGAATCGAAGAAACCCGACAACACTTGTCGATTATGTGGTAAACCAGGCCACTTTGCCAAGAACTGTCGAGTAAAGCAAAAGGAAGTTTTAATCGCAACATGGAGCGACGAAGATCCCGATGAAGATTTTCTTGACCAAAATAATCTCGCGCTCATGGCCCGGAGTTCATTCGACGATAGCGACGTCGAAATCCAAGTAAGTAACTCCTACGACGAACTCTTTGAAGCATTCGAATTATTACATACGGACTATCAAAATGCTTTAAATGAAATTAAATCCCTCAAGTCTAAATATAAAACTTTGGAAATTGAAAATTCCAAAATACTTGAAAAAGGGAAATTTGTTGAAATCGATCATTCGAAAATGCGTTGAAAACGAGAATATTTTAAAGAATGATCTTGTTAAAGTTCAAACCGAGCTCAAGAATTTAACAAAGAAATTTTCTCTCGGAAACGAGAAATTTGAAAATATGCTCTCGGTTCAAAAATATACTCTAAATAAAGAGGGGTTAGGATTCAAACCACGTTCGAAAAATGAATCCGTCAATTTCAAAATACCCCGATGCGAAAAATGTTTGAAAATCAGGCATCACATTTCAAATTGCAAAAGCCCAAGACGGACGATAAAAATTAAAAAGATTTGGGTTCCTAAAAGAACAAACATTTCAAATATCGTCTACGTTTCAAAAGAAAAACCAACTATAGGTTGGATCCCCAAAAATAAATTTTAACAAGTGATATTTTACAAAGGGGGAAAGGAATATTTTTGAGGGGGAAACAATATTTTCAGGGGGAGCTTATACCCTTATTAATGCATAAATTTGTATCATGCATATTTTATATTTTGGTATTATTTATTTCAATTGATTTTTTACCCACTTTTTGATGAAGACAAAAGGGGGAGAAGGAGATGAATTGAGAAAAATCGAAGAAGTCGAAAAGAAAAAGAAAGCACACAAAAAGGGGGAGTTAAAACGAAGGAGTTGAAAATTGAAAAACGAAGAAGTTGAAAAAGAAGAAAAAGAAAAGGATTGGAGAAACTAACGAAACGATCAAAGCCGAAAACTTTGATTCGTATATATATACATATATTTTATTTTTACAGATTTTATCCAATTCAAGAGTTGTTTTGTAATCATCAAAAAGGGGGAGATTGTTGGAATATTTATTCCACACATTATTTAATTTATGTTTTGATGATTAAAGTTGCTAAACAATAAAACAACATCGAGGCGAAGCAAAACGACGAAGCAGACGAAGACGCAAAAAGTTTCAATCTGGACTACATTAGCGCACGCTAAGACATATGTTAGCGCACGCTAACGGGGAGTAATCTGCATATCAGCCAAGTTCGAAGTAAGCTGAAGTGAAGTCAGCTGATGAGATAGCGCACGCTACACGTTATCATTAACGCACGCTATCGAAGTCTTGTTACCGCTTGTGAAGGAATTCAAACACAGAATGACGTATGTAATGAAGTCATCATTAGCGCACGCTACAAAGAAGGAATAGCGCACGCAAAGCAGTTTGAATCAAGTCAATCAGAACGTTGGGAAAAGCAGGTCAAAGTCAGCATATCAAACGGATACTTTGACAAGTCAGACAACGGATATATTGGATTAGCGCACGCTACAAAGGAAGTGGTAGCGCACACTAACTGTCAAGGACAGTAGCCACTGGACTGAAACATAAAATGATTAACGTATGCTACATGAAAGACATTACGTACGCTAAAGCAAAAATGTGCGATAACGCACGCTAAGAAAGAAGAGCTAGCGCACGCTAGCTAGTCAACTGGCAGCAACGGCTAGTTTGTGGGAAATGCCTATAAATACCATTCCTATGGTATTGTTTGAGTACAACAACTTCAAGCAAACGAGTCATACATCTGAGAATCATATACTTACATTGTTGTTGTAATATTGAGCTTATATTGTTAGTTTGAGTGTTTATACATTCAACATTATACACGAGAGGTAAAAGAAAAGATACGATTGGATTCGGTGTTATTAGGATCAAGTATCCGGCATTGTTAGAATCTCAATCGATATCTAAGTGAGGTTTATCTAGTACCCATAGAAAGCTAGAGTGGTTAATTCCTTATCCAATAGAAAAGGAAAAACAGTTTTACTCAGATCGATAGAACACGAGCTTGTAACGGTAATCCCTTGACCGATAGAAGAGAGGTGTAGAGGTTTTGATCTTAAGCCTAAAGAAAAAGATACATCGAGAGAGGACGTAGTCTTCGTTAATAGCCGAACCTCTATAAATCATTGTGTGATTTATTTTCCGTAATTTATTTTCGCTTCCGCACAAAACAGCGCAAATATCCGATTTCCTACCAACACCGACCAAATCGGACGCATCGTTCCAACAAATTGGCGATCGCCGCCCATAAAGCGCCTCATACGGTGCCATTCGAATCGACGATGCCAACTATTGTTGGACATGAATTCGATCAATGACAAATGCTCCTCCCAATCACTGCTCCGATCTAGAGCACAAGCACGCAACATATCCTCAAATGTCTGGATAGTGCGTTCCGACTGCCCATCTGACTGAGTATGAAAAGAAGTACTCAGACGCAACCGAGTACCCAATGCCTTATGTACCTCCTACCAAAAATGCGATACAAAATGGTTATCGCGATCCGAAACAATAGACTTCGGAGTACCGTGAAGTCTCACAATCTTCGCAATAAACACACGAGCCAGCTTCTCCGGACCCCAAGTATCCTTGATGCCCAGAAAGTGTGCCGACTTGGTCAGACGATCTACAATCACCCAAACCATATTCTTTCCAGAATTCGATCTAGGCAAGCTCGTAATAAAGTCCATCGAAATATCTTCCCATTTCCATTCTGGAACGGGAAGCGACTGCAATAACCCGGGCGGTCGCTGATGTTCGATTTTGACCTGCTGACAAGTCAAATATCTTGCTACAAACTATGCGACCTCCTCCTTCAAGTTGCTCCACCAAAAGTTCCTCCTTAGGTCCTTGTACATCTTACTCGAACCAGGATGAACTGAGTAAGGCGTAGCATGGGCCTCACGCAAGATACTCTGCCTCAGTTCCAAGTCGTTCGGCACACAAAGCCGACTATGGAATATCAACACACCATCCTCGTGAATCACAAACCCAGGAGACTTTCCTTTAAGAACTTTCTCTCGGATTTGAGTAATCATCGGAGCTTCAGTTTAATTTCACCGATCAACGACGACGAAATCTCCAAATCGCAAAGTTGTCCGACAGCTCCTGGCAACAAAATCTCAACACTCAACTCAATTAAATCCCACTGAAGCTCAGATCGAGATGTAAGTTTCTCAAGTATCCGCAACGCAACCGGTTTCCGACTCAAGGCATCCACCACGACGTTCGCCTTGCCCGGATGATAAAGGATCTCGAGGACATAATCCTTAATCAACTCCAACCACCTCCTCTGCCTCATATTCAACTCCCACTGAGTGAATATGTACTTCAGACTTTTATAATCGGTAAAAATCTGACATGTAGAGCCAAAAAGATAGTGACGCCAAATCTTGAGCGCAAAAACAACTGCCGCTAACTCCAAATCGTGAGTAGGGTAGTTGAGCTCATACGGCCTCAACTGTCTCGACGCAAACGCAATAGTCTTGTCGTGTTGCATCAACACGCACCCAAGACCCTGACCCGAAGCATCGCTATAAACAGCAAAACCCTTGTTGCCACACAGCAACGCTAAAATCGGGGCTAAAGTCAAACGCCTCTTCAGCTCCTCAAAACTCGACTGCCTTTCATCATTCCAGACGAACTTCTCGGATTTCTGAAGCAACTGTGTAAGTGGCAGAGCTAGTTTCGAGAACCCCTCGACGAACCTACGATAGTATCCATCCAAACCCAAGAAACTATGGACTTCCTTCACATTCTTAGGCGGTGCCCAATCCAACACTGCCTCAATCTTATGTGGATCCACACAGACCCCCTCGGCTGAAATCACGTGACCCAGAAACATCACCTCCTTCAGCCAGAACTCACATTTCGAGAACTTCGCATAGAGGTGCTCGGTCCTCAAAATGTCTAACACCACACGCAGATGATGCACATGCTCCTCCTCATTCCTCGAATAGATAAAGATATCGTCAATGAAGACGACGACACACTTATCTAAATACTCTATGAAAACTTTGTTCATCAACTACTCTATGTATAATATAAACATCAATAAAATCATCTATATTTTTATATTAAATTTCTCCCACTTCCAACGGCTATAAATGGCTAGTAATAATAATTTTTGATTCTATAAATATGCACACATTTTAATTAACAACTCACTCATATTCTCTACCCTCTTGTAGAAATTCTTAAGTATCTTCATCCAATTTTCTTCGAAAATGATTAACGGATCTCTCGTCTTTATTTTCACAATGATCAGCATGATCATAATACTGATGTTTAGCAAAGACTTCCCTCCGGAATTATTCTGGATTGGTGTTTTATTTATCATTTATATTGTTGGCCTTGTATCAGCACTAATGATACATACAAAAATGTATTATTAAAAAAAAAATGTATGTTTACATTTCCATTATCAATAAATAAAAAAAATGTTTCATGTCTTAAATATTTATTATGTGATAATTTGATTGAACAGGAATACAAATGGAAAGTATCGAACAGATACACAATTGTCTTGTTGATAGTGCAACAACGCACTCAATATTTACAAATAAAGCATATTTCTCGAGCATGAAATTATGCAAGACGCACGTTACAACTATATCTTGTCCCGTAGAGATTATTGATGGCTCCGGGAATGCAATTGTGATGTTGCCTAATGAAACAATTTTACACATTAAAAATGCGTTATTATCTGGTAGATCAAAAAGAAATCTGTTGAGTTTTAAGGATGTACGCCGAAATGGCTATCACTTGGAAACAGTGATTGAAAATAATAAAGAACATCTCTATATTACATCCTATAAAATGGAAACTCGACTTGTCCACGAGAAAATTGAAGCAACTACTTTTCGATTGTATTGTGTCCCTATTCAAGCTTTTGAAACCTATGTTATCATGGCTTGGAAGCTGGTGAATCCTAATATATTTGGGTTATGGCATGATCGCCTTGGGCACCCATGAACTTCTATGTTACGCAGGATTATTGAAAATACTCATGGACATCCATTAAAGGGCACAAAAATGCTAATGTCCAAAGATTATTTTTCTGAATCATGTTCACGTGGAAAATTTATTACTACACCTTCTATGGAAAAGGTTGGTTATGAATCACCATCATTTTTACAACGCATTCATGGTGATATTTGTGGACCAATACATCCAGCAAGTGGACCATTCCGATAGTTTATGGTCTTAATAGATGCATCATCCAGATGGTCCCACATATGTTTATTATCTACCAGAAATGTTGCTTTTGCACGATTCTTGTCCCAAATTATTAAACTTCGAGCACATTTTTCTGAATATCCTATAAAAAAATATAAGAATGGATAATGCCGGAGAATTCACATCAAGAACTTTTGATGATTATTGTGAAGCACTGGGAATTAATGTTGAGCACCCAGTAGCACATGTTCACACCCAGAATGGATTGGCTGAATCCTTGATCAAACGACTTCAAATTATTGCTCGTACATTATTAATGAGATCAAAACTCACTAGTGCAGTGTGGGGTCATGCAGTATTACATGCATCAGCACTCATCAGATTACGCCCCACTACTTATCATATGCACTCCCCAATACAATTAACTCTAGGCTTTGAGCCGAATATTTTGCACTAACGCACATTCGGATGTGCTGTTCTTGTGCCAATTCCACCTCCTCAAAGGACAAAAATGGGTCCTCAACGCCGGCTTGGCATATACGTTGGATTTGATTCTCCATCAATAATTCGGTATTTAGAACCAACAACGGGTGATTTATTTACCGCTCTGTTTTTTGATTGTCATTTTGATGAGACGATGTTTCCATCAATTGGCAGGGATAAGACTGTTCTTAACCAAGATGAACAAAAACCAGTTGATGATATCTCTTGGAATGTACAAAGCTTATCCCATCTAGATCCACGTACTACAGAATGTGAAAATGAGGTGAAAAGAATCATCCGTTTACAAAATATTGCTAATAGACTTCATGATGCATTTAATGATGCAAGTAAGGTAACAAAGTCTTACATTCTAGCTGTGAATGCTCTAGTCAGGATCGTTGTTCCTAATGACACAAAAATGGATGATGATGCCCCACGACAAAAGTGTGGTAGACCTGTTGGTTCGAAGGACACTATTCCTCGAAAAATAAAGGGGAGAAGTACTGGGATCACAAACCAAGATCATCCTAGTGAGCATGCTGCAGATGAATCTGCAGAGCGTAATACTGCAGATAATGATGGGATCATGGATTCTGAAAGCACCGAGAATGCCATAAATCATTACAATGAGATATGGGATTGAAAAAACATGATAGTCGATAATTTATTTGCTTTCTTGGTTGCACAAGAAATTATGAATGATGATTACGATAATGAACCACATTCAATAATTGAATGCTGTCAAAGGTCGGATTGGCCTAAATGGGAGGAAGCAATAGAATCTGAATTAGCTTCCTTAGAAAAACGGATGATATTTGGGCAAATTACTCGAACACCGAATAATATAAAACCAATTGGTTACAAATGGGTGTATGTTCGAAAAAGAAATGAGAAAAATGAGATTGCGAGATATAAAGCCCGACTCGTAGCCCAAGGATTCTCCCAACGACCTGGGATTGACTATGACGAAACGTATTCACCAGTGATGGATATAATCACTTTCCGTTTTCTTATTAGTATGGTTGTCCATGAGTGTTTGGATATGCGACTAATGGATGTAGTCACGGCATATCTATATGGTTCATTAGATTCTCATATCTATATGAAAATTCCTGGTGGATATAAAATGCCAAAATCTGCTACTCCTCGTGAGCTATACTCGATCAAACTACAGAAATCACTGTATGGATTAAAGCAATCCGACTGCATGTGGTATCATAGATTGAATGAATACCTTTCCAAGGAAGGTTATAAAAATGATCTTAAATGCCCATGTGTTTTTATTAAAAGATCCAATACTGGATTTGCTATAATTGCAGTCTATGTGGATGACATAAATTTAATCGGAACTCCTAAAGAGTTATCCAATGCTGCTGAATATCTGAAGAAAGAATTTGAGGTTAAAGACCTTAGAATGACAAAACTCTGTCTTAGTCTTGAGCTCGAGCATAAAGATAATGGAATACTTGTCCACCAATCTGCTTATATCAAGAGATTGCTCAAACGATTTAATATGGACAAGGCTCATCCTCTGAGTACTCCTATGGTCGTACGGAATTTAGATCCTAAGAAAGATCCTTTCCGACCTAAGGAACCAAATGAGGAAATTTTGGGTCCTGAAGTGCCTTATCTCAATGCTATTGGAGCACTCATGTATTTAGCACAATGCACCAGACCCGATATTTCTTTTGCAGTAAATTTACTTACAAGATACAGTTCTGAACCAACTCGAAGACACTGGAATGGTATCAAACACATTTTTCATTATCTCAATGGTACCATTGACCTGGGTTTATCCTATTCAAAAGAGTCTACTAACTCTGGATTAGTTGGTTATGCTGATGCGGGATACAAATCCGATCCACATAAGGCTCGCTCACAGACTGGTTATTTATTCTGCTATAATGGTACAGCTATATCATGGAGATCGACCAAACAAACATTAGTAGATACATCTTCTAATCATTCTGAGATAATTGCTCTCTATGAAGCTGGCAGAGAAAATATTTGGCTAAGATCAGTTATAGCTCATATACTAAATGAATGTCGATTGAAGCTTGTGACAGACACTCCCACAATCATTTATGAAGACAATGCAACATACATAGCACAAGTCAAGGGTGGATATATAAAAGGTGATCGGACCAAGCATATTTTACCGAAGTTTTTCTACACGCACGAACTTCAGAAAAATGGAAAAATAAATGTTCAACAAATTCACTCCTGCCACAATCTTGCTGATATATTTACAAAATCATTGCCGACATCGATATTCGAGAAATCGGTATACGGCATAGGCATGAGAAGAGCTAACAAGAACCAAGATTGATGAATCAATTTGGAAACTCTTTATTTCAGGGGGAGCGAAATCAAATACGTGTGCTGTACTCTTTTCCTTATGACTGGTTTTTATCCCACTGGGTTTTTCCAGCTTAAGGTTTTTAACGAGACAGCTTATGCACAAGGTCTGGATCTGAGAATGTACTCTTTTCCCCTTCTGTCCGATTTTGTCCCACTGGGTTTTCCGGCTTAAGGTTTTTAACGAGGCATACTCATCCAGCTTGCTATAATGCTACGTCCAAGGGAGAGTGTTATAATATCATTTTGGACTTTAGCATTAATTGTTATCACAAGACAAATAGTAGCAAATTTTGTGATATAGTAGTAACAAAACTTGTGATTGTAATAGTGCCATATTTGTTACTATAAATATATGGTTATGGAAATGAAGAAAATACACACACAAAAAGAAAGAGTAATAAAATTCATCTCATTTCCTTCCTACTTGTTCCCTTATTATTTTTCTATTTTATACTATTATTATCTTCAATAATAGTTTTGCTTAATATTAGTTTTATAACAACTACTATTTTATTATCTTATTAAGTCTGATATTTTTTTGCATTTGGCCCAAATCCAGACCGGGGAAACTTATTATATTAGAGAGTTTATTAATTTATAAAGTATTATACGGAGGTTTTTTCTGTATAATGCATCCACGTAGGGGTAGTTGAATCTGCCCTTCACTATAGTGCTTCATCTTTTCATTTCAAGCTCAAATCAGTCTTGAATCATCCTTTCGGTGAAACAATAACTACCAACTGCTATAAATTGTTTGACAGCCACAAGAAGTTGGCATAATAGGCCATCACACTGATGGAGATTTAACCCAACAGATGGTCAACAGAAAGGTTTCTCAGGGAATGTTTGATAGCATTACTCGTGAAGTAGTTGAAGAAATTGGAGTTCCTGCTGCTAGCCTGGTAAATGTAGTTCTTATTTGTTTTATGTTGGATGAAAGTGCTTGGATTTGGTTCATTCTAGATGATTCGAATTGATGAAATTACTTATGGATCTTTCTTTTATGGCTTTGTGATATCTACTTTTGTTTATGGTGTAATAAGATTATGGGTATTTATAAGCGCTACTCTTGTGGTTTGGGTGCGAAAGAAATTTTTGAGTATATAAATTACAAAGATTTCCTTGACATTGTTCCAATCTTGTTTATCACGTATATTGAGATTTAAGGACGATTTTTTTTTTATAAAAGTAATGACAAATCTGAAATCAGAAGTGGATCTTTGTAATTATCATGGGCTTATTTATAATATAAAACGTAGATGGGATTTTTGTGAATAGATTCAAATCATAAGGGTAGATTTTGTAAAAAATTGTAATTCTTAGCAAATATCTATTATATGTCCTCTATAATGAAATGATTCATCTACCAGCAAATTTTCATTTCAAACAGCCATTGTATTTACCAGGATCTACCTTTGTCTTATGCCTTTTTTATTGGCAAATAAAACAATGATGAGCTAAATTGGTAGGGTGAATTAAAGTTTGATTCTTTGTTCTAATTCTGCTGATTGTTAGGTTGACAAAATAAACACACGAGAGCACTGAAGATAGTTGTGTGGAGTCATTGTCGATGGTCGACAAAATGAAGATTAAACAATTCAATCTTTTAGGGGAAGCTTTGGGTAGTTAAAATGCGGCCTTTAGTCATCTAGAATCTTATCTTATCTTATATATTAAAAGATTGAGTTCCAATATTAAATGTTTAGTCTTAATGATTCATGTCATTAATTAAATGTTAAGTCTTAAATTTTTATAGTTTTGAGTTTTATAACAAAAATTAAGAGATTAAATGTTATAATCAATTTTGAGTTCAATATAATTACGTGTCCAATTAAGTACTCATGCATTGAATTTTCTTATTTCCATTTAATAGTCATAAAATTCATATTCATGTCACAGTTTAGAAATTCTCCCCAACTTGTATGGAGTATATGGTATAAATATGTAGTTTATGCATGGTCAGTTGGTCACAAAATTAGTTTTAGCTATCTTTATATAATAATTCTATCATATCTGGCCACCAATAAGTTGACGAAAATATGAGATAAAATAATTCTGATCTATTTTCTTTCCGCGCTTTCATCTGTAATATTGGCAGGTTATTCGTCGATGTTGATCGAAAGTTTAGCAACACATGCATAAAACTCCTACATAATTCTAAGTAAGTTCACATTTGTTTTTCCAATGTCGATCAAAAACTCAGCAAACATGTTGGATATCATAAATCATTCTAAGCCAGTAGGGTCACAAATATTATTGAGTAGTGAATATTTATGCTTGATTTATCTTTA
This sequence comes from Orobanche coerulescens, assembly GCA_033398695.1. Lineage (NCBI taxonomy): Eukaryota > Viridiplantae > Streptophyta > Magnoliopsida > Lamiales > Orobanchaceae > Orobanche > Orobanche coerulescens. Next base: position 185,170,554 of record CM065801.1, read on the forward strand.
GTTTATTGTGTTTTTATTTTGGCAATGGCTATAAACGAGGGTAGAATGCAACACGAAAGATTTGGTACATTGAAAGTGAATGAATATTTAGTTGGTACATATGACGAGCGAAGCACTACTTGAGAGTGATATAGTGCAAGAGTGCAAGATAAAGGATTAAAGTGATAACAAACTGATGTATTTAAACGCTATTATACGCTTATTTACTTATCAAATTATGCTATTTGTAAATCATATTTTATGATTGACGGTATAATTAGTTGTTTATAACCATAAAAATATACATATTTGAAGTGTTAATTGGTCAAACTCAATGCGACTTCATTTTCATACGTAGAGAGTTATTTGGTTTAATAAGTTAGCCACATCTAACGTAGCTTAGTAAATTGATCTATAGAAGGCTCATCGAGATGCCGTGAAAGATGATATTTTTATGAATTGATAAAATTACTATTAATCGGATCAAAGTGCATTATTAACTGAAGATAAGTAAAAAAAATAAAAAACTTACTACAACTCATGATTTCTTACAAACTATAAATAGTCACTTCTAACATTTACTCATACTATGAAAAGTTATCACAAACAAATGTTTACATCCATTCTTAAAGAATTGAAGAATGTATTTTGATGGTCAAATAACAACGTTGATATGCTACACGTAATGTAGGAACAATGTCAACGATAAAGGTAAAATAACGCTCTTTTGTAGCGGTGAGTGTTAGTACATCCGATTTGAACAGATAAATTAAATGAGTTTGCTAAAATAAAAAAAAGTTGAGTTTTAGACATAAGTAAAAGTTCAATAGTTTATCGAAAAACAAAACCAGTGCATCGCACGGGTCAGAATGACTCGTCATCTGAAAAGTGAAAAGTAGTTCTATTCATTTGGTTGTAAAGGAATTTAATTGTGTATCTATTATTCCTTTTCTCATGTCAATTTATAGAGTAGTATACAAGCTATTTGCCAGCATAATTGGCGTAACATACTCCTAGAATTAGGGAATTAGTTGACTATTCTAACTCTAATTAATGCTAATTATCCGTTAGAATTACAGGGGAATATTGACTAAATCTTTACAGAATATTTCATATTCTATCACACTCCCACAGTCGAAACGGGAGGTCGAACGCTGAGACTGTCACGAAAATCATCAAAAAGTACGCGCGGGAGCCCTTTGGTGAAAATATCAACTATTTGATAACGTGATGGAACATGATGAACCCGAACTTCGCCCCGTGCTACCTTCTCACGAACAAAGTGAATGTCCATCTCAATATGTTTAGCGCGTTGATGTTGAACATGATTACCTGATAAGTATATTGCACTCACATTGTCACAATAGACTAATGTCGCCTTTTTAATAGGACAATGAAGTTCTAGAAGAAGATTCCGAATCCAACATGACTCGGAAACTGATAAGTGTCAGTTTTATACACTTATCCATGATTTGTATCGATAAATTTCACCCATAATTGAGTTAGTCTACTTATTTTTTGCTTTTAATTAATTAGCTTTTAATAATTTTATTTTTATCGGATAAAGATGTAAATCTAGTCTTAATCGGATTGAATTATTGATTTACTCAAGAAATAACATGTTTATAAAATATTCTCTTTGTTGAATTTTTATGTATTCATGTTGTAGGGCTTTCCGAGACGAGTTCGGCAGTCTTTTCGGATTCAAAATCTGAGTTATATATCAAAAGTTATCATCTGAAAAAGATTTGGGGCGAAAAACGCAAAAGTCAGAAATTTCTGGGCTGAAAATGAAGTCTGAAACTCCATACGGGCGTAACATCATAACATACGGGCGTAACTCACAAATGCAGAAAAACATAGCCATGTTACGGCCGTAACTACTCAATGTTACGGCCGTAAGTCATCGGTTACTAGTAACTCCTCAATGTTACTACCGTAACTCTTGTGCATTTTTGATCATTGTATAATTTTTTATACTTTTGGTCTATTATTGAGGAGATGGCTGGCATTGATCCGATCTATTGTAATAATGCTGGAATTTTGGAGCTATTAGATGACTTTAGGTGTATAAATAGACCTCTTAGATCCATCATCATTCATCATTCATCTTATAATTTTACATTTTTTTTGTAAACTTTTCTTTTTGTGTGAAGAACACACTTGTATTCTTGAGTGATCTTTGTAAGTGTGGTATAACATATGTTGTTCAGAGAGTTTATTGTTTCTATCTCCTTTATCTACTAAGGGAGTTAGGATCAATTCTTTCTCTTGATTCAACTAATAATGACCACACAAGCTTGTAATATGTGTAATAAACCCTTCATGGGCTAAGTAATCTTTAGTTGGGATTATAAACAAGGTTAGTCATGTTATTTATGTTTGTATAAAAGATCTATTATGAATTACTTATTATTGTGTGTGATTTTCATTGTTTTTACAATCTTTATTTATTTGGCCAATAAATGACGATATTTATGGTCTTCATATGTTTCGAAAGAAAATATGTTTGATTAGATCAAATGATCTTCACTCTAAGTTGTTATAGAGAATAGAAATATACCCCTAGTCCTTAGATGATTCTTTGAGTTATTTTCATAAATCCTAATGCTATGTATTGAAGCCAATCAACATAGAAATATAGTGGATTGATTCAATATGTAAGGGGCGTTTTATAGTTCAAAAGAGAAACCGTCTTTTTAAGGAAAATCGAATCTACACAACATAATAAGTAAATTCATCTTATGATCTCCAATACATCTTTTATAACTAATGACGAACTAAGTTTGTAATCCCAACTATTTCATTTTATCGTTAATCAATCTATTATTATTGCTATCTTTTTATTTCCTTATAATATTAGAACTATTATTGCATTTTCTTTGCAAATATTAAACCAAACTTTTTAATTGTGTGTTTCACTTATCATAGTATCTATAAAAATAGACTAATAGTGTATAATTCAAATTATAACCAAACTTCCTTGTGGGATCGATAAACCGGACTCAAAAAGTCCACTTTACTTCTTGATACGATATCGTGCACTTGCGATAGTTACACTAAAAGCGTGTCAAGTTTTTGTGGCGCCATTGCCGGGGAAGTATAAGAGTTGTTTTGAAGTATTACATTATTAACTATTGTTATAAATACAACTTTTTCTTTGTTGTTAATTCTCTTGTCTATGCGAAGGACGTACAATCGCGATTTAGTTTCACTAGATCCCGAAATTGAAGCCACATTTAGAAGAAGGCGAAGAGAACAAAAAACAAGCCGTATTTCTTCACCATCAATGGCGGACGAACCAAACCCACCACTCCTCCAAGAAAATGATAACGAAAGAATTCCTCCGGTAGGGGGAATACCCAATGCTCAAAACATGCAACATCAACAATATCCTATTGTGCCGGAAATAGATGAAGACAACATGCTCTTTGGGGAATTCATGAACCCCCCATCTTTGAGCGTGCAATCAAGTGTGATCTATCCACCATTTGGAGTGGATAATTTTCAAATTCGCCCCGATGTCATCAATCTCTTCTCCAACAACAACTCATTCTATGGAAGAACCGATGAGAATCCATATCTCCATATTAACCGTTTTGTGGAGATTTGTGGAAATTTCAAATATCCAAATGTAAATGACGAGGCGATAAAAATGAGACTTTTCGTGCACACTTTGAAGGACAGAGCAAGAGAGTGGCTAGATACTTTGCCACCACGAAGCATAACAAATTGGCCCGAATTTGTTCAAAAATTCACCACTAAATACTTTCCACCAATAAAAGTGGCAAAACTCAAATACAAAATCTCTACATTTCGTCAACAAGATTCGGAGTCATTTCACGAAGCATGGGAGAGATACAAAGATATGCTATGAAAATGTCCTAACCATGGTTTCAATTTGGGAGCACAATTCAATTACTTCTATTCTGGACTCTTACCTACATGCCGAGCCAATGTCGATTCATCATCAAATGGTTCACTTGGAAACAAAACTATGAGAGAGGCTTATAATCTTTTTGAGGTTATAAGTGAACAAAGTGCAAGATGGCCAGACATAAATATCCAAAAGAAACCAAATGGCGTTTTTGAAGTGGATTCTTATTCACTTATGTTGGCAAAAATTAAAGCTTTATCAAAGAAAGTCGAGGACATGTCTTTTTCAACTCCTTAATCTGTGAAGACGGTGCAAACTCCACAAGTTTCAACTCTTTCATGTGAAATTTGTGGAGCAACTCACAACAGCACTATGTGTCCCTTAGCGCAACAGGAGCAGTCATTCCCACCACCAGAACAAGTGGCCTATGCTCAGAATTTCCAAAGGCAAGCATACAATCCTTACAGGCCAACATACAATCCAGGGTACAAAAATCATCCAAATTTTTCTTATGCAAACAACAATAATGTGTTGAATCCAACGCATCAAGAAAAGAAGCCCGGGTGGGAAGAAGCAATCACGAAGCTAGCCGAACAACAACTGAAGTATCAACAACGCAATGATGCTTCACTTAAAAATATGGAGACACAACTTGGCCAAATGGCCAAAATACTTTCCGAAAGATCCCACGGAATGTTACCTAGCAATACCGAGGTAAATCCAAGGGAGAGTGTCCAGGCTATCACAACAAGAAGTGGAGTGCAATTGCCTGAGATTTCTGTGAAAATTCATCTGACAAAACAAAAAAATAAACAAAGTCGAGAAATAGAAAAAGAATCTGAATCAGGACATTCATCTCAAAAAGGTCCAGTTTCTGCCAAATCTTATGTTCCACCTATCCCTTTTCCTCAACGGTTGAAGAATCACAAGCTCGATGCGCAATTCGGCAAATTTGTGGAAATTTTTAAAAAGCTACACATCAACATACCTTTTTCCGATGCTCTAGCACAAATGCCAAGTTATGCCAAATTTATGAAAGATATTCTTTCTAACAAACGAAGGCTTGAAGAATATGAAACTGTCGTGCTAACAGAGGAATGTAGCGCAATACTACAAAAGAAGTTGCCACCCAAGCTAAAAGATCCAAGAACTTTTACAATCCCGTGTACAATTGGTGAAGTGAATATTGACAAAGCTCTTTGTGATTTAGGGGCAAGTATCAATTTGATACCCCTGTCAATTTTCAACAAACTAAACTTGGGAGAAGCAAAAGCAACAACAGTTTCACTGCAGTTAGCCGATCGGTCAATCAAATATCCACATGGGATAATAGAAGATGTGCTAATCAAGGTTGATAAATTTATATTTCCTGCAGATTTTATCATCCTTGACATGGAGGAAGATCAGGATATTCCTATTATCTTGGGACGGCCATTTCTTGCAACCGGACATGCTCTTATTGACGTCTACGAAGGAAAGCTAATTCTTAGAGTGCAAGACGAACATGCCACCTTCAAAGTCCTAAAAACTTTGAATCATCCCTCCACAGATGATTACTGTCTAAAAATTGATGCAATTGATGCCAGAATATGAACAACGTCTTGGGAATCTGACGTTAAAAGACCCAGTTTGCCAATTTATAAGAAAATTGGATGGGAAGCTTCTCCCTAACTCTTAGAAGGTGTTTAAGACGTTTCTGAACGTAAAATCAGAGGAAGATGTGAGCCACAATCACAACTACTGTACATACGCGTAAGTATCTTTTATTTTTGTCGTGTGGTGAGATTTTCTGAATAAAAAATGTGATACGCGATAAATGCTTTCATTATTCTATTGAGTAGTTGAAGCACAATCAAACGCAATCACAAACTTGTTAAACAATTTTTACCTTCTTTTTCTTCTATAAATAAACTTTCTACTGGTTTCTTTCATTCATCCCTCAAACTTGCACTTTTCTCTGTTTCTCTCTAAAAAAATTTTTCTTTTCAAAAATGGAGTCATCATCTTCAACAAAAAAATTTAACACAGTATGCATTTTTGGTGGAGCTAGTTCTGGAAAAGAGGCATGCTTTACTGAAGCAGCCCACAACTTGGGTCGTACCTTAGGAGAAAAATGCATTCATGTAGTTTACGGAGGAGGAAGTCTAGGATTAATGGGACGAGTTGCTGCTTCTGCCTATATGGAAGGAGTAAGAGTGTTGGGAATAATCCCAAAACATCTGGATGAAAGTAAAATCACCGAGTCAACCATTGGAGATGAGTTTAGATCCGTAAATATGCAAGATCGCATAACTCACATGATAAATAATTCTGGCGCCTTTATCACCCTTCCCGGTGGTTTTGGCACCCTTGAGGAACTTTTTCATGTAGTTACCAGAGCCCAGCTAAATGTTCATCAAAAACAAATAGGTGTGCTTAATGTCAATGATTTCTTTGATGGTTTACTCTCTTTCATCGACTACTCTGCTGAAAAGGGTTTTATTTCCGAGTGTGCTAAACGAATCATAGTCGTTGCAACAACACCAGATGAACTAATCAAAAAACTCAATGAATTTGTTCCTCAACCAGATCCAGCTCTAGCTAAAATTGTCGGGGTAGAAGATTTTACCGTGAGAAAACGAAAAGTGGATTCATTCCTCTCCCTTTGATAACCCATGTCGGACCTCTTGTATTTTTACTTTCTGTCGTGTGTAATAACCGTGCTAAATGGTGGCAGCTTAAGGAGTTTCTTCTTGATCTCTTGACGTGCATCTATTCGCGATTTATGTATTGTTATTTTATTACTGTAATGTTTATTGTGTGTTTTTTATAAAAACTTTGATGGCAAACGTAAGGCTCCTCGGACTTTCTTGATGCGCATCTTAAAAATTGTGTTATACTTACGAGTATATTTTATTTTCTTTTGTTGTGTGCCTCGTATATTTATTCTCTTGCAGATTCTAAAAGGCGTTAGCTCAGACATCAACTTTCTTAACAGGGAGTATTCTGTTTTTCTGCATTGAGTTTTATTTTATTTTTTTTATTTTTAAAAAAACTGAGGACAGTTTTATTTTCAAGTTTGGGGGTGGTTTGTTTTAGTATTTTGGTGTGTTGTAATTTTGGTGTGTTTTGATTGATTTGGTTATTTGCCTTAATTTTTTTATTATATATATATATAGTATTTAGATTTATGAGATTTCTAGATCTGGCCATAACACCAATAAATTAACTATATACAAGTTTCTAAAATCGTTTTAACCGGTTAAAAAATTATATATTCCAAAAATTAATCTCTCTTTCCAAGCCTTGTAATTATCATATAAAATCGAGTCATTTGTTGTAACACCCCCAAAAACCATACGGGAGTATTACACGCCGTGGGCCCCGCGCCGGAACCCACCAGGCTAAAAACCAATTACAAAAACGCCCAAAAAGGCCGATGACGGTAGTATTTTCCAAAACTCACAAAATCATTTGAAAACACCAACTACCGTCAAGACAATCAAGGCTAAATACTCGGTTAAGGGAATCGGTTTTCGAAATCAAACTCAGTTGGCTTAAAGCCGAAAGCCATTTGAAAGAACTCACGCAGCGGATAAAAATACAGTCCAAGATACATATACATCAATAATGATATACACAAACAAAATACACGATTCCCCAACAATATGCCATAGCCAGTATCGTCCGGAATCCTTGCCTCACGACCGCTACCATCAAAGTCCTCAATACCTGAAAAACAAGTCCCACAACGGGGTCAGCAATAATGCCCGACAAATAACCGCAAGTACATAAACATAAATATTCACATGCCATGCATGTGAGAATAATAACCTCAACGATAACCTTACCACTTCCGGTAATCCAACGATTCTCATCAAAATCCCAATATCACGATAATACCACATAATACCTCAATATCGAATACTTTCCCGTACACAATCTTCTATGTACGATTGCCATAAAACATACCTCTATCCGGACATCCTTCCGAAATGCATACCACAGACCAAGAATATTCAAAATGACATCAACAATATCCGGATACTACAATCTTCCCAAGATTGTCCAAGTATCTCAACAATCATCAACTGTGCATTCTAATCCTTTTAGAACATCACTGAACATTCGTCAATATGCAATACAACATAAAATACTTATGAAATGTAAATGGAATTACTCATCAAAACATTACAACCGAACAAGTAAACACTTGCCTGGATACCAACATGATAAAACCAACACCGAATTCATCGCCCTTGTCTACGAGCTCTTCAAATTCGATCGACGGAATCTACGGCCTTTCACCGCGGCAAAACGATTATACCTATTGGTTAATCAACCTAGAACAATAATCATATCAATAATCGAACCAACTTGGTAACAACGATCATAATATACTCAACCGGAATTCAACCTCATATCAAGATTCATCTCATCTAAATCAACCACTATCATCACTATGATTTAGAATACCATCTTAAATCGGTTAAACGAATTATCAAATCATCATAGTCATCATATGGCCTCAAGAACATCAAGAACTCTATGATTCCATAATCATAATCAATATGTACAAGGCATATCATCATCTTCCTTCGGCATACGCCTCATATACCCTCAAGAATCGCAATAACAATATCATAATCATCTTTATACGAATCATTCATCAACTATAACATCAAAATTCCGAAATGAAAAGGAGAAATATCCAACATACCTCATAGAATATAGATAACACAAGAAATCACTTCAAGAATCAACAATAGTTCCATAACCAAGCTCTAATTCCATGATTCCAAGCTCACAATCATGTTAGAAGTGTTTAGAACACTCTTAGAAGTGAAGAGGGACGAGTTTTGGAGAGAAATATCTCAAAGGATCGTGAGAGAAATGAAAGGCAACACTTCAATATATAAACTGCACTCTCATTACGTACGTAAGTGTCCTTTCTTAACGTACGTAACAACTTTAACGTACGTAATCCAAAATCCATAACGTACCTAACCAACTCACTGTCTCATTCCGTGCAGTCCATTACGTACGTAACCCATACTATATAACGTACGTAATATACCAGTTGACTTGCTACAGTACAATGGTCGTGTTACGTACGTAACACGTCCTATATAACGTACGTAACACGTACGTTGACTCACCTGTCAACATCCTCTGCAGAAAGTTGCCGACACCGGGTCCCACTTGCCGACCATGACTCGATCGTCTGATTCCCATGTTACGTACGTAATACCTTAGCCTTAACGTACGTAACCATGCCAATATTACGTACGTAATCTCACCTTGCTAACGTACGTAACAATTCCATACTTAGTCAATTTCACCAATTCCTGTCCAAAGTCACGACATACCAAATACGAGCATACGACAAAATCAATACATATACTCAATTCAATAACATTATCAAACGTTCACAACGTCCTCGAGCATAATTAACCATCCACGATATCCAATATATAAACGAAAAATATATCCGAAAAATCGGGATATTACATTTGTTACCTTGAGAAAAGAAGAATCAATCGGTTGATGAAAAATAGAACTGAAATTTACTTAATTTGTGGAGTTTTTGATTTTTCATGCTTAAACTAAGAAATGATTTTCTGCAAAAATTCTATTCCCTAAAAAAAAAAGAGGAGTCATTGGTGAAAAGAGCTACACGTTAGCAAATAACGGTGTGAAAGCTATCACCTAAAAAAAATGACGAAAAGGAGAAGTGTTGAGCAACAACAGCTGCCTAATTTTGGAAGTCTTAAATTTTGCGAAAAATAAAGGACTAACCATTGTTGGTGCGTAGCTGCCGTCTCAGAAAAATTGGTGAAAAGAGCTACACGTTAGCAAATAACGGTGTGAAAGCTATCACCTTTTTACGAAAAAAATAATGAGATAGAAATTGTGTTAGTGAAAAGAGCTACACATTAGCAAATAACGGTGTGAAAGCTATCACTAAAAGGGATGTAGTTTATGAGCAGATTTGAATTAATTAGCAGCTGAATTTCAATACACTCAATTTTGTGAAAATCACAATATTTGATGACGCCAATAAAATTCTTCTTCATATTGAGTCGAAAAATAAACGAGTGATCGAGAGAAACCATTGAAGGGAATCGTGTGTATCACGAGTGGGAAAGTAATAATCAGCCTTTTGGGGGGAAAACTTTGTATTTTGGAATTATAAAATAAAAACCGTGTTTTAACTTCAAAATTATTTGTAGATTTATTTTGAATCTTGATTCATTTATATCTATTGTATAAGCTGGTTGTTGTGTATTAATGGAATTTTGATCTCCTTTTCTCTTTTTATATTTTAATTTTTGTGTGTATTATTAGTTTTGTGTCTTATTTTTTTTTTATTTTTTTTGGAGTGTGATTAATAAAGAGTCTTGCTCGGGACTAGCAAGAATTCAAGTTTGGGGGTGTGATAAGTGTCAGTTTTATACACTTATCCATGATTTGTATCGATAAATTTCACCCATAATTGAGCTAGTCTACTCGTTTTTTGCTTTTAATTAATTAGTTTTTAATAATTTTATTTTTATCGGATAAAGATGTAAATCTAGTCTTAATCGGATTGAATTACTGATTTAATCAAGAAATAACATATTTATAAAATATTCTCTTTGTTGAATTTTTATGTATTCATGTTGTAGGGCTTTCCGAGACGAGTTCGGCAGTCTTTCCGGATTCAAAATCTGAGTTATATATCAAAAGTTATCATCTGAAGAAGATTTGGGGCGAAAGCGCAAAAGTCAGAAATTTCTGGGCTGAAAATGAAGTCTGAAACTCCATACGGGCGTAACATCATAACATACGGGCGTAACTCACAAATGCAGAAAAACGTAGCCATGTTACGGCCGTAACTACTCAATGTTACGGCCGTAACTCATCCAAGTTACGGCCGTAACTCCTCAATGTTACGGCCGTAACTCTTGGCAGATTTTTGATCATTGTATAATTTTTTATACTTTTGGTCTATTATTGAGGGGATGGCTGGCATTGATCCGATCTATTGTAATAATGCTGGAATTTTAGAGTTATTAGATGACTTTAGGTGTATAAATAGACCCCTTAGATCCATCATCATTCATCATTCATCTTATAATTTTCCATTTTTTTTGTAAACTTTTCTTTTTGCGTGAAGAACACACTTGTGTTCTTGAGTGATCTTTGTAAGTGTGGTATAACATATGTTGTTTAGATAATTAATTGTTTCTATCTCCTTTATCTACTAAGGGAGTTAGGATCAATTCTTTCTCTTGATTCAACTAATAATGACCATACAAGCTTGTAATATGTGTAATAAACCCTTCATGGGCTAAGTAATCTTTAGTTGGGATTATAAACAAGGTTAGTCATGTTATTTATGTTTGTATAAAAGATCTATTATGAATTACTTATTATTGTGTGTGATTTTCATTGTTTTAACAATCTTTATTTATTTGGCCAATAAATGACGATATTTATGGTCTTCATATGTTTCGAAAGAAAATATGTTTGATTAGATCATATGATCTTCACTCTAAGTTGTTCTAGGGGATAGAAATATACCCCTAGTCCTTAGATGATTCTTTGAGTTATTTTCATAAATCCTAATGCTATGTATTGAAGCCAATCAACATAGAAATATAGTGGATTGATTCAATATGTAAGGGGCGTTTTATAGTTCGAAAGAGAAACCGTCTTTTTAAGGAAAATCGAATCTACACAACATAATAAGTAAATTCATCTTATGATCTCCAATACATCTTTTATAACTAATGACGAACTAAGTTTGTAATCCCAACTATTTCATTTTATCGTTAATCAATCTATTATTATTGTTATCTTTTTATTTCCTTATAATATTAGAACTATTATTGCATTTTCTTTGCAAATATTAAACCAAACTTTTTAATTGTGTGTTTCACTTATCATAGTATCTATAAAAATAGACTAATAGTGTATAATTCAAATTATAACCAAACTTCCTTGTGGGATCGATAAACCGGACTCAAAAAGTCCACTTTACTACTTGATACGATATCGTGCACTTGCGATAGTTACACTAAAAGCGTGTCAGAAACCACATTAGCAACACCTCGGTACTCAGCCTCCGCACTGGAACGGGAGAGAGTGGGCTGTCATTTCGATGACCATGAGATGAGATTATTACCTAGGAACACACAATAACCAGATGTGGATCGTCTGGTATCCGGACAACCACCCCAATCTGCATCTGTATATGATACCAAGCTGCTAATATGCGACTTATATAGATGCAGACCAAAATCAATAAATCCCTGTACGTAGCGTAAAATACGCTTTAATGCGGCCATATGAGCATTACGGGGATCATGCATGTGTAGACATACTTGTTGAACTGCATAAGAGATGTCCGGCCTAGTAAATGTTAGGTATTGCAAAGCACCAGCTAACTTACGATACTTGGTCGGATCTGCGAAAGGCTCGTCTGCAGAAGCACTAAGCTTCTATTTAGTATCAACAGGTGTGGGAGACGAACTACAATTAGTCATGCCTGCCCGCGTAATGATTTCTTCGGCATATTGCTTTTGAGATAAGAATAATCCATATGCATCACAAGTGACCGCAATGCCAAGAAAATAACTGAGAGGACCGAGATCTTTCATGGCAAATTCGGCACCCGATAATGTCATGATAGACTTATGAAGAACATCGGCAGAGGCTGTAAGATTAATGTCGTCAACATAAAATAATAAATAAGTAGTATCAGTACCTCGGCGGTAGATGAAAAGAGAGTGATCAGATTTGCTGTGAGAAAAGCCAATGGTAGCCACAAAATCTGTAAATCGCTGGTACCAAGCCCGAGGTGCCTGTTTCAGTCCATACAAGGATTTCTTCAATAAGCATACATGATCGGGAAATGTAGGATTCCTAAACCCCATTGGTTGATGCATGTAAATAGTTTCATTGAGATTTCCATGTAGAAAGGCATTCTTGACATGAAGTTGATGAATGGGCCAAGAATGAGACAAAGCAATGCTCAAAACTGCTCGAATGGAGGCTGGTTTGACAACCGGACTGGAAGTTTCTTCACAATCAACACTTTTCTGCTGAGACCTACCATCACCTATGAGTCAGGCCTTATGCCTCTCAAAAGAACTATCAGATTTCTTTTTATGACGAAAAATCCACATAGAACGAATAATATTTACATCAACATGGCGAGGAACTAATTCCCAAGTCTTATTTTCAATTAGAGCATTAAATTTCTTGCATTGCATCTTTCCAATTTGAGTCACGGAGAGCATCAATAGGATTTTTAGGAATGGGAGAGATGGATTTGATGTTCTCGGTGTTATAATTGGAAGAGTACTTCTGATTTTGTTTAAAGATACCATTACGAGCCCGAGTGATCATTCTATGAAGGATGGGATTAACTGGGCTAGGATGGCTAGTATGTGGAGAAGGCGGGGAAGAGATAAGGCGAGGGGAGGCTGACTGGGCCAGGGGATGTGAGAGCCCAGTGTGTATCGGATCAGGAGAGCAGCGAGAGGGAGTTTGGGCAGGGCTGCGAATTGTGGTTGTAGGAGATGGGGGTGCAGGAGGGGAGAAGTTGGGCTTCGGATTGGGCTGCTCTGCACGGCCTACTGCAGCGTGTTTGTGCATTTGGTTAATTAGGAATTGGTTATTTTCCATTGTTTCATTTAACTCCAAGAAATCATAGCAGTGAGGAGTTGGAGTGTGGATTTTAGCAAATGGAAAATTCAACTCATCAAAGATAACATGTCTAGCCACAAATATTTTTCGGCTTGAAATGTCATAGCACTTATATCCTCTATGATCGGTGGGGGGGGGGGGGAACCAAGGAAAACACAAGGGGTGGACCTTGGTTGTAACTTATGGATCGTAGAGGATGGGAATAGAGGGAAGCAAAGACACCCAAAGACTTTAAGATGCGAGTAAGTTGGATCTTTTTGGTAGAGAATTTGTGTTGGGGAACGAGAATGTAATACCTTGGTGGGGAGAATGTTAAAGAAATAAGTGGCCATAGCTAGAGCGTGATGCCAAAAGGATGGAGGCATCGAAGCATGCGCAAGTAAGGTACGGATGATGTTATTTATGGAACGAATATGACGTTCGGCTTTTCCATTTTAATGAGAGGTGTGTGGACAAGAGAAGCGAAATTGCATACCATTTGATTTTGCAAACATTTGAAGTGGTCCATTATCAAATTCTTTACCATTGTCACATTGCAAGTTCTTAATGGGCCTTTGAAATTGAGTTTTAACAAAAGAATGGAATGTAGTGAATAATGAGAAGACTTGAGATTTTTTAGAAATGGGAAAAGTCCATAGAAATTTGGTAAAATCATCAAGGAATAATACATAGTAACGATGGCCGTTAGAGATTGGTAAAGGCGATGTCCACAAATCACTATGTATAATATCAAAAGGAAAAGAAGTAAACGTTTTCGAATCATAAAACGGTAATTTGATATGTTTACCCAAAGGACAAGATGAGCAAAAAGATTGTTTTGCATTATTACATTGAATAAAATTTTCTAAACGAAGAGAATCTAAAGCACGAGCCCCAGGATGCCCTAGACGGTTATGCCAAAGATCGGAAGTCACGGCATTGAAAGTAGAGTGAGATCTTGGAGTGGTGTCCCAACGATTGGAAAGAGGGTATAGGTCTCCAGTGTTATCACTCTCATTAGGTGATTCCTCGTCCGTAAATCCTTCAGACAAAAACCAAATGGGTCAAACTCCACAGAAACCAAATTATCGGTGGTAAACTTTCGGACAGAAATAAGGTTTTTAATGAGTTTGGGTGCATGTAAGACTTTGGTTAGATGTAAAGGAGGATGTGGCGGGAGGAATTGAGCATTTCCATAACCATGAATTGGAATTACATGCCCATTACCAACAATAATGTGATGATTATTATTGCTCGAATTAAAATAAGAAGAGAGAGTACCATGATCTGAGGTCATATGAGATGTTGCACCAGTGTCTATGTACCAATTTCCATCTGGTGGATTGAGAGCAAGAGTGTGCATGGCCGCCTCAATGTCTGTCGGTGTGTATCCGACTGTGGATGGTCCGGAGGCCGTGTATGCTTGTGGTGGACGTGACCCAAGAATACCGGGCCCACGAGTTGATGGACGTTGTTGCGCGGGATATGGGCATGGGGGCGTGGTCCATTGAGGTTGCCACTAGCCGTATAGATTGTAGGCATAGGGAATGTATACAGGGCGCGGCTGCCACTGTTGGTTAGAACCTTTGCCGGCCGGTTGTGTCCCGCCACCACCGCCACCACGGTTGTTTCCACGGTGACCACCTTTTCCATGATTTTTCTTTCTGTTTTTATTGTTGTTGTGCCTGCCGTATGAGGAAGAAGAAAAGGTATTGCTATTAGAGGAAGTATGACCATCATTGTTGGAGGATGAGTGACCTCCTGCTGTAGCCACCATAGCCGCGTCACCTTCCTCCTTTGTCGCCCTATTTTTAAGCTTCTCTCATCCAACTTAATATGGGAACGGGCGTTTTGAAATGGAGGGATGGGGTCTTGATTCTGAATGTAATCCACAATGTCGGAGTAAGCATCGGGGAGGCCCGCAATGAGCCTTAATACCAAGCGACTATTGGAGACTGGGGCGTCAACATCTGCAAGGCGATCTGCCAAGGACTTGACATGGGTACAGTAGGCTTCAACACTTGAGTAATTAACAAGAGAGACTACCGCTAACTCCTCCTCGAGTTGGGTCGCCCTGGAACCCTTATTGTCTTGAAAGAGAGTCTCCAACCGTTTCCAAGCTTGGGCCGCCGTATCATCTTTGAATAAAATGGCAAGGAGGAGATCGGGTGAGATCGTACCATATATCCATTGCAAGACAGTTGCGTCTAGACGATCATAAAGATCAGAATCTACTGCCCGGAGTGCGTCTACTTTAGCTTTGGCCGCGACGTCCGTAGGTGGTAGGATATGATGTAGGAGATTGTGCACTCGGGATTGGACCTTGAAGAGAGCTGTCCATGAATGATATAGTCCAGTTTCATTATCTAGTGTAATGGTGATGTGGGATTTTATATTTGTGATAGATAATGCAGGGTGGTATTTGGACGAAGTATCAGCCATGGTTGCAGGAAGCAAAAACTTGAAGAAGAAGAAGAGATATAGAAAAAGAGAATAAAAACAAAGAAAAAAAACAGCTGCTAGGGTTGGAGAGAACTTAGCTCGATACCATAAAGGAATTTAATTGTGTATCTATTATTTCTTTTCTCATGTCAATTTATAGAGTAGTATACAAGCTATTTGCCAGCATAATTGGCGTAACATACTCCTAGAATTAGGGAATTAGTTGACTATTCTAACTCTAATTAATGCTAATTATCCGTTAGAATTACAAGGGAATATTGACTAAATCTTTACAGAATATTTCATATTCTATCAGGTTGTAATCCAAGCTTTGTTAAAGAGAACACTTTGAACGATGACCAGGTGATTAGCATCCAAACCACCACACTGCCCATGAATCTCCTTGAGCTTGAATTGTCTCGACTAAAGATTACCTGAATTTGTTCCATGTTATGTGACAACTAGCATGGTCTAAAGTAAAATAAACAATGGGCAGAATTTTTTATCTTCAAAGTGTTCTGCTAATAGTTGTGTGGACAATGGGAATGAGTTTTCATCATTGTTGGTGTAATGCAGGGTGTTGTGCGGCGATTTATACGCCTCGATGGCGACCGGCATGATGGTCAGGAGCCAGCCAAAGAAGACAGACGCTGGGCAAACACCCAGCGATCGGCGTCCAAGGCGATCGTCTGTAGGCATCTGGCGATTGCCAATCATATCTGACTATAGACGATCGTCCCATACTGCATGTGAATTCGACACCCGTCAAAGTCTTCGAAGACCGAATCTCGTACATAGACCCACGTGCAGATCCACAAAAGGCGCCGCAAGATAAGGCCTTTGACCGCAGCCTATCACCAACCTCACACCTACCGACAGGCCCGCCGAAAGGTACAAGGTGGGTCCTCCACAGACGGTGACTCAGGACACGTGCAGGTTTCCCATTGGCTCGCACAGCTGGCTGCCAGCAGCAGCCTCGGACTTTAAGGAAACAGCCCCACGTGATGGGACGATCGCCCATCTTATTCTAATATAGAAAACGACGGTCGCCGGCGATCGCCGGGAGGAGCCAGCAACCTTGTCTCTTATAAATAGGAGGCGTCCAACAGTGTCAAAGAGAGTGAAAAACGTACAGAGAAAGATACATTCTGAGAAAAGTAGACTTACTGGAAAAATTCTTTCAGATATACAGAACACCAAAAGGAAGAACTCACAGAGCGTCACATCTGGTTTTTCCGGCAATCTTTACGCTCTATAGCTAAGATAACTAGAATCTTTACACTCATTGTAATAGATTCCAACATTAGTATTTGTACTTCAAAGTATTCATATTAATAACATCTCGCGAGATCATTCAAGCCCGGGACTAACAACCCCGGCAAACCTTGTGTTATTTATTTTCCCACGGAAGTGTTCTCGCATTTGTTTGTTACTCGACCATTCCAGCAATATCATCTCCGGATAATATTTTGGGTAACAACAATTGGAGCTAGAGAAAGGGCATCTTAACCTTCATTTTTATCCCGACCGTCTCTAAGAACACTCACTGTTCTCTGGGGCATATACTTGAAGAAACACTCACTTTTCTTCAAAGAAAAACCTTCAGAGACATGACATCTGCCACGATCTCCAAAAGAGCCACCTTGCGATCTGCCGGACATCTTATTCCGGCCCAGACCGAATCACACCCTACGGCGGAAGGTGACCGCGGCGACGCTAGACTCTCACTCCCACCCCCGAGGGACGGTCCCGGCCTCTCACTCGATCAGTTCCAGACCGCGGAACAGATTGAGGAGGCTATACCCATCCTCAGGGAGCGACGGAGGGCATGCGACTCGCCCACCATTACTCCGTCAGCCATCCGCCGAGCAGGCAAGCGGAAGCTCAAGGGGATATATGTTGAGAAATTGACAGAAAGCCCCGAGCCGCAGGAAAAGGCTCTCGTAAGAGGGGACGACTCCGTCTTCAGCCGCCTAGGGAGTGATCCCTCGTGGCGACTCGGGCATTCAAGTCCCAGTCGGGAGGCATCGGAGTCCGAATCTGTCACCAGGAGTTCGGCATACCCGACTCCCAGAAGACAAGCCGGCCAACGGCCCCCCGCTCGCCCAAGAACTGAGCCCAATGGCAGGGAACTCATCGCCTACCAGAGGGACAGGATATCAGTACATGATCGCCTTGGTTCCCGCTCCGAAAGCCAATCAGCGAGCAGTCAGGCTACGGCTATGGCCGCCATGCAGCGCCAACTCGACGGAATGAAAGCGCTCCTAGAGACTGGGGCAGGCGCCAAGAGATCGATCGTTGGACCGAGTGAGCCACTCGCGGCCCAGATCGAGCTCGCCCCAGTTCAACCGAAGATCGCTCCCCCTCAAACACCTCTATACGAGGGGAGATCGGATCCTGAGACCCATTTGAGCAAGTTCCGGATTTACATGATCGGATGTGGAGCATCGGACGCAACAAAATGCCGAATGTTCCCATTGACATTGGGCGACCTCGCCCATAGGTGGTACATCTCACTACCACCTTGCTCAATCAATTGTTTTGAGAAGCTGGTGAACGACTTCACGTCGTACTTCGCCGCCAAAGTTGCTCGGCCAGAAGGCCCCCACCGCATGATAAAAATCAAGCAGGGGAAGGACGAGCCCGATGAAGACTACATCGACCGGGTGGACGAAATAGTCCTCACCGGCGAGCCTATTAGCGACGAGCTCGCTCTCTACTCGGTCCTAAGGGGATTCTATGGCCACTCGCCCATGTTCAGGCACCTTACAAAGGACATCCCCCCGACCTACGCGATCTTCCGCGTCAGGGCAGCTGATTTTCTGGCCAGGTAGAGGATGCTCACCCTCCGCTTAGGCGAGGGATCTGCCGGAGAAGGCAAGGCGCCATCCCACATCCACAAGAAGACGGTCGTCAAGCCCAGAAAGGTGGTCGCAAAGCCGCCTGGAGAATTCAAAGCCTTCAAGGATGTGGAGGTTCACCTCCTCCACAACCTCAACCTATCTCCGGCCCACATTTTCAACGCCATCAAGGGGCGCGAATGGCTTAGCAAACTGAAGCCAGTGAGGGACCATGGTCATCTAGACCGCAGCAAATTTTGTGCCTACCACAAGAGTCCCGGACACAACACCAGTCAGTGTCGTGACCTCCTCAGACAACTGTGGAGACTGTTTGAGGAAGGCAAATTGGATAACTTGGTCACCAAGCCAGAGCCCCGATCAGAGAGGACCGGAGGGTGCGAGCGCTGACAGAACGATGGGATCCCTCCCAATCCGGTCGCCAGGATCGAGCATAACGAGCTGGAGTATTCTGACGAATCAATCCCTCCGATCAACCCTGGCGGTCAGATCAATATGCTTCAGGCGGGAGGTGGAAACCTCGGGAGCCTCTCCCCGGTTTCCACTCTGTCAAACAGAAAGTAGAAGGCCGAACTGAGGGAGTTCGCCGGGGTCCATGTCGTGGTACCCCCAGAGCCGACCATCTCCAAAGACGCGCTCATCACTTTCTCCAACAAGGATAGGGAGGGAGTGCAGTGCTCCAAAGAGGATGCATTGATGATCTCTGCATGTATCCTTGGGAAAATGGTCGATCGCGTGCTGGTTGACAATGGGAGCTTTTGCAATATCATATTCAAATCCGCTCTTGACCAGCTTGGCAACCTGACCAAGTTCATCAAGCCATTTAACACCGTGCTCCAATGGTTCGGCGATAGCACAGTCCAAGCCTACGGAAGGATCAAGCTCTCTGTCGAGCTAATATGTTATTACGATCCCAAGGTTAGGATTACCAGGAACCTCAACTTTGTAATCATAGATATGCCCAGCATCTATAATGGGTTCCTAGGTCGTCCATTTCTGGAAACCTTCGAGGCGGTCGCCTCTTCTTTCTTTTACTGTATCAAATTCCCCAGTGCCGATGGGACGGTCGGTACTATAAAAGGAGACCAACTAATGGCTAAGAAATGTTTGATTTACTCTTGTATTGTAACTTCTTTCAATACTTCCCATGCTATTTATAACATTGAGACGATCGACAATCAATCGATGGAGATCGATGAGCCAAGCACCTCGTACCAACCCAACTCAGAGGACGGCATCTCACAACGATTGACGGACGACATCGAGCCAAGGATCGATTTCGAGACAAGCCTCGACATTGATCCAAGGATCGAGTCCAGAAATCATTCCAAACGAGAGGCGACCGTCCCCATTGAAGAGTTGGAAAGTATAATGATAGACCCGACTCACCCGGAGCGGGAAGTACAGATCGGCGCAAGCGTCGACCTCGAATTAAAGGAGGATCTGATCAATTTACTACGTAAGAACATCGGAGTCTTTGCCTGGTCGCATCAAGATATGGTTAGCATAAGTCCTGAACACACTTGCCATAATCTAAAGATCGACCCGTCAAGGAAGCCTGTTCACCAGAAACGTAGGAAATTCGGCCCTGAGAAGTACGCAACGCTCGACATAGAAGTTAAAAAGCTACTCGACAACAAACTGATTGGAGTAGCTATAGACGAGCCACAATGGGTAGCCAATGCGGTGCTCGTCAAAAAGCCGAACAGCTCCTGGAGGTTATGCATCGACTTCACCGACCTCAACATGGCATGCCCAAAAGATCACTTTCCTATGCCTCATATTAATCACTTGGTCGATAGCACGGCAGGCTTTGAAATGATGTCATTCATGGATGCCTTCGCCGGATACCATCAAATCCCAATGGCGGAGAAAGACATAAAGCACACATCGTTCCACACGAAAAAAGACATATACTTTTGGGTCCGAATGCCTTTCGGCTTGAAGAATGCAGGGGCGACCTACCAGCGACTAGTCAACGGGATGTTCGCAAATCAGATCGGCAAGACCATGGAGGTCTACATTGACGACATCGTGGTCAAAAGCCTCAAGAAGGAAGATCACCTCAATGACCTTGCCGAGACGTTCGCCATCCTCGAGAAGTTCAATATGAAGCTAAACCCCAAGAAATGCAACTTCGGGGTAAGCTCTGGGAAGTTCTTGGGGCACATCGTGAGCCAAAGAGGGATCGAGGCAAACCCCACCAAGATCCAGGCGATCCTCGACATGCAGGAACCACGAAATATCAAACAGGTGCAACGCCTCACTGGTTGTCTAGCTGCCCTCAACCGTTTCATATCTCGACTTGGAGACAAAAGCAAGCCATTCTTCGCGATCATAAAGAACAAGAAGTTCGCATGGACAAAGGAGAGTCAAATAGCATTCGCCAAAATTAAGGAGTATCTATCTAACCCCCAGATCTTGGTGAAGCCGATCCCCGGTGAAAAGCTATTCCTTTACTTGGCGGCCTCAGAGGTCGCGCTGAGTGCTGTTTTAGTGCAAGCAGAGGGGCAAGCCCACTTGCCGATCTACTTCGTTAGCCAAGCGCTCCATGACGCAGAAACGCAATACACGCCTCTGGAGAAGATCGCATATGCCTTAGGCATGAGTGTTCGCAAGCTGAGGGCCTACTTCTTCGAACATCAAGTGGAGGTTCTGACAACTCTCCCCTTAAGGCAAGTTCTGCACCGGCCAGACACCAACGGGCGACTCCTCAAGTGGTCACTAAAGATCGCCCAATACGGTATCACGTACGCTCCTCGCACGGCGATCAAAGGCCAATCCCTGGCGGACTTCATGGTGGAATTGACATTCCCACCCAGTCCGACCCTGATCGGTCGCCCCGCATGGAAGTTGTACGTGGATGGCTCGGAAACCAACTCAAGAGCAGGGGCAGGGATTGTCCTCATCAGCCCCGACGGCCAAAGTTTCACAAATGTTGTACGTTTCGGATTTCGGGCGACCAACAATGAAGACGAGTACGAAGCCTTGGTAAGCGGGCTCGATTTAGCCCTTGCCCTAGATGTTCGCCGTCTCCACATTTTCATGGACTCCCTCTTGGTCGTGAACCAAGTCAAGGGAGAATATGAGGCGCGCGGCGAATAGATGGTCAAATACCAAGAATTGGTCGCCGAAATGTGCACAAAGTTCGAAGAAGTGCTAATCGAACAAGTCCCGAGAGAACACAACTCCCAGGACGATGCCTTATCCAAACTAGCATCGTCGGATGGAGCGGCCGACTTCTCTAACATCCAAATCACAAAATCAGCAAAGTCGGCGATCAATAGGAACCTGATTACCACGGTCACCGTCGCTGAGGAGAACTGGATGACTCCTTTCAATAAATACTTAAAGGATGGGACGGTCCCTGACGACCGTATCAAAACTCGCCAGCTCCAACTCCGTGCAACCAGATACACCCTACTGGACGACCGGCTTTACAAGCGAGCTTTCAGCCTTCCCCTCCTCAAGTGCATTACGCCGGAGGAAGGCCAGCTCGTTTTAGCCGAGATCCATGACGGGATCTGTGGAAACCATGCTGGCGGGCGAGCTTTCATCCACAAAACGACCAGGCAAGGTTTTTTATGGCCTACACTGCAAAAAGACGCGATCGCCTACGCTCGAGCGTGTCACAGGTGTCAAGTAATGGGCCCAAACATCAAGCTCTCCCCCGAGCAACTCATTTCTATGTACAGCCCATGGCCATTCGCCCAATGGGGCATCGACCTCATCGGTCCCTTGCCAACGCGCCAGGAAGATGTAAGTTTGCCATTGTAGTGGTCGATTATTTCACGAAATGGGCTGAGGCCGAACCACTCAACAAGATCGGCCAAGAATAGGTAATCAAGTTTATTTGGAAAAACATCATATGCTGTTTCGGTCTACCCCAGGCTATAATCTCCGACAACGGGAAGCAGTTCGATGGATTGGAAGTCATGTAATTCTGCGGGAAGTGGGGAATCAAAAAGTTGTTCTCGGCCCCCTACCACCCTCAAACGAACGGGCAGGTAGAGGCTGTAAACAAGATCCTCAAACACACGATCAAAGCAAGACTTGAATCCAAACAAGGACGATGGGCGAGCGAGCTCCCATATGTTTTGTGGTCCTACCGAACGACAACCCGAAACTCGACTGGCGAAACCCCCTTCGCCCTCGCCTTCGGAACAGAAGCGGTGATCCCTTTGGAGATCGCCGTCCTCAGCCACCGAGCTGAACAAGAGATGACAACGTACAATGATATGGCCCGGCGGATAGACTTGGACATGCTCGAAGAACGGCGACTGGCCTCGGAGATGAAGAACACAATCCACAAAAGGAGATCCAAGAAGTTCTTCAATTCGAAGGTCAAGGAAAGACGGTTCCAAGTGGGCGACCTAGTCCTCAAAAAGGTCCATACTCACACAGGAGTCTTTGGCCCGAATTGGGAAGGCCCCTTCAGGATATCTAAGTGGCTAACTAGGGGAGCCTACGAACTTGAACACCCTGACGGCACTCCGGACCAATATCCCTAGAACACCGTACATTTGAAGAAATACTACCAGTGAAAACTATGTATTCAGTTTCAGTTACCCAATGTACAAAGAGTATAATGAGATTTTTCCTATCTCATCTATATGATTCGCCTTGACGAAAATGATACAAGTAAAAAGAGGACGACTCGCTCGCCCCACAAGAGGTCATCGTCTAAACCTGACAGACCTACGCAAGCGTTCGCCCCCCCCAAGCACAACGTATACCGTCGAGGGTCGTTATCTAACATGGCGATCCGAGGTAGAAAAGTGCAGCCATGGTCCTGGAGGTCAATGGAACCGACAGCTTCGTCCATGCAAGGTTCCTTTGGCCTGCAATCACTCGCCCTTCGTTTAAATACGAGGCGAGCGTAGCCGAAGGACCCTACAATTATATCTATGGACACGATCGCGCGCCCTCAAAAGTACATCATTTAACATGATGTACCCGGACAAAGCGACGCGTCCCTACACCATCACAACGTATACCGTCAAGGGTCGCCATCTAACATGCCAACCCAAGGTAAAAGAGTGCTAACAAGCCACGGACGTGGAGTCGAATAAACCGACGACGCCCCGTGCAAGGATTCCTCCAGACCAAGACCGCTCGCCTTTCGTTTAAATACAAGGCGGGCGCAGCCTAACGGAGGACCCTAACAATAAAGTGAGTCGTGGGACAGACCTACATATGGAATGTCCCTTGCACATAAAGACACAGTTACGGAGATCGGTCCATCGAACTCAGCGACCGTGCACACAGCCGTCCTCCCTCAAAGAATCGGCAAAACTCAAGATAGCTCGTCCAACACACTATTTTCGTTCCCTTACTTACACTAAGTAAACAAAAACAAGGGGAAAAGTAGAGCTATTCCTGAAATGCGATCGGGAGGAAGGGATCATACACGATCGGCTTCGTTCAAACACACACACGACGATCGGTTTTGCCCAAGAAATTTACAAGTAAGAATTTTCAAGTGTATCAATACAATCGGATCCATTCAACATTCAAACAATCGATCGTACAAACAAGGCATCAGGTGCAATTATGTAAACACTTGTGCAAATTCATATGCAAACATTCAGAAGAGACGATCATACAGATAAAGAATCAGATGCAAAGAAGAAGTATTTTATTCCGTTCAAAACAATCGTACATACAAGCCTGAAGGCAATACATGAGAAAACTTGAAATTACAAAATGAAGGAAAACAAAACGAGCTCCAGCGTCACTCAGGCCACCCCCGACTGGCCTTCGCCTCCAGCAGGCGGATCGGCGCGCGTTTCCTCATCGGCTTCAGGATAAATAAGTTTATCTGGAAACGGATACCAACTCAGATCAATCCCTAAGTCGGTGAGATCGAGGATCGGCAGGGAAAAGTCCGGATGCAAAGGATGCTCAAGTGCATAGGCTTTGAAAGTCTCCATCATAGGGCCGACCTCGATCCCTACCTTCTTGGCGGCACGGACAGCGTCGGCGTAAGCCACATAGTAGGCGAACTCGCCAACGTACCCCACATTTAGGTAGGGATCGGTCTCGATCGCCTTTAATTGATCCTTCAAACCCGCAGTCGTCTTGTCAGCATCCGCAAGCTCGGCTACTTTGGCGGCCAGTTCTCCCTTCGCCTTCTCCAGCTCGCCGTTGAGACGATCCACTGTCGCCTTCAGCCCAGTCACCTCCTCTTGCAAGTCCGCGTGCAACCGACGAGCATCCGTCATCTGGTCGCGGAACCGATCGGCTACTTACTTGGACCGCCCAAGCTCTTGCTTCATCCGATCGAGGTCTTGTTTGGCCCGTTTGGCCGTTTCAATATATTCTTTCTCCATGGCCGCAATCCGGTTAGCGAACTCGGCATTCTGGTTTCGAGAAGCCTCGAGATCTTGATGGAGGCGAGCATTAGAGGGTCGCCCCTTATAATCCTTAGCGGCTTGGGCGGCCATCGTCGCCGCCTGGAGAGTCAGGGCGAGTGTCGCCTGCATGGAATCTCCAGACCTCCGACGAGCAATCGCGTCGAGGTCGGTCGTCCAGGCCTTAGGAAGAGCGGTGATGGCCCGGGAGACATAATAGGGAACATCGAGAGACCGGTACGGAGACTTGCTCCCCAAGAAATCCAATACCATCGGCGAGGTGTCCGGATCGGCAAGACGGATCCTGCAACACAAACAAAAAGAAACAAGGGAGTTAGTATACATCCTACACAAATAACCTAACTCAGAAAGATCAAACCGGTCTTACCTGTTGACCAACTCGGGGTCGCGGCCGAAAAAGGGCTTGCCCCGAGGAGTTTCGGCTTCGGCGATCGCCGCGGTCTTCAGGAAGGCAGCTGATGGCATGGACCCCTCCGCCATCGGAACAGCAGAGATAGGTGGCGCGGCAACTGGCAGATCCAGAATGGATACCTCCGCATCAGCAGTCGGCAGGGACTCCTCCGGCCTTCGCCTCTTGCAGTTGCGCTGGAGCTGTTCTTCCTCCCGAACTTCTGGCTCGACGACCGGCTTCGTAGTAGGTATCACCGCAGGGACAGGACGGGACATCGTTGCTGGGGCATGACCCGTCTTCTTGCCCTGGTGAAGACAACCCAAGGGACCGGGATTCGACATTGAGATCTCTCTTGGTGGCTCGGCGTATCGGGGAAAATGGATCTCTGTCAAAGAACAATTTCAGACATGTTAGACATCTACTTTAATCAGACGATCGTCATCCAGTAAAGAGGAAGTAAAAATTCATACCTGGAACCTTCAGGTGGCGAGGATAGCGAATCAATCGAGCTCCCAACCGATGAAGTTCGTGGCTGACTGAGCGAACGTCGATGTAGGAGTCCGGCAGACCGCGAATTCGCTCCCAGACGATCAAGAAATCAAAGGGGAGATCGTCGATCGTTGGAACAAGGGAGCCTGCAAAAAGGAAACCAAATTAGATCAGTTCAAGGTGTATCCAAATAAAGGGAGAGTTAAAACCCTTACTCGGATTCCTCTCCTGAAAACTGGTGGGGATCTCCAACTCTTCCTCCGGCTTATCGCTCGATGCCGGCCTCCATGCTCCGCCGACCCAGCACCACTTTGCCAGGTCGCCCCGAACTTTGCTCGGCACCCCAAGGACCACCCTACCCATGCGACCCTGGATATGGTAGCCGCCGATCGATCCCTTCTGCACGGTAAGCTTGAAAAGATAGTTCATTTCCAGCGCAGAAGGCAGACGGAACTGTAATATCCGTAATTTTTCCATTTTTAGCAGTTTCCATTTTTGGTGTATGTCTATTTTTATCGACTCGCTTGTAACCGTTTCGACATTTCGAATCTACTTTGTTCTTAGAGTTTTTCCATTTGGACGAGTTTTGATGATGTTTTCACGTAATCTCATTTTATGATATGTTTTGTCGTATGAACGTTCGATTCTCGTAAAACTCGTTCGTTTCCGTTGTTTCTTGGTTTGTACAAGTCCTTATGGTTGAGTTGGTCATGTTGAGACTTCCAGTTTGTAAATCCGACGTCGTATCGTGATTTTCGGACGCTTGGGTCATTTTCGTAATTTCCTATAAATTTAGGGAAATTTATCTCCTCGTCGTATTTTGGATTCCTCGGTAGTTGGGAGTGCATTTACTTTCGAGCACTCAACTTCCTTGTTATGAATACCTCGTATTTACACTTTTGATTCTATCCTCGTGTTGTAGTTCGTCGTCAATCGATGCGGTAATTGGTGTTCGTAATCGGGTTCATACGTGCATAACGTGACGTTATGCATGATCCATAACGACGTTATGACCCTTCACAATTTAGTACAGACATTTGGTTACGACGTTAACGATTGGGTTACGACGTAACCATCATAACGCACGTTAACTTGTGTTAACGCGTAACGCTATTGTCGGCGTTTTAAACCCGACTTAACCTCGGTCGATTTCTTTTCATTCTTATTCAACCCTTCTCGCGACGTGAGTGTTCTTGAGTGCATTTGGAGCGATTTGTCCGTAACAATCCGTGGATTTCCTTTAGAGATTGATTATTGTGTACCAAGGAGATTAATCTACAACATTTACATCTTCCATCATCGAATCCAAGGTAATTCCTCAGAACCCTAATTTTGTCGCTTTTGGGGATTTCGGGATTTTAGGGTTTAATTCAATTGTTCATATATATTACGATATTCTTCACCGATTGTGATTATTGAATGATTCCAAATCCAGCTTTCCTTGATTTTAATCCGTGAATTATCAATACGGGAGATTTTGCGTAAACCCTCACCCGTATTGATTGAACGCCTTTTGTCGTTAATTGTAATCGGGTTTGGGAGTATTCCTTTCGATTATTGATGTCCGTTGGGACTGAGTTATGCTAATTCTTCGCTTAGGAACCGCTGCTTTCCATTCGGATCATCCGTAGTCATTTTTCACTTCCGATTCTTCAAGAATGTCTCAAAGGCAAGTACTTTACATTTGTTTACATGTTCTAGTATTTGAATTATGGCCGTATCGTGGTTGTTGTGGATGGTTATGTGTATGTTCACCTAGGGACGGTCCGACGGGCCTCTAGGGATACGTATTGCCGTGAGTGTGCGTATCGCGAACCGTGGTTAGCCACCCAGGATGTCCGACGGACTCTGCGGGGTACGGTGGCCGTGAGTCTCGTACCAACGGTTAACTTTGAATTGTGATTTGTTGTAGATAATGTGTTTTTTGATTGTAAATATTCTGAATATAAAATTTTTTCTAAAATGACTGTTTGGAGAAAATATTCATCTGATTAGAATGTAGTTCAAATGGATTGTACTTGCACTAGCAGTTGTCGCTAACCCCTTAAATGGGGGAAATAATTTTTGTATTTCAGGTATTGATCGTGGGGATAAACGAGCACTCGGGACGTATGAGGATGATGGGCAAGCATGATATTGTCCAGTATTTGATTTTCGATGTTATGTCCGCTTGTTACTACTGATGTCTGATTTTGGGATTTATGTATTATAAAATTGGTTTAAGTACTCGAGTACTTCCTGTTTGAAATTGTTAATGTTGTGTTCCCGTTTTGGGAAATGGATTTGATGTCAGAATTTAATGGTCAGTTTGTAGTCTTTTATTTGAATTGTCGTTTTATTAAGGATAGTTTTTCGTTGTCGAATGTCTTGTTGTTATGATAGCTCAGTGGATTCCACGGTGTGGGGTCCACGGCCGTAATATGCCCCGAACGTCTTGGGGGTGTTACGAGAAAATGGTATCGAGCTTAGGTTTATGGATACCTAGGTGCCGGTCATTCGGGGTCTAGTTAAGTGTCGTTTTGGGACAAGATTACCGCTATGCCATCATCTCAAGACGCCGGTGCTCGTAAGTTTTCCTAACTTGACTCGTTTCACCGCTCGTTCTATTCTGTCTTAGTATCTTTGCGTTTGCGTTTGAATTGTACTTACCCGTTGCTTCTTGAATTCCTGTGGTAGAGGACGCGACGCGGCCGCGACGCGGTAGGGGACGTGGCGCAGGTGGGGCGGCCATGTCTCGATCACTCGAACCGATTCGCGATGCCCTCTTTGTCGAACAGTGTTCCCTAGTTCCGGAGGTTAGCGTGACCACCGCTAGCTCGGTAATGCTCATGAGAATGTTGGAGTGGCCAACATATTACGCCAAGTAGCGAACCAGATGACGCCATCGACTCAGCCGCTCGCCTCGGCCATGCTAATGCCAACCCGGTTCCGCCTCGGATCCGGCAATGATAAGCTACTTCAGGCGTGATTCGTATGCGTCCTCCGCAGCTTGATGGTGCTTCCGACCCTTCCGGTTGGGAGAATTGGCTATTCGAGATAGAGAAAGTGTTTGAGGCCGCTAATTGCCCCGAGGAGAGGAAAGTACCCATTGCTCAAGATTTCCTCGCCAAGGAGGCGGCGACGTGGTGGCAAGCGGTGAAACCGCGTGGCCGGCAGCTACGTGGGCGAGTTTCGAGATCGATGGAAGACGAATCGCCCTCGGCCGGTGAAAGAGGGGAGGATCCGAGCCTTCTTTGAGGCTAAGCCCCAAGATGTTCCTATTTCTCAAGCTATCAAGGACTACAATCAGCTACATTATGTGAGAAACCATGTCCGCGATGAGCTTGATAAGATCCGCCACTTTGACATGCGGATGAAACCGAGAGTGCGCCACTACATGTCCGGGTCAGGGTGCACGACTTTGAAAGAATATCGAGAATAAGGCGATGGCTTATGAGATGTCGTTTTCGCGACAGAGACGGCAACCAAGGAAAGAAACAGAAACCGCCGGGCCGGGAGGCAAGTCAGAGGGTATCCGAAGACTCGATGCAGTTCGCGAGTCTTGGGGTCGATCGCCATCGATTGGTCGAGGAAACGGTTCTAGGTCTGCTCTGCTGGTTCCGTTCGTGGTCCTACGTGCTTCAACTGCAATCGTCCGGTCACATGATGAGTGAGTGTGATAGGCCTCCGATCCAATTGCCTTGCTTGTGGTCGTATGGGTCACCGTGCTAAGTTTTGTACGGATACGGCTCGGGCTCCGATTACTCGAGATATCTGCTCCAGTGCAGGAGAGCCGAGTGTGAATCGAGGCACCGACAGTTCCTCGGCCAGCGAAGTTTTGGTAGAGGTCGAGGTCGTGGTCGGCCTTCTAGAGGGGAGCTTCTAGTGCGGGGGTGCATTCCGCCCCGTGTGTATGAGATGAGGCGAGCCGAGATCCGACGCGACGGTGGCTACAGTACGTCCACATCCTTGACCATCCTGTTTAGTATTGTTCGATTCTGGTGCTACTCATTCTTTTATATCTATGGACTGTGCGCGCTTTGCATGTTGATTGCCTTGTTGCTTGTGAGCCTTTTGTTGTTAAACTTCCTAGCGGGGATAGCATCGTGGGGGACCGTGAGATTAGAGATTTTTCTGTGAGTATCGCGGGGAGGGATTGGCTTTCTAATCTGATTGCGGTAGATATTAGAGATGAGGATTTGATTCTGGGTGAGGATTGGCTGGACCGTCATGGGGCGATCATGAATTATAGAACGAGGACTGTTTCGATGTTAGACTCTGATGGTACCGAGCATTCTTTTGTGGGGCGTAAGCGGGGTAGCCAGAGATTACTGATCAGCTCTTTGAGGCGGTGAGACTCCTTGGGGAGGTTGCACGTGCTATTGGTGTTACGCTTTGAGATCGGAAGAAGGGGAGTCGAGCTCTCGTCTATTCCGGTAGTATGTGAGTATCCCGACGTCTTTCCGGATGAGTTGCGGGTTTGCCGCCGGGCCGAGAGGTTGAGTTTACGTCGATCTAGAGTCGGGTGCAAGACCTATCTCTAAGACGCCATACCGTATGGCGCTGCCGAGATGCTTGAGTTGAAGAAACAATTGGGAGAGTTGCTAGACATGGGGTATATTCGACCGAGTGCTTCGCCTTGGGGCGCACCGGTCTATTTGTAAAGAAGAAGGATGGGTCACTTCGTTTGTGCATCGACTACCGAGAGTTGAACAAAGTGACCATCAAAAACAAATATCCACTCCCGAGGATTGATGACTTGTTTGATCGGTTGCAAGGAGCGACCGTGTTTTGAAGATTGATTTGAGATCGGGGTATTATCGGCTCAGTGAAGGATACCGATATTCGAAGACGGCCTTTCGGACGAGATACGGTCACTACGAGTTTGTGGTTATGCCTTTTGGGCTAACCAACGCACTGGCCGTGTTCATGCGACTTATGAACAAAGTCTTTATCGAGTACCTCGATAAGTGTGTAGTCGTTTTTATCGATGACATCCCGATTTACTCGAGGAGCGAGGAGGAGCACGCCCGTCATTTGCATATTGTGTTAGATATTTTGAGAACTCGGCATCTTTTGCGAAGTTCTCAAAGTGCGAGTTTTGGTTACGGGAAGTTATGTTTCTCGGTCATGTGATCTCGGCCGAGGGTGTTCGTGTGGACCCACATAAGGTAGAGGCGGTGTTGGATTGGGCGCCGCCCAAGAACGTGAAAGAGGTCCGTAGTTTTTCGGGATTAGCCGGGTATTATCGTAGATTCGTCGAGGGGTTCTCTAAACTCGCTCGACCGGCCCGACTCGATTGTTACGAAGTCGAGAGAAGTTTGTGTGGACCGATGAGGCGTAATAGTTTTGAGGAGTTTAAGAAGCGGTTGACGACCGCTCCGTTTTGGCCTTACCGAGTGGTAATGATGGTTTCTCGGTTTATAGTGATGCTTCTGCCAAGGGCTCGGATGCGTACTTATGCGGACGGAGGACGATTGCTTATGCTTCCCTTCATTGAAACCCTATGAATTGAATTACCCTACGCACGATCTTGAGTTGGCGCAGCTTGTTTTTGCGTTGAAGATTTGGCGTCATTACTTGTATGGCTCGTCGTGTCGATTTTCACCGATCACAAGAGCACGAAGTACATTTTCACGCGGAAAGAGCTTAATATGAGGCGAGAGGAGGTGGTTGGAATTGATTAAGGATTACGATCTCGAGATCCTTTATCATCCGGCAAGGCTAATGTGGTAGCGAGACGCCTTGAGCCGGAAATCGATACGCTTCGAGCGCTTGAGTTGCTTACGGCCCGATCGGGACTTGGCGTGATTTTATGAAGCCGAGCATTGAGATTGTATCTTGCCGAGAGTTCCGGCGATTCGTACTCTTGAGATTTCTTCGTCTGCAGTCGAGGACATTAAATCGGGACAGTTGGAGGACCCGATGTTTATTCACTCGGGAGAGTGTAGAGAAGGGAAAGCCCGGATTTGTTATTCATGAGGATGGAGTGTTGAGATTCCGAGGTCGGTTGTGTGTTCGAGCGACTCGGAATTGAGACGAATATCATGCGAGAGGCTCATGCGTCACCTTACTCACCCATCCGGCTCGAGTAAAATGTATAAAGATCGAGGAAAAATTTACGGTGGAACGATATGAAGAAAGAGGTAGTTCGGTTTGTAGCTAAGTGTTTGACTTGTCGACAAGTCAAGATTGAGCATCGGCGGCCGGATTATTGAAACCACTTCCCGTTCCGGAATGGAAGTGGGAGGACATCTCTATGGATTTTGTCACGAGTTTACCGAGGACGAAGACTGTATGAATATGGTATGGGTGATTGTAGACCGACCGACTAAGTCGGCACATTTTTCGGGCATCAAGGATACTTGGGGTCCGGAAAAGGCGCTCATATTTTTATCACTCAGATAGTGAGGCTTCAAGGTACGCCGAGGACCATTATTTCAGACAGAGATGGCCGATTTGTATCGCATTTTTGGCAGCGGTACATAAGGCATTGGGGACTCAGCTACGTTTGAGCACTTCGTTCCATCCCCAGACCGATGGGCAGTCCGAACGTACCATTCAGACGTTCGAGGATTTGTTGCGCGCGTGTGCGTTAGACTGGAGTAGTAATTGGGAGGAGCATTTGGCCTTAATTGAGTTTACTTATAATAATAGCTGGCACGCGTCGATTAAGATGGCACCATATGAGACACTTTATGGCCGATGTTGCCGATCACCGATATGTTGGGATGAGCCGTCCGATTTGGTTGGCACCGAGCCGGATCTGGTGTTGGAGACGAGGGAGAAAATCGAATTGATTAGAAAGAGGATGTTGGCTGCTCAGAGTCGACAAAAGTCTTACGCGGATGTTAGGCGTAGACCTTTGGAGTTTGAGGTGGGGGATCATGTTCTGTTGAGAGTGTCTCCGACGAAGGGAGTCTTCCGTTTTGGGAAGAAGGGGAAACTCGGCCGAGATATATTGGACCTTTCGAGGTATTGGAGAGTCGGTGAGTTAGCGTACCGTTTGGCTTTACCTCCGTCGTGAGTCATGTACATAGCGTATTTCACGTTTCCCGATTGAGGAAATGCGTTAGGACCCGTCCCACATTATTGACTTTGGGGACGTGGAGATTGAGAAGGATATTACGTTTGAAGAGAGGCCCATCAGAATTTTGGAGCGTCGTGACAAGCAGTTAAGGCACAAAACCATTCCTTTGGTTAAGGTGCAATGGTCGAGGCACGGAGTAGAAGAAGCGACGTGGGAGCTAGAGGAGGATATGCGTTCGAGATACCCCGAGCTTTTTGATTCTTAAGTTTCGGGACGAAACTTTATTTTAGAGGGGGAGAATGTAATATCCGTAATTTTTCCATTTTTAGCGCTTCCATTTTTGGTGTATGTCTATTTTTATCGACTCGCTTGTAACCGTTTCGACATTTTGAATCTACTTTGTTCTTAGAGTTTTTCCATTTGGACGAGTTTTGATGATGTTTTCACGTAATCTCATTTTATGATATGTTTTGCCGTATGAACGTTCGATTCTCGTAAAACTCGTTCGTTTCCGTTGTTTCTTGGTTTGTACAAGTCCTTATGGTTGAGTTGGTCATGTTGAGACTTCCGGTTTGTAAATCCGACGTCGTATCGTGATTTTCGGACGCTTGGGTCATTTTCGTAATTTCCTATAAATTTAGGGAAATTTATCTCCTCGTCGTATTTTGGATTCCTCGGTAGTTGGGAGTGCATTTACTTTCGAGCACTCAACTTCCTTGTTATGAATACCTCGTATTTACACTTTTGATTCTATCCTCGTGTTGTAGTTCGTCGTCGAATCGACTGTGCGTAATGGTGTTCGTAATCAAGTGCATTACATGCATAACGTACGTTATGCATGATCCATAACGTACGTTATGACCCTTCACAATTTAGTACAGACATTTGGTTACGTACGTTAACCAGCATTGGGTTACGTACGTAACCATCATAACGTACGTTAACAGCTTGTGTTAACGTACGTAACGCGCTGTCAGCGTTTTTAAACCTGACTTAACCTCAGTCAGTTTCTTTTCATTCTTATTCAACCCTTCTCGCGACGTGAGTGTTCTTGAGTGCATTTGGAGCGATTTGTCCAGAACAATCCGTGGATTTCCTTTAGAGATTGATTATTGTGTACCAAGGGAGATTAATCTACAACATTCACATCTTCCATCAGTCGAATCCAAGGTAATTCCTCAGAACCCTAATTTTGTCGTTTTTGGGGATTTCGGATTTTAGGGTTTAATTCCGAATTGTTCATATATATTACGATATTCTTCACCGATTGTGATTATTGAATGATTCCAAATCCAGTTTCCTTGATTTTAATCCGTGAATTATCAATACGGGGAGATTTTGCGTAAACCCTCACCCGTATTGATTGAACGTCTTTTGTCGTTAATTGTAATCGGGGTTTTGGGAGTATTCCTTTCGATTATTGATGTCCGTTGGGACTGAGTTATGCTAATTCTTCGTTTAGGAACCGTCGTTTTCCATTCGGATAATCAGTAGTCATGTTTCACTACGATTCTTGGAAGAATGTCTCAAAGGCCAGTATATTACCTTTGTTTACATTTTCGAGTATTTTAATTATGGTCAGATCGTGGTTGTTGTGGATGGTTATGTGTATGTTCACCTAGGGACGGTCCGTGGGGCCTCTAGGGATACGTATTGCCGTGAGTGTGCGTATCGCGAATCGTGGTTAGCCACCCGGGGATGTCCGACGGGACTCTGCGGGGTACGGTGGCCGTGAGTCTCGTACCAACGGTTAACTTTGAATTGTGATTTGTTGGAGATAATGTGTTTTGTGATTGTAAATATTCCGGAATATAAAATGTTTTCTAAAATGACTTTTTGGCGCATATATTCATCTGATTAGAATGTAGTTCAAATGGATTGTACTTGCACTAGCATTGTCGCTAACCCCTTAAATGGGGGAAATACGTTTTGTATTACTGGTATTGATATTGGGGATAAACGAGCACTCGTGACGTATTAGGATGATGGGCAAGCATGATATTGTCCAGGATTTGAAGTTCGATGTTATGTCTGTCGGTTACTACTGATGTCTGATTTTGGGATTTATGTATTATAAAATTGGTTTAAGTACTCGAGTACTTCCTGTTTGAAATTGTTAATGTTGTGTTCCCGTTTTGGGAAATGGATTTGATGTCAGAATTTAATGGTCGGTTTGTAGTCTTTTATTTGAATTGTCGTTTTATTAAGGATAGTTTTTCGTTGTCGAATGTCTTGTTGTTATGATAGCCTGGTGGATTCCACAGTGTGGGGTCCACGGCGCTGTAATATGCCCTGAACGTCTTGGGGGTGTTACAGGAACAACCGATGACCGCCAAACAATGTCAAGGTGCTGATAATCTGCAGCCAGGCGTTCGACGTCAACTGGAGCGGTGCCACATTCCAGGCGTTCAGCAAATACGACACGGCGAACGGCAAGGGAAACCACAATCCGGCCCCCAGGATCATTTCATTGACAGCGACCATACCCTCGGGAGGCTGGTCCGCACGTTCGTTCTCCGATGGAATGTACAATGAAACATCAGAAGGGATGTGAAATTTCTCCCTCCAGCGAATCAAATCTTTCCTGGTCGCCGAACTCCGGATCTGTCCAAGGGTCCATAAGGAATGGTCCGGGGCCCGGAATGACGTCCGCTTCACGGGCTCATAGGGGTGGGCGGCAGAATATGCTTCGAAATCAAACTCGGGACATAGTCCGGCTATCCTCTCCATAAGCTTAGCAAAATCTAAATAGGCGGGGCCGAACACGCTGTTCTGCTCCCAGTACTACCTTACCGCTTCATCCTCATCCAGCGGCGAGCCCCTCTGCTCCGCCACCGCCGCCGACCTCGCCGCGTCAGCTTCATTGAAAAGCTCCTCAATCTCTACGAGTGCAATCTCCGCATGAATGGCCTCGACGGCCATTTCCATATGAAGAGCCACGAGGGTTTCTTCCCGGTCAGGCGAAGCCACGGCGGTGGAAGAGCTGCCAGCCTCGTATGTCTTAGATCCTCCTCCAGACATGCTCTTAAAGGTAAAGGGGAAGAGAAAATTTTGGTTCTTACCTAGAAAGAAAGACGGTCGGCACAACAAGCTTCAGAGAAATTCGGCAGACTTCGTCTAAAAAGCAAGGGCGCATAAAGAGTTGAAGTGGAATGGCCCTAGCCCTTTTTATAGGCTGGAGCAGGGGCCTCTGTGCAAATAGGCGGAATCCAAGGGGCTGGAGTGCAACCATCGGGGGAGGGGGGGACACATTAAATGCAGCCCTCGAAACACGCATACGCGTCTTTTCGAGGGCAGGCCAGACGACAAGTCTGACAAAACCGTCAGACTCCCCCAACGATAGCACGAAGCGTGTCCATGCAACGTTTCAAGAGCCCGCCTCCAATTCCCGCTATTTTCAGCGCATGAGGAGATCGTCCAGATTCGAAATCAGATCGTCCTTGTCATAAACTGACGAGCCAATCATCTAGAACATGCGATCGCCAACAGTGCCACCTCACCCCATGTTTTCAAACATCGGAGCGAGCTCGGGGGCAATTGTTGTGCGGCGATTTATACGCCTCGATGGCGATCGGCATGATGGTCAGGAGCCAGCCAAAGAAGACAGAAGCTGGGCAAACACCCAGCGATCGGCGTCCAAGGCGATCGTCTGTAGGCATCTGGCGATCGCCAATGATATCTGACTATAGACGGTTGTCCCATATTGCATGTGAATTCGACACCCACCAAAGTCTTCGAAGACCGAATCTCGGACATAGACCCACGTGCAGATCCACAAAAGGCGCCGCAAGATAAGGCCTTTGACCCCAGCCTGTCACCAACCTCACACCTACCGACAGGCCCGCCGAAAGGTACAAGGTGGGTCCTCCCAGACGGCGACTCAGGACGTGTGCAGGTTTCTCATTGGCTCGCACAGCTGACTGCCAGCAGCAGCCTCGGACTTTAAGGGAACAGCCCCACGTGATAGGACGATCGCCTATCTTATTCTAATATAGAAAACGGCGGTCGCCGGCGATCGCCGGGGAGGACCCATCAACCTTGTCTCCTATAAGTAGGAGGCGTCCAACAGTGGCCAAAGAGAGTGAAAAACGTACAGAGAGAGATACATTCTGAGAACAGTAGACTTACTGGAAAAACTCTTTCAGATATACAGAACACCAAAAGCAAGAATTCACAGAGCATCACATCTGGTTCTTCCGGCAATCTTTACGCTCTATAGCTAAGATAACTAGAATCTTTACACTCATTGTAATAGATTCTAACATTAGTATTTGTACTTCAAAGTCTTCATATTAATAACATCTCGCGAGAACATTCAAGCCCGGGACTAACAACCCCGACAAACCTTATGTTATTTATTTTTCCACGAAAGTGTTATCGCATTTGTGTTACTCGACCATTCCAGCAATATCATCTCCAGATAATATTTTGGGTAACAACAGAGGGCAACCCCCTCTTTATCGGTTTATCGCAGAGAGTGTTGAATGTGAGACCGACAGCTTTCTTCTTTACTAAATGCAGTCTTCCGTCAAAGGAGATTCAACAACTCTATAGCAGAGCACAGGAGGCTACGAGTCAACCCAGCTTTATACTATGTCGAAGGTCAGTAATATTTTTCTGATTTTTCACTATGGAATGTTTGCTTGATATGCCTTTCTGTTAACTTGTCAAGTAGAGGACCTTTTTTTTTCTTTTTCCTTTTTTTTTTGGGGAGGAAAAGGGATCAAACTGCGGATCTCCACTCCAAAAATCCCTACTTAGTAACATTTCGGACTTGCAAGAATAAGAGCCAATATTTATAGGCCATCTTTAGTGGTGCGCAAGCTGCTTAGAAAGTTCTATGTTTTCATTGTTATCACTTCCAAATGGTTTGGTTTATTTATCAGAGTAATTTGGCGGACATTGCATCTAAAATGCCTGGATATCACCAAGGAGGATTTGCGCTCTATAAGATGATGCTAGACGCTGCCAAGGAGAACACATAGATTTTGCTGATTCATAGTGTTGAAGCATGACACTAGTCAAAAAGAAAAATCTGCACCAGCAACGATGATACATTTCTTTAAGCTACTTTTTTTTTCTTGCACTTCTAAGAGTATATAAATTTTAATAGTTATGTTTAATTTCTGCCGGTCATGTTCCACGATGTACATATTGATTTTATAATTCAATCATGTGATAAACCTCCCGCGTCCTGCTCAAAGTTTGACAGATGGTGTATATTTGGTGTCACGGCCCCTTATCCCTAGGAACGGCATAGCCGGAGCGTGACACGGGGTAGGAATTAAGAAGCGGGGAAGAAAGGGGGAAACATACGTTTCATAAGGAATATGGGTGGATTTCCATAAATGACCTATCATGGTATCATGAAGCGAAGTCAATCCCGTGAGAATGACTTAGAATCCAACGTAGAATACATAGTTATAATATTAGCCTTGAAGTTTAGAAAAAAGCTTCATAACAAATTACAATCGGCATAACTTAGAAAGCAAAATCATAAAGAGTGTTCGCATCTGAAAAACATGGTTGGTTATATATATGAAGATATGTAATCAGGGCTTAACATTGATGTTAACAAAGACTTCCACTCAACACCCTCTGTCACATCCCCTGCTCAACCTGCACATTTTAAAATATATACAGGGCTGAGTACAACGTACTCCGTGAACATATTGCCAAAACATAAAACATGCTTTCGTATTTGCCATCATGCATATAAGCAGTAACACACGGGGGTTTTAGGAAAAAGCCCATGTTTACTAAATCATTTCATTTCATAGCTGATGTAACCGAGCTCATCGGTCACCAAGAACCGGGTTAATCTTAGGAGTTTAGCTAAGAAAACTCAAAATATATGAAGTGTTGTCTTTTTCTCTCTCTAAAGTATGTTGTAATCTCAGAATATCTCCCTTGAATGAAAACCCTCCCTCTCCCTTTTATAGAAGGGAGAGGTGCCTATTGTAACACCTCGAAATCCTATTGGGTTATTACAGTGCCGTGGACCCCACGCCAGGAGATCCACCAGGCGAACATGACTAATATACATTAAATTAAACAACAAGGGAAAATCATAGTCCCTACCATGATATCCGACCTAATATTCCGATAAGGAATTTCAACGACACGATAGGCCTACATGGCCAAAAATAAAATACAACAACATCCACGAGCATCTGCTCGGGTAATACATAATGACAATGACTGACAAACTGGAGAACACTCCAACTGACTGACCAACATGAACAACTCGGACTAGTATCGCTCGAATGCCTCGTCGCCATCATCATGCCCCTGTGTCTCAACTCTCTCCTCGCAAGCACCTAAAACATGAAAACATGTTACGCCCCCACGGGGTCAGTCATCCAGATAATGAACATCAAATACATGTATAACATGATATGCATCCAAGGCAGAATGAAACGGTACAATGATAATAATGATACGAGATGCTCACAAACCAATGTAAGAATCGAGCATTCGTGAAACACTATGCCCACGGCATACTATTAATACCTGCTTGACAAGTTAGAACATAAGTGCCCAACGGCGAATCATAATCACAGAGTACCACAATGAATTACACAACATGAACCAAACCAGAACTAAATTAAATATGAATCACAATGCCCGAAGGCTCCAATGAAATTATCGAGACAATCACAAAGGCCTGAAAGCCACTCAACCGAAGCTGTCGAGTATCACAATCACATGAAACCGGAACAACCCGAAGCTATAGTTAATTAGGGCTAATAAGGTCATAACCACGACCGTGACCTACTGAGCTGTAGGTGTTGGGAAGCCAACCGCGAAGGTTCAAGCCCCAAGCTTACCTTTAAGATCATAAACACGACCGTGACCTACTGAGTTGTAGGTGTTGGGAAGCCAACCGCGAAGGTTCAAGCCCCAAACTTACCCATAATAAGGTCATAAACGCGACCGTGACCTACTGAGCTGTAGGTGTTGGGAAGCCAACCGCGAAGGTTCAAGCCCCAAGCTTACCCATAAGATCATAAACACGACCGTGACCTACTGAGCTGTAGGTGTTGGGAAGCCAACCGCGAAGGTTCAAGCCCAAACTTACCCATAATAAGCACTAGCCGAGACTAGCTTCTAAAATATAATTAATCACAAACGGCAACGATCTGAAGATTATCGAATTCACGAAAATGATAGTGTGCTGCCTTGAGTCGGCTAACACGATAACGATGACTCACGGATGGGCACCGTCCACGACGATCCCGATTCAAATACTTCGATTACCTTAGAATGGTCAATCGATAACAACGACACAACGGATGGGAACTATGCTCGACAGCCCCAATTCAATACCTCGATTGCCTTAGAATGGCCAACCGATAACAATGATGCAGCGGATGATTCAATACCTCGATTGCCTTAAAACGGTCAATCGATAACAATGATACAATGAATGGTTGAGTATCTCGATTGCCTTAGAATGGCCAATCGATAACAATGATAGGATGAATGATTGAACACTTAGATTTGCCTGAGAACGGCCAATCGATAACAATGATATGATGAATGATTGAACACTTCAATTTGCGTGAGAACGGCCAATCGATAACAATGATACGAAGGATGCCTCGGCACCTTTAATCGGTTACCGACAACAAAGAAGAGAAATGAATACGTCAACGCCTTTAATCGGCCAAAACAACTTCAAGGACAAAACTCCAACATTAATAACAATGATTACAACGACGTCTTAAATCGAAATTAATATCAACAACAACGATCGATACATCGATACCGCGAACCGGTGATCGATAATAACATTAACAACGAGTATCACAATGTCTTGAACCGGCCATTAACGAACAATAAAAACATTTGGCATAATTGCCGAAAGGTATCGCATCGAACGATCTCTTAATATCAATGAATTCATGAAGAGACTAAGTCTCGGAATGATACAACACATTCATACACATATATGATAACATTAATCTCATTGACTAGTACAAGTATAAAACTTGCCTCAACCGAAGGCGATGAAATCCTTCCACGAACAACGAACGGCTTCCTCCGATAAACACAAGTACTCGAACAACCTTGAATGAAATACAATTCATTCAATAACACAATATCAATCGAAATCAACATAACGACCGAAAGAAACTCTTTGAGGCATTTAATCGAACACTAAATGTTCAAAGTTCCTCAAGAGCCTAAGAATCATCAATCGGGTTAAACGAATCAAAAATATGGATATACAATCCATAGAACACGATTAATAATGTTTACTAACATCAACCGATTCATCAAAATCGGACTAGAATCGAAATCAAGAACAAATTCCCCAAAAAGTCAACTTGGAGGAAAATCAAGAAATATACCTTGATTCGACGAAGAACACGGATTGGATGATGATATAATCAACAAGAATCTTCCAAAACGTCTTGGAATTGATTAGAATCGGCCAAGAACTCGATTTCCCGAGCCTCCCGTCCGCAGCCGCACAAAAACAAGTAAAAAAGGTGAGAAATGCAGGTCTGGCCGAGCCCAGGCTATATATAGCCGGCAGGGTTACGGCCGTAACCGGCAGTGCCTTACGGCCGTACTCGGCAGGCCTTACGGCCGTAACCGGCATTCGTCAAAAATCGCTTGACACCCTCGGACACTTACGGCCATCGCACACATTACGGCCGTATCGGCTACGTCCGGAAGATGCCCAGCCCGTCTGGCCAGAACTCTCGGCCCTTACGGCCGTATCGCATTCGTCAGGCCATTCTGCTGAGCACGTCGACCATAACTCGTACCTTACGGCCGTAACTCGGCGAGCCAGGCCGACTCGTAGTGGCCACTCACGATCCGACGATGCCGAAACCTGAACCTGAATATGAATCGAAGATACGGTTACGAAGTACACGCAAAGACGAATCCAAGCGCTAAGAGAACACACGATTCCGACCACCCAAAGGCTCGAAATTCGACAACGGAAAGTAATTACCCCAAACTTTGGAAAATTACGAAAATGGCCCAAAACGTTCGAAATACACGATACACGATCGAAACACCAAGCCAAAGCTCGCAACATGAATAATAACATTAAATGAACTTACGAGAAACTCGAAACAACAGTTTCGGACGAGATTCGCAAGAATCGAACGCAAGTGCGGAAAAGCCGTTTAAGAACACGGAACTCAACAAAACGATACCGAAACGAACTCGGATGACAAAAAGTGCAGAATTAAATATTCTCGGAATGATGAAACGTTCATAAGAGAGTCGTCAAAACGGACTTCCGTCGAAAAATAGAAAATTACCGGAAAATCGAAATTGCGGATATTACATACTACCCCCCTTAAAAAAAGTTTCGTCCCGAAACTTAAAACAAGCAGGGAGAAGCAATATCCCGCCAGGAAAAATCAACGAGATACACACAAATAAGAATGATTACAATGAATGATAATGAATCGAAATCCAACAAGGATCAAGAATGACTCACCGGGGTGAAATGATAACGTAATGAGTGATAGCTCAAATGAAATGATTAGAACCATTGTTCCCCGTGAAGTGAATGATTAGTTTGATAATTATAAGTCTCAATGTGATTGATATGATGAATGAATTATATGAATGAATGAACGACAAATGAAATGAATGATTATACTATTACCGAGCAAGAATTAACTTGTTCAAAACCGGTGATGAATGTCCTTACCTATGGCTCTCGAAGCCTGGTAGGACCCCTTGGATGAAGCACGAGCTGGAGTAACAAAGTCCCCCGAGGCCCTTGAGCTCTCTCGAGATCTACCGGCACTAGAACTCCTACAGTATTTTTGAAGGTGTCCCAGCCGCCCACACCCAAAACAAATAACGGTCTGCATCGAGCACCGGGTGCTGCGATGTCCTATTACATGACAGTTAAAGCAAACAACGGTCAAATTCGTGGCCTTAGAAGAGGACGCTCCCTCTGCACGAAGACGACTGGAAAATGACCTCTTGGATCTCGGGGCCCGATGTCCCTCTGAACGAGCCGGCATTCTAGTCCTCTCATCCGAAGAAACTGAAGGATGCTTCTGAGTAAGCTCCTTGATCAAAAGCTCTGCTCCAAGAGTCTTCCCGATGAACTCACTAAGTGAATTACAATTGTGATTGAACAACTGCATCCTCAACTGCGGATTTAGCCTCTTGCTAAAATATTTGATCTTATCCGCCTCAGTACGGATAACTGACGAAGCAAACTGAAGTAGTCCCTGAAACTTCTCAGCA
Source organism: Orobanche coerulescens (assembly GCA_033398695.1). Lineage (NCBI taxonomy): Eukaryota > Viridiplantae > Streptophyta > Magnoliopsida > Lamiales > Orobanchaceae > Orobanche > Orobanche coerulescens. The sequence continues at coordinate 185,213,863 of CM065801.1, forward strand.
ATGACAATAACACCCTCATCCTCGACGGATTCGGGGTTCAAAACCTCTGACAATTTGGCTTCACGAAGTGGAGCCGGATAATACCTCTCTAGCATGAGGGTCTTGAACTCACTCCAACCACAATCGCGATCGGCGGGTTTCACAGAAAGCCACCACGAATAAGCACCCTTAATCAAGTAATAAGCCGCTACTGCTACTTTACTCTCTTCCGGACACTGAACCATGTCGAAGAGTTTATCAAAATGCTCAAGCCAATGAACAATATCAGCTGGTTCCGACGAAACCTCAAAAGTAGGCGGCCTCTGACGAGAGATATCGCCAACAATCTGATTCACTCCCCCAGTCTGTCCATGAAACGGCACCTGAAATCCCTGTTGCGGTGGACCACAAACCATCGAGGTCTGCATGGTCTCCACTATCCGCGTCATCTGGGACATCATGCCCTGCATAAATATGAATGGGTCAACCCGAACACCTTCCGAGTGAGATGCCTCTCGGGTACGGCTCCCTGATAGTGAATGATTATCTGACAGTGAATGAGTAGACTCGCTATTTGATGAATTAATGATATCCCTTGCGTTCACGTGGGTATGCACACGAGATCCCGAGTTCCAGCCCGCATCGCGGCCTCTTTCCATGCGTCCTCTGACAGCTCTATCCATACTGAAGCAGGAAAGCCACATGATAATTATAGATCCCACATGAATATCGCATTATGATTACGTGACAGAATGATAAAAATGAGAATACACACTCCAGCACAATGAATGCATTAATGATGCAATGAAATGATCCTCGACATTACGTCGGAATATGATAAGATCGTATGAAAGATCAGGTGGGGTAACATGATTATCTGATGAAATTCCTGAAATGATTACCTTGAATAAGTTAACAAGGTTGAAAATTCGATCCCCAAGGTCAACAACTGAACCGTGAGTTGGGTTGGATGATTAATGAATTAACTGAACAATGAGATTTTGACTGAATGATGAATGAATTAACTGAACAATGAGATTAACTGAGTGATGAATGAATTAACTGAGCGATGAGATTAACTGAGTGATGAATGAATTAACTGAACAATGAGATTAACTGAGTGATGAATGAATTAACTGAACGAAGAGATTGACTGAGTGATGAATGAATTAACTGAACAATGAGATTAATTGAGTGATGAATGAATTAACTGAACGAAGAGATTGACTGAGTGATGAATGAATTAACTGAACAATGAGATTGACTGAGTGATGAATGAATTAACGGAGCGATGAGATTAACTGAGTGATGAATGAATTAACATGATCGACAAGATCAAAATGATGATTGATGATTATTAACTGATGAATGGGCTGATCCTTAACACTTACACAAGTCACACGTGCTCCAAAACAATTAGTCATGAATCAATCATAACAATAATATCACATATAGGTTTCAACAAAGCATGAATAATTAATGACATGATGAATATATGAACATAAAGAGAATCGAGTCCTTACACAGGTCATACGAAGCTTCGAGGTCTCACGATACTAGTCTTCACTGACGACGACTCGATGAATGAATGACTCGTGCAGTCGTACTAATATCACGACTCACAAAACCCGACTGTCCAGATTGTCATAACCTGACACTGCCACTACTACCGCATCGGTAGAGCCACATAACTCACATATCAGGGTATCTGACAATCCAAACGCTCCGATACCATCTTCTGTAACACCCCGAAATCCTATTGGGTTATTACAGTACCGTGGACCCCACGCCAGGAGATCCACCAGGCGAACATGACTAATATACATTAAATTAAATAACAAGGGAAAATCATAGTCCCTACCATGATATCCGACACAATATTCCGATAAGGAATTTCAACGACACGATAGGCCTACATGGCCAAAAATAAAATACAACAACATCCACGAGCATCTGCTCGGGTAATACATAATGACAATGACTGACAAACTGGAGAACACTCCAACTGACTGACCAACATGAACAACTCGGACTAGTATCGCTCGAATGACTCGTCGCCATCATCATGCCCATGTGTCTCAACTCTCTCCTCGCAAGCACCTAAAACATGAAAACATGTTCCGCCCCGACGGGGTCAGTCATCCAGATAATGAACATCAAATACATGTATAACATGATATGCATCCAAGGCAGAATGAAACGGTACAATGATAATAATGATACGAGATGCTCACAAACCAATGTAAGAATCGAGCATTCGTGAAACACTATGCCCACGGCATACTATTAATACACCTTGTGAGGTTAGTACATAAGTGCCCAATGAATCATAATCACAGTACCACAATGAATTACACAACATGAACCAAACCAGAATCAATTAAATATGAATCACAATGCCCGAAGGCTCCAATGAAATTATCGAGACAATTACAAAGGCACGAAAGCCACTCGGCCAAGGCGCCGAATATCACAATCACATGAAACCGAACAACCCGAAGCTATAGTTAATGAGGGCTAATAAGGTCATAACCACGACCGTGACCTACTGAGCTGTAGGTGTTGGGAAGCCAACCGCGAAGGTTCAAGCCCCAAGCTTACCCATAAGATCATAAACACGACCGTGACCTACTGAGTTGTAGGTGTTGGAAAGCCAACCGCGAAGGTTCAAGCCCCAAACTTACCCATAATAAGGTCATAAATGCGACCGTGACCTACTGAGCTGTAGGTGTTGGGAAGCCAACCGCGAAGGTTCAAGCCCCAAACTTACCCATAAGATCATAAACACGACCATGACCTACTGAGTTGTAGGTGTTGGGAAGCCAACCGCGAAGGTTCAAGCCCCAAACTTACCCATAATAAGCACTAGCCGAGACTAGCTTCCAAAATATAATTAATCACAAACGGCAACGATCTGAAGATTATCGAATTCACGAAAATGATAGTGTGCTGCCTTGAGTCGGCCAACACGATAACGATGACTCACGGATGGTCACCGTCCACGACGTTACCGATTCAAATACTTCGATTACCTAAGAATGGTCAATCGATAACAACGACACAACGGATGGGAACTATGCTCGACAGCCCCAATTCAATACCTCGATTGCCTTAGAATGGCCAACCGATAACAATGATGCAGCGGATGATTCAATACCCCGATTGCCTTAAAACGGTCAATCGATAACAATGATACAATGAATGATTGAGTATCTCGATTGCCTTAGAATGGCCAATCGATAACAATGATAGGATGAATGATTGAACACTTCGATTTGCCTGAGAACGGCCAATCGATAACAATGATATGATGAATGATTGAACACTTCAATTTGCCTGAGAACGGCCAATCGATAACAATGATACGAAGGATGCCTCGGCACCTTTAATCGGTTACCGACAACGCAGAAGAGAAATGAATACGTCAATGCCTTTAATCGGCCAAAACAACTTCAAGGACAAAACTCCAACATTAATAACAATGATTACAACGACGTCTTAAATCGAAATTAATATCAACAACAACGATCGATACATCGATACCGCGAACCGGTGATCGATAATAACATTAACAACGAGTATCACAATGCCTTGAACCGGCCATTAACGAACAATAAAAACATTTGGCATAATTGCCGAAAGGTATCGCATCGAACGATCTCTTAATATCAATGAATTCATGAAGAGACTAAGTCTCGGAATGATACAACACATTCATACACATATATGATAACATTAATCTCATTGACTAGTACAAGTATAAAACTTGCCTCAACCGAAGGCGATGAAATCCTTCCACGAACAACGAACGGCGTCCTCCGATAAACACAAGTACTCGAACAACCTTGAATGAAATACAATTCATTCAATAACACAATATCAATCGAAATCAACATAACGACCGAAAGAAACTCTTTGAGGCATTTAATCGAACACTAAATGTTCAAAGTTCCTCAAGAGCCTAAGAATCATCAATCGGGTTGAACAAATCGAAAATATGGATATACAATCCATAGAACACGATTAATAATGTTTACTAACATCAACCGATTCATCAAAATCGGACTAGAATCGAAATCAAGAACAAATTCCCCAAAAAGTCAACTTGAAGGAAAATCAAAAAATATACCTTGATTCGACGAAGAACACGGATTGGATGATGACATAATCAACAAGAATCTTCCAAAACGTCTTGGAATTGATTAGAATCGGCCAAGAACTCGATTTCCCGAGCCTCCCGTCCGCAGCCGCACAAAAACGAGTAAAAAAGGTGAGAAATGCACGTGTGGCCGAGCCCAGGCTATATATAGCCGGCAGGGTTACGACCGTAACCGGCAGTGCCTTACAGACGTAACTCGGCCCATACGGCCGTACTCGGCAGGCCTTACGTCCGTAATCGGCATTCGTCAAAAAATCTGCCCAGCACCCCTCGGACACTTACGGCCGTAACTGGCACACATTACGGCCGTAACCGGCCTACGTCCGGAAGATGCCCTGCGCCCGTACGGCCATAACTCTCGGCCCTTACGGCCGTAACTGGCATTCGTCAGGCCATTCCTGCCGAGCACGTACGGCCGTAACCTGTACCTTACGGCCGTAACTCGGCCAGGCCAGGCCCGGCTCCGGCCGTGGCCACTCCGACGGTCCGAACGACGCCGAAACCCAAACCTGAATATGAATCGAAGATACGGTTACGAAGTACACGCAAAGACGAATCCAAGCGCTAAGAGAACACACGATTCCGACCACCCAAAGGCTCGAAATTCGACAACGGAAAGTAATTACCCCAAACTTTGGGAAATTACGAAAATGGCCCAAAATGTCCGAAATACACGATACACGATCGAAACACCAAGCCAAAGCTCGCAACATGAATAATAACATTAAATGAACTTACGAGAAACGAGAAACAACAGTTTCGGACGAGATTCGCAAGAATCGAACTCAAGTGCGGAAAAGCCGTTTAAGAACACGGAACTCAACAAAACGATACCGAAACAAACTCGGATGACAAAAAGTGCAGAATTAAATATTCTCGGAATGACGAAACGTTCATGAGAGAGTCGTCAAAACGGACTTCCGTCGAAAAAAAAAAATTACCGGAAAATCGAAATTTCGGATATTACACCTATTCTCTAAGATCTTCCCTGATTTTTAGAGAAGATCCCGGATATCCAAAGATTCAGGCTGCGATTTCCCATCCCTGGATTTCCGGGATTGCAAGGTATGGGATCTCAATCCCTGGATCTCAGGGATTCTGTCAGGTGAGTCAGGATCTCCTTTCCCGAGAGTTCGACCTTCATGAGCTCGGAGGCCTTATGTCGGCTCTTATTATAAAAGATCACTTAGGTCGGGACATTCCTATTCAAATCCGTAGGTCGGGAGACCTTTGAGTTCGGCAACCTTTTAACAGATGTCACAGGTCAGCGGGGCCTCCGAAGTCGGCGCCCTTTTATCTGAGGTTTATAGATCGGAGGACTTTGAGGTCGGCATTCTTTTGTCTAAGAACCTAGGTCGGACTTTATTACTCTAATAAAACCTTTCTTTACTAAGAGGTCGGTACTCCGGCTTATATTGGTCCATATTTTAAATCGGGTTTTCAGGGAGCGTACATTCGGCGTCCTATCAACCAGTCCCCCCTACTCTAGTCGAGCTGTAAGACCGAGTAGAGTAAGATTTGTTTATAATCTGCCGACCTTGACACAATAGTCCTTGGGATTCCCGTTCCCAGATAACGAGGTTTCTCGGACTTCGGGCGCTTTAATATCTACGTCTTTTTCTTTCCCTGCCTCCCAACCGTCACGTCTATGGTCAAGTCCAGGTGTCGACCTGTTATAGGTCGGATGAGGCGGTGCCAGATCCAAGCCGTTCTTTTACAGGAGGCATCGGACGCTCCAGATCGTCCGTTATCTTCTTGATTTTCGCCCTCCTTCTCTATAAGTAGGAATCCCCTACCCCCTTCAGCCATTTCCGCTCTTCTTCCTGCGACATACTATCGTGAGGGTATTCCGGCGACACCTGCGACCTTGGTTTCCTGCCTTCGGTGGTGATCCCACTACCTTTCTCCGGCGATCTTCCGCCCAATCTCATGGGTATGTTTATCTAAACACCTCTTTAGTTTTTCTTTTGGTTTGTTACCGATATTTTCCTCTTCTTCTTCCTCCCTTTTCTTCCTTTTATTATGTCGTCTGGTTCGGATTCTCAGAATCTTTCCGGCGAATCGGACGTGGACTCCTTTTTAGAATGTATTTCCTCTTCTGATGGGGACTCGGGGGTAGGTCGGGGCGAGCTACTGGTTCCTCCCTCTGTCTTAGAGATGAGCCCCTAGGTGATGTAGATTGGTCCGAGCTAGGTGACATCCCTTCTAGCCTTCCCTCTGGCATCCCCCTAATCATTGTAGATCCCCCTTCCCCTCCTCCTATGGACGAAGTAACTGTGACCGGCCTCTTAGCCGATCCATATCAAACGGTCGTAGGAGCGACTCGAGTTCTCCCTCCTCATCCTCTATCTAGGACTAGCCCAGCCGCGCTGGCTAGTTTTATAAAATTTCTTAGACTTCCCCCGGGGTGGGAATTTGTCACGCCTCAGGCTAGTGATACCCCTGATCATCCTCCCCCGGGGCATATTACCTGGTTCGTGGATCACGTGAGCAGTGGTCTCCGCTTTCCACTTCATCCCTTCCTTGTCTCTCTCTCTCTCCGTTAAATACAATCTTCCCCTCAACCAGTTTTCTCCCAACTTTCCAGCTGACGCAATTTCATGATCTTCTGTTCCATTGTGGGTTGAGCTCGAATCCTTATCCAGCTATCCCTGATATTGGTAGGCTTTATCGGTTCTTTTCATAGTATAATCTTTGCTATTTTATTTTTTGGCTATCTTCCTGACCGTTTGTATTATTTTTCGTAGATCAGTTCATGCGGACCTGCCAGTCTGATGCCTCCAAGCCGGCTGAACCGACGAAAGAGAGGGTCCCCAAATCGACGAATCCCCCTAAGGAGAGGGCGGAGGGCTCATCAAAGACTAAACGAAAGCTCCCCTCCCGCCCCAAATCTGGGGTGATTCTCCCCTCCGACCTAGCTCCTACCTTGACCACCGGGCGAAGCCCGGCAAGCTCATCTCGGCAGCTTCAGGTCACCCAGAGGGCCCCTTTTCCTAGCTCCCCCACTTCCAAACGGTCGAAGACTACAGGTCCCCCTGGTACGGTTATGGAGACCTTTCTCCGTTGCAAGGAGTTTGAGAAATTTCTTCCATACTTCAGCTCCATGGTCCTGGATAGGGATAAGCAGGCATTACGAGATGCCAAGGAGGACCCTCGCTTCGATGCTATGATGATGTATTTTGGGAAGGTATTCCCCTTTTGGCCCTCCTCCCCTTGTTGACTATTTTTATGTTTATTATTATCCTTTGCCGACCTGATGCGACTTTTTGTGTGTAGTTCTTCGCCACTTTTGTGACCTTCGCAGACGATCACAAGATCGGCGCCTTGTCTTCCTCCCAGCTCACCCAGATATCAGACGATCTGGAGGCCGCCCTGCGGGCTAAGTTAGATCTCTCAGCTCAGCTTCAGGAGAGGGAATATCGTTTAGAGGCTGCCCTTAAGAAAGGCTCTGAGCGGGAGGTGGTTTTGGAACGGGCTCAGATGGCCAATGTTCAGCCGAACCAAGAGCTGAAATTTTGGAAGGCCCTGTCTACAGCTGAAACGGAGAAGGTGGGCCAGCTCGAGGTTCAGTTGTCGGAAGTTAAGGCCGAATCTGAGAGGATTGGCCAGCTTGAGGCTCATGCTAAGGCGGAGTTGGAGAAGGTCGCCCAACTCGAAGCTCAGGCTAGAGCAGAATCAGAAAAGGTCGCCCAGCTAGAAGCTCAACTAGCCGAGGCTAGATTTGAGGGATCATCTTATGAGCGCGGGGTGACGGATGGCCGACGTCGATTTCTGACCAGTGACGTTGGTCATTCTTTCATGGGGGCCTACCGTTCTGCCCTCCTAGCCCGGTATCACAATTCCACTGCTTACCTGGTCAAACTGGCTCCTGCCGCGACGTAATATTTCGATTTTGCTCTAACTCGCGCTCGTGAGCAATTAGCTTCTTTGGGTTTTGTGGGCGAGCTGGACCGGGATGCTGCATTAAATGGGGCTCCTGTCCCTTCTGGTTGGTCCGGGGACATGGAAGAATCTCCGGAGGCAGCCTGGTGGGAGGATGCCCTTGGGGAGTCTATAAAGAAATCCGGCATGGATTTGGAGCTGCCTTCTATCCCTCCTAACTCACCTGTTAAGGCCAGCACTCCTAATCCCGAGGTGACTGGGACCGACCTTGATGCTTCTCCTTCGTCGCCCCCTCCATCTTCCGAGCCTGTAGCTTAGTCTTTTTAAGTTGTATGTGTAGACATGTATATATATATTTTTTTTGTCTTTGTTCGTTGTATTGGCACAGCTGTTTTTAATGAAAAGTCTCCTTTTTCTTTTTAATGTGCTTTGTTTCATAGCTTATCTCTGCCAATGTGCCAAGTTAATATAGCTCGGCGTCGATTGTAACCTTGATATATCTGAACTTGTTTGAATTAATACGACTACTCCCAAATATAACCCGGCCTCTTCCTAGTATAGCTCTGACTATTTTAAATTTTGCGACATCTTAAATATAACCTGACCACTTCGATCTTCACAAGCTGTAATAATGGTTTGGTGTTTTTTAGGTTGATTTAACCTAACCTTTTCACCGATTTTTAGTATAGGTTGGGTATTTTTAGATAAGTTTCGAATATGAAGGCGTTTCGCCTGATCAGATGTCATAGGGCGGTTCACCCTTACTCGGATCTGAAGGCGTTTCGCCTGATCAAATGTCACAGGGCGGTTCACCCTTACTCGGATCTGAAGGCATTTCGCCTGATCAGATGTCACAGGGCGGTTCACCCTTACTCGGATCTGAAGGCATTTCGCCTGATCAGATGTCACAGGGTGGTTCACCCTTACTCGGATCTGAAGGCGTTTCGCTTGATCAGATGTCACAGGGCGGTTCACCCTTACTCGGATCTGAAGGCGTTTCACCTGATCATATGCCACAGGGCGGTTCACCCTTACTCGGATCTGAAGGCGTTTCACCTGATCAGATGTTATTTCTAGTTTCACACATTCAGAGAGATTTTATTTGTAATAGACTTTTATTAAAACAACACACGCTTTTCTCCATACTTCTTTCATACAAAATACTTTTTTAAGTGACATATGTTCCAAGGTCTTTTGATGGGGTGCCCTTCCATATCCTCGAGCTCATAAGCTCCTCCTGCATAAATTCGGATTACCTTGTAAGGGCCCTCCCAGTTCGGCTCCAGCTTTCCTGTTTTTATGAGGGCATCAGCCCGCCTAAGCACCAAATCACTGACTTGGAACTGTCTCTTCATGACTCTTTTGTCGTGAGCTGCTTTTGTCAGGCTTTTGTATCTTTCCCTTCTTTCTTCTATGGTATCTAACGCCTCCTTCATTATTTCCTCGTTTTCCACCTCGTTGAACCATCGAACCCGATGAGACATTTCTCCGACTTCTGCTGGGATGACAACTTCAGACCCGTATACCATACTGAAGGGTGTTTCCCCTGTTGACGATCTAGGTGTGGTCCTGTATGACCATAGTACCGAGCTGAGCTCATCCACCCATCCTCCTCCAACTTTGTCTAAGCGGGTTTTGATCCCTTGCAAGATTGTTGTGTTAGTTACCTCCACTTGCCCATTAGCCTGCGGGTGAGCAACCGCAGCGAACCTTTGCCTGATATGCATGCCCTCGCACCAGGACTGGGTTCTTTTCTCATTGAATTGAGTTCCATTATCTGAGATAAGTATCTGGGGCGCTCCGTACCTGCAGCAAATGTTGTTAAACAGAAAACTTATGATTCTTTGCTCGGTTATGGTGGCCAGGGGCTCGGCTTTTACCCACTTGCTGAAGTAGTCTATGGCTACTACTAAGAACTTCCTTACTCCCGAGCCAGGTGTAAACATCCCCATGATATCAATTCCCCATTTAGCGAAGGGACAGGGTGCTCCCATGGTAATCATATCTTCAGATGGGATGTGAATTAAGGGTGCATGCATTTGACATTTTTGGCATTGGTTAACCATCTCTACTGCTTTCTTGCTCATGGTCGGACAGAAAAAACCAGCCCTTAGTGTTTTGCTAATTAGCGCTCTTCCTTTGGTATGATCTCCGCAGCACCCTTCATGGATTTCTTCCAATATACCCCGCCCTTCTTCTTCCGAAACGCACTTTAGGTATGGACCGAGGTAGGATCTCTTGTATAGTTCATCGTTAATGCAACAGAACCTCGCTACTCTTCGCACAATCTTCATTCTTTCTTGCCTTTCCTTGGGTAGTTCTGCCCTTCTTAGGTATGCCAACAAAGGAGTTCGCCAATCTGCCATCTCGTTCACCTCCATCACCTGTTTCATGATGCTACTCCGGGCTGCTCCCAAAATCGTTACTGTTCGCGAGCGGCAATCCACTAAGGAGCTTCCCATTTTTGCTAGGTAATCAGCTTTTTCATTTTCCGCCCTAGGGATATGGATCAACTTCCATTCCCCTAGTTTTTTGGCAGCCTCTCTCACTTCCTCAACATACTTCTTCATCCGATCCTCATTTATCTCAAATTTTCCTTCTACCTGTTGTGTGACCAGTTGGGAATCAGAGTAAGCAATGAGTCGTCGTGTGCCCAAATCTATCCCCAACTGCATTCCCTTAACCAGGGCTTCATATTCGGCCTCGTTGTTAGATGCTCTGAAATCGAATTTTATGGCATACTCTAATTGTTCACCCTCCGGGGTAGTAAGGACTATCCCTGCCCCAGAACCACTGGTTGTTGCCGATCCATCCACATATAATAGCCACTATCCCTCTGGTGGCGATGGCATGGCCCCCTCTTGGATGAAGTCCGCTAGGGCCTGAGCTTTAATTGCCGTTCTCGGCTCATACTCCATGTCGTATTCCCCTATTTCTACCGCCCACTTCACCAGGCGACCTGGCGCATTAGGTCGCCCTAATATTTCTCTTAAGGGCAAGTTGGTTCGCAGTTTTATCCGATGGGCTAGGAAATAAGACCTCAATCGCCTGGCTATAACTACTAACGCCAGTGCCCTTTTTTCTAGCTCGGAGTAATTCCGTTCTGCTCCTTGCAAAATTCGGCTTGTATAATAAATGGGTTTTTGCTTGCTCATTTCTTCTCTTAGCAAGACCGGGCTAACCGCCCCCTCTCCCACGGATAAGTAGAGTACGAGATCCTCTCCTGGTATTGGTTTGGTGAGCAGAGGCAGCTCGGCCAAATATTCTTTTAATTTTCCAAATGCTGTTTGCGCTTCTGGGGTCCATTCGAATTTGTTCCCTTTTCTTAAGAGTTTAAAAAATGGGAATCCCTTCTCGGCCGAGCGTGATATGAACCGGCTCAGCCCTGCTATTCTTCCTGTTAGTATCTGGATATCCTTGATATCTTTTGGAGGATTTATTTGCAGCACTGCCTTGACCTTTTCTGGGTTAACCTCGATTCCTTGTTCTGTGACTACATATCCCAGGAATTTTCCTGATTTGACTCCAAAAGAACATTTTGATGGGTTGAGCTTCATTCCGTACGTGCGCAGGTTTTCGAACGTCTCTTCTAGGTCTCTGATATGCTCTCCTGCCTTTACGCTTTTTACTAGCATGTCATCCACGTATACATCCATGTTTCTGCCGATTTGGGATCTAAATATTCTGTCAACCATCCTTTGATATGTAGCTCCTGCATTTTTTAACCCAAAAGGCATGCGTACATAACAAAAAGTTCCTTTTGATAGCACAAAACTAACCCTCTTTCTGTCCTCGGGTGCGAGAGGAATCTGATGATATCCCTGAGAAGCATCCATCATACTGAGCAACTCGCACCCCGAGGTTGAATCCACTAGCTGATCTATGCGGGGTAACGGGTAGTGATCCTTTGGACATGCTTTATTTAGGTCCCGGAAGTCCATGCACATCCTCCACTTCCCCTGGCCTTTCCCCACCATAACAGCGTTGGATAGCCACTCCGGAAACTGGATCTCCATTATGTGTCCATCTCGGAGGAGCTTGTCAACTTCTTCCCCAATGACCTCATCCATCTCCGGCCCAAAATGCCTCCTCTTCTGCTTCACTGGTCTTATGGTTGGGTCGATGTTTAAACTGTGCTCGACAACTGTTGGGCTGATTCCCACCAGATCCTCAGCTGCGAATGCGAAAATGTCCACAAATCTCCTTAGCAGGCTGATAAGGCTTTCCTTTATCCCATCGTCTAACCGACTTCCCATGCGAGTTTTTGTTTCCGGCTTTCCAGGAACCAATTCTATTTCTAGCAACTCCTCATTGGGCTTGACGCCTTCTTCCTCAGCTTCCTCGGGCGCCTTTGATTGTTTATTATTCTTATACTCTGGATCCGGACCTCCTAGCTCGGATGTCCTCTTTCCGCGCTGCACTCACTGCTTTACCGTTGTCTGGTAACAAGATCGAGCTACAAACTGATCCCCGGCTACTTCCCCTACCTCACCTCCTACGGGGAATTTTACTTTCAGGTGTGCGGTAGAGGCCACTGCTTCGAACTTGTTGAGTCCCGGTCGTCCTAGAATGGCGTTATAGGCCGATTTGGTGTCCACCACTAAAAACCTGAGCGTCTTGACCTTTCGATGGGGCATCCGACCTAGTGCTACCGGAAGCACCACTTCTCCAACCGGTTGCACCTCGGTCATGCAGAACCCATAGAGTGCGGTATCTACCTTCTTCAATTCCACCTCCAGGTTCATCTGTTTGAAACAGTCATAGAATAAGATGTCTACCGAGCTTCCCGTATCGATAAATACCCTTTGCACATCGTAACTGGCGATCTCCGCAGTGATGACCAGCGCGTCATTATGGGGCGCATGTATCCCGTTATAATCCGTGAAATTTGATCAATGATAGGCCACGCCTCTAGAGGCGACCTCCTTGAGCTGATGACACCTAGCCTTTCGTGCGTGGGCTTTCCTAGCCTGATTAGAACTTCCGTCGGTTGGTCCTCCTGATATCATGTGGATCACTCCTTTCTTAGCTGGGGGAGCAGTGGGTCCCCGAGGAGCTTCTCTTTTCACCCCCACCCCTCCTTGGGGCATGGGTGGTTGCCTCCGACCTCCATTCCTCTGCTGATATGTGAACTCCATTAGATGTCCCGCTCGGACCAGCCTTTCGATTTCATCTTTAAGGTGCTTGCACTCATCTGTTTTATGCCCATAATTATTGTGGAATCGACAATAAAGCTCTGATTTCGGCTGGGTGGGCCTATTAGGACGAGAAGCAGGCAACTCGATAACCCTGTTCATCTTATCTTCAACTGCTTCCAAAACCTGAGCTCTCCTCATTGTTAGTGGGCTGTATTGGTCAAATCTTGGTCGTCATAGAACGGTATCGCTCTTCTTTCGGTCTATTTTTTCCCACGGCATTTCTTCCCGAGGTAAATTTCCTTGAAAGGTGTACTCCTCGCGCCGTATCAATCTGCTAGACCCCCTTTCCCCATCTTCGGGCTTTTCTTGCAATTCTTCCATATCCTTCTCGGTTTACTAAACATTAATGTTTCAAACATCGGGCTAAGACCTCATCATATGTTCTGGCTGGTTTTTTAGCTAATGAGGTGCGTAGCAACCCAGGCCTCAATCCCTGCGTCAAAGCACTGGTTTTTACTTCTTCTGACGACGAGGGTACCTCCAGACATGCCTTTGTAAATCGGGTCACATAAATTCTCAGCGCTTCTCCGGAGTACTGCTTGATACTGAACAAGGACATGAAGGTCTTTTGGTGCACCCTGGCGCTTGCAAAGTGAGTCAAGAACGCGGAGCTGAAAGTTTTGAAGCTAGTGATTGACCCAGGGGGTATCTGGTGTAACCAATCCTGAGCTGACTCTGTCAGCATAGCCAGGAATGCTCTGCAACTCACGGCATCCGAATATCGATGTAGTACCGCCATGTTCTCGAATCAGTATAAAGGTCGGGTAGGATTTGAGAGTCCATCGTAGATGAAGGTGACAGCCCTAAACCCATATGGGAGCTCGGCCTGCAGTATGCCTTCTGAGAAGGGATGGCCTGGATGACTCTCCATGTCCTTCCCCGCAACCCTCTGTCGCAACTCCTCAAGCTCGTCTTGCATACTGGATATCAAGGGATCCTGCGTTCTTTCCTGTCTAGATCGCTCCCATATTCTTGGATAACTCTCCCCATGCTCTTCCTGCTGATCAATTTCCTCCGGCCCATCCGAAAGGATGGGTATTACTTTTCGTGGTATTCTTTGTTTTTCGACCTCCCGACTCTTCTGGATCGCATTGGCGATTATGTCGGCTAAGGCTTCCTTCGTCAGTGTGATTGTGCTTGGTGCGACTTCTTCTACGGGGGTGACGGGTGTTTTTTCCAGAGTCGATTCTCCACCCACAGCTGCTAGTTCCTCTTCTACATTTCGGGGTATCAACTCCCCTATTTTCTTCTGGTTCATTTCTTCTGCCATTACTAACCTCACATCTCAGCTCAAAGTGACTCGATGTCACAGTTCCCACAGACGGCGCCACTTGATGTAACCGAGTTGATCGGTCACCAAGAACCGGGTTAATCTTAGGAGTTTAGCTAAGAAAACCCAAAATGTATGAAGTATTGTCTTTTTCTCTCTCTAAAGTATGCTGTAATCTCATAATATCTCCCTTGAATGAACCCCCCCTCTCCCTTTTATAGAAGGGAGAGGTGCCTATTCTCAAAGATCTTCCCTAATTTTTAGAGAAGATCCCGGATATCCAGGGATTCAGGCTGCGATTTCCCATCCCTGGATTTCCGGGATTGCAAGGTATGGGATCTCAATCCCTGGATCTCAGGGATTCTGTCAGGTGAGTTAGGATCTCCTTTCCCGAGAGTTCGACCTTCATGAGCTCGGAGGCCTTAGGTCGGCTCATATTATAAAAGATCACTTAGGTCAGGACATTCCTATTCAAATCCGTAGGTCGGGAGACCTTTGAGGTCGGCAACCTTTTAATAGATGTCACAGGTCAGCGGGGCCTCCGAGGTCGGCGCCCTTTTATCTGAGGTTTATAGATCGGAGGACTTTGAGGTCGGCATCCTTTTGTCTAAGAACCTAGGTCGGACTTTACTACTCTAAGAAAACCTTTCTTTACTAAGAGGTCGGTACTCCGGATTATATTTGTCCATATTTTAAACCGGGTTTTCAGGGAGCGTACATTCGGCATCCTATCAATAGCATATATCATCAGATTCACCATATCCATAATTTTCGTCGGGGAAGGTGGCCACCTCCCGCGAACGTTACTCCCGAGATCGGCCACTCCAAAGAGAGCTCACAATCCCGAGTACTGTGTACACTAACCCTGGCCAGCGACCATTGTCTAGCTCAGGATCCGATCATTTCATAGGTTGGCAAGCCAACAGTGATAGGTTCATAAGAATCCACATAAAAGTTTTTATGCATCATAATCATTTGAAATCATAATTTGCTTGTAAAACATTTCATCAAGATAGAGCAAAGCTCAAATAATTTTCGTATAGAAAGTCCGCCTGAACAAGTAATAAACGCAAGCAAAATGATTCCCGGCTCTTCCTTACGCTTCAGTCTGCTGCTCCACCTTTCATCGGAAACAACTAAGTTTAGCGGTCGATCGAGCTTAACGAAGTCTAACAGACAACGGACTCAATCTACATGTTTCAACTTTAGAGTTTTGCATTCGATTAAAGTTTAATAATAAAAGCTATGATTCTCTTATAGAACCTAACTGACCATATAACATATAAATATACTAACAACGGTAACCGATACTCAATTCCGTTACACATTCCTTGGTTCGAAAACCATCATCAAACATTTAACATAATCATAACATAATGTGCATCAAGGCAGGAAGAATTAGCATTCTGTTAATGCACAGTAATAACTAGATAGTGTATCTTACACCAATGGAAATCTACTGAAATCTAGTTTCATTTACATTTTACGGATCTCGAAAATATTAAATGTAGAGAAAGTTATGGCCATTTCCGTGAAGTGTAATGAAACTGTCAATATCCGACGCAAATGGGAAAAACATCATATTAACCTAGAGCTCGTTTCTAGCAAAGAAAACCCTAAACATGTAAACTCTAATCATGTATATCATACTTATAACACATATAGGAGTCGGCATACAATCATGCTTCTCGACATTACGAACTCCATTTCATAATATTTTCTTTTGAAAACATGACTACTTACTCATTCTTATTTTTCAAACATCATTAATATCAAGTATCATCAAGCATCAATTGTTTTCAACATCAAACAACACACTTAACATACACTCATGTTGATAATCAAAGTCTTGGTCCTAACATACAATGACTTAAACATGACTTTAAAATCCTCAATACATAACATGCTCCTTAACTACTTCAAATATTACTAACACATCTTCCAACTTCATAAATCTAACTTCATGCTCTTGTTTTCAAATAAACTTTCAAAAACATTTTATAAAAATCTAACAAAAACATATCATGTACTCATTTCATACCTCATCATAATTATCAAGTCACTTTTGAACATACAACATATCAAGAACTAAACATGTTTCTTCCTTACTTTCCAAAATACCAAACATTTTATAAAATCTCATAAATTCATATAACAACATATTGTGTAAGAAAATCATAAGAAAAACAACACATGATTGGGTTATAAAACCCTAAAATTTTCGGCCGACATGTAAAAATCAAGACATGATTACAACTTATTCTAAACACTTTCAAGAACTTTAAAATCAACTTAGAGACAACATACAAAACATTATAACATTAAACCTAAACTCTTTATATATTTTCTAAATTTTAAAGTGGGCCAAAACCTATTTCTACTTGGGTAGAAATGAAGAGAATGAGGTAACTTACTTGAATATGAACTTGGATTTAAGTTTGACACACAAAATAAGCTTGTAGCTTGAGTTCTTAATGAAGAACAATGGTGTTCTTCATTTTCAAGAGGGGGGGGGGGGGGGGGCTAGAATGAGAAAATGAAGAGGAGGAAGATGAAGTGAAAGGGAGGTGGGTTAGTGTCCCTTTTATACTAGGTTAACCCTAGCCTTTAATAAAGCGATCGAATAATATTTTACGTTTTGCTCCTCCGCAGATAAAATTACTCGAGTATTGTGTGTTTGTCATATACTTAAATTATAGTGTCGCACTTACAGATTAAAGTCGGAGAAAAGTTTCACGATTTACGGAACGCGAATTATCCGAGAAAACGACTCGACATAAAATATACCCGAAAATTCAAAAAGTAAACTTTTGAAAATCGTACTCATAACGTAAAAGTGGTGTATATAGAAGGCGATGGAATCACGATTCTGTCTGTCGAAACATTAAAATCAAATTCAGAAGATAAACCCAACCAGATAACCGAACATTCGATTTCTGAATTTAAAACGTGTAATTTTATTATTTGTGAATGCAAAACCCTAATATCGCACTTGAGGTCGTAATAATTCATGCATATAAAAGACCAACGCATTACATCCGACCCCTCTAACAAGAAATTTCGTCCCGAAATTTACGTACCTTATCAAAAAGTTGTGGGTATTTCTCCCTCATCTTGCTTTCGAGTTCCCACGTAGCTTCTTTCTGACCGTGGTGACTCCATAATACTTTCACCAAAGGAATCGATTTATTCCTCAGTTCTTGAACCTTATGGTCTAAAATAGCTTCAGGCCTCTCTACATAACTCGTATCGTGACTAAGAACTATGTCACTCTGATGAATCACATGCTTTGGTTCAAATACATACTTCCTCAGTTGAGAAACATCGAAAACATTGTGAACATTCCGAAAACTAGGTGGCAGATCCAACCTATTAGCAACTGGGCCGATCCTCTCAAGAATCTCATATGGTCCTATAAAACGTGGCCTAAGCTTGCCTTTAACGCCAAACCTGATTATTCCCTTAGAAGGGGAAATCTTGAGGAAAACCTTATCCCCACTCTCGAAATGCAATTCAGTTCGGCGTGTATCAGCATATGACTTCTGTCGAGTCTGGACATCTTGTATTCTCTGTCGTATCTTGCGGATAATCCCGATCATCTCGCTGACTGCGTCTGGTCCTAAAATATTTCTCTCACCCACTTTATCCCAATAAAGTGGTTATCTGCACTTTCTGCCGTATAAGGCCTCATAAGGCGTCATACCTATCGTTACCTGATGACTGTTGTTGTAAGAAAATTCGATTAACGGCAAAACATGCTCCCAATTTGTACCTTGATCCAACACTACAATTCTCAACATGTCTTCTAGTGTCTGAATCGTCCTTCCCGATTGTTCATCGGTCTGCGGGTGGAAAGCGGTACTAAAGTTCAGGTGTGTACCCAATTCCTTCTGTAGACTCGTCCAAAATCTAGAGGTAAATTTTGGATCTCGATCTGACGTGACAATTTCACAGACATATAACTGTGCCAACTTCTCAGATCCGTAAGTGATCGGGATAGGCAAAAAGTGAGCTGATTTTGTGAGTTTGTCTACTATAACCCATATAGCAGTGTTTCCTCGTTTGGTCCTCGGCAAACTAATCACAAAATCCATAGCTATTCCTTCACACTTCCATTCTGGAATGGTCAATGGCTGTAACTTTCCATACGGTCGTTGGTGTAGTGCTTTCACTTGCTGACAAGCCAAACACCGCTCGACAAATGAAGCTACATCCCATTTCATACAGTCCCACCAGAAATGTCTCTTCAGGTCTTGGTACATCTTGATACTTCCGGGGTGAGCGGTGTAGGGAGTATCATGAGCCTCACTCATAATCTCATTCCTTAATTCCTCATCATGTGGAACACATATTCTCTCTTTTTCCCTTCCGCGGATAGAGCCTTTGGGAACTTGAAGGCATGATGTTAAACAATTAATCCATGAAGTTCCTAAGCCTATATCATCGATTCATCATCGCATAACATCCTTCGATCCAGCGAATCAAGGTTAGTTTTCCTAAAATCCTAGTTTTCGGAAAATTATGGATTTTACTTGATTTCATCCATTTAATCCGTAATAACTTAGATTGGTAATGGATTAATGATTATTAAGCTGTATTCTTTCGTTTTCCTTGTTGTTCGATAGTTTAATTTCCAAGGATTCGTAGTTTTGTTGAACTTCTAATCGACGCATTCAAGGTTTTTGGTAAAATGCCACAGAGAGAATTCGGGCGTTCTACGATGTTTTTCCTTGCATGATCACTATTGGTTTGATGTTAGGATATTAGGGTCGAGTTCCCTGCGAGGAGATGATGTTAAACCTTTTCGTTCGACGTCTTCATCAAGGTCCGTTTCCAATGTATCGTGTTCTTCAAAGTATTCCCGGAACTTGCCGAGATCGAAGTTTGGTGAATCGTCCATCCTGATCCTGTTTTCGTATCAGTCAAATTTTCTCATCTATTGAAAGAGCAGACGAGTATTTGATTATGTTTATGTATTGTCTTGCCATTTAAATCGTATAAATGTGCTTTTAGAATTGAATTTTCCGTATTCTGACTTTCACTAATGTTTATTGGTATTTTGAAAATATTTTCACTATCAAAAATAGGACTTTCGCCGACGACAATTAAAAAAACGGCCGACGACTTTTAAGTATCGTTGGCAAAACTTTGGACTTTAGCCGACGACCCGCACTGTCGTCGGCTAAAATGTTTCGGCCGATGACTTTTTTCAACATCGTCGGCTAAACTGCAACGTAGTCGTCGGCTAAAGCTCTAATTTAAAATTATATATCGTCCTCAGTTATTTTCAGGCGGAAAAACCTTCATATTGTGTATTTCCTGAGTTTTTGTTGGTAGTTTGAGTTGTGCTAGCTGGAGTGATGAAGGTTTCTACCGGTTGCTATAATCACCAATTCGATTAATTAAGGTAGTTTATTCTATTTTTTATTGTAATTTCGAAACTTTGTATTATTCATGTTGTAGATTCGAAAGCTTTTCTGTATAATCCTTAATTTTTGTGATGATAATCATTATGATTCATATACATTGAGGTGTATCGAATAGATTAAGAAAAAAGTGTTTTAATGAATTTAAGGATATAAGGAAGTTTTTGGGTGTCTTGAGATTCAATTATAATATACATTGTAGACGTTATATTGATTGTTTGTTGTGATTCTATTTATAATTTGAACAATATTAGTTAGTTGGATTAATATTGGAAAATTTATACGTTTTGAGGATGGACAAGAGTTGGATTGGGTTACGAAAACGGGATACGAGAGTAATGGATGGGATGAAGCAGTTGGTGAGATTTGTAAAAGAGCGCGACAGCGGTAATACGTTGCACTACTGTCCGTGTAATAAATGTAGATGTCGCAGTGATATGTATCGTTTTTCATTTGATGAGGTCTGGGAGCACCTAAAGAAGAATGGTTTTTGGAATAAATATACATGTTGGATATACCACGGTGAAGCACCGAATTCTGTTATTCTGTATGATCACGGACAATTTAGTGGTAACGAGGTTCACCAATCTGAAGAGGAGGTTGATTGATGATGTGTTTGGTTATTCCGAGACGTCTGTACCAACTGAGCCAATCCCACGAACCCGTAGACCGATGCCTTGCAATACTGTTGGGCTTGACAGGTACAACAAGCTAATTCAACTCCAACAGACCCCTCTGTACCCAGGGTGTAACATGACTGTTCTTGATTGTGTCATGGAAACGATGAGATTAAAGGTGGAGAACAGATCATCCATCAAGTCTGTGGATGATTACTTGGAGCTTACGAGTAATGTGCTTCCACGAGGTCATCGTCTTCCTAACACATATACCAAAATGAGACGAATTTTGAAAGATCTTGGTCTTTCCTACATTAAGATCCACGTCTGCATGTATGATTGTGTTCTATTCTGGGGGCATCCTAATGAAGACCTCACGAGATGTCCTGTATGTGATACAGAGAGATATAGGATCACTCCTGGAAAAGAGAAACCGGTGAAGGTACGTACTTTGGTATTTTCCACTGAAGGACAGGTTGGAACGGCTTTTTATGTCTCCTCACACGACAAAAGCAATGAGATGGCATGCCGAGCCTCGCAGTCATGACAGGGATACTATGATACACCCTTTGAATGGAGAGGCGTGGAAGCATATATAAATTGACTAGCTAGTAACTAGTGCTTTTTACGGATTATTGTTTCTATTTTTGAAAAATATTTATCGACGATCCAACCGTATGTATGTCAATATATATATAAATGAGTGATGTTCCCAAAGTTTCAAAAAATAAAAAATTAATTTGGTTTGAGATTTTAGCAAACCACTACTAAATTGACTAGTACTAATAACTAGTGCTTTTCACGAATTTTTTATTTCTATTTTTGTAAAATTCTTATCGACGATCCAACCGTACGGATGTCAAGATATATCTAATTGAGTGATGTTCCCAAATTTTCAAAAAATAAAAATTTAATTTGGTTTGCGATCATAGTAAACCACTACTAAATTGACTAGTACTAGTAACTAGTGCTTTTCACAGATTATGTTTCTATTTTCGTAAAAATATTTATCGACGATCCAACCGTACGGATGTCAACATATATCTAATTGAGTGATGTTCCTAAATTTTCAAAAAATAAAAAATTAATTTGATTTGAGATCTTAGCAAACCACTACTAAATTAAATAGGACTAGTAACTAGTGCTTTTCACGGATTATTGTTTCTATTTTCGTAAAAATATTTATTGACGATCTAACCGTACGAATGTTAAGATATATCTAATTGAGTGATGTTCCCAAATTTTCAGAAAATACAAAATTAATTTGGTTTGAGATCTTTGCAAACCACTACTAAATTTACTAGTACATTAACTAGTGCTTTTCCAGATTATTGTTTCTATTTTCGTAAAAATATTTATAGACGATCCAACCGTACGGATGTTAAGATATTTCTAATTGAGTGATGTTCCCAAATTTTGAAAAAATAAAAAATTAACTTGATTTGAGATCTTAGCAAACCACTACTAAATTGACAGTACTAGTAACTAGTGCTTTTCACGGATTATTGTTTCTATTTTTTTAAATATATTTATCGATGATCCAACCGTACGAATGTCAAGATATATCTAATTGAGTGATGTTCCCAAATTTTTAAAAAATAAAAAATTAATTTGGTTTGAGATATTAACAAACTACTACTAAATTGACTAGTACATTAACTAGTGCTTTTCACGGATTATTGTTTCTAGTTTTTAAAAAATATTTATCGATGATCCAACCGTACGGATGTCAAGATATATGTAATTGAGTGGTGTTACCAAATTTTCAAAAATAAAAAATTAACTTGGTTAGAGATCTTAGTAAGGTAAAAATAAGAAACTTCTAGATTTCAATCAAGAGCTCTTATTTCGCCACCTCAACAATCCAGGTGAAAGCTTTTCCACCAATCACGTGCTGTCACAGCAGATAACAGTTTATTTGTAAAACGCTTGTATAAATAAGTTTATGACAACAATTTAAATTTACAAAAGCTTGTATGAAAGTATTGAAGACAACAGTTTAATATACAAACCCGTTTTATAACACGTTGTGAGAAATATAATACAACAAGCATAGTTAAAAACGTTTGTCTTATTTCAACAACGGTTTAACGTGGCATTGTCTTAAGTTAATTCCCACAATATATTTTTAAAACGGTTGTCTAATCCTTGGAGTTTGCACAACACCACCGACAAAAAGCCTTGCCTGATTGGGTTTTCTAGACAATGGTTTTTAAACCGTTGTAATGTACTTGGATTACACAATACTTTTTCGAGGATAAAAATAAACCGTTATCTGTTAATTTCAGCCAACACTTTTTCGGCCGAATGTTGTCTGATTAGTGTTGTCTGATTGCGTTTTTCCTGTAGTGTATATATATGTCTATGTATATCCTAAGTAGGGCTGCAAACGAACCGAGCCGAGTCGAGCTTTGATCGAACCGAGCCGAGTTTTAAATTTTTTTCTGACGAGCCGAGCCGAGCCGAGCTTTCTTACCGAACAAAAATCGTGTTCGAGCTCGAGCTCGTTAATAAATCGAGCCGCACACGAGCTGTTCGCGAACAATTCGAGCCGAGTCGAGCTCGAGCCGAGCTCGAGCTGTTCGCGAATAATTATATATTTTTAAATTATTTAAATAATATATTTGAATTATTTAAAATAAATATTTTAAAATAATCATTAAAAATTATATATTTTCAAATATATATATATATATAAAAATTAATATTTTAATATATAAAAATTATTTAAAAAATTATTAATCTATAATATAATATATATAAATATTATAAAAAAATAATTTAAAAATATATTTATTAATCGAGCTTAACGAGCCGAACCGAGCCGAACCGAGCTCGAGTCGATCTCGAGCCGAGCTCGAGCCGCACATGCCCAAGCTCGGCTCGAGCTCGTTTTCTTAACGCACAGATTTTCGAGCTCGAGCTCGAGCTCGAGTTCTTAACGAACCGAGCCGAACCGAGCCTTTAACGAGCCGAGCCGAGCTTTGTTCGCGAACAACTCGGTTCGTTTACAGCCCTAATCCTAAGTACGCAATACATATACTTCTTCCGTTACTTTATTATTGCAACGTGTTGACTATTACACTGTTCACATACTCTCTTTTGACCATCTTTTGTGATTTATACATATAAAAAATATAGTCATGTGAGATCTTGTTAGATTCATCTCGAAATATATTTTCAAAATATAGTATTTTGTAATATGGTATACACAGTCTACAAAGCGACTTTATTTTCACTCCCAACATAAATTAACACTCCACCAAACGACCAACAAATTTATGCGTAAAAAAATGATATGAAAATCCATCAGTAGAACGAATTGAGGAACAAATAACTTCTTGATATTGAATAAGTTGTTGCCTGTATCAGTCATGCACAAGGCTACTATGACGCAAGAATAAACTGCAATGCTGTTGTTGAGGCTGCAAGGATGACCGCGTGTATGCCGGTGTTTGACGGAGGTGGCATTTATTGCATCATTCCGCCCCAGATTTACTCTGAGGCCATATCCTTACCACCATAAAGACCCTCCAAAACAAATAAATTGTTACAAAAACAAAATCTCTCTCTTCTATGTAAGAGGTTCATATGCTTTTCTGTCTGGTTGTTTGTAGGTAGTTCTACTTTATTTGGGTTAGTTATGTTTTTTATATTTCTCCTACAATTATGTTGTCAATTTCTCTTTTGTTTTCTTTTTTATCTTTTCTCTCGTGTTCGCCTTCTTGGAAGTATCTTGTTCTTTTTTTTATTCGGGTGTGGATTTAGGGAGTGCTTGGTAGGATGTTTTTGAGGGTGGGTAATGGTAAAGGTAATGAAAAATAATGCTTGGTGCTCTATAATAGAATGACTCATTACCTAATAGTGGGTAATGGACCATTACCCAATAAATTGAGGGGAATGTTTTTTTCTCCGTTTCCCTTTCCCCACTATTATCATTACCTTTCCCCTTTCCTTTCCCAAGTTTGAACCAAGTACACCCTTAGTTAATTTTTCATATGTTCCGATTGGGGATTGGGGCAATCCGCATATGTGTCTGAGTTCCTATTTTTGTGTGTTTTTCTTTTTTTCGTCTGCTCGATATTTAGGTGTGGTTTTCAATATTTGTTTTTCTGTTTGTATTTTTTTTATTTTTTGGTCGATTGAAAGTTTATTTCAACTGCATAATATATTCCTCCATAAAACCATTAAACTGGGTCATTCTCTTTGAGTTCATGTGTTAGAATTAGTTTGACCATTTTTATGTAAGGTGTCAAGAACATTGAATTGAGTTTTTTTGGTTTTTTAATAAATTAGGTGTTGTGTTTTTAGTCTTTGTATTGCTTATTTTTTCTTTTTTGGGTTTATTTATTATTGTTGTTTTGGGCCTCTGGCGATTTGTTAAATATTTCTGGAAATCCTACATTGTTATCACGAATATTGTTTTTGTCCATGGATAAACTTTATTTTATTTCTGCATTATCTTTATTCTTCAAAAACATCAAGAGAGAGAGAGGCAATAGGTGTAGGAGTAATTTCCGAAATGTAGGTTTTTTCGGAGTCGATCAGACTCCGGGCCACGGTACAAACCCTCCGGTCCGTGGCACTTCGCTCGAAAAGATGTTTTTTCTCATTTTGTCTTTTCAGGCCGCGGCACATGAAGGCCGCGCCCCTAATTTCCTTCGACTGCCAAGATCAGACTGCAGGCGCGCCCTGCCAGTGTGCAGCCTGCCAGAGCACACCCTTCCGGATGCCGCGAGCGCCCCATGCCGAGTCTCGCCGATCACCTGGGCCGCACATCCTCGCGAGCCGCGGCCCCGATTGTTGCTTGATTGGCCAAAGTCGCCAGACATGGGCCAGCACACTCATCTTTGGGCCGCGGCCCCTACCGGATACCTGGGCGCATTTTTGCGCTGTGTGCCGCGACACACTTGGGCTGGGCCGCGGCACACGAAGTCAACCTTGCACAGGTTGTTCTTTTTATGCTGTTTGGAACGGGAGTTCTTATCACTTTTTTCATCTACACACAAGAACAAGAGAGAGAGAGAGAGATATAGAGAGAGAAATACAAATTTTCATTTTCCCGGAGATTTATCGGTCGGATCGTCGTGATCTTTTGACAAGAGCTTGGTAGCTATTGGGCAAACCTTTTCACCGGTATAGATCGAGTTTTTTGAGTCCGGAAGTACGGGTATTTCGTTAGCTCTTTGTGTAAGCCATTTACGGTTGTTTTCTTTATCGATCTTGTTGTTGTTATTGATTCCAAATACTTGAAGAACGTTTATTACCAAGTATTTGACGATTGGTGTATACCTCTAGTTTGTATTAGGGACGATTGTGTATTTGTGTGTATTGGTGATAGTGGATTTTAAGCGGCTTCGGTCCCGTGGTTTTTACGCTCGTCTTGAGGGATTTTCCACGCTAAAATTGTGTCTCGTTGTTTATTGCTTTCGAATATCATTTGTATTATTTTATCGAGTTGTAATTGGTGCTCTACTCGTCGGTAACCATGAAGTTACGATTGAAGAGTGGGAATTTGTCAAATGAGGTTCCGCTTTATTCGTTGTGACGTGACGTTAGTCGGTGTTTTTCCCAACAAAGTGGTATCGAAGCCACGGGATTTGTTGTTTCGTGGTTGTTTAGTATCTCAATCGTAAGATGGAAGCCAACACGAGTAGAATGGTTAATACTACTACCGAAGAATTCTTTGTTTGTTGCGACTATGATATGGTCAACCTTGCGAGAGATGATTCGAGTTGGGTGGTTGATAGTGGTGCTACGTGTCATGTTACATCACGTAGAGATTTTTATTCCTCTTATACTCCGGGCGACTTTGGTATAGTCAAGATGGGTAATGATGAGTTATCCAAGATTGTTGGAGTGGGAGATGTGCATTTGAGATTCAACACCGGAATGGAACTTGTTTTACGGAACGTAAAACATGTTACGGACATGAGGCTTAATGTTATGTCCGTTGGTTTACTCGATGATGACGGTTATCATAGCGGTTTTGGCAAGGGGTTGTGGAAACTCACTAGAGGTTCCTTGATTGCCGGGAGAGGACAAAAGGAAGGAAAATTGTACGTGACACTTCCGAAGGTCACGACTAATTTCGTGAACACAATCGACAATAATGACATGGCCGAGCTATGGCATAAGAGGCTCGGTCACATGAGTGAAAAGGGAATGGCGCTATTGTCGAAGAAAGAGGTATTGTCCGGGGTTCATAAGGTACACCTTAAAAGATGCTCTCATTGTCTAGCCGGGAAGCAAAGGAGAGTTACTTTTAAGAGTCATACTCCTTCACGGAAGGAAAATGTTCTTGATCTTATTCATTCCGATGCTTGTGGTCCTATGAAGACGAGGACGCTCGGTGGTTGCCGATATTTTGTCACATTCATCGACGATCACTCTAGGAATGTGTGGGCAAACACCTTGAAAACCAAAGATCAAGTGTTAGACACTTTCAAGCAATTTCATGCCTCGGTGGAAAGAGAGACCGGGAAGAAGGTAAAGTGTATCCGGACGGACAATGGTGGAGAGTACACCGGACCCTTTGATGAATATTGCCGAGAGCAAGGGATCTGACATCAAAAGACGCCCCCGAAGACTCCGCAACTCAATGGTTTGGCGGAGCGAATGAACCGGACTTTGGTCGAGAGAGCTCGTTGTTTGCTCTCATATGCCGGATTGCCAAAGTCGTTTTGGGGAGAAGCTTTGAACACGGCGGTTCATGTTATCAATTTGACGCCGTGTGTTCCTTTGGAGTTTGATGTCCCGGATAAGGTGTGGAGCGGTAAAGAGATCTCATACCGCCACTTAAAGGTCTTCGGATGTAAAGCTTTTGTTCACATTCTGAATGATGAGAGATCAAAGATTGATTCCAAGACGAAGCTGTGTATTTTTATTGGCTACGAGCTTGATGAGTTCGGGTATAGATTGTATGACCCGATTACAAAGAGGCTTGTTCGGTCGAGAGACGTTGTTTTTGTAGAAGATCAAACGATGAAAGATGTTGAGAATTGAGAGTCGGCTCCAAAACATGACTATGATCTTATTGATTTGGACCCCGTTCCTCCACAAAATGTTGAGACACTCGTTGGAGATGACGTCCAAAATGATGAACAATAAGATTCTGGTGACAACGATGAGTTGAGACAAGATGACACCGATGTAGCTCATCCCGAGCTACCCGTGACGAACATGCCATCTTTTGTTCCACATAGATGGTCGACAAGGGACCGTCATCCCTCCACCCGTTATTCGGCCGATGAGTATGTCTTACTCACCGATGAGGGAGAACCCGAATATTTTGCGGAGGCCATGGAGGATGAAAAGAAAAAGGAATGGATGGATGCCATGCAAGACGAGATGAGTTCCTTGCATGAGAATAACACTTACGAGTTGGTGAAGTTGCCGAAAGGCAAGAGGGCTTTGAGAAACAAATGGGTGTATCGGGTGAAGTCGGAGGAGCATACCTCGTTGCCCCGATACAAAGCTAGACTCGTGGTGAAAGGATTTAGTCAAAAGAAGGGCATTGATTTTGACGAGATTTTTTCTCCGGTTGTGAAGATAGGATCGATTCGATTGGTCCTTGGTATTGCGGGTAGCCTTGATCTTGAGGTTGAGCAAATGGATGTCAAGACGGCTTTTCTTCACGGAGACCTTGACAAAGAAATTTATATGAAGCAACCGGAAGGATTTGAGGTCGAAGGAAAAGAGGACTATGTGTGTAAACATCGGAAGAGTTTATACGGGTTGAAACAAGCACCAAGGCAATGGTACAAGAAGTTTGAGTCGGTTATGGGGGAGCAAGGCTACCGGAAGACGACTCTCGACCATTGCGTATTTTTCAAGAAATTCGGAGATGATGACTTTATCATTTTATTGCTCTATGTGGACGACATATTGATCGTTGGCAAGAATGCCGAGAGGATTGCCGACTTGAAGAAAGAATTGAGTAAGTCCTTTGCCATGAAGGACTTGGGGGTAGCTAAACAAATTTTTGGGATAAGAATTACTCGGGATAGAGCAGCCCGGAAATTGCACATGTCGCAAGAGCAATATATCGAGAAGGTGCTTAAACGTTTCAACATAGACAAAGCTAAAGTTGTTAGTTCGCCTCTTACTAACAATTTTAAATTGACGAGCCAAGATTGCCCTAAGACGAAGGAGGAGATTGAGGATATGGATAAAATTCCATATGCCTCGGCGGTCGGGAGTTTGATGTACGCTATGGTATGTACTAGGCTCGATATTGCTCATGCCGTGGGAGTGGTGAGCCGGTTTCTATCAAATCCGGGTAAGAAGCATTGGGAAGCCATAAAATAGATATTTAGATATTTGCGGGGTACTTCCAAATTGGGGATTACGTTTGGAAATGGGAAAGCAATGCTTGTTGGATATTCCGATTCGGATATGGCCGGTAATGAAGATAACCGAAAATCCACTTCCGGTTATTTGATGATGTTCGCAGGGGGAGCCGTGTCATGGCAATCAAGATTGCAAAAGTGCGTTGCATTGTCTACAACGGAGGCCGAGTATATTGCGGCGGTGGAAGCGAGCAAAGAGCTCTTATGGTTAAAAATGTTTTTACGAGAGCTAGGCTTCCGACAACGACGTTACGTAGTTCTTTGTGATAATCAAAATGCGATTCATTTGGCTAAGAATGCGACTTTTCACAAGAGAACGAAGCATATCGATGTGAGGTATCATTGGATCCGAGATGCTTTGGAGGATGGTTTGTTTGAACTTGATAAAGTTCATACCGATGATAATGGTTCCAATATGTTAACGAAAGCGTTAAGTAGAGATAAGGTGAAAGTGTGTTGCTCGATCGCCGGGATGGCGAACTCTTCCTATATTCCGGAAAGGGGGAGATTTATAGGAGTAATTTCAAATATAGGCTTTTCGAGTCGACTGACTCAGGCCACTGTCTGAAACCCTCCAAATTGTGGCACTTCGCTCGAAAAGATGTTTTTCTCATTTTGCACTGGGCCGCAGACACAAGCAGCGGGCCGCGGCCCTAATTTCCTTCGAGGTGGCCGAGATCAGACTGCAGGCGCGGCCCCTGCCAGGCTGTCTGCGCCCCTGAGCACACCCTTCCGGATCTTTGCCGAGCGCCCATCTTTGGTCTGCCGATCACCACAGGCGCAGCACATCCTCGCGAGCCGTGGCCCCCAGTTGTTGCTTCAGTTGGCCAAAGTCGCCTGTACTATGGGCCGCGGCACACTCATGCTGGGCCGCGGCCCCTACCGGATACCTGGGTGCATTTTTGCGCTGGGCCGCGGCACACGAAGTCAACCTTGCACAGGTTGTTCTTTTTATGCTGTTTGGAACGGGAGTTCTTATCACTTTTTTCATCTACACACAAGAACAAGAGAGAGAGATATAGAGAGAGAAATACAAATTTTTATTTTCCCGGAGATTTATCGGTCGGATCGTCGTGATCTTTTGACAAGAGCTTGGTAGCTATTGGGCAAACCTTTTCACCGGTATAGATCGAGTTTTTTGAGTCCGGAAGTACGGGTATTTCGTTAGCTCTTTGTGTAAGCCATTTACGGTTGTTTTCTTTATCGATCTTGTTGTTGTTATTGATTCTATATATGTGTGCTGCCAAATGATGTATGTGTAGTATTATTTTCGAGCAATGATACATCCACAAAGGATTTCCCACAAAAACAATCCACACGCTGAGGTGTCATCGAGGGATTGGTTTTCTATGGGATCCACATCCTACAAAAACCAATCCCTTGCTGACACCTCAACGTGTGAATTGTTTTTGTGGGAGATCTTTTGTGGTTCTAGCAAAATTCATTATTTTCTTAGTGTGTGATTTTTCTTTCCTACTATTATTTTTTGTCTCAGGGGTTGCCATATTCAATTTAATTATCTCTTATGTTCCTTAAAAAGATATTTTTCCTTTTTTTTGGGCCATTTCAGCTTGTTGGGTAGAACGGGCTGTTGAATTCATTGTGCTCTTCGATTGTTGTTGTTTTACCTATCTGTTACGGTTTGACGTGCTTCAAACTTCAACTTTTGTTGCGAGTGTGTAAAATAAATCGTTGTGTGTTTGTGTGCTGCCCGTGTGTCTCTGTTTTATATTGTCCTGTGTTTATTATGTATGTATCTACATGCGTGTAGGTTGCGTCTCAACTGTGTCTATTTCTCATGTGTTGTATGTGGTGTGTATTTTAGTTGGCTATGTGTGTGTGCGCGCTGTGGTAAATCATTGTCAATTGACACCTCCTGACTCAGAATGTTCCCCCTTTTAACCAAAGGTCTCTTTTAATCCGTTAAATAATTCTCATATGATAAACAATTCAAAAGTTTTTTTTGGATAAAGATTTGTAATATTTATCTCTATATGTCCGTTTGGACAACTAGGACATGAATATATTTTCATTTTTGGCATACCAGTGTTAATAATAGTGGTATATAATGTTGTGCCCTTTTTTTAATCAAAAAAATGGAGTTCCGCCCTAGTGGATTACATATGAGTTCTCAAATGGTATGAATTTTATTATTACTACATCATAACTTTTTCTTTATATTTTGCAAAATCTATTTCCAACTACAACTTGCAAAATCAAACACTATTGTGTATAGATTAATTGATTGAAACATGTGGTTTACAATTGAAATCTATTCCGAACTTTTTTGTTATCATTTCATCTCACAAAGTTTTGGTTTTCGTGCTGTATTGCTCGTTCTAAATTTCGTATATTTTTTCAGGGTGAAACAGCACTCTTTTCTTTTAAGGTGGGTGAGAACTTGATCTTGTAACGTTGAGTTATAATTTCTAGAGTGTGTTCTTTATCTTATTTTCTTAGTGAATTCCTGTGAGCTTGTAAATATTTTTTGGAAAAAGGTTTATCTGCGGCCTATGTTGTTGGAATATTTATTCCACACATTATTTAATTTGTGTTTTGATGATTAAAGTTGCTAAACAACAAAACAACATCGAGGCGAAGCAAAACGACGAAGCAGACGAAGACGCAAAAAGTTGCAATCTGGACTGCATTAGCGCACGCTAAGGCATATATGTTAGCGCACGCTAACGAGGAGTAATCTGCATTCCAGCCAAGTTTCGAAGTAAGCTGCAGTTAAGTCAGCTGATGGGATAGCGCACGCTAGACATTACCATTAACGCATGCTATCGAGCCTTGTTACCGTTGTGAAAGAATTCAAACACAGAATGACGTATGCAATGAAGTCAGCACTAGCGCACGCTACAAGGGACAGTATAGCGCACGCTAATCTTTTGAATCAAGTCAATCAGAACGTTGGAAAGATTCGGCGGAAAGTCAAGCATCAAACGGATAGTTTGACAAGTAAAGGCAACGGATATATTACGTTGACGCACGCTACTCAATCATAGTTAACGTACGCTAAGTAAGTGAGATAACGTACGTAAGGCAGGAGGCATAACGTACGCTAAAGAAGAAACGAAGCTACTGGACTGAAACTGGAAAGATCTAGCGCACGCTACAAAAGAAGGCTAGCGCACGCTAGCAAGTCAAAACAGCTAGCAACGGCTAGTTTATGGGAAATGCCTATAAATACCATCCCTATGGTATTGTTTGAGCACAACAACTTAAAGCAAACAAGATATTCATCTGAGAATCATATTCTTACATTGTTGTTGTAATATTGAGCTTATATTGTTAGTTTGAGTGTTTATACATTCAACATTATACACGAGCGAGAAAAAGAAAAGATACGATTTGATTCGGTGTTATTAGAATCAAGGATCCGGCATTGTTAGAATCACAATCGCTATCTTAGTGAGGTTTATCTAGTACCGATAGAAAGCTAGAGTGGTTGATTCCTTATCCAATAGAAAAGGAAAAACGGTTTTACTCGGACCGATAGAAAACGAGCTTGTAACGGTAATCCCTCGACCGATAGAAGAGAGGCGTAGAGGTTTTGATCTTAAGCCTAAGGAAAAAGATATATCGAGAGAGGACGTAGGCTTCATTAATAGCCGAACCTCTATAAATCCTTGTGTGATTTATTTTCCGCAATTTATTTTCGCTTCCGCACAAAACGTCGCAAGTATCCGATTTGGTACCCAACAATTGGTATCGGAGCGGTACTCCAATACGCGGCTTAACATCCGAGGAGAAG
The DNA here is from genome assembly GCA_033398695.1 of Orobanche coerulescens. NCBI lineage: Eukaryota > Viridiplantae > Streptophyta > Magnoliopsida > Lamiales > Orobanchaceae > Orobanche > Orobanche coerulescens. The sequence continues at coordinate 185,246,502 of CM065801.1, forward strand.
ATCCAAAATGGCATTTCAAATGGCTCCCGTCGAAGGCCTTGCTCTCAATCGACCACCATTTTTTGATGGCTCAAACTTCATGACGTGGAAGAAGAAGATGTCTATATTCATCTGAGCATATGACATCGAGCTTTGGAAGGTGATTTGTCTTGGTCCAAAAATTCCGACAAATTCCAATGGTACGCTCAAAACCTTCGAAGAATATGACGATTCCGATTGGAAAAACGACCACTACAATTGTAAGGCAACTCAACTTCTCTATTGTGCCTTAAATCCGGAAGAATACAACCGGATATCATCGTGTGATAGTGCCAAAGAAATTTGGAAAATGCTTGAGGTAACACACGAAGGTACGTCTCAAGTCAAAGAGACGAAGATAAACATGCTCCTTCATGATTATGAATTATTCCAAATGAAGGACGACGAATCCATCTCGATTATGCTCGACCGATTTTCGGTCATCACTAATGGATTAGCATGTTTCGGAAAACCACTTTCGAGTAGTGAGAAAGTAAAGAAAATTCTCCGATCACTACCTCGAGAATGGGACGGCATTTTACGGCAATAATGGAATCCAAAGATTTAAATACTCTCGATTTTAGTGCTCTCGTTGGTTCTCCTATCAACTACGAGATTGTTCTAAAATCTCAGAATGCCAAACCGAAACCGAAGGAGAGGTCGATAGCCTTCAAGGCTAAGGTGCCGAGAAAGAAAGAAGAATTTCCGGTGGACGACAGCGACGAAGAAATGGCATATTATGCCAAGAATATTAATAAGTTCCAACACTTATTAAACCGGAGAAAGAAGGACATCCAAGCGGGCGAATCGAAGAAACCCGACAACACCTGTCGATTATATGGTAAACCAGACCACTTTGCCAAGAACTGTCGAGTAAAGCAAAAGGAGGTTTTAATCACAACATGGAGCGACGAAGATCCCGATGAAGATTTTCTTGACCAAAATAATCTCGCGCTCATTTCCCGGAGTTCATTCGACGATAGCGACGTCGAAAGCCAAGTAAGTGACTCCTACGACGAACTCTTTGAAGCATTCGAGTTATTACATACGGACTATCAAAATGGTTTAAATGAAATTAAATCCCTCAAGTCTAAATATAAAACTTTGGAAGATGAAAATTCCAAAATACTTGAAAAAGGGAAATTTGTCGAAATTGATCATTCGAAATGCCTTGAAAATGAAAATATTTTGAAAAACGACCTTTTAAAAGTTCAAGATGAACTAAAAATTTTGACAAAGAAATTCTCCTGCGGCAACGATAAATTTGAACAAATGTTATGTGTTCAAAAATATACTCTAAATAAAGAGGGGTTAGGATTCAAACCACGTTCGAAAAACGAATCTGTCAATTTCAAAATACCCCGATGCGAAAAATGTTTGAAAATCGGGCATCACATTTCAAATTGCAAAAGTCCAAGACGGACGATAAAAATTAAAAAGATTTGGGTTCCTAAAGGAACAAACATTTCAAATATCGTCTACGTTTCAAAAGAAAAACCAACTATAGGTTGGATCCCCAAAAATAAATTTTAACAAATGATATTTTACAAAGGGGGAGAAGGAATATTTTCGAGGGAGAAATAATATTTTCGAGGGAGTTTATTCTCTTATTACACTACGCCATAAGTGCTCATAGGCAATACTACGCCATAAGTGCTCATAGCTAGTGTTGCCACCAAAACGTTTCAATAGATTGCCGATTTTTGATCTTTTGAAATACTACTAAAATAGTATTGCACTAGATATACATTTGGCGTTGCAAGATAAAAATGGTGTTGCACGACGTGCAACACATGTGATGGTGTTGCATTATATCTAATTTTTTAATAATTTTTTCAGGTTTTTGTCAAAAACAAACACAATGAAATGAAATTTAAATATTAATAATATTTTACTCTTAAAATTTGATATATAACATATGATAACTTTGGTTTAAATTATTTATATTTAATATGAATACTTAGCATATTTTTAGTTTTATAATTAAAAATTACAAATATTTTTTATAATTTTAAAGTTTAATATATTATCAATATATATAATGAAATTTAAATTAGGATCTATGTTTTATTTTCAAAGTTTGATATATAATATAATATAAATTATATCTTATATATATATATATTTAAAACATTTAATATAAATACACATTATAAATTTTAATATTAAAATTTCAAAATTTTAAATTATAAAAATTAATACAATTCTTTTTAAAAAATTGAAATGCATGAGAGTGAAAACTTATGCAAGTGAAAAATTAGGCTTGACTATTTCCCCCCAAAACGAAACTAGGCTTCACTTGCATTTCCCCCTTTAAAATTATATTTTTGAATTTTATAATTAAAAAATGTGGTCATTTTTCTATAACTATTAAAGTTAAATATGTTATCAAAAATATATATAATGACATTTAATTTATGATTTATTTCTTACTTTTAAAATAAGATATATAACAATGTTATAAATTTCTTTCATATTACAAATATTTTAATATATATACATACCATATATATTTTAATATTAAAATTTTAAAAATTTTAATTATCATTTAAAGACAAACACTACGATTTTTAAACAAAAAAAGAGATACACTCCTATTTCGAGGTCAAAAAAATGGGCGGATAATTTCCTCCCAAATGAAAATTTGGGTTATTTCCCCTTCCCCCTCTACTTCTTCCAAAATACTTCCCTTCCCCAACACCTCTCTCGACCAACATCTCTCTCCCACTGCATACACCTCTCTTTCTCACTAAGAAATTAGAAACTCCAACTAGTACTACATCTGCATTTGGTAAGTAAATACATATTTTATTGGCTCGGACATTTACTCCACTACTACATATTTGAACTTAGGATACATCACTTGCATAGTGCTTATTGGGAAGCACTATCCAAGTATGTCATTTAGATAGCGTTCTTAAAACAAAACGTTATGCAAGTGATTATATAGCTTAATAAAATAAAAGTAAAATAAAAGAAAAATACTTAAACGCTATGTAAGAGTATACTTACATAGCGTTTTTTAAAAAACATTGTGGTAGGTTTCATAATTTAAATAATATTTCTTTAATTTTCGTAAGTTTATGAATATTTGTTTATTCTTGCACGCTTTTGAAAGGGCTATGGTTGTTGATATATTTCAATTATTATCCATATTTAATACTAAAAGAGAGTCGCAAAAAAATCTAAAAAGACATGTGTCATCTTCACATTATTTCTCATTTTAAAAATCTTTAAAAAATGGATATTTAGTTTGAGAGGGAAGTTAGAGGGTTATTTCATATATAATATCTACCAATTAAAAATTTCCATTCATTTTATTCTTTTTATTTTTAAATAGTTTAAATAATTATAATTATTTTTAGTTTTGATAAAAATATATCAAATTAATTCTTACTTCGTGCTCTTTAATTTGACATCCATATAGTATATATATATATATAAAGGAATTTAAATATCATAATGATATATTAGATGATTAAAATATTTCCATATAAAAATATAAGAATATTGAAAAAAATATATATTTTTAGTTTATTTTCATAGTTTTGTACTTTAACAGTTGTTTGATTTTTCAGAATTATTTTTTTCTAATTGTAAAATAATAAAATAGTTATATTAATGCCAAATCATATAAAAAATTATATTAGTAAGAATATGGGTTGGATACTTTTAATGAAAGTTGATAATAATAAATATAATTTAATTTATCATTTATAAAATTAGATATAAAACTCATATTGTCCTATATGAAAAAATAAATGCCTATGCTTAATTAAATTATGGTTTTCCTATTATGTGCCCTTAGATCATATGATAAGAATTTATAAATTAAAACAAATCAAATAATAGTTTATGTGTATGCGTGTCTATATTGACTCATGTATATTTTATACTCTCCGTCCCAACTAACATGCGCATTTTGACTTTATATGGTCAATAATTTCTAAGTTTGACTAAGAATTAATCTCAAAATATAATGATAAAATATTTAACAAAATTATATTATGAAACTTCACCATCTAAAGTTTCATAATATAATTTTGTTAAATATTTTATCATTATAGTTTGAGATTAATTTATAGTCAAACTTGAAAATTATTGACCATATGAAGTCAAAATGCTCTTGTTAACTGGGACGGAGGGAGTAGTAATTTTAAAATATTATTGAAATTCAATCACATATAACTAATATAATAAAATATATAATATTTTACGAAATAACACCCGATACAATCCAGTAATACACTTCATATCAAATCGACTGACCTAATACTCTCTCCCTCGCCGCTCTCAATTATATCTCCCTCTCCGTCAGGTTTCATCTTCAGGCTCTCTATAGAATAAACTAGTGTATCTTCATTTTGGTTGTTCTCTCTCTCTCTCTCTCTCTCTCTCTCTCTCTCTCTCTCTCTCTCTCTCTCTCTCTCTCTCTCTCTCTCTCTCTCTCTCTCTCTCTCTCTCTCTCTCTCTCTCTCCAGCTATTCTTTGATTTGGATGTTCTCTGATTCAGTTTGGTTTGGTTATTCTCTCTGACTCATCTTCAAAAGGTATCACTGCAAATTCGGAACTCATCTTCAAAAGGTTTCGGTTTGATTTGGTTTATTTTCATAAAAAATAAACCTGTTAACTTTAATTTTAGGGTTCGATTTGGATTTGAATTAAATTTTGCTTTAAAATAATTTGTGGTGTTAATTTTACTATAACATGAATGCATTTGAGGAATGCTTTATTTTTTCTTGAATTTAATTCATGATTTCTTGTTTTTCAATTTGATCTTTGTAAATATCCAGTGGATGGTTTTTCAGCTGGATTGGTGGATGAAGGTAATCTTTTTGAATGGAGTGCTACAATTATTGGGCCACCAGATACTTTATAGTGAGTTTTATGTTATGTATTCAACTTGGTATTTGATTGTTGTTTTTAAAGTTTTTGTTTTTATGGGTGATTGGATTAAGATTTTACGATTGTGTGATTTTTTATATACATTGGCTTTCTGGTACTTATCAGTCCTTCCATGTAAGTGTTGTTGCCTATTGCAGATGGGAGCTATCTTTTTATGGGTGTACGTATATAATATAGTGAGTATATCAGTAGAGGCGAGTTCTATTGATGTAAACAATTCCTCTATTTGCAAGTACACAAGTGAAACAACTGCTGTAAAACCAGAGAGCATAACTGAAGCATTACTTTCTCCAAAAGAATACAGCACATCTGAAAGCAATGATACATTACCTTGCACTAGATTTAATTAAACAAAACAGGTTAGCTACTGCTCTGTGTTCTTCGCTTTGTCATCCTTCTAAATCTGAGGACTCCAGGAAGTTGTTTACATCTACATGGTCCAGGAGGTTGAAATAACCATGAGAAGAATTGATTTGAAATTGTTAAGGACCTGGGAAGATTTATTTATGTGCATATCCTTAGTATTGTTCGCCTTTTTTGTCGCTTGCTAAACACCTTGCAAATACTTTCTTATTACAAGTATGGAAATGTTATGTTGTTATCTGATACTCCTATCATTGTTAGTGACTCCATCCATGCTTATACATTCACCGTATTTTCTTCACGCAAATATGATATATTTAAATTCTATTTTCTCACACGAAGAATGAAGGTAAGGGATAATTCGTGACCCGGCCCAACCATGTCCCAAGACTCTCAACCCAAAGAATGTTAAAAGAATATAGAAAATAAAGAAATTAGTTTATTTGTATGAATTTGAAAAAAGAAAAAGAAAAATTGGCCCATTATATTTTGTCATGCTCGCCTGTTGCTCCCCCCTCGTTCTCAGATACTGGCTCGGCCCCTGCATACTAGTCAAATTACAAATGACCCCACATTCTTCATTTTGACGTGCAACTATATCAGCCAGGTTATACTGCCCCTCCTCGACCTCCATCTGATGAGGCTAGCATCGATATTGGGTAAGTATTGGTTTCGCATGTTAGCATCACCGGATCGATTCAGAGTAGTTAGTAGCTATGCTACAAAACTTTTATTTCCGAAACAAAAAGAAAGGAAACAGGTTTACTAACAATTTTGAAAGTTCTATAGTTATTACTCGTCAGCTTTTTATTTAACGGCCCAAATATCAGTGAACATCACAGTAGTCATGATTGTGAGGGATAGTTCAAGTAGGAAAAAAGAAAGAAAAAAACTAAGTCTTTGGCTACTTACAATTTTTCTTTTTCTTTTTTTTTGTTAAAAATTACAAAGGCCCCTTGAATTTTGAGTTTTTATTATATTTTACATCCTTGATAAGCCAAAAAACATTTCAAACATCCCTTTGCGTTTGTAAGAATATTACAATTAGATACAACCACACTTAACCCCCCCGCAGCAAGTAGCTCAAACCTTCTTTTTTTGGTAATTATCCTTAATTTTGTTTTAATATGTTTCAGGGGGTTTGGTAGATCTCAGGGGGCCCAGTCGATATGCATGATTCTTGGCTTATGGCGCTTGCTGAGGCCGAACGCCAGTTTTTTGAAGCTGACTATGATGATATAACAAGATTAAAGATGGCACCGCTTTTGCCGCTCATTGCTCTTATCGTAAGCTTCTCAATTTATTATTGCCACTTGTTGTAATTGTAGCCTTGATAGGAAGTCCCGTAGAAGAAAATGACGTGTGTTTCAAGGTCTGAAATGTTGCTATCACACAGTAATTTTTATCGGAACTTAAATGGGTGAGATCGTTGTGGAGTTGATAGAATTTTTTATAGCACATTCCATCAGGTCAACTAACAATTTGGGCCAAGATGTGAGATGGAAACAGACCTCAATGGTTTGTCATTTTTCAGTCTTAGCTGGGTTCTTTTGTAAATACCTCAGGGATAGTTTTTTGTGATTATACCTATATATCTTTAATAATTTCTGGATGGATTGGTTTCAAACTTGCAAAATTACAGAAAGAGTTAGCGAACTTTCAAATTACTAAAGTACCCCTGATATTTTATTTTGTCTTACATTTACCCCTCACAAGCAAAAAAGCATTTCAAAACCACCCTTCACAGTCACAGTTGTCCCCTTAATTTTATCACTTAATCTAACCTCTCCTGTATTTTTTTGTAATGTTGAAAGTTACCTTAATTAGGTCAAACCTCAAGAGTACATTTTTTATTACCCTTTCCAAATTGAATGTTTATTATGTGTGATATGTATTGCTTTGGATTGGCAGTTGATGGCTCTTATGCTATTGAGGCATGCACTTTCCATCACTGGTGATGGAGACGGGAATGGAGATGATGATGACGCATCAACCTTTTTCTCAGTAAGTCGATCAACAATTTCATGTTGTTTAACTATGATTATATGTCGTTACTCGCCATCGATAGATCATATTACTGTGACCATTTGTGAAGTATTCTGACTACTAGTATTCTGACTACTAAGTATAGGTAATAATGCCCAAGCGGATGCAATCGCTTCTAATGGAAAGTCTCATGCACGAAACTGGCTAGTAGGAAGGAGAGGCAAAAAGGTTGTTTCAACATCAACTCAGGCTCCTCCTACAGACCAGTACGTAACTGAGTCGACGACAAATATAAGGAAAATTCTTGAGAGTGAATTAGAAGCAAAGGTGAACAGAAAGGTGCAAGAGAACATGACTTTTCTGCTGAAAAAATTGTGAGAAGCTAATCCCGACCTCGACTTGGATATATGAGAATTTTGTGCCACGATATCAAGTGATCAAGATGATAATGGTACTCCTATGACTAAAGGCGGCACCACCTCTTAGTTATTTTAATATGTAACTTTCGAGAACTTGTATTTAGACTTGGTACTTTCGTACTTTTGAAGTTAGATTGGTGGTGTTTGCTTGGTTTTGATACTTTAGAAGTTAAATTGGTGGTTTGTTGTTTATTTTGTATTGACAGACTTGGATGGTTATTGGTAGCGTTGCTTGGTTTTAAATTAGGACTTTATTTTGGATGGGTTGATGTAAAAACCAAATGGTCATTTCAAAAATATTTTTAAGCAGTGTTGCATTTTACTTTAGCTGCTGTTGCATTTTATAAAAAACCTAGTGTTGCCTTAAAAAAATTGACGTTGCCTAAAATAAAAAACTAATGTTGCAAAACAAAATGTGGGGCCCACTGACGTGGCAATAGTGTGGGATCCATTGCTTCTGTGGCAACAATGTGGGACCCACTGATGACGTGGCACCAAGGTGGGACCCCATTGCTGATGGCACCAATACGGCCCCCACTGATGATGTGGCAACATGTGGGCCCATGTTTTATTGCTTTTATGCAATCTTAGGCAACACCGTTTCTTGTTGCCTTACTTGGTTATGTTGTTGCATTATATGCATAATGCAATACTTTTGTTCTGTTGCAGTAGAGAGAAAATATGTTGCCTTAGGGTTCAAAGGCAACGGCCGTATTGGCAACAAGGGTTTGGTGTTGCCTTTTGCCTAAGGCAACATTTTTCGTGTCTTCTGCAACAATAAACAGGGCTTGCCTATGAGCACTTATGGCGTAGTGTTAATGCATAAATTGGTATCATGCATATTTATATTTCATTTGGTATCCTTTATATTTTTTGTCTTTTTGATGAAAACAAAAAGGGGGAGAAAGATATGAATTGAGATAAAAAGGAGAAGGAGATAAATTGAGATAAAAATGAGAAAAATTGAAGAAGTCGAAAAGAACAGAAAAGCATACAAATAGGGGGAGTTGAAAAATTGAAAAATTGAAAACAACGGAGTCGAAAAATAAAGGAGATGTCGAAAAGAAATAAGGATTGGAGAAACTAACGAAACGATCAAAGCCGAAAACTTTGATTCGTAGAAATATACATATCTTATTTTTTCAGGTTTTATCCAATTCAACTGTTGTTTTGTAATCATCAAAAAGTGGGAGATTGTTGGAATATTTATTCCACACATTATTTAATTTGTGTTTTGATGATTAAAGTTGCTAAACAACAAAATAACATCGAGGCGAAGTAAAACGACGAAGCAGACGAAGACGCAAAAAGTTGCAATCTGGACTGCATTAGCGCACGCTAAGGCATATATGTTAGCGCACGCTAACGAGGAGTAATCTGCATTCCAGCCAAGTTTCGAAGTAAGCTGCAGTGAAGTCAGCTGATGGGATAGCGCACGCTACATGTTACCATTAACGCACGCTATCGAGCCTTGTTACCGTTGTGAAAGAATTCAAACACAGAATGACGTATGCAATGAAGTCAGCACTAGCGCACGCTACAAGGGACAGTATAGCGCACGCTAATCTTTTGAATCAAGTCAATCAGAACGTTGGAAAGATTCAGCGGAAAGTCAAGCATCAAACGGATAGTTTGACAAGTAAAGGCAACGGATATATTACGTTAACACACGCTACTCAATCATGGTTAACGTACGCTAAGTAAGTGAGATAACGTACGTAAGGCAGGAGGCATAACGTACGCTAAAGAAACGAAGCTACTGGACTGAAACTGGAAAGATCTAGCGCACGCTACAAAAGAAGGCTAGCGCACGCTAGCAAGTCAAAACAGCCAGCAACGGCTAGTTTATGGAAAATGCATATAAATACCATCCCTATGGTATTGTTTGAGCACAACAACTTAAAGCAAACAAGATATTCATCTGAGAATCATATTCTTACATTGTTGTTGTAATATTGAGCTTATATTGTTAGTTTGAGTGTTTATACATTCAACATTATACACGAGCGAGAAAAAGAAAAGATACGATTTGATTCGGTGTTATTAGGATCAAGGATCCGACATTGTTAGAATCACAATCGCTATCTTAGTGAGGTTTATCTAGTACCGATAGAAAGCTAGAGTGGTTGATTCCTTATCCAATAGAAAAGGAAAAACGGTTTTACTCGGACCGATAGAAGACGAGCTTGTAACGGTAATCCCTCGACCGATAGAAGAGAGGCGTAGAGGTTTTGATCTTAAGCCTAAGGAAAAAGATACATCGAGAGAGGACGTAGGCTTCATTAATAGCCGAACCTCTATAAATCCTTGTGTGATTTATTTTCCGCAATTTATTTTCGCTCCCGCACAAAACGGCGCAAATATCCGATTTGGTACCCAACATATGTGTTGTGAGTTTACTGTGTATGTCGCTGTGTTTGTTGTGTGCATCGTGCCAGTGTGCTCTGGATGTTCATTGCGGTGGTTCCGTTTATTTGATGTTCAAAGGACAGACATTCTTTTTCCAAAAACCCAAAAAGTGTTGATGGAGAATCGATTACGATGGTTTGGTCATGTGAGAAGAAGACCTGTTGATGCCCCAGTGAGGAGGCTAGAAAGTTGGAGAACAAGTAATTTTGTAAAATGTAGAGGAAGACCCAAAAAAACTTGGATAAAGATGATTGAAAATGATATGCGGTTTCTTGGAATTGGAGAAAGTATGGCGATAGAGAGGCAAATGTGGCGGGAAAGAATACGGATGGTGGATGGAATCTGATTTATTTTTTATGTATTTTTATTCCTATTTTCTTTTATTCCATGTTATCTGTTAATTTATTTTTCAGGATTTTTCATTTTTTTTAACATTCATTCTTTTTTTTTTATTTGCTTTTTTCTCCTTTTTTCTCTCTTTTTCTTCTTTTATGTTATTTATGTAACGATCATTGACGGTTTTAAAGTTTGATTCATGTTAGCCGACCCCAAATCATTTTGGGACTAAGGCTTAGATGTTGTTGTTGTTGTTATTTTACCGATTTATTACCATTGACGTGTTTCTAATTTTAATTTCATATTTTGACAGTTGAAGTTCTGCAAAATGAGTTGTTGTCTGTGTGTTTATACTATGTTAGGAGATTTGTGTGTTGTCATGTGTTTATTATGTATGTGCGCGTCGTGCGCGTATGTGTGTGTTGCATGTGTGCTCTCCTTCTTTCATGTGCGCCTTCTTCTGCATATGTTATATGTGTTTTATTTTATGTTGCATTTGTGTATATATATATATATATATATATATATATATATAAGTGAGGCATGCAAATCAATGTGGCTTGGTGTCATACCTGCGTACATGGGACACACGAGGAAATGGTCATTCTTCGCTATTATATATAGCACCTTCTTTGTCATTCTTATAACAATAGCACTATTATATGTAGGATACTTGCTAAAAACCACCTGCATGGTTATATATATATATATATATATATATATATATATATATATATACTAGTTATGCACCCGTGTGATGCATGAGGGTGCCTATGGATAATGTTGTAACAACAACACACGAAAATTTAATATAGTCAGTTACAAATCATACAACTACTAAATGGAAAACTAAGAGGTCAATAAAGCACACAACAAACCCAAAATGAGGGAACTGGAAAATTCTAACCAAAATGAAAAGGGATTTTGGAAAATCTAACCAAAATGAAACGAGAAAAGTTGCAGAATATAAAATCTAGAATGATTGTATATGTAAATATTGAAAATAATACAGAACTGTTGTCACACAAAATAAAAACACAGTTTCTTCAAATGATTTATATACACACAAAAAAATCTGTGACAATTTAAACAGAAACTTTTATAGAAAAGCGGACCGATGTACAAATAAAGTTGTACCACCACATACACACAACACACATACATAAACACACACACACACACACTATATATATATATATATCCATATACAATATATGTAAGAAATCAACCTAATTTTATATTCACCCAATTCAATCTAATTATATTGTTTAAATGTTCGGAACAAAATTAGAATAAGATAGATGGGGAGTTTTACCTAATTGGTCTCACCAAATATTAAATATAGATGAAGCAAAAGAGACTTTCAATGCGGCCTCAATAATTCAGAAAATAATCACAGAAATAAAGAATCATAATATGTTCTCAAAAAACGTTAATAGCTTTATTATTTGAACCGACCTATATACAAATTTCTTTTGGAAAACCTAATAAACAAATTCAGACAACCCAAACACTGCAATAAATTCCTCATCAAAGGATATAAGCACAGACCATACGAGATTTAATCCCATAATTAGGCAATAAAGAGAGAAAAAACACACATCATAATTCTACACACCACCGTAAAGGGACCTCGTTCCGAAGCCACGTTTTCGGCACCTGCATCATATTAGAACACACCAATTTTAAAAACTCATCTTTCTAAACTTGAAAGGGAGAAAACATAATCTAAACAACCCAAAAATATGCAAACAAAATAAAGAGGCCGAACAAGTAGGTAAAAATCCTAAATCGATAGAGGCATGAAACGAGAAAAAAATCACAAAAACCAGACAAATTCGGCAGTTAAATTTGAAAAAACTATATGCATCGGATAAAAAATATCAGTATTTTCCACATGAAATATACAAAAGAGAGAAATCACATAGTTTTCCATAAATTAAACGGTCATTGTCTAACATTACAAACACAGTACAACAATCACCAAAGCAATAGCAATGAACACAACAACATTATGAGAGTTTTGTTCATTTCCGTAAATGAAAAAGCAGAAATAACAAAAAGAAAAAAGGTATTTCATGACAAATATGAAGCAAATTCTAAGCATAGATATAATTACTCTACAAATACAAAATCAATGACGAGACACAAATGATAAAACATATTTCTCCTATATTTTTGTGTTATATTATGACCTCAAACATCAATCACAAACCAGAAAGCTCAAGTACAAAACTACCTCAAAAACAAATAAGCTTTAAAAAAATTAAGATCTCAAGAAAACTGAAATTACAGACCACTAAGCTAAAAATTATAATGTAGTCCTTTATTTTTTTGAGTGGAATACAACTAGGTACAAAGTAGAAACATGTATTACTACTAGGTACAAACTTTAAAATGGCATTACTTACTACAAAATTGTATTTGGTAGGACAACTTTACCCTTCTGCAGTCTTTTTTGTTATTTTCATTTGAAATTTGATATTTTAATTTATTCATTTGAAATTTGATTTTTACATATCTAGAATAAAATTAAAAATTACATATTTGAATTTTAAAAATTACATATTTGAAAATTTGTTGCCGACGTCTAAATTTGAATTTTAAAAATCTGTTGCACATCTTCATCTTCTTCATTGCAGACTTTTATCTTCTTCGTCTTTCACCTTCCGCTATACACCAGTGCATGCATATGTTCTAAAAAATATACACCCTTGCATGAACTTGTGCACCAATACATGAATCGGTGTATTAATTCATGAACCCCCAATCCCCAAATGAACCAAAAAACGAAAAAAAAAAATCAAACCCAATTAAATTCAGAAGAGGGAAACCAAAATCCAATAAAAAGGTACCAAAATCCAAACGACTGATCTCATAAATTTTAACATGATCTGCAACCATTGAACAATTTTCTTAAAAATTCATAATTTCACAACAATCTGACCATTAATCTTCGGATCTACACATTCAAATCTAAAACCTCGATCAATCGAAATAAACGAACCAGCACTGCCGACCGCCGCAGGAAGACCAACCGTCACATGAGGACCACCCGCAGACAATGGACCGGCAGCCAACACAGAGCCCCGACCACCACCGGAATCACCTGAAACCACGGACGGTGGAACAAATGAGGAGAGAACCGCGACGGGGCCCGAAGAACCAACCCCGACCGCCGCAGAAGAAAACCTAACCGCAACCACAGGTGAAACCGGAGGCTCCGCCGCTGCCACACCCCCCACAGAGGCTCCGACCCGACTGAACCACCAACCACATCACCCGCAAGCAAGCCGCCTGGAGGAACCGGAACCACAGCAGCGGAGACCGGGAAAATAGAAGATTTTGAAGAGACAGCGGGATGGAGATCAGATTTGGATGATCCTGTACAGATATGCGTACTTGGCAGAAATTCGTCTGGGTTTAGTGAGAGAGAGTGAGAGGAAAGTGTGGGAGAGAGTGGTGGGGATAACTAATAAATATAGGAGGAAAAAAATTGTACAGAGGGTACATATATGTTTCTATATTTAACATTATAATATAGGTGTTTTGGGTATTTTGAGTTGGAGGGTGTTTTGAGTATTTTGCATCATGTTTTGTACTTAGTAGTAATGCAAAAAAAAAAACTTGTACCTATTTGCAATTGTGTTCCAAAAATTGTATCTAGTAGTAAATTGTGTTCCGTACCTGTTGTGCAAAAGGGTTCAATCCCGTTGGAAAAAGATGCTTGTCGTCCGACGCAGTCTTGCTGGATGAGTACCTGAAAAAATGCATCCCAACTGAGTTTTTGTTTCTTGCAAAATCTGATAAAGGAATGTCATGAATCTTATGATTATCATCGGATGTAGTGAGAGAAAACTCTTTTGCTTGAGCTTTTGAATATATTCGGCTCATCAGAGTAACAAGTAGTAGAGAAAAACCTGGCTATTGCTTATTAGTTTTCTTCTCTACTAACAATATGTCAGAATGGATAGTCAGATTGAATAGTATAGGCATGAACCATATAAATAATACTGCAACTTGCAGTCAAACAGGGACTCTATATCAAACCAATTTCTACTAAGGTTGGACTTAAGAACAATCAAAATATATAGGGACCACTCATAAATTAGGTTCTGGATTTCAGAGTGGCCAAAATTGCAGGCTCTTCTCATTCCGATCGAGCCGAAAATGAAATGTTTTGGACTTTTATTGGGAAAACCACAACCGAAAGAATTTAATTTAAAGCTTTTAGGTCTTGAATTGTCGATGGAATACTAAGAAGTGATTAGAACAATAAAACATCCAAGAAAGTGTCCAAACAAACACAAAAAATAACTAACATTTTTAAAAAGAAAATTCATAAATATACAAGCCACACACAAGAACAACCTATTTAACAATAAATGAATATCCGATTTCAAAATTCCAGCACACATAAAAAGCTGCAAACATTTATGTATAATGTCTTTTTTTGAGTCTCCTATGTTTGTTGTTCCCGAAATGCTGAAAAGTTTTGTTTTTTTGGTTTTCATATTGCATCAAATAGCAGGTGGATTTTAATGTTTTTATATATTGGAAGCCTCTTTGGTATTTCATGTTCTGCAACAAATTTCGAGAGCTGAAAGGCTATGTAAATTGACAATTAATGTCATTCATATTTCAATTGATTGAACACACACACGCACACACACAGTCGCGGGCACACACATAATTGCATAAATTTCACGCACAATCGACCACAAAAATGCTGTGTTATCTTAGTTTATGTCAGCTCACCCATATAAGATAGCGGCATTGTAGGTGGAAAGCCGCACCGTGTCAAAAATTGGGCCAGGCTTGCTTGTTCTCGCCAGCTTCATGAGATCAATGTCGAATCTGACGCTGAATTCATGTATATAAGAATCAAAATAATGGGTTCTTATCTTGTTTTTTCCTTCTTCTTGAGTACTGTAATTGAGGATATTAGAGTAATTGTTTTGATTGTCATTCCTTGTTTTCTTGGGTTTTTGCAGATGTCGCAAAGTGCTGAGTATGAGACTGTTTCCAAATGAAAAAATTGGGAAGACGTGGGACCAAAATGTAATTTCTTCATTCTTGCCACTTTTCTTTTTGTTACCTCCAGATTTTCTGAAATGAGGAATGAATTCTACTCTAAAAGTTTTACTGTTTTTACCCTCTAGCTTGAGATTTACATTGGAAGTGAACATTTTTCTTTATCAAGAATTACATATTTTTTTATTTGTTTTATATAATTTGAATAGCTATATTTGAGAAAATCATATATTCAATCAATTTAATTTGATTAAGAAACATGAACCTGCAACTGTGTTCCTTTATTTCTTAATTTTGGGGAAAAAAAATTCCGCATTAAGAACATATAGAAGAAAAAGAGTTATTTCTCTGTTTTACTTGTATTTTAAAAAAAAAAAAAAAGAGCCATGCTTAAGGGATGATGTTCATTATTGACAAGTTATGCAAAGAAAATATGAACTTCTTTTAGGTATATCTTCTGCCTCTCCTTACATTCCAGTTCTTTTAGATATATATTTGTTACCTGAGCTTTTTTTATTTGGTTGTATTGTGTAGTATTGGTTGCTGATAGGCTGGGTTTTATTTGTTGCAGTAAGTCAGTTCACATTATATGAGTTCTTGAAAGGAAACAAGCCTGATTTTCATGTGGCAATTCGTTCGGGAGCGGCCAAACAATTTTATGCCTCCCTGGTCGAAAAGTTTCAGAAAGCTTACAGGGCAGATGCAGCTAAAGGTGATGTTAGTTTTGCTTCTTTTTTCCAACACTTCGAGATACAACGCTTTGTCGGCTCCTATATTACTCTTTTAGGCCTGCTACAATTTCATTTCTTTCTTCATCCTGTTTATTCATTTCCTCCACGTCATATGTTCTTTGCTCTGCTTTCTCTTTTTTTTTTTCGTTTTGCTGCTTTTTGCTTGTTTTGTTTTGTACGAGTTCTCGAGTTTCTGATTTCTGCCGTTTTCTCGGGCTGCTCCTACGGTGGTATTCAGTGAAATATCTCTTGGATTCAGTATATGCATATTCTTTTAACAAATTTATATTGTCAATTTATATGGCTACACTGAATGGTTTTTTTTTTGTTGAGTAATGTTTTTGCTAATCAGTGGTTGCTAACTGTAACACCCCCAATCCACTCAGGGATATTACACGCCATAGACCCTTTTTCTCAAGGATCTACCAGGCTGGTAACAAAATCAAACACCTCAACAATGCTTTTAAGGATAAAATGACCCAGTAGACCGATTTTGTAATATCCGCATTTTTTCTTTCCCTTGTATTTTCATTTTTGGTGTATTTCTCGATCGTAGTGACCCTCGTGTACCTTTAGGTGTGTCCTTCCTGTCAACTGTTGAACTGTATTCTCGTTATTGTGGTGCGGAACCGCCGTTTCGGGGTTGCCGTGGATCCATTTCGTGTTATTGGTTCCCAAATACTGATTCCTATCGCTTTATTCTCTTTCCGGATCATTTTTATCATTTTGGGACCCAAAAGGGGGTGTGGGCCGCGGCACAAGATGTGTGTGCCGCGGTACACAAATTTCTTCAGTAGTTGGTCGAGCAAACTGTACTGTGTGCCGCGGCACACTCATCCGGTGCCGCGGCGCACCTGTCCGGTGCCGCGGCAAACTCGTGTGACATCTGCGACCAAAACCCGCCTGTACCGGGTGCCGCGGCACACGCAGGCCGTGCCGCGGCACACTGCCGAACCCTGGGAGTAATTTTTTGGCCTGTGCCGCGGCACACCTCAGCTGTGCCGCGGCACACAATGCGGTCAACCCCCTATATTTTGTTGTTTTGAGCGTCAGCTGCTCATTTCCTTCTTCTTCTTCCTGCAACGCGAGAGAGAGTGAGAGAGAGGGGGAGAGTTCTTCATCATTATCCATTGGGGGGTTGATTTTCATCATTTTTTCTTCAGTAGTGAAGCCCGGACAATCAATCCAACGCGTGTTCTACGGATCTTAGTACTTGAATCTCCAAAGGTAACATCTCTAGAACCCTATTTTCGAATAATTGGGGATTTTGGGGTTTTTGTCCGATTCTTTCCGTTTTGTTGATGGATTCTTGATGAATATGATTAATCTTGTTGATATCATTAATTTTCCTACGGATTCATGGTATA
The DNA here is from genome assembly GCA_033398695.1 of Orobanche coerulescens. Lineage (NCBI taxonomy): Eukaryota > Viridiplantae > Streptophyta > Magnoliopsida > Lamiales > Orobanchaceae > Orobanche > Orobanche coerulescens. The sequence continues at coordinate 185,264,070 of CM065801.1, forward strand.
TTTTCATAGTTTTGCGGAATCGAGAGGGTTTGGTTGTGGTCCGCCCTCGTTGTTATTTTGTGCGAATATACATGAATCGTAGGCGAGTTTTCGGGTGTATTCCATTTCCGTATTCGGCTAGAGTTGTTTGTAATTATGTTCTTCGAATCGTTAGGTTCGGTTCCGTTGATTCCTAGTGTTCGTCGGTGATTATCCTTTCCGTTCGTTGCGTCATCAAAATATTCAAGGCAAGTATTCTTGGAAACCCTTATGCTTAACGTGAAATGGTAATGTATATTGTGTGTGCTTTACTCACCTCGGGAGGGTCCGACGGGGCCTCGAGGGAATCTATGGCTTCGTCCTGGATTCATGAGTTTGATTCGCTAGCCAGCTCGGGAGGGTCCTTAGAGGCCTCGAGTGGGATTCGTGGCTTCGTCCCGGTCCTAGGTGACGTGTGGTGCTTGGTTTGTTTTATGAATGTGGCCAGCTCGGGAGGGTCCTTAGAGGCCTCGAGTGGGATTCGTGGCTTCGTCCCGGTCCTTGTAACACCCCGAGATATTCGGAATAATTACAGCGCCGTAAACCCTTTAAATAAGGATTTACAAGGCTAATTAAAAAGGAAAGTGAAAATAAGACGTCAATACTGCGAAAATTCGAGTTATGAAAACGTACAACTGGTTCAACGGGTAATTAATACAACCATATCGAATTAATATCAAAGGACACACGTACTCGAGTACAGAAACCAAACCAAGACAACAAATCTCCAATAACAATAAACATCACTGAACCCCTTCGTCGTCACGTCAGATCGCGTGTCGCTTTCCCTGCTCCTTGGCTACCTGAACATCAAAACAAATGTCCACCCCCGAAGGGGTTAGCAAAACAATGCTAGTACAAGTATCGAATTAAAACAATCCGAATATGCATCAACAAAACACAACAAGACATATCACACGGGCTTCCGCTACCGGAACCCGACAATGCGAATCTACAAGATTTCCATTACACAGCATGGGTATTCCAATGATCCAGTGCCCTCAGCATAGATCCCAAGATGATCCCGTCGGACCAACACGAGGTGGAAATAACCCGTCCAATGATCCAGCGCCCTCAGCCTAGATCCCAAGATGATCCCGTCGGACCAACACGAGGTGGACATCCGATCCAGCGCCCTCAGCATAGATCGTACAACGTATACCAATACAACTCATGCATACACATATGCCAAATCATTATGTTCATCAACATGAACATATAAACAATATACAACGAATATCATGACAAATCAACGAAGTAAATATCATGTTCAACAACATGCATAATCATACGTATACTCCAAAAATACCAATATTAACATATCACGATACTTGCCTCGAAGATGGCAAGAATGATATACTTCAATGCTCTCGACGCACTCGAAGGCCGCCCCCTCCGATCAACGTAACAAGCTCGAACCTTAACAAAAGGAACGATATACAAATCATCTCGAGTCCAACAATGGCCTGACAATTCGACCTACGGCCGAAAAGCTCAACTAAACAAGCTGCCTGGATTGCTTAGCGCGCGCTACTTATTATACGTAACGTGCGCTAGGCTGAACTGTTAGCGTACGCTATCGTATAAGACTAGCGTGCGCTAGCCACAATCGCGCCTGCTTGCCGCCTCATAACGTCGCTACGTGCGTTACGTGCGAAAACCGAACCTCGATAGCGCACGTTAACTCACACACGTTAGCGTGCGCTAATCTTGCATGGCAGAATACTATGAACCGAAAACTGAGTTGAATGATGAAGAACTCATGAACCCTATGGTGATATTACAAGTTATCCTCGGGCATATCATGCTAATAAGGTTTCTGGAAGATTTATGATTATGAAACACCAATATACGGATAGTTATCTTGATATCACAATTCCTCTTCGATCTTCAAGAAATAATCTAAGTTCCATCGTCTTACGTTCCAAAATACATGATTCCAACGTATACAACGTATCAACTGGGTAATATCCGATCACTTGATCATAAATCGATTTAAACATGCTTAGGAGTCCTTATAATAAGATGGTTCAAAGGTTCATTCGACATCTAGTACAGATACGTCAAAAGTATCCTTCTAACATGTGATGATCGATAAAAACGAGATACTATCTATCCAAACATGATTCAAACTTCCTCATGAACATTACTAATCATTGGTGAAGAATCACCTACCTCAAAGTAGTGAAGAACACGGATGAAAATGAAGCAATCCAACACCCAAGGCTTGAACACCAATCTCCAATGATATAAGATCTTCAATCTCGAACTAGGAGGTTGATATGGAGTGTTTGAGACGAATGGAGTTATGTTTCAAGTGCAAGAGTTCGGGTTATGGGGGAAGAAAGGACTGAATTCACGAATAGGATGCTGTCCTATTTATAATAAATGGTTATTAGCGCGCGCTACACCCTGCTCGTAGCGTGCGCTAACGGCTTATTGGACTAGACTGTACTCGGCACTTAGCGTGCGCTACGCATCGACCTGTAGCGTGCGCTAAGGCGTTGACTCGGCTTTTCCCGAAAGCCGTCCAGGTACATCCGACACAATCCGACAGGGGTCCCCCGGCCAGATCTCACCTACCGCACGTCCCAATCAATTTGACCCCGCATAGCGTGCGCTAATTACATTCTGTAGCGTGCGCTATGAAACCATGTTAGCGTACGCTACCCTTAGCCTGTAGCGTGCGCTACATGCACAGAATTTCAACCTTACAAATCACAACCATGAAATTAAACGCTCGGCAACATCGGATTATGAAATACGGAGAATAACACTAGACAAACGTATAATCATTACAATATCACAAGTTCCAATTACATAACAGAAATCTCGGGCATTACATCCTTCCTCCCTAAAAAGAAGTTTCGTCCCGAAACTTAGGATGAAAACAACTCCGGATATTTAGCCTTCATACCGTCCTCCGTTTCCCAAGTGGCCTCTTCGACTCCATGTCGTGACCATTGTACTTTAACCAAATGTATTGGTTTATTCCTCAATTGTTTGATCCGGCTCTCAAGTATCTTGATAGGTCTCTCTTCGAAGGTGCCATCATTAGCTATCTCGATCTCGTCGAAATCAATAACGTGACTGGGGTCCGGTATATACTTCCGCAGTTGGGATACGTGAAACACATTGTGAACATGACTCAGCGATGGCGGTAAGGCCAACCTGTACGCTAAATCCCCAACTCTATCTAGGATCTCAAATGGTCCGATATACCTCGGACTAAGCTTGCCTCTCCTCCCAAAACGGAAAATCCCTCGTGTAGGAGACACCTTCAATAGCACATGATTCCCAACGTCGAACTCTAGAGGACGACGACGTACATCGGCATAAGACTTCTGTCGACTCTGGGCAGTCAATAGTCTCTCTCGAATCAAAGCTATTTTCTCTTGAGTCTGAATAATCAATTCCGGTTCCGTCCCGATCAGATCCGAAGAATCATCCCAACACAGAGGCGATCGACATCTCCTCCCGTACAAAGCTTCAAATGGTGCCATCTTGATAGAAGCGTGCCAACTGTTATTGTAAGTGAATTCGATCAAGGGCAAGTGAACTTCCCAATCAGTTGACCAATCCAACGCACAAGCTCTAAGCATGTCTTCTACATTTGAATAGTCCTTTCTGACCGACCGTCTGCTTGGGGATGATAAGTGTGCTAAAGTTGAGCTCGATCCCCAAAGCCTTATGGATCGCCTTCCGTAAGTGCGATACGGCGACCATCTCGATCCGAAATAATGGTCTTCGGCGTCCCATGCAATCGACTATCTCCGCAACAAATACTCGTGCCAATCTCTCGGGTCCCCAAGTATCTTTGATCCCTAGGAAATGAGTGACTTGGTTAGTCGATCAACTATAACCCAAATCATGTTCATTCCCGATCTAGTCCTTGGCATACCGGTGATGAAATCCATCGAACGTCCTCCCACTTCCATTCAGGATCTAAGCGGCTTTAACATCCCGGCAGTCGCCGATGTTCAATCTTAACCTGTTGACAAGTCAAACACTTGAAACGTACTCTGCTACGTCCTTCTTCATATTCCCCACCGAAGTTTTGTTTAAGATCCTTATACATCTTACTTTGCCTCGGTGAATAGAATAGGCGCGCTATGAGCTTCTTTCGTAATAGTCCGTCTCAAATCATCATCTTCGAACGCAAAGTCGATTCTGAAATCTCAGAACTCCATCATCTTGTATCACGAATCCTGGGGCTTTTCCTTTCTTTACTTCATCACATAATCGAAAGATCAGAGAATCGTCCAACTGCTTGGACTTGATCTTCTCGACTAGTGATGAAGTCAGTTCCATCACATAAAGTCGCCCTTGGATTCCTGGTGCCCATACTTCAATCCCTTCGCGGATCAGTTCCCGTTGAATACTGGTTTGGGATGTAATTGCTTCCAACACTTGAAGAGAAACAGGTTTACGGCTCAATGCATCGGCTACTACATTTGCTTTCCCCGGATGATAGAGAATCTCTAAGTCGTAATCCTTGATCAATTCCAGCCACCTTCTCTGCCTCATGTTTAATTCCTTTTGACTGAAAATGTATTTGAGGCTCTTATGATCCGTAAAGATCTGACAATGAGTGCCGTACAGATAATGTCTCCAAATTTTCAAGGCAAAGACCACACTGCTAGCTCCGGATCATGCGTCGGATAATTAACCCGTGCGGTTTCAATTGCCGAGAAGCATAAGCAATTACTTTATCCTTCGCATCAACACACAACCCAAACCCTGTTTTGAAGCGTCGCTGTATACCATGAATCCATCGATTCCTTACGCGGCGCTAAAATAGGTGCTGTCGTCAGTCTCTTTTTAAGTTCATCAAAACCAGCCTGGCATTTCTCATTCCACGTGAACCTTTGAGTTTTCTGTAACAGCTGAGTGAGCGGACGAGCAATTTTGGAAAATCCCTCTACAAAGCGGCGATAATATCCTGCTAGTCCTAAGAAGCTTCGGACTTCCTTCACGTTCTTAGGAGCTTCCCATTCCAAGATTGCTCCGACTTTCTTCGGGTCCACCTGAACTCCATCGGCGGATATCACATGCCCAAGGAAGGTTACTTCCTTAAGCCAGAACTCGCATTTAGCAAATTTTGCGTATAGCTGTTCCTTTCTCAAGATGCTCAAAACCACACGTAAATGATCAGCATGCTCCTCTGCGTCCCTCGAATATATCAAAATGTCGTCAATGAAAACGACCACAAATTTATCCAAGTATTCCAAGAATACCCGATTCATCAATTGCATGAATACCGCAGAGCATTGGTAAGTCCGAATGGCATCACCACAAATTCATAATGCCTGCATCGGGATCCAAAGCGATTTCGTATGTCCGATTCCTTAATTCTCAATTGGTGGTATCCCGATCGCAAGTCAATCTTCGAGAATACCTCGCCCTTGCGTTGATCAAACAAGTCGTCGATCCGAGGTATAGGATACTTATTCTTGATCGTCATCTTGTTAAGCTCCGTAATCAATACACACGGAGGGATCCGTCTTTCTTCCGACAAAGAGAACAGGCGCTCCCAAGGGGAAACGCTCGGTTGAATATAGCCCTTCTGTAACAATTCCTCCAGCTTGCTTCTTGAGTTCATACATCTCGGTTGGCGCCATGCGGTATGGTGCCTGGAAATAGGGGTTGCTCCGTGCTCTAATTCGATGGTGAATTCCACTTCTCTTTGCGGGGTAACCCGGTAGCTCGTCAGAAATACATCGAGAACTCATTCACAACTAAAATAGACGAGAGATCTATTCCTTCCTCTTTCCTCATGTCATAGCACCAAATTCAGTGACATCCCATCTTCAGTAATTTCACAGCATTCATTGCCTTGATCAATTTCCCCGAGCTTCCCGGTCTCCATCCTCGGAATAAGTGTTCAGATCCGTCATCAGCTATGATGGAAATATCTCTCTCTAGGTAATTCAACACAGCTACATAACGTTTGATCAAATCATATCCGATAATTAAATCGTCACCGCATATGTCAACTACAATAAGATTCGATGGCCAATCTCTCCCTTCTATAGATACTGGGAAATCCCTAGCTTCTCGTGTTCCCACAATTTTCTCTCCGCTCGGTAATCCCACAACATAAGGTTCACAATTATACAAGCACGAGATGTTCAAACGATTAACACAGTTCAAAGATATAAAAGAATGCGTAGCTCCCGAATCGAACAAGACACTAATCGGTTGCAAAAGGATCTCGAATCGCACTGATGCAACGCGGTGTTCGATCGTCGATCTCCTCATTTCGTACAGGCGCGGAGGAACGGACCCGGACTGGATGTCTCTCTCTTCCCGTTATGCTGCTGAAATCCACTCTGTCTGGTTCACACTCATCTCCTTAGGAACCGGTCCGGAGTGCGGGTGCCAACAGATCTAGTAGCGGCTCCACGAAGGCCGCACGGTGCCCTTCTTGCCCACAATCGTAACAAGTCACGGAAGATGCGGGGCAATCTCTTCGAATATGCCCTGCTCGACCACAATTGTAGCACTTCCTTGATGCGTCCGAAACCGCGATGCTGTCCTAACTTCTTTCCGCCTTTAGAAGGATGTGAAGGTTTCTAGCCGAATAAAAGGAAGACCTGCCTTGCGGGCCCCACCACTCTTGTTTTCTCGCAAAGCCGCGGTCACCTTCGCTTCTTTGCCTCTACCGATTTCTCCACCGCCGCCTCTTTCATGTCGTAGGCGGCGCTTTGTCTTGGTACTGCCGCAACGTAGTACACTCGAACCGGACATGTATCTTGAATTTCCGCTTCATCCGCATATCAAAATGAAAAATCTTTTACGCCTCCGTTCGACCAAATGTCGCACACAAGTCACCGATGATTAAAAGTTTTAATTACATCCATCACGGATGCCTCCGAACTCTGTGGTGAGAAAACTCTCGGATCTTCGCCTCTAACCGGACGAGGACAATCATGCTTCCATCATTTGTTTGAATTCCGTCAATCCGCATTATGATTCTCGGGTCGAATGGCCTCCCACGATCAAAGGCCTCCCGGTCAGAAATCTTGGGCAATGGGAACCTTAGGTCCTCGGGACAATTAAGACCCGCTAATATCTTCTCCATCTCCTTGAGCTGATCCCAAGTAAGTGCCTCACAGATCCGTCAAATTTTGGCGGGTGCAATTTAACCACCTCGGCAAGCCATCTGTCTCCCGGTTATCCTCATGGTGCTTTGTCCCATCGCTTGCTCGCATGCGATCAACGACTGGGCGAATCCGGTTTATTTGCGCCACCACCTGCTGAAGCACTCGGCATGTTCGGATTTGCGTCATCATTCGCCGATCCTTGCCGCCTCCGAATGGGAATCGGTTCGACTAGCCGATATTTCGGGGTAGTTGCGGAATCCTCATGTCTCACGTTACCACGTCGCGTCGCGACGGCGTCGCCCACGACCTCCTCTCAACATACCGTAAACGAAATTTCTCAATATACGAACAAAATTTTTGAAATAAAGTCCGTCAATACTCACAAAACAGTAATTAAGTAAAACGGTAGTATAAGAGATTAAGAGACTTACAACCACGGTCCACATGACGACTTGGTGAAACGGTGATGTTACAAACGACCCGTTAATCAAATAACGTTAATGCACCCAAACAAAACCCGATTGCCAAGATATCCATAAATCTTAGCTCCGATACCATATTCTGTAACACCCCGAGATATTCGGAATAATTACAGCGCCGTAAACCCTTTAAATAAGGATTTACAAGGCTAATTAAAAAGGAAAGTGAAAATAAGACGTCAATACTGCGAAAATTCGAGTTATGAAAACTTAAAAAAGGTTCAACTGGTAATTAATACAACCATATCTAATTAATATCAAAGGACACACGTGCTCGAGTACGAAACCAAACCAAGACAACAAATCTCCAATAACAATAAACATCACTGAACCCCTTCGTCGTCACGTCGGTACTGTGGCTGTTTCCCTGCTCCTTGGCTACCTGAACATCAAAACAAATGTCCACCCCCGAAGGGGTTAGCAAAACAATGCTAGTACAAGTATCGAATTAAAACAATCCGAATATGCATCAACAAAACACAACAAGACATATCACACGGGCTTCCGCTACCGGAACCCGACAATGCGAATCTACAAGATTCCATTACACAGCATGGGTATTCCAATGATCCAGCGCCCTCAGCATAGATCCCAAGATGATCCCGTCGGACCAACACGAGGTGGAAATAACCCGTCCAATGATCCAGCGCCCTCAGCCTAGATCCCAAGATGATCCCGTCGGACCAACACGAGGTGGACATCCGATCCAGCGCCCTCAGCATAGATCGTACAACGTATACCAATACAACTCATGCATACACATATGCCAAATCATTATGTTCATCAACATGAACATATAAACAATATACAACGAATATCATAACAAATCAACGAAGTAAATATCATGTTCAACAACATGCATAATCATACGTATACTCCAAAAATACCAATATTAACATATCACGATACTTGCCTCGAAGATGGCAAGAATGATATACTTCAATGCTCTCGACGCACTCGAAGGCCGCCCCCTCCGATCAACGTAACAAGCTCGAACCTTAACAAAAGGAACGATATACAAATCATCTCGAGTCCAACAATGGCCTGACAATTCGACCTACGGCCGAAAAGCTCAACTAAACAAGCTGCCTGGATTGCTTAGCGCGCGCTACTTATTATACGTAACGTGCGCTAGGTGAATCGTTAGCGTCGCTATCGTATAAGACTAGCGTCGCTAGCCACAATCGGCGATCTGCTCGGCCGCCTCATAACGTCGCTACGTCGTTACGTGCGAAACCGAACCTCGATAGCGCACGTTAACTCACACACGTTAGCGTGCGCTAATCTTGCATGGCGAATACTATGAACCGAAAATCGAGTTGAATGATGAAGAACTCATGAACCCTATGGTGATATTACAAGTTATCCTCGGGCATATCATGCTAATAAGGTTTCGGAAGATTTATGATTATGAAACACCAATATACGGATAGTTATCTTGATATCACAATTCCTCTTCGATCTTCAAGAAATAATCTAAGTTCCATCGTCTTACGTTCCAAAATACATGATTCCAACGTATACAACGTATCAACTGGGTAATATCCGATCACTTGATCATAAATCGATTTAAACATGCTTAGGAGTCCTTATAATAAGATGGTTCAAAGGTTCATTCGACATCTAGTACCGATACGTCAAAAGTATCCTTCTAACATGTGATGATCGATAAAAACGAGATACTATCTATCCAAACATGATTCAAACTTCCTCATGAACATTACTAATCATTGGTGAAGAATCACCTACCTCAAAGTAGTGAAGAACACGGATGAAAATGAAGCAATCCAACACCCAAGGCTTGAACACCAATCTCCAATGATATAAGATCTTCAATCTCGAACTAGGAGGTTGATATGGAGTGTTTGAGACGAATGGAGTTATGTTTCAAGTGCAAGAGTTCGGGTTATGGGGGAAGAAAGGACTGAATTCACGAAAAGGATGTCATCTATTTATAATAAATGGTTATTAGCGCGCTACACCACTCGTAGCGTGCGCTAACGGCTTATGGACTAGGCTGTACTCGGCACTTAGCGTGCGCTACGCATCGACCAGAAGCGTGCGCTAAGGCGTTGACTCGGCTTTTCCAAAGCCGTCCAGTACATCCGACACAATCCGACAGGTCCCCGCCAGATCTCACCTACCGCACGTCCCAATCAATTTGACCCCGCATAGCGTGCGCTAATTACATTCTGTAGCGTGCGCTATGAAACCATGTTAGCGTACGCTACCCTTAGCCTGTAGCGTGCGCTACATGCACAGAATTTCAACCTTACAAATCACAACCATGAAATTAAACGCTCGGCAACATCGGATTATGAAATACGGAGAATAACACTAGACAAACGTATAATCATTACAATATCACAAGTTCCAATTACATAACAGAAATCTCGGGCATTACAGTCCTAGGCAAATTAATTGTGACTGTTTGTTTCCGGAAAAGACATGTCTGGTTTTGGTTTTTGAAATAATATTGGTGCATGTACTATGAAATGTGTAAGCGATTGGTTTGCCTTGATTACTTGTACTAGCGTAATTGCTAACCCCTCTGGGGACCCGTTTTGGGGAAATTCTTGTTATGGATTTCAGGTTATGATTATCCGGACGAGCGGGCACCTGGACAGTACGAGGACGTTGGCCAGGGTCGTTGACATGTGCATTTGGGTCTTTCTATTTCTTTCGTCCATTTCGATTTGGTTGTTCTAATAATTATAAACTTATAGAGTGTACTCGCGAGTACTTAGGCTTTTCATTTCAAACTTCATATTGTGCTACTTTTAAATTGTTACATTGTTGGTTGATGATCATTTCGCCGGTTGCTCCGGGCGCAACTTTTTATGTCCTATAATTAAATGTGTGTGTCCTCGCTAACCGGGATGGTTAGTTGAGTGGAGTTTTCTTGTTTGTAGCCTGGTGGGTCCCATGTGGGGGGGTCCACGGCGCTGTAATATACTCTGAATATCTCGGGGTGTTACAGAAAATGGTATCGGAGCTCTAGGTTTATGGATACCTAGGCTTGTTGGTTATTTGGGTCTAGTCGTGTTTGTTTTGCACATTGTCACACCGCTGCCAGCATCCCAGTACTTCCAGTGCTCGCAAGTTTTCTTATTCGGCTTTTTTGTTTCTTGCATTGTATTTCCACTTTTGAATCGTAGTTGCTTTTCCTCCCTTACTCATCATCGATATACTTCTGTTATCTCTCAACATCAGTATGGATGCCGGAGGAAACCGTGGTCGTGGTCGTGGACGCGGACGAGGACGTGGGGCAGCCGGTGGGGCGGCCACGTCGCATTCTTCGAGCCGGCGTCTGGTGACCGCCACGATCATGCTTCTTCTCGGGAGCGCGCCGATCTTGGTATTGCGAGGCATTAAGCAAATGGTTAACCAGATGGCGGCTATAGCTCAGGTGGTCCAGAACCCAGATCAGGCCCATGCTAATCGGGGCGGAGCGGATCGCTGGCTTCAGGATGTCATCAAGATGCATCCTCCTCAGTTTTCGGGAGCTTCGGACCCGATCGGCTGGGAAGGGTGGATCAAGGAGATATCCAAAGTATTCACTGCTACCAACTGCCCCGAGGACCGTAAGGTCCCTATTGCTCAATATTTTCTCACGGGAGATGCTACATATTGGTGGGAGGTCGTTGGTCCCAAAGATCATGTTGCTTCGTGGGCCGAATTTCTAGAATTGATGGAGACCGAATATTGTCCGTGGCCGGTCAGACAGGCTCGAGTGCATGCTTTCTATGATGCTCAACCACTGGATATCCCCGTATCTCAGGCCATTGTCGACTTTAACAAGGAGTTGGGTTATGTGAAGACCCAAGTTGTCGAAGGGAGCGACAAGATTTTCCATTTTTCCAGGAGGATGAAACTGTCCATTCGGGACTATATGTCTGGGCTCGTCTGTACTACCTTGAAGGATTATCAGAGTCGAGCTCTTGCTTATGATATGTCGGTGACCGCTAGCGATTTGGCTCGTGAGAGCAAGAAGCAAAAGTCGGTTGGAAATTTTTTGGGTCCCAAGAGTGGAGGCCAGCAGAAATCTCAGGCTACAGATACTTCTACGGGCGGTTCGGCTCGTTTCTCTGGGAATTTTCGGAGTGCCACCGGAACCGTCGTCCGGGACCCCAGATGCTTTAACTGTGGAAAGCCAGGCCACGTGAACCGGGATTGTCTTCGTCCACCTTTGACTTGTCATACTTGTGGTCAGTAGGGCCACAAAGCTTCTTTCTGCGAGAAGCTCAGACAGTTTCGCGGTGCCCGTTCTTCTCACCCAGCACCTATAGAGCCGAGCGTGAACCAGGGCTCATTTGCTCCGCCGCCTCCACCGAGTGTCGGCCGAAGTAGGGGTCGGGGTCAACCCGCTAGAGGAGGAACTTCTAGTGTCGGCTCCGCCCAGCCGCGTATATACGAGATGAAGAGGGCCGATGACCCAGCGGCTACTGTGGCGACAGGTACCGTTTATATCCATTCCCATCCTGTCAGTGTGCTTTTTGATTCGGGTGCTACGCATTCATTCATTTCTCTAGAGTGTGTACGCCGTTTGAGTCTCGACTGCTTGTCACCTTGCGAGCCTTTCATCGTTAAACTTCCTAGCGGTGATAGAATTGTCGGTGATCGAGAAGTCCGAGACTGTTCTGTGATTATTTGTGAGAGAGCTTGGCTCTCTAATCTTATTGTCGTGGGTATCGAGGGTGAGGATTTAATTCTCGGGAATGATTGGCTCGAGCGGCATGGTGCAATCATGAACTACCGCACGAGGATCATTACCATGTTAGCCGAGGACGGCACTGAACACTCTTTCGCGGGGCGAAAGAGAAACCAGAAGTTTGTTATTAACGCCCTGAAGGCGATGAAACTCCTGCGAAAGGGGTGTACTGGTTATTGGTGCTACGCCTTGAAGGCTGAGAATGGTGGAGTCGAGCTTTCGTCAATTCCAGTCGTTAGTGAATTTCCTGATGTATTTCCTGACGAGTTGCCGGGATTGCCACCGGATCGTGAGGTTGAGTTTGTTATAGAATTAGAGCCGGGTGCGGCTCTGATTTCGAAGGCGCCGTATCGCATGGCACCTTCAGAGATGTCAGAGTTGAAGAAGCAGTTGAGTGAGCTTCTGGAGTCGGGGTATGTTCGACCGAGCGCCTCGCCTTGGGGCGCACCGGTCTTGTTTGTGCGTAAGAAGGATGGTTCACTACGTTTGTGTATCGACTATCGCGAACTAAACAAAGTGACCATCAAGAACAAGTATCCTTTGCCAAGGATTGACGACTTGTTCGATCAGTTGCAGGGAGCTGCGGTGTTCTCGAAGATTGATTTAAAATCGGGGTACTATCAGCTCCGGGTGAGGGAGTCCGACGTGCTGAAGACAGCTTTTCGGACGAGATACGGACATTATGAGTTTGTAGTTATGCCTTTCGGGTTAACTAATGCTCCGACGGTGTTCATGCAGTTGATAAACAAAGTCTTTATCGAGTATTTGGATAAGTGTGTCGTCGTCTTTATTGACGATATTCTGATATATTCAAAGAATGAGGAAGAGCATGCCCATCATTTGCGGATAGTGTTAGACATTTTGAGGGCCGAGCAACTCTATGCGAAGTTCTCGAAATGTGAGTTCTGGCTGAAGGAAGTGATGTTTCTGGGTCACGTGATTTCAGCCGAGGGAGTTCGAGTGGATCCGCAGAAGATTGAGGCAGTGTTGGATTGGGCTCCGCCCACAAGTGTGAAGGAGGTCCGTAGTTTCTTGGGTTTGGCTGGCTACTACCGTAGGTTCGTCGAGAGTTTCTCAAAATTAGCTCGGCCACTTACACAGTTGCTCCATAAATCCGAGAAGTTCGTCTGTACCGATGAGAGGCAGTCGAGTTTCGAGGAGCTGAAGAAACGTCTGACTTCAGCCCCGGTTTTGGCGTTGCCATGTGGCAACGAGGGATTCGCCGTTTATAGCGATGCTTCGGGCCAGGGTCTTGGGTGCGTATTGATGCAGCACGGCAAGACCATTGCCTATGCGTTGAGACAATTGAGACCGTATGAGCTTAACTACCCTACTCATGATTTGGAGTTAGCGGCAGTCGTTTTTGCGCTCAAGATTTGGCGTCACTATCTTTTCGGCTCTGCATGTCAGATTTTTACCGATCATAAAAGTCTGAAATATATATTTACTCAGCGGGAGTTGAATATGAGGCAGAGGAGGTGGTTAGAGCTGATTAAGGATTATGACCTCGAAATCCTTTATCATATGGGGAAGGCGAACATCGTAGCCGACGCCTTGAGTCGGAAACCGATTGCGTTGCGAACACTTGAGGTCCTCACGTCTCAGTCTGAGCTTCGGCGGGCTTTGATTGAGTTTGATATTGAGGTTTTATTGCCTGGAGCTGTCGGGCAACTTTGTGCTTTGGGAATTTCGTCGTCTTTAATCGATGAAATTAAGCTGAAACAATTAGAGGATCCGATGATTACTCAAATCCGAGAGAACGTTCTTAAGGGAAAGTCTCCTGGGTTTGTGATTCACGAGGATGGTGTTTTGAGATTCCAGAGTCGGCTTTGTGTGCCGAACGATCCAGAGTTGCGACAGAGTATTTTGCGTGAGGCCCATTCCACACCCTATTCCGTTCATCCTGGTTCGAGTAAGATGTACAAGGACATGAGGAGGAACTTCTGGTGGAATGATATGAAGGAGGAGGTCGCACAGTTTCTGGCGAGATATTTGACTTGCCAGCAGGTCAAAATCGAGTATCAGGGACCGGCTGGGTTATTGCAGTCACTTCCCGTTCCGGAATGGAAATGGGAAGATATATCGATGGATTTCATTACGAGTTTGCCGAGATCGAGATCGGGCATGAATATGATTTGGGTGATTGTTGATCGTCTGACCAAGTCGGCACATTTTCTGGGCATCAAGGACGCTTGGGGCCCGGAGAAATTGGCTCGTGTGTTTATCGCGCAGATTGTGAGACTTCACGGTACTCCGAAGTCTATTGTTTCGGATCGTGATGGCCGTTTTGTATCGCACTCTTGGCAGGCGGTGCATAAGGCGTTGGGTACCCGTTTGCATTTGAGTACCTCTTTTCATCCCCAGTCAGATGGACAGTCGGAACGCACTATCCAAACATTCAAGGACATGTTGCGTGCTTGTGCCCTCGATTGGAGTAGCGACTGGGAGGAGCATTTGCCATTGATCGAATTCATGTACAACAATAGTTGGCACGCGTCGATTCAGATGGCACCGTATGAGGCACTTTATGGGCGACGATGTCGATCGCCGATTTGTTGGAATGAGGCGTCCGATTTGGTCGGGACCGAGCCGGATGTCGTTTTAGAGACGAGGCGGAAGATAGAATTAATTCGGGAACGGATGTTGACGGCCCAGTCGGCGAAGTCATATGCCGATGTCCGTCGTCGACCTTTAGAATTCGAGGTGGGAGACCACGTTTTGCTGAAGGTGTCGCCGACGAGAGGAGTTTTCCGTTTCGGGAAGAAGGGGAAGTTGAGTCCGAGATTTATTGGTCCCTTCGAGATTCTCGAGCGGGTCGGTGGGTTAGCATACCGTTTGGCGTTACCCCCGGCCTTGAGTCACATTCATAGCGTTTTTCATGTTTCCCAGCTGAGGAAATATGTTCCGGATCCTAGTCACGTCATCGATTATGGCGAGATTGATATTGCTGAAGATATTACTTTTGAGGAGCGTCCTTTGAAGATTTTGGAGCATCGTGAGAAATGACTGAGGCATAAGAACATCCCTTTGGTCAAAGTGCAGTGGTCGAGACACGGTGTCGAGGAGGCAACTTGGGAAACCGAGGATAGCATGCGTGCTAGGTACCCTGAGTTGTTTGTTTCTTAAGTTTCGGGACGAAACTTATTTTTAGAGGGGTAGAATATAATATCCGCATTTTTTCTTTCCCTTGTATTTTCATTTTTGGTGTATTTCTCGATCGTAGTGACCCTCCTGTACCTTTCAGTGTGTCCTTCATGTCAACTGTTGAACTGTATTCTCGTTATTGTGGTGCGGAACCGCCGTTTCGGGGTTGCCGTGGATCCATTTCGTGTTATTGGTTCCCAAATACTGATTCCTATCGTTTTATTCTCTTTCCGGATCATTTTTATCATTTTGGGACCCAAAAGGGGGTGTGGGCCGCGGCACAAGATGTGTGTGCCGCGGTACACAAATTTCTTCAGTAGTTGGTCGAGCAAACTGTACTGTGTGCCGCGGCACACTCATCCAGTGCCGCGGCACAGTGCCAAGTCAGTGCCGCGGCGCAACCGTCCGGTGCCGCGGCACACTCATGTGACATCTGCGACCAAAACCCGCTCAGACTGGTGCCGCAGACACGCAGCCGTGGCCGTCTGACACCTTTGCGAACCACAGGAGTAATTTTTGGCTGTGCCGCGAACACCTCGGTGCCGCGGCACACAATGCGGTCAACCCCCTATATTTTGTTGTTTTGAGCGTCAGCTGCTCATTTCCTTCTTCTTCTTCCTGCAACGCGAGAGAGAGTGAGAGAGAGGGGGAGAGTTCTTCATCATTATCCATTGGGGGGTTGATTTTCATCATTTTTTCTTCAGTAGTGAATCCCGGACAATCAATCCAACGCGTGTTCTACGGATCTTAGTACTTGAATCTCCAAAGGTAACATCTCTAGAACCCTATTTTCGAATAATTGGGGATTTTGGGGTTTTTGTCCGATTCTTTCCGTTTTGTTGATGGATTCTTGATGAATATGATTAATCTTGTTGATATCATTAATTTCCCTACGGATTCATGGTATATTTTCATAGTTTTGCGGAATCGAGAGGGTTTGGTTGTGGTCCGCCCTCGTTGTTATTTTGTGCGAATATACATGAATCGTAGGCGGATTTTCGGGTGTATTCCATTTCCGTATTCGGCTAGAGTTGTTTGTAATTATGTTCTTCGAATCATTAGGTTCGGTTCCGTTGATTCCTAGTGTTCGTCGGTGATTATCCTTTCCGTTCGTTGCGTCATCAAAATATTCAAGGCAAGTATTCTTGGAAACCCTTATGCTTAACGTGAAATGGTAATGTATATTGTGTGTGCTTTACTCACCTCGGGAGGGTCCGACGGGGCCTCGAGGGAATCTATGGCTTCGTCCTGGATTCATGAGTTTGATTCGCTAGCCAGCTCGGGAGGGTCCTTAGAGGCCTCGAGTGGGATTCGTGGCTTCGTCCGGTCTAGGTGACGTGTGGTGCTTGGTTTGTTTTATGAATGTGGCCGGCTCGGGAGGGTCCTTAGAGGCCTCGAGTGGGATTCGTGGCTTCGTCCCGGTCTAGGCAAATTAATTGTATTGTTTGTTTTAGGAAAGACATGTCTGGTTTTGGTTTTTGAAATAATATTGGTGCATGTACTATGAAATGTGTAAGCGATTGGTTTGCCTTGATTACTTGTACTAGCGTAATTGCTAACCCCTCTGGGGACCCGTTTTGGGGAAATTCTTGTTATGGATTTCAGGTTATGATTATCCGGACGAGCGGGCACTGGACAATGCGAGGACGTTGGCCAGGGTCGTTGACATGTGCATTTGGGTCTTTCTATTTCTTTCGTCCATTTCGATTTGGTTGTTCTAATAATTATAAACTTATAGAGTGTACTCGCGAGTACTTAGGCTTTTCATTTCAAACTCCGTATTGTGCTACTTTTAAATTGTTACATTGTTGGTTGATGATCATTTCGCCGGTTGCTCCGGGCGTAACTTTTTATGTCCTATAATTAAATGTGTGTGTCCTCGCTAACCGGGATGGTTAGTCGAGTGGAGTTTTCTTGTTTGTAGCCTGGTGGGTCCCATGTGGGGGGGGTCCACGGCGCTGTAATATACTCTGAATATCTCGGGGTGTTACAGATTTGGTCTTTCAATTAATACATACAACTCAATCTCAATACATACCCGCGCAGGGGTCAAAATACAACACGCTCCCGTGCAACGGGGAATGTACTACAGTGGAAATAACCGCAACTCAACCAATACAACAACGTACGGGTACTCATGTGATTAGTATATTTCTCATTCATCATCCTTCGTGTCAACCCTGTGTTATGCTCCCCAAGGCCCTGCACGTACCTACATCCACCCCCTGATTTCTCGGGGGTTAGCAAAATTCCACTATTTTGCCAGTGCAAGTACAAAGTGCAATTACGAGTCATACAAATCATATTCCAAGAATAATAATAATTAGGAATCCTCAACGATCCAAACATAACGTAAAATACTTCCCGAGGCAAAGAGTTTGAGTAAACTTTCCAAATTCGAAAGATCACAAATCAAGAGAACGATTTATAAAATGTTTTAAAATGCCCTCGGGAGTTTTAACGGAAAACAGTTTAGGATTATCGAATCCTTATCTTTCAAAAAAACGATAGGGGTCTTAGCCCAAAGATTTACTTTCTCAAATAAAACCAACAACAATTCACATGGTTCATAGCCCACACGTGTCCTCGACGGATATAAAGTCAACAGAATATAACCACCCAAGATACGAAATCTTGGTAACACGTTGTAACGCCCCAACCCGACAAGGGAAGAAGCGTCACTTTATGGTGACATATCAGATACAACAGATTCAAATCAAACAGCGGAAATCTTAAATAAAATTTATCAAAAGAGTATCAAAAGGGGATTAAAACAACACCAAGTGTCCCCGAAACCGAACAAAAGAAAGTACGATACAAATGTCCAAAATCCGGAAATAACGATAAGGAAATAAAGTTCATTATTAAAATAAAGCTATAGGGTAATCCACTCTCTCTCATCCCCAAGCTAATAACCCCGCTCCTAGCTTAAGTCCTGCCGCATGGAGAAGAAAAGCGGCTGAGCATAAAAAGCTCAGTGAACAGATATGAAATAAACAAGCAATACAAAGCAATACGAAATGAGGTTACATGTGGTGGCACTTGGTTATATCAAAGGTATATCAAAAGTATATCAAGGTATATCAAAGGTTCATCAGAGTTAGGTATGAAAAGTTATCAAGATTTAAATATCAAGGATCATCAAAGTTAAGTGTCAAATGATTTCAGTATTTAACCCCCATGCCCAAATAAGACTCAAATAAACAAAGTAGTCCAATGGAGTGATCAACTCCCCAAATGTGAATGGACCGCATTGCCCGCATGCCCAATCACCAAATATAATATGGGCCAAATGTAGAGTGGCCCAAAATAATCAAATCAAATATCAAACAGATCAAATCTAGGATGCATCCATACGCCCCTGTAAGCAGATAACAATAATGATGGCCAAAGCAAATATAATATAACAGGGACGGTGGGGGACATCTCTCCAACCCCACTGGAGTACATAACATTGGTGCATCAATGCTATGGTTGTGGCTACTCCACAACAAGTAATACAAAATGCCCGGGTAAATACTGAAGGGTCAAATAGTCAAGGTCCTAGATGAAAGTATATATGTCAAAGGTCAAAAGTTCAAATCAGATATCAAGGTTCAAATATAAAGGGACCATATCACATGTTCAAATCAAAGGTTCAGATACCAAATCAAAGTCAAAATCAGATATACAATAATGAGGAGAGAGAGAGTAAGTCATGAGAGAGAAAAGTTGCACCCTTGCTGAAAGGGTGCGGAATATCTGTACCTTAGTTCCAAAGCAAAAGCAAGGTCAAACAAACAAGGAGAAAAGAATCACTCCCGCTTCACCGAACCTACAAAAGAGCGGATACGAATCAAGACGAGCTCATTTCTCATAAGTTACCTCTTTTAGTTATCTTTCCATTTTTAGTAACTTTCCATATTTATCAGCTTTCTATTTTAGGTAACTTTCTATTTTAGCAGGTTATCAAAATTAGCGAGTTTTCTCAATATAGACATGTTCTATATAGTTAGTTATTCATCTCATAAAGTTTTCATGTCATGTTAAGTTATGGATTTCATTTTATGCATGTTTTCTAAGATTAGGGTTTCTTATGACAAGTCTTCAAAATTTAGGGTTAAAAGTGTCAATAATGAAAGTGAAGGGTCAAAACTGAATATAAATACTCAAATACATATATATACAGTCCATACACTTCAAGTATCACATATATACACATTACACCCTCAAGTATCACAAATTACAAAAAAAAATAACCCTAATACACCCTAATTTCCACAATTAAATCATTGATTATCAAAACTAGCATGTAAGGCCAATAATTATTTCAAAGTGTCACGAACATCCCCTAACATATTATTCCAGCCAAAACATGCATACATTCATCATATTTATATTATTAGTCCCTCTAGGTATCATATTTACAATATAAACCTTCTAATCATCAATTATCTCTTATGTTTCATAATTTCAGCTTTTAAACACAAACAGGTCACCAATATATGAATTTTTATTCCATATTAGAACTCCAAAATAAAATTCATAAAAATTCTCACATGTACTTGAAGGTCTTTAGAACCAACACGAATTTTTACAGAATTTATCAGTTAGTATAAACACACATTAAAAATACCCAAACCCAGACTACTCAGAAAACCGACCACCAACAGTACCTAAAAATTATCCGCCTCAACGACCTATCATTTCATTCAGAAAAAATCCACAAAAATTCCAGTCACAAATAACCCAAATATTACCCCTGTAAAAGGAGAGCTCCTAACTCCTTATGGTTTGAACATGAAAAATCATAAACCATGACTGAAATTAAATTCTGCAAATACAGTTTTGACATATCGTCTCATAAAATTCAAAAATTGGACCAAATCAAATTCAAATCCATCCAAACCAATTGGAATACTTAACTAAGACCCTAAAATGAGTTTACAAATAAAAATACAGAATTAAACATTAATAGAATTCGTTTGGTGATGCATACATATTCTATTATCAAAGCTGTCCAAATCAATTAATTTATTTAAACCCTGATTTATCTAATTCTTTTTAATCCATTTAATTATATGATCATAACACATCATATATTCATAAAATAAACATTAAAAACACATCAAACTAATTCTCATATGAATCCAACAAGATCAATAACAAAACATCCATACGATTCATAACAATTTCATGGTTATTTCTTAGCCGATTTATATAGGTTTTTAGAATAGGTTTTTATCACACGAATTAAGGATCAAAAGAGTGAATCAAAATCACAAGAACATACCAAATAAGGCTGAGAAAAACATGACCAAGAATCGGGCCAAACAAATCAACCAAAACCGAATCAAAACCCTTCCAAGATGATGTATGGATCGAATGGGGAGGGAAAACCAAGAACAAGACCACCAAATGCTTCCAAACAAATTCCAATGCGCACCAAACTCTTCCACGAACGCGTATGAATGATCACCAATGATCCGAGAGCATTATTTTGGTATTTTTGTATGTGTTGGATCGTATGGTAGGGAGAGAAAAGAAGAAATGGTGTTTTAATTCTCTTGGTTAAGGAATTTAGGGAAAGAAGTGTGGTTTTTAATGAAAATTAATGTGATTGGCAAAAATTAAGGGATCCTTATCCCATGATATGTGAAATTTCGGCTAAGGGGGGGAAAAAGAGGTCAACTCTTTAAAATTTTATGGAAAATATTGTAATACCCTGATTTTTCGGATATATTTTTCGTTTATATATTGGATATCGTGGATGGTTAATTATGCTCGAGGACGTTGTGAACGTTTGATAATGTTATTGAATTGAGTATATGTATTGATTTTGCCGTATGTTCAAATTCGGTATGTCGTGACATTGGACAGGAATTGCTGAAATTGGCTAAGTATAGAATACTTAGCGTACGCTAATGTTCAAGATTTACGTACGCTCAATCACAAGAGTTACGTATGTTATGGCCGAGACATTACGTACATAACATAGGAATCAGACGATTGAGTCATGGTCGGCAGGTGGGACCCTGTGTCGGCAACTTTCGGCGGAGGATATTGACAGGTGAGTCAACGTACGTGTTACGTACGTTATACAGGATGTGTTACGTACGTAACACGACCATTGTACTGTAGCAAGTCAACTGGTATATTACGTACATTATATGGTATGGGTTACGTACGTAATGGACTTCACGAAATGAGACAGTGAGTTTGTTACGTACACTATGGATTTTGGATTACGTATGTTAAAGTTGTTACGTACGTTAAGCAAGGACACTTACGTACGTAACGAGATGCGCAATTTATATAATAAGAGCTGGTCTTTCATTTGTTCACGAAAGGAAACTCATTTCTCCCACCCCAGCTCGTCCTTCTTCACTTCTAAGTGTATTCTAAACACTTCTAACATGATTGTGAGCTTGGAATCATGCAATTAGAGCTTGGTTATGGAACTATTGTTGATTCTTGAAGTGATTTCTTGTGTTATCCATATTCTATGAGGTATGTTGGATATTTGTCCTTTTCATTTTGGAATTTTGATGTTATAATTGATGAATGATCCGTATGAAGATTATTATGATGTTGTTATTGCGATTCTTGAGGATATATGAGGTTTATGTTGAAGGAAGATGATGATATGCCTTGAATATGTTGATTATGATTATAGAATCATAGAGTTCTTGATGTTCTTGAGGCCATATGATGACTATGATGATTTGATAATTCGTTTAACCGATTTAAGATGGTATTCTAAATCATAGTGATGATAGTGGTTGATTTAGATGAGATGAATCTTGATATGAGGTTGAATTCCGGATTGAATATGTTGTGATCATTGTTACCAAGTTGGTTCGATTATTGATATGATTATTGTTCTAGGTTGATTAACCAATAGGTATAATCGTTTTGCTGCGGTGAAAGGCCGTAGATTCCGTCCAGTTGGGGCTGAAGAGCTCGTAGACGAGGGCGATGAGTTCGGTGTTGGTTTTGTCATGTTGGTATCCAGGCAAGTGTTTACTTGTTCGGTTGTAATGTTTTGATGAGTAATTCCATTTACATTTCATAAGTATTTTATGTTGTATTGCATATTGACGAATGTTCAGTGATGTTCTAAAAGGATTAGAATGCACAGTTGATGATTGTTAAGATACTTGGACAATCTTGGGAAGATTGTAGTATTCAGATATTGTTGATGTCATTTTGGATATTCTTGGTCTGTGGTATGCATTTTGGAAGGATATCCGGATAGAGGTATGTTTTATGGCAATCGTACTAGAAGATGGTGTACGAGAAAGTATTCGGTATTGAGGTATTATGTGGTATTATCGTGATATTGGGATTTTGATGAGAATCGTTGGATTACCGGGAGTGGTAAGGTTATCGTTGAGGTTATTATTCTCATGATGCATGGCATGTGAATATTTATGTTTATGTACTTGCGGTTATTTGTCAGAGCATTATTGCTGACCCCGTTGTGGGACTTGTTTTTCAAGTATTGAGGAATTTGATGGTAGCGGTCGTGAGGCGAGGTTTCCGGACGATACTGGCTATGGCATATGTTGGGGAATCGTGTATGTTGTTTGTGTATATCATTATTGATGTATATGTATCTTGGACTGTATTTCTATCCGCTGCGTGAGTTCTTTCAAATGGCTTTCGGCTTTATGCCAACTGAGTTTGATTTCGAAAACCGATTCCCTTAACCGAGTTTTTGGCCTTGATTGTCTTGATGGTAGTTGGTGTTTGTATGTGGCTTTTGTGAGTTTTGTAAAATACTACCGTCATCGGCCTTTTTAGGCATTTTTGTAAATGGTTTTTAGCCTGGTGGGTGTTAGGAGTATGCCCTCGAATGCCACTCAGAGGTTGTTGGGTGAGGGCATTGTACTTGTAATTATGTAAACCATTTATATAAGGCAAATGAATGTTTCTTTATTTACTGGTAGTTACTGGCATTCCTAACTCGTAAATAAACATATAGAAACTAGTCCATGTATTTGAGAGTAAAACGTTCCACTCCTTATTGGATAAGGGGGTCGGCACTGGAAAGGTTATAGCTCAAATACTTAATCGTTCGCAAGTCGATGAAACTTGACTGGGCGTTAAGTTTATGTGAAGACTTGTATGACGTGTTCTTTGACATGGAGAGTGCCTGTCGAACACTAATGGTTAGTGGGAGCACACGTTATAGGTATGCTAATTGGATTAGTATACTCGAACCGACTCACCCTCGATTCGTCACATGGATTTCACTCAGGACGATCAATGACGGAATCGAAAGGTTGTGATAGGTATTCGTGAACCTTCGACTTGAGGATTTAGTAGGGATGTGCTTGTGACGTCAAGATTTTCATTAGAGTAGTTCGACCTGTAAACCTAAGTCGGGGTCAACTCGACGTGCATCTTGACGGGCAAGTAGCAGGTCTTATGAATACCAAGATAGAATTCTTTCTCCCGTTAGTGAGCGGGTTATATGTCCTATGCGGTTATTGGCGGATGAGATCATAAGTCTTTGGCCAAAGCATTGGAGCTAGTTGTATTAGATACACGGCATTTCGATGATCTCGATTTGCATTAACGCATGCATAGCGTCAAGTACGGATATGGTTTGGTAGACCGTGACCCTATAACTTGATCGGGACATTTGAAAGAAGGGTTTATACGTATACCGGTATTTACTTAGAATGGTTCTTGAATGATCCCAATCATTCGTTCTCGGCATAAGTGCAGTGTAGGCCACCAGTGGCTAGGTGGTGCTACTACTCTTTGGTTCCTCCCATTGTTGATCGAGACGGACCTACCGAGTCGCGCATTAGGATTGACAACGGAATGAATCGAGCTAATTCTCTCATTATGAATATTAGATATTGGATATCTAATTTTGGAACATTGGATGTTTAAATCGATTTATTGGATAAATTGATTTACGGCCTAATGAATTAAATAAATTACTGGGTGATTAATTTAATTCATGAATATAATTATTTCTTGGAGAAATTAATTATGTTATTTTGTATTTAATATGTTTAATTAATTAGATTAATTAAACGACATAAATACATCGGAACGGAATAGGAGTTTATCTGTTTGGACTCACGGGAGTCCGAAACGAACCGAACTCGACCGTTTTCTAGCATGGGCCAACCCCCCACTTATTACCATGTGTGTGTATTGACTTGTCCCCATCATGGTTTTGGAATCTCATGTGATTGAGGGGACAAGTATCATATACATTATATGGGGAATCAAATCATGATATATGTATTTGTTTTCATGTGGGTTGAATAAGAATATATAGAAGACTTTGATCTCTCATCCTTACAATACTTCTTGGCATTTACATATCATTGAGTTTGAGAGAGAGAGAGAAAATTGTTTTCTCTTTAGTCATCTTCTTCTTCAACCTTGTTCTTGTTTTCTTAGAAAAATATCAAGACATAAAGAGAGAGTAAGATTAAAACACTTGGAGTGTAGTAATCTTTACATATATAGCTTCATCACCTAGCTCTAGCCGTATCCTCGGAGGATAGCAAGGTGTTGTCATTCCGTTCGTTTCTCGTGGCGTGGCAAGTAGAGACGCGGTGCTTTCGGCGTTGGATCGTTCAAGAGCTTGGGGAATAGCTCAAGAGAAGGTTACCATTTAATCAACGGACTTCGAGGGTTAGTTTCTTACGACTCTTGCTTTTCGTTTATATATTCGTATATACGTAGCTCGATCGATCCTCGTAGGAATTCGGATCGAATTAATTTTCGTTTTACCGCTTCCGATGGGCCTTCGTTTTTAGGCACCGAATCCCAAAAGTGGTATCGGAGCGTAGGTCTTGCGATCGTATATACGATATTAGCATTTGGAATGCTCGATTAGATGGTGAATGATTTGGAATCATTTTAGTCATAATCATGGTATATGTTTTTACGTTCGTTGTAATTATATTTTTCGTAAGTTTATGTCTAAATATAAATCTTAATTTCTTGGAAAAATGATTTATGTTGAAGATATGAATGTTGGAGAATATAGATATTAGATATCCGGTTGAAAAACTAGTCCCGAAATGCCGTTGGACGGTCAGGAGGGGTCCGAAGTCGGGAGCCGCGGCCCCGGGGCTGGTGCGGCCGGCACAGGCGACCAGCTCTTGTGGGCGCAGCCTGATCTTGAGGCCGCGGCACGAGGCTGCTTGGCGGCCGGCCGGCTGCCGAGCATGATCGGCCATGCCGAGCATGTCTGCCCGGCATCTTTGCCGTGATGACTTCGGCCATGGCGAGCAATTTCGCCCGGCTCGATTTTTCGTGTATTCTTGAAAATTAATCTCCCTCATGTTAAATTGGATTTAATATGATTAAAATGATTTATGGTATTTCATTTTATAAGGGAAATTTGATTAATTGGAATATTTATGGTCGATCAATTATTTTGAGCGTTATCATATTACCGATTGTGTGAATCGATTGGATCGGTTCGTATTATTGATTGGATCAATGTATCTCTCGCTTTCCATTTATTTAGTATTTATTAGATGAATGCTTTTGAATGGGGATGTGGTTCGTGGACTTAGTTTTTGAATCGCTCGTTTTATTCGATTGGGTTGTAAAGGCCGTTTTGAGCCTATTTATTTTACTAGAAATGTTTGTATCTAGGATG
Source organism: Orobanche coerulescens (assembly GCA_033398695.1). Classification (NCBI taxonomy): domain Eukaryota; kingdom Viridiplantae; phylum Streptophyta; class Magnoliopsida; order Lamiales; family Orobanchaceae; genus Orobanche; species Orobanche coerulescens. The sequence continues at coordinate 185,290,152 of CM065801.1, forward strand.
CAATTTTTGATGTAAAATTTATATGTAATGACGAAGACCGGAGGAAGATCCATTTCGAGAAGACGAAGATTCAAGACGAAGACTTGTAATTAGATTACGAGTTTTGTTTTCTAGGAACGGTTCATGAACCACATGTTGGTAGCAACTAGGTTGTGAATGGTTGTTTCATATTGTATGAATGCCACAAACGCGCTTAAACGATTAATGTGCAAAGTGTAACGTTAATCGCGATAATTCTCCCACAACAAATAATTAAGTTTATAAGGTTTCAAAGTTTTTCCTTCCCTCCATCGAGTTTTCGAAATTGAAATCCAAACCGGATGTGCTATGCTTCCGAGTTATCGGGGTAGTCGTTCGGGAGGACGGATAAATTACAGGAGCGCATTGGATGCCTTCGGTTGGAGCAAATTTTATCCCTAGAAACACGATAGGTTGCGGATAAGATTCAATTGTGAAACCGATTGCGTCGATGGTATAAACTTAACTTGTTCACGAACCATAGAAACCGTATAGGTTGAGGGGAGTGAACAAGGGGAAAAAGAAGATCGAATCATCCATTAGATGGGTTGGTGTTGGACACCACTTTATGAAAATTAATAGACTAGAAACCTGTTCGGTTGCCCTCTATTAAGATTTATAAAGAACTCGATCACCACTATGAAGTAGAGCGACGATACTTCCGGATATCACATGGGAGTGTGTTATTCCGATAAAAATAGTGGGAGCTGGGTAACAAGAATAGAAAAGACCTTAATTCTATACTCAGAACATAATTGAATGAGTCACTAATTAATCTGTTATACTTAATGCAGACAAATCTCAATATGACAATGAATCCACTCGCAATTCTACTCGAAAAGAACACCTTAATGGGACCTAACTTTGTGGATTGGCTCCGAAATCTGATGATTGTCCTCAGTATAGAGGCTGTGGGATACGTCTTGGAGAGGGTCATTCGGGGGTCTCCTATGCGGACTCGAGCCAATCAGGAAGAGATTGAAAACCACGAAAAGTGGGTTAAGGATGACGTGAAAGTCCGTGCTTATATGATGGCTTCCATGTCTAATGAGCTTCAGAGAGCTCATGAGAAAATGACTTCTGCTAGACAGATTCTATCTCACTTAACCGAGCTTTATGGTGAGCACAGTCGAACTGCTAGATATGAGATATCCAAGCAACTGTTCGGTGCAAGGATGAAGGAAGGTGAGAAGGTTGGGGAACACGTCCTCAAAATGATATCCATGATCGAGAGATTGGAGGCTCTTGATTTTAAAATGGATACTTCTCTCCAAACCGACCTTATCCTACGGTCTCTCCCCTGATTCCTTCTCACGGTTTGTTATGAACTTCAACTGCAATGAGATTGCATGTAACTTAGCCGGGCTAATGAACAAGCTGGTGACCGCTCGGTCTCGGATGAAGACCCGCGGATGAAGGAGTGCACTTGTGATTTCTTCTGGACTTCTAAGTCTAAGAATAAGAAGAAAAAGACCAAGAAGCGGACTGGACCACAAGCTAAGGACCTTAAGGGAAAGGGCACGGCCCGATGGTTCCAAAGAACAAGAAGAAGAAGGATACTTGTCTCAAGTGCGGTGGTGGGCCTTTGGGCTAGAGACTGTCCGATTCTTCATGGCACTTCGTATAGAACTTTTAGTTTTGGAAACAAATTGTTCTTCTTGTATTTTCTACTTCTGAATCTTGGATTAAGTGCTAGTTCTCATATTTGTACCGTGAATCGGGATGCGGAACAAAGTAGGAAGCTTGGAGGTGGAGAAGTTATGATCACGGTCGGAAGCGGGCATAGTGTCGAGGCGGCCAGACATAGGATCACTTCTTTTGGGTTTAGAATCCGGCTTTGTTTTGACTTTAGAAGATGTACTTGTTTTGCCCAAGGGCACAAAAACATTGTATCCATTCGGTCATGGACCGAAAAGGCTTTTCATTTTTCATTGGTGATGGTTCTGCCAAAATTTATTTTAGAAATAAACTAGTGGGTACTGCTACATTGTTGAATGGATTGTATCATCTAAATCTCGGCAACAAAGTAGTTGTGAATACTATAACTAGAAAACGCGGTAGGGATGAAACCAATCAAGTTTTGAAATGGCATCTTAGACTTGGTCATGTTGGTCGGACCAAGGTTTACAAGATGGAAAAAGATGGACTTATGGGTCCATTGGGATCGAGATCCCTTTCCTACTTGTGAATCTTGCCTTAAAGGCAAATGACTAAGTCCCCTTCACGGGGACATTTCAAAGAGCCGGCGATAAAGCGGGATTAATCCATACCGATGTATGTGGTGCTTTGGAAGCGGACGTGACGGATATCAATATTTCATTACGTTTACAGATGATCATACTAGGTATGGTTATGTATACTTAATGAAACATAAATCCGAGGCCTTTGAGAAATTCCAGAATTCAAGGCCTAGTCGAGAAACAAGCTGGTAATCATATCAAAGCACTTGGTCGGACCGAGGTGGCGAGTATATGAGTACGGAGTTTGTGAGTTCCTTAAAGAACATGGAATAGTTTCACAACTAACACCTCCAGTACTCCTCGGTTAAATGGTGTGTCGGAAAGAAGGAACCGGACCACTGTTGAACATGGTCCGTTCCATCTTGGGCTATCTTGACTTGCCGATTTACCTGTGGGGTATGCACTCTGACCGCGTATATCTTGAACAGATGTCCTTCCAAATCCGTTCCTAAAACTCCACATGAGATGTGGGAAGGAAGGAAACCAAGTCTTAATCATATTAGGATTTGGGGATGTCCCGCTTATGTCAAGAAGACTAAGGTGGAAAAGTTGGAAGGTAGGTCTGCGAAGGGACGTTTCATTGGATTCCCGTCTGGGACGATGGTATATCTATTCTACATGCCCGAAGATCGAAGGATCATTGTTGCTTTACAAGCACACTTCCTGGAAGATGAGTTCATTCAGGAAGGCGGAGCAGGTAGAAGTATTTCTTTAGAAGAATACAATGAAACTCCTCGAGAGACACCTGTGCAAGAAACTGGAACCGAACTTTCTGAAACACAAGTACAACCACCTCGTAGGTCTAGTAGGGTGTCTCATTTACCTGAGAGGTATGGGCTTGTGCACTTGGAGGAGCTGGGTCTCCATGAGGTTCCAAGTGATAGCCAAGAGACCGACCCAACAACCTATGACCAAGCGATGGTGGATGTAGACTCCGCAAAATGGCGTGAAGCTATGAAAGCTGAGATAGACTCGATGCATGTAAATCAGGTTTGGACTCTAGTAGACCGCCCCAAGGGCATAGTGCCCATTGGGAATAAGTGGATCTACAAGAGAAAAACTGATGGTGATGGCAAGGTTGACGCCTATAAGGCCAGACTTGTGGCAAAGGGTTATACCCAGAAGGAAGGGATCGATTACCACGATACCTTCTCGCCCGTAGCCATGATCAAGTCTATTCGCATGATGCTTGCTATAGCTGCCTACCACGATTATGAGATATGGCAAATGGACGTAAAGACGGCTTTCCTTAATGGATTCCTCGAGGAGGAAATCTATATGGAGCGACTTAAAGGCTTTGTGTCTGAAGTCGATATTCGTAAAGTGTGCAAGCTTGACGTTCCATTTATGGATCAAGCAAGCGTCGCGTAGTTGGAATCTTCGTTTTGACGAGGCGGTCAAAGAGTTTGACTTCGTGCAAAATGAAGAGGAACCTTGTGTATATAAGAAAGTTAGTGGGAGCAAGATCGCATTCTTAGTACTATATGTAGATGACATTCTACTAATAGGAAATGATGTGGGAATGCTAGATTACGTGAAAGCTTGGCTTTGAGTAATTTCTCCATGAAAGACTTGGGAGAAGCAACCTATATTCTTGGTATTCGACTCTAGGGATAGAGCGAAGAGAACAATAGGCCTTTCCCAAGCCCTCTATATAGATAAGATCTTAAAGCGATTTAAGATGGATGATTCTAAAAGAGGGTTCCTACCTGCAACATGGAATAAAACTCACCTTGAAGATGTGTCCTCAAAGTGAGGAACAACGCAAGGAAATGAGTAATATACCATATGCTTCGCCGTGGGTAGCCTTATGTATGCTATGTTGTGTACAAGACTGACATTGCGCATGCCGTAAGCGTGGTGAGTAGGTTTCGAGCAAGCCCTGTAGGGAACATTGGGTGCTTTGTAAAAGAACGTTCTCAAGTACTTGATAAGACCGAGAGAAATGGTACTTATGTATGGAGGTGGAGATTTGGATGTGGTTGGATTCACCGATTCGGACTTCCAAGGGCGAAGGGCGACTCGATGTCCACTTCGCTACATATTTACTCTTAATGGAGGAGCGATATCTTGGCGTAGTGCCAAGCAAAGCGCGGCCGATTCCACTGTCGGTGAGTATCAAGCGGCCTCGGAGGCTTCAAGGAAGGGTTACGGATTAAGAAGTTTATAGGAGAACTTCAAATGATACCATGTCTTTGTTTGCTGTTCCATTTGTCTTTGCGACAATGACGGAGTCAGCACGAGCCAAGGAGCCGTGGTTTCACAACAAAGACCAAACATATTGAGAGGAAGTATCATCTCGTAAGAGAATTTGTTCGCAAGGGATACATTGTGCTGCATAGAGTAGACTCGGCCGACAACGTCGCCGATCCACTGACCAAGCCACTATCTCAGACTAGCTTGGAGCGTCATCTGGAGAACATGGGTATTAGATACCATAGTGTGTGCCATTGAGTGCAAGTGGGAGATTGTTAGGAGTATGCCCTCGAATGCCACTCAGAGGTTGTTGGGTGAGGGCATTGTACTTGTAATTATGTAAACCATTTATATAAGGCAAATGAATGTTTCTTTATTTACTGGTAGTTACTGGCATTCCTAACTCGTAAATAAACATATAGAAACTAGTCCATGTATTTGAGAGTAAAACGTTCCACTCCTTATTGGATAAGGGGGTCGGCACTGGAAAGGTTATAGCTCAAATACTTAATCGTCATAAGTCGATGAAACTTGGTAGGCGTTAAGTTTATGTGAAGACTTGTATGACGTGTTCTTTGACATGGAGAGTGCCTGTCGAACACTAATGGTTAGTGGGAGCACACGTTATAGGTATGCTAATTGGATTAGTATACTCGAACCGACTCACCCTCGATTCGTCACATGGATTTCACTCCGGGACAGTCAATGACGGAATCGAAAGGTTGTGATAGGTATTCGTGAACCTTCTACTTGAGGATTTAGTAGGGATGTGCTTGTGACGTCAAGATTTTCATTAGAGTAGTTCGACCCTGTAAACCGGAAGTCGGGGGTCAACCTCGACGTGCATCTTGACGGGCAAGTAGCAGGTCTTACTGAATACCAAGATAGAATTCTTTCTCCCGTTAGTGAGCGGGTTATATGTCCTATGCGGTTATTGGCAGATGAGATCATAAGTCTTTGGCCAAAGCATTGGAGCTAGTTGTATTAGATACACGACAGCTCGATGATCTCGATTTGCATTAACGCATGCATAGCGTCAAGTCTGAGATATGGTTTGGTAGCCGTGACCCTATAACTTGATCGGGACATTTGAAAGAAGGGTTTATACATTATCTTGGTATTTACGACAGAATGGTTCTTGAATGATCCCAATCATTCGTTCTCGATCGAGTACAGTGTAGGCCACCAGGCTGGCTAGGTGGTGCTACTACTCTTTGGTTCCTCCCATTGCTGACTGAGACGGACCTACCGAGTCGCGCATTAGGATTGACAACGGAATGAATCGAGCTAATTCTCTCATTATGAATATTAGATATTGGATATCTAATTTTGGAACATTGGATGTTTAAATCGATTTATTGGATAAATTGATTTACGGCCTAATGAATTAAATAAATTACTGGGTGATTAATTTAATTCATGAATATAATTATTTCTTGGAGAAATTAATTATGTTATTTTGTATTTAATATGTTTAATTAATTAGATTAATTAAACGACATAAATACATCGGAACGGAATAGGAGTTTATCTGTTTGGACTCACGGGAGTCCGAAACGAACCGAACTCGACCGTTTTCTAGCATGGGCCAACCCCCACTTATTACCATGTGTGTGTATTGACTTGTCCCCATCATGGTTTTGGAATCTCATGTGATTGAGGGGACAAGTATCATATACATTATATGGGGAATCAAATCATGATATATGTATTTGTTTTCATGTGGGTTGAATAAGAATATATAGAAGACTTTGATCTCTCATCCTTACAATACTTCTTGGCATTTACGTATCATTGAGTTTGAGAGAGAGAGAAAATTGTTTTCTCTTTAGTCATCTTCTTCTTCAACCTTGTTCTTGTTTTTCTTAGAGAAAAATATCAAGACATAAAGAGAGAGTAAGATTAAAACACTTGGAGTGTAGTAATCTTTACATATATAGCTTCATCACCTAGCTCTAGCCGTATCCTCGGAGGATAGCAAGGTGTTGTCATTCCGTTCGTTTCTCCGGCGCGTGGCAAGTAGAGACGCGGTGCTTTCGGCGTTGGATCGTTCAAGAGCTTGGGGAATAGCTCAAGAGAAGGTTACCATTTAATCAACGGACTTCGAGGGTTAGTTTCTTACGACTCTTGCTTTTCGTTTATATATTCGTATATACGTAGCTCGATCGATCCTCGTAGGAATTCGGATCGAATTAATTTTCGTTTTACCGCTTCCGCTGGGCCTTCGTTTTTAGGCACCGAATCCCAACAGTGGGTTCCGGCGCGGGGCCCACAACGTGTAATACTCCCAGTTGGTTTTGGGGGTGTTACAATTATGGTATCGGAGCCCATGGTTTTGTGATAACCGGGCATGTGTGTTATGTGGCTCTACCAGTGTGGTAGTTGCGTGATTTTTGTGTAGTTAGATTTCTGGTTATTCTGGACTGTGTTGTTTTGGCTCTGTGTGATTTTTGAGTACTGTCGTGGTGATGTGTGGGTTTGGGGATTGTTGGTGTTCCCGAGACAGACGAGGCAGGGAGTGAACGCCGGTGCCGTGGTCATGTGCAATGTGCGGCTCTAATCGGGAAGTGAACGCCGGTGCGAGGCACGTGCAATGTGCGACTTTTGATGTGGAGTGGAACGCCGGTGATACGTACATGTGACGAGGAGCGGCTCAGGCGCTTTAGGTGAGGAGGCACAGCGTCACAGATCCCACAAAACTCGACAGTGTTCTAAACTTGTTGTGGTCTTGGCGGAGACCAATCGTTTTCAAATTGTGATTATTCCTGTTTTGGCATTCTTGTTGTGTCGAGATTTTTGAAATGGTGTCATATGCTAGTATCACGGGAGATCTTCGTCTTCACTGACCTGTAAGTATGTTGTTCGGATTATTCGATAATTCTTGGTTATCTTGGTGATTTTGGATTTTCCGTTGAAATATTGTTTGTGCGAGTGATTGCAAGTTTCGAGGACGAAACTTATTTTTAAGGGGGGTAGAGTGTAATACCCCGATTTTTCGGATATATTTTTCGTTTATATATTGGATATCGTGGATGGTTAATTTTGCTCGAGGACATTGTGAACGTTTGATAATGTTATTGAATTGAGTATATGTATTGATTTTGCCGTATGTTCGTATTCGGTATGTCGTGACATTGGACAGGAATTGCCGAAATTGGCTAAGTATAGAATACTTAGCGTACCCTAATGTTGAAGACTTACGTATGCTAAATTACAAGAGTTATATACGTTATGGCCGAGACATTACGTATGTAACATGGGAATCAGACGATTGAGTCATTGTCGGCAGGTGGGACCCTGTGTCGGCAACTTGCGGCAGAGGATGTTGACAGGTGAGTCAACATACGTGTTACGTACGTTATACAGGACGTGTTACGTACGTAACACGACCATTGTACTGTAGCAAGTCAACTGGTATATTACGTACGTTATATGGTATGGGTTACGTACGTAATGGACTTCACGGAATGAGACAGTGAGTTTGTTACGTACACTATGGATTTTGTATTACGTACGTTAAAGTTGTTATGTACGTTAAGCAAGGAGACTTACGTACATAACGAGATGCGCAGTTTATATAATAAGAGCTGGTCTTTCATTTGTTCACGAAAGGAAACTCATTTCTCCCACCCCAGCTCGTCCTTCTTCACTTCTAAGTGTATTCTAAACACTTCTAACATGATTGTGAGCTTGGAATCATGGAATTAGAGCTTGGTTATGGAACTATTGTTAATTCTTGAAGTGATTTCTTGTGTTATCCATATTCTATGAGGTATGTTGGATATTTCTCCTTTTCATTTTGGAACTTTGATGTTATAGTTGACGAATGATCCGTATGAAGATGATTATGATGTTGTTATTGCAATTCTTGAGGATATATGACGTTTATGTTGAAGGAATATGATGATATGCTTTGAATATGCTGATTATGATTATGGAATCATAGAGTTCTTGATGTTCTTGAGGCCATATGATGATTTGATAATTCGTTTAACCGATTTAAGATGGTATTCTAAATCATAGTGATGATAGTGGTTGATTTAGATGAGATGAATCTTGATATGAGGTTGAATTCCGGATTGAATATGTTGTGATCATTGTTACCAAGTTGGTTCGATTATTGATATGATTATTGTTCTAGGTTGATTAACCAATAGGTATAATCGTTTTGCTACGGTGAAAGGCCGTAGATTCCGTCCAGTTGGGGCTGAAGAGCTCGTACACGAGGGCGATGAGTTCGGTGTTGGTTTTGTCATGTTGGTATCCAGGCAAGTGTTTACTTGTTCGGTTGTAATGTTTTGATGAGTAATTCTATTTACATTTCATAAGTATTTTATGTTGTATTGCATATTGACGAATGTTCAGTGATGTTCTAAAAGGATTAGAATGCACAGTTGATGATTGTTAAGATACTTGGACAATCTTGGGAAGATTGTAGTATTCAGATATTGTTGATGTCATTTTGGATATTCTTGGTCTGTGGTATGCATTTCGGAAGGATATCCAGATAGAGGTATGTTTTATGGCAATCGTACATAGAAGATGGTGTACGGGAAAGTATTCGGTATTGAGGTATTATGTGGTATTATCGTGATATTGGGATTTTGATGAGAATCGTTGGATTACCGGGAGTGGTAAGGTTATCGTTGAGGTTATTATTCTCATGATGCATGGCATGTGAATATTTATGTTTATGTACTTGCGGTTATTTGTCAGGGCATTATTGCTGACCCCGTTGTGGGACTTGTTTTTCAGGTATTGAGGACTTTGATGGTGGCGGTCGTGAGGCGAGGTTTTCGGACGATACTGGCTATGGAATATTGTTGGGGAATCGTGTATTTTGTTTGTGTATATCATTATTGATGTATATGTATCTTGGACTGTATTTCTATCTGCTGCGTGAGTTCTTTCAAATGGCTTTCGGCTTTATGCCAACTGAGTTTGATTTCGAAAACTGATTCCCTTAACCGAGTTTTTGGCCTTGATTGTCTTGACGGTAGTTGGTGTTTGTATATGGCTTTTGTGAGTTTGTAAACGGTTTTTAGCCTGATGGGTTCCGGCGCGGGGCCCATGGCGTGTAATACTCCCGGTTGGTTTTAGGGGTGTTACAAATATTACTTAGGATAGTTTTGTTATTTAATTTATAAGTTAGGTACAAGTTTTGGAGGTTTTCGGACCCGTTAGGTCACGTAACGTGCAATATTTGTTTCTTAATTCAAATTTCACATTCTTGAGTTCATATGATGTCATAGTAGCTCAATTATCATTTACTTGAAGTTACATGTTCATATTTATGATTGTACCGTAACCGTTTTTGATTTAGGGCTTGTTTGCTAAACGTACACATTTTTTCAAATTTTCAAACTGGAGGGCATTTTAGTAATTTAAACGTAGTATGGAGAAGTGGGTTTTACAACTATTCCCTCCTCAAAAGAATTTTCGTCCTCGAAAATTGGAAAAAAAGGAAAGGTACCGAAACAAAATGAAAGCATACGAGACTACAAAGGGAAATAAGGGTAGCTGGCTCGCATAGACTCCTCGGTCTCCCAAGTCGCCTCGCATGGTGGATGGTTCTTCCAGAGAACCTTAACAAAACGGATCACTTTATTCCTCATGACTCTCTCCTGTCTATCAAGAATGGCTTCCGGTTCTTCCGGAAGTGACATGTGTGGTTGAATCTGGTCAAAAGGGTATGACACCACATGTAGAGGATGATAGTTGTATCCCCGCAAAAGAGATACGTGGAAAACGTTATGCACATGTGCTAGCTGAGGTGGAAGATCCAAACGATAAGACACCTCGCCTACACGTTCCAAAATCTCAAAAGGACCAATAAAACGAGGACTCAACTTGCCCTTAATACCAAAACGCTTAACACCGCGGAAAGGAGATACTTTCAAAAATACCCGGTCGCCAACTTGGAACTCTAACTCGCGTCGATGCTTGTCGGCGTAACTCTTCTGTCTAGACCTGGCTTCCTTAAGCCTCTCTTTAGCAACATTCACCTTCTCATTGGTGATCTCAATCATCTCAGAACCCTCGATAATCCATTCACCTACTTCATCCCACATAGTAGGTGACCTACACTTGCGCCCATATAACATCTCATAAGGTGCCATCCGAATACTAGCGTGCCAACTGTTGTTATACGCGAACTTCAACCAAACATAAGTATTCGTCCCAACTACCAGTCCAATCAAGTGCACAAGCCCGTAACATATCTTCCAAAGTATGGATAGTCCTCTCCGATTGACCATCCGTCTGCGGGTGAAAAGCGGTACTGAACTTGAGGCGAGAACCCCAAGCATTTTGTAACATCTTCCAAAAATGCGAAGTAAACCTCGGATCTCTATCAGAAACAATCGAAACCGGAGTGCCATGCAACCTAACAATCTCCTGCTGGAAAATTTCCGCCAACTTCGCCACGCTATAACGCTTCTTGATTGGTAGGAAATGAGCTGACTTGGTTAGCCGATCAACGACTACCCAGATCGCATCATGTCCTTTACGTGTGATCAGTAACCCCGTAACAAAGTCCATCGTAATCTCTTCCCATTTCCACTGGGGAATCTCTAACGACTGTAAAAGACCACTAGCTCTTTGGTGCTCAATCTTCACCTGTTGGCAAGTCAAACACCGAGCAACATACGAAGCCACATCCTGCTTCATCCCATTCCACCAGAAATGCTGTTTCAAATCCCGATACATCTTAGTGGATCCCGGATGTATGGTGAAGGGAGAACTGTGAGCTTCTGACATAACCATCTCACGGATTTCAGAATCGTTTGGTACACAAAGGCGCTCACCCAAGCAAACAATGCCGTCATCGTCAACCCAAAAATTCAGACTGTTTCCCTTCCTCTATATTCTGGACAATGGCCCATAACTCACCGTCGTCACGCTGAGCTTCCTTAATCTTCAAGATCAAGTTAGACTCAACTTTTAGGCTGGACCAATAACCGTCGCGTCCCGATAAACAAAACTCCACCTCCATGAGTTCAAGATCATGCAAAATCTTAGACTCGAATTTCAGACTAGCCACCATACCCGACTTACGACTAAGAGCATCGGCAACTACATTAGCCTTACCCGGGTGGTACTGAATGTTGGTGTCGTAGTCCTTTAGTAACTCCAACCATCTACGCTGTCTCATGTTTAACTCCTTCTAGGTAAATATGTGTTTAAGACTCTTATGATCAGTGAAGATATCGATAGAGTCTCCATACAAATAATGCCTCCAGATCTTAAGAGCAAAAACAACCGCAGCTAGCTCTAGATCATGAGTAGGGTAGTTCTCTTCATAGGGTTTCAACTGGCGTGAGGCATACACAATAACTTTCTCGTGCTGCATCAAAACACAACCTAACCCTTTCTTGGAAGCATCACTATAGATCTGGTATCCGCCCGTACTAGATGGGAGTGTCAAAATGGGAGCCGAAACAAGTTTCTGCTTCAGGGTCTCAAAACTCTCTTCTTGCTCCTCGGTCCACTCAAATTTCAACCCCTTCCTCATCAACTTAGTCAAAGGTGAGGCAAGTTGGGAGAATCCCTCGACAAACCTCCGATAGTAACCGGCCAAACCAAGGAAACTCCTGACCTCAGTCACCGAGTAGGTCTCGGCCATTTAGTGATGGCCTCAACCTTTGCCGGGTCCCTGGTAATGCCACCAGCAGATACAAAATGACCAAGTAAGGCAACTTGACTAAGCCAGAACTCACACTTGGAGAATTTAGCATACAACTTCTCCTGCCTCAAAATCTGCAAAACCATACTAAGATGCTGCTCGTGCTCCTCCTCGGACTTCGAATAAACCAAGATGTCGTCGATGAAAATGATAACAAACTTGTCGAGAAAGAAAAGACGAAACGAAAGCCTAGCATCTACCCAATCTCACAGGTCATGGCCTAAGCCCTGAAGATTCAAACCCGGTCGCTTCGATACCATAAATTGTAACGCCCCAACCCGGCAAGGGAAGAAGCGTCACTTTATAGTGACATATCAGATACAACAGATTTAAATCAAACAGCGGAAATCTTAAATAAAATTTATCAAAAGAGTATCAAAAGGGGACTAAAACAACACCAAGTGTCCCCGAAACCGAACAAAAGAAAGTACGATACAAATGTCTGAAATCCGGAAATAACGATAAGGAAATAAAGTTCATTATTAAAATAAAGCTATAGGCTAATCCACTCTCTCTCATCCCCAAGCTAATAACCCCGCTCCTAGCTAAAGTACCTGCCGCATGGATAAGAAAAGCAGCTGAGCATAAAAAGCTCAGTGAACAGATATGAAATAAACAAGCAATACAAAGCAATACGAAATGAGGTTACATGTGGTGGCACTTGGTTATATCAAAGGTATATAAAAAGTATATCAAGGTATATCAAAGGTTCATCAGAGTTAGGTATGGAAATTTATCAAGGATAATCAAAGTTAAGTGTCAAATGATTTCAGTATTTAACCCCCAGGCCCAAACAAGGCCCAAATAAACAAAGTAGTCCAATGGAGTGATCAGCTCCCCAAATGTGAAGGGGCCGCATTGCCCGCATGCCCAATCAACAAATATAATATGGCCCAAATGTAGAGTGGCCCAAAATAATCAAATCAAATATCAAACAGATCAAATCTAGGATGCATCCATACGCCCCTGTAAGCAGATAACAATAATGATGGCCAAAGCAAATATAATATAAGAGGGACGGTGGGGACATCTCTCCAACCCCACTGAAGTACATAACATTGGTGCATCAATGCTATGGTTGTGGCTACTCCACAACAAGTAATAAAAAATGCCCGGGTAAATACTGAAGGGTCAAATAGTCAAGGTCCCAGATCAAAGTATATATGTCAAAGGTCAAAAGTTCAAATCAGATATCAAGGTTCAAATATAAAGGGACCATATCACATGTTCAAATCAAAGGTTTAGATACCAAGTCAAAGTCAAAATCAGATATACAATAATGAGGAGAGAGAGTAAGTCATGAGAGAGAAAAGTTGCACCCTTGTTGAAAGGGTGCGGAATATCTGTACCTTAGTTCCAAAGCAAAAGCAAGGTCAAACAAACAAGGAGAAAAGGATCACTCCCGCTTCACCGAACCTAGAAAAGAGTGGATACGAATCAAGACGATCTCATTTCTCATAAGTTACCTCTTTTAGCTATCTTTCCATTTTTAGTAACTTTCCATGTTTAGCAGCTTTCTATTTTAGGTAACTTTCTATTTTAGCAGGTTATCAAAATTAGTTAGTTTTCTCGATATAGACATGTTCTATATAGTTAGTTATTCATCTCATAAAGTTTTCATGTCATGTTAAGTTATGGATTTCATTTTATGCATGTTTTCCAAGATTAGGGTTTCTTGTGACAAGTCTTCAAAATTTAGGGTTAAAAGTGTCGATAATAAAAGTGAAGAGTCAAAACTGAATATAAACACTCAAATACACATATATACTGCCCATACACTTCAAGTATCACATATATACACATTACACCCTCAAGTATCACAAATTACAAAAAAAATAACCCTAATACACCCTAATTTCCACAATTAAACCATTGATCATCAAAACTAGCATGTAAGGCCAATAATTATTCCAAAGTGTCACGAACAGCCCCTAACATATTATTCCAGCCAAAACATGCATACATTCATCATATTTACATTATTAGTCCCTCTAGGTATCATATTTACAATATAAACCTTCTAATCATCAATTATCTCTTATGTTTCATAATTTCAGCTTTTAAACACAAACAGGTCACCAATATACGAATTTTCATTCCATAATAGAACTCCAAAATAAAATTCATAAAAATTCTCACATATACTTGAATGTCTTTAGAACCAACGCGAATTTTTCCAGAATTTATCAGTTAGTATAAACTCACATTAAAAATATCCAAACCCAGACTACTCAGAAAACCGACCAGCAGCAGTACCTAAAAAGTATCCACCTCGACGGCCTACATTTCATTCAAGAAAAATCCACAAAAATTCCAGGAAGTCACAAATAACCCAAATATTACCCCTGTAAAAGGAGAGTTCCTTATGGTTTGAACATGAAAAATCATAAACCACGACTGAAATTAAATTCTGCAAACACAGTTTTGACATATCGTCTCATAAAATTCAAAAATAGGACCAAATCAAATTCAAATCCATAAAAACCAATTGGAATACTTAACTAAGACCCTAAACTGAATTTACCAATAAAAATACCGAATTAAACATTAATAGAATTCGTTTGGTGATGCATACATATTCGATTATCAAAGCTGTCCAAATCAATTAATTCATTTAAACCCTAATTTATCCAATTCTTTTTAATCCATTTAATTATATGATCATAACACATCATATATTCAGAAAATAAACATTAAAAACACATCAAACTAATTCTCATATGAATCTAACAAGATCAATAACAAAACATCCATACGATTCATAATAATTTCATGGTTATTTCTTAGCCGATTTATATAGGTTTTTAGAATAGGTTTTTATCACCAAAAAGGGCTGAGAAAAACATGACCAAGATTCGGGCCAAACAAATCAACCAAAACCGAATCAAACCCTTCCAAGATGATGTATGGATCGAATGGGGAGGGAAAACCAAGAACGAGACCACCAAATGCTTCCAAACAAATTCCAATGCGCACCAAACTCTTCCACGAACGCGTATGAATGATCACCAATGATCTGAGAGCAATATTTTGGTGTTTTTGTATGTGTTGGGTCGTATGGTAGGGAGAGGAGAAAAATAAATGATGTTTTAATTCTCTTGGTTAAGGAATTTAGGGAAAGAAGTGTGGTTTTTAATGAAAATTAACGTGATTGGCAAAAATTAAGGGATCCTTATCCCATGATATGTGAAATTTCGCCCTGGGGAGGGGGGAAGAGGTGAACTCTTTAAAATTTTGTGGAAAATATTACTTAGGATAGTTTTGTTATTTAATTTATAAGTTAGGTACAAGTTTTGGAGGTTTTCGGACCCGTTAGGTCACGTAACGTGCAATATTTGTTTCTTAATTCAAATTTCACATTCTTGAGTTCAGATGATGTCGTAGTAGCTCAATTATCATTTACCTGAAGTTACATGTTCATATATTTGATTGTACCGTAACCGTTTTTGATTTAGGGCTTGTTTGGTAAACGTACACATTTCTTCAAATTTTCAAACTGGAGGGCATTTTAGTAATTTAGACGTAGTATGGGGAAGTGGGTTTTACACACGTCCAAGGTACTCGACCAGGCAAAATACATCCAAAATCATATCCATAACACCGTGATCACATGCCACGTCATCTCACGGTTGGATCAATCACTTGTTGCATCCTGACCACATGATCACAAGCCATGTGTCACCGTAGGTTTTCTTAGGCTCTCATGGTTGGATCAATCACTTATTCCATCCCGACCACATCATCACAAGCCATGTGTCACCGTAGTTTTCTTAGGCTCTCACGGTTGGATCAATCCCTTGTTGCATCCCGACCACATGATCACAAGCCATGTGTCACCGTAGACCTCGCCTATGTCCACACATTCACACACATAACATAGTACACCAAGGATATCTCAAATTCACCCAGAGAGAACAAATACTTAGCACGGCACAAACATCAAATCACAACGCACCGAAATGATACGTATATTTGCATTATCAAATCACAAGTTCAACACCAATCATATTCGTAGGATTCACTTAATCATTTACACACACCATTCACAAATGGACACGCGTTTTGAAAGTGAGACTTTACGAGGTTTAAGCGAATCTTTTGAAAGTTCATTTCAATTAACCAAATATACACACCTAGACGATCACCAATCATCATATCCGCAAAACAAGAAATGTATGAACAAGGTACTTGCCTCAAATGATCGGTACCAAACACTCCAACGAACATGGTTTAACCAAGAAACCTCGAACACCTACAATCCTCAGGCGAAAACAACAAAAACATGATTACGACAAGTATAACGACCGGAGAACACGCCCAAGAATCAAAGGAAAACACGTTGAGTCATTTAACCGGACATTAAATGCTCAAGGCTCCCTTAGAACACAAAATCATGATTGGGCTCAAATAAATTCGAGATACGGATATACATTCCGTAGAATACGATTAATAATACTCAAGAATATCAACTGATTCATCAAAATCGGACGAACAACGAAATCAAGAAGGAAATCCCGAAAGTCAACCCTAAGAGATTTTCAAGAAATTACCTTCGATCCGGACGAATGAAGTGGAAGATGATGATAGATACGAATCTAGCTTCTCAAATGATGTACGACGATACCTCCGATCACCACCCTTGAGTCTCAGCCGAAAATCGCGAAAGAAGAAGGAGAAAGGGGAAAAATGGCAACAAGACCCGTTGCCCCACCTATATATAGTCGAACGGGTTATGACCGTAACCGACAGGGCCTTACGGCCATAACTCTCCTTACGGCCGTAACTCGGACTCCCCCTTACGGCCGTAACCAGCACCCTTGGCCTACTGCCCGAAACGCCTAGGCGCATTACGACCGCAACTCGGATAGACATTACGGCCGTAGCCCTCATCACCTTACTTCCGTAACTCGACCATACCTTACGGCCATACACGGCCACTCCCTTACGTCCGTAACTAGCACCTTTGGGCTACTGCTCGAAATGCCTGGGCGCATTACGGCCGTAATCGACCATGCCTTACAGCCATAACCAACCATGCCTTACGGCCGTAACTCGGCCAGGCCTTATTGTCGAAACTCGGGCAATCCGATAGCCTGGTTAGACGTTCGACAACATCTCGGTTACACTAACGCACCATCTAAGATTCCGATAATCTGAAGATTAGAAGAACATAAATATGAAACAAATGCCCAACACTCTAGGAAAATTACAAAATGGCCCAAACGCCTGAAACATCACGATACGACAACGGATAACCAAACCAGATCTCACAACATGTATAACAACTTAAATGAACTTACGGGAAATACGAAACAAAACAGTTTCGATCGAGATTCGCAAGAATCGAACATAAGTGCGGAAAAGTCGCTAAGAAGCACGGAACGCAACAAAACGACACTGAAACAAACTCGGATGTAAAAAGTGCAGAATTCATCATTCTCATAATGACGAAACTATCACAAGCGAGCCGTTAAAACGGACTCCTGCCAAAAAAGAAATTTACCAAAAATAGATATCGCGGATATTACATACTACCCTCCTTAAAAGAAGTTTCGTCCCGAAACTTAAAATAAGTAGGGAGCTGAAAAATCCCACCAGAAACATCTCAACGAGATACACAAGAACCGAATAACTCACGCCCATCGGAGAAACGCTACAAGCAACGCAAAGGAACATACGACGTGAAATCACGCTCGACGACAACCATCACAATGTCATAAGCAGAGACAAAACAAAACCAACAAGTGTCGAGTATCACTAAACAGATGGCACAATCAAATCAATTATCCGAACAATCACAAAACAAAAGGTACCTATCACCAGAACACGCACAGTTGAAAAATAGAAATTAAACACAACGATCCGCGATGGTAACCTCGAAGAACTCCGACCACGCCGAAATTCTCGAAAATCACACTAGGCATCTCCGTGTCCTTTCGGAGCAGAGACAGAAACTCGATCCCCAAACCTCTCAGCTACCTGCTGGATTTTCCATGCATCGAATACATAAATCAGCAGTAAAAACGCAGCGGAAGAATAAATATGAAAACCCAATTTAGGATCTCATGCAGTAATTTAATTATTTGATTAAAGGGTTAATCGAATTACCTTAATCCGACAAACAGATCTAGATATGGACTACAAGCAGATGAATATCTCATTCCTCTTTGGGTGATCCGCACACGAACAATTCCACAATCCGGATTGCTAGATCCTTACGAATAATATTGATAAATAGTACAACACAAATTCCTTACTAGAAGGATTGTACTATTGATCAAGATCAACTCAGGGAAGACGGGATGACCAATATTAATCTTCTACAGTAGAAGAATTTCGGCCATGCTAGTGAGAACAGAGAGGGCCGATTTTTATCTGTGTAGGCTAGGGTTCTGTAATTTTCTTCTTATAACAACTCCTTGTCATAGACCCCTTATTTATACTTAAGTAATCCATATAGTTAAGACTCTAGTATTTGCTTAGTTACCCCTCAACTTATTAAATAATACAACATATATAATATCCAATATTATATATGACTTATTATTTAATCTCCTCATAAATATAATATCCAATATTATATTTATTATTCCGAGTTGATATTTATTTCTGTTTGTCTACAATTATCGTACGTGCGACCCAAAAGGCTTATATTATGTTGGCAATTATTGAATACCTTATTAAATAATAAATCATAAGCTGCGTCTAGCAAGACATTATGATTACTCAAATAATATAAGTTAATAGTCTATTAAACCTTTTAACGTGTCAAATCCCTTTGTCACGCGATATCATATTTCAACTAAGTCATGGAGTTTGTCATACTTATTTATGTTCAAATGCTTTCTCGATCTTAAGTAGACTGATTGAATCAAATGACTCTTCATTTGAGCATGGCCATGCATTTGCTTCAGTCCTAATCATCGAGGGGCCCAGCAGATATCTCTCTCACTAAAGAGAGGGACAAATCCCCATCTTGATTATTCATTGCCCTCTACATGACTCCCACTAATCCCGATCGCTAACCTTTATGATCACCATGTTTCAGATGACATTGGATTACATCAAGGCATATCCGTTATCATGTTGAACTCTATGATAATCTCAGGTTCAAGGATTTATTGACATACTGTTATATTTAGATTCACTTATGACATTTCCATGCAATGATCTCAATGCGGGTCTGTCTAGTATTAGTTCTCCAACTAATACCCATAAGATTGATCCGTACCATACGCATAATCATCCGATGGTTATCAATCAAACTTATAATAGTATATTAATCACTTGAGTCTCTACTCAACGCGATTGTACCAGGGACATTTGAATAATCTTATTATTCGTGAATAACTATTATTCGATTATTATAATATTAAAATATGCATACATTATAATAATCAACGAGAAACAAAATGATATCAAATAACTTTATTTAAATGTGACAATTACAAATCTAGGCAAATCGAATGTCCTATGGCACTATTCCCAATAATCTCCCACCTGCACTAGGACCATTCATTCATGACTTTTTGTCCTATCGCTCTAGCATGCTCAACATGATTCCATTGTGAGAGAGGCTTGGTAAGTGGATCTGCAATATTCTCTTCCGTTGCTACTTTGCATATTGCAATATCTCCTCGTCTGACGATCTCTCTGACTAGGTGATATTTTCTGAGTATATGTTTGGAATTATAATGGGACTTGGGTGTTAGGAATACTTGTTAGATTTTGATATGTCATCCCTCTATTAATTGATTATTCAAATGTATGTTTTAAAGACTTGGAAACTTGTAAAGAAGAACCAGATGAGTATCTTCTATAGTCCTTTAAATTTTAGGCTAAGTCTTGATCAAATGTTGATCAGTAGAAAATCGTCTAAGTATAGAACTGCCATTTATCAGAGAAGTTATCAGGCAAGTTCGTTATGAGAGAAGTTTTGGTCAACAGGAATATCAGAGAGGTTTGACCAAAACCTTGCTGCAGATAAGTTCTGGAGAAGGCGCTACATCAGACGAGTTTTGGTCAATGCAGAATATCAGAGAGGTTTGACCAAAACCCATCTGCAGTCGAGCTATCAGACGAGATCGAGTCAATGCAAATATCAGCTGAAGTTTGACCATCAGATCAGAGAACATTAATCAGGCCAGAGAACTTCAGAGCAGAGATGTTTAGAACAGAGGACTTTATATCAGAGGAGTTTCACATCAGATAGGTTCTCAGTCAAGTTACCAACCAAGTTACTCAGTCCACGTGAGCACGCATTGAAAGTCAATATTCACGGAAAGCCGCATGCAAGACCTAGGAGACAAACTGGAAAGATTCCCGGAAAGCAAGGAATTAAATATTCATCAAGATCCGCGTTCTAAGGACTTTATGTTTATTCTAATCAAGAATAATGACACTAAAACGAAGAAAGTCTTTCAACAGTCGGAATTGAAAAGGGAATCAATCCTTGCAACGGTTTGATAAGATAAACAAAGAAGTCCACACCCCAACGGACGGATTTGTTACAGTAGTACAACGGCTACGAAGGATGCTCAAAGGATCGTCTGCAAATATATGAAGATATGAATTGAGCAAAGCACGATGCGAACAAAACTTACAAGTGATCAAAACATTCAAGGAAATCAAAATCAATCTATAGCATCGTGAAAGAGCAAACTTAAAAGATCATTTTCAAAGAAGATCAACACTCTTGTACGAGGTTTTCAGAAGGTTCACGACTGATAAGGCATCCAAGGATTCTTGATTGGAAGGTGATAGACAGCTCGAGAGTTGTTGAGGCATCCACGGGTTTTCGATCAAGAGGTGCTAGGCAGTCAAAGGGAGTTGCAACGGCCACGGGATTCTACTAGTTGGAAGCTGTTGTAACTGGTTGAATCAACGTTTTTCACTAGTTGAAAGTTATAGTGAATTCATCTCCAACTGGTTTGGAGAAAAGTAGACTAGTAGAGGATTACCGCACCCCTGAAACCACTATAAGTACTTGTGACATTTACAGCTTTGAACATCATACTTAACTACTGCATACATATTTACCATTCCATTCGATAGTTATGTGCAATGAACATTAAGTTACCTGCTATCGTCATCAGTTGTGTCTTCCGCATAACTTGTATGCAGACGACTTTAAGTCATCTGTACTTATCACAACTGAGAAACTCACCTGACTTTAGGAAAAGAGTTTCAATAAGTCTATTCACCCCCCTCAAGACTTATTCATGACGACTTGTGAACTATAAGTGGTATCAGACAGTTTGGTTTAATTTTTACAGAACCAGATCCATATATCAGAGGATAGATATATTTTAATCTCTCATTTAGAATGGAACACATGCAACACATGCACTCTAGATTACCTATATTTTCTGTTGATGAATATGACCTCTGGAAGATAAGAATGCAGACACACTTATCATCTATCCATGACGACATGTGGTGCATCATTGAAGATGGTCCTTTCATTTTTGAGAAGGACAACACACCTAAGGAGATTGCAACTGAGAAGCCTGAGAAGATCCCAAAGAAGAGAACTGAGGTGTCCCCTGAAGAGAGAAAGCTGGCCAATCTAGACAACTGGGCCAGAGATATCCTGTACCAGACTCTTGACAAAGCAACCATGGTCAAGATCAAGAATTTCAAAATGCAAAGAAAATTTGGGACACATTAACTGTAATGTGTGGGAGCCGAGCTGATAAAAGAAAACAATTTGTCAATTGCCACCCAAAAGGTTGACAACTTCAAGATGAAGAATGGTGAATCAATTGACCAAGTGGGCATAAAACTCACTGAAATCATAAATGAGATCAACTCCCTTGGAAAGACATATGGCACAGGGAGATGGCCCTAAAAGTTCTAAGATCCCTTAACCCCGAATGGAGCATGAAGGCTGTTTCTATGAGAGAATCCAAGGATCTCAACATGATAAAGATCCAGGATCTATTCTCTGATCTGAAGGCTTATGAGTTCGAGTTACCTTGTTCATCATCAACTGAGCCAGCAGAGAAGGGAATAGCATTTGCAGCAGAGACCCCTGCCAGGACCCTATCTGAAGTTAAACCTCCAAATCTTCTAGATTTTGAGGAAGAGATGCCTTTCATATTGCAAAGATTCAGCAAATTCTGGAAAAACTACTCCAAGTACAAGAAGAATTACAAAGACAATCCAAGGAGGAATCAAAAGGCTGGAAACTGAAAGGTTGAATGCTACAACTGTCATAAGACAGGATATATACAATTTGACTGTCCTGATCTTAAGAAGGATGAAGCCAAAAAGGACATGATCATAAAGGAGGACAAAAGGAAAGCCCTCATAATTGAAGATCAGATTGAAGAAAGAGTAAAATCAAGCGGTGGATTCTTCTCTGATGATGATGATGAATACAGCTGTCTGATGGCCAATCTAGCTGATGAAGAGGTAACTTCAAAACCTCAAACTACAGAGGGTTTTAGCTCTAACATGTCTGAAGATATGAATCTTCATGAATCTGTCAATCAGTTACTAAAAGATTTTGAAACCCTTAAATCAGCTCACCAGACTGTGACAACCGAGAATGCATAGCTAAAGAATGAGAAAGTCCAGCTGAAAAATGATTTTGACAAGCTCAGCCAAGAGACAGAAAAATTTAAAAATGTTATAGTTGAGCTTGAAAAATGATCTGAAAACACTTGGAAAAACTCAGCTGAAAATACTACAACTGAGATCCATAAGTTGACTGTTTTAAATAGTGAAAAATCAGTTGCACTCGCATCAAAACTGAGCTATCCAAGTTGAAACAGTTAAATAGTACACAAGCTAAAGAGATAACATCTCTAAAGGCATCAATAACCTTGGATGAGTTGTGTATGAACAAGAGGCCACTTTATTCCAGATCAGGCCTTGGATATGACCCAACACTCCCTCTAGTTCAAAAACCATTTTTATCAAGGGAGAAACAATTGTCCAAGCTGCTGAGCCTACAAATAAACCCGTATTTCAATATAGGCAGCAGCCCAGTCAAAGGTTTAAGCAGCAACCAAAGTTTACCAGCAGCCACCCAGACAAGAGACTAGGCAATGGCCAAGGCAAAAGCAGCAGCCAATACATTATGCCAACTATTACCAAAGACTCCCTAAAAAGAGATTTCAAAATGGGAGAGGCAAATGGAAACCTCAAGGTTATCCAAATTTCCAAAATGAACAGGTGTGGAGACCCCAACGATTTAACAAATGGTCTCAGCCAAGATTTAGAAATGGCCCACACCTCAGATTTTATGAGGCATATCCAGTACACAATCCTAACCAAGGATATAGGCCTATCCAACACACACCTTATAGGGACAACCAACATAATTTTAATAATCCAAGGAGAAATCAATTCTCCAAGAAACCTACTAACCCCAGAGGACCCACACAGATTTGGGTACCTAAATCTCCACTTTATTGATTGCAGAAAAGGTGGAAGGACTAATACCACATCTCCTTAAATCCAACTATGGGAGGTGAAGAATGGTTTGTAGATTCTGGATGCTCAAGGCACATGACAGGGAATAAGAAGGTGCTCTCAAATTATGTCAAAGAAAGAGGCCCAGATGTAACCTTTGGAGATAGCTCTAGAGGACAGACAAAAGGATTTGGAGAGTTGCATAGAGAAAATATAATAATATCCAAAGTCCACTATGTCAAAGGGCTCAAATACAATCTGTTGAGCATAAGCCAATTCTGTGATGAGAAGAACCTAGTAGTCTTTACCATTTGGAAATGCATGATGATTGATATCCTATTAGGAGAAGTGAAGCTACAAGGATTCAGAAGAAGAGATGTCTACATGATAGATTGGAATACAGGCACTCCAAATACCTCTTTTCTATCTAAGACAATTGCTGAAAATGGATGGCTATGGCCCAAAAGTTTATGTCACCTGAGCTTCAAAGCCATCAACAAGATAAGCTCTCAAAAGCTGGTCAGAGGACTTCCATAAGAAGCATTCAAGAAGGAAGCTCTCTGTGATGCATGTCAGAAAGGAAAGAAGACCAGAGCATCATTCAAGCCAGTTCAGCCTACCACTCTCACCACCAGAATTCTAGATCTACTTCATATATATCTCTTTGGCCCCATCAATCCAAGGACATTGAGTGGAAGGAAACATGCTCTAGTAGTAGTAGATGACTACTCAAGATTCTCATGGGTTGTGTTTCTCTATAAAAATATTGAAACACAAACAAAGTTACCTGAGCTGCTAAGGAGGATTCAGAATGAGAAATCCCTCTCAATCATCAAGATCAGATCAGATAGATGTGGAGAATTTCTCAACAAGGCAATCACCGAGTACAGTGATCAGAATGGAATCCAGCACGAGGTCTCTGCAGCCAGAACTCCTCAGCAGAATGGTGTTGCTGAAAGAAATAGAACCTTGAAGGAAGCTTCCAGGTCGATGATTGCTGAAGCCGACCTGCCAAAGAGGTTCTGGGCTGAATATGTCAACACAACATGCCATACTCAGAACAGGAGTATGATAGTAGGGAGACATGGCAAAACTTCCTATGAGGTTTGGAATGGCAGAAGACCAACTGTTGCATATTTTCATATATTTGGTTGTAAGTGTTTCATCCACAATAATGGTAAAACCCAACTGAATGCCTTTGATGCTAAAACTGATGATGGTCTGTTTATGGTATACTCACAAATAAGTAAGGCATACAAAGTATTTAACAAAAGAACCTTAGTTGTGGAAGAAACACCTCATGTTGTGTTTGATGAGTCTACTGTTGTGTACAGGAAATAGGTGTAATCAATTGAAAAAAGCTCAAATCCACCACATTAGAAGAAGTCATAATTCATGACATAGGAATGATGGACTCACCTGTAGATCAGCTTGAAGAACCAACGGCAGATCAGATAGGATCTCAAAACCTACCTGATCTATCTGCAGCTGATGAAGACCCAAATGTAGCTGACAAAGATGCATCTGCAGAACAGGCAGGATCCCCACATGCGGATGACAAGACTGTAGCTGATCCGGTTGCACACCAAGAAGGCCAGAACCAAGCTGATGCAGAAAGAGACAAAGTCCACCAAAGCAACTCAACAAGGGGAACAAACCCTGAAGAAGAAGAAATCCCCAAATATCTCAGAGATCATCCCATTCAACAGATAATTGGAAACCTAACTGATGGAGTCAGAACCAGACAATCCACAGAACCTGCAGGAATGGCAATGTTCTCTTGTTTCATGTCTCGGATGGAACCTAAAACAACTGAACAAGCTCTGAAGGACTACTCATGAATAAATACAATGCAAGAGGAGCTGAACCAGATGGAGAGAAACAATGTCTGAGAACTAACAGACAGACCAGATCACAAGAAAGAAATTGGTACTAAATGGGTGTACAAGAACAAATGTGATGAAAATGGAGCCGTTGTTAGGAATAAAGCCAGACTAGTTGCTAAAGGATATGCACAATGCGAAGGAATAGATTTTGATGAAACATATTCACCTGTTGCAAGATTGGAATCCATCAGACTATTCCTTGCATATGCAGCATTCAAAGATTTCGAAGTCTACCAGATGGATGTGAAAAGTGCCTTTCTCAATTGAATCATAGAAGAAGAAGTCTATGTGGAGAAACCCCCTAGATTTGTCAAAGGAAACAAAGTTTACAAGCTTTTAAAAGCTCTATATGGACTCAAGCAGGCATCAAGAGCATGGTATGAAACATTATCTGTGTTCCTTAAGAAAAACGATTTCAGCAAAGGAAAGGTAGACAAGACCCTATTCAGAGTAGAACATGAAGCCACATATTATTAGTTCAAATATATGTGGATGACATCATATTTGGCTCAACCAACCCGGATCTATGTGAGAAGTTCTCAAATCTTATGTAAGGAGAATTTGAGATGAGTATGATGGGAAAACTTAACTTCTTTCTTGGGTTGCAAGTCAAGAAGATGAACAATGGAATTTTCAGAAATCAAGCCAAATACACAAAAGATATAATCAAGAGATTTGGATTGGACTCAGCCAAAACACTAAGAACTCCAATGAGCACAAGCCTACACCAAGATGCAGATGAAGGAGGCATATCAGTAGATCCAACCCACTACAGAGGACTTATTGGATCACTCCTTTACCTAACTGCAAGCAGACCGGATATATCATATGCAGTAGGAGTATGTGCAAGATTTCAATCCAAGCCAAAGCAGTCATACCAGGAAGCAGCTAAGAGGATTATCAGATACCTTAAATCTACAATCAATGTTGGACTATGGTACCCCAATGATAACAACTTTGAGCTATCAGGATACTCAGATGCAGACTTTGCAGGATGTAAGATTGACAGGAAAAGCACCAGTGGAACGTGCCAATTCCTTGGAACCAGACTTATTTCTTGGTTCAGCAAGAAGCAGGTATCCAACTCAATTTCCATAACCGAGTCAGAGTACCTAGCTGCAGGCAGCTATTGTGCACAAATCCTATGGATTAGACAATAGCTAAGGGACTACAACATCACTGCAAATGTAGTTCCAATATGGCGTGATAGCAATAGTGCAATTGCAATAACAAAAAATCCAGTATTGCACTCAAGAACAAAGTACATAGATGTTAAACATCACTTCATCAGAGACCATGTGCTTAACAAGAGAGTCAGAGTAGAACGAGTCGGCACACAATACCAGATTGCTGGCATATTCACAAAACCCTTACCAGAAGAAAGGTTTATGGAGCTAAGCAGGGAACTTGGCCTACTAGATTGGGAATCTAGCACAGAGGAGAAAGCTACCTGATGTGGAGACCAGTCGTAAAAGAAAGCTATCTAATATGAAGAGCAGGCGAGGAAGCTACCTCATACAGACAAGCAAGAGCTACCTGATCAGAGTAGACATGGAACCCATCTGATCAGACCAAACGAGAAGCCGAAGGACAGACGAAGAAACCTAGCTGACCACAGGAAACATATCTTACCTGATGCAGAAGACATGGAAAGCTAGCTGATTAGATCAGATAAGAATCTACAGCTAGCTGATCAGATCAGAGGTCAGATAGTCAACCAGCTAAGTTTCTAATTCTTAGACCGACTTAATTATTATATTATTTTCTTTATACATGTGGACAAATACTCGTTCACACTACCTCCACGATGCCTAATCAAATTCAACCGTCATTCCTTAAACCATCAAAAATCGTACCGCCATTTGATTATTTTATTGTTAAAAATTCAAAACGTCCTTTCAAATGGATGTATTTGAGGCGGCGAAAATCATTTCAAAAACTTTACCGTCTTCAAGCTAAAGAACCCTAATTTTTCAGAAAGCAGAAAAACCCTTTGAATATACACTACACTCAAGCGAAACATTTTTGTACAGAAATGGAATCCTATTTGAAGGTGTCAACCTCAAGCTTGTGAAGGACCAAATCATATTCAGCATCGTTGTCGACTTTGAAGGTTTGATGGCGACAAACAAAATAGGAGAAATGGCGTACGTTATCAGGATGATGAAGAAAAACGGCATCCACCGTTTTCTGGACATATCCCCAAAATAGCTATTCAAGGAGGCTGTAATTTGTTTCTACAAGGAGGCCCAAGTCTTAGAGCACTGCATTTCAAGCTCGATTCTTGGATAAGAAGTCGATATCACTCCGCAGACCATCGTCGATGCCTTCCAGATGTAGAATCAGGGCATCGCCATTGAAGCCCTCAAGCAAAGCTCGACCGAGACGTGGTACGAAATCAAGATGCCCAAGGAGTCTCCTAAGGTCAAACTAACAGCTAAAAAGAATGACCTCAAGAAGGAGTACAAGTATGTCCTTGACATAAACAACAAGATTGTTATGGGCATGGTAGGGAGCTATGATCAGTTATCTTCAGCCAAATACGTTGTGATGGGAGCCCTCATTCAGCAGAAAAGGATTAACTGGCCAGATTACATTTACAGGTAGTTAGTTCAGGAAGTGAACAAAGTCAGCTGGGATGAAGATGAGAAATGATTCAAACAGAAGCTGGCATTCAGAACTCAGATCAGTTGGATTTTTGAGTTTCTTGGAAAGGCTTAGGGCAAGGCAGATCCTTTCCACCTTAGCAAGAGGCTTGGTCATCTGGACAATGAGACAATGAAGAACATTGGAGACAAGAGAGAAAAAGCTGCTAGAGTGATCAAGGAGATGACCTCTAGACCGTCTGAGTACAGAGGCACCTCAGATACCGAATCAGACAAGTCTGAGGCAGCTGCAGTTGAGATCCCTCGAAAGTCGCATACAGTTGAAAAGCTGTCTGCAGATGACTCTGATAGTGACAACATTCCTCTGTCCAAGCTGTTGAAGAGAAAGTTACCTGAAGCAGAGGAAGTCGTCCATGCCACTTCTTCACCAGATAGGTCACCAAGAGGCAGAGAGGCCTGGTGGACTACCCATCTGATGGAGAATAAGAAGAGATGCAACATGTCAGATCACCTGCACCAACTAAAGACCCATCAGCTCAGATGCAGATAGTCATATCCCCTGCACCTGCCCCGGATGAAGATCAGCCAGATCAGCCAGAGCTGATGACTGATAGTATTCCCTTACTCACTCTTCCAAGCATTACAGAGGAAGAAGAAGCAGAGGAAACCATTGAAGTTCATGCAGCAGACTACTCCTTCAACCTAAGGACCAACAACCCTTTGGGACTCTACTCAGCACAACATAAGTTGGTAAGGAAGGAAGTTTCAAACATTTATTTTGTTAATATGTATGAGGATGGAGAGAGTTCAGAATGTACTCCTTCTCCCAACTAAAAGCACTTATTGATAGAACTTCCTAGGAACATCCCATTGCTGTGGAACAACTTGTTATGTACTTTTGTCAGCATACTAATGTGCAGATCTTGCTTGAGGAAAATTGGTTCATCCTTCATTTCAAACAGAATATGGGCCAATTCATCCTGCAAGTAATGAAGGATGTTCTGTAGAAGAGAATTTTTGAAGGACAGGATGAAGGAAGGAAGGAGGAAGGAGAGAATGTTGAACATGTTGTAGTAGAAGCAGAAGAAGAGGCTGTAGTTGAAAAAGCAGAAATTGAAGAAGTTGAAAAAGAAGAAAATGAAGGAGTTGAAAAGGCAGTAGAATAGGCCGGAGTTAAAGAAGTTGCTGGAGTTGAAAAAGGAGATGAAAAAGAAAAGGAGGAAGAAAAACAAGAAGAAAATAAAAAAGAAGAAGTTGAAGAAGAAAAAGAAGGAGAAAGAAGAGAAGATGGGAAGGAAGATGATGAAGCTGATGGTGCACCTTACCAAGCATCCAACTCTCATTAGCCTGAAGATGACAAGTTAGGCACCCCGGATAAAACCCCCTCTGATCAGAAGGCAGCTGATAGGAGCTTAACTTCAGAGAAGTCCACTGCAAGGAGATCACCTGCCCCAGAAGACTCAGGTGAAAATGCTCATGCGATACACCTGTAGTTTCAATCTCATCTGAGATGACTGACCTGATCAGACTAATTGTCGATGAGACAGTTGCCAAACTGTTAGCATCTGAAGTAAAACCTGATCTCCAGTCTCTTAATTTGAAGATGAATGCTTTTCTCAACCGGAAGGACCCTTCCCCACCACCAACTAACTCCAGAATGCCTCTTGGCATGTCTGATCTCATGTCTCGGGTGGAAGAGTAGCTAGCAGCTATTGATGATGCTGGCAAAAAGGGGGAAGATAAGGGGGAAGAACAAGTAAGATCAGCTGAGATCAGGCAGGCGGAAGATAGTGAAGATAAGGGAGAAGCCCAAGGCAAAGGGAAAGGCAGATAATACATACCAGAACAAAACCTACCTCTCATTCAGGCCGATACCTCTTACCTCAAGAGAAAGGCTGCATCATCTGATGATCAACCTGCAGCTAAAAAGAGAAGGACCAGAGGAGAGATTCCAATGGGAGGGAAAGGAGCTTTGGTTCGTTGAGGAATTTTTACCTGTTGAGGTAGCCCCAATGTGGGAAGGAGCAAAGAAGGAATTTATGGAGAAATATTATCTCTGGGAGTTGCTTCAAGACATGGATTGCTCAAAACGTTCATCAACTTCATGTCTGATACTTGACCAAAGCTCTGGGCAATTCTGAAAAAATATACAAGAAAATTCAATGCATATCCCATGATTCCAAATTTCAGACCTGAAGAAGCTTCAACTCTGATGAATAATGAACGGGATGAGCTGGCTCTTCAGCAAGAAATCAAGAAACTATGTGTTGAGAACAATTTCTCATCTACCGAGGAGCAAGAATTTGCCTCTTTGGTAATCAAGAGGAAATATGGGTTATCCCCAGTTTCCAAGAGGCCAATTGGTGCAAAACCTCTAAGGTCTCTCCCTCCAGCCAAGTTAAAGATCTCAAGAGGAAGAGGAAGAGGGAGATGAGAAATGTATTTACTTGTAATATTTTTTTTTTTGTAATTTACTTGTAATTTGGCAATACTTGTAATTTTCTTGTATTCTGTTTCATTCATCTATACTGTAATACTTCAGTAAAAAATTTTATAACAGTCATTTGAATGACAACCACTAGTTGTCTCAAAAGAGGACTGAGTTTGATTTGTGTCATGCACTTTATTTGTGCAGACTTCTTTACATTTGAATGTTTAGTTTTGCCATCATCAAAATAGGGGGAATTTATTAGGAATACTTGTTAGATTTTGATATTGTCATGTATTAATTGATTATTCAAATGTATGTTTTAAGGACTTGGCAACTTTTAAAGAAGAACTAGATGAGTATCTTCTATAGGCCTTAAATTTTAGGCTAAGTCTTGATCAAATGTTGATCAGTAGAAAATCGTCCAAGTATAGAACTGCCATTTATCAGAGAAGTTATCAGGCAAGTTCGTTATCAGAGAAGTTTTGGTCAATAGGAATATCAGAGAGGTTTGACCAAAACCTTACTGTAGAAAAGTTCTGAAGAAGGCGCTACATCAGACGAGTTTTGGTCAACACAGAATATCAGAGAAGTTTGACCAAAACCCATCTCAGTCGAGTTATTAGACGAGATCAAGTCAACACAAATATCAACTGAAGTTTGACCATCAGATTAGAGAACATTAATCAGGTCAGAGAACTTCAGAGCAGAGAAGTTTAGAACAGAGAACTTTATATCAGAGGAGTTTCACATCAGATAGGTTCTCAGTCAAATTATCAGCCAAGTTACTCAGTCCACGTCAGCACGTGTTGAAAGTCAACATTCACGGAAAGCCGCATGCAAGACGTAGGAGATAAACTGGAAAGATTCCCAGAAAGCAAGGAATTAAATATTCATCAAAATCCGCGTTCTGAGGACTTTATACTTATTCTAATCAAGAATAACGGCGCTAAAATGAAGAAAGTCTTTCAACGGCCGGAATTGGAAAGGGAATCAAGCCTTGCAATGGATTGATAAGATAAACAAAGAAGTCCACTCTCCAACAGATGAATTTGTGATAGTAGTGCAACAGCTACGAAGGAAGCTCAAAGGATCGTCTATAGATATCTGAAGATATAAATTGAGCAAAACACGATGCGAACAAAACTTACAAGTGATCAAAACATTCAAGGCAATCAAAAGAAATCTATAGCATCGTGAAAGAGAAAGCTTAAAAGATCATATTCGAAGAAGCTCTTTGTTGGAGAAGACAACACTCTTGTATCAAAACTTGAGTACGAGGTACTTCAATAAATGAGGTTTTCAGAAGGTTCGTGACTGATAAGGCATCCAAGGATTCTTGATTGGCAGGTGGTAGACAGCTCGAGAGTTGTTGAGGCATCCATCGATTTTCGATTAAGAGGTGCTAGGCAGTCAAAGGGAGTTGTAACGGCAACGAGATTCTACTGGTTGGAAGCTGTTGTAACTGGTTGAATCAACGTTTTTTACTGGTTGAAAGTTATAGTGAATTCATCTCCAACTGGTTTGGAGAAAAGTGGACTAGTAGAGGATTACCGCACCTTTGAAACCACTTAAGTGCTTGTGACATTTACAGCTTTGAACATCATACTTAACTGCTGCATACATATTTACCATTCCATTAGATAGTTATGTGCAGTGAACATTAAGTTACCTGCTATCGTCATCAGTTGTGTCTTCCGCATAACTTGTCTGCAGACGACTTTAAGTCATCTGTACTTATCACAGCTAAGAAACTCACCTAACTTTCAGGAAAAGAGTTTCAATAAGTCTATTCACCCTCCCTCTAGACATATTCCCGGCGACTTGTGACCTACAAGTGGTATCGGAGAGGTTGGTTCAATTTTTACAGAACCAGATCCATATATCTGAGGATATATATTTTAATCTCTCATTTAGAATGGAACACATACAACACATGCACTCTAGATTACCTATATTTTCTGTTGATGAATATGACCTCTGGAAGATAAGAATGCAGGCACACTTATCATCCATCCATGACGACATGTGGTGCATCATTGAAGATGGTCCTTTCATTTTTGAGAAGGACAACACACCTGAGGAGATTGCAGCTGAGAAGCCTGAGAAGATCCCAAAGTAGAGAACCGAGATGTCCCCTGAAGAGAGAAAGCTGGCCAATCTAGACAACCGGGCCAGAGAGATCTTGTACCAAACTCTTGACAAAGCAACCATGGTCAAGATTAATAATTTCAAAAATGCATCAAGAAATTTGGTTCAATAAGTCTATTCACCCCCTCCCCCCTCTAGACTTATTCCTGATGACTTGTAACCTACACTGGGCTCTTTAGCTTGTGCAATAGCACCATTATTGTGACAATAAAGGCTTATGGAACCCTGGATGGTCGGTACCACTCCTAGTTTGGTAATGAACTTCTTGATCCATATGACTTCCTTAGCTGCATCTGATGCTGCCAGGTACTCAGATTCTGTTACAGAATCAGCAACCGTGCTTTGCTTGGAACTCTTCCAACTCACAGCATCTCCATTCAATACAAACACATAACCAGTTTGCGATTTAAAATCGTCTCTGTCGGTTTTAAAACTTGCATCAGCGTAACCATTTACAACCAGCTCGTTTCCCACCCCTCCATAAATTAGAAAAGCATCCTTAGTTATTCTTAAGTACTTTAGGATGGTTTTCACTGCTGTCCAGTAACATTCACCTGGATTCAATTGGTATCGACTTGTCATGCTAAGGGTAAACGATACATCTGGTCGAGTACAAATTATGGCATACATGATCGATCCAATAGCCGATGCGTATGGTATTTTGCTGATGCGGGCTCTCGCATCAGGAGTCGAAGGACTCTGAGTCTCACTCAGATGAATGCCATGTGACATTGGCAAGAGTTCTCTCTTGGAGTCTTGCATATTGAACCTCTTCAATATTTTATTAATGTAGGTACATTAACTCAGGCCAATCAATCTCTTCGATCTATGTCTATAGATTTTTATCCCAATAATAAGCAGCTTCTCCTAAGTCTTTCATTGAGAAACAACTTCCCAACCAAGTCTCCACTGTCTGCAAGGTGGGTATGTCATTTCCAATGAGTAATATGTCATCTACATATAAGACTAAGAAAACAGCTATCCTCCCACTAACCTTCTTGTACACACATGGTTCATCTTCATTTTGAATAAAACCAAACTCTTTGACAGTTTCATCAAAGCAAAGATTCCAGCTCCGAGAAGCCTACTTCAACCCATAAATAGATCTTTGAAGCTTGCAAACCCTTTTAGAATTTTCGGGATGAACAAAACCCTCAGGTTGTGTCATGTACACATCCTCGAGTAAGTTTCCATTAAGGAATGCTGTATTGATATCCATTTGCCATATTTCATAATCATAGTATGCAACAATGGCAAATAAAATTCTAATTGATCTAAGCATGACTACTGGCGGAAAAGTCTCATCACAGTCAACACCATGAATCTCTCTATAACCTTTTTCCACTAGTCTAGCTTTATAGGCTTGCAGATTATCGTCCATGTCTTTCTTCTTTTTGTAGACCCATTTGCACCCAATGGTTTTAACACCCTCAGGTGGATCTATCAAGTTCCAAACTTGATTGTCATACATGGACTGCATCTCTGACTTCATGGATTCTAGCCATTCTTTGGACTCTGGTCCTGAAGCAGCTTCTGTATAGATACTAGGCTCATCATCTATGGGCGATGTGTCATCATCCTCTGTCACAAGATAACCATATCTCTCAGGTTCATTTTGCATCGTATCAGATCTGTGAGGGACTTGTGTACTTTGAACGGCCTCTTCAACTGATTGTTGAGCCTGTTTGATTTCCATCGCTGAAGCGATGTCTTATTGTAGTTCTCAAGTTTCCTCAAGAATTACTCTTCTTCCATTGTCTCTTTTGGAAATAAATTCCCTTTCAAAGAATACAACATTTCGAGCAACAAACTCTTTGTTCTCTGCGGGCTTATAAAAGTAATATCCTTTAGTTTTCTTAGGATATCCCACAAATAAACATCTTTCAGATCTGGCTTCCAGTTTGTCAAACATTTGTCGCCCTACGAATGCTTCGCAACCCCAGATCTTTAGAAACGACAAGTTTGGTCTCTTACTAGTCCATTTCTCAAGTGGTGTCTTTTCAACTGCTTTAGATGGAACACAATTATGGGTGAATGCTGCTGTTTCTAAGGCGTGGCCCCAAAATGATAATGGAAGCTCTGTTCGACTCATCATGGATCAAACCATATCTAATAAAGTTCGATTCCTCCTCTCGGACACTCCGTTATGCTGGGAGAAGTAAGTTGTGAAACAATTCCACAACTCCTAAGATGATCATCGAATTCTGGGCTCAAGTATGCGCCACCTCGATCCGATCGAAGGGCGTCTTGCCAATTTGATTCTGTAATTCATTCTGGAATATTTTGAACATTTCAAAAGATTCATGTTTATACTTCATAAGATAAACATATCCATACTGGCTAAAATCATCGGTAAATGTAATGAAGTATTGGTATCCACCTCTGGCATGAGTGCTAAGAGGTCTACATACATCAACATGTATTAGGCCTATTAAATCACTAGCCATTTCTCCATGACCAGTGAAAGGATTCTTCGTCATCTTGCCCAATAAACAAGATTCGCATGTCCCATATGATTCATTGTCAAAAGAGTCTAAAAGTCCATCATTATGGAGCTTAGAAATGCGTTTCTCGTTTATGTGGCCAAGTAGACAATGCCATAAGTAAGTCGGGTTAGAATCATTGACCTTAGGTTTCTTGGATGCAATGTTATAGACTTCCAAAGTGTCGTACTCATCTAGATCAATATTGTAAAGGAGAGTATATAACTTTGCAGTACCATAAAGCAAGTCATCAAAGAAAATATGAATAATCTTATTCTTAATAAGAAAACTGTAACCTTCACAATCTAATGTAGAAACTGAAATAATATTCCTATTCATAGCAGGAACATAATAGAAATTGTTCAAAACTAACAATTGCCCATTGGGTAAAACTAAATCATAAGTTCCTATGGCTAGTGCAGCAACTCTTGCTCTATTGCCGACTCTTAGATCCACTTCCCCTTTCTTCAGCTCTCTACTGCTTCTCAACCCATGCACATTTGTACAAATGTGAGATCCACATCCAGTATCCAATACCCAGAAGTTAGAAGTAGATAAGTTAACTTCTATAACAAATATACCTGTGGAAGTCTCACTACCCTTGGTACGCTTTAGCACTTCCAAGTAAATCTTGAAATTTCTTTTCCAGTGTCATAGTTTATTGCAATGATGGCAATTTCCATCTTTGGGAGCTTTAGCCTTGAAAATTGGCCTAGTAGGGTCTTTAGATTTGGCAACTTTTGCCTTACCCTTTCCCTTGTCTTTGTTCTTAAAGGACTTCCCTTTGCTGACCATTACCACGTGTCTTGGTTTCTTCTTAATATTATGCTCAGCCATTTTAAGCGTCCCACGCAGCTCAGCAATGGACTTCTCCATCTCAGTCATATTATAGTTCATAATGAGCTGACCGAAACTATCTGGCAATGAGTTTAGGATCACATCCATGGAGTGCTCCTTAGAAAGTGGAAAACCAAGCCTTTCAAGATGATCAATATATCCTTTCATCTTGAGTACATGAGCGCTGACAAAAGTCCCCTCAACCATCTTGCAAGCATATAAGGCTTGAAAGGTCTCATACCTCTCTTGCCTAGCATGCTTCGAGAAAGTTTCCTTGAGGTGAGCATTTAGCTCATAAGCTTCCATTTCCTCCAAATTCTTCTGAAGTTCTGGACAAATGGTAGCCAACATAAGACACTGATATCAATGGAATCATCACAATGTTTCTTCCATTTGTATTATCTTGCATTTTTTGCATTGTCAGCTGGCTCATTGTGAATTTCTTCTTCAAGAACATACAACTTTCTTTCTTTCTTGATAACTATTCTCAAGCTCCGGATCCAATCCAGATAGTTGCTGCCGTTTTCTTTGAGCTTGTCCTTCTCAAGGACTAATCGCAGTAAAATGGTGGACGTGTTATTTGATGCCATTCTATATTATCCACAAAATTCAATATGCAAAGTATTTAGTCACATTATTTTACTTCTCGAAAAATACTCCCACTAAAATAAAGTACCCTCAATTTTACAACATTTGTAACTTTAGTGGGCTAAGACCCATTTCGCACAATCCTAAACTCAGCTTTGGCATGACGCCTAGAATGGAGCTACTTTAGGTGGATAACTCTTTATCGATTACATCATATGTAACTCTTAGATTATATTCATGGGATTTGGCATCTTATGCCCAAGCATGTTATAATCCCATCTTATGCCTTTATGATAATCGAATTTTTCTCGTTTTCGTATGTCTCGGTTTTTGTGATTTATATCATTATTATATTCCGTTACGACCTTTCTTCTACTATATTTCTCTCGGTGCGTAATTAATAAGTTAATGCGTGATCGAGACTCCTACCGAGCATTTCATCATGTTCGTTTCCGTGCGATTTCGAAAAATTAAGTCGTCGAGTCATGGCGGCTGCGCACGCTACTGCCGGAAGGCAGCGCACGCTACCTGGCCAAGCTGATTAGTCCAGGAAGTCTCTAGATTGCAGCACAGGCTGACAGTGCACATGTCTAGCGCATGATGGAGGGCCCCAGCCGAATGTTCTCAACCAAGACCGCCGTTAATGCGCGCTAGCCCGGAAGCCTAGCGCACACTAGTGTGCACCAGTATATATATGATCGAGCAGTCCAGTTACATTCATTTTTCCCATTTCTCTTTTTCCCTTTCGCGGATGGAGCCTTGGGGAACTTGAAAGCATGATGTTAAACAATCAATCCATGAAGTTCCTGAGCCTATATCATCGATTGATCATCCTATAACATCCTTCGATCCAGCGAATCAAGGTTAGTTTTCCTAAAATCCTAGTTTTGGGAAAATTGTGTGTTTTGCTTGATTTCATCCGTTTAATCCGTAATAACTTAGATTGGTGATGGATTAATGATTATGAAGCTGTATTATATTGTTTTCCTTGTTGTTCCATGGTTTAATTTCCAAGGATTCGTCGTTTTGTTGAACTTCTAATCGACGCCTTTAAGGTATCTGGTAAAAAGCCATAGAGAGAACTCGGGCGTTCTACGATGTTTTTCCTTGCGTGATCACTATTGGTTTGATGTTATGATATTAGGGTCGAGTTCCCTATGAGGAGCTGATGTTAAACCTTTCCGTTCGACATCTTCTTCAAGGTCCGGTTCCAATGGATCGTGTTCTTCGGAGTATTCCCGGAACTTGCCGAGATCGAAGTCTGGTGAATCGTCCATCCTTATCCTGTTTTCTTATCAGTCAAACTTTTCACATCCGTTGAAAGACGAGGCGAGTATTTGATTATGTTTATGTATTGTCTTGCCATTTAAATCATATAAATGTGCTTTTAGAATTGAATTATCCGTATTCTGACTTTCACTAATGTTTATTAGTGTTTTGAAAATATTTTCACTACCAAAAAAAGGACTTTAGCCGACGTCACTTAAAAAAACGGCCGAAGACTTTTAAGTGTCGTCGGATAAAGTTTAACACTTTAGCCAACGACTTTTTTAACGATTTAGCCGATGACCCAGATCAAGTCGTCGGCTAAACCCTCAATTTAAAATTATATATCATCCTCAGTTATTTTCAGGCGGAAAAACCTTCATTTTGTGTATTTTCTGAGTTTTTGTTGCTACTTTGAGTTGTGATAGATGGAGTGACGAAGGTTTCTACCGGTTGCTATAATCACCAATTCGATTAATTAAGGTATTTTATTGTATTTTTTATTGTGATTTCGAAACTTTGTATTATTCATGTTGTAGATTCGAAAGCTTTTCTGTATAACCCTTAATTTTTGTGATGATAATCATTAAGATTCATATACATTGAGGTGTATCGAATAGATTAAGAAAAAAGTGTCTTAATGAATATAAGGATATAAGGAACTTTTTGGGTGTCTTGAGAGTCAATTATAATATTCGTTGTAGACGTTATATTGATTGTTTGTTGTGATTCCATTTATAATTTGAACAATATTAGTTAGTTGGATTAATATTGGAAAATTTATACATTTTCAGGATGGACAAGAGTAGGATTGGGTTACGAAAATGTGATCCAAGAGTAATGGATGGGATGAAGCAGTTTATGAGATTTGTAAAAGAGCACGACAGTGATAATATGTTGCACTACTGTCTGTGTAATAAATATAGATATCGCAGTGATATGTATCGTTTCCATTTGATGAGGTCTGGGAGCACCTAAAGAAGATTGGTTTTTGGAATAAATATACATGTTGGGTATACCACGGTGAAGCACCAAATTCTGTTATTCCGTATGATCACGGATAATTCAGTGGTAACGACGGGTTCGCCGATCCGAACAGGAGGTTGATTGATGATGTGTTTGGTTATTCCGAGATGCCTGTACCAACTGAGCCAATCCCACGACCCCGTAGACCGATGCCTTGCAATACTGCTGGGCTTGACATGTACAACAAGCTAATTCAACTCCAACACACCCCTCTGTACCCAGGGTGTAACATGACTGTTCTTGATTGTGTCATGGAAACGATGAGATTAAAGGTGGAGAACAGATCATCCATCAAGTCTGTGGATGATTACCTGGAGCTTACGAGTAACATGCTTCCACAGGGTCATCGTCTTCCTACCACATATACCAAAATGAGATGAATTTTCAAAGATCTTGGTCTTTCCTACATTAAGATCCAAGTGTGCATGTATGATTGTGTTCTATTCTGGGGGCATCTTAATTAAGTCCTCACGAGATGTCCTGTATGTGATACAGAGAGATATAGGATCACTCCTTCTGGAAAAGAGAAACCGGTGAAGGTATTTGGTATTTTCCACTGAAGGACAGGTTGGAGCGGCTTTTTATGTCTCCTCACACGGCAAAAGCAATGAGATGGCACGCCGAGCCTCACACTCATGACAGGGATACTATGATACACCCTTCGGATGGAGAGGCATGGAAGCATATAGATAGGGAGTATCCGAATTTTTCTTCAGATATCCGAAATGTGAGGCTGGGGATTGCATTTGATGGTTTCAACCCTTTTGGTAACATGAGTCTTTCATATACCATATGGCCTGTTGTAGTGATTCCTTACATTCTTCCTCCATGGATGTGCATGCAGAAGGCGTATAATATGTTGACCTTGTTAGTCCCGGGGCCGGGATATCTGGGAAAGTGTATCAATGTGTATATGAGACCTTTGATAGAGGAGCTGAAATTGTTGTGGGAGCAAGGTCATCCGATGTACGACAGTTATTCATCCGAGACGTTCTACTTGCACGCCATGTGTATCGGCACTATTAGTGATTTTACTGTATATGAAATGTTGTCTGGATCTGTTATTAGCGGATATAGAGGTTGTCTAGTGTGTTTGAATGCATATTGTGCTAGGTACCACTGTAGGAAAGTTATCCGAATGCGTCATCGGATATGGCTTGAGAGGGAACATGAGTGGTGTATAGATTCTGCAGCATTTGATAGCACTGTAGAAATGGGCGAGCCACCACGACAGTGGACAGGTGATGAAATACTATCGATTCTTAATGAGTACGATTTTGGTCAGCTTAGCAACCATCCGGATGTGATTGCAGCAACCTCTGAAAGGCCCGACAAGTATAAGTATTGGTCGCACAAAAGTATAATTTGGGAATTGCCTTACTGGTGCAAGTTACTGATAAGGAACTTCTTGGATGTCATGCACATTGAAAAGAATGTTTGCAAAAGTGTGGTTGGGACAATATTAGGTTGGGAGGGAAAGACCAAAGACGGGCCAAAAACACGCAAAGGTTTGGAAGAAATGAGCATAAGAAAACATTTGTGGTTCAAGACTGTCAAGGAAAACAAAAAATGCCTAAGGCAGCTTACACCATCACTGCCGAGCAGAAAACTCAGATATTTTGGTGGATAAAGACTGCTAGGTATCCTACCGGGTATGCTGGAAATATGGGAAGATGTGTTAATTTCAGGGAGAACAAGTCAACTGGTTTGAAGAGTCATGATTTTCATATCCTACTCCAACGCCTATTTCTGGTATTTATTCGACCGTACTTACCAATATAGGTGGTCGAGCCCTGTGTTGCATTGTCAAGATTTTTACAGAAATTATGTACGAGAGAAGTGAAGAGATCTGATTTGTGTCAAATGCAAGATGAGATCATCTATATCTTGTGCAAGTTTGAGCGAATATTTCCTCCAAACTTTTTTGACCTCATGCCTCACTTCATGATCCACCTTCCCCGGCAGTTATTGCTCACTGGTCCAGTGCACTACATATGAATGTACCCGGTTGAAAGGTAACATAATTTTGTATTATATATATAAAATATTGTCAAATTAAATATGATTTCTAACAGAATGACAATATTACAGGCAACTCGGTGATTACAAAGGCTCCATGGCCAATAAGTCTGCACCAGAAGGATGCATTGCAGAATCATACCTTGCATTGGAGTGTCTTACGTATATCAAGTTGTATTTGGGCACCTTCGAGCCCCCTTCCCGCTCTATTCCAGCAGATGAAAGACAGTTCAATCTTTCTATCATCTCCACTGAGGTTGATGTCTATGGGAGGTTGCTAGGAAGACAATTACACCCGTACGAGTCACGAATTGCACGTTGGTGGATATTGCTCAATTGTCCAGAAGTTCTGTACTAGAAAGACATCCAGTTGTCATGCGATATGGTGCAAGGTGATACTAGATTCCACAATGACACTTTTGCCGACTATTTTGGATAATGGGTACGTATACATTCAGTTGCTATTGCATTTTGGACTTAATATATTTTTTTACATAAAAAGTTTATTTACGACAAATGACACACATACAAGATGACGGACACCCTAACTGGTCGCGTGAACTTATGCTTCTTTCTATGAAGCCGGTTATGTCAAGAATTTATTCGATGGCCAAAGTCAACGGTGTCACATTCGTATGCCTTGAGAGAGACCAAAAAAGAAGATGTCAAAATTCTGGAGTTATGGTAGATGGTGGATATTACGGTGTTCTTATGGAAGTGGTAGAACTAATTTGCGGGGAAGGCATGACAATTTACTTGTTTAAGTGTCGATGGTACGACACCAGTCTTGGAACCGATATACAAGACGACTACGGGCTGTTATCCGTTGACACTTCCACTACATGGTATGAAGGTGATCCTTTTGTATTTGCAACATCAGCAAAGTCGGTGTATTATATGGATGACTTGGTGAAGAAAGGCACATGGAAGATAGTGAACATTGTGACAACGAGGAATATTTATAGTGCTGCTACACTAGGAGAAACAACAGGTGCTGATGACGATGATGCTTATCAAGAGCCAAATGTAGCAAATATTCCACCATCAACGACAATTACGATGAATAATGTTCCTGAAGGACCAGTCGTCTGACTCCGTGGTGATGCTCGCGGGTACGTTGACGTTGATACAGACAAATTACTTGAAAATTCTGATGACGATAACGTGGACGACTTGAGGCATATGTTGCTGGATATCAACTCAGATAATGAGACAGACTGTAGTGATGACTCAGACTATGAGCCATAAATTTATTAGATGTTTATTTTCATACGTTATATATAATGATTGTTTTTGCTTTTTTGGGAACAAAAAAAATAGTAATAATAATAATCAAAACATTAACATAATATTAATAATAATAATTAAAAAAATCAGGGGGGGTTGGGTTTATCCTACTACTTCTAGCAAAGTCGTCCGCTAAACCCTTTTCGAAAAAAAATTGGGGTTTAGCTGACAACTTAGATCTAGTCGTCGGCTAAACCTCTAAATATATATACAGTAAAACCTCTCTAAAGTCACATCCTTGGGAACATAAAAAATATTCCTAAATAGAGGTTATTCCTAAATAGAGTTTTAAGAAGATTTTTTTTAAATTTTAAAGTACATGTATAATATATAAATATTATAATTAGTAGATACATGTATGTAAAATGTTGTAAACTTAGGAATTAGGCAAGAAAATTGTTTATGCTTTAACCGATGAAGAAATCATAGAAGGAATTAGGCAAGAAAATGAGGAAAATAATCTGAACGATGATAGCATAGAAGTACAAAAAATTTCATGTGAAGAAGCTTTAAGCTTACTCGACAAGTTGGAAATGTTTTGCGTTCATCAAGAAGGTGGTCATTTCCACGCAAGTTGAAGGATATGGTTACAACACAAAAGATTAAATCTTTGTCACAATCAACCTTGAACAAGTATTTTACATCAACTTAAATCTATTGTAAAAATTATATATATATATATATATATATATATATGTATGTATGTATGTATTTTATTATGATTTATTCCTAAATGGAGGTGTATTTCCTTATGTTGGGATTTGAAAATATATGAATTATGACAATATGGAGTTTATTCCAAATTATAACTAGTCCCAAGCTGGGACCATAAATTTTTATTCCTAAATAGAGTTTATTCCTTAATAGAGTATTCTTTTTGAGAGGTTTTACTGTATATACCTTCTTCTCTTCTTTCTTCTTTTCTTCTTCTTTTTTCTTCCCGTCACCCACCCGCGATTCAAGACCGCCCATCACCACCTGCCGGAACACCACCGCCTGCCCAACCGCCCGCCGGCCGATAGCCCCCCGCCCGAAGCCCGACCGTCCGCCCGCCGAAGTACAGGTAACTCTTTTCGTTTTTTTTTGTTTTGTTTGATGAATTTGTTTAGATTATTTGATGAATTTATTATTTTCCATATTTGTGTTTAATTTAGTTTTCATCAATTGTTAGTTGTGAATTGATGAAATATTTGATGAATTTGTGAATTGGATGAAATATGATGAATTGTGTGATGAATTAGGTAAATTGTTTGATGAGTTGTGAATTGATGAAATATTTGATGAATTTGTTTGAGGAGGAAGGGATTGTATAGCCAGCGTTAATCGAAATATTAACGTGGTATGGCATTAATAATTACTGTTGTGTGATTGTTTAATTTACTGTGGAAACTCTGTCGAATTTTTGAATATCTGTATGTTTCTTTAATTTTGTTGTATGCGCATTATTTGAAGATGGAGAGAGTAAAGAGAGCCTTGGGGAAGAAGTCGACAAAGTCGACCACTCCCGATTCAGGGGGGAGTTCGGCAGCCTCTAGTAGGACGGATCACGCTACTCAGTACATATCTCAGAGTAGTGCTCATTACCGCCAGATACTAGAAGCTACCGGCATGAACGCTGACGATTTTCTGAGGGCGACAGATGACCATGCTGTCAAAGCGAGACGGTCATCCGTTCATATGCAACGGTCGACCGATGAGCCCGCTGCACTAGCGCGGCATTTATCCTTTCAGACACCACGGTCGACCCCCTCGCAGATGGAGACTGGTATGCCTCCCATCCACCGACCCACGTCTAGCCCTCATATATCAGGAGATGTACGGAGTTCCTCGTCGGCAGTGCCCCACGGTCTGCCACCGAGTCTATTCATGCCTCCGATGGTTCCGACTATTCCGGAGGTCGATGAGATGGGAGTCCGAGTTCCTATTCGATTGATTAGCCCTGAGGAGGCGTACGTCAATATGCATTGGCGGAGTTGTCGGGTTTCAAAGACGAAATTGTACGAGGAGATAGAGAGGGAGACGGAGAATGGGAAAAATGTAGTCGAGGAGGAGAAGAAAAAGAAAAAGACTCGTGGCCCAGCAAAAGGTCTGGCGCTCGACTCGTACGTCAGTAAGCATGGCCATTACGAGATTCCTCTAGACAGACACGGACAACCGGTGATGTCTTCTGATGCTACGACGGCATATAGCCGTAATGTGGGCTTTGTCATTCGGGACAGAGTCCCCATTTTGTGGCTCGAGTGGGGGGACGTGCCGCAGTGCGTGAAGGATGCTTTGAACAATGCTATGTCGGTAAGTTATTAAATATTTAATATGTGTTTTTCAATCAACACGTAGTTCTTCAGAATGCAATATGTGATGTTTTTAAATTATTGCGTATTTATGTTGTTCATAGGTGTGGTTTGTCATTTCCGACTCTATACTACGCACTCGGTGTGACGAGGTGCAGTCTACCAAGTAAGTCATTTTAATTTATGTTGAATCTACATTGTTTGCATAATTTTTTTTCTTACGAATAATATATGTTGTACAACGTGTGTTGTAGGTACAAATCTTGGAAAAATA
Organism: Orobanche coerulescens; assembly: GCA_033398695.1. Classification (NCBI taxonomy): domain Eukaryota; kingdom Viridiplantae; phylum Streptophyta; class Magnoliopsida; order Lamiales; family Orobanchaceae; genus Orobanche; species Orobanche coerulescens. The sequence goes on from CM065801.1 coordinate 185,334,853, forward strand.
AGATGCACATGTTCTCGATAGCCTGGGGTGATACCCGAGAGGCTACCCCGGAAGAATTCAAGTTCCGGGAGTACGAGTAGAAGTGGCTACACGCCCATTTTCGTGACCCGGAGTTCATGGTATGAAATTATTTTTAATATATATGTAATTTTTTATTTGTCTGTAAAATCTTATAATTTTTGCAATATTTTTTTGAAGGCGAATAGCTCGACCAACACGACCAATCGTGCTGGTCTGACTGACCATCACAGTCTGGGTTCGCGGTCGTTAGCTAGAGTTTCGTAAGAGGCCATTTCTTCTGATTCGGTGGACACATTTACCTAAGTGACTCAGAAAGCATATCCGAACCGTCCCAAAGAGCATGTAAGTCTTTTTTTATTTTATATTGGTAATAAACTAAATACCTTTGTATCATACTTTTATTGATATTGAAATATTTATTTTCATATAACTTAGGAGCGTGTGCAGGAGGAGTCTCAGTGGATGCTTGCTGAGATTGCTCGGGAGCAGTATACGGACTTAGCGGATAACGACCTCGATTCCACCATTGGACAGATCGATCAGGCCGATCTTTATGTTCGCGCTAGGGTGTGGGGTACCGCCTACCCTCCTAGAGGTAGTCGGTACCACACTAAGATGATGGGATCCGAGGGTCACAACCTATTGAAAGATACCCCCGGCTTCCGGTGCCATCGCAGATGGGATGCACGGACTGCCTATCTCGAGGAGCAGTTGAGGGCGGAGAGGGATCTCCGAGCTGAGAATGAAATGAGGACTCAGAAGCGGTTACGTGAGAGCGAGCAGACAACTGAGACGCGGATAGAGAGTTTCTAGAGGCAGCAGCAGGCTATGATGGACTATATAATGACACTGACTCAGACCATTACTCAGGCTGGACTGCAGGCACCTGCTCCACCGCCTTCTATCTTCGGTCACACCCCCATCTTCACAGCCTCATGACGAGGATCTAGGGGATGGTGGTAATCCTTCTACTTCTACATTTGGACATTTAGATGATTTTGGTAGTGGATTGTAAAATATTTTTATTATATTGATGTTGATCTTATTATGTATATGCAGTGGCAACTTTGTATTGTTTTGTGTTGTTATGTATTATGGTTTTGGTGCAATTGGCATAGTTTTGTATTGTGTTGTTGTGGATACTGAAATTGTAGGCTACAAAATACAGGTTTTGGGACTTCCAAATGTTGGTAGTGTTTTGGGAATATTTTCCAAACCAAGGATTTTCAAAATATTTTCCGGGAAAGTTCTTCAAAAATGTCAAGGGCTGATTTTCATAAATTTATCGAGATGATGACACTTCATAAATATTTTTGTTGAAAACGATTTGTAGATATTATTTTTGATTGTGATTGAAGAGCATAGTTGTAACATTTAATGATTTGAAACCGGCGTCGTCAAAGTATGTGGCAATGGATTATATTCCTCAATGTGGAAAGTGATGCACATGAGTGTGAGAGTGTTTTATACGTTCACTCCTTGAAGTTCTGACGAGGCCTTAGGAGGGTTCCGCTTATGACGATTCTGCAAACATATGAGTTAGCCACTCCTTGAAGGTCTGACAAGGCCTTAGGAGGGATTTTCACTTATGATGGGTCCACGGCTAATTAAGGAGGTTGTTTTGTGCATGATTGATGATACATGTATTATTCCGGAATAATGACGTGGGGTTTGTTGCCGCTATCACGATACTGTGGAGACGTTGGTAAATGATGGTTATTCTTGTCTCTGGTATATTACCTTACTCGGCCCTATGTTTGTTATGATTGCACCTTATACATACTCATGTATGAAATACTCATACCGACTGTTTGCTGACCCCTTCGGGGTGGATACATTATTTGTGTATTCAGGTACATATCCAGTTGATGTGCCGGTGCAGGAAAGGAACGAGGATGACGAGCAGCAGTGATATTCTCTCGATATATATTGTGTCGTGTCAGTTGATATTGTTTTGGGTATGTACTCGCGAGTACTGTTTTTATTGATGTCATGTCGGGTGTATCGTCTGGATGTTGTTACTTGTTTATTGAGCTGGTTTTGGCTATGATCATATCCGACCTGTCGGTCAAGATGTTATGAGTATATTGTGTTGATGACCTTGTTCTTGTTGATTATTGTCACATTATTATGTTCGACCTGAGTGGTCGTTGTGTCTGTATAAGTATGTTAAACAAGTCTTGCCTGGTGGATTCTCGAAATGGATCCACGGCGCTATCACAGTGCCGGCCCGGGACGGATTGGTTACAGAATATGGTATCGGAGCCTAGGTTTCTGAATGCCTAGGCCGTCGGTTATTGGGTCTGTTTTGTCGTGTCGTGTTGATTGTTGAGGAATATCACTGGCTGCTATCGTCTCGTGCCATCTACGTTGTAAGTCTCTCTGATCCTTAATTTCTTTTTCCAAAATGTTTGAAACTCTTTTCTGAACATATGTAGAATTTGGGTTCCTCTTATGAATTATATTCCATTAAGAGTCGTACCCATTGATTTCTGATTCTATCAAGAGATCTGCGAGAAACCAGAGTAATTTGTTGTTTCCCCTCGAACTGCATCCATTATTTTTCCTCCCCTTATACGTTTGAGAAACTTGTGCATACGGGTGTATGGAAATGGTAAGTCTCTCGATTATAAGTTCCCTCCTACCTGTGCGGTACTTATGTTATGCTAATTCCATCAACCTTGGTCGAGGAGCTAGAACTCGTTGGTCGTATTAGGGTTTTTTGGGATATACAATGCGTATTCGGTCCGGGGTAAATGGTTATATTGAGTATTTTTAAAAAATTAGATACATTATTGATTTTCATATTTCATAAGAGTAAACTCTTAAATATTAATTCTATCCGCTGCACGAACATTTTAAAGTTGAGTTTCGAAATTTTGAGACATTGTGGAATCCTACAGTTTTAAATCAAATGATCACGTATTTTGATGAAGACTCTTTTCGATAGAACCTTTGATAGAAGAGGAAGGATTTTAAACTTTTGGCATTTAAAATTCGAATAAAATTCTTGAAATATTTCAAATTAGTTACGATATCTTTAAAATTTTAAAAACATTAACCATTTTAAAAGTCGACGTGTGAAATAAAACTTCCTCTTCTAAAGTATCTACAAGTTTCGGACGGAAGGTCTCGACAGCGCACGCTAACGCTTGCAGTTAGCACACGCTAACTGTACATTTGGTAGAATGCTTGTATTGATGTTTCGTTAACACGCGCTACTTATATGTGTTAAGCACGCTAATCTGTGTGGAATATAAACCGGACAGCAGTCGTGTTTTATCATTTCCACCTTATTTTCTCTTTTTCTGCAGGTGTGAGTAGAGGGCGACTAGGGTTCATGGTTTTTACCGACTTTTTTCCAATTAAAGGTGTTTTGAAGTATCCTAGATGATTATAACGTGATCTAATCTATTGTTCTTCGTCGGATCGAGGTAATCCCTCGATTTTTCTTAAGATTAACCATTTTGTTCTTGATCTCGTTTCTACTACGATTTTGATAAATCGATTGGTGTTAAGTATTGTTGTTAGTCATGTTCTATGGATTGTTTATCCATAATTCCGACTTGATCAACCCAGTTGACGATTCTAGGGTTCTTGATGAACTGTGAACATTTATTGTTCAATTAAATATTCATATGAATTTTCCTTCGTTGTTTTGAGACGATCTACGTTGTTATTAGTCTTGCTCTTCATTGTGAACGCATTTTCGTTGTTTCTTGGCGAAAGAGGATGTGATGACGGCTCTGGAAGCAGTGAGGTGACTCTTACGACAATGATTCATGCTACTGCGAAAGAGTACCAAAATCAGACGATACCCTATGAAACCTCCTTAGTGATTAATTTAATGACCGAGGCAAAGAGGCAGAAGACCTCTGGAATATTTTTGTAATATGTTCTAAACCGTTGCTATACCCAGTAATTGTGACTTGGTCATTTTTCATCTAAGTGCGTTACATTTTCAACTCTTGTTGTGCTAAGCTTGGGGTCGGAATTTCTTCTTAATATGGGGGAATGGATTACCCAAATTTTTCCTAATAATCTCCATGTTGGGTGACATTTCATCATAAATGACTTGTATATAATCTCTTCGACAATTTCATGGTATATTGTTTTGCGCAATTACTTTGTTCTGCTCAATTTTTAACTATCTGGTGTGGATATGGGGGATGTCCATATGTCGCAAAGTCGCTGCTAAGATGTTTTGGGGAACCAAATTCCTGTTTCTACTCCTGAAGAGACAAGCGGTTGTAAATGAATATTTTGAGAGTCGTTGGTCAGAAACGAGTTCGGTGTACAGATTTTATAATTAATTCCCTGCTAAGTTCTTTTCGATAATTACTGTTTGATTCCGTTTGTTGCACTGCTTGATTTTTCAGTCTTCCTTGTCCCGTGTATCGGGGGTAGACCCTTTTACTTTTAAAGAGGGGATGTAAGGTTCATATTTTTCCGTTCTAGTACCTTTTTCAGATTCTAGCGACTCGTTTGCACTCGTCATGATCCTTGTGATATATTTTCTATCGGATATTTTTGTGAAACGTACGAGTTTGGTAATCATTTTGAATTATTCCATGATCATAATATCTTGGTCATTCTCAGTACAATTATCCTTCGATTTTATTTATTGGTATTCCTAATAGTTGTTCATTGTGTAGCGGAAGCCATATTTATTTCTACCCTTCAAATTTTGGGTGAAAGCGAAAGTTATTCTGGAGTAATCTAGAGGTGATAAGATTTCTTTTCGCATGAATACCGGTTTCTGTTGATCCCATAAGGTTCATTTTTATATGTTCAATCGTGCTACGAACTTGTGCGCTAACGTTGGTTGCAAAACTTTTTTTCAAACGATTGGACCATTCTGGGATTTTTCCAATTTTCGTGGCATTTATTTTCGAACCCATCTTTCTCAATTCTGATTCCCCATATTCGTATGTATAATAGTTTCTTAGACTTGAACCCCTATAATAGGGGCAGCCAATTCATATAAAGAAGTGATATGTGATCGGATCCGAGTCATCTTGTCGGATACGATGAGATTAATGTAGCCGAGAATATTATGTCTGAAGAGAAGGCTCGTTCGAGTTACCCCGAACTTTTTACATCTTGAGTTTGGGGACGAAACTTCCTTTTTTAGGGGGAGCATGTAATATCCGTATTTTTTGTTTTTGAGAAATATGTATTTCGGTGCTTTTCCAAACTTCGACGACGCGCTTGTAACGATTTTGATATTTCTAAATTACCTCGTTCTGCATTTTTATCTATGAACGAATCTCGCAACCTGATAGTTTCATGGGTCATCTACCTTTCCTTGCCTTATGTTCGGGATGAAACTTATTTTAAGGGGGGGTAAAATGTGATAGTCCTATTTTTCCAATTTCTGTATGTCTCGGTTTGTGTGATTTATAACATTATTATATTATGTTACGACCTTTCTTCTGCTATATTTCTGTCGGTGCGTAGTTAATAAGTTAATGCGTGATCGAGACTCCTACCAAGCGTTTCATCATGTTCGTTTCCGTATGATTTCGGAAAATCAAGTCGTCGAGTCATGGCGGCTGGGCACTGGCCAGACGGGTGCGGGCACTGGCCGGACAGGTGCGGCAGGAACCGGCATAGTGTACGCTACTTTCGAAAGGCATCCCACGCTACGGACGGAAGGCTGCGCATGCTCCTGTCGGAAGGCAGCGCACGCTACATGGACGAGCTGATTAATCCAGGAAGTCTCTGGATTGCGGCACAGGCCGACAACGCACATGTCTAGCGCATGATGGCGGGGCCCCGGCCGAACATTCTCGACCAAGACCGCCCGTTAGCGCGCGATAGCCCGGAAGCCTAGCGCACGCTGGTGCGCACTAGTATATATATGATCGAGCAGTCCTGTTTCTTCCATTTTTCCCATTCTCTTTTTCCCTTCCGCGGATGGAACCTTGGGGAACTTGAAGGCATGATGTTAAATAATTAATCCATGAAGTTTATGAGCCTATATCATTGATTTATCATCCCATAACATCCTTCGATCCAGCGAATCAAGGTTAGTTTTTCTAAAATCCTAGTTTTGGGAAAATTGTGGGTTTTGCTTGATTTCATCCGTTTAATCCGTAATAACTTAGATTGGTGACGGATTAATGATTATTAAGCTGTATTTTATCATTTTTCTTGTTTTTCCATGGTTTAATTTCCAAGTATTCGTCATTTTGTTGAACTCCTAATTGATGCCTTCAAGGTGTCCGGTAAAATGCCATAGAGAGAATTCGGGCGTAGATGATGTCTTGCCATTTAAATTGTATAAATGTGCTTTTAGAATTGAATTGTCCGTATTCTGACTTTCACTAATGTTTATTGGTGTTTTGAAAATATTTTTTGGAATATTTCCCAAACCAAGGATTTTCAAAATATTTTCCGGGAAAGTTCTTCAAAAATGTCAAGGGCTGATTTGCATAAATTTATCGAGATGATGATACTTCATAAATATTTTTGTTGAAAATGATTTAGATTATTATTTCTGATTGTGATTGAAGAGCATAGTTGTAGCATTTAATGATTTGAAACCGGCGTCGTCAAAGTATGTGGCAATGGATTATAATCCTAAATGTGGAAAGTGATGCACGTGAGTGTGAGAGTGTTTTATACGTTCACTCCTTGAAGGTCTGACGAGGGCTTAGGAGGGTTCCACTTATGACGGTTCCGCGAACATTTGGGTTAGCCACTCCTTGAAGCTCTGACGAGGCCTTAGGAGGGATTTTCACTTATGATGGGTCCACGGCTAATCAGGGAGGTTGTTTTGTGCATGATTGATGATACACGTATTATTCCGGAATAATGACGTGGAGTTTGTTGCCGCTGTCACGATACTGTGGAGACGTTGGTAAATGATGGTTATTCTTGTCTCTTGGTATTTTACCTTACTCGGCCCTATGTTTGTTATGATTGCACCATATACATACTCATGTATGAAATACTCGTACCGACTGTTTGCTTACCACTTCGGGGGTGGATACATTATTTTTGTATTCAGGTACATATCCAGTTGATGAGCCGGCGCAGGAAAGGAACGAGGCTGACGAGCAACAGTGATATTCTCTCGATATATATTGTGTCGTGTCAGTTGATATTGTTTTGGGTATCTACTCGCGAGTACTGTTTTTATTGATGTCATGTCGGGTGTACCGTCTGGATGGTGTTACTTGTTTATTGAGCTGGTTTTGGATATGACCGTATCCGACCTGTCGGTCAAGATGTTATGATTATATTGTGTTGATGACCTTGTTCTTGTTGATTATTGTCACGTTATTATGTTCGACCTGAGTGGTCGCTGTGTCTGTATAAGTATGTTAAACAGGTCTTGCCTTGTGGATTCTCGAAATGGATCCACGGCGCTGTAACAGTACCGGCCCGGGACAGGGTTGTTACAGCCTTAAGGTTCAAAACTCTTTTGAATCCTTAGTTAATTAAAACACATAGGTATCACCATTACCCATCCTATCTTACTAAGATAATCCGAGCGCCCAGCTTTGGCATGATCCACTCAAGATGATCGAAGTCTTGATAGGTGTTTTTCAAATGAACGACATTTATAAAATTTAAAGAGGGATTTTTATCCTTTGTTAATGACTATGTTTGCTAACATACATCCAAACATACATAGCATCACTTACATGCATAAATTTAAACATACATCGCATCATACCACAATTAAAAGCATAGGACCGTGTATAGCATGACCATAATTCCTAACGTGATTTTCCATGAGCCAACATGAAAGTCACAAGGGTCAATCTAAAAGGTAGCAATTTGTCTTCATTGATCTTTCCAACTCCTTGGAATGTCATACGCGATCAATTGGCTCCTCGAGTCCATCCTTCTCGTCTTCTTATCTTCATTATATCAATGAATTATAATACTACACTAGTATATTAAATTACAAGAGGTGCAAACGACACACAGGCCGTAAAATAATTAAATAATTTAAATAGACGACATGCAGGCCGTAAAACCAACCCATATAGAAAAAAAAAGTATCTAATCACATTGGTCAATTTATGGTCATGCCATACACCACACATACCATAAATAATTACCAAATAATTAATAAAAGCATGTAATTATAGAAATTAAAATATGTTTGACAGTCAAACTATAAATAAAATCTGAGTCATCGAATGAACAATCCTGGATTATAGCTGAGATGGCTGGCTGCGCGCTCTGCCCATAGATCCGCACGGGTTCGAAACCCGGCGGTAGCAGTTGCAACATTTTGCAACTATTATTTCTAAATTTTCTTTTATTTTAAAACAGGCTAGATTCCTTGTTTTAAAAAAGATCCGTGTAACATTCAACAAGCAGTCAGAATAGATGGTAAGTCGGCCAGGTGTTTATCCGACACACACTGGATCGAGTCCAGTGTTTAGCAAATATTTTGCTGACATTTTACACCCGCGGATCCCAACCCGGATCTGGATCCGACCTGATGCGGCGACCCGACAGATGTGTCCCAGAACAGTTCTGTATAGAAAATCGCGAAAACAGTCCCGAAAAATTGATTTTTGACAATTCAATTTAACCAAATTAAACCAGAAAATTTGTTTTATAAAATCCCTATTTTATAAACATAATCAAGAACATAATTTACACATAAACATGTTCTGCATAAACAATTAAATTACTTGCAAGTTGTCTCCGATACCACTGTTGGATTTTCCATGCATCGAATAAATAAATCGGCAGTAAAAACGCAGCGGAAGAATAAATAAGAAAACCCAATTTAGGATCTCATGCAGTAATTTAATTATTTGATTAAAGGGTTAATCGAATTACCTTAATCCGACAAACAAATCTATATCCGGACTAGAAGCAGATGAATATCTCCTCCCTATTTGGGTGATCCAAACACGAACAATTCCACAAGCCGGATTGCTAGATCCTTACGAATAAATTGATAAATCGTACAATACAAATTCCTTACTAGAAGGATTATACTATTGGTCAAGATCAACTAAGGGAAGACAAGATGACCAATATTATTCTTCTACAGTACAAGAATTTCGGCCAGGCTAGTGAGAACAGAGGGGGCCGATTTTTATCTGTGTAGGCTAGGGTTGTGTAATTTTCTTCTTATGACAACTCCTTGTTATAGACCCCTTATTTATACTAAGTAATCCCTAGAGTCAAGACTCTAGTATTTGCTTAGTTATCCCTCAACTTATTAAATAATACAATATATATAATATCCAATATTATATATTACTTATTATTTAATCTCCTCATAAATATAATATCCAATATTATATTTGTTATTCCCAGTTGATATTTATTTCTTCTTGTCTATAATTGTCGTACGTGCGACCCAAAAGGCTTATATATGTTGGCAATTATTTAATACCTTATTAAATAATAAATCATAAGCGGCCTCTAGCAAGACATCATGATTATCCAAATAATATAAGTTAATAGTTCAATAAACCTTTTAACGTGTCAAATCACTTTGTCACGCGATATCATATTTGAACTAGGTCATGGAGTCGGTCATACTTATTTATGTTCAAATGCTTTCTCGATATTAAGTAGACTAATTGAATCAAATGATTCTTCATTGAGCATGGACATTCATTTCCTTCAGTCCTACTTATCGAGGGGCCCAATAGATATCTCTTAATAAAGAGAGGGACAAATTCCCATCTTGATTATTCATTGCCTTCTACATGACTCCCACTAATATCGATTGCTAACCTTCATGATCACCATGTTTTAGATGACGTTGGATTACGTTAAGGCCTAGCAGTTATCATGTTGGACTCTATGACAATCTCAGGTTCAAGGATTTATTGACATACTATTATATTGAGAATCACTTATGACATTTCCATGTAGTGATCTCAATGCGGGTCTGTCCAGTATTAGTTCTCCAACAAATACCCATAAGATTGATCCGTACCATACGCATAATCATCTGATGATTATCAATCAAACTTATACTAGTATATTAATCACTTGAGTCTCTACTCAACGTGATTGTACCAGGGACATTTGAATAATCTTATTATTCATGAATAACTATTGTTCGATTATTATAATATTAAAACATGCACACATTATAATAATCAACGAGAAACAAAATGATATCATACCTTTATTTAAATGTGGCAATTATAAATCTAGGCACATCGAATGTCCTAGAGCACTATTCCCAACACTACCGTCTCGTAATGCACGGCTCGGTGACCCACTTGGCCACACTCGAAACAGCTGACTAACGGTGAACGACAATTCTTCACGGTATGGCCTGCTCGACTATAGTTATAACATGTCTTCGTGCTGCTCACATTACTCATTGCAGGGGTATTACTCCTCCTGTGTTCACGCGATCGAGGAATCTTCTTAGGATGACGACACGAAATCCCATCCCCAGGGGGCCCATTCCCCTGATTTCCTGAAAAGTTCCCCACAAGTTTCTGTTTCTTCGATTCAGACATTTGCTCAGTCGGTGATATAGATAGTTCGTAGGCTAACGCCCTATTCTGATACTCTCTCAATGAAGTACAAATGAGACCCGCCATGTACTGACGAATCTCCGGCCTCATTCGCCTACTAAAATGATAGATCTTATCTTCCTCTGTCCTTACTTGATCCTACACGTAGCTGAGCTATTTGCTATAGTAGATAATAGCTTGAGACAGCGGTACATCTTCCAGTTTCGCCGAAAAGAATTCATTAATCCTCTGATTTCTGATCGGTTCCGGACAAAACTCATCTCTCATGAATCTCTGGAACTCTGCACACGTGACAACACGATCTCGAGGCTTAACAGCCTCCCACCAATTAGCGGCATCTTTGTCAATGAGATACTGAGCGACAGGCATCTTACGCTCTTCTGGACAATCGACTACCTCGAATATCTTTTCCAACTGGAAAAGCCAACAATCCCAGCCCAATGCATCTGCAGCACTAGCAAAACGAGGGGGATTCATACGAACCACTTCTCGAAGCCACTAATTTGAACTAATGTTCTGGGTCACATCTGTATTGCGATGAACTGCTTGGGCCAACTCAGCCATCTGTGCAGCTACCTGCTGCAAAATAGTAGCAATACCGATACCAACACCATCACCGGCAGGATGATCCTGACCACGTGTCTGGTCGCCACGACCAAGAACTCCGCCCCTCGGCATACTGAAAATCATAACACATAACACATACAATGATTACCATCATAAGGCAACATACACACGAAACTCACAGCAATGACGGCATCGTTTGACGATTTCAACGGCTCGAACGATACCCAACACATAATTACAAAACATCATGAAACAATCACGTATGCACACAATCATACAAACCCAAGCTTCAAGACCTCGCACAGGTGTGATAACACGCAAATCACCACAAAGCGTCAAACATTTAATACCAAAATCACACCTTTCACGGAGGGCTAACACAATGAATGCATGGTGAACGACTCAACGCTCCCACCACCAATTCAATCACAACTCCAAGGGCTAACACCTTAACGATAATGCTAACATCGTACACATTCTCCAACCGCAAGTAGGAAATGATATGTTTTAAAAATGAAAACTACATTTTGAAAATAATTTGAAAACACTAGTTGATCTTAAGTATCACCTTCGAAAAAGTACTACAAACAGCGTCATCGAGACTTTGAAAAACCATCTTGCATTAGATAAAAATAAGGACATCTTTCTTTCAGTTAAAAACTTTAAAAAATGTTCGACCTTCGGGACTAAGCAAATGCGTTTCTAATTTACTGAAAATATCTCAAAATATTTTGGTCCTCAAAATGGAATAATTTTTGAAACATACAGTTGTACTAGTAGGCACTTGAAAATACTACGAGAAAATAGTCCATTTTAAAAGTACATCTCAAAATTTATTCTTTAAGATACTCAAGATTTTCAAAAATCCAATAGGCCAGAATGCCCCAAAACTCACATGTATCGACATTTGCTTACACATCTCATAGTATATGTATCAAGTCATTTCAAAATCAAAACAAGACATGTCTTTTCCGGAAAAGAAACAGTCAAATATCACAGTCGAAAAATGCCTAGGACCGGGACTAAACCACTGGTCCCATCCGAGGCCTCTATAGACCCTCCCGGACTGTCCATAGTTCGAAATCGAATCACGCACATGCATCGCCTAGGAACGGGGCTAAACCACTAGTCCCATACGAGGCCTCTATGGACCCTCCCGAACTGGATAGCTAACAAGCTCGTGAATCAGGAGTGAAATCACAGATTCCTCCGAGGCCTCGTCGGACCCTTCCGGACTGAGCAAATCACACACATATACATTACCATTCCATGTTAAGCACAAGGGTTTCACGATTTGTAATACCGTACTTTCCATTTCTATATTTTTTTCAATTCTCGTGACTTTTTTGTGTTCATTGACACATTTTGGACATGTTTTGTTCAGCATATTTCGTCATTCGAGCAAGTTTTTATATTATCTCGGATTAATCGACGTATTATTTCGACTTTTCCACATATAAGTTCGACTTTGTAAAATCACCATCAATTCTTGGAAAATCCAAAAGTTATGAATCTTTGTATTGTGATAGAGCATCAAGTTAGCTTTCCAATGGTTCAAACGGTGAGTTAATCGTAGTCCGAACGAAGGAGTTATGGTTGAAATAGCAAAGACTACACAATGTATAATTAGCGCACGCTAAACACATCTATTAGCGCACGCTAATGGAGTCTGGCAGAGGGTTCTGGATTGCATTTTGCAACCGATAGTGCATGCTACACATATCTTAGCGCGCGCTAACTGTTGACAGTATATATAGGACTGCAAAGGTCAACTTTAATAATTTCTTCCTCCCGTTTCTTCCTTCCGGTGATCTAGACGATCTTGAGGGTATCTAAGCATGGATTTTGACTTGACATCATCACCCATCAACATCTTTGAGTTCCTAGTACAGATTTAACAACATCCCAACATCTTTCACCATTTTAATCAAGGTAAAATTCTTAGAACCCTAATTTCGGGTATTTTGGGTGGTTTTGTTCTTGACTTTTATTTGAATCCATTTTTGATAAATCGAGTAGTGTTAAATGATGTTGTTAAACATGTTCTATGGATTATATATTCATTTCCTTGATTCTTTCAACCCTATTGATGGTTCGAGTGTTTTTGAGGAACCGTGAACATTTATTGTTCGATTAAATGTTCATATGAGTTCTCCTTCATTGATTTGAGGCGTTTCCCATTGGTTTTGGTCTTGCTCCTCGTTGTGTTTCGTTATTTCTTATGGAAGTTGTAGGTTCCGAGGAATTTCGACCGAGTCGTGTTCTTCGGAGTATTTGCGTGCCAATTTTGAGGCAAGTATCTTGCCCATACATTTCATGTTTCGTAGATGTAATAATTGATAATCGACTATGTGTGTTTACTTGGAGTACTCATAATGAACATTCAAGAGGATTGATACAATCCCATTAACGGCTTTCTTTCAAAACGCCCGAGTGCTTTGCAAATAAATGGGTTCTATGGATATGTGTATTGTGGTTGCGAATTGGAATATATTGCCTTCGTGCTACGTGATTATAAAAGCCCTTCTCACTTGTTAAGGGTTGTATGCTCGAATGTGTATTCGTTTGATGAGTGCGCATATGTTGTGTTGTATTGCTTGTTGACTCCCTTGTGAGGAGGTAGTACTATTTGGTGTTTTGAGGGATTATATCTCCTTGTGGTTGTGATCATATCTATATATTCACTCTGGGACGGACTGACGAGTCCTCTGAGGGTTCTGTTGCCTTTGGTGTGGTTCCACGAATATATTTTGGGTTAACCACTATGGGAGGGTCCTATGGGGCCTCAGAGGGTTCCGTTTCCTCTGGTGCGATTCCATGGTTAACCATGCATATAAATGAAATGTGACGTACAATGAGGCTTAGTTACTCCGGAATACTAGTCTCGAATTCGATTGGTTATATATATTCACTATGGGATGGACTGACGAGTCCTCTGAGGGTTCCGTAGCCTTTGGTGCGGTTCCGTGAATATTTTGGGTTAACCACTCTGGGATGGACCGACGGGTCCTCTGAGGGTTCCGTTGCCTTTGGTGCGGTTCCACGGTTAATCACTTATGTATTGAATGTGATGCTATGGGATTTTGTTATTTTAGGAATACTGATCTTTAATTGTACGGTTACATTTATTCACCATTGATTACATGTGACAGTCAGTTATTTACCATTGTTTAGTCCAGATTATTATACTCTTGGAATATGCTGTGTATGGCTCGTATTTGCACTTTATACTTGCACTAGAAAAATAGTGGAATTTTGCTAACCCCCGAGTAATCCAGGGGTGGATGTCTGTATTGCATTCAGGTACGTGCAGTTCCTGAGGAGCATGACATGGGATCGGTACGAAGGATGATGGAAGGTAAATGATATAATCACATCAGGGCCAGTATTGGGATTTGTCGGCCGAATTGTATTATTCTTTTCCACTGTAGTGTTTCCCCGTCGTATGGGAGTGTCGTTGTAATTTGACCCTTGCATGGGTACGAGTCCGGATAGAGATTTATATGAAGTTTAAGTTGTATGTTATAGATGAAAGGCCAAATCGGTCTACTGATTCGTATTTAGCCATGTTGGCATTTGTATTGATGTCTTGTTTTGGTATTTAGCCTGGTAGATTCTCACTCAGAGGGTCTGCGGTGCTGTAATATTCCCGAGTGGATTGGGGGTGTTACACTATAAACAAAATATGAGAGTCAAATAAACCCATATCACGAAATAAAAATCAACATAAGGATTCCATCACTTAACAAATAATCAAACAAGTAGCTCGTGTCACATGAGGCACAACACAAAGAACGGAGACTTACATCCACTGGTCCCACGAAGATGGTGATCGCCCCACGATACTAATCACGACCAACAAACTCAGACAACACATCGCGACACGACTCAACAATGCCCAACTCAACCCGACAACCTAGATTTCCGCAACCTGGCTCTGATACAATTTATGTAACACCCCCAATCTACTCAGGGATATTACACGCCGTAGACCCTTTTCTCGAGGATCTACCAGGCTGGTAACAAAATCAAATACCTCAACAACGCCTTTAAGGATAAAATGACCCAGTAGACCGATTTGGTCTTTCAGTTTAATATATACAACTCAATCTCAATACATACCCAAGCAGGGGTCAAAATACAACACGCTCCCGTGCAACGGGGAAGGTACTACAGCGAAAATAACTGCAACTAAACCAATACAACAACGTACGGGACCTTATGTGATTAGTATCGATCATCATTCATCATCCTTCGTGTCAACCCTGTGTTATGCTCCCCAAGTCCCTGCACGTACCTGAATGCAATACAGACATCCACCCCCCATTTCTCAAGGGTTAGCAAAATTCCACTATTTTGCTAGTGCAAGTACAAAGTGCAATTACGAGTCATACAAATTATATTCCAAGAATAATAATAATGAGGAATCCTCAACGATCCAAACATAACGTAAAATACTTCCCGAGGTAAAGAGTTTGAGTGAACTTTCCAAATTCGAAAGATCAAAAATCAAGAGAACGATTTATAAAATGTTTTAAAATGCCATAGGGAGTTTTAACGGACAATAATTTAGGATTATCGAATCCTTCTCTTTAAAAAAACGAAAGGGGTCTCAGTCCAAAGATTTGCTTTCTCAAATAAAACCAACAACAACTCACAGGGTTCATAGCCCACGTCACGTGTCCTCAATGGACATAAAGTCAACAGAATATAACCACACAAGATACGAAATCTTGGTAACACGTCCAAGGTACTCGACCTGGCAAAACACATCCAAAATCATATCCATAACGCCGTGATCACATGCCACATCATCTCACAGTTGGATCAATCACTTGTTGCATCCTTACCACATGATCACAAGCCATGTGTCACCGTAGGTTTTCTTAGGCTCTCACGGTTGGATCAATCACTTGTTGCATCCCGACCACATGATCACAAGCCATGTGTCACCATAGTTTTCTTAGGCTCTCACGGTTGGATCGATCCCTTGTTGCATCCCGACCACAATATCACAAGCCATGTGTCACCATAGACCTCGCCTATGTCCACACATTCACACACATAACACAGTACACCAAGGATATCCCAAATTCACCTAGAGACAACAAATACTTAGCACGACACAAACGTCAAATCACAACGCACCTAAATGAGGTAACATACGTATATATGCATTATCAAATCACAAGTTCAACACCAATCATATTCGTAGGATTCACTTAATCATTTACAAAAACACCATTCACAAATGCAAACGCGTTTTGAAAGTGAGCCTTTAACAAGGTTTTCGCGAATCTTTTGAAAGATCATTTCAATTAACCAAACAAACACACCTAGACGATCACCAATCATCATATCCGCAAAACAAGAAATGTATGAACAAGGTACTTGCCTCGAATGATCGGTACCGAACACTCCGAAGAATGCGGTTCAACTGGAAAACTTCGAACACCTACAATCCTCAGGCAAAAACAACAAAAACATGATTACGACAAGTATAACGACCGGAGACAACGCGAAACATGCCCAATAATAAAGGAAAACCCATTTAGTCATTTAATCGGACAGTAAATGCTAAAGGCTCTCTTAGAACACAAAATCATGATTGGGCTCAAACAAATTCGAGATATGGATATACAATCTGTAGAATACGATTAATAATATTCAAGAATATCAACTGATTCATCAAAATTGTACGAACAACGAAATCAAGAAGGAAATACCCAAAGTTAACCCTAAGAAATTTTCAAGAAATTACCTTCGATGCGGACGAATGAAGTGGAAGATGATGATAGATACGAATCAAACTTCCCAAAATGATGAACGACGGTACCTCCGATCACCACCCTTGAGCCTTAGCCCAAAATCGCGGAAGAAGAAGGAGAAAGTGGAAAAATGGCAACAAGACCTGTCGCCCCGCCTATATATAGTCGAACGCGTTACGGCCGTAACCGGCAGGGCCTTACGGCCATAACTCGCCTTACGGCCGTAACTCGGAATCCCCTTTATGGCCGTAATCAGCACCCTTGGGATACTGCCCGAAACGCCTAGGCACATTATGGCCGCAACTGGGCCAGACATTACAGCCGTAACCCTCATCACCTTATGGCCGTAACTCGACAATCCCTTACGGCCGTACTCGGCCACTCCCTTACGGCCATAACCAGCACCCTTGGGCTACTGCCCGAAACGCCTGAGCGCATTACGGCCGCAACCGACCACGCCTTACGGCCGTAACCGACCATGCCTTATGGCCGTAACTCGGCCAGGCCTTATGGTCGAAACTCGACCATTCCAATGTAACACCCCCAAGACGTTCAGGGCATATTACAGCGTCATGGACCCCACACTTTGGAATCCACCAGGCTAATAAACCGACCCGACAAACAACAATGACATACATCATCAATAAACGGACAAATTCTCAATCCATGACTTTTGAAATAAAAGACTGAAATCCAATAATACAATCTGACATCAATCCATTCCCAAAACGGGTACACAATATCAATAAAATTCAATAAAGAAGTACTCAAGTACTTAAATCCATGACATAGTAAATAAATTCAAAAACAGAACACCAACAGACAACCGATGAACAGTATCATGCTTGCCCATCATCCTCATAAGGCTCGTATGCTCGCTTGTCTCCAAGACCTGTACCTGAAATACAAAAAGTATTTCCCCTATTTAAGGGGTTAGCGACAACTGCTAGTGCAAGTACAATCCATTTGAACTACCATTCTAATCAGATGAAAATATGCGCCAAAAATCATTTTAGAAATCATTTATATTCCGGAATATTTTACGGTGCACAAGCACAAAACACATTTCTCCAACAAAACATTTCAAAGTGAACCTCGGTACGAGACTCACGGCCACCGTACCCCGCAGAGCCCCGTCCGACATCCCTGGGTGGTTACCCATAGTTCGCGATACGAAACTCACGGCAACGTATCCCTAGAGGCACCGTCGGACCATCCATAGGTGAACATACATATATACATCCACACAACCACGAAAAGCCATACTTCAAATACTAGAATGCGTAAACAAATGTAAAGTACTTGCCTTTGAGACATCTTCGAAGAATTGGGAATGAATAACGGCTACGAACGATCCGAATGGAAAACGACGGTTCCTAAATGAAGGATCAACATAACTCAGTCCTAACGGACAATAATAATCGAATGGAATACACCCATAACCCTGATTACAAGCTACGACAATGAATGATCAATCGATACGGGCGAGGGTTTACGCAAAACCTCCCCAAATCGATAATTCATGGATTTAACTTGATGAAATGGATTGGGATTCACCAAATAACAACAATCGATGAGGAATAATACAACATATATGGACAATTCAGAATTAATCACGAAAAACCCTTAAAACCCCCAAATTAAACATGTTTAGGGTTCCTCTACCAGCAGTAATTCTAAAGAAGTAGCGGGTGAGTACAATTCAAACGCAAAACGCAACAAGATATCAGGAAAGGAAACAGAACAGGACAACTTAACGAGTCAAGTTAGGAAAACTTACGAGCACCAGCGTACTGAGATGATGGCATGGCAGCGATACTATTTAAAAACGACACTCGACTAGACCCAAATAACCGACAGCCTTGGTATCCATAAACCTAAGTTCTGATACCATATTCTGTAACACCCCCAAGACGTTCAGGGCATATTACAGCGCCGTGGACCCCACACTTTGGAATCCACCAGGCTAATAAACTGACCCGACAAATAACAACGACATACATCATCAATAAACGGATAAATTCTCAATCCACGACTTTTAAAATAAAAGACTGAAATCCAATAATGCAATCTGACATCAATCCATTTCCAAAACGGGTACACAATATCAAGAAAATTCAACAAAGAAGTACTCGAGTACTTAAATCCATGACATAGTAAATAAATTAAAAAATAGAACACCAATAGATAACCGCTGAACAGTATCATGCTTGCCCATCATCCTCATACGGCTCATATGCTCGCTTGTCTCCAAGACCTGTACCTGAAATACAAAAAGTATTTCCCCCATTTAAGGGGTTAGCGACAACTGCTAGTGCAAGTACAATCCATTTGAACTACCATTCTAATCAGATGAAAATATACGCCAAAAATCATTTTAGAAATTATTTATATTCCGGAATATTTTACGGTGCACAAGCACAAAACACATTTCTCCAACAAAACATTTCAAAGTTAACCTTGGTACGAGACTCACGGCCACCGTACCCCGCAGAGCCCCGTCCGACATCCCTGGGTGGTTAACCATAGTTCGCGATACGAAACTCACGGCAACGTATCCCTAGAGGCACCGTCGGAACATCCCTAGGTGAACATACATATATACATCCACACAACCACGAAAAGCCATAATTCAAATACTAGAATGCGTAAACAAATGTAAAGTACTTGTCTTTGAGACATCTTCGAAGAATTGGGAATGAATAACGGCTACGAACGATCCAAATGGAAAACGATGGTTCCTAAATGAAGGATCAACATAACTCAGTCCTAACGGACAATAATAATCGAATGGAATACACCCATAACCCCAATTACAAGCTACGGCAATGAATGATCAATCGATACGGGCGAGGGTTTACGTAAAACCTCCCCGAATCGATAATTCACGGATTTAACTTGATGGAATAGATTGTGATTCACCAAATAACAACAATCGATGAGGAATAATACAACATATATGGACAATTCGGAATTAATCACCAAAAACCCGAAAAAACCCCCAAATTAGTCAAGTTTAGGGTTCCTGAAGAAAATACCTTGGAATCGGACGATGAAGGATGGTTACGTTGATGCTGATATGTTATCACGAGCCTACGGTGGTGGAATACGAAGAATTCTCGGATAGAAGCTGAAGGGAATCGCCCTCTGCGTCGCTCGAAGAAGAAAACGAGAGAAGAGATAGAAAATGAGGTGTTTTGATTCTGCCCGCTATACTTAAAACAGCAGGCCGTTACGGCCGTAACAAATGTTACATTATGGCCGTAACATGGCTAATGTTACGGCCGTAACGAATGGGGTGTTACGGCCGTAACACCCTATTGGACAGCAGTCTAGCAGCTGCTTTCCGAACCGTTCTGGACAACTTCGAAACTCGGACCTGCTATCGAACCAAAAATACGGCTACGAAGAATATTCGATGACAAGTCTAACTGTTACAAGAAAACAACATTTCGACTACCAGGTAATCCGAAATACGACAACGAATAAGGAATTCCCTAAACTTATAGGAAATTATAAAAATGGCCCAAGTGCCCGAAAATCACGATACGACGTCGGATTAACAAACCAAAAGTCTCAATACGACTAACTCAACCATACGAACTTGTTCAAACCAGGAAACAACGAAAAAGAACGAGTTTTATGAGAATCGAACGCACAAACGACAAAACATGTCATAAAATGGAATCACGTAAAAACATCACCAAAACTCGTCCAAATGGAAAAACTCCAAGAATAAATTAGATTCAAAGTGTCGGAATGGTTACAAGCGAGTCGATAAAAATAGACATACACCAAAAATGGAAACTGCTAAGAATAGAAAGGTACGGATATTACATCCGATAGTCTGGTTAGACGTTCGACAACATCTCGGTTACAATAACGCACCGTCTAAGATTCTGATAATCTGATGATTAGAAAGAACATGAATATGAAACAAATGCCCAACATTCTGGGAAAATTACAAAATAGCCCAAACACCCGAAACATCACGATACGACAACGGATAACCAAAACAAAGCTCACAACACGTATAACAACGTTAAATTAACTTACGAGAAATACGAAACAGTTTCGAACGAGATTCGCAATAATCGAACTTAAGTGCGGAAAAGTCGCTAAGAAGCACGGAACGCAACAAAAACGACACCGAAACAAATTTGGATGTAAAAAGTGCAGAATTCATCATTCTTAGAATGACGAAATGGTCACAAGCGAGCCGTTAAAATGGACTCCTGCTAAAAAAGAAATTTACCAAAAATCGAAATTGCGGATATTACACTAACAACACGATAATTGATCATTGAAATCTAAGAAGTAAGCTGAACTTAAATGGTGATCCCTGGATTACAAATGCTACATGGGCTTCTGAAGATGCTAATTTCCAAATTACTTGCGTCGTGTACTAGCACTGGCTGCCACATAACCCAATTGTCAGTCATTTTATACATATTCCTTAAATTTATCTTTTTTATGTTTTAACTATGTATATGACAATAATCCACAATTATGGTATCTGTTTATACATTACAATGGGCATATATGGCAATTATGGCCTAATATGTATTATACCAACCTCAAAGTTTGTCTGAGTCAAAATATATATTTGGTTGTACTTATATATCAAATATTTCGACTCATTAAATATATATTTGATATACATTCCATATAATATTATTATATATAAATGAAATACATTCATATAAATTTTATAGGTCATATATAAGTTATAATATATTTCTGTGGTATATTTAGTATTACCATGATGGTCGGTTTGTTGATATATGATATTATTATATAAAATACCTGGATTTTGAAAAGTATATTTATTTTGTTTCGATTGCAGGAAGTGTAACATGAAATGCATGCACTCGACTGAATCTGGTATGGTTCAGCCACTCCATTTTAAATTCTTGTATGTTAAATATGGTGATTTGGACATTATATATTTTATTCGGGTTTTATGTAATTTTAGCTCCCTCATTTCGAACTTTAGTATATTAGGGTTTTTATTATTTTAGTCCAGCTATTTTGGGCCTAACCCATTATGGTTTATTCAGACGCATCGGAATAAATTAATGAAAAATCTAGACGAGGATCTACATGTCGTAATTTAATTGATTTATTAAGAGTTCGTCGAATTACCTTAATTTGAAGAACATATCTGAACCAGGACCAGAAGATGACTAAATCCTCTACCTCTTTTAGTGATCCACACACGAATAACTGGTACAAGCCGGATTGCTAGATCCTTACGAATAATACTGATAAACAGTACAACAAATAATTCCTTGCTAGAAGGATTTATACTATTGATCAAATCAACTAAGGGAAGAAGACAGAGATGGCCGAAACTCACTTCCCGAAAGGAAAAACAATTCGACCGAACAGTAGAGAGGAGGAGGCCGATTTTTGGTCTTACACTATTAGGGTTGTGTAATTTTTCTTATTTCAACTCCTTGTCCAAGACCCTTTATTTATACTAAGTAAACCCTAGAGCCTTACTCTAGTATTTGCTTAGTTGCCCCTCAACTTATGAAATAATACAATACATATAATATCTCATATTATATATTACTTATTATTTAATTCTCTAATAAAAATAATATCTAATATTATATTCATCCTTCCCAGCTGATATAATTAAATAATATAATATATAATATCTTATATTATATATTACTTATTATTTAATTTCTATAATGAATATAATATCTAATATTATATCTATTAATTATTCTTGCTTGTCTTTATTTGCCGTATGTGTGACCCAAAAGGCTTATATTATGTTGGCAATTATTTAATACCTTATTACATAATAAGTTATAAGCGGTCTCTAGCAAGACATTATGACTATCCAAATAATATAAGTTTATAGTCCATTAAACCATTTAACGTGTCAAATCTCTTCGTCGCGCGATATCATATTTGAATTAAGTCATAGAAATGGTCATACTTATTATATTCCAATGCTCTCTAAATCTTAAGTAGACTGGTTGAATCAAATGACTCTTCATTTGAACATGGCCATGCATTTCCTTCAGTCCTACTTATCGAGGCCCCCAACAGATATCTCTCTCACTAAAGAGAGGGACAATTACCCATCTTGATTATTCATTGCCCTCTACATGACTCCCACTAATCCCGATCGCTAACCTTTATGATCACCATGTTTCAGATGATGTTGGATTATGTCAAGGCATAGCAGTTATCATGTTGGACTCTATGATAATCTCAGGTTCAAGAATTTATTGACATACTGTTATATTGAGATTCACCTATGACATTTCCGTTCAGTGATCTCAATGTGGGTCTGTCCAGTATGGGTTCTCCAACCAATACGCATAAGTTTGATCCGTACCATATGCATAATCATCCGATGATTATCAATCAAACTTATACTAGTATATGAATCATTTGAATCTCTACTCAACGTGATTGTACCAGGGACATTTGAATAATCTTATTATTCGTGAATAACCATTATTCGATTATTATAATATTAAAACATGCACACATTATAATAATCAACGAGAAATTAATGATATCAAATAACTTTATCTAAATGTGACAATTACAAGTCTAGACACATCGAATGTCATAAGGCACTATTCCCAACAATCTCCTACTTGCACTAGGACCATTCATTCATGACTTTTAGGCCTATCGATCTAGCATGCTCAACATGCTTTCCTTGTGAGAGAGGCTTGGTAAGTGAATTAGCAACATTATCTTCCATTTGCTACTTTGTGTATACTGAGTATGTGTTTGGATCTCTGATTAGTACTTGACTCTTTAGCTCGCATAATAGCACTAATATTGTCGTAGTAAAGACTTATAGGTCCTAAAAGGATCCACATATTCTCCTCAGCTACATCCGATGCTGCCAGGTACTCAACTTGAGTAATAGAATATATGAGCGTGCTTTACTTGGAACATTTCCAACTCACATGTCCATTTTAAACAAAAAAAACACAAAACTATTTGCGATCTTAAATCGCCTCTATCGGTTTCAAAACTTGCATCATCGTAACCATATACAGCCCGCTCGTCTCCCACACATCCATAAACTAGGAACGCATCCTTAGTTCTTTTTAAGTACTTTATGATGATTTTCACTGTTGGCTAGTGACTTTCACTTGGATTTAATTGGTATCGACTTGTCATGCTAAGGGCAAATGATACATCTGGTCGAGTACAAGGTACTCTGACTCAGACCAATCATTCTCTTTAATCTATCTCTATAGATTTTTATCTAAGAATTTAAGCAGCTTCTCCTAAGTCTTTCATTGAGAAACAACTTCCCAACCAAGTCTGGACTGTCTGCAAGGTGGGTATGTCATTTCCAATGAGCAATATGTTATCTACATATAAGACTAAGAAAACAACTATGCTCTTGTACACACATGGTTCATCTTCATTTTGAATAAACCCTAACTCTTTGACAGTTTCATCAAAAACGAATATTCCAGCTCCAAGAAGCCTGCTTCAACCCATAAATGGATCTTTGAAGCTTGCAAACCTTTTTAGAATTTTCTGGATGAACAAAATATTGCAGTTCAGGCCATAAATCGAATATGCAGCGGAAAATAAATCGCACAAAACTTGCTCAACCGAACTCCTTAAGAGAATCGATCAAGGATCGTATAAACGTATAAATATCGAAATCATACCCTTGTAGACCCAACTTCTTTCTGTTGATGACGATGAGCACGAATCCAATCCGTGAAGCTTCTGGAAATTCCAATGTCGAAAGTGTCGAACGTTTCTATGAAACACGCGTCGGAAAAATGTCTGGATTTGTAATACCCGGTTGTAATTCAGTAATTATCATTCAGTATTTATCGTTCAGTAATTGATACTCAGTAATTTTCACTCATTATTAATCATTTGTCACTCAGATTCAGTCATGGTATTCATCATTCAGAGTAATTGTATCGTGTATCAATCGTCATTCATCACTAATCTGATTGGAGTTTCGTGCCGTGTTTATCATCATTGTCATTTTCGTTGCGAATCATGCGTGAGGGTAGCGCCGCGCTACGTACTCCTTTTAGCGTCGCTAATTGGGTATAGGTAGCGCACGCTACCACTCGGCTTTAGCGCACGCTAAGGTTACCACATTGCGATCCGTAAGGTACCGGATGCGGTGTGAGTTATTTGTAGCGCACGCTACGAGTGGTAAGTAGCGCGCGCTAACGGGTTGTAGTAGCGCACGCTATATATGTGGAGTAGCGCGCGCTAGGGACGGATCAGGTTGAGTCCAGTGGCTACTGGACTGCACTGGATTAATTCATAGCACACGCTATGAGTTATATTTAGCGTACGCAATCGATATTATAGCGCACGCTAATCGTTGGTTGTAGCGCACGCTATCGAGGGCAGATCAGAGGACAGGCAGTTTCTGGATTCCAGTACTGGGCATTAGATAATTCGTTAGTGTACGCTAACAATGGGTTTTAGCGCACGCTAGTAGTATGGACGTAGCGCACGCTACAAAAAGGTACGTAGCGCGCGCTACCGTGTTCGGACAGTGGGTACTGGACTACCCAAATTACTCGTTAGCGCACGCTACGCACAAGGGCTAGCGCACGCTAACCTGGACTGTCTATAAATTGGACAGTTTAGCCAGATTTCGTCATTTGTCATCTATTTTTCATTCTCTCGTCGGTTCTTGGCGATTTGGGCGATTTTGGAGAGTTCTCTTCGAGATTTTATCATCAATCATCATCTTCAAGTCTTTGAGTTGGATTAATCATCACTTCATCATCTCCAAACATCGAATCAAAGGTATTAACTTCTTGGATCTAGAATTTCGGATTTTTGGGGTTTCCTTCCGATTTCTTCGTGTAAGCTTGGATTATCATTGGAATATGTTAGATATGGACTATCTACTTTGGATAAATATATTCCTACGGATTTAATGGTTATTTTCGGAATTATTTCAAGAACCCTTGGGGTTGACTTCGGTTAATTGGGGATTTTCCGATTGATGTTGTTGTAATCATGAATTATGGATTCCTAATGGATTATTGATATCATTGAAGTGTTTTGTTAGTTCGAAATACTCATTTTGGTGTGGGTTTCGACATATTCGGGATTGGATATTTCCGAAGTTGTGTGGTTGGTTATCTTTTCGTTGGAATGCCCTATGAGTTTGATTATCATTGTTTCGACCCTTGGGTTAGTCGTGTTTTGTTGCTTGATACGTGTATTGAACGATTGTTGGTAATTATTGTTATTCAAGGTTGTTCGAACGACCGGTATCTTGGTTAGGACGTTGTTCGTGGACGGACATTCTTCATCGTTGTTGTGTAAGTTGATTCTTACTCGGTTAAAAGGATACTCATTCCTTTTGTTGTTGATTGCTCATAATCATAATTCATTCATCATAATATTAATCATTTTGAGACTTGTAATTGTCGAATAATCATTTCATTCACGAGGAACGACGGTTCAAAAACATTTCATTGGGTTATCAATCACGTCACTATTACTTTCATATCGATGAGTCATCTTGGCCTTGCCAAATTATTATTCATTGATATTCATCATGGTCATTCTCGTTCATGTGACCTTCCGGGTTCATATTGCGTGGCCGGGTGTGGCTGTGTGGAATTTTTAGTCGGGCACACGATGGTCATGTATTGGGTTCACCGATACATCGGACCGTGCACACGGTAACGCTTACCTCCGTGAGACTAATTAGGTACACGGACGGGTGTGTCCGGTCATTCGTCTTGTACACTTGCACAGAACATTACGGGCGTACTATGATACGCCTCTTCAGCGTAATTCATAATTAAGAATATTTCATAACTTCAGTTAATTCATGATTGTGTAATTTCAACTCTTGAGGATTGTTGTTCGTAAATCGACCCGTTGGGGGATTTTGTTTTCAGGTCACGGCAAGGCAAAGGCACGGGAAGAGCATGTTGACGGCGACGAGTCCCAGTGATACTAGTAGGGGGCCCCAGTCATTCCGTTTGTTCAGTCATATTCAGTCATTTTGGTTATTCCGTCATTTGTATTTTCCGCTGCAAATTCCGTTTAAGATGTTTATTTATTCAGGGTGGTGTATTTTATCTTCATATAAAATATACTAGTATTCGGTATTGTCCTGGTGTGTTGTACTTAAACTCCTCATCGGAGTACTTGGTAATATAATGTGGTTCGGTACTATAAT
Source organism: Orobanche coerulescens (assembly GCA_033398695.1). Taxonomy (NCBI): domain Eukaryota; kingdom Viridiplantae; phylum Streptophyta; class Magnoliopsida; order Lamiales; family Orobanchaceae; genus Orobanche; species Orobanche coerulescens. The sequence goes on from CM065801.1 coordinate 185,361,882, forward strand.
TATATTATTTAACTCATCATTTTCATTGCCTGGTGGGTCCCAGTCGGGGATTCACGGCACTGTAATATCCGCCTAGTTTGGGGTGTTACAGAGTTGGTATCGGAGGGTGGTTTTGAATACTACCCTCCAAGTCATGTCTCATTTGAAATCATCGTCATCGGACTAGTATCATGGGACTTTCGAGTCACGTGTGACCTGTGCAAATGCCGAGCCAATCAGACCAAGAACTGTAAGATTTCTAATGCCGTGGTATAATTTCTGGCATTAATCATTCATTCATAATTCATCAGTTAACAATCCTCAATCATCATTGTCACTTTGACCAGGACGGTCAGGTTAACTCATTAATCACTCAATTCATTTCATTATTCAGTTGTTGATCAGGAAGATCAAATCATTAATCTTGTTAACTCATTCAAGATAGTCATTTCAGTAACTTCATCAGATAATCATGTCACCTCAGTTGATCATTCATGTAATCACTGTGTTAGAGCGCGTATGCTCATCTTTATCATCTCATGTCATAATCATAACGTATTACTCATGCGAGATATATAATCATCATATGACTTTCCACTTCAGTATGGAAAGGGCTGGCAGAGGACGTGGAGGACGAGGCCGTGGAGCGGGCCGAATCCCGAGAACTCGTGTGAATACACGTGCAAACGCGAGGAATAATGCTAATTCATCGATCAGCGATGCTGCCACTCATTCACCTGAACGCGATCATTCACTATCAGGGAGTCGTACCCGGGACACGGCTCAGTCAGAGGGTGTCCGGGTTGACCCACTCGCTTTTATGCAGGGCATGATGGCCCAAATGACCCAGATGGCTCAGTTGATGGAGACGATGCATAACTCCATCAATCAAAATCAGCAGGCTCCTCCGCCGCCACCTCAGAGGTAAGAGAGGAATGTGAGTAATATCATCGGCGATATCTCTCGCCAGAGGCCACCTACTTTTGAGGGCTCGTCTGAGCCGGAAGATATCATTCATTGGCTCGAGCATTTCGAGAAGTTGTTTGCTATGGTAGAGTGTCCCGAGGGACACAAAGTTTCTGTTGCGGCTTACTACCTGGGTAAGAGCGCACATTCTTGGTGGTTATCGTTGAAGCCCACCGAAGGATCTTGTACTTGGGATCAGTTCAAGACTCTCATGATGGAGAGGTATTATCCGGCCCCACTCGAGAGGCCAAGTCCGTCGAATTGCTCACCCCGACCCCTCAACAGACAAGGATGTTCTCGCCATTGCCGAGAAATTTCGTGAACTTCTCCCTTTCGACTCATCCATCATTCATTCAGAGGCGGATAAGATCAAGTATTTCAGAAAGAGGCTGAAACCCCGTATGAGACTTCAGTTACTTAATCATAATTGCACCACGTTGGCCGAATTCATTGAGAAAGCTCTCACCTACGTGCTTATCGCTAAGGAAATTGCTAAGCGGAACCTTCTTCTCGCTAGCAAGAAATCGAAGAATCGTAATCGATCAAGGCGGCCGACAACTTTCAAGAAACCCCGCGGGCTCGCTTTTCCGAGCGACCTCCCGTGTCGCCTAAACCCGCGAATCTCGGTCTCGAGCGGCCCGCCATCACCGTTTAATCATGGGGATCTTGGTCACCTTAGTACTAAGTGTCCGAGATGCACTATCACATGTCATAATTGTGGAATTGTCGGGCATAAGGCCCGTTTTGCCATAGGAACTCCAAACCTACTCGGACGTCATCTCGGGCACCTAAGCGGTCACTGCTCGTAATCGTGCCACTCAATCGGCTGTTTAAAATGACAGGAGCGACTAAAGGTGGAGCCTATAGCCGCATACTGGGAGCGTCCGGCAGGACTAGCAAGCCCCGGATTTATGAGATGAAGAAGACCGATGATCCTGAGGCCCGAATGATCTCGTGTACACTCGATATTCTATCTCAACTCGTGTGTACCCTTTTGATACCGGTGCATCGCATTCATTCATTTCCGAGTCATGTTTGAGTAGACTACGCCCGGGTAGTGCTACTAGTTGTGAGCCTTATGTCATCGCCTACCCGATGGTAGACGAATTATCGGTAATCGTGAGATTCGAATTGTCCGATTCGGGCCATGGTCGTGTATGGCCGGCGGACCTAATTGTGGTAGATTTGCCGAGGGACGACGTCATCTTGGGTATTGATTGGATGGATCGTCATGATGCCATCATTAGTGTCCGTAGCGTATGGTCACTATCATTTCGCATTTATGGGGTTGAATGTGTGTTTCAGTGAGGTAATCCGGCCGCTCCGTAAGGTCATTAATTTGATGAAAGCAGTAAGGTTACTCAATCGGGGATGTGTCGGTTATTGGTGCTATATGGCCAAAACCGAGAAATCATCAGTAATATTGACGGATATTCCGGTAGTGAGGGAATATGCCGATGTTTTTCCAGACGAGTTACCTGGTTTGCCTCCACAGAGGGATGTGGAATTCACGATCGAGTTGGAGCCTGGTACGTCCCCGATATCGAAGGCACCGTACCGGATGGCCCCGACCGAAATGCAGGAATTATAGAACCAACTTGAGGAGTTGTTCGAGAAAGGTTATATCCGACCGAGTGCGTCCCCGTGGGGAGCACCAGTGTTGTTTGTCAAGAAGAAGGATGGTTCATTCCGCTTGTGTATTGACTATCGGGAGTTGAACAGGGTGACAATCAAGAATAAGTATCCCTTACCCCGTATTGATGATCTCTTAGATCAACTTCAGGGAGCTTCAGTATTTTCCAAGATCGACTTAAGGTCTGGATATCATCAGTTGCGGATCCGAGAGTCGGACATCGCGAGGACGGCGTTTCGAACACGCTATGGTCATTATGAGTTTGTGGTTATGCCGTTCGGATTGACTAATGCACCTGCGGTATTCATGGAGTTAATGAATCGAGTTTTCATCGACTTTTTGGATCAATTTGTTGTTGTCTTCATCGATGACATTTTGATTTATTCTCGTGACCGGGAGGAACATGAGTTTCACCTTCATCAAGTGCTCGACGTGTTGAGACGAGAACAACTTTATGGGAAGTTTTCCAAATGTGAGTTCTGGATGTCCGAAGTGACTTTTCTCGGACATGTAATTTCATCAGACGGAGTTCGTGTCGATCCTCAGAAGACGGAGGCTATTCGAGATTGGCTACCTCCGAAGAACGTTAAGGAAATTCGAAGTTTCCTCGGATTAGCGGGTTATTATCGGCGATTTGTAGAGGGATTTTCTAGAATCGCCCAACCCTTAACGAACCTTTTGCGGAAGGATAAGAAATACACGTGGTCCGACGCGTGTCAACGGAGTTTTGAGGAACTCAAGAGCCGGTTAATGTCAGCACCTGTACTTTCCTTGCCGCAGGGGATGGAAGGATTTGTGGTTTATAGTGATGCATCGGGACAGGGTCTCGGATGTGTACTCATGCAGAACGGGAAGGTTATTGCCTATGCCTCACGGCAATTTAGACCTTACGAGGTTAATTATCCAACACACGACCTGGAGCTAGCAGCCGTGGTGTTCGCTTTGACAATTTGGCGTCACTATCTTTATGGCGTTACCTGTCAGATATTCACCGATCATAAGAGTTTAAAGTATATATTTACTCGGAAGGAGTTAAATATGCGTCAGAGACGGTGGTTGGAATTAATCAAAGATTATGATATCGAGATCCTCTACCACCCGGGCAAGGCGAACGTTGTCGCCGACGCCTTGAGCCGTAAGTCCGTTCAGGAGCAGATGTTTGCCCGTTTAACAGTTCAGAAGGAGCTTCAGCAGGAATTCCTTAGACCCGAGATCGAGGTCTGGCTTCAGCGAGTTCAGGGGCAGCTTTGTATGTTAGAGATTTCATCGTCACTCGAGGAGGCAATTCGAGAGAATCAGGGTTAGGTCCCATCTTTGTTGAGCTTCCGAGAGGATGTGGCTCGGGAAAGCCCTGGATTTGTGGTCCACGAGGATGGACTTTTGAGGTTTAAGAATCGGTTGTGCGTATCGCGAATGTCGAGTTGAAAAACTCGATCTTGAAAGAAGCTCATGCTACCCTTATTCTCTCATCCGGTCTAGCAAGATGTACAAGGACTTGAAACAAAATTACCGGTGGAGTAATATGAAGCGAGAAGTCGCAGAATTTGTTTCGAGATGCTTAACTGTCAACAAGTTAAGATTGAACATCGGCCGATCGGGTATCTTGAAACCTCTGCCTATTCCCGAATGGAAGTGGGAAGACATTTCTATGGATTTCATCACGAGTTTGCCGACGAGTCGTCGTGGCATGAATACGATCTGGGTGATCGTGGACCGCTTAACTAAATCAGCTCATTTCCTTGAGGTCAAGGAGACGTGGGGTCCCGAGAGACTTGCTCAAGTGTTCATCAAAGAGATAGTCAGACTGCACGGTACTCCTAAGAGTATCGTTTCCGATCGTGACGGACGGTTTGTGTCTCATTTCTGGAAATCAGTTCATCGTGCTATGGGAACCCAGCTTAATCTCAAGACTTTTCATCCTCAAATTGACGGCAATCGAGAGGACCATTCAGACATTAGAGGACATGTTGAGGGCATGCGTCCTCGATTGGAAAGACGATTGGGAAGCCCAACTACCATTGATCGAGTTCAGGTATAATAATAGTTGGCATGTTTCGATCAAGATGGCACCTTACGAGGCCTTGTATGGTCGTCGTTGTCGATCTCCGTTGTGTTGGGACGACTTATCAGAATCAATCTGGCACCGAGCCCGATATGCTTATAGCCGCCCGTGAGAAGGTAACTTTGATCAGGAGTCGTTTGTTGATACTCGAGTCGACGTAAATCATACACGTATAACCGCTGCCGACCATTAGAGTTCGAGGCTGGAGACCATGTGTTGGTCAAGGTATCCCCGAGTCGTGGTATCTTCCGTTTTGGGAAGAGGGGAAAGTTGAGTCCGAGATTCATGGACCGTTTGAGATTTTGGATCGAGTAGGCGAGTTAGCTTATCGATTGGCTTTACCTCCGGCATTGAGCCGAATTCATAATGTGTTTCATGTCTCTCACCGCGAAGTATGTTGCCGACCCGAGCCACATACTTCTTCGATTAAATCGAGATCGCCGACGATCATTCATATGAGGAGCGTCTATGCGAGTTTTAGAACGATTTAATCAAACAGTTGAGGAATAAGACGATTCCTTTGGTTAAAATTCAGTGGTCTAGACACGGAGTCGAAGAGGCTACTTGGGAAACCGAGGATAGTATGCGGGAGAGTTATCCCGAGTTGTTTGACCCTTAGTTTCGGGGACGAAACTCTTTTAAGGGGGGGTGTATGTAATACCCGGTTGTAATTCAGTAATTATCATTCAGTATTTATCATTCAGTAATTGATACTCAGTAATTTTCACTCATTATTAATCATTTGTCACTCAGATCCAGTCATGGTATTCATCATTCAAAGTAATTGTATCGTGTATCAATCGTCATTCATCACTAATCTGATTGGAGTTTTGTGCCGTGTTTATCATCATTGTCATTTTCGTTGCAAACTGTGCGTGAGGGGTAGCGCACGCTACGTACTCCTTTTAGCGTACGCTAATTGGGTATAGGTAGCGCACGCTACCACTCAGCTTTAGCGCACGCTAAGGTTACCCTGGCTGCAGTCCAGAAGGTACTGGACTGCAGGTGAGTTATTTGTAGCGCACGCTACGAGTGGTATGTAGCGCGCGCTAACGGGTTGTAGTAGCGCACGCTATATAGGTGGAGTAGCGTGCGCTAGGGACGGATCAGGTTGAGTCCAGTGGCTACTGGACTGCACTGGATTAATTCATAGCGCACGCTATGAGTTATATTTAGCGTACGCAATCGATATTATAGCGCACGCTAATCGTTGGTTGTAGCGCACGCTATCGAGGGCAGATCAGAGGACAGGCAATTTCTGGATTCCAGTACTGGGCATCAGATAATTCGTTAGCGTACGCTAACAATGGGTTTTAGCGCACGCTAGTAGTATGGACGTAGCGCACGCTACAAAAAGGTACGTAGCGCGCGCTACCGTGTTCGGACAGTGGGTGCTGGACTACCCAAATTACTCGTTAGCGCACGCTACGCACAAGGGCTAGCGCACGCTAACCTGGACTGGCTATAAACTGGACAGTTTAGCCAGATTTCGTCATTTGTCATCTATTTCTCATTCTCTCGTCGGTTCTTGGCGATTTGGACGATTTTGGAGAGTTCTCTTCGAGCTTTTATCATCAATCATCATCTTCAAGTCTTTGAGTTGGATTAATCATCACTTCATCATCTCCAAACATCGAATCAAAGGTATTAATTTCTTGGATCTAGAATTTCGGATTTTTGGGTTTTCCTTCCGATTTCTTCGTGTAAGCTTGGATTATCATTGGAATATGTTAGATATGGACTATCTACTTTGGATAAATATATTCCTACGGATTTAATGGTTATTTTCGGAATTATTTCAAGAACCATTGGGGTTGACTTCGGTTAATTGGGGATTTTTCGATTGATGTTGTTGTAATCATGAATTATGGATTCCTAATGGATTATTGATATCATTGAAGTGTTTTGTTAGTTCGAAATACTCATTTTGGTGTGGGTTTCTACATATTCGGGATTGGATATTTCCGAAGTTATGTGGTTGGTTATGTATTCGTTGGAATGCCCTATGAGTTTGATTATCGTTATTTCGACCCTTGGGTTAGTCGTGTTTTGTTGCTTGATACGTGTATTGAACGATTGTTGGTAATTATTGTTATTCAAGGTTGTTCGAACGACCGGTATCTTGGTTAGGACGTTGTTCGTGGACGGACATTCTTCATCGTTGTTGTGTAAGTTGATTCTTACTCGGTTAAAAGGATACTCATTCCTTTTGTTGTTGATTGCTCATAATCATAATTTATTCATCATAATATTAATCATTTTGAGACTTGTAATTGTCGAATAATCATTTCATTCACGAGGAACGACGGTTCCAAAACATTTCATTGGGTTATCAATCACGTCACTATTACTTTCATATCGGTGAGTCATCTTGGCCTTGTCAAATTATTATTCATTGATATTCATCATGGTCATTCTCGTTCATGTGACCTTCCGGGTTCATATTGCGTGGCCGGGTGTGGCTGTGTGGAATTTTTAGTCGGGCACACGATGGTCATGTATTGGGTTCACCGATACATCGGACCGTGCACACGATAATGCTTACCTCCGTGAGACTAATTAGGTACAAGGACGGGTGTGTCCGGTCATCCGTCTTGTACACTTGCACAGAACATTACGGGCGTACTATCATACTCCTCTTCAGCGTAATTCATAATTAAGAATATTTCATAACTTCAGTTAATTCATGATTGTGTAATTTCAACTCTTGAGGATTGTTGTTCTGTGTAACTGACCCCGTTGGGGGATTTTGTTTTCAGGTCACGGCAAGGCAAAGGCGCGGGAAGAGCATGTTGACGGCGACGAGTCCTAGTGATACTAGTAGGGGGCCCCTGTCATTCCGTTTGTTCAGTCATCTTCAGTCATTTTGGTTATTCCGTCATTTGTATTTTCCGCTGCAAATTCCGTTTAAGATGTTTATTTATTCAGGGTGGTGTATTTTATCTTCATATAAAATATACTAGTATTCGGTATTGTCCTGGTGTGTTGTACTTAAACTCCTCATCGGAGTACTTGGTAATATAATGTGGTTCGGTACTACAATTATATTATTTAACTCATCATTTTCATTGCCTGGTGGGTCCCAGTCGGGGATTCACGGCACTGTAATATCTGCCTAGTTTGGGGTGTTACAGGATTGAACTCCTTCTTATCGTTCTCTAAGAACATGGCTATAAGAAAAATATTGAGTATTGCCTTAAACTCTCAAAACCCAGAAGAACAAAAACCAAAGTTCAAAACTCTCTTTTCTTTCTCTGTTTTCATGTAATGAACACAAGTAGAGTGGTGTCGTTATATACTAATATTAACCCCAGTAGTTAATTCAAAGTCTCCCTCAATTAAGTTAGACCTCCTTCACATGCAGTAAATTAGTCTTCCACCAATTAAGGTGGAGACTTAGTGAGGGTGAGACTTTTGGGCGGCCAAGTGGACTAATTAAATGGTCCAACCATTTAGTCCATGTTCTAGACCCCGTGTATATAATCCGACAGATAAACCTTGGTCCGTTACTTTGTATTTAAATTAATTAATCTAATTAATTATATCAAATATTATATAATTTATTTCTCCAAGAAATAATTATACTTGAATTAAATTAATTACCCGATAATTATTTAATTCACACGACCGATTTAATTTATCCAATAAATTAAATTTAATTAGACATCCAATGTCTAATATTTATCAAGAGATAATAGGCATAATTTAATCCATCATTAATTCTATGCGCGGCTCTGTGGGTTCGTCTCAGTCAGCAATGGGAGGATCCAAAGAGTGTGAGGAACACTTAGCCAGTCCGTGGCTCACGCCGCAACCTAATTGAGAATGAATGATGGGAATCATTCCAAAACCTGTTATGAATACCATATACATATAAACCCTTCAATCATATGTCCCGATCAAGCTTTAGGGTCACAGTTAAGTCAAAACCTGTCTCCACTTGACTCTATGCATGTGTTAGTGCAAATCAAGATCACAGAACTCTTGTGTATCAAATACAACTAGTTCAATTGCTTTGGCCAAAGACTTTTGATCTCATTTGTCAATAACCGCATATGACATTATCCTGTTCACTTACAGGAGAAAGAATCCTTTCTTGGCATTCATTAAAGACTGCTACTTGCCCATTAAGTTGCACTACGAGGTTGATCTATACCAACATCTGAATGGATCGAACTACTCTAATGACTAACTTAATGAAACAAACACATCTTCTACTGGACCCTCAAGTCAAAGGTTCATGCATACCTATCATAACCTTACGATTCAGTCATTGACTATCCTAGAGTGAAATCCATATGACCGAATCAAGGTGAGTCATATCTGAATATATTAATCCAATTAATATACCCATAGCGAATGCTCCCACTACTCCTGAGTGAAGACATGCACATGTCCAAGCATACGATATACAAGTCTTCATTAAATAACTTAATGCCTAATTAAATTTTATCGACTTGCGGATAAGTTAAGCTTTGAGTTGTAAACACTTCCAGTGCAACACTCCTTATCTCGTAAGGAGTGGAATGCTTCTACTCAAAAGCACAGACATCATTTCTATTTATTTAACAAATCAAGAACTCCAATGATATACAATAAATAAAGAAATAATCATTGCCTTTTATTAATGAATACATAATCATATATAGATGCCCTAACTCTCTTATTCTCGGAGTGGCATTCGAGGGCATCACCTAACAATCTCCCACTTACACTCAATGCCACATATTATTATATCTAATACCCATGTTATCCAGATGTCTCTCTAAGACAATCTGCGATAGTGGCTTGGTAAGTGGGTCAATAAGGTTATTTACCGAGTCTACTCTTAGCAGTTCAATGTATTTATTCTTCACCATCTCTCTGACGATGTGATACTTTCTCTGGATATGCTTGGTCTTATGATGAGACCTATGTTCTTTAGCATGTGCAACATATCCTTCATTGTCGCAGTAAAGCAGCACTGGCAGCTTTGCACTTGGGACCACTTGAAGTTCTTCAAGATACTTCTTGATCCAGCATGCTTCCCTTGATGCCTCCGAGGCTGCCTGGTACTGGGCCTGGTAGGTGGAATGTGCAACCGCAGTTTGCTTGGAACTCATCTAAGAAATTGCTCCACCATTCAGGGTAAATATATACCCTGAAGTGGACTTTTCTTTGTCCACATCGCCACCAAAATCCGAGTCCGTGAAGCCATTCACTCTTAATTCTCCGCCACCATATGTAAGAACCATTTATTTAGTCCGTTTAAGGTACTTTAGAACGTTCTTTACGGATGTCCAATGTTCTTTACCTGGTTTTGTTTGAAACCGACTGACTACGCTTACAGCATATGCAATGTCCGGTCTCGTGCACAACATTATGTACACGAGGCTACCCACAGTCGGTGCATAGGGTACCTGTCTCATCTCCATTATGTCTTCCTCACTTTTAGGACACATAGATTTGGAGAGTTTCAAACCATGTCGCATAGGTAAGAACTCTCTTTTAGAATTTTCCATCCTAAACCTCTTTAGGATCTTTTCTATATAGAGGGCTTGGGAAAGTCCTAATATTCTCTTCACTCTATCTCTAGAGACGCGAATACCGAGAATATAGGAAGCTTCTCCCAAGTCTTTTATGGATAATTTGTTTGAAAGCCAGGCTTTCACAGAACTGAGCAGTCAAACGTCGTTTCCTATTAGTAGAATGTCATCTACATATAGTACTAAGAACATGATATTTCTCCCACTAACCTTCATGTAAACACAACGCTCTTTTTCATTTTGTACGAAGTCAAACTCTTTCACTGCTTCGTCAAAACGATGATTCCAACTTCGCAATGCTTGCTTCAGTCCATAAATGGCACACTGAAGTTTGGAAACTTTATGTGTATCAGTAGTGGACACGGAGCCTATAGGCTCTTCCATATAGATTTTCTCTTCGAGGTATCCATTTAGAAAAGTCGTCTTCATGTCCATTTGCCATATCTCATAATCATAGTGGGCGGATATGGCAAGCATCATACAAATAGACTTGATCATGGAAACTGGTGAGAAGACTTCCAGATAATCTATTCCTTATATTTGGGTATAACCCTTAGCCACAAGCCTAGCTTTGTAGGCTTCAATGTTGCCATCCCCATCCATATTCCTTTTGAAGATCCATTTATTCCCGATGGTCACCATGCCCTGTGGTTGATATACCAAAGTCCAGACCTGATTGGCATGCATCGAGTCTATCTCTACTTCCATGGCCTATCGCCACTTCACGGAGTCCACATCTACCATTGCTTGATCATACGACATAGGATCATTCTCTTGGCTACCATCTGTTTGGTGGAGACCTAGTTCCTCTAGATGCATGTAGCCATACCTCTCAGGTAGTTGAGATATCCTATTCAACCTATGCGGTGGTAGTGGTTGTGTTTCAGAAGGTTAGGTTCTTTCTTCTTGCATAGGTGTCTCCTCGGGAGTTTCAATATGTTCTTCTAAATAAACATTTCTACCTACTGCACCTTCCTGAATGAACTCGTCCTCCAGGAAGTGTACTTGTAAAGCAACGATGATCCTATGATCATCGAGCATGTAGAACAGATAACCCATTGATTCAGATGGGTATCCTATGAAACATCCTTTGACAGACCTAGCTTCCAATTTCTCCACCTTAATCTTCTTGACATATGCGGATATCCCCAAATCTTAATGTGATTAAGACTTTATTTCCTACCTCTCCACATATCATGTAGTGTTGTAGGAGCGGACTTGGAAGGACATCTATTCAAGATATGCACAGCAGTAAGTAGTGCATGTCCCCACAGATAAATTGGTAAATCAGTATAGTTAAGCATGAATCGAACCATGTCCAACAAGGTTCGGTTCCTTCTTTCTGAAACACCATTTAATTGAGGAGTTGCTAGAGGTTTGAACTGTGATACTATTCCATGTTCTTTCAAGAACTCATCAAACTCGGTACTCATGTATTCGCCTCCTCGGTCTGACCGAAGTGCCTTAATATGATGACCAATTTGATTTTCGACTAGAGCCTTAAATTCCTTGAATTTCTCGAAGGCTTCAGATTTATGATTCATCAAGTATACAAAACCATACCTAGTATGATCATCAGTGAACGTGATGAAGTACTGATATCTGTCTCGTGCTACTTCTAAAGCACCGCATACGTCGATATGAATCAATCCAAGTTTTTCAGTAGCTCTTTCAAAAGACCCGTGAAGGGGGACTTAGTTATTTTACCCTTAAGGAAAGATTCACAAGTAGGATAGGGATCAGATCCCAATGGACCCATGAGTCCATATTTTTCCATCGTATGACCAATTCTAAGATGCCACTTTAGTGCTTGGTTATTTTCATCTCTACCACACTTTCTAGTCATAGTATTCACAACTATTTTGTCTTGTATATTTAGATGATAGAGTCCATTCAACAATGTAGCAGAACCAACAAATTTATTTCTAAAATAAATTTTGCAACTGCCATATCCAATGAAAATGTGAAAACATTTTTGGTCCATGGCTGGAATGGATATAATGTTTTTTTGCCCATTGGGCAAAACCAATACATCATTTAATGTTAACACAAAACTGGATTCCAAATCCAACTGAAGTGATCCTATATCAGTAGCCTCAACATTATGTCCGCTTCCAACTGTTATAATCACTTCCCCATATCTAAGCCACCTACTTCATTCCAGAACCTGATTCACAGTGTAAATGTGAGAACTAGCACCTGAATCCAGAATCCATGAAGTAGAATAAACAGTAGCAGAATAATTTGTTTCCAAAACTAAAAGTTCTGTACTTGTATCACCATCAAGCTAAGGACAGTCCTTTCTCTAGTAACGCACACACTGCCTTTAAGACACCTGTCCATTGGCTTAGTGTTACTTGCCTTGAGAACCATTCGGGCCTTGCCCATTCCCTTTCCGACCACAGCTTTAGGCCTTAGCTGCTTCTTGTTTTTCTTCTTCTTGTTATTGGACCTCCAAGGCCCAGAAAAGATAACACGTGCAGCCTCCTTCACCCTTGGTGTCTTTATCTGAGACTGAGCGGTTGATAATTTGTTCATTAACCTTGCGAGATCGCAAGCAATCTCATTGCAGTTGGAATTCATAACGAACTATGAGAAAGAGTCGGGTAGAGATTAAAGCATGAGATTGGTTTGGAGTGAAATATGCATCCTAAAACGAGAGCTTCCAATCTCTCGATCATAGAGATCATCTTGAGGACATGGTCCACAACTTTCTCTCCTTCCTTCATCCGAGTTCCAAACAGCTGCTTCTCATATCTAGATGTTCGGATATGCTCCCCATAGAGTTCGATCAAATGAGCCTGTATCTGCCTAGCAGAAGTCATTGTCTCGTGTGCTCTCTGCAGGTCATTAGTCATAGAGCCCATCATGAAGCCACAGACTTTCACATCATCTTTGACCCACTTCTCATGGGTTTCAACATCTTCTCGATTAGCCCTGGTCCGAGTAGGAGCCAGTGGGATGTATGCCTCCAAGACGTATCTCAATGATTCCATACTGAGGACTATCCTCAGATTTCGGAGCCAGTCGACAAAGTTTAGTCCAGTTAGGTTGTTCTTTTCAAGAAGTATTGCAAGTGGATTCATTGTCATATTTGAGATAAGATTCCGCAGAAAGTAAATCAGATTTAAAGTGAATTATGAACCGAGTAGAAAAAAGGACTTTTCTATTCATGACTCAGCTCCCACTAATTTTATCAGAAAAACACACTCCCATGTGAAAAAATCGGAAGTCATCATGAGATCGACTTCTTAGTGGTGATCAAGTTCTTTATGAAATTAATAGAGAGCAACCCATACGATTTCTGGTCTATTAGCTTCACAAAGTGGTGTCCAACACCAACCCATCTAATGGATGATTTGATCTTTCTTTTACCCCTAGTTCACTTGCCCTCAACCCATACGATTTCTATGGCTTGCTGAACTATCTAAGTTTAAACCATCAACTCCTATCAGTCTGACAATTGAATCTTACCCGGCAACCCATACGGCTTCTAGGGGTTAAATTTGTCACAACCGAAGGCATCTAATGCACTCTAGGAATTTATCGACCTTCTCCAAAATACTACCCCGACATACTCGGAAGCATAACATTTTAGTTTAGGTTTCAATCTTCCAAGAGTTTTATGGAGGGTAGGATACCTTGCACCTTTTTCAACTTAGTGTTTGTTAAGTGGGAGTATTTCGTGATTAACATTACACTTTGCACATTAACACATTTATCCTGATTTGATATTCATACAATATGAATAAAGTAAATAACAACCTAGTTGCTACCAACATGTAGTTCATGGACCTTTCCTAAATATTGGGCCAAGCGAATTACCCAATCAAAACAAGGAAATAAAATCAATCTTGAATCGTCTTCTTCATGATGGATCGTCTTGGGCCTCCGTCTTGGAAATACTATTCATCACATTTGAATAATTTGCATCCTATACAAATATTCTAGTAAATAAATAAATAGGCTCAAAACCGGTATTTACAACCCCATCGAATAATAATGATTAAAAAACTAAGTCCATAAACTACATTCTTGAACTAATCCAATTAATTCAACAATAATCGATAATTTAATTTCATCCGTAGTAAATCGTTAAAATATTTTCTTTAAATTTTCCCATCATCAAAAATTCCAAATTTAATGATTTTATCAAATTAAATATAATTTAATATTGGGAAAATCTATTTTCAAAAATATACTGAAAAATGAGACCCGGTGCCCGACAGCCTGGAAGCTGCCAGGCAACACCAGGGGGCCTTCCGTCACGTGCCGGACATTAGCTGATACAACCGAGGTTTGGTGATACAACAGGTGAGGTTTGGTGCTCGGCCATGCTCGGCACTGCCCGGACATCAGGGGATACATCAGGTGAGGTCTGGTGCTCGGCCATGCTCGGCACTACCCGGACATCAGGTGATACAATAGGTGAGGTCTGGTGCTCGGCCATGCTCGACACTACCCGGACATCAGGTGATACATCAGGTGACGTCTGGTGCTCGGCAATGGTCGGCACTACCCGGACATCAGGTGATACATCAGGTGAGGTCCGGTGCTCGGCCATGCTTGGCACTGATCGACATCAGGTGAGGTCTGACCGGACTGCAGGTGAGGTCTGACCGCTACAGACGAGGTCTGGCCATCTAACCACTGCAGATGAGGTCTAACGGGCAGCCGAGTGCCGTTTCGTCCAACGAACGCACTCGACTCGTTTTCGGGCAGATTTCTAAAATATTATGATTTCTAATTTTCATATTATTAATAAAAATCATTTTTTAAGAAAAACCTGATTTATATCATAATATAAAATCACGAAAAATATTACTACGACGAACAATTAAATATCTACGATTATAATATGATTCCAAATCATAAAATTATCAACAAGGAAGCATTCAAAATGCAAAAATATCATATACGATCGCACTGACCTCGCTCCGATACCATTGTTGGAGCTCAGGCCATAAATCGAATATGCAGTGGAAAATAAATCGCACAAAACGTGGTCATCCGAACTCCGATCAATGATCGTATAAATGAATAAATAAAAGAATCGAAATCATACCCTCGTAGACCCGACTTTTTTATGTTGATGATGACGAGCATGAATCCAATCTGTGAAGCTTTTGGAAATTCCAACGTCAAAAGTGCTGAACGTCTCTACGAAACACGCATCGGAACAATGCCTGGATTAAACTCCTTCTCGTTCTCTAAGAACACGACTATATGAAGAATATTGTGTATTGCCTTAAACTCTCAAAACCCAGAAGAAGAAAAACCCAAGTTCAAAACTCTCTTTTCTTTCTGTGTTGTTTTTCACATAATGAACACAAGTGGAGTGGTGTCTTTATATATTAATATTCACCTCCACTAGTTAATTCAATGTCTCCCTCAATTAAGTCAAACCTCCTTCACATGCAGTAAATTAGTCTTCCACCAATTAAGATGGAGACTTAGTGAGGGTGAGACTTTTAGGCGGCCAAGTGGACTAATTAAATGGTCCAACCGTTTAGTCCATGTTCTGGACCCCGTGTATCTAATCCGATAGATAAACCTTAGTTCGTCACTTTGTATTTAAATTATTTAGTTAATCTAATTAATTATATCAATACAATATAATTTATTTCTCCAAGAAAAAATTATATTTGAATTAAATTAATTACCCGATAATTATTTAATTCATATGACCGATTTAATTTATCCAATAAATTAAATTCAATTATACATCCAATGTCTAATATTTATCAAGAGAGAATAGACATAATTTAATCCATCATTAATCCTGTATGCGCGACTCTATAGGTTTGTCTCAATCAGTAATTGGATGATCCAAAGAGTGTGAGGAACACTTAGCCAGTCTGTGGCTCATGCCGCAACCTAACTGAGAATGAGTGATGGGAATCATTCCAAAACCTGTTATGAATACCGTACACATATAAACCCTTTAATCATATGTCCCAATCAAGCTTGAGGGTCACGGTTAAGTCAAACCCTGTCTCCACTTGACTCTATGCATGTGTAAGTACAAATCAAGATCACATAACTCTTGTGTATCAAATACAACTAGTTCAATTGCTGTGGCCAAAGACTTTTGATCTCATTTGCCAATAACCGCATAGGACATTATCCTGTTCACTTACAGGAGAAAGAATCCTTTCTTGGCATTCATTAAAGACTGCTACTTGCCCATTAAGTTGCACTTCGAGGTTGATCTATACTAACAGGTGAAACAAACACATCTTCTACTGACTAACTTAATGAAACAAACACATCTTCTACTCTAATGATAGATTAAATTATGCCTATTCTCTAATGACTAACTTAATGAAACAAACACATCTTCTACTGGACCGTCAAGTCAAAGGTTCACGCATACCTATCATAACCTTATGATTCCGTCATTGACTATCCTAGAGTGAAATCCATGTGACCAAATCGAGGTGAGTCGTATCCGAATATATTAATCCAATTAATATAGCCATACCGAATACTCCCACTACTCCTGAGTGAATACATGCACATGTCCAAGCATACGACATACAAGTCTTCATTAAATAACTTAATGCCCAATTAAGTTTTATCGACTTGCGGATCATAAGTTAAGCTTTTAAGTTCTAAACACTTCCAGTGCAGCACTCCTTATCCCATTAAGGAGTGGAATGATTCTACTCAAAAGCATGGACATCATTTCTATTTATTTACCAAATCAAGAACGCCAATGATATACAATAAATAAAGAAATAATCACTGCCTTTTATTAATGAGTACTAATCACATATAGATGCCCTAACTGTCTTATGCTCAGAGTAGCATTCGAGGGCATACGCTAACACAAAACCTTCGGTTGTGTCATGTACACATTCTCGAGTAAGTTTCCATTACGGAACATTTTTTTTACATCCATTTGCCATATTTCATAATCAAAGTATGCGGCAATGGCAAAAAAAAAAATTCTAATTGATTTAAGCATGATTACTGGTGAAAAAGTCTCATCATAGTTAACATCATGAATCTGTCTATAACCTTTTGCCACTAGTCTAGCTTTATAGGCTTACATATATCGTCCATGTCTTCCTTTTGAAGACCCATTGCACCCAATGGTTTTAACACCCTCAGGTGGATATATCAAGTTCCAAACTTGATTGTCATACATGGATTGCATCTCTGACTTCATGGCCTCTAGCCACTCCTTAGACTCTGGTCCTGAAGTAGCTTCTGTATAGGTACTAGTCTCATCATCCATGAGCGATGCTTCATCAT
Source organism: Orobanche coerulescens (assembly GCA_033398695.1). Lineage (NCBI taxonomy): Eukaryota > Viridiplantae > Streptophyta > Magnoliopsida > Lamiales > Orobanchaceae > Orobanche > Orobanche coerulescens. The sequence goes on from CM065801.1 coordinate 185,379,307, forward strand.
CCTCTGTCATGAGAATCCCGTATCTCTCAAGTTCATGTCGCACCCTATCAGATCTGTGAGGGACTTGTGTACTTTGAAACTGGCTCTTCAACTTATTGTTGAGCCTGTTAAGTTTCCATCGGTGAAGCAATGTCTTCTTGTGGTTCTCGAGTTTCCTCGAGAATTGCTCTTCTCCCACTATCTCTTTTGGATATAAATTCAAACACTTTGTTCTCCGCGGGCTTATAGAAGTAGTATCCTTTAGTTTCCTTAGGATATCCTACAAATGACCATCTTTCAGAATTGGCTGCCAGTTTGTCAAACACTTGGCGCCTTACGAACGCTTCGCAACCCCAAATCTTTATAAAAGACAAGTTTGGTCTCTTACCAGTCCATTTCTCAAATGGTGTCTTTTCAACTGATTTAGATGGAATACGTGTAATACCCGTACTTTTATTGACTGTTTGACCTTACCGTTCTTCCTATTTTTGTCACTTTGTCAACTCTTTGTGATGTTGTCGATATTTTTATAGAGTTTCGTACCTTGTTTGGATCTTTATCGTGTTGCTTAAACCTTGTGGAAGTGTTCTGGATCAGAGAAATAGCGCACGCTAGGTCTAAGCTAACGCACGCTAATTCTTCTTGAGTAACGCACGCTAGCTTTGAGCCGTAGCGCGCGCTAAGGAACCAGACAGGGCAGAGACAATAGCTAATACTGCTCTCTGGACTAGTAGTTAGCGCATGCTAGGAGTTAACTAGCGCACGCTATTCGTGGTCAGTAGCGCGAGCTAAAGAGAGTCTGTAGCACACGCTAACGGGCAGGGTCGGCAGAGGCAGAAGGTTTACAGACTGTCTGGACTATCGGATAACGTACGCTAGGATTCGGCTAGCGCACGCTATAAGTGTTGCGTAGCGCACATTAAGATATCACGGCAGCGCGCGCTAAGACTCGAGCAGGGTAGAGGACAGTAGGTTCTAGACTCCAATTTATGGACACCAATCCCCAAGTAGCGCACGCTAACTCGGCTAGCGCAAGCTAAAGGAAGGCGATTAGCGCATGCAATGGTATACTTATCGCATGCTAACGGGGCTGGAAGAAGCCACTGGACTACCCGGTGACCTCGCTAGCACACGCTAAATATTGATGCGTAGCGTGCGCTAGACTGGGCAAGTATATATTGGACAGTTGACTTCCATTCCGTCATTTTTTTCATCCTTCTCACTTTACCGATCGGGAGCAGCGGGTTTTGGCGATTCAGAGAGTTTGGAGGGCGATCTTTCTTCAGATATTAGCATCCTTGGTTAGAGAACAAGGATTTCACAACATCAAATTCATTCCATCTTCCAAATCAAGGTAAAAATCCTTAGAACCCTAATTTTGGGAATTTTGGTGTTTTCTTAGATTCATCCGATTTATCCATTTTGGAGCTTGAGAACCTTGAGATTATGATGCATCTACCCCGTATACATGCTTTTCCTACGATTTTACGGATTGGTTTGTGCCGTGTTCGGACTAGTGAGGGCTTGGGTGATTTTCCAACCTCTAGTTTTTTATCCTTGTATTTTCGTGAATCGTAGATAGGTTTCGGGAGTTTCTTCATGAGTTATGAGTCTGTATTATTGATTATCATATCCCATGAAAATCGTTTAGGTACCGGAAGTGCGTTCTTGAACCTACCGAACTCATACTCTTTTCCGTTCGATTTCTCGATGTCTCAAAGGCAAGTATATATTTATGATTGTGCGTTCTCGACTTTGAAAGTAAAATATATGAATGACATGATTATTTATATCCACTCTGGGATGGGCCGACGGGTCCTATGAGGGTTTCGTAGCCTCTGGTGCGATTCCACGGATAATATGAGTTAACCACTCTGAGATGGACCGACGGGTCCTCTGAGGGTTCCGTAGCCTCTGGTGCGGTTCCACGGTTGATCATGTATGTATTGATGTGATGCTATGAGATTTAGTTATTCCGGAATACTAGTCTTGAAATGATGAATTGATGATTACCTTTACTTTATTGTCGAGGAGTATTGTATTTCTTATTTGATATACTTGCACTAGCTATTTGATGGCTAACCCCTTTATGGGGGAAATACTTTTTATGTATTTCAGGTTCTAGGAGAGCGGATAGGCAGGTATTGGGTCGGCATAAATATGATGGGCAAGCGTGATACTGTATCTTATCTCCGGTTATATTTTGTGTTCCTCCATTCAGTGTTGTTGTCCTGGAATGGTTATTGAATACTCGAGTATTGTTTTTCAATTTCCTTGATATTCCGGTTTGTGTTGCCGAGGTATTATTTTGTGTTGTGATGTATTTGGATACATTGGATATGGTTTGAATATCCTTTGTCTTGTTCTTTATTTCATTATATTACGACCTTCTCGGTCAAGATTTATAGTTCTGCGTATGATTAGACTTGTGGGTCGCACGGTGGGGCTCACGGCGCTGTAATATTCCCTGAATAACTTGGGGGTGTTACAGAATATGGTATCAGAGCTTAGGTTTATGGATACCTAGGTTGTCGGTCTTTTGGCTCGATTGAGTCATCGTTTGTCTACAGTATCACTACCTTGCCATCATCACAGTGCGGTCGGTACTTGTTAGACCTCTTACTCTTCTGGTGTTTCCTTAAGCATTTACTTCTATTTTGTATATTTGACAATCGGTCACTTCGATGACGTGCGATTGAATTGTACTTACGTGCCTTGTGTGTTCTTCTGTATGTCAGCTGGTAGGGGATGAGGCCGTGGTCGTGGCTGTGGATGTGGACGAGGACGTGGCGCGGCCGTTTCCCTCAATTCTATTGCGGGGTCGACCAACCCCAGCTTATCAAACTCGGTGCATCTTAACACCGAAAGTCAGCACGACCAGTCGACTGGCCAAGGGAACAGCGCGGACGTTGGAGTTGCGAACGTACTTCAACAATTGGCTAACCAGATGACCATTTTGGCACAAGCCATTCAGTTGAACAATCCGAACCCAACAACGGATGCCTTACTTCAAAATGTAATCCGTATGCACCCTCCACAGTTTGGCGGTGCCACAGACCTATTAGGTTGGGAGGATTGGCTAGCAAAATTAGAGAAAATCTTCGAAGCGGTTGATTGTCTCGAAGCGAGGAAAGTACCGATTGCTCAGTATTTCCTCACTAAGGAGGCCGCTACGTGGTGGAAAGTCATCAAGCCACGGGTCGTGTTCCTACGTGGGAAGAATTTAAAGAGCTTTTGGAGGCCGAGTTTTGTCCTTGGCCGGTACGAGAAGGCCGAATACGAGACTTTTTCGAGGCTAAACCGCAGAACATTCTCATTTCGCAGGCAATCGTGGAGTACAACCAACAATTGATCCACGTGAAGGACCAAGTGCGAAACGAGCGTGATAAGATCCTTTACTTTGATATGCGGATGAATATGGACTTACGGCGGTACATGGCCAGATTTGCTTGCACCACGTTGAAGGAATATCAGGACAGAGCTTTGGCCCATGACTTGTTAAGCCCCGACAATGATACCAATGAAGAACCGAAGAAATAGACGATCGCGGGAAATTTTTCTAGCTCTAAGAGTGGCAACTTACAGAGGTCTCAGATGAATATCCGTTCCGCCGGACAGTCGCCACATCCTGCTAAAGGAAAGAAGAGTTTCCGTTCTGCTCTGGGCACCTCAACTCGCATGGTGACTAGCTATAATTGTGGTCGTCCCTGCCACGTTAATTTGGAATGCAATTTCCCATCTTTGAAGTGTCACACTTGCGGACAGATGGGACATAGAGAGGCTTATTGTTCCGAATCAAATTAGACTCTAGACACTCGGGCTTCTGCCCCAGCGCCACTTGATCAAGGCGTGAATCAGCGGCAATCTTTTGGTCAGTCTCAGCAGAATTACGGCAGGGGCCGGGGACGCGGTCAAAATGCTGGAGGGGGAAACTCTAGCGTTAGTTCGGTACAACCACGAATCTACGAGATGCGTCAAACAGACAAACTCGACGCGGTGGTGGCCTCAAGTACCATTCATATTTTATCTCATCCAGTTCGTGTGCTTTTTGATACGGGTGCTACGCATTCTTTCATTTCCTTGGAGTGTGTACGCCGTTTGAATATATCTTGTATGACTGCTTACGATCCTTTCATTGTGAAACTACCTAGCGGGGATAGAATTGTGGGAAACCGGGAGATTAGAGATTTTCCGGTGGTTATATCCGGTATAGGTTGGTTATCGAATTTGATTGTAGTTGATATGGAAGGCGAGGATGTGATCCTCGGCGAGGATTGACTTGATAGTCACCAAGTGATTATGAATTACCTTACTAAGGTTATCACCATGATGACTGAAGACGGATTTGAGTACTCATTTTTGGGACGTAAGACGGGCCAATCTAAGTTGCTTATCAGCACCATGAAAACCATAAAACTTTTAAATAAAGGTTGCATGGGCTATTGGTGTTATGCTTTGAAGTCGTAAGGGGACGAAGTCGATTTATCTTCGATTACGGTTGTTAATGATAATGAGTATCCCGATGTTTTCCAGACAACCTCCCGAGATTACCGCCATATCGAGAGATAGAATTTTCTGTGGATTTAGAGCTTGATGCGGCTCCGATTTCTAAGGCACCTTATCGGATGGCACCTTCCGAGATGCAAGAATTAAAGAATCAGTTGGGAGAACTTCTGGAGAGAGGGTACATCAGACCGAGTGCTTCGCCTTGGGGCGCGCTTGTTCTATTTGTGAGAAAGAAGGATGGGTCACTACAGTTGTGCATCGACTACCGTGAGCTGCACAAGGTGGCCATCAAGAACAAGTATCAGTTGCAGGGGGCTGCAGTTTTCTCGAAAATTGATTTGAGATCAGGGTACTACCAACTCAGGGTGAGAGAGTCCGACGTTCCGAAGACGGCATTTCGGATGAGATACGGGCATTATGTTATGCCTTTTGGGTTGACTAATGCACCGGCAGTATTCATGCAGTTAATGAACAAGATATTCATCGAGTACCTTGACAGGTGTGTAGTCGTCTTTATTGATGACATTTTGATCTATTCTCGAGATAAGAAGGAACATGACCGACACTTGCGTTTGAGACTAGATATTTTGAGAACCTAGCACCTCTATGCAAAATTCTCGAAATGTGAGTTCTGGTTGGAAGAAGTTATGTTTCTCGGCCACGTGATCTCGGCTAAAGGGGTTCGTGTAGACCCGCAGAAGATTGAGGCAGTGCTTGATTGGGCACCGCCTAAAAATGTTAAGGAAGTTCGTAGCTTTTTGGGCCTTGCTGGGTATTACCATCGGTTTGTCGAGGGGTTCTCGAAACTCGTTAGGCCGCTTACGAAGTTACTCCAAAAGACAGAAAAGTTTGTTTGGATGGATGAGAGACAACAGAGCTTCGATAAGCGGAAGAGATATTTGACTTCAGCGCCGATTCTAGCTTTACCACATGGTAGTGAGGGAATTGCGGTTTATAGTGACGCTTCGGGTCAAGGTCTTGGCTGTGTACTTATGCAGTATGATAAGACGATAGCTTTTGCGTCACGACAACTGAAGCCGTAAGAAATGAACCATCCTACTCATGATTTGGAGTTGGCCGCAATTGTCTTCGCTCTCAAGATTTGGCGACACTATTTGTATGGTTCTCCGTGTCGGATTTATACCGATCACAAGAGCCTGAAGTAAATTTTTAGTCCGAAGGAGCTGAATATGAGGCAGAGACGTTAGTTAGAGTTGATAAAGGATTATGATTTAGAAATTCTTTACCACACAGGAAAAGCCAATGTTGTCGCGGATGCTTTGAGCCGCAAATCGGCATCGCTCCAGATGCTCGAGGTTCTTACTCCTCAGACGAAGATCCGGCAGGATTTAATCGAGCCAGGGATAGAAGTTTGGCTTCAACGAGTACAAGTACAGTTGTGCACTCTCGAAATTACTTCGTCCTGGGTTGAAGACATCAAAGGGAAACAGTAGAGTGAATCGATGATCTCTCAACTGAAGAAAGACGTAATTAAAGGAAAAGCCCCTGGATTTATGGTTCACGAAGATATTATTCTGAGATTCCAGGGCAGGCTTTGCATTCGGAATGATCTTGAGTTGAGGCAGAGAATTCTCCGAGAAGCTCATGCTACGCCTTACTCAATCCACCCCAGAACGAGTAAGATGTACAAAGACTTGAAGCAAAATATTTGGTGGAATTACATGAAGAAGGATGCCATGGAATTTGTATTACGGTGATTGATGTGTCAGCAAGTCAAGATCGAACATCAATGACTGGCAGGGTTGTTGAAGCCGCTTCCCATTCCCGAGTGAAAGAGGGAAGACATCTCTATGGACTTTATCACTGGCATGCCGAGAATTAGAGCCGGAATGAATATGATTTGGGTAATCATCGATCGGTTGACCAAGTCTGCACACTTCTTGGGTATTAAGGATACGTGGGGACCAGAGAGATTGGCTCGAACTTTTATAGTTGAGATCGTAAGATTGCACGGTGCCCCCAAGACCATTGTTTCTGATCGATATGGTCGTTTCGTATCGCATTTTTGGCAGGCCGTTCATTAGGCTTTTGGTACTGAGTTGAGATTGAGCACGTCCTTTCGTCCTCAGTCAGACGGAGATGACGATTCAGACGTTGGAGGATATGTTGCGGGCTTGTGCCCTCGACTGGAGTAATGATTGGGAGCTTCATTTACCGTTGATCGAATATGCCTATAATAATAGTTGGCATGCGTCGATGAAAATGGCACCATTCGAGGCACTTTATGGTAGGCGATGTAGGTCGCCATTATGTTGGGACGAGGCTTTGGAGGTAATCGGAACGGACCGAATATGTTGATGGAGACTAAGGAAAAGATTTCTATTATCCGGGACCGGTTGCTGACTGCCCAGAGCCGTCAGAAATCTTATGCTGATACTCGTCGTCGACCCTTGGAGTTCGAAGTGGGGGATCATGTCTTACTCAAGGTGTCGCCAACCAGAGGGGTTTTCCGCTTCGGGAAAAAGGGGAAACTTAGTCCGAGGTATATCAGACCTTTCGAGGTTTTGGACAGGGTTGGAGATTTAGCTTATCGCTTGGCATTGCCTCCAGCTTTGAGTCACGTCCATAGTGTTTTTCTTGTGTCTCAGTTGAGAAAGTACGTGCCGGATCCGAGTCATGCTATCGACTATAGTGAGATTGATGTAGCCGAGGATATTACCTTTTTGGAGAGACCCGTGAGGATCCTTGAGCGTCATGAGAAACAACTTCCGCATAAGACCATTCCATTGGTTAAAGTGCAATGGTCGAGACATGGAGTCGAGGAGGTGACTTGGGAGACGAAAGAGAATATGCAGTCGGAGTACCCCGAACTTCTTATTTCTTAAGTTTCGGGACGAAATTTCTTTTTAGAGGAGGAGAATGTAATACTTGTACTTTTATTGACTGTTTAACCTTGTCGTTCTTCCTATTTTGTCGCTCTGTAAACTCTTTGTGATGTTGTCGATATTGTTATAGAGTTTCGTACCTTGTTTGGATCTTCATCGTGTTGTTTAGACCTTGCGGAAGTGTTCTGGGTCAAAGAAATAGCGCACGCTAGGTCTAGGCTAATGCACGCTAATTCTTCTTGAGTAGCGCACGCTAGCTTTGAGCCGTAGCACGTGCTAAGGAACCAAACAGGACGGAGATTGTAGCTAATACCGCTCTCTCAACTAGCAGTTAGCGCATGCTAGAAGTTAACTAGCGCACACAATTCTTGGTCAGTAGCGTGCGCTAACGAGCATCCGTAGCGCAGGCTAACGGGCTGGGTCGGCAGAGGCAGTAAGTTATAGACTGTCTGGACTATCGGGTAACGTACTATAGGCTTCGGCTAGCGCACGCTATAAGTGTTGCTTAGCGCACGTTAAGCTATCATGGCAGCACACGCTAAGACTCGAGCAGGGCAGAGGACAGTAGGTTCTGGACTCCAATTTCTGGACATCAATCCCTAGGTAGCACACGCTAACTTTCGGCTAGCGCATGCTAAAGGAAGGTGATTAGCGCACGCAACGGTATACTTAACGCACGCTAACGGGGCTGGCAGAAGCCATTGGACTACCCGGTGACCTCGCTAGCGTACGCTATATATTGATGCGTAGCGTGCACTAGACTGGGCAAGTATATATTGGACAGTTGACTTCCATTTCGTCATTTTTTTCATCCTTCTCACTTTACCGATCGGGAGCAGCGGGTTTTGGCGACTCGGAGAGTTCGGAGGCAATCTTTCTTCAGATATCAACATTCTTGGTTGGAGAACAAGTATTTCACAACATCAAATCCATTCCATCTTCCAAATCAAGGTAAAAATCCTTAGAACCCTAATTTTGGGAATTTTGGGGTTTTCTTAGATTCATCCAATTTATCCATTTTGGAACTTTAGAACCTTGAGATTATGATGTATCTACCCCGTATACATGCTTTTCCTACGATTTTATGGATTGGTTTGTGCCGTGTTTGGACTAGTGAGGGCTTGGGTGATTTTCCAACCTCTAGTTGTTTATCCTTGTATTTTTGTGAATCGTAGACGGGTTTCGGGAGTTTCTTTGTGAGTTATGAGTATGTATTATTGATTATCATATCCCTTGCGAATCGTTTAGGTACCGGAAGTGCGTTCTTGGACCTACCGAACTCATACTCTTTTCCATTCGATTTCTCGATGTCTCAAAGGCAAGTATATATTTATGATTGTGCGTTATTGACTTTGAAAGTAAAATATATGAATGGAATGATTATTTCTATCCACTTTGGGATGGGCCGATGGGGCCTCTGAGGGTTTCGTAGCATCTGGTGCGATTCCATGGATAATATGAGTTAACCACTCTGGGATGGACCGACGGGTCCTCTGAGGGTTTCGTAGCCTCTGGTGCGGTTCTATGGTTGATCATGTATGTATTGATGTGATGCTATGAGATTTAGTTATTCTGGAATACTAGTCTTGAAATGATGATTTGACGGTTACCTTTACTTTATTGTCGAGGAGTATTGTATTTCATATTTTATATACTTGCACTAGCTATTCGATGGCTAACCGATTTATGGGGGAAATACTTTTTGTGTATTTCAGGTTCTAGGAGAGCGGACAGGCAGGTATCGGGTCGGCATGAAGATGATGGGCAAGCGTGATACTGTGTTTTATCTCCGGTTATATTTTGTGTTCCTCCATTCAGTGTTGTTGTACTGGAATGGTTATTGAATACTCGAGTATTGTTTTTCAGTTTCCTTGATATTCTGGTCTGTGTTGCCGAGGTATTGTTTTTGTGTTGTTATGTATTTAGATACATTGGATATAGTTTGAATATCCTTTGTCTTGTCCTTTATTTCATTATATTACGACCTTCTCGGTCAAGATTTATAGTTCCGCGTATGATTAGCCTTGTGGGTCCCACGGCGGGGCTCACGGCGCTGTAATATTCCCTGAATAACTTGGGGGTGTTACAACATGGTTAAGGGTGAATGCTGCTGTTTCTAAGGCGTGGCCCCAAAATGATAATGGAAGCTCCGTTCGACTCATCATGGATCGAACCATATCTAATAAAGTTCGATTTAGCCTCTCGGACACTTTGTTATGTTGAGGTGTTCTAGTAGGAGTAAGTTGTGAAACAATTCCACAACTCCTAAGATGATCATCAAATTCTTGGCTCGGGTATTTGCCACCTCGATCTGATCAAAGGGCTTTTATTGCCTTGTCAAGTTGATTCTGTACTTCAAAATATTCATGTTTATGCTTCATAAGATAAAAATATCCATACCGTCTACAATCATCGGTAAATGTGATGAAGTATTGGTATCCGCCTCTGGCTTGAGTGCTAACAGGTCCGCATACATCAGTATGTACTAGGCCTAATAGATCACTATCTCTTGCTCCATAATCGGTGAAAGGATTCTTCGTCATCTTGCCCAATATACAAGATTCGCATATCCCATATGAATCATAGTCAAAAGAGTTTAAAAGTCCATCATTGTGGAGTTTATGAATGTGTTTTTCATTTATGTGACCAAGTCGACAGTGCCATATGTAAGTCGGATTAGAATCATTGAGCTTAGGTTTCTTGATTGCAATGTTATAGACTTCCAAAGTGCTGGACTCATCTAGATTCAATATTGTAAAGGCCAGTATATAACTTTGCAGTACCATAAAGAAAATCATCAAAGAAAATACGAATAATCTTAGTCTTAATAAGAAAACTGTAACCTTCACAATCTAATGTAGAAACCGGAATAATATTCCTATTCATAGGAGAAATATAATAGCAACTGTTCAAAACTAACAAAAGCCCATTGGGTAAAACTAGATCATAAGTTCCTACGAGTAGTGCATCAACTCTTGCTCCATTGCCGACTCTTAGATCCATTTCCCCTTTCTTCAGCTCTCTACTGCTTCTTAACCACTGCACATTTGTACAAATATGAGATCCACATCGAGTATCCAATACCCAGGAGTTAGAAGTAGATAAGTTAACTTTTATAACAAATATACCTTTGGCAGTCTCACTACCCTTGGTACGCTTTAGCTCATCCAAGTAAACCTTGCAATTTCTTTTCCAGTGTCCTAGTTTATCAGAATGATGGAAATTTCCATCTTTGGGAGCTTTAGCCTTGAAAACAGACTTAGTAGGGTCTTTAGATTTAGCAACTTTTGCCTTACCCTTACCATTGCCTTTATTCTTGAAGGACTTCCCTTTGCTGTCCATCAGCACGTGGCTTGGTTTCTTCTTAATATTTTGCTCAGCCGTTTTAATCATCCCATACAGCTCAGCAATGGACTTCTCTATTTTATTTATATTATAGTTCATAATGAACTGACCGAAACTATCGGGCAATGAGTTTAGGATCACATCCGTGGAGTGCTCCTTAAAAAGTTGAAAATTAAGCCTATCAAGATGATCAATATATCCTTTCATCTTGAGTACATGAGCGTTGACAGATGTCCCCTCAACCATCTTTCAAGATCTATCTTGTCTAGCATGCTTCGAGAAAGTTTCATTGAGGTGAGCATTAATCTCATAAACTTCCATTTCTTCCAGATTCTTATGAAGTTCTGGACAAATGGTAGCCAACATAAGGCAAATGACATGAATGAATCATCACAATGTTTCTTCCATTTGTATTTTGTTGCTTTATTAGCATTGTTAGCAGGCTAATCGAGAATTTCTTCCTCAAGAATGTACAACTTTCTTTCATGCTTGAGAACTATTCTCAAGCTCCGGAACCAATCCAGATAGTTGTTGCCATTTTTTTTTGAGCTTGTCCTTCTCAAGGACGGATCACATTGAAATGGTGGATGTGTTGTTTGATGCCATTCTATTATCTACAAAATTCATATGCAAAGTATTTAGTCACATTTTATTTCTCGAAAAAAATACTCCCACTAAAACAAAATACCCTCAATTTTACAACATTTGTAATTTTAGTGGGCTAAGACCTCATTTTGCACAATTCTAAACTCAGCTTTAGCATGATGCCTAGAATTGAGCTACTTAGGTGGATAACTCTTTATCGATTACATCGTATGTAACTTTTAGATTATACTTATTGGATTTGGCATCCTATGCCCAAGCATGTTATAATCCATCTTATGCCTTAAGGTTCAAAAATATTTTGAATTCTTAGTTCATTAAAATGTATAGGTATCACCATTACCCATCCTACCTTACTAAGATAATCCGAGCACCCAGCTTTGGCATGACCTGCTCAAGATGATCTAAGTCTTGATAGGTATTTTAATTGAACGGTATTAAAAAATTTTAACGAGGGGATTTATTTTATGTAGCATGTCTATGTTGGCTAACAAACATCGCATCACATACATGCATAAACTTAAACATACATACCATCACATGACATAATAAACATCGGACCGTATATAGCATGACCATAATCCTAACGTGATTTTTGTGAGACAACATAATATTTAGTATGGTATTAAATAATTGCCAACATAATATAAGCCTTTGGGGTCACACATACGACCACTAAAGACAAGCAAGAATTATTAATAGATATAATATTAGATATTATTTTTATTAAAGAAATTATACTCAATGTACCCTAGGGATTTGAACTAAGTCAAATCACGTTAAATGGTTTAATAGACTATAAACTTATATTAGGTAGTCATAATGTCTTGGTGCTTATATTATGTTGACAATTTCCATGACTTAGTTCAAATATGATATCGCGCGAGAAAGGGATTTGACAGGTTAAATGGTTTAATAGACTATAAACTTATATTAGGTAGTCATAATGTCTTGCTAGAGTATATGGTTCTTGTCCAGAGTTCCATGACCCCAATGTACCCTGGAAGAACAACATACATAAACCAGCCGAGATTCTTCTGCCAACACACCGATAGCCTACAATTGATGAAGTGAAGAACTGAAGGAAGAGCGAACTGATGAGATAATTTGTTAAACTCATAAGGGAGTCCGCCATTTTCAACAAGTTCAAATGCTCTGAGGTAATAGGTCAAAAGTAGATATATCATTAAGATTGCAAGACACACACATAGCTATGGTCTTAATGTCCCATCGGGCAGGGAGTGATCTGTTAGGGTTGTATACTCAAAGCATACTTTATGCTTGTATTACCTTATTTCCCTACAACTAACTATGAGAATATTAATTACAAGTAAATCACATATTTTACATATTTATTCACGTTATGGTTATGCAAATGAAATTTCTAATTATTTTATATTGTAGATAATGTGCAATGAGGCCGAGTATGACCCTAGTTAACGGAATGCAGCTATGGATATATTTAGGTGTGCGATGACTTATCACTTACTCCGAGCCTCAGCTAGTTACACAACAAGTATGAGGAAAATTTAAAATAAACGAAGAACGGATAAAGAGGTATGCCAAGGAGGTGAAAGAAGCCGCCAAGAAACTAGGAGAATGGGAATTGATCCATATTCCCGGGACAGAGAATGTAAGAGCAGATTATTTAGAAAAAATGGGAAGTTCCTTGGTGGATTGTTACTCACGAAAAATAACAATTTTGGGAGTAGCTCAGAGTAGCATCGCGAGACAGGTGATGGAAATAAACGGAATAACGGATTGTCGAGTTCCATTATTAGCATATCTAAATAGAGCAGAGCTGCCAAATGACAAACAGGAGAAAGCAAAAATTATGCACATGGCAACTAGATTTTGTTGCATTAATGGTGAGCTATACAAAAGATCCTACCTCGGACCATACCTGAGGTGTCTATCAGAAGAAGGAGGGGACATACTAGAGGAAATTCATGAAGGATGCTGCGGTGATCACACCAAAGGAAGAGCATTAATCATCAAAACATTAAGGGCGGGTTTTTTCTGGCAGACGATGAGCAAGAGGGCGGTCAGGATGGTTCGTTGCCAAAATTTTCAAATTCACGCACCGCTAATACACATCCCAAAAGAGAACATGATCACTATGGGGGCACCCTGCCGATTCGCTAAATGGGGGATCAATATTACACTCCCCACCAATCCTTCTTAGCTTGATTCATACTAGGATAGATAGCATAATACACTTGAGTAGCTTGATTTTGCTAACACAAATGGTTCGTACTTCTTGCATTTACGGGTGTGGTTTACTGAAACCAAATTGAAGTCTGTATTCACCTAAGTCCCTAGAGGTGATAAGTCAAACCACTCACACTTGAATTGTAACACCCCAAACTAGGCGGGTATTACAGTGCCGTGGACCCCCGACTGGGACCCACCAGGCGAATGAACAAGGATGAATTACACAGGGTAAATGTAGTACCGAACCACATTACAACATCAATTACTCCGATTAGGAGTTTCATACAACACACCCAGGATAAAATAGAATACATGTGTATCTTATGTGACGATAAAATACACAACACTGAATGAAACGAGTATTCAAATGGAATGTCTGCAGCGGAATAAATAAAGGAAACATAAATGGCTGAATAAGTGATCAATAGATCGGGCCCCCTGCTAGTATCACTGACTCCTCGACGTCGGCGTGTTCTCCGTGCCTTTGCCTTGCCAAGACCAAAAACAAAATCCCCAAACGGGCCGGCCATACGTAACAACAATCCTCAAGGGTTGAAAATACACAATCATGATATATCCAAGTTATGAAAAATTCTTAATTATGAATTACGCTGAAGAGGGGTATCATAGTACGCCCGTAGTGTTCTGTGCGAGTGTACAAGACGAATGACCGGACACACCCGTCCTTGTACCTAATTAGTCTCACGGTGTAACGCTTTCCCGTGTGCACGATCCAATGTATCGGTGAACCCAATACATAACCATCGTGTGCCCGACTAAAAATTCCACACAGCCACACCCGGCCACGCAATGTGAACCCAGAAGGTCATATGAACGAGAATGACCATAATGAATATCAATGAATAATAATTAGACAAGGCCAAGATGACTCACCGATATGAAAGTAAATAGTGACGTGATTGATAATCCAATGAAATGATTTGGAACCGCTGCTCGTGAATGAAATGATTATTCGACAATTACAGGTCTCAAAATGATTAATATTATGATGAATGAATTATGATTATGAGTAATCAACAACAAAAAGGAATGAATATCCTTTTAACCGAGTAAGAATTAACTTACACAACACCGGTGACAATTATCCTTCCACGAACGACGTCCTAATTGAGATATCGGTCGCTCGAACAACCTTGAATTATACAATATCCAACAACCCGTTCAATATACGAATCAAACACGAATATAACGAACTCAAAACGTCGATACGATTAAACTAAATCCATTGAGGCATTAAATCAAACACGTTGCGGCCAAACTCCGAATGTTTACAATCAAACCTCAATATACCAATATCAAATCCCCCAAGAAGTGTTTCAAACCAACAAAACATCTTCAATATGATTAATAATCCAAGACGAATATCCGAAAACGTGATTACAACGACAATTAATCGAAAACCCCCAATTTCAACTCGATATTCAAAGTGTTCTTGAATAATCCCTCAATAATCCAATGAATCCTTATACAAACTCATAATCATATACATATCCCTTCATATAATATGATTGTAACGTCCAAAACATTATATCTCAACATAGAATCGAAATCCAAGGTGTTGAAGAAATTACCTCTTGAAGATCCAACCAATTCGATCCGATGAAAACGTGTAAAATCGACTATCCAAGCTTCCCAAATGAGTGAAAGTGATGAAAAATACACACTCAAATGATAATTGATGAAGAAATTTCTCCCTCAAGCTTATCTCTCTCGTATGAAGGTGGAAGAGATGGAAGAAATGAGCTGAAATGCTCAAAAAACGAATTTATAGGGGTTGACTCGCCTGACAGACTCGGCCAGTCCGTGCCGCCGACTGGCCGCGGCGCGCATCTGGCCGGCAGGGACTCGACCGTGTCCTGCTTGACACGGTCGCGGCGCGAAGGGGCCTACCGATAGTGACCTGTCCGCGGCGCTCGGCATTGACTCGACCGTCTCCTGGAACACGGTCGGGCCTCTGGGCAGTCGGTTCTGGCTTATCCGGAAGGGTTCGACTCGGCCGTGCCAGACGACACGGTCGGGTCCTGAGGCAGAGACTTCGGCATTTCCGGACGAGTACGGCACGGGCCGTTTCGGACGACACGGCCGAGTTCGGTCGGCAGTGATCGGCCAATAACTGAAAAAATGAGCGGGTGAGCTAAAACGACCATAACTCTCTCGTCCGGACTCCGATTGACTCACCGTTTGAACCATTGGAAAGCTAATACGATGCTCTATAATATTGAAAGGATTTAAAATTTTTGGAGTTACCAAAAATTAATGGTGATCTAACAAAGTCGAACTCATATGAGGAAAGTTGAAACAATGAACAATAATGATACACAACTCGAAGTTTTTCCGAACGGTGAACACGGTGAATGAACATGATTGATGAATGATTATAATTGAGTGAAAATACACTGAGTGACAATTACAGACTGATAATTACTGAATGAAAATGAATGAATTACAACCGGGTATTACATACTCCCCCCCTTAAAAAGAGTTTCGTCCCCGAAACTAAGGGTCAAACAACTCGGGATAACTCTCCCGCATATTCTCCTAGGTTTCCCAAGTGGCCTCTTCGACTCCATGTCTGGACCACTGAATCTTTACCAAAGGAATCGACTTATTTCTCAACTGTTTGATTCGCCGCTCTAAGACTCGTATAGGACGCTCCTCATATGAATAGTCGTCGGCGATCTCGATTTCGTCGAACTGCAGTATGTGACTCGGGTCGGCAACATACTTTCGCAACTGAGAGACATGAAACACATTATGAATTCGGCTCAAAGCCGGAGGTAAAGCCAATCGATAAGCTAACTCACCTACTCGATCCAAAATTTCAAACGGTCCAATGAATCTCGGACTCAACTTCCCCCGTTTTCCGAAACGGAAAATACCTCGACTCGGGGATACCTTGACCAAAACGTGGTCACCCGTCTCGAACTCTAGTGGTCGAAGACGATTATCTGCATATGATTTCTGTCGACTCTGAGCTGTCAACAAACGACTCCTGATCAAAGCTACCTTCTCACGGGCGGCTATAAGCATGTCGGGCTCGGTGCCCAATGATTCTGATAAGTCGTCCCAACACAACGGAGACCGACAATGATGACCATACAAGGCCTCGTAAGGTGCCATCTTGATCGAAGCATGCCAACTGTTATTATACGTGAACTCGATCAATGGGAGTTGGGCTTCCCAATCGTCTTTCCAATCGAGGACGCATGCCCTCAACATGTCCTCTAATGTCTGAATGGTCCTCTCTGATTGTCCGTCGGACTGAGGATGAAAAGCGGTACTGAGATTAAGCTGAGTTCCCATAGCACGATGAACTGATTTCCAAAAATGAGACACAAACCATCCGTCACGATCAGAAACGATACTTTTAGGAGTACCGTGCAGTCTGACTATCTCTTTGATGAATAACTGGGCCAGTCTCTCGGGACCCCACGTATCCTTGATCTCAAGGAAATGAGCTGATTTAGTTAAGCGTTCCACAATCACCCAGATCGTATTCATGCCACGACGACTCGTCGGCAAACTCGTGATGAAATCCATAGAAATGTCTTCCCACTTCCACTCTGGAATAGGGAGAGGTTTCAGCATACCCGCCGGTCGCTGATGTTCAATATTGACTTGTTGGCAAGTTAAGTATCTCGAAACAAATTCCGCGACTTCTCGCTTCATATTACTCCACCAGTAATTTTGTTTCAAGTCCTTATACATCTTGCTAGACCCCGGATGAACAGAATAAGGGGTAGCATGAGCTTCTCTCAAAATCGAGTTTTTCAACTCATCATTCGCCGGTACGCACAATCGGTTCTTAAACCTCAAAAGTCCATCCTCGTGGACCACGAATCCAGGGGCTTTCCCCTGAGCCACATCTTCACGGATGAGCAACAATGAAGGGTCCGAACTCTGATTCTCCCTGATTGCATCCTCAAGAGATGATGAAATCTCTAACATACAAAGTTGTCCCTGAACTCGCTGAAGCCAGACCTCGATCTCGGGTCTAAGGAATTCCTGTTGGAGTTCCTTCTGAATTGTTAAACGAGCAAGCATCTGCTCCTGAACGGACTTACGACTCAAGGCGTCGGCGACAACGTTCACCTTCCCCGGGTGGTAAAGGATCTCGATATCATAATCTTTGATTAGTTCTAACCACCGCCTCTGTCGCATATTTAACTCCTTCTGAGTAAATATATACTTTAAACTCTTATGATCGGTGAATATCCGCGTAACGCCATAAAGATAATGACGCCAAATTTTCAAAGCGAACACCACTACGCTAGCTCCAGATCGTGAGTCGGATAATTAACCTCGTAAGGTCTCAATTGCCGTGAAGCATAAGCAATAACCTTCCCATTCTGCATGAGTACACATCCGAGACCCTGTCCGGACGCATCACTATAAACCACAAATCCTTCCGTCCCCTGCGGCAAGGAAAGTACAGGTGCTGACATTAACCGGCTCTTGAGTTCCTCAAAACTCCGTTGACACGTGTCGGACCACGTGTATTTCTTATCCTTCCGCAAAAGGTTCGTCAATGGTTGAGCAATTTTGGAAAATCCTTCCACAAACCTCCGATAATAACCGGCTAATCCGAGAAAGCTTCGGATTTCCTTAACATTCTTCGGAGGTAACCAATCCTGGATAGCCTCCGTCTTCTGAGGATCAACACGCACTCCATCTGATAAAATTACATGTCCAAGAAACGTCACTTCGGACATCCAGAACTCACATTTGGAAAACTTTCCATACAGTTGCTCTCGTCTCAACACGTCGAGAACCTGATGAAGATGAACCTCGTGTTCCTCTCGGTTACGAGAATAAATCAAAATGTCATCGATGAAGACAACAACAAACCGATCCAAAAAGTCGATGAAGACCCGATTCATTAGCTCCATGAATACCGCAGGTGCATTAGTTAGCCCGAACGGCATAACTACGAACTCATAATGACCATAGCGTGTTCGAAACGCCGTCCTCGCGATATCCGACTCTCGAATCCGCAGCTGATGATATCCAGATCTTAAGTCGATCTTGGAAAATACTGAAGCTCCCTGAAGTTGATCCAAAAGGTCATCGATACGGGGTAAAGGATACTTATTCTTGATTGTCACCCTATTCAACTTCCGATAATCGATACACAAGCGAAAAGAACCATCCTTGTTTTTGACAAACAGCACTGGTGCTCCCCACGGGGACGCACTCGGTCGGATATAACCTTTCTAGAACAATTCCTCAAGTTGATTCTTCAACTCTCGCATTTCGGTCGGGGCCATTCGGTACGGTGCCTTCGATATCGGGGACGACTGTGCTCCAACTCAATCGTGAATTCCACATCCCTCTGTGGAGGCAAACCAGGTAACTCGTCTGGAAATACATCGGCATATTCCCTTACTACCGGAATATCCGACAACATTACTGATGATTCCTCGGTTTTGGTCATATAGCACCAATAACCGACACATCCCTGACTGAGTAATCGCACCGCTTTCATCAAATTAATGACCTTACCAGAACAGCCGGGATTACCTCCCTGAAACACACATTCAACCCCATCGTATGAAATGATAGTAATCATACGCTTACGGACACTAATGATGGCCTAATGACGATCCATCCAATCAATACCCAAGATGACGTCGTCTCTCGGCAAATCTACCACGATAAGGTCCGCTGGCCATACACGACCATGAAACTGAATCGGACAATCCTGAATCTCACGATTACCGATGATTCGTCTACCATCAGGTAGACCAATGACATAAGGCTCACAACTAGTAGCACTACCCAGACGTAGTCTACTCAAACATGATTCGGAAATGAATGAATGCGATGCACCAGTATCAAAAAGGGTACACACAGGTTGAGATAGAATATCGAGTGTACCTGAGATCATTCGGGCCTCGGGATAATCGGTCTTCTTCATCTCATAAATCCAGGGTTTGCTAGTCCCGACCGACGCTCCGTCTGCCGACTATAGGCTCCACCTTTAGTCGCCACGCTGCTTTAAACGACGTTGATTGAGTGGCCTTGATTCTCGAACGGCCGATCGCCGGGCCTGAGATGACGCTGAGTAGGTTTGGAGTCCCTACGGCAAAACGGGCCTTATGCCCGCAATCCCACAATTATGACACGTGATAGTCTGTCGAGGACACTTGGTACCGAGGTGACCAAGCTCCCCACGCTAAAACAGTGATGGCCGAACCGCCGCTCGAGACCGAGATTCCGCGGTTTAGACGACACAGAGGTTGCTCGGAAAAGCAGATCCCGCACGGGTTTCTTGAAGGTTGTCCACCGCTTCGATCGACTGATTCTTCGATTTCTTGCTAGCAGACGAAGGTTGCTGCTTAGCAATTTCCTTAGCAGTAAGTTCATAAGTGAGAGCTTTCTCGATGAATTCGGCCAACGTGGTGCAATTATGATTAAGCAACTGTAATCTCATACGTGGTTTCAGCCTCTTGCTGAAATACTTGATCTTATCCGCTTCTGAATGAATGATGGATGAGGCGAAAGGGAGAAGTTCCTGAAATTTCTCGGCAATGGCGAGAACATCCTCGTCTGTTGAGGGGTCGGGGGTGAGCAATTCTGACAGCTTGGCCTCTCTGAGTGGGGCCAGATAATACCTCTCCATCATGAGAGTCTTGAACTGATCCCAAGTACAAGATCCTTCGGTGGGCTTCAACGACAACCACCAAGAATGTGCGCTCTTACCAAGGTAGTAAGCCGCAACAGAAACTTTGTGTCCCTCGGGACACTCTACCATAGCAAACAGCTTCTCGAAATGGTCGAGCCAATGAATGATATCTGCCGGATCAGACGAGCCCTCAAAAGTAGATGGCCTCTGGCGAGAGATATCGCCGATGATATTACTCACATTCCTCTCTTGCCTCTGAGGTGGCGGCGGAGGAGCCTGCTGATTCTGATTGACGGAGTTATGCATCGTCTCCATCAACTGAGCCATCTGGGTCATTTGGGCCATCATGCCCTGCATAAATGCGAGTGGGTCAACCCGGACACCCTCTGACTGAGCCGTGTCCCGGGTACGACTCCCCGATAATGAATGATCGCATCCAGGTGAATGAGTGGCAGCATCGCTGCTCGATGAATTAGCATTATTCCTCACGTTTGCACGTGTATTCACACGAGCTCTCGGGATTCGGCCCGCTCCACGGCCTCGTCCTCCACGTCCTCTGCCAGCCCTTTCCATACTGAAGTGGAAAGTCATATGATGATTATATATCTCGCATGAGTATCACATTATGATTATATTATGAAATGATGAAAATGAGCATACGCGCTCAAATACAGCGATTACATGAATGATTAATTGACGTGACATGATTATCTGATGAAATTATTGAAATGATTATCTTGAATGAGTTAACAAGATTAATGATTCGATCTTCCTGATCAACGACTGAACAATGAAATGAATTGACTGATTAATGAGTTAACCTGACCGTCCTGGTCAAAATGACAATGATGATTGAGGATTGTTAACTGATGAATTATGAATGAATGATTAATGCCAGAAATTATATCATGGAATTAGAAATCTTACAGTTCTTGGTCTGATTGGCTCGGCATTTGCACAGGTCACACGTGACGCGAAAGTCCAATGATACTAGTCCGATGACGATGATTTCAAATGAGACATGACTTGGAGGGTAGCATTCAAAACCACTCTCCGATACCAACTCTGTAACACCCCAAACTAGGCGGGTATTACAGTGCCGTGGACCCCCGACTGGGACCCACCAGGCGAATGAACAAGGATGAATTACACAGGGTAAATGTAGTACCGAACCACATTACAACATCAATTACTCCGATTAGGAGTTTCATACAACACACCCAGGATAAAATAGAGTACATGTGTATCTTATGTGACGATAAAATACACAACACTGAATGAAACGAGTATTCAAATGGAATGTCTGCAGCGGAATAAATAAAGGAAACATAAATGGCTGAATAAGTGACTGAACAGACTGGGGCCCCCTGCTAGTATCACTGGGACTCCTCGACGTCAGCGTGTTCTCCCCGTGCCTTTGCCTTGCCAAGACCTGAAAAACAAAATCCCCAAACGGGGTCAGTTACACATAACAACAATCCTCAAGGGTTGAAAATACACAATCATGATATATCTGAAGTTCTGAAAAATTCTTAATTATGAATTACGCTGAAGAGGGGTATCATAGTACGCCCGTAGTGTTCTGTGCGAGTGTACAAGACGAATGACCGGACACACCCGTCCTTGTACCTAATTAGTCTCATGGTGTAACGCTTTCCCGTGTGCACGGTCCAATGTATCGGTGAACCCAATACATAACCATCGTGTGCCCGAATAAAAATTCCACACAGCCACACCCGGCCACGCAATATGAACCCATAAGGTCATATGAACGAGAATGACCATAATGAATATCAATGAATAATAATTAGACAAGACCAAGATGACTCACCGATATGAAAGTAAATAGTGACGTGATTGATAATCCAATGAAATGATTTGGAACCGTCGTTCCTCGTGAATGAAATGATTATTCGACAATTACAGGTCTCAAAATGATTAATATTATGATGAATGAATTATGATTATGAGTAATCAACAACAAAAAGGAATGAATATCCTTTTAACCGAGTAAGAATTAACTTACACAACACCGGTGACAATTATCCTTCCACGAACGACGTCCTAATTGAGATATCGGTCGCTCGAACAACCTTGAATTATACAATATCCAACAACTCGTTCAATATACGAATCAAACACGAATATAACGAACTCAAAACGTCGATACGATTAAACTAAATCCATTGAGGCATTAAATCAAACACGTTGCGGCCAAACTCCGATTGTTTACAATCAAACCTCAATATACCAATATCAAATCCCCCAAGAAGTGTTTCAAACCAACAAAACATCTTCAATATGATTAATAATCCAAGACGAATATCTGAAAACGTGATTACAACGACACTTAATCGAAAACCCCCAATTTCAACTCGATATTCAAAGTGTTCTTGAATAATCCCTCAATAATCCAATGAATCCTTATACAAACTCATAATCATATACATATCCCTTAATATAATATGATTATAACGTCCAAAACATTATATCTCAACATAGAATCAAAATCCAAGGTGTTGAAGAAAATACCTCTTGAAGATCCAACCAATTCGATCCGATGAAAACGTGTAAAATCGACTATCCAAGCTTCCCAAATGATTGAAGGTGATGAAAAATACACACTCAAATGATAATTGATGAAGAAATTTCTCCCTCAAGCTTATCTCTCTCGTATGAAGGTGGAAGAGATGGAAGAAATGAGCTGAAATGCTCAAAAAACGAATTTATAGGGGTTGACTCGCCTGACAGACTCGACCGTGTCCGCCTGACACGGTCGCGGCGCGCAGCTGGCCGGCAGGGACTCGACCGTGTCCTGCTTGACACGGTCGCGGCGCGAAGGGGCCTACCGATAGTGACCTGTCCGCGGCGCTCGGCATTGACTCGACCGTGTCCTGGAACACGGTCGGGCCTCTGGGCAGTCGGTTCTGGCTTATCCGGAAGGGTTCGACTCGGCCGTGCCAGACGACACGGTCGGGTCCTGAGGCAGAGACTTCGGAATTTCCGGACGAGTACGGCACGGGCCGTGTCGGACGACACGGCCGAGTTCGGTCGGCAGTGATCGGCCAATAACTGAAAAAATGAGCGGGTGATTTAAAACGACCATAACTTTCTCGTTCGGACTCCGATTGACTCACCGTTTGAACCATTGGAAAGCTAATACGATGCTATATAATATTGAAAGGATTTAGAATTTTTGGAGTTACCAAAAATTAATGGTGATCTAACAAAGTCGAACTCATATGAGGAAAGTTGAAACAATGAACAATAATGATACACAACTCGAAGTTTTTCCGAACGGTGAACACGGTGAATGAACATGATTGATGAATGATTATAATTGAGTGAAAATACACTGAGTGACAATTACAGACTGATAATTACTGAATGAAAATGAATGAATTACAACCGGGTATTACAGGAATAACACAATTGTTTTAATAGGTTCACTATTCTCTACCACACACACCTCCATTAATCGCCCGTAAAAATCTTGCTCATCACTATTATAAACCTCGCCCTTTATGCAGACACTACTATTCATAGTACTTTTATCTGACCCATGGATAACCGTGTGAAACTATATCCATTAACTAAACACCCAGAATAAATTTGAACCCCATACAATGGCCCTTCTGCAAGGTCCTTAATGCATTGGCTTGCATTACTTGAAGGTTCATTAACCTATGATAATTATTAAGTATGTTAGTTACGTAACATCTACATATGAAATTATTGTATAAATAATTTGATAAGAGACCCCACACTTACATATGTAAGTGTGGGGTCTCTTATAAATCACACACACAACCAAACAAACTAACACAAATCCGATATCTTATCATCTAAATCAAATGCAACGATGATAACATACAAAGTATATTAAAAATAAAAATAAAAACAACTTTACCTAAATCAGCTGTCGCTCTTTGCTCACACGTAATTCCTGAAAAAGATACAACAATGACACCTTGCCTGCAACACAACCGGAGTTTACGCAAATAAGCTAAACCTCGATTACTTGCTTTTGTTATTTAAACGAATCGTTCCCCTTAGACCGTCTCATTACATGATATAAGCTAAAACAGGCATTACATTCCATGACTAGTATAGAAAATATACTAACACAAAACACATTCTAACTATGAAGATGAAGAGAAAACATTTGTATTCGTGGAGTTTACCATCTTCTGTCACATATTTTAAATCAATTTAAGGAACAATCGAACAACATAGGACATGAATATAACACGGCATGGGATGCTCGATCTTTCTCATAAGATGGATGAATAGGCTCCTTCGGTACAAGTGCAGAGACTTCTACATATATGGAGAGATCTATACAGTTTGAAAAATAACATACGTTATTATATATTCATTACGATTCACAAAAATGGATAATTACAGGAACTAAATACAAACATGAAGAATTTATTGTAATTTTAAAGTATAAGTGGGTTCTTCTGTAATTAGATTAAACATCATGAGTAGTTTTATAAGGTAAAATACAAACATTGAGGGATTATTTGCAAATTTAAAACATAGGTGGATTTTTTTGTAATTAGACTAACCCTCTGGAGTAGTTTATGTAATTAATAAACCTGCACAAAGTACCAACAAAATTTAGTCTCATTATTACTATATATCATATATGTCTTTCAAAACTACAAATAACACATCACATTTGGTAATTTCACAATTGCACCTCAAGGAGGATGCATTTGTTAAATATATGTCTCAAAACATTGTTACACATATCACACCAATCCTTCTAAGGAGTCGTAAGAAGTCACTTTAGTCCAAAGATTGCAAGCTTGTACACCTATGAGACCGAACATAACATCATACTACATCACCTTTTATCCCAATGAATACTGCGTTTGAAACGGTCAGAGGTACGTGGCGTTGTTACACCTATCAGACCAGTCCTTCCATGGAGTCGTAATCGTCCTCCAAGGAGTCCTTTCGGTCGCAAGGTTTTCGGCCTATATACCTCCTATCGTACAAAACACAAGATTCTTAATCCTAGCCGTATCATATCCTATATTTTCAGAATTTACTGTATCGCGGTATTGTATATGAAACCCGTATCCTATCCGTGCAATGTGGAACATAATACTACATCACCTTTTATCCCAACGAATACTGCCTTCGAAACGGTCAGAGGTACGTGGCGTTGTTACACCTATCAGACCAGTCCTTCCAAGGAGTAGTAATCGTCCTCCAAGGAGTCCTTTCGATCGCAAGGTTTCCGGCCTATATACCTCCTATCGTACAAAACACAAGATTCTTAATCCTAGCCGTATCTTATCCTATATTTTCACAATTTACTATATCGCCATATTGTATAAGAAACCTGTATCTTATCCGTGCAACGTGGAACATAAAACTACATCACCTTTTATCCCAATGAATATTGCGTTCGAAACGGTCAGAGGTACGTGGCGTTGTTACACCTATCAGACCAGTCCTTCCAAGGAGTCGTAATCGTCCTCCAAGGAGTCCTTTCGGTCGCAAGGTTTCCGGCCTATATACCTCCTATCGTACAAAACACAAGATTCTTAATCCTAGCCGTATCGTATCCTATATTTTCAGAATTTACTGTATCGCTGTATTGTATATGAAACCCGTATCCTATCCGTGCAACGTAGACCATCATAAAACACTGCTAGATATTTCTCTAGATTCTTTATCCTGCTGTACATATATATGCTCAATTTGAAACTACTACTGCCATAAACAAAATATACACCATTAAAGAATATTAATAAGATTACTTCGAGAATACTATTATCCCTCCGAATGTAGGTTCTTTTATCGTAATCTTGATCGAAAATTGCTAAAAAGAAGAACACACGTAACTAATGCACACACCAATAGTGATCAAATATCATAGAGAATGACTGTCAAAATGATTTATTTTTAAAGACAAAATTCTAAAGTTCTCTTAATCATCAAGAAGGATAAAAAGTAGTCATAATTTCTCCTGCTTCTTAGTTCTTATTTTTTCAAATGTTAATATACTCCTTAGTTGCACATGTAAACCAATCGAGTTTAATATTCAAAAAGACACATATGGTCTATATATTAAGTGAAATATCTACACACACTACATATATACATGGACAAAGGCAAACATGACAAAAAAAAGGAGCACATGCAATACACACAAGCGCGCATAGGACAAATTCAAAAATACCTCTGGATTTTCTTTTATCTTTTGGAAAGTGAAGCCCCAATCGTCTTTTTCCAGTCTTCTTGTGATGAGAGGAAATTAGTTCTTTCAAAATATTTTCCTACTATAAAATTTCCAACTAAAGTCGGCATTTACCCGTTCCATGTTCGTGACATGTTCGGGATGTCGTTCGAAACTTGTAAGGTAAAATAGATCGATGTAATGATATGCTTCTTCTACATTATTTCCTCGGTATTGTTTTTATTTCACTTAATTAATCAACCATGTTATTCTTTGAGAAAAAATACAACAAGAACGTGATGACTTATGATAAAACAAAAAACTCACTTAAGTAGAAAAATCAAGATGACCTAATAGCCACCGGAAAATTCTGCCGAGCTTATGGACGCCAAACAGAATGAATTCCAAAGCATCCTATGCAGAACAATAAAACTGATTTAAGTAGAAAACTAGCCCCCGAGAGCAAGCCCACTAATTACTTAAATAAACATATTCAAATAAAATAAATTAAAACAAGAAGATGAAAGCAGCAATAGAATTTTCTGTGTGCATTATTTCTGACCAGTTGTCTGACACAATACGAACACTTATCATTATAAACACGAACAAAAAACATGATAATTTTTAGAAACTAAAGGAAAATCATTAAACAAAATGTAACAAAAATTTTTTCAGGTTTGGTAATTGGAATAGAAGTCTTCTGCATGTTAAATATAAACATAAATAAGAGACAGTTACTTCGATACGTTACAGAAAATCCTTTATTTAACTGGATCACATAACAAAATGAGCCAAAACTAAACAAAAAAAAATGATTTTGTAATGAAAATCCAGATCTCATATGCACAAAAAATGCAGGAAATACATGTAAAAAAAATATCCTTGAGAAGAACGTTGGTGCACTGGCGATTTACAGCGGTTTCTTAAGGTATCGGCTATTCAATGGCGCAACCTTAGGTTCAACATATCCTACAAAAAACATCACATGAAAATATCAAAAATCGATTCAAGAACTTAAAACACTGACGACAGTGACAGGCCTTTCTGGAATGGTCAATCAAAATAATGACCATTTAGCAAAGTATGGCCTTTTTGGCATGTTGTTAATAGCGCCCATAGAGCTTGCTATAGCGAATAGCGACGCGAACCAAAGCTTCATCGCTACGCAACGCTATGGGCTACGGGTTTTTGGATAGCGAGCGTTATCCTCGCTATAGTGCCGATCGCGATAGCAAGAATAGCGGCGCTATATCATACCTCATGCATTCCAGGTTTTTTTCTATTTTTTTATTTTCTGGGACGTTTTTGTAAGTTGCGCTTTTCTATTCCAACAAGAAACATGTTTATGGGCAAGATAAATCTTAAAAAAAAATTAAAAACCCAAAATCTGAAACGTGTTTTCGAATCTGATAATTTTATATTATGTTTTTCTAGTATTAGAATTGATGTTTTGTGTTCATTGAACTTATATTTATGTTATATTTCAATATATGCATGAAATTTGAATTAAATTTGGTATATGCTATATATTATGTATTTATATACTTATGTGTATTCTGGATGTAAATCTTGTCTCCATTCAGCATGTAAATCAGACAATTGGCTTCATGTGTATTCTGGAGATGCAATGCAGCGTGGGGAAGAGATGCAATGCAGCGTGGAGACAATTTGATCACATCATATTATTTCAAATACTATTAATATTAAAATATAGACTATTCGATATTTCCCAATTAATCCAGAATTAATCCCCAAATTAATGAAAAATCCCCACTTCCCACCTCACAGATCGAGTCCTAAGTCAGGAGTTTTAGAACATTAGTCTTATTTTTCTAGATTATGTTGAATGGTCTTTGATCAAATTTTAGGCCTTCGAATTCAGTATTCTATTCATATTAGGGGAGGTTGTGAATTTTGGCCATAAATAGCCCGAACTTCATTTGTAACAGATCACCTTAAATTAATATGAAAATTGTGGGTGTTTGTTTTAACAAGATTCTTCCTTAATTTGTTGAGTGTCTCTAAAACATGATTTGTAGAATGTCTCCAAAACAAAACCCTTCTAGTGTGCTTGAACTTCACACCTTCCGGATTGCTAACGCAGGTGATGTAGAAGTTGGGAAGTAAAGCCCGTTACATTGGAGACATTCTGGTGTCTAAAATTATCTAGCAACATTGGTCACCACGGCAGGTCGCGCGAGGTTGCAACAAATCCACATCAGAATGACATTGTACTGATGCGTTACCAGATCGAATTGTTAGCACAAAAGAATATCACATTCCACACCCAACAATAAAATATGTTCTACGCCGCCTTTGCCCAACTCACTACCAGTCGGGGTCAAGCGCATGAGGAAAGCCGTGGACTGTGGTTGGAAGGGCTGCATATGTGGTATCAACTTCCATTCATCTCCACATTTTTCATCGGACGGGGAGGAGACCAACCCAATTTGATTTTTCAATTTCGATAACGAAGATGCCGACTCCATCCCCGAGGGTGGCTACGAAATACCTCTGTAATTTGACATTAAAGATGGTGGATATGATGAACCACCGATTTTAATATCGGGGACTATTTTGGAGATTGGATACGACAAAGTGATGGGCATCCTGCTGACCACCAATGTCTGGCACTATTTTGGAGATTGGCTACGACAAAGTGATGGTGATTATGATGGACCACAAATTTTTGATACAAATATGGATACAGCTTTTTATGAGGTTTATAGTGAGGAGGCCGAAACTTTCATCATGGATGATGAGTGGCCATTTGAATGGTCTATTATTATGTCTACGAAAAATCCTGCGTGTGACTTGGGGGTTTAGGTTTTGTCAACTTTTAGCTGGCCGCTTGCAGGGAAGAAGATGTTCAGGGATGTATGGGTTGAGGAGTCTTGTCACATCTCAACTTTTCGTGAGACACTTGATGCTCTTTTGACATGTTCGTTCACTCATGAGAATCTTATTTGTAAGTCATATTGCAGATGATCATGTGTATGTATGTCACGTGTTCCAGGGATTAGATTAAACCAAGAAAAGTTTTGAAGTTTGATGACTGCAGGGAATAATTTATGTTTTCTCATCTCGTCTTTCTCGAGCTCCTCCATTGTCGAGCGATCTCCATTGTGATTCGAGGACGAATCGCCTCGAAGATTCAGAGAACGATGGACATTGAATTATAATACGATATTTACGAACTTTTCGGATTAATTGAAGTATTTATTTTATTATCTTCTAAAGTTTTATAATATCTTATATTTTAGGAAGTTATTTATGCGTAAGATATCCATTGCAGTAGGAGTCTTCTAAACCCTATTATAAAAAGGTTTCTTTGAGGAACGTTTATGGTTATTTGATTGACAATAGATTTTTAGATTTATTTCTCTTTTCTTCTTAGCGAATAGCTATATTTGCCTGTGCATGTTTTCTTCTATCGTTACGCTTCAGCCTGCATTAGAACTGGGAGAACAAGTGAAGCAACCGATCATTCATGCACCATACAATCAGCTAGATGTGAAAGTAATGTTCATCCTCTCTCCTTCCATCAGAAAGGTTATCATTCAAGAACAACTCATTACTAAAACATCAAAATTGAAGAACGTTAATGCCATGAAAAATTCTTCATTTCGATTATTCCATTCATCACTTTCACATCAATAATAATATGTTTAAAAAAGACAATCACTTTTTCTTTTAGTAATTCAGCCACCACGGAGAGAATAGTTTTGTCAACAAACCAACAGATGAGATTACGTGGTGACATAAAAAATAGGAAAATAAACTTGACCTTCGGATAGCCAAACCAAACTCCGGCATCATAATCGACTCTTAAAATAGCCGAGATCCCTTGTACGCCGAGAAAAGCTAAGCCAAAAAATAAAATTAAGTATTAATCCAAACAAAACAAGTTTCAATCTTCTACCATGCTAATCTGACAGGACCTCAATAAATACCTTAGCTAAATAATCTGTTTTTACATGATAATCAAAATAGAAGTGATATGGCAGTTCCTACATATTCAAATTAGTTTAGTATCATGGTTTATATACGTATGGGTCATTGGGGCCAGTTTCTCGAGATGAATGGTGAAAAAAAGGGCCATATTAATGATTATGGTTAAAACAAATAAACTTCACAAAAGTTCAGCATTAGAATTCAAAAACCCCCGACAACAAAAAAATTAAAGTACTTTTAGAGCAGGTGGCACATTCTGGAAGTAAAGAATGAAAGAAAATGAAAACCTTCACTAAATCGTTAACATTGTAAAATGGTAAATTCCTTTACATTCATGCAATATCTTCTCAAAAAAAAACCTCTTTGCAAGAACAGAGAGCTAATCCACATAGTTAAAGCTTAAGCACAGAGTTGAGAATTCAATATACGATCCAAGAGAAATTTAAACTGTTTCTTGTCTTAACAGAGTATATTTATGTGGTGTTTGTTTATTTGTTAGAAGCACAGAAATTATGTACCAGTTGATTATTATGTCTGAATCAAACTTGATACCAAAAAAAACAACATCAAGTAAGTCACTATCCTCTCACTTTTTTATTTCGTTAATTGATTGGGGAGTGTCAATCAAAGTCAAATTGCGTACAATTCTCCCAGAATCTCATCTTTGTAATAGTGAACAAAGCACAAAAACTTTTCAAAAAATCCAAATACACAGAAGAATGAAGAACCTGGCATTTCAAATTTCAATCAAATCAAGGCCAACGAATTTATCAATCAATTCAATCATCATAGTCGGAATCAAAAACCTTACAATTCAAAAATTTAATCATGTAACAAAATCAAAACCAGTGTAGAAATGTAGAATCGAATATAAACGACAAAAGCGACCATAGAAGAAACACAAAATTCAATGAATTTGACGCCTAGTGTGGAATGTATGATGCTTTTACTATTTTGTGCAGATTACCAATGAAACTGAAAACACATAAAACCCGAGCAGACAATTTTTCAACCAATTTTGACACATTATCAAAAAACCAACCAACGGAAAGTCATAAGAAAACATTCAGAGTTTTGACCTGAAGAAAAGGCTGGGACAGCGCTTGAAATATATTGCGAGATTTGAAGGCGAGGTAGAAGAGAAGATTATCGAAGGAAAACCGAAGAAGATGATCTGTACGCATTCAAGAAGAAACGGAGACACAATGTTTGTTTTGAACGACCGAAGAAGATAAGGCGTCAGGAGTAGTTTTTGAAGAAGGGTTTTTGAAGATGAAGAAATCACGAACCTACGGTAATCACAGCGCAAGGATGAAGAGAAGAAGGGTTTTGAAGATAATCCAAGCTTTGGGCAAATCACAGCGCTGGAGATAAAAGAAATTGAGATGGCAAAGTGGATTCGATTACAGACGGGGAGAAAACCGCAGTGGCAACGATCGCCGCCAAGGGATCGATTACAGACGGGAGAGAGATGGAGAGATGGAGAGATTAGAGAGTACTTAGTGCCCTAATCTGAAGAATAAAAGAAGAGACCGGTTGGGTTAAACAACAGGTCTCTTAAGTTTTTACACTTTAGAGACCCGTCAACAAAAGCAAGGGGTCTCTTCTTTCTTATACATTAGAGATCCGTCAATAAAAACAACGGGTCTCTGAAGTCCATCACAAAAAAATTGTGGGCCCATTTGATATATAAGAGACCTGTTGTTTATAATATCAGGTCACTTATATTAAAGAGACCCGTTATCTTTATCAACGGGTCTTTTAGTCTGGATCTCTTTGCTTGTTTTTGTAGTAGTGAATTTGTAAGTCACTTTCCATTATCTTCGGACCAGTTGCTCGAATTTGATCTTCAAACAATCTTCAATAAACACACGAGTTATTATATTTAATGAATGAATATATTCTTCATTAAATAAAATATCATGAGGGTACTCACATCAAGTATGTCTATGAAACCTTGGCACAATTGGATAAAATATACATGTGCTGCATTATACTCTTTGGCATCAAAATATCGTGAAGGCATTTTGCCAAAAGGACGGCCATCCAATTTCAAAATTGATAGCATATGCATTATATGCATCAAATTATCGATGCACTAAAATATTGCATTCCATGCATATGTTTTTGTGAGAATAAATTTAGGTCATCCATTAATCAAGATTTATGGATCAAATTAATTCTTATTTCTTAACTTACATCTCATGTTCACGAGAACCACCATACACACACACACACACACACACACATAGACACACACACACACACACGTAGTAAATGTAATCTAATTTAGGTTATTAACACACACTAATTAAGATTTATGGCTAATTAATTATATTTATTCACTTATTTTACTTACCTTGGTAATACTACTACTTGATTAGTTTCTCACCATATAATTATTCAATATTTCTTTTATATTTTATCTGATTTTTCTATATTA
The DNA here is from genome assembly GCA_033398695.1 of Orobanche coerulescens. NCBI lineage: Eukaryota > Viridiplantae > Streptophyta > Magnoliopsida > Lamiales > Orobanchaceae > Orobanche > Orobanche coerulescens. The sequence goes on from CM065801.1 coordinate 185,412,039, forward strand.
TAGTTAATTTTATATGGTTTACAATGATAGAAGATCTCATTCCGGTACTTATAACATCACTTTAAGGAAACAATACTCATTAGAATCAAAGTGCATTTGATTTGGTTTGTGATAAGAAATGAAAAATATCTGGACATCTTGTTATGAAGATAACTCTTTCAGCATCATACCACTAGGTGATTAGGTCTTCACCACACCAACTAACTATTTCATTACAAAAATAATAAAAAATAATATAAATTTTTGTTATATAAAAATATTAATTATTATAAAAAATTATGTATGGTAATGTGCATTTATTCACGGGTTCTACACTAACATGATATTATTTTTGTAATAGCCGGGGGTAATTTTTTTTTCGTGTTACTGTTGAGTTGTACGTATTCATTTGGAATTGTACAAGTGTTGTTGTTTGGACCGATACAATATATATATATTGTATTAAAATATTTCGGGATCGAAATATTTATTAAGTCGACAGTTTGGTTAAATGTCGTTGGTTGTTGTTTGGCGAGTTTGGAATTTTGGCTAAGTTTATAGCCATAGCGTACGCTACCTGTGTAGCATTACGTACACTACTTTGTTGCGATTGCGTACGTTACGCTCTGAGGTTACGTACGTAATGCGTGGTAGGTGGTGGGAACCTTCCTCGTGGTCAACTTTCGGGACGAGAGTATCTTTGGGGTATCATTTATATATATATATATATGTCAACTTTTGAGATGAGATTCCCCCCTCACGTTCCTATCCCTTACCCACCATCCCTCTCACCTTACTCCTATATTATATATATATATATAATACAATCATCACCTTATCACTCATTTCTCTCCCCACGTTACTCACCTATCCCCCTCATTCCCCCTCATACTATATTATATATATATATATATATATACTATACATATCATCATCCTCAAATCATCATCATCATCTCTCTTTCTCTCGGCAGCTCCTCCTCCCTCTCTCTTTTCTTTTTCTTCTTCTTCCCTCATCATCTTTCTCTCGCCAGCTCTCTCTCCCTTCTCTCCGTCATTTTTTTTTCGGCAAGGCGGAAGCTTGAGGACGGGCCGGTTTCTCCATTTTTTCCGGCGAGATAGAGTTCGGCGACGGCAGGCAGCTCACGACCGGAGCTCGGCGACGGCCTGGTCGGAATTTCCGAACCGGAAGGCTGCAAGCCCGGTCGACGTGTTCCAGTATTTTTTTCTTCTTTTTCCGGCGACCGGAGGTAGGGCCGACGTCTCTGGCGGCGACTGGAGCTCGGCGGCGGCCGATCGGAATTTCCGAACCGGAAGGCATTATAAATCCGGTCGATCTGAAGTGTTCCGGCATTTTTCTTCCGGCGAGGCGGAGCTCGGGCGTCCGGCAATCTTCATGGTTACCGGCCATGGACGGAGCTCCATTGATTCCGGCGACCGGAAGTGGTTTTTGTCCGGAACGGACGGCGGAACGGAGGTTTGACATACTTCCGGCGAGGAGTTGCAGGCGGAGTCGGGTGAAAACCGGCCATAGACGGAAACGGACCGGAGTTGGACGAGGTCCGGCGGGTCATTTTTCCGGCATGGGAGTTTTTCTCTTTCTTCTTTCCGGGACTGGCCGATCGGCTCCTGGTAAGTTTTTGTATGTGTTTGGTGTGTGTTTTGTGTATATATATACATATATATAATGTATATATAAATCTGTTATATATATATATGTGTTTAGATGTGTTATATATATATTATATATATATGTAGCGAGTGTGTGTGTGTTGTGATGTGAACAGTGGCGTGTGTGTTGTATGTGTTGTGCAGTGGCGTGTGTGTGTGTGTTGTAATGTGAGTGTGTAGTGTTAGTATATATATATTTATATATATATATAAATATTGTGAGTTGTATTGTATATATATTATTATATATATGTAATATATATATATATATTATACATATACATATGTATACGGATAAATACGAGTATAGTATGTGTTCGTGTTGGAATCGGAATTATCTATTGTGTTGTTTTCGGTCGATATCGTGTTATCGAATGAATTGTATTTTATTCAAGGTTGTTCGAGTGCTTGTGATTATCGGAGGACGCGTTGATTGATTCGTGGTAGGACGTTGATCGTGGAAGGACTTTCTCGCCTTCGGTTTGAGGCAAGTTTTATACTTGTACTGGTCAATGAGATTAATGTTATCATGTATGTGTATGAATGTGTGTATCATTTCGAGACTTGGTCTCTTTATGATTTTGTTGATATCAGGGGATTGTTTGATACGATACCCTTCGGCAAATTATGCCAAATATTATTGTTGTTCGTAAATGGCCGATTGAAGGCATTACGATACTTGTTGGTAATATATTTGTCGATAGCGGTTCATGATATCGACATATCGATTGTTATTGTTGATTGATGTTCCTTTGAGATATTGTTGTTGATAGCGGTTCGCGGCATCGACGTATCGATTGTTATTATTGATTGATGTTCCATCAAGATATTTTTTTGTGAATCGTCATATTGATATCAATGTTTTTCTATTGATGTCGTTTTGGCGATTGAAGGCATTGGCGTATTCGATTATCTTCTTCGTTGTCGGTAACCGATTAAAGGTGCCGAGACATCCGTTGTACAATTGTTATCGGTTAACCGTTCTGAAGGTTATCGATATATTGAATTGGGATTATCAAAGATAATTCCCATCCGTTGTATAATTATTATCGATTGTCCGCTCTAACGGTAATCGATATATTGAATTGGGATTATCAAAGATAATTCCCATCCGTTGTATAATTATTATCGATTGTCCGCTCTAACGGTTATCGATATATTGAATTGGGATTATCAACGATAATTCCCATCCGTTGAATTATTATTGTCGTGTTGACCGATTCAAGGCGGACACTATTATTCTTGTGAACTCGGTAACTTTGTGATCGTTGAAGGTTGAGGATTTCAATCGTTGTGTTGTGATCGTTGCTCGTGTTAATCGGTCCTTAGGGATTTTGATCCCGGGATAGTTGTTTGGAATATCGTTGGTCGTGTCGATCTTTCATTATTCGTGTGTCATCGTTCACTTGGTGAGTCGTATGATCCGTATTGGATGTGTTATCCTTTGAGTTTCGTTGTCATGTTGTATCGTGACATATCCGAGTCATATCTACGTTAGATTGGATATTGTGTAGGATTTTTAGCCGGCACATATATAGTCATGCGTGAATATTTTCCGTGAAAGGTCATGCACACGAGACGTAGTTCGTTGAGGCTAATTAGGTACATTGTCCCACGTATATCCCGGATTCCGTATACGGGGTGGACATGTGCACCGACACATATTCGGATCGGGCGTCTTGTGATGTCCATCATTGAGCCATACAATTTTGTTCGCTCATAGTCCATTTAAATGTGTGGATGTGTTCGACGTTTTTGATTAAGAGTTCATACGCCCGAGGGGTATGTTCGATACCTGTTTGTTTCTTTGAGATCTCAGATTGTGATGATTTACACTTGGCCGTTCGACTTTCGTGCCATCGTGATATTTTGGCGGCTTTTTGAGGGCTTTCAGGCCATTGTGATGTAACGGTATTTCCGTTTGAGCCTTCGGGCATTGTGATCCTTATTTATTTCAGCGTTGGATTGATTTACCTTCGGGTAATGTATTGTTGTGTTCTATATTGATGTTTCGCCGTTGGGCACATATGTTCTAACCTATTGAGCAGGTATTGATCGTATGCCGTGGGCATAATATTCCACGAATGCTCGATTCTTACTTTGGTTTGTGAGCATCTCGTACTACCATTGTTGTACTATTTATTCTGCCTTTGGATGCATATCATGTTGTGCATGTACTTGATATTCATTATACTGGATGGCTGACCCCGTGGGGGCGGAACATGTTTTCATGTTTTAGGTACTTGCGAGGAGAGAGTTGAGACACAGGGGCATGACGATGGCGACGAGGCATTCGAATGATACTAGTCCGAGATATTTTGGTGTTCATGTTGGTGAGACAGTTGGAGTACTCCATTTTTGTTCAGTCGTTGTCGTTTTGTATTATCCGAGCAAGGCTCGTGTATGTTGTTGTATTTTATTTTGGCCATGTAGGCCCATCCTTGTCATTGAAATTCCATATCGGGATAGTATGTCGGACATCATGGTAGGGTCTGTGATTTTCTATTTTGGTCAGTTTGTTGTATTTTAGTCGTGTTCGCCTGGTGGATCACCTGAGGTGGGGTCCACGGCACTGTAATAACCCAATGGGATTTGGGGGTGTTACAGAAGATGGTATCAGAGCGTTGGGTTGTGAGATACCCTGACTTGTGTGTTATGTGGCTCTACCAACGCGGTAGTAGCGGCCGGTCAAAGTTATGACAATGCTGACAAATGGTTTTGTGAGTCGTGATAGTTGGACGACTGTATGAGTCATTCTTTCATCGAGTCGTCGTCAGTGAAGACTAGTATCGCAAGACCTCGAAGCTTCGTATGACCTGTGTAAGGACTCTATTCTATTTTATGTGCATACATTCATTATGTCATTGATTAAACATGTTTTGTTGACACTTGTATGTGACGATCGGGTGCGATTGAATTATGATTATTTGCTTTGGAGCGTGTGGGCTCTGTATCGGCTATGATTAGCGCGAACGATGGGATCGTTTATCTGTTGAGTATGTATACTCGTGTTTTGCGTTGACCTAGCATTCTGGCCGTTGAGGCGTATTTGAGCTGTGGTCATGATGGAACGTTATTCTTTCAGTCTGGAAAGAGGACGTGACAGAGGGGGTAGAGGCCGCAGAGTGGGCCGACACCTGAAACCTCGTACCAATAATTTGGTGGCTGACGAATCATTTTCGGAGTCGTGCTCGAGAACCCACCGATCGTGATTGTGTTTGGATCGAGTTCAAGACTCTCATGTTAGAGAGGTATTATCTGACTCCACGTCGTGAAGACAAGTTGTCGGAGGTTTTGAACCCCGAATCCGTCGAGAACGAGGGTGTTATTGTTATTGCTGAGAAGTTTCAAGGACTTCTTCAGTTTACTTCATCTGTATCCGTACCGAGGCGGATAAGATCAAGTATTTTAACAAGAGGTTGAACCCGCGGTTGAGAATGCAGTTGTTCAATCACAATTGTAGTTCACTTGGCGAATTCATCGAGAAGGCTCTTGGAGCAGAACTTTCGATCGATGAGCTTACTCAGAAGGATCCTTCAGTTTCTTCTGGTAAGAGGACTAGGATGCCGATTCGTTCAGAGGGACATCGAGCTCCGACGTCCAAGAGGTCATTTCCTAGTCGACTTCGTGCTGGGAAAGCATCTTCTTCTCAGGAGACGAGTTCGACTGTTGTTTGTTTTAATTGTGATTCAGCGGGGCATGTGAGTACTTGATGTACGGTGCCAGCTATTATGTATTTTCTGTGTCGGAGGTGGGGACACCTTCAGAATACTGCATGAGTTCTAGTGCCAGTAGGTCTCGAGAGAGCTCACGGGCCTCGAGAGATTTTGTCACTTCAGTCCGTACTTCATCCAAGGGGTCATATCGGGCTCCGGGAGCCAGAGGTATGGACACCCGAGGGGGATTAGCGAGTTCAGATTTGTGTTTTCCTCGAGTCGATGAGATCGAGGAACTCGATGATCTGGAGGATGTGGATTCCGGGTACATTTGAGATGTAGCCTTGATCGGTATTTTTCTTGTCTCTCGGATTGATGTTTGACTCGGTCTGTATTTTAATATTGCGGTTGTGAATCATTTATTATTGATCTATCTTGTAATCATTGTATCTGAGAATCTTGACACTTGAGTCATTTGAGGTGATTTTCTTTCCTTTTGGTCCTGTACCCGAGATTTTTGTGATGATCTGGGTAATCGTTCATTGTGATTCGAGACGTCAAGTCGTGAGGACTTGGGTGCGCGTTCGATATAGTCCCGAGGACTATGTCTGTGTTGTTATTTTCTTTTGGTGGTGCGACTTCCTGGCTGGTCTCTAGCAGGAGAGTCATGATTCGGCTAATCTCACATTTGATTGAGTGTCTTTATCACTTGTTTTTTTCGCCTTGTTCAGGCAGAGGAGACGTGGGGACCCGTGGGGTCGGCCCAGTTGCTTAGGCGGAATTGCTCGTATTGAGGAGTATTCCTGGAGATGTTGTTTTCTTATCCTGAGGGATAGTCCGTGCCCCGACTTGTGCACCCTGAGTTTCGGGGACGAAACTCTTTTTAAGGGGGGGGGTATGTAATATCCGGGGGTAATTTTTTTTTCGTGTTACTGTTGAGTTGTACGTATTCATTTGGAATTGTACAAGTGTTGTTGTTTGGACCGATACAATATATATATATTGTATTAAAATATTTCGGGATCGAAATATTTATTCTGGTCGACGGTTTGGTTCGTCGTTGGTTGTTGTTTGGCGAGTTTGGAATTTTGGCTAAGTTTATAGCCATAGCGTACGCTACCTGTGTAGCATTACGTACACTACTTTGTTGCGATTGCGTACGTTACGCTCTGAGGTTACGTACGTAATGCGTGGTAGGTGGTGGGAACCTTCCTCGTGGTCAACTTTCGGGACGAGAGTATCTTTGGGGTATCATTTATATATATATATATATATATGTCAACTTTTGAGATGAGATTCCCCCCTCACATTCCTATCCCTTACCCATCATCCCTCTCACCTTACTCCTATATTATATATATATATATATATATATAATACAATCATCACCTTATCACTCATTTCTCTCCCCACGTTACTCACCTATCCCCCTCATTCCCCCTCATACTATATTATATATATATATATACTATACATATCATCATCCTCAAATCATCATCATCATCTCTCTTTCTCTCGGCAGCTCCTCCTCCCTCTCTCTTTTCTTTTTCTTCTTCTTCCCTCATCATCTTTCTCTCGCCAGCTCTCTCTCCCTTCTCTCCGTCATTTTTTTTCTAAGGCGGAAGCTTGAGGACGGGCCGGTTTCTCCATTTTTTCCGGCGAGATAGAGTTCGCGACGGCAGGCGACTCACGACCGGAGCTCGCGATGGCCTGGTCGGAATTTCCGAACCGGAAGGCCGCAAGCCCGGCCGACGTGTTCCAGATTTTTTCTTCTTTTTCCCGGCGACCGGAGGTAGGGACGACGTCTGGCGGCGACCGAGCTCGGCGGCCGATCGGAATTTCCGAACCGGAAGGCATTATAAATTCGGTCGATCCAAGTGTTCGGCATTTTCTTCCGGCGAGGCGAGCTCGGGCGTCCGGCAATCTTCATGGTTACCGGCCATGGACGGAGCTCCATTGATTCCGGCGACCGGAAGTGGTTTTTGTCCTAACTGACGGACGGCGGAACGAGGTTTGACATACTTCCGGCGAGGAGTTGCAAAGTGAGTCGGGTGAAAACCGCCATAGACGAAACGGACCGGAGTTGGACGAGGTCCGTGGTCATTTTTCCGCATGGGAGTTTTTCTTTCTTCTTTCGGACCGCCGATCGGCTCTGGTAAGTTTTTGTATGTGTTTGGTGTGTGTTTTGTGTATATATATACATATATATAATGTATAAATAAATCTGTTATATATATATATATATGTGTTTAGATGTGTTATATATATATTATATATATATGTAGCGAGTGTGTGTGTGTGTGTTGTGATGTGAACAGTGGCGTGTGTGTTGTATGTGTTGTGCAGTGGCGTGTGTGTGTGTGTTGTAATGTGAGTGTGTAGTGTTAGTATATATATATATATATTTATATATATATATAAATATTGTGAGTTGTATTGTATATATATTATTATATATATATGTAACATATATATATATATTATACATATACATATGTATACGGATAAATACGAGTATAGTATGTGTTCGTGTTGGAATCGGAATTATCTATTGTGTTGTTTTCGGTCGATATCGTGTTATCGAATGAATTGTATTTCATTCAAGGTTGTTCGAGTGCTTGTGATTATAGGAGGACGCGTTGATTGATTCGTGGTAGGACGTTGATCGTGGAAGGACTTTCTCGCCTTCGGTTTGAGGCAAGTTTTATACTTGTACTGGTCAATGAGATTAATGTTATCATGTATGTGTATGAATGTGTGTATCATTTCGAGACTTGGTCTCTTTATGATTTTGTTGATATCGGGGATTGTTTGATACGATACCCTTCGGCAAATTATGCCAAATATTATTGTTGTTCGTAAATGGCCGATTGAAGGCATTACGATACTTGTTGGTAATATATTTGTCGATAGCCGGTTCGCGGTATCGACATATCGATTGTTATTGTTGATTGATGTTTCTTTGAGATATTGTTGTTGATAGCCGGTTCGCGGCATCGACGTATCGAATGTTATTATTGATTGATGTTCCATCAAGATATTTTTTTGTGAATCGTCGTTATTGATATCAGTGTTTTTCTATTGATGTCGTTTTGGCCGATTGAAGGCATTGACGTATTCGATTATCATCTTCGTTGTCGGTAACCGATTAAAGGTGCCGAGACATCCGTTGTACAATTGTTATCGGTTAACCGTTCTGAAGGTTATCGATATATTGAATTGGGATTATCAAAGATAATTCCCATCCGTTGTATAATTATTATCGATTGTCCGCTCTAACGGTAATCGATATATTGAATTGGGATTATCAAAGATAATTCCCATCCGTTGTATAATTATTATCGATTGTCCGCTCTAACGGTTATCGATATATTGAATTGGGATTATCAACGATAATTCCCATCCGTTGAATTATTATTGTCGTGTTGACCGATTCAAGGCGGACACTATTATTCTTGTGAACTCGGTAACTTTGTGATCGTTGAAGGTTGAGGATTTCCCGAACTGTTGTGTTGTGATCGTTGCTCGTGTTAATCGGTCCTTAGGGATTTTGATCCCAGGATAGTTGTTTGGAATATCGTTGGTCGTGTCGATCTTTCATTATTCGTGTGTCATCGTTCACTTGGTGAGTCGTATGATCCGTATTGGATGTGTTATCCTTTGAGTTTCGTTTTCATGTTGTATCGTGACATATCCGGAGTCATATCTACGTTCCGATTGGATATTGTGTAGGATTTTTAGCCGGGCACATATATAGTCATGCGTGAATATTTTCCGTGAAAGGCTGTGCACACGAGACGTAGTTCGTTGAGGCTAATTAGGTACATTGTCCCACGTATATCCTGGATTCCGTATACGGGGTGGACATGTGCACTGACACATATTCGAATCGGGCGTACTGTGATGTCCATCATTGATCCATACAATTTTGTTCGTTCGTAGTCCATTTAAATGTGTGGATGTGTTCGACGTTTTGTGATTAAGAGTTCATACGCCTGAGGGGTATGTTCGACAGTCCTGTTTGTTTCTTTGAGATCTGTATTGTGATGATTTACAGCTTCGGGCTGTTCGACTTTCAGGCCATCGTGATATTTTGGCAGCTTCGGCTGAGGGCTTTCAGGCCATTGTGATGTAACGGTATTTCCGTTTGAGCCTTCGGGCATTGTGATCCTTATTTATTTCAGCGTTGGATTGATTTACCTTCGGGTAATGTATTGTTGTGTTCTATATTGATGTTTCGCCGTTGGGCACATATGTTCTAACCTATTGAGCAGGTATTGATCGTATGCCGTGGGCATAATATTCCACGAATGCTCGATTCTTACTTTGGTTTGTGAGCATCTCGTACTACCATTGTTGTACTATTTATTCTGCCTTTGGATGCATATCATGTTGTGCATGTACTTGATATTCATTATACTGGATGGCTGACCCCGTGGGGGCGGAACATGTTTTCATGTTTTAGGTACTTGCGAGGAGAGAGTTGAGACACAGGGGCATGACGATGGCGACGAGGCATTCGAACGATACTAGTCCGAGATATTTTGGTGTTCATGTTGGTCAGACAGTTGGAGTACTCCATTTTTGTTCAGTCGTTGTCGTTTTGTATTATCCGAGCAAGGCTCGTGTATGTTGTTGTATTTTATTTTGGCCATGTAGGCCCATCCTTGTCGTTGAAATTCCATATCGGGATAGTATGTCGGACATCATGGTAGGGTCTGTGATTTTCTATTTTGGTCAGTTTGTTGTATTTTAGTCGTGTTCGCCTGGTGGATCACCTGAGGTGGGGTCCACGGCACTGTAATAACCCAATGGGATTTGGGGGTGTTACAATTTTAGGGGTAGCACGTGTAGATCCACTAGGAGTACAATGTAAGAATAATGATCGAGCTCTTCGTCCTTAAATTGTACTCCCTCCATCCACAAAATAAGTTCACAGTTAGTGCTCGGCACGAAAACTAAGAAAGCTGAAAAAGGTTGGTATAAAAGACTAAAAGGGTAGTGTTAAAAGTGGGTCCAATTGGTAAGGTGTAGTAATTTTAAAAGTAAGGTAGGGTAAATATGTCCAAAAAGCAGAGTGGGAACTTGTTTTGTGGACAAAAATTTAGAGGCAATTGGGAACTTGTTTTGTGAACGAAGGTAGTATTTAACTATTATGAATATAATACTAACATTTGTTATAAAATATACTAAGAAATATAGAGAGAATTTGAGAGAGGAGAAGAGATTAGTCATCTATATTCTTATATCAATCCACACATATACAATGGCTATATATAGGCTTACAAAATGATAGTTACAGAAAGGTGAAAAGCCAAAGGTTTAGTACATGAAGAGCCAAGAGACATGAACATTAATTATTCATAATACTCCCCCTTGGATGTCTAGTACTAAAATCATGCATCGTTAAAACATTACTAGGATAAACCCTAGTGAAGGAAAAAGAGTACATGTGTTGTACAAATAATAAAATATCATGTTTCCCCCTCATTTTAACATTACGATATATGTTAACATAAATCTCGAAATATGCGCATCCAAGGGGTGGTAAGATGTGCTGAGTCTCAACTCAGTCCCCAAAGCTCGATGAACAACCTACAAAAAATATGATATAAACCGACCATCTCGATCCAAAACGATACTCGTCCCATGCAATCTCACGATCTATGCAATAAACATTCGGGCTAGTCTCTCCGGTTCCCAAGTATCCTTAATACCCAGAAAATGAGCTGATTTGGTTAGTCGATCGACAATAACCCAAATCATGTTCATTCCAGTCCGAGTCCTAGGCATACTGGTAACGAAATACATAGAAATGTCCTCCCACTTCCACTCTGGAATGGTAAGTGGTCGTAATAACCCCGCGGGTCGCTGATGCTCAATCTTAACCTACTGAAAGGTCAAACACTTCGCCACAAATTCGCTAACGTCCATCTTTAAATTGCTCCACTAGTAGTTACTCCTTACATCCTTTTACATTTTACTCGTACCAGGATGTATGGAATAAGGCGTAGTATGAGCTTCACTTAAGATATTCTGTCTCAATTCAACATCACTCGGTACACATAACCTGCCGCGAAATCTCAAAATTCCATCATCCTGAACCACAAATCATGGGGCTTTCCATTTCTTCACGTCCTCCCTCAACCGGACTAAAAATGAATTATCATACTGTATCGCCTTGATATCATAAACCAAATATGACGTGATTTCTAACGCACATAACTGACCCTGAACTCTCTGAACCCAAACCTCGATATCCTGACAGATCAAATCCCACTGGATCCTGCTCTGAGGCATAAGTACCTCTAACATCTGTAGTGCCATCGGCTTACGACTCAATGCATCTGGCACAACATTGGCCTTGCCCGTATGATAAAGAATCTCGAGATCGTAATCTTTAATTAGCTCCAACCACCTACGCTGTCTCATGTTCAATTCTTTCTGACTGAAGATATACTTCAAACTCTTGTGATCTGTGTAAATATTACACGACGACCCATAGAGATAGTGCCTCCAGATTTTTAAAGCAAAGACGACTGCTGGTAACTCTAAATCGTGCATCGGGTAATTTTCTTTGTAAGGTTTTAACTGACGGGACGCATAAGCAATAACCCTATATCTATGCATCAAAACACATCCGAGCCCGAGGCCCGAAGCATAACTATACACCACTAAATCCTCGTTCCCCTGAGGCAAAGCTAAAACTGGCGCGTTAGTCAACCATCTCTTCAACTCATCAAAGCTATTCTGCCTATCTGCGTCCCACTCGAACTTCCGAGTCTTCTGGAGTAACTGAGTGAGTGGTCTAGTGATCTTAGAAAATCCTTCAACAAATCTACGGTCAGAGCCTGCAAGTCCCAGAAAACTCCTCACCTCCTTCACATTTTTAGGCGATTCCCATGCCATCACTGTCTCTATCTTCTGCGGATCTACCCGAACTCCCTACGCTGAAATCACGTGACCGAGGAATATCACTTCCTTTAGCCAAAACTCACACTTAGAGAACTTCGCGTACAACTGTTCAGCTCTCAAAATGTCTAACACAATCCGAAGACATAAAGCATGCTCCTCCTGACTCTGGGAATAGATAAGAATGTCGTCGATAAAGACGACTACGATACTCAATAAAAATATTGTTCATCAACCTCATGAACACTGTTGGGTTATTGGTTAGCCCGAAAGGCATAACCACAAACTTGCAATGGCCATATCTCGTCCGAAAAGCAGCTCTCGGTATATCACTGTCCCGAATCCTCAACTGCTAATAGCCCAATCATAAATCAATCTTCGAAAAGACTGTCGCTCCTTGAAGCTGATCAAATAAGTCGTCGATCCTGGACAAAGGGTACTTGTTTTTAATGGTCAACTTGTTTAATTCTCGATTGTAATATCCGGATTTATTATTATGTATTTCATCTGTATTCGAACCCTGTATTATTCAGATTTGTAATCTCGATAATTGGAGTATGATATTCCTCGTATTGGTATCTTCGTACATAAGTATATCGTCATGCATAATTTCTCATGCAAACTCGTAATAGCGCACGCTAAGAATGTAGCTTAACGCGCGCTATCGGCTACTACTAGCGCACGCTACGAATGAAGAATTGTGTGTGCTAGGCCATCAATTATTGAGCTAGGCAGCTAACACATGCGCTAGTCGGACGTAGGACTAGATAAGATTCCCACGGATGAACCTGGACAGTTTTGGAGTCAACTCTAATTAGCGCGCGCCAAGGATGTTTGATAGCGTGCGCTAATCAGCTAGTATACAGAAAATTTATATATGGGCCAGCACTCCATTTTCTTCTCATTTCTTTCGGGCATCCTTCGTTCTTGAGAGACCAGAGAGCATATCATCTTCCCTAGACACACTTATAACACATCCTCTTGATCATTGGACATTGGATATTTCTTGTGATTGAGCATTGAAGAGAAGTAGCACCTTGGAGTGGCATATAACCAACCGGAGTCATATTCTACCTTTGGGGTTCAGTGATTTCGTCATATTAAGGTATGTTAATTCCATCTCCAGCCTTAGATTCGGGTTCTATAGAATAAGATGATCATGCTAGCAATATATTGAGTTCCATGGGGGAATTATTCAACAAACATCATGTTTAGAGGATTGGAATGTTTATGCTTAAGATATTGTCGTTGGAACCTCGTAGTTGGAATCTTATTACATCAGATGATGAGATGAACATTCTGAAGATGATTATCCGTATGAATTATGTTGTTATATTGATCATAAACTTGAAGATGATATCACTTTTGATTATAAGGACTTAAGAGAGAACCATCTTAGATTACATCCTTTCTTATAAGCTGGAATTGTTATTTTATCTCCATGGTTAAATCGGGGTGTAATGATGATATTGAATCTAGTGCTTCGACCTTAAGAACATCAAACTTCGCATGAGAATTGTAATCAAGATGGATTATGGTGTTGTGATGATTATACGTATCCTTGTATCTCGAAGTCGTTTAATCCGTAAGATCATTCATAAACCATATGAGCATGATATGCATGGACATGACATGTATTATCACTGAAGATTTCATGAGTTTCATCACCGTTAGACTAGTCTGCTGCCCAGTAGTGAACTATCGTGCACAGCTAGCGCAAGCTAAGCTTTGTAGATTAACGTGCGCTATCGAGCATGAGTTAACGTACGCTACATTTGGTACGTAACGTACGTTAGGCCATACTTAACGCACGCTATGCTAGGCTTCATTATTAGCGTACGCTAACGAACATACTTAACACACACAATGTATAATACTTAGTGTACGCTAAGAAGATCAGGCAGATTGTGTTTTATGAACTCTCGGCCATAAAATTGAATTGTTAGATGTTCGTTCGGCGTGAGATGAATTCTATGTTATTTCTTTTGTTAAGGTTCGAGCGTGCTACGTGACTGACCGAAGGAGCGACCTTCGAGTATTTCGTTTTTGTGGAAGTATTGTCCTTGTCTTCGAATCGAGGCGAGTACTCTAATTAGAATTGTTTATAATATGACATCTATATTGTGATTGTATTGTGTATTATGTATTGTGATTAAATGTCCACCATGCGTTGATCCTACGGGAATCATCACGGGAATCTATAGCTGTGTGCACTGGATCGTTGGATAGGTAGTTCCACCATGCGTTGGTCCGACAGGATCATCATGGGAATCTATAGCTGTGTGCGCTGGATCGTTGGAATGCCATCAGTATGTTGAAACTGTTATGATGTGATATATGTTGTTGTTATTTCTCGTTGGAGAAACTTGTTATGATATAATTGTTGATTATATCACTGTTGTATGATTATTGTACTTGTACTAACATCGTTGTGCTAACCCCTTCGGGGGTGAACATTTATTTATGTTCAGGATCCAGGAGAGCAGGGAAACAACCACTGGAGTTGCATGACGACGAGGGTGCAGAGTGATGTTCTGGCCGGGTTTAATTGTCTGTGTTTGGTTAAATTTTAATAAGTACTCGAGTACGTCGTCAGTTCGTGATGTTTGGATTTTGGTGATGTATTAAATAATTCTTCGTTTAGATATTTGTATTCTCGGTATTGAACCAGAACTGTTGTATTTTTATTTCGGAAATTTCATAAATTGGTATCTGTTATGTATTTTCAATTCTTCAGCCTTGTAAATCCTTATGTAAAGGATTTACGGCGCTGTAATATCCCTGAATATATTGGGGATGTTACATCGATAGTCGATGCATAAACGAAGCGATCCATCCTTCTTCTTAACAAAAAGCACAGGCGCACCCCAAGGCGATTAGCTCGGTCGAATATACCCTTTATCTAACAACTCTCTCAACTGCCTCTTCAACTATAACATCTACGATGGTGCCATACGGTACGGCGCTCGAGAAACAGGATCCGCATTCGACTCTAGATCAATAGGGAACTCAACTTCCCATTGCGGTGGTAATCCAGGCAAGTCGTCCGGAAATACGTCAGGATACTCGTTCACAACTGGAAATGATGGCATGTCAATTCCACCATCTTCTGCTTTCAAGGCGTAACACCAGTAGCCTACACAACCCTAGTATAGAAGTTTCATCGCCTTCAAGGCACTAATCACAATTCCCGATCTACTCGGCTTACAACCAACGAGAGTATACTCTGTGCCATCCTCAACCACTATCAAGATGGTACGAGTCCGATAGTTCATGATGGCACCATGACGATCCAACCAATCGTCCCCAAGGATCAAATCCTCACCCTTAAGGTCTACAACAATGAGGTTTGAGGGCCAATCCTGGCTCCCGATCCTTACTGAGCAATCTCTAATTTCTCAGTTCCCAACCATACGATCCCCACTAGGCATACTCACTACAAATGGTTCACACTCGAACAAGCAGTCAATACCGATATGACATATACGATCCGAAGCAATAAAAGAATGAGTATTGAGAAAGGATCTGAGTGGTACCTGATGCCACTAGGACGGCTGTCTCCTCCGCATGTCTCATCTAATACAAACAAGGGTGTACTGAGCCCGAACTAGATATTGCTCCATGGTTTGGCTGGCCCCGGCCCCTACCACGGCCTGTACTATGAGGGGTCTGAGTGACTGGTGTCATTTGGTCAACACTGTTTTCTTTATGCACTGAGGTGGAAGTCGGAGCTCTGGCTGCTCTGGTAGCCCTCTCACAGTTGGCTGCCCAATGACCACTCTGCCCACATGTGAAGCAAGTAACTAACGGATAAGGGCAATCTTTTACTACATGCTTGGAACGATTGCAGTTAAAGCAAACTCTGCCACCAGGAACTGAGGACTGAACCGGATGGTTACTCTGGAAACATCCGACCTGAGGGAATGATCTCTTCCTAGATGCAGGATCAGACCGAGACTTCAAAAATCGACCACCCTTACCAGCTGAAAAACTGCCAGCCATCTTCTGCTTCTTTGCCTCGGAACCCAACTCTGACTCCAGGACTGCCATCTCAATCGCTAGGGCGCGATCCTGGTATTCTTTCAATGTGGCACACATGAGTGGTGCCATGCTCTGCCTGATATGCGGCTTCATGTGCATATTAAAGTAGCGAATTTTATCATCCTCGGTCCTCACTTGATCTTTCACATACCTCAACTGCTGGTTATAAGTGATGATGGACTGAGAGATCGGTATATCCTGAGGCGTAGCAGCAAAGAACTCCACAATCCTACTCTCTCGAACCGGAGGTGGGCAGTACTCCGCTTCCATAGCGGTCTTAAACTCCTCCCAGGTAGCTAAAGGGTCCCTGGGCATCATAGCTTCCCACCACTCCGCTGTAACACCCCAAACTAGGCGAGTATTACAGTGCCATGGACCCCCAACTGGGACCCACTAGGCGAATGAAAATTAATGAATTAAGTAATATAATTGTAGTACCGAACCACATTATATCATTAATTACTCTGATGAGGAGTTTCAAGTACAACACACCCAGGACAATACATAATACAAGTATATTTTATATGAAGATAAAATATACAACACCGAATGAAAATGAACATCCAAACGAAAATCTGTAGCGGAGATAAAATGAAGAAAACATGAATGACTGAAAGGACTGCCCCCCTACTATTATCACTGGGACTCCTCGCCGTAAACGTTCTCTTCCCATGCCTTAGCCTTGCCATGACCTGAAAACAACATCCCCCAACGAGGTTAGTTACACAGAACAACAATCCTCAAGGGTTGAATAAACATAATCATGATATATCTTAATTATGAAATTAAGCTGAAGAGGGGCACCGTAGTAGGCCCGTAATGGTATGTGCATGTTCACAAGACGAGTGTCCGGACACACCCGTCCTTGTACCTAATTAGTCTCACGGAGGTACATTACCGTGTGCACAGTCCATTGTGTCGGTGAAACCGATCACATGACTATCAAGTGCCCGACTAAAAATTCCTCACATCCCCACCCCACCACGCAATATGAACCCAAAAGGTCATATGAACAAGAATGACCATGATGAATATTAATGAATAATAATCCGACAAGGTCAAGAATGACTCACCGAGATGAAATAATAGTGAAATGAAAGATAGCTCATTGAAATGATTGGAACCGTCGTTCCTCATGAATGAAATGATTATTTGACAAACACAGGTCTCAATACGATTAATACACTATGATTGAATTATGATTATGATTTATGAATGAACAACCACGAAAGTAATGAGTATCCTTTTAACCGGATAAGAATTAACTTACACAACACTGGTGAAGAATGTCCTTCCTCGAACAACATCCTAAAATGAGATGTCGGTCGCTCGAACAACCTTGAATAACACAATTACTAATAATCTGCTCAATATACGTATCAAGCATGAATTACGACTACTCAAAGGTCGATACAACAATATCCAAACTCATTGAGGCATTCAAACAACCACTTAGCAAACATCAACCCTTGATTACAACCAAAACCCAAATCTATCGAAACCAACTCCAAATGAGTAGTTCAACCCAACAAACACCTTTAATGATATCAATATTCCAATAGGAAACCACAACTCGAAGTTACGACAACTATAATCGGAAACCCCCAGAAATAACCAAAGTCAACATCAAGGGTTCTTGATTAATTCTCCAAATGTTCATCAAATCCGAAAAACATATCAAAAAATCTGTAGGAATACATTTATCCGAGGTAGAAAATTCATATCTAATATGTTCAAACAACAATCCAAGCTTACACGAAGAAATCGGAAGGAAAATACCCAAAATCCGAAATTCTAGATCCAAGAAATAATTACCTTGATTTGATGTGATGGGGATGATGAAACGATGATTAATCCGAATGATAAGCTTGATGATGATGATAGGTGAGTGCAGATCGAAAAGATCTC
This sequence comes from Orobanche coerulescens, assembly GCA_033398695.1. Lineage (NCBI taxonomy): Eukaryota > Viridiplantae > Streptophyta > Magnoliopsida > Lamiales > Orobanchaceae > Orobanche > Orobanche coerulescens. The sequence goes on from CM065801.1 coordinate 185,430,205, forward strand.
TCTGAATCGCCCGAAATCACCCGAAAACGCCTAAAAACGAATGAGAAGCGAGAAATGACAAAACTTGGGCTGACTATCCAATTTATACTATTCCCAGATTAGCGCACGCTACGACCTGTTATTTAGCGTGCGCTAACGGGTTAACCGGACAGTCCAGTGAACTCTGGCTGCCTCGTTAGCGTACGTTACGAACTTGATAGTGTGCGCTAATGCCCTCCCGATAGCGTGCGTTAACTCTAAATGTTAGCGTGCGCTAGCTAAATACCTGATGTCCAGTGACTGAAGTCCAGAACCTCCTGTCCGCTGACCTGCTCGCGATAGCGCGCGCTACGCCCAATAATCAGCGTGCGCTACTGCCCCATTAGCATATGCTAAAATCCACTCATAGCGTGCGCTAGGAATTATTCCTAAATCAGTCCAGTACCCACTGGACTCTACCTGATCGGCCTTAGCGCGCGCTACACTGACTGCATAGCGGGCGCTATCCAAACTTACTAGCATGCGCTACTTACCATTCGTAGCATGCGCTACTCCAACTCGACTGTAGTCCAGTGCCTTCTGGACTGCAGGCCTGAACCACATTAGCGTGGGCTAATACGGAGAGGTAGTGTGCGCTACCAGTACTCAATTAGCACTCGCTAAAGAGAGTACGTAGCGTGCGCTACTCCTCACACACAGCCCACTATGAAAGATGACGATGATGATAACCATGGTCCGATCCTCCAACCAGGTATGAAGATGAAATAATAACTGATGTACGATACAAATACTCTGATCGGTGAATACAATGAATGAATATGAACGATGAATGATCATTAATGAGTGAATAGTTACTGAGTGACAATTACTGAATGATAATTACTGAATGATAATGACTGAATTACAACCGGGTATTACATCCGCAACTTCCTTATCCAGGAGGTACTGAGCAATAGGTACCTTCCTGTCGTTAGTACAAGCCACGGCATCGAACGTTCTACTCATCTGAAAAAGCTAATTCTCCTAACCCAGGGAGTCAGTAGAACCAGCGAAGCGAGGGGGGGTGCATTTTGGTTACTTTCTAAAGCCATTTACTAACTTCATCTTCTGGAGTGAGGGACGGATTCTGATGTCCACCCTGAGCTATCTGGGCAAGCTGAGCTACCAACTGCTGAAGTACAATAGTAGCTCCAATGTCGGAATTAATACCCGACAGCTGATCCTGACTGACTGACAAATTCTACTGCCCGTCAGAACTCAGAGGTAGAGTATTCGGCACTGAATGAGAGGCCGAATCTGCAGAGGACTGAGAAAGCGGAACTTCCTCACTATTAGCACCACGACCACGGCCTCGGTCGCACCCCCTAACTAGTCTACCGCGACCTCTCAACATACTGAAGAAAAGAATTGAAAGGAACAAGATCAGAAAAATTCACAGTTTACAAAGTTGGTACCACAATTCACAATTCCAATCTATACAAGAGAAATGAATTACAGAAATATAAGAGATCGAGGAGATTTACAGCCACGGTTCGCACGAAGAGATGGTAGCACGATGATATTAGGCTCAACGACTAACTCTAACGACACGACTGACAGACCCAAAATTTACCAACAGCATAGGCATTTATAACCTAAGGCTCTGATACCATAAATGTAACACCCCAAATCTCACAAGAGACATTGTATACCGTAGAACCTTCATGAGGTCACGAGGCCTCGGCCAAAATATTTTAGTTCAATGCCAACAAAATAAAGAGCAAAAAGTATTCAATGCCCATGCAGGGGACTTCAACGACATCATTTAACAATAATGGAATAAATATAGTAAAAGAGATGACACCGACTCGAGCCTCATCGTCATGCTGGACAATCTCTTACATGTGTGTCCCGTGCCGGCTCCTCAGCTCGCCTGGTACCTGAAATGCATAAAACGCATTTCCCCCATTTAAAGGGTTAGCATTCGAATAGATAGTGCAAGTACACCATTACACTACATTATACATACGAATACGATCCAACACAGTTATTCATTTGGAAAACATTTGAAAACAATATTACGGAATATCACATTTGCGTCAAAACAGCATATCAACACATTTCATCAACTCATTTCATCACAACATTATCCATACTTGGTAACCCACGGCCGTATCCATGTATCGACCCCCAAAGGCCCCATCGGACCATCCCTGGGTGGTAAACTACTTACGCAGCCGTACCCATTAGTATCGGCCCCAGAGGCCCCATCGGACCGTCCCTGGGTGGAAGAACATCCATACACATAGGGTATCATAATTCATGATCGCATCGAAACCGTAAACCACATAACGAAATGTAATACATGTAGTTGCCTTGAATAAAGCGACGTGAAGGAAATGGCAAAAGGTAAGGTTTCGGTCCAAATAATCTTCACAAATCCGCTCCTAACACAATAATGATATTCATATAATCTCAATTTGCGGAAATGTAGGAATTCATCCTAGTTCTACCCATTGGGACAATTCATTGGTCACTACGAATTCATAATCGATCCTAATATATTAACAGTGAAAAACTCGAAGTATAATCCGTTAGAATATAACGAAAGCAAGGGATTACGATTACACAATCGTAATCTAACAACTTATCGAAGCTAAATCAGTTTCAAAGGGTGAAATCATGCCAAAATCACGAAATTCACCAAATACTAGGGTTCTAAGAATATACCTCGATTTGAAGATGAACAACGGGTGATTTGGGGTTAGAGTGATGATATGATGCCCCAAGATGCTTCTCAACTGAAGTTTGGACGAAGATTTTCCAAGCCCTAACTCAAGGGTGTGTTTTCATCACGAAAGGAAGAAGAGGGGGTGAAGAAATGGTTGAAAACGTCCGCTGCCAGTTTTAAATACTAGCTGCCATTACGGTCGTAACACCAACACCATTACAGCCGTAATGGTGTTCACGACCTTTCTGTACAACTTGCTCAATCCCATTACGGCCGCTACGGAAGGGACATTACGACCGTAATGTATGAAGACTTACGGCCGTAATGCATACCACCTTACGGCCATAATGCATGCCTGGAAACAGGCCAGCCTGGTCTGAACAACGGTTTGCCAACAACCGGAATGAACGTACGAGGAACAAAGTCACAGACATACGAAGTTCTATATATACGAGATAAACTTAAAAACCATCACAAGGCTCTGGTCATTCGAAGGCCGGAATAAACGGATATTAGCATCAATGCCCAAAATAACAAGAATTTACACAAATAGCCCAAACATTCGAAAATCTAAACTCAAGGCCTGAACAACAATACAGAATGTTGAAACATATCCAAGATCATTAAAAGAACTCGAAGAAGTAATGAAACATCGGTATGGAACGAGATTTACGAGAATCGAGCCTCAATGCGGAAAAGTTACACAATAAGTAAAATCTCATCAAAACAACTGCGAAACTCGTCCGGATGGTCATTGATACAGAACAAAATAGTTTCAGAATTCCAAAACAATAACAAGCGAGTCGACCGAAATAAAAATACACTAAAAATAGAAATTACTAAAAATAGAAAGTACGGATATTACAGCAATGAGTGTTCCTACTCTTTAGAATTCACGTTATTATCTACGAATAGTTTGAAATTAACATATAAATAATAATATAAATTAATAGATAGTTAATATTTTTAATAAAAATTATGGTATTGAACTTTATCGAAATTTCATAGTTAAATTGGACGGCTCCAGAATTAATCGAATTATGGAGGGGTAATTATATAATTTAAAATTAATTTATTATGGGCTGGATTGAATGTAATTAAAACTAACTGGGGTCAATCACCAGAACTTAAAACAAACTGGGCCAAATTGAATAACTTGAAAAGTTGAGGAACTCGATTGAAAAGTCTCGCAAACTATAGTATATAAACCATTTGCACTAATTTTTATCGGCCGACATATCTCACTTCCCAACTCCTCCTCTCTCTCTCTCTCTCTCTCTCTCTCTCTCTCTCTCTCTCTCTCTATCACTCTCTCTCTCTCTCTCTAAGGATTTTCGGCCTTTCCCTCTCTAAACTCACTGCAAAATTTCCTCACTTTTTGCCAAAAATTACCATATCCTATGAATCAAACATACACGCATACACAGGACCCCACCCCCCTCTTGCTGGTCCGCACGAATTTGTAGCATCGATGGTGGTAATGGGAACACGACCGTCCGAGGTGCTCGGGCTGAAAGGGGGTGTTCAAGGTGGGCCGAGCGGGCTAGGGTTCGGATTCTTGTTGACTTCTAAATTTTAGGGTAAGGATTCTGAAGGATTTCATACTTCAAACAAATACATGTGGGTTCCATGTTTAGAACGACTAGATGGTTTTGAAAGGGGCTGCAATATGTCATATAAATTATTTATTGTTTCAGGAGAAAGTAAAAAACTATAAATACGAGTCAATCAATTGTATTCATAACACTGATAGAGGGGCCTTTATATAGGCATTACAATGAGAGTCCTTCCATACATAGGATTCCTAGATAAGGTAAGACATATAATAGGATCCTACTACCTCTAGAAGGATCTAGAACCTTCCATCTATGTATCTACAACCAGTATTAGGTAAGACACATCACGGGAATAATAATTCCCGGAACACTACGCCTGTGTCGAGCACTAATACAATAATGGTGCAAAAGATGTTGCCTTCGTAAAAACCTATTCCAAGCCAAAACAAAATCCCATGGGAAAAATAAAGGCTTGATGAGGAAAAGATTGCACTGCGCCAACATAACATGTCATGTATACTCCCCTGATGTATAAATAAGGACCCCCCTGATGAGTATCTCAAATCATAGGAGTCAGATGCCAAGTTTCCCTCACAACTATACCAAGGAAAAACCCAGTGGGAAAAATACCTCTTGGTCTAAGTTGAACAGAAGTACAACGTATCATTGTATAGATGTTCTCATAGGTTGCCTCGTTAAAAACCTTACCAAGTGAAAACCCAGTGGGAAAAACAAACCTTGGTTTAAGGACAAAAAGAGCGCGACACATCCAAAGTGCAGGGTCGCTAAAGACTTATCAAGTTTTCCAAAGTCTTGACCTCCATGCACCAAATCAGTCATAACTTCTTCGATTTGATAGGTATCAACGAGACTGTAAGAACTTATGAAAACTAGACACCCATAGCTTTTCATTCACATACAGTACGTAACCTAGATCAACCTGAGCAGATCACAAAGCTCTATCGAAGTTGACTTAGCAAATTACCGGACATATCATGTCCTACTTTGCAACAATAGTCATATGTCACTCAACATGATGGATGTCATCAAATGGTTGGTTTCCTTGGAAAGTAGACACAAACCTTTCCAATGGTACAAATTTCACCATTTTCCAGCAAGTGAGCTGCCCTGTAGGTCATATGGGAGATAGACCAACACATTCTGGGCAGATTCGGGTATAAATTTTCATGTGTCCTTTTTATCGAGATAGAGCGAGCTTCAAGCTTCTTGTCAATCACAGACATTGCGTGAGCGCATCCTAGGCCATCATCACAATGGCTTTACCAGATTATTACGAATGAGTACATCGAGTCAAACATGAGTACATAATACCGTACTTTTCTCTTAAGACTGCATCATCACTTAAGTGAGCCAAGTCTTATTATGACTTCGACTAGTCATTAGGAATCATATAGGCATTCCTTTATCGTCTCTTAGGGAAACCATCCCTTAGATTGCCTTAAACCGATTGATGAATACGCATCATCAAGTGTCCCCAAGATCCTTTCATTCTTAACTTTGGATTTAGCGGAATCTCTTAGTCTCACGAGTGTACATCACTATAAACCCTTAGTTTTACACGCAAATGCTTCATATCTCTTTCAAATCAAGTATATACTTAGTATGCGTTCCCGACAATCACTTGTCGACGCGCTCTGTGGTCAGGAGCCATTTGATTTGAGTCTGATCCACCACGAGATCCTTCCATCACTTAAATTGTTTCCCCACTAAGATAAGATTTGACCACAAGCTGCAAGTCAGTTTTTTGGGAAACTATCTAACTGAAAAGATAGTGGATGCTATAACATCCATTACGATAGAACAACTAAGTTTCGTGTCATCGTAGTCGATTCCAGTGCGTTCATGAGAAACCTCGCGCCATGAGGTGAGTTTAACTCCTTCTCTCACTCGCTTTAACAAAGTATATGGATAGATCTTATCTTTGGAGTGTCGATACCACTTCAACAAAGGGCTATCACTTTGTTTATACTAGAATCACATATGTTTCCATCATAGGCCAAGGCTACAACATTGTAGATTTTCAACGAAGTATGGTTCGATTAAACTCACATTCCACGTCCTCATGTATCGGCTTTATTCATAGAGTACTCTTTATGGATTGGCATTCATTGAGGCATCCCCCAATAATGACTATAATCCATAATCACATGAGACAGATGAGTTCATTTGATCATATGATCAAGTTTCATGTACCAAACTTGCATACATTCTTAGCGAGAGTATTTATCAAACCAAGTGGCATCCCAATACTCGATGAGATCCACGGCCTAGTAACACCATCTACCACAATTTGTGGTGTTACCATATCACCATTTATAGGTGACGAACGTCCATGACCGGACACAATCCTTGCAGACATGTTTGCAGCATGTATTTAATCTCGTCACTTTAGGGAACTTGGTGAGACACAGTAGGGACAAACTACGACAATTCTAAGTCGTTCTACTCGAACATGATCGTTCGCATCTCCCCCTAACGACGGGAAGACTGGCTCTTCAAAGTGACTTACGAGATCGTTTGCCAAGTTATATGTTAAGCGGACTATGAGTGAAAGCGCATGTCATATTCATCATTTATAACCTGTCATAATGCGTTGTGGTAACGCACTTTGGCACATGAACATGTGGACGATAAAGGTTTTCATTATTAACACAATCCAGTTAAACAAAATGCATATGGTTACACTCGTAACTAAGCATTTGAATGATGATAGGTATAGGTGAATATGACATGTTGACCTATGCTACATAGCCGTAGCTAGTGGTCTTGAGAATCCAACAAAACCGCCACCATGCACCACCGGGATCGAACATGAAGAAACGATTGAACCGATGATAGACCGTTTGTGAACACCATCATAGCATCATAAGCCACCCAGGCTAATACTTATGATCATGTATGTATAAGGACTCGGTGAAAAGGGGGGACTCAGCACCATGCTTATGCGAGTCGTTACATTATTCTCTTTAGCATAGGAGGGTGTCATCTCCTAATCGTGCCAAATAATAGGCTTTAATCAATGAACATGGCTAAGAAGGATCATTGGGGGGTCTTTGGCGTCACATATGTTTATGAAAACAAGACGCAAATGACATAAATATCATTATCGGACATGAGCCCTGCTCACGACTCCATCAACATACATTGGTGTCTTTGATCCAACTAGTTTCTTTGTTCAAAGAAAATGATGTCCATGACAATACCGTGGTATATGGATTATCAAACTGTCCAAACTCCGGACTATTAGAGCCTAAATATGTCAATGTCCCAATACATCTTCTGGTTAGACAAACCGATGCAAGCTGGACCATATTGACTCATGAATATTTTTTCTTTCACATATTCAATACAAGTGATGCATAAGATTTTATTTCGCACAAATCATAATGAGATGCTATGAGTGATACACTTTGGCATATATATAATCGAGTCATAGCATGGTTCAATTGTTACAGAACATGTGACTAGAAAATGCCATTCGGCATTCAACAACTTGAGCATCATACCGCTCATTGATTGTGATGACCTACTCATCATAGTCACAGTGGATTTATAATACGAAATCCAAAAATATTGCGTTCCTTGGAAATAGCTTAATATGTACTCAATTTCGCTTGCAAAATTTTACAAACATGAGCATAGCGAACACTCTAACAACATAGAGATTTTATACCACATACGATCAAAATGATCTATCATATTGAGTGCATAACATGGCAAGGTTATATGCCTAAGGGGCAAAATTACGACACAAGCATGGTGTAACACTACCATGCACACGCTCGACCTTCTTATAAGGGTGCGTATTTTTTGCTTCCCCAAGGAAACTGTTTTTCAACATTTGAAAGATGATATTTTAGCGTACAATGCATACCAAAAATTGCATCATCTATGACAAATTCGGCCAAAAAGAGGTTGAAAAACATGTCATAAGACCACTTGCAAATTTAAGATGGGAACCAAGTTGGTTGGAACAAAAGTTAGCACAATCGCTGGAAATAAAATTCCGCGTAGCTTAACCTTTGTTCACTAAAATAGCGATAACTCCCTTGTTAGGAAGGCTATGGATGAACGGTCAGATTTTATGGAAACTAGACTTCCTTATCTTTCTATCCATATATTGTGCACCACATGAATCATTAATCTCAGATCACAGTGTATGTTTTAATTGGCTGCTTTAGTATTTACCAAGTTTAGTGGAAAAACAAGGTTGAGGCCATATCCAATGGCATAAGTGTTGATGCAAAAACATGGCAATGACAGCCATAGGTGCGTTTAAATGCAGCAGGGTGTTTGATTTATTATCTCGACTAATAATCCTTTCGGTAACTCCAACTTGGTAGACTTGCAGAGAAAGTAGGAATGTCGGTACAACTAAGGCTGTTTAAAAACCACTGATTCCGTTTGAACTTTCAAAGCATAAATAAATACCAAGGAGGATGCGCCTAGTCATGATCAAAAGTGTAGACAAAATCCACCAAAGTGCATCAAATCAACCAAGAATTTTAATTCTCAATTTGCATGTATACGTCATAATAGCCATGTTATATGGATGCAACGTGGTGCATCAATATTAAGCATTTTGAACCATGAGACATAATGAATATACCATAACCAACTCGTCTTGACCATCCAATAAGATCGACCAAACATAATCAAATTTATAAGGCACATGCGTTTACAAATACTCGGAAAAGTATTTGGACCTATAGTCACACAAATTACAATCGAGGTCAACGAATTCATGTATTTACCGCAATATGCCATTGCTTTACTTGTTAAAATTCATGAGAATTACTCGTACATTCTTTCATATATCATATTGCAAGGAGACGGTGCATGACTACACCCACATGCAATATTTTATTTTAATAGGATGAAAGATGGAGTTTTCCAAGTATGGGATTGGGTCAAGACCAAGTGGTGGTCGCTCATTCAATGTGACAAATCCGTCACAAATTGATTTTAACCATGGCATATCCGTCGTAATCGATGTTTGTCCCATTTGTACGTCACAAATTCGTGACTAATCATGAACAAGTCATAACTTTACCGTTACCGACAATTTTCATTTTTTTTCAATTGTTGGTTTAAAATCGACAAAACGGAGACGTCAAATCGCACCCAAAACGTGGTGTATGCAAAAACCACAAATATCGACTTTCAACAATTATCCGTGACTCCCCCAGGACCGTCACACAGTTTACTTCGACATATGAAAGTGATACCACCTCTCATAGTCTCATCCATCGCAAAGTAGCGTGGGAGATAAAGAACCCAAATACGCAATTCCCCCAAAAAAAATTCCCAAAAGAGAGGAATTGAAAAACGGGAACTTTAATAAAGTCTTACGGGTACTTGGTTCCATATTTGCTTTGATCCTTGAACGGGAGCTTCTCTCCATATGAGCAATATTTTCGTGATACTCGGTTCCATATTTACTTTGATCCTTGAATGGGACAATAAATATGGCTTCTCTCCATATTTTGCACATCATCATGAGCAATATATTTCCCTATATTCACGTAAAATATAAACATGGTAAGATTCATAAGTGTACAAATTAATGAACAAATGAATCATTAATTAGAAAAATATAGAGAGTTGAGAAATGCCCGGATAGGGCTACTGGGCTCGATAATCGGCCGAAAAAGGACTCGAGCACGGCGGTGCAGCCGGTCGGTATTGGATGAGGTCGGATCTCCAAATTTTCTCGTAAAAATCTGCTTCTATTCGGCGGCAGATTCAGTAATCAATATTACTGAAAATCCGATCTCCACCGTTGAATATACATATATTTGTGTCTAAAAGTTTCTGTCAAAATTTCACACCGATCCGACGGTTAACGAATCGGTAAACATGATTTTGGTACGACTGCGCTGTGTAGAAAATTTACGCGCCGAAATTCTCGTTTCTCGTTTTTTTTTGATAGGTTTGTCTCGACTGCACTAGGTTTTCAGACATTAAATATCACGTGCATAAAACTGTTTGGACGATCCGGCGGTGCTTCGATCAGATTGGGTCGCAGCCTTTGGCAACAGTTGGCTGGATGAAAACGGGACTGTCGAGCGGGTCGGGTCGGCAACCGGGTCGGGTCACAACCGGACTGGACTGGATCGCGACTCGGGTTCGGGCTGGGTAGCAACCGGGCAGGTACAAACCAGGACGGGCCAAACACGGGCTGGGCGAGTGGGCCGAGGCTCTACGGACAGGTTGCATACAGGTTTGCGGCGGTGTTGTCTGACCTGGAGGACGGAGTCGCGACGCGGGTTTGGTGTGTTGGGAAAGACAGCAGCGACGCGGGTTTGGTGTGCTGCAGAAGGCAGCGGCGATGTGGGTCTGGGAAGAAGACAGATCGCGGTGGTTCGTAATCGGATTTCTGGTACTTTTCGGGCAGGTCGCCGCAGGTCAGAGGCGCACAGCGAACGAATCTCGGATAGATGCGATGAAGCGGGCGGCGATGGTGTCCACTGCGGCTTCAGGGGCTGGGTTCGGCGGTCTTCTTGTTGAGGAAGGTGAAGGCAACGGCGGACGCAATGCCAGGGTTTCTGTGACCGATTTTTTTTTTTTCGGAATTTGAAGAGAATTTTTCTTGCTCAGTCGGTAGATTACGTGCTGATAACGTGTTTCAGGAGAAAGTAAAAAACTGTAAATACGAGTAAATCAATTGTATTCATAACACTGATAGAGGGGCCTTTATATAGGCATTAGAATGAGAGTCCTTACATACATAGGATTCCTAAATAAGGTAAGACATCTAATAGGATCCTACTACCTCTAGAAGGATCTAGAACCTTCTATCTATGTATCTACAATCAGTATTAGGTAAGACACATCACGGGAATAATACTTTCCGGAACATTTATTTATTTATTATGTTTTTCTGAGAGAGGATCCAGTTTCGGGCCTGGATTGAAATTCCCGTCGGGTTTGGTGGCTGACGGTTCCAGTTGATGACTAAGGTCTCCGACGGGTTTTACAACCGGCCGTGATGGTCAGATTTTTGTGGGTAGGTTTAAAGGGAAGTATAGAGCACATGACTTAGTTTGTTGGGAGACCTAGTACGGGAGAAGGTAGGAGTTAGTGTCTTTAACTGGAAGGAGGTAACAAAAGAAGTCAGGGATAAACTATGGGATGAGATAATGGTAGACCCAACAATTTACCACACGACACGAAAACACAACACAAAAACGACACGAAAATTTAGTGTTTGTGTTTGCATTTTGAGTACACGACACGAAAATAGACGAACACGAAAGTACACGATCGAGATTTAGTGTCGGTTTTGTGTTTACCCTTTCGGTACACGACACGACACGAGGCACACAAAATAAATAAATAAATAAATAAATAAAAATTTATATGTATATATGTGTGTGTGTGTGTGTGTATATATATATATATATGTATATATAATATTTTATATTTAACTTTATAAAAACATATATTTTATGAATTATGTTTTCACTAAACTTTAAAGTTCGAAAATATAATGTGAACTTTCATAAATTTTGTTTAAACATTCATGTTTTTGTTTCCATTCGTTTCATTCCGTCTGCTAAAACCTATAAAATTATATTAAAATATTAAAATTGTTATTTTTTATAATATTTTAATATTTATTTTATATTACGTGCCTGACGCAAAAACACGATATGAAACGACACGAATTTATGTGGTACACGACATGACACTAATTCATTTCGTGTCGTGTATGTGTTTGGACTTTTGTTACACGAAACACGAAAGTACACGACACGAAAGTACACGACACGAAAGTACATAGAGCCCAACTTAAAGAATCCCACCAAACTTGCAATGATTACTAAACGATATCGGACAATACTTCATAACCAAGAACACTGGAACAAGTTTGTAGTACACAAATTCAAGGTTAAATTCATTTTTTCTTATGTTCATCATTTTTATTTTTTATTTTTCTCAAGTTTAAAAAATATTTCTGGTGTCCTTAAAATTTATTCTTTTGAAGGATGTGTTGAAAAGGTGATAATAGCGTGTTCCAAGTCCATTTATGATCATCGGATGGGACGAGGAGGATATACAACTCTAAGAGAGAAATTGGTAAGCTCTATCTTTGATTTAATTGTGTGAAACTGAAACCGAACCTACTAGTTAGCTCTCATATTTGAAGTTTTAATGCTCAACAAAAATTACTATTATGTACCTGAAAAGCATGCAAGACTTGTTGGTAAGAATATAAAACTTTTACTCAGGAACCATTATTATAATTTCTGGAAATTTATATTTTTTTTTCTTTTTAAATCATTGTATATGGAAATACACTGCTATATTTGGTAGCAAGAAGAAAGTAAAATGCTATAAAGGACATGGACCATTTATGTCAATATAATTTAAATAGGGACCATTTCTGTAAATATACATTCAACAGGGACCATTTCTGTCAAGAAACAAAATCAGGGACCTTTTCATTATTTTCTGGAATGTTTGCACCCAGGCTCCATTAATGTAATTTCTGGAAATTTATTATTTTTCTTTTGAAACCATTGAATTCGAAAGTACAATGCTATAAAGGACATAAACTGGTTGTATGCGACTTTGTGTGTGTTGAATCTAAGAGTGCAACTATAGATTCACCACAAAAAAACAAAAGATACACTTTCACCAAAACTCCTAAAGGTTTGTATTTTGACTTGATAATATATATTTGTGTTAACTTTTTTGATGTTAATATGATAAATCGTTGTAGTCAATCAAGTGTACTCTAGCCTATCCAGATCCAAGAAACATCACTGCATTGAGTACCGCTTACTTGTCATCAGAAAGACAAAACATTCATGGAGTTCCACTGCAAGATGACTGTCCATTGATGAAGTGAAAAGAGGTGCTGTATTTTTACCACATGAAACTGGTGAATAAAAAATAGTTGAGCAAGCACATAAAAAGTTTTGTTGCATGGCACATAAAAATTCCTTGTCAAATGTGATTCAAAGATTTGTTTCTTCTATTAACTATTTTATGCATTATATTTTTTTCTTCACAAAGTAGTATTTTAAATTATTATTTGTTCAAATTTGTTTCAATGTTGTTCCTACAAGTACCACATATGAAATCAACTCAAGACATTGAACTTCGAAACTCCAAGAAGCCTAAAAAAAGATTTTGCACCGGAGATGGCATTGTCAAGCACACAAGGAGCACTATGGGAAAGATAAAAAAATATCTAGTTGTTGGTTTATGACGTTTTTTCTTTCTTTATCATAGTTTATAGACTTGTTTTGATTCGAAAGTGTTTTTCTTTTACTATTTAACTAGGGAAGTTATGTATGGATTATTTTCATTAGAATTATTATTAGTATCATTATCCTTTTATCGTTTTACATTCTCACTTTATGGTTACATTCATATCACATTGTTTTTTTATGTGTATGAAAGATAGCAAATGTAATAATCAAATTTAATTAATGTGCCTAAATGTTAAACAATACCACACTTAAAATATTCCATGTGTCAATAATAAGTTTTTTGCCATGTTTTAATTTGTTCTATGTCACTAAAATGTATACAATGGTCACTTTACAATAACTTTGTCATGTGACTAAAAGTTAACAATAGCCATGATAGAAAATCAGTATGCATCTACAAGTGTTTTACAGTCATGTTTTGATTAAGCATATGTCACTAAAACTGTAACACCCCAATAAGGTGGCTATTACAGTGCCGTGGACCCCACACTGGGACCCACCAGGCGATATCCAAAATACAGATTAAATACACAATACATGTGATACCGAACCACAAAACATAGTACTTACTCCGATTTGGAGTTTACAGCAGTATGGCCTACGGCCTTATTATACACAGGGTCCAAAACATAAGTATAATCCATATGGAGATGGAATATACCTTAAATAACAATTCATTTATTCATATTTAAAATAAAGCGGAAAGATAACATTACACGGTACAAACATGACCGGACTCAAAAGACTTGGGGCCCCCGAACTAGTATCCTTCGAACCCTTCGTCATCACCCTGATCTTCTCGTGCCTTGCCCTTTCCTCTACCTAAAATACAACACAAGTATTTCGCCCAACACAGGGTCAGATATACATGATAAAGGATTCTCAAGATATTATACAATTCACATATATAAGATTTCAAGGATAACAACCCGACTAATGAACATACCCCTCGGGCGTATGAACGCTTAGTCACAAAACGTCGAACACATCCAAATATAAGAATGGACTATGAACGACTAAGATACTACAGCTCTAGAGGGTCATCACAGTACGCCCGATCCGAATATGTGTCAGTGCACATGTCCACCCCGTATACGGAATCCAGGATATACGTGGGACAATGTACCTAATTAGCCTCAACGAACTACGTCTCGTGTGCACAGCCCAACACGGAAAATATTCATGCATGACTATATATGTGCCCGGCTAAAAATCCTACACAATATCTAATCGGAACGTAGATATGACTCCGTATATGTCACGATGAAACATGACAACGAATTCAATAATTCACAAATCCGATTAAAGATCGAGGACTCACTGAAATGACAATAAGATCAACGATATCAAGGGTTCGAAAATGATGAACTTGGGAATACAATACCATGATGAAAACGGGACATCATTAAGAACAACCTCAAATCACAAGACACAAGTTTATAAGTGTTTCATATACACGAAATGCATAACCATCATAGAATCCACACATCATTATAACCAAGCAAGATAACTTGCCTCAATATGAAGGCGAGAATAGTCCTTCCTTCTCAAACGAACGAACGGCCCTCGATTCAAAATCGGTTACTCGAACAATCAACCTTGAATGAAGTATATTTTACTCAATGATACGTTCATATGATCATCTATACCAAATTTTAACGAGACAACATCCTAATTCCCATTTGAGTAGTTCAACTTTTAAAGATATTGAAGTGTTACTCCAAGAACATTATTCAATACCATTCTATTCTTACAATTGATTACAAGATATTTACCAAATGTTTACTGGATTAAAAATTGATCCATAATGTGTTAATCAATAATCTCCTACCCTTTAAACTTATCAAGAACATCTCAATTGATTACAAGTAAAAATTTGCATTACACACAATCACTAGTGATAAATCTATATCATGATCATGAAGACTATCTCAAGTTTAACACCATCCTTATAATCTTCTAACTATCCTGGAGATTCAAATATCATACCTCTGAATTTACCTAGCTTAGGTTCAAGAAGGTCATTTCTTCTAATGATCAATAAGGGTTTCTTAAAACATTTTATGGTAATTATTCCAACAAGTCATTTACATTACAATGAAACAAAGACTATTATTATTCCAATGGTATTATTAGTTTAGCAAGGAGAGTGTGGTTTCACTAAACATGATCATCATCATTCAAAACACCAAGAAGACATCATTACAAATCCCCTAATCATCATATTCATCATTAAGTTTGTTGGAAGCTTAACTATAAACATGTTTAGCTTGATTAATTCATCACTAGGTGGAGTATACTTAATCACTATCATTATAATTACGAGATTATAGGGTTAAATCGTATGACATACCTTCAGAATTGAAGAACAATACACCAAACCCACAAGAACACAATCTAAGCTTCAAGAATGACTCCAACTCCCAATCAACAAGCTCCAAAATCAAAATGAAAAGCTCAAACACATGTTGGAAGAAGGTAATTTTGATCTAGAGATGAAGGGGGATGATTATATGGGTGAAAAATTAGAGGTTGGACGTGCAAAATGAAAGACACAAGTTGTCTTTTTATAACAACACAGTTCGTTACGTAGGTTATCACAAGAGGATAACGTACGTTAACAGCTTTACGTACGCTACACAAAAAGTGTTACGTACGTAAGCTAAGTCAGAGGCTGCTGGACTGAAATACGAACATCATTACGTACGTTACCGCTTGAAGCTTTACGTACGTAATGTAGGTCAACTAGGTTGCCTCCAAAAGATCAGATATTCGAATCCTGTCCGGCCCCACACGCCGAAAGTTGAGATCGGATACGATTACACTAGTTACGTACGTAACAGGTGCCTATTTACATACGTAAAGGCCTTAAAATAACGTATGTTATGCCTAAGGATTAGCGTACGTTAGGCTCAGGTTTAATAGCTCAAAAATGTACTTATCTATACAACATTGAGAATTCAATCATAGTGCGAGTGATCGTTATTATTATATCTATTTATGATATATTCCAACATCAATAAACGTTACACAAATGCAACAAGGCTACAACAGTATTGAATTATCCGAATAATACAACATTAAGTAAGAATTTCCATCGGATATTACATACTCCCCCCTTAAAAGGGGTTTCGTCCTCGAAACTAAGGGGTAAACAATTCAGGATACCTCTCTTGAATGCTTCTCTCCGTCTCCCACGTGGCCTCCTCGAGCCAGTGTCGTGACCACTGAACCTTCAGTAGGGGAATCGTCTTATTCCGCAATTGTTTGATCCTCCTCTCAAGTATCCGTATGGGACGCTCCTCATACGAATGATCCTCCGCTAAATCGATCTCATCGAACTGAAGTACATGACTCGGATCAGCAACGTATTTCCTTAACTGGGAGACATGGAACACGTTATGAATCCGGCTCAGGGCTGGTGGTAAAGCCAGGCGATAGGCTAAATCGCCTACTCGTTCCAAAACCTCAAATGGCCCGATATACCTCAGACTCAGCTTGCCTCTCTTCCCAAAACGAAAAACTCCTCGAGTAGGGGACACCTTCATTAGTACATGGTCGCCGACCTCGAACTCAAGCGGTCGCCGGCGGTTGTCTGCGTAGGACTTCTGTCGGCTTTGAGCCGTCAACAAACGACTCCTAATCAGAGCGATCTTCTCACGGGCTGCTAACAACATATCGGGTTCCGTACCCAAGGTTTCAGATGGATCGTCCCAACACATAGGGGATCTACAACGACGGCCATACAACGCTTCATAAGGTGCCATCTGAATCGAAGTGTGCCAGCTATTATTATAAGTGAATTCCACCAAAGGTAGTTGGGCATCCCAATCATCCTTCCAATCGAGAACGCACGCCCTCAGCATATCCTCTAAAGTTTGGATAGTCCTCTCAGTCTGACCATCCATCTGCGGGTGGAATGCTGTACTGAAGTTTAATTGCGTACCCATCGCACGATGAACTGCTTTCCAAAAATGTGACACGAATATCGCGTCACGATCTGATACAATACTCTTAGGGGTACCATGTAACCTTACAATTTCTTTGATAAATAGTTGGGCCAATCTCTCGGGTCCCCAAGTGTCTTTAATCTCTAGAAAGTGGGCTGATTTGGTCAGACGATCCACAATCACCCAAATCGTATTCATCCCTCAATGACTCGTCGGCAAGCTGGTGATAAAATCCATCCATATGTACTCCCATTTCCACTCGGGAATCGGAAGCGGTTTCAGCATTCCTGCGGGTTGACAGGTTAGGCACCTCGAAACGAACTCCGCAACTTCACGTTTCATACTTCCCCACCAATAATATTGTTGCAAATCCTTATACATTTTTCTAGACCCCGGGTGGATACAGTACGGGGTAGCATGAGCTTCTCTTAGAATAGAATTCCTTAATTCATCATCTGCGGGTACACAAACTCGGTTCCTAAAGCGTATCAATCTATCCCCGTGTATCACAAACCCAGGAGCTTTCCCTTGAGTTATTTCATCACGAACTTGAGATAAGAATGGATCCGTAACTTGCTTCGATCTAATTATATCCTCAAGGGACGATGAAATCTCAAGTGTACAGAGTTGTCCTTGAATACGCTGTAACCAGACTTCAATTTCCGACCTCACCAATTCTAACTGCAATACCCTCTGAGTTGTCAGGCGGGCAAGCATCTGCTCCTGTACTGTTTTACGACTCAAAGCGTCAGCAACTACATTTGCTTTGCCCGGATGATAAAGGATCTCGATATCATAGTCTTTGATGAGTTCTAGCCACCTTCTCTACCTCATGTTTAACTCCTTCTGAGTAAAAATGTACTTCAGGCTCTTGTGATCAGTAAAAATATGACAGGTAACTCCATACAGGTAATGACGCCAGATTTTTAAAGCAAACACCACGGCTGCGAGCTCTAAATCATGGGTGGGGTAGTTGACCTCGTAAGGTCGTAGCTGTCTCGATGCATAGGAGATCACCTTCCCGTTATGCATTAGTACACACCCAAGGCCCTGTTTAGATGCGTCACTATACACTACAAACCCTTCTGTTCCTTTCGGTAGAACTAAAATAGGTGCCGAAATCAAACGACTCTTAAGTTCATCAAAACTCCGCTGACATGCCTTTGACCATAAATACTTCTTATCCTTCCTCAGCAAATTAGTCATTGGTTGGGCAATTTTGGAAAAACCTTCCACGAACCGTCGGTAATAACCTGCTAGTCCCAAGAAACTGCGTACTTCCTTAATGTTCTTTGGTGGTAACCAGTCTCAGATAGCTTCTATCTTCTGTGGGTCTACTCGCACCCCATCAGCTGATATCGCATGTCCGAGAAAGATAACTTCATTTATCCAGAACTCACATTTAGAAAACTTTCCATAAAGCTGCTCCCGTCTTAACGCCTCGAGAACTAGATGGAGATGACGCTCGTGCTCTTCATGGTCACTAGAATAGATCAGAGTGTCGTCAATAAAAACGACTACAAAGCGATCCAGATAATTAATAAAGACCCGATTCATCAGTTCCATGAATACTGCCGGTGCATTCGTCAGTCCAAAAGGCATCACTACGAACTCATAATGTCCATAGCGAGTACAAAAAGCGGTCTTCGAAATATCAGACTCACGAATCCTCAACTGATGGTAACCAGACCTCAAGTCGATCTTAGAAAAAACAGCAGCCCCCTGAAGCTGATCCAATAAATCATCAATACGCGGCAATGGATATTTGTTCTTAATGGTTACCCTGTTCAGCTCACGATAATCAATACACAGACGTAGGGATCCATCATTTTTCCGTACAAATAGTACTGGTGCTCCCCAAGGGGACGCGCTAGGTCTAATGTAGCCCTTCTCGGTCAAATCCTCAAGTTGGCTCTTCAGCTCCTGCATCTCAGTTGGAGCCATAAGATACGGTGCTTATGAAAGCGGGGACGTACCAGGCTCTAGCTCAATATTGAATTCTACATCACGATGTGGAGGTAAGCCTCGCAACTCATCTGTAAATACATCTGGGTAGTCTCGGACTACCGGAATATTGATCAATTCAACTTGTCGATCCGTTGTCTTGGTCATGTAACACCAATAGCCAATACATCCTTGATTAAGCAGTTTCACTATTTTCATAGCGCTGATGATTCTCCCGGAACGGCTGGATTTGTCACCCTAGAAGGTACACTCAACACCATCGTCAGATGTGACGGTCACTGTTCGCTTGCGGACACTAATTATGGCATCATGACGGTCCATCCAATCGATACCCAAGATCACATCATCTTTAGGTAAATCGACCACAATTAAATTTGACAACCACTCACGGTCGTTCATTCGAATCGAGCAGTCCTGAACTTCACGATTCCCAACAATTCTTCTACCATCAGGTAGTCCAATTATATAAGGTTCACAATTGATAACATGCTCTAATTGCAAACGACTCAAACAGGAAACAGATAAAAAGGAGTGTGAAGCACAGGTATCAAAAAGAACACAGAGAGGCTGAGATTGGATCTCGAGAGTACCTGCAATCATGTTGGCTTCGGGATCTTCAGCCTTCTTCATCTCGTAGACTCTGGGTTTTGCAGGCCCGACACCAGAGGTACAAACTTGATTTCCACGCCCCATCCCTTTGTTTGCCCCGGTAGTCTGATAAGAAGCGAACGGAGGTACACGGTCCTGAACTGAAGATTATACTGGAGCATGAGGTGCTGTGGGAGTACGTCCTGGTCCACTCCTGCAATAACGAGCATGATGTCCATTTTTCCCACTAGTATGGCATGACACGGCTGGCCTTGGGCATTTCGAATTGATGTGCCCCTGGTCTCCACAGTTATAGCACACAACAGATAGGCTGACCGCTCGAGGTTGTGATCCAGTTGGCTTCGATGCCGTAGGTTGCCGTTCAGAAGGATTTGGCACTGGTTGGGGTCTCTTGAATGTTCCCCGGTTGCTGTCTGACTGGTTCTGGTTCCTGAATTTCTTGTTGTTAGACTGTGGTTGCTTCTTGGAAATTTCTTTCACGGTCAATTCGTACTCCAGATCCTTCGCAATGAACTCCGGTAGAGTCACACAATGATGGTTCAACAGATGCATTCTCATTCGGGGTTTAAGCCATTTGAGAAAGTATTTGATCTTATATGACTCCGTTTGGACAATCGTCGCGGCAAAAGGAAGAAGTGCCTGGAATTTCTTGGCGATAGATAGTACGTCATCATCTTCGGACGGGTCCGGGTTTAGCAATTCCGATAGTTTGGCCTCGCGGAGAGGACCCGGATAGTAACGGTCTAGCATGAGATTTTTAAATTCCTCCCAAGTACATACGCCATCAGCTGGCCTCACCGAAAGCCACCAAGTGTGGGCGCCCTTGCCCAAGTAGTAAGCTGCTATGGAGACGCGATTCTCTGCTGGACAGTTTATGTAACACCCCCGATATATTCGAGGTGTATTACAGCGCCATGGACCCCTACATGGGACCCACCAGGCTAACACAAGAAAACACCACTCGACTAACCTCCTCGGTTAACAAGGAAACAATTGTTAACAACAAGAACATAAAACAACACGTCCGGTACAACCGACATAATAAACATCAACCGACAAATACAGTAACTCCAACGAATACCAATCACAATCCGAAAGGAAAAAGCCTAAGTACTCGCGAGTACAATCTATAAGTTTACAATTTGGAAAACATCCACATCAAGAGAGACAGTAGGAAATAACAAGACTCAATTGCACATGTCAACAACCTTGGCCGACATCCTCGTACCATCCCAGCGCCCGCTCGTCTGTCTGAACATAACCTGAAATCCATAACAAGAATTTCCCCGACAACGGGTCCCCAGAGGGGTTAGCAATTACGCTAGTACAAGTAATCAAGGCAAACCAATCGCTTACACATTTCATAGTACATGCACCAATATCATTTCGAAGACCCAAAATAAGACATGTCTTTTCCGGAAACAAACAGTCACAAATAATTTGCCTAGGACCGGGACGAAGCCACGAATCCCACTCGAGGCCTCTAAGGACCCTCCAGAGCTGGCCACATTCACAAAACAAATCAAGCACCACACGTCACCTAGGACCGGGACGAAGCCACGAATCCCACTCGAGGCCTCTAAGGACCCTCCCGAGCTGGCTAGCGAAACAAACTCATGAATCCAGGACGAAGCCATAGATTCCCTCGAGGCCCCGTCGGACCCTCCCGAGGTGAGTAAAGCACACACAATATACATTACCATTTCACGTTAAGCATAAAGGTTTCCAAGAATTACTTGCCTTGAATATTTTGATGACGCAACGAACGGAAAGGATAATCACCGACGAACACTAGGAATCAACGAAACCAAACCTAACGATTCGAAGAACATAATTACAACCAACTCTAGTCGAATACGGAAATGGAATACACCCAAAAACCCGCCTATGATTCGTGTATATTCGCACAAAATAATAACGAGGGCGGACCACAACCAAACCCTCTCGATTCCGCAAAACTATGAAAATATACTCTGAATCCGTAGGAAAATTTATGATAGCAACAAGATTAATCATATTCATCAAGAATCTATCAACAAAACGGAAAGAATCGGACAAAAACCCCAAAATCCCCAATTATTCGAAAGTAGGGTTCTAGAGATGTTACCTTCGGAGATTCAAGTACTAAGATCCGTAGAACACGCGTTGGATTGATTGTACGGGCTTCACGATCGAAAGGAGATGAAGAAAATCAAACACTCAAATGATTTGTGAAGGAAAAACCCTCCCTCAAGCTCTCTCTCTCGGTTGTAGGTGAAGAAAAGGGAAAGAAATGAGCTGAAATGCTCAAAAAATGAATTTATAGGGGGATCGCTCGCCGGACACGGCCCGTGCCGATCGGCACGGTCGTGTCGCACAGCTGGCCGACAGGGACTCGACCGTGTCCTGCTTGACACGGTCGCAGCGCGGAGGGCCTTCCGATAGTGACCCGTCCGACAGCGACTCGGCATGACTCGACCGTGTCCTGGAACACGGTCGGGCGTGTCGGCAGTCGGTTCTGGCTTATTCGGAAGAGTTCGACTCGGCCATGCCAAACGACACGGTCGAGTCCTGTGGGCAGAGACTTCCGCATTTCTGGACGAGTACGGCACGGGCCGTGTCGGACGACACGGCCGAGTTCGGTCGGCAGTGATCGGCCAATAACTGAAAAATGAGCGGGTGAGCTAAAACGACCATAACTCTCTCGTCCGGACTCCGATTGACTCACCGTTTGAACCATTGGAAAGCTAACTTGATGCTCTATAATGTTGAAAAGATTCAGAATTTTTGGAGTTTCCAACAATTAATGGTGACTTTACAAAGTCGAACTCCCACGTGAAAAAGTCGATTAAGGACACGGAACTCAACAAAACGACACCGAAACGAACTCGGATGACAAAAAGTGCAGAATTAATCATTCTCGGAATGACGAAACGGTCATGATAGAGTTATCAAAACGAACTTCCTCCTAAAAAAAGAAAATTACCGAAATTCGAAATTGCGGATATTACATTCTACCCTCCTTAAAAGAAGTTTCGTCCCAAAACTTAAAACAAGTAGGGGGAGCAATATACCCGCCAGGAAAACTCGACGAGATACACAAAAATAGAAAACTCGCGCCCAACGGCGAAACGCTGCAAGAAACGCAAAGAGACATACGGCGTGAAAACACGCTCCACGACGACCAACACAACGTCGCCGTTAGGGATACAATAAAACCAACAAATGACAAGCGTCATCAAACGGATGATATAGCCAAGTCAATTATCCGACAATCACAAAACACAACGAACGAAAGTCAGTATGATCGACCATCCCAACGGTACATCAATCAAAACGCGAGCCAATCGCTGAAGAAATACGGAATTCCACCGCCCAAGGGTTGGAAGATCGAAAACGAGACTAATTTCCCGAACATAAGGAAATTAGGAAGGAGTCTGAACGCTCAACAATCACGAAACGAGATCAACAAAAACCGAACAATCAAACGATCGAACCACAATGATCGAGACAATAAAAATCGAATACTCATATTCGAATCACGAAGAACAATAAAATTCAAACAACAACTCCAAGCTTCACATCTCGACTCGAGACAATATATGATCCGGTGAAAACAACAAGATGTGCATTCACATAAGATCCACAGGAAAGGGAGTAGCAATTGAAAAAAAAATCACAACGACAAATGAGTTATTCCGAAACAATACCACACTCGTTCGATCAACAAAAGCAAGGGGCAGGACAAGCTCAGAAAATGTCAACGAACACAAACGAGTCGACAGATTCGAAAATACAGAAGTTCCAAATCCGATCCACTTCGAATAAAAGAACTAGTAGAACCAAAAGATGTTACTTCCGAACAAGGTTCACAAGAATCGAACCGAACTCGAAAAAGTCACAGCGATAACCAGATCGACCCACAACAAGATCACAGTTCGTTCGAATGATGAACCCGAAATACAAAACAAGTTCAGACAGTATCAACGAACACGAGCGAATCGATAGACTGGAGAAAGAGAAAATACAGAAGTTAAAATAGTATGGTTATTACTCCCGACCTCATCCACGAAATTCACAAAAACAGGAGCAAGGTAACAAGACATTAAACAACCGACACATAACGGAACGATCACAGATGCACATGGTCATACCAAACCAAGCTCTAACAGCTCGCACATGCGCGACAACGTAGAAATCACTACGAGGCGGCAACATTCGACACTAACATCCCATCTCTCACAACAAATGCGTGGCAACGCCTCGACGTTCATGCCACCAATCTGATCATACTCGGGAGCAAACATCATAACGACAACGTGAACATCATACATACATACCCAGCCCTCAAACGGGAATGGATAAGTTTTAAAAACGAAAACCTCATTTGAAAATAATTTAAAAGAATACCGGTTGATCTTGAGTATCACTTTTCAAAAAGTACGAACGTGAAACATTGTTATCGAGACTTTGGAGAACCATTTCGCATTTGATAAAAATGAGGACACTTTCACTTAGTGGAAACTTTCAGAATATTCGACCCTCGGGTCTAAATAAAATTGTTTCTAAAACATTTAAAATATCTCAAAGCATTTTGGTCCTCGAGGTAGAAGAATTTTGAAACGTGTTGTGCCACCTTGTATGTACCACGAGAAAATAATTCATTTTAAAAGTACGTCTCGAAATTTATTTTCTAGGATACTCAAGGTTTTCAAAGATAATTCAATGGGCTAGAATGCCCAAAAACTTCAGGTAATTACACAAAACTTTATAGCGTCGTGGGTCTCGCGCCGGAACCCACCAGGCTAAAAACCATTTACAAAAACGCCCAAAAAGACGATGACGGTAATATTTCAAAAACTCACAAAAGCCATTTACAAAATACTAAATACCGTCATAAGAATTTCGCCAAAATGTTCAAGGCCATAATGCCAAAAACTCGGTTAAAGGAATCGGTTTTCGAAATAAAACTCAGTCGGTAAAATACCGAAAGCCATTACAAAAGAACTCACGCAGCGGATAAAAGAAATAAAGTCAAACATGCAAAATCCAGCAACGCTACTCCTCATATGAACGAAATATGAGGGTCAAATAACCACATATCAAGAAATAAAAATCCATAAGAGGATTCCATCAATTAACAAATAATCATACAAATAGCTCGTGTCACACGAGGCACAACACAAAGAAGGGAGACTTACAGTCACAGTCGCACGTAAGTGACGACCGCCTCGATACTAATCACGACCAATGATTTCAAACGACGCGTCGCGATGCGACTAAGTCAGACAAAATCCCACGAGACAAAACTCAACAAACACAATTTGACTCGACAGCCTAGGTTTCCCCAGGCTAATCTGATTTTAAAATCGTATACTCTAGTTATTCGAAAATAAAACCGATAAGTTAAAAATCGTTTTCAAGACCCTTTCAAACACGACAAGGGCTTTACAGCGGTAGTATTTTATAAAATGTCCTAAACACTTTTATACACGACCTTTAAATACCGACACAAGGTTTTATTTGGAAATACAAGGCTGGCTCGCCCAAATTCATGTCACTTTTCAAAAACCCACAATACGATCAAGTCTAAGAAATTTTCAAGCATGCACGCCGCATGTATTATTATTAATAGAAACACATTGGTTGTAAATAATAATAATTAGCCAAGTACTAACAATTCCCGAACACACGCATATACGGTATTCAAAAATCACCAGTTCAACAGGCGCAACTCGAAAACACTAATTCTAAGCATATGTCAAACTTATCTCTTCAAGTTTAACAGCATAACTGGTGAACACCGATTCGAACACATGTCGAAACCATCTATGTGAGTTTCTCAACAAACTCTGCCATCGACACCTTTACCGGAACATATCAATGTTCAAAACATTCACATCATACTGCACCCCTCGGTGTCCAAACCATCAGTACGTTCGGCTCAACATACATTTAATATATCGCAATTATCAAACACAGATTCCATCATACAACAAAAGACTAGAGAGTCAAGCCCTCTCACAATATACCACGAAGCAAATCTCGGATCTTTCGATTACCAATGATCCCACCAACGTTAGGAAGTTTGGTGAGAGAAGGCTCGCAAAACGACAAACGGTCAAGCCCAGAACGGCGCACATACTCCAGAGAGATAAAGGACTGCGCAATACTAGAATCAAAAGTACACGAACCGTATGGATCGAAAAACAACTCGACGATAAGTACGAGAGAGACAATCACAGTTCAAGAAGTGGAAATACAATACGAGAAAACAAGAGGATCGAGTAAGGAAAACTTACAAGCGCTGGATGTACTGAAATGTCGGCAGCGGTGTGACAATGTGCAAAACAAAACGCGAATAGACCCAAATTAACCGACAAGCCTAGGTATCCATAAACCTAGATCTCCGATACCATTTTCTGTAACACCCCCGATATATTCGAGGTGTATTACAGCGCCATGGACCCCTACATGGGACCCACCAGGCTAACACAAGAAAACACCACTCGACTAACCGCCTCGGTTAACAAGGAAACAATTGTTAACAACAAGAACATAAAACAACACGTCCGGTACAACCGACATAATAAACATCAACCGACAAATACAGTAACTCCAACGAATACCAATCACAATCCGAAAGGAAAAAGCCTAAGTACTCGCGAGTACAATCTATAAGTTTACAATTTGGAAAACATCAACATCAAGAGAGACAAGAGGAAATAACAAGACTCACCGCACATGTCAACAACCTTGGCCGACATCCTCGTACCATCCCAGCGCCCGCTCGTCTGTCTGAACATAACCTGAAATCCATAACAAGAATTTCCCCGACAACGGGTCCCCAGAGGGGTTAGCAATTACGCTAGTACAAGTAATCAAGGCAAACCAATCGCTTACACATTTCATAGTACATGCACCAATATCATTTCGAAGACCCAAAATAAGACATGTCTTTTCCGGAAACAAACAGTCACAAATAATTTGCCTAGGACCGGGACGAAGCCACGAATCCCACTCGAGGCCTCTAAGGACCCTCCCGAGCTGGCCACATTCACAAAACAAATCAAGCACCACACGTCACCTAGGACCGGGACGAAGCCACGAATCCCACTCGAGGCCTCTAAGGACCCTCCCGAGCTAGCTAGCGAAACAAACTCATGAATCCAGGACGAAGCCATAGATTCCCTCGAGGCCCCGTCGGACCCTCCCGAGGTGAGTAAAGCACACACAATATACATTACCATTTCACGTTAAGCATAAAGGTTTCCAAGAATTACTTGCCTTGAATATTTTGATGACGCAACGAACGGAAAGGATAATCACCGACGAACACTAGGAATCAACGGAACCAAACCTAACGATTCGAAGAACATAATTACAACCAACTCTAGTCGAATACGGAAATGGAATACACCCAAAAACCCGCCTACGATTCGTGTATATTCGCGCAAAATAATAACGAGGGCGGACCACAACCAAACCCTCTCGATTCCGCAAAACTATGAAAATATACTCTGAATCCGTAGGAAAATTTATGATAGCAACAAGATTAATCATATTCATCAAGAATCTATCAACAAAACGGAAAGAATCGGACAAAAACCCCAAAATCCCCAATTATTCGAAAGTAGGGTTCTAGAGATGTTACCTTCGGAGATTCAAGTACTAAGATCCGTAGAACACGCATTGGATTGATTGTCCGGGCTTCACGATCGAAAGGAGATGAAGAAAATAAAACACTCAAATGATTTGTGAAGGAAAAACCCTCCCTCAAGCTCTCTCTCTCGGTTGTAGGTGAAGAAAAGGGAAAGAAATGAGCTGAAATGCTCAAAAAATGAATTTATAGGTTGATCGCTCGCCGACACGGCCCGTGCCGATCGGCACGGCCGTGTCGCACGCCTAGCCGACAGGACTCGACCGTGTCCCGCTTGACACGGTCGCGCGCCGAGGGCCTTCCGATAGTGACCCGTCCGACAGCCGACTGGCATGACTCGACCGTGTCCCGAACACGGCCGCGTGCAGCGATCGGTTCTGGCTTATCCGGAAGAGTTCGACTCGGCCGTGCCAAACGACACAGTCGATTCCTGTGGGCAGAGACTTCAGCATTTCCGGACGAGTACGGCACGGGCCGTGTCGGACGACACGGCCGAGTTCGGTCGGCAGTGATCGGCCAATAACTAAAAAATGAGCGGGTGAGCTAAAACGACCATAACTCTCTCGTCCGGACTCCGATTGACTCACCGTTTGAACCATTGGAAAGCTAACTTGATGCTATATAATTTTGCAAAGATTCAGAATTTTTGAAGTTTCCAAGAATTAATGGTGACTTTACAAAGTCGAACTCCCACGTGAAAAAGTCGATTAAGGACACGGAACTCAACAAAACGACACCGAAACGAACTCGGATGACAAAAAGTGCAGAATTAATCATTCTCGGAATGATGAAACGGTCATGATAGAGTTGTCAAAACAAACTTCCTCCGAAAAAAAGAAAATTACCGAAATTCGAAATTGCGGATATTACAGTATACCATATCGAACAATTTCTCGATGTGTTCGATCCAATGCATGATATCATCCGGCTCAGAGGAACCTTCAAAAATCGGGGGTCACTGGCGAGAGATGTCGCTGATGATCCAACTCACCGGTCCGCCATGTACAGGGGGGGGCCCTGATGCTGGTCGGTAGCAGCTCTCTGCATAGTTTCCATTAACTGACCCATTTGGGTCATCTGAGCCATCATGCCCTGCATCACAATGTAAGGATCGACACGAGCATCCTCGCGTCTAGTGTGGTGCGATTGATCCCTAGAAGGCGAATCACTGCCTCCGGAACTATGCTCTGCATTCGCTCGCCTGTTGGCTCGTGGTATCGGGATTCGGCCCCTTCCGCGGCCTCATCCCCCTCTGCCACGGCCTCTCAAATTTCTTTCCATACTGAAAGAATCAATTCTTGAAGATAACCATAATTACAGTTCATTATACCAATCAGAATTCATGCTAAGTTAATGGCAGTAAGAAATTACATATTCAAGAAAACAGTTCGTAGTGAGTTATCGTCACTACGAGGGTCACACAAAATATCATATTGACGTTTGAGTCGAATGATTTGAATCATATAATCAATCCATAATTTTATTTGTATCATCAATCAGATAATTCCTGCCACAAACCCTTAGAATGCCAAGATCAACAAAGAGATCCATTCAGATATCAATATCATGTCAGTAATTTAATCATGGTTCATAAAGTACGTACCACATTTGGCTCGTAGGATCAGGCGCTCGCACGGGTCACTCGTGACACGAAGGTCTCTTGATACTAGTTCAATACACAAAAACTTAAAAAAAATGACAGTTTTCTCTGATACCATCTTCTGTAACACCCCAATAAGGCGGCTATTACAGTGTTGTGGACCCCACACTGGGACCCACCAGGCGATATCCAAAAAACAGATTAAATACACAATACATGTGATACCGAACCACAAAACATAGTACTTACTCTGATTTGGAGTTTACAGCAGTATGGCATATGGCATTATTACACACAGGATCCAAAATATAAGTATAATCAATATGGAGATGGAATATACCTTAAATAACAATTCATTTGTTCATATTTAAAATAAAGCGGAAAGATAACATTACACGGTACAAACATGACCGGACTCAAATGACTTGGGGCCCCCGAACTAGTATCCTTCGAACCCTTCGTCATCACCCTGATCTTCCCGTGCCTTGCGCTTTCCTCTATCTAAAATACAACACAAGTATTTCGCCCAACACATGGTCAGATATACATGATAAATGATTCTCAAGATATTATACAATTCACATATATAAGATTTCAAGCATAACAACCCGTCTAACGAACATACCCCTCGGGCATATAAACGCTTAGTCACAAAACGTCGAACACATCCAAATATAAGAATGGACTATGAACGACTAAGATAGTACGGCTCAAGAGGGACATCACAGTACGCCCGATCCGAATATGTGTCAGTGCACATGTCCACCCCATATACGGAATCCAGGATATACGTGGGACAACGTACCTAATTAGTCTCAACGAACTACGTCTCGTGTGCACAGCCCAACACGAAAAATATTCTCGCATGACTATATATGTGCCCGGCTAAAAATCCTACACAATATCCAATCGGAATGTAGATATGACTCCGGATATGTCACGATGCAACATGACAACGAATTCAATAATTCACAAATCCGATTAAAGATCGAGGACTCACCAAAATGACAATAAGATCAACGATATCAAGGGTTCGAAAATGACGAACTTGGGAATACAATCCCATGATGAAAACGGGACATCATTAAGAACAACCTCAAATCACAAGACACAAGTTTATAAGTGTTTCATATACACGAAATGCATAACCATCGTAAGAATCCACACATCATTATAACCAAGCAAGATAACTTGCCTCAATACGGAGGCGAGAATAGTCCTTCCTTCTCAAACGAACGAATGGCCCTCGATTAAAAATCGGTTACTCGAACAATCAACCTTGAATGAATTATATTTTACTCAATGATACGTTCATATGATCATCTATACCAAATTTTAACGAGACAACATCCTAATTCCCATTTGAGTAGTTCAACTTTTTAAGATATTGAAGTGTTACTCCAAGAACCTTATTCAATACCATTCTATTCTTACAATTGATTACAAGATATTTACCAAATGTTTGCTGGATTAAGAATTGATCCATAATGTGTTAAACAAAAATCTCCTACCCTTTAAACTTATCAAGAACATCTCAATTGATTACAAGTAAAAATATGCATTACATACAATCACTAGTGATAAATCTATATCATGATCATGAAGACTATCTCAAGTTTAACACCATCCTTATAATCTTCTAACTATCCTGGAGATTCAAATATCATACCTCTGAATTTAGCTAGCTTAGGTTCAAGAAGGTCATTACATTCTTCTAATGATCAACAAGGGTTTCTTAAAACATTTTATGGTAATTATTCCAACAAGTCATTTACATTACAATGAAACAAGGACTATTATTATTCCAATGGTGTTATTAGTCTAGCAAGGATAGTGTGGTTTCACTAAACATGATCATCATCATTCAAAACACCAAGAACACATCATTACAAATCCCCTAATCATCATATTCATCATTAAGTTTGTTGGAAGCTTAACTATATACATGTTTAGCTTGATTAATTCATCACTAGGTGGAGTATAATTAATCACTATCATTATAATTACGAGATTATAGGGTTAAATCATATACCATACCTTCAGAATTGAAGAACAATACACCAAAACCACAGGAACACAATCTAAGCTTCAAGAATGACTCCAACTCCCAATCAACAAGCTCCAAAACCAAAATGTAAAGCTCAAACACAAGTTGGAAGAAGGTAATTTTGATCTAGAGATGAAGGGGGATGATTATATGGGTGAAAAATTAGAGGTTGGACGTGCAAAATG
This sequence comes from Orobanche coerulescens, assembly GCA_033398695.1. Lineage (NCBI taxonomy): Eukaryota > Viridiplantae > Streptophyta > Magnoliopsida > Lamiales > Orobanchaceae > Orobanche > Orobanche coerulescens. The sequence continues at coordinate 185,461,690 of CM065801.1, forward strand.
AAAGACACAAGTTGTCTTTTTATAACAGCACAGTTCGTTACGTACGTTTTCACAAGAGGATAACGTACGTTAACAGCTTTACGTACGCTACACAAAAAGTGTTACGTACGTAAGCTAAGTCCAGAGGCCGTTGTACTGAAATACGAACATCATTACGTACGTTACCGCTTGAAGCTTTACGTACGTAATGTAGGTCAACTAGGTTGCCTCCAAAAGATCAGATATTCGAATCCCGTCCGGCTCCACAGGCCGAAAGTTGAGATCGGATACGATTACACTAGTTACGTACCTAATAGGTGCCTCTTTACGTACGTAAAGGCCTTAAAATAACGTACGTTATGCCTAAGGATTAGCGTACGTTAGGCTCAGGTTTAATAGCTCAAAAATGTACTTATCTATACAACGTTGAGAATTCAATCATAGTGCGAGTGATCGTTATTATTATGTCTATTTATGATATATTCCAACATCAATAAATATTACACAAATGCAACAAGACTACAATAGTATTGAATTATCCGAATAATACAACAGTAAGTAAGAATTTCCGTCGGATATTACAAAAACTGAAACAATAACAACGTTAAAAAATTGTGTCAAAAATATACCAATGTCATTTTATTAAATAATCATGTGACTAATAGTTTATGTATTGTCACATTTAAACAATACTTGTGTGCCAGAATCTACTAAAACGACATGATAAAATAAAATTATTGTGGTAATAGGGTCGACAATAATTGTGTCCATATAACACTAATGGCTACGATTTGATTGGTTCACGGCGTGTAAATTATAATCAATAGCCATACCGAAAGCTAATGGTGTGTCTAAATGATAACAAATATTATGGTTAACATAATTCGTGTGGCTAAATACTAAACTATAGCGACAATAAACATTACTTGTGTGTCTACAATGATTTTATAGTCATGTATTAAATTTATATATGTGACTAAAAACTAAATAATTGTAACACCCCCATGATTTATAGAGATATTACAGGGCCGTAGATTCTTTTTGGAGAACCTACCAGTCTTAGACCAACATAAAACACAATAACCATCAATAGAACCAAGACATTCACACACTTAAAATCAGCATCAACTCCAATCTAACATACATCACAAAGCATACCAATACATGGTCCTGTTGGATCACAACAAATACAACAACTCACAACTGATCCAACAACATAAATAACAACCAACACCATCACATTAAACCGTATATGACAGTACACGCGCGAGTACAAAACTAAAACACAACTATGACCATGACCAAACGACCACCGACTCGAAATAATACATGATATCAGTGTTGCTCATCATCCTCGTGCCCTTACTGCGCCGGCTCGCCACAAGGACCTGTACCTAAATACACAACAAGTATATTCACCCAGAAGGGGTCAGCAAACAGCTGGTGCAAGTAAATATGCATTTGTGCATTGTTGTCGTATGTCCACCTTGTGTTTGTCCGAAGGGATCATCTTGGGTACCTATAATGTGTGCGCTAGATCACTGGACATGTATTTCCACCATGCGTTGGTTCGACGGGATCATCATGGGTATCTATAGTTATGTGCGCTGGATCGTTGGATTACCATGTGTTGTTGTTGTGCATATGTATATTATGGGTTATCCACTTCGTGTTGGTCTTTCAGGATTATCTTGGGATCTATGTTGTGTGCGCTGGACCATCGGATTTCCATAAGTATCCATTGTTGTTGTTATCGTAGGCATATTGATGTCGTCATGTGAGTATGCATTTGTAGGTTTTGTGTTAGGACCATGTCCGTATGTGGTATTGATCTGATCTCGGATTAGACTAACGTGATTTGTCGTGGCATTGCATAATTCGAGGTATGTTCTGTATCTTCTTTTTGGTTCTCATTTTTGGATGGACAATCGACTATCGTGTTGATATTTGTTAATGTTATCCGATGGATCGGATTGGTCAAGGCTGGTACATTTTCGTATCGCGAGTTATGATGATGTTTTGAGAATATTGGGTATTGCTTGAGGTACCGTATGGATGTTATGTTTGAGTTTATTGATTAATCGAGATTACGAGATGTGCAATGTAATGATGGTTATTTTGATGAGAATTATTACGAGTTTGGTAAAGTTACGGCGATAAGATTACATTGGTCGTATTCTTACTTAATATTTTCATTGGTATGAAATTATTGACGCGATGTGACTATTATCATTGTTGGATATTATGGCTGACCCCATCGTGGGCTTTCTTTTTAGGTTCTTGGGATATCGAGCTTGTAGCGGTCGCGAAGAGATGAACTTCCCGTAGGATACTGGCTATGGCATGTGTTTGTGAATCGAGTATTCTGATTTTATGTTGTATTCCGCTGCGAGAGTATTTTAATTGTTTGTCCTTTCCGCTGCGTGAGTATTTTTTTGTTAGGAATACTTGTTAGATTTTGATGATGTCATCAACATAAAATCAAATGTCTATTACTTGGCAAAAATGTAAGGAAGAACCAAATGAGTATCTTCCATAGGCCAAATATGTTAAGTATAAAACTTGGCAAAATGTAAAGAAGAACCAAATGAGTATCTTCTGTAGGCCAAAAATTAGTTAGGCTGAAAATCGGTTAAGTACCAAGTGTAATATCCGCGTTTTCTATTTTCGGTAATTTCTATTTTTGATGTATGTTCGTTTCGGACAACTCGCTTAGCACTGTTTTGGAATTCTGAATCTATTTTGTTCTTGGAGTTTTTCCGTTTAGACGGGTCTCGATAATGTTTTTACGTAATTTCATCTTGTGTTATATTCTGTCTCATGTGTATTCGATTCTCGTTAAACTCGTTCGATTTCGTCGTTTTCTTACTTCCATGAGTTCGTATGCTTGAGTAGAGCATGTTGTGAGTTTCGGATTGTTAATCCGACGTTGTGTCGTGATTTTTCGGATGTTTGGGCCGTTTTTGTAATTTCCTAGAAGTTTAGGGAATTTGTCCCTTGTTCGACTTTGGTTGTGTACCTCAGATCATTTTTGGGTTCCGTACTTCCATTTCGTGTTATTGTTGCCCAAATATCGATCCCTATTGCTTTTATTCTCTTTCCGGATCATTTTTCGTCATTTTGGGATCCGAGGGGGGGTGTGGGCCGCGGCACAGGAATTGCGCGCCGCGGCACACACATCACCCAGCTGTTGTCCGAGCAAACTGTACCGTGTGCCGCGGCACAAGGATTGTGCGCCGCGGCACACAGCCGAGTCAAGCCGCGGCACACTTATCCGGCCGCACAGACACTGTAGCACTTGCCGCCAAAACCGATCAGATCGCGTGCCACGGCACAGTCCGGCAGGGCCGCGGCACATGCCGAATCTGCGCCGCGGCACACTTCGAATGAGTCGTGGCACAACGAGCGGTCAGCCGATCACTGGGCGCGATTTTTGGCCCTGTGCCGCGGCGCAGTTCAGATGAGCCGCGGCACACAATGCGGTCAATGTATATCAGCGTCTTTTCAGCGGTTGCAGCTCATTCTTTCCCTTCCCTTCTTCAACCGTGCGAGAGAGAGAGAGAGACTTGAGAGGGGGTTTTCCTCCATTTATCACTTATTGGTGTAAATTTCTTCATCTCTTTTCAATCGGGTGGCTCGGATTGCGGATCTAACACGTGGTTTTCGGATTTGAGTGCTTGATTCTTCAAGAGGTAAGAACTCCTTTGACCCTAGTATGATTTTGGGGAGGGTTTAGTGGTGATCTCGTATTTTAATCCGAATTTTACCGATGTTGTTGTTAGATTTTGATAGTATACTCGTGACCCTTGGTTTTCTTGTTATTGGTTGGGATGAAATCCCGTTATTCCACCGTTGACCGATTTCTTTTCCTTATGCATGCGTGGTGTCCGATGAATTGTCCTAACGGGTAGAACTAGGATGAATTTCTTCGTATTCATGGTGTTGAGATTGGTTTTATATCATTATTGTGTTAGGGTCGGATTTGAGAGGATTGTTAGGACCGTAACCGTTCCTTCGTCGTTTCCTTCACGTCGTATTATCCAAGGAAAGTACATGTATTACATTCTGTTATGTGCGTATGATTTTGATGCGAATGATGTAAATGGTTTTATTGAACGAATGTGATTGTTTCTCTTCCACCTGGGGATGGCGTGTGGCCTCTGGGGGCCGATACTAATGGGTACGGCCACGGAAGTGGACTTGGGTGCGTGTGTTGATGTTCTTCCACCTGGGGACGGTTCGACGGGACCTATGGGGGCCGATACTAATGGGTACGGCCGCGGAAGTGGTTTCTCACCTGGGGACGGTCCGACGGGACCTCTGGGGACCGATACTAATGGGTACGGTCGCGAGTTACCAAGCGTAGATAAATGTGATGTGGGAAACCTGTTAATATACTGTTTTGGTGTTAATGTGATATTCCGGAATATTGGTTCTCAAAATGATTTTCCTAACGATTTATTTGCGTTGAATCGTGTATGTATATAATGTTGTGTAATTATGTACTTGCACTAGCTATTCGAATGCTAACCCCTTAAATGGGGGAAATGCGTCTTATGCATTTCAGGTACTGGTCGAGCTGAGGAGCTGGCACGGGATGCGCATGCGAAGGATGGGTTGGCATGATGATGTGGCTCGAGTATGCATTTTTCTGTTTTGTCATTGCATGTGTTGAGAACTGGAGATAGATTGTTTATTTTTAAACATGGTTTAAGTCCCCTGCGTGGGCAACGATTTGGTATTTAACTTATGTCTCATGTACTCCGTTAAAATGTTTTGGCCGAGGCCACGGCCTTATTTACTTTTTGGATGCACGTTTTGGGTTATCATTGTGGTTCATGTGTCATGAGTTAGCCTGGTAGACCTCACGGGGGTTCTACGGCGTGTAATGTCCCTTTTGTGAATTGGGATGTTACAATTATGGTATCAGAGCTTTAGGTTTTGAATACCTAGGCTGTCGGTGAAATTTGGGTCTGTCAGTTGCGTCATTAGAGTCAGTTGTTGAGCCAAATATCATCATGCTACCGTCTTTTCGTGCGACCCGTGGCTGTAAGTCTCCTCGAACTCTTATATTTCTGTAATTCGTTTTCTTGCGCTGTTCGGAATCGTGACTTGTGTTACCAACCATGTGAATTGGGAATCTTTCTGATCTTGTTCTTTTCTTATTTTCCCTCAGTATGTTGAGAGGTCGTGGTAGACCGGCTAGGGGACGCGGCCGAGGCCGTGGCCGTGGTGCTGATAATGAGGAGGGCACACTTTCTCAGTCCTCTGCGGACTCAGCCTCTCACTCAGTGCCGTCGGGTAACAATGCCGACGCCGGGGCTACTGCCGTACTTCAGCAGTTGGTAACCCAACTTACTCAGATAGCTCAGGGTGGACGCGAATCCGCCCCGACACCGGAGGAGGAGGCTAGTAAGTGGCTTCAGACGGTGACTAAGATGCACCCTCCTCGTTTCTCCGGAGCTTCGACTCCTCGGTTGGGAGAATTGGCTCTTTCGGTTGTCCAGACCTTTGATGCCGTAGCTTGCCCGGAAGACAGGAGGGTACACATCGCCCGCACCTCTGGATAAGGAAGTCTGCGGAATGGTGGGAGGCCGTTGTGCCCGAGAGACCGTCGAGCTACTTGGGAGGAATTCAAGGCCGCTATGGAAGCAGTATTGTCCGCCGCTACCAAGGAACGCAGACTGTGGAATTCTTCACCGCTACACCTCGGGATGTGCCTATTTCTCGGGCCATCATTTCTTACAATCGGCCATTGGGTTTCGTGAGAGATCAAGTGAGAACGGAGGTGACAAAATCCGTTACTTCAATATGCGCATGAAGCCGCATATTAGGCAGTATGTCGCCGCTCATGTGTGCCACTTTGAAAGAATACCGTGATCGCGCTCGCGATCGAGATGGCTGTCCCGGAATCGAGTCGGTTTCGGAAGCTAAGAAGCGAAGACTACGGCGGGTTCTCGGCCAGTAAAGGTGGGCGATTTCGAGGTCTCGTTCGCTCCTACACCGGGGAAGAGGCCGTTTCATTAGGCCGGTGGATCCTGTGGTAACCGTTCGGTCGATCTGTGGCACTTTGGCGGAGAGTTTGTTTTAATTGCGATCGGCGAAACACGTTATGAAGGATTGCCCATTTCCGTTAGTTGCTTGCTTTACTTGCGGATAGACCGGACATCGGGCAGCTCATTGTGAGAGGGCCACCAGGGCCGCTAGAGTTCCGACTACCACTACCGATCAGAAGGATCACAGTTTTCCAGCCACTCATGTTCCGTAGGGTTCGGGTCGTGGTAGGGGTCGGGGTCAGCCGGATCGCCGTGCAGCCTCGAGTTCGGGTTGATTCACCCCGGTTGTATCGGATGAGGCGCACAGAGGAGGCAGACATTCCGGTGGCGTCAGTACCACTCGGATCCTTACTCATCCAGTTTAGTGCTTTTGATTCGGGTGCTACCCATTCCTTTATTGCATCGGATTGTGTGAATCGTATTGGCTTTAACTACTTGTTTGAGTGTGAACCGTTTGTGGTGGGTACGCCTAGCGGGGATCGTATGGTTGGGGACCGGGAAGTTAGGGATTGCCCAGTGAGGATCGGGAGCCGGGATTGGCCCTCGGATCTCATTGTTATAGACCTTAAGGGTGAGGATTTGATCCTCGGGGATGATTGGTTGGATCGTCATGGTGCTATCATGAACTATCGGACTCATACCATCTCGATAGTTGCCGAGGACGGCACCGAGCATACTCTCGTCGGCTGTAAGCCGGGTAGGTCGGGGTGTGTGATTAGCGCCTTGAAGGCGATGAAACTTTTGAACCAAGGTTGTGTCGGCTACTGGTGTTTCGCTCTGCAAGCGGAGGATGGTGGAATTGACATGTCGTCAATTCCAGTTGTTTGTGAGTATCCCGATGTTTTCCCAGATGACTTGCCGGGATTACCACCGCAGCGAGAGGTGGAGTTTCCTATCGATCTTGAGCCGAATGCAGCCCCTATTTCTCGAGCACCGTACCGTATGGCACCGTCGGAGATGCTAGAGTTGAAGAATCAGTTAGGAGAGTTATTAGATAAAGGGTACATTCGACCGAGCGCATCGCCTTGGGGTGCGCCTGTACTTTTTGTCAAGAAGAAGGATGGATCGCTTCGTTTATGCATCGACTATCGAGAATTAAACAATCTAACCATCAAAAATAAATACCCTTTGCCCAGGATTGACGATTTGTTTGATCAGCTTCAGGGGGCGACAGTCTTTTCGAAGATTGACTTGCGATCGGGCTACTACCAGTTGAGGATTCGGGACGTCGATATTCCGAAAGCTGCCTTTCGGATGAGATATGGCCATTATGAGTTTGTGTTTATGCCTTTCGGGCTAACTAACGCCCCAGCAGTGTTCATGCAGTTAATGAACAAAGTTTTTAATGAGTATTTGGACAAATTCGTGGTCGTTTTCATCGACGATATTCTTGTCTATTCTCGGAGTCGGGAGGAGCATGCCCTACATCTCCGGATTGTGTTAGACACCTTGAGGGCTGAGCGGTTGTACGCGAAGTTCTCGAAGTGTGAGTTTTGGCTCGAGGAAGTGACGTTCCTCGGGCATGTGATTTCAGCAGAGGGAGTTCGGGTAGATCCGCAGAAGATAGAGGCAGTGATGGCTTGGGAGCCGCCTAAGAATGTGAAGGAGGTGAGGAGTTTTCTGGGTCTTGCCGGTTATTACCGTAGATTTGTTGAGAGATTTTCTAAGATCGCTAGACCACTCACTCAGCTGCTCCAGAAAACTCAGAAGTTCGAGTGGACTGCAGACAGGCAGGACAATTTTGACGAGTTAAAGAGACGTTTGACTACCGCACCCGTGTTAGCGTTGCCTCAAGGGAACGAGGATTTCGTAGTGTTCAGTGATGCTTCGGGCCTTGGTCTAGGATGTGTTTTGATGCAGAGAGACAGAGTGATTGCGTATGCGTCCCGCCAGTTGAAACCTTATGAGGTGAATTACCCCACACATGATTTGGAGTTAGCTGCGGTCGTTTTCGCCTTAAAGATCTGAAGGCATTATCTCTATGGGTCGTTGTGTAAGATTTTTACAGATCACAAGAGTTTGAAGTATATCATCAGTCAGAAAGAGTTAAATATGAGACAGCGTAGGTGGTTAGAGCTAATTAAAGATTACGACCTCGAGATACTTTACCATCCGGGTAAGGCTAACGTAGTGGCGGATGCGTTGAGCCGTAAGCCGATGGCGTTGCAGATGTTAGAAGTACATACACCGCAGAGTAGGATCCAGCGAGATCTTATTTGTCAGAATATTGAGGTTTGGGTTCAGAGAGTTCAGGGCCAGTTGTGTGCATTAGAGATCACTTCGTCCTTGACTGATGATATCAAGGCGAAACAGTATGATGATCCGTGTTTGGTCCAGTTGAGGGAGGATGTGAGGCAGGGGAAAGCCCCTGGATTTGTGGTTCAGGATGATGGCGTTCTGAGATTTCGCGGCAGACTATGTGTACCGAATGATATTGAGCTGAGACATAAGATCTTGAGTGAAGCTCATACCACGCCTTACTCCATACATCCTGGTACGAATAAAATGTACAAGGATGTAAGGAGCAACTACTGGTGGAGTAATTTGAAGACAGACGTTAGCGAGTTTGTGTCGAGGTGTTTGACCTGTCAGCAGGTTAAGATCGAGCATCAGTGACCCGCTGGGTTTTTGCGACCACTTCCCATCCCGGAGTGGAAATGGGAGGATATTTCTATGGATTTCATTACTAATATGCCTAGGACTCGGAATGGAATGAACATGATTTGGGTTATTGTCGATCGACTGACCAAATCAGCTCACTTTCTGGGTATTAAGGACACTTGGGGCCCGGAGAGACTAGCACGAGTATTTATTGCAGAGGTCGTGAGATTGCATGGGACTCCTAAGAGTATTGTTTCGGATCGTGATGGCCGGTTCGTGTCACATTTATGGCAGGCTGTTCATCGAGCTTTGGGGACTGAGTTGAGACTCAGTACATCTTATCACCCTCAGACTGACGGGCAGTCAGAGCGGACGATCCAGACGTTAGAGGATATGTTGAGAGCCTGTGCCCTAGAATGGAAGGATGATTGGGAGTCGCACTTGCCGTTGATCGAGTTCACGTACAACAATAGTTGGAACGCCTCGATCAAAATGGCGCCATTTGAGGCGTTGTATGGGAGGAGGTGTAGATCGCCGTTGTGTTGGGATGATGCGTCCGAACTGATTGGTACCGAGCCCGATATGGTAGTTGAGACGAGAGAGAAGATTACTCTGATTCGGGATAGATTGTTAACGGCCCAGAGTCGGCAGAAGCCTTATGCCGACACGCGTCGCCGTCCGTTGGAGTTTGAGGTGGGAGATCATGTTTTGCTTAAGGTGTCGCCGACACGGGGAGTTTACCGCTTCGTCCGGAAGGGTAAACTTAGTCCGAGGTTTATTGGGCCGTTTGAGATTTTAGAGAGAGTGGGAGAGCTTGCCTATCGGCTAGGCTTACCGCGGTCCCTGAGCCACGTTCATAACGTATTTCATGTTTCCCAGCTTAGGAGGTACATATCGGACCCCTAGCCATATTATCGAGGAGAGGCCGGTTCAGATTTTAGAGCGTCGGGTGAAGCAACTTCGTCATAAAACCATCCCTATGGTTAAAGTTCAATGGTCGAGACATGGGTCTGAAGAAGCCACATGGGAGACGGAGGAGAGTATGCAGTCGAGATACCCCGAGTTGTTCGCGTTGTAAGTTTCGGGACGAAACTTATTTTTAGGGGGAGATAATGTAATATCCACGTTTTTTATTTTCGGTAATTTCTATTTTTGATGTATGTTCGTTTCGGACAACTCGCTTAGCACTGTTTTGGAATTCTGAATCTATTTTGTTCTTGGAGTTTTTCCGTTTAGACGGGTCTCGATAATGTTTTTACGTAATTTCATCTTGTGTTATATTCTGTCTCATGTGTATTCGATTCTCGTTAAACTCGTTCGATTTCGTCGTTTTCTTACTTCCATGAGTTCGTATGCTTGAGTAGAGCATGTTGTGAGTTTCGGATTGTTAATCCGACGTTGTGTCGTGATTTTTCGGATGTTTGGGCCGTTTTTGTAATTTCCTAGAAGTTTAGGGAATTTGTCCCTTGTTCGACTTTGGTTGTGTACCTCAGATCATTTTTGGGTTCCGTACTTCCATTTCGTGTTATTGTTGCCCAAATATCGATCCCTATTGCTTTTATTCTCTTTCCGGATCATTTTTCGTCATTTTGGGATCCGAGGGGGGGTGTGGGCCGCGGCACAAGAATTGTGCGCCGCGGCACACACATCACCCAGCTGTTGTCCGAGCAAACTGTACCGTGTGCCGCGGCACAAGGATTGTGCGCCGCGGCACACAGCCGAGTCAGTGCCGCGGCACACTTATCCGGGCCGCGGCACACCTGTGTAGCACTTTCCGGCCAAAACCGACTGTACCGCGTGCCGCGGCACAGTCCGGCAGGGCCGCGGCACATGCCGAATCTGCGCCGCGGCACACTTCGAATGGGCCGCGGCACAACGAGCGGTCAGCCGATCACTGGGATTGGTCAGAGCTGGTACATTTCCGTATCGCGAGTTATGATCATGTTTTGAGAATCTTGGGTATTGCTTGAGGTACCGTATGGATGTTATGTTTGAGTTTATTGATTAATCGAGATTACGAGATGTGCAATGTGATAATGGTTATTTTGATGAGAATTATTCCAAGTTTGGTAAAGTTATGACGATAATATTACATTGGTCATATTCTTACTTAGTATTTTCATTGGTATTTAATTATTGACGCGATGTGATTGTTATCATTGTTGGATATTATGGCTGACCCCGTCGTGGGCTTTTTTTTAGGTTCTTGGGATATCGAGCTTGTAGCGGTCGTGAAGAGATGAACTTCCCGTAAGATACTGGCTATGGCATGTGTTTGTGAATCGAGTATTCTGATTTTATGTTGTATTCCGCTGCGAGAGTATTTTAATTGTTTGTCATTTCCGCTGCGTGAGTATTCTTAAATGACCTTGCGTTATCTGGCAACTTAAGTTACTTTGGATATGGTTTTCTAAACTATTTTGTCGGTACGTTTAGCTTAACGCGTGTTTGTAAACTGTTGAGTTTTGGCATTTCGGGCCTTGTCCTTTCAAATGAGATTTTACAATGGTTTTGATAAATGGATTTTATATAGTCTTCAAATGTTTTTAAAAGATAGTACCGTCATTAGCCTCTTGGGCATTTATAAATGTTTGCGAAAATGTCTTTTACTTGTGGGTGCCATCTCGGGACCCATGGCGCTGCAATATTCCTGGATGGCTCTGGGGGTGTTACAGACACCTGATGAGGTGAAAGAATACCACAAATGGAAGAAATCTGATGAGATGAATCGCTGTTACATCTTCGCTTCTTTAGCATATATATTGCAGCATCAGCATCAGAGTATAGGCACAGCCGCAGAAATGGTGAAAAATCTCGACGAGATGTTTGGTCATCAGAACTGGGTGGCTAGGCAAAATGATATGAGGGTATTAATGACGACCCAAATGTCTGAAGGAAACCTGGTAAGGGATCATGTTCTAAAGATGATTTCTCATCTAAATGAACTTGATATCTTAAGGTCTACTATCGATGCGGAAACTCAGGTTGATATCATCCTAGGCAGCTTACCTAGGAGCTTTGAGAAGTTCCGCCGAAACTACAAAATGAATCGTAGGGAGTATACCTTGGCAGAATTGCTAACAGAGCTTCAAGATGTGGAAGGTCTCTTCCGACAATGGTATCAAGTTCTTACGGCTACTAGTGTTTCGACTTCTAAACCCAAGTGGGGGAAAAAGAAGAAACAAGTGGGCCGGAAGCAAGTGGAAACTCTCAAGGTAAAAAATAAGGCTCGTCAGCCCAAGGCGAACAAAAAGCCAAAGGGAAGGTGCTACAAGTGCGGTCAGAAAGGACATTTTAAAGCGGACTGCCCCTGCTCTTAAGAAATGTATGTCTCGTGCACTAGTAGTCACAACATGTTTGGCAGCTTGTTCTTCCACTTCGTGGATAGTTGATTCAGGCTCCACTGATCATGTTTGCTTCGACTCTCATGGTTTTCACGTAACCAAGCAACTTAGTGCGGGCGATATTACCATAAACTGGGGCGATTAATCTAGGTTTATGGTTGTTGCAGTGGGAGTCGTGCAATTGAAGATTAATGATAAAATATTAGTCCTTAATAATGTATTATTAGTACCATATTTTAGAATGAATTTGATTTCGGTTTCTGAATTGAGTTGTGATGGTTATTCAGTTTCTTTTGATGGTGATGCTATTATTAGAAGAAACGGTGAATATATTTGCAATGGTATTTATACTGATGAACTGTATGTCATTAATACTGCACAAACTCCCATGTATAAACATAAATCGCTTAACTCTTTGTCTAAACCTAAAAAGAGAAAAGAACCTTCGAGCATAAACCAAACATATCTCCGGCATTTACGGTTAAGTCATGCAAGCCTTAGGAGGATTCAAATACTGGTAGATGATGGCCCATTGGATGACCTCCAAGTTGAGTCATTTCCATTTTATGAATCTTGTCTGGATGGAAAGATGACCAAAAGGGTTTTCAAAACCAAGGGCAACCGTGCTCAGAATGTGTTAGAATTGGTTCATACTGATGTATGTGGTCCAATGAATATCCAGGCTAGGTATGGTTTCGAATACTTCATCACGTTTATAGATGATTATTCGATATATGGATACATATACTTGATTCGACATAAGTCTGAAGCCTTTAACAAGTTCAGATACTTCAAGACTGAAACGGAGAAGCATCATGGGAAGAGTATCAAGTCACTATAATTTGATCATGGTGGCGAATACCTTAATGGAGACTTTTTTAGATTTCTTAGCAAATGAGGGGCTTACGTCCCAGCTCACTGCGCCGGGAACTCCACAACAAAATAGTGTTGCTGAGAGAAGGAACAGAAATCTTTTAGAAATGGTTAGTTCAATGATGAGTTATTCAGATTTACCTATTTTGTTCTGTGGATACACCTTGGAAACAACATCGTACATTCTAAACCCGGTGCCTTCGAAATCAGTTCCAAAAATATCCCCAGAACTATGGAGTGGGCGAAAGCCCAATCTAGAACATGTTCGAATTTGGGGTACTCCAGCACATGTGCTGAATAAAGAAACTGATAAACTGGCATCTCGTACGGAGGTACGAGTTTTTGTAGGATATCCTAAGGGAACGAAGGGTGGCTTGTTCTATAGTCCTAAGGATCAGAAGCTCATTATTAACACCAATGCTCGATTCCTGGAAGAAGATTATGTGGTTAGTCACAAGCCCATGAGCGAAATAATTCTGGAAGAGTTGATGGGCGAGACACCGCCTATACCAATCTTACAAGCACCAACTAACACTGCACCTCATATCGATTTTGAGACTTTTACACCAACTTAGGATTTGCCTCATCGTAGTAGGAGGGTTGTTCGTCAGTAGGAATGATTCATAGGTATGGGATAGTCTTCAGTCTCAATTCCAGGACAAGATGATTCAGATCCTTGGACGTACAAAGAGGAATCCAAGATAAAGATGCTGACTTCTGGCAAGTAGCAATGGAATCAGAAATGGGATCTATGGATTCCAATCAAGTGTGGAAGCTAGTAGAACTACCTAATAGGGTACAATCCATTGGGAGTAAGTGGTCTACTAGCGAAAAAAAGGAGGTGATGGGAAGGTTGAAACCTTCAAAGCGAGTCTTGTAACGATAGGTTACACTCAGAATGAGGGTATCGATTATGATGAAATCTTTTCGCCGGTAGCCATGCTTAAGTCAATCCAGATTCTTTTAGCTATAGCTGCGCATTTGGATATAGATATTTGGTAAATGGATGTCAAGACTGCATTCTTAAATGACAATCTGGACAAGAAAATCTACATGCGCCAACCAGAGGGGTTCATTGCTAAAAGAGAGGAGCACTTAGTGTGCAAACTTAAGAGATCAATTTATAGATTTAAGCAAGCATTTAGATCTTGGAACACTTGATTTGACAAGGCTGTTCAATCATATGGATTCATCCAATATCCGAGTGAGAGTTGTGTGTATAAGAAATGCGATGGAAATGTGTTGATGTTTCTTGTACTGTATGTAGATGATATCATTCTGATTGGAACACCTTTGTATGTTATGCTTTGCACTATACCAGATATCTGTCATGCCATGGGCATAGCTGCTTGATATCAGTCGAACACAGGGCCAGGACACTGGAGTGTTGTCAAGCACATACTCAAGTACCTGAGAAGGACTAGGGAGTACATGCTTGTATATCAATCAGATGACCTATGTCCAGTGGGTTATACTGACACAGATTTTCCATCACATAAAGAAAAGTCCAAGTCTACTTCAGGTTATGTGTTTATTCTGGGAGGTGGAGCCATTAGTTGGAGGAGTGTGAAACAAAAATACATCTCGGACTCTACCATGGAAACCGAGTACATAGCAGCTCTGAGGCAGTCAACGAGGCGGTATGCCTCAAGTACTTCATGCAGGACTTAGATGTGATTCCCGATTTGCCAAAGGGTATTACACTTTATTGCGATAATACCGGTGCAGTGGCAAATTCGAGGGAACCACGATCCCATAAGGCAAGTAAACATATCAACTACGAGTACCATATCATACGATAGTTCGTAAAGGAAGGAGACGTAGTTGTAGCCAGGGTTGCATCGGAAGATAATCTTGTTGATCATTTCACAAAGGGCCTACCCTCAAATTTTTTTGAAAGGCATGTGGAAGGAATGGGATTACGGTGTATGGCAGCAATGCTTTGAGTATAAGTGGGATAAATGAGAGACTATGTAATAGAATTGTATACTTAAAAGCATGCTTTGAGTATAAGTGGGAGATTGTTAGGGTTGTATACTGCAAAACATACTTTATGCTTGTATTACCTTATTTCCCTGTGAGTGCCTATGAGATTTTTAATTACATTTAATCACTTATTTTGCATATTTATTCACATTATGGTTATGCAAATGAAATGTCTAATTATTTTATATTGTAGATAATGTGGTGTATTGGTGTAACACAAAAGATCATATTATCGATGCCTTATAAAATAATACAAAGGTTCACAACCTATATAATTATTAGACAAATTATATGAAAGGTTGAAGTGTATGTTTGAGATTAGTTGGTTTTGACTATTAGAATGCATTAGCGTATTTGCATACGTTGAACAGAATCGAAGTGAGATAGTGTCTTCTGTACTGACTGTAAGAAAAACGTAAACCTCAGATAATCATTATTTCTTAATTCTAAGTATATAATATTAAATTATATATTCATAATATTTATTGCTTTGATTTACCATGGGTGAGAGTCAAAATGATTGACTCAATAAGCTTCGTATCTTGGGCAATAATATTATTTATATGACAATTATTATTATAATTAGAAGTCGTGTCCCGACTCGTGTGGGTTGATGATGTCCCCTTGAGGAGCTAGATAATGATTATTATATTAAATCCTACAGGTGGATTTAAGTCTGATATAATAATAAGGTTCGGGTGGTACTACTCTTGGATAATAAATTAATTAATTAAAGCTGTCACTAGCTTAAATTAATTAATGGACATCCGATATCTTAAAAACGAAAAATAACATATTTGAATAAGGAGCCCGATTTTATAAATTGGGATTTCGGTTAGAAGTGCAACATTAATTCTTTAGTGGATTGACTTAAAATTAGTGAACTCAACCATATTAAGAAGGGATTACTATGGGAGGTTGGGTTACACTAGGAGTCTTACCCTAATCCTTCTTAAGATCCCTAGAGTAGTCCAAAGTCTATAAATATGACTTCTAACGTGGGGTTCGGCCGTGAAATACAATTCAACACAAGGAGTTTTGATTTTTTTTTCTAAGTGTTTAATTGTGGGTCTTGACTTGTGTCTTTGATTCCACAATTGAGATGAAATTTTAATTCTTGTTCTACTTCGGAATTACTTAACGAAAAGAAAAATCGAGAGTTGTGAGGAATATGGTTCGGCCCATCCCAGTTGAAGTCCAAGCAAGGTTCGGTAGCTCATTTCCCACACAACGTCCGGACTAAGGCGGATCATACTCTAGAAGATCTAAAGGTAGAAATATAAGGAGATCAAGAAATTTAAAGACTTTGCTTCAAAAGGTAACGTATTCTAAAATCTCTTGGATTTAGGTAGAATACTATAAATTATCATGTAGATGCGTAAATAAATATTGCTAGTTTAAATTGCTTATTAATCTGCGTAATTAATTTTTGACGACCTTAAATAGATCCGATTTTGAGGGCCGATTTTTTGTAATCCAAAACCCACCGTTTCCGCTGCGTTTTATTTCCAAAAGTCTCTTCTATCACTATTTTAGTGAATATAAGACAGTGTGATGATGAGACTCTACAAGCCTATTTCAAGAGGTTCAACGCAGAAGTGAGTAATGTAAATGGTGCCATAGATGAGACTGTGAAGAACTTTTTAATTACGGGAGTCAAGGTCGGGTCAGATTTTTGGAAGAGTCTCTAAGCTAATGAGCCTCCTATGCTAGCAGATCTCTATAGACAAGCAGGTCCCTTCAAGAGAGTGGAGAGCTCTCTTGAAAATATGAAAAAAAAAAAAAAGAGTTATCTTGTAAAGAACGTTCTCAAGTATTTGAGGAGGACTAAAGATCTGGTTCTTATGTATAGTGGTGGAGAACTGAATGTGATGGAATTCACTGATTCAGACTTCCAAGTACAGAAAGACGACGGGATGTCTACTTCTGGCTACATATTTACTCTTAATGGAGGAGCAGTATCTTGGCATAGCACCAAGCAAAGCGCGACTGCTAATTCCACCTGTCAGGTTGATTATAAAGCAGTCTCGGAGGCTTCTAAGGAAGGATTTTGGATTCAGAAGTTTCTGGGCGAACATCAAGTGACACCGTGTGCTGAGCTACCTGTTCCGCTTTTGTGCGACAACGACGGAGCTGTAGTACAGGGTAAGGAGACGTGGTTTCACAATAGTACAAAACACATTGATAGAAAGTATCATCTTGTAAGAGAATTTGTTCGCAAATGATACATTGTGCTGCATAGAGTAGACTCAGCCGACGTCGTCACTGATCTACTGACCAAGCCACTTTCGCATACTAGCTTGGAGCGTCATCTGGAGAACATGGGTATTAGATACCATAGTGTGTGGCATTGAGTGCAAGTGGGAGATTATTAGGAGTATGCCCTTTAATGCCACTCAGAGGACGTTAGAGCGAGGGCATCGTACTTGTTATTATGTAATTATTATCAGAAGGCAATTGAATGGTTCTTTATTTACTGATAATCATTGGTATTCCTATATATATATATATATACAGAAACAAGTCCGTGTATTTGAGAGCAAAATATTTCAGTCTTTATTGGATAAAGGGATCGGCACTGGAAAGGTTTATAGCTCAAATACTTAGTCGTTCGCAAGTCGATGAAACTTGACTGGGCGTTAAGTTTATGTGAAGACTTGTATAATGTGTTCTTTGACTTGTAGAGTGTGTGTCAGCACTAATAGTTAGTGGGACCAGACATTATAGGTATGCCAATGAGATTAGTATACTCGAATCGACTCGCCCTCGATTCGTCACATGGACTTCACTCCGGGACAGTCAATGACATAATCGAAAGGTTGTGATAGGCATTCGTGAACCTTCGACTTGAGCATTTAGTAGGGGTGTACTTGTGACGTTAAGATCTTCACTAGAGTAGTTCGATCCAGAAAACCGAAAGGTGGGGGTCAACCTCGACGTGCATCTTAACGAGCAAGTAACAGGTTCTACTAAATACCAAGAAAGGATTCTTTCTCCGGTAAGTGATGTAACACCCCCAAAATCATACGGGGATATTATAGTGTCGTGGGCCCTATGCCGGAACCCACCAGGATAAAGTTCATTTTCGCAAACATTTCAAACACGCCAACAGGCGAAAGACGGTAATGTATTTTAAATAATTGAATATTTTCTAAAAAACCATTTTTCAAATACCGCCATAAAATCTCATTTAAAAGTTCAAGGCCAAAACGCCAAAACTCAACATGTTCAAAATGTACGTTAAGCCACCACTTATATGTACCGATAAGATAGTTTAGGGAATCAGTTTTACAAAATAAATCCAAGTTCGCAAAATTCAAAAAAGGCCATTTTGAAATACACATGCAATGGATAAAATCTCAGTAGAAAATATATTTGCAGCGGAAAATAACAACCAGAAAGACACTCAATTCCCAAATATACATTCCATAGCCAGTATCACCCGGGAAGCTCATCTCTTCACGATCGCTACTAGCTCGGTCTCCGAGTACCTAAAAATAAAGCCTACGACGGGGTCAGCCACAATACTCAACAATGATAACGATCACATCACATAAATTATTACATACCAATGTAATTACAAAGTAAGAATACTACCAATGTAACCTTACCGTCATAACCTTACCAATTCGTGATAATCCATATCAACCCAATCATTACCAAAATCCACGTCTCGCATTCTCAAATGAGGAGATGCAATAGAATATAACCATCTGTACTATTATGGAAATAATACCCAAAATCCTCAAAATATCATCATAACTCATAAGTGTGAAATAATCCATCTGTGCCAAATCATATCCGTCGGATCACATAATAAAATCTCAATTCTGGTAAAATATTATCAATCACAATAAATTTCTGAAACAACTGCCCAGAACAATGGCAACACGTTTTGGATTATCGACACAAGGTCCGAAAGTTCATACGATCAATAACAATGATTAACCAAGAAATCAACTAAGAATATTATCGACATGATAAAATCCAATACTACCAGCCAAAGGTCGACCACAACCTAGAATACCATCAACATTATAACTCCAACTCAATCAATGAAGGATCAACAATAACCCAGAATATCATCACATGTAAGCTCCAACACGATCAACAAAGGATCAACAACGACCGAGAATACCATCAACATGGTAAACTCCAAACAAGATCAAGAAAGAAAATGGATCTTCAATAAAACAAACCCGACTGTCGAACATACCCCTCGGGCATATGAACAACCAGTCGCAAACTGTCGAACACTACCCCATTACACATGGTGTATGAACGACCAATCAATATGGCTCAAGATGAACGTCACATTATGCCCAATCCGGATATGTGTTCGTGCACAAGCCACCCCGGGTATCGATCGAATACACGTGTGGTCTTGTACCTAATAAGTCTCACAAAGTACGTCTCGTGTGCACAGCTCAATGTGAGGTCATGAACCCATCACATGACTATACGTGCCTGCCCTGAAAATCCTACACATAACCAATCGGCATGCTGATATCACTCCAGATATGTCACGATGCAATATGACAATGAAACTCAAAGAATCACATATCCAATAGGATAAAAAAGACTCACCAAAGTGAACGACAAACTGACAATGAAAAGTCGACACAGCCAGTCAATATCCAAAACAACAATCATGGGATCACCATCCCCAATGAATGATCAACACGATCAACGATCTCAATACAAACAGTCCTGGAATCAATATCCCTCAACGAAATAATCAATACGAATCCCATTATACGAAACATAAACATACAACATATACACCAATTCATCAGAATAATTATCCTCATAACTGAGCAATAGTTAAGTTACCTCCAAGTCGGAGACAATATCTTTTCGACGAACAGACATCCCTGAACGAATACCCAACTATTCAAAGAACCTCAAATTAAATACAGTCAATTCAGTACCAATAAACCATTATCCCGATATCATTATTGTCATTATAAACTACCCTCTATATCCGACAATCGGTAACACAGATCGAAGATAACCCACATCTCTACTTTCACCAAACACATTTAAATCATACACATTTTGATTTAATCAATCAAGACACAACCTACACACTATTATCTCCACAATTCATATTTATAATATCATTTCTATATGAATTATAAATGAACTGAATCCAAACAATTTATTAAACATTATGAACTGAACAAGTATAAACTTGCCTCAATATCGATACGACGAAGCCGAATCTGCCTAATAACATTCAGCAGCAATAACTCACGATCTAGAACTCGAAATCATGATCCAACCAGTCCAAATGAAGGAGTATGAGTCAGCAACATGCTACTCAAAATTTAGCAAAATCGGACCACAATTTACGAATCATCAAGCTATTAAATCACGGCTGCTCCACCGAATATGAAAACTCCAAATACTGAGAAAAACCATGATCCACTCAAAAGAGACTTCAGTATATAATAAATTTCTATAATCATAGAGAATTTCTTTCTTTTAACTCGACACCCCTACACTATCACAAGTCTACGTGAATCAAACCCTTCTCACAACTCTCTTTAAAGAGAATACAAGAAAGGAATTTAACTTGAATCAAATATAAGACTAAAGTATATAACTTGGGTGTACTTGTAAGCAAGACACCAAGACTCCTTACACAGAATAAAGAAGGATTTTCCTTTTCATTCTCAACAGATGTGGGACAAAAATACGTTCTTATAGCATAAGCAATGCTTCTAATCATTATTCTTAACCGATGTGGGACAAACACACATAATCAAGGCTTATCCCCTCCACTCTCAACCAATGTTGGATAAACACACATCCTTATAGCATAAGAAAGGCTTGTCCCTTGTATTATCAACCGATGTGGTACAAACAAACATATTTATAGCATAAGCAAGGTTTATCACCTTCATTCTCAACCGATATGGGACAAACACATCCTTCAAAAAAGAACTACAGTACGAGAGTAATAACTTTTACTACCAAAATCTAAATTTAATCTCCACCATTAATATTGTACCAAACTATTTTATGAATAACATATCCAAAATTCGGCGTAATCCAACGGTTAAATATTCATAAATCTTCAAAATATCGAGACTCCCCAATACGAATCCGGAAAAGAGGAACCTCTCGTTCTTTTGATTATAACATTCACATTGTAAATCAAAATCCAATCTCCATCGTTAAAAATAAAATATATGGTGTTGAAAACTTACTGTCAAAATTTCAGATTAATCCGACGGTTGTATTCTGTAAGTTATGTCCGTAATATTGCTGCATGGGTAAATATCTTCACTCGTGAATTACAGTGCAACTCTTCAAGAATCGAAATTAAAACCGAATGAAATTCTCTAGATGCTGATGGTAAGATAATATGCAGTACAACAAAAAATATATATGATAAATATTACCACACGATTGCTTCCATACGACGCAATTATATCGGATCGGATACGGGCCATGTCCGTTGACAAAACTAAATTTCTGCATATAGTTTCCACAAATTCGACCATAACTTTCTCGTCCGAACTCGGATTGACTCACCGTTTGGACCATCGGAAAGATAACTCGATGATATTTCAAAATCTTAGGTTTTATAATTTTTGAAGTTTTAAAAAATTAGTGGTGAGTTTCCAAAGTCAAACCTTGTGCATAACACTTTCCAAAAATGCCCAATCTTATTTTCACTATTACTTTTGGTACTTTTTTCGTATTTTAAACCATCCGAGAATATAATTGCATCTTTAATATATCTATGACAACTCAAGAATCCCTTACTTAATTCGGATAATTTCTCTACCTTCGTCGAATAATTTATCGGAGAATATAACGTTGTAAACTGCTGCATTCTACCAACGATTATTCGACGGGATTAGAAAGTACTATTCGACATCTTAAATCTCATTTACATGAAATCACGAAAATAAATTCACCATATCAATATTCCAATAAATCATCGAAGAAAAAATACTGCTTGAAAATTCAGGATATTACGTATTACCCCCTTAAAATAAGTTTCGTCCTCGAAACTTGCAATTCTGTCACAAACAATAGCTCAACCAGAATATCCAAAAATCATCATGAAAATAATCAATCATCACCACAAGGAATAACCAAAATAGTATACTTACAGGTGTGTGAAGCCGATGATCTCTCGTGATACTAGCATACGACTCCCATACGAAGTCTCAACAGTCAACACAATACCAATATACACCAATATCGCAATTATAGAAATTTTAAAAATATCTCCAAAAAAAAATTGGAACCTCCAGAAATCGGTTTGATTCAAAAGTCAGAAATATCATTTTCTAAAAATCACGCTACTACTGTACCAGTAGAGCCACATAACATACATGCTCGGGTTTTACAAAACCCAAGCTCTGATACCATCTTCTGTAACACCCCCAAAACCATCTGGGGATATTATAGTGTCGTGGGCCCCGCGCCGGAACCCACCAGGCTAAAACTCATTTTCGCTAACACTAAAACATGCCAACAGGCGAAAAACGGTAATGTATTTTAAATAATCCAATACTTTCTTAAAAACCATTTTTCAAATACCGTCATAAAATCTAATTTAAAAGTTAAAGGCCAAAACGTCAAAACTCAACAGTTTCAAAATGTACGTTATGCCACCACTTATACGTACCGATAGGATAGTTTAGGGAATCGATTTTGCGAAATAAATCCAACTTTGCAAAATTCCAAAAAGGCCATTTTGAAATACACACACAACGGATAAAATCTCAGTAGAAAATTTATTTGCAGCGGAAAATAACAACCAGAAAGATACTCAATTCCCAAATACACATTCCATAGCCAGTATTACCCGGGAAGCTCATCTCTTCACGACCGCTGGTAGCTCGGTCTCCGAGTACCTAAAAATAAAGCCTACGACGGGGTCAACCACAATACTCAACAATGATAACGATCACATCACATAAATTATTACATACTAATGTAATTACAAATTAAGAATACTACCAATATAATCTTACCGTCATAACCTTACCAATTCGTGATAATCCATATCAACCTAATCATTACCAAAATCCACGTCTCGCATTCTCAAATGTCGAGATGCAATCGAATACACCATCTGTATTGTTATCGAAACAATACCCAAAATCCTCAAAATATCATCATAACTCATAAGTGTGAAATAATCCATCTGTGCCAAATCATGTCCGTCGGATCACACAATCAGATCTCAATCCTGGTAAAATATTATCAATCACAATAAATCTCTGAAACAACTGCCCAGAACAATGGCAACACGTTTTGAATTATCGACAAAAGGTCGGAAGGTTCATACGATCAATAACAATGATTAAACAAGAAATCAACTGAGAATATTATCGACATGATAAACTCCAATACGACCAACCAAAGGTCAACCACAACCGAGAATACCATCAATATGATAACTCCAACTCAATCAATGAAGGATCAATAATAACCGAGAATATCATCACATGGTAAGCTCCAACACGATCAATAAATGATCAACAACGACCGAGAATACCATCAACATGGTAGACTCCAAATAAGATCAACAAAGAAAATGGATCTTCAATGAAACAAACCCAACTGTCGAACATACCCCCCGGGCATATGAACAACCAGTCGTAAACTATCGAACACTACCCCATTACACATGGTGTATGAACCACCAATCAATATGGCTCAAGATGGACGTTACAGTACGCCCAATCCAAAAATGTGTCCGTGCACAAGCTACCTCGGGTCTCACGAAGTACGTCCCGTGTGCACAACTCAATGTGAGGTCATGATCCCATCACATGACTATACGTGCCCGCCCTACAATTCCTACAGATAACCAATCGGCACACTGATATGACTCCAGATATGTCACGATGCAACATGACAATGAAACTCAAAGAATCACATATCCAATAGGATAAAAATGTTGGAATATTCCATTCCAAATACTCATTTATAGAGTTTTGATGATTAAGTTGTTAATCAAAGTAAAACAACAAAGAAGCAAACAAAACAACAAAGATGTGGAAGACACAAAAAGCTAGAATTAACAAGGATAACGTACGCTATCTGACAGAAATAGCGCACACAATCGAAGGATCTTAACGTATACAATATACAAAGCACAACATACGTAATAAGGAAGTTTCCTGCAGATGAGTCGAGTTACGAAGCTACCTGAATGACTTACCTGATGAAGATAGCGTACGCTACAAAGGAAGGATAACGCACACTATTGAAGGAGGCTAACGTACGTAACACAAAAGTGTTAACGCACGTAATGATGTTTGAATACGAATTCAAACAAGATGAGCGTTGGGAAAATTTAGGGTCAAAGTCAGAGAATCAAACGGTCAGTTTGACAAAAGTATGCAACAAATATATAGCTTAATGCACGCTACGTCTAAGGATTAACGTACTCTAATGAGACAAGATAACGTACGTAAACGTGAAGTGACAACATATGTGCAGCACAAACGAAAGCCACTGGACTGAAACTGGAAGTCGATAACGTATGCTACATATCATGTATAATGTACGTAACAGTCATAACGCACGCTATGAGGAAAGTCTAGCCCACGCTAGCAAGTCAAAAGTGACTAACGGCTAGTTGGATGAAAATGGCTATAAATACCAAACCACTTGGTATCAAAACATACAACAATCTTGAGAAAATCATTCATACTTGATATACCATTGTATTCATTCTAGTTGTTGTATTTGAGCTTATATTGTTTAGTGATCGAGTGTTATACACGAAATCATACAAGAGAGGAAAAAGAAAGGATATGATTGGATTCAGTGTTATTAGGATCAAGGATCCGGCATTGTTAGAATTGTAACACCCCCAAGTTATTCAGGGTATATTACAGCGCCGTGAGCCCCGCCGTGGGACCCACAAGGCTAAACATACGCGGAACTATAAACTTGACCGATAAGGTCTACATACAATAGAAAGAAAGACGATACAAATGGTATTCGAAACCATAAACAATGAAACCATATACATCACTGCACAAATCAATACCTCGGCAACACAGGCCGGAACATCAAGGAAACTGAAATACAATACTCGAGTATTTAAAAATCCATTCCAGTACAACAACACTGAATGGAGGAAACCAAAAGAGATAACCGGAGACAAGACACAGTATCACACTTGCCCATCATCTTCATGCCGACTGTACCCGCCGTCCGCTCTCCCCGGAACCTGAAATACATGAAACGTATTTCCCCCATAAAGGGGTTAGCCGTCGAATAGCTAGTGCAAGTATAACAATATGAAACATAATACTTCTCGACAATAAAGTAAATGTAATCCGTCAATTCATCAATATCCGTCAATTCATCAATATCCATCAATTCATCAATTTAAGACTAGTATTCCGGAATAACTAAATCTCATAAGACGTATGTGAATGCCGTAGAAACGGTTCGTTCACCTCATACGCCGTTACGTATGTGAATGCCGTCAAAACGGTTCGTTCACCTCATACGCCGATACATGTAGGAATGCCGTCAAAACGGTTCGTTCATTACATGCCAATCAATATATCTATGAATGCCGTAAAAACGGTTCGTTCATGATATGCCATAAATATTTCTTACTTTCAAAGTCGAGAACGTACAATCATAAATGTATACTTGCCTTAATAAACGTTACCGAAGATCCCGAAGAACACGGTTCGACCGGGAAGCTTGAACCACGAAGAAGACAACGAACGGAAGGGTTTCAACTCGAGTTCTTCACAAGAATTCGACCCTAAAAACATAAATTCAATAAATCATCGATCATACGAGGAAGAATAATCGCAGAACGCCCGAAAACCCCTCTATGACATTTTACCGGACACCTTCAAGGCGTCGGTCAAGAACTCGACCAAAACAACGAATCGATACGATCCAACCATGGGATAACAAGGGAAATGATACAATACATCTAAATAATCATCAATCCATCACAATCCTAAGTTAAATCGGATTAAACGAAATCGAACAAAATACCCAAAATCCCCAAAATTAGATTTGGAAAATCGACTGATTCGCTCGATCAAAGGATGTTATAGGATGGATGATTGATGATATGAGCTCCAAGACTCCATGGATATGTTGTTAAACAACATGGCTTCAAGCTTAGAACACGCCCAGCTGCGGAAGAGGAGAAGAAGACGGTGAAAAATGGCAAGCACAACGTCTGCCGGGCCTTTTAGAGGGGTTGGATCGTCTGCCGGACACGGCCCGTGCCGATCGGCACGGTCGTGTCGCATACCGGCGACAGGACTCGACCGTGTCCTGCTTGACACGGTCGCGGCGCGGAGGGCCTTCCGATAGTGACCCGTCCGACAAATGACTTCGGCATGACTCGACCGTGCGAGCGACACGGCCGGGCGTCTTTCGACAGTCGCTTATCCGGAAGGGTTCGGCACGGGCCGTGTCGGACGACACGGTCGGGTCCTGAGGCGAGACTCCGGCATTTCCGGACGAGTACGGCACGGGCCGTGTCGGACGACACGGCCGGGTTCGGCGGCAGTGATCGCCAATAACGAGCGGGTGAGCTAAAAGCGACCATAACTCTCTCGTCCGACTCCGATTGACTCACCGCTTGAACCATTGGAAAGCTAACTCGATGCTCTATAATATTGCGAAGATTTAGAATTTTTGGAGCTTCCAAGAATTTATGGTGATTTAACAAAGTCGAACTCATACGTGGAAAAGTCGCTAAAGAACACGAATTCAATGAGCGATACCGAAACGAACTCGGATGACAAAAAGTGTAGAATTAATCATTCTCGGGATGACGAAAGCGGTCCCAAGAAAGTCGTCAAAATAGACTTCCGCCAAAAATAGAAAATTTCCGGGAACAAAAATTACGTATTACATTCTACCCTCCTTAAAAGAAGTTTCGTCCGAAACTTAAAGCAGTAGGGGAAGGAATATTTCGCCAGAAAACTCAACGAGATGCACAAGAATCAAACATACGCCCAAACGGCGAATCATCAATATAGAACATAACAATACATTACCCGAAGGTAAACCAAACCAATGCCGAAAAGATACGAATTCACAATGCCCGAAGGCTCCAACGGAAATACCGATACATCACAATGGCTCGAAAGCCAATGACCCCAAAGTCAGAATCATCACAATACGATCTCAAAGAAGCAAACCTCGATCGGACATACCCCTCGGCGTATGAACAACCAATGCAAATCGTCGGACATATCCAATACAACATGGACTATGAACGATCAATCAATAAAGCTCAAGAGGGACATCACAAGACGCCCGATCCGAAATGTGTTCGTGCACATGTCCACCCGTATACGGAATCCGAATATACGTGTGACAATGTACCTAATTAGCCTCAAGAACTACGTCTCGTGTGCACACCCAATGCGGAAATATCCACGCATGACCATCGGGTGCCCGGCTAAAAATCTTACACATAACCAATCGGCACGCAGACATGATTCCGGATATGCCACGATACAACATGACAACGAAACAAAAGGGATAAAACAACCAATACGGATCATAAGACTCACCAAGTGAACGATGACACACGAATAATGAAAGATCGACACGACCGACGATATTCAAAACAACCCTCCAGGGATCGAATTCCCTAAGGACCGATTAACACGAACAACGATCACAACACAACAATTCGGAAAATCCTCAACCCTCAACGATCACAAAATTACCGAGTTCACAAGAATAATAATGTGCTGCCTTTAATCGGTCAACACGACAATAATAATTCAACGGATGGGAATTATCATTGATAATCCCAATTCAATACTTCGATTACCGTAGAATGGCCAATCGATAACAATGATACAACGGATGAGAGTATCTTCGACGGATGGGAATTATCTTCGATAATCCCAATTCAATACCTCGATTACCTAGAACGGTCAATCGATAATCAATGATACGATAGAATAGATGTCCCTTGTCTTAAACCGACCACCGAAAGCGGAGATGACAAAAGGATATATCAAATGTCCCCAATCGGTTAACGCAACATCATAGCAACAGATCCAATTCGATGACAAAGATTCAACGATGTCTCAGAACGACATTAATCGCGAATAATAATAATCGATACATCGATACCGCGAACCGCTATCGATAGCAACTTTACCAACAAGTATCGTAATGCCTTGAACCGCCATTTACAAACAACGGTAACATTTGGCATAATTTGCCGACGGCGTCGTGTCAACCAATCCCTTGACATCAATACAATCATAAAGAGGCCAAGTCCCAAAATGATACACACAATCGTACGCCTACACAATAACATTAGTCTCATTGATTAGTACGAGTATAAAACTTGTCTCGACCAAGTTAATCGACGAACCCTTCAACCTTAACCGCAACACAACATAATTCACGATCAAACATCATACCTTATTGTAAAACGAAGGATTGATAATCAACCGGTTCGATGACGACCAATATAAATACCACCAATCCACGAACTAAATCTTTTTACAATAACTCGACTAATCACAGTATGAACAATCCAACTCGGACACTTACAAATCCCGTCCACAATACGAGTGAAATATGATGATCATATCAGAACCAATTCGGACCAATAATAAGGGTCTAAATGTTCCAAACTCAATTCTTAAATACGAATTGACAAGGTTCCCTTCTCGTAAATCCATCGTTAAAATTTACTTATAACCGTCGTCAATTCGAATCATCCGATCTCAAAACAATAGATAATCATATTAAAAAAGGTTATCAAACAATCCAATCATTCGATTTGAATATTTGCTCCATACGTATGGGCTTCCAAATTCAGAGATGAATAATAGTATCATCAAACTCATAATCACATTCGTATTCCTATATGAATATTATTTCCAACACATAGTTTAGCTCTAGATATGAATATTCCATATTCATTTTCAAAACATCAACACTTTTTAAAAAAAAATTTCATCACCTCGTATAATTCAAGAGTTCTTCAAGAACATGAAATATCCGAAATCACGTTCCGAACAACATCTCCGAGGTATATATCTCCATGTTACCATTTTCTTCATCATGTCATTCATACAATCTCAAGAATCGCAACAAAACCCTTATCACCATATGAAGAAGATCTCAATGATCATATCAACATCCGAAATCTCTTATTACAATTCCAACAAATCTCGTATAACATTATCACATGATACCATAATTGTAACACCCTGCATCCTCCCAGGAATATTACACGCCGTAAACCCTTCTCACAAGGATTTACTGTGCTAAGCACAATTTTCCACGTCATTCCAAAAATGCCAAAAAGACCGATGACGGTAATATTTTTCAAATACTAAAAAAATCATTTTCCAAATACCGTCAAAACGATCAAGGTTAAAATGCCAAAACTCAGTTTAGGGAATCGGTTTTACAAAATAAAATTTCATTGGCAAAATACCAAAATCCATTTCAAAAATACTCACGCAATGGATAAAAGTATAGTCCAATTTATGCATTTTCATTAAAATAAGACGAACATCAAAATACACGATTCCCAACATACTCCCTCCCAAGTAGTAATCCAAAAAAAAAAAAATGAGCCACTATCAAAGGGATATGAGGATTACCTTGTATGGACGAACCACGAAGAAAGAATAATTGAACTCCATTCCAAGAATCATTAAATCATCATAGTCATCATATGGCCTCAAGAACATCAATATCTCTATGATTCCATAATCATAATCAACATATTCAAAGCATATCATTATCTTCCTTCAACATAAACCTCATAGAATATGGATAACACAAGGAATCACTTCAAGAATCAACAATAGTTCCATAACTAAGCTCTAATTCCATGATTCCAAGCTCACAATCATGTTAAAAGTGCTTAGAACACTCTTAAAAGTGAAGAGGGACGAGTTTTGGAGAGAAATATCTCAAAGGATCGTGAGAGAAATGAAAGGCAACACTTCAATATATAAATTGCACTCTCATTACGTACGTAGGTGTCCTTTCTTAACGTATGTAACAACTTTAACGTGCGTAATTCAAAATCCATAACGTACGTAACCATCTCACTGTCTCATTCCGTGCAGTCCATTACGTACGTAACCCATACCATATAACGGACGTAATATACCAGTTCACTTGCTACAGTACAATGGTTGTGTTACGTACGTAACACGTCCTGTATAACGTACGTAACACGTACGTTGACTCACCTGTCAACATCCTCCGCCGAAAGTTGCCGAAACAGGATCCCACCTGCCTCACAGGACTCGGTTCTGTCCGATGCCTTCGTTACGTACGTAATACCTTAGCCTTGACGTACGTAACCATGCCAATCTTACGTCGTAATCTCACCTTATTAACGTCGTAATAATTCCATACTTAGCCAATTTCAACAATTCTGTCCAAAGTCATGACATACCAAATACGAGCATACGGCAAAATCAATACATATACTCAATTCAATAACATTTTCAAACGCTCACAACGTCCTCGAGCATAATTAACCATCCACGATATCCAATATATAAACGAAAAAAATATATCCGAAAAATCGGGTATTACACTCTACCCCCTTAAAAATAAGTTTCGTCCTCGAAACTTGCAATCACTGCACAAACATTTCAACGGAAAATCCAAAATCACCAAGATAACCAAGAATTTTGAATAATCCGAACAACATACTTACAGTGCAGTGAAGACGAAGATCTCCGTGATACTAGCATGCGACTCCTAAACAAAGTCTCAACATAATACCGTTACACACCAATATCGCAATTAGCAATTTAACAAAATCTCAAGGAAGGGTTCACGTCCGTGATCACGACCACGATTCTTCCTACTTTCACCAACATTCTCAAGGGCACACACGTGCGTAAGTATAATCCGAATCGCACATTCTCGAAGTGACCAATTCCCAAGAATACCAAGCTATAAACGAAAGCGATTAAGAAAAATACGAGAAGAGTGAGAGGACTTACAAGTACCGGTCGCACGGTGATGATGGCGAGTAGTGATCGTGGGCAAATGCCGACTCAATCGACCCAAAGACCGACACCTAGGTATCCATAAACCTAAGCTCGATACCATATTCGTAACACCCCCAAGCTATTCGGGGTATATTACAACACGTGAGCCCCGCCGTGGGACCCACAAGGCTAAACATACGCGGAACTATAAACTTGACCGATAAGGTCTACATACAATAGAAAGAAAGACGATACAAATGGTATTCGAAACCATAAACAATGAAACCATATACATCACCGCACAAATCAATACCTCGGCAACACAGCCTAACATCAAGGAAAGCGAAATACAATACTCGAGTATTTAAAAATCCATTCCAAGACAACAACACCGAATGGAGGAAACCAAAAGAGATAACCGAGACAAGACACATGATCACACTTGCCCATCATCTTCATGCCGACTGTACACTTTGTCCGCTCTCTGGAACTCGAAATACATGAAACGTATTTCCCCATAAAGGGGTTAGCCGTCGAATAGCTAGTGCAAGTATAACAATATGAAACATAATACTTCTCGACAATAAAGTAAATGTAATCCGTCAATTCATCAATATCCGTCAATTCATCAATATCCGTCAATTCATCAATTTAAGACTAGTATTCCGGAATAACTAAATCTCATAAGACGTATGTGAATGCCGTAGAAACGGTTCGTTCACCTCATACGCCGTTACGTATGTGAATGCCGTCAAAACGGTTCGTTCACCTCATACGCCGATACATGTAGGAATGCCGTCAAAACGGTTCGTTCATTACATGCCAATCAATATATCTATGAATGCCGTAAAAATGGTTCGTTCATGATATGCCATCAATATTTCTTACTTTCAAAGTCGAGAACGTACAATCATAAATGTATACTTGCCTTAATAAACGTTACCGAAGATCCCGAAGAACACGGTTCGACCGGGAAGCTTGAACCACGAAGAAGACGAGCGGAAGGGTTTCACTCGAGTTCTTCACAAGAATTCGACCCTAACAACATAAATTCAATAAATCATCGATCATACGAGGAAGAATAATCGCGTAACGCCCGAAAACCCCTCTATGACATTTCTGGACACCTTCAAGGCGTCGGTCAAGAACTCGACCAAAACAACGAATCGATACGATCCAACCATGGGATAACAATGGAAATGATACAATACATCTAAATAATCATCAATCCATCACAATCCTAAGTTAAATCGGATTAAACGGACGAAATCGAACAAAATACCCAAAATCCCCAAAATTAGATTTACGGAAAATCGACTGATTCGCTCGATCAAAGGATGTTATAGGATGGATGATTGATGATATGAGCTCCAAGACTCCATGGATATGTTGTTAAACAACATGGCTTCAAGCTTAGAACACGCCAAGTGCGGAAGAGGAGAAGAAGAAGGTGAAAAATGGCAAGAAAAGCGTCTGCGGGGGCCTTTTATAGGGGTTGGTATCTGCCGGACACGGCCGTGCCGATCGGCACGGTCGTGTCGCACAGCTGGCCGACAGGACTCGACCGTGTCTTGCTTGACACGGTCGCGCGCGGAGGGCCTTCCGACGATGACCCGTCCGACAATGACTTCGGCATGACTCGACCGTGCGGGCGACACGGTCGGGCGTCTTTGGCGAGACGATTCTCGCTTATCCGGAAGGGTTCGGCACGAGCCGTGTCGGACGACACGGTCGGGTCCTGAGGCGAGACTCCGGCATTTCCGGACGAGTACGGCACGGGCCGTGTCGGACGACACGGCCGAGTTCGGCCGTAGTGATCGGCCAATAACGAGCGGGTGAGCTAAACGACCATAACTCTCTCGTCCGACTCCGATTGACTCACCGTTTGAACCATTGGAAAGCTAACTCGATGCTCTATAATATTGCAAAGATTTAGAATTTTTGGAGCTTCCAAGAATTTATGGTGATTTAACAAAGTCGAACTCATACGTGGAAAAGTCGCTAAAGAACACGGAATTCAACAGAACGATACCGAAACGAACTCGGATGACAAAAAGTGTAGAATTAATCATTCTCAGGATGACGAAACGGTCCCAAGCAAGTCATCAAAATAGACTTCCGCCAAAAATAGAAAATTTCCGGGGAACAAAAATTACGGGTATTACAAGAATCGCATTCGATATCTACATAAGGTTTACCTAGCACCCATAGAAAGCTAGATTGGTTGATTCCTTGTCCAATAGAAAAGTAAAACGGTTTAACTTGGACCGACATAAAGATAAGTGATTGAACGGTTTACTCGGACTGATAGAAGGCGAGTTTGTAACGGTTATGCCTTGACCGATAGAAGAGAGGTGCAGAGTTTTATCTTTATCCTATAGAAAAAGATACCGAGAGAGGACGTAGGCACGTTTAGCCGAATCTCTATAAATCATGTGCCGATTTATTTTCTGCAATGTTATTTAGATCGCTTTCGCAACGCGAAAGAGTTTTTATAACTCTATCTCTAAACGGCGATACCGACCAATCTTGCTCCAACAATTTGTATCAGAGTGGTATAAGTGGCTTAACATTCGAGGAGAAGATCCAAATGGCATTTCAAATTGCCCTGGTCGAAGGTCTTGCTCTAAATCAACCTCCATTTTTCGATGGATCTAACTTCATGACTTGGAAGAAGAAAATGTCTATTTTCATCCGAGCTTACGATATCGAATTATGGAAAGGCATATGTCTTGGTACCAAAATTCCGACAAACTCGAACGGAACTCTAAAAACCTTTGAAGAGTATGATGATGCAGATTGGAAAAATGACCACTATAATTGCAAAGACATGCAATTATTATATTGTGCATTAAATCCGGAAGAACACAACCGGATATCCTCGTGTGATAGTACAAAAAAAATATGGAAAATGCTTGAAGTCACACATGAAGGAACATCTCAAATCAAGGAGACGAAGATCAACATGCTTCTTCACGATTACGAGCTATTCCAAATGAAAGAAGAAGAATCCATCACAATTATGCTCGACCAATTTTCGGTCATTATGAATGGATTGGCATGTTATGGAAAACCCTTTTCGAGTAGTGAAAAATTTAAGAAGATCATACGATTACTACCTCGAGGATGGGACGGAACGGTGACGGCAATAATGGAATCAAAAGATTTAAACAATCTTGATTTTAGTGCTCTCGTTGGTTCACTTATAAACTACGAGATTGTCCTAAAATCTCAGAATGCCAAGCCGAAGCCGAAGCCGAAGCCGAAGGAAAGAATGAGAGCCATGAAGGCTAAGATGTCAAGAAAGAAAGAAGAAATCCCGATGGACGAAAGTGGCGAAGAATCGGCATATTATGCCAAGAATATTATAAGTTTCAAAACTTATTAAACCGGAGAAGGAAAGACATCTCGGGCGGAATGAAGAAATTCGACAACAACTTTCGAGTCTGTGGTAAACCAGGCCACTTTGCGAAGAATTACCGAGCAAATCCTAAAAAGGAAGTTTTAATTGCCACGTGGAGTGACGAAGACGAGGACGAATTTCATTCGACGATAGCGACGTTGAAAGTCAAGTACATCCTCTCACGATGAATTATTTGAAGCATTCGAATTATTGCATACCGATTTTCAAAATGCTTCAAGTGAAATAAAATCCCTTCAGTCTAAAAATAAATTATTAGAAACTGAAATTTCGAAAATTCTTGAAAAAGGGAAAATTGTCGAGATCGATCATTCTCAATATCTTGAAAACGTTAAAGAATGATCTTTTAAAAGTTCAAGATGAACTTAAAATCTTGACAAAGAAATTTTCGCGTGGAAACGAAAAATTTAAACATATGCTTTGTGCTCAAAAATATACTTTGAATAAACAGGGGTTAAGATAATCCGTAAATTTCAAAATACCCCACTGCGAAAAATGTTTAAAAATTGGGCATCATTTTATGAGTTGCAAAAGCACACGACGGACGATAAAAACCAAAAGAATTGAATTGCAAAAGGAACTTTTACTCTGAATATTGTCTATGTCTCGAAAGAAAAACTAACTATCGGTTGGATCCCCAAAAATTATTTTTTATCAATAAATATTTTACTCAGGGGGAGTATATTTTTAAAGGGGAGATTCTTGTCATGGGGAGTTTTATCCTTTCAATGTATATTTTATCATATCATATTTTATTATAAATTGGTATCGTTTGATTTACACTTTTTGCTGATAACAAAAAGGGGGAGAAAAGAGCTGAATGGGATAAAAAGCGTCATGAAAGAATGACGAGAAAAATAAAAAGTAAAAAGGGGGGGAGCAAAATAAAAAGGAGAAGAGTCGACCAAAGAAAATGAAGAATTTGAAAAACATAAAAAGAAGTAGTCGAAAAGGAAGAAAAGAAAAGATGGGAAAAACTAATGAAACGATCAAAGCCGAAAACTTTGATTCGTGCAAATATATATATATATATATATATATATACACTTTATTTTGAAGGTTTTATCCATTCAAGGTGTTGTTTTGTAATCATATAAAAGGGGAGATTGTTAGATTATTCTATTCCAAATATTCATTTATAGAGTTTTGATAATTAATTTGTTAATCAAAGTAAAAAACAAAGAAGCAAACTGTATGGGAATATTACACGCCGTAAACCCTTTCCGCAAGGATCTACCAGGCTAAACGTCCATAAACAACCAAATGCTTGCCCGGCCAGGGTCAAACAATATAATAATACAGACCGTTAAGGTCACTTACACATAAACACACAGACCGATGAGGTCACACAACTCTATCAACAGGACTGACTAACAACATTACCCACACAGGGGTCGAAATACAATGCAGCGGAAGACTGAATCAACTCTAACAATACAACTAAACTCTACCAACTCTCAACTCTTGATTAGTATCGCAGCTCGTCATCCCCTTGTGCTAATCCTGTGACTGCTCCCCTGAACCTGCATGTACTTGGACGCAGAACAGACATCCACCCCGCGAATACTCGGGGGTTAGTAAAACTCCACTGTTTTACTAGTGCAAGTATCAAACCATACGAAATGTAACAAGCAAATAGCAACTACGAATTTAATACGTAGATCAATTATCAAAATGTTCCCGAGAAGTTTTAGAATTTCAAACTCAAGTAAGAATATTTGAAAAGGAACACATCATCTCGGGGATTTTTAAAGCAGAAATTCTTTTGGACCTCGAGTCCCAATTTACAAAACCTTTTCGTAAACATTAGGGCCTTAGACCGATTCTCGTTTCAAAGCATACTAAATAATATATCATTATGAGTCCGAGATCCATATTTAAAATGTTACCCGAACAATCACTGCTACACGATCATTGTTCGTACACATCATGTACCGAACTCCGGAGGCCTCGACGGACCTTACCCGGACTACATACACTGTTCGTACACATCATGTACCAAACTCTGGAGGCCTCAACGGACCCTACCCGGCCACACACATCGTTCGTACACATCATGTACCGAACTCCAGAGGTCTCGTCAGACCCTACCTGGATCACACACCTTGTTCGTACACATCATGTACCGAACTCCAGAGGCCTCGTCAGACCCTACCTGGATCACACACCTTGTTCGTACACATCATGTACTGAACTCCAGAGGCCTCGTTAGACCCTACCTGGATCACACGCACACACATCGACACGACTCAACTCATAATCATTAAATGTCAAGCCATTCCACAGTACACCGAAATGTACAATCAAGTATGTAAACCAAAACAACACAAATATCATGATCATCACAACGACTCTTAACCAACATAACACACATTCGGTACACAGTACATTGCACAACCACGTGTACAACCATCTCGTATGTACATCGCAATCCTGCACAAATGGCACAACACCGAACACGTATACCAATATATGACTATTATCACAAAGCCTTCAAATTTCGGAAAACACAACCAACTCAAACGGAACATATTTACGGAGGAAAGCAAAATTGTCATACATATCATACGTAATTACTAGTCGCAAGATACAAGTCGTATAATAAGATACTTGCCTTAATAACCGCTACCAAACGCTCCGAAGAACACGGTTCGACCGGGAAGCTCGGACCCCGAAGAAGACAATGAACGGAAGGGTTCCGACTCGAGTTCTTCACAAGAATTCGACCCTAACAACATAAATTCAATCAATCATCGATCATACGAGGAAGAATAATCGTAGAACGCCCGAAAACCCCTCTATGACATTTTACCGGACACCTTCAAGGCGTCGGTCAAGAACTCGACCAAAATAACGAATCGATACGATCCAACCATGGGTTAACAAGGGAAATGATACAATACATCCAAATAATCATCAATCCATCACAATCCTAAGTTAAATCGGATTAAACGGACGAAAACGAACAAAATACCCAAAATCCCCAAAATTAGATTTCTAGAAAATCTGACCTGATTCGCTCGATCAAAGGATGTTATAGGATGGATGATTGATGATATGAACTCCAAAAATTCATGGATTTGTTGACCAACAACATCTCTCCATGATAGGAACAACCCCAGCCGCGGAAGAGAAGTAGAAGAAGGAGAAAAAAATGGCGAAAACACGACTACTGGGCCTTAAATAGGCTGCACAGTGTGCCGCGGCCCAGTGGGAGTGTGCCGCGGCACAGGCCCAAAAATGGCTCCCAGTGGTCGGCAGTGTGCCGCGGCCCGGCCGGCGTGTGCTGCGGCACCCGGTACAGTCGGTTTGGCCGAAAAATGCCACAGAGTGTGCCGCGGCCCTGCCGGCATGTGCCGCGGCCCTACGGCTGCTTTCGGCCGGAAGGCTGAGCACTACCGGTCGTGACTCGGCAGAAGCTGCCAAGCACTACCGGCCGTGACTCGGCCGATCTGCCACAGGCCCAGTTGCCGGCCATGTCGGGCCAACTCCGACTCAACGACCCGACGACCGAAACCCGAACCTGAATACGAATCGATGATACGGTTACGACGTACTCGCAAAGACGAATCTAAGAGATAAGATAACACACAATTCCGACCACCTGAAGGCTCGGAATCCGACAACGGAAGTAATTACCCAAAACTTTGGGAAATTACGAAAATGGCCCAAAACGTCCGAAAATCACGATACGCGATCGAAACACCAAACCAAAGCTTGCAACAAGAATAATAACATTAAATGAACTTACGAGAAACTCGAAACAACAGTTTCGGACGAGATTCGCAAGAATCGAACTCAAGTGCGGAAAATCGTCTAAAAAGCTCGGAACTCAGCAAAACGATACCGGAACGAACTCGGATGACAAAAAGTGCAGAATTAATCATTCTCGAAATGACGAAATGGTCATGAGCGAGTCGTCAAAACGGACTTACGCCGAAAAAAGAAAATTACCGGAAATCGAAATTACGGGTATTACATTCTACCCTCCTTAAAAGAAGTTTTGTCCCGAAACTTAAAACAAGTAGGGAGAAGCAATATCCACTGTCAGGAAGACTCGACGAGATACACAAAAACCGAAAACTCGCGCCCAACGGCGAAACGCCAAAAGACATACGGCGTGAAAACACGCTCCACGACGACCAACACAATGCCACCGACTAAGATTCAAAACAATAACGAGCAATTAACGTCACATCACATGCACACATTTAATCAAAGAAACGCACGCGACAACAAGCCGCACCCGACTAAAACGGCTATGCGAAAGAAACAAATAGAATAACACGATAGAAATCACTCCGATACTCATTAACAAGAAAATGTCCGACGTCAAAACACAAATAATTTCAAGATAACAGAAAATGAGAATACCGGATATTACATTCTATCACACAAAAAATAAGTTTCGCCCCGAAACTTAAACTAAGGTTATCACAGTGATACGAAACAAAATATAACGACACATAATAAAATACCATGCTCATGACCTCGTGGTCCACTGACACGCCTCCGTAGGTTCAACAACTAAACGGGAACTTACACAAAACAAAATATCATTCAACAAGTTCCAAATGTAAAAGCGTCACAGAAACATCTCTACACGCGAAACAATCCGTGTTGCGGGTACCAAAAACACCATCACTAGACATCACTGGGCCCTCCGGAAGTAGGAATAGAATTCCGGTCCCTTATCATCTCGGCAACAATCTCGCAGTACTGAACTCGATGCCCCTCGTGTCCACAGTTATAACAAGTCACTGGCGGTTTCTTACAATGCGCGCGTTCATGGCCTAGAACGTTACAATTGAAACACCTAGGAGCATTACCAGAACTCAAAGACACCGACTTGGATCCTTTGGGTTCTCTAACTGACCGAGAAGGTCCCATACTCGGCTGATACGAGGGTTGAGGTGTGGGAATCCCAATTCCCTTACTTCCCGATGCGTCATCGGAAATCTTCTGCTTTTTCGCTACCGACACGGACTCTGTAGACATTATAGCCATCTCAAACGCCAAGGCTCGATCCTGATAGTCCTTCAAGGTTGTACACATAAAAGGAGCCATACACTGCCGAATCTGAGGTTTCATACACATATCGAAATAACGAACCTTATCTGCCTCACTTTTCACCTGATCCCGAACATAACACAGCTGTCGATTATAATCGACTATCGCCTGGGATATCGACACGTCTCGGGGCGTAGCCGAGAAAAACTCGAAAATCCTATGCTCTTTAATAGGCGGCGGACAATACTCGGCCTCCATGGCAGTTTTGAATTCAGTCCAAGTAGCGGTACGATCACTAGGCGCTACGGCCTCCCACCAGTCTGCAGATTCCCTGTCGAGTAGGTATTGAGCAATAGGCACTCTTCTCTCATCGGGGCAAGCTACAACATCAAATGTTCTGTCCAACTGGAAGAGCCAATTCTCCCAGCCTAACGAGTCCGAAGAACCTACAAAACGGGGCAGGTGCATTCTCATCACATCTCGTAACCACTTACCAGCTCCGTTATCTTCATCCGGAAT
Organism: Orobanche coerulescens; assembly: GCA_033398695.1. NCBI lineage: Eukaryota > Viridiplantae > Streptophyta > Magnoliopsida > Lamiales > Orobanchaceae > Orobanche > Orobanche coerulescens. The sequence goes on from CM065801.1 coordinate 185,501,453, forward strand.
CCCGTCTCGGTGTACGGTCTGATTCATAAGCGCCAACCGGTCAGTCACCTGACGAAGGATGGTGGCGGCGCCAATATCAACATTACCTCTGGATGATTGCTGCTGATCACGACCACGACTACGACCACGTCCTCGGCCACGGCCTCTCGGCATACTGGACGGACGACCAATAAGAATAACACATCCAAACAAATATCACAACGTCAAGATAAGACAATAAATAGCAGCACGTTAAAACATCAACTCCAAGTCATCACACAAGTGCACGAACTAACACTGTAATTTTAGAACTTCATTAAAAAAATAATCCACACAGTCACATCAACAGAGATGTTTGGATTTTACCAAATCAAACACGGTCAAAACCACACACGTATAGCAGGGATGAAAACACTAACAACAAAAATAAAATGTTTCCGGGGTATTATTCAAATGATAAAATTTTAAAATTCTCAAGTTTGAAAAAAAAAATAGTGAAATGAAATTTTTGAAAACACTTATAATACCTCGGTCGTTTAATTAAAACCATGTATCTCATTATCAAAACTATTTTGATTGAAGCTATTTGCAAAACAACACATTGAGGCTTCAATCTTTTCGCTAGACGATATCGTCAAAATGACCTTATCAATATATCATTATCTTTACTAGCGTTATACGGGGTAACAACATGTTACCACGCTATCCATCACTGATATATCAACAGAGATTAAATAACCATGGGGCACGGGTACAACTGTAATAACAAATTTCTACCGGGTCAGTCAAAAGTTTACGGCCGTAACAACATGCAGTTTACGGTCGTAACAACTCTGAGCTTACGGCCGTAATGGAAAACATCTTACGGCCATAACATCTAGTCAGCAGATCGCACTGTCACAATTGTCTGATAGCCCCCAACACACAAACACATAACATTTAAATTCCAAAATTAGGGTCGTTTTGCAAAACAAGATTTTTCCAAAAATTTTGATTTCCACAAAAATGCTCAAATCAGTAGTCTTTAAGGAAAAACGTTTTCAAAGCTACCCGTAGCGGGTATAATTACAACAATCCAAAATAGTCGATATTAAAACCACATGCCCAAATGGCAAACAGGGTCGCCAATTCCATCACATACATCTCATGGCATCAAGTTTAAACACATAGCAAAATCATTCATCGGAGTTTCTCACAAACTCTACCGTAAAACCCATCAAGGTTCACAACTTTCACACCATACCAACCACGTGGTGGTTCAAGGGCCAAACATCAATACATCCAGTTCTATACACGTACAGCGTATCCAAGTATCGAATACAACTTCATTACACAACACCGTGTAAATAAAATTATGCACCACAAATATCACACATAAATGAAACCATGAACACAGTTATTATGCATAAAAAAGGAGACTTACGTCCACAGGCCGCACGGAGACGATGGTCGCCCACGATACTAATCTCATCCGCCAACATATCCAACGCGTTGTGACTACGCACAACTCAACTTGTCACCTGACGATTCGAACGACAAGACAACACATTACTCGACAAATCACGACTCGACTCGACCCAATAGCCTAGGTTTCCACAACCTAAGCTCTGATACCATAAATGTAACACCCCCAAAACCGTATGGGAATATTACACGCCGTAAACCCTTTATGCAAGGATCTACCAGGCTAAACGTCCATAAACAACCAAATGCTTGCCCGGCCAGGGTCAAACAATATAATAATACAGACCGTTAAGATCACTTACACATAAACACACTGACCGATGAGGTCACACAACTCTATCAACAGGACTGACTAACAACATTACCCACACAGGGGTCGAAATACAATACAACGGAAGACTGAATCAACTCTAACAATATAACTAAACTCTACCAACTCTCAACTCTTGATTAGTATCGCAGCTCGTCATCCCCTTGTGGTAATCCTGTGACTGCTCCCCTGAACCTGCATGTACCTGGACGCAGAACAGACATCCACCCCCCGAATACTCGGGGGTTAGTAAAACTCCACTGTTTTACTAGTGCAAGTCTCAAACCATAAGAAATGTAACAAGCAAATAGCAACTACGAATTTAATACGTAAATCAATTATCAAAATGTTCCCGAGAAGATTTAGAATTTCGAACTCAAGTAAGAGATATTTGAAAAGGAACACATCATCTCGGGGATTTTTAAAGCAGAAATTCTTTTGGACCTCGAGTCCCAATTTACAAAACCTTTTCGTAAACATTAGGGCCTTAGCCCGATTCTCGTTTCAAAGCATACTAAATAATATATCATTATGAGTCCGAGATCCATATTTAAAATATTACCCGAACAATCACTGCTACACGATCATTGTTCGTACACATCATGTACCGAACTCCGGAGGCCTCGACGGACCTTACCCGGACCACATACACTGTTCGTACACATCATGTACCGAACTCCGGAGGCCTCAACGGACCCTACCCGGCCACACACATCGTTCGTACACATCATGTACCGAACTCCAGAGGTCTCGTCAGACCCTACCTGGATCACACACCTTGGTCGTACACATCATGTACCGAACTCCAGAGGCCTCGTCAGACCCTACCTGGATCACACACCTTGTTCGTACACATCATGTACCGAACTCCAGAGGCCTCGTCAGACCCTACCTGGATCACACGCACACACATCGACACGACTCAACTCATAATCATTAAATGTCAAGCCATTCCACATTACACCGAAATGTACAATCAAGTATGTAAACCAAAACAACACAAATATCATGATCATCACAACGACTCTTAACCAACATAACACACATTCGGTACACAGTACATTGCACAACCACGTGTACAACCATCTCGTATGTACATCGCAATCCTGCACAAATGGTACAACGCCGAACAAGTATACCAATATATGACTATTATCACAAAGCCTTCAAATTTCGGAAAACACAACCAACTCAAACGGAATATATTTACGGATGAAAGCAAAATCGTCATACATATCATACGTAATTACTAGTCGCAAGATACAAGTCGTATAATAAGATACTTGCCTTAATAACCGCTACGAAACGCTCCGAAGAACACGGTTCGACCGGGAAGCTCGGACCCCGAAGAAGACAATGAACGGAAGGGTTCCGACTCGAGTTCTTCACAAGAATTCGACCCTAACAACATAAATTCAATAAATCATCGATCATACGAGGAAGAATAATCGTAGAACGCCCGAAAACCCCTCTATGACATTTTACCGGACACCTTCAAGGCGTCGGTCAAGAACTCGACCAAAATAACGAATCGATATGATCCAACCATGGGTTAACAAGGGAAATGATACAATACATCCAAATAATCATCAATCCATCACAATCCTAAGTTAAATCGGATTAAACGGACGAAATCGAACAAAATACCCAAAATCCCCAAAATTAGATTTCTAGAAAATCTGACCTGATTCGCTCGATCAAAGGATGTTATAGGATGGATGATTGATAATATGAACTCCAAAACTTCAAGGATTTGTTGACCAACAACATCTCTCCATGATAGGAACAACCCCAGCCTCAGAAGAAAAGTAGAAGAAGGAGAAAAAAATGGCGAAAAAACGACTGCTGGGCCTTAAATAGGCTGCACAGTGTGCCGCGGCCCAGCCCAAAAATGGCTCCAGTGGTCGGCAGTGTGCCGCGGCCCGGCCGGCGTGTAACACCCAAATTTTTTTTTTTTTTTTTTTTTACCGAAATAATATAAAGTTTGACACCAATTCATAAAGGAACTTCATTTATTTAATTTAATAAGCCAATAATGGCAATCAAGTTATCAAAATTCTAAAGAAAACAACATAAGTAAAACTTTCTAATATAGAAATATCAAAAGCGGAAGTACTAAAAATGTTCATTGACGTAAAATAAATAGCAGTGTGTCACGAATGCCCCCGTCAGTCCCTAGCCTCCTTAATCGTAAAACCTGAAAAATGTTAAGTAAACCGTAAGCACAAAGCTTAGTGAATTCAAACACAACATTATACCAACATCCACAATCACTAGACCTAGATTAAAATATACAGTTATAACATTTAAACATAAGCCAAGAACAAATCAAGGCTTATAAGGAGGGCTAGTAGGTTACCCGCATCTCACAAACCGAAGAGTATTGGGTTAATCTTACCCTCACCTCACATCCCGGAGGGTATTGGAGTAATTATACCTAACCACGCGCACCGGACAAAAGCCGGATAATTGCTATGATCCCCTCAACAATAAACATACAAAGGCACATGTATGATTAACAATTTAAGCATGCATCCACATTATCATACCATAATAATAATTTAACACTCACGTGCTAACCTAGCAATCATAAATATTGAGACAATGGAGTGAGAGAACTCACCTTGAATACTTAAGGGAGATTGCTAAATCAAAACTGGCTACCACACTTGAGCAAATTCCAAAACTTCACCTATTATAAACTAGGAGTTAGGATATACCCAAAGATGAAGCTTAAAGACTTAAACAAAAATCTGGACAGCAAGGTCTAAAAACAGACCCGCCGTTAAAGATGGATTTACTTAATTTTCCTAAGTATTAACATATCAATATTAAATTTTTCTAAGAAACTAGAGTCTTTCCCCTTTTTAAAACAGTAAAGAACTCACTCTAACTCCAAAATATGAATTTATTATGATGCTTTTAAAAAGACATCGCAGTGCAGTCCCAAATCATAGGAATCAGTAGTGTTGGCCAATTCTACCCAACTTGTGGGTAGACATTGTCCAAACTAAAAATCACAGATATAATAGACATAAATACCAAAGTCTCAGAGTTGGAATCGACCAAAAAGGGTTTCCCAAACTCTAGATACGAAATTTACAACATGACTAATTACAAAACCCTTAAAAGCTGATGACAGAAAACTGATCTGGAGTGTGAACTCAATATGACCAAGAAATACTTGGAGATAACATCCCATAAACTCCAGATCACAACTTTAGGTCATAACACACATGTGGGAACTTGGAATCCCATTAGATCATTTCCCAAGCCCTAGAAACGAATAAAACAAATTGACCTATCAGATCAGACCCGGATCAGACCTACCAGCAAAGGTGCCGTTCTTGCCCATGGATAAAGTCCTAATTAGTGAGAGTGACGTTCATAAGAAAGTTACCCAACACAATTTGTAAACTTTTGGCATAGGTTTGAGATCCGTTTGAGTTATAGAATTTAAGTTATGATTTTTGTAAGATGACTACAAATCTGATGGAAACAGAATCGTAGCCAACCCTTAATCTTTTTAACCAATCCATTCCTCTCCCTTTTGAAACACATTCCTAGATGTGTTTATCACCCAAATTTAGTCCCCTATGAACATGGTGGCACTAAAAAGGGCTAGGGGTTATTGGCATTTCATTTAGTCACAAGGAAAAGAATCAAATCAACATAATATATGACAAACCACTTAAACTCATAATTTTCCCCTTTCTTAAGGGTTCCTTGATCTTTCAAATACACAAACATTTATATACACATCTTAGAAGATGCTATAAAGTTGTATACTTAGATCTAAACATATGGATATGGATATGTTGAGAATCAAAATAATAATTAACAAGAATTATAACCATTCACAAGATCTATCACATTTTATCACCTAAATAAAACTTGGTGATTTCCATGGTTCATTTAGACCTTGTATTTTATATAATCATCTAGATCCATCATACACCATGTATAAGGTGTAGATATAATCTAGAGATGATGATAACATACAACTTATAACAATAACAACATTGGTTAAAACCATAAGATCTATCTTCTTTAAATCACACAAGTTACAACTTGATGATTTTTATGAATCATATAGATCTTTTACATAATATGATCATCTAGGCTCATCATACACCATGTATAGGAGATGGTGATGAAATTTCTAGATGATAATCAACACTTAAAACAATTAATTGAATATAAATCAAAAGAAAAGATTAGAATACCTTAAAAGATCTTACCTAAGCTTGTTACACCAACAAGGAAATGAAGGAGAAGATGATTGTGGCTTTGGAAGAGAAAATGAGAGAGAGATGGGAGATGGGATCGGCCGAAATGAGGAAGAGAGGAGGGAGTTAGGGTTTGTGATATTTTTATAAGTCATTTTAGGATAAAGCCTAATGACTACACTAATGGGCTAGGCTCAAAACTCATTTCTTACTAGCCGAATATAATTAAATCTTTTAATTAACTTAGCCCAAAACTTGTATTTTAATCTAACTTGGCTAATTAATTAAACCCATCATTTAAAATAATTAAATACCATGAAAATAATTAACGTCAAAAAAAAAGAAACCGGGCGTTACAACTCTCCCTACTAAGAAGGGACTTCGCCTCAAGTCACCTCCTCCGAATAACTCGGGATAATGCGCCTCATCTCGTCTTCAGTTCCCATGTACACTCGGATCCCTTCCTATGCCGCCACCGAACCTAATGTAATAAAAGCCTTACCGCTCCGAAGGGTCTTTGACTTTCGATCAACAACCGCGATTGGTTTCTCAACATAGTTGAGCCGTTTCACATTTGGATGTCTTCCGAGGTACCACGGCGGTATCGTCAACAATGCACTTCCTCAACCGAGACACGTGGAAGGTGTTATGAATCAAACTAAGCTCGTCAGCAGCTCCAACCGCACGCTACCTTACCAACGCGAGCTATGATCTTATAAGGTCCAATGAACCGAGGTCCCAGCCTTTCCACGCTATGAACCTAATCACACCCTTCCAAGGGGAGACCTTTAATAACACATGATCCCCAACCTGAAACTCAAGATCGGAGCGCCGCTTATCTCGCATAACTCTTCCGACGACTCCTAGCGGTGACCAAATGATCCCCGATCATTTTGATTTTCTCCGTGGTCCGCAAAACAATATCGGTGCTACCGAGCACCCTCTGTCCAACCTCACCCCAACACACCGGGTTCTACACTTCCTACCATACAAAGGCTTCATACGGGGCATGTCGATGCTAGAATGATAACTGTTGTTATATGAAAACTCGGCTAAATGAAGATGATCATCCCAACTACCTCCAAAATCAATTGCACATGCCCGAAGCATGTCCTCCAAAGTCTCAGATCGTCCGCTCACTCGCCCATCGCCATGGATGGAACGCAGATCAAATGCAATCGGGTACCCAATTCTTCTTGGAATTTCGCCAAAATCGAGAGGTGAATCGAGTATCTCGATCGGAGACAATAGATACGGCACCCTGCAATGAAACTATCTCCGAACAAAAATCTCGCCAATTTTTCACCAAGAACTTTCCTTGATGGCCAGGAAATGAGCACTCTTCGTCAATCGATCCACAACTACCCATATCGTATCCGCTCCCCTTGCAGTCTTAGGAAGTTTTGTAATAAAGTCCATGGTTAAGTGCTCCCATTTCCACTCAGGAATCTCCAAAGGTTGCAACTTCCCATGAGGTTTCTGGTGTTCGGCTTTGACCTTCCGGCATGTTAGGCATTCTTCTACATATCGGGCCACATCATTCTTCATCCCGTGCCACCAATAACCCTCACGAAGATCTCGGTACATTTTTGTAGCACCCGGATGAATAGAAAACTTGGACCTGTGAGCTTCTTCCATAAGAGTTTTCCGGTTCCCACCAAGAATGGAACCCAAACCCTACCATAACGAGTTAGTAATCCACGCCCATCTCGCTCCATCTTAGGTAACTCATTCACAATCCTTTCACGATTTGGGTTCCCCTCTTGAGTCGCCACATCTTGAGCATCTCGAATCATACCCAATAATGATGTCTCCATAGTCATCCGAAGACATTTAGCTCGAATCGGTTCGATGATTGCTTACGATCGAAAAGGCCACTACCACATTAGCTTTACCGGTGGTAGTGAATCTCACCGTAATCTTTCACCACATCTAACCATCTAACTGCCTCATATTCAAATCCCGCTGATCGAAAAGGTACTTCAAACTTTTATGGTCGGTGTAAATGATACACTTAACCTGTAAAGGTAGTGCCTCCATATCTTGAGAGCAAAAACAATGGCTCCTAACTCCGTGTCATGAGTGGGGTAGTTCCTTTCGTGAGGTTTTAGCCGGCGAGACCCATAAGCTATCACCTTACCCCGTTGCATCAACACAAAGACCAAAACCCGGGAGGGATGCGTCGCAAGACACTACCATGTCTTCCACTCCTTCCTAAGGTCAAACCGGGCATTACACAACCGCGTCTTAAGATCTTCAAATGCAAACCGTTGTTCCGACCCCAAACAAATTTTTCCGACTTCTTGGTCAATCGCGTAAGAGGTAGAGCAATCTTTGAGAAATTTTCAATAAACCTACGATAGTAACTGCCAAACCTAAGAAACTACGAATCTCCGAAGGCGATTTAGGAGCTTCCCATTTCTTAACCGCATCAATCTTGGCCGGATCGACCTTGATACCTTCCTTGTTCACCACGTGGCCCAAGAATTGAACCTCTTCTAACCAAAATTCACACTTAGAAAATTTAGCATAAAGCCGTTCTCTCCGCAGTTGTCTCTAGAAGTTCCCGAATGTGCCTTTCATGCTCCTCCCTAGTCTTAGAATAGACCAAAATATCGTCAATAAACACAATGACCGAACGGTCGAGCATCGGACCACACACCCGATTCATAAGATCCATAAAAGCGGGTGCATTAGTGAGTCCGAAAGGCATCACCACAAATTCAAAGTGTTCGTATCGGGTTCAAACGCCGTTTTCTCAATGTCACGCCACGAACTCGATTCGATGATAACCGAACGCAAATCAATCTTGGAAAACCAAGACGCTCCTTGGAGTTGGTCAAAAGATCGTCGATACGAGGTAAAGGATAACGGTTCTTTATCGTGAGTTTATTCAACTCCCGATAATCTATGCACATTCTTTGAGAACCGTCCTTCTTTTCGCGAAAAGTATAGGAGCACCCACGGCGAGAAACTTGGCCGTATAAACCCCTTATCACTAAGCTCCTGTAATCGATCTTGAAGCTCTTTCATCTCGATGGCGCCAAACGATAAGGAGATTTGGCGATCGGAACAACGCAGTACTAAATCAATGCGAAACTCCACTTGCCTAATAGGTGGCAAACCCGGAGTTCCTCAGAAAGACGTCACCAAAGTCGGAAACAATCGAACATTATCGAGTGCAATAGCAGAGGTACAAGAAGCAATATCCAAATGGGGAATATCTCCTTGAATAATAAGTTCTCCACCCCTAGGGTTTTGAACACGAACTTGTCTCTTGCGACAAAGAATTTCGCATCGAATGCATCGAGCCAATCCATACCCACAATAACGCAAAGTTCCCTCATAGCAATAGGGATAAGATCAATGGGGAATTCTACTCCGAAAATTCAAGGGTACAACCCGATAAACATCGAACGAAGATAGTTCGATTGTCGGCAACTTCGATAACCATGGGACGTGCTAGTTTCCGACACCACGCCCAAACGATTTATGAACGTGCGTGACACGAAGGAGTGAGTAGCGCTAATCAAACATAACAATGGCGGTGGTGAGAATCTAATGTATAAGTGCCCGATTCATAATATTTAAGAAATAAAACAATTACTCTATGGCATAGCATAAAATGAAAGATAAGGAAGAGATGTTTACCTGCTACAGCCGCAGGCTTCGCAGCTCTTCCCTCGTAAGTCGGTGGACACGTCCTCGTGTCAACATAGTTGGTCCGTTAGAGGTCGGGCGATTGGGATTTGCATTCCCATACTTCTTCACTTTGGGCAATCGTGTTTCTTGTGCCCTTCTCTTGGCAATTGTAACAAACTGGTACCGCCGCAATGTAGTAACTTGGGAGGTTGTAATGGCTTTTGGAGCCTTGCAATTCTTCCGGTGATGCCCTTCCTTCTTACGCTTATAACACACCAATGGGGTCGATCACCGCTTCGCAGATGGCTTGTATTCATATCTTGGTTTATCCTAACTTTGTCTTCTTATGAGCCTCATTAGAAGTTTTAGAAAAAGTGCTCTCCAGTTTCCTCTTAGATTGAGTTTGCACTCAATCTCTCTCTTCAGTGCCCCCATGACTGCACCCAAGGTCGTAAAGTCTTGCATGCTCACAAATTCCCGGATGTCGGTACGTAAAATCGAGATGTACCGACTAACAAGCCATGCTTCATCTCCAGCAAAAGTAGGACAGAAAGAAAGCATCTCCATGAACTTGGCGTTCAGATCACTAACAGACTCAGTGGTCTGTTGTAACGCCATGAACTCCTGCATCATTCTTTGTTGCTCCACCCTAGGCACATACCGTGCCTCGAACCACTCCACAAACTGGGCCCAAGTAATCGCCCTTACAGCTTCTTCCGTCATTCTTCCCGTGGTGGTGTTCCACCATGTCTTACCCCGCTTCCTCAGCTGGTTCTTTGCTACCAACACTCTAAACCGGTCTGGGCACCCTATAGTCATAAAGGCGCCCTCCACGTCGGATAACCGGTGTTTAGCCGCCACCGGATCGTCCTCCCCATCCCAATGAGGTGGGCTGCACTTGCCGAACTTCTCGTAGTAGTACATTAAATCACGAACAGAGGATCAGAGCCCCCAGCGGAGGTGCATCTGCCATACGCTCATCTAGCACAGCACGAACTAGATCACTGATGATACACATGACATTCGGAATGATCACGTAAAAAGCATAATTTAACTCCTCAGCAACGAGTTCCCTAACTTGAGCTATTTGAATTGCATTGAGGCGAGCAGCGGAGCCATCTAAAATTGATAAGAAAAAAACGATTCAACCTATGCATGTCTAAGAGATCGAAAACACTCACTTGTCAAAACTTTTCAACCTTGCCCCGTCCCCAAAACCGGCTCCAATATATTGAATAATAGGGGCCCTTCTATTATTCAATATAGAAGTTCCAATTTCGGTTTCAGTCTAGTTTCAAAATTTCACTTGCTCCTAGCCGTAATGATTTAATTCACACTCATGGTAGATCTAAAAGGCCTAAATTCTCACATGGTAGATAGTAGCACTAAAGGCATATAATTATCCTCCTAGGCTAGTCTTTGAGATATGTCATAAATGGAGCATACTATTGTGTTTGATAAGTAATAAAATTTAAACTCAATTAGTAAATACAACTTACTTGGCTGGCTGACCGGCGCACCGTGACATCTTCACTGCTAGTTTTTAATAAACTTTGTACAAGAGAAATAAAATGTTTTAAATTTGAGTCTAGACATCCCTAAGAAGGCCTAGTTCACAAAAATGAAAACCTCCGAAACCAAAATCTAACAACCAAAATTTATTTATTTTTTTTTTTTTTTTACCGAAATAATATAAAGTTTGACACCAATTCATAAAGGAACTTCATTTATTTAATTTAATAAGCCAATAATGGCAATCAAGTTATCAAAATTCTAAAGAAAACAACATAAGTAAAACTTTCTAATATAGAAATATAAAAAGCGGAAGTACTAAAAATGTTCATTGACGTAAAATAAATAGCGAGGTGTCACGATACCCCCTCACAGTCCCTAGCCTCCTTAATCGTAAAACCTGAAAAATGTTAAGTAAACCGTAAGCACAAATCAAAGTGAATTCAAACACAACATAATAACAAAATCCACAATCAAAAGACCTACATTAAAAAATACATATATAAAATTTAAACATAAGCCAATAACAAAACAAGGATTATAAGGAGGGCTAGTAGGTTACCCACATCTCACAAACCGAAGAGTATTGGGTTAATCTTACCTCACCTCACATCCCGAGGGTATTGGAGTAATTATACCTAACCACGCGCACCGGACAAAAGCCGGATAATTTCTATGATCCCCTCAACAATAAACATACAAGGCACATGTATGATTAACAATTTAAGCATGCATCCACATTATCATACCATAATAATAATTTAACACTCACGTGCTAACCTAGCAATCATAAATATTGAGACAATGGAGTGAGAGAACTCACCTTGAATACTTAAGGGAGATTGCTAAATCAAAACTGGCTACCACACTTGAGCAAATGCCAAAACTTCACCTATTATAAACTAGGAGTTAGGATATACCCAAAGATGAAGCTTAAAGACTTAAACAAAAATCTGGACAGCAAGGTCTAAAAACAGACCCGCCGTTAAAGATGGATTTACTTAATTTTCCTAAGTATTAACATATCAATATTAAATTTTTCTAAGAAATTAGAGTCTTTCCCCTTTTTAAAACAGTAAAGAACTCACTCTAACTCCAAAATATGAATTTATTATGATGCTTTTAAAAAGACATCGCAGTGCAGTCCCAAATCATAAGAATCAGTAGTATTGGCCAATTCTACCCAACTTGTGGGTAGACATTGTCCAAACTAAAAATCACAGAGATAATAGACATAAATACCAAAGTCTCAGAGTTGGAATCGACCAAAAAGGGTTTCCCAAACTCTAGATACGAAATTCACAACATGACTAATTACAAAACCCTTAAAAGCTGATGACAGAAAACTGATCTGGAGTGTGAACTCAATATGACCAAGAAATACTTGGAGATAACATCCCATAAACTCCAGATCACAACTTTAGGTCATAACACACATGTGGGAACTTGGAATCCCATTAGATCATTTCCCAAGCCCTAGAAACGAATAAAACAAGTTGACCTATCAGATCAGACCCGGATCAGACCTACCAGCAAAGGTGCCGTTCTTGCCCATGGATAAAGTCCTAATTAGTGAGAGTGACCTTCATAAGAAAGTTACCCAACACAATTTGTAAACTTTTGGCACAGGTTTGAGATCCGTTTGAGTTATAGAATTCAAGTTATCATTTTTGTAAGATGACTACAAATCTGATGGAAACAGAATCGTAGCCAACCCTTAATCTTTTAACCAATCCATTCCTCTCCCTTTGAAACACATTCTTAGATGTGTTTATCACCCAAATTCAGTCCCCTATGAACATGGTGGCACTAAAAGGGCTAGGGGTCATTGGCATTTCATTTAGTCACAAGGAAAAGAATCAAATCAACATAATATATGACAAACCACTTAAACTCATAATTTTCCCCTTTCTTAAGGGTTCCTTGATCTTTCAAATACACAAACATTTATATACACATCTTAGAAGATGCTATAAAGTTGTATACTTAGATCTAAACATATGGATATGGATATGTTGAGAATCAAAATAATAATTAACAAGAATTATAACCATTCACAAGATCTATCACATTTTATCACCTAAATAAAACTTGGTGATTTCCATGGTTCATTTAGACCTTGTATTTTATATAATCATCTAGATCCATCATACACCATGTATAAGGTGTAGATATAATCTAGAGATGATGATAACATACAACTTATAACAATAACAACATTGGTTAAAACCATAAGATCTATCTTCTTTAAATCACACAAGTTACAACTTGATGATTTTTATGAATCATATAGATCTTTTACATAATATGATCATCTAGGCTCATCATACACCATGTATAGGAGATGGTGATGAAATTTCTAGATGATAATCAACGCTTAAAACAATTAATTGAATATAAATCAAAAGAAAAGATTAGAATACCTTAAAAGATCTTACCTAAGCTTGTTACACCAACAAGGAAATGAAGGAGAAGATGATTGTGGCTTTGGAAGAGAAAAATGAGAGAGAGATGGGAGATGGGATCGGCCGAAATGAGGAAGAGAGGAGGGAGTTAGGGTTTGTGATATTTTTATAAGTCATTTTAGGATAAAGCCTAATGACTACACTAATGGGCTAGGCTCAAAACTCATTTCTTACTAGCCCAATATAATTAAATCTTTTAATTAACTTAGCCCAAAACTTGTATTTTAATCTAACTTGGCTAATTAATTAAACCCATCATTTAAAATAATTAAATACCATGAAAATAATTAACGTACCGAAAAAAAAAAGAAACCGGGCGTTACACGGCGTGTGCCGCGGCACCCGGTACAGTCGGTTTGGCCGAAAAATGCCACAGAGTGTGCCGCGGCCCTGCCGGCATGTGCCGCGGCCCTACGGTACGGCCTGCTCGGCCGGAAGCTGGCGAGCACTACCAGCCGTGACTCGGCCAGAAGCTGCCGAGCACTACCGGCCGTGACTCGGCCAGTACCGGCCTGGGCCCAGATTGCCCGGCCATGTCGGCCGGGGCCAACTCCGACAGCCCGAACGACCCCGAAACCCAAACCTGAATACGAATCGATGATACGGTTACGACGTACTCGCAAAGACGAATCTAAGAGCTAAGATAACACACAATTCCGACCACCCAAAGGCTCGGAATCCGACAACGGAAGTAATTACCCAAAACTTTGGGAAATTACGAAAATGGCCCAAAACGTCCGAAAATCACGATACGCGATCGAAACACCAAACCAAAGCTTGCAACAAGAATAATAACATTAAATGAACTTACGAGAAACTCGAAACAACAGTTTCGGACGAGATTCGCAAGAATCGAACTCAAGTGCGGAAAATCGTCTAAAAAGCTCGGAACTCAGCAAAACTATACCGAAACGAACTAGGATGACAAAAAGTGCAGAATTAATCATTCTTAAAATGACGAAACGGTCATGAGCGAGTCGTCAAAACGGACTTATGCCAAAAAAATAAAATTACCGGAAATTGAAATTACGGGTATTACACAAACAAAACAACAAAGATGTCGAAGACACAAAAAGCTGGAATTAACAAGGATAGTGCATGCTATCTGACAGAAATATCACATGCAATCGAAGGATCCTAACATATGTAATATACAAAGCATAACGTACGTAATAAGGAAATTACCTGCAGATCAGTCGAGTTACGAAGCTACCTAAAGGACTTACCTGATGAACATAGCGCACGCTACAAAGGAAGGATAACGCACGCTATCGAAGGAGGCTAACGTAGGTAACACAAAAGTGTTAACGTACGTAATGATATTTGAATATGAATTCAAACAAGATGAATGTTGGGAAAAGTCAGGGTCAAAGTCAGAGAATCAAACAGTCAGTTTGACAAAAGCATGCAACAGATATACGGATTAACGCATGCTACGTCTAAGGATTAACGTACGCTAATGAGATAAGATAACGTACGTAAACGTGAAGTGACAATGTACGTAACAGTAGAAACGAAAGCCACTAGACTGAAACTGAAAGTCGATAACGTATGCTGCATATCATGTATAACGTATGTAATGGTCATAACGCACGCTATGAGGAAAGGCTAGCGCACGCTAGCAATTCAAAAGTGACTAACGGCTAGTTGGATGAAAATGACTATAAATTACCAAACTACTTGGTATCAAAACATACAACAACCTTGAGAAAATCATTCATATTTGAGATATCATTGTATTCATTCTAGTTGTTCTATTTAAGCTTATATTGTTTAGTGATTGAGTGTTATATACGAAATCATACAAGAGAGGAAAAAGAAATGATATGATTGTATTAAGTGTTATTAGGATCAAGGATCCGGCATTGTTAGAATCACAATCGATATCTACGTAAGGTTTATCTAGTACCCATAGAAAGCTAGATTGGTTGAATCGTTGTCCAATAGAAAAGGAAAACGGTTTAACTTGGACCGACATGAAGACAAGTGATTGAACGGTTTACTCGGACCGATAGAAGGCGAGCTTGTAACGATTATCCGTCAACCGATAGAAGAGAGGTGCAGAGGTGTAACACCCCAAACTAGGCGGCTATCACAGTGCAGTGGACCCCCAACTGTGACCCTCCAGGCGAATGGAAATTAATGATTTATATAATAGAAAATGTAATACCGAACCACATTATATTACCAATTACTCGGATGAGGAGTTTCAAGTACAATACACCCAGGAATACAGAATACATATATATATTTCATATGAAGATGAAATATATAACACCAAATTAAAAATAAAAATCCAACGGAAATGCAAAGGAAAACACACATGAAGGAAACATGAATAATTGAAAGGACTGGGGCCCCTACTAGTATCACTGGGACTCCTCGCCGTCACCGTGATCTTCCCGTGCCTTTGCCTTGCCATGACCTAAAAACAACATCCCCAATGGGGTCAGTTACACAAAACAACAATCCTCAAGAGTTGAACAAATACAATAATCACATGTGTTAGTTATGAAATCAAGTTGGAAAGAGGGCCATCATAGTACACCCGAATGGGATGTGCAAGTACACAAGTCGCCGAGTGTTTGGAAAACCAGCATAAACATACGCACTTGTGCCTAATTAATCTCACGGAGGCACGGTCCAATGTGCCGGATTACCCGCATAACACATGACCATTGTGTGCCCGACTAAAAATTCCACACATATACCACTCGACAATGTAATACGATCCCAGAAGCTCACAATAAAAGTGACCATAATTAATAATAATGAATAGAAATCCGACAAGGGCCAAGAATGATTCACCGTAGTGAATTAATAACGCAATGAGTGATAGCTCAAATGAAATGATTGGAACCGTCGTTCCTCGTGAATTAAGTGATTAGTTTGATAATTACAAGTCTCAACATGATTGATATACTATGAATGAATTATATGTATGAATGAACAACAACGAAAGGAAAGATTATCCTCTTAACTGAGCAAGAATTAACTTGCCTGGAATGAGAGGAAAGGGTACGAATGACGAGGTATCAAGGTTGAAGGAATCGACAACTCCAAGCCTAGACAAGTTCGTAATCAAATATCAATAACCCATCGGTAGGAAAATAACACTAGTGGAAAATACCATTTTATATCGCACTTTCTAGATCAGTTGCAATATAACCGATTTAAAAAGTGATTAGGTTTCATTTTACATCGGTTATTAGGGAACCGATTTAGTATATCACTTTTTTAAATCGGTTAATCTGGACCCGATTTAAAATATCAATCTATTATATCGGTTAATCAGAAACCGATATAGTATATACATATTTCACATCGGTTAATAAAGAACTGATGTCATATAACAAACGGGCCAACTTAAGACATTAACCTTCTCCCCCGTTTATTCCTTTCTCCTTTCACTGCGTCTCCCCCGTTTATTCCCTTCTCCTTCACATCTCCCCCCGATTTATCTCGTCCCGTTCATTAATCTTCTCCCCCGGATACTCCATTTCAGCATTTCTCCTTCACAGTTCAACCAGCACGACTGGAGCTAAGTCGAGCCCCTCTTCAGTCAAATAGGGACGAGCTGCGATTCATCTCCTGAAAAAAAATATTGCGCCGGTTAGCTTCCTTCCAGTCAAATAAGGACGAGCTGCGGTTCGATACTAGCTTGCTTAGAAAGCACCTAGCCCTCGTCTGGTAAAGCTGCTTGAATATCGGCATGTTTCATATCAATATGGATTTTGGTTTCTCCATTTTTCTTGTCATGAGATTAGGTTTCAGATTTTTTTTCTCCATTTTTCATAGCATACTTCGACCTTTTAGGAATACTGGTGCTTAATAGCTCATTAATGTGTACAAGAGAAAGTAATTTTTAATATTATTAAAATTAGCTTAAATATAAAGTGATAGGAAAACATTTAACATCCGCAGGAGCAATTATGTCTAGAAATATCGTATGAACATATCTTAAAAGCACATAAAAGAATGGTCGAAACATATTCTGATCAGCTATACCAACTCATCTGTCTAGTTAGGGAAACATATGGATTAGATATGGCAATTACTAAGTGATAAACATATAGGTAACTACATAGTACAAGGCTAATATGGTCTCCATCTAGCTTCATCTTTCCCTTGCACAATATAATCTTAACGAGGCAAAATGTAGGCATCAAGCAATCACCTCATTTGTATGGCTTGACAAACATGCAAATCATGTGTAAGCTGTAACTATATATCTTACCTCAAACGCAAACATGTTTTCCTCGTAGTTTGCTGCGTGACCAGAGGTTTCCCAAAGTTCCATATTGTACATAGTAGGAGTCAAAACCTGCCAAGAACCAAGTAGGCAGGCATCAAATTCCAAACTGAAGAAGTAAACTAAAAATGGAGCAACCTGCATGGCAACATCAAATAGAAACTAACTTCTTCATAGCCTCTCTTCCAATAATGCATCCTTATAAATTCCAGCAACTTAAGGCAAATTCGGCGACCATGAGGAAGAATGATACAGCTTCCTGGGCTGAAATTCATCCAAAACACAAGTATATCTTAACAAATATCTTTTACAGTGCATGAAACAAAATCTAAATTTATTACAAGTTCTACCTAAGTTTGCGAAAAAAGAATAGTTCTTGCTTCTTTCCCAGCACTCTGTGATCATATTTCTTTGCTTCTTCCAACAGGGCGAAGAATTTCTGCAAAAGTTATATTACAACAAGCATACAGAGGTAAAATCTCGAACACCTCTCTACCATGAATATCTACATCCAGCTTCAGTTCAAGGTTAACCATTACATACAAGCCAAACTAATAACGACGATGGAAGTTAACGGTCAAGACAATAAGTTCCCTGTATTCGTTAGTGGTTGCTCATTAGTTAGTGGTTAGTCTGATGAAATTCCAAATAATGTATTTTAGCTACATATATTTTATGTAATATATACAAAATTTCTAGAAATTGGGACAGTTTTGTAATATATATAAAATCGGGCTGTTTTGTAATTTCTAGATCAAGTTTACACAACGTGATTCGTTTTTTGTGAAAATTTTCATTGGTGTATTTTTTTTACAGGTGAATGGAGGAATCTAGAGGTGATGATGAAAACACCACGAAAAGAATCAAGCGGAAGGGAACACGAATGAAGAAGCTTACCCTTAAAAGGGGTACCAGTCAGAAGGTAAAGATGGTTTTTGATAATCATTTGGAGCCAATCGGACCGGACAAAGAAAGTGTCGACAACTTTATCAGTTATATCTCTTTCTTAGCACGAAGAAAAATCAACATATTGCTTAACGACTGGGATAGTGTGCCTGATACGAGTAAGGAACAGATTTGGCAAGCGTTGCTGGTAACATATTTTTCCCCAATTTGTTGCCATAATATGGTCCCTCTTCCTTTTTTTTCTTATTGTAGTCACGTAGTACCTTTCTTATTGAACACCAACTTGTTTTTATCCATAATTATTGTAGGAGACATTTGACGTGCCTTATCAGGATAAATTGAAGGATAAATGGATAAAATATGTTGGGACGCGTTGGAGGGCCTTTAAGACTAGCCTGGGCAGATATATTTTTGGAGGTCTCCAGGGCATTCTTCCGTACGTGGAGGATTATAAGTTCCTTGATCCGGAAACTTGGGAGGCTTTTGTTAGATCGCGTCAGACTCCAGAGTTTTTGGTAACTTAATTTGTTGAGTTGTCGATGATTGGTGTTTTTTTTTATGTTTCTCTTCCAAAAATATAAATGATATACACTTATTTCACTATATTTTATTTTTATATTTATAGGCAAAACGAAAGAAAGCTCAAGATATCCAAGCAAATAATAAGTGTCCACACAGATTATCTCGAGGAGGCTACAAGAATTTGAAGAAAAAAATAATTGATGAGAAATTCAGGGCGAGGAAAGAGGCTTCGTCGGATCTATCTATTGTTCTCTCCTCTCCATCTCCTCCCTCTCGTCATGAGACTTGGAAGAGAGCACGCATTAACCCTGAAGGAAAGTTCATAAATGAGGATGCTCGTGTTGTTTGTGATAAGATTGTAAGTATTGATTTTACTATATTTAACTAACATAAATATTAAAAAATACTTTAAATATTGAGCACACGACTAAAAAATGCTATATTAAACATTAACCCTCCTACGAAATATTATTTAAATACATTTCAAAAAATACTTGAACTTTCTTGTAATCCATCATGTACAATGATTGCTTTAATGTTTTCTGCACAGGACTCTTTACAAGAGCAGTGCTCCGAGGGTAGCTTCACACCTAGTGGGAGGAACGACATACTTTCAGTTGCAATAGGAAAGCCGGAACACCCTGGTCGTGTAAGAGGTGTTGGGAAGGGAGTTGGCATTAAGGACTATTTCGGTCGGCTACACCAATCTAGAGGTTCAGGAATGGTGTCACGAGAGGAGTTGGATGTCATCATTGAGCAAGTGAAGCAACAAACACAACAAGAATTGCAGAAAGATTGGGAAAAGATGAAGGAACAAATGAAAGCAGAGGTAATGATGATGATAGGCTCACATCGGGAAGGTATACTAAGCTCTCTAGTAGTCCATAGAACAAAAGGGAGTTGCGCTCCAGGTCCGATATCAGAAGGTACTCACAATGAAGATAACGACGAGTATGAGTTATATGCGGAGGATCCTCAAAGGCGACTAGTTGCATATGCTCGCATCCACAACTTGGGGCCAACCATACACCACCGACAAATGAATGGGGATGAGGTTAGGGTGGTGGTGGTACGTGTTGTAGTGGGAGATACACGAGTGCCATGCCCGACGGATGAGGTCAGTGTTGTGGCGGAAGCGCCGAACCAGTTCATTGCTTGGCCAAGGAGATTGATACAAAATGTTACAAATAAGGTAACACACACACACACACACACACACATATATATATATATATATATTGTGGTTGTTTTGTGATCTATAAAATATTTGGTCTGTTGTGTAAATTGGGTGTATTTTGTAATATCTACAAAATAGTACTGTTTTGAAGTTGGGGCAGTTTTGAAGTTTGGGGTTGTTTTGAAGTTTGGGGCTGTTTTGTAATATATACAAAATTTTTGGAAATTGGGGCTGTTTTGTAATATATACAAAATTTCTAAAACTTGGTTATATATAAAAAATATGGGGCTGTTTTGAAGTTTGGGGCTGTTTTGTAATATATACAAAATTGCTAGAAATTGGGGCTGTTTTGTAAAATATACAAAATCGATCTATTTTGAAGTTTGGGGCTGTTTTGTAATTTTTACAAAATGGGGCTGTATTGTAGAGCCAAATTCTGTAGAAAACAAATCATTCACTTAGCGAAAAGAAAGAAAAAGAAGGGTCGATCCTTCATTTAAATTGTTATAACATATTCATGGTGGATAATAGTGTTCCCCGAAGTTAAATATGGAACTGTATATCAAACTTTACTTGATTTCAGTTTTCTATTTCTTGCTTCCTTTATATATGTAGGGTATTTCTTTGGCAAAACAAGTGGATCCAAAACCCTTATCCCAACCAGATACTGATGTGCTGAAACTAATGTGGTTTGCCGCGGTTGATATTAAAGAACCCATTCATGTAGATATTGAGGCCGAGATAATTGGTGAGAAAAGGGAATTGTTTATTTATCAACAGGATATCATGGAGTTGTTGCAAAATCAAAAGCTTTGCGTGTCTATCTTGCAATTCTACAATAAGTATGTTATTTATCTTTCAACATATAACACACTCTTAATGTAATAATGTATATATTTACTTCTTCAAATGTTTGTCCTGTAGCGAATTTTTTAAATTGACAAAAAATTTAATATTATTGTAGGTATCTCCACAACATGTTGAAATTGTTGAGTAGAGACGAGAAATATGGATTGATGTGCCCACTCACCATTCAAAGCACAGGCAATAATAAGCAAGACATAGCAGCATACGTTAGGACAAGAATTACAGCAGGAGATTTTGATTGTTTCCTTGCACCGTACTTTGCCGAGTAAGTAACACTAGTTTAAGTGAAATAGAAAAACTTCAGTTTTTCTAGTGCTTCTCAAAAGATTCATTATTTTTATTTTGTTTCCTGCTTTACTTTCTCCCTTGCTAAACTCTACTTTTTATTTTTATTTCCATGACTCGCGAAGTACTTGAAATATTGGTCAAGTTCGTTGTATTTGTATCAGATTTAGGAACTTATCACATATCAGGAAACAAACAACTAGACAATTATGGTTAGTTTCGACAATATCATCCAACAGTACTTCTGGCTGTTTGAATAATTATGTGGATTTATTGATGGGATCATTGGCAATTGATTGTTCTTTGCCCGAAACAGAATGTCGTCGCCTGGTTCTGCTCCATAGGGAGAAAGCCCAAGAAGGACTTGATCAACAAGATTGAGACGCATGAGTTGAATAAATAATCTTTTTATAGTCTTGTGTGCCTATATTGAAATAAATTTCTTATTTATTATGACATAGAGAGTTTGATGCAGATCAAGTTATTAAGGGCGAGCACACTTACAAATTAAAGACGCTCACATGGGTTTTCCAAAGGTAAATTTTCAAACATGTTTAGTTTCTATAATTATATAAGTTAAGGCATTAAATGTTTATAATCATAATTGTTCATTTTACTTTTTTTTTAAGTGTCACAAGCAAATTAGAGGTTCGGCATGTGGGTACTTTGTTATGAGGTATATGCTGGAGATCATCACATTAGACATCGTCGACTCATTCAAAAAGGTACTTTATTGTGTACAACCCACTGTTTTTATTTTGGTGTATTAAAACAGAACCCCCCAACCTGCTTCTTTTCTGTACAACCCAATAGTTGTAGACAATAAAAGAAGGAAAAATGGCAAAATATCAATTGTTCAAAATCAAAGACATTAAAAATATTTATGGATATTTGATCAAATGGTGGCCTCTTGTTAATTTGCAGACATTTGATATGGAAGAGCCTTATTCGAAGGATGATATTGATGATGTACGAAGACGTTGGACTCAATATTTTCTGGATTTTACATCTTTATTGAAGTAATAAGAGAGGAATATGGGAACCGGGTACGTAGGGATTTGATGATGTACTGATTGCATATTGTTTGGTTCAACATATGCCTTAATTATAGTAGGAATTAGTGCATGTGTGTGTGTGATCAAAATTAGGACAATTTTCATCTAGGAACGGGTTTGGTTTTCTCTGTTATTTTTCTTTTTTCTTAAGGTGTGGTGGACCGGGAGGGGGTTACAAATATTCGTGTTTGCATTTTATATTTCCCTAAATTTTTGCCTTATTGTTGCTATGTATCTCAGACAAACAGATGTATTAGCAACAAGTTTTATGGTTGTTCCTCAGGTTGCTTAATGAATTGATCTATTTTTATAGCAAGAAGGATAGTTGCTCTCAATATTTTTATGTCGACTGTACGAAGAAGCCACTTGCCCATTCCATTCATATTTGTGGTGAAAATGTATTGAAAATGAATCGCTTTAGTTATTTTTATGCTTACACATGGTTGCAATTTTGTCAGGTTTCAGAGGTAGAAGAAAACCTAATGACTCTAAAGGAGGCATAGAAAATGAGGGTTAACAAGTTATTTTTACTGATGATGCCAGTGTAATACCCGGTTGTAATTCAGTCATTATCATTCAGTAATTTCATTCGGTAATTGTCACTATTTAATTTTTCACTTGATAATAATCATTCATCCGTGTTCACCGTTCGGAATAACTTCGAGTTGTGTATCGATATTGTTCATTGTTTCAACCTTACTCGGGAAACGAGACAAGAGTATTATCTTTATTGTTGTAATTGATTCATTAGCCGATGTTGACGTTGGAGTTCATGTCATTTCTAATCTCCTCATTATTCAAATTGTGTTTTGTTGGTCGAACCCTTGTAATCATTGCATGGAACCACCGTTTTGGGGTTTCCGTACTTCCATTTCGTGTTATTGTTTCCAAAATATTGATCCCTATTGCTTTATTCTCTTCCCGGGTCATTTTTCATCATTTTAGGACCCAAGGGGGTGTGGGCCGCGGCACAAGGAGTGTGCGCCGCGGCACACACATTTTCCAGTTTTGGCCGAGCAGCTTGTACCGTGGGCCGCGGCTCATGCCGGCAGGCTGCGACACTGCTGAAGTCACCGCTGGCACATTCGCCCGGCCGCGGCACACCGAAGTCATCGCTGCAGCATACCCGTCCGGGCCGTGGCACACTCATGTTGAATTATCTGCCAACCCGTCTGTACCGGGGGCCGCGGCTCATGCCGACAGGGCCGCAGCACACTGCCGTGTCACCGCTGCGCACATTTGTCGTGCCGCGCATGCCGCCGATCATCGGGGCGATTTGGCCCTGTGCCGCGGCACACTTCGGCTGGGCCGCGGCACACGGCGCAGTCTGCACTATAATTGCGATTTTTGTGAGATTCAACTCATTTTTTTCAACACTTCTTCACCTTGGACCGAGAGAGAGGGTTTGTGGGAGAAGATCTTCATCATCAATCACTTGAGTATTCATTTTTCATCATTTTCATTCGGTTGTGAAGCTCGGATTGTCGATCTAACGTGATTTCATCGGATCAAAGTGCTTGGATCTTCAAGAGGTAATTTCTTCAACATCTTATATTTCGATTTTGTTTTGAGATATGATGTTTTGGATGTTAAGATCATGTTGTATGAAGTGATATACACATGATTATGGATATGTTTGATTATTCATTGGATTATTGAAGGATTATTCAAGAACACTTTGAATATTGAGTTGGATTCGGGGGTTTTCGATTAATCGTTGTTGTAATCACGAATTTGAATATTCATATTGGATTATTGATCGTATTGAAGATGCTTTATTGGTTTGAAACACTTCTTGGGGATTTGATGTTGGTATTATTGAGGTTTGGTTATAAACAATCGAAGTTTGGCCACAAAGTGTTCGATATAATGCCCTAATGAACTTGGTTTAATCGTATCGACGTTTTGAGTTCGTTATATTCGTGTTTGATTCGTATATTGAACAGATTGTTGGTAATTGTATTATTCAAGGTTGTTCGAGCGACCGATATCTCAATTAGGACGTTGTTCGTGGAAGGATAATTGTCACCGGTGTTGTGTAAGTTAATTCTTACTCAGTTAAAAGGATATTCATTCCTTTCGTTGTTGTTCATTCATAATCATAATTCATTCATAAGGTACTAACCGTTTCAAAACTTGTAATTGTCACTTAATTACTTCATTCACGAGGAACGACGGTTCCAATCATTTCATTGAGCTGTCATTCATTTCCCCATCATTTCATCTTGGTGAGTCATTATTCATTTTTGATGTCACTTTTGTTATACCGTGGCATTCCGGGTCATACTGGCATGCCGGTTGGAATGTGTAGGGTTTTCATGTCGGGCACATTTAAGTCGTGTGTTGGTTGTTGGCCTCACATTGGACTGTGCACACGAGTTGATGGCTTCGTGAGACTGATTAGGTACAAGACCACACATGTATTCGATCGATACTCGTTGGTGGCTTGTGCACGGACACATTTCCATCCCGGACGTAGTGTGGCGCCATTCCTTTGAGCCGTACTGTTAGTTGATTCATATAGCATGTTTGATTGCGTATGTTTCGACAGGATTGTGTATATTCAACTCTTGAGGATTGTTGTTCTGTGTAACTGATCCCGTTGGGGGATTTTGTTTTCAGGTCATGGTAAGGCAAAAGCACGGGAATATAACGTTGACGGCGAGGAGTCCCAGTGATACTAGTAGGGGGCCCCAATTTTTTCAGTCATTCCTATTGTTGTCATTTATTTTTCGCTGCATATTTTCATTTGGTTACTCCGTTTCATTCAGTGTTGTGTATTTTATCTTCATATAAAATATACTAGTATTCGGTATTGTCCTGGTGTTTTGTACTTAAGCTCCTCATCGGAGTATTTCGTAATATAATGTGGCTAGGTATTACATTTATATTATTTAATTCACCAGTTTTCATTCGCCTGGTGGGTCCCAGTCGGGGGTCCACGGTACTGTAAGTTCCATGAATACTGCCGGTGCATTCGTCTGTCCAAAAGGCATCACTACGAATTCATAATGCCCATAGCGAGTACGAAAAGCGGTCTTCGAAATATCAGACTCACGAATCCTCAACTGATGGTAACCAGACCTCAGGTCGATCTTAGAAAACACAGCAGCCCCTTGAAGCTGATCCAATAAATCATCAATACGCGGCAATGGGTGCTTGTTCTTAATGGTTACCCTGTTCAGCTCACGATAATCAACACACAGACGTAGGGATCCGTCCTTCTTCCGTACAAATAGTACTGGTGCTCCCCAAGGGGACGCGCTAAGTCTAATGTAGCCCTTCTCGGTCAAATCCTCAAGTTGGCTCTTCAGCTCCTGCATCTCAGTCGGAGCCATACGATACGGTGCTTTTGAAAGCGGGGACGTACCAGGCTCTAACTCAATATTGAACTCTACATCACGATGCAGAGGTAAGCCTGGCAACTCATCTGGAAATACGTCTGGGTAGTCTCGGACTACCGGAATATCGATCAATTCAACTGGTCGATCCATTGTCTTGGTCATGTAACACCAATAGCCAATATATCCTTGATTAAGCAGTTTCACCGTTTTCATAGCGCTGATGATTCTCCCGGAACAGCTGGGATTATCACCCTGGAAGGTACACTCAATACCATCGTCATATGTGATGGTCACTGTTCGCTTGCGGACACTAATTATGGCATCATGACGGTCCATCCAATCGATACCCAAGATCACATCATCTTTAGGTAAATCGACCACAATTAAATTTGACAACCACTCACGGTCGTTCATTCAAATCGAGCAGTCCTGAACTTCACGATTCCCAATAATTCTTCTACCATCGGGTAGACCAATTATATAAGGTTCACAACTGATAACATGCTCTAATTGCAAACGACTCAAACAAGAAGTAGATAAAAAGGAGTGTGAAGCACAAGTATCAAAAAGAACACAGACAGGCTGAGATTGGATCTCGAGAGTACCTGCAATCATGCTGGCTTCGGGATCTTCAGCCCTCTTCATCTCGTAAACTCTAGGTTTTGCAGCCCCTGCACCAGATGTACTAGCTTGATTTCCACGTCCCATCCCCTTGTTTGCCCCGGTAGTCTGTTAAGAAGCGGATGGAGGTACTCGGTCCTGAACTGAAGACTGTACTGGAGCATGAGGTGTTGCGGGAATACGTATTGGTCCACTCCTACACTAACAAGCACGATGTCCGTTCTTCCCACAAGTATGGCATGACACGGCTGGCCTAGGACATTTCGAATTGATGTGCCCCTGGTCTCCAAAATTATAGCACACAACAGATAGGCTGACCGCTCGAGGTTGCGATCAGGTTGGCTTCGATGCCGTAGGTTGCCGTTCAGAAGGATTTGGCACTGGTTGGGGTCTCTTGAATGTTCCCCGGTTGCTGTCTGACTGATTCTGGTTCTTGAATTTCTTGTTGTTAGACTGCAGTTGCTTCTTGGAAATTTCCTTTACGGTCAATTCGTACTCCACAGCTTTCTCGATGAACTCCGGTAGGGTCACACAATGATGGTTCAACAGCTGCATCCTCATTCGGGGTTTAAGCCTTTTGAGAAAGTATTTGATCTTATCAGCTTCTGTGTAGACACTCGTCGCGGCAAAAGGGAGAAGTGCCTGGAATTTCTCGGCGATAGATAGTACGTCATCATCTTCGGACGGTTCCGAATTCAGAAATTCTGATAGTTTGGCCTCGCGGAGAGGACCTTGATAGTAACGATCTACCATCAGAATTTTAAATTCTTCCCAAGTACATACGCCATCAGCTGGCCTCACCCAAAGCCACCAAGTGTGGGCGCCCTTGCCCAAGTAGTAAGCTGCTACGAAGACGCGATTCTCTACTGGACAGTCTACCATATCGAACAATTTCTCGAAGTGTTCGATCCAATGCACGATATCCGCCGGCTTAGAGGAACCTTCAAAAATCGGGGGTCATTGGCGCGAGATGTCGCTGATGATCCGATTCACCGGCCCGCCATGTACAGGAGGTGGCCCCTGATGCCGGGTCAGAGCGGCTTCGCATAGTTTCCATTAACTGACCCATTTGGGTCATCTGAGCCATCATGCCCTGCATTACAGTGTAAGGATCGACACGAGCATCCTCGTGTCCATTGTGGTGAGATTGGTCCCTAGAAGGCGAATCACTGCCTGAGGAACTATGCTCTGCGTTTGCACGTCTGTTGGCTCGCGGTATTGGGATTTGGCCCCTTCCGCGGCCTCGTCCCCCTCTGCCACGGCCTCTCAAATTTCTTTCCATACTGAAAGAATCAATTTGTAATGATAATCATAAGTACAGTTCATGATACCAATCAGAATTCATGCTAAGTTAATGGCAGTAAGAAATTACATATTCAAGAAAACAGTTCGTAATGAATTATCGTCACTACGAGAGTCACACAGAATATCATATCGACGTTTGAGTCGAATGATTTCAATCATATAATCAATCCAGAATTTTATTTGAATCATCAATTAGATAATTCCTGCCACAAACCCTTAAAATGCCAAGATCAACAAGGAGATCTATTTAGAGATCAATATCATGTCAGTAATTTATTCATGGTTCATAAAGTACGTACCGCATTTGGCTCGTAGGATCCGGCGCTTGCACGGGTCACACGTGACACGAAGGTCTCTTGATACTAGTTCAATACACAAAGACTCAAAATAAAGAAAACGACCTCTAGCAAATCTCCGATACCATCTTCTGTAACACCCCGTATACGGCGGCCATTACAGTGTCGTGGACCCCACACTGGGATCCACCAGGCGATACCCAAAGTACAGATTAAATACACAATACATGTGATACCGTACCACAAAACATAGTACTTACTCCGATCTGGAGTTTACAGCAGTATGGCCTACGGCCTTATTACACACAGGATCAAAAAACATAAGTATAATCCATATGGAGATGAAATATACCTTAAATAACAATACATTTGTTCAAACTTAAAATAAAGCGGAAAGATAACATTACACGGTACGAACATGACCGGACACGAAAGACTTGGGGCCCCCGAACTAGTATCCTTCGAACCCTTCGTCATCACGTTCCTTGGCTTTTCCTCGACCTAAAATACAAGACAAGTATTTCGCCCAACACAGGGTCAGATATACATGATAAATGATTCTCAAGATATTATACAATTAATTCACGTATATAAGATTTCAAGAATAATGCCCTGACTAACGAACATACCCCTCGGGCGTATGAACGCTCAGTCACAAAACGTCGAACACATCCAAGTATAAAAATGGACTGTGAACAACTAAGATAGTACGGCTCAAGAGGGACATCACAGTACGCCCGATCCGAATATGTGTCAGTGCACAGTTCCACCCCGTATACGGAATCCAGGATATACGTGGGACAATGTACCTAATTAGCCTCAATGAACTATGTCTCGTGTGCACAACCCTTCACGGAAAATATTCACGCATGACTATATATGTGCCCGGATAAAAATCCTACACAATATCAAATCGGAACGTAGATATGACTCCGGATATGTCACGATGCAACATGACAACGAATTCAATAATTCACAAATCCGATTAAGGATCGAGGACTCAACCGAAATGACAACAAGATCGACAATATCTAGGGTCCAAAAGTAACGAACTTGGGAATACAATCCCACGATGAAAATGGGACATCATTAAGGACAACCTCAAGTCACAAGACAAGTTTATAAGTGTTTCATATACACGAAATGCATAATCATCATAAGAATCCACACATCATTATAACCAATCAAGATAACTTGACTCAATACGGAGGCGAGTAAAGTCCTTCTTTGTCGAACGAACAGCCGGCCCTCGATTCAAAATCGGTTACTCGGACAATCAACCTTGAACGAAGTATATTTTACTCAATAATACGTTCATATGATCATCTATACCAAACTTCAACGAGACAACATCCTAATTCTCATTTGAGTAGTTCAACTTTAAGATGTTGAGGGTTACTCCAAGAACCTTATTCAATACCATTCTATTCTTACAATTGATTACAAGATGTTTACCAAATGTTTGCTGGATTAAGATGTGTTAAACAATAATCTCCTACTCTCTAAACTTATCAAGAACATCTCAATTGATTAAAAGTAAAATCTGCACTTCAATCAATTACTTATGTTGAGTTAAGTAGTTATAATTCCACATTATGATCATGATGACTACTTCAAGTTCAACACCTTCCTTATAATCTTCTAGTTAACTTGGAGGTTCAAACATTACTCCTCTGGATTCACTTAGCTTAGGTTCAAGAAGGTGATTCCATTCTTCTAATGATCAACAAGGGTTTCTTAAAACATTTTATGGTAATTATTCCAATAAGTTATTTACATTATAATGAAACAAAGACTATTAGTATTCCATTGGTGTTATTAGTCCAGGAATAAGAGTTTGGTTTAACTAAACATGATCATCACCATTTAAAACACTAAGAACACATCATTACAAAAACCCTTAATCATCATATTCATCATTAAGTTTGTTGGAAGCTTAACTATAACCATGTTTAGCTTAATTAATTCATCACTAGGTGGAGTATACTTAATCACTATCATTATAACTATGAGATTATAGGGTTAAAACGTATGACATACCTTCAGAATTGAATAATAATACACCAAAACCACAGGAACACAATCTAAGCTTCAAGAATGACTCCAACTCCCAATCAACAAGCTCCAAAATCCAAATGTAAAGCTCAAACACAAGTTGGAAGAAAGTAATTTTGATCTAGGGATGAAGGGGGATGATTATATTGGTGAAAACTTAGAGTTTTGGTCGTGCAAAATGAAAGACACAAGTTGTCTTTTTATAACAAAGATTCGTTACGTGCGTTATCACAAGAGGATAACGTCGTCAACAACTTTACGACGCTACACGGAAAGTGTTACGTCGTAAGCTAAGTCCAGAGGCTCTTTGGTGAAATACGAACATCGTTACGTACGTTACCTATCGAAGCATTACGTACGTAATGTAGGTCAACTAGATTGCCTCCAAAAGATCAGATATTCGAATCCTGTCCGGCCCCACACGCCGAAAGTTGAGATCGGATACGATTACACTGGTTACGTACGTAAAAAGTACCCCTTTACGTACGTAAAGGACTTAAAATAACGTACGTTATGCTTGAGGATTAGCGTACGTTAGACTCAGGTTTAGCAGCTCAAAAATGTATTAATCTATGCGACGTTGAGAATCCAATTATATTGCGAGTGATCGTTATTATTATGTCTATTTATGATATATTCCAACATCAATAACAATACACAAATGCAACAAGACTACAACAGTATTTGAATTATCCGAAAGATACAACAGTAAGTAAGAATTTCCGTCGGATATTACATACTCCCCCCCTTAAAATGGGTTTCGTCCTCGAAACTAAGGGGTAAACAATTCAGGATACCTATCTTGAATGCTTCTCTCCGTCTCCCACGTGGCTTCCTCGACCCCGTGTCGTGACCACTGAACCTTCAGTAGGGGAATCGTCTTATTACGCAGTTGTTTGATCCTCCTCTCAAGTATTCGTACGGGGCGCTCCTCATACGAATGATCCTCCGCTAAATCGATCTCATCGAACTGAAGTACATGACTCGGATCAGCAACGTATTTCCTTAACTGGGAGACATGGAACACGTTATGAATCCGGCTCAGGGCTGGTGGTAAAGCCAGGCGATAGGCTAAATCGCCTACTCGGTCCAAAACCTCAAACGGCCCGATATATCTCGGACTCAGCTTGCCTCTCTTCCCAAAACGAAAAACTCCTCGAGTAGGGGACACCTTCATTAGTACATGGTTGCCGACCTCGAACTCAAGCGGTCGCCGGCGGTTGTCTGCGTAGGACTTCTGTCGGCTTTGAGCCGTCAACAAACGAATCCTAATAAGGGCGATCTTCTCACGGGCTGCTAACAACATATCGGGTTCCGTACCCAGGGTTTCAGATGGATCGTCCCAACACAGAGGGGATCTACAACGACGGCCATACAATGCTTCATAAGGTGCCATCTGAATCGAAGTGTGCCAGCTATTATTATAAGTGAATTCCACCAAGGGTAGTTGGGCCTCCCAATCATCCTTCCAATCGAGAACACACGCCCTCAGCATATCCTCTAAAGTTTGGATAGTTCTCTCAGTCTGACCATCCGTCTGCGGGTGAAATGCTATGCTGAAGTTCAACTGCGTACCCATCGCACGATGAACTGCTTTCCAAAAATGTGACACGAATCGCCCGTCACGATCTGATACAATACTCTTAGGGGTACCATGTAACCTTACAATTTCTTTTATAAATAGTTGGGCCAATCTCTCGGGTCCCCAAGTATCTTTGATCTCCAGAAAGTGGGCTGATTTGGTCAAACGATCCACAATCACCCAAATCGTATTCATCCCTCGACGACTCGTCGGCAGGCTGGTAATAAAATCCATCGATATGTCCTTCCATTTCCACTCGGGGATCGGAAGCGGTTTCAGCAATCCTGCGGGTCGCTGGTGCTCAATCTTAACTTGTTGACAGGTTAAACACCTAGAAAAGAATTCTGCAACTTCACGTTTCATACTTCCCCACCAATAATATTGTTTCAAATCCTTATACATTTTGCTAGACCCCGGGTGGATAGAGTACGGGGTAGCATGAGCTTCTTTCACGATAGAATTCCTTAACTCATCATCAGCTTCTGTGTGGACAATAATTTCTCGAAGTGTTCGATCCAATGCACGATATCCGCCGGCTCAGAGGAACCTTCAAAAATCGGGTGTCTTTGGCGCGAGATGTCGCTGATGATCCGATTCACCGGCCCGCCATGTACAGGAGGTGGCCCTTGATGCTAGTCGGTAGCAGCTCTCTGCATAGTTTCCATTAACTAACCCATTTGGATCATCTGAGCCATCATGCCCTGCATTACAGTGTAAGGATCGACACGAGCATCCTAGCGTCCATTGTGGTGAGATTGGTCCCTAGAAGGCGAATCACTGCCTGCGGAACTATGCTCTGCGTTCGCACGTCTGTTGGCTCGCGGTATTGGGATTCGGCCCCTTCCGCGGCCTCGTCCCCCTCTGCCACGGCCTCTCAAATTTCTTTCCATACTGAAAGAATCAATTTGTAATGATAATCATAAGTACAGTTCATGATACCAATCAGAATTCATGCTAAGTTAATGGCAGTAAGAAATTACATATTCAAGAAAACAGTTCGTAATGAATTATCGTCACTACGAGAGTCACACAGAATATCATATCGACGTTTGAGTCGAATAATTTCAATCATATAATCAATCCAAAATTTTATTTGAATCATCAATTAGATAATTCCTGCCACATGTAACACCCCCAATCCGCTCAGGGATATTACACGCCGTAGACCCTCTCCTCGAGGATCTACCAGGCTGGTAACAACATTTAACATCTCGACAATGCCTTCAAGGCAAAATGACTCAGTAGACCGATTTGGTCTTTCAATAAAATATACAACTCGATTACAAACACATACCCACGCAGGGGTCAAAATACAATAAACTCCCGTACAACGGGGAAAAGATACTGCAGCGGAAAAGAAAATACAACTAGACCAATACGACATCAACGGATCCTCGTGTGATTAGTATCGTTCATCTTTCATCATCCTTCATGCCGACCCTGTGCTCTGCTCCAAAACCTGAATGCAATACAGACATCCACCCCCCGAATACTCGGGGGTTAGCAAAACTCCACTGTTTTGCTAGTGCAAGTATAAATACGAAAACAAGCCATACATATCATACTCCACAAAAACAGAATAATCGCGAGTATACTTCCCGAGAAAATTTACTTGATCAAACCATTCAAAATGTGAAAGGTAGGAAATAACCCAATGTCCATATTACAAAACATTTTACGATCTCGGGAGTTTTAGAAAACATTTGAGATATAAGAATTCTAAAACCTTTCGAAAACATTTAGGGACACACCCAAAAGACATTTTCCAAAATTAAAGTTCCGTTAACAATACGCAGGGTCAACAACCCAATTAACAAAACACTGGGTCCGTGACCCAAATCACAAATCACATGTTCCTAAGGATTATTCGTGTCCCGTGCTAACAAGCCACGAACCTCAGATGCTCCCGAAGAACAAACCCGAGTGAATAACCCAATAGGAAAAACATATCAAATCACATGTCACCGTAACCGCAGTCACGTGACTACAAGCACATATACGAACATAATCAAACCACAACCATAAGTTATCCCGGCATCGCGCTAACAAGCCACGAACCTCGGAGTCCCCGCAAGACATACCCGATGATAACCCTACAAGTTATCCCGGCATCGGGCTAGCAAGCCCCGAACCTCGGAGTCCCCGCAAGACATACCCGTATTGGATAACCTTACGGTTTCGCCCGACCCATACTAGCAAGTATGGATCCCGGAGATTCAACAAATCCTACCCGGAGGCACATCACAATACATCAAGCACACAACAATAATCACTTATCAATCCAAACAACATTAAGCATCACAAACTCCTTTCAAGGAGTAACAACTAATATCACACACATTACTTTCTTACCGAACAAGTACATAATAACAATACGTAATCCCCGACAAAGGATTACCGTCTATCAAACTCACTCGAATTGATCATATTATCTTTCAACATACAAAACCAACACACATATTCTGAGAATACATATTCACGAAGTATACGAATTATCGTTGAAAGACAACATTTATCGAGAACATACCAATCCCTTTTTACGTTCATTAAATATTAGATTTTGCATAAAATCATTTATCAAGAATTATATCAACGAAACATGAAATGTATGGGCAAGATACTTGCCTCAAAATCGGTACGCAAGTATTCCGACGAACACGGCTCAGGGAAAGCTTCGAAACGCCCAAAGCTATCGAAACGGAAGACGACGACGAACGAAAGGGTTCAACACGGTTTCTTCACAAGAAACTCGACCCTAACAACAATATAATCAATAAATCATCGATCATACGAGGAAGGATAATCGTAGAACGCCCGAAAACCCCTCTAAGACATTCTACCGGACACCTTCAAGGCGTCGGTCAAGAACTCGACTCAAACAACGAATCGATACGATCCAACCATGGAATAATAAAGGAAATGATATAATACATCTAAATAATCATCAATCCATCAAAATCCTAAGTTAAATCGGATTAAACGGACGAAATCGAACAAAATACCCAAAATCCCCAAAATTAGATTTCTAGAAAATCTGACCTGATTCGCTCGATCAAAGGATGTTATAGGACGGATGATTGATGATATTGTTGTTGCCCAAAATATTTATCCGAAGATTAATACTGCTGGAAGACGGACAACAAACAAATGCGGGAGCACTTCCGAGAGAAGATAAATAAAACAAGATTTGCCGGGGTTGTTAGTCCCGGGCTTGAATGCTCTCGCGAGATGTTATTAATACAAATATTCGTGGATACAAGTATTAATGAGAGAAATCTAAATACAATGAGTGTACAAAGACTCTGTTAATCCGGCTCTTGAGCGAAGCTTGGTGTTCTTCGTCCCGCCGATAATCTGCTCGAGGAGAAAAGGCCGGGAGAAGTAAGACCGAAAGAAAGCTGTTGCCAAGAGTTGGATGTTTGCCAAGTGCTTGATATTTGCTTCTGTATGGTGTGAAATGCGAAGGAAACTGAAGCCTTTTTGTGGTAAAGGTTCGATCCTTTTTACAAGTGCTGGGAGCCATGCTTATATAGGGACAGCCGGGTCCTGTCCTTTAGCTGCCGATCGCCTGCGGGCCATTTTAATATTCTGCCGATCGCCTGCCGGTCAAAACTTTAATGGGGCGATCTCCTGGGCTGTCAGGCTAAAGTCCAAGGAAGATGCTGGCCGTCCGAATAAAGTCCAATGCAGTGGCTGGCGCCAGCTGGGCGGTCCAATAAGGAGCCATCACGTGTCCGGAGTCAGTCAACATGTGGCCCTACCGACAAGCTTTCGGCGGCCTGTCGGCTGGTGGAGGGAATCTGTCAGATTGTGGTCAATGGCCCGAGATTCGCGGATCTTTGTCTCGGCCTTCGCACATGGTGCCAGTCTTGAGGCTCGGCCTTTGCCGACTTGGATGGCCATCGGTGGTGATCGACATGAGGTGGTCGTCCCTGGATGGTCTTCGGAGGTCGTCATCGGCCAGTGGATGGAGGTCGCCAAGGGTCGGTCGCCAAGGGTAGGTCGCCAGGTGCCGAGAGACGGTCGATCGCCAAGGGTCGGTCGCCGAGTACTGAGAGGCGATCGCCTTGATGTCGATCGCTCGGCACCGGGATTCGCCCTGGGCCCTTCGTTTGGCCAGTCTAGCATGTCCACTAGGCTAAGGCTCGGTCGCCTGGTCGCCGATCGGCAGGCTTGCCTTGGTCGCTCGGCAGTGACTCGGTCGCTCGGCCTGTAAGTCGGTCGCTCGGCCTCGGAGGCGATCGCCGGTCGGAAGGTGTTAAATCTTGACACCACAATTGCCCCCCAGCTTGCTCCTATGTTGAAGACATGGGGCGAGGTGGTTCTTGCTGGTGATCGTGTATGGATGAGGACGGGCGATCTGAGCTGACTTAGGACTCGGACTTGGGCTTAATCATGGTCGATTGGCTTAGCTATCTTTCGGTCTTGTACCTGCAAAAAACAACATTGGCCGATCCCCCATGGAAACTAGGTGGTTTCGCTTGTTTGAGGAATCGTGCACAGTCGCGGAGATCGATGGACCGACCCCATGACCGTGTCTTGGTGCACAAAGACAATGAGTGCCTCGTGACTCACTTTATTATGAGGGTCCTCTGTTAGGCTGCGCCTCGCCTTGTTTTTAAACGAAAGGCGTGCGGTCTCGGTCTAGAGGAGTCCTTGCGCGGGGCAGCGTCGGATGAATCAACTCCACGCCCGCGGCTTGTTAGCTCTGCTTCCACCTCGGCCAGCCATGGAGATGGCCGACCTCGACGGTGTACGTTGAGACGGGGTTGTGGAATGAGTCCACTGATTAATGTTGGAGGGCCCTCCGACTACGCCGGCCTCGTATTTAAACGAAGGCGGGCGATCTCGGCGAAAGGACCTTGCATGACCGAAACGGCCGGTTCCATCGATCGCCCGTGGCCATGGCTTTATGATGCGCGGTGGAGGCGATCTTATGCCTTAGTCCGTCATGTTATATGCCGGATCAGATGGCGATCGTGTCCACCGGTTGCCGATGATGTTGCGATCGTCGGAAGATCGGTGATCGCCGCCGGCGACCGATCGCTTTATTCGTAGGTTGAAATTGGCGATCGGGCGCGGCTAGTCCCTCGTGTTAGAATGGATCAGGCGGTGATCGAGTCCTCGGCTCTGGCAGGTAGTAGCGATCGGGATGGTAGGCGGAGGTCGCCGCACGGCGCCGATCGGTCTACTCTAGCCGAGAAGAAGCCTTTGTCTGGACAGGAAATCCGCGGCTCTAGCCCGGAAGGCTGCGTAGGTCGTCGGCAGGGTCTTCGTGAGATGCCTGAACATAGGCGAGAAACCCTGAAAACCTCCTAGGACCGCGTAGAGGGCGGTCTCATCGCTTACGGGCTCGCCGTTGAGGATGATCATGTCAACCCGGTCGATGTAGTCCGAGTCTGACTCCTGTTCTCCTTGTCTGATTTGCATCATGCGATGGCGACCTTCTGGCCGGGCGGCCCTGGTGGCGAAGTGCTCCGTGAAGACATGTGCCAGCTCGTTAAAGGAGCCGATGGACCGAGGTGGCAACGAGGTGTACCACCGGTGGGCGAGGTCGTCTAGTGTCAGAGGGAACATTCGGCAGCGGGTCGCGTCCGATGCCCCACACCCGGTCATGTAGATGTTGAACTTGTGCAGGTGAGCTTGGGGGTCCGATCGCCCCTGGTACACGGGTGTCTTAGGAGGGGCGATCGTGTGCTGCATCGGGGCGAGCTCGATGTCGATCGCGAGCGGCTCGCTCGGCGGGGCGATCGTCCTCAGGGCGCCTACCCCGGATAGCAGGAGCGCCTTCATGTCGTCGATCTGACGTTGCATTGCGGCGATTGCCGCGGCTCGGCTGCTTGCGGATCGGCTTTGGGAGCGGGGGCCGAGGAGATCGTGTACCGACCTCCGGACCCCGCTGCCGCCGACCTCGGGAATCTGGCGAGCGGGAGCCAGGCGGCTGGATCGTCTTTTGGGAGCCGGGTAGGCCGAGCTCCTGGTGACGGACACCAACTCCGTCGTCTCGTAGCTAGGGCCGGACTGCCCCGGTCGCCAGGTCGGGTCGCTGCCCAGGCGATCGAAGACAGACGTGCCCCGGCTGCCGAGCGCCTCTTCTTGCGGGCGAGAGCCTCCTGGCGATTGCTCGGCCAGTAGTGCCTTGAGCTTCCGCTTGATCTTCCGGCGAGAGACCGGGGGGGCGGCAGCAGGAGGCGCGTCGAGAGCACTCCGTCGTTCCTGAAGGGCGGCTATGGCCTCTTCGATCTGTTCATTGGTTCGGAACTGATCGAGCGAGAGGCTCGGGCCGCCGTCCCGGGACGGGATCGAGCGTCTTTGACCGCGGCCGCCTTCCACCATCGGGCTCGGCTCGGGACGGAACAGTGCAGGCCGTGGCCGGCGGCTTTCTTCGACGCGGATGCGGAAGACATGATTTCTGAAGGATTTCTTTGAAGTGCAGTGAGTGTCACTTCAAGTATCTGCCCCGAGAACAGTGAGTGTTCTTCGGGACGGTAGGTGTAAAAAATCGAGGGTTGGATCCCCTTCCTCTAGCGCCAATTGTTGTTGCCCAAAATATTTATCCGAAGATTAATACTGCTGGAAGACGGACAACAAACAAATGCGGGAGCACTTCCGAGAGAAGATAAATAAAACAAGATTTGCCGGGGTTGTTAGTCCCGGGCTTGAATGCTCTCGCGAGATGTTATTAATACAAATATTCGTGGATACAAGTATTAATGAGAGAAATCTAAATACAATGAGTGTACAAAGACTCTGTTAATCCGGCTCTTGAGCGAAGCTTGGTGTTCTTCGTCCCGCCGATAATCTGCTCGAGGAGAAAAGGCCGGGAGAAGTAAGACCGAAAGAAAGCTGTTGCCAAGAGTTGGATGTTTGCCAAGTGCTTGATATTTGCTTCTGTATGGTGTGAAATGCGAAGGAAACTGAAGCCTTTTTGTGGTAAAGGTTCGATCCTTTTTACAAGTGCTGGGAGCCATGCTTATATAGGGACAGCCGGGTCCTGTCCTTTAGCTGCCGATCGCCTGCGGGCCATTTTAATATTCTGCCGATCGCTCACGGCCAAAACTTTAATGGGGCGATCTCACGGGTGTCAAGCAAAGTCCAAGGAAGATGTTGCCGTCCGAATAAAGTCAATGCGGTGGGCGCCACTGGCGGTCCAATAAGGAGCCATCACGTGTCCGGAGTCAGTCAACATGTGGCCCTACCGACAAGCTTTCGGCGGCCTGTCGGCTGGTGGAGGGAATCTGTCAGATTGTGGTCAATGGCCCGAGATTCGCGGATCTTTGTCTCGGCCTTCGCACATGGTGCCAGTCTTGAGGCTCGGCCTTTGCCGACTTGGATGGCCATCGGTGGTGATCGACATGAGGTGATCGTTCCTGGATGGTCTTCGGAGGTCGTCATCGGTCAGTGGATGGAGGTCGCCAAGGGTCGGTCGCCAAGGGTAGGTCGCCAGGTGCCGAGAGACGGTCGATCGCCAAGGGTC
Organism: Orobanche coerulescens; assembly: GCA_033398695.1. Classification (NCBI taxonomy): domain Eukaryota; kingdom Viridiplantae; phylum Streptophyta; class Magnoliopsida; order Lamiales; family Orobanchaceae; genus Orobanche; species Orobanche coerulescens. Next base: position 185,540,798 of record CM065801.1, read on the forward strand.
GGTCGCCGAGTACTGAGAGGCGATCGCCTTGATGTCGATCGCTCGGCACCGGGATTCGCCCTGGGCCCTTCGGTTGGCCAGTCTAGCATGTCCACTGGGCTAAGGCTCGGTCGCACAGTCGCCGATCGCGAGCTTGCCTTGGTCGCTCGGCAGTGACTCGGTCGCTCGGCCTGTAAGTCGGTCGCTCGGCCTCGGAGGCGATCGCCGGTCGGAAGGTGTTAAATCTTGACACAACAGATATGAACCTCCAAACTTCGTGTATATGTTGTTAAACAACATGGCTACAAGATTGGAACACTCCAAGCTGCGGAAGAAGATAAGAAGAAGGTGAAAAATGGCAAGAAAAACGTCTGCAGGGCCTTTTATAGGGTTGATCTGCCGGACACGGCCCGTGCCGATCGGCATGGTCGTGTTACCTGGTGGCGACAGGGACTCGACCGTGTCTGCTTGACACGGTCGCGGCGCGTAGGGCCATCCGATAGCGACCGTCCGAAGCGGTGACTCGGCACGACTCGACCGTGTCCTCGGACACGGTCGGGCGTGTCGGCGATCGTTCGTGCTTATCCTAAGAGTGCAGGCGGGCCGTGTCGGACGACACGGCCGAGTCTGGTCGGCAGAAACTTCCGGCTTATCCGGACGAGCACGGCACGGGCCGTGTCGGACGACACGGCCGAGTTCGGCCGGCAGTGATCGGCCAATAACGAGCGGGTGAGCTAAAACGACCATAACTCTCTCGTCCGGACTCCGATTGACTCACCGTTCGAACCATTGGAAAGCTAACTCGATGCTCTATAATATTGCAAAGATTCAGAATTTGTGGAGTTACCAAAAATTAATGGTGACTTTACAAAGTCGAACTCCCACGTGAAAAAGTCGATTAAGGACACGGAACTCAATAAAACGACACCGAAACGAACTCGGATGACAAAAAAGTGCGGAATTAATCATTCTCGAAATGACGAAAGGTCATGAGCGAGTCGTCAAAACGAACTTCCTCCGAAAAAAGAAAATTACCGAAATTCGAAATTGCGGATATTACATTCTACCCTCCTTAAAAGAAGTTTCGTCCCGAAACTTAAAACAAGTAGGGAGAAGCAATATTCCCGCCAGGAAAACTCGACGAGATACACAAAAATAGAAAACTCGCGCCCAACGGCGAAACGCTGCAAGAACGCAAAGAGACATACGGCGTGAAAACACGGTCCACGACGACCAACACAATGTCGCCGTTAGGGATACAATAAAACCAACAAATGACAAGCGTCATCAAACGGATAATATAGTCAAGTCGATTATCCGAACAATCACAAAACACAACGAACGAAAATCAACACGATTGACCAACCTGACGGTTCATCAATCTAAACGCGGGTCAAACGCTGAACAAATACGGAATTCCATCGCCCAAGGGTTGGAAGATCGAAAACGAGACTAATTTCCCAAACTTAAGGGAATTAGGAAGGAGCCTGAATGCTCAACGATCAAGAAACGAGGACAAAAACCGAACAAACAAACGACCGAACCACAACGGTCGAGACAACAAAAGCGAACAATCATGTTCGAAATACGAAGGATAATAAAATTCAAACAACAACCCCAAGGTTCACATCTCGACTCGAGACAATATATGATCCGGTAAAAACAACAGGATGTGCATTCATATAAGATCCACATGAAAGGGAATAGCATTAGAAAAGTCACAACGACAAACGAGTTATTCCGAAATAATACCACACTCGTTCGATCAACAAAAGCAAGGAGCAGGACAAGCTCAGAAATGTCAACGAACATAAACGAGTCGACAGAGTCGAAAATACAAAAGTTCAAGATCCAGTCCACTTCGAATAAAAGAACTAGTAGAACCAAAAGATGTTACTTCCGAACAAGGTTCACAAGAATCGAACCGAATTTGGAAAGTTACAGCGATAACCAGATTGACCCAAAACAAGATCACACCTCGTCCGATCAGTGGAACCGAAATACAGAACAAGTTCAGTAAGTATCAACGAACACGAACGAGTCGATAGAATCGAGAAAGAGAAAATGCAGGAGTCTAAAAACAACACGGGTACTACATTCGACCTCTTATAAAAGAAGGTCGCCCCCGCAACTCACAACTTAGAAATCAAGGTGACGACACAACAAGCAACCGACGAAACATCCTTGAAGGCCTCTCAAAGCCGATTCCGATGGTGTCTTTGAAGCGCGAACTCCGAAAGTCTCGGTAGCCAATTCACAAAATCAATTCGGTGTCCCTCGAGTCCACACTTGAAATGTGTTACCGACGAGAAGGACAATATACACGTGCATGCCCCGGCACATTACGGTTGAAACGTCTCGGCTCGGCATACCAAAAATACAAATGCTCGATACAATGGATCAAAACACCGCAAAACAACATACCGGAGATGCCAACTCAGCATAACATATCAACGCATACAAAAATCACAACAACAACGGCATCATTCGACGATTACAACATCCCGAACGACAGCCAGTACACAATCACAAACATCATGAAACAATCACTCATGTTTATAACGCACAAAAATCCAGGCTTTAACAACTCACACTAGTGCGACAACACGCAAATCACCACGAGGCGATAAACAGTAAACACCAGTTCACACCTCTCACAGAGGGCTAGTACAACAAATGCGTGGCAACGCCTCGACGTTCATGCCACCAATTCGATCACAATTCCAAGTTAACACCGTAACGAAAGTTCGAAAACCATACACGCATTTCCGGTCCGCATAACAGAATGATAGGTTTTAAAAACAAAAACCACCTTTGAAGACAGTTTGGAAACACCAGTTGATCTTGAGTATCATTTTACAAAAAGTAGTACAAACACCATTATCGAGACTTTGAAAGTCATCTTGCGTTTGAACAAAAATGAGGACACCTTTCTTTTAGTGAAAAACTTTCAAAAATATTCGACCCTTGGATCTAAGCAATCGCATTTGAAAATATCTCAAAAATATTTTTGGTCCTCAACCGGAAAATTTTTGAAATGTATTGCGGCATTAGAAAACACCTTGAAAACACCGCAAGAAAATAATTCGCTTTAAAAGTACGTCTCGAATTTTAATTTTCTAAGATACTCAAGGTTTTCAAAATAATTCAATGGGCTAGAATGCCCAAAAATTTCTGTAATTACAAGGAACAATATAGCGCCGTGGGTCCCGCCCGAACCCACCGTGCTAAAAACCATTTACAAAAACGCCAAAAAGGCCGATGACGGTAATATTTCAAAACTCACGAAGCCATTTAGAAAATAATAAATACCGTCATAAGAATTTCGCCAAAACGATCAAGGCCGTAATGCCAAAAACTCGGTTAAGGAATTGGTTTTCAAAATAAAACTCGATCGGTAAAATACCGAAAGTCATTGCAAAAGAACTCACGCAATGGATAAAAGAAATACGGTTCAACATACACAATCGAGCAACACTACTCCTCATATGAACGAAATATGAGAGTCAAATAATCACATATCACGAAATCAAAATCCATAAGAGGATTCCGTCAATTAACTCATAATAATAAAAATAGCTCGTGTCACACGAGGCACAACACAAAGAGGGGAGACTTACATCCACAGTCGCACGAAGATGATGATCGCCACGATACTAATCACGACCAACAAACTCGGGCACGACGCGTCGCGACACGACTTAGTCGGACAAAATCCGACGAGACAAAAACTCAATAGACACCATCGACCCGACCTAGGTTTCCACAACCTAAGCTCCGATACCATTCTCAGTAACACCCCCAATCCGCTCGTGGATATTACACGCCGTAGACCCTCTCCTCGAGGATCTACCAGCCGGTAACAACATTTAACATCTCGACAATGCCTTCAAGGCAAATGACTCGATGACCGATTTGGTCTTTCAATAAAATATACAACTCGATTACAAACACATACCCACGCAGGGGTCAAAATACAATAAACTCCCGTACAACGGGAAAAGATCTTGCGGCGGAAAAGAAAATACAACTAGACCAATACGACATCAACGGATCCTCGTGTGATTAGTATCGTTCATCTTTCATCATCCTTCATGCCGACCACGTGCTCGCTCCAAAACACGAATGCAATCTGAGACATCCACCCCGAATACTCGGGGTTAGCAAAACTCCACTGTTTTGCTAGTGCAAGTATAAATACGAAAACAAGCCATACATATCATACTCCACAAAAACAGAATAATCGCGAGTATACTTCCCGAGAAAATTTACTTGATCAAACCATTCAAAATGTGAAAGGTAGGAAATAACCCAATGTCCATATTACAAAACATTTTACGATCTCGGGAGTTTTAGAAAACATTTGAGATATAAGAATTCTAAAACCTTTCGAAAACATTTAGGGACACAGCCCAAAAGTCATTTTCCAAAATTCAAGTTCCGGTAACAATACGCAGGGTCCACAACCCAATTCACAAAACACGGGGTCCGTGACCCAAATCACAAATCACATGTTCCTAAGGATTATTCGTGTCCCGTGCTAACAAGCCACGAACCTCAGATGCTCCCGAAGAACAAACCCGAGTGAATAACCCAATAGGAAAAACATATCAAATCACATGTCACCGTAACCGCAGTCACGTGACTACAAGCACATATACGAACATAATCAAACCACAACCATAAGTTATCCCGGCATCGCGCTAACAAGCCACGAACCTCGGAGTCCCCGCAAGACATACCCGATGATAACCCTACAAGTTATCCCGGCATCGGGCTAGCAAGCCCCGAACCTCGGAGTCCCCGCAAGACATACCCGTATTGGATAACCTTACGGTTTCGCCCGACCCATACTAGCAAGTATGGATCCCGGAGATTCAACAAATCCTACCCGGAGGCACATCACAATACATCAAGCACACAACAATAATCACTTATCAATCCAAACAACATTAAGCATCACAAACTACTTTCAAGGAGTAACAACTAATATCACACACATTACGTTCTTACCGAACAAGTACATAATAACAATACGTAATCCCCGACAAAGGATTACCGTCTATCAAACTCACTCGAATTGATCATATTATCTTTCAACATACAAAACCAACACACATATTCTGAGAATACATATTCACGAAGTATACGAATTATCGTTGAAAGACAACATTTATCGAGAACATACCAATCCCTTTACGTTCATTAAATATTAGATTTTTCATAAAATCATTTATCAAGAATTATATCAACGAAACATGAAATGTATGGGCAAGATACTTGCCTCAAAATCGGTACGCAAGTATTCCGACGAACACGGCTCAACCGGAAAGCTTCGAAACGCCCAAAGCTATCGAAACGGAAGACGACGGCGAACGAAAGGGATCAACACGGTTTCTTCACAAGAAACACGACCCTAACAACAAAATAATCAATAAATCATCGATCATACGAGGAAGTAAAATCGTAGAACGCCCGAAAACCCCTCTAAGACATTCTACCGACACCTTCAAGGCGTCGGTCAAGAACTCGACTCAATCAACGAATCGATACGATGAAACCATGTAATAATAAAGGAAATGATTTAATACTTCTAAATATTCATCAATCCTTCAATATCCTAAGTTAAATCGGTTTAAACGGACGAAATCGAACAAAATACCCAAAATCCCCAAAATTAGATTTCTAGAAAATCGACTGATTCGCTCGATCAAAGGATGTTATAGGACGGATGATTGATGATATGAACCTCCAAACTTCGTGTATATGTTGTTAAACAACATGGATACAAGATTGGAACACTCCAAGTCAGGAAGAAGATAAGAAGAAGGTGAAAAATGGCAAGAAAAAGCGTCTGCGGGGCCTTTTATAGGGGTTGGCGCTGCCGGACACGGCCGTGCCGATCGGCACGGTCGTGTTGCACGGTGGCCGACAGGACTCGACCGTGTCCCGCTTGACACGGTCGCGCGCGTAGGGCCATCCGATAGCGACCGTCCGACGGTGACTCGGCGACTTCGACCGTGTCCGGGACACGGTCGGGCGTGTCGGCGATCGTTCGAGCTTATCCTAAGAGTACGGCACGGGCCGTGTCGGACGACACGGCCGAGTCTGGTCGGCGAAACTTCCGGCTTATCCGGACGAGCACGGCACGGGCCGTGTCGGACGACACGGCCGAGTTCGGCCGGATGATCGCCAATAACGAGCGGGTGAGCTAAAACGACCATAACTCTCTCGTCCGGACTCCGATTGACTCACCGTTCGAACCATTGGAAAGCTAACTCGATGCTCTATAATATTGCAAAGATTCAGAATTTTTGGAGTTACCAAAAATTAATGGTGACTTTACAAAGTCGAACTCCCACGTGAAAAAGTCGATTAAGGACACGGAACTCAATAAAACGACACCGAAACGAACTCGGATGACAAAAAAGTGCGGAATTAATCATTCTCGAAATGACGAAAGGTCATGAGCGAGTCGTCAAAACGAACTTCCTCCGAAAAAAGAAAATTACCGAAATTCGAAATTGCGGATATTACACCACAAACCCTTAAAATGCCAAGATCAACAAGGAGATCTATTCAGAGATCAATATCATGTCAGTAATTTATTCATGGTTCATAAAGTACGTACCGCATTTGGCTCGTAGGATCAGGCCCTCGCACGGGTCACACGTGACACGAAGGTCTCTTGATACTAGTTTAATACACAAAGACTCAAAAGAAAGAAAACGACCTCTAGCAAATCTCCGATACCATCTCCTGTAACACCCCGTATACGGCGGCCATTACAGTGCCGTGGACCCCACACTGGGATCCACCAGGCGATACCCAAAGTACAGATTAAATACACAATACATGTGATACCGAACCACAAAACATAGTACTTACTCCGATCTGGAGTTTACAGCAGTATGGCCTACGGCCTTATTACACACAGGATCCAAAAACATAAGTATAATCCATATGGAGATGAAATATACCTTAAATAACAATACATTTGTTCAAACTTAAAATAAAGCGGAAAGATAACATTACACGGTACGAACATGACCGGACACGAAAGACTTGGGGCCCCCGAACTAGTATTCTTCGAACCCTTCGTCATCACCTTGATCTTCCCGTTCCTTCCCTTTTCCTCGACCTAAAATACAACACAAGTATTTCGCCCAACACAGGGTCAGATATACATGATAAATGATTCTCAAGATATTATACAATTCACGTATATAAGATTTCAAGAATAATGCCCCGACTAACGAACATACCCCTCGGGCGTATGAACGCTCAGTCACAAAACGTCGAACACATCCAAGTATAAAAATGGACTGTGAACGACTAAGATAGTACGGCTCAAGAGGGACATCACAGTACGCCCGATCCGAATATGTGTCAGTGCACATGTCCACCCCGTATACGGAATCCAGGATTTACGTGGGACAATGTACCTAATTAGCCTCAATGAACTACGTCTCGTGTGCACAGCCCTTCACGGAAAATATTCACGCATGACTATATATGTGCCCGGCTAAAAATCCTACACAATATCCAATCGGAACGTAGATATGACTCCGGATATGTCACGATGCAACATGACAACGAATTCAATAATTCACAAATCCGATTAAGGATCGAGGACTCACCGAAATGACAACAAGATCGACAATATCAAGGGTCCCAAAGTAACGAACTTGGGAATACAATCCCATGATGAAATTGGGACATCATTAAGGACAACCTCAAGTCACAAGACAAGTTTATAAGTGTTTCATATACACGACATGCATAATCATCATAAGAATCCACACATCATTATAACCAAGCAAGATAACTTGCCTCAATACGGAGGCGAGTAAAGTCCTTCTTTGTCGAACGAACAGCCGGCCCTCGATTCAAAATCGGTTACTCGGACAATCAACCTTGATCGAAGTATATTTTACTCAATAATACGTTCATATGATCATCTATACCAAACTTCAACGAGACAACATCCTAATTCTCATTTGAGTAGTTCAACTTTAAGACGTTGAGGGTTACTCCAAGAACCTTTTTCAATACCATTCTATTCTTACAATTGATTAGAAGATGTTTACCAAATGTTTGCTGGATTAAGATGTGTTAAACAATAATCTCCTACTCTCTAAACTTATCAAGAACATCTCAATTGATTAAAAGTAAAATCTGCACTTCAATCAATTACTTATGTTGAGTTAAGTAGTTATAATTCCACATTATGATCATGAAGAATACTTCAAGTTCAACACCTTCCTTATAATCTTCTAGTTAACTTGGAGGTTCAAACATTACTCCTCTGGATTCACTTAGCTTAGGTTCAACACTACTGCAAAAAGGGGTTTTAACGACGGTTCTGGAAGGGTTTCTACGACGGTTTTGGAACCGTCGTAAAATCCACCGTCGTAGAAAGTGGGCACATTTTACTACAGTTTTAAAACCGTAGTAAAAGTTCACGTTTTACATCGGTTCTTCAAAAACCGTCATAAAAAATATACATTTTACATCGGTTCTTCCAAAACCGTCATAAAACATTCACATTTTACATCGGTTCTTTTTAAAACCGATGTAAAAATATTTACATTTTACATCGGTTTTGATAAGAACCGATGTAAAATGTCTTAAATTTACATCGGTTTTGAAAAGAACCGATGTAAAATGTCTTAAATTTACATCGGTTTTAAAAAGAACCGATGTAAAATGTCTTATGTTTTATGGAAGGTTTGGCACCCCGAATCCTCCGAGGCCCGACCCGAAACCCACTCAGACCCGACCCGAACCCGCACCTGAAATAACAATATATTGCACTTTGTCACCATAATGATTCGAACCCTCGACCTTGGGGTTGGGGAGTCAAGCCCCAACCGCTAGGCTATAGTTATTTGTTTGAACAATTTATATTTATATTATAATTAAATACATTTTGGTCTCTACCTTTTAAATAAAAATAAAAAAATCAATTTTATTCTTTTTGTATTATTTTGGAAAAAATGATTTTTTAGATTGTTTTTTATTTTTCATTTATTTTATATTTTAAAGAATCATGGTAAATAAAAATACATATTTTTAAAAAAAGGATTTTATGACGGTTTTAGAAAAATCGATGTAAAGTTTTTCCCTTTTTATTATTTACATGGGTTATTCTAAAATTGATAAAAAAGTATTAATTTTACATCGTTTTTGGAATAACTAATGTAAATTAACCTAATTTTAATTTTTACATCAGTTATTCAAAATCAACGTAAAATTACTATTTTATACATCGGTTTTGGATTAGTCAATTTTATTCTTTTTTGTATTATTTCGTAAAAATGATTTTTTATTTTTATTTTTTATTTTTAATTTTTTTATATTTTAAAGAATCATCGTAAATAAAAATACATGTTTTCAAAAAAAGGATTTTATGACCGTTTTAGAGAAACTGATGTAAAATTTACCATTTTTATTTTTATTCCAAAATCGATGTAAAAAGTATTAATTACATAGATTTTGGAATAACTGGTGTAAATTTATCGTATTTTTAATTTTTACATCAGTTATTCTATAACCAATGTAAAATTAATACTTTATTTTATATCGATTTTGGAATAACTTATGTAAATTACAATATTTAAAATTTTACATCGGTTGTTTGTATAACTGATGTAAAAGAATAATAAATTACATCGGTTATTTGAACAACCGATGTAAAAATAGTAATTTTAGTTTTTACATCGGTTGATTGAACAACCGATGTAAATATATAAATTTTACATCGGTTATTTGAACAATCGATGTAAAAATATAATAATTTTACACCGGTTTTTTGAACAACCGATGTAAAAATAGTAATTTTAGTTTTTACATCGGTTATTTGAACAACCGATGTAAAGTATAATAATTTTACATCAGTTATTTGAACAATCGATGTAAAAATATAATAATTTTACATCGGTTATGATAACAACCGATGTAAAAAATAGTAATTTTAATTTTTACATCGGTTATTTGGACAACCGATGTAAATATATGATTTTTTTACATCGGTTATTTTAACAACCGATGTAAAATATAGTAATTTTAGTTTTTACATCGGTTATTTGGACAACCGGTGTAAATATATAATAATTTTACATCGGTTATTTGGACAACCGATGTAAATTGACCAAAATTTTATTTTTTGCATCGGTTTTATTTGATAACAGATGTAAATTGACCGTATTTTAAATTTTGACATCGGTTTTCATTAAACCGATGTAAATTGAGCGTCGTAAAAAGTATATTTTGTAGCAGTGCAAGAAGGTGATTCCATTCTTCTAATGATCAACAAGGGTTTCTTAAAACATTTTATGGTAATTATTCCAATAAGTTATTTACATTATAATGAAACAAAGACTATTAGTATTCCATTGGTGTTATTAGTCCAGGAATAAGAGTTTGGTTTAACTAAACATGATCATCACCATTTAAAACACTAAGAACACATCATTACAAAAACCCTTAATCATCATATTCATCATTAAGTTTGTTGGAAGCTTAACTATAACCATGTTTAGCTTGATTAATTCATCACTAGGTGGAGTATACTTAATCACTATCATTATAACTATGAGATTATAGGGTTAAAACGTATGACATACCTTCAGAATTGAATAACAATACACCAAAACCACAGGAACACAATCTAAGCTTCAAGAATGACTCCAACTCCCAATCAACAAGCTCCAAAATCCAAATGTAAAGCTCAAACACAAGTTGGAAGAAGGTAATTTTGATCTAGGGATGAAGGGGGATGATTATATTGGTGAAAACTCAGAGTTTTGGTCGTGCAAAATGAAAGACACAAGTTGTCTTTTTATAACAAAGATTAGTTACGTGCGTTATCACAAGAGGATAACGTCGTTAGCTGACTTTACGTCGCTACACGGAAAGTGTTACGTACGTAAGCTAAGTCCGAGAGGCTCTTTGGATGAAATACGAACATCGTTACGTACGTTACCTATCGAAGCATTACGTACGTAATGTAGGTCAACTAGATTGCCTCCAAAAGATCAGATATTCGAATCCTGTCTGGCCCCACACGCCGAAAGTTGAGATCAGATACGATTACACTGGTTACGTATGTAACAAGTACCCCTTTACGTACGTAAAGGACTTAAAATAACGTACGTTATGCTTGAGGATTAGCGTACGTTAGACTCAGGTTTAGCAGCTCAAAAATGTATTAATCTATGCGATGTTGAGAATCCAATTACAGTGCGAGTGATCGTTATTATTATGTCTATTTATGATATATTCCAACATCAATAACAATACACAAATTCAACAAGACTACAACAGTATTTGAATTATCTGAAAGATACAACAGTAAGTAAGAATTTCCGTCGGATATTACATACTCCCCCCCTTAAAAGGGGTTTCGTCCTCGAAACTAAGGGGTAAACAATTCAGGATACCTCTCTTGAATGCTTCTCTCCGTCTCCCACGTGGCTTCCTCGACCCCGTGTCATGACCACTGAACCTTCAGTAGGGGAATCGTCTTATTACGCAGTTGTTTGATCCTCCTCTCAAGTATTCGTACGGGGCGCTCCTCATACGAATGATCCTCCGCTAAATCGATCTCATCGAACTGAAGTACATGACTCGGATCAGCAACGTATTTACTTAACTGGGAGACATGGAACACGTTATGAATCCGGCTCAGGGCTGGTGGTAAAGCCAGGCGATAGGCTAAATCGCCTACTCGGTCCAAAACCTCAAACGGCCCGATATATCTCGGACTCAGCTTGCCTCTCTTCCCAAAACGAAAAACTCCTCGAGTAGGGGACACCTTCATTAGTACATGGTTGCCGACCTCGAACTCAAGCGGTCGCCGGCGGTAGTCTGCGTAGGACTTCTGTCGGCTTTGAGCCGTCAACAAACGACTCCTAATCAGGGCGATCTTCTCACGGGCTGCTAACAACATATCGGGTTCCATACCCAGGGTTTCAGATGGATCTTCCCAACACAGAGGGGATCTACAACGACGGCCATACAATGCTTCATAAGGTGCCATCTGAATCGAAGTGTGCCAGCTATTATTATAAGTGAATTCCACCAAGGGTAGTTGGGCCTCCCAATCATCCTTCCAATCGAGAACGCACGCCTTCAGCATATCCTCTAAAGTTTGGATAGTTCTCTCAGTTTGACCATCCGTCTGCGGGTGAAATGCTGTGCTGAAGTTCAACTGCGTACCCATCGCACGATGAACTGCTTTCCAAAAATGTGACACGAATCGCCCGTCACGATCTGATACAATACTCTTAGGGGTACCATGTAACCTTACAATTTCTTTGATAAATAGTTGGGCCAATCTCTCGGGTCCCCAAGTATCTTTGATCTCCAGAAAGTGGGCTGATTTGGTCAAACGATCCACAATCACCCAAATCGTATTCATCCCTCGATGACTCGTCGGCAGGCTGGTAATAAAATCCATCGATATGTCCTCCCATTTCCACTCGGGGATCGGAAGCGGTTTCAGCAATCCTGCGGGTCGCTGGTGCTCAATCATAACTTGTTGACAGGTTAAACACCTAGAAACGAATTCTGCAACTTCACGTTTCATACTTCCCCACCAATAATATTGTTTCAAATCCTTATACATTTTGCTAGACCCCGGATGGATAGAGTACGGGGTAGCATGAGCTTCTTTCAGGATAGAATTCCTTAACTCATCATCAGCGGGTACACAAACTCAGTTTCTGAAGCGTATCAATCCATCCTCGTGTATTACAAAGCCAGGAGCTTTCCCTTGAGTTATTTCATTGCGAACTCGAGATAAGAATGGGTCCGTAACTTGCTTCGATCTAATTATATCCTCAAGGGACGATGAAATCTCAAGTGTACAGAGTTGCCCTTGAATACGTTGTAACCAGACTTCAATTTCCGGCCTCACCAATTCTAACTGCAATACCCTCTGAGTTGTTAGGCGGGCAAGCATCTGCTCATGTACTGTTTTACGAATCAAAGCGTCAGCAACTACATTTGCTTTGCCCGGATGATAAAGGATCTCGATATCATAGTCTTTGATGAGTTCTAGCCACCTTCTCTGCCTCATGTTTAACTCCTTCTAAGTAAAAATGTATTTCAAGCACTTGTGATCCGTAAAAATCTGACAGGTAACTCCATACAGATAATGACGCCAGATTTTTAAAGCAAATACCACGGCTGCGAGTTCTAAATCATGGGTGGGGTAGTTGACCTCGTAAGGTCGTAGCTGTCTCAATGCATAGGAGATCACCTTCCCGTTTTGCATTAGTACACACCCAAGACCCTATTTAGATGCGTCACTATACACTACAAACCCTTTCGATCCTTTCGGTAGGACTAAAATAGGTGCCAAAATTAACCGACTCTTAAGTTCATCAAAGCTCCGCTGACATGCCTCTGACCATAAATACTTCTTATCCTTCCTCAACAAATTAGTCATTGGTTGGGTAATTTTTGAAAAACCCTCCACGAACCGTCGGTAATAACCTGCTAGTCCCAAGAAACTGCGTACTTCCTTAACATTCTTTGGTGGTAACCAGTCTCGGATAGCTTCTGTCCTCTGCGGGTCTACTCGCACCCCATCAGCTGATATCACATGTCCGAGAAAGATAACTTCATTCATCCAGAACTCACATTTAGAAAATTTTCCATAAAGCTGCTCTCGCATTAACGCCTCGAGAACTAGATGGAGATGACGCTCGTGCTCTTCAGGGTCACGAGAATAGATCAGAATGTCGTCAATAAAAACGACTACAAAGCGATCCAGATAATTAATAAAGACTTGATTCATCAGCTCCATGAATACTACCGGTGCATTCGTCAGTCCAAAAGGCATCACTACGAATTTATAATGCCCATAGCGAGTACGAAAAGCGGTCTTCGAAATATCAGACTCACGAATCCTCAACTGATGGTAACCAGACCTCAGGTCGATCTTAGAAAACACGGCTGACCCCTTGAAGGCGATCCAATAAATCATCAATACGCGGCAATGGGTATTTGTTCTTAATGGTTACCCTGTTCACCACGATAATCAATACGAGACATAGGGATCCGTCCTTCTTCCGTACAAATAGTACTGGTGCTCCCCAAGGGGACGCGCTAGGTCTAATGTAGCCCTTCTCGGTCAAATCCTCAAGTTGGCTCTTCAGCTCCTGCATCTCAGTCGGAGCCATACGATACGGTGCTTTTGAAAGCGGGGACGTACCAGGCTCTAACTCAATATTGAACTCTACATCATGATGCGGAGGTAAGCCTGGCAACTCATCTGGAAATACGTCTGGGTAGTCTCGGATGTAATATCCGGATAAATTGTTGGGTATTTTCATCTGTATTTGAACCCTGTATTACCTGAATTGGTGCTATCAATAATCGAAGTACGACCGTTCCCGTATTCGTATCCTCATGCATGATAATATCAACCTTTAATCCTTCACATGCAACTACGTCGTAACGCACGCTAACAGGTAAGCGTAACGTACGTTACGAACTGGAAATAGCGTACGCTACGAACTAGACGTAGCGTACGTAAGGAGGTCAATTATTGAACAGGCTGGCTAGCACATGGACGGCTGGTGGTGGGGCTCGGAAAGATTCCCGCGGATGAACCTGGACAGTTTTAGGGTCAACGGGTGTTAACGTACGCTAAGGTTTGTAACTAGCGTACGCTAATATGTGTAGCTTACGTACGTAATGCATAGGGAGTAACGTACGTAAGCTAGTACAGAACGAGACAGTAAGCTATCAGTGAACGATAGCGTACGCTAAGATCGAAGGGTAGCGTGCGCTAAGTCGATTACGTACGTAAATGGCTAAGGCTAACGTACGTAAATCTCAAGATATTATATATATGGACAACACCCCATTTCATTTCTCTTCGTCCCTTTCACTTGTAATTCGTTTTCCTCCATTTCTAGAGGGTCTCCAACCCTCTAAAACACATATAGAACATGCAGACTCGATCATTTAAGTTACGAAACATCTTGGATTGACATTCAAGCAATCGAAGTTGGATGCTACCTCTTGTCTCTGCGTTTCTTTCATATTAAGGTATGTTAATGCTACCTCAACCTTGAATTCGTGTTCTTAAGGATGTTATGAACATACCACCGGGATTATTAAGCTCCATAGATGATTTTTTTTATCCGAACACCATGTTTTTGGAAGTTGGAATGTTCATGCTTTAGTTACCCGAGTTAAGAACGTTATAGTCTGACTCCTGTTATGATAATCAAGTAAGGTAAATTCTGAGATCAATAAACCATATTGTATGGTGTTTCCGTTATGATCATAGACTTAATGTTGGTAACAACCTCAGATTTTCCGAACTACCTTTGAGGATCTATAATCAATATTTGGAGTGAGTCTTGATGGGAGGATTAACCGGGAATTCGTAGACATCAACACCATAAGGTTATTCTGATTCACATGAGTGAGATATGTGTGAATATAACGTACGTTAAGCTCTATGCATTACGTACGTTATACCCTCAGGCAAGGCAGTCGTCTGGCGAGAAGAAGCATCGATGCATGCTTAGCGTGCGCTAATCCTTGTAGCTTACGTGCGCTAACGTGCAGACGTAACGTACGTTACGTATGTGTGTAACGTACGTTACGAAGAGAACAGTTAGGGTTCGGCCATCTTTTTATGCTTTTCCTTATGTGATTGGTTGTTTATTTTATGATAGGATAATAAGGACGAATTTCCTACGATAATCCAGTGTTGAGCCTCTCCGATCGTCGTTTTCGTTGGAGTTCTGGATTGTTCCAATCAATTGTATTTCCGGAGTATTCGCGAGAGATTACCAAGGCAAGTACCTTGATATACGAATTATAATTACGTGAAATCATTGTTGCTGAAGTGTATGAATCATGTTATGAATATCTGTATTTATATATATATATATAGATATATATAGATATGTGTGGATAATTATGTAGTATTAATTGATAGTGTTGAAGGCCTAATGTGCTAAGTCTTGATGAATAACGTGTGAGTTATTGTTTATTTTGCGTAGTTGCGTACTGGCGAATAAATTATGTGGATTGATGAACTGATTTGATAATTGTTGCAACGGTTGACTGTGTGCTTGGTATTTGTAATAATGTGAATAGTTGTTATGAGAGACGTCATATCCGGGTACCTCTGAGGGCGGGGCGTGCACTCCGGCCTGTTGTACGCTGCAATGAGCGGCTCCATATGATTGTTGAACACCGGTGTTACTTAATGCGCGAGCAAGGGGCGGCTCCTGTGGGAGTGAACGCCGGCGTGGTGACATGTGCAATGGGCGGCCAATATAGTGGAGTGAACGCCGGTACACAGGTGTGCAAGGGAGGCGCCTGGCAGGCTTATTGGTAACGGATATTTGAGTGATATCTAAGACCCCGTTATCAAATGATTTTCGAAATTTAAAATCTTTGCAACTTGCTTTTAATGTTGGTCTTGATGTAGACCGCGGATTGTGTTTCTGTAGTTCGTTCCAATTTGTTTTAAATGTTGGTATCAGGGTTAATTAACTAAGGATATTTGACGAGATCTCCGAGGGTTAATTAATCAGGGGTCTTGAGCAGGATTTGTCGAATGAGAGGTTGTGCTTTTGATTGTCTTGTGTTGATTATTCTCGCATTGGGTCGAGGACCCCGTGAGATGTTGGGATTTGATCTCGTGATGATATTATTTGGATTGGGCCGAGAACCCCGTGAGATGTTGTAATGATTCACTTGTGATAGTGTTTTATCATTTGGGTCGAGAACCCCGAGTAACGTTGTGATAGCTTTCTTGCAAACTGTTTTCCACATGTTGGGTCAAGGACCCGAGAGCTTTTGAAGTATTTTCTAAAGTATTTCCATTTGAATTTCAAAACCCCTAGATGGCCCGAGTCAATATTAATGCTTTCGAACTTTCTTATCAAAATACTTTTCCTTTTATAAAAAAACGGATTTCTCTGACTCCTTGGGCTCGTTTAAAGTTTTATTGGTGTTATGTTCTGTATGGAGAATATGAAAATGTGATTATCTTTCACCTTGTGTATGTAATACTATTCTGTGTTGACCATTTGAATGTGTGGTTCGTGTTAAGGTTTCACGACTGTTGAGTTTTGTGTTGTTATTATTCGTATATCTTGCGTGTTATGTACTTGCACTAGCAAAATTCCAGTTTGCTAACCCCCGAGTTTTCGGGGGGTGGGTGCCTGTTATGCGCTCAGGTTTTGGCAAATGGAGCAGTCACAGGATTGGCTGGGAAGGAGATGGAGGACAATGATACTAATCACACCAGAGTTAGAGTCTTTTCTTTTGTTTCATTTTGGTCGGTATTTCTCTGTCATTCTAGTATTCACCCTTGCATGGGTGTAGTTTTCATTTATTAAATTGAGTTGTCGTTCTTTTCTGTGTTCAAGTTTATTTTTGTCATTGAGATGTAAAGTTCATTTGTTTCTGAATTGTTTAACGACCTTGTCGGTCTGCGTTGTATTTAGATTGACCCGGTCGGTCAATCATTTTGTAGTCTAGTAGAGTTTAGCCTTGTAGATCCTTGTAAGAAGGGCCTACGGCGTGTAACGTTTCCGGATGTATTCTGGGGGTGTTACAAATATGGTATCGGAGCTTAGGTTTGCGAAAAAACTAGGCCGTTGGGTCAAGTCCATGTCTTGTGTAAGTCGCGCGCGTCAGAGTTGTGATTAGTATCGTGGTTCCAACATCATCTTCAAGCAATCCGTGATGGTAAGCCTCCCGAATCGTAAGTCCCCTTACATACGTATTTGATTATATTGTGCTTAACGTGAACCTAGGGTTTGAACTTGTTAGAGATTATATTGTTTTACGATATCACCTGCATATACGCGTCAAGTGAGAATGGTTATGTAGTATACTTCGGTAGTCGAACATATTTATCGATTTCTGCATTTTAGTAGGATAAATCTTTGAGTGTTAATTTTATCCGCTGCGTGAGTATTGTGAAATGACTTTTGACATTTTGGCATTTTAGTCTCGCACATTTTCACGGTATTTTTATGACGGTATTTAATATTTTACAAATGATTTTGTAAGTTTTGGAAAATGCTACCGTCATCGGCTTTTTGGCATATTTTGAAATGATTTTTAAATGGTTTTTAGCCTGGTAGGTTCCGGCGCAGAATCCCCGGCATGTAATACTTCCGGGCTGAATTACGAACATTTCAAAGTAGTGTTTTGAAATTTTCCTAGCATTGTAAACCTCATGATTTAATGTAGTCGTGTCGAATGGTCACATATTTTGATGAAAAGTTCTTTCGAATAAACATTTTGGTAGAAGAGGAAGGATTTTCAAAATTTTGGTATTTGGGACTCAACACTTTTGAAATATTTCAAATTAGTTACAATTCGATTTTCAATTTTCTTGTAGGCATTACTCGAAAATAAATTTTTTAGAGTCATTGTATAAACTTCCTCTTCCAAAACAAAGGATAGTACTTACAAGTTTTGAGCACAACGTGATTCGGCTTTTGTTTCAAAATCTTTTTTTTTAATAGCATACGCGTAATGATCGTCCTAGATGAGGGACTGGAAGTTGATTTCAGAAAATTGCGTGCTTTACGATATTACCGTTATTCTAAGGATGCTAATTAAACCTTATGTTGATAATTGTGGTATACCGTACAACCGACTATGTGATAACAATAAACGGTACTATCTGCATTAGCATGACGAGCCTTGGCGGACGTAGACGTGATGTAGGAAGCGGAAGCGGTGAGGTGGTTCGTACGACAACGATTCATGTTACGGTGAAGGAATATCAAGATCAGACGATAACCTATGAAACCTCCTCAGTGACCGAGCCAACGAGCGGAGAAAAGAGACCGAGGACATCTGGAAAATTTTTGGGCGGTGACGAGACTAAGGTTCTCAAACCCCCACGTCGTTCGAATGCATCGTCTTCGCGGTCAAGAATGAGCATTGGGAATCCCCAACCAGCATCAGTGACTCCCGGTAAGAAGAGAGTGTGCTTCAACTGCAACCGTACGGGACACATCCGTGTAAACTGTCCCTCACCACTCTTGACTTGTCATCGGTGCGGGTGTGAAGGCCACCGGGAGAAACATTGTGAGATAATTTCCGAATTGGCAAAGAATGCTACTCTGTCGGTGAGCAGAGCAAGTGGCCGGAGAATGTCCCAAAACCTTATGTCTTCTGCTGAAGAGCCTATCATAGGCGAATGAAGACTTTGTGCTGTGTTCTAGTCGTTGCTGTTTCCAACAATCGCGACTTTGATCGTTTTTCATTTTAATTGCTTTTCGTTTCCAACTCCTACTGTTTTCAGTTTCGGGGCTGACATGTCTTCTTAGTATGGGGGAACGTAATACCCATACTCTTCTTAGTATTTTCGGTGTTGGGAGACTTTCATTGTTGATGATTCATCTGTGACCCTCTTGACAATTTAAACTACCATGTTCTACTGAACCTACCGTCAGTCGAACGAAATTCAGAACCGATTTGTTAGACTCCGTGAATTATTGTGGTCTATTCACATCTGAACTTAATCTTTACAAAATTTTGTTCGAAACTATTTGTTCCCACTCGTGCGGTTAATATTTCCAATGGGTTATGAACTTGAATATGGTGGGTCGAGCTCGACGCGCGATTTTAGTACGTCTGAGTCGTTTATGAATTTCTTTAATTCTGTGAGCTTTTACTTCTCCACTCTAACTTCTCATGTTCACGTGTAATTTATCGCCTCAATTGACGTGCCTGATACTTCCTAGGTCCAATCATTGTATTTTTAGAACCTTGTATTCGCGCATCGCTTATGATGTTTTGGGGCTGAGCAAGTAGTTACTTTTTCTTGGTTGTTCCACCACTCTACTTTAAGTTTCGGGACGAAACTTCTTTTAAGAGGGATAGTATGTAATATCCGGATAAATTGTTGGGTATTTTCATCTGTATTTGAACCCTGTATTACCTGAATTGGTGCTATCAATAATCGAAGTACGACTGCCTCGTATTCATATCCTCATGCATGATAATATCAACCTTTAATCCTTCACATGCAACTACGCCGTAACGCACGCTAACAGTAAGCGTAACGCACGTTACGAATCGAAATAGCGTACGCTACGAACTAGACGTAGCGTCCGTCAGGAGGTCCATTCTTGAACAGGCGGGCTAGCACATGGACGGCGGGTGGTGGGGCTCGGAAAGATTCCCGCGGATGAACCTGGACAGTTTTAGGGTCAACGGGTGTTAACGTACGCTAAGGTTTGTAACTAGCGTACGCTAATATGTGTAGCTTACGTACGTAATGCATAGGGAGTAACGTACGTAAGCTAGTACAGAACGAGACAGTAAGCTATCAGTGAACGATAGCGTACGCTAAGATCGAAGGGTAGCGTGCGCTAAGTCGATTACGTACGTAAATGGCTAAGGCTAACGTACGTAAATCTCAAGATATTATATATATGGACAACACCCCATTTCATTTCTCTTCGTCCCTTTCACTTGTAATTCGTTTTCCTCCATTTCTAGAGGGTCTCCAACCCTCTAAAACACATATAGAACATGCAGACTCGATCATTTAAGTTACGAAACATCTTGGATTGACATTCAAGCAATCGAAGTTGGATGCTACCTCTTGTCTCTGCGTTTCTTTCATATTAAGGTATGTTAATGCTACCTCAACCTTGAATTCGTGTTCTTAAGGATGTTATGAACATACCACCGGGATTATTAAGCTCCATAGATGATTTTTTTTATCCGAACACCATGTTTTTGGAAGTTGGAATGTTCATGCTTTAGTTACCCGAGTTAAGAACGTTATAGTCTGACTCCTGTTATGATAATCAAGTAAGGTAAATTCTGAGATCAATAAACCATATTGTATGGTGTTTCCGTTATGATCATAGACTTAATGTTGGTAACAACCTCAGATTTTCCGAACTACCTTTGAGGATCTATAATCAATATTTGGAGTGAGTCTTGATGGGAGGATTAACCGGGAATTCGTAGACATCAACACCATAAGGTTATTCTGATTCACATGAGTGAGATATGTGTGAATATAACGTACGTTAAGCTCTATGCATTAAATGCGTTATACCTCGTGCAAGGCGATCGTCAGGCCGAGAAGAACTGTCCAATGCATGCTTAGCGTGCGCTAATCCTTGTAGCTTACGTGCGCTAACGTGCAGACGTAACGTACGTTACGTATGTGTGTAACGTACGTTACGAAGAGAACAGTTAGGGTTCGGCCATCTTTTTATGCTTTTCCTTATGTGATTGGTTGTTTATTTTATGATAGGATAATAAGGACGAATTTCCTACGATAATCCAGTGTTGAGCCTCTCCGATCGTCGTTTTCGTTGGAGTTCTGGATTGTTCCAATCAATTGTATTTCCGGAGTATTCGCGAGAGATTACCAAGGCAAGTACCTTGATATACGAATTATAATTACGTGAAATCATTGTTGCTGAAGTGTATGAATCATGTTATGAATATCTGTATTTATATATATATATATATAGATATATAGATATGTGTGGATAATTATGTAGTATTAATTGATAGTGTTGAAGGCCTAATGTGCCAAGTCTTGATGAATAACGTGTGAGTTATTGTTTATTTTGCGTAGTTGCGTACTGGCGAATAAATTATGTGGATTGATGAACTGATTTGATAATTGTTGCAACGGTTGACTGTGTGCTTGGTATTTGTAATAATGTGAATACTTGTTATGAGAGACGTCATATCCGGGCACCTCTGAGGGCGGGGCGTGCACTCCGGCCTGTTGTACGCTGCAATGAGCGGCTCCATATGATGGGTGAACACCGGTGTTACTTAATGCGCGAGCAAGGGGCGGCTCCTGTGGGAGTGAACGCCGGCGCGGTGACATGTGCAATGGGCGGCCAATATAGTGGAGTGAACGCCGGTACACAGGTGTGCAAGGGAGGCGCCTGGCAGGCTTATTGGTAACGGATATTTGAGTGATATCTAAGACCCCGTTATCAAATGATTTTCGAAATTTAAAATCCTTGCAACTTGCTTTTAATGTTGGTCTTGATGTAGACCGCGGATTGTGTTTCTGGAGTTCGTTCCAATTTGTTTTAAATGTTGGTATCAGGGTTAATTAACTAAGGATATTTGACGAGATCTCCGAGGGTTAATTAATCAGGGGTCTTGAGCAGGATTTGTCGAATGAGAGGTTGTGCTTTTGATTGTACTGTGTTGATTATTCTGTGCATTGGGTCGAGGACCCCGTGAGATGTTGGGATTTGATCTCGTGATGATATTATTTGGATTGGGCCGAGAACCCCGTGAGATGTTGTAATGATTCACTTGTGATAGTGTTTTATCATTTGGGTCGAGAACCCCGAGTAACGTTGTGATAGCTTTCTTGCAAATTGTTTTCCACATGTTGGGTCAAGGACCCGAGATCTTTTGAAGTATTTTCTAAAGTATTTCCATTTGAATTTCAAAACCCCTAGATGGCCCGAGTCAATATTAATGCTTTCGAACTTTCTTATCAAAATACTTTTCCTTTTATAAAAAACGGATTTCTCTGACTCCTTGGGCTCGTTTAAAGTTTTATTGGTGTTATGTTCTGTATGGAGAATATGAAAATGTGATTATCTTTCACCTTGTGTATGTAATACTATTCTGTGTTGACCATTTGAATGTGTGGTTCGTGTTAAGGTTTCACGACTGTTGAGTTTTGTGTTGTTATTATTCGTATATCTTGCGTGTTATGTACTTGCACTAGCAAAATTCCAGGTTGCTAACCCCGAGTTTTCGGGGTGGGTGCTGTTATGCGCTCGTGTTTTGGGCAATCGGGAGCGATCACGGGATTGGGGGAAGGAGATGGAGGACAATGATACTAATCACACCAGAGTTAGAGTCTTTTCTTTTGTTTCATTTTGGTCGGTATTTCTCTGTCATTCTAGTATTCACCCTTGCATGGGTGTAGTTTTCATTTATTAAATTGAGTTGTCGTTCTTTTCTGTGTTCAAGTTTATTTTTGTCATTGAGATGTAAAGTTCATTTGTTTCTGAATTGTTTAACGACCTTGTCGGTCTGCGTTGTATTTAGATTGACCTTGGTCAATCATTTTGTAGTCTAGTAGAGTTTAGCCTTGTAGATCCTTGTAAGAAGGGCCTACGGCGTGTAACGCTTCCGGATGTATTCAGGGTGTTACAAATATGGTATCGGAGCTTAGGTTTGCGAAAACCTAGGCCGGGTCAAGTCCATGTCTTGTGTAAGTCGCGCGCGTCGAGTTGTGATTAGTATCGTGGTTCCAACATCATCTTCAAGCAATCCGTGATGGTAAGCCTCCGAATCGTAAGTCCCCTTACATACGTATTTGATTATATTGTGCTTAACGTGAACCTAGGGTTTGAACTTGTTAGAGATTATATTGTTTTACGATATCACCTGCATATACGCCGAGTGAGAATAGTTATGTAGTATACTTCGTAGTCGAACATATTTATCGATTTCGCATTTTAGTAGGATAAATCTTTGAGTGTTAATTTTATCCATTGCGTGAGTATTGTGAAATGACTTTTGACATTTTGGCATTTTAGTCTCGCACATTTTCACGGTATTTTTATGACGGTATTTAATATTTTACAAATGATTTTGTAAGTTTTGGAAAATGCTACCGTCATCGGCTTTTGGCATATTTTGAAATGATTTTTAAATGGTTTTTAGCCCGGTAGGTTCCGGCAGAATCCGGCATGTAATACTTCCGGGCTGAATTACGAACATTTCAAAGTAGTGTTTTGAAATTTTCCTAGCATTGTAAACCTCATGATTTAATGTAGTCGTGTCGAATGGTCACATATTTTGATGAAAAGTTCTTTCGAATAAACATTTTGGTAGAAGAGGAAGGATTTTCAAAATTTTGGTATTTGGGACTCAACACTTTTGAAATATTTCAAATTAGTTACAATTCGATTTTCAATTTTCTTGTAGGCATTACTCGAAAATAAATTTTTTAGAGTCATTGTATAAACTTCCTCTTCCAAAACAAAGGATAGTACTTACAAGTTTTGAGCACAACGTGATTCGGCTTTTGTTTCAAAATCTTTTTTTTTAATAGCATACGCGTAATGATCGTCCTAGATGAGGGACTGGAAGTTGATTTGAAAATTGCGTGCTTTACGATATTACCGTTATTCTAAGGATGCTAATTAAACCTTATGTTGATAATTGTGGTATACCGTACAACCGACTATGTGATAACAATAAACGGTACTATCTGCATTAGCATGACGAGCCTTGGCGGACGTAGACGTGATGTAGGAAGCGGAAGCGGTGAGGTGGTTCGTCGACAACGATTCATGTTACGGTGAAGGAATATCAAGATCGACGATAACCTATGAAACCTCCTCGGTGGCCGAGCCAACGAGCGGAGAAAAGAGACCGAGGACATCTGGAAAATTTTTGGGCGGTGACGAGACTAAGGTTCTCAAACCCCCACGCTGCTCGAATGCATCGTCTTCGCGGTCAAGAATGAGCATTGGGAATCCCCAACCAGCATCAGTGACTCCCGGTAAGAAGAGAGTGTGCTTCAACTGCAACCGTACGGGACACATCTGTGTAAACTGTCCCTCACCACTCTTGACTTGTCATCGGTGCGGGTGTGAAGGCCACCGGGAGAAACATTGTGAGATAATTTCCGAATTGGCAAAGAATGCTACTCTGTCGGTGAGCAGAGCAAGTGGCCGGAGAATGTCCCAAAACCTTATGTCTTCTGCTGAAGAGCCTATCATAGGCGAATGAAGACTTTGTGCTGTGTTCTAGTCGTTGCTGTTTCCAACAATCGCGACTTTGATCGTTTTTCATTTTAATTGCTTTTCGTTTCCAACTCCTACTGTTTTCAGTTTCGGGGCTGACATGTCTTCTTAGTATGGGGGAACGTAATACCCATACTCTTCTTAGTATTTTCGGTGTTGGGAGACTTTCATTGTTGATGATTCATCTGTGACCCTCTTGACAATTTAAACTACCATGTTCTACTGAACCTACCGTCAGTCGAACGAAATTCAGAACCGATTTGTTAGACTCCGTGAATTATTGTGGTCTATTCACATCTGAACTTAATCTTTACAAAATTTTGTTCGAAACTATTTGTTCCCACTCGTGCGGTTAATATTTCCAATGGGTTATGAACTTGAATATGGTGGGTCGAGCTCGACGCGCGATTTTAGTACGTCTGAGTCGTTTATGAATTTCTTTAATTCTGTGAGCTTTTACTTCTCCACTCTAACTTCTCATGTTCACGTGTAATTTATCGCCTCAATTGACGTGCTTGATACTTCCTAGGTCCAATCATTGTATTTTTAGAACCTTGTATTCGCGCATCGCTTATGATGTTTTGGGGCTGAGCAAGTAGTTACTTTTTCTTGGTTGTTCCACCACTCTACTTTAAGTTTCGGGACGAAACTTCTTTTAAGAGGGATAGTATGTAATATCCGGATAAATTGTTGGGTATTTTCATCTGTATTTGAACCCTGTATTACCTGAATTGGTGCTATCAATAATCGAAGTACGACCGTTCCCGTATTCGTATCCTCATGCATGATAATATCAACCTTTAATCCTTCACATGCAACTACGTCGTAACGCACGCTAACAGGTAAGCGTAACGTACGCTCTTAATCGGAAATAGCGACGCTACGAACTAGACGAGCGCACGTAAGGAGGTCAATTATTGAACAGCAAGGCTAGCACATGGACGGCCGGTGGTGGGGCTCGGAAAGATTCCCGCGGATGAACTGGACAGCTTTTAGGGTCAACGGGTGTTAACGACGCTAAGGTTTGTAACTAGCGTACGCTAATATGTGTAGCTTACGACGTAATGCATAGGGAGTAACGTCGTAAGCTAGTAGTAACGAGACGAAGCTATCGGTGAACGATAGCGTACGCTAAGATCGAAGGGTAGCGTGCGCTAAGTCGATTACGCACGTAAATGGCTAAGGCTAACGACGTAAATCTCAAGATATTATATATATGGACAACACCCCATTTCATTTCTCTTCGTCCCTTTCACTTGTAATTCGTTTTCCTCCATTTCTAGAGGGTCTCCAACCCTCTAAAACACATATAGAACATGCACTCGATCATTTAAGTTACGAAACATCTTGGATTGACATTCAAGCAATCGAAGTTGGATGCTACCTCTTGTCTCGTTTCTTTCATATTAAGGTATGTTAATGCTACCTCAACCTTGAATTCGTGTTCTTAAGGATGTTATGAACATACCACCGGATTATTAAGCTCCATAGATGATTTTTTTATCCGAACACCATGTTTTTGGAAGTTGGAATGTTCATGCTTTAGTTACCCGAGTTAAGAACGTTATAGTCGACTCTGTTATGATAATCAAGTAAGGTAAATTCGAGATCAATAAACCATATTGTATGGTGTTTCCGTTATGATCATAGACTTAATGTTGGTAACAACCTCGATTTTCCGAACTACCTTTGAGGATCTATAATCAATATTTGGAGTGAGTCTTGATGGGAGGATTAACCGGAATTCGTGAGACATCAACACCATAAGGTTATTCGATTCACATGAGTGAGATATGTGTGAATATAACGACGTTAAGCTCTATGCATTACGACGTTATACCTCGAGCAAGGCGATGTCTCGAATCGAGAAGAACTGTCAATGCATGCTTAGCGCGGCGCTAATCCTTGTAGCTTACGTGCGCTAACGTGCGCATTTAACGACGTTACGTATGTGTGTAACGTGCGTTACGAAGAGAACGATTAGGGTTCGCCATCTTTTTATGCTTTTCCTTATGTGATTGGTTGTTTATTTTATGATAGGATAATAAGGACGAATTTCCTACGATAATCCAAAGGTTGAGCCTCTCCGATCGTCGTTTCGTTGGAGTTCGGATTGTTCCAATCAATTGTATTTCCGGAGTATTCGCGAGAGATTACCAAGGCAAGTACCTTGATATACGAATTATAATTACGTGAAATCATTGTTGCTGAAGTGTATGAATCATGTTATGAATATCTGTATTTATATATATATATAGATATATATAGATATGTGTGGATAATTATGTAGTATTAATTGATAGTGTTGAAGGCCTAATGTGCTAAGTCTTGATGAATAACGTGTGAGTTATTGTTTATTTTGCGTAGTTGCGTACTGGCGAATAAATTATGTGGATTGATGAACTGATTTGATAATTGTTGCAACGGTTGACTGTGTGCTTGGTATTTGTAATAATGTGAATACTTGTTATGAGAGACGTCATATCCGGGCACCTCTGAGGGCGGGGCGTGCACTCCGGCCTGTTGTACGCTGCAATGAGCGGCTCCATATGATGGGTGAACACCGGTGTTACTTAATGCGCGAGCAAGGGGCGGCTCCTGTGGGAGTGAACGCCGGCGCGGTGACATGTGCAATGGGCGGCCAATATAGTGGAGTGAACGCCGGTACACAGGTGTGCAAGGGAGGCGCCTGGCAGGCTTATTGGTAACGGATATTTGAGTGATATCTAAGACCCCGTTATCAAATGATTTTCGAAATTTAAAATCTTTGCAACTTGCTTTTAATGTTGGTCTTGATGTAGACCGCGGATTGTGTTTCTGGAGTTCGTTCCAATTTGTTTTAAATGTTGGTATCAGGGTTAATTAACTAAGGATATTTGACGAGATCTCCGAGGGTTAATTAATCAGGGGTCTTGAGCAGGATTTGTCGAATGAGAGGTTGTGCTTTTGATTGTACTGTGTTGATTATTCTGTGCATTGGGTCGAGGACCCCGTGAGATGTTGGGATTTGATCTCGTGATGATATTATTTGGATTGGGCCGAGAACCCCGTGAGATGTTGTAATGATTCACTTGTGATAGTGTTTTATCATTTGGGTCGAGAACCCCGAGTAACGTTGTGATAGCTTTCTTGCAAATTGTTTTCCACATGTTGGGTCAAGGACCCGAGATCTTTTGAAGTATTTTCTAAAGTATTTCCATTTGAATTTCAAAACCCCTAGATGGCCCGAGTCAATATTAATGCTTTCGAACTTTCTTATCAAAATACTTTTCCTTTTATAAAAAAACGGATTTCTCTGACTCCTTGGGCTCGTTTAAAGTTTTATTGGTGTTATGTTCTGTATGGAGAATATGAAAATGTGATTATCTTTCACCTTGTGTATGTAATACTATTCTGTGTTGACCATTTGAATGTGTGGTTCGTGTTAAGGTTTCACGACTGTTGAGTTTTGTGTTGTTATTATTCGTATATCTTGCGTGTTATGTACTTGCACTAGCAAAATTCCAGTTTGCTAACCCCCGAGTTTTCGGGGGTGGTGCTGTTATGCGCTCGAGTTTTGGCAAATCGGAGCAACACGAGATTGGTCAGGAAGGAGATGGAGGACAATGATACTAATCACACCAGAGTTAGAGTCTTTTCTTTTGTTTCATTTTGGTCGGTATTTCTCATTATTCTAGTATTCACCCTTGCATGGGTGTAGTTTTCATTTATTAAATTGAGTTGTCGTTCTTTTCTGTGTTCAAGTTTATTTTTGTCATTGAGATGTAAAGTTCATTTGTTTCTGAATTGTTTAACGACCTTGTCGGTCTGCGTTGTATTTAGATTGACCCGGTCGGTCAATCATTTTGTAGTCTAGTAGAGTTTAGCCTTGTAGATCCTTGTAAGAAGGGCCTACGGCGTGTAACGTTTCCGGATGTATTCTGGGGGTGTTACATCGGACTACCGGAATATCGATCAATTCAACTGGTCGATCCATTGTCTTGGTCATGTAACACCAATAGCCAATACATCCTTGATTAAGCAGTTTCACCGTTTTCATAACGCTGATGATTCTCCCGGAACGGCTGGGATTATCATCCTGGAAGGTACACTCAATACCATCGTCAGATGTGACGGTCACTGTTCGCTTGCGGACACTAATTATGGCATCATGACGGTCCATCCAATCGATACCCAAGATCACATCATCTTTAGGTAAATCGACCACAATTAAATTTGACAACCACTCACGGTCGTTCATTCGAATCGAGCAGTCCTGAACTTCACGATTCCCAACAATTCTTCAACCATCGGGTAGACCAATTATATAAGGTTCACAACTGATAACATGCTCTAATTGCAAACGACTCAAACAAGAAGTAGATAAAAAGGAGTGTGAAGCACCAGTATCAAAAAGAACACAGACAGGCTGAGATTGGATCTTGAGAGTACCTGCAATCATGCTGGCTTCGGGATCTTCAGCCCTCTTCATCTCGTAAACTCTAGGTTTTGTAGCCCCTGCACCAGATGTACCAGCTTGATTTCCACGTCCCATCCCCTTGTTTGCCCCGGTAGTCTGATAAGAAGCGGATGTAGGTACTCGGTCCTGAACTGAAGACTGTACTGGAGCATGAGGTGCTGCGGGAATAAGTATTGGTCCACTCCTACAATAACGAGCACGATGTCCGTTCTTCCCACAAGTATGGTATGACACGGCTCGCCTAGGACATTTCGAATTGATGTGCCCCTGGTCTCCACAATTATAGCACACAACAGATAGGCTGACCGCTCGAGGTTGCGATCCGGTTGGCTTCGATGTCGTAGGTTGCTGTTCAGAAGGATTTGGCACTGGTTGGGGTCTCTTGAATGTTCCCCGGTTGCTGTCTGACTGATTCTGGTTCCTGAATTTCTTGTTGTTAGACTGCGGTTGCTTCTTGGAAATTTCCTTTACGGTCAATTCGTACTCCAGAGCTTTCTCGATGAACTCCGGTAGGGTCACACAATGATGGTTCAACAGTTGCATCCTCATTCGGGGTTTAAGCCTTTTGATAAAGTATTTGATCTTATCAGCTTCTGTGTGGACAATCGTCGCGGCAAAAGGGAGAAGTGCCTGGAATTTCTCGGCGATAGATAGTACGTCATCATCTTCGGACGATTCTGGATTCAGCAATTCTGATAGTTTGGCCTCGCGGAGAGGACCTGGATAGTAACGATCTAGCATGAGATTTTTAAATTCTTCCCAAGTACATACGCCATCAGCTGGCCTCAACCAAAGCCACCAAGTGTGGGCGCCCTTGCCCAAGTAGTAAGCTACTACGGAGACGCGATTCTCTACTGGACAGTCTACCATATCGAACAATTTCTTGAAGTGTTCGATCCAATGCACGATATCAGCCAGCTCAGAGGAACCATCAAAAATCGGGGGTCGTTGGCGCGAGATGTCGCTGATGATCCGATTCACCGGCCCGCCATGTACAGGAGGTGGCCCCTGATGCTGGTCGGTAGCAGCTCTCTGCATAGTTTCCATTAACTGACCCATTTGGGTCATCTGAGCCATCATGCCCTGCATTACAGTGTAAGGATCGACACGAGCATCCTCACGTCCATTGTGGTGCGATTGGTCCCTAGAAGGCGAATCACTGCCTGCGGAACTATGCTCTGCGTCCGCACGTCTGTTGGCTCGCGGTATCGGGATTCGGCCCCTTCCGCGGCCTCGTCCCCCTCTGCCACGGCTTCTCAAATTTCTTTCCATACTGAAAGAATCAATTTGTAATGATAATCATAAGTACAGTTCATAATACCAATCAGAATTCATGCTAAGTTAATGGCAGTAAGAAATTACATATTCAAGAAAACAGTTCGTAATGAATTATCGTCACTACGAGAGTCACACAGAATATCATATCGACGTTTGAGTCGAATGATTTCAATCATATAATCAATCCAGAATTTTATTTGAATCATCAATTAGATAATTCCTGCCACAAACCCTTAAAATGCCAAGATAAACAAGGAGATCTATTCAGAGATCAATATCATGTCAGTAATTTATTCATGGTTCATAAAGTACGTACCGCTTTTGGCTCGTAGGATCAGGCGCTCGCACGGGTCACACGTGACACGAAGGTCTCTTGATACTAGTTCAATACACAAAGACTCAAAATAAAGAAAACGACCTCTAGCAAATCTCCGATACCATCTTCTGTAACACCCCGTATACGGCGGCCATTACAGTGCCGTGGACCCCACACTGGGATCCACCAGGCGATACCCAAAGTACAGATTAAATACACAACACATGTGATACCGAACCACAAAACATAGTACTTACTCCGATCTGGAGTTTACAGCAGTATGGCCTACGGCCTTATTACACACAGGATCCAAAAAAATAAGTATAATCCATATGGAGATGAAATATACCTTAAATAACAATACATTTGTTCAAACTTAAAATAAAGCGGAAAGATAATATTACACGGTACGAACATGACCAGACACGAAAGACTTGGGCTTCCGAACTAATATCCTTCGAACCCTTCGTCATCACCTTGATCTTCCCGTGCCTTGCCTTTTCCTCGACCTAAAATACAACACAAGTGTTTCACCAAACACAGGGTCAGATATACATGATAAATGATTCTCAAGATATTATACAATTCACGTATATAAGATTTCAAGAATAACGCCCCGACTAACGAACATACCCCTCGGGCGTATGAACGCTCTGTCACAAAATGTCGAACACATCCAAGTATAAAAATGGACTGTGAACGACTAAGATAGTACGGCTCAAGAGGGACATCACAGTACGCCCGATCCGAATATGTGTCAGTGCACATGTCCACCCCGTATACGGAATCCAGGATATACGTGGGACAATGTACCTAATTAGCCTCAACGAACTACGTCTCGTGTGCACAGCCCTTCACGGAATATATTCACGCATGAATATATATGTATAATCATTAAGGACAACCTCAAGTCACAAGACACAAGTTTATAAGTGTTTCATATACACGAAATGCATAATCATCATAAGAATCCACACATCATTATAACCAAGCAAGATAGCTTGCCTCAATACGGAGGCGAGTAAAGTCCTTCTTTGTCGAACGAACAGCCGGCCCTCGATTCAAAATCGGTTACTCGGACAATCAACCTTGAACGAAGTATATTTTACTCAATAATACGTTCATATGATCATCTATACCAAACTTCAACGAGACAACATCCTAATTCTCATTTGAGTAGTTCAACTTTAAGATGTTGAGGGTTACTCCAAGAACCTTATTCAATACCATTCTATTCTTATAACTGATTACAAGATGTTTACCAAATGTTTGCTGGATTAAGATGTGTTAAACAATAATCTCCTACTCTCTAAACTTATCAAGAACATCTCAATTGATTAAAAGTAAAATCTGCACTTCAATCAATTACTTATGTTGAGTTAAGTAGTTATAATTCCACATTATGATCATGAAGACTACTTCATGTTCAACACCTTCCTTATAATCTTCTAGTTAACTTGGAGGTTCAAACATTACTCCTCTGGATTCACTTAGCTTAGGTTCAAGAAGGTGATTCCATTCTTCTAATGATCAACAAGGGTTTCTTAAAACATTTTATGGTAATTATTCCAATAAGTTATTTACATTATAATGAAACAAAGACTATTAGTATTCCATTGGTGT
Source organism: Orobanche coerulescens (assembly GCA_033398695.1). NCBI lineage: Eukaryota > Viridiplantae > Streptophyta > Magnoliopsida > Lamiales > Orobanchaceae > Orobanche > Orobanche coerulescens. The sequence goes on from CM065801.1 coordinate 185,573,232, forward strand.
TATTAGTCCAGGAATAAGAGTTTGCTTTAACTAAATATGATCATCACCATTTAAAACACTAAGAACACATCATTACAAAAACCCTTAATCATCATATTCATCATTAAGTTTGTTGGAAGCTTAACTATAACCATGTTTAGCATGATTAATTCATTACTAGGTGGAGTATACTTAATCACTATCATTATAACTATGAGATTATAGGGTTAAAACATATGACATACCTTCAGAATTGAATAACAATACACCAAAACCACAGGAACACAATCTAAGCTTCAAGAGTGACTCCAACTCCCAATCAACAAGCTCGAAAATCCAAATGTAAAGCTCAAACACAAGTTGGAAGAAGGTAATTTTGATCTAGGGATGAAGGGGGATGATTATATTGGTGAAAACTCAGAGTTTTGGTCGTGCAAAATGAAAGACACAAGTTGTCTTTTTATAACAGCACAGTTCGTTACGTATGTTATCACAAGAGGATAACGTACGTTAACAGCTTTACGTACGCTACACGGAAAGTGTTACGTACGTAAGCTAATTCCAGAGGATACTGGACTGAAATACGAACATTGTTACATATGTTACCTATCGAAGCATTACGTACGTAATGTAGGTCAACTAGATTGCCTCCAAAAGATCAGATATTCGAATCCTGTCCGGCCCCACACGCCGAAAGTTGAGATCGGATACGATTACACTGGTTACGTACGTAACAAGTACCCCTTTACGTACGTAAAGGACTTAAAATAACGTACGTTATGCTTGAGGATTAGCGTACGTTAGACTCAGGTTTAGCAGCTCAAAAATGTATTGATCTATGCGACGTTGGGAATCCAATTATAGTGCGAGTGATCGTTATTATTATGTCTATTTATGATATATTCCAACATCAATAACAATACACAAATGCAACAAGACTACAACAGTATTTGAATTATCCGAAAGATACAACAGTAAGTAAGAATTTCCGTCGGATATTACACTAATCCTACGGGATCTCAGTCCCGAGCAGCCAGCTCAGCCATCACCTATTTCAATTGTGGAGAACCGGGTCATGTCAGCACCAAGTGCCCGACGCAGACTATCCCGTGCCATAAATGCGGAATTGCTGGGCATAAGGCCCGTTTTTGCCGAAGAGACTCCAAGAATACTCAGACGGCATTTCAGGCCCCGAAGCAGTCAGCCGTTCAGAATCAAGATACTCAGTCAGTGCCGTTTAAAACGACAGGAGCGAATAAGGGCGGAGCTCATATGTATCAGACGGGAGCATCCGGTTCGGGGGCTGGCAAATCCCGAATTCACGCGATGAAGAGGACCGACGATACGGTGGCCCGAATGATCTAGGTATACTCGTAATTTTATCTAAACCTGTGTGTACCCTTTTTGATACCAGTGCACCGCATTCATTCATTTCCGAATCATGTTTGATTAGACTTCACTTGGATAGTCCTATTAATTGTGGACCTTATATCATGGGTCTACCTGATGGTAGAAGAATTTCCGGAAATCATGAGGTTAAAAACTGACTGAATTAAGTCTAAATGACCGCGATTGGTTGATAGACCAAATCGTGGTGGATTTACTGAAGGACGATGTATATTGGGTATTAGTGGGATGGATCGTCATGATACCCCCTCAATGTTCGTAAACGTATGGTCACTATCATTTCCGTCGTTGGGGGTCGAATGTGTGCTTCAGGGAGGTGATCCCCGTTGTTCCGGAAGAATCATTAATATGATGGAAGTAGTGAAATTACTCAATCGACGTGTTCAATAATTCATCGTATTATTTTCTTCGATTGTCCGTTCTAAGGCAATCGAAGTGTTCAATCATTCACCGTATTATTTTCATCGATTGGCCGTTCTAAGGCAATCGAAGTGTTCAATCATTACTTGTATCATTTTCATCGATTGACCATTTTAAGGCTATCGAGGTGTTCAATCATTCATTGTATCGTTGTCGTCAATTGGCCATTCTCAGGCAATCGAGGTGTTTAACCATTCGTGGTATCATCATCATCGCTTGACGTTGTACTCCCAGACGAGCTACCTGTTTTACCTCCACCGAGGGATATGGAATTCACGATAGAGTTGGAGCCTAGTATGTCCCCATTATCGAAGGCACCATACCGGATGGCCCCGACCGAAATGCAGGAATTAAAGAATCAATTAGAGGATTTGACCAAGAAGGTTATATCCGACCGAGTGCGTCTCCGTGGGGAGCACCAGTGTTGTTTGTCAAAAAGAAGGATGGTTCATTTCGCTTGTGTATTGATTATCGGGAGTTGAACAGGATGGCGATCAAGAATAAGTATCTTCTACCCCGTATTGATGATCTCTTAGATCAACTTCAGGGAGCTTCAATATTTTCCAAGATTGACCAAAGATCTGGATATCATCAGTTGCGAATTCGAGAGTCGGATATCGCAAGGACGACGTTTCAAACACGCTATGGTCATTATGAGTTCGTGGTTATGCCGTTCGGGATAACTAATGCACCTGTGGTATTCATGGAGTTAATGAATCGGATTTTCATCGACTTTTTGGATCAGTTTGTTGTTGTCTTCATCGATGACATTTTGATTTATTCTCGTGACCAAGAGGAAAACGAGGTTCATCTTCATCAGGTTCTCGACGTGTTAAGACGAGAGCAACTGTATGGAAAGTTTTCCAAAGGTGAGTGCTGGATTTCCGAAGTGACTTTTCTCGGATATGTAATTTCATCAGATGGAGTGCGTGTTGATCCTCAGAAGACGGAGGTTATCCAAGATTGGTTACCTCCGAAGAATGTTAAGGAAATCCGAAGATTTCTCGGATTATCCGGTTATTATCGGCGGTTTGTGGAAGGATTTTCTAAAATCGCTCATTCAATGATGAACCTTTTGCGAAATGGAGTTTTGAGGAACTCAAGAGACGGTTAATGTCAGCACCTGTATTGCCGCAAGGGACGGAAGGATTTGTGGTTTATAGTGATGCGTCCGGGCATAGTCTGCCTCGAACACTTAGTGCTGTAATGACCTTGTTCTCCACGATTGAAATAGGTGATAGCCGAACTGGCTGCTTGGGACTGAGATTCCGCAGGTTTAGGCCCCATCGGAGGTCTCAAGAAAAGTAGAGCCCGTGCGAGGCTTCTTGAAGGTTGCCCAACTACCTTCGGACTGATTATGATTCTTCGATTTCTTGCCAGCAGATGAAGTTTGTTGCTTAGCAATTTCCTTAGCGGTAAGCTCATAAGTAAGAGCTTTCTCGATGAATTCGGCCAGGGTGGTGCAATGATGATTAAGCAATTGCATCCGCATACGAGGTTTCAACCTCTTACTGAGGTACTTGATTTTATCCGCCTCGGAGTGGATAATGGATAAGGCAAAGGGAAGTAGCTTCTGAAACTTCTCGGTGATGGTGAGAACATCTTCTTCCACTGAGGGATCGAAATTAAGTAATTCTGATAACTTGGCCTCCTTGAGTGGGCCGGATAATACCTTTCCAACATGAGTGTCTTAAACTGGTCCCAAGTGCAAGATCCATCGGTGGGTTTCAAAGATAGCCACCAAGAGTGAGCGCTCTTACCCAGATAGTAAGCCGCGACTGAAACTTTGTGCCCTTCGGGACACTCTACCATAGCAATTAGCTTCTCGAAATGTTCAATCCAGTGAAAAATATCCGCCGGCTCAGATGAGCCCTCAAAAGTAGGTGGCCACTGGTGAGAGATGTCGCCGATTATACTGCTCACACTCCTCTCTTGCTTCTGAGGTGACGGTGGAGGAGCCTGCTGAGTCTGAGTGGTTGAATTCTGCATCGTCTCCATCAGACGTGCCATCTGTGTCATCTGGGCCATCACGTCCTGCATAAATATGAATGGGTTAACTCGAACACCTTGCGATTGAGCTGCATCTCAGGTACGACTTCCTTACAGTGAATGATTATCTCCCAGTGAATGAGTGGCATCGTCAGCTAAGTTGGCAGCATCGCTACCTATTGAACTAATGACATCCCTCGCATTCGTGCGGGTATTCACACGAGCTCCCGGGTTTCGGCCAGCACCGCGGCCTCTTCCCCTGCATCCTCTGACGGCTCTATCCATACTGAAGTAGGGAAGTCACACGATAATTATAGATCTCGCATGAATATCGCATTATGATTACGTTATGGAATGATAATAATGAGCATACATACTCTAACATAATGAACACATTAATAATGCAGTAAAATGATCGTCGACGCTACGCCGAAATATGATAAGATCGCATAAAAGATCAACTGAGGTGACATGATTATCTGATGAAATTCCTGAAATGATTATCTTGAACAAGTTAACAAGATTGATAATACGATCTACGAGATCAACAACTGAGCAATGAGATTGACTGAGTGATTAATGAGTTATCATGATCGACAAGGTACAAAAGAAAATGATGATTGAGGATTGTTGTGTGATGAATAATGAATGAGTTGATTCATACTGCCAGAAATTATACCATGGCGTCAGAATTCATACCGTTCTTTTGGTCTGAGGGGCTTGGAGCTTGCACATGTCACACGTGATGTGAAAGTCCAATGATACTAGTTTGATGAATGATAATTCTCAATTAGACATGACTCGATAAGTAGTATTCAAAACCATGCTCTGATACCAACTCTGTAACACCCCAAACTAGGCGGCTATCACAGTGCCATGGACCTTCCAACTAGGACCCACCAGGCGAATGAAAATTAATGATTTAAATAATATAACTGTAGTACCAAACCACATTATCCGATGAGGAGTTTCAAGTATAATACACCCAGAAATACAGAATACATATATATTTCATATGAAGATGAAATATACAACACCGAATTAAAAATGAAAATCCAACGGAAATGCAGCGGAAAACACATATGAAGGAAACATGAATAGCTGAAAGGACTGGGGCCCCCTACTAGTATCACTGGGACTCCTCACCATCACCGTGATCTTTCCATGCCTTTGCTTTGCCATGACCTAAAAACAACATCCCCAACGGGGTCAGTTACACAAAACAACAATCCTCAAGAGTTGAACAAATACAATAATCACATGTCTTAGTTATGAAATCATGTTGGAAAGAGGGGCATCATAGTACGCCCGAATGGGATGTGCAAGTACACAAGTCGCCGAGTGTTCGGAAAACCCAAATAAACACATGCACTTGTGCCTAATTAGTCTTATGGAGGCACATTACCGTGTGCATGGTCCAATGTGCCAGATTACCTGCATAACACATGACCATTATGTGTCCGACTAAAAATTCCACACATATACCACCCTGCAACGCAATACGATCCCATAAAGTCACAAGAACAAAAGCGACCATAATGAATAATAATGAATAGAAATCCGACAAGGGACAAGAATGACTCACCGTGGTGAATTAATAACGCAATGAGTGATAGCTTAAATGAAATGATTAAACCGTCGTTCCTCGTGAATTAAGTGATTAGTTTGATAATTACAAGTCTAAACATGATTGATATACTATGAATGAATTATATATATGAATGAACAACGAAAGGAATGATTATCCTCTTAACTGAGCAAGAATTAACTTGCCTGGAATGAGAGGAAAGGGTACGAACGACGAGGTATCAAGGTTGAATAAATCGACAACTTAGAACCTATACAAGTTCATAATAAACTATAAATAACCCATCGGTAGGAAAATAAGTTGGAATCCACCCGAAAATACTACCCACGATACATGTATTCCGGTAAGAGAACCTCTAGATGGTGAATCACACTCAACCATTCCAAATACTCAACAATTCCAGAAAATACACTAATAAATCCGTAGGAATACATGTATCTAAGGTATATAATACATACCCAACGTATTCCAACACAACATCAAGCTAACTCGAAGAGATCGGAAAGAAAACCCCAAAATCCGAAATTCTAGGGTTATGCAAAGTCTACCTTGATTTGGAGTGGTGGAGAGGATCAAACGTTGAATGATCCGAACTAGAAGCTTGAAGATGTTGATGTTAGGAATATGCCCTCGAATGCCACTCAGGGGATGAGAGAGTAGGGGCATTGTACTTGTAATTATGGAATAAATAATAAAAAGGCAATTCGATTCATTCACTGTTTATTGTATTTCAATTACATTCTTAACTTGGTAAACATTGAAGTGAAGTCCATGTAAATAAACTGAACATTCCATTCTCGTTATGTGATAAGAGAAAATGCACTAGAAGTGTTTAAAGTTTATTTACGTAAATCGTTCGCAAGTCAATAAACTTAAATGGGCATTAAGTTTTAATAAGACTTGTATAACTGATGCTAGGACGTGTGCACGTCTTGATAGCATAGTTATAAATGATAGGACGCCGAATGTACGCTCCCTGAAAACCCGGTTTAAAATATGGACCAATAAAAATCCAACCTAGGTTCTTAGATAAGGGGATGACAACCTCAAGGTCCTTTAGAAGGTCGCTGACCTCGGAGGCCCCACTTAGCTGTAACGTCCGTTAGAAGGGCGCCGACCTCGGAGGCCCCGCTGACCTATGATATCTGATAAAAGGTTGCCGACCTCAAAGGTCTCTCGACCTACTGATTTGAATAGGAATGAGCCGACCTAAAACCACCGAACTCAGGAAGGTCGAACTCTTGGGAAAGAAGATCCTGGCTCACCTGACAGAATCCCTAAGATCCAGGGATTGAGAGCCCATACCTGGCAATCCCGTAAATCTAGGGATGGAAAATCGCAGCTTGAATCCCTGGATATCCGGGATTTTCTCCAGAAATCAGGGAAAATCTTAGACAACAAGGCACCCTCCTCATATAAAAGGGAGAGAGGGGGTTTCTCAAAGAGGACACACTCTGAGAATATAGCATATTTTAGAGAGAGAAAGAAAAGAGAGTACTTCATATATTTTGGGTTTTCATATATTTTGGGTTTTCTTAGCTAAACTTCTAAGATTAACCCGGTTCTTGGTGACCGATCAGCTCGGTTACATCAAGTGGCGCCGTCTGTGGAAAGTGTGACATCGAGTCACTTTGAGTTGAGACTTGAGGTTAGTAATGGCGGAAGAAATGAACCAGAAGAGAATAGGTGAGTTAATACCCAGAAATCTAGAAGAGGAACTAGCAGCGGCGGGTGGAGAAGCGACTCTGGAAAAAACACCCGTCACCCCTGTAGAAGTCGCACCAAGCCCAATTACACTGACGAAGGAAGCCTTAGCCGACATAATCGCCAGTGCAATCCAGAAGAGCCGGGAGGTCGAAAAACAAAAGGTACCACGAAAAGTAATACCCATCCTTTCGGATGGGCCGGAGGAAATTGATCAGCAGGAAGAACATGGGGACAGTTATCCAAGAATATGGGAGCGATCCAGACAGGAAAAAATGCAGGATCCCTTGATATCCAGCATGCAGGACGAGCTGGAAGAGTTGCGACAGAGGGTTGCGGGGAAGGACATGGAGAGTCATCCAGGCCATCCCTTCTCAGAAGGCATACTGCAGGCCGAGCTCCCATATGGGTTTAGGGCTGTCACCTTCACTTACGATGGACTCTCAGATCCTACCCGACATTTATACCGATTCTAGAACATCGCGGTACTACATCGATATTCGGATGCCGTGAGTTGCAGAGCATTCTTGGATACACTGACAGAGTCAGCTCGGGATTGGTTCCACCAGATACCCCAGGTCGATCACCGACTTCAAAACTTTCGGCTCCGCGTTCTTGACTCACTTTGCCAGCGCAGGCGCACCAAAAGACCTTCATGTCCTTGTTCAAGATCAAGCAATATTCGGAGAAGCGCGAGAGCTTATGTGACCCGATTCACGAAGGCATGTCGGAGGTACCTCGTCGTCGAAGAAGTAAAACCACCGCCTTGACGCAGGATCGAGGCGGGGTTGCTACGCACCTCATTAGCTAAAAAACCAGCCAGAACATATGATGAGGTCTTAGCCCGATGCTCGAAATACATTAATGTTGAGGAAACCGAGAAGGATATGGAGGAATTGCAAGAAAAGCCCGAGGATAGGGAAAGGGGGTCCAACAGATTGATACGACGGGAGGAGTACACCTTTCAAGGAAATTTACCTCGGGAAGAAATGCCGCGGGGAAAAACAGATCGAAAGAAGAACGATATCATTCTAAGTCGACCAATATTTGACCAATACAGCCCACTAACAATGAGGAGAGCTCAGGTTTTGGAAGCAGTTGAGGGTAAGATGAACAGGTTTATCGAGTGTCCTGCATCTCGTCCTAATAGGCCCACCCAGCCGAAATCAGAGCTTTATTGTCGATTCCACAATGATTACGGGCAAAAAACAGACGAATGCAAGCACCTTAAGGATGAGATCGAGAGGCTGGTCCGAGCGGGACATCTGATGGAGTTCACATATCAACAGAGAAATGGAGGTCGGAGGCAATCACCCATGCCCCAAGGAGGTGCGGGGGTGAAAAGAGAAGCTCCTCGGGGACCCGCTTCTCCCCCGGCTAAAAAAGGAGTGATCCACATGATATCAGGTGAACCAACCAACGGAAGTTCTAACCAGGCTAGAAAAGCCCACGCGTGAAAGGCTAGGTGTCATCAGCTCAAGGAGGTCGCCTCTGTAGGCAGTGGGCCTATCATTCAGTTCAGCCCCATGGATTATAACGGGATACATACGCCCCACAATGACGCGTTGGTCATCACCGCGGAGATCGCCAGTTACAATGTGCAAAGGGTGTTTATCAATACGGGAAGCTCGGTAGACATCTTATTCTATGACTGTTTCAAACAGATGAACCTGGAAGTGGAATTGAGAAATGTAGATACCGCGCTCTATGGGTTCTGTATGACCGAGGTGCAACCAGTCAGAGAAGTGGTGCTTCCAGTAGCACTAGGTCGAATGCCCCATCGGAAGGTCAAGACACTCAGATTTTTAGTGGTGGACACCAAATCGGCCTATAACGCCATTTTAGGACGACCAGGGCTCAACAAATTCGAAGCAGTGGCCTCTACCGCACACATGAAAGTAAAATTCCACGTAGGAGGTGAGGTGGGAGAAGTAGCAGGAGATCAGTTTGTAGCCCGTTCTTGTTATCAGACAACGGTAAAGCAGGGAGTGCAGCGCAGAAAGAGGACACCCGAGCTCGGGGGTCCGGATCCGGAGTCTAAGAGGAATAAGCAATCAAAGGAACCCGAGGAAGCTGAGGAAGAAGGCGTCAAGCCCAACGAGGAGTTACTAGAAATAGAATTGGTTCCAGGAAAGCCGGAAACAAAGACTCGCATGGGAATTCGGTTGGACGAGGGAATAAAGGAAAGCCTCATCAGCCTGCTAGGGAGATTCGTGGACATTTTCGCGTTCGCAGCTGAGGATCTGGTGGGAATCAGCCCAACAGTTGCCGAACACAGGTTGAACATCGACCCAACCATAAGACCAGTAAAGCAGAAGAGGAGGCATTTCGGGCCAGAGATGGATGGGGTCATTGGGGAAGAGGTCGATAAGCTCCTCCGAGCTGGACACATAATGGAGATCCAGTTTTCGGAGTGGCTATCCAACGCTGTGATGGTGGGGAAAGGCCAGGGGAAGTGGAGGATGTGCATGGACTTCCGGGACCTAAATAAAGCATGTCCCAAGGATCACTACCCGTTACCCCGCATAGATCAGCTAGTGGATTTAACCTCGGGGTGCGAGTTACTCAGTATGATGGATGCTTCCCAGGGATATCATCGATTCCTCTCGCACTTTAGGGACATAAAGAGGGTTAGTTTTGTGATTTCAAAGGGAACTTTTTGTTATGTACGCATGCCTTTTGGATTAAAAAATGCAGGAGCTACATATCAGAGGATGGTCGACAGAATCTTTAGATCCCAAATCGGCAGAAACATGGAGGTATACGTGGATGACATGCTAGTGAAAAGTGTGAATGCAGGAGAGCATATCAGAGACCTAGAAGAGACGTTCGAGAACCTGCACGCGTACGGAATGAAGCTCAACCCATCAAAATGTTCTTTTGGAGTCAAATCGGGAAAATTCCTGGGATATGTGGTCACAGAACAAGGAATCGAGGTCAACCCGGAGAAGGTCAAGGCAGTGCTGCAAATGAATCCTCCAAAAAATATCAAGGATATCCAGATACTAACAGGAAGAATAGCAGGGCTGAGCCTTTTCATATCACGGTTGGCCGAGAAGGGATTCCCATTTTTTAAACTCTTAAGAAAAGGGAACAAGTTCGAATGGACCCCAGAAGCGCAAACAGCATTCGGAAAATTGAAGGAGTATTTGGCCGAGCTGCCCCTGCTCACCAAACCAGTACCAGGAGAGGATCTTGTACTCTACTTATCCGTGGGAGAAGGAGCGGTTAGCTCGGTCTTGCTAAGAGAAGAAATGAATAAGCAAAAGCCCATTTATTATACAAGCCGAATTTTGCAAGGAGCAGAACGGAACTACTCCGAGCTAGAAAAAGGGGCGCTGGCATTAGTGGTTACGGCCAGGCGACTGAGGCCCTATTTCCTAGCCCACCAGATAAAACTGCGAACCAACTTGCCCTTGAGAGAGATATTAGGGCGACCTAATGTGTCAGGTCGTCTCGTAAAGTGGGCGGTAGAAATAGGGGAGTACGACATGGAGTATGAGCCGAGAACGGCGATTAAAGCTCATGCCCTAGCAGACTTTATCCAAGAGGGCGCCATGCCATCGCCACCAGAGGGACAGTGGCTATTGCATGTGGATGGATTGGCGACAAACAGTGGTTCTGGGGCAGGGATAATCCTTACTAACCCGGAAGGTGAGCAATTAGAGTATGCCATAAAATTCGATTTCAGGGCATCTAACAACGAGGCCGAATATGAAGCCCTGGTTAAGGGAATGCAGCTGGGAATAGACTTGGGCGCGCGACGACTCATTGCTTACTCTGATTCCCAACTGGTCACACAACAGGTAGAAGGAAAATTTGAGATAAATGAAGATCGGATGAAGAAGTATGTGGAGGAAGTGAAAGAGGCTGCCAAAAAACTAGGGGAATGGAAGTTAATCCATATCCCTAGGGCGGAAAATGCAAAAGCTGATTACCTAGCAAAGATGGGAAGCTCCTTAGTGGATTGCCGCTCGCGAACAGTAACGATTCTATGAGCATCCCGGAGTAGCATCATGAAATAGGTGATGGAGGTGAACGAGATAGCATATTGGCGAATTCCTTTGTTGGCATACCTAAGAAGGGCAGAACTACCCAAGGAGAGGCAAGAAAGAATGAAAATTGTGCGAAGAGCAGCGAGGTTCTGTTGCATTAATGATGAGCTATACAAGAGGTCCTACCTCGGTCCATACCTACGATGCATTTCGGAAGAAGAAGGGCGAAGTATATTGGAAGAAATCCATGAAGGGTGCTGTGGAGACAATACCAAAGGAAGAGCGCTGATTAGCAAAACGCTAAGGGCTGGTTTTTTTTGGCCGACCATGAGCAAGAGAGCAGTGGAAATGGTTAAGCGATGCCAAAAATGTCAAGTGCACGCACCCTTAATTCACATCCCAGCCGAGGATATGATCACTATGGGAGCGCCCTGTCCATTCGCTAAATGGGGAATCGATATCATGGGGCAGTTTACACCTGGCTCGGGAGAAAGAAAGTTCATAATAGTAGCCATAGACTACTTCAGCAAGTGGGTAGAGGCCGAGCCCGTGGCCACCATAACCGAGCAAAGAATCATAAGTTTCCTGTTTAACAACATTTGCTGCAGGTACGGAGCGCCCCAGATACTCATCTCAGATAATGGAACCCAATTCAATGGGAAGAGAACCCAGTCCTGGTGCGAGGGTATGCATATCAAGCAAAGATTCGCTGCGGTTGCTCACCCGCAAGCTATTGGGCAAGTGGAGGTAACTAACAGAACAATCTTGCAGGGGATAGAAACCCGCTTAGACAAAGTTGGAGGAGGATGGGTGGATGAACTTAGCTCGGTACTATGGTCGTACAGGACCACACCTAGATCGTCGACAGGAGAAACACCCTTCAGTATGGTATACGGGTCCGATGCCGTCATCCCCGCAGAAGTCGGAGAAATGTCCCACCGGGTTCGATGGTTCAACGAGGTGGAGAACGAGGAAATAATGAAGGAGGCGTTAGATACCATAGAAGAAAGAAGGGAAGCGGCGGCAGCACGAACTGAAAGATACAAAAGCTTGACAAAAGCAGCTCATGACAAAAGAGTCAGGAAGAGACAGTTCCAGGTCGGTGATTTGGTGCTTAGGCGAGCTGATGCCCTCAGAAAAACAGGAAAGCTGGAGCCGAACTGGGAAGACCCTTACAAGGTAATCCGAATTTATGCGGGGGGAGCTTACGAGCTTGAGGATCTGGAAGGGCACCTCATCAAAAGACCTTGGAACATATGTCACTTAAAAAAGTATTTTGTGTGAAGAGGTGTGGAAAAAAGCTTATGTTGTTTTAATAAAAGTCTATTACAAAAATATATCTCTCTGAATGTGTTGATCAAGTAAAACTAGAAATGACATCCGAGCAAAGCAACGCCTCCGTGTCCGAGTAAGGGTGAACCGCCTCGACATCCGAACATGCGAAACGCCTCCAGATACGAGTAAGGGTGAACCGCCCTCTGACATCTGAACATGCGAAACGCCTCCAGATCCGAGTAAGGGTGAACCGCCCTCTGACATCTGAACAGGCGAAACGCCTCCAGATCCGAGTAAGGGTGAACCGCCCTCTGACATCTGAACAGGCGAAACGCCTCCAGATCCGAGTAAGGGTGAACCGCCCTCTGACATATGAACAGGCGAAACGCCTCCAGATCCGAGTAAGGGTGAACCACCCTCTGACATCTGATCAGGCGAAACGCCTTCAGATCCGGGTAAGGGTGAACCGCCCTATGAAGATTTGACTATGGGAAATACCCAACCTACACTAAAGATCGGTGAAAAAGTTATGTCAAAGTGGTCGGATTACATTTAGGATATTTCGAAATTTAAAGGTCGGGACTATACTAAGAAAAAAAAAAGTCGGGCCATGTCGGAAAGTAATCATATCAAATCAAACAGGCACAAGATACATCAAGGTTACAAGCAACACCGAACTATATCAACTTGTCATACAAAGCACATCACTATCATACAAACCCCAAGTATATTCAACTCAAAAAGTTGTCATTCAAAATAGCTGTGCCAGTACAATAAAAAGAAAAAGGGAAAAAGAAACAGAAGAAAATATGTATACATGTCTACACTAAACTACAGGCTCTAAATACGGAGGAGGCAACGGAGGAAAAGCATCACGGTCGGTCCCAACCACCTCGAGATTAGGAGTGCTGGCCTTAACAGGTGAGCTGGGAGGAGTAGAAGGCAGCTCCAAATCCAGGCCATATTGCTTTATGGACTCCTCAAGGGCGTCCTTCCACCAGGCCGCCTCCGGAGATTCTTCCACGTCCCCGGACCAACCCGAAGGAATGGGAGCCCCGTCCAATGCAGCATCCCGGTCCAGCTCGCCCGTAAAATCCAAAGAAGCTAGCTGCTCACGAGCACGAGTTAGAGCAAAATCAAAATATTGTGTCGCAGCAGGGGCTAGCTTAACCAGGAAAGCGGTAGAATTGTGATACCGGGCCAGGAGGGCGGAACGGTAGGCCTCCAGGAAAGAGTGACCAACGTCACTGGTCAAGAATCGACATCGGCCATCCGTCGCCCCACACTCATAAGACGATCCCTCGGATCTAGCCTCGGCTAGTTGAGTTTCCAGCTGGGTCACCTTTTCCGATTCCGCTCTAGCTTGAGCTTCGAGTTGGGCGACCTTCTCCAACTCAGCCTTAGCCCGTGTCTCAAGTTGAGCTATCCTCTCGGATTCGGCCCTAGCTTCCGACAACTGAGCCTCGAGCTGGCCCACCTTCTCCGTTTCAGCTGTAGACAGGGTCTTCCAAAATTTCAGCTCTTGGTTCAGCTGAACATTGGACATCTGAGCCCGCTCCAAAACCGCCTCCCGTTAAGAACTTTTCTTAAGGGCAGCATCTAAGCGATACTCCCTCTCCTGAAGCTGAGCCGATAGATCAGAATTAGCCGACAGGGCGGCCTCCAGGTCGTCTTGCATCTGGGTGAGCTGGGAGGAAGACGTAGCGCCGAGCTTATGATCCTCTGCGAAGGTCACAAAGGTGGCGAAGAACTGCACAAGAAGTTATATCAGGTCGACAGAGGGTAATAATAAACATAAAAATAGCCAAAAAGGGTATGAAGGCGAAAAGGGGAATACCTTCCCAATATACATCATCATAGCATCGAATTTAGGGTCCTCCTCGGCATCTCGTAATCCCAGCTTATCCTTAGCCGGGACCATGGAGCTGAAATAAGGAAGAAATCTCTCAAACTCCTTGCAACGGAGAAGAGTCTCCATAGCCGGACCTGGGGGACCCGCGGTCTTCGGCCATTTGGAAGCGGGGGAGCTAGGAGAAGAGGCCCTCTGAGTGACCTGAAGCTGCCGAGACGAGCTCGCAGGGCTTCGTCCGGTAGTCAAGGTAGGAGCCAGGTCGGAGGGGAGAGTTACCCCGGACTTGGGGCGAGAAGGGATCTTCCGTTTAGCTTTGGTCGAGCCCTCTGCCCTCTCCTTGGGGGGATTCGTCGACTTAGGGACCTTCTCTTTTATTGGTTCAGCCGGCTTAGAGGCATCCGACTGGCAGGTCCGCATGAACCGATCTACAAAAAACATTACAAACGGTCAGGGAAATAGCTAAAAAGCAAAATAACAAAGATCTAAAAAAAAAATAGATAAAGCCTACCGATGTCAGGGATAGCCGGGTAGGGATTCGAGCTCAGCCCACCATGGAACAAAAGATCATGGAATTGCGTCAGCTGGAAAGCATTATAGGGAATGGCATTCCATTCCCGAACTTTCTCGACCCATGCAGCCCGGATGGAATTGTGCTTAGGAATAGGATCCTGGCTCGGAGTAGCCTGCGTCCATTCCGTACGAAAGCCCCAAGAATCAGATGTAGGGAGCCGAAGGAAAAAGAAGCGGGACCTCCAGTCCTTCACATTGGAAGGGAGGTGGGTGAAGAAATGGGCGTTGTTTCGAGAAGTCAAGTAAAGGAGCCTTTAAAACTCTTTTGCCCAAAACAAAAATAGAAAAAGCCCAGGTCGGGTTCCTCATGTCTGTATTGACACAGCACGAGAAAACCAACCATGTAGCGAAAAGAGTTAGGAGAAAACTGGTTGAGGGGAAGATTGTATTTAACGGAGAGAGAGACAATGAAGGGATGGGGTGGAAAGCGAAGACCACTGCTCACCTGATCCACAAACCAGGTAATATGCCCTGGGGGAGGATGATCAGGGGTATCACTAGCCTGAGGTGTGACAAATTCCCACCCCGGGGGAAGTCTAAGAAATCTTATAAAACTAGCCAACGCGGCTGGGGTAGTCCTCGATAGAGGATGGGGAGGGAGAACTCGAGTCGCTCCTACAACCGTCTGATATGGATCGGCTAAGAGGCCGGTCACAATTACCTCGTCCATAGGAGGAGGGGAAGGAGGATCTACAATGATTAGGGGGATGCCATAGGGAGGGATGTCACCTAGCTCAGACCAGTCTACGTCACCTAAAGGCTCATCCCTAAGACGGAGGGAGGAACCAGTAGCTCGCCCCGACCTACCCCCTGAATCCCCATCAGAAGAGGAAAGACCTTCTAAAAAAGAGTTCACGGCCGATTCGCCGGAAATATTTTGAGAATCCGAAGCAGACGACATAACAAAAGGAAGAAAAGGGAGGAAGAAGAAAAGGAAAATATCTGTAAAACAAATCGAAAACTAAAGAGATGTTTAGATGAACATACCCATGGGATTGGGTGGAAGATCTCCGGAGAAAGGTAGAGCAAGCGCGTCGCCGGAGACAGATAGCTGTGATCGCTAGTGTCGCCTGAGAATTTTCGCACCAGAGGTTGAGGATATAAAAACGCGGAAGTGATAAAGGGAGAAGAAGACCTCCTTTTATAGGAGGGAGGGGCGAAAACCAAGAAGGATAGGGATGATCTGGAGCGTCCGATGCCCTATTCGAAAGAACGGCTAGGATTTAGCACCGTCTTATCCGACCTATAGCAGGTCGACACCTGGCTTTGACCATCGACGCGACGTTTGGGAGGCGGGGAAAGGAAAAGACAGGTTATTATAGCACACGAAGTCCGAAGAGCCTCGTTATCTAGGAATGGGAGTCCCAAGGATTATTGCGTCAAGGTCGTCCGATTATAAACAAATCTTACTCTACTCGGTCTTACAGCTCGACTAGAGTAGGGGGGACTGGTTGATAGGACGCCGAATGTACGCTCCCTGAAAACCCGGTTTAAAATATGGACCAATAAAAATCCGACCTAGGTTCTTAGATAAGGGGATGACAACCTCAAGGTCCTTTAGAAGGTCGCCGACCTCGGAGGCCCCACTTAGCTGTAACGTCTGTTAGAAGGGCACCGACCTCAGAGGCCCCGCTGACCTATGATATCTGATAAAGGACGCCGACCTCGGAGGCCCCGCTGAGCTATGATATCTGATAAAAGGTTGCCGACCTCAAAGGTCTCTCGACCTACTGATTTGAATAGGAATGAGTCGACCTAAAACCACCGAACTCAGGAAGGTCGAACTCTTGGGAAAGAAGATCCTGACTCACCTGACAGAATCCTTAAGATCCAGGGATTGAGAGCCCATACCTGGAAATCCCGGAAATCCAGGGATGGAAAATCGCAGCTTGAATCCCTGGATATCCGGGATTTTCTCTGGAAATCAGGGAAAATCTTAGACAACAAGGCACCCTCCTCATATAAAAGGGAGAGAGGGGGTTTCTCAAAGAGGACACACTCTGAGAATATAGCATATTTTAGAGAGAGAAAGAAAAGAGAGTACTTCATATATTTTGGGTTTTCATATATTTTGGGTTTTCTTAGCTAAACTTCTAAGATTAACCCAGTTCTTAGTGACCGATCAGCTCGGTTACATCAATAAAATATATTGGTAGGACCAGTATACTCGAACACGACTCATACTCGATTCAGTCACACGGTATTCACTCTCGGAAAGTCGATGACGAATCAAAAGGTTGTGATAGTATACGTGGACCTTTGACTTGAGGATTCAGTAGAAGATGTGCCTGTGACATTTAGTTTGTCATTAGAGTAGTTAGACTCATTTGCTTAATTGCTGAGTCGACCTCGAAGTGCGGACTATACGGGCAGGTAGCAGTCTTTACTGTATGCCAAGAAAGGATTCTATCTCCTGTTAGTGAGCAGGCGTATGTCCTATACGGTTAATGGCAAATAAGATCATGAGTCTTTGGCCAAAGCATTCTGATATAGACGTATTAGATACACTATTAATCAGTCGGTCTTGATTTGCATTAAACCATGTATAGAGTCTAGTCAATAGTAGGGTTTGACTTTACCGTGACCCGAAGACTTGACTGGGACATCTGATAAAGGGTCTATACGTATATAGTATTCGCGACATAATGGTTCTGGAATGATCCCTTCATTCGTTCTCAGTCGGGGTTTACAGTGCGGCCCGCTAGGCTGGCGAAGTGCTGCCCGCACTCATTGGTTCCTCCCAATGCCGGCTGAGACGGACCTACGGAGTCGCGCATCAGGAGCGTTGACGGATAAATGTGAATTTATTTTCTCTCTATTAATATTAGATATTGGATATCTAATTATGATTTATTAGATAAATCAAAATAGCGGTCTTATGAATTAAAATTAAGTTACCAGGTAATTAATTTAATTCATACATTATATTTATTAGAGAAATATATTTGTATTTGATATTGTTGTTGCCCAAAATATTTATCCGAAGATTAATACTGCTGGATGACGGGCAACAAACAACAATTGCGGGAGCACTTCCGAGAGTAGATAAATAATACAATATTTGCCGGGTTTGTTAGGCCCAGGCTTGAATGCTCTCGCGAGATGATATTAATACGAATATTCGTGGATACAAGTATTAATGAGAGAAATCTAAATACAATGAGTGTAAAAAGACTCTGTTAATCCGGCTCTTGAGCGAAGATCGGTGTTCTTCGTCCCCGCCGATAGTCTGCTCGAGGAGAGAGGCCGGGAGAAGTAAGACCGAATGATAGCTCTTGCTAAGAGTTGGAGAATAGCCAAGTGTTGTATATTGTTTCTGTATTGTGTGCTTGAATCGCGATATTGCCAGAGAGAGTTTACAAATGCAAGGGGCCTTGTATATATAGGGGTAGCCGGGTCCTGTCCTTTGGCGGGCGATCGCCTTCCGGCCATTATAATAATGTGCCGATCGCCTGCCGGCCAATATTATAATGTGCCGATCGCCTGCCGGCCAATAATAATGTGCCGATCTCCTGGGCTGTCGGGCTAAAGTCCAAGGTAGTGGCTGGCAGTCCGAATAAAGTCCAATGCAGTGGCTGGCGCCAGCTGGGCGGTCCAATAAGGGGCCGAGCGTGTCCGAGTCAGTCAACATGTGGCCCTACTGTCAGCTTTCGGCGGAATCAAAGTCACATGCGGCCCTACTTGACAGCTTACGGCGGCTTGTCGGTGGTGGAGAGATTCGCAGCTGTGGTCAATGGCCCGTGATTCGCGGATCTTGTCTTGGCCCTTGCACGTGGTGCCAGTCTTGAGGCTCGACCTTTGCCGATTGGATGGCCATCGGCCCTGATCGACATGAGGCGATCGTCTCTAGCTGGTCATCAGAGGTCGCCATCGGCCAGTTGCTGAGGGTCGGCATTGGTCGGTCACCAAGTGTCGGTCGGCAGATGCCGAGAGAGGTCGGTCACCAAGGGTCGATCGGCAGATGCCGAGAGAGGATCGTCCGCTAGTCGATCGCCAGGAGTCGGTCGCCGAGTACCGAGAGGCGATCGTATCTGAGGTCGATCGCTCGGCACCGGAACTTGTCCTGGGACCTTATGTTGGCCGATATAGCTTGTCCGCTGGGTTAAGGCTTGGCCGCCTGGTCGCTGATCGGCAGATCTGCCTTGGCCGCTCGGCAGTGACTCGGTCGCCCGACCTCCTAGGCGATCGCCGGTCGGAAGGTGTTAATTCTTGACACAACAGGTGTTATATAATATGGTATCAGTGCTTAGGTTATTGAAACCTAGGTTGTCGGGTCAAATCGTGTACTGTCGAGTCTGGTCTCATCAGATTATGTCTGAATGAGTCGTGTTGCAGTGCGTCGTCTGAGATGTCGGTCGTGATTAGTATCGTGGTGCAGCCATCATCTTCATGCGGCATGTGGATGTAAGGCTCCTCTTTTATGTGTATTATCTTTATTTCATGACTCTGTTTACATGCGTGTCATGGAGATGGAATTCGTATTTGATGCATGTGGTATATTACATGTGTAATGAGCTTGATGTATTAATGGATTTGACAACGAGTGGTGTAGTATGATATGAAACCTTGAACATTGATGTGTTCCAAGAAATGTATTGATGGTAGAGTTTGTTGAGAAACTCATATAGATGGTGTTGACGCGTGTTTGAATTTGGTAGTAATGAGTTGCGTATGACGAATTGGTGATCTTGAATGTCGTATATGCATGTGTTGAGAATTGACTATTTTGGCTAATTGTTGTTGTATGCTACAAACATGTTTACATTGGTAATTGTGTCTGCTGTGTGTGTGTGTGTGTTGGAAAACGCTTTTCTGAAAATTTCATAGACTTGAGTAAGTTTGTGGAAAATCAATTTTCGAAAATGTTTCGACGGTGCGGTTAAGCGGCAGTTTCGTGTGGATTTTGAAAATTGTTTGAAGTTGGCGAGCCGGATTTGTATCCTCTAATAAAATCCTATGACAGTATTTGAAAAATGTGTGTTTTGAAGTATTTTTAGACATTTTGTAAAAAGTTACCAACGTTGATCTTTTATCGTGATTGAGAGGATTTTTCGGAAATAATTTAAACCTATTGGTTTTATTTTCAAATAATTCGAGCAAACGATTTTAAAAATCTTTCACACCATAAAATTTCTATATTCAAAATAAAATGTGATATTTTTTTACTCTAAAAAATAAATACTGAAATATGAAAAATCTTACTCGATTTAAACTATAAATTAAAACTTGAATTTGTGAGATGAGTCAGTTAGCGCACAATAATTTAGTCATTAGAACACGCTAATGAACCTGGACAACACATTCGATTATTTCAACTCATTAGCACACGTTGATTTTGTCCCTAGCGCACGTTAAATGCAGTATGTGCGAGAGGAGGATTTTTGCTTAAGGTGACAAGCTAGAATCGAGGCGAGTGATGTCAAGCCATTGTGATATATTTGTTATATTGCCGTTTTTGTTGAAAAATTTTGGGTAATGACCGAAGTATCGTGTTGCATTATTTGAATATGCCTCGTAGTTGTATGATGCTATCCCGATAAGATTGTTGAACAATGAAAATGTTTAGTGCACGTATGAATGGTTTGTCCACCCGGGAACGGTTCTACAGAACTCTAGGGTTTGATGCCGAGGGCATGGCCGCGAGCTATCTTGTGTATTATTATTTTGTGGCGGTGCTGCGTGGCAACACATGATTACCTTATGTGTTGATTAATGGTAAAGATGTTGTTTCTGAGGAATTTCATGTTCCGGTATATTGTTTTGCAAATGATTTCAAAATGAGACGGTTAAGATCTTTTGTTTATAGTTTTGTTAAAATAGCCCGAGGTATCAAAAATATTTTCAGACCTTGTTTCGGAAACTTATACGAACTCAAAGATCTTAAAATATTATTATTCAAATGAATACCTCGTAGAGCTTTAAAGAATATGTTATCAATAGTTGACTACAATTATATGTATTTTTATTACAACCGTGTTTATGTCAGTATGGGTTGTAAGTTTTAGGTTGATACGGTCATATGATCTGTCAGTTACAAATTGTGAGTTCCATTTATTGCAGTAGTAATTTTTGTATTCACATAATTATATGGAGTAGATAATCTTATCGTGTTTCTATTTGTTACCATATGTGGATGTGTTGTGCTAGTTTGGCATTTTAGTATATTTTTTTGCGATGCTTTGCTTCGTTGTGCCTTATGGTTTGTATGAAGTTTTCCGGCCTCGGAGTTAAATCATAGTGTATATGATTTACATACGTTATTGGTATAACTGGGAACTAAGTATACAAGGACAAGGATACAAGTTATCTATGGTGTTCGGTATCATTTAGTCATTGAGAATACGAGATATGAAATACGATAAGGATATCTTGATGTGAATGACCACGAGTGGGTGGGGACATGACCTTGAGATTTTTTTGTGATGTTGGAGTTTTCAAATATTTTGAAAATCTATGATTTGACATCGTGTTGACAAATAGTCACGTACTTCGATGAAAAATAAACATTCAATCAAATATTTTTGTAGAAGAAGAAAGACCTCAAATATGATTTTCAAAGTCGAGATGTGAATATAAAACTTCATCTTCTAGAAAAGAACAGTGTTGATAAGTTTTAGGCAAAATATGATTCACCTTCTTCTTCAAAAAATTTGTTTACATGGAGTACACGCAGTGTCAATATTATTATTCATGGCCATAATGCCCGAGTTCATAATTCATGTGATGATGCGAATGCCCAGTCATATTGTTTATGTGCATAATATTTCCGCCCTTGTTGGAAGATGAGAATGTGATTATTGAGTTTAACGTCTTTAAGTTTTAATTGTTTCGTAACCCTTATAATGTCATTTTTGTGGGCAGCGAGCACGCACAGACTCATATGTAGTATGCGTGCTCTACGGATTTTATATTGGGATTACGAACACTATTTTGGATCATTCAGAAATGATAGCTGATCTTCCTAATTATGCAACACCCTACGATAACTTACGATCATAAGCTTTCTGAAGTTTGGAGTACCACTTCAGAGTTTTATATTGTGCCTTATGTGGATATGTGGGGTGTTATTATATCGCGAAGTTGCTAATAAGGTGTCTGGAGAGCGAATTTCTATTTCCACTCCAGGAGAGCCAAACAGCAGTAAATGAAGATTCTGAGAGTCGTTGGTCGGGGTCGAGCTCGGTGTACAGATTCAATAATTATTATTCTGCTCAGTTAAACAATTTTCTTGTATCACGAATGAATGTTCATCGGAGTTGCGCAGCAAAAGCTATATTTCTTTCTACCCTCCCATTTTGGGGGTAAATTTGATAGTCGTTCAAGAGTAATTCGGAGATGCTACAATTTTATCGCGTGAATATCGAACTTCATTGATCTAGTCCGAAATGGTTGGTTATTCCCACAAGTTCATTTTAACATGTTCAATCGTGTTATTCCCGAGTTGTGACGTTGTTTCGGGTTAATACGTTTATCGTTATGACCTTTCCAAGTTTGGTTCGACTCTCTTGAGCCCTATGCGAAATGAACATCTTGTAATTCTTACAAGTTCATTTAATGTCTTGAGTTGAGGTGTGTGAACTTCCATCATTGTTGCTCGATTATTATTGTTAGATCTCGTATCATGATTATTAAGCATCTGGGCCACTTCGTAATTTCCTTAAGTTTCGGGAAATTGTCTTCATAGTTGATCTCCCTAACCTTTGGGTTATCGAAATTTTATACTTGTTCAGCGTTAGACCCATGTTTTGGTTGTTGTGCTGTTCAGATTAATAAACCGTAGTGATTTTGTTCGTTGCATTTTGTTAACACAATGGAGTAGCGAATCAAACTGTAGCAATATTGTACTACATGAGGTTTGTTGTGTGCCGTCAGCAGCAGATAACGTGTGTTGTATATGGTTACCTTGTGCTGATTGTTTCAGGTTTAAGTTTCGGGGCGAACTTATTTCTAGCGGGGTAGAGTGTAATACCCAAGATTTTGATTCCGATTGCATTGAATTTTCTTTCTGCGGTTTAGCGGATTGTTGCCGTTCATGTCTTTGGGATCGTGTGTCATGTTTAGACACGTGTTTGGTTACGATTTAGATCGTTGCGTGTTTGTCATCCCGGAGGGGGAGTATCATTGTTGTGATGAGTTTTGGTTCGATATAGGGTAGCGCACGCTACTGGGACTTGTAGCGCACGCTATTGTTCAGAGTTAGCGTACACTACCTTATAAATAGCGCACGCTAACGCGAGATAGAAGCTACTGCACTCAACTAGAATTTCGGAAGCGCACGTTATACGGCTCTACAACGCTCGCTAAGGTTCAGTAGTTTAGCGCACGCTACGGGGTGTGTAGCACAGCTAACTGGTAGTTCGGAGCAGTCCAGAAGCTACTGGATTGGAACTGAAAGTCCCGATAGTGCACGATAACCCTTGTAGTTAGCGCACGCTAGCTGTGCTTTTGGGCAGAGCGTTTCTTCGATAGCGCACGCTAATACTTGGTGATTATCGCACGCTAAGCTGTCCAGTATATAAACTGGACAACAATCGTCTTTTTTCACCATTTCCACTTCTTTTCCTCTTCTCTCCGCGGGTTTGAGTCGAGGGCGACTAGGGTCCGTGATCTTGGCCAATTTTGTTCCATCAAAAGGTGTTTTGGAGCATCCTAGGTGATTATAACATCATCTACTCTATTGTTCTTCGTCTGAGGTATTTTTCTTGATTTCCCTAGAGCTAACTTTTTGGATATTTGTTTTTTAATTTCGTATTCAATCCTATTTTGAGGAATCAATTGTTATTAAATGATGTCGTTGAAAATATCCTATGGATTTTATAGCCATATTTCGGTTTCATATATTCTGAATCGTGATTTTTGTGTTCTAGAGGAGTCTTGAATATTTAATGTTCGATTAAATGTCTCAATGAGTTCCCTTCGGTTGTTGGGGGCGATTTCAGTTGCTATTAGTATTGCTCCTTGTTGTGATTGTGTTTTCGTTGTTTTTGTGGAAGTTGTAGGTTCTGAGGCACTTCGACTGAGCCGTGTTCGTCGGAGTATTTCTGTGCCGATTTCTAGGCAAGTATCTTGCCCATACATTTTGATACGAATCGCGATCGGATGAAGCGGAAACAGGAATCACGATCGGACAACGAACAACAACAACGATCAAGGCGATCCAAACATGTAAGTGCAGGTATGAAATTGCCGAGCTAGAACTATAACTCGCCAAATGTGATATCTTCCCAAGATCTATTGAGAATCGATCGTGTTAGAATTCGAAAACGCGTCGAATACTAACGAAGAATTGTGATTGAAAATGCGTCAATCAAATAGAACTCAATTGAACAAAATAACTTGTATATTATGCCTCACAGATCATCCGAACAGAAGGTCTATATATAGCCTTCTAACCCTAGCAAAACAAAAGAAAGAGAAAAAGCTACTTCGTAAAACTCCCCTAAACAAGTTTAGCCTACTAACATTTAAGGAAAGTACTAAAACAAACAAAACAAAACAACCAAAACAGGGATGCACATGTCGCACCCTTTTATTAACTAAGTCACACTACGAAAATAAAAATAAGATGATAAACTAAGTTATCCCGAGCCCGAGCACCAACGTCACACCAAGGCCTGCACTTGTTGTTTCGCCCAAATAAGTAATGCGAGCTGCACTTGAGCATGCAACATGGTTGTCCATATCGAGCACTACGTCATCGTCTTCACTCGAGCTAATCGATCTCGTATCATATCCTCCCCTTTTAAAGAGAATTGTCCTCATTCCTCAATCCCATCATCATCAAGATAAGGAGAAAGATCATCTACATTGAAGGTAGCATGCACACCATAATCACCCGGAAGCTCTACTTTATGTGCATTGTCGTTCACCTTAGAAACCACCTTGTAAGGACCCTCGACTCACGACATTAGTTTGTTCTTGCGTTTACTCGGGAATCGTTCTTTCCTCAAATGCACCCAAACCAAGTCGCCAACCTCAAATAATCTCGGTTCCCTTTGCTAGTTAGACTTCCATTCGTATGCATCATTTACGGCCTTAATTTGATCACGTTCCTTCTCATGTAACTTCATCATTGACTTAAGCATAAACTCCGCATCCTTGTTCACTAACTCATCTCTCGGCAAGGGAATCAGATCCAACAACATGTACAGATTCAGCCCAAAAATGACTTCAAAAGGAGAGTGATCCGTGGCATGAGTAGGAGAGTGATTGTATGCAAATTCAGCATGTTCAAGCTTCAAATCCCAATCTTTTTGCGTCTTGTTTACAAGGACACGTAATAAAGTGCCGAAAGTTCGATTAGTTACCTCGGTTTAGCCGTCGGTTTGAGGATGATGTGAAGTACTAAACAAAATCTTGGTACCCACCTTTCTCCACAACGTGTTCCAAAAGTAGCTAGGGAATTTCGAGTCCCTATCAGACACAATAGTCTTAGGAACTCCATGCAAACGTACCACCTCTCGGAAATACAAATCAGCAACATTACTCGCATCATCGGTCTTGTGACATGCAGTAAAGTGAGCCATCTTCAAAAACGATCAACAACAACCATAATAGTATCCTTACCTCTTTGAGTACGAGGCAAAGCAACAATGAAATCCATCGAAACGTCCTCCCATGGCCTGTCCGGAACCGGTAGAGGCATAAACTCTCCCGGCTTGAACGAGCTCTTCACAATATGGCAGGGCACACATTTATCAACGATATTATGCACATCCCCTTGCATTCTCGGCCAATAAAAGTTTTCCTTTATCACCCCTATGGTCTTAGTTGCGCCAAAGTGGCCAGCTAATCCCCCTACATGAGCTTCACGAACCAACAAGTCCCCAACAGCGTGTTTGGGCAAGCAAAGATGATTTTCCTTGAAGAGAAAACCCTCTTGTATCACAAATTCCTCAAATGGACCAGACTTACAACGAGCAAAGGTCTCACCAAAATCAACATCATCAACATAATAATCTTTCAAGGATTCGAATCCAAGTAAACGAACATCAAGAGTAGAGAGCAAAGCATACCGCCTAGACAACGCATCCGCCACAACATTGCTCTTACCGTATTTAAACTTTGAAGAAAAGTGAAACGATTGCAAGAACTCCACCCACTTAGCATGTCTCGGACTCAACTTTTGCTGTCCGTTAATACACTTTAAAGATTCATGGTCCGAATGCAAAATAAAGTGATTAGGATGAAGATAATGGCTCCAATGAAGGACCGCCCCAATACAGGCTCCGCTAGCATCACATTCCACTTCGAACGGTTGTGTAAAACCAAGTAACGCCAAGATAGGTGCTTCACACAACTTTGTTTTCACCAATTCAAACGCCCGTTAGGTAGCCCCGCTCCACACAAATGCACCCTTCTTCAAACACTCCGTTATCGGACTTGTAATGGTACTAAAATCTCGAATAAACCTCCTATAAAAAGAGGCAAGGCCGTGGAATGACCTAAATTCAGTCATGGTTTTGGAGCTGGCCACGTCTTAATTGCTTCGATCTTAGCTTGATCAACCAACACTCCGTCCTTCAAAATGACGTAGCCAAGAAAAACTATGCTCTCGACCAGGAACGCGCACTTCTCCTTCTTTCCATAGAGCTTTTGGGCCCTAAGAGTCTCAAATACTTGTCGTAAATGACTGAAATGCTCTTGCTAAGATCGACTATACACCAAAATATCATCCAAATACACAACAACAAATCTGCCCAAAAATGGCTTAAGTACCTCGTCTATCAAATACATAAAAGTACTCGGAGCCTTAGTAAGACCAAACGGCATGACGGTCCATTCATACAGCCCATGTTTGGTTTTGAAAGCCGTCTTCCATTCATCGCCTTCTCGCATAGGAATCTGATGATAGCCACTTCACAAATCGATTTTAGAAAAGAACATTGAGCCGTGTAGTTCATCCAACATGTCATAAAGCCTTGGGATTGGAAATCCATACTTGACTGTTATGTTATTTATAGCCCTACTATCAATACACATCTGCCACGTTCCATCTTTCTTAGGGACAAGCAAAACCGGAACCGCACAAGGACTCAAACTTTCCCGCACATAGCCACAGTTCATCTGCTCTTCAATCGGTCTTTGTAGTTCGTTCGTTTCCTAAGGATGACACCTATATGCAGCCTTATTAGGAAGATACGCAACCGATATAAGGTTGATTTGATGCTCAATTCCACGAATAGGAGGCAAACCCGACGGAAAATCATCGGGAAAAATATCACCAAACTCGCGCAATAACTCAGACATCTCTCCTTCGTTTTGTCCAACCACGACACCATCACGAGTCTCCTTAACCACCAGCATGTACACATGCTCACCATCATCAACAACATGCTCAATTTCCCGCTCACTAGCAAACATGAACAAATCGGGGCTCTTACTTTGATTAGAGCTCATGGAACGAATAGCTTGAGGCGACATTAGCTTGAGCACGATCTTATTGCCCTTGTCCCGCAACTCATATTCGTTACTCCTCCCACGATGTAAAATGTCGCTATCAAGCAGCCATGGACGTCCTAAAAGCACATGACATCACACACTACTTCATCACAATATGAACCCATTGTCAAACCGATGCGCACTTGTTTTGAAACCTTCACTTTACTCCCGTCATCGAGCCAATGCAAAGCGTAAGGCCTTGGGTGAGACTTGGTGGTCAGCCCAAGTTTAGACACCATCTCACTCGAAGCTACGTTGGTGCAACTTCCTCCATCGATGATCATACTACACCATTTATCCCCAACTTGACATTTCGTATGAAATATTTGATCCCGCTGCTCGGACTCACTCAAAACTGATTTTGATTGTAAAGTACTAAGGACCAAGACCGTGTCATAATTTGGAGCATCGTAAGCCTCAAACTCTTCCTCCTCACCATTTCCCACATTAAAATCGAACATATCACCCAGCCTTTCCCTTTCCTCCTCGCCTAACAACTCGTCCCGAGCAGCAATAACCTCGCTTAACGTCATAACTCGTTTATTCGGACAAGAGTTTTGATAATGACCAAACCCTTGACATTTAAAACAGCGCATCTTCAACAAACTCGTCTCCCTAGTCACGTTTGGAGTTTTAGGAGCCATGTTAGGAGTCGGTGTTTACACAGTTTTGGCAGCCGTATTAGGGCTGCTACTTGGGGCTCCAACTTTTGATGAGAGCTCGGGTTTAGATCACCCAGCAGACCTGCTATACTCCGTGTTCGACCCCCCAACCTTTGGTTTGTTTTGAGCCTCAATTTTCATGTATAATCCACACAACGTATCAAAATCAGCATGTGGGTACAACTTAACAGAATTAGCTATGTTACGATTCAGTCCACGCAAAAACCGCGATATCTTTTGATCCTCATTCTCCTCTATTTCACCCATCAAATTCAAGTTTTCGAACTCATCGATATACTCACTAACACTCGACTTCCCTTGTATAAAATCAGCAATCTTACGATACAAGGTCAATTTATGCGACATAGGTACATAACTTTTGTGGAGTTTTCGTTTCAACGACTCCCAATAATTAATATTTTATTTTCCCGCACGAGACCATTGCGTTTTCACCCCCTCGAACCAAAGAGAAGTACCCCTGCCCAACTTCAGAATAGGATACTTGTAGCGTTTCTATTCTTTGAGGTCCTTAAAGTCAAACATACAATAAATCTTACGTTCCCACTCCATATATACCTATGGGTCCGTACCACCAACGAACTCTGGTAGTTCGTTTACTTTAAACTCGTCGCTAGGGTGTGGGGACCGTTCGTAATATCGATGTCTTGGTTGCCAACGAGGGTTGCGTTGTTCCGGTATGTTGCGTAACGCCTCGTGGAGTTTAACCAAGAAATTAGTGTTGTTGAAATCCATAACGCCAAAGGATCAACAGCCGAGGATCTCATGCCACTAATGATATGAATCGCGATCGGACGAAGTAGAAACAGGAATCACGATTGGAAAACAAACAGCAACAACGATCAAGACGATCCAAACATGTAAGTGCAGATATGAAATTACCGAGCTAGATTTATAACTCGCCAAAGGTGATCTCTTCCCAATACCTATTGAGAATCGATCGTGTTAGAATTCGAGAACACGTCGAATACTAATGAAGAATTGTGATTGAAAACGCATCAATCAAATAGAACTCAATTGAATAAAACAACTTGTATATTATGCCTCACAGATCGGCTGAACAGAAGGGCTATATTAGCCTTCTAACCCTAGCAAAACAAAAGAAAGCAAGAATCTACTTCCTAAAACGCCCCTAAACAAGTTTAGCCTACGAATGTTTAAGGAAAGTACTAAAACGAACAAAACAAAACAACCAAAACAGGGTTGCACATGTCACACCCTTTTATTAACTACGTCACACTACAAAAATAAAAATAAGACCATAAACTAAGTTATCCCGAGCCCGAGCACCAAAGTCACGCCAAGGCCTGCACTTGTTGTTTCGCCCAAATAAGTAATCCGGGCTACACTTGAGCGTGCAACATGGCTGTCCATATCGAGCACTACGTCGTTGTCTTCACTCGAGCTAATCGATCCCGTATCACATTTCGTGTTTCATAAATACAATTATTGGGAATCAATTATGTGTGCTATTTGAGTACTCATAATGATCTTTCAAAGGATTGGTATAATCTCATTAACGACTTTCTTTCAAAATGTTTGAGTACTTTGTGAATAGATAAACCTTACGAATATGTTGCATTGTGGTTGTGAATCGAATTATATTTTCTTTTGTTATGCGACTATTAAAGCTCTCTGTCCTTGTTAAGGGTGGTATGTTGGAATGCGTATTTATTTGGTTGGTGTGTAATGTTGTGTTGCATTGCTTGTTGACTCCCTTGTGAGGAGGTGGTACTATTCGGTGTTGTTTGGGAATATATCTCCTCGTGGTTATGATCATATCCATATATTCACTCTGGGATGGACTGACGAGTCCTCAGAGGGTTCCGTTTCCTTTAGTGCGGTTCCATGAATATATTTTGGTTAAACCCTCTGGCAGGGTCCGACGAGGCCTCAGAGGGTTCCGTTGCCTCTGGTGCAATGCCATGGTTAATCACGTATATAACTGAAATATGACGTACAATAAGACTTTGTTACTCCAAAATACTAGTCTTGAATCCGATTAATTATATACATATATATATATATATATATTCACTCTGGGATGGACTGACGAGTCCTTGGAGGGTTCCGTTGCCTTGGGTGCGGTTCAATAAATATTTTTGGGTTAACCACTCTAGGAGGGTCTGACGGGGCCTCAGAGGGTTCCGTTTCCTTTGGTGCGGTTCCATGGTTAATCATGTATGTATTGAAATGAAATGTTATGAGATGTAGTTATTCTGGAATACTGATCCTGAATTATAAGGTTACATTTATTCACCATCGATTACATGTGACCCTCAGTTATTTACCATTGTTTGATTCAAATTATTATATTCTTGGAAATTGATGTGTATGGCTCGTACATGTACTTTATACTTGTACTAGCAAAATAGTGGAATTTTGCTAACCCCCGAGTAATCAGGGGTGGTGTCTGTATTACATTCAGGTACGTGCAGGTTCTTGAGGATCAAAACACGGGATCGGTACGAAGGATGATGGAAGACAAATGATACTAATCACATGAGGGCCAGTATTGGGATTTGTTGGTCAAATTATATTATTCTTTTCCACTGTAGTGTTTTCCCGTCGTATGGGAGTGTTGTTGTATTTTGACCCTTGCATGGGTACGCGTCGAGATATAGAGCTATATGAAGTCTAAGTTGTATGTTATTGACGAAAGGCCAAATCGGCCTACTGATTCGTATTTAGCCATGTTGGCATTTGTTTTGATGTCTTGTTTTGGAATCTAGCGTAGTAGATTCTCACTCAGAGAGTCTGCGGTGCTGTAATATTCCCGAGTGGATTGGGGGTTTTACAGAATATGGTATTATCGCTTAGGTTGTGGAAACCTAAGCTGTTGGGTCAACTCGTGTACTGTCGAGTCTTGTCTCGTCAGATTATGTCTGACTGAGTCATGTCGCGGCACGTCATCTGAGATGTTGTAACTCCCCTAAAATTTGTCGGGATGCTACAGTGCCGTGAATCCCGTGTGGGACCCACAAGGCAAGTTTTTAAAGAGTTTAAAAATTCGTCATGAAATAATTTGCGGAAAGTAGTCCCATGATAGCCTAAGTATGAAACGAAATACTTTAAAGAAAAACTAGTCCGCGTACGCGGTTATTACATAACGTGGAATGTTTTCAGAATTCAATTTAAGAAACAGAATAACAGGGCTTCTCCCCAACACTACTCAAGCCTGACCGAAACCTTCGGGAACGTCCTGCACATATTCAACAAATTTGCCTGACACGACGAATCGTGCCAGCCAACCTAGGTCAGACAATACGAACAAAATTCATTGATAGAATCAGATAAATCCGCAATACAATCTTACTACTTGGTAAGGCAATATATTACAGAATACTCAACATTATCTCATCTATCAGCACATAAACTCCCAATGTCGCAACCAAGGGTTACAGAAGCATCTACACAGGAATACTCCATACGTAGGTGCCATTCAGGTTTTATCCCGCAACACAATTCCGTACGGTATATCAACATATAAACTCCCAAGATCGCAACCAAGGGTCATGGAAGTATCTACTCAGGAATACTCCGGACAAGATAAGTAAAACGAGCATAATTCCACAGATAGTGACGCACATTAAATTTTTGAATTTAATATAACATAGTCCAAGCAAGGGTTCACTTACCTCAAGTCCGACGAGAGTTACTCCCTTGATAACACAACGGCTCGAGCGACCACACCCGAGAGCTCAACCTATTACATATTTGTCGATTAATACCTTGTGGTGATAATGACGATTAGCGATAATTTCCTCATCCAGTTAGGATTCTAAACCTAGTTTGTTCATAATGTTTTAACCACAATGCGAATTACTAAATTCCTCGGTCCTCCAACTTATAATTTATCATCTCGTTAAACAATAATATTCTAGTACAACATTTCTACATTTCGACTACGACTTATAGCCACCGTAATTTCATTACTTACTCAAATTTGAAATTCTAGAATAGAATGACTAAGCATGAATCTCCCGAAATCCTAACGTATTCGATAACCTATCCGATTCGATAATCGTTAATTAATTCATTAAGGAATTACCAACGGGTTTACAATACGATAATCGGATTAGAATCGTAATCCATAATAAGATGATTCTATGGTGTTGGTGATTCACAAGTTCGATTATGAGTTTTACAATCCAACTACGAGTACTACTACAATTCATTCAATAATACTAGCTTGATAGGTTTCGATTAACAACTGTGATTAGTTTTTACTGGTTCGATCATTATCGAAAGTTCTAAACTACCCAAGGCATCCGAAATCTAGTACGACTTATCTAACAACACTGAGATAAATTCAAGATTCGATAAACTTACCTTACTTGACAAGAAACGAAGAAGAACGATGAAGGACGATGAAGAATGGGAGGACAACGCCTTCAAAACCTTCTTCGGAGCTTGATCGATCCACTCTACTATGATAATAAACAGATAGGAAGGCTCAAAATTTGGTTTGGGGGGGTTGGAGGATGATTTTTGGATGAGAAGAAGTGTTCAAGGGTCGGAGGAAATGAAAAAGGAAATGTCATTTTATAACATCAGGCTAGCATTACGTACGTAATGCCTAAGGTTTTATGTATGTAACCAACGTTACGTACGTTACCGCTTATGGGCTGACATACGTAAGTGTTTCTCAGGAGCTACTGCCCGAAATGTCATGGCCGATTACGTACGTAATGCGTGGATGAATTACGTACGTAATGATGAGTTGACTAGCTGTCGTTGTCGCACCGAAAGTTGCCCGGACCATGCAGGATCGAAAATCTCGTCTGAAGACTGCATTACGTACGTAAAGTCTAAAATTTAACGTACGTAATGCTATGAAAATAGTGCACGTAATGCTGCTCGAGTAACATATGTAATGTTCGTTCAATACACTAAGTTATAATATTACGTTTAATCCTTATAACACGACTTCCCTTCAGACTCATCTAGCAATTTCTCAGGGAACAAGATGTTGGCCACCGTCATATTCGCAACGATAATTGCTCAACGAAATCAAGGTAAGTCACCGACATATCGTCAACATCAGGAAACCACATCACAACACAATTAAGTACTTTTAAGAATTTTCATGCCACAACATGGTCTAAACATAATACGTATAAAAGTAAAAGCATCACGATGGAACCCATTATTTAATTATTAAAACGAGGTACAAGGTTTTAAACAGCATGGAATACTCATGGTATTACATACCATCCACCTTAAAATAGTTTCATCCTGAAACTAAGAAAATGACTCGGGGTGACTCTCTCTCATGCTAGACTCAGTCTCCCAAGTTGCTTCTTCAACATTGTGATGTGACCAATAATCCTTCACAAGAGGTATATCTTTATTCCTCAAGGTCTTTACTCGCCGATCTAGAATCGCGATTGGCACTTCTCTGAAGGTAGCGTCATTAGAAATCTCTAGCTCTTCGAAATTGAGTTTTTGACTCGGATTGTAAACGTACTTCCTTAGCTGGGAGACGTGGAATACATCGTGCACTCCCTCTAATGATGGTGGCAGTGCTAATCGATAAGCGAGCCTACCTACATGGTCTAAAATCTCAAACGGGCCGATAAACCTCGGGCTCAATTTGCCCTTCTGGCGAAACGTCGAATGCCCCGCATTGGTGACACTTTGACCCAAACGTGATCCCCGACTAGAAATTTCAGCTGTCATTGGCGATCCGTAGCATATGACTTCTGGCGGCTATGCGCTGCTAACATGTGTTTCCGGACAACGGAAATCTTCTTGATAGATTCCTGGATCAGACCTAACTCGGTGGCGACGACATCGGAAGCATCATCCCAACATAGGGGAGACTTGCATCTTCTACCGTACAAGGCTTCGAAGGGTGCCATGCCTATGCTCACATGCCAACTGTTGTTGTATGAAATTCCGCCAAGCAGAGATGTTTAGCCCAATCTTTGCCCCAATCGAGTACACATGCTCTTAACATATCCTCCAGGGTCTGTATCGTACGTTCTGTCTGTCTATCTGTTTGAGGGTGATAGGCGGTGCTAAAATGTAGTTGAGTACCCATAGCCTTATGGACATCCTTCCAAAAGTGGGACACGTACCTGGTGTGTCTCTATCCAATATGATCACTGAGGGAACTCCATGTAGTCTCACGACTTCCCGAATAAAGATGGTGGCCAGCTGCTCTGTTCCGGTAGTCTCCTGAATTGGAATGAAATGTGCCGACTTCGTTAGTCGGTCTACAATGACCCATATCGTGTCCTTTACTCCCATCGTCACTGGTAACTTGGTGACAAAATCCATTTATATGCTCTCCTATTTCCATTCCGAAATGGGTAAGGGCTACATGATCCCGTCCGGTCTGCGGTGTTTAATCTTCACATGTTGACATGTCATACATCGATCAAAGAATCTTGCTACTTCCTGCTTCATGTTCTTCCACCAAAAGCTCTTTCGCAGATCTTTATACATTTTGCTCGCACCGGGATGTACCGAATAGGGAGTAGAATGAGCTTCCTTTATATAGTTTGCTTAAGCTCGTTATTTGGTGGAATACAGATCCTGTTCTTAAATCTCACCAAGTCCCCTTGGATCCTGTAGTCTGAAATAATTCCCCCTTCAGCTCTTGTGCCAATCGCGCGCAATTCCGGGTCTTCCATTTGTGCTAAGCGTATCTCATCAAGTAAGGATGAATGAATGTTAATTGAGCACAACTGTCCCTGGCGGTGTTGTATCCATACTTCAATACCATTTCTCCTGAGGTCCTGCTGCAATTCCGGCTGTACCGTTAAACCAGATAGTGCCAATTCCTTCGTAGTCTTCCAACTAAGTGCATCTTCTATGACGTTGGCCTTCCCAGGGTGATACAAAATCTCCACGTCGTAATCCTTGATATGCTCCAGCCAATGCCTCTGCCTCATGTTTAAATCTCTTTGGGTGAAAATATATTTTAAACTCTTGTGGTCCGTAAAAATCTTACAGGTAACCCTGTAAAGGTAATGTCTCCAGATCATAGGAGCATGGACCACTACAGCCAGTTCCAAGTCGTGCGTTGGATAGTTCACCTCGTACGATTT
Organism: Orobanche coerulescens; assembly: GCA_033398695.1. Lineage (NCBI taxonomy): Eukaryota > Viridiplantae > Streptophyta > Magnoliopsida > Lamiales > Orobanchaceae > Orobanche > Orobanche coerulescens. The sequence continues at coordinate 185,608,190 of CM065801.1, forward strand.
GAGTTGTCGAGAGGCGTATGCAATAACTCTGCCGTTTTGCATGAAGATACATCCCAGTCCATGTTCAGATGCATCTGTGTAAATCACGAATCTTTCTGTGCCCTGTGGTAATACTAACACTGGAGCAGTAGTCAGTCTCCTTTTTAATTCATCAAAGCTCTCTTGGAAATCCTTTGTCTAGACAAACTTGGTACTCTTCCTTAGTATATTCGTCAACGACCGAGAGACACAACTCGACGAACCGTCGATAATATCCTGCCAATCCTAGAAAACTCCTCACTTCTTTGATGTTTCTTGGTGGTTCCCAACTCATCACTGTCTCGATCTTCTGGGGGTCTACCTTGACGCCTTCTGCTGAAATTACATGTCCCAGAAAGCTCACCTCCGGCATCCAAAACTCGCATTTAGAAAGTTTAGCATAGTGTTGGTGTTGCCTCAAAACACTTAACACCTTCATCAAGTGTTCCTCACGCTCCTATCGGTTCCGGGAATAGATTAAAATGTCGTCAATAACAACCACCACACACTTATCGAGAAATTCTGTCAGGACCTTGTTCATTAACTCCATAAAAATGGCTGGGGCATTAGTCAAGCTGAACAACACCACAATGTACTCATAGTGTCCATACCTTGATCGAAATGCGGTCTTGGGAATATCCTCCTCTCGAATCCTCACTTGGTGATATCCGGACCGCAAATTGATTTTTGAAAACACAGTCGCCCCCTATAGTTGATCCAGTAAATCATAAATCCTCGGAAGTGGGTAACGGTTCTTAATAGTGACCTTGTTTAGCTCTCCGTAATCGATACACAGACGCAGGGAATTGTCCTTTTTCTTTACAAAAAGGATTGGCGCACCCCATGGTGAAGTACTCGGACGGATCAGTCCCTTCCTTAGCAATTCTTCGAGTTGTAACTTTAATTCCTTCATTTCAGCTGGTGCCATCCTATATGGTGCCTTGGAGATAGGCGTCGTTCCCATCTCAAGTTCGATCGTGAGATCGACCTCCCGTCGTGGCGGCAACTCTGGTAATTCATGGGGAAAAATGTCTGGAAATTCGCTCAACACGGGAATGTTATAAACCGATAGCTGTGATGCGTCCTCCTGAAGAACATAACACCAGTAATACATTTCTGGAGCGTCACAAGATATTTCCGCTGTAAGGAGGCTGAGGGACCCCTTAATACTGAAGTGTTCTCGACCCCAGATCATGTGAGTGGCACTATCACGAGTCATAATGGAAACGGTCAGGTGATAGGTATCTAATATCGTCCTGTGCATCGTCATCCAGTCCATACCCAGAATAACATCTTCGTTTTGAAGTGGAAAAACAATGGGATTTGTTGTCCAGCCCTGATCATCGACGCGGATCAGACAATTTCGAACTTCCAAATTACCCCCAACCCTGCTACCCTTGGGTAGCTTAATAGTAAAAGATTCACAAGGTACACAAGTAAGGTTCAAACGATTAACATGTTCCAAAGATATAAACGAGTGCCTCGCTCCAGTATCAAATAGTACATGAACATGCTGGGAATTAATAAGAAGTGTACCTGAGACAGTAGGTGAAGTATGGTCATTGGTAGCCCTCAATTCGAACACGCGGGGTGGCAGTGTCCCCGAGGAGGGTGCAGTGCCTCCCCCACGCCCATGTCCTCTTACAGCACCGTATGGAGGGGTTTGGTAAGGTGGAGATCGGTAATCGGACACGGTGGGTGCCCTGGATGTCTGTACCGAACTTTGCTCCTTGCTGACTCTGAGGAGCTGGATTTGGTGAAGAATTGACCCGCGAACAGTAGCGAGACATGTGCCCACTTCTTCCGCATGAAAAACACTTTGTAGCCACCTTACGACACTGACTCATGGTGTGTCCAGCTATGCCACAATTGAAATCGCTCTGGTGGAGGGACCGGTCAGATGTGCCCTTCTATTGGTACGAAACTGCTGATTTAGAGGAGGACCCAGCTCCCGAGTTCATTTTACTGGTGCTCCCAGACTGGTTAAACATCTTCTATATTTTCTGGTTATTCCCGGTGTCAGAACTAATGAAAGTGCCGGAATACGCCGTGACCACGTCTTCATATGCCCTCAGAGTTGTGCAGTGAAATCCAGCTGCGTAGCGTTGAACATCTTCTGGCAACCGTTGCGCAAGGTGACAGATTCGCTGATCTTCAGATGGGACCATTTGCGATACATAGCTTAGTTCGGTTCTATAGGCTCGATGTAACTCACCCAAAACCGACCGGGAATATTACAGCGCCGTGGGCCCCACATTGGAACCCACAAGGCAAAAATCATTTTTGCAAACGATTTAAAAATGCCAAAAGGCCAATGACGGTAATATTTTAAATACTCAAATAATTTTCAAAATGTTGTTCTCAATTACCGTCAGAAAATACCATTTGAAAGTACAAGGCAAAGACGCCAAAAGGGCATTTAGAAAGTAAACACGAGTTGGAAAAATACTGAAAGCCATTATAAAATCCACACGCAGCGAATATGGACACAATTAAATACATTTACAGCGGAATTGTAAAAACCAAAAGAACGCTCGAATCTCAATAACCACGCCGTGGCCAGTATCACCGGAAAGCTCATCCCTTCACGACCGCTACTAGCTCGAACTCCGAGTACCTAAAAGATAAAGCCCATGACGGGTCAGCCATAATACTGAACAATTATAACGATCACATCACATATACAATTACATATCAATGTAATTACAAGGTAAGAATATTTCTAATGTAATCTTACCAAAGTAACTTTACCAACCCATCACAATCCACATCAAATCAACTTTTACCATAATCCACATCTCACGTCCTTAAGTGACAAATGAATTCAAAAGTAATCTGCACTGTATCCAAAACGATACCAAGATTCCCAAACATAAACATATCTCCAATATGGAATAATCTGGCCAAGTCCGGTTATGTCCGCTGGATCGCACAATCGGATCCCAATCCTGATAAAAACCGATATCACAAGGCACATCTGTAAACCAACTGTCCCGAGACAATGGCAAGTCCCGGATATCGATACAAAGCATGAATGCTCACACAATCAATAATGATAAACAATCAATGCATCAAAACGGGAATATCAATGACATGATAACTCCACACAAGATCGACAAATGATCAACAACGAACGAGAATACCATGATGTGGTAACTTCAACAAGATCGATGAAGGAACAACAACCGAGAATACCAACAATACGATAGACCCCACCAAGATCAATAAAGAATCCAAAACCGAGAATACCAACGACACGGTAGACTCCAACGAGATCAATGAGGGATCAACAACCGGGAATACCAATAATACGGTAACCCCAACAAGATCAATAAAGGATCAATAACCGAGAATACCTACGACACGGTAACTCCAATAAGATCGATAACGGAACAATAACCGAGAATACCGACGACACGGTAACTCCAATAAGATCAATAAGGGAACAATAACTGAGAATACCGACGACACAGTAACTCCAATAAGATCAATAAGGGAACAATAACCGAGAATACCGACGACACGATAACTCCAATAAGATCAATAAGGGAATAATAATCGAGAATATCGACGACACGGTAATTCCAATAAGATCAATAAGGGAACAATAACCGAGAATATCAATGATAAGGCAACTCCCAAACATAATCAATAAGGATCAATAACAAACGAGATTACCAATGATAGGGGGAACTCCCAACGAGATTAATAAACGGACGATGACAAACGAGTTGACCATCGGTATGGTAACTCCAAACGAGGTCAGAAAAGGGTCAACGGGAACAGATATATGAGAGAATAAAATCTTCAACTATATACAAATCATATATACGGGATTTCAAGACAACCCGACTATCGAACAGATCCGATTATACATGGTCTGAACGACCAATCAACAAGACTCAAGATGGACGTCACGCGCCTGATCCGGACATGTGTTTGTGTACAATCCAACCACGGGTATTGATCAATACACATCTGGTCTCGTACCTAATCAGCCTCACAAAATACGTCTCGTGTGCACGGTTCAATATGAGGTCGAAACCAACATATGCTACACGTACCCGCCCCGAAAATCCTACACATGAACAATCAAAACGTATCTGACTCCAGATGTGCCACGATGCAACATGACAACAAATCTCGAAGAAACGCATATCCAACAAGGATTAGAAGACTTTCTAAGAGGGCAACAATAACTCGATCATGAAAGACCGACACGATCATAATGTCGTATTCCGTCAGGCAACAGTCCACAACATGCTTAACAATGTATATGATAATAGCATATAAACTCCCAAGGCAGCAGCCAAGGGTCACACAAGCATCTACTAAGGAATACTCCGGACAATATCACATAAACTCCCAAGGCAGCAGCCAAGGGTCATGGAAGCATCTACTCAGGAATACTCCGGACATATGTGCCATTTAGGTCTTATCCCCTAACACATTGGCCCAACAGATTACACCTCACAGAACGAGCACATCACAAAATGTAACAAACAATGGTGCACACTCGCCACATGAAATATCAACACACACATGCAATAATGCAACAAGATGATTATCATAATCTGGCAATATTAATTTACCTCAAGCTGGAGACGCTAACCTTTTCCATGACCAACATCCCTGAACGAATACACGGTTATCCGAACAATCTAAAATAAGTATAGTCCATAACTAATACCAAACCACCACCTCGAGTACAATATCGGCATGATAACTAACCTTGATATCTAATCTCTCACACAATATACCAAATATAAATCGCGTCTCCGTTTCCATTAGACATCTTTAAAATCATATACATTATGATTTATCTTAATCCAAGCATAATATACATACCATCATCCCGGCAATTCATATTCCATGATACCATTGCTATATGAATCATAAATGAAACGAAAATGAAATCATTCATTAAATATTATGAACTGAGCAAGCATAACTTGCCTCGATACCGATACGATGAAGTTGTGACCAATCCCGTCGTCTTCATCAACAATCTCCGCAGCCCGACCAAGGTGGTTCATGCGTCCTCCAATTCCAATCGCATCACAATGGTTAACCATCAATGATCACTTAACGCAACCTAGTGCAATGATCAATTAACAATATATTCGATAACCATCAACAACCGATATAACCAACAAATCAACTCAACGGTTCAACGACATTTCGATCATACGAAACCAAACCATATCAACTCTTAACAATACGAATACAAGTCGAAATTTGATAATCAATAATTCTAACAATGTCTTCAACATTCTTGGTTCCGTCTTCAATCTTAATTACGGATTAACACAACTCATCTTTGTAAATTCATTGGAATAAAATTACCGATTATCATCACGAATAACCATATGCCAAAATTAACCGTAATCCTTCCCAATTACATAAAATCACGACATATATAATTCAAGTGTTCTTCAAGGATATGAATCAATCCATAATCATGTTTGTAGCCAACAAAACGACGTGATTCTATGGGTTCTATCATCTAAACCATCATTTAATTCATAATCCAAGGTATACATCATCATGTTCCTTAACATACGATTCATACAACCTCAAGAATCACAACAACAACACCGTAACCATCATCATACGAGGATGACATCAATAACAACCTTAAAATCCGAAATAGAAGAGAGGGATTATCCAACATACCTCTTGAAGATGAATAATACCTTCAAACACTTGAAGAATCATCAATATCTCTTCTTCTCAAGCTCCAAATCCAAGTCCTTAAGCTCATAATCCATTTATAAGGACCAAGAATCCATCTCTGGGTGTTTAAAGGTCGAAAAACGAAATGAAACTCTGAAGTAAAATGAAATGACGGGTGTCTCTTTTATAAACTTCTAATTCGTTACGTACGTAACACACCAACGTTAGCGTACGTAACAATCTCTTACGTACGCTAACTGACCTTAGTAGTGCATGTAATAACGGTTCAGATGTCACTGACTCATTTCGTTCACATCCTTACATACGTAATACATTCCCCATAACGTACGTAATATGTACGTTGACTTGCTACAGTATTATACTTGTTACGTACGTAATGCCCCATCATTAACGTACGTAATGCTCGAAGTTGATTCGCTCGCACCGAAAGCTTCCGACACTGGGCACACCTGTCGACCACAGCTCGATCCTGTCCGATTCCCTTCCTAATGTACGTTATGTACCAAACTTAACGTATGTTAAGCTTGTTGAGTTATGTACGTAATCTTTTTCACTTAACGTACGTAATGGCTTTCATACTTAGCCATTTGCTCCTGCCTATCGTCTCAATATACTGAATACGTACACGCGACATACTGAATACATGTGCCCGTTCTGATAACATTCTCATATGATACATCTGACGCACGATATCCTTAACACAACTGTCGACCAAGTACAGAAATTGTACATCATACAGTATATCCGACATCGAAAAACACATCAAGCATGTAATATCCTAGAATTCAATAACCTCGATAGACATACTGGTACGACTGTCACAGTTCCCAAAATTATCCACCCATAATGTATCGGTCCCACTCTGTACAGTACAACTCAGATAAAATAATGCGAAGAATCATAGCGAAATTCTAGGATATTACACTCGAATTGTCTCTAGAACCGGCAAGTTCTGTGGTCCAGCAGTGAAGAAAATCCGTGCACGAGTAGTTTGAGCTGACCTGGGGCAGTACTTGTCTATCAGCAGTTTGGAGAACTCGATCCACCTGACTACCCTGTCCTCCGGCTTATAGGTCATCCACAATCGATCTGTAGTGTTGCAGAGATGGTTGATCCCCAGTAGTAACTTTCGATTCCCTGGGCAACCGATTACCTCGAAAGTAGTCTCCATTTCAGAGATCCAGTCATCCACGTGCTTATCTCCCGAACCGTCGAATAATGGTGGTATAGCCTTCAGCATCTCTCCTAGCCATCGGTCCTTCCCGGCATTCTCTTCCACATTAATGACTGATACCCGCTCTGCTCGGTTGACCTGAGCGATCCCCATTACAATGGCCTGGGCGAGATTCTGAATGAAAGTCGGGTCCATTCCACTGTTGTTTTGGTTTTCTGCCTCCTGTTCATTTTGGTTAATGGATGGTGGCTGGTTTCCAGATGGAACGGTTTCAGCGGTGTTCCTGTCTTCCTGCTGGTTCACAGCGGAGCCCTGAGCGTCGTTCACGATTCTCCTATCCCCACGACGTGCCATTTGTGATAATTATTCGATTTAGAGGTTCAGTTCAGTACAATCATTCTTTGAGTTCTATTGAATTCAAACATCATACCTGATTCTCAAGAAACACACGTGCTTTTCACCTTGACATTCCTCGAGGATTTCGATCACTTGGAGTGTTGGACTTTTGAAGGTTTTTAAACATTTTCACAACGTTTTGATAAAACTTTCCACGTGAGTGTTCGGCTCCGATACCATTTTCTGTAACGCCCCCAAAATTTTCTGGGATGTTAAGTGTCGTGAATCCCGTGTGGGACCCACAAGGAAAGTTTTTAAAGAGTTTAAAAATTCGTCATGAAATAATTTGCGGAAAGTAGCCCCATGATAGCGTAAGTACGAAATGTAATAATTTAAAGAAAAACAAGTCCGTGTACGCGGTTATTACATAACGTGGAATGTTTTCAGAATTCAATTTAAGAAACAGAATAACAAGGCTTTTCCCCAACACTGCTCAAGCCTGACGGGAACCTTCGGGAATGTCCTGCACATATTCAACAAATTTGTCTGACATGACGAATCGTGCCAGCCAACCTAGGTCAGACAATACGAACAAAATTCAATGATAGAATCAGATAAATCCACAATACAATGTTACTACTTGGTAAGGCAATATATTACAGAATACTCAACATTATCTCATCTATCAGCATATAAACTCCCAAGGTCGCAACCAAGGGTTACAGAAGCATCTACACAGGAATACTCCATACGTAGGTGCCATTCAAGTTTTATCCCGCAACACAGTTCCGTACGGTATATCAACATATAACTTCCAAGGTCGCAACCAAGGGTCACGGAAGTATCTACTCAGGAATAATGCGGACAAGATAAGTAAAATGAGCACAATTCCACATATAGTGAAGCACATTAAATTTTTGAATTTAATATAACATAGTCCGAGCAAGGGTTCACCTGCCTCAAGTCCAATGAGAGTTACTCCCTTGATAACACAACGGCTCGAACGACCACACCCGAGAGTTCAACTTATTACGTATTCATTTATTAATACCTTATGGTGATAATGACGATTAGCGACAATTTCCCTGTCCCGTTAGGATTCTAAACCTAGTTTGTTCATAACGTCGAAACCAAAATTTTATGTGTTAACCACAATGCGAATTACTAAATTCCTCGGTCCGCCAACTTATAATTTATCATTTCCTTAAATAATAATGTTCTAGTACAACATTTCTACGTTACGACTACGACTTATAGCCACCGTAATTTCATTACTTACTCAAATTCGAAATTCTAGAATAGAACGGCTAAGCACGAATCTCCCGAAATCCTAACATATTCGATAACCTATCCGATTTGATAATCGTTAATTAATTCATTAAGGAATTACCAACGGGTTTACAATACGATAATCGGATTATAATCATAACAAGATGATAATATGGTGTTGGTGATTTACAGGTTTGATTATGAGTTTTACAATCCAACTCTGATTGCTTCAATAATACTAGCTTGATAGTTTTCGATTAACAACTGTGATTAGTTTTTACCAGTCCGATCATTATCGAAAGTTCTAAACTACCCAAGGCATCCGAAATCTAGTACAACTCATCTAACAACACTGAGATGAATTCAAGATTCGATAAACTTACCTTACTTGACAAGAAATGAAGAAGAACGACGAATGACGATGAAGAACGAGAGGATAACACCTTCAAAACCTTCTCCGGAGCTTGATCGATCCACTCTACTATGATAATACACGGCAAGGAAGGCTCAAAATTCGGTTTGGGGGGGGGGGGGGGTTGGAGGATGATTTTTGGATGAGAAGAAGTGTTCAAGGTTCGGAGGAAATGAAAGAGAAAATGTCATTTTATAACATCAGGCTAGCATTACGTACGTAATGCCTAAGGTTTTACGTACGTAACCTTCGTTACGTACGTTACCGCTTATGGGCTAACGTACGTAAGTGTATCTCAAGAGCTACTGCCCGAAATGTCATGGCCAATTACGTACGTAATGTGTGGATGAATTACGTACGTAATGATCAGTTGACTAGCTGTCGTTGTCGCACCGAAAGTTGCCCGGACCACGCGGGATCGAGAATCTCGTCAGAAGACTGCATTACATACGTAAAGTCTAAAATTTAACGTACGTAATGCTATGCAAATAGCATACGTAATGCTGCTCGAGTGACATATGTAATGTTCGTTTAATACACTAACTTATTATATTACGTTTAATCCTTATAACACCACTTCTCTTTAGACTCATCCAGGAATTTCTCGGGGAACAATACATTGGCCGCCATCATATTCGCACCGATAATTGCTCAACGACATCAAGGTTAGTCACTGACATATCATCAACATCAGGAAACCACATCACAACACAATTAAGTACTTTCAAGAATTTACATGCCACAACATGGTCTAAACATAATACGTATAAAAGTAAAACCATCACGATGGAGCATATTATTTAATTATTAAAATGAGGTACAAGGTTTTAAACAACATGGAATACTCGTGGTATTATAGATATTGGTCGTGATTAGTATCGTGGTGCAGCCATCATCTTCGTGCGACCTGATGTAAGTCTCCTCTTTTATGTGTATTATCTTTAGTTTCATGACTCTGTTTAGATTCGTGTCATGGAGATGGAATTCGTATTTGATACTTGTGGTATATTACATGTGTAATGAGATTGATGTATTGATGGATTTGACATCGAGTGGTGTAGTACGATATGACACCTTGAACATTGATGTGTTCCAAGAAATATATCGATAGTAGAGTTTGTTGAGAAACTCATATAGATGGTGTTGACGCGTGTTTGAATTTGGTAGTAATGAGTTGCGTATGATGAATTGGTGATCTTGAATGTCGTATAGGTATGTATTTGAGAATTGACTATTTTGGCTAATTGTTGTTATATGATACAAACATGTTCACATTGGTAATTGTGTCTGCTGTGTGTGTTGGAAAACGCTTCTCTAAAAATTTCATAGACTTGAGTAAGTTTGTGGAAAACTAACTTTTGAAAATATTTCGACGGTGCAGTTAAGCGACGGTTTCGTGTGGATTTTGAAAATTGTTTGAAGTTGGTGATCCGGCTTTGTATCCTCTAATAAAACCCTATGACAGTATTTGAAAAATGTGTGTTTTGAAGTATTTTTGGTAAAAAGTTACCATCGTTGATCTTTTGTCCTGTTTGAGAGGATTTTTCGGAAATGATTGAAACATATTGGTTTTATTTTCAAATAATTCGAGCACACGATTTTAAAAATCTTTCACACCATAAAATTTCTATATTCAAAATAAAATGTGATATTTTTTTACTCTAAAAAATAAATACTGAAAATGAAAAATATTACTCAATTTAAACTATAAATTCAAAATTAAAATGTTTTGTGAGATGAGTCACTTAGCGCATGCTAATTTAGTCATTAGCACACGGTAACGAACCTGGACAACACATTCAATTATTTCAACTCATTAACGCATGTTAATTTTGTGCCTAGCACACGTTAAGTGCAGTATGTGCGGAAGGATGATTTTTGCTTAAGGTGACAAGCTAGAATCGAGGCAAGTGATGTCAAGCCGTTGTGATATATTTGTTATATTACCGTTTTTGTTGAAAATTTTTGGTATGTACTCAAGTATCGTGTTGCATTGTTTGAATATGCCTCGTAGTTGTATGATGCTATCCTGATATGATTGTTGATCGGTGAAAATGTTTAGTGCACGTATGAATGGTTTGTCTACTCGGGAACGGTTCAGCAGAACTCTGGGGTTTGATGCCGAGGGCATGGCCGCGAGCTATCCTGTGTATTATTATTTTGTGGCGGTGCTGCGTGGAAACACGTGATTACCTTATGTATTGATTAACAGTAAAGATGTTGTTTCTGAGGAATCTGATGTTCCGGTATATTGTTTTGCAAATGATTTCAAAATGAGACGGTTATGATCTTTTGTTTACAGTTTTGTTAAAACAGCCCGAGGTATCAAAAACATTTTCAAACCTTGTTTCAGAAACTTATACGAACTCAAAGATCATAAAATATTATTACTCAAATGAATACCTCGTAGAGTTTTAAAGAAGATGTTATCAATAGTTGACTACAATTAAATGTAATTTTATTACGGCCATGTTTATGTCAGTATGGGTTGTAAGTTTTAGGTTAATACGATCATATGATCTGTCATTTACAAATCGTGAGTTCCATTTATTGCATTAGTAATTTTGTATTCGCATAATTATCTGGAGTAGATAATCTTATCGTGTTGCTAATTGTTGCCTTATATGGATGTGTTTCGCTAGTTTGGCATTTTAGTATATTGTTTTGCGATGCTTTGCTTCGTTGTGCCTTATGGTTTGTATGATGTTTTCCGGCCTCGGAGTTAAATCATAGTGTATATGATTTACATTACTGAGTATACAAGGACAAGGATACAAGTTATCTACGATGTTCGGTATCATTCGGTCATTGAGAATCTGAGATATGAAATACGATAAGGATGTCTTGATGTTAATGACCACGAGTGGGTGGGGACATGACCGTGAGATTTTTTTGTGATGTTGGAGTTTTTAAAAATTTTGAAAACCTATGATTTGACATCATGTTGACAAGTAGTCACGTACTTCGGTGAAAAATAAACTTTCAATCAAACGTTTTGGTAGAAGAGGAAAGACCTCAATTTTTATATTTGGATTCCAAATAACATTTCCAGTTGTAGATGACGTCTTCGACAACTTTACATTCTCAAATATGATTTTCAAAGTCGAGATGTGAATATAAAACTTTCTCTTCCAGAAAAGAAGAGTGTTGATGAGTTTTAGGCGAAATATGAGTCTTATTGAATGTACATATTCAATAATTAATGTTTTGCTTAGTTGAGCCACTTTCTTGTATCACGAATGAATGTTCATCGGAGTTGCGCATCAGAAGCTATATTTCTTTCTACCCTCCTATATTTCTTTCTACCCTCCTATTTTCGGGTTAATCCGTTTATCGTTATGAACGTCTTGTAATTCTTACAAGTTCATTTAATGTCTTGAGTTGAGGTGTAAACTTCGATCATTATTGCCCGATTATTATTGTTCGATCTCGTATTGTGATTATTAAGCATTTGGGCCACTTCGTAATTTCTATAAGTTTCGGGAAATTGTCTTCATAGTTGATCTCCCTAACCTTTGGGTTATCGGAATTTGATACTTGTTCAGCGTTAGACCCATGTTTTGGTTGTTGTGCTGTTCGGATTAATCAACCGTAGTAATTTTGTTCGTTGCATTTTGTTAACACAATGGAGTAGCGAATCGTACTATAGCAATTCTGTACTACATAAGGTATGTTGTGTGCCATCATAAGCAAATAATGTGTGTTGTCTAGGGTTACCTTGCGCTGATTGTTTCACGTTTTAAGTTTCAGGACGAACTTATTATTAGCGGGGTAGAGTGTAATACCCGAGATTTTCATTCCGGTTGCGTTGAATTTTCTTTCTGCGGTTTAGCGGATTGTTACCATTCATGTCTTTGGGATCGTGTGTCACGTTTGGACATGTGTTTGGTTACTATTCAGATCGTTTTGTGTTTGTCATTCCGGAGGGGCCGTATCGTTTTTGTGATGAGTTTTGGTTCGATATAGGGTAGCGCACGCTACTGGGAGTTGTAGCATGCGCTACTGTGCATAGTTAGCGCACACTACCTTATATATAGCGCACGCTAATGCGAGATGCAAAAGCTACTTTATTTGACTGGAAGTTAGGCAGTGCATGCTATATGGTGTTGGGAGTATGCCCTCGAATGCCACTCAGAGGATGTTGAGTGAGGGCATTGTACTTGTAATTATTGATATAAGGCAATGTATGTTTGTTTATTTACTGGTAGTTACTGGCATTCCTAATTCATAAATATACATATAGAAACTAGTCTGTATATTTGAGAGAAAAAACGTTCCACTCCTTATTGGATAAGGGGGTCGGCACTGGAAAGGTTTATAACTCAAATACTTAATCGTTCGCAAGTCGATGAAACTTGAATGGGCATTAAGTTTATGTGAAGACTTGTATGACGTGTTCTTTGACATGGAGAGTGCCTATCGATCACTAATGGTTAGTGGGAGGACATGTTATAGGTATGCTAATTGGATTAGTATACTCGAATCGACTCACCCTCGATACGTCACACGAATTTCACTCTGGGACAGTCAATGATGGAATCGAAAGGTTGTGATAGGTATTCATGAACCTTCGACTTGAGGATTTAGTAGGGATGTGCTTGTGACGTCAATATTTCATTCGAGTAGTTCAACCCTATAAACCGGGAGGCAGGGGTCAACCTCGATGTGCATCTTGACGGGCAAGTAACAGGTCCTACTGAATACCAAGATAGAATTCTTTCTCCCGTTAGTGAGCGGGTTATATGTCATATGCGGTTATTGGCAGATGAGATTATAACTCTTTGACCAAAGCATTGGAGCTAGTTATATTAGATACACGAGAGATTGATGATCTCGATTTGCACTAATGCATGCATAGCGTCATGTATAGATAGAGTTTGCCTGACCGTGACCCTATAAGTTGATCATTTGAAAGAAAGGTTTATACGTATACTGGTATTCACGACAGAATGGTTCGTGAATGATCCCATCATTCGTTCTCAGTTGGGGTACAGTGTAGGCCGCCAGGCTGGCTAGGTGGTGCTACTACTCTTTAGTTCCTCCCATTGCTGACTGAGACGGACCTACCGAGTCGCGCAATAGGATTGACGACGGAATGAATCGAGCTTATTCTCTCAGAATGAATATTAGATATTGGATATCTAATTTATTGGGACATTGGATGTCTAAATCAATTTATTGGATAAATTGATTTACGGCCTAATGAGTTGAATTAATTACTGGGTGATTAATTCAATTCATAAATATAATTATTTCTTGGAGAAATTAATTATGTTATTTTGTATTTGATATGATTAATTAATTGGATTAATTAATTGATATAAATACATCGGAACTGAATTGGAGTTTATCTGTTTCGACTTTTGGGAGTCCGAAACGAACCAAACTCATACCGGTACTTCTAGATGGCCAACCCCTTCCACCAACCTTCCACTTAGTCTTTGTTTGCATTTTATAAATGGAAGACCAAAGACTAAAGAGATATGGTATCTCTTATTATAATGTGAAAGGTGATTTGAGGAGATGTTGAAAAAGGAATAAATGAAGACTTCCACTTACTTTTGGAGAGAGGAACTCACGGCTCCTTTGCAAGGGGGAGAGAGAGAATTATTTTTCTTGGTCTTCATCACCATTTTCTTCTTCATTCATATTCTTCACAATTTTCTTAGTGAAAGATTGTGAGGATATATTGAGAGATATAGATTAAACACTAAGAGTCTTATAATCTTGATTAGCAAAGCTTCTACAACCTTGTTCTAGCCATATCCTTGGAGGATAATGAGGTTTAGTCCTTCTGGTCGTTTCTCCGGCGCGTGGCAAGTAGAGACGCGATCTTTTCAGTGTCGGATCATCCAAGAGCTTGGAGTGCATTGGATCGTAGGGATATTCATCTAAAGCTTGGGGAATAGCTCAAGAGAAGGAATCCATTTAATCAATGGACTACTAGGGTGAGTTTCTATATCTCTTGTGTTTCGTTTAATCTTCGTATATTCATTGCTCGATCGATCGTCGTAGGGATTCGGATTGAATTAATTTTCATTTTACCACTTCCGCTGGGCCTTCGTTTTAGGAACCGAATCCCTACAGTGGTATCGAAGCATAGGTCTTGCGATCTACGATATCGATATTTGGAATGCTCGATTAGATGGTGAATGATTTGGAATCATTTTAGTCATAATCGTGGTATATGTTTTACGTTCGTTGTAGTAATATTTTTCGTAAGTTTATGTCTAAATATAAATCTTAATTTTTTGGGAAAGGTGATTTATATTGAAGATATGAATGTTGGAAAATATAGATATTAGATATCCGGTCGAAAAACTAGCCCCAAATTGCCGTTAGACGGTCCGGGAGTGGTCCGGAAAAAGGGGGCCGCGGCCCAGGGCTGCTGCAGCCCGCTGGAAATGGTTCTGGACTGGAGGGCGCGGCCCAGGCTCAGGGGGCCGTGGCCCAGGGCTGCTGGGTAGCCCTACTTGCTGCCTGGTGTCATTACGGGCGCGGTCCACCCCTTTTCGGACCCGTTTCGGGCTTGTTTTCTTCGTGTATTTTTAAAAAATGATTTTAAAATTTTAAATTGGATTTAATATGATTAAAATGATTTATGGTATTTCATTTTATAAGGGAAAATTGATTTATTGGAATACTTGTGATCGACCGAATTATTTTGAGTGTTTTCATATTACCGATTGTGTGAATCGATTGGATCGGTTCGTATTGTTGATTGGATCAATGTATCTCTACGATTTCCATTTATATAGTATTTATTAGATGAATGCTTTTGAATGGGGATGTGGTTCGTGGACTTAGTTTTTTGAATCGTTCGTTTTATTCGATTGGGTTGTAAAGGCCGTTTTGAGCCTATTTATTTTACTAGAAATATTTGTATCTAGGATGCAATTTTCAATGTAAAATTTATATGTAATGACGAAGACCGGAGGAAGATCCGTTTCGAGAAGATGAAGATTCAAGACGAAGACTTGTAATTAGATTACAGAGTTTTTATTTTCTAGGAATGGTCCATGAACCACATGTTGGTAGCAACTAGGTTGTGAATGGTTGTTTCATATTGTATGAATGCCACAAATGCGCTTAAATGATTAATGTGCAATGTGTAACGTTAATCGCGAAAATTCTCCCACGACAAATTATTAAGTTTAAAAGTTTTCAAGGTTTTTCTTCCCTCCATCGAGCTTTTGGGAAATTGAAATCCAAACCGGATGTGCTATGCTTCTGAGTTATCGGGGTAGTCGTTTGGGGAGGACGGATAAATTACCGGGAGTGCATTGGATGCCTTCAGTTGGAGCAAATTTTATCCCTAGAAACCTAATAGGTTAACGAATAAGATTCAATTGTGAAACTGATTTGCGTCGATGGTATAAACTTAACTTGTTCACGAACCATAGAAACCGTATAGGTTGAGGGGAGTGAACAAGGGGAAAAATAAGATCGAATCATCCATTAGATGGGTTGGTGTTGGACACCACTTTATGAAAATTAATAGACTAGAAACCTGTTCGGTTGCCCTCTATTAAGATTTTTAAAGAACTCGATCGCCACTATGAAGTAGAGCGACGATACTTCCGGATTTCACATGGGAGTATGTTGTTCCGATAAAAATAGTGGGATCTAGGTAACAAGAATAGAAAGGTCCTTAATTCTACACTCAGATCATTATATAACAAGTCACTAATTAATCTGTTATATTTAATGCAGACATAACTCTAAATATGACAATGAATCCACTCGCAATTCTACTCGAAAAGAACACCCTAATTGGACCTAACTTTGTGGACTGACTCCGAAATATGATGATTGTCCTCAATATAGAGGCACTGGGATACGTCTTGGATACGGACATTCCGGCGCCTCCTGTGCGGACCAGAGCCAATCAGGAAGAGATTGAAAACTACGAAAAGTGGGTTAAGGATGATGTAAAAGTCCGTGTATACATGATGGCTTCAATGTCTAATGAGCTTTAGAGAGCTCATGAGAAAATGACTTCTGCTAGGCAGATTCTATCTCACTTAACCGAACTTTATGGTGAGCACAACAGAACTGCTAGATATGAGATATCCAAGCAACTGTTCGGTGAAAGGATGAAGGAAGGTGAGAAGGTTGGGGAACATGTCCTCAAAATGATATCCATGATCGAGAGATTGGAGCCTCTTGATTTTAAACTGGATACTTCTCTCCAAACCGACCTTATCCTACAGTCTCTCCCTGATTCCTTCTCACGGTTTGTTATGAACTTCAACTACAATGAGATTGCATGTAATTTAGCTAGGCTAATGAACAAACCTGTGACCGCTCAGTCTCAGATGAAGACTCCACGGATGAAGGAGTCTGCTCTTGTAATTTCTTCTGGACCTCGGAGGTCTAAGAACAAGAATAAAAAGACCAAGAAGCAGACTGGACCACATGTCAAGGACTTCAAGGGTAAGGGCAAGGGCCTGATGGTTCCAAAGAGCAAGAAGAAAGACGCTTGTCTCAAGTGCGGTGCGCTGGGCCACTGGGCCAGAGAGTGTCCTATTCTTCATGGCACTTCAGGTACAGAACTTTTAGTTTTGGAAACAAATTGTTCTGCTACTGTATTTTCTACTTCTGATCTTTGGATTAAGTGCTAGTTCTCATATTTGTACCGTGAATCAGGATCTGGAACAAAGTAGGAAGCTTGGAGCTGAGGAAGTTATGGTCACTGTCGGAAGTGGGCATAGTGTCAAGGCAACCGACATATGATCACTTCTTTTGGATTTAGAATTCGGATTTATTTTAAGAAGATGCACTTGTTTTGCCCAAGGGGCATAAAAACATTGTACAATTCCGGTCATGGATCGGAAAGGCTTTATAATTTTCCATTGGTGATGGTTCCTACAAAATTTATTTCAGAAATAAACTAGTGGGCACTGCTACATTGTTAAATGGACTGTATCATCTAAACCTCAGTAACAAAGTCGTTGTGAATACTATGACTAGGAAGCGTGGTAGGGATGAAACCAATCAAGTTTTGAAATGGCATCTTAGACTTGGTCATGTTGGTCAGACCAAAGTTTACAAAATGGAAAAGATGGACTTATGGGTCCATTGGGATCGGATCATTTCCTACTTGTGAATCTTGCCTTAAAGGAAAAATGACTAAGTCCCCCTTCACAGGGACTTTTGAAAGAGCCGCTGATAAACTGGGATTAATCCATAGCGACGTATGTGGTGCTTTGGAAGCAGCACATAACGGATATCAGTACTTCATTACGTTTACAGATGATCATACTAGGTATGGTTATGTATACTTAATGAAACATAAATCCGAGGCCTTTGAGAAATTCCAGGAATTTAAAACCCTAGTCGAGAAACAAACTAAAAATCATATCAAAGCACTTCGGTTGGACCGAGGTGGCGAGGATATGAGTACGGAGTTTTACAAGTTCCGGAAGGAACATGGAATAGTATCACAACTAACACCTCCAGGCACTCCTCAGTTAAATGGTGTGTCAGAAAGAAGGAACCAGACCTTGTTGGACATGGTCCGTTTCATGCTGGGCTATACTGACTTACCAATTTACCTGTGGGGTATACACTCCTGACTGTTGCATATATCTTGAACAAATGTCCTTCCAAATTCGTTCCTAAAACTCCACATGAGATGTGGGAGGGCAGAAAACCAAGTCTTAATCACATTAGGATTTGGGGATGTCCCGCCTATGTCAAGAAGACTAAGGTGGACAAAATGGAAGCGAGGTCCGTGAGGAGACGTTTCATTGGATTCCCATTTGAGGCAATGGGTTATCTATTCTACATGCCCGAAGATCGAAAGATCGTTGTTGCTTTACAAGCACACTTCCTGGAAGATGAGTTCTTTCAGGAAGGCGGAGCAGGTAGAAGTATTTCTTTCGAAGAATACAATGAAACTCCTCGGGAGACACCTATGCAAGAAACTGGAACCGAACCTTCTGAAACACAAGTACAACCACCTCGTACGTCTAGTAGGGTGTCTCATTTACCTGAGAGGTATGGGCTTGTGCACTTGGAGGAGTTGGGTCTCCATGAGTTTCCAAGTGATAGCCAAGAGACCGACCCAACGACCTATGACCAAGAGATGGTGGATGTAGACTCCGCAAAATAGCGTGAAGCTATGGAAGCTGAAATAGACTCAAGGCATGTCAATCAGGTCTGGACTCTAGTAGACCGTCTCAAGAGCATAGTGCCTATTGGGAACAAGTGGATCTACAAGAGAAAGACTGATGGTGATGGCAAGGTTGACGCCTATAAGGCCAGGCTGATGGCAAAGGATTATACGTAGAAGGAAGGGATCGATTACCACGATACCTTGTCGCCCGTAGCCATGATCAAGTCTATACGCATGATGCTTGCTATAGCTGCCTACCACGATTATGAGATCTGGCAAATGGACGTAAAGATGGATTTCCTTAATGGATTCCTCGAGGAGGAAATCTATATGGAGTAGCCTAAAGGCATTGTGTCCGAAGTCGATATTCAGAAAGTGTGCAAGCTTCAGCATTCCATTTATGGACTGAAGCAAGCGTCGCGTAGTTGGAACCTTCGTTTTGACGAGGCGGTCAAAGAGTTTGAGTTCGTGCAAAATGAAGAGGAACCTTGTGTATACAAGAGGGTTAGTGGGAGCAAGATCGCATTCTTAGTACTATATGTGGATGACATTCTACTAATAGGAAATGATGTGGGAATGCTCAGTTCTGTGAAAGCTTGGCTTTCGAGTGATTTCTCCATGAAAGACTTGGGAGAAGCGACCTATATTCTTGTTATTCGGCTCTACCGGGATAGATTCTAAAAGAGGGTTCCTTCCGATGCGACATGGAATAAAACTCACCTCAAAGATGTGTCCTCAAAGTGAGGAACAACGAAAGGAAATGAGTAATATACCATATGCTTAGGCCGTGGGTAGCCTTATGTATGCTACATTGTGTACGAGACCTGACATTGCGCATGCTGTAAGCGTGGTGAGTAGGTTTTAGGCAAACCCAGGTAGGGAAAATTGGACTGCCGTAAAGAACGTTCTCAAGTACTTAAGAAGGACTAGAGATATGGTTCTGATGTATGGCGTGGAGAATTGGATGTGATGGGATTCACTGATTCGGACTTCCAGGGACAGAAAGACGACTCGATGTCTACTTCTGGCTACATATTTACTCGTAATGGAAGACTAATATCTTAGCATAGTGCCAAGTATAGCGCGACTGCTGGTTCCACCTGTTAGGCTGAGTATAAAGCGGCCTCGGAGGCCTTCAAATGAAGGGTTAATAAGTTACTGGATAAACTTCACGTGACACCATGTGCTGCACTGCCTATTTTCATTTTTTATACGATAATAATAGAGTGGTAGCATAGGCCTGGGAGCTGAGGTTTCACAACAGTACCAAACATATTGAGAGAGAGTATCATCTCGTAAGAGAATTTGTTCGCAACGAGATACATTGTGCTGCATAGACTAGAGTCAGCCGACTACGTCGCTGATCCACTGACCAAGCCACAATATCAGATGAGCTTGGAGCGTAATCTGGAGAACATGGGTATTAGATACCATAGTGTGTGGCATTGAGTGCAAGTGGGAGATTGTTGGGAGTAAGCCCTCGAATGCCACTCAAAGGATGTTGAGTGAGGGCATTGTACTTGTAATTATTGATATAAGGCAATGGATGTTTCTTTATTTACTAGTAGTTACTGGCATTCCTAACTCGTAAATATACATATAGAAACTAGTCCGTGTATTTGAGAGCAAAAATTTTCCACTCCTTATTGGATAAGGGGGTCGGCACTGGAAAGGTTTATAGCTCAAATACTTAATCGTTCGCAAGTCGATGAAACTTAACTAGGCGTTAAGTTTATGTGAAGACTTGTATGACGTGTTCTTTGACATGGAGAGTGCCTGTCGAACACTAATGGTTAGTGGGAGCATACATTATAGGTATGCTAATTGGATTAGTATACTCAAACCGACTCACCCTCGATTCATCACACGAATTTCACTCCGGGACAGTCAATGACGGAATCGAAAGGTTGTGATAGGTATTCGTGAACCTTCGACTTGAGGATTTAGTAGGGATGTGCTTGTGACGTCAAGATTTTCATTAGAGTAGTTCGACCCTATAAACCAGGAGGCGGGGGTCAACCTCGACGTTCATCTTGACGGGCAAGTAGCAGGTCCTACTGAATACCAAGATAGAATTCTTTCTCCCGTTAGTGAGCGGGTTATATGTCCTATGCGGTTATAGGCAGATGAGATCATAAGTCTTTGGCCAAAGCATTCGAGCTAGTTTTATTAGATACACGAGAGCTCGATGATCTCGATTTGCACTAATACATGCATAGCGTCAATTACATATAGGGTTTGACTGACTGTGACCCTATAACTTGATCGGGACATTTGAAAGAAGGGTTTATACGTATACTGGTATTCACGACAGAATGGTTCTTGAATGATCCCATCATTTATTCTCAGTTGGGGTACAGTGTAGGCCGCCAGGCTGGCTAGGTGGCGCTACTACTCTTTGGTTCCTCCCATTGCTGACTGAGACGGACCTATCGAGTTGCGCAATAGGATTGATGACGGAATGAATCGAGCTTATTCTCTCAGAATGAATATTAGATATTGGATATCTAATTCATTGGGACATTGGATGTCTAAATCAATTTATTGGATAAATTGATTTATGGTCTAGTCAGTTAAATTAATTACTTGGTGATTAATTCAATTCATGAATATAATTATTTCTTGGAGAAATTAATTATGTTATTTTGTATTTGATATGATTAATTAATTGATATACATACATCGGAACGGAATTGGAGTTTATCTGTTTGGACTTTCGGGAGTCCCAAACGAACCAAACTCATCCCGGTTCTTCTAGATGGCCAACCCCTTCCACCAACCTTCCACTTAGTCTTTGTCTCCATTTTATAAATGGAAGACCAAAGACTTAAGAGATATGGTATCTCTTATTATAATGTGAAATGTGATTTGGGGAGATGTTGAAAAAGGAATAAATGAAGACTTCCATTTACTTTTGGAGAGAGGAACTCACGGCTCCTTTGCAAGAGGGAGAGAGAATTAATTTTCTTGGTCTTCATCACCATTTTCTTCTTCATTCATATTCTTCATAATTTTCTTAGAGAAAGATTGTGAGGATATATTGAGAGACATAGATTAAACACTTAGAGTGTTATAATCTTGATTAGCTAAGCTTCTAGAACCTTGTTCTAGCCGTATCCTTGGAGGATAATGAGGTTTAGTCCTTCTGGTCATTTCTACGGCGCATGGCAAGTAGAGACGCGGTATTTTCATCATAGTCAACACCATGAATCTGTCTATAACCTTTTGCTACTATTCTAGCTTTGTAGGCTTGCAGATTATCATCCATGTATTTCTTCTTTTTTATAGACCTATTTGCACCCAATGGTTTTAACACCCCCAGGTGGATCTATCAAGTTGCAAACTTAATTGTCATACATGGACTGCATCTCTGACTTCATGGCTTCTAGCCATTCCTCGGACTCTGGTCCTGAAGCAGCTTTTGTATAGGTACTAGGCACATCATCTATGAGCGATGCGTCATCATCCTCTGTTACGAGATAACCATATCTCTCAGGTTCATGTTGCATCCTATCAGATCTGCGTGGGACTTATGTACTTTGAACGGGCTCTTCAACTGATTGTAGATCTTGTTCGGATTCCATCGGTGAAGCGATGTCTTCTTGTGGTTCTCGATTTTCCTCGAGAATTACTCTTCTCCCACTGTCTCTTTTGGAAATAAATTCCCTTTCTAAGAATACAGCATTTCGAGCAACAAACACTTTGTTCTCTGCGGGCTTATAAAAGTAATATCCTTTAGTTTCCTTAGGATATCCCACAAATAAACCTCTTTCAGATATGGCTGCCAGTTTGTCAAACACTTGGCGCCTTACGAACGCTTTGCAACACCAGATATTTAGAAAAGTCATGTTTGGTCTCTTACCAGTCCATTTCTCAAATGGTGTCTTTTCAACTGCTTTAGATGGAACACGATTAAGGGTGAATGCTGCTGTTTCAAAGGCATGGCCCCAAAATGATAATGGAAGCTCTGTTGACTCATCATGGATCGAACCATATCTAATAAAGTTCGATTCCTCCTCTCGGACACTCCATTATGCTGAGGTGTTCCGGGAGGAGTAAGTTGTGGACTTCTTTACTGTACATTGGCGATTATCAAAATAGGAATATTTATCCTAACAATTTCCCCCTTTTGATAATACCAAAACTTCCTCTAGATATAGAGAGGCTGTCTTCAAGTCTTCTGTTAAAAAGATCTGATATTCATGAATTAGTCTAGAAAACTGCTCACAGTCAAGTTCTAAAATGAAAACCTACATGACTAAGTATATTACAACTTAACTTATGATTGGCGCGTAGGCACAATCTTACAGAGTGTAATCTAAATTGAATATAACTTAATCTAGGAACTGTTCGAAGACAAGTTCTTACACCTTGTTCATTAACAAGTTTGTACTTGTTGAAATATGACAATACTTCGTAATCAAAATAGTAAAAATAATAAGAGTAGATTACGAGATGTAATATTTCAAGAAATCAAATTTTATTGATAATTGGAGAATTACAAGGCTTGAAAGATAAAAATACAAAGATAAGTACTGCATTGGCAAGCATACAGTAGAAAGAAATACAGCGTATAGCTAACAGAGGCTAGTTCCTATAGTGAGAATGCTTCCAAGGCCTCCGAGTGGGATCATGTTAGGTTCCACTCCACCATTTGACTAAGGAGTCATTGCCTCGATCCCTATAGATACTTCATCCTTAGTGGGATTGATCGTAGGCAAGGATCCAATCTTCTATATAGGTGAGCCATTCACCTTTCTAGTGCTTAGATTTCATATCCAACTGTATAGGAAGCTTTCCTTCTGCCAATAGCCTTAAGAATTCATGGGCGGCATCCTCTAGAGTTTTAAATATGCCGAATATAGCAGATTTCCTGATGAGAATACAAATGTATCTCATCAATTCATTTTTCTTCCAGTTCTTCAGATCCTCTGTTGAAGGTTGTCGGCCTGTTGGCAGTAAAATCTCAGAAGGCTTATGCATAGTACTTTTCCATGGGAAGTTGGGGTCCTAGAACTCAGGTCGAGAACCAGTCATCCTGTATCCTCTTGCACTTTGACTAGGCCCGGGTCCGGCCAGTCGTCCGATAGCAGTGGAAACACTTTCCTCCAACGTAACCTCTATTATTCTCTCTTTCTCCATCCTCCATTTTCATGCAGCCTCTCTGGACTCTTCCCCCTTTTTGGCATCATAAAGATCCGAGACCTTGTCATGAATTTCCTGAAGGACCTTCATTGATTGGACATGTTGGGCCTTGAGATCATTGACGCTGTCAACCAGCCTACCAACAACTGTAGCCAAATCATCAATCTTGTGATCGTGGTCAGTTAGCTTAGAGCCGGTGTAGTCAAGGGCGACGACCGTCTTAGCCTCGGCAATGCGGAGCTTTTATTGTTCTTGCCTTCGGACCCACTCCTGATGCTGTTTGAGTTGGTTCAACGCTTACCACAATGCTGTTGGCATTAGGCAAAACACATCTTCCACATCATTGATCGCAGGTTTCAGCTTAGGGAGCTCATCCTGAGCAGTATCGCACATCCAGTCGAGTTCTTTTCCAACATCATACAGGGCCTTGATGGCGTCCTATAGAAATACTGTTTGTCGACCGATGGCTTGCAGTTGCTCAATACGGGCTTCGGTGCGTGGGGAGCCAAGACGCGCAATCTTCGAGTCTTCAGGTTCTCCAAGCTGTCGTAGAACCATGTTATGACAGGGTCTCCATGGTCTGTCTCCAGGAAGGAAACCCTCATCAAATTCGGATTTGGAACTGACAGAGATAGGAGAAGCATGGGCTTTGGAAGAAGGGTCTTCAAAAGGATGTGCAGCTATGTCAGTCTGGGAGACAAAAGGGATTTATTCCTCCTGTCTAGGTTGATTTTCTGTAGTCGGAGCTACAGGAGGGACTGAATCCTCCTGTCGACTCTCAGCTTCCGCCTGTTCCGGAAGAGGGACTGATTCCTCTTGGCAGACGGCATAGACGGCATCTTCTTCTTGGTGGACAAGCTGGGCTTTATGTATGGGAGTAGCTTGCTCTTCAATGACAGAAGGGACTGATTCCTACAATTGTTTTACTTCTTGCGCTATTTCTTATTGCGGGGGCGGGGACTGTTGCTTATTATATGTCCCCTGGCCCTGTTGGGTTTAAAGGTTGGCCATTTCTCCTTCCCTGGCCTCTTCTCGGCTGATTCAAAGACCTGTCCGTAAGGCATCATCATCATTAGAGTCAGGGTCGGAGTGGTGGCTTGGGGATGGAGCCTTGTCACCAGACTGTGACTTCCCTTTTAGTCTGGCCTTTTCTTTTGCAACAAAATAATCTGAGATGAGTTCTAGGCAAAAGTGATCCTCCCAGCAGATCAAGACCACGATATTTTGGGTGTCTGTGACCTCCAAAGCGAATAACTCCGCATCCTTACAGTCTTCCGAGTTGTACATGGTCTCATATGGGGCGACCCTGTAGGCTTTCGAGACCTTGGAGCGCTCGAAGGCTTCTTCTATTTGGACCTGGAGGAGAGTGTTATCAATTATATCAGTGGGGGAGGTACTTCGTACAGTACTGGGCTCTACTGTCTGGTTGGGATCCTCAACATGTATGGGAGCCTATTGTGGAGAGGGATCTCGAACAGGGGTTGGTGCCCTGTAGGAGAGGGACTCCGTACAGGGGTGGGTACCCTGTTTGGAGTAGTGGCTTTCGGCTCTAAAGGGGCAGCTAATTCACCGGAATCTTCCAGCTTGGCAAACAATTGACCATCCGTCATAGCCGCCATAGGCTCAGGATCTTCTATTTCAGTAGAAACTGTTTCTTCCAGAGGGGTTGCGCCCTGTGGGAGATTTTCAACAGTAGGGGCAGTTGATGGGGCTTCTACAGCGACCTTTGTAGTCACTGTAGGCTCAGCCTTATAAGATTTCCTGGTCTTCAATCTCTTCTTCTCGACAGCTAGAGGAGAACTGCTGTCTGGAATACTTCTCTTCCTTTTCTTCCCATCGCCAGAGATTTTCAAAGTGACGTCCCTTGGGTCACTTGAAGTGGGCATGCTCTGAGGGTTGGTCCTCTGAGCAATGAGTGGTGATTTGTTGAAGACGGTGGGTCGGATCCCACCAGTGGACTTTCCAGTGTCAATCTTCTTGGCATCGACATATTGCTTCACTCCACAATGAGTGCGAATGTGATTCAGGATGAGGCCAAACGACTTCTTGGACGATTCAGGCTTGGAAGCTTCTTCGTGAATACATTTCAGAATTATCTGGCACCAATTCACCTTTTCTCCAGACATGATGGCAACCATCATTCTAAATCGCAGGTTGGTGCATATTTCAAACGCACTAGTCTATTCTCAACAACTCGGCAACAAAAATCGTGTAGGTAGACATACGGGAGAGTGAAATTCTTCTTGTGGCACGAGGTATGGACGTTGGTAGACATGGAATCGCCCGTGACCAGTTCCAGTATTCTGACAGAAGGCTTTCGGACCCGAATGCATGTAACGTGGTCTTATCTCCTATTAACAAGACTTAATCAAGAAGTAAAGGCTTAATCGGAGCTATTATAGCGAATCCTTGCAACAAAAACACTTAATCAAGAAGTAAAAGATTCATCGGAGCTGTTATAGCGAATTTTGAGTACAAAAAGCTCGAATCTAATCAAGGAACCTGAGTTTTCATAGACTTCCGACTCGAATGCCTGTAACATGGTCTTATCTCCTATTAACAAGATTTAGTCAAGAAGTAAATGCTTAATCCAAGCTATTATAGTGAATCCTTGCTACAACAAGATTTAGTCAAGAAAGCAAAGATTGATTGGAGCTATTATAGCCAATTCTGAGTACAAAAGGCTTGAATCTAATCAATAAACCCGAGTTTCATAGAGTTACGACTCGAATGCATGTAACGTGGTCTTATCTCCTATTAAAAAGACTTAATCAAGAAGTAAAGGCTTAATCGTAGCTATTATAGTGAATCCTTGCTACAACAAGACTTAATCAAGAAAGAAAAGATTAATCGAAGCTGTTATAGCTAATTCTGAGTACAAAAGGCTCCAATCTAAGCAATAAACTTGAGTTTTCATAGAATTCCAACTCGAATGCATGTAACATGGTCTTATCTCCTATTAACAAGACTGAATCAAGAAGTAAAGGCTTAATCGGAGCTATTATAGAGAATCCTGACTACAACAAGACTTAATCAAGAAAGTAAAGATTAATCGGAGCTGTTAAAACCAATTATGAGTATAAAAGGTTAAGATCTAATCAATAAACCTGAGTTTTCATAGAGTTCCGGCTCGAATGCATGAAATGTGGTCTTATCTCCTATTAAAAAGACTTAATCATTAAGTAAAGGCTTAATCGGGGCTATTATATCCAATCCTTGCTACAACAAGACTTAATGAAGAAGTAAAAAATTAATCGGAGCTGTTATAGCCTATTCTGAGTACAAAAGGCTCGAATCTAATCAATAAACCCGAGTTTTCATAGAGTTCCGACATGAATGCATGTAATGCGTTTTTATCTCATATTAGAAAGTCTTAATCAAGAAGTAAAGGCTTAACCGGAGCTATTATATCCAATCTTTGCTACAATAAGACTTAATCAAGAAGTAAAAGATTAATCAGAGATGTTATAGCTAATTCTGAGTACAAATGCCTCGAATCTAATTAATAAAGCAGAGTTTTTACAGAGTTCCAACACGAATGCATGTAATGTGGTCTTATCTCCTATTAACAAGACTTGATCAAGAAGTAAAGGCCTAATCGAAGCTATTATAGCAAATCCTTGCTACAACACGTCTTAATCAAGAAAGAAAAAATTAATCGGAGCTGTTATAGCCAATTCTGAGTACAAAAGGCTCGAATCTAATCAATAAACCCGAGTTTCATAGATTTCCTACTCAAATGCATGTAACGTGGTCTTCTCTCATATTAATAAGACTTAATCAAGAAGTAAAGGCTTAATCGAAGCTATTACATCCGATCCTTGCTACAAAAAGATTTAATCAAGAAGTAAAAGATTAATCGGAGGTGTTATAGACAATTTTGAGTACAGAAGGCTCGAATCTAATCAATAAACCCAAGTTTTCATAGACTTCCGACTCAAATGCATGTAACATGGTCTTATCTCGTATTAACAAGATTTAATCAAGAAGTAAACGCTTAATCCGAGCTATTATGGCAAATCCTTACTACAACAAGACTTAACCAAGAAAGAAAAGATTAATCAGAGCTATTATAGCCAATTATGAGTATAAAAGGCTCGAATCAAATCAATAAACCTGAGTTTCCATAGAGTTCCGACTCGAATGCATGTAACGAGGTCTTATCTCCTAATAACAAGACTTAATCAAGAAGTAAAGGCTTAATCAGAGCTATTATATTCAATCCTTGCTACAGACTTAATCAAGAAGTAAAAGATTAATTGGAGCTGTTATAGCCAATTTTGAGTACAAAATGCTTGAATCTAATCAATAAATCCGAGTTTTCACAGAGTTCCGACACGAATGCACATAATATTGTCTTATCTCCTATTAACAAGACTTAATCAAGAAGTAAAGGCTTAATCAGAGCTATTGTCGCGAATCCTTGCTACAACAAGACTTAATCAAGAAATAAAAGATTAATCGGAGGTGTTATAGCCAATTCTGAGTACAAAAGGCTCGAATCTAATCAATAAACCCGAGTATTCATAGAGTTCCGACTCGAATACATGTAACATGGTCTTATCTCCTATTAACAAAACTTAATCAAGAAGTAACAGCTTAATCAGAGCTATCTAATCCTTGATACAACAAGACTTGATCAAGAAGTAAAAGATTAAGCGGAGCTATTATAGTTAATTCTAAATACAAAAGGCTCGAATCTAATCAATAAACCCGAGTTTTCATAGAGGTCCGACTCGAATGCATGTAATGTGGTCTTATCTCCTATTAACAAGACTTAATCAAGAAGTAAAGGCTTAATCGGAGCTATTATAATGAATCCTCGCAACAACAAGACTTAATCAAGAAAGAAAAGATTAATATGAGTTGTTATAGCTAATTCTGAGTACAAAAGGCTCGAATCTAATCAATAAACCCGAGTTTCATAGAGTTCTGACTCGAATGCATGTAATGTGTTCTTATGTCCTATTAGCAAGACTTAATCAAGAAGCAAAAGGTTAATTGGATCTATTATAACGAATCCTTGAGTTTTCATAGAGTTCCGACTCGAAGGCATGTAACGTGGTCTTATCTCTTACTAACAAGACTTAATCAATAAGTAAAAGATTAATCGGAGTTGTTATAGCCAATTATGAGTACAAAAGGCTCGAATCTAATCAATATACCCGAGTTTTCACAAAGTTTCGACTCGAATACATGTAATGCAGTCTTATCTCATATTAACAAGACTTAATCAAGAAGTAAAGGTTTAATTAGCGCTATTATAGCGAATCCTTGCTACAACAAGACTTAATGAAGAAAGAAAAGATTAATTGGAGCTGTTATAGCAAATTCTGAGTACAAAAGGCACGAATCTAATCAATAAACCCGAGTTTCATAGAGTTCCGAATCGAATGCATGTAACATGGTCTCCTCTCATATTAACAAGACTTAATCAAGAAGTAAAGGCTTAATCGAAGCTATTATATCTGATCCTTGCTACAACAAGATTTAATCAAGAAGTGAAAGATTAATCGGAGGTATTATAGCCAATTTTGAGTACAGAAAACTCGAATCTAATCAATAAACCCATGTTTTCATAGACTTCTGACTCAAATGCATGTAACTGTTAGGAATATACCCTCGAATGCCACTCAAGGGATGAGAGAGAAAGGGCATTGTACTTGTAATTATGGAATTATCAATAAAAGGCAATATGATTCATTCACTGTTTATTGTATTCAAATGTATTCTTGATTTGGTAAATATTGAAGTTAAGTACATGTAAATAAAAGCGAACATTCCATTCTTGTTATCGGATAAGAGAAAATGCACTGGAAGTGTTTAAAGTTTATTTACGAAAACCGTTCGCAAATCGATAAACTTAATTGGGCATTAAGTTTTGAGTAAGACTTGTATAAGTGATGCTAGGAGATGTGCTTGTGACGTTTAGTTTGTCATTAGAGTAGTTAGACTTGTTTGCTTAATCGCTTAGTCAACCTCGAAGTTCGGACTATATGGGCGGGTAGCAGTCTTTACTGTATGCCAAGAAAGGATTTTATCTCCTTCTAATGACCAGGCGAATGTCCTATACGGTTAATTGCAAATAAGATCATAAGTCTTTGGCCAGAGCATTCTGATCTAGTCGTGTTAGATACACTAGTAATCGGTCGGTCTTGATTTGCATTAACACATGTATATGTCTAGTCAACAGTAGGGTTTGACTTTACCGTGACCCGAAGACTTGGCCGGGACATCTGATAAAGGGTCTATACGTATATGGTATTCAAGACATAATGGTTCTGGAATGATCCCTTCATTCGTTCTTAGTCGGGGTTTACAGTGCGGCCCGCTAGGCTGGCTAAGTGCTGCCCGTACTCATTGGTTCCTCCCAATGCCGGCTGAGACGGACCTACAAAGTCGCGCATCATGATCGTTGACGGATAAATGTGAGTTTATTATCTCTCTAAATATTATTAGATATTGGATAACTAATTATGATTTATTGGATAAATCAAATAGCGGTCTTATGAATTGAAATTAAGTTACTGGATAATTAATTTAATTCATAAATAATATTTCTTAGAGAAATATATTTGTATTTGATATAATTAATTAATTGGATTAATTGATTGGTATAACTACATTGGAGATAAAACAGAGTGTATTTAACGTAGTCGTTTGACGAACGTCCGGTACACTAGCCAAGTAACTCGGCCCGTTTCCTCCCACCTTCCATGTGGCCGCCCCTCCCCCTCTCTTTGTCATGGTGTGGTTTTGTTTTTAAATATGATATGGCATGATACCCTCAACATGATTCCAAAATGATATGATATGGTATCTTATCATTTAATATCTTATTTGAACCTTTTATCATGTTAGTCTTATAAAAGGTAAATAAAAACAATACACCATCTTACCTTGAATAGCTCACGACCAACAGGTTTTTAGAAGAGAGAGGAGAAATTTTTTTCAAGTGTTGTTCATTTTAGAAGTGAAAACAAGTAAGAAAAATAGAGAGAAAAATTCCTATGAGTTTCCCTACCCGTGTTCTTGGAGAATGGAGTCTCGTTGATTTTTTCGGCCAAGTTCCGTCGCATGGTGACGTAGAGATATCGCATTTACGGTGCTTGGAACAAAGGGAATGTGTGTTCGTGATTGGGTTCGTGATCATCATCAACTTACGAACATAATATCAAAGGCTTCAAAAGGTATGAGATTTTGATCTTTTTATTTTCGTTGTTTTATTTTTTGTATATACATTACTTGATCGATCATGTTTAGGATTCTTTATTGTGTATTATTATTCCGCTGCGTATTCGATAATGTTTCTGGAATCCCAACAGTAACATGGTCTTATCTCCTTTTAAGAAGATTTAATCAAGAAGTAAACGCTTAATCCGAGCTATTATAGCAAATCCTTGCTACAACAAGAATTAATCAAGAACGAAAAGATTAATCGGAGCTATTATAGCCAATTCTGAGTATAAATGGCTCAAATCTAATCAATAAACCCGAGTTTTCATAGAGTTCCGACACGAATACATGTAATGTGGTCTTATCCCCTATTAACAAGACATAATCAAGAAGTAAAGGCTTAACCGGAGTTATTATAGTGAATCCTTGCTACAACATAACCGAGAAAAACTGAAGGGACGATTCACACACTAAAGGGGCGATTTACACACACAACCCTAATCTAGGTTTCTTCTCGGCCGGCGGCCACACTTTTTGTTTATAGTTGCTTCCTCCTTTTTTCTTTACCTTTTAGTTTTTTAATTCATTGCCCTGTGATTTCTTCAATTTCTGGTCACTGTTATTCATTATTGGATTTCTTGATGTCATTCATCGCGTTTATCGCAATTTCATTATTTATTTGAGTGGCTTAAATTGACGTATCTTTATCCCTAGCGATAGCCGCTCATTCTCATCGCGTCGCCCTTATTTGGATACTCCCAGTTCGAGTTCACAACAGATCGGATATGTTGGTACTACAGGCGCGAGTTTGGATTTGGTGCGAGAAGGAGGTCCAGGCCATCTTTTCGATGATGGAACCGTGACTGGTCTTGGCGCATCGACGCGGGCTCACTGATTTTGAGTCAACTCAGTGAGTCAATCTGCTATATTTCCCATGGTGGTGGTTCGCTGAGTCCGCCAGCCCGAGTCAACTCACTCCCTGAGTCATCTTGCAGTGCAGGCTAAGGTACTCGGTACTCCTTATCCTACACCCTTCTTTTCATCGGTTCATGGACACTGCACCATGCTGAAACCGATTCGAAGTTTCCGAGCCGACCTTTCTGGTTCAGGTACTTGTTTTTTCGTGGCCCAATTTTGACAGGAAGATTTTGCACTTTATTTACCAATTCAAACCCAGCTTATCGGTGCTCCTCTGTTTTGAGCTAAATGTTTATTTCATGGAGGGATAGTCAATGTAATACCTCCGGTATTTCATGCTTGATTACTTTGTACTGTGTGAATTTTTGTAATGTGACGTCATTTATATTTATGTATTCCATTAAGTGCTATATAATTGTGCGATTTAAATGAAACGGAGGTGACACGCCTTGACACCGTGGGACGATCGTCGGTGCGAATATGACGGTGGCCAACGTCTTGTTCCCCAATAATTGTTGATGAGTGGAAAGGATGGTCACCTCTAGATGGTTGGAATGTGATATGTGGCTAAAGAGTTTATGTCTAATGCACGCTAGAGTTTATGTCTAACGCACGTTAGAGTTTTGTCTAACGCGCGCTACAACTTATGCCTAACGTACACTATACTTCGATTGTTACGTACGTTAAGGAAGCTATATTACGTATCTAACAGGTGAGTCAATCTTCCGACCAGAATCTTTCTTTTGACAAGGACGGAGCTACTTTCGGCGGGCTAGAGGACAAACGAGTCAACTTTTCGTAACGTACGTTATGTCCCAAATTTAACGTACGTAACACTTGGGCACATTTCGGGCAGTGGCGGTCCTTACTTACGTTGTCATTGAACTGTTATGTACATAAGAAGCCTTACGTATGTAACACCAGTATCATTAACGTACGTTAGCAAAATCAAGTTTTATAAAATGACAATTCCCTTCTTCATTTGCACGACCCAACACTACAAGATAACACCCTTGGAGAGCATCCTAGCCTTATACTCGGTTCTTAACCTCTTTTATACTTGAATTAACACTGAGGAAGTGGTTTCTTGAGCTCCGGTGAAGATTATCCAAGTTGTTCAAGTCACTTCTCGTTTCTCCTCGTAGTTCTTGTGGATTCGCCAACTCTCTTCATTATTCTTCTTCCAATAAGGTAAGCCACCAATCCCTGGAGTTATATCTTCGATGTTCTCTTATATATATTTATTAAATTGTGGGTATTGGGTAGATTTTTGCCAACCTTCGTAGATAACCTTTCGAATGGAAGTATGGTAACCGGAGTTATCGTTTCTCATATGTTTTGTTTCATGCAAATCCTATCTATCACACGAAATTTCATTTCAAATCATCACCAGGAATGTAAAATTTGACTAATCAATTGTAGGAGAATTCGTAGTATTCCGTCACCGTATATTCCATTGTTGTAGCCACCCTTACCTTGTGATTTTTGACACTTAGTGAACTAAGGAAAACAATTCGATAGTATAAACATTATTGGATATCAAACCACCAAAGTTATTGTGTAATAGAATCCGTCGATCGTAGTATTCGGAATATAGAATAGAATTAGAAAGCATGAGATTCGATTATGCTATAATCATTTGTCGACAACCAAAAAATTATAGAGATAATCTTGTTCAGCAAATCAATATATATCTAATGTTAACTGTAGAATTGAACGGAATAATGGTACACAATACTTACGAACTTAGAAACGATACTAATATCAACAATTAAAACTACGCTAGGAATCTGATTAGGAAAGGGAGACTAGTTTTATTCATCATGATCCGCACGAGGTGTTAATTGGATATTACGTGGTTAGGTTAAGCTCGAGCGGGCGTGGGGACTCCGTTTACCGCAAAGCACCTACTATCGGATCACAGGCAAGTGAAATCTTGCTCGAGAATTTTCTAATATTAATGTTATACCGTATATGCGTATGTGCCATTTTGATGAATGCCGACGTTTGTCTTTCTCTAAAAATATGTTATAAATGGGCCGATGTGTTGGGGATAAAACCTGTATGGTACCCGTGTGGAAATGTGTTAGGGGGTAAGACCCGAATTGGGCGCCTACGTTCCGGGGTATTCCCGTGTGGATACTTCCATGACCCTTGGTTGCGACCTTGGGGCTTATGTGATAAAAGAGAGAGACAACGTTGGTTGAATGATGAAATATTCCCTGTTGATTACTAGATATTGTGATTGTAAAAATGGCGTATATCGTTGTTAGTAGCTGTTAATTGGTATGCATTCTCTAACCCTAGTTACCTGGTATGATTCGTCGTACCAGGTAAAATTGTTCATCATGTGCAGGACATTCCCGAGGGGTCCGGTCAGACTTGAGTGGTGTTGGAATTATCTCTAATCGCTGCTTAAATTGAAATGAATTTGTTTTATTTTGAAAAACCTCTGTTGTGTAATAATTGGACTTCGAATTACATTTTTCCTTAAAATCTTTCGACTCACATTATGTAAACCTTGAACTTAATGTTTTATCGCGATTTTCTTAAATTGCCTATTTTTCTAACTAGCCTTGTGGGTCCCACGTGGGATTCACGGCACTGTAATACTTGAGAGATTTTGGGGGTGTTACAGAAAATGGTATCGGATCGAACCTCCTGGTTTGAATAAAATTTCTCTTAATTTTTCAAAGTCCAACACCTCAAGCGATCGAAACTCCTCATGGGAATGCAAAGTAAGTGATATGTGTGTTTCTATCTATGTACTACATTTAATTGTAAACTGTGTATGGGACTGGCTTTAGATTAATACCGTCAGTGATGGCACGCCGAGGAGCTAGGAGGGTGGTGAATGACGCTTAGGGTTCCGCCGTGAACCACAATGAGGACGGGAACACTGCCGAGACCCAACCTGCTGGGGGCCAGCCGCCACCAGTTAATCAAAACGATCAGGAGGCGAAACGCCAGAATAACAACCCGGGGGGCATGGACCCAACTTTTGTCCAGGCCCTTGCCCAGGCTATCGCCATGGGAATTGCTCAGGTCAAACAGGCGGAACGGATACCGATCATCAATGTGGAAGAAAACGCAGGAAGAGACCGATGGTTGGGAGAGATGCTGAAGGCTAGGCCTTCATTATTTGACGGGACAGGAGAGAAACACGTGGACGACTAGATTTCTGAAATGGAGACTGCCTTCGAAGTGATCGGATGTCCAGAGAACCGGAAGGTGCCGCTCGGGATTAATCAACTCTGTGACACTGCTGCACGTTGGTGGAGGACTTACAGGCCACAGGACCGAGTGGTCGGGTGGACCGAATTTGCCCAACTACTACGGAGCGAGTACTGTCCCAGATCAGCCCGAACTGCTCGCGCACAAGACTTTTTCAGTGCCGGACCTCAGAACATGCCAGTACCACAGATCATTCGGGCCTACCGAACCGAGCTAAGTTACATCTCCCAGATGGTTCCACCAGAAGATCAATGAATATGCCATCTTGCATAGAGGTTGCCGGAGGATGTATAATGTTATTCCGCCGGATTTCACTGCACGACCCTGAGGGCATACGAAGACGTAGTCACAGCATATGCCGGTACAGTTGTTAATACCGACACCGGGCATAACTCGAAGAAGCAGAAGACATCAGTTTAGCCTGGGAGCAACAACAAGGCGAATTCGGGGCCCGCATCTTATTTTAAGTCGGCGGTTTCCTACCAACAGAAGGGTGTATCTGATCGGCCTTATCGTAGGGACTGTTTCAATTGTGGCGTGATCGGTCATACTAAGGATCGGTGTCAGAAGACGG
This sequence comes from Orobanche coerulescens, assembly GCA_033398695.1. Taxonomy (NCBI): domain Eukaryota; kingdom Viridiplantae; phylum Streptophyta; class Magnoliopsida; order Lamiales; family Orobanchaceae; genus Orobanche; species Orobanche coerulescens. Next base: position 185,644,263 of record CM065801.1, read on the forward strand.
CTACTAAATGTTTCACTGGCGGAAAGAGTGGACACGTGTCTCGTTACTGCTGGCGGGCCAATCCCACTCAGAACCCATCTTCCCAACCAAGTCAACAAGGCTCTGTGCAATCCCCTAGGACGTCTGCTGTTTCCAACTACCGAGCTCCATCCCACCAGAATAAACCACCGCTACACGGTGCCGGACGAGGCTGTGGGCGCGACGGAGGTGCTTTGTCCCTTTAGGAGTCAGTGTCGTCCCGTGTATTTGAGCTGAGGGCTACAGATGGTCAGTCTGCGCCAGCTATCTCAGGTACTCTTCTTGTTAACTCTCAGCCAGTGCATGTACTATTTGATACCGGAGCCACCCATTCGTTTATATCTGTGGAATGTGTTGAACGCTTAAATCTTTTTTGTGTACCTTGTGATCCCTTTACTGTTAAACTACCCGAGGGTAGTAGACTAAGCGGCGATCAAAGGGTTCGAGACTGTTGGATCTGCATCGACAATCATAGTTGGACCGCTAATCATATGGTCTTTCCGCTCCAGAATGAAGATATCATATTAGGTATGGACTGGATGCCATTGCACAGAACGATCTTGGATACCTACCACTTGACTATATCCATTTCGGCTCATGACGGTACCACCCATGTCATCAGCGGACGTGAACACTTTAGTACGAAAGGGTCTCTCAGTATTATCGCATCAGAAGCCTCCTGCAACCCTCGAAGTGAGTACTATTGGTGTTATGTTCTTCGAGAGGATACTTCACAACTTACAATCACAAACATTCCGGTGGTGAATGAGTTTCCAGACGTTTTTCCCGATGAACTACCAGGGGTGCCACCGCACCGAGAAGTTGACCTTTCTATTGAACTCGAGCCGGGGACTAGACCTATTTCCAAAGCTCCTTACAGGATGGAACCAGCCGAGATGAAGGAATTAAAAATACAGCTCGAAGATCTGTTGGAGAAAGGGTTGATCCGCCCAAGCACCTCACCGTGGGGCGCACCGGTACTTTTCGTTAAGAAGAAAGACAACTCTCTACGCTTGTGCATCGACTACAGGGAGCTGAATAAGGTTACTATCAAGAATCTTTATCATGTAGCAAGAGTTGATGAGCTCTTGGATCAATTACAAGGGGCAGTCATGTTTTCAAAGATCGATATACGGTCCGGATATCACCAATTGAGGATTCGGGAGGAAGATATACCCAAGACTGCATTTCGGTCGAGGTATGGGCATTACTAGTATATTGTGGTATCATTCGGGTTGCTAATGCCCTAGCCGTTTTCATGGAACTGATGAATAGAGTTTTGATTGATTTCCTCGATAAATGCGTGGTGGTTTTTATCGACACATCCTGATATATTCTCGAAGCCGACAGGAACACAAGGAACATTTGAGGCAAGTGCTGATCGTGTTAAGGCAACACCAACTTTATGCGAAACTATCCAAGTGCGAATTCTGGATGCCGGAGGTAATTTTTCTCGGACACGTTGTCTCGGCAGCAGGTGTCAAGGTCGACCCACAAAAGATCGAGACGATAACTAGTTGGGAACCGCCGAAGAACATCAAAGAGGTTAGGAGTTTCCTAGGACTGGCGGGTTACTATCGAAGATTCGTCGAGGCCTTTTCTTGTATCGCCCGACCGTTAACGAACCTACTGAGAAAGAGCACCAAATTTGTATGGACTGCAGACTGCCAGAAGAGCTTCGACGAGCTCAAGAGTAGGCTAACTACTGCCCCAGTACTAGTGTTACCACAGGGTACAAAAGGATTCATTATATACACGGATGCATCCAAGCACGAACTAGGGTGTGTCTTCATGCAGAATGGTAAGGTCGTTGCGTACGCATCCCGACAACAGAAGCCGTACGAAGTAAAATACCCAACGCATGACTTGGAGCTAGCCGCAGTGGTGCATGCCCTCAAGATTTGGAGGCACTATCTTTACGGAGTTACTTGCAAAGTTTTCACGGATCATAAGAGTTTGAAATATATCTTCACTCAGAGAGAATTAAACATGAGGCAGAGGCGTTGGCTGGAGCTAATCAAGGACTACGATGTGGAAATCACTTATCATCCCGGAAAAGCCAATGTGGTAGCCGATGCTCTTAGTCGGAAAACTACACAAGAGGTAATGGTATCCAGCATAACAGTTCAGCCCAAACTGCAGCAAGACATCAGGAAAAGCAACATCGAAGTATGGATACAACGTAGGCAAGGACAATTATGCTCAATCAACATACTTTCATCCTTACTAGACGAGATACGTCTAGCACAGATGGAAGATCCTGAATTACGTGCAATTGGTGCAAGAGTCGAGGAAGGAGATGTTTCCGATTATAAGATTCAGGGTGATTTGGTGAGGTTCAAGAACAGGATCTGTATTCCACCGAATGACGGGCTGAAGCAAACTATACTAAAGGAGGTGCACTCCACTCCCTATTCTATTCACCTCGGAGCAAGCATGATGTACAAAGATTTGCGATAGAGTTTTTGGTGGAAGAATATGAAATCGGAAGTTTCTAGGTTCGTCGCCCGATGTATGAAGTGCCAGCAAGTAAAGATTGAACACCGCAGACTAGCTGGAATTATGCAACCCCTACCCATCCCGGAGTGGAAGTGGGAGAGTATATCAATGTATTTAGTCACTAAGCTACCTACAGCGGTGGGAGGAAAGGATATAATTTGGGTAATTGTTGATCGATTGACAAAATCGGCACATTTCATTTCTATTCAAGAGACAACCGGGACAGAGCAATTGGCCGTCATTTTCATCAGAGATATCGTAAGGCTACATGGCGTTCCCTCATCCATCATTTCGGATAGGGACAGCAGATATATGTCTCGTTTTTGGAAAGCCGTCCATAAAGCTATGGGGACCCAAATAGCACGGCTTATCACCCTCAGACAGATGGACAGACCGAGCGTACAATTCAAACCTTGGAAGATATGTTGAGGGCATGTGTGCTCGATTGGGGTAAGGATTGGGCTAGACATTTTGGATTAGTGGAGTTCTCGTACAACAACAGCCGGCATGCAAGTATAGGCATGGAACCGTTTGAGGCCCTGTATGGGCGAAGATGCAAGTCGCCGTTATGCTGGGATGATGCCTCCGACATAGCGGTTACCGAGTTAGATCTTATCCAGGAATCCATTAAGAAGATCTCTACTGTTCGGAAGCACATGCTAGCCGCACAGAGCCGGCAGAAATCTTATGCCGAAAACCGACAGCGACCATTACAGTTTACGGTCGGGGATCATGTTTGGGTCAAAGTATCACCTATGCGGGGTATCCGGCGTTTCGGCCAGAAGGGCAAGTTAAGCCCGAGATTTATAGGTCCGTTTGAGATATTGGACCGGGTAGGGAAGCTCGCATATCGATTAGCCCTACCGCCGCATCTGGATGGAGTGCATAACATCTTTCATGTCTCCCAGTTAAGGAAGTATGTCTATGACCCAAGTCACAAGCTCAATTTCGAAGAAGTGGAAATTTCCGATGACGCTACCTTTAGAGAGGTACCAATCGCCATTTTGGATCGGCGTGTGAATATGTTAAGAAATAAAGCCATACCCCTCGTGAAGATTCAGTGGTCGCACCACGGCACGGAAGAAGCGACTTGGGAAACTGAGTCGAGCATGAAAGAGAGTCATCCCGAGTTATTTTCTTAAGTTTCGTGACGAAACTATCTTTAAGGGGGGTGATATGTAATACCTCCGGTATTTCATGCTTGATTACTTTGTACTGTGTGAATTTTTGTAATGTGACGTCATTTCTATTTATGTATTCCATTAAGTGCTATATAATTGTGCGATTTAAATGAAACGGAGGTGACACGCCTTGACACCGTGGGACGATCGTCGGTGCGAATATGACGGTGGCCAACGTCTTGTTCCCCGATAATTGTTGACGAGTGGAAAGGATGGTCACCCCGAGATGGTTAGAATGTGATATGTGGCTAAAGAGTTTATGTCTAACGCACGCTAGAATTTATGTCTAACGCACGTTAGAGTTTTGTCTAACGCGCGCTACAACTTATGCCTAACGTACGCTATACTTCGATTGTTACGTACGTTAAAGAAGCTATATTACGTACGTAACAGGTGAGTCAATATTCCGACCAGAATCTTTCTTTTGAAAAGGACGGAGCTACTTTCGGCGGGCTAGAGGACAAACGAGTCAACTCTTCGTAACGTACGTTATGTCCCAAATTTAACGTACGTAACACTTGGGCACATTTCGGGCAGTGGCGGTCCTTACGTACATTGTCATTGAACTATTACGTACCTAAGAAGCCTTACGTACGTAACACCAGTATCATTAACGTACGTTAGCAAAATCAAGTTTTATAAAATAACAATTCCCTTCTTCATTTGCACGACCTACCACTACAAGATAACACCCTTGGAGAGCATCCTAGCCTTATACTCGGTTCTTATCCTCTTTTATACTTGAATTAACACTGAGGAAGTGGTTTCTTGAGCTCTGGTGAAGATTATCCAATTTGTTCAAGTCACTTCTCGTTTCTCCTCATAGTTCTTGTGGATTCGCCAACTCTCTTCATTATTCTTCTTCCAATAAGATAAGCCACCAATCCCTGGAGTTATATCTTCGATGTTCTCTTATATATATTATTTAAATTACGGGTATTGGGTAGATTTTTGCCAACCTTCATAGACAACCTTTCGAATGGAAGTATGGTAACCGGAGTTATCGTTTCTCATATGTTTCGTTTCATGCAAATCATATCTATCACACGAAATTTCATTTTAAATCATCACTAGGAATGTAAAATTTGACTAATCAATTGTAGGAGAATTCGTAGTAATCCGTCACCATATATTCCATTGTTGTAGCCACCCTTACCTTGTGATTTTTGACACTTAGTGAACTAAGGAAAATAATTCGATAGTATAAAAATTATTGGATATCATACCACCAAAGTTATTGTGTAATAGAATCCGTTGATCGTAGTATTCGGAATATAGAATAGAATTAGAAAGCATGAGATTCGATTATGCTATAATCATTTGTCGACAACCGAAAAATGATAGGGATAATCTTGTTGAGCAAATCAATATATATCTAATGTTAACTGTAGAATTGAACGGAATAATAGTACACAATACTTACGAACTTAGAAACGATACTAATATCGACAATTAAAACTACGCTAGGAATCCGATTAGGAAAGGGAGACTAGTTTTATTCATCATGATCTGCACGAGGTGTTAATTGGATATTACGTGGTTAGGTTAAGCTCGAGCGGGCATGGGGACTCTGTTTATCGCAAAGCACCTACTATCGGATCACAGGTAAGTGAAATCTTGCTCGAGAATTTTCTAATATTAATGTTATACCGTATGTGCATATGTGCCATTTTGATGAATGCCGACGTTTGTCTTTCTCTAAAAATATGTTATAAATGGGCCGATGTGTTGAGGATAAAACCTGTATGGTACCCGTGTGGAAATGTGTCAGGGGCTAAGACCCGAATTGGGCGCCTACGTTCCGGGGTATTCCCGTGTGGATACTTCCGTGACCCTTGGTTGCGACCTTAGGGCTTATGTGATAAAAGAGAGAGACAACGTCGGTTGAATGATGAAATATTCCCTGTTGATTACTAGATACTGTGATTGTAGAAATGGCGTATATCGTTGTTAGTAGCTGTTAATTGGTATGCATTCTCTGACCCTGGTTACCTGGTATGATTCGTCGTACCAGGTAAAATTGTTCATCATGTGCAGGACATTCCCGAGGGGTCCGGTCAGACTTGAGCGGTGTTGGAATTATCTCTAGTCGCTGCTTAAATTGAAATGAATTTGTTTTCTTTTGAAAAACCTCTGTTGTGTAATAATTGGACTTTGAATTACATTTTTCCTTAAAATCTTTCGACTCACGTTATGTATACGTTGAACTTAATGTTTTATCGCGATTTTCTTAAATTGCCTATTTTTCTAACTAGCCTTGTGGGTCCCACGTGGGATTCACGGCACTGTAATACCTCGAGAGATTTTGGGGGTGTTACAGTCAAGCAGCTTTTGGGTTCTCTCTTTCAACAGGCTTGGTGTTTTTTATGCCAATTTTTCTAAAATTTTAGGATTACAGTCGGTAATTCTGGAATTTTTGACAAGGCCCGTGCGCCTTTTTGTGTGAATGATTGGTGTCTTTCGGCCTGTGCTCCAGTTTTTTTACATTTTTATAATTGTTGGGGATTTATTTGCTTTTGGTTGTTATTTGTTCAATCCGATGGATGTATATTTTCATTTTGAGTAGCTTTCCTTGGGTTGTGTTTGGATACGTTTTGTTGGGCAAGCGACTTTGCCCATCTGCTAGTGTGGGATTCTATCAAGGCATGTGTTCGCTTTTATTGTACTTCAACAATGAACAACAGCGATGCGATCGTTCTTGCTGGTTTTGCCTGGGCTTGAGATTGTGACTTTTCAACAAATGTACACGGTTTGGATTTTGTCTTTGGGTTGTACTTACCGATTTGACAGCTCTGAGTCGATGCATTGAAATCCTCCCATGGATATTTGGACTCACTACGATGTGAGGAGCATTGGTTATTCCCCACGTTCGGTTTTCATGTCTTAGGGCAACATGATCGGCAGCTTGGCTTCTGTAGTATGTTCGAAGAAAGTTCTAATCCAGTGACTTTCTCCAGTTGTACCGCCCAGTTCCAGTCTTGTCTACTTGGATTTGTTTTATTGTATGGATGAGTAGAAGATTGTGGACTTTATTGATTATCAAGATTGACTCTCTTGCATATCCGTGGGATTATCGGTCTTGTTTATGCTTCACAAATATCGGATTTGCCAAATATTTTGACAGTGGTTAGTGCTAGTGTGTTGCGGCAGGGTCCCGGCTTTTCAGGCTTGTATTCAGCCTTGACAGCTTTCCCGTCTTCTGACCGATGGCTGAACCGTCATTTTTGGCTAGGCAGTCCCGAGTCACATGGAGGTAGTCCCTCTGGCCGACGGAAGCACCATCGCTATGGCTTGGCATTCCCGGGCATTTTCTGGCTCAATCTAAGACAGCCCTGACTTGCAGTGCCCTAATTTGCAGTTGCACTCGTACTTTTTCACTCCCTATATTTATTTATGCCCATATTCTGTTTTGATTTTTCAATCTATTACCGGCTTGTGGTAGATTTATTCTGTTTCCATGCTCTGCGTAGCATTCTATGCCACTTGTGGCCTTTATAGCTTCCGGGTTCACTTTTTCTTTTGATTGTATGACTTTTTTTACAAATTTTTATTACGGCACTTATTTAGCGAATCCTTGCTACAAGAAGCCTTAATCAAGAAAGAAAAGATTAATCGAAGGTGTTATAGCCAATTCTGAGTACAAAAGGCTCGAATCTAATCAATAAACTCGAGTATTCATATAGTTCCAACTCGAATGCATGTAACATGGACTTATCTCCTATTAACAAGACTTAATCAATAAGTAAAGGCTTAATCGGAGCTATCTAATCCTTGCTACAACAAGACTTGATCAAGAAGTAAAACATTAAGCGGAGCTGTTCATTCTGAATACAAAAGGCTCGAATTTAATCAATAAACCCGAGTTTTCATAGTGGCCCGACTCGAATGCATGTAACGTGGTCTTATCTCCTATTAACAAGACTTAATCAAGAAGTAAAGGCTTAATCGGAGCTATTATAATGAATCCTTGCAACAACAAGACTTAGTCAAGGAATAAAAGATTAATCGGAGTTGTTATAGTCAATTCTGAGTACAATAGACTCGAATCTAATCAATAAACCCGAGTTTTCATAGAGTTCCGGCTTGAATGCATGTAATGTGTTCTTATGTCCTATTAAAAAGACTTAATCAAGTAGTAAAGGTTTAATCGGAGCTATTATAACGAATCCTTGAGTTTTCATAGATTTCCGACTCGAAGGCATGTAATGTGGTCTTATCTCCTATTAACAAGACTTAATCAAAAAGTAAAAGCTTAATCGGAGCTGTTATAGCCAATTATGAGTACAGAAGGCTCGAATCTAATCAATATACTCGAGTTTTCACAGAGTTCCGACTCGAATACATGTAATGCGGTCTTATCTCCTATTAACAAGACTTAATCAAGAAGTAATGGTTTAATCAGAGTTATTATAGCAAATCCTTGCTACAACCAGGCTTAATCAAAAAAAGAAAAGATTAATTAGAGCTGTTATAGCCAATTCTGAGTACAAAAGGCTCGGATCTAATCAATAAACCCGAGTATTCATAGAGTTCCGACTCAAATGCATGTAATGTGGTCTTATCTCCTATTAACAAGACTTAATAAAGAAGTAAAGGCTTAGTCGGAGCTATCTAATCCTTGCTACAACAAGACTTGCTCAAGAAGTAAAAGATTAATCGGAGCTGTTATAGCCAATTATGAGTGCAAAAGGCTCGAATCTAATCAATTAACCCGAGTTTTCATAGAGTTCCGACTCGAAGGCATGTAATGTGGTCTTATCTCCTATTAACAAGACTTAATCAAGAAGTAAAAGCTTAATCGGAGCTGTTATAGCCAATTCTGAGTACAGAAGGCTCGAATCTAATCAATATACCCGAGTTTTCACAGAGTTCCGACTCGAATACATGTAATGCGGTCTTATCTCCTATTAACAAGACTTAATCAAGAAGTAATGGTTTAATCAGAGTTATTATAGCAAATCCTTGCTACAACCAGACTTAATCAAAAAAAGAAAAGATTAATTAGAGCTGTTATAGCCAATTCTGAGTACAAAAGGCTCGGATCTAATCAATAAACCCGAGTATTCATAGAGTTCCGACTCAAATGCATGTAATGTGGTCTTATCTCCTATTAACAAGACTTAATCAAGAAGTAACGGCTTAGTCGGAGCTATCTAATCCTTGCTACAAGAAGACTTGCTCAAGAAGTAAAAGATTAATCGGAGCTGTTATAGCCAATTCTGAGTGCAAAAGGCTCGAATCGAATCAATTAACCCGAGTTTTCATAGAGTTCCAATTCGAATGCATGTAGCATGGTCTTATCTCCTATTAACAAGACTTAATCAAGAAGTAAAGGCTTTATCGGAGCTATTATAGGGAATCCTTACTACAACAAGATTTAATCAAGGAAGAAAAGATTAATCGGAACTATTATAGCCAATTCCGAGTACAAAAGGCTCAAATCTAATCAATAAACCCGGGTTTTCATAGAGTTCCGACTCTAATGCATGTAATGTGGTCTTATCTCCTATTAACAAGACTTAATCAATATGTACAGGTTTAATCGGAGCTATTAGATCCAATCCTTGCTACAACAAGACTTAATCAAGAAGTAAAAAATTAATCGGAGCTGTTATAGCCAATTCTGAGGGCAAAAGGCTCGAATCTAATCAACTAACCCGAGTTTTCATAGAGTTCCAATTCGAATGCATGTAGCATGGTCTTATCTCCTATTAACAAGACTTAATCAAGAAGTAAAGGCTTTATCGGAGCTATTATAGGGAATCCTTACTACAACAAGATTTAATCAAGGAAGAAAAGATTAATCGGAACTCTTACACCCAATTCTGAGTACAAAAGGCTCAGATCTAATCAATAAACCCAGGTTTTCATAGAGTTCCGACTCTAATGCATGTAATGTGGTCTTATCTCCTATTAACAAGACTTAATCAATATGTACAGGTTTAATCGGAGCTATTAGATCCAATCCTTGCTACAACAAGACTCAATCAAGAAGTAAAAAATTAATCGGAGCTGTTATAGCCAATTCTGAGTACAAAAGGCTCGAATCTAATCAATAAACCCGAGTTTTCACAGAGTTTCGACACGAATGCATGTGATGTGGTCTTATCTCCTATTAACAAGACTTAATCAAGAAGTAAAGGCTTAATCGGAGTTATTATATCAAATCCTTGATACAGCAAGACTTAATCAATAAGTAAAAGATTAATCGGAGGTGTTATAGCCAATTCCAAGTACAAATGTGTAACACCCCAATTACAGACATCTACCCCGATTACTCGAGGGTTAGCAAAATTCAACTATTTTGCTAGTGCAAGTATAAAGTGCAAATACGAGCCATACTAGAGGTGGTATTCGGGCCGGGCCGGGACGGCCCAGGCCGGACTATGTGTATGGCTGCCATACACATCAATTTCCAAGAATATACTAATTTGAACCAACAATGGTAAATAACTGAGGGTCACATGTAATCGATAGTGAATAAATGTAATCGTACAATACAAGATCAGTATTCTAGAATAACTAAATCTCATAACATTTCATCTCAATACATACGTGATTAACCCTGGAACCGCACCAAAGGCAATGGAACTTTCTGAGGCCCCGTCGGACCCTCCCAGAGTGGTTAACTCAAAAAAATTTGTGGAACCGCACCAAAGGCAACGGAACCCTCGGAGGACTCGTCAGTCCATCCCAGAGTAAATATATATAATTAACCGGATTCAAGACTAGTATTCTGGAGTAACAAAGTCTCATTGTATGTCACATTTTAGTTATATACGTGATTAACCATGGAACTGAACCAGAGGTAAGCCTCTGAGGCCCCGTCGGACCCTCCCAGCGTGGTTAACCAAAATATATTGTGGAACCGCAACAAAGGCAACAAAACCCTCTGAGGACTCACCAGTCCGTCCTATGGTGAATATATGGATATGATCACAACCACGAGGATATATAATTTCCAAACAACACCGAATTAGTACTGTAATGCCCGGATAATTAAGGTGTATTTATCCTGAATTCGATTTGTAAGATTCGACTTTGTGACATATTAATCGATGATCAGTTTCCCGTATTCGTATCCCTACGTTTTTGTATTCCTTTCCCATGCATGCATGCATAATCCTACACCTGGAGATTCTTTATCATCCAGGCAAAGCAGATGTGGTAGTTGATGCACTGAGCCGCAAACCTGTTTCTCTTCGAGTGTTGGAAGCGCTTACGTCCCAAACAAGCATTCAACGAGAACTGATCCACGAAGGTATTGAAGTATGGTCACAAGGAGTCCAAGGACCACTATAGGTGATGGAACTAACTCGTCACTAGTCGAGAAAATCAAATCTAAGCAGTTGAATGATTCTCTGATTCTTCGGTTATGTGACGAAGCAAAGAAAGGGAAGGCCCCAGGATTCGTGATACAAGATGATGGAGTTCTGAGATTTTGGAATCGGATGTGTGTTCCCGATAATGATGTTTTGAGGCAGACAATTCTGAAGCAAGCTCACGGCGCGCCTTATTCTATTCACCCGTGCATGAGTAAGATGTATAAAGATCTAAAACAAATTTTCTGGTGGGGAAATATGAAGAAGGACGTAGCTGAATATGTTTCGAAATGTTTAACCTGTCAGCAGGTTAAGATTGAACATCAGCGGCCTGCCGGTATGTTAAAGCCACTTCCGATCCCTGAGTGGAAGTGGGAGGATATATCGATGGACTTCATCACCAATATGCCAAGGACCAAGACGGGAATGAATATGATTTGGGTTGTAGTTGATCGCCTAACCAAGTCGGCTTATTTCCTAGGAATTAAAGACACTTGGGGACCCGAGAAATTAGCACGAGTGTTTATTGCGGAAATAGTTCGATTGCATGGTACTCCGAAGACTATTTTTTTCGGATCGAGATGGTCGCTTCGTGTTGCACTTTTGGAAGGCAGTTCATAAGGCCTTGGGAACCGAGCTGAACTTTAACACGGCCAATCATTCTCAGACGGACGGTTAGTCCGAGAGGACTATTCAGACAGTAGAGGATATGCTTAGAGCTTGTGCCTTAGATTGGTCAACCAATTAGGAGGTTCATTTGCCATTGATTGAATTCACCTATAACAATAGTTGGCATGCTTCCATTAAGATGGCACCTTTTGAAGCGTTGTACGGGAGAAGATGTCGATTGCCCCTGTGTTGGGATGATTCTTCCGACTTAATCGGGATGGAACCAGAATTGATAGTTCAGACGCAACAGAAGGTAGCCCTGATTCGCGAAAGGCTATTGACTGCCCAGAGTCGACAGAAGTCTTATATAGATGTGCGCTGTCGCCCGTTGGAGTTTGAGATTGGGGACCATGTATTATTGAAGGTTTCTCCTACTCGGGGAATTTTCCGATTTGGGAGGAAAGGAAAGCTGAGTCCGAGATATATCGGGCCATTCGAGATCCTTGAAAGAGTTGGGGAATTGGCATACAGGTTGGCTTTACAGCCATCACTGAGTCACGTTCATAATGTATTCCACGTATCCCAATTGTGGAAATATGTACCGGATCCCAGTCATATCATTGATTTTGGCAAGATTGAAGTGGCTAATGATGGCTCGTTCGAAGAAAAGCCAATCAAGATACTTGAGAGTCGAGTCAAGCAATTGAGGAATAAACCGATCTCCTTGGTAAAAGTTCAGTGGTCTGGACATGGAGTCGAAGAAGCAACTTGGGAGACTGAAGATAGTATGAAGTCGAGATACCCGGAATTGTTTTCGTTTTAAGTTTCCCGGCCGAAACTTCTTTTTAGAGGGGTAGTATGTAATGCCCGGATAATTAAGGTGTATTTATCATGTATTCGATCTTGTAAGATTCGACTTTGTGACATATTAATCGATGATCAGTGTCCCTTTTTCGTATCCCTACGTTTTTGTATTCCTTTCCCTTGCATGCATGGATAATCCTACACGTCTTAACGTACGCTAATAAGGTTACGTACGTAATAGACTTCCGGTAATGTAAGTAATGGCTCATAATTCTATTTATAGAACTCAACCCCACTTCATTTCTAACTTCTACCTTGGCCGATTTTCATGCTCTGAAGATTATCCCTCACCATATACCTCTCATATCATCATCCTAGCTCGAGTTTGCAGATCATAGACCATTGGGGTTTGGTTTTCAAGCTCTCGGTGTTGAGTTTCTTCAAGTTTCTCCTTGTTCTTCACCATTTTGAGGTAGGTGATTCTTCATCAACTGGATTATGTATTCTTAGGGATGTTTTGAGCATGTTTTGAGATTATCAATTCAGTTATATTCAGGCATAGTCGAACATCATGTTGTTAGAAGTATAATTTCGGTTATGTTTTTGGATCTTCTTTGTTGTTTAGAATATTAATCGAACCTTGTAGTGTTTGGACTCCTAAACATGGTATCATGAGGCTACGAACCTGATTATGGCAAGTTTATGGATATTATCAAGTTCTTACATGATGAAATAATGCATATTGGGACATTTAATGGATTGAACTTAGGATTTATTTCCTTGAAGAAGATGATAATCAAGTGAACCTAGTAAATAAGTTCTTACGGTGTTCTTTGGGGTAATTCCGATATCTTGCTGCTTTGGATTAATGAAGAGTATGATTAGAATCATTGTAAGAAGAATTATCTTGTGGTATATTGAAGAATCCGACCGTAGGATGCATTTGATCTTAGATGGGATACTATGAGCTTTTGTCGGGTTAGTATCCTAATGTTGATTCAACTCCGAAATGGTTTAGGGCAGATTAGTAAGCTTGTATGATTGGGGATATTATGCCCTTTTGATGTTCTTATGATGATTAAAACGATTATCTGGAAACGTTAGTTATACCGGTGTTATTGTTCGTTGAAGGTTCGGGTTTTGGTGGATTGATCGAGTGAGAGTTCTTCGAGCTGGTTGGAGCTTTCTTTTTCGTAGTAGCAATGCTTATCGCCATTTCTAAGGTAAGTATCGTATTTTGAATATTGGTTTAATATTGAGGATTTTGATAATGCATATTGTTATTCATGTTGTTGGGCATGAGGTCATTCCAGTTGAATTGTCATTATATCGTTATTGATTGATTTTATGTTCATGTGGATGGACATATCGATTATTGCATATGTGTATGCATAGTTGTGTTTGTGTATGTTGTGTTGATCCTGTGAGATCACGTGATCTATGCCGAGGGCGCTGGATCGGATGTCCACTATGCGTTGGTCCGACGGGATCATCATGGGGATCTATGCTGAGGGCACTGGATCGTTGGACGGGTTATCCACCATGCGTTGGTCCGACGGGATCATCATGGTGATCTATACTGAGGGTGCTGGATCGTTGGATTACCCTTTGTTATGTTGATGGAATCATGTGGATTCGTATTGTTGGATTCCGGTAGCGGAAGTCCGTATTGTGTGTTTTATTATGCATTGTTGTTGTATATTCGATTTGTGTATTATGATACTTGTACTAGCATCGTTTTGCTAACCCCTTCGGGGTGGACATTTGTTTTGATGTTCAGGTAGCCGAGGAGCGGGGAAACAGCCACAGTAGTCCAATCCTACAGATCCAACATCTTCATACAACAGAAGTTAAGTACGTTGGACACAACAGTATGACTATAGGTGTTTTACTTTAGGAAAATTAAAACACATCCAACATGACTGGAGAATAGATTCAAACCGTTGTGAGATAAAAATTGTTTATTCATAAAGTATTTGCAGTTAAAGCCGAATTTAGTGCTGGTAGGACAGCATTTAATGCGGCCGAAAGAGACAAGTCTGATCGCGCTGAAGAGCATTTAATGCAAAGTCAAAAAGAATGTCTGAAGCATTAAATGCAAGCTGCCTTTAATTCAAACATTCAGCAGCTGCCAATCAGAGACGCCTACATCCCACTAACCGTCCAACAACTACATTTATAACACATCTATTTCCATGGTTATAAATAGCCCCAAGCAAGAGGACATTGTACACTTAGATTATTCATTCTCGCGTATACACCTGACAGATAGCTCTGACAATCTACCTACAAAAGAGTAGTATATTTCCTGACCATATAGCAGTATCTAAGCGAAGAAAAATACAAAGTCCTCAATGCAAACAACACAACATACAACGAATGTTCGTAAAAGATTTAGCTGCTGTTTAAAATGATTCTACCATCTTTACCATTGAGATGAACCTTAGCCCTGTGTGGACTAAGTCCTTGTGTATTTCGACCAGTGTGGTAAGAATAGCATTGAAGACGAAGCTTCAATTTGTGTGAGAAAAAGAAAGTCGAAAGAGCTGAAGCCAATCTATGTGAATGGTCAAAGTTGTGGTCCCTGTATCAATCTGTGTGAAAGATACAGAGAGAGGTTTAGATAAAGTCATGTAGTTGTGTACGTAGTGATTAAACGTTTTACTCCTATGTGGAGGACCTGTGGACGTAGAGGGGTTTACCTCGAACCACTTAAATCTGTGTGTTATTTACTTTCCTTCCTTACTGTTTTCATTTAACTGTGATTTATAGTATACATTGTGAAAACTCTGTACGCATCAAGCAAACAGGAGAGTACGCAGTTCCTGTATTTACAGAAACTCACTATCAGACTTCCTCTATGCAATTAACTTCGAAAATCATACAGCTTATTGTATTTTCACCTTCTAAGTTGTTTACTGTATGCTCCGTGGCCAACACTTCGTTATCTCAAAAGATAATTAAAAATCAAGTACATGAATAACTACATCTAAGTTTCTGCATAGATACATGCCATTTTTGTTCTCATTCTAAGTTTAACCGAATTAAATTATTCTCCTCTTACAAAGTGAGTATGTGTTCACTTACAAATCAGTAGGTTTAGTACTTAGTAGTCAAAATTTAGGCAAACACAAAATACATATTACATGTCATAAATTTATGCAATATTGAGACAAACACAAAATACATATTACATATAGTCATATACCAATAATTTTATATATAATATATTTATAGAATCCATATAATATATATAGTTATAACTTTTATGTATAGATCATTATAAATAAGTAAAAAAAAGAAGAAAAAGTTTGAACTGTGTAACTTCGATTCTCTTGGTGTATGTTGTGTTTGACAAATATTAGTTTTTTGATTTATATTTTGATTGACAATATTTTAATATGTTTATGCAGGCACATGGCTTCTCCTCCGAATCCTCCTCGTTTTCCTTCTCATTCTCCTCGTACTCCTCATCATTCTCCTCATTCTCCTCCTCATTCCGATGCTTCTCCTCATACGCAGACTACTTCTGTTAGGAATACTTGTTAGATTTTGATGATGTCATCCCTGTACTTGTGATTTATTCAAATGTATACTCTAAATACTTGGCATTGTAAAGAAGAACCAAATGAGTATCTTCTTTGATCCATTGATGTAGGCTAAGATTGATCTGAAGTTAATTAGTTAAAAATCTAAGTATAGAACCGCCAATATATCAGATAAGTTATCAGGCGACTTTTTATAATACGAGTTTTGGTCAACAGAAATATCAAAGAGGTTTGACCAAAACACTATATCAGCCGAAGAGAAGACGAGTTATCATCAGGCGAGAAATGTTCAGTCGAGTCTTAGTTAACTCAAACAGATCAGAGAAGGTTGACCACAGACAAGTTATCATCAGACAACTTATTATCAGACGAGGTCTGGTCAACTCAAGTGTCAGCTGAAGTTTGACCATCAGATCAGAGAACATTCATCAGACCAGAGAACATTCATTAGATCAGAGAACATACATCAGATCAGAGAAAATCCATCAGATCAGAGAGGAGTTAACCATCAGATCAGAGAACTTCTACAAAGTTATATCAGAGAAGTTTTACATCAGAGAGGATTGACCACACATCTGGCAGGTCTGACCAAGAGATATCAGATAAGTTTTTCAGACAAGATATCAGCCAAGTTTAAGAAACTCAGTTTACGTCGGCAAGCGTTGAAGTCAACAAAAATGGAAATTGACATGCAGACGTAAGGAGACAAACCAAAAAGATTCCCAGAAAGTTAGGAATAAAATATTCCTTGATATCAGCGTACTGAAGAATTATGAATATAAAAATCGAGAAAAACGGCACGACCAAAGGAATTCTTTCTAACGGTTGGAATTGAAAAGGGAATCAAGCCATGCAATGGAATGATAAGATAAACAGAGAATTCCTGTCACTCCCCCAACATCTGGAAGGACGAGGGCGCGACGTACCAGTCGATCAATCAATAAAAGTGTAGCAATAAATAGCGGAAGCTAAATACCGATTGGATAAAATTTTCAATCAACGATCTTAACCCGAAGTTCTAAGATTCGTTGTAACAAAAGTTGATAATCAAAATACAGTGATCATAAGTTCGCAGTGGAAAAATAACAGACGATTCAAAGTACGAAACATAGTAAATTATTACAAGTCGGGATAAAAACAGAAATTTTAAGTCTATGCGGCGGTCTTCTAATCGGTCTCTTCCACAAAGCCTTTCTCGTCTTCTGCTGGTTGCTCATTCTCTGGTTTAAAAGGGAAAACGGTGATGTGATACAATAGGTCTCAATGAGTGGGTGATCGTGTACGAGTGTGGCTTTCTTTCCTTTGAAAATTTCAAGTGATGCATGACTTTGTCAAGTTATAAGAAAAGTGAAAAATGTTTCAAATGTAGGTCACAAGTCGTCCAGGTACAAGTCTAGAAGGGGGGTGAATAGACTTGTAGAAACTCTTAAACTCTTTTTCACGAAGAGTGAGTTTCTTCAGCTGATAGGTAAACAAATGACTTGGAGTCGTTTGTTCTTTAATATATGCGGAAGTCAGCTGATGACGAATAGAAAGCGACTAATGAAACACTTAACAATGAATGCAGCAGTTAAAGTATGATGCAATAAAACAGTAAAGAACGCAGGCGATTATAGTGGGGTAATCCTCTTCTAATCCACTTTTCTCCAAACCAGTTGGAGATGAATTCACTATAATTCTCAACGAGTGATAAATATTACAGCGATTCAAACAAAACTACAACAGCTTCCAACCAGTGGAAATCCGTGCCGTTGTACCACACTTGACTTCCTTGCACCTCTTGATCCTTGATCCTCAGATGCCTTTACAGTCTCTAACTTCAACCAGTCAAGTACCCCGAACTCAGGATTATATACAAGAGTTTTTGTCTTCTCCAACTAAGAGCTTCTTTAAGTATGAACTTTTAGAATCGCTCTTTTCACGATGCTATAGATTGCTTTTTGATTTCTTGAATGCTTTGATCGCTTGAAAGTATGTTCGCACCAGTGATTGCTCAGTTTCAAATCTTCGAATATATATAGGTCACGATCTCTGAGCTTTTTCCTTGTAGCCGTTGCAAATCTTTTGAACAAATCCGTCCGTTGGAGGGAGACTTCTTTGTTTAATCTTTACGAGCGTTGCAATTTGGATTCCCATTATGTTAATCTATCTTCCGACCGTTGTGAAGACTCTGCATGTGATGCGCCGAATCTTTTGATTATAAAACGTTTAAAGTCTTCAAGGTGGGTCTGGATAGCTTTTTTAATTCATATCTCTTGCGGGAATCACTCCAATTTGTCTCTTCACGTTGCATGTGACTTTCCATAATACTTGACTTTTCAACGCATACTAATGTGGACTTGGAGTACTTGGCTGACTTCGACTAGGCTGATGAGCAGTTAACATCTCTGCAGTCTGGACCTCTCTGATGTTCACTATTTGTGACTTATCTGATCAGGTGACTTGCCTGCGGTACCTTGGCTGCAGTCTGGTCAAACTTCTCTGATAAATTGTGTTGACCAGAACTACTCTGACTCGACTCGACTGATCCTCTCTGATGGACTTAGCTGTACTCAGTACTTAGCTGATTTTAGCCTAACTAATTTTTGGCCTACAGAAGATACTCATTTGGTTCTTCTTCACATTTTGCCAAGTTTTATACTTAACATATTTGGCCTATGGAAGATACTCATTTGGTTCTTCCTTACATTTTGCTAAGTTTTATACTTAACATATTTGGCCTATGGAAGATACTCATTTGGTTCTTCCTTACATTTTTGCTAAGTAATAAACATTTGATTTTATATTAATGACATCATCAAAATCTAACAAGTATTCCTAACAAATTCCCCCTATTTTGATGATGGCAAAACTTTAAACAAGTAACCAAATGATCAAGTCTGCACTTAAGTGCAAGACACAAACTAAAATCAGTCTAGTTTTTGAGACAACTGGGAATTGTCATTCAAAAAGACTGTTATAAAATTAATTTTACAAGTACATGTCTGAATTTTACAAGAAAATTTTAAGTACATAAATCATTACAAGTAAAAATAAGTAAGAGTCATCTGCCTCTTCCTCTTGCCTCTTGAATAGCCGTTTGGCGGTGTCTGAAGGGTTTAGCTCCAATTGGTCTTGTTTTGACTGGGGCAAGACCATACTTCCTTTTCACGACAAGGGCTGCAAAGGCTTGCTCTTCTTGGGATGAAAATTTGTTCTCAAGACATAGCTTCTTGATTTTCCTTTGTAGCGTAAGTTCATCCAACGCACCTCCTCTTTCCATAGTAGGAGGATCTTTGGCAGTGAATACAAGAATCCTGGGATAGACATTTAGTTTCCCAGCATGTTTCTTCAGAATAGCCCAAAGTTGCGGATGGGCTGCCTCCATGAAATTTATGAAGATTTGCTGTGGGGAGAGATTATCATCCTGGAGTATTTCCCAGATGTAGTAGTCTGTGATAAACTTCTTTCTTGCAGATCCCCACATCTCCAGAGATTCATATGGATCAAAATCCTCCACAAACCACAACTCCTTTCCTTCCCACTCTAGAGTAGGCTCAAGACCTCCTCTAGTCCTCCTTTTATTGCCTTCAGGCTGGTCAGCCTGTTCTGGATCTGATCCTCCCTTCCTTTTCAGGCTTGATGGTCCTTCAATTTGAAGGATATCTTGCCTCTTTTTTGTTCTTAGCTATGCCCTTATCTCTCCTTGATTACTTCCTTCCCCCTGAACTCTATCTTCCCCCCTTTTGCCAGCATCAACTAGGGTAGTTAATTGCTGCTCCATTCTGCTCATCCAATCAGACATGCCAAATGGCATTCTGTTGTTGGTAGGGGGAGGGGGCTGAGGAACTTCTCTCTGCAGCAAAGTGTCGATCTTTGCATTGATGGATTGAAGGTCAGGAGTGACCTGAGATGCCAGCAGCTCTCCAATTGTATTTTTCACTATCTGCCTGATCAGCTCAGTCACGGTAGGTGATATCTGAGCTGGTGGAGAGTGCTCTCCTGAGCCTTCTGCAATTGAACCACCGGGTGCAAGCTTCACATGCACTGGTACTCCAGATGGGGTCTTCTCTGGGGCCCCGATGCCGAGTCTCGGCTAACTCTGCGTCTAGGCTGGTGTACGGCGTGTACCACGATCTATCTGCAGCTTCTTGTGTCGGCTCTGGCTCCGGCTCCTTTTCTTCTTCTGCCTTCTCTTCCTCTTTCTCCTGTTCCTCCTCCTTTTCTTCTTCCGCCTTCTCTTCCTCTTTCTCCTATTCTTCTTCAATATTTTCCTTTTCTTTTTCCTCATCCTTTTCTTTTTCTTTTTCAGCTCCTTCATCTCCTCCATCATCATCATCCTCATCTTTATTGTTATCATCCTTGCCATCTTTTTCTCCTTCACCATAATTCTCCTTTTCATCATCATCATCCTCCTTCTCTCCTTCATCTTGTTCTACTTCTTCTCCTTCTTCTTCTTCTTCTTCATTCAACTCTTCTGTCTTCTCCATTTCCTCAGGTTGATTTTCAACTAAGATCTTTTCTTCTTCTCTGCTCTCTTCCTTCTCTTCTTCTTCATCGTCCAAAACAACAACTTCTTTATTTTCTTCTCCATCTACCTCCTCAATCCTAATTTCCTTTTCAACTACCTCCTCAACAACTTTCTCATAAGATCCATCAAAGATACTAAGCATAATGCAGTGGATGAACTGGTCCATGTTGGTTTTAAAATTGGACATGTACCAGTCCTCCTGAATGATCAAAATTGTGCTGATGTTTTACAAAAATCTATCAGCACATCCTCCATGGCTTGGGGATAGTCCCAACCACAAGTGTCAATAAAAGATTGAAGTTTGAAAAAAGATAGGGATTTCAAAAATTTCCATTCTTCAAAAACTTCAAGGAACGATTGTTTTAAGGCTAGAGGTTTAACAAGTTGTAGTTGTTCGATGGATAGATTGAAAGTATTATTTTCTAAGAGGTTAAAAATATAGTTTGCTTCAGGGATTGAAATTATTAGACCTGCTTCTTCTTCCTCAGAGATGTAGGCTGGGGTGAGTACAACCACAATCTGAGTCTCGTGGGTGCTTGGGGCAGGCTGGTCTTCTAGGTGAGTTGGTGACCTGGCTGAGGGGCTGGCAAGATGATCAGACTGCTCTTCCTCACTAAAGTGCAGTCTCCTGGGCCTCTTGGGAGAGGGTTCTGGTGATGACTGCATGATAGAAGGTCCTTCAGGGGCTGGTCCCCTTCTCTTAAATCGAACTGCTATGGGAGTGTCATCGGACTCGGTGACTGACTCGACTGCAGTTGGGATGTCAGTTGCAGGTCAGTCCGACTCTCCTGACGAATAATATCTCGGATATGGCCTTGTGTCAGGTAGGTCCTTCAGCATCTGGGCTGATCTCCTTGTGCCTCCCAATTTTCTCAGCTTCTCTTGGTCCAGATGACCAAGTCTTTTGTTGGGATGGAAGGGGTCAGTGCTTCCCTTCGCCATGCCTGTCTTTTCCAGCATCCAACTCAGCTACGTTCCAAACGCCAGCTTTGTTTTAAATCTCTTCTCATCAACAAGCCATTCGGCTTTGTTGACCTCTCGAACGAGTTGCCTGAATATGTAATCGCTACCAATTTCTTCTTCCCGAATTAGTGCTCCCGGACTATAAATTTTACCCGACGACGATTGATCATAGCTAGGCCATCCCCATGATTATTTTGTTGGTTATGTCCAACGCAAAACGATAAACTCTCTTAATCTCATTCCTCTTGGCGGTGAGTTTCAGTTTTTCCGTCACATTCTCCTCTTTGATCTTCTTCGAGGTTTCGGCAGAAGACTGTTTGAGTGCTTCGACGGCTATGCCGCGGTGCTTCATACCGAAAATAGTACGGATCGACTCTCGAGATATGTCGACCTGATTTCCTCCGACTGTGCTCCGAATTCCGTCTTGAATTATACAGGCTTCGCGATAGAACGCGATAACATCCTCCTTGTACAGATGTTGAGGATTGATGTCTAGGAATGGGTAGATCCCATTGAGCTTCATCGCGCGGATTAGGTTAAACACGTCGTAATCCTCCAGATTAGTTTCCAATAAACCTTCAAAATCAACGACCAGCGAGAAAATAATCTGGTCCTTGACCGCCTTCAGATTGACGCCTTCGAAGTAGGATGCCATTTCTGCAAACAAAAGATTTTAGTGTATTTGGTGTTCAAGGAATTTTTTGCTCTGAAAAATCTAGGGTTTAAGTAGCGTAAAGGGTAAAGTAAAGTGTTTTCTTTCCTTATAAAGAAGATGAAAAGACGTATGGATTAATTTATAATATATTTGAAATGGTGGTATGCATTTTGAGATTCTTTTGAATTTCAAATTTGAATCGGTGGTCCATTTTAAAATTTGACGGTTGGTTTTGATTGGCCACCGTGGAGGTCGATTTAATAAGCGATTGACGCGTGTATTAAAAATGCCACTTGTGAAACGAACATTAATATATTTAAATGCCATTTGTGAACCAAAATTAATATAATAATATTATGAATATGGCAGATAATAATTAAATATTCAGAGGTCGGTTTAGTAAACTTAGCTGGTCTGATTTGTTGACTGTTGACCGCTCTGCATCAGGTGAGTTGACTTCTCGCCTGATATTCTGATCAGCTAGGTTGCTTTGTCCGTCCTTCGTCTTCTTGCCTGCATCAGCTAGGATCTGATTCTTCAGCTGGGTCTGTCCTTCCTCTGAAATGCTTCAGCTTGCTTCAGTACTAGATTCCCAATCTAGTAATCCAAGATCTCTGCTCAGCTCCAAAAATCTTTCTTCTGGCAAGGGTTTGGTAAAGATGTCAGCTATTTGATAGTCTGTTCCGACTCTTTCAACTCTAACGCTTTTGTTAAGCACATGGTCTCTGATGAAGTGGTGCTTAATATCAATGTGCTTCGTCCTTGAATGCAACACCAGGTTGTTGGTTATTGCAATAGCACTATTGTTGTCACACTAGATAGGAACTTCATTTGCAATGATATTATAATCCCTTAGCTGCTGTCTAATCCATAAAATCTGTGCACAACAGCTACCTACAGCTAGGTATTCTGACTCTGTAGAAGAGATAGAGTTAGAAACCTGCTTCTTGCTAAACCAGGATATCAGTCTGGTTCCTAGGAATTGGCATGTTCCACTAGTTCTCTTCCTGTTGATTTTGCATCCTGCGAAATCTGCATCAGAGTATCCTGACAGCTCGAAATTATCATCCTTGGGATACCATAGTCCAAGATTGATTGTAGACTTAAGGTATTTTATTATCCTCTTGGCTGCATCTAGGTGTGATTGCTTCGGCTTGGACTGGAATCGCACACAAACTCCTACGGCATAGGATATGTCTCGCCTGCTTGCAGTGAGGTACAGAAGAGATCCAATGAGTCCTCTGTAGTGGGTTGAGTCCATTGATATGCCTGCCTCATCTGCATCCAGATGAGTACTTGTGCTCATAGGAATTCTTGCTGGCTTGGCTGATTCCATTCCATATCTCTTGATCAGATCTTTGGTATACTTAGCTTGGTTGATGAAAATTCCTTTTTCCATCTGCTTAACTTGTAGTCCGAGAAAGAAGTTAAGCTTTCCCATCATACTCATCTCAAATTCTCCTTGCATGAGATTGGAGAATTTCTCGCATAGCTCTGGATTGGTTGATCCGAATATGATGTCATCCACATATATCTGGACTATTAATATGTGGCCTTCGTGCTCTACTCTGAATAGTGTTTTGTCCACTTTCCCTTTGCAAAAACCATTTTTCTCAAGAAACACAGACAATGTTTCATACCACGCTCTAGGTGCTTGCTTAAGTCCATAGAGAGCCTTTAACAGCTTATAGACTTTGTCTCCTTTGACAAAACACGGGGTTGCTCTACATAGACTTCTTCTTCTAGGATTCCATTTAGAAAAGCACTCTTTACATCCATCTGATATACTTCAAAATCCTTGAATGCAGCATATGCGAGGAATAGTCTGATGGCCTCCAATCTTGCAACAGGTGCATAGGTTTCATCAAAATCTATTCCATCACACTGTGCATAAACTTTTGCTACAAGTCTGACCTTATTTCTAACAACAGTTCCGTCTTCATCACTCTTATTTTTGTACACCCATTTGGTGCCAATAACTTTCTTGTGATCAAGTCTGTCTGTTAGTTCCCAAACTTTGTTTCTTTCCATCTGCTAAAATTCCTCTTGCATGGCATTTATCCAAGAGTAATCTTCTAGGGCTTGTTCTGTAGTTTTAGGTTCTATTTGTGACATAAAGCATGAGAACATAGCCATTCCTGCTGGTAGGGTTGATTGTCTTGTCTTAACTCCATCTGTCAACTTTACGATGATTTGCTGGATTTAGTGATCTTTGAGCCACTTGGGGATGTCGTCCTCTTCTGGGTTTGTTCCCCCTGTTGGATTGCTCTGGTGGATTTCTGCATTAGCTGGGTTCTGGTCTGCAACTGGATCATCTATCGTCTTGTCATCTGCAGGTTGGTTCTGATCTGCAGATGAGTCTTTGTCAGCTACAGCTAGGTCTTCATCAGCGGCAACTGGATCAGATAGGTTCGGTGATCCTGTCTGATCTGCAGTTGGGTCTTCAGCAGCTGCAGCTGAATCATCAGGCTGGTCTGCAGGTGAGTCCACCATTCCAGTGTCATGTATAATGACTTCTTCAAGGGTTGCTGACTTGAGCTTGTTCTCAATTAGCTCAACTTGCTTCCTGTACTCAACGGTAGATTCATCAAAAAAAACATGGGGTGTTTCCTCCACAACTAAGGTTCTTTTATTGAAAACTCTATATGCCTTGCTTCTTTGTGAATATCCCATAAAGAGACTGTCATCAGTTTTAGCGTCAAATGCATTTAGTTGTGTTTTACCATTGTTGTGGATGAAACACTTACAACCAAAGACATGAAAGTAAGCAACAGTAGGAGTTCTATTATTCCAAACCTCATAGGGAGTTTTGCCATGTCTCCCTACTATCATACTCCCTGTGCAGGTGTGACAGTGTGTTGTGACTTGACCCGAACCTTTTAAGCAGTCCGCTCGCAATCATGGACCTTGCTGCTTCCTTCAGGGTTCTGTTTCTTCTTTCAGCAACACCATTCTGCTGGGGCGTCCTCGCTGCAGAGAGCTCATGCTGGATCCCATTCTGATCACTGTAATCAGTTATCGCCTTGTTGAGAAACTCTCCCCCTCTATCTGATCTGATCTTGATGATAGATAGGGATTTCTCATTCTGGATCCTTCTCAGCAGCTCAGGTAGCTTAGTAAAGGTTTCACTTTTCTTATATAGGAAGATAATCCAAGTGTACCTTGAATAATCATCTACTATTACAAGTGCATGTTTTCGGCCGCTCAGAGTCCTTGGCTTGATAGGACCAAATAGATCCATGTGGAGTAGATCTAAGATCCTTGTTGTGAGAGTTGTAGGCTGGACTGGCTTGAACGATGCTCTGGTCTGCTTTCCTTTCTGACATGCATCACAAAGCGCTTCCTTCTTGAATGCTTCATTTGGAAGTCCTCTGACCAGATTCTGAGAACTGATCTTGTTGATGGATTTGAAGTTCAGGTGACATAATCTTTTATGCCACATCCATCCATTCTCAGCTACTGTCTTGGATAGAAAACAGGAGTTAGGTGTTCCTGTGTTCCAATCAATCATATAGACATCTCTCCTTCTGAAACCTTGTAGCTTTACTTCTCCAGATAAGATATGTATCACCATACATTTCCAGATGGTGAAGACTACTAGGTTCTTCTCGTCACAGAACTGCTTATGATGAGGAGGTTGTACTTGAGCCCTTTGACATAATGAACTTTGGATGTCACAATATTTCCTCAGTGCAGCTCTCCAAAGCCCTTTGTTTGTCCTCTAGAGCCATCTCCACAGGTTACATCGAGAACTCTTTCTTTGATGTATTTGGACAGCATCTTCTTGTTCCCGGTCATATGCCTAGAGCATCCAGAATCTACAAACCATTCTTCACCTCCAAAATTTGAGCTTGTGGAGATGTGGTTGTAGTCCTTCCACCTTTTCTGCAATCAGACAAGCAGAGATTTAGGTACCCAAATCTGTGTGGGTCCTTTGGGGTTAGATGGTTTCCTGGAGAATTGATTTCTCCTTGGATTGTGAAAGTAGTTATTATTATTATTATAACCCTCATAAGGTATGTAAGTTCGAGGTCTAATCTCCTGTTGGGATTGTATACTGGATATTCCTCAAAATTTTGATAGTGTGGGCCATTTCTAAATCTTGGCTGAGACCATTTATTGAATCTTTGAGGTCTCCACACTTGTTCATTTTGGAAATTGGGATAACCTTGAGGTTTCCATCTACCCCTCCCATTTTGAAATCTATTTTTAGGGAGTTGTTGGTAATAGTGGGCATGTAGTCTGGGCTGCTGCTTTTGCCTGGGCCATTGCCTAGTCGCCTGTCTAGGTGGCTGCCTTGTGTAACCTGACTGCAGCCTAGACATGTGACTTGGCTGTGGCCTGTTTTTAAATATCGGTTTATATGTAGGCTCAACAGTCGAGACAATTGTTTCTCCCTTGATAAACTTTCTTTTAGAACTAGAGGGAGTGTGAGGATCATATCCAAGGCCTGATTTGGAATATAGTGGCCTTTTATTGGTACACAATTCTTCCCGGGGTTGAAGACGCCTTCGGGAGGTTATTTCTGCGCTGAGTCTTATTTACTCAGTCGACTTAGTAAACTCAGCTTTGGCATGAGCAAGTGCAGCTGATTTTTCTTTAAGTAAAACGGTTAGTCTGTTTATCTCAGCTGTATTAACATCAGCCTGGTTTTTAAAGTCAGCTGCAGTTATCTCAACCTTATTCAGATCTAGGCTGAGTTTTTCGAAATCATTTTTCAGCTGCCTATTCTCATCTTGCAGCTGAGTCTTCTCTGTTGATACAGTTTGGTGCGCAGATTTGAGTGTTTCAAAATCTTTAAATAACTGATTTACCGATTCGTGCAGATCCATATCTTGTGACATGGCTGAACTGTTATTTGAACCGGTGGGTTTAGAAGTTACCTCTTCATCAGCTAGGTTTGGCATCAGGCAGTCATACTCTTCATCTTCATCAGAAAAGAATCCGCTGCTTGATTCGACATGCTCCTGGTCTTCTCCGATGAGGGCCTTCCTTCTATCTTCTTTTCTGCCCACCTCCTTCTTGCTTTCATCCTTCTTGAGCTCAGGACAGTCCATTTGGATGTGTCCGGTCTTGTGACAATTGTAGCACTCTACTTTCCAGCTTCCAGCTTTCTGGTTCCTTCTTGGATTCTCCTTATAATTTTTCTTGTATTTGGAGTAGTTCTTTCTAAAGTTGTTGACCCTTTGCATTATAAACGCTATTTCTTCTTCAAAATCTAATGGATTTGGAGGCTTTATATCAGATAGGCTCTTGGCAGGGGACTCGGCTGCAAATGCTATTCCCTTCTCTGCAGGCTCAGTTGAGGATGAACTTGGAAGCTCGAACTCATAAGCCTTCAGATCAGAGAACAGCTCTTGGATCTTTATCTTATTCAGGTCCTTGGACTCTCTCATAGCCACGACCTTCATGCTCCATTCAGGGTTGAGAGATCTGAGAACCTTCAGTGCCATTTCCCTGTTGCCATAGGTTTTGCCGAGGGAGTTGATCTCATTAATAATCTCAATGAACCTTGTGTCCACTTGATCTATGGATTCGCCGTTCTTCATTTTGAAATTGTCAAACTTTTGAATGGCGATTGACAATTTATTTTCTTTGATTAGCTCCGTTCCTTCACACATTAAAGCTAATGTTTCCCAGATTTCCTTGGCATTCTTGCAGTTCTTGATCTTGACCATGGTGGATTTGTCAAGAGTCTGATATAATACATCTCTGGCCCGGTTATCAAGATTGGCCAGTTTTCTTTCTTCGGGAGTCAGCTCTGTCCTCTTCTTTGGAATCTTCTCTGGCTTCCCTGCTGCGATATCCTCTGCTGTGTTGTCCTTCTCGAAGATGAATGGACCATCCTCTATGATGCACCACATGTCGTCATGAATCGAAGATAAGTGTGCCTGCATCCTTATCTTCCACAGATCATACTCGTCAACTGAAAACACAGGGAGTCTAGAATGCATGTGTTCCATTATAAAATGAGAGTAAAGATATATATATATCTGATATAGATCTGGTTCGTGAAATAAATGAACCAACCTCTCCGATACCCCTTGTAGGTCACAAGTCGTCCAGGTACAAGTCTAGAGGGGGGTGAATAGACTTGTAGAAACTCTTAAACTCTTTTTCACAAAGAGTGAGTTTCTTCAGCTGATAGGTAAACAAATGACTTGGAGTCGTTTGTTCTTTAATATATGCGGAAGTCAGCTGATGACGAATAGAAAGCAACTAATGAAACACTTAACAATGAATGCAGCAGTTAAAGTATGATGCAATAAAACAGTAAAGAACGCAGGCGATTATAGTGGTCTCAGAGGTGGGGTAATGCTCTACTAATCCACTTTTCTCCAAACCAGTTGGAGATGAATTCACTATAATTCTCAACCAGTGATAAATATTACAGTGATTCAAACAAAACTACAACAGCTTCCAACCAGTGGAAATCCGTGCCGTTGTACCACACTTGACTGCCTTGCACCTCTTGATCCTCGATCCTCGGATGCCTTTATAGTCTCTAACTTCAACCGGTGAAGTAACCCGAACTCAGGATTATAGACAAGAGTTTTTGTCTTCTCCAACTAAGAGCTTCTTTAAGTATGAACTTTTAAAACCGCTCTTTTCACGATGCTATAGATTGCTTTTTGATTGCTTGAATGCTTTGATCGCTTGAAAGTATGTTCGCACCGGTGATTTCTCAGTTTCAAATCTTCGGATATATATAGGTCACGATCTCTGAGCTTTTTCCTTGTATCCGTTGCAAATCTTTGGAACAAATCCGTCCGTTGGAGGGAGACTTCTTTGTTTAATCTTTCTGAACGTTGCAAGGCTGGATTCCCATTATTTTAATCTATCTTCCGACCGTTGTGAAGACTCTGCATGTGATGCGCCGAATATTTTGATTATAAAACGTTTAAAGTCTTCAAGGTGGGTCTGGATAGCTTTTTTAATTCATATCTCTTGCGGGAATCACTCCAATTTGTCTCTTCACGTTGCATGTGAATTTCCGTAATACTTGACTTTTCAACGCATGCTGACGTGGACTTGGAGTACTTGGCTGACTTCGACTAGGATGATGAGCAGTTAACATCTCTGCAGTCTGGACCTCTCTGATATTCACTGTTTGTGACTTATCTGATTAGGTGACTTGCCTGCGGTACCTTGGCTGCAGTCTGGTCAAACTTCTCTGATAAATTGTGTTGACCAGAACTACTCTGACTCGACTCGACTGATCCTCTCTGATGGACTTAGCTGTACTCAGTACTTAGCCGATTTTAGCCTAACTAATTTTTGGCCTACAGAAGATACTCATTTGGTTCTTCTTTACATTTTGCCAAGTTTTATACTTAACATATTTGGCCTATGGAAGATACTCATTTGGTTCTTTCTTACATTTTGCCAAGTTTTATACTTAACATATTTGGCCTATGGAAGATACTCATTTGGTTCTTCCTTACATTTTTGCCAAGTAATAAACATTTGATTTTATATTAATGACATCATCAAAATCTAACAAGTATTCCTAACATCAAAGATATGCCGCGATTTATCGAAAAATAATCGTGTAGTAGTGAAATAATATAATCATGTCCCCGTAGACAGATGTCAAGTCAATCAATCAGTCAATCAGTCGATCAGTCGATCTAGCTTTGAATCCTACTGATGTGGACTTAGGATTCTAGTCTCTCCTTATTACTCCTAGCAGTATAGGCCATCGCCCCAAGATTTGGACCGTCGCCCCAATAGCTGAGCCTTCGCTCTCACACTTAGCGTGTGCTTCCTTATCTCTTATTTGGGCTCGGTATGTCCTTATCTATGGGTCAATATACCCGGATCACACCATAATCGCGATTATACCCCAAGTTCTACGACTCAGGTCCCTCGGAACACTCCGTTCCTCGGTTATGGGAATAGGCAACAACAACAGCCTTGTTCATGAACCGCAGCCGCGCTGCTCGATCCAAGACTCAGTCTAACCATCCCGACTCGATTTGGACTCTAGAGGTGGCTCCTACATTTCAAGAGGTGGCCCCCGGATTTTAGGTCCGCTTTCTATTTCGTATGGGTTCAAGAGGTGGCCTCCATCCGTGGACGTGGCACTTTGTCCGGATAGAGTTAGAGGGCGGACCCGTCCATGGCACTTTGTTTGTATAGCACTTAGTACCCGGATAGTCACAATTATCAGTTAGTTGCATAGCACACGTAACACTTAAACATTCGATCAGTGAGATTAATTGCGTCTTTTGATTAAGTGTGGAATATGGTTACTTATATTTGTGGCACGGTAATACGGGATAGGACTTGTATGTTAATTTGAAAGGGCGATTTACATCTGACTACCTTTTTAGATGACTTAATTACAGTTTAGTCCCTATTGTTTCAGATATTACAATGAAGGATAAACTTTGCACTGTCCAGAAACTATATTTACAACGAAGGACAAAAGTCAAACTTTCAGATGATGTCACTGGAGAGAGAGTACTGATATTCCGAATTTGCCCTTTTCTTTTTCTTTTTCTTTTTTACCCATTTAATTTTCGCCCCACGTGGGTGGCACATGCTGGACCTCATTGTAATATAGATAACACTTTTGGGCTTCAGTGTAATAAATTTTCAAGTTTTCTAGAAAAAAATATTTTTTCAAAAAAAGAAAGTATTTTCTGGAAAAAAAATTATTATTTTTCTGATAAAAAAAATTTCTGGGAAAAAATTATATTTTTGAAAAAAACATTATTTTATGGAATTTTTTATTTTTTCGAAAAAATTAAAAAATATTTTCTGGAGAAAAAATTATTTTTTGGCAAAATAATATTTTTTTCGAAATAAAATTATTTTCTCGAAAAAATATTATTTTTCCGAAAAAATAAAATTATTTTCTGGAAAAAAATAAAGAAAAATATTTTTTCGAAAAAAAATTAAAAAGAGAATTCTACAGGAAAAAATATTTTTTGTCAAAATAATATTTTTTCGAAATAAAATTATTTTCTGTAAAAAATATTATTTTTTAAAAAATAAAATTCTTTTCTGAAAAAAAAAATAAAAAAAAAATATTTTTCCGAAAAAATAAAAAATATTTTCTTGAGAAAAAGTTTTTTTTGGCAAAATAATATTTTTTCAAAATAAAATTATTTTCTTGAAAAAATATTATTTTTTGGAAAAATTAAATTATTTTCTGAAAAAAATAAGATATTTTTGCGAAAAAATAAAAAAATTATTTTCTGAAAAAAATTATATTTCAAAAAAAAAATTATTTTCTGAAAAAAGAATATATTTTAAAAGAAATGTATTACCAAACACTTTAATAACTTATAAGGTATTTGTTTCATATGAAATGTATTTTAAAAGAAATATTTTATTAAGTAAATAGAGGGGCATTTTCGTCTTTTTAATAGAAGTCAACACCAATTCAGATTTTTGTCCTTCGCTGTAATTTATGAAACAATAGGGACTAAAGTGTAAAGAGGCCATCTAATAGGGTAGTTGACTGTAATTTCCCCTAATTTGAAAATATTCTCAATATTTCATCAACAGATTTAAAGGGTTCAGGTCAGATGTATTGGATTGGTAGGTTCGATGAAAAGAAGTCGAGATTTTTTCTGAAGTTGGTCGAAACGACGTTTATACCCTCAGGTTGAGCCTAAGCATTTTGGAGATATGAAATGAATTCGGATAATCATGAAAATTTATAAGAAGGTCAAAGATACTATTTCAATTTCAGATTTAAGAAGAGATTCGGAATTTATAGTTTCGGGACTGAAATTTCTAGAAATTACGAATTTGCCCCAAAACTTAACAAAATTGCTCCGAGGCCTTTAGAGCTACGAATTTAGCAGGGAATTTAACGAAATTTTACGAGATGTCTCGTGATGAACCAGAAATCCAATATTTGTGAAAATGTCCAGAAAATTCGAACTTGGTCCAGAATTTTTGATTTCTTGCATTTTGACCCGGAATTATTTTAAAATTACAAATTTGACCAATAAGCTTAGATATCGAACTACGGTTCACATTAAACTTTACGAACAGCCTATATGTGACATAATATATGATATGTAGGGTCCAGAACAGTTTATTCTCGAAAATTTCAGTTTAGTCCCAACTTTTCACAAATTATAATTTACACCCCTAAAGTTCCGTTTACTCAAATCAAGTCATGTTTTGCCACAAATAAGTTATCCACATACCCTAACATAATCATATACCATATAGTTCTAAATTTTGGTAGGGTTTCAACAAGATTTCAAATAGGACATACAGTATTCAATTTTTCACATAATCGAAATCCGACTACCAAATCGGTTATCGTTTAAATCCAAAAAATCATATTAAATGTTAATATAACCATACCATATATCTCTATGACATGTATTTTTACAAAAATTTCCAGATTTGTCCAGGCTCATCATACTTCATAATTTTCGAAAGTAAATTCAAGAAAAACGAATATACATGTAATTCAAAGCACAAATATCATAGCATGAATTTTTAATATAGTGATTTCAACAATTTGTCAATATCATACTTGATGAAATTTCAGATTTACATGCATCATAAGTAAGAAAAGATTATTACTCAAAGGTTTGAAAGAGTTTCACCCACCTCGATTTCTCCTTGCTACTGTTGGTTCTAAGTCTCGTGAGTTGGAAAATGATCTTCCATTCACCTCTATATAGTTTTGGCCATGACCAACATTACACCATGGATGTGTATTTTATTTGCATGATGAGATTTAAGTTAGTATATGAAGGTTTTTAACTATAAATTATAGAAGGAGATGTAGGGAGTTGGGTTACCTATTTTTGCTTGAATTCTTCTTCTTCCTTCTCCTTCAAAATTTTCGTCCCTCTCTAACTCTCTCTCTATAATTTCAGATTTTTTGTGTTGTGTAAGTGTAAAAGGGTGGCTAGTATTAAGTGTAGGTATTTATATAGCATTTTAGGGCTTGGGGAAGTGTAGGTGCATGGAAGACTAATGACATGTGTCCTTGCATGGTGAAGGCTCTAGAAAACACATTACTCTTCCTCTTTTTCATTCCTTGGCCGCCCCTTATATGTATATATATATATATATATATATATATATATATATATATATATATATGTGTGACTAATTTAAGTGTATAAGTTATTATTATTGCAGTGGGTTGGGTTATTGGTTAGTTTAGTTGTAAAGTATGTTGGGTTGAGGCCAATCTATTAAGTTTATGTTTTAGGTCTTGACCCATTAGTTATTTTAGTATGTTATTTAATTAATTATGTGTGCTAAATATTTAATAATAAAAATTTAAATTTGGGCGATTAAAAATTAATCAATCGAAACATCAAGGGGTTCGTAATAAAATTTTATTCATGACAATGAGATGATATCTTACAACTATATTTACTAAGTCTAACGTTTACATGATATTTATGGGGTTTTACATCCCCCCTCCTTCAAAGAATTTTGTCCCCAAATTCCTTCTCAAACAGTTCGGGGTAGGATTTCTTCATATCTTCCTCAGCCTCGCACGTAGCGTCTTCCTCTCGACGGTGATTCGACCAGACGACCTTGACTAAGGGGATTCACTTCTTCCTCAATTCGCGAACCTACGGATCAAGAATCTTTATTAGCATCTCTTCATAGGTCAAGTTTTCCTTGATAGGCGGGAAGTCCGTGGTAAGAACGTGCGCCGGGTCTGGATGGTATGCTCGGATTGCCCGTCGGTCTAGGGGTGAGCGCTAGTGCTAAAACTCAACGAGGTTCCTAATTCTTTGTGGAAGACTTTCCCGAAACGAGATACGAATCTTGGGTCTCTATCAAATACTATGTCTGTTGGCACTCCATGAAGTCGAATGATCTCTCGGATATAAGTCTTAGCCAGCTTTTGCAAACTGTTGTCCTTTTTAACCGGCACGAAATGTGATGATTTCATCAATCTGTCGACGATCACCCAAATGGTGTTATAGCCTCCCCTTGTCGTTGGCATATTTGTAATGAAGTCCATGGTTATCTTTTCCCATTTCCATTCAGGGACTTCTAACAGTTGTAACAGTCGTGAGGGTCGATGATGTTCAGCCTTGACTCTTTGACATGTGAGGCATCGGCCCACGAATTCTGCTACTTGGTTCATCATGTTTATCCACCAAAAGTATTTCTTTAGGTCTCAGTACATATTGTTACCTCCTGGGTGAATCGTATATCTCGACCAATGAACTTCTTCGAGAATCCATCTTTTGAGCTCCTCGTCATGAGGTATACATTACCGTCCCTTAAACCTTATAATTCCATTCTTGGTAATCTTAAACTCGGGTTTCTCGCCCTTAATGATCTTGCCCTTTAATTCTTGATGTTTTGGATCTCTCTCTCTTGGGCTAATCGAATATCGCCCAATAGATTTGATTTAACTGTGAGTTTGGCATAAATTAAACGAGCACCTTCATGAGGGCTCCAGGTAGCTCAGTTCCTCGAGAGCTTGCCATTCTCAGACCATGAGTCGGGCCACTCTAGCCTTTCTACTTAAGGCATCAACCACGACATTTGCTTTCCCTGGGTGATGTTGAATCTCACAATGGTAATCTTCTAAAAGCTATACCCATCTTCTCCGTTGGAGATTAAGTTCTTTTTGAGGAAATAGGTACTTGAGACTTTTATGATCCGTAAAAATGGTGAATTCAACGCCGTATAAATGATGTCGCCATTTATTTAAGGCAAATACTATTGCTGCGAGTTCGAGGTCGTGTGTTGGATAATTCTTCTCGTACATTTTGAGTTGCCTGGAAGCATACGCGATAACTTTACCATTTTGCATTAGTACAGCACTGAGGCCTTCCTTTGAGGCGTCACTATATACGACAAATCCTTGGGTTCCTTCTGGAAGTGTCAGTATTGGTGCGGTGGTATGCCTCTTCTTGAGTTCTTTCAAACTTGCTTCGCACTTATCTGTCCATTCGAATTTTACTTGTTTTTGGGGAGGTTAATTCCTCGAGAAAAACGTCAGGGTATTCGGACACCACACGTATGGTTTCTATGCCTGACTTACTCTTAGGTTTGTTGATGATGAAGGCTAAAAATCTGGTTGCCCCTTTGGCAACTGCTTTGTTAGTCTTGACAGCTGATATTATAGGTGTTAGGTTGACTCTAGCGTCCCCAACTAGTTCCACAATTTGTTTGTTAGGTTCGAAAAACCTGACTATCTTAGAGTGACAATCCAATTGTATGTAGTGTTTATATAGCTAATCCATTCATAGGGTGCCGTCATACTCCAATATTGGAAGCACTACTAAATTAGCAGAATAACAATTACCGCTGATTATCACATCACAAGCATAATGGACTTTATCCGCTAGCTGACTCACTCCCATCGGGGTAGATACTTCTAGACATAATGGTAAGGATTCTAAAGGCCTATCAAGTTTCTTAGAAAAATGCAGTGCAACAAACGAGTGGGATGGTCCTATATCTATGAGTGTCCGTGCAAGTTGATTGGATATAAGGAGTGTACCGTCTACTACATCATTGTTTTTCGGTGCCTCCTGGCCAACTATAGCAAACACTCATGCTGGGGCTTTCCCTCGGTTGTTTCCTGGCTTAGCTGCAGCGGCTGGTTTGTTCGCCGGAGTGTTCACATCTGGACATTCTCGGATTTGATGATATGAACTGCCACAACGTAAGCACTTCCCAAGCTTTCTCTAACATAAATCTGACTTATCCCCCTTCCTGCCACAATGGGTGCAAGGCGCTATTAGTTTGTTGAGAACCGGTTCTTTTGCTCCGCTAGGACTCCCCTGAGCTCCCGTTCTTTAAAACTTTTGTGGTGGCTTTGATGGTGGTCGAGTAGCAGGCCTCTTAGCATTGTTGGAGAATCGGCTTTGCTGTTGAGCTAATCTTGTCCTTCCGCTTTCGATACGGGTGGCGGCTTCCACAGCTTCGGCAAGTGTCATTAGTCGAACAGTCCAGAGGCTCTGTTGAAGTGTATCCCTCAATCCTCGAGTGAATTTGTACAGCTTATCTTCTTCTGTTGTCATTAATCTGGGCGCATATTTAGACAGTCTGTTGAACTGAGCTTCGTACTGGGCGACTGTCATGGTTCCCTACTTAAAATGGTAGAAATCATCTCGTCGAGCTTCTCTGGCTGCCGCCGACACGTGCTGGGTTCGAAAATCAGTTAAGAAGTTATCCCACGACTTGGCACGGTTCTCTCTCGTCCAGTGCTCACTAATAATCATCCACCAATCGTGGGCAATGGCTTCGAGTCGGAATGTAGCCAAGGATATACGTTGCTCATCGGTATACTGTATGGCGTGAAAATTACTTCAATTATCTCCATCCACAATTCTGCCTTGGCATCATCAGGTTCTCCATCGAAAGTAGGCGGCTTGAAGCGCAAAAACCTTTCAAGAGTGTGATTGTGGGTTTCGTCGTTGTTTCCATTGTTTGTTGCTTGCTGTTGTAGGAAATTTGTCAGTTGAGCTAGGGCTTGAGCCATAGCATCATTTCCGTTTCCTCATAGGGGAGTGCGTGAGCGATCATTGTGATGTTGCTGCGCGTCACGGTTCATACGAGGATGTCCACGCCTTCGGTCAGCCATGTATTATAAGTTAGGGAAGCGTGTGAGGATTAACAATCTTATGTGGAGTTATCAGGAATTTATGTTGTCATGTAGATTCAAGCGCATGATTGAGTGCTAATTAATCACGAATAACGGAATTATATTTTAAGGATAAAACATAGTCGATTCAAGTTACCCCTGGCTTATTCGCCCAGTCATATATATATCGAGGTAGGGGTATTTTGATTTTCCTTGGTCAAATATTTATTACCTGCGGGGTCCATCTAATTATAAGACAAAGTTAGTATCTCGGAAATCTAAGTTCCAATATAGACCTCTATTAATTATGAACAATCATCAAGTTAGTGAGCTTAATGATCCAATAAATGTACTTATAAACACTAGTGATGAGTAACAATAATACTCCATTTACGAGGATGATGAAGTTTAGTTGATTTTAAAGGAATTCACCAATTTCATCTATTCCGAATGAATAGTGACACGGTTTGAGAAACCGGTACTGAAATAGACCATATCTCTTTCAAGAGTTAAGTAGAAGAATTGATTCAACCGGGGCATGCTGCGAATACTCAATCAAGTATCATGGCCAATGACTCAGGAGATTTGAATTTGACTACGCATATTCCAAGTGAATAATGACAAGTCGAAAGAGATCTTAAGAAGAATTCACTCGACAAATCTATTTTAGGTCTCAATCCTATAGTTCACTTCGTCCTAGGTGTAATTCCCATCTAAGTCCGAAGAATCTTATCCTGGTTAGACCGTTGTAAGTTTTCTTCTCACAAAGCGGGCTCCGATACCAGATCTGTCACGCCCCCAACATCGGGCGACGTACTAGTCGATCAATCAATAAAAGTGTAGCAATAAATAGCAGAATCTAAATAACGATTAGATAAAATTTTCAATCAACGATCTTAACCCGATGTTCTAAGATTCATTGTAACAAAAGTTGATAATCAAATTACAGTGATCATAAGTTAGTAGTGGAAAAATAACAGACGATTCAATGTACGAAACATAGTAAATTATTACAAGTCGGGATAAAAATAGAAATTCTAAGTCTAGGCAGCGGTCTTCTAATCGGTCTCTTCCACAAAGCCTTCCTTGTCTTCTGCTGGTTGCTCATTATCTGGTTTAAAAGGGAAAACAGTGGGTTGAGACAAAAGGTCTCAGTGAGTGGGTGATCGTGTGCAAGTGTGGCTTTCTTTCCTTTGAAAATTTCAAGTGCTGCATGACTTTGTCAAGTTATAAGAAAAGTGAAAAAGGTTTGAAAGATATGCTGTGATTTATCGAAAGTTAATCGTTTAGTAGTGAAATAATATAATCCTGTCCCCGTGGATAGATGTGAAGTCAATCAATTAGTCATTCAGTCGATCTAGCTTTGAATCCTGCCTATGTGGACTTTGGATTCTAGGCTCTCCTTATTACTCCTAGCAGTATAGGCTATCGCCCCAAGATTTGGACCGTCGCCCCAATAGCTGAGCCTTCGCTCTCACACTTAGCGTGTGCTTCCTTATCTCTTATATGGGCTCGGTATGTCCTTATCTATGGGTCAATACCCGGATCACACCATAATCGCGATTATACCCCAAGTTCTACGACCCAGGTCCCTCGGAACACTCCGTTCCTCGGTTATGGGAATAGGCAAAAACAGCAGCCTTGTTCATGAACCGCAGCCGCGCTGCTCGATCCAAGACTCAGTCTAACAATCCCGACTCGATTTGGACTCTAGAGGTGGCTCCTACATTTCAAGAGGTGGCCCCCGGATTTTAGGTCCGCTCTCTATTTCGTATGGGTTCAAGAGGTGGCCCCCATCCGTCGACGTGGCACTTTGTCCTGATAGAGTTAAAGGGCGGACCCGTCTGTGGCACTTTGTTTGTATAGAACTTAGTTCCTGGACAGTCACAATTATCAGTTAGTTGCATAGCACGAGTATCACTTAAACATTCGATTAGTGAGATTAATTGCGTCTTTTGATTAAGTATGGAATATGGTTACTTATATTTGTGGCACGGTAATACGGGATAGGACTTGTATATTAATTTGA
Source organism: Orobanche coerulescens (assembly GCA_033398695.1). Taxonomy (NCBI): domain Eukaryota; kingdom Viridiplantae; phylum Streptophyta; class Magnoliopsida; order Lamiales; family Orobanchaceae; genus Orobanche; species Orobanche coerulescens. The sequence goes on from CM065801.1 coordinate 185,682,955, forward strand.
AAATATTCTCAATATTTCATCAACGGTTTTAAAGGGTTCAGGTCAGATGTATTGGAGGTAGGTTCGATGAAAAGAAGTCGAGAATTTTTCTGAAGTTGGTCGAAATGATGTTTATACCCTTAGGTTGAGCATATTATTTTGGAGATATGAAATGAATTCGGATGATCATGAAAATTTATAAGAAGGTCAAAGATACTATTTCAATTTCAGATTTAAGAAGACATTCGGAATTTCTAGTTTCGGGACTGAAATTTCTAGAAATTATGAAATTGCCCCAAAACTTAACAAAATTGCTCCGAGGCCTTTAGAGCTACGAATTTATCTCGGAATTTAACGAAATTTTACGAGATGACTCGTGATAAACCTGGAATCCCAGATTTGTAAAAAAGTCCAGAAAATTCGGACTTGGTCCAGAATTTTTGATTTCTTGCATTTTGACCCCGGAATTATTTTAAAATTGCAAATTTGACCAATAAGCTTAGATATCGAACTCCGATTCACATGAAGCTTTATGAACAGCCTATATGTGATAAAATATATGCTATTTAGGGTCCAGAACAGTTTATTCTCAAAAATTTCAGTTTAGTCCCAACTTTTTATAAATTACAATTTACACCCCTAAAGTTCCGTTTACTCAAATCAAGTCATGTTTTGCCACAAATAAGTTATCCACATACCCTAACATAATCATATACCATATAGTTCCAGATTTTGGTAGGGTTTTAACAATATTTCATATAGGACATACAGTATTCAATTTTTCACATAATCGAAATCCGACTACCAAATCAGTTATCGTTTAAATCCAAAAAATCATATTGAATGTTAATATAACCATACCATATATCTCTATGACATGTATTTTTACAAAAATTTCCAGATTTGTCCATGCTCACCATACTTTATAATTTTCGAAAGTAAATTCAAGAAAAATAAATATACATGTAATTCAAAGCACAAATATCATAGCATGAATTTTTAATATGGTGATTTCAATAATTTGTCAATATCATACTTCAAGAAATTTCAGATTTACATGCATCATAAGAAAAGATTATTATTTAAAGGTTTGAAAGAGTTTCACCCACCACGATTTCTCGTTGCTACTGTTGGTTCCAAGTCTCGTGAGTTGGAAGATGATCTTACCTTCACCTCTATATAGTTTTGGCCATGACCAACATTACACGATGGATGTGTATTTTATTTGCATGATGAGATTTAAGTTAGTATATGAAGGTTTATAACTATAAATTATAGAAGGAGATGTAGGGAGTTGGGTTACATATTCTTGCTTGAATTCTTCTTCTTCCTCCTCCTCAAAATTTTCGGCCCTCTCTAACTCTCTCTCTATAATTTCAGATTTTTTGTGTTGTGTAAGTGTAAAAGGGTGGCTAGTATTAAGTGTAGGTATTTATATAGTATTTTAGGGCTTGGAGAAGTGTAGGTTCATAGAAGACTAATGACATGTGTCCTTGGATGGTGAATGCTCTAGAAAACACATTACTCTTCCTCTTTTTCTTCCCTTGGCCACCCCCTATATTTATTATATATATATATATATATATATATTTATTAATTTAAGTGTATAAGTTATTATTATTGTAGTGGTTTGGGTTATTAGTTAGTTTAGTTGTAAAGTATGTTGGGTTGAGCCCAATCTATTAAGTTTATATTTTAGGTCTTGGCCAATTAGTTATTTTAGTATGTTATTTAATTAATTATGTATGCTAAATAATTAATAATAAAAATTTAAATTTGGGCGATTAAAAATTAATCAATCGAAACATCAAGGGGTTCGTAACAAAATTTTATTCATGACAATGAGACGATATCTTACAACTATATTTACTAAGTCCAACGTTTACATGATTTTTGTGGGGTTTTACAATTCCACTCTCCAACGGACGGATTTGTTACAGGAGATGCAACGGCTATGAAGGAAGCTTAAAAAATCACACTATAAATATCTGAAGATCAGAATTGAGCAAAGTACGATGCGAACTATACTTACAAGCAATCAAAGCACTCAAAGCTATTAAGATAACTATAGCATCATGAAGAGCAATGTTCCAAAGATCATATTCTGAGAAGCTCTTGAAGTTGGAGAAGACAACACTCTTGTCTTAAAAGCTGAGTACGGGGTAATTCTGTGAATGAGGTTTCAGAAGTTTCGCGACTGATAAGGCATCCGTGGGTTCTTGATTGGAAGGTGATAGATAGCTCGAGAGTTGTCGAGGCATCCACAAATTTTCAATCAAGAGGTGCTAGGCAGTCCAGGGAGTTGCAATGGCCACGGGTTTCCACTGGTTAGAAGTTGTTGTAACTAGTTTGAATTATTGTAATGTTTATCACTGGTTGAAAGTTATAGTGAATTCATCTCCAACCGGTTCGGAGAAAAGTGGACTATTAGAGGATTACCCCACCTCTGAAACCACTATAAGTGCTTGTGTGTTTTACTATATTACATCATACCTATCTGTTGCATTCATATTTACTATTCCATTTAATAGTCAAATGTATTCCGCATTGCTTAGTCTTTATAGTTGACACAAGTCACCTGCAGTCGATCGAAGTCACCTGCAGTGTTACCAGTTGTGCTTCCGCATAACTCATATGCGGCTAAGGTTTATTATCTGCATATTATACAGCTGAAGAAACTCACCTGATTAAGGGAAAGAGTTTAATAAGTCTATTCACCCCCTCTCTAGACTTATTCCTCACGACTTGTGACCTACAAGTGGTATCAGAGTGGTTGGTTCAAATTTACAGAACCAGATTCATATACATGAGTATATTTAAATCTCTCATATTATAATGGAACACATGCAACACATGGACTCTAGATTACCTGTATTTTCTGTAGATGAATATGACCTTTGGAAAATAAGAATGCATGCTCATCTGTCATCCATTCATGATGACATATGGTGTGTAATTGAGGATGGACCATTCATATTTGAGAAGGACAACACACCAGAAGAAATTGCAGCTGGGAAACTAGGTATGATCCCCAAGAAGAGAACCGATATGTCTCCTGAAGAAAGGAAGTTCGCCAATCTTGACAATCGGGCCAGAGATGTGCTATATCAGACTCTTGAAAAGGCAACCATGGTCAAGATTAAAAATTGCAAGAATGCCAAATAAATATGGGACACATTAGCTATAATGTGTGAGGGAACCGATCTGATCAAGAAAAATAAGTTGTCAATTACTACTCATAAATTTGACAATTTCAAGATAAAGACTGGAGAAACAATTCACCAGGTGGACACAAGATTCAATGAGATTATCAATGAAATAACCTCTATTGGAAAGACATATGGTAACAGGGAGATGGCTCTAAAAGTTTTAAGATCTCTCAACCCTGAATGGAGCATGAAAGCTGTGTCCATGAGAGAATCTAGGGATCCCAACAAAATAAAGATCCAGGAGCTGTTTTATGATCTGAAGGCCTATGAGTTTAAGCTATCCTATTCATCATCTAATGAACCAACTGAAAAAGGGATAGCATTTGCAGCAGAATCATCTGCAAAGAGCCTAGCTAAAGTCAGTCCCCCCAACCCTCTGAATTTTGAAGAAGAAATGACTTTCATCATGTAGAGATTCAGCAATTTCAGGAAGAACTATTCCAAGTACAAGAAGAATTACAAGGACAATCCAAGGAGGAACCAGAAAGCTGGCAACTGGAAGGTGAAATGCTACAACTGCCACAAAACAGGAGACATCTAGTTTGACTGTCCATAACTCAAGAAGGATGAAGGCAAGAAAGATGTGAGCAGAAAGGAGGACAAAAGGAAAGCTTTTATTAGAGAAGACCAAGAAAGAGTAGAATCTACCAGTGAATTCTTCTCTGATGATGATGAAGACTATAACTGTCTGATGGCCAACGTAGCCGATAAAGACGAAACATCTAAACCCTCAATTTCAAAAAATTACAGCTCAGACATGTCTCAAGATATTGACTTACATGCATCTGTCAATCAGCTCCTCAATGATTTTGAAACCTTAAAATCAGCTCACCTAATTGTTATAGCTAAGAATGCACAACTGAAGAATGAGAAAGTCCAGCTGAAAAATGATGTTGACAAACTCAACGAAGAGTCGGCAAAATTTAAAAACATTATAGCTGAGTTTGAAAAACAATATGAAATATCTTGAAAAACTCAACTGAAAATACTATAGCTGAAGTTCATAAGCTGACGATTTTCAGCAGTGAAAAGTCAGCTGCACTTGCTCATATCAAAACTGAGCTATCTAAGTTGAAACAGCTAAATAGTACACAAGCTAAAGAGATTGCATCTCTGAAAGCATCTATAACCCTTGATGGTTTGTGTATGAACCAAAGGCCACTTTATTCAAAATCAGGCCTTGGATATGACCCCAACACTCCCTCTAGTTTAAAAACCACTTTTATCAAAGGAGAAACTTATGTCCCGACTGCTGAGCCTATAAAACCCGTATTCCAAAATAGGCAGCAGCCAAGGTTTACAAGGCAGCCACCTAGACAGGAAACAAGACAATGGCCAAGGCAGAAGCAGCAGTCAAAATATTATGCAAATTATTACCAAAGACTCCCCAAAAACAGATATCAAAATGGGAGAGGTAAGTGAAAACCTCAAGGTTATCCAAACTTTCAAAAGGAACAGGTGTGGTGACCCCAAAGATTTTACAAATTGTCTCAACCAAGATTTAGGAATGGCCCACACCACAAATATTATGAGGCATATTCAGTATACAATCCTAACCAGGGACATAGACCCAGACAGCGCACACCTTATAGAGGTAATCAACATAATTTTTATATCCCAAAGAGAAACCAATTCTCCAGGAAGCCTACTAACCCCAAAGGACCCACATAAATTTGGATACCTAAATCTCTGCTTGTTTGATTGCAGAAAAGGTGGAAGGAATACTACCATGTCACATCAAATTCAATAGGAGGATGTGAAGAATGGTTTGTAGACTCTGGATGATCAAAGCACATGACAAGGAATAAGAAGGTGCTCTCAAACTAGATCAAAGAAAGAGGTTTAGATGTAACCTTTGGATATAGCTCTAGAGGTCAGACAAATGGATTTGGGGAACTGCACAAAGGTAACATTACCATATCTAAAGTACATTATGTCGAAGGGCTCAAATACAACCTGCTGAGCATAAGTCAATTATGTGATGAAAAGAACCTAGTAGTCTTCACTATTTGGAAATGCATGGTGATTGATATCCTATCTGGAGAATTGAAGCTACAAGGATTCGGAAGAAGAGACGTTTACATGATAGATTGGAATACAGGCACTCCAAACACTTGTTTCCTATCAAAAACAATTGCTGAGAATGGATGGCTCTTTCACAAGAGATTATGTTACCAGAACTTCAAAGCCATTAACAAGATAAGCTCTCAGAAGTTAGTTAGAGGACTTCCAGCAAAAGCATTCAAGAAGGAGGGTATCAGTGATGCATGCCAGAAGGGAATGAAAATCAGAGCAACATTCAAATCAATTCAGCCTACCACTCTCACCACCAGAATTTTAGATCTACTTTATATGGATCTCTTTGGCCCCATCAAGCCAAGGACATTGAGTGGAAGGAAGCATGCCTTAGTAGTAGTGGATGACTACTCGAGATATACATGGGTTCTTTTTCTCTATAAAAAGAGTGATACACGAACAAAGCTTCATGAGCTGATGAGAAAGATTCAGAATGAGAAATCTCTCTCTATCATCAAGATCAGACCAAACAGAGGTGGAAAATTTCTCAACAAGGCAATCAATGAATATAGTGATCAAAATGGAATCCAACATGAAGTCTCTGCTGCAAGAACACTACAGCAAAATGGTGGTGCTGGAAGAACAAACAGAACATTGAAGGAGGCTGCCAGGTCATAGATTGCAGAAGCTAACCTGCCAAAGAGGTTCTAGTCTGAAGCTGTCAACACAGCATGCTATACTCAGAACAGGAGTATGATAGTAGGGATACATGGCAAAACCCCCTATGAGGATTAGAATGGTAGAACACCAACTGTTGCTTACTTTCAATATATTTGGTTGTAAGTGTTTCATCCACAACAATGGTAAAACCCAACTGAATGCCTTTAATAATAAAACTGATGATGGTCTCTTTATGGGATACTAACAAATAAGCAAGGCATACAGAGTATTTAATAAAAGAATATTAGTTGTGGAAGAAACATCCCATTTTGTGTTTGATAAGTCTACTGTTGAGTACAGGAAACAGGTTGAATCAATTGAGAAAAACCTCAAATCTGCAACCCTAGAAGAAATTATCATCCATGACACAGGAATGATGGACTCACCTGAAGACCCAACTGCAGATCAGCCAGAAGACCCAACTGCAGATCAGCCATAAGACCCTACTACAGATCAGTCTGAAGACCCAACTGTAGATCAGACAGGATCTCCAGCCATACCTATTCCAACTGCAGCTGATAAAGACACACCTGCAGAGCAGACACGATCCCCATCTGCAGATGACAAGACCGCAGTTGAACCAGATGCAGTTCAAGAAGGCCAGAACCAAGATGATGCAGAGAGAGACGAAGTTCATCAAAGAATCTCAACGGGGGAAAAAACCCTAAAGATGATATCCCCAAATGGCTTAGAGATCATCCTATCCAACAAATCATTGGAAACCTAACTGGTGAAGTCAAAACCAGGAAATCTACAGAGCCAGCAGGAATGGCTATATTCTAATGTTTCATGTCTCAGATGGAACCCAAAACAACTGAACAGGCCCTGGATGACTACTCATGGATAATTGCAATGCAAGAAGAGCTCAATCAGATGGAAAGAAACAATGTCTGGGAACTAACAGACAGACAGATCACAAGAAAGTCATAGGCACCAAGTGGGTATATACAAACAAATGTGATGAAGATGGAGTTGTTGTTAGGAATAAAGACAGACTCGTTGCAAAAGGATATGATCAATGTGAAGGAATAGATTTTGATGATAAATATGCACTTGTAGCAAGATTAGAAGCTATCAGACTATTCCTTGTATATGCAGCATTCAAGGATTTTAAAGTCTATCAAATGGACGTAAAAAGTGAATTTCTGAATGGAGTACTAGAAGAAGAAGTCTATGTGGAGCAACCCCTCAGATTTGTCAAAGGATACAAAGTATTCAAGCTTTTGAAAGCTCTATATGGACTCAAGCAGGCACCAAGAGCATGGTATGAGACACTATTTGTGTTTTTGGAGAAGAATGGATTCAGCAAAGGAAATGTGGACAAGACACTCTTCAGAGTGGAACATGAAGACCACATATTACGTGGCCAAATATATGTAGATGACATCATATTTAGCTCAACCAACAGTGAGCTATGTGAAAAAATCTCAAGTCTCATGCAAGGAAAATTTGAGATGAGTATGATGGGAAAGCTAAATTTCTTTCTTGGTTTACAAGTTAAACAAGTTGACAATAGAATCTTCATCAACCAAGCAAAGTATACAAGGGACTTAATCAAAATATTTGGCATGGACTCAGCCAAATCAATAAGAGTTCCCATGAGCACATCCCTACACCTTGATGCATATGAATGAGGTATTCTAGTGGATCCAACACACTACAGAGGACTAATTTGATCACTTTTATACCACATTGCAAGCAAACCAGATATTTCATATGCAATAGGAGTGTGTGCCAGATTCCAATCCAAGCCAAAGAAGTCTCACCAGGAAGCAGCTAAGAGGATAATCAGATACCTTAAGTCCATAATCAATGTTGGTTTATGATATCCAAAGGATGACAACTTCGAGCTCTCAGGATATTCAGATGTGGACTTTGCATGATACAAGATTGATAGGAAGAGCACCAGTGGAACATGTCAGTTCCTTGGAACCAAACTCATATCGTTGTTTAGTAAGAAGCAAGTATCTAACTCAATATCCACAACTGAGTCAGAATACTTAGCTGCAGGTAGCTGTTGTGCTCAAAGTCTCTGGATCAGACAACAGCTAAGGGACTACAACATCGTAGCAAATGAAGTTCTAATATGGTGTGACAACAACAGTGTAATTGCAATAACAATCAATCCAGTTTTGCACTCAAGAACAAAGCACATAGATGCCAAACATAACTTTATCATAGACCATGTGCTGAACTCAATAGGAATCTTGGATTACTAGATTGGGAATCTAGTACTTAGATTAAGACCAGAAGAAAAGTCATCTGACCTGAAGAAAAGTCAGCTGGCCTGAAGCAGACAAGAGATGAGGAAAGCCACCTGATCATAGCAGTCAAGGATCTGAAGGACAGACAAGGAAATCTAGCTGATATCAACCACATGCGACATACCTCACCTGATGCATAAGACGAAGGAAAGCTAGCTGATTAGAGCATAGACAGAAAAGTCTCCTGATCAGAGCAGAGAAGATACTGAACAGCTGCATCAGAAGTCAAATGGTCAACCAGCTACATTTCCTATCCCTTGAGTGACATATAATTATTTAGTTACACATGGGCAAAACATATGCTTACACTACCTCCACGACGTCCAATCAACTTCAACCGTCATTCGGACTGCCGCCTACTTATTTTGTTAATAAATTCAAAAATTTCTTTTCAACTGGGTATATAAGACGGCGAAAATTATTTCCAAAAAATCATATCATCTTCAAGCTCAAGAACCCTAACTTTTCAAAAGCAGAAAAATTACCTGAATATTCACTACACTAAATCGAAACATCTCCTTTGTAGAAATGGACTCAATTACCTATTTCGAGGGAGTCAACCTAAAGCCGGTGAAGGACCAAATCATCTTTAGCATTGTTGTAGACTGTGAAGGATTACCGACAACCAACAATATGGATGAGATGGCGTATGTAATCCAGATAATGAAGAAGAATGACATCTACCACTTTCTGGACATTTTCCCCAAGCAGCTCTTCAAGGAAGATGTCATATGCTTCTACAAGGAAGCACATGTCACAGAACATTGCATCGTGAGCTCGATTTTTGGAGAAGAAATAAACATCACACCACAAACCATCGCAGACGCTTTCAAAATAGAAAATTGGGGCATCACAGTCGAAGCACTGAAGTAAAATCCTACCGAGATGTGGTATGAGATCAAGTTACCACAGGAGATAACTAAGGTCAAACTTATGGCGAAGAAAAATGACCTTAAGAAAGATACAAATATGTCCTGGACATCAATAACAAAATTGTCATGGGCATGGCAGGCAGCTATGAGCAACTATACAACAGAAGAGGATTAACTGGCCTGATTATATCTACAAGGAGTTAGTCAAGGAGGTCAACAAGGCAAGTTAGGATGACGAGGAGAAGAAATTTATACAAAAAATGGCATATGAAACTCAAATCAGCTAGATCTTGGAGTTCCTTGGAAAGGCAAAGGGAAGGCTAAACCCCTTTCACCTCAGCAAGAGACTTGGTCACTTGGACCACGAAACCCTAAAGAATATTGGAGATAAGAAACAAAAGGCAGCTGAGAAACTCAAGAAAATGACCTCTGGAACGTCTGAGTATAGAGGACCCTCAAACTCTGAAGCAGAGCAGTCAGATGCAGCTGCAGCTGAAGTACCACCTCTATTCAAAACCTCACCTGCAGATGACATTATCCCATCTTCACTTGTCATCACACCCATAGAAGATTTAGACAGGGATGACATTCCTCTAACCAAGTTGTTCGAGAAGAGGAAGTCACCTGAGAAGCCCCTCTACACTGTATCCTCACCTGAAATATCTCCTAAACGACAGAGAGGACTGGTGGACTATCCCTCAGACACAGAGGAAGAAATGTATATAATAATATCACCTGCACCCACAGTGTCTAAAGCTCAACTTGAGCACGCATCTAAGCTGGTACCTGCTGTGATTTCCCTCTTAAAAAGTGTTACTGAAGAACAAGAGGAAGAAATCATTGAGATCCAAGGTGCTGATTACTCATTCAATCTGACGGAGAACAATCACTTAGGACTTACCAAAGATTAATTGCAGCTGGTAAGAAAAGAAGTTAAGTTATACTCTTTCATTAATATCTATGAAGAATGGGCAGAGATGAAAACACTTACTTTCTCTCAACTGAGAAGTTTTGTTGAGAGAAGTACTTGGGATCACCCCACTACCATCGAACAACTTCTTATGTACTTCTATCAAGAAACCGGTGTAAGGATGTTACTGAAGGAGAACTAGTTCATGTCTCAATTTAAACATAACATGGAATGGTTCATCCTCCAGGTAATGAAAGATGTTTTTGAAGGTAAAAACTTTGGAGAACAAGTTGAAAAAGAAATAATAGATGTTGAAAAATAAGACATAGAAGGAGTCGAAGGGAAGGAAGATAGAGAAGGAGTAGAAGAGAAAGAAAAAGAATCTGAAGAAGTTGAAAAGGAGGTCAAAGAAAAAGAAATTGAAAAGGAGGAAGAAAAAGAAAAAGAAAAGATTTAAGAAGAAAAAGAGGAAAAAAGAAGAAGATGAGAAGGAGAAAGATGAAGAAAATAAGGAAGAAGAGAGAAGAAAAGATGATGAACAGAATCATGATCGACAGTCACCTGATCATGCTTCTATTTTGACAAAACCTGAAGCTGATGAAGTAGATAATCAGGGGGAACAGCCTGAGGAAACCCCCTCCAAAAACAAGAAGTCATCTGCAGAGAGAAAGTCCTCTGCAGAGAATAATAGAAAGCCCCCTGCAGATGAGGTCTTATCAGATGATAAATCAAGAACTCCTGACAAAAGCCCACCTGATCAGAGAGCACCTGATAGGAGCTTGCCATCCAAAACATCTACAGCTATAAAAGTAGCATGGGAAAGCTCAGGCGAGAATAATGCTCATCAGATGGCACCTGAAATTCAATTGCCATCAAATATCATGAGCTGATCAGAAGGATAGTGAAAGAGACTATTGCTGAGCTCCTAGCAACTAATGTAAAGCCTGATATGGTGTCCCTGAATACAAAAATAGACACCCTAATCAATCGAAATGAACCCTACCCAACACCTTCAAGCTCAAGAATGCCTCTCGGCATGTCTGATTTCATGCATAAGGTGGAAGAACAATTAGCATGTATTATTGATGCTGGCAAAAAGGGGGAAGAGAGAAGACATGGGGAAGTAATGAATAAGGGGGAAGGTAGAGAAGAAATGAAGAAAAAGTAAGATCTTCCACTCATTCAGGCAGGAACCTCTAGTCTGAAAAGAAAAGAATTAGCTGCACCTGAAGACCCACCTCCAGCCAAAAGAAAAAGGACCAGACAAGATTCAGAAGTAAGATACCAATAGGAAGGCAAAGAACTCCAATATGTTGAAGAGTTCATGCCTGCTGAGGCGGATCATATGTAGGTAAGTGCAAGAAAACAATTCATAGAGAAGTACTACCTCTGGGAAATACTTCAAGACAAAGACTGCTCCCCACAAGAAATGTTTATCAACTTCATGGAGATGAATTTCCCCAAACTTTGGGAAATTTTGAAGAAATATGCTGTAAAAGATTTCAATGCATATCCCATGATTCCAAGTTTCATACCCAAAGAAGCACCTACGCTCATGAATGGAGAACTTGATGAAATTGCTCTTCGGGAAGAGATTAGAGAAGTATGCATTGAAAATAACTTCACATCTCCAAAACAGCAGCAGTTTGCCTCCTTAGTGGTCAAGAAGAAATATGGGTTAGCCCCAGTAACAAAGAGACATTGGAGCCAAACCCCTGAAGTCACTCCCTCCACCAATGCAGATCAGAGGAAGAGGCAGAGGAAGAAGATGATTATTTATTTGTAATTTACTTGTAATTTCTATTTTCGCTTGAAATCTCTGATTTACTTGTAATTTACTTGTATTTTGTTCAAAGAACTGCAATGTAATGTAACATCTATAAAAAGTTTATAACAGTCACTTGAATGACAACCACTAGTTGTCTCAAACAGACTGAGTTTCATTTTTGTCTTGCACTTTATCTTTGTGCAGAGTTGTTTTACATTTGAATGTTTAAGTTTTGCCATCATTAAAATAGGGGGAAATTGTTAGGAATACTTATTAGATTTTGATGATGTCATACCTGTACTTGTGATTTATTCAAATGTATACTCTAAATACTTGGCATTGTAAAGAAGAACCAATGAGTATCTTCTATGAGCCATTGATGTAAGCCAAGATTGATATGAAGTTAATTAGTTAAAAATATAAGCATAGACCCACCAATATATCAGATAAGTTATCAGTCGACTTTTTATCAGACGAGTTTTGGTCAATAGAAATATCAGAGAGGTTTGACCAAAATACTGTAGCAGCCGAAGAGCAGACGAGTTATCATCAGGTGAGAAAAGTTCAGCCGAGTCTTGGTAAACTCAAACAGATCAGAGAAGGTTGACCATGGACAAGTTATCATCGGACAACTTATTATCAGACGAGGTCTGATCAACTCAAGTGTCAGCATAAGTTTGACCATCAGATCAGAGAACATTCATCAGATCAGAGAACATTCATCAGATCAGAGAACACTCATAAGATCAGAGAACATTCATCAGATCAGAGAACATTCAGCAGATCAGAGAACCTTCATTAGATCAGAGAAAATCCATCAGATCAGAGAGGAGTTAACCATCAGATCATAGAACTTCTGCAAAGTTATATCAGAGAAATTTTACATCTGAGAGGGTTGACTGCACATCTAGAAGGTCTAACCAAGAGATATCAGACAAGTTTTTCAAACAAGATATCTGCCAAGCTTAAGAAACCCAGTCCACGTCAGCAATCATTGAAGTCAACAAAAGCGGAAATTCCCATGCAGACGTAAGGAGACAAACCAAAAAGATTCCCAGAAAGTTAGGAATAAAATATTCCTTCATATCCGCGTACTGAAGACTTATGAATATACAAATCAAGAAAAGCAGCGCGACCAAAAGAATTCTTTCAGACGGTCAGAATCAAAAAGGGAATCAAGCCGTGCAACGGAATGATAAGATAAACAAAGAAGTCCACTCTCCAACGGACGAATTTGTTACAGGAGATGCATCGGCTATGAAGAAAGCTCAAAGAATCAAACTATAAATATCTGAAGATTAGAATTGAGCAAAGTATGATGCGAACTATACTTACAATCAATCAAAGCAATCAAAGCTATCAAGAGAACTATATCATCGTGAAGAGCAAATTTTCAAAGATCATATTCTGGGAAGCTCTTGAAGTTGGAGAAGACACTCTTGTCGTAAAAGCTGAGTACGGGGTACTTCTGTGAATGGGGTTTCAAAAGTTTCGTGACTGATAAGGCATCAACGGGCTCTTGATTAGAAGGTTACAGAAAGATCTAGAGTTCTTGAGGCATCCACGGGTTTGTGATCAAAAGGTGCAAGGCAGTCAAGGGAGTTGCAACGGCCACGGGTTTCCACTGGTTGGAAGCTGTTGTAACTGGTTTGAATCATTGTAACATTTATCACTGGTTGAAAGTTATCGTGAATTTATCTCCAACCGGTTTGGAGAAAAGTGGACTAGTAGGGGATTATCCCACCTCTGAAACCACTATAAGTGCTTGCATGTTTTACTGCATTACATCATACCTATCTGCTGCATTCATATTTACTGTTTCATTTAATAGTCAAATCTCTTCCGCATTGCTTAGTCTTTACAGTTGACATAAGTCACCCATAGTCGATATGAGTCACCTGCAGTGTTACCATCTGTGCTTCCGCACTACTCATCTGCAGCTAAGGTTTATTAGCTGGATATTATACAGCTGAAGAAACTCAGCTGATTAAGGAAAAGAGTTTAATAAGTCTATTCACCCCACCCCCTAGACTTATTCCTGACGATTTGTGACCTACAAATTCTACATCGAGAAATCATACGTGATGTAGAAGTATGTCCAAACAGCGTGTAGATGGGAAAAAGCTACCTCTTGACATCGATCCAGTCAGGGGAAAAATTAATTACGAACACAAAATAATATTAAGTACTTATTTGGGTAAACTTGCGAAAGATCATGTTTCCATACTGTACGATAGATGGAATCATGTACCCGACAAGTCGTATAAGGAAATACTTTGGCGGGATATATTGGTAGGTGCCTTAGTTTTGTGCTTAATTATGTTTTTCACTATGTGTTTATATAATTTAAGAAACTGAAACTAATTTAAATAATTTAAAAAACTGAATTAAATTTAAATAATCTAAAAATAGAACTAAATTTTATGAAAAAATATTAATTTAATAAATTATTTTATAAAAACTAAAATTAATTTAAATAATTTAAACAATGAAATTAATTTATTGATTTTGAAAAAATAAATTAAATTTAAATAGTCTGGAATAAAAATGAACTTTATGAAAAATACATTAATTTAAGTAAATTTAGATAATTAAAAAAATAAAATTAATAAAATAATTTAAAAAACTGAATTAAATTTAAATAGTCTGGAATAAAACTGAAATTTATGAAATTAATATTAAATTAAGTAAATTATTTTACAAAAATTGAAATTAATTTAAATACTCTAAAAATTATTTTATAAAACTAAAATTTATGAAAAAGATATTAAGTTAAGTAAATTATTTTATAAAAACAGAAATTAATTTAAATAATTACAAAATGTATTATCGATAACGTTTCAATTTGAATTGTCAATGTAGGCAACTTTGATGTCAGTCAAATTAGAAATATTGGCCAATTTCGCAAGAAGATGTTGCAGTCTATAGGCACGATGTGGAGGCAATTTAAGACTGATTTGACGAGTGAGTATATATATGGTCCATCGAAAGGATTGTCTCCTTGTGAGAAGTTATGGTATTTCGGAGGACGACTGGAAAGAATTCAAAAAGATTCGTGAGGACAGAAGTGTTTATGATTCTCATTTCCTTACATATTATTTCGATTCCTTGCAAAAAAAATTTAGGAAAAGAGAATAAAAAAACAAGAGATAGCGAAACTGAACAATGCTCCCCATACTATGGCTCGAGGAAGATATGATTTTGTGGAAGTATGGGAGATGGAGAGAAAGATGAAGGAGCATAAAGAAGAAGCATCAAAATCTGGAGAACATGTTATTATTGATCCTCCATCTCCTCATTCACGTCATCACGATGGAAGCTTGGTCGCCAAAAAAGATCTGGGGGAGTGTCATCAGATGCTGCACGAGAGATTGTTACTAAGATCGTAAGTTGAAAATATCATTTAATATTTGACATTGTATTTAAAGTTAAATACACTTACTTTTCTTATCTTTTCAAAAATCAATTACGACAATTTTTGTTTTGCAATTAAATTCTCTAACTTTCGATCTTTTTTTTTTTCTTCAGAAAATGGCTTCTATTATTTGTTGAAAAAAAATAAAAGGCTTAATATTTAATTGCAAATATTTAAAGGTTGTGTTCAAATTATGAATAAAAATTTAAAAGTTCACTTTTATGTCTCTTTTATGAAACAATTTTTTTTTATCATAACGAACAAAACATTAACAGTTCATTTATGTGTTTCACTTACGAAAAATCGTTCTTTTGTAGGATGAGTTGGGGAAGCAGTGTACACAGGGTATCTTCATTCCCGAGGGACGACATGATATATTGGCTGAGGCTGTTGGAAGATTGGAGCACCTAGGCCGTGTTAGTGGCATTGGATTTTGTAACACCCCAAACTAGGCGGATATTACAGTGCCATGGACCCCCAACTGGGACCCACCACGCGAATGAAAACTGATTAATTAAATAATATAATTATAGTACCGAACCACATTATATTATCAAATACTCCGATGAGGAGCTTAAGTACATTACACCAGGACAAAACAGAATACTAGTATATTTTATATGAAGATAAAATACACCACCCTGAATAAATAAACATCTCATACGGAATTTGCAGCGGAAATACAACTGAAGAGAAATAAGAATTACTGAAATGACTGAAATGACTGAAATAAATGGGATGACTGGGCCCCCCTACTAGTATCACTGGGACACCTCGCCGTCAACATGCTCTTCCCGTGCCTTTGCCTTGCCGTGACCTGAAAAACAATATCCCCTAACGGGGTCAGTTACACAGAACAACAATCCTCAAGGGTTGAAAATACACAATCATGATATATCTGAAGTTATGAAATATCCTTAATTATTAATTACGCTGAAGAGGAGTATCATAGTACGCCCGTAGTGTTCTGTGCAAGTGTACAAGACGGATGACCGGACACACCCGTCCTTGTACCTAATTAGTCTCACGGAGGTAATCGTTACCGTGTGCACAAACCTATGTATCACTCCCAATACATGGCCATCATGTGCCCGACTAAAAATTCCACACATCCGCACCCGGCCACGCAATATGAACCCAGGAGGTCATATAAACGAGAATGACCACAATGAATATCAATGGATAATAATTCGACAAGGTCTAGAATGACTCACCGAGATGAAAATATTAGTGAAGTGATTGATAACCCAATGAAATGATTGGAACCGTCGTTCCTTGTGAATGAAATGATTATTTGACAATTACAAGTCTCAATACGGTTAATACAATGATGAATGAGTTATGATTATGAATGAATAACAACAAAAGGAATGAATATCCTTTTAACCGAGTAAGAATTAACTTACCCAACACCGATGACAATTATCCTTCCACGAACAACGTCCTAATTGAGGTATCAGTCGCTCGAACAACCTTGAATAAATATAATTACCAACAATCCATTCAATATATGAATCAAACACGAATAGAACGAACTCAAAACGTCGATACGATTAAACCAAGTTCATTGGGGCATTATATCGAACACTTTGTGGCCAAACTTCGATTGTTTATAACCAAGCCTCAATAATACCAACATCAAATCCCCAAGAAGTGTTTCAAACCAACAAAAAATCTTCAATACGATCAATAATCCGATATGAAAATCCAAAATCGTGATTACAACAACAATTAATCGAAAACCCCCAAATCCAACTCAATATTCAAAGTGTTCTTGAACAATCTGTCAATAATGAAATGAATAATCAAACATATCCATAATCATGCGTATATCACTTCATACAACATGATCTTAACACCCAAAATATCATATTTCAATACAAAATCGAAATCCAAGAGGTTTGATGAATATTACCTTTGAAGATCCAAGTACTTTAATCCGATGAAATCACGTTAGATCGACAATCCGAGCTTCACAACCGAATGAAAATGATGAAAAATGAATACCCAAGTGATTGATGAAGAAGATTTCTCCCCTCAAGCTCTCTCTCTCGTATGAAGGTGAAGAAGTGGAGAAAAATGAGCTGAACTCGCTCAACAAATGCAATTATAGAGTTGACTGCCCTGTGTGCCGCGGCTCAGCCGAAGTGTGCCGCGGCACAGGGCCAAAAATGCCTCCCAGTGGTCGGCAGTGTGCCACGGCCCTGCCGGCATGTGCCGCGGCACAAGGTACTGACGGGTTTGGCCGAAAATGCAATACGAGTGTGCCGCGGCCCGGACAGGTGTGCCGCGGCAGTGACTCGGCAGTGTGCCGCGGCCCTGCCGGCATGTGCCGCGGCACAAGGTACAGAGTGCTCGGCCAAAAACTGGAAAATGTGTGTGCCGCGGTGCACACTCCTTGTGCCGCGGCCCACACCCCCTTGGGTCCTAAAATGATGAAAAATGACCCGGGAAGGGAATAAAGGCAATAGGAAATGATATTTGGGAACCAATAACACGAAATGGAATTACGGAAACCCCAAAACGGTGGTTCCAAGCCATGATTACAAGGGTTCGTCCAACAAGAACATGATTTGAACAATGAAGAGATTTGAAATGACATGAACTCCAACGTCAACAACGATTAATGAATCAATTACCATAATCAAGATAATACTCTTGACTCGATTCCCAAGTAAGGTTGAAACAATGGACAATATCGATACACAACTCGAAGTTATTCCGAATGGTGAACACAGATGAATGATTATAACGAGTGAAAAAATTACATAGTGACAATTACCGAATGAAATTACTGAATGATAATGATTGAATTAAGACCGGGTATTACATACACCCCCCCTTAAAAGAGTTTCGTCCCCGAAACTAAAGGTCAAACAACTCGGGATAACTCTCCCACATACTATCCTCGGTTTCCCAAGTAGCCTCTTCGACTCCGTGTCTAGACCACTGAATTTTAACCAAAGGGATCGCCTTATTCCTCAACTGTTTGATTCGCCGCTCTAAGACTCGTATGGGACGCTCCTCATACGAATGATCATCAGCGATCTCGATTTCGTGGAACTGAAGTATGTGACTCGGGTCGGCAACGTACTTCCGCAACTGAGAGACGTGAAACACATTATGAATTCGGCTTAACGCCGGAGGTAAGGCCAAACGATAAGCTAGCTCGCCTACTCGTTCCAAAATCTCAAACTGTCCAATAAATCTCGGACTCAACTTCCCCCGTTTTCCGAAATGGAAAATACCTCGACTCGGGGATACCTTGACCAAAACGTGGTCACCCGTCTCGAACCCTAGTGGTCGACGACGATTGTCTGCATAAGATTTCTGTCGACTATGAGCGGTCAACAAACGACTCCTGATCAAAGCTACCTTCTCACGGGCGGCTATAAGCATATCGGGCTCGGTGCCGATTGACTCTGATAAGTCATCCCAACACAAAGGAGATCGACAACGACGACCGTACAAGGCCTCGTAAGGTGCCATCTTAATCGAAGCATGCCAACTATTATTATACGTGAACTCGATTAATGGTAGTTGGGCTTCCCAATCGTCTTTCCAATCAAGGACGCATGCCCTCAACATGTCCTCTAATGTCTGAATAGTTTTTTCTGATTGTCCGTCGGACTGAGGGTGAAAGGATGTGCTGAAATTAAACTGAGTTCCCATGGCACAATGAACTGATTTCCAAAAATGAGACACAAACCGTACGTCACGATCGGAAACGATACTTTTAGGAGTACCTTGCAATCTCACTATCTCTTTGATGAATAGCTGGGCAAGTCTCTCGGGATCCCACGTATCCTTAATCTCGAGAAAGTGAGCTGATTTAGTTAAGAGGTCCACAATCACCCAGAAAGTATTCATGCCACGACGACTCGTCGGCAAACTCATGATGAAATCCATAGAAATGTCTTCCCACTTCCATTCTGGAATAGGGAGAGGTTTCAGCATACCCGCCGGTCGCTGATGTTCAATCTTAACTTGTTGACAGGTTAAGCATCTCGAAACAAATTCTGCGACTTCTCGCTTCATATTACTCCACCAGTAATTTTGTTTCAAGTCCTTGTACATCTTGCCAGACCCCGGATGAACAGAATAAAGGGTAGCATGAGCTTCTCTCAAAATTGAGTTTTTCAACTCGTCATTCGCCGGTACGCACAACCGATTGTTAAATCTCAAAAGTCCATCCTCGTGGACCACGAATCCAGGGGCTTTCCCCTGAGCCACATCCTCACGGATGCGCAACAATGCTGGGTCTGAACCCTGATTCTCCCTGATTTCCTCCTCAAGTGACGATGAAATCTCTAACATACAAAGCTGTCCCTGAATTCGCTGAAGCCAGACCTCGATCTCGGGTCTAAGGGATTCCTGTTGAAGCTCTTTATGAACTGTTAAACGAGCCAGCATCTGCTCCTGAACGGACTTACGACTCAAGGCGTCGGCGACAACATTCGCCTTGCCCGGGTGGTAAAGGATCTCGATATCGTAACCTTTGATTAATTCCAACCACCGTCTCTGTTGCATATTTAACTCCTTCTGAGTAAATATATACTTCAAACTCTTGTGATTAGTGAAGATCTGACAGGTGATGCCATAAAGGTAATGACGCCAAATCTTCAACGCGAACACCACGACTGCTAACACCAGGTCGTGGGTCGGATAATGAACCTCGTAAGGTCTCAATTTCCGTAAAGCATAAGCAATAACCTTCCCATTCTGCATGAGTACACATCCGAGACCCTGCCCGGACGCATCACTATAAACCACAAACCCTTCCGTCCCTTGCAGCAAGGAAAGTACAGGTGCTGAAATTAACCGGCTCTTGAGTTCCTCAAAACTCCGTTGACACGCGTCGGACCACGTGTATTTCTTATCCTTTCGCAAAAGGTTCGTCAATGGTTGAGCAATTTTGGAAAATCCTTCCACAAACCGCCGATAATAACCGGCTAATCCGAGAAAGCTTCGGATTTCCTTAACATTCTTCGGAGGTAACCAATCTTGGATAGCCTCCGTCTTCTGAGGATCAACACGCACTCCGTCTGATGAAATTACATGCCCGAGAAAAGTCACTTCGGACCTCCAGAACTCACATTTGGAAAACTTTCCATAAAGTTGCTCTCGTCTCAACACGTCGAGAACCTGATGAAGATGAACCTCGTGTTCCTCTCGATTACGAGAATAAATCAAAATGTCATCGATGAAGACAACAACAAACTGATCAAAAAAGTCGATGAAAACCCGATTCATTAACTCCATGAATACCGCAGGTGCATTAGTTAGCCCGAACGGCATAACTACGAATTCATAATGACCATAGCGTGTTCGAAACGCCTTCCTCGCGATATCTGACTCTCGAATCCGCAACTGATGATATCCAGATCTTAAGTCGATCTTGGAAAATACTGAAGCTCCCTGAAGTTGATTGAAAAGATCATCGATACGGGGTAAAGGATACTTATTCTTGATCGTCACCCGATTCAATTCCCAGTAATCAATACACAAACGGAATAAACCATCCTTCTTCTTGACAAACAGCACTGGTGCTCCCCACGGGGACGCACTCGGTCGGATATAACCCTTCTCGAACAACTCCTCAAGTTGATTCTTCAACTCCTGCATTTTGGTCGGGGCCATCCGATACGGTGCCTTCGATATTGGAGAAGTGCCAGGCTCCAACTCCATCGTGAATTCCACATCTCTCTGTGGAGGCAAACCAGGTAACTCGTCTGGAAATACATCGGCATATTCTCTCACGACCGGAATATCCGTCAACATTATTGGTGACTTCTCGGTTTTGGTCATATAGCACCAATAACCAACACACCCCTGATTGAGTAACCTCAATGCTTTCATCAAATTAATAACTCTTCCAGAACAGTTGGGATTACCTCCCTGAAACACACATTCGACCCCATCATCTGAAATGATAGTGACCATACGCTTACGGAGACTAATGATGGCATCATGACGATCCATCCAATCAATACCCAAGATGACGTCGTCTCTCGGCAAATCTACTACGATTAGGTCCGCTGGCCAAACACGACCATGAAGCTGAATCGGACAATTCTGAATCTCACGTCCGATAATTCGTCTACCATCAGGTAGACCAATGACATAAGGCTCACAACTAGTAGCACTACCAGACATAGTCTACTCAAACATGACTCGAAAATGAATGAATGCGATGCACCAGTATCAAAAAGGGTACACACAGGTTGAGATAGAATATGAGTGTACCTGAGATCATTAGGGCTTCTGGATCATCGGTCTTCTTCATCTCATAAATCCGGGGTTTGCTAGTCCCGGCACCGGATGCTCCCGTATGATGGCTAAAGGCTCCACCTTTGTTCGCTCCTGTCGTCTTGAACGACGCAGACTGAGTGGCCTGATTTTGAACAGCTGATTGTTTCGGGGCCTGAGATGACGCCGGAGTAGGTTTGGAGTCCCTGTGGAAAAAACGGGCCTTATGCCCAACAATTCCGCAATTATGGCCCATTGCAGACTGTCTCGGACACTTGGTGCTGACATGACCAAGATCCCCACAGTTAAAACAGGTGATGGCCGAACTGGCCGCTCGTGACTGAGATTCCGCGGGTTTAGACATCACAGGAGGTCGCTCAGAAAAAGCAGAGCCCGCACGAGGTTTCTTGAAAGTGGCCTGACTGCCGTCAGACTGATTACGGTTCTTGGACTTCTTGCTAGCATGATGAAGGTTGCTGCTTAGCAATCTCCTTAGCTGTAAGCTCATAGGTAAGAGCTTTCTCAATGAATTCGGCCAACGTGATGCAATTATGATTAAGAAACTGTAGTCTCATACGGGGTTTCAGCCTCTTGCTGAAATACTTAATCTTATCTGCCTCGGAATGAATGATAGATGAGGCGAACGGAAGAAGTTTCTGAAATTTCTCGGCAACGGCGAGAACATCCTCGTCTGCTGAGGGGTTGGGAGTAATTCCGACAATTTAGCTTCCCTGAGTGGGGCTGGATAATACCTCTCCATCATGAGAGTTTTGAACTTATCCCAAGTACATGATCCTTCGGTGGGCTTCAACGACAACCACCAAGAGTGTGCACTCTTACCCAGGTAGTAAGCCGCAACTGAAACTTTGTGTCCTTCGGGACACTCTACCATCGCAAATAACTTCTCGAAATGTTTGAGCCAATGAACAATATCCACCGGCTCAGATGAGCCTTCAAAAGTAGGTGGCCTTTGGAGAGAGATGTCACCGATGATACTACTCACATTCCTCTCTTGCCTCTGAGGTGGCGGCGGAGGAGCCTGTTGATTTTGATTGACTGAATTATGCATCGTCTCCATCAATTGTGCCATCTGGGTCATTTGGGCCATCATGCCCTGCATAAAAGCGAGTGGGTCAACCCGGACACCTTTTGACTGAGCCGTGTCCCGGGTACGACTCCCCGATAGTGAATGATCACGTCTAGGTGAATGAGTGACAGCGTCGCTGCTCGATGAATTAGCATTATTTCTCTCGTTCGCACATGTATTCACACGAGATCTCGGGATTCGGCCCGAACCACGGCCTCGTCCTCCTCGTCCTCTTCTTGCTCTCTCCATACTGAAGTAGGAAAGTCACATGATAATTATATTTCCCGCATGAATATCACGTTATGATTATGACATGAGATGATGAAAATGAGCATACACGCTCAAACACAGTGATTACATGAACGATTAACTGAGGTGACATGATTATCTGATGAAATTATTGAAATGATTATCTTGAACAAGTTAACAAGATTAATGATATGATCTTCCAGATCAACAACCGAGTAATGAAATAAATTGAGTGATTAATGCGTTAACATGACCGTCCTGGTCAAAATGAAAATGATGATTGAGGATTGTTAACTGATGAATTATGAATGAATGATTATTGCCAGAAATTATACCATGGCGTTAGGAATCTTACAGTTCTTGGTCTGATTGGCTCGGCATTTGCACAGGTCACACGTGATGCGAAAGTCCAATGATACTAGTCCGATGACGATGATTTCAAATGAGACATGACTCGGAAGGTAGTATTCAAAACCACGCTCCGATACCAACTTTGTAACACCCCAAACTAGGCGGATATTACAGTGTCGTGGACCCCCGACTGGGACCCACCAGGCGAATGAAAACTGATGAATTAAATAATATAATTGTAGTACCAAACCACATTATATTACCAAATACTCCGATGAGGAGCTTAAGTACATTACACCAGGACAAAATAGAATACTAGTATATTTTATATGAAGATAAAATACACCACCCTGAATAAATAAACATCTCATACGGAATTTGCAGCGGAAATACAACTGAAGAGAAATAAGAATTACTGAAATGACAGAAATGACTGAAATGACTGAAATAAACGGGATGACTGGGGCCCCCTACTAATATCACTGGGACTCATCGCCGTCAACATGCTCTTCCCGTGCCTTTGCCTTGCCGTGACCTGAAAAACAATATCCCCTAACGGGGTCAGTTACACAGAACAACAATCCTCAAGGGTTGAAAATACACAATCATGATATATCTGAAGTTATGAAGTATCTTTAATTATGAATTACGCTGAAGAGGAGTATCATAGTACGCCCGTAGTGTTCTGTGCAAGTGTACAATACGGATGACCGGACACACCCGTCCTTGTACCTAATTAGTCTCACGGAGGTAAGCGTTACCGTGTGCACGGTCCGATGTATCGGTGAACCCAATACATGACCATCGTGTGCCCGACTAAAAATTCCACACATCCGCACCCGGCCACGCAATATGAACCCAGAAGGTCATATAAACGAGAATGACCACAATGAATATCAATGGATAATAATTCGACAAGGTCAAGAATGACTCACCGAGATGAAAATATTAGTGAAGTGATTGATAACCCAATGAAATGATTGGAACCGTCGTTCCTTGTGAATGAAATGATTATTCGACAATTACAAGTCTCAATACGGTTAATACAATGATGAATGAGTTATGATTATGAATGAACAACAACAAAAGGAATGAATATCCTTTTAACCGAGTCAGAATTAACTTACCCAACACCGGTGACAATTATCCTTCCACGAACAACGTCCTAATTGAGGTATCGATCGCTCGAACAACCTTGAATAAATATAATTACCAACAATCCGTTCAATATACGAATCAAACACGAATAGAATGAACTCAAAACGTCGATATGATTAAACCAAGTTCATTGGGGCATTATATCGAACACTTTGTGGCCAAACTTCGATTGTTTATAACCAAGCCTCAATAATACCAACATCAAATCCCCAAGAAGTGTTTCAAACCAACAAAACATCTTCAATACGATCAATAATCCGATATAAATATCCAAAATCGTGATTACAACAACAATTAATCGAAAACCCCCAAATCCAACTCAATATTCAAAGTGTTCTTGAACAATCCGTCAATAATCCAATGAATAATCAAACATATTCATAATCATGCTATATCACTTCATACAACATGATCTTAACACCCAAAACATCATATTTCAATACAAAATCGAAATCCAAGAGGTTTGATGAATATTACCTTTGAAGATTCAAGTGCTTTAATCCGATGAAATCGCGTTAGATCGACAATCCGAGCTTCACAACCTAATGAAAATGATGAAAAATGAATACCCAAGTGATTGATGGAGAAAATTTCTCCCCTCAAGCTCTCTCTTTCGTATGAAGGTGCAGAAGTGGAGAAAAATGAGCTGAACTCGCTCAACAAATGCAATTATAGAGTTGACTGCCCTGTGTGCCGCGGCTAAGCCGAAGTGCGTCGCGGCACAGGGCCAAAAATGCCTCCCAGTGGTCGGCAGTGTGCCGCGGCCCTGCCGGCATGTGCCGCGGCACAAGGTACAGACGGGTTTGGCCGAAAATGTAATACGAGTGTGCCGCGGCCCGGACAGTTATGCCGCGGCAGTGACTCGGTAGTGTGCCGCGGCACAAGGTACAGAGTGCTCAGCCAAAAACTGGAAAATGTGTGTGCCGCGGCGCACACTCCTTGTGCCGCGGCCCACACCCCCTTGGGTCCTAAAATGATGAAAAATGACCCGGGAAGGGAATAAAGGCAATAGGAAATGATATTTGGGAACGAATAACACGAAATGGAAGTACGGAAACCCCAAAACGGTGGTTCCAAGCCATGATTACAAGGGTTCGTCCAACAAGAACACGATTTGAACAATGAAGAGATTTGAAATGACCTGAACTCCAATGTCAATAACGACTAATGAATCAATTACCACGATCAAGATAATACTCTTGACTCGATTCCCATGTAAGGTTGAAACAATAGACAATATCGATACACAACTCGAAGTTATTCCGAATGGTGAACACAGATGAATGATTATAACGAGTGAAAAAATTACATAGTGACAATTACCGAATGAAATTACTGAATGATAATGACTGAATTAAGACCGGGTGTTACAGATTTGGTGTAGGCATTCGAGATTATTTCAGACGATCTTCATGTTGATCTGCATCATCAACAAATGAAAGTGTGTTGGAGGAACTAACAGAAAAGATCACATATGATGTCACACAAAATTTGATGAAAACATTGGGCCAAACATTGGATTCTTTGGATGCTCATTCCCAGCAGCCCCACGTCGATCTAAGTACACCTGATGATCATGTTACCGTGTCATTAAGAAAGGGAGTTGTGCCAGTGTTGTTTCTGGACCTTCAAGAGGGAAGACTCCGCTTGGGATACTGGTCGATTTGATTTTATGTGGACGATTGTCCTCCTTGTCTAGTCGCTATCGGCCGAGTTCATCATTGAGATTCTACCCTACATTTTGCTCCTTTACCAGCTCATTTGGTTAAGGTATTAGTTGAGAAAGCCGTAGATGGCAGTGCCAAAGTCCTTATACCTACTAAAGAGGTAAGCTTAGTGAGGGAAGATCGAGGTACCTTTATTGCATGGCCAAAGAATCTTGTCGTTTTCGACTTTATCAAGGTATAATTTTGTGTTTTTTAATATTAAATCCAAATAAAAGATACTCTGCTTATTGTTGTTTTTACACCTTTGTATGAGACAGGATATTAAGCAACCTTAGCGACCTGAGAAACATGCTCATCAAGATGACGGGTCAAGACACAGAAATGACATCATCAATGAGTTATTTATGTTGCAACGACTCTTTTTAGTGACGTTTTACATGTGCCATGGGATACAACTTCCTTTGGCTGTGGTGGTGGTGACGTTCCCTTGTATATAAGTTACAATGGTCTTTTGGAGATCGTCCAAGGCAAGAAGTGGCTTAGCTTATCGATTCTATAATTTTGGACATTGTAAGTAATTCTTTACATGCAATTGATGTATATTTATCAAAAAATCATAGTTTGGTTTTTAAATTAGATATTAATATTTTGTTTAACAAATTAGGTCATTGAATGTGGGCACGATGGATGAGGATTTGTAAGGATGTTTTGATCCCCAATCCATACAAAATATGGAAAATAAGGGAGAGGACACCTCCGGATACATAGCTTGGCATATGTTTGATGTAAAAAACAAATATACCTTGGAGCTTACCATCATGAGTAAGTATAGATTTATAAATTGCATCTATGTCATATTTGCATATTTTTCCTCTTTTTTTCAAAATTTATTTTGAAAAGATCTAACATTTGTTTCCATACCCTATTTTTTCTCTAAAAGTCTTAATATTTATTTCATATCTTTGTATATTTTTATATTGATAATTGTGTAGGTGGATGTGTTTAGATAGATTTGATATGAAAAATTAAATAATCCCTCCCCCCGCTTGTAATATGTTTGTTAATGTAGGGAGGATTGGTAATTTTTAGTCATTATCCACCAAAAAGGGGTTGTTCTGTAGTTTTGCTCACTACACCATAAGCCTGACTCTCGCATTAAGGACGTAGTCCGGAAGTAAGTTTTTCTTAGTAGCAATTACTTTGAAAATAAATTATTCTCATTTCATAGTACATTAGTACTTCTTTCGAACAATGTCGTGCCCGCGTTTAAGATGATGGAGGATATGCATACAAGTAATCCAAAGATACAATTACTTGGATATATTCCAAAGTAAGTAATACATTTAGTCACATATATATATAGATATATATTAGCTATATATGTTTATATAATTGAGCTTCATATTTTTTTAGTGTAATAAGCAAAACGGAGGCTGGGAGTGTGGGTATTACGTCATGAACTGGATGTCGGTCATTTTCCGAGATCGTATTATCGATGGATGGATGTAGGTGATAAACTTTTATTTTAGTTTAAATTCATTTCAGTTTTTTAAATTATTTAAATTAATTTCAGTTTTTAAATTAATTTCAGTTTAAAGTGATTTAATCGTTCAAATTGATGAGTTTGTTTATTTATATGTTTATAATTGCAGCACTTCCTATAGAGAGAATTCATGAAATTCAAACTGAATGAGCAAAACAATTTTTGGAGGTTAGGAACCATTTATATGCGTAGATTTTTTGTAATATCTGCAATTTCGATTTTCGGTAAATTTCTTTTTTTAGCAGGAGTCCATCTTGACAGCTCGCTTGTGACCATTTCGCCATTCTGAGAATGACAAATTCTGCACTTTTTGACATCCGAGTTCGTTTTGGTGTCTTTTTGTTGAGTTCCGTGCTTCTTAGCAACTTTTCCGCACTTGAGTTCGATTCTTGCGAATCTCATTCGAAACTGTTGTTTCGAGTTTCCCATAAGTCCGTTTAACTTTGTTAGACGTGTTGTGAACTTGGGTTTGGTTATTCGATCATGTATCGTGATTTTCTGGCGTTTTGGGACATTTTGTAATTTCCCAAAGTTGTGGGTATCCGCCTTCGTATTTGTTTTTTAGACCCTTTCCATGGTCGTGTATGAGTTTGATTAGAGCTCAAGCACTTACTATGATCATATTATGGAGCTTTCCGTGCGTATCTTGAACTTGAGGATTCGGTCGGAGAAATCCGTCGTCGTACCCATTTTTGAGAGTACTGTTGCTGTCATTCTGAGTCGATAGCGCATGCTACATCCAGTGGATAGCGCGCGCTAAGGTGCTGTAGTTAGAGCATGCTAAGGTTGTGGTAGCACACGCTAACTGGTAGTTCGAGGCAGTCTAGAAACAATTGGACTTGGTCTGGATGTCTCGTTAGCGCACGCTAAACTATTGTGGTTAGCGCACGTTAACTGTACGTTTTGGCAGAATGTTTGTTCTTGATGCTTTGATAGCGCACGCTAATCAGTGAAGATTAGTGCACGCTAAGATGCCCAGTATATGTACTGGACAACAGTCGTTTTCACCATTTCCACTTCTTTTCCTCTCCTCTCCGCGGGTGTGAATCGTGGGCGACTTGGGTTTGTGATCGGGACTGATTTTGTTCCATCCAAAGGTGCATTGGAGTATCCTAGGTGATTATAACATCATCTAATCCATTATTCTTCGTCGGATCGAGGTATTTTTCTTGATTCCCTAGAGTTGACTTTTTGGGAGTTTTGTTCTTGATTTCATTTTCCATCCGATTTTGATGAACCGATTGTTGTTAAATGATGTTGTTAAACATATCCTATGGATTGTATATCCATATTTCGATTTGGAATTCTGTTTTCATGTTTTTGTCTGGTCGATTAGTGTTCTTGGCCGTTTTGGGGGAAGCCCCTGAACTTTCATCGTTTGTTCCTTGAATTCAGCGACTTTAGGTCGTGCTATGGAATTCATTTTCATTGTTGTTATTGTCGTTTGTAGTTTATTGTCGCGGGTTGGCTTTCGGCGGAGTCGGCGGGTTCATAGTCGGTTCGTGCCATCCTACTTCGGTCGATTCTCCGCGTTTGTGATTATTCGAGGCAAGTACCTTGTTCATACATTTCTTGTTTTGTGGATACGATCATCGGTGATCGTTTTGGTTGTTTGGAATGAATTTTCAAAAGATTTGGTTTA
Source organism: Orobanche coerulescens (assembly GCA_033398695.1). Taxonomy (NCBI): domain Eukaryota; kingdom Viridiplantae; phylum Streptophyta; class Magnoliopsida; order Lamiales; family Orobanchaceae; genus Orobanche; species Orobanche coerulescens. The sequence continues at coordinate 185,712,054 of CM065801.1, forward strand.
ACATCGTTAGAGGCTCTCTTTCAAAACCGCGTGTATTTTGTGAATGTTGTGTTTGTGAATGATTAAGTGAATCCTATGGATATGTTCGATGTTGGTGTTATGATTTGATAATATACATATATACATATATTATCCCATTTCGGTGCGTTGTGACTCGACGTTTGTGTCGTGCTATGTGTTTGTTGCCTTTGGGTGAATTGTTTGGATATCCTTGGCGTACTGTGTTGTGTGTGTGAATGTGTATATATGGGCGGGGTCTACGGTGACACATGACTTTTGATCATGTGGTCAGGATGCAACAAGTGATTGATCCAACCGTGAGAGCCTAAGGATACCTACGGTGACACATGGCTTGCGATCATGTGGTTAGGAGACAACAAGTGATTGATCCAACCGTGAGATGACGTGGCGAGTGATCACGATGGTATAAGAAAACCTACGGTGAAACATGGCTTATGATCATGTGGTTAGGAGACAACAAGTGATTGATCCAACCGTGAGATGACGTGGCATGTGATCACGATGGTATGGATATGATTTTGGATGTGTTTTGCCAGGTCGAGTACCTTGGACGTGTTACCAAGATTTCGTATCTTGTGTGGTTATATCCTGTTGACTTTATCTCCGTTGAGGACACGTGACGTGGGATTGAACCCTGTGAATTGTTGTTGGTTTTTAATTGAGAAAGCAAATCTTTGGGTTTTGACCCCTTTCGGTTTCTTTGAAAAGAGGGATTCATTAATCCTAAATGGTTTTCCGTTAAAACTCCCGAGGGCTTTCATTTTAAAAACAGTTTATAAATTGTTCTCTTGATTGGTGATCTGTCGAATTTGGAATGTTTTACTCAAACCCCTTTGCCTCCGGATGCATTTTCCGCTATGTTTAAATCATTGAGGATTCATGAATATTATTATTCTTGGAATATGATTTGTATGACTCGTATTTGCACTTTGTACTTGCACTAGCAAAATAGTGGAATTTTGCTAACCCCCGAGTAATCGGGGGGTGGATGTCTGTTTTGCATTTAGGTTTTGGGGAACATAACACAGGTTTGGTACGAAGGATGATGAAAGATGATTGATACTAATAACACGAGGTCCCGTACGATGTTGTGTTGGCCTAGATGTAGTTTATTTTCGCTGCAATGTTTGCCGTTGCACGGGGGTGTTTTGTTTTGATCCCTGCGTGGGCATGTTTTGAGATTGAGTTGTATGTATTGATTGAAAGACCAAATCGGTCTACTGAGTCGTCATTTAGCCTTGAAGGTGATATTATGATGTTTGATTTTAGTTACCATCCTGGTAGATCCTTGAGGAAAGGGTCTACGGTGTGTAATATCCATGAGTGGATTGGGGGTGTTACATAAATGGTATCAGAGCTTAGGTTGTGGAAACCTAGGCTATCGGGTTGAGTTGGGCATTGTTGAGTCGTGTTTTCATCTGGATAGTGTCTGTTGAGTCTTGTTTCGTCGGATTTTGTCTGACTAAGTCGTGTCGCGACGCATAGTCTGAGTTGTTGGTCGTGATTAGTATCGAGGGGCGATCATCATCTTCATACAACCTGTGGATGTAAGTCTCCCTTCGTTGTGTTGTGCCTCATGTGACATGAGCTACTTGTATGATTATTTGTTAAGTGATGGAATTTTTATGTAGATTCTGGTTTCGTGATATGTGGTCATTTGACTCTCATATTTTGTTTATATGAGGAGTGGTGTCGCTGCTAATGTATTTGTGACTATTGATTTTGTCCGCTGCTAATGATTCCAAAATGATTTGCTCGTTTTGCAAGTATTCTTCAAAACCTTTATGCTCAACATGAAATGGTAGTGTATAATATGTGTGTGCTTTGCTCACTCCGGGAGGGTCCGACGAGGCCTCGGGGGAATCCGTGACTTCCTTCTGGATTCACGAGCTTGTTCGCTAGCCAGTTCGGAGGGTCCTTAGAGGTCTCGAATGGGATCAGTGGTTTCGCCCCAGTCCTAGGCGATGCCTGTGCGTGATTTGTTTTATGATGATGGCCAGTTCAGGAGGGTCCTTAGAGGCCTCGAATGGGACCAGTGGTTTCGCCCTGGTCCTAGGAAAATTGATTTGACTGTTTGTTTTCCGGGAAAAGACATGTCTGGTTTTGGATTTTGAAACGATTTGATGCATGTACTATGAGATGTGTAAGCGAATGTTAATACGTGTGAGTTTTTGGGTATTTTGGCCTAATGGATTTTTTTTTGCAAGTCTTAAGTATCTTATAGAATAAACTTCGAGGCGTATTTTTAAAATGGATTATATTTTCAAGGCGCCTACTAGCGTAACTATATGCTTCAAAATTCTTCTACTTTGAGGACCAAAATATTTTGAGATTTCTGAAAGTTTTTTAACTAAAAGAAAGATGTCCTCATTTTTATCAATCGCAAGATGACTTTTTTCAAAGTCTCGATGATGCTGTTTTTATTACTCTTTCGAAATGTGATACTTAAGATCAACTGGTGTTTCCAAATTATTTCCCAAAAGGTTGTTCTCGTTTATAAAACCTATCATTCCTGTTTGCGGTCAGGGAATGTGCATATGATGATAGCATTGTCATTAGGGTGTTGGCCCCCCGAGTTGTGATTCAATTGGTGGTGAAAGCGTCGAGTCGATCGTCATGAAGTTGTTGTGTTAGTCCTCTGTGGGAGGTGTGATGTTGGTACTGAATGCTTGTCGCTTCGTGGTGATTTATGTGTTATCACACCTATGCGAGCTGTTGGAGCTTGGGTTTGTATGATTGTGTACATCTGGGATTATTTCATGATGTTTTGTAATTGTGTGCTGGTTATCATTCGGACTGTGGAAATAGCCGAACAATGCTGTCGTTGCTGTGATTTTCATATATGTGTTGCCTTACGATGGTAATCGTTGATGTGTTATGTGTTATGATTTTCTGTTGTGCTGAGTGGTTACTTATTCAGTATGCCGAGTGGCAGAGGTCGTGGTCGTGGCGACCAGACACGTGATCAGGATCATGCTGCCGATGATGGTATTGGTATCGGTGTTGCTACTATTTTGCAGAAGGTAGCTGCACAGATGACTTAGTTGACTCAAGCAGTTCAACATAATACAGATGTGACCCAGAACATTGGCTCAAATCAGTGGCTTCGAGAAGTGGTTCGCATGAATACCCCTTGTTTCGCTAGTGCCGCATATGCATTGGGCTGGATGGTTGGCTTTTCCAGTTGGAAAAGATATTCGAGGTAGTTGATTATCCAGAAAAGCGTAAGTTGCCTGTCACTCAGTATCTTCTTGACAAGGATGCCGCTAATTAGTGGGTGGCTGTTAAGCTTCGAGATCGTGTTGTCACATGGGCCGAGATCGAGATATTCATGAGAGATGAGTTTTGTCCGGAACCGGTCAGTAACCAGAGGATTAATGAATTCTTTTCGGTGAAACCGTAAGATGTACTGCTGTCTCAAGCTATTATTGATTATAGCAAATAGCTCAGCTACGTGCAGGATCAGGTAAGGGCGGAGGAAGATAATATCTATCATTTTAGTGGGGGATGAAGCCGGAGATTCATCAGTACATGGCGGGTCTCACTTGTACTTCTTTGAGAGAGTATCAGAATAGGGCGCTAGCCTATGACCTATCTGTATCATCGGCTGAGCATATGTCTAAGTCAAAGAAACAGAAAATTGTTGGGAACTTTTTAGAATATCAGGGGAGTGGTCCCCCTGGCGCTGGGACTTCGTGTCGTCATCCTAAGAAGGACCCTCGATCGTGTGATCACGGGAAGAGTATTACCCCTGCAGTGAGTAATGTGAGAAGCACGAAGACGTATTACAACTGTAGTCGGGCGGGCCATACTGCGAAGAATTGTCGTTCACTGTTAGTCAGTTGTTTCGATTGCGGTCAATTGGGACACCAAGTCATGCATTATGAGACGGTAGCTGAGAGGTTTGGAGATCGAGTTTGCGTCTCCACTCCGAAAGGACACGGGGATTCCTAGTGTGGTTTTCGAAAATTTCTGCGTAGTCGGAGTTCTTCGTGGTTACCCTCACGGATCGTTGTGTGTTTATTTTCTATTCTTCGACTGTGCGTGTTTTCGTGTAACAGGTACCTTTGTTTTGTGATGGTTCGTATACTTGACTTGATCGTTCTATTGGTTTGGTGATACTTGGAATTGGTTGGTAGTATTATGTTTCTGCTTGTGACATTGTGATGGTTGTCGTCGAGCGTAATTTCACGCCGTATGTTTCTTTGTGTTTCTTGTAATGTTTCGCCGATGGGCGTAAATTATGCAGTTCTTGTGTTCCTCGTTGATGTGTTCCTAGTGGGATATTGCTCCTCCCTAATTGTTTTAAGTTTCGGGACGAAACTTCTTTTAAGGAGGGTGGTATGTAATATCCGCAAATTCGATTTTTGGTAAATTTCTTTTTTTTGGCAGGAGTCCGTCTCGACGGCTCGCTTGTGACCATTTCGTCATTCTGAGAATAACTAATTTTGCACTTTTGGACATCCGAGTGCGTTTAAGTGTCGTTTTGTTGAGTTCCGTGCTTCTTAGCGACTTTTCCGCACTTGAGTTCGATTCTTGCGAATCTCGTTCCAAACTGTTGTTTCGAGTTTCCCGAAAGTCTGTTTAACTTTTTTAGACGTGTTATGAACTTTGGTTTGGTTATTCGATCACGTAACCTGATTTTCGGGCGTTTTGGGCCATTTTGTAATTTTCCAAACTTGTGGGTATCCGCCTTCGTATTTGTTGTTTCGACCCTTTTCATGGGCGCGTATGAGTTTGATTAGAGTTCAAGCTCTTAGTATGATAATATTCTGGAGCTTTCCATGTGTATCTTGAACATGAAGATTCGGTCGGAGAAATCCATCGTCGTACCCATTTTTGAGAGTACTGTTGCTCTCATTCTGAGTCGATAGCGCACGCTACATCCAGGTGGATAGCGCGCGCTAAGGTGCTGTAGTTAGCGCACACTACGGTTGGGGTAGCGCACGCTAACTGGTAGTTCAAGGCAGTCCAGAAGCTACTGGACTGGGTCTGGAGGTCTCGTTAGCGCACGCTAAACTATTGTGGTTAGCGCACGCTAACTGTATGTTTTGGCAGAATGTTTGTTCTTAATGCTTCGATAGCGCACGCTAATCAGTGAAGATTAGCGCACGCTAAGTTTCCCAGTATATATACTAGACAACAGTTGTTTTTCACCATTTCAACTTCTTTTCCTCTCCTCTCCGCGGGTGTGAGTCGTGGGCGACTAAGGTTCGTGATCGGGAGCGATTTTGTTCCATCCAAAGGTGTTTTGGAGTATCCTACGTGATTATAACATCATCTAACCTATTGTTCTTCGTCAGATCGAGTTATTTTTCTTGATTCCCTAGAGTTAACTTTTTGGGAGTTTTGTTCTTTATTTCGTTTTCCATCCGATTTTGATGAACCGATTGTTGTTAAATGATGTTGTTAAACATATCCTATGGATTGTATATCCATATTTTGGTTTGAATTCTGTTTTCATGTTTTTGTCGGGTCGATTAGTGTTCTTGGCCATTTTGGGGGAAACCCTTGAACTTTCATCGTTTGTTCCTTGAATTCAGCGGCATTAGGTCGTGTTATGGAATTCATTTTCATTGTTGTTATAGTCGTTAGTAGTTTATTGTCGTGGGTTGGCGTTCGGCGGAGTCGGCAGGTTCATAGTTGGTTCGTGCCATCCTACTTCGGTCGATTCTCCGTGTTTGTGATTATTCGAGGCAAGTACCTTGTTCATACATTTCTTGTTTTGTGGATACGATGATCGGTGATCGTTTTGGTGTTTTTGTTTGGTTGTTTGGAATGAACTTTCAAAAGATTCAGTTTAGCCTCGTTAAAGGCTCTCTTTCAAGACCGTGTGTATTTTGTGAATGTTGTGTTTATGAATGATTAAGTGAATCCTATGGATATTTTCGATGTTGGTGTTGTGATTTGATAATATACAAATATTATCCCATTTTGGTGCGTTGTGACTCGACGTTTGTGTCGTGCTATGTGTTTGTTGCCTTTGGGTGAATTGTTTGGATATCCATGGCGTACTGTGTTATGTGTGTGAATGTGTGGATATAGGCGGGGTCTACGGTGAAACATGGCTTGCGATCATGTGGTCAGGTATCCCCGAGCCGAGGTATTTTCCATTTTGGGAAGAGAGGAAAGTTGGGTCCTAGATTCATTGGACCGTTTGAGATTTTAGATCGACTAGCCAGTCTGGCTTATTGATTGGCTTTACCTCCGGCGTTGAGCCAAATTCATCACGTCTCTCAGTTGCAGAAGTATGTTGCTGATCCCAGTCACATACTTTAGTTCGATGAAATTGACATCGTGGATGATCATTCGTATGAGGAGCGTCCTGTACGAGTCCTAGATCGATGTATGAAACAGTTGAGGAACAAGATGATTCCTTTGGTTAAAATTCAGTGGTCTAGACAAGGAGTCGAAGAGGCTACTTGGGAAACCGAGGATAGTATGCGGGAGAGTTATCCCAAATTGTTTGACTCTTAGTTTCGAGGACGAAACTCTTTTTAAGGGGGGGTATGTAATACCTGGTTGTAAATTCATTCATCATCATTAAGTAATTGTCACTCAGTAATTTTTTCACTCATTAATAATCATTCATCATTCATGTTCATTCATTTATATTCATCATTGACGTACTTGGATCCATGTATCAGTTACCGATCGTTATTCAACTCCGTTCGAGAATCGAGATGAGAGTATTATCAAAAATCATTGTGATTGGTAGTCTTGTGTTGGAAGTATCACCTATTGCATGTTATTGGACTTAATTACATCCATACAAGTAGTGTATGTCGGATCATTCATCATTTGTAACGAGAATACGGAGTTGTCGGATAATTGTCATTTCCAGCGGTGAGTTACGGCCGTAACTTATCATGCATTACGGCTGTAACATGCATTCGTGGAATTGGTGATTTTCTGGACGAAGACGTCGTTCGGCCGTAAACCATACTAGTTACGGCCGTAAGCAGGAAGGTACGGCTGTATGTTTTTGAGACTACGGCCATAACATGCATTCATTTGTGCAGGAAGAGGTTGTCAATGAAGACAACTTACGACCATAAGTTCGGCAGGATATGGCCGTAAGTGTTGTTGTTACGGCCGTAAGGTAGTTCTTGTACGGCTGTAACTCAGACAGTGCAGGCATTATTGTGTTTTCAACGAATTGTTGTTACGGCCATATGTAATAGAGATTACGGCCGTGAGGCCGTTGACTTGGGAAGTTACGGCCGAAAGGTGGCAGAGTTACGGCCGTAACTCTACGCAGTATTTAAAGACTTGAACGGGATCTTTATGCTCATTTCTTCACTTCTTCATTTTGGTTCCGAGAGAGAGATATTGTGGGAGAGATTTTTCATCATCAAACACTTGTCTGTTCGGGTTTAATCATCTTTATTCGTTTATGGAGCTTGGGAAGCCGATTAACATGAGTTTCGACAATCGAAGAGGTTGGATCTTCAAAGATAATTTTATCCAAACCTTATATTTCGATTTTAAGATAGAATATGATGTTTTGGATGTGATAATCATGATATATGAAGAGATATACATATGATTATGAGTTTGTATGAACATTCATTGGATTATTGAAGGATTATGTCGAGAACACTTTGAATGTTGATTTTGGATTTGGGGGTTCGATTAGATGTTGTTGAAATCTCGAATTATGTATTCATGTTGAGTTATTTGATTGTGTTGAAGATATTTTGTTAGATTGAATCACTCATTGGAGGTTTGGTATCAATATAATTGAGGTTGGTTGTAAACAATTGAGATTGGTTACAACGTGTTTGTCATAATGACCCAATGAATTTGGACTTGTTGTATCGATGTTTTGAATTGGTTGTGATCATGCTTGATTCTCATATTAAACGAATTGTTGGTAATTGCGTTATTCAAGGTTGTTCGAGCGACTCACATTTCTATTTAGGACGTTTGTTCGAGGAAGGACCTTCTTCACCGGTATTGTGTAAGTTAATTCTTACTCGGTTAAAAGAATATTCATTCATTTCATTGTTGTTTATTCATATTCATAATTCATTCATAGTATATTAATCATGTTGAGATTTGTAATTATCAAACTAATCATTCATTTCACCAGGAACGACGGTTCCAATCATTTCAGTGAGCTATCATTCATTTCATTATTATTTCATTTTGGTGAGTCATTCTTGACCCTTGTCGATTTGCTATTCATTGATATTCATCATGGTCACTTTTGTTCTTGTGACCTCCTGGCTTCATATTGCGTGGCCGGGTGGTTATGTGTGGAATTTTTAGTCGGGCACACGATAGTCATGTGATGCGGGTTCACCAACACAATGGACTGTGCACACGGTACGTGACTCCGTGAGACTAATTAAATACAAGGGCGGGTGTGTCTGGACACTCGTCTTGTGCACTTGCACGTCCCATTACGGGCGTACTATGATGTCCCTATTCAGCTTAATTTCATAACTAATTCATTAATTTTCATTCGCCTGGTGGGTCCTAGTCGGGGGTCCACGACAATGTAATAGCCGCCTAGTTTGGGTTGTTACAAGACGTAACATCAATAAAAATAATACTCGTCGTCCCCGTGCCATTCCAGCACCGTCTCGTTATTAAGACATGTACCTGAATACACAAAAGGTATGCACCCCCGAAGGGGTCAGCAAACAGCCAGTGTAAGTACGTTGATAACATGAATATGTAGAACGTGCGAAAATATTTCATCATCATCACAATCAAAAGCATAAACAGTATCATGTCATGTCATTATTCCAGAATAATACTTGTATCATATTTCAAAAACTTGACTAACAAGAGAATGGATGAGCAATTCATCAAACCTTTCACCTAGAACTAATAATGCTATACAGTTACTACGAGAATTACCGATATGAATCGGAGAAATATTGGAACTCTACTAGTAGGTTTATTTTAATTAGGGTGTACAACCATAATTCTAAATACACCTCATGGGTTACAAAGCTATAAGGAAATTGTGTTTGGTGTTTAGATCATTTGGAGGTCGTTTTAACCATTTCGGTTTAATAACGAGGAATTCATACGATCCTAATTCATTAATAAAGGGATTTGGGGCTAAAAGTATACTTTTAAAAACTTATAAAAGTGTTTTGGGGGTCAATCTAGGATTTTTGTAAAATCAATTTGGGGCCAATGTGGAAGAGTTGGAAAGTTTGGTTAAAGTTAATTATTTTAAAACCTGGGGGGTCAAATTGAAAATTATAAAAGTTACAATTAAGTCCAAAACTCTATCTAATTCTCAAATGCACTCCCCTCAACTCTTAAACTGTTTAATTTTTCACCCCAACTTTTAAAACTTACATAACTCCCATTTTCTTCTCTTTTTTTTCCCGGACATCATCAAACACTAGCACTCACTCTCAAAATACATATCTACACACACACACACACACACACACACACTCACACACTGTTACACACACAATCTTTTTAAGGCGGGTATTTTTTTTGTGGTGCCTGTGCACCATCAGGCACACAGTGGAATCCGCCACTGCCTGTTAGTGAGCAGGCGAATGTCTTATACGGTTAATGGAAAATAAGATCATAAGTCTTTGCCAAAGCATTCTGATCTAGTCATATTGGATACACTAGTAATCAATCGGTCTTGATTTGCATTAACATATGTATAATGTCTAGTCAACAGTAGGGTTTGACTTTATTTTGACCCGAAGGTTTGACCGGGACATCTGATGAAGGGTCGACACGTATATGGTATTCACGACATAATGGTTCTGGAATGATCCCTTCATTCATTCCCAGTCAGGGTTTACTGTGTGACCCACTAGGCTGGCTAAGCGCTGTCCGCACTCATTGGTTCCTCCCAATGCCGGCTGACATGGACCTACAGAGTCACGCATCAGGATCGTTGACGGATAAAAGTGAATTTATTATCTCTCTAATAATATTATATATTGGATATCTATTTATGATTTATTGTATAAATCAAATAGCGATCTTATGAATTGAAATTAAGTTACTGGGTAATTAATTTAATTCATAAAATTATATTTCTCAGAGAAATATATTTGTATTTGATATAATTAATTAATTAATTTGATTCATTAATTAGTATAAATGCATTGGTCATAATACGGAGTGTATTTAACGAAGTCGTTTGACGAACGTCCGGTGCACGAGCCAAGTGACTCGACCCGTTTCCTAGCACCTTTGTTATAGCCGACCCCTCCCCTCTCTTTTTTCTTGGTGGTTCTTTTTTCTTTGTTGTTTTGTGATAAAAAATCCCACCATGATATGTCAACACTTGGTGCCAAATATCTTGATGTGATGGGATCACAATATCACATTATATAAAAAAGAAAACAACACCAACACCACCATTCATTTGATGCTTGGGCCGTGAGCTAAAGAGAGAGGGAAAAGAAGTGAGAAAAAATAAGAGAGAAAAAATAAGAGAGAAAAATTCCTACGAGTTTTCCTAGCCATGTTCTTGATAGAACGAAGTCTCGTTGATTTTTCGATCATGTTCCGACGCGTGTGAAGTAGAGACATCGTGCTTTCGGTGTTTGTGATGAAGGGATTTCGTGCTCGTGTTCGGGTTTGTGATCATCATCAAAATTACGAAGATATTATCAAAGGCTTCAAAGGTATGGGACTTGAATCCTTTGTCTTCGTCAATTTATTTTTTGTATATGCGTTACTTGATCGATTATGTTTGAGATTCTTTATATTGACTTTTATTATTCCACTGCGTACTCGATTTGTATCCGGAATCTCAACAGTGGTATCGGAGCGAGGTCACTGATACCGTATATATGAATTTTTAGCATTTGAAATGCTTGAAAGTATGGTGTATGATTTGGAATCATTTATTGTCATAATCATGGTATATGTTTATTCGTTCGTTGTAGTTATTTTTTCGTAAATTTATGTCTTAATATAAATCTTATATATTCTTGGAGATATGATTTATATTGAAGATATGAATGTTGAAAAATATGGATATTGGATATCCGGTCGGAAATCGAGGCCCGTATTGCCGTTAGACGACACCTGGAATAGTGCCCGGGGGGCTGCCGTGCGGTCCAGCCCTTGGGATCGTGATCCGGGCCTGGTGCTGGCCATGCCGAGCAGTCAGGCAGTTCGGACCGTGGTCCAGCCCCCTTCCGTCTTGGTTCGGGCTCATTTTCTTCGTGTATTCCTGAAAATTAATTCTCATTTTTAAATTAGATTTAATATGATTAAAATGATATATGGTATCTCATTTTTATAAGGGAAAATTAATTAAATGGAATACATGTGATTGACCGAATTACTTTGAACGTTTTCATATTACCGATTGTGAGAATTGATTGGATCAATTCTATTTAATAGTTGCTTATTTATATTGTTTGGATTTATATATTTATTTGCAATCCATTTATTTTGTATTTGTTAGATGAATAATTTTGAATGGAGATGTGGTTCATGGACCTCATTTTTTAATCATTCGGTTTTATTTGATTGGATTGTAAAGGTCATTTTTGAGCCAATTTATTTTACTAGAAAAATTTGTATAGGGTACAATTTTTCAAATGTAAAATTTATATGTAATGACGAAGACCGGAGGAAGATCCGTTCGAGAAGACAAAGATTCAAGACCGAAGACATGTAATTAGATTACGATGTCTTTGTTCTAGGAACGGTCCATGAACTGCATGTTGGTAGTAACTAGGTTGTTATTGACTGTTTTTCATTTTGAATGATTGACAAATACAAACGCGCTTATAATTGAATTAATGTGCAAAGTGTAACATTAATTGCGAAAATCTCCCGACAATCAAATAGACTATGTTTGAAAAGGTTACAAGGTTTCCTACCCTCCATCAAACTCGTAGAAAATTGATACCCGAGCCGGTGTGCTATGATTATGAGTTATCGGGATAGTACATTTGGTAGAGGTTGATAAATTCTTGAGTGCATTAGATACCTTCGGTGTTGGAATATTTTATTCCAAATATTCATTATCGAGTTTTGATGATAAAGTTGTTAAACAAAGAAAAACACGAAGAAAACAAAGCAAAATAACGAAGAAGTCGAAGACGCTCGAACCGGACTGAAAAGCAAAGGAATGAAGAAATAGCAAGCATAACGTACGCTATGAAGCATACATAACGCACATAATATAAAGTTATCTGCAGATCAGATGAGTTATAATATCTCCTGAAGAAAGTTACCTGATGGAATAGCACACACTACAATGCTTGATTAACGTACGCTAATGTGTCTACTTAACGTACGTAATGGTCAGTGTCTAACGTACGTAATGAAATATTCCATAATTCAAACAAGACACCCGTTGGAAGATTCCGGGTCAAAGTCAAGCTCACAACGAACAGTTTGACAAAAGCAGGCAATGGATATATTGACTGATTAACGCACGCTATGAGGAAGGATTAATGTATGCTACAACAAGCAGTTAACGTACGTAATCGATAAAGCACAACGTACGTAATAGTATGTACAGAAGCTACTGGACTAAAGTTGCAAGTAGTTAACGTACGTGACCAAGATGCCTTAACATACGTAATGAGCTTAAAGTATGGTATGCAGGAAGGCTAGCGCACGCTAAAGAGTCAGCAGGCAGTAACGGCTAGTTGGAGGAAAATGCCTATAAGTACCAAACCATTTGGTACCAAATAAGACAACAACCTTGAGCAAATCATCTATACTTGTGATATCATTGTAAGCATTCTTGTTGTTGTATTTGAGCTTATATTGATAAGTGTTTGAGTGTTATACACTAAAACATACACGAGAGGAAAAAGAAAGGATATGATTGGATTCGGTGTTATTAGGATCAAGGATCCGGCATTGTTAGAATCACAATATATATATATATCCGAGTGAGGTTTGTCTAGTACCCATAGAAAGCTAGATAGGTTGATTCCTTATCCTATAGAAAAGGAAAACGATTTAACTTGGACCGAAAAAAAGACAAGTGTGTGAATGGTTTATCTCCACCGATAGGAGAGATTGTAATGTTAATCCCTCGACCAATAGAAGAGACGTGCAAAGGTTGATCTTCACCCTATAGAAAAAGATACTGAGAGAGGACGTAGCGACGTTTGGCCGAACCTCTATAAATCTTGTGTCGTTTATTTTCCGAACCTTTAAATACGCTTCCGCATAATAACGCGTATACCGAATCCTGCACCAACAATTGGTATCGGAGAGCGGTACCTCCTAGAATTGGCTTAACATCCGAGGAAGATCCTATGGCGTTTCAACTTGCCCCAGTCGAAGGTCTTGCTCTAAATCAACCTCCATTTTTTGATGGACCAAACTTCATGACATGGAAAAAGAAGATGTCGATATTCATTCGATCCTATGACATCGAGCTATGGAAAGTGATATGTCTTGGTCCGAAAATTCCAATGAATTCCAACGGTACGCTTAAAACTTTTGAAGAGTATGATGATTCCGATTGGAAAATTGACCATTATAATTGCAACGCAATGCAATTATTATATTGTGCTGTAAATTCGGAAGAACACAACCAGATATCATCGTGTGATAGTGCCAAGGAAATATGGAAGATGCTAGAAGTCACACACGAAGGCACAAATCAAGTCAAGGAGATGAAGATTAACATGCTTCTCCATGACTACGAGCACTTCCAATGTTATATACTTTAGCCGACAACAAAAAGTCGTCGGCTAAAGTGGTCAGTTGTTGGCTAAAAGTTGGTCGGCCGAGGTCGGTCGGCTAAAGTTTAGCTGACGTCAAATAGAAAAGGTCGTCGGCTAAAGTTCCACGCAACATTTGCCGTCAGATAAAGTTATAGTTTAGCTGACGCAACATTTGTCGTCGGCTAAATATACAGGTTTTAGCCGACGGTTACCTCGTCGTCAGCTAAACTTCTACATTTTAGCCGACGACACATTTATTGTCGGCTAAAATGTCTAAATTCTAGCCGACGACGCAAAGTTTCAGTTTTCGGCTAAAGTATTTTTTTTAAAATAAACACTTTAGGCGACAGTCTGTGCAAATGCCGTCGGCTAAAGTCCAGTAAAAAAAATTTAGATTTCGGAATCCCCAAACCTGTTCAGATAACCTGTTATTCCAAATGTACAACACACCACCATACATCAAAATCAACATAAATCAATGTACGAAAAGGATAATTTAAATACCGACAATATAAAAATCACAACATATCAACATGTCATGTAGCATCAACAAAATCACTATAAACACCAACATTAACGAACACGAGTCTAAATAAAAAATATTTAGCAAAAGAACTACTACAATGACAACTAAAATCCTCAAAGATCCGTCAAATTCTTAAAGATAGAAGAAGGATTACTACCGTCTTGCAAGTCGTCGTCCTGAGGCTGTGAAGAAGTGGGGGGTGTTTATGAATCGAAGAATTGAGGTGGTGGTGCTACCGAAATTCCCGATTGAGACATGGTTTGACTCAATGACATCATATACTGCATCATGGCCTGCTGGTGAGCTAACATCTCTTGTTGAACCTTTCTTTGTTCCTCTTGGAATTTCTGGAACTCGTCTTGAGACTTCCTTTGCTCCTCAGCTCGGAGCTCCCTCTCGAGCCTCAATTGCTCCTCCAAATAGGCCTTTTGAGTGTCGCCCCTTTCATTGCGCTGAAACCCTGTAGTATTCTTTAGTAATCCAGTGCCTTCAGTTCCCATCATGGGCATCCGGTGATGACTCCCTTTAGGAAGGTAAATGTTAGCCCACACCCTTGCCTTAATGTAGGGATCGGCCTGATCGATCTCTCGGCGTGCTAACTCAAGACCAGTCTCGTCCAAATCCGGATGCTCCTCCCTCGCCATCTCTATCAACATCCTCTCAGACTCCTCAGTCACTCTCTCCTAATTAAGTGGGAACAAACAAAGTGACCGAATATTAATAAAGTTTAGAGGTAAAGACTGATAGCAGTATTAAAATGGTTAGGATACATTTACAAGTTACAAGTCTATCCAGATAGTTTGGATATGCCTTCTGAGTCACGTAGACAAAGGCATTCGCCACATTTTCATAAGAAGTGGCCTCGTGCGAAACTCTCGCTAACGACCGCGAACCTAAGCTGTGGTGCTCCGTTAAACCCTTACGTTAACAGTGTTGGTTGAACTGCTCGCGTACACATAGAAACATTTAATTTTCATTTAACAAAAAGCAAAATTACCACAAGTAAGTTTCATATATGTTACATATCTTTACACAACAATAGCATTACGACAATATTTAGAGCTCGATTACATACATTATAGTCTGGGTCGCTAAAATGTGCGCATAGCCACCTCCACTCATACTCCCGATACTTGAACTCCTCGGGTGTAGTCTCGCGGGAATTACCCCAAGCTGACCAAAACATGTGTAGCTCATTTTTCCAAGATTTGTACCTATAACAAACATTTATAAATAATAATCAAACATTAGTCAAATATATTTGTAAAGTAATTTGTAAATTTTATGTATTTATTTACTTTGATTTTGTGTTATTGTTTTATTCTTATTCATAATGTTATTTGTTTATTATGTTATTCATAAATAATCTGTTGTGTGTATACAGTTGTTATTATGCAGTTGAATGCTAAGATTTAAGTTTAGTGATTATGTTACATGTCATTTTATATTTGTTGTTTGTGTATGATTATATAATGTTAATGTGTTAGTTTTATTATTTTTATGTATAATTAGTAATATAATGTTTCATGTAATTCTAAGAGTGTACGTTATAATACTCATAATTACAAGAAAATTAGAATGTTTACCATGTCTAAATTTATCAATCAAATTACCTTATATGTTTACAAGTTGTGTATTTTATATTACAAATTATTTTATATTAATAAATAAATTATTAAAACATTTGACAAATACATATTTTTAACAATAACTAAAATGTTGCAAGAATTTCTCGAGTAATTACTCAACTACGTATTGTGAAAATTACTTACTTGACTGTTTGCACCTCATCACACCAAGTATGTAGTAGGAAAGAGGAATTTCAAACCAAACCTAGAATTAGCATATAATATATATTACTAAATTTTTTCCGAATTTAAATACACAAAGTAGATTTCGGAATTGAGATAAACTTACCGACATAGCATTGTTCGATGGATCCTTCGCACTTTGTGGCACATCCTTCCACTCAGTCCAGAGTACCGGAACTCTATCGCGTATGACAAATCCAACATTACGATAATATGCCGTACAAGCAGCCGAAGCCAAAATGGATCATCGATATTTTTCATCTACTGCTATCTTGTGACGGCCATTTTTTGAAACATATGCGTCAAGTTCTAGACCCTTTGATGGTCCACGAGTCTTCTTCTTCTTTTTCTGTTCGCCTTCGGTACGACCCTCCTCATTCTCAAGCTCCGCAAGCGACGCGTACAACTTCATCTTAGATATCCGACATGTCCGCCAAATCATTTTCTCAGGCCACGCCTGGAACACATACGCATCCATCAGGTTAACCAAGCTATATGGTCGGCGGACTCCTTTCTCATCGACCCCTTGAATCGAGGCATACGAGGTTGGGTCGTCTCGACAGTAGTGGGGGTCGTCCGCGATGTGGGAGTCTGATACGATAAGCGCCTCGCAATAGTATGTGCGTCATCCGTCGGATACAAGTTCCCATCCTTTAACTTCAATCCACTATTCTCTACTAGCCCACGTATGCAACTGTTAGTTTCATCCATATATACCGACATGATCCGCATGATTGGAAGCTGCGGAACTATCCCCCGACTCCGTAGTTTTTGATTTTTTCTTACCACACCCTAGTCTCTTAATTTTATCTATTTAACCTGTATAATTCAAAAACATTAATCAATTATTTTTATAAACAAACCCTAAATAGAAACCCTAGGGATTAAGAAAATCAGTAAGAAAATCAGTAAAACATCATAAACTCTAAACAGAAATCAATTCTTATACATAAACCCTAAAACCCTATTTTCAATTATTATACATAAACCCTAAAATTTTCCTGTATATTTTGAGACAAACACCAAAGATACTAGCAAATTAATCAGTTTATTTGAGACAAACACCAAATAAACAGTTTATTTGAGACAAACACCAAACAAATACCAAATTAATTTTGAGACAAACACCAAATAAATATCATAAAATTTCCCTAAAAAATGATTATGTTTAAGAAGCATACTTCAAATTAATCAGTCTATTTTGCCAAAAAAACACAGCATATTTCAAAATTTCCATATATATTTTGAGACAAACACCAAATAAAGATACTAGCAAATTAATCAGTCTATTTGAGACAAACACCAAATAAACAATCTATTTGAGACAAACACCAAACAAATACCAAATTAATTTTGAGACAAACACCAAATAAACATCATAAAATTTCCCTAAAAAATGATTATGATTAAGAAGCATACTTCAAATTAATCAGTCTATTTTGCCAAAAAAACACAGCATACTTCAAAATTTCCATGTATAATTTGAGACAAACATCAAATAAAGATACTAGCAAATTAATCAGTCTATTTGAGACAAACACCAAATAAACAGTCTATTTAAGACAAACACCAAACAAACACCAAATTAATTTTGAGACAAGCACCAAATAAACATCATAATATTTCCATAAAAATGATTATGATTAAGAAGCACACTTCAAATTAATCAGTCTATTTTGCCAAAAAACACAGCAAATTGAGGTTCAAACTTACGAGGAGTCGGCGGCGGCAGTGGCCGGCGGTGGATAGCGGCGGCGGTGATGGATGCGACAATCTGACGACGGGCGGGTGAAGGCGAACGGAGGACGACGAACCTGACGACGGACGGAGGACAACGGATGGAGGACGGCTTTGGATTTTTCGGCGGTGGTGGAATTTATCGGTGGGCTGAGGAAGAGCGGTGTAGGGTTAGGAAGAAAGGAATTAAGGAATGAAGAATGCAATCCCGTTTTTTTATTTGTAATGCCACTTTAGCCGACAACAGAGAGAATCGTCGGCTAAACTCTAAATGCAACCACCTTTAGCCGACGACAGCCGTCAGCTAAAATAAAAAACGGAGCCAGCACGACTCGACCGTGTCAAACGACTCGATCGGGTTACATGTCCAGAAACTTTTTGAAAATTTAGAACACTTCGACACGGGCGGTGTCAATGGACACGGGCCGTGTCCCTTTACCCGACGGCTTTCGTCGGCTAAACTAAATCCCAAAAAAATTATATCTATATACTTTAGCTGACAGCTGTCGTCGGCTAAAGCGTACTTTATCACTTTGTATATAATTAAATTTTAGATATATATTTAATTATAAATATATTTATTAAAAATTAAAATATCTACACTTTAGCCGACGACAGCCGTCGGCTAAACTAAATTCCAAAAAAAAATCATGACCCAGTGGCTGCCGGGGTTCGAACCCGGGCCGTTTATATAATTGAAATGGCATTTTGCCACTGGGTCATGTTTATCATTCGAACATTTTAATCCAGTTTTTATATATATACATATACTAATATTTTATATTCTTGGAATTTAATTATAAATAATATATTTATAAATATATATAAGAATATTAACTTGAAGTTCTTTGAATTAGATTAAATATATATATATATATTTATAAATATATATTTATCAGTATATAAATTTTATCACGTTTTTATATAATTAAATATATTTATATATAAATTTAATTGTAAATATATTTAAGAAAAACTAAAATATCTACACTTTAGCCGACAGCTGTCGGCGGCTAAAGCCTACTTTGTCACTTTTCATATAATTAAATTATATATATATATATATTTGAATTTAATTATAAATATATATATATATATATAATATAATATAATTCTGTATCTGTATATTAATTTATATAGTTTTATATAATACAAATATCACACCATTTACCTTCGCCATTGAATAAACTCTAAATATAACAGGCTTCATCGAAAGAAGCATCAACTCACGTGACCACATCGGGTGGCCATCACTTTGTATGTGCGTCATCTGGATATTAATTAAGGTGAATATCGTAATTAAGTAAATTATGTAAGCAAATTAAGTAAACAATAATTAAACACTTACCCATTGTCCGAAATAATCAGCAAATGTTTCATTGTGGAATCTAATGTCTCCATTCACAGCATCACATGAAAGGTGAATGTCTTTCCAATATTGAACTTCTGGACAGTTAAGTAATATCCACCAATGTGCAATTCGTAGCTCGTAAGGCTGTAAATGACTGTCAGGTAATCTTCCTTGAACTTCAACTTTGCTGGTAATGATGGAGAGAGTAAATTGCACTGGAATTGTTGACATAGGCTCGGGTGTGGGATCAACCGCGCCTAAATAGAACTTGGTATATGTTACACACTCCCATGCAAGATATGCTTCGGCTATACATCCTTCTGGTGCAAACTTATTAGTCACAGAGTCCTTGAACTCACCAAGTTGCCTTTCTATTGGAAACATCCACGTGTAGTGGACCGGGCCTGTTAGTAAAAGTTGGCGAGGGAGATGGATCATTTGGACCGAGCCTGTTAGTAAAAGTTGGCGAGGGAGATGGATCATGAGGTGAGGCATGAGATCAAAAAAAATCGGTGGGAAGATCCTCTCAAATTTGCATAAGATATAAATGATCTCCTTTTGCATGAGCCGGAGATCTGACTTCCTTACTTCCCTAGTGCATAACTTTTGAAAGAACCTGGATAACGATACACAAGGCTCGACTGTAACACCCCAAACTAGGCGGATATTACAGTGCCGTGGACCCTCGAATGGGACTCACCAGGCGAATGAAAATTAATGAATTACACAATACGTGTGTAGTACCGAACCACATTACATCATTAATTACTCCAATGAGGAGTTTCAAATACAACACACCCAGGGAACACTGAATACATGTATATTTTATATGAAGATAAAATATACAACACTGAACAGATAACAATCCAAAAGGAAGTGCAGCGGGAAATACATAACAAGGAAACATGAATGAAATGAAGAGACTGGGCCTCCCTACTAGTATCACTAAGACTCCTCACCGTCAACGTTCTCTTCCTGTGCTTTTGCCTTGCCATTGTAATACCCGTGATTTTCTCTTTCGGTAATTTTCATTTTTGGCATTTTTCTGATTTTCAGAAACTCGCTTGCGAGCATTTTGAACATTTTGACAAGGTTTTGTTCTTCGCGTTTGGTCATCCGAGTTTGTTCCGGGGCTGTTTTAACCAAAACCGTGCTTTGAGCGACTTTTCCGCTATTCGTTTCATTTCGTGTGGTGATGGTTCGAAACGATGGTTTCATGTATCCAATAAGTCTGTTTAACTTTGTTATCTGTGTTGTGAGCTTCGATTTAGTTGTTTGATGTCGTATCGTGATTTTCGGACGTGTTGGGTCATTTTCGTAATTTCCCAAAGTTTGGGGGTAATTACTTCTGTTGGCGTGTTCCGAACCTTCGGGTAGTCGGAATCGTATTATTCTCTTAACGCTTGAGTTCGGTGTTGTGCACTCTTCGTGGACATGTCCTTGTCTCGTGTTGTTCTTTGCCGTTTAGCTCGTTTCGACGAGCTGAACTTAACAGTTTGGAACTGGTAAGTGACTTACGTACGCTATGCTATAAGCATAACGTACGTTATCTGTGCCTTACGTACGTTATAGCCTTTTAGTTACGTACGTAAGGGTACTCCAGTTTTCAGGCAGATTGTTTGGGGATTTCGATTACGTACGTAACGTGTTGAGCCTTACGTACGTAACATGGATTACGTACGTTAACCCTTATGTATAACGTACGTAATGCCGGCGTGGGTTTATATACCCGGGAGTTGACCGTGTTCGTCATTTCTCACCATTTCTTCATCCCTCCGCGGCTTGGGCGACTTGTAGGCGATTGGAGGGCGATTTTGGAGTCTTGTAACTCCAAGTGTTCATCTTCCTTGAGCTCTTAACGTTGATTTACATTGTCAATCCGTGTTCTTCGTCGGATCGAGGTAATTCCTTGAAACCTCCTAGGGGTGACTTTCGGGATTTTCCTTTTAATCTTTGTTGTTCGTCCGTTTTCGATGAATTGGTTGATGTTATTAAATCTTATTAATCGTGTTCTACGTATTATATAACCGTATTTCGAGTTTATTCAACTAGGTCGGTGAATCGAGTATTCTTGGGAATTATCGAACATTGAATGTTCGATTAAATATCCTAATGAGTTTCCATTCGATGTTTTGTTGGGATTTCCGTAGTTTTTGGCCTTGATTCTCATTGTGATCGTATCTTCGTTGTGTTTGTCGAAAATATATAGGTGTACGAGGAATTCCGGTCGAGCTTCCCTGTTGTTCCGCGTGCTTTGGACTTGAGGCGAGTATCTCGTCTATAATCTTTATACTTTGAGAATGTGGCGTGTCGTGAATTTAACGTGAACTTGATAGTGATTGAACGTTTAACCGTAACGTACTTCTAAATGAATATGTGTTTTTATGAAAGTAAGTATGAACATAATTGGGATTTCTTAAAGAATGCTAGTCATCATTTTATGTGGTATTATGTTCAAGACGGATATTTATAAGTGAATGGTTAACCCCGGAATTGTGGAATATTTGTATTGTGCGCTTGTTAGAATGCGTACTAGATGATGTTGTGACGTGAATGTTACATCTTGTGAAAGTGTTGGTTGCGTTAACTCATGATTTGATGTGTTTGTGATTGTGGCAAAGGTGAAACCCTTGTTGTTGTGAACTCGATGCATTGATGATTTGACCACAAGGTTATCAATTCGGGTAGGTCTGGAGAGGGCTCCGAGGATCGGCACTTGCGAGTGCGATGTCACGATAACTTGTGGGTATGTTCGATTGATGTTTGACCGGGTAGGGACCTGTGAGGCCTCCGGCGGCGTGTACTTGCGAGTACAGCCAGTGTGTATGATTTGACCATAAGGTTATCTAATCGGGTAGGTCTGGAGAGGGCTCCGAGAATCGGTACTTGCGAGTACGATGTCAAGATAAATTATGGGTGGATTGAATTTATTTCTCTACCCAGCTCGGGAGGGTCCTTAGAGGCCACGGAGTGGGATTTGTGGCTTTGTCCCGGTCCTAGGCGACGTGTGTGCTTGATTTGTTTTGGTGATCTGATTATTTTCGTGATTTGGTAAGAAAATCCCTTTGGAAATGTGAACGACAAATCTTTTCATGAATTTACACTGAGACCCCCGGCGTCCTTAATTATTCTTTCAAATGTGTTTCGAAGTTATCTTTATGTTTCCCCCTTTTTGGGAAATGTTTTCGAAAAGACTTTAGACTCGGGGATCGCGTTACTACCTTGTTGAAATGTTATTCTCATAACGGTTGTATTCTTAATGTATAATTTTATAGCTTGGTTACTTGCTAGCGATTCCATCGCTAACCCCTCGTTGGGGATTTGTTATCTTTTCCAGGTATTATGTTGTTGAGAGAGCAATCACAGGATCGGCTCGGAGGATGATGTAAAGCAGCGATACTAGTCACAGTTGGAGTCGGTTGTACATTAGGGATCTGTCGGTTGAGTTTTCCTTGTCATCCTCGAGGGGATGGACATTCTATGTATATTGTGATCGAGTTGTATTTTGTTTTATCGGATGTTCGGATATGATATGTTTGAGAGACCTAATCGGTCTACGATATTATGTTTTGGTCAAGTCGACCGCACGTGGGTTTCATTATGTAGTCCCCTGCCTGGTAGCTCCTTGCGGAAAGGTGTCTACGGCGTGTAATATACCTGAGCAGATCGGGGGTGTTACATAAATGGTATCGGAGCCAGGTTTGTGAAAACCTAGGCAGTTGGGTCTAGTCGGGTCTGGTTGAGTCGTCTCTTATCGTGTCACCCGGGTGAGCAGTTGTGAACAAGCGAGATCATTGCGATCCGTTGTGATCAATTGTGGTTCGTTGTGATTAGTATCGTGTTGCAGCCATCATCTCCGTGCGGCCTGTGGACGTAAGTCTCATCCTTTATGTGAGGTACCTGTATTTCATGTTTTTACGTGTGCGAATTAAATGTGATGCATGACCTTATTTACATGGTGTTGTGTAAGGGAGTTGTATTCAATGTTTGTGACGCACGGTATGCGGACATAACCGGACGTATTGATGTTTTGATTTTGAACCGCCGTGTGGGGTGGTATGTTGTGAAATTTGTGAATCTTGATGGGTTTCGAAAGAGTGCCGACGGTTGAGTCAGTGAAAAGCTCAAATGATGGTCTTGATATATGTTTTAACTTGCTGCGCCCGAAATGTGTTTGGTTGAATTTGTGATTTTGTTTGTCGTTTGGGCAGGTGGTTTTTAGTTCGATCATTTTGTTTGAACTATCGTAATTATTCCGCTGCGGGTGGGTTCGAGAACATGTTTTTGAGGGGCCTTGAGGGCCGGAACATTTTTTTTTTGTGAAAGTCGATTTTGAAAATATTTTTTTTGGGTTCGATTAAACAAGCAACCCATATGGATTTTGAAATCGGTTGGGTTTTGACAAAGTTAATCCTGTATTTTCAAATGACACTATGAGGCGGTATGAGGAAAAATGTATTTTAATGTATTTCGGGCACTGCAAAATATTACCGTCACCTTCGGTTGAGATCAAATGAATCTTGAAAAATTTCTGTTATATGTTTGTTTTGTTGTTTTGCCCGTCGGAAATTTTTTTTCAGTACCTTTGCTGTTACAATTCTATCGATGCTCATTTTTTGTTGTTCAATCTCTTTTGACCTAATCATATGGTTCGTCTGTGACGATCGTGAACCCTAACTGCGGTATCAGTATTGCACTTAGTTGCTTATCCTCTGTGGATATTATTGACGTATTATATATTGTCCCCATTCTTGTTAGCGAGTTATGGGTGTACGCCCAGATGCGATAATTTCATAGTTCGGTTTAATTGTGTTATCTCCTTGACGTTATTCGGATGTGGTAATTCAAAATGTTTTGTACATGGTTTTCAAAACGAGACAGATATGATAATGGGTTCATAGTTTTGATCAAATGACCGAGGTATTAAAAACCTTTCCTTTCAAAAATTCGCTTCAGCAATTTTTTTTAAATTCAGGAATTTTAAAATGCTATCATTAGGACAAGTACCTCAGAAAAATTTTGTTTTTAAAATATTACCCATATTCGACCCCAATGATATGTTTGTGGTTTTGACCGTGATTACCTTGGTAAAGGTCGTACGTTACATTGAAATGGCTAAGTAAATGATTTATGAATTTGAATTTTATTGTTGCAGTGATAGTTCATGTATTCGTGCTACGACTCGGAATGAGTATGTTATTGTGTTACTATTGGTTGCCCTGAATTAATTATGTGGTGGTTGTTTTGTTGTTCTGATTGGTTGTCCATTCAGTATGCCGAGGGGTCGAGTTCGTGGTAACCATCCGCACGAACAGGATCGTACTATCGGTGATGGCATTAGTACTGGTGTTGCTGCTGTGCTCCAGCAGGTGGCAGACCAGATGATGCATTTAGCTCAGGTGGTTTAGCGTAACCACACTGCGAATGAGGATGTTGGGTCGACTCGGTGGCTTAGAGAAGTGGTTCGTATGCGTCCCCCTCACTTTGCCGGAGCGGGTGATACTTTGGGCTGGGACGGCTGGCTTATCCAATTGGAGAAGATTTTCAAGGCGGTTGGTTGTCCCGAGGAGCGGAGGATTCTTATCGCTCAGTTCCTTCTTGTTGATGACGCCGCTAACTGGTGGGAGGCCGTTGGGCCTCAAGACCATGCTGTTACTTGGGAAGAGTTCAAGAAGTTCATGGAAGCAGAGTTTTGCCCGAGGCCGATCCGAGAGCAGAGGATCCGAGATTTTTACCTAGCTGAGCCGCAGGATGTACCCGTGTCGCAGGCTATTGTCGATTACAGTCGACATCTCGCCTTTGTGAAGAATCAGGTGAGGACCGAGGAGGACAAGATCCGTCATTTTGATATGCGGATGAGACGAGAGATTCGACAGTACATGTCGGGTTTTATTTGTGTTACTTTGAGAGAGTATCAGGATCGAGCCATGGCATACGAGATGGCATCGTAATTTTCTGGGCCTTCGCATGAGCCGAAGAGTCAGAGGACGTCTGGAGATTTCTCGAATAGTGTGGTAGTCGGAACTTCTCCTCATCGAGTTTCGTGTAGTTGTTCGGCAAAACCTCCCCTTTCTTCATTTGTTGGGACCAAGAGTTCCAGGTTATCTTCTCTGACGCCTAATCAGACTGGGAGGTGTTTCAATTGCAACATTCTCGGTCATGTGCAAGCTAATTGTCCTTCGCGGTTGATTACTTGTTATAAATGTGGTCTCGAGGGCCACAGAGTTCAGTATTGCGAATTATTCCATGAGATTTTGCAGAATCGAGCCTCAGCACCATTGTCGGGATCGACTCGTGTAGGTCGCTGAGGTTATTTGTTTGTTCACTTGGATAGCTGTCTGCTTCACCCTTTTTTTTTTTTTAGTTTAGTTTCGGGACGAAACTTCTTTTTAGTGGGGTATAATGTAATTCCCGTGATTTTCTCTTTCGGTAATTTTCGTTTTTGGCATTTTTCTGATTTTCAGAAACTCGCTTGCGAGCGTTTTGAACATTTTGATAAGGTTTTGTTCTTCACGTTTGGTCATCCAAGTTTGTTACGGGGCTGTTTTAATCGAAACCGTGCTTTGAGCGACTTTTCCGCTATTCGTTTCATTTGGTGTGGTGATGGTTCGAAACGATGGTTTCATGTATCCTATAACTGTTTAACTTTGTTATGCGTGTTGTGAGCTTCGATTTAGTTGTTCGATGTCGTATCGTGATTTTCGGACGTGTTGGGCTGTTTTCGTAATTTCCCAAAGTTTGGGGGTAATTACTTCTGTTGGCGTGTTCCGAACCTTCGGGTAGTCGGAATCGTATTATTCTCTTAACGCTTGAGTTCGGCGTTGTGCACTCTTCGTAGACATGTCCTTGTCTCGTGTTGTTGCTGTCGTTTCGCGGTTTCGTCGCGCTCGTACTCGACGAGCTGAACTTAACAGTTTGGAACTGCTAAGTGACTTACGTACGCTATGCTATAAGCATAACGTACGTTATTTGTGCCTTACGTACGTTATAGCCTTTTAGTTACGTACGTAAGGGTACTCCAGTTTTCTGGCAGATTGTTTGGGGATTTCGATTACGTACGTAACGTGTTGAGCCTTACGTACGTAACATGGATTACGTACGTTAACCCTTATGTATAACGTACGTAATGCCGCTGTGGGTTTATATACCCGGGAGTTGACCGTGTTCATCATTTCTTACCATTTCTTCATCCCTCCGCGGCTTGGGCGACTTGTAGGCGATTGGAGGGCGATTTTGGAGTCTTGTAACTCCAAGTGTTCATCTTCCTTGAGCTCTTAATGTTTATTTACATTGTTAATCCGTGTTCTTCGTCGGATTGAGGTACTTCCTTGAAACCTCCTAGGGGTGACTTTCGGAATTTTCCTTTTAATCTTTGTTGTTCGTCCGTTTTCGATGAATTGGTTGATGTTATTGAACCTTATTAATCGTGTTCTACGGATTGTATAACCGTATTTCGAGTTTACTCAACTAGGTCGGTGAATCGAGTATTCTTGGAAATTATCGAACACTGAATGTTCGACTAAATATCCCAATGAGTTTCCCTTCGATGTTTTGTTGGGATTTCCGTAGTTTTTGGCCTTGATTCTCATTGTGATCGTATCTTCATTGTGTTTGTCGGAGATATATAGGTGTACGAGGAATTACGGTGGAGCTTCCCCGTTGTTCCGCGTGCTTTGGACTTGAGGCAAGTATCTCGTCTATAATCTTTATACTTTGAGAATGTGGCGTGTCGTGAATTTAACGTGAACTTGATAGTGATTTAACGTTTGACCGTAACGTACTTCTAAATGAATATGTGTTTTTATGAAAGTAAGTATGAACATAATTGGGATTTCTTAAAGAATGATAGTCATCATTTTATGTGGTATTATGTTCAAGACGGATATTTATAAGTGAATGGTTTGTGGAATATTTTTATTGTGCGCTTTTTAGAATGCGTACTAGATGATATTGTGACGTGAATGTTACATCTTGTGAAAGTGTTGGTTGCGTTAACTCATGATTTGATGTGTTTGTGATTGTGGCAAAGGTGAAACCCTTGTTGTTGTGAACTCGATGCATGTAACACCCCCAATATATTCGGGAATATTACAGCGCCGTAAATCCTTTACATAAGGATTTACAAGGCTTAAAAATTGAACAAGCATAAAAAGGTACTAACGAATGAAAATAACGGAATTACAGTACATCAGTTCTGACCAAATACAGAAACAGTACAATTGTTCAACAGAACTCAATAATACATCAACAAACCCAAATCATCA
The DNA here is from genome assembly GCA_033398695.1 of Orobanche coerulescens. Classification (NCBI taxonomy): domain Eukaryota; kingdom Viridiplantae; phylum Streptophyta; class Magnoliopsida; order Lamiales; family Orobanchaceae; genus Orobanche; species Orobanche coerulescens. The sequence continues at coordinate 185,739,416 of CM065801.1, forward strand.
CAAATGACTTTGTACTCGAGTACTAATTGAAATAACGAATAAACAACAGATAAATAAACCCGGTCGGGACATCACTCTGCACCCTCGTCGTCATACAGTTCCAGTGGTTGTTTCCCCGCTCTTCTGGATCCTGAACATACACAAATGTTCACCCCCGAAGGGGTTAGCACAACGATGCTAGTACAAGTACAATAATCATACAACAGTGATATAATCAACAATTATATCATAACAAGTTTCTCCAACGAGAATATCCACAACACATATCATAACATAACAGTTTCAACATACTGATGGTATTCCAACGATCCAGCGCACACAGCTATAGATTCCCATGATGATCCCGTCGGACCAACATGTAATACCCAGTAATTATCGCTCAGTAATTATCATTCAGTATTTATCATTCAGTAATTGGTACTCAGTAATTTCATTATTGATCATTTATCACTCAGATTCAGTCATGGTATTCATCATTCAGAGTAATTGTATCGTGTATCAATCGTCATTCATCACTAATCTGATTGGAGTTTCGTGCCGTGTTTATCATCATTGTCGTTTTCGTTGCAAGCTGTGCTTGAGGAGTAGCGCACGCTACATACTCCTTTTAGCGTACGCTAATTGGGTATAGGTAGCGCACGCTACCGCTCAGCTTTAGCGCACGCTAAGGCTACCTTGGCTGCATCCGGAAGGTACCGGACTGCAGTGAGAATATTTGTAGCGCACGCTACGAGTGGTAAGTAGCGCGCGCTAACGGGTTGTAGTAGCGCACGCTATATGTATGGAGTAGCGCGCTAGGGACGGATCGTGTTGAGTCCAAGGGCTACCGGATCGCACCGATTAATTCATAGCGCACGCTATGAGTTATATTTAGCGTACGCAATCATTATTATAGCGCACGCTAATTGGTTGTTGTAGCGCACGCTATCGAGGTTAGATCGAGGGCGACGGTTTTCTCGACTCCGATCGGGCGTCGAATATTTCGCTAGCGCACGCTAACAATGGATATTAGCGCACGCTAGTAATATGGCCGTAGCGCACGCTACAAATAGGTACCTAGCGCGCTACCGTGTTCGGACAGGGGTCTTGGACTACCCAAATTACACGTTAGCGCACGCTATGCACGGGGCTAGCGCACGCTAACACTGACCGAGTATAAATTGGACAGTTTAGTCAGAGTTCGTCATTTTCCATCTCATTTCATTCCTTCGGTAGTTTTGGGCGATTTCGAGCGATTCGGAGAGGATTCTTCGAGGTGTAATCATCAATCATCATCTTCAAGCTCATCTTTCGGATTGATCATCATTTCATCATCTTCATCACATCGAATCAAAGGTATTAAACTCTTGGATCTAGAATTTGGATTTTTGGGTTTTCCTTCCGATTTCTTCGTGTAAGCTTGGATTATCATTGGAATATGTTAGTTATGGATTATCTAACTTGGATAAATATATTCCTACGGATTTAAACGGTTATTTTCGAATTATTCAAAGAACCCTTGGGGTTGACTTGATTAATTGGGGATTTTCCGATTGATGTTGTTGTAATCATGAGTTATGGATTCCTAATGGATTATTGATATCCTTGAAAGTGTTTTGATGGTTTGAAATACTCATCTTGGAGTTGGTTTCGATTCATTCGAACTCGGATATCGTTGTGTCGATGTTTGAGTCGTTTATGATCGTTTTTGATTTGCGTAATGATCGGATTATTGGTAATTGTGTTATTCAAGGTTGTTCGAGCGACCGATATTTCATTTAGGACGTTGTTCGTGGACGGACATTCATCATCGGTATTGAGTAAGTTAATTCTTACTCGGTTAAAAGGATATTCATTCCTTTTGTCGTTGTTCATTCATAATCATAACTCATTCATCATTGTATTAATCGTATCAAAACTCGTCATTGTAAATTAATCACCTCAGTCATAAGGAACGACGGTTCCGATCATTTCATTGAGCTATCATTCATTTCACCATCATTCAATCTTGGTGAGTCATTATTCATTTTCATTGTCACTTTTGTCATATTGTGGCATTCCGGGTCATACTGGCGTGCCGGTTGGTATGTGTAGGATTTTCATGTCGGGCACATTATAGTCGTGTGTTGGTTGGTGGCCTCACATTGGGTGTGCACACGAGTCGATTGCTCGTGAGACGACAGGTACAAGACCACGCGTGTTTGATCGTTGGTGGCTTGTGCACGGACACATTTCCATCCGGGCGTAGTGTGGCGCCATTCCTTTGAGCCGTCTTGATTAGTCGATTCATATAGCATGTTTGATTGCGTATGTTTTGAGAATAATTCATAATTTCGGATATATCATGATTGTGTATTTTCAACCCTTGAGGATTGTTGTTCTGTAAATCGGCCCGTTGGGATATTGTTTTTCGTGTCATGGCAAGGCTAAAGCACGGGAGAGCACGGTGACGGCGAGAGTCCCAGTGATACTAGTAGGGGGCCCCAGTCGGTTCAGTCATTTATTCAGTCATTTGTGTTTCCTTTATTTATTCCGCTGCAGACATTCCGTTTGAATGCTCATTTCATTCAGTGTTGTGTATTTTATCGTCACATAAAATACACATGTATTCTATTTTATCCTGGGTGTGTTGTATAAAACTCCTCACCGGAGTAGTTGATGTTGTAATGTGGTTCGGTACTACATTTACCTGTGTCATTCATTCATTTTCATTCGTCTGGTGGGTCCCAGTCGGGGGTCCACGGCACTGTAATATCCGCCTAGATTGGGGTGTTACAGAGTTGGTATCGGAGCGTGGTTTTGAATACTACCCTCCAAGTCATGTCTCATTTGAAATCATCATCATCAGACTAGTATCATTGGAACTTTCGCGCCACGTGTGACCTGTGCAAAAGCCGAGCCAATCAGACCAAGAACTGTAAGATTTCTAATGCCATGGTATAATTTCTGGCATTAATCATTCATTCATAATTCATCAGTTAACAATCCTCATTCATCAATTTCAATTGTGATCAAGTCGATAATGTTAACTCATTAATCACTCAATTCATTTCATTACTCAGTTGTTGATCTTGAAGATCATATCATCAGTCTTGTTAAATTGTTCAAGATAATCATTTCAGTAATTTCATCAGAAATCATGTCACGTCAATCAATCATTCATGTAATCGCTGTTTTTGAGCGCGTATGCTCATTTTCATCATTTCATAATATAATCATGATGTGATACTCATGCGAGATATATAATCATCATATGACTTTCCACTTCAGAAATGAAGGGGCTCGCAGAGGACGTGGAGGACGAGGCCGTGGAGCGGGCCGAATCCCGAGAACTCGTGCGAATTCACGCGCTAATGCCAGGGATAATGCTAACTCATCGAGCAGTGTTGCTGCCACTCACTCACCTGGACGCGATCATTCACTATCGGTGAGTCGTACCCGGGACACGGCTCAGTCAGAGGGTGTCCGGGTTGACCCACTCGCATTTATGCAGGGCATGATGGCCCAAATGACCCTGATGGCTCAGTTGATGGAGACGATGCATAACTCCGTCAATCAAAATCAGCAGGCTCCTCCGCCGCCACCTCAGAGGCAAGAGAGTGGTGTATGCAATATCATTAGCGATATCTCTCGCCAATGACCACCTACTTTTGAGGGCTCATCCGAGCCGGCGGATATTGTTCACCGGCTTGAGCATTTTGAGAAGTTATTTGCTATGGTGGATTGCCCGAAGGGCATAAAGTTTCGATCTGCGGCTTACTATCTCGGTAAGAGCGCTCATTCATGGTGGTTATCGTTGAGGCCCACAGACGGAACATGTACTTGGGATCAGTTCAAGACTCTCATGATGGAGAGGTACTATCCGGCCCCACTCAGGGAGGCCAAGTTGTCGGAATTACTCACTCCCGACCTTTCGGCGGATGATGACGTTCTCGCCATCGCCGAAAAATTTCAGGAACTTCTTCCGTTCGCCTCATCTATCATTCACTCGGAAGCGGACAAGATCAAGTATTTCACAAGAGGTCAAACCCCGTATGAGACTTGATTACTTAATCATAAGCTGTGCCACTGCCGAGTTCATTGAGAAGGCTCTTACTTACGAGCTTACGGCTAAGGAAATTGCTAAGCAGCAACCTTCGTCTGCTAGCAAGAAGTCCAAGAACCGTAATCAGTCTGACGGGAGTCAGGCCACTTTCAAGAAACCGCGGGCGGGCTCTACTTTTTCTGAGCGACCTCCCCTGGCGTCTAAACCCGCGGAATCTCAGTCGCGAGCGGCCAGTTCGGCCATCACCTGTTTCAACTGTGAGGAACAGGGTCATTTCAGCACCAAGTGTCCGGCATCACGTGCCACAATGTGGGATTGCTGGGCATAGGGCCCGTTTTGTCGTAGGGACTCTAAACCACTCCGGCGTCATCTCAAGCCCCGTGTCATTCAGGGTGCGTAATCGGGCCACTCACTCGGCGTCGTTCAAGACGACAGAGCTAAAGGCGGAGCCAAGAGCTATCGACGGAGCATCCGGTTCGGGGCCGGCAAGCCCCGAATTTATGAGATGAAGAAGACCGATGATCCCGAGGCCCGATGATCTCGTGTACACTCGATATTCTATCTCAACCTCGTGTGTACCCTTTTTGATACCGGTGCATCTCATTCATTCATTTCCGAGTCATGTTTGAGTAGAATACGTCAGGTAGTGCTACTAGTTGTGAGCCATATGTCATTGGCCTACCCGATGGTAGACGCATTATCGGTAACCGTGAGATTCGTAATTGTCCGATTGGGCCATGGTCGTGTATGGCCCGGACCTAATCGTAGTAGATTTACCGAGGGACGACATCATCTTGGGTATTGATTGGATGGATCGTCATGATGCCATCATTAGTGTCCGAAAGCGTTTGGTCACTATCATTTCGAACGATGGAGTTGAATATGTGTTTCGTGGAGGTAATCCCTACTGCTCGCAAAGTCATTAATTTGATGAAAGCAAGAAGATTACTCAATCGGGGATGTGTCGGTTATTGGTGCTATATGGCCAAAACCGAGAAATCATCAAGAATGTTAACGGATATTCCGGTGGTGAGGGAATATGCCGATGTTTTTCCGCACGAGTTACGGTTTGCCTCCACAGAGGGATGTGGAATTCACGATTGAGTTGGAGCCTGCACGCCCCCGATATCGAAGGCACCGCACCGGATGGCCCCGACCGAAATGCAGAATTAAAGAACCAACTTGAAGAGTTGTTCGAGAAGGGTTATATTCGACCGAAAGTGCGTCCCGTGGGGAGCGCCGGTGTTATTTGTCAAGAAGAAGGATGGTTCATTCCGCTTATGTATTGATTATCGGGAGTTGAACAGGTGACGATCAAGAATAAGTATCCCTTACCCCGTATTGACGATCTCTTAGATCAACTTCAGGAGCTTCGATTTTCCAAGATCGACTTAAGATCTGGATATCATCGATGCGGATTCGAGAGTCGGATATCGCGAGGACGGCGTTTCAACACGCTATGGTCACTATGAGTTTGTGGTTATGCCGTTTGGATTGACTAATGCACTGCGGTATTCATGGAGTTAATGAATCGGGTCTTCATCGACTCTTTGGATCGGTTTGTTGTTGTCTTCATCGATGACATTTTGATTTATTCCGTGGCCGGAGGAACACGAGTTTCACCTTCATCAAGTGCTCGACGTGTTGAGACGAGAACAACTTTATGGGAAGTTTTCTAAATGTGAGTTACGGATGTCCAAGTGACTTTTCTCGGACATGTAATTTCATCGAGACGGAGTTCGTGTCGATCCTCGAAGACGGAGGCTATTCGGGATTGGCTACCTCCGAAGAACGTTAAGGAAATCCAAGTTTTCTCGGATTAGCGGGTTATTATCGGCGGTTTGTGGAAGGATTTTCTAGAATCGCTCAACCCTTAACGAACCTTTTGCGGAAGGATAAGAAATACACGTGGTCCGACGCGTGTCAACGGAGTTTTGAGGAACTCAAGAGCCGGTTAATGTCAAGACCTATACTTTCCTTGCCGCGAGGCGGAAGGATTTGTGGTCTATAGTGATGCGTCGGACGGGGTCTCGGATGTGTACTCATGCGAGCAGGAAGGTTATTGCCTATGCTTCACGGCAATTGAGACCTTACGAGATTAATTATCCGACCCACGACACTGGAGCTAGCAGTAGTGGTGTTCGCTTTGAAAATTTGGCGTCATTATCTTTATGGCGTTACACCGAGATATTCACCGATCATAAGAGCTTAAAGTATATATTTACTCGAAGGAGTTAAATATGCGCGAGAGGCAGTGGTTGGAATTAATCAAAGATTATGATATCGAGATCCTTTACCACCGGGCAAGGCGAATGTTGTCGCCGACGCCTTGAGTCGTAAGTCCGTTCGGGAGCGGATGCTTGCCCGTTTAACAATTCGAAGGAGCTTCAAGGAATTCCTTAGACCCGAGATCGAGTCAGCCGGCGAGTTCGGGCGGCTTTGTATGTTAGAGATTTCATCGTCACTCGAGGAGAAATCCGAGAGAATCGAGTTCGGACCCATCATTGTTGCGCATCCGAGAGGATGTGGCTCAGGGAAAGCCCTGGATTTGTGGTCCACGAGGATGGACTTTTGAGGTTTAAGAATCGGTTGTGCGTCTGCGAATGACGAGTTGAAAAACTCGATTTTGAAAGAAGCTCATGCTACCCCTTATTCTGTGCATCCGGTCTAGTAAGATGTACAAGGACTTGAAACAAAATTCTTGGTGGAGTAATATGAGCGAGAAGTCGCGAGAATTTGTTTCGAGATGCTTAACTGTCAACAAGTTAAGATTGAACATCGGCGGCCGTGGGTATCTTTGAAACCTCTTCCTATTCCCGAGTGGAAGTGGGAAGACATTTCTATGGATTTCATCACGAGTTTGCCGACGAGTCGTCGTGGCATGAACACGATCTGGGTGATCTTGGACCGCTTAACTAAATCAGCTCATTTCCTTGAGATCAAGGAGACGTGGGGTCCCGAGAGACTTGCCCAGTTGTTCATTAAAGAGATAGTCAGACTGCACGGTACTCCTAAAAGTATCGTTTCCGATCGTGACGGACGGTTTGTGTCGCACTTTTGGAAATCAGTTCATCGCGCTATGGGAACTCGGCTTAATCTCGCACCGCTTTTCATCCTCGGTCCGACGGGCAATCGAGAGGACCATTCGGACATTAGAGGACATGCTGAGGGCATGCGTCCTCGATTGGAAAGACGATTGGGAAGCCCAACTACCATTGATCGAGTTCACGTATAATAACAGTTGGCATGCTTCGATCAAGATGGCACCTTACGAGGCCTTGTATGGTCGTCGTTGTCGATCTCCGTTGTGTTGGGACGACTTATCGAATCATTGGGCACCGAGCCCGATATGCTTATAGCCGCCGTGAGAAGGTAGCTTTGATCGGAGTCGTTTGTTGACGGCTCAGTCGGCGTAAATCATATGCGAGATAACCGTAAATCGACCATTAGAGTTCGAAATTTGGTGACCACGTGTTGGTCAAGGTATCCCCAGTCGTGGTATCTTCCGTTTTGGGAAGAGAGGGAAGTTGAGTCCGAGATTCATTGGACCGTTTGAGATTTTGGATCGAGTAGGCGAGTTAGCTTATCGATTGGCTTTAACTCAGGCGTTGAGCCGAATTCATAATGTGTTTCATGTCTCTCGATTGCGGAAGTATGTTGCCGACCCGAGTCACATACTTCGGCCTGACGAATCGAGATCGCCGACGATCATTCATATGAGGAGCATCCTATACGAGTTTTAGAGCGGCGAATCAAGCAGTTGAGGAATAAGACGATTCCTTTGGTTAAAATTCAGTGGTCTAGACACGGAGTCGAAGAGGCTACTTGGGAAACCGAGGATAGTATGCGGGAGAGTTATCCCGAGTTGTTTGACCCTTAGTTTCGGGGACGAAACTCTTTTAAGGGGGGGTGTATGTAATACCCAGTAATTATCGCTCAGTAATTATCATTCAGTATTTATCATTCAGTAATTGGTACTCAGTAATTTCATTATTGATCATTTATCACTCAGATTCAGTCATGGTATGCATCATTCAGAGTAATTGTATCGTGTATCAATCGTCATTCATCACTAATCTGATTGGAGTTTCGTGCCGTGTTTATCATCATTGTCGTTTTCGTTGCAAGCTGTGCTTGAGGAGTAGCGCACGCTACATACTCCTTTTAGCGTACGCTAATTGGGTATAGGTAGCGCACACTACCGCTCAGCTTTAGCGCACGCTAAGGTTATTTGGCCGCAATCCGGAAGGTACCGGACCGCAGTGAGAATATTTGTAGCGCACGCTACGAGTGGTAAGTAGCGCGCGCTAACGGGTTGTAGTAGCGCACGCTATATGTATTGAGTATAGCGCGCTAGGGACGGATCGAGGTTGAGTCCGGTGGCTCTTTGGTGCCGGATTAATTCATAGCGCACGCTATGAGTTATATTTAGCGTACCCAATCATTATTATAGCGCACGCTAATTGGTTGTTGTAGCGCACGCTATCGAGGTTAGATCAGAGGGTAGACGGTTTTCTGGACTCCAGTACTGGGCGTCGAATATTTCGCTAGCGCACGCTAACAATGGATATTAGCGCACGCTAGTAATATGGCCGTAGCGCACGCTACAAATAGGTACGTAGCGCGCGCTACCGTGTTCGGACAGGAAGTCTTGGACTACCCAAATTACACGTTAGCGCACGCTATGCACGAGCTAGCGCACGCTAACACAGGTAGTATAAATTGACGAGTTTAGTCGAGTTCGTCATTTTCCATCTCATTTCATTCCTTCGGTAGTTTTGGGCGATTTCGAGCGATTCGGAGAGGATTCTTCGAGGTGTAATCATCAATCATCATCTTCAAGCTCATCTTTCGGATTGATCATCATTTCATCATCTTCATCACATCGAATCAAAGGTATTAAACTCTTGGATCTAGAATTTGGATTTTGGGTTTTCCTTCCGATTTCTTCGTGTAAGCTTGGATTATCATTGGAATATGTTAGTTATGGATTATCTAACTTGGATAAATATATTCCTACGGATTTAAACGGTTATTTTCGAATTATTCCAAGAACCCTTGGGGTTGACTTGATTAATTGGGGATTTTCCGATTGATGTTGTTGTAATCATGAGTTATGGATTCCTAATGGATTATTGATATCCTTGAAAGTGTTTTGATGGTTTGAAATACTCATCTTGGAGTTGGTTTCGATTCATTCGAACTCGGATATCGTTGTGTCGATGTTTGAGTCGTTTATGATCGTTTTTGATTTGCGTAATGATCGGATTATTGGTAATTGTGTTATTCAAGGTTGTTCGAAGCGGCGATATTTCATTTAGGACGTTGTTCGTGGACGGACATTCATCATCGGTATTGAGTAAGTTAATTCTTACTCGGTTAAAAGGATATTCATTCCTTTTGTCGTTGTTCATTCATAATCATAACTCATTCATCATTGTATTAATCGTATCAAAACTCGTCATTGTCAATTAATCACCTCAGTCATAAGGAGCAGCGGTTCCGATTATTTCATTGAGCTATCATTCATTTCACCATCATTCAATCTTGGTGAGTCATTATTCATTTTCATTGTCACTTTTGTCATATTGTGGCATTCCGGGTCATCTTGGCGTGCAGTTGGTATGTGTAGGATTTTCATGTCGGGCACATTATAGTCGTGTGTTGGTTGGTGGCCTCACATTGGGTGTGCACACGAGTCGATTGCTCGTGAGGCGATTAGGTACAATACCACGCGTGTTTGATCGTTGGTGGATTGTCCACCGACACATAACCATCCCGGGCCTAGAGCGGCGCCAATCCTTAGAGCCGTCTTGATTAGTCGATTCATATAGCATGTTTGATTGCGTATGTTTGTGAGAATAATTCATAATTTCGGATATATCATGATTGTGTATTTTCAACCCTTGAGGATTTTTGTTACGTATGGCCCGGCCCGTTGGGGGATATTGTTTTTCAGGTCATGGCAAGGCTAAAGCACGGGGAGAGCACGGTGACGGCGAGGAGTCCCAGTGATACTAGTAGGGGGCCCCAGTCGGTTCAGTCATTTATTCAGTCATTTGTGTTTCCTTTATTTATTCCGCTGCAGACATTCCGTTTGAATGCTCATTTCATTCAGTGTTGTGTATTTTATCGTCACATAAAATACACATGTATTCTATTTTATCCTGGGTGTGTTGTATAAAACTCCTCACCGGAGTAGTTGATGTTGTAATGTGGTTCGGTACTACATTTACCTGTGTCATTCATTCATTTTCATTCGCCTGGTGGGTCCCAGTCGGGGGTCCACGGCACTGTAATATCCGCCTAGATTGGGGTGTTACACAACACATGGTGGAACTACCTGTCCAACGATCCAGCGCACACAGCTATAGATTCCCATGATGATTCCCGTCGGATCAACACATGGTGGACATATATTCACAACATATTTACACGATACAATCACCTCATAATTGTCATAATATAAACAATTCTAATTTAGAGTACTTGCCTCGGTTCGTTGACAAGAATAAACTTCCACGAATATCAAAATACTCGAAGGTCGTCCCCTTCGATCAATCACGTGATAAGCTCGAACCTTAACAAAAGAAATAGTACAGAATTCATTTCGTGTCGCATTTAACGTCTAACAATTCAATAATTACGGTAGGAAGTCCTTGTACGAAATGCATGCGGGACAGATTAACGCACGCTACGAATCATATGTAGCGTGCGTTAATGCTACTCGTTAGCGTCGCGATACCTGCCGCCTAGCGTCGCTAACCGGCGTTATCGATTGCCTCAGCGATCGGCCGATCGACTCGGTGATGATTTAACGTCGCTAAGTCCAAAACGTTGCGTCGCTAAACGTACTCGATAGCGCCACGTTAAATCTTGTATATTAGCGCACGCTAATAATGCATGGTCGATACTTCACCGATCGGCCGACTCGGCCCGATGGTCTAGCGTGCGTTACGTACCAAACGTAGCGCCACGCTAACTAGTACTCGATAGCGCACGTTAAAGCGCATAACATAGCGTGCGCTATCTACGCATGGCGATTTCTTCTTTGAGCGATGGCTGTTCTTGCCATGTTCAAACAATGAAATCCTTCGATAATTCATGTTACTTCCATGAATACCAAGTTCTTACTCTTATGAATGATCTCCAGGATGATATCAATTTCAAGATGCAAATATACGTATAATCATCATGACACCATAATCCATCTTGATTACAATTCTCATGCAAAGTTGGTGATCTCGGTTGATGTATTAGATGCTACTATCATTATACATATTCAGACTTCATCTTGAGGTGAACTAACAATTCCGACTTATACGAAAGAATATTTCCTAAGATGATTCTTCCTTTAAGTTCTTATAACATCTCTTCCAAATCATGATCACAAAGATAACATAAAACATACGGATTGTTAACTTTAATATTACTCTCATCATTTGAAGTACTAGGATCCCAACTTCAAGGTTCCAACAATAATATCGTATTTGTAGACATTCCAATCTTCTAAACATGATGTTGTTGAATAATTCACTAATGAAATTCAATACCTCGATAATATGATCATCGTATCCATTGGAAAACCAAATCTAAGGCGGTGATAGGTTGAACATACCTTAGAATGCCGAAATCACCGAACCACGAGGTATAATCCGACTCCGTTTGGTTATGTGCCACTCCAAGGTGTTACTTCTCTTCAATGATCAATCACAAGTTATAATCAATACTTCAATGATCAATAATATATGTTCTAATTGTTTAGAAGGGATATACTTGCTCTCTGGACTCTCTAAGGTGAAGTTTAGAAGTAGGAAATGAAAGCCAAAGCGGTTCTTTGTCCCATTTATAATATTCGCATTATTGACAAGTTAGCGCACGCTACTAAGCATCCCTTAGCGTGCGCTAATAATGGTTGACTTGAGTTTGTCCGGATGCGTCGGCGGGAATCTTATCCGGACCCATGTCATTGGCGCATGTGTTAGTTGTCGCTCAATAATTGAGTTCTTAGCGCACGCAACCCCTACCTTCATAGCGTGCGCTAATAATGGCCCGATAGCGCGCGTTAAGATACATTCTTAGCGTGCGCTATCACAAGGTTTCTTGAGCAATTTTGCATGTTTCTATACTTATGCACAATGATATCAATGCACTAAATATCATATTCCAATAATCAAAATCACCAATCCGAAATAATACATGGTTGAATACGGATGAAATACACTGTAATAAATCGGATATTACATACTCTCCTACTAAAAAGGAGTTTCGTCCCGAAACTCAAGACGAAATTAACTCGGGATATCTAGACTTCATATCAACTTCTGTTTCCCAAGTGGCTTCTTCCATTCCGTGACGTGACCACCGAACTTTGACCAAAACGATTGACTTGTTCCTCGGTTGTTTGACTCGACTCTCGAGTATCTTGGTAGTCTTTCTTCAAATGTCCCATCTGCTCGACTTCGATCTCTTGAAATCAATGATATGGTAGGATCTGGTATATATCTCCAGTGGCGGGATACGTGGAACACGTTATGAACATGACACAATGACGACGGCAATGCCAATCTGTATGCCAACTCCCCAACTCTCTCGAGGATTTCAAATGGTCCGATATATCTCGGACTCAGCTTTCCTTTCTTTCTGAAACGAAAGATTCCCCGAGTAGGAGAAACCTTCAAAAGTATGTGATCTCCAGTACTGAACTCCAATGGACGGCGGCGTACACCCGCATAGGATTTCTGGCGACTCTGGGCAGTTAACAGCCTTTCACGAATCAAGGCTATCTTCTCTCGAGTCTGCTCGATCAACTCTGGTTCTGTTCCGATCAAGTCCGATGAATCGTCCCAGCATAGGGGCGATCTGCATCTCCTTCCGTATAATGCCTCAAACGGTGCCATCTTAATGGAAGCATGACAACTATTATTGTAGGTAAATTCAATCAACGGTAGATGAACTTCCCAATCGTTTGACCAATCTAAGGCACAGGCCCTTAACATATCTTCCACCGTTTGTATAGTTCTCTCAGATTGTCCGTCAGACTGCGGGTGATAAGCTGTACTGAAGTTCAATTCGGTTCCCAAGGCCTTATGAACTGCCTTCCAAAAGTGAGACACAAAACGGTCATCTCGATCAGAAACAATGGTCTTCGGCGTACCATGCAATCGAACTATCTCCGAAATAAAGACTCGTGCCAACCTCTCTGGTCCCCACGTATCCTTAATGCCTAGAAAATGAGCCAATTTGGTTAAACGATCAACTATCACCCAAATCATGTTCATTCCTGTCCTGGTTTTCGGCATATTAGTGATAAAGTCCATTGATATGTCCTCCCACTTCCATTCAGGAATCGGGAGCGGCTTCAACATTCCAAAGAGCCGTTGATGCTCGATCTTAACTCCGACAAGTCAAGCATTTCAAACATAGTCCGCTACGCCTTGCTTCATGTTGCCCCACGTAAATTCTCGCTTCAAGTCCTTATACATTTCTTGGTGCCGGGTGGATAGAATAGGGCGAACTATGAGCTTCCTTCATAATCGTCTGTTTGAACATCAACATCGGGAGCAGAGTCGGTTCAAATCTCAAAACTCCATCGTCATGAATTATGAATCAGGGCCTTTCCTTTGATCACTTCATCATGTAACCGAACCATCGGAGGATCATCTACTGCCTAGATTTGATTTCTTGATTAAAGATGAAGTTATCTCCATCACGCACAGTTGTCCTTGGACTCTTTGTAACCATACCTCAATTCCTTCACGAATCATCTCTCGTTGAAGGCTAAGTTGGGATGTCGGCGTCTCCGGATCGATTAGAGACAGCTTGCGGCTAAGTGCATCGGCCACTACATTTGCTTTGCCTGGATGATATAAAATCTCCAAGTCATAGTCCTTAATCGGTTCCAACCATCTTCTTTGCCGCATGTTCAACTCTTTCATTCAATATGTATTTGAGACTCTTATGATCCGTAAAGATCTGACAGTGAGTCCCGTACAGATAATGCCTCCAGATCTTCAAGGCAAAAACCACTGCTGCTAGCTCCAAATCATGTGTCGGGTAATTCACTTCATAAGGTTCACAATTATAAAAACCGGAAATATTCAAACGATTTACACAAGACAAAGATATGAAAGAATGTGTAGCTCCTGTATCGAACAAAACGCTAGCTAATTTGGGAAAAGATTTGGGCCGATGCACGATGCGGCAAAGACATCCTGATCATCTGTCCTCCTCATCTCATACAAACGTGGGGGAACAGATCCGGCACTCGATGTCCCCTTTCGGTCCCATTGTCCTCTGCCTCGCCCGCGGCCAATATTCTGAGGCATCTGAACACTTTGCTGCGTCTGTTGGACACTGGCTTCCTTCTGAACTGAGCGGGTTCCATTGTACTTAGTGGCGTCCTTACAAAACGTCGCACGGTGCCCTTCCTGTCCGCACTCAAAACATGTAACTGGAGTGCGCAAACAATCACGCCAAAGGTGGCCTGGGCGACCACAGTTAAAGCACTTCCTAGCTGTATCCGTCGTGGCTGACATTGTTCCGTAATTCTTTCCGCTCTTAGCTGGGTGCGGAGGTTTCTTGAAAGAAAAAGAAGACTGGGCCTTGCGGGGCCCACTGCTCTTGTGCTCTGTAAAAGTACCAGAGACTTTCTGTTTCTTCGACTCCATAAACTTCTCCAGTGCTGCTTCTTTTATTTCATACGCCAACGCCTTATCCTGGTATTGGCGGAGAGTGGTACATTCAAAACCGGACATGTACCTCTGGATTTCTGGTTTCATCCTCATTTCGAAATGAATCATCATCTCCGCATCATTACGACCGGATGTCGAACAAATGCTAGCTTTGGTTAAACATCTTAATAAATGCAGGATACGGGTTCATCGATGGTGGCGGAGAAAAATTCTCGAATTTTGGCTTCTATCACGGGGCAGGGCAATCGAGCTTCCATCATCATTTTAAATTACGCCCAATCGGCATCATGATCTGCCAGTCGGATAGCTTCCCACCACTCGGATGCTTCCCCTATCGAAATCTTGGGCAATAGGAGCTCTCTGTCGTCCGGCAATTAATTCCAGCAAAATTTTCTCCAGTTCCTTCAACCAATGGTCCCAAGTGGGAGTCTCGGAAAAGCCGTCAAATTTGGGTGGTTGCATCTTCGCCACTTCTTGCGGCCACCGGTTACCCCGATTTCCCATATCCGGGATCCCTTGCCATCTCTCTCCTGCTATAGTCCCACCGCCACTTGCATTCGGTCCACGACACAGCGGCCCGAGTCATCTGGTTCACCACTTGACGAAGGATCTGCACGGCAGGATCGGTTCATTATTAATAGATTGCTGCGGCTCGCCGAGCTATGGCTAACTTTGGTTAGAAGGCGACGCCTCCCTTCGGCATTTCTTCGTCGCGTCCACGACCGCGACCACGTCCACGTCGCCTCTCAACATCAGAAGCATAAATACTCAATACGAGGAAACAACATCGTTCTAATATTCGAGTATAAAGAGATACAATATGTAAAGAATGAGATAGAGTTTAGGAACTTACAACCACTGTTCGCATGAAGACGTGGCGGTGCGGTGATGTCATTCACGGCGGTTACTCCAAAAGACATAAATGACCCCTATTTTAACCCAACGGCCAAGATATCCATAATCTTAGCTCGATACCATATTCGTAACACCCCCAATATATTCGAATATTACAGTAGTAAATCCTTTACAAAAGGATTTACAAGGTCAAAAAATTGAACAAGCATAAAAAGGTACTAACGAATGAAAATAACGGAATTACAGTACATCGATTCGACCAAATACGTAAAGCGACAATTGTTCAATGTAACTCAATAATACATCAACAAACCCAAATCATCACAAATGACTTTGTACTCGAGTACTAATTGAAATAACGAATAAACAACGAGATAAATAAACCCGGTCGGGACATCACTCTGCACCCTCGTCGTCATACGGTTCCGGTGGTTGTTTCCCGCTCTTACGGATCTGAACATACACAAATGTTCACCCAGAAGGGTTAGCACAACGATGCTAGTACAAGTACAATAATCATACAATGTGATATAATCAACAATTATATCATAACAAGTTTCTCCAACGAGAATATCCACAACACATATCATAACATAACAGTTTCAACATACCGATGGTATTCCAACGATCCAAATAGCACACACTATAGATTCCCATGATGATCCCGTCGGACCAACACATGGTGGAACTACTCATCCAACGATCCAAACAGACACAAATATAGATTCCCATGATGATTCCGTCGGATCAACACATGGTGGACATATATTCACAACATATTTACACGATACAATCACCTCATAATTGTCATAATATAAACAATTCTAATTTAGAGTACTTGCCTCGGTTCGTTGACAAGAATAAACTTCCACGAATATCAAAATACTCGAAGGTCCTCCTTCGATCAATCACGTGATAAGCTCGAACCTTAACAAAATAAATAGTACGAATTCATTTCGGTCGCATTTAACGTCTAACAATTCAATAATTACGGTAGGAAGTCCTTAATACGAAATGCATGCGGGCCATTAACGCACGCTACGAATCATATGTAGCGTGCGTTAATGCTACTCGTTAGCGTCGCGATACCTGCCGCCTAGCGTCGCTAACGGCGTTGTCGATTGCCTCATCGATCGGCCGATGACTCGGTGATGATTTAACGTCGCTAAGTCAAAACGTTGCGTCGCTAAACGTATTCGATAGCGCCGCGTTAAATCTTGTATATTAGCGCACGCTAATAATGCATGGTCGATACTTCACCGATCACCAACTCGACGATCGATGGTCTAGCGTATGTTACGTACCAAACGTAGCGCCACGCTAACTAGTACTCGATAAGCGCACGTTAAAGCGCATAACATAGCGTGCGCTATCTACGCATGGCGATTTCTTTGCTGACGATGCATTCTTGCCATGTTCGAAACAATGAAATCCTTCGATAATTCATGTTACTTCCATGAATACCAAGTTCTTACTCTTATGAATGATCTCCAGGATGATATCAATTTCAAGATGCAAATATACGTATAATCATCATGACACCATAATCCATCTTGATTACAATTCTCATGCAAAGTTGGTGATCTCCGGTTGATGTATTAGATGCTACTATCATTATACATATTCAGACTTCATCTTGAGGTGAACTAACAATTCCGACTTATACGAAGAATATTTCCTAAGATGATTCTTCCTTTAAGTTCTTATAACATCTCTTCCAAATCATGATCACAAAGATAACATAAAACATACGGATTGTTAACTTCAGAATATTACTCTCATCATTTGAAGTACTAGGATCCCAACTTCAAGGTTCCAACAATAATATCGTATTTGTAGACATTCCAATCTTCTAAACATGATGTTGTTGAATAATTCACTAATGAAATTCAATACCTCGATAATATGATCATCGTATCCATTGGAAAACCAAATCTAAGGCGGTGATAGGTTGAACATACCTTAGAATGCGAAATCAACGAACCACGAGGTATAATCCGACTCCGTTTGGTTATGTGCCACTCCAAGGTGTTACTTCTCTTCAATGATCACTCACAAGTGATACTCAATCATTCAATGATCACTAATATATGTTCTAAGTGTTTAGAAGGGATATACTTGCTCTCTGGACTCTCAAAGGTGAAGTATAGACGAAGGAAATGAAAGCCAAAGCGGTTGCTGTCCCATTTATAATATTCTCGCATTATTGACAAGTTAGCGCACGCTACTAAGCATCCCTTAGCGTGCGCTAATAATGGTTGACTTCGAGTTTGTCCGGATGCGTCGGCGGGAATCTTATCCGACCCATGTACCGGGCGCATGTGTTAGTTGTCCCGCTCAATAATTGAGTTCTTAGCGCACGCAACCCCTACCTTCATAGCGTGCGCTAATAATGGCCCGATAGCGCGCGTTAAGATACATTCTTAGCGTGCGCTATCACAAGGTTTCTTGAGAAATTTTGCATGTTTCTATACTTATGCACAATGATATCAATGCACTAAATATCATATTCCAATAATCAAAATCACCAATCCGAAATAATACATGGTTGAATACAGATGAAATACACTGTAATAAATCCGGATATTACAATGCATTGATGATTTGACCACAAGGTTGTCAATTCGGGTAGGTCTGGAGAGGGCTCCGAGGATCGGCACTTGCGAGTGCGATGTCACGATAACTTGTGGGTATGTTCGATTGATGTTTGACCGGGTAGGGACCTGTGAGGCCTCCGGCGGTGTGTACTTGCGAGTACGGCCAGTGTGTATGATTTGACCATAAGGTTATCTAATCGGGTAGGTCTGGAGAGGGCTCCGAGAATAGGTACTTGCGAGTACGATGTCAAGATAACTTATGGGTGGATTGAATTTGTTTTGCTAGCCAGCTCGGGAGGGTCCTTAGAGGCCACGGAGTGGTATTTGTGGCTTTGTCCCGGTCCTAGGCGACGTGTGTGCTTGATTTGTTTTGGTAATCTGATTATTTTCGTGATTTGGTAAGAAAATCCCTTTGGAAATGAGAACGACAAATCTTTTCATGAATTTACGCTGAGACCCCCGGAGTCCTCAATTATTCTTTGAAATGTGTTTCGATGTTATCTTTATGTTTCCCCCTTTTTGGGAAATGTTTTCGAAAAGACTTTAGACTCGGGGATCGCGTTACTACCTTGTTGAAATGTTATTCTCATAACGGTTGTATTCTTAATGTATAACTTTATAGCTTGGTTACTTGCTAGCGATTCCATCGCTAACCCCTCGTTGGGGATTTGTTATCTTTTCCAGGTATTATGTTGTTGAGAGAGCAATCACAGGATCGGATCGGAGGATGATGTAAAGCAGCGATACTAGTCACAGTTGGAGTCGGTTGTACATTAGGGATCTGTCGGTTGAGTTTTCCTTGTCATCCTCGAGGGGATGGACATTCTATGTATATTGTGATCGAGTTGTATTTTGTTTTATCGGATGTTCGGATATGATATGTTTCAGAGACCTAATCGGTCTATGATATTATGTTTTGGTCAAGTTGACCGCACGTGGGTTTCATTATGTAGTCTCCTGCCTGGTAGCTCCTTGCGGAAAGGTGTCTACGGCGTGTAATATCCCTGAGGGGATCGGGGGTGTTACAGCCATGACCTAAAAACAATATCCCCAATGGGGTCAGTTACATATAACAACAATCCTCAAGAGTTGAACAATATACCACAATGACATGAATGAATTAAGAAATAGAGTTGAATGATGGGCATCATAGCACGCCCGAATGGAATGTGCAAGTGCACAAGTAGCCGAGTGTCCAGAGTCCCGCATATACACCCGCAACTTGGCCTAATTAGTCTCACGGAGGAACTTTACCGTGTGCGCAGTCAAATGTGTCCGAAGTCCTGCATATACACATGACCAGAGTGTGCCCGACTAAAAATTCCACACATACGCCACCCAAGCACGCAATATAATCTGGAAGGTCACATGAACAAAAGCAACCAAGATGAGAGATAATGAATAAAATCCTACAAGGATAAAGAACGACTCACCGAGATGAAATAATGATACAACGAGTGATAGCTTCAATGAAATGATTTGGAACCATCGTTACTCATGAGTTACATGATTATTTGATAATTACAAGTCTCGACATGAATGATATATTATGAGTGAATAACATGTATGAATGAACAACAACATAAGAAATGAATATCCCTTTAACCGAGTAAGAATTAACTTACACAACACCGGTGATGAAATGTCTTCTCACGAACAAACGTCTCTAATGGAGAGTACCGATCGCTCGAACAACCTTGAATAACATAATTACCAACAAACGCTCAATATACGTAAGCACGATTATCACCAACTCAAAAGTCGTTACAATAATAACCAAAACTCATTGGGGAATTCTAACGGATACGTTGCAAACATTCTCCCGTTGGTTACAACTCTCCACCAAAAATATCGAAAACTAACCTCCAAAGGTAAAATCCAACAAAACTTCATTAATGGAATCGATGATCTAATAGGAAACCACAACCCAAGGTTACGACAACATCAATCGGAAACCCCCAAAATATCCAATGTCAAACCCCAAGGGTTCTTGAATAATTCCCCAAATATTCATCAAATCCACAATATACACCAATAAATCCGTAGGAATACATGTAATCAAGGTAGATAATCCATATCTAACATATTACAACATCATAGCAAGCTTACATGAGGAGATCGGAAGGAAAAACACT
This sequence comes from Orobanche coerulescens, assembly GCA_033398695.1. Taxonomy (NCBI): domain Eukaryota; kingdom Viridiplantae; phylum Streptophyta; class Magnoliopsida; order Lamiales; family Orobanchaceae; genus Orobanche; species Orobanche coerulescens. The sequence continues at coordinate 185,759,721 of CM065801.1, forward strand.
CGAACTCCGAAATTCTAGATTCAAGAAATGACTACCTTGATTTGATCTGTTTGAGAGGATTAGGTGATGATTAATCTGACTTAGAAGATTGAAAGTGATGATAGGTGAGTGAAGCTCGAAAAGATCTCTCCAATTCGCCTGAAATGGCCCGAGAACACCGGAAGGAGGAAGTGAGATGAAAAATGACGAAACTGGACTGAACTGTCCAATTTATACCTGGGCCAGTTTAGCGCACGCTAACCCCTGATGCTTAGCATGCACTAGCGGGCACACCAGTTAGTCCAGTACCCACTGCATGCGTCATTAGCGTACGCTACGTACTTGGTAGCATGCACTAACGTGACCTCCTTAGCGTATGTTAACCTTATGTTAGCGTGCGCTACCTGAAAGTTGATGCCCAGTAACTGAAGTCCAGAACCTACTGTCCTCTGGCCTGATTGAGCCTTAGCGCGTGCTACCCTATTCTTAGCGTGCGCTACCAACTAACCCTTGTGTACGCTATGCACCCTCTTAGTGTACGCTACGAATTATTTCAACTAAGTCCAGTACCCACCGGACTGTCTGTTCCAATACGCTAGCGCGCGCTGATGAATCCCGATAGCGTGCGCTACACACATCATTTAACATATGTTATAGTCCAATTGTAACGTAGTTACCAATCTCACTAATCTAGTCCAGTGCCTTCTGGACTGTCTGCCCAAATGCATTAGCGTGCGCTAATATTAAGAGGTTAGCGTGCGCTACCTGTAGTCAATTAGCGCGCGCTAAAAAGAGTACGTAGTGTGCGCTACTCCTCACGCACAGTCCACCACAAAGATGACGATGAAGATAAACTCGGCTCAAATCTCAAACAAGGTAGAAAGACGAATGATAACTGATCCAGGATTCTAAGTACATCAAACAGTGAACGCGATGAACGAACATGAATGATTATTACTGAGTGAAATATTACTGAATGAAAATTAACTGAATGATAATGAATGAATTTACAATCGGGTATTACATATTCCCCCCCTTAAAAATAGTTTCGTCCTAAAAACTAAGGGTCAAACAAATCGGGATAACTCTCCCGCATACTATCCTCGGTTTCCCAAGTAGCCTCTTCAACTCCGTGTCTAGACCACTGAATCTTAACCAAGGGAATCGTCTTGTTCCTCAACTGCTTGATTCGCCGCTGTAAGATTCGTACACGATGCCCCTCGTACGTATGATCATCTGCGATTTCAATTTCATCGAACTGAAGTATGTGATTAGGGTCGGCAACATATTTCCACAACTGATAGACATGAAATATGTTATGAATTCGGCTCAAGTCTGGAGGTAAAGCCAATCGATAAGCCAGATCGCCCACTAGATAAAGAATCTCAAGCGGTCCAATGAATCTCGGACTCAACTTCCCCCACTTCCCGAAACGGAAAATACCTCGACTCGGGGATACCTTGACCAAGACGTGATCACCTGTCTCGAACTCCAAGGGTCGACGACGGTTATCGTCATATAATTTTTGTCGACTCTGACCGGTCAACAAATGAATCCTGATCAAAGCTACCTTCTCGCGGGCGGCTATAAGCATATCGGGCTCAGTGCCGACTGATTCTGATAAGTCATCCCAGCATATGGGAGATCGACAACGACGACTGTATAAGGCCTCGTAAGGTGCCATCTGAATAGAAGCATTCCAACTGTTATTATACGTGAACTCGATTAACGGCAGTTGGGCTTCCCAATCATCTTTCCAATCGAGGACGCATGCTCTCAACATGTCCTCCAACGTCTGAATAGTTCGCTCTGATTGTCCGTCGGACTGAGGGTGAAAAGCCATGCTGAAATTGAGCTGAGTTCCCATAGCACGATGAACGGATTTCCAAAAATATGACATGAATCGTCCGTCACGATTAGAAACGATACTCTTAGGAGTACCGTGCAATCTCACTATCTCTTTAATGAACAACTGGGCAAGTCTCTCGGGACCCCACATATCCTTAACCTCAAGGAAATGAGCTGACTTAGTTAAACGGTCCACAATCACCTAAATTATATTCATGCCCCGCTGACTCGTCGGCAAACTCGTGATGAAATCCATTGAAATATTACCAATCGGCGACAACATTCGCCTTACCCAGGTGATACTGTATCTCGATATCATAATCCTTAATTAGTTCTAACCACCGTCTCTGATGCATATTTAACTCCTTCTGAGTAAATATAAACTTCAAGCTCTTATGATCGCTGCAATTCTGATAGGTGACGCCATAAAGATAATGACGCTAAATCTTTAATGCGAAAACCACGGATGCTAGCTCCAGGTCATGGGTCAGATAGTTGACCTCATAAGGCCTTAGTTGCCGTGAAGCATAGGCAATCACTTTCCCGTTCTGCATTAGTACACATCTGATACCCTGCCCGGATGCGTTGCTATAAACTATGAATCCCTCTGCCCCTTGCGGTAAGGAAAGGACAGGCGCTGAAATTAAACAGCTCTTAAGTTCCTCAAAACCCCGCTAACACGCGTCTGTCCACGTGTATTTCTTATCCTTCTGCAAAAGGTTCGTCATGGGTTGAGCGATTTTAGAAAATTCCTCCACAAATCACCGGTAATATCCAGCTAATCTGAGAAAGCTTCGGATTTCCTTAATATTCTTCGGAGGTTGCCAATCTCGGATAGCCTCCGTCTTTTGAGGGTCGACACGTACTCCGTCTGCTGAAATTACATGTCCGAGAAACGTCACCTCGGAAACCCAGAATTCACACTTGGAAAACTTCCCAAAGAGCTACTCTCGTCTCAACACGTCAAAAACCTGATGAAGGTGAAATTCGTGCTCCTATCGGTCACGAGAATAAATCAAAATGTCATCTATGAATACAACCACGAACTGATCCAAAATAGTTGATGAAAACTTGATTAATTAATTCCATGAATACCGCAGGTGCATTAGTTAACCCAAACGGCATCACTACAAACTCGTAGTGCCCATAGCATGTTCGAAATGCCCTCCTTGTGATATCCGATTCTCGAATTCGCAATTGATGATACCCAGATCTTAAATCGATCTTGGAAAATACTGAAGCTCCCTGAAGTTCATCAAAAATATCATCAATGCGGGGTAGGGGATATTTATTCTTGATTGTCACCCTGTTCAGCACTCGATAATCAATACACAAGCGAAAAGAACCATCATTCTTCTTGACAAATAACACTGGTGCTCCCCACGGGGACGCACTCGGCCGTATATAACCCTTCTCGGTCAGTTCCTCCAGCTGATTCTTCAGTTCCTGCATCTCAGTCGGGGCCATATGACATGGTGCCTTTGATATTGGAGATGTACCAGGCTCCAACTCAATCGGGAATTCCACATCTCTCTGCAGAGGCAAATCAGGTAGCTCCTCTGGAAATACATCGGCGTATTCCCTTACTACCGGAATGTCCGCCAATGTCACTGATGATTTATCGGTTTTGGTCATATAGCACCAATAACCAAGACACCCTTGATTGAGTAATTTCACCACTTTCATTACATTGATAACCTTTCCGGAACAGCTGGGGTTACTCCCCTGAAATACATATTCAACTCCATCGTCTGAAACAATAGTGACCATATGCTTACGGACACTAAGGATGGCATCGTGACGATCCATCCAATCAATACCCGAAATGACGTCGTCTCTAGGTAAATCCACCACGATCAGGTCTACCAACCAATCACGGCCATGAAACTGAATCGGACAATTCTTAATCTCACGATCTCCGAAAATTCTCCTACCGTCAGGTAGTCCAATGATATAAAGCTCATAATTAGTAGCACTATACAGATGAAATCTACTCAAACATGACTCGGAAATGAATGAATGTGATGAACCAATATCAAAAAGGGTACACACAAATTGAGATAGAATTTCGAGTGTACCTGAGATCATTCGGGCCTCTGGATTGTCAGCTCTCTTCATCTTATAAATTCGGGGCTTGCGAGCCCCGGACCCAGATGCTCCTGCCTGATACTTATGGGCTCCACCTTTGTTAGCTCCCATCGTCCTAAACGACGCGGAGTGAGTGGCCTGATTCTGAATCACTGACTGCTTCGGGGCCTGAGATGTCGTCGGAGTGGGTTTGGAGTCCCTTCGTCAGAAACGAGCCTTATGCCCCGCAATCCCGCAGTTATTACACGTGACTGTCTACCTCAGACATTTCGTGCTGAAATGGCCCTGTTCACCACAGTTGTAACAGGTGATGGCCGAGCTGGCCGCTCGGGACTGAGATTCTATAGGTTTAGGCACCGTAGGAGATCGCTCAGAAAAAGTAGAGCTCGTATGAGGCTTCTTGAAAGTGGCCTGACTGCCTTCGGACTGATTACGCTTCTTCGATTTCTTGCCGGAAGATGAAGCCTAATTCTTAGAAATTTCCTTAGCAGTAAGCTCATAAGCAAGAGCTTTCTCGATAAATTCAGCTAGAGTGGTGCAATGATGATTAAGGAATTGAAGGCTCATATGAGGTTTCAACCTCTTACTGAAATACTTGATTTATCCGCCTCCGAGTGGATAATAGATGAGGCGAAAGGCAGTAGCTCCTGAAATTTCTCGGCAATGGCGAGAACATCATCTTCCATTGAGAGGTCAGGACTGAGTAACTCCGACACCTTGGCCTCCCTGAGTGGGGCCAGATAATATCTTTCCATCATGAAAGTTTTGAATTGGGCCCACGTGCAAGCTCCGTCAGTGGGCTTCAGAGATAGCCACCATGAGTGAGCGCTCTTACCTAGATAGTAAGCCGCGACTGAAACTTTGTGGCCTTCGGGACACTTCACCATAGCAAATAATTTCTCTAAATGCTCCAGCCAGTGGATAATGTCCGCCGGCTCAGATGAGCCCTCGAAGGTACGCGGCCTCTGGAAAGAAATGTCGTTGATGATGATGCTCACACTCCTCTCTTGCCTGTGAGGTGGCGACAGAGGAGACTGCTAATTCTGAGCCGTTGAGTTCTTCATCGTCTCCATCAGACGTGCCATTTGAGTCATTTGGGCCATCATGCCCTGCATAAAAGCTAGAGGGTCAACTCTAACACCTTCTGATTGAGCCGTGTCCCGGGTACGACTCCTTCATAGTGAAGGATTATTTCCAGATGAATGTGTGGCAGCGCCGCTGCTCGATGAGTTAGCATTATTCCTCGCGTTCGCACGAGTATTCATTTGAGCTCCCGGGTTTCGGCCCGCACCGCGGCCTCTTCCCCTGCGTCCTCTGCCACCTCGATTCATACTGAAGGTAGGGAACACATGATAATTATAGATCCCGCATGAATATCATTTTATAATGAAGTTATGAAATGATAACAATGAGCATACGCGCTCTAACACAATGATTGCATGAAGGATCAACTGAGGTGACATGATTATCTGATGAAAGTTTGAAATGATTATCTTGAACAAGTTGACATGATTAATGAAACGATCCACAAGATCAACAAATGAGTGTTGAAATGAACTGAGTGATTAATGAGTTAACATGATCGGCATGATCAAAATGAAAATGATGATTGAGGATTGTTGACTGATGAATGATGAATGAGTGATTCTTATTGCCAAAAATCATACCATGGCGTCAGAAATCTTACAGTTCTTTCGGTCTAAGGGGTTGGGCGCTTGCATAGGTCATACGTGTTGTGAAATTCCAATGATACTAGTCTGATTAACAATGATTTCAAATGAGACATAACTCGGAAGGTAGTATTCAAAACCACGCTCCGATACCAACTCTGTAACACCCCAAACTAGGCGTATATTACAGTGCTGTGGACCCCCGACTGGGACCCACCAGGCGAATGAAAATTAATGAATTACACAATATGAATGTAGTACCGGACCACATTACATCATCAATTGCTCCGATGAGGAGTTTCAAATACAACACACTCAGGGAACACTGAATACATGTATATTTTATATGAAGATAAAATATACAACACTGAACAAATGACAATCCAAAACGAAGTGCAATGGAAAATACATAACAAGGAAACATGAATGAAAAGAAGAGATTGGGCCCCCTACTAGTATCACTGAGACTCCTCGCCGTCAACGTTCTCTTCCCGTGCTTTTGCCTTGCCATGACCTAAAAACAATATCCCTAATGGGGTCAGTTACATAGAACAACAATCCTCAAGAGTTGAATAATATACAACAATCACATGAATGAATCCAGAAATAGAGTTCAATGATGGGCATCATAGTACGCCCGAACGGAATGTGCAAGTGCAAAAGTAACCTAGTGTCTGAAGTCCCGCATATACACCCGCAACTTGGCCTAATTAGTCTCACGGAGGTACTTTACTGTGTGCACAGTCCAATGTGTCCGGAGTCCTGCATATACACATGACCATAGTGTGTCCGACTAAAGAGACCAATATGAGAGATAATGAATAAAATCCGACAAGGATAAAGAACGACTCACCGAGATGAAATAATGATACAACGAGTGATAGCTTCAATGAAATGATTTGGAACCATCATTCCTCATGAGTTACATGATTAGTTGATAATTACACGTCTCGACATGAATGATATATTATGAGTGAATTACATGTATGAATGAACAACAATATAAGGAATGAATATCCCTTTAAACGAGTAAGATATAACTTACACAACACCGGTGATGAAATGTCTTCTCACGAACAAACATCTCTAATGGAGAGTACCGATCGCTCGAACAACCTTGAATAACATAATTACCAACAAACGCTCAATAAACATATTAAGCACGATTATCACCAACTCAAAAGTTGTTACAATAATAACCAAAACTCATTGGGGCATTCTAACGGATACGTTGCAATCATTCTCCCGTTGGTTACAACTATCCACAAAAAATATCAAAAACCAACCTCCAAAATTAAATCAATCCAACAAAACTTCATTAATGACATCAATGATCCAATTGGAAACCACAACTCAAGGTTACGTCAACATCAATCGGAAACCCCCAAAATATCCAAAGTCAAACCCTGGGGGTTCTTGAATAATTCCCCAAATATTCATCAAATCCGCAATATACACCAATAAATCTATAGAAATACATGTATTCAAGGTATATAATCCATATCTAACATATTAAAACATCATAGCAAGCTTACACGAAGAGATCGGAAGGAAAAACACTCGAACTCCGAAATTCTAGATTCAAGAAATGATTACCTTGATTTGATGTGTTGGAGAGGATTAGGTGATTAATACGACTTAGAAGATTGAAAGTGATGATAGGTGAGTGAAGCTAGAAAAGATCTCTCCAATTCACCTGAAATCGCCCGAGAACACCGGAAGGAGGAAGTGAGATGAAAAATGACGAAACTGGACTGAACTGTCCAATTTATACCTGTGCCAGTTTAGCGCATGCTAACCCCTGATGCTTAGCGTGCGCTAGCGGGAACACCAGTTAGTCCAGTACCCACTGCCTACATCGTTAGCGTACGCTATGTACTTGGCAGCGTGCGCTAACGCGACCTCCTTAGCATACATTAACCTTGTGTTAGCGTGCGCTACCTGAAAGTTGATGCCCAGTAATTGAAGTCCAGAACCTACTGTCCTCTGGCCTGATTGAGCCTTAGCACGCACTACCCTATTATTAGCGTGCGCTACCAACTAACCCTTGCGTACGCTATGCACTCTTAGCGTACGCTACGAGTTATTTCAACTCAGTCTAGTACCCACTGGACTGTCTGTTCCAATAAGCTAGCGCGCGCTGATGAATCCCGATAGTGTGTGCTACACATATCATTTAACGTACGTTATACTCCAATTGTAACGTACATTACCAATCTCACTAATCCAGTCCATTGCCTTCTGGACTGTCTGCCCAAATGCATTAGCATGTGCTAATATTAAGAGGTTAGTGTGCGCTACCTGTACTCAATTAGTGCGCTCTAAAAAGAGTACGTAGCGTGCGCTACTCCTCACGCACAGTCCACCACAAAGATGATGATGAAGATAAACTCGGCTCAAATCTCAAACAAGGTAGAAAGACGAATGATAAGTGATCTAGGATTCCAAGTACGTCAAACAGTGAACGCGATGAATGAACATGAATGATGAATAATTATTACTGATTGAAATATTACTGAATGGAAATTAACTGAATGATAATGAATGAATTTACAATAGGGTTTTACATCCACCACCTGTTTGGACAAGTATGGTTGAATAAACACAGGAAACAAATGTTGTAAGAGGATATGACAATCATGGCTCTTCAGTCCAGTTAACTTGTTCTTCTTGAAGTTAACACACCTCCCTATATTTCCAGCATATCATGTGGGATACCTTGTAGCCTTCATCCACGAAAAAATCTCAACCTTTGCTCAGGGGTGACGGTGTAAGCAGTTTTCGGAATTTTGTGTTTCCCCTTCCCTTCCTTCAACCATAAATGTTTTCTAATGTTCATTTCTTTTAAACCAATGTGCGCCTTAGGGCCATCTTTAGTCTTCTCTTCCCAACATAACATTGTACCGACCACACTTTCACAAACATTTTTTTCTATGTGCATCACATCTAGATAGTTCCTAATCGACAACTTACTCCAATAAGGTAGATCCCAGAAAATACTTTTGTGGGACTAATACTTATACCTGTCAGGTCTTTCAGGAGTTGCCGCTACTATATCAGGATGGTTGCTCAACTGCCCAAAATTTCCTCACCAGTCCACTCCCGTGGTGGATCACCAACCTCTTCAGTCCCATCAAATGCTGCAGCATCCGTACGCTAGACATGCGTCCTCTCAAGCCATATATAGTGACGCATTCTGATAACCTTCCGACAATAATACCTTCTGCAGTCAGCATTCAATCATACTGGACATCCTCTGTATCCACTAATAATAGATCCAGACAACATCCCATATGCAGGAAAATCACTGATGGTACCTGTCGTACGTCGGATGACCTTGCTCCCACAACAACTTCAGCTCCTCTATCAAAGGTCTCAAATAAACATCAATACACTTTCCTGGATACCCACGGCCAGGTACTAAAAGAGTCAACATATTATACTCCTTCTTCATGCACATCCATGGAGGAAGGTTGTAAGGAACCATTAGCACCGGCCATATACTATACGAAAGTCTCATGTTGCCAAAAGGGGTTGTTAGGATAAAACAATCCCTGTATTGAAAGTTTTGATAGAGTGTCTTTACAATGTGCCAATCCCACATACAGCAAGCTGCTGTATCGAAAGTCTGATCGAAGGTTGCTGATCATGTATCGAAGACTTCTCATAATGCCATCATACAACAACAGAGTCTAAAAGCGCGCCAAGTATGGAAGCTGTCTCTTCATACAACAACATTCAATACAGCGACTTCTCCAATATAGCCTACAACGTAAATGGATACAGCATTCAAGCTGTAAAGTATTAAGAGATTCAATACCTATCGAAACAGGACTGAAGACCATTTGAAAGGAATCTTTGGTATTCGCTAAAGTAAGTCCCGTTTGATAAGAAGTATTTAAATACTGAAAGGATTAAGTATTTAAATACTAAAACCGATAGAGATATTAAAAAAACGCAAACTCAGGATCTTGGTTTATACAAGTCAACCATACAGTTATCACGGACTTTTGCTCAATGGACCTTTCTCAACGGATCTATTCAGAAGGCTATTCATATCCCCAAGAGTTTGAAGATCAGTGACGATCATATATAACAACGAGCAAGTAACCAGAAGCACTTACACAAACATATCTAAGCAAATATATTTCTTCAATCATACTGCATATTCTGAGAGAAGAAATATCCAAGTGCTCAACCTTGAACAACACATCATCAGCTAAAGCTCAAGAAAGCAGTTGTTGTTCAAACCATTGTTCTATCATTGAACAAACCCATCAGCCCTGTGTGGACTGAGAAAGCCTTGCTTTTCCTGAACTGTGTGTGACGAACTAGCATTGAAGAGACAAAGTTTCGGAACTATGTGTGAAGAAGTTAGTCAAATGAAAGCCTAAACCAATCTGTGTGAATGGTTGAAATCTTCGATCATTGTATCAATCTGTGTGAACGATACATTTATAGGTTTGATTATAAATACGTAGTTGTGTACGTAGTATTTATAATAAACATTTTAACGCCTGTGTGGAGGACCAGTGGACATAGAGGGGTTTACCTCGAACCGCTTTAATTACTGTTTCATTTACTTTCTGCATTTACTGTTTTAATATCTGTGATTATTTTAAGTATACACTTCATATCTAGTTGATGTATTTACAGCAACTCACTTTAACAAGACTTCCGCTACTCACTCAAACTTGAAAATCGTACAGCTTGTTGCTTAAAACATTTTCCAAGCTGTATTCTGTATACTTAGTGGCCAACAAGTGGTATCGGAGCGGTTGATTCTAAAAGAATCAGTCGTATTTTTCACCGAATCAGATCCTTAAATCACTTATCTTTGTAAAATAGTCTTTTTCTTTCCTATATTCTCATATGGATACATCAATGATCGATAAAGTCCCTATGTTTTCAATTAATAACGAGTTTGACGACTGGAGAATTAGGATGGAGGCTCCTCTTGCAGCAATGCACGAAGAGATGATTTTTGTTATACAGGATGGCCCCATAAAGATCATGAAGGTAAATCTGGCCCCAAGGATTGAAGGCCAGGCTCATGCAGAGATGCTCGAGAAAGACGCGAACAATGGACTTCTGATGATAGAAAATGCGCCAACCTCGAAAATGTTGCTAAGAACGCGTTATTTGTCACTCTTGACAAAGGCACATTCTCTAAGGTAAAGAGCTTTAAATCAACCAAGGATATCTGGGATCAACTCAAGTTAATTTGTGAGGGAACTGAGCTCTCAAAAGAAAACAAAATTTCAAAATTAACTCAGCAACTTGAATCTTTTGAAATGAAACCAACTGAAACACTTGAGGAACTTGACCTCAGATTCACTGGAATTGTTGGTGAACTTGAAGCATTAGGCAAGATTTATACCCAAAGGGAGAAGAACTTAAAAATTTTCAGATCTCTCCCTGTCCGATGGGATATTAAGACCACAGCTATGCGTGTATCGTGCAATCATAATGAAATATCTATTTTTGATCTCTTTTCTAACCTCAAAGTGTTTGAGTATAATAGAGACACGAGAGAGAAAGCTGAAGAATCTCCCGCAAGGACTAAGCATTAGTGGATGTATCCAACCGAAGACACAGCATGCCGAGCTCATCAAAGCCCATTTACAAGAATGCTGACAGCGACAACGACATTCTGTCACAACATGAAATGGCGCTCCTCATGCATAAGTTCAAGAAGTTCATCAAGCAGTCGGGAAAGACTCCATACAGGCCCAAGCCTGTTCACAAGGTAAGTACCGAAACTTCGTATGATGACGCTAACCTGTGTTATAATTGCAGGAAACCAGGACATTATACAAATAAATGTCCTCATCCTAATGTTCAAAGGTTTCCGGAAGTCGAGCAACAAGAAAAGAATGAAAGAAGACGTGCTTGGAAAAACAAGCTCAAGGACCTGCTTGGTGAATCAGAAGCCTCCCCCGCACCATCAAAGTCCGAAGAATGTCTTCAGGTAGTCATTGACAATGACTCATCTGATGATGATTTCGAAGATAAAGCCTATATGTGCTATATGGCCAAAGACATTCCGGAAGATGAAGATAGCGATGATGAGATAAGCTCAACCTCAGCTCTTGCTACCAATGCATCTCATACTTTTGAAAACATGATGAATGAGTTTAAGAACATTCAAAAGGCCCATGAGACTTTGAAAACTGAAAACATACAGCTCCAAATTTCTAACCTAGAGCTGAAAGAAGAAATGACTTGCTAAAAGTAAATTACAAAAATATGTCTGTTGATTGTGAAAACAATAAAGTCGATCATGAAAAACTCATGGAGAGCAATCATCAACTTTCTCATGAACTAAGTGAGACTAAATCTCATAGTAAAAGCAAGACAAATGATTTTGTTCTGCTTCAAGCCAAAGTAAAAACTCCCGAAAAACGAGAAGGAGTACTTGAGACCATTTTGAAATCTTTCGAGAAATCATCTAAAAGAATTTAAGAAACTCTAAGCACTGTGTTCGTCAGGGGTGTGGAACCCATTCCTGTATCGGAAGAAATTTCGAGTCCTGTAAAGGAACCCGTTGCATCGCGAACAACAAAAGCTGCCATTCCGCCACCACAGTCATATTCCAGACAGCAGAATCACCAGCCATTCAGACCTGTAAGGCGTATCCAATAGCATGCTCCCCAAGCATATCAACAGCGCCAACAGCCGTTCAGAAAGAAGACTGTATCCAAATTTCAAAGGCCCGCACGGCAGTACTTTCAGTACAGCACACCTAGGTATTGGATACAGGAGCCGCATTATCCCTCGTGAAAGTAAGTTTCCGAACAGTATCAACAACAACTTTAGGAATCCAACTGGAGACCCAGAAGGCAAGCTGTAAGGCCGAAAAAAATGGCTCCACCTCCAAGACGGCATTCGTACTGGATTAATAATAATAACCCTGAATTTTACATGCATAATAATTATCATGGTTATAACAACTACGTACATGCCCCACGTAGACATCACAACTACGGATCTAAACCATCCTACAGTAAACCTATTGCTGTCAGGAAAATTTGGGTACCTAAAGGCACTAACATCCATGGACCCAACAATCAAAGGGGTCCTAAATCTACTTAATTTGTTTGCATACAGGACATCTTAGAGGAGGACATCTAGTACTTCGACAGCGGGTGTTCTCGGCACATGACAGGAGATAAAATCAAGCTGTTAGATTACGGATAAGGTCACAGTCCAAAAGTACGTTTCAGTGATAAATCTCAAGGAAGAACAAGAGGGAAAGGAAACCTGCTTGTCAGAAAATTCAAAGTCACCGATGTAGCCTATGTTGAAGGCTTACAGTACAATCTACTTAGTATTAGTCAGTTATGTGACAAACAGTTCTCGGTGAAGTTCTATGTAGATCACTATAGAGTCAAGAACATCCTATCCAAAGAAGTTGTGCTCACAGGAAGTAGATCAGGTAATATGTATATTGCTGACTGGATGCCTACGAGCTCCACAATTCCTTGTTTTGTTTCCAAAGGCACTGCAGATTTAAGCTGGCTATGGCACAAAAGGATGTCTCATGTCAACTTCAAGACTATCAACAAGCTTTCCAAACAGGGAATGGTTAGAGGATTGCCAAATGTGTCATTCCAAAAAGATAGCGTATGTGGACCCCGTCAGAAAGGCAAGCATATCAAGACCACCATGAAGAGCAAATCCTACCTTTCCACTCATAGAATTCTAGAAATGCTACACATGGATCTCTATGGTCTTGTAGACCCGGTAAGTTTGGGAGGTAAGAAATACTTTCTCGTTATTGTTGATGACTTTTCCAGGTATGCTTGGACAATCTTCCTAAGCAAGAAGAAGGAAACAAAATGAAAGCTGCCCAAGCACCTGAGAAAGCTTCAGAATGAGAAAGGGTTGAGTATCGTGTCCATTCGTTCCGACAGAGGTACAAAATTCACTTATCGCTTTATAGAGCAATACTGTTCGAAAAATGGGATACAACACGAATACTCAGCTGCCCGCACATCTCAACAAAATGGTGTTGCTGAGCGAAAGAACAGGATGCTGAAGGAAGCAACAACGACATTGATTTCCGCTAGCAAATTGCCACAGCTTTTCTGGGGCGAAGCCACCAATACAGCGTGCTATACCCAAAACCGATGTATCATCAACAATCACCACAACAAAATAGCATACGAGGTATGGAACGACAAAACTCCGTTAGTTTCGTACTTTCACATATTTGGACACAGGTGTTACGTTTTGAACAATGGGAAGGATCAACTTAGAACCTTCGATGAGAAATCGGATGAACGGATATTTGTAGGATATTCCTCTGTTAGCAAATCTTACAGGATCTTAAATAAAGGGAAGCTAACAATTGAGGAATCAGTTCATGTAGTGTTCGACGAACCTCACCATGATCCTACAGGAGTAGAAGATCTTACTCAGAACATCCAACAACTTTCCATCATAGATCACCAACTCCTATAGAGCCTGTCGTTGACATAGAAATCAACCCCGTAGTTGTAAGAACTGAAGTAGATGAAGCCGATGCTGTACAAGCTGAAGCCAAAACTACAACAACTCAAGATACAGTACAGGACCCCGAATTACAACTCGACAGATGATGGTTGAGAGATCACCCACAAGAGTTGATCATAGGAAATATTGATGCTGTAGTATCGAACCGAAGGATAATACAGAGTACACAAGGAAATGTACTATGTCCGCAAAAAGAACCCGAGTCTTAAATATCTCCATTACCTGTATGGAAATCTCAATCCGAGCTTAGAAGACTTAACATGTGCACTATTGCTGTATTCTTATCCCAATCCGAACCTGTTTCTACCAAAGAAGCTCTCAACAACTCTCATTGGATTACATCTATGGAAGAGGAGCTTAATGGTTTCGAAAGAAATAATGTATGGTATCTTGTACCCAGACCTACGCATCAATCCATAATTGGAACCAAATAGGTATTTGGAAACAAGAAGGATAGAAATGGACCCATTATCAGGAATAAATCCCGACTAGTCGCCCAAGGCTATAGACAGGAAGAAGGCATAGACTACGATGAAACATTTGCCCCTGTAGCCAGACTAGAAGCCATTAGGATATTTTTAGCCTTTGCCGCTCATAAGAGCTTCATTGTATATCAAATGGACACCAAGAGTGCATATATGTTGAACAACCACCAGGGTTTGTCAATCCAGAAGATGGAGACCTCGTATACAAGCTAAGGAAAGTGCTGTATAGACTTAAGCAAGCCCCTAGAGCATGGTATGAGACTCTATCCCAGTATCTAACTGATAATGGATTCGAGAAAGGTGTTGTGGAGAAGACCTTGTTTAAAATACAGGAAGGTGATGACCTCCTAATGGTTCAAATATATATAGATGATATAATATTTGGTTCAACTAACCTTGCTTTGTGTCAAAGGTTCTCTCATCTCATGCAAAGTAAATTTGAAATGAGTATGATGGGAGAACTTAGTTATTTCCTAGGATTGCAGGTAAAGCAGTTGCCTACAGGGATATTCATCAACCAGGAAAAATACAGCAATGAGCGTCTCCACAAGTTTGGAATGAATACTTCCAAATCTTCGTCAACCCCCATGAGCACTTCCGTGCAAATTAGTGCTGATGAAGCTGGAAATCCGGTTGATCAATAACTCTACAGGAATCTTATTCGCTCACTCTTGTACCTAACGACTAGCAGGCCCAATATCCAGTTTACAGTAGGAGTGTGTGCGCGATATCAAGTAGCACCTAATGATTCACACTTCGCAACAGCCAAACGAATCCTGAAATACGTCAAAGGAACAGTCGATGTAGGACTGTGGTATCCTAAAGAAGGCGGATTCGATTTAGTTGGCTACAGTGACTCGGATCTCGGAGGCTGCAAGCTAGATAGGAAGAGTACAAGTGGAACTTGTCACTTTCTTGGACCTAGACTTGTGTCTTGGTTTAGCAATAAACAATTGGCAAACTCGCTTTCCACAGCTGAATCAGAATACCAGCTGTTGCTGTATGCAGATCCTTTGGATGCAACAACAGCTGTCAGACTATGGAATTGAAGCCAAAGAAATGCCGATAATATGCGATAGCACGAGTGCCATTACAATAACGCGCAACCCTGTATTGCACTCTCGTACTAAGCATATCAACATGAAGCATCGCTTCATCAGGAATCATGTTGAGAACAAGGATGTTCGGCTGGAAAAAGTTCATACAGATATCTAGTTAGCCGACATCTTTACCAAACCTCTCGACACAGCAAGATTCTGCATGCTTCGACAAGAAATGGGATTGCTACAGCCTGACTCCCTGTAAGTTTTTAATGCTTTTACTCAACAATTGAGGGGGAATGCTGTAAGACCTAAGAATACGGTATCCACCGTTAGTTATCTGCACACTCAGACTATCAGAACAGCACTGTAGGAACAAAGATATATGATTTATTCTACACCTGACGTGTGCAATAATTAAAGGGGAATATAGTATGACCCATGAATACAGCATTAATCCGAAAGTTGCTGTATGGAATTGAAACCCGTATGTACCTTTTAAGGGGGAGCGCTGTATTTTCGCGGATACAACACATACCATGGGAAAATCAATAAATATGTTATTTCTTTTAGAAACTACTTTTAGTCCACGTGCCCTGTTATAATTATAAAGTCTTTTTCATTAAATGATTTACACGACATCTGGACATTAGTATCTCAAAAGCCGCAATGTTTCAAATTATTTTATTAATTCACACTGCCATTTCGGGCAATAAGGGAAATTTGATACATCAGATTTGGGACCCGCTCTTATTTTAAAATTAGATGGATATGTTGTACCAGTTACACTCGGTCCATCGTGGTCGTCCATTTTAAACAATGGTTTCCATCCCTTAAATCTGACTGTTCATCGTCTGAAAACCCTTCACCGCTGCCCACTATAAAAGGACTGTTAATGCCTCTTCAGACTCTTTATGCTTTCTGCATATTGAACGAGTCTTTGAGCATACAACCTACAAGTTTTATTGCTTTTACTGCAATTCTCTTTGAATCTTACTCACTTTTCTTCAAGAATCATCAATGGCATCTTCTCAGACTTCCTTTCTCTCTCTCTCAAGAAGACCTCTAACATCATCGACAGACGGGTCTTTGCTAGATCTGTAGTGGTTGAACGTGTTCGTACTGAAGGTGATGACGTCGAATCGATGGAGTACGTCATTACTAGGATTCGTCAACAAGGCCTTTATCGCCTTGGGAGTCACACTGCTGAGCATTTTGATGCTCAAATGGTTGAGGAATTTTACCTCAACGCTGTTGTCCATTTTGCTGACATCACTGCTGTCATTCGCGGAGTAGAGATCCGTGTTGACCAAGAGCTACTTCAGAATCTTTACAGGCTACCTGCTAATGGCCTAACCATGGAAGATCTTGAGACCTTTGGGTCCCAAGAAATCCTGACTAGATACTTTAGATTATTCACCGGTTCAGCATCGGTTGAAACGGTTCACACTTCTTACCACAAGAGAACTTTTTGCCTATCTTTTGTTTACTTACACGATTTTTGTTGTCGTGTCATTGAGAATAGAATAGGTGCATTCGAGATGTGCACCAATTTGAGATTCAGGATGATGATCGCCATCATGACCTGTGAAAAGCTCAACTGGTGTCAAATAATACTCAAGAGGCTGCAGGAAGAAGTATCCAAATCTACCTCTCAAAAGAAGTCATTTGGTTTGTTTCTTAATTACATTCTAACAAAATGTGGTGTTCCGCAAACCAAAGAAGCTAAAAAGATTAATTTCCGGATATACATGGGAAGCATCAGGCCCTCTGTCTTTAACAAAGAAACCCTGATTGCGAATAGACCTTTTTTCCGAATTTTACCACTTTCTGCCGATCCGAGGGATATGTATTCGAAGTCCCAGAGCGCATAGACCTCGAAGAAAAGGAAGCTAAGGAGACTCACAAAAGTTAAAGTTATAGAAATCTCCGAGGATGCTCCTTCAACGGCCGAACCCACTATATTGATCTCCCAGGGCACAAACCCCTACGGAAGAGATGACTGCTACTGTCGCGACAGTAGATCCCGAGCCTTTGGCGTCTACGACGGATGAACAGACATTTGCCAACTTAAAAGACTCTGGGGAGTCAGCTGCCTCTTTGGAGCCAATAGCCACATCTCTTATTCGGGATTCCACACCCATTCAGGATCCTTCTCCCCTCAGGGTACCAACCCTATTCAGGATCCAGCTCTAACACAGGAACCCATGCCTGCCGAGGAACCCGTGCATACAGCGGACCCAAGCGTTGTACGCAGCCCCTCCCTAGACACCATAATAAACAAGACTTTGCTTTCTGTGCAAATAGACCAGGCTTATGAACGCTTTGTCCAGTGGAAAGCATACAGGCTCGCTCTGTACAACAAGTTGTACAACTGGAGCGAATGGTGCAAAGAAGAAAGGTTTGTTTTGGAAGTGACGGACTCTCAAGATGTTGAAGTCCCAATCCAATGGGATAACCTATGCTGTAAAGAGTTGATCACCAGCCACCTGATGGACAAGGCAGATGCCCACAAGAAAGGAAAAGCAATATCCATTGGCTCTGATCCCCACAGTCCCAAATCTGATCATGACTCGTACGACGATGACGATGCCCTACAGACAGGTCTAGGAATGAGTTGTGAGGAAACCCAACAGGATCAAGGGATCTCAAGCCAAAATAATGTTCCCAATAGCGAGGATTCAGTCCCTCCTGTAGCGGAGTAACAACCAACCACTGAAAAGGCACCCGAGCCTGTCACCACATACGACCAGACCAGCGCCATCCCGCATGAGGAATCAGTCCCTCTGCAAGAGCAGGCGGACACTGAGAGACATCAGGAGGAATCAGTCCCTCATATACTTATGTATTCAGAACCTATTTCAGAACAGGAGAATACAACAACCCCTGTTGTCGAGACCACATCGGATGCTCCCGCAACCTCAAATGTTTTGGAATCCGACGATGGTATGATACCTGAGGATGTCCACCTCGATTCACGTCCCAATGTAAACTTGAGACAGTTGAATGGAGTTGAAGATTTTGCCCAGCCTGACTCTCCCCGAACTACCGAGAAGAAAGAGCAATTGCATGCTCTTGGCTGCCAAACTGTTTTATTGCAGGACACCGTGAATGCCCTGCATGCTTTCGAAAAGGAGATTAATTGGTTACATCAGTCAACCGTTGAAGAAATGACTGGTATGAGGCATGAAGTTTCTAAAGTTGAAGAAGCCTTCCGTATTCTGCCTACCGTCTTTAAGCAGGCCCTTAGCCAATTACAACAGCGTCCGGAGCATATCCTGATGGAAGAACAATCCAAGCTTTGTGTTTCTGAGGCCAAGACGGCATCCACTCTCATTGGATCTGGTTCCTAGCTTCGAGCAAACGACAAGAAAATTCAAGATATGTCGCAGGTGCTCACCTCCCTAGTGAATAAAACGACAAGTTTTGAGACAAAACAGGATGCTGCTATGCAGATCCTTGAACGTCTTGATGAAAATGTGTCCTACCTTGATGATGCCAAAAAGGGGGAAGAAGCAAGGGAAGCTGCAAGGAGAGCAAGGCTCGAGCAAGATAAGGAGATGGAAGCTACATTTGGAGACAACATCACTGCTGCTATTTCTCGTTTATCATCTTCTACTCCCAACGTCAGGATACAGGGAGATCGTCCAGAATTCCACGACCCTAACTTTCCGTGGAAGAATCTCGTACAAAAACCGCAAGCAATAAACCTCCCGGCCAACCGACAGCCAACTGCAGACGAGATCAAGAACTGAAGGAAGAATGAACTGCTAAGATACTTCGTTGTTCTTATCAGGGACTCCACCATATTCAACAGTTGCAGGACGGTGCAAGAAGCTGTAGAGGAGTTTAAGAAAATGTTGGGCGAAGGAATGGTCCCGCTCCAGCAGAAAATGAAGTCAAAGCATAGGCAAGGTGACTTGGTTACCCACCCAGAGGATTGGATCCTTGTTTTCGATAAATCCTAGGAAGGTCAAGCTTTATATCTAAATCGAAATAGGAACGCTCATCAAAATTGGTGAAAGGGTACCAAGAATGACCCTAAAAGGCCTTGGAGGCATTCGGACTATAGGAGCTAGATTCTCTCCTGTATTCTCATCCTGTATTGTTATTTGTTTTGAGATAACAAAAATATTGTAATCTTTGTTCAATATCAGTAAAATATTTTTCTCTTAAAAGATTACAACTCGTAATATATTGTGTTCTTGCATGATTACGATATTCAATCCATTTGCTGAATTAATACAAGGATAAAAACTTGTTAAATATTAAGATGTACGAACTTGTCTGCGAACAGTTCATAGATTCAGTTGTATGTATCTAGATAACACTGTAAGATTGTGCCTGCGCGCCAATCATAAGCTTAAAGATGTAATACTCTTTTCTTTTAAAGTTGAACTTGCCTGCGAGTGTTAGGCTAATTGCTGAAGGCCAAAACATTCGAACAGAAGACCATGAAATCTACTCTCCTTCAAGATGTTAAATGTCAAGGTTTTGGCATCATCAAGGATTTTGGAAAACTTCTGCATTTACCTTAATTACTATGTCATTTACCTTCTGCATTTACTATTTTAATATGTGTGATTATTTTATGTATACACTTCATATCTAGTTGCTGTATTTACAACAACTCACTTTAACAAGACTTCCGCTATGCACTCAAACATGACAAATGTACAGCTTGTTGCTTAAAACACTTTCCAAGCTGTATTCTGTATTCTTAGTGGCCAACAGGGTTGAATCCATCAGATGCAAGTCTGAGTCTTACATTTCGGACATCTGATGCAAATCCTGGAAACTCCCTATCTATATGCTTCCAAGCCTCTCCATCAGAAGGGTGTATCATAGTATCCTCATCAGTCACGCGAGGCTCAGCGTGCCATCTCTTCGCCTTGTCTGTATGAGGAGACATGAAAAGCCTCTTCAATCTATCCTTCAAAGGGAAATACCAAGGAACCTTCATAGCTTTCTCTTTACCAGAAGGAGTGAACTTATACCTCTCTGTGTCACATACCGAACATCTCTTAGCTCTTCATTAGGCTTTCCCCAAAATAAAGCACAAGCATATATGCATACGTGGATCTTGATGTACGATACCCCAAGACCTTTTAGGATACATCTCATTTTACTGTGATTACTAGGAAGATGATGACCTTATGGGAGCATTTTCCCTGTAAGTTCCAAATAATCATCCACACCTTTAATCGAGATTTTGTTCTCCACCTTGACTCTCATAGTATCTATGACACTATCAAGAACTGTCATGTGACACCCAGGATAAAGAAGAGTCTGCTGGAGCTGGATTAGCTTGTTGTATCTATCAACGGAAATTGTGTCAACGGGTATCAATGTAGGCGATCGAATGACTGGTTGATCAGCTATATGGTATTGTTGACCTTCAGTCGATACGTCCCTCTCATAATAACCAATCACGTCGTCAATCCACCTTCTCGTGGGGTCATTGGATGTGCTACCACTGTACTGTCCGTGATCAAGGGAAATAATTGAATTCGATCTTTCACCATGGTAAATCCAACATGTATATTTATCGCAAAATCCATTCTTTTTCCAGTGCTCCCATACGACATCAAGTATAAAACGGTACATATCGCTGCGACATTTGCATTTATTGCATGGACAGTAATGAATCATACTATCACTATCATGCTCTTTCACAAATCGAATAAACTCTCGCATTCCATCTATGACCCTTGGATCCCATTTTTGCAGACCAATCCAACTTTTATCCATCCTATAACAAAAAATAAAATCAATATTACACATTGTATTTATCACGAACATACAAAAATTACGACTAAAATCATCATATATAGCTCAAATTCAAGATGTCATATATATATATATATATATATATATATATATATATATATATATATATATATATATATATACAAACTCACCAAAAAATATTCGAGAAAACGAACTAATTCTAATATTTTCATAATCGTCTAAATTGATATATTATATGCATAATATAATTATAACTGATATTAAAATTCAATAAACATACCTTCAATATGATTTCTTGAATGATCAAACCAGAGAAAATTGTTGTTTTTCGTTTTCTTGTTCTGTAATTTCCGAATGTGTTTTACATGGTGTCTTGAAGTGTTAGATGGTGATATATGCTGCACAAAAAAACATGTAAGGCTTTAGATAACGCCATGTCATCGGCTAAAGTATACTAGCCATCGGCTAAACATTAAGAGTCGTCGGCTAAAGTCTCATAGTCGTCGGCTAAACTACAGAACTTTAGCCGACGACTAACTTGACTTTAGCCGACGACTAATAGTAAAGTCGTCAGCTAAACTACTTTTGCCGATGATTAGTAAGCCGTCGGCTAAACTTGCTAACTTTAGCCGATGACGTCGGCCGGCCGTCGGTTGTTCTCCGGCAAGTCGTCGGCTAAAGTGTTATTTTTGGTAGTGGAGCTATTCCAAATGAATGACGATGAATCCATTACAATCATACTAGACCGATTTTCGGTTATTACGAATGGATTAGCTTGTTATGGAAAACCTCTTTCGAGTAGTGAAAAAGTAAAGAAGATCCTATGATCACTACCTCGAAAATGGGACGGTACGGTGACAGCGATTATGGAATAGAAAGATTTGAATAATCTTAATTTTAGCACCCTCGTTGGTTCGCTAATTAACTATGAGATTGTCCTAAAATCCCGAAACGCAAAGCCCAAGTCGAAGGAAAGATCGATAGCTTTGAATGCTAAGATGTCTCGAAAAGAAGAAATCTCGGTCGATGAAAGTGATGAAGAATCGGCATATTATGCCAAGAATACCAATATTCAAAACCTATTGAATCAGAGAAAGAAAGACATCAAATCGGGCGAATCTAAGAAACTCGACAACAACTGCCGAATTTGTGGTAAACCAGGCCACTTTGCAAAAAATTGCCGGAACGCAAATCTTAAGACGGAATTACTCGTTGCAACATGGAGTGATGAGGATGAAGATGATGATTTCAATCAAAATAATCTCGCTCTCATGGCTAGAAGTTCATTCGACGAAAGTGACGTCGAAAGTTAAGTAATTCTTATGATGAATTATTTGAAGCATTTGAATTATTGCATACCGATTTTCAAAATGCTTTATCCAAAATAAAATACCTTCAATCTAAAAAATAAAATTTTGGGAGACGAAATCTCCAAGTTTGAAAAATGGAAAATTATCGAGACCGATCATTCAAAATGTCTTGAAATAGAAAATAATTTAAAGAATGATCTTTTGAAAGTTCAAGACGAACTTAAAAATTTAACGAACAAATTTTCTCTCGGAAACGAGAAATTTGAAAATATGCTTTCTGTTCAAAAATATACGTTAAACAAATAGGGGTTAGGATTCGAACCAAATAATAAAATAAAATCCTTAAATTTGAAAATACCTCGATGTGAAAAATGTCTAAAACTTGGGCATCATATTTCGAATTGCAAAAGCCCACGCCGGACGATAAAAATTAAAAAGATTTGGATCCCTAAAGGAAATGTTATTCCAAATATCGTCTATATTTCTTAGGAAAAACCAACTATCGGTTGGGTCCCCAAAAATCAAAATTAAATATTTCATCAATTGGTATCTTTATCTTTGATATTTTCAAAATTGATAATTTACTCAAGGGGGTTATTATAAGTTTTGGGGAGATATTTTCGTCAGGGGGAATTCTCCCATTTTTTTTTTCATATATATCATATCATAATTTTATTTCATCATTTATTATAGTTTATACACTTTTTGCTGATAACAAAAATGGTTAGAAGAATACAATAAAATAAGAAGAGTATAAGGGGAGAAAAACGAGAAAAGTGTCATGGAAGAATGACGAGAAAAATAAAAATATACGAATCAATGTTGAAAGTCGAAAAGAGAAGAAAAGAAGTTAAAAAAAATAAGAAAGAAGTTGAAAAGGAGAAAAAAAAAGATGGGAGTAGGAAACTAACGAAACGGACAAAGTCGAAAACTTTTATCTCTGTTTGTATATATATATATATACATTTTATTTTGCAGGTTTATCCCATTCAAGAGTGCTGTTTTGTAATCATCAAAAAGGGGGAGATTGTTGGAATATTTTATTCCAAATATTCATTATCGAGTTTTGATGATCAAGTCGTTAAACAAAGAAAAACAATAAGAAAACAAAACAAAACAATGAAGAAGTCGAAGATGCTCGAACCAGACTGAAAAGCAAAGGAATGAAGAAATAGCAAGCATAACGTACGCTATGAAGCATACATAACGTACGTAATATAAAGTTATCTGCAGATCAGACGAGTTATAATATCTCCTGAAGAAAGTTACCTGATGGAATAGCGCACACTACAATGCTTGATTAACGTAAGCTAATGTGTCTACTTAACGTACGTAATAGTCAGTGTCTAACGTACGTAATGAAGTATTCCAGAATTCAAACAAGACACCCGTTGGAAGATTCCGAGCCAAAGTCAAGCTCACAATGGACAGTTTGACAAAAGCAGGCAATGAGTATATTGACTGATTAATGTAGGCTACGAGGAAGGATTAACGTATGCTACAGCAAGCAGTTAACGTACGTAACTGATAAAGCACAACGTACGTAATAGTATGGACAGAAGCTACTGGACTAAAGTTGCAAGCAGTTAACGTATATAAGCAAGATGCCTTAACGTATGTAATGAGCTTAATGTAAGCTATGCAGGAGGGCTAGCGCATGCTAAAGAGTCAGTAGGCAGTAACGGCTAGTAGGAGGAAAATGCCTATAAGTACCAAACCATTTGGTATCAAAAAAGATAACAACCTTGAGCAAATCATCTATACTTGTGATATCATTGTAATCATTCTTTTTGTTGTATTTGAGCTTATGTTGATAGGTGTTTGAGTGTTATAAACATAAACATACACGAGAGGAAAAAGAAAGGATAAGATTGGATTCAGTGTTATTAGGATCAAGGATCTGGCATTGTTAGAATCACAATCGATATCCGAGCGAGGTTTGTCTAGTACCCATAAAAAGGTAGATAGGTTGATTCCTTATCCCATAGAAAAGGAAAACGGTTTAACTTGGACCGACAAAAAGATAAGTGTGTGAACGGTTTGTCTCGACCAATAGAAGAGAGATTGTAACGGTAATCTCTCAACCGATAGAAGAGATGTGCAGAGGTTGATCTTCATCCTATATAAAAAGATACGCAGAGAGGACGTAGGCACGTTTGGCGGAACCTCTATAAATCTTGTATCATTTATTTTCCGCACCTTTAAATACGCTTCCCCACAATAGCATGTATACTGAATCGTTCACCAACATTCGGTTGGTGATAAATTTCGCCCCTAGAAACCTGATAGGTTGCCGGGCGAGATTCAATAGTCAGACTGATAGACGTTGATGGTCAACAACTTAGATACTCCGAATTGCCAAGAAACCTAATAGGTTGAGGGCATGAAGACTAGGGGTAAAAGTAGATCGAGCCATCCATTAGACGGGTTGGTGTTGGACACCACATTATAGAAATTAATAGGCAGGAAACCTAACAGGTTTCGTATGTTAAAATTTGTAAAGAACTCGATCACCACTAAGAAGGCGATCTCACCATGACTTCCGGGTTATAACATGGGAGTGTGTGATTTCGATAAAAGTACTAGGAGACGAGACAAGAATTATACAAGCCCTTAAATTATATACTCGATCATAGTAAATCAAGTCACTAATTCAATCTTGTCTAAATCAATGCAGAGAACTGAAGCAATATCTCTCTTAAAATGGCAAAGAACCCACTTGCAATACTACTTGAAAAGAATCTCCTTACTGGCCCTAACTTTGTTGACGGGTTGCGGAATCTGATGATTGTACTCAGCATGGAGTCTCTGGGATACGTCTTAGTGGCAGACATTCCACCGACTCCAATCCAGACTAGGGGTAATCAGGAAGATATTGACGTCCATGAAAAATGGGTCAAGGATGATGTGATGGTCCGTGGCTTTATGATGGGCTCAATGACTAATGAGCTGCAAAGAGCGCAAGCACTACTACAAAACTGGGCTTTTAACAGCGGTTCTGGAGCCACATTAACGTGCCGGTTCAGTACATTGTTAAAGGTGGTCTTTATTAAATTAATGGTTCCCTCAAAACATTGTTAATTCTCGACATTTAACAGTTTTTATTTGGAACATTGTTAAGTGCCAAATTACGTAGAAACATTGTTAAAATGGACATTTAACAGCGGTTTTTATCTGGAACCGCTGTTAAATTAACAGCGGTTCTGGTTAAAACCGCTGTTAAACGTACATTTAACAGCGGTTTTTAAGGGAACCGCTGTTAAATTAACAGCGGTTCCAGATAAAAACATTGTTAAATGTCGATTTAATGATTTCTTCGAACATTGTTAATTTAACAATGTTCTAGCTAAAAACATTAAATTGGACATTTAACAATGTTCCAGATAAAAACCATTTAAATGTCCGATTTAACAACGGTTTTAACCGTAACATTTGTTAAATTTACACTGTAAAATTGACAGCGGTTTCTCCTTAGAACCGCTGTTATTATTTTTTTTTTTTTTTAAATACCAGGTTTTTTTTTATTTCCAACCTGCTAAACATACACATAAAACAGTATCCTAAACACCAAAAACAGCATCCAACCAAAAACATCAAATAAAACTTCAACAACACAACTTTATTTCATCCATTCACCAATACAACTAAACAATTTTTATCCAACCATCCAATACAATAACATTCTATCCAATACAAAATAAATAAAACACAATTCAAGTACAGCGGCAACAAACAACCACAAGCAAAATCAAGCACGAGTAAAAGGAGAAAATGAAGAAGAACAACACAACAACGAATACACTACAACCATGAACAAAACATGAATCAGAAAAAGGATATCCCTACAACCATGAACCAGAAAAGAAACTGAATCTTCAGGTACAACAATGGTATTCTTACAAAATTAAATGTCAAAAGTCTACGCACATAAACGGTCCCTAACCTCCAAAAATTGTTTTGCCCATTCGATTCGAATTGCACGAATACTCTCTATAGTAAGTGCCGCAACATCATCAAACATCTGTACATATAAACATATATATAAATTAACAAACTCATCAACTTAAACGAATCACTTTTAAACTGAAATAATTTAAAAAACTGAAATTAATTTAAATAATTTAATAAACTGAAATAAAAGTTTATCACCTCCATCCATCCATCGATAATACGAGCCCGGACAATAGTCAACATCCAGTGCATGACGTAATACCCACACTCCCAACCTCCATTTTGTTTATTACACTAAAAAGAATATGTTGCTCAATTATATAATGTATAATATTTAATAATATATACTTATATAGCTAATATATATATATATATTTAATGTATTACTTACTTCGGGATATATCCACGTAATCGTCTGTTTGGATCTACTTGTATGCATACCCCCCATCACCTTAAACGCGGACAAGTAAGTGAACCATGATATCGAAAAAAGAAGGAGGAAAATACATCTCCAATTGGCATAAGATAACAACAACCTCATTTTTCCACTCATCCAAAACTAGAGGATCTATCACTTTGCTACATATAGCATTGAAAAAAAAGCACAAGCGAGTTATGACATGCCTCACTTTTTTAGGCAAAACATCACGTATAGCAACTGCTAGAAGTTGTTGCATCAAGACATGACAGTCATGGGACTTTAAGCCAACCAATCTAAGATTTGGCAACGACACAAGACTCTTAATATTTGAAGAGTAACTTTGTGGCACTTTAATGCCTTGTAAACATTTACAAAAGCTGATTTTCTCCCTTTTTGATAAAGTATAACATGCTGGGGGGAGATAAGTTCGTTTACCAACTGATTGCGGATGAAACTGAGGACGAATACCCATATCCTCTAGGTCTAGACGAGCCTGGACACCATCTTTTGTTTTGTCTTTAATATTGAGAAGTGTGCCGATCACACTATCGCACACATTTTTTTCCACATGCATAACATCTATGCAATGTCTAACATCTAGTTTGCTCCAGTATGGAAGATCAAAGAATATGGACCTCTTCTTCCATATATT
Source organism: Orobanche coerulescens (assembly GCA_033398695.1). NCBI lineage: Eukaryota > Viridiplantae > Streptophyta > Magnoliopsida > Lamiales > Orobanchaceae > Orobanche > Orobanche coerulescens. The sequence goes on from CM065801.1 coordinate 185,787,433, forward strand.
TGTCGCAACGGACTTTTTTGTAGCTTTCCCAAACACAGTATTGATATTCTTAACGCGATCATAAACTTGCTCACCTGTTAATGGTATCGGTGCAAATCCCTCTTCCTGGTATCCATTAAAAGCTTTTCTCAATCTACGATATGGGTGATGGCGCTTGAGAAACCTCCGATGTTGAGTGTAAACTGTTTTTTTTCCGTGTTTCAACTGAACGTAACTTGTGTTTTCTTCACATATAGGACATGCATGATGCCCCTTCACACTATACCCGCTCAAGTTTCCATATGCCGGAAAGTCATTAATGGTACAAAATAACATTGCACGTAGCTTGAAACTTTGTTGGTGGTACCCATCAAACACGTCAACCCCTTCATCCCACATCATTTTCAAATCATCAATCAACGGACTTACATAAACATCTATGTCATTTCGTGGTTGTTTTGGGCCTGAAATCATCATTGACAACATAACATATCTCCGCTTCATACATAACCAATGAGGTAAATTATAGATCACAAGTAGGACGGGCCATGAGCTATGCTTAGTGCTTAAATTACCAAACGGATTCATCCCATCTGTGGCAAGTCCAAGCCTAAGGTTTCTTGCCTCACCCCCAAAATTCGGAAATAAATGATCTATTTTCTTCCACTGTACAGAATCAGCAGGATGACGAATTAGTCCGTCGCATTTTCTCCCTTTTGCGTGCCATATGAGATTCTTTGCGTCATCCTTATTAGCAAACAGTCGCTTGATCCTTGGAATAATTGGAAGATACCACAACACTTTCGCTGGAGGCCCTCGTTGTGTGCTCTATCCATCACTAGAATCATCATGCTTCACTTTGTAGCGTGATGCCCCGCACCTAGGACACTTATGCAATAATTCAAACTCTTTTCGGTACAATATGCAATCATTAGGGCAGTCGTGTATTTTCTTATACGATAAACCCATCGGACACAAAACCTTCTTCGCCTCATAAGTACGGTTAGGCAATTTATTACCTTCTGGAAGTATCTCCTGTATCAACTCGAGTAATTCGGTGAAACTTTTATCACTCCACCCATTTTTTGCTTTCACATTAACCAACTTCAACACGGCAGACAAGCGTGTAAAATTTTTACAACCCGGATATAAAGGAGTCTCTGAATCACTTTTTAATGCATCATAAACATGCGCTCGTCGGAATGATTCTTCTCCAACATCACGAATCATGTCTTCAAATTGATCACCATCTATATCTACGTGTGTGTCTTCAGTTGGAATGTCTACTAGTTCGCCATGCCATATCCAAATCGTATAGTTTGTATTTATTCCCTCACAAATAAGATGTTCATGAATAATGTCTTCATGTCGTCTCCGTTCATACACTTGACACAAGGGCAAAAATATCTTTCATCGGGTTCGGCGATTTTGTCGGGCGAACTCAAGAAATTGTTCGATTCCATTATCATACTCATCAACATTACGACTTGCATTCATCCAACTTGATCCATTTTTCTTCTTTTATTTGTACACATAGTGAAATTCAATTTGCAATTCATTTAGTTAGAACCAAGCACATTTAGTGTTATTTTAATCTTCTACCAAAAACATACAACTATTATTGCTATTAATATACTATGTCATCTCACTATTTTATAAAGACCGTCACCTTTTCCTGCATTAACTATTGGGAGAAGATCCTTAAGATGAAAGTTAACATCTATCCCAAAGGGAGAAGATCCTTAAGAAGTTAACCACATCTATCCCAACGTAATTCATGCTTTAAAAGGTATGAGACAAAAGCGAAAGACACACAAGAGTAATCACGCTATCCTCGACCATATAGTAGATATACCTTTATGTTAGAACATACCTTTAATTGCGGACGAGATATACCATATAGTAAATTAAAAGGTCTTGTATCCTCTCTTCCTCACTCAGTTATGGCATCCATTTAAAAAAAAAATTCTTAAGATATCATTATGCTATAATCTCCTTCTTACGAAGGTAGCGACAGACATCCAAAGTAAAACGTTGCCACTTTGAGATAGTTTCATTATGCTATAATCTCCTACAAAATAGATTTCTTTCATAGTTTCATGAATATACACTTTGAGGTATCAAGGAATACGAGCACCTCAATGTGTACACCCAACTCAGAACCCTCAAAGTGAATATCCCATTAATGAAAGCAAAAAAACGACAGGCCATACTTCTAATTACCAATCCAATGCTCTTGTTTGTCAAAACAATTGAACAGAAACTAAGGAATACGAGCACCTCAAAGTGTACACCCAACTCAGAACCCTCAAAGTGAATATCCCATTAATGAAAGCAAAAAAACGACAGGCCATACTTCTAATTACCAATCCAATGCTCTTGTTTGTCAAAACAATTGAACAGAAACTAAAGAATACGAGCACCTCAAAGTGTACACCCAACTCAGAACCCTCAAAGTGAATATCCCATTAATGAAAGCAAAAAAACGACAGGCCATACTTCTAATTACCAATCCAATGCTCTTGTTTGTCAAAACAATTGAACAGAAACTAAAAAAATCAACATACAAGGAAAAAAAGCAAAAAAATGGGCAGGGTGGGCGGCGGAAGGTAGTCGCGGCCGCCGATGGGGATGGTGAATTTAGAACCGAATGAGAAAAGGAGCTCAAAAAATAAGGGAAGAATGAGTTCTAATAAAATTAAATAAAAATAAATACCTGTAGGAGAGACAGAGATGGCAGCGGCCGGAGAAAGAGAGGTCGCAGCGGCGATTCGGGTGTGGTAGAATAGGGCTTAAGTTTGTTTGGTTCAGCAGCGGCGATTCGGGCTCAGTTCGTTTGGTTCAACAAATGCGATTCGGGCTCAGGGTTCGTTTGTCGTCCCAAAAAATCGAGATGCCGGACAACAGCGACCGGAAGGGCGGTTTCGTTTTGGGTAACTCAGGAACGACCGCTGCGGAGGAAGAAAGACAGAGGTACAGAGGCGGAGTAAGAAAGAAAAATAAAATCCCCGAACTGATCTTAATGATAATACAACAGCGGTTGTTTTAAAAACCGCTGTTAAATGTATTGTATGTTTAACAGCGGTTCTCAACAAAACCGCTGTTAACTATATATTTTTTTTTTTGAAAAAAATTCGCAGCAAATTTAACATCGGTTTTACTTAGCAACCGATGTTAAATTGTCAAATTTAACATCGGTTTTCCTTAACAACCGATGTTAAATTGCAAGTTCATTTTTTTTTTAATTTTTCGGGATAAATTTAACATCGGTTATTATAAAACCGCTGTTAAGTGCCTATTTTAACATCGGTTATATTAATAACCGCTGTTAATTTATTGCACACTATGTACATGTATGCCACCGCGTCATTTTAACAGCGGTTTTCGAACAACCGCTGTTAAAAGGGCGCTGTTAAAGGCTAGTTTTGTAGTAGTGAAGAGAAAATGACTTCTGCTAGGCAGATTCTCGCACACTTGACCGAGCTTTATGGAGAGCACAGTAATACTACTAGATATGAGATGTCGAAGTAGTTATTCAATGCTAGGATGAAGAAATGGGAGAAAGTGGGAGACCACGTCCTCAAGATGATCTCTATGATTGAGAGGCTCGAGGTGCTCAACTTTCACATGGATTTTTCCCTCCAAATTGACCTCCAATCTCTACCTGACTCCTTCATACAGTTTGTAAAGAATTTCAACTGTAATGAAATTTCATGTACATTAGTTGGGCTAATGAACAAACTGGTGACGGCACAGTCTAACATGAATACTAAGCCGAGAGAGGGTGCTCTTGCGATTTCTTCTGGGCAACGGAGGTTCAAGAACAGGAAGAAAAAGACCTACGAGCAGTATAAACCTAAGAAAGGGGTGCAGAAAGGCAAGGGCAAGGCCCCAAAGGTTTAGAAGGTTGGCGGTCCCAAACCTACGGACAAATGTCTTGAATGCGGTGAGCTGGGACACTGGCATAGGACTTGACCCAAGATCAATGGCGCATCACGTACGGAACTTTTTGTTTTTGAAACTAATTGTTCCGCTACTGTATATTATGCTTCATGGATTCTGGATTCAGGTGCTACTTCTCATATTTGTACAATGAATCAGGATCTGGAATAAAGTAGGCACCTTGAAGCTGGGAAAGTGATGGTCAGTGTCGGAAGCAGACAAAGTGTTGAGGCAACCAATATTGGATCACTCCTACTGGGTTTGGAATCTGGTTTTATTATGACGTTAGATGAAGTACTGGTTTTGCCCAAGGGGCATGAAAACATTGTAACCATTCCAGTCTTGGACCGGAAAGGATTTTCTTTCTTCATTGGCAATGGTAGTTGTAAAATTTATTTTCGAAATAAATTGGTTGGCACAGCTACATTGTTGAATGGTTTATATCATCTGAACTTACAAAATAAATCAGCAGTGAACACGATAACTAGGAAATGTGGCAGGCATGATACTAATCAAGCTCTTAAGTGGAACCTTAGACTTGGTCACGTTGGTCATACCAAGGTTCACAAAATGGAGAAAGATGGACTTTTAAGTACATTGGGTGAAAAACCCTATCCAACTTGTGAATCCTGCCTTAGAGGCAAGATGACTAAGTCCCCCTTCACAGGGACATTTGAAAGGGCTGCTGAGAAACTTGGGTTGGTACATACCGATGTTTGTGGTGCTTTGGATGCAGCACAAGATGGATATCAATATTTTATAACATTCAAAAATGATCATACTAGGTATGGGATTGTGTACTTGATGAAACATAAATCCGAAGACTTTACTTAATTCAAGGAATTTAATGGCCTAGTTGAAAAATAGACTGGATGTCATATCAAGGCACTTCGGTCTGGCTGAGGTGGCGAGTATATGATCCCCGAGTTTAATGAGTTCCTTAAGGAACAGGGAATAATTTCACAATTCACACCGCTAGGAACCCCACAATTAAATGGTCTTTCAGAAAGGAGAAATCGGACTTTGTTGGACATGGTCCGCTCCATGTTGAATTACACTGATTTACCAATTTACCTGTGGGGGTACGCCTTACTTACTGCTGCATATATCCTTAATAGACGTTCTTCCAAATCTGTTCCTATCACTCCATATGAGATGTGGAAGGGTAAGAAACCAAGTCTTAATCACATAAGGATTTGGGGATGTCCAGCATATGTCAAGAAGGCTAAGGTGGACAAACTGGAAGCGAGGTCCATCAAGAGACGTTTCACTAGATACCCGGAGGACTCGATGGGTTATCTATTCTACATACCAGAAGACCATAGGGCCGTCGTGGCTATACAAGCGCACTTCCTTGAGGATGAATTCATTCAGGAAGGTGGCTCAGGTAGAAATGTCTCTTTGGAAGAACATAATGAAAGTCCTGAGGAAACATCTGATCAAGGATCATGAACTGGACCTATTGTAACACAACCTCTACTTCGAAGGACTGATAGGGTGTCTCACTTACCTGAGAGGTATGGTTATACACATGTCGAGTAACTGAGTGTCCACGACATTCCTGATATCCATGAGGACGACCCTGTCACCTATGATCAAGTGATAGTGGATGTGGTCTCTGATAAATGGCAAGAAGATATGGAAGCTTAGATAGACTCGATGCATGCCAATCAGGTCTGGACTCTAGTAGATCTACCAAGTGGCATGAAGCCTAGTGGAAGTAAATGGATCTATAAGAGAAAGACTGATGGGGATGTCAAGGTTTACGCCTATAAGGCCAGGCTTGTGGAAAAGGGTTATACCCAAAGAAAAGGGATAGATTATCATGATATCTTATCGCCCGTAGCAATGATCAATTCCATTCGCATGATGCTTGCCATTGCTGCCTGTTGGCCACTAAGTATACTGGATACAGCTTGGGAAGTAGTTTAAACAACAAGCTGTACTGATTTTAAATCTGAGTGCGTAGCGGAAGTCTTAGATACAGTAAGTTGATGTGGATACAACAACTCGATGTGCAGTGTATACTTAAATAATCAAAGTAATTAAAACAAGTAAGGCATGAAGGTAAATAACACAATATTTAAAGTGGTTCGAGGTAAACCCCTCTACGTCCACTGGTCCTCCACACAGGGGTAAAAAGTTTATTATAATTACTATGTACACAACTATGTAATTATAACAACACACAATCAATATATCGTTCACACAGATTGATATAAAGATCTTCGCTTCAACCGTTCACACAGATTGGTTTGAGCTAATGCTTTGACTTGCTTCTTCACACATAGTTCTGAAGCTTCATCTTCTTCGATGCAATTCCTTCACACACATTTCTGGAGTAGCAACGATTACTCATTCCACACAGGGCTGATCTGGGTTTGTTCAAAGGATACAACAGGGAATGAACAACAACTTTGACTTTAAGAGCTTCTAGCTGATGAAGTGTTGTTCAAGATATTGAGCACTATATATCTCTTAGATCTGAGTTGCAGTAAGCTTCTTGGAGATATGTTTTGCTCTGATAATAACTTTGATAGCTTTATAATTTCGTAACTTCGTGTGTAACTGATCTTCAACGCCTTGATGAGATATATATAGACTTCTGGAAAATATATCCGTTGAGATAAATCCGTTGAGCAAGATTCCGTTCCAACGGGATGAAAAGCACGATCCGGATTTTGCAGGTTTTGAAGATATGTTGACTGACAGTATTTAAATACTTTATCCTTGAGTATTTAAATACTTCTTCATCAACGGGAATTGACTTCTGAAGATTCCTTCTTTGTCCTGTTGAGAGCTGTCACTACACCATATATGGGTTTCAGCAACACCTGAAAAACTGTGTTCAAAAGTCCAAAAAGTGTTGCTGAAGGTAGAAAAACAAGCTATGGCTACACTTTGACCAAATTCGAAAGTGTTACAAAAACGGCCGCAACCATAGGGGTCTAAGGTAACACTTTTCTTTTTTTTTGGTAACATGTTAAAAAAGTGTAGCAATAGACCCCTATGCTTGTAATACCCGGTTGTAATTCATTCATTTTCATCCAGTAATTATCAGTCTGTAATTGTCGCTCAGTAATTTTCACTCATTAATAATCACTCATCATTCATGAATCATTCATTCGCGTTCACTGTTGGCATGTTGTAATCGTATATCAATTACCGATCGTCATTTCATCTCCGTATAGATCGAGACGGGAGTATTATCATTTTCATTGTGATTGATAGCCTTGTACTGGGAGTATCATCTTTGGCTCGTGTTAGACTTGTTCACTTTCACATTCGTATGGTATGTCGGATCATTCATCAGTGGTAGCGAGGAATCGGAGTTATCGGTTTTATTCACCTTGGCCAGCATTGAGTTACGGCCGTAAGGTTCCGGGAAACGGCCGTAAGTTCAGCGGGTACGGCCGTAAGGCTGGCCGGTTACGGCCGTACGTGGTCCAGCAGGCTGCCCAGGCATTTTGGACAAAGGCGAGTTACGGCCGTAAGGAGGGTTAGTTACGGCCGTAAGTGGTGTTCGTAAATTTCAGGTGTTGTCGACCAAGGGTGACTTACGGCCGTAAGGGTTGCGGCATACGGCCGTAAGTCAAGGCAGGTACGGCCGTAAGGTTTGGCCGGATACGGACGTACGCTGCAGGCAAGATGCCTGGTCGTTTTTGACGAAGGCGGATTACGCCCGTAAGTTTGGCCGGATACGGCCGTATCATCCGAGTTACGGCCGTAAGGTGTGCGGTACGGCCGTAAGGATGTCGGGGGATGTTTTTGACGAAGGCGGGTTACGCCCGTAACTCGAAGCGATTACGGCCGTAAGTCTGTCGGCGAGCTTTCGGACGAAGCCGAAGTTACGGACGTCTGAGTTGGGCGATTACGGCCGTAGGGCGTTGACTTGGAATGTTACGGCCGTAAGAGGGCGAGTTACGGCCGTAACTTCCGGCGATGTTAAGGACTCGGCCGACATTTTCCTCATTTTCATTCCTTTCCTTCATCTTGTCCGAGAGAGAGAGCTTGAGGGAGATATTTTGCCATCATCAATCACTTGTGTTTTCGGATTTCATCATCTTATTTCGTTGGGAAGCTTGGATAGTCGATTTAACACGTTTTCATCGGATCGAAGTGTTTGGATCTTCAAAGGTAATATTCTTCAACACCTTAGATTTCGATTTTTTGTTGAGATATGATGTTTTGGACGTTATAATCATGTTATATGAAGGAATATGTATATGATTATGAGTTTGTATAAGGATTCATTGGATTATTGAGGAATTATTCAAGAACACTTTGAATATCGAGTTGAAATTGGGGGTTTTCGATTAATTGTCGTTATAATCACGTTTTCGGATATTCGCTTTGGATTATTAATCGTATTGAAGATGTTTTGTTGGTTTGAAACACTTCTTGGGGGATTTGATATTGGTATATTGAGGTTTGATTGTAAACAATCGAAGTTTGGACGCAACGTGTTTGATTTAATGCCTCAATGAACTTGGTTTAGTCGTAGCGACGTTTTGAGTTCGTTATATTCGTGTTTGATTTGTATATTGAACGGATTGTTGGTAATTACATTATTCAAGGTTGTTCGAGCATCCGATATCTCAATTAGGACGTTGTTCTTGGAAGGATAATTGTCACCGGTATTGTGTAAGTTAATTCTTACTCGGTTAAAAGGATATTCATTTCCTTTTGTTGTTGTTCATTCATAATCATAACTCATTCATCATTATATTAACCGTATCAAAACTTGTTGTTGTCAATTAATCACTTCAGTCATAAGGAACGACGGTTCCAATCTTTTCATTGAGCTGTCATTTATTTCATTACCATTCCACCTCGGTGAGTCATTATTCATTTTCGATGTCACTTTTGTTATATCGTGGCATTCCGGGTCATACTGGCGTGCCGGTTGGTATGTGTTGGATTTTCATGTCGGGCACGTTTAAGTCGTGTGTTGGTTGTTGGCCTCACATTGGACTGTGCACACGATTCATATTGTCTCGTGAGACTGATTAGGTACAAGACCACACGGGTATTCGATCGATACTCGTTGGTGGCTTGTGCACAGACACATTTCCATCCTGGGCGTAGTGTGGCGCCACCCTTTGAGCCGTACTGTTAGTTGATTCATATTGCATGTTTGATTGCGTATGTTTCGACAAGATATTTCATAACTTCAGATATAATCATGATTGTGTATTTTCAACCCTTGAGGATTGTTGTTCTTTGTAACTGACCCCGTTTGGGGATTTTGTTTTTCAGGTCTTGGCAAGGCAAAAGTACGGGGAGAACATGCTGACGTCGAGGAGTCTCAGTGATACTAGTAGGGGCCCCCGATCTTTCAGTTATTCATGTTATTGTCCTTTATTTTCCGCTGCAGACTTTCATTTGAATACTCCGTTTCATTCAGTGTTGTGTATTTTATCTTCATATAAAATACACTAGTATTGATATTGTCTGGTGTGTTGTAACTAAACTCCTCATTGGAGTAATTATTGTTGTAATGTAGTTCGGTACTACATTTATCTTGTGTAATTCATTCATTTTCATTTGCACGGTGGGTCCCGGTTGGGGATCTACAGACCGTAATATCCGCCTAGTTTGGGGTGTTACAGAGTTGGTATCGGAGCGTGGTTTTGAATACTACCTTCCGAGTCATGTCTCATTTGAAATCATCGTCATCAGACTAGTATCATTGGACTTTCGCGTCACGTGTGACCTGTGCAAATGCCGAGCCAATCAGACCGAAAGAACTGTAAGATTTCTAACGCCATGGTATAATTTCTGGCAATAGTCATTCATTCATCATTCATCAATTAACAATCCTCAAACATCATCATTCATTGTGATTAGGAAGATCATGTTAACTCATTAATCACTTAATTCATTTCATTACTCAGTTAATGATCAGGACGATCATGTTAATTCATTAATTACTCAATTCATTTCATTATTCAGTTGTCGATCTGGATGATCATATTATTAATCTTGTTAAGTTATTCAAGATAATCATTTCAAGAATTTCATCAGATAATCATATCACTTCAGTAAATCATTCATATAATCACTAAGTTAGAGCATGTATACTTATTTTCATCATCTCATGACATAATCATAACGTGATAATCATGCGAGAAATATAATCATTATGCGACATTCCTACTTCGATATGGGGAGAGGCTGTCGGGGATGCACGGGGAGAGGCGGTGCGGGCCGAAACCCGGTAATAACCATTGTCGGGAAATCGTGCCAGGACTTGGCTCGATCGAGAAGATGTTCGGGTTGATCCACTCACTTTTATGCGAGCCATGATGACCCATGTGCAATTGCTCAATCATCATTGCGCCACTCTGCCGGATTAATCGAGAGAACTCTCCGTATGAGCATTTGCTAAGGAAAGTGCTGAACAACAACCTTCATCTGTCAGCAAGAAATAAGCGAAGCGTAGTCAATCCGAAGGCGGTCAGTCAACCTTCAAGAAGCCTCGTGTGAGTCCTATCGTTTCTGAGCGACCTCCTACGGTGCATAATCGTGCGGGATCTCAATCCCGAGCGGCCAGTTCGGCCATCATCTGTTTTAATTGTGGAGAACCGGGTCATGTCAGCACCAAGTGTCTCAGACCGTCTATCACGTGCTATAATTGTGGGAATTTTGGGCATAAGGCCCGTTTTTGCCGAAAGGACTCCAAGTCGGCATCTCAGGCCCCGAAGCAATTAGCGATTCCGAATCAGACTGCTCTGACAACATCGTTTAAGATAATGGAAGCAAATAGAGTTGGGGCTCATATTTATCAGACGGGAGCGTCCGGTTCGGGGGCCGGCAAGTCCCAGATTCATGTGTTGAGGAGGATCGACGATCCGGTGGCCCGAATGACCTCAGGTATACTCGTAATTTTATTTCAACTTGTGTGTACCTTTTGTATACTGGTGCACCGCATTCATTCATTTTCGAATCATGTTTTAATAGACTTATTTTGGGATAGTCCTAGTGCTTGTGGACCTCATACCATCGGTCTACCTGACGATGGAAGAATTTTCGGAATCATACCGAAGTAAGCTTAGTGACCGCGATTGGTTGATGGACCTAATCATGGTGAATTTTATCTTAGGACGATGTAATTTTTGGTATTAGTTGGTTTGATCGTTTTGATACTATCCTTAGTGTTTGTTAGCATTTGGTCACAATCTTTCCGTCGTTGGTTGTCGAATGTGTGCTTCAGGGAAGTAATCCCCGTTGTTCCAGTAGAATTATTATTAGGGCGGAAGCAGAGAGATTCCTCAATCGAGTCATTCAATCATTCATTGCACCATTTTCATCGATTGGCCTTTCTAAGGCAATCGAGTCATTCAATCATTCATTGTATCATTTTCATCGATTGGCCTTTCTAAGGCAATCGAGTCATTCAATCATTCATTGTATCATTTTCATCGATTGGCCTTTCTAAGGCAATCGAGTCATTCAATCATTCATTGTTTAATTTTCATCGATTGGCCTTTCTAAGGCAATCGAGTCATTCAATCATTCATTGTATCATTTTCATCGATTGACCTTTCTAAGGCAATCGAGTTATTCAATCATTCATTGTGTCATTTTCATCGATTGACCTTTCTAAGGCAATCGAGCTATTCAATCATTCATTGTGTCATTTTCATCGATTGGCCTTTCTAAGGCAATCGGGTTATTTAATCATTCATTGTATCATTTTCATCGATTGGCCTTTCTAAGGCAATCGAATTATTCAAACATTCATTGTATCACTTTTTATCGATTGACCATTCTAGGGCAATCGAAATGTTCGATCATTTGTGGTATCATTGTCATCGATTGACGATGTATTTCCAGACGAGTTATCTGGTTGCCTTCACATAGAGTAGTGGAGTTCAGGAGTGAGTTGGAGCCGGTACGTCCCCTTTATCGAAAGCACCGTATCGGATGGCCCCGACCAGAATGCAAGAGTTGAAGATTCAACTTGGGGAATAGTTCGAGGAAGGTTATCTCCGACCGAGTGCGTCCCCGTGAGGAGCACCAGTGTGATCTTTCAAGGAGAAGGTTAGCTCATCTCGTGTGTGTATTAATTATCAGGAGTTGAACAGGGTGATGGTCAAGATTAGTATCCTCCACCCCGTATTGATGATCTCTTAGATCAACTTCAGGGAACTTCAATATTTTCCCAGATCGACTTGAGATCTGGATATTATCAGTTGCGAATTCAAGAGTCGGGTATTGTAAGGACGGCTTTTCGTACACGCTATGGTCATTATGAGTTCGTAGTTATGCCGTTCGGGCTAACTAATGCACCTGCGGTATTCATGGAGTTAATGAATCGGGTTGTCATCGACTTTTTGGATCAGTTGTTGTTGTCTTCATCGATGACATTTTGATTTATTCTCGTGATCGAGAGGAACGCGAGGTACGTCTTCATCAGGTTCTCGACGTGTTAAGACGCGAGCAACTTTATGGAAAGTTTTCTTAATGTGAGTTCTGGATGTCCGAAGTGACTTTTCTCGGGCATGTAATTTCATTTGCCAGAGTTCGTGTCGACCCTCAGAAGATGGAGGCTATCCGAGAATGGCAACCTCCGAAAGATGTTAAGGAAATCCGAGGTTTCCTCGGATTAGCTGATTAATTATCTGACCCACGACCTAGAGCTAGCAGCCGTGGTTTTCGCGTTGGAAATTTGGCGTCGTTACCTTTATGGCGTCACCTGTCAGATCTTCACCGATCATAAGAGTTTAAAGTATATATTTACTCAGAAGGAGTTAAATATGAGACAGAGACGGTGGTTGGAATTAATCAAAGATTATGATATCGAGATCCTTTACCACCCGGGCAAGGCGAACGTTGTCGCCGACGCCTTGAGTCGTAAGTCCGTGCAGGAGCAGATTCTTGCTCATTTAACAGTTCAGAAGGAACTTCAGCAGGAATTCCTTAGACCCGAGATTTTGTCATCATCAATCACTTGTGTTTTCGGATTTCATCATCTTATTTCGTTGGGAAGCTTGGATAGTCGATTTAACACGTTTTCATCGGATCGAAGTGTTTGAATCTTCAAAGGTAATATTCTTCAACACCTTAGATTTCGATTTTTTGTTGAGATATGATGTTTTGGACGTTATAATCATGTTATATGAAGGAATATGTATATGATTATGAGTTTGTATAAGGATTCATTGGATTATTGAGGAATTATTCAAGAACACTTTGAATATCGAGTTGAAATTGGGGGTTTTCGATTAATTGTCGTTATAATCACGTTTTCGGATATTCGCTTTGGATTATTAATCGTATTGAAGATGTTTTGTTGGTTTGAAACACTTCTTGGGGGATTTCATATTGGTATATTGAGGTTTGATTGTAAACAATCGAAGTTTGGATGCAACGTGTTTGATTTAATGCCTCAATGAACTTGGTTTAGTCGTAGCGACGTTTTGAGTTCGTTATATTCGTGTTTGATTCGTATATTGAACGGATTGTTGGTAATTACATTATTCAAGGTTGTTCGAGCGGCCGATATCTCAATTAGGACGTTGTTCTTGGAAGGATAATTGTCACCGGTATTGTGTAAGTTAATTCTTACTCGGTTAAAAGGATATTCATTTCCTTTTGTTGTTGTTCATTCATAATCATAACTCATTCATCATTATATTAACCGTATCAAAACTTGTTGTTGTCAATTAATCACTTGATCATAAGGAGCAGCGGTTCCAATCTTTTCATTGAGTTGTCATTTATTTCATTACCATTCCACCTCGGTGAGTCATTATTCATTTTCGATGTCACTTTTGTTATATCGTGGCATTCCGGGTCATCTTGGCGTGCGGTTGGTATGTGTTGGATTTTCATGTCGGGCACGTTTAAGTCGTGTGTTGGTTGTTGGCCTCACATTGGGACTGCACACGAGTCATATTGTCTCGTGAGATCGATTAGGTACAAGACCACACGGGTATTCGATCGATACTCGTTGGTGGCTTGTGCACGAGACACATTTCCATCCGGGCGTAGTGTGGCGCCACCCTTTGAGCCGTCTTGTTAGTTGATTCATATAGCATGTTTGATTGCGTATGTTTCGACAAGATATTTCATAACTTCAGATATAATCATGATTGTGTATTTTCAACCCTTGAGGATTGTTGTTCTTTGTAACTGACCCCGTTTGGGGATTTTGTTTTTCAGGTCTTGGCAAGGCAAAAGTACGGGGAGAACATGCTGACGTCGAGGAGTCTCAGTGATACTAGTAGGGGCCCCCGATCTTTCAGTTATTCATGTTATTGTCCTTTATTTTCCGCTGCAGACTTTCATTTGAATACTCCGTTTCATTCAGTGTTGTGTATTTTATCTTCATATAAAATACACTAGTATTCGGTATTGTCCTGGTGTGTTGTAACTAAACTCCTCATTGGAGTAATTATTGTTGTAATGTAGTTCGGTACTACATTTATCTTGTGTAATTCATTCATTTTCATTTGCCTGGTGGGTCCCAGTTGGGGATCTACGGCACTGTAATATCCGCCTAGTTTGGGGTGTTACAGAGTTGGTATCGGAGCGTGGTTTTGAATACTACCTTCCGAGTCATGTCTCATTTGAAATCATCGTCATCAGACTAGTATCATTGGACTTTCGCGTCACGTGTGACCTGTGCAAATGCCGAGCCAATCGCAAGAAAGAACTGTAAGATTTCTAACGCCATGGTATAATTTCTGGCAATAGTCATTCATTCATCATTCATCAATTAACAATCCTCAAACATCATCATTCATTGTGATTAGGAAGATCATGTTAACTCATTAATCACTTAATTCATTTCATTACTCAGTTAATGATCAGGACGATCATGTTAATTCATTAATTACTCAATTCATTTCATTATTCAGTTGTCGATCTGGATGATCATATTATTAATCTTGTTAAGTTATTCAAGATAATCATTTCAAGAATTTCATCAGATAATCATATCACTTCAGTAAAACATTCATATAATCACTAAGTTAGAGCATGTATACTTATTTCATCATCTCATGACATAATCATAACGTGATAATCATGCGAGAAATATAATCATTATGCGACATTCCTACTTCAGTATGGGGAGAGCTGTCGGGGGATGCACGGGGAGAGGCCGCGGTGCGGGCCGAAACCCGGGTAATAACCATTCGCTGTCGGGAAATCGTGCCCAGGACTTGGCTCGATCAGAAGATGTTCGGGTTGATCCACTCACTTTTATGCAGGCCATGATGACCCATGTGCAATTGCTCAATCATCATTGCGCCACTCTGGCCGGATTAATCGAGAGAACTCTCCCGTATGAGCCAGCTGCTAAGGAAAGTGCTGAACAACAACCTTCATCTGTCAGCAAGAAATAAGCGAAGCGTAGTCAATCCGAAGGCGGTCAGTCAACCTTCAAGAAGCCTCGTGTGAGTCCTATCGTTTCTGAGCGACCTCCTACGGTGCATAATCGTGCGGGATCTCAATCCCGAGCGGACAGTTCGGCCATCATCTGTTTTAATTGTGGAGAACCGGGTCATGTCAGCACCAAGTGTCTGAGACCGTCTATCACGTGCTATAATTGTGGGAATTTTGGGCATAAGGCCCGTTTTTGCCGAAAGGACTCCAAGTCGGCATCTCAGGCCCCGAAGCAATTAGCAATTCCGAATCAGACTGCTCTGACAACATCGTTTAAGACAATGGAAGCAAATAGAGTTGGGGCTCATATTTATCAGACGGGAGCGTCCGGTTCGGGGGCCGGCAAGTCCCAGATTCATGTGTTGAGGAGGATCGACGATCCGGTGGCCCGAATGACCTCAGGTATACTCGTAATTTTATTTCAACCTGCGTGTACCTTTTGGATACTGGTGCACCGCATTCATTCATTTTCGAATCATGTTTTAATAGACTTATTTTGGGATAGTCCTAGTGCTTGTGGACCTCATACCATCGGTCTACCTGACGATGGAAGAATTTTCGGAATCATACCGAAGTAAGCTTAGTGACCGCGATTGGTTGATGGACCTAATCGTGGTGAATTTTATCTTAGGACGATGTAATTTTTGGTATTAGTTGGTTTGATCGTTTTGATACTATCCTTAGTGTTTGTTAGCATTTGGTCACTATCTTTCCGTCGTTGGTTGTCGAATGTGTGCTTCAGGGAAGTAATCCCCGTTGTTCCAGTAGAATTATTATTAGGGCGGAAGCAGAGAGATTCCTCAATCGAGTCATTCAATCATTCATTGCACCATTTTCATCGATTGGCCTTTCTAAGGCAATCGAGTCATTCAATCATTCATTATATCATTTTCATCGATTGGCCTTTCTAAGGCAATCGAGTCATTCAATCATTCATTGTATCATTTTCATCGATTGGCCTTTCTAAGGCAATCGAGTCATTCAATCATTCATTGTTTAATTTTCATCGATTGGCCTTTCTAAGGCAATCGAGTCATTCAATCATTCATTGTATCATTTTCATCGATTGACCTTTCTAAGGCAATCGAGTTATTCAATCATTCATTGCGTCATTTTCATCGATTGACCTTTCTAAGGCAATCGAGCTATTCAATCATTCATTGTGTCATTTTCATCGATTGGCCTTTCTAAGGCAATCGGGTTATTCAATCATTCATTGTATCATTTTCATCGATTGGCCTTTGTAAGGCAATCGAATTATTCAAACATTCATTGTATCACTTTTTATCGATTGACCATTCTAGGGCAATCGAAATGTTCGATCATTTGTGGTATCATTGTCATCGATTGACGATGTATTTCCAGACGAGTTATCTGGTTGCCTTCACATAGAGTAGTGGAGTTCAGGAGTGAGTTGGAGCCGGTACGACCCCTTTATCGAAAGCACCGTATCGGATGGCCCCGACCAGAATGCAAGAGTTTAAGATTCAACTTGGGGAATAGTTCGAGGAAGGTTATCTCCGACCGAGTGCGTCCCCGTGAGGAGCACCAGTGTGATCTGTCAAGGAGAAGGTTAGCTCATCTCGTGTGTGTATTAATTATCAGGAGTTGAACAGGGTGATGGTCAAGATTAGTATCCTCCACCCCGTATTGATGATCTCTTAGATCAACTTCAGGGAACTTCAATATTTTCCCAGATCGACTTGAGATCTGGATATTATCAGTTGCAAATTCAAGAGTCGGGTATTGTAAGGACGGCTTTTCGTACACGCTATGGTCATTATGAGTTCATAGTTATGCCGTTCGGGCTAACTAATGCACCTGCGGTATTCATGGAGTTAATGAATCGGGTTGTCATCGACTTTTTGGATCAGTTGTTGTTGTCTTCATCGATGACATTTTGATTTATTCTCGTGATCGAGAGGAACGCGAGGTACGTCTTCATCAGGTTCTCGACGTGTTAAGACGCGAGCAACTTTATGGAAAGTTTTCTTAATGTGAGTTCTGGATGTCCGAAGTGACTTTTCTCGGGCATGTAATTTCATTTATCAGAGTTCGTGTCGACCCTCAGAAGATGGAGGCTATCCGAGAATGGCAACCTCCGAAAGATGTTAAGGAAATCCGAGGTTTCCTCGGATTAGCTGATTAATTATCTGACCCACGACCTAGAGCTAGCAGCCGTGGTTTTCGCGTTGGAAATTTGGCATCGTTACCTTTATGGCGTCACCTGTCAGATCTTCACCGATCATAAGAGTTTAAAGTATATATTTACTCAGAAGGAGTTAAATATGAGACAGAGACGGTGGTTGGAATTAATCAAAGATTATGATATCGAGATCCTTTACCACCCGGGCAAGGCGAACGTTGTCGCCGACGCCTTGAGTCGTAAGTCCGTGCAGGAGCAGATTCTTGCTCATTTAACAGTTCAGAAGGAACTTCAGCAGGAATTCCTTAGACCCGAGATCGAAGTCTGGCTTCAGCGAACTCAGGGACAGCTTTGTATGTTAGAGATTTCATCGTCACTTGAGGAGAAAATCAGGGAGAATCAGGGTTCAGACCCAGCATTGTTGCGCATCCGTGAGGATGTGGCTCAGGGGAAATCCCTTGGATTCATGGTCCACGAGGATGGACTTTTGAGATTTAAGAATCGGTTGTGCGTACCGGAGAATGACGAGTTGAAAAACTCGATTTTGAGAGAAGCTCATGCTACCCCCTTATTCTGTTCATCCGGAGTCCAGCAAGATGTACAAGGACTTGAAACAAAATTACTGGTGGAGTAATATGAAGCGAGAAGTCGCAGAATTTGTTTCGAGATGCTTAACCTATCAACAAGTCTAGATTGAACATCAGCGACCGGCAGGTATGTTGAAACCTCTCCCTATTCCAGAGTGGAAGTGGGAAGACATCTCTAGGGATTTCATCACGAGTTTGCCGACGAGTCGTCATGGCATGATTACGATCTGGGTGATTGTGAACCGCTTAACTAAATCAGCTCATTTCCTTGAGATCAAGGATACGTGGGGTCCCGAGAGACTGGCTCAGTTGTTCATCAAGGAGATAGTGAGACTGCACGGTACTCCTAAGAATATCGTTTCCGATCGTAACGATTTGTGTCTCATTTTTGGAAATCAGTTCATCGTGCTATGGGAACTCAGCTCAATCTCAGTACTGCCTTTCATCCTCAGTCCGACGGACAATCAGAAAGGAATATATAGACATTAGAGGACATGTTGAGGGCATGCGTCCTCGATTGGAAGGACGATTGAGAAGCCCAGCTACCACTGATCGAGTTCACGTATAATGATAGTTGGCATGCCTCCGTTAAGATGGCACCTCACGAGGCCTTTTACGGTCGTCGTTGTCGATCTCCTTTGTATTGGGATGACTTGTCAGAATCAATCGGCACCGAGCCCGATATGCTTATAGCCGCCCGGGAGAAGGTAGCTTTGATCAAGAGTCGCATGTTGACAACTCAGAGTCGACAGAAATCATATGCAGATAATCGTCGTCGACCACTAGAGTTCGAGATGGGTGACCATGTTTTGGTCAAGGTATCCCCGAGTCGAGGTATTTTCCGTTTCGGAAAACGGGGGAAGTTGAGTCCGAGATTCATTGGACCGTTTGAAATTTTGGATCGAGTAGGCGAGTTAGCTTATCGATTAGCTTTACCTCCGGCATTGAGCCGAATTCATAATGTGTTTCCATCTCTCAGTTGCGGAAGTATGTTGCCGACCTGAGTCACATACTTCAGTTCGACGAAATCGAGATCGCGGATGATCATTCGTACGAGGAGCGTACTGTACGAGTGTTGGAGCGGCGAATCAAACAGTTGAGGAACAAGACGATCCCTTCGATCAAGATTCAGTGGTCCAGACACGGAGTCGAAGAGGCCACTTGGGAAACCGAGGAGAGTATGCGGGAGAGTTATCCCGAGTTGTTTGACCCTTAGTTTCGGGGACGAAACTCTTTTTAAGGGGGGGAGTATGTAATACCCGGTTGTAATTCATTCATTTTCATCCAGTAATTATCAGTCTGTAATTGTCGCTCAATAATTTTCACTCATTAATAATCACTCATCATTCATGAATCATTCATTCGCGTTCACTGTTGGCATGTTGTAATCGTATATCAATTACCGATCGTCATTTCAACTCCGTATAGATCGAGACGGGAGTATTATCATTTTCATTGTGATTGATAGCCTTGTACTGGGAGTATCATCTTTGGCTCGTGTTAGACTTGTTCACTTTCACATTCGTATGGTACGTCGGATCATTCATCAGTCGTAGCGAGGAATCGGAGTTATCGGTTTTATTCACCTTGGCCAGCATTGAGTTACGGCCGTAAGGTTCCGGGATACGGCCGTAAGTTCAGCGAGTACGGCCGTAAGGCTGGCCGATTCTGACGTCGTGGTCAAGGCCGCCTGCATTTTGGCTGAAGGCGAGTTACGGCCGTAAGGAGGGTTAGTTACGGCCGTAAGTGGTGTTCGTAAATTTCAGGTGTTGTCGACCAAGGGTGACTTACGGCCGTAAGGGTTGCGGCATACGACCGTAAGTCAAGGCAGGTACAGCCGTAAGGCTTGGCCGGATACGGCCGTCTGTGCAGCAAGATGCACAGTCGTTTTTGACGAAGGCGGATTACGCCGTAAGTTTGGCCGGATACGGCCAGATCATCCGAGTTACGGCCGTAAGGTGTGCGATACGGCCGTAAGGATGTCGGCGAGATGTTTTTGACGAAGGCGGGTTACGCCGTAACTCGAGGCGATTACGGCCGTAAGTCTGTCAGCGAGCTTTCGGACGAAGCCGAGTCTGGCCGTCTGAGTTGGCGATTCTGGTGTAAGGCCGTTGACTTGGAATGTTACGGCCGTAAGAGGGCCGAGAGTTACGGCCGTAACTTCCGGCGATGTTAAGGACTCGGCCGGGACATTTTTCCTCATATTCATTCCTTTCCTTCATCTTGTCCGAGAGAGAGAGCTTGAGGGAGATATTTTGTCATCATCAATCACTTGTGTTTTCGGATTTCATCATCTTATTTCGTTGGGAAGCTTGGATAGTCGATTTAACACGTTTTCATCGGATCGAAGTGTTTGGATCTTCAAAGGTAATATTCTTCAACACCTTAGATTTCGATTTTTTGTTGAGATATGATGTTTTGGACGTTATAATCATGTTATATGAAGGAATATGTATATGATTATGAGTTTGTATAAGGATTCATTGGATTATTGAGGAATTATTCAAGAACACTTTGAATATCGAGTTGAAATTGGGGGTTTTCGATTAATTGTCGTTATAATCACGTTTTCGGATATTCGCTTTGGATTATTAATCGTATTGAAGATGTTTTGTTGGTTTGAAACACTTCTTGGGGGATTTGATATTGGTATATTGAGGTTTGATTGTAAACAATCGAAGTTTGGACGCAACGTGTTTGATTTAATGCCTCAATGAACTTGGTTTAGTCGTAGCGACGTTTTGAGTTCGTTATATTCGTGTTTGATTCGTATATTGAACGGATTGTTGGTAATTACATTATTCAAGGTTGTTCGAGCGGCCGATATCTCAATTAGGACGTTGTTCTTGGAAGGATAATTGTCACCGGTATTGTGTAAGTTAATTCTTACTCGGTTAAAAGGATATTTATTTCCTTTTGTTGTTGTTCATTCATAATCATAACTCATTCATCATTATATTAACCGTATCAAAACTTGTTGTTGTCAATTAATCACTTCAGTCATAAGGAACGACGGTTCCAATCTTTTCATTGAGCTGTCATTTATTTCATTACCATTCCACCTCGGTGAGTCATTATTCATTTTCGATGTCACTTTTGTTATATCGTGGCATTCCGGGTCATACTGGCGTGCCGGTTGGTACATGTTGGATTTTCATGTCGGGCACGTTTAAGTCGTGTGTTGGTTGTTGGCCTCACATTGGACTGTGCACACGAGTCATATTGTCTCATGAGACTGATTAGGTACAAGACCACACGGGTATTCGATCGATACTCGTTGGTGGCTTGTGCACGGACACATTTCCATCCCGGGCGTAGTGTGGCGCCACCCTTTGAGCCGTACTGTTAGTTGATTCATATAGCATGTTTGATTGCGTATGTTTCGACAAGATATTTCATAACTTCAGATATAATCATGATTGTGTATTTTCAACCCTTGAGGATTGTTGTTCTTTGTAACTGACCCCGTTTGGGGATTTTATTTTTCAGGTCTTGGCAAGGCAAAAGTACGGGGAGAACACGCTGACGTCGAGGAGTCTCAGTGATACTAGTAGGGGGCCCCGATCTTTCAGTTATTCATGTTATTGTCCTTTATTTTCCGCTGCAGACTTTCATTTGAATACTCCTTTTGATTCAGTGTTGTGTATTTTATCTTCATATAAAATACACTAGTATTCGGTATTGTCCTGGTGTGTTGTAACTAAACTCCTCATCGGAGTAATTATTGTTGTAATGTAGTTCGGTACTACATTTATCTTGTGTAATTCATTCATTTTCATTTGCCTGGTGGGTCCCAGTTGGGGATCTACGGCACTGTAATATCCACCTAGTTTGGGGTGTTACAATGCCAACACTTTTATTGTCTGTGGCTACACTAGATTTTGTGTTGCTGTAGACTTAAGGTCACACTTTTATATATTTAGTGACACAAAGATTTGTGTAGCCGTAGACCTATGCCAACACTCATGAGGTCTAATGTAACATTAAATTGTGAAACACTTTGATATCTTTACCAACAATTTTAACACTATGGCTACACTTATATATGAACAGTTCTAACTTTTGCCAACACACTTTTAATCTTTGCCAACACAATTTTTATATTTTGCCAACAGAAAGAATTATAAATTATAGTCTATTGCTACATTTTTGCAGGTTTTTACCAACATTTTTCATGCTAAAAAGCAAAATATTATATTGGAAAATAAATATTACCATAAAACAGTCAATACCATTAAAACAATGTCAACCATAACAACATCCAAAATATTCAATCCATAATAGCTAAGAACAAGTTACGATCGCAATCCACAAATATAACAAAACTACTTGAGTCACTTAGCTAGCATAATATAAAATGATGAGATCAGTCAAGGAGTGACATTGTCACTGCCATAGGACTCCTTGGTCGATTTAGAGTCATCAATCTTTAAGTTCAAATCAGGATTCTTCTCAGTCAACATTTTCATCATTTCTCGAACTTTTTGGTCAAGTTTTTATCCATCTCTTGTTGAAGTTGGGCCCTGATCTTAGCAGTTAGGTCTGCCACGTACTGATCAACAACTTGAACGGATGGTGATACTGAAGACTTCGATTTTGGTTCCTTTTTCTGAATAAGTCTCCCAATTAGATAAGATGGTCGGTGTTCTTTGCCATCATGAATCAATTTATTAGCAGCCTCAACACTTTCCGTTTCAAGAGCTTTCTTAACATCAGCCTGTAAATAAAAGTATCAAGTATTTCCCTCAAATAATTAACAAAAACATAAAATACAAACAATAACAATAATGGAAAATTATCTTAATTCCTGTTTCATAAGTAGTTATAATATACAGTAGCTAATTTTACCCAATCTTCAAGAAAAAAAAAGCATGCATAACCGGAACCTAAACAACAGGAGCAGATAAAAGCATGCATAACCGGAACCTAAAAAACAGGAGCATAAAATAAGAAGCAGAAATCTATTTAGTTTGCACTTCCAGTAATCAGCTAAGCTACCTGCTTTAAATTTTACCCAATCTCCAAGAAAAAAAAAAGAAAAAAAAGAAGAACATAGTATACACTTCAAGTAATGGCAGAAGACATCAACACAAACATCAATAAACAAAAAAATGCCTAGAGGATCTCTTTAAGTCTCATGTACAATTTATGTTAGTTTAAATTTTTTGTTTAAAAATCGTGCTTGAGGATTGTTTTCATTGTTAACTGAATCAAAGACAAATCCATCTGGTTTGATCCTTTTAACCATTTACTATTACACTTTGCAAATAAAAGCATGCATAACCGGAACCTAAACAACAGGAGCAGAAAATAAGAAGCAAAAAATAAGAAGCAGAAATCTCAATAGAAATATATATCTATCTTGGAATTAGCTGGATCAGTGGTGTACAAATTTATTTCAAGTGTACTTTTCTATTAGTCCAGGGCTAACTGAAAATAGGTGATGCCTATTTGTTTCAAGTGTACTTTTCTTCATATTTAACCTTCCCACCTGTACCTGATCAGACTTTAAAATGAAACTGTGAACAGGCTGTGATCAGATTTTAAATGAAACTGCATTTGAAAATGAAACTGTGATCAGACTTCAAGTGATCAGACTTCAAGTGTATCATTTCCAGCCCTTAGGCAACCTAACTAAAAATCAAGCCTTAACACGTCGTACATCATTCCAATGAGGATTATAAAATCGTCGTATTTCTTATAAAGTACATATATTCCACAAAAGAATAGTAGAAGCAAGTAAGGATTATAAAATCCATAAAAGCACATATATTCCAATAATGATTCAAAATTCCAATAAAAGCACATATATTCAACAAATATTATAAAGTCGTATCACCATATCATCTCCAACAACCACCAAAAAAAAGTACATACTCATCTGTTATATTCCAAAAAATGTCTGGTCCACTGAGTACGGATGTCTTCAATGCTCGTTCCAGGAAGTGCACTACTGTCATTAAATATCTAGAATATATAATAAAAAAATTATGAAGAATAGTAGAATAAACAAATAAGGATTATAAAATCTGTGGCTATTTTATTAAAAAAAAAATTACCTCTTGCCAATTGTTCTTGACACTCACTCGAATAATAGTTAACATCCAATACATAACGTAATATCCACATTATGTGCCATCATGTGCCTGCTTAGATAAAACATAAAATATGTTATCTACGGCATGAACAACACGTTGGATATCTATTATCAAAGTGCTGCAAATTAACCACAAAATACATAGTTGAGGTAAATTGGCCCAAACAAATTAATATGTATGAAAAGTTAAAGGTGCGATATGAATAAGTGCATAAAAAGGACATCAATAAAATCACAATTTCCCATATATCAACGTACATTAGATTGTGAGAATTTGAGAATTTCGCCTAACATTCCCCTCAAATTTCACCAGTCGAAAGGATTTTTAATTAATGTACATGAAACATGAGATAAAGTTCTATTTTCAATGCAGAAACCTCTCTGGGCTTGTATTGAAATTTTCTTAGATATTTTAAATTTTATGTAGTATCCATTTGACTCGTCCCTGAGGGTTTGAGGTTCTTAACAAAGTACCCAAAGAAGCTTCAAAACTGCAAGAAACTCATTGATGTTTGATCCATCTTTTATTTTCTATTTTTCTCCCTTCATAAGGGGGAAAGCATTTCAAAAACCCTCTTTACATTCATAAAAATATTACATCTGCCCCCCTCAAATTTAAGGACAAATCAAACATCAAGGTGTTCTTTGTAATGTTCCTAGTATACATGTCTTCTTCTATTTGTTGCGATATCTAGAAACTCTTTGCACACTCTTAACGGAATTAATGATGCCTCTGCAGTATGGGGTAGATTGTAGTGTTCCTTCTGTTTTATCGTCCATCGTAGAGTGGCCCAAGTGGTTGTGACCTGCAAACATTAATATTCCAGACAATGCACGACAAGCAGAAAACATTGTCAATCTCAATGCCGTGGTTCAGAGAAAAAGATTAACATTCGAGTCTGTGTAACACCCCGAGATATTCGGAAAAATTACAGCGCCGTAAACCCTTTAAGTAAGGATTTACAAGGTGAATTAAAAGAAAAGTAAATACAATCCAACCGTACAACTAAAGTTCAAAACACAGAACTGATTCAACTGATCCACAGAGTTAACTTATACAACCATATCGAAAATGACATTATTAAAACACACGTACTCGAGTGCTAAAGTGATCCAAGAAGACAAATCACAATAACAATAAACATCAACCACATAACTAAGCCATTTCATCGTCCTGTCGGTACTGTGGTTGCTTCCCCGCTCCTCGGCTACCTGAACATCAAAACAATGTCCACCCCCAAAGGGGTTAGCAAAACAATGCTAGTACAAGTATCATAATACATAAATCATTAGTGCATCATAAAACATGAAAAACGGACTTCCGTCATCGGAATCCAACGATATGAATCCTCTCGATTCCATCAACACAATACAGGGTAATCCAGCGATCCAGCGCCCTTGGTATAGATCCCCATGATGATCTCGTCGGACCAACGCATGGTGGAAAACCCGTCCAGCGATCCAGTGCCCTCAGCATAAATCCCCATGATGATCCCGTCGGACCAACGCATGGTGGACATTCGATCCAGCGCCCTCAGCATAGATCCTCATGACCCCTTCGGATCATTTATACCATAAACCAATCAATTATGCATACATATATGCATTTCAATATGTTCATCAATACGAACAATTAACAACAAGTACCACGAGAAATTAAAGAAATGAATCTCATATTCGACAACAAGAACAAAACCATATGCATGATCAATGTTCCAATATAAGGCAAACTCAACATATGATACTTGCCTCAAAATGGCAAGAATGAAATACTCCAACAAATGTCACGCGTCCGTATGTCACCGTCCCTCGATCGACCCCTATGCAAGGCTGGGAGCTTGTTCAAAAAGAGATACAAGGAACATAACATACCATTCGATACTAACGTACGATCACCGAATACTTATATTAGAATCGTAAAGTAGTGATGTAAGGTGGGTTCACGGTTAGAACATTAGATAAGAACTGAACCGGAAACGATAAGGCACTTCATGAGAGTTGAACGATCATTTCAAAGGTGAAGTATCGATGTTTAATAATTCACTGTTTCACAAGGTATTGAAGGTTTCGTGTTTTAATAAGGGATTAAATTCCAAATCCTCATATGATCGGCTATAACGATTTTACCACCAATGTTACTCAAGATGATAAGCATGCTCGAATATTATGCAAGGAAAATGATACTACGGTGATCCGGTTTGAGTTCAAAAACTTGGCCGATATATCAATCTTAAGAGTATGGAGAATACATCCATGAATTTACACCCATGAAACATAAAAAGGGTTCAGAGAATCTAATCTGAAATCATGCTATATACTTCAACAAATTAAGGATACTTCATGTTAAGGCTTTCATCCACCGAGGCTAAAACAATACTCTAAGTAATGGAAGAAAGACAAGGTATAATCGGGTTCTAAACTCCAAAATATAGTGCTGGACTCAAAAGATCATTAACTAGTCCAGTGATTTCCAACGCAAGCTCAAAGTATAGCTAAGAATGTAAACTCTAGCTTGGTGAATCGTAACATACCTTAAGAGATGTAAGAATAAAGAAAATCTTCAATAAACTCTTCACTGGGAGCTTGATCACCAACTCACACAGTCTAGGCTTCCCAAA
This sequence comes from Orobanche coerulescens, assembly GCA_033398695.1. Classification (NCBI taxonomy): domain Eukaryota; kingdom Viridiplantae; phylum Streptophyta; class Magnoliopsida; order Lamiales; family Orobanchaceae; genus Orobanche; species Orobanche coerulescens. Next base: position 185,814,199 of record CM065801.1, read on the forward strand.
ATCGGAGGTAGATGATGATATGAGGGATATGAGGTGAAGGATAGTCTCAAGAACACATAAATTGGCCAAGGCAAAAGTGGGAAATTAAGTGAGGGTCGGGTTCTATAAATAGATTCCTGGGTATTACGTACGTTATGCAATCACCATTACGTACATAACAAACTTAACGTACGTTATACCCTAGCCTTAGCGTACGTAATCGTCTGACCAGAATTCACTGGCCTGATTTTGCCATTTCCTTACGTACGTAATCACAAGGGTTTTACATACGTAATATCCATGTCCTTAGCGTATGTAAAACATGCACCATAGCATACGTAACACCTATGTCCAGCTTCACGCGGAAATCACACGAATCTTCCCCGGCCCCTACCTGGGCCCCCACACGCCGACCCTTATCCGAACCCAAGTTGACTTAGCTTACGTACGTCAAGAGCATCAGATAACGTACGTAATACTGCATCCTTAGCGTACGTTATGGACGCCTGTTAACGTACGTAAGTGCATGCAGAATCATGCATGCAATGTTTGAAGATGTATAAAAACATAAGGGCACTAATACGGGAAACCAATCTACGTTTTATAACGTCATGAAGTCGAAATAATACAAGGTCGAGTACAAGGTAAATACACCATTTATCTGGGCATTACATACTACCCCTCTAAAAAGAAGTTTCGGCCCGAAACTTAAAACAAAAATAATTCCGGGTATCTCGACTTCATACCCTCCTCCGTCTCCCAAGCTGCTTCTTCGACTCTATGTCGAGACCACTGAACTTTTACCAAGGAGATAGGTTTATTCCTCAATTGTTTGACTTGACTCTCGAGTATCTTGATTGGTATCTCTTCGAAGGTGCCGTCATTCGCTATCTCGATCTCATCGAACTCAATGATATGACTGGGATCCGGTACATATTTCCGCAAATGGGATACGTGAAACATGTTGTGAACATGACTCAGCGATGGTGGTAAGGCCAACCTATATGCTAAATCCCCAACTCTCTCGAGGATCTCGAATGGTCCGATATATCTCGGACTTAGTTTACCTTTCCTTCCAAAACAGAAAATTCCTCGTGTAGGAGACACCTTCAATAGTACATGGTCCCCAATGTCGAACTCTAGTGGGCGACGATGCACAGCTGCGTAAGACTTTTGTCGACTCTGGGCAGTTAACAGTCTTTCCTGAATTAAGGCTATCTTCTCTTGAGTCTGGACTATCAATTCCGGTTCCGTCCCAATCAAGTCCGAAGAATCATCCCAGCACAAGGGTGATCGACATCTTCTCCCGTACAAAGCTTCAAATGGTGCCATCTTAATAGAAGCATGCCAACTATTATTGTAGGTGAATTCAATCAACGGCAAATGAACTTCCCAATCAGCTGACCAATCCAAGGCACAAGCTCTAAGCATGTCTTCTACTGTCTGAATAGTCCTTTCGGACTGACCGTCCTTCTGAGGATGATAAGCCGTGCTAAAGTTTAGCTCGGTTCCCAAAGCCTTGTGAACTGCCTTCCAGAAGTGCGACACGAAACGACCATCTCGATCTGAAATAATGGTCTTCGGTGTCCCATGCAATTTGACTATCTCTGCAATAAATACTCGCGCCCATCTCTCGGGTCCCCAAGTATCTTTAATTCCTAGGAAATGAGCCGACTTGGTTAGTCGATCAACTATAACCCAAATCATGTTCATTCCCATTTTGGTCCTTGGCATAGTGGTGATGAAATCTATCGAGATATCCTCCCACTTCCACTCAGGGATCGGAAGCGGCTTTAACATTCCGGCAGGTCGCTGATGTTCAATCTTAACCTGCTGACAAGTTAAACACTTTGAAATGTATTCTGCTACGTCCTTCTTCATATTTCCCCACCAGAATTTTTGTTTTAGATCCTTATACATCTTACTGCTGCCCGGGTGAATAGAATAAGGCGCGCTATGAGCTTCCTTCAGAATTGTCCGTCTCAAATCATCAGCATCGGGAACGCAAAGTCGATTCTGAAATCTCAGAACTCCATCATCTTGTATCACGAATCCTGGGGCCTTTCCTTTCTTTACTTCGTCACATAACCGAAGGATCAGAGAATCGTTCAACTGCTTAGATTTGATTTCCTCGACTAGTGATGAAGTCAATTCCATCACATATAGTTGCCCTTGGATTCCTGGTGCCCATACTTCAGTCCCATCACGGATCAGTTCCCGTTGAATGCTGGTTTGGGATGTAAGAGCTTCCAACACTCGAAGAGAAATAGGTTTACGGATCAATGCATCGGCTACTACATTTGCTTTACCCGAATGATAGAGAATTTCCAAGTCGTAGTCCTTGATCAATTCCAGCCACCTTCTCTGCCTCATATTTAATTCCTTCTAACTGAAAATATATTTGAGGCTCTTATGATCGGTGAAGATCTGACAACGAGTGCCGTACAAGTAATGTCGCCAAATTTTTAGAGCAAAGACTACAACTGCTAGCTCCAGATCATGAGTCGGGTAATTAACTTCGTACGGTTTCAACTGCCGAGAAGCATAGGCAATCACCCTATCCTTTTGCATCAACACACATCCCAGACCCTGATTTGAAGCGTCGCTGTATACCATGAATCCATCAGTTCCATCTGGTAACGCTAATATAGGTGCTGTCGTCAGTCTCCTCTTAAGTTCGTCAAAACCAGCCTGGCATTTCTCATTCCATGTGAACTTTTGAGTTTTCTGTAACAGCTGAGTGAGTGGACGAGCAATTTTGGAAAATCCCTCTACAAAACGGCGATAATATCCAGCAAGTGTAAATTCATAAGGAGCTTCCCATTCCAAGATTGCTTCGACTTTCTTTGGGTCCACCTGAACTCCGTCAGCTGATATCACATGCCCAAGGAAAGTTACTTCCCTAATCCAGAACTTGCATTTGGAAAGCTATGCATACAGCTGTTCCTTCCTCAAGATGCTCAAAACCACGCGCAAATGCTCAGCGTGCTCCTCTGTGTCTTTCGAGTATATCAAGATGTCATCAATGAAGACGACCACAAATTTATCCAAGTATTCTAAGAATACCCGATTCATCAATTGCATGAACACCGCAGGAGCATTGGTAAGTCCAAATGGCATCACTATAAATTCATAATGCCAGTACCAGGATCTGAAAGCAGACTTTGGTATGTCCGATTCCTTAATTCTCAACTGATGGTATCCTGATCGCAAGTCAATCTTCGAGAATACCCTTGCCCCTTGCAGTTGATCGAACAAGTCGTCGATCCGAGGTATAGGATACTTATTCTTGATCATCACTTTGTTGAGATCCCTGTAATCAATACACAGTCGGAGGGATCCATCTTTCTTTCGGACAAAGAGAACGGGCGCTCCCCAAGGAGAACGCTAGGTTGAATATAACCCTTCTGTAATAGTTCCTCCAGTTGCTTCTTTAGTTCGTACATCTCGGTTGGCGCCATGCGGTATAGTGCTCTGGAAATAGGAGCGGCTCCAGGCTCTAATTCGATAGTGAACTCCACTTCTCTCTGCGGAGGTAACCTAGGTAGTTCGTCAGGAAATACATCTGAGAATTCATTCACAACTGGAATGGACGATAGCTCTACTCCTTCTTCTTTCCTCATGGCATAGAACCAAAATCCTTGACATCCCTGTTTCAGTAATTTCACGGCTTTCATTGCTTTGATCAATTTTCCCGAGCTTCCCGGTCTCCATCCTCTGAATAAGTGTTCAAATCCGTCATCAGCAATGATAGAAATGACTCTCTTTCGATAATTCATAATAGCTCCATAACGGTTGAGCCAATCGTCTCCGAGAATTAAGTCGTCACCAAAGATGTCAACTACAATAAGATTCGATGGCCAATCTCTCGCTCCTATAGACACTGGAAAATCTCTACCTTCTAGGGTTCCCACAATTTTCTCTCCGCTCGGTAATCCCACAATGTAAGGTTCACAATCATACAAGCATGAGATTTTCAAACGATTAACACAGTTCAAAGATATGAAAGAATGCGTAGCTCCTGAATCGAATAAGACACTAACTGGTTGCAAAAGGATCTGAATCGTACCTGATGCAACAGCCGTGTTCTGATCGTCTGACTTCTTCATCTCGTAAATACGCGGAGGAACGGACCCAGCGCTGGATGTCTCTCTTTTCCCAACATTCTGCTGCTGGAACCCACTTTGCTGCGTCTGGTTTAAACCAGTGTCCTTCGGAACCGGTGCAGGAGTACGAGTACCAAAAGATCGAGTCGCATTTCCAAAAAATGTTACGCGATGTCCTTCCTGTCCACACTCGAAACAGGTCACAGCAGGTGCGAAACAATCACGTCGAACATGCCCCACTTTGCCACAGTTATAACATTTCTTCCCTGCGTCTGAAACGATCGGTGCTGCTCGGAACTTCTTTCCACCACGCGAAGGATGCGGAGGCCTCCTGGATGAATGAAATGAGGACTGGCCCCTGCGGGACCCACTGCTCTTATTCTCCGTGAAGTTGCCAGACACTTTCTGCTTCTTTGCTTCTGTTGACTTTTCTACTGCCGCCTCTTTCATATCATAGGCCAGTGCTTTGTCCTGATACTGTCGTAAAGTGGTACATTCAAATCCGGACATATACTGCTGAATTTCCGGCTTCATTCGCATGTCAAAATGAAAAATCCTCTCTGCCTCGGTCCTGACCAAGTGGCGCACATAAGTCAACTGGTGATTAAAAGTCTTAATCACGTCTGTCACAGATGCTTCTGAATTTTGTGGTGAGAAAAACTCCCGGACTCGGGCCTCTCTAACTGGGCGGGGACAATACTGTGCTTCCATCATTAATTTGAACTCCGTCCAGTCGACATTATGCTCTTCAGGTCAAATGGCCTCCCACCAGTCGAAAGCCTCCCCGTCGGAGATATCTTGCGGCCAGGAACCTTTCTGTCGTTGGAACAGTTAATCCCCGCAAAAATCTTCTCTAAATCCTTCAGCCAGTGATCCCAAGAAAGCGTCTCAGCAGAACCGTCAAATTTCGGAGGATGCAATTTGATCACCTCGGTAAGCCATTTATCTCTCCGATTATCCATGTTATGCTGCTGTCCCATCGCCGTCTGCATGCGATCAACAACTTGAGCAAACTGGTTTATGTGAGCAACCACCTGCTGAAGAACTCCCGACACATTAAGATCTGCATTATTATTTGCTGATCCCTGTTGTCCTCTGAAATGGGAATCCGTTCGACTAGCGGTTATTTCTGGAGTAGACACCGAATCCTCCTGTCTCGCATTTCCACGTCCGCGTCCACGACCACGTCCGCGTCCACGACCTCCTCTCAACATACTGTAAATACAAATACTCAATATCCAGGGCAAACTTTCTAAAAGAAAGTCCAGCAATGTTCACAAACATGAATTAAATAAAACGGTAGTATTTGAGATTTAGGAAACTTACAACCACGGTCCACACGACGATGCTGGCTCAGCAGTGATGTTACAAGCGACCAATAATAACATAACGTAAACAGACCCAACTAACCCGACTGCCAAGATATCCATGAATCTTAGCTCCGATACCATATTCTGTAACACCCCGAGATATTCGGAATAATTACAGCGCCGTAAACCCTTTAAGGATTTACAAGGCGAATTAAAAGAAAAGTAAATACAATCCAACCGTACAACTGAAGTTCAAAACATATAACTGATTCAACTGATCCACAGAGTTAACTTATACAACCATATCGAAAATGACATTATTAAAACACACGTACTCGAGTACTAAAGTGAACCAAGAAGACAAATCACAATAACAATAAACATCAACCACATCACTGAGCCATTTCATCGTCCTGTCGGTACTGTGGTTGCTTCCCCGCTCCTCCGCTACCTGAACATCAAAACTATGTCCACCCCCGAAGGGGTTAGCAAAATAATGCTAGTACAAGTATCATAATACATAAATCATCAGTGCATCATAAAACATGCAAAACGGATTTCCGTCATCGGAATCCAACGATATGAATCCACTCGATTCCATCAATACAATACAGGGTAATCCAGCGATCCAGCGCCCTTGGTATAGATCCCCATGATGATCCCGTCGGACGAACGCATGGTGGAAAACCCGTCCAGCGATCCAGCGCCCTCAGCATAGATCCCCATGATGATCCCGTCGGACCAACACATAGTGGACATTCGATCCAGCGCCCTCAGCATAGATCCTCATGACCCCTTCGGATCATTTATACCATAAACCAATCAATTATGCATACATATATGCATTTCAATATGTTCATCAATACGAACAATTAACAACAAGTACCACGATAAATTAAAGAAATGAATCTCATATTCGACAACAAGAACAAAACCATATGCATGATCAAAGTTCCAATATAAGGCAAACTCAATATATGATACTTGCCTCAAAATGGCAAGAATGAAATACTCCAACAAATGTCATGTCTCCGTATGTCACCGTCCCTCGATCGACCCCTATGTAAGGCTGGGACCTTATTCAAAAAGAGATACAAGGAACTTAACATACCATTCGATTCTAACGTACGATCACCGAATACTTATATTACAATCGTAAAGTAGTGACGTAAGGTGGGTTCACGGTTAGAACGTTAGATAAGAACTGAACCGGAAACGATAAGGCACTTCATGAGAGTTGAACGATCATTTCGAAGGTGAAGTATCGATGTTTAATAGTTCACTGTTTCACAAGGTATTGAAGGTTTCGTGTTTTAATAAGGGATTAAATGCCAAATCCTCATATGATCGGCTATAACTATTTTACCACCAATGTTACTCAAGATGATAAGCATGCTCGAATATTATGCAAGGAAAATGATACTACGGTGATCCGGTTTGAGTTCAAAAACTTGGCCGATATATCAATCTTAAGAGTATGGAGAATACATCCATGAATTTACACCCGTGAAACATAAAAAGGGTTCAGAGAATCTAATCTGAAATCATGCTATTTACTTCACCAAATTAAGGATACTTCATGTTAAGACTTTCATCCACCGAGGCTAAAACAATACTCCAAGTAATGGAAGAAAGACAAGGTATAATCGGGTTCTAAACTCCAAAATATAGTGCTGGACTCAAAAGATCATTAACTAGTCCAATGATTTCCAAAACAAGCTCAAAGTATAGCTAAGAATGTAAACTCTAGCTTGGTGAATCGTAACATACCTTAAGAGATGTAAGAATAAATAAAATCTTCAATAAACTCTTCACCGGGAGCTTGATCACCAACTCACACAGTCTAGGCTTCCCAAAATCGGAGGTAGATGATGATATGAGGGATATGAGGTGAAGGATAGTCTCAAGAACACAAAAATCGGCCAAGGCAAAAGTGGGAAATGAAGTGAGGGTCGGGTTCTATAAATAGATTCCTGGGTATTACGTACGTTATGCAATCACCATTACGTACGTAACAAACTTAACGTACGTTATACCCTAGCCTTAGCGTACGTAATCGTCTGACCAGAATTCACTGGCCTGATTTTGCCATTTCCTTACGTACGTAATCACAAGGGTTTTACATATGTAATATCCATGTCCTTAGCGTACGTAAAACATGCACCATAGCGTACGTAACACCTAGGTACAGGTTCACGCGGAAATCACACGAATCTTCCCCGGCCCCTACCTCGGCCCCCACACGCCGACCCTTATCCGAACCCAAGTTGACTTACCTTACGTACGTTAAGAGCATCAGATAACGTACGTAATACTGCATCCTTAGCGTACGTTATGGACGCCTGTTAACGTACGTAAGTGTGTGCAGAATCATGCATGCAATGTTTGAAGATGTATAAAAACATAAGGGCACAAATACGGGAAACCAATCTACGTTTTATAACGTCATGAAGTCGAAATAATACAAGGTCGAGTACAAGGTAAATACACCATTTATCCGGGCATTACAGTCTGTTGATGCATTGTGACACGTAATTGAGAAATCAAAACTGAGATTTGCTTGAATTGAGATATCGAACCTGAATTTTGCTTGAATTGAGATACAAGTAATTGGGAATTACAAAGTCTACATGTTAGTATTCGAAAAGTTGGATAGTCGGGGCATTTAAGTATGGATTATCAAGTTTCAAAAGTAGAGAACAATGGAGATAGTGAACAACTTCTACTCTCAAAGCTCCAAAGACCATTGTGATTATGAGATTTGTTAAATGTAACAAAAATTAGAAAAAAAAATCTGAGATTTGGGAATGACAATCAAAATCACCACATTGCGAATTGAAGATGCAAATTAAAAAAATATCAATCAGATAAAAATCTCAGTACAGCAAAATCACCACATTTCTAATAGCAATACAGCAAAAAAAATTAGAAAAAAAATCATTCAAAATTACAGAGGAATCAGATAAAAATGTCAATCACCACACTGCATCAATTAGAAGATGCAATGAAGCCGGAGGCGACATCAATTTAGGAATCTGAGATTTGGGACTTTTTTACATTCACGGAAAATAAAAATCAAATCCAAGGGAGGAGAGGAGGCGGCGCAAATAACTAACCTGAGAGTGAGAGGGAGGAGGTAGGGGCGAGCGACGGGAGGAGAGGTGATTGGGGAGAGCCGACTGCCGAGAGATGGGTGCTGCTGCGAGCGGACGACCATAGGAAATTGAGAGCGAGAGGGACTGATGGAGGCGCGACGTGGAGCGGTTGAAACGTGGAGAGACTGCGGGAGGCGCGGCGTGGGAAAAGCGAGAGGAGGCGTGGTCGGGTCCCGTCGAGTTGAGGGAGAAGAACTGAGGGAGAAGAAATGAGGGAGTCTTCTGGGCTTGGACGATTCATTTAGGGTTAGGCAAAAAAATAATTATTATTATTTAATAAATAATAATTAATATAATAATATTTGTTAATTATTCGCGGTTCTAGGTTCGGAACCGATCGATTAAACCAAAAACCAATTTATCCACAAAAATGCTAACCGGGAACCGCACCGAGAACCGTCAATACGGTTCTCAGTTAACCGGAACCACGCGGTTCCGGTTCTAACCGAGAACCGGGAACCATTTAGACAGCCCTAAAAAAAAAGAAATTGAAGGGGAGCAGAAGTTTCTTCCTCTTTAGTGTTTAGTTAACTTTTTTTAAATAGCAATGGCTACACCAAATTTTGTGTTAGCGTAGATATTCAATTTAGTCTATGGTAACACTAATTTATATCAATAATAACGTTAGAAAAATGTGTAGCCTTAAATCAAATTTGACCAATTTTAAGGCACCTAAGGCTACACTTTTGCTTGTAACATCAAAAAAAATGTTGTTGAAAGTCATATATGGTGTAGTGTGTATGGAAGATCACTGTATTGAAACTTCGAGATAGCTTCCATACTTGGTCTTTTATAAGACTACTTTTCTGTACTGAAAGGTTCCACTATACGCTGGATTCGAGACAGGTCTTCGATACAGGTTGACTCTTCAACTTATCGATACAGTTTCCTTACTGTATTGAGGATTGGCATATATGTCAAAACCTCTTATCAACACAGTTCGATACAAGGATTGATTATCCCGGCTGTTTCGATACAGGGTTTTTGTTATCCCAACAATTTTCCCCTTTTTGAAAATTTGCCAAGACTTTAAAACTTTCAAGTCTTCTTGATGATTCTAAAACCTTCTTCATGAAGCGAATGACTTTCTTGATGATTTCTGGCGGATTTCTTGGTCTTCTGTCAAATGGTCTGTCTTTCAACAACTTAGTCTAATTTATGAACTACTCTCAGGCGAGTTCGATATAGCTAAGAATTTTTACAACTTAAGCTTATGATTGGCGCGCAGGCACAATCTTACAATGTATTCTAGATGCATACAAATGAAATTATGAACTGTTCGTAGACAAGTTCGTACATCTTAATTTTCAAACAAGTTTCTATACTTGTGATTGTTATCTCAACAATTAAGTTATGTAATCATACATCAACACAATAGATTACGAGTTGTAATCTTTCAGGACAAGCAAACATTTTTATTGATATTCAAAAATAGAGTACACGGTTTGCTGTTTCGAAAGAAAAATTATAGACAAAAATTATACACTAGGGATTTCAGCTCCTATAGTCCGCATGTCTCCATGGCTTTTTCCCTGAATCATTCTCGGTTCAACGCCACCAGTGCTGTAGGGAATCGTTGCCTCGATCTAGGTATATAGCTCTACCATCGTAGGATGTGTCAAAGGCATGAATCCAGTCTTCTGGATGGGTGATCCGATCTCCTCTTCTGTGCTTAGATTTCATCTCGATTTGGAGAGGAAGCTTTCCTTCTTCTAACATCTTCATGAATTTGTCTGCAGCCTCCGCTAATGTCTTATAGCCTTTGAACATGGCGGATTCCCTGATGAGTTTAACAAAGTATCTCATCAGTTCATTCTTCCTCCATTGCTTCACCTCTTCGGCAGTTGGATGGCAGTTGGTTGGCAGACGAATTTCAGAAGGTCTTTGGATTAAGCTTTGCTACGGGACATTTGGATCATGAAATTCAGGTCGGGAGCCTGAAATCTTAAAACTTTGAGAGGGAGGGGCTAATTTATTCAGTTCAGCAGCAATGCTGTCTTCAGCAGCATTAAAGTCCCTTTCGTGCTGTAGCCTTATTCTCCTAGATGCTTCTCTTGCTTCTTCCCCCTTTTTGGCGTCATCAAGACGTCCTAGGATCTCCAGTGCGGTATCCTGTTTCGTCTCAATGTTTGTCATTCTTTCTACAATGGTGGAAAGCACCTCCGACATATCCTTGATACTTTTGTCGTGGGCTCGAAGATGAGAAGTGGTTTCGATCATAGCAGCTGCGGTCTTGGCCTCAGAAATGCACATTTTGGATTCCTCTTCTCTCAGGATATTTTCTTGCTTCTCTTGCAGATTGGCAAGGGCCTGTTTGAAGACATGGGGCAAGACAGTGAAGGCTTCGACAACACGAGAGACTTCATGCCTTAGACCTGTCGTTTCTTCAACTGCCGATGTGTGCATCCAATCTAAAGCTTTTTCGACTGAGTGAAGGGCATTCACTGCATCCTGGATGAAGACATTTTGTAGACCAAGAGCACACAGGCGCTCTTTCCTAGCAGAACTGCTGGGAGAATCCAGCTTGGAAAAATCTTCGGATCCATTCAACCTTATCAGATTCACGGTAAGGCGTGAATTGAGTTGGACATCCTCAGGTATATTACCGTCGTCAGATTCCACGGTTGATGGGGCAGGAGCAGCATTTTAGGGTTCGGCAGCAGAGGGTGTTGTGTCCTCCTGTTGCGAAGGTGCGTCTGTAGACATGGATACAGGAGGGACTGATTCCTCCTGTTGTCTCTCAGCAACAACTTCTTCTTCTGCGGCAGTCGGCTCGGGTGCCTGTTCCAAAACTATTTCTTCTTCCTCGACTTGAGGGACTGATTCCTCGTCGTCAGGAATGTTCTCTTGCTTTGGCAAAGGGAGCTCACTTCGACTTGATGGCCCTTTGTCATCCTTGGGTTGAGAGGCATCTCTGTCCTGAGCCTCTTCATGACTCATTCTCAGACCAGCTTGTAAAGCATCATCATCGTCGTCTGAGTCATCGTCATCTTTTGGATTTTGGGGAGAGTCCTCGGACTTATCTTTTCCTTTTCTCCTTGCGTCAGATTTTTGGAATAAATGGCTTTCAATCAATTCTTTGCAGTAGAGATTGTCCCATTGGATCAGGGCTTCAACCTGTGTTGAGTCCGTCACTTCCAATACAAATCTCTCTTCGTGGCTCCAGTCGCTCCAGTTGTATAAGGTGTCATACGGAGCTAGCCTGTAGCTTTCCATTTAAGGAATCTTTCATAAGCATGGTCAATCTGCACAGAGAGAAGGGTTTTGTTGATAATTGTGTCCGGGGAGGGACTGCGTACAACGTCTGAATCCGATGTAGCAAGGGGTTCCTCTACAGGTGTGGGATTCTGTATGGAAGTGGGATTCCTTACAGGGGATGGTGCCCCGAAGGAAGGTGGATCCTGTACGGGTGTGGAATCCCGCATAGGAGAAGTAGCTGTTAGATCCAAAGGGGCAGCCGACTCGCTAGAGTCTTCTAAGTTGGCAGATGTCTGATCATCTGTCTTAGCCACCAAAGGCTCAGGATCTACTGTCGATACAGTAGCGGGCACCTCTTCCACAGGGATTGGGCCCTGGGGTAGTTTTTCAGTGGGTTTCGCCACGGTAGAAACTTCCTCGGAGGTTTTGGTGGATTTAGCTTTAGAAAGCCTCCTTAGCTTCCTTTTCGGCTTCTCAGCAGCAGTAGGTGTCTTGCTGTGAGATCTTTTCCTCTTCCTTGAAGACTCCACATCCTGGGATTTCAAAGAAATATCCCTTGGATCTTCAGACACGGGCATACTTTGGATTTTAGGGTGGTTACAGATCAGAGTGCTCTGGTTATACGCCGAAGGCTTGACGCCTCCTAAGTATATCCGGGAGCTGTTTTTCTTCGCATCAGCGGATTGTGAAAGTCTGAATTTCATCAAAATATGGTTTAAAATTAAACCAAATGACTTCTTTTGGGTGGCAGGCTTGGATGCTTCCTCCTGCAAGCATTTCAAAATTATCTGGCACCAGTTGACCTTTTCACAGGTCAAAATCGCAACCATCATCCTAAATCTCAGATTAGTGCACATTTCGAATGCACCAGTTCGATTCTCGATGATCCTGCAGCAAAAATCATGCAAGTATACATATGGCAAACAAAAATTCTTCTTGTGACATGTGGTGTGAACCATGTCAACAACAGTTGAGCCGGTGAACAACCCATAATACTTCGTTATCAGCTCTTGAGACCCAAACGTCTCAAGTTCTTCCATGGTCAGGCCATCAGCAGGTAGCCTGTAAATGTTCTGAAGAATATCTCGATCGATACAGATCTCCACTCCATGGATGATAGCGGTATTGTCAGCAACGTGACCTCCCTGGGCCAGCGACAAAAAGCGAACGGCGGCGTTGAGGTAAAAGTCCTCAACTAGGTGAACATCGTATTTCTCGGTAGTTTGACTCCCAAGGCAGTAGAGACCTTGTTGACGGAGTTGGGTGATGATGAACTCCATGGGTTCGACGTGATTTGTTTCAGCGAGAATACGCTCGATGACGACAGATCTTGAGAAGATCCGTCCATCGATGATGTTCGCGTATTTCTTGAGTGCGGGAGAAGATGTCTGACCAGCCATTGATGATACTTAAGAAAATATGAAAGAGAATAAACGAAATTTGCAGTTAAACGCAGAAAACTTTGTAGGCTGTATTTGCTTGAGAACTCTTAAATTTTGCAGAAAGCGTAAAGAGTCTCTAATGGCAGTATCAGTCCTTTTATAGTGGGCGGTGAAGTAGGGTTTTCCAGAGTACAAATGGTCAGATTTTAAGGGATGGGAACCGGTTTTTGAAAAGAACGGTCACGGTGAACTGAGTGTAACTGGTACACTTATCCACGGAATATTAAAATATGAGCAGGTCCCACTTCTGACAATTGTTGTTACCCTAAATGCTTGAAACAGCAGTTTTAAAACATTAAACAATTTGTAAACATCGCGGCTTTTGAGATTCAGTTGTCCAGATGTCGTGTAAGGCATTTAATGTAAATGACGTTTGACATAAAAACAGGGCAAGTGGACAAAAATTATTTTAAAAGAAATAATATAATATAATATTGATTGGATCGAAATCCTATAGTATGTGTTGTATCCGCAACGATAAAGCGTTCCCCCTTAAAAGGTACATATAGGTTTTAATTTCATACAACAATTTTTGGATTAATGCTGTATTCATGGGTCATACTGTATTCCCCCTTAATTATTGCACACATCAGCTGTAGGATGATTCATATGTCTTTGTTCCTTACAGTGCTGTATTTAAGGCTCTGAGTGTACAGATAATTATCGGTGGATACTGTATTTTTGGGTCTTACAGCATTCCCCCTCAATTGTTGAGTAAAAACAGTAAATTACTTACAGGGAGTCGGGCTGTAGCATTCTCAATTCTTGTCTAAGCATGTTGAATCTTGCTGTGTCGAGAGGCTTGGTGAAGATGTCGGCCAACTGAATATCTGTATGAACCTTTTGAGCCGAACATCCCTGTTCTCGACAGGATTCCTTATGAAATGATGCTTCATGTTGATATGCTTAGTGCGCGAGTGCAGGACAGGATTGTACGTTATTGCAATTACACTCGTGCTATCACACATGATTGGCGTTTCTCTGGCTTCAATTCCATAATCTGACAACTGCTGCTGCATCCAAAGGATCTGCATACAGCAACTACCAGCAGCATAGTATTCTGATTCAACCGTGGAAGTGAGTTAGACAATTGCTTCTTACTGAACTAAGAAACGAGTCTAGGTCTAAGAAAGTGACAAGTTCCACTTGTACTCTTCCTATCTAGCTTGCAGCCTCCGAGATCCGAGTCGTTGTATCCAACTAAATCGAATCCGCCTTTTTTAGGATACCATAGTCCTACATCGACCGTTCCTTTAATGTACTTCAGAATTCATTTAGCTGTATTGAAGTGTGATTCTTTAGGTGCTACTTGATATCTTGCACACACTCCAACAGCAAACGGGATATCGGGTCTACTAGCCGTTAGGTACAGGAGCGAACCAATGAGCTTCCTGTAGAGTGATTGGTCAAACGTATTTCCGGCTTCATTAGCACTAATTTGCATGGAAGTGCTCATGGGGGTTGATGATGATTTGGAAGTGTTCATTCCAAATTTGTTGAGAAGCTCCTTGCTGTATTTTTCCTGGTTGATGAAAATACCTGAAGGCAACTGCTTTACTTGCAAACCTAGGAAATAACTAAGTTCTCCCATTATACTCATTTTAAATTTACTTTGCATGAGATGAGAGAACCTTTGACACAAAGCAAGGTTAGTTGAACCAAAAATTATATCATCTACATAGATTTGCACTATTAAAAGGTCATCACCTTCCTGTATTGTGAACAATGTCTTGTCCACAGCACCTTTCTCAAATCCATTGTCGGTTAGATACTGGGACAGGGTCTCATACCAGGCTCTAGGGGCTTGCTTAAGTCCATACAGTGCTTTCCTTAGCCTGTATACTAGGTCGATACCGTCTGTGTTGGCAAATCCTGGTGGTTGTTCAACATAAACTTCTTCGGCAAGGTCTCCATTCAGGAATACACTCTTGACATCCATTTGATATATAATGAAGCTCTTATGGGCGGCAAAGGCTAAAAATATCCTAATGGCTTCTAGTCTGGCTACAGGGGCAAAGATTTCATCATTGTCAATGCCTTCTTCCTGGATATAGCCTTGTGCGACTAGCCTTGATTTGTTCCTTATAATAAGTCCATTTCGATCCTTTTTGTTTCGAAACACCCATTTGGTTCCTATAACCGATTGATGTGTAGGTCTGGGTACAAGATACCATACATTGTTTCTTTCGAAACCGTTAAGCTCTTCTTCCATATATGTTATCTAATGAGAATTATTAAGAGCGTCTATGGTCGAAACAGGTTCGGACTGGGCTAAGAAAACAACAATAGTGCACATATTGAGTCTTCTAAGCTCGGATTGAGATTTCCATTCAGGAAATGGTGATATCTCAGTATCTAGTTCTTCTTGTGCACAAAGTACATCTATGTTTCCAATGATTAGCTCTTGCGGGTGATCTCTCAACCATCTTCGGTCGGGTTCTAATTCAGGGTCCCGTACTGTATCGAGAGTTTCTGTAGATACAGCTTCAGCTTGTACAGCATCGGCTTCATCTACGTCGATTCTTACAGCTGCAGGGTTGATTTCTAGATCAACTACAGGTTCTATGGGAGTTGGAGGATCTAAGATAGAGAGATGTTGGATGTTCTGAGTAATATCATCTACTCCTATAGGGTTATGATGAGGTTCGTCGAACACTACATGAACTGATTCCTCGATCGTCAGCTTCCTTTTATTAAAGATCCTGTAAGCTTTGCTGACGGAGGAGTATCCTACAAATATTCCTTCATCTGATTTCTCAACAAAGGTTCTAAGTTGATCCTTCCCATTATTCAATACATAACACCTGCATCCAAAAATGTGAAAATATGAAACTAACGAAGTTTTGTTGTTCCATACCTCATATGCTGTTTTATTATGGTGCTTGTTGACGATACAGCGGTTTTGAGTGTAGCATGCTGTATTGGTTGCTTCACCCCAGAAATGTTGTGGCAACTTGCTTGCGGCGATCGTTGTCCTTGTTGCTTCTTTCAGCATCCTATTCTTTCGCTCGGCAACACCATTTTGTTGAGGTGTACGGGCAGCTGAGTATTCGTGTTGTATCCCATTTTCCAAACAGTATTGCTCTATGAAGCGGTTAGTAAATTCTGTACCTCTGTCGGAACGAATGGACACGATACTCAATGCCTTTTCATTTTGCAACTTTCTCAGGAGCTCGGGCAGCACTGATGTTGTTTCCTTCTTCTTGCTTAGGAAAATTGTCCAAGCATACCTGTAGTAATCATCAACAACAACAAGATAGTATTTCTTACCTCCCAAACTTACTGGGTCTACAGGACCGTAGAGATCCATATGTAGCATTTCCAACACTCTTTGGGTTGAAAGGTAGGATTTGCGCTTCAGGGTTGACTTGATTTGCTTACCTTCCTGACACGGTCCGCAGACACTGTCCTTTTTGAATGATATGTTTGGCAAACCTCTTACCATTCCCTGTCTTGAGAGCTTGTTGATTGTCTTGAAGTTGACGTGAGGCATCCTCTTGTACCATAACCAACTAAGATTTGTAGTTCCTTTGGCAACAGAGCATGGAATTGAGGAGCTCATAGGCTTCCAGTCAGCAATATACATGTTACGTGATCTGCTTCTTGTAAGCACAACTTCTTTGGTCTGGATGTTCTTGACTCTACAGCGATCTATATAGAATTTCACCGAGAACTGTTTATCACAGAACTGGCTAATACTAAGTAGATTGTACTGTAAGCCTTCAACATATGCAACATCGGTGACTTTGAATTTTCCGACGAGTAGGTTTCCTTTCCCTCTTGTTCTTCCTTTAGATTTATCACTGAAACGAACTTTTGGACCGCGACCTTCTACAAAATCTAATAGCTTGCTTCTCTCTCCGGTCATGTTCCGAGAGCATCCACTATCAAAGTACTAGGTGTCTTCCTCTAGGATGTCCTGTATGCAAAGAGATTAAGTAGATTTAGGTCCCCTTTGATTTTTGGGTCCATATATGTTAGTTCCTCTAGGTACCCAAGTTTTCCTGGCAGCAATTGGTTTACTGTAGGTCACACTCGGTACAGTGTTGCGATATCTATGTGGGGCGTATCCGTAGTCGCTATAACCATGATAATTATAATGCATGAAAGATTCAGGGTTATTATTATTAATCCAGTATGAGTGCCATCTTGGAGGTGGAGCCATTTTCTTTGGCCTAACAGCTTGCATTCTGGGTCTCCAGTTGGATTCCCAACACTGTTGTTGATACTGAGCGGATACCTGCTGTCTCGAGGAATAACGGGGCTCCTGTATCTAATACCTCGGCGTGTTGTACTGATAGTACTGTCGTGCGGGCCTTTGATATTCAGATACAGCCTTCCTTATGAACGGCTGTTGGCGCTGTTGATATGCCCGGGGAGCATGTTGTTGAGTGCACCTTTCAGGTCTGAATAGCTGATGATTCCGCTGTCTGGAATAGGATTGTGGTGACGGAATGGCAGCCTTCGGTTTTCGCGGTGCAGTAGGTTCCTTCACAGGACTCGAAGTTTCTTTCGAAACAGGAATGTGTTCCACACTCTTGACAAACATTGTACTAGTTTTCCCTTTGTTTGAACATGAGCAGTATCCTAAGCCACTTTTATCATGAGCATGTTGCCCAGTGCTCAAAATTTCTTCCATTCTTTTGGATGATTTCTCGAACGATTTCAGAGTGGTCTCAAGTTCAATTTCTCATTTTTCGAGAGTTTTGACTTTGGCTTGAAGTAGAACCAAATCATTTATCTTGCCTTCGTTGTGAGTTTTAACCTCACTTAGTTCATGAGCAAGTTGATGATTGCTCTCTATGAGTTTTTCAAAATCGACTTTGCTGGTTTCACAATCAAGCGACATATTTTCATAATTTATCTTCAGCAAGTCATTTTCATCTTTCAGCTCTAGGTTAGACAGTTGGAGCTGTATATTCTCATTTTTCAATGTCTCATGGGCCTTTTGAATGTTTTTAAATTCATTCATCATGTTTTCAAAGGTATGAGATGCATTTGATGGAATAGCTGAGGTTGAACTTACCTCATCATCGCTATCTTCACCTTCTGGAATGTCCTTGGCCATAAAGCACATATATGCTTTATCATCGAACTCATCGTCAGATGAATCACTTTCAGTGACCACCTGAAGACATTCTTCTGATTTGGATGGTGTGGGGGAGGCTTCTGATTCTCCAACCAGGGCCTTGAGCTTGTTTTTTCAAGCACGTCTTCTTTCATCTCTCTCTTGTTGCTCGGCTTCCGGTAACCTTTGAACTTTGGGATGAGGACATTTATTTGCATAATGCCCTGGTTTCCTGCAATTATAGCATAGGTTAGCATCACCGGATGAAGTTTTGGTACTTACCTTGTGGATAGGTTTGGGCCTGTAGGGAGTCTTTCCAGACTGCTTGATGAACTTTTTGAATGTGTGCATCAGAAGCGCCATTTCATCTCGAGACAGGATGTTGTCGTCACTGTCAGCATTCTTGTGACTAGGCTTCGACGAGCTGGGCATGATCATCGGCGATTCAATCTGGCTAGTCTTTGTGACCTTTGAAGGAGATTCTTCAGCTTTCTCTCTTCTGTCAATATCATACTCAAACGCTTTGAGGTCAGAGAAGAGATCAAAAGTAGATATTTCATTAAGATTGCAAGATACACGCATAGTTGTGGTCTTAATGTCCCATCGGGCAGGGAGAGATCTAAAAATTTTTAAATTCTTCTCCTTTTGGGTATAAATTTTGCCCAAAGCTTCAAGTTCACCAGCAATACCAGTGAATCTGAGGTCAAGTTCCTCAAATGTCTCAGTTGGTTTCATTTCAAAAGATTCAAATTGCTGAGTCAGTTTTGAAATTTTGTTTTCTTTTGAGAGCTCAGTTCCCTCACAAATCATCTTGAGTTTATCCCAGATTTCCTTGGCTGATTTACATCTCTTTACCTTCGAGAACGTGCCTTTGTCAAGAGTGACAAATAACGCGTTCTTAGCCACATTGTCGAGGTTGGCTCGCTTTCTTTCATCTGTGGTCCATTGCTCGCGTTCCTTCTCGAGCATCTCAGCATGGGCTTGGCCTTCAATCCTTGCGGTCGTGTTTACCTTCATGATCTTGATAGGGCCATCCTGTATAACAAAAATCATCTCTTCGTGCATTTCTGCAAGATGAGCCTCCATCCTAATTCTCCAATCATCAAATTCGTTAATAGAGAACATAGGCACTTTGTTGATCATAGATGTATCCATGTCAAAATAAATAAATGAAAGAGATTGTTTTAAAGAGTAAGTGATTTTGGATCTGATTCGGTTTAAAAATACGACTGATTCTTTTTAGAATCAACCGCTCTGATACCACTTGTTGACCACTAAGTATACTGGATACAGGTTGGGAAGTAGTTTAAACATCAAGCTGTACTGATTTTAAATCTGAGTACATTGTGGAAGTCATAGATACAGTAAGTTACTGTGAATACAGCAACTCGATGTGTAGTGTATACTTAAATAATCACAGTAATTAAAACAAGTAAGGCAGAAGGTAAATAACACAATATTTAAAGTGGTTCGAGGTAAACCCCTCTAAGTCCACTGGTCCTCCACACAGGAGTAAAAAGTTTATTATAATTACTACGTACACAACTACGTAATTATAACAACACACAATCAATATATCATTCACACAGATTGATAAAAAAGATCTTAGCTTCAACCATTCACACAGATTGGTTTGAGCTAATGCCTTGACTTGCTTCTTCACACACAGTTCTGAAGCTTCGTCTTCTTCGATGCAATTCCTTCACACACAGTTCTGGAGTAGCAATGATTACTCAGTCCACACAGGGCTGATCTGGGTTTGTTCAAAGGATAGAACAGTGTATGAACAACAACTTTGGCTTTAAGAGCTTCTAGCTGATGAAGTGTTGTTCAAGATGTTGAGCACTGTATATCTCTTAGATCTGAGTTGCAGTAAGCTTCTTGGAGATATGTTTTGCTCTGATGATAACTTTGATAGCTTTATAATTTCGTAACTTCGTGTGTAACTGATCTTCAATGCCTTGATGAGATATATATAGATTTCTGGAAAATATATCCGTTGAGATAAATCCGTTGAGCAAGATTCCGTTCCAACGGGATGAAAAGCACGATCCGGAATTTGCGGGATTTGAAGATTTGCTGACTGACAGTATTTAAATACTTTATTCTTGAGTATTTAAATACTTCTTCATCAACGGGACTTGACTTCTGAAGATTCCTTCTTTGTCCTGTTGAGAGTTGTATGGAAGATCACTGTATTGAAAACTTCGAGATAGCTTCCATACTTGGTCTTTTATAAGACTACTTTGCTGTACTGAAACGTTCCACTATATGCTGGATTGGAGACAGGTCTTCGATACAGGTTGACACTTCAACTTATCGACACAGTTTCCTTACTGTATTGAGGATTGGCATATATGTCAAAACCTCTTATCAACACAGTTCGATACAGGGATTGATTATCCCGGCTGTTTTGATATAGGGTTTTTGTTATCCCAACACTGCCCATTACGATTATGAAATATGGCAAATGGACGTCAAAACGGCTTTTCTAAATGGATACCTCGAGGAGGAAATCTAGATGGAACCGCCTAAGGGTTTTGTGTCTAAAGCTAATATTCATAAGGTGTGTAAGCTGCAACGAGCCATTTTGGGGCTGAAGCAAGCTCATCGGAGTTGGAACCTTCGATTTGACGAAGCAGTCAAGGACTTTGACTTCGTGCAAAATAAGGAGGATCCATGTGTTTACAAAAAGGTCAGTTGGAGCAACATTGCGTTCTTAGTATCATATGTAGATGATATTCTACTTATGGGAAATAACATAGAAATGTTCAACATTGTGAAAGCTTGGCTTTCTAAAACGTTCTCCATGAAAGACTTGGGAGAAGCTTCATATATTCCAGGGATCCGTCTTTATAGAGATAGACCGTGAAGAATGATAGGATTTTGCCAAGCCCTCTATATAGATAAGATCCTGAGAATATTCAGGATGGATAATTCTAAAACAGGTTTCCTTCCCATTTGACATGGAATTCATCTCACCAAGAAAATGTGTCCGCAAAATGAGGAAGACAAAAGAGAGATGAGTAAGGTACTCTATGTCTCAGCAGTGGGTAGCCTCATATACGCTATGTTATGCACGAGACCAGACTTAGCCTATGTTATAAGTATGGTAAGTCGATTTCAAGCAAACCCAGGAATGGAACACTGGACTGTCGTTAAGAACATTTTAAAATACTTAAGAAGGAGTAGAGATATGGTTCTTACTTACGATGGTGGAGAACTGGAGGTGGTTGGATTCACTGATTCTGATTTTCAAGGAGACAAGGATGACTCTAAGTCGACATCTCGGTATTTGTTTGCTCTCAATGGAGGAGTAGTATCTTGGAGAAGCTCCAAGCAAAGCGCTACTGTAGATTCCACCTGCCAAGCAGATGCCTTAGAGGCTAGCAAGGAATCATTTTAGATGCAGAAGTTTGTGCAAGAACTTCAAGTGGTGCCTAATGCGTAGCTGCCTATATCACTATTCTGCGATAATGATGGAGCTGTCGCCCATGCCAAGGAGCTAAGGTCTCACCACAACACCACGAATATAGAGAGAAAGTATCACATCGTTCGAGAGATGGTTGAAAAAGGATATGTTTCATTGCAAAGAGTAGACTCAGAAGACAATACTTCTGACCCGCTGGCTAAGCCGTTATCTCAGGATATCTTGGAAAGAATTATGAAGAACATGGGTATTGGATACCATGATGTGTGGCCTTGAGTGCAAGTGGGAGATTGTTAGGAATATGCCCTCGAATGCCACTCATGTGATGAGAGAGGGGGCATTGTACTTGTAATTATGGAATAATTAATAAAAGGCAATATGATTCATTCATTGTTTATTGTATTTTAAATGCATTCTTGATTAGGTAAACATTGAAGTGAAGTCCATGTAAATAAGAGCAAACATTCCACTCTCGTTATCGAATAAGTGAATGTGCACTGAAAGTGTTTAAAGCTTATTTACGTAAACCGTTCACAAGTCGATAAACTTAATTGGGCATTAAGTTTTGAGTAAGACTTGTATAATTGATGCTAGGACATGTGCATGTCTTGATAGCATAGTTATAAGTATATTAGTCGGACCAGTCTACTCGAACGCAGCTCATACTTAATTCAGTCACACGGTATTCACTCTTGGAGAGTCGATGATGAATCGAAAGGTTGTGATAGTATACGTGGACCTTTGACTTGAGGGTTTAGTAAGAGATGTGCCTGTGACATTTAGTTTGTCATTAGAGTAGTTAGATCCATTTTCTTAATCGATGGATCAACCTCGAAATGCGGACTATACGGGCAGGTGGCAGTCCTTAGTGTATGCCAAGAAAGGATTCTATCTCCTGTTAGTGAGCAGGCGAATGTCCTATACGGTTAATGGCAAATAAGATCATAAGTCTTTGCCAAAGCATTCTGATCTAGTCATATTGGATACACTAGTAATCAATCGGTCTTGATTTGCATTAACATATGTATAATGTCTAGTCAATAGTAGGGTTTGACTTTACCGTGACCCGAAGACTTGACCGGGACATCTAATGAAGGGTCTATACGAATATGGTATTCACGACATAATGGTTATGGAATGATCCCTTCATTCGTTCTCAGTCGGGATTTACAGTGCGGCCCGTTAGGCTGGCTAAGCACTGTCCGCACTCATTGGTTCCTCCCAATGCCGGCTGAGACGAACCTCCAGAGTCGCACATCAGGATCATTGACAGATAAAAGTGAATTTATTATCTCTCTAATAATATTATATATAGGATATCTAATTATGATTTATTGGATAAATCAAATAGTGGTCTTATGAATTAAAATTAAGTTATAGGGTAATTAATTTAATTCTTAAAATTATATTTCTTAGAGAAATATATTTGTATTTGATATAATTAATAATTGGATTAATTAATTATTATAAATGCATTGCTGATAAAATGGAGTGTATTTAACGGAGTAGTTTGATGAACGTTCGGTAGACCAGCCGAGTGACTCGGCCCGTTTCCTATCACCTTCCTTGTAGCCCCCCACTCACTAGTACAAAATAAAGCTTAGATAGCGCTTTTTTTAGAGCTTCGATAGCGCAAAAAAACGCTACGGTAGCTAATGCTATGCAAGTTTCCGTAGCGCTTATTTTGCGCTAGATTAGCTCACGAACTAAGAAGCAAGCACTTTTTATTTTTCTAGAAATCAACTTCTGCAGCATTTTTTATACGTTATTTAAACCCTTTTTTTATTATATTGCTTCGATAGCACATAAAAATCTCTATCTATGCACATTACTTGCTTTTATTATGTATCGCATAACGAGCGCTATCTAAGGGCTATTTTTCTTTTTTTTTCTGCTGCATCTATTTTAAATTATATAAACAAAAAATAGTCGAAACTAATAATCATTTCATTCAACAATAATAATCTTTCATTTATTACACAATAATAATTCTTACAATCATTCAAAAGAGTTATAAACTAACATAGTCAAAGATATTTGTTCTTGATCATCAATAATGTCGTTAATATTACAAACACTAGTTAGAACCAAAAAAATTTGTAGTACCTATTTTCTATTACTCCCTGCCATCTTCTCCTTAAGAAATTGGTTATACAAGTATCCTGCCCAATTAACCTGAAAACTCTGCATTTTTGTCCGAGGATAACACTTGATTCGGTTTGTATGGACAAACTGTAGCAAATAAATTATAAGACATTTATTAGAAAAAAAATTATTAAAAAATATTAAGCCAATGGAAGGAAACCAAATCCGGGGACTAGGACCAATGGAAGGAAACCATATCCGGGGACACAGAGTACAAATGAAAGGAAATCGAATCTGGGGATGGGGAGTACCAATTAAAGGAAACCAAATTCGGGGACGGGGTAGAAATGAAAGGAAACCAAATCCGGGGACTGGGAGTACGTACCAATGTAAGGAAACCAAATCCGGGACGGGGAGTACAAATGAAAGGAAAACAAATTCGGGGACAGGGAGTACAAATGAGTGATTTACTTACAGAAATAGGGATACTTGTTTCACCGGTTAGAAATAAACTCTCAATGAAGCATCCAACATAGTGGTCACAATGAATTCCATCCAGTTGCTTCGGGCACTATTAATTACAATTGATGATTGTATAAAAAGTTTCTAAAATATGAATTCATTTCTACTCTATTGACAAGTTTGAAATAGTAAATTACCTGAATGTTATTCCATTTGAAACTGTTGAAGTCGGCCTTCTCAGTATTCCCTAGACGACGGGTCCGAAAAGCTCTCATACCACCATTAAAATTGTTAGGAGTATGCCCTCGAATGCCACTCAGAGGTTGTTGAGTGAGGGCATTGTACTTGTAATTATGTAAACCATTTATATAAGGCAAATGATTGTTTCTTTATTTACTGGTAGTTACTGGCATTCCTAACTCGTAAATAAACATATAGAAACTAGTCCGTGTATTTGAGAGCAAAACGTTCCACTCCTTATTGGATAAGGGGGTCGGCACTGGAAAGGTTTATAGCTCAAATACTTAATCGTTCGCAAGTCGATGAAACTTGGTAGGCGTTAAGTTTATGTAAAGACTTGTATGACGTGTTCTTTGACATGGAGAGTGCCTCGAACACTAATAGTTAGTGGGAGCACACGTTATAGGTATGCTAATTAGATTAGTATACTCGAACCGACTCACCCTCGATTCGTCACATGGATTTCACTCGGACAATCAATGACGGAATCGAAAGGTTGTGATAGGTATTCGTGAACCTTCGACTTGAGGATTTAGTAGGGATGTGCTTGTGACGTCAAGATTTTCATTAGAGTAGTTCGACCGTAAACCTAAGGCGGGGTCAACCTCGACGTGCATCTTGACGGCAAGTAGCAGTGTCCTATGAATACCAAGATAGAATTCTTTCTCCCGTTAGTGAGCGGGTTATATGTCCTATGCGGTTATTGGCGATGAGATCATAAGTCTTTGGCCAAAGCATTGGAGCCATTGTATTAGATACACGGCACTCGATGATCTCGATTTGCATTAACGCATGCATAGCGTCAAGCATGATAGGGTTTGACCGACCGTGACCCTAAAACTTGATCGGGACATTTGAAAGAAGGGTTTATACGTTCTTGGTATTCACGAGAATGGTTCTTGAATGATCCCAATCATTCGTTCTCGGTTGGGGTGCAGTGTAGGCCGCCAGTGGCTAGGTGGTGCTACTACTCTTTGGTTCCTCCCATTGCCGATCGAGACGGACCTACCGAGTCGCGCATTAGGATTGACGACGGAATGAATCGAGCTTAATCTCTCATTATAAATATTAGATATTGGATATCTAATTTGGGACATTGGATGTCTAAATCGATTTATTGGATAAATTGATTTACGGCCTAATGGATTAAATAAATTCTTGGGTGATTAATTTAATTCGTGAATATAATTATTTCTTGGAGAAATTAATTATATTATTATGTATTTAATGTGATTAATTGATTGGATTAATTAATCGACACAAATACATCGGAACGGAATAGGAGTTTATCTGTTTGGACTCACGGGAGTCCGAAACGAATCGAACTCATCTGATTCCTTCTAGATGGCCACCCCATCACCTACTCCCTTACTTTGTCTTGGTCTACACTTTCTAGGATGGTGGACTAGTGACCAAGACAAGGGGACAAATATCACACCTTGGTGATATTGTCTAAAGTAGTAGATCATGGGAGTTGAATAAGAATATAAGTGGAGACAAACTCTCACTTGCAATGAAGAATTCCAGCCGTGAGTTTGAGAGAAAGAGAGAAAATTATTTTTCTTAGTCTTCATCTTCATCTTCTTCTTCACTTTTATTCTTGAGTTTTCTTGGAGAAAATTCAAGATACATTAAGAGAGATATATTATACACTTAGAGTGTAATAACAAGAGCTTCACCACTTGATTCTAGCCGTAACCTTAGAGGTTAATCAAGTGTTGTTGTTCGATCGTTTTTCCGGCGTGGCAAGTAGAGACGCGGTGTTTTCGGCGTTGGATCGTTCAAGGGCTTGGAGCGGATTGAACTCGTAGAGATCAAACTAAAGCTTGGGAATAGCTCAAGAGAAGGTTTCCATTTAATCAACGGACTTCGAGGGTTAGTTTCTTACAACTCTTGCTTTTCGTTTATATATTCGTATATACGTAGCTCGATCGATTCTCGTAGGGATTCAGATCGAATTAATTTTCGCTTACCGCTTCCGGGCTCGTTTTAGGCACCGAATCCCAACAGTGGTATCGGAGCGTAGGTCTTGCGATCGTATATACGATATTGGCATTTGGAATGCTCGATTAAATGGTGAATGATTTGGAATCATTTTAGTCATAATCGTGGTATATGTTTTTCGTTCGTAATAATTGTATTTTTCGTAAGTTTATGTCTAAATATAAATCTTAAATTTCTGGGAAATATGATTTAAATTGAAGATATGAAAGTCGGAAAATATAGATATTGGATATCCGGACGAAAATCTAGCCCCGAATCGTCGTCGGACGACTTTTTGGACAAAAAGGGTATTTTGGCCGAGGATGACTCGACCGTGTCCTGGGTGACACGGTCGTGTCCGGCAAAGGTGGCCGAGCCATCGCACGAGACCCGATCGTGTCGAGACACGGGCGTGTCCGCCGAAAGTGACTCGGCCGTGTCTGGATGACACGGCCGTGTCCGGCACCGCCAAGTCATCGCTGAGCGACCCGACCGTGTCTGGGTGACTCGGTCGTGTCTGGCCGGCATATTCCGAGTGTTACTCGTCCAAGCCGGGAGTGACTGCCGGTAGGCTGCCGAGGGTGACTCGGTCATGCTGGCCCGTTTTCACCCCGGCTCGATTTTTCCGTGTATTCTTAAAAATTAATCTCCCGCATGTTAAATTGGATTTAATATTATTAAAATGATTTATGGTATTTCATTTTATAAGGGAAATTTGATTAATTGGAATATTTATGGTCGACCGAATTATTTTGAACGTTATTACATTACCGATTGTGTGAATCGATTGGATCGGTTCGTATTGTTGATTGGATCAATGTATCTCTACGCTTTCCATTTATTTAGTATTTATTGGATGAATGCTTTTGAATGGGGATGTGGTTCGTGGACTTAGTTTTGAATCGTTCGTTTTATTCGATTGGGTTGTAAAGGCCGTTTTGAGCCTATTTATTTTACTAGAAAAATTTATATCTAGGATGCAATTTTCAATGTAAAATTTATATGTAATGACGAAGACCGGAGGAAGATCCATTTCGAGAAGACGAAGATTCAAGACGAAGACTTGTAATTAGATTACGGAGTTTTTGTTTTCTAGGAACGGTCCATGAACCACATGTTGGTAGCAACTAGGTTGTGATTGGTTGTTTCATATTGTATGAATGCCACAAACGCGCTTAAACGATTAATGTGCAAAGTGTAACGTTAATCGCGATAATTCTCCCACAACAAATAATTAAGTTTATAAGGTTTCAAGGTTTTCCTTCCCTCCATCGAGTTTTCGAAATTGAAATCCAAACCGGATGTGCTATGCTTCCAGTTATCTGGGTAGTCGTTCGGGGAGGACGGATAAATTACCGGGAGCGCATTGGATGCCTTCGGTTGGAGCAAATTTTATCCCTAGAAACCTGATAGGTTGCCGGATAAGATTCAATTGTGAAACTGATTTGCGTCGATGGTATAAACTTAACTTATTCACAAACCATAGAAACCGTATAGGTTGAGGGGAGTGAACAAGGGGAAAAAGAAGATCGAATCATCCATTAGATGGGTTGGTGTTGGACACCACTTTATGAAAATTAATAGACTAGAAACCTGTTCGGTTGCCCTCTATTAAGATTTATAAAGAACTCGATCACCACTATGAAGTAGAGCGACGATACTTCCGGATTTCACATGGGAGTGTGTTATTCCGATAAAAATAGTGGGAGCTGGGTAACAAGAATAGAAAGGACCTTAATTCTATACTCAGATCATAATATAACTAGTCACTAATTAATGCTATACTTAATGCGTACATAACTCAATATGACAATGAATCCACTCGCAATTCTACTCGAAAAGAACACCTTAATGGGACCTAACTTTGTGGATTGGCTCCGCAATCGATGATTGTCCTCGATAGAGGCACCGGGATACGTCTTGGAGACGGACATTCCGGCGCCTCCTATGCGGACTCGAGCCAATCAGAAGAGATTGAAAACCACGAAAAGTGGGTTAAGGATGACGTGAAAGTCCGTGCTTATATGATGGCTTCCATGTCTAATGAGCTTCAGAGAGCTCATGAGAAAATGACTTCGCTAGGCGATTCTATCTCACTTAACCGAGCTTTATGGTGAGCACGCAGAATCGCTAGATATGAGATATCCAAGCAACTGCTCGGTGCAAGGATGAAGGAAGGTGAGAAGGTTGGGAACATGTCCTCAAAATGATATCCATGATCGAGAGATTGGAGGCTCTTGATTTTAAAATGGATACTTCTCCAAACCGACCTTATCCTACAGTCTCTCCCCGATTCCTTCTCACGGTTTGTTATGAACTTCAACCGCAATGAGATTGCATGTAATTTAGCCGGCTAATGAACAAACTTGTGACCGCTCCTCAAATGAAGACTCATGGATGAAGGAGTCTGCTCTTGTGATTTCTTCCGGACCTCGGAGGTCTAAGAATAAGAAGAAAAAGACCAAGAAGCAGACTGACCACAAGCTAAGGACCTTAAGGGTTAGTGCAAGTCCCAATTGGTTCCGATGAACAAGTAGATATAGGATACTTGTCTCAAGTGCGGTGAGTCGGGCCACCGGGCTAGAGACTGTCCCGATTCTTCATGGCACTTCGTCTGTAACTTTTAGTTTTAGAAACAAATTGTTCTCGCTCATGTATTTTCTACTTCTGATATCGGATTCTCGTGCTAGTTCTCATATTTGTACCGTGAATCGGGATCTGAACAAAGTAGGAAGCTTGGAGCCGGAGAAGTTATGATCACGGTCGGAAGCGGGCATAGTGTCGAGGCGACCGACATAGGATCACTTCTTTTGGGTTTAGAATCCGGCTTTGTTTTGACTTTAGAAGATGTACTTGTTTTGCCCAAGGGGCACAAAACATTGTATCCATTCGGTCATGGACCGAAAAGGCTTTTCATTTTTCATTGGTGATGGTTCCTGCAAAATTTATTTTAGAAATAAACTAGTGGGTACCGCTACATTGTTGAATGGATTGTATCATCTAAATCTCAAGAAAAAGTAGTTGTGAATACTATGACTAGAAAACGTGGTAGGGATGAAACCAATCAAGTTTTGAAATGGCATCTTAGACTTGGTCATGTTGGTCGACCAAGGTTTACAAGATGGAAAAGATGGACTTATGGGTCCATTGGGATCGGATCCCTTTCCTACTTGTGAATCTTGCCTTAAAGGCAAAATGACTAAGTCCCCTTCACAGGACTTTTGAAAGAGCCGCCGATAAATCGGGATTAATCCATACCGACGTATGTGGTGCTTTAGAAGCGAGACGTGATGGATATCAATATTTCATTACGTTTACGGATGATCATACTAGGTATGGTTATGTATACTTAATGAAACATAAATCCGAGGCCTTTGAGAAATTCCAGAATTCAAGGCCCTAGTCGAGAAACAAACCGTAATCATATCAAAGCACTTCGGTCGGACCGAGGTGGCGAGTATATGAGTACGGAGTTTGACGAGTTCCTTAAGGAACATGGAATAGTTTCACAACTAACACCTCCAGTACTCCTCGGTTAAATGGTGTGTCGAAAGAAGGAACCGGACCACTGTTGAACATGGTCCGTTCCATGCCGGGCTATCTTGACTTGCCGATTTACTCGTGGGGTATGCACTGATCGCCGCGTATATCTTGAACAGATGTCCTTCCAAATCCGTTCCTAAAACTCCACATGAGATGTGGGAAGGAAGGAAACCAAGTCTTAATCACATTAGGATTTGGGGATGTCCCGCCTATGTCAAGAAGACTAAGGTGGAAAAGTTGGAAGCTAGGTCTGCGAAGGGACGTTTCATAGGATTCCCGTCTGGGACGATGGGATATCTATTCTACATGCCCGAAGATCGAAGGATCGTTGTTGCTTTACAAGCACACTTCCTGGAAGATGAGTTCATTCAGGAAGGCGGAGCAGATAGAAGTATTTCTTTAGAAGAATACAATGAAACTTCTCGAGAGACACCTGTGCAAGAAACTGGAACCGAACTTTCTGAAACACAAGTACAACCACCTCGTAGGTCTAGTAGGGTGTCTCATTTACCTGAGAGGTATGGGCTTGTGCACTTGGAGGAGCTGGGTCTCCATGAGGTTCCAAGTGATAGCCAAGAGACCGACCCAACGACCTATGACCAAGCGATGGTGGATGTAGACTCCGTGAAATGGCGTGAAGCTATGGAAGCTGAGATAGACTCGATGCATGTCAATCAGGTCTGGACTCTAGTAGACCGCCCCAAGGGTATAGTGCCTATTGGGAACAAGTGGATCTACAAGAGAAAGACTGATGGTGATGGCAAGGTTGACGCCTATAAGGCCAGGCTTGTGGCAAAGGGTTATACCCAGAAGGAAGGGATCGATTACCACGATACCTTCTCGCCCGTAGCCATGATCAAGTCTATTCGCATGATGCTTGCTATAGCTGCCTACCACGATTATGAGATATGGCAAATGGACGTAAAGACGGCTTTCCTTAATGGATTCCTCGAGGAGGAAATCTATATGGATCAGCCTAAAGGTTTTGTGTCTGAAGTCGATATTCAGAAAGTGTGCAAGCTTCAGCGTTCCATTTATGGACTGAAGCAAGCGTCGCGTAGTTGGAATCTTCGTTTTGACGAGGCAGTCAAAGAGTTTGACTTCGTGCAAAATGAAGAGGAACCTTGTGTATACAAGAGGGTTAGTGGGAGCAAGATCGCATTCTTAGTACTATATGTAGATGACATTCTACTAATAGGAAATGATGTGGGAATGCTCGATTACGTAGCTTGGCTTTGAGTAATTTCTCCATGAAAGACTTGGGAGAAGCTACCTATATTCTTGGTATTCGACTCTCAGGATAGAGCGAAGAGAACAATAGGTCTTTCCCAAGCCCTCTATATAGATAAAATCTTAAAGCGATTTAAGATGGATGATTCTAAAAGAGGGTTCCTACCGATGCGACATGGAATAAAACTTACCTTGAAGATGTGTCCTCAAAATGAGGAACAACGAAAGGAAATGAGTAATATACCATATGCTTCGGCCGTGGGTAGCCTTATGTATGCTATGTTGTGTACAAGACTGACATTGCGCATCTTTGTAAGCGTGGTGAGTAGGTTTCGAGGCAAACCCGGGTAGGGAACATTGGGTGCCGTAAAGAACGTTCTCAAGTACTTGAGAAGGACTAGAGATATGGTTACGATGTATGGTGGTGGAGAATTGGATGTGGTGGGATTCAGATTCGGACTTCCAAGGACGAAGGGCGACTCGATGTCCACTGCGGCTACATATTTACTCTTAATGGAGGAGCAGTATCTTGGCGTAGTGCCAAGCAAAGCGCGACTTGATTCCACTGTCGGTGAGTATCAAGCGACCTCGGAGGCTTCAAGGAAGGGTTACGGATTAAGAAGTTTAGGAGAACTTCAAGTGATACCATGTCTTTGAAATTTGCTGTTCATCTTTGCGACAACGACGAGCCGTAGCGCAGCCAAGGAGCCGAGGTTTCACAACACCAAACATATTGAGAGGAAGTATCATCTCGTAAGAGAATTTGTTCGCAAGGGATACATTGTCTTTGCATAGAGTAGACTCGGCCGACAACGTCGCCGATCCAGCGACCAAGCCACTATCTCGGACTAGCTTGGAGCGTCATCGGAGAACATGGGTATTAGATACCATAGTGTGTGGCATTGAGTGCAAGTGGGAGATTGTTAGGAGTATGCCCTCGAATGCCACTCGAGAGGTTGTTGAGTGAGGGCATTGTACTTGTAATTATGTAAACCATTTATATAAGGCAAATGATTGTTTCTTTATTCTTGGTAGTTCTTGGCATTCCTAACTCGTAAATAAACATATAGAAACTAGTCCGTGTATTTGAGAGCAAAACGTTCCACTCCTTATTGGATAAGGGTCGGCCTTTGGAAAGGTTTAAAGCTCAAATACTTAATCGTTCGCAAGTCGATGAAACTTGGTAGGCGTTAAGTTTATGTAAAGACTTGTATGACGTGTTCTTTGACATGGAGAGTGCTGTCGAACACTAATAGTTAGTGGGAGCACACGTTATAGGTATGCTAATTAGATTAGTATACTCGAACCGACTCACCCTCGATTCGTCACATGGATTTCACTCCGGACAGTCAATGACGGAATCGATAGGTTGTGTTAGGTTTTCGTGAACCTTCGAGTTGAGGTTTTAGTAGTGATGTGTTTGTGTCGTCAAGTTTTTCATTAGCGTAGTTCGACCACCTTAAACCGGAAGGCGGGGTCAACCTCGGCGTGCATCTTGGACGGGCAAGTAGCGAGTCCTACCGAATACCAAGATAGAATTCTTTCTCCCGTTAGTGAGCGGGTTATATGTCCTATGCGGTTATTGGCGAGATGAGATCATAAGTCTTTGGCCAAAGCATTGGAGCCGATTGTATTAGATACCACGGCTCGATGATCTCGATTTGCATTAACGCATGCATAGCGTCAAGTACGAGATAGGGTTTGGTAGAGTGACCCTAAAACTTGATCGGGACATTTGAAAGAAGGGTTTATACGTTCTTGGTATTCACGAGAATGGTTCTTGAATGATCCCAATCATTCGTTCTCGGTTAAGTACAGTGTAGGCCGCCAGTGGCTAGGTGGTGCTACTACTCTTTGGTTCCTCCCATTCTTGTGAGACGGACCTACCGAGTCGCGCATTAGGATTGACGGAATGAATCGAGCTTAATCTCTCATTATAAATATTAGATATTGGATATCTAATTTGGGACATTGGATGTCTAAATCGATTTATTGGATAAATTGATTTACGGCCTAATGGATTAAATAAATTACTGGGTGATTAATTTAATTCGTGAATATAATTATTTCTTGGAGAAATTAATTATATTATTATGTATTTAATGTGATTAATTGATTGGATTAATTAATCGACACAAATACATCGGAACGGAATAGGAGTTTATCTGTTTGGACTCACGGGAGTCCGAAACGAATCGAACTCATCTGATTCCTTCTAGATGGCCACCCCATCACCTACTCCCTTACTTT
This sequence comes from Orobanche coerulescens, assembly GCA_033398695.1. Lineage (NCBI taxonomy): Eukaryota > Viridiplantae > Streptophyta > Magnoliopsida > Lamiales > Orobanchaceae > Orobanche > Orobanche coerulescens. The sequence continues at coordinate 185,847,680 of CM065801.1, forward strand.
GTCTTGGTCTACACTTTCTAGGATGGTGGACTAGTGACCAAGACAAGGGGACAAATATCACACCTTGGTGATATTGTCTAAAGTAGGAGATCATGGGAGTTGAATAAGAATATAAGTGGAGACAAACTCTCACTTGCAATGAAGAATTCCAGCCGTGAGTTTGAGAGAAAGAGAGAAAATTATTTTTCTTAGTCTTCATCTTCATCTTCTTCTTCACTTTTATTCTTGAGTTTTCTTGGAGAAAATTCAAGATACATTAAGAGAGATATATTATACACTTAGAGTGTAATAACAAGAGCTTCACCACTTGATTCTAGCCGTAACCTTAGAGGTTAATCAAGTGTTGTTGTTCCGGTCGTTTTTCCGGCGCGTGGCAAGTAGAGACGCGGTGTTTTCGGCGTTGGATCGTTCAAGGGCTTGGAGCGGATTGAACTCGTAGAGATCAAACTAAAGCTTGGGGAATAGCTCAAGAGAAGGTTTCCATTTAATCAACGGACTTCGAGGGTTAGTTTCTTACAACTCTTGCTTTTCGTTTATATATTCGTATATACGTAGCTCGATCGATTCTCGTAGGGATTCGGATCGAATTAATTTTCGTTTTACCGCTTCCGCTGGGCCTTCGTTTTAGGCACCGAATCCCAACAAAAATATGAAATAAACATGTCAAAACATATTTAAATGTATAATTCTAGTATTCATTAAACTAAAGTTTAAAATATAACAAATTACAGTTCAACAAGCTGTTTCAAGTTCTGATTTCTTGAAATTCTTCCATCTTCAGCTGGATCCATATAGTAGATGCTCTCTGTCTTGGTATTGATGGCAACCAATACCCAATGTTTCCTATATAATATTTGAAAGAGTTCAAATAATTTACTTTATATTTACTAAGCATAAAATTGCATGATATATTTAGTTAACTTACTCCACATTATTAGGCATTAAAGCAAGGTGGTCTACTCCAACATACTTGAGCAGACAATCAGCCAAATAATTGGACGCAGCAGAAATATCTACTAGAGGGGGAACCATATGGGGCGAAGCGAAATAGAACTTAGCAGCTAACTCATGATTTTTGGAAAGATAAGCATCACCCAAATACCTTTTATTAAGACAAAATACATGATTATATAATAGTTACAGCAAATATATCGTCAAATGTGAAACCCAACATTAGCAATTTTACCTTATGTACAAGACAATAGAAGAGGGACTTAGCCACTGGTCATCCAAAATCTCCATAATGTTCTCCCGTTCAATGTGCTCAATCCAAGATTGTCCATCAAAATATGATTTGATGGGAACTTCAATGTCAGTAACAACATCCGTCTGAATGACTGCACGTAGAAGTACCAAGATGACATCATCGTGAATAGAATCCCCAGGAAGGGGATAACCTAGTGGTCTCTGTGGCACTCCACCGGTGGACTCTAATGTTCTCTCCTTTTTGTTCCCCATTCCAGATTGATGAACTTCCTTGTCAAGCTTTCTGTTCCCCTTGTCCATCTTCCTTGGCTTCAAGATCTAGAGACTATAATTAAGATACCAAACTAGATCATTTAGAAAAATTGAAGTGTCTTGAACAATGAAAAGAATGCAAGTGATAACTACTTATTTTTACTTCCAATATTTACCGGTTTCTCCAAAGACACCAACTTTTTTGGCCAAGGAAGAAAATACCCAGGATGTAACACCCCCAATCCGCTCAGGGATATTACACGCCGTAGAACCTTTCCTCAAGGATCTACCAGGCTGATAACAACATAAAACAACTCAACCATGCCTTTAAGGCGGAAAGGACTCAGTAGACCGATTTGGTCTTTCAATAAATACATACAACTCAAATACAACTCATGGCCACGCAGGGGTCAAAACACAACCACACCCGTACAACGGGAAAAATATAGCAGCGGAAAAATAGAGTACAACTGAACCAATAGACAATGTACGGTTCCTCATGTGATTAGTATCGATCATCTTACATCATCCTTCGTGCCGACCTTGTGTTATACTCCAAAACCTAAATGCAAAAATAGACATCCACCCCCCGAATACTCGGGGGTTAGCAAAACTCCACTGTTTTGCTAGTGCAAGTACAAAGTGCAAATACGAGCCATACAATTCACATTTCACGAATAACAATAACCAGGAATCCTTAAAAATCCAAACGTGACGAAAAGTACTTCCCGAGGCAAGAGTTTGGTAAAACATTCTAAAACCGAAAGGCCACAAATTATGGGAAAACAATTTATAAAACAGTTTGAATTGCCATCGAGAGTTTTAATAGGAAACAATTTAGGATTACCGAATCCTTTTCTTTCCAAAAAACAACAGGGTCACAGCCCAAAGGTTTTGTTTTCGCAAATAAAACCAACCATAATACACAAGGTTAAAAAAAACCCACGTCATGCGTCCTCGACGGACATAAAATACACACGCACCCGTGAAGTTTCACTCGTGAATCCAGGTCGAAGCCAATGGAATTCCCTCCGTGGTCACGTCGAACCCTCCCGAGGTGAGCAAACACATTCACAAAACAATCACAAAATATATACACGTAGCGGTGAAGTTTCACTCGTGAACCCAGGTCGAAGCCATTGGAATTCCCTCCGTGGTCCCGTCGAACCCTCCCGAGGTGAGCAAACACATTCACAAAACACGTACTCACATTGCCTAGGACCGGGACGAAGCCACAAATCCCACTCCGTGATCCCGTCGGACCCTCTCGAGCTGGCTAGCGAAATACTCAAGCACCACACGTCACCTAGGACCGGGACGAAGCCACGAATCCCACTCGAGGCCTCGAAGGACCCTCCCGAGCTGGCTAGCGAATCAATCATGCACAAATAACATATCACAAAACAACACAAGTACCACACGTCACCTAGGACCGGGACGAAGCCACGAATCCCACTCGAGGCCTCGAAGGACCCTCCCGAGCTGGCTAGCAAATCAATCATGCACAAATAACATATCACAAAACAACACAAGCACCACACGTCACCTAGGACCGGGACGAAGCCACGAATCCCACTCGAGGCCTCGAAGGACCCTCCCGAGCTGGCTAGCAAATCAATCATGCACAAATAACATTTCACACCAAGGATATTCAAACAATTCACCCAGAGCATCAAACACTTAGCAAAACACCACATCAAACCACAATGCACCGAAATGAAACAATATACGTCCACACGCAAATACCAAGTGTATCATCAACACCAAACATATCCATAGGATTCACATAGTCACTTACAACCCACACAATTTACAAAACACACGCGTTTTGAAAGTGAGCCTTTAACAAGGCTGGCCAAATCTTTTGAAAACTCGTTTCAAACAATCAAACAAACATATAAAGACGATCACCAATTATCATCCACAAAACAAGAATAGTATGGACAATGTACTTGCCTCAAATAAGAACAACGCGGAGAATCGACCGAAGTAGGTTGACACGAACCGACTACGAACCCGCCGACTCCACCGATCGCCAACTCATGTTCATAAACTACGAAGGACAATAACAACGATGAAATGAATTCCACAACACGACTCAAAGCCGTTGAATTCAAAGAAAGAATGACGAAAGTTCAAGTGTTTTCCTCAAAACGGCCAAGAACACAATTCGTCCCGACACAACACGAAAATGGAATTCCAAGTCGAAATATGGATATACAATCCATAGAATATGTTTAACAACATCGTTTAACCACAATATATCCAACAAAAACGGATGGAAAATGAGATCGAGAACAAATCCCCCAAAAAGTCGATTCGACGAAGAACAATGGATTAAATGATGTTAAGCACAAGAATACTACCAAGATTAATCATACCCATCATGAATTAATCAACAACACAGAACGAATCGGACAAAAATGCAAAAACCCCTAAATTCACGAAATTAGGGTTCTAAGGAAGATTACCTTGATTCGCTGGATCAAAGGATGATAACGGATGATTGATTGATGTTATGAACTCAAGAACTTCGTGGATTTGTTGTTAAACAACATGGCTTCAAGATCCTCAAGACCACATCCGCGGAAGAGGAAGAAAAGATGGAGAAAAAATGGTGGAAACCCATCCGCAGGGCCTTAAATAGGCAGCCTGCCGGCCGAGTTACGTACGTAACCGGCCAAGGGCTTACGTACGTAACCGGCCAAGGGTTACGTACGTAACCGGCATTACGTACGTAACTGCCGAGCGCTACCGTACGTAACTCGGCCAGTGCCGGCCTGGGCCCAGACTGCCCGGCCATGAATCGGCCGGGGCCAACTTTGACGGCCCGAACGACCCCGAAACCCGAACCTGAATACAAATCGAAGATACGGTTACGAAGTACTCGCAAAGACGAATTCGAGCACTAAGAGAACACACGATTCCGACCACCTGAAGGCCCGAAATTCGACAACGGAAAGTAATTACCCCAAACTTTGGGAAATTACAAAAATGGCCCAAAACGTCCGAAATACACGATACATGATCGAAACACAAAGCCGAAGCTTGAAACACGTATAACAAAGTTAAACGAACTTACGGGAAACTCGAAACAGCAGTTTCGACCGAGATTCGCAAGAATCAAACTCAAGTGCGGAAAAGTCGCTAAAAAGCACGGAACTCAACAAAACGACACCGAAACGAACTCGGATGTCAAAAAGTGTAGAATTAATCATTCCCAGAATGACGAAACGGTTATGAGCGAGTCGTCAAAACGGACTTCCGCTGAAAAAAAAAAGAAATTACCGGAAATCGAAATTATGGGTATTACATTCTACCCTCCTTAAAAGAAGTTTCGTCCCGAAACTTAAAAAAAGTAGGGAGAAGAAATATCCCGCCAGGAAAAACTCAACGAGATACATAAGAAGCGCGTAACTCATGCCCAACGGCGAAACGTTACAAGCAACGCAAAGGAATATACGGTGTGAAAACACGCTCCACGGCGACCAACACAACGTCGCCGTTAGGAATGTAATAAAATCAACAAATGACAAGCGTCATCAAACGGATAATATAGTCAAGTCAATTATCCGAATAGTCACAAGACAAACGAATGAAAATCAATATGATTGACCAACCCAACGGTTCATCAATCAAAACGCAAGCCAAACGCTGAACAAATACGGAATTCCACCGCCTAAGGGTTGGAAGATCGAAAACGAGACTAATTTCCCGAACTGAAGGGAATTACGAAGGAGCCTGAACGTTCACCAATCACGGAACGCGATCAACAAAAACCGAACAATCAAACGATCGAACCACAACGATCGAGACAACGAAAATCGAATAATCATGTTCGAATCACGAAGAACAATAAAGTTCAAACAACAACTCCCAGGATGATCTGGTGAGAACAACAAGACATGCATTCCCATAAGATCCACAGGAAAGGGAATAGCAATTGAAAAGTCACAACGGCAAATGAGTTATTCCGAAATAATACCACCCTCGTTCGATCAATAAAAGCAAGGGATTGGGAAAGTTCAGAAAATGTCAACGAACATAAACGAGTCGACAGAGTCGAAAATACAGAAATTCAAAATCCGATCCACGTCGAATATAAGAGTTAATAGAACCAAATGATGTTACTTCCGAACAAGGTTCACAAAAATCGAACCAAATTCGGAAAAGTCATAGCGATAACCAGATCGACCCACAACAAGATCACAGTTCGTTCGGACGATGAAACCGAAATACAGAACAAGTTCATAAAGTATCATCGAACATGAGCGAATCGATAGACTGGAGAAAGAGAAAATACAGAAGTCAAAATAGTACGGTTATTACCTTCGATCTCGTCCACGAAATTCACAAAAATGGGAGCAGGGTAACAAGACATTAAACGACCGACACATAACGGAACCATCACCGATGCACACGGTCATACCAAACCAAGCTCTAACAGCTCGCACATGCGCGACAACGCAGAAATCACTACGAGGTGACAATATTCAATACCAACATTCCACCTCTCACAGAGGGCTAACACGACAAATGTGTGGAAAGCGACTCAACGCTCACACCACCAATTCGATCATACTCGGGAGCAAACATCAAAACGACAATGCGAACATCATACATACATACCCAGCCCTCAAACGGGAATGGATAGGTTTTAAAAATGAAAACCTCATTTTGAAAATAATTTAGAAGAATACCGGTTGATTTTGAGTATCACCTTTCAAAAAAAGTACAAACGTGAAAGATCGTTATCGAGACTTTGGAGAACCATTTTGCATTTGATAAAAATGAGGACATTTTCTCTTGGTGAAAACTTTCAGAACATTCGAATCTCGGGTCTAAATAAAAGTGTTTCTAAAACATTGAAAATATCTCGAAACATTTTGGTCCTCGAGGTAGAAGAATTTGAAAACATATTGTGGCACCTTGGATGTACCACGAGAAAATAATTCATTTTAAAAGTACGTCTCGAAATTTATTTTCTAAGATACTCAAGGTTTTCAAAGATAATTCAATGGGCTAGAATGTCCGAAGATTTCAGGTAATTACACGAAACATTATAGCACCATGGGTCCCGCGCCGGAACTCACCAGGCTAGAAACCATTTACAACGTTAAAAATGCCGATGACGGTAATATTTCAAAAACTTACAAAAGCCATTTGCAAAATACTAAATACCGTCATAAGAATTTGGACAAAACGATCAAGGCCAAAATGCCAAAAACTTAGTTTAGGGAACCGGTTTTTTGAAATAAAACTCAGTCGGCAAAATACCGAAATCCATTACAAAAGAACTCACGCAGCGGATAAAAGAAATAAAGTCAAACATGCACAATCCAGCAACACTACTCCTCATATGAACGAAATATGAGGGTCAAATAACCACATATCAAGAAATCAAAATCCATAAGAGGATTCCGTCATTTAACAAATAATCATAAGAATAGCTCGTGTCACACGAGGCACAACGCAAAGAAGGGAGACTTACATCCACAGGTCGCACGAAGATGATGATCGCCCCACGATACTAATCACGACCAACAAACTCAGACGACGCGTCGCGACACGACTCAGTCAGATAAAATCCGACAAGACAAAATTCGACAAACACCACTGACCCGACAGCCTAGGTTTCCATAACCTAATCTCTGATACCATATTTGTAACACCCCCAATCCGCTCAGGGATATTACAAGCCGTAGAACCTTTCCTCAAGGATCTACCAGGCTGGTAACAACATAAAACAACTCAACCATGCCTTTAAGGCGGAAAGGACTCAGTAGACCGATTTGGTCTTTCAATAAATACATACAACTCAAATACAACTCATGCCCACGCAGGGGTCAAAACACAACCACACCCATACAACGGGAAAAATATAGCAGCGGAAAAATAAAGTACAATTGAACTAATAGACAATGTACGGTTCCTCATGTGATTAGTATCGATCATCTTTCATCATCCTTCGTGCCGACCCTGTGTTATGCTCCAAAACCTGAATGCAAAAATAGACATCCACCCCCCGAATACTCGGGGGTTAGCAAAACTCCACTGTTTTGCTAGTGCAAGTACAAAGTGCAAATACGAGCCATACAATTCACATTTCACGAATAACAATAACCAGGAATCCTTAAAAATCCAAACGTGACGAAAAGTACTTCCCGAGGCAAGAGTTTGGTAAAACATTCTAAAACCGAAAGGCCACAAATCATGGGAAAATAATTTATAAAACAGTTTTAATTGCCATCGAGAGTTTTATTAGGAAACAATTTAGGATTACCGAATCCTTTGCTTTCCAAAAATCAATAGGGTCACAGCCAAAAGGTTTTGTTTTCGCAAATAAAACCAACCATAATACACAAGGTTAAAAAAACCCACGTCATGCGTCCTCGACGGACATAAAATACACACGCACCTGTGAAGTTTCACTCGTGAATCCAGGTCGAAGCCAATGGAATTCCCTCCGTGGTCCCGTTGAACCCTCCCGAGGTAAGCAAACACATTCACAAAACAATCACAAAATATATACACGTAGCGGTGAAGTTTCACTCGTGAACCCAGGTCGAATCCATTGGAATTCCCTCCGTGGTCCCGTCGAACCCTCCCGAGGTGAGCAAACACATTCACAAAACACGTACTCACATCGCCTAGGACTGGGACGAAGCCACAAATCCCACTCCGTGATCCCGTCGGACCCTCCTGAGCTGGCTAGCGAAATACTCAAGCACCACACGTCACCTAGGACCGGGACGAAGCCACGAATCCCACTCGAGGCCTCGAAGGACCCTCCCGAGCTGGCTAGCGAATCAATCATGTACAAATAACATATCACAAAACAACACAAGAACCACACGTCACCTAGAACCGGGACGAAGCTACGAATCCCACTCGAGGCCTCAAAGGACCCTCTCGAGCTGGCTAGCGAATCAATCATGCACAAATAACATATCACAAAACAACACAAGCACCACACGTCACCTAGGACCGGGACGAAGCCACGAATCCCACTCGAGGCCTCGAAGGACCCTCCCGAGCTGGCTAGCGAATCAATCATTCACAAATAACATTTCACACCAAGGATATCCAAACAATTCACCCAGAGCATCAAACACTTAGAAAAACACCACATCAAACCACAATGCACCGAAATGAAATAATATACGTCCACACGCAAATACCAAGTTTATCATCAACACCAAACATATCCATAGGATTCACATAGTCACTTACAACCCACACAATTTACAAAACACAGGCGTTTTGAAAGTGAGCCTTTAACAAGGCTAGCCAAATCTTTTGAAAACTCGTTTCAAACAATCAAAAAAAAATATAAAGACGATCACCAATTATCATATCCACAAAACAAAAATAGTATGGACAAGGTACTTGCCTCAAATAAGAACAACGCGGAGAATCGACCGAAGTAGGTTGACACGAACCGACTACGAACCCGCCGACTCCACCGATCGCCAACTCACGTTCATAAACTACGAAGGACAATAACAACGATGAAATGAATTCCACAACACGACTCAAAGCCGTTGAATTCAAAGAACGAATGACGAAAGTTCAAGTGTTTTCCCCAAAACGGCCAAGAACACAATTCGTCTCGACACAACACGAAAACGGAATTCCAAGTCGAAATATGGATATACAATCCATAGAATATGTTTAACAACATCATTTAACCACAATATATCCAACAAAAACGAATGGAAAACGAGATCGAGAACAAATCCCCTAAAAATTCGATTCGAAGGAAATCAAGAAATATACTTCGATTCGATGAAGAACAATAGATTAAATGATGTTAAGCACAAGAATACTACCAAGATTAATCATACCCATCATGAATTAATCAACAACACGGAACGAATCGGACAAAAATGCAAAAACCCCCAAATTCACGAAATTAGGGTTCTAAGGAAGATTACCTTGATTCGCTGGATCAAAGGATGATAACGGATGATTGATTGATGTTATGAACTCAAGAACTTCGTGGATTTGTTGTTAAACAACATGGCTTCAAGATCCTCAAGACCACATCCGCGGAAGAGGAAGAAAAGATGGAGAAAAAATGGTGGAAACCCGTCCGCAGGGCCTTAAATAGGCAGCCTGCCGGCCGAGTTACGTACGTAACCGGCCAAGGGCTTACGTACGTAACCGGCCATGGCTGAGACGCTGCCCAAAAATGTCGGCATCCTTACGTACGTAACCGGACAAGGGTTACGTACGTAACCGGCATTATGTACGTAACTGCCGAGCGCTACCGTACGTAACTCGGCCGGCTTACAGCCTGCATCGCCCGGCCATGACTCGGCCGGGGCCAACTCCGACGGCCGGAACGACCCTGAAACCCGAACCTGAATATGAATCGAAGATACGGTTACGAAGTACTCGCAAAGACGAATTCGAGCACTAAGAGAACACACGATTCCAACCACCCGAAGGCCCGAAATTCGACAACGGAAAGTAATTACCCAAAACTTTGGGAAATTACGAAAATGGCCCAAAACGTCCGAAATACACGATACATGATCAAAACACCAAGCCGAAGCTTGCAACACGTATAACAAAGTTAAACGAACTTACGGGAAACTCGAAACAGCAGTTTCGACCGAGATTCGCAAGAATCGAACTCAAGTGCGGAAAAGTCGCTAAAAAGCACGGAACTCAGCAAAACAACACCGAAATGAACTCGGATGTCAAAAAGTGTAGAATTAATCATTCCCAGAATGACGAAACGGTCATGAGCTAGTCGTCAAAACGGACTTCTGCCGAAAAAAAAAAAATTATCGGAAATCGAAATTACGGGTATTACACAGGAGCTCCTCCAATAGTTCTTGCTTCATCACATGGAACCGGTACCACTGTAACCTTTTCCTCTTCGACCGCCACCTCAAACTGAACTCTCACATAACCATATTCCAGCCGAACACCATGGCAAGTTTCGTTAGGACCATTGTGCAAGATCCCTTTCCCAACATATCTACGAGGTGGTTCCTGGTACAAATAACACTTGACCAGGCCCTGTCCACGAATTACCAAAACAGAAAACAAATAGTGAAAACATAAAATGAATATCAATTTCTAAAAAAATAGAAAATAAAATCTACATCCACAAGAACTACAAACATTAACAATTGTTATTGTAAAATAAATACCCCAGGAAAGTCTACATTTGGATCACCATGTCTATGAAAATCATGAAGATCATCAGGAAGGTATTCATCTAGACCGACACACTCATCCATCTCAAAATTATCCATTTGACTTGATCCTCCAGATGACGGCTCACGAAAGAATTTACCTTTCATCTTTCCCACCTATTTTTCTAAAGAAAAAACTTTCTTTTTCAATTGATCCAATTCAGAGACATTGGGTGCCGACTCTAATGACGTTTTGGTGATGCCCCAACCATAACCTCATACGCGTCCATGGTACCCCAAGGGTATGGCTTGAGCAAGCAAATCGTCAGTGCCAATATTTGTAACCTCATCTTCGCCCAGAGTCTTAGATATTTGAACCTGAGCAAAATGTATTACCAAGATTAGTAAACACTTAACTTCTGTTCATTTAACTATAAGAACAATGTTAACATAATTACCACATCCTCAAGTATTTGCAATGCTTCCGGATCATCAACAACACCATCAGCATTTCTCCTAGCAGCCTCCCACAATTCCAATCGAGTCACAACTGGATTCTCTTCTCCCTTCTGAATCCTCTCTGCAATCTGCATTGACCATCATAACCTTTAATATTTAGGTATGTATTACATTTAAAGAAATTTAAGTTCACATGTTATATATGCACTTACAATCTTCTCCCTAAGACGGGCATAACTAACACAAGCACTCTTATATCTCGCCTCCATTGCTTCTGCTCTCTCTTTATTTTTCTTGCTCTTCTCCTATCAAATGTACTAAATTTGCTACTTTTTCATTAAAAAAAAAACGACACTTTAAGTTTCCCTTTTGATATAACATTAATTATACCTTGAATTCCTCTTTCAATGATTGTTCCACAAACTCACTCCAATATGGAGTTACCGTACTCAATTCTCGATACAGAAGTGGTGGCTATGCTGAGTAGTTACCATCATCATCTCTAGAAAGATTTCTCAACCTTGTCCTAAACATCCTGTGATAGTAACCAGCACGAGAAATGATAATCTTCTTATGTTTTTCATCCAACTCTATGAAAGTCGTCTACAACATAGATTTAAGCAAATAAGAAATAGATAATTTAGATTGGCAAGCATAAAATAAATTTGACAATTTAAATAATCATATTATACCATAATCTCATCCCAAAATCCTTCCATAGCCTGAGTCAACTCCTTCTTGCGAAAATCTTTAATAGTGATAGGGAACGTCCTCCTAGCTAAAGCCCCAACATAATGTGTAAGGGTTACTGAATCCTTACCAATGGGTGTGCCTAGCTTATTCCAATTCACCTGAAAATAACATATCTTTAAAAAATGCAAATGAAGTAGGCCCTGTTACAAATTAAAGGATCATTTACATTGCAAAAAATAAGTAACTAGTCAAACTATTTACCTCCACCAATATTCCCTTGCTTCTGTGTTTTTTTACTTTGAGCATACTTACTATTCCTCGCGCTGGAGGATGAGAGATCTTGCTACTATCAAAAGTGCCTGAACCTTGCCCGCTATTACCATCATTCTCCCGATCAGTATTACCACATGGGCCTCGAGTACTGTCTGTATAATCATATTTATATAGACCAGAGATTAGTATTAGCCTTAAGGAAATACAAACATCATCAATAACATGAAAAAGGGAGGGGAAAAGAGAAGAAATGTGCCACCATAAATTCAGCATGGTTGCATGCTGATTCACTAGTAAGTTTGTCATTGTTTTGTCTAAATTGAAAATTTAAAATATGAGACATCACTCGCTAGACTATCAAAATGAAGAAAGAGTAAAAAATGCAGAAGTATTACACAAGAAACAGAGTGAGAACTATTGAAAATGATGATTTACTTTGTATACTCCCTTCATCTAAATTCATGGTCCCATTAGTGTAAGCTTGACAACTGCTGAGATTAACGTATGTTAACTCATAAATATTTCCAGCTATAGCTCAAACTTGATCATACACCTTCTCTAAGTTAATACAAACCATTTACAAACATTTATTCCCCTATTTATGTACCCATAAATCCCTTGAAACATAGAGCTTATGTAGTTGAACTCCCAAGCATAAGCCAATTTCCAAAATTAGAAGCAATCACAAAAGCTCAAGCAAAAACGCATTTCCTGTATAACCATTGAATTATTAAATGATACTTTTAAGAGTCAACAGGTGAAAATAAAATTAAAGCAAAGGACAAATGAAATTGCATATCCCTTCACTGATGAAACGTAGTACAAAGTGTCAATACAACCAACTACCTCAATTGATGCTTCTATAATTTGCAATATTCCACTTTTCATGAAGTAAAGCAAGTTCATTTTAGAACAAAATAGAAAGTACTCGGTGAATGGAGGGGTATTATGCAGAACAATTTCCATTCTCCATTATAATGATAAATATATTGTGGCTGGATTGTTAGCATCTACCTGCCACTAGATGGATCATCTTTCTGAGACTCACCACCGCATCGAGACCTAGCAGCCATACTCCTGTAAGATGTAATAATAAAAATAAATTATTACATATAGATAAACTAAATAGACTTGAGAAGACAAATACTTCAAGAGAAGAAATAAAAAACATAAATGAAAGTTTTTAATAAAAATTCTCTAATCATACTTTTCTTTTTAGCCTTTTTAGCCTTAGTTTTTCTTTTTCGTTTCCGAGGCGCTGTTTCATGTTCATGACCATGTACATTGAACCAATCTGGATTTACAAATTCATCCTCATATAGGTCTACATATTCACCCTCATCATGATCAAGTCTTTGGTACGGGGGTTCATGAGCATCATTATTGGGAAACAAACTGGGAGTATCAACAATGTTTTTGAAAGGGTCATCTATAGCATCTACATCTTCATCGTCAACGTGATCACTAACTTGGTATCTGTTGTTGCTCTTGTTTGACAAGATAACAATAGACCACTTCTTATCAACTGGATCAGAAATATAGAACACCTGTTTAGCTTGTGTTGCCATAACAAACGGATCATATTTATATCCAACCCTATTCAAATCAACCCATACGAAACCATTATTTTCAACCTGCACCCCACTAGGAATATCGACCCAACTACAATCAAATACAGGGACTCGAAATGTAATGTAATCTACTTCCCAAATTTTCACAATTTGCCCAAAGAATGTTGTGGCTGACTTTTCAGCTTCGTTACCCAAAACTGAAAGTCCACTATTCTGCATTGTGCTATTCTCATCGTGATCTCGAGTGTAAAATGTATATCCATTTACAAGGTAACATTTATAAGAAAACACATGTGTATCAGGTCCCCTAGACAACCACTTCACCCTTTCAGAGATTGACTCATTCTTCAGTAGCTTTTCTGAAATATGATTACAGAACCAATCAATAAATGTACGGTTGTGCTCCACTTCCACCCAATTCGGATCTCTGTCTGGATGCTCATGTGAGATAATTTGCTTGTGTAACTTGACAAATGGTAACACATCGACACTATTGTACAAGATATAAAAATGTACCCTACCACGTTGTTGAAGGGTAATCTCAACTTGTTAACCTCCTGTGACACCTTCACCATCAATCCTACCGGTGTGACATGTAGTTGGAAGTCCAATTGATTTGACATTTGGGATAAACTCAGACCAATATTCTAATGCTTCTTCCACTATGTAACGTTCTGCAATGCAACCCTTCGGACGATACCTACTCATCACATACCCTTTCAACACTCTCATAAACCGCTCCGTGCCATACATCCATCTCATACGACCAGGACCACACATCCTTGTCTCGTAAACCAGGTGAACAGTCAAATGAAGCATGATATCAAAAAAATAAGGTGGGAAATACATCTCAATCTCACAAAAGTGTCTCCACAATTTGTTTTTGGTAATTAGATAACCTTTTAGTATCAATGACCTTACTGCTCATCGCCTTGAAAAACCAACATAACTTTGTAATAGTGGTACGCACATTTTCGGGTAAAATGGAGCGAATCGCAATTGGGAGTAGAGTCTCAATGATGACATGGTAATCATGAGACTTTAAAGATGTCAACTTCAACCCATTTTCAGATACCAGACTCTGAATGTTAGATGAGTACCCCTCTGGGACCTTACCTGACTGAAGTGTCTCAAGTAAGAGCCTTTTCTCATTCTTAGACAATGTGTGAGTGGTAGGTGGTAAATATGGTGATTTCCCTTCCTCTATCACAGGCGCTAATTCTCCTCTAATTCCAAGGTCAATCATGTCCATTCTTGCATTGTACCCATCTTGAAACTTCTCTTTGTCAGCTAGCAAAGTATTTAAAATACTAGCACAAATATTTTTCTCGTTATGCATGAGATCGATAAAGTGTCTCACATACAAGTCTTTCCAATAGCTTAATTGGAAAAAAATGATTTCTTCTTCCAACCTTGAGTAGGAATGGTCTTCGAAAATTTCTTACCAAACTGTGTCTCGATGTTTTCCACCGTTTCCAACACATCCTCGCCTGACAATATATCAGGTGCGTTTCGCTCTTCAACTTCACCATTGAATTCCTCTGTCATTGTCCTGTACCTATGATTTGGTTCCAACCACCTTCTATGTCCCATGTAAATGGATCTCTTACAATTTTTTAAACGAAGATGTTTTGTGTCCTCAGTACACCAAGGACACGCACCATGCCCTTTGACACTATAACTAGAAAGATTTCCATAAGCTGGAAAATCATTGATTGTTCCAAATAACATGGCTTTTAATAGGAAATTATCCTTTTTGTACCCATCATACACATTAATACCCTGTTCCCACAATAACTTCAAGTCGTCGATTAGAGGTGTAACACCCCCAAAACCATCCGGGATATTACAGCGCCGTGAGTCCCGTGACGGAACACACCAGGCTAAAAACCATTTTAAAAACGTTTAAAAACGCCAAAAGGCCGATGACGGTAATATTTTAAATACTCAAATATATTCAAAAGTATAGTTCTCAAATACCGTCATAAAATACCATTTGAAAATATAAGGCGAAATGCCAAATCTCGACAGTTCAACGTGTACGTTAAGCCACCCCTTAAACGTACCGATAAAATAGTTAGGAAAAAGGGTTTGACGAAATAACTCAAGTTCGCAAAATGCCAAAAGGCCATTTTGAAAGTACACACGAGTTGGTAAAGATACCGAAAAGCTATTTTGAAATACACACGCAGCGGATAAAAACACAGTTCAAAATACACATTTGCAGTGGAAATAAAACAACCAGAAGTAAATACTCAATACTCAAAAACATGCCACAGCCAGTATCACCCAGGAAGCTCACCCCTTCACGATCGCTACTAGCTCGATCTCCGAGTACCTAAAAATAAAGCCCACGACGGGGTCAGCCACAATACTAAACAATGATATTGATCACATCATCATAAATAATTACATAACGATGTAATAATGAAGTAAGAATACTAACAATGTAATCTTAGCATTATAACCTTATTCATAGCAATCCATACTAAATCAATCCTTGACATATTCCACATTTCGTATTCTCAAATGACGAAATGAATTCAACAACAATCATCTGTACTGTGTTCCCAAAAATACCGATAATCCTCAAAACATCATCATAACTCATAAGCGCGGAAATGATCCAATCTGTGCCAAATCCTGTCCGTCGGATTACACAATCAAATCTCAACATGTATAAACCAACAATACACAACATATCTGTAGATCAACTACCACATGATAATGATAACAAATCCCGAACATCGATGTACAGTCCGAATGCTCATACGATCAATAACAATGATCAACCAATACATCACTGAGAATATCATCGACATGATAACTCCAATACGACCAACAAAGGATCAATGATAACCGAGAATACCCTCAACAAGGTAAACTCTAAACACGGTCATCAAAGATCAATAATAACCGAGCCCTCAACAAGGTAAACTCCAAATGATCAACAAAGGACCAACAATAACCGAGAATACCATCAACAAGGTAAACTCCAAATGATCAACAATAATGGATCTCAAAGAAATAACTTCGACTGTCGAACATACCCCTAGGGCGTATGTAATCACAAAACGTCGAACACATCCAAACATTTAAATGGACTATGAATGACCAAAAATTATACGGCTCAAAGATGGATATCACAGTACGCCCGATCCGGAAATATGTCTGTGCACATGTCCACCCCGTATACGGAATCCAGGATATACGAGGGACAATGTACCTAATTAGCCTCACTAACTATGTCTCATGTGCATGGTTCAATGTGGAAATACCAACACATAACCATAGTGTGCCCAGCTAAAAATCCTACACAATAACCAATCGGAATGCAAATATGATTCCAGATATGTCACGATGCAACATGACAACAAAACTCAAAGAATCACATATCCAATAAGGATCAAAAGACTCACCGAAGTGAACAATGACAAACTGACAAAGAAAAGTTGACACGACTAATCAATATCCAAAACAACAATCCTGGGATCATCATCCCCGACAAATGATCAACACGATCAACGATCTCAATACAATCAGCCCTGGGATCATCATCTCTCAACGAAATAATCAATACAAATCCCAATATACGAAACATCATCGTACAACATATACAACAACTCAACATATTAATTATCTTCATAACCGAACAATATTAAATTACCTCAAAACTGAAGACAATATCCTTTCCACGAACTAACATCCCTGAACGAATACACAGTTATGAATAATCCCGAAATAGGTATAGGCCATTTATACCAACAAACCACCATCCCGACATCAATATCGACACGGTAAACCTGTAACACCCCCAATCCGCTCAGGGATATTACACGCCGTAGAACCTTTCCTCAAGGATCTACCAGGCTGGTAACGACATTTAACATCTCGACAATGCCTTCGAGGCTACAATGACTCAGTAGACCGATTTGGTCTTTCCACAAATACATACAACTCAAATACAACTCATGCCCACGCAGGGGACAAAATACAACTACACCGTTTACGGGAACAATACAAAGAATGAAAATAAAGTACAATCGAACCGACACACGATGTACGGTTCCTCATGTGATTAGTATCGATCATCTTTCATCATCCTTCGTGCCGACTCGTGTTATGCTCCAAAACACGAATGCAAAACAGACATCCACCCCGAATACTGGGGTTAGCAAACTCCACCGTTTTGCTAGTGCAAATACAAAGTGCAAATACGAGCCATACAATTCACATTCCACGAATAACAATAACCGAGGATCCTCAAAGATCCAAACGAAACGAAAAGTACTTCCCGAGGCAAGGGTTTGAGAAAACATTTCAAAAACGAAATATCATAAATCAATGGAAGTAATTTATAAAACAGTTTAGAATGCCATCGAGAGTTTTAATAGAAAACAATTTAGGATTATCAAATCCTACTTTTCGAAAACCGAAAGACAAAAGGGGTCACCGCCCCAAAGGTTTACTTTCTGAAAAAATGACATTAACCAACCGTTGGGATTTTAGCCCCAAATCCGTAAAACGACTTTTACAAAACCATTGGGATTTTAGCCCCAAATCTCATCAACTCACAGTACACAAGAACGACCAGGAGGTTCGTATCCCAACATCAAAGTCCACAAATAAAGGATTTAAAACAAACAACAAAATACTCAAGTGACATCCTAGCCAAGTAAGCCAAACGAACAACTTACCTCTTACACACTTAGTCGATGCATGCAATCATGAAAACAGTTCAAAAGTACTCATTTCCGGAAATGCCAATATCAAATCACATTTGCAAAAATGCACCACAATTAACCGTCGATCCACACCTCCGTGGACCCCTACCGAGACCCCGTCGGATCTAACCCGTAGTGGTTAAAAGCAAAGCTCGTCGATCCACACCTCCGTGGACCCCTACCGAGACCCCGTCGGATCTAACCCGTAGTGAGCATACACACACACACGTTACTCATGCAATACTAACATGCTAAGAATGTAAGTTCATTAAGAATACTCACTAGAGATGGCCATCAACTCGACACCATTATCAAACTCTTCAAAAATACCATAACAAGATTAAATACGGAATACACGATTCCATAACTTAAACAATAGGAGTATCATCATAAAATCCTTCAACGTTCAAAATAATCAAATCATAATAAATTCCCAAAACACACCGTTCACAAAACACACGCGTTTTGAAAGAAAGCCTTTAACGAGGCCAAATCAAATCCTTTTGAAACTTCATTTCAAATAACCAAACAAACACATCAAGACGACCACCGATCATCATATACATAAACGAGAAAAGTATGGGCAAGGTACTTGCCTCGATACGCGAGCACGGAACCACGAACGGATACGGCTCAGCGGGAAGCTTCGGGCGCCCGATGCTAACGAAAAGGAATACGACGAAGCGGAGCGGAAGAATCAAGCACGGACCGCAAGGAACCGTGGAAATGAACCTAACGATTCGAATAGCACAATCACAACCACTTCTAACGATTACGGAAATGGAATACACCCGGAAACCCGCCTACGATTCATGTATATTCATACAAAAATAACAACGGGCGGACCACAACCAAACCCTCTCGATTCCATAAAAATCCACAAAATATCCATGAATCCGTAGGAAAACTAAAGATACTAACAATATCAATCGTATACATCATGAATCCACCAACGAAGCGGAACGAATCGGAAGAAAAACCCAAAACCCCCAAATTAATCGAAATAGGGTTTTAGAGCATTACCTTGGAAGATTCAAGTGTTAAGATCCGTAGAACACGCGTTAGATTGATTATCCGAGCCTCACAATCGAAAAGAAATGATGAAAATCGACCCGGATGAAGAACTCTCCCCCTCTATACTTTCTCTCTCGCGGCGCAGTGGAAAATGGGGAAGGAAATGAGCTTCACGCTCAAAAAGACATTTATAGTGTAACACGGCAGACCCTATCGGCGGCCTATCGGCCGATAGGCCCAACCGATAGCCATACGGATCGGCCGTGAAGTCTATCGGCCCCCTATCGGCCGAAAGGCTCTGGAAGTGCTCGGCCAAAACTAAAACGACCATAACTCTCTCGTCCGGACTCCGATTGACTCACCGTTTGAACCATTGGAAAGCTAACTCGATGTTCTATAATATTGCAAAGATTTATAATTTTTGGAGTTACCAAAAATTAATGGTGATCTAACAAAGACGAACTCATACTTAGAAAAGTCGTTTAGAAATCCTGAATTCAACAAAACGACACCGAAACCCGAACCTGAATACGAACCGAAGATACGGTTACGAAGTACTCACAAAGGCGAATCTAAGAGCTAGTAGGACACACAATTCCGACCACCCGAAGGCTCGAAATTCGACAACGGAAGGTAATTACCCCAAACTTTGGGAAATTACGAAAATGGCCCAAATGCTCGAAAATCACGATACGTGATCGAATAACCAAACCGAAGTTCACAACACGTCCAACAAAGATAAACGGACTTGCGGGAAACTCGAAACAACGATTTGGATGAGATTCGCAAGAATCGAACTCAAGTGCGGAAAAGTCGCTAAAAGCACAGAACTCAACGAAAGCGACACCGAAGCGAACTCGGATGTCAAACAGTGTAGAATTAATCATTCTCAGAATGACGAAACGGTCATGAGCGAGTCGTCAAAACGGACTCCGACCGAAAAAAAAGAAATTACCGGAAATCGAAAATTGCGGATATTACATTCTACCCTCCTTAAAAGAAGTTTCGTCCCGAAACTTAAAACAAGTAGGGAGAAGAAATATTCCGCCAGGAAAAACTCAACGAGACACACAAGAATGCGTAACTAATGCCCAACGGCGAAATGTTACAAACAACGCAAAGGAATATACGGCGTGTAAACACGCTCCACGGTGACCAACACAACGTCGCCGTTAGGGATATAATAAAACCGACAAGTGACAAGCGTCATCAAACGGATACTATAGCCAAGTCAATTATCCGATAATCACAAAACACAACGAACGAAAATCAATATGATTGATCAACCCAACGGTACATCAATCAAAACGCGAGTCAACCGCTTGAACAAACACGGAATCCCATCGCCTAAGGGATGGAAGATTGAAAACGAAACTAATTTCCCGAACTAAAGGGAATTACGAAGGAGCCCGAGCGTTCAACAATCACGAAGCGAGAACAAAACCGAACAAACAAGCGATCGAGACAACAAAAATCGAAGAATCATGTTCGAATCACGAAGAACAATAAAGTTCAACAATAACTCCCAGGATGATCTGGTGAGAACTACAAGACATGCATTCCCATAAGATCCACAGGAAAGGGAATAGCGATTGAAAAGTCACAACGACAAATAAGTTATTCCGAAATGATATCACACTCGTTCGATAAACAGAAACAAGGGCAGACAAGCTCGAAATGTCAACGAACATAAATGAGTCGACAAAGTAGAAAATACGAAGTTCAAAATCCGATCCTTCGAATAAAAGGACTAGTAGAACCAAATGATGTTACTCCCAACAAAGTTCACAAGAATCGAACCGAACTCGAAAAAGTCACACCGATAACCGGATCGACCCACAACAAGATCACGGCTCGTTCGGACGATGAAATCGAAATACCGAACAAGTTCATAAAGTACCAACGAACATGAGCGAATCGATAGGCGGGAAGAGAAAACACGAAGTCAAAATAGTACGGGCATTACCTCCGACCTCGTCCACGAAATTCACAAAAACGGAGCAAGGTAACAAGACATTAAACAATCGACGCATAACGGAACCATCACCGATGCACACGGTCATACCAAATCAAGCTCTAACGGCTCGCACATGCGCGACAACGCAGAAATTGCCATGAGGCGACAACATTCAATACCAACACTCCGCCTCTCACGGGGCTAGCACAACCAATGTGTGGAAAGCGTCTCAACGCTCACACCGCCAATTCGGTCATACTCGGGAGAAAGTATCAAAGGACAACGCGAACATCACACATACATACCCGGCCCTCAAACGGGAATGGATAGGTTTTAAAAACGAAAACCTCATTTTGAAAATAATTTAGAAGAACACCGATTGATCTTGAGTATCATCTTTCAAAAAAAAGTACAAACGTGAAACATCGTTATCGAGACATTGGAGAACCATTTCGCATTTGATAAAAATGAAGACACTTTCTCTTAGTGAAAACTTTCAAAATATTCGACCCTCGGGTCTAAATAAAATTGTTGAAAATATCTCAAAATATTTTGGTCCTCGAGGTAGAAAATTTTTGAAATATATTGTGGCACCTTGGATGTACCACAAGAAAATAACTCATTTGAAAAGTATGTCTCGAAGTTTATTTTTCTAAGATACTCTTGGTTTTCAAATATCCTATTGGCCAGAATGCCCAAAACTCACACCTACCGACGTTCACTAAAACAACTCCTAGCACACGCACCAAAAGCGTTTAAAATCAAGACAATATATGTCCTTAAGCGGAAATAAACGATAAAATACCACATTGAGAACAAAACCACCGATAAAATACTCTCCCATGGCGGCTAGTGAACAAGTCGACGCGTATAAGCACAAAGCTTTTACAATAGAACTTGTAAAACGTGCAAATCGATTCGAAAATCATCGACAACGAACAAAAACAACAATAAAAGGACATCACAAACGACAATACTCCTCGTATAAATCAAATACGAAAGTCGACTAAATACGTGTCGTGAAATCAAAATTCACATAAAAATTCCACCACTTAACAAATAATCATAAAAATAGCTCGTGTCACACGAGGCACAACACAAAGAAGGGAGACTTACTTCCACAGGTCGCACGAAGATGATGATCGCCCCACGATACTAATCACGACCAACAAACTCAAACGACGCGTCGCGACACGACTCAGTCAGATAAAAATCCAACGAAACAAGACTCAAACAACACGACTTGACCCGACAGCCTAGGTTCCCTCAACCTAATCTCCGATACCATTTATGTAACACCCCCAATCCGCTCAGGGATATTACACGCCGTAGAACCTTTCCTCAAGGATCTACCAGGCTGGTAACGACATTTAACATCTCGACAATGCCTTCGTGGCTACAATGACTCGATGGACCGATTTGGTCTTTCCACAAATACATACAACTCAAATACAACTCATGCCCACGCAGGGACAAAATACAACTACACCCGTCTGGCAGGAACAATACAAAGAATGGAAAATAAAGTACAATCGAACCGACACACGATGTACGGTTCCTCATGTGATTAGTATCGATCATCTTTCATCATCCTTCGTGCCGACCACGTGTTATGCTCCAAAACACGAATGCAAAACAGACATCCACCCCGAATACTCGGGGTTAGCAAAACTCCACCGTTTTGCTAGTGCAAATACAAAGTGCAAATACGAGCCATACAATTCACATTCCACGAATAACAATAACCGAGGATCCTCAAAGATCCAAACGAAGCGAAAAGTACTTCCCGAGGCAAGGGTTTGAGAAAACATTTCAAAACGAAATATCATAAATCAATGGAAGTAATTTATAAAACAGTTTAGAATGCCATCGAGAGTTTTAATAGAAAACAATTTAGGATTATCAAATCCTACTTTTCAAAACCGAAAGACAAAAGGGGTCACCGCCCCAAAGGTTTACTTTCTGAAAAAATGACATTAACCAACCGTTGGGATTTTAGCCCCAAATCCGTAAAACGACTTTTACAAAACCATTGGGATTTTAGCCCCCAATCTCATCAACTCACAGTACACAAGAACGACCAGGAGGTTCGTATCCCAACATCAAAGTCCACAAATAAAGGATTTAAAACAAACAACAAAATACTCCAGTGCCACCCTAGCCAAGTAAGCCAAACGAACAACTTACCTCTTACACACTTAGTCGATGCATGCAATCATGAAAACCGTTCAAAAGTACTCATTTCCGGAAATGCCAATATCAAATCACATTTGCAAAAATGCACCACAATTAACCGTCGATCCACACCTCCGTGGACCCCTACCGAGACCCCGTCGGATCTAACCCGTAGTGGTTAAAAGCAAAGCTCGTCGATCCACACCTCCGTGGACCCCTACCGAGACCCCGTCGGATCTAACCCGTAGTGAGCATACACACACACACGTTACTCATGCAATACTAACATGCTAAGAATGTAAGTTCATTAAGAATACTCACTAGAGATGGCCATCAACTCGACACCATTATCAAACTCTTCAAAAATACCATAACAAGATTAAATACGGAATACACGATTCCATAACTTAAACAATAGGAGTATCATCATAAAATCCTTCAACGTTCAAAATAATCAAATCATAATAAATTCCCAAACACACGTTCACAAAACACACGCGTTTTGAAAGAAAGCCTTTAACGAGGCCAAACCGAAATCCTTTTGAAACTTCATTTCAAATAACCAAACAAACACATCAAGACGACCACCGATCATCATATACATAAAGCGAGAAAAGTATGGGCAAGGTACTTGCCTCGATACCGCGAGCACGGAACCACGAACGGATACGGCTCAACCGAAGCTTCTAACGCCCGATGCTAACGAAAGGAATACGACAACGAGCGGAGCGGAAGAATCAAGCACGACCGCAAGGAACCGGCGGAAATGAACCTAACGATTCGAATAGCACAATCACAACCACTTCTAAACGATTACGGAAATGGAATACACGGAAACCCGCCTACGATTCATGTATATTCATACAAAAATAACAACGAGGCGGACCACAACCAAACCCTCTCGATTCCATAAAAATCCACAAAATATCCATGAATCCGTAGGAAAACTAAAGATACTAACAATATCAATCGTATACATCATGAATCCACCAACGAAAGCGGAACGAATCGGAAGAAAAACCCAAAACCCCCAAATTAATCGAAATAGGGTTTTAGAGCATTACCTTGGAAGATTCAAGTGTTAAGATCCGTAGAACACGCGTTAGATTGATTATCCGAGCCTCACAACCGAAAGAAATGATGAAAATCGACCCCGGATGAAGAACTCTCCCCCTCTATACTTTCTCTCTCGCGGCGCGATGGAAAATGGGGAAGGAAATGAGCTTCACGCTCAAAAGCAGACATTTATAGTGTAACACACGGCCAGACCCTATCGGCCGGCCTATCGGCCGATAGGCCCAACCGATAGCCATACGGATGCCGCGGTAGGGTCTATCGGCCCCCTATCGGCCGAAAGGCTCTGGAAGTGCTCGGCAAAACTAAAACGACCATAACTCTCTCAGGACTCGATTGACTCACCGTTTGAACCATTGGAAAGCTAACTCGATGTTCTATAATATTGCAAAGATTTATAATTTTTGGAGTTACCAAAAATTAATGGTGATCTAACAAAGACGAACTCATACTTAGAAAAGTCGTTTAGAAATCCTGAATTCAACAAAGCGACAGAAACGAACACGAATACGAACCAGAGATACGGTTACGAAGTACTCACAAAGGCGAATCTAAGAGCTAGTAGGACACACAATTCCGACCACCCGAAGGCTCGAAATTCGACAACGGAAGGTAATTACCCCAAACTTTGGGAAATTACGAAAATGGCCCAAATGCTCGAAAATCACGATACGTGATCGAATAACCGAAGTTCACAACACGTCCAACAAAGATAAACGGACTTGCGGGAAACTCGAAACAACGATTTCGGATGAGATTCGCAAGAATCGAACTCAAGTGCGGAAAAGTCGCTAAAAGCACAGAACTCAACGAAACGACACCAAAGCGAACTCGGATGTCAAAAGTGTAGAATTAATCATTCTCGGAATGGCCGAAGCGGTCATGAGCGAGTCGTCAAAACGGACTCCGACCGAAAAAAAGAAATTACCGGAAATCGAAAATTGCGGATATTACATTCTACCCTCCTTAAAAGAAGTTTCGTCCCGAAACTTAAAACAAGTAGGGAGAAGAAATATTCCGCCAGGAAAAACTCAACGAGACACACAAGAATGCGTAACTAATGCCCAACGGCGAAATGTTACAAACAACGCAAAGGAATATACGGCGTGTAAACACGCTCCACGGTGACCAACACAACGTCGCCGTTAGGGATATAATAAAACCGACAAGTGACAAGCGTCATCAAACGGATACTATAGCCAAGTCAATTATCCGATAATCACAAAACACAACGAACGAAAATCAATATGATTGATCAACCCTTGTACATTCATAATAAAAATCAATTTGACCAGGTGTCTAAGCATTACCGATTCCAAATTCAATCTTAAATACGATTACAAGTTTCCTCCTTGTACATTCATAATAAAAATCAATTACCGATTATCAGCATCAATCCGGACGATCCGATAAATTCAACATTATAGATAACCATATTCCAAAGGTTTCAAATAATTCCATTATCCGAATTGAACACTTGTTCAATACGTATAAATTCTCAAACTCAAAAGTGAATCATAATCTTATCAAACTCGGAACCATATTCGTATTCCTATATGAATATTGTATCAAAACACATAACTTAGTTCTAGATATGAATATTCCATATTCATATCTAAAACACCAACACCTCTTAAACATGTTCATCAATTCATATAATCCAAAGTTTCCTTAAGAACACAACTAATTCCGAAATCACATTCAAAATGTCCAATACGACATAATCTGATGTGTTCTAACATCTAAACAATCCTTATTCACAATTCAAGGTGTATATAATCATGTTCTTCAACATATACTTCTCATAACATCATGAATCGCAACAAACCACCAAGAACATCGAGAATACCACGATTCCATAATCATAACAACATAATCAAGGCATTTGATCATCAATTCATTATCTTCCCTTGACAAAATTCCGGTAAATACCAAGAATCATCAAAACAATACCAATTCAGTCACCATTCATACGAAAACGTGTAGAATTTTCCAAGTTCTACTCATTGAGGCATTTTATCGAACACTTAAGGTGCATAGTCCAATTCAATCGTTTAACGAAGAAATACTCGAATTTATTCCACAAAACTTCAAGAGTAATGAATGATTCCGAGAATACAACAAAGTTCCATCAATAATCTGGATTAAAACGAATCAAATCGGCCAAAACACCAAGAAGCTCCAAAAATTTCCAAAACCAAGAGTTTAGGTGATCTTACCTTCGATCCTGGCGGAAGAAGATGTTAAACACGAATCCATCTTCCAAAATATGTTGCTCTATGATGTCTCAGGCTCAAAACCTTCAATTCCTACTAAAAATCGTGAAGGAGGAGGAAAAATTCTGAAAAATGGTCAAATGACCCGTCGCCCAGGCTTATATAGTCGAGACCTGCCGACACCCTTACGT
Organism: Orobanche coerulescens; assembly: GCA_033398695.1. Taxonomy (NCBI): domain Eukaryota; kingdom Viridiplantae; phylum Streptophyta; class Magnoliopsida; order Lamiales; family Orobanchaceae; genus Orobanche; species Orobanche coerulescens. The sequence continues at coordinate 185,874,637 of CM065801.1, forward strand.
ACGTAACCGGCAATTTCCTTACGTATGTAATCGACCTTGAAAACAATCTACCAGCTTGGCCGACACCCTTACGTACGTAATCGGCACAAGCTTACGTACGTAATAGGCACTTACGGCCGTAACCGGCCGCACCCTTACGGCCATTATCGGCCAGTCTTTATGCCGAGTGAGTCACTACCGACCGTGATCGGCCATCCAGTGAGTCCTCGGCCACGATTCGGCCAGCTGCCTCCTAACGTATGCAACACTTAATCCATTGCGTACGTAATACGTACATTGACTTGCTACAGTAATATACTCGTATTACGTACGTAATACACCCTGTATAGCGTACGTAAATCCATTCGTTGACTCACCTGTCGACATCCGCTTCCGAAAGCTGTCAACACAGGGCCCACCTGTGGATCCTGTCTGATTCCTCTTGTTACGTACGTAATGCCTTATACATAACGTACGTAAAACATAAAATTTAGCGTACGTAAGTCCTTAAGCTTAGCGTACGTAATGGCCTTCTGTACTTGGCCAAAATCCAACTGTTCCTGTCCGATGTCTCGCCATACATAATACAAACATACGGCATACTGAATATATATATTGTATCCAATAATATTCTCATTTGATATACCCGATATCAAAATTAAAACAACCTGATATATCATATTCTCAAATGTAGTTGTCAACCAAATACGACAATTATACAAATAGTCTCAGTTCTCAATTTATTTTATCCATACTGTATAGACACCAAGCTATACAATATACCTCAGATAAAATAATACGAAAAATTTATACTGAAAATCTAGGTATTACAAGAGGAGACAAGTAGATGTCCATGTCATTACCAGTTTGTTTGGGACCTGGTATCAAAGTAGACAGCATTGTTGGAACGGGATCGGATATTGTGCCGTGTTGCAGAAGCGTAAATTTAAAGTGCGGAAATAAACGACACAAGGATTTATAGAGGTTCGGCTATAATCGAGCCTACGTCCTCTCTCGGTGTATCTTTTTCTATAGGATAAAGATCAAAACCTCCGCACCTCTATTCTATCGGTCGAGGGATAACCGTTACAATCACGTCTTCTATTGGTCCGTGATAAACCACTCGTACTTGTCGTTGCATCGGTCCAAGTTAAACCATTTTCCTTTTCTATCGGACAAGAAATCAACCTCTCTGGCTTTCTATGGGTACTAGATAAACCTCACTTAGATATCGATTGCGATTCTAATAATGTCGTATCTTTGATCCTAATAACACCGAATCCAATCGTATCTTTTCTTTTACCAGTCGTGTATGTTTTCGTGAATTCTCACTCAAACACTTACAATTAAGCTCAATATCAACAACAAGAATGTGTATAATAATATCACAAGTATAGACTATTTGATCAAGGTTGTTGTACTCAAACAATACCATAGGGATGGTATTTATAGGCTCCATCATCAAACTAGCCGTTAGCTGCCAGGGCCATCATTACGTACGCTATATGATCTCCATTACGTACGTAAGCTATTTTACGTACGTTAACCTTCATTGGTTACGTACGTTAGCCTCTACACAAAACAGTCCAGGGAGTTTCGTCATTTTAGGTTACGTACGTTAGCAATTCTGTATTACGTACGTTAACATTACATCACTGATGACGTCATATATCCGTTGCATGCTTTTCTGACTTTGACTCCTACAACGTTCACTTGTTTGAACTGTATTACGTACGTTATTCATCTTCCATTACGTACGTAAGCTTCCTCATATTACGTACGTTAACATAGTATTGTTACGTACGTTAGCTTAGATTTTCTCTAGCATTTTGCACTTCGTTTTCCTTCAATGCTTGCTTCGTCTCTTCGTTGTTTTGTTTTGTTTATTGCCTTTAATCATCAAAACACTTTTAATTTATGTATGGAATAAAATGTTCCAACAATCTCCCCCTTTTCGATGATTACAAAACAACAAAACGCCAATGGGATTTACCTGCAAAAATACAAATATATGTATATCTTTACAGACCAAAATTTTCGACTTTGTCCATTTCGTTGGAATCTTCTCCGATTTTTTTCGACTCCTTCTTTTCTTTTCTCCTTATCTTTTCTCATTTTTAATTTTTCATCGTCTTTTCGACGTCTCCTTATTTTTGTTCAACTCCTTCATTTTTCTAATTCTTTTTGTATGCTATCGATTTTCTTCGATTTTTCTCCCCCTTTCAAGGTTAATCACATTTTCGACTTATTTATCCATTCTCCTATCTCTCCCCCTTTTTGTATTCATCAAAAACATGCAATAAAATACCAATAAATAATTCAATAAATAATGAAATATGCAGGAATAAATACAATGGTATTAACTCCCCCTGAAAATATTATCTGTTCTAAAAATAATTACTCCCCCTGAGTAAAATACCAAAAATCAATGTTTGGGGATCCAACCTATAGTTGGTTTTTGTTTAGAAATGGAGATGATATTTGAAACGATTGTTCCTTTAGGAACACAAATTTTCTTAATTTTTATCGTCCATCTCGGGCTTTTGCAACTTGAGATATGATGCCCGATTTTTAAACACTTTTCGCAATGGGGTATTTTGAAATTAACGGATTCGTTTTTCAAACGAGTTTTGAATCCTAACCCCTCTTTATTCAAAGTAAAATTTTGAACACCAAGCATTTGTTCAAATTTCTCGTTTCCGCGCGAGAATTTCTTTGTCAAAGATTTAAGCTCGGTTTGGATTTTAGCGAGATCATTCTTCAAAATATTTTCATTTTCAATACACTTTGAATGATCGATTTCAACAAATTTTCGCTTTTTGATAATTTTGGAAATTTCAATTTCCAAAGATTTAATTTTAGACTTAAGGGATTTGATTTCCGATAATGCATTTTAAAAATCCATATGAAGTAATTCAAATGCATCAAAAAGTTCATCACGGGAGGATGTACTAACCTGGATTTCGACGTCGCTGTCATCGAACGAACTCCGGGCCATGAGAGCGAGATTATTTTGTTCGATAAATTCATCGTCTTCGTCTTCATCGCTCCATGTTGCCACGAGGACCTCCTTCTTGGGTTTGGCACGACAATGCTCAGCGAAGTGGCCTGGTTTTCCACATAGTCGACAAGAGTTGTCGAATTTCTTCGTTTCGCTCGAGATATCCTTCTTCCTCCAGTTTAATAAAGTTTGGAACTTATTAATATTCTTGGCATAATATGCCGCTTCTTCGTCGCTTTCCTCCACCGGAATTTCTTCTTTCTTTCTCGAAATCTTAGCCTTCATGGCTAACGATCATTCCTTCGGCTTTGGCTTGACACTTCGTGATTTTAATACAATCTCATAATTGATTAGTGAACCAACAAGGGTATTAAAATCGAGCGTGTTGAGATCTTTGGATTCCATAATCGCGGTCATGGTGCCGTCCCATTCGCTAGGTAGTGATCGTAAAATTTTCTTAACTTTTTCACTACTAGATAATGGTTTTCCGAACGAAGAAAGTCCATTGGTGATGACCGAAAATCGGTCGAGCATATTGGTGATGGACTCGTCACCCTTCATCATGAATAACTCGTAGCCATGGAGAAGCATATTGATCTTCGTCTCCTTGAGTTGAGTTGTCCCTTCGTGCGTGATTTCAAGAATTTTCCATATTTCGTTCGCACTTTCACACGATGAGATTCGATTGACCTCTTCGGGATTTAAGGCACAAAATAAAAGTTGGGTGGCCTTACAATTTAGATGGTCATTTTTCCAATCGGCATCGTCGTATTCTTCAAAAGATTTGAGCATACCGTCGGATTTGATAGGAACTTTTGGGCCAAGACAAATAATCTTCCAAATCTCTATATCGTAGGCACGAATAAAGATTGACATCTTTTTCTTCCATGTCAAATAATTTGAGCTATCGAAGAATGGTGGCCGGTTGAGAGCAAGTCCTTCGACTGGAGATAATTGAAACACCATTTTTGGATCTTTTCTCCGTGGATGTTAAGACGCGTATTGGAGTACTGCTCCGATACCAATTGTTGGAACGGGCTCGGATATTGCGCCGTGTTGCGGAAGCATAAATTTAAAGTGCGGAAATAAACAACACAAGGATTTATAGAGGTTCGGCTATAATCAAGCCTACGTCCTCTCACGGTGTATCTTTTTCTATAGGATATAGATCAAAACCTCCGCACCTCTCTTCTATTGGTCGAGGGATAACCGTTACAATCACGTCTTCCATTGGTCCGTGATAAACTACTCGTACTTGTCTTTGCATCGGTCCAAGTTAAACCGTTTTCCTTTTCTATCGGACAAGAAATCTGTTGGGATTCGGTGCCTAAAACGAAGGCCCAACGAAAGCGGTAAAACGAAAATTAATTCGATCCGAATCACTATGAGGATCGATCGAGCAACATATACGAATATAAAATGAAAAACAAGAGTTATAAGAAACTCACCCTTGAAGTCCGTTGATTAAATGGTAACCTTATCTTGAGCTATTCCCCAAGCTTTGATTGATCTCTACGAATCCAATCCGATCCAAGATCTTGAATGATCCAATGCCAAAAGCACCACATCTCTACTTGCCACGTGCCGGAGAAACGATCGGAATGACAACACCTGATTAACCTCCAAGGTTACGGCTAGAATCAAGTGATGAAGCTTTTTGATTATAGCACTCTAAGTGTATAATCTATCTCTCAATTTTATCTCTTGATATTTTTCTCTAAGAAAACTCTCAAGAACACATAAAGAAGAAGATGAAGATGAAGAAGTTCTTTTCTCTCTCTTGAAAAGCTTCTCTCACGTTAGAAAAGCTTTACAAAACAAGTGATGAGAGTCTTCATTTTACTCTCCATAAAATCCTCCCAAATCAAGACCAAATAATTAAAATTAATTAATTAAAACATCTTGTTCCCATGATACTTCAAGTCATCCACCAATTAAGGTGGAGACAATGACCAAAGGAAAAAGGAGGGAAAATGGGGCGGCCATCTAGAAGGAGCCGGGACGAGTTCGGTTCGTTTCGGACTCCCGTGAGTCCAAACAGATAAACTCCTATTCCGTTCCGATGTATTTGTGTCGATTAATTAATCCAATCAATTAATCACATTAAATACATAACAACATAATTAATTTCTCCAAGAAATAATTATATCTATGAATTAAATTAATCACTCAGTAATTTATTTAATTCATTAGGCCGTAAATCAATTTATCCAATAAATCGATTTAAACATCTAATGTCCCAAATTAGATATCCAATATCTAATATTCATAATGAGATAATAAGCTTGATACATTCCATCGTCAATCCTATTGCGCGACTCGGTAGGTACGTCTCAATCAGCAATGGGAGGAACCAAAGAGTAGTACCACCACCTATCCAGCCTGGCGGCCTACACTGTACCCCAACTGAGAACGAATGATTGGGATCATTCAAGAACCATTCTGTCGCGAATACCAGTATACGTTTAAACCCTTCTTTCAAATGTCCCGATCAAGTTATAGGGTCACGGTCACTCAAACCCTATCTGTACTTGACGCTATGCATGCATTAATGCAAATCAAGATCATCGAGCTTTCGTGTATCCAATATAACTAGATCCAATGCTTTGGCCAAAGACTTATGATCTCATCTGCCAATAACCGCATAGGACATATAACCCGCTCACTAACGGGAGAAAGAATTCTATCTTGGTATTCAGTAGACTGCTACACCGCCGTCAAGATGCACGTCGAGGTTGATCCCCACCTCCCGGTTTATAGGGTCGAACTACTCTAATGAAAATCTTGACATCACAAGCACATCCCTACTAAATCCTCAAGTCGAAGGTTCACGAATACCTATCACAACCTTTCGATTCCATCATTGACTGCCCAGAGTGAAATCCGTGTGATGAATCGAGGGTGTGTCGGTTCGAGTATACTAATCTAATTAGCATACCTATAACGTGTGCTCCCACTAACCATTAGTGTTCGACAGGCACTCTCCATGTCAAAGAAGATAAACTTAATGCCCAGTCAAGTTTCATCGACTTGCGAACGATTAAGTATTTGAGCTATAAACCTTTCTAGTGCTGACCCCCTTATCCAATAAGGATTGGAACGTTTTGCTCTCAAATACATGAACTAGTTTCTATATATATATTTACGAGTTAGGAATGCCAGTAACTGCCAATAAATAAAGAAACATCCATTGCCTTATATAAATGATTTACATAATTACAAGTACAATGCCCTCACTCAACATCCTCTGAGTGGCATTCGAGGGAATACTCCTAACAATCTCCCACTTGCACTCAATGCCACACACTATGGTATCTAATACCCATGTTCTCCAGATGACGCTCCAAGCTAGTCTAAGAAAGTGGCTTGGTCAGTGGATCAGCGACGTTGTCGGCCGAGTCTACTCTGTGCAGCACAATGTATCCCTTGCGAACAAATTCTCTTACGAGATGATACTTCCTCTCAATATGTTTGGTGCTATTGTGAAACCTAGGCTCCTTGGCCTGTGCTACAACTCCGTTGTTGTCGCAGTACAGTGGAACAGGCAGCCCAGCACATGGTATCACTTGAGGTTCTCCCAGAAACTTCTTAATCCAGAACCCTTCCTTGGAAGCCTGCGAGGCTGCTTGATACTCAGCCTGGAAGGTGGAATCAGCAGTCGCGCTTTGCTTGGCACTACTCCAAGACACTGCTCCACCATTAAGAGTAAATATGTATCCAGAAGTAGACATCGAGTCGTCCTTCAGTCCTTGGAAGTCCGAATCAGTGTATCCCACCACATCCAATTCTCCACCGCCAAACATTAGAACCATATCTCTAGTCCTTCTCAAGTACTTGAGAACGTTCTTTACGGCAGTCAAATGTTCCCTACCTGGGTTTGCCTGAAACCTACTCACCACGCTTACAGCATGCGCGATGTCAGGTCTTGTACACAATATAGCATACATAAGGCTACCCACGGCCGAAGCATATGGTATATTACTCATTTCCTTTCGTTGTTCCTCACTTTGTGGACACATCTTCAAGGAGAGTTTTATTCCATGTCGCATCGGTAGGAACCCGCTTTTAGAATCATCCATCTTAAATCGCTTTAAGATCTTATCTTTATAGAGGTCTTGGGAAAGACCTATTGTTCTCTTCGCTCTATCCCGGTAGAGTCGAATTCCAAGAATATAGGTTGCTTCTCCCAAGTCTTTCATGGAGAAATTTCTCGAAAGCCAAGCTTTCATAGAAACGAGCATTCCCACATCATTTCCTATTAGTAGAATATCATCCACATATAGTACTAAGAATGCGATCTTGCTCCCACTAACCCTCTTGCATACAAAAGGTTCCTCTTCATTTTGCATGAAGTCAAACTCTTTAACCGCCTCGTCAAAACGAAGGTTCCAACTACGCGATGCTTGCTTCATTCCATAAATGGAACGCTGAAGCTTGCACACTTTCTGAATATCGACTTCAGACACAAAGCCTTTAGGCTGCTCCATATAGATTTCCTCCTCTAGAAATCCATTAAGGAAAGCCGTCTTTATGTCCATTTGCCATATCTCATAATCGTGATAGGCAGCTATAGCAAGCATCATGCGAATAGACTTGATCATGGCTACGGGAGAGAAGGTATCGTGGTAATCGATCCCTTCCTTCTGGGTATAACACTTTGCCACAAGCCTGGCCTTATAGGCGTCAACCTTGCCATCACCATCAGTCTTTCTCTTGTAGATCCACTTGTTCCCAATAGGCACTATGCCCTTGGGGTGGTCTACTAGAGTCCAGACCTGATTGACATGCATCGAGTCTATCTCATCTTCCATAGCTTCATGCTATTTCGCGAAGTCTACATCCACCATCGCTTGGTCATAGGTCGTCGACTCGGTCTCTTGGCTATCACTTGGAACCTCATGGAGACCCAACACCTCCAAGTGCACAAGCCCATACCTCTCAGGTAAATGAGACACCCTACTAGACCTGTGAGGTGGTTGTACTTGTGTTTCGGAAGGTTCGGTTCCAGTTTCTTGCACAGGTGTCTCCCGAGGAGTTTCATTGTATTCTTCTAAAGAAATACTTCTACCTGCTCCGCCTTCCTGAATGAACTCATCTTCCAGGAAGTGTGCTTGTAAAGCAACAACGATCTTTCAATCTTCGTGCATGTAGAATAGATATCCCATCGTCCCAAATGGGAATCCAATGAAACGTCCCTTCGCGGACCTAGCTTCCAACTTTTCCACCTTAGTCTTCTTGACATAGGCGGGACATCCCCAAATCCTAATATGATTAAGACTTGGTTTCCTGCCCTCCCACATCTCATGTGGAGTTTTAGGAACGGATTTGGAAAGACATCTGTTCAAGATATAAGCGACAGTCAGGAGTGCATACCCCCACAGGTAAATCGGTAAGTCAGTATAGCCCAGCATGGAACGGACCATGTTCAACAAGGTCCGGTCCCTTCTTTCTGACACACCATTTAACTGAGGAGTACCTGGATGTGTTAGTTGTGAAACTATTCCATGTTCCTTAAGGAACTAGTCAAACTCCGTACTCATATACTCGCCATCTCGGTCCGACCGAAGTGCTTTGATATGATTACCAGTTTGTTTCTCGACTAGGGCCTTGAATTACTGGAATTTCTCAAAGGCCTCGGATTTATGTTTCATTAAGTACATAACCATTCCTAGTATGATCATCTGTAAATGTAATGAAATATTGATATCCGTCACGCGCTGCTTCCAAAGCACCACATACGTCGGTATGGATTAATCCCAGTTTATCAGCGGCTCTTTCAAAAGTCCCTGTGAAGGGGGACTTAGTCATTTTGCCTTTAAGGCAAGATTCATAAGTAGGAAAGGGATCCGATCCCAATGGACCCATAAGTCCATCTTTTTCCATTTTGTAAACCTTGGTCTGACCAACATGACCAAGTCTAAGATGCCATTTCAAAACTTGATTGGTTTCATCCCTACCACGTTTTCTAGTCATAGTATTCACAACTACTTTGTTGTTGAGATTTAGATGATACAATCCATTTAACAATGTAGCTGTACCCACTAGTTTATTTCTGAAATAAATTTTGCAGGAACCATCACCAATGATAAATGAAAAGCCTTTTCGGTCCATGACCGGAATGGATACAATGTTTTTGTGCCCCTTGGGCAAAACAAGTACATCTTCTAAAGTCAAAACAAAGCCGGATTCTAAACCCAAAAGAAGTGATCCTATGTCGGTCGCCTCGACACTATGCCCGCTTCCGACTGTGATCATAACTTCTCCAGCTCCAAGCTTCCTACTTTGTTCCAGATCCTGATTCACGGTACATATATGAGAACTAGCACCAGAATCCAGTATCGAGGAAGTAGAAAATACAGTAGCAGAACAATTTGTTTCCAAAACTAAAATTTCTTGTAACACCCCCAAAACTGACCGGGAATATTACAGCGCCGTGGGCCCCATATTGAAACCCACAAGGCTAAAATCATTTTCGAAAACGTTTAAAAATGCCAAAAGGCCCTTTTGAAGTACACACACACAGCGGATAAAACACAGTTCAGAAGAATACCGAAAAGCCATTTAGAAACATACACACACAGCAGATAAAAACATAATTAAATACATTTGCAGCGGAATTAGAAAAACCAGAAAAGAATACACAATCCGAACAATCACGCCATAGCCAATATCATCGGAAAGATCATCCCTTCACAACCGCTACTAGCTCGAACTCCGAGTACCTAAAAGATAAAGCCCACGATGGGGTCAGCCATAATACTCAACAATGATAACGATCACATCACAAAAACAATACATATCAATGTAATTACAAGGTAAGAATAATTCCAGTGTAACCTTACTGATCCATCACAATCCATATCAAATCAGTTCTTACCATAATCCACGTCCCGCGTCCTTAAGTGATGAATGAATTCAAAAGTAACCACCTGTACTGTAACCGAAACAATACCAAAATTCCCAAACTTATCATATCTCAATTATAGAATGTTCTGTCCAAGACTAACTCTGTCAGCTGGGTCGCACAATCGGATCCCAATCCTGATAAAACCGATATCACATGGCACACCTGTAATCCAACTGTTCCGAGATAATAGCAAGTCCCGAATATCAATTCAAAACATGAATGTTTACACAATCAATAATGATAAACAATTAATGCATCACAACGGAAATATCAATGACATGATATTTCCACACAAGATCGACAAAGGATCAACCACGATTGAGAATACCATGATGTGGTAACTCCAACAAGATCAATGAAAGATCAACCACGGGGAATGCCAACAATACGGTAACTCCAACGATATCGATAAAGAATTGACAACCAAAAATACCTACGGTACGATAAACTCCAATAAGATCAAGTAGGGTCAACAACCGAGAATACTGACGGCACAGTAAACTCTAACAAGATCAATAAGGACCAACAACCGGGAATACCAACGATACGGTAAACTCCAAAATGAGCAATAAGGAATCGACAACCGAGAATACCGACGACACGGTAAACTCCAATAGGGATAATAAGGGATCAACAATCGAGAATACCAACGGTAAGGCAAACTCCCAAACGGAATCAATAAGGATCTATAAAGAACGAGACTACCAATGATAGGGGGAACTCCAAACGAGATTAATAAAGGATCGATAACAAACAAGTTGACCAACGATATGGTAACTCCAAACGAGATCAGAAAAGGATCAACGGGGACAGATACATGAGAGAATATAATCGTTAACCATATACAAATCATATATACGGGATTTCAAAGACAACCCAAATATCGAACAGATCCAATTATGCATGGACTGTGAACGACCAATCAATAAGACTCAAGATGGACATCACGATACGCTCGATCCGGACATGTGTCCGTGTACAAGCTAACCACGGTATTGATCAGATACTCGTCTGGTCTCGTACCTAATCATCCTCACGAAGTACGTCTCGTGTGCACGGTTCAATATGAGGTCAAAACCAACACATGCTGCACGTGCCCGTCCCAAAAATTCTACACATGTACGATCAGAACGTATCTGACTCCAGATATGCCACGATACAACATGACAACAAATCACGAAGAAACTCATATCCATCAAGGATCAGAAGACTTCCCAAAAGAGCAACAGTAACTCGATCATGAAAGACCGACATGACCACAATGTCGTATTTCCATCAGACAACATTCCACATCATGCTCAGCAATGCATATAATATTAACACATAAACCCTAAGGCAGCAGCCAAGGGTCACGGAAGCATCTCACAGGAATACTCCGGAACATAGGTGCCATATAGGTCTTATCCCCTAACACAGGTCATGCAATCACAAAATACCCCAAGGTCGCAACCAAGGGTCACGAAAGTATCCACACAAGAATACCCCGGAACATAGGTGCCATATAGGTCTTATCCCCTAACACATTGGCCCAACAGATTATATCTCAACGAAAGAGCACATCACAAAACGTAACAAACAATGATGCACACTCACCGCATGAAATATCAACACCCACATGTAATAATGCAACAGGATGATTATCATAATCCAACAATATTAATTTACCTCAAGCTGGAGACGCTAACCTTTCCACGACCAACCACCCTGAACGAATACACGGTTTATCCAAAAAATCCAAAATGAAGTACAGTCCATAAATAATACCAAACCACCATCCCGAGTTCAATATCGACATGATAACTAACCTTGATATCCAACTTTTCATGCAATAGACCAAATTTAATTCACATCTCCGTTTCCTCTAGACTGTAATATCCGACCGAAATTCTTACTTACTGTTGTATTATTTGGATAATTCAATATTGTTGTAGTCTTTTCGCATTTGTGTAATGTTTATTGATGTTGGAATATATCATAAATATACATAATAATAACGATCACTCGCACTATGATTGAATTCTCAACGTTGTATATATAAGTACATTTTTGAGCTATTAAACCTGAGCCTAACGTACGCTAATCCTTAGACATAATGTACGTTATTTTAAGGCCTTTACATACGTAAAGAGGCACCTGTTACGTACGTAACCAGTGTAATCGTATTCGATTTCAACTTTCGGCGTGTGGGGCCGGACGGGATTCGAATATCTGATCTTTTGGAGGCAACCTAGTTGACCTACATTACGTACGTAAAGCTTCAAGCGGTAACGTACGTAATGATGTTAAATATTCGATCTAGCGGCCTCACGGACTTAGCTTACGTCGTAACACTTTTTGTAGCGTACGTAAAGGTACATTGCGTCGTTATCCTCTTGTGATAACGTCGTAGCAATGTCTTTGTTATAAAAAGACAACTTGTGTCTTTCATTTTGCACGTCCAACCTCTAATTTTTCACCCATATAATCATCCCCCTTCATCTCTATATCAAAATTACCTTCTTCTAACTGGTGTTTGAGCTTTACGTATTGATTTTGGAGCTTGTTGATTGGGAGTTGGAGTCATTCTTGAAGCTTAGATTGTGTTCCTGTGGTTTTGGTGTATTGTTCTTCAATTCTGAAGGTATGTTATACGATTTAACCCTATAATCTCGTAATTATAAGGATAGTGATTAAGTATACTCCACCTAGTGATGAATTAATCAAGCTAAACATGTTTATAGTTAAGCTTCCAACAAACTTAATGATGAATATGATGATTAGGGGATTTGTAATGATGTGTTCTTGGTGTTTTGAATGATGATGATCATGTTTAGTGAAACCACACTCTCCTTGCTAGACTAATAACACCATTGGAATAATAATAGTCCTTGTTTCATTGTAATGTAAATGACTTGTTGGAATAATTACCATAAAATATTTTAAGAAACCCTTGTTGATCATTAGAAGAATGTAATGACCTTCTTGAACCTAAGCTAGGTAAATTCAGAGGTATGATATTTGAATCTCCAGGATAGTTAGAAGATTATAAGGATGGTGTTAAACTTGAGATAGTCTTCATGATCATGATATAGATTTATCACTAGTGATTGTGTGTAATGCAGATTTTTACTTGTAATCAATTGAGATGTTCTTGATAAGTTTAAAGGGTAGGAGATTATTGTTTAACACATTATGGATCAATTCTTAATCCAGCAAACATTTGGTAAATATCTTGTAATCAATTGTAAGAATAGAATGGTATTGAATAAGGTTCTTGGAGTAACACTTCAATATCTTAAAAAGTTGAACTACTCAAATGGGAATTAGGATGTTGTCTCGTTAAAATTTGGTATAGATGATCATATGAACGTATCACTGAGTAAAATATTCTTCATTCAAGGTTTATTGTTCGAGTAACCGATTTTGAATCGAGGGTCGTTCGTTCGTTTGAGAAGGAAGGACTATTCTCGCCTCCGTATTGAGGCAAGTTATCTTGCTTGGTTATAATGATGTGTGGATTCTTATGATGGTTATGCATTTCGTGTATATGAGACACTTATAAACTTGTGTCTTGTGATTTGAGGTTGTTCTTAATGATGTCCCGTTTTCATCATGGGATTGTATTCCCAAGTTCGTCATTTTCCAACCCTTGATATCGTTGATCTTATTGTCATTTCGGTGAGTCCTCGATCTTTAATCGGATTTGTGAATTATTGAATTCGTTGTCATGTTGCATCGTGACATATCCGGAGTCATATCTACGTTCCGATTGGATATTGTGTAGGATTTTTAGCCGGGCATATATATAGTCATGCGTGAATATTTTCCGTGTTGGGCTGTGCACACGAGACGTAGTTCGTTGAGGCTAATTAGGTACATTGTCCCACGTATATCCTAGATTCCGTATACGGGGTGGACATGTGCACTGACACATATTCGGATCGGGCATACTGTGATGTCCCTCTTGAGCCTTACTATCTTAGTCGTCCATAGTCCATTCTTATATTTGGATGTGTTCGACGTTTTGTGATTAAGCATTCATACGCCCTAGGGGTATGTTCGTTATATATGTGAATTGTATAATATCTTGAGAATCATTTATCATGTATATCTGACCCTGTGTTTGGCGAAATACTTGTGTTGTATTTTAGGTAGAGGAAAGGGCAAGGCACGGGAAGATCAGGGTGATGACGAAGGGTTCGAAGGATACTAGTTCGGGGGGCCCAAGTCTTTTGAGTCCGGTCATGTTTGTACCGTGTAATGTTATCTTTCCGCTTTATTTTAAATATGAACAAATGAATTGTTATTTAAGGTATATTCCATCTCCATATGGATTATACTTATGTTTTGGATCCTGTGTATAATAAGGCCGTAGGCCATACTGCTGTAAACTCCAAATCGGAGTAAGTACTATGTTTTGTGGTTCGGTGTCACATGTATTGTGTATTTAATCTGTATTTTGGATATCGCCTGGTGGGTCCCAGTGTGGGGTCCACGGCACTGTAATAGCCGCCTTATTGGGGTGTTACAGAAGATGGTATCAGAGAAAACTGTCATTTTTTTAAGTCTTTGTGTATTGAACTAGTATTAAGAGACCTTCGTGTCACGAGTGACCCGTGCGAGCTCCTGATCCTACGAGCCAAATGCGGTACGTACTTTATGAACCATGATTAAATTACTGACATGATATTGATATCTGAATGGATCTCTTTGTTGATCTTGGCATTCTAAGGGTTTGTGGCAGGAATTATCTGATTGATGATACAAATAAAATTCTGGATTGATTATATGATTGAAATCATTCGACTCAAACGTCGATATGATATTCTATGTGACCCTCGTAGTGACGATAACTCACTATGAACTGTTTTCTTGAATATGTAATTTCTTACTGCCATTAACTTAGCATGAATTCTGATTGGTATCATGAACTGTACTTATGGTTATCTTTACGAATTGATTCTTTCAGTATGGAAAGAAATTTGAGAGGCCGTGGCAGAGGGGGACGAGGCCGCGGAAGGGGCCGAATCCCGATACCATGAGCCAACAGGCGAGCGAATGCAGAGCATAGTTCCGCAGGCAGTGATTCGCCTTCCAGGGATCAATCGCACCACACTGGACGCGAGGATGCTCGTGTCGATCCTTACACCGTGATGCAGGCATGATGGCTCGGATGAACCAAATGGGTCGATTAATGGAAACTATGCGAGAGTCGCTACCGACCGAGATCAGGGGCCACCCTCTGTACATGGCGGACCGGTGAGTCGGATCATCAGCGACATCTCTCGCCAGCGACCCCCGATTTTTGAAGGTTCCTCTGAGCCGGCTGATATCGTGCATTGGATCGAACACTTCGAGAAAATGTTCGATATGGTAAACTGTCCAGCAGAGAATCGCGTCTCCGTAGCAGCTTACTACTTGGGCAAGGGCGCCTACACTTGGTGGCTTTCGGTGAGGCTAGCTGATGGCGTATGTACTTGGGAGGAATTTAAAAATCTCATGCTAGACCGTTACTATCCGGGTCCTCTCCGCGAGGCCAAACTATCAGAATTGCTGAACCCGGACCCATCCGAAGATGATGACGTACTATCTATCGCCGAGAAATTCCAGGAACTTCTTCCTTTTGCCGCGACGATTGTCCAAACGGAGGCAGATAAGATCAAATACTTTCTGAAAAGGCTTAAACCCTGAATGAGAATGCAGCTGTTGAACCATCATTGTGTGACCCTACCAGAGTTCATTCAGAAGGCTCTGGAGTACGAATTCACCGTGAAAGAAATTTCCAAGAAGCAACCGCAGTCTAACAACAAGAAATTCAGGAACCAGAACCAGTCAGACAGCAACCGGGGAACATTCAAGAGACCCTAACCAGTGCCAAATCCTTCTGAACGGCAACCTACGGTGTCGAAGCCAACTGGATCACAACCTCGAGCGGTCAGCCTATCTGTTGTGTGTTATAACTGTGGATACCAGAGGCACATCAATTCGAAATGCCCAAGGCTAGCCATGTCATGCCATACTTGTGGGAAAAATAGACATCGTGCTCGTTATTGCAGGAGTGGACTAGGACGTACTCCCACAGCAGCTCATGCTCCAGTACAGTCTTCAGTTCAGGACCGTGTACCTCCGTCCGCTTCTTATCAGACTACCGGGGCAAACAAAGGGATGGGGCATGGAAATCAAGCTAGTACCTCTGGTGCCGGGGCTGCAAAACCCAGAGTCTACGAGATGAAGAAGGCTGAAGATCCCGAAGCCAGCATGATTGCAGGTACTCTCGAGATCCAATCTCAGCTTGTCTGTGTTCTTTTTGATACCGGTGCTTCACACTCCTTTTTATCTGTTTCCTGTTTGAGTCGTTTGCAATTAGAGCATGTTATCAATTGTGAAAATTATGTAATTGGACTACCTGATGGTAGACGAATTGTTGGGAATCGTGAAGTTCAGGACTGCTCGATTCATATGAACGACTGTGAGTTGTTGTCAAACTTAATTGTGGTCAATTTACCTAAAGATGATGTGATCTTGGGTATCGATTGGATGGACCCTCATGATGCCATAATTAGTGTCCGCAAGCGAACAGTGACCGTCACATCTGACGATGGTGTTGAGTGTACATTCCAGGGTGACAATCCCAGCCGTTCCGGGAGAATCATCGGCGCTATGAAAATAGTGAAACTGCTTAATCAAGGATGTATTGGCTATTGGTGTTATATGACCAAGACAACGGATTGACCAGTTGAATTGATCAATATTCCGGTAGTCCGATATTACCCAGACGTATTTCCAGATGAGTTGCCAGGCTTACCTCCACATCGTGATGTAGAATTCAATATTGAGCTAGAGCCTGGTACGTCCCCGCTTTCAAAAGCACCGTATCATATGGCTCCGACTAAGATGCAGGAGCTGAAGATCCAACTTGAGGATTTGACCGAGAAGGTCTACATTAGACCTAGCGCGTCCCCTTGGGGAGCACCAGTACTATTTGTACGGAAGAAGGACGGATCCCTACGTCTGTGTATTGATTATCGTGAGCTGAACAGGGTAACCATTAAGAAAAAATATCCATTGTCGTGTATTGATGATTTATTGGATCAGCTTCAGGGGGCTGCTGTGTTTTCTAAGATTGAATTGAGGTTTGGTTACCATCAGTTGAGGATTCGTGAGTCTGATATTTCGAAGACCGCTTTTCGCACTCGCTATGGACATTATGAGTTTGTAGTGATGCCTTTTGGACTGAAGAATGCACCGGCAGTATTCATGGAACTGATGAATCGGGTCTTTATTAATTATCTGGATCGCTTTGTAGTCATTTTTATTGACGACATTCTGATCTATTCTCATGACCATGAAGAGCACGAGCGTCATCTCCATCTGGTTCTCGAGGCGTTAAGGCGGGAGCAGCTTTATGGAAAGTTTTCTAAATGTGAGTTCTGGATAAATGAAGTTATCTTTCTCGGACATGTGATATCAGCTGATGGGGTGCGAGTAGACCCACAGAAGACATAAGCTATCCGAGACTGGTTACCACCAAAAAACGTTAAGGAAGTACGCAGTTTCTTGGGACTAGCAGGTTATTACCGACGGTTCGTGGAAGGTTTTTCCAAAATTGCCCAACCAATGAATAATTTGCTGAGGAAGGATAAGAAGTATTTATGGTCAGAGGCATGTCAGTGGAGTTTTGATGAACTTAAGAGTCGTTTGATTTCGGCACCTATTTTAGTCCTACCGAAAGGAACGAAAGGGTTTGTAGTGTATAGTGATGCATCTAAACAGGGCCTTGGGTGTGTACTAATGCAGAACGGGAAGGTGATCTCCTATGCATCGAGACAGCTATGACCTTACGAGGTTAACTACCCCACCCATGATTTAGAGCTCACAGCCGTGGTGTTTGCTTTAAAAATCTGGCGTCATTACCTGTATGGAGTTACAGCCGATTTTACTGATCACAAGAGCCTGAAGTACATTTTTACTCAGAAGGAGTTAAACATGAGGCAGAGAAGGTGGCTAGAACTCATCAAAGACTATGATATCGAGATCCTTTATCATTCGGGCAAAGCAAATGTAGTTGCTGACGCTTTGAGTCGTAAAACAGTACAGGAGCAGATGCTTGCCCGCCTAACAACTCAGAGGGAATTGCAGTTAGAATTGGTGAGGCCGGAAATTGAAGTCTGGTTACAGCGTATTCAAAGGCAACTCTATACACTTGAGATTTCATCGTCCCTTGAGGATATAATTAGATCGAAGCAAGTTACGGATCCATTCTTATCTCGAGTTCGTGATGAAATAACTCAAGGGAAAGCTCCTGG
The DNA here is from genome assembly GCA_033398695.1 of Orobanche coerulescens. Taxonomy (NCBI): domain Eukaryota; kingdom Viridiplantae; phylum Streptophyta; class Magnoliopsida; order Lamiales; family Orobanchaceae; genus Orobanche; species Orobanche coerulescens. The sequence goes on from CM065801.1 coordinate 185,892,809, forward strand.
CTTTGTGATACACGAGGATGGATTGATACGCTTCAGGAACCGAGTTTGTGTACCCGCAGATGATGAATTAAGGAATTCTATCCTGAGAGAAGCTCATGCTACCCCGTACTTTGTCACCCGGGGTCTAGCAAAATGTATAAGGATTTGAAACAATATTATTGGTGGGGAAGTACGAAACGTGAAGTTGCGGAGTTCGTTTCGAGGTGCCTAACCTGTCAACAAGTTAAGATTGAGCACCAGCGACCCGCAGGAATGCTGAAACCACTTCCGATTCCCGAATGGAAATGGGAGGACATATCGATGGATTTTATCACCAGCTTGCCGACGAGTCATCGAGGGATGAATACGATTTGGGTGATTGTGGATCATCTGACCAAATCAGCCCACTTTCTGGAGATTAAAGACACTTAGGGACCCGAGAGATTGGCCCAACTATTTATCAAAGAAATTGTAAGGTTACATGGTACCCCTAAGAGTATTGTATCAGATCGTGACGGGCGATTCGTGTCACATTTTTGGAAAGCAGTTCATCGTGCGATGGGTACGCAATTGAACTTCAGTACAGCATTCCACCCGCAGACGGATGGTCAGACTGAGAGGACTATCCAAACTTTAGAGGATATGCTGAGGGCATGCGTTCTCGATTGGAAGGATGATTGGGAGGCCCAACTACCTTTGGTGGAATTCACTTATAATAATAGCTGGCACACTTCGATTCAGATGGCACCTTATGAAGCGTTGTATGGCCGTCGTTGTAGATCCCCTCTGTGTTAGGATGATCTATCTGAAACCTTGGGTACGGAACCCGATATGTTGTTAGCAGCCCGTGAGAAGATTGCTCTGATTAGGAGTCGTTTGTTGATGGCTCAAAGCCGACAGAAGTCCTACGCAGACAACCGCCGATGACCGCTTGAGTTCGAGGTCGGCGACCATGTACTAATGAAGGTGTCCCCTACTCGAGGAGTTTTTCGTTTTGGGAAGAGAGGCAAGCTGAGTCCGAGGTATATCGGGCCGTTTGAGGTTTTGGAACGAGTAGGCGATTTAGCCTATCGCCTGGCTTTACCACCAGCCCAGAGCCGGATTCATAACGTGTTCCATGTCTCCCAGTTAAGGAAATACGTTGCTGATCTGAGTCAGGTACTTCAGTTCAATGAGATCGATTTAGCGGAGGATCATTCGTATGAGGAGCGCCCCGTACGGATACTTGAGAGGAGGATCAAACAATTGCAGAATAAGATGATTCCCCTACTGAAGGTTCAGTGGTCACGACACGGGGTCGAGGAGGCCACGTGGGAGACGGAGAGAAGCATTCAAGAGAGGTATCCTGAATTGTTTACCCTTTAGTTTCGAGGACAAACCCCCTTTTAAGGGGGGGGGAGTATGTAATATCCGATGGAAATTCTTACTTACTGTTGTATTATTCGGATAATTCAATAGTGTTGTAGTTTTGTTGCATTTGTGTAATGTTTATTGATGTTGGAATATATCATAAATAGACATAATAATAACGATCACTCGCACTATGATTGAATTCTCAACGTTGTATAGATAAGTACATTTTTGAGCTATTAAACCTGAGCCTAACGTACGCTAATACTTAGACATAACGTACGTTATTTTAAGGCCTTTACGTACGTAAAGAGGCACCTGTTACGTACGTAACCAGTGTAATCGTATCCGATCTCAACTTTCGGCGTGTGGGGCCGGACGGGATTCGAATATCTGATCTTTTGGAGGCAACCTAGTTGACCTACATTACGTACGTAAAGCTTCAAGCGGTAACGTACGTAATGATGTTTGTATTTCAGTCCAGCAGCCTCTGGACTTAGCTTACGTGCGTAACACTTTTTGTGTAGCGTACGTAAAGCTGTTAACGTACGTTATCCTCTTGTGATAACGTACATAACGAACTGTGTTGTTATAAAAAGACAACTTGTGTCTTTCATTTTGCACGTCCAACCTCTAATTTTTCACCCATATAATCATCCCCCTTCATCTATAGATCAAAATTACCTTCTTCCAACTTGTGTTTGAGCTTTACATTTTGATTTTGGAGCTTGTTGATTGGGAGTTGGAGTCATTCTTGAAGCTTAGATTGTGTTCCTGTGGTTTTGGTGTATTGTTCTTCAATTCTGAAGGTATGTTATATGATTTAACCCTATAATCTCGTAATTATAATGATAGTGATTAAGTATACTCCACCTAGTGATGAATTAATCAAGCTAAACATGTTTATAGTTAAGATTCCAACAAACTTAATGATGAATATGATGACTAGGGGATTTGTAATGATGCGTTCTTGGTGTTTTGAATGATGATGATCATGTTAAGTGAAACCACACTCTCCTTGCTAGACTAATAACACTATTAGAATAATAATAGTCCTTGTTTCATTGTAATGTAAATGACTTGTTGGAATAATTACCATAAAATGTTTTAAGAAACCCTTGTTGATCATTAGAAGAATGTAATGACCTTCTTGAACCTAAGCTAGGTAAATTCAGAGGTATGATATTTGAATCTCCAGGATAGTTAGAATATTATAAGGATGGTGTTAAACTTGAGATAGTCTTCATGATCATGATATAGATTTATCACTAGTGATTGTGTGTAATGCAGATTTTTACTTGTAATCAATTGAGATGTTCTTGATAAGTTTAAAGGGTAGGAGATTATTGTTTAACACATTATGGATCAATTCATAATCCAGCAAACATTTGGTAAATATCTTGTAATCAATTGTAAGAATAGAATGGTATTGAATAAGGTTCTTGGAGTAACACTTCAATATCTTAAAAAGTTGAACTACTCAAATGGGAATTAGGATGTTGTCTCGTTAAAATTTGGTATAGATGATCATATGAACGTATCATTGAGTAAAATATACTTTATTCAAGGTTGATTGTTCGAGTAACCGATTTTGAATCGAGGGCCGTTCGCTCATTTGAGAAGGAAGGACTATTCTCGCCTCCGTATTGAGTCAAGTTATCTTGCTTGGTTATAATGATGTGTGGATTCTTATGATGGTTATGCATTTCGTGTATATGAAATACCTATAAACTTGTGTCTTGTGATTTGAGGTTGTTCTTAATGATGTCCCGTTTTCATCATGGGATTGTATTCCCAAGTTCGTCATTTTCGAACCCTTGATATCGTTGATCTTATTGTCATTTCGGTGAGTCCTCGATCTTTAATCGGATTTGTGAATTATTGAATTTGTTGTCATGTTGCATCGTGACATATCCAGAGTCATATCTACATTCCGATTGGATATTGTGTAGGATTTTTAGACGGGCACATATATAGTCATGCGTGAATATTTTCCGTGTTGGTCTGTGCACACGAGACGTAGTTCGTTGAGGCTAATTAGATACATTGTCCCACGTATATCCTGGATTCCGTATACGGGGTGGACATGTGCACTGACACATATTCGGATCGGGCGTACTGTGATGTCCCTCTTGAGGCGTACTATATTAGTCGTTCATAGTCCATTCTAATATTTGGATGTGTTCGACGTTTTGTGACTAAGCATTCATACGCCCGAGGGTTATGTTCGTTAGTCGGGTTGTTATCCTTGAAATCTTATATATGTGAATTGTATAATATCTTGAGAATCATTTATCATGTATATTTGACCCTGTGTTGGGCAAAATACTTGTGTTGTATTTTAGGTAGAGGAAAGGGCAAGGCACGGGAAGATCAGGGTGATGACGAAGGGTTCGAAGTATACTAGTTCAGGGGGCCCAAGTCTTTTGAGTCCGGTCTTGTTTGTACCGTGTAATGTTATCTTTCCGCTTTATTTTAAATATGAACAAATGAATTGTTATTTAAGGTATATTCCATCTCCATATGGATTATACTTATGTTTTGGATCCTGTGTATAATAAGGTCGTAGGCCATACTGCTGTAAACTCCAAATCGGAGTAAGTACTATGTTTTGTGGTTCGGTATCACATGTATTGTGTATTTAATATGTATTTTGGATATCGCCTGGTGGGTCCTAGTGTGGGGTCCACGGCACTGTAATAGCCGCCTAATTGGAGTGTTACATAGACGTCTTAAAATCATATACATTATGATTTATCTTAGTCCAAAAATACTATACATACCACCACTCCGACAATTCTTATTCCATAATACCATTGCTATATGAATCATAAATGAAATGAAAACGAAATCATTTATCAACATTATAAACTGAGCAAGCATAACTTGCCTCGATACCGATACGATGAAGTTGTTACTAGTCCCGTCGTCTTCATCTACAAGCTCTGCATCCCCAACTCGTCCGCAGCACAACGGTTAACTTCAACGATCACTAAACGCAACCTAATGCAATAATCGATTAATGATACGTTCAATAACAATCAACAACCGAAATGACCAACTAATCAAACTCGATGGTTCAACGATATCTCGATCATACAAAACCAAACCGTATCAACTCTTAACAATACGAATACAAGTTGAAATTCGGTGTTCAATAGTCCTAACAATGTCTTCAACATATATACTTCTCATAACATCATGAATCGCAACAAACTGCCAAGAACATCGAGAATATTACGATTCCATAATCATAAAAACATAATCGAATCATTTGATCACCAATTCATTATCTTCCCTTAACAAAATTCTCATAAATACCAAGAATCATCACAATAATATCAATTCAACCATCATTCATACGAAAACGTGTAGAAATTTCCAAGTTCTACTCATTGAGACATTTCATCGAACACTTTGAAGGCATAGTCCAATTCAATCGTTTATTCAAGGAAATACTCGAATTCGTTCCACGAAACTTTAAGTGTATTGAATGATTACGAGTATACAATCAAGTTCTATCAATAATCTGAATCAAAACGAAGTAAATCGGCCAAAACACCAAGAAACCTCAAGAACATCCAAAAACCAAAAGTTTAGGTGTTCTTACCTTCGATCCGGGTGGAAGAAGATGTTAATCCATGATTCCATACTTGCAAAACATGTTGTTATAAGTTTATCTTACTCAAATCCATCATCTTTGCTGAAGAAATCACGAAAGGAATGAAGAAAAGTGAAAAATACCGGATGTGACTCGGTCCAGGCTTTATATAGGCGGCACCTGCCGGCACGTTACGGCCGTAACCGGCCGTAGCTTACTTACATAACCGGTCGTGGCCTACCTTACTGTCCAGTTTGGCCGACAGCCTTACGTACGTAACCGGCAGCTTCCTTACGTACGTACAGGCTTTTACGGCCGTAACCGGCCACAGCCTACATACGTAATCGGCCAATCCTAGCCCCCCAACGAGTCACTGCCGACTGTGGTCGGCCATTCCTGCGAGTCACTGCCAACCATGCTCGGCCACTACAGGTCCTCTCGGCCACGACTCGGCCAGCCGCCCCGTAACGTAAGTAACACTTATTACGTTGCGTACGTAATACGTACGTTGACTTGCTATAGTATTATACTCGTATTACATACGTAATACACCCTGTATAACGTACGTAACTCCATCCGTTGACTCACCTGTCCACATCCGCGCCGAAAGCTGCCGATACCGGGCCCAACTGTCCGATTCCTCTTGTTACGTACGTAATACCTTACGCATAACGTACGTAACACGTACCACTTAGCGTACGTTATCTCAAAGTCTTAACGTACGTTACCAGATCCATACTTATCCATTTCCAGCAATTCCTGTCCAACGTCTCGACATAACAAATATAAACATACGACATACTGAACACATATACGAAATCCCAAAAAATATTCTCATACGGTACGTCTGATGCACGATATCCTCAATTACAACTGTCGACCAAGTACGGAAATCATATAAATACTCATACGGTATATCCGACATCGAAAACACACCAAGCATGTAATATCCTAGAATCAAAATAACCTCGATAAACACACTGGCAGAGCTGTCACGGTTTCCAAAATTATCCACTCATATCGTGTCGGTCCCACTCTGTACAGTACATCCCAGATAAAATAATGCGAAAAATTCATAGTGAAATTCTAGGATATTACATATACACCCACTTAAATAAGTTTCATCCTCAAAACTCAACACCTGTGATAATCAGTATCTCAATCCCGAAATATCTCAAAAAATCACGACACCATTCTCAAATAATCATCATCAAAACTGAAATAACTGAAAGAACATACTTACAGGTCCGTGAAGTCGATGATCTTCCGTGATACCAGCATACGAATCCCATACAAAGTCTCAACACACTAACAACACACCGGCATCGCAAATACAGCAATTTGAAAATATTTCAAAAATTTTGAAACCTCCAAAATCGGTTTGACTCAAAAGTTAGAAAATCATTTTCAAAAGTCACGCTACTACCACACTGGTAGAGCCACATAACACACACGCCCGGGTTTTGCGAAACCCAAGCTCCGATATCATCTTCTGTAACACCCCCAAAATCGACCGGGAATATTACAGCGCCGTGGGCCCCATATTGGAACCCCCAAGGCTAAAATCATTTTCGCAAACGTTTAAAAATGCCAAAAGGCCCTTTTGAAGTACACACACCGCGGATAAAACACAGTTCAGAATATCGAAAAGCCATTTAGAAACATACACACACAGCGGATAAAAACATAATTAAATACATTTGCAGCGGAATTAGAAAAACCAGAAAAGAATACACAATCCGAACAATCACGCCATAGCCAGTATCACCGGAAAGCTCATCCCTTCACGACCGCTACTAGCTCGAACTCCGAGTACCTAAAAGATAAAGCCCACGACGGGGTCAGCCATAATACTCAACAATGATAATGATCACATCACAAAAAGAATACATATTAATTTAATTACAAGGTAAGAATAATTCCAGTGTAACCTTACTGATCCATCACAATCCATATCAAATCAGTTCTTACCATAATCCACGTCCCGCGTCCTTAAGTGATGAATGAATTCAAAAGTAACCACCTGTACTGTAACCGAAACGATACCAAAATTCCCAAACTTATCATATCTCAATTATAGAATGATGTGGCCAAGACTAACTCTGTCGGCTGGGTTGCACAATCGGATCCCAATCCTGATAAAACCGATATCACATGGCACACCTGTAATCCAACTTTTCCGAGACAATAGCAATTCCCGAATATCAATGCAAAACATGAATGTTTACACAATCAATAATGATAAACAATTAATGCATCACAACGGAAATATCAATGACATGATATTTCCACACAAGATCGACAAAGGATCAACCACGATTGAGAATACCATGATGTGGTAACTCCAACAAGATCAATGAAAGATCAACCACTGGGAATGTCAATAATACGGTAACTCCAACGAGATCAATAAAGAATTAACAACCAGAAATACCTACGGTACGATAAACTCCAATAAGATCAAGAAGGGTCAACAACCGAGAATACTGACGGCACAGTAAACTCTAACAAGATCAATAAGGACCAACAACCGGGAATACCAACGATACGGTAAACTCCAACAAGAGCAATAAGGAATTGACAACCGAGAATACCGACGACACGGTAAACTCCAATAGGGATAATAAGGGATCAACAACCGAGAATACCAACGGTAAGGTAAACTCCCAAACGGAATCAATAAGGATCTATAAAGAACGAGACTACCAATGATAGGGGGAACTCCAAACGAGATTAATAAAGGATCGATAACAAATAAGTTGACCATGGATATGGTAACTCCAAACGAGATAAGAAAAGGATCAACGGGGACAGATACACGAGAGAATAAAATCCTCAACCATATACAAATCATATATACGGGATTTCAAAGACAACCCGAATACCGAACAGATCCAATTATGCATGGACTGTGAACGACCAATCAATAAGACTCAAGATGGACGTCACGATATGCTCGATTCGGACATGTGTCCATGTACAAGCCAACCACGGTATTGATCAGATACTCGTCTGGTCTCGTACCTAATCAGCCTCACGAAGTACGTCTCGTGTGCACGGTTCAATATGAGGTCGAAACAAACACATGCTACACGTGCCCGTCCCGAAAATTCTACACATATACGATCAGAACGTATCTGACTCCAGACATGCCACGATACAACATGACAACAAATCTCGAAGAAACGCATATCCATCAAGGATCAGAAGACTTCCCAAAAGTGCAACAGTAACTCGATCATGAAAGACCGACACGACCACAATGTCGTATTTACATCAGACAACAGTCCACATCATGCTCAACAATGCATATAATATTAACACATAAACCCCAAGGCAGCAGCCAAGGGTCACGGAAGCATCTCACAGGAATACTCCAGAACATAGGTCCTATATAGGTCTTATCCCCTAACACAGTTCATGCAATCACAAAATACCCCAAGGTCGCAACCAAGGGTCACGAAAGTATCCACACAGGAATACCCCAGAACATAGGTGCCATATAGGTCTTATCCCCTAACACATCGGCCCAACAGATTACATATCAATGAAAGAGCACATCACAAAACGTAACAAACAATGATGCACACTCACCGCATGAAATATCAACACACACATGCAATAATGCAACAGGATGATTATCATAATCCAACAATATTAATTTACCTCAAGCTGGAGACGCTAACCTTTCCACGACCAACCGCCCTGAACGACTACACGGTTTATCCGAAAAATCTAAAATGAAGTACAGTCCATAAATAATACCAAACCACCATCCCGAGTTCAATATCGACATGATAACTAACCTTGATATCCAAATTCTCATGCAATAGACCAAATTTAATTCACATCTCCGTTTCCTCTAGATGTCTTAAAATCATATACATTATGATTTATCTTAGTCCAAAAATACCATACATACCACCACTCCGACAATTCTTATTCCATAATACCATTGCTATATGAATCATAAATGAAATGAAAATGAAATCATTTATTAACATTATGAACTGAGCAAGCATAACTTGCCTCGATACCGATACGATGAAGTTGTTACTAGTCCCGTCGTCTTCATCTACAAGCTCCGCAGCCCCGACTCGTCCGCAGCACAACGGTTAACTTCAACGATCACTAAACGCAACCTAATGCAATAATCGATTAACGATACGTTCAATAACAATCAACAACCGAAATGACCAAGTAATCAAACTCGATGGTTTAACGATATCTCGATCATACGAAACCAAACTGTATCAACTCTTAACAATACGAATACAAGTCGAAATTCGGTGTTCAATAGTCCTAACAATGTCTTCAACATATATACTTATCATAACATCATGAATCGCAACAAACTACCAAGAACATCGAGAATATTACGATTCCATAATCATAACAACATAATCGAATCATTTGATCACTAATTCATTATCTTCCCTTAACAAAATTCTCATAAATACCAAGAATCATCACAACAATATCAATTCAACCATCATTCATACGAAAACGTGTAGAATTTTCCAAGTTCTACTCATTGAGACATTTCATCGAACACTTTGAAGGCATAGTCCAATTCAATCGTTTATTCAAGGAAATACTCGAATTCGTTCCACAAAACTTCAATGGTATTGAATGATTACGAGTATACAATCAAGTTCTATCGATAATCTGAATCAAAACGAAGCAAATCGGCCAAAAAACCAAGAAACCTAAAGAACATCCAAAACCCAAAAGTTTAGGTGTTCTTACCTTCGATCTGGGTGGAAGAAGATGTTAATCCATGATTCCAACTTCCAAAACATGTTGTTATAAGTTTATCTTACTCAAATCCACCATCATTGCTGAAGAAATCGCGAAAGGAATGAAGAAAAGTGAAAAATACCGGATGTGACTCGGTCCAGGCCTTTTATAGGCGGGACTTGCCGGCACGTTACGGCTGTAACCGGCCGTAGCTTACGTACGTAACCAGCCGTGGCCTACCTTACTGTCCAGTTTGGCCGACAGTCTTACATACGTAACCGGCAGCTTCCTTACGTACGTAACAGGCCCTTACGGCCGTAACCGGCCACAGCCTACGTACGTAATCAGCCAATCCTAGCCCCCCAGCGAGTCACTGCCGACCGTGATCGGCCATCCCTGTGAGTCACTGCCGACCATGCTCGGCCACTACAGGTCCTCTCGACCACGACTCGGCCAGCCGCCCCGTAACGTACGTAACACTTATTCCGTTGCGTACGTAATACGTACGTTGACTTGCTACAATATTATACTCGTATTACGTACGTAATACACCCTGTATAATGTACGTAACTCCATCCGTTGACTCACCTGTCCACATCCGCGCCGAAAGCTGCCGACACCGGGCCCAATTGTCCGATTCCTCTTATTACGTACGTAGTACCTTACGCATAACGTACGTAACATGTACCACTTGGCGTACATTATCTCAAAGTCTTAACGTACGTTAATAGATCTATACTTAGCCATTTCCAGCAATTCCTGTCCAACGTCTCGACATAACAAATATGAACATACGACATACTGAACACATATACGAAATCCCAAAAAATATTCTCATACGGTACGTCTGATGCACGATATACTCAATTACAATTGTCGACCAAGTACGGAAATCATATAAATACTCATACGGTATATCCGACATCGAAAACACACCAAGCATGTAATATCCTAGAATCAAAATAACCTCGATAGACATACTGGCACGGCTGTCACAGTTTCCAAAATTATCCACTCATATCGTGTCGGTCCCACTCTGTACAGTACATCCCAGATAAAATAATGCGAAAAATTCATAGTGAAATTCTAGGATATTACACTTTTGTACCTGAAGTGCCATGAAGAATCGAACAATTTCTAGCCCAGTGGCCCAGCTCACCGCACTTGAGACAAGCATCCTTCTTCTTCTTGCCTTTTGGAACCATTAGGGCCTTGCCCTTTCCTTTAAGGTCCTTAACTTGTGGTCCAGTCTGCTTCTTGGTCTTTTTCTTCTTATTCTTAGACTTCCGAAGTCCAGAATAAATCACAAGGGCAGACTCCTTCATCCGAGGAGTCTTCATCTGAGACTGAGTGGTCACCAATTTGTTCATTAGCCCAGCTAAGTTACATGCAATCTCATTGCAATTAAAGTTCATAACAAACTGTGAGAATGAATCAGGGAGAGACAGTCGATTTGGAGAGAAGTATCCATTTTAAAATCAAGAGCCTCCAATCTCTCGACCATGGATATCATTTTGAGGACGTGTTCCCCAACCTTATCACCTTCCTTCATCCTTGCACCAAACAGTTGCTTGGATATCTCATATCTAGCAGTTCTGCTGTGCTCACCACAAAGTTCGGTTAAGTTAGATAGAATTTGCCTAGCAGAAGTCATTTTCTCATGATCTCTCTGAAGCTCATTAGACATGGAAGCCATCATATAAGCACGGACTTTCACGTCATTCTTAACCCACTTTTCGTGATTTTCAATCTCTTCCTGATTGGCTCGGGTCCGCACAGGAGGCGCCGGAATGTCTGTCTCCAAGACGTATCCCAGTGCCTCTATACTGAGGACAATCATCACATTGCGGAGCCAATCCACAAAGTTGGGTCCCATTAAGGTGTTCTTTTCGAGTAGAATTGCGAGTGGATTCATTGTCATATTGAGATTTATGTCTGCATTAAGTATGACAGATTAATTAGTGACTCGTTCAATTATGTTATGAGTATAGAATTAAGGTCTTTTCTATTCTTGTTATCCAGCTCCCACTATTTTTATCGGAATAACACACTCCCATGTGAAATCCGGAAGTATCATCGCTCTACTTTATAGTGGTGATCGAGTTCTTTATAAATCTTAATAGAGGGAAACCGATCAGGTTTCTAGTCTATTAATTCACTCCCCTCAACCTATACGGTTTCTATGGTTCGTGAACAATTTAAGTTTATACCATCGACGCAAATCACTTTCACAATTGAATCTTATCCGGCAACCTATCAGGTTTCTAGGGATAAAATTTGCTCCAACCGAAGGCATCCAATGCGCTCTCAGTAATTTATCCGTCCTCCCCGAACGACTACCCCGATAACTTGGAAGCATAGCACATCCGGTTTGGATTTCAATTTCCCGAAAGCTCGATGGAGGGAAGGAAAACCTTGAAACCTTATAAACTCAATAATTTGTTGTGGGAGAATTTTCGCGATTAACATTACACTTTGCACATTAATCATTTTACCCCGTTTGTTGCATTCATATAATATGAAACAACCATTCACAACCTAGTTGCTACCAACATGTGGTTCATGGACCGTTCCTAGAAAACGAAAACTCCGTAATCTAATTACAAGTCTTCGTCTTGAATCTTCGTCTTCTCGAAACAGATCTTCCTCCGGTCTTCGTCATTACATATATATTTTACATCGAAAATTGCATCATAGATACAAACATTTCTAGTGAAATAAATAGGCTCAAAACGGCCTTTACAACCCAATCGAATAAAACGAACGATTCAAAACTAAGTCCACGAACCACATCCCCATTCAAAAGCATTCATCCAATAAATACTATATAAATGGAAAGCGTAGAGATACATTAATCCAATCAAAAATACAAACCGATCCAATCGATTCATAACAAAATGAATTAATCCAATTATTTCAAATAACCATCAATATTAAATTGTTCCGGACGATAAAATATTTCATTAAATTAATTCCCCTAAGATTAAAATTACCATAATTAAATCTTAGTCAAAATAAATCCAATTTAATTTGTGGGAAATTAATTATCGAACGAAATATAAAAAATGGAGTTGAAAAACACGGTCGGAGCACTGCCCAGCAGGCTGACGAGCAGGACCAGCAGGGACCGAGACAATTGCCATGCAGCGACCGAGAGGCTGTCGAGCATGCCCGGCACACGCTGCCGACCATGGCCGATCACGGGTCCAGATCACGATCTGCTGCCTCGGACCGCGAGGCAGCGCCCGGCCAGCCTCAGGCTTCCGGGTCCGATTATATTTTCGGCTCGTTTTTCGCCCCGATTCCTAAAATAACATTTTTATAATCTTTATATTACACTTTAAATCAGTTTTTCAAAAGAAATATAGATTTTCATTGTAACATAAAGTCATGAAAAAATAATTTTTGGATGAACAATAGAAAATCAATGATTAATACGATTATGATTCCAAATCATACACCATCTAATCAAGCATTCCAAATGCCAATATCGTATATATGATCGCAAGACCTACGCTCCGATACCAATGTTGGGATTCGGTGCCTAAAACGAAGGCCCAGCGGAAGCGGTAAAATGAAAATTAATTCGATTCGAATCCCTACGAGGATCGATCGAGCAACGTATATACGAATATAAAACGAAAAACAAGAGTTATAAGAAACTCACCCTTGAAGTCCGTTGATTAAATGGTAACCTTCTCTTGAGCTATTCCCCAAGCTTTGATTGATCTCTACGAATCCAATCCGCTCCAAGCTCTTGAACGACCCAATGCCGAAAGCACCGCGTCTCTACTTGCCACGCGCCGGAGAAACGACCGGAATGACAACACCCGATTAACCTCCAAGGTTACGGCTAGAATCAAGTGATGAAGCTTTTTTATTATAGCACTCTAAGTGTATAATCTATCTCTCAATTTTATGTCTTGACATTTTTCTCTAAGAAAACTCTCAAGAACACATAAAGAAGAAGATGAAGATGAATAAGTTTTTTTCTCTCTCTTGAAAAGCTTCTCTCACGTTGGAAAGGCCTTACAAAACAAGTGATGAGAGTCTTCATTTTATTCTCCATAAAATCCTCCCAAATCAGATCAAATAATTAAAATGAATTAATTAAAAGATATTGTTCCCATGATACTTCAAGTCATCCACCAATTAAGGTGGAGACTATGACCAAAGGAAAGAGGATGGAAAACTGGGCGTCCATCTAGGAGCCGGGACGAGTTCTTTAACACCCCCAAAATCTCTCGAGGTATTACAGTGCCGTGAATCCCATGTGGGACCCACAAGGCTAGTTAGAAAAATAGGCAATTTAAGAAAATCGCGATAAAACATTAAGTTCAAGGTTTACATAACGAGTCGAAAGATTTTAAGGAAAAATGTAATTCGAAGTCCAATTATTACACAACAAAGGTTTTTCAAAAGAAAACAAATTTATTTCAATTTAAGCAGCGGCTAGAGATAATTCCAACACCACTCAAGTCTGACGGTACCCCTCGGGAATGTCCTGCACATGACGAAAAATTTTACCTGGTACGACGAATCATAACAGGTAACCAGGGTCAGAGAATGCATACCAAATAACAGCTACTAACAACGATATACGCCATTTTTACAATCACAGTATCTAGTAATCAACAGGGAATATTTCATCACTCAACCGACGTTGTCTCTCTCTTTTATCACATAAGCCCCAAGGTCGTAACCAAGGGTCACGGAAGTATCCACACGGGAATACCCCGGAACATAGGCGCCCAATTCGGGTCTTACCCCCTAACACATTTTCACACGGGTACCATACAGGTTTCATCCCCAACACATCGGCCCATTTATAACATATTTTAGAGAAAGACCAACGTCGGCATTCATCAAATAGTACATACGCACATACGGTATAACATTAATATTAGAAAATTCTCGAGCAAGATTTCACTTGTCTGTGATCCGATAGTAGGTGCTTTGTGATAAACGGAGTCCCCACGCCCGCTCGAGCTTAACCTAGCCACGTAATATCCGATTAACACCTCGTACGGATCATGATGGATAAACTAGTCTCCCTTTCCTAATCGGATTCCTAGCGTAGTTTTAATTGTCGATATTAGTATCGTTTCTAAGTTCGTAAGTACGGTGTACCATTATTCCGTTCAATTCTACAGTTAACATTAGATATATATCGATTTGCTCAACAAGATTATCCCTATCATTTTTCGGTTGTCGACAAATGATTATAGCATAATCGAATCTCATGCTTTCTAATTCTATTCTATATTCCGAATACTACGATCGACGGATTCTATTACACAATAACTTTGGTGGTTTGATATCCAATAATGATTATACTATCGAATTGTTTTCCTTAGTTCACTAAGTGTCAAAAATCACAAGGTAAGGGTGGCTACAACAATAAAATATACGGTGACGGGTCACTACGAATTCTCCTACAATTGATTCGTCAAATTTTTACATTCCTAGTGATGATTTGAAATGAAATTTCGTATGATAGATATGATTTGCATGAAACAAAACATATGAGAAACGATAACTCCGGTTACTACAATTCCATTCGAAAGGTTGTCTACTGTTGTGTCGAGAATTATACTCTCCGACCGGCGATCGCCTCGGAGATCGGGCGACCTAGACACTGCCCGAGCAGTAGCGAGGCTGACCGGCGACTGTGCGGCCTAGCCTTAGCCCCGCAGACAAGATGAATCGGCCAACCGAGGGTCCCAGGAAAAGTCCCGGTGCCGAGCGATCGACATCAAATACGATCGTCTCTCGGTACTTAGCGACCGACTCTTGGCGACCGACTATCGGACGATCATTTCTCGGCACTTGCCGACCGACCCTTGGTGACCGACCGATGCCGACCCTCAGCGACTGGCCGATGCCGACCCTCAGTGACCAGCTAGAGACGACCGCATTATGCCGATAGTCATCCAGTCGGCAAAGGCCGAGCCTCAGGACTGAGCCCACGTGCAGAGCCGAGACAAGATCCGCATATCACGGATCGTTGACCACAGCCTGTCAGCATCCGTCCACCAGCCGACAAGCCCGCCGAAAGTTGTCAGTAGGACCGCATGTGACAGTGACTCCGGACGCGTGCTGGCTCCTCATTGGACCGCACAGCTGGCTGCCGGCTGTAGCCTTGGACTTTAGGCAGACTGCCCATGTGACCTTTAGGACGATCGCCCCATTATTATAATGGCCGGAAGACGATCGCCCGCTAGGAAACAAAGTTCCTCTGACCCTATATATACAAGGCTCCCTGCACTTGTCAAAGGACCGAACTTTTACCAACCGAGATTCTAACTCTCTGAACTCTCTGCATTATCGCGATTTCAGCACACAATACAGAATCAAAACACAGCACTTGGCTATCTCCTACTCTTGGCAACAGCTATCATTCGGTTCTTTCTTCTCTCGGCCTCTCTCATTCAGCAGACGATCGGCAGGGACGAAGAACACCGAGCTTCACTCAAGAGCGGGATTAACAGAGTCTTTTTACACTCATTGTATTTAGATTTCTCACATTAATACTTGTATCCACGAATTTTTGTATGAATAACATCTCGCGAGAGCATTCAAGCCCAGGCCTAACAAACCCGGCAAATCTTGTGTTTATTCATATTCTCTCGGAAGTGCTCCCGCAAATTGTTGTTTGTTGTCCGTTCATTCCAGCAGTATTTAATCTTCGGATAAATATTTTGGGCAACAACAATTGGCGCTAGAAGGAGGGCATCTAACCCTCAAATTTTCATTCCTACCATCCCGAAGAACACTCACTGTTCTCGGGGCATATACTTGAAGTGACACTCACTGTGCTTCAAAGAAATCTTTCAGAAATCATGTTTTCCGCCTCCGCGTCGAAGAAAGCCGCTGGCCAGCCCGCCAGATGCCTCGTTCCGTCTCAGTCCGAGCCACAGCCGATGGCGGAAGGTAGCCGCCGCGGTCAGAGACGCTCGATCCCACCCCTGAGGTCCGGCCCAAGCCTATCGCTCGATCAGCTCCGAACCAAGGAACAGATCGACGAGGCCATGGCCGTCCTACAGGAGCGACGGAGTGCTCTCGACGCGCCTCCCGCTATCACCCCCTCGGCCTCCCGCCGGAAGACCAAGTGGAAGATCAAGGCGTTACTGGCTGAGCGATCGCCAGGAGGCTCTCATCCGCAAGGAGAGGCGCTCGCTAGCCGGGGCACTTCTGTTTTCGATCGCCTGGGCAGTGACCCGTCTTGGCGACCGGGGCAGTCCGGCCCCAGCTACGAGACGACGGAGTTTGAATCCGTCACCAGGAGCTCGGCCTACCCGACTCCTCGAAGGCAGCCCCGCCGTCTGGCTCCCCCTCGCCAAATAGCCGAGGTCGGCAGCAGCGGAGTCCGGAGATCGGTACACGATCGCCTCGGCTCCCGCTCCCAAAGCCGATCCGCAAGCGACTGAGCCACGGCGATGGCTGTAATGCAACGTCAGCTCGACGAGATGAAGGCGCTCCTGGAATCCGGGGCAGGCGCCAAGAAGACGATCGCCGAGCCGAGCGAGCCGCTCGTGGTCAACATCGAGCTCGCCCCCGTGCAGCACAAGATCGCTCCTCCGCAAACACCTTTGTACGAGGGGAGATCAGACCCCGAAATGCATCTGAGCAAGTTCAACATCTACATGACCGGGTGTGGGGCATCAGACGCGACTAGGTGCCGAATGTTCCCTATGACGCTGGACGACTTCGCCTATCGGTGGTACACCTCATTGCCACCTCGGTCCATTGACTTCAACGAACTGGCGAACGTCTTCACAGCGTACTTCGCCACCAGGGCCGCTCGGCCAGAAGGTCCCCATCGCATGCTGCGAATCAAGCAAGGGAAAGAAGAGTCAGACTCAGACTACATCGACCGGGTAGACGAGATCATCCTCAACGGCGAGCCCGTAAGCGATGAGATCGCCCTCCACGTGGTCCTAGGAGGATTTCATGGTCTTTCGCCTATGTTCAGGCATCTTACGAAGGACCAACCCACGACCTATGCGGTCTTCCGAGCTAAAGCCGCAGACTTCCTGGCCAGGCATAGGTTTCTCCTTAACCTCTGAACAGCGCGATCGGCGCCCGAACGACGATCTCCCGCCCGATCGCCGTTATCAACCTATGAATAATGCGATCGGCAGCCGAGCGACGATCACCATTTTTCCAGCCCGATCGCCGATCATCAAGCTACATCAGCGACCCGGAGGACACGATCGCCATTTACAGTCCAGCATATAACATGACGGACTAAGGCATAAGATCGCCTCCACCGCACATCATAAAGCCATGGTCCTGGTAGTCGATGGAACCGGCTGCTTCGGCCATGCAAGGTCCCTTTGGGCCAAGATCGCCCGCCCTTCGTTTAAATACGAGGCCGGCGTAGTCTGAGGGCCCTCCAAAATTAATCAGTGGACACGATCGCCCGCCCTCAAAGGATCATCATCTAACATGGTGAACCCGGACAACGCGACACGTGCCACTACCCCCGTAACCGTCGAGGTTCGCCATCTTCATGGTGGGCCGAGGTGGAAGCAGAGCTAAACAAGCAGCGGGCGTGGAGTTGATTCATCCGACGCTGCCCCACGCAAGGACTCCTCTAGACCAAGACCGCACGCCCTTCGTTTAAATACGAGGCGAGGCGCAGCCTAACAGAGGACCCTCATAATAAAGTGAGTCACGAGACACTCAATGTCTTCGCGCACCAAGACACGGTCATGGGGTCGGTCCATCGAACTCTGTGACTGTGCACGGTTCCTCAGTGACGAAACAAACAAGTTTCTACGAGGGATCGACCAATGTTGTTTTTTGCAGGTACAAGAACCGATAGATAGCTAACCAATCGACATGATAGCCCAAGTCCGAATCCTAAGTCAGCTCAACAAGATCGCCCGTCCTCATCTTACACGATTGCCAGCAAGAACCACCTCGCCCCATGTCTTCAACATCGGAGCAAGCTGGGGGGCAATTGTTGTGTCGAGAATTATACTCTCCGACCGGCGATCGTTTCGGAGATCGGTCGACCTAGCCACCGCCCGAGCAGTAGGCGAATCGCTGACCAGCGACCAGGCGGCCTAGCCTTAGCCCCGCAGACAAGCTGAATCGGCCAACCGAGGGTCCCAGGACAAGTCCCGGTGCCGACCGATCGACATCAAATACGATCGTCTCTCGGTACTTAGCGACCAACTCCTGGCGACCGACTAGCGGACGATCATCTCTCAGCATTTGTCGACCGACCCTTGGTGACCGACCGATGCCGACCCTCAGCGACTGGCCGATGCCGACCCTCAGTGACCAGCTAGAGACGACCGCATTATGCCGATAGTCATCCAGTCGGCAAAGGCCGAGCCTCAGGACTGAGCCCACGTGCAGAGCCGAGACAAGATCCGCATATCATGGATCATTGACCACAGCCTGTCAGCATCCGTCCACCAGCCGACAAGCCCGCCGAAAGTTGTCAGTAGGACCGCATGTGACAGTGACTCCGGACGCGTGCTGGCTCCTCATTGGACCGCACAGCTGGCTGCCGGCCGTAGCCTTGGACTTTAGGCAGACTGCCCATGTGACCTTTAGGACGATCGCCCCATTATTATAATGGCCGGAAGATGATCGCCCGCTAGGAAACAAAGCTCCTCTGACCCTATATATACAAGGCTCCCTGCACTTGTCAAAGGACCGAACTTTTACCAACCGAGATTCTAACTCTCTGAACTCTCTGCATTATCGCGATTTCGACACAATACTAATCAAAACACAGCACTTGGCTATCTCCTACTCTTGGCAACAGCTATCATTCGGTTCTTTCTTCTCTCGGCCTCTCTCATTCAGCAGACGATCGGCAGGGACGAAGAACACCGAGCTTCACTCAAGAGCGGGATTAACAGAGTCTTTTTACACTCATTGTATTTAGATTTCTCACATTAATACTTGTATCCACGAATATTTGTATGAATAACATCTCGCGAGAGCATTCAAGACCAGGCCTAACAAACTCGGCAAATCTTGTGTTTATTCATATTCTCTCGGAAGTGCTCCCGCAAATTGTTGTTTGTTGTCCGTTCATTCCAGCAGTATTTAATCTTCGGATAAATATTTTGGGCAACAACAATTGGCGCTAGAAGGAGGGCATCTAACCCTCAAATTTTCATTCCTACCATCCCGAAGAACACTCACTGTTCTCGGGGCATATACTTGAAGTGACACTCACTGCGCTTCAAAGAAATCTTTCAGAAATCATGTTTTCCGCCTCCGCGTCGAAGAAAGCCGCTGGCCAGCCCGCCAGATGCCTCGTTCCGTCTCAGTCCAAGCCACAGCCGATGGCGGAAGGTAGCCGCCGCGGTCAGAGACGCTCGATCCCACCCCTGAGGTCCGGCCCAAGCCTCTCGCTCGATCAGCTCCGAACCAAGGAACAGATCGACGAGGCCATGGCCGTCCTACAGGAGCGACGGAGTGCTCTCGACGCGCCTCCCGCTATCACCCCCTCGGCCTCCCTCCGGAAGACCAAGCGGAAGATCAAGGCGTTACTGGCTGAGCGATCGCCAGGAGGCTCTCATCCGCAAGGAGAGGCGCTCGCCAGCCGGGGCACTTCTGTTTTCGATCGCCTGGGCAGTGACCCGTCTTGGCGACCGGGGCAGTCCGGCCCCAGCTACGAGACGACGGAGTTTGAATCCGTCACCAGGAGCTCGGCCTACCCGACTCCTCGAAGGTAGCCCCGCCGTCTGGCTCCCCCTCGCCAAATAGCCGAGGTCGGCAGCAGTGGAGTCCGGAGATCGGTACACGATCGCCTCGGCTCCCGCTCCCAAAGCCGATCCGCAAGCGACTGAGCCACGGCGATGGCTGTAATGCAACGTCATCTCGACGAGATGAAGGCGCTCCTGGAATCCGGGGCAGGCGCCAAGAAGACGATCGCCGAGCCGAGCGAGCCGCTCGTGGTCAACATCGAGCTCGCCCCCGTGCAGCACAAGATCGCTCCTCCGCAAACACCTTTGTACGAGGGGAGATCAGACACCGAAATGCATCTGAGCAAGTTCAACATCTACATGACCGGGTGTGGGGCATCAGACGCGACTAGGTGCCGAATGTTCCCTATGACGCTGGATGACCTCGCCTATCGGTGGTACACCTCATTGCCACCTCGGTCTATTGACTCCTTCAACGAACTGGCGAACGTCTTCACAGCGTACTTCGCCACCAGGGCCGCTCGGCCAGAAGGTCCCCATCACATGCTGCGAATCAAGCAAGGGAAAGAAGAGTCAGACTCGGACTACATCGACCGGGTAGACGAGATCATCCTCAACGGCGAGCCCGTAAGCGATGAGATCGCCCTCCACGTGGTCCTAGGAGGATTTCATGGTCTTTCGCCTATGTTCAGGCATCTTACGAAGGACCAACTCACGACCTATGCGGTCTTCCGAGCTAAAGCCGCAGACTTCCTGGCCAGGCATAGGTTTCTCCTTAACCTCTGAACAGCGCGATCGGCGCCCGAACGACGATCTCCCGCCCGATCGCCGTTATCAACCTATGAATAATGCGATCGGCAGCCGAGCGATGATCACCAGTTTTCCAGCCCGATCGCCGATCATCAAGCTACATCAGCGACCCGGAGGACACGATCGCCATTTACAGTCCAGCATCTAACATGACGGACTAAGGCATAAGATCGCCTCCACCGCACATCATAAAGCCATGGTCCTGGTAGTCGATGGAACCGGCTGCTTCAGCCATGCAAGGTCCCTTTGGGCCAAGATCGCCCGCCCTTCGTTTAAATACGAGGCCGGCGTAGTCTGAGGGCCCTCCAAAATTAATCAGTGGACACGATCGCCCGCCCTCAAAGGATCATCATCTAACATGGTGAACCCGGACAACGCGACACGTGCCACTACCCCCGTAACCGTCGAGGTTCGCCATCTTCATGGTGGGCCGAGGTGGAAGCAGAGCTAAACAAGCCGCGGGCGTGGAGTTGATTCATCCGACGCTGCCCCGCGCAAGGACTCCTCTAGACCAAGACCGCACGCCCTTCGTTTAAATACGAGGCGAGGCGCAGCCTAACAGAGGACCCTCATAATAAAGTGAGTCACGAGACACTCAATGTCTTCGCGCACCAAGACACGGTCATGGGGTCGGTCCATCGAACTCTGTGACTGTGCACGGTTCCTCAGCGACGAAACAAACAAGTTTCTACGAGGGATCGACCAATGTTGTTTTTTGCAGGTACAAGAACCGATAGATAGCTAACCAATCGACATGAGAGCCCAAGTCCGAATCCTAAGTCAGCTCAACAAGATCGCCCGTCCTCATCTTACACGATTGCCAGCAAGAACCACCTCGCCCCATGTCTTCAACATCGGAGCAAGCTGGGGGGCAATTGTTGTGTCGAGAATTATACTCTCCGACCGGCGATCGTTTCGGAGATCGGTCGACCTAGCCACTGCCGAACAGCCGAGGCAGAACTGCCGACCAGCGACCAAGCGGCCTAGCCTTAGCCCCGCAGACAAGCTGAATCGGCCAACCGAGGGTCCCAGGACAAGTCCCGGTGCCGACCGATCGACATCAAATACGATCGTCTCTCGGTACTTAGCGACTGACTCCTGGCGACCGACTAGCGGACGATCATCTCTCAGAATTTGCCGACCGACCCTTGGTGACCGACCGATGCCGACCCTCAGCGACTGGCCGATGCCGACCCTCAGTGACCAGCTAGAGACGACCGCATTATGCCGATAGTCATCCAGTCGGCAAAGGCCGAGCCTCAGGACTGAGCCCACGTGCAGAGCCGAGACAAGATCCGCATATCATGGATCATTGACCACAGCCTGTCAGCATCCGTCCACCAGCCGACAAGCCCGCCGAAAGTTGTCAGTAGGACCGCATGTGACAGTGACTCCGGACGCGTGCTGGCTCCTCATTGGACCGCACAGCTGGCTGCCGGCCGTAGCCTTGGACTTTAGGCAGACTGCCCATGTGACCTTTAGGACGATCGCCCCATTATTATAATGGCCGGAAGATGATCGCCCGCTAGGAAACAAAGCTCCTCTGACCCTATATATACAAGGCTCCCTGCACTTGTCAAAGGACCGAACTTTTACCAACCGAGATTCTAACTCTCTGAACTCTCTGCATTATCGCGATTTCAGCACACAATACAGAATCAAAACACAGCACTAGTCTATCTCCTACTCTTGGCAACAGCTATCATTCGGTTCTTTCTTCTCTTGGCCTCTCTCATTCAGCATACGATCGGCAGGGACGAAGAACACCGAGCTTCACTCATGAGCGGGATTAACAGAGTCTTTTTACACTCATTGTATTTAGATTTCTCACATTAATACTTGTATCCACGAATATTTGTATTAATAACATCTCGCGAGAGCATTCAAGCCCGGGCCTAACAAACCCGGCAAATCTTGTGTTTATTCATATTCTCTCGGAAGTGTTCCCGCAAATTGTTGTTTGTTGTTCGTTCATTCCAGCAATATTTAATCTTCGGATAAATATTTTGGGCAACAACATCTACGAAGGTTGGCAAAAATCTACCCAATACCCGCAATCTAATAAATATATATAAGAGAGCATCGAAGATATAACTCCAGGGATTGGTGGCTTACCTTATTGGAAGAAGAATAATGAAGAGAGTTGGCGAATCCACAAGAACTACGAGGAGAAACGAGAAGTGACTTGAAAAACTTGGATAATCTTCACCGGAGCTCAATAAACCACTTCCTCAGTGTTAATTCAGGTATATAAGAGGCTAAGACCGAGTATGAGGCTAGGAATCTCTCCAAGGGTGTTATCTTGTAGTGTTGGGTCGTGCAAATGTAGAAGGGAATTGTCATTTTATAAAACTTGGTTTCGCTAACGTATGTTAATGATAATGGTGTTACGTACGTAAGGCTTCTTACGTACGTAACAGTTCAATGACAACGTACGTAAAGACCGCCACTGCCCGAAATGTGCCCAAGTGTTACGTACGTTAAATTTGGGACATAACGTACGTTATGAAGAGTTGACTCGTTTGTCCTCTAGCCCGCCGAAGGTAGCTTCGTCCGTGTCAAATGAAAGATTCTGGTCGGGAGACTGACTCACCCGTTACGTACGTAATATAACTACCTTAACGTACGTAACAATCGGAATATAGCGTACGTTAGGCATAAGTTGTAGCGCGCGTTAGACAAAACTCTAACGCGCGTTAGACATAAACTCTAGCGTGCGTTAGACATAAACTCTTTAGCCACATATCACATTCTAACCATCTCGGGGTGACCATCCCTTCCACTCGTCAACAATTATCGGGGAATAAGACGTTGGCCACCGTCATATTCGCACCGACGATCGTCCCACGGCGTCAAGGCGTGTCACCTCCGTTTCATTTACATCGCATAATTATATAGCACTCAATGAAATACATAAATAGAAATGACGTCACATTACAAAAATTCACATAGTACAAAGTAATCAAGCATGAAATACCGGAGGTATTACATATCACCCCCCTTAAAAATAGTTTCGTCATGAAACTTAAGAAAATAACTCGGGATGACTCTCTTTCATGCTTGACTCGGTTTCCCAAGTCGCTTCTTCCGCGCTGTGGTGCGACCACTGAATCTTCACGAGGGGTATGGATTTATTTCTTAACATCTTCACACGCCGATCCAAAATGGCGATCGGTACCTCCCTAAAGGTAGCGTCATCGGAAATTTCCACTTCTTCGAAATTGAGCTTGTGACTCGGGTCATAGACATACTTCCTTAACTGGGAGACGTGAAAAACGTTATGCACTCCATCCAGATGCGGCGGTAGAGCTAATCGATACGCGAGCTTCCCCACCCGGTCCAATATCTCAAACGGACCTATAAATCTCGGTCTTAAGTTGCCCTTTTGGCCGAAGCGCCGGATACCCCACATAGGTGATACTTTGACCCAAACATGATCCCCGACCGTAAATTCTAACGGTCGCTGTCGGTTTTCGGCATAAGATTTCTGCCGGCTCTGTGCGGCTAGCATGTGCTTTCAAACGATAGAGATCTTCTTAATGGATTACTGGATAAGATCTAACTCGGTAACTGCTGTGTCAGAGGCATCATCCCAGCATAACGGCGACTTGCATCTTCGCCCATACAGGGCCTCAAACGGTGCCATGCCTATACTTGCATGCCAGCTGCTGTTGTACGAGAACTCCACTAATCCCAAATGTCTAGCCCAATCCTTACCCCAATCGAGCACACATGCCCTCAACATATCTTTCAAGGTTTGAATTGTATGCTCGGTCTGTCCATCTGTCTGAGGGTGATAAGCCGTGTTAAAATGTATTTGGGTCCCCATAGCTTTATGGACGGCTTTCCAAAAACGAGACACATATCTGGTGTCCCTATCCGAAATGATGGATGAGGGAACGCCATGTAGCCTTACGATCTCTCTGATGAAAATGACGGCCAGTTGCTCTATCCCGGTTGTCTCTTGAATATAAATGAAATGTGCCGATTTTGTCAATCAATCAACAATGACCAAAATTATATCCTTTCCTCCCACTGCCGTAGGTAGCTTAGTGACAAAATCCATTGATATGCTCTCCCACTTCCACTCCGGGATGGGTAGGGGTTGCATAATTCCGGCTGGTCTACGGTGTTCAATCTTTACTTCCTAACACGTCATACATCGGGCGACGAACCTAGAAACTTCCCATTTCATATCCTTCTACCAAAAACTCTGTCGCAAATCTTTGTACATCTTGCTTGCTCTGGGGTGAATAGAATAGGGAGTGGAGTGCGCCTCCTTCAGTATAGTTTGCTTCAGCCCGTCATTCGGTGGAATACAGATCCTGTTCTTGAACATCACCAAATCACCTTGAATCTTATAATCGGAAACATCTCCTTCCTCGATCCTTGCACCAATCGCAGGTAATTCAGGATCTTCCATCTGTGCTAGACGTATCTCGTCTAGTAAGGACGAAAGTATGTTGATTGAGCATAATTGTCCTTGCCTACGTTGTATCCATACTTCGGTGTTGCTTCTCCTGATGTCTTGCTGCAGTTTGGGCTGAACTGTTATGCTGGATACCATTACCTCTTGTGTAGTTTTCCGACTAAGAGCATCGGCTACCACATTGGCTTTTCCGGGATGATAGGAGATTTCCACATCGTAGTCCTTGATTAGCTCCAACCAACGCCTCTGTCTCATGTTTAATCCTCTCTGAGTGAAGATATATTTCAAACTCTTATGATCCGTGATAACTTTGCAAGTAATTCCGTAAAGATAGTGCCTCCAAATCTTGAGGGCATGCACCACTGCGGCTAGCTCCAAGTCATGCGTCGGGTAATTTACTTCTTATGGCTTCAGTTGTCGGGATGCGTACGCAACGACTCTGCCATTCTGCATGAAGACACACCCTAGTCCGTGCTTGGATGCATCCGTGTATATAATGAATCCTTCTTACCCTGCGGTAACACTAGTACTGGGGCAGTAGTTAGCCTACTCTTGAGCTCGTCGAAGCTCTTCTGGCAGTCTGCAGTCCATACAAATTTGGTGCTCTTTCTCAGTAGGTTCGTTAATGGTCGGGCGATACAGGTAAAGGCCTCGACGAATCTTCGATAGTAACCCGCTAGTCCTAGGAAACTCCTAACTTCTTTGACGTTCTTCGGCGGTTCCCAACTCGTTATTGTCTCGATCTTTTGTGGGTCGACCTTGACACCTTCCGCCGAGACAACATGTCCGAGAAAAATTACCTCCGGCATCCAGAATTCGCACTTGGACAGTTTCGCATAAAGTTGGTGTTGCCTTAACACGCTCAGCACTTGCCTCAAATGTTTC
The DNA here is from genome assembly GCA_033398695.1 of Orobanche coerulescens. Classification (NCBI taxonomy): domain Eukaryota; kingdom Viridiplantae; phylum Streptophyta; class Magnoliopsida; order Lamiales; family Orobanchaceae; genus Orobanche; species Orobanche coerulescens. Next base: position 185,919,282 of record CM065801.1, read on the forward strand.
TCGTGTTCCTGTCGGCTTCGAGAATATATGAGGATGTCGTCGATAAAAACCACCACGCATTTATCGAGGAAATCAATCAAAACTCTATTCATCAGTTCCATGAAAACGGATGGGGCATTAGTCAACCCGAATGATACCACGATATACTCGTAATGCCCATACCTCGACCGAAATGCAGTCTTGGGTATATCTTACTCCCGAATCCTCAATTGGTGATATCCGGACCGTAAATCGATCTTTGAAAACACGACTGCCCCTTGTAATAGATCCAAGAGGTCATCAATTCTTGGTAGTGGATAACGATTCTTGATAGTAACTTTATTCAGCTCCCTGTAGTCGATGCACAAGCGTAGAGAGTTGTCTTTCTACTTAACGAAAAGTACCGGTGCGCCCCACGGCGAGGTGCTTGGGCGAATCAACCCTTTCTCCAACAGATCTTCGAGCTGTATCTTTAATTCCTTCATCTCGGCTGGTGCCATACTGTAAGGAGCTTTGAAAATAGGTCTCGTCCCCGGCTCGAGTTCAATGGAAAGGTCAACTTATCGGTGCGGTGGCAGCCTTGGTAGTTCATCGGGAAAAACGTCTGGAAACTCATTCACCACCGGAATGTTTGTGATTGTCAGTTGTGAAGTATCCTCTCGAAGAACATAACACCAATAGTACTCACTTCGAGAACTGCAGGAGGCTTCTGATGCGATAATGCTGAGAGACCCTTTCGTACTAAAGTGTTCACATCCGCTGATGACATGTGTGGTACCGTCATGAGCCGAAATGGAAATAGTCAAGTGGTAGGTATCCAAGATCGTTCTGTGCAATGGCATCCAGTCCATACCTAATATGATATCTTCATTCTGGAGCGGAAAGACCATAAGATCAGCGGTCCAACTATGATTGTTGATGCAGGTCCGATAGTCTCGAACCCATTGATCGCCGCCTAATCTACTACCCTCGGGTAGTTTAACATTAAAGGGCTCACAAGGTACACAAACAAGAGTTAAGCGTTCAACACATTCCAAAGATATAAACGAATGGGTGGCTCCGGTATCAAATAGTACATGCACTGGCTGAGAGTTAACAAGAAGGGTACCTGAGATAGCTGGCGCAGACTGACCATCCGTAGCCCTCAGCTCAAATACACGGGACGGCACTGACTCCGAAAAGGACGAGGTACCTCCGCCGCGCCCACGGCCTCGTCCGGCACCATGTAGCGGTGGTTGGTTCTGGTCGGATAGAGCTTGGTATTTGGAAACAGCAGGCGTCCTAGGGGATTGCACAGAGCCTTGTTGACTTGGTTGGGAAGTTGGGCTCTGAGTGGGATTGGCCCGCCAGCAGTAACGAGACATGTATCCACTCTTTCCGCAAGTGAAACATTTGGTAGCCGTCTTTTAACACCGATCCTTAGTATGCCCGGTCACACCACAATTGAAACAGTCCCTACAGTAAGGCCGATCAGATATACCCTTCTGTTGGTACGAAACCGCCGACTTAAAAGAAGATGCGGGCCCCAAATTTGTTTTGTTGTTGCTCCCAGGCTGAACTGATGTCTTCTGCTTCTTCGAGTTATGTCCGATGTTGGTATTAACAACTGTACCGGCATATGCTGTGACTACGTCTTCGTATGCCCTCAGGGTTGTGCAGTGAAATCCGGCAGCATAGCGTTGCACATCCTCCGGCAACCTCTGTGCAAGATGGCATATTCGTTGATATTCTGATGGAACCATCTGGGAGATGTAACTTAGCTCGGTTTGGTAGGCCCGAATGATCTCTGGTACTGGCATGTTCTGAGACCCAGCACTGAAAAAGTCTCGTGCGCGAGCGGTTCGGGCTGATCTGGGACAGTACTCGCTCCGTAGTAGTCGAGCAAATTCGGTCCACCCAACCACTCGGTCCTCTGGCCTGTAAGTCCTCCACCAACGTGCAGCAATGTCACGGAGTTTATTAATCCCGAGCGGCACCTTCCGGTTCTCTGGACATCCGATCACTTCGAAGGCAGTCTCCATTTCAGAAATCCAGTCGTCCACGTGTTTCTCTCCTGTCCCGTCAAATAATGGAGGCCTAGCCTTCAGCATCTCTCCCAACCATCGGTCTCTTCCTGCGTTTTCTTCCACATTGATGACCGGTATCCGTTCCGCCTGATTGACCTGAGCAATTCCCATGGCGATAGCCTGGGCAAGGGCTTGAACAAAAGCTGGGTCCATGCCTCCCGGGTTGTTATTCTGGGGTTCCGCCTCCGGATCGTTTTGATTAACTGGTGGCGGCTGGCCCCCAGCAGGATGGGTCTCGGCAGTGTTCCCGTCTTCATTGTGGTTCGCGGCGGAACCTTGAGCGTCATTCACCACCCTCCTAGCTCCTCAGCGTACCATCACTGACGGTATTAATCTAAAGCCAGTTCCATGGTTTACAATTAAATGTAGTACATAGACAGAAACACACATATCACTTACTTTGCATTCCCATGAGGAGTTTCGATCGATTGGGGTGTTGGACTTTGAAAAAAAAATTAGGAGAAATTTTATTCAAACCAGGAGTTTCGCTCCGATACCATTTTCTGTAACACCCCCAAAATCTCTCGAGGTATTACAGTGCCGTGAATCCCACGTGGGACCCACAACGCTAGTTAGAAAAATATGCAATTTAAGAAAATCGCGATAAAACATTAAGTTCAAGGTTTACATAACGAGTCGAAAGATTTTAAGGAAAAATGTAATTCGAAGTCCAATTATTACACAACAAAGGTTTTTCAAAAGAAAACAAATTTATTTCAATTTAAGCAGCAGCTAGAGATAATTCCAACATCGCTCAAGTCTGACCGGACCCCTCGGGAATGTCCTGCACATGATGAACAATTTTACCTAGTACGACGAATCATACCAGGTAACCAGGGTCAGAGAATGCATACCAAATAACAGCTACTAACAAAGATATACGCCATTTTTACAATCACAGTATCTAGTAATCAACAGGGAATATTTCATCACTCAACCGACGTTGTCTCTCTTTTATCACATAAGCCCCAAGGTCGCAACCAAGGGTCACGGAAGTATGCACACGGGAATACCCCGGAACATAGGCGCCCAATTGGGGTCTTACCCCCTAACACATTTCCACATGGGTACCATACAGGTTTTATCCCCAACACATCGGCCCATTTATAACATATTTTAGAGAAAGACAAACGTTGGCATTCATCAAAATGGCACATACGCACATACGGTATAACATTAATATTAGAAAATTCTCGAGCAAGATTTCACTTGCCTACGATCCAATAGTAGGTGCTTTGTGATAAACAGAGTCCCCACGCCCGCTCGAGCTTAACTTAGCCACGGAATATCTGATTAACACCTCGTACGGATCATGATGAATAAACTAGTCTCCCTTTCCTAATCGGATTCCTAGCGTAGTTTTAATTGTCGATATTAGTATCGTTTCTAAGTTCGTAAGTACGGTGTACCATTATTCCGTTCAATTCTACAGTTAACATTAGATATATATCGATTTGCTCAAGAAGATTATCCCTATCATTTTTCGGTTGTCAACAAATGATTATAGCATAATCGAATCTCATGCTTTCTAATTCTATTCTATATTCCGAATACTACGATCGACAGATTCTATTATACAATAACTTTGGTGGTTTGATATCCAATAATGATTATACTATCGAATTGTTTTCCTTAGTTCACTAAGTGTCAAAAATCACAAGGTAAGGGTGGCTACAACAATGAAATATACGGTGACGGATCACTACGAATTCTCCTACAATTGATTCATCAAATTTTTACATTCCTAGTGATGATTTGAAATGAAATTTCGTATGATAGATATGAAACAAAACATATGAGAAACGATAACTTCGGTTACTACAATTCCATTCGAAAGGTTGTCTACGAAGGTTGGCAAAAATCTACCCAATACCCGCAATCTAATAAATATATATAAGAGAGCATCGAAGATATAACTCCAGTGATTGGTGGCTTACCTTATTGGAAGAAGAATAATGAAGAGAGTTGGCAAATCCACAAGAACTACGAAGATAAATGAGAAGTGACTTGAAAAACTTGGATAATATTCAACGGAGCTCAAGAAACCACTTCCTCAGTGTTAATTCAGGTATATAAGAGGCTAAGACCGAGTATGAGGCTAGGAATCTCTCCAAGGGTGTTATCTTGTAGTGTTGGGTCGTGCAAATGAAGAAGGGAATTGTCATTTTATAAAACTTGGTTCGCTAACGTATGTTAATGATAATGGTGTTACGTACGTAAGGCTTCTTACATACGTAACAGTTCAATGACAACGTACGTAAAGACCGCCACTGCCCGAAATGTGCCCAAGTGTTACGTACGTTAAATTTGGGACATAACGTACGTTATGAAGAGTTGACTCATTTGTCCTCTAGCCCGCCGAAAGTAGCTCCGTCCATGTCAAAAGAAAGATTCTGGTCGGGAGACTGACTCACCCGTTACGTACGTAATATAACTACCTTAACGTACGTAACAATCGGAATATAGCGTACGTTAGGCATAAGTTGTAGCGCGCGTTAGACAAAACTCTAACGCGCGTTAGACATAAACTCTAGCATGCGTTAGACATAAACTCTTTAGCCACATATCACATTCTAACCATCTCGGGGTGACCATCCCTTCCACTCGTCAACAATTATCGGGGAACAAGACGTTGGCCACCGTCATATTCGCACCGAAGATCGTCCCACGGCGTCAAGGCGTGTCACCTCCGTTTCATTTACATCGCACAATTATATAGCACTCAATGAAATACATAAATAGAAATGACGTCACATTATAAAAATTCACACATTACAAAGTAATCAAGCATGAAATACCGGAGGTATTACATATCACCCCCCTTAAAAATAGTTTCGTCACGAAACTTAAGAAAATAACTCGGGATGACTCTCTTTCATGCTTGACTCGGTTTCCCAAGTCGCTTCTTCCGCGCTGTGGTGCGACCACTGAATCTTCACGAGGGGTATGGCTTTATTTCTTAACATCTTCACACGCCGATCCAAAATGGCGATCGGTACCTCCCTAAAGGTAGCGTCATCGGAAATTTCCACTTCTTCGAAATTGAGCTTGTGACTCGGGTCATAGACATACTTCCTTAACTGGGAGATGTGAAAAACGTTATGCACTCCATCCAGATGCGGCGGTAGAGCTAATCGATATGCGAGCTTCCCCACCCGGTCCAATATCTCAAACGGACCTATAAATCTCGGGCTTAACTTGCCCTTTTGACCGAAGCGCTGGATACCCTGCATAGGTGATACTTTGACCCAAACATGATCCCCGACCGTAAATTCTAACGATCGTTGTCGGTTTTCGGCATAAGATTTCTGCCGGCTCTGTGCGGCTAGCATGTGCTTTCGAACGATAGAGATCTTCTAAATGGATTCCTGGATAAGATCTAACTCGGTAACTGCTGTGTCGGAGGCATCATCCCAGCATAACGGCGACTTGCATCTTCGCCCATACAGGGCCTCAAACGGTGCCATGCCTATACTTGCATGCCAGTTGTTGTTGTACGAGAACTCCACTAATCCCAAATGACTAGCCCAATCCTTACCCCAATCGAGCACACATGCCCTCAACATATATTCCAAGGTTTGAATTGTACGCTCGGTATGTCCATCTGTCTGAGGGTGATAAGCCGTGTTAAAATGTATTTGGGTCCCCATAGCTTTATGGACGGCTTTCCAAAAACGAGACACATATCTGGTGCCCCTATCCGAAATGATGGATGAGGGAATGCCATGTAGCCTTACGATCTCTCTGATGAAAATGACGGCCAGTTGCTCTGTCCCGGTTGTCTCTTGAATATAAATGAAATGTGCCGATTTTGTCAATCGATCAACAATGACCCAAATTGTATCCTTTCCTCCCACCGCCGTAGCTAGCTTAGTGACAAGATCCATTGATATGCTCTCCCACTTCCACTCCGGGATGGGTAGGGGTTGCATAATTCTGGATGGTCTGCGGTGTTCAATCTTTACTTGCTGGCACGTCATACATCGGGCGACGAACCTAGAAACTTCCCATTTCATATTCTTCCACCAAAAACTCTGTCGCAAATCTTTGTACATCTTGCTTGCTCCGGGGTGAATAGAATAGGGAATGGAGTGCGCCTCCTTCAGTATAGTTTGCTTCAGCCCGTCATTCGGTGGAATACAGATCCTGTTCTTGAACATCACCAAATCACCTTGAATCTAATAATCGGAAACATCTCCTTCCTCGATCCTTGCACCAATCGCACGTAATTCAGGATCTTCTATCTGTGCTAAACGTATCTCGTCTAGTAAGGACGAAAGTATGTTGATTGAGCATAATTGTCCTTGCTTACGTTGTATCCATACTTCGGTGTTGCTTCTCCTGATGTCTTGCTGCAGTTTGGGCTGAACTGTTATGCTGGATACCATTACCTCTTGTGTAGTTTTCCGACTAAGAGCATCGGCTACCACATTGGATTTTCCGGGATGATAGGAGATTTCCACATCGTAGTCCTTGCTTAGCTCCAACCAATGCCTCTGTCTCATGTTTAATTCTCTCTGAGTGAAGATATATTTCAAACTCTTATGATCCGTGATAACTTTGCAAGTAAATTCGTAAAGATAGTGCCTCCAAATCTTGAGGGCATGCACCACTGCGGGTAGCTCCAAGTCATGCGTCGGGAAGTGTGGTACAAGCAAATCCGGCCATGTACCGCCGTAAGTCCATATTCATCCGCATATCAAAATAACGGATCTTATCACGCTCGTTTCTCACTTGATCCTTCATGTGGATCAATTGTTGGTTGTACTCTACAATTGCTTGCGAGGCAGGAATATTCTGTGGTTAAGCCTCGAAAAAGGCTCGGATTCGGCCCTCTCACACCGGCCAAGGACAAAACTCGGCCTCCAAAAGCTCCTTAAATTCATCTCACGTGGCAACACGATCCTGTGGCTTGATGACTTTCCACCATGTAGCGGCCTCCTTAATGAGGAAATACTGGGTAATCGGTACTTTCCTCACTTCGGGGCAATCAACCGCTTCAAAAAATTTCTCCAACTCCGCTAGCCAATCTTCCCAACCTAACGGGTCTGTGGCACCACCAAACTATGGATGGTGCATACGGATTACATTCTGAAGCAAGGCATCCGCGTTCGGATTCGGATTATTCAGCTGAACGGTTTGGGCTAAAATGGTCATCTGGTTGGCCAATTGTTGAAGTACATTCGCAACTCCAACGTCCGCGCTGTTCCCCTGGCCAATCGACTGGGAGTGCTAACTTTCGGTGTCCGGATGCACTGATTTCGATAAACTGGGGTTGGTTGACCCCGCAACAGAACTGAGGGAAACGGCCGCGCCACGTCCTCTTCCACGTCCACGGCCACGACCACGGCCACGGCCCCTACCAGCTGACATACTGAAGAACACACAAGGCACGTAAGTACAATTCAATCGCACGTCATCAAAGTGACCGATTCTCAAGAATACCAAAAATGGAAGCAAAACGAATAAGGAAACACCAGAAGAGTAAGAGGTCTTACAAGTACCGGTCGCATTGTGATGATGGCGGAATAGTGATACTATGGAAAAATGACGACTCAATCGACCCAAAAGACCGACAGCCTAGGTATCCATAAACCTAAGCTCTGATACCATATTCTATAACACCCCCAAGTTATTCAGGGTATATTACAGCGCCATGAACCCCACCGTGGGACACACAAGGCTAATCATACACGGAACTATAAAACTTGACCGAGAAGGTCCTAATACAATGAGATGAAAGACGATACAAAGGGTATTCAAACCATATCCAATGTATCCAAATACATCCCAGTACAAAATCAAGACCTCGGCAACACAGGCCGGAATATCAAGAAAGACTGAAAATAAACAATACTCGAGTATTAAATAACCGTTCCAGTACAACAACATTGAATGGAGGAACACAAGACATGACTGGAGATAAAACACAGTATCACGCTTGCCCATCATCTTCGTGCCGACCCGATAGCTGCCTATCCGCCCTCCTAGAACCTGAAATACATAAAAAGTATTTCCCCCATAAAGAGGTTAGCCGTCGAATAGCTAGTGCAAGTATATCAAATATGAAACACAATACTCCTCGACAATAAAGTAAAGGTAACCGTCAATTCATCAATTCAAGACTATTATTCCGGAATAACTAAATCTCATAGCATCACAACAATGCATACATGATCAACCATGGAACCGCACCAAAGGCCACGGAACCCTCAGGGGACCCGTCGGCCAACCCTAGAGTGGTTAACCCAAATTATCTGTGGAATTGCACCAAAGGCTATGAAACCCTCAGGGGACCTATCGGCCTGCCCCAGAGCGGATATAAATAAACATGCCATTCATATATCTTACTTTCAAAGTCGAGAAAGTACAATCATAAATATATACTTGCCTTTGAGACCTCGAGAAATTAAACGGAAAAGAGTATGAGTTCGGTAGGTCCAAGAATGCGCTTCCGGCACCTAAACGATTCGTAAGGGATATGATAATCAATAATACATACTCATAATTCATGAAGAAACTCCCGAAACCCGTCTACGATTAACGAAAATACAAGGGTACACAACTAGAGTTTGGAAAATCCCCCAAACCCTCACAAGTCCGAACACGGCACAAAAAAATCTGTAAAGTTGTAGGAAAAGCATGAATATAAGATAGATACATCATAATATCAAGGTTCTCAAGCTTCAAAATGGATAAATCGGACAAATCTAGAAAAACCCCCAAAATTCCCAAAAAATAGGGTTATAAGGATTTTTACCTTGATTTGGACGTTAGGATGGATTAGATGTTGTGAAATCTTTGTTCTCCAACCCAATATGTTGTTGTCTGAAGAAGAATCACTTCCAATCGCCCAAAATCGCCTCTCCCGAGCTCCACCCATCGAAAATAAGTGAAAAGGATGAAAAATGATGAAATGGAAGTCAATTGTCCAATATATATCCGCCCAGTCTAGCGCACGCTACGCCTCCTTTATTAGCATGCGCTAGCGAGGTCACCGGGTAGTCCAGTGGCTTCTGCTGGCCCCGTTAGCGTGCGCTAATCGCCTTATCTTAGCGTGCGCTAGCCAAAAATAGTGTCCAGAAACTGGAGTCCAGAACCCACTGTCCTCTGCCCTGCTCGAGTCTTAGCGTGCACTACCACTATGGCTTAGCGTGCGCTACGCAGCTCTTATCGCTTGTGCTATTTGAAGACTAGCGTACGTTACTTGATAGTCCAGAAAACCTGACAACCTCACTGCCTCTGCCAACCAGCCCGTTAACGTGCGCTACGGACGGATGTTAGCGCGCGCTACTGATCACGGATAGCGTGCGTTAACGAACTCCTAACGTGCGTTAACTGCCAGTACAGAAAGCAGTATGAGTTATTGGTTCTAACCTGACTGGTCCCTTAGCGTGCGCTACGGCTCAAGGCTAGCGTGCGCTACTCAAGCAGAATTAGCGTGCGTTAACCTAGGCCTAGCGTGCGCTATTTCTCTGACCCAGGACACTTCCGCAAGGTCTAAACAACACAATTGTGATCCAAACAAGATATAAAGCTTTATAACAATATCGACAACATCACCAAGAGTTTACAGAGCGACGAAATAAGAAAAACGGCAAGGCCAAACAGTCAATAAAAGTATGGGTATTACAGTGAATACCGTATAGGTCTAAACCCTTTAATCACTTGTCTCGATCAAGTATTAGGGTCATAGTAATGTCAAACCTTATTATAACTTGACTCTATACATTTGTTAATACAAATTGAGATCAGTATGGAGGAACAACACTGAATGGAGGAACACCTAAACGATTCATAAGGGATATGATAATCAGTAATCTATACTCATAATTCACGAAGAAACTCCCGAAACCTGTCTACGATTCACGAAAATACAAGGGTACACAACTATAGTTTGGAAAATCCCTCAAACCCCCACAAGTCCGAAGACGGCACAAACCAATCCGTAAAATCGTAGGAAAAGCATGAATATGGGATAGATACATCATAATCTCAAGGTTCTCAAGCTTCAAAATGGATAAATCGGACGAATCTAGGAAAAACCCCAAAATTCCCAAAAAATAGGGTTCTAAGGATTTTTACCTCGATTTGGACGTTAGGATGGATTAGATTTTCTGAAATCCTTGTTCTCCAACCCAATAGGTTGTTGTCTGAAGAAGAATCGCTTCCAATCGCCCAAAATTGCCTCTCCTGAGCTCCTCCCGTCGAAAATAAGTGAAAAGGATGAAAAATGACGAAATGGAAGTCAACTGTCCAATATATATCCGCCCAGTGTAGCGCACTCTATGCCTCCTTTATTAGCGTGCGCTAGCAAGGTCACCGAGTAGTCCAGTGGCTTCTGCCGGCCCCGTTAGCATGCGCTAATTGCCTTATCTTAGCGTGCGCTAGCAAAAAATAGTGTCCAGAAACTGGAGTCCAGAACCTACTGTCCTCTGCCCTGCTCGAGTCTTAGCGTGCGCTACGCAGCTCTTATAGCGTGCGCTATCCGAAGACTAGCGTACGTTATTTGATAGTCCAGAAAACCTGACAACCTCACTGCCTCTGCCAACCAGCCCGTTAGCGTGCGCTACGGACGGATAGCGTGCGTTAACAAACTCCTAACGTGCGTTAACTGCCAGTCCAGAAAGTAGTATGAGTTACTGGTTCTGACCTGACTGGTCCCATAGCGCGTGCTACGGCTCAAGGCTAGCGTGCGCTACTCAAGCAGAATTAGCGTGCGTTAGCCTAGGCCTAGCGTGCATTATTTCTCTGACCGAGGACACTTCTGCAAGGTCTAAACAACACGATTGTGATCCAAACAAGATATGAAGCTCTATAACAATATCGACAACATCACCAAGAGTTTACAAAGCGATGAAATAAGAAAAACGGCAAGGCCAAACAGTCAATAAAAGTACGGGTATTACATTCTCCTCCTCTAAAAAGAAGTTTCGTCCCGAAACTTAAGAAATAAAATGTTCGGGGTACTCCGACCGTATCTTCTCTTCCATTTCCCAAGTCGCCTCTTCTGCTCCATGTCTCGACCATTGCACTTTAACCAGTGGAATGGTCTTATGCCGAAGTTGTCTCTCGCGACGTCAAGGATCTTCACGGGTCTCTCCGGAAAGGTAATATCCTCGGCTACGTCAATCTCACTATAGTCGATAACGTGACTCGGATCCGGCACGTACTTTCTCAACTGAGACACATGAAAAACACTATGGACGTGACTCAAAGCTGGAGGTAACGCCAAGCGATATGCTAAATCTCCAACCCTGTCCAAGATCTCGAAAGGTCCGATATACCTCGGACTAAGTTTCCCCTTTTTCCCGAAGCGTAAAACCCCTCTGGTCGGCGACACCTTGAGTAAGACATGATCCCCCACTTCGAACTCCAAGGGTCGACGACGAGTGTCAACATAAGATTTCTGATGGCTATGGGCAGTCAGCAATTGGTCCCGGAGTATAGAAATCTTTTCCTTAGTCTCCATCAACATATCCGGTTCCATTCCAATTAGTTCTGAAGCCTCGTCCCAACATAATGGCGACCTACATTGCCTACCATAAAGTGCCTCGAATGGTGCCATTTTTATCGACGCATGCCAACTATTATTATAGGCAAACTCGATCAACGGCAAGTGAATCTCCCAATCATTACTCCAATCTAAGGCACAAGCTCGCAACATATCTTCCAACGTCTGAATCGTCCTCTCTGTCTGACCGTCTGACTGAGAATGAAAGGAAGAGCTCAATCTCAACTCAGTACCCAAAGCCTGATGAACGGCCTGCCAAAAATGCGATACGAAACGACCATATCAGTCAGAAACAATAGTCTTGGGGGCACCACGCAATCTTACGATCTCAGCTATAAAAGTTCGAGCCAATCTATCCAGTCCCCAAGTATCCTTAATACCCAAGAAGTGTGTAGACTTGGTCAACCGATCGACGATTACCCAAATCATATTCATCCCGGCCCTAGTTCTCGGCATGCCAATGACGAAACCCATATAGATGTCTTCCCACTTCCACTCGGGAATGGAAAGCGGCTTCAACAACCCCGCTGTTCATTGATGTTCGATCTTGACTTGTTGACACGTCAAGCACCGCAGTACAAATTCTGTGACATCCTTCTTCATGTTGTTCCACCAAAAATTTTGCTTCAAGTCCTTATACATCTTACTCGTTCCGGGGTGGATTGAGTAAGGCGTAGCATGGGCTTCTCGGAGAATTTTCTGCCTCAACTATAGATCATACGGAACACAAAGCCTGCCCTGAAATCTGAGAATACTATCCTCCTGAACCATAAAGCTAGGAGCTTTTCCTTTAATTACATCTTCCTTCAGTTGATAGATCATCGGGTCAGTCCACTGTTTCCCTTTGATGTCGCCACCAAGGACGAAGTAATTTCGAGAGTACACAACTGTCCTTTTACTCGTTAAAGCCAAACTTCTATCCCTTGCTCGATTAAATCCTGACGAATCTTCGTCTGAGATGTAAGAACCTCGAGCATTTGAAGAGATACCGATTTGCGGCTCAAGGCATCCGCGACGACATTGGCTTTTCCGGGGTGGTAAAGAATTTACAAATCATAATCTTTAATCAACTCTAATCAGCATCTCTGTCTCATATTCAGATCTTTCTGACTGAAAATATACTTTAGGCTCTTGTGATCGGTATAAATCCGACACGGAGAACCATACAAGTAATGCCGCCAAATCTTGAGTGCGAAGACAATTGCGGCCAACTCCAAATCGTGAGTAGGATAATTTATCTCATACGGCTTTAATTGTCGTGACGCAAAAGCTATCTTCTTATCATGCTGCATAAGCACACAGCCAAGACATTGACCCGAAGCGTCACTATAAACCGAAAAGCCCTCACTACCATGTGGTAAAGCTAAAATCGGTGCTGAAGTCAAGCGTCTCTTCAGCTCATTGAATCTCTGTTGTCTCTCCGTCGTCCAAACAAACTTTTCCGCTTTCTGAAGTAATTTCGTAAGTGGCCGAGCGAGTTTCGAGAACCCCTCGACAAACCGATGGTAATACCCAGCAAGGCCCAAAAAGCTACGAATTTCCTTAATGTTTTTAGGTGGTGCCCAATCTAGCACTGACTCAATCTTCTGCGGATCTACACGAACCCCTTCGGCCGAAATCACATGGCCGAGAAACATAACTTCTTCCAACCAGAACTCACATTTTGAGAATTTTGCATAGAGGTGCTCGGTTCTCAAAATATCTAGTACCAAACGCAAGTGTCGGGCAAGTTCTTCTTTATCTCGAGAATAGATCAAAATGTCGTCAATAAAGATGACCACACACCTATCGAGATACTCGATGAAATCTTATTCATTAACTGCATGAATACCGCCGGTGCATTAGTCAACCCAAAAGGCATAACTACAAATTCGTAATGCCCATATCTCGTCCGAAATGCCGTTTTCGGAATGTCGGACTCTGTCACCCTGAGTTGATAATACCCCGATCTTAAATCAATCTTCGAGAAAACTGTAGCCCCCTGTAACTGATCAAATAAATCGTCTATGCGAGGCAAAGGGTATTTGTTCTTGATGGTTACTTTGTTCAGCTCACGGTAGTCGATGCACAAACGTAGTGAACCATCCTTCTTCCTCACGAAAAGAACAGGCGCGCCCTAAGGCGAAGCGCTCGGTCTGATGTACCCTCTTTTCAGAAGTTCTCCTAACTGATTCTTTAATTCTTGCATCTCGGAAGGTGCCATACGATAAGGTGCCTTAGAAATCGGAGCCGCATCTGGCTCTAAGTCCATAGAAAATTCTATCTCACGATCTAGCGGTAATCCTGGGAGATCGTCCAGAAAAACATCGGGATACTCATTAACAACCGGTATCGAAGAGAAATCGACTTCGTTCCCTTCCGTTTTCAAGGCATAACACCAATAGACCGTATAACCTTTATTTAAAACTTTTACGGGCTTCATGGCGCTGATAAGTAACTTGGATTGGCCCGACTTATGTCCCAAAAATGAGTACTCAGTTCCGTCTTTAGTCATCATGGTGATAACTTTAGTACGGTAATTCATAATTGCTTGGTGACTATCAAGCCAATCTTCACCGAGGATCACGTCCTCGCCTACCATATCAACTACAATCAGATTCGATAACCATTCCATACCAGATATAATCATCGGAAAATCTTTAATCTCCCAGTTTCCCACAATTCTATCCCCACTAGGTAGTTTCACAATGAAGGGATCGCAAGCATTCATACAAGTTATATTCAAACGGCGTACACACTCCAAGGAAATAAAAAAATGCATAGCACCCGTATTAAAATGCACACCGATTGGATGAGATAAAATATAAATGATACCTGAAGCCACCGCTGCATCGGGTTCATCTGATCGACGCATCTCATAGACCCGTGGTTGTACCGAACCGACGCTAGAGTTCCCCCCTCCAGTGTTCTGAACCCGTCCCCGGCCCCTGCCGTAACTCTGCTGAGATTGACCAAAAGATTGCCGCTGATTAACGCCTTGGTCAAGTGGTGCTGGGGCAGAAGCCCGAGTGTCCAAAGTCTGATTTGGTTCGGAACAATAAACCTCTCTATGTCCCATCTGTCCTCAAGTGTGACACTTCAACGGCGGAAAATTGCACTCCAAATTAACATGGCCTCGACGGCCACAATTATAGCAAGTTACCGTGCGATTTGTGGTGCCCGGGGCAGAACGGAAACCCCTCTTTCCTTTAGCAAAACGTGACGACTGTCCGGTAGAACGGTTAGTCGTCTATGACCTCTGGAAGTTGCCACTCTTAGATCCAGAAAAATTTCCCACGACCTTCTGCTTTTTCGATTCTTCCGTGGTATCGTTGTCGGGGCTTAACATATCATGGGCTAAAGCTCTGTCCTGATATTTCTTCAGTGTGGTACAAGCAAATCCGTCCATGTACCGCCGTAAGTCCATATTCATCCGCATATCAAAATAACGGATCTTATCACGCTCGTTTCTCACTTGATCCTTCATGTGTATCAATTGTTGGTTGGACTCTACAATTGCTTGCGAGGCAGGAATATTCTGCGGTTAAGCCTCGAAAAAGGCTCGGATTCGGCCCTCTCGCACCGACCAAGGACAAAACTCGGCCTCCAAAAGCTCCTTAAATTCATCCCACGTGGCAACACGATCCTGTGGCTTGATGACTTTCCACCATGTAGCGGCCTCCTTAATGAGGAAATACTGGGCAATCGGTACTTTCCTCACTTCGGGGCAATCAACTGCTTCAAAAAATTTCTCCAACTCCGCTAGCCAATCTTCCCAACCTAACGGGTCTGTGGCACCACCAAACTATGGAGAGTGCATACGGATTACATTCTGAAGCAAGGCATCCGCGTTCAGATTCGGATTATTCAGCTGAACGATTTGGGCTAAAATGGTCATCTGGTTGGCCAATTGTTGAAGCACATTCGCAACTCCAACGTCCGCGCTGTTCCCCTGGCCAATCGACTGGTCGTGCTAACTTTCGGTGTCCGGATGCACTGATTTCGATAAACTGGGGTTGGTCGACCCCGCAACAGAACTGAGGGAAACGGCCGCGCCACGTCCTCTTCCACGTCCACGGCCAGGACCACGGCCACGGCCCCTACCAGCTGACATACTGAAGAACACACAAGGCACGTAAGTACAATTCAATCGCACGTCATCAAAGTGACCGATTCTCAAGAATACCAAAAATGGAAGCAAAACGAATAAGGAAACACCAGAAGAGTAAGAGGTCTTACAAGTACCGGTCGCATTGTGATGATGGCAGAATAGTGATACTGTGGACATATGACGACTCAATCGACCCAAAAGACCGACAGCCTAGGTATCCATAAACCTAAGCTCTAATACCATATTCTGTAACACCCCCAAGTTATTCAGGGTATATTACAGCGCCATGAACCCCACCGTGGAACCCACAAGTCTAATCATACACGGAACTATAAAACTTGACCGAGAAGGTCCTAATACAATGAGATGAAAGACGATACAAAGGGTATTCAAACCATGTCCAATGTATCCAAATACATCCCAGTACAAAATCAAGACCTCGGCAACACAGGCCGGAATATCAAGAAAGACTGAAAATAAACAATACTCGAGTATTAAATAACCGTTCCAGTACAACAATATTGAATGGAGGAACACAAGACATGACTGGAGATAAAACACAGTATCACACTTGCCCATCATCTTCGTGCCGACCCGATACCTGCCTATCCGCCCTCCTGGAACCTGAAATACATAAAAAGTATTTCCCCCATAAAGAGGTTAGCCGTCGAATAGCTAGTGCAAGTATATCAAATATGAAACACAATACTCCTCGACAATAAAGTAAAGGTAACCGTCAATTCATCAATTCAAGACTAGTATTCCGGAATAACTAAATCTCATAGCATCACAACAATGCATACATGATCAACCATGGAACCGCACCAAAGGCCACGGAACCCTCAGGGGACCCGTCGGCCCGCCCCAGAGTGGTTAACCCAAATTATCTGTGGAATTGCACCAAAGGCTATGAAACCATCAGGGGACCTATCGGACTGCCCCAGAGTGGATATAAATAAACATGCCATTCATATATCTTACTTTCAAAGTCGAGAAAGTACAATCATAAATATATACTTGCCTTTGAGACATCGAGAAATTGAACGGAAAAGAGTATGAGTTTGGTAGGTCCAAGAATGCGCTTCCAGCACCTAAACGATTCGTAAGGGATATGATAATCAATAATCTATACTCATAATTCACGAAGAAACTCCCGAAACCCATCTACGATTCACGAAAATACAAGGGTACACAACTAGAGTTTGGAAAATCCCCCAAACCCTCACAAGTCCGAACACGGCACAAAAAAATCTGTAAAGTCATAGGAAAAGCATGAATACAAGATAGATACATCATAATCTCAAGGTTCTCAAGCTTCAAAATGGATAAATCGGACAAATCTAGAAAAACCCCCAAAATTCCCAAAAAATAGGGTTATAAGGATTTTTACCTTGATTTGGACGTTAGGATGGATTAGATGTTGTGAAATCTTTGTTCTCCAACCCAATATGTTGTTGTCTGAAGAAGAATCGCTTCCAATCGCCCAAAATCGCCTCTCCCGAGCTCCTTCCATCGAAAATAAGTGAAAAGGATGAAAAATGACGAAATGGAAGTCAACTGTCCAATATATATCCGCCAAGTCTAGCGCACGCTACGCCTCCTTTATTAGCGTACGCTAGCTAGGTCACCGGGTAGTCCAGTGGATTCTGCTGGCCCTGTTAGCGTGCGCTAATCGCCTTATCTTAGCGTGCGCTAGCCAAAAATGGTGTCCAGAAACTGGAGTCCAGAACCTACTGTCCTCTGCCCTGCTCGAGTCTTAGCGTGCACTACCACTATGGCTTAGCGTGCACTACGCAGCTCTTATAGCGTGTGCTATCCGAAGACTAGCGTACGTTACTTGATAGTCCAGAAAATCTGACAACCTCACTGCCTCTGCCAACTAGCCCGTTAACATGCGCTACGGACGGATGTTAGCCCGCGCTACTGATCACGGATAGCGTGCATTAACGAACTCCTAACGCGCGTTAACTGCCAGTACAGAAAGCAGTATGAGTTATTGGTTCTAACCTGACTGGTCCCTTAGCGTGCGCTACGGCTCAAGGCTAGCGTGCGCTACTCAAGTAGAATTAGGGTGCGTTAACCTAGGCCTAGTGTGCGCTATTTCTCTGACCCAGGACACTTCCGCAAGGTCTAAACAACACAATTGTGATCCAAACAAGATATAAAGCTTTATAACAATATCGACAACATCACCAAGAGTTTACAGAGCGACGGAATAAGAAAAACGGCAAGGCCAAACAGTCAATAAAAGTATGGGTATTACAGTGAATACTGTATAGGTCTAAACCCTTTAATCACATGTCTCGATCAAGTATTAGGGTCACAGTAATGTCAAACCTTATTGTAACTTGACTCTATGCATTTGTTAATACAAATCGAGATCACTAATCTCTCGTGTATCAAATACAACTAGCTCTAAATGTTTTGGCCAAAGACTTATGATTTTTAGGGTCGTATACTGCAAAGCATACTTTATGATTGTATGAAAGGTTGTAATGTATGCTTGAGATTGTTCGGTCTTGACCACTAGCGTGCATTAGCGTATTTGCATATGTTGAACTGGATCGCAGTGATATAGTATCTTCTGTACTGACTGTAAGAAGAACGTAAATCTAGGATAATTATTATTTCTTAATTCTAAGTATATCATATTTAATTGTGTATTTATAATATTTATTGCCTTGATTTACCATGGGTGAGAGTCACAGTGATTGACTCAATAAGCCTCGTATCTTGGACAATAATATTATTTATATGATAAATTATATTATAACTAGAAATTGTGTCCCGATCAGTCGGGGTGATCATGTCCCTTGAGGCACTCGAAAAGATTATTATATTAAACTCTGCAGATAGAATTAATTTTCCGATATAATAATAAAAGTCGAGTGGTTATACTCTTGTAAAATAAACTAATTAATTAAAGCTATCAGTAGCTTAAATCAATTAATGGACATGTGATGTCTTAAACATGAGAAATAATTTATTTAAAAAGGAGTCCAATTTCATAATTTGGGATTTGGATAGGAAGTGCAATATTAACTCTTTAGTGGACTGAGTTGATATTTAATAGACTCAATATATTAGGAAGGGCTAATATGGAAATTTGAGGCCTATTAGGAGTCCTTTCCCTAATCCTTCTTAAGGTCTCTAGAGTGGCTCATAACATCTATATCAAGAACATAGGGGAGTGGCCGATTCGTGTGTGTAACAGTCCAAGAATTTTTGATTTTTCTACTTTGTGTTTAATTATGGATCTTGACTTGTGTCTTCGATTCCATAATTGGATAACACAATATTATTCTAAAAAGTACCAAAATATTAAAAAAAAAATAGAGAGAAAATCGTGAGGTATTCTTGAAGGAGAACAGATCGATCGACTCCACGGTGTGTTCAAGGAGGTTCGGTAGATTGTTGCCCACACGACATCCCAATCTAGGCGGGATATACTCTAGAACATCTAATGGTAGAAATACAAGAAGATCAAAGAGGAATTTAAACACTTCGCTTCAAAGGTAAAGTATTCTAAGATCTTTTAGATCTATGTAGGATACTACAAATTATCATGTCTAGATGCATAAATATATTGTTTATTTAAATTGCTTATTAATTTGTGTAATTCATTATATGACGAGACTAAATAGATTCGAATCTTGAGTTTTTGATTTTTATAAAACCAAATTTGTCGCTTCCGTTGCGTCTTATCTCCAACAATTGGTATCAGAGCCGGTCTTTAGGTTGTGTTCAATTTAATTAATTTTGTGATTAATTGCTAGAAATTTAAATATTCATATATTATGATCTTTGGAATATTTTGGCTAAAAATTATCTTGCAGGTTAATATGGTCCATTATCATGGCTATATGTTTTTTTATTTCTACGTGTTTTGGTAATTTGGCCCGATTTGAGGCATGTAAATATTTTTCCTATGAGAAAATCCACAGATCGAATAAGATTTTATTTTTCCTTGTAATTTTGTTGTAAATTCGATGTATTTTATTTTGTGTAAAATTATAATCGAATTGGAGTACACAAAGCATGAAGGAAAAAGGAGTTCCACGCGAAAAGGAGTCCCAAGCGGACGAACCGTCCGGGACCGATAGGCTGCTGGTCGGGTCAGTCATCGGGTCGGGTTTGTCTGGGTCGGGTCGTTCGGTGTATGGACATGTTCATTTTTTCACTGTTTGTTGCGTCCGCTGGGGCATAATATTTAAATTTGGAATTTTTTGTGCAATTAATTTTGCATGGAAAAGAAAGTTTCTAAATTTGAAAATTTTGTGGGCCAATCGGGAAGAGGTGACCAGATGCTTGAAGCAGCATGAGATATCGAGCCGAAGATTTTCTCGTTACTCAAAACGAGGAATAAAAGCCATGATAATTAGATCTAATTATCCAAAAAAATTTAATTGTTGGTTTTTATTGTTTTGGATGTATGACATGTATGAATGTATGCGTGATATGTTTCTTGCATATTAGGACGAGAAAATTTAAAACCTTAAGGTTAAAATATGTAAAACCCACATTTCCATGACATAATTAAATTACTAAAATAACCTCCAATTTGAAATTTTGAAGAATTATGTACGTTTACCAAACAAGCCCTAAAACAAAAACGATTATCGTACGATCACGAACATGAACTAGTAACTTCAAGTAAACTTCATTTGAGCTACTACAATGTTATAAGAACTCAAGAACATGAAATTTGGACTAAGAACTAAATGTTGCACATTTCGTGACCTAACGGGTCCAAAAACTGATAAAACTTGTACACAACTTATAAAATAAACTTTATAACATATTCTAAGTTTATTTTTATATTTTTATTGGTCAAAGCTATCCTCATTCTTCCATTATAGCCGTCCTCCCCCATTAAGGTGGTTAAAAACCTTCCAAAATTACACCAAATCAAATCAATTACAATTAAAGTCCATTAAACCACCATTATTCTTTCAAAACATAAAATTTAAACCACTTTCTTCTTCCTTCCTCATTTCATACGACCCATATACACCTACACATCAAAATTTTGCTCTCTATTTCTTGGTGATTAATCCTACGTATTCGGGAGGAAGTTTGGTGCACATTGGAATTTGTTTGGAAGCATTTGGTGGTCTCGTTCTTGGTTTTCCCTCCCCATTCGATCCATACATCATCTTGGAAGGGTTTTGATTCGGTTTTGGTTGATTTGTTTGGCCCGATTCTTAATCACATTTTTCTCAGCCCTATTTGGTATGTTCTTGTGATTTTGATTCGCTCATTTGATCCTTAATTCGTGTGATAAAAACCTATTCTAAAAACCTATATAAATCGGCTAAGAAATAACCATGAAATTGTTATGAATCGTATGAATGTTTTGTTATTGATCTTGTTGGATTCATATGAGAATTAGTTTTATGTGTTTTTTATGTTTATATTCTGAATATATGATGTGTTATGATCATATAATTAAATGGTTTAAAAAGAATTGGATAAATTAGGGTTTAAATGAATTAATTGATTTGGACAGCTTTGATAATCGAATATGTATGCATCATCAAACGAATTCTATTAATGTTTAATTCGGTATTTTTGTTTGTAAACTTAGTTTACGGTCTTAGTTAAGTATTCCAATTGGTTTGGATGGATTTGAATCTGATTTGGTCCTATTTTTGAATTTTATGAGACGATATGTCAAAACTGTGTTTGAAGAATTTAATTTCAGTCATGGTTTATGATTTTTCATGTTCAAACCATAAGGAGTTATGAGCTCTTCTTTTACAGGGGTAATATATGGGTTTTTTGAGACTTCTTGGAATTTTTGTGGATTTTTCCTGAATGAAATATTAGGCCGTTGTGGCGGATACTTTTTAGGTACTGCTGCTGGTCGGTTTTCTGAGTAGTTTGGGTTTTGGGTATTTTTCATCTGGGATTATACTAACTGATAAATTCTGAAAAAATTCGTGTGGGTTCTAAAGACATTCAGGTACATGCGAGAATATTTATGAATTTTATTTTGGAGTTCTAATACGGAATAAAAATTCGTATATTGGTGACATGTTTGTGTTTAAAAGCTGAAATTATGAAACATAAGAGATAATTGATGATTAGAAGGTTTATATTGTAAATATGATACCTAGAGGGACTAATAATGTAAATATGATGAATGTATGCATGTTTTGGCTGGAATAATGTGTTAGGGGCTGTTCGTGACACTTTGGAATAATTATGGGCCTTACATGCTAGTTTTGATAATCAATGATTTAATTGTGGAAATTATGGTGTATTAGGGTTTTTTTTTAACTTGTGATACTTGAGGGTGTAATGTGTATATATGTGATACTTGAAGTGTATGGGTTGTATATATGTATATTTGTGTGTTTGTATTCAGTTTTGACCCTTCACTTTTATTATTGACACTTTTAACCCTAAATTTTGAAGACTTGTCATAAGAAACCCTAATCTTGGAAAACATACATAAAATGAAATCCATAACTTAACATGACATGAAACCTTTATGGGATGAATAACTAACTATTTAGAGCATGTCTATATCGAGAAAACTCGCTAATTTTGATAACCTGCTAAAATAGAAAGTTGCCTAAAATAGAAAGCTTCTAACTATGGAAAGTTATTAAAAATGGAAAGATAACTAAAAGAGGTAACTTATGAGAAATGAGCTTGTCTTGATTCGTATCCACTCTTTTCTAGGTTCGGTGAAGCGAGAGTGATCCTTTTCTCCTTGTTTGCTTGACCTTGCTTTTGCTTTGGAACTAAGGTACAGATATCCGCACTCTTTCAGCAAGAGTGCAACTTTTCTCTCTCATGACTTACTCTCTCTCTCCTCATTATTGTATATTTGATTTCGACTTTGACTTGGTATCAGAACCTTTGATTTGAACCTTTGATATGGTCCCTTTATATTTGAACATTTGATATCTGACTTGAACTTTTGACCGTTGACATATATACTTTGATTTGGGACCTTGACTATTTGACCCTTTCAGTATTTACCCGGGCATTTTGTATTACTTGTTGTGGAGTAGCCACAAACATAGCATTGATGCACCAATGTTATGTACTCCAGTGGGGTTGCAGATATGTCCCCCACCGTCCCTATTATATTATATTTGCTCTGGCCATCATTATTGTTATCTGCTTACAGGGGCGTATGGATGCATCCTAGATTTGATCTGTTTGATATTTGATTTGATTATTTTGGGCCACTCTACATTTGGGCCATATTATATTTGGTGATTGGGCATGCGTGCAATGCGGTCCCTTCACATTTGGGGAGTTGATCACTCTATTGGACTACTTTGTTTATTTGGGCCTTGTTTGGGCTTGGGGGTTAAATACTCTCTGGTGTAACTTTAGTGGTGAGTCCAACGAGGAAGATGTAGAGGTTATGATTGCCGATCAGATCGTACCCCGTACGGATAAGTTCAAGTATTTGGGTTCGATCATTCAGAATGAAGGTGAGTGTGAAGATGATGTCACTCATCGCATCAGGGCGGGGTGGTTAAGGTGGTGTTGCGATTTTTCTTACACACAAGTGCACGTCATCGTTTACAAGTAATAAAGTGATAAGTAGAGTATCGTTCCCACGAGGACTGAATCTCTAACTACCGATTTTTGTGTATTCCAATTTTATTTGAACAATCGAATTTGGGTTTTCGCAATTAATAACTAAAAGAATTACTAAGCGACTAAACAGTAGAAAACGATAGCTTGAATAAAAGAAATCAAATGATGAATAAGTCTAGGATTCTGAATCCACCTCAGTTTATCCGAATTTACCCTCGATTATCCATAATAAATAATTTTCCCAATTTATTGAAGGCGGAGATTGCTAATATATTCTACCGCCTCTCCCGAGGTCAATAGATTTATCTAAAGGCGAATAACACACTCTATCCCTAGGTGAATTAATTCGTCAATAGGCGAAAAGCATAAAATCTCCCAAAGGCCACGTAGTTCCTATGAGTATATTCCTATCTCACAGAATAAAACGGTCCTCACCAATAGTTCCTCACCAAATCTCCTCTCCCGATTCGAAGTGAATGATTAAATCAATACAACTATTGGCCAGATAATTACAAGCATTAAACACAATTGGGAAAACTCAACAAAAAGGTAATTAATTGGATAATCTCAAGAAATTCGTCAAAACATAGGTTTCATCAAAACCCTAGATTAGGGCTTTAGCCTGACATACTAATAATTGAAATTACAGAATAAATAAATGAAAGCATAAAAATCAAACACAGATGAAGCTCGGATTCCTCCATTCTTCAGCTTCCGCCCTCTGCCCTCGAAGTCTTCTGCTTCCCTCTTCTTCTGCCGTCTCCAAGCTTAAGCTCCAAAAGATAAAAGATCGAAAGATCCATTAATTAGGGTCTTAAACCCTATTTATAGCTCAGCATATCCTCCAAATCGCGTCCGTATCCGTAGGTCGAAAACTGGCTTCGAAATGGCCTTAATTCGCGCGGACAACCAAAATCACAAGTGTGCCGCAGCAGACTAAACTCGTGCCGCGGCAGAAGCTTTCACTGGATGCTCAGGCGTCCTCAATTTCTTACGTGTCGCGGCTCACTGGCTGCCTGCAAAGACAGAGTACAGTTTACTCTGCCTTTGGCTGGGTGTCTTCCTGTGTCGCGGCCCTGCTTCCTTGTGCCGCGGCTCAGAGTCCAGATTTGCCGTTTTCGCCCGTTTTGCCTCGTTTTAGCTTCCGGACTTAAATTTTCTGTCAATCATACAAAATTAAGGCATTAAAGGCTCATTTAGACAATTTCACTCTCCAAAATACTACAAAATAATGATAAATAAGCGTATAAAATACGCCTAACAAATACCCCCAAACTTAAGCCTTTGCTTGTCCTCAAGCAAAAAGAATTAAATTCAATAAAAGAATGCCGTGAATCGTCGTGCAACTCATAATGTTCAACCTAATCAATACTATCCTGTACTTCTCTCTAAATAATACGAGTGTCATAAAAGCGAGCTGCACTCAGAATAATGATTCCGCAAAGTAATCAGGTTCAGTCCTAATCACTCGTTCATGAAGAAAATCCAGCTCAAATATTAACAAAACGTGAGTCAAATCGACCGTCAATATGAAAGGCTAAAATAAACAAGCTAGTTCGTCCCGTTCCACAGTCTAGTGGCACAATTTTCACGAGTTTCATAACAAATAAACCTCGGACAGTATTCCCTTATATATATGCTCAAGAATTTGATTCGAGTTGACCACTAGGTTAGGATCTCGGGATGTTTCCTCGGGATAATCCTAGGGTGGAACTTCCATTCTCATGTATTAGGAAACCGTTTGACGTAAAAGACACTCATGGGGCACATGGATGCTTCTAGTTACTAAGTTCCCGTCTACAGCGGAGAAACAACTCGAATATATAATTTCCGCATGTCCGAATCAAGGTTGCCGTTTTACGCGAGAGTAAACAGCGGGTCACGCGAATACCCCTGGTTACTAGGCTCCCTATCATTGGCACATGTGAAATATCTAAATCACTAATCAGGATCGTCGTTT
Organism: Orobanche coerulescens; assembly: GCA_033398695.1. Classification (NCBI taxonomy): domain Eukaryota; kingdom Viridiplantae; phylum Streptophyta; class Magnoliopsida; order Lamiales; family Orobanchaceae; genus Orobanche; species Orobanche coerulescens. The sequence goes on from CM065801.1 coordinate 185,944,457, forward strand.
TACGCGAGAGTAAACAGCGGGTCACGCGAATGCCCCCGGTTACTAGACTTCCCTTCATAGAACAGCATTATCTCGACTTTTGGGAGAAAACTGACCAACTCTAAACTAAATTTAGGTGCCAACACGACTAATGTAACTGGACGACTAACTAACTGAAAAATGTAACCAAACGTATCGACGGTGATTTTAAAACAAGTATGTATCGTCTCTTGTCTGCCAAGACCTCTACAATCACGAAAAAAAATTCGGACCTAAATGAATACTAAGCAGAACAGAAATTACTGACTACAACGCGACTAGAACTCGACCGTTTCTTCAGAGAGAAAAACAGTGTCGTAACATCAGTATCACACAAATAGAAGCACGAAAAATTCACGAATAAAGAACAATTAAGACAAGCAAGGCTATCCAAACGTATATAAAAAAATAACGCAAAGCAATGAAAAGTGCAACAAAATAAAGTACAGCAATGAATGTAGCAACTGAAAGTAAATACCCCCCAAACTTAGGACGTACATTGACCTCAATGGACAAAAAATGATATGCAATAAAATTAAAAGGTCAAGTACTCCCCTCCAGTCCGCTCAGGAGCTGGTGCCGGCATCATCCGGTGAGGAGGGTGGTGTGGCTGGCCGGGCGGGTGCAATAAATGGCCCGTCGGGATGCATGATATGGGCCGTCCATGCGGCAAGGTGCTCCTGATGATAAGCATCCCTCGCCGCCAAATGCCTCGCCTCTCGTCGGCTGGCCCGGCGGGCCTGCTCTCGCATCTCGGCTCTGACGGCAGCAATAATGCTCTCCCGCTCCGTCCGCTGCTCCTCCCGCATGGCAGCCATCAAGCTCTCCCTCTCTCTCCTCATCTCATCTCTCTCTCTCCTCGTCTCCTCTCTCAGCTCCTCTCTCTCTCTCCTCAGATCCTCTCTCTGCTCCTCTCTCTGTCTCCTCAGATCCTCCCTCAGCCCATCAAACAACTCCAGCAACCTCGCTCTGTCGGGCGGCGGGCCGGCATCTCCATGTGTCAACAAAAGCGGCTCGGGGGATCCCTCGTGGGCCTCCTATAGCATAAATCCTCTACCCCGAGCGTGCGTCGGCGCTCCTCCCCACTGGTCAAAGTGTGATATGATGCGGTGGTCGATCGGGGCCTGGGGGGCAAGCATCGGCTCGTCGTATGACCACGCGCCCCGATCACGCAGACAAAGCGCAGATGAGAGAGGGGTGCTTCAACCCCGTCTTGCCCCCCCCTGGATACACTGGAAGATAGATCGGACCAGGATGGGGGCCACATCGAAACGCAGCCCAGAAGTGATGGCATAAAGTGTCCGGGCGCGGGAGAGAAAGACAGTACGGATCTAGGAGGTGGGGTCAATGCGTGCGCAGATAAAATAAAGCCAGGCACGCCCGAGCCGGCTGAGGCGCGAGCTCCTGAAGTGGAAAGTGGAAGAACCCTGTGCTCGCTGCTCCCAGTCGGAATCGGGCTGTGCAATGGTCTCGAGCAGGGCCTCCTTCGTGAGGCTGGTCATCACTCGGTCATAGGCCGACTCATCAACCACCGGAAGCCCAAACAGCCTCCGAATAGCAAAATGGAGAAATCAATCGTAACCCCTGACATCGACTCCGAGTCCGAGACTCTAATGACGGCAACGTATGCCCCGCCCGAATGTGCTTCAAAGAAGGCGCCGCGTAGAACTCCCGCACAATCGAGATAACTGCCCTGGGAGGTGCAGCAACTGCCCACCCCATCTCATCAATCATAGTGAGCAATTCCCCGTCCCGAGGAGCCGGAGTGAATCCTCTCCTAATAAGCGGTCGTGGGCCGGATCTTTTCATTGAAGATCTTGTGAATTTCTGTGGTCCGAAATCGGTGCCCTCCGCCTCGGCCCGACCACGAGAGGTCTCCCCTCGAGTGGGGGATGACTGGGTCCTAGCTCTCTTGCTCAGTTTCTTTGTTCTCGCCATAATCAGTCCTGAAAAGTACAACACGAGGGTTTATTCACGCAAACAATAATAACAATGATCTGCACTCGGCTAAGGATGTCGAGCCAGAAATCCCGAATTTAACAAAATAGCGCATTCGTGAGAGAAGGATGAAATTGGACTTAAACGTTTAACCTGTATGTAAGGGTTGGGCTTTCTGTAAATTCAGATGGTATACATTGCACGAAAATTCAAAAGATTGCTTTTCCAAAGAAAATTTTTCACTTAGGCAATTTATCAAACACCTTGAGGGCACGAGTTTACTTGAAGAATAAACATGGCTATAGCTCGATTCAACCCCCAAGAACAGAAACACAATTCAATCATCATCAACACAACACACTCAACTCATTCACATTCCAAACTAACCATGAAAATTTGATTAAAACTACCATGTTATCCTCTAAACAATCCTAAAACTTTTTGAAGGAAAATAACATGTTCAATCCATCCAAGGCATAAACAACTTCAAATCTAAACCATAAACAAGTAGAGATTAATGATTGGAACATACCTTTTGGTTTTGTGAAAAATGCAAGAAGAAGTCGCAGGAAAAATTGGAAGAAAACTTCGGCCGATTCGCGCGCTGGGGAGGGAAAGAGAAGGGAAGAAGAAAACGCACCTGGTGTTCGGCCGATTGAGAATTATAAGCTACCTGGCCTTTCAGATTCTGCCTAGTGTGCCGCGGCACAGCTAAAGTGAGCCGCGGCACAGGGTACAGTCCCTTTTACCTGTGCTCTCGTGTTGTCGTGTGCCGCGGCACAGATTTCGTGTGCCGCGGCTCAGTGCTCAAGTGTGCTGCGGCTCATTTATGCCGTGCCGCGGCACAGGGTACAGTTGGTTTAGCCTCCCCTTACGATTGATGTGTGCCACGGCTCAGACTTCAGTTTCTTCCCTGGGACTTTTCTGCACAGAATTTTGAGCAGAACTCGTTAAAAGCGAGAGGCAGAAGCAAATTGAAGCACAAAAATGAAGAAAAAATAGAAATCAAAGATGCAAGAAAAATAAAGGAACGCAAAAATCTACAACTACGAACTCGGGTTGCCTCCCGAGAAGCGCTAAGTTTATAGTCTTCAGCCGGACCTATTTGAAAATATTAGTTCGCTTTTCGCAAACTCCATTTGGTTTCCGCCCCGTTCATCGAACCGTTCATATATTTGTTAAAATTATGACCATTGGTCGTTAGCGATTCAACTTTCGGTTCGGTCATCAAATGTTGTTTGCGAAAAGGTTTCGACGTGAACAACTTCCCGAAACACCCGCTTTTTTCCATGACTAATTGTCCGCTGGGCTTTCGGCTTACTCTCCTCCTTCACAAACGCACTCAAGACTGCAGCAGATTTATCCTCATGCTCGATAAATGCTACTTGTTCTACATCCTTCTTAAAAATTGAACCATCTGCCACCGAATCTGAATTTTTCAACCGACTATGTTTTCAGTGCTTTCCTCTTTCAACTACATCTACACTTTCACCTTGTGACCTTTTATCAACACTTCCGGGACATGGGAAAGATTTGAATACTTGAAAAATAACTTGCTCGTCTTGGACCCTCAGAGTTAACTCCCCTTTTTCCACGTCTATAAGGGTTCGGCCAGTCGCTAAAAATGGTCGTCCCAAGATGATTGGAATATCTTCATCTTCCTCCATGTCGAGTACGATGAAATCGGCCGGAAAGATGAACTTATCAACCTTGACTAATACATCCTCAATCACTCCCCTCGGATACTTAATCGATCGATCCGCCAATTGTAAGGAGACTGTTGTTGGCTTGGCTTCCCCAATATCCAGCTTTTTGAAAATCGAAAGAGGCATGAGGTTAATACTAGCACCGAGATCGCACAGTGCCTTTTTAAACGAGAGATTCCCCATGGTGGGAGCTTCTTTTGAAGAATTGCACTGCACTCCTCTGTCAAGGCGACCGTTTCAAACTCCTCAAGCTTTCTTTTCTTCGATAATATCTCTTTCATGAACTTAACGTAACTCGGCATATGTTCCAACGCGTCGGCGAACGGAATGTTTATGTGAAGCTTTTTAAACACGTCAAGGAACTTAGAAAATTGTTTGTCCGCCTTTTTCTGTTGTGATCTCTGCGGAAACGGGACGGGGGGCACACATGTCTTCGAGTTATCCGGCAACTTTATTGAAGGTTTCAAATACTTCGACTCCTCTGGCTCTAAATCATTCTTTTCCTCAATTTCCTTCTTCTTTTCACACCGCTCAGGCTGATCCAGCACCTCTTTCCCACTTCTTAAGCTGATTGCGTTTAGACTCTCTCTAGGATTTGTCTCTGTTGTACTCGGCAATGCTCCCTCCGGGCGAGCTGTCAACACATTAGCAATTTGGCCCAGCTGGACCTCCAAGTTCCGAATGGAAGCGGAATGATTTTGCAATGTTGCTTCAGTACGGGTCATAAATTGACTCGTATTTGCCTCCAATTTTGCAAGTGCTTCCTCGAGAGACACTTTGGGAGCGGGAGGGGGCTGCTGTTGATTCTGAGCGAACGGGGGCTGGTTTGAGTTCTGTCCGTTTCTCCATGAAAAGTTGGGATGATTGTGCCACCCCGGATTATAAGTGTTGGAGTACGGGTTATTCTGCCGATTCCCATTTCCCACAAATTGAGCCTGCTCCATCTGATGTTGCTCGAATGGGTTTCCAACTTGACACTCCGCGCTCGGGTGTGATCCGTTACACCAATTGCATGTCTCTATGGTAACGGGGGCTGGTGCATGCGAAAATTCTTGGAGCTGTTGGGTTAAAGTGGCGACTTGAGCTGACAAAGTGGAAATCGGGTCATTACTTGAAACTTCCATAACTCTCTTCGGTGTCAATCTTTCCGATGGCCATTGGTATGCATTTACTGCCATAGCTTCCAAAAGCGAGTGTGCCTCGGCCATACTCTTTCCCATCAAGGCCCCTCCAGCGGCCGCGTCCACGAGAGTGCGTGTAGAAGCACTCAAACCAAGATAGAACGTCTGAATCTGAAGCCAATCAGGAAGGCCGTGATGAGGGCATCTTCGAAACAAATCTTTATATCGCTCCCACGCCTCGTGGAGCGATTCCATGTCGTACTGACCAAAGGTGGTTATTTCGTTTCTCAACCTCGCCGTCTTAGCAGGTGGGAAGAATTTGGCAAGGAAGGCTTGCGCTAACCCCTCCCATGTTGTAATCGACCCCGGCAGTAAGGAATTTAACCAAAATTTCGCTTTATCCCTCAAAGAGAAAGGGAAAAGCCTCAATCGGATGGCATCGTCGGTGACACCATTGGTCTTGAACGTGTCGCATATCTCAAGGAAAGAAGCAATATGGGCATTCGGTGCGTCATTCGGCAAGTAGAATTGGCTCGCCTGCACCATCTGAATAATAGCAGGCTTGATCTCAAAATTATTGGCTTGGATAGTGGGACGCCGAATTCCCGAAAAATTAGCATTGATCTGCGGTATGGCATAATCTCGAAGAGCTAGTTCCGATTGAACTTGCCGCACATGGTTATCTCCTCCTTGGACTTCGATATTCTCGGCCATGTTGACCGTCGTCTGCAACTCTCTTTTCTCCTTCTTGTTCCTTCTTAGAGTGCGCTCGAGCTCGGTATCCAAAGGTAGTAGGCCTTCGTTACCGAGTTTTCTCATGCACTACACGAAAGGTCCTGAAAGGAAAAACAAATAAACGAAATTAAATACACAAAAATAAAAATAAAACGTTCAAATTAAGACTAGAAATACTTAAATCGATATTAGAAAATTTCAATTCCCCGGCAACGGCGCCAAAAACTTGTTGCGATTTTTCTTACACGCAAGTGCACGTCATCGTTTACAAGTAATAAAGTGATAAGTAGAGTATCATTCCAAATCGATATTAGAAAATTTCAGTCCCCGGCAACGGCGCCAAAAACTTGTTGCGATTTTTCTTACACGCAAGTGCACGTCATCGTTTACAAGTAATAAAGTGATAAGTAGAGTATCGTTCCCACGATGACTGAATCTCTAACTACCGATTTTTGAGTATTCCAATTTTATTTGAACAATCGAATTTGGGTTTTCGCAATTAATAACTAAAAGAATTACTAAGCGACTAAACAATAGAAAACGATCGCTTGAATAAAAGAAATCAAATGATGAATAAGTCTAGGATTCTGAATCCACCTCAGTTTATCCGAATTTACCCTCGATTATCCATAATAAATAATTTTCCCAATTTATTGAAGGCGGAGATTGCTAATATATTCTACCGCCTCTCCCGAGGTCAATAGATTTATCTAAAGGCGAATAACGCACTCTATCCCTAGGTGAATTAATTCGTCAATAGGCGAAAAGCATAAAATCTCCCAAAGGCCACGTAGTTCCTATGAGTATATTCCTATCTCACAGAATAAAACGGTCCTCACCAATAGTTCCTCACCAAATCTCCTCTCCCGATTCAAAGTGAATGATTAAATCAATACAACTATTGGCCAGATAATTGCAAGCATTAAACACAATTGGGAAAACTCAACAAAAAGGTAATTAATTGGATAATCTCAAGAAATTCGTCAAAACATAGGTTTCATCAAAACCTAGATTAGGGCTTTAGCCTGACATACTAATAATTGAAATTACAGAATAAATAAATGAAAGCATAAAAATCAAACACAGATGAAGCTCGGATTCCTCCGTTCTTCAGCTTCCGCCCTTTGCCCTCGAAGTCTTCTGCTTCCCTCTTCTTCTGTCGTCTCCAAGCTTAAGCTCCAAAAGATAAAAGATCCAAAGATCCATTAATTAGGGTCTTAAACCCTATTTATAGCTCAGCATATCCTCCAAATCGCGTCCGTATCCGTAGGTCGAAAACTGGCTTCGAAACGGCCTTAATTCGCGCGGACAACCAAAAACCGCCAAGTGTGCCGCGGCTGTAACACCCCAAACTAGGCGGATATTACAGTGCCGTGGACCCCCGACTGGGACCCACCAGGCGAATGAGAATGAATGAATTACACAGGTAAATGTAGTACCGAACCACATTACAACATCAATTACTCCGATGAGGAGTTTTATACAACACACCCAAGATTAAATAGAATACATGTGTATTTTATGTGACGATAAAATACACAACGCTGAATGAAATGAGTGTTCAAACGGAATGTCTGCAGCGGAATAAATAAAGGAAACATAAATGATCAATAAATGATCAATGCATCGGGCCCCTACTAGTATCACTCGGACTCCTCGCCGTCATCGTGCTCTCCCCGTGCCTTAGCCTTGCCATGACTGAAAAACAACATCCCCAACGGGCCGCCATACGTAACAACAATCCTCAAGGGTTGAAAATACACAATCATGATATATCTGAAATTATGAAATATCCTGTCAATACATACGCAATCAAACATGCTATATGAATCGACTAATCAAGACGGCTCAAAGGAATGGCGCCACACTACGTCCGGATGGAAATGTGTCCGTGCACAAGCCACCAACGATCAAACACGCGTGGTCTTGTACCTAATCGGCCTCACGAGCAATCGACTCGTGTGCACACCCAATGTGAGGCCACCAACCAACACACGACTATAATGTGCCCGACATGAAAATCCTACACATACCAACTGCACGCCAAGATGACCCGGAATGCCACAATATGACAAAAGTGACAATGAAAATGAATAATGACTCACCAAGATTGAATGATAGTGACATGAATGATAGCTCAATGAAATGATCGGAACCGCTGCTCCTTATGACTGAAGTGATTAATTGACAATGACAAGTTTTGATACGGTTAATACAATGATGAATGAGTTACGATTATGAATGAACAACGACAAAAGGAATGAATATCCTTTTAACCGAGTAAGAATTTACTTACTCAATACCGATGATGAATGTCCGTCCACGAACAACGTCCTAAATGAAATGTCGGTCGCTCGAACAACCTTGAATAACACAATTACCAATAATCCGATCATTACGCAAATCAAAAACGATCATAATCGACTCAAACGTCGACACAACGATATCCGAGCTTGAATGAATCGAAACCAACTCCAAGATGAGTATTTCAAACCATCAAAACACTTTTAAGGATATCAATAATCCAATAGGAATCCGTAACTCATGATTACAACAACATCAATCTGAAAATCCCCAATTAACCGAAGTCAACCCCAAGGGTTCTTGAAATAATTCCGAAAATAACCCTTAAATCCGTAGGAATATATTTATACAAGTTAGATAATCCATAACTAACATATTCCAATGATAATCCAAGCTTACACGAAGAAATCGGAAGGAAAACCCCAAAAATCCGAAATTCTAGATCCAAGAGATTAATACCTTTGATTCGCTGTGATGAAGATGATGAAATGATGATCAATCCGAAAGGTGAGCTTGAAGATGATGATTGATGATTACACCTCGAAGAATCCTCCAAACGCTCGAAATCGCCCAGAAATACCGAAGGAATGAAATGAGATGAAAAATGACGAACTCTGACTAAACTGTCCAATTTATACTCAGTCCAGGTTAGCGTGCGCTAGCCCTTGTGCATAGCGTGCGCTAACGAGTAATTTGGGGTAGTCCAGTACCCACTGTCCGAACACGGTAGCGCGCGCTACGTACCTCTTTGTAGCGTGCGCTACGGCCATACTACTAGCGTGCGCTAATATCCATTGTTAGCGTGCGCTAGCGAAATATTTGACGCCCAGTACTGGAGTCCAGAAAACCGTCTGCCCTCTGATCTAACCTCGATAGCGTGCGCTACAACAACCGATTAGCGTGCGCTATAATATTGATTGCGTACGCTAAATATAACTCATAGCGTGCGCTATGAATTAATCTGGTGCAGTCCAGTAGCCACTGGACTCAACCTGATCCGTCCCTAGCGCGCGCTACTCCACACATATAGCGTGCGCTACTACAACCCGTTAGCGCGCGCTACTTACCACTCGTAGCGTGCGCTACAAATATTCTCACCTGCAGTCCAGTACCTTCTGGACTGCAGCCAAGGTAGCCTTAGCGTGCGCTAAAGCTGAGCAGTAGCGTGCGCTACTTATACCCAATTAGCGTACGCTAAAAGGAGTATGTAGCGTGCGCTACTCCTCAAGCACAGCTTGCAACGAAAATGACAATGATGATAAACACGGCACGAAACTCCAATCAGATTAGTGATGAATGACGATTGATACACGATACAATTACTCTGGATGATGAATACCATGACTGAATATGAGTGACAAATGATCAATGATGAATGAGATTACTGAGTATCAATTACTGAATGATAATTACTGAGTGATAATTACTGGGTATTACATACACCCCCCCTTAAAAGAGTTTCGTCCCCGAAACTAAGGGTCAAACAACTCGGGATAACTCTCCCGCATACTATCCTCGGTTTCCCATGTAGCCTCTTCGACTCCGTGTCTAGACCACTGAATTTTAACCAAAGGAATCGTCTTATTCCTCAACTGTTTGATTCGCCGCTCTAAAACTCGTATAGGACGCTCCTCATATGAATGATCGTCGGCGATCTCGATTTCGTCGAACTGAAGTATGTGACTCGGGTCGGCAACATACTTCCGCAACTGAGAGACATGAAACACATTATGAATTCGGCTGGCCACGGAGGTAAAGCCAATCGATAAGCTAACTCGCCTACTCGATCCAAAATCTCAAACGGTCCAATGAATCTCGGACTCAACTTTCCCCTCTTCCCAAAACGGAAGATACCACGACTTGGGGATACCTTGACCAACACATGGTCGCCAGCCCCGAACTCTAATGGTCGACGACGGTTATCTGCGTATGATTTCTGTCGACTCTGAGCAGTCAACAACCGACTCCTGATCAAAGCTACCTTCTCACGGGCGGCTATAAGCATATCGGGCTCGGTGCCGATTGATTCTGATAAGTCGTCCCAACACAATGGAGATCGACAACGACGACCATACAAGGCCTCGTAAGGTGCCATCTTGATCGAAGCATGCCAACTGTTATTATACGTGAACTCGATCAATGGTAATTGGGCTTCCCAATCGTCTTTCCAATCGAGGACGCATGCCCTCAACATGTCCTCTAATGTCTGAATGGTCCTCTCTGATTGTCCGTCGGACTGAGGATGAAAAGCGATCGAGATTAAGCCGAGTTCCCATAGCGCGATGAATCGATTTCCAAAAGTGCGACACAAACCGTCCGTCACGATCGGAAACGATACTTTAGGAGTACCGCGGTCGACTATCTCTTTGATGAACAGTTGAGCAAGTCTCTCGGGACCCCACGTCTCCTTGATCTCAAGGAAATGAGCTGATTTGGTTAAGCGGTCCACGATCACCCAGATCGTGTTCATGCCACGACGACTCGTCGGCAAACTCGTGATGAAATCCATAGAAATGTCTTCCCACTTCCATTCGGGAATAGGAAGGGGTTTCGGCATACCCGCCGGTCGCTGATGTTCAATCTTAACTTGTTGACAGGTTAAGCATCTCGAAACAAATTCCGCGACTTCTCGCTTCATATTACTCCACCAGTAATTTTGTTTCAAGTCCTTGTACATCTTGCTAGACCTCGGATGCACAGAATAAGGAGTAGCATGAGCTTCTTTCAAAATCGAGTCTTTCAACTCGTCATTCGCCGGTACGCACAACCGATTCTTAAAACGCAAAAGTCCATCCTCGTGGACCACAAATCCAGGGGCTTTCCCGTGAGCCACATCCCCTCGGATGCGCAACAATGATGGGTCCGAACCCTGATTCTCTCGGATTTCCTCCTCGAGTGACGATGAAATCTCTAACATACAAAGCTGCCCCTGAACTCGCTGAAGCCAGACCTCGATCTCGGGTCTAAGGAATTCTCAAGCTCATACGAATCTGTTAAACGGGCAAGCATCTGCTCCTGAAATGACTTACGACTCAAGGCATCGGCGACAACATTCGCCTTGCCCGGGTGGTAAAGGATCTCGATATCATAATCTTTGATTAATTCCAACCACCGTCTCTGGCGCATATTTAACTCCTTCTGAGTAAATATATACTTTAAGCTCTTATGATCGGTGAATATCTGACACGTAACGCCATAAAGATAATGACGCCAAATTTTCAAAGCGAACACCACGGCTGCTAGCTCCAGGTCGTGGGTCGGATAATTAACCTCGTAAGGTCTCAATTGCCGTGAAGCATAGGCAATAACCTTCCCGTTCTGCATGAGTACACATCCGAGACCCTGTCCGGACGCATCACTATAGACCACAAATCCTTCCGTCCCCTGCGGCAAGGAAAGTACAGGTGCTGACATTAACCGGCTCTTGAGTTCCTCAAAACTCCGTTGACACGCATCGGACCACGTGTATTTCTTATCCTTCCGCAAAAGGTTCGTTAAGGGTTGAGCGATTCGAGAAAATCCCTCTACAAATCGCCGATAATAACCCGCTAATCCGAGGAAGCTTCGGATTTCCTTAACGTTCTTCGGAGGTAGCCAATCTCAAATAGCCTCCGTCTTCTGAGGATCGACACGAACTCCGTCTGATGAAATTACATGTCCGAGAAAAGTCACTTCGGACATCCAGAACTCACATTTGGAAAACTTCCCATAAAGTTGTTCTCGCCTCAACACGTCGAGAACTAGATGAAGGTGAGACTCGTGTTCCTCCCGGTCACGGGAATAAATCAAAATGTCATCGATGAAGACAACAACAAACCGATCCAAAAAGTCGATGAAGACCCGATTCATTAATTCCATGAATACCGCAGGTGCATTAGTCAATCCGAACGGCATAACCACGAACTCATAATGACCATAGCGTGTTCGAAACGCCGTCCTCGCGATATCCGACTCTCGAATCCGCAACTGATGATATCCAGATCTTAAGTCGATCTTGGAAAATACTGAAGCTCCCTGAAGTTGATCTAAGAGATCGTCAATACGGGGTAAGGGATACTTATTCTTGATCGTCACCCTGTTCAACTCCCGATAATCAATACATAAGCGGAAAGAACCATCCTTCTTCTTGACAAATAACACTGGCGCTCCCCACGGGGACGCACTCGGTCGAATATAACCTTTCTCGAACAACTCCTCAAGTTGGTTCTTTAATTCCTTCATTTCGGTCGGGGCCATCCGGTACGGTGCCTTCGATATCGGGGACGTACCAGGCTCCAACTCAATCGTGAATTCCACATCCCTCTGTGGAGGCAAACCAGGTAACTCGTCTGGAAAAATATCGGCATATTCCCTCACCGCCGGAATATCCGTTAACATTACTGATGATTTCTCGGTTTTGGTCATATAACACCAATAACCGACACATCCCTGATTGAGTAATCTTACTGCTTTCATAAAATTAACGACTTTACCAGAACAGCCGGGATTACCTCCCTGAAACACACATTCGACTCCATCGTCTGAAATGATAGTGACCAAACGCTTTCGGACACTAATGATGGCATCATGACGATCCATCCAATCAATACCCAAGATGACGTCGTCCCTCGGCAAATCTACTACGATTAGGTCCGCTGGCCATACACGACCATGAAGCTGAATCGGACAATTCTGAATCTCACGACTTCCGACAATTCGTCTACCATCAGGTAGGCCAATGACATAAGGCTCACAACTAGTAGCACTACCCAGACGTAGTCTACTCAAACATGACTCGGAAATGAATGAATGCGATGCACCAGTATCAAAAAGGGTACACACGGGTTGAGATAGAATATCGAGTGTACACGAGATCATCCGGCCTCGGGATCATCGGTCTTCTTCATCTCATAAATTCGGGGCTTGCCGCCCCGAACCGGATGCTCCGTCGATAGCTCTTGGCTCCGCCTTTAGCTCTGTCGTCTTGAGCAGCGGCCGAGTGGTGGCTCGATTCGCACCTGAATGACACAGGGCTTGAGATGGCCGGAGTGGGTTTAGAGTCCCTACGGCAAAACGGCCCCTGTGCCCGGCAATCCCACGATTGTGGCACGTGATCGCCTTGACACTTGGTGCTGAAATGACCTGTTCCTCACACGGTTGAAACAGTGATGGCCGAATCGCCGCTCGCGATCGAGATTCCGCGGGTTTAGACGCTAGGGAGGTCGCTCGAAAAAGTAGAGCCCGCCGCGGTTTCTTGAAAGTGGCACGACTCCGTCGGGCCGATTACGGTTCTTGGACTTCTTGCTAGCGGACGAAGGTTGCCGCTTAGCAATTTCCTTAGCCGTAAGCTCGTAAGTAAGAGCCTTCTCAATGAACTCGCCAACGTGGTGCAATTATGATTAAATCAAGTCTCATACGGGGTTTTAGCCTCTTCTTTGAAATACTTGATCTTGTCCGCTTCGAGTGAATGATAGAGGAGGCGAATGAAGAAGTTCTGAAATTTTTCGGCGATGGCGAGAACGTCATCATCCGCCGAAAGGTCGGGAGTGAGTAATTCCGACAACTTGGCCTCCCGAGTGGGGCCGGATAGTACCTCTCCATCATGAGAGTCTTGAATGATCCCAAGTACATGTTCCGTCTGTGGGCTTCAACGATAACCACCATGAATGAGCGCTCTTACCGAGATAGTAAGCCGCAATCGAAACTTTATGCCCTTCGGGCAATCCACCATAGCAAATAACTTCTCAAAATGCTCAAGCCGGTGAACAATATCCATGGCTCGGATGAGCCCTCAAAAGTAGGTGGTCAGCGAGAGATATCGCTAATGATATTGCTTACACCCCTCTTTTGCCTCCGAGGTGGCGGCGGAGGAGCCTGATTTTGATTGACGGAGTTATGCATCGTCTCCATCAACCGAGCCATCTGGGTCATTTGGGCCATCATGCCCTGCATAAATGCGAGTGGGTCAACCCGGACACCCTCTGACCGAGCCGTGTCCTGTACGACTCCCGATAGTGAATGATCGCGTCCGTGTGAGTGAGTGGCAGCATCACCGCTCGATGAGTTAGCATTATTCCTGGCATTTGCGGGTATTCGCACGAGTTCTCGGGATTCGGCCCGCTCCACGGCCTCGTCCTCCACGTCCTCTGCCACCCTCTCCATACCAAGTGGAAAGTCATATGATGATTATATATCTCGCATGAGTATCACATTATGATTACATTATGAAATGATGAAAATGAGCATACGCGCTCACATACAACGATTACATGAATGATTTATTGACGTGAAATGATTATCTCGATAAAATTATCAAATGATTATCTTGAACAATTTAACAAGATTGATGATATGATCTTCAAGATCAACAACTGAGTAATGAAATGAATTGAGTGATTAATGAGTTAACATTATCGACTTGATCACAATTGAAATTGATGAATGAGGATTGTTAACTAATGAATTATGAATGAATGATTATTGCGAAATTATACCATGGCATCGTAAATCTTACGCTTCTTGATCCGATTGGCTCGGCATTTGCACAGGTCACACGTGACGCGAAAGTCCAATGATACTAGTCCGATGACGATGATTTCAAATGAGACATGACTTGGAGGGTAGTATTCAAAACCACGCTCCGATACCAACTCTGTAACACCCCAAACTAGGCGGATATTACAGTGCCCTGGACCCCCGACTGGGACCCACCAGGCGAATGAGAATGAATGAATTACACAGGTAAATGTAGTACCGAACCACATTACAACATCAATTACTCCGATGAGGAGTTTTATACAACACACCCAAGATTAAATAGAATACATGTGTATTTTATGTGACGATAAAATACACAACGCTGAATGAAATGAGTGTTCAAACGGAATGTCTGCAGCGGAATAAATAAAGGAAACATAAATGACTGAATAAATGACTGAACAGACTGGGCCCCCTACTAGTATCACTGGGACTCCTCGCCGTCATCGTGCTCTCCCCGTGCCTTAGCCTTGCCATGACCTGAAAAACAACATCCCCCAACGGGGTCAGTTACACAGAACAACAATCCTCAAGGGTTGAAAATACACAATCATGATATATCTGAAATTATGAAATATCCTGTCAATACATACGCAATCAAACATGCTATATGAATCGACTAATCAGTACGGCTCAAAGGAATGGCGCCACACTACGTCCGGGATGGAAATGTGTCCGTGCACAAGCCACCAACGATCAAACACGCGTGGTCTTGTACCTAATCAGTCTCACGAGCAATCGACTCGTGTGCACAGTCCAATGTGAGGCCACCAACCAACACACGACTATAATGTGCCCGACATGAAAATCCTACACATACCAACCGGCACGCCAGTATGACCCGGAATGCCACAATATGACAAAAGTGACAATGAAAATGAATAATGACTCACCAAGATTGAATGATAGTGACATGAATGATAGCTCAATGAAATGATCGGAACCGTCGTTCCTTATGACTGAAGTGATTAATTGACAATGACAAGTTTTGATACGGTTAATACAATGATGAATGAGTTACGATTATGAATGAACAACGACAAAAGGAATGAATATCCTTTTAACCGAGTAAGAATTTACTTACTCAATACCGATGATGAATGTCCGTCCACGAACAACGTCCTAAATGAAATGTCGGTCGCTCGAACAACCTTGAATAACACAATTACCAATAATCCGATCATTACGCAAATCAAAAACGATCATAATCGACTCAAACGTCGACACAACGATATCCGAGCTTGAATGAATCGAAACCAACTCCAAGATGAGTATTTCAAACCATCAAAACACTTTTAAGGATATCAATAATCCAATAGGAATCCGTAACTCATGATTACAACAACATCAATCGGAAAATCCCCAATTAACCGAAGTCAACCCCAAGGGTTCTTGAAATAATTCCGAAAATAACCCTTAAATCCGTAGGAATATGTTTATACAAGTTAGATAATCCATAACTAACATATTCCAATGATAATCCAAGCTTACACGAAGAAATCGGAAGGAAAACCCCAAAAATCCAAAATTCTAGATCCAAGAGATTAATACCTTTGATTCGCTGTGATGAAGATGATGAAATGATGATCAATCCGAAAGGTGAGCTTGAAGATGATGATTGATGATTACACCTCGAAGAATCCCCTCTGAAACGCTCGAAATCGCCCAGAAATACCGAAGGAATGAAATGAGATGAAAAATGACGAACTCTGACTAAACTGTCCAATTTATACTCAGTCCAGGTTAGCGTGCGCTAGCCCTTGTGCATAGCGTGCGCTAACGAGTAATTTGGGGTAGTCCAGTACCCACTGTCCGAACACGGTAGCGCGCGCTACGTACCTCTTTGTAGCGTGCGCTACGGCCATACTACTAGCGTGCGCTAATATCCATTGTTAGCATGCGCTAGCGAAATATTTGACGCCCAGTACTGGAGTCCAGAAAACCGTCTGCCCTCTGATCTAACCTCGATAGCGTGCGCTACAACAACCGATTAGCGTGCGCTATAATATTGATTGCGTACGCTAAATATAACTCATAGCGTGCGCTATGAATTAATGCAGTGCGATCCGGTAGCCACTGGACTCAACCTGATCCGTCCCTAGCGCGCGCTACTCCACACATATAGCGTGCGCTACTACCACCCGTTAGCGCGCGCTACTTACCACTCGTAGCGTGCGCTACAAATATTCTCACCTGCAGTCCTGTACCTTCTGGACTGCAACCAAGGTAGCCTTAGCGTGCGCTAAAGCTGAGCAGTAGCGTGCGCTACTTATACCCAATTAGCGTACGCTAAAAGGAGTATGTAGCGTGCGCTACTCCTCAAGCACAGCTTGCAACGAAAATGACAATGATGATAAACACGGCACGAAACTCCAATCAGATTAGTGATGAATGACGACTGATACACGATACAATTACTCTGGATGATGAATACCATGACTGAATATGAGTGACAAATGATCAATGATGAATGAGATTACTGAGTATCAATTACTGAATGATAATTACTGAGTGATAATTACTGGGTATTACAGCGGCGCACTAAACCTGTGCCGCGGCACGAAGCTTTGTTTGGATGCACAGGCGTCCTCAATTTCTTACGTGCCGCGGCTCACAGGCTGTGCCGCGGCACAGTCTGATTTACTCTGCCTTTGGCTGGGTGTCTTCCTGTGCCGCGACCCTGCTTCCTTGTGCCGCGGCTCAGAGTCCATATTTGCCGTTTTCGCCCATTTTGCCTCGTTTTAGCTTCCGGACTTCAATTTCCTGTCAATCATACAAAATTAAGGCATTAAAGGCTCATTTAGACAATTTCACTCTCAAAAATACTACAAAATAATGATAAATAAGCGTATAAAAATATGCCTAACAGGTGGAGAGCAGCGACAGGGGTCCTGTGCGACAAGAAAGTCCCTCTAAAGTTGAAGGGTAAATTCTATAGAGCGGCAATCCGACCTGCAATGTTGTATGGCTCCGAATGTTGGGCGATGAAGAAGTCGCTTGAGATCAAGTTGGTAGTGGCTGAAATGAGAATGTTACGTTGGTCATGTGGTCGCACAATGTTATATAGAATCGCGAACGGGGTTTTCAGGAACGCGCTGGAAGTGGCGCCCATTTCAGCGAAAGTTAGGGAAGGGAGATTGAGATGGTTTGGCCACGTCCGCAGGAGGCAGGCATCTTCTCCGGTGAGGAGGGTCGAGAGTTTATTGGTTGTCGGGGAGAGGAGTAGAGGCAGACCGAGGAGGATGTGGGAGGAGCAGCTGAGATTAGATTTGAAGGCCTTAAACCTTTCCGAGACCATGACTGTTGATAGATGCGCTTGGAGGCGCCAGATCAGAGTTGTGGATTCTTTTGTAGGGAGCGATGCTGTAGTTGAGAGACTTAATGTTGGGTTGTCTCGGTTAGCTTTGACCTAGAGCATTGTATTTTTTTACTTTTATTGTATACTTTATCCTATTGTCTTTGTGTGTGGTGTATTTTTGACAGGGAGCTGTGCGTTGAGCCAACCTCTCTTCTATTAGAGCAGCGTTCATCGGGAGTGAAGTAGCCAAAATCTGCTTAGGTAAGTCGCATGTGGATTAAGCCATGGGCTCAGGTATGCTATCGAGCTTTTTAGAATCATATGCTTTTTTTATTTATTATTCAATATTCTGTTGTGCACTAAGCTGGGGGTCTTCACGGAAACAACCTCCCTACTGTAATAAGTAGGGGTATGGTCTACGTACATCTTACCCTCCTCAGACCCTGCTCTGAGCGGGATATACTGGGTATGTTTGGTTTGGTTTGGTTTTTTATTTGACACTTAACTTTGATAATCTTTGATATTTAAACCTTGGTAACTTTTCATACCTAACTCTGATGAACCTTTGATATACCTTGACATACTTTTGATATACCTTGATATAACCAAGTGCCACCACATGTAACCTCATTTCGTATTGCTTTGTATTGCTTGTTCATTTCATATCTGCTCACAGAGCTCTTTATGCTCAGCCGCTTTTCTTTCCATGCGGTAGGTACTTAGCTCATGCGAGGTTTAGCTTTGGGGATGAGAGAGTGTGGACCTACCCTAGAGATCTTTGAATAAATGAACATTATTTCTTTATCGTATTTCCGGATTCTTGGACATTTGTAATCGTACTTTCGTTTGTTTGGTTTTGGGGACATTTGGATGTTGTTTTAGTCCCCTTTGATACTCCTTGATGAATTTATCTCAATACTTCCGCTGTTTGGTTTGATCTGTTTGTATCTGATGTGTAACCATATTGTAATGCTTCTACCCTTGCCGGGTTGGGGCTTTACAATTTATGGTATCGGAGCAATAGGTTTGGATCTTTACGGCTTAGGCTTTGACCTGTGAGATTGGGTAGATGCTAGGCTATTCGTTTCGTCTTTTATTTCTCGACAACTTTGTTATCGTTTTCATCGACGACATCTTTGTTTATTCGAAGTCCGAGGAGGTGCACGAGCAGCATCTTAGTACGGTTTTTCAGATTTTGAGATAGGAGAAGTTGTATGCTAAATTCTCCAAGTGTGAGTTCTGGCTTAGTCAAGTTGCCTTCCTTGGTCATGTTGTATTTGCTGGTGGCATTACTATAGACCCGGCAAAGGTTGAGGCCATCACTAAATGGTCGAGGCCTACTACGGTGACTGAGGTCAGGAGTTTCCTTGGTTTGGCCGGTTGCTATCGGAGGTTTGTCGAGAGATTCTCCCAACTTGCCTCACCTTTGACTAAGTTGATGAGGAAGGGGTTGAAATTTGAGTGGACCGAGGAGCAGGAAGAGAGTTTTGAGACTCTGAAGCAGAAACTTGTGTCAGCTCCCATTTTAACACTTCCATCTGGTACAGGCGGATACCAGATCTATAGTGATGCTTCCAAGAAAGGGTTAGGTTGTGTTTTGATGCAGCACGGGAAAGTTATTGCGTATGCCTCACGCCAGTTAAAACCCTATGAAGAGAACTACCCTACTCATGATCTAGAGCTAGTTGCGGTTGTTTTTGCTCTTAAGATCTGGAGGCATTATTTGTATGGAGACTCTGTCGATATCTTCACTGATCATAAGAGTCTTAAATACATATTTACCCAGAAGGAGTTAAACATGAGACATCGTAGATGGTTGGAGTTACTAAAGGACTACGACACCAACATTCAGTACCACCCGGGTAAAGGCTAATGTAGTTGCCGATACTCTTAGTCGTAAGTCGGGTTATGGTGGCTAGTCTGAAATTCGAGTCTAAGATTTTGCATGATCTTGAACTCATGGAGGTGGAGTTTTGTTTACCGGGACGCGAGGCCGGCCTAAAAGTGGAGTCTAACTTGATCTTGAAGATTAAGGAAGCTCAGCGTGACGACGGTGAGTTATGGGCCATTTTCAAGAATATAGAGGAAGGGAAACAGTCTAAATTTCGAGTTGACGATGACGGCATTGTTTGGTTGGGTGAGCGCATTTGTGTACCAAACGATCTTGAAATCCGTGAAATGGTTATATCAGAAGCTCACAGTTCTCTCTTCACCATACATCCGGGATCCACTAAGATGTATCGGGATTTGAAATAGCATTTCTGGTGGAATGGGATGAAGCAGGATGTGGCTTTGTATGTTGCTAGGTGTTTGACTTGCCAACAGGTGAAGATTGAGCACCAAAGAGCTAGTGGTCTTTTACAGCCGTTAGAGATTCCCCAGTGGAATGGGAAGAGATTACGATGGACTTTGTTACGGGGTTACCGGTCACACGTAAAAGACATGATACGATCTGGGTAGTCATTGATCGGCTAACCAAGTCAGCTCATTTCCTACCAATCAAGAAGCATTATAGCGTGGCGAAGTTGGCGGAAATTTTCCAGCAGGAGATTGTTAGGTTGCATGGCACTCTGGTCTCGATTGTTTTTGATAGAGATCCGAGGTTTACTTCGCGTTTTTGGAAGATGTTACAAAATGCTTGGGGTTCTTGCCTCAAGTTCAGTACTGCTTTTCACCCGCAGACGGATGGTCAATCGGAGAGGACTATCCAAACTTTTGAAGATATGTTACTGGCTTGTGCACTTGATTAGACCGGCAGTTGGTACGAATACTTATGTTTGGTTGAGTTCGCGTATAACAACAGTTGGCACGCTAGTATTCAGATGGCACCTTATGAGATGTTATATGGGCGCAAGTGTAGGTCACCTACTATGTGGGATGAAGTAGGTGAATGGATTATCGAGGGTCCTGAGATGATTGAGATCACCAACGAGAAGGTGAATGTTGCTAAAGAGAGGCTTAAGGAATCCAGGTCTAGACAGAAGAGTTACGCCGATAAGCATCGACGCGAGTTAGAGTTCCAAGTTGGCGACCGGGTATTTTTGGAAGTATCTCCTTTCCGCGGTGTTAAGCGTTTTGGTATTAAGGGAAAATTGAGTCCTCGTTTTATTGGTCCTTTCGAGATTTTGGAACGTGTTGGTGAGGTGTCTTATCGATTGGCTCTTCCACATCAGCTTGCTCATGTGCATAACGATTTTCATGTATCTTTGTTGCGGGGTTATAACTACCATCCTTTACATGTGGTGTCATATCCTTTGGATCAGATTCAACCGGACATGTCACTTCCGGAAGAACTGGAAGCCATTCTTTATAGACAGGAGAGAGTCATGAGGAATAAAGTGATCCGTTTTGTTAAGGTTCTCTGGAAGAACCATCTACCACGCGAGGCAACTTGGGAGACCGAGGAGTCTATGCGAGCCAGCTACCCTTATTTTCCTTTGTAGTTTGGTATGCTTTCGTTTTGTTTCGGTACCTTACCTTTTTCATTTTCGAGGACGAAAATTCTTTTGAGGGGGAGATAGTTGTAAAACCCATATTTCCATGACATAATTAAATTAGTAAAATAACCTCCAATTTGAAATTTTGAAGAATTATGTACGTTTACCAAACAAGCCCTAAAACAAAAACGATTATCGTACGATCACGAACATGAACATGTAACTTCAAGTAAACTTCATTTGAGCTACTACAATGTTATAAGAACTCAAGAACATGAAATTTGGACTAAGAACTAAATGTTGCACGTTTCGTGACCTAACGGGTCCAAAAACTGATAAAACTTGTACACAACTTATAAAATAAACTTTATGACATATCCTAAGTTTTTTTTTACATTTTTATTGGTCAAAGCTATCCTCATTCTTCCATTATAGCCGTCCTCCCCCATTAAGGTGGTTAAAAACCTTCCAAAATTACACCAAATCAAATCAATTACAATTAAAGTCCATTAAACCACCATTATTCTTTCATAACATAAAATTTAAACCACTTTCTTCTTCCTTCCTCATTTCATACGGCCCATACACACCTACACATCAAAATTTTGCTCTCCAATTCTTGGTGATTAATCTTACGTGTTCGGGAGGAAGTTTGGTGCACATTGGAATTTGTTTGGAAGCATTTGGTGGTCTCGTTCTTGGTTTTCCCTCCCCATTCGATCCATACATCATCTTGGAAGGGTTTTGATTCGGTTTTGGTTGATTTGTTTGGCCCGATTCTTGGTCACGTTTTTCTCAGCCCTATTGGTATGTTCTTGTGATTTTGATTCACTCATTTGATCCTTAATTCGTGTGATAAAAACCTATTCTAAAAACCTATATAAATCGGCTAAGAAATAACCATGAAATTGTTATGAATCGTATGAATGTTTTGTGATTGATCTTGTTGGATTCATATGAGAATTAGTTTGATGTGTTTTTGATGTTTATTTTCTAAATATATGATGTGTTATGATCATATAATTAAATGGATTAAAAAGAATTGGATAAATTAGGGTTTAAATGAATTAATTAATTTGGACAGCTTTGATAATCGAATATGTATGCATCATCAAACGAATTATATTAATGTTTAATTCGGTATTTTTGTTTGTAAACTCAGTTTAGGGTCTTAGTTAAGTATTCCAATTGGTTTGGATGGATTTGAATCTGATTTGGTCCTATTTTTGAATTTTATGAGACGATATGTCAAAATTGTGTTTGCAGAATTTAATTTCAGTCGTGGTTTATGATTTTTCATGTTCGAACCATAAGGAGTTAGGTGCTCTCCTTTTACAGGGTAATATTTGGGTTATGTGTGACTTCGGGACTGTTTGTTTGACTATTAATGGTTACATTAAGAGCCTACCTCTGAATCGCTAAGAGGTCAGGACTGTTTGGCAAAAAAAATATGACATAATCTCTTAACCATTAAGCATCCATACACTCTCAACCATTAAGAGGCAAATAATTTCCAGATTTACCCCTCTTCTTAAATTAAGAATTATTATTCATAATTATTATTATTATTTTTTTAAATAAATTTAAATAAACAATATTAGACATAATTATTATTATAATTTTCTAATGAATTAAATTAAAAAATATTATACATAATTATTATTATTATTATTTTAAATGAATTAAATTAAAAAATATTATGCATAATTATTATTATTATTTCAAATGAATAAAATTTAAAAATATTATACATAATAATTATTATTATTATTTTAAATGAATTAAATTTAAAAATACTATACATAATAATTATTATTATTATTATTTTAAATGAATTAAATTTAAAAATATTATACACAATTATTTATAAACATTAGGGTTTTTATTTATAAAATGGAGAGGTTTTGGTACGCAAGGGGAGGGAAAATGGGATTTTTAATCGCTACTTTTATATAGACGGGTAAAATGGTAATTTGTTACCATTCAGAGTTACCATTCAGAACAGTTACCAAACAACCAAATTTCATTCTGTACTCAACCATACAGAGCCTCTCAACCATTCTGCACTAAACTATTCAGCAACTGCCAAACAGCCCCTTCCTGAAATTTTTGTGGATTTTTCCTGAATGAAATGATAGGCCGTTGTGGCGGATACTATTTTAGTAGTGCTGCTGGTCGGTTTTCTGAGTAGTCTGGATTCGAGTATTTTTAATGTGGGTTTATACTAACTGATAAATTCTGGAAAAATTCGTGTTGGTGCTAAAGACATTCAAGTACATGTGAGAATTTTTATGAATTTTATTTTGGACTTCTAGTATGGAATAAAAATTCGTATATTGGTGACCTGTTTGTGTTTAAAAGCTGAAATTATGAAACATAAGAGATAATTGATGATTAGAAGGTTTATATTGTAAATATGATACCTAGAGGGACTAATAATATAAATATGATGAATGTATGCATGTTTTGGCTGGAATAATGTGTTAGGGGCTGTTCGTGACACTTTGGAATAATTATGGGCCTTACATGCTAGTTTTGATAATCAATGGTTTAATTGTGGAAATTATGGTGTATTAGGGTTATTTTTTTTAACTTGTGATACTTGAGGGTGTAATGTGTATATATGTGATACTTGAAGTGTATGGGCTGTATATATGTGTATTTGAGTGTTTATATTCAGTTTTGACCCTTCACTTTCATTATTGACACTTTTAACCCTAAATTTTGAAGACTTGTCATAAGAAACCCTAATCTTGGAAAACATGCATAAAATGAAATCCATAACTTAACATGACATGAAAACTTTATGAGATGAATAACTAACTATTTAGAACATGTCTATATCGAGAAAACTCGCTAATTTTGATAACCTGCTAAAATAAAAAGTTACCTAAAATAGAAAGCTGCTAAATATGGAAAGTTACTAAAAATGGAAAGATAACTAAAAGAGGTAACTAATGAGAAATGAGCTCATCTTGATTTGTATCCACTCTTTTCTAGGTTCGGTGAAGCGAGAGTGATCCTTTTCTCCTTGTTTGTTTGACCTTGCTTTTGCTTTGGAACTAAGGTACAGATATTCCGCACCCTTTCAGCAAGGGTGCAACTTTTCTCTCTCACAACTTACTCTCTCTCTCTCTCTTCTCATTATTGTATATCTGATTTCGACTTTGACTTGGTATCTGAACCTCTGATTTGAACCTTTGATATGGTCCCTTTATATTTGAACCTTTGATATCTGACTTGAACTTTTGACCGTTGACATATATACTTTGATTTGGGACCTTGACTATTTGACCCTTTCAGTATTTACCCGGGCATTTTGTATTACTTGTTGTGGAGTAGCCACAACCATAGCACTGATGCACCAATTTTATGTACTCCAGTGGGGTTGGAGAGATGTCCCCCACCGTCCCTCTTATATTATATTTGCTTTGGCCATCATTATTGTTATCTGCTTACAGGGGCGGGCGTATGGATGCATCCTAGATTTGATCTGTTGATATTTGATTTGATTATTTTGGGCCACTCTACATTTGGGCCATATTATATTTGGTGATTGGGCATGCGTGCAATGCGGTCCCTTCACATTTGGGGAGCTGATCACTCCATTGGACTACTTTGTTTATTTGGGTCTTATTTGGGCCTGGGGGTTAAATACTGAAATCAGTTGACACTTAACTTTGATAATATTTGATATTTAAACCTTGGTAACTTTTCATACCTAACTCTGATGAACCTTTGATATACCTTGACATACTTTTGATATACCTTGATATAACCAAGTGCCACCACATGTAACCTCATTTTGTATTGCTTTGTATTGCTTGTTTATTTCATATATGCTCACAGAGCTCTTTATGCTCAGCTGCTTTTCTTTCCATGCGGCAGGTACTTAGCTCATGCGGGGTTTAGCTTTGGGGATGAGAGAGTGTGGACCTACCCTAGAGCTCTTTGAATAAATGAACATTATTTCTTTATCGTATTTCCGGATTCTTGGACATTTGTAATCGTACTTTCGTTTGTTTGGTTTTGGGGACATTTGGATGTTGTTTTAGTCCCCTTTGATACTCCTTGATGAATTTATCTCAATACTTCTGCTGTTTGGTTTGATCTGTTTGTATCTGATGTGTAACCATATTGTAATATTTCTACCCTTGCCGGGTTGGGGCGTTACAAAATAACTAAGTGATTAAATTGATTTATTTTTTAAAATAAAATCAAATCGGCCACCATAATTAATTTAAATTGTGAAGTAATTAGCATGCACGTTGACATTAGGGTCTTCTTCCATATCAGATGTGCTAATTATAGGTTCACTAGTTTTAAATTTCAAATGATAACGAAAATAAATATTGTTTTTATGATAGGACCTCTCCATCTGTAGGAGTATTATTTAAAAGATAATATTTTAAGGTTGTTAAATTATAGTATTCACTTAGGTGTATTAATTAATAAGCTCCCCATCGGAGTCTATATTATATGGCCAAGAGGAAGCAACTATTAGTTTTACTTGTCAGGACGTAAATTGATTAGATAGTAAAATTGAAGACGTTAAACTCTACTTGAAAAATATGTTTGTAAACGTTCATACGGTCGTGGCTTGCATAGGCAGATTTTTTCAAGGTGTTGGTTGCTAGCATGTAGATTGTGTTTTGAGATTTTTCAATATATTTTGCTATACATTATGTGATGGATGTTTTTTAATTTTATCTCAGATGTCTTTCAATCCACTTGCTGTAATTCTCAAAGAAAACAAACTAGATGGCACTGATTGGAAGCGTAATCTTAATATTGTTGTGACTACTGAGGAACACAAGTTTGCTCTAATTGAGGAATGCCCATTAGAACTACATGCGGATTCGACACCTGATGAGGTGAAAGAATACCGGAAATGGAAGAAATCTGATGAGATGGATCGCTGTTACATCTTGGCATCTTTAGCAGCGGTCGCGGAAATGATGAAAATCTCGGCGAGATGTTTGGTCATCAGAACCGGGCGGCTAGGCAAAATGTTATGAGGGTCTTGACGACAACCCAAATGCCTGAAGGAACCCAGTAAGGGATCATGTTCTAAAGATAATTTCTCATCTGAACAAACTTGATATCTTAGGGGCCAATATCTATGCGGAAACACAGGTCGATATCATCCTCGACAGCTTACCAAGGAGCTTTGAGTAGTTCCTTCTAAACTAAAATATGAATCGTAGGGCACATACCTTAGCGGAATTGCTGATAGAGCTTCAAGCTGCGGAAGGACTCTTCATACAAGGGTATCAAGTTCTTGCAGCAACTAGTGTTTCAATTCCTAAACCTAAGTGGGGGAAGAAGAGGAAACAAGTGGGATAGAAGCAAGTGGAAACTCTCAAGGTAAAGAGCAAGGCTCCTCATCCTGAGGCGAACAAAAAGGCAAAGCGAAAGTGCTAAAAGTGCGACCATAAAGGACATTTCAAAGCGGACTATCCTGCTCTTAAGAAAGGTATGTCTCGTGCACTAGTAGTCAAAATATGTTTGGCAGCTTGTTCTATCACTTCGTGTATAGTAGATTCAGGCTCCACTAATCATGTTTGCTTTGAATCGCATGGTTTTCAGGTAACTAAGCAGCTTAGTGCAGGCGAGATCACCATCAACTGGGGCGATTATTCCAGGCTTATGGCTGTAGTAGTAGGAGTCGTGCAGTTGGATATTAGTGATAAATTATTAGTCCTTAATAATGTCTTAGTGATACCTGATTTTAGAATGAATTTAATTTCAGTTTTTAAATTAAGTTGTGATGGTTATTCAGTTTCTTTTGATGGTGATGCTATTATTAGAAGAAACAGTGAATATATTTGCGAAGGTATCTACACTGATAGACTGTATGTCATTAATACTGCACAAACTCCCCTATATAAACATAAATGTCTTAACTCTTTGTCTAGACGAAAAAAGAGAAAAGAACCTTCAAACATAAACCAAATATATCTGCGGCATCTATGGTTAGGTCATGTAAACCTTAGAAAAATTCAAATATTGGTAGATGATGGCCCATTGGATAACCTCCAAGTTAAGTCATTTCCAATTTAGGAATCCTGTCTGGAAAGTAAGATGACTAAAAGGGGTTTTTTAAACCAAAGGGAACCGTGCTCAGAATGTGTTAGAATTGGTTCATACGGATGTATGTGGTCCAATAAACATCCAGGATAAGGATGGTTTCGAATACTTCATCACGTTTACAGATGAATATTCGAGATATGGATACATCTATTTGATGTGACGTAAGTCTGAAGCCTTTGAGAAGTTCAGAGATTTCAAGGCTGAAACGGGGAAGCGTTATGGGAAGAGTATCAAGTCACTACGATCTGGTCGTGGTGGCAAATACCTTAGTGGAGAGTTTTTGGATTTCTTGGCAAATGAGGGGATTTCATCCCAGCTCATCGCGCGGGGAACTCCACAACAAAATGTTGTTGCTGGGAGAAGAAACATGACTCTTTTAGAAATGGTTAGGTCAATGATGAGTTATGCAGATTTACATATTTCGTTCTGGGGGTACGCCTTGGAAACAGCGGCTACATTTTAAACATGGTGCCTCCGAAATTAGTTCTAAAACACGCACATAATTGTGGAGTGGATGAAAGCCCAGTCGAGGACATTTTCGGATTTGGGGTACTCCAGCATGTGTACTGAATAAGGATGCTGATAAGTTGGCATCTCGTACAAAGATACGAGTGTTTGTAGGATACCCTAAGGGAACGAAGAGTGGCTTGTTCTACAGTCCCCAGGATCAGAAGGTCATTGTTAGCACCAATTCACAATTCCTGGAAGAGGATTATGTGATTAGTCTCAAGCCTCGAAATAATTCTGGAAGAGTTGAGGGGCGAGACTCCATCTATACCAATCGTGCAAGCACCAACTAACACTGCACGACATATCGATTTTGAGACTTTTACACCAACTTAGATTTTCGTCATCGTAATAGGAGGATTGTTCATAAACCAGAATGATTCATGGGTGTGGGATAGTCTTCAGACTCAATCCCAGGTGAAGATGAATCAGATCCCTGAACTTACAAGGAGGCAATCCAAGATAAAGATGATAACTCCTAGCAAGTAGCAATGTAATCAGAAATGGGGTCTATGGATTCCAAATAGGTGTGGGAGCCAGTAGAACTACCTAATGGGGTATAAGCCATTGGGATTAAATGGATCTACAAGCGAAAGAAATGAGGTAACGGGAAGGTGAAACCTTTAAAGCGAGGCTTGTAGCGAAAGGTTACACTCAGAAGGAGGGCATCGATTATGATGAAACCTTTTTGCCGGTAGCCCTACTTAAGTCAATCTAGATTCTTTTAACCATAGCTGCACATTTGGATCTGGAGATTTGGCAAATGGATGTCAAGACTGCACTCTTGAATGGAAGTCTAGATAAGGAAATCTACATGCGCCAACCAGAAGGATTCATTGTTGAAGGAGAAGAGCACTTAGTGTGCAAGCTTAAGAGATCTGTTTATGGACTTAAGCAAGCATCAGATCTTGGGACACTCGATTTGATTAGGTTGTCCAGCCATATGGATTCATCCAACGTCCGAGTGAGAGTTGTGTGTATAAGAAATGCGATGGAAGCATGTTGGTATTTCTGATACTGTAGATAGATGATATCCTTCTAATTGGAAACAATGTGAAGGAATTACCGGACGTACGGGTATAGCTTTCTAAGCAGTTCGATATGAATAATTTGGGAGAAGCAGGGCTCATCCTTAGAATCAGGATCTTTCGTGATCGAAAGGTATGTTGTGCTTATCTCATGCATCCTAATTGATATAGTGTTAAAGCGGTTTAGCATGGAGAAATCGAAGAAAGGTTTTCTACCTTATAGATATGGAATTCAACTATCTGAGGATATATGTCCTATGAGACAGAAGGAGATAGATGACATGAAGCGGGTCTCTTATGTGTCAGCTGTGGGAAGCCTCATGTATATTATGCTTTATACTAGACCAGATATCATGTTGTAGGCATGGCTGCTAAATATCAGTCGAACCTAGGACCAAGACACTAGATTACTTCAAGCACATACTCATGTACCTGAGAAGGACTAGGGAGTACATGCTAGTATATCAATCAGACAACCTATATCTAGTGGGTTATACTGACTCATATATTCCATCAGACAAAGAAAAATCCAAGTCTACTTCGGGTTATGTGTTTACTATGGGAGGTGGAGCCATTAGTTAGAGGAATGTGAAGCAAAAATGCATCTCGGACTCTACCATGGAAGACGAGTATGTGGCAGCCTTTGAGGCAGCCAAAGAGGCGGTATGTCTCAAGTACTTCCTATAGGACTGTAACACCCCCGATATATTCAGGAATATTACAGCGCCGTAAATCCTTTACATCAAAATTTACAAGGCTGATAACGAAATGACAATAACAAATACCAACAAACGAAAGTAACAGAAATAAAATATAATGGTTCTGAATCAGTACTGAAAATAAAAACGTCCAACGAAGAACATTAATATAAAACCAAATCCAACATCACAAAAGAAAACATACTCGAGTACTTTATTAAATCAACACAAACATCTGACAATTAAATCCGGCCGGAACATCACTCTGCACCCTCGTCGTCATGCAGCTCCAGTGGTTGTTTTCTCGCTCTCCTGGATCCTGAACATAAAACAAATGTTCACCCCCATAGGGGTTAGCACAACGATGCTAGTACAAGTACGATAATTATACAACAATGATTTATTCAACAATAATCATGACAAGTTTCTCCAACAAGAAATAATAACAACACATAACACATCATGACAGTCTCAACATACTCGTGGTATTCCAACGATCCAGCGCACACAGCTATAGATTCCTATGATGATCCCGTCAGACCAACGCATGGTGGAATTACATGTCCAACGATCCAGCGCACACAGCTATAGATTTCCATGATGATCCCGTCGGACCAAGGCATGGTGGACAATTAATCACAACACATATGCACAATACAACAATAACATAACCGACATTACTATGCACAACTATAATTAAAGTACTTGCCTCAAATTGACGACAAGGATAATACTTCGACGGATAACAATACACTCGAAGGTCTCCCCTTCGATCAATCACGTTGCAAAGCTCGGACCTTAAACAAAAGAATAATATAGGGCTCATCTTATGTTATATAACTAACGTACGAACATCTAACATCCTAAACTATGGCCGAAAATTGTCAACATTACGTATCCTGTCTGATGTCTCCATAACGTACGTTACATACCCAATGTAACATACGTTAAGTCTGTATGTTAGCGTACGTAAGCTCCAAAGCCTAATGTACGCTAAGCATGTATTTGACAGTTCTCTTCTCTGATCAGATGACTGTCTCGCCTGATGATATAACGTACATAATGTATGATGCTTAACGTATGTTATACTCATAAATACGTTTCTCAAGTGAAATTGAATGATCTTATAGTGTTTGACATCTTCGAATTCAATGATAAACATGTCATCACAATGCCATATTCCAAACTCGATTATAAATTCTCATATGAAGTTCGGTTAATCTACGGTTGTTATAATTGTTATCGACATCATCATTATTTCCTTCAAACTTTCATCACGAAGGTTAGCTAATCAACCCATACATTGCAAGACATGTCAAAAACTCTCAATGTTCATCCATTTATGTTCGATTAACAAGGGTGACAATAATCACAAGTCTTGATCATTTTTAAAACATCAACATGAATATCATCATCTCCAGAAATCACTACGAGTCATGAATTGTGCTTGAAGAATACTTTATACTACACATGGATTATTCTTGGTGAGAATCCTAAGAATTCATCTCCTTGAATATTCCCATTCTAAGTGATGGTATTAACAATACCTTGGTTAACAAGTGACTCAGAATCAACATCCAAAATGTGTAATAAATCTCAGAAACTATATCATAGGTTCAACTCGAAAATGATTGGTTAATAATCTTCTTACCCAGGAAAGGTCTCAAACAAGTTCATCTTAACTTCTAACAACATGGTGTTCAACTTAAAGGGTTACTCCTAATCCAATGATCTCAGAAACATGTACATATCATTCCTTAAGAATAAGGATTTGAGTTTGGAAAGTATCAACATACCTTAATGTAGAACACAATGATGAACACTTGACGAAAATCCAACACCGGAAACTTGAGTACCAATCCAAGGTGCTTCTAATCCTCAATGATCAAGTAGAGATGATATACAGGTGTTTAAGTGGCAGGGGGCTCTCTGGTCTTGAAGGAAAATGAAGGAGAAATGAAAGAAAATGAAGTGGAGTGGAATGGGTGATGTCCCATATATACTGTCCTAAGCATTACGTATGTTAGCCTTAGTGCTTTACGTACGTTATTCACTTAGAGTACGCTACCCGATATCCCTAGCAGACGTTATCGTTCAATGGTAGCTTACTGCCTCATTCCTGTTCTCTCTTATGTACGCTACATCAACACAGTTACGTACGTAATCAACTATACTTAGCGTACGCTATATACATCACTTAGTGTACGTTAATCCCCGTTGACCCAAAGCTGTCCAGGTTCATGCCACGAGAATCTTATCCGAGCCCACCACTAGCTGGCCCATGTGCCCGCCGCCTTGATCAATTACTGGTTGTCTTACGTATGCTATGCTTTATTCATATCGTACATAACGTACATTATGGCGTAGTTGCATATGAAAAATTACAAGTTGATATTATCATGCAAGTGGATACGAATACGGAAAAGATCATACTTCGATTATCGAT
Source organism: Orobanche coerulescens (assembly GCA_033398695.1). Taxonomy (NCBI): domain Eukaryota; kingdom Viridiplantae; phylum Streptophyta; class Magnoliopsida; order Lamiales; family Orobanchaceae; genus Orobanche; species Orobanche coerulescens. The sequence goes on from CM065801.1 coordinate 185,976,302, forward strand.
ATCACAAATTCGAATAATACAGGGTTCAAATACAGAAGAAGATACTCAATAATTTATCTGGATATTACATACTCTCATTCTAAAAAGGAGTTTCGTCCCGAAACTCAAGACGAAAATAATTCTGGGTATCTGGACTTCATACTATCTTCCGTCTCCCAAGTGGATTCTTCAATTCCGTGGCGCGACCATTGAACCTTAACCAAGATGATTGATTTATTTCTCAACTGCTTGACTCGACTTTTGAGTATCTTGATAGATTTCTCTTCAAACGTGCCGTCTTGAGCGACTTCGATCTCACTAAAATCAATTACATGACTGGGATCTGATATGTACTTCCGTAACTGAGATATGTGGAACACATTATGAACGTGACTCAATGATGGCGGTAAGTCCGACCTATACGCCAACTCCCAACTCTCTCAAGAATGTCGAATGGTCCGATATATCTCGGACCCAGCTTTCCTTTCCTCTCGAGACGAAAAATTCCCCAAGTAGGAGAAACCTTTAAAAGTACGTGGTCCCCAATTCCAAATTCCAACGGGCGACGGCGCACGTCTGCATAAGATTTCTGCCAACTCTTGGCAGTCAACAGCCTTTCACGAATCAAGGCTACCTTCTCTTGAGTCCACACTATCAACTCTGGTTCCGTTCCAATCAAGTTTGATGAATCGTCCCAACACAGGGGCAATCTGCATCTCCTCCTGTATAATGCTTCAAAAGGTGACATTTTAATGGAAGCATGCCAACTATTGTTGTAAGTGAATTCAATCAATGGTAGATGAACTTCCCACTCAATCGACCAATCTAAGGCACAAGCTCTCAGCATGTCTTCCACTGTTTGAATAGTCCTCTCGGATTGTCCGTATATCTGCGGATGATAAGATGTGCTAAAGTTCAGCTCGATTCCCAAGGCTTTATGAACTTCTTTCCAAAAATATGACACGAAGCGACCGTCTCAGTCTAAAATAATGGTCTTCGACGTACCATGCAATCAGACTATCTCTGCAATAAACACTCGGGCCAACTTCTCTGGTCCGCAAGTGTCCTTTATGCCCAGAAAATGAGCCGATTTTGGTTAGACGGTCAACTATCACTCATATCATGTTCATCCCTATTCCAGTCTTCGGCATATTAGTGATAAAGTCCATCGATATATCCTCCCACTTCCATTCAGGAATTGGAAGTGGCTTCAACATTCCGGCGGGTATTTGATGTTCGATCTTAACCTGCTGACAAGTTAAACACTTCGAGACATATTCTGCCACATCTTTCTTCATATTGCCCCACCAAAAATTCTGCTTCAAATCCTTATACATCTTACTGGTGCCTGGGTGAATCGAATAGGGCATTTTGTGAGCTTCCTTCATGATTGTCTGTTTCAAAACATCGACATTGGGAACACAAAGTCGGCTATGGAATCTCAAAACTCCATCATCATGAATTACGAATACTGGGGCCTTTCCCTAACTCACTTCATCACGTAACCGAATCATCAGAGGATCATCTAGTTGCTTAGTGATTTCTTCGGTTAACGATGAAGTTAATTCCATCAAACACAGTTGTCCTTGGACTCTTTGCAACCATACTTAAACTCCTTCGCGAATCAATTCTCGTTAAATGCTGGACTGGGAGGTGAGAGTCTCTAGCATTCGAATAGAAACAGGTTTGCGGCTTAATCCATCGGCCACTACATTTGCTTTGCCTGGATGATAAAGAATCTCCAAGTCATAGTCCTTAATCAATTCCAGCCATATCCTCTGCCGCATATTTAACTCTTTCTGACTGAAGATGTATTTGAGACTCTTATGATCTATGAAGATCTGACAGTGAGTCCCGTACAAATAATGTCTCCAAATTTTCAAGGCGAAAACCACAGCTGCCAACTCCAAATCATGCATTGGATAATTTACTACATAGGGCTTCAACTGTCGTGATGCGTAGGCTATCACCTTCTCATTCTGCATCAGTACACACCCGAGACCTTGGTTTGAAGCATCACTGTAAACTATGAATCCTCCAGTTCCCTGTGGTAGTGCTAAAATCGGTGTCGTCGTCAATCTCTTCTTCAATTCATCAAAACTGGTCTGGCACATCTCGTTCCACTCAAACTTTCGGGTCTTCTACAGTAATCGAGTAAGTGGGCGGGAAATTTTGGAAAACCCTTCAACGAACTGACGATAATACCCAGCAAGTCCTAAGAAACTTCTAACTTTCTTTACGTTCTTAGGAGGCTTCCAATCCATAATTGCTTCGATTTTCTCGAGGTCTACTCAAACTCCTTCCACTGATACCATATGACTGAGGAACATCACTTCCTTTAGCCAGAATTCACACTTAGAAAGTTTGGCATATAACTGCTCGCTTCTCAAGAGGTCCAAAACGATCCGTAAGTGTTGTGCATGCTCTCCCGGGCTTTTGGAATAAACCAGAATATCATCAATAAACACAACTATGAATTTTTCCAAATACTCTATGAACACTCGATTCATCAACTGCATGAACATGGCAGGTGCATTAGTGAGACCAAATGGCATCACTACAAACTCATAGTGTCCATAGCGAGTTCTGAATGCTGACTTCGGAACATCGGATTCCTTAATCCTCAACTGATGATATCCCGATCTCAGATCGATCTTAGAAAATACTGTTGCTCCTTGTAACTGGTCAAACAAATCATCAATCCATGGCAATGGGTACTTGTTCTTGATCGTCATCTTGTTCATCTCTCGATAGTCAATACACAATCGAAACGATCCATCTTTCTTCTGGACAAAAAGAACTGGTGCACCCCAGGGCGAAGTGCTTGGCTGAATATAGCCTTTGTCCAGTAACTCTTCCAGTTGCTTCTTCAATTCGTACATCTCAGTAGGTGCCATACGATATGGCGCCTTAGAAATTGGTGTAGCTCCTGGTTCCATCTCAATGGTGAATTCTACATCTCGTCGTGGAGGTAATCCAGGTAATTCGTCAGGGAACACGTCCGGGAATTCACTCACAACAGGAATGATGAAAGCTCTACTTTCCCGTCTTCTTTCTTCATTGCGTAACACCAGTATCCAGCACAACCCTATTTTAGCAGTTTGACGGCTTTCATAGCTTTGATCACTTTTCCTGAGCTTCCTGGTTTCCATCCTTCGATTAATAATTCGGAACCATCTTCAGCTATCATAAGATATTCCTCTTCCGCTAGTTTACAATAGCTCCATATCGATTAAGCTAATCATCTCCGAGAATTAGGTCGTCTCCTTGCATTTCTATCACAATCAGATTCGACGGCCACTCTCTGCCTCCAATTGATATAGGAAAATCTCTAGTTTCTAAGTTCCCCACAATTCTATCCCCAATCGGTAAACCCACAACATAAGGTTCACATTTATGAAAACAAAAAATGTTCAAATAATTAACACAAGACAATGATATAAACGAATTTGTAGCCCCCGTATCGAACAAAACATTAACTGGTTGTGAAAGAATCTGAACGGTACCTGATGCGACAGCAGCATCCTGATCGTCTGCCCTCCTCATCTCATACAGGCGTGGAGGAACAGATCTGGAACTCGATGTCCCCTTTCGGTCGAACTGTCCTCTGCCTCATCCTTGACCAAAACTCTGGGGTAGCTGGACACTCTGTTGTGTCTGCTGAACACTTGCTTCTTTCTGAGCCGGCTGCGAAGTACGAGCTCCATTTAACTTTGTGGCATCCATGCAGAACATTGCATGATGCCTCTCCTGTCCGCAATCATAACATGTCACCGGAGAATGGAAAGAATCACGCCAAATGTGTCCTGGGCGACCACAATTAAAACAGTTCTTGACCACATCTGTCGGTGTTGATACCGCTCTGAAGTTTTTTCCAATCTTGGATGGATGCGGAGGTTTATTGAATGAATGGTAGTATGACTGTGCTTTGCGGGGCCCACTATTCTTATGCTCTGTGAAACTACCAGAGACTTTCTGTTTCTTGGACTCTGTAAACTTTTCCATGGCCACTTCCTTTATTTCATACGCCAACGCTTTGTCCTGATACTGACGAAGAGTGGTACATTCAAAACCTGACATGTACCTCTGTATCTCCGGTTTCATTCTCGTATTGAAGTGGATCATTATTTCTGCATCGGTTCTGACCAGTTGTCGAATAAACGCCAGCTGCTGATTAAACGTTTTAATCGCCTGAGCCACCGACACATCCGACGGCTGCACAGATAAAAATTCCCCAACTTTAGATTCTCTCACCGGACGGGGACAGTATTGAGCTTCCATCATCAATTTAAATTCTCCCCAGTAGGCATCATGATCTATAGGTCGGATGGCTTCCCATCACTCGGATGCTTCCCTTGTCAGAAAGTACTGGGCAATATTTTCTCCAGCTCCTTCAACCAGTGGTCCCATGTCGGTGTCTCAGAAAAACCATCGAATTTTGGCGGTTGCATCTTTGCCCCTTCCTGTAGCCATCGGTCTCCTCGATTTCCCAAGTTTGGGATGCCTTGCTGTCTTTCTCCTAGTTGCAATCCTACTGCCACTTGCATTCGGTCCACAACTTGAGAAAACCGAGTCATCTGGTTGACCACTTGACGAAGGATGTCGGGAACAGCAGGTTCTGGTTCGTTATTAGTAGATTCTTGTGGCTCGCCAGAGCTGTGGCTAGCCTGATTTGAAGGTTAAGCTTTTGTCTCAGCATTCCTACGTCCGCGTCCACGGCCGCGACCACGTCCACATCTTCCTCTCAACATACTGTAAACATAAACACTCAATATACAGGGAACAATATTGTTCTAACATTCAAGTATAGAGAGGTATAACATGTAAAGGACGAGATAGAGTCTAGGAAGTTACAACCACCGCTCGCACGAAGACGTAGGATGTACAGTGATGTTATGCGTGGCCGGTTACCTCAAAAGACATAAATGACCCCTATTTTAACCCAATGGCCAAGATATCCATAATCTTATCTCCGATACCATATTCTGTAGCACCCCCGATATATTCAGGAATATTACAGCGCTGTAAATCCTTTACGTAAGTATTTACAAGACTGATAAAACGAAATGACAATAACAAATACCAACAAACGAAAGTAACTGAAATAAAATATAGCAGTTCTGAATCAATACTGAAAATACAAACGTCCAACGAAGAGCATTAATACATAACCAAATACAACATCACAAAAGACAACGTACTCGAGTACTTTATTAAATCAACATAAACATGTGACAATTAAATCTGGCTGGAACATCACTCTGCACCCTCGTCGTCATGCAGCTCTAGTGGTTGTTTTCCCGCTCTCCTCGACCCTGAACATAAAACAAATGTTCAGCCCCGAATGGGTTAGCGCAACGATGCTAGTACAAGTACGATAATTATACAACATTGATTTATTCAACAATAATCATGACAAGTTTCTCCAATGAGAAATAATAACAACACATAACACATCATGACAGTCTCAACATACTCGTGGTATTCCAACGATCCAGCGCACACAGCTATAGATTCCCATGATGATCACGTCGGATCAACGCATGGTGGAATTACCTGTCCAACGATCCAGTGCACACATCTATAGATTCCCATGATGATCCGTCGGACCAACGCATGGTGGACAATTAATCACAACACATATGCACAATACAACAATAACTTAACCGATATTAATACGCACAACTATAATTAAAGTACTTGCCTCAAATTGATGACAAGGATAATACTTCGACGGATAGCAATACACTCGAAGGTCGCCCCTTCGATCAATCACGTTGCAAAGCTCGGACCTTAAACAAAAGAATAATATAGGGCTCATATTACGTTATATAACTAACGTACGAACATCTAACATCCTAAACTACGGGCGAAAATTGTCAACATTATGTATCCTGCTTGATGTCTCCATAACATACGTTACATACCCAACATAACGTACGTTAAGTCTATACGTTAGCGTATGTAAGCTAAGCATGTATTTGCCAGTTCTCTTCTCCGATCAGACGACTGTCTCACCTGATGATATAACGTACGTAATGCATGATGCTTAACGTACGTTATACTCACAAATATATTTCTCATGCGAAATTGAATGATCTTACGGTGTTTGACATCTTCGAATTCAAGGATAAACATGTCATCACAACGCCATATTCCAAACTCGATTATAAATTCTCATATGAAGTTTGGTTAATCTACGGTTGTTATAATTGTTATCGACATCATCATTATTTCCTTCAAACTTTCATCACGAAGGTTAGCTGATCAACCTATCCCTTGCAAGACATGTCAAAAACTCTCAATGTTCATCCATCTAAGTTCGATTAACAAGGGTGACAATAATCACAAGTCTTGATCATTTTAAAACATCAACATGAATATCATCATCTCTAGAAATCACTACGAGTCATGAATTGTGCTTGAAGAATACTTTATACTACACATGGATTATTCTTGGTGAAAATCCTAAGAATTCATCTCCTTGAATATTCCCATTCTAAGTGATGGTATTAACAATTCCTTGGTAAACAAGTGACTCAGAATCAACATCCAAAATGTGTAATAAATCTCAGAAACTATATCATAAGTTCAACTCGAAAATGCTTGGTTAATAATATTCTTACTCAGGAAAGGTCTCAAACAAGTTCATCTTAACTTCTAACAACATGGTGTTCAACTTAAAGGGTTACTCCTAATCCAATGATCTCAGAAACATGTTCATATCATTCCTTAAGAACAAGGATTTGAGTTTGGAAAGTATCAATATACCTTAATGTAGAAGACAATGAAGCACACATGACGAAAATCCAACACCGGAAACTTGAGTACCAATCCAAGGTGCTTCTAATCCTCAATGATCAAGTTGAGATGATATACAGGTCTTTAAGTGGCAGGGGGGCTCTCTAGTCTTGAAGGAAAACAAAGGAGAAATGAAAGAAAACAAAGTGGAGTGGAATGGGTGTTGTACCATATATATACTATCCTAAGCTTTACGTACGTTAGCTTTAGTGCTTTACGTACGTTATTCACTTAGCGTACACTACCCGATATCCTTAGCGTACGTTATCGTTCAATGGTAGCTTACTGCCTCATTCCTGTTCTCTCTTACGTACGCTACATCAACACAGTTACGTACATAATCGACTATACTTAACATACGCTATATACATCACTTAGCATACGTTAATCCCCGTTGACCCAAAGCTGTCCAGGTTCATGCCGCGGGAATCTTATCCGAGCCCACCACCAGTGTAATATCCGTACTTTCTATTTTTGGTCATTTCTATTTTTGGTGTATGTTCGTTTCGGACGACTCGCTTGTCACTGTTTTGGGATTCTGAATCTAGTTTGTTCTTTGAGTTTTTCCATTTAGACGAGTTTCGGATATGTTTGTACGTAATTTCATTTTAAGTCATGTTTTGTCGCATGTACATTTGATTCTCGTAAAATTTGTTCGATTTCATTATTTCTCTGCTCCCATGAGTCTGTATGGTTGAGTTGATCATGTCATGAGTCTCGGATTGTTAATCCGATGTCGTATCGTGAAATTCAGAAGTTGGGTCATTTTTGTAATTTCTCATTATTTAGGATGTCGCTGTTAATACTTGTTCTACCCCCGGCTTTCAGGCGACCGGAGACCTATGATAGTTTTTGTACCTATCTCATCTATAAAATCCTCATATACATGTGGTTTTGTTTCTCGTGTTTTCATTCCGATTATTAGCATTTCGGATCAGGCAGGCCTGCTGCCAGACCTGCATTACGGCCGTAAGTTGATGTGAATTACGGTCGTAAGTCTTCATACATTACGGCCGTAATATCCTTTGCATAGCGGCTGTAACGGATGTGGGAAAATTGGGCAGTGAGGTCGTGAACACCATTACGGCCGTAATGGTGTTGGTGTTACGGCCGTAATGCTGCCCAGTATAATAAACTGGGCAGCGGGATTTCTTCTCATTTTTTCATTTCCTTCACTTCCTTCGTGATGAGAGCGATTTCCTGGCCTATTCGTCCGATTTTCATCCAACCTCAGTTGAGAAGTGATTTTTGGGGCATCATATCATCACTCTAGCATCAAATCTTCCGTTGTTCATCGTCGAATCGAGGTATATTTCGTTAGAACCCTAGCTTTTGGGGATTTGGGGGTTTTTGTTTTGATTTTCACCCTTCAAGTCCGATTTGCCTTTATGATTGTTAGATTTCGCTGGTATAATCACTATCCCTTACTTCTCTTGCGGTTTTGCGGATTGAATTCGATATTTTTCTCCGTTGATACAAGGGAACCGATTATGACCTTGTATTGCCCGACGAATTGTCCCATTGGGTAGAACTAGGATAGATTCCTACGTTTTCACAATTTTGAGATTAGTTGTGTATCGTTATTGTGTTAGGATCGGATTTGTGAAGATTATCCAGACCGAAACCTTTCCCTTCACCGTTTTCCTTCACGTCGTGTTATCCAAGACAAGTACATGTATTACATTTCATTGTGTGTGTACGGTTTTGATGCGAATGATGTAAATTGTGCTATTGAATGAATGTGATTGTTGTTCTTCCACCCGGGGATGGCATATGTGGCCTCTGGGAGCCGATACTAATGGGTACGGCCACGGAAGTGGACTTGGGTGCGTGTGTTGATGTCCTTCCACCCGGGGATGGTTCGACGGTGCCTCTGGGGGTCGATACTAATGAGTACGGCCGCGGAAGTGGTTTCTCACCCGGGGACGGCCCGACGGGGCCTCTGGGGGTCGATACTAATCGGTACGGCCGTGGGTTACCAAGCGTGGATAGTTGTGATGTGGAAAACTTGATAATATACTGTTTTTGGTGTAAATGTGATATTCCGAAATATTGATTTCGAATGTTTTTCTCAAATGGATTGCTTGTGTCGAATCGTGTATGTATATAATGTAGTGTAATTATGTACTTGCACTAGCTATTCGAATGGTAACCCCTTAAATGGGGGAATTGTGTCTTATGCATTTCAGGTACTGGTCGAGCCGAGGAACTGGCACGGAATATGCATGCAAAGGATGGACCAGCATGATGATGAGGCTCGAGTCGTGTTTTATGTTTTACTATTGCATTTATCTTGATGTTGGAGTTAGACTGAGTGTATTATAAATTGGTTAAAGTACCCTGCGTGGGAAATGGATTCATGTGGAGTTACACTCTTCGTTACTTGATTAAAATATTTTGGACGAGGCCACGGCCCTATTTTACTATGATGATTGTCTTTTGGGATTTCATATTCGGATTGTGTGTTTTGTGTTAACCTGGTAGACCTCATGAAGGTTCTACGGCGTGTAATGTCCCATTTGTGATTTGGGGTGTTACATTTATGGTATCAGAGCCTTAGGTTTTGAATGTCCAGGCTGTCGGTTAATTTTGGGTCTATCAGTCGTGTCGTTAGAGTCAGTTGATGAGCCTAATATCATCGTGCTACCATCTTTTCGTGTGACCCGTCACTGTAAGTCTCCTCGAACTCTTATATTTCTGTAATTCATTTCCTTGAGTTGTCTGGAATTATGAATTGTGGTGCCAACCTCGTAAACTGTGAATTTTTCTGATCTTGTTCCTTTCATATCTTTTCTTCAGTATGTTGAGAGGTCGTGGTCGGTCAGTCAGAATCTATCGTCGGGTAATAATGCCGACGCCAGGGCGACTGCCGTACTTCAGCAGTTGGTAGCCCAGCTTGCCCAGATAGCTCATGGAGAACGCCAGAATCTGCCCCCGACTCTTGAGGAAGAAGCTAGTAAGTGACTTCAGACGATGACTAAGATGCACCCTCCTCGTTTCTCTAGATCTTCTGACTCCCTCGGTTGGGAGAATTGGCTCTTTCAGTTGAGCAGGACTTTTGATGCCGTAGCTTTTCCCGATGACAGGAGGGTACATATTGCTCAGTACCTCCTGGATAAGGAAGCTGCGGAATGGTGGGAGGCTGTGGCGCCCAGAGAGCGCCAAGCCACTTGGGAGGAATTCAAGGCTGCTATGTAAGCAAAATATTGTCCGCCGCCAGTCAAAGAACGCAGTATTGTGGAGTTCTTCACTGCCACACCTCAGGATGTGCCGATTTCTCAGGCCATTATCTCTTACAATCAACAGTTCGGGTTCGTGAAGGATCAGGTGAGGACTGAGGCCGATAAAATCCATTATTTCAATATGCACATGAAGCCGCATATCAAGCAGAGTATGGCACCGCTCATGTGTGCCACCTTGAAGGAATACCAGGATCGCGCCCTAGCGATTGAGATGGCTATCCCGGAATCAGAGTCGGGTTCCGAAGCTAAGAAGCAGAAGACTACTGGCGGTTTCTCAGCCGGTAAGAGTGATCAGTTTTCGAGGTCTCGTTCTGCTCCTACATCTGGGAAGAAGCCGTTTCATCAGGCCGGTGGATCTCAGGGTAACCGTTCAGTCCAGTCTCTTGCATCTGGCGGTAGAGTTTGTTTTAATTGCAGTCAGTATGAGCACGTGATGAAGGATTGCCCATTTTCGTTAATTACTTGCTTTACTTGCGGACAGACCGGGCATCGGGCAGTTCATTGCGAGAGGGCCACCAGGGTCGCCAGAGCTCCGACTACCACCACCGTTCAGAAGGAGCACAGTACTCCAGTTACTCATGTTCCTCAGAGTTCGGGCTGTGGTAGGGGTCGGGGTCAGCCGGATCGCCGTACAGCATCGAGTTCGTGCTGAGTTCACCCTTAATTGTATCATATGAGGCGCACAAAGGAGGCAGACGTTCCAGTAGCGTCAGGTACCACTCAGATCCTTTCTCATCCCGTTTCAGTGCTTTTTGATTCGGGTGTTACCCACTCTTTTATTGCTTCGGATTGTGTGAGTCATATTGGTTTTGACTGCTTGTTCGAGTGTGAATCGTTTGTAGTGGGTACGCCTAGCGGGGATTGTATGGTTGGGGACCGGGAAGTTAGGGATTGCCCAGTGAGGATCGAGAGCCGAGATTGGCCCTTGAATCTCATTGTTATAGACCTTAAGGGTGAGGATTTGATCCTCGGGGATGATTGGTTAGATCATCACGGTGAGTTGTTAGATAAAGGGTATATTCGACCGAGCGCATCGCCTTGGGGTGCGCCTGTAATTTTTGTTAAGAGAAGGATGGATCGCTTCGTTTATGGATCGATTATCGAGAATTAAACAAGGATCGACGATTTGTTTGATCATCTTTAGGGAGCGACAGTCTTCTCGAAGATTGATTTACGATCGGGCTACTACCAGTTGAGGATTCGGGACAGTGATATACCGAAAGCTGCTTTTCGGACGAGATATGGCTATTACGAGTTTGTGGTTATGCCTTTCGGGCTAACCAATGCCCCAGCAGTATTCATGCAGTTGACAAACAAGGTTTTTATTGAGTATCTGGACAAATTCGTAGTCGTCTTTATCGATGACATTCTTATCTATTCCTGGAGTCGGGAGGAGCACGCCTTACATCTCCGGATTGTGCTAGACATTTTGAGAGATGAGCAGTTATACGCGAAGTTCTCTAAGTGTGAGTTTTGTCTCAAGGAAGTGATATTCCTCGGGCATGTGATTTCAGCGGAGGGAGTTCGAGTAGATCCGCAGAAGATAGAGGCAGTGATGGCGTGGGAACCGCCTAAGAATGTGAAGGAGGTGAGGAGTTTTCTGGGACATGCAGGCTATTACCGTAGATTTGTTGAGGTATTTTCTAAGATCGCTAAACCACTCACTCAGTTACTCCAGAAGACTCAGAAGTTCGAGTGGACCGCAAATAGACATGATAGTTTTGACGAGTTGAAGAGACGTTTAAGCATTGCCTCAGGGGAACGAGGATTTCGTGGTATATAATGATGCTTCAGGTCTCGATCTCGGATGTGTTTTGATGCAGAGAGATAGGATTATTGTTTATGAATCCCGACAACTGAAACCTTACGAATCAAATTAACCTACGCATGATTTAGAGTTAGCTGCAGTCGTCTTTGCTTTAAAAATCTGGAAGCACTATCTCTATGGATCATCATGTAAGATTTACACGGATCATAAGAGTCTGAAGTATATCTTCAGTCAGAAAGAGTTGAATATGAGACAGCATAAGTGGTTGGAGCTAATTAAAGATTACGACCTCGAGATACTTTACCATCTGGGTAAGGCTAATGTAGTGGCTGATGCGTTGAGTCGGAAGCCGATGGCGTTACAGATGTTAGAGGTACTTACACCACAGAGCAGGATCCAGCGGGATTTGATTTGTCAGAATATCAAGGTTTGGGTTCAGAGAGTTCAGGGTCAGTTATGTGCATTGGAAATCACTTCGTCCTTGACTGATGATATCAAGGCGAAATAGTATGATGATCCGTTTTTAGTCCAGTTGAGGGAGGATGTGAGGAAGGGGAAAGCCCCTGGGTTTGTGATTCAGGATGATGGAGTTTTGAGATTTCGCGATAGATTATGTGTACCGAATGACATTGAGTTGAGACAGAAGGTCTTGAGTGAGGTTCATACTACACCTTACTTCATACAACTTGGTACGAGCAAAATGTACAAGGATGTAAGGAGTAACTACTGGTGGAGCAATTTGAAGACGGACGTGAACGAGTTTGTATCGAGGTGTTTAACCTATCAGCAGGTTAAGATTGAGCATCAGCGACCCCAGGACTATTGCGACCACTTCCTATCCCGGAGTGGAAGTGGGAGGACATTTCCATGGATTTCATTACCAGTATGCCTAGGACTCGGACTGGAATGAACATGATTTGGGTTATTGTCGATCGACTAACCAAATCAGCTCATTTTCTGGGTATTAAGGATATTTGGGGGACGGACAGACTAGCACGAGTATTCATTGCGGAGATCGTGAGGTTGCATGGTACTCCTAAGAGTATTGTCTCGGATCGAGATAGCCAATTCATATCACATTTTTGGCAGGCCGTTCATCGAGCTTTGGGGAACGATTTGACACTAAGTACATCCTACCACCCTCAGACAGATGGGCAGTTAGAGCGGACGATACAGACGCTGGAGGATATGTTGAGAGCTTGTGCTTTAGATTGGAAGGATGATTGGGAGTCGCACTTGCCATTGATCGAGTTCACGTACAACAATAGTTGGCACGCCTCGATCAAAATGGCACCATTTGAGGCATTGTATGGGATGAGGTTCAGATCACCGTTGTGTTGGGATGATGCATCCGAGCCTATTGGCACCGAGCCCGATATGGTAGTTGAGACGAGAGAGAAGATTGCTCTGATTCGCGATAGGATGTTGACAGCCCAGAGTCGACAGAAATCTTATGCCGATACGCGTCGCCGGCCGTTGGAGTTTGAGGTAGGAGACCACGTATTACTTAAGGTGTTGCCGACATGGGGAGTTTACCGCTTCGGCTGAAAGGGTAAACTTAGTCCGAGATATATTGGACCATTCGAGATCTTAGAGAGAGTTGGAGAGCTTGCATATCGGTTAGGCTTGCCGCCATCCTTGAGTCATGTGCATAACGTGTTTCATGTTTCCCAGCTTAGGAGGTACGTACCGGACCCTAGACATATTATTGATTTTGGAGAGATCGAGTTGGGGCCCGACATGACCATCGAAGAGAGACCGATTCAGATTCTAGAGCGTCGGGTGAAGCAACTTCGGCACAAAAACATTCCCTTGGTTAAAGTGAAATGGTCGAGACATGGATCCGAAGAAGCCACGTGGGAGACGGAAGAGAGTATGAAGTCGAGATACCCCGAGTTATTCGCGTTGTAAGTTTCGGGACGAAACTTATTTTTAGGGAGAGAGAATGTAATATCCGTACTTTCTATTTTTGGTAATTTCTATTTTGGTGTATGTTCGTTTCGGACGAGTCGCTTGTCACTGTTTTGGGATTCTGAATCTAGTTTGTTCTTTCAATTTTTCCACTTGGACGAGTTTCGGATATGTTTGTACGTAATTTCATTTTAAGTCATGTTTTGTTGCATGTACGTTTGATTCTCGTAAAATTCTTTCAATTTCAATATTTCTCTGTTCCCATGAGTCCGTATGATTGAGTTGATCATGTCATGAGTCTCGGATTGTTAATCCGATGTCGTATCGTGAAATTCGGACATTGGGTCATTTTTGTAATTTCTCATTATTTGGGATGTCGCTGTTAATACTTGTTCTACCCGCGGCTTTCGGGCGACCGGAGACTTGTGATAGTTTTTGTGCCTATCTCGTCTGTAAAATCCTCGTATACCTGTGGTTTTGTTTCTCGTGTTTTCATTCCAGTTATTGGCATTTCGAATCAGGCAGGCCTGCTGCCATACCTGCATTACGGCCGTAATATCCTTTGCATAGCGGCCGTAATGGATGTGGGAAAATTGGCAGTGAGGTCGTGAACAACATTACGGCCCTAATGGTGTTGGTGTTGCGGCCATAATGCTGCCCAGTATAATAAACTGGGCAGCGGGATTTCTTCTTATTTTTCATTTCCTTCACTTCCTTCGCGACGGGAGCGATTTCCTGGCCTAGGGTTCGTCCGATTTTCACCCAACCTCAGTTGAGAAGCGATTTTTGGGGCATCATATCATCACTCTAGCATCAAATCTTCCGTTGTTCATCGTCTAATCGAGGTATATTTCGTTAGAACCCTAGCTTTTGGGGATTTTGGGGTTTTTGTTTTGATTTTCAACCTTCTAGTCTGATTTGCCTTTATGATTGTTAGATTTCGATAGTATAATCACTCTCCCTTACTTCTCTTGCGGTTTTGCGGATTCAATTCGATATTTTTGTCCGTTGATAGAGGGGAACCGATTATGACCTTGTATTGTCCGATGAATTGTCCCATTGGGTAGAACTATGATGGATTCCTACGTTTTCATAATTTTGAGATTAGTTGTGTATCGTTATTGTGTTAGGATCGGATTTGTGAAGATTATCCGGGCCGAAACCTTTCCCTTCACTATTTTCCTTCACGTCGTGTTATCCAAGGTAAGTACATGTATTACATTTCATTGTGTGTGTACGGTTTTGATGCGAATGATGTAAATTGTGCTATTAAATGAATGTGATTGTTGCTCTTCCACCCAGGGATGGCATATGTGGCCTCTGGGGGCCGATACTAATGGGTATGGCCACGGAAGTGGACTTGGGTGTGTGTGTTGATGTCCTTCCACCCGGGGATGGTTCGACGGTGCCTCTGGGGGTCGATACTAATGAGTACGGCCGCGGAAGTGGTTTCTCACCCGGGGACGGCCCGACGGGGCCTCTGTGAGTCTATAATAATGGGTACGGCCGCGGGTTACCAAGCGTGGATAGTTGTGATGTGGAAAACTTGATAATATACTATTTTTGGTGTAAATGTGATATTCTGGAATATTGATTTCAAATGTTTTTCTCAAACGGATTGCTCGTGTCGAATCGTGTATGTATATAATATAGTGTAATTGTGTACTTGCACTAGCTATTCGAATGCTAACCACTTAAATGGGGGAAATGCGTCTTATGCATTTTAGGTACTGGTCGAGCCGAGGAGCTGGCACGGGATATGCATGCAAAGGGTGGACCAGCATGATGATGAGGCTCGAGTCGTGTTTTATGTTTTACTATTGCATTTATCTTGATGTTGGAGTTAGACTGAGTGTTTTATAAATTGGTTAAAGTCCCCTGCGTGGGCAATGGATTCATGTGGAGTTACACTCTTCGATACTTGATTAAAATGTTTTGGCCGAGGCCACGACCCTATTTTACTATGATGATTGTGTCTTTTGGGATTTCATATTCGGATTGTGTGTTATGTGTTAGCCTGGTAGACCTCATGAAGGTTCTACGACGTATAATGTCCCATTTGTGATTTGGGGTGTTACAACCAGCTGGCCCATGTGCCCGCCGCCTTGATCAATTGTTGGTTGTCTTACATACGCTATGCTTCATTCATAGCGTACGCAATCCGTAGTACATAACATACGTTACGCTTACTAGCTAGCGTACGTTATGGCGTAGTTACATGTGAAAAATTACAAGTTGATATTATCATGCATGTGGATACGAATACGGAAAAGATCATACTTCAATTATCGATATCACATATTCGAATAATACAGTGTTCAAATACAGACGAAGATACTCAATAATTTATCCGGATATTACAAGGACTTGGATGTGATTCCTGATTTTCTAAAGTGTATTACAATTGATTGTGATAATACCGGTGCAGTGGCAAGTTCGAGGGAACCACGAGCCCACAAGCAAGTAAACATATCAATCGCAAGTACCACATCATACGACACTTCGTAAAGGAAGAGATGTAGTTGTATCCAGGGTTGAATCGGAAGATAATCTTGTTGATTCTTTCATGAAAGGCTTACTCTCAAAACGTTTTGAAAGGCATGTGGAAGGAATGGGATTACGGTGTATGGCAGCATTGCTTTGAGTATAAGTGGGAGATATGATAGACTATGTAATAAAGTAGTATATGTAAACCATGCTTTGAGTATAATTCGGATATTGTTAGGGTTGTTTACTGCAAAGCATACTTTATGCTTGTAATACCTTATTTCCCTATAACTACCTATGAGAATATTAATTACATTTAATCACATATTTTGCATATTTATTCACGTTATGGTTATGCAAATGCATTCTCTAATTATTTTATATTATAGAAAATGTGGTGTGTTGGTGCCATACGGAAGATCACATTATCAGTGCCTTATAAAATAATATAATAGTTCACAATCTATATAATTACTATACAAATCATATAAAAGGTTGTAATGTATGCTTGAGAGTACTTGGTCTTGACTATTAGCATGCATTAGCGTATTTGCGTATGTTGAACTGGATCGCAATGAGATAGTATCTTCTGTACACTGTAAGAAGAACGTAAATCTCGGATAATTATTATTTTCTTAATTCTAAGTTTATAATATTTAATTGCGTATTAATAATATTTATTGCTTTGATTTACCATGGGTGAGAGTTACAGTGATTGACTCAATAAGCTTCGTACCTTGGGCAATTATATTATTTATATGACAATTAATATTATAACTGGAAATCATGTCCCAACTCGGGCTGATCATGTCCCTTGAGGCAATAGAAAGGATTATTATATTAAACCCTAGAGGTGGAATTAATTTTCTGATATAATAATAAAAGTCGAGTGGTTATAGAAACAAGTGACATCTCAAAAAATAACGAAATCATACATAAAGTATCGAACTTACACATGAATTGTTTCTAAATATAATAAGATGACCCCAATTAACTTGTGAAAATCGTTTTTATCTTGAATAAGTGTTAGGGATTCTTATCCGACGAGAATATCTAATCATTTCTAGAGACCTGCTGAGCTGTGGGGTGTATAAGACACATATAATGCGCAACCAAATACGCGCAATTGGCAAGCAAGCCCGTCTGAGTCCTAAATATAAGAATTAGGCTTATCTAGTTACCAACAGGTACGCATAAACTACTTGGTTAGAATAGGGTCTAAGATGTACGAACCAGGTAAAGTTGCATGCAATAATGCATAATTCTAGACAAAGATATACAGATTGGTACCCATAACCAAATGGCATAATCAACATACATATTATTTTGGTGGTGATTTATGTGAGGTAATTTGCATATGCATATGGGACGAGAGGATGCACATTTATCTCTATCATGCAATAAACTTCAAGTACTTTTGATGTGAACTCCTTGATATCATCAAGTCCTTTAGATGTGATAAGGCAGGTGAGCCCTTATAAATTATCTTGGAAGTTCTGCAGTATTTTGGGTGGACAGGAGAGCGACATGTGACCAACTTGTCGGAGCATCCACCAAAACCATAAAATACATGAATGGTCCGTACTCTAGTGGATGGTCCAACAAATATCTCCTTGTATGCGGTGCAAGAATGGAATGTTTGCTTTTGGGACTTTAGCGTAGGAAAGTCTCGGTCCTACTTTGGTTAAAGAGCGGACATTGCAAAAATAAGTGGTGTGCATTTGATATGTATCCGGTTCGTTGGATGGCATAACATGATTAACATCAACAATGTTCTTTGTGTTGAGTTGTCGCCACCTTTTCACCCAGAAGAAAGGATGTCCGCACGAGTTCTTTAGCACATGGACCATCATATCTTGACCAGGATGACCTAGTCTATCGTTCTAAAGCCTATATGAATGGGGAGGTATAGTCCACTTGACTCATGAGTTTTTAATAAATTCATTTACATTTACATTCATTAGAAATGATAACAGAAACTCTTTTTCATTCTCATAGTGGGCTTCAACACAGAAACCACTGGTATGTATATTATTGAATCTAAATAAGGTTTGAGGGGCTCTAGGTACATATAGAGCATCAGTAACTTGAAAGATTGGAAGAGAGTACCATTTAGGAATCAAGAATTGGGTATTACCTCGCCCTTTAATGAGTTGGGAGGACCCAGTCATCGTAGTTGCCGAGGTTTGGTAGGCGACTAATTCGATAAATATAAGGATATTATTAAGAAATTCAAGTTCTCCTTGATTCATTCCTTCGGAGAGAGAAATATCAAACCATAAGCATTCAAGCAATATTCAGTGCTTTGAAATAAAGCTAAGAATATAATGTAAGCAATATTAATATCTTGTTCGAAAAATAAAGTTGCATCACACCATTATTAAGAAAACACCAACACATCGTCTTGAGGTAACTACACCAAATGTAATGAGAAAGTAAACATAATTCTAGTATCAATCATAAAGGAGTGCCTCTATATACTGTGGCACATATGGCTCATTATGACGATTAATGATTGTGAAATTGACATCGAGGGTCTTATTTAGATCATCTTCCTCCATATAGTGAGCTTCCCTTTCTTTGGACTCTATATTTTTTGTAGTGAGTTGCGACTTGCTTGATTGCATGGTAGTTCTTGTACCAATATCCAACAACTCCATAATGATAGCATAGTTCTTCGACAACTCGAGCTTTCGGGGAGATAGGATGGGTAGGTCTTTTTTGGTTCCCTTGGCCAGCGAAGCCGGAAGCACCAAGTCTCCGCATTATATTGGAAGAACCCTCACATCCTCGACCATGACGCCTGCCGCATCCAATCCCCTGTTCACTGGGATTCTTTCCATCCTCCACTATGCCATAATTGTTGGGTTCGGTGATTAAAATCGAGTTACGCAGTGGAACAATAAAACATATCTAAACCCCTGAAAGGATCGATCAAGCATCGTATATTAAATATAAATAGACAAAGATAAAATTAAAGAAGTCGTACCCTAGTAGTCCTTTAATAATTTTATCTTGAAGGAAAAATCGAGCTAAGCTTTGCAAAGTTCCCCAGCAACGAATACCTCCATTGCTATTTTGTATCACCAACATTAATACGAACACAATTCATTTAGGCTTGATAAATGATTCAACACCAAAGATGTTAGGTGTCTCTACGTCCCACGCGGCGGATATTGATCAGAAAACTCTATATCAATTCGTTCTCTAATAACACAGCTAGGAATTAATATAGTAGTTTTCTTCTCTTTTTTCTTCCTCTTTCTTTCTCTCTAAGATGAACAATTTCTCTCCTTCCTCACTTCTCACTCCGTCCGAATGGTCTTTGAGTGTGTGTATGTGTGTTTCAACTTATGAACTGTATATATCTTATTATATGATCAAGATGAGATCAAATAATGCGATTATGATATCTCATCTATTTCTCTTCAACAAATAAAATAAGTATATCACACCCCACACAACACATAAAAACAAAAGGGAAGAAATCACATGCAAAGTGATGGAGAGAGGGTGGTGTTAGGATTGTATACTGCAAAGCATACTTTATGCTTGTATGAAAAGTTGTATTGTATTCTTGAGATTAGTTGATCTTGACTATTAGTATGCATTAGCGTATTTGCACACGTTGAACTGGATCACAGTGAGATAGTGTCTTCTATACTGATTGTAAGAAGAACGTAAATCTCTGATAATTATTATTTCTTAATTCAAAGTATAGAATTTTTAATTGTGTATTTATAATATTTATTGCTTTGATTTACCATGGGTGAGAGTCGCATTGATTGACTCAATAAGCTTCGTATCTTGGACAATAATATTATTTATATGATAATTAATATTATAACTAGAAATCGTGTCCCGATCAGTCGGGCTGATCATGTCACTTGAGGCACTCGAAAATATTATTATATTAAACCCTGCAGATGGAATTATTTTTCTGATATAATAATAAAAGTCAAGTGGTTATACTCTTGTAAAAGAAACTAATTAATTAAAGTTAGCATTAGCTTAAATTAATCAATGGACATGTGATATCTTAAACATGGGAAATAATTAATTTAAAAAGGAGCCCAATTTCGTAATTTGGGATTTGGCTAGGAACTGCAATATTAACTCTTTAGTGGACTGAGTTGATATTTAATAGACTCAATATATTAAGAATGGCCTAATGTGGAAATTTGAGGTTTATTAGGAGTCATTTTCCTAATCCTCTTTAAGGTCCCTAGAGTAGCCTATAACACCTGTATAAAGGACATAGGGGAGCGGCCGATTCGTGTGTGTAACAGTCCAAGAATTTTCGATTTTTTTGCTTTATATTTAATTTTAGGTCTTGACTTGTGTCTTCGATTCCATAATTGGATAACACAATATTTTTCTAAAAAATTCAAGAAAAATAGAGAGAAAATCGTGAGGTATTCTTGAAGGAGAACAGATCGGCTAATTCCACTGTGTGTTCACGGAGGTCCGGTAGATTATTCCCCACACGACATCCGGATCTAGGCGGGATATACTCTAAAAGTTTTAAAGGTATAAATACAAGAAGATCAAAGAGGAATTCAAACACTTCGCTTCAAAGATAAAGTATTCAAGATATTTTAGATCTAGATAGAGTACTATAAATTATCATGTCTAGATACATAAATATATTGTTTATTTAAATTGCTTATTAATCTATGTAATTAATTATTTGACGAGCCTAAATAGATCCGAATCTTGAGTTTTTGGTTTTTATAAAACCAAATCCCATCGCTTCCACTACGTTTTATCTCCAACAATTGGTATCAGAGCCGGTCTTTAGGTTCCGTTCAATTTAATTAATTTTGTGATTAATTTCTAGTAATTTAAATATTCATATATTATGATCTTTGGAATATTTTGGCTAGAAATTGTCTTGCAGGTGAATATGGTCCATTATCATGGCTATATGTTTTTTTATTTCTACGCATTTTGGTAATTTGGCCCTGTTTGAGGCATGTAAATAGTTTGGTATTTTCCTCATTTTATCCTTCCTCCGTGGGTTTGAGATGAGGGCGATTAGGGTTCGAGTTCTTGGCCAGTTTTGCTCCATCCAAGAGTGTTTTGGAGATTCCTAGATGATTGTAACATCATCTAATCCATTGTTCTTCGTCGGATCAACGTATTTTCCCATTTCTCCTTGAGTTGACTTTTTTGAAAGTTTTGTTCTTGATTTCGAATTCACTCCGGATCTAGTGAATCGGTTGTTGTTAAACACTGTTTCGAGCATGATCTACGGATTGTATATCCATAATTCTGATTTGTTCAACCCAGCTATTGATGCTTAGGTTCTTGAGGAACCAAGAACATTTAATGTTCGATTAAATGTTCGAATGAGTTTTCCTTCGATAGTTGGATGTGATTTCCATTGTTATTGATCTTGATCCTCGTTGTGATCGTGTTTTCATTATGTCTTGCGGAAGTTGTAATTTTCGAGGCACTTTGGTCGAACCGTGTCCGTCTGAGTATTTGCATGCCGATTTTGAGGCAAGTATCTTGCTTATACGACTTGTATCTTGTGACTAGAAATCATATATTAGGTTTGTGATGATTTGTTTACCTTCGTAAGCATGGTTCATGTAAGTTAGTTATGTATTACGCATTATGAAGGCTTAGTGATGACTGTGTTATTTTGGTATATGCATTGTGTGTTTGTGTTGGTTTGGTTGTACACATGGTTGTCCAATGTGTTGTGTATCGGGACTAGTTGTTGTGATTGTTGTGTTGGCTCGGTCCGTGCCGGTTTTTGATCCTATGAAGACTCGTGGCAAGTGATCGCGGAATCATGAGCATGATTGATTTTGATGTATAGTGTTTGGTTAAGTCCGTGTGGGTTGTTGAACCTACGGAGACTCGTGGCAAGTGATCACGGAGTCATGAGCATGATTGATTTTGATGTATTGTGTTTGGTTAAGTTCGTGCGGGTTGTTAAACCTACGGAGACTTATGGCAAGTGATCGTGGAGTCATGAGCATGTTGTGATGTACAAAGATTTTGAAAACAATGCTTTTACGAAAATGGAATGGCTGGGCCGAGACCCAAGCAATTTGCGTAATGTTTTCATGTTGTAAATTATTGAGCTTTAAAATGGGATTTTGAGTTGAGATCCTAACATTTTGATAAAGATTTCTCAAACTCTAGACCAGATGTCCTAAGAGCTTGTATTCCTAAAATTTCTGAGATGATAATTATATTTTCAAATGCTTCAAGTGCTAGTTTATTATTCTCATTAATGGTATCTCTGTATATAGGAAGATATTACAATATATCAAGCTTAATCCTACCATAACTAGGAGTAATTACGTACAGATAACGTGTTGAAGGAGAAATAAATTAAATAAGAAGTAGGGCAAAAGATTTATTATTCTCATTAATGGTATCTCTGTATATAGAAAGAGGTTACAATATATCAAGCTTAATCCTACCATAACTAAGAAAACATGTAACTTACAGATTAAGGTCCACAAGAGTATTAATCCTTAAAAAAAAGACTTACAATAGATCCAGATGGAGTAATAATTCTAAAATATTAAGAATATAGAGTATTATATAGAGATATATTAGATATTAAGGAGAGATGGAGAGGAAAGACTTGTATCGCTTCAAGTGAGTTTACAAGTACAATTTTGAGGCCTATTTATAGGTATAGTACATGGAAGTTACAAGGTACTTGAAAGGTCAAAAGTCTATAGTTACAAAAAATGTGAAAGACCAAGAGTTTGGTCTAGAAGGATCTAGGACATCCATTCATAATACTCCCCATCGGATGTCCATTTTTCAATAATCGTGCTCATTAAAATGTTTCTAGAAAAAAAACCAATGGGAAAAATTCTAGTGAAGGAAAAAGAGTATATTGATAATGAAAAATTACTTCAAATATTTGGGCTGGCGCATTCCAATCATATGTACCAACTTGTGAAACATTCTCGGGGGCAAAAATTTTGTAAGCAAATTTGCAAGATTGTCACTCGAGTGAATTTGTTGAACTTCAGTCTCTCCATTTTCTTGAAGGTCGTATGTGAAGAATAATTTGGGAGAAATATGCTTAGTTTTGTCGCCTTTGATATAGCCTCCCTTTAACTGTTCAATACATGTTGTGTTGTCTTCAAATATTACAGTTGGAGTTGTTCTGTCATAACACATGCCACATAATTCTCGGATACGCTGACAGATTGACCTCAACCAAACACATTCTCGACTGCTTTCATGGATGGCAAGAATTTCTGCATGGTTAGAGGATGTATCAGCCAAAGATTGTTTCACAGAATGCCATGAGATGGCTGTGTCGCCATAAGTAAACAAATAAACTATTTGTGATTGAGCTTTATCTGGATCAAATAAATATCCTGCATCTGCATAACCCGTTAGTACTGCTTTGGATTTATTAGAATAAAATAATCCCATATAAGTTGTGCCTCGGAGATACCGAAAAATATGGTTAAATCCATACAAATATCTCTGTGTTGGAGCACAACTATGTCTTGCTAACATATTTACAGAAAATGCTATATCATGTCGTGTGTTATTAGTCGGATACATCAATGCACCGATAGCACTAAGATATGGTACTTCGGAACCAAGTACTTCTTCATTTTCCTCCCATGACCGAAATGCATCTTTTTGTTTATCTAGTGATCGGACAAACATCTGAGAGCTAAATGGATGTGATTTTTCAATGTAAAAAGCGTTTTAAGACCTTTTCTGTATATGCTTACTGGTGCACAAATATTCCATCAGACAGATGCTCAATTTGCAACCCAAGGCGAAGTTTTGTTTTCCCAAGATCTTTCATTTTAAATCCTGCCTTTAAATAATCGACTGTCTTCTAGAGCTCTTCGAAAGTTCCAATGATATTTATATTCGTCCTCATATACAACAACTATAGCAAATGAAGATTCTATTTTCTTTATAAAAACACATGGACAAACGGGATCATTCTTGTACTGTTCCCTTAACAAATATTCACTTAATCTCTTATACCACATTCGATCGGACTGTTTTAATCTATATATGGATCTTTGTACTTAATCGAATAAAGATCGCGAAAGTATGCTCTAGATGCTTCAGGCATTCGAAATCCTTCAGGGATTTTCATATAAGTATCTTTTTCTAGGGAACCATACAAATATGCAGTAACAACATCCATTAAGCGCACATCTAGTTTTTCAATAACGTCCAGGCTAATTAGATAACGAAAAGTTGTAGCATCCATTACAGGAGAATATGTTTCCTCGTAATCAATGCCTGGCCTTTGCGTAAATAATTGAGCAACTAGACGTGCTTTATATCTCACAATTGTATTATTATCATTTCTCTTTCGCACAAATACCTATTTATAACCAAATGGTTTTGTCCCTTTAGGGATTCGAACTATAGGTCCAAAAACTTTATGTTTATTAAGTGAGTCCAATCCTTTTTCAATGGCTTCTTTCCATTTTGGCCAATTGTCTCTATGTGGACACTAATCGACGGATTTTGGTTCAAGATTCTCATTTTCTATCATTATATCAAGCGCTACATTATATGCAAAATTTTCGTCGATGATATCATTTCGGTTCCATCTCTTTCCTGCGACAACATAATTTATTTAGATCTCTTCAGTTTCAACATTTTCAGGTACCTGTTCCTCTTATGGGGTTTCATCTTTCATGTCACTGGTCTCTTTTAGAGTCTCTTATGGAGATTTTATTTCCTCTATTTGGGCATCTTCACTCCTTGCTCCTTTTCTTTTCCGAGGATTTTTATCTTTGGAACTGATCGGTCTACCACGCTTCATGCGAGATTTTTATCTCTCCTTCGGGGACTTCTAATTTTGCAAGAGCATTTCCAGCTGGTATGTGTGACTTAATCACTCTATTTATATCAGTGAATGTATCAGGCAATTGATTTGCAATGCCTTGTAGATGAATTATTTTCTGAACTTCCAGTTCACATTGATTTATACAAGAATCATAAGTATTCAGTGATGATGCATTCCATGTAATTTTCTTTCCAGATGTTTAATTTTCTCTCCCTGATTTCCGAATAATCTTGTTCTCTCCCCTAAACCTTGGAAAACTATTTCATCAAAATGACAGTAAGCAAATCTTGCTGTAAACATATCACCTGTCAATGGTTCATAGAGGGAGATTCATAACCGATGTATATTCCCAATCTTATTTGGGGACCTATCCTCATTCGTTGTGGCGGAGCAATTGGGATATGTACCGCACATCCAAATATTCTGAGATGGGAGATATTAGGCTCTCTTCTGGTGGCTAATTGTAAAGGAGAAAATTTATGATGGCTTATAGGTCTGATGTGTACAAGTGATGCTGCATGCAAAATAGCATGCCCCCAAGCTGATGTGGGGAGATTCGTTCTCATGATAAATGGTTTGGCAGTCAATTGAAGTCGTTTAATGAATGATTCTGCAAGACCATTCTATGTATGAACATGAGCGATAGAATGTTCAATATTAATTCCAATTGACACATAGTACTCATTAAAGGCTTGAGATGTGAATTCCCTCGTATTATATAAATGGACCGTACCAATATTATGATCTAGAAATTATAATCTTAATCAAATAATTTGTGCAGGTAGTCTCGCAAATGCCAAGTTGCGAGATGATAATAAGCACACACGTGACCATCGAGTTGGTGCATCAATAAATACCATACAATATTTAAATGGTCCAGATGAAGGTGAATGGACCCACATATATCACCCTGTATTCGTTCTGAAAATCTAGGAGAGCCTGTTCCAACTTTTGCCAAAGAAGGCCGGATAATTAATTTTCCTTGAGAACAAGCAGCACGTGAGAATTCATTCGATTGAAAAATCTTCTGTTTTTTCAATGGATGCCCATGTGAGTTTCCAATAATTCTCCGCAATTGATCCCGGATGTCCCAGTCAATCATGCCAAATAATGGAATTATTTGTATGAGTAAACTTCTGGTTTACGGTAGCATTTGCCTCAATTTCCCGTATATTTGTATAATATAATCCAGAAGAAAATGTAACACCCCAAAAATCGCGACTATTACAGTGCCGTGGACCCCCATCGGGACCCACCAGGCGATATCACAACATGTACTTTAACATCCCATAAACATGGTACCGAACCACAATATTAATCAAACCCCGATTTGGAGTATAAATCATATACATCAACTCATACAACCGTATACAGGATCCAAATTCGGTATAGACCATATGAAGATGGAATATACCTTAAAAAGAATAAACATTTGTCCGAAATAAAATAAAATGAAAAATCACAGTAAGACATAACTGATCATCAAAAGACTCAGGGCCCCCGAACTAGCACCCTTCAATACCCTTCATCGCCATCGTGCTCTTCCTGCGCCTTGCCCTTTTCTCGCCCTGAAATATAAGTATTTCGCCCAAACCACAGGGTCAGTTATACATGATAATAATTCTCATGGCATTATACAATTCATATACATACGGATCTCAAGGAAACAATCGAGTACTAAATATACCCCTCGAGCGTATAAACAGTCAGTCCTAACTGTCGAGCATATCCAGTCGTATGGACAACCAAACAACATGGCTCAAGACGGACGTCACAGTTCGCCCGATCCGGAAATGTGTCCGTGCACATGTCCACCCCGTATACGGAATCCAGAATATATGTGGGATGATGTACCTAATTAATCTCACGAACTACGTCTCGTGTGCACGGTCCAATGCGGAAACATCCACGCATGATCATCAAGTGCCCGGCTAAAAATCCTACACATAACCAATCGGCACGCAGATATGACTCTAGAGATGTTAAGATGCAACATGACAATGAAACTCAACGAATTACACATTTATCAAAGAATCGAACAACTCACCGAAGTGACAACAAAGCTCAACGAGACCGACGGTATCAAAGGCGATAAACTTAGGAATACAGTCCCACCACAAAACGGTAATACGGTCAAGAACAACATCATATCATGAATCATGGATTCATAGAGCATTACTTATACATGAAGCACATCATATTCACAAGAATTCAACCATCATTATAACCAAGCAAGATAACTTGCCTCAATTCCATAGACGAATAGCCCTTCTTCAAATGAACGAACAATCGGAATACTCGACTACTAATACTCACTCGAACGAGCAACCTTGAACGAAACGTAACTCCTTCAACAACACATTCATGCAATAATGATATCAACTCCTAAGAAACGACATCCAAAATATCATTCGAGTGATTCTTCCAATTCCAACAAAGATCCCATATTCTCACTAACGAATTATGATATACCAAGTTCGTCTTTAAAAACCAATTTTACTAAGTCATTTAGGTTCATCCATATTTACGTCTCCTAATACACAAGGATCAATGTAAATGAATTCAGTCACTAATTCTATAGTATCATTATCATCCATAATCGTTATAATCATCCTAAGAACACTATCAACGTATTATTATGATGATCAACACCTTCTTAAGTTATCAACACACCCGATTAACTTGAATATATGAAGGTTCAATTTGTGTTCTACTAAAACCCATTACTATCCCTTAAAGATATTGCTCAAACCTAGTTATATCATTTAAGATGTTTGGAACTCTAAACAAAACATCATTCAATCTTGTAATAATCATTTACAGGATGTTAACATAACGTTTAGACAATCAATTTCATCGACTTATCAAATTCATCACGAATGTATCAATTCCATAAGGCCAATACATAGTCCCATGTTATATCTCAAGGATTAACTAAACATTCAAGACATGATTAGAATCTAACAAATCTAAGCATCAAGGAATCCTCACTTACAAGTCCTAAGTGTCAAGATCGAAATCAGCTTCCTATTGTCAAGTTAATAATCAGGTTTTGATCCAACATAATCAACACAACTATGTTATGAAAACTATCAACCATTAAGAAGTGATACTAATATCCTTATCTTGTTCTTCACTTAGTTTGATCATGATTCTAATAACTATCATACTTATACTAGATTATTCTAACATTATACGAAGTGTTTATTGATAATATCATCATAGACATGGATTCAATATGAGTTCAAAGAAAACTAACCTCATAAATGAAGAACAACACCAAGACTCCAAGAACACTTTTCAAACTTTTAATCACCAAGCCACAATCCAAGTCACGAAGCTCCAACACAAGATGGAAGGGGTAGAAATCGATTTAACAAGGTGGGGGATCGGTTTTTAGAGGGAGGAGTTGAGGTGGATCGTGCAGAAAAATGAAAGGCAAGCCATACCTTTGTAACACCTATTAAGCATTACGTACGCTATAGCTAACACTTAACATATGTTAAGAACATTACGTACGTAATTCTACGGGCATTACGTACTTAACGAATCCCCAGATGCTACTGACTCAAAACATATATGCTATTACGTACGTTGTCAAAATTAACGTATGTAAGGCTCTAGTACATCACGTACGCTAATGCATGGCCATTACGTACGTAATGGTCGTTGACTAGGCTGTCACGATCGAATCACCAACCACTGTCCACGTCTGGTCCCACCCGCCGAAAGGCGAGCTGCTGATTGATACACCGCATTATGTCCGTTAACATAGGAGTGTTATGTACGTAATGCTACATACATAGCGTACGTAACGATAACATGGTAGCATACGCTAAGGGCAACAACAAGTCATAAAATGAAATTCTCCAAATAACATCTAACAATCAGCTATAGTATGAACGACAAAGATCAACAATTCGATTTTGTAACACCCCCAAATCCGCTCAGGGATATTACACGCCGTAGACCCTCTCCTCGAGGATCTACCAGGCTGATAACTAAAATCAAACATCTAAACCTCGCCATTAAGGCTAAAATGACTCAGTAGACCGATTTGGTCTTTCAACAAATACATACAACTCAAATACAACTCATGCCCACGCAGGGGTCAAAATACAACCACACCCGTACAACGGGAAAATATACTGCAGCGGAAAAGAAAATACAACTAGACCAATACAACAGCAATGGATCCTCGTGTGATTAGTATCGTTCATCTTTCATCATCCTTCGTGCCGACCCTGTGCTATGCTCCAAAACCTGAATGCAAAAATAGACATCCACCCCCCGAATACTCGGGGGTTAGCAAAACTCCACTGTTTTGCTAGTGCAAGTACAAGTGCAAAAATACGAGCCATACAATACAAGTTCCAAGAACAATAATAATCAGGAATCCTCAAAGATCCAAACGTAAAGAAAAGTACTTCCCGAGGCAAGAGTTTGAGTAAGCATTTCCAAAACCGAAAGATCGCAAATAAGGGAAACAATTTACAAAACAGTTTAAAATGCCATCGAGAGTTTTAATAGAAAACAATTTAGGATTATAAAATCCTTCTCTTTCCAAAAATTAATAGGGTCACAGCCCAAATGTTTTGTTTTCGCAAATAGGAAATCACCAACAATTTACAGGGTCAGAGCCCAACATCACGTGTCCTCAACGGACGTAAAATCAACGAAACATAATCACGCACGCGCATCGCCTAGGACCGGGACGATACCACCGACATCCCACTCGAGGCCTCTGTTGTTGCCCAAAATATTTATCCGAAGATTAATACTGCTGGAAGACGGACAACAAACAACAATTGCGGGAGCACTTCCGAGAGTAGATAAATAATACAAGATTTGCCGGGTTTGTTAGGCCCGGGCTTGAATGCTCTCGCGAGATGTTATTAATACAAATATTCGTGGATACAAGTATTAATGAGAGAAATCTAAATACAATGAGTATAAAAAGACTCTGTTAATCCGGCTCTTGAGCGAAGCTTGGTGTTCTTCGTCCCCGCCGATAATCTGCTGGATGAGATAGGCCGGGAGAAGTAAGACCGAATGATAGCTGTTTCCAAGAGTTGGAGATTAGCCAAGTGCTTGATGTTTGCTTCTGTGTTGTATGCTCCAATCGTGAGGTTGCAGAAGAAAGCTGAAGAAGTGTTCAAGTGCAGGGTGCCTTGCTTATGTAGGGGCAGCCGGGTCCTGTCCTGTAGTGGCCGATCGCCTGCCGGCCATTATAATAATGTGCCGATCGCCTGCCGGCCAATATTATAATGGGGCGATCTCCTGGGCTGTCAGGCTAAAGTCCAAGAAAGATCTTGGTGTCGGGCTAAAGTCCAAGGAAGAGGCCGCCACATCTGGGCGGTCAATAAGGAGCCATCACGCGTCCTAATCGGGCCAACATGTGGCCCTACCGACAAGCTTTCGGCGGCTTGTCTACCGGGTGGAGAGAATCTGCCGATCGTGGTCAATGGCCCGTGATTCGCGGATCTTGTCCCGGATCTTGCACGTGGTGTCGATCTTGAGGCTCGGTCTTCGCCGACCGGATGGCCATCGGTGGAGATCGATATGAGGCGCTCGTCTCTAGCCGATCATCGAGGTCGCCATCGGCCGGTGGATGAAGGTCGGCCATGGTCGGTCTCCAAGGGTAGGTCGGCAAGATGCCGAGAGATGATCGCCTCCAGTCGGTCGCCAGAGTCGATCGCCGAGTACCGAGAGGCGATCGTCTTGATGTAGATCGCTCGGCACCGGATCCATCCTGACCTTCGGCCGCGCCTAGCATGTCCCAGGCTAAGGCTTGGTCTCCAGTCCGCCTTGGCCGCTCGGCAGCAAGTCGGTCGCCGGTCCTCCTAGGCGATCGCCGGTCGGAAGGTGTTAATTCTTGACACAACAATTGCCCCGACTTGCTCCTATGTTGAAGACATGGGGCGAGGTGGTTCTTCTTGCGATCGTGTCTGGATGAGGACGGGCGATCGGGCTGACTTAGGACTCGGACTTGGGCTATCATGGTCGATTGGCTAGCTATCTTTCGGTCTTGTACCGCAAAACAACATTGGCCGATCCCCATGGAAACTTGGTGGTTTCGCTTGTTTGAGGAATCGTGCACGATCGCGGAGATCGATGGACCGACTCCATGACCGTGTCTTGGTGCGCGAAGACATTGAGTGTCTCGTGACTCACTTTATTATGAGGGTCCTCTGTTAGCCGCGCCGCCTCGTATTTAAACGAAGGGCGTGCGGTCTCGGTCTAGAGGAGTCCTTGCGCGGCGCGTCGGATGAATCAACTCCACGCCCGCGGCTTGTTAGCTATGCTTCCACCTCGGCCACCATGGAGATGGCCGACCTCGACGGTGTACGTTGAGACGGGGTTGTGGCATGTGTCCACCGACACGTTGGAGAGCTCGACTACGCCGGCCTCGTATTTAAACGAAGGGCGGGCGATCTCGGCGAAAGGGACCTTGCATGGCCGGGCGGCCTGGTTCCATCGATCGCTGTGGCCATGGCTTTATGATGTGCGGTGGAGGCGATCTTATGCCTTAGTCCGTCATGTTATATGCCGGATCAGATGGCGATCGTGTCCACCGGTTGCCGATGATGTAGCGATTCGGCCAAGATCGGGCGATCGCCGCCGCGGCCGATCGCTTTATTCGTAGGTCGATATTGCAATCGGGCGCGCTAGTCCGTCATTTAAAATGGATCAGAGGCGGGATCAAGTCCTCCGGCTCCGGGTAGTAGCGATCCGGGCCGGGAGACTGGAGGTCGTCGACGGCGCCGACGCTCTACTCCTAGCCGAGAAGAAGCCTTTTCCGGACAGAAATCTGCGGCTCTAGCCCTAAAGCTGCGTAGGTCGTCGGTAGGGTCTTCGTGAGATGCCCGAACATAGGCAAGAAGCCCGAAAACCTCCTAGACCGCGTAGAGGAGGTCTCATCGCTTACGGGCTCGCCGTTGAGAATGATCACGTCTACTCGGCCGATGTAGTCCGAGTCGGACTCTTCTTCTCCCTGCTTGATTCGCATCATGCGAAGGGGACCTTCGCCGAGCGGCCCTGGTGGCGAAGTGTTCCGTGAAGACGTGCGCCACCGCTAAAGGAGCCAATGGACCGAGGTGGCAGTGAGGTGTACCACCGGTGGCGAGGTCGCCCAAAGGTCGAGGGAACATTCGGCACTGGTCGCGTCCGATGCCCCACAACCGGTCATGTAGATGTTGAACTTTCTTAGGTGCGTCTGGGGTCCGATCGCCCTCGTACATGGGTGTTTGCGGGGAGCGATCCTGCGCCGCACCGGGCGAGCTCGATGTCGATCGCGAGCGGCTCGCTCGGCGCGGCGATCGTCTTCAGGCGCCGACCCGGATTGCAGGAGCGCCTTCACGCTGCCGACCGACGTTGCATTGCGGCAATTGCCGCGGCTCGCTTCTGCGGATCGGCTTTGGGAGCGGGGCCGAGGCGATCGTGTCCCGACCTCCGACCCGGCCGCCGACTCGGGAATCGGGCGAAGCGGGAGCCGTGCGACCGGATCGCCTTGTGGGAGCCGGGTAGGCCGAGCTCTGGTGACGGACACCAACTCCGCTGCCTCGTAGCCGGGCCGGACCGCCTTGGCCGCTGTGTCGGGTCGCGCCTGCGATCGAAGACAGAGGTGCCCGCCGCGAGCGCCTTTCCTTGCGGGCGAGAGCCTCTGGCGATCGCCGCCAGCAATGCCTTGAGCTTCCGCTTGGACTTCCGGCGGAGACCGAGGGAGTGATAGCAGGAGGCGCGTCGAGAGCACTCCGCTCCTCGGCGGGCGGCTATGGCCTCTTCGACCGCTCATCGTTCGAACCGATCGAGCGAGAGGCTCGGGCCGCCGCCCCGGACGGATCGAGCGTCTCGATCACGCGGCCGCTTCCACCATCGGCCGCGCCTGACCGGGACGGAACAGGGGTCCGCCGCCGGTCGCCGCTTTCGACGCGAGGCTAAGACATGTTTTCAAGGATTTCTTTGAAGTGCGGAAGTGTCACTTCAAGTATCCGCCCGAGAACAAGTGAGTGTTCTTCGGGACGTAGGTATAAAAATCGAGGGTTGATGCCCCCTTCCTCTAGCGCCAATTGTTGTTGCCCAAAATATTTATCCGAAGATTAATACTGTGGAAGACGGACAACAAACAACAATTGCGAGCAGCCCGAGAGTAGATAAATAATACAAGATTTGTCGGGTTTGTTAGGCCCGGGCTTGAATGCTCTCGCGAGATGTTATTAATACAAATATTCGTGGATACAAGTATTAATGAGAGAAATCTAAATACAATGAGTGTAAAAAGACTCTGTTAATCCGGCTCTTGAGCGAAGCTTGGTGTTCTTCGTCCCCGCCGATAACTGGATGAGATAAAGCCGAGAAGTAAGACCGAATGATAGCTGTTGCCAAGAGTTGGAGATTAGCCAAGTGCTTGATGTTTGCTTCTGTGTTATATGCTCAAATCGTGAGGTTGTTGAAGAAAGCTGAAGAAGTGTTCAAGTGCAGGGTGCCTTGCTTATGTAGGGGCAGCCGGGTCCTGTCCTGTAGTGGCCGATCGCCTGCCGGCCATTATAATAATGTGCCGATCGTCACGCCGCCAATATTATAATGGGGCGATCTCTGGCTGTCAAAGCTAAAGTCCAAGAAAGATGGCCGTTTCAAGCTAAAGTCCAAGGAAGAGGCCGCCACATCTGGGCGGTCAATAAGGAGCCATCACACGTCCGGAATCGGCCAACATGTGGCCCTACCGACAAGCTTTCGCGGCTTGTCGGGCCGGTGGAGAGAATCACGATCGTGGTCAATGGCCCGTGATTCGCGGATCTTGTCCCGGATCTTGCACGTGGTGTCAGTCTTGAGGCTCGGTCTTTGCCGACTGGATGGCCATCGGTGGAGATCGATATGAGGCGCTCGTCTCTAGCTGATCATCAGAGGTCGCCATCGGCCAGTGGATGAAGGTCGGCCATGGTCGGTCTCCAAGGGTAGGTCGGCAAGATGCCGAGAGATGATCGCCTCCAGTCGGTCGCCAGGAGTCGATCGCCGAGTACCGAGAGGCGATCGTCTTGATGTAGATCGCTCGGCACCGGGATCCATCCTGGGACCTTCGGTTGGCCAGTCTAGCATGTCCGCTGGGCTAAGGCTTGGTCTCCAGGTCCGCCTTGGCCGCTCGGCAGTAAGTCGGTCGCCGGTCCTCCTAGGCGATCGCCGGTCGGAAGGTGTTAATTCTTGACACAACAGCCTCGAAGGACCCTCCCGAGCTGGCTAGCGAAACAAATCACACACATCTCACGGTTGGATCAATCGCTTGTTGCATCCTGGCCACATGATCACATGCCATGTGCCACCGTAGATTATCTCAGGCTCTCACGGTTGGATCAATCACTTGTTGCATCCTGACCACATGATCACGTGCCATGTGTCACCGTAGACCTTCAACCATATCCACACATTCACACAAATAACATATCATATCAAGGATATTCAAACAATTCACCCAGAGGCATCAAGCACTTAGCAAAACACCACGTCAATCCACAACGCACCGAAATGAAATAATATACGTCCACACACAATACCAAGTGCAACATGAGCACCAAGCATATACATAGAATTCACATAGTTATTCACGAACCACACCAATCACAAAACACACACGGTTTTGAAAGAGGGCCTTTAACGAGGCTAACCAAATCTTTTGAAAACTCATTTCAAACAAACAAACAAATCAAGACGATCACCAATCATCATATTCACGAAACAAGAATAGTATGGACAAGGTACTTGCCTCGAATGACCACAACGCGGAGAATCGGCCGAAGTAGGTTGGCACGAACCGACTACGAACTCGCCGACTCCACCGAACGACAATCCACAACAATGAACTACGAACGAAAACAATAACAACAAAAATGAATTCCAAAGTACGACCCAAAGCCGCTGAATTCAAAGAACAAATGACGAAAGTTCAAGGATTTCCCCCAAAACGGCCAAGAACACGATTCGTTCCGTCAAATCACGAAAACGGAATTCCAAGTTGAAATATGGATATACAATCCATAGAATATGTTTAACAAGATCATTTAACCATAATCGATCCATCGAAAATGGATGAAAAACGAGATCGGGGACAAATCCCCCAAAAAGTTAATTCGAAGGAAAACAAGAAATATACTTCGATTCGACGAAGAACAATGGATTAAATGATGTTAAACACAAGAATACTACCAAGATTAATCATACCCATCATGAATTAATCAACAACACGGAACGAATCGAACAAAAATGCAAAAACCCCCAAATTCACTAATTAGGGTTCTAAGGAAGATTACCTTGATTCATTGGATCAAAGGATGATAACGGATGATTGATTGATGTTATGAACTCGGGAACTTCATGGATTTGTTGTTAAACAACATGGCTTCGCCGCCCATGAATCGCCAAACGGAAGGAGAAGGAAGGAAATGAAAACGAAGTGAAAAGTGGCCGGTCATCTGTATATATATCGGGCCGGAACTAGCGTGCGCTAGCCTTCCGGACTAGCGTGCGCTTATCGCCAAGATCGGCCGAGCACTCTCGCCATGGCCCGCATGACCCGCACCGCACCACCCCGCCGACCATGACTCGTCCGCTGACTTCCCGCTAGCGTGCGCTACGGAAGCTCGCGCACGCTAGCCGACTGGCCCAAAGAGCCACCGGACTAACAAACTTGCCCTGTAACGACGCTAGTCGGCCGGCGTGCGCTACCTCGCCGGCGGCGTGCGCTACGACCGACGATGGCGTGCGTTACCCGCCGATCTCGACCGAGTCCGTAACCTCGTAATCCTCTCGTCCGCCCGATAGCGTGCGTTGGTCGACCAAGCTAGCGTGCGCTACACCTGCCGGTTAGCGCGCATCCTTCCGGCAGCAGGCGTGCGCTACGCCGGTTCGCCAGATCTGTCGGCCGTGCCCGCAACCGTCTGGCCAAAGACTCCGACCACTGTGGCTCGAGGACCCGATTTCAAAACGCATTTTAACGAACACGGCGAAAAGTTCGCGGACAACATCAACGGCCCGAAATGAAAACATAATACCATAATTAATCATACGCGACCAAGAAACGGTCGATACTACTATTACAGATTCGGATACCCTTAACTTTCAAGCAATTAGAAAATGGCGCTAATCGGCTTGAAATCACGATACGTGATCGAATAACCAAACGGAAGTTCACAACACGCCTAACAAAGTTAAACGGACTTACGGAAACTCAAAATGAGCCAACGAGATTCGCAAGAACCGAACTCGAAAGTGCGGAAAAGTCGTTAAAAGCACGGAACTCAACAAAACGACTCCAAACGAACTCGGATGTCAAAAAGTGTAGAATTAATCATTCTCGTAATGACGAAACGGTCATGAGCGAAGTCGTCAAAACGGACTTCGCCGAAAAAAATTTACCGAAAATCGAAAATTGCGGATATTACATTCTACCCTCCTTAAAAGAAGTTTCGTCCAAACTTAAAACAAGTAGGGAAGAAATATTCCGCCAGAAAACTCAACGAGATACGCAAGAAACGCGTAACTAACGCCCAACGGCGAAATGTTACAAACAACGCAACGGAATATACGGTGTGAAAACACGCTCCACGACGACCAACACAACGTCGCCAGAGACATAATAACACCAACAAGTGACAAGCGTCATCAAATGTATAATACAATCAAGTCAATTATCCAAACAATCACAAGACACAAAGTACTTGTTACAAGAAAACACGCACAATCGAGAAAACAGAGAATAAACACAAAACGATCCACAAGGGCAATCATAAATAATTCGGACTACGCCGAAATCCTCAAAACCACCCTAGGCATCTCCGTGTCCTTTCGGAGCAGAGACGCAACCTCGATCCCCAAACCTCTCAACTACCGTCTCGCAATGTTCGGATCGGTGACCCACCCGCCACACTCAAACAAATGACTAACGGTGAACGACAATTCTTCGCAGATGGCCCGCTCGACTACGCTTATAACATATCTTCAAGTGCTCATATTACTCACTACAGAGTACTACTCCTCCGATCACGCGATCTAGGAACCATTTTGGGATGACGATACGAAGTCGCAACCTCAAGGGGCCCACTGCTTTTCCCGAAAAGTTCCCAACGGTTTTCTGCTTTCTTCGAGTCGACATACTCTGGCCGATAACTGGATAGCTCATAAAGCAACGCCTATTCTCGATAATCTCTCAAGGAAGTACAAGCGAGACTCGCCATGTATCGCGAATCTCCGCTTCATCCGCCTACTAAAATGACAAATCTTGTCCTCCTCTGTCCTTACTTGATTTTGCACATAGCCGAGCCGTTTGCTAAAATCAATAATAGCTTGAGACGGTACATCCTGCGGTTTCACGAAAAGAATTCATTAATCCTCTGATTTCTGATCGGTTCCGGACAAAACTCATCTCTCATGAATTTCTCGAACTCGCCCATGTGACAACGCGATCTCGAGGCTTAATAGCCTCCCACCACCTAGCGGCATCTTTGTCGAAAAGATACTGAGCTACCGAACCTTACGTTCTTCCTCGACAATCAACTATCTCGAAAATCTTTTCCAACCGGAAAAGCCAACCATCCTACTTAAAGCATCTGCAGACCAAATAAATGAGGGGGATTCATACGAACCACTTCTCGGCCACCGATTTGCACCCAGGCCGGGTCACATCCGTAACACGCCGAATCGCCCGAGTCAATCGAGTCATCCGAGTGGCTACTCGTAAAATAGTAGCAACACCAATACCAATACTATCACCGGAAGCATGCTCTCGACCACGCGTCCGATCGCCACGACCACGACCTCGGCCCCTCGGCATACTGAATAAGTAACCACTCAGCACAACATAAAATCATAACACATAACACATACAACGATTACCATCGTAAGGCAACACACACATGAATATCACAATAACGACGGCATCGTTCGGCGACATCAACGACTCGAATGATGACCAGTGCACAATTACAAAACATCAAGGAACAACCACGTATGTACATAATCATACAAACTCCGGTTCCAATAGCTTGCACAAGTGCGATAATACATAATTCATCACAAGGCGACAACATTCAATATCAACATCTTACACACCTTCTCCGACCACAAACAGGAAATGATGGGTTTTAAAAACGAAAACCACCTTTTGAAAACAGTTTGGAAACACCAGTTGATCTTGAGTATCATTTTACAAAAAGTTAAACAAACATCATTTTCGAGACTTTGAAATTCATCTTGCGTTTGAACTAAAATGAGGACACCTTTCTTTTAGTGAAAAACTTTCAGAATATCCGACCCTCGGGTCTAAGTATAAATGTTTCTAAACATCGAAAATATCTCAAAACATTTTGGTCCTCGAGGTAGAAAAATTTTGAAACAGATAGTTGCGCTAGTAGGCGCCTTGAAAATACAATCCATTTAAAAGTACGTCTCGAATTTTATTTTCTAAGATACTCAAGGTTTTCAAGGATAATTCAATGGGCTACAATGCCCAAAAATTTCAGGTAAATACACGGAACATTATAGCGCCGTGGGTCCCGCACCGGACCCACCAAAGCTAAAAACCAATTACAAAAATGCCCAAAAAGGTCGATGACGGTAGTACTTATCAAAACTCACAAAATCATTTGAAAATACCCAACTACCGTCAAAACGGTCAAGGCCAACAACTCGGTTAAAGAAATCGGTTTTCGAAATAAAATTCAGTCGGTAAAATACCGAAGGCTATTACAAAGGAACTCACGCAGCGGATAAAAGAAATACAGTCTAACATGCACAATCCAGCAACACTACTCCTCATATGAACGAAATATGAGAGTCAAATAACCACATATCACAAAATCAAAATCCATAAGAGGATTCCGTCACTTAACCAATAATCATAAAAATGGCTCGTGTCACACGAGGCAAAACACAAAGAAGGGAGACTTACATTCACAGGTCGCACGAAGATGATGATCGCCCACGATACTAATCACGACCAACAAACTCAGACGACGCGTCGCGACACGACTCAGTCAGATAAAATCCGATGAGACAAAAACTCGATAGACACCACTGACCCGACAGCCTAGGTTTCCACAACCTAAGCGCTCCGATACCATTCTGTAACACCCCCAAATCCGCTCAGGGATATTACACGCCGTAGACCCTCTCCTCGAGGATCTACCAGGCTGATAACTAAAATCAAACATCTAAACCTCGCCTTTAAGGCTAAAATGACTCAGTAGACTGATTTGGTCTTTCAACAAATACATACAACTCAAATACAACTCATGCCCACGCAGGGGTCAAAATACAACCACACCCGCATAACGGAAAATATACTGCAATGAAAAGAAAATACAACTAGACCAATACGACAAAGAATGGATCCTCGTGTGATTTGTATCGCTCATCTTTCATCATCCTTCGTGCCGACTCGTGCTATGCTCCAAAACCCGAATGCAAAATAGACATCCACCCCGAATACTGGGGTTAGCAAACTCCACCGCTTTGCTAGTGCAAGTACAAGTGCAAAAATACGAGCCATACAATACAAGTTCCAAGAACAATAATAATCAGGAATCCTCAAAGATCCAAACGTAAAGAAAAGTACTTCCCGAGGCAAGAGTTTGAGTAAGCATTTCCAAAACCGAAAGATCGCAAATAAGGAAAACAATTTACAAAACAGTTTAAAATGCCATCGAGAGTTTTAATAGAAAACAATTTAGGATTATAAAATCCTTCTCTTTACAAAAATTAATAGGTCACAACCCAAATGTTTTGTTTTCGCAAATAGGAAATCACCAACAATTTACAGGTCGAGCCCAACATCACGTGTCCTCAACGGACGTAAAATCAACGAAACATAATCACGCACGCGCATCGCCAGACCGGACGATACCACCGACATCCCACTCGAGGCCTCGAAGGACCCTCCCGAGCTGGCTAGCGAAACAAATCACACACATCTCACGGTTGGATCAATCGCTTGTTGCATCCTGGCCACATGATCACATGCCATGTGCCACCGTAGATTATCTCAGGCTCTCACGGTTGGATCAATCACTTGTTGCATCCTGACCACATGATCACGTGCCATGTGTCACCGTAGACCTTCAACCATATCCACACATTCACACAAATAACATATCATATCAAGGATATTCAAACA
Source organism: Orobanche coerulescens (assembly GCA_033398695.1). NCBI lineage: Eukaryota > Viridiplantae > Streptophyta > Magnoliopsida > Lamiales > Orobanchaceae > Orobanche > Orobanche coerulescens. The sequence continues at coordinate 186,016,468 of CM065801.1, forward strand.
ATTCGCCTAGAGGCATCAAGCACTTAGCAAAACACCACGTCAATCCACAACGCACCGAAATGAAATAATATACGTCCACACACAATACCAAGTGCAACATGAGCACCAAGCATATACATAGAATTCACATAGTTATTCACGAACCACACCAATCACAAAACACACACGGTTTTGAAAGAGGGCCTTTAACGAGGCTAACCAAATCTTTTGAAAACTCATTTCAAACAAACAAACAAATCAAGACGATCACCAATCATCATATTCACGAAACAAGAAAAGTATGGACAAGGTACTTGCCTCGAATGACCACAACGCCGAGAATCGGCCGAAGTAGGTTGGCACGAACCGACTACGAACTCGCCGACTCCACCGAACGACAATCCACAACAATGAACTACGAACGAAAACAATAACAACGAAAATGAATTCCAAAGTACGACCCAAAGCCGCTAAATTCAAAGAACAAATGACGAAAGTTCAAGGATTTCCCCCAAAACGGCCAAGAACACGATTCGTTCCGTCAAATCACGAAAACGGAATTCCAAGTTGAAATATGGATATACAATCCATAGAATATGTTTAACAAGATCATTTAACCATAATCGATCCATCGAAAATGGATGAAAAACGAGATCGGGGACAAATCCCCCAAAAAGTCAATTCGAAGGAAAACAAGAAATATACTTCGATTCGACGAAGAACAATGGATTAAATGATGTTAAACACAAGAATACTACCAAGATTAATCATACCCATCATGAATTAATCAACAACACGGAACGAATCGAACAAAAATGTAAAACCCCCAAATTCACTAATTAGGGTTCTAAGGAAGATTACCTTGATTCATGGATCAAAGGATGATAACGGATGATTGATTGATGTTATGAACTCGTAAACTTCATGGATTTGTTGTTAAACAACATGGCTTCGCCGCCCATGAATCGCCAAACGGAAGGAGAAGGAAGGAAATGAAAACGGAAGTGAAAAGTGGTCCGTCTGTCATATATATCGGGCCGGAACTAGCGCGGCGCTAGCCTTCCGGACTAGCGTGCGCTATCGGCCAAGACGGCCGAGCACACTCGGCCATGGCCCGCATGACCCGGCACCACCGACCACCCCGCGACCATGACTCGTCCGCCCGACTCCCGCTAGCGTGCGCTACGGCCGGAAGCCTGCGCACGCTAGCCGACCTGTCCAATAGCCACTGGACTAACAAACTTGCCCAAGTAACGTACGCTAGTCGGCCGGCAGCGTGCGCTACCCCTTCCGGCCGGGTGCGCTACGACCGGCGTGAGCGTGCGTTACCGCCGATCCCGACCGAGTCCGTAACCTCGTAATCCTCTCGTCCGCCCGATGCGCGGCGTTGGTCGACCAAGCTAGCGTGCGCTACACTGCCGGCATGCGCAGCCTTTCCGGCAGAAGCGTGCGCTACGCCGGTTCTCGCCAGCATCTGTCCGGCCGGTGCCTGCAACCGTCCGGCCGGCCCCTGCAACCGTCCGGCCAAAGACCACCACCACTGTGGCTCGACGACCCGATTTCCGAAAACGTACGGAACGAACACGACGAAAAGTTCGCGGACAACATCAACGGCCCGAAATGAAAACATAATACCATAATTAATCATACGCGACCAAGAAACGGTCGAGACAACAATTACAGATACGGATACCCGTAACTTTCAAGAAATTACAAAATGGCCCAAACGCCCTAAATCACGATACGTGATCGAATAACCAAACGGAAGTTCACAACACGTCTAACAAAGTTAAACGGACTTACGGGAAACTCGAAACAGCAGTTTCGAACGAGATTCGCAAGAACCGAACTCGAGTGCGGAAAAGTCGTTAAAAAGCACGGAACTCAACAAAACGACTCCGAAACGAACTCGGATGTCAAAAAGTGTAGAATTAATCATTCTCAGAATGACGAAACGGTCATGAGCGAGTCGTCAAAACGGACCTCGGCCGAAAAAAGAAATTTACAGAAAATCGAAAATTGCGGATATTACAGATTTAACACAACTTTAACAATATACTCATTACAATAAATATGGATATGGTACGACAAATGTTCGAATTATTCGAAGAATATAACAGTAAAGACGTGAGTTCAGATGGATATTACATACTCCCCCCTTTAAAAGTAGTTTCCTCCCCGAAACTAAGGGGTAAATAACTCGGGATATCTCTCTCGCATGCTATCCTCAGTTTCCCACGTAGCCTCCTCGATTCTGTGTCTCGACCACTGAATCTTCAATAAGGGAGTCATCTTGTTTCTCAACTGTTTGACCCTCCTCTCAAGTATCCGCACAGGACGTTCTTTATATGAATGGTCATTGGCTATCTCGACCTCTTCGAATCGAATAATGTGGCTCGGGTCAGCAACATACTTCCTCAACTGAGATACATGAAATACATTGTGGATCCTACTCAAAGCTGGTGGTAACGCCAAACGATAAGCTAGGTCGCCTACACGTTCGAAAATCTCAAACGGACCAATATACCTCGGGCTCAGCTTGCCTCTCTTCCCAAAACGGAAAACACCTCGAGTCGGGGAAACTTTTACCAGTACATGATCACCAACATCGAACTCCAGTGGTCGTCGATGATTATCTGCATACGACTTTTGGTGGCTCTGCGCTGTTACTAAATGACTCTTAATTAGAGCGATCTTCTCGCCGGCTACTAACAACATATCAGGCTCCGTACCAATGAATTCAGACAAGTCATCCCAACAAAAAGGGGACATACAACTACGGCCATACAATGCCTCATAAGGTGCCATCTTAATCAAAGTGTGCCAACTGTTATTATAGGTGAATTCCACCAACGGTAATTGGACTTCCTAGTCGTACTTCCAATCAAGAGCACACGCCCTCAGCATATCCTCCAGAGTTTGAATAGTCCTATCAGATTAACCATTGGTCTGAGGATGAAATGCCATACTGAAGTTCAACTATGTACCCATCGCACGATGAACCGCCTTCCAGAAATGTGACACAAACCGTCCGTCACGATCTGATAAAATACTCTTGGGGGTACAATGCAGCCTCACAATCGCTTTAATGAACAACTGGGCCAACCTCTCGGGACCTCACGCGTCCTTATTCTCCAAGAAGTGGGCTGATTTGGTTTGTCGATCCACAATCACCCAAATCGTATTCATACCTCGACGGCTCGTCGGCAAGCTAGTAATAAAACCCATCAATATATCCTCCCATTTTCACTCGGGAATCGGGAGCAGATTCAGCACGCCCGCTGGTCGCTGATGCTCAATCTTGACCTGCGGACTGGTTAAACACCTCGAAACAAATTCTGCAACTTCCCGTTTCATATTACTCCACCAATAATAGAGCTTCAAATCCTTATACATTTTGTTCGATCCCGAGTGGATGGAATATGGGGTAGCATAAGCCTCCTTCATAATAGTGTTCCTCATATCTTCATCCGCCGATACACATACACGATTTTTTAAAGCGTATTAGTCCGTCCTCGTGAACCACAAATCCAGGGGCTTTCCCCTGATCTACTTCTTGCCGAATTCTAGATAAGAACGGGTCCGTCATTTGTTTTGTCCTGATTATCTCGTCAAGTGATGATGAAATCTCAAGCGTGCAAAGTTGTCCCTGAATGTGCTATAACCAGACCTCAATCTCCGGCCTCATGAACTCTAATTGCAATTCTCTCTGAATAGTCAAGCGAGCAAGTATCTGCTCCTGTACTGTTTTACGACTCAAGGCGTCGGCCACCACATGTGCCTTACCTGGATGATAAAGGATCTCGATATCATGGTATTTGATTAGCTCTAGACACCTTCTCTGTCTCATATTCAACTCCTTCTGAGTAAAAATGTACTTCAGGCTCTTGTGGTCCGTAAAAATCTGACAGGTAACTCCGTACAGATAGTGACGCCAGATTTTCAAAGCAAACACCACGGCTGCTAACTCCAAGTCATGGGTCGGGTAGTTGCCCTCGTAAGGTCGCAACTGTCTAGATGCATAGGCAATCACTTTCCCATTATGCATTAATACGCAGCCAGGGCCCTGTCTCGATGCATCACTATATACCACGAATCCTTCCGTTCCTTTCGGTAGAACCAAAACAGGTGCTGAAATCAATCGACTCTTGAGTTCATCAAAACTTTGCTGACATGATTCCGACCATAAATATTTCTTATCTTTCCTCAACATATTAGTCATCGGTTGAGCAATTTTGGAAAAACCTTCCACGAACCGTCGGTAATAGCCTACTAGACCCAGGAAACTGCGAACTTCCTTCACGTTCTTCAGAGGTAGCCAGTCTCGGATAGTTTCTGTCTTCTGTGGGTCTACTCTCACCCCATCTGCTGATATTACATTCCCAAGAAAAATAACTTCAGGCATCCAGAATTCACATTTAGAAAATTTTCCATAGAGTTGTTCCCGCCTTAACGCATCGAGAACCTGACGCAGGTGATACTCATGCTCTTCATGGTCATGAGAGTAAATCAGAATGTCATCAATAAAAACGACTACAAAACGATCCAGATAATTAATAAAAACTCGATTCATCAACTCCATGAACACTTCCGGTGCATTAGTCAGTCTGAATGGCATGACAACGAACTCATAATGCCCATAACGAGTACGAAAAGCTGTCTTCGGAATGTTAGACTCTCGAATCCTTAACTGATGATACCCGGATCTTTAGTCGATCTTGGAAAATATAGCGGCACCTTGGAGCTAATACAGAAAATCATCAATACGAGGTAATGGATATTTGTTCTTTATTGTTACCTTGTTCAGCTCACGGTTATCAATACACAAACGCAGAGGTCCGTCTTTCTTCAGTATAAATAACACTGGCACTCCCCAAGGGGACGTACTAGGTTGAATGTAGCCCTTTTCAGTCAAATCCTCAAGCTGGCTCTTCATCTCCTGCATCTCGATCGGTTCCATACGATATGGTGCTTTCGAAAGCGGGGACGTCCCTGGCTCCAACTCAATGTGGAATTCTACCTCCCGATGTGGGGATAATCCTGGCAACTCATCTGGAAATACATCTGGGTAGTCTCGAACTACCGGAATATCGGTCAACTCAACTGGTCGGTCGGTTGTCTTGGTCATGTAGCACCAATAACCAACCCACCCCTGATTCAGCAATTTCACTGCCTTCATTGCGCTAATGACTCTCCCGGAATGACTGGAATTATCACCCTGAAAAATACACTCAACACCATCATCAGCTGTGGTTGACTTACCTAAAGATGATGTGATCTTGGGTATCGATTGGATGGATCGTCATGATGCCGTACTTAGTGTCCGTAAGCGAATAGTGACCGTCACAGCTGATGATGGTGTTGAGTGCATTTTTCAGGGTGATAATTCCAGTCATTACGGGAGAGTCATTAGCGCAATGAAGGCAGTGAAACTGCTGAATCAGGGGTATGTTGGTTACTGGTGCTACATGACCAAGACAACCTACTGACCAGTTGAGTTGAACGATATTCCGGTAGTTTGAGACTACCCAGATTTATTTCCAGATGAGTTGTCAAGAATATCCCCACATCGGAAGGTAGAATTCACCATTGAGTTGGATCCAGGGGCGTCCCCGCTTTCGACCCCCTCTGCCACGACCCCTCAAATTATGTTGCATACTGAAAGGATCAAACAATAATCGTAAGCACAGTTTAATTTACATTCTTACGGCCAGATTACGAATTTATGCTAAGTTATTAGCAACAATGGAACTACATATTCAAGAAAAACAATTGCGAGTACAACACAAAATATCATATCGTCGTCAAATCGAAACAGTTTCGATTACATGCTCAATTTAGGATTTCCTCAGAAAATCAAACCGATGAATCTTACCACACATTCTCGAATGCCAAGATCGACAAAGAGATTGATTCATCATCAATATTATGCCAGTAATCAAATCATGGCTCATGAGAAACATACTGTATTAGACGGGTCAGGCGCTTGCACAGGTCACACGTGGCACGAAGGTTTCTTGATGCTAGTTTGATCTATAATGACTCAAAAAGAAAAAGACTTCCGATACCATCTTCTGTAACACACCAAAAATGGCGACTATTACGGTGCCGTGGACCCCCACCGGGACCCACCAGGCGATATCACAACATGTACTTTAACATCCCATAAACGTGGTACCGAACCACAATATTAATCATAACCCCGATTTGGAGTATAAATCATATACATCAACTCATACAACCGTACACAGGATCCACATTCGGTATAGACCATATGAAGATGGAATATACCTTAAAAATAATAAACATTCGTCCGAAATAAAATAAAATGAAAAATCACAGTAAGACATAACCGATCATCAAAATACTCAGGGCCCCCGAACTAGCACCCTTCAATACCCTTCGCCGCCATCGTGCTCTTCCTGCGCCTTGCCCTTTCCTCGCCCTGAAATACAAGTATTTCGCCCAAACCAAAGGGTCAGCTATACATGATAATAATTCTCAAGGCATTATACAATTCATATACATACAGATCTCAAGGAAACAATCGACTACTGAATATACCCCTCGGGCGTATAAACAGTCAGTCCTAACTATCGAACATATCCAGTCGTACGGACAACCAAACAACATGGATCAAGACGGACGTCACAGTACACCCGATCCGGAAGTATGTCCGTGCACATGTCCACCCTGTATACGGAATCCAGAATATATGTGGATGATGTACCTAATTAGCCTCACGAATTACGTCTCGTGTGCACGGTCCAATGCGAAAACATCCACGCATGAACAAGTGACCAGCTAAAAATCCTACACATTACTCCAGAGATAGTGTTCCTCAACTCTTCATCAAGTACTTAACTGTGGGGACCAGGGGCACATCAGCTCCAAATGCCCAAAGCCAGTCGTCGCATGCCATACTTGTGGGAAGAATGGGCATTGTGCTCGTTATTGCAGGGGTGGACCCGGGCGTGCTCCAGTAGCATCTCTTGCTCCAGTACAGTCTTCTGTAAAGGACTGTGTACCTCCGTCCGCTTCTTATCAGACTACCGGGGCAAACAAAGGGATAGGCCGAGGAAATCAAGCTGGTACACCTGGTACCAGAGTTGTAAAACCCAGAGTCTATGAGATGAATAAGGCTGACGATCCCGAAGCCAGCATGATTGCATGTACTCTCAAGATCCACTCTCAACCCGTTTGTGTCCTTTTTGATACTGGTGCTTCACACTCTTTTTTATCTACTTCTTGTTTGAGTCGTTTGCAATTAGATCATGTTACCGATTTTGAACCTTATGTAATTGGTCTACCCGATGGTAGAAGAGTTGTTGGGAATCGTGGAGTGCAGAACTGTCTGATTCGCATGAACGATCATGAGTGGTTGTCAGACTTGATTGTGGTTGACTTACCTAAAGATGATGTGATCTTGAGTATCGACTGGATGGATCGTCATGATGCCGTACTTAGCGTCCGTAAGCGAATAGTGACCGTCACAGCTGATGATGGTGTTGAGTGTATTTTTCAGGGTGATAATTCCAGTCATTCCGGGAGAGTCATTAGCGCAATGAAGGCAGTGAAACTGCTGAATCAGGGGTGTGTTGGTTATTGGTGCTACATGACCAAGACAACCGACCGACCAGTTGAGTTGACCGATATTCCGGTAGTTTGAGACTACCCAGATTTATTTCCAGATGAGTTGTTAGGATTATACCCAAATCGGAAGGTAGAATTCACCATTGAGTTGGAGCCAGGGACCTCCCCGCTTTCGAAAGCACCATATCATATGGCACCGACCAAGATGCAGGAGTTGAAGAGCCAGCTTGAGGAGTTGACTGAAAAGGGCTACATTCGACCTAGTGCGTCCCCTTGGGAAGTGCCAGTGTTATTTGTACGGAAGAAATACGGATCTCTGCGTTTGTGGATTGATTACCGTGAGCTGAACAAGGTAACAATCAAGAACAAATATCCATTACCTCGTATTGATGATTTGCTGGATCAGCTCCAAGGCGCCGCTGTATTTTCCAAGATCGACTTAATATCCGAGTATCATCAGTTAAGGATTCGAGAGTCTGACATTCCGAAGACAGCTTTTCGTACTCGTTATGGGCATTATGAGTTCGTTGTTATGCCATTCGGACTGACTAATGCACCGGCAGTGTGAATCGAGTTTTTATTAATTATCTGGATCGTTTTGTAGTCGTTTTTATTGACGACATTATGATTTACTCTCGTGACCATGAAGAGCATGAGTATCAACTCCGTCAGGTTCTTGATGCGTTAAGGCGGGAACAACTCTATGGAAAAATTTCTAAATTTGAATTCTGGATGCCTGAAGTTATTTTTCTTGGGCATGTTATATCAGCAGATGGGGCGAGAGTAGACCCACAGAAGACAGAAACTATCCGAGACTGGCTACCTCTGAAGAACGTGAAGGAAGTTCGCAGTTTCCTGGGTCTAGCAGGCTATTACCGACGGTTCGTGGAAGGTTTTTCCAAAATTGCTCAACTGATGACTAATATGTTGAGGAAAGATAAGAAATATTTGTGGTCGGAAGCATGTCAGCAAAGTTTTGATGAACTCAAGAGTCGATTGATTTCAGCACCTGTTTTGGTTCTACCGAAAGGAACGGAAGGATTCGTGGTATATAGTGATGCGTCGAGACAGGGCCTTGGTTGCGTATTAATGCAGAATGGGAAAGTGATTGCCTATGAATCTAGACAGTTGCGACCTTACGAGGTTAACTACCCGACCCATGATTTGGAGTTAGCAGCCATGGTGTTTGCTTTGAAAATCTAGCGTCACTATCTGTACGGAGTTACCTGTCAGATTTTTACGGACCACAAGAGCCTGAAGTACATTTTTACTCAGAATGAGTTGAATATGAGACAGAGAAGGTGGCTAGATCTAATCAAATACTATGATATCGAGATCCTTTATCATCCGGGCAAGGCACATGTGGTTGCCGACACCTTGAGTCGTAAAACAGTACAGGAGCAGATACTTGCTTGTTTGACTGTTAAGAGAGAATTGCAGTTAGAGTTCATGAGATTGGAGATTGAGGTCTGGTTACAGCACATTCAGGGACAACTTTGCACGTTTGATATTTCATCGTCCCTTGGCGAGATAATCAGGACGAAACAGACGAGGGACCCGTTCTTATCTAGAATTCGGCAAGAAGTAGATCAGGAGAAAGTCCTTGGATTTGTGGTTCACGAGGACGGACTAATACGCTTCAAAAATCGTGTATGTGTACCGGCTGATGAAGAGTTGAGGAACACTACCCCATTTTCCATCCACCCGGGATCAAACAAAATGTATAAGGATTTGAAGCTCTATTATTGGTGGAGTAATATGAAACGGGAAGTTGCAGAATTCGTTTCGAGGTGTTTTACCAATCCGCAGGTCAAGATTGAGCATCAGTGACCAGCGGGCGTGCTGAAACCGCTCCCGATTCCCGAGTGAAAATGGGAGCATATATCGATGGATTTTATTACTAGCTCGCCAATGAGCCGTCGAGGTATGAATACGATTTGGGTGATTGTGGATCGACTGATCAAATCAGCCCACTTCTTGGAGATTAAGGATACGTGGGGTCCCGAGAGGTTGTCCCAGTTGTTCATTAAAGCGATTGTGAGGCTGCGTGGTACCCCCAAGAGTATTGTATCAGCTCGTGACGGACGGTTAGTGTCACATTTCTGGAAGGCGGTTCATCGTGCGATGGGTACATAGTTAAACTTCAGTACGGCATTTCATCCTCAGACCGACGGTCAGTCTGAGAGGACTATTCAAAACCTGGAGGATATGCTGAGGGCGTGTGCTCTTGATTGGAAGTACGACTAGGAAGTCCAACTACCGTTAGTGGAATTCACCTATAATAACAATTGGCACGCTTCGATTAAGATGGCACCTTATTAGGCATTGTATGGCCATCGTTGTAGGTCCCCTTTGTGTTGGGATGACTTGTCTGAATCCATTGGTACGGAGCCTGATATGTTGTTAGCAGCCCGCGAGAAGATCACTCTAATTAAGAGTCATCTAGTAACGGCGCAGACCCGCCAAAAGTCATATGCGGATAATCGTCGATGACCACTAGAGTTCGATGTTGGTGATCATGTACTGGTAAAAGTGTCCCCAACTCGAGGTGTTTTCCATTTTGGGAAGAGAGGCAAGCTGAGCCCGAGGTATATTGCTTCGTTTGAGATTTTGGAACGTGTAGGCAACCTAGCTTATCATTTGGCGTTACCACAAGCTTTGAGTCGGATCCACAATGTATTTCATGTATCTCAGTTGAGGAAGTATGTTGCTGACCCGAGCCACATTATTCGATTCGAAGAGGTCGAGATAGCCGATGACCATTCGTATGAAGAACGTCCTGTGCGGATACTTGATAGGAGGGTCAAACAGTTGAGGAACAAGACGATTCCCTTATTGAAGATTCAGTGGTCGAGATACGGAATCGAGGAGGCTACGTGGGAAACTTAGGATAGCATGTGAGAGAGATATCCCGAGTTGTTTACCCCTTAGTTCGGGGACAAAACTCCTTTTAAAGGGGGGGAGTATGTAATATCCGTCTGAACTCACGTCTTTGCTGTTGTATTCTTCGAATAATTCGAACATTTATCGTACCATATCCATATTTATTGTAATCAGTATATTATTGAAGTTATGTTAAATCGAATTGTTGATATTTGTCGTTCGTACTATAGCTGATTGTTATATGTTATTTGGAGAATTTCATTTTTTGACTTGTTGTTGCCCTTAGCGTACGCTACCATGTTATCGTTACGTACGCTATGTACGTAGCATTACATACGTAACACTCCTATGTTAACAGACGTAATGCGGTGTATCAATCAGCAGCTCGCCTTTCGGCGGGTGGGACCAGACGTGGGCAGTGGTCGGTGATTCGATCGTGACAGCCTAGTCAACGACCATTACGTACATAATGGCTATGCATTAGTGTACATAATGTACTAGAGCCTTACGTATGTTAATTTTAACAATGTACGTAATAGCATATGTGTTTTGAGTCAGTAGCATTTGGGGATTCGTTACGTACGTAATGCCCATAGAATTACGTACGTAATGTTCTTAACGTACGTTAAGTGTTAGCTATAGCGTACGTAATGCTTAATACGGGTTATAAAGGTTTGGCTTGCCTTTCATTTTTCTGCACGATCCAACTCAACCCCTCCCTCTAAAATTGATCCCCCACCTTGTTAAATCGATTTCTACCCCTTTCCATCTTGTGTTGGAGCTTCGTCACTTGGATTGTGGCTTGGTGATTAGAAGTTTGAAGAGTGTTCTTGGAGTCTTGGTGTTGTTCTTCATTTCTGAGGTTAGTTTTCTTTAAACTTGTATTGAATCCATGTCTATGATGATATTAGCAATAAACATTTCGTATAATGTTAGAATAATCTAGTATAAGTATGATAGTTATTAGAATCATGATCAAACTAAGTGAAGAACAAGATAAGGATATTAGTATCACTTCTTAATGGTTGATATTTTTCATAACATAGTTGTGTTGATTATGTTGGATCAAAACCTGATTATTAACATGACAATAGGAAGCTGATTTCGATCTTGACTTGAGAGATAACATGGGACTATGTATTGGCCTTATGGAATTGATACATTCATGATGAATTTGATAAGTCGATGAAATGGATTGTCTAAACGTTATGTTAACATCCTATAAATGATTATTACAAGATTGAATAATGTTTTGTTTAGAGTTCTAAACATCCTAAATGATATAACTAGGTTTGAGCAATTTCTTTAAGGGATAGTAATGGGTTTTAGTAGAACACAAATTTAACCTTCATATATTCAAGTTAATCGGCTGTGTTGATAACTTAAAAAGGTGTTGATCATCATATTAATACATTGATAGTGTTCTTCAATAGGTGAGCTGATCGCTCGAGAGTGATCGCTCGAGAGTGAGGTTCGGTTGGTTTCGACGCCGTAGGTGGCCACTCAGAAGGATTTGGTGAGCTGATCCCCACAGTTATAGCATACGATAGGTGAGCTGATCGCTCGAGAGTGAGGTCCAGTTGATTTCGACGCCGTAGGTGGCCACTCAGAAGGATTTGGTACAGACTGGGGCTTTCGGAACGTCCCCCAGTTACTGTCTGCCTGGGTCTGGTTCCTGGATCTCTTGTTGGAGGAATGGGGATGCTTCTTGGAAATCTCCTTCGCAGTGAGCTCGTATTCGAGAGCTTTCTTGATGAATTCCGGTAGGGTCGTACAGTGGTGATTAAGTATCTGCATCCTCATCCGAGGTTTAAGCCTCTTAAGGAAATATTTGATCTTGTCAGCTTCCGTACGGACAATTGACGTAGCAAAAGGAAGAAGTGCCTGGAATTTCTCGTCAATAGCTAGCACATCCTCGTCCTCAGATGGATCGGGGTTCAACAACTCTGACAATTTGGCCTCATGGAGTGGTGCGGGATAGTAACGATCTAACATAAGATTCTTGAATTCTTCCCAAGTACTCGCGCCGTCAGTAGGCCTCACAGAAAGCCACCAAGTATGGGCGCCCTTACTAAGGTAGTAAGCTGCCACAGCAACTCGGTTCTCTTCTGGGCATCCCACCATCCCGAACAGTTTCTCGAAATGCTCTATCCAGTGCACTATGTCAGCAGGCTCAGAAGAGCCTTCAAAAGTTGGAGGTCACTGTCGCGATATGTCACTAATGATCCAGCTCACGATTCCGCCGTGTACCAGAGGCGGAAGCTGTTGTCCCTGCTGTTGTCCATTTGTAGCATTCCTCTACATAGCTTCCATCATCTGACCCATTTGGGTCATCTGGGCCATCATGCCCTGCATAATCACATAAGGGTCGACATGGGCACCCTCATGCCGTTCGGTGTGGTGGGACTGGCTCCTAGTAGGTGAATCACTCCCTGCCGAGCTTTGTCCCCCATTCGAACGCGTGTTAGCACGTGGCCTTGGGATTCGGCCCCTTCCGCGGCCTCGGCCCCCTCTGCCACAACCCCTCAAATTACGTTCCATACTGAAAGGATCAAACAATAATCGTAAGCACAGTTCAATTTACATTCTTACGACCAGATTACGAATTTATGCTAAGTTATTAGCAAAAATGGAACTACATATTCAAGAATAACAATTACGAGTGTAACACAAAATATCATATCGTTGTCAAATCGAAACAATTTCGATTACATGCTCAATTTAGGATTCCCTCAGAAAATCAAATCGATAAATCTTACCACACATTCTCGAATGCCAAGATCGACAAAGAGATCGATTCGTCATCAATATTATGCCAGTAATCAAATCATGGCTCATGAGAAACATACCGTATTCGACGGGTCAGGCACTTGCACAGGTCACACGTGGCACGAAGGTTTCTTGATGCTAGTTCGATCTACAATGACTCAAAAAGAAAAAGACTTTCGATACCATCTTCTGTAACACCCCAAAAATGGCGACTATTACGGTGCCGTGGACCCCCACCGGGACCCACCAGGCGATATCACAACATGTACTTTAACATCCCATAAACGTGGTACCGAACCACAATATTAATCATAACCCCGATTTGGAGTATAAATCATATACATCAACTCATACAACCGTACACAGGATCCAAATTCGGTATAGACCATATGAAGATGGAATATACCTTAAAAACAATAAAAATTCGTCCGAAATAAAATATAATGAAAAATCACAGTAAGACATAACCGATCATCAAAAGACTCAGGGCCCCCGAACTAGCACCCTTCAATACCCTTCGCCGCCATCGTGCTCTTCCTGCGCCTTGCCCTTTCCTCGCCCTGAAATACAAGTATTTCGCCCAAACCACAGGGTCGGCTATATATGATAATAATTCTCATGGCATTATACAATTCATATACATACGGATCTCAAGGAAACAATCGACTACTGAATATACCCTTCGGGCGTATAAACAGTCAGTCCTAACTGTCGAACATATCCAGTCGTACGGACGACCAAACAACATGGCTCAAGAGAGACGTCACAGTACGCCCGATCCGAAATGTGTCTGTGCACATGTCCACCCCGTATACGGAACCAGAATATACGTGGGATGATGTACCTAATTAGACTCACGAACTACGTCTCGTGTGCACGGTCCAATGCGGAAACATCCATGCATGACCATCAAGTGCCCGGCTAAAAATCCTACACATAACCAATCGACATGCAGATATGACTCCAGAGATGTCACGATGCAACATGACAACGAAACTCAATGAATTACACATTTATCAAAGAATATAACAACTCACCGAAGTGACAACAAAGCTCAACGAGACCAACGGTATCCAAGGCGTTAAACTTGGGAATACAGTCCCACCATAAAATGGTAATACGATCAAGAACAACATCATATCATGAATTGTGGATTCATAGAGCATTACTTATACATGAAGCGCATAATATTCACAAGAATTCAACCATCATTATAACCAAGTAAGATAACTTGCCTCAATTCCGTAGACGAATAGCCCTTCTTCAAACGAACAAACAGTCAGAATCCTCGACTACTAATACTCACTCGAACGAGCAACCTTGAACGAAACGTAACTCACTCAACAACACATTCATGCAATAATGATATCAATTCCTAAGAAACGACATCCGAAATATCATTCGAGTGATTCTTCCAATTCCAATGACGATCCCATATTCTCACTAACGAATTATGATATACCAAGTTTGTCTTTAAAAACCGATTTTACCAAGTCATTTAGGTTCATCCATATTTACGTCTCCTAATACACAAGGATCAATGTAAATGAATTCAGTCACTAATTCTATAGTATCATTATCACCCATAATCGTTATAATCGTCCCAAGAACACTATCAATGTTTTAATATGATGATCAACATCTTCTTAAGTTATCAACACACCCGATTAACTTGAATATATGAAGGATAAATTTGTGTTCTACTAAAATCCATTACTATCCCTTAAAGAAATTGCTCAAACCTTGTTATATTATTTAGGATTTTTGGAACTCTTAACATCATTCAATCTTGTAATAATCATTTACAAGATGTTAACATAACGTTTAGACAATCCATTTCATCGACTTATCAAATTCATCACGAATGTATCAATTCCATAAGGCCAATACATAGTCCCATATTATCTCTCAAGGATTGACTAAACATTCAAGATATGATTAGAATCTAACAGTTCTAAGCATCAAGGAATCCTCACTTACAAGTCATAAGTGTCAAGATCGAAATCAGCTTCCTATTGTCATGTTAATAATCAGGTTTTGATCCAACATAATCAACACAACTATGTTATGAAAACTATCAACCATTAAGAAGTGATACTAATATCCTTATATTGTTCTTCACTTAGTTTGATCATGATTCTAATAACTATCATACTTATACTAGATTATTCTAACATTATACGAAGTGTTTATTGTTAATATCATCATAGACATGGATTCAATACGAGTTTAAAGAAAACTAACCTAAAAATGAAGAACAACGCAAAGACTCCAAGAACACTCTTCAAACTTCTAATCACCAAGCCACAATCCAAGTGACAAAGCTCCAACACAAGATGGAAAGGGTAGAAATCGGTTTAACAAGGTGGGGGATCGGTTTTTAAGGGGAGGGGTTGAGTTGGATCGTGCAGAAAAATGAAAGGCAAGCCATACCTTTATAACCCGTATTAAGCATTGCGTACGCTATAGCTAACACTTAACGTACGTTAAGAACATTACGTACGTAATTCTAGGGGCATTACGTACGTAACGAATTCCTAGATGCTACTGACTCAAAACACATATGTTATTACGTACGTTGTCAAAATTAACTTACGTAAGGCTCTCGTACATTACGTACGCTAATGCATAGCCATTACGTACGTAATGGCCATTGAATAGGATGTCACGATCGAATCACCGACCACTGCCCACGTCTGGTCCCACCCGCCGAAAGGCGAGCTGCTGATTGATACACCACATTACGTACGTTAACATAGGAGTGTTACGTACGTAATGCTACGTACATAGCGTACGTAATGATAACATGGTAGCGTACGCTAAGGGCAACAAGTCAAAAAATGAAATTCTCCAAATAACATCTAACAATCAGCTATAGTATGAACGACAAAGATCAACAATTCGATTTAACATAACTTCACAATATACTAATTACAATAAATATGGATATGGTACGACAAATTTTTGAATTATTCGAAGAATACAATAGTAAAGACGTGAGTTCAGACGGGTATTACAGAAAAAGCGGGCAGTTGTTCCTTCACATATTTTTTACCCGAATTGATGCATGTTATACAAAGAAATTCTTTATTTTCTTTACTAATTATTTCAATATGATATTTATTTCTGCGAATATCTTTGAAACTCAACAAGTTTCTTTGTGATTTTGGAGAGAACAATGCATCAGTTATAATAATTTTGTTCCTCTCGGTAACAATAAATTAGCTCTTCCAGCCTTCAATCAAATTAATACTTCCCCAAATAGTGTTAACATTGCCTTCGTACTTGAGTAAAGAAGTAAAATATTTTTCATTTTTAAGAATAGTATGAGTAGTTGCGCTATCAACGAGATAAATATCTTCATTCATTTTATGACTAGCGCGATATAAAAATCTGACAAAGTGTCTTACACATAATGATTATTATAAATAAAAATCTTTCAACCAACGAGGTATTTATATAAAATCTGTATCATTTCTATTGCTGCTTCCTTCAGTGATTTCATAAAAATCGGACACTTCTAGATGTGTCATGTTAGGGGGGTTGTACTCGGGTCCATCACTTTGAAAAGCTAAATTTGCTTCGACAGTTTTTTCTTTCTCCTTCTGGGATGCTTGATAAAATTCAGCTAAGTGTTTGGGCGTACGACAGGTAAGCGGACAATGACCCTTCATACCGCATCTATAGCAAACATTCTCAACATTATTTTGTCCTGTTTTCTCCACTTCTCATCACTTTTCTCCACCTTCGGGTTGGATTTCAGTTTCTTATGTTTGAGAAAATGATTGTTTCTCACAAAATTTTCTCGACCTCGTCTACAGTCTTTTGATGATCAATCTATCTTTCAAATTTTTCTAAAGTTCAAGTGGATCTTTCACTGTAAGATACTCAGTTTTAAGACCTTCGTGGAGGTGGCGGCGAAGAAAAGTCATTGCCTTTGCGCGGTTTGATTCAGATTCTTTATTTCCCTCTTTAATTGTGTCTCCAAGACCTTGTGCGGCTAAATGAATTTCGATATCCAGTATCCATTGCCAAATAGTTCTTTCCAGTGATATCAAGAGCTTCAAATTCAAGTTTGGTGAAATTTGACATGATATGATAACTAAAAGATGGAGGCGATCTTGAACTTAAAAGTTGAGATGTGACTTTGTGATTGATATCGTAATCTTGAAGTTTAAATGGACGAGCGGCTCCATGTTGATAACGTGTTAAGAATATATAGTATTATAGAGAGATATATAAGATATTAAGGAGAGATGGAGAGAAAAGACTTGTACTGCTTCAAGTGAGTTTACAAGTGCAATTTTGAGGCCTATTTATAGGTATAGTACATAGTACAAGGTACTTGAAACACCAAAAGTCTGTAGTTACAAAAAAATGTAAAAAATCAAAAATTTAGTCTAAGAGCATTAGATACCCTCGTGCCGTTGGGGTGGTGTCGTTGGCAAAAAGTGCTGCCACGTCAGCAAAACACTCTATGTCACCAGAAATCCTTTGGCACCACATTATGTGCCGTTACCCTTGGCACCAAAAAATGTGGTGTCGTTGGATAATTTATTTTTTCATTTACATAATTTAGAGATATATAAAATTAAAATTAAAACAAATTAGATTAATTAAAAAAAAGACATTACATAGAAATAAAAAAAATACAAAAAAGGACATTAAAATTAAATATACATAAAGTTAACTAGTTTTGTGTTGGATATGACGCCCGGGTTCGTGCTTTTTGGGCATTGACGAAAGCCGCGGCGATCGTATCTATTCTGCTTGTGTCCATTTGTAGGGCTCGCAAGTCCTCGGCTATCTTTTAAGAATTGTATAAATCAACTCTCGCATTTGACTCTCGTTCGATAACCTCCATCTTTGCCTTGCCGTCTAACTCGTATTGTTGTTTCATCATTTCTTGAAATATTGCCGGGTTTGAACCGGAACTAGCGGTCGAGTTTGACGAATGTTGACTCTTAGCAATTCGGTACGACCCGTCTGGCTGTGGCAACGCGTCTGCTCCAAAATGCTCGGGTTCCTCGTCCGTAACCCGAAGACGATTTCGCCTTGCCAATGTCGATTCAGGATTTTTCCACTTGTGCTTGTCTTTCAAAAAGCCCCAAGCGCTCATGTGTTTAAAGTCCAAACCCGTCGTTGTTTTAAACAATATATGCACCCTCACCATAAAATATTCATCGTTCTCCCCACTCATAACAAGCGTTTCATTCACTAACGAATTAAACTTGGTAACCTTGCGATTCATTGGAGTCCACTTTCCCGTCAACATGTTCTTGGTACGAATAGTGTAGTTGAATTTCTTGGGCTTTCGTATTGTATACGTCGAGAATTTTATACCAAAACGTATTCTTTTGTTGATCCGCACCCATTTTTGGATCCTCGGATATTTGAATGAAACACTCCGCCAAAAGCAACTCTTTGTCTTGGCTCCACAAATTTCGAGCTCGGGTTCCACGTTCGGCTTGCGGTTCTTTGGTTTTCTTCCCCCTTGTTCTTAGTCTTTGTTTTTTTCGACGTCGGTGTCGGGACCGCCTCTTCTTCGTCTTCGTCTTCGTCTCGTAGGTGGAAGGATTGTTGGTCGGAATTTGGCTGGGAAGCGGTGGCTTGGTTTGGTTGTTGTTGTTGAGAAAATTGAGCATATTGCATTTGTTGTTGCGTTTTCCTTTGACTAAATAACATTTGTTCCTCGGGATTGGCATATGGGTTTGGGAGGTTGGGATAGTAAGGCATTTGGGGGTCTGGATTCGAAGACGAGCCCGGATTGTTGGTCGGATTCCAAGACGAGCCCGGAATTTGGTTTTGTGGGTCGTTTAGCAGACCAGTAATTCATTGTTGGTTGGGATTCATTTTATTTGGAAAAAAATTAGAGATGTAGAAAATAGTATGTTCTAAAATATATTGGAAGTGCGTGCGAAGTATGAAATAATAAGGAGGTATGTATAGGATTTTTAAGGAGGTTAAAATTGAATTTTTTGGGGTTTTAAATACAAAAAAAACGGCTATATTAACATTTTATAACGTTCGGATTTAAAAAAAATCAACTGCGGTGACTGATCACCACGGCGCGAGCACCAATGGCGTCAACCCCGGTACGGTACGCCGTTGGTTTGGTTTGGCTGGTAGAATGGCGCGAGCCAACCAGCTCCCGTAACCCTTGCTCTAAAAAGATCCAATACATCCATTCATAATATAAAATATGACTTATTTTTATTTAAATTTATATTTGGGCCACAAATTCTATTCTATTCCTCTTTCTGCCAATATTGCTTAGCATGCGCAGAGACAACCGGGTGCACACGCTCAATATAGTATCTCCCAAAAGTATACACTCCAGACAAGTTGCGGGGACTAGCAAGTACGGACGGTGACTCTCTATCTCTCTCTCTCTCTCTCTACGCGGAGCTGTGAGTAATTTACATAACAACACCGTGTTGAGAAGAGAGACGGCTTCACAGGCAAGGGGTCAATGGCTGTAGCACCGGCGAGATCACGAGCTGATTACGATTACCTCATCAAGCTTCTCCTCATCGGTGATAGCGGTTGGTCCTCTTTGGGTTTTCATTTTCTATTTTATTTTCCCCAATTTTGGGTTCATACCTGATTGATAATTTGATATCGTTTCTCTCTCTTATTTGACATGAATCGTCGTAGTTGTCTGAAAATCTGCTTTTATTCAGATCTGTAGCTCCACATTGTTAAAATTTATGAATTGGGTCAAATTTCGGCATCTTGATTTACGATATGTTCACGATTACTGAGTTCGAACATATTATGATAGAACAATCTCTTTTTTTTTTTTTGGTGAAATTGTTCTTAGCGCTGGGCATATATTGACCATTATATGCTGAAATATGGATACCTTAGAAGATTTTCTTGGAAGTTATGAATCCATGATTTTGCTGATCTGCTATTGTGTGTATGGTATTAATGAGGTTAAGTATTGCGAAAAATCGTAATTTTGACTTCATCTCCCTCGCGGTTCTCATGCTTGCTTCATGGTGGTTGCTTCTAAGGTGTTCTTTTTCCTATGATAAAATAAGCATTAAGGATGAATTTTGCACCTGATTTTCCTTACAATTGTCTTGAGTACCCACTACCCTGAGAAGCTCTGTCAAAATTTCTTCTGCTTCCATTTTTTTCGGTTCTTCTTGGGTCAGACTTCTCCTCCACAAAATCAGTATACTCAATGACACATTGAAAAAAAATGATAAAATTATAGGTTTTCGTGCGAATATGAAGTATGATATTCAATAATAAATAAATAAAATAAACAATTATCTCCATATTTTCTGCTCGACCGAGTTCGGTAATTAGAGTACAGCCATTTCGACTATGGCGGGCTACCAGGCTGGAGTTCTGAAAAATCTAGGGATAGTCTTCGGAGAAGTCTATGTCTATATGTTTCCTTCTTGCCGATCAGTGGCGACTACAAGTGCACAAAATGGCTTCAACCTGACTAGATCTGGTTGATCGACTATGGGTCTTCTCGTGCAATACCAGATCTATCATCCAACTCAATATACAATCAATTTCTTACTCATTTGCTTGGTGGATTTTCTTCATGATATTTCTTCTATTCTGCAGGTGTGGGTAAGAGTTGTCTTCTTTTGCGATTCTCTGATGGTTCCTTCACAACTAGTTTCATAACCACCATTGGGTAAGTTCTTATTGCCAATATATAAAAATAATGATGAACTGCTTCATTGGGTTACTGGTATGGGTTTACTACACAGAATTGATTTCAAGATAAGAACGGTTGAGCTTGATGGCAAAAGAATCAAACTCCAGATTTGGGATACAGCTGGTCAAGAACGTTTCCGAACAATCACTACAGGTCATTTCTTACTTGACTTTCCTGTGGCAGGTGTTAACTTTGTTTGTGGATGTGGATATGTTTTATTTTCTTCTCGGGAGCGAGCGATAGGGAGGGTCATATTAAAAGCAGTGGATCCTTTTTGATTGATTTTCAAAAAGTTATCTTGCTTTGGTACCCAACATACATTAGATGTGCCTTTACTCCTCACTTAAGTGCTTTTCGAAGATTGACCTAGAAAATGTAGGTGAAATGCAATGTTGAGTTCGAAGCGTCTAATGTACATAATTCATGTTTGATTAATTAGAGTAACGACTTCATTGTTCTCTCTTTTCTTCAATGTATCTCAGAATACCTTATGAAGAGAGTTAATCACAATTTTATAAATTTTACCAGCATGTTTTCCAGTTCTTAAAGAATGAGTAGTGCTTGTCTCCTTCATACGAAGGTTGCGACAGGAAGGGCATCCGGCGTAAAACTTTGCCACTTAGTCTTTTGCATGAATAGTATTGTTAACTAATTTTCGACAATTAATTGGCACTATAATTTTCATGCCACCGACCCCAACATAGTTGGGATTAAGGTGCAGTTGATGATGAAGAAGTTTATACTATCTGTATATTTGTGAGCTGCATTTAGCATATACAACAACATCAGTCTTAGTCTCAAAATGCTTTGGGGTCGGCTAACATGAATCAATCTCTGAAAACGTCTAAGGGCTTGTTTACTTTTTACTTAATCAGCTTAATGCTTAATCAGCTTAATCGATCAACTATATTTTGCTGTTTACTTTCTACTTAATGATCTTAATAATGTCTTTTTCATTAAGCAACTTTTGGGGTGTCCTTACCATTAAGACAGAAATACTTCCCTAATATACCAAAATTATCCTCTTTAATAATAAAAGAATTGAATATATATAGTATAAATTATCATATAATCTTAATTATAATTGAGTATATATAATATAAATTTAAAATATATATTAATATTATACATTTAAAATTCATAAAATATAAGCTATTTATTGATAAAAAAATTAATATAACTATATATATTAAAATATAACTTAATATATTTATAAAAATATTGTCTGATTATTTAAATATACCTGAAAATTATAATATAATTTATGAATATAAATATATTATAATATAAATTAAAATATATATTATTTTATATTATATAAATTGATTTTTTTATATTGACTATTAAAAAAATTAATATAACTATATGTAATAAAATATAACTTAATATATTTATAAAAATATTGTCTGATTATTTAAATATACCTGAAAATTATAATATGATTTATGAATATAAATATATTATAATATAAATTAAAATATATATTATTTTATATTATATAAATTGATTTTTTTTATATTGACTATTAAAAAATTAATATAACTATATATAATAAAATATAACTTAATATATTTATAAAACTATTGTCTGATTATTTAAATATACCTGAAAATTATAATATGATTTATGAATATAAATATATTATAATATATTAAAATATATATTATTTTATATTATATAAATTGATTTTTTTATATTGACTATTAAAAAAATTAATATAAGTATATATAATAAAATATAACTTAATATATTTATAAAAATATTGTCTGATTATTTACATATAGCTAAAAATTATAATATAATTTATGAATATATATTATAATATAAATTAAAATATATATGATGTTATATTATATAAATTGATTTTTTTTATATTGACTATTAAAAAAAATAATATAACTATATATTAAAATATAACTTAATATATTTATAAAACTATTGTCTAATTATTTAAATATATCTGAAAATTATAATATAATTTATGAATATATATTATAATATAAATTAAAATATATATTATGTTATATTATTTAAATTGATTTTTTATATTGACTATTAAAAAATTAATATAACTATATATATTAAAATATAACTTAATGTATTTATAAAAATATTGTCGATTATTTAAATATATCTAAAAATTATAATATGATTTATGAATATATATTATAATATAAATTAAAATATATATTATGTTATATTATTTAAATTGATTTTTTTATGTTGAATATTAAAAAATTAATATAACTATATATATTAAATATAACTTAATATATTTATAAAATATTGTCTGATTATTTAAATATACCTGAAAATTATAATATGATTTATGAATATATATTATAGTTTAAATTAAAATAAATATTATGTCATATAATTTAAATTGATTATATAAACTAAAATGCTCAATCCGTCCTTTATCAAAAAGGTCTTAATTCATATTGAGGGGTAAAATGGTCATTTCTGTCATTCAGATAGTTCATTCAGAAAAGAAAGAAACAATAGGATATTTTTTCAAATCAGACAGATTAATCCACTCAGACAGCTTAATCCATTCAGGTATTAATGGAAAAAAAGTAAACAGCCCCTAAGTCGTCTCCAATAAAATAGTCCTATGAAAAGGCAAAAGTGATAGGTGAAAAGTTTAGTACGAAAGAAAAAAGTGCTTGTCTCCTTCATATGAAGGTTGCTACAGGAAAGGCATCCGGCGTAAAACTTTGCCACTTTGTCTTTTGCATGACTAGTATTGTTAACTAATTTTCGACAATTAATTGACACTATAATTTTCATGCCACCGACCCCAACATAGTTGAGATTAAGGTGCAGTTGATGATGAAGAAGTTTATACTATTTTTATATTTGTGAGCTGCATTTAGCATATACAACAACAACATCAGAGCCTTAGTCCCAAAATGCTTTGGGGTCGGCTAACATGATCAATCTCTGAAAACGTCAAGTCGTCTCCAATAAAATAGTCCTATGAAATGGCAAAAGTGATAGGTGAAAAGTTTAGTACGAAAGAAAAAAGAAAAAAGTAATAATAAATATGCAAAAATTAATAAACAATAAAAAGTAAATAAAAATAGTAATAATCATTCAACAACAACAACATCTAAGCCTTAGTCCCAAAATGATTTGGGGTCGGCTAACATGAATCAAATTTTGAAACCGTCAATGATCGTTACATAAATAACATAAAAGGGGAAAAAGAGGGAAAAAAGTAGAGAAAAAAGCAAATAAAAAGAGAGAAGGAATGGAAAAAAAAAGAAAAAAAATGAAAAATGAAAAATCCTGAAAAATAAATTAAAAAATAACATGGATTAAAAAAAAAGGAATCAGATTCCATCCACCATCCGTATCCTTTCCCGCCACATTTGCCTCTCTATCGCCATATTTTCTCCAATTCCAAGAAACCGCATATCATTTTCAATCATCTTTATCCAAGTTTTTTTGGGTCTTCCTCTACCTTTCACAACATTACTTGTTCCCCAACTTTTTAGCCTCCTCACTGGGGCATCAACATGTCTTCTTCTCACATGATCAAACCATCGTAATCGATTCTCCATCATCTTGTCTTCTATAGCCGCAACTCTTATCTTCTCTCTAATCACCTCATTTCTGAGCCGATTCTTTTTTGTATGACCACACATCCATCGTAGCATACGCATCTCCGCCACATTCATCTTTTGAACGTGACACTGTTTTACAGCCCAACAATCGGTGCCATATAACAGCGCAGGCCTAATTGCCGTGCGGTAAAATTTACCCTTTAATCTATGAGGCATGTCAGGATCACATAAAACCCCTGTGGCACTCTTCCACTTCAACCACCCGGCCTTTATTCTGTGAGCCACATCGCCATCTAGCTCTCCATTCTTTTGGATAATAGATCCAAGATACCGAAAGAAAGTGGATCCATGAACAACTTTCCCATCAAATGTGATCATCCCCGCCTCTCTATCACTGTTTTTGCTAAACCTACACTCCATATATTCAGTCTTATTTCTGCTCAGTCTAAAGCCTCGAGCTTCCAAAGTATCTGTTGCACTCCAACCTTCGTTTCATCAATCAACACAATATCCTCTGCAAACATCATACACCACGGAACGTCATTTTGAATTTCTCTTGTACGATGGCAAAGAGAAAAGAACTAAGAGCAGATCCTTGATGCACCCCAATCGTAATAGGGAATCCTTCTGTCCTCCCAACATTAGTACGTACACTTGTACTAGCTCCCTCATACATGTCCTTTATACAACAACAACAACATCTAAGCCTTAGTCCCAAAATGATTTGGGGTCGGCTAACATGAATCAAACTTTGAAACCGTCAATAATCGTTACATAAATAACATAAAAGGAAAAAAGAGGGAAAAAGTAGAGAAAAAAGCAAATAAAAAAAGAGAATGAATGTAAAAAAAAAAAGAAAAAAAAAGAAAAAAAAGATAACATGAAATAAAAGAAAATAGGAATTAAAAAAAATAAAAGAATCAGACTCCATCCACCATCCGTATTCTTTCCCGCCACATTTGCCTCTCCATCGCCATACTTTCTCCAATTCCAAGAAACCGCATATCATTTTCAATCATCTTTATCCAAGTTTTCTTGGGTCTTCCTCTACCTTTCACAAAATTACTTGTTCCCCAACTTTCTAGCCTCCTCATTGGGGCATCAATAGGTCTTCTTCTCACATGACCAAACCATCGTAATCGATTCTCTATCATCTTGTCTTCTATAGACGCAACTCTTACCTTCTCTCTGATCACCTCATTTCTGAGCCGATCCTTTTTTGTATGACCACACATCCATCGTAGCATACGCATCTCTACCACATTCATCTTTTGAACGTGACACTATTTTACAACCCAACACTCGGTGCCATATAACAGCGCAGGCCTAATTGTCGTGCGGTAAAATTTACCTTTTAATCGCATGCCAGGATCACATAAAACCCCTGTGGCACTCTTCCACTTCAACCACCCTGCCTTTATTCTGTGAGCCAAATCGCCATCTAGCTCTCCATCCTTTTGGATAATAGATCCAAGATACCGAAAGAAAGTGGATCCATGAACAACTTTATAATGTCCTCTATATAAAGAACATACATGTCCTTTATAATGTCAATATATTTCCGCGATACACCCTTCTTTGCTAAGGCCCACCAAAGTACTTCTCTTGGTACTTTATCATATGCCTTCTCTAAATCAATAAAAACCATATCTAGATCTTTCTTTTTATCTCGATAATGTTCCATCAATTGCCGGATAAGATAAATTGCTTCCATGGTCGATCTTCCAGGCATTAATCCAAACTGATTTTCTGTTATCTTCACACATTTCCTGATCCTTTGTTCAATCACTCGTTCCCACAACTTCATGGTATGACTCATTAGTTTAATTCCGCGATAATTAGAACAATCTTGAACATCACCTTTGTTCTTATACAAAGGGACGAGAATACTTTTCCTCCATGCTGATGACATCTTATTGCTTCTCCAAATCTTATTGAAAAGCATAGTTACCCATTCGATCCCTCTTTCCCCCAAACACCTCCAAACTTCAATAGATATACCATCTGGTCCTTCTGCTTTCTTTGACCCCATCTTCTTCAATGCAATTGTCACTTCACCCTTTTGAATTCTCCTCTTAAACTCTCGATTAACCATACTTGAGGGGATGTTTAAATTCCCAATATCTTGTTCTTGATGGCCATTTAATAGGGTCTCAAAGTATGACCTCCATCTATCTTTTATCTCTTTATCTTGAACCAAAACTTTTTGGTCAGTATCTTTTACACATTTAACTTTTGCAATATCTCGCGTCTTTTTCTCTCTCATTCGAGCAAGTTTATAGATATCTTTTTCCTCTTCTTTTGTATCTAATCTTGCATATAATTCTTGATTGACCTTTGATCGTGCTATCCAATGCCATAACTTCCCAATCCCAAGAAACCTAATAGCATTCTCAATCACTCTTATCTATGTATGTCTAGGTCTTCCTCTACCCCTCACCGGCCTATGCGCTCCCCATTCTTCAAGCCTCCGCACCGGTGCATCAATCGGCCTCCGTCTCACATGTTCGAACCATCTTAACTGATTCTCCAACAGCTTATCCTCTATAGGGGCCACTCGTACTTCTTTCCTAATTACATCATTTCTAAGTCGATCCTTTCTCGTATGGCCACACATCCATCTTAGCATACGCATTTCCGCCACATTCATCTTATGCACATGACTATGCTTTACAGCCCAGCATTCAGTGCCATATAAAAGTGCAGGCCTAATTGTATTCAGTGCCATATAAAAGTGCATTTAGCATATACCGAACAAAAAAGTGTGATTATTTTTTCTCATTTGCAAAACTTTCTCCAGCTTACTATCGTGGAGCAATGGGAATATTGCTGGTCTATGATGTCACAGATGAGTCGTCCTTTAACAGTAAGGTTTCTTCTATTATCTCTATGATCTTATTGTTTAACATTTATTTTCTTCCTATCTGTAGCTTTAGCTTGCTAAGTGAACCACCAATCTTTCAGTTCTTCCTTATATATGTCACCCAATTTTGCATCTCGTCCCTCTGCCCAAAATATTCTTAAGAAGTTAAATTTCTGAATTGTGAAGTTCTCTTTGCATTTCTGTTATTGCTGCCTTTTTATTTTTCTCATTTGGTGTTGAATCCTGAAACTCTTGATTTATCCCTCTCATAATTTGTTGAAAAGCAATTTGAGATCCTGATGAATACAAATTTCCCCTTGTGTTTTGGATTATTTGATACTGTTCTCTATTCAGACATTAGGAACTGGATTAGAAACATTGAGCAGCATGCTTCTGACAATGTCAACAAGATATTGGTAGGGAACAAAGCTGACATGGATGAAAGCAAAAGGGTATTTATATCCTGCTCTTAACTTTGGTTTTAATGTTGTTTCTTAGTTGTGGTCAGTGTTTTTAGTTGCGTTGCGTAGGTCTGTAGCGTTTTTGTAAAGAATTGTGTAGCGCAAAATAGCCTAGCGCATAGCGTAGGTAATTCGAACATGACATTTTTAAGTGAAAAAATAAAATAATTATTCTTGTGTAAGATCAATAGGTAAATAATCCAAGTAAAATAGCCATAGGCAAATAATCCAAGTAAAATAGCCATAAAATATTCAAATAAACAAAACAACTTAGAACAATTATAATAATCCAAAATAACAAACTTAAATAAGCCACAATATGAAAATAAACTCTCTTTTTTTTCCAAGTTTTTTTTTCCTGAAGTCGGCTGTGCTGCGGAACTCTCTTTTTATGGATGCGGAAGTTTTCTTTTTGCTGCGTAAGTTTTTACTGCTTTTTTTTTTTTTTTTTGCTGCGTAAGTTTTTTTTTTTTTTTTTTTTTTTTTGGTGCGGAAGTCTTAAACCCTAATAGTTATAAGTTTTTAATAACCTAAATACCGCAGCTTTCTGATAAAACCCGTCTGTGCTGCGGAACTCTATAAGCGCAGATTTCAAATTAGGGTTTTCTGATAACACCCAAATAGCGCAGGTATTAAGCGCTATCACGCGCCTTCGCTGCCAGCGCAACAAATAGCGCGCGCAAAACAGGTGTTGACGCTACTGGCCGCGCGCTATGTCGCGTTTTCTGGAAATTTAGCGCAAAAGCGCGCGACATAGCGCGCTATTACACGCAATTAAAAACACTGGTTGTGGTCAAATTTTGTTATGATTTAGCTCTAGCTTGATCACATAGATGAACCTTATGGGTGGCCTGTCATCTGTCTTGCTCGATGCAGAGGGATATTTTGGAATTTTATTACTATGTTCATGAATGGTTGGCTTAACGTACTGAATACTTAATATTATATTTAATATTCTGGAAGCCGAACTTTGCAAATACAGTTTTTTAAAGATTACAAAAGAGAGACATTGATTTGATTTTTAAATGGAAAAAAGAAGAAGAAAAGAAAGAAAGAAAGTTAAGGATACTTTTCTGGACGTAAGATATCAAACCTTGTTTGAAAGTTAAACTATCAGACTCTCGTACTACATATCTCTTGACCACTAAAGATTCTTTTGAATGTTCTGGCCGAGCCGCAAGATCGTGAGGATAACATGGTAATTACCAAGTTAAAAGATATATTGATATTTAACATTGGACTTTGCAATCTTGTTCGCGGAATTGTTGATCTACCAGGAGATATTAAAAGGAAAAAGACATGAATTCAGTATTCCCATCCAGGAAAGGGCCTATTATGTATTCGTAGCAGGAAATTGTGGATTGAAATGTTCAAAGTCCTCAATTCCAATTTGAATATATGTTTCTGGAAACCTATTTGAGATCAAATCTCAAATCATGCAAAAAAATTGACATTATGGCCTTAAAACATTGCTTTCTTTTGCTTTGATCTGGTGATAGCTTTGGTATTATGATTCCATTTACTTGAGTGTCTGGAATGAACATCTGGTTGCTTACCAAATTGTTAGGCTGTGCCTACTTCCAAAGGTCAAGCTCTTGCAGATGAGTACGGGATAAAATTCTTCGAAACTGTGAGTATTCCGAAAACTTTCTATAGAGGACAGTTAATGTAGGTTGCATCTCTAATGCGCCTTTTACTGCAGAGTGCCAAAACGAATCTTAATGTGGAAGAAGTTTTCTTTTCAATAGCTAGGGATATCAAACAAAGGCTTTCAGACTCCGACACCAGAGCAGAAGTAAATGACCTGGTTTAGCTTTGTCGTTTTTAAGATTGTTCAAGGTTTACTTAGGTCCCTTATTAATGAACTATGGTTTTTTATGTGCCTTCTGCAGCCGACTACAATCAAGATTAATCAGCCTGATGGGGGTGCTGGAGGTAGTCAACTTGCACAGAAGTCAGCTTGTTGTGGTTCTTGAAAAGACTAAGGGCACTTTATCCGAGTGTTGCCGTTTTGCGGATAAATGAAAGGATTCATTTTCTCTTTCGGAAAAATGAAAGGATTCAGATCCGAGTGTTGCTCTTTCGGAACATGTTATTCTGTGTTGATAGGTTCTTATCATTTTGGGAACTTGAATTTGGTTGCATTTTGCTTCGGTTTGCTCCTCCATTTGATCTCTTCTAGGATTCATATTTTCTCTGCATTATTCATTTCGGAGAGTGCATGTTAGATGGAATACCCTAGGTTATATTATACGAATCTGCGAATGCATCCCTAGGTTTTCAGATGAAAATATTGTATGTATGGCACTAGGACTCCATTTATTTTATGTTGTTTGTTTTGTGACATTTGCTTTACATAATTGCCCATTAGTGCCCTGTCATTGTGATCAATCTATACATTGCTGATAAGTTTGGGAAAAGTGTAGAATATTTGCTTATTGTTCCTTTTGGGGAATACATGGTGCATTCTCACTCCTATTGTTAGCTACTCACATATTTTCTTTAGGCAACATAAGCTTTTGAGTTCTTCAAATGACTCTTTCGACTTTATATCACCAACCTACTCTTTTGTCGAAAACACTTCTAGTTCAGTGCAACATGCAAACTACATATCACCATCAATACCTCTTCATTTTCCAAGGAATAAAAAAATCCAAAAATTCCTTTAAATTGATCAAGTTATTCAAACCGCTCCTCAAGTGATGAACTTGATCTATGATCAAAACAAGGGTTCTCTAGTATCTTCTTCCGGTGTTTGACTACTTCCGGCCACAGTTTTAATATCTTCACTAAATTTGTTGCTTCTCCTAACGACCATTTTTTGATGTAATATAAAATCAATTTTAATTTCATTGTCAAGTAGTGTGGCATCTTTCATTAGTTGTTCAAAATTATTACTCCCGCCTTCCTAATTTAAATTGGAGGTCTTCATGTTTTTAATAATTAAGGATTGTAAATTTAGTACACGATTTTTCAATTTTACCATTGACATATTACTCATTCATTGCTACTTGAAATGGTAGGTTTTCATTTTTTTTTCCAATTTTCAAAATAAGTTTTTCATTATAATATAAAACTACAAAAAAATGAAGTTTATTCTCAGGACTATTTTATAGAACTACAAAAATCTTGATTGAAAAATAAATTCAACCTCATCCTAGGATTCTCATAGAATTCACATTATTTTCAATAAAAAAATCCTCTAATTTTCTTCAATCAAATAATTTATAAAAATTTATAATTATAACAATCAGTATGAATTTTCAAATAAATACAGGTAATTTTTGTAGTTTCATAAATATTTCATGAGAATAAATTATAAAATTATACTTTTTGTAGTTCTATAAAATTAAATTGTGAAATAAGGGCTATTTTGATATAAAGACGAATAATATTTAAATGAGAAACTTATTTTGAAAAAAAAAAAGTAAAATCGCCCGCTTAAATTGGAAAAAAAGGAGTATTTCTAAGTCCAGGAAAAAAGATGCAGCAAGCTCCTTGATCCTAGTAATTGACTCCAAATCCATCCTTATCGAAATATATTTTGCTAACGAGACTGATTATACGAAATCTTATAACCAAACACATACAATGCCCCCCCCCCCCCCCCCTCATCATGCCCCGCAAAATAGCAATACAATGCAGTTTTCAATTATGATAATGACTCGTCCTTGTATGGACTCTTTAATTTTTTCATCATTGAAGTGTTTAATACTAATAAGGATACTCGATTCTTCTGAGAACATGTTGTCCTTTAAGTTATCAAGATGACAATGTTCATGTTGGTCGAGCTAGGAGTGTTATTATATCAATTAGTCTACTTAATTAATTACATGAATACTTTGTAATTAATAAATAATTCTCCCACTAAATTTTTGAATTAATTAAATGACCGAGTTAGCAAATTAAATTAATTACTCAATAATCTAATTTAATTCACTAGATCGTGATAATTTATCCAATAAACTAAATTAGACATCTAGTGTCTAATGTTCATGAAGAGAGAGTAAGCTCTATTAATCCACACTCTATCCTTTTTGCCCGACTTCATAGGTTCGTCTCAGTTAGCAATGTAGGAATCAAAAAGTGTGAGCAACACCTTGCTAGTCTCATGGCTCATACTGTAACCTAACTAAGAATCAATAATAAGGATCATTCCAAACCTTTCAAGTTATGAAAACCGTATAAATATAACCCTTCAATCAGATGTCCCGTTTAAGTTCTAGGGCCACGATAGAGTCAAATCCTATTTCAACTTGACTATGCATGTGGTAGTGCAAATAAAAATTATTGAGCTCTCATGTGTCACATACAAGTAGCTAATCTGCTTTGACCAAACACTTCTCATCTTATTTGCCACATATGACTTTCACATATTCACTTAGAGGATAAAGAATCCTATATTGATACTAGTTTGAGATCCCGTGCAATGCAAGGGGTTGCCCATAGATGTTGTTTTATGTTCGTTATCATCATTTTAGTTTTATATTAGTAGAATAAATTTTTTTTAGATACTTATATTGTAATATCCGCATTTTTCTTTTCCCGGTATTTTCATTTTTCGGTGTATTTCTCGCTTGTAGCGCCCTTCGTGCATCTTTCAGTGTATTTCTTCCGTCATCTTTTGATCTGATTCTCGTAACTATTATACGGAACCGCTGTTTCGGGGTTGACGTGGATCTATTCTATGTTATTATGCGTTTTGAGATATTCCGTTTGATGTTTCGTTCATATTCCGGTGTTTTGGACCATTTATATTCCGTACCTAGCGCGCGCTAATTTTTCTGCATAGCGCACGCTAGAGGTCCCTTAGTAGCGCACGCTACGTCTACTTCGTAGCGCGCGCTAGCGAGTAAGCCCTCGGAGTGGCAGTTCTGTTTCCAGCCCTCTGGACTAACGGATTAGCGTACACTACGTTGTCTAGCGCACGCTAATGTCGGGGGACTAGCGCACGCTAAGGTGTTCGGTAACATGCGCTAGCATGACTGCCCAGTACTGGACAGTTTGCTACTGGACTCGGTTAGGTGCTCAGGTAGCGCACGCTACGTTTGGCCAATAACGCGCGCTAACTAGATCAGGTGTGTACTGGCAGTTTGTTTCTGGACTCGGCTATTGTCCAGGTAACGCACGCTATGTCCGATAGCGCGCGCTACCGAGAGGTTATTAGCGCACACTACGTTTCGAGTAGCGCACGCTAACGGCCCAGTAATCTAGTTACTGGACTGGGACATTAACTCCTGGACTGGAGTTTTGTCCCGTTAGCGCACGCTAACTTATGGTGTTAGAGCGCGCTAACACTCCCTGGCTATATAAACTAGGGAGTTGACCCTGCTGAACGTATTGTTCTCATTTCTTTCCCCCTCCGCGGCATTAGCGATTCCAGGCGATTTTCTTGGCGATTTCTTCCTCTAATCATCTCAACCATCATCTTCCTTGAGTTCTTGATGTATAATAACAACATCAACACGAATCTTTCATCATAATCCAAGGTAAATCTCTTAGAACCCTACTTTTGGATAAATTGAGGGTTTTAGGATTTTCGTCCGATTCGTTCCGTTTTGTTGGTTAATCCATGATAAATATGATTAATCTTGTTGATATCATTAGTTTTTCCTACGAATTCATGGTATATTTTCATGGTTTTGCGAAATCGAGAGGGTTTGGTTGTGGTCCGCCATCGTTGTTATTTTTGTACGAATATACATGAATCGTAGGTGGGTTTTCGGGTGTATTCCATTTCCGTATTCGTTTAGAGTTGGTTGTGATTATGTTTTTCGAATCGTTAGGTTCGGTTCCATTGGTTCATAGCGTTCGTCGGTGATTTTCCTTTCCGTTCGTTGCGTCGTCAATTATTTTTGGAAACCTTTATGCTTAACGTGAAATGGTAATGTATATTGTGTATGATATGCTCACTTCGGGAGGGTCCGATGGGATCACGGAGGGAGTCCAATGGTTTGTGCTCTGGATTCATGAGTTTGTTTAGCTAGCCAGCTCCGGAGGGTCCTTAGAGGCCTCGAGTGGGATTTGTGGCTTCGTCCCGGTCCTAGGCGATGCATGTGCATGTTTTTTTTATGATATGGCCAGCCCGAGAGGGTCCTCAGAGGCCTCGGGTGGGATTCGTGGCTTCGTCCCGGTCCTAGGCAAATTGTTTGACTGATTGTTTCCGGAAAAGACATGTTTGGTTTTGGTTTTTGAAATGATTTGGTGCATTGTACTATGAAACGTGTAAGCGAATGGTTTGCCTTGATTACTTGTACTAGCGTAATTGCTAACCCCTTTGGGGACCCATTTTGGGGAAATTCTTGTTATAGATTTCAGGTTATGTTTTGCCGGACGAGCGGGCGCTGGGACAATACGAGGATGTTGGCCAGGGTCGTTGACATCTGCATTTGGGTTTTCTTGTTTCTTTCGTCTACTTCGATTTGGTTGTTTCCCATATTTATAAATTTATAGATTGTACTCGCGAGTACTTAGGATTTTCACTTTGAACTCCGTTTTGTATTAACTCCGATTTCTATATTGCCGGTTTATGTTTATTATGCCGGTTGCTCCGGGCGTATCTTTATATGTTGCATTATTTAAATGTGTGTCCTTGCTAACTGAGATAGTTAGTCGAGTGGTATTTTTCTTGTTTTAGCCTGGTTGGTCCCATGTAGGGTCCACGGCGCTGTAATATACTCCGAATATCTCGGGGGTGTTACAGAAAATGGTATCGGAGCACTAGGTTTATGGATACCTAGGCTTGTCGGTTATTTGGGTCTAGTTATGTTTTGTTTTGCACATTGTCACACCGCTGCCGGCATCTCAGTACTTCCAGTGCTCGTAAGTTTTCCTTACTCGATTCTTTACTTTCTCGTACCGTATTTCCGTTTCTTGAACTGTGGTTATTCTCTTTTACTTATTATTGAGTTGCTTTTTGCCACCTCTTAACACCAGCATGGATGGTGGAAGGGGCCGTGGTCGTGGTCGTGGCCGTGGACGCAGTCGGGGATGTGGGGCAGCCGGTGGGGCGGCCACGTCGCATTCTTCAGGAGCCGGCAGTACCGGTGACCGTCATAGTCATGCTTCTTCTCAAGAACGCGCCGACGTTGGTATTGCGGCCGTTATGCAGCAAATGGTAAACCAAATGGGGGCGATAGCTCAGGTGGTTCAGAACCCGGATCAGGCCCATGCTAATCGGGGCGGAGCAGACCGTTGGCTCCAAGATGTCATCAAGATGCATCCTCCTCAGTTTTCGGGGGCATCAGACCCGATCGGCTGGGAGGGGTGGATTAAGGAGATATCTAAAGTCTTCGTTGCCACCAACTATCCTAAGGACCATAAGGTCCCTATTGCCCAGTACTTTCTCACTGGGGATGCTACGGATTGGTGGGAGGCCGTTGGGCCCAAAGATCATGTTGCTTCGTGGGCCGACTTTCAAGAATTGATGGAGACTGAATATTGCCCGTGGCCAGTTAGACAGGCTCGAGTCCATGTCTTCTATGGTGCTCAACCACGGGATATTCACGTATCTCAAGCTATTGCTGATTTCAACAAGGAGTTGAGCTATGTGAAGATCCAAGTTGTCGAGGAGAGCGACAAAATTTTCCATTTTTCTAGGCGGATGAAGCTGTCAATTCGGGACTATATGTCTGGGCTCATCTGCACTACTTTGAAGGATTATCAGAGTAGGGCTCTTGCTTATGATATGTCGGTGACGGCTAGTGATGTGGCTCGTGAGAACAAGAAGCAGAAGTTAGTCGGAAACTTTTCTGGTCCCAAGGGTGGAGAAATCTCAGGCTGCGAATATTTCTACGGGCAGTTCGGCTCGTTTCTATGGGAGTTTTCGAGGTGCGCTGGAACCTCCGTTCGTGAACCCACATGTTTTAACTGTGGCCAGCAGGGCCATAGGAACCGGCAATGTTCTCGTCCGAAGTTGACTTGTCATACTTGTGGTCAGTTGGGCCACAAGGCCCTCTTCTGTGATCAGGTCAGACAGTTTCGTGAGTCCCGTGATTCTTTTCCAGCACTTAGAGAACCGAGTGTGAACCAGGGCTCGTTTACTCCGCAGCCTTCACCGAGTGCCGGTCGAGGTAGAGGTCGGGGTCAGCCCGCTAGAGGACGAGCTTCTAGTGTCGGCTCTGCCCAGCCGCGTATCTATGAGATGAGGAGGGCCGATGATCCAGCAGCCACCGTGGCGACAGGTACCGTTCATATCCAATCTCATCCTGTCAGTGTGCTTTTCGATTCTGGTGCTACACGTTCATTCATATCGCTGGGGTGTGTACGTCATTTGAGTCTCGATTGTTTGACGCCTTGCGAGTCTTTCGTCGTTAAACTTCCTAGCGGTGATAGGATCGTTGGCGATCGAGAGGTCCGAGACTGCTCCGTGTTTATTTGTGAGAGAGCTTGGCTCTCTAATCTTATTGTTGTTGATATTGAGGGTGAGGATTTGATTCTCGGGGATGATTGGCTCGAGCGGCATGGCGCAATCATGAACTACCGCACGAGAATCATCATTATGTTAGCCGAGGACGGCACCGAGCACTCTTTCGCGGGGCGAAGGAGGGGAAACCAGAAGTTCGTTATTAACGCCTTGAAGGCGATGAGGCTCCTGCGAAAGGGGTGTACTGGTTATTGGTGCTATGCCTTGAAGGCGGAGGATGGTGGAGTCGAGTTTTCCTTAATTCCAGTCGTTAGTGAGTTTCCTGATGTATTTCCTGACGAGTTACCGGGTTTGCCACCGGATCGTGAGGTTGAATTTGCTATAGAGTTAGAGCCGGGCGCAGCTCCAATTTCGAAGGCGCCGTATCGCATGGAACCTTCAGAGATGTCCGAGTTGAAGAAGCAGTTGAGTGAGCTTCTTGATTCGGGGTATGTCCGACCGAGCACCTCGCCTTGGGGCATACCGGTCCTGTTTGTGCGGAAGAAGGATGGTTCACTGCGTTTGTGTATCGACTATCGCGAACTAAACAAGGTGACCATCAAGAACAAGTATCCTTTGCCGAGGATTGATGACTTGTTTGATCAATTACAGGGAGCGGCGGTGTTCTCGAAAATTGATTTTAGATCGGGGTACTATCAGCTCCGGGTGAGGGAGTCCGATGTGCTGAAAACAACTTTTCGGACGAGATACGGACATTATAAGTTTGTAGTTATGCCTTTCGGGTTAACTAATGCGCCGGCGGTGTTCATGCAGTTGATGAACAAAGTCTTTATCGAGTATTTGGATAAGTGTGTCGTCGTCTTCATTGACGATATTCTTATTTATTCGAGGAACGAGGAAGAGCATACCCATCATTTGCGGGTAGTGTTAGACATTTTGAGGACCGAGCAACTCTATGCGAAGTTCTCGAAATGTGAGTTCTGGCTGAAGGAAGTGATGTTTCTAGGTCACGTGATTTCAGCCGAGAGAGTTCGAGTGGATCCACAGAAGATTGAGGCAGTGTTAGATTGGGCACCTCCCAAGAATGTGAAGGAGATCCGTAGTTTCTTGGGTGTGGCCGGCTACTACCGTAGGTTCGTCGAGGGTTTCTCGAAACTGGCTCGGCCACTTACATAGTTGCTCCAGAAGTCCAAGAAGTTCGTCTGGAATGACGAGAGACAGTCGAGTTTTGAGGAGCTGAAGAGGCGTTTGACTTCAGCCCCGATTATAACGTTGTCGTGTGGCAACGGGGGTTTTGCTGTTTATAGTGATGCTTCGGGTCAGGGTCTTGGGTGCGTATTGATGCAGCACGGCAAGACCATCGCGTATGCGTCGAGACAGTTGAGGTCGTATGAGCTTAACTACCCTACTCATGATTTGGAGTTAGCGGCAGTTGTTTTTGCACTCAAGATTTGGCGTCACTATCTTTTCGACTCTGCATGTCAGATTTTTACCGATCATAAAAGTCTAAAATACATATTTACTCAGCGGGAGTTGAATATGAGGCAGAGGAGGTGGTTAGAGCTGATTAAGGATTATGACCTCAAAATCCTTTATCATCCGGGCAAGGCGAACGTCGTGGCCGATGCCTTGAGTCGGAAACCGGTTGAGTTGCGAACGCTTGAGATCCTTACATCTCAGTCTGAGCTTCGACGAGTTTTGATCGAGTTAGATGTTGATGTTTTGTTGCCTGGAGCTGTTGGGCAACTTTGTGCTTTAGAGATTTCGTCGTCTTTGATCGACGAAATTAAGCTGAAGCAGTTGGAGGATCCGATGATTACTCAAATCCGAGAGAACATTCTTAAGGAAAAGTCTCCTAGGTTTGTGATTCACGAGGATGGTGTTTTGAGATTCCAGAGTCGGCTTTGTGTACCGAATGACTCAGAGTTGAGACAGAGTATTTTGCGGGAGGCTAATGCTACACCTTACTCCGTTCATCCTGGTTCGAGTAAGATGTACAAGGACCTGAGAAAGAATTTCTGGTGGAATGATATGAAGGAGGAGGTCGCACAGTTTGTAGCGAGATGTTTGACTTGTCAGCAGGTCAAAATCGAGCATCAGCGACCGGTCGAGTTATTACAGTCACTTCCTATTTCGGAATGGAAATGGGAAGACATATCGATGGATTTCATTTCGAGTTTGCCAAGATCGAGGTCGGGCATGAATATGGTATGGGTGATTGTTGATCGTCTGACCAAGTCGGCACACTTTCTGGGCATCAAGGACACTTGGGGCCCGAAGAAGTTGGCTCGTGTGTTTATCGCGTAGATTGTGAGGCTTCACGGTACTCCGAAGTCTATTGTTTTGGATCGTGATGGCCGTTTCGTATCGCATTTTTGGCAGGCAGTGCATAAGGCATTGGGTACTCGTTTGCGTTTGAGTACCTCTTTTCATCCTCAGTCAGATGGACAGTCGGAACGCACTATCCAGACATTCGAGGATATGTTCCGTGCTTGTGCTCTCGATTGGAGCAATGACTGGGAGGAGCATTTGCCATTGATCGAATTCACGTACAATAATAGTTGGCACGCGTCGATTCGGATGACACCGTATGAGGCACTTTATGGGCGACGTTGTCGATCGCCGATTTGTTGGAATGAGGCGTCCGATATGGTCGGGACCGAGCCAGATATCGTTCTAGAGACGAGGCAGAAGATTGAATTAATTCCGGAACGGATGTTGACTGCCCAGAGTCGACAAAAGTCATATGCCGATGTCCGTCGTCGACCTTTGGAATTCGAGGTGGGAGACCACATTTTACTGAAGGTGTCGCCGACGAGAGGAGTTTTCTATTTTGGGAAAAAGGGGAAGTTGAGTCCGAGATTTATTGGACCCTTCGAGATTCTTGAGCGAGTCGGTGGGTTGGCTTACCGTTTGGCGTTACCCCCGGCCTTGAGTCATGTTCATAGCGTTTTTCATGTTTCCCAGCTGAGGAAATATGTCCCGGACCCTAGTCACGTCATCGATTATGGTGAGATTGATGTCGCCGAAGATATTACTTTTGAGGAGCGTTTCTTGAAGATTTTAGAGCATCGTGAGAAGCGACTAAGGCATAAGACCATCCCCTTGGTCAAGGTACAGTGGTCGAGACATGGTGTCGAGGAAGCAACTTGGGAAACCGAGGATAGCATGCGTGCTAGGTACCCTGAGTTGTTTGTTTCTTAAGTTTCGGGACGAAATTTATTTTTAGAGGGGAAGAATATAATATCCGCATTTTTCTTTTCCCGGTATTTTTATTTTTCGGTGTATTTCTCGCTTGTAGCGCCCTTCGTGCATCTTTCAGTGTATTTCTTCCGTCATCTTTTGATTTGATTCTCGTAATTGTTATATGGAATAGTTGTTTCGGGGTTGCCGTGGATCTATTCTATGTTATTATGCATTTTGAGATATTCCGTTTGATGTTTCGTTCATATTCCGGTGTTTTGGACCATTTATATTCCGTACCTAGCGCGCGCTAATTTTTCTGCATAGCGCAGGCTAGAGGTCCCTTAGTAGCACACGCTACATCTACTTCATAGCGCGCGCTAGCGAGTAAGCCCTGGGAGTGGCAGTTATGTTTCCAGCCCTCTGGACTAACGGATTAGCGTACGCTACGTTGTCTAGCGCACGCTAATGTCGGGGGACTAGCGCACGCTAAGGTGTCCGGTAACGTGCGCTAGCATGACTGCCCAGTACTGGACAGTTTGCTACTGGACTCGGTTAGGTGCCCAGGTAGCGCACGCTACGTTTGGCCGATAGCGCGCGCTAACTGGATCAGGTGTGTACTGGCAGTTTGTTTCTGGACTCGGCTGTTGTCCAGATAACACACGCTATGTCCGATAGCGCGCGCTACCGAGAGGTTATTAGCGCACGCTATATTTCGGGTAGCGCACGCTAACGGCCCAGTAATCTAGTTACTGGACTGGGACATTAACTCCTGGACTGGAGTTTTGTCCCGTTAGCGCACACTAACTTATGGTGTTAGCGCGCGCTAACACTCCCTGGCTATATAAACCAGGGAGTTGACCCTGATGAACGTATTGTTCTCATTTCTTTCCCCCTCCGCGGAATTAGCGATTCCAGGCGATTTTCTTGGCGATTTCTTCCTCTAATCATCTCAACCATCATCTTCCTTGAGTTCTTGGTGTATAATAACAATATCAACACGAATCTTTCATCATAATCCAAGGTAAATCTCTTAGAACCCTACTTTTGGATAAATTGGGGGTT
Organism: Orobanche coerulescens; assembly: GCA_033398695.1. NCBI lineage: Eukaryota > Viridiplantae > Streptophyta > Magnoliopsida > Lamiales > Orobanchaceae > Orobanche > Orobanche coerulescens. The sequence goes on from CM065801.1 coordinate 186,056,885, forward strand.
TTAGGATTTTCGTCTGATTCGTTCCGTTTTGTTGGTTAATCCATGATGAATATGATTAATCTTGTTGATATCATTAGTTTTTCCTACGAATTCATGGTATTTTTCATGGTTTTGCGAAATCGAGAGGGTTTGGTTGTGGTCCGCACTCGTTGTTATTTTTGTACGAATATACATGAATCGTAGGCGGGTTTTCGGGTGTATTCCATTTCCGTATTCGTCTAAAGTTGGTTGTGATTATATTCTTCGAATCGTTAGGTTCGGTTCTGTTGGTTCATAGCGTTCGTCGGTGATTTTCCCTTCCGTTCGTTGCGTCGTCAATTATTCAAGGCAAGTATTTTTGGAAACCTTTATGCTTAACGTGAAATGGTAATGTATATTGTGTGTGATATGCTCACCTCGGGAGGGTCCGACGGGATCACGGAGGGAGTCCAATGGTTTGTGCCCTGGATTCATGAGTTTGTTTAGCTAGCCAGCTCGGGAGGGTTCTTAGAGGCCTCAAGTGGAATTTGTGGCTTCGTCCCGGTCCTAGGGGATGCATGTGCGTAATTTGTTTTATGATATGGCCAGCCCGGGAGGGTCCTCAGAGGCCTTGGATGGGATTCTTGGCTTCGTCCCGGTCCTAGGCAAATTGTTTGACTGTTTGTTTCCGGAAAAGACATGTCTGGTTTTGGTTTTTGAAATGATTTGGTGCATTGTACTATGAAACGTGTAAGCGAATGGTTTGCCTTGATTACTTGTACTAGCGTAATTACTAACCCCTTTGGGGACCCGTTTTGGGGAAATTCTTGTTATGGATTTCAGGTTATGTTTCGCCGGACGAGCGGGCGCTGGGACAATACGAGGATGTTGGCCAGGGTCGTTGACATGTGCATTTGGGTTTTCTTGTTTTTTTCGTCTACTTCGATTTGGTTGTTTCCCATATTTATAAACTTATAGATTGTACTCGCGAGTACTTAGGCTTTTCACTTTGAACTCCGTTTTGTATTAACTCCGGTTTCTATATTGTCGGTTTATGTTTATTATGCCGATTGCTCCAGGCGTATCTTTATAAGTTGCATTATTTAAATGTGTGTCCTTGCTAACTGAGATAGTTAGTTGAGTGGTGTTTTTCTTGTTTTAGCCTGGTGGGTCCCATGTAGGGGTCCACGGCACTGTAATATACTCCGAATATCTCGGGGGTGTTACATATATTGCATTTTTTAGAGTTATTTTAAAAATACATGAACGGAAGTAGTAATAACTAAAATAATTGTTCGTAAATTATAATAAAGGAAGAAAAAACGTGGATGTAAAAATTCGATGAAGATTTGTGGATATGCAATGGTATGTAGTTTGGATATTTTACATATTTTGTGAGTTTGTTATATGTTGCAGTATTGGACAACATATATTTTACTATTCACGGCAGGTATTTAGCAAATATTATACTAAACATGTTTTAAAGTTTATTCGAGAAATCATATATTTTTAATAATTTACATTTATTTATAATGTGTGAAGTTTATTCGAAAAATTATTTATTTTTAATAATTTACATTCCTTTATAACCTGGATTTTAGGTTTCATCATTTTTCGTATTGAAATTGTTAAACCAATATATTAGTAGATTCTTAAATTAGATTATTTTTTTTAAATGATATTTTTTCGAATCTAGATATTTAGTATAATGATATTATAAACATTTAAAAAAATAAAATAGATAAATATTTTTTCAAAATATATTTAAAATAGACTCAGCACTATATAGACCACATTCTACAAATCATCCCTTGTATATATAGTATTTAATGTTTGCACATTGCTTATTTCTTGATCATGATTCAAATGTTGGGCCTTTTAGTATGGTTTTAAATTTGCATTATATGTGCAACCAGATTCAACCTCGTATATCAGTTTATGCTTACAAATCAACTGCTTCTGATTGTGTATTCACGTGCATAACAAACCTATTTCATCATTTTCCCTAAATATTGTACATAACTAAAGGCAGGGCACCAAATTATGAGATACATTATAATGTTTATTCAATTGCATATTCAGCTGCAGCGCTTATAGCTGTTTGCGAAATCTAATGTGCTGGAAATTTGAAATTGAATATTCATGTATTGTTGAATAGGTTGTTCCTATGTTCAAAGATGTTAGTTATTTTTTTTGCTCGTTTGCTCACTCTGTTGGGTGTTATATAGTTCTGGTCATTTTTTAGTACGTATTATTCTTTGGGCTAATTTGAAGTTACACTACAACTTTTTTTTTCATCCGACACCAAAACCATTCAAAAATTTTGAAATCACATAAATGTTGTGGATGGAGTTAAGAATTTCTGTCAGAAAAATAAAAAGTAAAAAAAAATTCTGAAAATTCTGGAAAATTTAAAAAATCTGCAAAAATAAAAATAATTATGAAAATTCTGGAAAATTTAAAAAATCTGAAAAAAATCGGAACTTTTATTTTTTAAGAAAAATTATCTTGAATAATAATATTAAAAATCATATCTTTAATCTAAAATTCAAAAATAAAAAGTAAAAAATAAAAAAAATCTAGAAATTTTAAAATAAAAGTTCCGATTCTGGAAAATTCTGAAAAATTTAAAATAAAATTCTGAAAATTCTGAAAATAATAATATTAAAAATAAGAACTTTTACTTTATTTTTGAATTTTAAATAAAAGATCTGATTTTTAATATTATTATTCCAGATATTTTTTTCTTAAAAAATAAAAGTTCCGATTTTTTTTCAGATTTTTTAAATTTTCCAGAATTTTCAGAATTTTATTATTTTTTACTTTTTATTTTCGAATTTTAAATAAAACATCCTAATTTTTTATATTATTCCATATATTTTTTTCTTAAAAAATAAAAGTTCCGATTTTTTTGTCAGATTTTTTATATTTTCCAGAATTTTCAGAATCTTTTACTTTTTATGTTTGAATTTTAAATAAAAGATCTAATTTTTAATATTTATTCCAGATAATTTTTCTTAAAAATAAAAGTTCCGATTTTTTTTTTCAGATTTTCTAAATTTTGCAGAATTTTCCAAAATTTTCAGATTTTTTTTATTTTTTTCAGATTGTTTAGATTTTCCAGAATTTTCAGAAGTTTTTTTTACTTTTTATTTGTCTGACGGAAATTCTTAACACCATCCACAATATTTGTGTGATTTCAAAAAATTTTGAAAGGTTTTGGTGTCGGATGAAAAAAAAGAGGTGGTGTAACTTCAAATTAGCCCCAAAACTTTTAGTGTAAAATTTTTTTTACCCTTATTCTTTTCACCTTTCAACATATTTAGGTACTTGGTTCTTAGATTTTGTTACAATTGTGCATTGGCCTTGATGGTGGTTAATTTCGGTAATGTCTTTGATTTGACCGATGTCTGGTTATTCAGGGAAGTCGGTCCTCCGGAGTTCTTTGTTAACACGATTTCCTGACGTGCAACCATGGTTACATTATTCCAGGAAACGAAGGACATTACCCGTATTATAATGGATTATATTATATACTCATATATTGTATTACATACTCATATAGTAGTCATATATGATACAGGTGGGTATATTGCGCTATCATAATATATGTGTGCAATATACCATATTCCGGTAATATACAATTACATTTATGACCATCGGGCGGAGTGTGCGTGCCTGAGTTTGGTCCACGGGTAAAATGCCATCCTGGAGATATTGAATTATTGGTTGCATCCAGAACAAAAAGAGCACAAAATTTGCGAGAGAAACAACCCTCATACAATAGGGACAACAGTTTTTCCCATTTTATGAAAATCCACACTGACCGAACTAAACAAAACCAAATAACCCTAAAAATTACATGTACACACAAATGGAAAAAACCAACAATACTTTTGAAAAACTAATAACATATATATAAACACCCAAACCAAACAAGCCCTACTTAATAAAAGAAAATACTCACAAAAACTCCCACTATTTCCAATGAAAGCGAAAAACATGTAGTAAAACTGAAAAGCATAACGAGAGTAGGCCTCTCCAGCACCGAAAAGAGAGAAATTTTGAGCTCACTAATCTGTATCCTGAAACAACATCCAGGCACCTCGTAAGCATGTACACCTACCAATATTCATGAATATTTAGAGATACATGGCGTTGTTATACCTATCAGACCAGTCCATCAAGAGAGTCGTAATCGTCCTCTCAAGAGGCCTTTCGGTCGCAATTCTCCACCTCATACAACACAACATATCAAACAGGTCCAAAATACAATACTTTCAGCAAACATCTACACCAAACATCAATCTAGAAAATTCTTACCCAAATATAAAAAGAAACGAGGACAAAGCAAACAAAACGAGCTCGGAGAAGGCCAAAATCAGCAGACACCTAGAGCAGGCCAAATTCTGTAACAAAATCTAACAACATCATCGTTTCAAATTCCTGAGAGAACCTTCTTTTGAGAAACATACCTTCATAAGAAAATATGAAATAAACCACAACGAAAACAATCAAACCACACTCAAAACAAATTGTAGTGAAGAAAAATGCAGAACATACAACTCTGAACCAATAACACAAAAATACTATGCAAAGAGGCCCGAAATAGAAAACCACCAGCCTTTAACAAATAACGTCCGCCTGCCCAAAAGCACACCGCAGCATCCAAAACAGCCCACGTACAATGTTCACAAACAACAGCGAACAAACTAAAAAATAAACGCGATCCAAACACGTGCCAAAAAAAACCACACACCCACTGAAACCAAAAATCAATTAAAAAATAGCAAAAATAAGTAATGAACAAAAAAGAAAGGCGGAAAGAAAAGAGCAATCAAAACAGAGAATTCGTGAGGCTCCTAATCGAATTGATCAGGTCATGTAGAAACAAAATAGATGGCGAGTGCCTGATCGAATTGATCAGGTCATGTAGGAACAAAGTTCAGATATCAATTTACTAAGACAGCAAAAAAACAAGATTTCAACCAAACAAGTAATAGTAACCTCTGCCAAATCCCCAGTGAAACTTATTTTAAAAATAGCAACCTCTTTTCGATATCAATCTCAATAATTCATTAAAAAAACACTAAAACAATCAAACAACACTGAAGAAAACTTATATCACTAAATTAAACACACTGAACACAACCAGACCACACTCCAAAAGAACAGTAAACACGGGAAATGCCAAACAACAACGTCCACCCAATAGGTCAAACACACCATGCAAAAAAGAGAAAAAAAGAGAGCAAACCACCAACTCTCAACCAAAAAGATCTACCTCCTCAAAACCGCACGATATCTTCCAACGAAAATAAGCCCAGTGTTCGCAAACATCAGCCCCAAAAACCCAAAACCAAATGCAATCCATACACCTGTAAAAAAAAAAACACACCTGATCAAAAGAAACGCCCCCAAAAATAGGCTATAACGAGAGGAAAAACTAACACACCGAGAAAAAAGATCTAATAAATAACAACCAAAAAAAAACAAATAAATACTCGCAAATAACATGCACGAAACGAAAAAATAAACGGGATCCACATGCCAGTAAGAAAACCCAAAAAAACGTAGAGCAACAACGATAGAAAACTGAAAAATAAATCGGCGAGAGGAATAGAAAAAAAATAAATCTACCGTCCAAAAAGATCTAAAACCAAAGCGAAAGCGACGAAAATCTAATAAGCCTCTTCAGTAAAGTAGAGAGGAAGAACCAAATAGCGAATAGAGTAGATAAAAAAAATATTTTAACCAGGACAGCCAGCCAAAAAAATATAGAAAAACCAGAAAAACGCCTCGCTATGGGGAAAAGAAAGAGCAAAATATGTTTTCAACTGAGCGGCCCTCACACTTTAAAGTAGCGTAAACCTCTAAACGCATGAAAAAATGCATACCTAAACTTATACCATATGAAATTACACATTCCTAATATCATACAACACAGAAACCAGAAAATCGGCCGAATCCATGTAAACACATAAATAAATTAAATAAATATCTGTAAAATAGGAAGGGAAAATTTTCTAGGGAGTAACAGGATTAATAATAAACCTTTGAAAGTATTGTTTATTTTTTATATACCTCTTCATATATGAGGCCACATAATATCCACCTCACACAACACAACATATCAAACCAGTCGAGAATACAATACTTTCAGCAAACACCTACACCAAACATCAATAAAAAAAATTCCTACCTAAATATAAAAAAAAAAATATAATAACACATAAGAACCATCCGAACAAAACAAGCTCCAAGAACGCCAAAATCAGCAAACATCTACAGCTGACCAAAATCTTTAACAAATTCCAACAACATCATTGTTTCAAAATCCCAAAAAAAACTCTATTTTGGAAAACATACCTTCATAAAGAAATATGGAATAAAACACAATCAAAACAAACAAATCACACTCAAAAGAAACAAAAGTCAAGAAAAATACAAAACAGACAACTCTGAACCAACGACACGAAAATACTATGCAAAAAAGTAAACAATAAAGAACCACCACCCTTTAACAAGTAAGGTCCGGTTGCTGAAAAGCACAACGCATCATCCAAAACAAACCACATACAATGTTCACTAACAGCGGCGAATAAACCCAAAAATAAACGCGAGCCGAATAGTTGCCCCAAAAAAAGACCCACTGAAATAAAAAACCAGTAAAAAAAGAGCAAAAATAAGTACTGACCAAAAAACAAATCAAAACCAAAAATTAGTGACACTCCTAATCGGAGCGAAAAAGATAAGAAACAAAAGTCAGCGAAGAATACAACAAAGAAATCGGTTTACCAAAACAGCAAAGAAACAAGATTTCAACCAAACAACTAATAGCAACTTCTACCAAATCCCCACAAAAACCTATTTTAAAACCGGCAGCCTCTTTTCAATAATCAACATCAACAATCTATGGGAAAAAACGCAGACCGAAAACAATCAAACAACACTGAAGAAAACCTAGATCACTAAAATAAACACTAAAAAAGAGAGAACCGTATACCTTCAACAAAAAAGATCCACATCCTCAAATACAGAGAAGCCAGAAAAACGCTTCGAGGAAAAAAATGCAAAATACGTTTTCAACTGGACCGCCCTTGTTGGGGTATTGTTGGGGTATAAGGGTTTTTATGGAGATCCGGATTTTCCAATGGATCGGGTAAACACTTTTCGAACTGATATTTCTACCCTATGCCCGGGTTATAAGAAATTCAGCCTAGGATAATCTAATGGAACACTTACGAATCTAGGCACAGAAACGTAAGCCAAATTGCTAGAAAAATTCCGCGTTTATCAGAAATGTAGAGAGCTCAGAAAAAGGGTGTCTTTAAGACTCATGAGGAGAGCCCTATTTATACATGTCGGATTAGGGTTACAATTAGGTTGATTTTTAGGGTTTTGAGAGCGGCGCCGTCATTAGTGGTCAGAAATTAGGGTTGACGGGTGGCTTAACAAAATTGACGAAATTAGTCAATTTTACCGTAGTCTCCCTCTAAAATTCGGAAATATCACTAAATCCCGAGTCTAAATTTCCAAAGACTTTTTGGGGCGTTGCCCCAAACCCCGCGAGGGCTCAGCCCCTCGACCCACCGCCAGGGGCTCTGCCCCATGGACCCCGCTAGGGGCGCTGCCCCCGGACCCCCGACATCAGTCCGTACCGGCTTATAATTCGATCTTATACATGTGTGCACTCCGCACATACCCGATCATATATTAGAATACGAATTATAAACCCCTTAGCTCACATATTAGTTCCAATTACACAAAATGAGTGGTGACACTAAAATCACCAACAGCCTGACACTCTTAAAGTAACGCAAACATCTAAACACATGAAAACACACATACTCAAACTCATATCGTATGAAATTGCACATTTCTAACATCGTAAAACACAGAGATGAGAAAACCGATTGAAACCACGTAAACACATAAATAAAATAATTTCATACCTGTAAAAAAGAAAAGGGAATTTTTCTTGGGATTAACAAGGGAGCATGGGGTACGGTGGTGCCATGACTGGCGCCATGGCCACCAGCCCAAGACAGCCCTTGGCGCACCGTACCGTGGCTCGTGCCATCACCTCTCGCGCCGTCCCAACCGCGTTGCGCCAAGGTAATTTTTTTTTCTTTTCTTTGAAATGTGTGTTGCTACCCAAAATATTATCCAGAGATAGATATTGCTGGAATGGATGGATAACAAACAAATGCGAGAACACTTCCGTGAGAAAGATAAATAACACAAGATTTGCCGGGGTTGTTAGTCCCGGGCTTGAATGCTCTCGTGAGATATTATTAATACTAATATTCGGGGATACAAGTACTAATGTAAGAATACGATTACAATGAGTGTAAAGATTATTGTTATCTTAGCTAGTGAGCGTGTAGATTGCCGGAAGAACCAGATGTGATGCTCTGTGAGTTCTTGTAACAAAGGAGGTGAACAGTCGCGGCGGTGAGAGATCGACAGCCTCTCACGGAGAGTAGTAGCTGGAAGCTTGAGCTCCTGGGCTTATGAATCTCTTGGAATCTGTCTTGTGGAGACTTCCGGCTTCTGCCGATCGTCTTCTGGATGAGGGATTCGGAGAGAGAAGTCCTGAGATGGATTCCGGTGAGAAAGCAGGGAGCTTGATGGTATGTGTGTTCTTCTGTATTTCCGTGAATGAATTCGGAATGTAGGTGAATGAGTTGTGAACCAATTCGGAACCTTTTTTCAGTAGGAGGAGGCTATCTATTTATAGGACTTGGATATGCCGGGCGATCGCCTTTTCTGTATTATAATAATCGGGCGATCGTCTTTTAGCACATGGGCTTGTTCCCTTAAAGTCCGCGGCTGCTGTTGGCAGCCAGCTGTGCGGTCCAATGAGGAGCCTGCACGCGTCCTGAGTTGCTGTCACGGGTGGTCCCACTGACACCTTTCGGCGGGCCTGTCGGTTGGTGGAAAGATGCTGACAGGCTGTGGTCAACGACCCATGTGCTGCGGTGCCTTATCTGGATCTGCACGTGGGCGCTGTTCTGAGATCCAGTCTTCGATGACTTTGACGGGCGATCATCTCTGCTCGGGGCGTAGGTCGACCGTCCTTAGCCGTGCACTAGAGTCGATTGCCAGATACCAAAGGGCGATCGTCTTGGGAGTCGATCGCTAGGTACCTGATGGTGGTCTAGTTTCTTCGATTAGGCAAGCTAGCCATAGTTTGACTGGTGTTGACTTGGTCGCTCGGCCTTATAGTCGATCGCCTGTCGGGATGAATAAATCTTGACACAACAATTGCCCCCCAGCTCGCTTCTATGTTGGAAACGTGGGGTGAGGTGGTTCTCTTGGCGATCGCTGAACTTTTGACGAGCGACTCGCTTAATCGAATCGCGATCGTCTTTGAGCTGATAGATTCTGAGTTTGGACGACCTGGTTGGCCGCTAAACTGCGCGGGAAATGGCAATGGGCGTGGAAAAGTCTCTGCGCACGTGTCGGGCTTCTATTGGAGGATATCAACGGTCATTAATGACTCTTCGACTGACGCGTCCTTGAAAAGACGCGTACGCGGGTCTCGAGGGAGTCAATAAATGCGACGTTTGGGATCCGACCCCTGAGATTTTCCCTTATTGCAAATGAGTCCCTGCCATCTCCTATAAAAGGGCGCAGTGTTGCAGACTTCGTCCTCACGCGCACTTACTGGAGAAAGAAGGACTTGCTGAAGATTTTTCTGAAGATCTTAGTGCCGATCGTCGCTCGATTTCATCTTTGGGTAAGAAAAAAATCCTTTTTCTCCTTTCTTTCTTTGAGAATGGCTGGAACGTCATCATCGGATGGAGTGGGTACTAGTTCCGCCGCCGGGACATCGACTGTCCGGGGAGGACCTTCTTCTGACTTCCACCTGGAGACGGCCGCTGAGGCTATTCGGGCCGGAATCGACCCTGCTGAAATCGAGGCTTTATTTAATGAAGCCGACGTCGCTAAGGAGGCGACTGCTGAAGACAGACGGTCGCAGATAGAGAGAGATCTCGCGATTAGGGCCTACTGGGAGCAGCATAGTGCTTTCGGTCGGGCCTATAAGGCTTTCGCTGAGATTATGGAGAAGTTGGTCAGTCCGTCTCCAAGGTTCTATTTCCGGGGATACTCGGTCGCCTACCCTTATCAGCTTCCCAAACGGTCGCAGTACCGGGCTGCGCAGCGATCTTTGTGGTCGCTTGGCCAAATCCGGAGTTCGGCGACCAGGAAAGATCTGGCCGTGTGGAGGATGAGGTTCCATGTTCCTTCAGATGTGGATATATTCGCGCCGGCGGAGAATGAGCGAGCCGATCAGCCTCCGATCGGTATGGTCGCCGTGAATGAGGCGATCATGGAGGCCGGGCTGCGCTTCCCTCTATCTTTTGCTGTCTCCCACCTGCTGGCCGCTTGGAACGTGGCGCCACTTCAGCTGACTCCGAACGCTTGGCTCCAAATTATCTGCACTCTCACTCTTTTCGGCGGTCACCTCCTGTACCACTTCCCATCGCCGTTGGAGATGAACCATTTGTTCAAGCTGACGGCTCAGAAAGGGTCGGTCGGCGGTTATCATATTCAGGGCCGATCTGGTCGGGTAATCCATGGAGTCCCGAATAAGGCGCGGGGGGATACGACGAAGTGGTTTTGGGTCGCCGACAAGTGGAGGGCTTCTGCGAGCGACAATCCTTCGGGCGAGCTGGAGATCCCTACTGAGTTTCGGGAGAGGAATCCCGGTAAGGGTTTAGACTCTCCCTTCGTTCGGATGCGTTTTGGACTGATCTAATTTGATTTCGGTTTTGCAGGTTTTCACATTCCGGCGGTCGAGGAGCTGCCCTTTGACTTCCTGGTTGTCTGGGAGCGGATATGGAGCTTGTCGGACGACGATCTTGACGCTAGCCGGATTAATAAGGAGATCCGTTGGTTGTCGGCTCGGCTATTCCACTTCCCGAGACATCTCTCGGTACCAGGTATGAGTTTCTGCGACCTTCACTTTCTTAGGCGATCGCCTTACTTGAGGAAAATATTTAACTGTTGATCGATCGTCTCAACTGTAGAGGTTCGCTTTCCTCGCTTTTTGGAGCCCCCGCAGGAGATCGCCATGTCGAATCCTGGAGTTCTAGGCCGACTCCGCCACAAAAGGTCATCTCGGGCCCCACCTGTTGCGCTGCCAATTGTTCCAGAGGCGGAGCCTCGCGTGGAGCCGATCGTGGTTGAGGAGGGAGTTCCGGAGGTGGGGCTTCGAACGAATCCTAAAAGGCCGAGGCCGGAAGAAACACCGGTTCCTGCCCCCACCAATGAGGTGCCGATCGCCGCGCCTCCGATCACCGTTCTTGCTCCGGAGAATGAGCCGCCTTCTGCGGCTTTTATGCGAGAGATGGCGATCGCCGATGCTGAGACTCCTCGAGGGAAACCGTACTTCGGTCGCGACCCCGAGAGGGCTAAGAGGTAGATTGCATTTTTGGGTTGAAACTTGCAATTGCGCAGGAGTTGTGTTAACGTTGTTGTATTGATGTAGGATCCGTCGCACAGATCCGTCTTGCCCGCCGATGGTCGTGGATTTCCTAGCGAGCCGATCTCCTCGCCAGTCTTGTGACATCCCACAATATGTCAGCAAAGCCGCTTCTGCTCTACCGAAGGCCTGGACGACCGATCTAGATGCGATCGCTCGTCAGCGATCGGGGAGTACGATGCAGGCTGTTCTCGCCCTTTCTCTCCAGACGGCGACCATGGTCATCCTGTGCCGCCAGACTTTGAGGGGCGACCTTCCACTATTCGCCTGCAGGCGGATCTCGAGGCGGCTCGGAAAGAGAACGCCGAGTTCGCCGATAAGATCGTGGCAATGGAGAAGGATTCTTTGGAGGCAGCCAAGCGGGCGAGCCACGAGCTTGAGCTGGCGAAGAAGGAGACCGAGTTGTCTCGTTTGGCGGTTGACCGATTTCGGGACAGGATGCTGAATGCCGTCCGGCGCGGAAGGTCGCTGAGGAGGAGGCCGCTCGTCGGAAGGAGACGATCGCTCGGTTGACTAGCGAGTGGCGGAGTCGAGGAGAAGGTTGCCGCGAGGAGGCCGAGCTCCAAGGGTCGCAACAGGCGATGGCGGAGCTGAAAGGAGAGGTAGAGGCGACCAAGGCTGACCCCTTTCAAAACTTGGAGTTTGTCAGCGAGTTCGCCTATTATATGGCATTCGCCGACTCGATCCGATCAGCTAAGAAAGGAGGTTTGGAGGTCGGGCCTCTTGCTGAGAACTTCAAGGCGTATGCGTTGGAGCATCCTCTCCATCCTGCTTTCTCCTTGCCGATTTTGGATCTCTCGGAGCTTGGCGTAGATCTGAGCTGGTATCCGACTCTGGCAAATATCGTTCATTCTGACGATCCGGAGGATGGTGAGGTCGCTCCGAAAACTGGGGAAGGACCACCGGTCGAGCCGACGGCTGAAGGCGAAGGCTAGGCAGAGGCCTGAGGCTCTTCGCTCTTGCTTGCTTGTTTTAGCTTTTTGTCTTGTAGTTTTGTTGTTTTCTCTTTGTAGCGTTTTGGTCTTCGGTCGACCATGTATTTTGATCCTTCAAGCAATGAAATGAATGTTTGATTTTCTGACTTATCACTTGAATGATGGTTATTTTTGAGTCTTTGTTTGACTTTGTACAAATGTGTGAGGAGAGATCGTTGCGAGGGTAGTTCCAAATGAATTGATAAACTCATAAAGATAACTTTTACAACAAATTCGATCACTGCACAACATCTGAAAATGACGATCTCCGTATGTGGTTGAATAGGGACGATCGCCGTATAGGTAGTCCGCACTCTTCCCCCTTGTTTTTATTCACTTAGTGGAAGTAAGGGGATGATAATAATTCGTTGAGTGAGCGGTCTTCAACTTTGTCGAATCCTAGAGGACGGTCGTTCGTCTTGAGGAACCGTGCACGATCGCGGAGGTCGATGGACCGACTCCCTGATCATGTCTTGATGCGCGAAGACATTGAGTGTCTCGTGACTCACTTTATTATGAGGGTCCTCTGTTAGGCTGCGCCTCGCCTCGTATTTAAACGAAGGGCATGCGGTCTCGGTCTAGAGGAGTCCTTGCACGGGGTATCGTCGGATGATTCAACTCCACGACCGCGGCATGTTTAGCTCTGCTTCCACCTAGGGTCTCCATGACGATGGCGATCCTCGACGGTGTACGTTGAGACGGGGGTAGTGACGCGTCGCATTGTCCGGGTTCACCACGTTAAATGATGAACCTTTGAGGGCGAGCGATCGTGTCCACTGATTAATTTTGGAGGGCCCTCAGACTACGCCGGCCTCGTATTTAAACGAAGGGCGGGTGATCTTGGCCCAAAGGGACCTTGCATGGCCTAAGCAGTCGGTTCCATCGACAACCAGGACCATGGCTGCACTCTTCCACCTTGGATCACCATGTAGATGCCGACCTTCGACGGTGTACGTTGTGCGGGGGAGGCGATCTCGTGCCTTAGTCCATCATGTTAGATGGTGAACTGTAGATGGCGAGCGAGTTCTCCATTTTCTTAAATTAGGAGGGAGATCGGGGAGATTTACGAGGTCCCCTTCTCTTGATTGAAGCATGTAGAGACGGTCGCCGAGGTTGATCCAGGGGTCGGCTCGTATGAGCTTTCCAACCTGTTTCGTGTTCGACTCGGACGATCGTGTATAGAGATTGGTAGGGGCTTCGGCTAGGCCAACAAGCTGTCCAACTTGCCCTCCTCGAATAATCTCCAGAGCTGTTTGAGGAGGTCACGGCATTGGTTGGTGCTGTGGCCGGGACTCTTATGGTAAGCACAATATTGATTGTTGTCCAGGCGACCGTGGTCCCTTATCGCCTTTGTCTTTTTGAGCTTTTCATGCACCTTGATGGCATAGAAAATATGTGCCGGAGTTCGGTTGAACGTATGGAGGAGATGGGCTTCCATGTCCTCGAAGGCCTTGAGATCTCCGGGTGGCTTGGCGATCGCCTTATTTACTTTGGCGATCGCTATCTTCTGGATAGGAGGTGGCGTTTCCTCGCCTAGGTGGAGGGTGAGTAGCCTTTGCCTGGCCAGAAAGTTGGCAGCCTTAGCGCGGAAGATCGCGTAAGTTGGGGGAATATCCTTGGTGAGATGTCTAAACATGGGAGAATGACCGTAGAATCCCCCCATGACCGAAAAGAGAGCGAGCTCGTCACTGACGGGTTCGCCGGTGAGGATGATTTCGTCTACTCGATCAATGTAATCTGTGTCGGTTTCGTCTTTCTCCTGCCTGATTTTCATCACGCGGTGGGGGACTTCTGGTCTGGCGACCTTGTTGGCGAAGTATGACGTGAAGTCATTCGCCAGTTTCTTAAAGGAGGTGATTGATCGTGGTGGTAGTGAGGCGTACCACCTATGGGCCAGCTCGCCCAATGTTAACGGGAAGATCCGGCACTTGGTTGCATCAGATGCCCCACACCCAGTCATGTAGATTCGGAATTTACTCAGGTGAGTTTCGGGGTCCGATCTCCCTTCATACAGAGGTGTTTTGGGAGGAGCGATCGTTGATTGCACGGGGGCAAGCTCGATGTGGACCGCGAGTAGCTCGGTTGGCCCGGTGATATTTCTGCTGGCGCTTGCCCCAGTGTCTAAGAGTGCTTTCATCTCGTCGAGCTGGCGTTGTATAGCGGCCATCGCCGTGGCCTGGCTGCTCGCGGCTCGGCGCTCGGAGCGGGTGCCGAGGCGATTGAGTACTGATCCCCTGGCGATCGGGACGGGAGTCAGATGGCTGACCTGCGTTCGGTTGTGAGGTGGGTAGGCCGAACTCCTGGTGACGGATTTGGATTCCGTCTTTTCGTGGTTGGGAACAGAATGCCCCGGTCGCCAGGATGGGTCGAGCCCCAAGCGATTGAATACGGATCCGTCCGGTCGTGCGAGAGCCTTTTCTCGCGAATTGGGGCTTTCTGACGATCGCTCGCTCAGTAGCCCGTTGAATTTCCGTTTTCCCATGCGGCAGACGATCGAGGGAGTTATCGCAGGCGACGCGCATGCTCTCCGTCGCTCCTCTTGGATGGCCATAGCCTCCTCGATCTGTTCCTCGGTTTGGAACTGATCGAGTGAGAGGTTGGGGCCATCTCTCGGGTGCGGGATCGAGAGTCTCGCGTTGCTGTGGCTTCCCCCTCTCGTCGGCTGGGGTTCGGATTGAGCCGGGATATGGTGTCCGGCGGTTCAGAGAGCGGCTTTCTTCGATGTACCGGCGGATGTCATGATTCTGAAGGTTTTCTTTGAAGCACAGTGAGTGTCACTTCAAGTATATGCCCCGAGAACAGTGAGTGTTCTTCGGGACGGTAGGAATAAAAATTTGAGGGTTAGACGCCGCCCTTCTTCTAGCGCCAATTGTTGCTACCCAAAATATTATCCGGAGATAGATATTGCTGGAATGGATAGATAGCAAACAAATGCGTGAACACTTCCGTGAGAAAGATAAATAACACAAGATTTGCTGGGGTTGTTAGTCCCGGGCTTGAATGCTCTCGCGAGATATTATTAATACTAATATTCGGGGATACAAGTACTAATGTAAGAATACGATTACAATGAGTGTAAAGATTCATGTTATCTTAGCTAGTGAGCGTGTAGATTGCCTAAGAACCGGATGTTATGCTCGTGAGTTCTTGTAACAAAGGAGGTGAGCAGTCGCGGCGGTGAGAGATCGATGACCTCTCACGGCGAGTAGTAGGCTGGAAGCTTGAGCTCTGGGCTTATGAATCTCTTGGAATATGTCTTGTGGAGACTTAAACCTGCCGATCGTCTTCTGGATGAGGGATTCGGAGAGAGAAGTCCTGAGATGGATTCCGGCGAGAAAGCAGGGAGCTTGATGGTATGTGTGTTCTTCTGTATTTCCGTGAATGAATTCGGAATGTAGGTGAAGGAGTTGTGAACCAATTCGGAACCTTTTTCCAGTAGGAGGAGGCTCTCTATTTATAGGACTTGGATATGCTAGGCGATCGCATTTTCTGTATTATAATAATCGGGCGATCGTCTTTTAGCACATGGGCTTGTTCCCTTAAAGTCGCGGCTATTGGCGGCCAGTGTGCGGTCCAATGAGGAGCACACGTGTCACGAGTTCTTTGTCACGGGTGGTCCCACCGACACCTTTCGGTGGGCCTGTCGGTTGGTGGAAAGATCTTGTGACGTGTGTGGTCAACGACCCATGTGCTGCGGTGCCTTATCTGGATCTGCACGTGGGCGCTGTTCTGAGATCCAGTCTTCGATGACTTTGACGGGCGATCATCTCTGCTCGGGGCGTAGGTCGACCGTCCTTAGCCGTGTACTAGAGTCAATCTCCAGATACCAAAGGGCGATCGTCTTGGGAGTCGATCGCTAGGTACCTGATGGTGGTCTGGTTTCTTCGATTAGGCGAGCTAGCCATAGTTTGACTGTTGTTGACTTGGTCGCTCGGTCTTATAGTCGATCGCCTGTCGGGATGAATAAATCTTGACACAACAATGTGGAGCTCCCAACGGCTTGCATGTAACGGCTTTATAGCCGTTTATCTTTAAAAAAAAAAAATTTTACCCTAAAAAAACCTTATAAATACCCCTTAAATCTCTACTTCTATTTATCTAATTCCATATTGATTTTTTCATACAAATCGTTCAATCATGAATCCAAACAACCCAATTAATTACAACGACCCGTTCGATATTTATGATGTATTTTTTAACGATGATCGAGAACGATATGTTCAAAGTTACGTGGCATATGAACAATTTGTATCTTTGTATGATCAAGAAGCCGGGGGATCGCAATCGGGTGAAAAGAGAACGAGGGCATACATACCTCGTGAACGAGAAGAGGCGGAACAACGATTACTTGAAGACTACTTTGGCAACACTAAGACTGCTCCTAAATATCCCGAAGACAATTTTAGGCGAATGTATCGTATGAGTTCTAGACTTTTTAATAGAATTCTCAATGATATTTTAAGTTATGATGTTGAGCCTCTTCCCGAGTACTTTCGTTTTTTTAGACCAAGTTAAGATGCTACCGGTAGGTTAAGTATAGGTGCTGTGTTGAAGTGCACATCCGCCATACGCCAATTGGCGTACGACACTGCACCTGATGCATTTGATGAGTACTTGCAAATTGGTGAACGTTGTTCACGACAATGTTTAGATTACTTTACTAAATGCATACATGTTTTATACTATGAGAAGTATTTAAGGAAGCCCAATTCAGATGACATAGAAAAAATATATGCATTGCATGAAGAAAAACATAAACTCCCGGGAATGCTTGGTAGTATTGATTGTATGCATTGGGATTGGAAAAATTGTCCAAAGGCCTTACAAGCTCAATTCAAAAGACGTGATCATAAATACCCAACTATTATGTTGGAAGCGGTTGCGGATCAAAGATTATAGATTTGGCATGCATATTTTGGGGTTCCAGGGGCAAATAATGATCTTAATGTGTTGTATGGTTCCCCGATATTTGATCAAGAACTTGCCGGTACAGCTCTGAAATGTCCGTTTGAAGTAAACAGACATATATATAAAAAAGGTTACTATTTAGCCGACGGCATTTATCCAACATGGTCCGTGTTTGTGAAAACATTTAGTGTTGCAAGGTCTGAAAAAATTTGAACTTCAAAAGAGTACAAGAAAGTGCTAAAAAAGATATTGAACGAGCCTTCGGAGTCCTACAAGGTCGTTGAGGGATTATACGACAACCGGCACGTGCTTTTCAAGTCAACACTTTGAAACTAATCATGTATTGTTGTATAATGTTACACAACATGATATTGGAAGACGAAGGATTCGAAGTGAATTTAAGAGAGACATTCGTCGATCCACGCCCGAACATGCCAGATAATTGGATCGGAAGATGTGATTTACATGATAGAAAAAGTAAAGAACTTCGCGATCGAATAGTTCACAACGAGCTTCGAGATGACCTTGTGGAACATTTAATGTAATGTGTGTTTTTTTATATGTAACGTTTGTTTTTTTATATGTAATGATTGTTTTTAATATTAATGAAGTTTATTTTAGTTTATATTGTGTATATTTTAATTTTTGTTTTAAAAAAAAAAAAGGCCCGGCGGCACGAAGTCTGGTGCCAACGGATACCCCTGAAATGTGGTGTCGTGGGATTTCTGGTGCCGTGGAGTTTTTTGCTGACGTGGCAACAAAAAATGCCCACGGCACCACATCCACGGCTTGACTGTACCTAATGCTCAATAAGCCTCTGAAGGTATAATTCATTTTTATTATCTCTGTGCACATGTAATTTCCATTAATCAAATCCCTGTCCTTTCAAAATATAGTTAATTTTTTTTTTTCATTTCTGTGTGCAAGTCATTTTTTCTGATCATTTCGTTTTCTTTAGTTTGTTTATTAATGAATACGCCAACCTATATTAACAGCGAAAAAATTCCAAATAAACTCAATAGCATAACAAAAAGAGGCATTCCCAGCAATTGTAAAACCCCAAATCACAAATAGGACATTACACGCCGTACAACCTTCATGAGGTCTACCAGGCTACCACATAACACACAATCCGAATATGAAATCCCAAAATACACAATCATTATAGTAAACTAGGGTCGTGGCCTCGGCCAAAACATTTTAATCAAGTATCGAAGAGTGTAACTCCGCATGAATCCATTGCCCACGCAGGGTGCTTTAACCAATTTATAAAACACTCAATCTAACTCCAACATCAAGATAAATGCAATAGTAAAACATAAAACACGACTCGAGCCTCATCATCATGCTGGTCCATCCTTTGCATGCATATCACATGCCATCTCCTAGGCTCGACCAGTACCTGAAATGCATAAGACGCATTTCCCCCATTTAAGGGGTTATCATTCGAATAGCTAGTGCAAGTACACAATTACACTACATTATATACATACACGATTCGACACAAGCAATCCATTTGAGAAAAACATTTGAAATCAATATTCCGGAATATCACATTTACACCAAAAACAGTATATTATCAAGTTTTCCACATCACAACTATCCACGCTTGGTAACCCGCGGCCGTACCCATTAATATCGACCCCCAGAGGCCCTGTCGGGCCGTCCCCGGGTGAGAAACCACTTCCGCGGCCGTACCCATTAGTATCGGCCCCCAGAGGTCCCATCGAACCATCCCCGGGTGGAAGAACATCAACACACGCACCCAAGTCCACTTCCGTGGCCGTACCCATTGGTATCGGCCCCCCAGAGGCCACATATGCCATCCCCGGGTGGAATAGCAACAATCACATTCATTCAATAGCACAATTTACATCATTCGCATCAGAACCGTACACACATAATGAAATGTAATACATGTACTTGCCTTGGATAACACGACGTGAAGGAAAATGGTGAAGGGAAAGGTTTCGGCCTGTATAATCTTCATAAATCCGATCCTAACATAATAACGATACACAACTAATCTCAAAATTGTGAAAACGTAGGAATCCATCCTAGTTCTACCCAATGGGACAATTCGTCGGACAATACAAGGTCATAATCGGTTCCCCTCTATCAATGGAGAAAAATATTGAATTCAATCTGCAAAACCGCAAGAGAAGTAAGGGATAGTGATTATACTATCGAAATCCAACAATTATAAAGGCAAATCGGACTAGAAGGGTGAAAATCAAAACAAAAACACCAAAATCCCCAAAAGCTAGTGTTCTAACGAAATATACCTCGATTAGACGATGAACAACGGAAGATTTGATGCTAGAGTGATGATATGATGCCCCAAAAATCGCTTCTCAACTGAGGTTGGATGAAAATCGGACGAACCCTAGGCCAGGAAATCGCTCTTGTCGCGAAGGAAGTGAAGGAAATGAAAAAAATGAGAAGAAATCCCGCTGCCCAATTTATTATATTGGGCAGCATTACGGTCGTAACACCAACACCATTACGGCCGTAATGGTGTTCACGACCTCACTGCCCAGTTTTCCCACATCCGTTACGGCCGCTACGCAAAGAATATTACGGCCGTAATGTATGAAGACTTACATCCGTAATTCACATCAACTTACGGCCGTAATGCAGGTCTGGCAGCAGGCATGCCTGATCCGAAATGCCAATAACCGGAATGAAAACACGAGAAACGAAACCACATGTATACGAGGATTTTACAAACAAGATAGGCACAAAAACTATCACAAGTCTCCGGTCGCCCGAAAGCCGGGGGTAGAACAAGTATTAACAGCGACATCCCAAATAATGAGAAATTACAAAAATGACCCAACGTCCGAATTTCATGATACGACGTCGGATTAATAATCCGAGACTCATGACATGATCAACTCAACCATACGGACTCATGGGAACAGAGAAATAATGAAATCAAACAAATTTTACGAGAATCAAACGTACATGCGACAAAACATGACTTAAAATGAAATTACGTACAAACATATCCGAAACTCGTCCAAATGGAAAAACTCAAAGAACAAACTAGATTCAGAATCCCAAAACAGTGACAAACGAGTAAATCCAAAGCGAACATACACCAAAAATAGAAATTACCAAAAATAGAAAGTACGGATATTACATTCTCTCCCCCAAAAAATAAGTTTCGTCCCGAAACTTACAACGCGAATAACTCGGGGTATATCGACTTCATACTCTCTTCCGTCTCCCACGTGGCTTCTTCGGATCCATGTCTCGACCATTTCACTTTAACCAAGGGAATGGTTTTGTCTGGTTGCTTCACCCGACGCTCCAGAATCTGAATCGGTCTCTCTTCGATGGTCATGTCGGGCCACAACACGATCTCTCCAAAATAAATAATATGGCTAGGGTCCGGTACGCACCTCCTAAGCTAGGAAAAATGAAACACGTTATGCACGTGAATCAAGGATGGCGGCAAGACTAACCGATATGCAAGCTCTCCAACTCTCTCTAAGATCTCGAATGGTCCAATATATCTCGGACTAAGTTTACCCTTCTGGCCGAAGCGGTAAACTCCCCATGTCGGCGACACCTTAAGCAATACGTGGTCTCCTACCTCAAACTCCAACGGCCGGCGACGCATATCGGCATAAGATTTCTGTCGACTCTGGACTGTCAACATCCTATCGCGAATCAGAGCAATCTTCTCTCTCGTCTCAACTACCATATCGGGCTCGGTGCCAATAAGCTCGGATGCATCATCCCAACACAATGGCGATCTGCACCTCCTCCCATATAATACCTCAATAGTGCCATTTTGATCGAGGCGTGCCAACTATTGTTGTACGTGAACTCGATCAATGGCCAGTGCGATTCCCAATCATCCTTCCAATCTAAAGCACAGGCTCTCAACATATCCTCCAGTGTCTGTATCGTCTGATCTGACTGCCCGTCTGTCTGAGGGTGGTAGGATGTACTGAGTCTCAAATCGGTCCCCAAAGCTCGATGAACGGTTTGCTAAAAATATGATATGAATCGATCATCTCGATCCGAGACAATACTCTTAGGAGTACCATGCAACCTCACGATATCCGCAATGAATACTCGTGCTAGTCTCTCCGGCCCCCAAGCATCCTTAATACCCAGAAAATGAGCTGATTTGGTTAGTCGATCGACAATAACCCAAATCATGTTCATTCCAGTCCGAGTCCTAGGCATACTGGTAATGAAATCCATGGAAATGTCCTCCCACTTCTACTCCGGGATAGGAAGTGGTCGCAATAATCCCGCGGGTCGCTGATGCTCAATCTTAACCTGTTGACAGGTTAAGCACCTCGATACAAACTCGTTCACGTCCGTCTTCAAATTGCTCAACCAGTAGTTACTCCTTACATCCTTGTAGATTTTGCTAGTACCAGGATGTATGGAGCAAGGTGCAGTATGAGCCTCACTCGAGACCTTCTGTCTCAACTCAATGTCATTCGGTACACATAATCTGCTGTGAAATCTCAAAACTCCATGATCCTGAATCACACACCCAGGGGCTTTCCCCTTCCTCACATCCTCCCTCAACTGGACTAAAAACGGATCATCATACTGTTTCGCCTTGATATCATCAGTCAAGGACGAAGTGATTTTCAACGCACATAAATGACCCTGAACTCTCTAAACTCAAACCTCGATATTCAGACAAATCAAATCCCACTGGATCCTACTCTGTGGTGTAGGTACCTCTAACATCTGTAACGCCATCGGCTTCCGGCTCAACGCATCAGCCACTACATTAGCCTTACCTGGATGGTAAAGTATCTCGAGGTCGTAATCTTTAATTAGCTCCAACCACTTACGCTGTCTCATATTCAACTCTTTCTAACTGAAGATATACTTCAAACTTTTATGATCCATGTAAATCTTACACGACGATTTATAGAGATAGTGCCTCCAGATTTTTAAAGCAAAGACGACTGCAGCTAACTCTAAATCATGCGTAGGGTAATTTGATTCGTAAGGTTTTAGCTGTCGGGACGCATAAGCAATAACCCTATCTCTCTGCATCAAAATACATCCGAGCCCGAGACCCGAAGCATCACTATATACCACGAAATCCTCATTCCCCTGAGGCAATGCTAAAATGGGTGAGGTAGTTAGTCGTCTCTTCAACTCGTCAAAACTATCATGTCTATCTACGGTCCACTCGAACTTCTGAGTCTTCTGGAGTAACTGAGTGAGTGGTCTAGCGATCTTAGAAAACCCCTCAACAAATCTACGGTAATACTGCAAGTTCCAGAAAACTACTCACCTCCTTCACATTCTTATGCAATTCCCACGCCATCACTGCCTCTATCTTCTGCGGATCTACTCGAACTCCCTCCGCTGAAATCACATGCCCGAGGAATATCACTTCCTTGAGCCAAAACTCCCACTTAGAGAACTTCTCATATAACTGCTCAGCTCTCAAAATGTCTAGCACAATCCGGAGATGTAAGGCGTGCTCCTCCCGACTCTGGGAATAGATAAGAATGTCATCGATAAAGATGACTACGAATTTGTCCAGATACTCAATAAAAACCTTGTTCATCAACTGCATGAACACTGTTGGGGCGTTGGTTAGCCCGAAAGGCATAACCACAAACTCGTAATGGCCAAATCTCATCCGGCGACTTTCGGTATATCACTGTCCCGAATCCTCAACTGGTAGTAGCCCGATCGTAAATCAATCTTCGAGAAGACTGTCGCTCCCTGAAGCTGATCAAACAAATCGTCGATCCTGGGCAAAGGGTACTTGTTTTTGATGGTTAACTTGTTTAATTCTCGATAATCGATGCATAAACGAAGCGATCCATCTTTTTTCTTAACAAAAAGTACAGGCACACCCCAAGGCGATGCGCTCGATCGAATATACCCTTTATCTAACAACTCCCCCAATTATTTCTTCAACTCTAACATCTCCGACGATGCCATATGGTACGGGTCCGCATTCGGCTCTAGATCAATAGGAAACTTAACCTCCCGTTGTGGTGGTAATCCCAGCAAGTCATCTGGAAAAACGTCGGGATACTCGATAACGACTGGAATCGAAGACATGTCAACTCCACCATCTTCCGCCTTCAGAGCGTAACACCAATAGCCGACGCAGCCCTAGTTCAGAAGTTTCATCGCCTTCAAGGCACTAATCACACTTACCGATCTACCCGGCTTACAAACGACGAGAGTATGCTTAGTGCCGTCCTCGGATCGAGATGGTACGAGTCCGATAGTTCATGATAGCACCGTGACGATCCAACCAATCATCCCCGAGGATCAAATCCTCACCCTTAAGGTCTATAACAATGAGATTCGAGGGCCAATCTCGGCTCCCAATCCTCACTGGGCAATCCTTAACTTCCCGGTCCCCAACTATACGATCCCCGCTAGGCGTACCCACTACAAACGGTTCACACTCGAACAAGTAGTCAAAATCAATACGACTCACACAATCCGAAGCAATAAAAGAGTGGGTAACACCCGAATCAAAAAGCACTGAAACGGGATGAGAAAGGATTTGAGTGGTACCTGATGCCACTGGAACGTCTGCCTCCTTTATGCACCTCATCTGATACAATCGAGGGTGAACTAAGCCTGAACCCGATGCTGTATGGAGATCCGGCTGACCCCGACCCCTACCACAACCCAAACTCTGAGGAACATGAGTAACTGGAGTACTGTGTTCCTTCTGAACGGTGGTGGTAGTCGGAGATCTGGCGACCCTGGTGGCCCTCTCGCAATGAACTGCCCGATGCCCGATCATCGCAAGTAAAGCAAGTAATTAACGAAAATGGGCAATCCTTCATCACGTGCTCATACTGACTGCAATTAAAACAAACTCTACCGCCAGATGCAATAGACTGGACTGAACGGTTACCCTGAGATCCACCGGTCTGATGAAACGGCTTCTTCCCAGATGTAGGAGCAGACCGAGACCTCGAAAACTGATCACTCTTACTGGTTGAGAAACCGCCAGTAGTCTTCTGCTTCTTAGCTTCGGAACCCGACTCTGATTCCAGGACAGCCATCTCAATCGCTAGGGCGCGATCCTGGTATTCCTTCAAGGTGGCACACATGAGCGGTGCCATTCTCTGCCTGATATGCGACTTCATGCACATATTGAAATAACGGATTTTATCGGCCTTAGTCCTCACCTGATCCTTCACGAACCCCAACTTTTGATTGTAAGAGATAATGGCCTGAGAAATCGGCACATCCTGAGGTGTGGTACTGAAGAACTCCACAATCCTGCGTTCTTTGACTGGCGGTGGACAATATTCTGCTTCCATAGCAGCCTTGAATACCTCCCAAGTGGCTCGGCGGTCTCTGGGCGCCACAGCCTCCCACCATTCTGTAGCTTCCTTATCCAGGAGGTACTGAGCAATATGTACCCTCCTGTCATTGGGACAAGCTATGGCATCAAAAGTCCTGCTCAACTGAAAGAGCCAATTCTCCCAACCGAGGGAGTCAGAAGATCCAGAGAAGTGAGGAGGGTGCATCTTAGTCACCGTCTGAAGCCATTTACTAGCTTCTTCCTCAGGAGTCGGGGGCGGATTATGGCGCCCTCCCTGAGCTATCTGGGCAAGCTGGGTTACCAACTGCTGAAGTACGACAGTAGACCCGGCGTCGGTATTATTACCCGACGATAGATTCTAACTGACCGACATATCCTGCTGCCCGTCAGAGCTCAGAGGTAGAGTGCTCGGCATTGACTGAGAGGCCAAATCTGCAGAGGACTGAGAAACTGGGACTTCCTCATCAATAGCACCCTGACCACGGCCTCGGTTGCGTCCCCTAACTGGTCTACCGCGACCTCTCAACATACTGAAGAAAAGATATGAAAGGAACAAGATCAGAAAAATTCACAGTTTACAAGGTTGGCACCACAATTCATAATTCCAGACAACTCAAGGAAACGAATTACAGAAATATAAGAGTTCGAGGAGACTTACAGTTACGGGTTTCACGAAAATATGGTAGCACGATCGATACCATAAATGTAACACCCCAAATCACAAATGGGACATTACACGCCGTAGAACCTTCAGGAGGTCTACCAGGCTAACATATAACACACAATCCGAATATGAAATCCCAAAAGACAAAATCATCATAGTAAAATAGGGCCGTGGCCTCGGCTAAAACATTTTAATCAAGTATCGAAGAGTGTAACTCCACATGAATCCATTGCCCACGCAGGGGACTTTAACCAATTTATAAAACACTCAGTCTAACTCCAACATCAAGATAAATGCAAAAGTAAAACATAAAACACGACTCGAGCCTCATCATCATGCTGGTCCATCCTTTGCATGCATATCCCGTGCCAGCTCCTCGACTCGACCAGTACCTGAAATGCATAAGATGCATTTCCCCTATTTAAGGGGTTAACATTTGAATAGCTAGTGCAAGTACACAATTACACTACATTATATACGTACACGATTCGACACAAGCAATCCATTTGAGAAAAACATTTGAAATCAATATTCCGGAATATCACATTTACACCAAAACAGTATATTATCAAGTTTTCCACATCACAACTATCCACGCTTGGTAACCCGCGGCCGTACCCATTAGTATCGACCCCCCAGAGGCCCCGTCAGGCTGTCCCCGGGTGAGAAACCACTTCCAAGGCCGTACCCATTAGTATCGGCCCCCAGAGGTCCCGTCGAACCATCCCCGGGTGGAATAACATCAACACACGCACTCAAGTCCACTTTCGTGGCCGTACCCATTAGTATCGGCCCCCAGAGGCCACATATGCCATCCCCGGGTGGAAGAGCAACAATCACATTCATTCAATAGCACAATTTACATCACTCGCATCAAAACCGCACACACACAATGAAATGTAATACATGTACTTGCCTTGGATAACACGACGTGAAGGAAAACGGTGAAGGGAAAGATTTCGGCCCGGATAATCTTCACAAATACAATCCTAACACAATAACGATATACAACTAATGTCGAAATTGTAAAAACATAGGAATCCATCCTAGTTCTACCCAATGGGACAATTCGTCGGACAATACAAGGTCATAATCGGTCCCCTGTATCAACGGAGAAAAATATCGAATTCAATCCGCAAAACCGCAAGAGAAGTAAGGGATAGTGATTATACTATCGAAATCTAGCAATCATAAAGGCAAATGGGACTAGAAGGGTGAAAATCAAAACAAAACCCCCAAAAGCTAGGGTTCTAACGAAATATACCTCGATTAGACGATGAACAACGGGAGATTTGATGCTAGGGTGATGATATGATGCCCCAAAAATCGCTTCTCAACTGAGGTTGGATGAAAATCGGACGAACCTTAGGCCAGGAAATCACTCTCGTTGCGAAGGAAGTGAAGGAAATAAAAAAAATGAAAAGAAATCCCGCTGCCCAGTTTATTATACTGGGCAGCATTACAGCCGTAACACGAACACCATTACGGTCGTAATGGTGTTCACGACCTCACTGCCCAGTTTTCCGACATCCGTTACTGCCACTACGCAAATGATATTACGGCCGTAATGTATGAAGACTTACGGCCGTAATTCACATCAACTTACGACCATAATGCAGGTCTGGCAGCAGGCCTGCCTGATCCGAAATGCCAATAACCGGAATGAAAACACGAGAAACAAAACCACAGGTATACGAGTATTTTATAGACGAGATAGGCACAAAAACTATCACAAGTCTCCGGTCACCCGAAAGCCAGGGATAGAACAAGTATTAACAGCGACATCCCAAATAATGAGAAATTACAAAAATGACCCAACATCCGAATTACACGATACAACGTCATATTAACAATCCGAGACTCATGACATGATCAACTCAACCATACGGACTCATGGGAACATAGAAATAATGAAATCGAATGAATTTTACGAGAATCAAACGTACATGCGACAAAACATGACTTAAAATGAAATTACGTACAAACATATCCAAAACTCGTCCAAATAGAAAAACTCAAAGAACAAACTAGATTCAGAATCCCAAAACAGTGACAAGCAAGTCGTCCGAAACTAACATACACCAAAAATAGAAATTATCAAAAATAGAAAGTACAGATATTACAGCAATGAAGGCAAAGGAAACCTGAACCCAATAATCTGTATCCTAAAACTACATCCAGACACCGTGTAAACATGTACACTTACCAACAGAATTGTAATATCCTAGAATTTCGCTATGATTTTTCGCATTATTTTATCTGAGTTGTACTGTACAGAGTGGGACTAATACAGTACTGTGACAATCGTGCCAGTATATCTATCAAGGTTATTTTTAATTATAGGATATTACATGCTTGATATGTTTTTCCATATCGGATATACTGTATGAGTATTGTACAATAGTCGTACTTGGTCGACAGTTGTATTTGAGGATATCGTGCATCAGATGTATCGTATGAGAATGTTATCGGAACGAGCACATGTATTCAGTATGTCGCGTGTACATATTCAGTATATTGAGACGGCAGACAGGAGCAGAAATGGCTAAGTATGAAAGCCATTACGTACGCTACATAATGGAGCTTACGTACGTAAATAAGCAAGCTTAACGTACGTTAAGTTGTGTACACAATGTACGTTAAGAAGGGAATCAGACAGGATCGCGCTGTGGTGGGTAGGTGGGCCCGGTGTCGGCAGCTTTCGCTGTGGATGTGGACAGGTGAGTCAACTTCGAGCCTTACGTACGTCTAGGTTGTATCATTACGTGCGTTAAGAAGGTGTGTTACTGTAGCAAGTCAACTTTGTATTACGTACGCTACGGCGAGTGTATTACGTACGTAACACAATGTGCGAAATAAGACAGTGAGCCCGGGACGCCGATTACGTACGCTATACAGGACATGTAGCGTACGTTAAAAGAGGATTACGTACGTTAAGGTTGGGTCTTAACGTACGTAACAAGCTATGCAGGTCATATATTAAGAATCGGTCTTTCATTTCCTCACGAGAGGAAACACATCTCTTCCTCCCATACTTCATTCCTCCTCACTCCTGTCCCTAATCCCGACCCTTGTACCTTGGTTAAGACCTTGGTGAGTTGATTAGAAGCTTGAAGCTTGGAGTTCTTGATGTTTTTGTAAGTGTTTGATCTTTGGGATTCTTCTTCAAGAGGTATGTTGGATAACTCTTCTCTTTGATTCAGATTTTGATATTGTTGTTGATGTTCTCCTTCGTATAATGATGGTTACGGTGTTGTTGTTGTGATTCTTGAGGTTGCATGAATTTTATATTGAAGAACAAAATGATGTATACCTTGGATTATGAATTGGATGATGGTTTAGATGATAGAATACATCGAATTACGTCGTTTTGTTGGCTACAAACATGATTATGGATTAATTCATGTTCTTAAAGAACTCTTGAGTTATATATGTCATGATTTTATGGAAATTGGCAGGATTACGGTTAATTTCGGTATATTGTTATTCGTGATGAAAACCGGTAATTGAATTTCTTTGAATTTACAAAGATGAGCCGTGTTAATATGAAATTAAGATTGAATTCGGAACCAAGAATGTTGAAGACATTGTTAGAATTATTGATTATCGAATTTCGGCTTGTATTCCTATTGTTTATAGTTGATATGGTTTGGTTTCCTATGATTGAGATGTCGTTAAACCGTTAAGTTTGATTGGTTGGTTATATCGGTTGTTGATTGCTATCGAACGTATTGTTAATTGATTATTGCACCAGGTCGCGATAAGTGATCATTAATGATAACCGCTGTGCTGCGATTGGAATTAGAGAATGCATGGATCGCCTTGGTCGGGGTTTTAGAGCTTGCAGATAAAGATGACGGGATTGGTAACAACTTCATCGTATCGGTATCGAGGCAAGTTATGCATGCTCAGTTCAGAATGTTTAATAAATGTTTTTTTTCATTTCGTTTATGATTCATATAGCAATGGTATCATGGAATATGAATTGTCGGGATGATGGTACGTATATTATGCTTGTACTGAGATAAATTATAATGTATAAGATTTTAACGATGTTTAGTGGAAACGGAGACGTGAATTATATTTGGACAATTATACGAGAAGTTAGATATCAAGGCTAGTTATCAATGAACTCGAGATGGTGGTTTGGTATTAATAATGGTCTGTACTTCATTTTGGATTGTTCGGATAACCGTGTATTTGTTTAGGGATATTGGTCGTGGAAAGCTTAGCGTCTCCAGCTTGAGGTAAATTAATATTGCTAGATTAGGATAATCATCCTGTTGCATTATTGCATGTGTGTGTTGATACTTCATGTGGTGAGTGTGCCTCATTGCTGGTTACATATTGTGATTGCATGAACTGTGTTAGGGGATAAGACCTAAATGGCACCTACATTCCGGAGTATTCCTGTGAGATGCTTCCGTGATCCTTGGTTGCGACCTTGGGGTATTTTGTGATTGCATGAACTGTGTTAGGGGATAAGACCTAAATGGTACCTATGTTCCGGAGTATTCCTGTGAGATGCTTTCGTGACCCTTGGCTGCGGCCTTGGGGTTTATGTGTTAATATTATATGCATTGTTGAGCATGCTGTGAACTGTTGTCTGACGAAAATACGACGTTGTGGTCGTGTCGGTCTTTCATGATCGAGTTATCATTGCTCACTTGGAAAGTCTTATGATCCTTGTTGGATATGTGTTTCTTCAATATTTGTTGTCATGTTGTATCGTGACATATCTGGAGTCAAATACGTCCTGATCGGTCATGTGTAGGATTTTCAGGGCGGGCACGCGTAGCATGTGTTGGTTTCGACCTCTTATTGAACCGTGCACACGAGACATACTTCGTGAGACTGATTAGGTACGAGACCAGATGTGTATCTGATCAATACCCGTGATTGGCTTGTACACGGACACATGTCCGGATCAGGCTTATCATGACGTCCATCTTGAGTCTTATTGATTGGTCGTTCACAGTCCATGTATAATCGGATCTGCTCAATAGTCGGGTTTATCTTCGAAATCTCGTATATATGATTTGTATATGGTTGACGATTTTATTCTCTCATGTATCTGTCCCTGTCAATACTTTATCAATCTCGTTTGGTGTTACCATGTCGTTGGTAATCTCGTTGTTGTTGATTCCCTAATGATCTCGTTTGAAGTTTATTCTATCGTTGGTAATCTCTTTCGTTATTGATCCTTATTGATTCCGTTTGGAGTCTGCCTTATCGTTGGTATTTTCGGTCATTGTAGATCCTTATTTGATCTTGTCGGAGTTTACCGTATCATTGGTATTCTCAGTTGTTGATCCTTATTGATCTTGTTGGAGTTAACGGTATCATTGATATTCTCGGTTGTTGATCCTTATCGATCTTGTTGGAGTTTACCGTATCATTGACGTTTTCGGTTGTTGATCCTTATTGATCTTGTTGAAGTTTACCGTATCATTGGCATTCTCGGTTGTTGATCCTTTATTGATCTTGTTGGAGTTTACCGTGTCCTTGGTATTCTCGGTTGTTGATCCTTGCTGATCTTGTTTGAGTTTACCGTATCGTTGGTATTCTCGGTTATTGATCCTTTATTGATCTTGTTGGAGTTTACCGTATCGATGGTATTCTCAGTCGCTGATCCTTTATTGATTTGTTGGAGTTACCACATCATGGTATTCTCGTTCGTGGTTGATCCTTTGTCGATCTTATGTGGAGTTATCATGTCATTGATATTCTCGTTTTGATGCATTGGTTGGTTATCATTATCGATTGTGTGTGCAGTCATGCTTTGTATTGATATCCGGGACTTGCCATTGTCTCGGGATAGTTGATCTCCAAATGTATTGTGTGATATCGATTTTATCAAAATTGGGATCCGATTGTGCGATCCAGCGGACAGATACGGACATGGCTAGATTATTCCATATTGGAGATATGTTTATGTTTGAGAATCTTGGTATCGTTTCGGATACAGTACAGATGGTTATTTTCGAATTCATTCGTTACTTGAGAATGCAATGTGCGAATTGAGGTAAGGGTTGAATTGATTGAGATTCTACGGACTGGTAAGGTTGCTACGGTAAAGTTACACTGGAATTATTCTTACCTTGTAATTACATTGATATGTAATTGTATATGATGATGTGATCGTTATCATTGTTGACTATTATGGCTGACCCCGTCGTGGGCTTTATCTTTTAGGTACTCGGAGATCGAGCTAGTAGCGGTCGTGAAGGGATGAGCTTTCCAGTGATACTGGCTATGGCATGGTTATTTGGGATTCGAGTATTCTTTCTGGTTTTTATAATTCCGCTGCAAATGTATTTAATTATGTCTCTTTCCGCTGCGTGTGTAATTTTATAACGGCTTTCAGTATTTTTCCAACTCGTGTATACTTTCTAAATGCCCTTTTGGCGTATTTGCCTTGTGTTTTCAAATGGTATTTTCTGACGATAATTGGGAACTATGTTTTGATAAATATTTGAGTATTTAAAACATTACCGTCTTCGTCTCTTTGGTGTATTTTAAACGTTTGCGAAAATGATTTTAGCCTTGTGGGTTCCAATGTGGGGCCCACAGCGTTGTAATATTCCTAGTTGGTTTGGGGGTGTTACAGAAGATGGTATCAGAGCTTGGGTTTCGTAAAACCCGGCCATGTGTGTTATGTGGCTCTACCGGTGCGGTAGTAGCGTGACTTTTGAAAATGATTTTCCTGACTTTTGAGTCAAACCGATTTTTGGAGGTTCCAAAATTTTTGAGTTATTTTCAAATATATTAGTGTGTGTTGGCATTGTGCTGAGACTTTGTATGGGAGTCGTATGCTAGTATCACGGGAGATCATCCACTTCACGGACCTGTAAGTATGTTCTTTCAGTTAATTGGTTTTGATGATAATTATTTGAGCATAGTGACATGATTTTGAGATATTCCGGGATTGAGATATTGATTATGACAGGATTTTAAGTTTCGAGGATGAAACTTATTTAAGTGGAAAGATATGTAATATCCTAGAATTTCGCTATGATTTTTCGCATTGTTTTATCTGAGTTGTACTGTATAGAGTGGGACCGATACAGTATGGGTAAATAATTTTGGGAACCGTGACAGTCCTGCCAGTATATCTATCGAAGTTATTTTTAATTCTAAGATATTACTTGCTTGATATGTTTTTTGATGTCGGATATAATGTATGAGTATTGCACAATTGTCGTACTTGGTCGACAGTTGTATTTGAGGATATCGTGCATCAGATGTATCATAGAGAATGTTATCGGAACGAGCACATGTATTAAGTATGTCGCGTGTATGTATTCAGTATATTGAGACGGCAAACAGGAGCAGAAATGACTAAGTATGAAAGCCATTACGTACGCTACATAATGGAGCTTACGTACGTTAAGTTATGTACACAACGTACGTTAAGAAGAAAATCGAACAGGATCGAGCTGTGGTCGGAAGGTGGGCCCGGTGCCGGCAGCTTTTGGCGCGGATGTGGACAAGCGAGTCAACTTCGAGCCTTACGTACGTTAAGGTTGTATCATTACATACGTTAAGAAGGTGTGTTACTGTAGCAAGTCAACTTTATATTACGTACGCTACGGCGAGTGTATTACGTATGTAACACAATGTGCGAAATATGACAGTGAGCCCGGGACGCCGATTACGTACGCTATACAGGACATGTAGCGTACGTTAAAAGAGGATTACATACGTTAAGGTTGGGTCTTAACGTACGTAACAAGCTATGCAGGTTATATATTAAGAATCAGTCTTTCATTTCCTCACGAGAGGAAACACATCTCTTCCTCCCATCTTCATTCCTCCTCACTCCTGTCCCTAATCCCGACCCTTGTACCTTGGTTAAGACCTTGGTGAGTTGATTAGAAGCTTGAAGCTTGGAGTTCTTGATGTTTTTGGAAGTGTTTGATCTTTGGGATTCTTCTTCAAGAGGTATCTTGGATAACCCTTCTCTTTGATTCAGATTTTGATATTGTTGTTGACATTCTCCTTCATATAATGATGGTTACGGTGTTATTGTTGTGATTCTTGAGGCTGCATGAATTTTATATTGAAGAACAAAATGATGTATACCTTGGATTATGAATTGGATGATGGTTTAGATGATAGAATCCATCGAATTACATCATTTTGTTGGCTACAAACATGATTATGGATTAATTCATGTTCTTAAAGAACCCTTGAGTTATATATGTCGTGATTTTACGAAAATTAGAAGGATTACGGTTAATTTCGATATATGGTTATTCGTGATGAAAACCGGTAATTGAATTTCTATGAATTTACAAAGATGAGCCGTGTTAATCCGAAATTAAGATTGAAGTCGGAACCAAGAATATTGAAGACACTGTTAGAATTATTGATTATCGAATTTCGGCTTGTATTCGTATTGTTAAGAGTTGATATGGTTTGGTTTCGTATGATCGAGATGTCGTTGAACCGTTAAGTTTGATTGGTTGGTTATATCGGTTGTTGATTGTTATCGAACGTATTGTTAATTGATTATTGCATCTGGTCGCGATAAGTTATCATTAATGATAACCGTTGTTCTGCGATTGGAATTAGAGAATGCATGGATCGCCTTGGTCGGGGCTGCGGAGCTTGTAGATGAAGATGACGGGATTGGTAACAACTTCATCATATCGGTATCGAGGCAAGTTATGCTTGCTCAGTTTATAATGTTTAATAAATGGTTTCGTTTTCATTTCATTTATGATTCATATAGAAATGGTATCATGGAATATGAATTGTCGGGATGATGGTACGTATATTATGCTTGGATTGAGTTAAATTATAATGTATAAGATTTTAAAGATGTTTAGTGGAAACGGAGACGTGAATTATATTTGGACTATTGTACGAGAAGTTTGATATCAAGGCTAGTTATCATTGAACTCGAGATGGTGGTTTGGTATTAATGACGGTCTGTACTTCATTTTGGATTGTTCGGATAACCGTGTATTTGATGTTGGTCGTGGAAAGGTTAGCGTCTCCAGCTTGAGGTAAATTAATATTGCTAGATTAGGATAATTATCCTGTTGCATTATTGCATGTGTGTGTTGATGCTTCATGTGGTGAGTGTGCATCATTGCTGGTTACATATTGTGATTGCATGAATTGTGTTAGGGGATAAGACCTAAATGGCAACTACGTTCCGGAGTATTCCTGTGAGATGCTTCCGTGACCCTTGGTTGCGACCTTGGGGTATTTTGTGATTGCATGAACTGTGTTAGGGGATAAGACCTAAATGGCACCTACGTTCCGAAGTATTCATATGAGATGCTTCCATGACCCTTGGCTGCGGCCTTGGGGTTTATGTGTTAATATTATATGCATTGTTGAGCATGCTGTGAACTGTTGTCTGACGGAAATACAACATTGTGGTCGTGTCGGTCTTTCATGATCGAGTTATCGTTGTTCACTTGGAAAGTCTTATGATCCTTGTTGGATATGCGTTTCTTCGAGATTTGTTGTCATGTTGTATCGTGACATATCTGGAGTCAAATACGTCCTGATCAGTCATGTGTAGGATTTTCAAGGCGGGCACGCGTAGCATGTGTTGGTTTCGACCTCTTATTGAACCGTGCACACGAGACGTACTTCGTGAGACTGATTAGGTACGAGACCAGACGTGTATCTGATCAATACCCGTGGTTGGCTTGTACATGGACACATGTCCGGATCGGGCGTATCATGACGTCCATCTTGAGTCTTATTGATTGGTCGTTCACAGTCCATGCATAATCGGATCTGTTCAATAGTCGGGTTTGTCTTTGAAATCCCATATATATGATTTCTATATGGTTGACGATTTTATTCTCGTGTGTATCTACCCCTGTCGATCCTTTATCAATCTCGTTTGGAGTTACCATGTCGTTGGTAATCTCGTTGTTGTTGATTCCCTAATGATCTCGTTTAAAGTTTATCCTATCGTTGGTAATCTCGTTCATTATTGATCCTTATTGATTATGTTTGGAGTCTGCCTTACTGTTGGTATTCTCGGTCGTTGTAGATCCTTATTTGATCTTGTTGGAGTTTACCGTATCATTGGTATTCTTGGTTGTTGATCCTTATTAACCTTGTTGGAGTTTACCGTATCATTGGTATTCTCGGTTGTTGATCCTTATCGATCTTGTTGGAGTTTACCGTATCATTGTCATTCTCGGTTGTTGATCCTTATTGATCTTATTAGAGTTTACCGTATCATTGGCATTCTCGTTTGTTGATCCTTGATCTTGTTGGAGTTTACCGTGTCGTTGGTATTCTCGGTTGTTGATCCTTATTGATCTTGTTGGAGTTTACCGTATCGTTGGTATTCTCGATTATTGATCCTTTATCGATCTTGTTGGAGTTTACCATATCGATGGTATTCTCAGTCGCTGATCCTTTATTGATTTGTTGGAGTTACCACATCATGGTATTCTCGTTCGTGGTTGATCCTTTGTCGATCTTGTGTGGAGTTATCATGTCATTGATATTCTCGTTCTGATGCATTCGTTGGTTATCATCATCGATTGTGTGTGCATTTATGCTTCGTATTGATATCCGAGACTTGCCATTGTCTCGGGACAGTTGATCTCCAGATGTATTGTGTGATATCGGTTTTATCAGAATTGGCATCCGATTGTGCGATCCAGCGGACAGATACGGACATGGCCAGATTATTCCATATTGGAGATATGTTTATGTTTGAGAATCTTGGTATCATTTCGGATACAGTACAGATGGTTATTTTCGGATTCATTCGTTACTTGAGAATGCGATGTGCGAATTGAGGTAAGGGTTAAATTGATTTAGATTCCACAGATTGGTAAGGTTACTACAGTAAAGTTACACTGGAATTATTCTTACCTTGTAATTACATTGATATGTAATTGTATATGATGATGTGATCGTTATCATTGTTGAGTATTATTGCTGACCCCATCGTGGGCTTTATCTTTTAGGTACTCGGAGATCGAGCTAGTAGCGGTCGTGAAGGGATGAGCTTTCCGGTGATACTGGCTATGACATGGTTATTGGGACTCGAGTATTCTTTCTGGTTTTTATAATTCCGCTGCAAATGTATATAATTATGTCTCTATCCGCTGCGTGTGTAATTTTATAACGGCTTTCAGTATTTTTCCAACTCGTGTATACTTTCTAAATGCCCTTTTGGCGTCTTTGCCTTGTGTTTTCAAATGGTATTTTCTGACGGTAATTGGGAACTATGTTTTGATAAATATTTGAGTATTTAAAACATTACCGTCTTCGCCTCTTTGGCGTATTTGAAACATTTGCGAAAATGATTTTAGCCTTGTGGGTTCCAATATGGGGCCCACGACGCTGTAATATTCCTAGTTGGTTTGTGGTTGTTACAAGAACCTATTTTGAAGAACATACCTCGGTAAAGAAATATGATATAAAACACCACCCAAACAAACAAACCACGCCTAAAACATACTGAGGCAAACAAAAAAACCAACGCGAACAGCTCTCAACCAATAATCCAAAAACACCATGCAAAGAAGGACATAACAGAGAACTACCACCCTTTACGCACTCTGAAAATCACACCATATCCACAAAAAGAAACGAAGCATAATATTCACAAATGGCGGCACACCCACTCCAAAAAACCCACACCCATTAAAACCCAAAAAAAGGAGATCATACCTAGAGCCCAAAATATAGAAAACACCAAGCAACAAAGAAAGAGGGAAAAATCATTTCTGAGACATCGAAGAACAAAATTTCAACGAAACAACTAACGATAAATCAAACATTATAATCTCCATATTCTCAAAAAGACCTACCCAACAGTCTATTAAAAAATAGCGCACAAGGACACTAAAAATCACAGAAAATACAAAACAAACATCACCCACCCAATCGACCGAACACAACTTGCAAAGAAGCCAAAAAAAAAAGAAATACCCACAAACCTGACCGCACGGTCTCTGCCAAAAAACAAACCCCAAACCTCGCACCCAAAAACAAAAGAAACCACAAGAAATTCCGATCCAAAGGCCTGCATAAAAAGAAAAAACATACCCAAATAAAAAAACGCCCAAAAAAAAGGAAAACAATAGGTAAAAATCAGGAATTCTAATAAAACCCTACTAAATAATGACCCCCCCCCCCTCCCAAAAAAAAAAAAACCTGAGGCCTGAATTGCCTGCATAAATAGAAACCGGTTACAAACGTAAATCGAACAAAAAAAAAAGAACAAGAAAGACATCGAAGAACAGAGAACAAATACAAACCTTTTATGACAGAAACCCTAATTAATAAAATCCAGAAACCAAATCGAAGAGAAAGGAGCGTCTACAAAAGCAAGCCAAAAAAAAAACTAAATGTTTTGAAACTAAGGGAACGGATAGAGAAGAGGAGAGATTTGAAAGAAACCAAGCAAGAAGTGTCACCTGCGAAGGAAAAAAGAACGAGGCAGGCAGATGAAGCGGCGGCTACAAGAGAGGAGAAGGAGAGGAAGCACGCAGGTGAAAGAGGCAGGAGGCGGGCGACGAAAATAGGGCTCTTATAACGTCTGCTACAATTAAGCAGAGACTGCTGCTTACCCATCAAGTTGCACTCGAGGTTGACCTACAGATAGGTGATTGGATCAAACTACTCCCAAATACTAACTTAATGTCACAAGCACATCTCATACTGAATCCTAAAGTAAAAGGTTGACGTATGCGTATCATAACCTTACAATCTAATCATTGATTATCTTAAAGCGAAATCCATTTGACTGAATCGAGGTGAGTCATATAAGAGTAGTCTAATCTCATTATCATACCTATAGTGCATGTCCCCACTATTCGTGAGTGCAGACATACACATGTCCAAACATAGGATATACACGTCTTGAGAAAACTTAATGTCCAGTTAGGTTTTATCAACTTGCGGACAAGTTGAGCAATTGAGTTCTAGACACTTCCAGTTCCCTCCTTATCTCACAAGGACTGGAATGTTTCTTCCCGATTGCAAAGATATTATTTCTATTTATTTTCCAAATCAAGAATGCCAATGACATAAAGTAAATTAAAACATAACAATTTACTTTTACAACATGACATACGTTCATAATTAAAAATGAATGTCCTAGCCCTCTCATCCTAGAGTAGCATTCGACGGCATACTCCTAACATAATCCTTAATTAATCATTTGTTTTTAAATGGTGAATACTGAGGTCTTCATTATTTCCTAACAATGAACCTCGTTTATTGGGAAAAAACCTCCTGGTGTTTTGATAAATGCTACATATAGCCGAGTATCATCAGACAGAATATCAACTAAGTATGGACGTTGTTGAAAAAATGATAAATGCTACATACAGCCTGTCCGAACAGCCTGTCCATATAACATGTTCATTCAAGTCTTTCCATACAGCGCAAGATCATACAACAAGCCTAGAGTCAAATCCTACAACTTAGCCTTCACGATACAACAAGATGAGACGTTGGCTACAGCAAATAATGCTGCAGGTTTTTACTTAGGAAAAGTAAAACACAAAACCAACATGACTGAAAAGAAAGTTTAAACCGTTGTGAAACAACATTCTTTATTCAAAAATTATTCACAGTTAAAGTAGTATTTAATACTGACAGGACAATATTTAATGCGGCCGAAGAGACTACCGACGAAAGAGCATTTAATGCGGGTTAAAGGGAATATCTAAAGCATTAAATGAGAATCAACTTTAATTCAAACATTATGGAGCCGCAAATCAGAGTTGTCTTAATCTCACCAATCAGACAACAGTTACATTTATAATGGATCTATTCCCAAGGTTATAAATAACCCCAAGTAAGAGGACATTACTTACTTGAACACTTGATAAGAAGGTGAACACGCAAAAATATTGAAAACTTATAAGATCAAATATTTCTTCAAGCATAAAGCAACATCTGAAGTGAAGAAATATACAAGTCCTCAACATGGATAGCACATCTACAGCAAAAAGCTCATCAAGCCTACGTATGCTGTTTGACTCATGATAACCCATTCTTACTGTTGAGTTACTTAGCCCTGCGTGTACATAATCAAAGCTATTCCGACCTGTGTAGAACGAATAGAGTTTAGGACTAAGCTTCAATCTGTGTGAGAAGAAGCAAGTCGAAGAAGCCCAAGCTAATGTGTGTGAACGGCCAAATCTATTGTCGGCTGTATCAATATGTGGGAACAATACAATGACGAGTTTAGTTAAAATCATACAGTTGTGTAGGACTTGATTTTAATAAACTATTTACTCCTGTATGGAGGACCAGTGGATGTAGAGGGGTTCACCTCAAACTACACTAAACAATGCATCTTTACTTACTATCTTTACTGTTTTTTATTGCCAGTGTGATTTTAGTATATTTAACCTGGAAGCCCTGGAAGCACCAAGCTAACAGGAGACCATCTAGTTGCTGTATTTACAGCAACTAAGTTATAGACTTTCGCTATGCAAACAAACTTCAAAAAAGGATACAACTTATTTAACCCCCCTTCTAAGCTGTTTATATTGTATACTGTGACCAACAAGTGATATTGGAGCGGTTGATTCTACAAAAAATCTATCGATTATTAACTTGAATTAGATCCACAACATCACTAGCATTCATTCTACTTTTTCCATGGATTCATCTATGATCAACAAAGTTCCCATGTTTTTCATTAACGAATTTAATAAGTGGAGAATTAGGATGGAAGCCTATCTGGCCGCGCTGCACGAAGAGATGATCTTTGTCATACAAGAAGGACCTATCAAGACCATGAAGATCAATCTAGCCGCAAGAATAGAAGGACAACCTCATGCATAAATGCTTGAGAAGGAATGAGAATAGTGGACAACTGATGATCGCAAGTGTGCGAATCTTGACAACGTTGCCAAGAATGCACTATTTGTCACTCTTGACAAAGGCACATTCTCCAAGGTAAAGAGCGGCAGGACAACCAAGGAAATCTGGAAGAAACTCAACTTGATATGTGAGAGAACTGAGCTCTCAAAAGAAAACAATATTTCAAAACTAACTTAGCAATTTGAATCATTTGAAATGAAATCTTGTGAAACACTATAGAAACTTGACCTTAGATTTACCGGCATCGTTGGTGGACTTTAAGCATTGGGTAAAGTGTATACCCAAAATGAGAAAAATCTTAAAATATTTAGATCACTCCCTGCCCGATGGAATATTAAGACCATAGCTATGCGGTCTTTAAATGATATATCTACTTTCGATCTCTTCTCTGACCTCAAAGCTTTTGAGTACGATATTGACAGGAGAGAGAAGGTGAAAGAATCACCTGCTAAGACTAAAACACTCACTGTTGTATCTGACAAGAGACAAAGCTATGTCCTGATGACATCCAAAGCCGCATCTAAGGTAGCTGGCAGCGATGATGACATCCTGTCACGAGATGAAATGGCCTTGCTCATGCACAAATTTCGGAAGTTCATTAAGAAATTCGGAAAATCCCCCTATAGCCTAAATCATTTAACAAGGTGACTTCGGACACCAAACTGCAAGGAACCGAGACGCTATGCAAATAAATGTCCTCATCCTAAAATGCAGAAGTTGCCCGAAGCCGAGCAATAAGAAAAGGACGAGAAAAGGCATGTTTGGCAAGGCAAACTAAAGGCCCTGATTGGAGAATCAGAAGCCTCGCCTACATTGATCAAGACAGAGGAATGCCTACAGGAAATCACTGATAGTGACTCCTCCGATGATGAAATCAAAGATAAAGCCTACATATGCTTTATGGATAAAGAAGAATATGATAATGAAGACAATGAGGATGAGGTAAGCTCAACCTCAGCTACTCCTATTAATGCATCATATATATTTAAAAACATGATGAATGAGTTCAGAACAATTTAAAAGGCCTATAAGATGCTTAAACAAGAAAACCTAAAACTCTCTGTCTCAAGTTTAGAGCTGAAGGACGAAAACGATATGCTGAAGAATAACTATGAAAATATATCTCTGGATTGCGAAAAAAGCAAGATCATTAATGAAAACTCATGGAAAGCAATCATCAACTTGCAACCGAACTAAATGAGGTACAAAAAACTCATAGTAAATGCAAGACAAATAATTATGCTTTATTACAAGCTAAAATACAGTTTCGTGAGAAAAGAGAAGAAGAACTAGATACCATCCTCAATTCCTTTGAGAAACCGCCGAGGAGGATGGAAGACATCCTAAGCACTGGGCAGCACGCCCATGACAAACGTGCCTTGGGATACAACTCGTTCTCCAACAAAGGCAAAACTAATATGGTATTTGTTAAATGAGTGGAACTCATTCCAGAACCTAAAGAAGCCCCGAAGGATGTTTCTGTTGTAATAACCGTACTTTTCATGAATTTTTTGGCTTTGACGTTATTTCACTTTTGTTGCTCTTTTAAGCACTTATTGAGATGTTGTTGATTTTAGAGTTTCATACATTTCGGGACATGTTCGTATTGATTAGACCTTGCAGCAATATTTTGAGTGAGGCAGATAGCGTACGCTAGGCGTAAGCTAACGCACGCTATTTCTATTGAGTAGCATGCGCTAGCTATGCCTGTAGCGCACGCTAATGGTCCGGGCTTGGCAGAGGCAGTAGTTGGGTTCTGCCCCCTGGACTAGCAGTTAGCACACATTAGGCATGAGCGAACGCACACTATTCGTGTTGAGTAGCACGCGCTAGCATCGCCTGTAGCGCACGCTAATGGGCTGAGTTGGCAGGGGCAGTGGGGTGATTTCTGTTCTCTGGACTAACAGTTAACGCACGTTAGGTGTGAGCTAGCGCACGCTATAGGTATTGCGTAGCGCACACTAGTGCTGGATGTAGCGCATGCTAGCAAGATGGGCAGTGAGTTTGGAATTTTTGCATGGTAACAGTTAGCGCACGCTAAGGATGTGGTTGCACACGCTAACGTCGCAGGTCAGAAGCTACTGGACTATCGGGTGACCCCGTTAGTGCATGCTAACTTTGAGATTTAGCGCGCGCTAATCAGGCACAGTATATTAGGAGGGTCAACCCTGTTCTTCGTCATTTTTTCACCTCTTTTTTTTTATTTCCAACGAGAGAGCACGAAAGTGCGATTCAGATGCGATTTAGGGGCAGTCTTGCATCAGCTATCATCATCTTTGGTTGAATAACAAAGAGTATACAACATCTAATCCATTCCTTCTCTCCGAATAAAGGTAAATTCCTTAGAACCCTAGTTTGGGGAATTTTTAAGGATTTTTCTTAGATCCGTCCGATCTATCCATTTTGAAGCTTGAAATCCTTGGGATTATGATGTATCTACCCCATACTTACATCCCCCTTACGATTATATGGATGTTTTTGTATATTATTCAAATTAGAGAGGGTTTGGATGATTTCCAACCTCTAGATAATTATCCTAAGAGAAATTGTAAATCATAGGTGGGTTTTGGGAGTTTCCCCATGTGAATCGAGTATGGATTGATGATTGTATTCCTTACAATATCTTTTAGGTGCCGGAAGTGCATTCTTGGACCTATCGAGCTTGTACACTTTTCCTCCCGATTCTCGATGTCTCAAAGGCAAGTATATGTTTCTGATTGTATGTTCTCGACTTTGAAAGTGAGGTATATGAATTGTGTGATCATATATATTCACTCTGGGACTGACCGACGGGTCCTCGGAGGGTTCCGTTGCCTTTGGTGCGGTTCCATGAATATTTTTGGGTTAATCACTCTGGGAGGGTCCGACGGGGCCTTGGAGGGTTCCGTTGCTTCTGATGCGGTTCCACGGTTAATCATGTATACATTGACTGTTAGGAGTATGCCCCCGATTGCCTCTCAGAGGATGTTGAGTGAGGGAATTGTACTTGTTATTATGTAAATCGTTATCATAAGGCATTTGTATGTTTCTTTATTTACTAATAGTCAGTGGCATTCCTGACTCATAAATATATATATAGAAACTAGTCCGTGTATTTGAGAGCAAAACAGTCCACTCTTTATTGGATAAGGGGATCGGCACTGGAAAGGTTTATGGATCAAATACTTAATCGTTCGCAAGTCGATGAAACTTGACTGGGCGTTAAGTTTATGTGAAGACTTGTATGACGTGTTCTTTGACTTGGAGAGTGCCTGTCAAACACTAATGGTTAGTGGGAGCACACATTGTAGGTATGCTAATGAGATTAGTATACTCGAACCGACTCACCCTCGATTCGTCACACGGATTCACTCCGGGACAGTCAATGACAGAATCATAAGGTTGTGATAGGTATTCGTGAACCTT
Source organism: Orobanche coerulescens (assembly GCA_033398695.1). Taxonomy (NCBI): domain Eukaryota; kingdom Viridiplantae; phylum Streptophyta; class Magnoliopsida; order Lamiales; family Orobanchaceae; genus Orobanche; species Orobanche coerulescens. The sequence continues at coordinate 186,100,432 of CM065801.1, forward strand.
CGACTTGAGAATTTAGTAGCGATGTGCTTGTGACGTTAAGATTTTCATTAGAGTAGTTCGACCAAAAAACCGGAAGGTGGGGGTTAACCTTGACGTGCATCTTGACGGGCAAGTAGCAGGTTCTACTAAATACCAAGATAGGATACTTTCTCATGTTAGTGAACGGGTTATATGTCCTATGCGGTTATTGGGAGATGAGATCATAAGTCTTTGGCCAAAGCATTGGAGCTAGTTGTATTGGATACAAGACAACTCGATGATCTCGATTTGCATTAACTCATGCATAGCGTCAAGTACAGATAGGGTTTGACTGACCGTGACCCTATAACTTGATCGGGACATGTGAGAGAAAAGGGTTTATACGTATACTGGTATTCACGACAGAAAGGTTTTGGAATGATCCCCATCATTCGTTTTCAGTTAGGGTACAGTGTAGGCCGCCAGGCTGGATAGGTGGTGCTACTACTCTTTGGTTCCTCCCATTGCTAACTGAAACGAACCTACCAAGTCGCGCAATAGGATTGACGACAGAATGAATCGATCTTATTCTCTCTTTATTAATATTAGATATTGGACATCTAATTTATTGGACATTAGATGTCTAATTAATTAACGGACATTGGATGTCTAAATTAATTTATTGGATAAATTAATTTACAGCCTAATGAATTAAATAAATTACCTGGTGATGAATTTAATTCACAGATATGATTATTTCTTGGAGAAATTAATTATATTATTTTATATTTGATATAATTAATTAATTGGATTAACTAATTGATATAAATACATCGGATCGGAATAGGGTTTATCTGTTTGGACTCGCGAGAGTCCGAATCGGACCGGATTCATCTGGTCCTTCTAGAAGGCCGAACCACCCCTTGGTTTTGCCTTGGTCTTAGTCTTCCCCTTAATTGGTGGAAGATCAAAGACAGAACATGAGGGATATGATTATTGTTCTTTTGGAAAGAATAATAAAAGGAAGAATTGTGAGATTAAAGAAAAGACTTACAATTTGAGTTGGTGTGGAAAAACTCACGGCAATAACAAGTGAAAGAGAGAGGAAAAGATTCGTCCAAGTCTTCTTCATCTTATTCTTCCTTTTACTTCATATTTTGGAAAGATAATTGAGAGAGATAATTTGATAAATATACTTGGAGTGTATTCATCAAATAATATAGCTTCATGATTTTCCTTCAAGAACTCACAACAAAATGATACAATGAATTATAATTACTCACAAAATGTATTTTTCCAAATGATGAACAAACAAAGAAGATGATGAAAAATATCTCTTTCCTCCCTATTTTGGTGTTTCTCTCTCTAATCTTGTGTTTTTCCAAACACCATATCTCACCAAGATCAGAATTTCTCATCCTAAAGGTCTCCAACACCTTTTTATAAAGTCAAAAGTGCCAAAAAAATCCATCAAATCGTGCAAAATGTCAAAGAAATGGACTTGCAGAAAAGTGACACGGCGTGTCGAACTATCTGGAAAATGCAAAATTGTCTGATGCACGACTCGACCGTGTCCTGTGACATGGTCGTTTTGTACTCTTTCGGAACGTGAAAATCTCACTGAAACGAGACCCGACTGTGTCCTGTGACACGCTCGAGTTGCCTGATGCGGCCCGGGCCGTTTCTTCTTGTTTTGATTCCAGTTTTTTGGTCTTCTTCGGCTTGATCCTTCGCTCTTGTATCAATACATCTCAGAATTTAGCGTATGATATACCGTTTTGAAGCTAATTTCACGAGGAATCTATATAAATGGAGAACACACCCGAATTAGGAGTGATGATTCTGTAATTTGACCGATATTGCTTCAATCTTTATTGTTTTAGGCCCCGTTTTTGTCCTTGATCGTCATAAACTCCAATATTGGCTATGAAAGTGCATATTTCACCACAATCTTTGCTTGGCTACCTATAAATTAAAAATACAACATACCACGCATAAAAGAGAACAAAAATACTAAAAAGCAACAAAAACACGACTAAATAGAATAGAATGAGTCAATCAAGAATCGACTCATCACTTCACCATCCTATTCTAGCCGTATCCTCGGAGGATAATAGGGTGGTAGTTATTCCGGTCGGCTTCCGGCGCGTGACAAGTAAAGGCACGATGTTTCGGTGCTCGGGATTTCAAAAGCTTAACGAATCGGATTCGTGGGGAAGATTACTTAAAGCTTGGGAATCGCATTTGTGAAGAACACCATTTAATCAACGAACTATGGGGATATGATTTCGAATCTTCCTTTGTTTCATTTTATATTCGTATATACGTAGCTTGATCGATCATCTTTTGGGATTCAGATCAAATTTATTTTCGTGTATTGTCTCTGCTGGGCCTTCGTTTTAGGCACCAAATCCCAACAGTGGTATCGGAGCGTATGTCTTGCAATCGTATATACGATATTTAGCATTTGGAATGCTTGATTGAATGGTTAATGATTTGGAATCATTTATTGTTATTATCATGGTATATATTCGATTGTTCATCGTAGTTTAATTTTCGTAAATATATATATAAATATAAATCTTTATTTTATAGGAAATATGATTTATATTGATGATATGAAAGTCGAAAAATATAGGTATTAGATATCCGGTCGGAAATATAGCCTCGAAATGACGTGGGACGTCACCGGAACGAGTCCGGGAGAGGTTGCCGTGCGGTTTGGGACTACTGGCCCACACTCTGGGCTGATGGACCGCGATCTGGACTCTTGGGACCACGGTCTAGGCCTGGTCTTGGCCCCGCTTTGCGTTCCAGCTTGTTCGGACCGCAGTCCAGCCCCCTCCCGGTCCTATTTCGGGCTTGTTTTTCATGTATTTCAGAAAATTAATTTCCCGCATTTTAAATTGGATTTAATATGATTAAAATGATATATGATATTTCATTTTATAAGGGAAAACTGATTTATTAGAATACTTGTGATTGACCGAATTACTTTGAGCGATTTCATATTACCGATTGTGTTAATTGATTGGATCAATTCTATTTAATAATTAATTATATATATTTGTTGGATCAATATATTCTATATGCAATCCATTATTTAGTATTTATTGGATGAATGATTTTTGAATGGGGATTTGGTTCATGGACCTAGTTTTGAATCATTCGGTTTCATTCGATTGGGTTGTAAAGACCGTTTTGAGTCTATTTATTTTGCTAGAAATATTTGTATCTAGGATGTAATTTTTCAATATAAAATTTATATGTAATAACGAAGACCGTAGGAATATCCGTTTGAGAAGACGAAGATTCAAGACTGAAGACATGTAATTAGATTACGACGTTTTTGTTCTAGGAACGGTCCGTGAACTACATGTTGGTAGCAACTAGGTTGTGAATATTTATTCATATGGTATGAAGCTACAAACGCGCTTAAATGAATTAATGTGCAAAGTGTAACATTAATCACAAAAATTCTCCCATGACAAATTATTAAGTTTAAAAGGTTTCAAGGTTTTCCTTCCCTCCATCGAGCTTTCGAAAAATTGAAATTCAAACCAGATATGTTATGCTTCCGAGTTATCAGGGTAGTCGTTCGGGGAGGGTCGATAAATCACCGAGAGTGCATTGGATGCCTTCGGTCGGAGCAAATTTTATCCCTAGAAACCTGTTCGGTTGACGGATAAGATTCAATTGTGAAACTGATCAGCGTCGATGGTATAAACTTAACTTGTTCACGAACTTTAGAAACCGTATAGGTTGAGGGGAGTGAACAAGGGGAAAAAGAAGATCGAATCGTCCATTAGGTGGGTTGGTGTTGGACACCACTTCCGAATTTCTCATGGGAGTGTGTTATTCCGATAAAAATAGTGGGAGCTGGGTTAAAAGAATAGAAAAGACCTTAATTCTAAACTCAGATCATAATTGAATGAGTCAATAATAAATCTGTCGTACTTAATATAACACCCCAATTCACAAATGGGACATTACACGCCGTAGAACCCTCGTGAGGTCTACCAGGCTGACTCATGACACGTAAACCACAATAATATCCCAAAAGATGTACTCAAATAGTAAATAAGGTCGTGGCCTCGGCCAAAACATTTTAACGGAGTACATGAAACATAAGTTAAATACCAATTCATTGTCCACTGAGTTTAAAAAAAATAAACAGTCTAACTCCACTACTCAACAAATGCAATGACAAAACAGGAAAATACAGACTCGAGCCACATCATCATGCCAGCCCATCCTTTGCATGCGCATCCCGTGCTAGCTCCTCAGCTCGACTAGTACCTGAAATGCATAAGACGCATTTCCCCCATTTAAGGGGTTAACATTCGAATAGCTAGTGCAAGTACACAATTACACAACATTATATACATACACGACTTAACGCAAACAAACCATTAGGAAAATCATTTTAAAAATCAATATTCCGGAATATCACATTTACATCAAAACAATATATCATCAAGTTTTCCAGATCACAAACATCCACGCTTGGTAACTCGCGACCGTACCCATTAGTATCGGCCCCCAGAGGTCCCGTCGGACCATCCCTAGGTGGAAGAACATCAACACACGCACACAAGTCCACTTAGTGGCCATACCCATTAGTATCGGCCCCCGGAGGTCGTCGAACCATCCCCGGTGGAAGAGTAACCCGGCACAATCATTGATAATCCAGTTTACATCATTCGCATCAAAACCGTACACACATAATGAAATATAATACATGTACTTGCCTTGAATAAGACGAAACGAAGGAAACGACAAAGGAATAGGTTTCGGTTCGAACAATCCTCCTAAATCCGTTCCTAACACAATAACGGTATACAACAAGTCTCAATAGTGCGTAAAGGTAGGAATTAATCTTAATTCTACCCATTGGAACAATTTGTCGGTCATTACGAAGTCCAAGACAGTTAAAATCTAACAATGGAGAAACTACGAGGTTAAATTCGTTAAACTATAATGGAAATAAGGGATTTACGACTACACAATCGTAATCTAACAATTCGTTGAAGCTAAATCGGATTAAAAGGGAGAATTATGCCAAAAATCCCGAAATCCCCAAAAACTAGGGTTCAACGAAGTATACCTCGATTCGGATGGAGAATGATGATGATTAACCTTCCTTGGAACGCAATAATCAACCTTTAGAAGGTTTCTATGGATTGCACAAGACGAATCGCTCCAAATCTCTCAAAGGAAACTCACGTCGCGAGAAAGAAAGAAAAGGAATGAAATGAGGCGACTGAGGATAAGTCGAAATTAAAAGGCACGGCGGCGTTACGTACGTTAACACAAGCTGTTAACGTACGTTATGATGGTTACATACGTAACCCAACACTGGTTAACGTACATAACAAATAGCATGCACTAAAAATGCGAAGGCCATAACGTACGTTATGGGTCATGCATAACGTACGTTATGCATGCTGCAGTTCCCAGATCTGAATATTACATTTTACACAGTCGATACAACGACGAAACGCGACACAAGGATAGAACCAAAAGTGTAAATACAAGGTGTTCATAAGAACGAAGCTGAGTGTTGAAGGAAAATGCACTTCTAACTACCGAGGAAATCCAAAATACGACAAGGAGGGTAAAGGCACCCTAAACTCTTAAGAAATTACAAAATGGTCCAAACATTCGAAATTCAAGACACAACGTCGGATTAACAATCCGAAACTCACAACATGAGCAACTCATCCAAACGAACTCATAGAAACAGAGAAATAATGAAATCGAATGGATTTTACGAGAATCGAACATAGTTACAACAACATATAATTCAAGATGAAAATATGTAAGAACGTCGACAAAACTCGTCCTGATGGAAAAACCCCAAGAACAAAATAGATTAAGAATCCCAACCCAGTAATAAGCGAGTCGTCCGAAACGAACATACACCAAAGATAAAAATTACCAAAAATAGAAAACATGGATATTACATTCTCCCCCCTAAAAATAAGTTTCGTCCCGAAACTTACGACACGAATAACTCGGGGTACCTCAACCTCATACTCTCTTCCATCTCCCACGTGGCTTCGTCGGATCCATGCCTCGACCATTGCACTTAACCAAATGAATGGTTTTGTGCCTGAGTTGTTTCACCCGACGCTCTAAGATCTGAATTGGCCTCTCCTCGAAGGTAATGTCGGGCCCTAACTCGATCTCTCCAAAATCAATAATATGGCTAGGGTCAGTCGTACTTCTAAGTAGGAAACATGAAATACGTTATGCACGTGGCTCAGGGACGGCGGCAAGCCTAACCGATATGCAAGCTCTTCAACTCTCTCTAGAACCTCGAATGGTCCAATAAATCTCGGACTAAGTTTACCCTTCCGACCGAAGCGGTAAACTCCCCGTGTCGGCGACACCTTAAGCAACACATGGTCTCTCACCTCAAACTCCAACGGCTGGCGACGTCTATCGGCATAAGACTTCCGTCGACTCTGAGCCGTCAATATCCTATCGCGAATCAAAGCAATCTTCTCTCTCGTCTCAACTACCATATCAGGCTCGGTACCAATTAGCTCAGATGAATTGTCCCAACACAACGGCGATCTGCACTTCCTACCATACAGTGCCTCAAATGGTGCCATTTTGATCGAGGCGTGCCAACTATTGTTGTACGTGAACTCGATCAATGGCAAGCGCGACTCCCAATCATCTTTCCAATCCAAGGCACAAGCTCTCAACATGTCTTCCAGTGTCTTAATCGTCCGCTCAGACTGTCAGTCTGTCTGAGGGTGATAGGATGTACTAAGCCTCAACTCGATCCCCAAGGCTCGATGAACGGCCTGCCAAAAATGTGAGATAAATCGTCCATCACGATCCGAAACAATACTCTTAGGAGTCCCATGCAACCTCACTATCTCCGCAATAAACACTCGTGCTAGCCTCTCTGCCCCCCAAGTGTCCTTAATACCTAGAAAATGAGCTGATTTGGTTAGTCGATCGGCAACGACCCAAATCATGTTCATTCCAGTCCGAGTCTTAGGCATACTGGTAATGAAATCCATAGAAATATCCTCCCATTTCCACTCCGGGATAGGAAGTGGTCGTAAAAGCCCCGCGGGTCGCTGATGCTCGATCTTGACCTGCTGACAGGTCAAACACCTCGACACAAACTCGCTAACGTCTGTCTTCAAATTACTCCACTAGTAGTTACTCCTCACATCCTTGTACATTTTACTCGTACCAGGGTATATGGAGTAAGGTGTGGTATGAGTTTCACTCAAGATCTTCTGTCTCAGCTCAATAACGCTCGGTACACATAGTCTGCCGCGAAATCTCAAAACTCCATCATCGTGAACCACAAATCCAGGGGCTTTACCCTTCCTCACATCCTCCCTCAACTGGACCAAAAACGGATTGTCATACTGCTTCACCTTGATATCATCAGTCAAGGACGAAGTGATCTCTAACGCACATAACTGATCCTGAACTCTCTGAACCCAAACCTCGATATTCTCACAAATAAAATCTCGCTGGATCCTATTCTGTGGTGTAAGTACCTCTAACATCTGTAAAGCCATCGGTTTTCGGCTCAACGCATCAGCCACTACGTTGGCCTTAGCCGGATGATAAAGTATCTCGAGGTCGTAATCTTCAATTAGCTCCAACCACCTACGCTGTTTCATATTCAACTCTTTCTGACTGAAGATATACTTCAAACTCTTGTGATCCGTAAAAATCTTACACGACGAACCATAGATATAATGCCTCCAGATCTTTAAGGTGAAAACGACCGCAGCTAACTCCAGATCGTGCGTGGGGTAATTCACCTAATAAGGTTTTAACTGGCGGGATGCATAAGCAATAACCCTATCTTTCTGCATCAAAACACATCCGAGCCCGAGGCCCAAAGCATCACTATATACCACGAAATCTTCGTTCCCCTGAGGCAACGCTAACACGGGTGCGGTAGTTAGTCGTTTCTTCAACTCGTCAAAACTACTCTGTCTGTCTGCGGTCCACTGGAATTTCTGAGTCTTCTGGAGCAACTGCGTGAGTGGTCTAGCGATCTTAGAAAACCCCTCAAAAAATCTACGGTAATATCCGGCGAGACCCAGAAAACTCCTCACCTCCTTCACATTCTTAGGCGGCTCCCAAGCCATCACTGCCTCTATCTTCTGCGGATCTACCCGAACTCCCTCTGCTGAAATCACATGCCCGAGGAACATCACTTCCTCGAGCCAAAACTCACACTTAGAGAACTTCACATACAACTGCTCAGCTCTCAAAATGTCTAATACAATCCGGAGATGTAAGGCGTGCACCTCCCGACTCCGTGAATAGATAAGAATGTCATCGATAAAGACGACTACGAATTTGTCCAGATACTCAATAAAAACTTTGTTCATCAACTGCATGAACACTGCTGGGGCATTGGTTAGCCTGAAAGGCATAACCACAAACTCGTAATGGCTATATCTCGTCCGGAAGGCAGCTTTCGGTATATCGCTATCCCGAATACTCAACTGGTAGTAGCCCGATCGCAAATCAATCTTCGAAAAGATTGTCGCCCCCTGAAGCTGATCAATCAGGTCGTCAATCCGGGGCAAAGGGTATTTATTTTTGATGGTTAACTTGTTTAATTCTCGATAGTCGATGCATAAACGAAGCGATCCATCCTTCTTTTTAACAAATAGTACGGGCGCACCCCAAGGTGATGCGCTCGGTCGAATATACCCTTTATCTAACAACTCTCCCAACTGATTCTTCAACTTTAACATCTCCGACGGTGCCATACGGTTCGGTGCTCGAGAAATAGGGGCCGCATTCGGCTCAAGATCAATAGGAAACTCCATTTCTCGCTGTGGTGGTAATCCCAACAAGTCATCCAGAAATACGTCGGGATACTCGCTAACAACTGGAATCGACGACATGTCAATCCCACCACCTTCTGCCTGTAGAGCGTAAGACCAGTAGCCGACACAACCTTGGTTCGGAAGTTTTATCGCCTTTAAGGCGCTAATCACACTCCCCTATCTACCCGACACAACCGACGAGAGTATGCTCGGTGCCGTCCTCGGCAACTATCGAGATGGTACGAGTCCGATAGTTCATGATAGCACCGTGACGATCCAACCAATCGTCCCCGAGGATCAAGTCCTCACCCTTAAGGTCTATAACAATGAGATTCGAGTGCCAATCTCGGCTCCCGATCCTCACTGGGCAATCCCTAACTTCCCAGTCCCCAACCATACGATCCCCGCTGGGCGTACCCACTACAAGCGGCTCACACTCAAACAAGCGGTCAAAACCAATCGACTCACACAATCCGAAGAAATAAATGAATGGGTAGCACTGAATAAAAGCACCAAGCTGGATGAGTAAGGATCGAGTGGTACCTGACGCCACTGGAACGTCTGCCTCCTCTGTGCGCCTCATCTGATACAATCGGGGGTGAATTGAACCAGAACTTGATACTGTACGGCGATCCGGCTGACCCCGACCCCTACCACGGCCCGAACTCTGCGGAACATGAGTGGCTGGAGTGCTATGTTCCCTCTGATCGGCAGTGGTAGTGGGAACTCTAGCGGCCCTGGTGGCCCTCTCACAATGAGCTGCCCGATGCCCGGTATATCCGCAAGTAAAGCAAGTAACTAACGGAAATGGGCAATCCTTCATAACGTGCTCGGGCTGACTGCAATTAAAACAAACTCTCCCGCTAGATGCAACAGACTGGACCGAACGGTTACCCTGAGATCCACCGGCCTAATGAAACAGCCTCTTTCCAGGTGTAGGAGCAAAACGAGTCCTCGGCGACCACCCTTACCGGTAGAGAATCGCGGTAGTCTTCTGCTTCTTAGCTTCCGAAATCAACTCTGATTCCGGGACGGATATCTCGATCGCTAGAGCACGATCCTGGTATTCCTTCAAAGAGGCACACATGAGCGGTGCCATACTCTGCCTGATATGCGACTTAATACGCATATTGAAGTAACGGATTTTATCAGCCTCTGTCCTCACCTGATCTTTCACGAAACCCAACTGCTGATTGTACGAGATAATAGCCTGAGAAATCGGCACATCCTGGGGTGTGGCAGTAAAGAACTCCACAATTCTGCGTTCTTTGACTGGCGGCGGACAATATTCTGCTTCCATATCAGCCCTGAACTCATCCCAAGTGGCTCGACTGTCTCTGGGCGCAACGGCCTCCCACCATTCCGCAGCTTCCTTATCCAGGAGGTACTGGGCAATATGTACCTTCCTGTCTTCGGGACAAGCTACGACATCAAAGGTCCTGGACAACTGAAAAAGCCAATTCTCCCAACCGAGGGAGTCAGAAGATCCGGAGAAACGATGAGGTGCATCTTAGTCAGCATGCGAAGCCACTTACTAGCTTCCTCTTCGGGTGTCGGGGCGGATTAAGGCGTCCACCACAGGCTATCTGAGCAAGGTGGGCTACTAGCTGTGAAATGCAGCGGTAGCCAGCATCGGCATTATTACCCGATGGCCTTGAATGAGAGGCTGATTCCCATGAAGCCGAGAAAGTGAGCCCTCTTCATTACCAGCACACCGACCATGGCCTCGGCCGCGTCCCCTAGCTGGTCTACCACGACCTCTCAACATACTGAAGAAAATATGAAAAGAACAAGATCAGAAAGATTCACAATTTACAAGGTTGGTGAAGAGACTTACAACCACGGGTCGCACGAAAAGACGGTAGCATGATGATCTTAGGCTCAACGACTAACTCTAACGATGCAACTGATTGACCCAAAATTTACCGACAGCCTAGGTATTCAAAACCTACGCTCCGATACCATAAATGTAACACCCCAATTCACAAATGGGACATTACACGCCGTAAAACCCTCGTGAGGTCTACCAGGCTGACTCGTGACACGTAAACCACAATAATATCCCAAAAGATGCACTCAAATAGTAAATAAGGCCGTGGCCTCGGCCAAAAAATTTTAACGGAGTACATGAAACATAAGTTAAATACCAATTCATTGCCCACGCAGGGGACTTAAACCGAGTTTAAAAAAAATAAACAGTCTAACTCCAGTACTCAACAAATGCAATGACAAAACAGGAAAATACAGACTCGAGCCACATCATCATGCCAGCCCATCCTTTGCATGCGCATCCCGTGCCAGCTCCTCAGCTCGACCAGTACCTGAAATGCATAAGACACATTTCCCCCATTTAAGGGGTTAGCATTCGAATAGCTAGTGCAAGTACACAATTACACAACATTATATACATACACGATTTAACACAAACAAACCATTAGGATAATCATTTTGAAAATCAATATTCCGGAATATCACATTTATATCAAAACAGTATATCATCAAGTTTTCCAGATCACAAACATCCACGCTTGGTAACTCGCGACCGTACCCATTAGTATCGGCCCCAGAGGTCCCGTCGAACCGTCCCCAGGTGAGAAACCACTTCCGCGGCCGTACCCATTAGTATCGGCCCCCAGAGGTCCCGTCGAACCGTCCCCAGGTGGAAGAACATCAACACACGCACACAAGTCCTCTTCTGTGGCCGTACCCATTAGTATCGGCCCCCAGTGGTCCCGTCGGACCATCCCCAGGTGGAAGAGTAACCAGCACAATCATTCAATAATCCAGTTTACATCATTCGCATCAAAACCGTACACACATAATGAAATATAATACATGTACTTGCCTTGAATAAGACAAAACGAAGGAAACGACGAAGGAATAGGTTTCGGTCCGAATAATCCTCCTAAATCCGTTCCTACCACAATAACGGTATACAACAAGTCTCAATAGTGCGGAAAGGTAGGAATTAATCTTAATTCTACCCATTGGAACAATTTGTCGGTCATTACGAAGTCCAAGACAGTCTAACAATGGAGAAACTACGAGGTTAAATTCGTTAAGCAATTATGGAAACAAGGGATTTACGACTACACAATTCTAACAATTCGTCGAAGCTAAATCGGATTAAAAGGGAGAATTATGCCAAAAATCCCGAAATCCCCAAAAACTAGGGTTCAACGAAGTAGACCTCGATTCGGACGGAGAATGATGATGATTAACCTTCCTTGGAATGCAATAATCAACCTTTAGAAGGTTTCTACGGATTGCACCGGACGAATTGCTCCAAATCGCTCAAAGGAAACTCACGTCGTGAGAAAGAAAGAAAAGGAATGAAATGAGGCGACTGAGGATAAGTCAGGAATTAAAAGGCCTGACAGCGCGTTACGTACGTTAACGCAAGCTGTTAACGTACGTTATGATGGTTACGTACATAAACCAACACTGGTTAATGTACGTAACAAACAGCCTGTACTAAAAATGCGAAGGCCATAACGTACGTTATGGATCATGCATAACGTACGTTATGCATGCAGCAGTTCCCAGATCTGAACATTACATTTTACACAGTCGATACAACGACGAAACGCGACACAATGATAGAACCAAAAGTGTAAATACAAGGTGTTCATAACAACGAAGCTGAGTGTTGAAGGAAAATGCACTTCTAACTATCGAGGAAATCCAAAATACGACAAGGAGAGTAAAGGCACCCTAAACTCTTAAGAAATTACAAAATGGTACAAACATCCGAAATTCAAGACACGACGTCGGATTAACAATCCGAAACTCACAACATGAGCAACTCATCCAAACGAACTCATAGAAACAGAGAAATAATGAAATCGAATAGATTTTATGAGAATCGAACATAGTTACAGCAACATATAATTCAAGATGAGAATATGCAAGAACGTCGACGAAACTCGTCCGGATGGAAAAACCCCAAGAAGAAAATAGATTCCGAATCCCAACCCAGTAATAAGCGAGTCGTCCGAAATAAACATACACCAAAGATAAAAATTACCAAAAATAGAAAACACGGATATTACACTTAATGCAGACAAACAATATATCAACTCTCATAATGACAATGAACCCACTTGCAATTCTACTCGAGAAGAACAACCTAACCGGACCAAACTTTGTGGGCTAGCTCCGCAATATGATGATTGTCCTCAGTATAGAGGCACTGGGATACGTCTTGGAGGCGGACATTCCGGCACCTCCAGTGCAGACCAGAGCCAGTTAAGAAGATGTTGAAAACTACAAAAAGTAGATTAAGGATGACATAAAAGTCTGTTCCTATATGATGGCTTCTATGTCAAATGAGCTTCAGTGAGCTCATGAGAAAATGACTACTGCTAGGCAGATTTTATCTCAGTTAACCGAGCTTTATGGTGAGCACAGTCAAACTGCTAGATATGGGATATCTAAAGAGCTTTTCGATGCCAAGATGAAGGAAGGTGAGAAAGTTGGGGACCATGTCCTCAAAATGATCTATATGATCGATAGATTGAAGGCTCTTGATTTTAGGATGCATGATTCTCTACAAATTGACCTCATCCTGCAACCTCTTCCTGATTTCTTCTCACTATTTGTTGTGAATTTCAACTGCAATGAGATTGCTTGCAAAGTAGCAGGGTTGATGAACAAACTGGTAACCGCTCAGTCTCAGATGAAGACTCCGCGGGTGAAGGAGTATGCCCTTATGATTTCTTCTGAACCTCGGATATCTAAAATAAGAAGAAAAAGACCAAGAAGCAGATAGGCCCACAAAGCAAGGACTTTAAGGGTAAGGGCAAGGCCCCGATGGTTCCTAAGAGCAAGAAAAAGGACAAATGTTTCAAATACAGTGAGCTGGGCCACTGGGCAAGAGACTGTCCTGTTTTTCATGGCACTTCAGGTACAGAACTTTTAGTTTTGGAAATAAATTTTTCTGCTACGATATTTTCTACTTCTTGGATACTTGATTCAGCTTCTAGTTCTCACATTTGTACCGTGAATCAGGATCTGGAACAAAGTAGGAAGCTTGGAGCTGGGAAAGTGATGATTACTGTCGGCAGCGGGCATAATGTCGAAGCAACTGACATCGAATCACTTCTTTTGGATTTGGAATCCAGCTTTGTTTTGAAATTATATGATGTACTTGTTTTGCCCAAGGGGCATAAAAACATTGTATCCATTCCGATCATGTATCGGAAAGGCTTTTCATTTTTTATTGGTGATCCTGAAAAATTTACTTTCGAAATAAACTAGTAGGCACTGCTACATTGTTAAATAGATTGTATCATCTAAACCTAAATAACAAAGTCATTGTGAATACTATGACTATGAAGCGTGGTAGGATGAAATTAATCAAGTCTAGAAATGGCATCTTAGACTTGGTCATGTTGGTCAGACCAAGGTTTACAAAATGGAAAAGGATGGACTTATGGGTCCATTGGGATCGGATCCAATTCCAACTTGTGCATCTTGCCTTAAAGGCAAAATGACTAAGTCCCGCTTCACAGGGACTTTTGAAAGAGCCGCTGATAAAGAAAAAAATATAATACACAAAAAGAATACTTCTACAACTTATAATAAGTGAAAAACACCAAAATATATATAAGAATATACATGCTCAAATTTATTTCTTGCAATATTTTGTCATCACAATCATCCGCCGATCTACTCACAATTTACAGAAAAAGTACACAAAGGAGGAAGAAGGAAAAATTTCAGATCCGCCACAATCGCGAGACAACGCCAAGACAACTGCCATAGAAATTTAGATGTAGGCATATGAAATTGGATCAGCAGTAGCTGGAGATGATGGTCTGAAGTTGAAGTCGCAATTGATGATGAGTGATCGTGTTTGATTAGTTTACCGCATTTAGGCGGCAGGATAGAGAGACGGACAAAGCGAGAGAGGCAAAAAGAGATGAGAGGGAGAGAGAGAGGGTAGAGCGAGAGAAGCAGAAAGAGAGGAGAGAGAGAGAGAGAGAGAGAGAGAGAGAGAGAGAAGGGGACAGTGAGTTTGTATATTAGGATTGGTGTGCATGTGTATATGTATATATGTAGTATATGCGGGTATTTTAGGTGTAAAATATAAGAATTATCTTTTTGAGGCAAAAATGAAAATAATTGAATTTTAAGTAAAAGTATTGTTATAAACTTGAGAGTAAAAAAGAGAGTAGAGAGAAAAATAATAATATGTGTATTTCATATAAGGGCCAAATGCCTTAATTTATAGATACAGATTTAGGATTTGAGGGATATAAAGGTCATTCATCAATAGATACATTAATTAAAATATTAATTATAACACTCCTCATTAATTGACCTTTAATACATATTACCTCATTAAAACCTTGGCGAGAAAATGCAGTGGGAAAAAACCCGACCGAAGGGAAAAGAGTAGAGCTAGTCCCCTTGCTGTTAGGAAAAGTCCGGAAAAAACTTGAATTTGCTCCCCCTCATATTGATCATACCGCCTCAGTAGAATCTCATGGGACAAAAACTGAGGGGTAGTAAGAGTTTTTTCTCATACATATCATTCTTATGGAGTATCTATGTGTTGCCTCATCAAAACCTTGTCAAGAAAACCTTGCGGGAAAAAATTGATCGAAGGAAAAAGAGTACAATTACTCTTTATTTTATATCTTAAGGAATAACTGATCTCTCCAACATTCTCATTATTTCATGATTATACTCGTCAAAACCTATTTATTAAAAAACTGGTAAGAAAAATCCTAATGGCGGGAAAAAGTACATTATTCATGTTAATACACCATCCTAGTTGCTGTGAGACCCAAGATTTTTGCCCCTAAATAACTTTTAATTTTCGATCCGTTTTATGAATTCTTTTGTCGGTTTGTTGAACTTGTAACTATTGCCATTCTTCATTCTTAAATTATCGTTCAACTTTTGGATTCTGAATATCGACACGTATCGATTATATGACGTCATCACTGTTATCTTGAGATTAGTGATTGATTGGCACTATTCTCGTTGCGAAACTCATGATCCCATATGTATTACTTTTCATAACCGTATATTTTGTTCTATAATTCTGACTGGTGATGAGAACCCAATCTGCAATATCATTATGGGTCATCCTGGTTGTTGGGTTTTTATTGAACTAATAAGATTTATGATCTTATCATATATCGAAATAGTGCAGCAGAAGTATAAATATAATATGTAAAACCCTCTGAGGATCCAAGTATATTAACAAAGTACGAAGAACAAGATTGTTACCTCTTGTAGCGTGTTTTCGATCGAGCCTTCTACAGACATTGCACCATCCTAGTTGCTGTGAGACCCAAGATTTTTGCCCCTAAATTACTTTTAATTTTCGATCCGTTTTATGAATTCTTTTGTCGGTTTGTTGAACTTGTAACTGTTGCCATTCTTCATTCTTAACTTATCGTTCAACTTTTGGATTCTGAATATCGACACGTATCGATTATACGACGTCATCACTGTTATCTTGAGATTAGTGATTGATTGGCACTATTCTCGTTGCGAAACTCATGATCCCATATGTATTACTTTTCATAACCGTGTATTTTGTTCTATAATTCTGACTGGTGATGAGAACCCAATCTGCGATATCATTATGGGTCATCCTGGTTGTTAGGTTTTTATTGAACTAATAAGATTTATGATCTTATCATATATCGAAATAGTGCAGCAGAAGTATAAATATAATATGTAAAACCCTCCGAGGATCGATTATATTAACAAAGTACGAAGAACAAGATTGTTACCTCTTGTAGCGTGTTTTCGATCGAGCCTTGTACAAACATTGCAAGAAGCGAGCGTCTTCTACGGTATCCACACAACGAACAAGTTCCGAGCATCTAATGGATGACTAGCTCCGATTCAATAAATATTTCACTTAAATCAATTTGAATATAGGTATGTTCTTGATTATGGTAAGAACAAGAACACCAAGAATTTTATTCAAATGTTCTTGAAATTTGATCTAAAATAACAACTATGAATCTCATTCAATATGTTATTAAAGATCAAACTCACAAGATTAGATGAAGATAGATGAGTATTTTAAATACCTTTCTTGGTCAAAGAATCAACCGTCAAAGATATGAAGATATATTCTTGATCCTTTTGATTATTCAACTCTTGAATATTATCTTCAAGACCTTTTGAGAGAGAAATATCAAAATCAGATTTTTGATTCTCTCTACACAAATTATATCTTCTCTTGTGTTTGGTTAAGTGTGGGGGCTATCACAATACACTATTATATAGCCCTCTACATGGCTAAGGGTTCACCAACCCCTTCACCAACCATAATCAACTGGAATAAAATATTTGCTCTGCTCGTTTAAGTGTGTGGCCCTGTAGGTTCTAATTAATACGAAAATGAGTATAAAAACAATTTTACGATTCATAAATCATAAGCGGCCTTTATCTAGACATTATGACCATCCGCATTAAAAGAATTAATTAAATAAACCGAGCGAAATCCGTTCTGATATAATATTTAATCCTCTCATCGCGCGATATCCTAATTAAGCATAAGGCATGGATAAGTCGATCTTATATAGCTTAATTAATATTCTTGATCTCAAGTTACAATTGGCAAATTCAAATATTTATCAATAACTCTTTATTTGTCAATTTGAGCATGGCCATGCATTTAAATAATTTAAATTATCAAGGGCCCGTGGATATCTTCTCCGTTTTATAGCAGGGACAAGTCCCCTCTAGACAAATTACTTCCCTCTGCATAAATCGTACCGCATCCAATCACAAAATGTATGGTCCATTGTTACAGAAGACGTTGGTATTGTGTTAAAATATGATACTCATTATATAGGAAACTGTAGTGTCTTTAGGTATAAGGACTTAAATAATATATAACAATTAGAGAAATTATAATGACTTAATCCATATATAATTCTCTTTGTTAGGTCATATCCAATACGATGTCTCTACATGTATCTATGATGTGATATAACATCTCATGTTCATGATTAGTAAAACATAGCCATCGTATCATTATCATACTAGTAATCATATTACTAGGGATATCTAGAATAAATATTCTTTAATGCTTTAACGAGCTTTACTATCAAGTCACATACTTGATGATCGTAAGCAGAAGAGATCTTCTACAAACCATCCTACAGAGTCTGCCTCATATAGTAAAGGAACGTATTGTGTTGGATACAGCATATAGTCTGAAGGTGTTTTACTTTAGAAAAGTAAAACACATCCAACAGCACTGATAAAAAAGCTTTTAACCATTGTGACATAAACATTAGGGACAACCTTCAGAATCTCCTTGGTCTTGGGGCTTGGGACAGGTTCCAACCGTTTGACAAATACCGTACTGGTTTTGCCACTGTTGGAGAACGAGCTGTACCATAAGCCACGTTAATCAAGAATATGTTGTTAAGTGCTCAGGATATCTTCCATCCTACTGGATGATTTCTCAAACGACTTGAGGATGGTCTCGAGTTATCCCTCTCATTCTTCAAGAAGTTCTATCTTGCTTCCAGTAAAGCATAATCGTTTGTCTTATATTGTTAATAGAATTTACCTCATTTAGTTCAGTTATATGTTGATGATTGCTCTACATGAGTTTTTCATGTGTGACTTTGCTATTTTCAAAGACATATTTTCATAGTTGATTTTCAGCAAGTTATTTTCATCCTTCACCTCTATGTTGGAAAGTGAGAACTCTAGGTTTTCTTGTTTTAGCATCTCATGGGCGTGTTGAATGGTTCTAAACGCATTCATCATATTTTCGAAAGTATGCGATGCATTGACATGATTAATTGAGTTTGAGCTTAGCTCATCATCACTTTTGCCATATACAACATGTATTATCTTCACTCTCATCATCAAAGGAGTCAGTGTCAGTGACAGCCTATAGGCACTCCTCTGTGTTGGTTATTGTAGACGGTGCTTCTGATTTCCTAATCAGTGCTTTTAGGTTACTTCTCCAGACACGACGTTTTTCATCCTTTTCTTGTTGTCAACCTCTGGTAGCTTTTGAACTTTGAATGAGGACATCTATTTGCAGTGTCCTGGCTTCCTACAGTTATACCATAGGTTAGAGTCTCCCGAGGGGGTGACTCGAAACTCACCTTGAAGGTTTTTGGTTTGTTGGGAGCCTTTCATGACTTCTTGATGAATTTTGAGAATTTGTGCATGAGCAATGCCATGTCATCATGTGACAACATGTCATCATCGTTATCAACAACTTTGGATGTGTTGGATGCATAGCTCTTCCTGTCGGATACAGCGGCAAGTGTTGTAGTCTTGGCGGGAGACTCCTCGGTCTTTTCTCTCTTGTATATATCATACTCAAATGCTTTGAGGTCATAAAATAGGTCAAATGTAGTTATTTCATTGAGGTTATAAGATACACGCAGATTTGTGGTGTTAATGTCCCATTGGTCAGGGAGTGATCTAAAGTTTTAAGGTTTTTCTCCTTGTGGGAGTACACTTTGCCCTGTGCTTCAAGTTCACAGACAATGCCAGTGAATTTTAGATCAAGGTCCTCAAGAGTTTCAGTAGATTTCATTTCGAAAGATTCAAACTGCTAAGTGAGTTTTGAAATTTTGTTTTCTTTAGAGCTCAGTTCTCTCACAAATCATCTTGAGTTTTTTCCAGATTTCCTTGGTTGTTTCACAGCTCTTCACCTTGGAAAACACGCCTTTGTCAAGAGTGACAAATGGCACATTCTTAGCAACATTATCCAGGTTCGCTCGCTTGCACTCGTCAGTGGTACACTGATCCCTGGACTTCTTGAGAATCTCGGCATGAGATTTTCCTTTCACCCTGGCAGCTGTGTTGACCTTCATGATAGTGATAGGTCCTTCTTGTATGATGAAGAATATCTCTTCATGCGTCGCAGACAAGTGGGCTCCCATCTTGATTCTCCAATCATCAAATTCATTAATAGAAAACATAGGAGCTTTATTGATCATTGATGTATCCATGGTAGTAAATAGGATGAATGCAAGGGATAAAAATGCATTTTTGAAAGCTTGTAATTTTGGATCTGATTCAGGTTAAAATTCTACTGATTCTTTGTAGAATCAATCGCTCTGATACCACTCGTTGATCACAGTGTACTTTAATGAAATCTTAGAAGGAGGGTTGAATAAGATGTACTCTTTTTCCAAGTTTAATATGCAAAGCAGAAGTCTTAATACAAGTTGTTGTAGGTACAGCAACTAGATGATATCTTGTAGCTTGATGCTTATAGGATTTTCAGAGTAAGTAATCACATGCCGTAATAACACAGTATATATATGAAGTAAGAACACAAACTTTAATGTGGTTCGAGGCAACTTCCTCTATGTCCACAGGTCCTGCACGCAGGAGTAAAAGTTTATTAAAATAAAGGTGTGCACAAGTGTATGATTTTAACTAAGTCAGTGACTGTATCATTCACATAATTGATACACATGACTATAGCTTTAGGCCATTCACATAGATGGCTGTAGGCTTCCTTGAACTCACTTCTTCTCACATAGATTGAATATTCTGTTAGTTTTTTTATGTAACTAATAAGATTTATGATCTCATCATATATCGAAATAGTACAGCGGAAGTATAAATATAATATGTAAAAACCCTCCAAGGATCCAAGTATATTATCAAAGTACGAAGAACAAGATTGTTACCTCTTGTAGCGTGTTTTTGATCGAGCCTTCTAGAGACGTTGCAAGAAGCAAGCGTCCTCTATGTATCCACACAACGAACAAGTCCCGATCGTCTAACGGATTGCTAGCTCCGATTCAATAAAGATTTCACTTAAATCAATTTGAATATAGGTATGTCTTGATTATGGTAAGAACAAGAACACCAAGAATTTTATTCAAATGTTCTTAAACTTTGATCTAAAATAATAACTATGATTCTTATTCAATATGTTATTAAAGATCAAACTCACAAGATAATATGAAGATTAGATGAGTATTCTAAATACTTTTCTTAGTCCAAGAATCAATCTTCAAAGATATGAAGATATCTTCTTTATCCTTTTGATTATTCAACTCTTGAATATAATCTTCAAGACTTTTGAGAGAGAAATATCAAAATAAGATTTTTGATTCTCTATACACAAAATATGTCTTCTCTTGTGTTTTGTAAAGTGTGAGGGCTATCACAAGACACTCTTATATAGTCCTCTAAATGGCTAAGGGTTCACCAACCATAATCAACCGGAACAAAATAGCTGCTCTGCTCGTTTAAGTGTGTGACCCTGTAGGTTCTAATTAATATGGAAATGAGTATAAGAATAATTTTACGACTCATAAATCATAATCGGCCTCTAGCTAGACATTATGACTACCCGCATTAAAAGAATTAATTCGACGGCACGAACGAAATCCCATTACTGTATAATATTTAATCCTCTCGTCGCGCGATATCCTAATTAAGCATAAGACATGGATAAGTCGACCTTATATAGCTTAATATATTCTTGATCTCAAGTTACAATTATCCAATTCAAATATTTATCAATAGCTCTTTATTGATCAATTTGAGCATGACCATTCATTTAAACAATTTAACTTATCAAGGACCCATGGATATCTTATCCGTTTTATAGGAGGGACAAGTCCCCTCTAGAAAAACTACTTCCCTCTGCATAAATCGTACCGTATCCAATCACAAACTGTATGATCCCTTGTTATAGAAGGCATTGGTATTGTGTTAAAATACGATACTCATTATGTTGTAAACTGTAATGTCTTTAGGTAATAAGGACTTAAATAATATATAACAATCAGAGGAATTATAATGACTTAATCCATATATAATTCTCTTTGTTAGGTCATATCCAATACGACATCTCTACATGTATCTTTGATGTGATATAATATCTCATGTTCATGACCAGTAAAACATATCCATCGTATCATTATCATACTAGTAACATATTACTAGGGATATCTAAAATAAATATTCTTTAATGGTTTAACGAGCTTTACTATCAAGTCACATACTTGATGATCGTAAGCAGAATATTAATTCAATATTATAATAATAAATGTCTCCACATTATATTATTAAACAGTAAACTTAGAGCATAATACTAACAGTCTCCCACTTGCTATTACTCCTATACAGACATAAACTGAAGACCCATAGCCTTTATATGACCATCATTCTTCGCTTGAGTAAGCGGCTTGGTTAAAGGATCCGCTATGTTATTATCCGTGTGAACTTTGCATATCTTCACATCGCCACGAGTGACAATCTCTCGAATGAGGTGAAACTTTCTAAGTACGTGTTTGGATGCTTGTTTTGATCTTAGTTCTTTAGCTTGTGCAATAGCTCCATTGTTATCACAGTGCAAATTTATTGGATCAACAATTCTAGGAACAACATCCACTTCACCAGAGAACTTCCTCATCCAAAAAGCTTCTTTAGCTACTTCCAAAGCGGCTATGTACTCAGCTTCCGTCATAGAATCAGCTGTGGTTGGTTGTTTGGAACTCTTCCATCTAACAGCACCATCATTCAAGCAATATATATATATATATATATATATATATATATATATATATCCAGACTGCGATTTTGAATCATCTTGGTCTGTCTCAAAACTGGCATCGACATATCCATTAAGGACCAAATCCACTATCTTGACCACCATATACCAAGAACATATCTTTAGTCCTTCTCATTTACTTAAGTATGCTTTTGACTACGGTCCAGTGAGCCTCACCAGGATCAGACTGGTATCTTCTGGTTGCACTCAATGCAAATGATACATCTGGTCTAGTACATATCATGGCATACATGATAGATCCTATAGCCGAAGCATAAGGTATCAAGCTCATTCTATCTCTCTCTTCTTTCGAACAAGGACTTTGAGTTTTACTGAGTTTATGCCATGTGACATAGGTAAGAACCCTTTCTTACTATTAAGCATACTGAACCATTTCAGTACCTTGTTAACATATGTACTTTGACTTAGGGCAAGAAGCCTTTTAGATCTATCTCTATAAATCCTTATACCAGTATATAGGCAGCTTCCTCTAAGTCCTTCATTGTAAAACATTTACTTAGCCAAAACTTTACACTTTGCAAAATAGGAATGTCATTTCCAATGAGTAGGATATCATCCACATAGATACTAGAAAAACAATAGCGCTCCCGCTAATCTTCTTGTAGACACAAGGTTCATCTTGATTTCTAATGAAACCAAACTCTTTGATTTTTTCATCAAAATGAAGATTCCATCTCCGGGATGCCTACTTCAAACCATAAGTGGCTCTTAGAAGCTTACATACTTTATTAGGATTATTAAGATCGAAAAAACATTCGGGCTGTATCATATGCACATCCTCATCTAACTTCCCATTCAGAAAAGCGGTTTTAACATCCATTTGCCATATCTCATAGTCATAATATGCTGCTATGGCAAGTATAATTCTAATTAGTTTCATCATTACGATTGGCGAAAAGGTTTCATCATAGTTAATACCATGAGTCTGTCTGTATCCTTTTGCCACGAGTCATATTTTGTATGTTTGTATAATGTCATCCATGTCCTTTTTCTTCGTAAAGATCCATTTTCAACCAATTGCTTTGGAACCTTCATGAAGATCAATCAAATTCCATACTTGATTATCATACATGGATTGCATTTTGGATTTCATCCCTTCAAGCCAACTTTCGCATTCAATGCTAGTAGTTGCATCATTGTAGGTTGTGGGCTCATCCAGATCCATGAGTTCCATATTGTTGTCATCTGTGATGAGAAATCCATATCTCTCAGGTTCACGATGATTACATATAGACCTATACGGACCTGGTATAGAAGAAGTTGTCTCAATATCTCTATTGTAATACCCGGTTGAGAATTCATTTATTTTCACTCAGTAACTATCACTCAGAATTTTTTTCACTCAGTAATAATCATTCATCACTCATGTTCATTCAGTTGTAACCACCATTTGGCGTATTTTGGGACCATATCAGTAGTTGTTGTCTTTCATCGCTGTTTGAATCGAGCCGAGATTATTGTCATCATCATCATCATCATGTTTTAATTTCAGTTTGAGAGGTAGCGCACACTACACATTCTGTCTAGCCTGCGCTAATGGAGTGCATGTAACGCACGCTATGATTTATTATTAGCGCACGCTAGCGCAAGTGGGGCAGACAGTCCAGAAGGTACTGGGCTGATTTGGAAAATTCGTAGCGCACGCTACGAGTGGTAAGTAGCGTACGCTAATGGGGTGCAGGTAACGCACGCTAAGTCTTCAGAGTAGCGCGCTAAGCGCGCTTTCAGGCGAAGGGCGATGGGTTACGGACTCCGAGATTTTGGATATCAACTATCGTGTAGCGCACGCTAACATAAGGTTAACGTCGCTAAGAAAGGCCATTAGCGCACGCTACCAAAGGTACTTAGCGCACGCTAACGATTCGATCGAAGTCTTGGACTACCGGTACACTGTTAGCGCACGCTAATATCGGGAGTTAGCGTGCGCTAAGGCTGGGTCGATATAAATAAGACGATTCGATCCAACCTTCGTCATTTCTTCATTTCTCAACCATTTCGGACGAGATTGGGCGATTCGGAAAGGTCTTTTCGAGCTACAATCATATAGCATCATCTTCAAGCTCCTAAGTTGGATTAATCATCATCTAATCAGTTTCATCACTCCAAATCAAGGTAATGATTCTTGGATCTAGAATTCGGATCTTGGGTGTTTTGCTTTCGATCTCTTCGTGTTAACTCGATATTATGTTGGAAAATGTTAGATATGGATTATCTATCTTGGATACATGTATTTCTTCGAATTGATTGGTGTAATTTTTGGAATTTATGAATAATTGAGGAATTGTTCAAGAACCCTTACGGGTTGACTTTGGAATTTTGGGGGGTTTTCGACTAGATGTTGTTGAAATTCCGATTTAAGTATTCCTATTGGATTATTGATGGTATTCATGAAGTTTTGTTGGATTGAATCATTCATTGAAGGTTGGTTTTCGATATTATTGGGTTTAGTTGTAAACAATGGGAGATTGTTTATAACGTGGTTGTTTTAATGCCCCAATGAGTTTTGGGTAGTGTTGTATCGACTTTTGAGTTGGTTATGATCATGTTTGATTCGTATATTAAGCGAATTGTTGGTGCTTGTGTTATTCAAGGTTGTTCGAGCGGCCGATATTCTCCATTAAGGACGTTGTTCGTGGAAGGACTTTCTCGCCTTCGGTTTGAGGCAAGTTTTATACTTGTACTAGTCATTGAGATTAATGTCATCATATATGTGTATAAATGTGTTGTATCATTCCGAGACTTAGTCTCTTCATGAATTCATTGATATTAAGAGATCGTTCGATACGATACCTTTCGGCAATTTTGCCAGATGTTTATTGTTGTTCGTTAACGGCCGATTCAAGGCATTGTGATACTCATTATTAATGTCATTGTCGATATCCGGTTCGCGGTATCGATGTATCGATTGTTGTTAATATAGATGTCAATTTAAGACATCGTTGAGATAATTGTTATTCCTGTTTGGATTTTCATTAAAACTGTACAAGCCGATTAAAGGCATTGGCTTATTCATTTCTCACCTTCGTCGTCGGTAACCGATTAAAGGTGCCGAGGCATCCTTCATATCATTGTTATCGAATTGCCGTTCGCAGGCAAATCGAAGTGTTCAATCATTCATCATATCATTGTCATCGATTGGCCGCTCTTAGGCAAATCGAAATGTTCAATCATTCACTATATCATTGTATCGATTGACCGTTCTAAGGCAATCGAGGTATTCAATCATTCATCATATCATTCACATTGATTAGCCATTATAAGGAAATCGAAGCGCTCAATCATTCATGGAATCATCCGCTGCATCACTGTCATCAGTTGGCCGTTCTAAGGCAATCGAGGTGTTGAGTTGGGACTGTCGAGGATGGTGCTGGCCGACTCAAGGCAGCATACCATCCCAAATTGTGATACGGCTTCGTGCCGTGGCTTCGGCCCTATTTGTGATACGGTTTTCATGCCGTGGCTTCGGCCCTAATGGTGATACGGCTTTCATGCCGTGGCTTCGGCCCTAATGGTGATACGGCTTTCATGCCGTGGCTTCGGCCCTAATGGTGATACGGCTTCGTGCCGTGGCTTCGCCCTAATCAATATGACTTAGGTGTTTCGGCTTCATGTGATTGTGATATTTGACACTTCTGTGAGTGGTTTTTAGGCCTTGTGATTGTCTTGTTAATTTCATTGGAGCCTTCGGGCATTGTGATTCATATTCAATCTAGTTAAGTCTGGTTCATGTCGTGTAATTCATTGTGGTATTCTCGTGATTATGATTCGCCGTTGGGCACTTATGTTCTAACCTCGTCGAGCGGTATTAATAGTATGCCGTGGGCATAGTATTTCACGAATGCTCGGTTCTTACCTTGGTTTGTGAGCATCTCGTATTATTATCATCATTGTGCGTTTCATTCTGCCTTTGGATGCATATCATGTTATACATGTATTTGATGTTCATTATCTGGATGACTGACCCCGTGGGGGCAGAACATGTTTTCATGTTTTAGGTGCTTGCGAGGAGAGAGTTGAGGCACAGGGGCATGACGATGGCGATGAGGCATTCGAGCGATACTAGTCCGAGTTGTTCATTGTTGGTCAGTCAGTTGGAGTGTACTCCAGTCTTGTCAGTTGTTGTCGTGTTGTATTACCCGAACAGATGTTCGTGGATGCCGTTGTATTTCATTTTGGCCATGTAGGCCACTTTTGTCGTTGAAATTCCTTATCGGAATATTTGTGTCGGATGTCATGGTAGGGACTATGTTTTTCCCTTGTTGTTAATTTAGTGTATTTTAGTCATGTTCGCCTGGTGGATCTCCTGGAGTGGGGTCCACGTCACTGTAATAACCTAATGGGATTTGGGGGTGTTACAGAAGATGGTATCAGAGCGCTTTGGGTTGTGAAATACCCTGATATGTGAGTTATGTGGCTCTACCGAGGCGGTAGTAGTGGGACTGTCAGTTTATGACAATCTAGTCAGTCGGGTTTTATGAGTCGTAATATTTGTACGACTGCACGAGTCACTCATTCATCGAGTCGTCATCAGTGAAGACTAGTATCGTGAGACCTCGAAGCTTCGTATGACCTGTGTAAGGACTCGATTCTCTTTATGTTCATACATTCATCATGTCATTAATTGTACATGCTTTGTTGAAACATATATGTGATATTAGTGTTATGATTGATTCATGACTAATTGTTTTGGGGTACGTGTGACTTGTGTAAGCATTAAGGATCAACTCATTCATCAGTTAATAATCCCCAATCATCATTCTGAACTTGTCGATCATGTTAATTCATTCATCACTCAGTCAATCTCATTGCTCAATTAATTCATTCATCACTCAGTCAATCTCAGGACTCAGTTAATTCATTCATCACTCAGTCAATCTCATGACTCAGTTAATTTATTCATCACTCAGTCAATCTCATTGCTCAGTTAATTCATTCACCACTCAGTCAATCTCATGACTCAGTTAATTCATTCATCACTCAGTCAATCTCATGACTCAGTTAATTCATTCATCACTCAGTCAATCTCATGACTCAGTTAATTCATTCATCACTCAGTCAATCTCATGACTCAGTTAATTCATTCATCTCTCAGTCAATCTCATGACTCAGTTAATTCATTCATCACCCAGTCAATCTCATTGTTCAGTTAATTCATTAATCATCCAGTCCATCTCACTGTACAGTTGTTGATCTAGTAGATCGAATTTTCAACCTTGTTAACTTGTTCAAGGTAATCATTTCAGGAATTTCATCAGGTAATCATGTTACCTCATTTGATGTTTCATACGATTTTATCATACTCCGACGTAATGTCGACAATCATTTCATTACATCATTAATGCATTCATTGTGTTGGAGCGTGTATGCTCATTATTGTCACTCTGTAACGTAATCATAATGCGATATTCATGCGGAATCTATAATCATCATGTGGCTTTCCTGCTTCAGTATGGATAGAGCTGCCAGAGGACGCAGGGGAGGAGGCCGCGGTGCGGGCCGAAACCCGGGATCTCGTGTGCATGCCCATGCGAATTCGAG
This sequence comes from Orobanche coerulescens, assembly GCA_033398695.1. Lineage (NCBI taxonomy): Eukaryota > Viridiplantae > Streptophyta > Magnoliopsida > Lamiales > Orobanchaceae > Orobanche > Orobanche coerulescens. Next base: position 186,128,311 of record CM065801.1, read on the forward strand.
TGGTATCATTAACTCATCAAATAGCGAGGCTACTCATTCATAAGCAGATAATCAGTCGCTGTCAGGGAGTCGTACCCGAGAGGCATCTCATTCGGAAGGTGTTCGGGTTGACCCATTCACATTTATGCAGGGCATGATGGCCCAGATGACTCAGATGACGCGGATGATGGAGACCATGCAGACCTCGATGGTTCGTGGTCCACCACAACAAGAATTCCAGGAGCCGTTTCATGGACAGACTGGGAGAGTGAATCAGATTGTTGGTGATATCTCTCGTCAGAGGCCGCCTACTTTTGAGGGTTCGTCGGAACCAGCTGATATTGTTCATTGGCTTGAGCATTTTGATAAACTCTTCGACATGGTTCAGTGTCCGGAAGAGAGTAAAGTGGCGGTAGTGGCTTACTACTTGAGTAAGGGTGCTTATTCTTGGTGGCTTTCCGTGAAACCCACCGATCGTGATTGTGTTTGGGGCGAATTCAAGACTCTCATGATAGAGAGGTATTATCCGGCTCCACTTCGGGAAGCTAAGTTATCAGAAGTTTTGAACCCCGAATCCGTCGAGGACGAGGGTGTTATTGTTATTGCTGAGAAGTTTCAGGGACTACTTCAGTTTGCTTCATCAGTTATCCGTACTGAAGTGGATAAGATCAAGTATTTTAGCAAGAGGCTAAATCCGCAGTTGAGGATGCAGTTGTTCAACCACAATTGTAATTCACTTAGTGAATTCATCGGGAAGGCTCTTGGAGCAGAGCTTTTGATCAAGGAGCTTACTCGGAAGCATCCTTCAGTTCCTTCGGGTGAGAGGACTAGGATGCTGACTCGTTCAGAGGGACATCGGGCTCCGACGTCCAAGAGGTCGTTTTCCAGTCGTCTTCGTGCTGAGAAAGCATCTTCCTCTCAGACGACGAGTTTGACTGTTGTTTGCTTTAACTGTGATTCAACAGGACACGTTAATACTCGGTGTACGGTGCCAACTATTGTCTGTTTTCTGTGTGGGAACCCGGGACACCTTCAGAAATACTGCAGGAGTTCTAGTGCCGGTAGATCTCGAGAGGGCCCACAAGCCTCGAGCGATTTTGTTACTCCAGTCCGTACTTCATCCAAGGGGTCCTATCAGGCTTCGAGAGCCCGAGGTAAGGACATTCATCACCGGTTTTGAGCAAGTTAATTCTTGCTCAGTAGTAGGTTAATCATTCATTTCATTGTCGTTCATTCATTCATATAATTCATTCATCATATATATCAATCATGTTGGGACTCATAATTATCGATTAATCATTCAATTCAGGAGGAACGACGGTTCCAATCACTTCAGGGAGCTATCACTTATTAAGTTATTAATTCACCTCGGTGAGTCATTCTTAATCCTTGTTGGATTTCGATTCATTATCATTCATTGGGATCATTTTGTTCTTGTGACCTTCCGGGATCATATTGTGCGGTGAGTTTAGATTTGGGTCTACCTTAAATCGTTGAGATAGAGGAGATCGATGACATGGAAGGATAACGATGTTGAATACATTTGAGATGTAACCTTGTTTTTGGATGACTGTGTAACTCAATCCGTAGTAATGTATCGTGACTGTGGATCATTTATTCTTGATCTATTTTATTATGATCATATTTGAGAATCTTGAGATTTGGGTCAACTGTTGGGAGTTCACCCCTTCGGCGTTGTGCTCGAGATTTCGTGATAATTTGGGAAATCGTTCACTGTGATTCGAGACGTCAAGTCTTGGGGACTTGGGCGTGCGATTGATTTGGTCCTGAGGACTAGATGTGCATTTTTGTTTTCAGATCATGATGGATAGTTCATATCCCGAGTTGTTTACCCTTAGTTTCGAGGACAAAACTCTTTTAAGGGGGGGAGTATGTAATACCCGGTTGAGAATTCATTTATTTTCACTCAGTAACTATCACTCAGAATTTTTTTCACTCAGTAATAATCATTCATCACTCATGTTCATTCAGTTGTAACCACCATTTGGCGTATTTTGGGACCATATCAGTAGTTGTTGTCTTTCATCGCTGTTTTAAATCGAGCCAAGATTATTGTCATCATCATCATCATCATCATGTTTTAATTTCAGTTTGAGAGGTAGCGCACGCTACACATTCTGTCTAGCATGCGCTAATGGAGTGCATGTAACGCACGCTATGATTTATTATTAGCGCACGCTAGCGCAAGTGGGGCAGACAGTCCAGAAGGTACTGGGCTGATTTGGGAAATTCGTAGCGCACGCTACGAGTGGTAAGTAGCGTACGCTAATGTTGTGATTCGGTGCCTAAAACGAAGGCCCAGCGGAAGCGGTAAAACGAAAATTAATTCGATCCGAATCCCTACGAGGATCGATCGAGCTACGCATATACGAATATCAAAACGAAATACAAGAGATACGAGAAACATACCCTCGTAGTCCGTTGATTAAATGGATAACCTTCTCTTGAGCTATTCCCCAAGCTCTTGAACGATCCAACGCCGAAAACACCGCGTCTCTACTTGCCACACGCCGGAAAAACAACCGGAACGACGATCACCTTGCTATCCTCCGAGGATACGGCTAGAGCTAAGTGATGAAGCTATATATGTAAAGATTATTACACTCTAAGTGTTTTAATCTTACTCTCTCTATATGATTTTCTCCCAATTTTTCTCCAAGAAAAATTAAGAAGAAATGAATGAAGAAGAACACCAAAATTTTCTCTTCCCTCTCACTAATTTGATGTCACAGTTTGAAAATGAGGAGAGTTGATGCTTTATTTTGGTCTTCAAAATTTATCCACATGATTAAGTCACCCACCATATCTCCTTTTCCCTTAATATAAGAGATATGAAATCTCAAATGTCAAAAGTCTTCCAACAAGAAAACAAGACTATGATCAAGGTAGGAAATTAAGGTGGGGCCGCCTCTAGAAGAAATCGGACGAGTTCGGTTCGCTTCGACTCCCGAGAGTCCAAACAGATAAACTCCGATTCCGTTCCGATGTATTTATATCGATTAATTAATCCAATCAATTAATCACATTAAATACATAATAACATAATTAATTTCTCCAAGAAATAATTATATTTATGAATTAAATTAATCACCCAATAATTTATTTAATTCATTAGGCCGTAAATTAATTTATCCAATAAATTAATTTAGACATCTAATGTCCCAAAATCAATTAGACATCCAATGTCCAATAAATTAGATATCCAATATCTAATATTTATAATGAGAGATTAAGCTCGATTCATTCCGTCGTCAATCCTAATGCGCGACTCGGTAGGTCCGTCTCAGTCAGCAATGGGAGGAACCAAAGAGTAGTAGCACCACCTAGCCAGCCTGGTGGCCTACACTGTACCCTGACTGAGAACGAATGATTGGGATCATTCAAGAACCATTCTGTCGTGAATACCAGTAAACGTATAAACCCTTCTTTCAAATGTCCCGATCAAGTTATAGGGTCACGGTCAGTCAAACCCCATCTGTACTTGACGCTATGCATGCGTTAATGCAAACCGAGATCATCGAGCTGTCGTGTATCTAATACAACTAGCTCCAATGCTTTGGCCAAAGACTTATGATCTCATCTGCCAATAACCGCATAGGACATATAACCCACTCACTTACAGGAGAAAGAATTCTATCTTGGTGTTCAGTAGGACCTGCTACTTGCCCGTCAAGATGCACGTCGAGGTTGACCCCCGCCTTCCGGTTTATAGGGTCGAACTACTCTAATGAAAATCTTGACGTCACAAGCACATCCCTACTAAATCCTCAAGTCGAAGGTTCACGAATACCTATAACAACCTTTCGATTACATCTTTGATCGTCCCGGAGTGAAATCCGTGTGACGAATCGAGGGTGAGTCGGTTCGAGTATACTAATCCAATTAGCATACCTATAACGTGTGCTCCTACTAACCATTAGTGATCGACAGGCACTCTCCATGTCAAAGAACACGTCATACAAGTCTTCACATAAACTTAACGCCTACCAAGTTTCATCGACTTGAACGATTAAGTATTTGAGCTATAACCTTTCCAAAGGCCGCCCCTTTATCCAATAAAGAGTGGAACGTTTTGCTCTCAAATACACGGACTAGTTTCTATATGTTTATTTACGAGTTAGGAATGTCAAGAACTACCAAAATAAAGAAACATTCATTTGCCTTATATAAATGGTTTACATAATTACAAGTACAATGCCCTCACTCAACATCCTCTGAGTGGCATTCGAGGGCATACTCCTAACAATCTCCCACTTGCACTTAATGCCACACACTATGGTATCTAATACCCATGTTCTCCGATGACGCTCCAAGCTAGTCCGAGAAAGTGGCACAGTCACTGGATCGGCGACGTTGTCGGCCGAGTCTACTCAGGCAAGACAATGTATCCCTTGCGAACAAATTCTCTTACGAGATGATACTTTCTCTCAATATGTTTGGTGTTGTGAAACCTCGGCTCCTTGGCCTGTGCTATGACTCGTCGTTGTCGCAGATACGAACAGCAATTTCAAAGACATGGTATCATTTGAAGTTCTCCTAGAAACTTCTTAATCCGTAACCCTTCCTTGGAAGCCTCCGAGGCCGCTTGATACTCACCGACAGTGGAATCGCTAGCCGCGCTTTGCTTGGCACTACGCCAAGACACCGCTCCTCCATTAAGAGTAAATATGTAGCCAGTGGACATAGAGTCGCCCTTCGTCCTTGGAAGTCCGAATCGGTGAATCACACCACATCCAAATCACCACCGCAATACATAAGAAACATATATATATTTCTTCTCAAGTACTTGAGAACGTTCTTTACAAAGATCAATGTTCCCTACCCGGGTTTGCCTGAAACCTACTCACCACGCTTACGGCATGCGCGATGTCGTCTTGTACACAACATAGCATACATAAGGCTACCCACGTCCGAAGCATATGGTATATTACTCATTTCCTTGCGTTGTTCCTCACTTTGAGGACACATCTTCAAGGTGAGTTTTATTCCATGTTGCATCGGTAGGAACCCTCTTTTAGAATCATCCATCTTAAATCGCTTTAAGATCTTATCTATATAGAGGGCTTGGGAAAGGCCTATTGTTCTCTTCGCTCTATCCCTAGAGAGTCGAATACCAAGAATATAGGTAGCTTCTCCCAAGTCTTTCATGGAGAAATTACTCAAAGCCAAGCTTTCACGTAATCGAGCATTCCCACATCATTTCCTATTAGTAGAATGTCATCTACATATAGTACTAAGAATGCGATCTTGCTCCCACTAACCTTCTTGTATACACAAGGTTCCTCTTCATTTTGCACGAAGTCAAACTCTTTGACCGCCTCGTCAAAACGAAGGTTCCAACTACGCGACGCTTGCTTCACCATAAATGGAACGTCAAGCTTGCATACTTTCGAATATCGACTTCGGACACAAAGCCTTTAGCCGCTCCATATAGATTTCTCCGAGGAATCCATTAAGGAAAGCCGTCTTTACGTCCATTTGCCATATCTCATAATCGTGGTAGGCTATAGCAAGCATCATGCGAATAGACTTGATCATGGCTACGGGCGAGAAGGTATCGTGGTAATCGATCCCTTCCTTTGGGTATAACCCTTTGCCACAAGCCCGGCCTTATAGGCGTCAACCTTGCCATCACCATCGCCTTTCTCTTGTAGATCCACTTATTCCCAATGGGCACTATGCCCTTGGGGCGGTCTACTAGAGTCCGGACTGATTTACATGCATCGAGTCTATCTCAGCCTTCCATAGCTTCACGCCATTTCGCGAGTCTACATCCACCATCGCTTGGTCATAGGTTGTTGGGTCGGTCTCTTTGCTATCACTTGGAACCTCATGGAGACCCGGCTCCTCCAAGTGCACAAGCCCATACCTCTCGTAAATGAGACACCCTACTAGACCTACGAGGTGGTTGCACTTGTGTTTCGTAAAGTTCGGTTCCAGCTTTCTTGCAGTGTCTCTCGAGGTGTTTCATTGTATTCTTCTAAAGAAATACTTCTACTCGCTCCGCCTTCCCGAATGAACTCATCTTCCAGAAGTGTGCTTGTAAAGCAACAATGATCCTTCGATCTTCGGGCATGTAGAATAGATATCCCATCGTCCTGCACGGAATCCAATGAAACGTCCCTTCGCAGACCTAGCTTCCAACTTTTCCACCTTAGTCTTCTTGACATAGGCGGGACATCCCCAAATCTTAATATGATTAAGACTTGGTTTCTCGCCTCCCACATCTCATGTGGAGTTTTAGGAACGGATTTGGAAGGACATCTGCTCAAGATATACGCGGCGATCAGTGCATACCCCCACGTAAATCGGCAAGTCAAGATAGCTCAAGATGGAACGGACCATGTTCAACAGGTCCGGTTCCTTCTTTCGACACACCATTTAACCGAGGAGTACCTGGAGGTGTTAGTTGTGAAACTATTCCATGTTCCTTAAGGAACTCAACAAACTCCGTACTCATATACTCGCCACCTCGGTCCGACCGAAGTGCTTTGATATGATTACCAGTTTGTTTCTCGACTAGGGCCTTGAATTCCTGGAATTTCTCAAAGGCCTCGGATTTATGTTTCATTAAGTATACATATCCATACCTAGTATGATCATCTGTAAACGTAATGAAATATTGATATCCGTCACGTGCTACTTCCAAAGCACCACATACGTCGGTATGGATTAATCCCAGCTTATCAGCGGCTCTTTCAAATGTCCCTGTGAAGGGGGACTTAGTCATTTTGCCTTTAAGGCAAGATTCACAAGTAGGAAAGGGATCCGATCCCAATGGACCCATAAGTCCATCTTTTTCCATCTTGTAAACCTTGGTCTGACCAACATGACCAAGTCTAAGATGCCATTTCAAAACTTGATTGTCTTCATCCCTACCACGTTTTCTAGTCATAGTATTCACAACTACTTTGTTGCTGAGATTTAGATGATACAATCCATTCAACAATGTAGCAGTACCCACTAGTTTATTTCTAAAATAAATTTTGCAGGAACCATCACCAATGAAAAATGAAAAGCCTTTTCGGTCCATGACCGGAATGGATACAATGTTTTTGTGCCCCTTGGGCAAAACAAGTACATCTTCTAAAGTCAAAACAAAGCCGGATTCTAAACCCAAAAGAAGTGATCCTATGTCGGTCGCCTCGACACTATGCCCGCTTCCGACTGTGATCATAACTTCTCCCACTCCAAGCTTCCTACTTTGTTCCAGATCCCGATTCACGGTACAAATATGAGAACTAGCACCGTAATCCAAGATTCAGAAGTAGAAAATACAAGAGCGAACAATTTGTTTCCAAAACTAAAAGTTCTCAGACTAAGTGCCATGAAGAATCGGACACTCTAGCCCAAAGGGCCCACTCACCGCACTTGAGACAAGCATCCTTTTTCTTCTTGTTCTTCGGAACCATCGGGGCCCCGCCCTTACCCTTACGGTCCTTAACTTGTGGTCCAGCTTTGCTTCTTGGTCTTTTTCTTCTTGTTCTTAGACCTCCGAGGTCCGTAAGAAATCACAAGAGCAGACTCCTTCATCCGCGAGTCTTCATCCGAGACCGAGCGGTCACAAGTTTGTTCATTAGCCGACTAAATTACATGCAATCTCATTGCGGTTGAAGTTCATAACAAACCGTGAGAAGGAATCGGGAGAGACCGCAGGATAAGGTCGGTTTGGAGAGAAGTATCCATTTTGAAATCAAGAGCCTCCAATCTCTCGATCATGGATATCATTTTGAGGACGTGTTCCCCAACTTTCTCACCTTCCTTCATCCTTGCACCAAACAGCTTGCTTGGATATCTCATATCTAGCGATTCTGCGTGCTCACCATAAAGTTCGGTTAAGTGAGATAGAATCGCCAGAAGTCATTTTCTCATGAGCTCTCAAGCTCATTAGACATAGAAGCCATCATGTATGCACGGACTTTTACGTCATCCTTAACCCACTTTTCGTGGTTTTCAATCTCTTCCCGATTGGCTCGGTCCGCACAGAGGCGCCGAATGTCCGTCTCCAAGACGTATCCCAAAGCCTCTATACCGAGGACAATCATCGATTTCTGAGCCAATCCACAAAGTTAGGTCCCATTAAGGTGTTCTTTCGAGCGAATCATGAGTGGATTCATTGTCATATTGAGTTATGTCTCGCATTAAGTATAACAGATTAATTAGTGACTTGTTATATTATGTTCGAGTATAGAATTAAGGTCTTTTCTATTCTTGTTACCCAGCTCCCACTATTTTTATCGAATAACACACTCCCATGTGAAATCCTAAGTATCGTCGCTCTACTTCATAGTGGTGATTGAGTTCTTTATAAATCTTAATAGAGGGCAACCGAACAGTTTCTAGTCTATCAATTTTCATAAAGTGGTGTCCAACACCAACCCATCTAATGGATGATTCGATCTTCTTTTTCCCCTTGTTCACTCCCCTCAACCTATACGGTTTCTATGGTTCGTGAACAAGTTAAGTTTATACCATCGACGCAAATCAGTTTCACAATTGAATTTTATCCGCAACCTATCGTGTTTCTAGGGATAAAATTTGCTCCAACCGAAGGCATCCAATGCGCTCCCAAGAATTTATCCGTCTCCCCGAACGACTACCCCGATAACTCGGAAGCATAGCACATCCGGTTTGGATTTCAATTTCCCGAAAACTCGATGGAGGGAAGGAAAACCTTGAAACCTTATAAACTTAATAATTTGTCGTGGGAGAATTTTCGCAATTAACGTTACTCTTTGCACATTAATCATATTAGCGCGTTTGTGGTATTCATACAATATGAAAAATCCATTCACAACCTAGTTGCTACCAACATGTGGTTCATGGACCGTTCCTAGAAAACAAAACTCCGTAATCTAATTACAAGTCTTCGTCAATCTTCGTCTTCTCGAAATGGATCTTCCTCCGGTCTTCGTCATTACATATAAATTTTACATTTAAAATTGCATCCTAGATACAAATATTTCTAGTAAAATAAATAGGCTCAAAACGGCCTTTACAACCCAATCGAATAAAACCGAATGATTCAAAAACTAGGTCCATGAACCACATCACCATTCAAAAATAATGCATCCAACACATTAAATAAATGGCATTCATAATGAATCAATATTGATCCAATCAATATAAAACAATCCATCCAAAACGAATTAATCCAATTAATTCAAACAACCGTTAATTTTAACTTGTTCCGACGAGAAAATATTTCATTAAATTAATTCCCCTAAGAATAAAATTACCATAATTAAATCTTAGTCAAATTAAATCTAATTTAATTTGTGGGAAATTAATTATCGAACGAAATATAAAAACGGAGTCGGAAAACACGGCTGCCAAGCCGGACATCGCCAGCAGTTGCCGAAAGGTGGCCTCGCAAGTGCCGAGAACGGCCGGACGCTGCCGACCAGACTCGCTCTCGCCGCCGCCAGGTAAGGCGGCTGGCGCTCAAGCCGGGTCCGTTTACGTTGCCTGCTTTTTTCGCCCGATTCCAAAAATAATATTTTTCTAATCTTTATATTACTCATTTAAATCAGTTTCTCAAAAGAAAAATAGATTTATATTGTAACATAAAATCATGAAAAATTAATTTTTAGATGAACAATAGAAAATCAACGATTAATACGATTATGATTCCAAATCATACACCATCTAATCAAGCATTCCAAATGCTAATATCGTATATACGATCGCAAGACCACGCCCGATACCATCGTTGTGATTCGGTGCCTAAAACGAAGGCCCGCCGAAGCGGTAAAACGAAAATTAATTCGATCCAATCCCTACGAGGATCGATCGAGCTACGCATATACGAATATCAAAACGAAATACAAGAGATACGAGAAACATACCTCGTAGTCCGTTGATTAAATGGATAACCTTCTCTTGAGCTATTCCCCAAGCTCTTGAACGATCCAACGCCGAAAACACCGCGTCTCTACTTGCCACGCGCCGAAAAACAACCGGAACGACGATCACCTTGCTATCCTCCGAGGATACGGCTAGAGCTAAGTGATGAAGCTATATATGTAAAGATTATTACACTCTAAGTGTTTTAATCTTACTCTCTCTATATGATTTTCTCCCAATTTTTCTCCAAGAAAAATTAAGAAGAAATGAATGAAGAAGAACACCAAAAATTTTCTCTTCCCTCTCACTAATTTGATGCTGCCGTGAGGTGCTGAAAATGAGGAGAGTTGATGCTTTTATTTTGGTCTTCAAAATTTATCCACATGATTAAGTCACCCACCATATCTCCTTTTCCCTTAATATAAGAGATATGAAATCTCAAATGTCAAAAGTCTTCCAACAAGAAAACAAGACTATGATCAAGGTAGGAAATTAAGGTGGGGCCGGCCTCTAGAAGAAATCGGACGAGTTCGGTTCGTTTCGGACTCCCGAGAGTCCAAACAGATAAACTCCGATTCCGTTCCGATGTATTTATATCGATTAATTAATCCAATCAATTAATCACATTAAATACATAATAACATAATTAATTTCTCCAAGAAATAATTATATTTATGAATTAAATTAATCACCCAGTAATTTATTTAATTCATTAGGCCGTAAATTAATTTATCCAATAAATTAATTTAGACATCTAATGTCCCAAAATCAATTAGACATCCAATGTCCAATAAATTAGATATCCAATATCTAATATTTATAATGAGAGATTAAGCTCGATTCATTCCGTCAATCCTAATGCGCGACTTAGGTCCGTCTCGAAAGAATGGGAGGAACTAAAGAGTAGTAGCACCACCTAGCCACTGGTGGCCTACACTGCACTCTCGACCGAGAACGAATGCTTGGGATCATTCAAGAACCATTACTCGTGAATACCAAGAACGTATAAACCCTTCTTTCAAATGTCCCGATCAAGTTATAGGGTCACGGTCGACCAAACCCCATCTGTACTTGACGCTATGCATGCGTTAATGCAAACCGAGATCATCGAGCTGTCGTGTATCTAATACAACTAGCTCCAATGCTTTGGCCAAAGACTTATGATCTCATCTGCCAATAACCGCATAGGACATATAACCCACTCACTTACAGGAGAAAGAATTCTATCTTGGTATTCAGTAGGACCTGCTACTTGCCCGTCAAGATGCACGTCGAGGTTGACCCCCGCCTTCCGGTTTATAGGGTCGAACTACTCTAATGAAAATCTTGACGTCACAAGCACATCCCTACTAAATCCTCAAGTCGAAGGTTCACGAATACCTATCACAACCTTTCGATTCCATCATTGACTGTCCCGGAGTGAAATCCGTGTGACGAATCGAGGGTGAGTCGGTTCGAGTATACTAATCCAATTAGCATACCTATAACGTGTGCTCCTACTAACCATTAGTGATCGACATGCACTCTCCATGTCAAAGAACACGTCATACAAGTCTTCACATAAACTTAACGCCCAGTCAAGTTTCATCGACTTGCGAACGATTAAGTATTTGAGCTATAACCTTTCCAGTGCCGCCCCCTTTATCCAATAAAGAGTGGAACGTTTTGCTCTCAAATACACGGACTAGTTTCTATATGTTTATTTACGATTTAGGAATGTCAGTAACTACTAGTAAATAAAGAAACATTCATTTGCCTTATATAAATGGTTTACATAATTACAAGTACAATGCCCTCACTCAACATCCTCTGAGTGGCATTCGAGGGCATACTCCTAACAGCTAATGGGGTGCAGGTAACGCACGCTAAGACTTCAGAGTAGCGCGCGCTAGCGCGCTCAGAGCAGAGGACAGTAGGTTCTGGACTCCAGGATTTTGGATATCAACTATCAGGTAGCGCACGCTAACATAAGGTTAACGTACGGTAAGAAAGGCTGTTAGCGCACGCTACCAAAGGTACTTAGCGCACGCTAACGATTCAGTCAGGGGGTACTGGACTACCCGGTACACCCGTTAGCGCACGCTAATATCAGGAGTTAGCGTGCGCTAAGCTGGGTCAGTATAAATAAGACAGTTCAGTCCAACCTTCGTCATTTCTTCATTTCTCAACCATTTCGGACGAGATTGGGCGATTCGGAAAGGTCTTTTCGAGCTACAATCATATAGCATCATCTTCAAGCTCCTAAGTTGGATTAATCATCATCTAATCAGTTTCATCACTCCAAATCAAGGTAATGATTCTTGGATCTAGAATTCGGATCTTGGGTGTTTTGCTTTCGATCTCTTCGTGTTAACTCGATATTATGTTGGAAAATGTTAGATATGGATTATCTATCTTGGATACATGTATTTCTTCGAATTGATTGGTGTAATTTTTGGAATTTATGAATAATTGAGGAATTGTTCAAGAACCCTTACGGGTTGACTTTGGAATTTTGGGGGGTTTTCGACTAGATGTTGTTGAAATTCCGATTTAAGTATTCCTATTGGATTATTGATGGTATTCATGAAGTTTTGTTGGATTGAATCATTCATTGGAGGTTGGTTTTCGATATTATTGGGTTTAGTTGTAAACAATGGGAGATTGTTTATAACGTGGTTGTTTTAATGCCCCAATGAGTTTTGGGTAGTGTTGTATCGACTTTTGAGTTGGTTATGATCATGTTTGATTCGTATATTAAGCGAATTATTGGTGCTTGTGTTATTCAAGGTTGTTCGAGCGGCCGGTATTCTCCATTAAGGACGTTGTTCGTGGAAGGACTTTCTCGCCTTCGGTTTGAGGCAAGTTTTATACTTGTACTAGTCAATGAGATTAATGTCATCATATATGTGTATAAATGTGTTGTATCATTCCGAGACTTAGTCTGTTCATGAATTCATTGATATTAAGAGATCTTTCGATACGATACCTTTCGGCAATTTTGCCAAATGTTTATTGTTGTTCGTTAACGGCCGATTCAAGGCATTGTGATACTCATTATTAATGTCATTGTCGATAGCCGGTTCGCGGTATCGATGTATCGATTGTTGTTAATATAGATGTCAATTTAAGACATCGTTGAGATAATTGTTATTCCTGTTTGGATTGTCATTAAAACTGTACAAGCCGATTAAAGGCATTGGCTTATTCATTTCTCACCTTCGTCGTCGGTAACCGATTAAAGGTGCCGAGGCATCCTTCATATCATTGTTATCGAATTGCCGTTCGCAGGCAAATCGAAGTGTTCAATCATTCATCATATCGTTGTCATCGATTGGCATCTCTCAGGCAAATTGAAATGTTCAATCATTCACTATATCATTGTATCGATTGACCGTTCTAAGGCAATCGAGGTATTCAATCATTCATCATATCATTCACATCGATTAGCCATTATAAGGAAATCGAAGCTCTCAATCATTCATGGAATCATCCGCTGCATCATTGTCATCAGTTGGCCGTTCTAAGGCAATCGAGGTGTTGAGTTGGGACTGTCGAGGATGGTGCTGGCCGACTCAAGGCAGCATACCAACCCAAATTGTGATACGGCTTCGTGCCGTGGCTTCGGCCCTATTTGTGATACGGTTTTCATGCCGTGGTTTCGGCCCTAATGGTGATACGGCTTTCATGCCGTGGCTTCGGCCCTAATGGTGATACGGCTTCGTGCCGTGGCTTCGGCCCTAATCAATAACAGCTTCGGGCTGTTTCGGCTTCATGTGATTGTGATATTTGACAGCTTCGGCTGAGTGGTTTTTAGGCCTTGTGATTGTCTTGTTAATTTCATTGGAGCCTTCGGGCATTGTGATTCATATTCAATCCAGTTCATGTCGTGTAATTCATTGTGGTATTCTGTGATTATGATTCGCCGTTGGGCACTTATGTTCTAACCTGTCGAATAGGTATTAATAGTATGCCGTGGGCATAGTATTTCACGAATGCTCGGTTCTTACCTTGGTTTGTGAGCATCTCGTATTATTATCATCATTGTACCGTTTCATTCTGCCTTTGGATGCATATCATGTTATACATGTATTTGATGTTCATTATCTGGATGACTGACCCCGTGGGGGTGGAACATGTTTTCATGTTTTAGGTGCTTGCGAGGAGAGAGTTGAGGCACAGGGGCATGACGATGGAGACGAGGCATTCGAGCGATACTAGTCCGAGTTGTTCATTGTTGGTCAGTCAGTTGGAGTGTACTCCAGTCTTGTCAGTTGTTGTCGTGTTGTATTACCCGAACAGATGTTCGTGGATGCCGTTGTATTTCATTTTGGCCATGTAGGCCACTTTTGTCGTTGAAATTCCTTATCGGAATATTTGTGTCGGATGTCATGGTAGGGACTATGTTTTTCCCTTGTTGTTAATTTAGTGTATTTTAGTCATGTTCGCCTGGTGGATCTCCTGGCGTGGGGTCCACGACACTGTAATAACCCAATGGGATTTGGGGGTGTTACATCTATGTGAGTTTAAATCAGTTTTATCTAAAGGTTCAGTATCTATTTGTGGCTCTCTCATCTCATGTAGAGTTATTTTACTCCCCCTATTTTTCTTGGAAATAAATTCCTTCTCAAGGAATACTCTAGATCGAGCAACAAACTCTTTGTTCTATGATGGGATGTAAAAGTAATATCCTTTAGTTTCCTTAGGATATCCCACAAAAAGACATTTATCCGATTTGGGTGATAATTTATCAGTGATAAGCCGCTTCATATGAGCCTCAGAACCCCAAATCTTAAGGAAAGATAAAACAGGTTGTTTCCTTGTCCATATATCATATGGTGTGCTTTGAACTGATTTAAATGGTACTCTGTTTAAAATGAATGCAGCAGTCTCTATGGCATAACCCCAAAAAGAAATTGGAAGATCAACTTGACCCATCATCGATCTAACCATGTCTAACAAGGTTTTATTTCTCCGCTCCGACACACCATTCCATTGAGGTGTTCCAGGTGGAGTTAGTTGTGAAACAATTCCATAATTTTTGAGATGATCGTCAAATTCATGGCTCAAATATTCACCACCACGATCTAATCGTAATGCTTTAATAGTTTTGCCTAACTGATTTTGTACTTCATTTTGAAATTGCTTGAATTTCGTAAACGACTCAGACTTATGACTCATTAAGTAGATATATCCTAATCTGCTTAAGCCATCCGTGAACGTTATAAAGTATTGGAAACCTCCTCTAGTATTTGTATTCATTGGTCCACATACATCAGTATGTATTAAGCCCAATAAATCTGCAGCTCTCTCAGTATGGCCCGTGAAAGGAGCTTTGGTCATTTTGCCTAATAAGCAAGATTCGTACGTATCATATGATTCTAAATCAAATGTCTCCAAGATTCCATCTTTATGGAGTTTGGTTATACGTTTCTCATTTATATGGCCCAAACGACAATGCCAAAAATATGTTTGGTTTAAATCATTTGATTTAAGTCTTTTGACAATTATATTACAGAGAGATTTGGAACTTTCAAGATTTATGGGATATAATCTCCCACTCATCAAGGCATCTCCACAAAAAATACCTTTATTAAATATGGATAGTACACTATTCTCAATAGTAAAGTTATAACCTTCCAAATCAAGGCAAGCAACTGATATAATGTTTCTACCCATAGAAGGAACGCAATAACAATTATTAAGTTCCAATACAAGTCCACTAGGTAGCTTTATATCATAAGTCCCTACGACAATAGCAACAACTCTTGCTTTATTTCCAACACGTAGGTCCATTTCACCTTTTGCCAGTTGTCTACTCCTTCA
This sequence comes from Orobanche coerulescens, assembly GCA_033398695.1. Lineage (NCBI taxonomy): Eukaryota > Viridiplantae > Streptophyta > Magnoliopsida > Lamiales > Orobanchaceae > Orobanche > Orobanche coerulescens. The sequence goes on from CM065801.1 coordinate 186,143,962, forward strand.
CAGCCCCTGCGCATTCACACAAATGTGAGCTTCACTACCGGTATCTAATACCATGATGAAGAAGTAGATAAATTGACTTCTATAATAAGAATACCTGAAGCAGCAGTCTCACTGCTCTTCTGTTTCCTCATTTCTTCTAGGTAGACCTTGCAATTCCTTTTCCAATGACTAGTTTCATTGAAGTGGTAGTAAGCCCCTTCTTTGGGTTGTTTCGATGACTTCTTGAAAGGTTTAGGTTTGAGTTTAGGCAACTTTTGCATTTTACCCTTACCTTTATATTTCGGGGCCATCTTATTCCCTTTGTTTTTATTCCATTTCTTTTGAACCACTAGAACATTAGGAACAACTTTTTTAATGTTTGTCTCAGTTTGTTTTAGTATCCCATGCAACTCAGTAATAGTTTTCTCCATGTTATGCATGTTGAATTTTACTACAAACTGATTGTATTCTGAAGGCAGTGATGCTAAGATCATATCTGTAGTGAGTTCCTGACTGATAGGAGCTCCTACCCATTCAAGATGCTCAATGTAGCCCTTCATCTTAAGGACACGAGCACTCACAGAAGTACCTGAAGACATTTTACAACCGTTCAATGCCTTCATAGTGGCAAACCTATCCTGGCGGGCTTGCTCTTGGAATATTTCCTTAAGCTGACCCATCATTTCATAAGCTTCCATGTCCTCAAACTTATCTGTAGCTCCGAGTTCATGGTTGCTAGCATAAGGCATGTCACATCCAAAGAATCATTCATATGCTTACTATAAGCATCTTTTTGATCTTTGGTGCCAGCTGATTCTGGTTCATCAGGAATTGGGTTTTCCAGAATGTACTGCTTCTTTTCAGCTTTGAGAACAATTCTCAAGTTCCTTGACCAATCAAGGTAATTAGTGCCAGAAAGTTTTTCTTTGTCGAGAATTGATTCAATAAGTTTGTATTGATCGACGCCATTGATTCTACAATATTAATATGCGAAGTTATGCGTGAGATATATTTATTTTAAAATCTGATGATCAAGTAAATGCAAGCATAGCTATGACATGTCCCTCGCAAATAAAAGAAGTTTAGTTTTTATCAATAGAGATGACATCTTATGTCAACATGTTAGTATCAAATATTATGTATCACATACACATATATAAATTATAATCTAACGATCGAATAACCATAGACACAACTTTGGCATGTCCCCTGTAATTAAAAAATGCTTTAGATTATAATTTGGGATGACATCTTATGTCGTTTTAATCGTATTAATCCCAAATAAGCCATAGGTTCAAAACCGTTTTGTATAACCTATATAAGTCTTTAATCATTTAAAACATGTCTCCTTAAGATAAAATTCATACACCCTGCTTTGGCAGACCCATATTAAAAATGATTGAAAGTTTGACGAGTGTTTTGAAAATGGTTGGCCCTTGAGACTTATGTTTCATATCAATTGATTTTAATAAAACTATTTTATCAAAATTTGATTATCTCAAAATTATTACCATGTTTGCCATACATGTAAAAGTTTTAATGAGTTTGATTTATTTTGAAATAACGATTATTAAGCAAATAAAAAAATATGATGCATCTCATACAATCATATGCAATGTAAATATGATGAATCTCATACATTCACATGAACAATTTGGTGTGGTGTGGTATTGTAACACACCGAAAACGGCGGCTATTACAGTGCCGCGGACCCCCACCGGGACCCACCAGGCGATATCACAACATAAACTTCAAAATCCCATCAACGTGGTACCGAACCACAATATTAATCAAAACCCTGATGTGGAGTATAAATCATACATATATCAACTCACGCAACCGTACACAGGATCCGAATTCGGTATAGACCATATGAAGATGGAAAATACCTTACAAGTTATAATACATTCATCCGAAATAAAAGAAAATGAAAAATCACAGTAAGACATAACCGAACATTAAAAGACTCCCCCCCCCCCGAATTAGCATCCTTCAAAACCCTTCGCCGCCATCGTGCTCTTCCTGTGCCTTGCCTTTTTCTCGCCCTGAAATACAAGTATTTCGCCCAACACAAGGTCAGCCATACATGATAATAATTCTCATGGCATTATACAATTCATATACATAAAGATCTCAAAGAAACAACCAACTACTGAATATACCCCAAATATCGAACATATCCAACATACGAACGACCAAATAGTATGGCTCAAGATGGACGTCACAGTACGCCGATCCAGAAATGTGTCGGTGCACATGTCCACCCCGTATACAGAATCCAGAATATACAAGGGACGATGTACCTAATTAGCCTCACGAACTACGTCTCGTGTGCACGATCTAATGCGGAAACATCCACGCATGACCATCAAGTGCCTGGCTAAAAATCTTACACATAACCAATCGACATGCAGATATGACTCCAGAGATGTCACGATGTAACATGTAAATGAAACTCAACGAATTACACTTTTATCAAAGAATCGAACAACTCACCGAAGTGACGACAAAGCTCAACGAGACCAACGATAACAAGGGCGATAAGTTTGGGAATACAATCCTGCCACAATGATAACACGATAAATAACATCACCACATCACGAATCATATATTCACAGGACATTTCATATACACGAAACGCATAATAATCACAAGAATTCAACCATAATTATAACCAATCAAGATAACTTGCCTCAATTCCGTAGATGAATAATTCTTCTTTGAATGAACAAACGAACGGTATCTTCATCTAACAATACTCACTTGAACAAGCAACCTTGACTGAAACGTAATTCTTCCAACAACACATTCGTTTGATAATGGTATTAATTCATAGAAACAATTCGTAATTTTACTCGAATAGTTCAAATATTCCATCGAACATTCTAACGCTCCAATCATGAGTTATCATATACCAAGTTTATTAGATTCGTACACATTTTCTAACATTAATGGCAAGCATTTGGAGTCAAGAACATTATCAATGTAATATTATGACGATTAAACACATATCCTTACGTACGTTACCAAAATGGATGTACGTAAGGCTCAAGTATATTACGTACGCTAAGGCAGGGTCATTACGTACGTAATGGCCATTGACTTAGGCTGTCATGATCGATTCCCGACCACCTACCCACGCTCGGTCCCACCCACCGAAAGGCGAGCTGTTGATAGATACACCGCATTACGTATGTTAGCCTATGAGTGTTACATACGTAATGCTGCATACGTAGCGTATGTAAATATAACAAGCTAACGTACGCTAAGGCAACAACAAATACAAATGAAATTCTCCCAATAACATCTAACAATCGACCGAGATTTCAATTTAACATAACTCATCAATATATTCATTACAATAAACACAGATATGGTACAACAATGCTCAATTTAATCGAAGAATACAATAGTAAAGACGAGAGTTAAGGTGGGTATTACATACTCCCCCCATTAAAAGGAGTTTCGTCCTCAAAACTAAGGGGTAAACAACTCGGGGTATCTTTCTCACATGCTATCCTCAATCTCCCACGTAACCTTCTCGACTCCGTGTCTCGACCACTGAATCTTCATTAAGGGAATCGTCTTGTTTCTCAACTGTTTGACTCTCCTCTCAAGTATCCGCACAGGACGTTCCTCATACGAATGGTTATCGGCTATCTCGACCTCGTCAAATTGAATAATGTGGCTCGGGTCAGCAACATACTTCCTCAGCTGGGATACATGGAATACGTTGTGAATTCGACTCAAAACTGGTGGTAATGCCAAACGATAGGCTAAGTCGCCTACACGATACAAAATTTCAAACGGACCAATATACCTCTAGCTCAGCTTGCCTTTCTTCCCAAAACGGGAAACACCTCAAGTAGGGGATACTTTTACTAGTACATGATCACCAACCTCAAACTCGAGTGGTCGCCGACGATTGTCTGCATACAATTTCTGGCGGCTCTGAGCCATTAATAGACGACACTTAATCAGAGTAATCTTCTCGCGGGCTGCTAACAACATATCAGGCTCCGTACCAATGGATTCAGATAAGTCATCCCAACACAGAGGGGACTTACAGCGATGGCCATACAATGCCTCATAAGGTGCCATCTTGATCGAGGCATGCCAACTGTTATTATATGTGAATTCCACCAACGGTAGTTGAGCTTCCCAATCGTTCTTCCAATCGAGAGCACATGCCCTCAACATATCCTCCAGAGTTTGAATAGTCCTCTCAGACTGACCGTCGGTCTGAGGATGAAATGCCGTACTGAAGTTCAACTGGGTACCCAATGCACGATGAACCGCCTTCCAGAAGTGTGATACGAACCGTCCGTCCCGATCTGATACAATACTCTTGGGGGTACCATGCAACCTCACAATCTCCTCAATGAATAACTGGGTCAACCTCTCAGGGCCCCACGTATCCTTAATCTCCAAGAAGTGGGCTGATTTGTTCAGTCGATCCACAATCACCCAAATCATATTCATGCCTCGACGGCTCGTCGGCAAGCTAGTAATAAAATCCATCGATATGTCTTCCCACTTCCATTCGGGAATCGGGAGTGGTTTCAACGCGCCCGCTGGTCACTGATGCTCAATATTGACCTGCTGACAGGTCAAACACCTCGATACGAACTCTACAACTTCCCGTTTCATGTTACCCCACCAATAATACGGCTTCAAATCCTTATACATCTTGTCCGATCCCGAGTGTATATAATACGGGGTAGCATGAGCCTCCTTCAGAATAGTGTTCCTCAACTCTTCATCTGCCAGTACACATACTCGATTTTTGAAGCGTATCAGTCCGTCTTCATGAACCACAAATCCAGGGGCCTTCCCCTGATCGATTTCTTCTCGAATTCTAGATAAGAATGGGTCCTTCATCTGTTTCATCCTAACCATCTCATCCAAGGATGATGAAATCTCAAGCGTGCAAAGTTGTCCCTGAATGCGCTGTAACTAGACCTCAATCTCCGGTCTCATGAACTCTAACTGCAATTCTCTCTGGGTGGTCAAACGGGCAAGTATCTGCTCCTATACGGTTTTATGACTCAAGGCATAGGCAACCACATTTTCCTTGCCCGGATGATAAAGGATCTCGATATCATAGTCTTTGATTAGCTCTAGCCACCTCCTCTGCCTCATATTCAACTCTCCTTCTGAGTAAAAATGTACTTCAGGCTCTTGTGGTCCGTAAAAATCTGACAGGTAACTCCATATAGATAGTGGCACCAGATTTTTAAAGCAAACACCATGGCTGCTAACTCCAAATCATGGGTCGGGTAGTTGACCTCGTACGGTCGCAATTGTCTAGATGCATAGACGATCACTTTCCCATTCTGCATTAATACACATCCAAGGCCCTATCTCGACACATCACTATATACTACGAATCCTTCCGTTCCTTTAGGTAGAACCAAAACGGCTGCTGAAATCAGTCTACTCTTGAGTTCATCAAAACTTTGCTGGCATGCTTCTGACCACAAAAATTTCTTATCTTTACTCAACAGATTAGTCATCGGTTGAGCAATCTTGGAAAAACCTTCCACGAACCGTCGATAATAGCCTGCTAGACCCAGAAAACTACGAACTTCTTTCATGTTCTTTGGAGGTATCCAGTCTCGGATTGTTTCTGTCTTCTGTGGGTCTACTCTCACTCCATATGCTGATATTACGTATCCTTAAAAATAACTTGTGCATCCAGAATTCACACTTAGAAAATTTTCCATAGAGTTGTTCTCGCCTTAACACATCGAGAACCTAGCGGAGGTGACACTCATGCTCTTCATGGTCATGAGATTAAATCAGAATGTCGTCAATAAAAACGACTACAAAGTGATCCAAATAATTAATAAAAACCCGATTCATCAACTCCATGAACACTGCCGGTGCATTAGTCAGTCCGAGTGGTATGACAACGAACTCGTAATGCCCATAGCGATGCGAAAAGCTATCTTCGGAATATCAGACTCTCGAATCCACAATTGGTGGTACCCGGATCTCAAGTCAATCTTGGAAAATACAGAGGCTCCCTAGAGATGATCCAGAAAATCATCGATACGAGGTAATGAATATTTGTTCTTGATTGTTACTTTGTTTAGCTCACGGTAGTCAATACATAAAAGCAGCGATCCGTCTTTCTTCCGTACAAATAGCACTAGCGCTCCCCAAGGGGATGCACTAGGTCGAATATAACCTTTCTCGGTCAACTCCTCAAGCTGGCTCTTCAACTCCTGCATCTCGCGGTGCCATACGATATGGTGCTTTCGAAAGCGGGGACATCCCTGGCTCCAACTCAATGGCGAATTCTACCTCTCGCTGTGGGGTAATCCTGGCAGCTCATCTGTGAATACATCTGGGTAGTCTCGAACTACCGAAATATCGGCCAACTCGACTGGTCGGTCGGTTGTCTTGGTCATGTAACACCAGTAACCAACACACCCCTGGTTCAGTAGTTTCATTGCCTTCATAGCGCTGATGACTCTCCCGGAATGACAGGGATTATCATCTTGAAAAAATACACTCAACGCCATCATCAAATGTGACGGTCACTATTTGCTTACAGACGCTAAGTACGGCATCATGACGATCCATCCAATCGATACCCAAGATTACATCATCTTTAGGTAAATCGACCAAAATCAAGTCTGACAACCACTCACGTTCGCTCATACGAATCAGACAGTTCTATACTTTACGATTCCCAACAATTCTTCTACTATTAGGTAGACCAATGACATATGGTTCACAATCGGTAACATGATCTAATTGCAAACAACTCAACCAAGAAGAAGACAGAAAGGAGTGTGAAGCACTGGTATCAAAAAGGACACAAATGGGTTGAGAGTGAATCTCGAGGGTACCTGCAATCATGCTGGCTTCGGGATCGTCATCTTTCTTCATCTCATAGACTCTGGGTTTTGCAACTCTGGTACCAGGTGTACCAGCTTGATTTCCACGGACCATCCCTTTATTTGCCCCGTTTGTCTGATAAGAAGCGGACGGAGGTACACGGTCTTGGACAAAAGACTGTACTGGAGCAAGAGATGCTACTGGAGCATGCCAGGGTCCACCCCTGCAATAGCGAGCACAATGTCCATTCTTCCCACAAGTGTGGCAGGCAACGACCGGCTTCGGGAATTTGGAGCTGACGTGTCCCTGCTCCCCATAGTTATAACACACGAGATGAGCTGATTGCTCGAGAGTGCGATCCAATCGGCTTTGGCGCCATAGGTGGCCGCTCAGAAGGATTTGGTATAGGCTGGGGCTTTCTGAACGTCCCCCGATTGCTGTTTGTCTGGGTCTGGTTCCTGGATCTCTTGTTGGAAGAATGAGGCTGTTTCTTGGAAATCTCTTTCACAGTAAGTTTGTATTCCAGAGCCTTCTCGATAAACTCTGGTAGGGTCGTACAGTGGTGATTGAGCAATTGCATCCTCATTCGGGGTTTCTACCTCTTGAGGAAATATTTGATCTTATCAACTTCCGAATGGACAACTGACGTAACAAAAGGGAGAAGTGCCTGGAATTTCTCGGCAATAGTTAACACATCCTCGTCCTCAGATGGATCGGGATTCAACAATTCTGACAATTTGGCTTCGCGGAGTGGTGCAGGATAGTAGCGATCTAGCATAAGATTCTTGAATTCATCCCAAGTACTCGCGCCATCAGCAGGCCTCACAGAAAGCCACCAAGTATGGGCACTCCTACTAAGGTAGTAAGCTGCCACAGCAACTCGATTCTCCTCTGGGCACTCCACCATCTCGAACAGTTTCTCGAGATACTCTAACCAGTGTACAATGTCAGCAGGCTCAGATGAGACTTCAAAGGTTGGAGGTCTCTGACGCGATATGTCGCTAATAATTTGGCTCACGATCCCGCCGTGCACTAGAGGAGGAGGCTGCTGCCACTGCTGTTGGCCAGTAGTATTCCTCTGCATAGATTCCATCAGCTGACCCATTTGGGTCATCTGGGCCATCATGCCCTGCATCACAACGTAAGGATCGACACGCACGTCCTCATGTCTAGTGTGGTGTGATTGGTCCCTAAAAGGCGAATCACTGCCCGTGGAGCTCTGCTCTACATTCGCGTGCCTATTAGCTAGTGGTATCGGGATTCGGCCCCTTCTGCGGCCTCGTCCCCCTCTGCCACGACCTCTCAGAGTTCTTTCCATACTGGAAGAATCAAATCATAATGATAATCATAAGTACAGTTCAAGATATCAATCAAAATTCATGCTAAGTTAATAGCAACCAGGAATTATATATTCAAGAAAGCAGTTCGTAATGAATCACTGGCAGCGCAGGTGCTACACACTCAATATCATATCGACATCAAGTCGAACCAGTTCCAATCACACAATCAATTTAGGATTTCCTTAGAAAATCAAATAGATAAATCTTACCACACATTATCAAGATGCCAAGATCAGTAAAGAGATCAGTTCATCATCAATTTTAAATCATGGCTCATGAGAAACATACCGTATTCGACGGGTCAGGCGCCTGCACAGGTCATATGTGGCACGAAGGTTTCTTGATGCTAATTCGATCTACAATGACTCACAAGAAAAGAAGCTCTGATACCATCTTCTGTAACACCCTAAAAACAATGGCTATTACAGTGCCGTGGACCCCCACCGGGACCCACCAGGCGATATCACAACATGAACTTTAAAATCCCATCAACGTGGTACCGAACCACAATATTAATCAAAACTCCAATGTAGAGTATAAATCATACATATATCAACTCACGCAATCGTACACAGGATCCAAATTTGGTATAGACCATATGAAGATGGAAAATACCTTACAAGTTATAATACATTCATCCGAAATAAAACAAAATGAAAAATCACAGTAAGACATAACCGAACATCAAAAGACTCGGGCCCCCCCCCGAATTAGCATCCTTCAAAACCCTTCGCCGCCATCATGCTCTTCCTGTGCCTTGCCTTTTCCTCGCCCTGAAATACAAGTATTTCGCCCAACACAGGGTCCTCCATACATGATAATAATTATCATGGCATTTTACAATTCATATACATACAGATCTCAAAGAAACAACCTACTACTGAATATACCCCGCAGGTGTATAAACAGTCAGTCCCAACTGTCAAACATATCCAACATACAAACGACCAAATAGTATGGCTCAAGACGGACGTCATAGTACGCCCAATCCTGAAATGTGTCCGTGCACATGTCCACCCCATATACGGAATCCAGAATATACATGGGACGATGTACCTAATTAGCCTCACGAACTACGTCTCGTGTGCACGATCTAATGCGGAAACATCCACGCATGACCATCAAGTGCCCGGCTAAAAATCCTACACATAACCAATCGGCACGCAGATATGACTCCAGAGATGTCACGATGCAACATGACAATGAAACTCAACGAATTACACTATTACCAAAGAATCAAACAACTCATCGAAGTGACAACAAAGCTCAATGAGACCAACGGTAACAAGGGAAATAAGTTTGGGAACACAATCCCGCCACAATGATAACACTATAAAAATCATCACCACATCATGAATCATAGATTCACAGGACATTTCATATACACGAAATGCATAATAATCACAAGAATTAAACCATCATTATAACCAAGCAAGATAACTTGCCTCAATTCCGTAGATGAATAATCCTTCTTTGAACGAACAAACGAACGGTATCTTCGTCTAACAATACTCACTTGAACAAGCAACCTTGAATGAAACATAATTCATTCAACAACACATTCGTACGATAATGGTATTAATTCATAGAAACAATATTCGTAATTTTACTCGAATAGTTCAACTATTCCATCGAAAATTCTAACGCTCCAATCATGAGTTATCATATACCAAGTTTATTAGATTCGTCCACATTTTCTAACATTAATGACAAGCATTTGGAGTAAAAAACATTATCAATGTAATATTATGACGATTAAACACACTCTCAAACCATCCACTTCCGATTAACGTTGAACATGTTAAAAGTTTGTGTTTCTTTACATTCTTCATCATCTTTCCAATGATTACATTAAGTTAATCCAGAAATGGAATAATAACTTTAAGTTTTAATCATAATAAGAACATCATCCTAATTGTTATAATCGTCCTAAAAACACTATCAACATATTAATGTAGTGATCATTACCTTCTTGAGTTATCAACACACCTGATTATCTTGAATATATAAAGGTTATACTTGTGTTCTTCATAATCCATTATCATCCCTTAAGAATTTGTTCAAAACATAATTATATCATGGAGGGTTTTTGAATCTCTAAAGACATCATGAAATTCTTCCTAATGAGTTGTTAATCCTTCTCCAATATATGGCTATAACATCATAGGATCCTACTAACAATTAAGAGCATATTCATAACTCTAATCTCCTAATTTTAACATGATTACATAAGGGTTTTATATTGAACATGTTATCCCATGTCTTCATCAATCATTAAAGGAATGGGTCTAACAATATTATCATGTTCCAAACTAAATTTGTACAGAACTTCAATGTTCATCACGATCTACCAGGCTATTCTACTACTAACATCACCAATTATATGAAACAACAAGAGTAAGATAACCAACCTCAAGAAAAGGATGAAGAATAGCACCAAATCTTCCAAGATCACACTCCTAGCTTCTAGTTACCAAGCTATAATCCAAGTGTTGTAGCTCTAACACGAGATTGAAGGGCAAGATTGTGATTTAAGGGGGCAGGGAATCGGTTTTGAGAGAGGGAGGATGGAAAAAGGTTGAGCAGAAATGAAAGGCAACCCATACTTTTATAACCTGAATTCAGCATTACGTACGTTATAGATGAAAATTAACGTACGTTATAAACCTTACATACATAACCCTATGACTATTACGTACGTAACATATTTTCAGATGTTACTGATTCAAAATACAGATGTCCTTATGTACGTTACCAAAATGGATGTACGTAAGGCTCAACTATATTACGTACGCTAAGGCAGAGTCATTACGTACGTAATGGCCGTCGACTTAGGCTGTCACGATCGATTCCCGACCACCTACCCACGCTCGGTCCCACCCACCGAAAGGCGAGATGTTGATAGATACACCGCATTACGTACATTAACCTATGAGTGTTACATACGTAATGCTGCGTACGTAGCATACGTAAAGATAACAAGCTAACGTACGCTAAGGCAACAACAAATACAAATGAAATTCTCCCAATAACATCTAACAATCGACCGAGATTTCAATTTAACATAATTCATCAATATATTCATTACAATAAACACAGATATGGTACAACAATGCTCGATTTAATCGAAGAATACAATAGTAAAGACGAAAGTTTAGGTGGGTATTACAGGTATAACCATAGATCCTATTATGATTTTTGTAAATATCAATAGGTCGATCGGTGTAATCTTCGATAATGCCTTTCTTCTCGAATTCCTTGTAAGTTGCTCGTCTCCTTCGTCTTCCTTTTATAGCTAGAACTATTCTAAACTATATCTTTACATTTTGTAATAGAAACCTCGGGTTACATTCGAAGGGGAGTAAGATGAGAAGAGAAATTAGAACAAGATAATAGGAAGGCACGGCATACAAGTCGTATTAGGAATATTACAACCATAATTGAATCATCAATCTAATTGATCTAGTACGGCTATACCACCCATGAACATGAACCATTTAAGCATTCATAAGCACATATAATATATAAAATGTACTAAATATCGACTATCGATAAGTTATATAATATATAAAATATGCCAAATATTGACAATTGATAAGTAATAAAGTTCTGAGGACCAAAACATCGAACCGGGTAACACTTTTCGTGACTCGCTTGTGTTCATTGACACATTTTGGACATGTTTTGTTCAGCACTTTTCGTCATTCAAGCGAGTTTTGATATTGCTTCGCATACTATTTCGACCATTCCACATTTAGGTTCGACTTTATATATTCACCATAAATTATAGAAAAAATCCACAAATTCAAATTTTTTTGAATGATTCAAACAATGTGTCAATCGGAGTCAGGACGAAGGAGTTATGGTTGAAATAGTAGACTACACTTTCAGCCTGGTACAGTGACACGACCTGTGTCGAACTATTTTAGCTAAGTAAAACTCACTAGCCGGTTGACACAGCCAGTGACTCGACCGTGTCATTTGACATGGCTGGGAATTGCTGAAATGCTGAAAATCCGACCGAATGATTATAAAGAGCCCTCTCTCTCATTTCTGAAGTGTTCTAGGGCATTCCTTCGACTCAACTTCATTCTCCACGAATAATTTAGGTTTTGTGCTCCAACATCAAGTCATAAACTTGTTCCAAACTTCGTAGAATCCGGATATCAAGGTTGCTCTCGAAGAATAATCTATTTTCCTGGATTAAATCAAGGTATGTAATGGAAGTTCTTCAAGTTCTTCCAAATGATTCTTACTAGTTCTTATTTCTAGGATGTTTCATAGATGTTATTGGATTCCTAGATGTTATTGAGTGGTTTTCATCGATTCTAGCCGGGTAGAGATCAAATTCTTCAACTATGTCATTTCTTATACTCAAAATACCCGCTAGGTGTTCGATAAAAATCCCCTTAGAGTATGGATTCGAATTCTTCGTGTTATTGAGATTTGAATCAGTAGTCCTGATATGAGTCTTGCTATATTGATCACCTTAGTTTCGGAAATTGGGGATTGATAGCTCCTGCCCGAGTTTTACCAACCTCATATAATCATCGAAATACTAAAGGCAAGTATCTTGCCCATACATTAAGTGTTTTGTGAATTTAATAGTTGGTAATCGATGATATGTCTTTGAATGAATGTCTACAATTAACTTTCAAAGGAACTGATATGTTTTTCAATATTTCCTCAAAGATGACTCATATGTTTTTGTTGTTAAATGTGCTTGTCTAAGTATGTGTATTAGTATTGAGTATAGGAATACCTTACTTTCGTAGGGTGTTGTTTTGTGTGATTGTGTCGTTTGTAGATTTAATGTTTAACATTTGGTTGAGGTATGTGCGGGGAAACATATGTTTATTGATGATCGTGTGACATTGTGTGATAAAGTTGGTAACTCCTATATGAGGAGGTTGTGCCATTCGGCGTGGTTGGAAAGGTACTTTCTCTCGTTGCTATGTGATTGGCACTAGCTGCATCATTGGGTTCTAGTGTTAATTGTATCGTTAATTGATCATGATTATGTGTTGGACAAACTGGACATTCTAGTAAGGTACCTTGACTATATATATTGTGACTAACAATCGAGACATGCAGTTTTGTAAACGTATATGTGTGTTGTTGTTCCTCCACACTGGGATGGTTTGACGGCACCTCTGGGGCCGATACTAAGGGGTACGGCTGTGGAAGTGGTTTTCCACCCGGGGACGGTCCGATGGGGCCTCTGGGTTTCAATACTAAGGAGTACGTCCGTGGGTTACCAAGTGGAATTTTCATCATGAGGATGATGTTGATGTTTTCTATAATTGTGATATGTCCGGAATATCACAACGTTTTTGTTCTCGATGTTGAGATACATTATACATGATCTTGGTAATTGGCTAGAATGGCATTAGAATGAACTGTTGTGTGTAAGTTTTCCTTGGGAGTGAATTGATGTGGATAGTTGGGCGTGGACCCCGTGTTTCATGATCGGTTTGTATTTTGGGAAATAAATATTGTTTGGGCTGTGACCCTAAGTAGTTTTCGATTAGTTGAGAACTCTTCAATCCCAAATGTTTTCAAAACTCCTGAGATCTTGTATTGACTTTCAAAGCGACCAATCGTTTCATTTCTACTTTTACGGTTTGAACTAATTTATCAAAATGAGAAATCTCGAGAAGTCTTTCGGTGTGAATGAGACGTGGATTATTCAAGTTATTGTATTCTCGAAATGTGTTGTTTATGTAATACCCGGTTGTGAATTCATTTATTATCATACAGTAATTATCACTCAGTAATTTTCACTCTTTGTTAATCATTCATCATTCATATTCATTCATTGTGTTCACCGCTCGGCGTTTTCTGAATCGTGTACCAGTTATCATTCGTCTTTCAACCCTGTTTGAGAATCGAGACGAGAATATTGTCATTATCATCGTAAATGGTAGACTGTGTGTTAGGGGTAGCACACTACGTACTCTTTATAGCATACACTATTTGAGTACTGGTAGCGCACGCTATCTGTCAACATTAGCGCACGCTACTAGTGTATTTGAGGCAGACAGTCCAGTAGGTATTGGACTGAACTTGAGAATCTATAGCGCACGCTATGAGTAGGTAATAGCACATGATAGCTGTATTAGTGGCGTACTCTAAGTCATCGTAGTAGCGCACGGTAAGGCTCGAGTAGGTGGGGGACAGTAGGTTCTGGACTCCAATATTCTGGACACCAACTATCAGGTAGCACGCGCAACACTCGGTTAACATACGCTAAGAGTAAGGCATTAGTGCACTCTACAAAGTATACATAGCGCACGCTAACAAGGCAGGTAGAGTTCACTGGACTACCCGGTGAACCCGCTAGCGCACGCTAATCTCATAAGCTAGTGCACGCTAAGCTGGGTTAGTATAAATAGGACATTTCAGTCCTATTTCATCATTTTTTCATTTCTCCTCCGTCCTTGGGCGATCTCGGGCGATTTTGGGCGATTTGTGAAGATCTCTTCGAGCTACTTTCATCTATCAACATCTTCAAGCTATTAGTTCGGTTTATTCTACATTTAATCCTCTCCACCATTCCAAATCAAGGTAAATTTTCCTTAACCCTAGAATTTCGGATTTGGGGGTTTTCTTTCTGATCTCTTCGAGATAGCTTGCTATTGTGTTGGAATATGTTGAGTATGGATTATCTACCTTGGATACATGTGTTCCTACGGATTTATTGGTGTATTTCCCGGAATTGTTAAGTATTTGGGTTGATTGGGTGTGATTCACCACATAGAGAATTTATTACCGGAATACAAGTATCGTGGGTAGTATTTTTCGGGTAAATTCCAACATATTTTCCTACCGATGGGTTATTAATAGTTTATTATGAACTTGTCTAGGTTTGTAGTTGTCATTTCCCTTCAACCTTGGTACCTCGGCGTTCGTACCCTTTCCTCTCATCCTAGGCAAGTTAATTCTTGCTCAGTTAAAAGGATAATCATTCCTTTCGTTGTTGTTCATTTATATATATAATTCATTCATAGTATATTAACCATGTTGAGACTTGTAATTATCAAACTAATCATTTAATTCAGGAGGAACGACGGTTCCAATCATTTCATTGAGCTATCACTCATTGCGTTATTATTTCACCTTGGTGAGTTATTCTTGGCCCTTGTCGGATTTCTATTCATTATTATTCATTATGGTCGCTTTTGTTCTTGTGACCTTCCGGGATCGTATTGCGTTGCCGGGTGGTATATGTGTGTAATTTTTAGTCGGGTATTCAATGGTCATGTGTTATGCGGGTAATCCGACACATTGGACCGTGCACACGGTAAAGTGCCTCTGTGAGACTAGTTAGGCACAAGTGCGTGTGTTTATGCGGGTTTTCTGAACACTCGGCGACTTGTGGACTTGCACATCCCATTCGGGCGTACTATGATGCCCCTCTTTCAAACTTGACTTCATAACTGAGACATGTGAATATTCTATTTGTTCAACTCTTGAGGATTGTTGTTTTGTGTAACTGACCCCGTTGGGGATGTTGTTTTTAGGTCATGGTAAGGCAAAGGCATGGGAAGATCACAGTGACGACAAGGAGTCCCAGTGATACTAGTAGGGCCCCCAGTCCTTTCAGCTATTCATGTCTCCTTCACGTGTCTTTTCCGCTGCATTTCCGATTGGACTTCCATTTTTAATTTGGTGTTGTATATTTCATCTTCATATGAAATATATATGTATTCTGTAATCCTAGGTGTATTGTACTTGAAACTCCTCATCGGAGAAATTGGTAATATAATGTGGTTCGGAACTACAATTATATTATTTAAATCATTGTATTTCATTCGCCCGGTGGGTTCCAGTTGGGGGTCCACGGCACTGTGCTAGCTACCTAGTTTGGGGTGTTACATAGTTGGTATCAGAGCGTGGTTTTGAATACTACTTGTCCGAGTCATGTCTCATTGAGAATCATTATTCATCAGACTAGTATCATTGGACTTTCGCGTCACGTGTGACCTGTGCAAGCGCCAAGCCCCTCAGACCAAAAGAACGGTATGAATTCTGACGGCATGGTATAATTTCTGGAAATAAGAATCATATCATTCATAATTCATCAAACAACAATCCTCAATCATCATTTTCTTTTGGATCTTGTCAATCATGATAACTCATTAATCACTCAGTCAATATCATTGCTCAGTTGTTGATCTCGTGGATCGTATTATCAATCTTGTTAACTTGTTCAAGATAATCATTCCAGGAATTTCATTAGATAATCATGTCACCTCAGTTGATCTTTCATGCGATATTATCATATTTTGGCGTAATGTCGACGATCATTTTACTGCATTATTAATGTGTTCATTGTGTTAGAGCGTGTATGCTCATTATTATCGTTCCATAACGTAATCATAGTGCGATATTCATGCGAGATCTATAATTATCGTGTGACTTTCCTACTTCAGTATGGATAGAGCTGTCAGAGGACACAGGGGAAGAGGCAGCGGTGCGGGCCGAAAACCGGGAGCTCGTGTGAATACCCGCGCGAATGCGAGGGATGTCATTAGGTCAACAGGTAGCGATGCTGCCAACTCAGCTGATGATGCTACTCATTCACCGGGAGATAATCATTCACTATCAAGGAGTCGTACCCGAGATGTAACCCAATCGGAAGGTGTTCGGGTTGACCCATTCATATTTATGAAGGGCATGATGGCCCAGATGACACAGATGGCACGTCTGATGGAGATGATGCATAATTCAATCACTCAGACTCAGCAGGCTCCTCCGCCGTCACCTCAGAGGCAAGAGAGGAGTGTGAGCAGTATAATCAGCGACATCTCTCGCCAGAGGCCACCTACTTTTGAGGGCTCATCTGAGCCGGCGGATATTATTCACTGGCTATTTGCTATGGTGGAGTGCCTCGAATGGCACAAAGTTTCAGTCGCGGCTTACTATATGGGTAAGAACGCTCACTCATGGTGGCTATCTTTGAAACCCACCGACGGACCTTGCACTTGGGACAAGTTTAAGACCCTCATGTTGGAAAGGTATTATCCGGCCCCACTCAGTGAGACTAAGTTATCAGAATTACTCAATCCCGACCCCTCAACAGAAGAAGATGTTCTCGCCATCGCCGAGAAGTTTCAGGAGCTACTTCCCTTTGCCTCATCCATTATCCACTCCGAGGCAGATAAAATCAAGTACTTCAGTAAGAGATTGAAACCTCGTATGCGGATGCAATTGCTTAATCATAATTGCGCCACCCTGGCCGAATTGATCGAGAAAGCTCTTACTTATGAGCTTACCGCTAAGGAAATTTCTAAGCAACAAACTTCATCTCCTGGCAAGAAATCGAAGAATCATAATCAGTTCGAATGTAGTCGGGAAATATTTAAGAAGCCTCGCACGGGCTCTACTTTTTCTGAGCGACCTCCTACGGTGCCTAAACCTGCGGAATCTCAGTCCCGAGCGGCCACTTCGGCCATCACCAGTTTCAATTGTGGAGAACAGGGTCATTACAGCACCAAGTGTTCGAGATAAACTATCACGTGCAACATCTATGGGATTGCCGGGCATAAGGCCCATTTCTGCCGAAGAGATTCCAGATCCGCTCCGACGGCATCTCAGACCCCGAAGCAGTCGGTTGTTCAGAATCAGGCCACTCAGTCCGCGTCATTTAAGATGACAGGTGCAAATAAATGCGACGTTTGGGATCCGACCCCTGAGATTTTCCCTTATTGCAAATGAGTCCCTGCCATCTCCTATAAAAGGGCGCAGTGTTGCAGACTTCGTCCTCACGCGCACTTACTGGAGAAAGAAGGACTTGCTGAAGATTTTTCTGAAGATCTTAGTGCCGATCGTCGCTCGATTTCATCTTTGGGTAAGAAAAAAATCCTTTTTCTCCTTTCTTTCTTTGAGAATGGCTGGAACGTCATCATCGGATGGAGTGGGTACTAGTTCCGCCGCCGGGACATCGACTGTCCGGGGAGGACCTTCTTCTGACTTCCACTGAGACGGCCCCGAGGCTATTCGGGCCGGAATCGACCCTGCTGAAATCGAGGCTTTATTTAATGAAGCCGACGTCGCTAAGGAGGCGACTGCTGAAGACAGACGGTCGCAGATAGAGAGAGATCTCGCGATTAGGGCCTACTGGGAGCAGCATAGTGCTTTCGCTCGGGCCTATAAGGCTTTCGCTGAGATTATGGAGAAGCTGGTCAGTCCGTCTCCGAGGTTCGATTTCCGGGGATACTCGGTCGCCTACCCTTATCAGCTTCCCAAACGGTCGCAGTACCGGGCTGCGCAGCGATCTTTGTGGTCGCTTGCACAACCGAGTTCGCGACCAGGAAAGATCTGGCCGTCTGGAGGATGAGGTTCCATGTTCCTTCAGATGTGGATATATTCGCGCCGGCGGAGAATGAGCGAGCCGATCAGCCTCCGATCGGTATGGTCGCCGTGAATGAGGCGATCATGGAGGCCGGGCTGCGCTTCCCTCTATCTTTTGCTGTCTCCCACCTGCTGGCCGCTTTGAACGTGGCGCCACTTCAGCTGACTCCGAACGCTTGGCTCCAAATTATCTGCACTCTCACTCTTTTCGGCGGTCACCTCCTGTACCACTTCCCATCGCCGTTGGAGATGAACCATTTGTTCAAGCTGACGGCTCAGAAAGGGTCGGTCGGCGGTTATCATATTCAGGGCCGATCTGGTCGGGTAATCCATGGAGTCCCGAATAAGGCGCGGGGGGATCCGACGAAGTGGTTTTGGGTCGCCGACAAGTGGAGGGCTTCTGCGAGCGACAATCCTTCGGGCGAGCTGGAGATCCCTACTGAGTTTCGGGAGAGGAATCCCGGTAAGGGTTTAGACTCTCCCTTCGTTCGGATGCGTTTTGGACTGATCTAATTTGATTTCGGTTTTGCAGGTTTTCACATTCCGGCGGTCGAGGAGCTGCCCTTTGAGTTCCTGGTTGTCTGGGAGCGGATACGGAGCTTGTCGGACGACGATCTTGACGCTAGCCGGATTAATAAGGAGATCCGTTGGTTGTCGGCTCGGCTATTCCACTTCCCGAGACATCTCTCGGTACCAGGTATGAGTTTCTGCGACCTTCACTTTCTTAGGCGATCGCCTTACTTGAGGAAAATATTTAACTGTTGATCGATCGTCTCAACTGTAGAGGTTCGCTTTCCTCGCTTTTTGGAGCCCCCGCAGGAGATCGCCATGTCGAATCCTGGAGTTCTAGGCCGACTCCGCCACAAAAGGTCATCTCGGGCCCCACCTGTTGCGCTGCCAATTGTTCCGGAGGCGGAGCCTCGCGTGGAGCCGATCGTGGTTGAGGAGGGAGTTCCGGAGGTGGGGCTTCGAACGAATCCTAAAAGGCCGAGGCCGGAAGAAACACCGGTTCCTGCCCCCACCAATGAGGTGCCGATCGCCGCGCCTCCGATCACCGTTCTTGCTCCGGAGAATGAGCCGCCTTCTGCGGCTTTTATGCGAGAGATGGCGATCGCCGACGCTGAGACTCCTCGAGGGAAACCGTACTTCGGTCGCGACCCCGAGAGGGCTGAGAGGTAGATTGCATTTTTGGGTTGAAACTTGCAATTGCGCAGGAGTTGTGTTAACGTTGTTGTATTGATGTAGGATCCGTCGCACAGATCCGTCTTGCCCGCCGATGGTCGTGGATTTCCTAGCGAGCCGATCTCCTCGCCAGTCTTGTGACATCCCACAATATGTCAGCAAAGCCGCTTCTGCTCTACCGAAGGCCTGGACGACCGATCTAGATGCGATCGCTCGTCAGCGATCGGGGAGTACGATGCAGGTTGTTCTCGCCCTTTCTCTCCAGACGGTGACCATGGCTGTCCAGGCTGCTCAGGACTTTGAGGGGCGACCTTCCACTATTCGCCTGCAGGCGGATCTCGAGGCGGCTCGGAAAGAGAACGCTGAGTTCGCCGATAAGATCGTGGCAATGGAGAAGGATTCTTTGGAGGCAGCCAAGCGGGCGAGCCACGAGCTTGAGCTGGCGAAGAAGGAGACCGAGTTGTCTCGTTTGGCGGTTGACCGATTTCGGGACAGGATGCTGAATGCCGTCCGGGCGCAGAAGGTCGCTGAGGAGGAGGCCGCTCGTCAGAAGGAGACGATCGCTCGGTTGACTAGCGAGCTGGCGGAGTCGAGGGAGAAGGTTGCTGCGAGGGAGGCCGAGCTCCAAGGGTCGCAACAGGCGATGGCGGAGCTGAAAGGAGAGGTAGAGGCGACCAAGGCTGACCCCTTTCAAAACTTGGAGTTTGTCAGCGAGTTCGCCTATTATATGGCATTCGCCGACTCGATCCGATCAGCTAAGAAAGGAGGTTTGGAGGTCGGGCCTCTTGCTGAGAACTTCAAGGCGTATGCGTTGGAGCATCCTCTCCATCCTGCTTTCTCCTTGCCGATTTTGGATCTCTCGGAGCTTGGCGTAGATCTCAGCTGGTATCCGACTTTGGCAAATATCGTTCATTCTGACGATCCGGAGGATGGTGAGGTCGCTCCGAAAACTGGGGAAGGACCACCGGTCGAGCCGACGACTGAAGGCGAAGGCTAGGCAGAGGCCTGAGGCTCTTCGCTCTTGCTTGCTTGTTTTAGCTTTTTGTCTTGTAGTTTTGTTGTTTTCTCTTTGTAGCGTTTTGGTCTTCGGTCGACCATGTATTTTGATCCTTCAAGCAATGAAATGAATGTTTGATTTTCTGACTTATCACTTGAATGATGGTTATTTTTGAGTCTTTGTTTGACTTTGTACAAATGTGTGAGGAGAGATCGTTGCGAGGGTAGTTCCAAATGAATTGATAAACTCATAAAGATAACTTTTACAACAAATTCGATCACTGCACAACATCTGAAAATGACGATCTCCGTATGTGGTTGAATAGGGACGATCGCCGTATAGGTAGTCCGCACTCTTCCCCCTTGTTTTTATTCACTTAGTGGAAGTAAGGGGATGATAATAATTCGTTGAGTGAGCGGTCTTCAACTTTGTCGAATCCTAGAGGACGGTCGTTCGTCTTGAGGAACCGTGCACGATCGCGGAGGTCGATGGACCGACTCCCTGATCATGTCTTGATGCGCGAAGACATTGAGTGTCTCGTGACTCACTTTATTATGAGGGTCCTCTGTTAGGCTGCGCCTCGCCTCGTATTTAAACGAAGGGCATGCGGTCTCGGTCTAGAGGAGTCCTTGCACGGGGTATCGTCGGATGATTCAACTCCACGACCGCGGCATGTTTAGCTCTGCTTCCACCTAGGGTCTCCATGACGATGGCGATCCTCGACGGTGTACGTTGAGACGGGGGTAGTGACGCGTCGCATTGTCCGGGTTCACCACGTTAAATGATGAACCTTTGAGGGCGAGCGATCGTGTCCACTGATTAATTTTGGAGGGCCCTCAGACTACGCCGGCCTCGTATTTAAACGAAGGGCGGGTGATCTTGGCCCAAAGGGACCTTGCATGGCCTAAGCAGTCGGTTCCATCGACAACCAGGACCATGGCTGCACTCTTCCACCTTGGATCACCATGTAGATGCCGACCTTCGACGGTGTACGTTGTGCGGGGGAGGCGATCTCGTGCCTTAGTCCATCATGTTAGATGGTGAACTGTAGATGGCGAGCGAGTTCTCCATTTTCTTAAATTAGGAGGGAGATCGGGGAGATTTACGAGGTCCCCTTCTCTTGATTGAAGCATGTAGAGACGGTCGCCGAGGTTGATCCAGGGGTCGGCTCGTATGAGCTTTCCAACCTGTTTCGTGTTCGACTCGGACGATCGTGTATAGAGATTGGTAGGGGCTTCGGCTAGGCCAACAAGCTGTCCAACTTGCCCTCCTCGAATAATCTCCAGAGTTGTTTGAGGAGGTCACGGCATTGGTTGGTGCTGTGGCCGGGACTCTTATGGTAAGCACAATATTGATTGTTGTCCAGGCGACCGTGGTCCCTTATCGCCTTTGTCTTTTTGAGCTTTTCATGCCCCTTGATGGCATAGAAAATATGTGCCGGAGTTCGGTTGAACGTATGGAGGAGATGGGCTTCCATGTCCTCGAAGGCCTTGAGATCTCCGGGTGGCTTGGCGATCGCCTTATTTACTTTGGCGATCGCTATCTTCTGGATAGGAGGTGGCGTTTCCTCGCCTAGGTGGAGGGTGAGTAGCCTTTGCCTGGCCAGAAAGTTGGCAGCCTTAGCGCGGAAGATCGCGTAAGTTGGGGGAATATCCTTGGTGAGATGTCTAAACATGGGAGAATGACCGTAGAATCCCCCATGACCGAAAAGAGAGCGAGCTCCACCGACGGTTCGCCGGTGAGGATGATTTCGTCTACTCGATCAATGTAATCAGGTCGGTTTCGTCTTTCCCGCCCGATTTTCATCACGCGGTGGGGACTTCTCGTCTGCAGCGACCTTGTTGGCGAAGTATGACGTGAAGTCATTCGCCGATTTCTTAAAGGAGGTGATTGATCGTGGTGGTAGTGAGGCGTACCACCTATGGGCCACCGCCCAATGTTAACGGAAGATCCGGCACTTGGTTGCATCGATGCCCCACACCTACCATGTAGATTCGGAATTTACTCGTGTGAGTTTCGGGTCCGATCTCCCTTCATACGAGGTGTTTTGGGAGGAGCGATCGTTGATTGCACGGGGCAAGCTCGATGTGGACCGCGAGTAGCTCGGTTGGCGGTGATATTTCTCACGGCGCTTGCCCCGTTGTCTAAGAGTGCTTTCATCTCGCCGAGCCGGGCGTTGTATAGCGCCATCGCCGTGGCTCGGCCGCCATGCGCTCGGGCGCCGGAGCGGTGCCGAGGCGATTGAGTACCGATCTCAGCGATCGGGACGGAGTCGATGGCCGACTGCTCGGTTGTGAGGTGGGTAGGCCGAACTCCCCGTGACGGATTTGGATTCCGCTTTTCGTGGTTGGGAAATGTAATGCCCCGGCCGCCGGGATGGGTCGAGCCCTGCGATTGAATACGGATCCGTCCGGTCGTGCGAGAGCCTTTTTCTCGCGAATTGGGGCTTTCGACGATCGCCGCTCAGAGCCCGTGAATTTCCGTTTTCCCATGCGGCGCATTTATCGAGGGAGTTATCGCAGGCGACGCGCATGCTCTCCGTCGCTCCTCTTGGATGGCCATAGCCTCCTCGATCTGTTCCTCGGTTTGGAACTGATCGAGTGAGAGGTTGGGGCCATCTCTTGGGTGCGGGATCGAGAGTCTCGCGTTGCTGTGGCTTCCCCCTCTCGTCGGCTGGGGTTCGGATTGAGCCGGGATATGGTGTCCGGCGGTTCAGAGAGCGGCTTTCTTCGATGTACCGGCGGATGTCATGATTCTGAAGGTTTTCTTTGAAGCACAGTGAGTGTCACTTCAAGTATATGCCCCGAGAACAGTGAGTGTTCTTCGGGACGGTAGGAATAAAAATTTGAGGGTTAGACGCCGCCCTTCTTCTAGCGCCAATTGTTGCTACCCAAAATATTATCCAGAGATAGATATTGCTGGAATAGATAGATAGCAAACAAATGCGTGAACACTTCCGTGAGAAAGATAAATAACACAAGATTTGCTGGGGTTGTTAGTCCCGGGCTTGAATGCTCTCGCGAGATATTATTAATACTAATATTCGGGGATACAAGTACTAATGTAAGAATACGATTACAATGAGTGTAAAGATTCATGTTATCTTAGCTAGTGAGCGTGTAGATTGCCGGAAGAACCAGATGTGATGCTCTGTGAGTTCTTGTAACAAAGGAGGTGAACAGTCGCGGCGGTGAGAGATCGACAGCCTCTCACGACGAGTAGTAGCTGGAAGCTTGAGCTCCTGGGCTTATGAATCTCTTGGAATATGTCTTGTGGAGACTTCCGGCTTCTGCCGATCGTCTTCTGGATGAGGGATTCGGAGAGAGAAGTCCTGAGATGGATTCCGGCGAGAAAGCAGGGAGCTTGATGGTATGTGTGTTCTTCTGTATTTCCGTGAATGAATTCGGAATGTAGGTGAAGGAGTTGTGAACCAATTCGGAACCTTTTTCCAGTAGGAGGAGGCTCTCTATTTATAGGACTTGGATATGCCAGGCGATCGCCTTTTCTGTATTATAATAATCGGGCGATCGTCTTTTAGCACATGGGCTTGTTCCCTTAAAGTCCGCGACTGCTGTTGGCAGCCAGCTGTGCGGTCCAATGAGGAGCCTGCACGTGTCCTGAGTTGCTGTCACGGGTGGTCCCACTGACACCTTTCGGTGGGCCTGTCGGTTGGTGGAAAGATGCTGACAGGCTGTGGTCAACGACCCATGTGCTGCGGTGCCTTATCTGGATCTGCACGTGGGCGCTGTTCTGAGATCCAGTCTTCGATGACTTTGACGGGCGATCATCTCTGCTCGGGGCGTAGGTCGACCGTCCTTAGCCGTGTACTAGAGTCAATCGCCAGATACCAAAAGGCGATCGTCTTGGGAGTCGATCGCTAGGTACCTGATGGTGGTCTGGTTTCTTCGATTAGGCGAGCTAGCCATAGTTTGACTGTTGTTGACTTGGTCGCTCGGTCTTATAGTCGATCGCCTGTCGGGATGAATAAATCTTGACACAACAATGTGGAGCTCCCAACGGCTTGCATGTAACGGCTTTATAGCCGTTTATCTTTAAAAAAAAAAATTTTTACCCTAAAAAAACCTTATAAATACCCCTTAAATCTCTACTTCTATTTATCTAATTCCATATTGATTTTTTCATACAAATCGTTCAATCATGAATCCAAACAACCCAATTAATTACAACGACCCGTTCGATATTTATGATGTATTTTTTAACGATGATCGAGAACGATATGTTCAAAGTTACGTGGCATATGAACAATTTGTATCTTTGTATGATCAAGAAGCCGGGGGATCGCAATCGGGTGAAAAGAGAACGAGGGCATACGTACCTCGTGAACGAGAAGAGGCGGAACAACGATTACTTGAAGACTACTTTGGCAACACTAAGACTGCTCCTAAATATCCCGAAGACAATTTTAGGCGAATGTATCGTATGAGTTCTGGACTTTTTAATAGAATTCTCAATGATATTTTAAGTTATGATGTTGAGCCTCTTCCCGAGTACTTTCGTTTTTTTAGACCAAGTTAAGATGCTACCGGTAGGTTAAGTATAGGTGCTGTGTTGAAGTGCACATCCGCCATACGCCAATTGGCGTACGACACTGCACCTGATGCATTTGATGAGTACTTGCAAATTGGTGAACGTTGTTCACGACAATGTTTAGATTACTTTACTAAATGCATACATGTTTTATACTATGAGAAGTATTTAAGAAAGCCCAATTCAGATGACATAGAAAAAATATGCATTGCATGAAGAAAAACATAAACTCCCGGGAATGCTTGGTAGTATTGATTGTATGCATTGGGATTGGAAAAATTGTCCAAAGGCCTTACAAGCTCAATTCAAAAGACGTGATCATAAATACCCAACTATTATGTTGGAAGCGGTTATGATCAAAGATTATAGATTTGGCATGCATATTTTGGGGTTCCAGGGGCAAATAATGATCTTAATGTGTTGTATGGTTCCCCGATATTTGATCAAGAACTTGCCGGTACAGCTCTGAAATGTCCGTTTGAAGTAAACGGACATATATATAAAAAAGGTTACTATTTAGCCGACGGCATTTATCCAACATGGTCCGTGTTTGTGAAAACATTTAGTGTTGCAAGGTCTGAAAAAATTTGAACTTCAAAAGAGTACAAGAAAGTGCTAAAAAAGATATTGAACGAGCCTTCGGAGTCCTACAAGGTCGTTGAGGGATTATACGACAACCGGCACGTGCTTTTCAAGTCAACACTTTGAAACTAATCATGTATTGTTGTATAATGTTACACAACATGATATTGGAAGACGAAGGATTCGAAGTGAATTTAAGAGAGACATTCGTCGATCCACGCCCGAACATGCCAGATAATTGGATCGGAAGATGTGATTTACATGATAGAAAAAGTAAAGAACTTCGCGATCGAATAGTTCACAACGAGCTTCGAGATGACCTTCTGGAACATTTAATGTAATGTGTGTTTTTTTATATGTAACGTTTGTTTTTTATATGTAATGTTTGTTTTTAATATTAATGAAGTTTATTTTAGTTTATATTGTGTATATTTTAATTTTTGTTTTAAAAAAAAAAAAGGCCGACGGCACCAGAAATTCTGGTGCCAACGGATACCCCTGAAATGTGGTGTCGTGGGATTTCTGGTGCCGTGGAGTTTTTTGCTGACGTGGCAACAAAAAATGCCCACGGCACCACATCCACGGCTTGACTGTACCTAATGCTCAATAAGCCTCTGAAGGTATAATTCATTTTTATTATCTCTGTGCACATGTAATTTCCATTAATCAAATCCCTGTCCTTTCAAAATATAGTTAATTTTTTTTTTCATTTCTGTGTGCAAGTCATTTTTTCTGATCATTTCGTTTTCTTTAGTTTGTTTATTAATGAATACGCCAACCTATATTAACAGCGAAAAAATTCCAAATAAACTCAATAGCATAACAAAAAGAGGCATTCCCAGCAATTGTAAAACCCCAAATCACAAATAGGACATTACACGCCGTACAACCTTCATGAGGTCTACCAGGCTAACACATAACACACAATCCGAATATGAAATCCCAAAATACACAATCATTATAGTAAACTAGGGTCGTGGCCTCGGCCAAAACATTTTAATCAAGTATCGAAGAGTGTAACTCCGCATGAATCCATTGCCCACGCAGGGTACTTTAACCAATTTATAAAACACTCAGTCTAACTCCAACATCAAGATAAATGCAATAGTAAAACATAAAACACGACTCGAGCCTCATCATCATGCTGGTCCATCCTTTGCATGCATATCACATGCCATCTCCTAGGCTCGACCAGTACCTGAAATGCATAAGACGCATTTCCCCCATTTAAGGGGTTATCATTCGAATAGCTAGTGCAAGTACACAATTACACTACATTATATACATACACGATTCGACACAAGCAATCCATTTGAGAAAAACATTTGAAATCAATATTCCGGAATATCACATTTACACCAAAAACAGTATATTATCAAGTTTTCCACATCACAACTATCCACGCTTGGTAACCCGCGGCCGTACCCATTAATATCGACCCCCAGAGGCCCTGTCGGGCCGTCCCCGGGTGAGAAACCACTTCCGCGGCCGTACCCATTAGTATCGGCCCCCAGAGGTCCCATCGAACCATCCCCGGGTGGAAGAACATCAACACACGCACCCAAGTCCACTTCCGTGGCCGTACCCATTGGTATCGGCCCCCCAGAGGCCACATATGCCATCCCCGGGTGGAAGAGCAACAATCACATTCATTCAATAGCACAATTTACATCATTCGCATCAGAACCGTACACACATAATGAAATGTAATACATGTACTTGCCTTGGATAACACGACGTGAAGGAAAATGGTGAAGGGAAAGGTTTCGGCCTGTATAATCTTCATAAATCCGATCCTAACATAATAACGATACACAACTAATCTCAAAATTGTGAAAACGTAGGAATCCATCCTAGTTCTACCCAATGGGACAATTCGTCGGACAATACAAGGTCATAATCGGTTCCCCTCTATCAATGGAGAAAAATATTGAATTCAATCCGCAAAACCGCAAGAGAAGTAAGGGATAGTGATTATACTATCGAAATCTAACAATTATAAAGGCAAATCGGACTAGAAGGGTGAAAATCAAAACAAAAACACCAAAATCCCCAAAAGCTAGTGTTCTAACGAAATATACCTCGATTAGACGATGAACAACGGAAGATTTGATGCTAGAGTGATGATATGATGCCCCAAAAATCGCTTCTCAACTGAGGTTGGATGAAAATCGGACGAACCCTAGGCCAGGAAATCGCTCTTGTCGCGAAGGAAGTGAAGGAAATGAAAAAAATGAGAAGAAATCCCGCTGCCCAATTTATTATATTGGGCAGCATTACGGTCGTAACACCAACACCATTACGGCCGTAATGGTGTTCACGACCTCACTGCCCAGTTTTCCCACATCCGTTACGGCCGCTACGCAAAGAATATTACGGCCGTAATGTATGAAGACTTACATCCGTAATTCACATCAACTTACGGCCGTAATGCAGGTCTGGCAGCAGGCATGCCTGATCCGAAATGCCAATAACCGGAATGAAAACACGAGAAATGAAACCACATGTATACGAGGATTTTACAAACAAGATAGGCACAAAAACTATCACAAGTCTCCGGTCGCCCGAAAGCCGGGGGTAGAACAAGTATTAACAGCGACATCCCAAATAATGAGAAATTACAAAAATGACCCAACGTCCGAATTTCATGATACGACGTCGGATTAATAATCCGAGACTCATGACATGATCAACTCAACCATACGGACTCATGGGAACAGAGAAATAATGAAATCAAACAAATTTTACGAGAATCAAACGTACATGCGACAAAACATGACTTAAAATGAAATTACGTACAAACATATCCGAAACTCGTCCAAATGGAAAAACTCAAAGAACAAACTAGATTCAGAATCCCAAAACAGTGACAAACGAGTCGTCCGAAACGAACATACACCAAAAATAGAAATTACCAAAAATAGAAAGTACGGATATTACATTCTCTCCCCTAAAAAATAAGTTTCGTCCCGAAACTTACAACGCGAATAACTCGGGGTATCTCGACTTCATACTCTCTTCCGTCTCCCACGTGGCTTCTTCGGATCCATGTCTCGACCATTTCACTTTAACCAAGGGAATGGTTTTGTGCCGAAGTTGCTTCACCCGACGCTCCAGAATCTGAATCGGTCTCTCTTCGATGGTCATGTCGGGCCACAACTCGATCTCTCCAAAATAAATAATATGGCTAGGGTCCGGTACGCACCTCCTAAGCTAGGAAACATGAAACACGTTATGCACGTGACTCAAGGATGGCGGCAAGCCTAACCGATATGCAAGCTCTCCAACTCTCTCTAAGATCTCGAATGGTCCAATATATCTCGGACTAAGTTTACCCTTCTGGCCGAAGCGGTAAACTCCCCATGTCGGCGACACCTTAAGCAATACGTGGTCTCCTACCTCAAACTCCAACGGCCGGCGACGCATATCGGCATAAGATTTCTGTCGACTCTGGACTGTCAACATCCTATCGCGAATCAGAGCAATCTTCTCTCTCGTCTCAACTACCATATCGGGCTCGGTGCCAATAAGCTCGGATGCATCATCCCAACACAATGGCGATCTGCACCTCCTCCCATATAATACCTCAATAGTGCCATTTTGATCGAGGCGTGCCAACTATTGTTGTACGTGAACTCGATCAATGGCAAGTGCGATTCCCAATCATCCTTCCAATCTAAAGCACAGGCTCTCAACATATCCTCCAGCGTCTGTATCGTCTGATCTGACTGCCCGTCTGTCTGAGGGTGGTAGGATGTACTGAGTCTCAAATCGGTCCCCAAAGCTCGATGAACGGTCTGCTAAAAATATGATATGAATCGATCATCTCGATCCGAGACAATACTCTTAGGAGTACCATGCAACCTCACGATATCCGCAATGAATACTCGTGCTAGTCTCTCCGGCCCCCAAGCATCCTTAATACCCAGAAAATGAGCTGATTTGGTTAGTCGATCGACAATAACCCAAATCATGTTCATTCCAGTCCGAGTCCTAGGAATACTGGTAATGAAATCCATGGAAATGTCCTCCCACTTCTACTCCGGGATAGGAAGTGGTCGCAATAATCCCGCGGGTCGCTGATGCTCAATCTTAACCTGTTGACAGGTTAAGCACCTCGATACAAACTCGTTCACGTCCGTCTTCAAATTGCTCAACCAGTAGTTACTCCTTACATCCTTGTAGATTTTGCTAGTACCAGGATGTATGGAGCAAGGTGCAGTATGAGCCTCACTCGAGACCTTCTGTCTCAACTCAATGTCATTCGGTACACATAATCTGCTGTGAAATCTCAAAACTCCATGATCCTGAATCACACACCCAGGGGCTTTCCCCTTCCTCACATCCTCCCTCAACTGGACTAAAAACGGATCATCATACTGTTTCGCCTTGATATCATCAGTCAAGGACGAAGTGATTTTCAACGCACATAAATGACCCTGAACTCTCTAAACTCAAACCTCGATATTCAGACAAATCAAATCCCACTGGATCCTACTCTGTGGTGTAGGTACCTCTAACATCTGTAACGCCATCGGCTTCCGGCTCAACGCATCAGCCACTACATTAGCCTTACCTGGATGGTAAAGTATCTCGAGGTCGTAATCTTTAATTAGCTCCAACCACTTACGCTGTCTCATATTCAACTCTTTCTAACTGAAGATATACTTCAAACTTTTATGATCCATGTAAATCTTACACGACGATTTATAGAGATAGTGCCTCCAGATTTTTAAAGCAAAGACGACTGCAGCTAACTCTAAATCATGCGTAGGGTAATTTGATTCGTAAGGTTTTAGCTGTCGGGACGCATAAGCAATAACCCTATCTCTCTGCATCAAAATACATCCGAGCCCGAGACCCGAAGCATCACTATATACCACGAAATCCTCATTCCCCTGAGGCAATGCTAAAATGGGTGAGGTAGTTAGTCGTCTCTTCAACTCGTCAAAACTATCATGTCTATCTACGGTCCACTCGAACTTCTGAGTCTTCTGGAGTAACTGAGTGAGTGGTCTAGCGATCTTAGAAAACCCCTCAACAAATCTACGGTAATACTGCAAGTCCCAGAAAACTACTCACCTCCTTCACATTCTTATGCAATTCCCACGCCATCACTGCCTCTATCTTCTGCGGATCTACTCGAACTCCCTCCGCTGAAATCACATGCCCGAGGAATATCACTTCCTTGAGCCAAAACTCCCACTTAGAGAACTTCTCATATAACTGCTCAGCTCTCAAAATGTCTAGCACAATCCGGAGATGTAAGGCGTGCTCCTCCCGACTCTGGGAATAGATAAGAATGTCATCGATAAAGATGACTACGAATTTGTCCAGATACTCAATATAAACCTTGTTCATCAACTGCATGAACACTGTTGGGGCGTTGGTTAGCCCGAAAGGCATAACCACAAACTCGTAATGGCCAAATCTCATCCGAAAAGCAGCTTTCGGTATATCACTGTCCCGAATCCTCAACTGGTAGTAGCCCGATCGTAAATCAATCTTCGAGAAGACTGTCGCTCCCTGAAGCTGATCAAACAAATCGTCGATCCTGGGCAAAGGGTACTTGTTTTTGAGGGTTAACTTGTTTAATTCTCGATAATCGATGCATAAACGAAGCGATCCATCTTTTTTCTTAACAAAAAGTACAGGCACACCCCAAGGCGATGCGCTCGATCGAATATACCCTTTATCTAACAACTCCCCCAATTATTTCTTCAACTCTAACATCTCCGACGATGCCATATGGTATGGGGCCGCATTCGGCTCTAGATCAATAGGAAACTTAACCTCCCGTTGTGGTGGTAATCCCAAAGAAGTCATCCGAAAACGTCGATACTCGATAACGACTGGAATCGAAGACATGTCAACTCCACCATCTTCCGCCTTCAGAGCGTAACACCAATAGCCGACGCAGCCCTAGTTCAGAAGTTTCATCGCCTTCAAGGCACTAATCACACTTACCGATCTACCCGGCTTACAACCGACGAGAGTATGCTTAGTGCCGTCCTCGGATCGAGATGGTACGAGTCCGATAGTTCATGATAGCACCGTGACGATCCAACCAATCATCCCCGAGGATCAAATCCTCACCCTTAAGGTCTATAACAATGAGATTCAAGGGCCAATCTCGGCTCCCAATCCTCACTGGGCAATCCTTAACTTCCCGGTCCCCAACCATACGATTCCCGCTAGGCGTACCCACTACAAACGGTTCACACTCGAACAAGTAGTCAAAATCAATACGACTCACACAATCCGAAGCAATAAAAGAGTGGGTAACACCCGAATCAAAAAGCACTGAAACGGGATGAGAAAGGATTTGAGTGGTACCTGATGCCACTGGAACGTCTGCCTCCTTTATGCACCTCATCTGATACAATCGAGGGTGAACTAAGCCTGAACCCGATGCTGTACGGAGATCCGGCTGACCCCGACCCCTACCACGACCCAAACTCTGAGGAACATGAGTAACTGGAGTACTGTGTTCCTTCTGAACGGTGGTGGTAGTCGGAGATCTGGCGACCCTGGTGGCCCTCTCGCAATGAACTGCCCAATGCCCGGTCTGTCCGCAAGTAAAGCAAGTAATTAACGAAAATGGGCAATCCTTCATCACGTGCTCATACTGACTGCAATTAAAACAAACTCTACCGCCAGATGCAACAGACTGGACTGAACGGTTACCCTGAGATCCACCGGCCTGATGAAACGGCTTCTTCCCAGATGTAGGAGCAGACCGAGACCTCGAAAACTGATCACTCTTACTGGTTGAGAAACCGCCAGTAGTCTTCTGCTTCTTAGCTTCGGAACCCGACTCTGATTCCAGGACAGCCATCTCAATCGCTAGGGCGCGATCCTGGTATTCCTTCAAGGTGGCACACATGAGCGGTGCCATTCTCTGCCTGATATGCGGCTTCATGCACATATTGAAATAACGGATTTTATCGGCCTTAGTCCTCACCTGATCCTTCACGAACCCCAACTTTTGATTGTAAGAGATAATGGCCTGAGAAATCGGCACATCCTGAGGTGTGGTACTGAAGAACTCCACAATCCTGCGTTCTTTGACTGGCGGTGGACAATATTCTGCTTCCATAGCAGCCTTGAATACCTCCCAAGTGGCTCGGCGGTCTCTGGGCGCCACAGCCTCCCACCATTCTGTAGCTTCCTTATCCAGGAGGTACTGAGCAATATGTACCCTCCTGTCATTGGGACAAGCTATGGCATCAAAAGTCCTGCTCAACTGAAAGAGCCAATTCTCCCAACCGAGGGAGTCAGAAGATCCAGAGAAATGAGGAGGGTGCATCTTAGTCACCGTCTGAAGCCATTTACTAGCTTCTTCCTCAGGAGTCGGGGGCGGATTATGGCGCCCTCCCTGAGCTATCTGGGCAAGTCAAGGGTTACCAATCGCCAAGTACGACAAGAGACCCAAGGCTGTATTATTACCCGACGATAGATTCTAACTGACCGACATATCCTGCTGCCCGTCAGAGCTCAGAGGTAGAGTGCTCGGCATTGACTGAGAGGCCAAATCTGCAGAGGACTGAGAAACTGGGACTTCCTCATCAATAGCACCCTGACCACGGCCTCGGTTGCGTCCCCTAACTGGTCTACCGCGACCTCTCAACATACTGAAGAAAAGATATGAAAGGAACAAGATCAGAAAAATTCATAGTTTACAAGGTTGGCACCACAATTCATAATTCCAGACAACTCAAGGAAACGAATTACAGAAATATAAGAGTTCGAGGAGACTTACAGTTACGGGTTTCACGAAAATATGGTAGCACGATCGATACCATAAATGTAACACCCCAAATCACAAATGGGACATTACACGCCGTAGAACCTTCAGGAGGTCTACCAGGCTAACATATAACACACAATCCGAATATGAAATCCCAAAAGACAAAATCATCATAGTAAAATAGGGCCGTGGCCTCGGCTAAAACATTTTAATCAAGTATCGAAGAGTGTAACTCCACATGAATCCATTGCCCACGCAGGGGACTTTAACCAATTTATAAAACACTCAGTCTAACTCCAACATCAAGATAAATGCAAAAGTAAAACATAAAACACGGCTCGAGCCTCATCATCATGCTGGTCCATCCTTTGCATGCATATCCCGTGCCAGCTCCTCGACTCGACCAGTACCTGAAATGCATAAGATGCATTTCCCCTATTTAAGGGGCTAACATTTGAATAGCTAGTGCAAGTACACAATTACACTACATTATATACGTACACGATTCGACACAAGCAATCCATTTGAGAAAAACATTTGAAATCAATATTCTGGAATATCACATTTACACCAAAACAGTATATTATCAAGTTTTCCACATCACAACTATCCACGCTTGGTAACCCGCGGCCGTACCCATTAGTATCGACCCCCCAGAGGCCCCGTCAGGCTGTCCCCGGGTGAGAAACCACTTCCAAGGCCGTACCCATTAGTATCGGCCCCCAGAGGTCCCGTCGAACCATCCCTGGGTGGAATAACATCAACACACGCACTCAAGTCCACTTTCGTGGCCGTACCCATTAGTATCGGCCCCCAGTGGCCACATATGCCATCCCTGGGTGGAAGAGCAACAATCACATTCATTCAATAGCACAATTTACATCACTCGCATCAAAACCGCACACACACAATGAAATGTAATACATGTACTTGCCTTGGATAACACGACGTGAAGGAAAACGGTGAAGGGAAAGATTTCGGCCCGGATAATCTTCACAAATACAATCCTAACACAATAACGATATACAACTAATGTCGAAATTGTAAAAACGTAGGAATCCATCCTAGTTCTACCCAATGGGACAATTCGTCGGACAATACAAGGTCATAATCGGTCCCCTCTATCAACGGAGAAAAATATCGAATTCAATCCGCAAAACCGCAAGAGAAGTAAGGGATAGTGATTATACTATCGAAATCTAGCAATCATAAAGGCAAATGGGACTAGAAGGGTGAAAATCAAAACAAAACCCCCAAAATCCCCAAAAGCTAGGGTTCTAACGAAATATACCTCGATTAGACGATGAACAACGGGAGATTTGATGCTAGAGTGATGATATGATGCCCCAAAAATCGCTTCTCAACTGAGGTTGGATGAAAATCGGACGAACCTTAGGCCAGGAAATCACTCTCGTTGCGAAGGAAGTGAAGGAAATAAAAAAAATGAAAAGAACTCCCACGCTAGCTTTATTATATCAAGACATTACCGTAACACGAACACCATTACGGCCGTAATGGTGTTCACGACCTCACCGCCCAGCTTTCCGACATCCGCACGCCACTACGCAAAGGATATTACGGCCGTAATGTATGAAGACTTACGGCCGTAATTCACATCAACTTACGACCATAATGCAGTCCGGCAGCAGTCCGCCCGATCCGAAATGCCAATAACCGGAATGAAAACACGAGAAACAAAACCACAGGTATACGAGGATTTTATAGACGAGATAGGCACAAAAACTATCACAAGTCTCCGGTCACCCGAAAGCCAGGGATAGAACAAGTATTAACAGCGACATCCCAAATAATGAGAAATTACAAAAATGACCCAACATCCGAATTACACGATACAACGTCATATTAACAATCCGAGACTCATGACATGATCAACTCAACCATACGGACTCATGGGAACATAGAAATAATGAAATCGAATGAATTTTACGAGAATCAAACGTACATGCGACAAAACATGACTTAAAATGAAATTACGTACAAACATATCCAAAACTCGTCCAAATAGAAAAACTCAAAGAACAAACTAGATTCAGAATCCCAAAACAGTGACAAGCAAGTCGTCCGAAACTAACATACACCAAAAATAGAAATTACCAAAAATAGAAAGAACAGATATTACAGCAATGAAGGCAAAGGAAACCTGAACCCAATAATCTGTATCCTAAAACTACATCCAGACACCGTGTAAACATGTACACTTACCAACAGAATTGTAATATCCTAGAATTTCGCTATGATTTTTCGCATTATTTTATCTGAGTTGTACTGTACAGAGTGGGACTAATACAGTATGGGTAAATAATTTTGGGAACTGTGACAATCGTGCCAGTATATCTATCAAGGTTATTTTTAATTATAGGATATTACATGCTTGATATGTTTTTCCATGTCGGATATACTGTATGAGTATTGTACAATAGTCGTACTTGGTCGACACTTGTATTTGAGGATATCGTGCATCAGATGTATCGTATGAGAATGTTATCGGAACGAGCACATGTATTCAGTATGTCGCGTGTACATATTCAGTATATTGAGACGGCAGACAGGAGCAGAAATGGCTAAGTATGAAAGCCATTACGTACGCTACATAATGGAGCTTACGTACGTAAATAAGCAAGCTTAACGTACGTTAAGTTGTGTACACAATGTACGTTAAGAAGGGAATCAGACAGGATCGCGCTGTGGTGGGTAGGTGGGCCCGGTGTCGGCAGCTTTCGCTGTGGATGTGGACAGGTGAGTCAACTTCGAGCCTTACGTACGTTAAGGTTGTATCATTATGTGCGTTAAGAAGGTGTGTTACTGTAGCAAGTCAACTTTGTATTACGTACGCTACGGCGAGTGTATTACGTACGTAACACAATGTGCGAAATAAGACAGTGAGCCCGGGACGCCGATTACGTACGCTATACAGGACATGTAGCGTACGTTAAAAGAGGATTACGTACGTTAAGGTTGGGTCTTAACGTACGTAACAAGCTATGCAGGTCATATATTAAGAATCGGTCTTTCATTTCCTCACGAGAGGAAACACATCTCTTCCTCCCATACTTCATTCCTCCTCACTCCTGTCCCTAATCCCGACCCTTGTACCTTGGTTAAGACCTTGGTGAGTTGATTAGAAGCTTGAAGCTTGGAGTTCTTGATGTTTTTGTAAGTGTTTGATCTTTGGGATTCTTCTTCAAGAGGTATGTTGGATAACTCTTCTCTTTGATTCAGATTTTGATATTGTTGTTGATGTTCTCCTTCGTATAATGATGGTTACGGTGTTGTTGTTGTGATTCTTGAGGTTGCATGAATTTTATATTGAAGAACAAAATGATGTATACCTTGGATTATGAATCGATGATGGTTTAGATGATAGAATACATCGAATTACGCTGCTTTGTTGGCTACAAACATGATTATGGATTAATTCATGTTCTTAAAGAACTCTTGAGTTATATATGTCATGATTTTATGGAAATTGGCAGGATTACGGTTAATTTCGGTATATTGTTATTCGTGATGAAAACCGGTAATTGAATTTCTTTGAATTTACAAAGATGAGCCGTGTTAATATGAAATTAAGATTGAATTCGGAACCAAGAATGTTGAAGACATTGTTAGAATTATTGATTATCGAATTTCGGCTTGTATTCCTATTGTTTATAGTTGATATGGTTTGGTTTCCTATGATTGAGATGTCGTTAAACCGTTAAGTTTGATTGGTTGGTTATATCGGTTGTTGATTGCTATCGAACGTATTGTTAATTGATTATTGCACCAGGTCGCGATAAGTGATCATTAATGATAACCGCTGTGCTGCGATTGGAATTAGAGAATGCATGGATCGCCTTGGTCGGGGTTTTAGAGCTTGCAGATAAAGATGACGGGATTGGTAACAACTTCATCGTATCGGTATCGAGGCAAGTTATGCTTGCTCAGTTCAGAATGTTTAATAAATGTTTTTTTTTCATTTCGTTTATGATTCATATAGCAATGGTATCATGTAATATGAATTGTCGGGATGATGGTACGTATATTATGCTTGTACTGAGATAAATTATAATGTATAAGATTTTAACGATGTTTAGTGGAAACGGAGACGTGAATTATATTTGGACAATTATACGAGAAGTTAGATATCAAGGCTAGTTATCAATGAACTCGAGATGGTGGTTTGGTATTAATAATGGTCTGTACTTCATTTTGGATTGTTCGGATAACCGTGTATTTGTTCAGGGATATTGATCGTGGAAAGCTTAGCGTCTCCAGCTTGAGGTAAATTAATATTGCTAGATTAGGATAATCATTCTGTTGCATTATTGCATGTGTGTGTTGATACTTCATGTGGTGAGTGTGCCTCATTGCTGGTTACATATTGTGATTGCATGAACTGTGTTAGGGGATAAGACCTAAATGGCACCTACGTTCCGGAGTATTCCTGTGAGATGCTTCCGTGATCCTTGGTTGCGACCTTGGGGTATTTTGTGATTGCATGAACTGTGTTAGGGGATAAGACCTAAATGGTACCTATGTTCCGGAGTATTCCTGTGAGATGCTTTCGTGACCCTTGGCTGCGGCCTTGGGGTTTATGTGTTAATATTATATGCATTGTTGAGCATGTCGTGAATCGTTGTCCACGAAAATACGACGATGAGGTCCTGTCCGTCAATCATGATCGAGATATCATTGCTCACTTGCAAAGTCTAAAGATCCATGATGGATATGTGTTTCTTCAATATTTGTTGTCATGTTGTATCGTGACATATCTGGAGTCAAATACGTCCTGATCGGTCATGTGTAGGATTTTCAGGGCGGGCACGCGTAGCATGTGTTGGTTTCGACCTCTTATTGAACCGTGCACACGAGACATACTTCGTGAGACTGATTAGGTACGAGACCAGATGTGTATCTGATCAATACCCGTGATTGGCTTGTACACGGACACATGTCCGGATCAGGCTTATCATGACGTCCATCTTGAGTCTTATTGATTGGTCGTTCACAGTCCATGTATAATCGGATCTGCTCAATAGTCGGGTTTATCTTCGAAATCTCGTATATATGATTTGTATATGGTTGACGATTTTATTCTCTCATGTATCTGTCCCTATCAATACTTTATCAATCTCGTTTGGTGTTACCATGTCGTTGGTAATCTCGTTGTTGTTGATTCCCTAATGATCTCGTTTGAAGTTTATTCTATCGTTGGTAATCTCGTTCGTTATTGATCCTTATTGAT
This sequence comes from Orobanche coerulescens, assembly GCA_033398695.1. NCBI lineage: Eukaryota > Viridiplantae > Streptophyta > Magnoliopsida > Lamiales > Orobanchaceae > Orobanche > Orobanche coerulescens. Next base: position 186,182,793 of record CM065801.1, read on the forward strand.
TCCGTTTGGAGTCTGCCTTATCGTTGGTATTTTCGGTCGTTGTAGATCCTTATTTGATCTTGTCGGAGTTTACCGTATCATTGGTATTCTCAGTTGTTGATCCTTATTGATCTTGTTGGAGTTAACGGTATCATTGATATTCTCGGTTGTTGATCCTTATCGATCTTGTTGGAGTTTACCGTATCATTGACGTTTTCGGTTGTTGATCCTTATTGATCTTGTTGAAGTTTACCGTATCATTCGCATTCTCGGTTGTTGATCCTTTATTGATCTTGTTGGAGTTTACCGTGTCCTTGGTATTCTCGGTTGTTGATCCTTGCTGATCTTGTTTGAGTTTACCGTATCGTTGGTATTCTCGGTTATTGATCCTTTATTGATCTTGTTGGAGTTTACCGTATCGATGGTATTCTCAGTCGCTGATCCTTTATTGATTTGTTGGAGTTACCACATCATGGTATTCTCGTTCGTGGTTGATCCTTTGTCGATCTTATGTGGAGTTATTATGTCATTGATATTCTCGTTTTGATGCATTGGTTGGTTATCATTATCGATTGTGTGTGCAAATATGCTTTGTATTGATATCCGGACTTGCCATTGTCTCGGATAGTTGATCTCCAAATGTATTGTGTGATATCGATTTTATCAAAATTGGGATCCGATTGTGCGATCCAAATGATGATACGGACATGGCTAGATTATTCCATATTGGAGATATGTTTATGTTTGAGAATCTTGGTATCGCTTCTGATACAAAGATGATGGTTATTTTCGAATTCATTCGTTACTTGAGAATGCAATGTGCGAATTGAGGTAAGGGTTGAATTGATTGAGATTCTACTGACCGGTAAGGTTGCTACGGTAAAGTTACACCGAATTATTCTTACCTTGTAATTACATTGATATGTAATTGTATATGATGATGTGATCGTTATCATTGTTGACTATTATGGCCGATTCGCCGTGGGCTTTATCTTTTAGGTACTCGGAGATCGAGCTAGTAGCGGTCGTGAAGGGATGAGCTTTCCTGATACCGCTATGGCATGGTTATTTGGGATTCGAGTATTCTTCTCGGTTTTTATAATTCCGCCGCAAATGTATTTAATTATGTCTCTTTCACGTGTGTAATTTTATAACGGCTTTCAGATTTTTCCAACTCGTGTATACTTTCTAAATGCCCTTTTGGCGTATTTGCCTTGTGTTTTCAAATGGTATTTTCTGACGATAATTGGGAACTATGTTTTGATAAATATTTGAGTATTTAAAACATTACCGTCTTCGTCTCTTTGGTGTATTTTAAACGTTTGCGAAAATGATTTTAGCCTTGTGGGTTCCAATGTGGGGCCCACAGCGTTGTAATATTCCTAGTTGGTTTGGGGGTGTTACAGAAGATGGTATCAGAGCTTGGGTTTCGTAAAACCCGGCCATGTGTGTTATGTGGCTCTACCGGTGCGGTAGTAGCGTGACTTTTGAAAATGATTTTCCTGACTTTTGAGTCAAACCGATTTTTGGAGGTTCCAAAATTTTTGAGTTATTTTCAAATATATTAGTGTGTGTTGGCATTGTGCTGAGACTTTGTATGGGAGTCGTATGCTAGTATCACGGGAGATCATCCACTTCACGGACCTGTAAGTATGTTCTTTCAGTTAATTGGTTTTGATGATAATTATTTGAGCATAGTGACATGATTTTGAGATATTCCGGGATTGAGATATTGATTATGACAGGATTTTAAGTTTCGAGGATGAAACTTATTTAAGTGGAAAGATATGTAATATCCTAGAATTTCGCTATGATTTTTCGCATTGTTTTATCTGAGTTGTACTGTATAGAGTGGGACCGATACAGTATGGGTAAATAATTTTGGGAACCGTGATACCCGCCAAAGATATCTATCGGGTTATTTTTAATTCTAAGATATTACTTGCTTGATATGTTTTTGATGTCGGATATAATGTATGAGTATTGCACAATTGTCGTACTTGGTCGACAGCTTGTATTTAAGGATATCGTGCATCGATGTATCATAGAGAATGTTATCTAACGAGCACATGTATTAAGTATGTCGCGTGTATGTATTCGGATATTGAGACGGCAAACAGAGCAGAAATGACTATATGAAAGCCATTACGACGCTACATAATGGAGCTTACGACGTTAAGTTATGTACACAACGACGTTAAGAAGAAAATCGAACAGATCGAGCCGTGGTCGGAAGGTGGGCCCGGTGCCGGCAGCCTTTGGCGCGGATGTGGACAAGCGAGTCAACTTCGAGCCTTACGACGTTAAGGTTGTATCATTACATACGTTAAGAAGGTGTGTTATCAGAGCAAGTCAACTTTATATTACGTACGCTACGGCGAGTGTATTACGTATGTAACACAATGTGCGAAATATGACAGTGAGCCCGGGACGCCGATTACGTACGCTATACAGGACATGTAGCGTACGTTAAAAGAGGATTACATACGTTAAGGTTGGGTCTTAACGTAGGTAACAAGCTATGCAGGTTATATATTAAGAATCGGTCTTTCATTTCCTCACGAGAGGAAACACATCTCTTCCTCCCATCTTCATTCCTCCTCACTCCTGTCCCTAATCCCGACCCTTGTACCTTGGTTAAGACCTTGGTGAGTTGATTAGAAGCTTGAAGCTTGGAGTTCTTGATGTTTTTGGAAGTGTTTGATCTTTGGGATTCTTCTTCAAGAGGTATCTTGGATAACCCTTCTCTTTGATTCAGATTTTGATATTGTTGTTGACATTCTCCTTCATATAATGATGGTTACGGTGTTATTGTTGTGATTCTTGAGGCTGCATGAATTTTATATTGAAGAACAAAATGATGTATACCTTGGATTATGAATCGATGATGGTTTAGATGATAGAATCCATCGAATTACATCATTTTGTTGGCTACAAACATGATTATGGATTAATTCATGTTCTTAAAGAACCCTTGAGTTATATATGTCGTGATTTTACGAAAATTAGAAGGATTACGGTTAATTTCGATATATGGTTATTCGTGATGAAAACCGGTAATTGAATTTCTATGAATTTACAAAGATGAGCCGTGTTAATCCGAAATTAAGATTGAAGTCGGAACCAAGAATATTGAAGACACTGTTAGAATTATTGATTATCGAATTTCGGCTTGTATTCGTATTGTTAAGAGTTGATATGGTTTGGTTTCGTATGATCGAGATGTCGTTGAACCGTTAAGTTTGATTGGTTGGTTATATCGGTTGTTGATTGTTATCGAACGTATTGTTAATTGATTATTGCATCTGGTCGCGATAAGTTATCATTAATGATAACCGTTGTTCTGCGATTGGAATTAGAGAATGCATGGATCGCCTTGGTCGGGGCTGCGGAGCTTGTAGATGAAGATGACGGGATTGGTAACAACTTCATCGTATCGGTATCGAGGCAAGTTATGCTTGCTCAGTTCATAATGTTTAATAAATGGTTTCGTTTTCATTTCATTTATGATTCATATAGAAATGGTATCATGGAATATGAATTGTCGGGATGATGGTACGTATATTATGCTTGGATTGAGTTAAATTATAATGTATAAGATTTTAAAGATGTTTAGTGGAAACGGAGACGTGAATTATATTTGGACTATTGTACGAGAAGTTTGATATCAAGGCTAGTTATCATTGAACTCGAGATGGTGGTTTGGTATTAATGACGGTCTGTACTTCATTTTGGATTGTTCGGATAACCGTGTATTTGATGTTGGTCGTGGAAAGGTTAGCGCCTCCACTTGAGGTAAATTAATATTGCTAGATTAGGATAATTATCCTGTTGCATTATTGCATGTGTGTGTTGATGCTTCATGTGGTGAGTGTGCATCATTGATGGTTACATATTGTGATTGCATGAATTGTGTTAGGGGATAAGACCTAAATGGCAACTACGTTCCGGAGTATTCCTGTGAGATGCTTCCGTGACCCTTGGTTGCGACCTTGGGGTATTTTGTGATTGCATGAACTGTGTTAGGGGATAAGACCTAAATGGCACCTACGTTCCGAAGTATTCATATGAGATGCTTCCATGACCCTTGGCTGCGGCCTTGGGGTTTATGTGTTAATATTATATGCATTGTTGAGCATGCTGTGAACTGTTGTCTGACGGAAATACAACATTGTGGTCGTGTCGGTCTTTCATGATCGAGTTATCGTTGTTCACTTGGAAAGTCTTATGATCCTTGTCGATATGCGTTTCTTCGAGATTTGTTGTCATGTTGTATCGTGACATATCCGGAGTCAAATATGTCCCGATCACCATGTGTAGGATTTTCAAGGCGGGCACGCGTAGCATGTGTTGGTTTCGACCTCTTATCAACCGCACACGAGACGATTTCGTGAGACCGATTAGGTACGAGACCGACGTGTATCTGATCAATACCCGTGGTTGGCTTGTACATGGACACATGTCCGATCGGGCGATCATGACGCCCATCTTGAGTCTTATTGATTGGTCGCTCACACCCATGCATAATCGGATCTGCTCAATAGTCGGGTTTGTCTTTGAAATCCCATATATATGATTTCTATATGGTTGACGATTTTATTCTCGTGTGTATCTACCCCGCCGATCCTTTATCAATCTCGCTTGGAGTTACCATGTCGTTGGTAATCTCGTTGTTGTTGATTCCCTAATGATCTCGCTTAAAGTTTATCCTATCGCTGGTAATCTCGCTCATTATTGATCCTTATTGATTATGTTTGGAGTCCGCCTTTACCGTTGGTATTCTCTTGGCCGTTGTAGATCCTTATTTGATCTTGTTGGAGTTTACCGTATCATTGGTATTCTTGGTTGTTGATCCTTATTAACCTTGTTGGAGTTTACCGTATCATTGGTATTCTCGCTGTTGATCCTTATCGATCTTGTTGGAGTTTACCGTATCATTGTCATTCTCGGTTGTTGATCCTTATTGATCTTATTAGAGTTTACCGTATCATTGGCATTCTCGCTTGTTGATCCTTGATCTTGTTGGAGTTTACCGTGTCGCTGGTATTCTCGGTTGTTGATCCTTATTGATCTTGTTGGAGTTTACCGTATCGTTGGTATTCTCGATTATTGATCCTTTATAGATGTTGTTGGAGTTTTCCATATCGATGGTATTCTCACGCCGATCCTTTATTGATATGTTGGAGTTACCACATCATGGTATACTCGTTCGTGGTTGATCCTTTGTCGATCTTGTGTGGAGTTATCATGTCATTGATATTCTCGTTCTGATGCATTCGTTGGTTATCATCATCGATTGTGTGTGCATTTATGCTTCGTATTGATATCCGAGACTTGCCATTGTCTCGGGACAGTTGATCTCCAGATGTATTGTGTGATATCGGTTTTATCAGAATTGGCATCCGATTGTGCGATCCAGCGGACAGATACGGACATGGCCAGATTATTCCATATTGGAGATATGTTTATGTTTGAGAATCTTGGTATCATTTCGGATACAGTACAGATGGTTATTTTCGGATTCATTCGTTACTTGAGAATGCGATGTGCGAATTGAGGTAAGGGTTAAATTGATTGAGATTCCACAGATTGGTAAGGTTACTACAGTAAAGTTACACTGGAATTATTCTTACCTTGTAATTACATTGATATGTAATTGTATATGATGATGTGATCGTTATCATTGTTGAGTATTATTGCTGACCCCATCGTGGGCTTTATCATTTAGGTACTTGAGATCGAGCTAGTAGCGGTCGTGAAGGGATGAGCTTTCCGGTGATACTGGCTATGACATGGTTATTGGGACTCGAGTATTCTTTCTGGTTTTTATAATTCCGCTGCAAATGTATATAATTATGTCTCTATCCGCTGCGTGTGTAATTTTATAACGGCTTTCAGTATTTTTCCAACTCGTGTATACTTTCTAAATGCCCTTTTGGCGTCTTTGCCTTGTGTTTTCAAATGGTATTTTCTGACGGTAATTGGGAACTATGTTTTGATAAATATTTGAGTATTTAAAACATTACCGTCTTCGCCTCTTTGGCGTATTTGAAACATTTGCGAAAATGATTTTAGCCTTGTGGGTTCCAATATGGGGCCCACGACACTGTAATATTCCTAGTTGGTTTGTGGTTGTTACAAGAACCTATTTTGAAGAACATACCTCGGTAAAGAAATATGATATAAAACACCACCCAAACAAACAAACCACGCCTAAAACATACTGAGGCAAACAAAAAAACCAACGCGAACAGCTCTCAACCAATAATCCAAAAACACCATGCAAAGAAGGACATAACAGAGAACTACCACCCTTTACGCACTCTGAAAATCACACCATATCCACAAAAAGAAACGAAGCATAATATTCACAAATGGCGGCACACCCACTCCAAAAAACCCACACCCATTAAAACCCAAAAAAAGGAGATCATACCTAGAGCCCAAAATATAGAAAACACCAAGGAACAAAGAAAGAGGGAAAAAATGCTGTTTACCGAGACATCCAAAGAACAAAATTTCAACGAAACAACTAACAGTAAATCAAACATTATAATCTCCATATTCTCAAAAAGACCTACCCAACAGTCTATTAAAAAATAGCGCACAAGGACACTAAAAATCACAGAAAATACAAAACAAACATCACCCACCCAATTGACCGAACACAACTTGCAAAGAAGCAAAAAAAAAAAGAAATACCCACAAACCTGACCGCACGGTCTCTGCCAAAAAACAAACCCCAAACCTCGCACCCAAAAACAAAAGAAACCACAAGAAATTCCGATCCAAAGGCCTGCATAAAAAGAAAAAACATACCCAAATAAAAAAACGCCCAAAAAAAAGGAAAACAATAGGTAAAAATCAGGAATTCTAATAAAACCCTACTAAATAATGACCCTCCCAAAAAAAAAAAAACCCGAGGCCCGAATTGCCCGCATAAATAGAAACCTTACAAACGTAAATCGAACCAAAAAAAAGAACAAGAAAGACATCGAAGAATAGAGAACAAATACAAACCTTTTATGACAGAAACCCTAATTAATAAAATCCAGAAACCAAATCGAAGAGAAAGGAGCGTCTACAAAAGCAAGCCAAAAAAAAAACTAAATGTTTTGAAACTAAGGGAACGGATAGAGAAGAGGAGAGATTTGAAAGAAACCAAGCAAGAAGTGTCACCTGCGAAGGAAAAAAGAACGAGGCAGGCAGATGAAGCGGCGGCTACAAGAGAGGAGAAGGAGAGGAAGCACGCAGGTGAAAGAGGAAGGAGGCGGGCGACGAAAATAGGGCTCTTATAACGTCTGCTACAATTAAGCAGAGACTGCTGCTTACCCATCAAGTTGCACTCGAGGTTGACCTACAGATAGGTGATTGGATCAAACTACTCCCAAATACTAACTTAATGTCACAAGCACATCTCATACTGAATCCTAAAGTAAAAGGTTGACGTATGCGTATCATAACCTTACAATCTAATCATTGATTATCTTAAAGCGAAATCCATTTGACTGAATCGAGGTGAGTCATATAAGAGTAGTCTAATCTCATTATCATACCTATAGTGCATGTCCCCACTATTCGTGAGTGCAGACATACACATGTCCAAACATAGGATATACACGTCTTGAGAAAACTTAATGTCCAGTTAGGTTCTATCAACTTGCGGACAAGTTGAGCAATTGAGTTCTAGACACTTCCAGTTCCCTCCTTATCTCACAAGGACTGGAATGTTTCTTCCCGATTGCAAAGATATTATTTCTATTTATTTTCCAAATCAAGAATGCCAATGACATAAAGTAAATTAAAACATAACAATTTACTTTTACAACATGACATACGTTCATAATTAAAAATGAATGTCCTAGCCCTCTCATCCTAGAGTAGCATTCGACGGCATACTCCTAACATAATCCTTAATTAATCATTTGTTTTTAAATGGTGAATACTGAGGTCTTCATTATTTCCTAACAATGAACCTCGTTTATTGGGAAAAAACCTCCGGTGTTTTGATAAATGCTACATATAGCCGAGTATCATCGTATTTAATATCAACTAAGTATGGACGTTGTTGAAAAATGATAAATGCTACATACAAATTGTCCGAACAAATTGCCCATATAACATGTTCATTCAAGTCTTTCCATACAGCGCAAGATCATACAACAAGCCTAGAGTCAAATCCTACAACTTAGCCTTCACGATACAACAAGATGAGATGTTGGCTACAGCAAATAATGCTGCAGGTTTTTACTTAGGAAAAGTAAAACACAAAACCAACATGACTGAAAAGAAAGTTTAAACCGTTGTGAAACAACATTCTTTATTCAAAAATTATTCACAGTTAAAGTAGTATTTAATACTGACAGGACAATATTTAATGCGGCCGAAGAGACTACCGACGAAAGAGCATTTAATGCGGGTTAAAGGGAATATCTAAAGCATTAAATGAGAATCAACTTTAATTCAAACATTATGGAGCCGCAAATCAGAGTTGTCTTAATCTCACCAATCAGACAACAGTTACATTTATAATGGATCTATTCCCAAGGTTATAAATAACCCCAAGTAAGAGGACATTACTTACTTGAACACTTGATAAGAAGGTGAACACGCAAAAATATTGAAAACTTATAAGATCAAATATTTCTTCAAGCATAAAGCAACATCTGAAGTGAAGAAATATACAAGTCCTCAACATGGATAGCACATCTACAGCAAAAAGCTCATCAAGCCTACGTATGCTGTTTGACTCATGATAACCCATTCTTACTGTTGAGTTACTTAGCCCTGCGTGTACATAATCAAAGCTATTCCGACCTGTGTAGAACGAATAGAGTTTAGGACTAAGCTTCAATCTGTGTGAGAAGAAGCAAGTCGAAGAAGCCCAAGCTAATGTGTGTGAACGGCCAAATCTATTGTCGGCTGTATCAATATGTGGGAACAATACAATGACGAGTTTAGTTAAAATCATACAGTTGTGTAGGACTTGATTTTAATAAACTATTTACTCCTGTATGGAGGACCAGTGGATGTAGAGGGGTTCACCTCAAACTACACTAAACAATGCATCTTTACTTACTATCTTTACTGTTTTTTATTGCCAGTGTGATTTTAGTATATTTAACCTGGAAGCCCTGGAAGCACCAAGCTAACAGGAGACCATCTAGTTGTCAGATTTACAAAGAACTAAGTTATAGACTTTCGCTATGCAAACAAACTTCAAAAAAGGATACAACTTATTTAACCCCCCTTCTAAGCTGTTTATATTGTATACTGTGACCAACAAGTGATATTGGAGCGGTTGATTCTACAAAAAATCTATCGATTATTAACTTGAATTAGATCCACAACATCACTAGCATTCATTCTACTTTTTCCATGGATTCATCTATGATCAACAAAGTTCCCATGTTTTTCATTAACGAATTTAATAAGTGGAGAATTAGGATGGAAGCCTATCTGGCCGCGCTGCACGAAGAGATGATCTTTGTCATACAAGAAGGACCTATCAAGACCATGAAGATCAATTTAGCCGCAAGAATAGAAGGACAACCTCATGCATAAATGCTTGAGAAGGAATGAGAATAGTGGACAACTGATGATCGCAAGTGTGCGAATCTTGACAACGTTGCCAAGAATGCACTATTTGTCACTCTTGACAAAGGCACATTCTCCAAGGTAAAGAGCGGCAGGACAACCAAGGAAATCTGGAAGAAACTCAACTTGATATGTGAGAGAACTGAGCTCTCAAAAGAAAACAATATTTCAAAACTAACTTAGCAATTTGAATCATTTGAAATGAAATCTTGTGAAACACTATAGAAACTTGACCTTAGATTTACCGGCATCGTTGGTGGACTTTAAGCATTGGGTAAAGTGTATACCCAAAATGAGAAAAATCTAAAAATATTTAGATCACTCCCTGCCCGATGGAATATTAAGACCATAGCTATGCGGTCTTTAAATGATATATCTACTTTCGATCTCTTCTCTGACCTCAAAGCTTTTGAGTACGATATTGACAGGAAAGAGAAGGTGAAATAATCACCTGCTAAGACTAGAACACTCACTGTTGTATCTGACAGGAGACAAAGCTATGTCCTGATGACATCCAAAGCCGCATCTAAGGTAGCTGGCAGCGATGATGACATCCTGTCACGAGATGAAATGGCCTTGCTCATGCACAAATTTCGGAAGTTCATTAAGAAATTCGGAAAATCCCCCTATAGCCTAAATCATTTAACAAGGTGACTTCGGACACCAAACTGCAAGGAACCGAGACGCTATGCAAATAAATGTCCTCATCCTAAAATGCAGAAGTTGCCCGAAGCCGAGCAATAAGAAAAGGACGAGAAAAGGCATGTTTGGCAAGGCAAACTAAAGGCCCTGATTGGAGAATCAGAAGCCTCGCCTACATTGATCAAGACAGAGGAATGCCTACAGGAAATCACTGATAGTGACTCCTCCGATGATGAAATCAAAGATAAAGCCTACATATGCTTTATGGATAAAGAAGAATATGATAATGAAGACAATGAGGATGAGGTAAGCTCAACCTCAGCTACTCCTATTAATGCATCATATATATTTAAAAACATGATGAATGAGTTCAGAACAATTTAAAAGGCCTATAAGATGCTTAAACAAGAAAACCTAAAACTCTCTGTCTCAAGTTTAGAGCTGAAGGACGAAAACGATATGCTGAAGAATAACTATGAAAATATATCTCTGGATTGCGAAAAAAGCAAGATCATTAATGAAAACTCATGGAAAGCAATCATCAACTTGCAACCGAACTAAATGAGGTACAAAAAACTCATAGTAAATGCAAGACAAATAATTATGCTTTATTACAAGCTAAAATACAGTTTCGTGAGAAAAGAGAAGAAGAACTAGATACCATCCTCAATTCCTTTGAGAAACCGCCGAGGAGGATGGAAGACATCCTAAGCACTGGGCAGCACGCCCATGACAAACGTGCCTTGGGATACAACTCGTTCTCCAACAAAGGCAAAACTAATATGGTATTTGTTAAATGAGTGGAACTCATTCCAGAACCTAAAGAAGCCCCGAAGGATGTTTCTGTTGTAATAACCGTACTTTTCATGAATTTTTTGGCTTTGACGTTATTTCACTTTTGTTGCTCTTTTAAGCACTTATTGAGATGTTGTTGATTTTAGAGTTTCATACATTTCGGGACATGTTCGTATTGATTAGACCTTGCAGCAATATTTTGAGTGAGGCAGATAGCGTACGCTAGGCGTAAGCTAACGCACGCTATTTCTATTGAGTAGCATGCGCTAGCTATGCCTGTAGCGCACGCTAATGGTCCGGGCTTGGCAGAGGCAGTAGTTGGGTTTTGCCCCCTGGACTAGCAGTTAGCACACATTAGGCATGAGCGAACGCACACTATTCGTGTTGAGTAGCACGCGCTAGCATCGCCTGTATCGCACGCTAATGGGCTGAGTTGGCAGGGGCAATGGGGTGATTTCTGTTCTCTGGACTAACAGTTAACGCACGTTAGGTTTGAGCTAGCGCACGCTATAGGTATTGCGTAGCGCACACTAGTGCTGGATGTAGCGCATGCTAGCAAGATGGGCAGTGAGTTTGGAATTTTTGCATGGTAACAGTTAGCGCACGCTAAGGATGTGGTTGCACACGCTAACGTCGCAGGTCAGAAGCTACTGGACTATCGGGTGACCCCGTTAGTGCATGCTAACTTTGAGATTTAGCGCGCGCTAATCAGGCACAGTATATTAGGAGGGTCAACCCTGTTCTTCGTCATTTTTTCACCTCTTTTTTTTTATTTCCAACGAGAGAGCACGAAAGTGCGATTCAGATGCGATTTAGGGGCAGTCTTGCATCAGCTATCATCATCTTTGGTTGAATAACAAAGAGTATACAACATCTAATCCATTCCTTCTCTCCGAATAAAGGTAAATTCCTTAGAACCCTAGTTTGGGGAATTTTTAAGGATTTTTCTTAGATCCGTCCGATCTATCCATTTTGAAGCTTGAAATCCTTGGGATTATGATGTATCTACCCCATACTTACATCCCCCCTTACGATTATATGGATGTTTTTGTATATTATTCAAATTAGAGAGGGTTTGGATGATTTCCAACCTCTAGATAATTATCCTAAGAGAAATTGTAAATCATAGGTGGGTTTTGGGAGTTTCCCCATGTGAATCGAGTATGGATTGATGATTGTATTCCTTACAATATCTTTTAGGTGCCGGAAGGGCATTCTTGGACCTATCGAGCTTGTACACTTTTCCTCCCGATTCTCGATGTCTCAAAGGCAAGTATATGTTTCTGATTGTATGTTCTCGACTTTGAAAGTGAGGTATATGAATTGTGTGATCATATATATTCACTCTGGGACTGACCGACGGGTCCTCGGAGGGTTCCGTTGCCTTTGGTGCGGTTCCATGAATATTTTTTGGTTAATCACTCTGGGAGGGTCCGACGGGGCCTTGGAGGGTTCCGTTGCTTCTGATGCGGTTCCACGGTTAATCATGTATACATTGACTGTTAGGAGTATGCCCCCGAATGCCTCTCAGAGGATGTTGAGTGAGGGAATTGTACTTGTTATTATGTAAATCGTTATCATAAGGCATTTGTATGTTTCTTTATTTACTAATAGTCAGTGGCATTCCTGACTCATAAATATATATATAGAAACTAGTCCGTGTATTTGAGAGCAAAACAGTCCACTCTTTATTGGATAAGGGGATCGGCACTGGAAAGGTTTATGGATCAAATACTTAATCGTTCGCAAGTCGATGAAACTTGACTGGGCGTTAAGTTTATGTGAAGACTTGTATGACATGTTCTTTGACTTGGAGAGTGCCTGTCAAACACTAATGGTTAGTGGGAGCACACATTGTAGGTATGCTAATGAGATTAGTATACTCGAACCGACTCACCCTCGATTCGTCACACGGATTCACTCCGGGACAGTCAATGACAGAATCATAAGGTTGTGATAGGTATTCGTGAACCTTCGACTTGAGAATTTAGTAGCGATGTGCTTGTGACGTTAAGATTTTCATTAGAGTAGTTCGACCAAAAAACCGGAAGGTGGGGGTTAACCTTGACGTGCATCTTGACGGGCAAGTAGCAGGTTCTACTAAATACCAAGATAGGATACTTTCTCATGTTAGTGAACGGGTTATATGTCCTATGCGGTTATTGGGAGATGAGATCATAAGTCTTTGGCCAAAGCATTGGAGCTAGTTGTATTGGATACAAGACAACTCGATGATCTCGATTTGCATTAACTCATGCATAGCGTCAAGTACAGATAGGGTTTGACTGACCGTGACCCTATAACTTGATCGGGACATGTGAGAGAAAAGGGTTTATACGTATACTGGTATTCACGACAGAAAGGTTTTGGAATGATCCCCATCATTCGTTTTCAGTTAGGGTACAGTGTAGGCCGCCAGGCTGGATAGGTGGTGCTACTACTCTTTGGTTCCTCCCATTGCTAACTGAAACGAACCTACCAAGTCGCTAGAATAGATTGACGCATGCATGAATCGATCTTATTCTCTCTTTATTAATATTAGATATTGGTCATCTAATTTATTGGACATTAGATGTCTAATTAATTAACGGACATTGGATGTCTAAATTAATTTATTGGATAAATTAATTTACAGCCTAATGAATTAAATAAATTACCTGGTGATGAATTTAATTCACAGATATGATTATTTCTTGGAGAAATTAATTATATTATTTTATATTTGATATAATTAATTAATTGGATTAACTAATTGATATAAATACATCGGATCGAATAGGGTTTATCCGTTTCGACTCGCGAGAGTCCGAATCGGACCGGATTCATCTGGTCCTTCTAGAAGGCCGAACCACCCCTTGGTTTTGCCTTGGTCTTAGTCTTCCCCTTAATTGGTGGAAGATCAAAGACAGAACATGAGGGATATGATTATTGTTCTTTTGGAAAGAATAATAAAAGGAAGAATTGTGAGATTAAAGAAAAGACTTACAATTTGAGTTGGTGTGGAAAAACTCACGGCAATAACAAGTGAAAGAGAGAGGAAAAGATTCGTCCAAGTCTTCTTCATCTTATTCTTCCTTTTACTTCATATTTTGGAAAGATAATTGAGAGAGATAATTTGATAAATATACTTGGAGTGTATTCATCAAATAATATAGCTTCATGATTTTCCTTCAAGAACTCACAACAAAATGATACAATGAATTATAATTACTCACAAAATGTATTTTTCCAAATGATGAACAAACAAAGAAGATGATGAAAAATATCTCTTTCCTCCCTATTTTGGTGTTTCTCTCTCTAATCTTGTGTTTTTCCAAACACCATATCTCACCAAGATCAGAATTTCTCATCCTAAAGGTCTCCAACACCTTTTTATAAAGTCAAAAGTGCCAAAAAAATCCATCCAAATCGTGCAAAATGTCAAAGAAATGGACTTGCACCGAAAAGTGACACGGCCCGTGTCGAACTATCCTGGAAAATGCAAAATTGTCTGATGCACGACTCGACCGTGTCCTGTGACATGGTCGTTTTGTACTCTTTCGGAACGTGAAAATCTCACTGAAACGAGACCCGACTGTGTCCTGTGACACGCTCGAGTTGCCTGATGCGGCCCGGGCCGTTTCTTCTTGTTTTGATTCCAGTTTTTTGGTCTTCTTCGGCTTGATCCTTCGCTCTTGTATCAATACATCTCAGAATTTAGCGTATGATATACCGTTTTGAAGCTAATTTCACGAGGAATCTATATAAATGGAGAACACACCCGAATTAGGAGTGATGATTCTGTAATTTGACCGATATTGCTTCAATCTTTATTGTTTTAGGCCCCGTTTTTGTCCTTGATCGTCATAAACTCCAATATTGGCTATGAAAGTGCATATTTCACCACAATCTTTGCTTGGCTACCTATAAATTAAAAATACAACATACCACGCATAAAAGAGAACAAAAATACTAAAAAACAACAAAAACACGACTAAATAGAATAGAATGAGTCAATCAAGAATCGACTCATCACTTCACCATCCTATTCTAGCCGTATCCTCGGAGGATAATAGGGTGGTAGTTATTCCGGTCGGCTTCCGGCGCGTGACAAGTAAAGGCACGATGTTTCGGTGCTCGGGATTTCAAAAGCTTAACGAATCGGATTCGTGGGGAAGATCACTTAAAGCTTGGGAATCGCATTTGTGAAGAACACCATTTAATCAACGGACTATGGGGATATGATTTCGAATCTTCCTTTGTTTCATTTTATATTCGTATATACGTAGCTTGATCGATCATCTTTTGGGATTCAGATCAAATTTATTTTCGTGTATTGTCTCTGCTGGGCCTTCGTTTTAGGCACCAAATCCCAACAAAGGGTATCGGAGCGTATGTCTTGCAATCGTATATACGATATTTAGCATTTGGAATGCTTGATTGAATGGTTAATGATTTGGAATCATTTATTGTTATTATCATGGTATATATTCGATTGTTCATCGTAGTTTAATTTTCGTAAATATATATATAAATATAAATCTTTATTTTATAAGAAATATGATTTATATTGATGATATGAAAGTCGAAAAATATAGGTATTAGATATCCGGTCGGAAATATAGCCTCGAAATGACGTGGGACGTCACCGGAACGAGTCCGGGAGAGGTTGCCGTGCGGTTTGGGACTACTGGCCCACACTCTGGGCTGATGGACCGCGATCTGGACTCTTGGGACCACGGTCTAGGCCTGGTCTTGGCCCCGCTTTGCTCCAGCTTGTTCGACCGCACCAAATTTCTCCCTATCCTATTTCGGCTTGTTTTTCATGTATTTTAAAATTAATTTCCCGCATTTTAAATTGGATTTAATATGATTAAAATGATATATGATATTTCATTTTATAAGGGAAAACTGATTTATTAGAATACTTGTGATTGACCGAATTACTTTGAGCGATTTCATATTACCGATTGTGTTAATTGATTGGATCAATTCTATTTAATAATTAATTATATATATTTGTTGGATCAATATATTCTATATGCAATCCATTATTTAGTATTTATTGGATGAATGGTTTTTGAATGGGGATTTGGTTCATGGACCTAGTTTTGAATCATTCGGTTTCATTCGATTGGGTTGTAAAGACCGTTTTGAGTGTATTTATTTTGCTAGAAATATTTGTATCTAGGATGTAATTTTTCAATATAAAATTTATATGTAATAACGAAGACCGTAGGAATATCCGTTCGAGAAGACGAAGATTCAAGACTGAAGACATGTAATTAGATTACGACGTTTTTGTTCTAGGAACGGTCCATGAACTACATGTTGGTAGCAACTAGGTTGTGAATATTTATTCATATGGTATGAAGCTACAAACGCGCTTAAATGAATTAATGTGCAAAGTGTAACATTAATCACAAAAATTCTCCCATGACAAATTATTAAGTTTAAAAGGTTTCAAGGTTTTCCTTCCCTCCATCGAGCTTTCGAAAAATTGAAATTCAAACCAGATATGTTATGCTTCTGAGTTATCAGGGTAGTCGTTCGGGGAGGGTCGATAAATCACCGAGAGTGCATTGGATGCCTTCGGTCGGAGCAAATTTTTTCCCTAGAAACCTGTTCGGTTGACGGATAAGATTCAATTGTGAAACTGATCAGCGTCGATGGTATAAACTTAACTTGTTCACGAACTTTAGAAACCGTATAGGTTGAGGGGAGTGAACAAGGGGAAAAAGAAGATCGAATCGTCCATTAGGTGGGTTGGTGTTGGACACCACTTCCGAATTTCTCATGGGAGTGTGTTATTCCGATAAAAATAGTGGGAGCTGGGTTAAAAGAATAGAAAAGACCTTAATTCTAAACTCAGATCATAATTGAATGAGTCAATAATAAATCTGTCGTACTTAATATAACACCCCAATTCACAAATGGGACATTACACGCCGTAGAACCCTCGTGAGGTCTACCAGGCTGACTCATGACACGTAAACCACAATAATATCCCAAAAGATGTACTCAAATAGTAAATAAGGTCGTGGCCTCGGCCAAAACATTTTAACGGAGTACATGAAACATAAGTTAAATACCAATTCATTGTCCACTGAGTTTAAAAAAAATAAACAGTCTAACTCCACTACTCAACAAATGCAATGACAAAACAGGAAAATACAGACTCGAGCCACAGCATCATGCCAGCCCATCCTTTGCATGCGCATCCCGTGCTAGCTCCTCAGCTCGACTAGTACCTGAAATGCATAAGACGCATTTCCCCCATTTAAGGGGTTAACATTCGAATAGCTAGTGCAAGTACACAATTACACAACATTATATACATACACGACTTAACGCAAACAAACCATTAGGAAAATCATTTTAAAAATCAATATTCCGGAATATCACATTTACATCAAAACAATATATCATCAAGTTTTCCAGATCACAAACATCCACGCTTGGTAACTCGCGACCGTACCCATTAGTATCGGCCCCCAGAGGTCCCGTCGGACCATCCCTAGGTGGAAGAACATCAACACACGCACACAAGTCCACTTCCGTGGCCATACCCATTAGTATCGGCCCCCAGAGGTCCCGTCGAACCATCCCCAGGTGGAAGAGTAACCAGCACAATCATTCAATAATCCAGTTTACATCATTCGCATCAAAACCGTACACACATAATGAAATATAATACATATACTTGCCTTGAATAAGACGAAACGAAGGAAACGACAAAGGAATAGGTTTCGGTTCGAACAATCCTCCTAAATCCGTTCCTAACACAATAACGGTATACAACAAGTCTCAATAGTGCGTAAAGGTAGGAATTAATCTTAATTCTACCCATTGGAACAATTTGTCGGTCATTACGAAGTCCAAGACAGTTAAAATCTAACAATGGAGAAACTACGAGGTTAAATTCGTTAAACTATAATGGAAATAAGGGATTTACGACTACACAATCGTAATCTAACAATTCGTCGAAGCTAAATCGGATTAAAAGGGAGAATTATGCCAAAAATCCCGAAATCCCCAAAAACTAGGGTTCAACGAAGTATACCTCGATTCGGATGGAGAATGATGATGATTAACCTTCCTTGGAACGCAATAATCAACCTTTAGAAGGTTTCTATGGATTGCACAAGACGAATCGCTCCAAATCTCTCAAAGGAAACTCACGTCGCGAGAAAGAAAGAAAAGGAATGAAATGAGGCGACTGAGGATAAGTCAGGAATTAAAAGGCCTGACAGCGCGTTACGTACGTTAACACAAGCTGTTAACGTACGTTATGATGGTTACATACGTAACCCAACACTGGTTAACGTACATAACAAATAGCATGCACTAAAAATGCGAAGGCCATAACGTACGTTATGGGTCATGCATAACGTACGTTATGCATGCTGCAGTTCCCAGATCTGAATATTACATTTTACACAGTCGATACAACGACGAAACGCGACACAAGGATAGAACCAAAAGTGTAAATACAAGGTGTTCATAAGAACGAAGCTGAGTGTTGAAGGAAAATGCACTTCTAACTACCGAGGAAATCCAAAATACGACAAGGAGGGTAAAGGCACCCTAAACTCTTAAGAAATTACAAAATGGTCCAAACATTCGAAATTCAAGACACGACGTCGGATTAACAATCCGAAACTCACAACATGAGAAACTCATCCAAACGAACTCATAGAAACAGAGAAATAATGAAATCGAATGGATTTTACGAGAATCGAACATAGTTACAACAACATATAATTCAAGATGAAAATATGTAAGAACGTCGACAAAACTCGTCCTGATGGAAAAACCCCAAGAACAAAATAGATTCAGAATCCCAACCCAGTAATAAGCGAGTCGTCCGAAACGAACATACACCAAAGATAAAAATTACCAAAAATAGAAAACATGGATATTACATTCTCCCCCCCTAAAAATAAGTTTCGTCCCGAAACTTACGACACGAATAACTCGGGGTACCTCAACCTCATACTCTCTTCCATCTCCCACGTGGCTTCCTCGGATCCATGCCTCGACCATTGCACTTAACCAAATGAATGGTTTTGTGCCTGAGTTGTTTCACCCGACGCTCTAAGATCTGAATTGGCCTCTCCTCGAAGGTAATGTCGGGCCCCAACTCGATCTCTCCAAAATCAATAATATGGCTAGGGTCCGGTACGTACTTCCTAAGCTGGGAAACATGAAATACGTTATGCACGTGGCTCAGGGACGGCGGCAAGCCTAACCGATATGCAAACTCTTCAACTCTCTGTAGAACCTCGAATGGTCCAATAAATCTCGGACTAAGTTTACCCTTCCGACCGAAGCGGTAAACTCCCCGTGTCGGCGACACCTTAAGCAACACATGGTCTCTCACCTCAAACTCCAACGGCTGGCGACGTGTATCGGCATAAGACTTCCGTCGACTCTGAGCCGTCAATATCCTATCGCGAATCAAAGCAATCTTCTCTCTCGTCTCAACTACCATATCAGGCTCGGTACCAATTAGCTCAGATGAATTGTCCCAACACAACGGCGATCTGCACTTCCTACCATACAGTGCCTCAAATGGTGCCATTTTGATCGAGGCGTGCCAACTATTGTTGTACGTGAACTCGATCAATGGCAAGCGCGACTCCCAATCATCTTTCCAATCCAAGGCACAAGCTCTCAACATGTCTTCCAGTGTCTTAATCGTCCGCTCGATCACAATGTCTGAGGGTGATAGGATGTACTAAGCCTCAACTCGATCCCCAAGGCTCGATGAACGGCCTGCCAAAAATGTGAGATAAATCGTCCATCACGATCCGAAACAATACTCTTAGGAGTCCCATGCAACCTCACTATCTCCGCAATAAACACTCGTGCTAGCCTCTCTGCCCCCCAAGTGTCCTTAATACCCAGAAAATGAGCTGATTTGGTTAGTCGATCGGCAACGACCCAAATCATGTTCATTCCAGTCCGAGTCTTAGGCATACTGGTAATGAAATCCATAGAAATATCCTCCCATTTCCACTCCGGGATAGGAAGTGGTCGTAAAAGCCCCGCGGGTCGCTGATGCTCGATCTTGACCTGCTGACAAGTCAAACACCTCGACACAAACTCGCTAACGTCTGTCTTCAAATTACTCCACTAGTAGTTACTCCTCACATCCTTGTACATTTTACTCGTACCAGGGTATATGGAGTAAGGTGTGGTATGAGTTTCACTCAAGATCTTCTGTCTCACCAATAACGCCTGTACACATAGTCTGCCGCGAAATCTCAAAACTCCATCATCGTGAACCACAAATCCAGGGCTTTACCCTTCCTCACATCCTCCTCAATCGACCAAAAACGGATTGTCATACCGCTTCACCTTGATATCATCACCAAGGACGAAGTGATCTCTAACGCACATAATCGATCCTCAACTCTCGAACCCAAACCTCGATATTCTCACAAATAAAATCTCGCTGATCCTATTCTGTGGTGTAAGTACCTCTAACATCTGTAAAGCCATCGGTTTTCGGCTCAACGCATCAGCCACTACGTTGGCCTTAGCCGGATGATAAAGTATCTCGAGGTCGTAATCTTCAATTAGCTCCAACCACCTACGCTGTTTCATATTCAACTCTTTCTGACTGAAGATATACTTCAAACTCTTGTGATCCGTAAAAATCTTACACGACGAACCATAGATATAATGCCTCCAGATCTTTAAGGTGAAAACGACCGCAGCTAACTCCAGATCGTGCGTGGGGTAATTCACCTAATAAGGTCTTAACTGGCGGGATGCATAAGCAATAACCCTATCTTTCTGCATCAAAACACATCCGAGCCCGAGGCCCAAAGCATCACTATATACCACAAAATCTTCGTTCCCCTGAGGCAACGCTAACACGGGTGCGGTAGTTAGTCGTTTCTTCAACTCGTCAAAACTACTCTGTCTGTCTGCGGTCCACTGGAATTTCTGAGTCTTCTGGAGCAACTGCGTGAGTGGTCTAGCGATCTTAGAAAACCCCTCAAAAAATCTACGGTAATATCCGGCGAGACCCAGAAAACTCCTCACCTCCTTCACATTCTTAGGCGGCTCCCAAGCCATCACTGCCTCTATCTTCTGCGGATCTACCCGAACTCCCTCTGCTGAAATCACATGCCCGAGGAACATCACTTCCTCGAGCCAAAACTCACACTTAGAGAACTTCGCATACAACTGCTCAGCTCTCAAAATGTCTAATACAATCCAGAGATGTAAGGTGTGCACCTCCCGACTCCGTGAATAGATAAGAATGTCATCGATAAAGACGACTACGAATTTGTCCAGATACTCAATAAAAACTTTGTTCATCAACTGCATGAACACTGCTGGGGCATTGGTTAGCCTGAAAGGCATAACCACAAACTCGTAATGGCTATATCTCGTCCGGAAGGCAGCTTTCGGTATATCGCTATCCCGAATACTCAACTGGTAGTAGCCCGATCGCAAATCAATCTTCGAAAAGACTGTCGCCCCCTGAAGCTGATCAATCAGGTCGTCAATCCGGGGCAAAGGGTATTTATTTTTGATGGTTAACTTGTTTAATTCTCGATAGTCGATGCATAAACGAAGCGATCCATCCTTCTTTTTAACAAATAGTACGGGCGCACCCCAAGGTGATGCGCTCGGTCGAATATACCCTTTATCTAACAACTCTCCCAACTGATTCTTCAACTTTAACATCTCCGACGGTGCCATACGGTACGGTGCTCGAGAAATAGGGGCCGCATTCGGCTCAAGATCAATAGGAAACTCCATTTCTCGCTGTGGTGGTAATCCCAACAAGTCATCCAGAAATACGTCGGGATACTCGCTAACAACTGGAATCGACGACATGTCAATCCCACCACCTTCTGCCTGTAGAGCGTAACACCAGTAGCCGACACAACCTTGGTTCGGAAGTTTTATCGCCTTTAAGGCGCTAATCACACTCCCCTATCTACCCAGCTTACAACCGACGAGAGTATGCTCGGTGCCATCCTCGGCAACTATCGAGATGGTACGAGTCCGATAGTTCATGATAGCACCGTGACGATCCAACCAATCGTCCCCGAGGATCAAGTCCTCACCCTTAAGGTCTATAACAATGAGATTCGAGTGCCAATCTCGGCTCCCGATCCTCACTGGGCAATCCCTAACTTCCCAGTCCCCAACCATACGATCCCCGCTGGGCGTACCCACTACAAACGGCTCACACTCAAACAAGCAGTCAAAACCAATACGACTCACACAATCCGAAGAAATAAAGGAATGGGTAGCACCTGAATAAAAAGCACTGAAACTGGATGAGTAAGGATCTGAGTGGTACCTGACGCCACTGGAACGTCTGCCTCCTCTGTGCGCCTCATCTGATACAATCGGGGGTGAATTGAACCAGAACTTGATACTGTACGGCGATCCGGCTGACCCCGACCCCTACCACGGCCCGAACTCTGCGGAACATGAGTGGCTGGAGTGCTATGTTCCCTCTGATCGGCAGTGGTAGTGGGAACTCTAGCGGCCCTGGTGGCCCTCTCACAATGAGCTGCCCGATGCCCGGTATATCCGCAAGTAAAGCAAGTAACTAACGGAAATGGGCAATCTTTCATAACGTGCTCGGGCTGACTGCAATTAAAACAAACTCTCCCGCTAGATGCAACAGACTGGACCGAACGGTTACCCTGAAATCCACCGGACTAATGAAACAGCCTCTTTCCAGGTGTAGGAGCAAAACGAGTCCTCGAAAACTGACCACCCTTACCAGCCGAGAATCCGCCAGTAGTCTTCTGCTTCTTAGCTTCCGAAATCAACTCTGATTCCGGGACGGATATCTCGATCGCTAGAGCACGATCCTGGTATTCCTTCAAAGAGGCACACATGAGCGGTGCCATACTCTGCCTGATATGCGACTTAATACGCATATTGAAGTAATGGATTTTATCAGCCTCTGTCCTCACCTGATCTTTCACGAAACACAACTGCTGATTGTACGAGATAATAGCCTGAGAAATCGGCACATCCTGGGGTGTGGCAGTAAAGAACTCCACAATTCTGCGTTCTTTGACTGGCGGCGGACAATATTCTGCTTCCATATCAGCCCTGAACTCATCCCAAGTGGCTCGACTGTCTCTGGGCGCAACGGCCTCCCACCATTCCGCAACTTCCTTATCCAGGAGGTACTGGGCAATATGTACCCTCCTGTCTTCGGGACAAGCTACGACATCAAAGGTCCTGGACAACTGAAAAAGCCAATTCTCCCAACCGAGGGAATCAGAAGATCCGGAGAAACGATGAGGGTGCATCTTAGTCACTGTCTGAAGCCACTTACTAGCTTCCTCTTCAGGTGTCGGGGGCGGATTCTGGCGTCCACCCTGAGCTATCTGAGCAAGCTGGGCTACTAACTGCTGAAGTACGGCAGTAGCCCCGGCATCAGCATTATTACCCGATGGCACTGAATGAGAGGCTGATTCCGCAGAGAACTGAGAAAGTGAGCCCTCTTCATTACCAGCACACCGACCATGGCCTCGGCCGCGTCCCCTAGCTGGTCTACCACGACCTCTCAACATACTGAAGAAAATATGAAAAGAACAAGATCAGAAAGATTCACAATTTACAAGGTTGGTGAAGAGACTTACAACCACGGGTCGCACGAAAAGACGGTAGCATGATGATCTTAGGCTCAACGACTGACTCTAACGATGCAACTGATTGACCCAAAATTTACCGACAGCCTAGGTATTCAAAACCTACGCTCCGATACCATAAATGTAACACCCCAATTCACAAATGGGACATTACACGCCGTAAAACCCTCGTGAGGTCTACCAGGCTGACTCATGACACGTAAACCACAATAATATCCCAAAAGATGCACTCAAATAGTAAATAAGGCCGTGGCCTCGGCCAAAAAATTTTAACGGAGTACATGAAACATAAGTTAAATACCAATTCATTGCCCACGCAGGGGACTTAAACCGAGTTTAAAAAAAATAAACAGTCTAACTCCAGTACTCAACAAATGCAATGACAAAACAGGAAAATACAGACTCGAGCCACATCATCATGCCAGCCCATCCTTTGCATGCGCATCCCGTGCCAGCTCCTCAGCTCGACCAGTACCTGAAATGCATAAGACACATTTCCCCCATTTAAGGGATTAGCATTCGAATAGCTAGTGCAAGTACACAATTACACAACATTATATACATACACGATTTAACACAAACAAACCATTAGGATAATCATTTTGAAAATCAATATTCCGGAATATCACATTTATATCAAAACAGTATATCATCAAGTTTTCCGTATCACAAACATCCACGCTTGGTAACTCGCGACCGTACCCATTAGTATCGGCCCCAGAGGTCCCGTCGAACCGTCCCCAGGTGAGAAACCACTTCCGCGGCCGTACCCATTAGTATCGGCCCCCAGAGGTCCCGTCGAACCGTCCCCAGGTGGAAGAACATCAACACACGCACACAAGTCCTTTTCTGTGGCCGTACCCATTAGTATCGGCCCCCAGTGGTCCCGTCGGACCGTCCCCAGGTGGAAGAGTAACCAGCACAATCATTCAATAATCCAGTTTACATCATTCGCATCAAAACCGTACACACATAATGAAATATAATACATGTACTTGCCTTGAATAAGACAAAACGAAGGAAACGACGAAGGAATAGGTTTCGGTCCGAATAATCCTCCTAAATCCGTTCCTACCACAATAACGGTATACAACAAGTCTCAATAGTGCGGAAAGGTAGGAATTAATCTTAATTCTACCCATTGGAACAATTTGTCGGTCATTACGAAGTCCAAGACAGTCTAACAATGGAGAAACTACGAGGTTAAATTCGTTAAACAATTATGGAAACAAGGGATTTACGACTACACAATTCTAACAATTCGTCGAAGCTAAATCGGATTAAAAGGGAGAATTATGCCAAAAATCCCGAAATCCCCAAAAACTAGGGTTCAACGAAGTAGACCTCGATTCGGACGGAGAATGATGATGATTAACCTTCCTTGGAATGCAATAATCAACCTTTAGAAGGTTTCTACGGATTGCACCGGACGAATTGCTCCAAATCGCTCAAAGGAAACTCACGTCGTGAGAAAGAAAGAAAAGGAATGAAATGAGGCGACTGAGGATAAGTCAGGAATTAAAAGGCCTGACAGCGCGTTACGTACATTAACGCAAGCTGTTAACGTACGTTATGATGGTTACGTACATAAACCAACACTGGTTAATGTACGTAACAAATAGCCTGTACTAAAAATGCGAAGGCCATAACGTACGTTATGGATCATGCATAACGTACGTTATGCATGCAGCAGTTCCCAGATCTGAACATTACATTTTACACAGTCGATACAACGACGAAACGCGACACAATGATAGAACCAAAAGTGTAAATACAAGGTGTTCATAACAACGAAGCTGAGTGTTGAAGGAAAATGCACTTCTAACTATCGAGGAAATCCAAAATACGACAAGGAGAGTAAAGGCACCCTAAACTCTTAAGAAATTACAAAATGGTCCAAACATCCGAAATTCAAGACACGACGTCGGATTAACAATCCGAAACTCACAACATGAGCAACTCATCCAAACGAACTCATAGAAACAGAGAAATAATGAAATCGAATAGATTTTATGAGAATCGAACATAGTTACAGCAACATATAATTCAAGATGAAAATATGCAAGAACGTCGACGAAACTCGTCCGGATGGAAAAACCCCAAGAAGAAAATAGATTCCGAATCCCAACCCAGTAATAAGCGAGTCGTCCGAAATAAACATACACCAAAGATAAAAATTACCAAAAATAGAAAACACGGATATTACACTTAATGCAGACAAACAATATATCAACTCTCATAATGACAATGAACCCACTTGCAATTCTACTCGAGAAGAACAACCTAACCGGACCAAACTTTGTGGGCTAGCTCCGCAATATGATGATTGTCCTCAGTATAGAGGCACTGGGATACGTCTTGGAGGCGGACATTCCGGCACCTCCAGTGCAGACCAGAGCCAGTTAAGAAGATGTTGAAAACTACAAAAAGTAGATTAAGGATGACATAAAAGTCTGTTCCTATATGATGGCTTCTATGTCAAATGAGCTTCAGTGAGCTCATGAGAAAATGACTACTGCTAGGCAGATTTTATCTCAGTTAACCGAGCTTTATGGTGAGCACAGTCAAACTGCTAGATATGGGATATCTAAAGAGCTTTTCGATGCCAAGATGAAGGAAGGTGAGAAAGTTGGGGACCATGTCCTCAAAATGATCTATATGATCGATAGATTGAAGGCTCTTGATTTTAGGATGCATGATTCTCTACAAATTGACCTCATCCTGCAACCTCTTCCTGATTTCTTCTCACTGTTTGTTGTGAATTTCAACTGCAATGAGATTGCTTGCAAAGTAGCAGGTTGATGAACAAACTGTAACCGCCGCCTCGGATGAAGACTCCGCGGGTGAAGGAGTATGCCCTTATGATTTCTTCTGAACCTCGGATATCTAAAATAAGAAGAAAAAGACCAAGAAGCAGATAGGCCCACAAAGCAAGGACTTTAAGGGTAAGGGCAAGGCCCCGATGGTTCCTAAGAGCAAGAAAAAGGACAAATGTTTCAAATACAGTGAGCTGGGCCACTGGGCAAGAGACTGTCCTGTTTTTCATGGCACTTCAGGTACAGAACTTTTAGTTTTGGAAATAAATTTTTCTGCTACGATATTTTCTACTTCTTGGATACTTGATTCAGCTTCTAGTTCTCACATTTGTACCGTGAATCAGGATCTGGAACAAAGTAGGAAGCTTGGAGCTGGGAAAGTGATGATTACTGTCGGCAGCGGGCATAATGTCGAAGCAACTGACATCGAATCACTTCTTTTGGATTTGGAATCCAGCTTTGTTTTGAAATTAGATGATGTACTTGTTTTGCCCAAGGGGCATAAAAACATTGTATCCATTCCGATCATGTATCGGAAAGGCTTTTCATTTTTTATTGGTGATCCTGAAAAATTTACTTTCGAAATAAACTAGTAGGCACTGCTACATTGTTAAATAGATCAGATCATCTAAACCTAAATAACAAAGTCATTGTGAATACTATGACTATGAAGCGTGGTAGATGAAATTAATCAAGTCTAGAAATGGCATCTTAGACTTGGTCATGTTGGTCAGACCAAGGTTTACAAAATGGAAAAGGATGGACTTATGGGTCCATTGGGATCGGATCCAATTCCAACTTGTGCATCTTGCCTTAAAGGCAAAATGACTAAGTCCCGCTTCACAGGGACTTTTGAAAGAGCCGCTGATAAAGAAAAAAATATAATACACAAAAAGAATACTTCTACAACTTATAATAAGTGAAAAACACCAAAATATATATAAGAATATACATGCTCAAATTTATTTCTTGCAATATTTTGTCATCACAATCATCCGCCGATCTACTCACAATTTACAGAAAAAGTACACAAAGGAGGAAGAAGGAAAAATTTCAGATCCGCCACAATCGCGAGACAACGCCAAGACAACTGCCATAGAAATTTAGATGTAGGCATATGAAATTGGATCAGCAGTAGCTGGAGATGATGGTCTGAAGTTGAAGTCGCAATTGATGATGAGTGATCGTGTTTGATTAGTTTGCCGCATTTAGGCGGCAGGATAGAGAGACGGAGAAAGCGAGAGAGGCAAAAAGAGATGAGAGGGAGAGAGAGAGGGTAGAGCGAGAGAAGCAGAAAGAGAGGAGAGAGAGAGAGAGAGAGAGAGAGAGAGAGAAGAGAAGGGGACAGTGAGTTTGTATATTAGGATTGGTGTGCATGTGTATATGTATATATGTAGTATATGCGGGTATTTTAGGTGTAAAATATAAGAATTATCTTTTTGAGGCGAAAATGAAAATAATTGAATTTTAAGTAAAAGTATTGTTATAAACTTGAGAGTAAAAAAGAGAGTAGAGAGAAAAATAATAATATGTGTATTTCATATAAGGGCCAAATGCCTTTATTTATAGATACAGATTTAGGATTTGAGGGATATAAAGGTCATTCATCAATAGATACATTAATTAAAATATTAATTATAACACTCCTCATTAATTGACCTTTAATACATATTACCTCATTAAAACCTTGGCGAGAAAATGCAGTGGGAAAAAACCCGACCGAAGGGAAAAGAGTAGAGCTAGTCCCCTTGCTGTTAGGAAAAGTCCTAAAAACTTGAATTTGCTCCCCCTCATATTGATCATACCGCCTCAGTAGAATCTCATGGGACAAAAACTGAGGGGTAGTAAGAGTTTTTTCTCATACATATCATTCTTATGGAGTATCTATGTGTTGCCTCATCAAAACCTTGTCAAGAAAACCTTGCGGGAAAAAATTGATCGAAGGAAAAAGAGTACAATTACTCTTTATTTTATATCTTAAGGAATAACTGATCTCTCCAACATTCTCATTATTTCATGATTATACTCGTCAAAACCTATTTATTAAAAAACTGGTAAGAAAAATCCTAATGGCGGGAAAAAGTACATTATTCATGTTAATACACCATCCTAGTTGCTGTGAGACCCAAGATTTTTGCCCCTAAATAACTTTTAATTTTCGATCCGTTTTATGAATTCTTTTGTCGGTTTGTTGAACTTGTAACTATTGCCATTCTTCATTCTTAAATTATCGTTCAACTTTTGGATTCTGAATATCGACACGTATCGATTATATGACGTCATCACTGTTATCTTGAGATTAGTGATTGATTGGCACTATTCTCGTTGAGAAACTCATGATCCCATATGTATTACTTTTCATAACCGTATATTTTGTTCTATAATTCTGACTGGTGATGAGAACCCAATCTGCAATATCATTATGGGTCATCCTGGTTGTTGGGTTTTTATTGAACTAATAAGATTTATGATCTTATCATATATCGAAATAGTGCAGCAGAAGTATAAATATAATATGTAAAACCCTCTGAGGATCCAAGTATATTAACAAAGTACGAAGAACAAGATTGTTACCTCTTGTAGCGTGTTTTCGATCGAGCCTTCTACAGACATTGCACCATCCTAGTTGCTGTGAGACCCAAGATTTTTGCCCCTAAATTACTTTTAATTTTCGATCCGTTTTATGAATTCTTTTGTCGGTTTGTTGAACTTGTAACTGTTGCCATTCTTCATTCTTAACTTATCGTTCAACTTTTGGATTCTGAATATCGACACGTATCGATTATACGACGTCATCACTGTTATCTTGAGATTAGTGATTGATTGGCACTATTCTCGTTGCGAAACTCATGATCCCATATGTATTACTTTTCATAACCGTGTATTTTGTTCTATAATTCTGACTGGTGATGAGAACCCAATCTGCGATATCATTATGGGTCATCCTGGTTGTTAGGTTTTTATTGAACTAATAAGATTTATGATCTTATCATATATCGAAATAGTGCAGCAGAAGTATAAATATAATATGTAAAACCCTCCGAGGATCCAATTATATTAACAAAGTACGAAGAACAAGATTGTTACCTCTTGTAGCGTGTTTTCGATCGAGCCTTGTACAAACATTGCAAGAAGCGAGCGTCTTCTACGGTATCCACACAACGAACAAGTTCCGAGCATCTAATGGATGACTAGCTCCGATTCAATAAATATTTCACTTAAATCAATTTGAATATAGGTATGTTCTTGATTATGGTAAGAACAAGAACACCAAGAATTTTATTCAAATGTTCTTGAAATTTGATCTAAAATAACAACTATGAATCTCATTCAATATGTTATTAAAGATCAAACTCACAAGATTAGATGAAGATAGATGAGTATTTTAAATACCTTTCTTGGTCAAAGAATCAACCTTCAAAGATATGAAGATATATTCTTGATCCTTTTGATTATTCAACTCTTGAATATTATCTTCAAGACCTTTTGAGAGAGAAATATCAAAATCAGATTATTGATTCTCTCTACACAAATTATATCTTCTCTTGTGTTTGGTTAAGTGTGGGGGCTATCACAATACACTATTATATAGCCCTCTACATGGCTAAGGGTTCACCAACCCCTTCACCAACCATAATCAACTGGAATAAAATATTTGCTCTGCTCGTTTAAGTGTGTGGCCCTGTAGGTTCTAATTAATACGAAAATGAGTATAAAAACAATTTTACGATTCATAAATCATAAGCGGCCTTTATCTAGACATTATGACCATCCGCATTAAAAGAATTAATTCGTCGACACGAACGAAATCCCGTTACAGTATAATATTTAATCCTCTCATCGCGCGATATCCTAATTAAGCATAAGGCATGGATAAGTCGATCTTATATAGCTTAATTAATATTCTTGATCTCAAGTTACAATTGGCAAATTCAAATATTTATCAATAACTCTTTATTTGTCAATTTGAGCATGGCCATGCATTTAAATAATTTAAATTATCAAGGGCCCGTGGATATCTTCTCCGTTTTATAGCAGGGACAAGTCCCCTCTAGACAAATTACTTCCCTCTGCATAAATCGTACCGCATCCAATCACAAAATGTATGGTCCATTGTTACAGAAGACGTTGGTATTGTGTTAAAATATGATACTCATTATATAGGAAACTGTAGTGTCTTTAGGTATAAGGACTTAAATAATATATAACAATTAGAGAAATTATAATGACTTAATCCATATATAATTCTCTTTGTTAGGTCATATCCAATACGATGTCTCTACATGTATCTATGATGTGATATAACATCTCATGTTCATGATTAGTAAAACATAGCCATCGTATCATTATCATACTAGTAACCATATTACTAGGGATATCTAGAATAAATATTCTTTAATGCTTTAACGAGCTTTACTATCAAGTCACATACTTGATGATCGTAAGCAGAAGAGATCTTCTACAAACCATCCTACAGAGTCTGCCTCATATAGTAAAGGAACGTATTGTGTTGGATACAAAGATATAGTCAAGGTGTTTTACTTTGGAAAAGTAAAACACATCCAACAAGACCGATAAAAAGCTTTTAACCATTGTGACATAAACATTAGGGACAACCTTCGAATCTCCTTGGTCTTGGGGCTTGGGATGTGTTCCAACCGCTTGACAAATACCGTCTTGGTTTTGCCACCGTTGGAGAACGAGCCGTACCATAAGCCACGTTAATCAAGAATATGTTGTTAAGTGCTCAGATATCTTCCATCCTATCGATGATTTCTCAAACGACTTGAGGATGGTCTCGAGTTATCCCTCTCATTCTTCAAGAAGTTCTATCTTGCTTCCAGTAAAGCATAATCGTTTGTCTTATATTGTTAATAGAATTTACCTCATTTAGTTCAGTTATATGTTGATGATTGCTCTACATGAGTTTTTCATGTGTGACTTTGCTATTTTCAAAGACATATTTTCATAGTTGATTTTCAGCAAGTTATTTTCATCCTTCACCTCTATGTTGGAAAGTGAGAACTCTAGGTTTTCTTGTTTTAGCATCTCATGGGCGTGTTGAATGGTTCTAAACGCATTCATCATATTTTCGAAAGTATGCGATGCATTGACATGATTAATTGAGTTTGAGCTTAGCTCATCATCACTTTTGCCATATACAACATGTATTATCTTCACTCTCATCATCAAAGGAGTCAGTGTTAGTGACAGCCTATAGGCACTCCTCTGTGTTGGTTGTTGTAGCCGGTGCTTCTGATTTCCTAATCAGTGCTTTTAGGTTACTTCTCCAGACACGACGTTTTTCATCCTTTTCTTGTTGTCAACCTCTGGTAGCTTTTGAACTTTGAATGAGGACATCTATTTGCAGTGTCCTGGCTTCCTACAGTTATACCATAGGTTAGAGTCTCCCGAGGGGGTGACTCGAAACTCACCTTGAAGGTTTTTGGTTTGTTGGGAGCCTTTCATGACTTCTTGATGAATTTTGAGAATTTGTGCATGAGCAATGCCATGTCATCATGTGACAACATGTCATCATCGTTATCAACAACTTTGGATGTGTTGGATGCATAGCTCTTCCTGTCGGATACAGCGGCAAGTGTTGTAGTCTTGGCGGGAGACTCCTCGGTCTTTTCTCTCTTGTATATATCATACTCAAATGCTTTGAGGTCATAAAATAGGTCAAATGTAGTTATTTCATTGAGGTTATAAGATACACGCAGATTTGTGGTGTTAATGTCCCATTGGTCAGGGAGTGATCTAAAGTTTTAAGGTTTTTCTCCTTGTGGGAGTACACTTTGCCCTGTGCTTCAAGTTCACAGACAATGCCAGTGAATTTTAGATCAAGGTCCTCAAGAGTTTCAGTAGATTTCATTTCGAAAGATTCAAACTGCTAAGTGAGTTTTGAAATTTTGTTTTCTTTAGAGCTCAGTTCTCTCACAAATCATCTTGAGTTTTTTCCAGATTTCCTTGGTTGTTTCACATCTCTTCACCTTGGAAAACACGCCTTTATCAAGAGTGACAAATGGCACATTCTTAGCAACATTATCCAGGTTCGCTCGCTTGCACTCGTCAGTGGTACACTGATCCCTGGACTTCTTGAGAATCTCGGCATGAGATTTTCCTTTCACCCTGGCAGCTGTGTTGACCTTCATGATAGTGATAGGTCCTTCTTGTATGATGAAGAATATCTCTTCATGCGTCGCAGACAAGTGGGCTCCCATCTTGATTCTCCAATCATCAAATTCATTAGTAGAAAACATAGGAGCTTTATTGATCATTGATGTATCCATGGTAGTAAATAGGATGAATGCAAGGGATAAAAATGCATTTTTGAAAGCTTGCAATTTTGGATCTGATTCAGGTTAAAATTCTACTGATTCTTTGTAGAATCAATCGCTCTGATACCACTCGTTGATTACAGTGTACTTTAATGAAATCTTAGAAGGAGGGTTGAATAAGATGTACTCTTTTTCCAAGTTTAATATGCAAAGCAGAAGTCTTAATACAAGTTGTTGTAGGTACAGCAACTAGATGATATCTTGTAGCTTGATGCTTATAGGATTTTCAGAGTAAGTAATCACATGCCGTAATAACACAGTATATATATGAAGTAAGAACACAAACTTTAATGTGGTTCGAGGCAACTTCCTCTATGTCCACAGGTCCTGCACGCAGGAGTAAAAGTTTATTAAAATAAAGGTGTGCACAAGTGTATGATTTTAACTAAGTCAGTGACTGTATCATTCACATAATTGATACACATGACTATAGCTTTAGGCCATTCACATAGATGGCTGTAGGCTTCCTTGAACTTACTTCTTCTCACATAGATTGAATATTCTGTTAGTTTTTTTATCTAACTAATAAGATTTATGATCTCATCATATATCGAAATAGTACAGCGGAAGTATAAATATAATATGTAAAAACCCTCCAAGGATCCAAGTATATTATCAAAGTACGAAGAACAAGATTGTTACCTCTTGTAGCGTGTTTTTGATCGAGCCTTCTAGAGACGTTGCAAGAAGCAAGCGTCCTCTATGTATCCACACAACGAACAAGTCCCGATCGTCTAACGGATTGCTAGCTCCGATTCAATAAAGATTTCACTTAAATCAATTTGAATATAGGTATGTCTTGATTATGGTAAGAACAAGAACACCAAGAATTTTATTCAAATGTTCTTAAACTTTGATCTAAAATAATAACTATGATTCTTATTCAATATGTTATTAAAGATCAAACTCACAAGATAATATGAAGATTAGATGAGTATTCTAAATACTTTTCTTAGTCCAAGAATCAATCTTCAAAGATATGAAGATATCTTCTTTATCCTTTTGATTATTCAACTCTTGAATATAATCTTCAAGACTTTTGAGAGAGAAATATCAAAATAAGATTTTTGATTCTCTATACACAAAATATGTCTTCTCTTGTGTTTTGTAAAGTGTGAGGGCTATCACAAGACACTCTTATATAGTCCTCTAAATGGCTAAGGGTTCACCAACCATAATCAACCGGAACAAAATAGCTGCTCTGCTCGTTTAAGTGTGTGACCCTGTAGGTTCTAATTAATATGGAAATGAGTATAAGAATAATTTTACGACTCATAAATCATAATCGGCCTCTAGCTAGACATTATGACTACCCGCATTAAAAGAATTAATTCAACGGCACGAACGAAATCCCATTACTGTATAATATTTAATCCTCTCGTCGCGCGATATCCTAATTAAGCATAAGACATGGATAAGTCGACCTTATATAGCTTAATATATTCTTGATCTCAAGTTACAATTATCCAATTCAAATATTTATCAATAGCTCTTTATTGATCAATTTGAGCATGACCATTCATTTAAACAATTTAACTTATCAAGGACCCATGGATATCTTATCCGTTTTATAGGAGGGACAAGTCCCCTCTATAAAAACTACTTCCCTCTGCATAAATCGTACCGTATCCAATCACAAACTGTATGATCCCTTGTTATAGAAGGCATTGGTATTGTGTTAAAATACGATACTCATTATGTTGTAAACTGTAATGTCTCTAGGTAGTAAGGACTTAAATAATATATAACAATCAGAGGAATTATAATGACTTAATCCATATATAATTCTCTTTGTTAGGTCATATCCAATACGACATCTCTACATGTATCTTTGATGTGATATAATATCTCATGTTCATGACCAGTAAAACATATCCATCGTATCATTATCATACTAGTAACATATTACTAGGGATATCTAAAATAAATATTCTTTAATGGTTTAACGAGCTTTACTAT
This sequence comes from Orobanche coerulescens, assembly GCA_033398695.1. Lineage (NCBI taxonomy): Eukaryota > Viridiplantae > Streptophyta > Magnoliopsida > Lamiales > Orobanchaceae > Orobanche > Orobanche coerulescens. The sequence continues at coordinate 186,217,548 of CM065801.1, forward strand.
CAAGTCACATACTTGATGATCGTAAGCAGATTATTAATTCAATATTATAATAATAAATGTCTCCACATTATATTATTAAACAGTAAACTTAGAGCATAATACTAACAGTCTCCCACTTGCTATTACTCCTATACAGACATAAACTGAAGACCCATAGCCTTTATATGACCATCATTCTTCGCTTGAGTAAGCGGCTTGGTTAAAGGATCCGCTATGTTATTATCCGTGTGAACTTTGCATATCTTCACATCGCCACGAGTGACAATCTCTCGAATGAGGTGAAACTTTCTAAGTACGTGTTTGGATGCTTGTTTTGATCTTAGTTCTTTAGCTTGTGCAATAGCTCCATTGTTATCACAGTGCAAATTTATTGGATCAACAATGCTAGGAACAACATCCACTTCACCAGAGAACTTCCTCATCCAAAAAGCTTCTTTAGCTACTTCCAAAGCGGCTATGTACTCAGCTTCCGTCATAGAATCAGCTGTGGTTGGTTGTTTGGAACTCTTCCATCTAACAGCACCATCATTCAAGCAATATATATATATATATATATATATATATATATATATATATATATATATATATATATATATATATCCAGACTGCGATTTTGAATCATCTTGGTCTGTCTCAAAACTGGCATCGACATATCCATTAAGGACCAAATCCACTATCTTGACCACCATATACCAAGAACATATCTTTAGTCCTTCTCATTTACTTAAGTATTCTTTTGACTACGGTCCAGTGAGCCTCACCAGGATCAGACTGGTATCTTCTGGTTGCACTCAATGCAAATGATACATCTGGTCTAGTACATATCATGGCATACATGATAGATCCTATAGCCGAAGCATAAGGTATCAAGCTCATTCTATCTCTCTCTTCTTTCGAACAAGGACTTTGAGTTTTACTGAGTTTATGCCATGTGACATAGGTAAGAACCCTTTCTTACTATTAAGCATACTGAACCATTTCAGTACCTTGTTAACATATGTACTTTGACTTAGGGCAAGAAGCCTTTTAGATCTATCTCTATAAATCCTTATACCAGTATATAGGCAGCTTCCTCTAAGTCCTTCATTGTAAAACATTTACTTAGCCAAAACTTTACACTTTGCAAAATAGGAATGTCATTTCCAATGAGTAGGATATCATCCACATAGATACTAGAAAAACAATAGCGCTCCCGCTAATCTTCTTGTAGACACAAGGTTCATCTTGATTTCTAATGAAACCAAACTCTTTGATTTTTTCATCAAAATGAAGATTCCATCTCCGGGATGCCTACTTCAAACCATAAGTGGCTCTTAGAAGCTTACATACTTTATTAGGATTATTAAGATCGAAAAAACATTCGGGCTGTATCATATGCACATCCTCATCTAACTTCCCATTCAGAAAAGCGGTTTTAACATCCATTTGCCATATCTCATAGTCATAATATGCTGCTATGGCAAGTATAATTCTAATTAGTTTCATCATTACGATTGGCGAAAAGGTTTCATCATAGTTAATACCATGAGTCTGTCTGTATCCTTTTGCCACGAGTCATATTTTGTATGTTTGTATAATGTCATCCATGTCCTTTTTCTTCGTAAAGATCCATTTTCAACCAATTGCTTTGGAACCTTCATGAAGATCAATCAAATTACATACTTGATTATCATACATGGATTGCATTTTGGATTTCATCCCTTCAAGCCAACTTTCGCATTCAATGCTAGTAGTTGCATCATTGTAGGTTGTGGGCTCATCCAGATCCATGAGTTCCATATTGTTGTCATCTGTGATGAGAAATCCATATCTCTCAGGTTCACGATGATTACATATAGACCTATACGGACCTGGTATAGAAGAAGTTGTCTCAATATCTCTATTGTAATACCCGGTTGAGAATTCATTTATTTTCACTCAGTAACTATCACTCAGAATTTTTTTCACTCAGTAATAATCATTCATCACTCATGTTCATTCAGTTGTAACCACCATTTGGCGTATTTTGGGACCATATCAGTAGTTGTTGTCTTTCATCGCTGTTTGAAATCGAGCCGAGATTATTGTCATCATCATCATCATGTTTTAATTTCAGTTTGAGAGGTAGCGCACACTACACATTCTGTCTAGCGTGCGCTAATGGAGTGCATGTAACGCACGCTATGATTTATTATTAGCGCACGCTAGCGCAAGTGGGGCAGAGAGTCCAGAAGGTACTGGGCTGATTTGGGAAATTCGTAGCGCACGCTACGAGTGGTAAGTAGCGTACGCTAATGGGGTGCAGGTAACGCACGCTAAGACTTCAGAGTAGCGCGCGCTAGCGCGCTCAGAGCAGAGGACAGTAGGTTCTGGACTCCAGGATTTTGGATATCAACTATCAGGTAGCGCACGCTAACATAAGGTTAACGTACGCTAAGAAAGGCTGTTAGCGCACGCTACCAAAGGTACTTAGCGCACGCTAACGATTCAGTCAGGGGGTACTGGACTACCCGGTACACCTGTTAGCGCACGCTAATATCAGGAGTTAGCGTGCGCTAAGCTGGGTCAGTATAAATAAGACAGTTCAGTCCAACCTTCGTCATTTCTTCATTTCTCAACCATTTCGGACGAGATTGGGCGATTCGGAAAGGTCTTTTCGAGCTACAATCATATAGCATCATCTTCAAGCTCCTAAGTTGGATTAATCATCATCTAATCAGTTTCATCACTCCAAATCAAGGTAATGATTCTTGGATCTAGAATTCGGATCTTGGGTGTTTTGCTTTCGATCTCTTCGTGTTAACTCGATATTATGTTGGAAAATGTTAGATATGGATTATCTATCTTGGATACATGTATTTCTTCGAATTGATTGGTGTAATTTTTGGAATTTATGAATAATTGAGGAATTGTTCAAGAACCCTTACGGGTTGACTTTGGAATTTTGGGGTTTTCGACTAGATGTTGTTGAAATTCCGATTTAAGTATTCCTATTGGATTATTGATGGTATTCATGAAGTTTTGTTGGATTGAATCATTCATTGAAGGTTGGTTTTCGATATTATTGGGTTTAGTTGTAAACAATGGGAGATTGTTTATAACGTGGTTGTTTTAATGCCCCAATGAGTTTTGGGTAGTGTTGTATCGACTTTTGAGTTGGTTATGATCATGTTTGATTCGTATATTAAGCGAATTGTTGGTGCTTGTGTTATTCAAGGTTGTTCGAGCGGCCGATATTCTCCATTAAGGACGTTGTTCGTGGAAGGACTTTCTCGCCTTCGGTTTGAGGCAAGTTTTATACTTGTACTAGTCATTGAGATTAATGTCATCATATATGTGTATAAATGTGTTGTATCATTCCGAGACTTAGTCTCTTCATGAATTCATTGATATTAAGAGATCGTTCGATACGATACCTTTCGGCAATTTTGCCAGATGTTTATTGTTGTTCGTTAACGGCCGATTCAAGGCATTGTGATACTCATTATTAATGTCATTGTCGATAGCCGGTTCGCGGTATCGATGTATCGATTGTTGTTAATATAGATGTCAATTTAAGACATCGTTGAGATAATTGTTATTCCTGTTTGGATTTTCATTAAAACTGTACAAGCCGATTAAAGGCATTGGCTTATTCATTTCTCACCTTCGTCGTCGGTAACCGATTAAAGGTGCCGAGGCATCCTTCATATCATTGTTATCGAATTTCCGTTCGCAGGCAAATCGAAGTGTTCAATCATTCATCATATCATTGTCATCGATTGGCCGTTCTCAGGCAAATCGAAATGTTCAATCATTCACTATATCATTGTATCGATTGACCGTTCTAAGGCAATCGAGGTATTCAATCATTCATCATATCATTCACATTGATTAGCCATTATAAGGAAATCGAAGCGCTCAATCATTCATGGAATCATCCGCTGCATCACTGTCATCAGTTGGCCGTTCTAAGGCAATCGAGGTGTTGAGTTGGGACTGTCGAGGATGGTGCTGGCCGACTCAAGGCAGCATACCATCCCAAATTGTGATACGGCTTCGTGCCGTGGCTTCGGCCCTATTTGTGATACGGTTTTCATGCCGTGGCTTCGGCCCTAATGGTGATACGGCTTTCATGCCGTGGCTTCGGCCCTAATGGTGATACGGCTTTCATGCCGTGGCTTCGGCCCTAATGGTGATACGGCTTCGTGCCGTGGCTTCGGCCCTAATCAATACTTGACTTGTTTCGGCTTCATGTGATTGTGATATTTGACAGCTTCGGCTGAGTGGTTTTTTAGGCCTTGTGATTGTCTTGTTAATTTCATTGGAGCCTTCGGGCATTGTGATTCATATTCAATCTAGTTCTGGTCTGGTTCATGTCGTGTAATTCATTGTGGTATTCTGTGATTATGATTCGCCGTTGGGCACTTATGTTCTAACCTGTCGAACAGGTATTAATAGTATGCCGTGGGCATAGTATTTCACGAATGCTCGGTTCTTACCTTGGTTTGTGAGCATCTCGTATTATTATCATCATTGTACCGTTTCATTCTGCCTTTGGATGCATATCATGTTATACATGTATTTGATGTTCATTATCTGGATGACTGACCCCGTGGGGGCGGAACATGTTTTCATGTTTTAGGTGCTTGCGAGGAGAGAGTTGAGGCACAGGGGCATGACGATGGCGATGAGGCATTCGAGCGATACTAGTCCGAGTTGTTCATTGTTGGTCAGTCAGTTGGAGTGTACTCCAGTCTTGTCAGTTGTTGTCGTGTTGTATTACCCGAACAGATGTTCGTGGATGCCGTTGTATTTCATTTTGGCCATGTAGGCCACTTTTGTCGTTGAAATTCCTTATCGGAATATTTGTGTCGGATGTCATGGTAGGGACTATGTTTTTCCCTTGTTGTTAATTTAGTGTATTTTAGTCATGTTCGCCTGGTGGATCTCCTGGAGTGGGGTCCACGTCACTATAATAACCTAATGGGATTTGGGGGTGTTATAGAAGATGGTATCAGAGCGCTTTGGGTTGTGAAATACCCTGATATGTGAGTTATGTGGCTCTACCGAGGCGGTAGTAGTGGGACTGTCAGTTTATGACAATCTAGTCAGTCGGGTTTTGTGAGTCGTAATATTTGTACGACTGCACGAGTCACTCATTCATCGAGTCGTCATCAGTGAAGACTAGTATCGTGAGACCTCGAAGCTTCGTATGACCTGTGTAAGGACTCGATTCTCTTTATGTTCATACATTCATCATGTCATTAATTGTACATGCTTTGTTGAAACATATATGTGATATTAGTGTTATGATTGATTCATGACTAATTGTTTTGGGGTACGTGTGACTTGTGTAAGCATTAAGGATCAACTCATTCATCAGTTAATGATCCCCAATCATCATTCTGAACTTGTCGATCATGTTAATTCATTCATCACTCAGTCAATCTCATTGCTCAATTAATTCATTCATCACTCAGTCAATCTCAGGACTCAGTTAATTCATTCATCACTCAGTCAATCTCATGACTCAGTTAATTTATTCATCACTCAGTCAATCTCATTGCTCAGTTAATTCATTCACCACTCAGTCAATCTCATGACTCAGTTAATTCATTCATCACTCAGTCAATCTCATGACTCAGTTAATTCATTCATCACTCAGTCAATCTCATGACTCAGTTAATTCATTCATCACTCAGTCAATCTCATGACTCAGTTAATTCACTCATCTCTCAGTCAATCTCATGACTCAGTTAATTCATTCATCACCCAGTCAATCTCATTGTTCAGTTAATTCATTAATCATCCAGTCCATCTCACTGTACAGTTGTTGATCTAGTAGATCGAATTTTCAACCTTGTTAACTTTTTCAAGGTAATCATTTCAGGAATTTCATCAGGTAATCATGTTACCTCATTTGATGTTTCATACGATTTTATCATACTCCGACGTAATGTCGACAATCATTTCATTACATCATTAATGCATTCATTGTGTTAGAGCGTGTATGCTCATTATTGTCACTCTGTAACGTAATCATAATGCGATATTCAAGCGGAATCTATAATCATCATGTGGCTTTCCTGCTTCAGTATGGATAGAGCTGCCAGAGGACGCAGGGGAGGAGGCCGCGGTGCGGGCCAAAACCCGGGATCTCGTGTGCATGCCCATGCGAATTCGAGTGGTATCATTAACTCATCAAATAGCGAGGCTACTCATTCATCAGCAGATAATCAGTCGCTGTCAGGGAGTCGTACCCGAGAGGCATCTCATTCGGAAGGTGTTCGGGTTGACCCATTCACATTTATGCAGGGCATGATGGCCCAGATGACTCAGATGACGCGGATGATGGAGACCATGCAGACCTCGATGGTTCGTGGTCCACCACAACAGGAATTCCAGGAGCCGTTTCATGGACAGACTGGGAGAGTGAATCAGATTGTTGGTGATATCTCTCGTCAGAGGCCGCCTACTTTTGAGGGTTCGTCGGAACCAGCTGATATTGTTCATTGGCTTGAGCATTTTGATAAACTCTTCGACATGGTTCAGTGTCCGGAAGAGAGTAAAGTGGCGGTAGTGGCTTACTACTTGAGTAAGGGTGCTTATTCTTGGTGGCTTTCCGTGAAACCCACCGATCGTGATTGTGTTTGGGGCGAATTCAAGACTCTCATGATAGAGAGGTATTATCCGGCTCCACTTCGGGAAGCTAAGTTATCAGAAGTTTTGAACCCCGAATCCGTCGAGGACGAGGGTGTTATTGTTATTGCTGAGAAGTTTCAGGGACTACTTGATTTGCTTCATCGATTATCCGTCTTGAAGCGGATAAGATCAAGTATTTTAGCAAGAGGCTAAATCCATGATTGAGGATGCAGTTGTTCAACCACAATTGTAATTCACTTAGTGAATTCATCGGGAAGGCTCTTGGAGCAGAGCTTTTGATCAAGGAGCTTACTCGGAAGCATCCTTCAGTTCCTTCGGGTGAGAGGACTAGGATGCTGACTCGTTCAGAGGGACATCGGGCTCCGACGTCGAAGAGGTCGTTTTCCAGTCGTCTTCGTGCTGAGAAAGCATCTTCCTCTCAGACGACGAGTTTGACTGTTGTTTGCTTTAACTGTGATTCAGCAGGACACGTTAATACTCGGTGTACGGTGCCAACTATTGTCTGTTTTCTGTGTGGGAACCCGGGACACCTTCAGAAATACTGCAAGAGTTCTAGTGCCGGTAGATCTCGAGAGGGCCCAAAACCTCGAGCGATTTTGTTACTCCAGTCCGTACTTCATCCAAGGGGTCCTATCAGGCTTCGAGAGCCCGAGGTAAGGACATTCATCACCGGTTTTGAGCAAGTTAATTCTTGCTCAGTAGTAGGTTAATCATTCATTTCATTGTCGTTCATTCATTCATATAATTCATTCATCATATATATCAATCATGTTGGGACTCATAATTATCGATTAATCATTCAATTCATGAGGAACGACGGTTCCAATCACTTCAGGGAGCTATCACTCATTAAGTTATTAATTCACCTCGGTGAGTCATTCTTAATCCTTGTTGGATTTCGATTCATTATCATTCATTGTGATCATTTTGTTCTTGTGACCTTCCGGGATCATATTGTGCGGTGAGTTTAGATTTGGGTCTACCTTAAATCGTTGAGATAGAGGAGATCGATGACATGGAAGGATAACGATGTTGAATACATTTGAGATGTAACCTTGTTTTTGGATGACTGTGTAACTCAATCCGTAGTAATGTATCGTGACTGTGGATCATTTATTCTTGATCTATTTTATTATGATCATATTTGAGAATCTTGAGATTTGGGTCAACTGTTGGGAGTTCACCCATTCGGCGTTGTGCTCGAGATTTCGTGATAATTTGGGAAATCGTTCACTGTGATTCGAGACGTCAAGTCTTGGGGACTTGGGCGTGCGATTGATTTGGTCCTGAGGACTAGATGTGCATTTTTGTTTTCAGATCATGATGGATAGTTCATATCCCGAGTTGTTTACCCTTAGTTTCGAGGACAAAACTCTTTTAAGGGGGGGAGTATGTAATACCCGGTTGAGAATTCATTTATTTTCACTCAGTAACTATCACTCAGAATTTTTTTCACTCAGTAATAATCATTCATCACTCATGTTCATTCAGTTGTAACCACCATTTGGCGTATTTTGGGACCATATCAGTAGTTGTTGTCTTTCATCGCTGTTTTAAATCGAGCCAAGATTATTGTCATCATCATCATCATCATGTTTTAATTTCAGTTTGAGAGGTAGCGCACGCTACACATTCTGTCTAGCATGCGCTAATGGAGTGCATGTAACGCACGCTATGATTTATTATTAGCGCACGCTAGCGCAAGTGGGGCAGACAGTCCAGAAGGTACTGGGCTGATTTGGGAAATTCGTAGCGCACGCTACGAGTGGTAAGTAGCGTACACTAATGGGGTGCAGGTAACGCACGCTAAGAATTCAGAGTAGCGCGCGCTAGCGCGCTCAGAGCAGAGGACAGTAGGTTCTGGACTCCAGGATTTTGGATATCAACTATCAGGTAGCGCACGCTAACATAAGGTTAACGTACGGTAAGAAAGGCTGTTAGCGCACACTACCAAAGGTACTTAGCACACGCTAACGATTCAGTCAGGGGGTACTGGACTACCCGGTACACCCGTTAGCGCACGCTAATATCAGGAGTTAGCGTGCGCTAAGCTGGGTCAGTATAAATAAGACAGTTCAGTCCAACCTTCGTCATTTCTTCATTTCTCAACCATTTCGGACGAGATTGGGCGATTCGGAAAGGTCTTTTCGAGCTACAATCATATAGCATCATCTTCAAGCTCCTAAGTTGGATTAATCATCATCTAATCAGTTTCATCAGTCCAAATCAAGGTAATGATTCTTGGATCTAGAATTCGGATCTTGGGTGTTTTGCTTTCGATCTCTTCGTGTTAACTCGATATTATGTTGGAAAATGTTAGATATGGATTATCTATCTTGGATACATGTATTTCTTCGAATTGATTGGTGTAATTTTTGGAATTTATGAATAATTGAGGAATTGTTCAAGAACCCTTACGGGTTGACTTTGGAATTTTGGGGGGTTTTCGACTAGATGTTGTTGAAATTCCGATTTAAGTATTCCTATTGGATTATTGATGGTATTCATGAAGTTTTGTTGGATTGAATCATTCATTGGAGGTTGGTTTTCGATATTATTGGGTTTAGTTGTAAACAATGGGAGATTGTTTATAACGTGGTTGTTTTAATGCCCCAATGAGTTTTGGGTAGTGTTGTATCGACTTTTGAGTTGGTTATGATCATGTTTGATTCGTATATTAAGCGAATTATTGGTGCTTTTGTTATTTAAGGTTGTTCGAGCGGCCGGTATTCTCCATTAAGGACGTTGTTCGTGGAAGGACTTTCTCGCCTTCGGTTTGAGGCAAGTTTTATACTTGTACTAGTCAATGAGATTAATGTCATCATATATGTGTATAAATGTGTTGTATCATTCCGAGACTTACTCTGTTCATGAATTCATTGATATTAAGAGATCTTTCGATACGATACCTTTCGGCAATTTTGCCAAATGTTTATTGTTGTTCGTTAACGGCCGATTCAAGGCATTGTGATACTCATTATTAATGTCATTGTCGATAGCCGGTTCGCGGTATCGATGTATCGATTGTTGTTAATATAGATGTCAATTTAAGACATCGTTGAGATAATTGTTATTCCTGTTTGGATTGTCATTAAAACTGTACAAGCCGATTAAAGGCATTGGCTTATTCATTTCTCACCTTCGTCGTCGGTAACCGATTAAAGGTGCCGAGGCATCCTTCATATCATTGTTATCGAATTGCCGTTCGCAGGCAAATCGAAGTGTTCAATCATTCATCATATCGTTGTCATCGATTGGCATCTCTCAGGCAAATCGAAATGTTCAATCATTCACTATATCATTGTATCGATTGACCGTTCTAAGGCAATCGAGGTATTCAATCATTCATCATATCATTCACATCGATTAGCTATTATAAGGAAATCGAAGCTCTCAATCATTCATGGAATCATCCGCTCCATCATTGTCATCAGTTGGCCGTTCTAAGGCAATCGAGGTGTTGAGTTGGGACTGTCGAGGATGGTGCTGGCCGACTCAAGGCAGCATACCAACCCAAATTGTGATACGGCTTCGTGCCGTGGCTTCGGCCCTATTTGTGATACGGTTTTCATGCAGTGGTTTCGGCCCTAATGGTGATACGGCTTTCATGCCGTGGCTTCGGCCCTAATGGTGATACGACTTCGTGCCGTGGCTTCGGCCCTAATCAATAACACTTGGTTTGTTTCGGCTTCATGTGATTGTGATATTTGACACCTTCGGCTGAGTGGTTTTTAGGCCTTGTGATTGTCTTGTTAATTTCATTGGAGCCTTCGGGCATTGTGATTCATATTCAATCCAGTTCTGGTTTGGTTCATGTCGTGTAATTCATTGTGGTATTCTGTGATTATGATTCGCCGTTGGGCACTTATGTTCTAACACCTCGAGCATTATTAATAGTATGCCGTGGGCATAGTATTTCACGAATGCTCGGTTCTTACCTTGGTTTGTGAGCATCTCGTATTATTATCATCATTGTACCGTTTCATTCTGCCTTTGGATGCATATCATGTTATACATGTATTTGATGTTCATTATCTGGATGACTGACCCCGTGGGGGTGGAACATGTTTTCATGTTTTAGGTGCTTGCGAGGAGAGAGTTGAGGCACAGGGGCATGACGATGGAGACGAGGCATTCGAGCGATACTAGTCCGAGTTGTTCATTGTTGGTGAGTCAGTTGGAGTGTACTCCAGTCTTGTCAGTTGTTGTCGTGTTGTATTACCCGAACAGATGTTCGTGGATGCCGTTGTATTTCATTTTGGCCATGTAGGCCACTTTTGTCGTTGAAATTCCTTATCGGAATATTTGTGTCGGATGTCATGGTAGGGACTATGTTTTTCCCTTGTTGTTAATTTAGTGTATTTTAGTCATGTTCGCCTGGTGGATCTCCTGGCGTGGGGTCCACGATACTGTAATAACCCAATGGGATTTGGGGGTGTTACATCTATATGAGTTTAAATCAGTTTTATCTAAAGGTTCAGTATCTATTTGTGGCTCTCTCATCTCATGTAGAGTTATTTTACTCCCCCTATTTTTCTTGGAAATAAATTCCTTCTCAAGGAATACTCTAGATCGAGCAACAAACTCTTTGTTCTATGATGGGATGTAAAAGTAATATCCTTTAGTTTCCTTAGGATATCCCACAAAAAGACATTTATCCGATTTGGGTGATAATTTATCAGTGATAAGCCGCTTCATATGAGCCTCAGAACCCCAAATCTTAAGGAAAGATAAAACAGGTTGTTTCCTTGTCCATATATCATATGGTGTGCTTTGAACTGATTTAAATGGTACTCTGTTTAAAATGAATGCAGCAGTCTCTATGGCATAACCCCAAAAAGAAATTGGAAGATCAACTTGACCCATCATCGATCTAACCATGTCTAACAAGGTTTTATTTCTCCGCTCCGACACACCATTCCATTGAGGTGTTCCAGGTGGAGTTAGTTGTGAAACAATTCCATAATTTTTGAGATGATCGTCAAATTCATGGCTCAAATATTCACCACCACGATCTAATCGTAATGCTTTAATAGTTTTGCCTAACTGATTTTGTACTTCATTTTGAAATTGCTTGAATTTCGTAAACGACTCAGACTTATGACTCATTAAGTAGATATATCCTAATCTGCTTAAGCCATCCGTGAACGTTATAAAGTATTGGAAACCTCCTCTAGTATTTGTATTCATTGGTCCACATACATCAGTATGTATTAAGCCCAATAAATCTGCAGCTCTCTCAGTATGGCCCGTGAAAGGAGCTTTGGTCATTTTGCCTAATAAGCAAGATTCGTACGTATCATATGATTCTAAATCAAATGTCTCCAAGATTCCATCTTTATGGAGTTTGATTATACGTTTCTCATTTATATGGCCCAAACGACAATGCCAAAAATATGTTTGGTTTAAATCATTTGATTTAAGTCTTTTGACAATTATATTACAGAGAGATTTGGAACTTTCAAGATTTATGGGATATAATCTCCCACTCATCAAGGCATCTCCACAAAAAATACCTTTATTAAATATGGATAGTACACTATTCTCAATAGTAAAGTTATAACCTTCCAAATCAAGGCAAGCAACTGATATAATGTTTCTACCCATAGAAGGAACGCAATAACAATTATTAAGTTCCAATACAAGTCCACTAGGTAGCTTTATATCATAAGTCCCTACGACAATAGCAACAACTCTTGCTTTATTTCCAACACGTAGGTCCATTTCACCTTTTGCCAGTTGTCTACTCCTTCACAGCCCCTGCGCATTCACACAAATGTGAGCTTCACTACCGGTATCTAATACCATGATGAAGAAGTAGATAAATTGACTTCTATAATAAGAATACAGAGCGGCCAGCTCTCACCGCTTTCCTCATTTCTTCTAGGTAGACCTTGCAATTCCTTTTCCAATGACTAGTTTCATTGAAGTGGTAGTAAGCCCCTTCTTTGGGTTGTTTCGATGACTTCTTGAAAGGTTTAGGTTTGAGTTTAGGCAACTTTTGCATTTTACCCTTACCTTTATATTTCGGGCCATCTTATTCCCTTTGTTTTTATTCCATTTCTTTTGAACCACTAGAACATTAGGAACAACTTTTTTAATGTTTGTCTCAGTTTGTTTTAGTATCCCATGCAACTCAGTAATAGTTTTCTCCATGTTATGCATGTTGAATTTTACTACAAACTGATTGTATTCTGAAGGCAGTGATGCTAAGATCATATCTGTAGCGAGTTCCTGACTGATAGGAGCTCCTACCCATTCAAGATGCTCAATGTAGCCCTTCATCTTAAGGACACGAGCACTCACAGAAGTACCTGAAGACATTTTACAACCATTCAATGCCTTCATAGTGGCAAACCTATCCTGGCGGGCTTGCTCTTGGAATATTTCCTTAAGCTGACCCATCATTTCATAAGCTTCCATGTCCTCAAACTTATCTGTAGCTCCGAGTTCATGGTTGCTAGCATAAGGCATGTCACATCCAAAGAATCATTCATATGCTTACTATAAGCATCTTTTTGATCTTTGGTGCCAGCTGATTCTGGTTCATCAGGAATTGGGTTTTCCAGAATGTACTGCTTCTTTTCAGCTTTGAGAACAATTCTCAAGTTCCTTGACCAATCAAGGTAATTAGTGCCAGAAAGTTTTTATTTGTCGAGAATTGATTCAATGAGTTTGTATTGATCGACGCCATTGATTCTACAATATTAATATGCGAAGTTATGCGTGAGATATATTTATTTTAAAATCTGATGATCAAGTAAATGCAAGCATAGCTATGACATGTCCCTCGCAAATAAAAGAAGTTTAGTTTTTATCAATAGAGATGACATCTTATGTCAACATGTTAGTATCAAATATTATGTATCACATACACATATATAAATTATAATCTAACGATCAAATAACCATAGACACAACTTTGGCATGTCCCCTGTAATTAAAAAATGCTTTAGATTATAATTTGGGATGATATCTTATGTCGTTTTAATCGTATTAATCCCAAATAAGCCATAGGTTCAAAACCGTTTTGTATAACCTATATAAGTCTTTAATCATTTAAAACATGTCTCCTTAAGATAAATTTCATACACCCTGCTTTGGCAGACCCATATTAAAAATGATTGAAAGTTTGACGAGTGTTTTGAAAATGGTTGGCTCTTGAGACTTATGTTTCATATCAATTGATTTTAATAAAACTATTTTATCAAAATTTGATTATCTCAAAATTATTACCATGTTTGCCATACATGTAAAAGTTTTAATGAGTTTGATTTATTTTGAAATAACGATTATTAAGCAAATAAAAAAATATGATGCATCTCATACAATCATATGCAATGTAAATATGATGAATCTCATACATTCACATGAACAATTTGGTGTGGTGTGGTATTGTAACACACCGAAAACGGCGGCTATTACAGTGCCGCGGACCCCCACCGGGACCCACCAGGCGATATCACAACATAAACTTCAAAATCCCATCAACGTGGTACCGAACCACAATATTAATCAAAACCCTGATGTGGAGTATAAATCATACATATATCAACTCACGCAACCGTACACAGGATCCGAATTCGGTATAGACCATATGAAGATGAAAAATACCTTACAAGTTATAATACATTCATCCGAAATAAAAGAAAATGAAAAATCACAGTAAGACATAACCGAACATTAAAAGACTCCCCCCCCCCCCGAATTAGCATCCTTCAAAACCCTTCGCCGCCATCGTGCTCTTCCTGTGCCTTGCCTTTTTCTCGCCCTGAAATACAAGTATTTCGCCCAACACAAGGTCAGCCATACATGATAATAATTCTCATGGCATTATACAATTCATATACATAAAGATCTCAAAGAAACAACCAACTACTGAATATACCCCGCAAGCGTATAAACAGTCAGTCTCAACTGTCGAACATATCCAACATACCAACGACCAAATAGTATGGCTCAAGATGGACGTCACAGTACGCCGATCCAGAAATGTGTCGGTGCACATGTCCACCCCGTATACAGAATCCAGAATATACAAGGAACGACGTACCTAATTAGCCTCACGAACTACGTCTCGTGTGCACGATCTAATGCGGAAACATCCACGCATGACCATCAAGTGCCCGGCTAAAAATCTTACACATAACCAATCGACATGCAGATATGACTCCAGAGATGTCACGATGTAACATGTAAATGAAACTCAACGAATTACACTTTTATCAAAGAATCGAACAACTCACCGAAGTGACGACAAAGCTCAACGAGACCAACGATAACAAGGGCGATAAGTTTGGGAATACAATCCTGCCACAATGATAACACGATAAATAACATCACCACATCACGAATCATATATTCACAGGACATTTCATATACACGAAACGCATAATAATCACAAGAATTCAACCATAATTATAACCAAGCAAGATAACTTGCCTCAATTCCGTAGATGAATAATTCTTCTTTGAATGAACAAACGAACGGTATCTTCATCTAACAATACTCACTTGAACAAGCAACCTTGACTGAAACGTAATTCTTCCAACAACACATTCGTTTGATAATGGTATTAATTCATAGAAACAATTCGTAATTTTACTCGAATTGTTCAAATATTCCATCGAACATTCTAACGCTCCAATCATGAGTTATCATATACCAAGTTTATTAGATTCGTCCACATTTTCTAACATTAATGGCAAGCATTTGGAGTCAAGAACATTATCAATGTAATATTATGACGATTAAACACATATCCTTACGTACGTTACCAAAATGGATGTACGTAAGGCTCAAGTATATTACGTACGCTAAGGCAGGGTCATTACGTACGTAATGGCCATTGACTTAGGCTGTCATGATCGATTCCCGACCACCTACCCACGCTCGGTCCCACCCACCGAAAGGCGAGCTGTTGATAGATACACCGCATTACGTATGTTAGCCTATGAGTGTTACATACGTAATGCTGCATACGTAGCGTATGTAAATATAACAAGCTAACGTACGCTAAGGCAACAACAAATACAAATGAAATTCTCCCAATAACATCTAACAATCGACCGAGATTTCAATTTAACATAACTCATCAATATATTCATTACAATAAACACAGATATGGTACAACAATGCTCAATTTAATCGAAGAATACAATAGTAAAGACGAGAGTTAAGGTGGGTATTACATACTCCCCCCATTAAAAGGAGTTTCGTCCTCAAAACTAAGGGGTAAACAACTCGGGGTATCTTTCTCACATGCTATCCTCAATCTCCCACGTAACCTTCTCGACTCCGTGTCTCGACCACTGAATCTTCATTAAGGGAATCGTCTTGTTTCTCAACTGTTTGACTCTTCTCTCAAGTATCCGCACAGGACGTTCCTCATACGAATGGTTATCGGCTATCTCGACCTCGTCAAATTGAATAATGTGGCTCGGGTCAGCAACATACTTCCTCAGCTGGGATACATGGAATACGTTGTGAATTCGACTCAAAACTGGTGGTAATGCCAAACGATAGGCTAAGTCGCCTACACGATACAAAATTTCAAACGGACCAATATACCTCTAGCTCAGCTTGCCTTTCTTCCCAAAACGGGAAACACCTCAAGTAGGGGATACTTTTACTAGTACATGATCACCAACCTCAAACTCGAGTGGTCGCCGACGATTGTCTGCATACAATTTCTGGCGGCTCTGAGCCATTAATAGACGACACTTAATCAGAGTAATCTTCTCGCGGGCTTCTAACAACATATCAGGCTCCGTACCAATGGATTCAGATAAGTCATCCCAACACATAGGGGACTTACAGCGATGGCCATACAATGCCTCATAAGGTGCCATCTTGATCGAGGCATGCCAACTGTTATTATATGTGAATTCCACCAACGGTAGTTGAGCTTCCCAATCGTTCTTCCAATCGAGAGCACATGCCCTCAACATATCCTCCAGAGTTTGAATAGTCCTCTCAGACTGACCGTCGGTCTGAGGATGAAATGCCGTACTGAAGTTCAACTGGGTACCCAATGCACGATGAACCGCCTTCCAGAAGTGTGATACGAACCGTCCGTCCCGATCTGATACAATACTCTTGGGGGTACCATGCAACCTCACAATCTCCTTAATGAATAAGTGGGTCAACCTCTCAGGGCCCCACGTATCCTTAATCTCCAAGAAGTGGGCTGATTTGTTCAGTCGATCCACAATCACCCAAATCATATTCATGCCTCGATGGCTCGTCGGCAAGCTAGTAATAAAATCCATCGATATGTCTTCCCACTTCCATTCGGGAATCGGGAGTGGTTTCAACGCGCCCGCTGGTCACTGATGCTCAATATTGACCTGCTGACAGGTCAAACACCTCGATACGAACTCTACAACTTCCCGTTTCATGTTACCCCACCAATAATACGGCTTCAAATCCTTATACATCTTGTCCGATCCCGAGTGTATATAATACGGGGTAGCATGAGCCTCCTTCAGAATAGTGTTCCTCAACTCTTCATCTGCCAGTACACATACTCGATTTTTGAAGCGTATCAGTCCGTCTTCATGAACCACAAATCCAGGGGCCTTCCCCTGATCGATTTCTTCTCGAATTCTAGATAAGAATGGGTCCGTCATCTGTTTCATCCTAACCACCTCATCCAAGGATGATGAAATCTCAAGAGTGCAAAGTTGTCCCTGAATGCGCTGTAACTAGACCTCAATCTCCGGTCTCATGAACTCTAACTGCAATTCTCTCTGGGTGGTCAAACGGGCAAGTATCTGCTCCTGTACGGTTTTATGACTCAAGGCATAGGCAACCACATTTTCCTTGCCCGGATGATAAAGGATCTCGATATCATAGTCTTTGATTAGCTCTAGCCACCTCCTCTGCCTCATATTCAACTCTCCTTCTGAGTAAAAATGTACTTCAGGCTCTTGTGGTCCGTAAAAATCTGACAGGTAACTCCATATAGATAGTGGCACCAGATTTTTAAAGCAAACACCATGGCTGCTAACTCCAAATCATGGGTCGGGTAGTTGACCTCGTACGGTCGCAATTGTCTAGATGCATAGACGATCACTTTCCCATTCTGCATTCATACACATCCAAGGCCCTATCTCGACACATCACTATATACTACGAATCCTTCCGTTCCTTTAGGTAGAACCAAAACGGCTGCTGAAATCAGTCTACTCTTGAGTTCATCAAAACTTTGCTGGCATGCTTCTGACCACAAAAATTTCTTATCTTTACTCAACAGATTAGTCATCGGTTGAGCAATCTTGGAAAAACCTTCCACGAACCGTCGATAATAGCCTGCTAGACCCAGAAAACTACGAACTTCTTTCATGTTCTTTGGAGGTATCCAGTCTCGGATTGTTTCGTCTTCTGTGGGTATACTCTCACTCCATATGCTGATTTTACGTATCCCATAATAATAACTTCAGGCATCCAGAATTCACACTTAGAAAATTTTCCATAGAGTTGTTCTCGCCTTAACACATCGAGAACCTAGCGGAGGTGACACTCATGCTCTTCATGGTCATGAGATTAAATCAGAATGTCGTCAATAAAAACGACTACAAAGTGATCCAAATAATTAATAAAAACCCGATTCATCAACTCCATGAACACTGCCGGTGCATTAGTCAGTCCGAGTGGCATGACAACGAACTCGTAATGCCCATAGCGATGCGAAAAGCTATCTTCGGAATATCAGACTCTCGAATCCACAATTGGTGGTACCCGGATCTCAAGTCAATCTTGGAAAATACAGAGGCTCCCTAGAGATGATCCAGAAAATCATCGATATGAGGTAATGAATATTTGTTCTTGATTGTTACTTTGTTTAGCTCACGGTAGTCAATACATAAAAGAAGCGATCCGTCTTTCTTCCGTACAAATAGCGCTAGCGCTCCCCAAGGGGATGCACTAGGTCGAATATAACCTTTCTCGGTCAACTCCTCAAGCTGGCTCTTCAACTTCTGCATCTCGCGGTGCCATACGATATGGTTCTTTCGAAAGCGGGGACATCCCTGGCTCCAACTCAATGGCGAATTCTACCTCTCGTTGTGGGGTAATCCTGGAAGCTCATCTGTGAATACATCTGGGTAGTCTCGAACTACCGAAATATCGGCCAACTCGACTGGTCGGTCGGTTGTCTTGGTCATGTAACACCAGTAACCAACACACCCCTGGTTCAGTAGTTTCATTGCCTTCATAGCGCTGATGACTCTCCCGGAATGACAGGGATTATCATCTTGAAAAAATACACTCAACGCCATCATCAAATGTGACGGTCACTATTTGCTTACAGACGCTAAGTACGGCATCATGACGATCCATCCAATCGATACCCAAGATTACATCATCTTTAGGTAAATCGACCAAAATCAAGTCTGACAACCACTCACGTTCGCTCATACGAATCAGACAGTTCTATACTTTACGATTCCCAACAATTCTTCTACTATTAGGTAGACCAATGACATATGGTTCACAATCGGTAACATGATCTAATTGCAAACAACTCAACCAAAAAGAAGACAGAAAGGAGTGTGAAGCACTGGTATCAAAAAGGACACAAATGGGTTGAGAGTGAATCTCGAGGGTACCTGCAATCATGCTGGCTTCGGGATCGTCATCTTTCTTCATCTCATAGACTCTGGGTTTTGCAACTCTGGTACTGTGTACCGACTTGATTTCCACGGACCATCCCTTTATTTTCCCCGTTTGTCTGATAAGAAGCGGACGGAGGTACACGGTCTTGGACAAAAGACTGTACTGGAGCAAGAGATGCTACTGGAGCATGCCAGGGTCCACCCCTGCAATAGCGAGCACAATGTCCATTCTTCCCACAAGTGTGGCAGGCAACGACCGGCTTCGGGAATTTGGAGCTGACGTGTCCCTGCTCCCCATAGTTATAACACACGAGATGAGCTGATTGCTCGAGAGTGCGATCCAATCGGCTTTGGCACCATAGGTGGCCGCTCAGAAGGATTTGGTATAGGATGGGGCTTTCTGAACGTCCCCCGATTGCTGTTTGTCTGGGTCTGGTTCCTGGATCTCTTGTTGGAAGAATGAAGCTGTTTCTTGGAAATCTCTTTCACAGTAAGTTTGTATTCCAGAGCCTTCTCGATAAACTCTGGTAGGGTGGTACAGTGGTTATTCAGCAATTGCATCCTCATTCGGGGTTTCTAACTCTTGAGGAAATATTTGATCTTATCAACTTCCGAATGGACAACTGACGTAACAAAAGGGAGAAGTGCCTGGAATTTCTCGGCAATAGTTAACACATCCTCGTCCTCAGATGGATCGGGATTCAACAATTCTGACAATTTGGCTTCGCGGAGTGGTGCAGGATAGTAGCGATCTAGCATAAGATTCTTGAATTCATCCCAAGTACTCGCGCCATCAGCAGGCCTCACAGAAAGCCACCAAGTATGGGCACTCCTACTAAGGTAGTAAGCTGCCACAAAGAACTCGATTCTCATCTGTGCAATCCACCTTCTCGAACAGTATCTCGAGATACTCTAACCAGGTACAATGTCACAGGCTCAGATGAGACTTCAAAGGTTGGAGGTCTCGACGCGATATGTCGCTAATAATTTGGCTCACGATCCCGCGGTGCACTTGAGGAGGAGGCCGCCGCCACCGCCGTTGGCCGCAGTATTCCTCTGCATAGATTCCATCACCACCCATTTGGGTCATCTGGGCCATCATGCCCTGCATCACAACGTAAGGATCGACACGCATGTCCTCATGTCTAGTGTGGTGTGATTGGTCCCTAAAAGGCGAATCACTGCCCGTGGAGCTCTGCTCTACATTCGCGTGCCTATTAGCTAGTGGTATCGGGATTCGGCCCCTTCTGCGGCCTCGTCCCCCTCTGCCACGACCTCTCAGAGTTCTTTCCATACTGGAAGAATCAAATCATAATGATAATCATAAGTACAGTTCAAGATATCAATCAAAATTCATGCTAAGTTAATAGCAACCAGGAATTATATATTCAAGAAAGCAGTTCGTAATGAATCACTGGCAGCGCAGGTGCTACACACTCAATATCATATCGACATCAAGTCGAACCAGTTCCAATCACACAATCAATTTAGGATTTCCTTAGAAAATCAAATAGATAAATCTTACCACACATTATCAAGATGCCAAGATCAGTAAAGAGATCAGTTCATCATCAATTTTAAATCATGGCTCATGAGAAACATACCGTATTCGACGGGTCAGGCGCCTGCACAGGTCATATGTGGCACGAAGGTTTCTTGATGCTAATTCGATCT
The DNA here is from genome assembly GCA_033398695.1 of Orobanche coerulescens. Lineage (NCBI taxonomy): Eukaryota > Viridiplantae > Streptophyta > Magnoliopsida > Lamiales > Orobanchaceae > Orobanche > Orobanche coerulescens. The sequence continues at coordinate 186,238,463 of CM065801.1, forward strand.
ACAATGACTCAAAAGAAAAGAAGCTCTGATACCATCTTCTGTAACACCCTAAAAACAACGGCTATTACAGTGCCGTGGACCCCCACCGGGACCCACCAGGCGATATCACAACATGAACTTTAAAATCCCATCAACGTGGTACCGAACCACAATATTAATCAAAACTCCAATGTAGAGTATAAATCATACATATATCAACTCACGCAATCGTACACAGGATCCAAATTTGGTATAGACCATATGAAGATGGAAAATACCTTACAAGTTATAATACATTTATCCGAAATAAAACAAAATGAAAATCACAGTAAGACATAACCGAACATCAAAAGACTCGGGCCCCCCCGAATTAGCATCCTTCAAAACCCTTCGCCGCCATCATGCTCTTCCTGTGCCTTGCCTTTTCCTCGCCCTGAAATACAAGTATTTCGCCCAACACAGGGTCCTCCATACATGATAATAATTCTCATGGCATTTTACAATTCATATACATACAGATCTCAAAGAAACAACCTACTACTGAATATACCCCGCAGGTGTATAAACAATCGATCCCAATCACAAACATATCCAACATACAAACGACCAAATAGTATGGCTCAAGACGTACATCATAGTACGCCCTATACTGAAATGTGTCCGTGCACATGTCCACCCCATATACGGAATCCGAATATACATGGGACGATGTACCTAATTAGCCTCACGAACTACGCCTCGTGTGCACGATCTAATGCGGAAACATCCACGCATGACCATCAAGTGCCCGGTTAAAAATCCTACACATAACCAATCGGCACGCAGATATGACTCCGCAGATGTCACGATGCAACATGACAATGAAACTCAACGAATTACACTATTACCAAAGAATCAAACAACTCATCGAAGTGACAACAAAGCTCAATGAGACCAACGGTAATAAGGGAAATAAGTTTGGGAACACAATCCCGCCACAATGATAACACTATAAAAATCATCACCACATCATGAATCATAGATTCACAGACATTTCATATACACGAAATGCATAATAATCACAAGAATTAAACCATCATTATAACCAAGCAAGATAACTTGCCTCAATTCCGTAGATGAATAATCCTTCTTTGAACGAACAAACGAACGGTATCTTCGCCTAACAATACTCACTTGAACAAGCAACCTTGAATGAAACATAATTCATTCAACAACACATTCGCATTTATAATGGTATTAATTCATAGAAACAATATTCGTAATTTTACTCGAATAGTTCAACTATTCCATCGAAAATTCTAACGCTCCAATCATGAGTTATCATATACCAAGTTTATTAGATTCGTCCACATTTTCTAACATTAATGACAAGCATTTGGAGTAAAAAACATTATCAATGTAATATTATGACGATTAAACACACTCTCAAACCATCCACTTCCGATTAACGTTGAACATGTTAAAAGTTTGTGTTTCTTTACATTCTTCATCATCTTTCCAATGATTACATTAAGTTAATCCAGAAATGGAATAATAACTTTAAGTTTTAATCATAATAAGAACATCATCCTAATTGTTATAATCGTCCTAAAAACACTATCAACATATTAATGTAGTGATCATTACCTTCTTGAGTTATCAACACACCTGATTATCTTGAATATATAAAGGTTATACTTGTGTTCTTCATAATCCATTATCATCCCTTAAGAATTTGTTCAAAACATAATTATATCATGGAGGGTTTTTGAATCTCTAAAGACATCATGAAATTCTTCCTAATGAGTTGTTAATCCTTCTCCAATATATGGCTATAACATCATAGGATCCTACTAACAATTAAGAGCATATTCATAACTCTAATCTCCTGATTTTAACATGATTACATAAGGGTTTTATATTGAACATGTTATCCCATGTCTTCATCAATCATTAAAGGAATGGGTCTAACAATATTATCATGTTCCAAACTAAATTTGTACAGAACTTCAATGTTCATCACGATCTACCAGGCTATTCTACTACTAACATCACCAATTATATGAAACAACAAGAGTAAGATAACCAACCTCAAGAAAAGGATGAAGAATAGCACCAAATCTTCCAAGATCACACTCCTAGCTTCTAGTTACCAAGCTATAATCCAAGTGTTGTAGCTCTAACACGAGATTGAAGGGCAAGATTGTGATTTAAGGGGGCAGGGAATCGGTTTTGAGAGAGGGAGGATGGAAAAAGGTTGAGCAGAAATGAAAGGCAACCCATACTTTTATAACCTGAATTCAGCATTACGTACGTTATAGATGAAAATTAACGTACGTTATAAACCTTACATACATAACCCTATGACTATTACGTACGTAACATATTTTCAGATGTTACTGATTCAAAATACAGATGTCCTTATGTACGTTACCAAAATGGATGTACGTAAGGCTCAACTATATTACGTACGCTAAGGCAGAGTCATTACGTACGTAACGGCCGTCGACTTAGGCTGTCACGATCGATTCCCGACCACCTACCCACGCTCGGTTCCACCCACCGAAAGGCGAGATGTTGATAGATACACCGCATTACGTACATTAACCTATGAGTGTTACATACGTAATGCTGCGTACGTAGCATACGTAAAGATAACAAGCTAACGTACGCTAAGGCAACAACAAATACAAATGAAATTCTCCCAATAACATCTAACAATCGACCGAGATTTCAATTTAACATAATTCATCAATATATTCATTACAATAAACACAGATATGGTACAACAATGCTCGATTTAATCGAAGAATACAATAGTAAAGACGAAAGTTTAGGTGGGTATTACAGGTATAACCATAGATCCTATTATGATTTTTGTAAATATCAATAGGTCGATCGGTGTAATCTTCGATAATGCCTTTCTTCTCGAATTCCTTGTAAGTTGCCTGCCTCCTTCGTCTTCCTTTTATAGCTAGAACTATTCTAAACTATATCTTTACATTTTGTAATAGAAACCTCGGGTTACATTCGAAGGGGAGTAAGATGAGAAGAGAAATTAGAACAAGATAATAGGAAGGCACGGCATACAAGTCGTATTAGGAATATTACAACCATAATTGAATCATCAATCTAATTGATCTAGTACGGCTATACCACCCATGAACATTAACCATTTAAGCATTCATAAGCACATATAATATATAAAATGTACTAAATATCGACTATCGATAAGTTATATAATATATAAAATATGCCAAATATTGACAATTGATAACTAATAAAGTTCTGAGGACCAAAACATCGAACCGGGTAACACTTTTCTTGACTCGCTTGTGTTCATTGACACATTTTGGACATGTTTTGTTCAGCACTTTTCGTCATTCAAGCGAGTTTTGATATTGCTTCGCATACTATTTCGACCATTCCACATTTAGGTTCGACTTTATATATTCACCATAAATTATAGAAAAATCCACAAATTCAAATTTTTTGAATGATTCAAACAATGTGTCAATCGGAGTCGACGAAGGAGTTATGGTTGAAATAGTAGACTACACTTTCACTGCATGCTGACACGACTGTGTCGAACTATTTTAGCTAAGTAAAACTCACTAGCCATTGACACAACAAAGGACTCGACCGTGTCATTTGACATGGTCGGGAATTGTCAAATGCTGAAAATCCGACCGAATGATTATAAAGAGCCCTCTCTCATTTCTGAAGTGTTCTAGGGCATTCCTTCGACTCAACTTCATTCTCCACGAATAATTTAGGTTTTGTGCTCCAACATCAAGTCATAAACTTGTTCCAAACTTCGTAGAATCCGGATATCAAGGTTGCTCTCGAAGAATAATCTATTTTCCTGGATTAAATCAAGGTATGTAATGGAAGTTCTTCAAGTTCTTCCAAATGATTCTTACTAGTTCTTATTTCTAGGATGTTTCATAGATGTTATTGGATTCCTAGATGTTATTGAGTGGTTTTCATCGATTCTAGCCGGGTAGAGATCAAATTCTTCAACTATGTCATTTCTTATACTCAAAATACCCGCTAGGTGTTCGATAAAAATCCCCTTAGAGTATGGATTCGAATTCTTCGTGTTATTGAGATTTGAATCACTAGTCCTGATATGAGTCTTGCTATATTGATCACCTTAGTTTCGGAAATTGCGGATTGATAGCTCCTGCCCGAGTTTTACCAACCTCATATAATCATCGAAATCCTAAAGGCAAGTATCTTGCCCATACATTAAGTGTTTTGTGAATTTAATAGTTGGTAATCGATGATATGTGCTGAATGAATGTCTACAATTAACTTTCAAAGGAACTGATATGTTTTTCAATATTTCCTCAAAGATGACTCATATGTTTTTGTTGTTAAATGTGCTTGTCTAAGTATGTGTATTAGTATTGAGTATAGGAATACCTTACTTTCGTAGGGTGTTGTTTTGTGTGATTGTGTCGTTTGTAGATTTAATGTTTAACATTTGGTTGAGGTATGTGCGGGGAAACATATGTTTATTGATGATCGTGTGACATTGTGTGATAAAGTTGGTAACTCCTATATGAGGAGGTTGTGCCATTCGGCGTGGTTGGAAAGGTACTTTCTCTCGTTGCTATGTGATTGGCACTAGCTGCATCATTGGGTTCTAGTGTTAATTGTATCGTTAATTGATCATGATTATGTGTTCGACAAACCGACATTCTAGTAAGGTACCTTGACTATATATATTGTGACTAACAATCGAGACATGCAGTTTTGTAAACGTATATGTGTGTTGTTGTTCTTCCACACTGGGATGGTTTGACGGCACCTCTGGGCCGATACTAAGGGGTACGGCTGTGGAAGTGGTTTTCCACCCGGGGACGGTCCGATGGGGCCTCTGGGTTTCAATACTAAGGAGTACGTCCGTGGGTTACCAAGTGGGATTTTCATCATGAGGATGATGTTGATGTTTTCTATAATTGTGATATGTCCTAATATCACAACGCTTTTGTTCTCGATGTTGAGATACATTATACATGATCTTGGTAATCGCTAGAATGGCATTAGAATGAACTGCTGTGTGTAAGTTTTCCTTGGGAGGAATTGATGTGGATAGTTGGGCGTGGACCCCGTGTTTCATGATCGGTTTGTATTTTGGGAAATAAATATTGTTTGGGTCATGACCCTAAGTAGTTTTCGATTAGTTGAGAACTCTTCAATCCCAAATGTTTTCAAAACTCCCGAGATCTTGTATCGACTTTCAAAGCGACCAATCGTTTCATTTCTACTTTTACGGTTTGAACTAATTTATCAAAATGAGAAATCTCGAGAAGTCTTTCTGTGAATGAGCCGTGGATTATTCAAGTTATCAGATTCTCGAAATGTGTTGTTTATGTAATACCCGGTTGTGAATTCATTTATTATCATACAAGAATTATCACTCAAGAATTTTCACTCTTTGTTAATCATTCATCATTCATATTCATTCATCGTGTTCACCGCTCGGCGTTTCAATCGTGTACCAGCTTATCATTCGTCTTTCAACCCCGCTTGAGAATCGAGACGAGAATATTGTCATTATCATCGTAAATGGTAGACTGTGTGTTAGGGGTAGCACACTACGTACTCTTTATAGATACACTATTTGAGTACCGGTAGCGCACGCCATCTCACAACATTAGCGCACGCTACTAGTGTATTTGAGGCGCATACCCAAAGAGGTATTGATCGAACTTGAGAATCTATAGCGCACGCTATGAGTAGGTAATAGCACATGATAGCCGTATTAGTGGCGTACTCTAAGTCATCGTAGTAGCGCACGGTAAGGCTCGAGCAGGTGGGGGACAGAGGTTCGACTCCAATATTCGGACACCAACTATCGTAGCACGCGCAACACTCCTGCTAACATACGCTAAGAGTAAGGCATTAGTGCACTCTACAAAGTATACATAGCGCACGCTAACAAGGCGTAGAGTTCACTGACTACCTGTGAACCCGCTAGCGCACGCTAATCTCATAAGCTAGTGCACGCTAAGTCAAGTTAGTATAAATAGGACATTTCACCCTATTTCATCATTTTTCATTTCTCCTCCGTCCTTGGGCGATCTCGCGATTTTGGGCGATTTGTGAAGATCTCTTCGAGCTACTTTCATCTATCAACATCTTCAAGCTATTAGTTCGGTTTATTCTACATTTAATCCTCTCCACCATTCCAAATCAAGGTAAATTTTGCTTAACCCTAGAATTTCGGATTTGGGGGTTTTCTTTCTGATCTCTTCGAGATAGCTTGCTATTGTGTTGGAATATGTTGAGTATGGATTATCTACCTTGGATACATGTGTTCCTACGGATTTATTGGTGTATTTCCTAATTGTTAAGTATTTGGGTTGATTGGGTGTGATTCACCACATAGAGAATTTATTACCTAATACAAGTATCGTGGGTAGTATTTTTCGTAAATTCCAACATATTTTCCTACCGATGGGTTATTAATAGTTTATTATGAACTTGTCTAGGTTTGTAGTTGTCATTTCCTTCAACCTTGGTACCTCGGCTCGTACTCTTTCCTCTCATCCTAGGCAATTTAATTCTTGCTCTTTTAAAAGGATAATCATTCCTTTCTTTGTTGTTCATTTATATATATAATTCATTCATAGTATATTAACCATGTTGAGACTTGTAATTATCAAACTAATCATTTAATTCAGGAGGAACGACGGATCCAATCATATCATTGAGCTATCACACATAGCGTAATTATATCACCATGGTGAGTTATTCTTCGCCCTTGTCGGATTTCTATTCATTATTATTCATTATGGTCGCTTTTGTTCTTGTGACCTTCCGGATCGTGATGCTGCCGGGTGGTATATGTGTGTAATTTTTAGTCGGTATTCAATGGTCATGTGTTATGCGGGTAATCCGACACATTGGACCGTGCACACGGTAAAGTGCCTCTGTGAGACTAGTTAGGCACAAGTGCGTGTGTTTATGCGGGTTTTCTGAACACTCGGTGACTTGTGGACTTGCACATCCCATTCGGGCGTACTATGATGCCCCTCTTTCAAACTTGACTTCATAATCGAGACATGTGAATATTCTATTTGTTCAACTCTTGAGGATTGTTGTTTTGTGTAATCGACTTCGTTGGGGATGTTGTTTTTAGGTCATGGTAAGGCAAAGACATGGGAAGATCACAAAGACGACAAGGAGTCCCAAAGGATACTAGTAGGGCCCCCCTTCTTCTGCCTATTCATGTCTCCTTCACGTGTGTTTTCCGCTGCATTTCCGTTTGGACTTCCATTTTTAATTTGGTGTTGTATATTTCTTCTTCATATGAAATATATATGTATTCTGTAATCCTAGGTGTATTGTACTTGAAACTCCTCATCGGAGAAATTGGTAATATAATGTGGTTCTAACTACAATTATATTATTTAAATCATCAGATTTCATTCGCCCGGTGGGTTCCAGTTGGGGGTCCACGGCACTGTGCTAGCTACCTAGTTTGGGGTGTTACATAGTTGGTATCAGAGCGTGGTTTTGAATACTACTTGTCCGAGTCATGTCTCATTGAGAATCATTATTCATCAGACTAGTATCATCGACTTTCGCCACGTGTGACCTGCGTGCAAGCGCCAAGCCCTCGCACTCAAAAGAACGGTATGAATTCGACGCCATGGTATAATTTCTCGAAATAAGAATCATATCATTCATAATTCATCAAACAACAATCCTCAATCATCATTTTCTTTTGGATCTTGTCAATCATGATAACTCATTAATCACTCAGTCAATATCATTGCTCAGCTTGTTGATCTCGTGGATCGTATTATCAATCTTGTTAACTTGTTCAAGATAATCATTCCAGAATTTCATTAGATAATCATGTCACCTCGCTGATCTTTCATGCGATATTATCATATTTTCGCGTAATGTCGACGATCATTTTACCGCATTATTAATGTGTTCATTGTGTTAGAGCGTGTATGCTCATTATTATCGCTCCATAACGTAATCATAGTGCGATATTCATGCGAGATCTATAATTATCGTGTGACTTTCCTACTTCAAGATGGATAGAGCCGTCAGAGGACACAGGGAAGAGGCACGTGCGGGCCGAAACCGGAGCTCGTGTGAATACCCGCGCGAATGCGAGGGATGTCATTAGGTCAACAGTAGCGATGTCGCCAACTCACCGATGATGCTACTCATTCACCGAGATAATCATTCACTATCAAAGAGTCGCACCTTAGATGTAACCCAATCTAAGGTGTTCGGTTGACCCATTAATATTTATCAATGGCATGATGGCCCAGATGACACATATGGCACGTCTGATGGAGATGATGCATAATTCAATCACTCGACTCAGCAGCTCCTCCGCCGTCACCTCGCAGGCAAGAGAGGAGTGTGAGCAGATAATCACGACATCTCTCGCCAGAGGCCACCTACTTTTGAGGGCTCATCTGAGCCGGCGGATATTATTCACTGGCTATTTGCTATGGTGGAGTGCCTCGAATGGCACAAAGTTTCAGTCGCGGCTTACTATATGGGTAAGAACGCTCACTCATGGTGGCTATCTTTGAAACCCACCGACGGACCTTCCACTTGGGACAAGTTTAAGACCCTCATGTTGGAAAGGTATTATCCGGCCCCACTCAGTGAGACTAAGTTATCAGAATTACTCAATCCCGACCCCTCAACAGAAGAAGATGTTCTCGCCATCGCCGAGAAGTTTCAGGAGCTACTTCCCTTTGCCTCATCCATTATCCACTCCGAGGCAGATAAAATCAAGTACTTCAGTAAGAGATTGAAACCTCGTATGCGGATGCAATTGCTTAATCATAATTGCGCCACCCTGGCCGAATTGATCGAGAAAGCTCTTACTTATGAGCTTACCGCTAAGGAAATTTCTAAGCAACAAACTTCATCTCCTGGCAAGAAATCGAAGAATCATAATCAGTTCGAATGTAGTCGGGAAATATTTAAGAAGCCTCGCACGGGCTCTACTTTTTCTGAGCGACCTCCTACGGTGCCTAAACCTGCGGAATCTCAGTCCCGAGCGGCCACTTCGCCATCACCGCTTCAATTGTGGAGAACAGGTCATTACAGACCAAGTGTTCGAGATAAACTATCACGCAACATCTATGGGATTGCCGCATAAGGCCCATTTCGCCAAGAGATTCCAGATCCGCTCCGACGGCATCTCGCACTCGGCGCTTGTTCGTAATCAAAGCCACTCTGGCCATTTAAGATGACAGTGCAAATAAATGTGGAGCCCATAGTTATCGACAGAGCATCTGTGTGTGCAGTGCAAGCCCCGAATTTACGAGATGAAGAGGACCGACGATCCGGAGGCCTGAATGATCTCAGGTAAACTTGAAATTCTATCTCAACTTGTGTGTACCCTTTTTGATACTAGCGCATCACATTCATTCATTTCCGAGTCATGTTTGAGTAGATTGCACCTAGATAGTGCTACTAGTTGCGAACCTTATGTCATTAGTCTACCAGACGGTAGAAGAATTATCAGAAATCGTGAAGTTAAGAACTCTACGATTCAGATTAATGGTCGTGAATGGTTGGCGGACCTAATCGTGGTAGACTTAACTAAGGACGACGTAATCTTGGGTATTGATTGGATGGATCGTCATGATGCCACCCTTAGTGTCCGTAAGCGTATGGTCACTATCATTTTAGATGATGGAGTCGAGTGTGTATTTCAGGGGGGTAACCCTAGCTGTTCCGGAAGAGTTATTAATATGATGAAAGCAGTGAAGTTACTCAATCAGGGGTGTGTCGGTTATTGGTGCTATATGACCAAGACCGAGAAATCATCAGTGACGTTGGCGGATATCCTTGTAGTGAGAGACTACACCGATGTGTTTCCAGATGAGTTACCTAGTTTACCTCGACAGGGAGATGTTGAATTCACGATAGAGTTGGAGCCTGGTACGTCCCCAATATCGAACGCCCCATATCGTATGGCCCTGACCGAAATGCAGGAACTGAAGAATCTACTGTAGGAATTGACCAAGAAAGGTTATATCTGACCGAGTGCATCCCTGTGGGGAGCACCAGTGTTATTTGTCAAGAAGAAAGATGGTTCTTTTCGCTTGTGCATTGATTACCGGGAGCTGAACAGGGTGACGATCAAGAATAAATATCCCCTACACCGTATCGATGATCTTTTAGATCAGCTCTAGAGAGCTTCAGTATTTTCCAAGATCGATTTAAGTGGGTATCATCAGTTGCAAATTCGAGATTCGGATATCACAAGAATGGTGTTTCGAACACGCTATGGGCACTACGAGTTTGTAGTGATGCCGTTTGGGTTAACTAATGCACCTGCAGTATTCATGGAGTTGATGAACCGAGTTTTCATCGACTATTTTGATCAGTTCGTGGTCGTTTTCATAGATGACATTTTTATTTATTCTCGTGACCAAGAGGATCACGAACTTCACCTTCATCAGGTCCTCGACGTGTTGAGACGAGAGCAACTCTATGGGAAACTTTCCAAATGCGAGTTCTGGATGTCGGAGGTGATGTTTCTCGAACATGTGATTTCAGCAGACGGGGATCATGTCGACCCTCAGAAGACGGAGGCTATCTGATATTGGAAACCTCTAAAGAATGTTAAGAAAATCCAAAGTTTTCTCAGATTAGCAGGCTATTACCGGCGAGTTGTGGAAGGGTTTTCTAAAATCGCTCAACCAATGACAAACCTTTTGCGGAAGGATAAGAAATACATGTGGTCTGACGCGTGTCAGCAGAGTTTTGAGGAACTCAAGAGTCGTTTAATTTCAGCGCATGTCCTTTCTTTACCGCAAGGGATGGAAGGATTCACGGTTTATAGTGACGGTTCGACACGGCCTCGATGTGTATTAATGCAGAACGGGACAGTGATTGCCTATGTGTCGCGGAAACTGAAGCCTTATGATGTCAATTATACGACCCACAACCTGGAGCTAGCGTCTGTGGTTTTCGCATTAAAGATTTGGCGTCATTATCTTTACGGCGTCACCTGTCAGATTTTCACTGATCATAAGAGTTTAAAGTATATATTCACTCAGAAGGAATTAAACATGAGACAGAGACGGTGGTTGGAACTAATTAAAGATTATGACATTGAGATACAATACCACCTGAGTAAGGCGAACGTCGTCGCCGATGTCTTGAGTCGTAAGTCCGTTCAAGAGCAAATGCTTGCTTGTTTGACTGTTCAGAAGGAACTTCAACCAGAGTTCCTAAGGCTTGAGATCGAGCTATGGTTACAACAAGTGCAGGGGCAACTTTGCATGCTAGAGATTTCATCGCCACTGGAGGAGGCAATCAGAACGAAATAGGGTTCAGACCTATTTTTGTTGCGCATTCGAGAGGATATAGATCAGGGGAAAGCCCCTGGATTTGTGGTCCATGAGGATGGACTTTTGAGATTTAAGAACTGGTTATGCATTCCGGTGGATGATGAGTTGAAAAACTCGATTTTGAGAGAGGCTCATGCTACCCCTTATTCTATTCACCCGGTCTAGCAAAATGTACAAAGACTTGAAACAAAATTATTGGTGGAGTAATATGAAGCGAGAAGACGCGAATTTGTTTCAAAATGTTTGACCACAACAAGTCAAGATAGAACATCATCGACCGGTGGGTATGCTAAAACCGCTTCCTATCCTGCATGGAATTGGGAGGATATTTCAATGGACTTCATCACGAGTTTGCCAATGAGTCATCGTGGCATGAATACAATTTGGGTAATCGTGACTATTTAATTTACTCACACCATTTCCTTTAGATCAAGGATATGTGGGGTCCCAGACACTTGCCCAGCTTGTTCATTAAAGAAATCGTGAGATCGCACTTACTCTAAAGAGTATTGTTTCGATCGCGACGGGCGATTCGTGTCATATTTTTGAAATCCGCTCATCGTGCCATGGGAACTCAAATAAATTTCAAGATAGTTTTCACCGTCATCCGGCTGCATAATCGTGAGCGAACTATTCAGACGTTAAAGGACATGTTGAGAGCATGTGTTCTCGATTGGAAAGATGATTGGTAAGCCCATCTACCGTTGATTGAGTTCACGACAACAACATTTGGCATGCTTCGATTAAGATGGCACCTTACGAGGCCTTATACGGTCGCCGTTGTCGATCTCCTTGTGTTGGGATAACTTATCGTAATCAATCCAAGACCGAGCCCGATATGCTCATATCCGCCCACGAGAAGGTAGGGTTGATCAGAGTCATTTTTGACCGCCGCCGTAGTCGGCAAAATCATATGCAGATAATCGTCGTCGACCATTAGAGTTCGAGGCAGGTGACCACGTTTTGGTCAAGGTATCCCCAAGTCGAGGTATTTTCTGTTTTGGGAAGAGGAGAAAGTTGAGCCCGAGATTCATTGAACCATTTGAAATTTTGGATCAAGTAGGCATTAATTGGCTTTACCTCCAGCTTTGAGCCGAGTTCATAATGTGTTTCATGTCTCTCAGTTGCGGAAATATGTTGCCGACCCAAGTCACAAACTTCAGTTCGATGAAATCGAGATCGCAGAAGATCATACATACGAGGAGCGTCCTGTACGAGTCCGAGAGAGACGAGTCAAACAGTTGAGGAACAAGGCGATTCCTTTGGTAAAAATTCAGTGGTCTAGACACGGAGTCGAAGAGGCTACATGGGAAACCGAGGATAGTATGCGGGAGAGTTATCCCGAATTGTTTGACCCTTAGTTTCAAGGATGAAACTCTTTTAAGGGGGGAGTATGTAATACTCGGTTGTGAATTCATTTATTATCATACAGTAATTATCACTGAGTAATTTTCACTCTTTATTAATTATTCATCATTCATGTTCATTCATCAGGTTCACCGGGCATTTTCTGAATCGTGTATCAATTACCATTCGTCTTTCAACCCTATTTGAGAATCAAGACGAGAATATTATCATTATCATCGAAATTGGTAGCCTGTGTATGAGGGGTAGTGCACGCTACGTACTCTTTATAGCATACGCTATTTGAGTACTGGTAGTGCACGCTATCTGTCAACATTAGCGCACACTACTAGTGTATTTGAGATGCATACCCAGAGGTACCGGATCGAATCGAGAATTCGTAGCGCACGCTATGAGTAGGTAATAGCGCACGCTAGATGTATTATTGCGCACGCTAAGTCATCATAGTAGCGCGCGCTAAGGCTCGAGCAGGTGGAGGATAGTAGATTCTGGACTCCAATATTCTGGACACCAACTATCAGGTAGCGTGCGCAACACTCGGTTAACTTATGCTAAGAGTAAGGCATTATGGCATGCTACAAAGTATACGTAGCGCACGCTAACGAGGCAAGCAGAGTTCACTGGACTACCGGTGAACCCGCTAGTGCATGCTAATCTCAGAAGTTAGCACACGCTAAACCGGGTTAGTATAAGTAGGACATTTCAGCCCCACTTCATCATTTTTCATTTCTCCTCCTTCCTTGGGCGATCTCGGGCGATTTTGGGCGATTTGTGAAGATCTCTTCGAGCTACTATCATCTATCAACATCTTCAAGCTTCTAGTTTGAATTATTCTACATTTAATCCTCTCCACCATTCCAAATCAAGGTAAATTTTGCTTAACCCTAGAATTTCGGATTTGGGGGTTTTCTTTCCGATCTCTTCGAGTTTTTTTGCTATTGTGTTGGAATATGTTAAGTATGGATTATCTAGCTTGGATACATGTGTTCCTGTGGATTTATTGGTGTATTTCCTGCATTGTTAAGTATTTGGGTTGATTGGGTGTTATTCACCACATAGAGAATTTATTAATGGAATACATGTATCGTGGGTAGTATTTTTCGGGTGGATTCCAACTTATTTTCCTACCGATGGGTTATTGATAGTTGATTACGAACTTGTCTAGGTTCGAGTTGTCGCTTCCTTCAACCTTGGTACATCGGCGTCGTACTCTTTCCTCTCATCCTGCAAGTTAATTCTTGCTTAGTTGAAAGGATAATCATTCCTTTCGTTGTTGTTCATTCATACATATAATTCATTCATAGTATATTAACCATGTTGAGACTTGTAATTATCAAACTAATCATTTAATTCACGAGGAAAGACAGTTCAATCATTTCATTGAGCTATCACTCATTGCGTTATTATTTCACCTTGGTGATTCATTCTTGGCCTTTGTCGGATTTCTATTCATTATTATTCATTATGGCCGCATTGTTCTTGTGACCTTTCGGGATCGTATTGCGTTGTCGGGTGGTATATGTGTGGAATTTTTAATCGGGCACACAATGGTCATGTGTTATGTGGGTAATCGTGCACATCGACCGTGCACATGGTAACGTGCCTCCGTGAGACTAATTATGCACAAGTGCGTGTGTTTATGCGGGTTTTCCGAACAAATGGCAACTTGTATACTTGCACATCCCATTCGGGTGTACTATTATTCCCCTTTCAAACTTGACTTCATAACTAAGACATGTGATTATTGTATTTATTCAAATCTTGAGGATTGTTGTTTTGTGTAATCGACTGCTATGGATGTTGTTTTTAGGTCATGGCAAGGCAAAGACACGGAAGATCACGGTGATGGCGAGGAGTCCCAAAGTGATACTAGAAGGGGGCCCTAGTCCTTTCAAATATTCATGTTTCCTTAACGTGTGTTTTCCGCAGATTTCTGTTTGACTTTCATTTTTAATTTGGTGTTGTATATTTCATCTTCATATGAAATATATATGTATTCTGTAATCCCGGTGTATTGTACTTGAAACTCCTCATCTGAGAAATTGGTAATATAATGTGGTTCAAGATTACGCTTATATTATTTAAATCATTGTATTTCATTTGCCTCGTGGGTTCCAAATGGGGGTCCACAGACCGTGATAGCCGCTTAGTTTGGGATGTTACAGGTATGGCTCGTATTTGCACTTTATACTTGCACTAGCAAAATAGTGGAATTTTGCTAACCCCCGAGTAATCGAGGGATGGATGTCTATATTGCGGCCTGTACATGCAGTCCTTGGGTAGCTAAACACAGGATCGATAAGAAGAATGATGGAGGGCGAATGATACTAATCACATGAAGACCAATTTTGGGTGTAGTGAGTTAGAGTTCATTGTTTGTTCTTTTTCAATGTCGTACTTTTCTCGCTTGTGAGTGTATTTGACCCTTTGCGTGGGTATGAGTCCTGTCAGAGTTATGTATATTTGTGTTGTATGTTATTGTTGAAAGACCAAGTCTGTCTAATGATTCGTAATTTAGCTATGTCGACAAGATATGTGATGTCCTGTTCTGTGTTGCGCCTGGTAGATTCTCACGGAGAAGGCCTGCGGCGTGTAATATTCCCGGATAGTTTCCGGGGGTGTTACATTTATGGTATCATTGCTTAGGTTGTGGAAACCTAGGCTCTCGGGTCTTGTCGTGTATTGTCGAGTCTTATCTTGTCGGATTGTGTCTGACTGAGTCGTGTCACGATGCATCGTGTGTGATGTCGGTCGTGATTAGTATCAAGGTGCAGCCATCATCTTCGTGCGATCTGTGGATGTAAGCCTCCTCTATTATATCTTATATTTAGTGACTTTATTAAATGCGTGTTGGGAGATGGAATTCATATTTGATACTAGGGGTATATTACGTGTGTAATGAGCTAGATATATTGATGAATTGGACACCGAGTAGTGTGGTGTGTTATGAAACTTTAAACATTGATATGTTTCGGAAAGTGTGTCGATGGTGGAAGTCATTGAGAAACTCAGATAGATGGTTTTGACGTATGCTTGAATTTGGTGTTTCAGAGTAGTGATTGTTGAATTGATGATTATGTATGCCGGATGGGCATGTGTTTCAAAATTGATTGTTTTGGATAGTTGTCGTAAATATATCTTCTAAGTTTGTGTTCAAAAATGGTTCTCTGAAAAGTTCCTTGACTTGAGTATGTTTGTAGAAAATCAATTTTCGAAAATATTTTGACGGTGCAGTCAAAAGAGGATTTAGTGTGGATTTTAAAAAGTTGTTTAAACCCTTAGCGAGCCGGCTTTGTAACTTCAAATGAAATCTTACGATGGTAATTGAAATATGTGTTTTGAAGTATTTTGGATATTTTCTAAAATGTTACCATCGTTGATCTTTTGTCGTGTTCAAAAAGATTTTGGAAATGATTTTAACATATTGATTTTATTTTCAAATGACTCGAATATACGATTTTTAAAAATCTTTCACATCATAAAACTTTGTTTTCTTTAAAAAAAATGTGATTTTCATTTTCAATAATAAATAATGAAAGATGAGAAATCTTACTTGGCTTAAATTTTCAAATTTCGGACTTGGAAAATTTTCTGAGAAGATTCTGTTAGCGTACGCTAATGTCATCATTAGCTCACGCTAACGAACCTGTACTGAAGTGTGGATTGAATTGAGTTGGTTAGCGCAGGCTAGCAGACTCATTAACACACTCTAATTTTATACCTAGCACGCGTTAAGTGCATCGTGTGGGGGATGTGGATTTTTGCTTATAGTGGCAGGCTAGAGTTGAACCGTGTGGTGTCAAGCCGTTGTGATGTGTTTGTCATATTATCGTTCTTGATGGGGAATTTTGGATGAGTGCCCAATTGTTGTGTTGCGTGGTTTGAATTTGCTTGTGACCAATATGATGTTATTCCGATATGAAAATTTATCTGTGATTGTTATTCCGATGTGAATGTTGGTCTGTTGAAGTATTATGTGCGAGTATGAGTGGTTTCTCACCCAGGGACGGTTCGCGGAACCTCCGGGGTCGATGCTAAGGGTCATGGCCGCGGGTTACCTTGTGTGTTGTTAATTATGATGATGTTACATGGTAACATGTGGTTACCCTGTGTGTTGTCAGTTGTGATAAGGATACGTGATGACGTAGTTATTTTGATGGCGTTGTTCCCAAAGAAACTGATTTTTGGAAATGTTGTTATGAATTTTTTTTCAAAGAGAGATGGTTAAAACTTATGATTCATGATTTTAGTAAAACAACCCGAGGTATCAAAATTATTTTCAATTCTTATGCGGGAAAACATATAAATTCAAAGATTTTCATTTGATACTATTTAAATGTATACATCATGGAGTTTAATGATCGCTACCATGTGTAATATATTATGGCCGTGATTTTAACGATACTGGTCGTGATTCGAATTCTACGTGTTATTCTGATTTGAATCAGTAGTTCTGATACGAGTATTGCTATATTGATCACCTTAGGTTCGGAAATTGGGGATTGATAGCTCCTGCCCGAGTTTTACCAACCTCATTTAATCGTCGAATACTCAAGGCAAGTATCTTGCTCATACATTAATTGTTTTGTTAATTTATTAGTTGTTAATCGACGATATGTGCTGAATGAATGTCTATAATGAACTTTTAAAGGAACCGATATGTTTTTCAATATTTCCTTAAAGATGACTCGTATGTTTTTGTATGTGCTTGTCTAAGTATGTGTATCAGTGCTGAGTGTAGGAATACCTTACTTTCGTAGGTGTCATTTTATGTGATTATGTTGTTTGTAGATTTAAAGTTTAACCTTTAGTTGAGGTATGTGCGGGAAACGTGTGTTTATTTATGATCAAGTGACAATGTGTGATAAAGGTGGTAACTCCTTTATTAGAGGTTGTGCTGCTCGGCGTGGTTGGAAAGGTACTTTCTCTCGTTGCTATGTGATTGGTACTAGCCGCACCGCTGGATTCTAGTGTTAATTGTATCATTAATTGGTCGTGAGTATATGTTGGACAAACCGGTTATTCTAGTAAGGTACCTCGACTATATATATTGTGACTAACAATCGAGACATGCGCTTTGTAAACGTGTGTGTGTTGTTGTTCTTCCACCCGGATGGTTTGACGGACCTCTGGGCCGATACTAAGGGGTACGATCATGGAAGTGGTTTCCCACCCGGGGACAATTCGACGGGCCTCTGGGGATCTATACTAAGGGGTACGGCCGCGGTTACTAAGTGTGGTTTTCATCATGAGGATGATGTTGATGTTTTCAATAATTGTAATATGTCCATAATATCACAATATTTTTGTTCTCGATGTTGAGATACATTATACAGGATCTTGGTACTTGGCTAGAATGGCATTAGAATGAAGTGTTGTGTGTAATTTGTCCTTGGGAGTGAATTGTTGTGGATAGTCGGGTCGTGGACCCCGTGTTTCGTGATCGGTTAGTATTTTGGGAAATAAATATTGTTTGGGTGTGACCCTAAGTGGTTTTTGATTAGTTGAGAACTCTTCAATCCCAAATATTTTCAAAACTCCCGAGATCTTGTATTGACATTTAAAGCGACCACTGCTTCATTTCTACTTTTACGGTTTGAACTATTTTATCCAAATGAGAAATCTTGTGAAGTCTTTCGGAGTGAATGAGCCGTGGATGATTCAAGATAGTCTATTCTCGTAATGTGTTGTGTATGGCTCGTATTTGCATTTTATACTTACACTATAAAATAGTGGAATTTTGCTAACCCCCGAGTAATCGGGGATGGATGTCTGTATTGCGTCCAGGTACATGCAGGTCCTTGGGGAGCTAAACACAGGATCATTACTAAGAATGATGGAGGGCGAATGATACTAATCACATGAAGACTAGCTTTGGGTATAGTGAGTTAGAGTTCATTGTTTGGTCTTTTCCGCTGTCGTATTTTTCTGTTTGTGAGTGTATTTGACCCTTTGCGTGGGTATGAGTCCTGTCAGAGTTATGTATATTTAAGTTGTATGTTATTATTGAAAGACCAAGTCTGTCTAATGATTCGTAATTTAGCCATGTCGGCAAGATATGCGATGTACTGTTCTGTGTTTAGCCTGGTAGATTCTCACGGAGATGGTCTGCGGCGTGTAATATTCCCGGAAAGTTTCTCGTGGTGTTACATTCAGCACTCCATCAGGTATATATATATATATATATATATATATATATATATATATATATATATATTTGAGTTTTCGAGTATACATCTTATGTATACTTCATGTATACATCTTATGTAGATAACAACTAGTACCTTTTGAGCAATTTAAATATATAAATCAAGTAGAGGAAATCTCTATTTATACAACCTCGGAATCAAAATATAATTATATTCATATGAAAATTTTAAAGAAGCATAATCTTTACATAAACAAATTTATGTTCATATGCACCTCTTAAAATTCATAATCCTAACATAAAATTTATATGTAGATCAAATCATATGTTCTTTGATTCTTGGATTATTAGTAGAACTAAATCATCATATGAATCTCCATATATCAAAGAACCATATATGTCAAGATCAAACATATAAATCAATATATATCACCATATACATATTAAGATAGGCATCATATATATTTATATATATATATATATATATAGATCGAAACACAAATCTACTAAAATTATATATATCACCATATATATAAATATACATAGATAAAATTTATATATCATATATATAAACATCATACATCACATATATGAACACCATATATCAACATTTATGATAATCGAAACAATAAAAATATACTAGTCGCTCCGATACCACTGTTGGGTTTTTATTGAACTAATAAGATTTATGATCTTATCATATATTAAAATAGTGCAGCGGAAGTATAAATATAATAAGTAAAACCCTCTGAGAATCCAAGTATATTAACAAAGTACGAAGAACAAGATTTTTACCTCTTGTAGCGTGTTTTCGATCGAGCCTTCTAGAGATATTGCAAGAAGCGAGCGTCCTCTATGGTATCCACACAATGAACAAGTCCCGAGCATCTAACGGATGGCTAGCTCCAATTCAATATAGATTTCACTTAAATCAATTTGAATATAGGTATGTTTTTTATTATGGTAAGAACAAGAACACCAAGAATTTTATTCAAATGTTCTTGAGCTTTGATCTAAAATAACAACTATAAATCTCATTCAATATGTTATAAAGATTAAACTCACAAGATTAGATGAAAATTAGATGAGTATTCTAAATACTTTTCTTAGTCAAAGAATCAATCTTCAAAGATATGAAGATATGTTCTTGATCCTTTTGATTATTCAACTCTTGAATATTATCTTCAAGATCTTTTGATAGAGAAATATCAAGATCAGATTTTTATTCTCTCGTACACAAATTATGTCTTCTCTTGTGTTTGGGTAAGTGTGAGGGCTATCACAAGACACTATTATATAGCCCTCTACATGGCTAAGGGTTCACCAACCATAATGTAACACCCCAAAGCCAACCGAATATTACAGTGCCGTGGGCCCCACATCGAACCCACAAGGCTAAAAATCAGCCGCAAACGCTACGTACACGTCAAAGAGGCAAAGACGGTAATATTTTAAATACTCAAATATTTTTCAAAACATAATTTCCAATTATCGTCATAAAATACCATTTGAAAGCACAAGGCAAAGATACCGAAAGCTATTTTGAAATACACATGCAGCGGATAGAGACAAGACACAAATACATTTGCAATGAGTCATAACAACTTAAAAGAATACTCGAAATCCAAATAACCATGCCATAGCCAGTATCGCCGGGAAGCTCATCCCTTCACGACCGCTACTAGCTCGATCTCCGAGTACCTAAAAGATAAAGCCCACTACGGGGTTAGCCATAATACTCAACAATGATAACGATCACATCAACATAAACAATTACATATCAGTGTAATTACAAGGTAAGAATATTGCCAATATAATCTTACCGTAGTAATCTTACCAATTCGTGGTAACTCATATCGAACCAACCTTTATCTCAATCCACACTTCACATTCTCAAGCGATGAATGAATTCAAAAATAACCATCTGTACTGTATTCAAAACGATACCAAGGTTCTCAAAAATAATATATATCCAATATGGAATAATCTGTCCATGTCCAATTCTATCCACTGGATCTCACAATCGAATCCAAATTCTGATAAAAACCGATAAC
Source organism: Orobanche coerulescens (assembly GCA_033398695.1). Lineage (NCBI taxonomy): Eukaryota > Viridiplantae > Streptophyta > Magnoliopsida > Lamiales > Orobanchaceae > Orobanche > Orobanche coerulescens. Next base: position 186,259,348 of record CM065801.1, read on the forward strand.
ACACGATGCATTTGTAGATCAACTGCCCCAAAATAAAGACAAGTCCCGGATATCGATACAAATTATGAATGCACACACATGTAACACCCCCAGATTTAACCGGAAATATTACAGCGCCGTGGGCCCCGAGATGGAACCCACAAGGCTAAAAAGAAATTTTCACAAACATTTAAAAATGCCCAAGAGGCCAACGACGGTACTAACTTTAAAAATTCACAAAGACTTATAAAATCCATTTATCAAAAACCGTCTTAAAACTCATTTGAAATCGCAAGGCCAAACATCCGATACTCAAAAGTTTAGAAAACGATTCCCAAAGTAACCTCAGTTACTAGATACCAAAAGAGCATTTCAAAATACTCACGCAGCGGAAAAAGGCCAACCAAAAAGATACTCTAGCAAATGGAATACAAGAACCAATCAAGAAACTCAATGCACACAACATGTCCTAGCCAAGATCCTCCTAGAAGCTCATCTCTTCACGACCGCTACAAGCTCGATACTCCAAGAACCTAAAAAGAAATCCCACGACGGGTCACCATAATATCCAACAATGATAATCACACATCACATTAATAATAACATACCAATGAGAATACAACATAAGAATACGACCAACGTAATCTTTACTTACTCAAGAAATTCTCATCGAATAACCATTATCACATTTCACATCCCGTACTGATTAACCAATAAACTCGAACATAATATCTCAGATTGTACCTCAAACGATACTCAAGATCCTCAAACTATCGTAACCAACTCACGATACGGAAATCTACCATATCCGACCAATACGATCCATCGAATAATATCAACAAATCCCAAGACGATAACCGATTGTCCACCAAAGACAAGTACCAAGGAAATACGGAACATACCTCGAGATATGAAGTGCCACGACAATCATATCGGCCTAATCCGAGATCGTATCAATGCAATACGGACACGGTCCTAACACAAGACCTACAAATGCATACTCATATGACCACGCCAATATGATCATAGCAATAATAATCATGTATACTCAATGGAAATCCGACGATCCAGCTTCTCAAAGATAGATCCCTTTGTTGATCCTATCGATCAACATAAGGTGGATAACTAACAATACACATGTGAACAACAACACATGATAAAATCAACGATGCGAATTCACAAGATTCCATCAACACAATCGTAATCCAAATGATCCAGCTTCTCAAAGATAGATCCCCATGATGATCCCGTCGAACCAACGCATGGTGGAAAACTCCGTCCAACGATCCAGCGCCTCAAGATAGATCCTCATGATGATCCCGTCGAACCAACGCATGATGGACATTCGATCCAAATACCAAAGATAGATCCTCATAATCCCATCGGATTATTTACACAACATAAACAACACAATATGCATACACATATGCAAAACAACACGTTCATCAACATGAACAACATAACATGCACGACAACATGACAATTTACTAGACGACTTCATGTTCAACAACATGAAAGAGAATGTACGAGACCAAAATAAATAACATAAAACCGTGACTAATATGGAATACTTGCCCCGAGTCCTTCTAAGCAACCTCGATGTCCAATCATCACCGACGATTATCCCCACCGCCGGCGATCCAAACGCACAACGAACTATAGATACTCATATCCTCGTCTTTATTGTAATGTAACCTCGATACTCGGTTACCAATAATCGAGATAAAGCATATACATTATGATTTACCTCCGTAATCGAAAGAACGATATGCGATCCGATACCCGCAGTTCACAATAATAATCATCGCTATATGCATTAAAAACGAAATGAAATCAAAACCATTCATTAAGTATTATAACCGAGCAAGTAATAACTTGCCTCGATACCGATACCACGAAGTCATTGCCGAACACATCGCTTTATCTACGAGCTCCTCAAATTTCGATCAAAAGAAATACAATGGACATACTCGAACACGACCGCAATATCCGGTTATAATCACCGATCAATAATCTCAACCTATCGAATAAATCAAATAACACATATCCGATAACGGTCAACAACTGAGAAAACTAACCAATCGAACTCAACGGTTCAACACAACCTCGAATAAACACAGTCAGAACCAACCAAGTCAAACCATCACAAATTCCTAATCAAAACACAAAAATACTGCACTCGCTTACTTAGCGCACGTTAATTACCTAACGAGCGTGCGCTAAGTTGCTCCCGTTAGCGCGCTAGGCAAGAACGTAGCGCGCTAATGCCGTGCAAAGGGCATGCATTCCAAGCATCGTCTAACACTTCCATCATGACAATGATCAACTCATCTCGAGATTAAGGATTCCATAACAATCATGACATATAATTTAATAGCTCTTCAAGAACACGAATTATCCAAATTCACGTTCATGATCCATAAAATGATAAAATCCGGTGTGTTCTAACATCTAAAAATCCTTATTCATCATGTTCTTCGACATACGATTCATATAACTTCAAGAATCACAAGAAGATCACCATAATCGTTACCATACGAAGTAACCAACGACAAAACATCAAAAATCCGAATTGAAGAAGGGAATTACATCAACATATATCTTGAATTCCATCCAAAACCATACGAAATATATCAATACTAATATATTGATACAACACTAACTTAGTACGGTAATCCAACTCGTTGTCATGCTCATCAACTTGTTTATATGATAATCATCAACTCAAGAACATCATATACAATCCAAAACGAAATCTCAAAGTGAAGAGTAATTACCTTTTTTTGAAGGAAAGGATTGATTTCCAAGAATCACCAATGATTTCAAGAACAAAGCTTTACTCCATGATTTCCATCTTTAATCTTGTTAAAGAGGATCATCCTCGTTGTTTAGAACTCCAAATGTTCTCACAAGGTTGTCTCTATCGGGTGAAAGGAAAGAAATGGACGAAATGTTTCATGACACCCGTTTGTCCCTTTATATAGAATGCACCACTAGCGTGCGCTAAACCCTTGTGTTTAGCGTGTGCTAGCCTTAGCGTGCGCTAATCGACTTTGTTAGCGTGCGCCATCGCACCTGCAGGCTACCGCCTTGCTTCAGAAACTACCTTACGCACGTAATGCCCATGCATTAACGCACGTAAATCATCATGCTTAGCGACGCAAGTCATTTATCTTAGCGTGCGCTATCCGGTTGACTTGCTACAGCCGCTCACCTACCACTCGCCCCACCTTCCGACAAAGATCTAGCAAGGATAAGATTCCTTGTTGACTAATACATAGTTAGCGGCGCTAAGCCTAATATTTTAGCGTGCGCTAATACTTGGACAACAACCGCTGACTTACCGTAACGTGCGCCAAAGCGCCGGGTCCACACGCAGATTCCTTCCGACCATCGCACTAGCGACGCTAACCTATAAACGCCGCGGCGCTTAATCCCGCACGATAGCGTGCGTTATGCATGAATATCAGCAGCGCTAACAAGGCTATACTTAGCCATTTTCCGCAGCTTCTTGTCCAACGATCGACATACCAAAAGCGAACATAAGACACACCGAACACAAACACCGAATCCAATAATATCATCATACGATATACCCAATATCAAAAGTACGACAACCCGATACACAATATCTCAAATGTAATTGTCGACCAAATACGACAATTATACCGATATCGATATCTCGGTCCTTTATTTATTTTATCTCTACTGCATGCATTCCACGCTGCATAATATAACTCGGATAAAATAATATTAAACATCAGTAGTAGAAATTCCGGATATTACATTCTACACCCCTTAAAATAAGTTTCGTCCTCGAAACTTGCAATCCATCATAAAACGAACAAACATGCCGTTCAACTCAAAATATCCCAAAACCATCACGACAACGATTTATCATCATCATTACCGAATATCCAAAAGAGCATACTTCCAAATACGCAGGTCGACGATCTACGGAGATACTAGCCAGCGTTCTCACGGTACAGTCTCAATACGCTTACGATCACAATTCCCTGATTCCCAACAAAATATATCATCTTCGGATCAAACAATCTGCCCGAATCAAATCCTGTCTGCCTGATTCCATAATCAAGTCTCAATTCTGATAAAACGAATAATATCCGATGTAACTGTGAAACAACTGCTCAATACAATGGCAACGCATCCCAAAACATCGATAGACAATCTGAACGCTCAGATGATCACCAACAATGATCAACAATCAACCGAATTTATCATCGACATGATAAATTCCAATCTGACCAACCAGAGGTCAAAACACAATCGAGAATATCATCAACGTTATAAACTCCAATACAACCAACGAACGATCAACGGAAATCGAGAATACCTTCACACGGTAAACTCCAACACTATCAACACAGAACCACAGAAACAGATATACGAAAAAGCAAAATTCTCAAAACGACACACCGATCACATACAGTGGATCTCAACGAAACACAACCGACTGGTGAACTTTCCCCTCGGCATACGAACAACGAATCGCAAATCGACGAAGATACCAATTCATACAAGGAGTGGGAACGACCACTCAATATCCAAAACAACTAGCATGGGGTCACCATCCCCAAATTTGCACTTACAAGGAAATCATTCCGTAATCACCGTGGTAAAATCGCGCTACTACCGTACTAATGGAATCACATAGCACATATGTCCCGCTTCACAAAATCCCTGCTTTCCAAAATAATATTATGTGCATGAATCTACAACACGCAACATATTTCTCTTATCCGATAAATCAACCGATCATCCGTGGATAACCAAACTACCATACTAACGCTCAATCTCTTTCATCGTACCATACCGATGTACCATCCAGCCGTGAGTCTCATTCGTAACTTCACCACGATATGCATTATGCACTAAATGCGTATGTACTCGATCACATTTTCAAAACCCGCTTGAAATCATATATTCTTGTCAAAAGACAAATTTTCAAAATTCTTTCAAGAGTTTGAAAACTCAAAACATAAATTTTGGTAAGACCACAAAATCAATTTTCGAAAATTAACTCGCTTGATGGTGCCAAGTATTTGATCACGCTTCCTTCGAATCCACACGATTTCAAGTTTTAAAATGAAAAGTATGCAAATGCTCGACTATATACATACTCCCGTATACCAATTCGGTTCGTCGCCAATATCCACCGATATTCCATCTAAAACCACACGATCGAGTTCCAAAATCTCAATATATAAATTCCGACTAAACTCCTTTTCCACACATGACTTGCAACGTCACCATTAACCCATCCTGGATCACCTTAAATATGATATGACAAAATATTGAAACAAATCCACACAATAAAGACTTCCCGAGAAGTTTCTTTTGAACAAGTAATCCGTAACCCCGAAAGGCAGGAGGACATAGATAAACGATTGATAAAGTATTTTGCAAATCTCGGAGTTTTAGAAAACATGAAAGTCTTTTGAAACATTGTGGTCTCACCGTATCTCATTCCACACTACAAAAAGTTTAAAAAATAGAAAACCCCTTTTCGGACTTCAAGTCCTGAGTTATAAAACTATTTCAAAATCGATTGGGTCTCGGCCCAAAATCATTTTCCGTAAAACATCCGTAAGACATTCATTTTGAAAAGTATCATTTTCAAATGCTCAAAACAGTTCATATATATCACAAAATGAACTAACATGACTACATGTTCTCCTCAACAATTCATAGTCCTTCTCCCAATTACACAATTCCGTTCCAAAATCTAGCTGATATACTGATTTCCAAAATCATAACTTCTCAAGATCATCAATCCTATCCCAACTCTGTCACCTTATATTGAAATGCATAATATCTGCTGAATCTCAAAACATATCAACTTAGAACGGCAATAAATCTCAAAAAAAATCCAAATACTTACAGATCGTGAAGCCGACGATTCCCCGTGATACTGGCACATGTCTAGACTCAAGAAAATACTCGACACAGGTATTTTCAAAACACACGTTTTGCAAACTCAGTGCAACTCAAGAACACAATATATCACGTAAACACCATTTGGAAAAGTTATAACAAGCCCAAGATTTACATCGCAAATCCGATAATGCACAAGCCCGAGTGAACAACAAAGACTCACGACTCTAGTATTTGTCAATCGACAACTCGAAGGACGCAACAAAAACACGACCTAAATCGACCCAAATGCCTAGGATTTCTCAACCTAAGCTCCGATACCATATTCGTAACACCCCCATTTAACCGGAAATATTACAGCGCCGTGGGCCCCGAGATGGAACCCACAAGGCTAAAAAGAAATTTTCACAAACATTTACAAATGCCCAAGAGGCCAACGACGGTACTAACTTTAAAAATTCACAAAGACTTATAAAATCCATTTATCAAAACCGTCTTAAAACTCATTTGAAATCGCAAGGCCAAACATCCGATACTCAAAAGTTTAGAAAACGATTCCCAAAGTAACCTCATTACTAGATACCAAAAGAGCATTTCAAAATACTCACGCAATGGAAAAAGGCCAACCAAAAAGATACTCTAGCAAATGAATACAAGAACCAATCAAGAAACTCAATGCACACAACATGTCCTAGCCAAGATCCTCCGAAGCTCATCTCTTCACGACCGCTACAAGCTCGATACTCCAAGAACCTAAAAAGAAATCCCACGACGGTCACCATAATATCCAACAATGATAATCACACATCACATTAATAATAACATACCAATGAGAATACAACATAAGAATACGACCAACGTAATCTTTACTAACTCAAGAAATTCTCATCAGAATAACCATTATCACATTTCACATCCTGTACTCGATTAACCAATAAACTCGAACATAATATCTGTATTGTACCTCAAAGGATACTCAAGATCCTCAAACTATCAGAACCAACTCACGATACGGAAATCTACCATATCTGACCAATACGATCCATCGAATAATATCAACAAATCCCAAGACGATAACCGATTGTCCACCAAAGACAAGTACCAAGGAAATACGGAACATACCTCGAGATATGAAGTGCCACGACAATCATATCGGTCTAATCCGAGATCAGATCAATGCAATATGGACACGGTCCTAACACAAGACCTACAAATGCATACTCATATGACGACGTCAATATGATCATAGCAATAATAATCATGTATACTCAATGGAAATCCGACGATCCAGCCTTCTCAAAGATAGATCCCTTTGTTGATCCTATCGATCAACATAAGGTGGATAACTAACAATACACATGTGAACAACAACACATGATAAAATCAACGATGCGAATTCACAAGATTCCATCAACACAATACCGTAATCCATCGATCCAGCTTCTCAAAGATAGATCCCCATGATGATCCCGTCGAACCAACGCATGGTGGAAAACTCCGTCCAACGATACAGCCCTCAAAGATAGATCCTTATGATGATCCCGTCGAACCAACGCATGATGGACATTCGATCCAGCGCCCTAAGAATAGATACTCATAATCCCATAGGATTATTTAAACAACCAAAAAAAAACAATATGCATACACATATTAAAAAAAACACCTTCATCAACATGAACAAAATAACATGCACGACAACATGACAATTTACTAGACGACTTCATGTTCAACAACATGAAAGAGAATGTACGAGACCAAAATAAATAACATAAAACCGTGACTAATATGGAATACTTGCCCCGAGTCCTTCTAAGCAACCTCGATGTCCAATCATCACCGACGATTATCCCCACCGCCGCGATCCAAACGCATAACGAACTATAGATACTCATATCCTCGTCTTTATTGTAATGTAACCTCGATACTGGTTACCAATAATCGAGATAAAGCATATACATTATGATTTACCTCCCGTAATCGAAAGAACGATATGCGATCCGATACCCGAGTTCACAATAATAATCATCGCTATATGCATTAAAAACGAAATGAAATCAAAACCATTCATTAAGTATTATAACCGAGCAAGTAATAACTTGCCTCGATACCGATACCACGAAGTCATTGCCGAACACATCGCTTTATCTACGAGCTCCTCACCGATCAAAAGCAATACAATGGACATACTCGAACACGACCGCAATATCCGGTTATAATCACCGATCAATAATCTCAACCTATCGAAGAAATCAAATAACACATATCCGATAATGGTCAACAACTGAGAAAACTAACCAATCGAACTCAACGGTTCTACACAACCTCGAATAAACACAGTCAGAACCAACCAAGTCAAACCATCACGAATTCCTAATCAAAACACAAAAATATCGATCGTCGCTTACTTAGCGCACGTTAATTACCTAACGATCGCGGCGCTAAGTTGCTCCCGCTAGCGCGCTAGGCAAGAACGAAGCGTGCGCTAATGTCGTGCAAAGGCATGCATTCCAAGCATCGCCTAACACTTCCATCATGACAATGATCAACTCATCTCGAGATTAAGGATTTCATAACAATCATGACATATAAAATAATAGAACTTCAAGAACACGAATAATCCAAATTCACGCTCATCATCCAGAAAATGATAAAATCCGGTGTGTTCTAACATCTAAAAAACCTTATACATCATGATCTTCTAAATACGATTCATATAACTTCAAGAATCACAAGAAGATCACCATAATCGTTACCATACGAAGTAACCAACGACAAAACATCAAAAATCCGAATTGAAGAAGGGAATTACATCAACATATATCTTGAATTCCATCCAAAACCATACGAAACATATCAATACTCATATATTGATACAACACTAACTTAGTACGGTAATCCAACTCGTTGTCATGCTGATCAACTTGTTTATATGATAATCATCAACTCAAGAACATCATATACAATCCAAAACGAAATCTCAAAGTGAAGAGTAATTACCTTTTTTTGAAGGAAAGGATTGATTTCCAAGAATCACCAATGATTTCAAGAACAAAGTTTTACTCCATGATTTCCATCTTTAATCTTGTTAAAGAGGATCATCCTCAAAGGTTTAGGAACTCCAAATGTTCTCACAAGGTTGTCTCTATCGGGTGAAAGGAAAGAAATGGACGAAATGTTTCATGACACCCGTTTGTCCCTTTATATAGAATGCACCACTAGCGTGCGCTAAACCCTTGTGTTTAGCGTGCGCTAACTGACTTTGTTAGCGTGCGCTATCGCACCCGCAGGCTACCGCCTTGCTTCTCAGAACTACCTTACGACGTAATGCCCATGCATTAACGCACGTAAATCATCATGCTTAGCGACGCAAGTCATTTATCTTAGCGTGCGCTATCCGGTTGACTTGCTACAGCCGCTCACCTACCACTCGCCCCACCTTCCGACAAAGATCTAGCAAGGATAAGATTCCTTGTTGACTAATACATAGTTAGCGTGCGCTAAGCCTAATATTTTAGCGTGCGCTAATACTTCAGACAACAACCGCTGACTTACGTAACGTGCGCAAAGCGGCCGGGTCCACACGCATTCCTTCCGATTCATCCGCACTAGCGACGCTAACCTATAAACGTCGCGGCGCTAATCCTCGCACGAGATAGCGTGCGTTATGCATGAATATCGGCCATGGCGCTAACAAGGCTATACTTAGCCATTTTCCGCAGTTCTTGTCCAACGTCTCGACATACCAAAAGCGAACATAAGACACACTGAACACAAACACTGAATCCAATAATATCATCATACGATATACCCAATATCAAAAGTACGACAACCCGATACACAATATCCTCAAATGTAATTGTCGACCAAATACGACAATTATACCGATACTGATATCTCAGTCCTTTATTTATTTTATCTCTACTGTACAGATTCCACGCTGTACAATATAACTCGGATAAAATAATATTAAACATCAGTAGTAGAAATTCCGGATATTACAACACAATCAATAATAATAAGCAACAAATGCATCAGAACGAGAATATCAATGACATGATAACTCCACCCAAGATCGACAAAGGACCAACCACGAATGAGAATACCATTGATGTGGTAAACTCCAACGCGATCAATAAAGGATCAACGACCTAGAATACCAACGATAGGGTAATTTCCAACAAGATCAATAAAGGATCAACAACCGAGAATACCATTGATACGGTAAACTCCAACAAGATCGATAAAGGATCAACAACGACCGAGAATACCAACGGTAAGGCAAACTCCAAACGGAATCAATAAGGATCAATAACAAATGGGTTTACCAGCGGTATGGTGAACTCCAAACGAGATTAATAAAGGGTCAATAACAAACGAGTTAACCAATGATAGGGTGAACTCCAAACGGGATTAATAAAAGGTCAATAACAAACGAGATGACCATCGATATGGTAACTCCAAACGAGATCAGTAGGGAATCAATAACAAATGAGATTACCAACGATATGGTAACTCCAAATGAGATCAGTAGGGAATCAATAACAAACGAGATTACCAATGACATGGTAACTCCAAACGAGATCGATAAAGGATCAACAAGGACAGATACACGAGAGAATTAAATCATCAACCGTATACAAATCACATATATGGGATCTCGAAGACAAACCCGACTATCGAACAGATCCGATTATACATGGACTATGAACGACCAATCAATATGACTCAATATGGACGTCACGATACGCCCGATACAAAAATGTGTCCGTGTACAAGCCAACCACGGGTATTGATCAGATACACGTCTGGTCTCATACCTAATCAGACTCACGAAGTACGTCTCGTGTGCACGGTTCAATATGAGGTCAAAACCAACACATGCTACACGTGCCCGCCCTGAAAATCCTACATATAACTGATCAGAACGTATTTGACTCCATATATTTCACGATATAACATGACAATGAAACTCGAAGAAATGCATATCCAATAAGGATCAAAAAACTCCCCAAGTGAGCAATGATAGTTCGATAATGAAACATCGACACGACCACAATGTCGTATTTCCGCTACACAACAGTTTGCATCATGCTCAATAATGCATATAATATTAGCACACAAAACCCCAAGGTAGAAGGGTTTGAAATGGGATTGAAAGTGAAGAGGGACGAGCTGGGGTGGAAAATGTGTTTCCTCTCGTGAAGAATTGAAAGACCAATTCTTAATATATAATCTGGTAGCTCGTTACGTACGTTAAGACCCAACCTTAATGTACGTAAGCCCTTTTAACGTATGCTACATGTCCTGCATAGCGTACGTAATAGTCATCCAGGGCTAACTGTCCTATTTAGTGGCAAGCATTACGTACGTAATTTCCTTACCGTAGCGTACATAATGTAGCGGTTGACTTGCTACAGTGACATACTTGCTTAACGTACGCAATGGCATATCCTTAACGTACGTAAGGCTCGAGGTTGACTCGCCTGTCTACATCCGCACCGAAAGCTGCCGACACTGGGCCCACTTGCCGACCACAGCTCGGACCTATTCGATTCCATTCATAACATACGTTATGTACTCAACCTAACGTACGTTAAGCTCCCCTCGTTACATATGTAAGCTCCTCTTGTAACACCCCCTAACCTAGCAGCTGAACCGCAAAGGGGTCCGTGCTACTAAGTTGGGGAGTATTACGCTTTTAAACTTGAAAACCAATAAGAAGTAGATTTGGTAATGCGAGTACTCAGGGAAATAATGCAAACCAGTATTATTTATTCAAAACATTACATAACCTTAGATTTAATACATAACAAAACCATAACAGAGTGATCTTATTAAAAACAAAACATAGTCTTCCAAAGATAGGGCGAAATAGCTGGAATGGCATATGGACAAGTCTCCTACTACAACATCAAGAAGATAGTCAACTCCTAGACATAAGCATCATCACCTGTATCATAAGAATCTAATGAGCTAATGACTCAGTAAGATGAGACTTCTGTAATAGCAAAGTATCACGTAGCACATTTATCAATGAATAACTACTATATATATATAGTCATGTTCTTGTAAAATCCTTTCTTCGGGTACCCTTGAAGTGTGGTACTCGACTGATAGTGATAGGCCATGGTTTTGAACTGTTCATATAATTGGCCAATAAAAGATGTATACGGGGTTCCCATCTTGGTTTTTCAACCAATGGTATTAGCCGTATTCAACCTTTTCATTCAAAGGTGGGTTTCCTTGACCGACTTTCAGCCGCAAGTATTTGCCACCATGTGTTGGGTCCGCCGGTCCCCCGCGTCCCGTGCCTACCCGCCATCAATCAAGTACCATACTTCCTGTTCTTAAACATTCTTTCACATACACATGTTATGCATGATCGTTCAATAACAGTCACATATGAAAATATCAATCAATATATGATCCTTATGATACAGCAAGGAAAAGCATCATCTTACCTCAAGTCCTGTGCCTGTTGATGTGAAAAGATCAGTTTCTATAGATGGATGTGCTAAAATCCTTGAAGAAAATCTGAAACCTCTTTGGGGACTTTTATCAATCACCTTTGAAAAACTGTCAGATTTGAGCTATCTGTTTGATCGGGATTTTTGTGGCTTTTATAATTTTTGAAAGGAAAATATGTTTCGGGCGTTTTAAAGTAGAGTTTCACAGCTTCAAAATGATATATGATATGTACAAAACCACGTCCGGGAACATGTATAAATAAGGGCTCAAAGTCGGTTGAAAATCAACCTTTCTGACAATGGAACCCTTATCCGGACGGTGCCGAGAAGCTTCGCCGGTCGTGACCGACCTTATCCGGACAAATCGGCAGACTTATCCGGACGGTGGCAGAAGCTTCGTCGGTCGTGATCGACCTTATCCGGACAATGGACAACCTTATCCGGATAGTGGTCGAGAAGCTTCGTCGGTCGTGATCGACCTTATCCTGACAATGGATGACCTTATCCGATAGTGGCCTAGAAGCTTCGCCGCCATGACCGCGATTGTCGGTCGGCGTGTCCGCGGTGACCGCAAATGTCATCAACTTGGCTCACCTGGTTCGACCCCTTCCCGATGTCCAAATTCGATTTTCCGACTGCTCCAGACTGACCGAGTTAAATCTTCGATATGCTCTAACCAATTTTCGATAATATTAAAATAATAATTTAATATTATTTTTGCAAGATAAGTGTTCGAAATGAAAATTTTATCGTATCAATTAATTTAAAATTTTCAAATTACTTTCATAAATTCTAAAATAATCCTTATAATTTATTTTGAAATTTTTACTTTTAAATCTTTCATTTTATGTTGGAAACATTTCGATCCAAGTATTGGACAACTTGTAATTATTGAAATCCATGACCATTAGCAAAATAAATAGCACTTAATTTAGTCATTAAATTTTCTAGGGTATTACAATTATTATTTTATAATCATTTAGCACATCGATCTCCTTCGAGAAACCGAGCTCCTCACGCAACAAAACATCTCACAATGACCTTTTATCATGTTAGAGGAGATAATTAACATGTCGTATAAAACGTAATGCAAATGGACATAGCAGTTATTCATGCTCATGAAATGTCTACTTGTATGCCATGCTTTCATAATGCATATTATATAAATGAATTTAGGTATTAAATGGTTATTGGCTTAGGGGATAACCGGGCATTACAGTCCTCCCCTCCTTATAAAATTTCGTCCTCGAAATTGACATACCGAACAGTTCTGGATATTTGCTTTGCATTTCCTCCTCTCTTTCCCATGTAGCCTCTTCAACGGCATGATTCCTCCACAAAATCTTTACCAAATGAATCTCCTTGTTCCTTAGTTTCTTTATTTTCTTATCAAGAACCTGTACCGGCTTCTCTTCATAGGACAAGTCTGGGGATAATTCCAACGGCTCATAATTTAACACATGTGAGGGGTTGGAAATGTACCTCTTTAACATGGACACATGGAATACGTTGTTAGGAGTATGCCCTCGAATGCCACTCAGAGGTTGTTGAGTGAGGGCATTGTACTTGTAATTATGTAAACCATTTATATAAGGCAAATGATTGTTTCTTTATTTACTGGTAGTTACTGGCATTCCTAACTCGTAAATAAACATATAGAAACTAGTCCGTGTATTTGAGAGCAAAACGTTCCACTCCTTATTGGATAAGGGGTCGGCACCGAAAGGTTTATAGCTCAAATACTTAATCGTCATAAGTCGATGAAACTTGGATCGGGCGTTAAGTTTATGTAAAGACTTGTATGACGTGTTCTTTGACATGGAGAGTGCCTGTCGAACACTAATAGTTAGTGGGAGCACACGTTATAGGTATGCTAATTAGATTAGTATACTCGAACCGACTCACCCTCGATTCGTCACATGGATTTCACTCCGGACACCAATGACGGAATCGAAAGGTTGTGATAGGTATTCGTGAACCTTCGACTTGAGGATTTAGTAGGGATGTGCTTTTGACGTCAAGATTTTCATTAGAGTAGTTCGACCTCGTAAACCTAAGGCGGGGGTCAACTCGACGTGCATCTTGACGGGCAAGTAGCAGTCCCATCAATACCAAGATAGAATTCTTTCTCCCGTTAGTGAGCGGGTTATATGTCCTATGCGGTTATTGCGATGAGATCATAAGTCTTTGGCCAAAGCATTGGAGCCAGCTTGTATTAGATACACGATACTCGATGATCTAGATTTGCATTAACGCATGCATAGCGTCAAGTACGTATAGGGTTTGACCGACCGTGACCCTAAAACTTGATCGGGACATTTGAAAGAAGGGTTTATACGCCATCGGTATTCACGATGAATGGTTCTTGAATGATCCCAATCATTCGTTCTCGCTGGGGTACAATGTAGCCGCCAGTGGCTAGGTGGTGCTACTACTCTTTGGTTCCTCCCATTGCCGATCGAGACGGACCTACCGATTCGCGCATTAGGATTGACGACGAATGAATCGAGCTTAATCTCTCATTATAAATATTAGATATCGATATCTAATTTGGGACATTGGATGTCTAAATCGATTTATCGATAAATTGATTTACGGCCTAATGAATTAAATAAATTACTGGGTGATTAATTTAATTCATAAATATAATTATTTCTTGGAGAAATTAATTATGTTATTATGTATTTGATATGATTAATTAATTGGATTAATTAATCGATATAAATACATTGGAACGGAATTGGAGTTTATCTGTTTAGACTCACAGAGTTCAAACGGATCGAACTCGTCCGATACCTTCTAGATGGCCGCCTCCTTCCATTTACTTTCCACCAAGTCTTCAATTCCATTTTATTAATAGATGATTATGACTTGGTGGGGAATCTCATGTGATATGATTTGATTTATGTGGGTTGAATAAGAATGGCAAGAGGACAATGATCTCACTTCACTCAACTTTTAGAAAAGGCTTCCAACCGTGAGTAGTGAGAGAGAGAGAGAAAAATCATTTTCTCAAGTCTTCATCTTGATCTTCTTCTTCACTTTTATTCTTGAGTTTTCTTGGAGAAAATTCAAGATACATTAAGAGAGATATATTATACACTTAGAGTGTAATAACAAAAGCTTCACCACTTGATTCTAGCCGTAACCTTAGAGGTTAATCAAGTGTTGTTGTTCGGCCGTTTTTCCGGCGCGTGGCAAGTAGAGACGCGGTGTTTTCGGCGTTGGATCGTTCAAGGGCTTGGAGCGGATTGAACTCGTAGAGATCAAACTAAAGCTTGGGGAATAGCTCAAGAGAAGGTTTCCATTTAATCAACGGACTTCGAGGGTTAGTTTCTTACGACTCTTGCTTTTCGATTATATATTCGTATATACGTAGCTCGATCGATCCTCGTAGGGATTCGGATCGAATTAATTTTCGCTTTACCGCTCCACTGGCCTTCGCTTTAGGCACCGAATCCCAACAAAGGGTATCGAGCGTAGGTCTTGCGATCGTATATACGATATTGGCATTTGGAATGCTCGATTAAATGGTGAATGATTTGGAATCATTTTAGTCATAATCGTGGTATATGTTTTTCGTTCGTAATAATTGTATTTTTCGTAAGTTTATGTCTAAATTTAAATCTTAAATTTCTGGGAAATATGATTTATATTGAAGATATGAAAGTCGGAAAATATTGATATCGATATCCTTCGAAAATCTAGCCCCGAATCGTCGTCGGACGATTTTTTGGACAAAATGGGTAATTTGGCCGAGAGTGACTCGACCATGTCCTGGGTGACACGGTCGTGTCCGGCAGGTGGCCACATCGCTCGAGACCCGACGTGTCGAGACACGGCGTGTCTGCCGAAGTGACTCGGCCGTGTCCCGGTGACACGGCCGTGTCCGGCATCTGCCAAGTCATCGCCAGCGACCCGACCGTGTCCTGGGTGACTCGGTCGTGTCCCGCCGCATCTTCCGAGGGTGACTCGCCAAGCCGGAGTGATCGCTGAGAGCCGCCGAGGGTGACCTTGGCCATGTCAGCCTGCTTTCACCCCGCTCGATTTTTCCGTGTATTCTTAAAAATTAATCTCCGCATGTTAAATTGGATTTAATATGATTAAAATGATTTATGGTATTTCATTTTATAAGGGAAATTTGATTAATTGGAATATTTATGGTCGATCAATTATTTTGAACATTATTACATCACCGATTGTGAGAATCGATTGGATCGGTTCGTATTGTTGATTGGATCAATGTATCTCTACGCTTTCCATTTATTTAGTATTTATTGGATGAATGCTTTTGAATGGGGATGTGGTTCGTGGACTTAGTTTTGAATCGTTCGCTTTATTCGATTGGGTTGTAAAGGCCGTTTTGAGCCTATTTATTTTACTAGAAAAATTTGTATCTAGGATGCAATTTTCAATGTAAAATTTATATGTAATGACGAAGACCGGAGGAAGATCCATTTCAAAAGACGAAGATTCAAGACGAAGACTTGTAATTAGATTACGGAGTTTTTGTTTTCTAGAACGGTCCATGAACCACATGTTGGTAGCAACTAGGTTGTGATTGGTTGTTTCATATTGTATGAATGCCACAAACGCGCTTAAACGATTAATGTGCAAAGTGTAACGTTAATCGCGATAATTCTCCCACAACAAATAATTAAGTTTATAAGGTTTCAGGTTTTCCTTCCTCCATCGAAGTTTTCGAAATTGAAATCCAAACCGGATGTGCTATGCTTCCGAGTTATCGGGGTAGTCGTCGGGAGGACGGATAAATTACGGAGCGCATTGGATGCCTTCGGTTGGAGCAAATTTTATCCCTAGAAACCCGATAGGTTGCCGGATAAGATTCAATTGTGATACCGATTTGCGTCGATGGTATAAACTTAACTTGTTCACGAACCATAGAAACCGTATAGGTTGAGGGGAGTGAACAAGGGGAAAAAGAAGATCGAATCATCCATTAGATGGGTTGGTGTTGGACACCACTTTATGAAAATTAATAGACTAGAAACCTGTTCGGTTGCCTCTATTAAGATTTATAAAGAACTCGATCACCACTATGAAGTAGAGCGACGATACTTCCGGATTTCACATGGGAGTGTGTTATTCCGATAAAAATAGTGGGAGCCGGGTAACAAGAATAGAAAGGACCTTAATTCTATACTCGGATCATAATATAACAAGTCACTAATTAATCATATACTTAATGCATCATAACTCAATATGACAATGAATCCACTCGCAATTCTACTCGAAAAGAACACCTTAATGGGACCTAACTTTGTGGATTGGCTCCGCAATCCGATGATTGTCCTCGGTATAGAGGCACTAGGATACGTCTTGGAGACGGACATTCCGGCGCCTCCTATGCGGACTCGAGCCAATCAGAAGAGATTGAAAACCACGAAAAGTGGGTTAAGGATGACGTGAAAGTCCGTGCTTATATGATGGCTTCCATGTCTAATGAGCTTCAGAGAGCTCATGAGAAATGACTTCGCTAGGCGATTCTATCTCACTTAACCGAGCTTTATGGTGAGCACAAAGCAGAATCGCTAGATATGAGATATCCAAGCAAATCGCTCGTGCAAGGATGAAGGAAGGTGAGAAGGTTGGGGAACACGTCCTCAAAATGATATCCATGATCGAGAGATTGGAGGCTCTTGATTTTAAAATGGATACTTCTCTCAAACCGACCTTATCCTACGCCTCTCCCGATTCCTTCTCACAGCTTGTTATGAACTTCAATCGCAATGAGATTGCATGTAATTTAGTCGGGCTAATGAACAAACTTGTGACCGCTCGGTCTCAAATGAAGACTCATGATGAAGGAGTCTCTCTTGTGATTTCTTCTGGACTCCTGAGGTCTAAGAATAAGAAGAAAAAGACCAAGAAGCAGATGGACCACAAGCTAAGGACCTTAAGGGTAAGGGCAAGGCCCCAATGGTTCAAGAACAAGAAGAAAAGGATACTTGTCTCAAGTGCGGTGAGCCGCCACTTGGCTAGAGACTGTCCGATTCTTCATGGCACTTCGTGCATGTAACTTTTAGTTTTGGAAACAAATTGTTCTCGCTACCGTATTTTCTACTTCTGATACTGGATTCGTGCTAGTTCTCATATTTGTACCGTGAATCAGATCTCGAACAAAGTAGGAAGCTTGGAGCCGGAGAAGTTATGATCACGGTGGAAGCGGGCATAGTGTCGAGGCGACCGACATAGGATCACTTCTTTTGGGTTTAGAATCCGGCTTTGTTTTGACTTTAGAAGATGTACTTGTTTTGCCCAAGGCACAAAACATTGTATCCATTCCGGTCATGGACCGAAAAGGCTTTTCATTTTTCATTGGTGATGGTTCTGCAAAATTTATTTTAGAAATAAACTAGTGGGTACTGCTACATTGTTGAATGGATTGTATCATCTAAATCTCAGAACAAAGTAGTTGTGAATACTATGACTAGAAAACGTGGTAGGGATGAAACCAATCAAGTTTTGAAATGGCATCTTAGACTTGGTCATGTTGGTCGACCAAGGTTTACAAGATGGAAAAGATGGACTTATGGGTCCATTGGGATCGGATCCCTTTCCTACTTGTGAATCTTGCCTTAAAGGCAAAATGACTAAGTCCCCTTCACAGGACTTTTGAAAGAGCCGATAAATCGGGATTAATCCATACCGACGTATGTGGTGCTTTAGAAGCGACGTGACGGATATCAATATTTCATTACGTTTACAGATGATCATACTAGGTATGGTTATGTATACTTAATGAAACATAAATCCGAGGCCTTTGAGAAATTCCAGAATTCAAGGCCCTAGTCGAGAAACAAACCGTAATCATATCAAAGCACTTCGGACCGAGGTGGCGAGTATATGAGTACAGAGTTTGACGAGTTCCTTAAGGAACATGGAATAGTTTCACAACTAACACCTCCAGTGTACTCCTCGGTTAAATGGTGTGTCGAAGAAGGAACCGGACCCCGTTGAACATGGTCCGTTCCATCCGGGCTATACCGACTTGCCGATTTACCCGTGGGGTATGCACTCTGATCGCCGCGTATATCTTGAATAGATGTCCTTCCAAACTGTTTCCTAAAACTCCACATGAGATGTGGGAGGGAAGGAAACCAAGTCTTAATCATATTAGGATTTGGGGATGTCCCGCCTATGTCAAGAAGACTAAGGTGGAAAAGTTGGAAGCTAGGTCTACGAAGGGACGTTTCATTGGATTCCCGTCTGGGACGATGGGATATCTATTCTACATGCCCGAGGATCGAAGGATCATTGTTGCTTTACAAGCACACTTCCTGGAAGATGAGTTCATTCAGGAAGGCGGAGCAGGTAGAAGTATTTCTTTAGAAGAATACAATGAAACTCCTCGAGAGACACCTGTGCAAGAAACTGGAACCGAACTTTCTGAAACACAAGTACAACCACCTCGTAGGTCTAGTAGGGTGTCTCATTTACCGAGAGGTATGGGCTTCGCACTTGGAGGAGCCGGGTCTCCATGAGGTTCCAAGTGATAGCCAAGAGACCGACCCGACGACCTATGACCAAGCGATGGTGGATGTAGACTCCGCGAAATGGCGTGAAGCTATGGAAGCCGAGATAGACTCGATGCATGTCAATCAGTCTGGACTCTAGTAGACCGCCCCAAGGGCATAGTGCCTATTGGGAACAAGTGGATCTACAAGAGAAAGACCGATGGTGATGGCAAGGTTGACGCCTATAAGGCCGTGCTAGTGGCAAAGGGTTATACCTGGAAGGAAGGAATCGACACACGATACCTTCTCGCCCGTAGCCATGATCAAGTCTATTCGCATGATGCTTGCTATAGCCGCCTACCACGATTATGAGATATGGCAAATGGACGTAAAGACGGCTTTCCTTAATGGATTCCTCGAGGAGGAAATCTATATGGAGCACCTAAAGGCTTTGTATCCGAAGTCGATATTCGAGAAGTGTGCAAGCTTCAGCGTTCCATTTATGGACTGAAGCAAGCGTCGCGTAGTTGGAATCTTCGTTTTGACGAGGCAGTCAAAGAGTTTGACTTCGTGCAAAATGAAGAGGAACCTTGTGTATACAAGAGGGTTAGTGGGAGCAAGATCGCATTCTTAGTACTATATGTAGATGACATTCTACTAATAGGAAATGATGTGGGAATGCTCAGTTCTGTGAAAGCTTGGCTTTCGAGTAATTTCTCCATGAAAGACTTGGGAGAAGCTACCTATATTCTTGGTATTCGACTCTACCGGGATAGAGCGAAGAGAACAATAGGTCTTTCCCAAGCCCTCTATATAGATAAAATCTTAAAGCGATTTAAGATGGATGATTCTAAAAGAGGGTTCCTACCGATGCGACATGGAATAAAACTCACCTTGAAGATGTGTCCTCAAAATGAGGAACAACGAAAGGAAATGAGTAATATACCATATGCTTCGGCCGTGGGTAGCCTTATGTATGCTATGTTGTGTACAAGACCTGACATTGCGCATGCTGTAAGCGTGGTGAGTAGGTTTCGCAAACCTGTAGGGAACATTGGATCGCCAGAAAGAACGTTCTCAAGTACTTGAGAAGGACTAGAGATATGATTCGATGTATGGTGGTGGAGAATTGGATGTGGTGGGATTCACCGATTCGGACTTCCAAGGACCGAAGGATGACTCGATGTCCACTTCCGCTACATATTTACTCTTAATGGAGGAGCGATTCTTGGCGTAGTGCCAAGCAAAGCGCGATCGCCGATTCCACCGTCAGCCGAGTATCAAGCCTCGGAGGCTTCCAAGGAAGGGTTACGGATTAAGAAGTTTCGGGAGAACTTCAAGTGATACCATGTGCCGAGTCGCCTGTTCACTGATCGCGACAACGACGGAGTCAGTAGCGCAGCCAAGGAGCCGAGGTTTCACAACAAGACCAAACATATTGAGAGGAAGTATCATCTCGTAAGAGAATTTGTTCGCAAGGGATACATTGTCCGCATAGAGTAGACTCGGCCGACAACGTCGCCGATCCACTCGACTAAGCCACTATCTCGGACTAGCTTGGAGCATCATCCTGAGAACATAGGTATTAGATATCATAGTGTGTGGCATTGAGTGCAAGTGGGAGATTGTTAGGAGTATGCCCTCGAATGCCACTCGGAGGTTGTTGAGTGAGGGCATTGTACTTGTAATTATGTAAACCATTTATATAAGGCAAATGATTGTTTCTTTATTTACCGGTAGTTACCGCATTCCTAACTCGTAAATAAACATATAGAAACTAGTCCGTGTATTTGAGAGCAAAACGCTCCACTCCTTATTGGATAAGGGGGTCGCACCGGAAAGGTTTATAGCTCAAATACTTAATCGTCATAAGTCGATGAAACTTGACTAGGCGTTAAGTTTATGTAAAGACTTGTATGACGTGTTCTTTGACATGGAGAGTGCCTCGAACACTAATAGTTAGTGGGAGCACACGTTATAGGTATGCTAATTAGATTAGTATACTCAACCGACTCACCCTCGATTCGTCACATGGATTTCACTCAGGATACCAATGACGGAATCGAAAGGTTGTGATAGGTATTCGTGAACCTTCGACTTGAGGATTTAGTAGGGATGTGCTTGTGACGTCAAGATTTTCATTAGAGTAGTTCGACCGTAAACCGGAAGGCGGGGTCAACCTCGACGTGCATCTTGACGGCAAGTAGCAGTCCTATCAATACCAAGATAGAATTCTTTCTCCCGTTAGTGAGCGGGTTATATGTCCTATGCGGTTATTGGCGAGATGAGATCATAAGTCTTTGGCCAAAGCATTGGAGCCATTGTATTAGATACACGACACTCGATGATCTAGATTTGCATTAACGCATGCATAGCGTCAAGTACGAGATAGGGTTTGACCGACCGTGACCCTAAAACTTGATCGGGACATTTGAAAGAAGGGTTTATACGCTTCTGGTATTCACGAGAATGGTTCTTGAATGATCCCAATCATTCGTTCTCGATTGGGGTACAGTGTAGCCGCCAGTCGCTAGGTGGTGCTACTACTCTTTGGTTCCTCCCATTGCCGATCGAGACGGACCTACCGAGTCGCGCATTAGGATTGACGACGGAATGAATCGAGCTTAATCTCTCATTATAAATATTAGATATTGGATATCTAATTTGGGACATTGGATGTCTAAATCGATTTATTGGATAAATTGATTTACGGCCTAATGAATTAAATAAATTACTGGGTGATTAATTTAATTCATAAATATAATTATTTCTTGGAGAAATTAATTATGTTATTATGTATTTGATATGATTAATTAATTGGATTAATTAATCGATATAAATACATTGGAACGGAATCAGAGTTTATCTGTTTAGACTCACAGAGTTCAAACGGATCGAACTCGTCCGATACCTTCTAGATGGTGCCCTCCTTCCACCTACTTTCCACCAAGTCTTCAATTCCATTTTATTAATAGATGATTATGACTTGGTGGGGAATCTCATGTGATATGATTTGATTTATGTGGGTTGAATAAGAATGGCAAGAGGACTTTGATCTCACTTCACTCAACTTTTAGAAAAGGCTTCCAACCGTGAGTAGTGAGAGAGAGAGAAAAATCATTTTCTCAAGTCTTCATCTTGATCTTCTTCTTCACTTTTATTCTTGAGTTTTCTTGGAGAAAATTCAAGATACATTAAGAGAGATATATTATACACTTAGAGTGTAATAACAAAAGCTTCACCACTTGATTCTAGCCGTAACCTTAGAGGTTAATCAAGTGTTGTTGTTCCGGTCGTTTTTCCGGCGCGTGGCAAGTAGAGACGCGGTGTTTTCGGCGTTGGATCGTTCAAGGGCTTGGAGCGGATTGAACTCGTAGAGATCAAACTAAAGCTTGGGGAATAGCTCAAGAGAAGGTTTCCATTTAATCAACGGACTTCGAGGGTTAGTTTCTTACGACTCTTGCTTTTCGATTATATATTCGTATATACGTAGCTCGATCGATCCTCGTAGGGATTCGGATCGAATTAATTTTCGTTTTACCGCTTCCGCTGGGCCTTCGTTTTAGGCACCGAATCCCAACATACGTTGTGTACACCAGATAGCGAAGGAGGTAAGGCTATTCTATAAGCTCTGTCACCAACTCTCTCAAGGATTTCAAATGGGCCAACATATCTCGGGCTAAGTTTTCCTTTCTTCCCAAATCTCATTATGCTTTTCATCTAGATACCTCAAGAAGACATAGTCTCCAATCGCGAATTCCAAATCTCTTCTTCGATTATCCGCATAACTCTTCCGTCTACTTTGTGCAATTTTCATTCGTTCTCTTATCTTTTCTACCGCCATAGCGATCATTGTATCATTTCTCGGGGCCCAGAGACTTCTTTCTCCAACTTCATCCCGAGGTACGGAGATCTACATTTTCTCCCATATAGTGCTTCATAAGGTGCCATCCCAATTGTAGATTGGTAATCGTTGTTGTAGGTGAACTCTACCAATGGAAGCTTTGTATCCCAATTGCCTTTGAAATCTAGTATGCATGCTCTCAACATATCTTCGAGTATTTGAATAACTCTTTCTGACTGCCCATCACTTTGTGGATGAAATGCGGTGCTGAAAGCAAGCTTCGTACCCATTGCATTATGTAAACTTTTCCAAAATGCAGATGTGAATTTAGGGTCCCTGTCAGATACTATAGATATTGGCACCCCATGTAGCCGGACTATCTCTTTAATATATTCCTGAGCGTATCGATCCATATTATATGTGGATTTTACTGGCAAGAAATGAGCATACTTGGTCAATCTATCAACAATCACCCATATGGAATTATACCCACTTTGAGTCCTTGGTTGCCCAAGCACAAAATCCATTGTAATGTGTTCCCATTTCCATTCCGGAATTAGTAAAGGCTTCAATAATCCTGCTGGTCTCTGATGTTCAGTTTTGATCTGCTGACAAGTTTGACATTCTGTCTTTATACATTTTTGTGCTACCTGGATGTATTGAATAAGGACTGGAATGAGCTTCCTTCAGAATTTCCCCTATGATGGTTGTGTCAGCTGGCACACACAGTCTCCCTTTATATCGTAATATTTTGTCACCAGAGACTGCGAAGTTTGGTAATTTGCCTTCATCAACTTTTTCCCTTAATTTGCCAATGTACTGATCCGCCTTCTGGGTTTCTTTGATTATATCTTGAAGTGCAGGTTTCAATATGAGTGCTGATAACGAACAAATCTTTCTTTTGGGCACAATTTCCAGTTCTAACTTTTGCAAGTCTAATAATAATGGCTTCTGTGTGATTAGAAAGGAAGACATAGACTTTCTACTTAATGCATCTGCAACCACATTTGCCTTACCAGTATGATAGTTGATCTCGCAATCATAGTCTTTCACCAATTCCATCCATCTTTGCTGCCGCATATTCAGCTCCTTCTGTGTGAAAAAGTACTTCAAACTTTTGTGGTCTGTATAGATTTCGCACTTTTCGCCATATAGGTAATGCCTCCAAATTTTTAGTGCAAAGACAACAGCAGCCAATTCTAGATCATGTGTTGGATAATTCTTCTCATACTCTTTTAATTGCCTAGAGGCATAGGCTATTACCTTTCCATGTTGCATTAATACAGCACCCAAACCATTCTTAGAAGCATCAGTGTAAACTACAAAGCGACCTGTTCCCATAGGAGTGGCAAGGACAGGAGCCGTAGTTAATCTACGCTTCAATTCCTGGAAACTCCCCTCGCAAGCATCAGTCCAAATAAACTTTGTATTCTTACTTGTTAACAATGTTAATGGGGTTGCAATCTTCGAGAATCCTTGTACGAATCGTCGGTAGTAGCCGGCTAGTCCTAAGAAACTTCGAACCTCTGATACATTCGTTGGTGTTGGCCAGTTACTCACCGCTTCTATCTTGTTTGGGTCTACTGAAATGCCATCCTTGGATACTACTTGCCCTAAAAATACCACTTGTTCTATCCAGAATTCACATTTCTTGAATTTAGCATATAACCGTTTTTCTTTGAGAATTTGAAGCACAATTCTGAGGTGTTCTTTATGCTCATCTCTATCATGTGAATAGATAAGGATGTCATCAATAAACACCACCACAAATTTATCAAGGAACTCTTTGAATATCCGGTTCATCAGATCCATAAATGCTGCTGGAGCATTTGTCAAACCAAAAGGCATCACTAAAAATTCATAGTAACCATATCGCGTTCTAAATGCTGTCTTTTGGATATCTTCTTCTTTGACCTTCAGTTGATGATATCCGGAACGTAAATCAATCTTTGAGAATACCGATGCTCCTTGTAACTGATCAAACAAATCATCTATCCTTGGAAGAGGATATTTGTTCTTGATGGTCACCTTATTCAGTTCCCTATAGTCAATGCATAATCGCAATGAGCCATCTTTCTTTTTTACAAATAAGACAGGGCTCCCCAAGGTGAACAACTAGGACGAATGAATCCCTTATCAAGTAATTCTTGTAGCCGGGTTTTTAATTCTTTCAATTCTCGTTGGTGCCATTCTCAGTATGGGGCTTTAGAAATAGGGGTAGTCCACGGCATTCCATCGATTGCAAACTCAATTTCCCGATCCGGGGCAACCACAGTAGATCATCCGAAACACCTCAGAAATTCTCTAACCACCTCTACATCTTCAGCTTCAATTTCATTTCAAGGGAGGTGTCCAAAACATTAGCCAAATAGCCGATACCCCTTATTTAACATCTTCCTAGCTTTCAAAGGCGCTTATAATTGGCAAAGAGCACGAATATGAATTACCTTTAAAAATAAACCCTCCTCCATTTACCGGTTGAAAGGCCACAATCTTCTTATTACAATCAACATTTGCACAATATTTAGATAGTCACCCATACCAAGGATAACATCAAAATTAGATATTGGTAGGACAACAAGGTCCAGAGAGTATCCTTCCATCAATTCGAACTGTACAGGCCCTCAACATTTGGTTAGAATCCATATTTTCTCCAAACGGAGCAGCCACATTATAACCAACTTTCAAGAGTTCTGGTTTAACGCCCGATTTTCTCATAAATGCATATGATGCAAATGAATGTGTAGATCCTGGGTCTATCAATGTAAGTGCAGGAATTCCTGAGATCAGAATGGTACCTAAGACTACGGAAGCATCTGCATCAGCTTCTTCTCGAGTCATTGCAAAGACCCTCCCTTGAACTTTATTCTCCGTGTTTGGGCAATCTCTCGCCATATGTCCGTGCTTCTTGCATCTGAAACAATTATTGGACCCAACAAAACATTCTCCAAAGTGATTTTTCCCACATTTAGTACACTTGGGCTTCTCAGTTGTATTTGGAGCATCTCTAGCTGTAGGATGCTTCTGATTGGCTTTGCCTGGTTTTTGCTCCGATTTCTTCCAATGTGCTGAATTTTTTGAAGCAAATGCTTGCCTCTTCTGCTGATAAGACCTTTGTATCTCCTTTTCGTCAGCTTCTGCGAGCAACGCTTTGTCAACTATTTCTCTGAACTCAGTTGATGTAGACATCCTCACATCTCTTCTAATTTCAGGTCGGAGGCCTCTTAGGAAATGATCCACCTTCTCAGCATTATCCCTAGCAATATAGGGAACATACCTACAGCCTTCTTCAAATTTTCGAATATATTCACAAACAGACATATCCCCTTGTTTCAGCTCCAAAAACTCTTTGACCTTGAGAGACCGTGCGTCCCTGGTGAAGTATTTATCATAAAATATTACTTTAAATCTCTCCCACGTCAACCCTTCCAAGTTGGCTGCAAGTTTACCTCCTTCCCACCAAGTTCTGGCATCCTTTTTGAGTTGAAAGATCGCACAAAGTATCTTCTCAGCATCGTCGATGTGCATGTAGTCAAAGATAACATCAAGTGATTTGACCCATTCTTCCGCAACCATAGGATCAGCCCCACCATGAAAATCAGGAGGTTCCATCTTCCTAAATTTTTCATACACTGCTGGTCCATTATTGTTTCTTGGTGGAGGTTGTCGGTTTTGTTCTTCGTTCCTTTGTTGCATGCTCAACAATTGTTGCATTTGTTCACCATACATCCTTGTCTGTTGTTGCATCAGCTCCGCCAGATTCTCAAGAAGGTTATGGTTTGGATTTGGGTCATCTCTTGCCTTTCTTTTGGGTGCCATCACATTCATTATACTGCCCAATCTTACCCATTCATAAGCCAATAACGATCACATAACGATGATGATGACAACTAATATATTGTAATCTATTAAACACAATACTTAATAGATAAAAGTTGACCATATCCTTCAGTCGAGAATGCCCATATGCCATCTTCTGTCTGCAGGAAAGATTTAAACCTTCGCTCCGATACCACAACTGTAACACCCCCTAACCTAGCAGCTGAACCGCAAAGGGGTCCGTGCTACTAAGTTGGGGAGTATTACGCTTTTAAACTTGAAAACCAATAAGAAGTAGATTTGGTAATGCGAGTACCCAGGGAAATAATGCAAACCAGTAGTATTTATTCAAAACATTACATAACCTTAGATTTAATACATAACAAAACCATAACAGAGTGATCTTATTAAAAACAAAACATAGTCTTCCAGCATAGGGGCGAAATAGCTGGGAATGGCATATGGACAAGTCTCCGGCTGTCAACACTGAAGAAGATAGTCAACTCCTAGACATAAGCATCATCACCTGTATCATAAGAATCTAATTAGCTAATGACTCAGTAAGATGAGACTTCTGTAATAGCAAAGTATCACGTAGCACATTTATCAATGAATAACTACTATATATATATATAGTCATGTTCTTGTAAAATCCTTTCTTCGGGTACCCTTGAAGTGTGGTACTCGACTGATAGTGATAGGCCATGGTTTTCGGAACCTGTTCATATAATTGGCCAATAAAAGATGTATACGGGGGTTCCCATACTGGTTTTTCAACCAATGGTATTAGCCGTATTCAACCTTTTTCATTCAGTGTGGGTTTCCTTGACCGACTTTCAGCCGCAAGTATTTGCCACCATGTGTTGGGTCCGCCGGTCCCCCGCGTCCCGTGCCTACCCGCCATCAATCAAGTACCATACTTCCTGTTCTTAAACATTCTTTCACATACACATGTTATGCATGATCGTTCAATAACAGTCACATATGAAAATATCAATCAATATATGATCCTTATGATACAGCAAGGAAAAGCATCATCTTAACTCAAGTCCTGTGCCTATTGATGTGAAAAGATCAGTTTCTATAGATGGATGTGCTAAAATCCTTGAAGAAAATCCGAAACCTCTTTGGGGACTTTTATCAATCACCTTTGAAAAACTGTCAGATTTGAGCTATCTGCTTGATCGGGATTTTTGTGGCTTTTATAATTTTTGGAAGGAAAATATGTTTCGGGCGTTTTAAAGTAGAGTTTCACAGCTTCAAAATTATATATGATATGTACAAAACCACGTCCGGGAACATGTATAAATAAGGGCTCAAAGTCGGTTGAAAATCAACCTTTCCCGGACAGCTGGAACCCTTATCCGCATACCGCCGAGAAGCTTCGCCGGTCGTGACCGACCTTATCCGACAATCGACAGACTTATCCTGGACAGGTGACCGAGAAGCTTCGGTTGTGACCGACCTTATCCTAAAGTCGGACACCTTATCCGGATAGTGGTCGAGAAGCTTCGTCGGTCGTGACCGACCTTATCCGACAATCGACAGCCTTTATCCTGGATAGTGGCCTAGAAGCTTCGCCGGCCATGACCGGCAGCTTGTCGATCGGCGTGTCCGTGGTGACGAGCAAATGTCTCACAACTTGGCTCACCGGTTCGACCTTTCTCGATGTCCAAATTCGATTTTCCGACTGCTCAGACTTACCGAGTTAAATCTTCGATATGCTCTAACCAATTTTCGATAATATTAAAATAATAATTTAATATTATTTTGCGATATAAGTGTTCAAATGAAAATTTTATCGTATCAATTCGCTTAAAATTTTCAAATTACTTTCATAAATTCTAAAATAATCCTTATAATTTATTTTGAAATCTTTACTTTTAAATCTTTCATTTTATGTTGAAACATATCGATCCAAGTATTGGACAACTTGTAATTATTGAAATCCATGACCATTAGCAAAATAAATAGCACTTAATTAAGTCTTTATATTTTCTAGGGTATTACAATTATTATTTTATAATCATTTAGCACATCGATCTCCTTACTGAGAAACTGAGCTCCTCACTGCAACAAAACATCTCACAATGACCTTTTATCATGTTAGAGGAGATAATTAACATGTAGTATAAAACGTAATGCAAATGGACATAGCAGTTATTCATGCTCATGAAATGTCTACTTGTATGCCATGCTTTCATAATGCATATTATATAAATGAATTTAGGTATTAAATGGTTATTGGCTTAGGGGATAACCGGGCATTACACCTCTGCTTAGCGTACGCTAAACTTGCACCTTTACATACGTAAGCTCATACGCTTAACGTACGTAATGGCTTTTATACGTAGCCATTTTTGCTCCTGTCTGCCGTCTCAATATACCGAACACGTACGCGCGACGTTCTGAATACATATACTGGCTCCGATAACATTCTCATACGATAAGCATGACGCACGATACCCTCAAATGCAATCGTCGACCAAGTACGACAATTATACCAATACTCATACAGTATACCCGACATCGAAAGACATATCAAGCATGTAATATCCTAGAATTAAATATAGCCTCACTAGATATATTGGTACAGTTGTCACGGTTCCCAAAATTATTCATCCATACTGCATCAGTCCCACTCTGTACAGTACAACTCAGATAAAAAAAATGCGAAAAAATCGTAGCGAAATTCTAAGATATTACACATAATCAACCGGAATAAAATATCTGCTCTGCTCATTTAAGTGTGTGTCCCTGTAGGTTCTAATTAATACGACAATGAGTATAAAAACAATTTTATGAGTCATAAATCATAAGCGACCTCTAGCTAGACATTATGACTATCCGCATTAAAAGAATTAATTCGACGACATGAATGAAATCCCGTTATTGTATAATATTTAAAACTCTCATTGCCCGATATCCTAATTAAGCATAAGGCATGGATAAGTCAATCTTATATAGCTTAATTAATATTCTTGATCTCAAGTTACAATTGTCCAATTCAAATATTTATCTATAACTCTTTATTGATCAATTTGAGCATTCCATGAATTTAAACAATTTAACTTATCAAGGACCCATTGATATCTTCTCCGTTGTATAGGACAGACAAGTCCCCTCTGGACAAACTACTTCCCTCTGCATAAATCGTACCATATCCAATCACAAACTGTATGGTCCCTTGTTACGTAAGACATTGGTATTGTGTTAAAATACGATACTCATTATGTAGAAAATTGTAGTGTCTTTAGGTAATAAGGACTTAAATAATATATAACATTTAGAGAAATTATAATGACTTAATCCATATATAATTCTCTTTATTAGTTCATATCCAATACGATGTCTCTATGTGTATCTATGATGTGATATAACATCTCATGTTCATAACCAGTAAAACATAGCCATCGTATCATCATACTAGTAATCATATTACTAGGGATATCTAGAATAAATATTCTTTAATGCTTTAACGAGCTTTACTATCAAGTCACATACTTGATGATCGTAAGCAGAATATTAATTCAATAACATAATCAATCTTTTATATATATTAAATAATAAATAAATGTCTTCACATTATTATTAAACAGTAGACTTAGAGCATAATCCTAACACTGATAATGTCAGGTTCAATCGAACTCGTTGGAATACTTTAAAGTTGATTATGAGACCTTAAGAATTCACTTCAACGCTTGAATGACATTTTCGATGTTTCGCGGCGTTTTGAGGAACGTTATAGACTCATCGATCGAACTGTGACTGGATTGTTTGATCGGACTGGAGATTCACAATTTTTGTTTCAAGTATTATATTATTGGACAATTCATAATATAAATGGAGTATCACAAGAGAGTCAATAAAAACAAACATGGACCTTTCTGGAAGGTGCTGTGCGCCAGGACCGACTTTGATCAGTCACCATAAATTCAAGAAAAATTCAAATATTCTAAAATTTTGCATCATACTATTGAATTAGCTTACCAATGAAACAAAAGGCGAGTCATTTCGAGCCAGAACGAGCAAGTTATGGTCAAAACAAGACAAGGATATCAGTCGGTCATGGCAAAATTACTAAATTGCCTAATAACCGACCTTATGAGTTCCTTGGACATAAATGGTGAATTTCAGCCATTCTTCAGCATAAGGAACAGAGGGCTTCAGCCCTTATCTTGGAATTCCATTTCGGCCCGGTTTCGAGCAGTTTAAACGCATAATGAACTCCCGAGAATCAAATTAGCAAGTCCTCTTCAGCCGGTTTCAGCGGCTTTGCCGGATTGGAGGTCTGGCCCTGGACCCTAAATTTATTTACTAGATTCTTGATGAGTTGTTATTTAGAATAAATGATTATATATCAAGTACCCTAGGGCTGTTGTTATCGATTCTAGCGGAATGGAAATTAAAACTTTCGTCGAATCACCGTAATGGGATACCGCCCACGAAGTGTCTGATAAAAGGCCTCTAAGAGATTCGATCAGGGCTTTTGGTGTTATTTCAATTAGAATGAATATCCCTAATATTTATTATCAAGAATTCCTCGTTGTAGGTCGCAAATTTCAGAGTTTCGAATCCTAATTACAAACCTTTCAAAACATTCTTGTCCTCAAATTCGCCAGGCAAGTATTTGATCGTGCTTTTTATATAAATTGCAATTGAAAAGGTATAAACCGTGATATCCGTATGGTTTTGTTCATGATATGAATTCAACAATCCTACGTTTATATTTTTAAATGATTCAAAAATGATTTTCAATCAAATTAACGACTTTTAGTGTTTGAAAATGATTTTAAAATAAATTGTGTTTCAAAAGGATTTCGAATTTTTTTTTTGAAAATGATTTGGGAAAGATTTTATGTAAATACTTGATGACTGGTCTTGATTATTATTTTATAGAATGATATCATTTTATAAATGATTTATCAAGGATGCCTCGAAAAGTTATTTCAAATGCTATTGAAAAGCAAAGTTGCTGAAGGTTTTGGATAATGATTTGAGACTTGCGTCATCAAAGTTATGTGACAACGTATTACGAAATGTGGAAAAATATGATTGGAATATGATATTTTTTGAAGTTGTACCAATGTTGTGAAATTGTGGTTTGTGGTCGAGTAAAGCCAGGGAATGCCCTAACGAGGGATCTGGGGTATGATGGGGTGCAAACCTCTTACCACTCGACGGGTTATACAACTAGGGACAGTCTGACGAGGCCTATAGGATATGGAGGTGTGCGAACCTCGTATCAGTATAGCCCATGTGATTATGGAAATGTGATATATGTAATATTCTAGAATAATGACATGATATGGTACTGCTTATGCTTTTAGATTGTGATGATGATGTTGATGTATTTTTGCACGATGATGTTGTTGCCACAGTACTGTTGAGGTGCTGGTACTGGGTGAGAATGTCCTTCTTCTGAATATACTAATATAATCAGTCATTGCAATATTTCTTTTATTGCACGTTATACATAGTCCTATTATCAAGTGCTTGCACCAGCTGTTTGCTGACCCCTTCGGGGGTGAATCCCTTTTTGGGTATTCAGGTACAGATCTTCATGGCGAGCAGGCACAAGAGAGGCACGAGGATGGCGAGTATCAGTGATATTGCTTCGGGTAGTCGTTCCCGTTTTATTCATGTGTTTTGGTCTTGGTTTGTATATGTAATTATGAGTACTGTTCTTGTTGATGTTACATCCGTGTGTGGGTTTGGAAACTGTCTTGGAGTTTGTTATTTGTATGTTGAGCTGGTTGTGACTATCGTCATGTTCGACTTGCCGGTCGTGATGTTATGGATATGTTGTATTGTCGACCTTGCCGGTTGACGTGTGTGGCTTTGGTTTGATGTTTGACCTGATTGGTCGTTGTGTGTGTGTATGTGTGTTAGTCAGGTTTTGACTTATGGATTCCCGGAATAGTTCCACGGTGCTGTAACAGTTCCAATCTAAGGGTCCCTCTTTGAACTGTATTTCATTGGAATCGTGCCCATTGATTTTATTCTGATCCTATCTGAATCCCGCGAGGAACTAGGGTAACCTGTTTGTACTTTGGTATCGTTCGAACTGTGTTCATTACTTTTCCTTTCCCTATACGCTTAAGAAGTTTGAGTATACTAGCGTATGGTGATGGTTACCAAGAATAAAATTTCATGAGAACAGTAATAAATCATGTCGATCTTTTATTCAAATTCAATACCTGCGAGATTCTATTCGTTGGACTGAAATAAGACAAAATCCTTCAAGATAGCGAAGTCACTATCGAGTTGAAATGCTTAGCGGTACTTCGGCTCGTGTATTTATTTGAATGCGAGTAAGATATTTTTACAACCCATCTTATTACCATTTTCTTTTTAGATAACAGCAAAAGTTTTCAAAATCTTTGAAAAATCAAGCATGCCAAGTGGCACATTGTGCAAGTATATACTATCTGAATAAAAGTAAACTGTTATGTAAAATTACAATAGATACTATTTTCACGGTGACAACAAAAACTTTTTAAATTTTTGGTAAAATACGTGATCTTCAATTTTCTTTTCAAAAATCAAACTCCATCACCTAAAATTTTTTTATCTTATTCAGACGTTTTGAAACTAGCCTTATAGTTAATCATGCAAATTAAGGTTTGATAATTTAACGTGACACGATGATCCACTCGGGACAGCGAGATTGAAAATTCTTTCCTGATTCATCTTAGGAAAATAATAACCTCGTTGGATTATTCCGTATTTACCTATTTAACCAGAGAGAGAATTATTTGAACTCGAGAATCGGAACATGAACTGCGAGGGACAAGATTGACGATGAAGCTGTCTACGGGATATGGTCATATCCTGTACCCAGCCTGAAGAATCGACCCATATAGGGGGGTAATATTCAAACTTGTTTCTATGTTGATTTCCAGCCTCGAAAACTTCCCTCAATTATTTCCCTGTGATTTTACTTGGATTTGAGTTTGAAATTTTGTTATCAATGTAACACCCCCAGACCATATCGAAATATCACACGCCGTAGACCTTCCCGCGAGGACCTACCAGGCTAAACAACACAGAACTACCAAACACTTGACCGACTGGAGTCAATCATTACAATAATACACACCAATAAGGTCAATTACAGTACAACCACATGGACCGATGAGGTAACACGACTAACGCAAACAAGATGAAATACAACTCTTTACAATAAATACCCACGCAGAGGTAAATGTACACAACAACGGAAGTCTAAATATAACTCGGTCGATACAACATAACCCGACCAAATGCTCAACTCTATATTAGTATCGTAGCTCATCAACTCCTGTGCCAATCCTGTGATTGCTCCCCCGAACCTGCATGTACCTGGACGCAAAACAGACATGCACCCCCCGATTACTAGGGGGTCAGTAAAACTCCATTGTTTTACTAGTGCAAGTATAATAGTATACGAAATGCATCAAGCAGAAAGCAATCACGAATTAGGTAACACAATCAATTGTCAAAGCATTCCCGAGAGGTTTTGTTAATCAGAAAAACAAGTGGAGAAGTTTTTTAAAAATTAAATTCGGCATCTCGGGAGTTTTTAAGGTATAATTTCTTTTGGACCTCAAGTCCCAAATTACAAAACCTCTTTCGAAAATCGTCAAGGCCTCAGCCCGGTTCTTGTTTCAAAACTTAGTGAAAATATTATCACGTGTCCGAGATTTAACATCAAAACATTATTCACACAATCACTGTTCGTACACATTATGTACTGAACTTCAGAGGTCACGACGAACCGTACCTGGATCACACACACTGTTCGTACACATCATGTACCAAACTCCAGAGGTCCCACGAACCGTACCTGGACCACACACACACTGTTCGTACACATCATGTACCAAACTCTAGAGGTCTCACGGACCATACCTGGACCATACACACTGTTCGTACACCTCATGTACCAAACTCTAGAGGTCACACGGACCGTAATTGGACCACACACATTGTAAGTACACCTCATGTACCGAACTCCAGATGTCACACGGACCGTACCTGGACCACACACACTCACTTCCCAACACATATCAAACAACGCAACACATCACCACGAATAACACACCTTAATACAAATACATACGAACATCCAATCATACACCAAAATACATGTCCAAGTGTATAATCAATCCAACACAATAATCATAATCAACACAAGACATAAAACCCGAGCAATCAAGTCCAACACAAATCACGCAACTAACATGACCAAGACAACTTCACAACATTAAACAATCAAGAATATCATTAATACCAACAAACATTCGAATAATCAAATCGCACGAATCATATCCACGAAGGTAAACCAAATCATCATAAATCCAATATGTAAACTTTGTTCACAAGACACAAATTGTATAAGTAGAATACTTGCCTCTATAACCGATATCGAACACTCCGAAGAACACGGTTCAATCGGGAAATCTCGGACCCCGAAGAAGACAACGAACGGAAGAGTTCCGACTCGAGTTCTTCCCAAGGATTTCGTTCCTAAGACATATCATCAATATATCAATGACCGAACGAGGAGTCATAATCGTATAACGCCCGAATCCCCCTCTAAGACCTTTTACCGGACACCTTCAAGGCATCGATTAGGAACTCGACAAAACGACGAATCCTTAGGAATCAAACCATGGAACAACAAGGAAATTGGTAGAATACAACTTAATAATCAATAATCCACCACTAATCTAAGTTATTACGGATCAAACGGACGAAATCAAACAAAATCCCAAATTTCCCCCAAACTAGATTTTTAAGAAATCTAACCTTGATTCGGTCGATCGGAGGAGGTTATGGGATGATTAATCGATGTTAGAAACTCAAGAACTTCATGGATTGATAGTTGAACAACATATCTTCTTGTCCTCCAAGCCCCATCCGCGGAAAGGAAAGAAGAGAAATGAGAAAATGAGTGTAAACCGGTCTGCTCGATCATATTTATACTGCCCGGCGACGCACGGGCAGACACGCACGAGCCTCCAGTTGTGCGACGCATCGTGCGCGCCACTGTCAGGAATCTACCAAGACACACGAGCACGGAGCATGAGCACCTGCTCGTGCGCGTGCAGTCAGGTCCGCACGAGCGCCGGATCGTGCGCTCTGCTCGTGCGCGGCCGAGAGAGACTGCCCAGCAGTCTGCCTGTTCCGCACGAGTGCCGCACGAGCGCCGACCCGTTGTAACACCCCCAATCCGCTCAGGAATATTACACGCCGTAGAACCTTTCCTCAAGGATCTACCAGGCTGTTAATAATATCGAACGACTCAACAATGCCTTTAAGGCTAAAATGACTCAGTAGACCGATTTGGTCTTTCACTAAATACATACAACTCAATCAACACATGCCCACGCAGGGGTCAAGTACAACACACTCCCGTACAACGGGGAATGAATACTGCAGCGGAAAATAAAATACAACTAAACCAATACGACATTAACGGGTCCTCGTGTGACTAGTATCATTCATCTTTCATCATACTTCATGTCGACCCTGTGCTATGCTCCAAAACCTGAATGCAATACAGACATCCACCCCCCGAATACTCAGGGGTTAGCAAAACTCCACTGTTTTGCTAGTGCAAGTATAAAATTACGAAGACAAGCCATACATATCATACTCCACGGAACATGATAATCATAAAAATACTTCCGGAGGTAAATCATTTGATCAAAACGGTTAAATCGAAGGATAGGGGTAAACCCGATATATATCTTGTAAAAACATTTTATGATCTCGGGCGTTTTGAAAATATTTTGAGATTTTAAGAATTCTCAAGCCTTTCGAAAACATTTAGGGACACAGCCCAAAAGTCATTTTCCGAAAACAAAGTTACGATAAAAACACACGGGGTCCACGACCCGATCATACCATAACAACCTCTTTCCCCAGATTATTCGCGTCCCATGCTAGCAAGCCACGGACCTCATATGCTTCCGTAGAACAAACCCGAGTGAATAACCCACAGGGAAACTATATCAAATCACATGTCACCGTAACAACAGTCACGTGACTACAAGCACAGATATGTACTTAACCAAACCACAACCATAAGTTATCCCGGCATCGCACCAACAAGCCACGAACCTCGGAGTCCCCACAAGATTACCCGATGATAGCCCCATCAGTTATCCCGGCATCGGGATAACAAACCACGAACCTCGGAGTCCCCGCAAGACATACCTAGTGGATAACCCTACGGCCACGCCCGACCCATACTAGCAAGTATGGATCCCAGAGATTCAACAATATATCAAGCACACAACAATAATCACTTATCAAGCCAAACAACATTAAGCATCACAACCTCCTTTCAAATGAGTAACAACCAATATCACCCGTCACATATTCACCGAACAAACACACATAACAACACGTAATCCTCGGTAAATGATTACGGTTTAATACATTCACTAAATGTGATCACGCTAATGATTACGGTTTAATACAAGATTATTGTCATCATCATCATCATCATGTTTTAATTTCAGTTTGAGAGGTAGCGCACGCTACACATTCTGTCTAGCGTGCGCTAATGGAGTGCATGTAACGCACGCTATGATTTATTATTAGCGCACGCTAGCGCAAGTGGGGCAGACAGTCCATAAGGTACTGGGCTGATTTGGGAAATTCGTAGCGCACGCTACGAGTGGTAAGTAGCGTACGCTAATGGGGTGCAGGTAATGCACGCTAATACTTTAGAGTAGCGCGTGCTAGCGCGCTCAGAGCAGAGGACAGTAGGTTCTGGACTCCAGGATTTTGGATATCAACTATCAGGTAGCGCACGCTAACATAAGGTTAACGTACGGTAAGAAAGGCTGTTAGCGCACGCTACCAAAGGTACTTAGCGCACGCTAACGATTCAGTCAGGGGGTACTGGACTACCCGGTACACCCGTTAGCGCACGCTAATATCAGGAGTTAGCGTGCGCTAAGCTGGGTCAGTATAAATAAGACAGTTCAGTCCAACCTTCGTCATTTCTTCATTTCTCAACCATTTCGGACGAGATTGGGCGATTCGGAAAGGTCTTTTCGAGCTACAATCATATAGCATCATCTTCAAGCTCCTAAGTTGGATTAATCATCATCTAATCAGTTTCATCACTCCAAATCAAGGTAATGATTCTTGGATCTAGAATTCGGATCTTGGGTGTTTTGCTTTCGATCTCGTCGTGTTAACTCGATATTATGTTGGAAAATGTTAGATATAGATTATCTATCTTGGATACATGTATTTCTTCGAATTGATTGGTGTAATTTTTGGAATTTATGAATAATTGAGGAATTGTTCAAGAACCCTTACGGGTTGACTTTGGAATTTTGGGGGGTTTTCGACTAGATGTTGTTGAAATTCCGATTTAAGTATTCCTATTGGATTATTGATGGTATTCATGAAGTTTTGTTGGATTGAATCATTCATTGGAGGTTGGTTTTCGATATTATTGGGTTTAGTTCTAAACAATGGGAGATTGTTTATAACGTGGTTGTTTTAATGCCCCAATGAGTTTTGGGTAGTGTTGTATCGACTTTTGAGTTGGTTATGATCATGTTTGATTCGTATATTAAGCGAATTATTGGTGCTTGTGTTATTCAAGGTTGTTCGAGCGGCGGTATTCTCCATTAAGGACGTTGTTCGTGGAAGGACTTTCTCGCCTTCGGTTTGAGGCAAGTTTTATACTTGTACTAGTCAATGAGATTAATGTCATCATATATGTGTATAAATGTGTTGTATCATTCCGAGACTTAGTCTGTTCATGAATTCATTGATATTAAGAGATCTTTCGATACGATACCTTTCGGCAATTTTGCCAAATGTTTATTGTTGTTCGTTAACGGCCGATTCAAGGCATTGTGATACTCATTATTAATGTCATTGTCGATAGCCGGTTCGCGGTATCGATGTATCGATTGTTGTTAATATAGATGTCAATTTAAGACATCGTTGAGATAATTGTTATTCCTGTTTGGATTGTCATTAAAACTGTACAAGCCGATTAAAGGCATTGGCTTATTCATTTCTCACCTTCGTCGTCAGTAACCGATTAAAGGTGCCGAGGCATCCTTCATATCATTGTTATCGAATTTCCGTTCGCAGGCAAATCGAAGTGTTCAATCATTCATCATATCGTTTTCATCGATTGGCAGCTCTCAGGCAAATCGAAATGTTCAATCATTCACTATATCATTGTATCGATTGACCGTTCTAAGGCAATCGAGGTATTCAATCATTCATCATATCATTCACATCGATTAGCCATTATAAGGAAATCGAAGCTCTCAATCATTCATGGAATCATCCGCTGCATCATTGTCATCAGTTGGCCGTTCTAAGGCAATCGAGGTGTTGAGTTGGGACTGTCGAGGATGGTGCTGGCCGACTCAAGGCAGCATGCCATCCCAAATTGTGATACGGCTTCGTGCCGTGGCTTCGGCCCTATTTGTGATACGGTTTTCATGCCGTGGTTTCAGCCCTAATGGTGATACGGCTTTCATGCCGTGGCTTCGGCCCTAATGGTGATACGGATTTCATGCCGTGGCTTCGGCCCTAATGGTGATACGACTTCGTGCCGTGGCTTCGGCCCTAATCAATAACAGCTTCGGGCTGTTTCGGCTTCATGTGATTGTGATATTTGACAGCTTCGGCTGAGTGGTTTTTAGGCCTTGTGATTGTCTTGTTAATTTCATTGGAGCCTTCGGGCATTGTGATTCATATTCAATCCAGTTCTGGTTTGGTTCATGTCGTGTAATTCATTGTGGTATTCTGTGATTATGATTCGCCGTTGGGCACTTATGTTCTAACCTGTCGAACAGGTATTAATAGTATGCCGTGGGCATAGTATTTCACGAATGCTCGGTTCTTACCTTGGTTTGTGAGCATCTCGTATTATTATCATCATTGTACCGTTTCATTCTGCCTTTGGATGCATATCATGTTATACATGTATTTGATGTTCATTATCTGGATGATGACCAGTGGGTGGAACATGTTTTCATGTTTTAGGTGCTTGCGAGGAGAGAGTTGAGGCACAGGGGCATGACGATGGCGACGAGGCATTCGAGCGATACTAGTCCGAGTTGTTCATTGTTGGTCAGTCAGTTGGAGTGTACTCCAGTCTTGTCAGTTGTTGTCGTGTTGTATTACCCGAACAGATGTTCGTGGATGCCGTTGTATTTCATTTTGGCCATGTAGGCCACTTTTGTCGTTGAAATTCCTTATCGGAATATTTGTGTCGGATGTCATGGTAGGGACTATGTTTTTCCCTTGTTGTTAATTTAGTGTATTTTAGTCATGTTCGCCTGGTGGATCTCCTGGCGTGGGGTCCACGACACTGTAATAACCCAATGGGATTTGGGGGTGTTACATCTATGTGAGTTTAAATCAGTTTTATCTAAAGGTTCAGTATCTATTTGTGGCTCTCTCATCTCATGTAGAGTTATTTTACTCCCCCTATTTTTCTTGGAAATAAATTCCTTCTCAAGGAATACTCTAGATCGAGCAACAAACTCTTTGTTCTATGATGGGATGTAAAAGTAATATCCTTTAGTTTCCTTAGGATATCCCACGAAAAGACATTTATCCGATTTGGGTGATAATTTATCAGTGATAAGCCGCTTCATATGAGCCTCACAACCCCAGATCTTAAGGAAAGACAAAACAGGTTGTTTCCTTGTCCATATATCATATGGTGTGCTTTGAACTGATTTAAATGGTACTCTATTTAAAATGAATGCAGCAGTCTCTATGGCATAACCCCAAAAAGAAATTGGAAGATCAACTTGACCCATCATCGATCTAACCATGTCTAACAAGGTTTTATTTCTCCGCTCCGACACACCATTCCATTGAGGTGTTCCAGGTGGAGTTAGTTGTGAA
This sequence comes from Orobanche coerulescens, assembly GCA_033398695.1. Taxonomy (NCBI): domain Eukaryota; kingdom Viridiplantae; phylum Streptophyta; class Magnoliopsida; order Lamiales; family Orobanchaceae; genus Orobanche; species Orobanche coerulescens. The sequence goes on from CM065801.1 coordinate 186,300,726, forward strand.
ACAATTCCATAATTTTTGAGATGATCGTCAAATTCATGGCTCAAATATTCACCACCACGATCTGATCGTAATGCTTTAATAGTTTTGCCTAACTGATTTTGTACTTCATTTTGAAATTGCTTGAATTTCGTAAACGACTCAGACTTATGACTCATTAAGTAGATATATCCTAATCTGCTTAAGCCATCCGTGAACGTTATAAAGTATTGGAAACCTCCTCTAGTATTTGTATTCATTGGTCCACATACATCAGTATGTATTAAGCCCAATAAATCTGCAGCTCTCTCAGTATGGCCCGTGAAAGGAGCTTTGGTCATTTTGCCTAATAAGCAAGATTCGTACGTATCATATGATTCTAAATCAAATGTCTCCAATATTCCATCTTTATGGAGTTTGGTTATACGTTTCTCATTTATATGGCCCAAATGACAATGCCAAAAATATGTTTGGTTTAAATCATTTGATTTAAGTCTTTTGACAATTATATTACAGAGAGATTTGGAACTTTCATGATTTATGGGATATAATCTCCCACTCATCAAGGCATCTCCACAAAAAATACCTTTATTAAATATGGATAGTACACTATTCTCAATAGTAATGTTATAACCTTCCAAATCAAGGCAAGCAACTGATATAATGTTTCTACCCATAGAAGGAACGCAATAACAATTATTAAGTTCCAATACAAGTCCACTAGGTAGCTTTATATCATAAGTCCCTACGACAATAGCAACAACTCTTGCTTTATTTCCAACACGTAGGTCAATTTCACCTTTTGCCAGTTGTCTACTCCTTCACAGCCCCTGCGCATTCACACAAATGTGAGCTTGACTACCGGTATCTAATACCATGATGAAGAAGTAGATAAATTAACTTCTATAATAAGAATACCTGAAGCAGCAGTCTCACTGCTCTTCTGTTTCCTCATTTCTTCTAGGTAGACCTTGCAATTCCTTTTCCAATGACTAGTTTTATTGAAGTGGTAGTAAGCCCCTTCTTTGGGTTGTTTCGATGACTTCTTGAAAGGTTTAGGTTTGAGTTTAGGCAACTTTTGCATTTTACCCTTACCTTTATATTTCGGGGCCATCTTATTCCCTTTGTTTTTATTCCATTTCTTTTGAACCACTAGAACATTAGGAACAACTTTTTTAATGTTTGTCTCAGTTTGTTTTAGTATCCCATGCAACTCAGTAATAGTAGTCTCCATGTTATGCATGTTGAATTTTACTACAAACTGATTGTATTCTGAAGGCAGTGATGCTAAGATCATATCTGTAGCGAGTTCCTGACTGATAGGAGCTCCTACCCATTCAAGATGCTCAATGTAGCCCTTCATCTTAAGGACACGAGCACTCACAGAAGTACCTGAAGACATTTTACAACCATTCAATGCCTTCATAGTGGCAAACCTATCCTGGCGGGCTTGCTCTTGGAATATTTCCTTAAGCTGACCCATCATTTCATAAGCTTCCATGTCCTCAAACTTATCTGTAGCTCCGAGTTCATGGTTGCTAGCATAAGGCATGTCACATCCAAAGAATCATTCATATGCTTACTATAAGCATATTTTTGATCTTTGGTGCCAGCTGATTCTGGTTCATCAGGAATTGGGTTTTCCAGAATGTACTGCTTCTTTTCAGCTTTGAGAACAATTCTCAAGTTCCTTGACCAATCAAGGTAATTAGTGCCAGAAAGTTTTTCTTTGTCGAGAATTGATTCAATGAGTTTGTAGTGATCGACGCCATTGATTCTACAATATTAATATGCAAAGTTATGCGTGAGATATATTTATTTTAAAATCTGATGATCAAGTAAATGCAAGCATAGCTATGACATGTCCCTCGCAAATAAAAGAAGTTTAGTTTTTATCAATAGAGATGACATCTTATGTCAACATGTTAGTATCAAATATTATGTATCACATACACATATATAAATTATAATCTAACGATCAAATAACCATAGACACAACTTTGGCATGTCCCCTGTAATTAAAAAATGCTTTAGATTATAATTTGGGATGACATCTTATGTCGTTTTAATCGTATTAATCCCAAATAAGCCATAGGTCCAAAACCGTTTTGTATAACCTATATAAGTCTTTAATCATTTAAAACATGTCTCCTTAAGATAAAATCCATACACCCTGCTTTGGCAGACCCATATTAAAAATGATTGAAAGTTTGACGAGTGTTTTGAAAATGGTTGGCTCTTGAGACTTATGTTTCATATCAATTGATTTTAATAAAACTATTTTATCAAAATTTGATTATCTCAAAATTATTACCATGTTTGCCATACATGTAAAAGTTTTAATGAGTTTGATTTATTTTGAAATAACGATTATTAAGCAAATAAAAAAATATGATGCATCTCATACAATCATATGCAATGTAAATATGATGAATCTCATACATTCACATGAACAATTTGGTGTGGTGTGGTATTGTAACACACCGAAAACAGAGGCTATTACAGTGCCGTGGACCCCCACCGGGACCGACCAGGCGATATCACAACATAAACTTCAAAATCCCATCAACGTGGTACCGAACCACAATATTAATCAAAACCCTGATGTGGAGTATAAATCATACATATATCAACTCACGCAACCGTACACAGGATCCGAATTCGGTATAGACCATATGAAGATGGAAAATACCTTACAAGTTATAATACATTCATCCGAAATAAAAGAAAATGAAAAATCACAGTAAGACATAACCGAACATCAAAAGACTCCCCCCCCCCTCGAATTAGCATCCTTCAAAACCCTTCGCCGCCATTGTGCTCTTCCTGTGCCTTGCCTTTTTCTCGCCCTGAAATACAAGTATTTCGCCCAACACAAGGTCAGCCATACATGATAATAATTCTCATGGCATTATACAATTCATATACATACAGATCTCAAAGAAACAACCAACTACTGAATATACCCCGCAAGCGTATAAACAGTCAGTCTCAAATGTCGAACATATCCAACATACGAATGACCAAATAGTATGGCTCAAGATGGACGTCACAGTACGCCGATCCAGAAATGTGTCGGTGCTCATGTCCACCCCGTATACAGAATCCAGAATATACATGGGACGATGTACCTAATTAGCCTCACGAACTACGTCTCGTGTGCACGATCTAATGCGGAAACATCCACGCATGACCATCAAGTGCCCGGCTAAAAATCTTACACATAATCAATCGACATGCAGATATGACTCCAGAGATGTCACGATGTAACATGTAAATGAAACTCAACGAATTACACTTTTATCAAAGAATCGAACAACTCACCGAAGTGACGACAAAGCTCAACGAGACCAACGATAACAAGGGCGATAAGTTTGGGAATACAATCCTGCCACAATGATAACACGATAAATAACATCACCACATCACGAATCATATATTCACAGGACATTTCATATACACGAAACGCATAATAATCACAAGAATTCAACCATAATTATAACCAAGCAAGATAACTTGCCTCAATTCCGTAGATGAATAATTCTTCTTTGAATGAACAAACGAACGGTATCTTCATCTAACAATACTCACTTGAACAAGCAACCTTGACTGAAACGTAATTCTTCCAACAACACATTCGTTTGATAATGGTATAAATTCATAGAAACAATTCGTAATTTTACTCGAATAGTTCAAATATTCCATCGAACATTCTAACGCTCCAATCATGAGTTATCATATACCAAGTTTATTAGATTCGTCCACATTTTCTAACATTAATGGCAAGCATTTGGAGTCAAGAACATTATCAATGTAATATTATGACGATTAAACACATATCCTTACGTACGTTACCAAAATGGATGTACGTAAGGCTCAAGTATATTACGTGCGCTAAGGCGGGGTCATTACGTGCGTAATGGCCATTGACTTAAGCTGTCATGATCGATTCGACCACCTACCCACGCTCGGTCCCACCCACCGAAAGGCGGTGTTGATAGATACACCGCATTACGTATGTTGCTTTATGAGTGTTACATACGTAATGCTGCATACGTAGCGTATGTAAATATAACAAGCTAACGTACGCTAAGGCAACAACAAATACAAATGAAATTCTCCCAATAACATCTAACAATCGACCGAGATTTCAATTTAACATAACTCATCAATATATTCATTACAATAAACACAGATATGGTACAACAATGCTCAATTTAATCGAAGAATACAATAGTAAAGACGAGAGTTAAGGTGGGTATTACATACTCCCCCCATTAAAAGGAGTTTCGTCCTCAAAACTAAGGGGTAAACAACTCGGGGTATCTTTCTCACATGCTATCCTCAATCTCCCACGTAACCTTCTCGACTCCGTGTCTCGACCACTGAATCTTCATTAAGGGAATCGTCTTGTTTCTCAACTGTTTGACTCTCCTCTCAAGTATCCGCACAGGACGTTCCTCATACGAATGGTTATCGGCTATCTCGACCTCGTCAAATTGAATAATGTGGCTCGGGTCAGCAACATACTTCCTCAGCTGGGATACATGGAATACGTTGTGAATTCGACTCAAAACTGGTGGTAATGCCAAACGATAGGCTAAGTCGCCTACACGATACAAAATTTCAAACGGACCAATATACCTCTAGCTCAGCTTGCCTTTCTTCCCAAAACGGGAAACACCTCAAGTAGGGGATACTTTTACTAGTACATGATCACCAACCTCAAACTCGAGTGGTCGCCGACGATTGTCTGCATACAATTTCTGGCGGCTCTGAGCCATTAATAGACGACACTTAATCAGAGTAATCTTCTCGCGGGCTGCTAACAACATATCAGGCTCCGTACCAATGGATTCAGATAAGTCATCCCAACACAGAGGGGACTTACAGCGATGGCCATACAATGCCTCATAAGGTGCCATCTTGATCGAGGCATGCCAACTGTTATTATATGTGAATTCCACCAATGGTAGTTGAGCTTCCCAATCATTCTTCCAATCGAGAGCACATGCCCTCAACATATCCTCCAGAGTTTGAATAGTCCTCTCAGACTGACCGTCGGTCTGAGGATGAAATGCCGTACTGAAGTTCAACTGGGTACCCAATGCACGATGAACCGCCTTCCAGAAGTGTGATACGAACCGTCCGTCCCGATCTGATACAATACTCTTGGGGGTACCATGCAACCTCACAATCTCCTTAATGAATAAGTGGGTCAACCTCTCAGGGCCCCACGTATCCTTAATCTCCAATAAGTGGGCTGATTTGTTCAGTCGATCCACAATCACCCAAATCATATTCATGCCTCGACGGCTCGTCGGCAAGCTAGTAATAAAATCCATCGATATGTCTTCCCACTTCCATTCGGGAATCGGGAGTGGTTTCAACGCGCCCGCTGGTCACTGATGCTCAATATTGACCTGCTGACAGGTCAAACACCTCGATACGAACTCTACAACTTCCCGTTTCATGTTACCCCACCAATAATACGGCTTCAAATCCTTATACATCTTGTCCGATCCCGAGTGTATATAATACGGGGTAGCATGAGCCTCCTTCAGAATAGTGTTCCTCAACTCTTCATCTGCCAGTACACATACTCGATTTTTGAAGCGTATCAGTCCGTCTTCATGAACCACAAATCCAGGGGTCTTCCCCTGATCGATTTCTTCTCGAATTCTAGATAAGAATGGGTCCGTCATCTGTTTCATCCTAACCATCTCATCCAAGGATGATGAAATCTCAAGCGTGCAAAGTTGTCCCTGAATGCGCTGTAACTAGACCTCAATCTCCGGTCTCATGAACTCTAACTGCAATTCTCTCTAGGTGGTCAAACGGGCAAGTATCTGCTCCTGTACGGTTTTATGACTCAAGGCATAGGCAACCACATTTGCCTTGCCCGGATGATAAAGGATCTCGATATCATAGTCTTTGATTAGCTCTAGCCACCTCCTCTGCCTCATATTCAACTCTCCTTCTGAGTAAAAATGTACTTCAGGCTCTTGTGGTCTGTAAAAATCTGACAGGTAACTCCATATAGATAGTGGCACCAGATTTTTAAAGCAAACACCATGGCTGCTAACTCCAAATCATGGGTCGGGTAGTTGACCTCGTACGGTCGCAATTGTCTAGATGCATAGACGATCACTTTCCCATTCTGCATTAATACACATCCAAGGCCCTATCTCGACACATCACTATATACTACGAATCCTTCCGTTCCTTTAGGTAGAACCAAAACGGCTGCTGAAATCAGTCTACTCTTGAGTTCATCAAAACTTTGCTGGCATGCTTCTGACCACAAAAATTTCTTATCTTTCCTCAACAGATTAGTCATCGGTTGAGCAATCTTGGAAAAACCTTCCACGAACCGTCGATAATAGCCTGCTAGACCCAGAAAACTACGAACTTCTTTCATGTTCTTTGGAGGTATCCAGTCTCGGATTGTTTCTGTCTTCTGTGGGTCTACTCTCACTCCATATGCTGATATTACGTATCCCAGAAAAATAACTTCAGGCATCCAGAATTCACACTTAGAAAATTTTCCATAGAGTTGTTCTCGCCTTAACACATCGAGAACCTAGCGGAGGTGACACTCATGCTCTTCATGGTCATGAGATTAAATCAGAATGTCGTCAATAAAAACGACTACAAAGTGATCCAAATAATTAATAAAAACCCGATTCATCAACTCCATGAACACTGCCGGTACATTAGTCAGTCCGAGTGGCATGACAACGAACTCGTAATGCCCATAGCGATGCGAAAAGCTATCTTCGGAATATCAGACTCTCGAATCCACAATTGGTGGTACCCGGATCTCAAGTCAATCTTGGAAAATACAGAGGCTCCCTAGAGATGATCCAGAAAATCATCGATACGAGGTAATGAATATTTGTTCTTGATTGTTACTTTGTTTAGCTCACGGTAGTCAATACATAAAAGCAGCGATCCGTCTTTCTTCCGTACAAATAGCACTAGCGCTCCCCAAGGGGATGCACTAGGTCGAATATAACCTTTCTCGGTCAACTCCTCAAGCTGGCTCTTCAACTCCTGCATCTCGCGGTGCCATACGATATGGTGCTTTCGAAAGCGGGGACATCCCTGGCTCCAACTCAATGGCGAATTCTACCTCTCGCTGTGGGGTAATCCTGGCAGCTCATCTGTGAATACATCTGGGTAGTCTCGAACTACCGAAATATCGTCCAACTCGACTGGTCGGTCGGTTGTCTTGGTCATGTAACACCAGTAACCAACACACCCCTGGTTCAGTAGTTTCATTGCCTTCATAGCGCTGATGACTCTCCCGGAATGACAGGGATTATCATCTTGAAAAAATACACTCAACGCCATCATCAAATGTGACGGTCACTATTTGCTTACAGACGCTAAGTACGGCATCATGACGATCCATCCAATCGATACCCAAGATTACATCATCTTTAGGTAAATCGACCAAAATCAAGTCTGACAACCACTCACGTTCGCTCATACGAATCAGACAGTTCTATACTTTACGATTCCCAACAATTCTTCTACTATTAGGTAGACCAATGACATATGGTTCACAATCGGTAACATGATCTAATTGCAAACAACTCAACCAAGAAGAAGACAGAAAGGAGTGTGAAGCACTGGTATCAAAAAGGACACAAATGGGTTGAGAGTGAATCTCGAGGGTACCTGCAATCATGCTGGCTTCGGGATCGTCATCTTTCTTCATCTCATAGACTCTGGGTTTTGCAACTCTGGTACCAGGTGTACCAGCTTGATTTCCACGGACCATCCCTTTATTTGCCCCGTTTGTCTGATAAGAAGCGGACGGAGGTACACGGTCTTGGACAAAAGACTGTACTGGAGCAAGAGATGCTACTGGAGCATGCCAGGGTCCACCCCTGCAATAGCGAGCACAATGTCCATTCTTCCCACAAGTGTGGCAGGCAACGACCGGCTTCGGGAATTTGGAGCTGACGTGTCCCTGCTCCCCATAGTTATAACACACGAGATGAGCTGATTGCTCGAGAGTGCGATCCAATCGGCTTTGGCGCCATAGGTGGCCGCTCAGAAGGATTTGGTATAGGCTGGGGCTTTCTGAACGTCCCCCGATTCTTTGTTTGTGCAGGTGCAGTTCTGGATGTCTTGTTGGAAGAATGAGGCTGTTTCTTGGAAATCTCTTTCACAGTAAGTTTGTATTCCAGAGCCTTCTCGATAAACTCTGGTAGGGTCGTACAGTGGTGATTGAGCAATTGCATCCTCATTCGGGGTTTCTACGTCTTGAGGAAATATTTGATCTTATCAACTTCCGAACGGACAACTGACGTAACAAAAGGGAGAAGTGCCTGGAATTTCTCGGCAATAGTTAACACATCCTCGTCCTCAGATGGATCGGGATTCAACAATTCTGACAATTTGGCTTCGCGGAGTGGTGCAGGATAGTAGCGATCTAGCATAAGATTCTTGAATTCCTCCCAAGTACTCGCGCCATCAGCAGGCCTCACAGAAAGCCACCAAGTATGGGCACTCCTACTAAGGTAGTAAGCTGCCACAGCAACTCGATTCTCCTCTGGGCACTCCACCATCTCGAACAGTTTCTCGAGATACTCTAACCAGTGTACAATGTCGCGAGCTCGGATGAGACTTCAAAGGTTGGAGGTCTCGGCGCGATATGTCGCTAATAATTTGGCTCACGATCCCGCCGTGCACTAGAGGAGGAGGCTGCGCCACTTCTGTTGGCGATGGTATTCCTCTGCATAGATTCCATCAGCTGACCCATTTGGGTCATCTGGGCCATCATGCCCTGCATCACAACGTAAGGATCGACACGCACGTCCTCATGTCTAGTGTGGTGTGATTGGTCCCTAAAAGGCGAATCACTGCCCGTGGAGCTCTGCTCTACATTCGCGTGCCTATTAGCTAGTGGTATCGGGATTCGGCCCCTTCTGCGGCCTCGTCCCCCTCTGCCACGACCTCTCAGAGTTCTTTCCATACTGGAAGAATCAAATCATAATGATAATCATAAGTACAGTTCAAGATATCAATCAAAATTCATGATAAGTTAATAGCAACCAGGAATTATATATTCAAGAAAGCAGTTTGTAATGAATCACTGGCAGCGCAGGTGCTACACACTCAATATCATATCGACATCAAGTCGAACCAGTTCCAATCACACAATCAATTTAGGATTTCCTTAGAAAATCAAATAGATAAATCTTACCACACATTATCAAGATGCGAAGATCAGTAAAGAGATCAGTTCATCATCAATTTTAAATCATGGCTCATGAGAAACATACCGTATTCGGCCAGATTCGGGCGCTGCCACAGGTCATATGTGCACGAAGGTTTCTTGATGCTAATTCTATCTACAATGACTCAAAAGAAAAGAAGCTCGATACCATCTTCGTGACACCCTAAAAACAATGGCTATTACGGTCTGTGGACCCCCAGGACCCACCAGCGATATCACAACATGAACTTTAAAATCCCATCAACGTGGTACCGAACCACAATATTAATCAAAACTCCAATGTAGAGTATAAATCATAGATATATCAACTCACGCAATCGTACACAGGATCCAAATTTGGTATAGACCATATGAAGATGGAAAATACCTTACAAGTTATAATACATTCATCTGAAATAAAACAAAATGAAAAATCACAGTAAGACATAACCGAACATCAAAAGACTCGGGGCCCCCCGAATTAGCATCCTTCAAAACCCTTCGCCGCCATCATGCTCTTACTGTGCCTTGCCTTTTCCTCGCCCTGAAATACAAGTATTTCGCCCAACACAGGGTCCTCCATACATGATAATAATTCTCATGGCATTTTACAATTCATATACATACAGATCTCAAAGAAACAACCTACTACTGAATATACCCCGCAGGTGTATAAACAGTCAGTCCCAACTGTCAAACATATCCAACATACAAACGACCAAATAGTATGGCTCAAGACGGACGTCATAGTACGCCCAATCCGGAAATGTGTCCGTGCACATGTCCACCCCATATACGGAATCCAGAATATACATGGGACGATGTACCTAATTAGCCTCACGAACTACGTCTCGTGTGCACGATCTAATGCGGAAACATCCACGCATGACCATCAAGTGCCCGGCTAAAAATCCTACACATAACAATCGGCACGCAGATATGACTCCAGAGATGTCACGATGCAACATGACAATGAAACTCAACGAATTACACTATTACCAAAGAATCAAACAACTCATCGAAGTGACAACAAAGCTCAATGAGACCAACAGTAACAAGGGCAATAAGTTTGGGAACACAATCCCGCCACCATGATAACACTATAAAAATCATCACCACATCATGAATCATAGATTCACAGGACATTTCATATACACGAAATGCATAATAATCACAAGAATTAAACCATCATTATAACCAAGCAAGATAACTTGCCTCAATTCCGTAGATGAATAATCCTTCTTTGAACGAACAAACGAACGGTATCTTCGTCTAACAATACTCACTTGAACAAGCAACCTTGAATGAAACATAATTCATTCAACAACACATTCGTACGATAATGGTATTAATTCATAGAAACAATATTCGTAATTTTACTCGAATAGTTCAACTATTCCATCGAAAATTCTAACGCTCCAATCATGAGTTATCATATACCAAGTTTATTAGATTCGTCCACATTTTCTAACATTAATGACAAGCATTTGGAGTAAAAAACATTATCAATGTAATATTATGACGATTAAACACACTCTCAAACCATCCACTTCCGATTAACGTTGAACATGTTAAAAGTTTGTGTTTCTTTACATTCTTCATCATCTTTCCAATGATTACATTAAGTTAATCCAGAAATGGAATAATAACTTTAAGTTTTAATCATAATAAGAACATCATCCTAATTGTTATAATCGTCCTAAAAACACTATCAACATATTAATGTAGTGATCATTACCTTCTTGAGTTATCAACACACCTGATTATCTTGAATATATAAAGGTTATACTTGTGTTCTTCATAATCCATTATCATCCCTTAAGAATTTGTTCAAAACATAATTATATCATGGAGGGTTTTTGAATCTCTAAAGACATCATGAAATTCTTCCTAATGAGTTGTTAATCCTTCTCCAATATATGGCTATAACATCATAGGATCCTACTAACAATTAAGAGCATATTCATAACTCTAATCTCCTGATTTTAACATGATTACATAAGGGTTTTATATTGAACATGTTATCCCATGTCTTCATCAATCATTAAAGGAATGGGTCTAACAATATTATCATGTTCCAAACTAAATTTGTACAGAACTTCAATGTTCATCACGATCTACCAGGCTATTCTACTACTAACATCACCAATTATATGAAACAACAAGAGTAAGATAACCAACCTCAATAAAAGGATGAAGAATAGCACCAAATCTTCCAAGATCACACTCCTAGCTTCTAGTTACCAAGCTATAATCCAAGTGTTGTAGCTCTAACACGAGATTGAAGGGCAAGATTGTGATTTAAGGGGGCAGGGAATCGGTTTTGAGAGAGGGAGGATGGAAAAAGGTTGAGCGAAATGAAAGGCAACCCATACTTTTATTACGAATTGACATTACGTCGTTATAGATGAAAATTAACGTCGTTATAAACCTTACATACATAACCCTATGACTATTACGTACGTAACATATTTTCGGATATTCTTGATTCAAAATACAGATGTCCTTATGTACGTTACCAAAATGGATGTACGTAAGGCTCAACTATATTACGTACGCTAAGGCGAGTCATTACGTGCGTAATGGCCGTCGACTTAGGCATCACGATCGATTCCGACCACCTACCCACGCTCGGTCCCACCCACCGAAAGGCGAGATGTTGATAGATACACCGCATTACGTACATTAACCTATGAGTGTTACATACGTAATCTTTGCGTACGTAGCATACGTAAAGATAACAAGCTAACGTACGCTAAGGCAACAACAAATACAAATGAAATTCTCCCAATAACATCTAACAATCGACCGAGATTTCAATTTAACATAATTCATCAATATATTCATTACAATAAACACAGATATGGTACAACAATGCTCAATTTAATCGAAGAATACAATAGTAAAGACGAAACTTTAGGTGGGTATTACAGGTATAACCATAGATCCTATTATGATTTTTGTAAATATCAATAGGTCGATCGGTGTAATCTTCGATAATGCCTTTCTTCTCGAATTCCTTGTAAGTTGCTCGTCTCCTTCGTCTTCCTTTTATAGCTAGAACTATTCTAAACTATATCTTTACATTTTGTAATAGAAACCTCGGGTTACATTCGAAGGGGAGTAAGATGAGAAGAGAAATTAGAACAAGATAATAGGAAGGCACGGCATACAAGTCGTATTAGGAATATTACAACCATAATTGATCTAGTACGGCTATACCACCCATGAACATTAACCATTTAAGCATTCATAAGCACATATAATATATAAAATGTACTAAATATCGACTATCGATAAGTTATATAATATATAAAATATGCCAAATATTGACAATTGATAAGTAATAAAGTTCTGAGGACCAAAACATCGAACCGGGTAACACTTTTCGTGACTCGCTTGTGTTCATTGACACATTTTGGACATGTTTTGTTCAGCACTTTTCGTCATTCAAGCGAGTTTTGATATTGCTTCGCATACTATTTCGACCATTCCACATTTAGGTTCGACTTTATATATTCACCATAAATTATAGAAAAAATCCACAAATTCAAATTTTTTTGAATGATTCAAACAATGTGTCAATCGGAGTCAGGACGAAGGAGTTATGGTTGAAATAGTAGACTACACTTTCGGCTGATACGGTGACACGACACTGTGTCGAACTATTTTAGCTAAGTAAAACTCACTAGCCGGTTGACACGGCCCGGTGACTCGACCGTGTCATTTGACATGGTGGGAATTCTTTGAAATGCTGAAAATCCGACCGAATGATTATAAAGAGCCCTCTCTCTCATTTACGAAGTGTTCTAGGGCATTCCTTCGACTCAACTTCATTCTCCACGAATAATTTAGGTTTTGTGCTCCAACATCAAGTCATAAACTTGTTCCAAACTTCGTAGAATCCGGATATCAAGGTTGCTCTCGAAGAATAATCTATTTTCCTGGATTAAATCAAGGTATGTAATGGAAGTTCTTCAAGTTCTTCCAAATGATTCTTACTAGTTCTTATTTCTAGGATGTTTCATAGATGTTATTGGATTCCTAGATGTTATTGAGTGGTTTTCATCGATTCTAGCCGGGTAGAGATCAAATTCTTCAACTATGTCATTTCTTATACTCAAAATACCCGCTAGGTGTTCGATAAAAATCCCCTTAGAGTATGGATTCGAATTCTTCGTGTTATTGAGATTTGAATCAGTAGTCCTGATATGAGTCTTGCTATATTGATCACCTTAGTTTCGGAAATTGGGGATTGATAGCTCCTGCCCGAGTTTTACCAACCTCATATAATCATCGAAATACTAAAGGCAAGTATCTTGCCCATACATTAAGTGTTTTGTGAATTTAATAGTTGGTAATCGATGATATGTGCTGAATGAATGTCTACAATTAACTTTCAAAGGAACTGATATGTTTTTCAATATTTCCTCAAAGATGACTCATATGTTTTTGTTGTTAAATGTGCTTGTCTAAGTATGTGTATTAGTATTGAGTATAGGAATACCTTACTTTCGTAGGGTGTTGTTTTGTGTGATTGTGTCGTTTGTAGATTTAATGTTTAACCTTTGGTTGAGGTATGTGCGGGGAAACATATGTTTATTGATGATCGTGTGACATTGTGTGATAAAGTTGGCAACTCCTTTATGAGGAGGTTGTGCCATTCGGCGTGGTTGGAAAGGTACTTTCTCTCGTTGCTATGTGATTGGCACTAGCTGCATCATTGGGTTCTAGTGTTAATTGTATCGTTAATTGATCATGATTATGTGTTGGACAAACTGGACATTCTAGTAAGGTACCTTGACTATATATATTGTGACTAACAATCGAGACATGCAGTTTTGTAAACGTATATGTGTGTTGTTGTTCTTCCACACTGGGATGGTTTGACGGCACCTCTGGGGCCGATACTAAGAAGTGCAGTGTGGAAGTGGTTTTCCACCCGGGGACGGTCCGATGGGGCCTCTGGGTTTCAATACTAAGGAGTACGTCCGTGGGTTACCAAGTGGGATTTTCATCATGAGGATGATGTTGATGTTTTCTATAATTGTGATATGTCCGGAATATCACAACGTTTTTGTTCTCGATGTTGAGATACATTATACAGGATCTTGGTAATTGGCTAGAATGGCATTAGAATGAACTGTTGTGTGTAAGTTTTCCTTGGGAGTGAATTGATGTGGATAGTTGGGCTTGGACCCCGTGTTTCGTGATCGGTTTGTATTTTGGGAAATAAATATTGTTTGGGCTGTGACCCTAAGTAGTTTTCGATTAGTTGAGAACTCTTCAATCCCAAATGTTTTCAAAACTCCTGAGATCTTGTATTGACTTTCAAAGCGACCACTCGTTTCATTTCTACTTTTACGGTTTGAACTAATTTATCAAAATGAGAAATCTCGAGAAGTCTTTCGGTGTGAATGAGCCGTGGATTATTCAAGTTATTGTATTCTCGAAATGTGTTGTTTATGTAATACCCGGTTGTGAATTCATTTATTATCATACAGTAATTATCACTCAGTAATTTTCACTCTTTGTTAATCATTCATCATTCATATTCATTCATTGTGTTCACCGCTCGGCGTTTTCTGAATCGTGTACCAGTTATCATTCGTCTTTCAACCTGTTTGAGAATCGAGACGAGAATATTGTCATTATCATCGTAATTGGTAGACTGTGTGTGAGGGGTAGCACACTACGTACTCTTTATAGCATACACTATTTGAGTACTGGTAGCGCACGCTATCTGTCAACATTAGCGCACGCTACTAGTGTATTTGAGGCAGACAGTCCAGTAGGTATTGGACTGAACTTGAGAATCTATAGCGCACGCTATGAGTAGGTAATAGCACACGATAGCTGTATTAGTGGCGTACTCTAAGTCATCGTAGTAGCGCACGGTAAGGCTCGAGTAGGTGGGGGACAGTAGGTTCTGGACTCCAATATTCTGGATACCAACTATCAGGTAGCACGCGCAACACTCGGTTAACATACGCTAAGAGTAAGGCATTAGTGCACGCTACAAAGTATACATAGCGCACGCTAACAAGGCAGGTAGAGTTCACTGGACTACCCGGTGAACCCGCTAGCGCACGCTAATCTCAGAAGCTAGTGCACGCTAAGCTGGGTTAGTATAAATAGGACATTTCAGTCCTATTTCATCATTTTTTCATTTCTCCTCCGTCCTTGGGCGATCTCGGGCGATTTTGGGCGAATTGTGAAGATCTCTTCGAGCTACTATCATCTATCAACATCTTCAAGCTATTAGTTCGGTTTATTCTACATTTAATCCTCTCCACCATTCCAAATCAAGGTAAATTTTGCTTAACCCTAGAATTTCGGATTTGGGGGTTTTCTTTCTGATCTCTTCGAGATAGCTTGCTATTGTGTTGGAATATGTTGAGTATGGATTATCTACCTTGGATATATGTGTTCCTACGGATTTATTGGTGTATTTCCCGGAATTGTTAAGTATTTGGGTTGATTGGGTGTGATTCACCACATAGAGAATTTATTACCGGAATACAAGTATCGTGGGTAGTATTTTTCGGGTAAATTCCAACATATTTTCCTACCGATGGGTTATTAATAGTTGATTATGAACTTGTCTAGGTTTGTAGTTGTCATTTCCCTTCAACCTTGGTACCTCGGCGTTCGTACCCTTTCCTCTCATCCTAGGCAAGTTAATTCTTGCTCAGTTAAAAGGATAATCATTCCTTTCGTTGTTGTTCATTTATATATATAATTCATTCATATTATATTAACCATGATGAGACTTGTAATTATCAAACTAATCATTTAATTCGGGAGGAGCAGCGGTTCCAATCATTTCATTGAGCTATCACTCATTGCGTTATTATTTCACCTTGGTGAGTTATTCTTGGCCCTTGTCGGATTTCTATTCATTATTATTCATTATGGTCGCTTTTGTTTTTGTGACCTTCCGGGATCGTATTGCGTTGCCGGGTGGTATATGTGTGTAATTTTTAGTCGGGTATTCAATGGTCATGTGTTATGCGGGTAATTCGACACATTGGACCGTGCACACGGTAAAGTGCCTCTGTGAGACTAGTTAGGCACAAGTGCGTGTGTTTATGCGGGTTTTCTGAACACTCGGCGACTTGTGGACTTGCACATCCCATTCGGGCGTACTATGATGCCCCTCTTTCAAACTTGACTTCATAACTGAGACATGTGAATATTCTATTTGTTCAACTCTTGAGGATTGTTGTTTTGTGTAACTGACCCCGTTGGGGATGTTGTTTTTAGGTCATGGCAAGGCAAAGGCATGGGAAGATCACAGTGACGACAAGGAGTCCCAGTGATACTAGTAGGGCCCCCAGTCGTTTCAGCTATTCATGTCTCCTTCACGTGTGTTTTCCGCTGCATTTCCGATTGGACTTCCATTTTTAATTTGGTGTTGTATATTTCATCTTCATATGAAATATATATGTATTCTGTAATCCTAGGTGTATTGTACTTGAAACTCCTCATCGGAGAAATTGGTAATAAAATGTGGTTCGGAACTACAATTATATTATTTAAATCATTGTATTTCATTCGCCCGGTGGGTTCCAGTTGGGGGTCCACGGCACTGTGCTAGCTACCTAGTTTGTGGTGTTACATAGTTGGTATCAGAGCGTGGTTTTGAATACTACTTGTCCGAGTCATGTCTCATTGGAATCATTATTCATCAGACTAGTATCATTGGACTTTCGCGTCACGTGTGACCTGTGCAAGCGCCAAGCCCCTCAGACCAAAAGAACGGTATGAATTCTGACGCCATGGTATAATTTCTGGCAATAAGAATCATATCATTCATCATTCATCAAACAACAATCCTCAATCATCATTTTCTTTTGGATCTTGTCAATCATGATAACTCATTAATCACTCAGTCAATATCATTGGTCAGTTGTTGATCTCGTGGATCGTATTATCAATCTTGTTAACTTGTTCAAGATAATCATTCCAGGAATTTCATCAGATAATCATGTCACCTCAGTTGATCTTTCATGCGATATTATCATATTTTGGCGTAATGTCGACGATCATTTTACTGCATTATTAATGTGTTCATTGTGTTAGAGCGTGTATGCTCATTATTATCGTTCCATAACGTAATCATAGTGCGATATTCATGCGAGATCTATAATTATCGTGTGACTTTCCTACTTCAGTATGGATAGAGCTGTCAGAGGACACAGGGGAAGAGGCAGCGGTGCGGGCCGAAAACCGGGAGCTCGTGTGAATACCCGCGCGAATGCGAGGGATGTCATTAGGTCAGCGGTAGCGATCTTTGCAACTCGGTGATGATGCTACTCATTCACCGGAGATAATCATTCACTATCAAGGAGTCGTACCCGAGATGTAACCCAATCGGAAGGTGTTCGGGTTGACCCATTCATATTTATGAAGGGCATGATGGCCTAGATGACACAGATGGCACGTCTGATGGAGATGATGCATAATTCAATCACTCAGACTCAGCAGGCTCCTCCGCCGTCACCTCAGAGGCAAGAGAGGAGTGTGAGCAGTATAATCAGCGACATCTCTCGCCAGAGGCCACCTACTTTTGAGGGCTTATCTGAGCCAGCGGATATTATTCACTGGCTATTTGCTATGGTGGAGTGCCTCGAAGGGCACAAAGTTTCAGTCGCGGCTTACTATATGGGTAAGAACGCTCACTCATGGTGGCTATCTTTGAAACCCACCGACGGACCTTGCACTTGGGACAAGTTTAAGACCCTCATGTTGGAAAGGTATTATCCGGCCCCACTCAGTGAGACTAAGTTATCAGAATTACTCAATCCCGACCCCTCAGCAGAAGAAGATGTTCTCGCCATCGCCGAGAAGTTTCAGGAGCTACTTCCCTTTGCCTCATCCATTATCCACTCCGAGGCAGATAAAATCAAGTACTTCAATAAGAGATTGAAACCTCGTATGCGGATGCAATTGCTTAATCATAATTGCGCCACCCTGGCCGAATTGATCGAGAAAGCTCTTACTTATGAGCTTACCGCTAAGGAAATTTCTAAGCAACAAACTTCATCTCCTGGCAAGAAATCGAAGAATCATAATCAGTTCGAATGAATTCGGGAAATATTAAAGAATCCTCGAACGGGATCTACTTTTACGGCGACCTCCTACGGTGCCTAAACTGCGGAATCTCGGTCGGCGGCCACTTCGGCCATCACCAGTTTCAATTGTGGAGAACAGGGTCATTACAGCACCAAGTGTTCGAGATAAACTATCATGTGCAACATCTATGGGATTGCCGGGCATAAGGCCCATTTCTGCCGAAGAGATTCCAGATCCGCTCCGACGGCATCTCAGACCCCGAAGCAGTCGGTTGTTCAGAATCAGGCCACTCAGTCCGCGTCATTTAAGATGACAGGTGCAAATAAATGTGGAGCCCATAGTTATCAGACAGGAGCATCCTGTGCAGGTACAGGCAAGCCCCGAATTTACGAGATGAAGAGGACCGACGATCCGGAGGCCTGAATGATCTCAGGTAAACTTGAAATTCTATCTCAACTTGTGTGTACCCTTTTTGATACTAGCGCATCACATTCATTCATTTCCGAGTCATGTTTGAGTAGATTGCACCTAGATAGTGCTACTAGTTGCGAACCTTATGTCATTAGTCTACCAGACGGTAGAAGAATTATCAGAAATCGTGAAGTTAAGAACTCTCCGATTCAGCTTAATGGTCGTGAATGGTTGGCGGACCTAATCGTGGTAGACTTAACTAAGGACGACGTAATCTTGGGTATTGATTGGATGGATCGTCATGATGCCACCCTTAGTGTCCGTAAGCGTATGGTCACTATCATTTTAGATGATGGAGTCGAGTGTGTATTTCAGGGGGGTAACCCTAGCTGTTCCGGAAGAGTTATTAATATGATGAAAGCAGTGAAGTTACTCATTCAGGGGTGTGTCGGTTATTGGTGCTATATGACCAAGACCGAGAAATCATCAGTGACGTTGGAGGATATCCTTGTAGTGAGAGACTACACCGATGTGTTTCCAGATGAGTTACCTAGTTTACCTCGACAGGGAGATGTTGAATTCACGATAGAGTTGGAGCACAGTCGTCCCCAATATCGAACGCCCCATATCGTATGGCCCTGACCGAAATGCAGGAACTGAAGAATCTACTGTAGGAATTGACCGAGAAAGGTTATATCTGACTGAGTGCATCCCTGTGGGGAGCACCAGTGTTATTTGTCAAGAAGAAAGATGGTTCTTTTCGCTTGAGCATTGATTACGGGAGGCTGAGCAGGTGACGATCAAGAATAAATATCCCTACACCGTATCGATGATCTTTTAGATCAGCTCTAGAGAGCTTCAGTATTTTCCAAGATCGATTTAAGATCTGGGTATCATCAGTTGCAAATTCGAGATTCGGATATCACAAGAACGGTGTTTCGAACACGCTATGGGCACTACGAGTTTGTAGTGATGCCGTTTGGGTTAACTAATGCACCTGCAGTATTCATGGAGTTGATGAACCGAGTTTTCATCGACTATTTTGATCAGTTCGTGGTCGTTTTCATAGATGACATTTTTATTTATTCTCGTGACCAAGAGGATCACGAACTTCACCTTCATCAGGTCCTTGACGTGTTGAGACGAGAGCAACTCTATGGGAAACTTTCCAAATGCGAGTTCTGGATGTCGGAGGTGATGTTTCTCGAACATGTGATTTCAGCAGACGGGGATCATGTCGACCCTCAGAAGACGGAGGCTATCCGATATTGGAAACCTCTAAAGAATGTTAAGAAAATCCGAAGTTTTCTCAGATTAGCAGGCTATTACCGGCGAGTTGTGGAAGGGTTTTCTAAAATCGCTCAACCAATGACAAACCTTTTGCGGAAGGATAAGAAATACATGTGGTCTGACGCGTGTCAGCAGAGTTTTGAGGAACTCAAGAGTCGTTTAATTTCAGCGCATGTCCTTTCTTTACCGCAAGGGATGGAAGGATTCACGGTTTATAGTGACGTGTTTGGACACGGTCTTGGATGTGTATTAATGCAGAACGGGACAGTGATTGCCTATGTGTCGCGGAAACTGAAGCCTTATGATGTCAATTATACGACCCACAACCTGGAGCTAGCGTCTGTGGTTTTCGCATTAAAGATTTGGCGTCATTATCTTTACGGCGTCACCTGTCAGATTTTCACTGATCATAAGAGTTTAAAGTATATATTCACTCAGAAGGAATTAAACATGAGACAGAGACGGTGGTTGGAACTGATTAAAGATTATGACATTGAGATACAATACCACCTGAGTAAGGCGAACGTCGTCGCCGATGTCTTGAGTCGTAAGTCCGTTCAAGAGCAAATGCTTGCTTGTTTGACTGTTCAGAAGGAACTTCAACCAGAGTTCCTAAGGCTTGAGATCGAGCTATGGTTACAACAAGTGCAGGGACAACTTTGCATGCTAGAGATTTCATCGCCACTGGAGGAGGCAATCAGAACAAAATAGGGTTGAGACCTATTTTTGTTGCGCATTCGAGAGGATATAGATCAGGGGAAAGCCCCTGGATTTGTGGTCCATGAGGATGGACTTTTGAGATTTAAGAACTGGTTATGCATTCCGGTGGATGATGAGTTGAAAAACTCGATTTTGAGAGAGGCTCATGCTACCCCTTATTCTATTCACCCGGGGTCTAGCAAAATGTACAAAGACTTGAAACAAAATTATTGGTGGAGTAATATGAAGCGAGAAGACGCGGAATTTGTTTCAAAATGTTTGACCTGTCAACAAGTCAAGATAGAACATCATCGACCGGTGGGTATGCTAAAACCGCTTCCTATCCCAGAATGGAATTGGGAGGATATTTCAATGGACTTCATCACGAGTTTGCCAATGAGTCATCGTGGCATGAATACAATTTGGGTAATCGTGGACTATTTAATTTACTCAGCTCATTTCCTTTAGATCAAGGATATGTGGGGTCCCGAGACACTTGCCCAGTTGTTCATTAAAGAAATCGTGAGATTGCACGGTACTCTAAAGAGTATTGTTTCTGATTGCGACGGGCGATTCGTGTCATATTTTGGAAATCCGTTCATCGTGCCATGGGAACTCAGCTAAATTTCATCATAGTTTTCACCGTCAGTCCGACAGACAATCAGAGCGAACAATTCAGACGTTAAAGGACATGTTGAGAGCATGTGTTCTCGATTGGAAAGATGATTGGTAAGCCCATCTACCGTTGATTGAGTTCACGTACAATAACATTTGGCATGCTTCGATTAAGATGGCACCTTACGAGGCCTTATACGGTCGTCGTTGTCGATCTCCCTTGTGTTGGGATAACTTATCAGAATCAATCGGCACTGAGCCCGATATGCTCATAGCCGCCCACGAGAAGGTAGGGTTGATCAGGAGTCATTTGTTGACCGCTCAGAGTCGGCAAAAATCATATGCAGATAATCGTCGTCGACCATTAGAGTTCGAGGCAGGTGACCACGTTTTGGTCAAGGTATCCCCAAGTCGAGGTATTTTCTGTTTTGGGAAGAGGAGAAAGTTGAGCCCGAGATTCATTGAACCATTTGAAATTTTGGATCAAGTAGGCATTAATTGGCTTTACCTCCAGCTTTGAGCCGAGTTCATAATGTGTTTCATGTCTCTCAGTTGCGGAAATATGTTGCCGACCCAAGTCACAAACTTCAGTTCGATGAAATCGAGATCGCAGAAGATCATACATACGAGGAGCGTCCTGTACGAGTCCGAGAGAGACGAGTCAAACAGTTGAGGAACAAGGCGATTCCTTTGGTAAAAATTCAGTGGTCTAGACACGGAGTCGAAGAGGCTACATGGGAAGCGAGGATAGTATGCGGGAGAGATATCCAGAATTGTTTGACCCTTAGTTTCAAGGATGAAACTCTTTTAAGGGGGGAGTATGTAATACTCGGTTGTGAATTCATTTATTATCATACAGTAATTATCACTGAGTAATTTTCACTCTTTATTAATTATTCATCATTCATGTTCATTCATTGTGTTCACCGCTGGGCATTTTCTGAATCGTGTATCAATTACCATTCGTCTTTCAACCCTATTTGAGAATCAAGACGAGAATATTATCATTATCATCGAAATTGGTAGCCTGTGTATGAGGGGTAGTGCACGCTACGTACTCTTTATAGCATACGCTATTTGAGTACTGGTAGTGCACGCTATCTGTCAACATTAGCGCACACTACTAGTGTATTTGAGACAGACAGTCCAGTAGGTACTGGACTGAACTGGAGAATTCGTAGCGCACGCTATGAGTAGGTAATAGCGCACGCTAGATGTATTATTGCGCACGCTAAGTCATCATAGTAGCGCGCGCTAAGGCTCGAGCAGGTGGAGGATAGTAGATTCTGGACTCTAATATTCTGGACACCAACTATCAGGTAGCGTGCGAAACACTCGGTTAACTTACGCTAAGAGTAAGGCATTATGGCATGCTACAAAGTATACGTAGCGCACGCTAACGAGGCAAGCAGAGTTCACTGGACTACCGGTGAACCCGCTAGTGCATGCTAATCTCAGAAGCTAGCACACGCTAAACCGGGTTAGTATAAGTAGGACATTTCAGCCCCACTTCATCATTTTTCATTTCTCCTCCTTCCTTGGGCGATCTCGGGCGATTTTGGGCGATTTGTGAAGATCTCTTCGAGCTACTATCATCTATCAACATCTTCAAGCTTCTAGTTTGAATTATTGTACATTTAATCCTCTCCACCATTCCAAATCAAGGTAAATTTTGCTTAACCCTAGAATTTCGGATTTGGGGGTTTTCTTTCCGATCTCTTCGAGTTTTCTTGCTATTGTGTTGGAATATGTTAAGTATAGATTATCTAGCTTGGATACATGTGTTCCTGTGGATTTATTGGTGTATTTCCCAGAATTGTTAAGTATTTGGGTTGATTGGGTGTGATTCACCACATAGAGAATTTATTAATGGAATACATGTATCGTGGGTAGTATTTTTCGGGTGGATTCCAACTTATTTTCCTACCGATGGGTTATTAATAGTTGACTACGAACTTGTCTAGGTTCGGAGTTGTCGTTTCCCTTCAACCTTGGTACATCGGCGTTCGTACTCTTTCCTCTCATCCCAGGCAAGTTAATTCTTGCTTAGTTGAAAGGATAATCATTCCTTTCGTTGTTGTTCATTCATACATATAATTCATTCATAGTATATTAACCATGTTGAGACTTGTAATTATCAAACTAATCATTTAATTCACGAGGAAAGACGGTTCAATCATTTCATTGAGCTATCACTCATTGCGTTATTATTTCACCTTGGTGATTCATTCTTGGCCTTTGTCGGATTTCTATTCATTATTATTCATTATGGCCGCATTGTTCTTGTGACCTTTCGGGATCGTATTGCGTTGTCGGGTGGTATATGTGTGGAATTTTTAATCGGGCACACAATGGTCATGTGTTATGTGGGTAATCAGGCACATTGGACCGTGCACATGGTAACGTGCCTCCGTGAGACTAATTATGCACAAGTGCGTGTGTTTATGCGGGTTTTCCGAACAGTCGGCAACTTGTATACTTGCACATCCCATTCGGGTGTACTATTATTCCCCTCTTTCAAACTTGACTTCATAACTAAGACATGTGATTATTGTATTTATTCAAATCTTGAGGATTGTTGTTTTGTGTAACTGACCCCGTTGCGGATGTTGTTTTTAGGTCATGGCAAGGCAAAGACACGGGAAGATCACGGTGATGGCGAGGAGTCCCAGTGATACTAGAAGGGGGCCCTAGTCCTTTCAGCTATTCATGTTTCCTTAACGTGTGTTTTCCGCTGTATTTCTGTTTGGACTTTCATTTTTAATTTGGTGTTGTATATTTCATCTTCATATGAAATATATATGTATTCTGTAATCCTGGGTGTATTGTACTTGAAACTCCTCATCGGAGAAATTGGTAATATAATGTGGTTCAGTACTACAGTTATATTATTTAAATCATTGTATTTCATTTGCCCGGTGGGTTCCAGTTGGGGGTCCACGGCACTGTGATAGCCGCTTAGTTTGGGATGTTACAGTGTATGGCTCGTATTTGCACTTTATACTTGCACTAGCAAAATAGTGGAATTTTGCTAACCCCCGAGTAATCGAGGGATAGATGTCTATATTGCGTCCAGGTACATGCAGGTCCTTGGGTAGCTAAACACAGGATCGTTACGAAGAATGATGGAGGGCGAATGATACTAATCACATGAAGACCAATTTTGGGTGTAGTGAGTTAGAGTTCATTGTTTGTTCTTTTTCGCTGTCGTACTTTTCTGTTTGTGAGTGTATTTGACCCTTTGCGTGGGTATGAGTCCTGTCAGAGTTATGTATATTTGTGTTGTATGTTATTGTTGAAAGACCAAGTCTGTCTAATGATTCGTAATTTAGCTATGTCGACAAGATATGTGATGTCCTGTTCTGTGTTGAGCCTGGTAGATTCTCACGGAGAAGGCCTGCGGCGTGTAATATTCCCGGATAGTTTCCGGGGGTGTTACATTTATGGTATCATTGCTTAGGTTGTGGAAACCTAGGCTCTCGGGTCTTGTCGTGTATTGTCGAGTCTTATCTTGTCGGATTGTGTCTGACTGAGTCGTGTCACGATGCATCTTGTGTGATGTCGGTCGTGATTAGTATCAAGGTGCAGCCATCATCTTCGTGCGATCTGTGGATGTAAGCCTCCTCTATTATATCTTATATTTAGTGACTTTATTAAATGCGTGTTGGGAGATGGAATTCATATTTGATACTAGGGGTATATTACGTGTGTAATGAGCTAGATATATTGATGGATTGGACACCGAGTAGTGTGGTGTGTTATGAAACTTTAAACATTGATATGTTTCGGAAAGTGTGTCGATGGTGGAAGTCATTGAGAAACTCAGATAGATGGTTTTGACGTATGCTTGAATTTGGTGTTTCAGAGTAGTGATTGTTGAATTGATGATTATGTATGCCGGATGGGCATGTGTTTCAAAATTGATTGTTTTGGATAGTTGTCGTAAATATATCTTCTAAGTTTGTGTTCAAAAATGGTTCTCTGAAAAGTTCCTTGACTTGAGTATGTTTGTAGAAAATCAATTTTCGAAAATATTTTGACGGTGCAGTCAAAAGAGGATTTAGTGTGGATTTTAAAAAGTTGTTTAAACCCTTAGCGAGCCGGCTTTGTAACTTCAAATGAAATCTTACGATGGTAATTGAAATATGTGTTTTGAAGTATTTTGGATATTTTCTAAAATGTTACCATCGTTGATCTTTTGTCGTGTTCAAAAAGATTTTGGAAATGATTTTAACATATTGATTTTATTTTCAAATGACTCGAATATACGATTTTTAAAAATCTTTCACATCATAAAACTTTGTTTTCTTTAAAAAAAATGTGATTTTCATTTTCAATAATAAATAATGAAAGATGAGAAATCTTACTTGGCTTAAATTTTCAAATTTCGGACTTGGAAATTTTTTTGAGAAGATTCTGTTAGCGTACGCTAATGTCATCATTAGATCACGCTAACGAACCTGTACTGAAGTGTGGATTGAATTGAGTTGGTTAGCGCAGGCTAGCAGACTCATTAACACACTCTAATTTTATACCTAGCACGCGTTAAGTGCATCGTGTGGGGGATGTGAATTTTTGCTTATAGTGGCAGGCTAGAGTTGAACCGTGTGGTGTCAAGCCGTTGTGATGTGTTTGTCATATTATCGTTCTTGATGGGGAATTTTGGATGAGTGCCCAATTGTTGTGTTGCGTGGTTTGAATTTGCTTGTGACCAATATGATGTTATTCCGATATGAAAATTTATCTGTGATTGTTATTCCGATGTGAATGTTGGTCTGTTGAAGTATTATGTGCGAGTATGAGTGGTTTCTCACCCAGGGACGGTTCGGCGGAACCTCTGGGGGTCGATGCTAAGGGTCATGGCCGCGGGTTACCTTGTGTGTTGTTAATTATGATGATGTTACATGGTAACATGTGGTTACCCTGTGTGTTGTTAGTTGTGATAAGGATACGTGATGACGTAGTTATTTTGATGGCGTTGTTCCCAAAGAAACTGATTTTTGGAAATGTTGTTATGAATTTTTTTTCAAAGAGAGATGGTTAAAACTTATGATTCATGATTTTAGTAAAACAACCCGAGGTATCAAAAGTATTTTCAATTCTTATGCGGGAAAACATATAAATTCAAAGATTTTCATTTGATACTATTTAAATGGATACCTCATGGAGTTTAATGATTGGCTACCATGTGTAATATATTATGGCCGTGATTTTAACGATACTGGTCGTGATTCGAATTCTACGTGTTATTCTGATTTGAATCAGTAGTTCTGATACGAGTATTGCTATATTGATCACCTTAGGTTCGGAAATTGGGGATTGATAGCTCCTGCCCGAGTTTTACCAACCTCATTTAATCGTCGAAATACTCAAGGCAAGTATCTTGCTCATACATTAAGTGTTTTGTGAATTTAATAGTTGGTAATCGACGATATGTGCTGAATGAATGTCTATAATGAACTTTTAAAGGAACCGATATGTTTTTCAATATTTCCTTAAAGATGACTCGTATGTTTTTGTATGTGCTTGTCTAAGTATGTGTATCAGTGCTGAGTGTAGGAATACCTTACTTTCGTAGGGTGTCATTTTATGTGATTATGTTGTTTGTAGATTTAAAGTTTAACCTTTAGTTGAGGTATGTGCGGGGAAACGTGTGTTTATTTATGATCATGTGACAATGTGTGATAAAGGTGGTAACTCCTTTATTAGGAGGTTGTGCCGTTCGGCGTGGTTGGAAAGGTACTTTCTCTCGTTGCTATGTGATTGGTACTAGCTGCACTGTTGGATTCTAGTGTTAATTGTATCATTAATTGGTCGTGAGTATATGTTGGACAAACTGGTTATTCTAGTAAGGTACCTCGACTATATATATTGTGACTAACAATCGAGACATGCAGTTTTGTAAACGTGTGTGTGTTGTTGTTCTTCCACCCGGGGATGGTTTGACGGGACCTCTGGGGCCGATACTAAGGGGTACGACTGTGGAAGTGGTTTCCCACCCGGGGACAGTCCGACGGGGCCTCTGGGGATCTATACTAAGGGGTACGGCCGCGGGTTACCAAGTGTGGTTTTCATCATGAGGATGATGTTGATGTTTTCAATAATTGTAATATGTCCAGAATATCACAATATTTTTGTTCTCGATGTTGAGATACATTATACAGGATCTTGGTACTTGGCTAGAATGGCATTAGAATGAAGTGTTGTGTGTAATTTGTCCTTGGGAGTGAATTGTTGTGGATAGTTGGGTCGTGGACCCTGTGTTTCGTGATCGGTTAGTATTTTGGGAAATAAATATTGTTTGGGTTGTGACCCTAAGTGGTTTTTGATTAGTTGAGAACTCTTCAATCCCAAATATTTTCAAAACTCCCGAGATCTTGTATTGACATTTAAAGCGACCACTCGTTTCATTTCTACTTTTACGGTTTGAACTATTTTATCCAAATGAGAAATCTTGGGAAGTCTTTCGGTGTGAATGAGCCGTGGATGATTCAAGTTATTGTATTCTCGTAATGTGTTGTGTATGGCTCGTATTTGCATTTTATACTTACACTATAAAATAGTGGAATTTTGCTAACCCCCGAGTAATCGGGGATGGATGTCTGTATTGCGTCCAGGTACATGAAGGTCCTTGGGGAGCTAAACATAGGATCATTACTAAGAATGATGGAGGGCGAATGATACTAATCACATGAAGACCAGTTTTGGGTATAGTGAGTTAGAGTTCATTGTTTGGTCTTTTCCGCTGTCGTATTTTTCTGTTTGTGAGTGTATTTGACCCTTTGCGTGGGTATGAGTCCTGTCAGAGTTATGTATATTTAAGTTGTATGTTATTATTGAAAGACCAAGTCTGTCTAATGATTCGTAATTTAGCCATGTCGGCAAGATATGCGATGTACTGTTCTGTGTTTAGCCTGGTAGATTCTCACGGAGATGATCTGCGGCGTGTAATATTCCCGGAAAGTTTCTCGTGGTGTTACATTCAGCACTCCATCAGGTATATATATATATATATATATATATATATATATATATATATATATATATATATTTGAGTTTTTGAGTATACATCTTATGTATACTTCATGTATACATCTTATGTAGATAACAACTAATACCTTTTGAGCAATTTAAATATATAAATCAAGTAGAGGAAATCTCTATTTATACAACCTCGGAATCAAAATATAATTATATTCATATGAAAATTTTAAAGAAGCATAATCTTTACATAAACAAATTTATGTTCATATGCACCTCTTAAAATTCATAATCCTAACATAAAATTTATATGTAGATCAAATCATATGTTCTTTGATTCTTGGATTATTAGTAGAACTAAATCATCATATGAATCTCCATATATCAAAGAACCATATATGTCAAGATCAAACATATAAATCAATATATATCACCATATACATATTAAGATAGGCATCATATATATTTATATATATATATATATATAGATCGAAACACAAATCTACTAAAATTATATATATCACCATATATATAAATATACATAGATAAAATTTATATATCATATATATAAACATCATACATCACATATATGAACATCATATATCAACATTTATGATAATCGAAACAATAAAAATATACTAGTCGCTCCGATACCACTGTTGGGTTTTTATTGAACTAATAAGATTTATGATCTTATCATATATTAAAATAGTGCAGCGGAAGTATAAATATAATATGTAAAACCCTCCGAGGATCCAAGTATATTAACAAAGTACGAAGAACAAGATTTTTACCTCTTGTAGCGTGTTTTCGATCGAGCCTTCTAGAGATATTGCAAGAAGCGAGCGTCCTCTATGGTATCCACACAATGAACAAGTCCCGAGCATCTAACGGATGGCTAGCTCCAATTCAATATAGATTTCACTTAAATCAATTTGAATATAGGTATGTTTTTTATTATGGTAAGAACAAGAACACCAAGAATTTTATTCAAATGTTCTTGAGCTTTGATCTAAAATAACAACTATAAATCTCATTCAATATGTTATAAAGATTAAACTCACAAGATTAGATGAAAATTAGATGAGTATTCTAAATACTTTTCTTAGTCAAAGAATCAATCTTCAAAGATATGAAGATATGTTCTTGATCCTTTTGATTATTCAACTCTTGAATATTATCTTCAAGATCTTTTGATAGAGAAATATCAAAATCAGATTTTTTATTCTCTGTACACAAATTATGTCTTCTCTTGTGTTTGGGTAAGTGTGAGGGCTATCACAAGACACTATTATATAGCCCTCTGCATGGCTAAGGGTTCACCAACCATAATGTAACACCCCCAAAGCCAACCGGGAATATTACAGTGCCGTGGGCCCCACATCGGAACCCACAAGGCTAAAAATCAGTTTCGCAAACGTTACAGACACGCCAAAGAGGCAAATACGGTAATATTTTAAATACTCAAATATTTTTCAAAACATAATTTCCAATTATCGTCATAAAATACCATTTGAAAGCACAAGGCAAAGATACCGAAAGCTATTTTGAAATACACACGCAGCGGATAGAGACAAGACACAAATACATTTGCAGCGGAGTCATAACAACCAGAAAAGAATACTCGAAATCCAAATAACCATGCCATAGCCAGTATCGCCGGGAAGCTCATCCCTTCACGACCGCTACTAGCTCGATCTCCGAGTACCTAAAAGATAAAGCCCACTACGGGGTCAGCCATAATACTCAACAATGATAACGATCACATCAACATAAACAATTACATATCAGTGTAATTACAAGGTAAGAATATTGCCAATATAATCTTACCGTAGTAATCTTACCAATTCGTGGTAACTCATATCGAACCAACCTTTATCTCAATCCACACTTCACATTCTCAAGCGATGAATGAATTCAAAAATAACCATCTGTACTGTATTCAAAACGATACCAAGGTTCTCAAAAATAATATATATCCAATATGGAATAATCTGTCCATGTCCAATTCTATCCACTGGATCTCACAATCGAATCCAAATGCGATAAAAGCGGATAACACGATGCATTTGTAGATCAACTGCCCCAAAATAAAGAAAAGTCCCGGATATCGATACAAATTATGAATGCACACACATGTAACACCCCCAGATTTAACCGGAAATATTACAGCGCCGTGGGCCCCGAGATGGAACCCACAAGGCTAAAAAGAAATTTTCACAAATATTTACAAATGCCCAAGAGGCCAACGACGGTACTAACTTTAAAAATTCACAAAGACTTATAAAATCCATTTATCAAAAACCGTCTTAAAACTCATTTGAAATCGCAAGGCCAAACATCCGATACTCAAAAGTTTAGAAAACGATTCCCAAAGTAACCTCAGTTACTAGATACCAAAAGAGCATTTCAAAATACTCACGCAGCGGAAAAAGGCCAACCAAAAAGATACTCTAGCAGCGGAATACAAGAACCAATCAAGAAACTCAATGCACACAACATGTCCTAGCGGTATCCTCAGGAAGCTCATCTCTTCACGGCCGCTACAAGCTCGATACTCCAAGAACCTAAAAAGAAATCCCACGACGGGTCACCATAATATCAACAATGATAAGCTGTCACATCACATTAATAATAACATACCAATGAGAATACAACATAAGAATACGACCAACGTAATCTTTACTTACTCAAGAAATTCTCATCGAATAACCATTATCACATTTCACATCTGTACTCGATTAACCAATAAACTCGAACATAATATCGTATTGTACCTCAAGCGATACTCAAGATCCTCAAACTATCGAGAACCAACTCACGATACGGAAATCTACCATATCGACCAATACGATCCATCGAATAATATCAACTAATCCCCACCCTCTAACAGATTCTCCCCCAAAGACAAGTACCAAGGAAATACGGAACATACCTCGAGATATGAAGTGCCACGACAATCATATCGGTCTAATCCGAGATCGGATCAATGCAATACGGACACGGTCTAACACAAGACCTACAAATGCATACTCATATGACCACGTCAATATGATCATAGCATTAATAATCATGTATACTCAATGGAAATCCGACGATCCAGCGCCCTCAGCATAGATCCCTTTGTTGATCTATCGGATCAACATAAGGTGGATAACTAACAATACACATGTGAACAACAACACATGATAAAATCAACGATGCGAATTCACAAGATTCCATCAACACAATCTTTGGTAATCCGGCGATCCGGCGCCCTCGGCATAGATCCCCATGATGATCCCGTCGAACCAACGCATGGTGGAAAACACATCCCAGCGATCCGGCGCCCTCGGCATAGATCCTCATGATGATCCGTCGAACCAACGCATGATGGACATTCGATCCAGCGCCCTCAGCATAGATCCTCATAATCCCATCGGATTATTTACACAACCTAAACAACACAATATGCATACACATATGCAAAACAACACGTTCATCAACATGAACAACATAACATATGCGACAACATGACAATTTACTAGGGCGACTTCATGTTCAACAACATGAAAGAGAATGTACGAGACCAAAATAAATAACATAAAACCGTGACCAATATGGAATACTTGCCCCGAGTCCTTCGGAAGCAACCTCGATGTCCAATCATCACCGACGATTATCCCCACGCTCGGCGATCAAGCGTCTGACGAACTATAGATACTCATATCCTCGTCTTTATTGTAATGTAACCTCGATACTCGAAGTTACCAATAAGCGAGATAAAGCATATACATTATGATTTACCTCCCGAATCGAAAGAGCGATATGCGATCCGGATACCCGAGTTCACAATAATAATCATCGCTATATGCATTAAAAGCGAAATGGCGAAACCATTCATTAAGTATTATAAGCGAGCAAGTAATAACGCACCAAATCTGGATACCACGAAGCTGCTGCCGAACACATTGCCTTTATCTACGAGCTCCTCAGCCTCGATCAAAAGCAATACAATGGACATACTCGAACACGACCGCAATATCCGGTTATAATCACCGATCAAAAATCTCAACCTATCGAAGAAATCAAATAACACATATCCGATAACGGTCAACAACTGAGAAAACTAACCAATCGAACTCAACAACACAACCTCGAATAAACACAGTCAGAACCAACCAAGTCAAACCATCACGAATTCCTAATCAAAACACAAAAATACGCCTTTATGCTTACTTAGCGCACGTTAATTACCTAACGTAGCGTGCGCTAAGTTGCTCCCGTTAGCGCGCGCTAGGCAGTAAACGTAGCGTGGGCTAATGCTGTGCAGTGGCATGCATTCCAAGCATCGTCTAACACTTCCATCATGACAATGATCAACTCATCTCGAGATTAAGGATTTCATAACAATCATGACATATAATTTAATAGCTCTTCAAGAACACGAATTATCCAAATTCACGTTCATGATCCATAAAATGATAAAATCGGTGTGTTCTAACATCTAAAAATCCTTATTCATCATGTTCTTGACATACGATTCATATAACTTCAAGAATCACGGTAGCATCACCATAATCGTTACCATACGAAGTAACCAGCGACAAAACATCAAAAATCCGAATTGAAGAAGGGAATTACATCAACATATATCTTGAATTCCATCCAAAACCATACGAAACATATCAATACTCATATATTGATACAACACTAACTTAGTATGGTAATCGACTCGTTGTCATGCTCATCAACTTGTTTATATGATAATCATCAACTCAAGAACATCATATACAATCAAGCGAAATCTCAAAGTGAAGAGTAATTACCTTTTTTGAAGGAAAGGATTGATTTCCAAGAATCACCAATGATTTCAAGAACAAAGCTTTACTCCATGATTTCCATCTTTAATCTTGTTAAAGAGGATCATCCCTCGGTGTTTAGGAACTCCAAATGTTCTCACAAGGTTGTCTCTATCGGGTGAAAGGAAAGAAATGGGCGAAATGTTTCATGACACCCGTTTGTCCCTTTATATAGAATGCACCACTAGCGTGCGCTAAACCCTTGTGTTTAGCGTGCGCTAGCCTTAGCGTGCGCTAAGCGGCTTTGTTAGCGTGCGCTATCGCGATCCGAGGCTCTTGTCTTGCTTCGTAAACTACCTTACGTCGTAATGCCCATGCATTAACGTCGTAAATCATCATGCTTAGCGTCGCAAGTCATTTATCTTAGCGTGCGCTATCCGAAGTTGACTTGCTACGGCGTTCACCTACCACTCGCCCCCACCTTGAGACATCTAGCAAGGATAAGATTCCTTGTTGACTAATACATAGTTAGCGTGCGCTAAGCTAATATTTTAGCGTGCGCTAATACTTCAGGACAACAACCGTTGACTTACGAGCGTGCGCGGCGGCCAGGGTCCACACGCAGATTCCTTCGATCACATGCGCACTAGCGTACGCTAACCTATAAACGTCGCGTCGCTAATCACGCACAATAGCGTGCGTTATGCATGAATATCGGCGTGCGCTAACAAGGCTATACTTAGCCATTTTCCATGATTCTTGTCAGCGTCTCGACATACCAAAAGCGAACATAAGACACACGAACACAAACACGAGTCGATAATATCATCATACGATATACCCGATATCAAAAGTACGACAACCACGATACACAATATCCTCAAATGTAATTGTCGACCAAATACGACAATTATACCGATATTGATATCTCGATCCTTTATTTATTTTATCTCTCTTGCATGATTCCACGCTGTACAATATAACTTCGGATAAAATAATATTAAACATCGATAGTAGAAATTAGGATATTACATTCTACACCCCTTAAAATAAGTTTCGTCTCGAAACTTGCAATCCATCATAAAGCGAACAAACATGCCGTTCAACTCAAAATATCCCAAAACCATCACGACAACGATTTATCATCATCATTACCGAATATCAAAAGAGCATACTTCCAAATACGCGAGTCGACGATCTACGGAGATACTAGCAGCGTTCTCATGATGCAGTCTCAATACGCTTACGATCACAATTCCCGATTCCCAACAAAATATATCATCTTCGGATCAAACAATGCCCGAATCAAATCCTGTCACTGATTACATAATCAAGTCTCAATTACGATAAAGCGAATAATATCCGATGTATACGTGAAACAAGCTGCTCAATACAATGGCAACGCATCCCGAAACATCGATAGACAATCGAGCTCGGATGATCACCAACAATGATCAACAATCAGCGAATTTATCATCGACATGATAAATTCCAATCGACCAACGAGAGGTCAAAACACAATCGAGAATATCATCAACGTGATAAACTCCAATACAACCAACGAGCGATCAGCGGAAATCGAGAATACCTTCACACGGTAAACTCCAACACTATCAACACGGAACCACAAAAGCGGATATACGAAAAAGCAAAATTCTCAAAGCGACACCGATCACATACGGTGGATCTCAACGAAACACAACCGAGTGGTGAACTTTCCCTCGGCATACGAACAACGAATCGCAAATCGGCGAAGATACCAATTCATACAAGGAGTGGGAGCGACCACTCAATATCGAAACAACTAGCATGGGGTCACCATCCCCAAATTTGCACTTACAAGGAAATCATTCCGGAATCACTGTGGTAAAATCGCGCTACTACCGTACTAATGGAATCACATAGCACATATGTCCGGTTTCACAAAATCCCGATTTCCAAAATAATATTATGTGCATGAATCTACAACACGCAACATATTTCTCTTATCCGATAAATCAACCGATCATCCGTGGATAACCAAACTACCATACTAACGTTCGAATCTCTTTCATCGTACCATACTGATGTACCATCCAGTTCGTGAGTCTCATTCAGAACTTCACCACGATATGCATTATGCACTGAATGCGTATGTACCTCGATCACATTTTCAAAACCAGTTTGAAATAATATATTCTTGTCAAAAGACAAATTTTCGAAAATTCTTTCAAGAGTTTGAAAACTCAAAACATAAATTTTGGTAAGACCACAAAATCAATTTTCGAAAAATTAACTTGGCTTGATGGTGCCAAGTATTTGATCACAGTTTCCTTCGAATCCACACGATTTCGAAGTTTTAAAATGAAAAGTATGCAAATGCTCGACTATATACATACTCCTGTATACCAATTCGGTTAAATGCGCCAATATCCACTGATATTCCATCGGAAAACCACACGATCGAGTTCCAAAATCTCAATATATAAATTCCGACTAAACTCCTTTTCCACACATGACTTGCAACGTCAGTCATTAACCCATCCTGGATCACCTTAAATATGATATGACAAAATATTGAAACAAATCCACACAGCGAAAGACTTCCCGAGAAGTTTCTTTTGAACAAGTAATCCAGAACCCCGAAAGGCAGGAGTGACATAGATAAACGATTGATAAAGTATTTTGCAAATCTCGGGAGTTTTAGAAAACATGAAAGTCTTTTGAAACATTAGGGTCTCAGCCCGTATCTCATTCCACACTACAAAAAGTTTAAAAAATAGAAAACCCCTTTTCGGACTTCAAGTCCTGAGTTATAAAACCATTTCAAAATCGATTGGGTCTCGGCCCAAAATCATTTTCCGTAAAACATCTGTAAGACATTCATTTTGAAAAGTATCATTTTCAAATGCTCAAAACAGTTCATATATATCACAAAATGAACTAACATGACTACATGTTCTCCTCAACAATTCATAGTCCTTCTCCCGATTACACAATTCCGTTCCAAAATCTAGCTGATATACTGATTTCCAAAATCATAACTTCTCAAGATCATCAATCCTATCCCAACTCTGTCACCTTATATTGAAATGCATAATATCTGCTGAATCTCAAAACATATCAACTTAGAACGGCAATAAATCTCAAAAAAAATCCAAATACTTACAGATCGTGAAGCCGACGATTCCCCGTGATACTGCACATGTCTAGACTCAAGAAAATACTCGACACAGGTATTTTCAAAACACACGTTTTGCAAACTCAGTGCAACTCAAGAACACAATATATCACGTAAACACCATTTGGAAAAGTTATAACAAGCCCAGTACGATACTGGCAAATCCGATAATGCACAAGCCTGAGTGAACAACAAAGACTCACGGCTCTAGTATTTGTCAATCGACAACTCGAAGGACGCAACAAAAACACGACCTAAATCGACCCAAATGCCTAGGTTTTCTCAACCTAAGCTCCGATACCATATTCTGTAACACCCCCAGATTTAACCGGAAATATTACAGCGCCGTGGGCCCCGAGATGGAACCCACAAGGCTAAAAAGAAATTTTCACAAACATTTACAAATGCCCAAGAGGCCAACGACGGTACTAACTTTAAAAATTCACAAAGACTTATAAAATCCATTTATCAAAAACCGTCTTAAAACTCATTTGAAATCGCAAGGCCAAACATCCGATACTCAAAAGTTTAGAAAACGATTCCCAAAGTAACCTCAGTTACTAGATACCAAAAGAGCATTTCAAAATACTCACGCAGCGGAAAAAGGCCAACCAAAAAGATACTCTAGCAGCGGAATACAAGAACCAATCAAGAAACTCAATGCACACAACATGTCCTATCCAGTATCCTCCGGGAAGCTCATCTCTTCACGACCGCTACAAGCTCGATACTCCAAGAACCTAAAAAGAAATCCCACGACGGGGTCAGCCATAATATCCAACAATGATAACTGTCACATCACATTAATAATAACATACCAATGAGAATACAACATAAGAATACGACCAACGTAATCTTTACTTACTCAAGAAATTCTCATCAGAATAACCATTATCACATTTCACATCCTGTACTCGATTAACCAATAAACTCGAACATAATATCTGTATTGTACCTCAAACGATACTCAAGATCCTCAAACTATCAGAACCAACTCACGATACGGAAATCTACCATATCTGACCAATACGATCCATCGAATAATATCAACAAATCCCAAGACGATAACCGATTGTCCACCAAAGACAAGTACCAAGGAAATACGGAACATACCTCGAGATATGAAGTGCCACGACAATCATATCGGTCTAATACGATATCAGATCAATGCAATACGGACACGGTCCTAACAC
Organism: Orobanche coerulescens; assembly: GCA_033398695.1. Taxonomy (NCBI): domain Eukaryota; kingdom Viridiplantae; phylum Streptophyta; class Magnoliopsida; order Lamiales; family Orobanchaceae; genus Orobanche; species Orobanche coerulescens. Next base: position 186,338,142 of record CM065801.1, read on the forward strand.
AAGACCTACAAATGCATACTCATATGACCACGTCAATATGATCATAGCAATAATAATCATGTATACTCAATGGAAATCCGACGATCCAGCGCCCTCAGCATAGATCCCTTTGTTGATCCTATCAGATCAACATAAGGTGGATAACTAACAATACACATGTGAACAACAACACATGATAAAATCAACGATGCGAATTCACAAGATTCCATCAACACAATACTGGTAATCCAGCGATCCAGCGCCCTCAGCATAGATCCCCATGATGATCCCGTCGAACCAACGCATGGTGGAAAACCTGTCCAACGATCCAGCGCCCTCAGCATAGATCCTCATGATGATCCCGTCGAACCAACGCATGATGGACATTCGATCCAGCGCCCTCAGCATAGATCCTCATAATCCCATCGGATTATTTACACAACATAAACAACACAATATGCATACACATATGCAAAACAACACATTCATCAACATGAACAACATAACATGCACGACAACATGACAATTTACTAGGACGACTTCATGTTCAACAACATGAAAGAAAATGTACGAGACCAAAATAAATAACATAAAACCGTGACTAATATGGAATACTTGCCCCGAGTCCTTCGGAAGCAACCTCGATGTCAATCATCACCGACGATTATCCCCACCGCTCGGCGATCCAAACGTACAACGAACTATAGATACTCATATCCTAGTCTTTATTGTAATGTAACCTAGATACTAGAAGTTACCAATAAATGAGATAAAGCATATACATTATGATTTACCTCCCAGAATCGAAAGAACGATATGCGATCCGGATACCCAGAGTTCACAATAATAATCATCGCTATATGCATTAAAAACGAAATGAAATGAAACCATTCATTAAGTATTATAACTGAGCAAGTAATAACTTGCCTCGATACCGATACCACGAAGCTGCTGCCGAACACATCGCCTTTATCTACGAGCTCCTCAGCCTCGATCAAAAGCAATACAATGGACATACTCGAACACGACTGCAATATCCGATTATAATCACCGATCAATAATCTCAACCTATCGAAGAAATCAAATAACACATATCCGATAACGGTCAACAACTGAGAAAACTAACCAATCGAACTCAACGGTTCAACACAACCTCGAATAAACACAGTCAGAACCAACCAAGTCAAACCATCACGAATTCCTAATCAAAACACAAAAATACCGCCTGTCGCTTACTTAACGCACGTTAATTACCTAACGTAGCGTGCGCTAAGTTGCTCCCGTCGGTAGCGCTAGGCGATGGCGTAGCGTGCGCTAATGCTGTGCAGTGGCATGCATTCCAAGCATCGTCTAACACTTCCATCATGACAATGATCAACTCATCTCGAGATTAAGGATTTCATAACAATCATGACATATACTTTAATAGCTCTTCAAGAACACGAATTATCCAAATTCACGTTCATGATCCATAAAATGATAAAATCCGGTGTGTTCTAACATCTAAAAATCCTTATTCATCATGTTCTTCGACATACGATTCATATAACTTCAAGAATCACAGTAGCATCACCATAATCGTTACCATACGAAGTAACCAACGACAAAACATCAAAAATCCGAATTGAAGAAGGGAATTACATCAACATATATCTTGAATTCCATCCAAAACCATACGAAACATATCAATACTCATATATTGATACAACACTAACTTAGTACGGTAATCCAACTCGTTGTCATGCTCATCAACTTGTTTATATGATAATCATCAACTCAAGAACATCATATACAATCCAAAACGAAATCTCAAAGTGAAGAGTAATTACCTTTTTTTGAAGGAAAGGATTGATTTCCAAGAATCACCAATGATTTCAAGAACAAAGCTTTACTCCATGATTTCCATCTTTAATCTTGTTAAAGAGGATCATCCCTCAGTGTTTAGGAACTCCAAATGTTCTCACAAGGTTGTCTCTATCGGGTGAAAGGAAAGAAATGGACGAAATGTTTCATGACACCCGTTTGTCCCTTTATATAGAATGCACCACTAGCGTGCGCTAAACCCTTGTGTTTAGCGTGCGCTAGCCTTAGCGTGCGCTAACTGACTTTGTTAGCGTGCGCTATCGCGATCGAGGCTCTTGTCTTGCTTCGTAAACTACCTTACGTCGTAATGCCCATGCATTAACGTACGTAAATCATCATGCTTAGCGTACGCAAGTCATTTATCTTAGCGTGCGCTATCCGAAGTTGACTTGCTACAGCGTTCACCTACCACTCGCCCCCACCTTCCGACAGCATCTAGCAAGGATAAGATTCCTTGTTGACTAATACATAGTTAGCGTGCGCTAAGCCTAATATTTTAGCGTGCGCTAATACTTCAGGACAACAACCGTTGACTTACGAGCGTCGCGGCGGCCGGGTCCACACGCAGATTCCTTCCGATCTGTCTGCACTAGCGTACGCTAACCTATAAACGTCGCGTGCGCTAATCCTGCACGATAGCGTGCGTTATGCATGAATATCAGCGTGCGCTAACAAGGCTATACTTAGCCATTTTCCGCAGTTCTTGTCCAACGTCTCGACATACCAAAAGCGAACATAAGACACACTGAACACAAACACTGAATCCAATAATATCATCATACGATATACCCAATATCAAAAGTACGACAACCTGATACACAATATCCTCAAATGTAATTGTCGACCAAATACGACAATTATACCGATACTGATATCTCAGTCCTTTATTTATTTTATCTCTACTGTACAGATTCCACACTGTACAATATAACTCGGATAAAATAATATTAAACATCAGTAGTAGAAATTCCGGATATTACAACACAATCAATAATAATAAGCAACAAATGCATCAGAACGAGAATATCAATGACATGATAACTCCACCCAAGATCGACAAAGGACCAACCACGAATGAGAATACCATTGATGTGGTAAACTCCAACGCGATCAATAAAGGATCAACGACCTAGAATACCAACGATAGGGTAATTTCCAACAAGATCAATAAAGGATCAACAACCGAGAATACCATTGATACGGTAAACTCCAACAAGATCGATAAAGGATCAACAACGACCGAGAATACCAACGGTAAGGCAAACTCCAAACGGAATCAATAAGGATCAATAACAAATGGGTTTACCAGCGGTATGGTGAACTCCAAACGAGATTAATAAAGGGTCAATAACAAACGAGTTAACCAATGATAGGGTGAACTCCAAACGGGATTAATAAAAGGTCAATAACAAACGAGATGACCATCGATATGGTAACTCCAAACGAGATCAGTAGGGAATCAATAACAAATGAGATTACCAACGATATGGTAACTCCAAATGAGATCAGTAGGGAATCAATAACAAACGAGATTACCAATGACATGGTATCTCCAAACGAGATCGATAAAGGATCAACAAGGACAGATACACGAGAGAATTAAATCATCAACCGTATACAAATCACATATATGGGATCTCGAAGACAAACCCGACTATCGAACAGATCCGATTATACATGGACTATGAACGACCAATCAATATGACTCAATATGGACGTCACGATACGCCCGATCCAAAAATGTGTCCGTGTACAAGCCAACCACGGGTATTGATCAGATACACGTCTGGTCTCATACCTAATCAGACTCACGAAGTACGTCTCGTGTGCACGGTTCAATATGAGGTCAAAACCAACACATGCTACACGTGCCCGCCCTGAAAATCCTACATATAACTGATCAGAACGTATTTGACTCCAGATATTTCACGATATAACATGACAATGAAACTCGAAGAAATGCATATCCAATAAGGATCAAAAAACTCCCCAAGTGAGCAATGACAGTTCGATAATGAAACATCGACACGACCACAATGTCGTATTTCCGCTACACAACAGTTCGCATCATGCTCAATAATGCATATAATATTAGCACACAAAACCCCAAGGTAGAAGGGTCTGAAATGGGATTGAAAGTGAAGAGGGACGAGCTGGGGTGGAAAATGTGTTTCCTCTCGTGAAGAATTGAAAGACCAATTCTTAATATATAATCTGGTAGCTCGTTACGTACGTTAAGACCCAACCTTAATGTACGTAAGCCCCTTTAACGTATGCTACATGTCCTGCATAGCGTACGTAATAGTCATCCAGGGCTAACTGTCCTATTTCGTGGCAAGCATTACGTACGTAATTTCCTTACCGTAGCGTACATAATGTAGCGGTTGACTTGCTACAGTGCCATACTTGCTTAACGTACGCAATGGCATATCCTTAACGTACGTAAGGCTCGAGGTTGACTCGCCTGTCTACATCCGCACCGAAAGCTGCCGACACTGGGCCCACTTGCCGACCACAGCTCGGACCTATTCGATTCCATTCATAACATACATTATGTACTCAACCTAACGTACGTTAAGCTCCCCTCGTTACATATGTAAGCTCCTCTTGTAACACCCCCTAACCTAGCAGCTGAACCGCAAAGGGGTCCGTGCTACTAAGTTGGGGAGTATTACGCTTTTAAACATGAAAACCAATAAGAAGTAGATTTGGTAATGCGAGTACTTAGGGAAATAATGCAAACCAGTATTATTTATTCAAAACATTACATAACCTTAGATTTAATACATAACAAAACCATAACAGAGTGATCTTATTAAAAACAAAACATAGTCTTCCAGCATAGGGGCGAAATAGCTCGGAATGGCATATGGACAAGTCTCCGGCTGTCAACAGTGAAGAAGATAGTCAACTCCTAGACATAAGCATCATCACCTGTATCATAAGAATCTAATGAGCTAATGACTCAGTAAGATGAGACTTCTGTAATAGCAAAGTATCACGTAGCACATTTATCAATGAATAACTACTATATATATATAGTCATGTTCTTGTAAAATCCTTTCTTCGGGTACCCTTGAAGTGTGGTACTCATTGATAGTGATAGGCCATGGTTTTGAACTGTTCATATAATTGGCCAATAAAAGATGTATACGGGGTTCCCATCTTGGTTTTCAACCAATGGTATTAGCCGTATTCAACCTTTTTCATTCAGTGTGGGTTTCCTTGACCGACTTTCACCCGCAAGTATTTGCCACCATGTGTTGGGTCGCCGGTCCCCGCGTCCGTGCCTACCCGCCATCAATCAAGTACCATACTTCTGTTCTTAAACATTCTTTCACATACACATGTTATGCATGATCGTTCAATAACAATCACATATGAAAATATCAATCAATATATGATCCTTATGATACAAGGAAAAGCATCATCTTACCTCAAGTCCTACTGTTGATGTGAAAAGATCAGTTTCTATAGATGGATGTGCTAAAATCCTTGAAGAAAATCCGAAACCTCTTTAGGGACTTTTATCAATCACCTTTGAAAAGCATCGATTTGAGCTATCTGTTTGATCGGGATTTTTGTGGCTTTTATAATTTTTGGAAGGAAAATATGTTTGGGCGTTTTAAAGTAGAGTTTCACACTTCAAAATGATATATGATATGTACAAAACCACGTCGGGAACATGTATAAATAAGGGCTCAAAGTCGCTTGAAAATAAACCTTTCGGACAGTGGAACCCTTATCCGGACGGTGGCGAGAAGCTTCGTCGGTCGTGACCGACCTTATCCGGACAGTGGACAGACTTATCTCGACAGTGGCCGAGAAGCTTGTCGGTCGTGATCGACCTTATCCTGACAGTGGGCGGCCTTATCCGGATAGTGGTCGAGAAGCTTCGGGTCGTGGCCGACCTTATCCTGAACAGTGGACGGCCTTATCCTGATAGTGGCCTAGAAGCTTCGCCGGCCATGACCGTGATTGTCGATCGGCGTGTCCGTGGTGGCCGGCAAATGTCGCCAACTTGGCTCGGCCCGGTTCGACCCCTTCCCGATGTCCAATTCGATTTTCCGACTGTTCCGGACTTCATTTGAGTTAAATCTTCGATATGCTCGGAACCAATTTTCGATAATATTAAAATAATAATTTAATATTATTTTTGCGATATAAGTGTTACAAATGAAAATTTTATCGTATCAATTAAATGAAAATTTTAAATTACTTTCATAAATTCTAAAATAATCCTTATAATTTATTTTGAAATCTTTACTTTTTAAATCTTTCATTTTATGTTGGAAACATATCGATCCAAGTATTGGACAACTTGTAATTATTGAAATCCATGACCATTAGCAAAATAAATAGCACTTAATTAAGTCTTTAAATTTTCTAGGGTATTACAATTATTATTTTATAATCATTTAGCACATCGATCTCCTTACTGAGAAACTGAGCTCCTCACTGCAACAAAACATCTCACAATGACCTTTTATCATGTTAGAGGAGATAATTAACATGTCGTATAAAACGTAATGCAAATGGACATAGCAGTTATTCATGCTCATGAAATGTCTACTTGTATGCCATGCTTTCATAATGCATATTATATAAATGAATTTAGGTATTAAATGGTTATTGGCTTAGGGGATAACCGGGCATTACAGTCCTCCCCTCCTTATAAAATTTCGTCCTCGAAATTGACATACCAAACGATTACGGATATTTGCTTTGCATTTCCTCCTCTCTTTCCCATGTAGCCTCTTCAACGGCATGATTCCTCCACAAAATCTTTACCAAATGAATCTCCTTGTTCCTTAGTTTCTTTATTTTCTTATCAAGAACCTGTACCGGCTTCTCTTCATAGGACAAGTCTGGGGATAATTCCAACGGCTCATAATTTAACACATGTGAGGGGATGGAAATGTACCTCTTTAACATGGACACATGGAATACGTTGTGTACACCAGATAGCGAAGGAGGTAAGGCTATTCTATAAGCTCTGTCACCAACTCTCTCAAGGATTTCAAATGGGCCAACATATCTCGGGCTAAGTTTTCCTTTCTTCCCAAATCTCATTATGCTTTTCATCGGGGATACCCTCAAGAAGACATAGTCTCCAACTGCGAATTCCAAATCTCTTCTTCGATTATACGCATAACTCTTCTCTACTTTGTGCAATTTTCATTCGTTCTCTTATCTTTTCTACCGCCATAGCGATCTGTTGTATCATTTAAGGCCCGGTAGACTTCTTTCTCCAACTTCATCCCGATTATGCGGAGATCTACATTTTCTCCCATATAGTGCTTCATAAGGTGCCATCCCAATTGTAGATTGGTAACTGTTGTTGTAGGTGAACTCTACCAATGGAAGCTTTGTATCCCAATTGCCCTTGAAATCTAGTATGCATGCTCTCAACATATCTTCGAGTATTTGAATAACTCTTTCTGACTGCCCATCACTTTGTGGATGAAATGCGGTGCTGAAAGCAAGCTTCGTACCCATTGCATTATGTAAACTTTTCCAAAATGCAGATGTGAATTTAGGGTCCCTGTCAGATACTATAGATATTGGCACCCCATGTAGCCGGACTATCTCTTTAATATATTCCTGAGCGTATCGATCCATATTATATGTGGATTTTACTGGCAAGAAATGAGCAGACTTGGTCAATCTATCAACAATCACCCATATGGAATTATACCCACTTTGAGTCCTTGGTAGCCCAAGCACAAAATCCATTGTAATGTGTTCCCATTTCCATTCCGGAATTAGTAAAGGCTTCAATAATCCTGCTGGTCTCTGATGTTCAGTTTTGATCTGCTGAAAAGTTAGACATTCTGCGACGAATTTTGCGATATCTTTCTTCATGTTAGGCCACCAATAATGTTGTTGCAAGTCTTTATACATTTTTGTGCTACCTGGATGTATTGAATAAGGACTGGAATGAGCTTCCTTCAGAATTTCCCCTATGATGGTTGTGTCAGCTGGCACACACAGTCTCCCTTTATATCGTAATATTTTGTCACCAGAGACTGCGAAGTTTGGTAATTTGCCTTCATCAACTTTTTCCCTTAATTTGCCAATGTACTGATCCGCCTTCTGGGTTTCTTTCATTATATCTTGAAGTGCAGGTTTCAATATGAGTGCTGATAACGAACAAATCTTTCTTTTGGGCACAATTTCCAGTTCTAACTTTTGCAAGTCTAATAATAATGGCTTCTGTGTGATTAGAAAGGAAGACATAGACTTTCTACTTAATGCATCTGCAACCACATTTGCCTTACCAGGATGATAGTTGATCTCGCAATCATAGTCTTTCACCAATTCCATCCATCTTCGCTGCCGCATATTCAGCTCCTTCGGTGTGAAAAAGTACTTCAAACTTTTGTGGTCTGTATAGATTTCGCACTTTTCGCCATATAGGTAATGCCTCCAAATTTTTAGTGCAAAGACAACGTGACCAATTCTAGATCATGTGTTGGATAATTCTTCTCATACTCTTTTAATTGCTAGAGGCATAGGCTATTACCTTTCCATGTTGCATTAATACACCCAAACCATTCTTAGAAGCATCGGTGTAAACTAGAAAGCGACTGTTCCCATAGGAGTGGCAAGGGCAGAGCCGTAGTTAATCTACGCTTCAATTCTGGAAACTCCCTGCAAGCATCAGTCAAATAAACTTTGTATTCTTCCTTGTTAACAATGTTAATGGGGTTGCAATCTTCGAGAATCCTTGTACGAATCGTCGGTAGTAGCCGGCTAGTCCTAAGAAACTTGAACCTCCGATACATTCGTTGGTGTTGGCGATTACTCACCGCTTCTATCTTGTTTGGGTCAATGAAATGCCATCCTTGGATACTACATGCCCTAAAAATACCACTTGTTCTATCCAGAATTCACATTTCTTGAATTTAGCATATAACCGTTTTTCTTTGAGAATTTGAAGCACAATTCTGAGGTGTTCTTTATGCTCATCTCTATCATGTGAATAGATAAGGATGTCATCAATAAACACCACCACAAATTTATCAAGGAACTCTTTGAATATCCGGTTCATCAGATCCATAAATGCTGCTGGAGCATTTGTCAAACCAAAAGGCATCACTAAAAATTCATAGTGACCATATCGCGTTCTAAATGCTGTCTTTTGGATATCTTCTTCTTTGACCTTCAGTTGATGATATCCGGAACGTAAATCAATCTTTGAGAATACCGATGCTCCTTGTAACTGATCAAACAAATCATCTATCCTTGGAAGAGGATATTTGTTCTTGATGGTCACCTTATTCAGTTCCCTATAGTCAATGCATAATCGCAATGAGCCATCTTTCTTTTTTACAAATAAGACAGGGGCTCCCCAAGGTGAACAACTAGGACGAATGAATCCCTTATCAAGTAATTCTTGTAGCTGGGTTTTTAATTCTTTCAATTCTATTGGTGCCATTCTGTATGGGGCTTTAGAAATAGGGGTAGTCCCTGGCATTCCATCGATTGCAAACTCAATTTCCCGATCTGGGGGCAACCCTGGTAGATCATCTGGAAACACCTCGGGAAATTCTCTAACCACCTCTACATCATCAGGCTTCAATTTCATTTCAAGGGAGGTGTCCAAACCATTAGCCAAATAGCCAGTATACCCCTTATTTAACATCTTCCTAGCTTTCAGTGCAGTTATAATTGGCAAAGAGCACGAATATGAATTACCTTTAAAAATAAACCCTCCTCCATTTACTGGTTGAAAGGCCACAATCTTCTTATTACAATCAACATTTGCACAATATTTAGATAGCCAGTCCATACCAAGGATAACATCAAAATTAGATATTGGTAGGACAACAAGGTCAGCGTAGAGTATCCTTCCATCAATTCGAACTGTACAGGCCCTCAACATTTGGTTAGAATCCATATTTTCTCCAAACGGAGCAGCCACATTATAACCAACTTTCAAGAGTTCTGGTTTAACGCCCGATTTTCTCATAAATGCATATGATGCAAATGAATGTGTAGATCCTGGGTCTATCAATGTAAGTGCAGGAATTCCTGAGATCAGAATGGTACCTGAGACTACGGAAGCATCTGCATCAGCTTCTTCTCGAGTCATTGCAAAGACCCTCCCTTGAACTTTATTCTCCGTGTTTGGGCAATCTCTCGCCATATGTCCGTGCTTCTTGCATCTGAAACAATTATTGGACCCAACAAAACATTCTCCAAAGTGATTTTTCCCACATTTAGTACACTTGGGCTTCTCAGTTGTATTTGGAGCATCTCTAGCTGTAGGATGCTTCTGATTGGCTTTGCCTGGTTTTTGCTCCGATTTCTTCCAATGTGCTGAATTTTTTGAAGCAAATGCTTGCCTCTTCTGCTGATAAGACCTTTGTATCTCCTTTTCGTCAGCTTCTGCGAGCAACGCTTTGTCAACTATTTCTCTGAACTCAGTTGATGTAGACATCCTCACATCTCTTCTAATTTCAGGTCGGAGGCCTCTTAGGAAATGATCCACCTTCTCAGCATTATCCCTAGCAATATAGGGAACATACCTACAGCCTTCTTCAAATTTTCGAATATATTCACAAACAGACATATCCCCTTGTTTCAGCTCCAAAAACTCTTTGACCTTGAGAGACCGTGCATCCCTGGTGAAGTATTTATCATAAAATATTACTTTAAATCTCTCCCACGTCAACCCTTCCAAGTTGGATGCAAGTTTACCTCCTTCCCACCAAGTTCTGGCATCCTTTTTGAGTTGAAAGATCGCACAAAGTATCTTCTCAGCATCGTCGATGTGCATGTAGTCAAAGATAACATCAAGTGATTTGACCCATTCTTCCGCAACCATAGGATCAGCCCCACCATGAAAATCAGGAGGTTCCATCTTCCTAAATTTTTCATACACTGCTGGTCCATTATTGTTTCTTGGTGGAGGTTGTCGGTTTTGTTCTTCGTTCCTTTGTTGCATGTTCAACAATTGTTGCATTTGTTCACCATACATCCTTGTCTGTTGTTGCATCAGCTCCGCCAGATTCTCAAGAAGGTTATGGTTTGGATTTGGGTCATCTCTTGGCTTTCTTTTGGGTGCCATCACATTCGTTATACTGCCCAATCTTACCCATTCATAAGCCAATAACGATCACATAACGATGATGATGACAACTAATATATTGTAATCTATTAAACACAATACTTAATAGATAAAAGTTGACCATATCCTTCAGTCGAGAATGCCCATATGCCATCTTCTGTCTGCAGGAAAGATTTAAACCTTCGCTCCGATACCACAACTGTAACACCCCCTAACCTAGCAGCTGAACCGCAAAGGGATCCGTGCTACTAAGTTGGGGAGTATTACGCTTTTAAACTTGAAAACCAATAAGAAGTAGATTTGGTAATGCGAGTACCCAGGGAAATAATGCAAACCAGTATTATTTATTCAAAACATTACATAACCTTAGATTTAATACATAACAAAACCATAACAGAGTGATCTTATTAAAAACAAAACATAGTCTTCCAGCATAGGGGCGAAATAGCTGGGAATGGCATATGGACAAGTCTCCAGCTGTCAACACTGAAGAAGATAGTCAACTCCTAGACATAAGCATCATCACCTGTATCATAAGAATCTAATGAGCTAATGACTCAGTAAGATGAGACTTCTGTAATATCAAAGTATCACGTAGCACATTTATCAATGAATAACTACTATATATATATATAGTCATGTTCTTGTAAAATCCTTTCTTCGGGTACCCTTGAAGTGTGGTACTCGACTGATAGTGATAGGCCATGGTTTTGAACTGTTCATATAATTGGATAAAGATGTATATGGGGTTCCCATCTTGGTTTTCAACCAATGGTATTAGCCGTATTCAACCTTTTTCATTCAGTGTGGGTTTCCTTGACCGACTTTCACCACAAGTATTTGCCACCATGTGTTGGGTCGCGGTCCCCGCGTCCGTGCCTACCCGCCATCAATCAAGTACCATACTTCCTGTTCTTAAACATTCTTTCACATACACATGTTATGCATGATCGTTCAATAACAGTCACATATGAAAATATCAATCAATATATGATCCTTATGATACAGCAAGGAAAAGCATCATCTTAACTCAAGTCCTGTGCCTATTGATGTGAAAAGATCAGTTTCTATAGATGGATGTGCTAAAATCCTTGAAGAAAATCCGAAACCTCTTTGGGGACTTTTATCAATCACCTTTGAAAAACTGTCAGATTTGAGCTATCTGTTTGATCGGGATTTTTGTGGCTTTTATAATTTTTGGAAGGAAAATATGTTTCGGGCGTTTTAAAGTAGAGTTTCACAGCTTCAAAATGATATATGATATGTACAAAACCACGTCCGGGAACATGTATAAATAAGGGCTCAAAGTCGGTTGAAAATCAACCTTTCCCGGACAGCTGGAACCCTTATCCAGACAGCTGGCCGAGAAGCTTCTGTCGGTCGTGACCGACCTTATCTGGACAGCTTGACATACTTATCCGGACAGTTGGCCGAGAAGCTTCTGTCGGTCGTGACCGACCTTATCCGGACAGCTGGACAGCCTTATCCGGATAGTGGTCGAGAAGCTTCTGTCGGTCGTGACCGACCTTATCCGGATAGTGGCCTAGAAGCTTCTGTCGGCCATGACCGGCAGTTGTCAGTCGGCGTGTCCGGCGGTGACGGGCAAATGTCTGTCAACTTGGCTCAGCCGGTTCGACCCTTTCCCGATGTCCAAATTCGATTTTCCGACCTGTTCCAGACTCGGCTGAGTTAAATCTTCGATATGCTCAGAACCAATTTTCGATAATATTAAAATAATAATTTAATATTATTTTGCGATATAAGTGTTCAAATGAAAATTTTATCGTATCAATTAAGTGAAAATTTTCGAAATTACTTTCATAAATTCTAAAATAATCCTTATAATTTATTTTGAAATCTTTACTTTTTAAATCTTTCATTTTATGTTGGAAACATATCGATCCAAGTATTGGACAACTTGTAATTATTGAAATCCATGACCATTAGCAAAATAAATAGCACTTAATTAAGTCTTTAAATTTTCTAGGGTATTACAATTATTATTTTGTAATCATTTAGCACATCGATCTCCTTACTGAGAAACTGAGCTCCTCACTGCAACAAAACATCTCACAATGACCTTTTATCATGTTAGAGGAGATAATTAACATGTCGTATAAAACGTAATGCAAATGGACATAGCAGTTATTCATGCTCATGAAATGTCTACTTGTATGCCATGCTTTCATAATGCATATTATATAAATGAATTTAGGTATTAATGGTTATTGGCTTAGGGGATAACCGGGCATTACACCTCTGCTTAGCGTACGCTAAACTTGCACCTTTACATACGTAAGCTCATACGCTTAACGTACGTAATGGCTTTTATACGTAGCCATTTTTGCTCCTGTCTGCCGTCTCAATATACCGAACACGTACGCGCGACGTTCTGAATACATATACTGGCTCCGATAACATTCTCATACGATAAGCATGACGCACGATACCCTCAAATGCAATCGTCGACCAAGTACGACAATTATACCAATACTCATACAGTATACCCGACATCGAAAGACATATCAAGCATGTAATATCCTAGAATTAAATATAGCCTCACTAGATATATTGGTACAGTTGTCACGGTTCCCAAAATTATTCATCCATACTGCATCAGTCCCACTCTGTACAGTACAACTCAGATAAAAAATGCGAAAAAATTTTTAGCGAAATTCTAAGATATTACACATAATCAACCGGAATAAAATATCTGCTCTGCTCATTTAAGTGTGTGTCCCTGTAGGTTCTAATTAATACGACAATGAGTATAAAAACAATTTTATGAGTCATAAATCATAAGCGACCTCTAGCTAGACATTATGACTATCCGCATTAAAAGAATTAATTCGACGACATGAATGAAATCCCGTTATTGTATAATATTTAAAACTCTCATTGCCCGATATCCTAATTAAGCATAAGGCATGGATAAGTCAATCTTATATAGCTTAATTAATATTCTTGATCTCAAGTTACAATTGTCCAATTCAAATATTTATCTATAACTCTTTATTGATCAATTTGAGCATTCCATGAATTTAAACAATTTAACTTATCAAGGACCCATTGATATCTTCTCCGTTGTATAGGACAGACAAGTCCCCTCTGGACAAACTACTTCCCTCTGCATAAATCGTACCATATCCAATCACAAACTGTATGGTCCCTTGTTACAGAAGACATTGGTATTGTGTTAAAATACGATACTCATTATGTAGAAAATTGTAGTGTCTTTAGGTAATAAGGACTTAAATAATATATAACATTTAGAGAAATTATAATGACTTAATCCATATATAATTCTCTTTATTAGTTCATATCCAATACGATGTCTCTATGTGTATCTATGATGTGATATAACATCTCATGTTCATAACCAGTAAAACATAGCCATCGTATCATCATTCTAGTAATCATATTACTAGGGATATCTAGAATAAATATTCTTTAATGCTTTAACGAGCTTTACTATCAAGTCACATACTTGATGATCGTAAGCAGAATATTAATTCAATAACATAATCAATCTTTTATATATATATTAAATAATAAATAAATGTCTTCACATTATTATTAAACAGTAGACTTAGAGCATAATCCTAACACTGATAATGTCAGGTTCAATCGAACTCGTTGGAATACTTTAAAGTTGATTATGAGACCTTAAGAATTCACTTCAACGCTTGAATGACATTTTCGATGTTTCGCGGCGTTTTGAGGAACGTTATAGACTCATCGATCGAACTGTGACTGGATTGTTTGATCGGACTGGAGATTCACAATTTTTGTTTCAAGTATTATATTATTGGACAATTCATAATATAAATGGAGTATCACAAGAGAGTCAATAAAAACAAACATGGACCTTTCTGGAAGGTGCTGTGCGCCAGGACCGACTTTGATCAGTCACCATAAATTCAAGAAAAATCCAAATATTCTAAAATTTTGCATCATACTATTGAATTAGCTTACCAATGAAACAAAAGGCGAGTCATTTCGAGCCAGAACGAGCAAGTTATGGTCAAAACAAGACAAGGATATCAGTCGGTCATGGCAAAATTACTAAATTGCCTAATAACCGACCTTATGAGTTCCTTGGACATAAATGGTGAATTTCAGCCATTCTTCAGCATAAGGAACAGAGGGCTTCAGCCCTTATCTTGGAATTCCATTTCGGCCCGGTTTCGAGCAGTTTAAACGCATAATGAACTCCCGAGAATCAAATTAGCAAGTCCTCTTCAGCCGGTTTCAGCGGCTTTGCCGGATTGGAGGTCTGGCCCTGGACCCTAAATTTATTTACTAGATTCTTGATGAGTTGTTATTTAGAATAAATGATTATATATCAAGTACCCTAGGGCTGTTGTTATCGATTCTAGCGGAATGGAAATTAAAACTTTCGTCGAATCACCGTAATGGGATACCGCCCACGAAGTGTCTGATAAAAGGCCACTAAGAGATTCGATCAGGGCTTTTGGTGTTATTTCAATTAGAATGAATATCCCTAATATTTATTATCAAGAATTCCTCGTTGTAGGTCGCAAATTTCAGAGTTTCGAATCCTAATTACAAACCTTTCAAAACATTCTTGTCCTCAAATTCGCGAGCAAGTATTTGATCGTGCTTTTATATAAATTGCAATTGAAAAGGTATAAACCGTGATATCCGTATGGTTTTGTTCATGATATGAATTCAACAATCCTACGTTTATATTTTTAAATGATTCAAAAATGATTTTCAATCAAATTAACGACTTTTAGTGTTTGAAAATGATTTTAAAATAAATTGTGTTTCAAAAGGATTTCGAATTTTTTTTTTGAAAATGATTTGGGAAAGATTTTATGTCAATACTTGATGACTGGTCTTGATTATTATTTTATAGAATGATATCATTTTATAAATGATTTATCAAGGATGCCTCGAAAAGTTATTTCAAATGCTATTGAAAAGCAAAGTTGCTGAAGGTTTTGGATAATGATTTGAGACTTGCGTCATCAAAGTTATGTGACAACGTATTACGAAATGTGGAAAAATATGATTGGAATATGATATTTTTTGAAGTTGTACCAATGTTGTGAAATTGTGGTTTGTGGTCGAGTAAAGCCAGGGAATGCCCTAACGAGGGATCTGGGGTATGATGGGGTGCAAACCTCTTACCACTCGACGGGTTATACAACCAGGGACAGTCTGACGAGGCCTCTAGGATATGGAGGTGTGCGAACCTCGTATCAGTATAGCCCATGTGATTATGGAAATGTGATATATGTAATATTCTAGAATAATGACATGATATGGTACTGCTTATGCTTTTAGATTGTGATGATGATGTTGATGTATTTTTGCACGATGATGTTGTTGCCACGATCGTTGAGGTCTTTGATCTGGGTGAGAATGTCCTTCTTCTGAATATACTAATATAATCAGTCATTGCAATATTTCTTTTATTGCACGTTATACATAGTCCTATTATCAAGTGCTTGCACCAGCTGTTTGCTGACCCCTTCGGGGGTGAATCCCTTTTTGGGTATTCAGGTACAGATCTTCATGGCGAGCAGGCACAAGAGAGGCACGAGGATGGCGAGTATCAGTGATATTGCTTCGGGTAGTCGTTCCCGTTTTATTCATGTGTTTGGGTCTTGGTTTGTATATGTACTTATGAGTACTGTTCTTGTTGATGTTACATCCGTGTGTGGGTTTGGAAACTGTCTTGGAGTTTGTTATTTGTATGTTGAGCTGGTTGTGACTATCGTCATGTTCGACTTGCCGGTCGTGATGTTATGGATATGTTGTATTGTCGACCTTGCCGGTTGACGTGTGTGGCTTTGGTTTGATGTTTGACCTGATTGGTCGTTGTGTGTGTGTATGTGTGTTAGTCAGGTTTTGACTTATGGATTCCCGGAATAGTTCCACGGTGCTGTAATAGTTCCAATCTAAGGGTCCCTCTTTGAACTGTAGTTCATTGGAATCGTGCCCATTGATTTTATTCTGATCCTATCTGAATCCCGCGAGGAACTAGGGTAACCTGTTTGTACATTGGTATCGTTCGAACTGTGTTCATTACTTTTCCTTTCCCTATACGCTTAAGAAGTTTGAGTATACTAGCGTATGTTGATGGTTACCAAGAATAAAATTTCATGAGAACAGTAATAAATCATGTCGATCTTTTATTCAAATTCAATACCTGCGAGATTCTATTCGTTGGACTGAAATAAGACAAAATCCTTCAAGATAGCGAAGTCACTATCGAGTTGAAATGCTTAGCGGTACTTCGGCTCGTGTATTTATTTGAATGCGAGTAAGATATTTTTACAACCCATCTTATTACCATTTTCTTTTTAGATAACAGCAAAAGTTTTCAAAATCTTTGATAAATCAAGCATGCCAAGTGGCACATTGTGCAAGTATATACTATCTGAATAAAAGTAAACTGTTATGTAAAATTACAATAGATACTATTTTCACGGTGACAACAAAAACTTTTTAAATTTTTGGTAAAATACGTGATCTTCAATTTTCTTTTCAAAAATCAAACTCCATCACCTAAAATTTTTTTATCTTATTCAGACGTTTTGAAACTAGCCTTATAGTTAATCATGCAAATTAAGGTTTGATAATTTAACGTGACACGATGATCCACTCGGGACAGCGAGATTGAAAATTCTTTCCTGATTCATCTTAGGAAAATAATAACCTCGTTGGATTATTCCGTATTTACCTATTTAACCACAGAGAGAATTATTTGAACTCGAGAATCGGAACATGAACTGCGAGGGACAAGATTGACGATGAAGATGTCTACGGGATATGGTCATATCCTGTACCCAGCCTGA
Organism: Orobanche coerulescens; assembly: GCA_033398695.1. NCBI lineage: Eukaryota > Viridiplantae > Streptophyta > Magnoliopsida > Lamiales > Orobanchaceae > Orobanche > Orobanche coerulescens. Next base: position 186,355,890 of record CM065801.1, read on the forward strand.
AGAATCGACCCATATAGGGGGGTAATATTCAAACTTGTTTCTATGTTGATTTCCAGCCTCGAAAACTTCCCTCAATTATTTCCCTGTGATTTTACTTGGATTTGAGTTTGAAATTTTGTTATCAATGTAACACCCCCAGACCATATCGAAATATTACACGCCGTAGACCTTCCCGCGAGGACCTACCAGGCTAAACAACACAGAACTACCAAACACTTGACCGACTGGAGTCAATCATTACAATAATACACACCAATAAGGTCAATTACAGTACAACCACATGGACCGATGAGGTAACACGACTAACGCAAACAAGATGAAATACAACTCTTTACAATAAATACCCACGCAGAGGTAAATGTACACAACAACGGAAGTCTAAATATAACTCGGTCGATACAACATAACCCGACCAAATGCTCAACTCTAGATTAGTATCGTAGCTCATCAACTCCTGTGCCAATCCTGTGATTGCTCCCCCGAACCTGCATGTACCTGGACGCAAAACAGACATCCACCCCCCGATTACTAGGGGGTCAGTAAAACTCCATTGTTTTACTAGTGAAAGTATAATAGTATACGAAATGCATCAAGCAGAAAGCAATCACGAATTAGGTAACACAATCAATTGTCAAAGCATTCCCTAGAGGTTTTGTTAATCAGAAAAACAAGTGGAGAAGTTTTTTAAAAATTAAATTCGGCATCTCGGGAGTTTTTAAGGTATAATTTCTTTTGGACCTCAAGTCCCAAATTACAAAACCTCTTTCGAAAATCGTCAAGGCCTCAGCCCGGTTCTTGTTTCAAAACTTAGTGAAAATATTATCACGTGTCCGAGATTTAACATCAAAACATTATTCACACAATCACTGTTCGTACACATTATGTACCGAACTTCAGAGGTCACGACGAACCGTACCTGGATCACACACACTGTTCGTACACATCATGTACCAAACTCCAGAGGTCCCACGAACCGTACCTGGACCACACACACACTGTTCGTACACATCATGTACCAAACTCTAGAGGTCTCACGGACCATACCTGGACCATACACACTGTTCGTATACCTTATGTACCAAACTCTAGAGGTCACACAGACCGTACTTGGACCACACACATTGTAAGTACACCTCATGTACCGAACTCCAGATGTCACACGGACCGTACCTGGACCACACACACTCACTTCCCAACACATATCAAACAACGCAACACATCACCACGAATAACACACCTTAATACAAATACATACGAACATCCAATCATACACCAAAATACATGTCCAAGTGTATAATCAATCCAACACAATAATCATAATCAACACAAGACATAAAACCCGAGCAATCAAGTCCAACACAAATCACGCAACTAACATGACCAAGACAACTTCACAACATTAAACAATCAAGAATATCATTAATACCAACAAACATTCGAATAATCAAATCGCACGAATCATATCCACGAAGGTAAACCAAATCATCATAAATCCAATATGTAAACTTTGTTCACAAGACACAAATTGTATAAGTAGAATACTTGCCTCTATAACCGATATCGAACACTCCGAAGAACACGGTTCAATCGGGAAACCTCGGACCCCGAAGAAGACAACAAACGGAAGAGTTCCGACTCGAGTTCTTCCCAAGGATTTCGTTCCTAAGACATATCATCAATATATCAATGACCGAACGAGGAGTAATAATCGTATAACGCCCGAATCCCCCTCTAAGACCTTTTACCGGACACCTTCAAGGCATCGATTAGGAACTCGACAAAACGACGAATCCTTAGGAATCAAACCATGGAACAACAAGGAAATTGGTAGAATACAACTTAATAATCAATAATCCACCACTAATCTAAGTTATTACGGATCAAACGGACGAAATCAAACAAAATCCCAAATTTCCCCCAAACTAGATTTTTAAGAAATCTAACCTTGATTCGGTCGATCGGAGGAGGTTATGGGATGATTAATCGATGTTAGAAACTCAAGAACTTCATGGATTGATAGTTGAACAACATATCTTCTTGTCCTCCAAGCCCCATCCGCGGAAAGGAAAGAAGAGAAATGAGAAAATGAGTGTAAACGTCTGCTTTCGATCATATTTATACTTGCCGGCCTTGCACGGGCAGACACGCACGAGCCTCCAGTTGTGCGCCGCATCGTGCGCGCCACTGTCAGGAATCTACCAAGACACACGAGCACGGAGCATGAGCACCTGCTCGTGCGCGTGCAGTCAGGTCCGCACGAGCGCCGGATCGTGCGCTCTGCTCGTCTTGCGGCCGACGAGACCGCGGTGATCTGCACATTCCGCACGAGTGCCGCACGAGCGCCGACCCGTTGTAACACCCCCAATCCGCTCAGGAATATTACACGCCGTAGAACCTTTCCTCAAGGATCTACCAGGCTGTTAATAATATCGAACGACTCAACAATGCCTTTAAGGCTAAAATGACTCAGTAGACCGATTTGGTCTTTCACTAAATACATACAACTCAATCAACACATGCCCACGCAGGGGTCAAGTACAACACACTCCCGTACAACGGGGAAAGAATACTGCAGCGGAAAATAAAATACAACTAAACCAATACGACATTAACGGGTCCTCGTGTGACTAGTATCATTCATCTTTCATCATACTTCATGTCGACCCTGTGCTATGCTCCAAAACCTGAATGCAATACAGACATCCACCCCCCGAATACTCAGGGGTTAGCAAAACTCCACTGTTTTGCTAGTGCAAGTATAAAATTACGAAGACAAGCCATACATATCATACTCCACGGAACATGATAATCATAAAAATACTTCCGGAGGTAAATCATTTGATCAAAACGGTTAAATCGAAGGATAGGGGTAAACCCGATATATATCTTGTAAAAACATTTTATGATCTCGGGCGTTTTGAAAATATTTTGAGATTTTAAGAATTCTCAAGCCTTTCGAAAACATTTAGGGACACAGCCCAAAAGTCATTTTCCGAAAACAAAGTTACGATAAAAACACACGGGGTCCACGACCCGATCATACCATAACAACCTCTTTCCCCAGATTATTCGCGTCCCATGCTAGCAAGCCACGGACCTCATATGCTTCCGTAGAACAAACCCGAGTGAATAACCCACAGGGAAACTATATCAAATCACATGTCACTGTAACAACAGTCACGTGACTACAAGCACAGATATGTACTTAACTAAACCACAACCATAAGTTATCCCGGCATCGCACTAACAAGCCACGAACCTCGGAGTCCCCACAAGATTACCCGATGATAACCCCATCAGTTATCCCGGCATCGGGCTAACAAACCACGAACCTCGGAGTCCCCGCAAGACATACCTAGTGGATAACCCTACGGCCACGCCCGACCCATACTAGCAAGTATGGATCCCAGAGATTCAACAATCCTACCCAGAGGCACATCACATATATCAAGCACACAACAATAATCACTTATCAAGCCAAACAACATTAAGCATCACAACCTCCTTTCAAAGGAGTAACAACCAATATCACCCGTCACATATTCGCCGAACAAACACACATAACAACACGTAATCCTCGGTAAATGATTACGGTTTAATACATTCACTAAATGTGATCACGCTAATGATTACGGTTTAATACAAGATTATTGTCATCATCATCATCATCATGTTTTAATTTCAGTTTGAGAGGTAGCGCACGCTACACATTATGTCTAGCGTGCGCTAATGGAGTGCATGTAACGCACGCTATGATTTATTATTAGCGCACGCTAGCGCAAGTGGGGCAGACAGTCCAGAAGGTACTGGGCTGATTTGGGAAATTCGTAGCGCACGCTACGAGTGGTAAGTAGCGTACGCTAATGGGGTGCAGGTAACGCGCGCTAAGACTTCAGAGTAGCGCGCGCTAGCGCGCTCAGAGCAGAGGACAGTAGGTTCTGGACTCCAGGATTTTGGATATCAACTATCAGGTGTAGGTCACAAGTCGTCCAGAAACAAGTCTAGAGGGGGGGTGAATAGACTTGTTGAAACTCTTGAACTCTTTTTCTCGAAGAGTGAGTTTCTTCAGCTGATGATCAAACAAATGACTAGGAGTCGTTTGTTCTTGGATATGTGCGGAAGTCAGCTGATGACGAATATAAATTAACTTAATGAAACACTTTAACAATGGATGCAGCAGTTAGAGTATGATGCAGTAAAATAGTAAATGACACAGGCAGTTTATAGTGGTCTCAGAGGTGGGGTAATCCTCTACTAATCCACTTTTCTCCAAACCAGTTGGAGATGAATTCACTATAATTCTCAACCAGTGATAAATATTACAGTGATTCACTACACACTACAACAGCTTCCAACCAGTGGAATTCCGTGCCGTTGTACACAAACTTGACTGCCTTGCACCTCTTGATCCTCGATCCTCGGATGCCTTTACAGTCTGCTACTTCAACCAGTGAAGTACCCCTTACTCAAGATTTAAAGACAAGAGTGTTTGTCTTCTCCAACTAAAGAGCTTCCTTGAATATGAACTTTTGGATCTGCTCTTTTTCTCGATGCTATTTGTTTGCTTAGGATTGCTTTGTTTGCTTTGATCGCTTAGAGTATAAGTTCGCACGGTAGTTGCTCGTTTCAAATCTCTGGATATATATAGATCACGATCTCGAGCTTCTTCCTTGTAGCCGTTGCAAATGAACAAATCCGTCCGATGGAGAGACTTCATTGTTTAATCTTTTACGAGCGTTGCAAGGCTGGATTTCCATTATTTAATTTCATCTTCCGACCGTTGTGATGACTTCTGCATGTGAGCGCCGAATCTTTTGAGTATAAAAGGATTAAAGTCTTTCACGGTGGGTCAGGATGATTTAAATAAATCATATCTCTTGCGGGAATCACTCCAATTTGTCTCTTCACGTTGCATGTGAGCTTTCCGTAATATTTGACTTTTCAAAGCATGCTGACGTGGACTTGGAGTACTAGGCTGTAGTTGAGTAGACTGATGTGCAGCTTACTTCTCTGCAGGTAGGTCGTCTCGGCTGTATACTGTTTGAGACTTGTCTGGTCAGGTGACTTCCCTGAGGTTCCTCGGCTGCAGTCTGGTCAAGCTTCTCTGATAAATTTTAGTTGACCAGGGCTACTCAGGTTGGAGTCGGCTATACTTCTCTGATAGACTAGACTGTACTTTAGTACTTAGCCGATTTCCAGCCTAACTAACTTTGGCCTACAGAAGATACTCATTTGGTTCTTCTTTACATTTTGCCAATTTTATACTTAACACATTTTGGCCTATGGAAGATACTCATTTGGTTCTTCCTTACATTTTGCCAATAAATAAACATTTGATTTTAAATTAATGACATCATCAAAATCTAACAAGTATTCCTAACAAATTCCCCCTATTTTGATGATGGCAAAACTAAGTAAGAAATCAAATGGCCAAGACTGCACTTAAGTGCGAGACAAAACTGAAATCAGTCTAATATTGAGACAACTGGAAAATTGTCATTCAACAGACTGTTCATAAAATTTTCTGATTTTATCATAGAATTTATACAAGAATGTTTAAGTACAGAAAAATAAAATTACAAGTAAGAAAATAATTAAAATTATCTGCCTCTTCCTCTGCCTCTTGAGCAGTGCTTGGCAGCGAATGAATGGTTTGGCTCAATGGGTCTTACCTTGGTGGAGCAAGGCCATACTTCCTTTTCACCACTAGGGCTGCGAAGTCCTGCTCCTCCTGCGATCTGAATTTGTTTTCAAGGCAGACTCGCTTGATTTCCTCCTGTAGTTGTAGTTCATCAAGTTCACCATCCATGCGGACTGGTGCTTCTTCAGCTCTGAATTTAGGGATCATGGGAAAAGCTTTTTGTTCTTTTGCATGCTTCTTTAGAATAGCCCAAAGCTTGGGATGAACTGCTTCCATCCAGTTGATGAAAATCTCCTGTGGGGAGAGTTTGTCATCCTGAAGAAGTTCCCAGACATAAAAGTCTCTGATGAACTTCTTCCTAGCAGCTCCCCATATTTCAATAGCTTCAAGTGGGCAAAAATCTTCCACATACCACAGCTCCAGACCTTCCCACTCAAGAGTAGGTTCGAAGCCGCCTCTGGTCCTTCTGCGCTTCCCTTCAGGCTGGTCAGCCTTGTCTTCTGAATCTACAGGTTCCTTCCTCTTCAGGCTAGAGGGTCCTTCCAGCTGGGGGACATCCTGCTTTTTCTTACTTCTGAATTCTCTCCCTTCCCCCTTAATCCTCTCTTCCCCCTTAATCCTCTCTTCCCCCTTTTTGCCAGCATCAATGAGGGTTGTTAATTGTTGCTCCATGCGGCTCATCCAGTCAGACATGCCAAAAGGCATTACATTGTTTGTAGGAGGAGGAGGTGAGAATCTGTCTCTGCGGCAGGTGTCAATATTGGCATTAATCTGTTGAAGGTCGGGAGTGACTGTGTTGACAGCAGCTCCCCAATGGTGTCTCGACAATCTGCTTGATCGGCTCGGTCATGTTGGGAGATAAGCGAGGCGATGGGGAGTGTTCTCCCGATCCTTGACAAGGGAGCCACTCATTGCGGGCTCTGTCTGCAGCAGGGAGGTCAGATAGAGTCTTCTCTGGGGTGCCTGACCTGGAGTCCTCTGCCATCTCTGCATCTAGGCTGGTGTACCGGGGAGGCACAACAATCCTATCTGCAGCTTCGTTGGTAGGCTCTGGCTCCTTCTCTTCCTCCTTTTCTCTTTCTTCCTCTTTCCCTTCTTCGTCATCAGATTTCTCTTTTTCTTTCTCCTCATCTTTTTCTCTCTCTTCTCCAGCCGCCACACCAGCTCCTCCTTCACCTCCATCATCATGATCATCATCATCATCATCCTTAGCATCATCTTTTTCCTTCTCTCCTTCATCAGCATCATCATCTTCCTTACTTTCTTCTTCTTTTTCTTGCTCCACTTCTTCTCCTTCTTCTTCATCTTCCTCATCTTCCACTTCTTCTGTTTTTTCAATTTCCTCTGTCTCCTTTTCAACTGGTATGTTTTCTTCTTGTTCTTCTTTTGCTTCTTCATCCTCCTCAACTAAATTGATAATTTCATTTTCTTCATCAACTTCCTCTATCCTAATCTCCTTTTCTTCTTTCTCCTCCTCCTCTTCTCCAAAGGTACCATCAAAAACACTTAACATTATAGAGTGGATAAAATGGTCCATGTTAGTCTCAAAGTGTGACATGAACCAGTTATCCTGGAGGAGTAAGGTCAAATCTGACTCTTTACAAAAATCAGTCAGGACATCCTCCGTGGCTTGGGGGTATTCCCAACCACTAGTTTCAATAAAAATTTGAAAATTTGAAAAGGACATGGTTTTAAGGGTTTTCCACTCCTTAAAAATATTGACAAAAGAATGTTTTTCTGCTTGTGGCTTGACAAGCTGTAGTTGTTCTATGGAAAGATTAAAAGTGTTATTTTCTAAAAGATTGAATGAGTAGTCTGCTTGAGGATTGATATAACAAGACCTGCTTCCTCTTCTTCGGTCATGTATACGGGAGGAGTAATGACAGTACAATTCTTGTTTCGGTGCACAGGGCGGTAAGTCTGGTGAGTGGAGGAGGCTGGTGGATGGCATGATGTTCAGGTGATCTCCTTCAACTGACTGGCTTCCTTGGCCTCTTTGGAGAGGGTTCGGGTGATGACCGCAGTTAGAAGGTCCTTCTGGGGCTGGTCCCCTTCTCTTGAAACGGATGGCGATAGGAGTATCATCAGACTCATGCTCGGACTCGGCTGCAGTTCCGACCTCAGCTGCAGGTTGGTCCGAGTCTGACAGATCGTACCTTGGGAAATAGCTTGAGTCTGGTAAGTCCTTCAATATCTGGGCTGCCCTCCCAGTGACTCCAACCTTTTTCTTATCATGGTCCATGTGACCAAGCCTCTTGTTCGGGTGGAAAGGGTCAATGTTTCCCTTGGCCACTCCAGTCTGTTCCAAGAACCAACTAAGATGCGTTCCGAACGCCAACTTAGTCTTAAACTTCTTCTCTCCCTCGAGCCATTCGACCTTGTTCACTTCACGAACAAGTTGCCTAAAAATGTAATCGGCCCAATCTACTTCCTCTCGCTGAATAAGCGCACCCAACACCATGAACTTTGAGGATGATAGTTGGTCATAGCTTCCTGCCATTCCCATGACTATTTTATTTGTGATGTCCAGCGCGACTCGATAGACTCTTTTCAACTCATTTCTTTTCGCCGTGAACTTCAACTTCTCCGGGACATTTTCAAGCTTAATCGCCTTCCATGTTTCGGCGGGTGATTGTTTGAGTGCTTCGACCGCCAAGCCGCTATTTTTCATCCCGAATACAGAGCGAATCTTCTCTGTATCTATGGTGACTGGTACGCCACCGACCGTGCTCTGAATCTGGTGCTGAATTAGATAAGCGTTGCGGTAAAATTCAACCACATCTTCTTTGAACAAGTGTTGAGGGTTGATTTCAAGAAACGGGTAGATTCCGTTCAGTTTCATCGCCCTGATTAAGTCGAGCATATCAAAGTCATCCAGTTGCTTCGGTAATCCTTGAAATCGACGACCATGGAAAAGATAACTTGGTCCTTCATCGCCTTCAAGTTTGCTCCACAAAGGATGCCATTTCGCAAAAGATTTTAGGATTTAGTGTGTATTTTGCTCTGTGAATTTTTAGGGTTTCTGAAAGCGTAAAGAGGAAAGTGAAAGGGTTTTCTTCCTTATAAAGAAGATGAAGTGACGTTTGGATTAGTTTATTATAAGTTTAAACGGTGGTACGCCTTTTCATATTCTTTTGAATTTCAAATTTGAATCGGTGGCCCCATTTAAAAATTTGACGGTTGATTCTGATTGGCCACCGTAGAGGTTAATTAAATGGGCGTGTGACACGTGTATTTAAAATTGCCACTTGGCTTATAAAATGTATTTTAAATGCTATTTCTTAAGCCAAAATAATATTATAAATATGGCAGATAAAATTGAAAATTAGAGATCGAGTTTAGAGAACTTAGCCGGTCCGATTCGTTGTTGACCGCTCTGCTACAGTGAGTTTGACTTCTACTTTGGTACTGCTGTCTGACTAAGTTGCTTCGGTGGCCTTCGTCTTCTACTTTGCATCGGCTTAGGCCGATTACGGGGCCTCGTCCTTCCTTCAACTTGCTTCAGAACTAGATTCCCAATCTAGTAATCCAAGATCTCTGCTCGGCTCTAGGAATCTCTCTTCGGCGGGGTTTGGTGAAGATGTCGGCTATTTGGTAGTCTGTCCGACTCTTTCAACTCTAACCCTTTTGTTAAGCACGTGATCTCGAATGAAATGGTGCTTAACGTCAATGTGCTTCGTCCTTGAGTGCAAAACCGGATTGTTGGTTATTGCAATAGCACTATTGTTGTCACACCATATAGGAACTTCGTTGGCAATAATATTGTAGTCCCTTAATTGTTGTCGATCCATAGGATCTGCTGCAACTACTGCTGACTAGGTATTCGACTCTGTAGTGGAGATAGAGTTAGAAACACCTTCTTGCTAAACCAGGATATCAGTCTGGTTCCTAGGAATTGACACGTTCCACTAGTGCTCTTCCTATTGATTTTGCATCCAGCGAAATCCGCATCTGAGTATCCTGATAGCTCGAAGTTGTCATCTTTGGGATACCACAGTCCAACATTAATGGTAGACTTTAGGTACTTAATTATTCTCTTAGCTGCATCTAGGTGTGATTGCTTCGGCTTGGACTGGAATCTTGCACAAACTCCAACTGCATATGATATGTCTGGCCTGCTTGCAGTTAGGTACAGAAGAGATCTGATGAGTCCTCTGTAGTGGGTTGAGTCAACTGATATTCCTGCCTCGTCTGCATCCAGGTGAGTACTTGTGCTCATTGGAATTCTTGCAGGTTTGGCTGATTCCATTCCATATCTCTTGATGAGATCTCGGGTATACTTTGCCTGATTGATGAAAATGTGCCTGCATTCTTATCTTCCAGAGATCATACTCGTCAACTGAAAAGACAGGTAGTCTAGAGTGCATGTGTTCCATTATACCGTGAGAGATAAGATATATATCTTAATAGATCTGGTTCGTGAAAAAAAATGAACCAACGTCTCCGATACCACTTGTAGGTCACAAGTCGTCCAGAAACAAGTCTAGAGGGGGGGTGAATAGACTTGTTGAAACTCTTGAACTCTTTTTCTCGAAGAGTGAGTTTCTTCAGCTGATGATCAAACAAATGACTAGGAGTCGTTTGTTCTTGGATATGTGCGGAAGTCAGCTGATGACGAATATAAATTAACTTAATGAAACACTTTAACAATGGATGCAGCAGTTAGAGTATGATGCAGTAAAATAGTAAATGACACAGGCAGTTTATAGTGGTCTCAGAGGTGGGGTAATCCTCTACTAATCCACTTTTCTCCAAACCAGTTGGAGATGAATTCACTATAATTCTCAACCGGTGATAAATATTACGGTGATTCACTACACACTACAACAGCTTCCAACCGGTGGAATTCCGTGCCGTTGTACACAAACTTGACCGCCTTGCACCTCTTGATCCTCGATCCTCGGATGCCTTCTGATCTGCTACTTCAACCAATGAAGTACCCCTTACTCAAGATTTAAAGACAAGAGTGTTTGTCTTCTCCAACTTAAGAGCTTCCTTGAATATGAACTTTTGGATCTGCTCTTTTTCTCGATGCTATTTGTTTGCTTAGGATTGCTTTGTTTGCTTTGATCGCTTAGAGTATAATTTCGCACCGGTAGTTGCTCGTTTCAAATCTCTGGATATATATAGATCACGATCTCTGAGCTTCTTCCTTGTAGCCGTTGCAAATCTGAACAAATCCGTCCGTTGGAGAGAGACTTCATTGTTTAATCTTTTACGAGCGTTGCAATTTGGATTCCCATTATTTAATTTCATCTTCCGACCGTTGTGATGACTTCTGCATGTGAGCGCCGAATCTTTTGAGTATAAAAGGATTAAAGTCTTTCACGGTGGGTCAGGATGATTTAAATAAATCATATCTCTTGCGGGAATCACTCCAATTTGTCTCTTCACGTTGCATGTGAGCTTTCCGTAATATTTGACTTTTCAAAGCATGCGACGTGGACTTGGAGTACTAGGTCAGTAGTTGAGTAGTGATGTGCGGCTTACTTCTCTGCAGTAGGTCGTCTCGGCCGTATCTTTGTTTGAGACTTGTCTGGTCGGGTGACTTCCCGAGGTTCCTCAGGCCGCACTGGTCAAGCTTCTCTGATAAATTTTAGTTGACCAGGGCTACTCAGGTTGGAGTCGGCTATACTTATCTGATAGACTAGACTGTACTTTAGTACTTAGCCGATTTCCAGCCTAACTAACTTTGGCCTATAGAAGATACTCATTTGGTTCTTCTTTACATTTTGCCAATTTTATACTTAACACATTTTGGCCTATGGAAGATACTCATTTGGTTCTTCCTTACATTTTGCCAATAAATAAACATTTGATTTTAAATTAATGACATCATCAAAATCTAACAAGTATTCCTAACATCAGGTAGCGCACGCTAACATAAGGTTAACGTACGGTAAGAAAGGCTGTTAGCGCACGCTACCAAAGGTACTTAGCGCACGCTAACGATTCAGTCAGGGGGTACTGGACTACCCGGTACACCCGTTAGCGCACGCTAATATCAGGAGTTAGCGTGCGCTAAGCTGGGTCAGTATAAATAAGACAGTTCAGTCCAACCTTCGTCATTTTTTCATTTCTCAACCATTTCGGACGAGATTGGGCGATTCGGAAAGGTCTTTTCGAGCTACAATCATATAGCATCATCTTCAAGCTCCTAAGTTGGATTAATCATCATCTAATCAGTTTCATCACTCCAAATCAAGGTAATGATTCTTGGATCTAGAATTCGGATCTTGGGTGTTTTGCTTTCGATCTCGTCGTGTTAACTCGATATTATGTTGGAAAATGTTAGATATGGATTATCTATCTTGGATACATGTATTTCTTCGAATTGATTGGTGTAATTTTTGGAATTTATGAATAATTGAGGAATTGTTCAAGAACCCTTACGGGTTGACTTTGGAATTTTGGGGGGTTTTCGACTAGATGTTGTTGAAATTCCGATTTAAGTATTCCTATTGGATTATTGATGGTATTCATGAAGTTTTGTTGGATTGAATCATTCATTGGAGGTTGGTTTTCGATATTATTGGGTTTAGTTGTAAACAATGGGAGATTGTTTATAACGTGGTTGTTTTAATGCCCCAATGAGTTTTGGGTAGTGTTGTATCGACTTTTGAGTTGGTTATGATCATGTTTGATTCGTATATTAAGCGAATTATTGGTGCTTGTGTTATTCAAGGTTGTTCGAGTGGCCGGTATTCTCCATTAAGGACGTTGTTCGTGGAAGGACTTTCTCGCCTTCGGTTTGAGGCAAGTTTTATACTTGTACTAGTCAATGAGATTAATGTCATCATATATGTGTATAAATGTGTTGTATCATTCCGAGACTTAGTCTGTTCATGAATTCATTGATATTAAGAGATCTTTCGATACGATACCTTTCGGCAATTTTGCCAAATGTTTATTGTTGTTCGTTAATGGCCGATTCAAGGCATTGTGATACTCATTATTAATGTCATTGTCGATAGCCGGTTCGCGGTATCGATGTATCGATTGTTGTTAATATAGATGTCAATTTAAGACATCGTTGAGATAATTGTTATTCCTGTTTGGATTGTCATTAAAACTGTACAAGCCGATTAAAGGCATTGGCTTATTCATTTCTCACCTTCGTCGTCGGTAACTGATTAAAGGTGCCGAGGCATCCTTCATATCATTGTTATCGAATTGCCGTTCGCAGGCAAATCGAAGTGTTCAATCATTCATCATATCGTTGTCATCGATTGGCAGCTCTCAGGCAAATCGAAATGTTCAATCATTCACTATATCATTGTATCGATTGACCGTTCTAAGGCAATCGAGGTATTCAATCATTCATCATATCATTCACATCGATTAGCCATTATAAGGAAATCGAAGCTCTCAATCATTCATGGAATCATCCGCTGCATCATTGTCATCAGTTGGCCGTTCTAAGGCAATCGAGGTGTTGAGTTGGGACTGTCGAGGATGGTGCTGGCCGACTCAAGGCAGCATACCATCCCAAATTGTGATACGGCTTTGTGCCGTGGCTTCGGCCCTATTTGTGATACGGTTTTCATGCTGTGGTTTCAGCCCTAATGGTGATACGGCTTTCATGTTGTGGCTTCGGCCCTAATGGTGATACGGATTTCATGCCGTGGCTTCGGCCCTAATTGTGATACGACTTCGTGCCGTGGCTTCGGCCCTAATCAATAACAGCTTCGGGCTGTTTCGGCTTCATGTGATTGTGATATTTGACAGCTTCGGCTTAGTGGTTTTTAGGCCTTGTGATTGTCTTGTTAATTTCATTGGAGCCTTCGGGCATTGTGATTCATATTCAATCCAGTTCTGGTTTGGTTCATGTCGTGTAATTCATTGTGGTATTCTGTGATTATGATTCGCCGTTGGGCACTTATGTTCTAACCTGTCGAACAGGTATTAATAGTATGCCGTGGGCATAGTATTTCACGAATGCTCGGTTCTTACCTTGGTTTGTGAGCATCTCGTATTATTATCATCATTGTACCGTTTCATTCTGCCTTTGGATGCATATCATGTTATACATGTATTTGATGTTCATTATCTGGATGACTGACCCCGTGGGGGTGGAACATGTTTTCATGTTTTAGGTGCTTGCGAGGAGAGAGTTGAGGCACAGGGGCATGACGATGGCGACGAGGCATTCGAGCGATACTAGTCCGAGTTGTTCATTGTTGGTCGATCGGTTGGAGTGTACTCCGGTCTTGTCGATTGTTGTCGTGTTGTATTACGACAGGATGTTCGTGGATCTTTGTGTATTTCATTTTGGCCATGTAGGCCACTTTTGTCGTTGAAATTCCTTATCGGAATATTTGTGTCGGATGTCATGGTAGGGACTATGTTTTCCCTTGTTGTTAATTTATTGTATTTTAGTCATGTTACTTTGGTGGATCTCTGGCGTGGGGTCCACGACAACGTAATAACCCAATGGGATTTGGGGTGTTACATCTATGTGAGTTTAAATCGTTTATCTAAAGGTTCAGTATCTATTTGTGGCTCTCTCATCTCATGTAGAGTTATTTTACTCCCCCTATTTTTCTTGGAAATAAATTCCTTCTCAAGGAATACTCTAGATCGAGCAACAAACTCTTTGTTCTATGATGGGATGTAAAAGTAATATCCTTTAGTTTCCTTAGGATATCCCACGAAAAGACATTTATCCGATTTGGGTGATAATTTATCAGTGATAAGCCGCTTCATATGAGCCTCACAACCCCAAATCTTAAGGAAAGACAAAACAGGTTGTTTCCTTGTCCATATATCATATGGTGTGCTTTGAACTGATTTAAATGGTACTCTATTTAAAATGAATGCAGCAGTCTCTATGGCATAACCCCAAAAAGAAATTGGAAGATCAACTTGACCCATCATCGATCTAACCATGTCTAACAAGGTTTTATTTCTCCGCTCCGACACACCATTCCATTGAGGTGTTCCAGGTGGAGTTAGTTGTGAAACAATTCCATAATTTTTGAGATGATCGTCAAATTCATGGCTCAAATATTCACCACCACGATCTGATCGTAATGCTTTAATAGTTTTGCCTAACTGATTTTGTACTTCATTTTGAAATTGCTTGAATTTCGTAAACGACTCAGACTTATGACTCATTAAGTAGATATATCCTAATCTGCTTAAGCCATCCGTGAACGTTATAAAGTATTGGAAACCTCCTCTAGTATTTGTATTCATTGGTCCACATACATCAGTATGTATTAAGCCCAATAAATCTGCAGCTCTCTCAGTATGGCCCGTGAAAGGAGCTTTGGTCATTTTGCCTAATAAGCAAGATTAAATGCGTATCATATGATTCTAAATCAAATGTCTCCAAGATTCCATCTTTATGGAGTTTGGTTATCGTTTCTCATTTATATGGCCAAACGACAATGCCAAAATATGTTTGGTTTAAATCATTTGATTTAAGTCTTTTGACAATTATATTACGGAGAGATTTGGAACTTTCAAGATTTATGGGATATAATCTCCCACTCATCAAGGCATCTCCACAAAAATACCTTTATTAAATATGGATAGTACACTATTCTCAATAGTAAAGTTATAACCTTCCAAATCAAGGCAAGCAATCGATATAATGTTTCTACCCATAGAAGGAAAGAAATAAAAAATATTAAGTTCCAATAAAAATCCACAATGTAGATTTAAATCATAAGTCCCTACGACAATAGCAACAACTCTTGCTTTATTTCCAACACGTAGGTCCATTTCACCTTTTGCCATTGTCTACTCCTTCCACGGCCTGCGCATTCACACAAATGTGAGCTTGACTACCGGTATCTAATACCATGATGAAGAAGTAGATAAATTGACTTCTATAATAAGAATACCTGAAGCAGCAGTCTCACTGCTCTTCTGTTTCCTCATTTCTTCTAGGTAGACCTTGCAATTCCTTTTCCAATGACTAGTTTCATTGAAGTGGTAGTAAGCCCCTTCTTTGGGTTGTTTCGATGACTTCTTGAAAGGTTTAGGTTTGAGTTTAGGCAACTTTTGCATTTTACCCTTACCTTTATATTTCGGGGCCATCTTATTCCCTTTGTTTTTATTCCATTTCTTTTGAACCACTAGAACATTAGGAACAACTTTTTTAATGTTTGTCTCACTTTGTTTTAGTATCCCATGCAACTCAGTAATAGTTTTCTCCATGTTATGCATGTTGAATTTTACTACAAACTGATTGTATTCTGAAGGCAGTGATGCTAAGATCATATCTGTAGCGAGTTCCTGACTGATAGGAGCTCCTACCCATTCAAGATGCTCAATGTAGCCCTTCATCTTAAGGACACGAGCACTCACAGAAGTACCTGAAGACATTTTACAACCATTCAATGCCTTCATAGTGGCAAACCTATCCTGGCGGGCTTGCTCTTGGAATATTTCCTTAAGCTGACCCATCATTTCATAAGCTTCCATGTCCTCAAACTTATCTGTAGCTCCGAGTTCATGGTTGCTACCATAAGGCATGTCACATCCAAAGAATCATTCATATGCTTACTATAAGCATCTTTTTGATCTTTGGTGCCAGCTGATTCTGGTTCATCAGGAATTGGGTTTTCCAGAATGTACTGCTTCTTTTCAGCTTTGAGAACAATTCTCAAGTTCCTTGACCAATCAAGGTAATTAGTGCCAGAAAGTTTTTCTTTGTCGAGAATTGATTCAATGAGTTTGTATTGATCGACGCCATTGATTCTACAATATTAATATGCAAAGTTATGCGTGAGATATATTTATTTTAAAATCTGATGATCAAGTAAATGCAAGCATAGCTATGACATGTCCCTCGCAAATAAAAGAAGTTTAGTTTTTATCAATAGAGATGACATCTTATGTCAACATGTTAGTATCAAATATTATGTATCACATACACATATATAAATTATAATCTAACGATCAAATAACCATAGACACAACTTTGGCATGTCCCCTGTAATTAAAAAATGCTTTAGATTATAATTTGGGATGACATCTTATGTCGTTTTAATCGTATTAATCCCAAATAAGCCATTGGTCCAAAACCGTTTTGTATAACCTATATAAGTCTTTAATCATTTAAAACATGTCTCCTTAAGATAAAATCCATACACCCTGCTTTGGCAGACCCATATTAAAAATGATTGAAAGTTTGACGAGTGTTTTGAAAATGGTTGGCTCTTGAGACTTATGTTTCATATCAATTGATTTTAATAAAACTATTTTATCAAAATTTGATTATCTCAAAATTATTACCATGTTTGCCATACATGTAAAAGTTTTAATGAGTTTGATTTATTTTGAAATAATGATTATTAAGCAAATAAAAAAATATGATGCATCTCATACAATCATATGCAATGTCAATATGATGAATCTCATACATTCACATGAACAATTTGGTGTGGTGTGGTGTTGTAACACACCGAAAACGGAGGCTATTACAGTGCCGTGGACCCCCACCGGGACCCACCAGGCGATATCACAACATAAACTTCAAAATCCCATCAACGTGGTACCGAACCACAATATTAATCAAAACCCTGATGTGGAGTATAAATCATACATATATCAACTCACGCAACCGTACACAGGATCCGAATTCGGTATAGACCATATGAAGATGGAAAATACCTTACAAGTTATAATACATTCATCCGAAATAAAAGAAAATGAAAAATCACAGTAAGACATAACCGAACATCAAAAGACTCCCCCCCCCCCCCCCGAATTAGCATCCTTCAAAACCCTTCGCCGCCATCGTGCTCTTCCTGTGCCTTGCCTTTTTCTCGCCCTGAAATACAAGTATTTCGCCCAACACAAGGTCAGCCATACATGATAATAATTCTCATGGCATTATACAATTCATATACATACAGATCTCAAAGAAACAACCAACTACTGAATATACCCCGCAAGCGTATAAACAGTCAGTCTCAAATGTCGAACATATCCAACATACGAACGACCAAATAGTATGGCTCAAGATGGACGTCACAGTACGCCGATCCAGAAATGTGTCGGTGCACATGTCCACCCCGTATACAGAATCCAGAATATACATGGGACGATGTACCTAATTAGCCTCACGAACTACGTCTCGTGTGCACGATCTAATGCGGAAACATCCACGCATGACCATCAAGTGCCCGGCTAAAAATCTTACACATAACCAATCGACATGCAGATATGACTCCAGAGATGTCACGATGTAACATGTAAATGAAACTCAACGAATTACACTTTTATCAAAGAATCGAACAACTCACCGAAGTGACGACAAAGCTCAATGAGACCAACGATAACAAGGGCGATAAGTTTGGGAATACAATCCTGCCACAATGATAACACGATAAATAACATCACCACATCACGAATCATATATTCACAGGACATTTCATATACACGAAACGCATAATAATCACAAGAATTCAACCATAATTATAACCAAGCAAGATAACTTGCCTCAATTCCGTAGATGAATAATTCTTCTTTGAATGAACAAATGAACGGTATCTTCATCTAACAATACTCACTTGAACAAGCAACCTTGACTGAAACGTAATTCTTCCAACAACACATTCATTTGATAATGGTATTAATTCATAGAAACAATTCGTAATTTTACTCGAATAGTTCAAATATTCCATCGAACATTCTAACGCTCCAATCATGAGTTATCATATACCAAGTTTATTAGATTCGTACACATTTTCTAACATTAATGGCAAGCATTTGGAGTCAAGAACATTATCAATGTAATATTATGACGATTAAACACATATCCTTACGTACGTTACCAAAATGGATGTACGTAAGGCTCAAGTATATTACGTACGCTAAGGCAGGGTCATTAAATGCGTAATGGCCATTGACTTAAGTGTCATGATCGATTCCGACCACCTACCCACGCTCGGTCCCACCCACGAAAGGCGAGCTGTTGATAGATACCGCATTACGTATGTTAGCTTTATGAGTGTTACATACGTAATGCTGCATACGTAGCGTATGTAAATATAACAAGCTAACGTACGCTAAGGCAACAACAAATACAAATGAAATTCTACCAATAACATCTAACAATCGACCGAGATTTCAATTTAACATAACTCATCAATATATTCATTACAATAAACACAGATATGGTACAACAATGCTCAATTTAATCGAAGAATACAATAGTAAAGACGAGAGTTAAGGTGGGTATTACATACTCCCCCCATTAAAAGGAGTTTCGTCCTCAAAACTAAGGGGTAAACAACTCGGGGTATCTTTCTCACATGCTATCCTCAATCTCCCACATAACCTTCTCGACTCCGTGTCTCGACCACTGAATCTTCATTAAGGGAATCGTCTTGTTTCTCAACTGTTTGACTCTCCTCTCAAGTATCCGCACAGGACGTTCCTCATACGAATGGTTATCGGTTATCTCGACCTCGTCAACTTGAATAATGTGGCTCGGGTCAGCAACATACTTCCTCAGCTGGGATACATGGAATACGTTGTGAATTCGACTCAAAACTGGTGGTAATGCCAAACGATAGGCTAAGTCGCCTACACGATACAAAATTTCAAACGGACCAATATACCTCTAGCTCAGCTTGCCTTTCTTCCCAAAACGGGAAACACCTCAAGTAGGGGATACTTTTACTAGTACATGATCACCAACCTCAAACTCGAGTGGTCGCCGACGATTGTCTGCATACAATTTCTGGCGGCTCTGAGCCATTAATAGACGACACTTAATCAGAGTAATCTTCTCGCGGGCTGCTAACAACATATCAAGCTCCGTACCAATGGATTCAGATAAGTCATCCCAACACATAGGGGACTTACAGCGATGGCCATACAATGCCTCATAAGGTGCCATCTTGATCGAGGCATGCCAACTGTTATTATATGTGAATTCCACCAATGGTAGTTGAGCTTCTCAATCGTTCTTCCAATCGAGAGCACATGCCCTCAACATATCCTCCAGAGTTTGAATAGTCCTCTCAGACTGACCGTCGGTCTGAGGATGAAATGCCGTACTGAAGTTCAACTGGGTACCCAATGCACGATGAACCGCCTTCCAGAAGTGTGATACGAACCGTCCGTCCCGATCTGATACAATACTCTTGGGGGTACCATGCAACCTCACAATCTCCTTAATGAATAACTGGGTCAACCTCTCAGGGCCCCACGTATCCTTAATCTCCAAGAAGTGGGCTGATTTGTTCAGTCGATCCACAATCACCCAAATCATATTCATGCCTCGACGGCTCGTCGGCAAGCTAGTAATAAAATCCATCGATATGTCTTCCCACTTCCATTCGGGAATCGGGAGTGGTTTCAACAACGCCCAGTCACGATGCTCAATATTGACCTGTGGGTCAAACACCTCGTCTGAACTCTACAACTTCCCGTTTCATGTTACCCCACCAATAATACGGCTTCAAATCCTTATACATCTTGTCCGATCCCGAGTGTATATAATACGGGGTAGCATGAGCCTCCTTCAGAATAGTGTTCCTCAACTCTTCATCTGCCAGTACACATACTCGATTTTTGAAGCGTATCAGTTCGTCTTCATGAACCACAAATCCAGGGGCCTTCACCTGATCGATTTCTTCTCGAATTCTAGATAAGAATGGGTCCGTCATCTGTTTCATCCTAACCATCTCATCCAAGGATGATGAAATCTCAAGCGTGCAAAGTTGTCCCTGAATGCGCACTAGACCTCAATCTCCGGTCTCATGAACTCTAACTGCAATTCTCTCTAGGTGGTCAAACGGGCAAGTATCTGCTCCTGTACGGTTTTATGACTCAAGGCATAGGCAACCACATTTGCCTTGCCCGGATGATAAAGGATCTCGATATCATAGTCTTTGATTAGATCTAGCCACCTCCTCTGCCTCATATTCAACTCTCCTTCTGAGTAAAAATGTACTTCAGGCTCTTGTGGTCCGTAAAAATCTGATAGGTAACTCCATATAGATAGTGGCACCAGATTTTTAAAGCAAACACCATGGCTGCTAACTCCAAATCATGGGTCGGGTAGTTGACCTCGTACGGTCGCAATTGTCTAGATGCATAGACGATCACTTTCCCATTCTGCATTAATACACATCCAAGGCCCTATCTCGACACATCACTATATACTACGAATCCTTCCGTTCCTTTAGGTAGAACCAAAACGGCTGCTGAAATCAGTCTACTCTTGAGTTCATCAAAACTTTGCTGGCATGCTTCTGACCACAAAAATTTCTTATCTTTCCTCAACAGATTAGTCATCGGTTGAGCAATCTTGGAAAAACCTTCCACGAACCGTCGATAATAGCCTGCTAGACCCAGAAAACTACGAACTTCTTTCATGTTCTTTGGAGGTATCCAGTCTCGGATTGTTTCTGTCTTCTGTGGGTCTACTCTCACTCCATATGCTGATATTACGTATCCCAGAAAAATAACTTCAGGCATCCAGAATTCACACTTAGAAAATTTTCCATAGAGTTGTTCTCGCCTTAACACATCGAGAACCTAGCGGAGGTGACACTCATGCTCTTCATGGTCATGAGATTAAATCAGAATGTCGTCAATAAAAACGACTACAAAGTGATCCAAATAATTAATAAAAACCCGATTCATCAACTCCATGAACACTGCCGGTGCATTAGTCAGTCCGAGTGGCATGACAACGAACTCGTAATGCCCATAGCGATGCGAAAAGCTATCTTCGGAATATCAGACTCTCGAATCCACAATTGGTGGTACCCGGATCTCAAGTCAATCTTGGAAAATACAGAGGCTCCCTAGAGATGATCCAGAAAATCATCGATACGAGGTAATGAATATTTGTTCTTGATTGTTACTTTGTTTAGCTCACGGTAGTCAATACATAAAAGCGATCCGTCTTTCTTCCGTACAAATAGCACTAGCGCTCCCCAAGGGGATGCACTAGGTCGAATATAACCTTTCTCGGTCAACTCCTCAAGCTGGCTCTTCAACTCCTGCATCTCGCGGTGCCATACGATATGGTGCTTTCGAAAGCGGGGACATCCCTGGCTCCAACTCAATGGCGAATTCTACCTCTCGCTGTGGGGTAATCCTGGCAGCTCATCTGTGAAAACATCTGGGTAGTCTCGAACTACCGAAATATCGGCCAACTCATTTGGTGGTCGGTTGTCTTGGTCATGTAACACCGATTAACCAACACACCTGGTTCGATAGTTTCATTGCCTTCATAGCGATGACTCTCCGGAATGACAGGATTATCATCTTAAAAAAATACACTCAACGCCATCATCAAATGTGACGGTCACTATTTGCTTCTGAGGCGCTAAATACGGCATCATGACGATCCATCCAATCGATACCCAAGATTACATCATCTTTAGGTAAATCGACCAAAATCAAGTCGACAACCACTCACGTTCGCTCATACGAATCGAGCAGGTTCTATACTTTACGATTCCCAACAATTCTTCTACTATTAGGTAGACCAATGACATATGGTTCACAATCGGTAACATGATCTAATTGCAAACAACTCAACCAAGAAGAAGACAGAAAGGAGTGTGAAACCTTTGGTATCAAAAAGGACACAAATGGGTTGAGAGTGAATCTCGAGGGTACCTGCAATCATGCTGGCTTCGGGATCGTCATCTTTCTTCATCTCATAGACTCTGGGTTTTGCAACTCTGGTACCAGGTGTACCAGCTTGATTTCCACGGACCATCCCTTTATTTGCCCCGTTTGTCTGATAAGAAGCGGACGGAGGTACACGGTCTTGGACAAAAGACTGTACTGGAGCAAGAGATGCTACTGGAGCATGCCAGGGTCCACCCCTGCAATAGCGAGCACAATGTCCATTCTTCCCACAAGTGTGGCAGGCAACGACCGGCTTCGGGAATTTGGAGCTGACGTGTCCCTGCTCCCCATAGTTATAACACACGAGATGAGCTGATTGCTCGAGAGTGCGATCCAATCGGCTTTGGCGCCATAGGTGGCCGCTCAGAAGGATTTGGTATAGGCTGGGGCTTTCTGAACGTCCCAGATTCTTTGTTTGTCAGTGCAGTTCTGGATCTCTTGTTGGAAGAATGAGGCTGTTTCTTGGAAATCTCTTTCACAGTAAGTTTGTATTCCAGAGCCTTCTCGATAAACTCTGGTAGGGTCGTACAGTGGTGATTGAGCAATTGCATCCTCATTCGGGGTTTCTACCTCTTGAGGAAATATTTGATCTTATCAACTTCCGAACGGACAACTGACGTAACAAAAGAAAGAAGTGCCTGGAATTTCTCGGCAATAGTTAACACATCCTCGTCCTCAGATGGATCGGGATTCAACAATTCTGACAATTTGGCTTCGCGGAGTGGTGCAGGATAGTAGCGATCTAGCATAAGATTCTTGAATTCCTCCCAAGTACTCGCGCCATCAGCAGGCCTCACAGAAAGCCACCAAGTATGGGCACTCCTACTAAGGTAGTAGTGCCCACGACAACTCGATTCTCCTCTGGGCACTCCACCATATCGAACAGTTTCTCGAGATACTCTAACCAGTGTACAATGTCAGCAGGCTCAGATGAGACTTCAAAGGTTGGAGGTCTCTGACGCGATATGTCGCTAATAATTTGGCTCACGATCCCGCCGTGCACTAGAGGAGGAGGCTGCTGCCACTGCTGTTGGCCAGTAGTATTCCTCTGCATAGATTCCATCAGCTGACCCATTTGGGTCATCTGGGCCATCATGCCCTGCATCACAACGTAAGGATCGACACGCACGTCCTCATGTATAGTGTGGTGTGATTGGTCCCTAAAAGGCGAATCACTGCCCGTGGAGCTCTGCTCTACATTCGCGTGCCTATTAGCTAGTGGTATCGGGATTCGGCCCCTTCTGCGGCCTCGTCCCCCTCTGCCACGACCTCTCAGAGTTCTTTTCATACTGGAAGAATCAAATCATAATGATAATCATAAGTACAGTTCAAGATATCAATCAAAATTCATGCTAAGTTAATAGCAACCAGGAATTATATATTCAAGAAAGCAGTTCGTAATGAATCACTGGCAGCGCAGGTGCTACACACTCAATATCATATCGACATCAAGTCGAACCAGTTCCAATCACACAATCAATTTAGGATTTCCTTAGAAAATCAAATAGATAAATCTTACCACACATTATCAAGATGCCAAGATCAGTAAAGAGATCAGTTCATCATCAATTTTAAATCATGGCTCATGAGAAACATACCGTATTCGACGGGTCAGGCGCCTGCACAGGTCATATGTGGCACGAAGGTTTCTTGATGCTAATTCGATCTACAATGACTCAAAAGAAAAGAAGCTCTGATACCATCTTCTGTAACACCCTAAAAACAACGGCTATTACAGTGCCGTGGACCCCCACCGGGACCCACCAGGCGATATCACAACATGAACTTTAAAATCCCATCAACGTGGTACCGAACCACAATATTAATCAAAACTCCAATGTAGAGTATAAATCATACATATATCAACTCACGCAATCGTACACAGGATCCAAATTTGGTATAGACCATATGAAGATGGAAAATACCTTACAAGTTATAATACATTCATCTGAAATAAAACAAAATGAAAAATCACAGTAAGACATAACCGAACATCAAAAGACTCGGGGCCCCCCGAATTAGCATCCTTCAAAACCCTTCGCCGCCATCATGCTCTTCCTGTGCCTTGCCTTTTCCTCGCCCTGAAATACAAGTATTTCGCCCAACACAGGGTCCTCCATACATGATAATAATTCTCATGGCATTTTACAATTCATATACATACAGATCTCAAAGAAACAACCTACTACTGAATATACCCCGCAGGTGTATAAACAGTCAGTCCCAACTGTCAAACATATCCAACATACAAACGACCAAATAGTATGGCTCAAGACGGACGTCATAGTACGCCCAATCCTGAAATGTGTCCGTGCACATGTCCACCCCATATACGGAATCCAGAATATACATGGGACGATGTACCTAATTAGCCTCACGAACTACGTCTCGTGTGCACGATCTAATGCGGAAACATCCACGCATGACCATCAAGTGCCCGGCTAAAAATCCTACACATAACCAATCGGCACGCAGATATGACTCCAGAGATGTCACGATGCAACATGACAATGAAACTCAACGAATTACACTATTACCAAAGAATCAAACAACTCATCGAAGTGACAACAAAGCTCAATGAGACCAACGGTAACAAGGGCAATAAGTTTGGGAACACAATCCCGCCACAATGATAACACTATAAAAATCATCACCACATCATGAATCTTAGATTCACAGGACATTTCATATACACGAAATGCATAATAATCACAAGAATTAAACCATCATTATAACCAAGCAAGATAACTTGCCTCAATTCCGTAGATGAATAATCCTTCTTTGAACGAACAAACGAACGGTATCTTCGTCTAACAATACTCACTTGAACAAGCAACCTTGAATGAAACATAATTCATTCAACAACACATTAAATGCGATAATGGTATTAATTCATAGAAACAATATTCGTAATTTTACTCGAATAGTTCAACTATTCCATCGAAAATTCTAACGCTCCAATCATGAGTTATCATATACCAAGTTTATTAGATTCGTCCACATTTTCTAACATTAATGACAAGCATTTGGAGTAAAAAACATTATCAATGTAATATTATGACGATTAAACACACTCTCAAACCATCCACTTCCGATTAACGTTGAACATGTTAAAAGTTTGTGTTTCTTTACATTCTTCATCATCTTTCCAATGATTACATTAAGTTAATCCAGAAATGGAATAATAACTTTAAGTTTTAATCATAATAAGAACATCATCCTAATTGTTATAATCACAAAACACTATCAACATATTAATGTAGTGATCATTACCTTCTTGAGTTATCAACACACCTGATTATCTTGAATATATAAAGGTTATACTTGTGTTCTTCATAATCCATTATCATCCCTTAAGAATTTGTTCAAAACATAATTATATCATGGAGGGTTTTTGAATCTCTAAAGACATCATGAAATTCTTCCTAATGAGTTGTTAATCCTTCTCAATATATGGCTATAACATCATAGGATCCTACTAACAATTAAGAGCATATTCATAACTCTAATCTCCTGATTTTAACATGATTACATAAGGGTTTTATATTGAACATGTTATCCCATGTCTTCATCAATCATTAAAGGAATGGGTCTAACAATATTATCATGTTCCAAACTAAATTTGTACAGAACTTCAATGTTCATCACGATCTACCAGGCTATTCTACTACTAACATCACCAATTATATGAAACAACAAGAGTAAGATAACCAACCTCAAGAAAAGGATGAAGAATAGCACCAAATCTTCCAAGATCACACTCCTAGCTTCTAGTTACCAAGCTATAATCCAAGTGTTGTAGCTCTAACACGAGATTGAAGGGCAAGATTGTGATTTAAGGGGGCAGGGAATCGGTTTTGAGAGAGGGAGGATGGAAAAAGGTTGAGAGCGAAATGAAAGGCAACCCATACTTTTATAACTGAATTGACATTACGTCGTTATAGATGAAAATTAACGTACGTTATAAACCTTACATACATAACCCTATGACTATTACGTACGTAACATATTTTCAGATGTTACTGATTCAAAATACAGATGTCCTTATGTACGTTACCAAAATGGATGTGCGTAAGGCTCAACTATATTACGTACGCTAAGGCAGAGTCATTACATACGTAATGGCCGTCGACTTAGGCTGTCACGATCGATTCCCGACCACCTACCCACGCTCGGTCCCACCCACCGAAAGGCGAGATGTTGATAGATACACCGCATTACGTACATTAACCTATGAGTGTTACATACGTAATCTTTGCGTCACGTAGCATACGTAAAGATAACAAGCTAATGTACGCTAAGGCAACAACAAATACAAATGAAATTCTCCCAATAACATCTAACAATCGACCGAGATTTCAATTTAACATAATTCATCAATATATTCATTACAATAAACACAGATATGGTACAACAATGCTCGATTTAATCGAAGAATACAATAGTAAAGACGAAAGTTTAGGTGGGTATTACGGTATAACCATAGATCTATTATGATTTTTGTAAATATCAATAGGTCGATCGGTGTAATCTTCGATAATGCCTTTCTTCTCGAATTCCTTGTAAGTTGCTCGTCTCCTTCGTCTTCCTTTTATAGCTAGAACTATTCTAAACTATATCTTTACATTTTGTAATAGAAACCTCGGGTTACATTCGAAGGGAGTAAGATGAGAAGAGAAATTAGAACAAGATAATAGGAAGGCACGGCATACAAGTCGTATTAGGAATATTACAACCATAATTGATCTAGTACGGCTATACCACCCATGAACATTAACCATTTAAGCATTCATAAGCACATATAATATATAAAATATACTAAATATCGACTATCGATAAGTTATATAATATATAAAATATGCCAAATATTGACAATTGATAAGTAATAAAGTTCTGAGGACCAAAACATCGAACCGGGTAACACTTTTCGTGACTCGCTTGTGTTCATTGACACATTTTGGACATGTTTTGTTCAGCACTTTTCGTCATTCAAGCGAGTTTTGATATTGCTTCGCATACTATTTCGACCATTCCACATTTAGGTTCGACTTTATATATTCACCATAAATTATAGAAAAAATCCACAAATTCAAATTTTTTTGAATGATTCAAACAATGTGTCAATCGGAGTCAGGGCGAAGGAGTTATGGTTGAAATAGTAGACTACACTTTCGACTGAGTACGGTGACACGACACATGTCGAACTATTTTAGCTAAGTAAAACTCACTAGCGGTTGACACGGCCCGGTGACTCGTAGTGTCATTTGACATGGTGGGAATTCTTTGAAATGCTGAAAATCCGACCGAATGATTATAAAGAGCCCTCTCTCTCATTTCAAGTGTTCTAGGGCATTCCTTCGACTCAACTTCATTCTCCACGAATAATTTAGGTTTTGTGCTCCAACATCAAGTCATAAACTTGTTCCAAACTTCGTAGAATCCGGATATCAAGGTTGCTCTCGAAGAATAATCTATTTCCTGGATTAAATCAAGGTATGTAATGGAAGTTCTTCAAGTTCTTCCAAATGATTCTTACTAGTTCTTATTTCTAGGATGTTTCATAGATGTTATTGGATTCCTAGATGTTATTGAGTGGTTTTCATCGATTCTAGCCGGGTAGAGATCAAATTCTTCAACTATGTCATTTCTTATACTCAAAATACCCGCTAGGTGTTCGATAAAAATCCCCTTAGAGTATGGATTCGAATTCTTCGTGTTATTGAGATTTGAATCAGTAGTCCTGATATGAGTCTTGCTATATTGATCACCTTAGTTTCGGAAATTGGGGATTGATAGCTCCTGCCCTAGTTTTACCAACCTCATATAATCATCGAAATACTAAAGGCAAGTATCTTGCCCATACATTAAGTGTTTTGTGAATTTAATAGTTGGTAATCGATGATATGTGCTGAATGAATGTCTACAATTAACTTTCAAAGGAACTGATATGTTTTTAAATATTTCCTCAAAGATGACTCATATGTTTTTGTTGTTAAATGTGCTTGTCTAAGTATGTGTATTAGTATTGAGTATAGGAATACCTTACTTTCGTAGGGTGTTGTTTTGTGTGATTGTGTCGTTTGTAGATTTAATGTTTAACCTTTGGTTGAGGTATGTGCGGGGAAACATATGTTTATTGATGATCGTGTGACATTGTGTGATAAAGTTGGTAACTCCTTTATGAGGAGGTTGTGCCATTCGGCGTGGTTGGAAAGGTACTTTCTCTCGTTGCTATGTGATTGGCACTAGCTGCATCATTGGGTTCTAGTGTTAATTGTATCATTAATTGATCATGATTATGTGTTGGACAAACTGGACATTCTAGTAAGGTACCTTGACTATATATATTGTGACTAACAATCGAGACATGCAGTTTTGTAAACGTATATGTGTGTTGTTGTTCTTCCACCTTTGGGATGGTTTGTGGCACCTCGGGCCGATACTAAGAGTGCAGTGTGGAAGTGGTTTTCCACCCGGGGACGGTCCGATGGGGCCTCTGGGTTTCAATACTAAGGAGTACGTCCGTGGGTTACCAAGTGGGATTTTCATCATGAGGATGATGTTGATGTTTTCTATAATTGTGATATGTCCGGAATATCACAACGTTTTCGTTCTCGATGTTGAGATACATTATACAGGATCTTGGTAATTGGCTAGAATGGCATTAGAATGAACTGTTGTGTGTAAGTTTTCCTTGGGAGTGAATTGATGTGGATAGTTGGGCGTGGACCCCGTGTTTCGTGATCGGTTTGTATTTTGGGAAATAAATATTGTTTGGGCTGTGACCCTAAGTAGTTTTCGATTAGTTGAGAACTCTTCAATCCCAAATGTTTTCAAAACTCCTGAGATCTTGTATTGACTTTCAAAGCGACCACTCGTTTCATTTCTACTTTTACGGTTTGAACTAATTTATCAAAATGAGAAATCTCGAGAAGTCTTTCGGTGTGAATGAGCCGTGGATTATTCAAGTTATTGTATTCTCGAAATGTGTTGTTTATGTAATACCCGGTTGTGAATTCATTTATTATCATACAGTAATTATCACTCAGTAATTTTCACTCTTTGTTAATCATTCATCATTCATATTCATTCATTGTGTTCACCGCTCGGCGTTTTCTGAATCGTGTACCAGTTATCATTCGTCTTTCAACCCTGTTTGAGAATCGAGACGAGAATATTGTCATTATCATCGTAATTGGTAGACTGTGTGTGAGGGGTAGCACACTACGTACTCTTTATAGCATACACTATTTGAGTACTGGTAGCGCACGCTATCTGTCAACATTAGCGCACGCTACTAGTGTATTTGAGGCAGACAGTCCAGTAGGTATTGGACTGAACTTGAGAATCTATAGCGCACGCTATGAGTAGGTAATAGCACACGATAGCTGTATTAGTGGCGTACTCTAAGTCATCGTAGTAGCGCACGGTAAGGCTCGAGTAGGTGGGGGACAGTAGGTTCTGGACTCCAATATTCTGGACACCAACTATCAGGTAGCACGCGCAACACTCGGTTAACATACGCTAAGAGTAAGGCATTAGTGCACGCTACAAAGTATACATAGCGCACGCTAACAAGGCAGGTAGAGTTCACTGGACTACCGGTGAACCCGCTAGCGCACGCTAATCTCGAAGCTAGTGCACGCTAAGGTAGGTTAGTATAAATAGGACATTTCAGTCCTATTTCATCATTTTCATTTCTCCTCCGTCCTTGGCGATCTCGGGCGATTTTGGGCGATTTGTGAAGATCTCTTCGAGCTACTATCATCTATCAACATCTTCAAGCTATTAGTTCGGTTTATTCTACATTTAATCCTCTCCACCATTCCAAATCAAGGTAAATTTTGCTTAACCCTAGAATTTGGATTTGGGGGTTTTCTTTTTGATCTCTTCGAGATAGCTTGCTATTGTGTTGGAATATGTTGAGTATGGATTATCTACCTTGGATATATGTGTTCCTACGGATTTATTGGTGTATTTCCCGGAATTGTTAAGTATTTGGGTTGATTGGGTGTGATTCACCACATAGAGAATTTATTACCGGAATACAAGTATCGTGGGTAGTATTTTTCGGGTAAATTCCAACATATTTTCCTACCGATGGGTTATTAATAGTTGATTATGAACTTGTCTAGGTTTGTAGTTGTCATTTCCCTTCAACCTTGGTACCTCGGCGTTCGTACCCTTTCCTCTCATCCTAGGCAAGTTAATTCTTGCTCAGTTAAAAGGATAATCATTCCTTTCGTTGTTGTTCATTTATATATATAATTCATTCATAGTATATTAACCATGTTGAGACTTGTAATTATCAAACTAATCATTTAATTCAGGAGGAGCAGCGGTTCCGATCATTTCATTGAGCTATCACTCATTGCGTTATTATTTCACCTTGGTGAGTTATTCTTGGCCCTTGTCGGATTTCTATTCATTATTATTCATTATGGTCGCTTTTGTTCTTTTGAACATACGGGATCGTATTGCGTTGCCGGGTGGTATATGTGTGTAATTTTTAGTCGGGTATTCAATGGTCATGTGTTATGCGGGTAATCCGACACATTGGACCGTGCACACGGTAAAGTGCCTCTGTGAGACTAGTTAGGCACAAGTGCGTGTGTTTATGCGGGTTTTTTGAACACTCGGCGACTTGTGGACTTGCACATCCCATTCGGGCGTACTATGATGCCCCTCTTTCAAACTTGACTTCATAACTGAGACATGTGAATATTCTATTTGTTCAACTCTTGAGGATTGTTGTTTTGTGTAACTGACCCCGTTGGGGATGTTGTTTTTAGGTCATGGCAAGGCAAAGGCATGGGAAGATCACAGTGACGACAAGGAGTCCCAGTGATACTAGTAGGGCCCCCAGTCCTTTCAGCTATTCATGTCTCCTTCACGTGTGTTTTCCGCTGCATTTCCGATTGGACTTCCATTTTTAATTTGGTGTTGTATATTTCATCTTCATATGAAATATATATGTATTCTGTAATCCTAGGTGTATTGTACTTGAAACTCCTCATCGGAGAAATTGGTAATATAATGTGGTTCGGAACTACAATTATATTATTTAAATCATTGTATTTCATTCGCCCGGTGGGTTCCAGTTGGGGGTCCACGGCACTGTGCTAGCTACCTAGTTTGGGGTGTTACATAGTTGGTATCAGAGCGTGGTTTTGAATACTACTTGTCCGAGTCATGTCTCATTGAGAATCATTATTCATCAGACTAGTATCATTGGACTTTCGCGTCACGTGTGACCTGTGCAAGCGCCAAGCCCCTCAGACCAAAAGAACGGTATGAATTCTGACGCCATGGTATAATTTCTGGCAATAAGAATCATATCATTCATCAATCATCAAACAACAATCCTCAATCATCATTTTCTTTTGGATCTTGTCAATCATGATAACTCATTAATCACTCAGTCAATATCATTGCTCAGTTGTTGATCTCGTGGATCGTATTATCAATCTTGTTAACTTGTTCAAGATAATCATTCCAGGAATTTCATCAGATAATCATGTCACCTCAGTTGATCTTTCATGCGATATTATCATATTTTGGCGTAATGTCGACGATCATTTTACTGCATTATTAATGTGTTCATTGTGTTAGAGCGTGTATGCTCATTATTATCGTTCCATAACGTAATCATAGTGCGATATTCATGCGAGATCTATAATTATCGTGTGACTTTCCTACTTCAGTATGGATAGAGCTGTCAGAGGACACAGGGGAAGAGGCAGCGGTGCGGGCCGAAAGCAGGAGCTCGTGTGAATACCGCGAATGCGAGGGATGTCATTAGGTCAGCAGTAGCGATCTTTGACTCGGTGATGATGCTACTCATTCACCGGGAGATAATCATTCACTATCAAGGAGTCGTACCCGAGATGTAACCCAATCGGAAGGTGTTCGGGTTGACCCATTCATATTTATGAAGGGCATGATGGCCTAGATGACACAGATGGCACGTCTGATGGAGATGATGCATAATTCAATCACTCAGACTCAGCAGGCTCCTCCGCCGTCACCTCAGAGGCAAGAGAGGAGTGTAAGCAGTATAATCAGCGACATCTCTCGCCAGAGGCCACCTACTTTTGAGGGCTCATCTGAGCCGGCGGATATTATTCACTGGCTATTTGCTATGGTGGAGTGCCTCGAAGGGCACAAAGTTTCAGTCGCGGCTTACTATATGGGTAAGAACGCTCACTCATGGTGGCTATCTTTGAAACCCACTGACGGACCTTGCACTTGGGACAAGTTTAAGACCCTCATGTTGGAAAGGTATTATCCGGCCCCACTCAGTGAGACTAAGTTATCAGAATTACTCAATCCCGACCCCTCAGCAGAAGAAGATGTTCTCGCCATCGCCGAGAAGTTTCAGGATCTACTTCCCTTTGCCTCATCCATTATCCACTCCGAGGCAGATAAAATCAAGTACTTCAGTAAGAGATTGAAACCTCGTATGCGGATGCAATTGCTTAATCATAATTGCGCCACCCTGGCCGAATTGATCGAGAAAGCTCTTACTTATGAGCTTACCGCTAAGGAAATTTCTAAGCAACAAACTTCATCTCCTGGCAAGAAATCGAAGAATCATAATCAGTTCGAATGTAGTCGGGAATTATTTAAGAAGCCTCGCACAGGCTCTACTTTTTCTGAGCGACCTCCTACGATGCCTAAACCTGTGGAATCTCAGTCCCGAGCGGCCACTTCGGCCATCACCAGTTTCAATTGTGGAGAACAGGGTCATTACAGCACCAAGTGTTCGAGATAAAATATCACGTGCAACATCTATGGGATTGCCGGGCATAAGGCCCATTTCTGCCGAAGAGATTCCAGATCCGCTCCGACGGCATCTCAGACCCCGAAGCAGTCGGTTGTTCAGAATCAGGCCACTCAGTCCGCGTCATTTAAGATGACAGGTGCAAATAAATGTGGAGCCCATAGTTATCAGACAGGAGCATCCTGTGCAAGTACAGGCAAGCCCCGAATTTACGAGATGAAGAGGACCGACGATCCGGAGGCCTGAATGATCTCAGGTAAACTTGAAATTCTATCTCAACTTGTGTGTACCCTTTTTGATACTAGCGCATCACATTCATTCATTTCCGAGTCATGTTTGAGTATATTGCACCTAGATAGTGCTACTAGTTGCGAACCTTATGTCATTAGTCTACCAGACGGTAGAAGAATTATCAGAAATCGTGAAGTTAAGAACTCTCCGATTCAGCTTAATGGTCGTGAATGGTTGGCAGACCTAATCGTGGTAGACTTAACTAAGGACGACGTAATCTTGGGTATTGATTGGATGGATCGTCATGATGCCACCCTTAGTGTCCGTAAGCGTATGGTCACTATCATTTTAGATGATGGAGTCGAGTGTGTATTTCAGGGGAGTAACCCTAGCTGTTCCGGAAGAGTTATTAATATGATGAAAGCAGTGAAGTTACTCAATCAGGGGTGTGTCGGTTATTGGTGCTATATGACCAAGACCGAGAAATCATCAGTGACTTTGGCGGATATCCTTGTAGTGAGAGACTACACCGATGTGTTTCCAGATGAGTTACCTAGTTTACCTCGACAGGGAGATGTTGAATTCACGATAGAGTTGGAGCCTGGTACGTCCCCAATATCGAACGCCCCATATCGTATGGCCCTGACCGAAATGCAGGAACTGAAGAATCTACTGTAGGAATTGACCGAGAAAGGTTATATCTGACCGAGTGCATCCCTGTGGGGAGCACCAGTGTTATTTGTCAAGAAGAAAGATGGTTCATTTCGCTTGTGCATTGATTATCGGGAGCTGAACAGGGTGACGATCAAGAATAAATATCCCCTACACCGTATCGATGATCTTTTAGATCAGCTCTAGAGAGCTTCAGTATTTTCCAAGATCGATTTAAGATCTGGGTATCATCAGTTGCAAATTCGAGATTCGGATATCACAAGAACGGTGTTTCGAACACGCTATGGGCACTACGAGTTTGTAGTGATGCCGTTTGGGTTAACTAATGCACCTGCAGTATTCATGGAGTTGATGAACCGAGTTTTCATCGACTATTTTGATCAGTTCGTGGTCGTTTTCATAGATGACATTTTTATTTATTCTCGTGACCAAGAGGATCACGAACTTCACCTTCATCAGGTCCTCGACGTGTTGAGACGAGAGCAACTCTATGGGAAACTTTCCAAATGCGAGTTCTGGATGTCGGAGGTGATGTTTCTCGAACATGTGATTTCAGCAGACGGGGATCATGTCAACCCTCAGAAGACGGAGGCTATCCGATATTGGAAACCTCTAAAGAATGTTAAGAAAATCCGAAGTTTTCTCAGATTAGCAGGCTATTACCGGCGAGTTGTGGAAGGGTTTTCTAAAATCGCTCAACCAATGACAAACCTTTTGCGGAAGGATAAGAAATACATGTGGTCTGACACGTGTCAGCAGAGTTTTGAGGAACTCAAGAGTCGTTTAGTTTCAGCGCATGTCCTTTCTTTACCGCAAGGGATGGAAGGATTCACGGTTTATAGTGACGTGTTTGGACACGGTCTTGGATGTGTATTAATGCAGAACGGGAAAGTGATTGCCTATGTGTCGCGGAAACTGAAGCCTTATGATGTCAATTATCCGACCCACAACCTGGAGCTAGCGTCTGTGGTTTTCGCATTGAAGATTTGGCGTCATTATCTTTACGGCGTCACCTGTCAGATTTTCACTGATCATAAGAGTTTAAAGTATATATTCACCAGAAGGAATTAAACATGAGACAGAGACGGTGGTTGGAACTGATTAAAGATTATGACATTGAGATACAATACCACCTGAGTAAGGCGAACGTCGTCGCCGATGTCTTGAGTCGTAAGTCCGTTCAAGAGCAAATGCTTGCTTGTTTGACTGTTCAGAAGGAACTTCAACCAGAGTTCCTAAGGCTTGAGATCGAGCTATGGTTACAACAAGTGCAGGGGCAACTTTGCATGCTAGAGATTTCATCGCCACTGGAGGAGGCAATCAGAACGAAATAGGGTTCAGACCTATTTTTGTTGCGCATTCGAGAGGATATAGATCAGGGGAAAGCCCCTGGATTTGTGGTCCATGAGGATGGACTTTTGAGATTTAAGAACTGGTTATGCATTCCGGTGGATGATGAGTTGAAAAACTCGATTTTGAGAGAGGCTCATGCTACCCCTTATTCTATTCACCCGGGGTCTAGCAAAATGTACAAAGACTTGAAACAAAATTATTGGTGGAGTAATATGAAGCGAGAAGACGCGGAATTTGTTTCAAAATGTTTGACCTGTCAACAAGTCAAGATAGAACATCAGCGACCGGTGGGTATGCTAAAACCGCTTCCTATCCCAGAATGGAATTGGGAGGATATTTCAATGGACTTCATCACGAGTTTGCCAATGAGTCATCGTGGCATGAATACAATTTGGGTAATCGTGGACTATTTAATTTACTCAGCTCATTTCCTTTAGATCAAGGATATGTGGGGTCCCGAGACACTTGCCCAGTTGTTCATTAAAGAAATCGTGAGATTGCACGGTACTCTAAAGAGTATTGTTTCTGATCGCGACGGGCGATTCGTGTCATATTTTTTGAAATCCGTTCATCGTGCCATGGGAACTCAGCTAAATTTCAGCATAGTTTTCACCGTCAGTCCGACAGACAATCAGAGCGAACTATTCAGACGTTAAAGGACATGTTGAGAGCATGTGTTCTCGATTGGAAAGATGATTGGTAAGCCCATATACCGTTGATTGAGTTCACGTACAATAACATTTGGCATGCTTCGATTAAGATGGCACCTTATGAGGCCTTATACGGTCGTCGTTGTCGATCTCCCTTGTGTTGGGATAACTTATCAGAATCAATCGGCACTGAGCCCGATATGCTCATAGCCGCCCACGAGAAGGTAGGGTTGATCAGGAGTCATTTGTTGACCGCTCAGAGTCGGCAAAAATCATATGCAGATAATCGTCGTCGACCATTAGAGTTCGAGGCAGGTGACCACGTTTTGGTCAAGGTATCCCCAAGTCGAGGTATTTTCTGTTTTGGGAAGAGGAGAAAGTTGAGCCCGAGATTCATTGAACCATTTGAAATTGTGGATCAAGTAGGCATTAATTGGCTTTACCTCCAGCTTTGAGCCGAGTTCATAATGTGTTTCATGTCTCTCAGTTGCGGAAATATGTTGCCGACCCAAGTCACAAACTTCAGTTCTATGAAATCGAGATCGCAGAAGATCATACATACGAGGAGCGTCCTGTACGAGTCCGAGAGAGACGAGTCAAACAGTTGAGGAACAAGGCGATTCCTTTGGTAAAAATTCAGTGGTCTAGACACGGAGTCGAAGAGGCTACATGGGAAACCGAGGATAGTATGCGGGAGAGTTATCCCGAATTGTTTGACCCTTAGTTTCAAGGATGAAACTCTTTTAAGGGGGGAGTATGTAATACTCGGTTGTGAATTCATTTATTATCATACAGTAATTATCACTGAGTAATTTTCACTCTTTATTAATTATTCATCATTCATGTTCATTCATTGTGTTCACCGCTGGGCATTTTCTGAATCGTGTATCAATTACCATTCGTCTTTCAACCCTATTTGAGAATCAAGACGAGAATATTATCATTATCATCGAAATTGGTAGCCTGTGTATGAGGGGTAGTGCACGCTACGTACTCTTTATAGCATACGCTATTTGAGTACTGGTAGTGCACGCTATCTGTCAACATTAGCGCACACTACTAGTGTATTTGAGACAGACAGTCCAGTAGGTACTGGACTGAACTGGAGAATTCATAGCGCACGCTATGAGTAGGTAATAGCGCACGCTAGATGTATTATTGCGCACGCTAAGTCATCATAGTAGCGCGCGCTAAGGCTCGAGCAGGTGGAGGATAGTAGATTCTGGACTCCAATATTCTGGACACCAACTATCAGGTAGCGTGCGCAACACTCGGTTAACTTACGCTAAGAGTAAGGCATTATGGCATGCTACAAAGTATACGTAGCGCACGCTAACGAGGCAAGCAGAGTTCACTGGACTACCGGTGAACCCGCTAGTGCATGCTAATCTCAGAAGCTAGCACACGCTAAACCGGGTTAGTATAAGTAGGACATTTCAGCCCCACTTCATCATTTTTCATTTCTCCTCCTTCCTTGGGCGATCTCGGGCGATTTTGTGCGATTTGTGAAGATCTCTTCGAGCTACTATCATCTATCAACATCTTCAAGCTTCTAGTTTGAATTATTCTACATTTAATCCTCTCCACCATTCCAAATCAAGGTAAATTTTGCTTAACCCTAGAATTTCGGATTTGGGGGTTTTCTTTCCGATCTCTTCGAGTTTTCTTGCTATTGTGTTGGAATATGTTAAGTATGGATTATCTAGCTTGGATACATGTGTTCCTGTGGATTTATTGGTGTATTTCCCAGAATTGTTAAGTATTTGGGTTGATTGGGTGTGATTCACCACATAGAGAATTTATTAATGGAATACATGTATCGTGGGTAGTATTTTTCGGGTGGATTCCAACTTATTTTCCTACCGAT
Organism: Orobanche coerulescens; assembly: GCA_033398695.1. Lineage (NCBI taxonomy): Eukaryota > Viridiplantae > Streptophyta > Magnoliopsida > Lamiales > Orobanchaceae > Orobanche > Orobanche coerulescens. The sequence continues at coordinate 186,393,704 of CM065801.1, forward strand.
GGGTTATTGAAAGTTGACTACGAACTTGTCTAGGTTCGGAGTTGTCGTTTCCCTTCAACCTTGGTACATCGGCGTTCGTACTCTTTCCTCTCATCCCAGGCAAGTTAATTCTTGCTTAGTTGAAAGGATAATCATTCCTTTCGTTGTTGTTCATTCATACATATAATTCATTCATAGTGTATTAACCATGTTGAGACTTGTAATTATCAAACTAATCATTTAATTCACGAGGAAAGACGGTTCAATCATTTCATTGAGCTATCACTCATTGCGTTATTATTTCACCTTGGTGATTCATTCTTGGCCTTTGTCGGATTTCTATTCATTATTATTCATTATGGCCGCATTGTTCTTGTGACCTTTCGGGATCGTATTGCGTTGTCGGGTGGTATATGTGTGGAATTTTTAATCGGGCACACAATGGTCATGTGTTATGTGGGTAATCAGGCACATTGGACCGTGCACATGGTAACGTGCCTCTGTGAGACTAATTAGGCACAAGTGCATGTGTTTATGCGGGTTTTCCGAACAGTCGGCAACTTGTATACTTGCACATCCCATTCGGGTGTACTATTATGCCCCTCTTTCAAACTTGACTTCATAACTAAGACATGTGATTATTGTATTTATTCAAATCTTGAGGATTGTTGTTTTGTGTAACTGACCCCGTTGCGGATGTTGTTTTTAGGTCATGGCAAGGCAAAGACACGGGAAAATCACGGTGATGGCGAGGAGTCCCAGTGATACTAGAAGGGGGCCCTAGTCCTTTCAGCTATTCATGTTTCCTTAACGTGTGTTTTCCGCTGTATTTCTGTTTGGACTTTCATTTTTAATTTGGTGTTGTATATTTCATCTTCATATGAAATATATATGTATTCTGTAATCGTGGGTGTATTGTACTTGAAACTCCTCATCGGAGAAATTGGTAATATAATGTGGTTCAGTACTACAGTTATATTATTTAAATCATTGTATTTCATTTGCCCGGTGGGTTCCAGTTGGGGGTCCACGGCACTGTGATAGCCGCTTAGTTTGGGATGTTACAGTGTATGGCTCGTATTTGCACTTAATACTTGCACTAGCAAAATAGTGGAATTTTGCTAACCCCCGAGTAATCGAGGGATAGATGTCTATATTGCGTCCAGGTACATGCAGGTCCTTGGGTAGCTAAACACAGGATCGTTACGAAGAATGATGGAGGGCGAATGATACTAATCACATGAAGACCAATTTTGGGTGTAGTGAGTTAGAGTTCATTGTTTGTTCTTTTTCGCTGTCGTACTTTTCTGTTTGTGAGTGTATTTGACCCTTTGCGTGGGTATGAGTCCTGTCAGAGTTATGTATATTTGTGTTGTATGTTATTGTTGAAAGACCAAGTCTGTCTAATGATTCGTAATTTAGCTATGTCGACAAGATATGTGATGTCCTGTTCTGTGTTGAGCCTGGTATATTCTCACGGAGAAGGCCTGCGGCGTGTAATATTCCCGGATAGTTTCCGGGGGTGTTACATTTATGGTATCATTGCTTAGGTTGTGGAAACCTAGGATCTCGGGTCTTGTCGTGTATTGTCGAGTCTTATCTTGTCGGATTGTGTCTGACTGAGTCGTGTCACGATGCATCGTGTGTGATGTCGGTCGTGATTAGTATCAAGGTGCAGCCATCATCTTCGTGCGATCTGTGGATGTAAGCCTCCTCTATTATATCTTATATTTAGTGACTTTATTAAATGCGTGTTGGGAGATGGAATTCATATTTGATACTAGGGGTATATTACGTGTGTAATGAGCTAGATATATTGATGGATTGGACACCGAGTAGTGTGGTGTGTTATGAAACTTTAAACATTGATATGTTTCGGAAAGTGTGTCGATGGTGGAAGTCATTGAGAAACTCAGATAGATGGTTTTGACGTATGCTTGAATTTGGTGTTTCAGAGTAGTGATTGTTGAATTGATGATTATGTATGCCGGATGGGCATGTGTTTCAAAATTGATTGTTTTGGATAGTTGTCGTAAATATATCTTCTAAGTTTGTGTTCAAAAATGGTTCTCTGAAAAGTTCCTTGACTTGAGTATGTTTGTAGAAAATCAATTTTCGAAAATATTTTGACGGTGCAGTCAAAAGAGGATTTAGTGTGGATTTTAAAAAGTTGTTTAAACCCTTAGCGAGTCGGCTTTGTAACTTCAAATGAAATCTTACGATGGTAATTGAAATATGTGTTTTGAAGTATTTTGGATATTTTCTAAAATGTTACCATCGTTGATCTTTTGTCGTGTTCAAAAAGATTTTGGAAATGATTTTAACATATTGATTTTATTTTCAAATGACTCGAATATACGATTTTTAAAAATCTTTCACATCATAAAACTTTGTTTTCTTTAAAAAAAATGTGATTTTCATTTTCAATAATAAATAATGAAAGATGAGAAATCTTACTTGGCTTAAATCTTAATTGGCTTAAATAATGTGATTTTCATTTTCAATAATAAATAACGAACCTGTACTGAAGTGTGGATTGAATTGAGTTGGTTAGCGCAGGCTAGCAGACTCATTAACACACTCTAATTTTATACCTAGCACGCGTTAAGTGCATCGTGTGGGGGATGTGGATTTTTGCTTATAGTGGCAGGCTAGAGTTGAACCGTGTGGTGTCAAGCCGTTGTGATGTGTTTGTCATATTATCGTTCTTGATGGGGAATTTTGGATGAGTGCCCAATTGTTGTGTTGCGTGGTTTGAATTTGCTTGTGACCAATATGATGTTATTCCGATATGAAAATTTATCTGTGATTGTTATTCCGATGTGAATGTTGGTCTGTTGAAGTATTATGTGCGAGTATGAGTGGTTTCTCACCCAGGGACGGTTCGGCGGAACCTCTGGGGGTCGATGCTAAGGGTCATGGCCGCGGGTTACCTTGTGTGTTGTTAATTATGATGATGTTACATGGTAACATGTGGTTACCCTGTGTGTTGTCAGTTGTGATAAGGATACGTGATGACGTAGTTATTTTGATGGCGTTGTTCCCAAAGAAACTGATTTTTGGAAATGTTGTTATGAATTTTTTTTCAAAGAGAGATGGTTAAAACTTATGATTCATGATTTTAGTAAAACAACCCGAGGTATCAAAAGTATTTTCAATTCTTATGCGGGAAAACATATAAATTCAAAGATTTTCATTTGATACTATTTAAATGGATACCTCATGGAGTTTAATGATTGGCTACCATGTGTAATATATTATGGCCGTGATTTTAACGATCTGGTCGTGATTCGAATTCTACGTGTTATTCGATTTGAATCGGTAGTTACGATACAGTATTGCTATATTGATCACCTTAGGTTCGGAAATTGGGGATTGATAGCTCCTGCCCGAGTTTTACCAACCTCATTTAATCGTCGAAATACTCAAGGCAAGTATCTTGCTCATACATTAAGTGTTTTGTGAATTTAATAGTTGGTAATCGACGATATGTGCTGAATGAATGTCTATAATTAACTTTTAAAGGAACCGATATGTTTTTCAATATTTCCTTAAAGATGACTCGTATGTTTTTGTATGTGCTTGTCTAAGTATGTGTATCAGTGCTGAGTGTAGGAATACCTTACTTTCGTAGGGTGTCATTTTATGTGATTATGTTGTTTGTAGATTTAAAGTTTAACCTTTAGTTGAGGTATGTGCGGGGAAACGTGTGTTTATTTATGATCATGTGACAATGTGTGATAAAGGTGGTAACTCCTTTATTAGGAGGTTGTGCCGTTCGGCGTGGTTGGAAAGGTACTTTCTCTCGTTGCTATGTGATTGGTACTAGCTGCACTGTTGGATTCTAGTGTTAATTGTATCATTAATTGGTCGTGAGTATATGTTGGACAAACTGGTTATTCTAGTAAGGTACCTCGACTATATATATTGTGACTAACAATCGAGACATGCGATTTGTAAACGTGTGTGTGTTGTTGTTCTTCCACCGGGGATGGTTTGTGGGACCTGCGGGGCCGATACTAAGAGAATACGATGTGGAAGTGGTTTCCCACCAGGGGACAGTCCGGCCAGGGCCTGCAGGGATCTATACTAGAGTGCGGCCGCGGGTTACCAAGTGTGGTTTTCATCATGAGGATGACGTTGATGTTTTCAATAATTGTAATATGTCCAGAATATCACAATATTTTTGTTCTCGATGTTGAGATACATTATACAGGATCTTGGTACTTGGCTAGAATGGCATTAGAATGAAGTGTTGTGTGTAATTTGTCCTTGGGAGTGAATTGTTGTGGATAGTTGGGTCGTGGACCCTGTGTTTCGTGATCGGTTAGTATTTTGGGAAATAAATATTGTTTGGGCTGTGACCCTAAGTGGTTTTTGATTAGTTGAGAACTCTTCAATCCCAAATATTTTCAAAACTCCCGAGATCTTGTATTGACATTTAAAGCGACCACTCGTTTCATTTCTACTTTTACGGTTTGAACTATTTTATCCAAATGAGAAATCTTGGGAAGTCTTTCGGTGTGAATGAGCCGTGGATGATTCAAGTTATTGTATTCTCGTAATGTGTTGTGTATGGATCGTATTTGCATTTTATACTTACACTATAAAATAGTGGAATTTTGCTAACCCCCGAGTAATCGGGGATGGATGTCTGTATTGCGTCCAGGTACATGCAGGTCCTTGGGGAGCTAAACACAGGATCATTACTAAGAATGATGGAGGGCGAATGATACTAATCACATGAAGACCAGTTTTGGGTATAGTGAGTTAGAGTTCATTGTTTGGTCTTTTCCGCTGTCGTATTTTTCTGTTTGTGAGTGTATTTGACCCTTTGCGTGGGTATGAGTCCTGTCAGAGTTATGTATATTTAAGTTGTATGTTATTATTGAAAGACCAAGTCTGTCTAATGATTCGTAATTTAGCCATGTCGGCAAGATATGCGATGTACTGTTCTGTGTTTAGCCTGGTAGATTCTCACGGAGATGGTCTGCGGCGTGTAATATTCCCGGAAAGTTTCTCGTGGTGTTACATTCAGCACTCCATCAGGTATATATATATATATATATATATATATATTTGAGTTTTTGAGTATACATCTTATGTATACTTCATGTATACATCTTATGTAGATAACAACTAGTACCTTTTGAGCAATTTAAATATATAAATCAAGTAGAGGAAATCTCTATTTATACAACCTCGGAATCAAAATATAATTATATTCATATGAAAATTTTAAAGAAGCATAATCTTTACATAAACAAATTTATGTTCATATGCACCTCTTAAAATTCATAATCCTAACATAAAATTTATATGTAGATCAAATCATATGTTCTTTGATTCTTGGATTATTAGTAGAACTAAATCATCATATGAATCTCCATATATCAAAGAACCATATATGTCAAGATCAAACATATAAATCAATATATATCACCATATACATATTAAGATAGGCATCATATATATTTATATATATATATATATATATCGAAACACAAATCTACTAAATTATATATATCACCATATATATAAATATATATAGATAAAATTTATATATCATATATATAAACATCATACATCACATATATGAACATCATATATCAACATTTATGATAATCGAAACAATAAAAATATACTAGTCGCTCCGATACCACTGTTGGGTTTTTATTGAACTAATAAGATTTATGATCTTATCATATATTAAAATAGTGCAGCGGAAGTATAAATATAATATGTAAAACCCTCTGAGGATCCAAGTATATTAACAAAGTACGAAGAACAAGATTTTTACCTCTTGTAGCGTGTTTTCGATCGAGCCTTCTAGAGATATCGCAAGAAGCGAGCGTCCTCTATGGTATCCACACAATGAACAAGTCCCGAGCATCTAACGGATGGCTAGCTCCAATTCAATATAGATTTCACTTAAATCAATTTGAATATAGGTATGTTTTTTATTATGGTAAGAACAAGAACACCAAGAATTTTATTCAAATGTTCCTGAGCTTTGATCTAAAATAACAACTATAAATCTCATTCAATATGTTATAAAGATTAAACTCACAAGATTATATGAAAATTAGATGAGTATTCTAAATACTTTTCTTAGTCAAAGAATCAATCTTCAAAGATATGAAGATATGTTCTTGATCCTTTTGATTATTCAACTCTTGAATATTATCTTCAAGATCTTTTGATAGAGAAATATCAAAATCAGATTTTTTATTCTCTGTACACAAATTATGTCTTCTCTTGTGTTTGGGTAAGTGTGAGGGCTATCACAAGACACTATTATATAGCCCTCTACATGGCTAAGGGTTCACCAACCATAATGTAACACCCCCAAAGCCAACCGGGAATATTACAGTGCCGTGGGCCCCACATCGGAACCCACAAGGCTAAAAATCAGTTTCGCAAACGTTACAGACACGCCAAAGAGGCAAATACGGTAATATTTTAAATACTCAAATATTTTTCAAAACATAATTTCCAATTATCGTCATAAAATACCATTTGAAAGCACAAGGCAAAGATACCGAAAGCTATTTTGAAATACACACGCAACGGATATAGACAAGACACAAATACATTTGCAGCGGAGTCATAACAACCAGAAAAGAATACTCGAAATCCAAATAACCATGCCATAGCCAGTATCGCCGGGAAGCTCATCCCTTCACGACCGCTACTAGCTCGATCTCCGAGTACCTAAAAGATAAAGCCCACTACGGGGTCAGCCATAATACTCAACAATGATAACGATCACATCAACATAAACAATTACATATCAGTGTAATTACAAGGTAAGAATATTGCCAATATAATCTTACCGTAGTAATCTTACCAATTCGTGGTAAATCATATCGAACCAACCTTTATCTCAATCCACACTTCACATTCTCAAGCGATGAATGAATTCAAAAATAACCATCTGTACTGTATTCAAAACGATACCAAGGTTCTCAAAAATAATATATATCCAATATGGAATAATCTGTCCATGTCCAATTATATCCACTGGATCTCACAATCGAATCCAAATTCTGATAAAAACCGATAACACACGATGCATTTGTAGATCAACTGCCCCAAAATAAAGACAAGTCCCGGATATCGATACAAATTATGAATGCACACACAATCAATAATAATAAGCAACAAATGCATCAGAACGAGAATATCAATGACATGATAACTCCACCCAAGATCGACAAAGGACCAACCACGAATGAGAATACCATTGATGTGGTAAACTCCAACGCGATCAATAAAGGATCAACGACCTAGAATACCAACGATAGGGTAATTTCCAACAAGATCAATAAAGGATCAACAACCGAGAATACCATTGATACGGTAAACTCTAACAAGATCGATAAAGGATCAACAACGACCGAGAATACCAACGGTAAGGCAAACTCCAAACGGAATCAATAAGGATCAATAACAAATGGGTTTACCAGCGGTATGGTGAACTCCAAACGAGATTAATAAAGGGTCAATAACAAACGAGTTAACCAATGATAGGGTGAACTCCAAACGGGATTAATAAAAGGTCAATAACAAACGAGATGACCATCGATATGGTAACTCCAAACGAGATCAGTAGGGAATCAATAACAAATGAGATTACCAACGATATGGTAACTCCAAATGAGATCGAGGAATCAATAACAAACGAGATTACCAATGACATGGTAACTCCAAACGAGATCGATAAAGGATCAACAAGGACAGATACACGAGAGAATTAAATCATCAACCGTATACAAATCACATATATGGGATCTCGAAGACAAACCCGACTATCGAACAGATCCGATTATACATGGACTATGAACGACCAATCAATATGACTCAATATGGACGTCACGATACGCCCGATCCAAATATGTGTCCGTGTACAAGCCAACCACGGGTATTGATCAGATACACGTCTGGTCTCATACCTAATCAGACTCACGAAGTACGTCTCGTGTGCACGGTTCAATATGAGGTCAAAACCAACACATGCTACACGTGCCCGCCCTGAAAATCCTACATATAACTAATCAGAACGTATTTGACTCCAGATATTTCACGATATAACATGACAATGAAACTCGAAGAAATGCATATCGATAAGGATCAAAAAACTCCCCAAGTGAGCAATGACATTCGATAATGAAACATCGACACGACCACAATGTCGTATTTCCGCTACACAACAGTTCGCATCATGCTCAATAATGCATATAATATTAGCACACAAAACCCCAAGGTAGAAGGGTCTGAAATGGGATTGAAAGTGAAGAGGGACGAGCTGGGGTGGAAAATGTGTTTCCTCTCGTGAAGAATTGAAAGACCAATTCTTAATATATAATCTGGTAGCTCGTTACGTACGTTAAGACCCAACCTTAATGTCGTAAGCCCCTTTAACGTATGCTACATGTCCTGCATAGCGTACGTAATAGTCATCCAGGGCTAACTGTCTATTTCGTGGCAAGCATTACGTACGTAATTTCCTTACCGTAGCGTACATAATGTAGCGGTTGACTTGCTCTGATGCCATACTTGCTTAACGTCGCAATGGCATATCCTTAACGTACGTAAGGCTCGAGGTTGACTACTTTGTCTACATCCGCACGAAAGCCGCCGACCTTTGGGCCCACTTGCCGACCACAGCTCGGACCTATTCGATTCCATTCATAACATACGTTATGTACTCAACCTAACGTACGTTAAGCTCCCCTCGTTACATATGTAAGCTCCTCTTGTAACACCCCCTAACCTAGCAGCTGAACCGCAAAGGGGTCCGTGCTACTAAGTTGGGGAGTATTACGCTTTTAAACTTGAAAACCAATAAGAAGTAGATTTGGTAATGCGAGTACTCAGGGAAATAATGCAAACCAGTATTATTTATTCAAAACATTACATAACCTTAGATTTAATACATAACAAAACCATAACAGAGTGATCTTATTAAAAACAAAACATAGTCTTCCAGCATAGGGGCGAAATAGCTGGGAATGGCATATGGACAAGTCTCCGGCTGTCAACACTGAAGAAGATAGTCAACTCCTAGACATAAGCATCATCACCTGTATCATAAGAATCTAATGAGCTAATGACTCAGTAAGATGAGACTTCTGTAATAGCAAAGTATCACGTAGCACATTTATCAATGAATAACTACTATATATATATAGTCATGTTCTTGTAAAATCCTTTCTTCGGGTACCCTTGAAGTGTGGTACTCGACTGATAGTGATAGGCCATGGTTTTCGGAACCTGTTCATATAATTGGCCAATAAAATATGTATACGGGGGTTCCCATACTGGCTTTTCAACCAATGGTATTAGCCGTATTCAACCTTTTTCATTCAGTGTGGGTTTCCTTGACCGACTTTCAGCCGCAAGTATTTGCCACCATGTGTTGGGTCCGCCGGTCCCCCGCGTCCCGTGCCTACCCGCCATCAATCAAGTACCATACTTCCTGTTCTTAAACATTCTTTCACATACACATGTTATGCATGATCGTTCAATAACAATCACATATGAAAATATCAATCAATATATGATCCTTATGATACAGCAAGGAAAAGCATCATCTTACCTCAAGTCCTGTGCCTGTTGATGTGAAAAGATCAGTTTCTATAGATGGATGTGCTAAAATCCTTGAAGAAAATCCGAAACCTCTTTAGGGACTTTTATCAATCACCTTTGAAAAACTGTCAGATTTGAGCTATCTGTTTGATCGGGATTTTTGTGGCTTTTATAATTTTTGGAAGGAAAATATGTTTTGGGCATTTTAAAGTAGAGTTTCACAGCTTCAAAATGATATATGATATGTACAAAACCACGTCCGGGAACATGTATAAATAAGGGCTCAAAGTCGGTTGAAAATCAACCTTTCCCGGACAGCTGGAACCCTTATACGGGCAGTGGCGAGAAGCTTACATCGGTCGTGACCGACCTTATCGAACATTTGGACAGGACTTATCCGGACAGCTGGCGAGAAGCTTCTGTCGGTCGTGACCGACCTTATCCGGACAATTTGGGCGACCTTATCCGGATAGTGGTCGAGAAGCCATCGGTCGTGACCGACCTTATCCGAGACAATTTGGACCTTATCCGGATAGTGGCCTAGAAGCTTCATCGGCCATGACCGTGATTGTCGATCGGCGTGTCCCGGTGACGGCAAATGTCATCAACTTAGCTCGGCCGGTTCGACCCCTTCCGATGTCATTCGATTTTCGACTGTTCCCGGACTCGGTGAGTTAAATCTTGATATGCTCGGAACCAATTTTCGATAATATTAAAATAATAATTTAATATTATTTTTGCGATATAAGTGTTCAAATGAAAATTTTATCGTATCAATTCGTGAAAATTTTGAAATTACTTTCATAAATTCTAAAATAATCCTTATAATTTATTTTGAAATCTTTACTTTTTAAATCTTTCATTTTATGTTGGAAACATATCGATCCAAGTATTGGACAACTTGTAATTATTGAAATCCATGACCATTAGCAAAATAAATAGCACTTAATTAAGTCTTTAAATTTTCTAGTGTATTACAATTATTATTTTATAATCATTTAGCACATCGATCTCCTTACTGAGAAACAGGCTCCTCACCGCAACAAAACATCTCACAATGACCTTTTATCATGTTAGAGGAGATAATTAACATGTCGTATAAAACGTAATGCAAATGGACATAGCAGTTATTCATGCTCATGAAATGTCTACTTGTATGCCATGCTTTCATAATCCATATTATATAAATGAATTTAGGTATTAAATGGTTATTGGCTTAGGGGATAACCGGGCATTACAGTCCTCCCCTCCTTATAAAATTTCGTCCTCGAAATTGACATACCGAACAGTTCTGGATATTTGCTTTGCATTTCCTCCTCTCTTTCCCATGTAGCCTCTTCAACGGCATGATTCCTCCACAAAATCTTTACCAAATGAATCTCCTTGTTCCTTAGTTTCTTTATTTTCTTATCAAGAACACATGCGGCTTCTCTTCATAGGACAAGTCTGGGGATAATTCCAACGGCTCATAATTTAACACATGTGAGGGGTTGGAAATGTACCTCTTTAACATGGACACATGGAATACGTTGTGTACACCAGATAGCGAAGGAGGTAAGGCTATTCTATAAGCTCTGTCACCAACTCTCTCAAGGATTTCAAATGGGCCAACATATCTCGGGCTAAGTTTTCCTTTCTTCCCAAATCTCATTATGCTTTTCATCGGGATACCCTCAAGAAGACATAGTCTCCAGTGCGAATTCCAAATATCTTCTTCGATTATACGCATAACTCTTGTCTACTTTGTGCAATTTTCATTCGTTCTATTATCTTTTCTACCGCCATAGCGATCTGTTGTATCATTTACGGGCCCGGTAGACTTCTTTCTCCAACTTCATCCCGATTATGCGGGAGATCTACATTTTCTCCCATATAGTGCTTCATAAGGTGCCATCCCGATTGTAGATTGGTAAGCTGTTGTTGTAGGTGAACTCTACCAATGGAAGCTTTGTATCCCAATTGCCCTTGAAATCTAGTATGCATGCTCTCAACATATCTTGAGTATTTGAATAACTCTTCATTGCCCATCACTTTGTGGATGAAATGCGGTCTTGAAAGCAAGCTTCGTACCCATTGCATTATGTAAACTTTTCCAAAATGCGGATGTGAATTTAGGGTCCTGTCGGATACTATAGATATTGGCACCCCATGTAGGACTATCTCTTTAATATATTCTGAGCGTATCGATCCATATTATATGTGGATTTCTTGGCAAGAAATGAGCAGACTTGGTCAATCTATCAACAATCACCCATATGGAATTATACCCACTTTGAGTCCTTGGTAGCCCAAGCACAAAATCCATTGTAATGTGTTCCCATTTCCATTAGGAATTAGTAAAGGCTTCAATAATCCTGCTGGTCTCGATGTTCGTTTTGATCTGCTGACAAGTTAGACATTCTGCGACGAATTTTGCGATATCTTTCTTCATGTTAGGCCACCAATAATGTTGTTGCAAGTCTTTATACATTTTTGTGCTACCTGGATGTATTGAATAAAGACTGGAATGAGCTTCCTTCAGAATTTCCCCTATGATGGTTGTGTCAGCTGGCACACACAGTCTCCCTTTATATCGTAATATTTTTTCACCAGAGACTGCGAAGTTTGGTAATTTGCCTTCATCAACTTTTTCCCTTAATTTGCCAATGTACTGATCCGCCTTCTGGGTTTCTTTCATTATATCTTGAAGTGCAGGTTTCAATATGAGTGCTGATAACGAACAAATCTTTCTTTTGGGCACAATTTCCAGTTCTAACTTTTGCAAGTCTAATAATAATGGCTTCTGTGTGATTAGAAAGGAAGACATAGACTTTCTACTTAATGCATCTGCAACCACATTTGCCTTACCAGGATGATAGTTGATCTCGCAATCATAGTCTTTCACCAATTCCATCCATCTTCGCTGCCGCATATTCAGCTCCTTCTGTGTGAAAAAGTACTTCAAACTTTTGTGGTCTGTATAGATTTCGCACTTTTCGCCATATAGGTAATGCCTCCAAATTTTTAGTGCAAAGACAACGTGACGATTCTAGATCATGTGTTGGATAATTCTTCTCATACTCTTTTAATTGCCTAGAGGCATAGGCTATTACCTTTCCATGTTGCATTAATACAGCACCCAAACCATTCTTAGAAGCATCAGTGTAAACTAGAAAGCGACCTGTTCCCATAGGAGTGGCAAGGACAGGAGCCGTAGTTAATCTACGCTTCAATTCCTGGAAACTCCCCTCGCAAGCATCAGTTCAAATAAACTTTGTATTCTTCATTGTTAACAATGTTAATGGGGTTGCAATCTTCGAGAATCCTTGTACGAATCGTCGGTAGTAGCCGGCTAGTCCTAAGAAACTTCGAACCTCTGATACATTCGTTGGTGTTGGCCAGTTACTCACCGCTTCTATCTTGTTTGGGTCAACTGAAATGCCATCCTTGGATACTACATGCCCTAAAAATACCACTTGTTCTATCCAGAATTCACATTTCTTGAATTTAGCATGTAACCGTTTTTCTTTGAGAATTTGAAGCACAATTCTGAGGTGTTCTTTATGCTCATCTCTATCATGTGAATAGATAAGGATGTCATCAATAAAAACCACCACAAATTTATCAAGGAACTCTTTGAATATCCGGTTCATTAGATCCATAAATGCTGCTGGAGCATTTGTCAAACCAAAAGGCATCACTAAAAATTCATAGTGACCATATCGCGTTCTAAATGCTGTCTTTTGGATATCTTCTTCTTTGACCTTCAGTTGATGATATCCGGAACGTAAATCAATCTTTGAGAATACCGATGCTCCTTGTAACTGATCAAACAAATCATCTATCCTTGGAAGAGGATATTTGTTCTTGATGGTCACCTTATTCAGTTCCCTATAGTCAATGCATAATCGCAATGAGCCATCTTTCTTTTTTACAAATAAGACAGGGGCTCCCCAAGGTTAACAACTAGGACGAATGAATCCCTTATCAAGTAATTCTTGTAGCTGGGTTTTTAGTTCTTTCAATTCTGTTGGTGCCATTCTGTATGGGGCTTTAGAAATAGGGGTAGTCCCTGGCATTCCATCGATTGCAAACTCAATTTCCCGATCTGGGGGCAACCCTGGTAGATCATCTGGAAACACCTCAGGAAATTCTCTAACCACCTCTACATCTTCAGGCTTCAATTTCATTTCAAGGGAGGTGTCCAAAACATTAGCCAAATAGCCAAGATACCCCTTATTTAACATCTTCCTAGCTTTCGGTGCGGTTATAATTGGCAAAACACGAATATGAATTACCTTTAAAAATAAACCCTCCTCCATTTACTGGTTGAAAGGCCACAATCTTCTTATTACAATCAACATTTGCACAATATTTAGATAGCCAGTCCATACCAAGGATAACATCAAAATTAGATATTGGTAGGACAACAAGGTCAGCGTAGAGTATCCTTCCATCAATTCGAACTGTACAGGCCCTCAACATTTGGTTAGAATCCATATTTTCTCCAAACGGAGCAGCCACATTATAACCAACTTTCAAGAGTTCTGGTTTAACGCCCGATTTTCTCATAAATGCATATGATGCAAATGAATGTGTAGATCCTGGGTCTATCAATGTAAGTGCGGGAATTCCTGAGATCAGAATGGTACCTGAGACTACGGAAGCATCTGCATCAGCTTCTTCTCGAGTCATTGCAAAGACCCTCCCTTGAACTTTATTCTCCGTGTTTGGGCAATCTCTCGCCATATGTCCGTGCTTCTTGCATCTGAAACAATTATTGGACCCAACAAAACATTCTCCAAAGTGATTTTTCCCACATTTAGTACACTTGGGCTTCTCAGTTGTATTTGGAGCATCTCTAGCTGTAGGATGCTTCGATTGGCTTTGCTGGTTTTGCTCCGATTTCTTCCAATGTCTTTGAATTTTTTGAAGCAAATGCTTGCCTCTTCTGCTGATAAGACCTTTGTATCTCCTTTTCGTCAGCTTCTGTGAGCAACGCTTTGTCAACTATTTCTCTGAACTCAGTTGATGTAGACATCCTCACATCTCTTCTAATTTCAGGTCGGAGGCCTCTTAGGAAATGATCCACCTTCTCAGCATTATCCCTAGCAATATAGGGAACATACCTACAGCCTTCTTCAAATTTTCGAATATATTCACAAACAGACATATCCCCTTGTTTCAGCTCCAAAAACTCTTTGACCTTGAGAGACCGTGCGTCCCTGGTGAAGTATTTATCATAAAATATTACTTTAAATCTCTCCCACGTCAACCCTTCCAAGTTGGCTGCAAGTTTAGCTCCTTCCCACCAAGTTCTGGCATCCTTTTTGAGTTGAAAGATCGCACAAAGTATCTTCTCAGCATCGTCGATGTGCATGTAGTCAAAGATAACATCAAGTGATTTGACCCATTCTTCCGCAACCATAGGATCAGCCCCACCATGAAAATCAGGAGGTTCCATCTTCCTAAATTTTTCATACACTGCTGGTCCATTATTGTTTCTTGGTGGAGGTTGTCGGTTTTGTTCTTCGTTCCTTTGTTGCATGTTCAACAATTGTTGCATTTGTTCACCATACATCCTTATGCTGTTGTTGCATCGGCTCATGATTCTCAAGAAGGTTATGGTTTGGATTTGGGTCATCTCTTGCCTTTCTTTTGGGTGCCATCACATTCGTTATCGCCCAATCTTACCCATTCATAAGCCAATAACGATCACATAACGATGATGATGACAACTAATATATTGTAATCTATTAAACACAATACTTAATAGATAAAAGTTGACCATATCCTTGATCGAGAATGCCCATATGCCATCTTACATGCAGGAAAGATTTAAACCTTCGCTCGATACCACAATTTGTAACACCCCTAACCTAGCGGTGAACCGCAAAGGGGTCCGTGCTACTAAGTTGGGGAGTATTACGCTTTTAAACTTGAAAACCAATAAGAAGTAGATTTGGTAATGCGAGTACCCAGGGAAATAATGCAAACCAGTATTATTTATTCAAAACATTACATAACCTTAGATTTAATACATAACAAAACCATAACAGAGTGATCTTATTAAAAACAAAACATAGTCTTCCAGCATAGGGGCGAAATAGCTGGGAATGGCATATGGACAAGTCTCATTGTCAACACTGAAGAAGATAGTCAACTCCTAGACATAAGCATCATCACCTGTATCATAAGAATCTAATGAGGTAATGACTCAGTAAGATGAGACTTCTGTAATAGCAAAGTATCACGTAGCACATTTATCAATGAATAACTACTATATATATATAGTCATGTTCTTGTAAAATCCTTTCTTCGGGTACCCTTGAAGTGTGGTACTCGACTGATAGTGATAGGCCATGGTTTTCGGAACCTGTTCATATAATTGGCCAATAAAAGATGTATATGGGGGTTCCCATACTGGTTTTTCAACCAATGGTATTAGCCGTATTCAACCTTTTTCATTCAGTGTGGGTTTCCTTGACCGACTTTTAGCCGCAAGTATTTGCCACCATGTGTTGGGTCCGCGGGTCCCCCGCGTCCCATGCCTACCCGCCATCAATCAAGTACCATACTTCCTGTTCTTAAACATTCTTTCACATACACATGTTATGCATGATCGTTCAATAACAGTCACATATGAAAATATCAATCAATATATGATCCTTATGATACAGCAAGGAAAAGCATCATCTTAACTCAAGTCCTGTGCCTATTGATGTGAAAATATCAGTTTCTATAGATGGATGTGCTAAAATCCTTGAAGAAAATCCGAAACCTCTTTGGGGACTTTTATCAATCACCTTTGAAAAACTGTCAGATTTGAGCTATCTGTTTGATCGGGATTTTTGTGGCTTTTATAATTTTTGGAAGGAAAATATGTTTCGGGCGTTTTAAAGTAGAGTTTCTGACTTCAAAATGATATATGATATGTACAAAACCACGTCCAGGAACATGTATAAATAAGGGCTCAAAGTCGGTTGAAAATCAACCTTTCCGGACAGTGGAACCCTTATCCAGACAGTGGCGAGAAGCTTCATCGGTCGTGACCGACCTTATCGGGCAATTTGGGAGACTTATACGGGCCGAGTGGCCGCTCTGTCGGTCGTGACCGACCTTATCCGGACAGTGGGACGACCTTATCCGGATAGTGGTCGAGAAGCTTCGTCGGTCGTGGCCGACCTTATCCGGACAATTTGGGCGGCCTTATACGGATAGTGGTCTAGAAGCTTCATCGGCCATGACCGGCGATTGTCGATCAGCGTGTCCGTGGTGACGAGCAAATGTCATCAACTTAGCTCAGTAGGTTCGACCCCTTCCGATGTCAAATTCGATTTTCCGACTGTTCGGACTAAGTGAGTTAATTCTTCGATATGCTCGGAACCAATTTTCGATAATATTAAAATAATAATTTAATATTATTTTTGCAGTATAAGTGTTCTGAAATGAAAATTTTATCGTATCAATTCGTCGAAAATTTTCGAAATTACTTTCATAAATTCTAAAATAATCCTTATAATTTATTTTGAAATCTTTACTTTTTAAATCTTTCATTTTATGTTGGAAACATATCGATCCAAGTATTGGACAACTTGTAATTATTGAAATCCATGACCATTAGCAAAATAAATAGCACTTAATTAAGTCTTTAAATTTTCTAGGGTATTACAATTATTATTTTATAATCATTTAGCACATCGATCTCCTTCTTTGAAAGGCTCCTCACTGCAACAAAACATCTCACAATGACCTTTTATCATGTTAGAGGAGATAATTAACATGTCGTATAAAACGTAATGCAAATGGACATAGCAGTTATTCATGCTCATGAAATGTCTACTTGTATGCCATGCTTTCATAATGCATATTATATAAATGAATTTAGGTATTAAATGGTTATTGGCTTAGGGGATAACCGGGCATTACACCTCTGCTTAGCGTATGCTAAACTTGCACCTTTACATACGTAAGCTCATACGCTTAACGTACGTAATGGCTTTTATACGTAGCCATTTTTGCTCCTGTCTGCCGTCTCAATATACCGAACACGTACGCGCGACGTTCTGAATACATATACTGGCTCCGATAACATTCTCATACGATAAGCATGACGCACGATACCCTCAAATGCAATCGTCGACCAAGTACGACAATTATACCAATACTCATACAGTATACCCGACATCGAAAGACATATCAAGCATGTAATATCCTAGAATTAAATATAGCCTCACTAGATATATTGGTACAGTTGTCACGGTTCCCAAA
This sequence comes from Orobanche coerulescens, assembly GCA_033398695.1. Taxonomy (NCBI): domain Eukaryota; kingdom Viridiplantae; phylum Streptophyta; class Magnoliopsida; order Lamiales; family Orobanchaceae; genus Orobanche; species Orobanche coerulescens. The sequence continues at coordinate 186,411,524 of CM065801.1, forward strand.
ATTATTCATCCATACTGCATCAGTCCCACTGCATGCAGACAACTCGAGATAAAAAATGCGAAAAAATCGTAGCGAAATTCTAAGATATTACACATAATCAACCTAATAAAATATACACTCTCTGCTCATTTAAGTGTGTGTCCCTGTAGGTTCTAATTAATACGACAATGAGTATAAAAACAATTTTATGAGTCATAAATCATAAGCGACCTCTAGCTAGACATTATGACTATCCGCATTAAAAGAATTAATTCGACGACATGAATGAAATCCCGTTATTGTATAATATTTAAAACTCTCATTGCCCGATATCCTAATTAAGCATAAGGCATGGATAAGTCAATCTTATATAGCTTAATTAATATTCTTGATCTCAAGTTACAATTGTCCAATTCAAATATTTATCTATAACTCTTTATTGATCAATTTGAGCATTCCATGAATTTAAACAATTTAACTTATCAAGGACCCATTGATATATTCTCCGTTGTATAGGACAGACAAGTCCCCTCTTGACAAACTACTTCCCTCTGCATAAATCGTACCATATCCAATCACAAACTGTATGGTCCCTTGTTACAGAAGACATTGGTATTGTGTTAAAATACGATACTCATTATGTAGAAAATTGTAGTGTCTTTAGGTAATAAGGACTTAAATAATATATAACATTTAGAGAAATTATAATGACTTAATCCATATATAATTCTCTTTATTAGTTCATATCCAATACGATGTCTCTATGTGTATCTATGATGTGATATAACATCTCATGTTCATAACCAGTAAAACATAGCCATCGTATCATCATACTAGTAATCATATTACTAGGGATATCTAGAATAAATATTCTTTAATGCTTTAACGAGCTTTACTATCAAGTCACATACTTGATGATCGTAAGCAGAATATTAATTCAATAACATAATCAATCTTTTATATATATTAAATAATAAATAAATGTCTTCACATTATTATTAAACAGTAGACTTAGAGCATAATCCTAACACTGATAATGTCAGGTTCAATCGAACTCGTTGGAATACTTTAAAGTTGATTATGAGACCTTAAGAATTCACTTCAACGCTTGAATGACATTTTCGATGTTTCGCGGCGTTTTGAGGAACGTTATAGACTCATCGATCAGTATTTGGATTGTTTGATCGGATGGAGATTCACAATTTTTGTTTCAAGTATTATATTATTGGACAATTCATAATATAAATGGAGTATCACAAGAGAGTCGATAAAAACAAACATGGACCTTTACGGAAGGTCTGTGCGCCAGACCGACTTTGATCGGTCACCATAAATTCAAGAAAAATCCAAATATTCTAAAATTTTGCATCATACTATTGAATTAGCTTACCAATGAAACAAAAGGCGAGTCATTTCGAGCGAGCAGGCAAGTTATGGTCAAAACAAGACAAGGATATCAGTCGGTCATGGCAAAATTACTAAATTGCCTAATAACCGACCTTATGAGTTCCTTGGACATAAATGGTGAATTTCAGCCATTCTTCAGCATAAGGAACAGAGGGCTTCAGCCCTTATCTTGGAATTCCATTTCGGCCCGGTTTCGAGCAGTTTAAACGCATAATGAACTCCCGAGAATCAAATTAGCAAGTCCTCTTGATAGGTTTCGGCTTTGCCGGATTGGAGTGCAGCCTGGACCTAAATTTATTTACTAGATTCTTGATGAGTTGTTATTTAGAATAAATGATTATATATCAAGTACCCTAGAAATTTGTTATCGATTCTAGCGGAATGGAAATTAAAACTTTCGTCGAATCACCGTAATGGGATACCGCCCACAAAGTGTCTGATAAAAGGCCTCTAAGAGATTCGATCAGGGCTTTTGGTGTTATTTCAATTAGAATGAATATCCCTAATATTTATTATCAAGAATTCCTCGTTGTAGGTCGCAAATTTCAGAGTTTCGAATCCTAATTACAAACCTTTCAAAACATTCTTGTCCTCAAATTCGCCAGGCAAGTATTTGATCGTGCTTTTTATATAAATTGCAATTGAAAAGGTATAAACCGTGATATCTGTATGGTTTTGTTCATGATATGAATTCAACAATCCTACGTTTATATTTTTAAATGATTCAAAAATGATTTTCAATCAAATTAACGACTTTTAGTGTTTGAAAATGATTTTTAAATAAATTGTGTTTCAAAAGGATTTCGAATTTTTTTTTTTGAAATTATTTTATAGAATGATATCATTTTATAAATGATTTATCAAGGATGCCTCGAAAAGTTATTTCAAATGCTATTGAAAAGCAAAGTTGCTGAAGGTTTTGGATAATGATTTGAGACTTGCGTCATCAAAGTTATGTGACAACGTATTACGAAATGTGGAAAAATATGATTGGAATATGATATTTTTTGAAGTTGTACCAATGTTGTGAAATTGTGGTTTGTGGTCGAGTAAAGCCAGGGAATGCCCTAACGAGGGATCTGGGGTATGATGGGGTGCAAACCTCTTACCACTCGACGGGTTATACAACCAGGGACAGTCTGACGAGGCCTCTAGGATATGGAGGTGTGCGAACCTCGTATCAGTATAGCCCATGTGATTATGGAAATGTGATATATGTAATATTCTAGAATAATGACATGATATGGTACTGCTTATGCTTTTAGATTGTGATGATGATGTTGATGTATTTTTGCACGATGATGTTGTTGCCACAGTACTGTTGAGGTGCTGGTACTGGGTGAGAATGTCCTTCTTCTGAATATACTAATATAATCAGTCATTGCAATATTTCTTTTATTGCGCGTTATACATAGTCCTATTATCAAGTGCTTGCACCAGCTGTTTGCTGACCCCTTCGGGGGTGAATCCCTTTTTGGGTATTCAGGTACAGATCTTCATGGCGAGCAGGCACAAGAGAGGCACGAGGATGGCGAGTATCAGTGATATTGCTTCGGGTAGTCGTTCCCGTTTTATTCATGTGTTTTGGTCTTGGTTTGTATATGTACTTATGAGTACTGTTCTTGTTGATGTTACATCCGTGTGTGGGTTTGGAAACTGTCTTGGAGTTTGTTATTTGTATGTTGAGCTGGTTGTGACTATCGTCATGTTCGGCTTGCCGGTCGTGATGTTATGGATATGTTGTATTATCGACCTTGCCGGTTGACGTGTGTGGCTTTGGTTTGATGTTTGACCTGATTGGTCGTTGTGTGTGTATGTGTGTTAGTCAGGTTTTGACTTATGGATTCCCGGAATAGTTCCACGGTGCTGTAACAGTTCCAATCTAAGGGTCCCTCTTTGAACTGTATTTCATTGGAATCGTGCCCATTGATTTTATTCTGATCCTATCTGAATCCCACGAGGAACTAGGGTAACCTGTTTGTACTTTGGTATCGTTCGAACTGTGTTCATTACTTTTCCTTTCCCTATACGCTTAAGAAGTTTGAGTATACTAGCGTATGGTGATGGTTACCAAGAATAAAATTTCATGAGAACAGTAATAAATCATGTCGATCTTTTATTCAAATTCAATACCTGCGAGATTCTATTCGTTGGACTGAAATAAGACAAAATCCTTCAAGATAGCGAAGTCACTATCGAGTTGAAATGCTTAGCGGTACTTCGGCTCGTGTATTTATTTGAATGCGAGTAAGATATTTTTACAACCCATCTTATTACCATTTTCTTTTTAGATAACAGCAAAAGTTTTCAAAATCTTTGAAAAATCAAGCATGCCAAGTGGCACATTGTGCGAGTATATACTATACGAATAAAAGTAAAGCTGTTATGTAAAATTACAATAGATACTATTTTCACGGTGACAACAAAAACTTTTTAAATTTTTGGTAAAATACGTGATCTTCAATTTTCTTTTCAAAAATCAAACTCCATCACCTAAAATTTTTTTATCTTATTCAGACGTTTTGAAACTAGCCTTATAGTTAATCATGCAAATTAAGGTTTGATAATTTAACGTGACACGATGATCCACTCGGAATGAGATTGAAAATTCTTTCCTGATTCATCTTAGGAAAATAATAACCTCGTTGGATTATTCCGTATTTACCTATTTAACCACAGAGAGAATTATTTGAACTCGAGAATCGGAACATGAACTGCGAGGGACAAGATTGACGATGAAGCTGTCTACGGGATATGGTCATATCCTGTACCCAGCCTGAAGAATCGACCCATATAGGGGGGTAATATTCAAACTTGTTTCTATGTTGATTTCCAGCCTCGAAAACTTCCCTCAATTATTTCCCTGTGATTTTACTTGGATTTGAGTTTGAAATTTTGTTATCAATGTAACACCCCCAGACCATATCGAAATATTACACGCCGTAGACCTTCCCGCGAGGACCTACCAGGCTAAACAACACAGAACTACCAAACACTTGACCGACTGGAGTCAATCATTACAATAATACACACCAATAAGGTCAATTACAGTACAACCACATGGACCGATGAGGTAACACGACTAACGCAAACAAGATGAAATACAACTCTTTACAATAAATACCCACGCAGAGGTAAATGTACACAACAACGGAAGTCTAAATATAACTCGGTCGATACAACATAACCCGACCAAATGCTCAACTCTAGATTAGTATCGTAGCTCATCAACTCCTGTGCCAATCCTGTGATTGCTCCCCCGAACCTGCATGTACCTGGACGCAAAACAGACATCCACCCCCCGATTACTAGGGGGTCAGTAAAACTCCATTGTTTTACTAGTGCAAGTATAATAGTATACGAAATGCATCAAGCAGAAAGCAATCACGAATTAGGTAACACAATCAATTGTCAAAGCATTCCCGAGAGGTTTTGTTAATCAGAAAAACAAGTGGAGAAGTTTTTTAAAAATTAAATTCGGCATCTCGGGAGTTTTTAAGGTATAATTTCTTTTGGACCTCAAGTCCCAAATTACAAAACCTCTTTCGAAAATCGTCAAGGCCTCAGCCCGGTTCTTGTTTCAAAACTTAGTGAAAATATTATCACGTGTCCGAGATTTAACATCAAAACATTATTCACACAATCACTGTTCGTACACATTATGTACCGAACTTCAGAGGTCACGACGAACCGTACCTGGATCACACACACTGTTCGTACACATCATGTACCAAACTCCAAAGGTCCCACGAACCGTACCTGGACCACACACACACTGTTCGTACACATCATGTACCAAACTCTAGAGGTCTCACGGACCATACCTGGACCATACACACTGTTCGTACACCTCATGTACCAAACTCTAGAGGTCACACGGACCGTACTTGGACCACACACAGTGTAAGTACACCTCATGTACCGAACTCCAGATGTCACACGGACCGTACCTGGACCACACACACTCACTTCCCAACACATATCAAACAACGCAACACATCACCACGAATAACACACCTTAATACAAATACATACGAACATCCAATCATACACCAAAATACATGTCCAAGTGTATAATCAATCCAACACAATAATCATAATCAACACAGACATAAAACCCGAGCAATCAAGTCCAACACAAATCACGCAACTAACATGACCAAGACAACTTCACAACATTAAACAATCAAGAATATCATTAATACCAACAAACATTCGAATAATCAAATCGCACGAATCATATCCACGAAGGTAAACCAAATCATCATAAATCCAATATGTAAACTTTGTTCACAAGACACAAATTGTATAAGTAGAATACTTGCCTCTATAACCGATATCGAACACTCCGAAGAACACGGTTCAATCGGGAAACCTCGGACCCCGAAGAAGACAACGAACGGAAGAGTTCCGACTCGAGTTCTTCCCAAGGATTTCGTTCCTAAGACATATCATCAATATATCAATGACCGAACGAGGAGTAATAATCGTATAACGCCCGAATCCCCCTCTAAGACCTTTTACCGGACACCTTCAAGGCATCGATTAGGAACTCGACAAAACGACGAATCCTTAGGAATCAAACCATGGAACAACAAGGAAATTGGTAGAATACAACTTAATAATCAATAATCCACCACTAATCTAAGTTATTACGGATCAAACGGACGAAATCAATCAAAATCCCAAATTTCCCCCAAACTAGATTTTTAGGAAATCTAACCTTGATTCGGTCGATCGGAGGAGGTTATGGGATGATTAATCGATGTTAGAAACTCAAGAACTTCATGGATTGATAGTTGAACAACATATCTTCTTGTCCTCCAAGCCCCATCCGCGGAAAGGAAAGAAGAGAAATGAGAAAATGAGTGTAAACGTGCCTCGATCATATTTATCTTGCCGGCGGCCTTGCGGGCGGAACGCACGAGCCTCCAGTTGTGCGCCGCATCGTGCGCGCCACTGTCAGGAATCTACCAAGACACACGAGCACGGAGCATGAGCACCTGCTCGTGCGCGTGCAGTCAGGTCCGCACGAGCGCCGGATCGTGCGCTCTGCTCGTGCGCGGCCGACATAGACTGCCCAGTAGTCTGCCTGTTCCGCACGAGTGCCGCACGAGCGCCGACCCGTTGTAACACCCCCAATCCGCTCAGGAATATTACACGCCGTAGAACCTTTCCTCAAGGATCTACCAGGCTGTTAATAATATCGAACAACTCAACAATGCCTTTAAGGCTAAAATGACTAAGTAGACCGATTTGGTCTTTCACTAAATACATACAACTCAATCAACACATGCCCACGCAGGGGTCAAGTACAACACACTCCCGTACAACGGGGAAAGAATACTGCAGCGGAAAATAAAATACAACTAAACCAATACGACATTAACGGGTCCTCGTGTGACTAGTATCATTCATCTTTCATCATACTTCATGTCGACCCTGTGCTATGCTCCAAAACTCACAATACTGAGACATCCACCCCAGAATACTCGGGGGTTAGCAAAACTCCTTTGTTTTGCTAGTGCAAGTATAAAATTACGAAGACAAGCCATACATATCATACTCCACGGAACATGATAATCATAAAAATACTTAGGAGGTAAATCATTTGATCAAAACGGTTAAATCGAAGGATAGGGGTAAACCCGATATATATCTTGTAAAAACATTTTATGATCTCGGGCGTTTTGAAAATATTTTGAGATTTTAAGAATTCTCAAGCCTTTCGAAAACATTTAGGGACACAGCCCAAAAGTCATTTTCCGAAAACAAAGTTACGATAAAAACACACGGGGTCCACGACCCGATCATACCATAACAACCTCTTTCCCCAGATTATTCGCGTCCCATGCTAGCAAGCCACGGACCTCATATGCTTCCGTAGAACAAACCCGAGTGAATAACCCACAGGGAAACTATATCAAATCACATGTCACCGTAACAACAGTCACGTGACTACAAGCACAGATATGTACTTAACCAAACCACAACCATAAGTTATCCCGGCATCGCACTAACAAGCTACGAACCTCGGAGTCCCCACAAGATTACCCGATGATAACCCCATCAGTTATCCCGGCATCGGGCTAACAAACCACGAACCTCGGAGTCCCCGCAAGACATACCTAGTGGATAACCCTACGGCCACGCCCGACCCATACTAGCAAGTATGGATCCCAGAGATTCAACAATCCTACCCAGAGGCACATCACATATATCAAGCACACAACAATAATCACTTATCAAGCCAAACAACATTAAGCATCACAACCTCCTTTCAAAGGAGTAACAACCAATATCACCCGTCACATATTCGCCGAACAAACACACATAACAACACGTAATCCTCGGTAAATGATTACGGTTTAATACATTCACTAAATGTGATCACAATATCTTTCAACATACGAAACTAACACACATAATCCGAGAACACATCCATTCACGAAGTATACGAATTATCATTGAAAAACAATATTTATCGAGAATATACCGGTCCTTTTTAACGTTCATTAAACATTTGGATTTCGTATAAAAATCATTTATCAACAATTATGCCTATGAAACATGAAACGTATGGGCAATATACTTGCCTCGATACCACGAGCAACTGAACAACGAACGGACATGGTCGGATAGTTCTCGAGCATCCAAAAATGACCAAGGATTCGACAATCCCATGAGTGCCACGAAAATAACATCACCACGAATCAATAACACTAGTCGGAATCCGAAACGATCCTAAAAACAACAAGGATCTAAGCGTTCTCAAAGAAATCAAGAATCATTGATCCGGGCGATAAAAATCGATGAAGGGTTAACAACATGTGAAGATTACGGTCAAGACAAACAAGAATACACGACCGATCGGATGAGATCGGTTAAGAATCACAAATCCAAGGAAAAACCCCAAATTCAAGAAACTAGGGTTCTAAGAAGGGATTACCTTGATTTGAGCAAAGCAGAAGATTAGATGTTGCTAAACACCTACAAATCCACTCCGAGATGAAGCTTGAGGAAGAAGATCACTCAAAATCGCCTCTGGAGATCGCTCCCATCGGAAGGGGTGAAGAAAAGTGAGAAATGACGAAGTGAAGCCAGTTGTCCAGTATTTATACTGGACAGTAATTAGCGTGCGCTAACCAGACAGCATTAGCGCGTGCTAACGAGGTCAACGCCCAGAACTTACCGCAAATAATACTGTTAGCCTGTGCTAGACCCATGAGCGTAGCGCGCGCTAACGGGTCACGAAACTAGTCCAGTGGCCCCTGGACAGATCTGCTACTACCGTGTAGCGTGCGCTAGAAGGATGAAATAGCGTGCGCTAGCTATCATCCTTAGCGTGCGCTAACGAAGCATCAGTCCCAGTCCAGTAGCTCCTGGACTGCCTCTGGACTGCCAGTTAGTGTGCGCTACTCATCCGGTAGCGTGCGCTAAACACCACGCAGTAGCGTGCGCTATGCCACAAGCATTAGCGTGCGCTACACCACAAAACCCAAAAACTCACATAGTGATCCGAAACGCCTCCAAACACGTCCCAACAAGGCACACCCAAACATGGCCCAAAATTCCAACGATGAGGGAAATAACAATCCGGTAAAATCCCGAAAACTCAATGAATCCGGAACAAAATTCTCGGGTATTACATTCTACCCTCCTTAAAAGAAGTTTTGTCCCCGAAACTTGAAACATGGAGCGATTATCGCAAAACAATTCCAAATAACATTAGCTATCCGTTGCCGACAGCCTGCAATGAATCGCATGCAGCACGTGGTTACTACCATGCATATCGCTATGCCAGAATGATAACGAAACGCAACGAACAAAAATCAATACGGTTAACCAGCCCGAACAGTACGTCAATCAAAATGTGATCCAATCGCTGAAGAAAATACGAAATTCCACACACAAGGATTGGAAGATCGAAAACGAAGTTAATCTTCCGAACTCAAGGAAATTACGAAGGAATCTAAACGTTCAAAAATCATGATACAAGACCAACAAGACTGGACAACAAGCGATCGAACCACAACGATCGAGACACATCGATCGAACAATCATATTCGAATCACGACGAACGACAAAATCAAATAACCATTCGGAAGTCTACACCTCGACTCAAGACAATAGGTGGTCTGGTAAAAAACACAAGATATGCATTAACATATGACCCATGGGAATAGAGTCGAATTCGGAAAAAGTCACAAAGAGAACGAATTTCTCCGAAACAGTACTACAACTCGTCCAACAATGAAAAGTGAAGAATAGATCGAGTCCAGAAAATATCAACGAGCATAAACGAGTCGACAAGACTGGACAACAGATATTCAACAATCCGATTCACTTCTAATGAAATAAGTTTATCTCCAAAATATCGAAACAACAAAGCGAGGGAATAACATAACAAACAACTGATTGGCTAAGCCACTCAGGGGCTTCTCGGAGTCGATCCTAATATCAGTGCTCAAGTCTGTGCCTCGGAAGGCTCGGTACCCAACTCACAAAACTGAACTCGGTGTTCCTCGAGCCCACACTTATAACATGTTACTGGCGGAGAAGGACAATGTGCACGGACATGCCCCGCCACATTGCAGTTAAAACACCTCCTGGCTTTACCAGGAGCCAAAGCAGACGACATGGAACTCTCAGTCCCACGCAACGAGCGACAGAGCTTCACAACGGAAAGACTACGACGTTGTGAACTAGAAACACCAACTCCTGCACTGTCCACAAGGTCATCGGACTTCCTATGCTTCTTTGACTCGGGCACACGCTCCGACGATAACGAAGCTAGTTCACGGGACAAGGCTCGATCTTGGTAGTCCCTCAACAAAGTGCAAGTGAGTCCCGACATATACATGCGAATCTCTGTCTTCATTCGTTTGTCAAAATGAAAGATCCTCTCTTCCTCGGTCCTCACCCGATCTCGCATATAACTGAGTTGTTAGCTATAGTCGATGATAGCCTGTGACACTGAAATATCTTGCGGTTCTGTCAAATAAAATTCATGAATCCTCGGCTCTCTAATCGGTTCCGGATAGAATTCAGCTTCCATAAATGCCTGGAACTCCGCCCACGTGAAATCACGATCACGAGGTTTAATAGCTTCCCACCAATCGGCGGCATCCTTGTCAAGAAAGTACTGAGCGATAGGTACCTTCCGCTCTTCAGGACAATCGACAGCCTCAAAAATCTTTTCCAACTGGAAAATCCAACCAACCCAGCCTAATGTATCTGCCGCACCGGCGAAACAAGGGGGATACATATGAATCACTTCTCGAAGCCACTGATTTGCACCAGTGTTCTGGGTCACATCTGTAATGCGCTGAACTGCCTGAGTCATCTGTGTAGCTACCTGCTGTAAAATAGTAGCAACACCGATACCGATATCATCACCAGTAGCATGATCCCGATCACGCACCCGGTCGCCACGGCCACGACCTTTGCCCCTCGGCATACTGAATAAGCATCCACTCAGCACAACAGAAATTCATATCACGCAACACATACGATGGTTACTATCATAAAGCAACACAAACTTCAATACCACAGCAACGACGGCATCGTTCGGCGATCTCAACGGTCAGAATGATAACCAGCACATAATCACAAAACAACATGAAACAATCACGCATTTACACAAACGTGCAAACTCAAGTTCCAACAGCTCGCACTGGTGCGATAACACACAAATTGTCACAAAGCGACAACATTCAATACTAACATACCACCTCTCACAGAGGGCTAATCACAACAAATGCGTGGCAAACGAATCAACGTTCACGCCACCGCTTCCATCATACTCGGGAGCTATCATTGTAACGATAATGCGAATATCACATATACATTCCCGGACCGCAAACAAGAATGATAGGTTTTAAAAAAAAACGAAAACCACCTTTTGAAAACAATTTGGAAACACAGTTGATCTTGAGCATCACATTTTCAAAAAGTTGTACAAACACCATTATCGAGACTTTGAAAACCATCTTGCGTTTGATAAAACGGGGACACTTTCCTTTAAATTGAAACTTTCAGAAATATTCGACCCTTGGGTCTAAGCAACTGCATTTCTAAAAATAATTGAAAATATCTCAAAATATTTTAGTTCTCAAAGTAGAAGAATTTTGAAATAGATAGTTGCGCTAGTAGGCGCCCCGAAAATGCAATCCATTCAAAAATACATCTCGAATTTTATTTTCTAAGACACTCAAGGTTATCAAAAATCCGATAGGCCAGAATGCCCAAAACTCACACGTATCGACATCCACTTACATACAATCATAATACACGCATCAACTCGTTTAAAACTAAGACAACATATGTCTTTTACAGGAAACAAACAGTCAAATATCCTAGTCAAAAAGACATAATTAATGATAACACTCCTCATATAAACGAAACATGAGAGTCACAAACTCATCACGAAACCAAGAATCTACATGAAGGTTCCATCACTTAATAAATAATCAAACAAATAGCTCGTGTAACATGAGGCATAATACAAAGAAGGGAGACTTACGGCCACAGGTCGCACGAAGATGATGATCGCCCCACGATACTAATCACGACCAACAAACTCAGACGACGCGTCGCGACACGACTCCGTCAGACACAATCCAACGAGACAAAACTCAATAGACACAACTTGACCCAACAACCTAGGTTTCCACAACCTAGGTTCCGATACCATTTATGTAACACCCCCAATCCGCTCAGGGATATTACACGCCGTAGAACCTTTCCCCAAGGATCTACCAGGCTGGTAATAACATCGAACAACTCACCAATGCCTTTAAGCCTAAAATGACTCAGTAGACCGATTTGGTCTTTCATTAAATACATACAACTCAATCAACACATGCCCATGCAGTGGTTGAGTACAACACACTCCCGTATAACGAGGAAAGAATACTGCAGCGGAAAATAAAATACAACTAAACCAATACGACATCAACGGGTCCTCATGTGATTAGTATCGTTCATCTTTCATCATCCTTCATGCCGACCCTGTGCTATGCTCCAAAAGCTGAATGCAATATAGACATCCACCCCCGATGTTTTGCTCCAAAACTCCACTGTTTTGCTAGTGCAAGTATAAAATACGAAGACAAGCCATACATATCATACTCCACGGAACATGATAAACATAAACATACTTCCCGAGGTAAATCATTTGATCAAAACGGTTAAATTGAAGGATTGGGGTAAACCCGATATACATCTTGTAAAAACATTTTACGATCTCGGGCATTTTGAAAACATTTTGGGATTTTAAGAATTCTCAACCCTTTCGAAAACATTTAGGGACACAACCCAAAAGTCATTTTCCCAAAACAAAGTTACGATAACAACACACGGGGTCCATGACCCAATCATACCATAACAACCTGTTTCCCCAGATTATTCGCGTCCCGTGCTAGCAAGCCATGGACCTCAGATGCTCCCGTAGAACAAACCTGTAACACCCCGAGATATTCGGAATAATTACAGCGCCGTAAACCCTTTAAGTAAGGATTTACAAGGCTGATTTAAAAGAAATGTAAATATAAGACATTAATGCTGTGGAAATTCAAGTTTACAAAACCGTACAACTGGTTCAACGAGTAATTAATACAACCATATTGAAATGATATTAATACGACACGTGTACTCGAGTACTGAAATCAAAACAAGAAACCAAATCACCAACAATAACAAACATCACTGAACCCCTTCGTCGTCACGTCGGTACTGTGGCTGTTTCCCTGCTCCTCGGCTACCTGAACATCAAAACAAATGTCCACCCCCGAAGGGGTTAGCAAAACGATGCTAGTACAAGTATCATTTAAACAAATCAAATATGCATCAACAATACATAACATGATACACCACACGGACTTCCGCTACCGGAATCCAACAATGAGAATCCACATGATTCCATTAACACAGCAAGGGTATTCCAATGATCCAGCGCCCTCAGCATAGATCCCAAGATGATCCCGTCGGACCAATACGAGGTGGAAATAACCCGTCCAATGATCCAGCGCCCTCAGCCTAGATCCCAAGATGATCCCGTCGGACCAACACGAGGTGGACATCCGATCCAGCGCCCTCAGCATAGATCGTACAACGTACACAAACACAACTCATGCATACACATATGCCAAATCATTATGTTGATCAACATGAACATACAAACACTAGATAACGAATATCATGACAATTCAACGAAATAAATCTCATGTTCAACAACATGAATATCATGATTTACCACTGAAGCTGTGCTATGCTCCAAAACTCCACTGTTTTGCTAGTGCAAGTATAAAATACGAAGACAAGCCATACATATCATACTCCACGGAACATGATAAACATAAACATACTTCCCGAGGTAAATCATTTGATCAAAACGGTTAAATTGAAGGATTGGGGTAAACCCGATATACATCTTGTAAAAACATTTTACGATCTCGGGCATTTTGAAAACATTTTGGGATTTTAAAAATTCTCAACCCTTTCGAAAACATTTAGGGACACAACCCAAAAGTCATTTTCCCAAAACAAAGTTACGATAACAACACACGGGGTCCATGACCCAATCATACCATAACAACCTGTTTCCCCAGATTATTCGCGTCCCGTGCTAGCAAGCCACGGACCTCAGATGCTCCCGTAGAACAAACCTGTAACACCCCGAGATATTCGGAATAATTACAGCGCCGTAAACCCTTTAAGTAAGGATTTACAAGGCTGATTTAAAAGAAATGTAAATATAAGACATTAATGCTGTGGAAATTCAAGTTTACAAAACCGTACAACTGGTTCAACGAGTAATTAATACAACCATATTGAAATGATATTAATACGACACGTGTACTCGAGTACTGAAATCAAAACAAGAAACCAAATCACCAACAACAACAAACATCACTGAACCCCTTCGTCGTCACGTCGGTACTGTGGCTGTTTCCCTGCTCCTCGGCTACCTGAACATCAAAACAAATGTCCACCCCCGAAGGGGTTAGCAAAACGATGCTAGTACAAGTATCATTTAAACAAATCAAATATGCATCAACAATACATAACATGATACACCACACGGACTTCCGCTACCGGAATCCAACAATGCGAATCCACATGATTCCATTAACACAGCAAGGGTATTCCAATGATCCAGCGCCCTCAGCATAGATCCCAAGATGATCCCGTCGGACCAATACGAGGTGGAAATAACCCGTCCAATGATCCAGCGCCCTCAGCCTAGATCCCAAGATGATCCCGTCGGACCAACACGAGGTGGACATCCGATCCAGCGCCCTCAGCATAGATCGTACAACGTACACAAACATAACTCATGCATACACATATGCCAAATCATTATGTTGATCAACATGAACATACAAACACTAGATAACGAATATCATGACAATTCAACGAAATAAATCTCATGTTCAACAACATGAATAATCACACGCATGCTCAAAATACTAATATTAACATATTACGATACTTGCCTCGAAGATGGCAAGAACGAAACACTTCAATGATCTCAACACACTCGAAGGCCGCCTCCTTCGATCAACGTAACAAGCTCGAACCTTAACAAAAGGAATGATATACAAATCATCTCAAGTCGAACGATGGCCTAGCAAGTCTGTCTACGGCCAAAAAGCTCAAAATAAACAACCTGCCTGGACTGCTTAGCGTGCGCTACGTACTCTACGTAACGTGCGCTAAGCCTGCCTGTTAGCGTACGCTATCATATAAGCCTAGCGTACGCTAGCCACGGACTGACAGTTTGACTCGGCTGATCTCACAACGTACGTTACGTACGTATCGTGCGTTAACTTAACCCCGATAGCGCACGTTAACTAACGTATGTTAGCGTGCGCTAATCGTGCATGGCAGATTACTACTGACAGAAAACTGGGTTGAATGGTGATGAACTCATGAATTCTCTGGTGATAAAACAAGTCATCCTCAAGCATATCATGCTAATAAGGTTTGTGTAAGTCCTATGATTATGAGATACAAATATACGGATAATCATCTCAACATCATAATTCATCTTAGATTTTCAAGAAATATTCTAAGTTCCGTTCGTCCTACGTTCCAAAACGCATGATTCCAATGTGTAAAACGTAACAATCTAGGTAATATCCGTTTACTGATCATAAATCGATTTGAAAATGCTTAGGAGTCCATATAATAAGATGGTTCAAAGGTTCATACGATAAAAAGTGCCGATACGTCGAAAATATTCTTCTAACACATGATGATTGATATAGAACGAAGTAACTGACTATACAAACATGATCAAATCGTCCTTTAGAACACTACTAACTTTGGTGAAGAATCACCTACCTCAAAGTAGTGTTGAACAAGGAGAAAATCAAAGCAACCCAACGTCGAAGGCTCGAACACCAATCCTCAATGATCTACAATCTTCAATCACGAGCTAGGATGTTGATATGAGGTGTTTAGGATGTAGGAAGTTATGCTCTAAGTGTAAGAATTCGGGTATGGGAGAAGAAAGAACTGAAATTACGAATAGGATGCTGTCCTATTTATAAGAAATGGCTATTAGCGCGCGCTAGTCCCTGCTCGTAGCGTGCGCTAACGGCTCACTGACTTAACTGTACTCAGCACTTAGCGCGCGCTATGCACATGCCTATAGCGTGCGCTAAGGCTTTGACTCGGCTTTTCCCGAAAGTCGTCCAGGTTCATCCCGACACAATCCGACAAGGGTCCCCCGGCCAGATCTCACCTACCGCACGTCTCAATCAAATTGACCACGCATAGCGTGCGCTAATGTTCCTTTGTAGCGTGCGCTATGAATCCATGTTAGCGTACGCTACACATAGCCGATAGCGTGCGCTACATGCGCAGAATTATAATTTTTAAATCGTAATCATGAAATCATACGCTCGACAACATCGGATTATGAAATACGGAGAATAATACTCAGACAAAAGTACAATAATTACAATATCACAAGTTCCAAATACAAGTCAGAAGTCTCGGGTATTACATCCTTCCTCCCTAAAAAGAAGTTTCGTCCCGAAACTTAAGATGAAAACAACTCCGGATATCTAGTCTTCATATTGTCCTCTGTTTCCCAAGTGGCCTCTTCGACTCCGTGTTGTGACCATTGTACTTTAACCAAGTGTATTGGTTTATTCCTCAACTGTTTGATCCGACTCTCAAGTATCTTGATTGGTCTCTCTTCGAAAGTGCCATCATTAGCTATTTCGATCTCGTCGAAATCAATGACGTGACTGGGGTCCGGCACATACTTCCGCAATTGGGATACATGAAACACATTGTGGACGTGACTCAGCGATGGCGGTAAGGCCAACCTGTATGCTAAATCTCCAACCCTCTCGAGGATCTCGAACGGTCCGATATATCAAGGACTAAGCTTGCCTCTCCTCCCAAAACGGAAAATCCATCGAGTAGGAGACACCTTCAATAGCACATGGTCCCCAGCGTTTAACTCTAGAGGACGACGACGTACGTCTGCATAAGACTTCTGTCGACTCTGGGCAGTCAACAGTCTTTCTCGAATCAAAGCTATCTTCTCTTGAGTCTGAATAATCAATTCTGGTTCCGTCCCGATCAAATCCGAAGAATCATCCCAACACAGGGGTGATCGGCATCTTCTCCCATGCAAAGCTTCAAATGGTGCCATCTTAATCGAAGCATGCCAACTATTATTGTAAGTGAATTCAATCAAGGGCAAGTGAACTTCCCAATCAGTTGACCAATCCGACGCACAAGCTCTAAGCATGTCTTCTACGGTTTGAATAGTCCTTTCGGACTGACCGTCCATTTGGGGATGATAAGCCGTGCTAAAGTTGAGCTCGATCCCAAAGCCACAGTGAATCGCTTTCCAGAAGTGTGACACGAAACGACCATCTCGATCCGAAATAATGGTCTTCGGCGTCCCATGCAATCTGACTATCTCCGCAATAAATATTCGTGCCAATCTCTCGGGTCCCCATGTATCTTTAATCCCTAGGAAATGAGCCGACTTGGTTAGTCGATCAACTACAACCCAAATCATGTTCATTCCCGTTCTAGTCCTTGGCATACTGGTGATGAAATCCATCGAGATGCCCTCCCACTTCCACTCAGGGATCGGAAGCGGCTTTAACATTCCGGCAGGTCGCTGATGTTCAATCTTAACCTGCTGACAAGTCAAACACTTCGAAACGTACTCTGCTACGTCCTTCTTCATATTCCCCCACTAGAAGTTTTGTTTTAAATCCTTATACATCTTACTACTCCCCGGGTGAATAGAATAAGGCGCGCTGTGAGCTTCCTTCAGAATAGTCCGTCTCAAATCATCATCATCGGGAACGCAAAGTTGACTCTGAAATCTCAGAACTCCATCATCTTGTATCACGAATCCTGGGGCTTTTCCCTTCTTTACTTCGTCACATAACCGAAGGATCAGAGAATCGTTCAACTGCTTAGATTTGATTTCCTCGACTAGTGACGAAGTCAGTTCCATCACATATAGTTGCCCTTGAATTCCTGGTGCCCATACTTCAATCCCTTCGCGGATCAGTTCTCGTTGAATGCTGTTTTGGGACGTAAGTGCTTCCAACACTCGAAGAAAGCAGGTTTACGGCTCAATGCATCGGCTACTGACGTTTGCTTTCCCCGGATGATAGAGAATCTCTAAGTCGTAATCCTTGATCAATTCCAGCCACCTTCTCTGTCTCATGTTTAATTCTTTCTGACTGAAGATGTACTTGAGGCTCTTATGATCTGTAAAGATCTGACAATGAGTGCCGTATAAATAATGTCTCTAAATTTTCAAGGCAAAGACTACAGCTGGTAACTCCAGATCATGAGTCGGGTAATTAACTTCGTACGGTTTCAACTGCCGAGAAGCATAGGCAATTACCTTATCCTTTTGCATCAACACACATCCCAGATCCTGATTTGAAGCGTCGCTGTAAACCATGAACCCATCAGTTCCATCTGGCAATGCTAAAATAGGTGCTGTCGTCAGTCTCTTCTTAAGCTCATCAAAACCAGCCTGGCATTTCTCATCCCACTTAAACTTTTGAGTTTTCTGTAACAGCTGAGTGAGCGAACGAGAAATCTTGGAAAATCCCTCTACAAAGCGGTGATAATATCCAGCAAGTCCTAGGAAACTCCGGACTTCTTTCACATTATTAGGAGCTTCCCATTCCAAGATTGCTTCGACTTTCTTCGGGTCCACCTGAATTCCGTCAGCTGATATCACATTCCCAAGGAAAGTTACTTCCCTAAGCGAGAACTCGCATTTTGAAAGCTTTGCATACAGCTGTTCCTTCCTCAAGGTGCTCAAAACCACACGTAAATGTTCGGCATGCTCCTCTGCGTTCCTCGAATATATCAAGATGTCATCAATGAAGACGACCACAAATTTATCCAAGTATTCCAAGAATACCCGATTCATCAATTGCATGAACACCGCAGGAGCATTGGTAAGTCCAAACGGCATAACCACGAATTCATAATGCCGTCTGGGACACAGCGAGACTTTGGTATATCCGATTCCTTAATCCTCAACTGATGGTATCCTGATCGCAAGTCAATTTTCGAGAATACCCTTGCCCCTTGCAGTTGATCAAACAAGTCGTCGATCCGAGGTATAGGATACTTATTCTTGATCGTCATCTTATTGAGCTCCCTGTAATCAATACACAGTCGGAGGGATCCGTCTTTCTTCCGGACAAAGAGAACAGGCGCTCCCCAAGGAGAAACGCTAGGTTGAATATAGCCCTTCTGTAACAATTCCACCAGTTGCTTCTTGAGTTCATACATCTCGGTTGGCGCCATGCGGTATGGTGCTCTGGAAATAGGAGCTGCCCCAGGCTCTAATTCGATAGTGAACTCCACTTCTCTCTGCGGAGGTAACCCAGGTAGTTCGTCCGAAAATACATCTGAGAACTCATTCACAACTGAAATAGACGAGAGCGCTACTCCTTCCCCTTTCCTCATGGCATAGCACCAAAGTCCGTGACATCCCTGCTTCAGTAATTTCACGGCTTTCATCGCTTTGATCAATTTTCCCGAGCTTCCCGGTCTCCATCCTCGGAATACGTGTTCAGATCCGTCATCAGCAATGATAGAAATGACTCTTTCTCGGTAATTCAAAATAGCTCCATAACGGTTGAGCCAATCGTCTCCGAGAATTAAATCGTCACCGTAGATGTCAACTACAATAAGATTCGATGGCCAATCTCTCCCTCCTATAGACACTGGAAAATCTCTAGCCTCTAGGGTTCCCACAATTCTCTCTCCACTCGGCAAACCCACAACATATGGTTCACAATCAAATAAGCACGAGATTTTTAAACGATTTACACAGTTCAATGATACGAAAGAATGTGTAGCTCCGGAATCGAATAAAACACTAACTGGTTGCAAAAGGATCTGAATCGTACCTGATGCAACAGCAGTGTTCTGATCGTCAGATTTCCTTATCTCGTACAGGCGCGGAGGAACGGACCCAGCACTGGATGTCTCTCTCTTCCCAACGTTCTGAAATCCACTCTGCTGCGTCTGGTTCACACTTGCCTCCTTCGGAACTGGCGCTGCAGTGCGAGTACCAAAAGATCTAGTAGCAGCTCCACAGAAAGCCGCACGGTGCCCTTCTTGTCCACAATCGTAGCAAGTCACAGAAGATGCGGGGCAGTCACGTCGAATATGCCCTGCTCGACCACAATTGTAGCATTTCCTGGATGCGTCCGAAACCGCTGATGTTGTCCGGAACTTCTTTCCACCCCTAGAAGGATGTGGAGGTTTCCTAGCCGAATAAAAGGAAGACTGGCCCTTGCGGGGCCCACCACTCTTGTTTTCTGAAAAGTTGCCGGTCACCTTCTGCTTCTTTGCCTCCACTGATTTCTCCACCGCCGCCTCTTTCATGTCGTAGGCCAGCGCTTTGTCTTGATACTGTCGCAACGTAGTACACTCGAATCCGGACATGTACTGCTGAATCTCCGGCTTCATCCGCATATCGAAATGAAAAATCTTTTCCGCCTCCGTCCTGACCAAGTGTCGCACACAAGTCAGCTGATGATTAAAAGTTTTGATTACATCTGTCACAGATGCTTCCGAACTCTGTGGTGAGAAAAACTCTCGGATCTTTGCCTCTCTAACTGGACGAGGACAATACTGTGCTTCCATCATTAATTTGAATTCCGTCCAGTCCGCATTATGATCCTCGGGTCGAATAGCTTCCCACCAATCAAAGGCCTCCCCAGTCAGAAAATACTGGGCAATGGGCACCTTCCGGTCCTCGGGACAGTTAAGACCCGCGAATATCTTCTCTAACTCCTTAAGCCAATGATCCCAAGTCAATGCCTCGGCAGATCCGTCAAATTTTGGCGGGTGCAATTTGACCACCTCAGCAAGCCATCTGTCTCCCCGGTTATCCTCGTGGTGCTGCTGTCCCATCGCCGTCTGCATGCGGTCGACTACCTGGGCGAACTGGTTAATCTGCGCCACCACCTGTTGAAGCACTCCCGGCATGTTAGGATTTGCGTCGTCGTTCGCTGATCCTTGCTGCCCTCCAGAATGGGAATCGGTTCGACTAGCTGATAATTCCGGGGTAGTTACGGAATCCTCCTGTCTCATGTTACCCCGTCCGCGTCCACGACCGCGTCCGCGTCCACGTCCTCCTCTCAACATACTGTAAACACAATTCCTCAATATCCAGGATAAAGTTTACGAAATAAAGCCCGTTAATACTCACAAAACAGTAATTAAGTAAAACGGTAGTATATGTAACACCCCAAACTAGGCGGATATTACAGTGCCGTGGACCCCCGACTGGGACCCACCAGGCGAATGAAAAAGGATGAATTACACAGGGTAAATGTAGTACCGAACCACATTACAACATCAATTACTCCTATTAGGAGTTTCATACAACACACCCAGGATAAAATAGAATACATGTGTATTTTATGTGACGATATAATACACAACACTGAATGAAATGAGTGTTCAAACGGAATGTCTGCAGTGGAATAAATAAAGGAAACATAAATGACTGAATAATTGACTGAACAGACTGGGGGCCCTTTCTAGTATCATTGGGACTCCTCGCCGTCAACGTGCTCTCCCTGTGCCTTTGCCTTGCCATGACCTGAGAAACAAATATCCCTAAACGGGGTCAGTTATACAGAACAACAATCCTCCAGAGTTGAATAAACACAATCATATAAATATGTAGTATAAACCACAAGTTCGATTAAAATGAAGCGGTTAGATTATAACCAAATCTTGTTGAAAACATACGCAATCAAACATGCTGTATGAATCAACTAACAGTACGGCTCAAAGGGTGGCGCCACACTACGCCCGGGATGGAAATGTGTCCGTGCACAAGCCACCAACGTGTATCAATCGAATACACACGTGGTCTTGTGCCTAATCAGTCTCACGAAGCAATCGACTCGTGTGCACAGTCCAATGTGAGGCCAACAACCAACACACGACATAATTGTGCCCGACATGAAAATCCTACACATACCAACTGCACGCCAAGATGACCGGAATGCCACGATATAACAAAAGTGACATCGGAAACGAATAATGACTCACCGAGATAAAATGATAGTGAAATGAATGATAGCTCAACAAAATGATTGGAACCGTCGTTCCTTGTGACTGAAGTGATTAATTGACAATGACAAGTTTTAATACGGTTAACACAATGATGAATGAGTTACGATTATGAATGAACAACAACAAAAGGAAATGAATATCCTTATAACTGAGTAAGAATCAACTTACACAATACCGGTGACAATTATCCTTCCACGAACAACGTCCTAATTGAGATATCGGTCGCTCGAACAACCTTGAATTATACAATATCCAACAACTCATTCAATATACGAATCAAACACGAATATAACGAACTCAAAACGTCGATACGATTAAACTAAGTTCATTGGGGCATTATATCGAATACGTTGTGGCCAAACTCCGGTTGTTTACAATCAAATCTCAATAAGCCACTATTAATTCCCCCAAGAAGTGTTTCAAACCAACAAAACATCTTCAATACAATCAATAATCCATTATGAATATCCAAAATCGTGATTATAACGACAATTAATCGAAAACCCCCAATTTCAACTCGATATTCAAAGTGTTCTTGAATAATCCTTCAATAATCCAATGAATCCTTATACAAACTCATAATCATATACATATCCCTTCATATAACATGATTATAATGTCCAAAACATCATAACTCAACACAAAAATCGAAATCCAAGGTGTTGAAGAATATTACCTTTGAAGATCCAAGTACTTTAATCCGAAGAACACGCGTTAGATTGATTATCCGGGCTTCACGATCGAAAGGAGATGAAGAAAATCAAACACTCAAATGATTTGTGAAGGAAAAACCCTCCCTCAAGCTTTCTCTCTCGGTTGTAGGTGAAGTAAAGGGAAAGAAATGAGCTGAAATGCTCAAAAAACGAATTTATAGGGGTTGATCGCCTGCCGGACACGGCCCGTGCCGATCGGCACGGTCGTGTCGCACAGTGGCCGACAGGGGACTCGGCCGTGTCTGCTTGACACGGTCGCGCGGCGCGGAGGACTTCGATAGTGACCCGTCCGACAGCGACTCGGCATGACTCGGCCGTGTCCGAACACGGTCGGGCGTGTCAGCGATCGGTTACGCTTATCCGGAAGAGTTCGACTCGGTCGTGCCGGACGACACGGTCGAGTCACGTGGGCAGACTTGGCATTTCGGACGAGTACAGACGGGCCGTGTCGGACGACACGACCGAGTTCGGTCGCGATGATCGCCAAAAGAAAAATGAGCGGGTGAGCTAAAACGACCATAACTCTCTCGTCCGGACTCCGATTGACTCACCGTTTGAACCATTGGAAAGCTAACTCGATGCTCTATAATATTGCAAAGATTTAGAATTTTTGAGTTACCAAAAATTAATGGTGATCTAACAAAGTCGAACTCATATGAGGAAAGTTGAAACAATGAACAATAACGATACACAACTCGAAGTTTTTCCGAACGGTGAACACGGTGAATGAACATGATTGATGAATGATTATAATCGAGTGAAAATACACTGAGTGACAATTACAGACTGATAATTACTGAATGAAAATGAATGAATTACAACCGGGTATTACATACTCCCCCCCTTAAAAAGAGTTTCGTCCCCGAAACTAAGAGTCAAACAACTCGGGATAACTCTCCCGCATATTCTCCTCGGTTTCCCAAGTGGCCTCTTCGACTCCATGTCTGGACCACTGAATCTTGACCAAAGGAATCGACTTATTTCTCAACTGTTTGATTCGCCTCTCTAAGACTCGTATAGGACGCTCCTCATATGAATGGTCGTCGGCGATCTCGATTTCGTCGAACTGCAGTATGTGACTCGGGTCGGCAACATACTTTCACAACTGAGAGACATGAAACACATTATGAATTCGGCTCAAAGCCGGAGGTAAAGCCAATCGATAAGCTAACTCGCCTACTCGATCCAAAATTTCAAACGGTCCAATGAATCTCGGACTCAACTTCCCCCGTTTTCCGAAACGGAAAATACCTCGACTCGGGGATACCTTGACCAAAACGTGGTCACCCGTCTCGAACTCTAGTGGTCGACGACGATTATACGCATATGATTTACAGCCGACTGAATGTCAACATACGACTCTTGATCAGAGCTACCTTCTCCCGGGCGGCTATAAGCATATCGGGCTCGGTGCCGATTGATTCTGACAAGTCATCCCAACACAAAGGAGATCGACAACAACGACCGTACAAGGCCTCGTAAGGTGCCATCTTAATGGAGGCATGCCAACTATTATTATACGTGAACTCGATCAGTGGTAGTTGGGCTTCCCAATCGTCCTTCCAATCGAGGACGCAAGCTCTCAACATGTCCTCTAATGTCTGAATAGTCCTCTCTGATTGTCCATCGGACTGAGGATGAAAGGCAGTACTGAGATTAAGCTGAGTTTCCATAGCACGATGGTGATTTCCAAAAATGTGACACAAACCGTCCGTCACGATCGGAAACGATACTTTTAGGAGTACCGTGCAGTCTCACTATCTCTTTGATGAATAACTGGGCAAGTCTCTCGGGACCCCAAGTATCCTTAATCTCAAGAAAATGAGCTGATTTAGTTAAGCGGTCCACAATCACCCAGATCGTATTCATGCCACGACGACTCGTCGGCAAGCTCGTGATGAAATCCATAGAAATGTCTTCCCACTTCCATTCGGGAATAGGAAGAGGTTTCAGCATACCCGCCGGTCGCTGATGCTCAATCTTAACTTGTTGACAGGTTAAGCATCTCGAAATAAATTCTGCGACTTCTCGCTTCATATTACTCCACCAGTAATTTTGTTTCAAGTCCTTGTACATCTTGCTGGACCCCGGATGAACAGAATAAGGGGTAGCATGAGCTTCTCTCAAAATAGAGTTTTTCAACTCGTCATTCGCCGGTACGCACAACCGGTTCTTAAACCTCAAAAGTCCATCCTCGTGGACCACGAATCCAGGGGCTTTCCCCTGAGCCACATCTTCACGAATGCGCAACAATGCTGGGTCTGAACCCTGATTCTCCCTGATTGCATCCTCAAGAGATGATGAAATCTCTAACATACAAAGCTGTCCCTGAATTCGCTGAAGCCAGACCTCGATCTCGGGTCTAAGGAATTCCTGCTGAAGCTTCTTGAATCGTTAAGCGAGCAAGCATCTGCTCTCCTGCACGGACTTACGACTCAAGGCGTCGGCGACAACGTTCGCCTTGCCCGGTGGTAAAGGATCTCGATATCATAATCTTTGATTAGTTCTAACCACCGCCTGCCGCATATTTAACTCCTTCTGAGTGAGTATATACTTTAAACTCTTATGATCGGTGAATATCTGACAGGTAACGCCATAAAGATAATGACGCCAAATTTTCAAAGCGAACACCACGGCTGCTAGCTCCAGATCGTGAGTCGGATAATTAACCTCGTAAGGTCTCAATTGCCGTGAAGCATAGGCAATAACCTTTCCATTCTGCATGAGCACACATCCGAGACCCTGTCCGGATGCATCACTATAAACCACAAATCCCTCCGTCCCCTGCGGCAAGGAAAGTACAGGTGCTGACATTAACCGGCTCTTGAGTTCCTCAAAACTCCGTTGACACGCGTCGGACCACGTGTATTTCTTATCCTTCCGCAAAAGGTTCGTCAAGGGTTGAGCGATTTTAGAAAATCCCTCCACAAATCGCCGATAGTAGCCCGCTAATCCGAGAAAACTTCGGATTTCCTTAACATTCTTCGGAGGTAACCAGTCTCGGATAGCCTCCGTCTTCTGAGGGTCGACACGAACTCCGTCTGATGAAATTACATGTCCGAGAAAAGTCACTTCGGACATCCAGAACTCGCATTTGGAAAACTTTCCATAAAGTTCCTCTCGTCTCAACACGTCGAGAACCTGATGAAGATGAACCTCGTGCTCCTCTCGGTTACGAGAATAAATCAAAATGTCATCGATGAAGACAACAACAAACTGATCCAAAAAGTCGATGAAAACCCGATTCATTAACTCCATGAATACCGCAGGTGCATTAGTTAGCCCGAACGGCATAACTACGAATTCATAATGACCATAGCGTGTTCGAAACGTCGTCCTCGCGATATTCGACTCTCGAATCCGCAACTGGTGATATCCAGATCTTAAGTAGATCTTGGAAAATACTGAAGCTCCCTGAAGTTGATCTAAGAGATCATCAATGCGGGGTAAAGGATACTTATTCTTGATCGTCACCGGTTGATTCCATTAATCAATACCTGGCCGGAACGAACCATCCTTCTTCTTGACGAATAGAACTGGTGCTCCCCACGGGGACGCACTCGGTCGGATATAACCTTTCTCGAACAACTCCTCAAGTTGGTTCTTTAATTCCTGCATTTCGGTTGGGGCCATCCGGTACGGTGCCTTCGATATCGGGGACGTACCGGGCTCCAACTCAATCGTGAATTCCACATCTCTCTGTGGAGGTAAACCAGGTAACTCGTCTGGAAATACATCGGCATACTCTCTCACAACCGGAATATCCGACAACAATACTGATGATTTCTCGGTTTTGGTCATATAGCACCAATAACCAACACATCCCTGACTGAGTAACCGTACTGCTTTCATCAAATTAATGACTTTACCAGAACAGCCGGGATTACCTCCCTGAAAAACACATTCAACCCCATCGTCTGAAATGATAGTGACCATACGCTTACGGACACTAATGATGGCATCATGACGATCCATCCAGTCAATACCCAAGATGACGTCGTCCCTCGGCAAATCTACTACGATTAGGTCCGCTGGCCATACACGACCATGGCCCAGATCGGACAATTACGAATCTCACGATTACAGATAATTAGTCTACCGTCAGGTAGACCTATGAAATAAGGCTCACAACTAGTAGCACTACCCAGACGTAGTCTACGCAAACATGACTCGGAAATGAATGAATGCGATGCACCGGTGTCAAAAGGGTACACACGAGTTGAGATAGAATATCGAGTGTACACGAGATCATCGGGCCTCTGGATCGTCGGTCTTCTTCATCTCATAAATTCGGGGCTTTCCGGCCCCAGGCCGACGCTCCGTGATAGCTCTTGGCTCGCCTTTAGCTCTGTCGTCTTGAGCAGCCCGAGTGGCTTTGATTACGCACTGCCGAATGACACTGGGCTGAGATGGCCGGAGTAGGTTTAGAGTCCCTTCGGCAAAAGCGGGCCCGATGCCCGGCAATTCCACGATTATGGCACGTGACGATGCAGCCGGACATTTAGTCTTTGAAATGACCACTGTTCTTCACGGTTGAAGCAGTGTGGCAGGCCGCTCGAGGCCGAGATTCCGCGGGCTTAGACGCCATAGGAGGTCGCTCGAGAAAGGTAGAGCCCGCCGCGGTTTCTTGAAAGTGGCACGACTTCCGTCGGGCGATTACGGTTCTTAGACTTCTTGCCAGCAGATGAAGGTTGTTGCTTAGAAATCTCCTTAACAGTAAGCTCGTAAGTAAGAGCTTTCTCAATGAATTCGGCCAACGTGGTGCAATTATGATTAATCAGTTGTATCCGCATACGAGGTTTCAGTCTCTTGCTGAAATACTTGATCTTGTCCGCCTCAGAGCGAATGATAGATGAGGCGAACGGAAGAAGTTCCTGAAATTTCTCGGCACTGGCGAGAACATCCGCGTCTGATGAGGGGTCGGGAGTGAGTAACTCTGACAGCTTGGCCTCTCTGAGTGGGGCCGGATAATACCTCTCCATCATGAGAGTCTTGAACTGGTCCCAAGTACACGATCCTTCGGTGGGCTTCAACGACAACCACCAAGAATGGGCGCTCTTACCCAGATAGTAAGCCGCAACTGAAACTCTGTGTCCTTCGGGACACTCTACCATCGCGAATAGCTTCTCTAAGTGTTCTAGCCAATGAACAATATCCGCCGGCTCAGATGAGCCTTCAAAAGTAGGTGGTCGCTGGCGAGAGATATCGCTAATGATATTTCTTACACCCCTCTCTTGCCTCTGAGGCGGCGGCGGAGGAGCCTGTTGATTTTGATTGACTGAATTGTGCATCGTCTCCATAAGTTGTGCCATCTGCGTCATTTGGGCCATCATGCCCTGCATAAAAGCAAGTGGGTCCACCCGAACACCTTCTGACTGAGCCGTGTCCCGGGTACGACTCCCCGATAGTGAATGATCACGCCCAGGTGAATGAGTGGCAGCGTCGCTGCTCGATGAATTGGCATTGTTTCTCGCATTCGCACGTGTGTTCACACGAGCTCTCGGGATTCGGCCCGCACCACGGCCTCGTCCTCCTCGTCCTCTGCCAGCTCTTTCCATACTGAAGTGGAAAGTTACATGATGATTATATCTCTCGCATGAATATCACATTATGACTATGACATGAGGTGATGAAAATGAGCATACGCTCTAACACAGTGATTACATGAACAATTAATCGAGGTGACATGATTTCTGATGAAATTATTGAAATGATTATCGTGAACAAGTTAACAAGATTAATTATATGATCTTCCAGATCAACAACCGAGTAATGAAATGAATTGAGTGATTAATGAGTTAAAATGACCGTCCTGGTCAAAATGAAAATGATGTTTGAGGATTGTTAACTGATAAATTATGAATGAATGATAATTGCCAGAAATTATACCATGGCGTTAGAAGTCTTACAGTTCTTTCGGTCTGATTGGCTCGGCATCTGCACAGGTCACACGTGACGCGAAAGTCCAATGATACTAGCCCGATGACGATGATTTCAAATGAGACATGACTCGGAAGGTAGTATTCAAAACCACTCTCCGATACCAACTCTGTAACACCCCAAACTAGGCGGATATTACAGTGCCGTGGACCCCCGACTGGGACCCACCAGGCGAATGAAAAAGGATGAATTACACAGGGTAAATGTAGTACCGAACCACATTACAACATCAATTACTCCGATTAGGAGTTTCATACAACACACCCAGGATAAAATAGAATACATGTGTATTTTATGTGACGATATAATACACAACACTGAATGAAATGAGTGTTCAAACGGAATGTCTGCAGCGGAATAAATAAAGGAAACATAAATGACTGAATAATTGACTGAACAGACTCGGGCCCCTTTTTAGTATCATTGGGACTCCTCCCCGTCAACGTGCTCTCCCTGTGCCTTTGCCTTGCCATGACCTGAGAAACAAATATCCCCAAACGGGGTCAGTTATACAGAACAACAATCCTCCAGAGTTGAATAAACACAATCATATAAATATGTAGTATAAACCACAAGTTCGATTAAAATGAAGCGGTTAGATTATAACCCAATCTTGTTGAAAACATATGCAATCAAACATGCTGTATGAATCAACTAACAGTACGGCTCAAAGGGTGGTGCCACACTACGCCCGGGATGGAAATGTGTCCGTGCACAAGCCACCAACGTGTATCAATCGAATACACACGTGGTCTTGTGCCTGTCGATCTCACGAAGCAATCGACTCGTGTGCACGGTCGATGTGAGGCCAACAACCAACACACGACATAATTGTGCTCGACATGAAAATCCTACACATACCAACCGGCACGCCAGTATGACCCGGAATGCCACGATATAACAAAAGTGACATCGGAAACGAATAATCACTCGCCGAGATAAAATGATAGTGAAATGAATGATAGCTCAACAAAATGATTGGAACCGTCGTTCCTTGTGACTGAAGTGATTAATTGACAATAACAAGTTTTAATACGGTTAACACAATGATGAATGAGTTACGATTATGAATGAACAACAACAAAAGGAAATGAATATCCTTATAACTGAGTAAGAATCAACTTACACAATACCGGTGACAATTATCCTTCCACGAACAACGTCCTAATTGAGATATCGGTCGCTCGAACAACCTTGAATTATACAATATCCAACAACTCGTTCAATATACGAATCAAACACGAATATAACGAACTCAAAATGTCGATACGATTAAACTAAGTTCATTGGGGCATTATATCGAATACGTTGTGTCCAAACTCCGGTTGTTTACAATCAAATCTCAATAAGCCACTATTAATTCCCCCAAGAAGTGTTTCAAACCAACAAAACATTTTCAATACGATCAATAATCCATTATGAATATCCAAAATCGTGATTATAACGACAATTAATCGAAAACCCCCAATTTCAACTCGATATTCAAAGTGTTCTTGAATAATCCTTCAATAATCCAATGAATCCTTATACAAACTCATATTCATATACATATCCCTTCATATAACATGATTATAACGTCCAAAACATCATAACTCAACACAAAAATCGAGATCCAAGGTGTTGAAGAATATTACCTTTGAAGATCCAAGTACTTTAATCCGAAGAACACGCGTTAGATTGATTATCCGGGCTTCACGATCGAAAGGAGATGAAGAAAATCAAACACTCAAACGATTTGTGAAGGAAAAACCCTCCCTCAAGCTTTCTCTCTCGGTTGTAGGTGAAGTAAAGGGAAAGAAATGAGATGAAATGCTCAAAAAACGAATTTATAGGGGTTGACTGCCCTGCCGGACACGGCCCGTGCCGATCGGCATGGTCGTGTCGCACAGCTGGCCGATAGGGACTCGACCGTGTCCTGCTTGACACGGTCGCGGCGCGGAGGGCCTTCCGATAGTGACCCGTCCGACAGCGACTCGGCATGACTCGACCGTGTCCTGGAACACTGTCGGGCGTGTCGACAGTCGGTTCTGGCTTATCCGGAAGAGTTCGACTCGGCCATGCCAGACGACACGGTCGAGCCCTGTGGGCAGAGACTTCGGCATTTCCGGACGAGTACGGCACGGGCCGTGTCGGACGACACGACCGAGTTCGGTCGGCAGTGATCGGCCAAAAGCTGAAAAATGAGCGGGTGAGCTAAAATGACCATAACTCTCTCGTCCGTACTCCGATTGACTCACCGTTTGAACCATTGGAAAGATAACTCGATGATCTATAATATTGCAAAGATTTAGAATTTTTGGAGTTACCAAAAATTAATGGTGATCTAACAAAGTCGAACTCATATGAGGAAAGTTGAAACAATGAACAATAACGATACACAACTCGAAGTTTTTCCGAACGGTGAACACGGTGAATGAACATGATTGATGAATGATTATAATCGAGTGAAAATACACTGAGTGACAATTACAGACTGATAATTACTGAATGAAAATGAATGAATTACAACCGGGTATTACAGTATAAGAGATTAGGAGACTTACAACCACGGTCCACATGACGACTTTTGGCTGAACAGTGATGTTACGAACGACTCGTAAATCAATAACGTAAACAGACCCAACTTAAAACCCGACTGCCAAGATATCCATAAATCTTAGCTCCCATACCATATTCTGTAACACCCCGAGATATTCGGAATAATTACAGCGCCGTAAACCCTTTAAGTAAGGATTTACAAGGCTGATTTTAAAAGAAATGTAAATATAAGACATTAATGCTGCGGAAATTCAAGTTTACAAAACCGTACAACTGGTTCAACGAGTAATTAATACAACCATATCGAAATGATATTAATACGACACGTGTACTCGAGTACTGAAATAAAAACAAGAAACCAAATCACCAACAACAACAAACATCAATGAACCCCTTCGTCGTCACGTCGGTACTGTGGCTGTTTCCCTGCTCCTCGGCTACATGAACATCAAAACAAATGTCCACCCCCGAAGGGGTTAGCAAAACGATGCTAGTACAAGTATCATTTAAACAAATCAAATATGCATCAACAATACATAACATGATACACCACACGGACTTCCGCTACCGGAATCCAACAATGCGAATCCACATGATTCCATTAACACAGCAAGGGTATTCCAATGATCCAGCGCCCTCAACATAGATCCCAAGATGATCCCGTCGGACCAACACGAGGTGGAAATAACCCGTCTAATGATCCAGCTCCCTCAGCCTAGATCCCAAGATGATCCCGTCGGACCAACACGAGGTGGACATCCGATCCAGCGCACTCAGCATAGAGCGTACAACGTACACAAACACAACTCATGCATACACATATGCCAAATCATTATGTTCATCAACATGAACATACAAACACTAGATAACGAATATCATAACAATTCAACGAAATAAATCTCATGTTCAACAACATGAATAATCACACGCATGCTCAAAATACCAATATTAACATATTACGATACTTGCCTCGAAGATGGCAAGAACGAAACACTTCAATGATCTCAACACACTCGAAGTCCGCCTCCTTCGATCAACGTAATAAGCTCGAACCTTAACAAAAGGAATGATATACAAATCATCTCAAGTCGAACGATGGCCTAGCAATTCGGTCTACGGCCAAAAAGCTCAAAATAAACAACCTGCCTGGACTGCTTAGCGTGCGCTACGTACTCTACGTAACGTGCGCTAAGCCTGCCTGTTAGCGTACGCTATCGTATAAGCCTAGCGTACGCTAGCCACGGACTGACAGTTTGACTGGCCGATCTCTGGCGTGCGTTACGTGCGTATCGTGCGTTAACTTAACCACGATAGTGCACTTTAAATAACGTATGTTAGCGTGCGCTAATCGTGCATGGCGATTACTGCTTAAAACCTGGGTTGAATGGTGATGAACTCATGAATTCTGGTGATAAAACAAGTCATCCTCAAGCATATCATGCTAATAAGGTTTGTGGAAGTCCTATGATTATGAGATACAAATATACGGATAATCATCTCAACATCATAATTCATCTTAGATTTTCAAGAAATATTCTAAGTTCCGTTCATCCTACGTTCCAAAACACATGATTCCAATGTGTAAAACGTAACAATCTAGGTAATATCCGTTTACTGATCATAAATCGATTTGAAAATGCTTAGGAGTCCATATACTAAGATGGTTCAAAGGTTCATACGATAAAAAGTGCCGATACGTCGAAAATATTCTTCTAACACATGATGATTGATATAGAACGAAGTAACTGACTATACAAACATGATCAAATCGTCCTTTAGAACACTACTAACTTTGGTGAAGAATCACCTACCTCAAAGTAGTGTTGAACAAGGAGAAAATCAAAGCAACCCAACGTCGAAGGCTCGAACACCAATCCTCAATGATCTACAATCTTCAATCACGAGCTAGGATGTTGATATGAGGTGTTTAGGATGTAGGAAGTTATGCTCTAAGTGTAAGAATTCGGGTATGGGAGAAGAAAGAACTGAAATTACGAATAGGATGCTGTCCTATTTATAAGAAATGGCTATTAGCGCGCGCTAGTCCCTGCTCGTAGCGTGCGCTAACGGCTCACTGACTTAACTGTACTCAGCACTTAGCGCGCGCTATGCACATGCCTGTAGCGTGCGCTAAGGCATTGACTCGGCTTTTCCCGAAAGCCATCCAGGTTCATCCCGACACAATCCGACAAGGGTCCCCCGGCCAGATCTCACCTACCGCACGTCTCAATCAAATTGACCACGCATAACGTGCGCTAATGTTCCTTTGTAGCGTGCGCTATGAATCCAAGTTAGCGTACGCTACACATAGCCGATAGCGTGCGCTACATGCGCAGAATTACAATTTTTAAATCACAATCATGAAATCATACGCTCGACAACATCGGATTATGAAATACGGAGAATAATACTCAGACAAAAGTACAATAATTACAATATCACAAGTTCCAAATACAAGTCAGAAGTCTCGGGTATTACAAAACCCGAGTGAATAACCCTCAGGGAAACTATATCAAATCACATGTCATCATAAAAATAGTCACGTGACTACAAGCATAGATACGTACTTAACCAAACCACAACCATAAGTTATCCCAGCATCGCACTAACAAGCTACGAACCTCGGAGTCCCCGCAAGACATACCCGATGATAACCCCATCAGTTATCCCGGCATCGGGCTAACAAGCCACGAACCTCGGAGTCCCCACAAGACATACCCGGTGGATAACCCTACGGCCACGCCCGACCCATACTAGCAAGTATGGATCCCGGAGATTCAACAATCCTACCCGGAGGCACATCACATACATCAAGCACACAACAATAATCACTTATCAAGCCAAACAACATTAAGCATCACAACCTCCTTTCAAAGGAGTAACAACCAATATCACCCACCACGTATTCGCCGAACAAACACACATAACAACACGTAATCCTTGGTAAATGATTACGGTTTAATACATTCACTAAATGTGATCACAACATCTTTCAACATATGAAACTAACACACATAATCCGAGAACACATGCATTCACGAAGTATACGAATTATCATTGAAAGACAATATTTATCGAGAACATACCGATCTTTTTTAACGTTCATTAAACATTTGATTTCGTATAAAAATCATTTATCAAAAATTATGCCTATGAAACATGAAACGTATGGGCACGATACTTGTCTCGATACCACGAACAACCGAACAACGAACGGACACGGTCGGATAGTTCTCGAGCTTCCAAAAACGACCAAGGATTCGGTAATCTCACGAGTGCTACGAAAATAACATCACCACGAATCAATAACACTAGTCGGAATCTGAAACGATCCTAAAAACAACAAGGATCTAAGCGTTCTCAAAGAAATCAAGAATCATTGATCCGGGCGATAAAAATCGATGAAGGGTTAACAACATCTGAAGATTACGGTCAAGACAAACAAGGATACACGACCGATCGGATGAGATCGGTTAAGAACCACAAATTCAAGGAAAAACCCCAAATTCAAGAAACTAGGGTTCTAAGAAGGGATTACCTTGATTTGAGCAAAGCAGAAGATTAGATGTTGCTAAACACCTACAAATACACTTTGAGATGAAGCTTGAGGAAGAAGGTCGCTCAAAATCGCCTCTGGAGCTCGCTCCCGTCGGAAGGGATGAAGAAAAGTGAAAAATGAAGAAGTGAAGCCTGATGTCCAGTATTTATACTGGACAGTAATTAGCGTGCGCTAACCAGACAGCATTAGCGCGCGCTAACGAGGTCAACGCCCAGAACTTACCGCAAATAATACTGTTAGCGTGCGCTAGACCCATGAGCGTAGCGCGCGCTAACGGGTCACGAAACCAGTCCAGTGGCCCCTAGACAGATCTGCTCCTACCGGGTAGTGTGCGCTATAAAGAAGAAATAGCGTGCGCTATGCAGTCGATAACGTGCGCTAGCTATCATCCTTAGCGTGCACTAACGAAGCCCCAGTCCCAGTCCAGTAGCTCCTGGACTGCCTCTGGACTGCCAGTTAGTGTGCGCTACTCATCCGGTAGCGTGCGCTAAACACCACGCAGTAGCGTGCGCTATGCCACAAGCATTAGCGTGCGCTACACCACAAAACCCAAAAACTCACATAGTGATCCGAAACGCCTCCAAACACATGTCCCAACAAGGCACACTCAAACATGGCACAAAATTCCAACGATGAGGGAACTAACAATCCGGTAAAACCCCGAAAACTCAACGAATCCGGAACAAAATTCTCGGGTATTACACTCGTGCGCCCTGCTCGTGCGCACCTAGCCGGTCACTGCTGCACCTGGCCAGCCGGTGCCCAGCCGTAAAGACTCGGCGACCTGATTTTCCGAAAACGCACGGAACGAACACGACGAAATGCTCGTGGACAACATCATCGATCCGAAACGGAACACCATGCAACAAATAATCACACGCGACCATATAAACACAAAAATCAATCATCGAGAAAAATAATACCGACACTCGGCAACCGAGAAATATCTAGAAAAATCCAAAATAGCCGGAACGAAAATCTCGGATATTACATTCTACCCCCTAAAAATAAGTTTCATCCCGAAACTTAAAACAAAGACATCACAGTGCTACCAAACAAAACACCATGCTCAAACATAAAATATCAAACTCATGACCCCGTGATCTACAATCACGTGTCTTCGTATTTTCAACAACCCACACGGACTCATACAGCACAAAATATCAATCATCATGTACCAAACATAAAAACATTACATAATAAGTCTACCCACGAGAAACCAACTGCGCTATAAACACAAAATATTATCACTGGGCATCGTTGGACCCTCCAGAAGTACGAACGAAACTCCCGTTCTCCACAATCTTAGCAACGGTCTCATAGTACTGATCTCGATGCCCTTTATGTCCACAATTATAACAAGTTACCGGCGGTTTCTTACAACTCGCATGCTCGTGGCCCATTACATTACAGTTGAAACATCTCCGAGCACTGCCTAAACTTAAAAACACCGACCTGGGTCTTTTAGATTCTCTAGCTGACCGAGAAGGTCCCACACTCATCTGATACGAGGTTTGAGGTTTTAAAATCATAATTTCCTTACTTCCCGAGGCATCGTCAGAAATCCCCTGTTTCTTTGCTACAGATACCGACTCGGTGGACAATACAACCATTTCAAATGATATGGCTTGGTCTTGATAATCCTTCAACGTGGTACATATAAAAGGAGCCATACACTGCCGAGCATGAGGTTTCATATGCCTATCGAAATAATGAACCTTATCTGCCTCACTTCTCACTTGATCTCGAACATAACATAACTGTCGATTATAATCGATTATTACCTGAGATATCGACACATCTTGGGGCGTAGCCGAGAAAAACTCGACAATCTTATGCTCCTTAACAGGTGGCGGACAATACTCGGCCTCCATGGAAATCTTGAATTCAGCCCAAGTAGCTGTACGATCACTAGGCGCTACGGCCTCCCACCAGTCTGCAGCTTCATTGTCGAGTAGGTATTAAGCAATAGGTACTCTTCTTTCATCCGGACAATCTAAAGCATCAATGCTCTGTCCAACTGGAAGAGCCAATTCTCCCAACCTAACGAGTCCTAAGATCTTACAAAACGGGGTGGGTGCATTCTCATCACCTCTCGTAACCATTTACTAGCTCCATTATCCCCATCTGGGTTCTCATCCCGGTGCACGTTCTTATTCATTCTGCCAACTGATCCACCACCTGATAAAGGATGGTGGTGGCGCCGACGTCAACATTACCGCTGGCTGATTGCCCCCGATCACGCGACTGGTCATCTCGACCATCTGCACTGAGCTAATTGGCACTCGACAATGAGCGAGTCGTCCTCTCATGCTCCTCATTACAACCACTACCACGAACACGTGCTCGGCCCCGAACTCTCCGCATACTGAATGGACAACCACTCAGAATAACACAATAAAACGAACATCACAGAATCAACATAGGATAACAAACAACAGGTCAATAAAATATTCAGTCCAAGTCATTACGCGAATACACGAACTAACAATAGAACTTAATTTTTTAATAATTCACATGGCCACATAAACAGAAATATATGACCTTTACCAAAACAAACATTGTCAAAACCATATACATATCATTGGGGTCAAACATTTGTAACATTCTTTAAAAATAAAATTTTCCGAGGTATTCATTTAATTGATAGCATTTTGAAATTCTTGAGTTTGAAATATTTTGCTGAAATGAGTTTTTGAAAAAAAAATATTTTAATACCTCCATCGTTTAATCAAAACAATGATTCCATTATCATAATTGTTTCGTTTTGAAGTTATTTACAAAACAACATTTCAAAATATCAAATCTACTCGATAACCGATATCGTCAAAATGACCTACAGGGTAACCACATGTTACCACGCCACACCATCATGGATAACAACACACATGATAATCTGTGGCCATGCCCCTTAGCATCAACCCCGAGAGGTTTCGCCAAACCATCCCTGGGTGGAAAACCACAAGTACTAGTACTAATCATTACCACAGATCAATTATCACCTCAGGATAACATCATAGAATAATACAATTACATCAGACCTCGCAGTCACAACACCTAAGTCTACAACCAAAATTTCCTAGTAAGAGTGGTAACGATCAATAACACGTCAATAATACCCATACAGGATAACCAACCGAGTGCGACATTACCGATACAACAGTTAAAGTTCACAATCGTCACTGGCGGACCACACGACTCTACCCATAGAATCAAACGATCGACAAAGAGCACATATACCACTGTAGCAACAAAATTACTGCTGCGACAGTCACAAGCTTACGGCCGTAATAACATGCAGTTTACGGCCGTAACAACTAGGAGTTTACGGCCGTAACACCTAAGAGCTTACGGCCGTAATGGTAAACATCTTACGGCCGTAATCACTAGCTGCATGACAGCAGAATTGTGCCAGCAGCCCCGAAACGGCTCCGAAGGTTAAGGATCGACTCCTAACAATATATCCCAACATTTAGAAACACTGCAAAATTCTCCGTCGAGCTTAACAACATAACAAACTTGTCGCAACGACTTAGCCCCAACACACAAACACATAACGTTTTAAATTCCGAAAATCAAAGTCGTTTTGCAAAACAAGAATTTTCCAGAATCTTTTCGATCATATCCAAAAATGGCGGTAACTGTTTGCAATGTCCATAATACTTTAAAACACATCTTTCAGATACCGTCTGAAGGTGTAATTTGAAAATACATGACTAACTCGTCAAAGTTCAACCGATTTTAAAATCCATACAAAATCGTTGTTTAACCGCACTATCAGAATATTTTCAAAAAATCGATTTTTCTACAAAAATACTCGAGCCCATAAAATCTTTTAGAAAATCGTTTTAAACCTATATGCAGCAGACATAATTAAAAATTATCAAACTTGAAACCACATGCCTAATTGGCAAACAAGATTACAAATTTAATCAAATAAGATTCGTGAACACCAAGTTCAAACATACATCAATACCATCCATCTGAGTTCCTCACGAACTCTACCGTTGTTAAAGTATCTGGAACACATTAAGGTTCACAACTTTCACATTATATTGCACCACTCGGTACCCAAACCATCATTACATTCAACTCAATATACAAACGGCGTACCACGGATATCAAACACGGATTCCATTTCACAACACCATGCAAATAAAATTATGCACCACAATTATCGCACATAAATGAAATCATGAAACACTGATACCTCGCATAAAAGAGGAGACTTACGTCCACAGGCCGCACGAAGATGACGTTTGCCCATGATACTAATCTCGTCCGACAATACATACGACAAATTGTGACCATGCACAACTCAACTTGTCACCCGGAACTCGAATGACATGACCTCATATTACTCTACAAACCACGACTCGACTTGACCCGACAGCCTAGTTTTACGCAACCTAAGCTCTGATACCATAATTGTAACATCCCCAGACCATATGGGAATATTACACGCCGTAGACCCTCCCCACGAGGACCTACCAGGCTAAACAATACAGAACTACCAAAAACTTGACCGACCGGAGTTAATCGTTACAATAATACAGACCATTAAGGTCAATTACAGTACA
Source organism: Orobanche coerulescens (assembly GCA_033398695.1). Lineage (NCBI taxonomy): Eukaryota > Viridiplantae > Streptophyta > Magnoliopsida > Lamiales > Orobanchaceae > Orobanche > Orobanche coerulescens. The sequence goes on from CM065801.1 coordinate 186,450,859, forward strand.
ACTACATGGACAGATGAGGTCACACGACTAACACAAACGTGATGAAATACAATTCTTTACAATAAATACCGACGCAGGGTAAAGGTACACAACAGCGGAAGTCTAACTATAACTCGGTCGATACAACATAACCCGACCAAACGCTCAAATCTTGATTAGTATCGTAGCTCGTCAACTCCTGTGCCAATCCTATGACTGCTTCCCCGAACCTGCACGTACCTGGATGCAAAACAGACATCCACCCTCGATTACTCGGGGGTTAGTAAACTCCATTATTTTACTAGTGCAAGTATAATAGTATACGGAATTCATCAAGCAGAAAGCAATCACGAATCAGGTAACACAATCAATTGTCAAAGCATTCCTGAGAGGTTTTGTTAATCAGAAAAACAAGTGATGAAGTTTTTTAAAAATTAAATTCGGCATCTCGGGAGTTTTTAAAGTATAATTTCTTTTGGACCTCGAGTCCCAAATTACAAAACCTCTTTTGAAAATCGTCAAGGCCTCAGCCCGGTTCTTGTTTCAAAACGCATTAGTGAAAATATCATCACGTGTCCGAGATTTAAGATCAAAACATTATTCACGTCATGTACCGAACTCCAGAGGTCACGACGAACCGTACCTGGATCAAACACACTGTTTGTACACATCATGTACCAAACTCTAGAGGTCCCACGGACCGTATCTGGACCACACACATTGTTCGTACACATCATGTACCGAACTCCAGAGGTCCCACGGACTATACCTGGACCACGCACATTGTTCGTACACCTCATGTACCGAACTCCAGAGGTCACACGGACCGTACCTGGATAACACACACAGTTCGTACACCTCATGTACCGAACTCCAGAGGTCACACGGACCGTACCTGGACCACACACACTCACTTCCCAGCACATATCAAACAACGCAACACATCACCATGAATAACACACCTTAATACAAAGACATTCAAACATCCAATAATACACCAAAATACATATCCAAGTGTATAATCAATCCAACACAATAATCATAATCAACACAAGACATCAAACTCGAGCAATCAAGTCCAACACGAATCACGCAACTAACATGAACAACACAACTTCACAATGTTAAACAATCAAGAATATCATTAATACCAACAAATATTCAAATAATCAAATCGCACAAATCATATCCACGAAGGTAAACCAAATCATTGTAAATCCAATATGTAAACTTTATTCACAAGACACAAATCGTATAAGTAGAATACTTGGTCAATAACCGATACCGAACACTCTGAAGAACACGGTTCAACCAGGAAACCTTGGACCCCGAAGAAGACAACAAACGGAAGGGTTCCGACTCGAGTTCTTCACAAGGATTTCGTTCCTAAGACATATCATCAATAAATCAACGACCGAACGAGGAGTAATAATCGAATAACGCCTGAATCCCCCTCTAAGACCTTTTACCGGACACCTTCAAGGCGTTGATTAGGAACTCGACACAAAACGATGAATCCTTAGTAATCATACCATGGAACAACAAGGAAATTGGTAGAATACAACTTAATAATCAATAATCCATCACCAATCTAAGTTATTACGGATCAAACGGACGAAATCAAACAAAAACCCCAATTTCCCCAAAACTAGATTTTTAGGAAATCTAACCTTGATTCGGCCGATCGGAGGAGCTTATGGGATGATTAATCAATGTTAGAAACTCAAGAACTTCGTGGATTGATAGTTGAACAACATATCATCATGTCCTCCAAGCCCCATCCGCGGAAAGGAAAGAAGAGAAATGAGAAAATGGGTGTAAACCCGTCTGCTCGATCATATTTATACTGCTCGGCGATGCACGGGCAGACATGCACGAGCCGCCGGTCGTGCGCGCCACTGTCAGGAATCTGCCGGGACACATGGGCACCGGGCTCGAGCACCTTCTCGTCCGTGTGCAGTCAGGGCCGCACGAGCGCCGGATCGTGCGCTCTGCTCGTGCGCACCTGGCCGGTCCTGGACGGCCGGTGCCCAGCAGCCAAGACTCGACGACCCAATTTTCCAAAAATGCACGGAACAAACACGACGAAACGCTCGTGGACAACATCATCGATCCGAAATGAAACACCATGCAACAAATAATCACACGCGACCATATAAACACAAAAATCAATCATCGAGAAAAATAATACCGACACTCGGCAATCGAGAAATATCCGAAAAAAATTGAAAATAACTGGAACAAAAATCTTGGATATTGCAATCAATCAGTAAGAAAGACTTGTATCGTTCTTCCCATTGCATTCTAAGTTTCAGGAAGAAACTTTTTTTAGGGGGGAAAGGGTGTGAGACCCCAAATTTTTACCCCTAAATAACTTCTAATTTTCAACCCGTTTTATGAATTCTTTTGTGGTTTTATTGAACTTGTAACTGTTGCCACTCTTCATTCTTAACTTATTGTTCAACTTTCAGATTCTGAATATTGACACGTATCGATTATATGATGTCCTTCATGATATCTTGAGATTAGTGATTGATTGGCCCTATTTTCGTTGCAAAACTCATGAACCCATATGTATTACTTTTCTTAACCGTATATTTTGTTCTATAATTCTGACTAGTGATGAGAACCCAGCCTCCGATATCATTATGGGTCATCTTAATAATGTCAGGTTCAGTCGTACTTGTTAGAATACTTTAAAGTTGATTTTGAGACCTTAAGAATTCACTTCAACGTCTCAATGACTTTTTTGTTGTTTTCCGATGTTTCGAGGAACGTTCTAGACTCGTCGATCGAACTGCGACTTGATTGTTCGATCAGCCTCGAGATTCACAATTCTTGTTTCGAGTATTATATTATTGGATAATTCAAAATATAAATGGAGTACCACAAGGTCGTCAATGAAAACGAATATGGACCTTTCTGGAAGGCGCTGTACGCCAGGACCGACTTTGATCAATCACCATAAATTAAAAAAAAATCCAAAAATTCTAAAATTTTATAGCATTGTATATTATTGAGTTAGATTTCCAATGGAATAAACGATGAGCCATTGCGAGCCTGAACAAGCAAGTTATGGTCGAAACACAAGACAAGGATGTTAGTCGGTCGCGGTGAAATTACTAAATTACCCTCATAACCGAGCTTACTAAATCAATGCCCAATAATCAAATTAGCAAGTCCTCTTTTGCCGATTTCAATGGTTTTCGTCGGATTGAAGGTAATACGGCCCTGAACCCCAAACTTATTTTTCTAGATTCTTGATGAGTTGTTTAGAATTCATAAATTATTATATATCAAATATCCTAGGGCTGTTCTTATCTATTCTAACGGAACGAAAATTAAAATTTTCATCGAATCACCGTAATCGGATACCGTCCGCGAAGTGTATGATAAAAGATCTCTAAGGGATTTGATTAGGGTTTTCGGTGTTATTTCAATTAGAATGAATACCCTAATGCCGATTATTATGAATTTCTCATTATAGGTCAGAAATTTCAGACTTTCGAATCCTAATTACAAACCGTTCGAAACGTTCTTGTCCTCAAAGTCGCCAGGCATGTATTTGATCGTGCTTTTTGTATAAATTGCAATTGAATATGTATAAACCGTGGTTTCCATATGGTTTTGTTCGTACTCTGAATTCAGCAATTCTATGTTGATATTTCGAAATGATTCAAAAATGATTTTCAATCAAATTAACGACTTTTACTGTTTGAAAATAATTTTGAAATAAACTGTGTTTCGAAAGGATCTCGAAAATAGTTTTTTTAAATGATTTGAGAAAGATTTTATGTAAGTACTTGATGACTGTTGATTATTGTTTTATAGAATGATATCATTTTATAAATGATTTACCGAGGATGCCTCAAAAAGTTATTTCAAATAAGATTGAAAAGTGAAGTTGCTGAAGGTGTTGGATAATGATTTGAGACTCACATCGTCAAAGTTATGTGACAACGCACTGCGAAATGTGTAATGATATGATTGGAATATGATATTTTTTTGAAGCTGTATCAATATTGTGAAACTGTGTTTTGTGGTCGAGTAAAGCCAGGGAATGCTCTGACGAGGGCTCTGGGCACTACGCCATGTTGCGAAATTCGGTGAACGCAAGTGCACGTTGTCGTAAACAAGTAATAAAGAGATGAGTAACATATCGTTCCCACGAGGACTGACATACTAATTATCGATTTATGTGTATTATAATTTTATTTGAACTATCGAATTTGGAGGTGCAAGAATAATTAAAGAAAAGTAATAAAAGAATAAATAATGAAAATGATTGTTCGAAGAAAGAGAATCAAATAAGGAATTAATCTAGGATTGTGAATCCACCTCGGTTTATCCGAATTACTTTTGATTATATGAATTTAATGAATTCCAAATTTATTGAAGGCGAAGATTGCTAAAATACTCTACCGTCTCTCCTGAGGTCAATAGAATTTTCTAAGGCGAATAACACACTATATTCCTAGGTGAATTAATTCAACAATAGGCAAAAAGTACGAAATCTCCAGAAAGGCCACGTAATTCCTATGAGTATATTCCTATCTCACAAGATAAAACAGTTCTCACTAATTTTTCCTACCAACTCTCCTCTCCCGATTCGAGTTGCGTAATCAAAACAATTCAATTATAGGCCGCACAATTGAAAGCATTAAGAATAATTGGGGAAAACTCAATAAGAAGGGGAAAGATATTCTAATAAAGCATAATCAAAAGATAATTCGTCAAAACCTCAGTTTCATCAAAATCATAGAATAGGGTTCTAGCCTGACATGCTAGAAAATAAAAATACATAAAGAATTAAAGAAAGCATAGAAATCAAACGCAGACGAAGAACTTGGATTCCTCCGTTCTCTAGCTTCCGCTCTCTGCTTCTTCTCGATTCCCTGATTCTCTTGATGATCGATCCTCCGATTCTTCGATGATCGCTCTTTTTAGACCTTAAACCCCTATTTATAACTATCATTAGCCTCCAAAACGCGTCTGGGGATTGGGTCGAAAAAGGGCTTCAGAAACGCGGCAAATTCATCAAAACCGCCCCGTGGGCCGCGGCTCAGTAAGTGTGTGCCGCGGCCCCTAACCTTCAGCGCCTATACCTGGGCGCCCTTTTTTTCTTCATGGGCCGCGGCTCACTTAAGATGTGCCGCGGCCCCCGGTACAGTTCGCTCGGCGTTCTCTGTGTGCCGTGCGTGTGCCGCGGCTCAGCACAAAAATTGTCGTTTTGGCCCATTTTTCGCCGTTCGAGCTTCCAGACTCCAATTTCCTACAAAACATATAAAGATAGTGCATTAAAAGCTCATTTATGCAGGTTTAGACGTATAATGGATATGAAATAATGATAAATAAGCGTACAAAAATACGACTAACACGCCATAGATGGCCTACTACAACAAATTTGCATGGTGTTGCTAGCTAAAATGTTGCAATAGCTATGCAAAATTTGGCCTAGTGCAACACTGTATTTCGAGTGTTACCTTATATACAAATATGGCGTTGCCTTAGTAGCAAAGTGTTGCAGGATGTAACACTTTGTGACACAGTGTTGCCGTAGATGTACTATTTAAAAAAATTCATATTAAAAATAAATAATCTTTTACTTGAAAACTAATTAATTTTCATTGAACTGGAGTATGACAAAGTAGTTAATAATCTGATCATCCTAATTGTATTCAATATCTAATCATCCTAACTATAAAGCAGCTTGATGAGTTTGACAAGGTAGTTAATAATCTGATCATCCTAATTGTATTCAATATCATATGTCAAGTTCCAAGTCGTAGGTGAACATTATTGAAATACAGTTCAGGAAACAGGAATATAAAATTATCGAACTAATTATTAATGTTAATTTTAGAGTTAACATTATTAATATTTGGGTCAAAAATAGGACTAGTTTGAAGATACAAGAATCTGTCTGGGGTCAATCTGAAGAGATGAAAAGTTGACTAGAGTTAAAAATCATAAGTTCTGGAATTTGAGGGCTAAATTAAATAAACCTAAAAATTAAAGGGTATAAAAACCCTATACATCGCTGCCGACCCCCATCCCCCATTTCTCACTTTCTTCTCAGCTCTACCTCTCTCTCTCTCTCTGCCAGAAAATAAAATTGCAGAAAACACACACACACACTCGACTACAAGGCGACCGATGGCAGCTCGGGGCCAAGATGTGGGTTCTGGGTGGTCGCTGACTTTAGGTTCAGGGGTTCGCGGATTTAGTTTCATGTTTGAGGGTGGCTAACCGCCAATAGCTTTGGTTAAGGGCTATTTGAATCGGACGAACCCAGATGAAAGGTAAGTCGGATCTGAGTTTGATTCGGTTTAGGTTTGTTGTTTTCTGTTTGGTTCCTGAGGTCTGATTACTCGGGCCATGATGTTTGGGTTCGGCCGCGGCCCTGGATTGCCGGAATCGGGCCGTGGAAACTAATTATGGGTTTATTCGGTTTTTCTGAAATTCCAATCTTGGATCGGGTTAGGATTGATTCGAGCATTTTTTTCAGGTTCAGGCCGAAGGTTGAGTTGATGACTTGGGATCGGCCATGAGTTCAGGCCTGGTGAGGTTTCTGGTTCTTGGTTCTCCAGCGACTCCGACGAGATATCGGCTAGCGCGACGGTTTGTTCAGTTTTTCTGAAATTCCAATCTCTGATGAGGTTTCTGGTTCTTGGTTCTTCTAACTTAATTACTTAGAAAGAAAATAAGTGCTTCTCGATTCTAAATAACTATGCGATTTTCTAATTTTTGTTTGTCCATTATGTAATTTGACCTGTAGAGACACATAAAGGTTGATGATTCAAACTTGAAAACGAAAAGGGAAGATCTCCTGAGTAGAGTTGATCTTCTATGCAAACAAAGGCATATGTAAATAAACAACGGCACATATAATCTATGTAGTAGTTATCTTGGTTGTTATTGTTTGGTAAGCTGCTCTTATTATTAATCAGTTTAATTTACTTTCAGTTATTTATTAATATGTTCTTATTGTTTGGTAAGCTGCTCTTATTATTCGTCTTCAAAATCTGCAATATATATATATATTCTATTTATAATACTGGATATTATTAATATACAATATACATATATATTTTGGGCGGTTCATTTTTCGTGTTTAAAGTGTTTATTTGTTAAGAACTGAACTGCTGTGTTTTGGATTATTCTCCAGATCTGTTCGGGACTTGGTTATTCTTAAGATCCGTTCGGGTTTACTGATCTTGGAGATTGACTGAAAATTTCTCCATACATTGTGTTCACTGTTGAATTAATTTTCTAATCTGCTTCAGTTGGTTATTATTTAACTGATAGTCTGTCTGTAATCCTTAAACCCTTTCCCCGAGAATATAATCTATGTAGTAGTTATGTTGCTTGTAATTCTCATTGTATTGTTAGTTCTTATTTGTTTAAGCTTGGATCAATACCCAATAGTGGTATCAGAGCATGTTTTTATTGGGTATCTAGTCTGAGTTGCTCTCGGTGATACGGAATCCGAGTTTCCACTCAGGTATAACTGCTTAACCCTCCGCTATTTACTGTTTTATTGTTCCTGCTGGCCGCGGCTTTATCTTTGTGATTTTTCATTGTTATTTATTCGTTAATTGTTGAGTTGTGTCGTTGTTTATTGATCCGCTTGCCGCGGAATACTTGTTGTGCTTGTTGATCTGCAGAGTAGAGTTGATCTTGCTCTATTCCTGTGGACTAATAAAAATCAATTTGATTTGAGGTTTTTGCGCTAATAATCTTGTTGTGTACTTAAGATAGTGTAATTAATGTGATTGTTTGACTTAGAGTAATTTATGTTACCACTTACAATGACAGTTTGTACTATTATTTGCATTTGCACCGTGACTTCTCCTTTCGATTTCAGTATCTTGTCTGATCATTTTGTTCCATTTAGATAAAGTGGAGAAGGAAGAATGTGTGTAGTTTCTTTGACTTCATACATAAGCTTTACTACTCATTGGTATGCTAACCTATACGTCACTCATGATCCCAGAAGTTCAAATTGTTATTCTATCATTTAAGATTAACATTTTCCGTGCATGAAATTTATCTGATATTGCAGGTTTTAATATGTTCTATTATATCTTTATTTGAATTGCTATCACTGGCACAACCTTCATCTTTAGAACTTTTTCCTTTTATATTACTTGGTTCATCCCAATTTTCCCATTTGAGTAGGCTCAGACTCTTATAGAGTTGCAGTTTTGCAATGCCATTAATCAGATAATATTTATTGGAGAAAAGTTTTAATTTAGTTAATAGCATACAAGTAATCGGTCATCCACAATGATAACAATCTGAACTTTTGTTTTTGTAATAGTTCCTGTTAGTTATTTTGCATCTTTTGGTCTCTTATATTTTTTAACTAATGCAGAGATGGTGGTGAATTGTCGACTTGGGACTTGCAAAAGAGGGTTCAAGCTTTGCCTCAGTATAGCGAGCAAATTGAAAAGCTTTCCCTCCACGTCGATGTGAGTCTCATGTAATTCCACCTGCAATCTTTTAGTTGTCGGTTGTCCTACTGATTTCAGTGCTTGATTTGAAATAACTTCACTGTTAAAATGTCACTGTTTGATTAATCAATGTTTTACCTATTGTTTTTGAAGTTCTATGCTGCAATGGGCTTATTCGCCAATAGTGAGGTTACGTTCATGTCTGTTACTATATTCTTGTGAAGTTACTTTGCACTTCACATGCATGTGTTTGAAGAAAATATAAAAGATTCATAGTGCAACATCCACAATTGTTTTTGTGAAGTAAACAAGTTATTTCCATTGGATAAAAGCATAATCAATCATGAATTAATGGATTGAGATGGCGTAACTGATTAACTATAAAATTTACCTCAACATACTTACCGTTGGATAACTATAACACCCATAGCTGGTTGGGAGGGTTTTCTATTTGGACTGTAGTCTTGCTTGTTTGAGTCCTAGTCTTGACATTATTTTACGTTATGTTTGTAATTTTGTGTTCAGGCAAACAATCAGATGTGTAAATTCTGAAAAATGCTCCACTTCTAGCACGACAAACTCACAGATCAGTGACTTGACGGACCAAAATCAGGCAAGAAGATGTTGACGAAATGGAAGAAAAGTTGGAGAATAAGGTCCAAGAAGAAGTAGATGCACAGGTGAATAAGGTGCAGGAGAACTTAACTTGGGTGCTTAAGAAATTAGGCGAAGTAAACCCAAACATGAACATCAATTTGGTGGAACTTTGTCCCACAATATCAAGTGATAACGACAACGGCACTCCTATTACCGGAGATGTTACATCTCAGATTTTCTGTTTTTTAAGTACTGTATTTCATGGTTTTTGGTCGTTGTATTTAAGCTGTTTAACTATTTCCATTATGTACTTTAAGACTTATAACTCTATGTGCTTGGTTAGATATTATGGTGGATGGATAGTATGGCGGGTCTTTGTTTTGGTGGTTAGACTTATAACTATATGGTGTGGATGGGTTTTATTTGGTTAGATATTTTGGAAGGATGGATAGTATGGGTTGTATTATGAATAGATGGATTCTGAATTGTAATGGATTGGTAATTAATATAAACAAATATTTCTTGTCAATTTTATTTTTGTGAAAGTGTTGTAGTAGGTGGTACATAGTGTTGCAGTTGCTTACTAAAAAGGTGTTGCAAAAAAGTGTTGCAACAGGGTCTCTCACAGGTATGAGGCCCACAATTGGGGCCCACATCGGACCCCACATATGAGCCCACATAAGGGGCCCACATAAGGAGCCCACATATGCACTTGTTTAATATTGCCGTAGACTATATTTAACGATGCCTTGCAGTCTTATGGTAACAAAAGAAGTGGTGTTACAGTAGGTGACATAAGTGTTGCTATAGGGACCTACGGCAGTAGTGAAAAGTGCAACACCAAAAAAGTGTTGCTGTTTTGATTTTCTTGTCTACAACAACGTTTTTTTTGCTTCTTGCAACATTTTGTAGGAGTTACCGTAGGCCATCTATGGCATAGTGGGGGTACGATGAGGTGCGAACCTCGTATGACTCGACGGGTTATACAACCGGGGATGGTCTGATTAGTCCGTTGGGATACGGAGGGGTGCGAGCCTCGTATCAGTATAGCCCATGTGGTTATTGAAATGTGATATATGTATTATTCCGGAACAATGACATGATATGGTACTGCTTATGCTTTTGGATTGTGATGGTGATGTTGATATATTTTTGCATGATGATGCTGTTGTCACAATACTGTTGAGGCACTGGTACTGGGTGAGAATGTAATTTCTCTGAATATACTAATATAATCAGTCATCGTAATATTTTTTTTTTATTGCACGTTATACATATTCCTGTTATCAAGTACTTGCACCAGCTGTTTGCTTACCCCTTCGGGGTTAATAGCTTTTTATGTATTCAGGTACAGATCTTCATGACGAGCAGGCACAAGAGGGGCACGAGGACGACAAACGGCAGTGATATTGTCTTGGATAGTCGTTCCCATTTTATTCGTGTGTTTTGGTCTTGGTTTGTATATGTACTTGCGAGTACTGTTATTGTTGATGTTACGCCCATGTGTGGGCTTGGGAATTGTCTTAGAGTTTGTTATCTTGAGCAGATTGTGACTATCGTCATGTTCGACCTTTCCGGACGTCATATTATGGATGTTGTTGGGATAAACATTCTTGTTTGATAATTGCCAACATACAGCAAGTAGTGTCAGAGAAGTCAGAATGCTGAAGTATGGAACCTATTAGAACTCTTCATACAACCCCTATATATAGCAATGAGTTCTTCGACAGTCCATCCTAAAGAGCCCTCTTCACACAGCAAAGAGACGTAATATGTTGGATACAGCATACAGGCTGAAGATGTTTTACTTAGGAAAAGCAAAACACATCCAACAGGACTTAATCTAAAAAGGCTTTAAACCGTTGTGTGATAAACATTGTTTATTCATAAAGTATTCACGGTTAAAGTAGCATTTATTGCTGATAGGACAACATTTAATGCAGCTGGAGAGAGACAAGTGTGAACGCTCTGAAGAGCATTTAATGCATAGACAGAAAGGATGTCTGAAGCATTGAATGCGATATGCTTTAATTCAAACATTAAGCAGCCGTCAATCGAGAGACAGACGTCAACATCTCACCAACCAGCAATGGCTTCATTTATAACGGATACATTTCCAAGGTTATAAATACATCCAAGCGAGAGGACTTACATACAAAAAAAACCTCAAGTTATTCATTATCGCAAAAGCTCTGACAGATTACTCTGACATTCTAGCGACTATAAAGTAGTCTATTTCGTGAACATACAGCAGTATCCAAGCAAAGAAATATACAAATCCTCAACGCAAACATCACATCATACAACGATTGTTCATCCGTTATAAAGCTACTTTTTGAGAATTGTTCTACCCTTACCGTTGAGATTATCATTAGCCCTGTGTGGACTAAGGATCCTTGCATATTCCGACGTGTGTGGGAAGAATAACATTGAAGATGAAGCTTGAATCTGTGTGAGAAGAAGCGAGTCGAAAAAGAGCTCAAGCCAATCTGTGTGTGTAATATACAGGTTATTCTGATATTATTTGTATTTTTCATTTTTTTCGTTTCTGTCAAGAACTGTTGTGTAATGTTTTTGTCATTTCTATCGAAAACTGCTGTGTATTGTTTATGTTGTTTCTGTCGAGAACTGTTGTGTTATGTTTCAGTTGGTTTGGATAATTTTATTGTGTATGGGAAAATTAGCGTACGCTAATGTTGTAAACTAGTGCATGCTATTGAGGTGGATTAGCGCACTCTAAAAGTATTGGTAGCGCGCGCTAATCCAACAACTGCGGTAAGGCAGAAGGTTTTGAGTAGTGGACTCCGGACAGGATCGAACAGGTAGCGCACGCTACACGGGATGATAGAGCACGCTACATAGATTGTTAGCGCATATTATATATGTGGTAGCGCATGCTATTTCGGCCAGACAATAGAGGCAGAATGTTTCTGGACTCTGGAGACGAAGAGGTAGCGCACGCTATATAGGCCGATAGCGTGCGCTAATGGAACTGGTAGTGCACATTAATTATCGAGTAGCGCACGCTAACGGGTCAAAGCCGAAGGTTCTGGACCTGGGTTGGCCGATTAGCACGCTAACCATAGGCCTTAGTGTTGCGATATTTCCTACACGCAAGTGCACGTCATCGTTTACAAGTAATAAAGTGATAAGTAGAGTATCGTTCCCACGAGGATTGAATCTCTAACTACCGACGTTTTCGTATTCCAATTTTATTTGAACAATCGAAGTTGAGTTGTTGGAGTAATAACTAAAAGAATTAATAAAAGACTAAACAGAAAACGATAGCTTGAATAAGAGGAATCAAATGATAAATAAGTCTAGAGTTCTGAATCCACCTTAATTTATCCGAATGTAATCTTGATTATCCGTAATAAATAATTTTCCCAACTTATTGAAGGCGGAGATTGCTAATATATTCTACCGCCTCTCCCGAGGTCAATAGATTTATCTAACGGCGACTAACGCACTCTATCCCTAGGTGAATTATCTAGTCGCTATGCAAAAGCATGAAATCTCCTAAAGGCCACGTAGTTCCTATGAGTATATTCCTATCTCACGAATAAACGGTCCTCACCAATAGTTCCTCACCAAATCTCCTCTCCCGATTCAAGTGAATGATTAAATCAATACAACTATTGGCGATAATTGCAAGCATTAAACATAATTGGGAAAACTCAATAAAAAGGTAATAAATTGGATAATCTCAATCAATTCGTCAAAATAAAGGTTTCATCAAAACCCTAGATTAGGGCTTTAGCGACATGCTAACAACCGACAATACGAATAAATAAACGAAAGCATAAAATTCAAACGCAGATGAAGCTCGGATTCCTCCGTTCTTGACTTATTCCGCCTTGAATTCCTCTGCTTTCCTCCTCTTCTCTGTCTACAAGCTTAAGCTCCTAGGTTTAGCTCCAATGATTCCCGATGATTAAATTAGGGTCTTAAGCCCTATTTATAGCTCAAGATCTCCATAAATCGCGTCCGTATTAGTTGGTTGAAAAGCGGCGAAACGGCCCAAAATCCGCGCAGACGTACCAAACCCGCTAAGTGTGCCGCGGCTCATCGAACTCGTGCCGCGGCACATCGCCAAAATCAATACAGGCGTAATTAAATCCTTCCGTACGCGGCTCACATGGGTGCCGCGGCACAGTACTTACTACGCCCTTGGTGGCGTCTTCCTTTGCCGCGCTCGGTTTCCTTGTGCCGCGGCTCATAGTCCGATTTTGCCGTTTTCGCGTTTTGCCTCGTTTAAGCTTAGGACTTCAATTTCATCATTCATACAAAATTAAGGCATTAAAAGCTCATTTAGATGATTTCACACTCCAAAATACTACAAAATAATGATAAATAAGCGTATAAAAATACGCCTAACAAATACCCCCAAACTTAAGCCTTTGCTTGTCCTCAAGCAAAAAGAATTTAAAGTTAATAAAAGAATGTCGTGAATCATCGTGCAACTCACAGTGTTCAACCTAATCAATACTATCTGCCATTCTCTCTAAATAATACGAGTGTCATAAAGCGAGCCGCACTCGAATAATGATTCCGCAAAGAGATCAAGTTCACCTAGTCATTTGTTCATGAAGAAAACTCACTCAAAGATCAACAAAACATGAGTCAAATCAACCGTCAATAGGAAAGGCTAACATAAACAAGCTAGTTCGTCGCGTTCCACGATCTAGAGGCACAATTTTTCACGAGTCTCATAACAAATAAACCTCGGGACAAGATCCCCTTATATAAATATGCTCAAGAATTTGATTCGAGTCGACCACTAGGTTAGGATCTCGGGATGTTTCATCGGGATAATCCTAGGTGGAACTTCCATTCTCATGTATTAGGAAACCGTTTGACGTAAAAGACACTCATGGGGCACATGGATGCTTCTAGTTACTAAGTTCCGTTTACAGTGGAGAAACAACTCGAATACAAAATTTCCGCATGTCCGAATCAAGGTTGCCGTTTTACGCGAGTAAGCAATGGTCACGCGAATACCCCGGTTACTAGGCTTCCTATCATTGGCACATGTGAACTCACTAAATCACTAGTCTAATCGGGGTCGTCGTTTTACGCGAGTAAACAACGGGTCACGCGAATACCCCCGGTTACTAGACTTCCCTTCATAGAACACATTATCTCGACTTTTAGAGAAAAAAACTGACCGACTCTAAACTCAATTTAAGTGCCAACACGACTAAAGAAACAGTACGACTCACTATCCGGAAAATGTAGCCAAACGCATTGATGGGGATTTAAAAACAAGAATGTATCGTCTCTTATCTACCAAGTCCTCTACAATCGCAAAATTTTGGACCTAATTGAATACTAAGCGGAGCGAAATAACTGACTACAACTCGACTAAAACTCGCCCGCTTCTTCAAAGAGAAAGACAGTGTCGTAACATCAGTATCACACATAATAGAAGCACGAAAATTCACGAATAAAGAAAAACTACGGCAAGCAAGGCTATTAAAAAAAAATTTTCGCAAAGAAAGAAAAGTGCAACAAAATATAATGTACAGCAAGAAAATAGAGTACAGCAATGAATGTAGACTGAAAGTGGTCCCCCCCCCAAACTTAGGACGTACGTTGGCCTCAATTCAAAAAAATGAAATGCAACAAAAGTAAAAGTACAAGTACTCCCCTCCATCTGCTCAGAGCTGATGCCAGCATCGTCCGGTGAGGAAGGTGGTGTGGTGGCCGGGCGGGCGCAGTAAATGGCCCGTCGGGATGCATGATGTGGGCCGTCCATGCGGCGAGGTGCTCCTGATGATAAGCCTCCCTCGCAGCAAGACGCCTCTCCGCTCGTCGGCTAGCCCGGCGGGCCTGCTCTCTCATCTCGGCTCTGGCGGCAGCAACAACACTCTCCCGCGCCGCCCGCTGCTCCTCCCGCATGGCAGCCATCCAGCTCTCTCTCTCTCTCCTCATCTCGTCTCTCTCTCTCCTCAACTCCTCTCTCAGCTCCTCCCTATGCTCTTCTCTCTGTCTCCTCAAATCCTCCCGCAACCCATCCAACAGCTCCTCCAACCTCGCTCTGTCAGGCTGCGGGCCGGCCTCTCCGTGCGTCAACAAAAGCGGCTCGGGGGATCCTCGGGAGCCTCCTCGAGCAAAATCCTCGCCCCAGCGTGTGCGGCGCTCCGCCCCCCGCTCAAAGTGCGATATGATGCGGTGGTCGATCGGGGCACTGGGGCAAGCATCGGCTCGTCGGCCCGACCATGTCGGCCCGGCAATGGCATAAAGCACGGATGAGGGAGGGGTGCTTCAACCCGTCTTGGCCCCCTGGATACTCTGGAAGATAGATCGAACTGAATGGGGGCCACGTCAAACGCAACCCGGAGGTGATAGCAAAAGTATCCCGGCGCGGGAGAGAAAAACTGTACGGATCTGGGAGGTGGGATCAATGCGGGCACAAATAAAGTAAAGCCAGGCTCGCCCGAGCCGGCCGAGGCGCGAGCTCCTAAAGTGAAAAGTAGATGAGCTCTGTGCTCGCTCCCGATCGGTCAGGTGCAATCGTCTCAAGCGGGGCCTCCTTAGTGAGGCCGGTCATCACGCGGTCATAGCCGTCTCGTCCACCGCCGGAAACCCAAAAGCCTCCTAATAGCGATCGGGAGAAATCAATCGTGACCCCTCGGACGTCGACTGAGTCCGCGACTCTAGAGATGGCAACGTATGCCTGCCGGATGTGCTTGGTGAGCAACGGCATAAAACTCCTGGACGATCGAAATGACTGCTGGCTCAGGAGGTGCGGTAAATCTAGCCCATCCCATCTCGTCAATCATCATGAGCAACTCCCCGTCCTGAGGAGCTGGAGTAAAACCTCTCTCGGGAATAAGTGGACGCGGACGGATCTTTTCGTTGAAAATCTTGTGGATCTCGGGGTCCGAAAATTGGTGCCCCTCCGCCTCGGCCCGACCCCGAGAGGTCTCCCCTCGCGTAGGGGATGACTCGGTCCTAGCACGCTTGGTCAACTTCTTCGTGCGCGCCATAATCAGTCCTCTTCGAGATTTCAAGAAGAATCGCAGGGAAAAGATGAAGGAATTGCTTCGGCCGGTCGCACTGGGGAGGGAAGGCAAGGAGAAGGAAAATCGTACCTGATAAATGCCGGCCGAATGCATGTTATAGGCTACCTGGCCTTTCAAATTCCGCATAGTGTGCCGCGGCTCACAATCTATGTGCCGCGGCACAAGGTACAGTCCCTTTTACCTGTGTCTCGTTTTGTCGTGTGCCGCGGCTTAAATTCCGTGTGCCCCGGCTCATTGCTCAAGTGTGCCGCGGCTCATTTATGCCGTGCCGCGGCACAAAGTACAGTTGGTTTTGCCTTCCCTGGCGAATGATGTGTGCCGCGGCTCACAATAACTGTGCCGCGGCTCATACTCCAGTTTCTCCCCTGGGACTTTCCTGCACAGAATTTTGAAAAGAAGACGTTAAAAACGAGAGGACGAAGCAGATAGAAGCACAAAAATGATGAAAACTAAGAATCACGAAAACAAGAAAAATAAAGAAATGCAAGATTCTACAACTACGAGCTCGGGTTGCCTCCCGAGAAGCGCTAAGTTTATAGTCTTCAGCCGGACCTATTGAACAACGTTAGTTTGCTTTTCGCAAACTCCATTTGGCTTCCGCCCATTTATCGAACTGTTTATATTTTGGTTAAAATTATGACCATTGGTCATCAGCGGTTCGATTCTCGGTTCGGTAATCAAATGTTGTTTGCGAAGAGGTTTCGACTTGAAAAACTTCCCGAAACACCCGGTTTCTCCATGACTAATTTTTCTCTTGGCTTTCACTCACTCTCCTCCTTCGCCAACGAACTCACATTGCAGATTTTTCCTCATGCTCGAGGAATGCCAATCGTTCATAATCCTTCTTAAAACTTGTGCCATTCAACACAAAATCTAATTTTTCCACCGACGATGTTTTCGGTGCTTTCCTCTTTCAACAACATCCACGCTTTCAATTTGAGACTCTTTATCAGCACTTCCGGGACATGGGAGCGATTTGAACACTTGAAAAGTGACTTGATCGTCTTGGACCCTCAGAGTTAACTCACCCTAATCCACGTCAATAAGTGATCGTCCCGTAGCTAGAAATGGTCGTCCCAAGATGATCGGAATATTTTCATCTTCCTCCATGTCTAGTACGATGAAATCAGCCGGAAAGATGAACTTATCGACTTTAACTAAAACATCCTCGATCACTCCCCTGATACTTTATCGATCGATCCGCCAATTGTAAGGAGATCGTGGTTGGCTTGGCTTCCCAATATTCACTTTTGGAAAATCGATAGAGGCATGAGGTTGATACTTGCACCAAGATCGCATAATGCCTTATCAAACGAAAGATTCCCCATGGTGCATGGTATGTTGAAGCTTCCTGATCTTTCAATTTAGGTGGAAGCTTCTTTTGAAGAATTGCACCGCACTCCTCTGTCAGTGGCAACCGTTTCAAACTCTTCAAGTTTTCTCTTCTTAGATAATATCTCTTTCATGAACTTGACATAACTCGGCATCTGCTCCAATGCTTCGCGACGGAATATTTATGTGAAGTTTTTGAACACCTCAAGGAACTTAGAAAATTGTTTGTCCGCCCTCCTTTCTTTGTAGTCTCTGCGGAAACGGAACAGGGGACACATGTCTTCGAGATCTCCGCCTTCAAGTTCTTCGACTCCTCGGCTTAAATTCCTTCGACTCCTCAATCACCTTCTCCTCTTTACCACCTTTCGGGCTGATCCAAAGAACTTTCTCCCGCTTCTCAAGCTAAGCTGCGTTTAGACTCTCTCTAGGGTTAGTTTCATTGTACTCGGCAATGCTCCCTCCGGACGATTTGTCAATACATTAGCGATTTGGCCCAATTTGAACCTCCAAATTCGAATGGAAGCGAATGATTTTGTAGTGTAGCTTTCGTCCGAGTCATAAATTGACTCGTATTTGCCGCCGATTTTGCTAGTGCTTCCTCGAGAGACACTTTAGGAGCGGAAGTGGGGCTGCATTGATTACAGTGAAAGGGGGCTGGTGTGCGTTCTGTCCGTTTCTCCATGAAAAGTTGGGGTGATTGCGCCACCCCGGATTGTAAGTATTGGAGTACGGGTTATTCAGTCGATTCCCATTTCCTACGAATTGAGCCTGCTCCATATGATTTTGCTCGAACGGATTTCCAAATTGACATTCCGCACTCGGGTGTGATCCGTTACACCAACTACACGTCTCAATGGTAACGGGGGCTGGTGCATGCGAAAAGTTCTGGAGCTGTTGTGTCAAAGCGGCGACTTGAGCTGACAAGGTGGAGATCGGATCATTGCTCGAAACTTCCATTACCCTCTTCGGTGCCAATCTTTCTGCTGGCCATTGGTAAGCGTTTTCGGCCATATCCTCCAAAAGCACGTGAGCCTCGGCCATAGATTTTCCCATGAATGTCCCACCGGATGCCGCATCGACAAGAGTGCGTGTAGAAGCACTCAAACCACCATAAAACGTATGCAGCTGAAGCCAATCAGGAATGCCGTGATGAGGGCATCTTCGAAGTAATTCTTTATATCGCTCCCACGCCTCGTGGAGCGATTCCATATCAAACTGGGCAAAAGTAGTTATCTCGTTTCTCAACCGCGCCGTCTTAGCTGGTGGGAAAAATTTTGCAAGGAAGGCTTGCACCAACCTCTCCCAAGTTGTAATCGACCCCGGCGGTAAGGAATTCAAACAGAATTTTGCTTTATCCCTCAAAGAAAAAGGGAAAAGCCTCAATCGGATGGCATCGTCGGTGACACCATTTGTTTTAAATGTGTCGCATATCTCAAGGAACGAAGCAATGTGGGCATTCGGGTCGTCCTTCGGCAATCCACAGAACGGGCTCGCCTGTACCATCTGAATAATGGCGGGCTTGATTTCAAAATTATTAGCTTGGATGGTGGGACGCCGAATTCCCGAAAAATTTGCGTTGACTTGCGGCATGGCATAATCACGAAGAGCGAGTTCCGGTTGAACTTGCCGCACTTGGTTGTCTCCTCCTTGGATTTCAACATTCTCGGCCATCTTGACCGTAAATCGCAACTCTCTTTTCTCCTTTTTATTCCTTCTTAGAGTGCGCTCGAGCTCGGTGTCCAAAGGTAGTAGGCCTTCGTTACCGAGTCTTCTCATGCACTACACGAAAGGTCCTGAAAGGAAAAACGAATAAACAAAATTAAATACACAAAAAAAATAAAAATAAAACGTTCAAATTAAGACTGGAAATACTTAATTCGATATTAGAAAAATTTCGGTCCGGCAACGGCGCCAAAAACTTGTTGCGATATTTCCTACACGCAAGTGCACGTCATCGTTTACAAGTAATAAAGTGATAAGTAGAGTATCGTTCCCACGAGATTGAATCTCTAACTACCGACGCGTTTTCGTATTCCAATTTTATTTGAACAATCGAAGTTGAGTTGTTGGAGTAATAACTAAAAGAATTAATAAAAGACTAAACAGAAACGATAGCTTGAATAAGAGGAATCAAATGATAAATAAGTCTAGAGTTCAATCCACCTTAATTTATCCGAATGTAATCTTGATTATCCGTAATAAATAATTTTCCCACCTTATTGAAGGCGGAGATTGCTAATATATTCTACCGCCTCTCCCGAGGTCAATAGATTTATCTAACGGCGACTAACGCACTCTATCCCTAGGTGAATTATCTCGTCGCTAGGCAAAAGCATGAAATCTCCTAAAGGCCACGTAGTTCCTATGAGTATATTCCTATCTCACGAATAAAACGGTCCTCACCAATAGTTCCTCACCAAATCTCCTCTCCCGATTCAAGTGAATGATTAAATCAATACAACTATTGGCCGATAATTGCAAGCATTAAACATAATTGGGAAAACTCAATAAAAAGGTAATAAATTGGATAATCTCAATCAATTCGTCAAAATAAAGGTTTCATCAAAACCCTAGATTAGGGCTTTAGCGACATGCTAACAACCGACAATACAGAATAAATAAACGAAAGCATAAAATTCAAACGCAGATGAAGCTCGGATTCCTCCGTTCTTGACTTCCGCCTTCTGCCTTGAATTCCTCTGCTTTCCTCCTCTTCTCTGTCTACAAGCTTAAGCTCCTAGGTTTAGCTCCAATGATTCCCGATGATTAAATTAGGGTCTTAAGCCCTATTTATAGCTCAAGATCTCCATAAATCGCGTCCGTATTAGTTGGTTGAAAATCGGCTTCAAACGGCCCAAAATCCATGCAGACGTACCAAACCCGCTAAGTGTGCCGCGGCTCATCGAACCTCTGCGCGGCACATCGCCAAAATCAATACACGGGCGTAATTAAATCCTTCGTGCCGCGGCTCACATGGGCGTGCCGCGACAGTACACTTACTCGCCTTCGGTGGCGTCTTCCATTGCCGCGGCACAGTTTCCTTGTGCCGCGGCTCATAGTCCAGTTTTGCCGTTTTCGCCCGTTTTGCCTCGTTTAAGCTTCCGGACTTCAATTTCCTGTCATTCATACAAAATTAAGGCATTAAAAGCTCATTTAGATGATTTCACACTCCAAAATACTACAAAATAATGATAAATAAGCGTATAAAAATACGCCTAACACTTAGCGCATGCTAATGTGTGTGATTATATAAGGGCTTGAGTAAGTCAATTTTCGTCAATTTTCATTTCTTTCTTCTCCTCCGGCGGCATAGGCGATTTCAGACGTGAGAAGTCGAGGACCTCGACTGAATATTGTTGGATATCAACTCCTTTCAACTCCTAGCAATGATTTATCAACTTTGTAACATCCTTCACCGCCCGATTCGAGGTAATATACCTTAGAACCCTAATCTCGGGAAGTTTGGGGGTTTTGGTGGATTTCGTTTCTTCCAACGGATGTAGACTCGAATCTATGATAGATTATAGTTGTATATCCTCGAAGTTTTATAGATTGATTCCGAGTTTTCCTTTGTTGATCGAGTATTCTTTAGAATGCCTCTGTAGTGTTCGATAAATTGATCCTAAGGGTAGAACTTAGGGTGATTCTTGGATTTCCAGTGAAATTGTAGTTGATTGAGTCTCGATTATTGTTAGAACCGAAATTGGAAGATAGTTCTGACTGAAGCCTTTTTTGTTCGTCGTTCCTTTGTGTGTTAGAAATCCAGGCAAGTACCTTATTGCACTAGTTTATGGCATGCATTTCGGTGATGAAATTGTGATGTTTGTGTATTGTGAGGATGTTCTCGGGGTACTCTCACCTGGGGATTACTCGACGGGGCACACAGGGACTTGGTCGGGTGGCCTTGCACGAGGGTTTACCTTCGAGTTGGCGATATTCTCACCTGAGAATTGCTCGACGGGGCACATAGGGACTTGGCCGGGTGGTCTTGTCACGAGAATTACCTTCGAGCGATGTTTTTACTGAAGATTGATATTTGATATTCTTGAGTCTCGTGAGAAGTGAACTATTTTAGATTTTGAAAAGAAATTGGAAATGCATGTGTATTAAAATATTGTAATATTGTACTTGCACTAGCGGTTGTTTCTAACCCCTGTTGGGATGGAATGTTTTATACATTTCAGGTACTCTCGAGGTTCAGGAGACTACATGTGGTGCACACGGAGCTGACGGGCATACAGGATGGTAAAGAGCTCGAGTTAGTAGTTGTTTTGGAAACGGCGGTGTTGGTTTTCATATTTGATGTTGTATTTGGTTTCATTGTACTATGTCGTGCCGAGGCCCAACTTATGTTTTTGTATCGTATATCTTTTATTGTTGTTGTATTGTATGTGTGTGACGTCATCCTAGTAGGCCCTGGCGGGTCATACGACGTGTAATTACCCGCAATGAAATTGGGGTGTTATATTTATGGTATCAGAGCCTAGGTTCGGGAACACCTAGGCCGTTGGTTATTGGGTCTGTAAGGTTATATGAGTCCTGTAAACTGATCGAGCTCAACATCGTGTGCTGTCGTGTGACCCGTGATAGCAAGACTTCTTGATCTCCTCTTGCGTTTTGATGCTTTCATGATGGAAAACTTAAATTCCTTGGATTTATGAATTATTCTGATAATTTTAATTCTTTAACTCTCAGCATTTTAAGAAGTCATGGCGGACGTGGATGCGGCAGAGGCCGTGGACATGGTACCGTTAATGAATCTATTGCACCTTCTAATGTCGCATCTGACTCGGCATCCCGTACGGAACCGAACACCGTTCCTTTGAACTCTGGCAACCAGATCCTTCTGTAAACCAAAACCATCAGCCGGCCCTAATATGGGTGCCGGCATAGCTGCTATACTACATCGAGTAGCATCACGGTTAGTTCAGTTAAACCAGGCCGGGCACCGTGATCATCCAGCAGACGAGATTGCTGGGGCTACTAAGTGGCTCCAGGGAGTGATGAAAATGCAACATCCCCGTTTCGCTGGTGCATCTGACACGTTGGGTTGGGAGGGTTGGTTGTTCCAGTTTGGCAAGATTTTCGATGCTATCACATGTCCCGAGGAGAGACGAGTTCCTATTACAGAGTACTTTCTTGACAAGGCAACTATGGATTGGTGGGAAGCTGTTGGACCTAGTGACTGTGTGGCCACTTGGGTCGAGTTTAAAGCTGCGGTAGAGGAGGAGTATTGTCCTGGGCCAAGTAAAGAGAAACGAATTGCGGACTTCTTTACCGCAACTCCACATGATGTACCTATCACTTAAGCCATTGTTACATATAGTCAGCAGCTGAGTCATGTTCGTGAGCAGGTGAGGACCGAAGCGGATAAGATACGTTACTTTGATTTGAGGATGAAACCCAGTATCCAAGAGAGTATGGCAGGCTTCAGATGTGTTACTTTCAAAGAATACCAGGATCGTGCCTTGGCCATTGAGATGGTTATTTCTGCTTCAGGATCGGGTACCGAGAGCAAGAAGATGAAGACGACTGGTGGTTTTTCGGGAAGCAATGGTAGTGGATTTCGTAATCCTCAGGCTTCTCATTCTGCTATCGGCAAGCCGATTCATCAAGCTAATAGTGCTCCAAGTTTTCGACCGGGCCAGTCTTCTGCATTTGGCAGAGGGCAATGTTTTAATTGTAATCAAGTGGGCCACCAATCTAGAGAGTGTCCCTTTCCTCCTACGACCTGCTTCACATGCGTACAGACCAGTCACAGGGATGCTTATTATGAGGTTGCCACTAGTCTCGCCAAACATCATAATTTGGAACCAACTCCCAATGTGAACCCAGGGACTACACCTAGTCAGCCACAACAGACTCTGGGACGAGGTAGAGGCTGAGGCCGATCAGATCGTCAGACTGCATCGAGTGTGGGTTCGGTACATCCAAAGGTGTATCAGATGAGAGGCGCAGACGACGCAGAGGCTCCAATAGCTGCAGGTACCATGCAGATACTTTCTCAGCCTATTTCCATATTATTTGATTCAAGAGCTACTCATTCTTTTATTGCTCTTGATTGTGTGAAACGGTTGGGTCTTGATTGTTTGATTGAGTGTGAACCGTTTGTAGTGAGTACTCCTAGTGGGGAGCATTTGATTGGTAACTGAGAGGTTAAGGATTGTCATGTGTATATTGGGAGTCGGGATTGGCCTTCAGACCTCATTGTGGTGGATCTAAAGGGAGAGGATGTGATCCTCGGAGATGATTGGATGAGTCGGCATGGTGCTATTATGAAC
The DNA here is from genome assembly GCA_033398695.1 of Orobanche coerulescens. NCBI lineage: Eukaryota > Viridiplantae > Streptophyta > Magnoliopsida > Lamiales > Orobanchaceae > Orobanche > Orobanche coerulescens. The sequence goes on from CM065801.1 coordinate 186,474,532, forward strand.
TATCGGACGCGAACTATTTCTATATTAACTAAAGATGGTGTCGAGCATACTTTCATAAGTCGGAAACGGGTAGTTCAGCTAGGGTGATTTCAGCTGTTAAGGCGATGAAATTGTTGAAACAAGACTGTATCGGTTATTGGTGCTATGCCCTGAATACCGACGATGGTGGAATGTATCTATCATTGATTCCAGTTATGAACGAGTATCCTGATGTATTTTCGGATGACCTTCCGGGATTACCTCCATCTAGGGATGTAGAATTTTCCATCTATCTCAAGACGAGTGCAACACCTGTTTCTCGTGCGCCATATCATATGGCACCTAGCCAGATGTTATAACTGAAGAATCAACTGGGTGAGCTTCTTGACAAAGGGTATATTCAACTGAATGCTTCGCCTTGGGGTGCACCAGTTATTTTTGTTAAGAAGGACGGATCGTTCCGTATGTGCATTGATTATCGGGAGTTGAATAAGCTGACCATCAAGAACAAGTATCCATTGCCCCGTAAAGATGACTTGTTCGACCAGCTTCAGGGAGCTACTATTTTCTCTAAGATTGATTTGCGCTTGGGGTATTATCAGCTGAGGATTCGGGATTCTGACATTCCGAAGACTACTTTTCGTACTCGATATAGCCACTACAAGTTCGTAGTTATGCCATTTGGGCTAACTAATGCTCCTGCCGTGTTTATGCAGTTGATGAACAAAGTCTTCATTGATTATCTTGATAAACTCTTGGTCATCTTCATTGATGACATTCTTATCTACTCACAGAACGAGGAAGATCATGATGAACACCTCTACATGGTGTTGAGCACTTTGAGAACAAAGAAACTTTTCACAAAGTTTTCTAAGTGTGAGTTTTGGCTTAAGGAAGTAACCTTTCTCGGGCATGTAATTTCGGATGATGGAGGTTGAGTGGATCCCCAAAACATAGCGGTAATTCTTGAGTGGGAACCACCTAGGATTGTGAAAGAGACACGGAGTTTCTTGGGACTTGCTGGGTATTACCGTAGGTTTGTCGAGGGATTTTCGAAGATCGCTCGACCACTTACTTAGTTGCTCCAGAAATCCCAGAGTTGAGTGTAGAGAGACAAAACAGTTTTGAGGATTTAAAGAGACGGTTAACTTTTGCGCCAGTATTATCATTACCTCAGGGCACTGATGATTTGAAGTTTATAGTGATGCTTCAGGACATAGATTGGGTTATGTTTTAGTGCAGATTGGCAGGGTAATATCTTATGTGTCTCGACAATTGAAACCATATGAGAAGAATTACCCCACTCATGATTAGGAATTATCGGCGATTGTTTTTGCATTAAAGATTTGGAGACACTACCTCTATGATTCTTCGTGTAAGATTTACACTGATCACAAGAGCCTAAAATATATATATATTTAGCAAGAAGAAGCTAAATATGAGACATCATCGATGGTTAGAGTTGATCAAGGATTATGATCTTGAAATACTATACCATCCAGGAAAGGCTAATGTGGAAGCGGACGCGTTGAGTCGGAAGCCGATATCGCTTCAAATGCTGGAGGTACTTACGTCTCAATCGAAGATCCGTCGAGATATAATCAGACAGGATATAGAGTTTTGTCTTCAGAGAGTTCAGGACCAATTATGCATTTTGTAAATCACATTATCTTTGATCGATGACATTACAACAAAACAATTGGATGATCCGTTACTTGTCCAGCTAAGATAGGATGTAGTTAGAGGAGGAGCTCCCGGTTTTGTGATTCAGGATGATGGAGTTTTGAGATTTTGAGACAGACTTTGCGTATAGAGCTTAGACAGGCCATACTGAGAGAAGCTCATACTACACCGTATTCTATCCACCCTGGTACAAGCAAAATGTACAAGGATGTGAGGAGTAATTATTGGTGGAGTAATATGAAGAATGATGTTAAGGAATTTGTGTCGAAATGTTTGACATGCCAGCAAGTCAAGATTGAACATAAACGACTAGCAAGGTGGCTAAAATCACTTCCAATTCCAGAATGGAAATGGGAGGATATTACGATGGATTTTGTCACAAATATGCCGAAGACACGAACGGGGATGAACATGATTTGGGGACTAACCAAATCATCCCATTTCCTGGAAATTAAAGATAATTGGGGACCCGAGAAGTTGGCCCGTGTGTTTATTGCAGAAGTCGTTAGGTTGCATGGGATTCAAAAGAGTATTATTTTTGATCGAGATGGTAGATTTGTATCCTATTTCTGGAAATCCGTTCACTGAGCTTTGGGGACGGAACTGAGGCTTAGTACATGGTACCACCCTCAGACCGATGGGCATGCATCTATTAATATGGCAACGTTTGAAGCTTTATATGGACGAAGATGTAAATTGCTACTGTGTTGGGATGATTCATCCGAGTTGATCGGAACAGAGCCGGACATGTTAGTGGAGACCAGAGATAAGATTTTTCTAATCCGTCATAGACTTTTAGCTGCCCAGATCCGAAAGAAATCATATGCAAACAATCGACGTCGTCTGTTAGAGTTCGAAGTCGGCGACCATGTGTTGTTAAAGGTATCTCCAACCCGAGGAGTTTATCGCTTTGGGAAGAAGGGTAAACTTAGCCCTAGATATATTGGTCCATTTGAAATTTTAGAGCAAATAGGAGATCTCGCTTATTGTTTGGGTCTTCCGCCGTCGTTAAGCCATGTGCATAATGTGTTCCATGTCTCATAGTTGAGGAAATACGTGTTGGATCCTAGTCATATTATTGATTTGGGAGAAATTGAAATAGGTTCCGACATCACCTTTTAGGAGAAACCAATCCAGATTTTGGAACGACGGATAAAACAGCTTAGACACAAAACTATTCCTTTGGTGAAGGTATAATGGTCAAGACATGAAACGGAGGAGGCTACATGGGAGACCGAGGACAATATAACATCAAAGTATCCGGAGTTGTTCACATCTTAAGTTTTGGGACGAAACTTTTTGTTAGAGGAAGAGAATATAATATACACGTTTTTCTGATATTATTTGTAATTTTCATTTTTGTCATTTCTGTCGAGAACTGTTGTGTAATGTTTCTATCATTTCTGCCAAAAACTACTATGTATTGTTTCTGTTGTTTATGTCGAGAAATGTTGTGTTATGTTTCGGTTGGTTTGGATAATTGTATTATGTATGGGCAAATTAGCGTACGCTAATGTTGTAGACTAGCGCACGCTAATGTTGTAGACTAGCGCACGCTATTGAGGTGGATTAGCGCATGCTAAAAATGTTGGTAGCGCGCGCTAATCCGGCAGTAAGGCAGAAGGTTTTGAATACTAGACTCCGGATAGGATCGAACAGGTAGCGAATGCTACACCGGACGATAGTGCGCGCTACGTAGCTTGTTAGCGCACGTTATATACGTTGTAGCACACGCTATTTTGGCCGGACAGTAGAGGCAGAATGTTTCTGGACTCTGGAGACGAACAGGTAGCGCAGGCTATATAGGCCGATAGCGCACGCTAATGGGAACTAGTAGCACACATTAATTATCGAGTAGCGTACGTTAACAGGTCAAAGCCAAAGGTTCTGGACCTGGTTGGCCGGTTAGCACACGCTAATCGTAGGCCTTAGCGCATGCTAATGCGTGTGATTATATAAGGGCTTGAGTAAGTCAATTTTCGTCAATTTTCATTTCTTTCTTCTCCTACAGCGGCGTAGGCGATTCCAGACGTGAGAAGTCGAGGATCTCAACTGAATATTGTTGGATATCAACTCCTTTCAACTCCTATCAAGGATTTATCAACTTTCTAACATTCTTCACCATCCGATTCGAGGTAATATACCTTAGAACCTTAATCTCGGGAAGTTTGGGGGTTTTGGTGGATTTCGTTTTTTCCAACGGATGTAGCTTCGAATCGATGATATATTATAGTTGTATAATCATGTTTTCATGTATTCTTGGAAGTTTTATGGATTGATTCCAAGTTTTCCGTCGTTGATCGAGTATAATTTAGAACGCCTCCGCAGTGTTTGATGAATTGCTCCTAAAGGTAGAACTTAGGGTGATTCTTGGATTTTCAGTGAAATTATAGTTGATTGAGTCTCTATTCTTGTTAGGAACCGAAATTAGAAGATAGTGCGGGATGAAGCCTTTTTCATTCGTCGTTCCTTCGTGTGTTAGAAATCCAGGCAAGTACCTTATTGCACTAGTTTATGGCATGCATTTCGGTGATGAAATTGTGATGTTTGTGTGTTGTGAGGATGTTCTAGGGGTACTGTGACCTGGGGATTGCTTGACGGGGCACACAGGGACTTAGCCAGGTGGCCTTGCATGAGGGCTACCTTTGAGGTGGCGGTATTCTCACCTGGGGATTGCTCTACGGGGCACACAGGGACCTGACTGGGTGGTCTTGTCACGAGAATTACCTTCGATGATGTTTTTACTGATGATTGATATTGGATGTTCCAGAATCTCGTGAGAAATGAAATGTTTTTGGATTTTGAAAAGAAATTGAAAATGCATGTGTATTAAAATATTGCAATATTGTACTTGCACTAGCGATTGTTGCTAACCCCTGTTGGGGTGGAATGTTTTATACATTTCAGATACTCACGAGGTTCAGGAGCCTACATGTGGTGCACACGAAGCTGACAGGCAGACCGGATGTTAAAGAGCTCGAGTCAGTCGTTGTTTTGGAAACGTCGGTGTTGGTTTTCATATTTAATGTTGTATTTGGTTTCGTTGTATGTCGCGTGATGTTTGTGTATTTGGTTGAATGGTGTTAAACTCACACATTTTGGCCGCGGCCGAGGCCCTACTTATGTTTTTGTATCGTATATCTTTTATTATTGTTGTATTATATGTGTGTGACGTCAGCCTGGTAGGCCCTCGAGGGTCCTACGGCATGTAATTGCTCGCAATGAAATTGGGGTGCTACAATGTGAATGGCCCAAAGCTGCAGTCCCTATATCAATCTGTGTTAACGATACAGAGACAGGTTTAGTTAAAGTCACGTAGTTGTGTACGTAGTGATTTTAATAAACTATTTACTCCTGTGTGGAGGACCAGTGGACGTAGAGGAGTTTACCTCGAACCACTTTAAACTGTGTTATTTATCTTTTGTATTTACCATTTTCATTCTACTGTGATTTGATAGTATATATTGTAAAACCCTATACGCACCAAGAAAACAGGAGAACACCTAGTTGCTGTATTTACATCAACTCACACAACAAACTTTCGCTACGCAAACTAACTTCAAAAATCATACAGCTTATTGTGCTTCTATATTCTAAGCCATTTATTGTATACTTAGTGGCCAACAAGTGGTATCAGAGCGGTTGATTCTAAAAAGAATTGTGTAAGATCCACAAATCACTAATTTTTGAAAAATTCATCATATTTTCCATCTTTTCTCTTTATCAAATGGATACCTCTATGATAAATAAGGTTCCTCTGTTCTCTATTAATGAGTTTGATGACTGGAGAATTAGGATGGAGGCTCATCTTGTAGCCATGCACGAGGAGATGATATTCATCATCCAAGAAGATCCAATAAAGATAATGAAGGTTAATTCTGCCGCAAGGATAGAAGGACAACCTCACGCCGAAATGCTCGACAAGGAGCGCGAGCAATGAACAGCTGACGATCGCAAGCATGCGAATCTGGATAATATAGCTAAGAATGCGCCGTTTGTCACTCTCGACAAAGGCACATTCTCAAAGGTAAAGAGCTGTAAGAGAGCTAAGGAAATCTGGGAGAAACTCAAGCTGATTTGCGAGGGTACTGAACTATCGAAAGAAAACAAAATTTCCAAACTTACTCAGAAATTTGAATCTTTTGAAATGAAATCTTACGAAATGCTTGAGGAGCTTGACCGCAGATTCATTGGCATTGTCGGTGAACTTGAAGCATTGTGTAAAGTGTATACCCAAAAGGAGAAAAAATTTAAAAATCTTTAGATCACTGCCTGCCCGATGGGACATTAAGACTACAGCTATGCGCGTATCCTGTAATCTTAATGATATTTCTACTTTGACCTCTTCTCTGAGTATGATATTGACAAGAGAGAGAAGACAGAAGAGTCATCTGCCAAGACTATAGCACTAGCTGTTGTATCTGACAGGAGACACAGCTCTGCACCCAGCATATCCAAATACTCACACATGATTGCTGACAGCGATGAAGATAGCTTGTCACCAGATGAAATGGCCCTGCTCATGCAAAAATTCAAAAAGTTGATCAAATAGTATGTAAGACTCCATACAGGCCCAAGCCTTTTCACAAGGTAAACTAAGAAACTGCCTCATCCGGAAGCTGAGCAACAAGAAAAGGATGAAAGAAGACGTGTCTGGAAAAACAAGCTTAAGGCCCTGATTGGTGAATCAGAAGTCTCGCCTGCATCCAAAAAAACCAAGGAGTGGCTTCAAGATACCATTGACAGTGACTCGCCTGATGATGAGATCGAAGATAAAGCATATATGTGCTTTATGGCCAAAGAAATTCAGGACGATGAGGATAGCAATGATGAAGTAAGCTCAAATTCAATTATTCTCGCAAATGCATCGCATACTTTTGAAAACATGATGAATGCATTTAAAAACATCCAAAAGGCCCATGAGACTTTAAAACGAGAAAACCTACAACTCCAAATTTCAAACTTAGAGCTGAAAGATGAAAATGACTTGCTGAAAAATAATTATGAAAACATGTCTATTGATTGCGAAGACAACAAGGTCACATTTGAAAAACTCATGGAAAGCAATCATCAACTTGCCCACGATCTAAATGAGGCTATGTCTCATAATGAGAGCAAGAAAAACGATTTTACTTTACTCGAAGCCAAAGTAATTACTATTGAGAAGTGAGAAGGAGAATTAGAGACCATCCTGAAATCATTCGAGAAATCATCTAAACGGATGGAAGAAATTCTAAGCATTGGGCAACATGGTCATGATAAAAGTGGCTTAGGATATAAATCATTCTCCAATAAGGGAAAAACTAGTACAGTAGTCGTCAGAGGTGTAGAACCCAATCCTGCACCTTAAGAGACTCCAAGTCCTGCAAAGGCTACAGCTGCCCCTCGTACAACGAAGGTTGCGATTCCGCCACTATGGTCATATCACAGACAGCGAAAACCTCAGCCTCCCAGACCTGTAAGGCGTGATCAACAGCATGCTCCCCGAGCATATCAAAAGCGCTAACAACTGTTCAGAAAGAAGGCTGTATCTAAGTATCAAAGGCAAGCACCAGAGTACTTTCAACAGTACAGTGCACCTAGATATTGGATACAGGAGCCCCGTTACCCATCCAGAAATAGGTCAACATGCAGTATCATCAACAGCTCTAGAAATCTAACTGGAGACCCAGAAGGCAAGCTGTAAGGTCTAAGAAAATGGCTCCACCACCGAGATGGTAATTGTAATGGAATATTAATATTAACCCAAGATTTTTTTACGTGCATAATAATCAAGGTTATAGCGACTACGTGCCTGCCCCATGTAGACATCGCAAAACTGGACGAAGAGTAACCTAGAGTAAACCAATTGCTGTTAGGCAAATATGGGTACCAAAATACACTAACATACATGGACCCAACAATCAAAGGGGACCTAAATCTACTAAAATTCTGTGCTTACAGGATATCAAGGAAACGGACATTTGGTAAATTGACATCGGATGTTCTCCGCACATGACAGGAGATATCAGCAAGCTGTCAGATTATGTAGAAGGTCGCGGTCCAAAGGTGTGCTTCGGTGATAAGTCTAAAGGAAGAACAAGAGGGGAGGGAACCCTGCTTGTAGGAAAGTTCAAAGTCACCGATGTAGCCTATGTTGAAGGCCTACAGTACAATTGACTTAGTATCATCCACTTCTGTGAAAAACAGTTCTCGGTGAAATTCTATATAGACCACTGTAGAGTGAAGGACATCAAGACCAAAGAACCTGTTCTCATAGGAAGCAGGTCAGGTAATATGTATATTACTAACTGGAAGCCTACGAGATCTACTATTCCGTGTTTTGTTGCCAAAGGCACTGTAGATCAAAGCTGCCTATGGCACAACAGAATGTCTCACATCAACTTCAAGACAATCAACAAACTCGCCAGACAGGGAATGGTTAGAGCTTTCCCGTTATGTCATTCCATAAAGACAACATATGCGGACCCTATCAGAAAGGCAAACATGTCAAAACCACTCTGAAAAGCAAATCATACCTATCCACCCACAGGGTTCTGGATATGCTACACATGGACCTCTACAGCCCTGTAGACCCTGCATGTTTGAGAGGTAAGAAATATTCTTGTTATTGTTGACGATTATTCCAGGTACGCTTGGACAATCTTTCTAAGCAAGAAGAAATAAACCACAACAAAGTTGCCAGAGCACCTGAGAAATCTTCAGAATGAGAAAGGGTTGAGTATCGTGTCCATTCCTTCCAATAGAGGTACTAAATTCACAAATCGCTTTATAGAGCAATACTGTTCGGACAATGAAGTACATCACGAATACTCAACAGCCCAGACTCCTCAACAAAATGGTGTTGCCGAGCGAAAGAATAGGACACTCAAAAAAGCTACAAGAACCATGATAGCCGCAAGCAAGTTGCCGCAGCGGTTCTGGGGCGAAGCAATAAATACATCGTATTACACACAAAACCGCTGTATCATCAACAAGCATCACAACAAAACTGCCTATGAGGTATGGAATAAGAAAACTCCATTAGTTTCGTATTTTCACATCTTTGGATTCCGGTGTTATGTTATGAATAATGGGAAATATTAACTCAAAACGTTCGACGAAAAGTAGAACGAATGAATATTTGTAGGATACTCCTCTATCAGCAAAGCTTTCAGTATCTTTAACAAAAAAAGCTGACAATCGAGGAATCTATCCATGTAATGTTCGATGAACCTCATTTCGATCCTAAAAAAGTAGAAGACTTAACCTAAAATATTCGAACACTCTCCATTGATGACCCTAAGACTCCAATAGAACCTGTTGTAGACTTTGAGATCAATCCTGCAGCTATAAGATCAAAAGTAGTCAAAGCCGATGCTGAACAAGCTAAAGCTGAAACTACAGCACCTCGAGATACAGTACGGGATGCCGAACTATAACTTGATAGGAGATGGTTGAAAGATCACCCAAAGAGTTAACTATAGGTGATATTAATGCTGGTGTATCTACCCGAAGAAGAATATAGAGTACACAAGGAACTGTATTGTGTGCGCAAGAAAAATCCGATTCTGAGAAAGCTCCTTTTCGTGTATGGAAATATCAAGCTGAACTTAGGAGATTAGCTATATGCACCCTAGCTGTATTCTTAGCTCAAGCCGAACCTGTTTCTACCAATGAAGCTTTAAATAATTCTCACTGGATCACTTCTATAGAAGAAGAGCTTAATAGTTTCGAAAGAAACAATGTATGGTATCTAGTACCCATGCCAGAACACCAAGCTGTAATTGGAACCAAATGGGTATTAAGAAACAAGAAGGATGCGAATGGACTTGTTATTAGGAATAAATCCTGTCTAGTCGCACAAGGCTACAGACAGGAAGAAGGCATAGACTATGATGAGACATTTGCCACTGTAGCCAGACTAGAAGCCATCAGGATATTCCTAGCTTTTACCGCCCGTAAGAGCTTTATTGTATATCAAATGGACACTAAGAGTGCATTTCTGAATGGAGACCTCGCCGAAGAAGTCTATGTTGAACAACCATCAGGGTTTGTCAACACTGAAGGCGGAGACCTAGTATACAGACTACCAAAAGCTCTGTATGGACTTAAGCAAGCACCAAGAGCATGGTACGAAACCCTGTCCCTGTACCTTACCGATAATGGACTTGAGAAAGGTGCGGTGGACAAACGACTCTATTTAAGATACAAGAAGGAGATGACCTGTTAATGGTGCAAATATATGTCGATGATATTATATTTGGTTCTACTAACCTTACTTTATCTCAAAGGTTCTCACATCTCATGCAAAGTAAATTTGAAATGAGTATGATGGGGGAACTGTTATTTCCTAGGATTGCAGGTGAAGCAATTGCCTACATGAATGTTTATCAACCAAGAGAAGTACAGCAACGAGCTACTCAATAAGTTTGGGATGAACAACTCCAAATCCTCGTCAACCCCCATGAGCACTTCTGTGCAAATTAGTGATGACGAAGTTGGAACGCCGGTTGATCAATCATTCTACAAGAAGCTTATTGGCTCAATACTATACCTAACGGCTAGCAAGCCCGATATCCAGTTTGCTGTAGGAGTTTGTGCTTGGTATCAAATAGCACCTAAGGAGTCACACTTCACGACAGCCAAACGAATCCTTAAGTACGTAAAAGGAACATTTAATGTAGGATTTTGGTATCCCAAGGAAGGAGGATTCAATTGGTTTGGCTACAGTGACTCGGATCTCGGAGGCTTTAAGTTGGATAGGAAGATTACAAGTGGTACTTGTCACTTCTTGGACCGAGACTTGTGTCAGGGTTCAGTAAGAAACAATTGCCCAACTCGCTTTCTACAGTTGAGTCGGAATACTGTGGCGCTGGAATTTGCTGTATGCAGATTCTCTGGATGCAACAGCAATTATCCGATTACAGAATCAGTGCCAGAGAGACGCCAATCATGTGCGATAGCACGAGTGCAATTGCAATAACGAACAATCCTATATTGCACTCACGAACTAAGCATATCGATGAAACATCACTTCATCATGAATCATGATGAGAATAAGGATGTTCGGATAAAAAAGATTCATACAGACATACAGTTGGCCGACATCTTTACAAAACCTCTCAGCATGACCAGATTCTGCATGCTTCGTCAAGAATCGGGAATGCTACAGCCGGACTCCTTATAAGTTTTTACGCTTTTACTCATCGATTGAGGGGGAATATTGTAAGACCCAAGGATACAGTATCCACATAAATTAATTGTACACTCATAACCAGTCAGATAGTACTGTATTAATTAAGGGGGAATACAGTATGACCTATGAATACAACATTAATCCAGATATTAGTGTAAAAATTGAATCCTGTATGTACCTTTTAAGAGGGAACGCTCTATTTTCGCAAATACAGCATATACAGTGTAGGATGTCAATTAATATAATATATTATAAAACTGTTCGTACAAAAATGTTTCAAGTCCACGTGCCCTGTTTAAATTTAAAACGTTTTATTCTTTAATGTCTTAAAGACACCTGGACTTCAATGCCTCAAATAACGTGATTTTAATAATTTCAAAATCACTGTTTCGTGCAATAAGGGGAGACGAACTGTCATAAGTGGGACCGATTATCATTCAAAAACATATGGATAAGACGTACCAGTTATTCTGCATCCATCTTGTACGTTCGTTTTAAAAAGACGGTTCCCATCCCTTAAATTTGACCGTTCACTGTATGTAACCCTAATCTCCCCTGCACCCTATAAAAGGACTGTGTCTTGCTCCCTTACACTCTTTACGCTTTCTGCAATTTTAAACAAGTCTCAAGCAAAATAGCCTATATTTTTCTCTGTATTATCTGCATTTCTATTCGATATTCTCAAGTTTTATTCAACCTTTTTCTGTTGAAATGTCTACTTCTCAAACTTCCTCCCTCTTCATGAAGAAGAAAGAGACTATCATCGACGGACGCATTTTTGCCAGGTCCGTGGTGATGGAAAAAATCAATGTCGAAGGAGAAGACTTCGACGGAATGAAAGTTGTTTTTTCTCCGGTGAAACAGCAAGGGCTCTACCGCCTTGCTAGTCGCTACGCCTAATTGTATGATGAGCATATTATATAAGAATTCTACTTGGATGCATCGATCGTTTACGCGTCTAAGAGAAAAGGAGGTGACGTATCTGAAATATCTGCAACTGTTCAATGGATTCAGGTCTCTGTGAACAAAGATATGCTTGAAAACCTCTACAGGCTGCCATCGGATGGCCTGAAAATGGAAGAATTGTAGACCTTCGGGTCGGAGGAATTGCTGATTGCCTACTGGAGGCTGTTAACTAGAGATAAGGATACACAGAACGTTCATCCCTCATGCCACAAAAAGAATTGCTGCCTACCCTATGTCTACTTGCATGACTTTTGTTGCCGGGTTGTTGAGAACTGGATAGGAGCATTCGAATTATGCACGAACCTTTGCTTCCGGATGACGGTGGCCATCATGTCAGGAGAAAAAGTCAATTGGTGCCAGATTTTGTTGAAAAGGATACAGGAAGAGGCTGCCAAACCTGAGTCTACGAAGAAATCATTCGGCCTCATTCTCAGCTATATCATTACTAATTGCGGAGTCAAACAATCCGAGCATGCCAAAAATATTGGCCCCGGTAAGTTCATTGGAGGAATAACTTCCACTGTGTTCAACAAATCGCCTTTGATTTCTAAAAGGCCAAACCCGTAACTCATGCCTATCTCGAGTGACCTAAGGGATGTCACTGAGCGGATCGCGAGCGTGGAAGAGACAAAAAAGAGAAGTGTCCCTGATAGCTATTCACCTCATGCTGTCGAGAAAAAGAAAAACAAGGCCAAAAAGTCTTCCAAGACTGTGCCTACAGTACCTGCAATGGTTACTGTAGAAGCCACCTCTGTTCCTGTCGCTAATCCTATCCTACCGGGCGCAACCCCTATGGAAGAAACAATTGCTGCACAAACAGTAGATCCCGAGCCTATGGCGGCTATGACGGATGAACAAATGTTTGCCAAGCTGGATGGTTTTGACGAATCGGCTGCCCCTTTGGAGCCGAAAGCCGCAACTCCTGACAGGGTACCCACACCTGTACAGGATCCCTCTACCCACAGGGTACCATCCCCTGTTAGGGATCCCTCTCCAAAACAGGCTCCCATACCTGTTGAGGATCCATCCGCATTGTGGACCCGACTACCATACGGAGTCCCTCCCCACTAGAGATAATAAATAATACTCTCCTTCAAGTCCAAATAGAGCAAGCGTATGAACGCTTCAAGATATGAAAGTCATATAGGGTCGCACCATACGACACCCTGTACAACTGGGTTGACTGAAAGGAAGAGGAATTGTTCATTCTGGAGGTCACGAACACCCACAATGTTGAAGTCTTGATCCGATGGGAGGATCACTTTTGCCATGAGCTCATTTGACTATTGCAAGGCAAAAGAAAAGGCTAGACTGAAAGAGAAATCACAGTTCGCTGACAAAGCTCCTTCACCAAGGCACCACTCCGACCCTGACTCAGATGCTGATGATGATGCCTTACAGGCAGGTCTGCGGGTAAGCCGTGAAGAGGCCAGGGAATGAGAGATGGCCAATCACCAAAGCCAACAAGGTCAGGGGACATCTGACAGAAATCAGTCCTCTACCCCGCAACAGGAATCTGCCAACGATCAACAACAAGAGGAATCAGTCCCTCCTGTCACCACTGAAGAGCAAGCAGCACCTGAACAGGAAGCCCAGCCTGTTTTGCAGCAACAAGAAGACACCGCCCGCGCCATCCGCCAAGAGGACTCAGTCCCTCTTCTGAATTAGGCGGAAGATGAGAGTTGATAGGAGGATTCAGTCCCTCTTGTACTCTCGACTACAGATAAACAAGCCGAATAGGAGGAATCAGTCCCTCCTGTCCCCGAGACTGATTATGCTGCACCTGCTTCTGAAGCTCCCGCACCCGAAGAACCTGCTGCCGAAGAGCCTGCTCAAGATGCTCTTGCATCTCTCACCTCTGCTCACTCCACATCAGATTCTAATGATGGTTTCTTACCTGATGACAGACCACGATGACCCCGTCATCATGTGGTTCTCCGTAAACTCAATGAGCCTGAGGATTCTAAGATCGCGCACCTTAAATCCCCGTGCGCGGAAGCCCGCATCGAGCAACTCCATGCCATCAACCGAAAGACAGCGTTCTTACGAGACGCCGTGAAGGCACTGTATGACATCGGGAAAGAACTCGATTGGATGAGAGAAACTGCCCAAGATGAGCTCTCCGATCTGAATTATACAATCACCAATGTCAAGGACGTGTTCTGCCTAATGCCTAATACATTGTGGCAAGCACTCAATCAGCTCAAGCAGCATCAGGAGAGAATCCTTCAACAAGAACAAGAAAATCTCAGGTTTGCCGAGGCTAAGATGGTTGCTACCCTTAAAGACACCGAAACCAGACTGACAGACCATGATCAAAAGATAGACAACATGTCTCTGGTGCTCGGAACTCTGGTTGATAAGATCAACACTCTGACGACCAAACAAGATGACGTTATGAAGCTCCTACAGGAGATTCATACCAAGGTATCAGACATTGATGATGCCAAATAGGGGGAAGAATCCAGAGAGGCTGGTCGTCGATGGAGACTAGAGAGACAAAGAAAGATGGAAGCACCAATGGAAGATAGTGTTGCTGCTGCGATAGGCCGTCTGGCCACACATACAAGAGGATACAGGGTATCTGGCTCTCGACGAGAGTTCCAATATACCAACATCCCCTGGAAAAACAATGTGCCTGAAGAACTAGAAGAAAAACCAACTTATGTACGCTCGTCTAGGAATCTCCCCTGTTCAACAAATTCAAAACACTGCAGGATGCTGTGAATGAGTTCTCGAGGCTGTTAGCGGAATGAAAGATCCCTCTGTAAATGCTGATGAAGTCAAGGCATCACAAAAGGTGAACGGATCACCCACCCTAAGGACTGGATACTTACCTATGATCAATCCTCAAAAGGAAGAAGCATTTATCAGGATCGAGGCAGTGACTCCCTAGTCAACTAGTGTAAAGAAACCGAAAATGATCCCGACAGAAGGCCTTGGAGACATTCCCAGTACATGAGTTAGCCTGTCTGCATTTTCTGCTGCATTTTGTTTTATCCTGTAGGCTTATCATATCATTGTGTATATGTCAAATTCTTTCAAGCATTGTAATCTTTCCTGATTATCAATAAAATTTATTTCTCTTGAAAGATTACAACTTGTAATCTAAGCTTACTGTTTTACTGTTCGTTTACTAAAATGTTACAATATTTGAACAAGTATAAAAATTGTTAGTCTTAAAGCTGTAAGAGCTTGTCTGCGAATAGTTCACAGGTTAAGTTGTATTCAACCTAGACCACACTGTAAGATTGTGCCTATGCGCCAATCATAAGTTTAGTTGTAATACAGTCATGTATGATTTTTCATTCCTGTTAACTTGCCTGCGAGCAGTTCATATTTCTAGACTAAGTGTTGAAGATCAGATCAATCGGACAGAAGACTCGAAGATAGCCTCTCTGAATCCAAGTGAAGACATAGAAAGCGAGTTTGGACATTATCAAAAAGTAGTTCATTATCAAAGATAGGCCATCTCTGGTTGTGACTATCGTCATGTTCGACCTTGCCGGTCGTGATATTATGGATGTGTTGTATTATTGACCTTTCCGATTGATGTGTGTTGCTTTGGTTTGATGTTTGACCTGATTGGTCGTTGTGTGTGTGTGTGTGTGTGTATGTGTGTTTGTCAGGTTTTGCCTGTGGATTCCCGAAATAGATACACGGTGCTATAACAGTTCCAATCTGGGATGGGGTTGTTATAGAATATGGTATCGGAGCCTAGGTTTCTGAATACCTAGGTCGTCGGTTATTCGGTCTGTTTTGTCATGTCGTGTTTTTGATTGTTGTTTGTGTGGAGAAATATCACTGACTGCCATCATCTCATGCGACCTGCGCTGTAAGCCTCTCTAATCCTTAATTTCTTTTCTAAACCTGTTTTAGTCTTTTTTGTGAACCTGTGTGGACTTTGTATAGAGATAAGGGGTGTAACACACCCGCACTAACTGCCTAACTTATACTATCTTATATCATATTAGTACTTAAAAATTACGGTGAAATTTTGACAGAGCTTCCCCTAAACTAGTACTTATCCCAAACCTGTGACATAAAAACCAACACAAGTATCATACAGAGACATCTAGTCTCAATCCGAATCAAACTCATGACATCAATATCCCCGTAGCTATAACTACAAGAGATTAGTAAACCACAAAACATCGAGCTTCCCAAATCACTTATTTATTTTACATTACGATATTTAAACAACCTCACAGGTTAAACAAACATACTAAGTGAACTTAAAGTACCCATCACACCATCAACGACACTCGAACCTATGCGTACATTACTGCAATACATAATTATAAAGTAAGGTTCACAAACAAGAACGAAAATATGTTAAGCCCATGGTTAAGCCCGACAGGTCGTCATCCATGTACATCGACCCTCAGCAACAGTGGAACTCCAACTCATCCAAATGAGGAACATACTCAAGCATCAGAATTACCTACAATGCATAAACTACGTGAGCTAAAGCCCAATAAGTAGAAATCATGCATGTTATGTATCATGTCTGATGCAACATATGACATATGATTATCAATGAGAATATCTCAAAATCATTTTCTTATCCTTGGGCCCGTTGAACCACGTACTAAGCACCGGAATGAACTCAACATCATATCATATCATGAGGCATGCATCTACCATGCCAGACATATAAGGCATGCATCTACCACACCAAATATATCGTGAGAACATGCATCTACCATGTCTCACACATGATATAAGCACGCATCTACTGTGCTAAACATATCGTAAAATCATGCATCTACCATGCCTCGGTGCTCTAGCAGCGGCCAACAAAATATTTTTCTTTTCTTTCTTTCCATGATCGTACCATGCATGCAGACACTAGTGAGTATCCTGTTATGCATGCATGTGAAGATGCTAATGGATGTTATGATCATGTAAGGTGCAACCAAATACTTTAAGCATAATACAGATCAATCATCCAATACAATACACTCTCAAGATATCATCAAGTTTACAAACAATACTATGTTTATGCATTGTAGTTGCACATGGATTTCTACTTACCTTGATCGGGTAATACCCTTACGTTTATACCAATAGGGGGTGGTTGGGATGATATATCTTCAGAACCTGTTTCAAGGAATGTGTTTCAAGGATTTACATACCACACGCAAGGTTTAACTCTCTTCATATCGAAAGGGTTTACCATTTCGCATAACCGGTGTTCTACGTACTTTATGTCGGTTTATCGATGTATACAAGCCCATTAACCAATCAATTTTGGAGTTATAATTCATTAATAAATCTATTAGTCTCTGTTTATAAAGTTCATTCAACTCTCACAACTTAAAATTTCAAGGTTTTATAACAAACACTTGATTAAGAGAGTTTATCAAAGTCTTGTCATAATCAGATTTTGTTTTGCTTATAACCACTATAATATAAGTTGAATTTGCACCAATTTTTGAAATAATATCCCTAAGATACTTAAGAATAAGTATACCAAAACTCCTGACCATGAAACATACGGATAAAGTAACATATACTATTAATTCCAAAAGGTGGCAGAATTGATTCCTTTATTGCCTTAGTGAGTTTTAAGCCTTATAAATCCATATTAAACACAAGAGTTTGCCATGGATGAATTCTTAACATCATTATAACATGTATAAGAACATATAAAAGCTCTCACACCTTCTAAATAGCTAAGAAACATAGCAAGAATAAGGAAGAAACAAAGGAAACTCACCTTGATTGTCAAAGGAATTGAGGTGTTGATGTTTTTGATGATTTCTTCTTGAATTTTTGGTGATTTTTCGAAGTGGGGAGCTTATTATTCATGTACAGACTGTAAATGAGGGTTGAGGGTTGGATTTATCCATCAAACAAGTGTCTTAAGTCGGTTATGAAGGTGAAATGTCCAAAATACCCTCGAATGACTACTAGAGACTAGGTTTGAAATAATTGATCGATTCAAGTAGTTATGATCCGGTTCTTGGAGTGTTTGAACCGGTTCCTAGTAGATATTGACCTCATTTAGGGTATGGATGATCTTTAAAATGGTTTAGTAGAAGTTTAGGGTGTATTTTTATTGCTTAAACTCGATTACCCATGCGAACAATGTTGAAAATGCTAGTGAAGGACTTTATTGTCAAACTTTCTAAAACTTCACAAATGAGACACTGTAGGTAAGAATGGAAGGAATCATTTATAAAAATATAATTAATATGATAAACTAAAAGATAAGTTTAATTCCTACCGCAGTTGGAACGAATGAGGTATAGACAGATCACAGTACTTTACAGACGTTATCAGATACAATCATAAATTGTATCCTATTAGGTATTGACAAGAGTCAAAGGCACTTGACACGTGTTAGTTTATTGAATGATGGTTATCCACTTGAATCGTCAATTTAAAGTGACCCACTACACGCGCAGACTAAAATCTCGAGGTAAGCTAGTTAACCTCCGATAGACACGTCAGTGACACCTTTATAACTTCTAGGCTTACCACGTGTACTTAGAGTTTTATAAGATCTTTACATATATTTTATTTTCGTATTAGAAATACTATAAATAACATAAGTTAGTCCCGTAACATATACCACGATTGTATTTTAGACATGAGTTCAAATGTTTAACACATTCCTATGTGTGAAATTAACTATAAGATCAACTGAACCATGAAACATCAAGTAATCCAAATAACACATAATTAACAAGTTATGCATGAATCATATTGACCAAGTGAGTAATGTTAGGCTCGGGTATCACATCCTCCCCTCCTTATAAAAATTTCGTCCCTGAAATTTAACTTACCTGAAAAGATCAGGGTATTTAGCCCTCATTTCATCTTCTCTCTCCCAAGTGGCTTCTTCTACGAGTTGATTTCTCCACAACACTTTGACTAGTGGCACCTCTTTATTTCTGAGTTTCTTTACTTCTCTTAGTAAGATTTATACCGGTATCTCCTTGTAACTCAAATCTGCCTCCATCTCAACTGGTTCATTCTTGAGAATGTGGGATGGATTCGCAATGTATTTTCTTAGTAGAGAAACGTGAAATACATTGTGTATCTGAGACATTGATGTTGGCAACTCTAGTCGATAAGCCACTTCACCAACCCGCTCAGTAATAGGAAATGGCCCAATGTATCTTGGACTCAGTTTTCCTTTCTTACCAAATCTCATTATTCCCTTCATTGGATAAACCTTCAGGAATACTCGATCACCCACGGCAAATTCCAGTGCTCTCCTTCTGGTATCTGCATAACTCTTTTGTCTGCTTTGAGCTGTTCTCATTCTTTCTCTGATTAGTGAAACTGCTTCTGTCATTTCTTGAATCATATCAGGACCTAAAACTCTTCCTTCACCAACCTCATCCCAATGTACTGGTGATCGACACTTCCGGCCATACAAAGCTTCATAAGGAGCCATTCCAATTGTACTCTGATAACTGTTATTGTAGGAGAATTCAATTAGGGGTAAATGTTTGATCCACTGGCCTTGAAAGTCCATAACACAGGATCTGAGCATATCTTCAAGAGTTTGTATAGTTCTTTCTGATTGCCCATCCGACTGTGGATGATAAGCAGTGCTGAAAGACAAATGGGTACCCAATGCTCTATGCAGGCTCTTCCAAAAAGCTGATACAAATCGTGAATCTCTATCCGATACAATAGATAATGGAACCCCAGGTAGCCTCACTATTTCCTGTATGTAGAGTTTAGCATAACGATCGATGGAGTATGTCGTACAAACTGGGAGAAAGTGAGCAGATTTTGTCAATCTATCAACTATAACCCAGATAGAATTGTGTCCTTTAACCGTTCTTGGTAAACCTATCACAAAATCCATCGTAATGTCCTCCCACTTCCATTTTGGAACAAATAAAGGTTTCAAGGTTCCTGCTGGTCTTTGATGCTCAGCTTTTACCTGTTGACATGTTAGGCATTGCTCCACATATTGTGCAATATCTTCTTTCATACCTGGCCACCAATAGTGTAGTTTCAAGTCTCTGTACATTTTGGTTGCTCCTGGATGTACTGAATATGGTGTTGAGTGCGCCTCTAGTAATATTTCTTTGCGAACATCTTCAAAATAAGGCACACATAAATGATTTCTAAATCGAATAATACCATCTTCTGACAATTGAAAATTTGACGAGGTTCCTAATTTAATGTTCTTCTTTATTTTCTCTAACTCCTGATCCTCTTTCTGACCTTACTGAATTCTATCTATTAAAGTAGGTCGAAGGGTTAGTGCTGACAATTTTGCTTCTAGCCATCCATGTTGGATAATTTCCACATCCATATTCATCAAATCGTGTAATTCTGGCTTCTGGATCAAGGTCATGGCCGCAATGGATTGTGCTGATTTTCTGCTTAGGGCATCTGCTACTACATTAGCTTTACCAGGGTGGTAGTTGATGACAAAATCATAGTCTTTAACAAGTTCTAACCATCTCCGCTGTCTCATATTTAATTCTTTATGAGTGAAAAAATATTTCAGGCTCTTGTGATCAGTATAAATTTCACAACGTTCTCCATATAGGTAATGCCTCCATATTTTAAGTGCAAACACCACTGCAGCAAGTTCTAAATTATGTGTCGGGTAGTTATTTTCATACTCCTTCAGTTGTCTAGATGCATATGCTATTACTTTACCATTCTGCATCAATACACAACCCAGACCATTCTTTGAAGCATCACTGTAGAGTTTAAAACCTCCAGTTCCCATTGGAATGGTCAAGATCGGTGCCGATGTCAACCACCTCTTCAGTTCTTGAAAGCTTTGCTCGCATGATTCTGTCCACTCGAAGGAAACATTCTTTCTAGTCAATTGTGTTAATGGAGAGGCAATCTTGGAGAATCCCTCTACAAATCGACGGTAATATCCATTAGACCAAGAAAGTGCGTATACGTAGAATTTGTGGGTTGCGGCCAGTTATTGATTGCTTCAACTTTGCTTGGGTCTACTGAAATCCCTGCTCCGGATATAACATGCCCCAAGAATACCACTCGGTCTAACCAGAATTCACACTTTTTAAACTTAGCATATAACTGTTTCTATTTTAAGACTTCTAAAACTTTCCTTAGATGCACTGTATGGTCTTCTTTGGTCTTCGAATATATGAGAATATCATCAATAAACACGATAATAAACTTATCCAGGAAGTCTTTAAACACTCTATTCATTAAATCCATAAATGTTGCTGGGGCATTTGTTAGGCCAAACGGCATCACCAAAAACTCATAGTGTCCGTACCTCGCACTGAATGCCGTTTTTGGGATGTCCTCTTCCTTTATCTTCAATTGATGGTACCCTGATCGCATATCAATTTTGGAAAAGATAGATGCACCTTGAAGTTGATCAAACAAGTCATCAATTTGAGGTATAGGATACTTGTTCTTGATCGTAACTTTGTTGAGCTCTCGATAGTCTATACACATCCTCAAGGAACCATCCTTCTTACGAACAAATAATATTGGCCCTCCCCATGGTGAATAACTAGGCCTAATGAGGCCTTTATCTAACAACTCTTGCAATTGGGTCTTTAATTCCTTTAGTTCAGCTGGTGCCATTCTGTATGGTGACTTTGATATTGGTGCCGTTCCCGGCTGTAAGTTAATCACAAACTCTATTTCACGATCTGGTGGCAGTCCCGGTAGATCATCAGGACACACTTCAGGGTATTGTTTCACCACTGGTACTTCATTGACGTTCGAGAAATCTTGTTTTTCAATGCTCATTACACTAACTACATAGACTTCACAACCACTGTTTAATAAACGTTGTGCCTTCATTGCTGAGATTACTGGAAATCTTAAATTCTTACTAACCCCGACAAAATAAAAAGGTTCTTCCCCAGGTTGTTGTAGTGTCACAATCTTTCTCCGACAGTCAACAGTAGCATGATATTTTGATAACCAATCCATACCCAAGATTATGTCATAGTCATTCATGTCCAACATGATTAAATCAGCATAGAATTCCCTATTTTCGATAGGAATACTACACGCTCGTATGATCTTATTTGTTTGTTTTGGATCTTTAGAGGGGGTAACTACATTATAACCTACCTCAATTGTTTCTGGTACTCTACCCAGCCTTCTCACATACTCGGTAGATGCAAATGAATGTGTAGCACCAGGGTCAAATAATACCGATGCTGAAATACCAAAGATAAGAAGGTTACATGTGATAATAGACGGATTAGCTTCAGCATCTTCTCTGGTTATAGTGTAAACTCTAGTTGGTACCCTTTCCTGCGCTTTAGCTTTTGTCTTGTTTGGGAAAACGTTCGCCATATGTCCAGGTTGTCCACATGAAAAGCATACTTTAGAACCCAATAAGCAAACTCCACTATGTCGTTTTCCATAGTTAGGGCATGCCGGTAATGGTACAAAGGGTCTACCCTCTTCAGACTTCATGCGCTTACTTGGTCCTCCTTGTTCCTGCCTCTTTTTAGATGGAAAATTAGCCTCTGGGTTCTGCTATTG
This sequence comes from Orobanche coerulescens, assembly GCA_033398695.1. Classification (NCBI taxonomy): domain Eukaryota; kingdom Viridiplantae; phylum Streptophyta; class Magnoliopsida; order Lamiales; family Orobanchaceae; genus Orobanche; species Orobanche coerulescens. The sequence goes on from CM065801.1 coordinate 186,496,814, forward strand.
AGGTGGCCTCTTCCTTTCATTCTTAAACCAGCGTTGGCCTTGTCGTTGGGCAAATTGCCGCCGAACCTCTTGTGCTTGTCGAATCCTCAATTCTGCCTGTTCTGCGACCAATGCTCTCTCAGCAATTATTGAATAAGTCATGCCATGAATTCCTGCCATGCTGACATCTCTGTATAGCTGTGGTCTCAAGTCTTCAAGAAACCTCTCTACTTTCAGTGCTTCCGTGCTTACCATATGCTCAGCAAACCTAGACAGCATTTCGAACTTACAGATGTAGTCTGAAACCGTCATGCTTCCCTGTTTGAACTGTATAAATTCGTTCATCTTCATTGCACGAACAGGAGCTGTAAAGTACTTATTTCTGAAGAGTTCCTTGAACTTAGCCCAAGTCATTGTTGCCACATTTTCAATAGCGCTTATCGTATCCCACCAATGACCTGCACTGCCTCGTAACATGAAGGATGCACAAAGTACCTTGTTCTCTTCAGAAACCTTACTATACTGGAACATGTTTTCTATAGTCCTTAGCCAATCTTCTGCGTCTGTAGGATCCACTGCGCTCTCAAATGTCGGTGGATTCAACTTCCTGAACCTTTCTCGATCTAATTCAACTTGTTCTACTCGAGGTGGCGGTCGATTCCTGTCATCTCTCGGTTGTCCTCGCATGTCTCTTTGTTGGATGAGTTGTTGGATTTGTTGAGATTGCCTTTCTACTAGTTCAGTCAATCGACCAATGATCAGATCACGATCAGAACTTGTGAATGTCATTTCTGGGTCTTGTGTTCTACCCCTATCACTATCTTCAGTTCTTGTTCTCGGCATTATTTTCTATTAATGACTGAGCCCTATATCATATGGTCAATATAATTCATGAAATATGAGTGCACACAAATAAAATAACACTTACTGGATTTATTGTGCTCCACATGCTCTGAGCTCGTGTACATGGACAGTCTACAGGGCACAAACCGGGCTCTGATACCACCTGTAACACACCCGCACTAACTGCCTAACTTACACTATCTTATATCATATTAGTAATTAAAAATTACGGTGAAATTTAGACAGAGTTTCCCCTAAACTAGTACCTATCCCAAACCCGTGACATAAAAACCAACACAAGTATCATACAGAGACATCTAGTCTCAATCCGAATCAAACTCATGACATCAATATCCCCGTAGCTATAACTACAAGAGATTAGTAAACCACAAAACTTCGAGCTTCCCAAATCACTTATTTATTTTACATTACGATATTTAAACAACCTCATAGGTTAAACAAACATACTAAATGAACTTAAAGTACCCATCACACCATCAACGACACTCGAACCTATGAATACATTACTGCAATACATATTTATAAAGTAAGGTTCACAAACAAGAACGAAAATATGTTAAGCCCATGGTTAAGCCCGACAGGTCGTCATCCATGTACGTCGACCCTCAGCAACAGTGGAACTCCAACTCATCCAGCGAGGGAACATACTCAAGCATCAAAATTACCTACAATGCATAAACTACGTGAGCTAAAGCCCAATAAGTAGAAATCATGAATGTTATGTATCATGTCTGATGCAACATATGACATATGATTATCAATGAGAATATCTCAAAATCATTTTCTTATCCTTAGGACCGTTGAACCACGTACTAAGTACCGGAATGAACTCAACATCATATCATATCATGAGGCATGCATCTACCATGCCAGACATATAAGGCATGCATCTACCACACCAAATATATCGTGAGAACATGCATCTACCATGTCTCAAACATGATATAAGCACGCATCTACCGTGCTAAACATATCGTAAAAGCATGCATCTACCATGCCTCGGTGCTCTAGCAGCGGCCAACAAAACATTATTTTTTCTTTCTTTCCATGATCGTACCATGCATGCAGACACTAGTGAGTATCCTGTTATGCATGCATGTGAAGATGCTAATGGATGTTATGATCATGTAAGGTGCAAGCAAACACTTTAAGCATAATACAGATCAATCATCCAATACAATACACTCTCAACATATCATCAAGTTTACAAACAATACTATGTTTATGCATTGTAGTTGCAGATGGATTTCTACTTACCTTGATCGGGTAATACCCTTACGTTTATACCAATAGGGGGTGGTTGGGATGATATATCTTCAGAACCTGTTTCAAGGAATGTGTTTCAAGGATTTACATACCACACGCAAGGTTTAACTCTCTTCATATCGAAAGGGTTTACCACTTCGCATAACCGGTGTTCTACGTACTTTATGTCAGTTTATCGATGTATACCAGCCCATTAACCAATTAATTTTGGACTTATAATTCATTAATAAATCTATTAGTCTCTGTTTATAAAGTTCATTCAACTCTCACAACTTAAAATTTCAAGGTTTTATAACAAACACTTGATTAAGAGAGTTTATCAAAGTCTTGTCATAATCAGATTTTGTTTTGCTTATAACCACTATAATATAAGTTGAATTTGCACCAATTTTTGACATAATATCCCTAAGATACTTAAGAATAAGTATACTAAAACTCCTGACCCTGAAACATACGGATCAAGTAACATATACTATTAATTCCAAAAGGTGGCAGAATTGATTCCTTTATTGCCTTAGTGAGTTTTAAGCCTTATAAATCCATATTAAACATAAGGGTTTGCCATGGCTGAATTCTTAACATCATTATAACATGTATAAGAATATATACAATCTCTCACACCTTCGAAATAGCTAAGAAACATAGCAAGAATAAGGAAGAAACAAAGGAAACTCACCTTGATTGTCAAAGGAATTGAGGTGTTGATGTTTTTGATGATTTCTTCTTGAATTATTGGTGATTTTTCGAAGTGGGGAGCTTCTTATTCATGTACAGACTGTAAATGAGGGTTGAGGGTCGGATTTATCCATCAAACAAGTGTCTTAAGTCGGTTATGAAGGTGAAATGTCCAAAATACCCTCGAATGACTACTAGAATCTAGGTTTGAAATAATTGATCGATTCAAGTAGTTATGATCCGGTTCTTGGAGTGTTTGAACCGGTTCCTAGTAGATATTGACCTCATTTAGGGTATGTATGATCTTTAAAATGGTTTAGTAGAAGTCTAGGGTGTATTTTTATTGCTTAAACTCGATTACCCATGCGAACAATATTGAAAATGCTAGTGAAGGACTTTATTGTCAAACTTTCTAAAACTTCACAAATGAGACACTGTAGGTAAGAATGGAAGGAATCATTTATAAAAATATAATTAATATGATAAACTAAAAGATAAGTTCAATTCCTACCGCAGTTGGAACGAATGAGGTATAGACAGATCACAGTATTTTACAGACGTTATCAGATACAATCATAAATTGTATCCTATTAGGTATTGACAAGAGTCAAAGGCACTTGACACGTGTTAGTTTATTGAATGATGGTTATCCACTTGAATCGTCAATTTAAAGTGACCCACTACAGGCGGCGACTAAAATCTCGAGGTAAGCTAGTTAACCTCCGATAGACACGTCAGTGACACCTTTATAACTTCTAGGCTTACCACGTGTACTTAGAGTTTTATAAGATCTTTACATATATTTTATTTTCGTATTAGAAATACTATAAATAACATAACTTAGTCCCGTAACATATATCACGATTGTATTTTAGAGATGAGTTCAAATGTTTAGCACATTCCTATGTGTGAAATTAACTATAAGATCAACTGAACCATGAAACATCAAGTAATCCAAATAACACATAATTAACAAGTTATGCATGAATCATATTGACCAAGTGAGTAATGTTAGGCTTGGGTATCAAAAGGGGCCCTCTTTTGAACTGTATTTCATTAGAATCGTGCCCATTGATTTTATTCTGATCCTATCTGAATCCCACGAGGAACTAGGGTAACCTGTTTGGACTTTGGTCTCGTTTGAACTGTGTTCATTAATTTTCCTTTCCTTATACGTTTGAAAAGTTTGTATATACTGGCGTATGGTGATGGTTACCAAGAGTAAAATTTCTTGAGAACAGTAATAAATCATGTCGATCTTTTATTCAAATTCGATACCTGTGAGATTCTATTCATTGGACTGGAGATTCCCGATCTCAATGAGATAAGACAAAATACTTCGAGATAGCAAAGTCACTATCGGGTTGAAATTCTCTGCGGTACTTAGGCTCGTGTATTTATTTGAATGCGACTAAGATACTTTTACAACCCATCTTATTACCATTTTCTTTTAAGATAACAACAAAAGTTTTCAAAACCTTTGAAAAATCAAGCATGCCATGCGCTGCACATTCTGCAAGCATATATTATCTGAATAATAGTAAATTATTATGTAAAATTACAACAGATACTATTTTCACAGTGATAGCAAAAACTTTTTAAATTTTTGGTAAAGTACGTGATCTTTAATTTCCTATACAAAAATCAAACTCCGTCACCTAAAGAATTTTTATCTTATTCGGACTTTTTGAAACTAACCTTATAGTTAATCATGCAAATTAAGTTTTGATAATTTAACTGTGACACAATCATCCAGTCGGGACAGCGAGATTGAAAATTCTTTCCTGATTAATCTTAGGAAAATAATAACCTCATTGGAATATTCTGTTTTTACCTTTTTAACCTCAGAGATTACTTCTTCATTCGACCCACTGCTTCAGAGCATTTTTATCATTTTGAGAATTATTTGAACTCGAGAATCAAACCATGAACTGCGAGGGACAAGATTGACGATGAAGCTGTCTATGGGATATGGTCATATCCTGTACCCAGCCTGAAGAATCGACTCATATAGGGGTAATATTCAAACTTGTTTCTATGTTGATTTCCAGCCTCGAAAACTTCCCTCAATTATTTTCCTGTGATTTTACTTGGATTTGAGTTTGAAATTTTGTTATCAATCATTAAGACATACTTGCATCGTTCTTCCCATTGCATTCTAAGTTTCGGGACGAAATTTTTTTAGGGGGAAAGGGTGTGAGACCCCAGATTTTTACCCCTAAATAACTTTTAATTTTTGACCCGTTTTATGAATTCTTTTGTCATTTTGTTGAACTTGTAACTAGACCTGGCAATTCGTTCGTGTCGTGTATTTTCGTGTTTCGTGTACCAAAAGTCCAAACCCATACACGACACTAAATGAATTCGTGTCATGTCGTGTCGTGTATCGCACAAATTCGTGTCGTTTCATGTCGTGTTTTCGTGTCGGGCACATAATATAAGATAAATATTAAAATATTATAAAAAATAATAATTTTAATAATATAATATTATTTTTATAGGTTTTAGTAGATGGAATGCAACAAATGGCAACGAAAACACGAATGTTTACACGAAATTATGAAAATTCACATTACATTTTCAAATTTTAAAGTTTAATATAAACAGAATTCATAAAATATATATTTTTATTAAATTAAATATAAAATATTATATTTATTTATTTATTTATTTATTTCGTGTACCTCGTGTCGTGTCGTGTAATCAAGGGTAAACACAAAACTGACACTAAATCTCGGTCGTGTACTTTCGTGTTCGTGTATTTTCGTGTCGTGTACTCAAAATGCAACTCAAACACTAAATTTTCGTGTCGTGTTTTCGTGTCGTGTGGTAAATTGCCGGGTCTACTTGTAACTGTTGACATTCTTCATTCTTAACTTATCGTTTAACTTTCAGATTCTGGATATTGACACGTATCGATTATATGATGTCCTTCATGATATCTTGAGATTCGTGATTGATTGGAACTACTCTCGTTGCAAAGCTCATGAACCCATATGTATTACTTTTCTTAACCGTGTATTTTGTTCTATCATTCTGACTAGTGATGAGAACCCAACCTCCGATCTCATTATGGGTCATCTTAATAATGTCAGGTTCAGTCGCACTTGTTAGAATACTTTAAAGTTGATTATGAGACCTTAAGAATTCACTTCAACGTCTCAATGACCTTTTCGTTATTTTTCGACGTTTCGAGGAACGTTTTAGACTCGTCGATCAAACTGCAACTTGATTGTTTGATCGGCCTCGAGATTTACAATTCTTGTTTCGAGTATTATATTATTGGATAATTCAGAATATAAATGGAGTACCATAAGGGAGTTAATGAAAACATACGTTGACCTTTCTGGAAGGCGTTGTGCGCCCGGACCGACTTTGATCAGTCACCATAAATTCAAGAAAAATCAAAAAATCCTAAAATTTTACAGCATTGTAGATTATTGAGTTAGCTTTCCAATAGGACAAACGGAGAGCCATTGCAAGCATGAACATGCAAGTTATGGTCGAAACACAAGACAAGAATGTCAGTTGGTCATGGCAAAATTACTAAATTGCCGTCATAACATACCTTATGAGTTCCTTGGGCACAAATGGAAAATTTCAGCCATTGTTCAGCATAAGGAAGAGATTAGATAGGTATGTTCTTGATTATGGTAAGAACAATAACACCAAGAATTTTTATTCAAATATTTTTGAACTTTGATCTAAAATAACAATTATGAATCTTATTCAATATATTATTAAAGATCAAACTCACAAGATAAGATGGAGATTAGATGAGTACTCTGTTAGGAATACTTGTTAGATTTTGATGATATCATTAATACAAAGTCATATGTTTATTACTTGGCTCAAATGTAAGGAAGAACCAAATGAGTATCTTCCATAGGCCAAATATGTTAAGTATAAAACTTGGCAAAATGTAAAGAAGAACTAAATGAGTATCTTCAATAGGCCAAAAATAAGTTAGGCTAAAAATCGGCTAAGTACTAAGTACAGCTAAGTCCATCAGAGAGGATCAGCTGAGTCAAGTCAGAGTAGTTTTGGTCAACAAAAATTATCAGGGATGTTTGACCAGACTGCAGCCAAGGTACCTCAGACAAGTCACCCGATCAGTCAAGTCACAAACAGTGAACATCAGAGAGATCCAGACTGCAGAGATGTTAACTGCTCATCAGCCTAGTCGAAGTCAGCCAAGTACTCCAAGTCCACGTCAGCATGCGTTGAAAAGTCAAGTATTACGGAAAGTCACATGCAACGTGAAGAGACAAATTGGAGTGATTCCCGCAAGAGATATGATTTAAATAAATCATCCAGACCCACCTTGAAGACTTTAATCATATTATATTCAAAAGATTCGGCGCATCACATGCAGAGTCTTCAAAACGGTCGGAATATAGATTAAAATATGGGAATCCAGCCTTGCAATGTTGAGAAAGAAAACAATGAAGTCTACTTCTACAACGGACGAATTTGTTCAAAAGATTTGCAACGGCTATAAGGAAAAGCTCAGAGATCGTGACCTATATATTTCCGAAGATTTGAAGCTGAGCACAACAACAAAATACCTTACGATAACTGGTGGTAACATACTTTCAAGTGATCAAAGCATTCAAGCTATCAAAAAGCGAAATATAGCATCGAGAAAAGAGCGGTTCTAAAACTTCATACTTAAAGAAGCTCTTAGTTGGAGAAGACAAAAACTCTTTTCTATAATCCTGAGTTTGGGGTACTTCACTGGTTGAAGTTAGAGACTGTAAAGGCATCCAAGGATCGAGGATCAAGAGGTGCAAGGCAGTCAAGTGTGGTACAATGGCACGGATTTCCACTGGTTGGAAGCTGTTGTAGTTTTGTTTGAATCACTGTAATATTTATCACTGGTTGAGAATTATAGTGAATTCATCTCCAACTGGTTTGGAGATAAGTGGATTAGTAGAGGATTACCCCACCTCTGAGACCACTATAATTGCCTGCGTTCTTTACTATTTTATTGTATCATACTTTAACTGCTGCATTCATTGTTAAGTGTTTCATTAGTTGCTTTCTATTCGTCATCAGCTGTCTTCCGCATATATTAAAGAACAAACAACTCCAAGTCATTTGTTTACCTATCAGCTGAAGAAACTCACTCTTCGTGAAAAAGAGTTTAAGAGTTTCAATAAGTCTATTCACCCCCCTCTAGACTTGTTCCTGGACGACTTGTGACCTACAAGTGGTATCAGAGAGGTTGGTTCATTTAGTTCACGAACCAGATCTATATTAGAGATATATCTTTACTCTCATTTTATAATGGAACACATGCATTCTAGACTCCCTGTGTTTTCAGTTGACGAGTATGATCTTTGGAAGATAAGGATGCAGGCACACTTATCTCCGATCCATGATGACATCTGGTGCATCATCGAGGATGGTCCATTTATCTTCGAGAAGGACAACACTGCAGAGGAGATCGCAGCAGGGAAGCCAGAGAAGATTCCTAACAAGAGGACAGAGCTGACTCCCGAAGAAAGAAAGCTGGCCAATCTTGATAACCGGGCCAGAGATGTGTTATATCAAACTCTTGACAAATCCACCATGGTCAAGATAAAGAACTGCAAGAATGCCAAGGAAATCTGGGACACATTAGCTTTAATGTGTGAGGGAACGGAGCTAATCAAAGAAAATAAATTGTCAATCGCTATCCAAAAGTTTGACAATTTCAAAATGAAGAACGGCGAATCCATAGATCAAGTGGACACAAGGTTCACTGAGATTATCAATGAAATCAACTCCCTCGGCAAAACCTATGGCAACAGGGAAATGGCACTGAAGGTTCTCAGATCTCTCAACCCTGAATGGAGCATGAAGGCCGTGGCCATGAGAGAGTCCAAGGACCTGAATAAAATAAAAATTCAAGAGCTGTTCTCTGATCTGAAGGCTTATGAGTTCGAGCTTCCAAGTTCATCCTCAACTGAGCCTGCAGAGAAGGGAATAGCATTTGCAGCCGAGTCCCCCGCCAAGAGCCTATCTGATGTAAAGCCTCTAAATCTACTAGATTTTGAGGAAGAAATGGCGTTTATAATGCAAAGGTTCAGCAACTTTAGAAAGAACTACTCCAAATACAAGAAAAATTATAAGGAGAATCCAAGAAGGAACCAGAAAGCTGGAAGCTGTAAAGTAGAGTGCTACAATTGTCACAAGACAGGACACATCTAAATGGACTGTCCTGAGCTCAAGAAGGACGAAAGCAAGAAGGAGGTGGGCAGAAAAGAAGATAGAAGAAAGGCCCTCATCGGAGAAGACCAGGAGCATGTAGAATCAAGCAGCGGATTCTTTTCTGATGATGATGAAGAGTATGACTACCTGATGGCCAACTTAGCTGATGAAGAGGTAACTTCTAAACCCTCTGGTTCAAATAATAGTTCAGCCATGTCACAAGATATGGATCTGCACGAATCGATAAATCAGTTATTTAAAGATTTTGAAACACTCAAATCTGCACACCAAATCAGACAAGAGAGAAGACTCAGCTGCAAGATGAGAATAGGCAGCTGAAAAATGATTTCGAAAAACTCAGCCTAGATCTGAATAAGGTTGAGATAACTGCAGCTGACTTTAAAAACCAGGCTGATGTTAATACAGCTGAGATAAATCGACTAACTATTTTACTTAAAGAAAAATCAGCTGCACTTGCTCATGCCAAAGCTGAGTTTACTAAGCTGACTTAGATAAATAAGACTCAGGTGCACGAAATAACCTCCCTGAAGGCGTCTTCAACTCTCGAAGAATTGTGTACCAATAAAAGGCCACTATATTCCAAATCAGGCCTTGGATATGATCCTCACACTCCCTCTAGTTCTAAAAGAAAGTTTATCAAGGGAGAAACAATTGTCTTGACTGTTGAGGCTACATATAAACCGATATTTAAAAACAGGCAACAGCCAAGTCACATGTATAGGCTGCAGTCAGGTTACACAAGGCAGCCACCTAGACAGGCGACTAGGCAATGGCCTGTGCAAAAGCATTACCGCATAACATGCCCACTATTATCAACAACTCCCTAAAAACAGATTTCAAAATGGGAGGGGCAGATGGAAACCTCAAGGTTATCCCAATTTCCAAAATGAACAAGTGTGGAGACCTCAAAGATTTAATAAATGGTCTCAGCCAAGATTTAGAAATGGCCCACACTATCAAAATTTTGAGGAATATCCAGTATACAATCCCAACAGGAGATTCAGACCTCGACACTACACACCTTATGAGGGTTATAATAATAATAACAACTTTCACAATCCAAGGAGAAATCAATTCTCCAGGAAACCAGCTAACCCCAAAGGACCCACACAGATTTGGGTACCTAAATCTCTGCTTGATTGATTGCAGAAAAGGTGGAAGGACTACAACCACATCTCCACAAGCTCAAATTTTGGAGGTGAAGAATGGTTTGTAGATTCTGGATGCTCGAGGCACATGACCGGGAACAAGAAGATGCTATCCAAATACACCAAAGAAAGAAGTCCTGATGTAACTTTTGGAGATATCTCTAGAGGACAAACAAAGGGCTTTGGAGAGCGGCACCGAGGAAATATTGTGATATCCAAAGTTCATTATGTCAAAGGGCTCAAGTACAACCTTCTGAGCATGAGCCAGTTTTGCGACGAGAAGAACCTAGTAGTCTTCACCATTTGGAAATGTATGGTGATAGATATCTTATCTGGAGAAGTGAAGCTCCAAGGTTTCAGAAGAAGAGATGTCTACATGATAGATTAGAACACAGGAACAGCTAACTCCTATTTTCTATCCAAGACAGTAGCTGAGAATGGATGGATGTGGCACAAAAGATTATGTCACCTGAACTTCAAAGCCATCAACAAGATTAGTTCTCAAAAGCTGGTCAGAGGACTTCCAAATGAAGCATTCAAGAAGGAAGCGCTTTGTGATGCATGTCAGAAAGGAAAGCAGACCAGAGCATCGTTCAAACCAGTCCAGCCTACAACTCTCACAACAAGGATCTTAGATCTACTCCACATGGATCTATTTGGTCCTATCAAGCCAAGGACTTTGAGCGGCCGGAAGCATGCACTTGTTATAGTAGATGATTATTCAAGGTACACTTGGATTATCTTCTTATATAAGAAAAGTTAAACCTTGACCAAGCTACCTGAGCTGCTGAGAAGGATCCAGAATGAGAAATCCCTATCCATCATCAAGATCAGATCAGATAGAGGAGGAGAGTTTCTCAACAAGGCGATAACTGATTACAGCGATCAAAATGGGATCCAGCATGAGCTCTCCGCAGCCAGGACTCCACAGCAGAATGGTGTTGCTGAAAGAAGAAACATAACCCTGAAGGAAGCAGCAAGGTCCATGATTGCAGAAGCGGACCTGCCCAAGAGGTTCTGGGCTGAAGCTATCAACACAGCTTGCCATATTTTGAATAGGAGTATGATAGTAGGGAGACATGGTAAAACTCCCTATGAGGTTTGGAATAATAGAACTCCTACTGTTGCTTACTTTCACGTTTTTGGTTGTAAGTGTTTCATCCACAACAACAGTCAAACACAACTAAATGCCTTTGATGCTAAAACTGATGACGGTCTCTTTATGGGATACTCACAAAGAAGCAAGGCATATAGAGTATTTAACAAAAGAACCTTATTTGTGGTGGAAACACCCCATGTTGTTTTTGATGAATCTACCGTTGAGTACAGGAAACAAGTTGAGCTAATTGAGAACAAGCTCAAATCAGCGACCCTTCAAGAAGTCATTGTACATGACACTGGAATGGTGGACTCACCTGCAGACCAGCCTGATGATCCAACTGTAGCTGCTGAAGACCCAACTGCAGATCAGACAGGATCACCAAACCTATCTGATCCAGTTGCTGCTGATGAAGACCCAGCCGTAGCTGATAAAGACTCACCTGCAGATCAGATCCAACCTGCAGATGACAAGACGGTAGCTGATCCAGTTGCAGACCAGAACCCAGCTGATGCAGAAATCCACCAGAGCAGTCCAATAGGGGGAACAGACCCAGATGAAGACGAAATCCCCAAGTGGCTCAAAGATCACCCAATCCAGCAAATTATAGGGAAGCTGACTGATGGAGTTAAGACGAGACAGTCAACTCTACCCGCAGGAATGGCTATGTTCTCATGCTTTATGTCACAAATAGAACCTAAAACAACAGAACAAGCCCTGGAAGATTATTCATGGATAAATGCCATGCAGGAGGAATTGGAGCAGATGGAAAGAAAGAAAGTTTGGGAACTAACAGACAGACCTGATCACAAGAAGGTTATTGGCACCAAATGGGTGTACAAAAATAAGAGTGATGAAGACGGAGCTGTTGTTAGGAATAAGGCCAGACTTGTAGCAAAAGGTTATGCACCGTGTGAAGGAGTAGATTTTGATGAAACCTATGCACCCGTTGCAAGATTAGAGGCTATCAGACTATTCCTTGCATATGCAGCATTCAAGGATTTTGAAGTATATCAGATGGATGTAAAGAGTGCTTTTCTAAATGGAATCCTAGAATAAGAAGTCTATGTAGAGCAACCCCCATGTTTTGTCAAAGGAGACAAAGTCTATAAGCTGTTGAAGGCTCTCTATGGACTTAAGCAAGCACCAAGAGCGTGGTATGAAACATTGTCTGTGTTTCTTGAGAAAAATGGTTTATGCAAAGGGAAGGTGGACAAGACTTTATTCAGAGTGGAGCACGAAGGCCACATATTAATACTCCAGATATATGTGGATGACATCATATTCGGCTCAACCAATCTAGAGTTATGCGAGAAATTCTCCAATCTCATGCAAGGAGAATTTGAGATGAGTATGATGGGAAAGCTTAACTTCTTTCTCGGACTACAAGTTAAGCAGATGGAAAAAGGAATTTTCATCAACCATGCTAAGTATACCAAAGATCTGATTAAGAGATATGGGATGGAATCAGCCAAGCCAGCAAGAATTCCTATGAGCACAAGTACTCACCTGGATGCAGAAGAGGCAGGCATATCAGTGGACTCAACCCACTACAGAGGACTCATTAGATCTCTTCTGTACCTCACTGCAAGCAGGCCAGACATATCCTATGCCGTAGGAGTTTGTGCATGATTCCAGTCCAAGCCAAAGCAATCACACCTAGATGCAGCCAAGAGGATAATAAAATACCTTAAGTCTACAATCAATGTTGGACTATGGTACCCCAAGGATGACAACTTCGAGCTGTCAGGATATTCAGATGCAGATTTCGCAGGTTGCAAAATCAATAGGAAAGCACTAGTGGAACGTGCCAATTCCTAGGAACTAGACTGATATCCTGGTTTTGCAAGAAGCAGGTTTCTAACTCTATCTCCACCACAGAGTCAGAATACCTAGCTGTAGGTAGCTGTTGTGCACAGATCTTATGGATCAGACAGCAGCTAAGGGATTATAATATCATTGCCAATGAAGTTCCTATCTGGTGTGACAACAATAGTGCTATTGCAATAACCAACAATCCGGTTTTGCATTCAAGGACGAAGCACATTGATGTTAAGCACCACTTCATCAGAGACCATGTGCTTAACAGAAGAGTTAGAGTTGAAAGAGTCAGCACAGACTATCAGATAGATGACATCTTTACCAAACTTTTTCCAGAAGAAAGATTATTGGAGCTGAGCAGAGATCTTGGATTACTAGATTTGGAATCTAGTACTGAAGCAAGTTGAAGAATCAGATCCTAGCTGATGCAGGCAAGAAGATAAAGGATGGAAAAAGGAACCTAGCTGATCAGAATATCAGGCGAGAAGACCATGGAGTCAAATCACCTGATGCAGAGCGGTCAACAGTCAACAAGTCAGACCAGCTAAGTTTTCTAAACTCAACCGACCTCGGAATATTTAATTATTATCTTCCATATTTATAATATTATCATATTAATTTTGGTTCATAAATGGCATTTAAATATATTAATGTTCGATTCACAAGTGGCATTTTAAATACACGTGGCAATCGCTTATTAAAATGACCTCCACGGTGGCCAATCAAAACCAACCGTCAAATTTTAAAATGGACCACCGATTCAAATTTGAAATTCAAAAGAATCTCAAAAGGCGTACCACCATTTCAAATATATAATAAATCCATACGTCTTTTCATCTTCTTTATAAGGAAAGAAACCCCTTCACTTTACCTTTTACGCTTACCCTAGATCTACAGAGCAAAAATTTACAGAGCAAAAATTACTGAACTTCAAATACACTAAGAAATTTTTATTTGCAGAAATGGAATCATACTTCGAAGGCGTCAACCTGAAGGCGGTCAAGGACCAGGTTATTTTCTCGCTGGTCGTCGATTTCGAAGGATTATTAGAAGCAAATCTGGAGGATTATGACGTGCTTAACCTAATCCGCTCGATGAAGCTCAATGGGATCTACACATTCCTGGACATAAACCCTCAACATCTATACAAGGAGGATGTTATCGCGTTCTATCGCGAAGCCTGTTTGATTCAAGATGGAATTCGGAGCACAGTTGGTGGAAATCAAGTCGACATATCGCGTGATTCGATTCGCACAGTGTTTGGTATGAAGCACCGCGGTATAGCTGTCGAAGCTCTCAAGCAGTCCACTGCCGAAACCTGGAAGAAGATCAAGGTGGAGAATTTGCCCGAAAAGCTGAAACTCACTGCCAAAAGGAGTGAGATTAAAAAGGTGTATCGTTTTGCGTTGGACATAACCAACAAAATCATCATGGGGATGGCCGACAGTTATGATCAACTGTCTTCGGCGAAGTTCATGGTGCTGGGAGCACTAATTCAGGATGAGGAAATTGATTGGGCAGATTACATATTTAGGCAACTCATTCGAGAAGTCAACAAAGCCGAATGGCTTGTTGATGAGAAGAGATTTAAAACAAAGCTGGCGTTTGGAACACAGCTAAGTTGGATGCTGGAAAATACAGGCATGGCGAAGGGAAGCACTGACCCATTCCACCCCAACAAAAGACTTGGTCATCTAGACCAAGAGACCCTGAGAAAATTGGGAGGCACAAGGAGAGCAGCCCAGATGTTGAAGGAGCTGCCTGACTCAAGGCCCTACCCGAGATATTATTCGTCAAGCGAGTCGGACCGATCTGCAGCCGACAACCCAACTGTAGTCGAGTCAGACTCTGAGTCCGACAACACTCCCATAGCAGTCCGATTTAAGAGAAGGGGACCAGCCCCTAAAGGACCTTCCATCATGTAGTCCTCCCCAGAGCCCTCTCCCAAAAGGCCCAGACGACTGCAGTTAGTGAGGAAGAGCAGTCAGATCATCATGCTAGCCCTGCAGCCAGGTCACCTACCCTGGAAGACCAGCCTGCCCCAGGCACCCTCGAGACTCAAATTGTGGCTGTCTTTACCCCAGCCTACATCTCTGAGGAAGAAGAAGCAGGTCTAATTATTTCAATCCCTGAAGCCAACTATATCTTTACCCTCTTGGAAAATAATATTTTCAATCTTCCATCGAACAATTACAACTTGTTAAACCTCTAGCCTTAAAACAATCGTTCCTTGAAGTTTTTGAAGAATGGAAATTTTTGAAAACCCTATCTTTTGTCAAACTTCAAACTTTCATTGACACTTGTGGTTGGGACTATCCCCAAGCCACGGAGGATGTGCTGATAGATTTTTGTAAAACATCAGACACAATTTTGATCCTTCAGGAGGACTGGTTCATGTCAAATTTTAAAACCAACATGGACCAGTTCATCCATTCCATTATGCTTAGTATTTTTGATGGATCCTATGAGAAAGCTGTTGAGGAGGAAGTTGAAAAGGAAATAAGGATTGAGGAGGTAGATGGAGAAGAAAATGAAGAAGTTGTTGTTTTAGACGATGAAGAAGAAGAGCAGGAAGAGAGAAGAAAAGAAGAAAAGATTTTAGTTGAAAATCAACCTGAGGAAGTTGAGAAGACAGAAGAGTTGAATGAAGAAGAAGAAGAAGAAGGAGAAGAAGTAGAACAGGAAAATGATGAAGGAGAGAAGGAGGATGATGAAGGTGAAAAGGATGATGAGGATGAAGGAGGAAAAGATAGGAAGGATGATGACAATAATGATGATGATGATGAGGATGATGATGATGAAGGAGGAGATAAAGGAGCTGAAAAAGAAAATATTGAAAAAGAAAAGGAGGAAGAGCACGAGAAAGAACAAGAGAAGGAAGAAGGAGAAAAGGAGCCGGAGCCAGAGCCGACACAAGAGGCTGCAGATAGGACTGTGGTACCTGCCCGGTACACCAGCCTAGACGCGGAGTTAGCTGGGGACTCCAGATCAGGGACCCCAGAGAAGACCCCATCTGGAGTACCAGCTGCAGATCGGAGCTTGCAGTCCAGTGCTTCAATTTCAGAAGGCTCAGGCGAGCACTCTCCACCAGCTCAGATCTCAACTGCCTTGACTGAGCTGATCAGGCAGATAGTAAAAGATACGATTGAAGAGCTGCTGGCATCTCAGGTCACTCCTGACCTCCAAACCATCAATGCAAAGATTGACACTTTGCTGCAGAGAGAAGTTCCTCAGCCTCCTCCCCCTACCAACAACAGAATGCCATTTGGCATGTCTGACTAGATGAGCAGGATAGAGCATCAACTGACTTCCTTAGTTGATGCTGGCAAAAAGGGGGAAGATAGAGTTCAGGGGGAAGAAAGTAATCAAGGAGAGATAAGGGCAGAGCTAAGAACAAAGAAGAGGCAAGATGTTCTTCAAATTGAAGAAGGACCATCAAGTCTGAAAAGAAAGGAAATATCTGCCCCCACCCATCCTGAAGAGCAGTCCATGGAGAAGAAGAGAAGAAAGAAAGAAGAGTTTCAAAGATTCGAATGGGAAGGCAAACAGTTGTGGTTTGTTGAAGAATTCTTGCCAACAGAATTCATGACTCGTTGGGCGGATGCCAAGAAACAATTCACAGAGCAGTTCTACCTCTGGGAGATACTCGATGATAAAGAATGCTCGCCCCAATAGTCATTCATCAACTACATGGATACTAGATAGCCTACTCTGTGGAAGTTAATGCTTAAATATGCAGCCAAATGGCAGACTTATCATATGATTCCTACATTCAGAGCAGAGAAAGCGCCGAACCGTTTGGACAATGAGCTTAACGAGCTAGAGCTTCAAAGAGAAATTAGGAATCTATGTGAAGAGCGCAAGTTCTCTTCAAAAGAAGACCAGGACTTTGCTGCCCTAGTCATAAGGAGGAAATATGGTCTTGCACCCATCAAAAATAGACCAATCGGTGCAAAACCATTTAGACCTCCCAAGCAAACTGTTCGAAGAGGAAGGGGCAGATAGTTTTTGGATATAATTGTAATTTTTTTTAATTGATTAAATTTTCTGTATTTACTCTATTCAAGCCATGTACCTGTAATCAACAGAAAATTAATATATAACAGTCATTTGAATGACAACTCCCAGTTGTCTCAAAACAATACTGAGTTTGATTTTGTGTCTTGCACCTAAGTGCAGACTTGTGCATTTGATTACTTGTTTAAAGTTTTGCCATCATCAAAATAGGGGGAATTTGCTAGGAATACTTGTTAGATTTTGATGATGTCATTAATACAAAGTCATATGTTTATTACTTGGCTCAAATGTAAGGAAGAACCAAATGAGTATCTTCCATAGGCCGAATATGTCAAGTATAAAACTTGGCAAAATGTAAAGAAGAACCAAATGAGTATCTTCTATAGGCCAAAAATAAGTTAGGCTAAAAATCGGCTAAGTACTAAGTATAGCTAAGTCCATCAGACAGGATCAGCTGAGTCAAGTCAGAGTAGTTCTGGTCAACAAAAATTATCAGGGATGTTTGACCAGACTGCAGCCAAGGTACCTCAGACAAGTCACCCGATCAGTCAAGTCACAAACAGTGAACATCAGAGAGATCCAGACTGCAGAGATGTTAACTGCTCATCAGCCTAGTCGAAGTCAGCCAAGTACTCCAAGTCCACGTCAGCATGCGTTGAAAAGTCAAGTATTACGGAAAGTCACATGCAACGTGAAGAGACAAATTGGAGTGATTCCCGCAAGAGATATGATTTAAATAAATCATCCAGACCCACCTTGAAGACTTTAATCATATTATATTCAAAATATTCGGCGCATCACATGCAGAGTCTTCACAACGGTCGGAAGATAGATTAAAATATGGGAATCCATCCTTGCAACGTTAAGAAATAAAACAATGAAGTCTACCTCTCCAACGGACGAATTTGTTCAAAAGATTTGCAACGGCTATAAGGAAAAGCTCAGAGATCGTGACCTATATATTTCCGAAGATTTGAAGCTGAGCACAACAACACAATACCTTACGATAACCGGTGCTAACATACTTTCAAGCGATCAAAGCATTCAAGCTATCAAAAAGCGAAATACAGCATCGAGAAAAGAGCGGTTCTAAAAGTTCATACTTAAAGAAGCTCTTAGTTGGAGAAGACAAAAACTCTTGTCTATAATACTGAGCTTGGGGTACTTCACTGGTTGAAGTTAGAGACTGTAAAGGCATCCAAGGATCGAGGATCAAGAGGTGCCAGGCAGTCAAGTGTGGTACAATGGCACGGATTTCCACTGGTTGGAAGCTGTTGTAGTTTTGTTTGAATCACTGTAATATTTATCACTGGTTGTGAATTATAGTGAATTCATCTCCAACTGGTTTGGAGATAAGTGGATTAGTAGAGGATTACCCCACCTCTGAGACCACTATAATTGCCTGCGTTCTTTACTGTTTTATTGCATCATACTTTAACTGCTGCATTCATTGTTAAGTGTTTCATTAGTTGCTTTCTATTCGTCATCAGCTGTCTTCCGCATATATTAAAGAACAAACGACTCCAAGTCATTTGTTTACCTATCAGCTGAAGAAACTCACTCTTCGTGAAAAAGAGTTTAAGAGTTTCAACAAGTCTATTCACGCCCCCCTCTAGACTTGTTCCTGGACGACTTGTGACCTACATACTCTAAATACTTTTCTTGATCAAAGAATCAATCTTCAAAGATATGAAAATATATTCTTGATCCTTTTGATTATTCAACTCTTGGCTAATGGTTCACCAACCCTTTCACCAACCATAATCAACCGGAACAAAATAGTTGCTTTGCTCGTTTAAGTGTGTGACCCTGTAGGTTCTAATTAATATGGCAAGGAGTATAAAAACAATTTTATGACTCATAAATCATAAGCGGCCTCTAGCTAGACATTATGACTACCCGTATTAAAAGAATTAATTCGACGGCACGAACGAAATCCCATTACTGTATAATATTTAATCCTCCCGTCACGCGATATCCTAATTAAGCATAAGGTATGGATAAGTCGACCTTATATAGTTTAATTAATATTCTTGATCTCAAGTTACAATTGTCCAATTCAAATATTTATCAATAACTCTTTATTGATATTGATCAATTTGAGCATAACCATGTATTTAAACAATTTAACTTATCAAGGGACCGTGGATATCTTCTCTGTTTTATAGGAGGGACAAGTCCCCTCTGGACAAACTACTTCCCTCTGCATAAATCGTACCGTATCCAATCATAAACTGTATGGTCCCTTGTTACAGAAGATGTTGGTATTGTGTTAAAATAGGATACTCATTATGTAGGAAGCTGTAGTGTCTTTAGGTAATAAAGACTTAAATAATATATAACTGTACCACCCCCAATCCGATAAGGGATATTACACGCCGTAGAACCTTTCCTCAAGGATATACCAGGCTAGTAACAACGTTAAACATCTCGACAATGCCTTTAAGGCTAAAATGACTCAGTAGACTGATTTGGTCTTTCAATAAATACATACAACTCAAATACATTACATGCCCACGAAGGGGATCGAATACAACACAGGGGATCGAATACAACACACTCCCATACAACGGGGAAAGAATACTGCAGCGGAAAATAAACTACAACTAAACCAATATGACATCAATGGGTCCTCGTGTGATTAGTATCGTTCATCTTTCATCATCCTTCATGCCGACCCTGTGCTATGCTCCATAACCTGAATGCAATACAGACATCCACCCCCCGAATACTCGGGGGTTAGCAAAACTCCACTGTTTTGCTAGTGCAAGAACAAGTGCAAAAATACGAGCCATACAATACAAGTTCCAACAACCATAATAATCAGGAATCCTCAAAGACTTAAACATAACGAAAATACTTCCCGAGGTAAGAGTTTGGAAAAAACATTCCAAAACCGAAAGATCACCAATCAGGGGAAATAATTTATAAAGCAACTTAAAATGCCATCGGGAGTTTTAATAGAAAACAATTTAGGATTTCAGAATCCTTCTCTTTCCAAAATCAACAGGGGTCACAGCCCAAATGTTTCATTTTCACAAATAAATCCAACAACAATTCACAGGGCCAGAGCCCGCATCAAGTGTCCTCAACGGACATAAAATCAACACAACATAATCACGTACAAGTATTGCCTAGGACCGGGACGAAGCCACAAATCCCACTCGAGGCCTCTAAGGACCCTCCCGATCTGGCTAGCTAAGCAAATCACACACCATATCTCATGGTTGGATCAATCAATTGTTGTATCCCAACCACATGATCACAAGCCATATGTCACCGTAGATTATCTCAGGCTCTCACGGTTGGATCAATCACTTGTTGCATCCTGACCACATGATCACGTGCCATGTGTCACCGTAGACCTTCAACCATTTCCACACATTCACACAAATAACATATCACATCAATAATATCCAAGTAATTCACTCAATGGCAACAAACACAATGCACGACGCAATGGTCAAATCACAATGCACCGATATGAGATAATATATACAAATATATTATCAAAGCACAATGACAACACCAAATGTATTCATAGTCATTCACGTAACCATCCACGAACACAATGTCCACAAAACACACGCGTTTTGAAAGAGGGCCTTTAACAAGGCTAACCGAATCTTTGAAAGTGAAATTCAAATGATCAAATAAACAGAAAGAGATGATCACTAATTATCATATCCATAAAACAAGAATTGTATGGACAAGGTACTTGCCTCGAACAACCACCAACGCGAAGAACCGATCGAAGTAGGTTGGCACGAACCGACTACGAATCCGCCGACTCCACCGAGCGCTAACCCGCGAAAATAAACTACGAACAACAATAACAACGATGAAAATGAATTCTATAGCACGACCCAAATCCGCTGAATTCAAAGAACAAATGACGAAAGTTCAAGGGTTTCCCCCAAAACGGCCAATAACGCGAATCGACCAACCAAAACATGAAAACGGAATTCCAAACTGAAATATGGATATACAATCCATAGGATATGTTTAACAACATCACTAAACAACAATCGGTCTATCAAAACCGAAAGGAAAACGAAATCAAGCACAAATCCCCCAAAAAGTCAATTCTAGGGATCTAAGAAAAATACCTTGATTCGGTGAAGAACAATGGATTAGATGATGTTATAATCACCTAGGATGCTCCAAAACACCTTGGAACGGAAGAAAATTACCCGGGTAGCGAACCCTAGTCGCCACATCTCGAACCCACGGAGGAAGAAGAAGAAAATGAAGAAAATGCAGATTAATGACTATTGTCCAGTTTATATACTGGACAGCTTAGCGTGCGCAAATCCTACCTGATTAGCGTGCGCTATCGAAGCATCAAAACAAAATGTTCTGCCAACATGTATAGTTAGCGTGCACTAGCTACAAAAATTAGCGTGCGCTAACGAAGCCCCAGACCCAGTCCAGTAGCTCCTGGACTACCCTGAACTACCGGTGAGCGTGCGCTATCTTCCCCCCAGCGTGCGCTACCAATGCACCCAAGCGCGCGTTATGTTGCCACATAGCGTGCGCTAACCAACGTTCTAACCCAGTCCAGTAGCCTCTGGACTGTTTCTGCACCACCCGTTAGCATGCACTACCAAACCTGTAGCATGCGCTAACAACCGCACCATAGCGCGCGCTAACCAATAGGTGTAGCGTGCGCTAACGACTCAAAAAGACAGCAACAATGCTCTCAAAGTTGATTACAACAACGAATTCCTCCGATCGGAACACCAAGTTCAAGATACGCACGGAAAGCTCCAGAATAAGATCATACTAAGAGCTTGAGTTACAATCGAACTCACACGCGACCATAAAAAGGGTCGAGAAAACAAATACGTATACGGATACCCACCACTTTGGGAAATTACAAAATGGCCCAAAACACCCGAAAATCACGATATGTGATCGAATAACCAAACCAAAGTTCACATCACGTCTAACCAAGTTAAACGGACTTACGAGAAACTCAAAACAATAGTTTCGGACGAGATTCGTAAGAATCGAACTCAAATACGGAAAAGTCGCTAAAAAGTACGAAACTCGACAAAACGACACCAAAACGAACTCGGACGTCGAAAAATGCAGAATTAAACATTCTCAGAATGACGAAACGGTCACAAGAGAGCTATTAAAACAAACTCCTACCAAAAAAAGAAAATTACCAAAATTCGAAATTGCGGATATTATATTCTACCCTCCTTAAAAGAAGTTTCATCCCGAAACTTAAAACAAGTAGGGAGAAGCAATATCCCGCCAGGAAAACTTAACGAGATACATAAGAAACGAGTAACTTACGCCCAACGGTGAAACGTTACAAGCAACGCAAGGGATATAAGACGTGAAAACGCCCTCCACGACAACCAACACAACGCCACCGGTAGAAACATAATAAAACCAACAAGTGTCAAGCGTCATCAAACAGATAATACAATCAAGTCAATTACCCGAACAACCACAAAACCCTAAGAACCAATTACAAGGAAACACGCACAATCAAGAAAATAGAAATAAACACACAAATGATCCACAAGGACAATCACCAACAATTCGGACTACGCCGAAATCCTCAAAACCACACTAGGCATATCCGTGTCCTTTCGGAGCAGAGACGCAACCTTGATCCCCAAATCTCTCAGCTACCGTCTCGCAATGTACGGATCAGTGAGCCGCCTAGCCACACTCAAAACAGTTGACTAACGGTGAACGACAATTCTTCGCAGCATGGCCCGCTCGACTACAGTTATAACATATCTTCGAGCTGTTCACATAACTCACTACGGGGGTACTACTCCCCTGATCACGTGATCGAGGAACCACCTTAGGAGGACGAAAAAGAGTCCCCAAATCAGGGGGCCCACTCCCCTGATTTCCTAAAAGGTCCCCAACAGTTTTCTGTTTCTTCGACGCGGACATAATCTCGGTCGACAATCTAGATAGCTCATAGGCCAACGCTCTATTCTGATAATCTCTCAAGGAAGTACAAGCGAGACCTGCCATGTACTGACGAATCTCCTACTTTATCCGCCTACTAAAATGACAAATCTTGTCCTCCTCTGTCCTTACTTGATTCTGCACATAGCCAAGCTGTTTGCTAAAATCAATAATAGCTTGAGACAGCGGTACATCCTGTGGTTTCGCCTAAAAGAATTCATTAATCTTCTGATTTCTGATCGGCTCCGGACAAAACTCGTCTCTCATGAATCTCTGGAACTCTGCCCATGTAGCAACACGATCTTGAGGCTTAACAGCCTCCCACCAGCTAGCAGCATCCTTATTGAAAAGATACTGAGCTACCGGGACCTTACGTTCTTCTAGACAATCAACTACCTCGAATATATTTTCCAACTGGAAAAGCCAACCATCCCAGCCTAATGCATCTGCAGCACCAGCGAAACGAGGGGGGTTCATACGAACCACTTCTCGAAGCTACTGATTTGCACCCGTGCTCTGGGTCACATCTGTAATACGCTGAACTGCCCGAGTCAACTGAGTCATCTGAGCTACCTGCTGTAAAATAGTAGCGACACCGATACCGGCATCATCACCAGCAGCATGATCTCGACCATGCGTCTGATTGCCACGACCACGACCACGGCCCCTCGGCATACTGAATAAGTAATCACTCAGTACAACAGAAAAATCATAACACATACCACATACAACGATTTCCATCGTCAAGCAACACGTATACTAAAATCATAGCAACGACGGAATTGTTCAGCGATCTCAACGGCCCGAACGATAACCAACACATAATCACAAAACATCATGGAAACAATCACACATACACGAATGCACCAACCCAAGCTTCAACAGCTCACACTCGTGCGACAACATGCAAATCACCACTAGGCGACAAACAGTAAATATCAGTTCACACTTCTCACAGAGGGCTAGTATAACAATTGCGTGGCAACGCCTCAACGTTCATGCCATCAATTCGATCATACTCGGGAGCTAACATCATAACAAAAATTCGAACATCAATAACAACAATGAAAATGAATTCTATAGCACGACCCAAAGCCGCTGAATTCAAAGAACAAACGACGAATGTTCAAGGGTTTCCCCCAAAACGGCCAAGAACGCGAATCGACCGACCAAAACATGAAAACGGAATTCCAAACTGAAATATGGATATACAATCCATAGGATATGTTTAACAAAATCATTAAACAACAGTCGGTCTATCAAAACCGAAAGGAAAACGAAATCAAGAACAAATTCCCCAAAAAGTCAACTCTAGAGATCCAAGAAAAATACCTTGAATCGGTGAAGAATAATGGATTACATGATGTTATAATCACCTAGGATGCTCTAAAACACCTTGTAATGGAAGAAAATTAACCCGGGTAGCGAAGCCTAGTCGCCACGTCTCGAACCCACGGAGGAAGAAGAAGAAGAAAATGAAGAAAATGCAGATTAATGACTGATGTCCAGTTTATATACTGGACAGCTTAGCATGCGCTAATCCTACCTGATTAGCATGCGCTATCGAAGTATCAAAACAAAACATTCTGCCAACATGTACAGTTAGCGCGCGCTAGCTACAAAAATTAGCGTGCGCTAACGAGGCCCCAGACCCAGTCCAATAGCTCCTGGACTGTTTCTGCACCACCCGTTAGCGTGCGCTACCAAACCTATAGCGTGCGCTAACAACCGCACTATAGCGCGTGCTAACCAATAGGTGTAGCATGCGCTAACGACTCAAAAGGACAACAACAGTGCTCTCAAAGCCGATTACAACAACGGATTCCTCCGATCGAAAAACCAAGTTCAAGATACGCACGGAAAGCTCCAGAATAAGATCATACTAAGAGCTTGAGTTACAATCGAACTCACACGCGACCATAAAAAGGGTCGAGACAACAAATACGTATACGGATACCCACCACTTTGGGAAATTACAAAATGGCCCAAAACACCCAAAAATCACAGTACGTGATCGAATATCCAAACCGAAGTTCACATCACGTATAACCAAGTTAAACGGACTTACGGTAAACTCAAAACAATAGTTTCGGACAAGATTCATAAGAATCGAACTCAAGTGCGGAAAAGTCACTAAAAAGTACGGAACTCGGCACAATGACATCGAAACGAACTCGGACGTCGAAAAATGCAGAATTAAACATTCTCAGAATGGCGAAACGGTCACAAGAGAGCCGTTAAAACAGACTCCTGCCAAAAAAAGAAAATTACCGAAATCCGAAATTGCGGATATTACAATAACAATCAGAGGAATTATAATGACTTAATCCATATGTAATTATCTTTGTTAGGTCATATCCAATACGATGTCTCTACATATATCTATGACTTGATATAACATCTCATGTTCATGACCAGTAAAACATAGCCATCGTATCATTATCATACTATTAATCATATTATTCGGGATATCTAGAGTAAATATTCTTTAATGCTTTAACGAGCTTTACTATCAAGTCACATACTTGATGATTGTATGCAGAATATTAATTCAATAATATAATCAATATTATAATAATAAATGTCTCCACATTATATTATTAAACAGTAGACTTAAAGCATAATACTAACACTTCAACCCTTGTCGCTCAATCGTCATGCTGGGGGCGTGAGCTTCTCCCCCAGCCATTTTGGCGGCATCCTCAGTGCCAAGTTCCTTCTGTAATATCCACAATTTTGATTTTCGGTAATTTTCTTTTTTTTTTTGGTGGAAGTCCATCTTAGTGAATTTATTGTGACCCATTCTTCATTCCGAGAATGATTAATTCTACACTTTTTGTCATCTGAGTTCGTTTCGGTGTCGTTTTATTGAGTTCCGTGTTCTTAAGTGACTTTTTCAAGTATGAGTTCGACTTTGTAAAATCATCATAAATTCTTGGAAACTCTAAAAATACTGAATCTTTGCAATATTATATAGAATCAAGTTAGCTTTCCAATGGTTTAAACGGTAAGTCAATCGGAGTCCGGACGAAGGAGTTATGGTCGAAATAGCTAAGAGCGTACCATGTGCCTTTTTGGTGCTGGAGCGGGCTGTACCGCGGGCCGCGGCCCCTGCTGGCCGGGCCGCGGCACTAAGCTGATTGCTAGGCGTTTTTTTGGCCATGGGCCGCGGCACACTCGAACCGGGCCGCGGCACACGTGCTCTTTCTGCACTTTCTCAGCAGATTTTCCAGGAGAAAACTTCATTTTTCTCCTCATTTCTTTCTCCTTCCATCTATGGCGATTTGTGGGCGATTTTTAGGCGGTTTATCTCAGGGAATTCATCTTATTAAAGTTCTTGGTGTGGACTAACAATATTAAATCTGTGTTCTTCGTCCGAATCAAGGTATTTTGGCTTGAACCCATGTTTTTGAAGATTTTGGTGATTTTCCTTTTGATTTCGATTCCAATCTATTTTTGATCTATTCATTATTGTATAAACGTTGTTTTGAATGTGTTCTACGGATTGGATACTCATATCTTTGATTCGTTCAACTCGAAGGGGGATTTCTTCGTTCTTGGAGGGTCTTGAACATTTAATGTTCGATTAAATGTTCGATTGAGTTCCCTTCGATAGTTTGTTGGGATTTCCATTGTTTTTTGCCTTGATTCTCGTCGTAACCATGTATTAATGCTCCTTCCGAGGATTATAGGTGCTCAAGGATTCCGAGTTGAATCTCGTTGGTGATTGATGATTCGTGTGGTGTTATTCTCGTAGTAATTGCGGTGCTATCGCGTTCTTGATAGTGTTCGGGAGTTCGGGGCTGTTCGACCATATTCCATCCGTCGTCTTGTTGCGATCGTGGTTTCGAGGCAAGTACCTTGATTATACTTTTCTTGTTTCATGGATATGATGATCGGTGATCGTCTTGACATGTTTCCTTGATTGTTTGAAATGAACTTTCAAAAGATTCGATTAGCCTCGTTAAAGGCTCTCTTTCAAAACCGTGTGTATTTTGTGATTGGTGTGTTTCGTAAACGATTATGTGAATCCTACGGATATGGTTGGTGTTGATGTTGCACTTGTTAATGTGGGTGTACGTATATTGCCTCATTTCGGTGCATTGTGGTTGGACGTGTTTTGCTTTGTGTTTGTTGCCTTTGGGTGAATTATTTGGATATCCTTGATGTGATATGTATTTGTGTGAATGTGTGGATTTGGTTGAAGGTCTACGGTGACACATGGCATGTGACTATGTGGTCGGGATGCAACAAGTGATTGATCCTATCGTGAGAGCCTAAGACAATACGGTGACACATGGCTTGTGATCATGTGGTCAGGATGCAACAAGTGATTGATCCAACCGTGAGATGATAAGACCTGTGGTTGCATATGGCATGTGATCATATGGTCAGGAGACAACAAGTGATTGATCCAACCGCGAGATGACGTGGCAAGTGATCACGGTGGTGTGTTTATGATTGTGAATGTGTTTTGCTCACCTTGGGTAGGTCCGACGTGGCCTCGAAGGGAATCCAATGATATAGCCCTGGATTCACGAGTTGGTGTTGTATTTGTGTGACCAAGATTTGCGTATCTTGAGTGATTGAGCTGTATTGATTTTATGTCCGTCGAGGACACGTGGCGTGGGTTGTAATCCGTGAATTGTTGTTGGTTTTATTTGTGAAAACAAAACCCTTGGGTTGTGACCTCTGTCGATTTTGGAAAGTGAAGGATTCAATAATCCTAAATGGATTTACGTTGAAAACTCCCGAGAGCATTTTAAAAGGTTTTATAAATTATTCTATTGATTTGTGATCTTTCGGTTTTGGAATGTCGTACTCAAACTCTTGTCTCGAGAAGTACTTTTGTTATGATTGAATATTTGAGGATTCCTCATTATTGTTATTTGTGGAATGTGAATTGTATGACTCGTATTTGCGCTTTGTACTTGCACTAGCAAAATAGTGGAATTTGGCTAACCCCCGAGTAATCGGGGGGTGGATGTCTGTATTGCATTCAGGTTTTGGGGAGCATAGCACAGGGTCGGCATTAAGGATGATGAAAGATGAATGATACTAATCACACGAGGACCCGTACAATGTCATATTGGCTTAGTTGTATTTTATTTCCGCTGCAGTATTCTTTCCCCGTTGTACGGGAGTGTGTTGTATTCGACCCCTGCATGATTCTCCAGGTGATCTTTGAAAAAGTATCATGCCTCCATTGACGGTGCCAATGCCGCACTATTCTACCTCATGAAGTATAATCCTAGCGTGATGTGGTCGCTGTCCATTGGTACTATGAAAAAGTTCAAGAGTAGTTCCTTAGGTCCAAGGCATATCCTAACTCCTTTGGCTACACCCACAATCAGTTTGATATCGGTGTTGATCGTATTATCCATCCATATTCCCTTGAACTCTTATGCCTAGACGTCTGGCATCCTTCTGATTATGAATTTATGGGTGGCACCATTGTCCATGAATGCACGCACTTCATGCTTCTCGATTTGTCCCCTTACAAACATCGAAGTTTTTTGAATCTCGTCTTCTGGTGGCATCTCCTTGCATTTGATTATGTTGAGCCCGGAGTGCTCCACATCTACAGACATCCTGCTCCAATGGTCTCTCTTCGGTCAGCTCCTGCATGATTGCCGACATCAATCGTAGCTTAAGGCTAACACTCATGTGGTCCCTTACAATTAAAGCATTCTGCCATGGGAACAAATGTATTCTTCTTCTCCTTGTATCATCCGCGGGAGCGGTATTGGTTTTTCCCTTCATCTGAATGTGCATGCTTGTCCGGATTTCCATTTAGGTGGGGCATCTTGCTGCTCTTGATCCTTCATACTGTCTCTTGCTGCTCCCCCACCTTTGCCATGGAACTGCTTTTTCGCGTGATTGTTGTGGTTGGGGTCATAGTCTGTTAGCAACTCGGCTATTGTGATAGCTTTATCGATTGCCTTGATAGTCCGCCATTACTACTCATGCTTGGCCCAACTTTGCAACCAATCAATGAATCAGAAAAGGAAGTCATCTTCTGACATGCTCGGGATCATGAGGGTTGTAACTTCTATAGATGCCCTTAGATGGTGCTTTATTGTTTCATATCCCTTAGTCTCTTGCGGGCTTGGTACACGACATTCTATATATATAATTGTTGCTTAAGTTCCCTTTTGAAGTCGTCCCACGACTCGATCTTGCATGTGTCCTTCTCTATTTCAGCATGCTTCCGACGCCACCAAAACATTGCAGTTTATGAAAGATAAAGAGTAGGTGCTCTTACCTTGGCAGAATCGTCCTGCTACCTAAGTGCCTCGAAGTATTACTCTATGCCCCATACGTACTTCTCCACCTCCTAGGCATCACTCGCACCATTGAACCCTTTCTCGCTTCGGGTGGTCCATCCTTGGACTCGACATGGTGCCAAGATGGTGGCACTTCCACTAGACGCATCCCTTTTGGACAGTGTTGGGAAAAATAATACCCCAAGTGTTTTGATAAATGCATACTACAGCCTGTCCCTACAGTGATCTTTGTACAGCGCCCAAAAAGATGTATTCATGCAGTTAATGAAGATTCGAGCCTACAACAAAGAAGACTGTTGGCTACAACATTAGATGTTGAAAGGATAGAATTTCATGTAGCTGAAAAGATTATGGAGTGAGGAGCATTTAAGCCGGACTAAAAAAATTGTTTAAAGCATTAATGCGGATCACTTTAGTTAAAACATTCTACAAGCCGCCAGTCCGATCTGTCCACATCTCACCAACCAGCCAAAGGCTACATTTATAATGGATCTATTTCCAAGGTTATAAATACCCCAATCAACAGGACATTGCTAATTACTGATTGATAGATAGTCTTAAGCATTCATTATATACAAAGTTTAATCTATTTCTTCAACGCATATCTTTGACTCAAGAATACTAGGTCCTCACCCAAGAAAACACACTATTGTAAGGACTTTCAAGCCTACAACTGTTGTTCTGATAATTGTGATTCCAAACCTTATTGTTGAATGCATTTGCCCTATGTGGACTAATTGAAACATATTCCGACCTATGTGGGATGAAGAGAGTTCGAGAAGAATCTTCAATCTCCATGTGAATAAGTCAGTCAAAGGAGCCCGCAGCCAATCTGTGTGATTGGCATAAAGTTGTTGGGATTCGAGTCCTAAAAACGAAGGCGCAGCGGAATAATAATATTGATCTTATCATTAAACCGAACCCCTGAAACAATATTGATGAAGCATCATATATATGAATATAATAAATCAAAGAATGAATTAGAAATCATACCCCTTAAGTCACACCCTTGACTATCCCAGAGTGAAATCCATGTGACCGAATAGAGGTGAGTCATGTCCGAGCATACTAATCCTATTGGCATGCCTATAAAGTGTGCTCCCACTACCTCTTAGTGAATACAAGCAGTAAACAACTCAAAATACACGTTATACAAGTCTTGTTTAAAATTAATGCTGAGTTAAGTTTCATCGACTTGCGAACTAGTTTAGCATTCGAGCCTAAAACATTTTTAGTGCCTATCTCCTTATCTTACAAAAATGTAATATTTGCTCTCAAATGAAAGGGCAATTATTCTAAATATCAAATTATGATGCCAATGATATACAATTAATATAGCAATAATTAATACCTTATTCGATTGATGTTCGTAATTACAATACAATGCTCTCACTCCCACATCCTCTGTGTGGCATACGAAGGCATATTCGTAACAATCTCCAACTTTCACTCAAGGCCACAAATTATAGTATCTAATACCCATACTCTCCATATGTCGCTCTAAGACCACTTGAGATAGTGGTTTGGTGAGTGGATCAGCAACGTTATTTGTTGTGTCTATTCTCTGTAGTGTAACATTCCCCTTGTCAACGATATCTCTAAGAAAATGATATTTTTCCTCAATATGTTTGGTGTTGTAGTGAGCCCTAGACTCCTTAGCCTGTGCAACAGCTCCATCATTGCCACAAAATAGCGTCACGGGCTTCTCTGCGTCAGGGACCGCTAGATGTTACTCAGCGAACTTCATAATCCAAAAAGCTTCTTTAGCAGCCTTCGTGGATGCCTGATATTCAGCTTGACATGTAGAGATAGCAGTCGCGCTCTACTTGAAAATTCTATAATATATTGCTCCACCATTCAAAGTAAAATATATCCTGAAGTGGACATCTTCACATCCATGTCTTCCAAAAAAATCCTAGTTTGTATAACCCTCCACTTTTAGTTCTCTACCGCTGTATGTAAGAACTAAGTCTTTATTCCTCTTCAGGTACTTAAGAATGTTCTTTACAGCATTCCAATATTCCTGCCCTGGATTTGACTGAAATCGACTTACTAACCTCCCAACATAGGCAATGTCCGATCTAGGGTACCTTACTCATTTCCTTTCGGTCTTCCTCACTTTGTGGACACATTTCTAAGGAAAGTTTTATGCCATATTACATAGGTAGGAACCCTCTTTTAGAATCTTCTATCCTAAACCGTTTTAGGATCTTTTCGATAATGAGGGCTCGAGAGAGACCTAACATTCTTTTCATTCTATCCTGGTAGAGACGAATACCTAGAATATAGGTGGCTTCTCCCATGCCGTTCATTGAGAACTCATTTGAAATCTAAGCATACACAGATTTGAGCATTCCTACTTCGATTTCTATAAGTTGAATGTCATCCACATATAGTATTAAGAATGCAATTTTGCTCCCACTAGCCTTCTTGTAAATACAGGGCTCCTCTTCGCTTTGGACAAAATTAAACTCTTTAACTGTCTCGTTAAAATGAAGATTCCAACTACGCAAAGCTTGCTTTAACATATAAATGGAAAGCTAAAGTTTGCATGCTTTATGAATATCGATTTTGGATATGAATCCCGTAGGTTGTTCCATATAGATCTCCTCCTCTAGGAATCCATTTAGAAAGTCGTCTTCACATCCATTTGTCATATTTCATAATCCAAATGGGCTGCTATAGCAAGCTTCATATAAATAGACTTTATCAAGGCTACATGCGAGAGGGTTTCGAAATAATCGACTCCTCTTTTGAAATGGACTTTGCCAGGAGCCTGACCTTATAGGTATCAAATTTTACATATCCATCAGTCTTTATGTTGTACCTTTAGGGCGATCTACTAATGTACAGACCTGATTAGCATGCATTGAGTCTATCTCAGCTTCCAAAGCTTCTCCCCATTTCGCGGAGTCCACATCTACCATCGCTTGGTCATACGCAGAGGGATCATTCTATTGACAACTTTTTGTCATCTCATGGACACTCAGTTCCTCTTGATGCAGGTATCCATACCTCTCACGCAATTGAGAAGCTCTGTTAAACCTGCAAGGTTTTGTTTGTATTTCATAAGGACCGGTTCTAATATCTTGCATAGGTGTCTCATTGGTGTTTCTGTTATTTCTTTCAAAGAAATATTTCTACCTGTGTCTCCTTCCTAAATGAACTCACCTTCAAGGACGTGTGCTTGTAAAGCAACAATATCCTATTGTCTTCGTGCATGTAGAATAGATTCACATGAAATCTCCTGGATATCCTATGAAACGACCCTTCACGGACCTACCTTCCAACTTTTATACTTTAATCTTCTTGACATAAGCAGTACATCCCCAAATCTTAATGTGATTAAGACTTGGCTTCCTATCTCTCCACATCTCATGTGGAATATTAAGAACCGACTTGGAAGTACATATGTCCAAGATACGTGCAGCAGTAAGGAGCGCATGACCCCACAGATAAATTGGTAGATCAGTATAGCTAAGCATGGATCGAACCATGTCCAACAAGGTTTGCTTTGTTATTTCTAACACACCATTCAATTGTGGAGTAGCTGGAGGTGTAAATTATGACACTATTCGTAGTTCTTTTGAGTACTTATCAAACTCGGTACTCATATACTCGCCTCTTCGGTCTGACCGAGTAATTTAACACGGTTACCTGTTTGGTTTTCAGCTAGGGCCTTAAATTCCTTGAATTTATCAAAGGCTTCAGATTTATGTTTCATTAAATACACGAACCCATTCCTAGTATGGTCATCCGTAAATGTTATGAGATATTTAAAACCTTCTCGTGCCATTTTAAAAGGTTCACACACATCGGTATGGATAATTCCAAGTTTTTCAGCAACTCTTTCAAAAGTCCCTGTGAAGGGTAACTAGTCATTTTGCCTTGAAGGCAAGATTCACAAGATGGATAGGGATCTAATCTCAATGGACGTGTAAGCCCATCATTTTCCATTTTACGGACCTTGGTCTCACCAACATGACCAAGTCTAAGATGTCATGTAAGTGCTTGGTTTGTTTCGTCCCTATCACACTTCCTCGTTATAGTGTTCACAATAGTTTTATTCCTTAGATTCAAATAGTATAAACCATTTAATAATGTAGCAGTATCAACCATCTTATTTCTAAAATTAATGCAACAATACCCATCTCCAATAAGGAAATGAAATCCCTTACGGTCTATGACTGGAATTGTTACAATACTTTTGTGCCCCTTGGGCAAAACAAGTACATCATCCAAAGTAATAAAACCGGATTCCAAATCCAACATAAGTGATCCGATATCAGTAGCCTCGACACTATGCCTACTGTCGATTGTCACCATCATTTATCCAACTTAGAGATTCCTACTTCGTTCCAGATCATGATTCATTGTACATATATGAGAACTTGCACCAGAATCAAGTATCCAAGAAGTGGCAGTTACAGAACAATTCGTTTGCAACACTAGCAGTTCTATACCTGAAGGCGCATTGTGGTCAATTTTTGGACAACGCCTCCTCTAGTGGCCTAGCTCACCACATTTTAGACATGTGTCCGTCTTCCTGTCCCCCTTACTCTTAGGAAACATAGGGACTTTACCCTTATCTTTTTGTACCCCACATTTGGGATCGAACTGCTTGTTGCCCTTTTTCTTGTTAGTCATGGACCTCTAAGGCCCAGAAGAAATGACAAGAGCAGTCTCGTATGGCCTAATATTCATCTGAGACTGTGTCTTACTCAGTTTGTTCATCAGCCCTCTATGATGCAAGCAATCTCATTGCAGTTGAAGTTCATAACAAATTGGGTAAAGGAGTCAGGAAGTGATTAAAAGACAAAGTCAGTCTGGAGAGAAGCATGCATACTAAAATCAAGAGCCTCAAATCCCTCAATCATATATATCAGTTTGAGGACATGGTCCCCAACTTTCTCTCCTTCCTCCATCCAAGCACCAAACAACTTCTTCGATATCTCATATCGAGCAATTCGATTGTGCTCCCCATAGATTTCAATCAGATGTGCCAGTATCACCCCTGAGGAGGGAATTTTCTCATGGGCCCTCTGAAGCTCATTGTTCATAGAGTCCATCATGAAACCATGGACACTGACATCATCTTTGGTCCATTTTTCATGGGCAGCAACCTCTTCCGGATTAGCCCTGGTCCCTGCAGGAGCCGGTGGGATGTCCACCTCAAAGATGTAACCCACAACGATTCCATACTGAGGACGATCTTTAGATTGCTGAGCCAATCAACGAAGTTGGGTCCAGTTAGAGTATTTTTCTCTAGTAAAATGGCGGGTGGGTTTATTGTCATTTTGAGAGAGTGATGATTGATTAACTGCAAAGAATAATATTAGATTCATTAGTGATTGTTTAATTATGATCCGAGTAAAGAAAATAAGGACATCCTGCATTCATAACTCGGCTCCCACTATTTTATTGGCATTACAAACTCTCATGTAGAATCTGGAAGTCATGGTGATCACATTCTTCACAAAGTTTAATAGAGAGCAACCATTCGGTTTCTATTCCATCATTGTTTATAAAGTGGTGTCTAACATCAATCCATTAAACGGATGATTCGATCTTCTTTTTCTCCTAGTTCACTTGCCCTCAACCCATCGGTTTATATGGCTTGCTGAACTATCTATGTTTAGACCGTCAACTCCTATCATTTTGACAGTTAAATCTTAACCGACAACCCATATGGCTTCTAGGGGTTTGATTTGTCACAAATGAAGGCATTAAATGCACTCTAGGAATTTATCGACCTTCCCCAAAATACTACCTCGACATACTCAGAAGAATAATATTCCAATTTAGATTTCAATTTTCCATGAGTTTGACGAAGGGTAGAAAACATGGTAACCTTTTTAACTTAGTGTTTCTAAGTAGGAGTATTACGCGATTATATGTTACACTTTTCACATTAATCCATTTATAAGTGTGGTTTGTCGGTTTGTTTGTTCGTCATACAATATGAGAACATCCAAAACCTAGTATCTACCAACATGCTCATGGATCGTTCTTGAGTACCGAGTCGTCATCGACCCGGTAAAAAAGTAATCAATTTACATGTCTTGAATCTTTGGCTTCATGGGATTCGTCCTCGGCTCTTCACATTAGCTAATTTATTACATCAATTAAGATTGCATCCTATACAAATTTTTTTAATAAAATAAATTGGTTCAAAACGGCCTTTAAAACCCCATCGATTATAGAGGGGTTCACCTCGAACCACCTTAAACTCTATGTTATTACTTCCTATATTTACTATCTTATAAATGCCTGTGATTTATCGAATACTTATTCTGAAAACCCTGTAAGCATCAATTTACCGAAGACTATCTATTTGCTGTACTTATAGCAACATGTATTAAGACTTCCGCTATGCATAACAAACTTCGAAAAAGAGTACTTAATCAACCCTCTTCTAAGCTATCATTTAAGTATACTGTGACCAACAAATGGTATCGAAGAGGTCGATTTTACAAAGAATCAGTCGATTTTTAACCTGAATCATATCCAAAATCACTAGATTTCTAAAATTGCATGTTCTTATCTTTAGCATTCATCCTATATTACTGCCATGGATACATCAATTATAAACAAAGTTCCTATATTCTCTATTAATGAGTTTGATGACTGAAGAATCAGGATGGAAGCTTATCTAGCTTCCATGCACGAAGAGATGATCTTCGTGATACAAGAAGGACCTATCACCATTATGAAGGTCAACCCAGCTGCTGGGGTGGAAGGCCAACCCCATGTAGAGATGCTCGAGAAGTCCAGGGATAAGTTGACAATAGACGATCGCAAACGAGCTAATCTGGATAACATTTCTAAGAATGCACTATTTGTCACCCTTGACAAAGGAACATTCTCGAAGGTAAAAAGTTGTAAGACATCCAAAAAAATTTGGGAAAAACTCAAGACGATATGTGAGAGACCTGATCTCTCGAAAGAAAATAAAATTACAAAACTCACTCAGCAGTTTTAATCTTTCAAAATAAAATATACTGAAGCCCTTGAAGAACTTGATCTCTGATTCACTGGCATTATCGGCGAACTTGAAGCTTTGGGAAAAGTGTATACCCAAAAGTAGAAAAATCTCAAATTCCTTAGATCATTCCCTGCTCGATTGGACATTAAGACCACAGCTATGCGTTGTTAGGAGTACACTTGGTGATGTCATCATTGTATTCAAAGTTCAAATCAAATGTATTTTCTAAGTACTTGTCATTGTAAAGAAGAACCACATGAGTATCTTCTATAGGCTTTTTAAAATTAAGTTAGGTATTGATCAGTACAGTTCCTTCAGCTACGATCAGAAGGCATATGGCCAAGTCAAAATATCAGTCGGGTATGGTCAATCCAAAATATCAGCCGAGTATGGCCAAGCCAAAATATCTGCCGGGTATGGCCAAGACAAAGTATCATCCGGATATTGCCAAATCAGGTTATCAGCCAAGTATGACCAAGACAAGTCACTCAGCCAAGTATGGGCAGCAAGGAACAATGGATACTTAGACCAAATTCCACAATTTTGAATCAGCTATGTCTACTTCAGCAAACGTTGAAAAGTCAACAAAGACGGCAAATCACATGCAGATATGAATAATGTTGGGATTCCGGATATAAAATCAAGTACGCAGCAGAATAATAAAACTCAATATAAATAATCCCGAACAGGATCGATCAAGTAACGTATATACAAAAAATAAATTGACGAAGACAAATGATTAAAGTCCCATACCTTTGAAGCCTTTGATAATATCTTTGTAATTTTGATGATGATCACGAACCCCAACACGAGCACGAAATCCCTTCATTGCAAACACCTAAAGCACGATGTCTCTACTTCACACGCGTCGTAACTTGGTCAAAAAATCAACGAGACTCCGTTCTATCAAGAACACGGCTAGGGAAACTCGTAGGATTTTTTCTCTCTTATTTTCTCACTTCTTTTCACCTCAAAGATGATGAAGAACTTGGAAGAAAAATTTTCCCTCCCTCTCTCTTTAGCTCGCGGCCCAAGCATCAAATGAATGGTGGTGTTGGTGTTGTTTTCTTTTTGATATGTAATGTGATATTGTGATCCCATCACATCAAGATATTTGGCACCAAGTGTTTATGGGATTTTTTTATCATAAAACAACAAAGAAAAAAGAATCACCAAGACAAAATGGAGGGGAGTCACTAGTACAAATTGGATCTTAGGAAACGCACCTTATATAGTGCTTTTACAAAGTGCTATCTAAGGTGTAAACTTCGGTAGCGCATCCGCACCTAATAAATTTAATAACCAAGGGGAGAAATAGAAAAAAAACTACCATAGCGTATATTTAGGGAAATGCTATCTCGAGAAAAACTAAGGTAACGCTTAATAGAAACGCTACGGTAGGATACGCTTCATAAGTTTTTTTTTTTGAGATATCACTTTCATTTACTCCATTCCCCCAATCCAAAAAAAAAGAACAAAACGACTACAGATATCTCCATTCCCCCAATCCCCAGTGAGCTAGCTCGAGAAAATGTAAGTTTTTTTTTGAGATATCAACTGATCGCCACCAGCCATCGCCACCACCACATATCACACACCACCAACGGCAGATCCCATAGCATTAAACCGACAAAAATCTGCAACACAAAACCGACGACATAGCACAAAAATTCGAGGTTAGTATTATAATTAGGGTTTATATTTGAGGATTTATCTATTCTTTATGGCCCTTGCCCTTTTTATTGGGTTTGATTTTAATCCCTTTTTAAGGATTTCTCATATTAGAGAAATGCTATCACTGGGGATTTCACAATATCATGGTTGGGTATTGATTGGGGAAAGAAAATTGATACCATTATAGCTTGAGAAATTGCTCTGGTTACTACCAGTAGCCTCATGTGGGTGTGTTAATCAAATGATAATTTGAGCTTAGTTGTTATAGCCATGTTTGATTGCTACTGTTATTAAGGTCTTTATTGTTCTATTATATGTCATCAGATTAGATGTTTTATCCTGTTATTGGTTAAATATATGATGTAATTACTTTTTTAATATATACATTTATCATTGCGAGTTTTAACTATATTCTGCTGTTCAATGAATCCCACATGACATGTAGTGATTATTCCATGTTTAAATGACTTGAGTACTTTTTCGTTGTTGTTTTGTGGTGTAAAAATTTCCTAATTACTACCTTCTTTTATAGATGATATTTTTTACTCCAGTGCTACAACATCTCTTGCTCAGGAACCTGATTGTTTGACTACTAGGTGACTTACATTTGCTTATTTACATTACATACCAGAGCTTCTTTGAATGTCGATGTAATACATTAGTGTCAATTGATGTACACAAACCTGCAAAAGCTGAAGCCTAATTTATTTATGTTCTCTTTGGTTGCGATTGTTTTATTACTATTGGAATTAGTGTGTAGTTGGTTATGGGTTATGAAATATTAGTTTACTTGCAATTATTCAAAAATTGTTATTGTGGCATTTACTTGTAATTTAGTTAACTATGGATCATAAGTGGAATGTCGCGGACCAATTATCAAAAGAGTACAAGAATGGAGTCAAAGATTTCTGTACATGTGCAGCCCAACATGCTTGTAATCCTTGGTTCATCACATGTCCATGTCAAAAATGTATGAATATTAAAACAGTCAGTGGTCATAAAGTGTTGTATGAACATTTAATTTGTCATGGTATCGGTAAACCATACACCGTCTGGACATATCACGGTGAGGGGAAAGGTCAATGTAGCTAAAACCGTTCAAGTCCCGGCTTCTGATCTTCAGATAAGATGGATACAAGTATTGGGCCGGTTGATCGCGATGGAGCATCTAGTCCTGTAACAGATACTCCGTCTGTTGTTAATGAAGAATTACAGGACCATCCTGATATACACGAGAGGTTGAGGGCTGATGCTGGGTTACCCTTATGGCCTAGGTGTACGAAGGCAACAAAACTGTCTGCTATGTTGACTTTATATAACTTAAAAGCTGGTCACCAGGGTTCTGATGTGTTCTTTATAGAATTGTTACAAGTCGTGAGTGATATGTTGCCTGATGATAATGTGCTCCCTCGTCGGGCGTATGAAGCAAACAGATGCTCAAACTAATTGGCTTAACACATGAGAAGATTCATGCTTGCCCAAAAGATTGTATTATGTACCGGAAAGAGTACGCTGATCTTGGTGAATGTCCTAAGTGTGGTACAAAACGTTATAACAAAAATATGTCCCCTGCCAAGGTTATGTGGTAATTCCCGATAATTCCAAGACTTAGGCAGTTATATAACACCCCGAATGATGCTAAACATTTGACATGGCATCAAGATGGGCGAATTAAAGATGGAATGCTGAGACACCCAGCTGATTCGCCTAAATGGAAGATATTTGATGATAGATATCCAGGATTTGGCAAAGAACCAAGAAACTTGCGCTTAGTACTTTCTTACGATGGAATGAATCCTTTTGGGATTCAAAGTAATACCCATAATACATGGCCTGTTGTTCTAATGATTTATAATATGTCACCTTCGTTGTGTATGAAGCGCCGGTACATGATGCTTGTTGGAACATTTTATTCCATACATAAATTAAAAGTGTTTTGATGATTAAAGGCGATAAACAAAACAAAACAACGAAGAGACGAAGCAAGCATCGAAGGAAAACGAACTGCAAAATGCTGGAGAAAATCTAAGCTAACGTACGTAACAATACTATGTTAACGTACGTAATATAAGGAAGCTTACGTACGTAATGGAAGATGAATAACGTACGTAACACAGTTCAAACAAGTGAATGTTGGAGGAGTCAAAGTCAGAAAAGCATGCAATGGATATATGACATCATCAGTGATGTAATGTTAACGTACGTAATATAGAATTGCTAACGTACGTAACCCAAAATGACGAAACCCCCTGGACTATTTTGTGTAGAGGCTAACATACGTAACCAATGAAGGTTAACGTACGTAAAGGAGCTTACGTACGTAATGGAGATCATATAGCGTACGTAATGATGGCCCTGGCAGCTAGCCGCTAGTTTGATGATGGAGCCTATAAATACCATCCCTATGGTATTGTTTGAGTACAACAAGCTTGAGCAAATAGTCTATACTTGTGATATTATTATACACATTCTTGTTGTTGATATTGAGCTTAATTGTAAGTGTTTGAGTGAGAATTCCTGAAAACATACACGAGTGGTAAAAGAAAAGATACGATTGGATTTGGTGTTATTAGGATCAAGGATCCGACATTATTAGAATCGCAATTGATATCTAAGTGAGGTTTATCTAGTACCCATAGAAAGATAGAGCGATTGATTTTTTTAGGAGTATGCCCTCGAATGCCACTCAGAGGATGTTGAGTGAGGGCATTGTACTTGTAATTATGTAAATCATTTATATAAGGCAATGGATGTTTCTTTATTTACTGGCAGTTACTGGCATTCCTCACTCGTAAATATATATATAGAAACTACTCCGTGTATTTGAGAGCAAAATGTTCCAATCCTTATTAGATAAGGGAGTTGGCACTGGAAAGGTTTATAGCTCAAATACTTAATCGTTCGCAAGTCGATGAAACTTGACTGGGCATTAAGTTTATGTGAAGACTTGTATGACGTGTTCTTTGACATGGAGAGTGCTTGTCGAACACTAATGGTTAGTGGGAGTACACGTTATAGGTATGCTAATTGGATTAGTATACTCAAACCGACTCACCCTCGATTCGTCACACAGATTTCACTACGGGACAGTCAATGATGGAATCGAAAGGTTGTGATAGGTATTCATGAACCTTCGACTTGAGGATTTAGTAGGGATGTGCTTGTGACGTCAAGATTTTCATTAGTGTAGTTCGACCCTATAAACCGGGAGGTGGGCGTCAACCTCGACGTGCATCTTGACGGGTGTTGTTACCTAAAATATTATCCGGAGATGATATTGCTGGAATGGTCGAGTAACAAACAAAAGCGAGAACACTTCCGTGGGAAAATAAATAACACAAGGTTTGCCGGGTTGTTAGTCCCGGGCTAGAATGCTCTCGCGAGGTGTTATTAATATGAATAATTTGAAGTACAAATACTAATGTTAGAATTTATTTCAATGAGTGTAAAGATTCTAGTTATGTTAGCTATAGAGCGTAAAGATTGCCGGAAGAACCAGATGTGATGCTCTGTGAGTTCTTGCTTTTGGTGTTTTTGTATATGTGAATGAATATCACTGTGTATGTGTAAGTATTCGTCAGAAGAGTCTTTTTGTTCTCTCTGTATGTTTTTCACTGTCCTTTGGCCACTGTTGGAAGCCTCCTATTTATAGAAGACGAGGTTGCTGGGTCCTCTCCAGCGATCATGGGCGATCGCCGTTTTCTATATTAGAATAAGGTGGGAGATCGTCCCGTAACGTGGAGCTGTTCCCTTAAAGTCCGAGGCTGCTGCTGGCAGCCAGCTGTGCGAGCCAATAAGAAACTTGCACGCGTCCTGAGTCGCTGTTTGGGGAGGACCCACCTCGTACCTTTCGGCAGGCTTGTCGGTAGGTGTGAGGTTGGTGACAGGCTGGGGTCAAAGGCCTTATCTTGCGGCGCCTTTTATAGATCTGCACGTGGGTCTACGTCCGAGATTCGGTCTTCGAAGACTTTAACGGGTGTCGGGTTCACATGCAGTATGGGATGATCATCCACAGTCAGATATCTTTGGCGATCACTAGATGCCTACAGATGATCGCCTTTGACGCCAATCGCTAGGCGCTTGCCCAGTGTCTGTCTTCTTTGACTGGCTCCTGACCATCATGCCGATCGCCACTGAGGTGTATAAATCGTCGCACAACAATTACCCCCAAGCTCGCTCTGATGTTGAAAACATGGGGTGATGTGGCACTATTGGCGATCGCCTGTTTTAGATGATTGGCTCGTCTGCTTATGACAAGGACGATCGTCACCAGAACGGTCTGATTTCGAATCCGAACGATCTCCTTATGCGCTGGAAATAGCGGAAAACGGAGGTGGGCTCTCGAAACGTTGCAGGGACACGCGTCGCGCTATCGTTGGGGGAGTTCGACGGTTTTGTCAGACTTATCGTCTGGCGTGCCCTCGAAACGACGCGTACGCGGGTTTCGAGGGCTGCATTTAATGTGTCCCCCCCGACGATTGCACTTCAGCCCCCGGGATTTCGCCTATTTGCACAGAGACCCCTGCTCCAGCCTATAAAAAGGGCTATGGCCATTTCATTTTAACTCTTTATGCGCCCTTGGTTTTTAGAAGAAGACTCTGCCGAATTTCTTTAAAGCTCCTTGTGCCGACCGTCTTTCTTTCTAGGTAAGAACACAAATTTTCTCTCCCCCTTTACTTTTAAGAACATGTCTGGAGGAGGATCTAGAACATACGAGGCTGGTAGTTCTTCCGCCGCCGCGGCTTCGCCTGACCGGGAAGAAACCTCCGCGGTTCTCAACATGGAGACGGCCGTTGAGGCCATCCGTGCGGGGATTGCACCCGCAGAGATTGAAGAACTTTTCAATGAAGCTGACGTGGCGAGGTCGGCAGCGGGGCAGAGGGACTCACCGGTGGATGAGGATGAAGATGTGAGGTTGGATTAGGAGCGGAACAGCGTATTCGGCCCCGCCTATTTAGATTTTGCTAAGCTTATGGAGGGGGTTGTAACACCCCCAAATCCCATTGGGTTATTACAGTGCCGTGGACCCCACACCAGGTGATCCACCAGGCGAACACGACTAAAATACAACAACCTGACCAAAATAGGAAATCACAGACCCTACTATGACGTCCGACATACTATTCCGATATGGAATTTCAACGACAAGGATGGGCCTACATGGCCAAAATAAAATACAACAACATACACGAGCCTTGCTCGGATAATACAAAACGACAACGACTGAACAAAAATGGAGTACTCCAACTGCCTGACCAACATGAACACCAAAATATCTCGGACTAGTATCGCTCGAATGCCTCGTCGCCTTCGTCATGCCCCTGTGTCTCAACTCTCTCCTCGCAAGTACCTAAAACATGAAAACATGTTCCGCCCACTGGTCAGCCATCCAGTATAATAAATATCAAGTACATGCACAACATGATATGCATCCAAAGGCAGAATAAATAGTACAACAATGGTAGTACGAGATGCTCACAAACCAAAGTAAGAATCGAGCATTCGTGGAACACTATGCCCATGGCATACGATCAATACCTGCTCAATAGATTAGAACATAAGTGCCCAATAGCGAATCATCAATATAGAACACAACAATACGTTACCCGAAGGTAAATCAATCCAACGCTGAAATAAATAAGGATCATAATGCCCGAAGGCTCAAACGGAAATACCGATACATCACAATGGCCTGAAAGCCCTCAGCCGAAGCTGCCAAAATATCACGATGGCCTGAAAGCCGAACAGCCCGAAGCTGTAAAAATATCATGATGGCCTGAAAGCCGAATGCCAAGTAAATCATCACAATACAGATCTCAAAGAAACAAACATGACTGTCGAACATACCCCTCAGGCGTATGAACGCTCAATCACAAAACGTCAAACTCATCCAATACTATGGACGATCAAAGTTTATGGCTCACAAGATGGACATCACAGTACGCCCGATCCGGAAATGTGTCCGTGCACATGTCCGCCCCGTATATGGAATCCAGAATATACGTAGGACAATGTACCTAATTAGCCTCACGAAACTACGTCCCGTGTGCACAGCCAACGCGGAATAATATCCGCCGAAGACTATATGTGCCTGGCTAAAAATCCTACACAATAACCAATCGGAACGCAGATATGATTCCGGATATGTCACGATACAACATGACAACGAAACTCAAAGGATAACACATCCAAAACAAATCATACGACTCACCAAGTGAACGATGACACGAATAATGAAAGATCGACACGACCGACAACATTCCAAACAACTATCCTGGGATCAAAATCCCTAAGGACCGATTAACACGAGCAACGATCACAACACAACAGTTCGGGAAAATCCTCAACCTTCAAAGATCACAAAATTACCGAGTTCACAAGAATAATAGTGTGCTGCCTGGAATCGGTCAACACGACAATAATAATTCAACGGATGGGAATTATCGTTGATAATCCCAATTCAATACTTCGATTACCGTAGAATGGCCAATCGATAACAATTATACAACGGATGGGAATTATCTTTTTGACAACGGGTGGAAATTATATTTGATAATCCCAATTCAATATATCGATTACCGTTAGAGCGGACAATCGATAATAATTATACAACGGATGTCTCGGCACCTTTAATCGGTTACCGATAACGAAGATGATAATCGAATACGTCAATGCCTTCAATCGGCCAAAACGACATCAATAGAAAAACACTGATATCAATAACGACGATTCACAAAAAAAATATCTTGATGGAACATCAATAAATAATAGCAATCGATACGTCGATGCCGCGAATCGGCTATCGACAACAATATCTCAAAGAAATATCAATCAACAATAACAATCGATATGTCGATACCGC
The DNA here is from genome assembly GCA_033398695.1 of Orobanche coerulescens. NCBI lineage: Eukaryota > Viridiplantae > Streptophyta > Magnoliopsida > Lamiales > Orobanchaceae > Orobanche > Orobanche coerulescens. The sequence continues at coordinate 186,541,650 of CM065801.1, forward strand.
GAACCGGCTATCGACAACAATATTATCAACAAGTACCGCAATGCCTTGGATCGGCCATTTACGAACAACAATAATATTTGGCATAATTTGCCGAAAGGTATCGTATCAAACAATCCCCTGATATCAACAAAATCACAAAGAGACCAAGTCTCGAAATGATACACACATTCATACACATACATGATAACATTAATCTCATTGACCAGTACAAGTATAAAACTTGCCTCAAACCGAAGGCGTGAAAGTCCTTCCACGATCAACGTCCTACCACGAATCGATCAACGCGTCCTCCGTCAATCACAAGCACTCGAACAACCTTGAATGAAATACAATTCATCCGATAACACGATATCGACCGAAAACGACATAATAGACAATTCCAACACGGACACATACTATACTCGTATTAATCCGTATACATACGTGTATATATATATATATACAACTCATATATATATCAATACATAAAACACACAACACACACACTGCTCATATATATATATATTACATAAAACACACAACACACACAGCACCAACACAACTCACACACACACTGCACCACTGTTACATATATATATATATATATATATATATATATACTATACATAACACACAACATACACACACTGCTCACGCTACACATATATATATACAACAGATTTATATATATATACATTATATATATATGTATATATATACACAAAACACACACCAAACACATAAAAACTAACCGGAAGAGTCGATCGGCCAGGTCCGAAAAACTCCCATGCCGGAAATCGGCCGCTGGAAATCGGCCGCCGGAAAAATGACCCGCCGGACTTCGTCCAACTCCGGCCCGTTACCATCTATGGCCGGTTTCACCACCTCCGTTCCGCCGTCCGTTCCGGACAAAAACCACCTCGCCGGAAATAATGGAGTTCCGCATCCATGGCCGGAAACCATGAAGACGCCGGATACCCGAGCTCCGCCTCGCCGGAAGAAAGAAAAAAAATAATATCGGAACAGTTCAGTTCGACCGGATTTGCAGCCTTCCGGTTCGGAAATTCCGATCGGCCGCCGCCGAGCTCCAGTCGCCGCCAGAGACGTCGGCCCTACCTCCGGTCGCCGGAAAAAATGGAGAAGCTGGTGCCTGCTCCGTCTCGCCGGAAAAAGAAGAAAAATGCCGGAACACGTCGACCGGGTTTGCAGCCTTCCGGTTCGGAAATTCCGACCAGGCCGTCGCCGAGCTCCGGTCGCGAGCCGCCTGCCGTCGCCGAACTCTATCTCGCCGGAAAAAAAACGGAGAAACCGGCCGCCCGTCCTCAAGCTCCACCTTGCCGAAAAAATGACGGAGAGAGATGGAGAGTAGAGAGGGAGGACGAGAGGGAGAGATGGCGGAGAGAGAGAGAAATGGCAAAAAAAAAAAAAAAATGAGGAAGGGGACGAGCAGAGGACAATTGAGAGGGAGAGAGATGATGGTGAGGATGGTGAGGGAGAGAGAGATGTATATTATATATACATATAATATAGCATGCATGAGGGGGATGAGGGGGGGATTCACGTGGGAAGAAGAAGAAAAAGAAAATGAGGGAGGGAGAGAGAGATGATGATTTGAGTTTTATATGTATATATGTATATATATAATATAGCATGAGGGGTAAAGGTGGGAGTGAGGAACGTGAGGGGAAGTGAAAAGGTGAGGGAGGAATCTCATGTGTTGACAAATTTATATATATATATAAATGATACCCCAAAGATACCCTCGCCCCGAAAGTTGACCACGAAGAAAGTTCCCACCACCTACCACGTATTACGTAACCTCGCGCGCGTAACGCACGCAATCGCAACAAATTAGCGTACGTAATGCCACATGCGTAGACGCTATGGCTATAAACTTAGCCAAAATTCCAAACTCGCCAAACAACAACCATAAGACGAAACCAAACCGTCGACCAGTAAAATATTTCGATCCCGAAATATTTTAATACAATATAAATTGTATCGGTCCAAACAACAACACTTGTACAATTCCAAATGAATACGTACAACTCAACAGTAACACGAAAAAAAAAAAATTACCCCCGGATATTACATACTCCCCCCCTTAAAAAGAGTTTCGTCCCCGAAACTCAGGGCGCACAAGTTGGGGCACGGACTATCCATCAGGATAAGAAAACAACATCTCCAGGAATACTCCTCAATACGAGCAATTCCGCCTAAGCAACTGGGCCGACCCCACGGGTCCCCACGTCTCCTCTGCCTGAACAGGGCGAAAAAATCAAGTGATAAAGGCACTCAACCAAATGCGAGATTAGCCGAATCATGACTCTCCTGCTAGAGACCAGCCAGGAAGTCGCATCACAAAAGAAAAATAACAACACAGACATAGTCCTCGGGACTATATCGAACGCACGCCCAAGTCCTCACGACTTGACGTCTCGAATCATAATGAACGATTACCCAGATCATCACAAAAATCTCGGGTACAAGACCAAAAGGAAAGAAAATCACATCAAATGACTCAAGTGTCAAGATTCTCAGATACAAGGATAACAAGATAGATCAATAATAAATAGCTCACAACCGCAATATTAAAATAAAGACCGAGTCAAACATCAATCCGAGAGACAAGAAAGATACAGATCAAGGCTACATCTCAAATGTACCCGGAATCCACATCCTCCCGATCATCGAGTTCCTCGATCTCATCGACTCGAGGAAAACACAAATCTGAACTCGCTACTCCCCCTCGGGTGTCCATACCTCTGGCTCCCGAAGCCCGATATGACCCCTTGGATGAAGTACGGACTGAAGTGATAAAATCTCTCGAGGCCCGTGAGCTCTCTCGAGACCTACTGGCACTAGAACTCATGCAGTATTTTGAAGGTGTCCCCACCTCCGACACAGAAAATAAATAATAGCTGGCACCGTACATCGAGTACTCACATGCCCCGCTGAATCACAATTAAAACAAATAACAGTCGGACTCGTTGCCTGAGAAGAAAATGCTTTCCCAGTACAAAGCCGACTAGGAAATGACCTCTTGGACGTCGGAGCTCGATGTCCTTCTGAACGAATCGGCATCCTAGTCCTCTCACTAGAAGAAACTGAAAGATCCTCCTGAGTAAGCTCCTCGATCGAAAGCTCTGCTCCAAGAGCCTTCTCGATGAATTCGCCAAGTGAACTACAATTGTGATTGAAGAACTGCATTCTCAACCGCGGGTTCAACATCTTGTTAAAATACTTGATCTTATCCGCCTTAGTACGGATAACAGATGAAGTAAACTGAAGAAGTCCTTGAAACTTCTCAGCAATAACAATAACACCCTCGTTCTTGACGGTTTCGGGGTTCAAAACCTCCGACAACTTGGCTTCACGAAGTGGAGCCGGATAATACCTCTCTAACATGAGAGTCTTGAACTCGATCCAAACACAATCACGATCGGTGGGTTCTCGAGCACAACTCCGAAAATGATTCGTCAGCCACCAAATCATTGGTGCGAGGTTTCGGGTGTCGGCCCACTCTGCGGCCTCTACCCCCTCTGTCACGTCCTCTTTCCAGACTGAAAGAATAACGTTCAATCATGACCACAACACAATTACGCCTCAACGGCCAGAATGCTAGGTCAACGCAAAACACGAGTATACATACTCAACAGATAAACGATCCCATCGATCGCGCTAATCATAGCCGATACAGAGTCCACATGCTCCAAAGCAAATAATCATAAATCAATCGTACCCGATCGCCACATACAAGTGTCAACAAAACAGGTTTAATCAATGACATAATGAATGTATGCACATAAAAGAGAATAGAGTCCTTACACAGGTCATACGAAGCTTCGAGGTCTTGCGATACTAGTCTTTACTGGCGGCGACTCGATGAAAGAATGACTCATACAATCGTCCAACTATCACGACTCACAAAACCCGATCCCGCATTGTCATAACTGGCCCGCTACTACCGCCTTGGTAGAGCCACATAACACACAAGTCGGGGTATCTCACAACCCAATTCTCGATACCATCTTCTGTAACACCCCCAAATCCCATTGGGTTATTACGGTGCCGTGGACCCCACACCGGGTGATCCACCGTGCGAACACGACTAAAATACAACAACCTGACCAAAATAGGAAATCACAGACCCTACTATGACGTCCGACATACTATTCCGATATGGAATTTCAACGACAAGGATGGGCCTACATGGCCAAAATAAAATACAACAACATACACGAGCCTTGCTCGGATAATACAAAACGACAACGACTGAACAAAAATGGAGTACTCCAACCGCCGACCAACATGAACACCAAAATATCTCGGACTAGTATCGCTCGAATGCCTCGTCGCCTTCGTCATGCCCCCGTGTCTCAACTCTCTCCTCGCAAGTACCTAAAACATGAAAACATGTTCCGCCCACTGGGTCACCATCCAAAGATAATGAATATCAAGTACATGCACAACATGATATGCATCCAAAGGCGTAATAAATAGTACAACAATGGTAGTACGAGATGCTCACAAACCAAAGTAAGAATCGAGCATTCGTGGAACACTATGCCCATGGCATACGATCAATACCGCTCAATAGATTAGAACATAAGTGCCCAATAGCGAATCATCAATATAGAACACAACAATACGTTACCCGAAGGTAAATCAATCCAACGCTAAATAAATAAGGATCATAATGCCCGAAGGCTCAAACGGAAATACCGATACATCACAATGGCTCGAAAGCCCTCAAATTAAGCCGCCAAAATATCACGATGGCTCGAAAGCCGAACACCAAGTCAGAAAATATCATGATGGCTCAAAGCCGAATGTACCAAGTAAATCATCACAATACAGATCTCAAAGAAACAAACATGACTGTCGAACATACCCCTCAGGCGTATGAACGCTCAATCACAAAACGTCAAACTCATCCAATACTATGGACGATCAAAGTTTATGGCTCACAAGATGGACATCACAAGACGCCCGATCCGGAATGTGTCCGTGCACATGTCCTCCCGTATATGGAATCCGTAATATACGTAGGACAATGTACCTAATTAGCCTCACGAAACTACGTCCCGTGTGCATTACCAACGCGAATAATATCCGCCGAAGACTATATGTGCCTGGCTAAAAATCCTACACAATAACCAATCGGAACGCAGATATGATTCCGGATATGTCACGATACAACATGACAACGAAACTCAAAGGATAACACATCCAAAACAAATCATACGACTCACCAAGTGAACGATGACACAAATAATGAAAGATCGACACGACCGACAACATTCCAAACAACTATCCTGGGATCAAAATCCCTAAGGACCGATTAACACGAGCAACGATCACAACACAACATGGGAAAATCCTCAACCTTCACATATCACAATATTTTCGAGTTCACTAGAATTATAGTGTGCTGCCTGGTATCGGTCATCACGACAATAATATTTATACGTATGGGATTTATAGTTGATAATCCCTATTCAATACTTCGATTACCTTAGAATGGCCAATCGAAAACAATTATACAACGGATGGTAATTATATTTTTGACAACGGTGGAAATTATATTTGATAATCCCAATTGATATATCGATTACCGTTAGAGCGGACAATCGATAATAATTATACAACGGATGTCTCGGCACCTTTAATCTAAGCACGATAACGAAGATGATAATCGAATACGTCAATGCCTTCAATCGCCAAAACGACATCAATAGAAAACACCGATATCAATAACCGATTTATTCACAAAAAATATCTTGATGGAACATCAATAAATAATAGCAATCGATACGTCGATGCCGCGAATCGACTATCGACAACAATATCTCAAAGAAATATCAATCAACAATAACAATCGATATGTCGATACCGCGAACCGGCTATCGACAACAATATTATCAACAAGTACCGCAATGCCTTGGATCGGCCATTTACGAACAACAATAATATTTGGCATAATTTGCCGAAAGGTATCGTATCAAACAATCCCCTGATATCAACAAAATCACAAAGAGACCAAGTCTCGAAATGATACACACATTCATACACATACATGATAACATTAATCTCATTGACCAGTACAAGTATAAAACTTGCCTCAAACCGAAGGCGTGAAAGTCCTTCCACGATCAACGTCCTACCACGAATCGATCAACGCGTCCTCCGTCAATCACAAGCACTCGAACAACCTTGAATGAAATACAATTCATCCGATAACACGATATCGACCGAAAACGACATAATAGACAATTCCAACACGGACACATACTATACTCGTATTAATCCGTATACATACGTGTATATATATATATATACAACTCATATATATATCAATACATAAAACACACAACACACACACTGCTCATATATATATATATATATATATTACATAAAACACACAACACACACAGCACCAACACAACTCACACACACACTGCACCACTGTTACATATATATATATATACTATACATAACACACAACATACACACACTGCTCACGCTACACATATATATATACAACAGATTTATATATATATACATTATATATATGTATATATATACACAAAACACACACCAAACACATAAAAACTAACCGGAAGAGTCGATCGGCCAGGTCCGAAAAACTCCCATGCCGGAAATCGGCCGCCGGAAAAATGACCCGCCGGACTTCGTCCAACTCCGGCCCGTTACCATCTATGGCCGGTTTCACCACCTCCGTTCCGCCGTCCGTTCCGGACAAAAACCACCTCGCCGGAAATAATGGAGTTCCGCATCCATGGCCGGAAACCATGAAGACGCCGGATACCCGAGCTCCGCCTCGCCGGAAGAAAGAAAAAAAATAATATCGGAACAGTTCAGTTCGACCGGATTTGCAGCCTTCCGGTTCGGAAATTCCGATCGGCCGCCGCCGAGCTCCAGTCGCCGCCAGAGACGTCGGCCCTACCTCCGGTCGCCGGAAAAAATGGAGAAGCTGGTGCCTGCTCCGTCTCGCCGGAAAAAGAAGAAAAATGCCGGAACACGTCGACCGGGTTTGCAGCCTTCCGGTTCGGAAATTCCGACCAGGCCGTCGCCGAGCTCCGGTCGCGAGCCGCCTGCCGTCGCCGAACTCTATCTCGCCGGAAAAAAAACGGAGAAACCGGCCGCCCGTCCTCAAGCTCCACCTTGCCGAAAAAATGACGGAGAGAGATGGAGAGTAGAGAGGGAGGACGAGAGGGAGAGATGGCGGAGAGAGAGAGAAATGGCAAAAAAAAAAAATGAGGAAGGGGACGAGCAGAGGACAATTGAGAGGGAGAGAGATGGTGGTGAGGATGGTGAGGGAGAGAGAGATGTATATTATATATACATATAATATAGCATGCATGAGGGGGATGAGGGGGGGATTCACGTGGGAAGAAGAAGAAAAAGAAAATGAGGGAGAGAGAGAGAGATGATGATTTGAGTTTTATATGTATATATGTATATATATAATATAGCATGAGGGGTAAAGGTGGGAGTGAGGAACGTGAGGGGAAGTGAAAAGGTGAGGGAGGAATCTCATGTGTTGACAAATTTATATATATATATAAATGATACCCCAAAGATACCCTCGCCCCGAAAGTTGTACGAAGAAAGTTCCCACCACCTACCACGTATTACGTCGTAACCTCGCGCGTAACGTACGCAATCGCAACAAATTAGCGTACGTAATGCTACACAGGTAGCGTACGCTATGGCTATAAACTTAGCCAAAATTCCAAACTCGCCAAACAACAACCATAAGACGAAACCAAACCGTCGACCAGTAAAATATTTCGATCCCGAAATATTTTAATACAATATAAATTGTATCGGTCCAAACAACAACACTTGTACAATTCCAAATGAATACGTACAACTCAACAGTAACACGAAAAAAAAAAAATTACCCCCGGATATTACAGGGGTTGCCGGACCATCTCCCGAATTTGACTTTGAAGCATATTCTGTCGCCCACCCCTATGAGCCCGTGAGGCGGATGTCATTCTGGGCCGTGGACCATTCCGTATGGACCCTTGGACATATCCGGAGTTCGGCGACCCGGAAAGATTTGATTCGCTGGAGGGAGAAATTTTACATCCCCTCTGATGTTTCATTGCACATTCCCTCGGAGAACGAACGTGCCGACTAGCCTCCCTAGGGTATGGTCGCTGCCAATGAAATGATCCTGGGGGCCGGATTGCAGTTTCCCTTGCCGTTCGCCGTGTCGTATTTGCTGATCTCCTGGAATGTGGCGCCGCTCCAGTTGACGTCGAACGCCTGGCTGCAGATCATCAGCACCTTGACATTGTTTGGCGGTCATCGGTTGTTTCGTCTGCTTTCTGCGCTGGAAATGAACTATCTTTTAAAGCTGACCTCACATAAGGGATCGGTCGGAGGCTACCATATCCAGGGTCGCATGGGTAGGGTGGTCCTTGGGGTGCCGAACAAGGTTTGGGGAGACCTGGCAAAGTGGTGCTGGATCTGCGGTACATGGAGGTCGGCATCGAGCGATAAGCCGGAGGAAGAGTTGGATATCCCCACCAGTTTTCGGGAGAGGAATCCGAGTAAGGGTTTCAACTCTCCCTTTATTTGGACACACCTTGAACTGATCTAATTTGGTTTCCTTTTTGCAAGATCCCTTGTTCCAGCGATTGACGATCTCCCCTTCGATTTCTTGATCGTCTGGGAGCGAATTCGCGGTCTGCCGGACTCCTACATCGACGTTCGCTCACTCGGCCACGAACAACATCGGTTGGGATCTCGATTGTTTCACTTCCATCACCACCTGAAGGTTCCAGGCATGAATTTTTACTTCCTCTTTACTGTATGACGATCGTCTGATTGAAGTAGATGTCTAACTTTGTCTGAAATTCTTTCTTTGACAAAGATCCATTTTCCCCGCTATACCGAGCCACCACAAGAGATCTCCATGTCGAATCCTGGTCTTTTTGGTCGTCTCCACCAGGGCAAGAAGGCGGGTCATGCCCCATAAATGACGTCCCGTCCTGTCCCTATGTTGAGGCCTACTACGGTGCCGGTCGTCGAGCCGGAAGTTCAGGAGGAAGAACAGCTCCAACGCAACCGCAATAGGTGGAGGCCGGAGGAGTCCCTACCGACTGCTGATGCAGAGGTATCCATTTTGGAGCCGCCGGTTGCCGCACCGCCTATCTCTGCTGTTACGATGGTGGAGGGATCCGGGCCATCAGCTGCCTTCTTGAAAACTGCGGCAATCGCCGAAGCCGAAACTCCTCGGGGCAAGCCCTTTTTCGGCCGCGACCCCGAGCTAGTCAACAGGTAAGACCGGTTTAATCTTTCTGAGTTAGGCTTTTTGTGTTGGATGTATACTAACTCTTTTGTTTCTTTTTGTTTGTGTTGCAGGGTTCGTCTTGCCGATCCGGACGTCTCGCCGATGGTGCTGGATTTCTTGGCGAGCAAGTCTCCGCGCTAGTCCCTCGATGTCCCTTCTTATGTCTCCTGGGCCATCAACTCTTTTCCTAAGGCCTGTACAACCGACCTCGATGCGATTTCTCGTCAGCTGTCTGGAGATGCCATGCAGGCAACGCTCGCCCTGACTCTCCAGGCGGCGACGATGGCCGCCCAAGCCGCTAAGTATTAGGAGGGGCGACCCTCTAATGCTCGCCTGCATCAAGATCTCGAGATCGCTCGAAGCCAGAATGCCGATTTCGCTAACCGGATCATGGCCATGGAGAAGGAACAAATTGAGACGGCCAAATGGGCCAAACAAGACCTCGACCGGATGAATCAAGAGCTTGGCCGGTCCAAGGAAGTGGCCGATCGGTTCCACGACCAGATGACGGACGCTTGTCGGTTGCACGCGGCCTCGTATGAGAAGGTAGCTGGGCTGAATTCGACAGTGGATCGTCTCAACGGCGAGCTGGAGAAGGCAAAGGGAGAACTGGCCAAGGTAGCCGAGCTTGCGGATGCCGACAAGACGACTGCGGGGTTGAAGGGGCAGTTAAAAGAGATCGAGACCGATCCCTACCTTAATGTGGGATACGTCGGCGAGTTCGCATATTATATGGCCTACGCCGATGCTATCCGTGCCGCGAAGAAGGTAGGGATTGAGGTCGGCCCTATGATAGAAACCTTCAAGGCCTACGTACTCGAGCATCCCCTGCATCCGGACTTTTCCCTGCCGATCCTCGATCTCGCCGACTTATGGATTGACTTGAGCTGGTATCCATTTCTAGACAAACTTTTTTATCCTGAGGCCGGTGAGGAAGCGCGCGCCGATCCGCCTGCTGGGGTCGAGGGCCAGTCGGGGGCGGCCTGAGTGATTTTTGTTTTCCTTCGCATGTAATTTTCTATTTTTCTCTTGTATTGCCTTCGGGCTTGTAAGTACGATCATTTTGAATGGAATGAAATACTTCTTCTTAGCATCTGAGTCTTTAACTGTATGATCGTCTCTTTTGTAAATTTCTTGAAAGAAATCGATCGTCATGCGTGTGTTTGAACGAAGCCGATCGTGTATGGTCCCTTCCTCCCGATCGCATTTCAGGAATAGCTCCACCAGATGCTCCACTTTGACCTTTGAGGGAGGATGACTGTGTGCACGGTCACTGAGTTCGATGGACCGACCTCCGTCACTGTGTCTTTATGTGCGAGGGATATTCCATCCTTAGGTATGTGCGAGCGATCTCCACCCGCGACTCACTTTTTTGTTAGGTTCCTCCGTTAGGCTGCGCCCGCCTTGTATTTGAACGAAAGATGAGCGGTCTTGGTCTGGAGGAGTCCTTGCACGGGGCGTCATCGGTTTATTCGACTCCACGTCCGCGGCTTGTTAGCACTTTTCTACCTCGGGTCGGCATGTTAGATGCCGACCCTCGACGGTATACGTTGTGATGGGGTAGGGACGCGTCGCCTTGTCTGGGTACATCATGTTAAATGATGTACTTTTGAGGGCGCGCGAGCATGTCCACGGATTTAATTGGAGGGTTCTTCGGCTACGCTCGCCTCGTATTTAAATGAAGAGCGAGCGATCGCAGCCCAAAGGAACCTTGCATGGACGAAGCTGTCGGTTCCATCAACCTCCAGGCCCATGGCCGCACTTCTTCTACCTCGGATCGCCATGTTGAATGACGACCCTCGACGGTATACGTTGTGCTTGGAGGGGCGATCGCTTGCATAGGTCTGTCAGATCAGATGACGACCTCTTGTGGGGCGAGCGAGTTGTCCTCTTTTTAGTTGTTCGTTTTCGTCGAGGCTAATCATATATATGGGATAGGAAAATCTCATTATACTCTTTGTACATTGTGTAACTGAAACTGAATACAAAGTTCTCACTGGTAGTATTTTTTCAAATGTATGGCGTTCCAGGGATATTGGTCCAGAGTGCCATCAGGGTGTTCAAGTTCGTAGGCTCCCCTAGTTAGCCACTTAGATATCCTGAAGGGGCCTTCCCAATTCGGGCCAAAGACTCCTGTGTGAGTCTAGACCTTTTTGAGGACTAGGTCGCCCACTTGGAACCGTCTTTCCTTGACCTTCGAATTGAATAACTTCTCGGACCTTCTTTTGTGGATTGTGTTCTTCATTTCCGAGGTCAGTCGCCGCTCTTCGAGCATGTCCAAGTTGATCCGTCGGGCCACATCATTGTCCGTTGTCATCTCTTGTTCAGTTCGGTGGCTGAGGACGGCGATCTACAAAGGGATCACCGCTTCTGTTCCAAAGGCCAGGGCGAATGTGGTTTCGCCAGTCGAGTTTCGGGTTGTCATTCGGTAGGACCATAAAACATCTGGGAGTTCGCTCGCCCATCGTCCTCGTTTGGATTTGAGTCGTGCTTTGATCGTGTGTTTGAGGACCTTGTTTACAGCCTCTACCTGCCCGTTCGTCTGAGGGTGGTAGGGGGCCGAGAACAACTTTTTGATTCCCCACTTCTCGCAGAATTGCATGACTTCCAAGCCGTCGAACTGCTTTCCGTTGTCGGAGATTATAGCCTGGGGTAGACCGAACCGGCATACGATGTTCTTCCAAATGAATTTGATTACTTGCTCTTGGCCGATCTTGTTGACTGGCTCAGCCTCAGCCCATTTTGTGAATTAATCGACCCCTACGATGGCAAACATACATCCTCCTGGTGCCGTTGGCAAGGGACCGATGAGGTCGATTCCCCATTGGGCGAACGGCCATGGGTTGTACATAGAAGTGAGTTGCTCGGGGGAGATATTAATGTTTGGGCCCATCACTTGACACCTGTGACACGATCTGCAGAGGCGATCCCATCTTTTTGTAGTGTAGGCCAGAAAAAACCTTGCCTGGTTGTCTTACGGATGAGAGCTCAGCCTCCAGCATGATTTCCACAGATCCCGTCATGGATCTCGGCTAAAACGAGCTGGCCTTTCTCCGGCGTAATGCACTTGATGAGGGGAAGGCTGAAAGCTCGCTTGTAAAGTCGGTCGTCCAGTAGGGTGTATCTGGTTGCACGGAGCTGAAGTTGGCGAGCTTTGATACGGTCGTCGGGGACCGTCCTGTCCTTTAAGTATTTAATGAAAGGTGTCATCTAGTTCTCCTCAGCGACGATGACTGTGGTAATCAGGTTTCTGTCGATCGCCAGCTTTGCTGATTTCGTGATTTAGATGTTAGAGAAATCGGCCACCCCATCTGATGATGCCAGTTTGGATAGAGCGTCGGCTTGGGAATTGTGCTCTCTCGGGACTTGTTCGATTAGCACTTCCTCAAATTTCGCGCACATTTCGGCGACCAATTCTTGGTATTTGACCATCTGCTCGCCGCGCGCCTCATATTCTCCCTTGACTTGGTTCACGACCAATAGGGAGTCTATGAAGATGTGGAGACGGCGAACATCCAGGGCGAGGGACAGGTCGAGCCCGCCTACCAAGGCTTTGTACTCGGCTTCATTGTTGGTCGCCTGAAATTCGAAATGCACAGCATTTGTGAAACTCTGGCTGTCGGGGCTGATGAGGACAATCCCTGTCCCTGCTCGCAAGTTGGTTGCCGAGCCATCCACGTACAACTTCCATGCGGGGCGACCGATCTGGGTCGGACTGGGTGGGAATGTTAATTCCACCACAAAGCTCGCCAGGGCTTGGCCTTTAATCGCTGTTCGAGGAGCGTACGTGATACCGTATTAGGCAATTTCTAGTGACCACTTGAGGAGTCGCCCATTGGTGTCTGTCCGGTGCAGAACTTGTCTTAAGGGGAGAGTCGTCAGAACCTTGACTTGATGTTCGAAGAAGTAGGCCCTCGGCTTGCGAACACTCATGAATAAGGCGTATGTGATCTTCTCCAAAGGCGTGTATCGCGTTTCTGCGTCATGGAGCGCTTGGCTAATGAAGTAGATCGGCAAGGTGGCTTGCCCCTCTGCCCACACTAAAACAGCACTCAGCGCGACCTCCGAGGCCGCCAGGTAAAGGAATAGCTTTTCGCCGGGGATCGGCTTTGCTAAGATCTGGGGGTTAGATAGACACTCCTTAATTTTGGCGAATGCTATTTGACTCTCCTTTGTCCAAGCGAACTTCTTGTTCTTTATGGTCGCGAAGAATGGCTTGCTTTTGTCTCCGAGTCGAGATATGAAACGGTTGAGGGTAGCTAGACAACCCGTAAGGCGTTGCACCTGTTTGACATTTCGCGGCTCCTGCATGTCGAGGATCGCCTGGATCTTGGTGGGGTTTGCCTTGATCCCTCTTTGGCTCACGATGTGCCCCAGGAACTTCCCAGAGCTTACCCCGAAGTTTCATTTCTTAGGGTTTAGCTTCATATTGAACTTCTCGAGGATGGCGAATGTCTCGGCAAGGTCAGTGAGGTGATCTTCCTTCTTAAGGCTTTTGACCATGATGTCGTCAATGTAGACCTCCATGGTCTTGCCGATCTGATTGGTGAACATCCCGTTGACTAGTCGCTGGTAGGTCGCCCCTGCATTCTTCAAGCCGAACGGCATTCGAACCCAAAAGTATATATCTTTTTCCGTGTGGAACGATGTGTGTTTTATGTCTTTCTCCGCCATTGGGATTTGATGGTATCCGGCGAAGGCATCCATGAACGACATCATTTCGCAACCTGCTGTACTATCGACCAAGTGATCAATATGAGGCATCGGAAAGTTGTCTTTTGGACATGCCGCGTTGAGGTCGGTGAAGTCGATGCATAACCTCCAGGAGCTGTTCGGCTTTTTGACAAGCACCGCGTTCTCTACCCACTGTGGCTCGTCTGTAGCTACTCCGATTAGTTTGTTATCGAGTAGCTTTTTGACTTCAATGTCGAGTGCTGCGTACTTCTCCGTACCGAATTTCCTACGTTTCTGGTGAACATGCTTCCTTGCTGGGTCGATCTTTAGATAGTGGCAAGCGTGTTCAGGACTTATGCCAACCATATCTTGATGCGACCAGGCATAGACTCCGATGTTCTTACCTAGTAAATTGATCATATCCTCCTTTAATTCGAGGTCGACGCTTGTACCGATCTGTACTTCCCGCTCTGAGCGAGCCAGATCTATCGTTATACTTTCCAACTCTTCAATGGGGACGGTCGCCTCTCGTTTGGAATGATTTCCGGACTCGATCCTTGGATCGATGTCGAGGCTTAGCTCGAAGCCGATCCTTGGATCGATGTCATCCGTCAATCGTTGTGAGATGTCGTCCTCTGAGTCGGGTTGGTACGATGTGCTTGGCTCGTCGATCTCCATGGGTTGATTGTCGATCGTTTCAATGTTACACGTAGCATGGGAAGTATTGAAAGAAGTTACGACACATGAGTAATTCAAACATTTCTTAGCCATTAATTGGTCTCCTTTTATAGTACCGACCGTCCCATCGGCAGTGGGGAATTTGATACAGTAAAAGAAAGAGGAGGCGACCGCCTCGAAGGTTTCTAGAAATAGACAACCTAGAAACCCATTATAGATGCTGGGCCTATCAATGATTACAAATTTTAGGTTCCTAGTAATCCTAACATTGGGATCGTAGTAACATGTTAGCTCGACAGAGAGCTTGATCCTTCCATAGGCTTGGACTGTGCTGTCGCCGAACCCTTGGAGCACGGTGTCAAATGGCTTGATAACTTGGTCAGGTTGCCGAGTTGATCAAGAGCGGATTTTAATATGATATTGCAGAAGCTCCCATTGTCAACTAGCACGCGATCGACCATTTTTTCAAGGATACATGCAGAGATCACCAATGCATCCTCTTTGGGGCACTGCACTCCCTCCCTATCCTTATTGGAGAAAGTGATGAGCGCGTCTTTGGAGATGGTCGGCTCCGGGGGTACCACAACATGGACCCCGGCGAATGCCCTCAGTTCGGCCTTCCGCTTCCTGTTTGACTGAGTGGAAACCGGGGAGAGGCCCCCGAGGTTTCTACCTCCCGCCTGAAGCATATTGATCCGACCGCCAGGATTGATCGGAGGGATTGATTCGTCAGAATACTCCACCTCATTCTGCTCGATCCTGGCGACCAGATTGGGTGGGATCCCGTCGTTCTGTCGGCGCTCGCGCCCTCCGGTCCTCTCTGATCGGGGCTCTGGCTTGGTGACCAAGTTATCCAATTTGCCTTCCTCAAACAGTCTCCAGAGTTGTCTGAGGAGGTCGCGACACTGGCTGGTGTTGTGGCCGGGACTTTTGTGGTAGGCACAAAATTTGCTGCGGTCTAGATGACCATAGTCCCTTATCGGCTTTGGTTTGTTGAGCCACTCGCGCGCCCTTGATGGCGTTAAAGATGTGGGCCGGAGACAGATTGAGGTTGCGGAGGAGGTGAACTTCCACATCCTCGAAGGCTTTGAATTCACCAGGCGGCTTTGCGACCGCCTTTATGGGCTTGGCGACTGCCTTCTTCTGGATGTGGGATGGCGCCTTCCCTTCTCCGGCAGATCCCTCGCCTAAGCAGAGGGTGAGCATCCTCTGCCTGGCCAAGAAATCAGCGGCCCTGACGCGGAAGATCGTGTAGGTCGGGGGGATATCCTTTGTAAGGTGCCTGAACATGGGCGAGTGGCCATAGAATCCCCCTAGGACCGAGTATATAGCGAGCTCGTCGCTAATAGTCTCGCCGGTGAGGACTATTTCGTCCACCCATTCAATGTAGTCTTCATCAGGCTCGTCCTTCCCCTGCCTGATTTTTATCATGCGGTGGGGGCCTTCTGGCCGAGCAACTTTGGCGGCAAAATATGACGTGAAGTCATTCGCCAGCTTCTCGAAACAATTGATCGAGCGAGGCGATAGTGAGATGTACCACCTGTGGGCGAGGTCGCCCAATGTCAATGGGAACATCCAGCATTTTGTCGCGTCCGATGCTTCGCATCCGGTCATGTAAATCCGGAATTTGCTCAAATGGATCTCAGGATCCGATCTCCCTTCATATAGAGGTGTTTGATGGGGACCGATCTTCGGTTGAACAGGGGCGAGATCGATCTGGACCGCGAGTGGCTCACTCGGTCCAGCGATTGATCTCCTGGCGCCTACCCCAATTTCTAGGAGCGCCTTCATTTCGTCGAGCTGGTGCTACATGGCGGCCATGGCCGTAGCCTGACTGCTCGCTGATTGGCTCTCGGAGCGGGAGCCGAGGCGATCGTGTACTGGTCTCCTAGTCCCGTGGTAGGTGACAAGTTCCCCGCCATCGGGCCCGTTGGCCGGCTTGTCTTCTGGGAGTCGGATATGCCGAACTCCTGGTGATGGATTCGGACTCCGATGCCTCCCGGCTGGGACCTGAATGCCCGGGTCGCCATGAGGGATCACTCCCTAGGCGTATGAAGACGGAGTCGTCCCGCCTCACGAGAGCCTTTTCCTGTGGTTCGGGGCTTTATGTCGATTTCTCAACATATAACCCCTTGAGCTTCCGCTTGCTCGCTCGGCGGATGGCTGACGGAGTAATGGTGGGCGAGTCGCATTCACTCCGTCGCTCCCTGAAGATGGCTAAAGCCTCCTCAATGCATTCGTGGTGCATGGCGATGGAGTGAGAGGTGGAACCGTCCTCGGGCGGGAATGAGAGTCTAGCGTCGCGCGGTCACCTTTATTGTGGTGGGATTGATGCAGGCCGAGCGAGATGTCCGGCAGATCGCAGGGTGGCTCTTTTGGAGGTCGTGGCAGCTGTCATGTCTCTGAAGGTTTTATTTGAAGATCAGTGAGTGTCTGTTAGGAGTATGCCCTCGAATGCCACTCAGAGGATGTTGAGTGAGGGCATTGTACTTGTTATTATGTAAATCATCAATATATAAGGCAATGGATGTTTTCTTTATTTACTGGTAGTTACTCGCATTCCTAACTCGTAAATATACATACAGAAACTAGTATGTGTATTTGAGAGCAAAACGTTCCACTCCTTATTAGATAAGGGGGTCGGCACTGGAAAGGTTTATAGCTCAAATACTTAATCGTTCGCAAGTCGATGAAACTTGACTGGGCGTTAAGTTTATGTGAAGACTTGTATGACGTGTTCTTTGACATGGAGAGTGCCTGTCGAACACTAATGGTTAGTGGGAGCACACGTTATAGGTATGCTAATTGGATTAGTATACTCGAACCGACTCACCCTCGATTCGTCACACGGATTTCACTCCGGGACAGTCAATAACGGAATCGAAAGGTTGTGATAGGTATTTGTGAACCTTCGACTTGAGGATTTAGTAGGGATGTGCTTGTGATGTCAAGATTTTCATTAGAGTAGTTCGACCCTGTAAACCGGGAGGCGGGGGTCAACCTCGACGTGCATCTTGACGGGCAAGTAGCAGGTCCTACTGAATACCAAGATAGAATTCTTTCTCCTGTTAGTGAACGGGTTATATGTCCTAAGCGGTTATTGGTAGATGAGATCATAAGTCTTTGGCCAAAGCATTGAATCTAGCTGTATTAGATACACGAGAGCTTGATGATCTCGGTTTGCATTAACGCATGCATAACATCAAGTACAGATGGGGTTTGACTGACCGTGACCCTATAACTTGATCGGGACATTTGAAAGAAGAGTTTATATGTATACTGGTATTCACGACAGAATGGTTCTTGAATGATCCCAATCATTCTTTCTCAGTCGGGGTACATTATAGGCCACCAAGCTGGCTAGGTGGTGCTACTACTCTTTGGTTCCTCCCATTGCTGACTGAGACGGACCTACCGAGTCGCGCATAAAGATTGAAGACGGAATGAATCGAGCTTAATCTCTCATTATGAATATTAGATATTGGATATCTAATTTGAGACATTGGATGTCTAAATCGATTTATTGGATAAATTGATTTACGGCCTAATGGATTAAATAAATTACTGGGTGATTAATTTAATTCATGAATATAATTATTTCTTGGAGAAATTAATTATGTTATTTTGTATTTGATATGTTTAAATAATTGGATTAATTAAACAATATAAATACATCGGAATGGAATTGGAGTTTATCTGTTTGGACTCTCGGGAGTCCGAAACGGACCGAACTCGCCTGGCTCCTTCTAGATGGCCGCCCCTCTTTCCTTCCCTTTTCCTTGGTCATAGTCTCCACATGTTGGTGGAAGATTTATGTTTTGTCAAGGGGACAAAATATCACCTAAGGTGATTTTGTCAAAAAGTGATTGATATGAGGGGATTTGATGGATAATATATAGAGAAGACCAAATCTCCTTGCAAGAGTGAGAACTCACGTTTTTTGTAAGTAGAAGGAGAGAGGAAAAGTTTTTCCCAAGGCTTCATACTATTCATCATCATCTTCACAACATTCATAAGTTTTTCTTGGAGAAAAATATTTGTGAGATAGAGAGATACTAGATTAAACACTTAGAGTGTTGTAATCTTGAGTTGCATAGCTTCATCACTTGATTCTAGCCGTAACCTTAGAGGTTAATCAAGTGTTGTTATTCCGGTCATTTTTTCGGCGCGTGGCAAGTAGAGACGCGGTGCTTTCGGCGTTGGATCGTTCATGGGCTTGGAGCGGATTGAACTCGTAGAGATCAAACTAAATCTTGGGGAATAGCTCAAGAGAAGGTTACCATTTAATCAACGGACTTCGAGGGTTAGTTTCTTACGACTCTTGTTTTTCGTTTACATATTCGTATATACGTAGCTCGATCGATCCTCGTAGGGATTCGGATCGAATTAATTTTCGTTTTACCGCTTCCGCTGGGCCTTTGTTTTAGGCACCGAATCCCAACAGTGGTATCGGAGCATAGGTCTTGCGATCGTATATACGATATTAGCATTTGGAATGCTTGATTAGATGGTGAATGATTTGGAATCATTTTAGTCATAATCGCGGTATATGTTTTTACGTTCGTTGTAGTTATATTTTTCGTAAGTTTATGTCTAAATATAAATCTTAATTTCTTGGAAATATGATTTATATTGAAGATATGAATATTGGAGAATATAAATATTGGATATCCGGTCGAAAAACTAGCCCCGAAATACCGTTGGACGGTCCGGGAGGGGTCCGGGAGCAGGGGGCCGCGGCCCGAGCTTTCGGCCGTCTGGCGGCATCTTGGGGCCGCGGCCCCGGCTCCGAGGCCACGGCCCGAGCTGTAGGCGGCGGCCGGCCGAAGCGTGACTCGGCCATGCCAGCTGTCTGTAGGCATCTTTGCCGAGGGTGACTCGGCCATGGCAGGCCATTTTCGCCCCGGCTCGTTTTTTCGTGTATTCTTGAAAATTAATCTCCCGCATGTTAAATTAGATTTAATATGATTAAAATGATTTATGGTATTTCATTTTATAAGGGAAATTTGATTAATTGGAATATTTATGGTCGACTGAATTATTTTGAACGTTATCATATTACCAATTGTGTGAATCGATTTGATCGGTTCATATTGTTGATTGGATCAATGTATCTCTACGCTTTCCATTTATTTAGCATTTATTGGACGAATGCTTTTGAATGGTGATGTGGTTCGTGGACTTAGTTTTTGAATCGTTCGTTTTATTCGATTGGGTTGTAAAGGCCGTTTTGAGCCTATATATTTTACAAGAAAAATTTGTATCTAGGATGCAATTTTCAATGTAAAATTTATATGTAATGACGAAGACCGGAGGAATATCCATTTCGAGAAGACGAAGATTCAAGACGAAGACTTGTAATTAGATTATGGAGTTTTTGTTTTCTAGGAACGGTCCATGAACTACATGTTGGTAGCAACTAGGTTGTGAATGGTTGTTTCATATTGTATGAATGCCAGAAACGCGCTTAAACGATTAATATGCAAAGTGTAACGCTAATCGCGAAAATTCTCCCACGATAAATTATTAATTTTATAAGGTTTCAAGGTTTTCCTTCCCTCCATCGAGTTTTCAGGAAATTGAAATCCAAACCGGATGTGCTATGCTTCCGAGTTATCGGGGTAGTCGTTCGGGGAGGACGGATAAATTACCGGGAGCGCATTTGGATGCCTTCGGTTGGAGCAAATTTTATCCCTAGAAACCTGATAGGTTGCCGGATAAGATTCAATTTTGAAACTGATTTGCGTCGATAGTATAAACTTAACTTGTTCACGAACTATAGAAACCGTATAGGTTGAGGGGAGTGAACAAGGGGAAAAACAAGATCGAATCATACATTAGATGGGTTGGTGTTGGACACCACTTTATGAAAATTAATAGACTAGAAACCTGTTCGGTTGCCCTCTATTAAGATTTATAAAGAACTCGATCACCACTATGAAGTAGAGCGACGATACTTCCGGATTTCACATGGGAGTGTGTTATTCCGATAAAAATAGTGGGAGCTGGGTAACAAGAATAGAAAAGACCTTAATTCTATACTCAGAACATAATTGAATGAGTCACTAATTAATCTGTTATACTTAATGCAGACAAATCTCAATATGACAATCAATCCACTCGCAATTCTACTCGAAAAGAACACCTTAATGGGACCTAACTTTGTGGATTGGCTCCGCAATATGATGATTGCACTCAGTATAGAGGCACTGGGATACGTCTTGGAGACGGACATTCCGGCGCCTCCTGTGCGGACCCGAGCCAATCAGGAAGAGATTGAAAACCAAGAAAAGTGGGTTAAGGATGATGTGAAAATCCGTGCATATATGATGGCTTCCATGTCTAATGAGCTTCAGAGAGCTCATGAGAAAATGACTTCTGCTAGGCAGATTCTATCTCACTTAACCGAACTTTATGGTGAGCACAGCAGAACTGCTAGATATGAAATATCCAAGCAACTGTTCGGTGCAAGGATGAAGAAAGGTGAGAAAGTTGGGTAACATGTCCTCAAAATGATATCCATGATCGAGAGATTGGAGTCTCTTGATTTTAAAATGGATACTTCTCTCCAAACCGACCTTATCCTACAGTATCTCCCTGATTCCTTCTCACAGTTTGTTATGTACTTCAACTGCAATGAGATTGCATGTAATTTAGCTGGGCTAATGAACAAACTTGTGACCGCTCAGTCTCATATGAAGACTCCGCGGATGAAGGAGTCTGCTCTTGTGATTTCTTCTGGACCTCGGAGGTCTAAGAATGAGAAGAGAAAGACCAAGAAACGGACTGGACCGCAAGCTAAGGACCTTAAGGGAAAGGCAAGGCCCCGATGGTTCCGAAGAACAAGAAAAAGAAGGATGCTTGTCTCAAGTGTGGTGAGCTGGGCCACTGGGCTAGAGACTGTCCAATTCTTCATGGCACTTCAGGTACAAAACTTTTAGTTTTGGAAACAAATTGTTCCGCTACTGTATTTTCTACTTCCTGGATACTTGATTCTAGTGCTAGTTCTCATATTTGTACCGTGAATTAGGATCTGGAACAAAGTAGGAAGCTTGGAGCTGGAGAAGTTATGATCACAGTCGGAAGCGGGCATAGTGTCGAGGCGACCGACATAGGATCACTTCTTTTGGGTTTAGAATCCGGTTTTGTTTTGACTTTAGAAGATGTACTTGTTTTGCCCAAGGGGCACAAAAACATTGTATCCATTCCGGTCATGGACCGAAAAAGCTTTTCATTTTTCATTGGTGATGGTTCCTGCAAAATTTATTTTAGGAATAAACTAGTGGGTACGGCTACATTGTTTAATGAATTGTATAATCTAAATCTCAGCAACAAAGTAGTTGTGAATACTATGACTAGAAAACGTGGTAGGGATGAAACCAATCAAGTTTTGAAATGGCATCTTAGACTTGGTCATGTTGGTCAGACCAAGGTTTACAAGATGGAAAAAGATGGACTTATGGGTCCATTGGGATAGGATCTCTTTCCTACTTGTGAATCTTGCCTTAAAGGCAAAATGACTAAGTCCCCCTTCAGAGGGACATTTGAAAGAGCCGCTGATAAACTGGGATTAATCCATAACGACGTATGTGGTGCTTTGGAAGCAGCACGTGATGGATATCAATATTTCATTATGTTTACAGATGACCAAACTAGGTATGGTTATGTATACTTAATAAAACATAAATCCGAGGCCTTTGAGAAATTCCAGGAATTCAAGGCCCTAGTCGAGAAACAAATTGGTAATCATATCAAAGCACTTCGGTCAGACCGAGGTGGCGAGTATATGAGTACGGAGTTTGACGAGTACCTTAAGGAACATGGAATAGTTTCACAACTAACACCTCCAGGTACTCCTCAGTTAAATGGTGTGTCAGAAAGAAGGAACCGGACCCTGTTGAACATGGTCTGTTCCATGATGGGCTATACTGACTTGTCGATTTACCTGTGGGGGTATGCACTCCTGACTGCCGCTTATATCTTAAACAGATGTCCTTCTAAATCCATTCTTAAAACTCCACATGAGATGTGGGAAGGAAGGAAACCAAGTCTTAATCATATTAGAATTTGGGGATGTCCCGCTTATGTCAATAAGACTAAGGTGGAAAAGTTGGAAGCTAGGTCTGCGAAGGGACGTTTCATTGGATTCCCGTCTGGGACGATGGGATATCTATTCTACATGCCCGAAGATCGAAGGATCGTTGTTGCTTTACAAGCACACTTCCTGGAAGATGAGTTCATTCAGGAAGGCGGAGCAGGTAGAAGTATTTCTTTAGAAGAATACAATGAAACTCCTCGAGAGACACCTGTTCAAGAAACTGGAACCGAACTTTCTGAAACAAAAGTACAACCACCTCGTAGGTCTAGTAGGGTGTCTCATTTACCTGAGAGGTATGGGATTCTGCACTTGGAGGAGCTAGGTCTCTATGAGGTTCCAAGTGATAGCCAAGAGACCGACCCAACAACCTATGACCAAGCGATGGTGGATGTAGACTCTGCAAAATGGCGTGAAGCTATGGAATCTGAGATAGACTCGATGCATGTCAATCAGGTTTGGACTCTAGTAGACCGCCCCAAGGGCATAGTGCCTATTGGGAACAAGTGGATCTACAAGAGAAAGACTGATGGTGATGGTAAGGTTGACGCCTATAAGGCTAGGCTTGTGGCAAAGGGTTATACCCAAAAGGAAGGGATCGATTACCACGATACCTTCTCGCCCGTAGCTATGATCAAGTCTATTCGCATGATGCTTGCTATAGCTGCCTACCACAATTATTAGATATGGCAAATGGACGTAAAGACGGATTTCCTTAATGGATTCCTCGAGGAGGAAATCTATATAGAGCATCCTAAAGGCTTTGTGTCCGAAGTCGATATTCAGAAAGTGTGCAAGCTTCAGCATTCCATTTATGGACTGAAGCAAGCGTCGCGTAGTTGGAACCTTCGTTTTGACGAGGCGGTCAAAGAGTTTGACTTCGTGCAAAATGAAGAGGAACCTTGTGTATACAAGAGGGTTAGTGGGAGCAAGATCGCATTCTTAGTACTATATGTGGATGATATTCTACTAATAGGAAATGATGTGGGAATGCTCAATTCTGTAAAAGCTTGGCTTTCGAGTAATTTCTCCATGAAAGACTTGGGAGAAGCAACCTATATTCTTGGAATTCAACTCTACCGGGATAGAGCGAAGAGAACAATAGGCCTTTCCCAAGCCCTCTATATAGAAAAGATCTTAAAGCGATTTAAGATGGATGATTCTAAAAGAAGGTTCCTACCGATGTAACATGGAATAAAACTCTCCTTGAAGATGTGTCCTCAAAGTGAGGAACAACGAAAGGAAATGAGTAATATACCATATGCTTCAGCCGTGGGTAGCCTTATGTATGCTATGTTGTGTACGAGACCTGACATTGCGCATGCTGTAAGCGTGGTGAGTAGGTTTCAAGCAAACCCAGGTAGGGAATATTGGACTGCCGTAAAGAACGTTCTCAAGTACTTGAGAAGGACTAGAGATATGGTTCTGATGTATGGCGGTGGAGATTTGGATGTGGTGGGATTCACTGATTCGGACTTCCAAGGACTAAAGGACGACTCGATGTCTACTTATGGCTACATATTTACTCTTAATGGAGGAGCAATATCTTGGCGTAGTGCCAAGCAAAGTGCGACTGCTGATTCCACTTGTCAGGCTGAGTATCAAGCAGCCTCGGAGGCTTCCAAGGAAGGGTTCTGGATTAAGAAGTTTCTAGGAGAACTTCAAGTGATACCATGTGCTGAGATGCCTGTTCCACTGTACTGCGACAACGACGGAGCTGTAGTGCAAGCCAAGGAGCCGAGGTTTCACAATAACACCAAACATATTGAGAGGAAGTATCATCTCGTAAGAGAATTTGTTCGCAAGGGATACATTGTGCTGCACAGAGTAGACTCGGCCGACAACGTCGCCGATCCACTGACCAAACCACTTTCTCAGACTAGCTTGGAGCATTATCTGGAGAACATAGGTTTTAGATACCATAGTGTGTGGCATTGAGTGCAAGTGGAAGATTGTTAGGAGTATGCCCTCGAATGCCATTCAAAGGATGTCGAGTGAGGGCATTGTACTTGTTATTATGTAAATCATCAATATATAAGGCAATGCATGTTTTCCATATTTACTGGTAGTTATTGGCATTCCTAACTCGTAAATATACATACAGAAACTAGTCCGTGTATTTGAGAGCAAAACGTTCCACTCCTTATTAGATAAGGGGGTCGGCACTGGAAAGGTTTATAGCTCAAATACTTAATCGTTCGCAAGTCGATGAAACTTGATTGGGCGTTACGTTTATGTGAAGACTTGTACGACGTGTTCTTTGACATGGAGAGTACCTGTCGAACACTAATGGTTAGTGGGAGCACACGTTATAGGTATGCTGATTAGATTAGTATACTCGAACCGACTCACCCTCGATTCGTCAGACGGATTTCACTCCGGGACAGTCAATGACGGAATCGAAAGGTTGTGATAGATATTCGTGAACCTTCGACTTGAGGATTTAGTAGGGATGTGCTTGTGACGTCAAGATTTTAATTAGATTAGTTCGACCCTGTAAACCGGGAGGCGGGGGTCAACCTCGACGTGCATCTTGACGGGCAAGTAGCAGGTCCTACTGAATACCAAGATAGAATTATGTCTCCTGTTAGTGAATGGGTTTTATGTCCTATGCGGTTATTGGTAGATGAGATCATAAGTCTTTGGCCAAAGCATTGGAGCTAGCTGTATTAGATACACGAGAGCTCGATGATCTCGGTTTGCATTAACGCATGCATAGCATCAAGTACAGATGGGGTTTGACTGACCGTGACCCTATAACTTGATTGGGACATTTGAAAGAAGGGTTTATACGTATACTGGTATTCACGACAGAATGGTTCTTGAATGATCCCAATCATTCGTTCTCAGTCGGGGTACAGTGTAGGCGACCAGGCTGGCTAGGTGGTGCTACTACTCTTTGGTTCCTCCCATTAGGATTGGCGACGGAATGAATCGAGCTTAATCTCTCATTATGAATATTAGATATTGGATATCTAATTTGAGACATTGGATGTCTAAATCGATTTATTGGATAAATTGATTTACGGACTAATGGATTAAATAAATTACTGGGTGATTAATTTAATTCATGAATATAATTATTTCTTGGAGAAACTAATTATGTTATTTTGTATTTGATATGTTTAATTAATTGGATTAATTAAACAATATAAATACATCAGAACGGAATTGGAGTTTATCTGTTTGGACTCTCGGGAGTCCGAAACGGACCGAACTCACCCGGACCTCTTTCCTTCCCTTTTCCTTGGTCATAGTCTCCACATGTTGGTGGAAGACTTATGTTTTGTCAAGGGGACAAAATATCACCTAAGGTGATTTTGTCAAAAGGTGATTGATATGAGGGGATTTGATGGATAATATATAGAGAAGACCAAATCTCCTTGCAAGAGTGAGAACTCACGTTTTTTGTAAGTAGAAGGAGAGAGGAAAAGTTTTTCCCAAGGCTTCATACAATTCATCATCATCTTCACAACATTCATAAGTTTTTCTTAGAGAAAAATATTTGTGAGATAGAGAGATACTAGATTAAACACTTAGAGTGTTGTAATCTTGAGTTGCATAGCTTCATCACTTGATTCTAGCCGTAACCTTAGAGGTTAATCAAGTGTTGTTATTCCGGTCATTTTTCCGGCGCGTGGCAAGTAGAGACGCGGTGCTTTCGGCGTTGGATCGTTCAAGGGCTTGGAGCGGATTGAACTCGTAGAGATCAAACTAAAGCTTGGGGAATAGCTCAAGAGAAGGTTACCATTTAATCAACGGACTTCAAGGGTTAGTTTCTTATGACTCTTGTTTTTCGTTTACATATTCGTATATACGTAGCTCGATCGATCCTCGTAGGGATTCGGATCGAATTAATTTTCATTTTACCGCTTCCGCTGGGCCTTCGTTTTAGGCACCGAATCCCAACATGTTCTTCGAGATGATAGGAATAAAAATGAAGGTTTAGATGCCTTTCCTCTAGCGCCAATTGTTGTTACCCAAAATATTATTCGGAGATGATATTGCTGGAATGGTCGAGTAACAAACAAAAGTGAGAACACTTCCGTGGGAAAATAAATAACATAAGGTTTGCCGGGGTTGTTAGTCCCGGGCTTGAATGCTCTCGCGAGGTGTTATTAATATGAATACTTTGAAGTACAAATACTAATGTTAGAATCTATTACAATGAGT
Source organism: Orobanche coerulescens (assembly GCA_033398695.1). Taxonomy (NCBI): domain Eukaryota; kingdom Viridiplantae; phylum Streptophyta; class Magnoliopsida; order Lamiales; family Orobanchaceae; genus Orobanche; species Orobanche coerulescens. The sequence continues at coordinate 186,568,580 of CM065801.1, forward strand.
GTAAAGATTCTAGTTATCTTAGCTATAGAGCGTAAAGATTGCCGGAAGAACCAGATGTGATGCTCTGTGAGTTCATGCTTTTGGTGTTTTTGTATATGTGAATGAATATCACTGTTTATGTGTAAGTATTCGTCAGAATAGTCTTTTTGTTCTTTCTGTACGTTTTTTACTGTCCTTTGGCCACTGTTGGAAGCCTCCTATTTATAGGAGACGAGGTTGCTGGGTCCTCTCCGGCGATCGTGGGCGACCGCCGTTTTCTATATTAGAATAAGGTGGGCGATCGTCCCGTCACGTGGAGCTGTTCCCTTAAAGTCTGAGGCTGCTGCTGGCAGCCAGCTGTTCGAGCCAATAGGAAACTTGCACGCGTCGTGAGTCTCTGTCTGGAGAGGACCCACCTCGTACCTTTCGGCGGGCTTGTCGGTAGGTGTGAGGTTGGTGACACGCTGGGGTCAAAGGCCTTATCTTGCGGCGCCTTTTGTGGATCTGCACGTGGGTCTACGTCCGAGATTCGGTCTTCGAAGACTTTGACGGGTGTCGGGTTCACAGTCAGATATCATTGGCGATCTCCAGATGCCTACAGACGATCGCCTTTGATGCCGATTGCTAGGCGCTTGCCCAGTGTCTGTCTTCTTTGACTGGCTCATGACCATCATGCCGATCACCACTGAGGCGTATAAATTGCCACACAACAACGGACAGGTAGCAGGTCCTACTGAATACCAAGATAGAATTCTTTCTCCCGTTAGTGAGCGGGTTATATGTCCTATGCAGTTATTAGCAGATGAGATCATAAGTCTTTGGCCAAAGCATTGGAGCTAGTTGTATTGGATACACGAGAGCTCGATGATCTTGATTTGTATTAACGCCTGCATAGCGTCAAGTACAGATAAGATTTGACTGACCGTGACCCTATAACTTGATCAGGACATTTAAAAGAAGGGTTTAAACGTATACTGGTATTCACGACAGAATGGTTCTTGAATGATCCCAATCATTCGTTCTCATTTGGGGTACAGTGTAGGCCGCCAGGCTGGCTAGGTGGTGCTACTACTCTTTGGTTCCTCCCATTGCTGACTGAGACGGACCTATCGAGTCGCGAAATAGGATTATCGATGGAATGTATCAAGCTTATTATCTCATTATGAATAGTAGATATTGGATATCTAATTTGGGACATTAGATGTTTAAATCGATTTATTGGATAAATTGATTTACGGCCTAATGAATTAAATAAATTAGTGGGTGATTAATTTAATTCATAGGTATAATTATTTCTTGGAGAAATTAATTATGTTGTTATGTATTTAATGTGATTAATTGATTGGATTAATTAATCGACACAAATACATCGGAACAGAATAGGAGTTTATCTGTTTGGACTCACGGGAGTCCGAAACGAACCGAACTTGTAATACCTCCAGTATTTCATGCTTGATTACTTTGTACTATGTGAATTTTTGTAATGTGACGTCATTTCTATTTATGTATTTCATTGAGTGCTATATAATTGTGCGATGTAAATGAAACAGAGGTGACACGCCTTGACGCCGTGGGACGATCGTCGGTGCGAATATGACGGTGGCCAACGTCTTGTTCCCCGATAATTGTTGACGAGTGGAAGGGATGGTCACCCCGAGATGGTTAGAATGTGATATGTGGCTAAAGAGTTTATGTCTAACGCACGCTAGAGTTTATGTTTAACGCGCGTTAGAGATTTGTCTAACGCGCGCTACAACTTATGCCTAACGTATGCTATATTCCGAATGTTACGTACGTTAAGGTAGTTATATTACGCACATAACGGGTGAGTCAGTCTCCCGACCAGAATCTTTCTTTTGACACAGACGGAGCTACTTTCGGCGGGCTAGAGGACAAACGAGTCAATTCTTCATAACGTACGTTATGTCCCAAATTTAACATACGTAACACTTGGGCACATTTCGGGCAGTGGCGGTCTTTACGTACGTTGTCATCAATCATACGCACGTAAGAAGCCTTACGTACGTAACACCATTATCATTAACGTACGTTAGCAAAACCAAGTTTTATAAAATGAGAATTCCATTCTTCATTTGCACGACCCAACACTACAAGATAACACCCTTGGAGAGATTCCTAGCCTCATACTCGGTCGTAGCCTCTTATATACCTGAATTAACACTGAGGAAGTGGTTTCTTGAGCTCCGGTTAAGATTATCCAAGTTTTTCAAGTCACTTCTCGTTTCTCCTCGTAGTTCTTGTGGATTCGCCAACTCTCTTCATTCTTCTTCTTCCAATAAGGTAAGCCACCAATCCCTGGAGTTATATCTTCGATGTTCTCTTATATATATTTATTAGATTGCGGGTATTGGGTAGATTTTTGCCAACCTTCGTAGACAACCTTTCGAATGGAATTGTAGTAACCGGAGTTATCGTTTCTCATATGTTTTGTTTCATGCAAATCATATCTATCATACGAAATTTCATTTCAAATCATCAATAGGAATGTAAAAATTTGACGAATCAATTGTAGGAGAATTCATAGTGATCCGTCACCGTATATTTCATTGTTGTAGCCACCCTTACCTTGTGATTTTTGACACTTAGTGAACTAAGGAAAACAATTCGATAGTATAATCATTATTCGATATCAAACCACCAAAGTTATTGTGTAATAGAATCCGCCAATCATAGTATTCGGAATATAGAATAGAATTAGAAAGCATGAGATTCGATTATGCTATAATCATTTGTTGACAACCGAAAAATGATAGGGATAATCTTGTTGAGCAAATCGATATATATCTAATGTTAACTATAGAATTGAACGGAATAATGGTACACCGTACTTACGAACTTAGAAACGATACTAATATCGACAATTAAAACTACTCTAGGAATCCGATTAGGAAAGGGAGACTAGTTTATTCATCATGATCCGTACGAGGTGTTAATCAGATATTACGTGGCTAGGTTACGCTCGAGCGGGCGTGGGGACTCCGTTTATCACAAAGCACCTACTATCGGATCACAGGCAAGTGAAATCTTGCTCGAGAATTTTCTAATATTAATGTTATACCGTATGTGCATATGTGCCATTTTGATTAATGCCGACGTTTGTCTTTCTCTAAAATATGTTATAAATGGGATGATGTGTTGGGGATAAAACCTGTATGGTACCCGTGTGGAAATGTGTTAGGGGGTAAGACCCGAATTGGGCGCCTATGTTCCGGGGTATTCCCGTGTGCATACTTCCTTGACCCTTGGTTGCGACCTTGGGGTTATGTGATAAAAGAGAGAGACAACGTCGGTTGAGTGATGAAATATTCCCTGTTGATTACTAGATACTGTGATTGTAAAAATGGCGTATATCGTTGTTAGTAGCTGTTATTTGGTATGCATTCTCTGAACCTGGTTACCTGGTATGATTCGTCGTACCAGGTAAAATTGTTCATCATGTGCAGGACATTCCCGAGGGGTCCGGTCAAACTTGAGCGATGTTGGAATTATCTCTAGCCGCTGCTTAAATTGAAACAAATTTGTTTTCTTTTGAAAAACCTTTGTTGTGTAATAATTGGACTTCGAATTACATTTTTCCTTAAAATCTTTCGACTCGTTATGTAAACCTTGAACTTAATGTTTTATCGCGATTTTCTTAAATTGCCTATTTTTCTAACTAGCCTTGTGGGTCCCACGTGGGATTCACGGCATTGTAATACCTCGAGATATTTTGGGGGTGTTACAGAAAATGGTATCGGAGCGAAACTCGTGGTTTGAATAACATTTCTCCTAATTTTTTTTTTTCAAAGTCCAACTCCCCAAGCGATCGAAACTCCTCATGGGAATACAAAGTAAGTGATATGTGTGTTTCTGTCTATGTACTACATTTAATTGTAAACCGTGTATGGAACTGGCTTTAGATTAATACCGTCAGTGATGGCACGCCGAGGAACTAGGAGGGTGGTGAATGACGCTCAAGGTTCCGCCGCGAACCACAATGAGGACGGGAACACTGCCGAGACCCATCCTGCTGGGGGCCATCCGCCACCAGTTAATCAAAACGATCAGGAGGCGGAACGCCAGAATAACAACCCGAGAGGCATGGACCCACCTTTTGTTCAGGCCCTTGCCCAGGCTATCGCCATGGGAATTGCTCAGGTCAATCAGGCGGAACGGGTACCGGTCATCAATGTGGAAGAAAACGCAGGAAGAGACCGATGGTTGGGAGAGATGTTGAAGGCTAGGCCTCCATTATTTGACGGTACAGGAGAGAAACACGTGGACGACTGGATTTCTGAAATGGAGACTACCTTCGAAGTGATCGGATGTCCAGAGAACCGGAAGGTGCCGCTCGGGATTAATCAACTCCGTGACACTGCTGCACGTTGGTGGAGGACTTACAGGCCAGAGGAGCGAGTGGTCGGGTGGACCGAATTTGCCCGACTACTACGGAGCGAGTATTGTCCCAGATCAGCCCGAACCGCTCGCGCACAAGACTTTTTCAGTGCCGGGCCTCAGAACATGCCAGTACCAGAGATCATTCGGGCCTACCGAACCGAGCTAAGTTACATTTCCCATATGGTTCCATCAGAAGATCAACGAATATGCCATCTTGCACAGAGGTTGCCGGAGGATGTGCAACGCTATGCCGCCGGATTTCACTGCACGACCCTGAGGGCATACGAAGACGTAGTCACAGCATATACTGGTACAGTTGTTAATACCGACATCGGGCATAACTCGAAGAAGTAGAAGACATCAGTTCAGCCTGGGAGCAACAACAAAATGAATTTGGGGCCCGCATCTTCTTTTAAGTCGGCAGTTTCGTACCAACAGAAAGGTGTATCTGATCGGCCTTACCGTAGGGACTGTTTCAATTGTGGTGTGACCGGGCATACTAAGGATCGGTGTTAGAAGACGGCTACCAAATGTTTCACTTGCGGAAAGAGTGGACACATGTCTCGTTACTGCTGGCGGGCCAATCCCACTCAGAGCCCAACTTCCCAACCAAGTCAACAAGGCTCTGTGCAATCCCCTAGGACGCCTGCTGTTTCCAACTACCGATCTCCATACCACCAGAACCAACCACCGCTACACGGTGCCGGACGAGGCCATGGGCGCGGCGGAGGTACCTCGTCCTTTTCGGAGTTAGTGCCGTCCCGTGTATTTGAGCTGAAGGCTACGGATGGTCAGTCTGCGCCAGCTATCTCAGGTACCCTTCTTGTTAACTCTCAGCCAGTGCATGTACTATTTGATACCGGAGCCACCCATTCGTTTATATCTTTGGAATGTGTTGAACGCTTAAATCTTGTTTGTGTACCTTGTGATCCCTTTACTGTTAAACTACCCGAGGGTAGTAGATTAGGCGGCGATCAATGGGTTCGAGACTGTCGGATCTGCATCAACAATCATAGTTGGACCGCTGATCTTATAGTCTTTCCGCTCCAGAATGAAGATATCATATTAGGTATGGACTGGATGCCATTGCACAGAACGATCTTGGATACCTACCACTTGACTATTTCCATTTCGGCTCATGACGGTACCACACATGTCATCAGCGGACGTGAACACTTTAGTACGAAAGGGTCTCTCAACATTATCGCATCAGAAGCCCCCTGCAGTTCTCGAAGTGAGTACTATTGGTGTTATGTTCTTCGAGAGGATACTTCACAACTGACAATCACAAACATTCCAATGGTGAATGAGTTTCTAGACGTTTTTCCCGATGAACTACCAAGGCTGACACCGCACCGAGAAGTTGACCTTTCCATTGAACTCGAGCCGGGGATGAGACCTATTTCCAAAGCTCCTTACAAGATGGCACCGGCCGAGATGAAGGAATTAAAGATACAGCTCGAAGATCTGTTGGAGAAAGGGTTGATCCGCCCAAGCACCTCGCCGTGGGGCGCGCTGGTACTTTTCGTTAAGAAGAAAGACAACTCTCTACGCTTGTGCATCGACTACAAGGAGATGAATAAAATTACTATCAAGAATCGTTATCCACTACCAAGAATTGATGACCTCTTGGATCAATTACAAGGAGCAGTCGTGTTTTCATAGATCGATTTACGGTCCGGATATCACCAATTGAGGATTCGGGAGTAAGATATACCCAAGACTGCATTTCGGTCGAGGTATGGGCATTACGAGTATATCGTGGTATCATTCGGGTTGACTAATGCCCCAGCCATTTTCATGGAACTGATGAATAGAGTTTTGATTGATTTCCTCGATAAATGCATGGTGGTTTTTATCGACGACATCATCATATATTCTCGAAGCCGACAGGAACATGAGAAACATTTGAGGCAAGTGCTGAGCGTGTTAAGGAAACACCAACTTTATGCGAAACTGTCCAAGTGCGAATTCTGGATGCCGGAGGTAATTTTTCTCGGACATATTATCTCGGCGGAAGGTGTCAAGGTCGACCCACAAAAGATCGAGACAATAACGAGTTGGGAACCGCCGAAGAACGTCAAAGAGGTTAGGAGTTTCCTAGGATTGGCGGGTTACTATCGAAGATTCGTCGAGGCCTTTTCCTATATCGCCCGACCATTAACGAACCTACTGAGAAAGAGCACCAAATTTGTATGGACTGCAGACTGCCAGAAGAGCTTCGACGAGCTCAAGAGTAGGCTAATTACGCGGATACTAGTGTTACGCGAGGGTAAGAAGGATTCACTATATACACGGATGCATCCAAGCACGGACTAGGGTGTGTCTTCATGCAGAATGGCAGAGTCGTTGCGTATGCTTCCTGACAACTAAAGCCATAAGACGGAAGAATCGAAAAAGCAGAAGGTCGCGGGAAATTTTTCTGGATCTAAGAGTGGCAACTTCCAGATGTCACATACGACTAACCGTTCTACCGGACAGTCGTCACGTTCTGCTAAAGGAAAGAGGGGTTTTCGTTCTGCCCCGGGCACTACAAATCGCACGGTAACTTGCTATAATTGTGGCCGTCGAGGCCATGTTAATTTGGAGTGCAATTTTCCGCCGTTGAAGTGTCACACTTGTGGACAGATAGGACATAGAGAGGCTTATTGTTCCGAACCAAATCAGACTTTGGACACTCGGGCTTCTGCCCCAGCACCACTTGACCAAGGCGTTAATCAGCGGCAATCTTTTGGTCAATCTCGGCGAGTCTGGCGGGGGCGAGGAGTTGAGAACACTGGAGGAACTCTAGCGTCGGTTCGGTACAACCGGGTCTATGAGATGCGTTGATCGGAGCGAACCCGATGCGGCGGTGGGGTACCATTTATATTTTATCTCATCGGTCAGTGTGCATTTTGATACGGGTGTTATGCATTTTTATTTCCTTGGAGTGTGTACGCCGTTTGAATATAACTTGTATGACTTGCGATCCCTTCATTGTGAAACTACCTAGCGGGGATAGAATTGTGGGAAGCGGAGATTAAAGATTTTCCGATGATTATATACGGTATGGAATGATGATCGAATCGATTGTAGTTGATATGGTAGGCGAGGCGTGATCCTCGGTGAAGATTGGCTTGATAGTCACCAGCGATTATGAATTACCGTACTAAAGTTATCACCATGATGACTAAAGACAGGCCCAGTACTCATTTTTGGGATGTAAGTCGGGCCAATCAGTTACTTATCAGCGCCATGAAGGCCGTAAAACTTTTAAATAAAGGTTATACGGGCTATTGGTGTTATGCCTTGAAAACGGAAAGGCAAGTCGATTTCTCTTTGATACGGTTGTTAATGAGTATCCGATGTTTTCAGACGATCTCCCGGGATTACCGCGGATCGTGAGATAGAATTTTCTATGGACTTAGAGCCATATGAGATAAATTATCCTACTCACGACTTGGAGTTGGGCAATTGTCTTCGCACTCAAGATTTGGCGGCATTACTTGTATGGTTCTCGTGTCGGATTTATACCGATCACAAGAGCCTAAAGTATATTTTGATCAGAAAGATCTGAATATGAGACAAAGATGCTGATTAGAGTTGATTAAAGATTATGATTTGTAAATTCTTTACCACCCCGGAAAAGCCAATGTCATCGCAGATGCTTTGAGCCGCAAATGGGCATATCTTCAAATGCTCGAGGTTCTTACATCTCGGACGAAGATTCGTCGATTTAATCGAGCAAGGGATAGAAGTTTGGCTTTACGAGTACAAGGACAATTGTGTACTCTAGAAATTACTTCGTCCTTCGTGGGCGACATCAAAGAAAGCAGTGGGTGACCGATGATCTCTAAAGCGAAGGAAGATGTAATTAAAGGAAAAACTCCACGGCTTTGTGGTTCACGAGGATAGTATTCTCGGATTTCGAGGCGAGCTTTGTGTTAGTATGATCTATAGTTGAGGCGAGAGAATTCTCAGAAGCCCATGCTACGCCTTACTCAATCCACCCCGAGCGAGTAAGATGTATAAGGACTTGAAACAAAATTTTGGTGGAACAACATGAAGAAGGATGTCACGGAATTTGTACTGTGGTGCTTGACGTGTCAACAAGTCAAGATCGAACATCAATGACCAGTGGGGTTGTTGAAGCCGCTTTCCATTCCCGAGTGGAAGTGGGAAGACATCTATATGGATTTCATCACTGGCATGCCGAGAACTAGGTATGATTTGGGTAATCGTCGATCGGTTGACCAAGTCTACACACTTCTTGGGTATTAAGGATACTTGGGGACCGGATAGATTGGCTCGAACTTTTATAGATGAGATCGTAAGATTGCATGGTGCCCCCAAGAACATTGTTTGGCCGATATGGTCGTTTCGTATAGCATTTTTGGCATGCCGTTCATCAGGCTTTGGGTACTGAGTTGAGATTGAGCACTTCCTTTCATTCTCAGTCAGACGGTCAGACAGAGAGGACGATCCAGACGTTGGAAGATATGTTGCAAGCTTGTGCCTTAGATTGGAGTAATGATTGGGAGCTTCACTTGCCGTTGATCGAGTTTGCCTATAATAATAGTTGGCATGCGTCGATAAAAATGGAACCATTCGAGGCACTTTATGGTAGGCGATGTAGGTCGCCATTATGTTGGGACGAGGCTTCAGAACTAATTGGAATGGAACCGGATATGTTGATGGAGACTAAGGAAAAGATTTCTATACTCCGGGACCAATTGCTGACTGCCCAGAGCCGTCAGAAATCTTATGTTGACACTCGTCGTCGACCTTTGGAGTTCGAAGTGGGGGATCATGTCTTACTCAAGGTGTCGCCGACCAGAGGGGTTTTACGCTTCGGGAAAAAGGGGAAACTTAGTCCGAGGTATATTGGACCTTTCGAGATCTTGGACAGGGTTGGAGATTTAGCATATCGCTTGGCGTTGCCTCCAGCTTTGAGTCACGTCCATAGTGTTTTTCATGTGTCTCAGTTGAGAAAGTACATGCGGGATCCGAGTCACGTTATCGACTATAGTGAGATTGACGTAGCCGAGTATATTACCTTTCCGGAGAGACCCGTGAAGATCCTTGAGCGTCGCGAGAGACAACTTCGGCATAAGACCATTCCACTGGTTAAAGTGCAATGGTGGAGACATGGAGCCGAAGAGGTGACTTGGGAAACGGAAGAGAAGATATGGTCGGAGTACCCCGAACTTTTTATTTCTTAAGTTTCGGGACAAAACTTCTTTTTAGAGGAGGAGAATGTAATACCCGTACTTTTATTGACTGTTTGGCCTTGCCGTTTTTCTTATTTCATCGCTTTTTAAACTCTTGGTGATGTTGTCGATATTGTTATAGAGCTTCATATCTTGTTTGGATCACAATCGTGTTGTTTAGACCTTGCGGAAGTTTCCTCGGTCAGAGAAATAATGCACGCTAGGCCTAGGCTAACGCACGCTAATTCTGCTTGAGTAGCGCACGCTTGCCTTGAGCCGTAGCGCGCGCTATGGGACCAGTCAGGTCAGAACCAGTAACTCATACTACTTTCTGGACTGGCAGTTAACGCACGTTAGGAGTTCGTTAACGCACGCTATCCGTGATCAGTAGCGCGCCCTAACATCCGTCTGTAGCGCATGCTAACAGGCTGGTTGGCAGAGGCAGTGAGGTTGTCAGGTTTTCTGGACTATCAAGTAACGTACGCTAGTCTTCGGATAGCGCACGCTATAAGAGTTGCGTAGCGCACGCTAAGATAAGGCAATTAGTGCACGCTAACGGGGCCAGCAGAAGCCACTGGACTACTCGGTGACCTTGCTAGCACACGCTAATAAAGGAGGCGTAGCGTGCGCTAGGCCAGGCGGATATATATTGGACGATTGACTTCCATTTCGTCATTTTCATCCTTTTCACTTATTTTCGAGGAGGAGCTTGGGAGAGGCAATTTTGGGCTATTGGGCGATTCTTCTTCAGACAACAACATATTGGGTTGGAGAACAAGGATTTCACAAAATCTAATCCATCCTAACGTCCAAATCAAGGTAAAAATCCTTAGAACCCTATTTTTTGGGAATTTTGGGGGTTTTTCTAGATTCGTCCGATTTATCCGTTTTGAAGCTTGAGAACCTTGAGATTATGATGTATCTATCCCATATTCATGCTTTTCCTACGATTTTATGGATTGGTTTGTTCCGTCTTCGGACTTGTGGGGGTTTGAGGGATTTTCGAAACTCTAGTTGTGTACCCTTGTATTTTCGTGAATCGTAGACAGGTTTCGGGAATTTCTTCGTGAATTATGAGTATGGATTATTGATTATCATATCCCTTATGAATCGTTTAGGTGCTGGAAGCGCGTTCTTGGACCTACCGAACTCATAATCTTTTCTGTTCAATTTCTCGATGTCTCAAAGGCAAGTATTTATTTCTGATTGTACGTTCTTGACTTTGAAAGTAAGATATATGAATGGCATGTTTATTTATATACACTCTGGGGCGGTCCGACAGGTCCCCTGAGGGTTTCATAGCCTTTGGTGCGATTCCACGGATAATTTGGGTTAACTACTCTGGGGCGGGCCGACGGGTCCCCTGAGGGTTCCGTAGCCTTTGGTGTGGTTCCATGGTTGATCATGTATGCATTGTTGTGATGCTACGAGATTTAGTTATTCCGGAATACTAGTCTTGAATTGATGAATTGACGGTTACCTTTACTTTATTGTCGAGGAGGATCGGTGTTAGAAGACGGCTACCAAATGTTTCACTTGCGGAAAGAGTGGACACATGTCTCGTTACTGCTGGCGGGCCAATCCCACTCAGAGCCCAACTTCCCAACCAAGTCAACAAGGCTCTGTGCAATCCCCTAGGACGCCTGCTGTTTCCAACTACCGATCTCCATCCCACCAGAACCAACCACCGCTACACGGTGCCGGACGAGGCCATGGGCGCGGCGGAGGTACCTCGTCCTTTTCGGAGTTAGTGCCGTCCCGTGTATTTGAGCTGAAGGCTACGGATGGTCAGTCTGCGCCAGCTATCTCAGGTACCCTTCTTGTTAACTCTCAGCTAGTGCATGTACTATTTGATACCGGAGCCACCCATTCGTTTATATCTTTGGAATGTGTTGAACGCTTAAATCTTGTTTGTGTACCTTGTGATCCCTTTACTGTTAAACTACCCGAGGGTAGTAGATTAGGCGGCGATCAATGGGTTCGAGACTGTCGGATCTGCATCAACAATCATAGTTGGACCGCTGATCTTATAGTCTTTCCGCTCCAGAATGAAGATATCATATTAGGTATGGACTGGATGCCATTGCACAGAACGATCTTGGATACCTACCACTTGACTATTTCCATTTCGGCTCATGACGGTACCACACATGTCATCAGCGGACGTGAACACTTTAGTACGAAAGGGTCTCTCAACATTATCGCATCAGAAGCCCCCTGCAGTTCTCGAAGTGAGTACTATTGGTGTTATGTTCTTCGAGAGGATACTTCTGGCCCGACAATCACAAACATTCCAATGGTGAATGAGTTTCTAGACGTTTTTCCCGATGAACTACCAAGGCTGACACCGCACCGAGAAGTTGACCTTTCCATTGAACTCGAGCCGGGGATGAGACCTATTTCCAAAGCTCCTTACAAGATGGCACCGGCCGAGATGAAGGAATTAAAGATACAGCTCGAAGATCTGTTGGAGAAAGGGTTGATCCGCCCAAGCACCTCGCCGTGGGGCGCGCTGGTACTTTTCGTTAAGAAGAAAGACAACTCTCTACGCTTGTGCATCGACTACAAGGAGATGAATAAAATTACTATCAAGAATCGTTATCCACTACCAAGAATTGATGACCTCTTGGATCAATTACAAGGAGCAGTCGTGTTTTCATAGATCGATTTACGGTCCGGATATCACCAATTGAGGATTCGGGAGTAAGATATACCCAAGACTGCATTTCGGTCGAGGTATGGGCATTACGAGTATATCGTGGTATCATTCGGGTTGACTAATGCCCCAGCCATTTTCATGGAACTGATGAATAGAGTTTTGATTGATTTCCTCGATAAATGCATGGTGGTTTTTATCGACGACATCATCATATATTCTCGAAGCCGACAGGAACATGAGAAACATTTGAGGCAAGTGCTGAGCGTGTTAAGGAAACACCAACTTTATGCGAAACTGTCCAAGTGCGAATTCTGGATGCCGGAGGTAATTTTTCTCGGACATATTATCTCGGCGGAAGGTGTCAAGGTCGACCCACAAAAGATCGAGACAATAACGAGTTGGGAACCGCCGAAGAACGTCAAAGAGGTTAGGAGTTTCCTAGGATTGGCGGGTTACTATCGAAGATTCGTCGAGGCCTTTTCCTATATCGCCCGACCATTAACGAACCTACTGAGAAAGAGCACCAAATTTGTATGGACTGAAGACTGCCAGAAGAGCTTCGACGAGCTCAAGAGTAGGCTAATTACTGCCCCAGTACTAGTGTTACTGCAGGGTAAGAAGGATTCACTATATACACGGATGCATCTAAGCACGGACTAGGGTGTGTCTTCATGCAGAATGGCAGAGTCGTTGCGTATGCTTCCTGACAACTAAAGCCATAAGACGGAAGAATCGAAAAAGCAGAAGGTCGCGGGAAATTTTTCTGGATCTAAGAGTGGCAACTTCCAGATGTCACATACGACTAACCGTTCTACCGGACAGTCGTCACGTTCTGCTAAAGGAAAGAGGGGTTTTCGTTCTGCCCCGGGCACTACAAATCGCACGGTAACTTGCTATAATTGTGGCCGTCGAGGCCATGTTAATTTGGAGTGCAATTTTCCGCCGTTGAAGTGTCACACTTGTGGACAGATAGGACATAGAGAGGCTTATTGTTCCGAACCAAATCAGACTTTGGACACTCGGGCTTCTGCCCCAGCACCACTTGACCAAGGCGTTAATCAGCGGCAATCTTTTGGTCAATCTCAGCAGAGTTACGGCAGGGGCCGGGGACGGGTTCAGAACACTGGAGGGGGGAACTCTAGCGTCGGTTCGGTACAACCGCGGGTCTATGAGATGCGTTGATCAGACGAACCCGATGCAGCGGTGGCTTCGGGTACCATTTATATTTTATCTCATCCAGTCCGTGTGCATTTTGATACGGGTGTTATGCATTTTTTTATTTCCTTGGAGTGTGTACGCCGTTTGAATATAACTTGTATGACTGCTTGCGATCCCTTCATTGTGAAACTACCTAGCGGGGATAGAATTGTGGGAAACCGGGAGATTAAAGATTTTCCGATGATTATATCTGGTATGGAATGATGATCGAATCTGATTGTAGTTGATATGGTAGGCGAGGACGTGATCCTCGGTGAAGATTGGCTTGATAGTCACCAAGCGATTATGAATTACCGTACTAAAGTTATCACCATGATGACTAAAGACGGAACTGAGTACTCATTTTTGGGATGTAAGTCGGGCCAATCCAAGTTACTTATCAGCGCCATGAAGGCCGTAAAACTTTTAAATAAAGGTTATACGGGCTATTGGTGTTATGCCTTGAAAACGGAAAGGAACGAAGTCGATTTCTCTTTGATACCGGTTGTTAATGAGTATCCCGATGTTTTTCCAGACGATCTCCCAGGATTACCGCCAGATCGTGAGATAGAATTTTCTATGGACTTAGAGCCATATGAGATAAATTATCCTACTCACGACTTGGAGTTGGCCGCAATTGTCTTCGCACTCAAGATTTGGCGGCATTACTTGTATGGTTCTCCGTGTCGGATTTATACCGATCACAAGAGCCTAAAGTATATTTTCAGTCAGAAAGATCTGAATATGAGACAAAGATGCTGATTAGAGTTGATTAAAGATTATGATTTGTAAATTCTTTACCACCCCGGAAAAGCCAATGTCATCGCAGATGCTTTGAGCCGCAAATGGGCATATCTTCAAATGCTCGAGGTTCTTACATCTCAGACGAAGATTCGTCAGGATTTAATCGAGCAAGGGATAGAAGTTTGGCTTTAACGAGTACAAGGACAATTGTGTACTCTAGAAATTACTTCGTCCTTCGTGGACGACATCAAAGGGAAACAGTGGACTGACCCGATGATCTCTAAACTGAAGGAAGATGTAATTAAAGGAAAAACTCCTGGCTTTGTGGTTCACGAGGATAGTATTCTCAGATTTCAGGGCAGGCTTTGTGTTCCGTATGATCTATAGTTGAGGCAGAGAATTCTCCGAGAAGCCCATGCTACGCCTTACTCAATCCACCCCAGAACGAGTAAGATGTATAAGGACTTGAAACAAAATTTTTGGTGGAACAACATGAAGAAGGATGTCACGGAATTTGTACTGTGGTGCTTGACGTGTCAACAAGTCAAGATCGAACATCAATGACCAGTGGGGTTGTTGAAGCCGCTTTCCATTCCCGAGTGGAAGTGGGAAGACATCTATATGGATTTCATCACTGGCATGCCGAGAACTAGGTATGATTTGGGTAATCGTCGATCGGTTGACCAAGTCTACACACTTCTTGGGTATTAAGGATACTTGGGGACCGGATAGATTGGCTCGAACTTTTATAGATGAGATCGTAAGATTGCATGGTGCCCCCAAGAACATTGTTTCTGACTGATATGGTCGTTTCGTATCGCATTTTTGGCAGGCCGTTCATCAGGCTTTGGGTACTGAGTTGAGATTGAGCACTTCCTTTCATTCTCAGTCAGACGGTCAGACAGAGAGGACGATCCAGACGTTGGAAGATATGTTGCAAGCTTGTGCCTTAGATTGGAGTAATGATTGGGAGCTTCACTTGCCGTTGATCGAGTTTGCCTATAATAATAGTTGGCATGCGTCGATAAAAATGGAACCATTCGAGGCACTTTATGGTAGGCGATGTAGGTCGCCATTATGTTGGGATGAGGCTTCAGAACTAATTGGAATGGAACCGGATATGTTGATGGAGACTAAGGAAAAGATTTCTATACTCCGGGACCAATTGCTGACTGCCCAGAGCCGTCAGAAATCTTATGTTGACACTCGTCGTCGACCTTTGGAGTTCGAAGTGGGGGATCATGTCTTACTCAAGGTGTCGCCGACCAGAGGGGTTTTACGCTTCGGGAAAAAGGGGAAACTTAGTCCGAGGTATATTGGACCTTTCGAGATCTTGGACAGGGTTGGAGATTTAGCATATCGCTTGGCGTTGCCTCCAGCTTTGAGTCACGTCCATAGTGTTTTTCATGTGTCTCAGTTGAGAAAGTACATGCGGGATCCGAGTCACGTTATCGACTATAGTGAGATTGACGTAGCCGAGTATATTACCTTTCCGGAGAGACCCGTGAAGATCCTTGAGCGTCGCGAGAGACAACTTCGGCATAAGACCATTCCACTGGTTAAAGTGCAATGGTGGAGACATGGAGCCGAAGAGGTGACTTGGGAAACGAAAGAGAAGATATGGTCGGAGTACCCCGAACTTTTTATTTCTTAAGTTTCGGGACGAAACTTCTTTTTAGAGGAGGAGAATGTAATACCCGTACTTTTATTGACTGTTTGGCCTTGCCGTTTTTCTTATTTCATCGCTTTTTAAACTCTTGGTGATGTTGTCGATATTGTTATAGAGCTTCATATCTTGTTTGGATCACAATCGTGTTGTTTAGACCTTGCGGAAGTTTCCTCGGTCAGAGAAATAATGCACGCTAGGCCTAGGCTAACGCACGCTAATTCTGCTTGAGTAGCGCACGCTTGCCTTGAGCCGTAGCGCGCGCTATGGGACCAGTCAGGTCAGAACCAGTAACTCATACTACTTTCTGGACTGGCAGTTAACGCACGTTAGGAGTTCGTTAACGCACGCTATCCGTGATCAGTAGCGCGCCCTAACATCCGTCTGTAGCGCATGCTAACAGGCTGGTTGGCAGAGGCAGTGAGGTTGTCAGGTTTTCTGGACTATCAAGTAACGTACGCTAGTCTTCGGATAGCGCACGCTATAAGAGTTGCGTAGCGCACGCTAAGATAAGGCAATTAGTGCACGCTAACGGGGCCAGCAGAAGCCACTGGACTACTCGGTGACCTTGCTAGCACACGCTAATAAAGGAGGCGTAGCGTGCGCTAGACTGGGCGGATATATATTGGACAGTTGACTTCCATTTCGTCATTTTTCATCCTTTTCACTTATTTTCGAGGGGAGGAGCTTGGGAGAGGCAATTTTGGGCTATTGGAAGCGATTCTTCTTCAGACAACAACATATTGGGTTGGAGAACAAGGATTTCACAAAATCTAATCCATCCTAACGTCCAAATCAAGGTAAAAATCCTTAGAACCCTATTTTTTGGGAATTTTGGGGGTTTTTCTAGATTCGTCCGATTTATCCGTTTTGAAGCTTGAGAACCTTGAGATTATGATGTATCTATCCCATATTCATGCTTTTCCTACGATTTTATGGATTGGTTTGTTCCGTCTTCGGACTTGTGGGGGTTTGAGGGATTTTCGAAACTCTAGTTGTGTACCCTTGTATTTTCGTGAATCGTAGACAGGTTTCGGGAATTTCTTCGTGAATTATGAGTATGGATTATTGATTATCATATCCCTTATGAATCGTTTAGGTGCTGGAAGCGCGTTCTTGGACCTACCGAACTCATAATCTTTTCTGTTCAATTTCTCGATGTCTCAAAGGCAAGTATTTATTTCTGATTGTACGTTCTTGACTTTGAAAGTAAGATATATGAATGGCATGTTTATTTATATACACTCTGGGGCGGTCCGACAGGTCCCCTGAGGGTTTCATAGCCTTTGGTGCGATTCCACGGATAATTTGGGTTAACTACTCTGGGGCGGGCCGACGGGTCCCCTGAGGGTTCCGTAGCCTTTGGTGTGGTTCCATGGTTGATCATGTATGCATTGTTGTGATGCTACGAGATTTAGTTATTCCGGAATACTAGTCTTGAATTGATGAATTGACGGTTACCTTTACTTTATTGTCGAGGAGTATTGTGTTTCATATTTGATATACTTGCACTAGCTATTCGACGGCTAACCCCTTTATAGGGGAAATACTTTTTATGTATTTCATGTTCCAGGAGGGCGGATAGGTAGGTATCGGGTAGGCACCAAGATGATGGGCAAGCGTGATACTGTGTTTTATCTCCAGTCATGTCTTGTGTTCCTCCATTCAGTGTTGTTGTACTGGAACAGTTATTGAATACTCGAGTATTGTTTATTTTCAGTCTTTCTTGATATTCCGGCCTGTGTTGCCGAGGTCTTGATTTTGTACTGTGATGTATTTGGATACATTGGATATGGTTTGAATACCCTTTGTATTGTCTTTCATCTCATTGAGTTTGGACCTTCTCAGTCAAGTTTAATAGTTCCGTGTATGATTAGCATTGTGGGTCCCACAGTGGGGTTCACGACGCTGTAATATACCCTGAATAACTTGGGGTGTTACATTCACGACATAATGGTTCTAAAATGATTCTATCATTCGTTCTCAGTTGGGTTGCGATGCGGGCCACTAGACTGGTTAAGTGTTACCCGCACTCCTTGGTTCCTCCCGTTGTCGACTAAGAAGGACCTATGGAGTCGTGCACAAGGATATTTGATGGAAATGTGTATTTAGTATCTCTTCATTAATATTGGATATTAGATATCTAATTTGCTTTATTAGATAAGTCGGTGCGGTTTTTCGAACTGAAATTAATTTTGGGTGATTAATTTAATTTATAAATAATTATTTCTTGGAGAAATATAATTGTAATATTGTACTTTAATTTATTATATTAATTAATTAAGTATAAATACATTTGAGGTAAGAGGAAGTGTACTTAACGAACTAGACATGCGAACGTTCGGTACACGAACCGAGTGGCTTGGCTCGTTTTTCTCACCAACCTTGGCCGCCCCCCTCTCCATCACTTTCCATGTGAATTCTTCCCTTTTGTTTTGTTGTGTTGTGTGGGGTGTGATATACTTATTTTTTTGTGTTGAAGGCAAAGACATAAGATATCATATTTGATCTCATCTTGATCATATAATAAGATATATACACCTCATAAGTTGAAACACACATACACACACTCAAAGACCATTCGGACGAAGTGAGAAGTGAGGGAGGAGATAATTTTTTTCTTGATTTCTTGTTCATCTTAGAGAGAAAGAAAGAAAAAGAAAAAAGAGAAGAAAAGTACTATATTAATTTCTAGTCGTGTTTCTAGAGAACAAATTGATATAGAATTTTCCAATCAATATCTGCCGCGAGGTGACGTAGAGACACCCGGCATCTTTGGTGTTGAATCATTTTCAAGCCTAAATGAATTGGGTTCGTATTAGTGTTGGTGATACAAAAAAGGAATAGAGGTATTAGATGCTAGGGAACTTTGCAAAGCTTAGCTCGGTATTTCCTTCATGATAAAATTATCAAAGGACTACTAGGGTATGACTTCTTTAATTTTATCTTGGTCTATTTATATTCAATATACGATGCTTGTGTAACACCCCCGATATATTCAGGAATATTACAGTGCCGTAAATCCTTTACATAAGAATTTACAAGGCTGAATAAATGAAACGACAATGACAGATACCAACTTATGAAATCACTTGAAATAAAATACGACAATTCTCGTTCAATAACGAAAGCAAAATGTTCAAATGGAGAATATTAATACATCACTGAAATCCAAGCATCACAAATTACGACGTACTCGAGTACTTATTAAATAACCAACAACAGATAATAAACCCGACCGGAACATCACTCTGCACCCTCGTCGTCATGCAACTCCAGTGGTTGTTTTCCCGCTCTCCTGGATCCTGAACATAAACAAATGTTCACCCCCGAAGGGGTTAGCACAACGATGCTAGTACAAGTACCACAACATATTATTCAACATCTCACGAAGAATAATAATAACGTAAATGACAAAAATACCAACGAGTCTTCTCCTACGAGAAACTCATAAATAACATACACAACTGATAATCACAACATGATATCATAACATACACATGGTAATTCTGACGATCCAGCGTTCACTGCCTAGAACCCATGATGATCCCGTCAGACCAACCCGTGGTGGAAAAACCCGTCCGATGATCCAACGCACGCTAGCATCCCCGATGATCCCGTCGGACCAACACGAGGTGGACATACAACAACGACATATATGCATGACAATATGTATAACATTAATACGTAAAACAAATAAGGTACTTGCCTCAATTCGAAGACAAGAATACTACTCCAACGAAAAACGAAACACTCGAAGGTCACCCCTTCAATCAATCACGTAGCAAGCTCGAACCTTAACAAAAGAAATAATATAGAATTTATCTCACGTCGTACGAATGTCTACCAATCCAATTTACGGCCGAAAGTTCATAAAACGCAATATGCCTGAACTGCTTAGCGTACACTAAGTATTCTACATAGCGTGCGTTAAGCCTGCTCATTAGCGCACGCAAACAACGAAGCCTAGCATACGCTAACTATGCACGGTTAGTACCTCACTGATCAGCCTACTGACTCTCCTGATGGCCTAACGTACATTACGTACCAAACGTAGCGTACGTTAACTCATGCCCGATAGCGCATGTTAATCTACATAGCTTAGAGCGCGCTAAACGTGTAGGGCAGTACACTACTGGGCAGCAGACTTGATCTAATGGTGATGAAACTCATGAAATCTTCAGTGTTAATACATGTCATCTCCATGCATATCATGCTCATTCGGTTTATGAATGATCTTACGGATAACAACAACTTCAAATTCAAGAATACGTATATTATCATAAAACCATATTCCATTCGATTACAATTCTTCATGCATAATTCGGAAGGCCTAACGGTCGATATCAATACCATTATATCAATCAAACTATCATCTTGTAGTTTGATTAATACTCCATCTTTACAAGATAAATCCTTCCATGATCATTCTCTTAGATTCGTCTAATAATAATGATGTTAAAATCAAGTCCGTGATTACTATGAAGGCATCTTCTAAATTCGGATTATCAATGTCAGAAACTTCCTCTACTTGTTCATCGTAACAAGATTCAAATCATAATGTTTTTAACCAAGGTACTTAAGGCATAATCATCTCAATCCCCTAAACATGATGTGGTTTGGCTAAAATCACCAATGAAACTTAATATCTTGATAGCATAATCTTCATATCCTTAAGAACACGAATTAGAGGTTGAAAGTAGTATAACATACCTTAAGATGAAGAAAAACACCGAGACAACAAGTAGAATATGGCTCCGGTTGCTTGTTTGCCAAATCAAGACGTTTCTCCACTCCAATGATCAAACACAAGTGACATTATATCTCCAATGATCAAGTAGATGTGTTCAAAGTGTGTTTAAGAAAGATATAATGTTCTACGGTCTGTCAAGAACGAAGGATGCTCGAAGGAAATGAGAAGAAAATGGAGTGATGTCCCTTATATAAAGTTTCTGTACAATAGCTGATTAGCGCACGCTATTATACATCCCTTAGCGCACGCTAATAAGCGTTGACTCCAAATCTGTCCAGGTTCGTCCGCGGGAATCTTATCCGGACCCATGTCCCGGTTGGCGCATGTGCTAGTCGCCTAGCTCAATAATTGACTGCCTAGCACATGCAATTCTCCATTCGTAGCGTGCGCTAGTTGGAGCCCGATAACGCACATTAAGTTACATTCTTAGCGTGCGCTATCATGAG
Organism: Orobanche coerulescens; assembly: GCA_033398695.1. Taxonomy (NCBI): domain Eukaryota; kingdom Viridiplantae; phylum Streptophyta; class Magnoliopsida; order Lamiales; family Orobanchaceae; genus Orobanche; species Orobanche coerulescens. The sequence goes on from CM065801.1 coordinate 186,589,611, forward strand.
TTTGCATGAGAATTTTTGCATGTTGTTATACTTATGTACAAAGATACCAATGTGAGAAATATCATATTCCAATTATCGAGATCACAATTCCGAATAATATAGGATTCAAATACAGATGAAATACACAATAATAAATCCGGATATTACATACTCTCCTACTAAAAAGGAGTTTCATCCCGAAACTCAATACGAAAATAACTCTGGATATCTAGACTTCATGCTATCTTCCGTTTCCCAAGTGGATTCTTCCACCCCGTGGCGTGACCACTGAACTTTGACCAAAACGATTGGTTTGTTCCTCAACTGCTTAACTCGACTCTCGAGTATCTTGACCGGTCTTTCTTCAAACGTCCCATCCTGAGCGACTTCGATCTCGCCGAAATCAATGACATGACTAGGATCCGGTATATATCTCCGTAATTGTGATACGTGGAACACGTTATGAACATGGCTCAACGACGGCGGCAATGACAATTTGTATGCCAACTCTCCAACTCTCTCAACGATCTCGAATGGTCCCATATATCTCAGCTTTCCCTTCCTTCCAAAATGAAAGATTCCCCGAGTAGGAGAAACCTTTAAAAGTACGTGGTCTCCCGTACTAAACTCCAATGGGCGACGGCGTATATCTGCGTAAGATTTCTGGCGACTCTGGGCGGTCAACAGCCTTTCACGAATCAAGGCTATCTTCTCTCGTGTCTGTACGATCAACTCTGGTTCTGTCCCGATCAAGTCTGATGCATCGTCCCAAGATAGGGGCGATCTGCATCTCCTCCCGTATAATGCCTCAAACGGTGCCATCTTAATGGAAGCATGGCAACTATTGTTGTAGGTAAATTCAATCAACGGTAGATGAACTTCCCAATCGTTTGACCAATATAAGGCACAGGCCCTTAGTATGTCTTCCACCGTTTGAATGGCCCTCTCGGATTGTCCGTCAGTCTGCGGGTGATAAGCTGTGTTGAAGTTCAATTCGGTCCCCAAGGCCTTATGAACTGCTTTCCAAAAGTGAGACACAAAACGGCCATCTCGATCAGAAATAATGGTCTTTGGCGTACCATGCCGTCGAACTATCTCTGAAATAAATACTCGTGCCAACCTTTTGGTCCCCACATGTCTTTAATGCCTAGAAAATGAGCTGATTTGGTTAAACGGTCAACTATCACCCAAATCATGTTCATTCCTGTCTTGGTTCTCGGCATACTAGTGATAAAGTCCATCGATATGTCCTCCCACTTCCATTCAGGAATCGGGAGCGGCTTCAACATTCCAGCAGGTCGTTGATGCTCGATCTTAACCTGCTGACAAGTCAAGCATTTCGAAACATAGTCCGCTACATCTTTCTTCATGTTGCCCCACCAGAAATTCTGCTTCAAGTCCTTATACATCTTACTGGTGCCTGGGTGGATAGAATATGGCGAGCTGTGAGATTCCTTCATAATCGTCTATTTCAGAACATCGACATCGGGAACGCAGAGTCGGTTATGAAATCTCAAAACTCCATCATCATGAATTACGAATCTGGGGGCCTTCCCCTTGATCACTTCATCATGTAACCGAATCATCAGAGGATCATCTGCCTGCTTTGATTTGATTTCTTCGGTTAATGATGAAGTTATTTCTATCACGCACAGATGTCCTTGGATTCTTTGTAACCATACTTCAATTCCTTCTCGAATCATTTATCGTTTAATGCTGAGTTGGGAGATCAGAGTCTCTAGCATTTGGATAGAAACAGGCTTGCGGCTGAGTGCATCAGCCACTACATTCGCTTTGCCTGGATGATACAAAATTTCCAAGTCGTAGTCCTTAATCAACTCTAACCATCTTCTTTGCCGCATGTTCAACTCTTTCTGACTGAAGATGTATTTGAGACTCTTGTGATCCGTAAAGATCAAACAGTGAGTCCCGTACAGATAATGTCTCCATATTTTCAAAGCAAAAACTACTGCTGCTAGCTCCAAATCATGCGTTGGGTAATTTAATTCATAAGGTTTCAGCTAGCGTGATGCATAAGCGATCACCTTTTCATTCTGCATCAATACGCATCTGAGTCCTTGGTTTGAAGCATCACTGTAAACTATAAATCCTCCAGTTCCCTGTGGGAGTGATAAAATCGGTGGCGTCATCAATCTCTTATTTAATTCATCAAAGCTATTCTGGCACAACTCGTTCCATTCAAACTTTTGTGTTTTCTGCAGTAGTCGAGTAAGTGGACGGGAAATTTTGGAAAACCCTTCCACGAACAGACGATAATACCCAGCAATTCCTAAGAAACTTCGGACTTCTTTCACGTTCTTTGGAGGCTCCCAATCCATAACCGCTTCGATCTTCTGAGGATCTACTCGGACTCCTTCAACTGATAGCACATGACCGAGGAACATTACTTCCTTTAGCCAAAATTCACACTTAGAGAGTTTGGCGTACAGTTGCTCGCTTCTCAAAAGTTCTAATACAATCCGCAAATGCTGTGCATGCTCTTCCGGGCTCTTAGAATACACCAGAATGTCATCAATGAACATGACCACAAATTTATCCAAATATTCGATGAACACTCGGTTCATCAATTGCATGAATACAGCAGGTGCATTAGTGAGACCAAACGACATCACTACAAACTCATAGTGTCCGTAGCGAGTTCTGGACGCTGATTTTGGAACATCAGATTCCTTAATCCTCAGCTGATGATATTCTGGTCTCAGATCGATTTTAGAAAATACTGTTGCTCCTTGCAACTGATCAAACAAATCATCAATATGTGGGAATGGATACTTGTTCTTAATCGTGATTTTGTTCAACTCTCGATATTCAATACACAGTCGAAGCGATCCATCCTTCTTCCGGACAAAAAGAACTGATGCTCCCCAGGGTGAAACGCTTGGCTGGATATAGCCTTTGTCTAGTAACTCCTCCAGCTGCTTTTTAAATTCATACATATCGGTAGGTGCCATATGATACGGTGCTTTAGAAATTGGTGTAGCTCCGGGTTCCATCTCAATGGTGAATTCTACATCCCGTCATGGAGGTAGTCCAGGTAAATCGTTAGGAAATACATCCAGAAATTTGTTCACAACAGGAATGGATGAAAGTTCCACAATTTCATCTTCTTTCTTCATTGCATAGCACCAGTATCCGGTACAACCCTGTTTCAACAATTTGACAGCTTTCATCGCCTTGATCAACTTTCTTAAGCTTCCTGGTTTTCACCTTTCAAACAATATTTCGGAACCATCGTCAGCGATCAACGAGATATTCCTCCTTCGGTAGTTTACAATAGCTCCATATCGATTAAGCCAATCGTCTCCGAGTATCAGGTCATCTCTTTGCATTTCTATCACAATCACATTTGAGAGCCACTCTCTGCCTCCAAGTGATACACGGAAATCTCTAGTTTCTAAGTTTCCAACAATTCTCTCTCCACTCGGTAAACCAACAACATAAGGTTCACAATTATGAAAACCAGAAACATTCAAACGTTTTACACAAGATAAGGATATAAATGAATGCGTAGCTCCTGTATCGAATAAAACGCTAACTGGATGGGAAAGGATCTGAATAGTACCTGATGCGACAGCAGCATCCTGATCGTCTGTTCTTCTCATCTCATACAGACGTGGGGGAACAGATCCAGCACTCGATGTACCCTTTCGGTCCCACTGTCCTCTGCCTTGTCCGCGGCCAAAATTCTGAGGCATCTGTACACTTTGCTGCGTCTGTTGGATACTAGCTTCCTTCTGAACTGGCTGCTGTGTACGGGCTCTAAAAGACTTTGCAGCCTCTTCACAGAACACCGCACGATGTCCCTCCCGTCTACAATCAAAACAAGTCACGTCAGGTAAGGGGCAATTCCGTCGATAGTGCCCTGTCTGGGCACAGTTAAAGCATTTCCTGGTGACATCTGTCATGGTTGATGCTGCTCCAAAGTTCTTTCCGCTCCTAGATGGGTGTGGAGGTTTCTTGAAAAAATTAAAAGATGACTGGGTCTTGCGGGGCCCGCTGTTCTTATGCTCTGTAAAAGTACCAGAGACTTTCTGCTTCTTGGATTCCGTAAAGTTCTCCATTGCTGCTTCCTTGATTTTGTACGCCAATGCTTTATCCTGGTATTGGCGGAGAGTGGTACATTCAAAACCGGACATGTACCTCTGGATTTCTGGTTTCATTCTCATATCAAAATGGATCATCATTTCAGCATCTGTTCTGACTAGATGTCGAACAAATGCTAGTTGTTGGTTAAACGTCTTAATTGCCTGAGATACTAGCACATCTGAAGGCTGAGCGGAGAAAAACTCGCGAACCTTGGCTTCCCTCAGAGGGCGAGGGCAGTACTGAGCTTCCATCATCAATTTAAACTCTATCCAATCAGCATCATGGTCTACAGGCCGGATGGCTTCCCACCATTCGGACGCTTCCCCTATCAGAAAGTATTGAGCGATAGAGGCTCTCCGGTCATCTGGGCAGTTAATCCCGGCAAAAATATTCTCCAATTCCTTCAACCAATGATCCTAGGTGGGAGTCTCAGAAATACCATCGAATTTAGGTGGTTACATCTTCGCCACCTCTTGCAGCCATCGGTCACCTCGATTTCCCATATCTGGGATCCCTTGCTGCCTATCTCCGTGCTGTAATCCCACCGCCACTTGCATACGGCCCATGACCTGAGCGAACTGAGTCATCTGGTTCACCATCTGACGAAGGATTTCTGGTACAGCAGGTTCCGGTTCGTTATTGATAGATCTTTGTGGCTCTCCTGAGCTATGAATGGCTTGATTAGAATGTGATGCTTCCCTTTCATCATTCCTTCGTCCGCGTCCGTGACCACGTCTGCCTCTCAACATACTGTAAGCATAAATACTCAATATACAGGAAACAATATCGTTCAAATGTTCAAGTTTAAAGAAATACAACATGTAAAGAACGAGATAGAGTTTAGGAACTTACAACTACCGTTCGCATGAAGACGTAGGCAGTACAGTGATGTCATTCACGACCGGTTACCTAAAAAGACGTATATGACCCCTATTTTAACCCAATGTCCAAGATATCCATAATCTTAGCTCTGATACCATATTCTGTAACACCCCCGATATATTCAGGAATATTATATAAGAATTTACAAGGCTGAATAAATGAAACGACAATGACAGATACCAACTTATGAAATCACTTGAAATAAAATACGACAGTTCTGGTTCAATACCGAAAGTACAAATGTTCAAATGGAGAATATTAATACATCACGGAAATCCAAACATTACAAATTACGACGTACTCGAGTACTTATTAAATAACCAACAACAGATAATAAACCCGACCAGAACATCACTCTGCACCCTCGTCGTCATGCAGCTCCAGTAGTTGTTTTCCCGCTCTCCTGGATCCTGAACATAAACAAATATTCACCCCCGAAGGGGTTAGCACAACGATGCTAGTACAAGTACCACAACATATTATTCAACATCTCACGAAGAATAATAATAATGTAAATGACAAAAATACCAACGCGTCTTCTCCTACGAGAAACTCATAAATAACATACACAACTGATAATCACAACATGATATCATAACATACACATGGTAATTCCAACGATCCAGCGTTCACTGCCGACAACCCACGATGATCCCGGCAGACCAACCCGTGGTGGAAAAACCCGTCCGATGATCCAGCGCAGGCTAGCATAGATCCCCCGATGATCCTGTCGGACCAACACGAGGTGGCATACAACAACGACATATATGCACGACAATATGTATAACATCAATACGTAAAACAAATAAGGTACTTGTCTCGATTCGAAGACAAGAATACTACTTCCACGAAAAACGAAACACTCGAAGGTCGCCCCTTCAATCAATCACGTAGCAAGCTTGAACCTTAACAAAAGAAATAATATAGAATTTATCTCAGGTCGTACGAATGTCTACCAATCCAATTTACAGCCGAGAGTTCATAAAACGCAATCTGCATGAACTGCTTAGCGTACGCTAAGTATTCTACATAGCGTGCATTAAGCCTGCTCGTTAGCGCACGCAAGCAACGAAGCCTAGCGTACGCTAACTATGCACGGTCAGTACCTCACTGATCAGCCTACTGACTCGCCTGATGGCCTAACGTACATTACGTACCAAACGTAGCGTACGTTAACTCATGCCCGATAGCACACGTTAATCTATATAGCTTAGCGCGCGCTAAACGTGTAGGGCCGTACACTACTGGGCAACAGACTTGTTCAAATGGTGATGAAACTCATGAAATCTTCAGTGTTAATACATGTCATCTCCATGCATATCATGGTCATTCGGTTTATGAATGATCTTACGGATAACAACAACTTCAAAGTCAAGAATACGTATATCATCATAAAACAATATTCCATTCGATTACAATTCTTCATGCGTAATTCGGAAGGCCTAACGGTCGATATCAATACCTTTATATCAATCAAAACTATCATCTTGTAGTTTGATTAATACTCCATCTTTACAAGATAAATCCTTCCATGATCATTCTCTTAGATTCGTCTAATAATAATGATGTTAAAGTCAAGTCCATGATTACTATAAAGGCACCTTCTAAATTCGGATTATCAATGTCAGAAACTTCCTCTACTTGTTCATCGTAACAAGATTCAAATCATAATGTTCTTTATCAAGGTACTTAAAGCATAATCATCTTAATCCCCTAGACATGATGTGGTTTGGCTAAAATCACCAATGAAACTTAATATCTTGATAGCATAATCTTCATATCCTTAAGAACACGAATTCGAGGTTGAAAGTAGTATAACATACCTTAAGATGAAGAAAAACACCGAGACAACAAGTAGAATCCGGCCCCGGTTGCTTGTTTGCCAAATCAAGACGTTTCTCCACTCCAATGATCAAACACAAGTGACATTCAATCTACAATGATCAAGTAGATGTGTTCAAAGTGTGTTTAAGGAAGATATAATGTTCTCTGGTCTCTCAAGAACGAAGCATGCTTGAAGGAAATGAGAAGAAAATGGAGTGATGTCCCTTATATAAAGTTTCTGTACAATAGCTGATTAGCGCACGCTATTATACATCCCTTAGCGCCCGCTAATAAGCATTGACTCCAAATCTGTCCAGGTTCGTCCGCAGGAATCTTATCCGGACCCATGTCCCGGCTGGCGTATGTGCTAGCCATCTAGCTCAATAATTGACCGCCTAGCGCATGCAATTCTCCATTCGTAGCGTGCGCTAGTTGTAGCCCGATAACGCACGTTAAGTTACATTCTTAGCGTGCGCTTTCACGAGTTTGCATGAGAAATTTTGCATGTTGTTATACTTATGTACAAAGATACCAATGTGAGAAATATCATATTCCAATTATCGAGATCACAATTCCGAATAATACAGGATTCAAATACAGATGAAATACACAATAATAAATTCGGATATTACATACTCTCCTACTAAAAAGGAGTTTCCTCCGGAAACTCTAGACGAAAATAACTCTGGATATCTGGACTTCATGCTATCTTCCATTTCCCAAGTGGCTTCTTCCACCCCGTGGCGTGACCACTGAACTTTGACCAAAACGATTGGTTTGTTCCTCAACTGCTTAACTCGACTCTCGAGTATCTTGACCGGTCTTTCTTCAAACGTCCTATCCTGAGCGACTTCTATCTCGCCGAAATCAATGACATGACTAGGATCCGGTATATATCTCCATAATTGGGATACGTGGAACACGTTATAAACATGGCTCAACGACGGCGGCAATGCCAATCTGTATGCCAACTCTCCAACTCTCTCAAGGATCTCGAATGGTCCGATATATCTCGGATTCAGCTTTCCCTTCCTTCCAAAACAAAAGATTCCCCGAGTAGGAGAAACCTTTAAAAGTACATGGTCTCCCGTACTGAACTCCAATGGGCGACGGCGTATGTCGGCGTAAGATTTCTGGAGACTCTGGGCGGTCAACATCCTTTCACAAATCAAGGCTATCTTCTCTCGTGTCTGTATGATCAACTCTGGTTCTGTCCCGATCAAGTCTGATGAATCGTCCTAACATAGGGGCAATCTGCATCTCCTCCCGTATAATGCCTCAAATGGTGCAATCTTAATGGAAGCATGCCAACTATTGTTGTAGGTAAATTCAATCAACAGTAGATGAACTTCCCAATCGCTTGACCATTCTAAGGCACAAGCCCTTAGTAGGTCTTCCACCATTTGAATGGTCCTCTTGGATTGTCCGTCAGTCTACGGGTGATAAGCTGTGCTGAAGTTCAATTCGGTCCCCAAGGCCTTATGAAATGCTTTCCAAAAGTGAGACACAAAATGGCCGTCTCAATCAGAAATAATGGTCCTTGGCATACCATGCCATCGAACTATCTCTGAAATAAATACTCGTGCCAACCTCTCTGGTCCCCACGTGTCCTTAATGCCTACAAAATGAGCTGATTTGGTTAAACGGTCAACTATCACCCAAATCATGTTCATCTTGGTTCTCGGCATACTAGTGATAAAGACCATCGATATGTCCTCCCACTTCCATTCAGGAATCGGGAGCGGATTCAACATTCCAGCAGGTCGTTAATGCTCGATCTTAACCTGTTGACAAGTCAAGCATTTCGAAACATAGTCCGCTACATCTTTCTTCATGTTGCCCCACCAGAAATTCTGCTTCAAGTCCTTATACATCTTACTGGTGCCTGGCCGGTGGATAAAATAGGTCGAGCTGTGAGCTTCTTTCATAATCGTCTGTTTCAGAACATCGACATCGGGAATGCAGAGTCGGTTCTAAAATCTCAAAACTCCATCATCATGAATTACGAATTCGGGGGCCTTCCCCTTGATCACTTCATCACGTAACCGAATCATCAGAGGATCATCTGCCTACTTAGATTTGATTTCTTCGGTTAATGATGAAGTTATTTCCATCACGCACAGTTGTCCTTGGACTCTTTGTAACCATACTTTAATTCCTTCTCGAATCATTTCTCGTTGAATGCTGAGCTGGGAGGTCAGAGTCTCTAGCATTTGAATAGAAACAGGCTTGCGGCTGAGTGCATCGGCTAATACATTCGCTTTGCCTGGATGATACAAAATTTCCAAGTCATAGTCCATAATCAACTCTAACCATCTTCTTTTCCGCATGTTCAACTCTTTCTGACTGAAGATGTATTTGGGACTCTTGTGATCGGTAAAGATCTGACAGTGAGTCCCGTACAGATAATGTCTCCAGATTTTCAAAGCAAAAACTACTGCTGCTAGCTCCAAATCAGGCGTTGGGTAATTCACTTCATAAGGTTTCAGCTGGCGTGACGCATAAGCGATCACCTTTTCATTTTGCATCAATACGCATCCGAGTCCTTGGTCTGAAGCATCACTGTAAACTATAAATCCTCCAGTTCCCTGTGGGAGTGATAAAATTGGTGCCGTCGTCAATCGCTTCTTCAATTCATCAAAGCTATTCTGGCACAACTCGTTCCATCCAAACTTTTGTGTTTTCTGCAGTAGTCGAGTAAGTGGACGGGAAATTTTGGAAAACCCTTCCACGAACCGACGATAATACCCAGCAAGTCCTAAGAAACTTCGGACTTCTTTCACGTTCTTTGGAGGCTTCCAATCCATAACCGCTTCGATCTTCTGAGGATCTACTCGGACCCCTTCAACTGATACCACATGACTGAGCCACATTACTTTCTTTAGGCAAAATTCACACTTAGAGAGTTTGGCGTACAATTGCTCGCTTCTCAAAAGTTCTAATACAATTCGCAAATGCTGTGCATGCTCTTCCGGGCTCTCAGAATACACCAGAATGTCATCAATGAACACGACCAAAAATTTATCCAAATATTCGATGAACACTCGGTTCATCAATTGCATGAATACAACAGGTGCATTAGTGAGACCAAACGACATCACTACAAACTCATAGTGTCCGTAGCGAGTTCTGAACGCTGATTTTGGAACATCATATTCCTTAATCCTCAGCTGATGATATCCTGAGCTCAGATCGATTTTAGAAAATACTGTTGCTCCTTGCAACTAATCAAACAAATCATTAATCTGTGGCAACGGAAACTTGTTCTTAATCGTCATTTTGTTTAGCTCTCGATAGTCAATATACAGTCGAAGCGATCCATCCTTCTTCTGGACAAAAAGAACTGGCGCTCCCCAGGGTGAAACGCTTGGCTGGATATAGCCTTTGTCTAGTAACTCCTCCAGCTGCTTTTTCAGTTCATACATCTCGGTAGGTGCCATACGATATGGCGCTTTAGAAATTGGTGTAGCTCCAGGTTCCAGCTCAATGGTGAATTCTACAACCCGTCGTGGAGGTAGTCCAGGGAACTCGTTAGGAAATACATCCAGAAATTCGTTCACAACAGGAATGGATTAAAGTTCCACAATTTCGTCTTCTTTCTTCATTGCATAGCACCAGTATCCGGTACAACCCTGTTTCAACAATTTGACAGCTTTCATCGCCTTGATCAACTTTCCTGAGCTTCCTGGTTTCCATCCTTCAAACAATATTTCGGAACCATCGTCAGCGATCAGCGAGATATTCCTCCTTCGGTAGTTTACAATAGCTCCATATCGATTAAGCCAATCGTCTTCGAGTATCAGGTCGTCTCCTTGTATTTCTATCACAATCAGATTTGAGAGCCACTCTGTGCCTCCAAGTGAAACAGGGAAATCTCTAGTTTCTAAGTTTCCAACAATTCTCTCTCCACTCGGTAAACCAACAACATAAGGTTCACAATTATGAAAACCAGAAACATTCAAACGTTTTACACAAGATAAGGATATAAATGAATGCGTAGCTCCTGTATCGAATAAAATGCTAACTGGCTAGGAAAGTATCTGAACAGTACCTGATGCGACTGCAGCATCCTGATCGTCTGTTCTTCTCATCTCGTACAGACGTGGGCGAACACATCCAGCACTCGATGTACCCTTTCGGTCCCACTGTCCCCTGCCTCGTCCGTGGCCAAAATTCTGAGGTATTTGTACACTTTGCTGCGTCTGTTGGATACTAGCTTCCTTCTAAACTGGCTGCTGTGTACGGGCTCTAAAAGACTTTGCAGCCTCTTCACAGAACACCGCACGATGTCCCTCCCGTCTACAATTAAAACAAGTCACGGCAGGTAAGGGGCAATTCCGTCGATAGTGCCCTGTCTGGGCACAGTTAAAGCATTTCCTCGTGACATCTGTCATGGTTGATACTGCTCCGAAGTTCTTTCCGCTCCTAGATGGGTGCGGAGGTTTCTTGAAAGAATTAAAAGATGACTGGGTCTTGCGGGGCCCGCTGTTGTTATGCTCTGTAAAAGTACCAGAGACTTTCTGCTTCTTGGATTCCGTAAACTTCTCCATTGCTGCTTCCTTGATTTCGTATGCCAATGCTTTATCCTGGTATTGGCGGAGAGTGGTACATTCAAAACCGGACATATACCTCTGGATTTCTGGTTTCATTCTCATATCAAAACGGATCATCATTTCAGCATCTGTTCTGACTAGATGTCGAACAAATGCCAACTATTGGTTAAACGTCTTAATTGCCTCAGATACTGGAACACCTAAAGGCTGAGCGGAGAAAAACTCGCGAACCTTGGCTTCCCTCATAGGGCGAGGGCAGTACTGAGCTTCCATCATCAATTTAAACTCTGTCCAATTAGCATCATGGTCTACAGGCTGGATGGCTTCCCACCATTCGGACGCTTCCCCTATCAGAAAGTATTGAGCGATAGAGGCTCTCCGGTCGTCTGGGCAGTTAATCCCGGCAAAAATTTTCTCCAATTCTTTCAACCAATGGTCCTAGGTGGGAGTCTCAGAAATACCATCGAATTTAGGTGGTTTCATCTTCGCCATCTCTTACAGCCATCGGTCACCTCGATTTCCCATATCTGGGATCCCTTGCTGCCCATCTCACAACTGTAATCCCACCGCCACCTGCATTCGGTCCACGACCTGAGCGAACTGAGTCATCTGGTTCACCATCTGACGAAGGATTTCTGGTACAGCAGGTTCTGGTTCGTTATTGATAGATCTTTGTGGCTCTCCTGAGCTATGACTGGATTGATTAGAAGGCGACGCTTCCCTTTCAGCATTCCTCCGTCCGCGTCCGTGACCGCAACCACGTCCGCCTATCAACATACTGTAAGCATAAATACTTACTATACAGGAAACAATATCGTTGAAATGTTTAAGTTTAAAAAAATACAACATGTAAAGAACGAGATATAGTTTAGGAACTTTCAACCAACGTTCGCATGAAGACGTAGGCAGTACAGTGATGTCATTCACGGCCGGTTACCTCAAAAGATGTATATGACCCCTAATTTAACCCAATGGCCAAGATATCCATAATCTTAGCTCTGATACCATATTCTGTAACACCCCCGATATATTCAGGAATATTACAGCGCCGTAAATCCTTTACATAAGAATTTACAAGGCTGAATAAATGAAACGACAATGACAGGTACCAACTTATGAAATCACTTGAAATAAAATACGACAGTTCTGGTTCAATACCGAAAGTACAAATGTTCAAATGGAGAATATTAATACATAGCTGAAATCCAAACATCACAAATTACGACGTACTCGAGTACTTATTAAATAGCCAACAACAGATAATAAACCCGACCGGAACATAACTCTGCACCCTCGTCGTCATGCAACTCGAGTGGTTGTTTTCCCGCTCTCCTGGATCCTGAACATAAACAAATATTCACCCCCGAAGAGGTTAGCACAACGATGCTAGTACAAGTACCACAACATATTATTCAACATCTCATGAAGAATAATAATAACATAAATGACAAAAATACCAACGAGTCTTCTCCTACGAGAAATTCATAAATAACATACACAACTGATAATCACAACATGATATCATAACATACACATGGTAATTCCAACGATCCAGCGTTCACTGCCTACAACCCACGATGATCCCGTCAGACCAACCCGTGGTGGAAAAACACGTCCGATGATCCAGCGCACGCTAGCATAGATCCCCCTGATGATCCCTGTAATACCCGGTTGTAATTTAGTAATTATCATTCAGTATTTATCATTCAGTAATTTATACTCAGTAATTTCACTCATTATTGATCATTTGTCACTCAGATTCAGTCATGGTATTCATCATTCAGAGTAATTGTATCGTGTATCAATCGTCATTCATCACTAATCTGATTGGAGTTTCGTGCCGTGTTTATCATCATTGTCATTTTCGTTGCGAGCTGTGCGTGAGGAGTAGCGCACGCTACGTACTCCTTTTAGCGTACGCTAATTGGGTATAGGTAGCGCACGCTACCACTCAGCTTTAGCGCACGCTAAGGTTGCCCTGGATGCAGTCCAGAAGGTACTGGATTGCAGGTGAGTTATAAGTAGCGCACGCTACGAATGGTAAGTAGCGCGCGCTAGTGAATTGTAGTAGCGCACGCTAATATGTGGTGTAGCGCGCTAAGGGCGGTCGAGGTTGAGTCCGGTGGCTCTTGGTGCATCGAATTAATTCGTAGCGCACGCTATGTGTTGTTTTTAGCGTACGCAATCAATATTATAGTGCACGCTAAATAATGGTTGTAGCGCACGCTATCGAGGTCAGATCAGAGGTCAGGCAGTTTCTGGATTCCAGTACTGGGCATCACATAATTCGTTAGCGCACGCTAACAATGGGTTTTAACGTACGCTAGTGGTATGGCCGTAGCGCACGCTACAAAAAGGTACGTAGCGCGCGCTACCGTGTTCGGACAGTGGGTGCTGACTACCCAAATTTCCCGTTAGCGCACGCTACGCATTAGGGCTAGCGCACGCTAACCTGGAGCGACTATATATTAGACGATCAGCTTGAGTTCGTCATTTATCACTCTATTATCATTTCTCTCGTCGGTTCTAGGCGATTTGGGCGATTTTGAGAGTATTCTTCAAGGTGTAATCATCTATCATCATCTTCAAGTCTTTGAGTTGGATTAATCATCTCCTTAACATCAAATCAAAGGTATTAATTTCTTGGATCTAGAATTTCGGATTTTTGGGTTTTCCTTCCGATTTCTTCGTGTAAGCTTGGATTATCATTGGAATATGTTAGATATGGATTATCTACCTTGGATAAATATATTCCTATGGATTTAATGGTTATTTTCGTAATTACTTCAAGAACCCTTGGGGTTGACTTCGGTTAATTGGGGATTTTCCGATTGATGTTGTTGTAATCATGAATTATGGATTCCTAATGGATTATTGATATCATTGAAGTGTTTTGTTAGTTCGAAATACTCAATTTGGTGTTGGTTTCGACCTATTCGGGATTGGATATTTCCGAAGTTGTGTGGTTGGTTATGTATTCGTTGGAATGCCCTATGAGTTTGATTATCGTTGTTTCGACCTTTGGGTTAATCGTGTTTTGTTGCTTGATACGTGTATTGAACGATTGTTGGTAATTATTGTTATTCAAGGTTGTTCGGCGACGGTATCTTGGTTAGGACGTTGTTCGTGGACGGACATTCTTCATCGGTATTGTGTAAGTTAAATCTTACTCGGTTAAAAGGATACTCATTCCTTTTGTTGTTGATTGCTCATAATCATAATTCATTCATCATAATATTAATCATTTTGAGACTTGTAATTGTCGAATAATCATTTCATTCACGAGGAGCAGCGGTTCCAAATCATTTCATTGGGTTATCAATCACGTCACTATTACTTTCATATCGGTGAGTCATCTTGGCCTTGTCTAATTATTATTCATTGATATTCATCATGGTCATTCTCGTTCATGTGACCTTCCGGGTTCATATTGCGTGGCCGGGTGTGGCTGTGTGGAATTTTTAGTCGGGCACACGATGGTCATGTATTGGGTTCACCGATACATCGGACCGTGCACACAGTAACGCTTACCTCCGTGAGACTAATTAGGTACAAGGACGGGTGTGTCCGGTCATTCGTCTTGTACACTTGCACAGGACATTACGGGCGTACTATGATACTCCTCTTGCGTAATTCATAATTAAGAATATTTCATAACTTCGGTTAATTCATGATTGTGTAATTTCAACTCTTGAGGATTGTTGTTACGTATGGCCGACCCGTTGGGATTTTGTTCTCGAGTCACGACAAGGCAAAGGCGGGAAGAGCATGTTGGCGGCGAGTCGAGTGATACTAGTAGGGGGCCCCAGTCATTCCGTTTGTTCATCATCTTGATCATTTTAGTTATTCCGTCATTTGTATTTTCCGCTGCTAATTCCGTTTGAGATGTTTATTTATTCGGGGTGGTGTATTTTATCTTCATATAAAATATACTAGTATTGATATTGTCTGGTGTCTTTGTACTTAAACTCCTCATCGGAGTACTTGGTAATATAATGTGGTTCGGTACTACAATTATATTATTTAATTCATCATTTTCATTCGCCTGGTGGGTCCCAGTCGGGGATTCACGACACTGTAATATCCACCTAGTTTGGGGTGTTACAGAGTTGGTATCGGAGCATGGTTTTGAATACTACCCTCCAAGTCATGTCTCGTTTGAAATCATCGTCATCGGACTAGTATCATGGGACTTTCGCGTCACGTGTGACCTGTGCAAATGCCGAGCCAATCAGACCAAGAACTGTAAGATTTCTAATGCCATGGTATAATTTCTGGCAATAATCATTCATTCATAATTCATCAGTTAACAATCCTCAATCATCATTGTCACTTTGACCAGGACGGTCAAGTTAACTCATTAATCACTCAATTCATTTCATTATTCAGTTGTTGATCAGGAAGATCAAATCATTAATCTTGTTAACTCATTCAAGATAATCATTTCAGTAACTTCATCAGATAATCATGTCACGTCAATTAATCATTCATGTAATCGCTGTATTTGAGCGCGTATGCTCATTTTCATCATTTCATAATATAATCATAATGTGATACTCATGCGAGATATATAATCATCATATGACTTTCCACTTCAGTATGGAAAGGGCTGGCAGAGGACGTGGAGGACGAGGTCGTGGAGCGGGCCGAATCCCGAGAGCTCGTGTGAATACACGTGCAAACGCGAGGAATAATGCTAATTCATCGAGCAGCGATGCTGCCACTCATTCACCTGGACGCGATCATTCACTATCGGGGAGTCGTACCCAGGACACGGCTCAGTCAGAGGGTGTCCGGGTTGACCCACTCGCTTTTATGCAGGGCATGATGGCCCAAATGACCCAGATGGCACAACTGATGGAGACAATGCATAACTCCGTCAATCAAAATCAGCAGGCTCCTCCGCCGCCACCTCAGAGGCAAGAGAGGAATGTGAGTAATATCATCGGCGATATCTCTCGCCAGAGGCCACCTACTTTTGAGGGCTCGTCTGAGCCGGCAGATATCATTCATTGGCTCGAGCATTTCGAGAAGTTGTTTGCTATGGTAGAGTGTCCCGAGGGACACAAAGTTTCTGTTGCGGCTTACTACCTCGGTAAGAGCGCACATTCTTGGTGGTTATCGTTGAAGCCCACCGAAGGATCTTGTACTTGGGATCAGTTCAAGACTCTCATGATGGAGAGGTATTATCCGGCCCCACTCAGAGAGGCCAAGCTGTCAGAATTGCTCACCCCCGACCCCTCAACAGACGAGGATGTTCTCGCCATTGCCGAGAAATTTCAGGAACTTCTCCCTTTCGCCTCATCCATCATTCATTCAGAGGCGGATAAGATCAAGTATTTCAGCAAGAGGCTGAAACCCCGTATGAGACTTCAGTTACTTAATCATAATTACACCACGTTGGCCGAATTCATTGAGAAAGCTCTCACCTACGAGCTTACTGCTAAGGAAATTGCTAAGCAGCAACCTTCGTCTGCTAGCAAGAAATCGAAGAATCGTAATCAGTCTGAAGGCGGTCAGACAACTTTCAAGAAACCCCGTGCGGGCTCTGCTTTTTCTGAGCGACCTCATGTGTTGTCTAAACCCACGGAATCTCAGTCTCGAGCGGCCAGTTCGGCCATCACCCGTTTTAACTGTGGGGATCTTGGTCACCTCAGTACCAAGTGTCCGAGACAGACTATCACATGTCATAATTGTGGAATTGCTGGGCATAAGGCCCGTTTTTGCCGTAGGGACTCCAAACCTACTCAGACGTCATCTCAGGCACCTAAGCAGTCAGCCGTTCAGAATCAGGCCACTCAATCAGCGTCGTTTAAAGCAGCGGGAGGCGACTAAAGGTGGAACTTTTAGCTTGATGAAGCAGGAGCGTCGGTCAGGACTAGCAAGCCCCGAATCTATGAGATGAAGAAGACCGATGATCCAGAGGCCCGAATGATCTCAGGTACACTCGATATTCTATCTCAACCTGTGTGTACACTTTTCGATACTGGTGCATCGCATTCATTCATTTCCGAGTCATGTTTGAGTAGACTACGTCTGGGTAGTGCTACTAGTTGTGAGCCTTATGTCATTGGCCTACCTGATGGTAGACGAATTATCGGTAATCATGATATTCAGAATTGTCCGATTCAGTTTCATGGTCGTGTATGGCCAGCGGACCTAATCATGGTATATTTGCCGAGGGACGACATCATCTTGGGTATTGATTGGATGGATCGTCATGATGCCATGATTAGTGTCCGTAAGCGTATGATCACTATCATTTCAGACGATGGGGTTGAATGTGTGTTTCAGGGAGGTAATCCCGGCTGTTCCGGTAAGGTCATTAATTTGATGAAAGCAATAAGGTTACTCAATCAGGGATGTGTCGGTTATTGGTGTTATATGGCCAAAACCGAGAAGTCATCAGTAATGTTAATGGATATTCCGATGGTGAGGGAATATGCCGATGTGTTTCCAGATGAGTTACCTGGTTTGCTTCCACAGAGGGATGTGGAATTCACGATTGAGTTGGAGCACGAGTCGTCCCGATATCGAAGGCACCGTCTAGGATGCCCCGACCGAAATGCAGAATTAAAGAACCAACTTGAGGAGTTGTTCGAGAAAGGTTATATCCGACCGAGTGCGTCCCGTGGGGAGCACCAGTGTTGTTTGTCAAGAAGAAGGATGGTTCATTCCGCTTATGTATTGATTATCGGGAGTTGAACAGGGTGACGATCAAGAATAAGTATCCCTTACCCCGTATTGATGATCTCTTAGATCAACTTCAGGGAGCTTCAGTATTTTCCAAGATCGACTTAAGGTCTGGATATCATCAGTTGCGGATCCGAGAGTCGGACATCGCAAGGACGGCGTTTCGAACACGCTATGGTCATTATGAGTTTGTGGTTATGCCGTTCGGATTGACTAATGCACCTGCGGTATTCATGGAGTTAATGAATCGGGTTTTCATCGACTTTTTGGATCAGTTTGTTGTTGTCTTCATCGATGACATTTTGATTTATTCTCGTGACCGGGAGGAACACGAGTTTCACCTTCATCAAGTGCTCGACGTGTTGAGACGAGAACAACTTTATGGGAAGTTTTCCAAATGTGAGTTTTGGATTCCGAAGTGACTTTTCTCGGACATGTAATTTCATCAGACGGAGTTCGTGTCGACCCTCAGAAGACGGAGGCTATTCGAGATTGGCTACCTCCGAAGAACGTTAAGGAAATCCGAAGTTTCCTCGGATTAGCGGGTTATTATCGGCGATTTGTAGAAGGATTTTCTAGAATCGCTCAACCCTTAACGAACCTTTTGCGGAAGGATAACAAATACACTTGGTCCAACGCGTGTCAACGGAGTTTTGAGGAACTCAAGAGCCGGTTAATGTCAGCACCTGTACTTTCCTTGCCGCAGGGGACGGAAGGATTTGTGGTCTATAGTGACGCATCCGGACAGGGTCTCGGATGTGTGCTCATGCAGAACGGGAAGGTTATTGCCTATGCTTCACGGCAATTGAGACCTTACGAGGTTAATTATCCGACCCACGACCTGGAGCTAGCAGCCATGGTGTTCGCTTTGAAGATTTGGCGTCATTACCTTTATGGCGTCACCTGTCATATATTCACTGATCATAAGAGTTTAAAGTATATATTTACTCAGAAGGAGTTAAATATGTGTCAGAGACGGTGGTTGGAATTAATCAAAGATTATGATATCGAGATCCTCTACCACCCGGGCAAGGCGAACGTTATGCCGCGCGCCTTGAGTCGTAAGTCCGTTCGGGAGCAGATGCTTGCCCGTTTAACGATTCGAAGGAGCTTGAGATGAATTCCTTAGACCGAGATCGAGTGCGGCCGGCGAGTTCGAGTCGGCTTTGTATGTTAGAGATTTCATCGTCACTCGAGGAGGCAATCCGAGAGAATCAGGCTTCGGACCCATCATTGTTGCGCATCCGAGAGGATGTGGCTCAGGGGAAAGCCCCTGGATTTGTGGTCCACGAGGATGGACTTTTGAGGTTTAAGAATCGGTTGTGCGTACCGGCGAATGACGAGTTGAAAAACTCGATTTTGAAAGAAGCTCATGCTACCCCTTATTCTGTTCATCCGGGGTCTAGCAAGATGTACAAGGACTTGAAACAAAATTACTGGTGGAGTAATATGAAGCGAGAAGTCGCATAATTTGTTTCGAGATGCTTAACCTGTCAACAAGTTAAGATTGAACATCGGCCGTGGGTATGCTGAAACCTCTTCCTATTCCCGAATGGAAGTGGGAAGACATTTCTATGGATTTCATTACGAGTTTGCCGACGAGTCGTCGTGGCATGAATACGATCTGGGTGATCGTGGACCGTTTAACTAAATCAGCTCATTTCCTTGAGATCAAGGAGACGTGGGGTCCCGAGAGACTTGCTCAACTGTTCATCAAAGAGATAGTCAGACTGCACGGTACTCCTAAAAGTATCGTTTCCGATCGTGACGGACGGTTTGTGTCGCATTTTTGGAAATCAGTTCATCGTGCTATGGGGACTCAGCTTAATCTCAGTACCGCTTTTCATCCTCAGTCCGACGGACAATCAGAGAGGACCATTCAGACATTAGAGGACATGTTGAGGGCATGCGTCCTCGATTGGAAAGACGATTGGGAAGCCCAACTACCATTGATCGAGTTCACGTATAATAATAGTTGGCATGCTTCGATCAAGATGGCACCTTACGAGGCCTTGTATGGTCGTCATTGTCGATCTCCGTTGTGTTGGGACGACTTATCAGAATCAATCGGCACCGAGCCCGATATGCTTATAGCCGCCCGTGAGAAGGTAACTTTGATCAGGAGTCGTTTGTTGACAGCTCAGAGTCGACAGAAATCATACGCAGATAACCGTCGTCGACCATTAGAGTTCGAGGCTGGTGACCATGTGTTGGTCAAGGTATCCCCGAGTCGTGGTATCTTCCGTTTTGGGAAGAGGGGAAAGTTGAGTCCGAGGTTCATTGGACCGTTTGAGATTTTGGATCGAGTAGGCGAGTTAGCTTATCGATTGGCTTTACCTCCGGCGTTGAGCCGAATTCATAATGTGTTTCATGTCTCTTAGCTGCGAAAGTATGTTGCCGACCCGAGTCACATACTTCAGTTCGACGAAATCGAGATCGCCGACGATCATTCATATGAGGAGCGTCCTATACGAGTTTTAGAGCGCCGAATCAAACAGTTGAGGAATAAGACGATTCCTTTGGTTAAAATTCAGTGGTCTAGACACGGAGTCGAAGAGGCTACTTGGGAAACCGAGGATAGTATGCGGGAGAGTTATCCCGAGTTGTTTGACACTTAGTTTCGGGGACGAAACTCTTTTAAGGGGGGGTGTATGTAATACCCGGTTGTAATTCAGTAATTATCATTCAGTATTTATCATTCAGTAATTGATACTCAGTAATTTCACTCATTATTGATCATTTGTCACTCAGATTCAGTCATGGTATTCATCATTCAGAGTAATTGTATCGTGTATCAATCGTCATTCATCACTAATAATCGATTGGAGTTTCGTGCCGTGTTTATCATCATTGTCATTTTCGTTGCGGTGTGCGTGAGGAGTAGCGCACGCTACGTACTCCTTTTAGCGTACGCTAATTGGGTATAGGTAGCGCACGCTACCACTCGGCTTTAGCGCACGCTAAGGTTGCCACAGGCTGCGATCCGGAAAGGTCTTGGGTGCAGTGAGTTATAAGTAGCGCCGCCGCTACGAATGGTAAGTAGCGCGCTAGTGAATTGTAGTAGCGCACGCTAATATGTGGTGTAGCGCGCGCTAAGGGCGGTCGAGTTGAGTCCGGTGGCTCTTGGGTGCCTTGGATTAATTCTTAGCGCACGCTATGTGTTGTTTTTAGCGTACGCAATCGATATTATAGTGCACGCTAAATAATGGTTGTAGCGCACGCTATCGAGGTCAGATCAGAGGTCAGGCAGTTTCTGGATTCCAGTACTGGGCATCACATAATTCGTTAGCGCACGCTAACAATGGGTTTTAACGTACGCTAGTGGTATGGCCGTAGCGCACGCTACAAAAAGGTACGTAGCGCGCGCTACCGTGTTCGGACATTGGGTGCTGACTACCCAAATTTCTCGTTAGCGCACGCTACGCATTAGGGCTAGCGCACGCTAACCTGGAGCGACTATATATTGGACAGTCAGCTTGAGTTCGTCATTTATCACTCTATTATCATTTCTCTCGTCGGTTCTAGGCGATTTGGGCGATTTTGAGAGTATTCTTCAAGGTGTAATCATCTATCATCATCTTCAAGTCTTTGAGTTGGATTAATCATCTCCTTAACATCAAATCAAAGGTATTAATTTCTTGGATCTAGAATTTCGGATTTTTGGGTTTTCCTTCCGATTTCTTCGTGTAAGCTTGGATTATCATTGGAATATGTTAGATATGGATTATCTACCTTGGATAAATATATTCCTATGGATTTAATGGTTATTTTCAGAATTACTTCAAGAACCCTTGGGGTTGACTTCGGTTAATTGGGGATTTTCCGATTGATGTTGTTGTAATCATGAATTATGGATTCCTAATGGATTATTGATATCATTGAAGTGTTTTGTTAGTTCGAAATACTCAATTTGGTGTTGGTTTCGACATATTCGGGATTGGATATTTCCGAAGTTGTGTGGTTGGTTATGTATTCATTGGAATGCCCTATGAGTTTGATTATCTTTGTTTCGACATTTGGGTTAATCGTGTTTTGTTGCTTGATACGTGTATTGAACGATTGTTGGTAATTATTGTTATTCAAGGTTGTTCGAGCGACCGTTATCTTGGTTAGGACGTTGTTCGTGGACGGACATTCTTCATCGGTATTGTGTAAGTTAAATCTTACTCGGTTAAAAGGATACTCATTCCTTTTGTTGTTGATTGCTCATAATCATAATTCATTCATCATAATATTAATCATTTTGAGACTTGTAATTGTCGAATAATCATTTCATTCACGAGGAACGACGGTTCCAAATCATTTCATTGGGTTATCAGTCACGTCACTATTACTTTCATATAGGTGAGTCATCTTGGCCTTGTCTAATTATTATTCATTGATATTCATCATGGTCATTCTCGCTCATGTGACCTTCCGAGTTCATATTGCGTGGCCGGGTGTGGCTGTGTGGAATTTTTAGTCGGGCACACGATGGTCATGTATTGGGTTCACCGATACATCGGACCGTGCACACGGTAACGCTTACCTCCGTGAGACTAATTAGGTACAAGGACGGGTGTGTCCGGTCATTCGTCTTGTACACTTGCACAGGACATTACGGGCGTACTATGATACTCCTCTTCAGCGTAATTCATAATTAAGAATATTTCATAACTTCGGTTAATTCATGATTGTGTAATTTCAACTCTTGAGGATTGTTGTTCTATGTAACTGACCCCATTGGATTTTGTTTTCAGGTTACGGCAAGGCAAAGGCACGGGAAGAGCATGTTGACGGCGACGAGTCCCAGTGATACTAGTAGGGGGCCCCAGTCATTCCATTTGTTCAGTCATCTTCAGTCATTTTAGTTATTCCGTCATTTGTATTTTCCGCTGCAAATTCCGTTTGAGATGTTTATTTATTCAGGGTGGTGTATTTTATCTTCATATAAAATATACTAGTATTCGGTATTGTCCTGGTGTGCTGTACTAAAACTCCTCATCGGAGTACTTGGTAATATAATGTGGTTCGGTACTACAATTATATTATTTAATTCATCATTTTCATTCGCGTGGTGGGTCCCATGTAACACCCCCAGGATATCCGAGGTATATTACAGCGCCGTGAATCCCTATATGGGGCCCACCAGGCTGAACAGCATCATACACAACGACCCACAGAAACGATAAAATAACACCACGTCATAAAGACGCAAAACAGAACAATCCACCCGGTTCAACCGGTCAATATAACATCATCATCCAACACAACATGATAAGCAACAATACAATTCAAACGAACAAGAACCCCTTAAGTACTCGAGTACAACTATTAGTTCAAAACCACAAAAGACAAAAAGGTAAAAGACACTAAAACATCACTCGTGCACCATCATCACGCACGTCATCCGTGTCTTGGTCCAAGCCGCTCGTCTCGATGAACGACTGAAATTCATAAAACGAATTTCCCCAAAGCGGGTCCCAGAGGGGTTAGCAATTACGCTAGTACAAGTAACCAGATGAACGACTTACATCTTACACATATAGTAATGCATGCAATTCAAGAAATCATAGTTTCCAAAACGCTCATTTCCGGAGATGCCAATGATCAAACCACATTCGTAAAAATGCACCACAATTAACCGCGGACCCACAGCTTCGTGGATCCCTGCCGAGACCCCGTCGGATCTAACCCACAGTGGTTAAAAGCAAGCTCGCGGTCCACAGCTTCGTGGAACCCTACCGAGACCCCATCGAGTCTAACCCGTAGTGAGCATACACACACACACAATTTCTCATACAAAACTACTATGTCAAGATTGTAAGTTCATAAGGATACTTGCCTTGATTAAATAGACGATGACACGAACGGAACGGAAGGATCAAGCACAACCACGAGGAACCGACGAGAATGAACCTAACGATTCGAATAGCACAATCACAACCACTTCTAAACGATTATGGAAATGGAATACACCCGGAAACCCGCCTACGATTCATGTATATTCGTACCAAAAATAACAACGAGGGCGGACCACAACCAAACCCTCTCGATTCCGTAAAACTCCACAAAATATCCATGAATCCGTAGGGAAACTAAAGATACTAACAATATCAATCGTATACATCATGAATCCACCAACAAAACGGAACGAATCGGAAGAAAAACCCAAAACCCCCAAATTAATCGAAATAGGGTTTTAGAACATTACCTTAGGAGATTCAAGTACCAAGATCCGTAGAACGCGCGTTAGATTGATTATCCGAGCCTCACTACCGAAAAGAAATGATGAAGATCGACCCCCGGATGAAGAACTCTCCCCCTCTATACCCTCTCTCTCTCGCTACTCTCGCGATGCAGATGACAAATGGGGAAAAGCCGGCCGATTTCGTCTAATAAAGACGAATCTGCACAATTGACCGCTTCGTGTGGAGCGGCCACCAAAGTGTGCGCGGCACGAGCCAAGAAAATACTCCCGAGGTTTTCGCGTTGTGCGCGGCACGGCTGCGTGTGCCGCGGCACCGCAGTACAATTGGGTTTTGGTCGCGGAAGACACACGAGTGTGCCGCGGCACCGGACAGTGTGCCGCGGCTTTGGCACAGCGTGCCGCGGCACCGGATGGGTGTGCCGCGGCTGCAGTGCATTGCTCGACCAACATCTGGAGAAATTTGTGTGCCGCGGCGCACGCACCTTGTGCCGCGGCCCACACCCCATGTTGGTTCCCAAAATGATAAAAATGATCCGGAAAGAGAAAAAAACGATAGGAATCCATATTTAGGGACTAATAACACGAAAAGGATCCACAGCAACCCCGAAACGGCGGTTCCGCATCACAATAACGAGAATACAGTTCAACAGTTTGACAGGAAGGACACGCTGAAAAGTACATGAGGGTCACCACGATCGAGAAATACACCAAAAACGAAAATACAAGGGAAAGAAAAATACGGATATTACATTCTACCCCTCTAAAAATAAGTTTCGTCCCGAAACTTAAGAAACAAACAACTCCGGGTACCTAGCCCGCATGCTATCCTCGGTTTCCCAAGTTGCTTCCTCGACACCGTGTCTCGACCACTGCACCTTGACCAAAGGTATGGTCTTATGCCTCAATCGTTTCTCACGATGCTCCAAAATCTTCAAAGGACGCTCCTCAAAAGTAATATCTTGACAATATCAATCTCGCCATAATCGATGACGTGACTAGGATCCTAACATATTTCCTCAATCGGGAAACATGGAAAACGCTATGAACATGACTCAAGACCGGAGGTAACGCCAAACGGTATGCCAACCCACCTACTCGCTCGAGGATCTCAAAGGGGCCGATAAATCTCGGACTCAACTTCCCTTTCTTCCCGAAACGAAAAACTCCCTTCGTCGGCGACACCTTTAGCAAAACGTGGTCTCCCACCTCGAATTCCAAAGGTCGACGACGGACATCAGCATATGACTTCTGTCGACTCTGGGCAGTCAACATCCGTTCTCAAATTAACTCTATCTTCCGCCTCGTCTCTAAAACGACATCCGGCTCGGTCCCGACCAAATCGGACGCCTCATTCCAACAGATCGGTGATCGACATCGCCGTCCGTAAAGTGCCTCATACGGTGCCATCCGAATCGACGCATGCCAACTGTTGTTGTACGTGAATTCGATCAGCGGCAAATGTTCCTCCCAGTCACTACTCCAATCGAGAGCACAGGCACGCAACAAGTCCTCGAACGTCTGGATAGTGCGTTCCGATTGTCCATCTGACTGGGGATGAAAAGAGGTACTCAATTGTAAACGGGTACCCAACGCCTTATGCATAGCCTGCCAGAAGTGCGATACAAAACGGCCGTCACGATCCGAAACAATAGACTTCGGGGTACCATGAAGTCTCACAATCTGCGCGATAAACACACGAGCTAACTTCTCCGGGCCCCAAGTGTCCTTGATGGCCAGAAAATGTGCCGACTTGGTCAGACGATCGACAATCACCCAAACCATATTCATGCCCGACTTCGATCTCGGCAGACTCGTAATGAAATCCATCGATATATCTTCCCATTTCCATTCTGGAACGGGAAGTGACTGCAAAAGTCCGGTCGGTCGCTGATGCTCGATTTTGACCTGCTGACAAGTCAAACATCTCGCTACAAACTGTGCGACCTCATCCTTCATGTTATTCCACCAGAAGTTCCTTCTCAAGTCCTTGTATATCTTACTCGAACCAGGATGAACGGAGTAAGGTGTAGCATGGGCCTCCCGTAAAATATTCTGTCTCAGTGCAGGTCGTTCGGCACACAAAGCCGACTGAATCTCAAAACACCATCCTCGTGAATCACAAATCCAGAGACTTTCCTTTAAGAACGTTCTCTCGGATTTGAGTAATCGTGGATCCTCTAAGCGCTTGACTTAATTTCATCGATCAAAGGCAGCGAAACCTCTAAAGCACGAAGTTGCTCGACGGCTCCGGCAACGAGACCTCAACCTCTAACTCGATCAAAGCCCTCCGAAGCTCGAGACCGAGATGTAAGGATCTCAAGCGTTCGCAACGCAAGCTGGTTTCCGACTCAAGGCGTCGGCCACGACGTTCGCCTTGCCGGATGATAAAGGATTTCGAGGTCATAATCCTTAATCAACTCCAACCACCTCCTCTGCCTCATATTCAATTCTCATTTGGTAAATATGTATTTGAGACTTTTATGATCGGTAAAAATCGACATGCGAGCCGAAAAGATAATGACGCCAAATCTTGAGCGCAAAAGCATCGCCGCTAACTCCAAATCATGAGTAGGGTAGTTCAATTCATACGGCCTCAATTGTCTCGGACGCATAGGCAATGGTCTTGCCGTCTTTGCATCAATACGCACCCAAGACCCTGGCCCGAAGCATCGCTATAAACGGCAAAACCTTCGTTACCACATGGCAACGCCAAAACCGGGGCTGAAGTCAAACGCTTCTTCAGCTCCTCAAAACTCGACTGCCTCTCGTCATTCCAGACGAACCTCTCCGATTTCTGGAGCAACTGCGTAAGTGGCCGAGCCAGTTTCGAGAAACCCTCGACGAACCTACGGTAGTCGCCAGCTAAACCCAAGAAACTACGGAGCTCCTTCACATTCTTGGGCGGTGCCCAATCCAACACGGCCTCAATCTTCTGCGGATCCACACGAACCCCCTCGGCTGAAATCACGTGACCTAAAAACATCACTTCTTTCAGCCAGAACTCACATTTCGAGAACTTTGCATAGAGTTGCTCGGTCCTTAAAATGTCTAATACTATCCGCAAATGATGGGCATGCTCTTCCTCGTTCCTCGAATAAATAAGAATATCGTCAATAAAGACGACGACGCACTTATCCAAATACTTGATAAAAATTTTGTTCATCAACTGCATGAACACCGCCGGCGCATTAGTTAACCCGAAAGGCATAACTACAAACTCATAATGCCCGTATCTCGACCGAAAAGCTGTCTTCGGCACATCGGACTCTCTCACCCGGAGCTGATAGTATCCCGATTTCAAATCAATTTTCGAGAATACCGCAGCTCCCTGCAACTGATCGAACAAGTCATCAATTCTCGGCAAAGGATACTTGTTCTTGATGGTCACCTTGTTTAGTTCGCGATAGTCGATACACAAACGTAGTGAACCATCCTTCTTCCGCACAAACAGGACCGGTGCGCCCCAAGGCGAGGCACTCGGTCGAACATACCCCGATTCAAGAAGCTCACTCAACTGCTTCTTCAACTCGGACATCTCTGAAGGTGCCATGCGATAGGGTGCCTTCGAAATAGGAGCCGCACCCGGCTCTAACTCTATAGTGAACTCGACCTCTCGATCCGGTGGCAATCCCGGTAACTCGTCAGGAAAAACATTAGGAAATTCGTTAACGATTGGAATCTATGAAAGCTCGACTCTACCACTCTCCGCCTTCAAGGCATAGCACCAATAACCAATACATCCCTTTCGCAGGAGTTTCATCGCCTTCAAGGCGTTAATAACGAGTTTCTGGTTCCCCCTCTTTCGCCCGGCGAAAGAGTGCTCGGTGCCATCATCGGCCAACATGGTGATGATTCTCGTGCGGTAGTTCATGATTGCACCATGCCGCTCGAGCCAATCATCACCAAGAATCAAATCCTCACCCTCGATACTCACAACAATAAGATTAGAGGGCCAAGTCCTCTCACAAATAAGCACAGAACAGTCTCGAACCTCCTGATCACCAACGATCCCATCACCGCTAGGAAGCTTAACGATGAAGGGTTCACAAGGCGTCAAACGATCGAGATTCAAACGGCGCACACAATCCAAGGATATGAACGAATGCGTAGCACCAGAATCGAAAAGCACACTGACAGGATGAGAAAGAATATAAACGATTGCACATCGCTACGGTAGCCATTTGGATCATCGGCTCTCCGCATCTCATAGACACGCGGGTGGGCGGGCCGACACCGAAGCTCCCCCTCTTGAGGGCTGACCCGACCTCTCCCGACTAGCACTCGGCGGAGATTGAGGAGCAAACGATCCACGATTCACACTTGGTTCCCTAGGCGAAATCGGCCGGGCACCAAGGATTTTCTCCCTCTCGGCACAGAAAGCAGCTTTGTGACCCGACTGGCCACACTGATTACACGTCAGCAAAGGGTTCGGACAAACACGACTGATGTGGCCCGTACGACCACAATTGAAACACTTCACATCACGAAAAGGAGCACTAGTAGTTCCACGAGGACCCCCAGCGGAACGAGCTGGACCACCGCCGGCGGGGAAGTTAGCAGATTGGGATCTCTGCTGACCCCCACTCTTGTGGCCCGAAAAGTTCCCAGCGGACTTCTGCTTCTTACTCTCGCGGGCCGCCTCACTCGCCGACACCGACATATCATAAGCAAGGGCCCTACTCTGATAATCCTTCAATGTAGTGCATACGAGCCCCGACATATAGTCCCGAATCGGCAACTTCATCCGCCTGGAGAAATGGAAAATCTTGTCACTTTCCTCGACAACTTGGGTCTTCACATAACCCAACTCTTTGTTAAAATCAGCAATAGCTTGAGCTACGGGGATATCCCGTGGTTGAGCATCATAAAAAGCATGTACCCGAGCACATGCGGCCCACGGCAATATTCAGTCTCCATCAACTCTTGAAACTCAGCCCACGTAGCAGCATGGTCTTTGGGCCCAACGGCCTCCCACCAGTCCGTAGCGTCCCTAGTGAGAAAATATTGAGCAATAGGGACTTTACGGTCCTCGGGACAGTTGGTGGCAACGAAGACCTTAGACATCTCCTTGATCCACCCTTCCCAGCCAATCGGGTCTGAAGCTCCCGAACCGAGGAGGATGCATCTTGATGACATCTTGGAGCCAACGGTCCGCTCCGCCCGATTAGCATGGGCTTGATCCGGGTTACGAACACTTTGAGCTATTGCCGCCATTTGGTTCACCATCATTGCATAACGGCCGCAATACCAAGATCGCACGCTCACGAGAAGAAGCATGGCTATGACGGTCGCCCGATCGCCGGCTCAAGATCGTGGCGTGGCCGCCCCATTGCCCCACGTCCCCGCCGCGTCCACGACCACGACCGCGACCACGACCTCTTCCGGCATCCATACCGGAGTTAAATAAGTAGCAAAAGCCATACGAGGATCAGTACAAGAAAAGAACAATTACAAATCGAGAATCAAAGTACGATACAAGGAATTAATGAACAGAGGAAGGAAAACTTACGGACCTTTGGTAATCTGGAATCATGGCAACGTGACGATGATGTGCAAAACCAAACACCACAAGACCCAATGAACCGACAAGCCTAGGTATCCATAAACCTAGAGCTCCGATACCATTTTCGTAACACCCCTGTGATATCCGAGGTATATTACAGTAGTGAATCCCTATATGGGGCCCACCAGTGAAACGACATCATACAACGACCCATAGAAACGATAAAATAACACCACGTCATAAAGACGCAAAACAGAACAATCCACCCGGTTCAACCGGTCAATATAACATCATCATCCAACACAACATAATAAGCAACAATACAATTCAAACGAACAAGAACCCCTTAAGTACTCGAGTACAACTATTAGTTCAAAACCACAAAAGACAAAAAGGTAAAAGACACTAAAACATCACTCGTGCACCATCATCACGCACGGCCGTCATCCGTGTACTGGTCCAGCGCCCGCTCGTCTCGATGAACCTGACCTGAAATTCATAAAACGAATTTCCCCAAAACGGGTCCCCAGAGGGGTTAGCAATTACGCTAGTACAAGTAACCAGATGAACGACTTACATCTTACACATATAGTAATGCATGCAATTCAAGAAATCATAGTTTCCAAAACGCTCATTTCCGGAGATGCCAATGATCAAACCACATTTGTAAAAATGCACCACAATTAACCGCGGACCCACAGCTTCGTGGATCCCTGCCGAGACCCCGTCGGATCTAACCCACAGTGGTTAAAAGCAAGCTCGCGGTCCACAGCTTCGTGGAACCCTACCGAGACCCCGTCGAGTCTAACCCGTAGTGAGCATACACACACACACACAATTTCTCATACAAAACTACTATGTCAAGATTGTAAGTTCATAAGGATACTTGCCTTGATTAAATAGACGATGACACGAACGGAACGGAAGGATCAAGCACAACCACGAGGCAGCGAGAATGAACCTAACGATTCGAATAGCACAATCACAACCACTTCTAAACGATTATGGAAATGGAATACACCCGGAAACCCGCCTACGATTCATGTATATTCGTACCAAAAATAACAACGAGGGCGGACCACAACCAAACCCTCTCGATTCCGTAAAACTCCACAAAATATCCATGAATCCGTAGGGAAACTAAAGATACTAACAATATCAATCGTATACATCATGAATCCACCAACAAAACGGAACGAATCGGAAGAAAAACCCAAAACCCCCAAATTAATCGAAATAGGGTTTTAGAACATTACCTTAGGAGATTCAAGTACCATGATCTGTAGAACGCGCGTTAGATTGATTATCCGAGCCTCACTACCGAAAAGAAATGATGAAGATCGACCCCCGGATGAAGAATTCTCCCCCTCTATACCCTCTCTCTCGCTACTCTCGCGATGCAGATGACAAATGGGGAAAAGCCGGCCGATTTCGTCTAATAAAGACGAATCTGCACAATTGACCGCTTCGTGTGCCGCGGCACAGCCAAAGTGTGCCGCGGCACAGGCCAAGAAAATACTCCCAGGTTTTCGCGTTGTGCCGCGGCACACGGTACAGTTGGGTTTTGGTCGCGGAAGACACACGAGTGTGCCGCGGCACCGGACAGGTGTGCCGCGGCACTGGCCTGGCGCTGTGCCGCGGCACCGGATGGGTGTGCCGCGGCACACGGTACAGATTGCTCGACCAACATTTGGAGAAATTTGTGTGCCGCGGCGCACGCACCTTGTGCCGCGGCCCACACCCCATTTTGGTTCCCAAAATGATAAAAATGATCCGGAAAGAGAATAAAACGATAGGAATCCATATTTAGGGACTAATAACACGAAACGGATCCACAGCAACCCCGAAACGGCGGTTCCGCATCACAATAACGAGAATACAGTTCAACAGTTTGACAGGAAGGACACGCTGAAAAGTACATGAGGGTCACCACGATCGAGAAATACACCAAAAACGAAAATACAAGGGAAAGAAAAATACGGATATTACATCCCAGTCGGGGATTCACGGCACTGTAATATCCACCTAGTTTGGGGTGTTACAATCCCGTCGGACCAACACGAGGTGGACATACAACAACGACATATATGCACGACAATATGTATAACATTAATACGTAAAACAAATAAGGTACTTGCCTCGATTCGAATACAAGAATACTACTTCCACGAAAAACGAAACACTCGAAGGTCACCCCTTCAATCAATCACGTAGCAAGCTCGAACCTTAACAAAAGAAATAATATATAATTTATCTCACGTCATACGAATGTCTACCAATCCAATTTATGGCCGAAAGTTCATAAAACGCAATCTGCCTGAACTGCTTAGCGTACGCTAAGTATTCTACGTACCGTGCGTTAAGCCTGCTCGTTAGCGCACACAAACAACGAAGCCTAGCGTACGCTAACTATGCATGATCAGTACCTCACTGATCAGCCTACTGACTCGCCTGATGGCCTAACGTACATTACGTACCAAACGTAGCGTAGGTTAACGCATGCCCGATAGCGCACGTTAATCTACATAGCTTAGCGCGCGCTAAACGTGTAGGGCAGTACACTACTGGGCAGCAGACTTGATCTAATGGTGATGAAACTCATGAAATCTTCAGTGTTAATACATGTCATATCCATGCATATCATGCTTATTTGGTTTATGAATGATCTTATGGATAACAACTTCAAATTCAAGAATAATCTTATGGATAACAACAACTTCAAATTCAAGAATACGTATATCATCATAAAACCATATTCCATTCAATTACAATTCTTCATGCATAATTCGGAAGGCCTAACGGTCGATATCAATACCTTTATATCAATCAAAACTATCATCTTGTAGTTTGATTAATACTCCATCTTTACAAGATAAATCCTTCCATGATCATTCTCTTAGATTCGTCTAATAATAATGATGTTAAAGTCAAGTCCGTGATTACTATGAAGGCACCTTCTAAATTCGGATTATCAATGTCAGAAACTTCCTCTACTTGTTCATCGTAACAAGATTCAAATCATAATGTTCTTAACCAAGGTACTTAAAGCATAACATCTTAATCCCCTAAACATGATGTGGTTTGGCTAAAATCACCAATGAAACTTAATATCTTGATAGCATAATCTTCATATTCTTAAGAACACGAATTTGAGGTTGAAATTAGTATAACATACCTTAAGATGAAGAAAAACACCGAGACAACAAGTAGAATCCGGCTCCGATTGCTTGTTTGCCAAATCAAGACGTTTCTCCACTCCAATAATCAAACACAAGTGACATTCAATCTCCAATGATCAAGTAGATGTGTTCAAAGTGTGTTTAAGGAAGATATAATGTTCTCTGGTCTCTCAAGAACGAAGGATGCTCGAAGGAAATGAGAAGAAAATGGAGTGATGTCCCTTATATAAAGTTAATGTACAATAGCTGATTAGCGCACGCTATTATACATCCCTTAGCGCACGCTAATAAGCGTTGACTCCAAATATGTCCACGTTCGTCCGCGGGAATCTTATCCGGACCCATGTCCCGGCTGGCGCATGTGCTAGCCGCCTAGCTCAATAATTGACTGCCTAGCGCACGCAATTCTCCATTCATAGCATGGCTAGTTGTAGCCCGATAACGCACGTTAAGTTACATTCTTAGCGTGCGCTATCACGAGTTTGCATGAGAAATTTTGTATGTTGTTATACTTATGTACAAAGATACCAATGTGAGAAATATCATATTCCAATTATCGAGATCACAATTTTGAATAATACAGGGTTCAAATACAGATGAAATACACAATAATAAATTCGAATATTATAGCTTGATCGATCCTTTTAGGGTTTGGCTTTTAACTGGTTAGACATGTTTTATTTTTCCATCGGTTTTAATTACCGGACCCAACAATTACGGCATAGTGAAGGATGGAAAGAATCTAAGTGAACATGGGATTGGTGCGGCAGGCTTCACGGTCAAGGACGTGAGGGTTCTTCCAATATAATGCGGAGACTTGGTGCTTCTGAATTCACTGGCCAAGGAACCAAAAAAGACCTACCCATCATATCTCCCCTAAGTCTCGAGTTATCGAAGAACTGTGGTATCATTATGGAGTTGCTGGATATTGGTACAAGAACAACCATGCAATCAAGCAAGTCGTAACTCACTACAAAAAATATAGAGTGTCTAAAGAAAGGGTTGCTTACTATATGGAGGAAGATGATCTAAATAAGTCCCCCGATGTCAATTTCACAATCACTAATCGTCATATGTGCCACAGTCTATAGAGGCACCCCTTTATGATTGAATACTATAATTATGTTTACTTTCTCATCTACATTTGGCATAGTTACCTCAAGACAATGTGTTGGTGTTTTCTTAATAATGGTGTGATGCAATTTTTTTTCCAAACAAGATATTAATATTACTTACATTATATTCTTAGCTTTATTTCAAAGCACTAAATATTGCTTGAATGCTTATGGTTTGATAGTTTTCTCTCTGGAGGAATGAATCAAGGAGAACTTGAATTTCTTAAAAATATGCTTATATTCATCGAATTAGTCGCCTACCAAACCTCGGTAACTACGATGACTGGGTCCTCCCAACTCATTAAAGAGCAAGGTAATACCTAACCCTTGATGCCTGAATGGTACTCTATTCCCATCTTTCAAGTTACTGATGCTCTATATGCACCTAGAACCCCTTGAACCTTATTAGGATTCAATAATATACGTCGGTGGTTTATATGTTGACACCCAGTATGAGAATGAAATAGAGTTTATGTTATCATTTCTAATGAATGTAAATGTAAACGAATTTTATAAAAACTCATGAGTCAAGTGGAGTATACCTCCCCATTAATATAGGCTTTAGCACGATAGACTAGATCATCCTGGTTGAGATATGATGGTCCGTGTCCTAAAGAACTCGTGCAGACATCCTTTCTTCTGGGTGAAAAGGTGGAGACAACTCAACATAAAGAACATTATTGATGATAATCATGTTCTGCCATCCAAAGAATCGGATACATATCAAATGCACACCACTTGTTTTTGCAAAGTCTGCTCTTTAACCAAAATAGGATCGAGACCTTCCTGCGCTAAAAACCCAAAAGCGAACATTCCATTCTTGCACCGAATACAAGGAGATAATTGTTGGACCATCCATCCAGAGTACCCATTCATGTATTTTATGGTTTTGGTGGATGCTCTAACAAGTTGGTCACATGTCGCTCTCCTATCCATCCATAATGCTGCAGAACTTCCAAGATAATTCATAAGGGCTCACCTCCCTCATCACATCTAAAAGACTTGATGATGTCAAGGAGTTCACATCAAAAGTACTTGAAGTTTATTGCATGATAGAGATCAATCTGCATCGTCTCATCCCATATGCATATGCAAATGGTCTCACATAAATCACCATCAAAAAAATATGTATTGTGATTATGCCATTTGGTTAATGGTACCAATTTGCATATCTTTGTTTGGAATTATGCATTATTGCATGCAACTTTACCTGGTTCGTATATTTTCAACCCTGTGCTAACCAAGTAGTTTATGCATACCTGTTGATTACTAGATAAGCCTAATTCTTATATTTAGGACTCAGACGGGCTTGCGTGCCAATTGCATATTTGGTTACGCATTATATGTGTCTTATGCACCCCACAACTCAGCGGGTCTCTAGAATTGATTAGATATTCTCGTCGGATAAGAAATCCAACATTTATCCGTGATAAACACGATTTTCACACGTTAATTGGGGTCATCTTAATATATTTAGAAACAATTCATGTGTAAATTCGATACTTTATGTATGATTTCATTATTTTTGAGATGTCGCGTGTTTTATTTTAGTTGTGCTTGAAAGAGGTGAAAGTATGTCAAATATGAAGTTTGAATACATCAAAAGCGCAAACTGGTCAAAAAATGGGAAAATGAACTTCCGGGATACATACATATAACACGGCCGTGTCGCATGTCGACTACACGTGACATGGGCCGTGTCGGAAGCTTAGAACTGACTTTTTCTGCACATGTGCCATTTCAGATGTCATTTACCTGCGACACGACCGTGTCGCTTGTTGGGACAATTTACCTGATCATAACTCTCTCATAAAAAATAGGATTTGGGTGATACTAGTGGCCAGTGAAAGATAAGAGAATGATATACAACTTTTCTGAGATGGTCCAAAGTCCGATTCTTTGTATATCGGCCCACACGAGACGTGAAAGTGTCTAGCATATATTTTGGTAAAATTTTGGGCGAAAATTTCTTTTTCGGTTTTAAATTCTCTTGGCCAAAAAGTTAAGTAAAAGTTGAACTCCCCCTATATAAGGGACATAAGGGGCCACAAAATTAGGAGGAGAAAATCACTTTGGATCATCAAGAGACTCACAAGAATACAAGAAGGAGGAAATTAAGGATCAGGCTTCAAGATCCAAGACCACAATAACTTTTTCTTGTCCAATTTTCTTCTTTTTCTGTTAAATTGAAGAACATGTTCAATTTATCTTATTGTAATCTTGTAGCTATGTTTCTCGACTAAACTTCTTTAGATTCTAGAACTTTCTAGTACTTTAGTTATTGTTCATGGAGGGAATTTGATATATTTATTCTGTAATACCACCGTATTTCATGCTTAAATACCTTGTACTGTGTGATCTCTTGTAGTGAGATGTTGCCTTTTTATATTATGTGATTCATTAAATTCTTTTGTGATACGATTGTGTGATGTGTATGGAACGTAGGTGACATACCTCGACGCTGTTGGACAATCGTCGGTGCGAATATGACGGTGGCCAACGTCTTGTTCCCCGATAAATTGTTGACGAGTAGAGAGGATGGTCACCTCGATATGATTAAAATATGTGATGAATAACTTAAAGACTGAGTGACTAACATACGCTATATAATGTACATAACATATGCTAAAACGGTAACATTACGTACGTTAACCCTTCTTTGTTACGTACGTAATGCTAGGATTGGTCTCCCGACCAGAATCTTCCTTTGACGAGGACCGGGGCACTTTCGGTGGGCTAAGGGACAAACGAGTCAACTCCTCATAACGTACGCTATCCTTGCCGCTGTTGGAGAACCGACTTTGCTGTTGAGCTAACCTTGCCATTCCGCTTTCGATCCGGGCGGCGGCTACCACAACTTCGGCAAGTGTCGTTAGTTGAACAGTTAAAAGGCTCTGTTGAAGTGTATGTCTTAGTCCTCAAGTGAATTTTTACAGCTTGTCTTCCTCAGTTGTTACCAATCTGGGTGCGTATTAAGACAACCTGTTAAACTGGGCTTCATATTGAGCGACTGTCATGGCTCCTTGCCTCAAGTGGTAGAACTCGTCTCGTCTAGCTTCTCTAGATGCTGCTGACACGTATTGAGTTCGAAAATCGGTCAGGAAGTTAGCCCATGTCCTGACACGGTTTTCTCTCATCCAGCGCTCGTTTTCACTCCTCCACCAGTCATGAGCTGCGCCCTCGAGTCGGAATGTAGTTAGTGATATCTGCTGTTCATCAGTATATTGAAGGGCATTGAAAATTCCCTCAATTTTCTCCAGCCAGAGTTCGGCTTTGATATCGTCGGGTTCCCCATCAAAGGTAGGCGGTTTGAAGCATAAGAATCTTTCTAAGGTGCGATCATGCGTCTCGTTATTGTTCCCGTAGTTTGCAGTCTGTTGTTGTAGGAAGTCTGAGCGAGGGCTTGAGCCATGGCATCGTTCCTATTTCCTCCTTGTGGAGGAGAGCGTGAGCGATCATCGCATTGGTGCTGCTTGTCACGATTCATGCGAGGGCGTCCACGTCTTCGGTCAATCATCTATTATAAGTTAGGGAATATGTGAGGATTTACGGTCTTATGTGGAATTTGTTAGTATTCTATGTTGTCATGTAGAATTAAGTGCACGATTGAACACTAAAAATTTGTAGATAATGTGATATAGTTGGTATAATGTGATAAACGTTAGTTGTTGTTTTTGAAGATTTGTTAATGAATCAAGTTAATATATAAAACTAACTGAGTGCATATCAAATGATAATTGTTTCTATAAGTAACTACATTATTCTATTAATCAGCACCGTCATATTCAAACAAGTTTATCGTTAATACATAACCGTAACACACCAAAATACGAGATTTAGTCGTTTAGTCTCACATTCTAGGAAAATATCAAATAGAAATAAATAACATAACTTCATAACCAAGTCTCAAGCCCTCTCCGGAACCCATCCTCACATCCTCCTCGGGGTCCTCCTCCGGATCCTCCTCGAAGTCCTCCTCCGGATCCTCCTCAAAATGCGTAGGGTCCGTCGGTGGAGCATGTGATCCCTCCCCTACTTCAGTCGTGGAGTATGGAAATAGTCGCATCACCATAGCTAATTTCTTCCTGGCCACCATCTGGAACTCTTCATGCTCACGACGTGTGGAACGGATCGTTTTCTCCAGCATTTTGATCTTATGCATCTGGAAGAATTTGGTTCTATGAAGCTGGGCAATGGTTCGATCCTTTAGGCGTAGCTGACTCCCCAGGGATTCCATTTTATGCTCTAGCTCCAAGTACTCCGGTCTCATACGCTCTAGTGCTTCAAGTAGTTCGTTCCTCTGACTGTGGAATGTCGACGCGTCCTGATGCACACGTGCGATAGCCTCCCTTAAAGACTGGATCTCTCTCTCACGGGTGTTAATCAAGGTCACCGCATCCATGAGGGGTATCGTAATGCTCTCAATCTGAGCCAGTAACTATCGAAGCTGATCTTTAGTGATCGTCGCCGGCGGGGTAAGCATATCCTCGTTTTCCTGGGTCACAACCTTCTTATCTGTAGGGTCCATCTAGTTAACAAAATGAAACTAAGTCAGTATCTTATAAAATCTAATATCCAATATAAGGCTCTATTAAGCATGAATAATCATTAAGGCAGTGAACTTAATGATTCAACAAATATGCTCCATTTACGAGGATCATGAAGTTTAGTTGAGTTTAAAGGGATTCACCACTTTCATATATTCCGAATGAATAGTGACACGGCTTTGAGAAAAGGATAAGTGAAATAAACTATATCCGTTTCAAGAGTTCAATAGAAGAATTGATTCAGTCGGGGAAATGTCGTGGATATTTAATTAAGTACCTTGGCCAATGACTTAGGAAATTTGAATTTGACTATGCATATTCCAAGTGAATGGTGGCAAGTCAAAAGAGATCTCAAAGAGAATTGACTCGAGAAATCTACTTCAGGTCTCAGTCCTATGGTTCACTTCGTCCTAGGTGGAATTTCCATCTAAGTCCGAAGAATCTTATCCCAGTTAGCCCATTGTAAGTGTCCTTCTCACAAAGCGGGCTCCGATACCACTTCTGTCATGCCCCCAACATCATGAAGGACGAGGGCGCGTCGCATCGATCGATCAATCAATCAAAGTGCAACAATAAATAGCGAAAGCAAAATAATGATTGGATAAAATTTTAAAACAACAATCTTAACCCGATGTTCTAAGATTTGTTGTGACAAAAGTTGATAATCAAAATTGCACTAATCATAAGTTTGCAGTGGAAAATTTCCAAATACCAAATGAACCAAGTACGAAACATAATTAACTGTTACAAGTTGGGATAACAACAGATATTCTAAGTCTTGATGGCGGTCTTCTATTCAGTCTCTTCCTCGAAAACTTCTTCGTCTTCGGCTGGTGGCTCATTCTCTGGTTTTAAAAGGGAAAACGGTGGGGTGAGACAAAAGGTCCCAGTGAGTGGGTGATCGTGTGCGAGTGTGGCTCTCTTTCTTTTGAAAATTTTAAAGTGATGCATGATTTTATCAATTATGAGAAAGTGGAAATAGTTACAATTACGTCGGAATTTTATAAAAACAATAATCATTATATAGTTGTAATATTATAATCCTATCCCCGCTGACGGATGTCAAGTCAAGCAGTCAGTCAATAATTCGATCAGTCAATCCAGTTTCGAATCCTGCTGATGTAGACTTTGGATTCTAGACTCTCCTTATTACTCCTAGCAATATAGGTCGTCGCCCCAAGATTTGGACCGTTGCCCCAATAGCTGAGCTTTCGGTCTCACACTTAGCGTGTGCTTCCTTATCTCTTATCTGGGCTCGGTATGTCCTTAGCTGTAAGTCAATACCCGGATCATACCATAATCGCGATTATACCCCAAGTCTACGACCCAGTTCCCTCGGAACACTCCATTCCTCGGTTATGGGAATAGGAAACAACGGTAGCCTCGTTCATGAACCGCAGCTGCACTCCTCGATCCATGACTAGGTCTAACCGTCCCGACTCGATTTGGGACTCTAGAGGTGGCTCCTACAACTCAAGAGGTGGCCCCTAGATTGTAGGTCGGCTCTCTATTTCGTATGGGCTCAAGAGGTGGCCCCCGTCCGTCGACGTGGCACTTTATCCCGGTAGAGTTAGAGGCGGACCCATCCGTGGAACTTTGTTTGTATAGCATTTAGTTCCTGGGCAGTCACAGTTATTAATTAGATTCATTTCACAAGTATCACGTAAACATTCGGTCAGTGAGGTTAATAGCGTCTTTTGATTAAGTATGGAATATAGTTACTTATATTTGTGGCACGATAATACGGGACAGGACTTGTATATAATTTGAAAATACTCTCAAAATTTTATTAACGGTTTGTTGGGTTTAGGTCAGATATATTAAATGGGTAGGTTCGACGAAACGAAACGAAGGTTTTCTGAAACAGGTCGAAATGATGTTTTTACCCTTAGGTTCGAGCCTAAGCGTTTGGAGTATAAAACGAAATCGGATGGTTATGAAAATTTATAAGGAAGCCAAAAGTACTTCCTCGACTCCAGATTTTAGGAAAAACTCGGAAGTTTCTAGTTTCGGGACTGAAATTTCCAAAAATTACGGTATCGCCCCAAAACTTAAGAAAATCGTTCCGAGGCTTATAAAGCTATGAATTTAGTTCAGAATTTAATGAAATTTTACGAGTTGACTCGTGATGAACCTGGAAGTCCAGATTTGCGAAAGTTACAGAAAAATTTGGACTTGGTCCAGAATTTTTGTTTTCTTGCATTTTGACCCCCAAAATTGTTTTAAAATTGCAATTTGGACTAATAAGTTTAGATATCGAACTCCGAATCACTTGAAACTTTACGGACAGCCCATACATGATAATATGTACTGTCCAAGGTCCATAATATTTTATTTTCGTAAATTTCAGTTTAGTACCCAAACTTTAAGAAATTACGAATTATGCTCAAAAATTCCGTTTACTCGTTTCATGTCCCGTTTTGGCCATAAATAATTTATCCACATACCATATATTAGTCATATAACATAAGTTCCAGATTTTTGATAGAGTTTATAAGAAATTACGAAGAACTCATGAAATTTTGAATTTTCACATAATCGGAATCCGACTACCAAATCGGATGTCATTTAAATTTACTAAAATCGTATTGCATGTTAGTATAATCATATAATACATCTTTAAAACATGTATTCATATAAGAAATTCAGATTAGTGCATGCTCTATATTTTCATAACTCTAGAATCATAGTTCATGAAGAAAACGATATATATGTATTTTTAATATAAATTTTATAGCATAAATTCTAACATGAAGTTTTTCACAAATTTCTCAAAATTATATATGAAGAACTTTCAGATTTAAAATATGCATCACAAGCAAAAACAAGAGTTACTAATTTAAAAGTTTGAAAGAGTTTCACCCACCTCGATTTTTGCCGAAAGTAGTCGATTCTAGGTCCCGTAAGTAGAAAAACAATCTCCCCTATTACTCTATATGGTTTGGCCGATTCATACATTGAAGATATATGTTTTGTTTGCATGTTTTGAGATTTAGTTAGATTAGGATGGTAGTAACTTTAATTTACAAAAGGAAATGTGGGAAAAGAATTACCTATTTTTTTTGCTTGAATTTTCTTCTTCTTCCTCCTTCCTCTTTGGTTCGGCCCTCTCCTCTCTCTCTAGTCTCTCAAAGCAGATTTTTTGTTATTGTTTAAAGTGTAAAGGGTGACTATTGCTAAGTGTAGGTATTTAAAGTTACTATAATGAGGGTTGGGAAGTGGAATGTGTTAGGAATACTTGTTAGATTTTGATGATGTCATCAATATAAATTCAAATGTTTATTACTTAGCAAAAATGTAAGGAAGAACCAAATGAGTATCTTCCATAGGCCAAATAATGTTAAGTATAAAACTTGGCAAAATGTAAAGAAGAACCAAATGAGTATCTTCTATAGGCCAAAAATAAGTTAGGCTAAAAATCGGCTAAGTACTAAAGTACAGCTAAGTCCATCAGAGAGGATCAGCCGAGTCAAGTCAGAGTAGTTCTGGCCAACAAAAATTATCATGGATGTTTGACCAGACTGCAGTCAAGGTACCTCAGACAAGTCACCTGATCAGACAAGTTCCAGACTAAGAACATCAGAGAGGTCCAGACTGCACAGAAGTTAACTGCACATTAGCCTAGTCGAGATCAGCCAAGTACTCCAAGTCCACGTCAGCATGCGTTGAAAAGTCAAGTATTACGGAAAGCCACATGCAACATGAAGAGACAAATTAGAGAGATTCCCGCAAGAGATACGATTTAAATAAATCATCCAGACCCACCTTGAAGACTTTAATCGTTTTATATTCAAAAGATTCAGCGCATCACATGCAGAGTCTTCACAACGGTCGTAAGATAGATTAAAATATGGGAATCCAGCCTTGCAACGTTCAGAAAGAAAACAATTAAGTCTACCTCTCCAACGGACGGATTTGTTCAAACGATTTGCAACGGGTATAAGGAAAAGCTCAGAGATCGTGACCTATATATATATATATCCGAATATTTGAAGCTGAGAAATACCTTACGATAACAACTACCGGTGCGAACATACTTTCAAGCAATCAAAGCTTTCAAGCTATCAAAAAGCGAAATACAGCATCGTGAAAAGAGCGGTTCTAAAAAGTTCATACTTAAAGAAGCTATTAGTTGGAGAAGACAAAAACTCTTGTCTATAATCCTGAGTTCGGGGTACTTCACTGGTTGAAGTTAAGAGACTGTAAAGGCATCCAAGGATCGAGGATCAAGAGGTGCAAGGCAGTCAAGTGTTGTACAACGACACGGATTTCCACTGGTTGGAAGCTGTTGTAGTTTTGTTTGAATCACTGTAATATTTATCACTGGTTGAGAATTATAGTGAATTCATCTCCAACTGGTTTGGAGAAAAGTGGATTAGTAGAGGATTACCCCACCTCTGAGACCACTATAATTGCCTGCGTTCTTTACTGTTTTATTGCATCATACTTTAACTGCTGCATTCATTGTTAAGTGTTTCATTAGTTGCTTTATATTCGTCATCAGCTGACTTCCGCATATA
Organism: Orobanche coerulescens; assembly: GCA_033398695.1. Lineage (NCBI taxonomy): Eukaryota > Viridiplantae > Streptophyta > Magnoliopsida > Lamiales > Orobanchaceae > Orobanche > Orobanche coerulescens. The sequence goes on from CM065801.1 coordinate 186,632,703, forward strand.
TTAAAGAACAAACGACTCCAAGTCATTTGTTTACCTATCAGCTGAAGAAACTCACTCTTCGTGAAAAAGAGTTTAAGAGTTTCAACAAGTCTATTCACCCCCCTCTAGACTTGTTCCTGGACGACTTGTGACCTACAAGTGGTATCAGAGCGGCTGGTTCATTTATTTCACGAACCATATCTATATCAGAGATATATCTTTACTCTCATTTTATAATGGAACAAATGCATTCTAGACTCCCTGTGTTTTCAGTTGACGAGTATGATCTTTGGAAGATAAGGATGCAGGCACACTTATCTTCGATCCATGATGACATGTGGTGCATCATCGAGGACGGTCCATTCATCTTCGAGAAGGACAACACTGCAGAGGAGATCGCAGCAGGGAAGCCAGAGAAGATTCCAAAGAAGAGGATAGAGCTGACTCCCGAAGAAAGAAAGCTGGCCAATCTTGATAACCGGGCCAGAGATGTGTTATATCAAACTCTTGACAAATCCACCATGGTCAAGATAAAGAACTGCCAGAATGCCAAGGAAATCTGGGACACATTAGCTTTAATGTGTGAGGTAACGGAGCTAATCAAAAAAAATAAATGGTCAATCGCTATTCAAAAGTTTGACAATTTCAAAATGAAGAACGGCGAATCCATAGATCAAGTGGACACAAGGTTCACTGAGATTATCAATGAAATCAACTCCCTCGGCAAAACCTATGGCAACAGGGAAATGGCACTGAAGGTTCTCAGATCTCTCAATCCTGAATGGAGCATGAAAGTCGTGGCCATGAGAGAATCCAAGGACCTAAATAAAATAAAAATTCAAGAGTTGTTCTCTGATCTGAAGGCTTATGAGTTCGAGCTTCCAAGTTCATCCTCAACTGATCCTGCAGAGAAGGGAATAGCCTTTGCAGCCGAGTCCCCCACCAAGAGCCTATCTGATGCAAAGCCTCCAAATCCATTAGATTTTGAGGAAGAAATGGCGTTTATAATGCAAAGGTTCAGCAACTTCCGGAAAAACTACTCCAAATACAAGAAAAAATATAAGGAGAATCCCAGAAGGAACCAGAAAGCTGGGAGCTGGAAGGTGGAGTGCTACAATTGTCACAAGACAGGACACATCCAAATCGACTGTCCTAAGCTCAAGAAGGACGAGAGCAAGAAGGAGGTGGATAGAAAAGAAGATAGAAGAAAGGCCCTCATCGGAGAAGACCAGGAGCATGTAGAATCAAGCAGCGGATTCTTTTCTGATGATGATGAAGAGTATGACTGCCTGATGGCCAACTTAGCTGATGAAGAGGTAACATCTAAACCCTCTGGTTCAAATAATAGTTCAGCCATGTCACAAGATATGGATCTGCACGAATCTGTAAACCAGCTATTTAAAGATTTTGAAACACTCAAATCTGCACACCAAACTGTATCAGCAGAGAAGACTCAGCTGCAAGATGAGAATAGTCAGCTGAAAAACGATTTTGAAAAACTCAGCCTAGAATTAAATAAGGTTGAGATAACTGCAGTTGACTTTAAAAACCAGGCCGATATTAATACAGCTGAGATAAACCGACTAACTGTCTTACTTAAAGAAAAATCAGCTGCACTTGCTCATGCCAAAGCCGAGTTTACTAAGCTGACTCAGATAAATAAGACTCAGGCGCAGGAAATAACCTCCCTGAAGGCGTCTTCAACTCTGGAAGAATTGTGTACCAATAAAAGGTCATTATATTCTAAATCAGGCCTTGGATATGATCCTCACACTCCCTCTAGTTCTAAAAGAAAGTTTATCAAGGGAGAAACAATTTTCTCGACTGCTGAGCCTACATATAAACCGATATTTAAAAACAGGCAACAACCAAGTCACATGTCTAGGCTGCAGCCAGGATACACAAGGCAGCCACCTAGACAAGTGACTAGGCAATGGCCCAGGCAGAAGCAGCAGCCCAGACAACATGCCCACTATTACCAACAACTCCCTAAAAACAGATTTCAAAATGGGAGGGGCAGATGGAAACCTCAAGGTTATCCCAATTTCCAAAATAAACAAGTGTGGAGACCTCAAAGATTTAATAAATGGTCTCAGCCAAGATTTAGAAATAGCCCACATTATCAAAATTTTGAGGAATATCCAGTATACAATCCCAAGAGGAGATTCGGACCTCGCCCTTACACATCTTATGAGGGTTATAATAATAATAACAACTTTCACAATCCAAGGAGAAATCAATTCTCCAGGAAACCAGCTAACCCCAAAGGACCCACACAGATTTGGGTACCTAAATCTCTGCTTGTCTAATTGTAGAAAAGATGGAAGGACTACAACCACATCTCCACAAGCTCAAATTTTGGAGGTGAAGAATGGTTTGTAGATTGTGGATGCTCGAGGCACATGACCGGGAACAAAAAGATGCTGTCCAAATACACAAAAGAAAGAGGTCCTGATGTAACCTTTAGAGATAGCTCTAGAGGACAAACAAAGGGCTTTGGAGAGCTGCACCGAGGAAATATTGTGATATCCAAAGTTCACTATGTCAAAGGACTAAAATACAATCTTCTGAGCATAAGCCAGTTTTGCGACGAGAAGAATCTAGTAGTCTTCACTATTTGGAAATGTATGGTGATAGATATCTTATCTGGAGAAGTGAAGCTACAAGGTTTCAGAAGGAGAGATGTCTACATGATAGATTGGAACACAGGAACACCTAACTCCTGTTTTCTATCCAAGACAGTAGCTGAGAACGGATGGTTGTGGCACAAAAGACTATGTCACCTGAACTTCAAGGCCATCAACAAGATTAGTTCTCAGAAGCTGGTCAGAGGTCTTCCAGACGAAGCATTCAAGAAGGAAGCGCTTTGTGATGCATGTCAGAAAGGAAAGCAGACCAGAGCATCATTCAAGCCAGTCTAGCCTACAACTCTCACAACAAGGATCTTAGATCTACTCCACATGGATCTATTTGGTCCTATCAAGCAAAGGACTCTGAGCGGCCGAAAGCATGCACTTGTTGTAGTAGATGATTATTCAAGGTACACTTGGATTATCTTCTTGTACAAAAAAAGTGAAACCTTGACCAAGCTACATGAGCTGCTGAGAAAGATCCAGAATGAGAAATCCCTATCCATCATCAAGATCAGATCAGATAGAGGAGGAGAGTTTCTCAACAAGGCGATAACTGATTACAGCGATCAGAATGGGATCCAGCATGAGCTCTCTGGAGCCAGGACTCCCCAGCAGAATGGTGTTGCTGAAAGAAGAAACAGAACCCTAAAGGAAGCAGCAAGGTCCATGATTGCAGAAGCGGACCTGCCCAAGAGGTTCTGGGCTGAAGCTGTCAACACAGCTTTCCATACACAGAACAGGAGTATGATAGTAGGGAGACATGGCAAAACTCCCTATGAGGTTTGGAATAATAGAACTCCTACTGTTGCTTATTTTCATGTTTTTGGTTGTAAGTGTTTCATCCACAACAACGGTAAAACACAACTAAATGCCTTTGATGCTAAAACTGATGATGGTCTCTTTATGGAATACTCACAAAGAAGCAAGGCGTATAGAGTGTTTAACAAAAGAACCTTAGTTGTGGAGGAAATACCCTATGTTGTTTTTGATGAATCTACTGTTGAGTACAGGAAGCAAGTTGAGTTAATTGAGAACAAGCTCAAAACAACAACCCTTGAAGAAGTCATTGTACATGACACTGGAATGGTGGACTCACCTGCAGACCAGCCTGATGATCCAACTGCAGCTGCTGAAGACCCAACTGCAGATCAGATAGGATCACTAAACCTATCTGATCCAGTTGCAGCCGATGAAGACCCAGCTGTAGCTGACAAAGACTCATCTGCAGATCAGAACCAACCTGCAGATGACAAGACGGTAGTTGATCCAGTTGCAGACCAGAACCCAGCTGATGCAGAAATCCACCAGAGCAATCCAACAGGGGGAACAGACCCAGAAGAAGACGATATCCCCAAGTAGCTCAAAAATCACCCAATCCAGCAAATCATAGGAAAGATGACTGATGGAGTTAAGACAAGACAGTCAACCCTACCAGCAGGAATGGCTATGTTCTCATGCTTTATGTCACAGATAGAACCCAAAACGACAGAACAAGCCTTAGAAGATTACTCTTGGATAAATGCCATGCAAGAAGAACTGGAGCAGATGGAAAGAAACAAGGTTTGGGAACTAACAGACAGACCTGATCACAAGAAGGTTATTGGCACCAAGTGGGTGTACAAAAACAAGAGTGATGAAGACGGAGCTGTTGTTAGGAATAAAGCCATTCTTGTAGCAAAAGGGTATGCACAGTGTGAAGGAATAGATTTTGATGAAACCTATGCACCCGTTGCAAGATTAGAGGCCATCAGACTATTCCTCGCATATGCTGCATTCAAATATTTTGAAGTATATCAGATGGATGTAAAGAGTGCTTTTCTAAATGGAATCCTAGAAGAAGAAGTCTATGTAGAGTAACCCCCAGGTTTTGTCAAAGGAGATAAAGTCTACAAGCTGTTGAAGGCTCTCTATGGACTTAAGCAAGCACCTATAGCGTGGTATGAAATATTTTCTGTGTTTCTTGAGAAAAATGGTTTTTGCAAAGGGAAAGTGGACAAGACCCTATTCAGAGTGGAGCACGAAGGCCACATATTAATAGTCCAGATATATGTGGATGACATCATATTCGGATCAACCAATCCAGAGTTATGAGAGACATTCTCCAATCTCATGCAAGGAGAATTTGAGATGAGTATGATGGGAAAGCTTAACTTCTTTCTTGGACTACAAGTTAAGCAGATGGAAAAAGGAATTTTCATCAACCAAGCTAAGTATACCAAAGATCTGATCAAGAGATATGGAATGGAATCAGCCAAGCCAGCAAGAATTCCTATGAGCATAAGTACTCACCTGGATGCAGACGAGGCAGGCATATCAGTGGACTCAACCCACTACAGAGGACTTATTGGATCACTTCTGCACCTCACTGCAAGCAGACCAGACATATCCTATGCCGTAGGAGTTTGTGCGCGATTCCAATCCAAGCTGAAGTAATCACACCTAGATGCAGCCAAGAGGATAATAAAGTACCTTAAGTCTACAATCAATGTTGGACTATGGTATCCCAAGGATGATAATTTGAAATGTCAGATACTCGGATGCGCATTTCGCAGGATGCAAAATCAACAGGAAGAGCACTAGTGGAACGTGCCAATTCCTAGGAACCAGACTGATATCCTGGTTTAGCAAGAAGCAGGTTTCTAACTCTATCTCCACCACAGAGTCAGAATACCTAGCTGCAGGTAGTTGTTGTGCACAGATCTTATGGATCAGACAGCAGCTAAGGGATTATAATATCATTGCCAATGAAGTTCCTATCTGGTGTGACAACAATAGTGCTATTGCACTAACCAACGATCCGGTTTTGCATTCAAGGACGAATCACATTGATGTTAAGCACCACTTCATCAGAGACCATGTGCTTAACAGAAGAGTTAGAGTTGAAAGAGTCAGCACAGACTATCAGATAGCTGACATCTTTACCAAACCTTTTCCAGAAGAAAGATTTTTGGAGCTGAGCAGAGATCTTGGATTACTAGATTGGGAATCTAGTACTGAAGCAAGCTGAAGCATTTCAGAGGAAGGACGGACCCAGCTGATTCCTAGCTGGTGCAGACAAGAAGACGAAGGACGAACAAAGGAACCTAGCTGATCAGAATCTCAGGCGAGAAGTCCATGAAGTCAACTCACCTGATGCAGAGCGGTCAACAGTCAACAAGTCAGACCAGCTAAGTATTCTAAACTCAACCGACCTCTGAATATTTAATTATTATCTGCCATATGTATAATAATATTATATTAATTTTGGTTCACAAGTGGTTCACAAGTACACGTGGCAATCACTTATTAAATCGACCTCCACGGTGGCCAATCAAAACCAACCGTCAAATTTTAAAATGGACCACCGATTCAAATTTGAAATTCAAAAGAATCTCAAAAGGCGTACCACCGTTTCAAATATATAATAATTTAATCCATACGTCTTTTCATCTTCTTTATAAGGAAAGAAACCTCTTCACTTTACCTTTTACGCTTACCCTAGATCTACAGAGCAAAAATTTACAGAGCAACGAATTCTTGAACTCCAAATACACTAAAAATCCTTTGTTTGCAGAAATGGAATCGTACTTCGAAGGCGTCAACATGAAATCGGTCAAGGACCATATTATTTTCTCGCTGGTCGTTGATTTCGAAGGATTATTGGAAGCAAATCTGGAGGATTACGACGTGCTTAACCTAATCCGCGCGATGAAGCTCAATGGGATCTACCCATTCCTGGACATCAACCCTCAACATTTGTACAAGGAGGATGTTATCGCGTTCTATCGCGAAGCCTGTTTGATTCAAGATGGAATTCGGAGCACAGTTGGTGGAAGATAAGTCGACATATCGCGAGAATCGATTCGTACAGTTTTCGGTATGAAGCGCCGCGGCAGAGCCGTCGAGGCACTCAAACAGTCTGCTGCCGAAACCTGGAAGAAGATCAAGACGGAGATTCAGCCGGAAAAGCTGAAACTCACTGCTAAAATAAGTGAGATTAATAAGGTTTATCGTTTTGCGTTGGATATAACCAACAAGATCATTATGGGAATGGCCGACAGTTATGATCAACTGTCGTCGGCGAAGTTCATGGTGCTGGGAGCACTAATTCAAGATGAGGAAATTGATTGGGCAGATTACATTTTTAGGAAACTTGTTCGAGAAGTCAACAAAGCCGAATGGCTTGTTGATGAGAAGAGATTTAAAACAAAGCTGGCGTTTGGAACGCAGCTGAGTTAGATGCTGGAAAAGACAGGTATGGCGAAGGGAAGCACTGACCCCTTCCACCCCAACAAAAGACTTGGTCATCTGGACCAAGAAACGTTGAGAAAATTGGGAGGCACAAGGAGAGCAGCCCAGATGTTGAAGGAGCTACCTGACACAAGGATCTACCCGAGATATTATTCGTCAGGCGAGTCGGACCGACCTACAGCCGTCAACCCAACTGCAATCGAGTCAGACTCCGAGTCCGACAACACTCCCATAGCTGTCCGATTTAAGAGAAGGGGACCAGCCCCTGGAGAGCCATCTATCATGCAGTCATCACCAGAACCCTCTCCCAAGAGGCCCAGGAGACTACAGTTTAGTGAGGAAGAGCAGTCAGATCACTATGCCAGTCCCACCTGTGTCACCAACTCACAGAAGACCCGGCTGCTCCAGCACTGAGACTCAGATTGTGGATGTCCTCACTCCAGCCTACATTCCAGAGGAAGAAGAAGCAGGTCTGATCATCTCAATTCCTGAAGCCAATTACACATTTAACCTGCTAGAAAACAATATTTTCAACCTATCCATTGAACAACTACAGCTTGTTAAGCCACAAGCATTAAAACAATCTTTTGTCAATATTTTTGAAGAGTGGAAGTTTTTCAAATCTCTGACATTTACAAATCTTCAGTCTTACATTGAAACTAGTGGTTGGGAATATCCCCAAGCCACAGAGGAGGTACTGATTCATTTTTGTAAAGAATCGGACTTAGTGTTAATCCTCCAGGATAATTGGTTCACGACTCATTTTAAAACCAACATGGACCAATTCATCCATTCCATTATGCTTAGTATTTTTGATGGTTCCTTTGGAGAAGAGGAGGAGGAGGAGGAAGAAGAGAAAGAAATTAGGATTGAAGAGGTAGATGGAGAAGAAAATGAGGAAGTCGTTGTCATAAATGCGAAGAAGAGGAAGAGAAAGAGAGAAATGAAGAAGAAAAGATTTTAGTTGAAAAACAATCTGAAGAAATTGAGAAAACAGAAGAGTTGATTGAAGAAGAAGAAGAAGAAGAAGAAGGAGAAGAAGAAGTAGAACAGGAAGATGATGAAGGAGAGAAGGAGGATGATGAAGGTGAAAAGGATGATGAGGATGAAGGAAAAAAGGATGGGAAAAAGGGTGATGATGATAATGATGATGATGAGGATGATGATGAATGAGGAGATAAAAGAGCTGAAAAAGAAAAAGAAAAAGAAAATATTGTAAAAGAAAAGGAGGAAGAGCAGGAGAAAGAGTTAGAGAAGGAAGAAGGAGAAAGGGAGCCGGAGCCAGAGCCGATACAAGAGGCTGCAGATAGGACTGGGGCACCTGCCCGGTACACCAGCCTAGACGTGGAGTTAGCTGAGGACTCCAGATCAAGGACCCCAGAGAAGACCCCATATGGAGTACCAGCTGCAGATAGAAGCTTGCACTCCAGTCCCGTGGTAGGTGACAAGTTCCCCGCCATCGAGCTCATTTCTTGGGCGAGTAGGGGGCCGTTGGCCGGCTTGTCTTCTGGGAGTTGGATATGCCGAACTCCTGGTGATGGATTCGGACTCCGATGCCTCCCGGCTGGGACCTGAATGCCCGGGTCGCCATGAGGGATCACTCCCTAGGCGTCTGAAGATGGAGTCGTCCCGCCTCACGAGAGCCTTTTACTGCGGCTCGGGGTTTTATGTCGATTTCTCAACATATAACCCCTTGAGCTTCCGCTTGCTTGCTCGGCGGATGGCTGACGGAGTAATGGTGGGCGAGTCGCATGCCCTCCGTCGCTCCCTGAAGATGGCTAAAGCCTCCTCAACCTGTTCCGTGGTCTGTAACTGATGGAGTGAGAGGCTGGAACCGTCCCTCGGGGGCGGGAATGAGAGTCTAGCGTCGCCGCGGTCACCTTTCGCTGTAGGCTGGGATTCGGTCTGGGCCAGAACGAGATGTCCGGCAGATCGCAGGGTGGCTCTTTTGGAGGTCGTGGCAGATGTCATGTCTCTGAAGGTTTTCTTTGAAGATCAGTGAGTGTCTGTTAGGAGTATGCCCTCGAATGCCACTCAGAGGATGTTGAGTGAGGGCATTGTACTTGTTATTATGTAAATCATCAATATATAAGGCAATGGATGTTTTCTTTATTTACTGGTAGTTACTGGCATTCCTAACTCATAAATATACATACAGAAACTAGTCCGTGTATTTGAGAGCAAAACGTTCCACTCCTTATTAGATAAGGGGGTCGGCACTGGAAAGGTTTATAGCTCAAATACTTAATCGTTCGCAAGTCGATGACACTTGACTGGGCGTTAAGTTTATGTGAAGACTTGTATGACGTGTTCTTTGACATGGAGAGTGCCTGTCGAACACTAATGGTTAGTGGGAGCACACGTTATAGGTATGCTAATTGGATTAGTATACTCGAACCGACTCACCCTCAATTCGTCACACGGATTTCACTCCGGGACAGTCAATGACGGAATCGAAAGGTTGTGATAGGTATTCGTGAACCTTCGACTTGAGGATTTAGTAGGGATGTGCTTGTGATGTCATGATTTTCATTAGAGTAGTTCGACCCTGTAAACCGGGAGGCGGGGGTCAACCTCGACGTGCATCTTGACGGGCAAGTAGCAGGTCCTACTGAATACCAAGATAGAATTCTTTCTCCTGTTAGTTAATGGGTTATATGTCCTATGCGGTTATTGGTAGATGAGATCATAAGTCTTTGGCCAAAGCATTGGATCTAGCTGTATTAGATACACGAGAGCTTGATGATCTCGGTTTGCATTAACGCATGCATAGCGTCAAGTACAGATGGGGTTTGACTGACCGTGACCCTATAACTTGATCGGGACATTTGAAAGAAGGGTTTATACGTATACTGGTATTCACGACAGAATGGTTCTTGAATGATCCCAATCATTCGTTCTCAGTTGGGGTACATTGTAGGCCACCAAGCTGGCTAGGTGGTGCTACTACTCTTTGGTTCCTCCCATTGCTGACTGAGACGGACCTACCGAGTCGCGCATTAGGATTGACGACGGAATGAATCGAGCTTAATCTCTCATTATGAATATTAGATATTGGATATCTAATTTGAGACATTGGATGTCTAAATCGATTTATTGGATAAATTGATTTACGGCCTAATGGATTAAATAAATTACTGGGTGATTAATTTAATTCATGAATATAACTATTTCTTGGAGAAATTAATTATGTTATTTTGTATTTGATATGTTTAAATAATTAGATTAATTAAACAATATAAATACATCGGAACGGAATTGGAGTTTATCTGTTTGGACTCTCGGGAGTCCGAAACGGACCGAACTCGCCTGGCTCCTTCTAGATGGCCGCCCCTCTTTCCTTCCCTTTTCCTTGGTCATAGTCTCCACATGTTGGTGGAAGACTTATGTTTTGTCAAGGGGACAAAATATCACCTAAGGTGATTTTGTCAAAAAGTGATTGATATGAGGGGATTTGATGGATAATATATAGAGAAGACCAAATCTCCTTGCAAGAGTGAGAACTCACGTTTTTTGTAAGTAGAAGGAGAGAGGAAAAGTTTTTCCCAAGGCTTCATACTATTCATCATCATCTTCACAACATTCATAAGTTTTTCTTGGAGAAAAATATTTATGAGACTGAGAGATACTAGATTAAACACTTAGAGTGTTGTAATCTTGAGTTGCATAGCTTCATCACTTGATTCTAGCCGTAACCTTAGAGGTTAATAAAGTGTTGTTATTCCGGTCATTTTTTCGGCGCGTGGCAAGTAGAGACACAGTGCTTTCGGCGTTGGATCGTTCAATGGCTTGGAGCGGATTGAACTCGTAGAGATCAAACTAAATCTTGGGGAATAGCTCAAGAGAAGGTTACCATTTAATCAACGGACTTCGAGGGTTAGTTTCTTACGACTCTTGTTTTTCGTTTACATATTCGTATATACGTAGCTCGATCGATCCTCGTAGGGATTCAGATCGAATTAATTTTCGTTTTACCGCTTCTGCTGGGCCTTTGTTTTAGGCACCGAATCCCAATAGTGGTATCGGAGCATAGGTCTTGCGATCGTATATACGATATTAGCATTTGGAATGCTTGATTAGATGGTGAATGATTTGGAATCATTTTAGTCATAATCGTGGTATATGTTTTTACGTTCTTTGTAGTTATATTTTTCGTAAGTTTATGTCTAAATATAAATCTTAATTTCTTGGAAATATGATTTATATTGAAGATATGAATATTGGAGAATATAGATATTGGATATCCGGTCGAAAAACTAGCCCCGAAATACCGTTGGACGGTCCGGGAGGGGTCCGGGAGCAGGGGCCGCGCCTGTGGTCGTTTCACCTGGCCCCGGCGCCCATCAGATCGGGGGCCGCGACCAGCTCCAGGCCGCGCCTGTGGCCGGGCAAGCGGCCGGGCACCGCCGAGCGTGACTCGGCCATGCCAGCCCGTCTGCCAAGATGCCGCCGAGGGTGACTCGCCATGGCGTGCCTTTTTCACCTACTGCTTTTTACGTGTATTCTTGAAAATTAATCTCCCGCATGTTAAATTATATTTAATATGATTAAAATGATTTATGGTATTTCATTTTATAAGGGAAATTTGATTAATTGGAATATTTATGGTCGACTGAATTATTTTGAACGTTATCATATTACCGATTGTGTGAATCGATTTGATCGGTTCATATTGTTGATTGGATCAATGTATCTCTACGCTTTCCATTTATTTAGTATTTATTGGACGAATGCTTTTGAATGGTGATGTGGTTCGTGGACTTAGTTTTTGAATCGTTCGTTTTATTCAATTGGGTTGTAAAGGCCGTTTTGAGCCTATATATTTTACAAGAAAAATTTGTATCTAGGATGCAATTTTCAATGTAAAATTTATATCTAATGACGAAGACCGGAGGAATATCCATTTCGAGAAGACGAAGATTCAAGACGAAGACTTGTAATTAGATTACGGAGTTTTTGTTTTCTAGGAATGGTCCATGAACCACATGTTGGTAGCAACTAGGTTGTGAATGGTTGTTTCATATTGTATGAATGACAGAAACGCGCTTAAACGATTAATATGCAAAGTGTAACGCTAATCGCGAAAATTCTCCCACGATAAATTATTAAGTTTATAAGGTTTCAAGGTTTTCCTTCCCTCCATCGAGTTTTTAGGAAATTGAAATCCAAATCGGATGTGCTATGCTTCCGAGTTATCGGGGTAGTCGTTCGGGGAGGATGGATAAATTACCGGGAGCGCATTTGGATGCCTTCGGTTGGAGCAAATTTTATCCCTAGAAACCTGATAGGTTGCCGGATAAGATTCAATTTTGAAACTGATTTGCGTCGATAGTATAAACTTAACTTGTTCACGAACCATATAAACCGTATAGGTTGAGGGGAGTGAACAAGGGGAAAAACAAGACCGAATCATCCATTAGATGGGTTGGTGTTGGACACCACTTTATGAAAATTAATAGACTAGAAACCTGTTCGGTTGCCCTCTATTAAGATTTATAAAGAACTCGATCACCAATATGAAGTAGAGCGACGATACTTCCGGATTTCACATGGGAGTGTGTTATTCCGATAAAAATAGTGGAAGCTGGGTAACAAGAATTGAAAAGACCTTAATTCTATACTCAGAACATAATTGAATGAGTCACTAATTAATCTGTTATACTTAATGCAGACAAATCTCAATATGACAATCAATCCACTCGCAATTCTACTCGAAAATAACACCTTAATGGGACCTAACTTTGTGGATTGGCTCCGCAATATGATGATTGTCCTCAGTATAGAGGTAATGGGATACGTCTTGGAGACGGACATTCCGGCGCCTCCTGTGCGGACCCGAGCCAATCAGGAAGAGATTGAAAACCACGAAAAGTGGGTTAAGGATGATGTGAAAATCCGTGCATATATGATGGATTCCATGTCTAATGAGCTTCAGAGAGCTCATGAGAAAATGACTTCTGCTAGGCAGATTCTAACTCACTTAACCGAACTTTATGGTGAGCACAGCAGAACTGCTAGATATGAAATATCCAAGCAACTGTTCGGTGCAAGGATGAAGGAAGGTGAGAAAGTTGGGTAACATGTCCTCAAAATGATATCCATGATCGAGAGATTGGAGGCTCTTGATTTTAAAATGGATACTTCTCTCCAAACCGACCTTATCCTACAGTCTCTCCCTGATTCCTTCTCACAGTTTGTTATGAACTTCAACTGCAATGAGATTGCATGTAATTTAGCTGGGCTAATGAACAAACTTGTGACCGCTCAGTCTCAGATGAAGACTCCGCGGATGAAGGAGTCTGCTCTTGTGATTTCTTCTGGACCTCGGAGGTCTAAGAATGAGAAGGAAAAGACCAAGAAACGGACTGGACCGCAAGCTAAGGACCTTAAGGGAAAGGGCAAGGCCCCAATGGTTCCGAAGAACAAGAAAAAGAAGGATGCTTGTCTCAAGTGTGGTGAGCTGGGCCACTGGGCTAGAGACTGTCCAATTCTTCATGGCACTTCAGGTACAGAACTTTTAGTTTTGGAAACAAATTGTTCTGCTACTGTATTTTCTACTTCCTGGATACTTGATTCTGGTGCTAGTTCTCATATTTGTACCGTGAATCAGGATCTGGAACAAAGTAGGAAGCTTGGAGCTGGAGCAGTTATGATCACAGTCGGAAGCGGGCATAGTGTCGAGGCGACCGACATAGGATCACTTCTTTTGGGTTTAGAATCCGGTTTTGTTTTGACTTTAGAAGATATACTTGTTTTGCCCAAGGGGCACAAAAACATTGTATCCATTCCGGTCATGGACCGAAAAGGCTTTTCATTTTTCATTGGTGATGGTTCCTGCAAAATTTATTTTAGAAATAAACTAGTGGGTACGGCTACATTGTTTAATGAATTGTATCATCTAAATCTCAGCAACAAAGTAGTTGTGAATACTATGACTAGAAAACGTGGTAGGGATGAAACCAATCAAGTTTTGAAATGGCATCTTAGACTTGGTCATGTTGGTCAGACCAAGGTTTACAAGATGGAAAAAGATGGACTTATGGGTCCATTGGGATCGGATCTCTTTCCTACTTGTGAATCTTGCCTTAAAGGCAAAATGACTAAGTCCCCCTTCAGAGGGACATTTGAAAGAGCCGCTGATAAACTGGGATTAATCCATACCGACATATGTGGTGCTTTGGAAGCAGCACGTGATGGATATCAATATTTCATTATGTTTACAGATGACCAAACTAGGTATGGTTATGTATACTTAATGAAACATAAATACGAGGCCTTTGAGAAATTCCAGGAATTCAAGGCCCTAGTCGAGAAACAAACTGGTAATCATATCAAAGCACTTCGGTCAGACCGAGGTGGCGAGTATATGAGTACGGAGTTTGACGAGTTCCTTAAGGAACATGGAATAGTTTCACAACTAACACCTCCAGGTACTCCTCAGTTAAATGGTGTGTCAGAAAGAAGGAACCGGACCCTGTTGAACATGGTCTGTTCCATGCTGGGCTATACTGACTTGCCGATTTACCTGTGGGGGTATGCACTCCTGACTGCCGCTTATATCTTAAACAGATGTCCTTCTAAATCCATTCTTAAAACTCCACATGAGATGTGGGAAGGAAGGAAACCAAGTCTTAATCATATTAGAATTTGAGGATGTCCCGCTTATGTCAATAAGACTAAGGTGGAAAAGTTGGAAGCTAGGTCTGCGAAGGGACGTTTCATTGGATTCCTGTCTGGGACGATGGGATAACTATTCTACATGCCCGAAGATCGAAGGATCGTTGTTGCTTTACAAGCACACTTCCTGGAAGATGAGTTCATTCAGGAAGGCGGAGCAGGTAGAAGTATTTCTTTAGAAGAATACAATGAAACTCCTCGAGAGACACCTGTGCAAGAAACTGGAACCGAACTTTCTGAAACACAAGTACAACCACCTCCTAGGTCTAGTAGGGTGTCTCATTTACCTGAGAGGTATGGGCTTGTGCACTTGGAGGAGCTGGGTCTCCATGAGGTTCCAAGTGATAGCCAAGAGACCGACAACAACCTATGACCAAGCGATGGTGGATGTAGACTCTGAAAAATGGCGTGAAGCTATGGAATCTGAGATAGACTCGATGCATGTCAATCAGGTTTGGACTCTAGTAGACCGCCCCAAGGGCATAGTGCCTATTGGGAACAAGTGGATCTACAAGATAAAGACTGATGGTGATGGTAAGGTTGACGCCTATAAGGCTAGGCTTGTGGCAAAGGGTTATACCCAAAAGGAAGGGATCGATTACCACGATACCTTCTCGCACGTAGCCATGATCAAGTCTATTCGCATGATGCTTGCTATAGCTGCCTACCACGATTATTAGATATGGCAAATGGACGTAAAGACGGCTTTCCTTAATGGATTCCTCGAGGAGGAAATCTATATAGAGCAGCCTAAAGGCTTTGTGTCCGAAGTCGATATTCAGAAAGTGTGCAAGCTTCAGCGTTCCATTTATGGACTGAAGAAAGCGTCGCGTAGTTGGAACCTTCGTTTTGACGAGGCTGTCAAAGAGTTTGACTTCGTGCAAAATGAAGAGGAACCTTGTGTATACAAGAGGGTTAGTGGGAGCAAGATCGCATTCTTAGTACTATATGTGGATGATATTCTACTAATAGGAAATGATGTGGGAATGCTCAATTCTGTAAAAGCTTGGCTTTCGAGTAATTTCTCCATGAAAGACTTGGGAAAAGCAACCTATATTCTTGGAATTCAACTCTACCGGGATAGAGCGAAGAGAACAATAGGCATTTCCCAAGCCCTCTATATAGAAAAGATCTTAAAGCGATTTAAGATGGATGATTCTAAAAGAAGCTTCCTACCGATGCAACATGGAATAAAACTCTCCTTGAATATGTGTCCTCAAAGTGAGGAACAACGAAAGGAAATGAGTAATATACCATATGCTTCAGCCGTGGGTAGCCTTATGTATGCTATGTTGTGTACGAGACCTGACATTGCGCATGCTGTAAGCGTGGTGAGTAGGTTTCAGGCAAACCCAGGTAGGGAATATTGGACTGCCGTAAAGAACGTTCTCAAGTACTTGAGAAGGACTAGAGATATGGTTCTGATGTATGGCGGTGGAGATTTGGATGTGGTGGGATTCACTGATTCGGACTTCCAAGGACTAAAGGACGACTCGATGTCTACTTCTGGCTACATATTTACTCTTAATGGAGGAGCAGTATCTTGGCGTAGCGCCAAGCAAAGCGCGACTGCTGATTCCACTTGTCAGGCCGAGTATGAAGCAGCCTCGGAGGCTTCCAAGGAAGGGTTCTGGATTAAGAAGTTTCTAGGAGAACTTCAAGTGATACCATGTGCTGAGATGCCTGTTCCACTGTACTGCGACAACGACGGAGCTGTAGTGCAAGCCAAGGAGCCGAGGTTTCACAATAGCACCAAACATATTGAGAGGAAGTATCATCTCGTAAGAGAATTTGTTCGCAAGGGATACATTGTGCTGCACAGAGTAGACTCGGCCGACAACGTCGCCGATCCACTGACCAAACCACTTTATCAGACTAGCTTGGAGCGTTATCTGGAGAACATAGGTTTTAGATACCATAGTGTGTGGCATTGAGTGCAAGTGGGAGATTGTTAGGAGTATGCCCTCGAATGCCACTCAGAGGATGTCGAGTGAGGGCATTGTACTTGTTATTATGTAAATCATCAATATATAAGGCAATAAATTTTTTCCTTATTTACTGGTAGTTACTGGCATTCCTAACTCGTAAATATACATACAGAATCTAGTCCGTGTATTTGAGAGCAAAACGTTCCACTCCTTATTAGATAAGGGGGTCGGCACTGGAAAGGTTTATAGCTCAAATACTTAATCGTTCGCAAGTCGATGAAACTTGATTGGGCGTTACGTTTATGTGAAGACTTGTATGACGTGTTCTTTGACATGGAGAGTGCCTGTCGAACACTAATGGTTAGTGGGAGCACACGTTATAGGTATGCTTATTAGATTAGTATACTCGAACCGACTCACCCTCGATTCGTCACACGGATTTCACTCCGGGACAGTCAATGACGGAATCGAAAGGTTGTGATAGATATTCGTGAACCTTCGACTTGAGGATTTAGTAGGGATGTGCTTGTGATGTCATGATTTTCATTAGAGTAGTTCGACCCTGTAAACCGGGAGGCGGGGGTCAACCTCGACGTGCATCTTGACGGGCAAGTAGCAGGTCCTACTGAATACCAAGATAGAATTCTGTCTCCTGTTAGTGAATAGGTTTTATGTCCTATGCGGTTATTGGTAGATGAGATCATAAGTCTTTGTCCAAAGCATTGGAGCTAGCTGTATTAGATACACGAGAGCTCGATGATCTTGGTTTGCATTAACGCATGCATAGCATCAAGTACAGATGGGGTTTGACTGACCGTGACTTTATAACTTGATTGGGACATTTGAAAGAAGGGTTTATACGTATACTGGTATTCACGACAGAATGGTTCTTGAATGATCCCAATCATTCGTTCTCAGTCGGGGTACAGTGTAGGCCACCAGGCTGGCTAGGTGGTGCTACTACTCTTTTGTTCCTCCCAGTAGGATTGACGACGGAATGAATCGAGCTTAATCTCTCATTATGAATATTAGATATTGGATATCTAATTTGAGACATTGGATGTCTAAATCGATTTATTGGATAAATTGATTTACGACCTAATGGATTAAATAAATTACTGGGTGATTAATTTAATTCATGAATATAATTATTTCTTGGAGAAATTAATTATGTTATTTTGTATTTTATATGTTTAATTAATTGGATTAATTAAACAATATAAATACATTGGAATGGAATTGGAGTTTATCTGTTTGGACTCTCGGGAGTCCGAAACGGACCGAACTCACCCGGCTCCTTCTAGATGGCCGCCCCTCTTTCCTTCCCTTTTCCTTGGTCATAGTCTCCACATGTTGGTGGAAGACTTATGTTTTGTCAAGGGGACAAAATATCACCTAAGGTGATTTTGTCAAAAGGTGATTGATATGAGGGGATTTGATGGATAATATATAGAGAAGACCAAATCTCCTTGCAAGAGTGAGAACTCACGTTTTTTGTAAGTAGAAGGAGAGAGGAAAAGTTTTTCCCAAGGCTTCATACAATTCATCATCATCTTCACAACATTCATAAGTTTTTCTTAGAGAAAAATATTTGTGAGATAGAGAGATACTAGATTAAACACTTAGAGTGTTGTAATCTTGAGTTGCATAGCTTCATCACTTGATTCTTGCCGTAACCTTAGAGGTTAATCAAGTGTTGTTATTCCAGTCGTTTTTCCGGCGCGTGGCAAGTAGAGACGCGGTGCTTTCGGCGTTGGATCGTTCAAGGGCTTGGAGCGGATTGAACTCGTAGAGATCAAACTAAAGCTTGAGGAATAGCTCAAGAGAAGGTTACCATTTAATCAACGGACTTCGAGGGTTAGTTTCTTATGACTCTTGTTTTTCGTTTACATATTCGTATATACGTAGCTCGATCGATCCTCGTAGGGATTCGGATCAAATTAATTTTCGTTTTACCGCTTCCGCTGGGCCTTCGTTTTAGGCAGCGAATCCCAACATGTTCTTCGAGATGATAGGAATAAAAATGATGGTTTAGATGCCCTTCCTCTAGCGCCAATTGTTGTTACCCAAAATATTATTCGGAGATGATATTGCTGGAATGGTCGAGTAACAAACAAAAGTGAGAACACTTCCGTGGGAAAATAAATAACATAAGGTTTGCTGGGGTTGTTAGTCCCGGGCTTGAATGCTCTCGCGAGGTGTTATTAATATGAATACTTTGAAGTACAAATACTAATGTTAGAATCTATTACAATGATTGTAAAGATTCTAGTTATCTTAGCTATAGAGCGTAAAGATTGCCGGAAGAACCAGATGTGATGCTCTGTGAGTTCATGCTTTTGGTGTTTTTGTATATGTGAATGAATATCACTGTTTATGTGTAAGTATTCGTCAGAATAATCTTTTTGTTCTTTCTGTACGTTTTTCACTGTCCTTTGGCCACTGTTGGAAGCCTCCTATTTATAGGAGACGAGGTTGCTGGGTCCTCTCCGGCGATCGTGGGCGACCGCCGTTTTCTATATTATTATAAGGTGGGCGATCGTCCCCTCACGTGGAGCTGTTCCCTTAAAGTCTGAGGCTGCTGCTGGCAGCCAGCTGTTCGAGCCAATAGGAAACTTGCACGCGTCGTGAGTCGCTGTCTGGAGAGGACCCACCTCGTACCTTTCGGCGGGCTTGTCGGTAGGTGTGAGGTTGGTGACACGCTGGGTCAAAGGCCTTATCTTGCGGCGCCTTTTGTGGATCTGCACGTGGGTCTACGTCCAAGATTCGGTCTTCGAAGACTTTGACGGGTGTCGGGTTCACAGTCAGATATCATTGGCGATCGCCAGATGCCTACAGACGATCGCCTTTGATGCCGATTGCTAGGCGCTTGCCAGTGTCTGTCTTCTTTGACTCGCTCATGACCATCATGCCGATCACCACTGAGGCGTATAAATTGCCGCACAACAACGGACAGGTAGCAGGTCCTACTGAATACCAAGATAGAATTCTTTCTCCCGTTAGTAAGCGGGTTATATGTCCTATGCAGTTATTAGCAGATGAGATCATAAGTCTTTGGCCAATGCATTGGAGCTAGTTGTATTGGATACACGAGAGCTCGATGATCTCGATTTGCATTAACGCCTGCATAGCGTCAAGTACAGATAGGATTTGACTGACCGTGGCCCTATAACTTGATCAGGACATTTAAAAGAAGGGTTTAAACGTATACTGGTATTCACGACAGAATGGTTCTTGAATGATCCCAATCATTCGTTCTCATTTGGGGTACAGTGTAGGCCGCCAGGCTGGCTAGGTGGTGCTACTACTCTTCGGTTCCTCCCATTGCTGACTGAGACAGACCTATCGAGTCGCGCAATATGATTGACGATGGAATGTATCAAGCTTATTATCTCATTATGAATAGTAGATATTGGATATCTAATTAGGGACATTAGATGTTTAAATCGATTTATTGGATAAATTGATTTACGGCCTAATGAATTAAATAAATTAGTGGGTGATTAATTTAATTCATAGGTATAATTATTTCTTGGAGAAATTAATTATGTTGTTATGTATTTAATGTGATTAATTGATTGGATTAATTAATCGACACAAATACATCGGAACAGAATAGGAGTTTATCTGTTTGGACTCACGGGAGTCCGAAACGAACCGAACTTGTAATACCTATGTGAATTTTTGTAATGTGACGTCATTTCTATTTATGTATTTCATTGAGTGCTATATAATTGTGCGATGTAAATGAAACAGAGGTGACACGCCTTGACGCCGTGGGACGATCGTCGGTGCGAATATGACGGTGGCCAACGTCTTGTTCCCCGATAATTGTTGACGAGTGGAAGGGATGGTCACCCCGAGATGGTTAGAATGTGATATGTGGCTAAAGAGTTTATGTCTAACGCACGCTAGAGTTTATGTTTAACGCGCGTTAGAGATTTGTCTAACGCGCGCTACAACTTATGCCTAACGTATGCTATATTCCGAATGTTACGTACGTTAAGGTAGTTATATTACGCACATAACGGGTGAGTCAGTCTCCCGACCAGAATCTTTCTTTTGACATGGATGGAGCTACTTTCGGCGGGCTAGAGGACAAACGAGTCAACTCTTCATAACGTACGTTATGTCCCAAATTTAACATACGTAACACTTGGGCACATTTCGGGCAGTGGCGGTCTTTACGTACGTTGTCATTGAACTGTTACGTACGTAAGAAGCCTTACGTACGTAACACCATTATCATTAACGTACGTTAGCAAAACGAAGTTTTATAAAATGACAATTCCATTCTTCATTTGCACGACCCAACACTACAAGATAACACCCTTGGAGAGATTCCTAGCCTCATACTCGGTCGTAGCCTCTTATATACCTGAATTAACACTGAGGAAGTGGTTTCTTGAGCTCCGGTGAAGATTATCCAAGTTTTTCAAGTCACTTCTCGTTTCTCCTCATAGTTCTTGTGGATTCTCCAACTCTATTCATTATTCTTCTTCCAATAAGGTAAGCCACCAATCCCTGGAGTTATATCTTCGATGTTCTCTTATATATATTTATTAGATTGCGGGTATTGGGTAGATTTTTGCCAACCTTCGTAGACAACCTTTCGAATGGAATTCTAGTAACCGGAGTTATCGTTTCTCATATGTTTTGTTTCATGCAAATCATATCTATCATACGAAATTTCATTTCAAATCATCACTAGGAATGTAAAAATTTGACCAATCAATTGTAGGAGAATTCATAGTGATCCGTCACCGTATATTTCATTGTTGTAGCCACCCTTACCTTGTGATTTTTGACACTTAGTGAACTAAGGAAAACAATTCGATAGTATAATCATTATTGGATATCAAACCACCAAAGTTATTGTGTAATAGAATCCGCCGATCATAGTATTCGGAATATAGAATAGAATTAGAAAGCATGAGATTCGATTATGCTATAATCATTTGTTGACAACCGAAAAGTAATAGGGATAATCTTGTTGAGCAAATCGATATATATCTAAAGTTAACTATAGAATTGAACGGAATAATGGTACACCGTACTTACGAACTTAGAAACGATACTAATATCGACAATTAAAACTACTCTAGGAATCCGATTAGGAACGGGAGACTAGTTTATTCATCATGATCCGTACGAGGTGTTAATCAGATATTACGTGGCTAGGTTAAGCTCGAGCGGGCGTGGGGACTCCGTTTATCACAAAGCACCTACTATCGGATCACAGGCAAGTGAAATCTTGCTCGAGAATTTTCTAATATTAATGTTATACCGTATGTGTGTATGTGCCATTTTGATGAATGCCGACGTTTGTCTTTCTCTAAAATATGTTATAAATGGGATGATGTGTTAGGGATAAAACCTGTATGGTACCCGTGTGGAAATGTGTTAGGGGGTAAGACCCGAATTGGGCGCCTATGTTCCGGGGTATTCCCGTGTGCATACTTCCGTGACCCTTGGTTGCGACCTTGGGGCTTATGTGATAAAAGAGAGAGACAACGTCGGTTGAGTGATGAAATATTCCCTGTTGATTACTAGATACTGTGATTGTAAAAATGGCGTATATCGTTGTTAGTAGCTGTTATTTGGTATGCATTCTCTGAACCTGGTTACCTGGTATGATTCGTCGTACCAGGTAAAATTGTTCATCATGTGCAGGACATTCCCGAGGGGTCCGGTCAAACTTGAGCGGTGTTGGAATTATCTCTAGCCGCTGCTTAAATTGAAACAAATTTGTTTTCTTTTGAAAAACCTTTGTTGTGTAATAATTGGACTTCGAATTACATTTTTCCTTAAAATCTTTCGACTCGTTATGTAAACCTTGAACTTAATGTTTTATCGCGATTTTCTTAAATTGCCTATTTTTCTAACTAGCCTTGTGGGTCCAACGTGGGATTCACGGCACTGTAATACCTCGAGAGATTTTGGGGGTGTTACAGAAAATGGTATCGGAGCGAAACTCGTGGTTTGAATAAAATTTCTCCTAATTTTTTTTTTTCAAAGTCCAACTCCCCAAGCGATCGAAACTCCTCATGGGAATACAAAGTAAGTGATATGTGTGTTTCTGTCTATGTACTACATTTAATTGTAAACCGTGTATCGAACTGGCTTTAGATTAATACCGTCAGTGATGGCACGCCGAGGAACTATGAGGGTGGTGAATGATGCTCAAGGTTCCGCCGCGAACCACAATGAGGATGGGAACACTGCCGAGACCCATCCTGCTGGGGGCCATCCGCCACCAGTTAATCAAAACGATCAGGAGGCGGAACGCCAAAATAACAACCCGGGAGGCATGGACCCAGCTTTTGTTCAGGCCCTTGCCCAGGCTATCGCCATGGGAATTGCTCAGGTCAATCAGGCGGAACGGGTACCGGTCATCAATGTGGAAGAAAACGCAGGAAGAGACCGATGGTTGGGAGAGATGCTGAAGGCTAGGCCTCCATTATTTCACGGGACAGGAGAGAAACACGTGGACGACTGGATTTCTGAAATGGAGAGTACCTTCGAAGTGATCGGATGTCCAGAGAACCGGAAGGTGCCGCTCGGGATTAATCAACTCCGTGACACTGCTGCACGTTGGTGGAGGACTTACAGGCCAGAGGACCGAGTGGTCGGGTGGACCGAATTTGCCCGACTACTACGGAGCGAGTACTGTCCCAGATCAGCCCGAACCGCTCGCGCACAAGACTTTTTCAGTGCCGGGCCTCAGAACATGCCAGTACCAGAGATCATTCGGGCCTACCGAACCGAGCTAAGTTACATTTCCCAGATGGTTCCATCAGAAGATCAACGAATATGCCATCTTGCACAGAGGTTGCCGGAGGATGTGCAACGCTATGCCGCCAGATTTCACTGCACGACCCTGAGGGCATACGAAGACGTAGTCACAGCATATACCGGTACAGTTGTTAATACCGACATCGGGCATAACTCGAAGAAGTAGAAGACATCAGTTCAGCCTGGGAGCAACAACAAAATGAATTTGGGGCCCGCATCTTCTTTTAAGTCGGCAGTTTCGTACCAACAGAAAGGTGTATCTGATCGGCCTTACCGTAGGGACTGTTTCAATTGTGGTGTGACCGGGCATACTAAGGATCAGTGTCAGAAGACGGCTACCAAATGTTTCACTTGCGGAAAGAGTGGACACATGTCTCGTTACTGCTGGCGGGCTAATCCCACTCAGAGCCCAACTTCCCAACCAAGTCAACAAGGCTCTGTGCAATCCCCTAGGACGCCTGCTGTTTCCAACTACCGATCTCCATCCCACCAGAACCAACCACCGCTACACGGTGCCGGACGAGGCCATGGGCGCGGCGGAGGTACCTCGTCCTTTTCGGAGTTAGTGCCATCCCGTGTATTTGAGCTGAGGGCTACGGATGGTCAGTCTGCGCCAGCTATCTCAGGTACCCTTCTTGTTAACTCTCAGCCAGTGCATGTACTATTTGATACCAGAGCCACCCATTTGTTTATATCTTTGGAATGTGTTGAACGCTTAAATCTTGTTTGTGTACCTTGTGAGCCCTTTACAATTAAACTTCCCGAGGGTAGTAGATTAGGCGGCGATCAATGGGTTCGAGACTGTCGGATCTGCATCAACAATCATAGTTGGACCGCTGATCTTATGGTCTTTCCACTCCAGAATGAAGATATCATATTAGGTATGGACTGGATACCATTGCACAGAACGATCTTGGATACCTACCACTTGACTATTTCCATTTCGGCTCATGACGGTACCACACATGTCATCAGCGGACGTGAACACTTTAGTACGAAAGGGTCTCTCAGCATTATCGCATCAGAAGCCTCCTGCAGTTCTCGAAGTGAGTACTATTGGTGTTATGTTCTTCGAGAGGATACTTCACAACTGACAATCACAAACATTCCAATGGTGAATGAGTTTCTAGACGTTTTTCCCGATGAACTACCAAGGCTGCCACCGCACCGAGAAGTTGACCTTTCCATTGAACTCGAGCCGGGGATGAGACCTATTTCCAAAGCTCCTTACAAGATGGCACCGGTCTAGATGAAGGAATTAAAGATACAGCTCGAAGATCTGTTGGAGAAAGGGTTGATCCGCCCAAGCACCTCGCCGTGGGGCGCGCCGGTACTTTTCGTTAAGAAGAAAGACAACTCTCTACGCTTGTGCATCGACTACAAGGAGATGAATAAAATTACTATCAAGAATCGTTATCCACTACCAAGAATTGATGACCTCTTGGATCAATTACAAGGGGCAGTCGTGTTTTCATAGATCGATTTACGGTCCGGATATCACCAATTAAGGATTCGGGAGTAAGATATACCCAAGACTGCATTTCGGTCAAGGTATGGGCATTACGAGTATATCGTGGTATCATTCGGGTTGACTAATGCCCCAGCCGTTTTCATGGAACTGATGAATAGAGTTTTGATTGATTTCCTCGATAAATGCATGGTGGTTTTTATCGACGACATCATCATATATTCTCGAAGCCGACAGGAACATGAGAAATAATTGAGGCAAGTGCTGAGCGTGTTAAGGCAACACCAACATTATGCGAAACTGTCCAAGTGCGAATTCTGGATGCCGGAGGTAATTTTTCTCGGACATATTGTCTCGGTGGAAGGTGTCAAGGTCGACCCACAAAAGATCGAGACAATAACGAGTTGGGAACCGCCGAAGAACGTCAAAGAGGTTAGGAGTTTCCTAGGATTGGCGGGTTACTATCGAAGATTCGTCGAGGCCTTTTCCTATATCGCCCGACCATTAACGAACCTACTGAGAAAGAGCACCAAATTTGTATGGACTGCAGACTGCCAGAAGAGCTTCGACGAGCTCAAGAGTAGGCTAACTACTGCCCCAGTACTAGTGTTACCGCAGGGTAAGAAGGATTCATTATATACACGGATGCATCCAAGCACGGACTAGGGTGTGTCTTCATGCAGAATGGCAGAGTCGTTGCGTATGCTTCCCGACAACTAAAGCCATAAGACGGAAGAATCGAAAAAGCAGAAGGTCGCGGGAAATTTTTCTGGATCTAAGAGTGGCAACTTCCAGAGGTCACAGACGACTAACCGTTCTATCGGACAGTCGTCACGTTCTGCTAAAGGAAAGAGGGGTTTCCGTTCTGCCCCGGGCACCACAAATCACACGGTAACTTGCTATAATTGTGGCCGTCGAGGCCATGTTAATTTAGAGTGCAATTTTCCGCCGTTGAAGTGTCACACTTGTGGACAGATGGGACATAGAGAGGCTTATTGTTCCGAACCAAATCAGACTTTGGACACTCGGGCTTCTGCCCCAGCACCACTTGACCAAGGCGTTAATCAGCGGCAATCTTTTGGTCAATCTCAGCAGAGTTACGGCAGAGGCCGGGGATGGGTTCAGAACACTGGGGGGGGGGGGGGGGGAACTCTAGCGTCGGTTCGGTACAACCACGGGTCTATGAGATGCGTCGATCAGACGAACCCGATGCAGCGGTGGCTTCGGGTACCATTTATATTTTATCTCATCCAGTCCGTGTGCATTTTGATAGGGGTGTTATGCATTTTTTTATTTCCTTGGAGTGTGTACGCCGTTTGAATATAACTTGTATGACTGCTTGCGATCCCTTCATTGTGAAACTACCTAGCGGGGATAGAATTGTGGGAAACCGGGAGATTAAAGATTTTCCGATGATTATATCTGGTATGGAATGATGATCGAATCTGATTGTAGTTGATATGGTAGGCGAGGACGTGATCCTCGGTGAAGATTGGCTTGATAGTCACCAAGCGATTATGAATTACCGTACTAAAGTTATCACCATGATGACTAAAGACGGAACTGAGTACTCATTTTTGGGATGTAAGTCGGGCCAATCCAAGTTACTTATCAGCGCCATGAAGGCCGTAAAACTTTTAAATAAAGGTTATACGGGCTATTGGTGTTATGCCTTGAAAACGGAAGGGAACGAAGTCGATTTCTCTTCGATACCGGTTGTTAATGAGTATCCCGATGTTTTTCCAGACGATCTCCCAGGATTACCGCCAGATCGTGAGATAGAATTTTCTATGGACTTAGAGCCAGATACGGCTCCGATTTCTAAGGCACCTTATCGTATGGCACCTTCCGAGATACAAAAATTAAAGAATCAGTTAGGATAACTTCTGAAAAGAGGGTACATCAGACCGAGCACTTCGCCTTGGGGCGCGCCTTTTCTTTTCGTGAGGAAGAAGGATGGTTCACTACGTTTGTGCATCGACTATCGTGAGCTGAAGAAAGTAACCATCAAGAACAAATACCCTTTGCCTCGCATAGACGATTTATTTGATCAGTTACAGGGGGCTACAGTTTTCTCGAAGATTGATTTAAGATCGGGGTATTATCAACTCAGGGTGAGAGAGTCCGACATTCCAAAAATGGCATTTCGGACGAGATATGGGCATTACGAATTTGTAGTTATGCCTTTTGGGTTGACTAATGCACCGGCGGTATTCATGCAGTTAATGAATAAGATTTCATCGAGTATCTCGATAGGTGTGTGGTCGTCTTTATTGACGACATTTTGATCTATTCTCGAGATAAAGAAGAACTTGCCCGACATTTGCGTTTGGTACTAGATATTTTGAGAACCGAGCACCTCTATGCAAAATTCTCAAAATGTGAGTTCTGGTTGGAAGAAGTTATGATTCTCGGCCATGTGATTTCGGCCGAAGGGGTTCATGTAGATCCGCAGAAGATTGAGTCAGTGCTAGATTGGGCACCACCTAAAAACGTTAAGGAAGTTCGTAGCTTTTTGGGCCTCGCTGGGTATTACCATCGGTTTGTCGAGGGGTTCTCGAAACTCGCTCGGCCACTTACGAAATTACTTCAGAAAGCGGAAAAGTTTGTTTGGACGACGGAGAGACAACAGAGCTTCGATGAGCTGAAGAGACGCTTGACTTCAGCACCGATTTTAGCTTTACCACATGGTAGTGAGGGCTTTTCGGTTTATAGTGACGCTTCGGGTCAATGTCTTGGTTGTGTGCTTATGCAGCATGATAAGAAGATAGCTTTTGCGTCACGACAATTAAAGCCATATGAGATAATTGATCCTACTCTCGATTTGGAGTTGGCCGCAATTGTCTTCGCACTCAAGATTTAGCGGCATTACTTGTATAGTTCTCCGTGTCGGATTTATACCGATCACAAGAGCCTAAAGTATATTTTCAGTCAGAAAGATCTGAATATGAGACAGAGATGCTGATTAGAGTTGATTAAAGATTATGATTTGTAAATTCTTTACCACCCCGGAAAAGCCAATGTCGTCGCGGATGCCTTGAGCCACAAATCGACATCTCTTCAAATGCTCGAGGTTCTTACATCTCAGACGAAGATTCGTCAGGATTTAATCGAGCAAGGGATAGAAGTTTGGCTTTAACGAGTACAAGGACAATTGTGTACTCTCGAAATTACTTCGTCCTTGGTGGACGACATCAAAGGGAAACAGTGGACTGACCCGATGATCTCTAAACTGAAGGAAGATGTAATTAAAGGAAAAACTCCTGGCTTTATGGTTCACGAGGATAGTATTCTCAGATTTTAGGGCAGGCTTTGTGTTCCGTATGATCTATAGTTGAGGCAGAGAATTCTCCGAGAAGTCCATGCTACGCCTTACTCAATCCACCCCGGAACGAGTAAGATGTATAAGGACTTGAAACAAAATTTTTGGTGGAACAACATGAAGAAGGATGTCACAGAATTTGTACTGTGGTGCTTGACTAGCGGGGTTGTTGAAGCCGCTTTCCATTCCCGAGTGGAAGTGGGAAGACATCTATATGGATTTCATCACTGGCATGCCGAGAACTAGGTATGATTTGGGTAATCGTCGATCGGTTCACCAAGTCTACACACTTCTTGGGTATTAAGGATACTTGGGGACCGGATAGATTGGCTCGAACTTTTATAGCTGAGATCGTAAGATTGCATGGTGCCCCCAAGACCATTGTTTCTGACTGATATGGTCGTTTCGTATCGCATTTTTGGCAGGCCGTTCATCAGGCTTTGGGTACTGAGTTGAGATTGAGCACTTCCTTTCATTCTCAGTCAGACGGTCAGACAGAGAGGACGATTCAGACGTTGGAAGATATGTTGCAAGCTTGTGCCTTAGATTGGAGTAATGATTGGGAGCTTCACTTGTCGTTGATCGAGTTTGCCTATAATAATAGTTGGCATGCGTCGATAAAAATGGCACCATTCGAGGCACTTTATGGTAGGCGATGTAGGTCGCCATTATGTTGGGACGAGGCTTCAGAACTAATTGGAATGGAACCGGATATATTGATGGAGACTAAGGAAAAGATTTCTATACTCCGGGACCAATTGATGACTGCCCAGAGCCGTCAGAAATCTTATGTTGACACTCGTCGTTGACCCTTGGAGTTCGAAGTGGGGGATCATGTCTTACTCAAGGTGTCGCCGACCAGAGGGGTTTTACGCTTCGGGAAAAAGGGGAAACTTAGTCCGAGGTATATCGGACCTTTCGAGATCTTGGACAGGGTTGGAGATTTAGCATATCGCTTGGCGTTGCCTCCAGCTTTGAGTCACGTCCATAGTGTTTTTCATGTGTCTCAGTTGAGAAAGTACATGCTGGATCCGAGTCACGTTAACGACTATAGTGAGATTGACGTAGCCGAGGATATTACCTTTTCGGAGAGACCCGTGAAGATCCTTGAGCGTCACGAGAGACAACTTCGGCATAAGACCATTCCACTGGTTAAAGTGCAATGGTCGAGACATGGAGCCGAAGAGGTGACTTGGGAAACGGAAGAGAAGATATGGTCGGAGTACCCCGAACTTTTTATTTCTTAAGTTTCGGGACGAAACTTCTTTTTAGAGGAGGAGAATGTAATACCCGTACTTTTATTGATTGTTTGGCCTTGCCATTTTTCTTATTTCATCGCTTTATAAACTCTTGGTGATGTTGTCGATATTGTTATAGAGCTTCATATCTTGTTTGGATCACAATCGTGTTGTTTAGACATTGCGGAAGTGTCCTCGGTCAGAGAAATAATGCACGCTAGGCCTAGGCTAACGCACGCTAATTCTGCTTGAGTAGCGCACGCTAAACTTGAGCCGTAGCGCGCGCTATGGGACCAGTCAGGTCAGAACCAGTAACTCATACTACTTTCTGGACTGGCAGTTAACGCACGTTAGGAGTTCGTTAACGCACGCTATCCGTGATCAGTAGCGCGCCCTAACATCCGTCTGTAGTGCATGCTAACGGGCTGGTTGGCAGAGGCAGTGAGGATGTCAGGATTTCTGGACTATCAAGTAATGTACGCTAGTCTTCGGATAGCGCACGCTATAAGAGCTGCGTAGCGCACGCTAAGCCATAGTGGTAGCGCACGCTAAGACTCGAGCAGGGCAGAGGACAGTAGGTTCTGGACTCCAGTTTCTGGACACCATTTTTTGCTAGCGCACGCTAAGATAAGGCAATTAGTGTACGCTAACGGGGCCAGCAGAAGCCACTGGACTACTCGGTGACCTTGCTAGCGCACGCTAATAAAGGAGGCGTAGCGTGCGCTAGACTGGGCGGATATATATTGGACAGTTGACTTCCATTTCGTCATTTTTCATCCTTTTCACTTATTTTCGACGGGAGGAGCTCGGGAGAGGCAATTTTGGGCTATTGGAAGCGATTCTTCTTCAGACAACAACATATTGGGTTGGAGAACAAGGATTTCACAAAATCTAATCCATCCTAACGTCCAAATCAAGGTAAAAATCCTTAGAACCCTATTTTTTGGGAATTTTGGGGTTTTTCCTAGATTCGTCCGATTTATCCGTTTTGAAGCTTGAGAACCTTGAGATTATGATGTATCTATCCCATATTCATGCTTTTCCTACGATTTTACGGATTGGTTTGTGCCGTCTTCGGACTTGTGGGGGTTTGAGGGATTTTCCAAACTCTAGTTGTGTACCCTTGTATTTTCGTGAATCGTAGACAGGTTTCGGGAATTTCTTCGTGAATTATGAGTATGGATTATTGATTATCATATCCCTTATGAATCGTTTAGGTGCTGGAAGTGCGTTCTTGGACCTACCGAACTCATAATCTTTTCTGTTCAATTTCTCGATGTCTCAAAGGCAAGTATATATTTCTGATTGTACGTTCTTGACTTTGAAAGTAAGATATATGAATGGCATGTTTATTTATATACACTCTGGGGCGGCCCGACAGGTCCCCTGAGGGTTTCATAGCCTTTGGTGCGATTCCACGGATAATTTGGGTTAACTACTCTGGGGCGGGCCGACGGGTCCCCTGAGGGTTCCGTAGCCTTTGGTGTGGTTCCATGGTTGATCATGTATGCATTGTTGTGATGCTACGAGATTTAGTTATTTCGGAATACTAGTCTTGAATTGATGAATTGACGGTTACCTTCACTTTATTGTCGAGGAGTATTGTGTTTCATATTTGATATACTTGCACTAGCTATTCGACGGCTAACCCCTTTATGGGGGAAATACTTTTTATGTATTTCAGGTTCCAGGAGGGCGGATAGGTAGGTATCGGGTAGGCACGAAGATGATGGGCAAGCGTGATATTGTGTTTTATCTCCAGTCATGTCTTGTGTTCCTCCATTCAGTGTTATTGTACTGGAACGGTTATTGAATACTCGAGTATTGTTTATTTTCAGTCTTTCTTGATATTCCGGCCTGTGTTGCCGAGGTCTTGATTTTGTACTGTGATGTATTTGGATACATTGGATATGGTTTGAATACCCTTTGTATTGTCTTTCATCTCATTGAGTTTGGACCTTCTCAGTCAAGTTTAATAGTTCCGTGTATGATTAGCCTTGTGGGTCCCACAGTGGGGTTCACGGCGCTGTAATATACCCTGAATAACTTGGGGTGTTACATTCACGACATAATGGTTCTAAAATGATTCTATCATTCGTTCTCAGTTGGGATGCGATGCGGGCCACTAGACTGGTTAAGTGTTACCCGCACTCCTTGGTTCCTCCTGTTGTCGACTAAGAAGGACCTATGGAGTCGTGCACAAGGATATTTGATGGAAATGTGTATTTAGTATCTCTTCATTAATATTAGATATTAGATATCTAATTTGCTTTATTAGATAAGTCGGTGCGGTTTTTCGAACTGAAATTAATTTTGGGTGATTAATTTAATTCATAAATAATTATTTCTTGGAGAAATATAATTGTAATATTGTACTTTAATTTATTATATTAATTAATTAAATATAAATACATTTGAGGTAATAGGAAGTGTACTTAACGGACTAGACATGCGAACTTTCGGTACACGAACCGAGTGGCTTGGCTCGTTTTTCTCACCAACCTTGGCCGCCCCCCTCTCCATCACTTTCCATGTGAATTCTTCCCTTTTGTTTTGTTGTGTTGTGTGGGGTGTGATATACTTATTTTTTTGTGTTGAAGGCAAAGACATAAGATATCATATTTGATCTCATCTTGATCATATAATAAGATATATACACCTCATAAGTTGAAACACACATACACACACTCAAAGACCATTCGGACGAAGTGAGAAGTGAGGGAGGAGATAATTTTTTTCTTGATTTCTTGTTCATCTTAGAGAGAAAGAAAGAAAAAGAAAAAAGAGAAGAAAAGTACTATATTAATTCCTAGTCGTGTTTCTAGAGAACAAATTGATATAGAATTTTCCAATCAATATCTGCCGCGTGGTGATGTAGAGACACCCGGCATCTTTGGTGTTGAATTATTTTCAAGCCTAAATGAATTGGGTTCGTATTAGTGTTGGTGATACAAAAAAGGAATAGAGGTATTAGATGCTAGGGAACTTTGCAAAGCTTAGCTCGGTATTTCCTTCATGATAAAATTATCAAAGGACTACTAGGGTATGACTTCTTTAATTTTATCTTGGTCTATTTATATTCAATATACGATGCTTGTGTAACACCCCCGATATATTCAGGAATATTACAGTGCCGTAAATCCTTTACATAAGAATTTACAAGGCTGAATAAATGAAACGACAATGACAGATACCAACTTATGAAATCACTTGAAATAAAATACGAAAATTCTCGTTCAATAACGAAAGCAAAATGTTCAAATGGAGAATATTAATACATCACTGAAATCCAAACATCACAAATTACGACGTACTCGAGTACCTATTAAATAACCAACAACAGATAATAAACCCGACCGGAACATCACTCTGCACCCTCGTCGTCATGCAACTCCAGTGGTTGTTTTCCCGCTCTCCTGGATCTTGAACATAAACAAATGTTCACCCCCGAAGGGGTTAGCACAACGATGCTAGTACAAGTACCACAACATATAATCAAACATCTCACGAAGAATAATAATAACGTAAATGACAAAAATACCAACGAGTCTTCTCCTACGAGAAACTCATAAATAACATACACAATTGATAATCACAACATGATATCATAACATACACATGGTAATTCTGACGATCCAGCGTTCACTGCCTAGAACCCACGATGATCCCGTCAGACCAACCCGTGGTGGAAAAACCCGTCCGATGATCCAACGCATGCTAGCATCCCCGATGATCCCGTCGGACCAACACGAGGTGGACATACAACAACGACATATATGCATGATAATATGTATAACATTAATACGTAAAAACAAATAAGGTACTTGCCTCAATTCGAAGACAAGAATACTACTCCCACGAAAAACGAAACACTCGAAGGTCGCCCCTTCAATCAATCACGTAGCAAGCTCGAACCTTAACAAAAGAAATAATATAGAATTTATCTCACGTCGTACGAATGTCTACCAATCCAATTTACGGCCGAAAGTTCATAAAACGCAATCTGCCTGAACTGCTTAGCGTACGCTAAGTATTCTACATAGCGTGCGTTAAGCCTGCTCATTAGCGCACGCAAACAACGAAGCCTAGCATACGCTAACTATGCACGGTTAGTACCTCACTGATCAGCCTACTGACTCGCCTGATGGCCTAACGTACATTACGTACCAAACGTAGCGTACGTTAACTCATGCGCGATAGCGCATGTTAATCTACATAGCTTAGCGCACGCTAAACGTGTAGGGCAGTACACTACTGGGCAGCAGACTTGATCTAATGGTGATGAAACTCATGAAATCTTCTGTGTTAATACATGTCATCTCCATGCATATCATGCTCATTCGGTTTATGAATGATCTTACGGATAACAACAACTTCAAATTCAAGAATACGTATATCATCATAAAACCATACTCCATTCTATTACAATTCTTCATGCGTAATTCGGAAGGCCTAACGGTCGATATCAATACCATTATATCAATCAAAACTATCATCTTGTAGTTTGATTAATACTCCATCTTTACTAGATAAATCCTTCCATGATCATTCTCTTAGATTCGTCTAATAATAATGATGTTAAAATCAAGTCCGTGATTACTATGAAGGCATCTTCTAAATTCGGATTATCAATATCAGAAACTTCCTCTACTTGTTCATCGTAACAAGATTCAAATCATAATGTTCTTAACCAAGGTACTTAAAGCATAATCATATCAATCCCCTAAACATGATGTGGTTTGGCTAAAATCACCAATGAAACTTAATATCTTGATAGCATAATCTTCATATCCTTAAGAACACGAATTCGAGGTTGAAAGTAGTATAACATACCTTAAGATGAAGAAAAACACCGAGAGAAGTAGAATCTGGCTCCGGTTGCTTGTTTGCCAAATCAAGACGTTTCTCCACTCCAATGATCAAACACAAGTGACATTATATCTCCAATGATCAAGTAGATGTGTTCAAAGTGTGTTTAAGAAAGATATAATGTTCTCTGGTCTGTCAAGAACGAAGGATGCTCGAAGGAAATGAGAAGAAAATGAAGTGATGTCCCTTATATAAAGTTTCTGTACAATAGCTGATTAGCGCACGCTATTATACATCCCTTAGCGCACGCTAATAAGCATTGACTCCAAATATGTCCAGGTTCGTCTGCGGGAATCTTATCCGGACCCATGTCCCGGTTGGCGCATGTGCTAGTCGCCTAGCTCAATAATTGACTGCCTAGCACATGCAATTCTCCATTCGTAGCGTGCGCTAGTTGTAGCCCGATAACGCACGTTAAGTTACATTCTTAGCGTGCGCTATCACAAGTTTGCATGAGAATTTTTGCATGTTGTTATACTTATGTACAAAGATACCAATGTGAGAAATATCATATTCCAATTATCGAGATCACAATTCCGAATAATATAGGATTCAAATACAGATGAAATACACAATAATAAATCCGGATATTACATACTGTCCTACTAAAAAGGAGTTTCATCCCGAAACTCAAGACAAAAATAACTCTGGATATCTAGACTTCATGCTATCTTCTGTTTCCCAAGTGGCTTCTTCCACCCCGTGGCATGAGCACTCAACTTTAACCAAAACGATTGGTTTGTTCCTCAACTGCTTAACTCGACTCTCGAGTATCTTGACCGGTCTTTCTTCAAACGTCCCATCCTGAGCGATTTCGATCTCGCAGAAATGAATGACATGACTAGGATCCAGTATATATCTCCGTAATTGGGATACGTGGAACACGTTATGAACATGGCTCAACGACGGCGGCAATGCCAATTTGTATGCCAACTCTCCAACTCTCTCAAGGATCTCGAATGGTCCGATATATCTCAGCTTTCCCTTCCTTCCAAAATGAAAGATTCCCCGAGTAGGAGAAACCTTTAAAAGTACGTGGTCTCCCGTACTGAACTCCAATGGGCGACGGCGTATGTCTGCGTAAGATTTCTGGCGACTCTGGGCGGTCAACAACCTTTCACGAATCAAGGCTATCTTCTCTCGTGTCTGTACGATCAACTCTGGTTCTGTCCCGATCAAGTCTGATGCATCGTCCCAACATAGGGGCGATCTGCATCTCCTCCCGTATAATGCCTCAAACGGTGCCATCTTAATGGAAGCTTGCCAACTATTGTTGTAGGTAAATTCAATCAACGGTAGATGAACTTCCCAATCGTTTGACCAATATAAGGCACAGGCCCTTAGTATGTCTTCCACCGTTTGAATGGCCCTCTCAGATTGTCCGTCAGTCTGCGGGTGATAAGCTGTGTTGAAGTTCAATTCGGTCCCCAAGGCCTTATGAACTGCTTTCCAAAAGTGAGACACAAAACTGCCATCTCGATCAGAAATAATGGTCTTTGGAGTACCATGCCGTCGAACTATCTCTGAAATAAATACTCGTGCCAACCTCTCTGGTCCCCACGTGTCTTTAATGCATAGAAAATGAGCTGATTTGGTTAAACGGTCAACTATCACCCAAATCATGTTCATTCATGTCTTGGTTCTCGGCATACTAGTGATAAAGTCCATCGATATGTCCTCCCACTTCCATTCAGGAATCGGGAGCGGCTTCAACATTCCAGCAGATCATTGATGCTCGATCTTAACCTGCTGACAAGTCAAGCATTTCGAAACATAGTCCGCTACATCTTTCTTCATGTTGCCCCACCAGAAATTCTGCTTCAAGTCCTTATACATCTTACTGGTGCCTGGGTGGATAGAATAGGGCGAGCTGTGAGCTTCCTTCATAATCGTCTATTTCAGAACATCGACATCGGGAATGCAGAGTCGGTTATGAAATCTCAAAACTCCATCATCATGAATTACGAATCTAGGGGCCTTCCCCTTGATCACTTCATCACGTAACCGAATCATCAGAGGATCATCTGCCTGCTTTGATTTGATTTCTTCGGTTAATGATGAAGTTATTTCCATCACGCACAGATGTCCTTGGATTCTTTGTAACCATACTTCAATTCCTTCTCGAATCATTTCTCGTTGAATGCTGAGTTGGGAGATCAGAGTCTCTAGCATTTGGATAGAAACAGGCTTGCGGCTGAGTGCATTAGCCACTACATTCGCTTTGCCTGGATGATACAAAATTTCCAAGTCGTAGTCCTTAATCAACTCTAACCATCTTCTTTGCCGCATGTTCAACTCTTTCTGACTGAAGATGTATTTGAGACTCTTGTGATCCGTAAAGATCAAACAGTGAGTCCCGTACAGATAATGTCTCCATATTTTCAAAGCAAAAACTACTGCTGCTAGCTCCAAATCATGCGTTGGGTAATTTAATTCATAAGGTTTCAGCTAGCGTGATGCATAAGCGATCACCTTTTCATTCTGCATCAATACGCATCCGAGTCCTTGGTCTGAAGCATCACTGTAAACTATAAATCATCCAGTTCCCTGTGGGAGTGATAAAATTGGTGCCGTCGTCAATCGCTTCTTCAATTCATCAAAGCTATTCTGGCACAACTCGTTCCATCCAAACTTTTGTGTTTTCTGCAGTAGTCGAGTAAGTGGACGGGAAATTTTGGAAAACCCTTCCACAAACCGACAATAATACCCAGCAAGTCCTAAAAAACATCGGACTTCTTTCACGTTCTTTGGAGGCTTCCAATCCATAACCGCTTCGATCTTCTGAGCATCTACTAGGACCCCTTCAACTGATACCACATGACTGAGCAACATTACTTCCTTTAGCCAAAATTCACACTTAGAGAGTTTGGCATACAATTGCTCGCTTCTCAAAAGTTATAATACAATTCGCAAATGCTGTGCATGCTCTTCCGGGCTCTTAGAATACACCAGAATGTCATCAATGAACACGACCAAAAATTTATCCAAATATTCGATGAACACTCGGTTCATCAATTGCATGAATACAACAGGTGCATTAGTGAGACCAAACGACATCACTACAAACTCATAGTGTCCGTAGCGAGTTCTGGACGCTGATTTTGGAACACCAGATTCCTTAATCCTCAGCTGATGATATCCTGATCTCAGATCGATTTTAGAAAATACTGTTGCTCCTTGCAACTAATCAAACAAATCATTAATCTGTGGCAACGGAAACTTGTTCTTAATCGTCATTTTGTTCAGCTCTCGATAGTCAATACACAGTCGAAGCGATCCATCCTTCTTCTGGACAAAAAGAAATGGCGCTCCCCAGGGTGAAATGCTTGGCTGGATATAACCTTTGTCTAGTAACTCCTCCAGCTGCTTTTTCAGTTCATACATATCGGTAGGTGCCATACGATACGGCGCTTTAGAAATTGGTGTAGCTCCGGGTTCCAGCTCAATGGTGAATTCTACAACCCGTCGTGGAGGTAGTCCAGGTAACTCGTTAGGAAATACATCCAGAAATTCATTCACAACAGGAATGGATGAAAGTTCCACAATTTCGTCTTCTTTCTTCATTGCATAGCACCAGTATCCGGTACAACCCTGTTTCAAAAATTTGACAGCTTTCATCGCCTTGATCAACTTTCCTGAGCTTCCTGGTTTCCATCCTTCAAACAATATTTCGGAACCATCGTCAGCGATCAGCGAGATATTCCTCCTTTGGTAGTTTACAATAGCTCCATATCGATTAAGCCAATCGTCTCCGAGTATCAGGTCGTCTCCTTGTATTTCTATCACAATCAGATTTGAGAGCCACTCTGTGCCTCCAAGTGAAACAGGGAAATCTCTAGTTTCTAAGTTTCCAACAATTCTCTCTCCACTCGGTAAACCAACAACATAAGGTTCACAATTATGAAAACCAGAAACATTCAAACGTTTTACACAAGATAAGGATATAAATGAATGCGTAGCTCCTGTATCGAATAAAACGCTAATTGGCTGGGAAAGGATCTGAACAGTACCTGATGCGACTGCAGCATCCTGATCGTCTGTTCTTCTCATCTCATACAGACGTGGGCGAACAGATCCGGCACTCGATGTACCCTTTCGGTCCCACTGTCCCCTGCCTCGTCCGCGGCCATAATTCTGAGGCATTTGTACACTTTGCTGCGTCTGTTGGATACTAGCTTCCTTCTGAACTGGCTGCTGTGTATGGGCTCTAAAAGACTTTGCAGCCTCTTCACAGAACACCGCACGATGTCCCTCCCATCTACAATTAAAACAAGTCACGGCAGGTAAGGGGCAATTTCGTCGATAGTGCCCTGTCTGGGCACAGTTAAAGCATTTCCTCGTGACATCTGTCATGGTTGATGCTGCTCCGAAGTTCTTTCCACTCCTAGATGGGTGCGGAGGTTTCTTGAAAGAATTAAAAGATGACTGGGTCTTGCGGGGCCCGCTGTTGTTATGCCCTGTAAAAGTACCAGAGACTTTCTGCTTCTTGGATTCCGTAAACTTCTCCATTGCTGCTTCCTTGATTTCGTACGCCAATGCTTTATCCTGGTATTGGCGGAGAGTGGTACATTCAAAACCGGACATATAACTCTGGATTTCTGGTTTCATTCTCATATCAAAATGGATCATCATTTCAGCATCTGTTCTGACTAGATGTCGAACAAATGCCAACTATTAGTTAAACGTCTTAATTGCCTCAGATACTGGAACATCTGAAGGCTGAGCGGAGAAAAACTCGTGAACCTTGGCTTCCCTCATAGGGCGAGGGCAGTACTGAGCTTCCATCATCAATTTAAACTCTGTCCAATTAGCATCATGGTCTACAGGATGGATGGCTTCCCACCATTCGGACGCTTCCCCTATCAGAAAGTATTGAGCGATAGAGGCTCTCCGGTCGTCTGGGCAGTTAATCCCGGCAAAAATTTTCTCCAATTCCTTCAACCAATGGTCCTAGGTGGGAGTCTCAGAAATACCGTCGAATTTAGGTGGTTTCACCTTCGCCACCTCTTACAGCCATCGGTCACCTCGATTTCCCATATCTGGGATCCCTTGCTGCCTATCTCACAACTGTAATCCCACCGCCACCTGCATTCGGTCCACGACCTGAGCGAACTGAGTCATCTGGTTCACCATCTGACGAAGGATTTCTGGTACAGCAGGTTCCGGTCGTTATTGACAGATCTTTGTGGCTCGCCTGAGCTATGACTGGATTGATTAGAAGGCGACGCTTCCCTTTCAGCATTCCTTCGTCCGCGTCCGTGACCGCAACCACGTCCGCCTATCAACATACTGTAAGCATAAATACTCACTATACAGGAAACAATATCGTTGAAATGTTTAAGTTTAAAGAAATACAACATGTAAAGAACGAGATATAGTTTAGGAACTTTCAACCAACGTTCGCATGAAGACGTAGGCAGTACAGTGATGTCATTCACGGCCGGTTACCTCAAAAGACGTATATGACCCCTATTTTAACCCAATGGCCAAGATATCCATAATCTTAGCTTTGATACCATATTCTGTAACACCCCTGATATATTCAGGAATATTACAGCACCGTAAATCCTTTACATAAGAATTTACAAGGCTGAATAAATGAAACGACAATGACAGATACCAACTTATGAACTCACTTGAAATAAAATACGACAGTTCTAGTTCAATACCGAAAGTACAAATGTTCAAATGGAGAATATTAATACATAACTGAAATCCAAACATCACAAATTACGACGTACTCGAGTACTTATTAAATAGCCAACAACAGATAATAAACCCGACCGGAACATAACACTGCACCCTCGTCGTCATGCAACTCGAGTGGTTGTTTTCCCGCTCTCCTGGATCCTGAACATAAACAAATATTCACCCCCGAAGAGGTTAGCACAACGATGCTAGTACAAGTACCACAACATATTATTCAACATCTCATGAAGAATAATAATAACATAAATGACAAAAATACCAACGAGTCTTCTCCTACGAGAAATTCATAAATAACATACACAACTGATAATCACAACATGATATCATAACATACACATGGTAATTCCAACGATCCAGCGTTCACTGCCTACAACCCACGATGATCCCGTCAGACCAACCCGTGGTGGAAAAACACGTCCGATGATCCAGCGCACGCTAGCATAGATCCCCCGATGATCCTGTCGGACCAACACGAGGTGGACATACAACAACGACATATATGCACGACAATATGTATAACATTAATACGTAAAACAAATAAGGTACTTGCCTCGATTCGAATACAAGAATACTACTTCCATGAAAAACGGAACACTCGAAGGTCGCCCCTTCAATCAATCACGTATCAAGCTCGAACGTTAACAAAAGAAATAATATAGAATTTATCTCACGTCATACGAATGTCTACCAATCCAATTTATGGCCGAAAGTTCATAAAACGCAATCTGCCTGAACTGCTTAGCGTACGCTAAGTATTCTACGTAGCGTGCGTTAAGCCTGCTCGTTAGCGCACACAAACAACGAAGCCTAGCGTACGCTAACTATGCACAATCAGTACCTCACTGATCAGCCTACTGACTCGCCTGATGGCCTAACGTACGTTAC
This sequence comes from Orobanche coerulescens, assembly GCA_033398695.1. NCBI lineage: Eukaryota > Viridiplantae > Streptophyta > Magnoliopsida > Lamiales > Orobanchaceae > Orobanche > Orobanche coerulescens. The sequence goes on from CM065801.1 coordinate 186,673,436, forward strand.
GTACCAAACGTAGCGTACGTTAACGCATGCCCGATAGCGCACGTTAATCTACATAGCTTAGCGCGCGCTAAACGTGTAGGGCAGTACACTACTGGGCAGCAGACTTGATCTAATGGTGATGAAACTCAAGAAATCTTCAGTGTTAATACATGTCATATCCATGCATATCATGCTTATTTGGTTTATGAATGATCTTATGGATAATAACAACTTCAAATTCAAGAATAATCTTATGGATAACAACAACTTCAAATTCAAGAATATGTATATCATCATAAAACCATATTCCATTCGATTACAATTCTTCATGCATAATTCGGAACGCCTAACGGTCGATATCAATACCTTTATATCAATCAAAACTATCATCTTGTAGTTTGATTAATACTCCATCTTTACAAGATAAATCCTTCCATGATCATTCTCTTAGATTCGTCTAATAATAATGATGTTAAAGTCAAGTCCGTGATTACTATGAAGGCACCTTCTAAATTCGGATTATCAATGTCAGAAACTTCCTCTACTTGTTCATCGTAACAAGATTCAAATCATAATGTTCTTAACCAAGGTACTTAAAGCATAATCATCTTAATCCCCTAAACATGATGTGGTTTGGCTAAAATCACCAATGAAACTTAATATCTTGATAGCATAATCTTCATATCCTTAAGAACACGAATTTGAGGTTGAAATTAGTATAACATACCTTAAGATGAAGAAAAACACCGAGACAACAAGTAGAATCCGGCTCCGATTGCTTGTTTGCCAAATCAAGACGTTTCTCCACTCCAATAATCAAACACAAGTGACATTCAATCTCCAATGATCAAGTAGATGTGTTCAAAGTGTGTTTAAGGAAGATATAATGTTTTCTGGTCTCTCAAGAATGAAGGATGCTCGACGGAAATGAGATGAAAATGGAGTGATGTCCCTTATATAAAGTTAATGTACAATAGCTGATTAGCGCACACTATTATACATCCCTTAGCGCACGCTAATAAGCGTTGACTCCAAATCTGTCCACGTTCGTCCGCGGAAATCTTATCCAGACCCATGTCCCGGCTGGCGCATGTGCTAGCCGCCTAGCTCAATAATTGACTGCCTAGCGCACGCAATTCTCCATTCATAGCATGCGCTAGTTGTAGCCCGATAACGCACGTTAAGTTACATTCTTAGCGTGCGCTATCACGAGTTTGCATGAGAAATTTTGCATGTTGTTATACTTATGTACAAAGATACCAATGTGAGAAATATCATATTCCAATTATCGAGATCACAATTCTGAATAATACAGGGTTCAAATACAGATGAAATACACAATAATAAATTCGAATATTATAGCTTGATCGATCCTTTTAGGGTTTGGCTTTTAACTGGTTAGACATGTTTTATTTTTCCGTCGGTTTTAATTACCGGACCCAACAATTACGGCATAGTGAAGGATGGAAAGAATCTAAGTGAACATGGGATTGGTGCGGCAGGCTTCACGGTCAAGGACGTGAGGGTTCTTCCAATATAATGCGGAGACTTGGTGCTTCTGACTTCACTGGCCAAGGAACCAAAAAAGACCTACCCATCATATCTCCGCTAAGTCTCGAGTTATCGAAGAACTGTGGTATCATTATGGAGTTGCTGGATATTGGTACAAGAACAACCATGCAATCAAGCAAGTCGTAACTCACTACAAAAAATATAGAGTGTCTAAAGAAAGGGTTGCTTACTATATGGAGGAAGATGATCTAAATAAGTCCCCCGATGTCAATTTCACAATCACTAATCGTCATATGTGCCACAGTCTATAGAGGCACCCCTTTATGATTGAATACTATAATTATGTTTACTTTCTCATCTACATTTGGCATAGTTACCTCAAGACAATGTGTTGGTGTTTTTTTAATAATGGTGTGATGCAATTTTTTTTTCCAAACAAGATATTAATATTACTTACATTATATTCTTAGCTTTATTTCAAAGCACTGAATATTGCTTGAATGCTTATGGTTTGATAGTTTTCTCTCTGGAGGAATGAATCAAGGAGAACTTGAATTTCTTAAAAATATGCTTATATTCATCGAATTAGTCGCCTACCAAACCTCGGTAACTACGATGACTGGGTCCTCCCAACTCATTAAAGGGGAAGGTAATACCTAACCCTTGATGCCTGAATGGTACTCTATTCCCATCTTTCAAGTTACTGATGCTCTATATGCACCTAGATCCCCTTGAACCTTATTAGGATTCAATAATATACATCGGTGGTTTCTATGTTGAAACCCACTATGAGAATGAAATAGAGTTTATGTTATCATTTCTAATGAATGTAAATGTAAACGAATTTTATAAAAACTCATGAGTCAAGTGGAGTATACCTCCCCATTAATATAGGCTTTAGCACGATAGACTAGATCATCCTGGTCGAGATATGATGGTCCGTGTCCTAAAGAACTCGTGCAGACATCCTTTCTTCTGGGTGAAAAGGTGGAGACAACTCAACATAAAGAACATTATTGATAATAATCATGTTCTGCCATCCAAATAATCGGATACATATCAAATGCACACCACTTGTTTTTGCAAAGTATGCTCTTTAACCAAAATAGGACCGAGACCTTCCTGCGCTAAAAACCCAAAAGCGAACATTCCATTCTTGCACCGAATACAAGGAGATAATTGTTGGACCATCCATCCAGAGTACCCATTCATGTATTTTATGGTTTTGGTGGATGCTCTAACAAGTTGGTCACATGTCGCTCTTGTAATACCCAGTTGTAATTCAGTAATTATCATTCAGTATTTATCATTCAGTAATTGATACTCAGTAATTTCATTCATTATTAATCATTTGTCACTCAGATTCAGTCATGGTATTCATCATTCAGAGTAATTGTATCGTGTATCAATCGTCATTCATCACTAATCTGATTGGAGTTTCGTGCCGTGTTTATCGTCGTTGTCGTTTTCGTCGTGGGCTGTGCGTGAGGAGTAGCGCACGCTACGTACTCTTTTTAGCGTACGCTAATTGAGTACAGGTAGCGCACGCTACCACTCAGCATTAGCGCACGCTAATGTTACCCTGGTTGCAGTCCAGAAGGTACTGGACTGCAGGTGAGTTATATGTAGCGCACGCTACGAGTGGTAAGTAGTGCGCGCTAGCGGGTTGTAGTAGCGCATGCTAATATGTGGTGTAGCGCACGCTAAGGACATATCAGGTTGAGTCCAGTGGCTACTGGACTGCACTGGATTAATTCTTAGAGCACGCTATGTGTTGTTTTTAGCGTGCGCAATCGATGTTATAGCGCACGCTAATCGTTGGTTGTAGCGCACGCTATCGAGGTCGACGAGGCGCCGCTCGACTCCAGATCGGGCATCAAATATTTCGTTAGCGCACGCTAACAATGGGTTTTAGCGCACGCTAGTAGTATGGTCGTAGCGCACGCTACAAAAAGGTACGTAGCGCGCGCTACCGTGTTCGGACAGTGGGTACTGGACTACCCAAATTACTCGTTAGCGCACGCTACGCACAAGGGCTAGCGCACGCTAACCTGGACTGGCTATAAATTGGACAGTTTAGTCAGAGTTCGCATTTATCATTCCAATCTCATTCTCTCATCGGTTCTTGGCGATTTGGGCGAATTTGAGAGTATTCTTCAAGGTGTAATCATCAACCATCATCTTCAAGGCTTTGAGTTGGATTATCATCACTTCATCATCTCCAAATCATCGAATCAAAGGTATTAATCTCTTGGATCTAGAATTTCGGATTTTTGGGTTTTTCCTTCCGATTTCTTCGTGTAAGCTTGGATTATCATTGGAATATGTTAGATATGGATTATCTACCTTGGATAAATATATTCCTATGGATTTAATGGTTATTTTCGGAATTATTTCAAGAACCCTTGGGGTTGACTTCGGTTAATTGGGGATTTTCCGATTGATGTTATTGTAATCATGAATTATGGATTCCTAATGGATTATTGATATCATTGAAGTGTTTTGTTTGTTCGAAATACTCAATTTGGTGTTGGTTTCGACATATTCGGGATTGGATATTCCCGAGGTTGTGTGATGGGTTATGTATTCGTTGGAATGCCCTATGTGTTTGACTATCGTTGTTTTCGACCTTTGGGTTAGTCGTGTTTTGTTGCTTGATACGTGTATTGAACGATTGTTGGTAATGATTGTTATTCAAGGTTGTTCGAGCGATCGGTATCTTGGTTAGGACGTTGTTCGTGGACGGACATTCTTCATCGTTGTTGGGTAAGTTGATTCTTACTCGGTTAAAAGGATACTCATTCCTTTTGTTGTTGATTGTTCATAATCATAATTCATCCATCATAATAATAATCATTTTGAGACTTGTAATTGTCGAATAATCATTTCATTCACAAGTAACGACGGTTCCAAATCATTTCATTGGGTTATCAATCACGTCACTATTACTTTCATAATGGTGAGTCATCTTGGCCTTGTCTAATTATTATTCATTGATATTCATCATGGTCATACTCGTTCATGTGACCTTCTGGGTTCATATTGCGTGGCCGGGTGTGGCTGTGTGGAATTTTTAGTCGGGCACACGATGGTTATGTATTGGGTTCACCGATACACTGGACCATGCACACGGGAAAGCGTTACACCGTGAGACTAATTAGGTACAAGGACGGGTGTGTCCGGTCATTCGTCTTGTACACTCGCACAGAACATTACGGGCGTACTACGGTACTCCTCTTCAGCGTAATTCATAATTAAGAATATTTCATAACTTCAGTTAATTCATGATTGTGTAATTTCAACCCTTGAGGATTGTTGTTCAGTATGGCGACCGTTGGGGATTTTGTTTTCGTGTCACGGCAAGGCAAAGGCACGGAAGAGCATGTTGACGGCGACGAGTCCCAGTGATACTAGTAGGGGCCCTACCATTTCGTTGTTTCAGTCATTTTCAGTCATTTCAGGCCTTTGTATTTTCCGCTGCAAATTCCGTTTGAGATGCTTATTTGTTCAGGGTGGTGTATTTTATCTCCATATAAAATATACTAGTATTCGGTTTGTCCTGGTGTAATGTACTTAAACTCCTCATCGGAGTATTTGGTAATATAATGTGGTTCGGTACTACAATTATATTATTTAATTCATCATTTTCATTCGCCTGGTGGGTCCCAGTCGGGGATTCATGGCACTGTAATATCCGCCTAGTTTGGGGTGTTACAGAGTTGGTATCGGAGCGTGGTTTTTGAATACTACCCTCCAAGTCATGTCTCGTTTGAAATCATCGTCATCGGACTAGTATCATTGGACTTTCGCGTCACGTGTGACCTGTGCAAATGCCGAGCCAATCAGACCAAGAACTGTAAGATTTCTAATGCCATGATATAATTTCTGGCATTAATCATTCATTCATAATTCATCAGTTAACAATCCTCAATCATCATTGTCATTTTGACCAGGACGGTCAGGTTAACTCATTAATCACTCAATTCATTTCATTATTCAGTTGTTGACCAGGAAGATCAAATCATTAATCTTGTAAACTCATTCAAGATAATCATTTCAGTAACTTCATCAGATAATCATGTTCCCTCAGTTGATCATTCATGTAATCGCTGTATTTGAGCGCGTATGCTCATTTTCATCATTTCATAATATAATCATAATGTGATACTCATGCGAGATATATATAATCATCATATGACTTTCCACTTCAGTATGGAAAGGGCTGGCAGAGGACGTGGAGGACGAGGCCGTGGAGCAGGCCGAATCTCGAGAGCTCGTGTGAATACACGTGCAAACGCGAGGAATAATGCTAATTCATCGAGCAGCGACGCTGCCACTCATTCACCTGGACACGATCATTCACTATCGGGGAGTCGTACCCAGGACACGGCTCAGTCAGAGGGTGTCCGGGTTGAACCACTCGCTTTTATGCAGGGCATGATGGCCCAAATGACCCAGATGGCTCAGTTTATGGAGACGATGCATAACTCCGTCAATCAAAATCAGCAGGCTCCTCCGCCGCCACCTCAGAGGCAAGAGAGGAATGTGAGTAATATCATCGGCGATATCTCTCACCAGAGGCCACCTACTTTTGAGGGCTCGTCTGAGCCGGCAGATATCATTCATTGGCTCGAGCATTTCGAGAAGTTGTTTGCTATGGTGGAGTGTCCCGAGGGACACAAAGTTTCGGTTGCGGCTTACTACCTGGGTAAGAGCGCACATTCTTGGTGGTTATCGTTGAAACCCACCGAAGGATCATGTACTTGGGATCAGTTCAAGACTCTCATGATGGAGAGGTATTATCCGGCCCCACTCACAGAGGCCAAGCTGTCAGAATTGCTCACCCCCAACCCCTCATCAGACGAGGATGTTCTCGCCATTGCCGAGAAATTTCAGGAACTTCTTCCTTTCGCTTCATCCATCATTCATTCAGAGGCGGATAAGATCATATATTTCAGCAAGAGGCTGAAACCCCGTATGACACTTCAGTTACTTAATCATAATTGCACCACGTTGGCCGAATTCATTGAGAAAGCTCTCACCTACGAGCTTACTGCTAAGGAAATTGTTAAGCAGCAACCTTCGTCTGCTAGCAAGAAATCGAAGAATCGTAATCAGTCTGAAGGCGGTCAGACGACTTTCAAGAAACCCCGTGCGGGCTCTGCTTTTTCTGAGCGACCTCCTGTGTCGTCTAAACCCGAGGAATCTCAGTCTCGAGCGCGCCCGGCCATCACCGTTTTAATCATGGGGAGCTTGGGCACCTCGACCAAGTGTCCTCGATGACTATCACGTGTCATAATTGTGGAATTGCCGGGCATAAGGCCCGTTTTGCCGTAGGGACTCCAAACCTACTCGGACGTCATCTCGTGCACCTAAGTAGTCACTGCTCGTAATCAAAGCCACTTCAATCGCGCTGCTTAAAACGACAGGAGCGACTAAAGGTGGAGCTTTTAGCCAGCAGACGGGAGCGTCCGGTGCCAGGACTAGCAAGCCCCGGATTTATGAGATGAAGAAGACCGATGATACAGAGGCCCGAATGATCTCAGGTACACTCGATATTCAATCTCAACCTGTGTGTACCCTTTCGATACTGGTGCATCGCATTCATTCATTTCCGAGTCATGTTTGAGTAGACTACGTCTGGGTAGTGCTATTAGTTGTGAGCCTTATGTCATTGGCCTACCTGATGGTAGATGAATTATCGGTAATCGTGAGATTCAGAATTGTACGATTCAGTTTCATGGTCGTGTATGGCCAGCGGACCTAATCGTGGTAGAATTGCCGAGGGACGACATCATCTTGGGTATTGATTGGATGGATCGTCATGATGCCATCATTAGTGTCCGTAAGCGTATGGTCACTATCATTTCAGATGATGGGGTTGAATGTGTGTTTCAGGGAGGTAATCCCAGCTGTTCTGGTAAGGTCATTAATTCGATGAAAGTAGTGAGATTACTCAATCAGGGGTGTGTTGGTTATTGGTGCTTTATGACCAAAACCGAGAAATCATCAGTAATATTGGCGGATATTCCGGTAGTGAGGGAATATGCCGATGTTTTTCCAGACGAGTTACCTGGTTTGCCTCCACAGAGAGATGTGGAATTCACGATTGAGTTGGAGCTTGGTACGTCCCCGATATCAAAGGCACCGTACCGGATGGCCCCGACCGAAATGCAGGAATTAAAGAACCAACTTGAGGAGTTGTTCGAGAAGGGTTATATTCGACCGAGTGCGTCCCCGTGGGGAGCACCAGTGTTATTTGTCAAGAAGAAGGATGGTTCATTCCGCTTATGTATTGATTATCGGGAGTTGAACAGGGTGACGATCAAGAATAAGTATCCCTTACCCCGTATTGATGATCTCTTAGATCAACTTCGTGGAGCTTCAAGATTTTCCAAGATCGACTTAAGGTCTGGATATCATCGATTGCGGATCCGAGAGTCGGACATCGCGAGGACGGCGTTTCGAACACGCTATGGTCATTATGAGTTTGTGGTTATGCCGTTCGGTTTGACTAATGCACCTGCGGTATTCATGGAGTTAATGAATCGGGTTTTCATCGACTTTTTGGATCAGTTTGTTGTCTTCATCGATGACATTTTGATTTATTCTCGTGACCGGGAGGAACACGAGTTTCACCTTCATCAAGTGCTCGACGTGTTGAGACGAGAACAACTTTATGGGAAGTTTTCCAAATGTGAGTTCTGGATGTCCGAAGTGACTTTTCTCGGACATGTAATTTCATCAGACGGAGTTCGTGTCGACCCTCAGAAGACGGAGGCTATTCGAGATTGGCTACCTCCGAAGAACGTTAAGGATATCCGAAGTTTCCTCGGATTAGCGGGTTATTATCGGCGATTTGTAGAGGGATTTTCTAGAATCGCTCAACCCTTAACGAACCTTTTGCGGAAGGATAAGAAATACACGTGGTCCGACGCGTGTCAACGGAGTTTTGAGGAACTCAAGAGCCGGTTAATGTCAGCACCTGTACTTTCCTTGCCGCAGGGGACGGAAGGATTTGTGGTTTATAGTGATGCGTCCGGACAGGGTCTCGGATGTGTACCTATGCTTCACGGCAATTGAGACCTTACGAGGTTAATTATCCGACCCACGACCTGGAGCTAGCAGCCGTGGTGTTCGCTTTGAAAATTTGGCGTCATTATCTTTATGGCGTTTCCTGTCAGATATTCACCGATCATAAGAGTTTAAAGTATATATTTACTCATAAGGAGTTAAATATGCGTCAGAGACGGTGGTTGGAATTAATCAAAGATTATGATATCGAGATCCTCTACCACCCGGGCAAGGCGAACGTTGTCGCCGACGCCTTGAGTCGTAAGTCCGTTCAGGAGCAGATGCTTGCCCTTTTAACGATTCGAAGGAGCTTGGCGAGAATTCCTTAGACCCGAGATCGAGTGCAGCCGTGAGTTCAGGGGCAGCTTTGTATGTTGGAGATTTCATCGTCACTCGAGGAGGCAATCCGAGCGAATCAGAGTTCAGACCCTTCATTGTTGCGCATCCGTGAGGATGTGACTCAGGGGAGAGCCCCTGGATTTGTGGTCCACGAGGATGGACTTTTGCGGTTTAAGAATCGGTTGTGCGTACCGGCGAATGACGAGTTGAAAAACTCGATTTTGAAAGAAGCTCATGCTACCCCTTATTCTGTTCATCCAGGGTCTAGCAAGATGTACAAGGACTTGAAACCAAATTACTGGTGGAGTAATATGAAACGAGAAGTCGCGGAATTTGTTTCGAGATGCTTAACCTGTCAACAAGTTAAGATTGAACATCAGCGACCGGCGGGTATGCTGAAACCTCTTCCTATTCCCGAATGGAAGTGGGAAGACATTTCTATGGATTTCATCACAAGTTTGCCGACGAGTCGTCGTGGCATGAATACGATCTGGGTGATCGTGGACCGCTTAACCAAATCAGCTCATTTCCTTGAGATCAAGGAGACGTGGGGTCCCGAGAGACTTGCTCAACTGTTCATCAAAGAGATAGTCAGACTGCACGGTACTCCTAAAACTATCGTTTCCGACCGTGACGGACGGTTTGTCTCGCGTTTTTGGAAATCAGTTCATCGTGCTATGGGAACTCAACTTAATCTCAGTACCGCTTTTCATCCTCAGTCCGACGGACAATCAGAGAGGACCATTCAGACATTAGAGGACATGTTGAGGGCATGCGTCCTCGATTGGAAAGACGATTGGGAAGCCCAACTACCATTGATCGAGTTCACGTATAATAATAGTTGGCATGCTTCGATCAAGATGGCACCTTATGAGGCCTTGTATGGTCGTCGTTGTCGATCTCCGTTGTGTTGGGACGACTTATCAGAATCAATTGGCACCGAGCCCGATATGCTTATAGCCGCCCGTGAGAAGGTAGCTTTGATCAGGAGTCGTTTGTTGACCGCTCAGAGTCGACAGAAATCATATGCAGATAACCGTCGTCGACCATTAGAGTTCGAGGCTGGTGACCATGTATTGGTCAAGGTATCCCCGAGTCGTGGTATCTTCCGTTTTGGGAAGAGGGGAAAGTTGAGTCCGAGATTCATTGGACCGTTCGAGATTTTGGATCGAGTAGGCGAGCTAGCTTATCGATTGGCTTTACCTCCGGCGTTGAGTCGAATTCATAATGTGTTTCACGTATCTCAGTTGCGGAAGTATGTTGCCGACCCGAGTCACATACTTCAGTTCGATGAAATCGAGATTGCCGATGATCATTCATATGAGGAACGCCCTATACGAGTTTTAGAGCGGCGAATCAAGCAGTTGAGGAATAAGACGATTTCTTTGGTTAAAATTCAGTGGTCTAGACACGGAGTCGAAGAGGCTACTTGGGAAACCAAGGATAGTATGCGGGAGAGTTATCCCGAGTTGTTTGACCCTTAGTTTCGGGGACGAAACTCTTTTAAGGGGGGGTGTATGTAATACCCGGTTGTAATTCAGTAATTATCATTCAGTATTTATCATTCAGTAATTGATACTCAGTAATTTCATTCATTATTAATCATTTGTCACTCAGATTCAGTCATGGTATTCATCATTCAGAGTAATTGTATCGTGTATCAATCGTCATTCATCACTAATCTGATTGGAGTTTCGTGCCGTGTTTATCGTCGTTGTCGTTTTCGTCGTGGGCTGTGCGTGAGGAGTAGCGCACGCTACGTACTCTTTTTAGCGTACGCTAATTGAGTACAGGTAGCGCACGCTACCACTCAGCATTAGCGCACGCTAATGTTACAGCTGCGATCCTGAAGGTACCGGATCGGCAGTTATATGTAGCGCACGCTACGAGTGGTAAGTAGCGCGCGCTAGCGGGTTGTAGTAGCGCATGCTAATATGTGGTGTAGCGCACGCTAAGGACATATCAGGTTGAGTCCAGTGGCTACTGGACTGCACTGGATTAATTCTTTGCGCACGCTATGTGTTGTTTTTAGCGTACGCAATCGATGTTATAGCGCACGCTAATCGTTGGTTGTAGCGCACGCTATCGAGGTCAGATCAGAGGGCAGTCAGTTTTACTGGGCATCAAATATTTCGTTAGCGCACGCTAACAATGGGTTTTAGCGCACGCTAGTAGTATGGCCATAGCGCACGCTACAAAAAGGTACGTAGCGCGCGCTACCGTGTTCGGACAGTGGGTACTGGACTACCCAAATTACTCGTTAGCGCACGCTACGCACAAGGGCTAGCGCACGCTAACCTGGACTGGCTATAAATTGGACAGTTTAGTCAGAGTTCGTCATTTATCATTCCAATCTCATTCTCTCGTCGGTTCTTGGCGATTTGGGCGATTTTGAGAGTATTCTTCAAGGTGTAATCATCAACCATCATCTTCAAGGCTTTGAGTTGGATTATCATCACTTCATCATCTCCAAATCATCGAATCAAAGGTATTAATCTCTTGGATCTAGAATTTCGGATTTTTGGGTTTTTCCTTCCGATTTCTTCGTGTAAGCTTGGATTATCATTGGAATATGTTAGATATGGATTATCTACCTTGGATAAATATATTCCTATGGATTTAATGGTTATTTTCGGAATTATTTCAAGAACCCTTGGGGTTGACTTCGGTTAATTGGGGATTTTCCGATTGATGTTATTGTAATCATGAATTATAGATTCCTAATGGATTATTGATATCATTGAAGTGTTTTGTTGGTTCGAAATACTCAATTTGGTGTTGGTTTCGACATATTTGGGATTGGATATTCCCGAGGTTGTGTGATGGGTTATGTATTCGTTGGAATGCCCTATGAGTTTGACTATCATTGTTTTCGACCTTTGGGTTAGTCGTGTTTTGTTGCTTGATACGTGTATTGAACGATTGTTGGTAATGATTGTTATTCAAGTTTGTTCGAGCGACCGGTATCTTGGTTAGGACGTTGTTCGTGGACGGACATTCTTCATCGTTGTTGGGTAAGTTGATTCTTACTCGGTTAAAAGGATACTCATTCCTTTTGATGTTGATTGTTCATAATCATAATTCATCCATCATAATAATAATCATTTTGAGACTTGTAATTGTCGAATAATCATTTCATTCACGAGGAACGACGGTTCCAAATCATTTCATTGGGTTATCAATCACGTCACTATTACTTTCATAACGGTGAGTCATCTTGGCCTTGTCTAATTATTATTCATTGATATTCATCATGGTCATTCTCGTTCATGTGACCTTCTGGGTTCATATTACGTGGCCGGGTGTGGCTGTGTGGAATTTTTAGTCGGGCACACGATGGTTATGTATTGGGTTCACCGATACACTGGACCGTGCACACGGGAAAGCGTTACACCGTGAGACTAATTAGGTACAAGGACGGGTGTGTCCGGTCATTCGTCTTGTACACTCGCACAGAACATTACGGGCGTACTATGGTACTCCTCTTCAGCGTAATTCATAATTAAGAATATTTCATAACTTCAGTTAATTCATGATTGTGTAATTTCAACCCTTGAGGATTGTTGTTCTGTGTAACTGACCCCGTTGGGGGATTTTGTTTTCAGGTCACGGCAAGGCAAAGGCACGGGGAGAGCATGTTGACGGCGACGAGTCCCAGTGATACTAGTAGAGGGCCCCAGTCATTTCGTTATTTCAGTCATTTTCAGTCATTTCAGTCATTTGTATTTTCCGCTGCAAATTCCGTTTGAGATGCTTATTTGTTCAGGGTGGTGTATTTTATCTCCATATAAAATATACTAGTATTCGGTTTGTCCTGGTGTAATGTACTTAAACTCCTCATCGGAGTATTTGGTAATATAATGTGGTTCGGTACTACAATTATATTATTTAATTCATCATTTTCATTCGCCTGGTGGGTCCCAGTCGGGGATTCACGGCACTGTAATATCCGCCTAGTTTGGGGTGTTACAGCTCTCCTATCCATCCATAATGCTGCAGAACTTCCAAGATAATTCATAAGGGCTCACCTCCCTCATCACATCTAAAAGACTTGATGATGTCAAGGAGTTCACATCAAAAGTACTTGAAGTTTATTGCATGATAGAGATCAATCTGCATCGTCTCATCCCATATGCATATGCAAATGGTCTCACATAAATCACCATCAAAAAAATATGTATTGTGATTATGCCATTTGGTTAATGGTACCAATTTGCATATATTTGTTTGGAATTATGCATTATTGCATGCAACTTTACCTGGTTCGTATATTTTCAACCCTATGCTAACCAAGTAGTTTATGCATACCTGTTGATTACTAGATAAGCCTAATTCTTATATTTAGGACTCAGACGGGCTTGCGTGCCAATTGCATATTTGGTTACGCATTATATGTGTCTTATGCACCCCACAACTCAGGTCTCTAGAATTGATTAGATATTCTCGTCGGATAAGAAATCCAACATTTATCCGTGATAAACACGATTTTCACACGTTAATTGGGGTCATCTTAATATATTTAGAAAAAATTCATGTGTAAATTCGATACTTTATGTATGATTTCATTATTTTTGAGATGTCACGTGTTTTATTTTAGTTGTGCTTGAAAGAGGTGTAAGTATGTCAAATATGAAGTTTGAATACATCAAAAGCGCAAACTGGTCAAAAAATGGGGAAATGAACTTCCGGGATACATACATATAACACGGCCGTGTCGCATGTCGACTACACGTGACATGGGCCGTGTCGGAAGCTTAGAACTGACTTTTTCTGCACATGTGCCATTTCAGATGTCATTTACCTGCGACACGACCGTGTCGCTTGTTGGGACAATTTACCTGCTCATAACTCTCTCATAAAAAATAGGATTTGGGTGATTCTAGTGGCCAATGAAAGATAAGAGAATGATATACAACTTTTCTGAGATGGTCCAAAGTCCGATTCTTTGTATATCGGCCCACACGAGACGTGAAAGTGTCTAGCATATATTTTGGTAAAATTTTGGGCGAAAATTTCTTTTTCGGTTTTAAATTCTCTTGGCCAAAAAGTTAAGTAAAAGTTGAACTCCCCCTATATAAGGGACATAAGGGGCCACGGAATTAGGAGGAGAAAATCAATTTGGATCATCAAGAGACTCACAAGAATACAAGAAGGAGGAAATTAAGGATCAGGCTTCAAGATCCAAGACCACAATAACTTTTTCTTGTCCAATTTTCTTCTTTTTCTGTTAAATTGAAGAACATGTTCAATTTATCTTATTGTAATCTTGTAGCTATGTTTCTCGACTAAACTTCTTTAGATTCTAGAACTTTCTAGTACTTTAGTTATTGTTCATGGAGGGAATTTGATATATTTATTCTGTAATACCACCGTATTTCATGCTTAAATACCTTGTACTGTGTGATCTATTGTAGTGAGATGTTGCCTTTTTATATTATGTGATTCATTAAATGCTTTTGTGATACGATTGTGTGATGTGTATGGAACGTAGGTGACGTACCTCGACGCTGTTGGACAATCGTCGGTGCGAATATGACGGTGGCCAACGTCTTGTTCCCCGATAAATTGTTGACGAGTAGAGAGGATGGTCACCTCGATATGATTAAAATGTGATGAATAACTTAAAGACTGAGTGACTAACATACGCTATATAATGTACATAACATATGCTAAAACGGTAACATTACGTACGTTAACCCTTCTTTGTTACGTACGTAATGCTAGGATTGGTCTCCCGACCAGAATCTTCCTTTGACGAGGACCGGGGCACTTTCGGTGGGCTAAAGGACAAACGAGTCAACTCCTCATAACGTACGCTATCCTTGCCGCTGTTGGAGAATCGACTTTGCTGTTGAGCTAACCTTGCCATTCCGCTTTCGATCCGGGCGGCGGCTGCCACAGCTTCGGCAAGTGTCGTTAGTAGACAAAAACTCTTGTCTATAATCCTGAGTTCGGGGTACTTCACTGGTTGAAGTTAAGAGACTGTAAAGGCATCCAAGGATCGAGGATCAAGAGGTGCAAGGCAGTCAAGTGTGGTACAACGATACGGATTTCCACTGGTTGGAAGTTGTTGTAGTTTTGTTTGAATCACTGTAATATTTATCACTGGTTGAGAATTATAGTGAATTCATCTCCAACTGGTTTGGAGAAAAGTGTATTAGTAGAGGATTACCCCACCTCTGAGACCACTATAATTGCCTGCGTTCTTTACTGTTTTATTGCATCATACTTTAACTGCTGCATTTATTGTTAAGTGTTTCATTAGTTGCTTTATATTCGTCATCAGCTGACTTCCGCATATATTAAAGAACAAACGACTCCAAGTCATTTGTTTACCTATCAGCTGAAGAAACTCACTCTTCGTGAAAAAGAGTTTAAGAGTTTCAACAAGTCTATTCACCCCCCTCTAGACTTGTTCCTGGACGACTTGTGACCTACAAGTGGTATCAGAGCGGTTGGTTCATTTATTTCACGAACCAGATCTATATCAGAGATATATCTTTACTCTCATTTTATAATGGAACACATGCATTCTAGACTCCCTGTGTTTTCAGTTGACGAGTATGATCTTTGGAAGATAAGGATGCAGGCACACTTATCTTCGATCCATGATGACATGTGGTGCATCATCGGGGACGGTCCATTCATCTTCGAGAAGGACAACACTGCAGAGGAGATCGCAGCAGGGAAGCCAGAGAAGATTCCAAAGAAGAGGATAGAGATGACTCCCGAAGAAAGAAAGCTGGCCAATCTTGATAACCGGGCCAGAGATGTGTTATATCAAACTCTTGACAAATCCACCATGGTCAAGATAAAGAACTGCAAGAATGCCAAGGAAATCTGGGACACATTAGCTTTAATGTGTGAGGTAACGGAGCTAATCAAAGAAAATAAATTGTCAATCGCTATTCAAAAGTTTGACAATTTCAAAATGAAGAACGGCGAATCCATAGATCAAGTGGACACAAGGTTCACTGAGATTATCAATGAAATCAACTCCCTCGGCAAAACCTATGGCAACAGGGAAATGGCACTGAAGGTTCTCAGATCTCTCAATCCTGAATGGAGCATGAAAGTCGTGGCCATGAGAGAATCCAAGGACCTAAATAAAATAAAAATTCAAGAGCCATTCTCTGATCTGAAGGCTTATGAGTTCGAGCTTCCAAGTTCATCCTCAACTGAGCCTACAGAGAAGGGAATAGCCTTTGCAGCCGTGTCCCCCGCCAAGAGCCTATCTGATGTAAAGCCTCCAAATCCATTAGATTTTGAGGAAGAAATGGCGTTTATAATGCAAAGGTTCAGCAACTTCCGGATAAACTACTCCAAATAAAAGAAAAAATATAAGGAGAATCCCAGAAGGAACCAGAAAGCTGGGAGCTGGAAGGTGGAGTGCTACAATTGTCACAAGACAAGACACATCCAAATCGACTGTCCTAAGCTCAAGAAGGACTAGAGCAAGAAGGAGGTGGACAGAAAAGAAGATAGAAGAAAGGCCCTCATCGGAGAACACCAGGAGCATGTAGAATCAAGCAGCGGATTCTTTTCTAATGATGATGAAGAGTATGACTGCCTGATGGCCAACTTAGCTGATGAAGAGGTAACATCTAAACCCTCTGGTTCAAATAATAGTTCAGCCTTGTCACAAGATATGGATCTGCACGAATCTGTAAACCAGCTATTTAAAGATTTTGAAACACTCAAATCTGCACACCAAACTATATCAGCAGAGAAGACTCAGCTGCAAGATGAGAATAGTCAGCTGAAAAAAGATTTTGAAAAACTCAGCCTAGAATTAAATAAGGTTGAGATAACTGCAGTTGACTTTAAAAACCAGGCCGATATTAATACAGCTGAGATAAACCGACTAACTGTCTTACTTAAAGAAAAATCAACTGCACTTGCTCATGCCAAAGCCGAGTTTACTAAGCTGACTCAGATAAATAAGACTCAGGCGCAGGAAATAACCTCCCTGAAGGCGTCTTCAACTCTGGAAGAATTGTGTACCAATAAAAGGTCATTATATTCTAAATCAGGCCTTGGATATGATCCTCACACTCCCTCTAGTTCTAAAAGAAAGTTTATCAAGGGAGAAACAATTTTCTCGACTGCTGAGCCTACATATAAACCGATATTTAAAAACAGGCAACAACCAAGTCACATGTCTAGGCTGCAGCCAGGATACACAAGGCAGCCACCTAGACAAGTGACTAGGCAATGGCCCAGGCAGAAGCAACAGCCCAGACAACATGCCCACTATTACCAACAACTCCCTAAAAATAGATTTCAAAATGGGAGGGGCAGATGGAAACCTCAAGGTTATCCCAATTTCCAAAATAAACAAGTGTGGAGACCTCAAAGATTTAATAAATGGTCTGAGCCAAGATTTAGAAATGGCCCACATTATCAAAATTTTGAGGAATATCCAGTATACAATCCGAAGAGGAGATTGAGACCTCGACCTTACACATCTTATGAGGGTTATAATAATAATAACAACTTTCACAATCCAAGGAGAAATCAATTCTCCAGGAAACCAGCTAACCCCAAAGGACCCACACATATTTGGGTACCTAAATCTCTGCTTGTCTGATTGTAGAAAATATGGAAGGACTACAACCACATCTCCACAAGCTCAAATTTTGGAGGTGAAGAATGGTTTGTAGATTGTGGATGCTCGAGGCACATGACCGGGAACAAAAAGATGCTGTCCAAATACACAAAAGAAAGAGGTCCTGATGTAACCTTTAGAGATAGCTCTGGAGGACAAACAAAGGGCTTTGGAGAGCTGCACCGAGGAAATATTGTGATATCCAAAGTTCACTATGTCAAAGGACTAAAATACAATCTTCTGAGCATAAGCCAGTTTTACGACGAGAAGAATCTAGTAGTCTTCACCATTTGGAAATGTATGGTGATAGATATCTTATCTGGAGAAGTGAAGCTACAAGGTTTCAGAAGGAGAGATGTCTACATGATATATTGGAACACAGGAACACCTAACTCCTGTTTTCTATCCAAGACAGTAGCTGAGAACGGATGGATGTGGCACAAAAGACTATGTCACCTGAACTTCAAGGCCATCAACAAGATTAGTTCTCAGAAGCTGGTCAGAGGTCTTCCAGACGAAGCATTCAAGAAGGAAGTGCTTTGTGATGCATGTCAGAAAGGAAAGCACACCAGAGCATCATTCAAGCCAGTCTAGCCTACAACTCTCACAACAAGTATCTTAGATCTACTCCACATGGATCTATTTGGTCCTATCAAGCAAAGGACCCTGAGCGGCCGAAAGCATGCACTTGTTGTAGTAGATGATTATTCAAGGTACACTTGGATTATCTTCTTGTACAAAAAAAGTGAAACCTTGACCAAGCTACCTGAGCTGCTGAGAAAGATCTAGAATGAGAAATCCCTATCCATCATCAAGATCAGATCAGATAGAGGAGGAGAATTTCTCAACAAGGCGATAACTGATTACAGCGATCAGAATGGGATCCAGCATGAGCTCTCTGCAGCTAGGACTCCCCAGCAGAATGGTGTTGCTGAAAGAAGAAACAGAACCCTGAAGGAAGCAGCAAGGTCCATGATTGCAGAAGCGGACCTGCCCAAGAGGTTCTGGGCTGAAGCTGTCAACACAACTTGCCATACACAGAACAGGAGTATGATAGTAGGGAGACATGGCAAAACTCCCTATGAGGTTTGGAATAATAGAACTCCTACTGTTGCTTATTTTCATGTTTTTGGTTGTAAGTGTTTCATCCACAACAACGGTAAAACACAACTAAATGCCTTTGATGCTAAAACTGATGATGGTCTCTTTATGGGATACTCACAAAGAAGCAAGGCGTATAGAGTATTTAACAAAAGAACCTTAGTTGTGGAGGAAATACCCCATGTTGTTTTTGATGAATCTACTGTTGAGTACATGAAGCAAGTTGAGTTAATTGAGAACAAGCTCAAAACAGCAACCCTTGAAGAAGTCATTGTACATGACACTGGAATGGTGGACTCACCTGCAGACCAGCCTGATGACCCAACTGCAGATCAGATAGGATCACTAAACCTATCTGATCCAGTTGCCGCCGATGAAGACCCAGCTGTAGCTGACAAAGACTCATCTGCAGATCAGAACCAACCTGCAGATGACAAGACGGTAGCTGATCCAGTTGCAGACCAGAACCTAGCTGATGCAGAAATCCACCAGAGCAATCGAACAGGGGGAACAGACCCAGAAGAAGACGATATACCCAAGTAGCTCAAAAATCACCCAATCCAGCAAATCATAGGAAAGCTGACTGATGGAGTTAAGACAAGACAGTCAACCCTACCAGCAGGAATGGCTATGTTCTCATGCTTTATGTCACAGATAGAACCTAAAACGACAGAACAAGCCTTAGAAGATTACTCTTGGATAAATGCCATGCAAGAAGAACTGGAGCAGATGGAAAGAAACAAGGTTTGGGAACTAACAGACAGACCTGATCACAAGAAGGTTATTGGCACCAAGTGGGTGTACAAAAACAAGAGTGATGAAGACGGAGCTGTTGTTAGGAATAAAGCCAGACTTAGAGCAAAAGGGTATGCACAGTGTGAAGGAATAGATTTTGATGAAACCTATGCACCCGTTGCAAGATTAGAGGCCATCAGACTATTCCTCGCATATGCTGCAGTCAAAGATTTTGAAGTATATCACATGGATGTAAAGAGTGCTTTTCTAAATGTAATCCTAGAAGAAGAAGTCTATGTAGAGCAACCCCCAGGTTTTGTCAAAGGAGACAAAGTCTACAAGCTGTTGAAGGCTCTCTATGGACTTAAGCAAGCACCTAGAGCGTGGTATGAAATATTGTCTGTGTTTCTTGAGAAAAATGGTTTTTGCAAAGGGAAAGTGGACAAGACCCTATTCAGAGTGGAGCACGAAGGCCATATATTAATAGTCCAGATATATGTGGATGACATCATATTCGGATCAACCAATCCAGAGTTATGCGAGAAATTCTCCAATATCATGCAAGGAGAATTTGAGATGAGTATGATGGGAAAGCTTAACTTCTTTCTTGGACTACAAGTTAAGCAGATGGAAAAAGGAATTTTCATCAACCAAGCTAAGTATACCAAAGATCTGATCAAGAGATATGGAATGGAATCAGCCAAGCCAGCAAGAATTCCTATGAGCACAAGTACTCACCTGGATGCAGACGAGGCAGGCATATCAGTGGACTCAACCCACTACAGAGGACTTATTGGATCACTTCTGCACCTCACTGCAAGCAGACCAGACATATCCTATGCCGTAGGAGTTTGTGCGCGATTCCAATCCAAGCTGAAGCAATCACACCTAGATGCAGCCAAGAGGATAATAAAGTACCTTAAGTCTACAATCAATGTTGGACTATGGTATCCCAAGGATGATAATTTCGAGCTGTCAGGATACTCAGATGCAGATTTCGCAGGATGCAAAATCAACAGGAAGAGCACTAGTGGAACGTCCCAATTCCTAGGAACCAGACTGATATCCTGGTTTAGCAAGAAGCAGGTTTCTAACTATATCTCCACCACAGAGTCGGAATACCTAGTCAGCAGTGTAGTCACAGTAGATCTTATGGATCAGACAGCAGCTAAGGGATTATAATATCATTGCCAATGAAGTTCCTATCTGGTGTGACAACAATAGTGCTATTGCAATAACCAACAATCCGGTTTTGCATTCAAGGACGAAGCACATTGATGTTAAGAACCACTTCATCAGAGACCATGTGCTTAACAGAAGAGTTAGAGTTGAAGGAGTCAGCACAGACTATCAGATAGCTGACATCTTTACCAAACCTTTTCCAGAAGAAAGATTTTTGGAGCTTAGCAGAGATCTTGGATTACTAGATTGGGAATCTAGTACTGAAGCAAGCTGAAGCATTTCAGAGGAAGGACGGACCGAGCTGATTAAAGAAATCAGATCCTAGCTGGTGCAGACAAGAAGACGAAGGACGAACAAAGGAACCTAGCTGATCAGAATCTCAGGCGAGAAGTCCATGAAATCAACTCACCTGATACAGAGCGGTCAACAGTCAACAAGTCAGACCAATTAAGTATTCTAAACCCAACCGACCTCTGAATATTTATGTATAATAATATTATATTAATTTTGGTTCACAAGTGGTTCACAAGTACACGTGGCAATCACTTATTAAATCGACCTCCACGGTGGCCAATCAAAACCAACCGTCAAATTTTAAAATGGACCACCGATTTAAATTTGAAATTCAAAAGAATCTCAAAAGGCGTACCACCGTTTCAAATATATAATAATTTAATCCATACATCTTTTCATCTTCTTTATAAGGAAAGAAACCTCTTCACTTTACCTTTTACGCTTACCCTAGATCTACAAAGCAAAAATTTACAGAGCAAAGAATTCGTGAACTCCAAATACACTAAAAATCCTTTGTTTGCAGAAATGGAATCGTACTTCGAAGGCGTCAACATGAAATCGGTCAAGGACAGATTATTTTCTCGCTGGTCGTTGATTTCGAAGGATTATTGGAAGCAAATCTGGAGGATTACGACGTGCTTAACCTAATCCGTGCGATGAAGCTCAATGGGATCTACCCATTCCTGGACATCAACCCTCAACATTTGTACAAGGAGGATGTTATCGCGTTCTATCGCGAAGCCAGTTTGACTCAAGATGGAATTCGGAGCACAGTTGGTGGAAGACAAGTCGACATATCGCGAGAATCGATTCGTACAGTTTTCGGTATGAAGCGCCGCGGCATAGCCGTCGAGGCACTCAAACAGTCTGCTGCCGAAACCTGGAAGAAGATCAAGATGGAGATTCAGCCGGAAAATCTGAAACTCACTTCTAAAAGGAGTGAGATTAAGAAGGTTTATCGTTTTGCGTTGGATATAACCAACAAGATCATTATGGGAATGGCCGACATTTATGATCAACTGTCGTCGGCGAAGTTCATGGTGCTGAGAGCACTAATTCAAGATGAGGAAATTGATTGGGCAGATTACATTTTTAGGAAACTTGTTCGAGAAATCAAAAAAGCCGAATGGATTGTTGATGAGAAGAGATTTAAAACAAAGCTGACGTTTGGAACGCAGCTGAGTTGGATGATGGAAAAGACAGGTATGGCGAAGGGAAGCACTGACCCCTTCCACCCCAACAAAAGACTTGGTCATCTGGACCAAGAAACGTTGAGAAAATTGGGAGGCACAAGGAGAGCAGCCCAGATGTTGAAGGAGCTACCTGACACAAGGATATACCCGAGATATTATTCGTCAGGCGAGTCAGACCGACCTATAGCCGTCAACCCAACTGCAGTCGATTCAGACTCCGAGTCCGACAACACTCCCATAGCTGTCCGATTTAAGAGAAGGGGACCAGCCCCTGGAGAGCCATCTATCATGCAGTCATCACCAGAACCCTCTCCCAAGAGGCCCAGGAGACTACAGTTTAGTGAGGAAGAGCAGTCAGATCACTATGCCAGTCCCACAGCCAGGTCACCAACTCACCTGGAAGACCAGCCTGCTCCAGGCAGCCTGGAGACTCAGATTGTGGATGTCCTCACTCCAGCCTACATTCCAGAGGAAGAAGAAGCAGGTCTGATCATCTCAATTCCTGAAGCCAATTACACATTTAACCTGCTAGAAAACAATATTTTTAACCTATCCATTGAACAAGTACAGCTTGTTAAGCCACAAGCATTAAAACACTCTTTTGTCAATATTTTTTAAGAGTGGAAGTTTTTCAAATCTCTGACATTTACAAATCTTCAGTCTTACATTGAAACCAGTGGTTGGGAATATCCCCAAGCCACATAGGAGGAACTGATTCATTTTTGTAAAGAATCAGACTTAGTGTTAATCATCCAGGATAATTGGTTCACGAATCATTTTAAAAGCAACATGGACCAATTTATCCATTCCATTATGCTTAGTATTTTTGATGGTTCCTTGGGAGAAGAGGAGGAGGAGGAAGAAGAGAAAGAAATTAGGATTGAAGAGGTAGATGGAGAAGAAAATGAGGAAGTCGTTGTCATAAATGACGAAGAAGAGGAAGAGAAAGAGAGAAATGAAGAAGAAAAGATTTTAGTTGAAAAACAATCTGAAGAAATTGAGAAAACAGAAGAGTTGATTGAAGAAGAAGAAGAAGAAGAAGGAGAAGAAGAAGTAGAACAGGAAGATGATGAAGGAGAGAAAGAGGATGATGAAGGTGAAAAGGATGATGAGGATTAAGGAAAAAAGGATGGGAAAAAGGGTGATGATGATAATGATGATGATGAGGATGATGATGAAGGAGGAGATAAAAGAGCTGAAAAAGAAAAAGAAAAAGAAAATATTGAAAAAGAAAAGGAGGAAGAGCAGGAGAAAGAGTTAGAGAAGGAAGAAGGAGAAAGGGAGCCAGAGCCAGAGCCGATACAAGAGGCTGCAGATAGGACTGGGGCACCTGCCCGGTACACCAGCCTAGACGCGGAGTTAGCTGAGGACTCCAGATCAGGGACCCCAGAGAAGACCCCATATGGAGTACCAGCTGCAGATAGAAGCTTGCAGTCCAGTGCTTCAATTGCATAAGGCTCAGGCGAGCACTCTTCACTAGCTCAGATCTCACCTGCCGTGACTGAGCTGATCAGGCAGATAGTGAAGGATAAGATTGGAGAGCTGCTGGCATCTCAGGTCACTCCTGACCTCCAAACCATCAAGACAAAGATTGACACTTTGTTGCAGAGGGAAGTACCTCCACCTCCTCCCCCTACCAACAACAGAATGCCATTTGGCATGTCTGACTGGATGAGTAGGATAGAGCAGCAGCTGACTACCTTAGTTGATGCTGGCAAAAAGGGGGAAGATAGAATTCAGGGGGAAGGAAGTATTCAAGGAGAGATAAGGGCAGAGCTAAGAACAAAGAAGAGGCAAGATATTCTTCAAATTGAAGAAGGACCATCAAGTCTGAAAAGAAAGGAGATATCTGCCCCCAGCCAACCTGAAGAGCAGTTTGTGGAGAAGAAGAGAAGAACAAAAGAAAAAGATGAACAAAGATTCGAATGGGAAGGCAAACAGCTGTGGTATGTTGAAGAATTCTTACCAACAGAATTCATGACCAATTGGGGGAATGCCAAGAAACAATTCATAGAGCAGTTCTACCTCTGGGAGATACTCGATGATAAAGAATGCTCGCCCCAACAGTCATTCATCAACTACATGGATGCTAGATGGCCTACTCTGTAGAAGATAATGCTTAAATATGCAGCCAAATGGCAAGCTTATCCTATGATTCCTCCATTCAGAGCATTGGAAGCGCCGACCCGTTTGGATAAAGAGCTTGACGAGCTAGAACTTCAAGGAGAAAATAGAAAGCTATGTGAAGAGCACAAGTTATCTTCAAAAGAATACCAAGACTTTGCTGCCCTAGTCATAAGGAGGAAATATGGTCTTGCAGCCATCAATAGTAGACCAATCGGTGCAAAACTATTTAGACCTCCCAAGCAAACCGTTTGAAGAGGAAGGGGCAGATAGTCTTTGGATATAATTGTAATTTTTGATTAAATTTTCTGTATTTACTCTATTCAAGCCATGTACTTGTAATCAACAGAAAATTAATATATAACAGTCATTTGAATGACAACTCCTAGTTGTCTCAAAACAAGATTGATTTTGATTTTGTGTCTTGCACCTAAGTGCAGACTTGTGCATTTGATTACTTGTTTAAAGTTTTGCCATCATCAAAATAGGGGGAATTTGTTTGGAATACTTATTAGATTTTGATGATGTCATCAATATAAATTCAAATGTTTATTACTTAGCAAAAATGTAAGGAAGAACCAAATGAGTATCTTCCATAGGCCAAATAATGTTAAGTATAAAACTTGGCAAAATGTAAAGAAGAACCAAATGAGTATCTTCTATAGGCCAAAAATAAGTTCGGCTAAAAATCGGCTAACTACTAAAGTACAGCTAAGTCCATCATAGAGGATCAGCCGAGTCAAGTCAGAGTAGTTCTGGTCAACAAAAATTATCATGGATGTTTGACCAGATTGCAGCCAAGGTACCTCAGATAAGTCACATGATCAGACAAGTCCCAGACTAAGAACATCAGAGAGGTCCAGACTGCATAGAGGTTAACTACACATCAGCCTAGTCGAGATCAGCCAAGTACTCCAAGTCCACGTCACCATGCGTTGAAAAGTCAAGTATTACGGAAAGCCACATGCAACGTGAAGAGACAAATTGGAGAGATTCCCGCAAGAGATATGATTTAAA
The DNA here is from genome assembly GCA_033398695.1 of Orobanche coerulescens. Lineage (NCBI taxonomy): Eukaryota > Viridiplantae > Streptophyta > Magnoliopsida > Lamiales > Orobanchaceae > Orobanche > Orobanche coerulescens. The sequence goes on from CM065801.1 coordinate 186,698,594, forward strand.
TAAATCATCAAGACCCACCTTGAAGACTTTAATCGTTTTATATTCAAAAGATTCGGCGCATCACATGCAGAGTCTTCACAACAGTCGAAAGATAGATTAAAATATGTGAATCCATCCTTGCAACGTTCAGAAAGAAAATAATGAAGTCTACCTCTCCAACGGACGGATTTGTTCAAAAGATTTGCAACGGCTATAAGGAAAAGCTCAGAGATCGTGACATATATATATATATCCGAAGATTTGAAGCTAAGAAATACCTTACGATAACAACTACCAGTGCGAACATACTTTCAAGCAATCAAAGCTTTCAAGCTATCAAAAAGCGAAATACAGCATTGTGAAAAGAGCGGTTCTAAAAAGTTCATACTTAAAGAAGCTCTTAGTTGGAGAAGACAAAAACTCTTGTCTATAATCCTAAGTTCGGGGTACTTCACTGGTTGAAGTTAAGAGACTGTAAAGGCATCCAAGGATCGAGGATCAAGAGGTGCAAGGCAGTCAAGTGTGGTACAACGGCACGGATTTCCACTGGTTGGAAGCTGTTGTAGTTTTGTTTGAATCACTGTAATATTTATCACTGGTTGAGAATTATAATGAATTCATCTCCAACTGATTTGGAGAAAAGTGGATTAGTAGAGGATTACCCCACCTCTGAGACCACTATAAATGACTGCGTTCTTTCTTGTTTTATTGCATCATACTTTAACTACCGCATTCATTGTTAAGTGTTTCATTAGTTGCTTTATATTCGTCATCACCGACTTCGCATATATTAAACAAAAAACGACTCCAAGTCATTTGTTTACCTATCAGCTGAAGAAACTCACTCTTCGTGAAAAAGAGTTTAAGAGTTTCAACAAGTCTATTCACCCCCCCCCCCCTCTAGACTTGTTCCTGGACGACTTATGACCTACAGAATGAGAACATGTGTCAAGAGTCTTGCATGAAGACTCTAGAATTCCTCCTCTTTTTCCCCCCCTTGGCTGCCCATGTGTGTGTGTGTGTGTGTTATCTTTTTTTTTTTTGTTAATTTAAGAGTATAATTATAATTGTAATAGTTGGTAATTTAATTAGTTGGGTTGGGCTAGTTAGTTAGTTGGACTTTAAATTGTAAATTCAAATCTTAGGAGTTTTATTGAGTTTGGTTGAGTCCATTAGTTATTTTAGTATGTTATTTAATTAATTATGTATGCTAAATTTCTAATAAAATTTAAATTTGGGCGATTAACAACTAATCGATCGAAACATCAAGGGGTTCGTAATAAAATTTATTCATAACCATGAGATGATATCTTACAACTATATATACTAAGTCTAACACTTACATGATTTTTTTTTGTTTGTGGCATTTTACACACTGTACCGGAGAGTAAGGATTCAGTATAGCTGTAGTGTAAAGGAGAATCATATGGATGGTCAGACAAGGATTATTTACGGGCGATGTTAGCGACCAGAATAATGAACGAAATTTATGACCTAGTCGTCTAAATTGAACTGTGCTATAATGGCACCCAACCAGTTGAGTATGAATTTTCTTTCAAGATCTAAATGTTTTCCGAAGTTTCCTTACGTATGATGCATATCTCGTTCTTTATACTTGATTGGAATATTTAAAACGGAATCAATTCCTATTAATAAACCACCCACTCATTGGTATACTTGTCTTATACACGTCGAGTTGAATATTAACGACATATTTTCCTGTGAGCCCATTATTATGGGCATGTCAAGCAGAGAAAAAAAAGAGGGTGGTAATGTTTTTAATCATTTAAGTAAAGAAAAAATATTATTCAAGAATGACACTCTTGAATTTTGAACTGATGAATAAGGTTGATACTGAAATGTTTATTGACGACGTACGTTTTGATAACGTGATCTTGAGGTGTTGCGTTCTATGTCACGGGTAAATCTCGATATTCTATAGACTTGAATAAAGTTGAGAGTAAAACATGTCTATCAAGGCATATCGATGGGTACAACAGACATAGATGTAAATATTTTCATAGGTTGTCACTAATGATATATCAGTCTAATGTTTTCTTACCGGGTATACCGATGTGATATTTCGGCTTAAAATAAGACTACTTATGGACATGATCAAGGTTATAGTGCATTGGACATTTCTGCAAGTGCACGATGAATTATAATCCTAATATGTTTCAACAACCCCTGTTCTGCTCCAAGTTTCGAGGACGAAACTTCTTTTAGGGGGAAGGGTGTGATACCTCGTAGTAAATAAATCGGGTGATTTTATATTTTGTAAACCGTCGAATAAATTTGGTTATTACGTCGGGGTTGAGAACTATATCACCCCGCGCTGTTTAGAGCAATGAACCTAAATTTTTGTAATTCCGGAGTGTTACTATATATTTTATATATAAAAATTTATACATCACCGTCTTATCGACGAATAGTCGAGATGAAAAATAGAAATAATAACAATAATATGATGATAAATATACATAGATATGGTTAAACTATTATTGTAAATATGATACAACACATATGTGTGTATATATATTATGATAACATATGTGATAACACCGAGTACACTACCAAAAATCAGACTTTAGCCGACGACTTAAAGTGGTAGGCTAAACCCCAAAGTCGTCAGCTAATCATGCCAGCCGTCGGCTAAAAAACCGTCGGCCGATATTCATCGGCTAAAGTTCAACCATTAGCCGACCACTACTAAAGGGTCGTCGGCTAAACCTGTTGGAAAAAAAAAAAAGTTTAGCTGACGACCTTAACGACACGGTCGGCTAAAACCATTTGTTTTTTTAAAAAAAATATAGTTTAGCCGACGACCGTCTTATATGTCGTCGGCTAAAACCATTTTTAAAAAAAAAATTAAATTATTTTAGCCGACGATCGTCTTACAGGTCGTCGGCTAAAACCCTATTTTTAAAAAAAAAAAATTACTTTAGCCGACGACCGTTTTATTTATCGTCGGCTAAAACCCTTTTTAAAAAAAAATAAATTACTTTAGCCGACGACCGTCTTATATGTCGTCGGCTAAAACCCTTTTTAAAAAAAAAAAAATTAATTCAGATTTTGGGATCCCAAAACCTGTATTTTATACACCTGCAATTTTTATACACCAGCTCTCATTATCAACAACAATCAACGCACAACATATTCAAGAACATTAATTTCATCAACATACTAGTAGCGTCAATAAAATCACTTACACAATTGTAACACAAATATAAATATACAAGAGTACTACAACAACATAACTAGAATCCACTGCCAAAATCATCTAAATGTCGAAATGTAGTGGTAGAAGGATTACCACCATCCCCTAGATCCTCATCACGAGGCTGTGAAGATGGGGTCTGTCCAAAGAGAGAAGGCGGTGGAGCAGGTGCCTGCAGTCCAGCCTGAGTAATGGTCTGAGTCAACGTCATCATATAGTCCATCATGGCCTGCTGCTGTCTCTGGAAACTCTCTAACCGCGACTCAGTCCTCTGCTCGCTCTCATGTAACCGCGTCTGAGTCCTCCTTTCATTCTCAGCCCGGAGCTCCCTCTCCGCCCTCAACTGCTCCTCGAGATAGGCAGTCCGTGCATCCCGTCCGCGAGGGCGCTGGAAGCCGGGGGTATCTTTCAATACATGGTGACCCTCGGCTCCCATCATCTTAATGCGGTACCGACTACCTCTAGGAGGGTAGATGGTACCCTACACCCTAGCGCGAACATAAGGATCGGCATGATCGATCTATCCAATGGCAGAATCGAGGTCAGTCTCCGCTAAGTCCGGATACTGCTCCCGAGCAATCTCAGCAAGCATCCTCTGAGACTCCTCCCGCACACGCTCCTAAGTTAATATGAAAATAAATAATTGAATATCAATAAAAGTATGATACAAAGGCATTTATTTTATTACTAAAATAAAATAAGAAAAGACTTACATGCTCCTCGGGACGGTTTGGAAATGCTTTCTGAGTCACGTAGGCAAATGCATCCAACGACTCAGAAGAAATGGCCTCGTGCGCAACTCTGGCTAACGACCGGGAACCGACACTGTGATGGTCAGTCAGACCAGCACGATTGGTCGTGTTGGTCAAGCTAGTGGCCTTCAAAAAAATATTATTTAGAATCGAGTTTATATTTAGAATTCAAAAAAAATAAAAACTGAAATATTATTATTTTTTATTAAATACTAGCATTTTTTTAATAAATAAAATACAATATTGATTTTTATTTTTTATGGAAAATAATATTCTAGTTTTTATTTTTATTAAAACAATTTATTTCCACTTTTAAATAAAAAAATCCGATTTTTAATATTAATAATATTCAATTTTAAAAAATACATGAAGTTCCGATTTTTCTAATTTAAAAAATGGAGTTTATATTTAGAATTCAAAAAATAAAATCGAAAGAGGAAGAATGAAATGAGGGTATTTTAGTCATACCATGAACTCGGGTCGCGAAAATGGGCGCGTAGCCACTTCCACTCGTACTCCCGGAACTTGAATTCTTCCGGTAGCCTCTCGGGTATCACCCAGTGTCAGAACATGTGCATCTCATTTTTCCAAGATTTGTACCTACAACACACGTTGCACAACATATATCATTCGTAAGAAAAAAAATTACGCAAACAATGTAGATACAAAATAAATTAAAATGACTTACTTGGTAGACTGCACCTCGTCACACCAAGTACGTAGTAGAGAGTCGGGAATGACAAACCACACCTATGAACAGCATTAATACGCAATAATTTAAAAACATCACATATTGCATTTTCAAGAACTACGTGTTGATTGAAAAACACTTATTAAATATTTATTAACTTACCGACATAGCATTAGTCAAAGCATCCTTCACGCACTGCGGCACGTCCCCCCAATCGGGCCACAAAACGGGGACTATGTCCCGAATGACAAAGCCAACATTACGGCTATATGACGCCGCAGCGTCAGAAGACATCACCGGCCGGCCATGTCTGTCTAGAGGAATATCATAACGGCCATGCTTACTTACGTACGATTCGAGCGCGAGACCCTTTGCTGGGCCACGAGTCTTCTTTTTTTTCTTCTCCTCCTCGACTACATTTTTCCCCTTCTCCTTCTCCCTCTCTATCTCCTCATACAGTTTCGTCTTCGAAACCCGACAACTCCGCCAAAACATGTTGTCTGGCCAAGACTCGTAGACGTATTCCTCGTCAGGGCTAATCAATCGAACGGGAACTCGGGCTCCCGACTCATCAACCTCTGGAATAGTCGGAACCATCGAAGGCATGAATAGAGTCGGCGGCGGACCGTGGGGTACCACGGACGAGGAACTCCGTACATCTCCTGATGTGTGAGGGCTAGACGTGGGTCGGTGGATGGGAGGCATACGAGTCTCCGGCTGCGAGGGGGTCGGCCGTGGTGTCTGAAAGGATAAACGCCGCGCTAGTGCAGCGGGCTCATCTGTCGCCCTATAAAAATCGTCAGCGTTCATGCCGGTAGATTCTAGTATCTGGCGGGCACGAACGCTGCTCTGAGATATGTATAGTGTACCGGGATCCGCCTTACTAGAGGCTGCGGAACTCCCCCCAAATCGGGAGTGGTCGACTTTGTCGACTTTTTCCCCAACGCTTTCTTTATTCTATCCATAATCTAAACAAATAAATCAAATTCACAACTCAACACAACAGTAATTATCGATGCCATACCACGTTAATCTTTTGATTAACGCCGGCTAAAAAATTCCTTCCTCCTCAAACTAATTCATCAAATATTTCTAAACAAATTCATCAAATAATCTAAACAAATTCATCAACTAAACAATTCAACACAACAGTAATTATCAATGCCATACCACGTTAATCTTTCGATTAACGCCGGCTATAAAATCCCTTCCTCAAACAAATTCATCAAATTCGCAACTCATTAAACACAAAATATTGAAAATACTAAATTCATCAAATATTGCATCACAACTCATTAAACGTTTTATCTAATTCATCACATAATCTAAACAAATTCATCACAAATACAATAAATTCAACAAACAAAAAAAAAAAAAGGACAAGGGTTACCGCGGCTGGGCTGGAGGGCGACGGGCGGAGGGCATCGGGCGGGCGGGTGGGCGACGGGACCGGGGCTGGCGGGCGGAGGGCTGGCGGGCGACGGGACCTGTAACACCCCCAAGTTATTCAGGGTATATTACAGCGCCGTGAGCCCCGCCGTGGGACACACAAGGCTAAACATACGCGGAACTATAAAACTTGACCGAGAAGGTCTACATACAATGGAAAGAAAGACGATACAAATGGTATTCAAAACCATAACCAATGAAACCATATACATCACTGCACAAATCAATACCTCGGCAGCACAGGCCGGAACATCAAGGAAACTGAAATACAATACTCGAGTATTTAAAATCCATTCCGATCAACAACACCGAATGGAGGAATCCAAAAAGATAACCGGAGACAAGACACGGTATCACACTTGCCCATCATCTTCATGCCGACTGGTACCCTTTGGCCGCTCTCTGGAACTCAAATACATGAAACGTATTTCCCGGGTTAGCCGTCGAATAGCTAGTGCAAGTATAACGATGAAACATAATACTCCTCGACAATAAAGTAAATGTAATCCGTCAATTCATCAATTCAAGACTAGTTATTAGGAATGACTAAAATCTCATGACGTATGTGAATGCCGTAGAAACGGTTCGTTCAGATCATACGCCGTTACATGTAGGAATGCCGTCAAAACGGTTCGTTCGTTACATGCCAATAATACATATATGAATACCGTAAAAACGGTTCGTTCATAATATGCCATCAATATATCTATGAATGCCGTAAAAACGGTTCGTTCATATCATAGCATCAATTCCTCTTACTTTCAAAGTCGAGAACGCACAATCATAAATGTATACTTGCCTTGAATAATCGACGACGCAACGAACGGAATGGAAAGTCACCCACGAATGCTAGGAACCATCGAAACCGAACCTAACGATTCGAAGAATACAATCACAACAGATTCTAAACGAATACGGAATTGGAATACGCCCGAAAACCCGCCTACGATTCATGTATATTCGTATAAAAACGACAACGAGGGCGGACCACAACCAAACCCTCTCGATTTCGTAAAAATCACGAAATATACCATGAATCCGTAGGGAAACTAAGAGTACCAACAAGATTAATCATATTCATCATGAATTACTCATCAAAATCGAATGAATCGGGCAAAACCACGAAAATCCCCAAATCTCCCCAAAAGTAGGGTTCTAAAGATCTAACCTTGATTGTGTGTATCGAATGATGTTTTAGGATGATTGATCAACGATATAACCTCAAGACTTCATGGATTTGTTGTTCAACAACATGGTTTCGTCTCCTCCGAAACCTCACCAAGGACCAAGGGAAATGAAATGAAAAATGACGGAGAAAGTCATTTGATCTGTCATTTTTATCTTGGGCGGAACTAGCGTGCGCTAGCCATCCGGCCTAGCGTGCGCTATCGCCAAGATCGGCCGAGCACTCTCGGCCATGGCCCGCATGACCCGGCACCACCGACCAAATCGCCGACCGTGACTCGACCGCCGACCCCGCTAGCGTGCGCTACGGCGGAAGCTGCGCGCGCTAGCCGACTGGCCCAGAGCCACCGGGTGACAACTCATCCCTAGCGTCGCTAGTCGGCCGGCGGCGCTACCCTGCCGGTTAGCGCTCGGCCACGACCGATGGCGTGCGCTACCCGCCGACCCGACCGAGTCCGAACCTCACGGTACCTGCGCCTGTGTCCGATAGCGTGCGCTGGCCGACTCGGCAATGCGCTACATCGCTGAAGCTAGCGCGCGGCCTCCGGCCGTGGCGTGCGCTTACGCGGTTCTGCCGTGCTGCTCGGCGATGTCAAGACTCGTCCGGCCCCCATAACCGTCCGGCCACCGCCACCGCCACGACCCGACGCCTCGATTTCCAAAAACGCAGGCGGACACGGCGAAAAGTTCGCGGACGACATCAACGACTCGAGATGAAAACGTAATGCAATAATTAATCATACGCGACCAAGAAAAGGGTCAAGGCGACAAATACAGATATAGATACCGTAACTTTCAAGAAATTACAAAATGGCCCAAAACGCCCGAAATCACGATACGTGATCGAATAACCAAACCGAAGTTCACAACACGTCTAACAAAGTTAAACGGACTTGGGAAACTCGAAACAACAGATTTGACGAGATTCGCAAGAATCAAACTCAAGTGCGGAAAAGTCGCTAAAAGCACCGAACTCAACAAAACAACACCGAAACGAACTCGGATGACAAAAGTGTAGAATTAATCATTCTCGGAATGACGAAACGGTCATGAGCGAGTTGTCAAAACGGACTTCCGCCAAAAATAGAAAATTACCAGAATCAAAATTACGGTATTACATTCTACCCTCCTTAAAAGAAGTTTCGTCCGAAACTTAAAGCAGTAGGGAGAAGAAATATTCCGCCAGAAAAACTCAACGAGATACACAAGAAACGAAAACTTACGCCCAAATGGAGAGTTATCAATATAGAACACAACAAAACAATACCAGAAGGTAAACCGAACCAATGCCTAAAAGATACGAATTAACAATGACCGAAGGATCCAAAGGAAAATACAGATACATCATAATGGCTCGAAAGCCGAACAGCCCAAAGTCAGAATCATCACAAAATAGATCTCAAAGAAATCAACTCGGTATCGGACATACCCCTCGGCGTATGAACAACCGATCGCAAATCGTCGGACATATCGATACAACATGTACTACGAGCGATCAACCAAATAAAGCTCAAGAGGAACATCACAAGACGCCCGATCCGAATGTGTCCGTGCACATTTCCGCCCCGTATACGTAATCCGAATATACGTGTGACAATGTACCTAATTAGCCTCAAGAACTACGTCTCGTGTGCGGTCAATGCGGAAACATCCACGCATGACCATCGAGTGCCTGGCTAAAAATCCTACACATAACCAATCGGCACGCAGACATGATTCCGGATATGCCACGATACAACATGACAATGAAACTCAAGGGATAAAACATCCAATATAGATCATACGACTCATCAAGTGAACGATGACACACGAATAAGGAAAGATCGACACGACCAACGATATTCGAAACGACCATCCTGGGATCAGAATTCCTTAAGGACCGATTAACACGGCAACAACCACAACACCACAATTCGGGAAATCCTCAGCTCTCAACGATCACAAAATTACCGAGTTCACAAGAATAATAATGTGCTTTCTTGAGTCGGCCAACACGACAATAATAATTCAACGGATGGGAACTATCCTCGACAGTCCCAATTCAATGCTTCGATTACCGTAGAATGGCCAATCAATAACAACGATACAACGGATGAGAATATCTTTGACAACAGATGGGAATTATCTTCGATAATCCCAATTCAATACCTCGATTACCTTAGAACGGTCAATCGATAATCAATAATACGATAGAATAGATGTCCCGGTGTCTTAAATCGACCACCGAAACGGAGATGACAAAAGGATATATCAAACGTCCCCAATCGGTTAACGCAACATCATAGCAACGGATCCAATTCGACGACAAAGATTCAACGATGTCTCAGAACGACATTAATCGCGAACAATAATAACCGATACATCGATACCGCGAACCGGCTATCGATAGCAACTTCACCAACAAGTATCGTAATGCCTTGAACCGGCCATTTACAAACAACAGTAATATTTGGTATGATTTGTCGACGGCGTCGTGTCAACCAATCCCTTGATATCAATACAATCATAAAGAGGCCGAGTCTCGAAATGATACACACATTCGTACACTTACACGATAACATTAATCTCATTGATTAGTACAAGTATAAAACTTGCTTCGATATCAATACATCGAACTGTTACCAATTCAGTTGATTTTGTCTTACGAGTTCCTCAGTCCCGACCAAGTTAATCTACGAACCCTTCAACCTTAACCGCAACACAACAGTCATAATCTATGATCAAACATCATATCTTATTGTAAAACGAAGGATTGATAATTAACCGGTTCGATGACGACCAACATCAATACCACCAAACCACGAACTCAATCGTTTTACCATATCTCGACTAATCACAGTCTGAACAATCCAACTCCGACGCTTACAAATCCTGTCCACAATACGAGTCGAAGTATGATGATCATATCAGCAACCAATTCGGACCAATAATAAGGGTCTAAATGTCCCAAACTCAATTCTTAAATACGAATTGACAGGGTTCCCTTCTCGTAAACCCATCGTTAAAATTTACTTATGACCGTTATCAATTCGAATCATCCGACTGGTTCTAAACAATAGATAATCATATTAAAAAGGTCATCAAACAATCCAATCATTCGATTTGAATACTTGCTCCATACGTATGGGCTTCCAAATTCCAAGATGAATAATAGTCTCATCAAGCTCATGATCACATTCGTATTTCCTATACGAATATTATTTCCAACACATAGTTTAGCTCTAGATATGAATATTCCATATTCCTATTCAAAACATCAACCTTCTTAAAAAAAAATTTCATCACCTCGGATAATTCAAGAGTTCTGAAAGAGCATGAAATATCCGAAATCACGTTCAGAACAACATATCCGAGGTATATATATCTCCACGTTATCATTTCCTTCATCATGTCATTCATACAACCTCAAGAATCAGAACAAAACCCTTATCGTCATATGAAGAAGATCTCAATAATCATATCAACATCCGAATCTCTTATTACGATTCCAATAAATCTCGTCTGACATTATCACATGATACCAAGATTGTAACACCCTGCATCCTCCCAGGAATATTACACGCCGTAAACCCTTCTCACAAGGATTTACCAGGCTAAGCACAATTTCTCCACATCATTTCAAAAATGTTAAAAAGACCGATGACGGTAATATTTTTCAAATACTAAAAAAAATCATTTTCCAAATACCGTCAAAACGATCAAGGTCAAAATGCCAAAAAACTCAGTTTAGGGAATCGGTTTTACGAAATAAAAATTCAGTTGGCAATATACCAAAAGCTATTTCAAAATATTCACGCAACGGATAAACGTATAGTCCAATTTATGCATTTTCATCGAAATAAAACGAACATCAAAATACACGATTCCCAACACACTCCCTCCCAAGTAGTAATCCTTAAAGAAATGAACCACTATCAAATGGATACGAGGACTACCATGTATGGACGAACCACGAGGAAGAATAATGATCTCCATTCCAAGAATCATCAAAAACATCAAGAACAAAACTTAAATCCGAGCTCTCCATCTTAATCTGGTTTGAGAGAATAATCTCTCAATGTTTAGGAACTTCAAGTACTTCCCAAGGTTCTCCCTATTGACTGAAGGAAAGAGAATGGACAAAATGCCTCACGGACTCGTCAACCCTCTCTATAAAACACATCGCTAGCGCGCTAGACCTTATATTTAGCATGCGCTACATGACTAGCGTGCGCTATCCTTCCTTGACAGCGTGCGTTATCAGGCGATCCGAAGCTACTACACCGCTTCGAAACTCATCTAACGTCGTAATGCCCATACATTAGCGTACGCTAACAGCGTTGACTCGATACGGTGAAATGCTCGATGGCGTGCGCTATTCTTCGACCTTAACGCGCGCTAATCGCCGTTGACTTGCTACTGATCGTGCCCCCATATGCCGAAAACATCCGCGATTATCGGGATTCCTTTGACCGATATGGAATTAGCGTGCGCTAATCATACGGTTTTAGCGTACGCTAGCTCTACACGACAAGCACTCGTTGACCTTATCGAACACGCGTCGAACATGGCGGGTCCACCCGAAAGCTAAGATTCCATTATTGGTGATCTGGTGTTAGCGTGCGCTAACCAACATGCGTTAGCGTGCGCTAATCGAATATAAAAATCAACTGGGCCTACACATGACGGCCGAAACTAACCCGGCCCGGTCGTTATATGCGTTAGGGGTCCTCCTTAGCGTACGTAATCGAATCTCTTAGCGTGCGCTAAGTATGCACCGTAGCGTACGCTAAGTATATATCTTAGCGCGCTAGACATACCTTGTAGCGTGCGCTAACGTAGCCGTATTTAGCCATTTCCGCTATTCTCTACCAATATATCGACATACCAAACGATCATACGGCACAATGAATACATATACGCATTCGGCAACATTATCAAACGTTCACAACGCGTTCTCAAGCACAAATATCCATCAACGATATCCAACATATAAATCTAAATCACCAAGATAACCAAGAATTATCGGATAATCCAAACAACATACTTACAAGTCCGTGAAGTTGAAGATCTCCGTGGTACTAACATGCGACTTCCAACAAAGTCTCAACACAATACCGATACACGCTAATATCGAAATTAGCAATTTGACAAGATCTCAAGGAGGGATTCAAGTCCGTAACCACGATCACGACTTCTTCTCCTTACATCCCACATTCAAAAGGGCACACACGTGCGGAAGTATAATCCAAATCACACCTTCTCAAAGTGACCAATTCCAAAGAATACCCATTTCAAAACGAAGCGGTCAAGAAAATACAAGAAGAGTGAGAGGACTTACAAGTACCGGTCGCCTTGTGATGATGGCGAGTAGTGATACGTGGGCAAATGCCGACTCAATCGACCCAAAAGACCGGCTGACCTAGGTATCCATAAACCTAAGCTCGATACCATATTCGTAACACCCCAAGTTATTCGGGGTATATTACGGCGCCGTGAGCCCGCCGTGGGACACACAAGGCTAAACATACGCGGAACTATAAAACTTGACCGAGAAGGTCTACATACAATGGAAAGAAAGACGATACAAATGGTATTCAAAACCATAACCAATGAAACCATATACATCACTGCACAAATCAATACCTCGGCAAAGACAGCGGAACATCAAGGAAGCGAAATACGACTCGAGTATTTAAAATCCATTCCAAGACAACAACACCGAATGGAGGAATCCAAAAAGATAACCGGAGACAAGACACGGTATCACACTTGCCCATCATCTTCATGCCGACTGCACTACCGCTTTGGCCGCTCTCCTGGAACCTGAAATACATGAAACGTATTTCCCCCAAAAAGGGGTTAGCCGTCGAATAGCTAGTGCAAGTATAACAGTATGAAACATAATACTCCTTGACAATAAAGTAAATGTAATCCGTCAATTCATCAATTCAAGACTAGTTATTCCGGAATGACTAAAATCTCATGACGTATGTGAATGCCGTAGAAACGGTTCGTTCAGATCATACGCCGTTACATGTAGGAATGCCGTCAATACGGTTCGTTAGTTACATGCCAATAATACATATATGATTGCCGTAAAATCGGTTCGTTCATAATATGCCATCAATATATCTATGAATGCCGTAAAATCGGTTCGTTCATATCATAGCATCAATTCCTCTTACTTTCAAAGTCGAGAACGCACAATCATAAATGTATACTTGCCTTGAATAATCGGCAGCGCAACGAACGGAATGGAAAGTCACCCACGAATGCTAGGAACCATCGAAACCGAACCTAACGATTCGAAGAATACAATCACAACAGATTCTAAACGAATACGGACTTGAAATACGCCCGAAAACCCGCCTACGATTCATGTATTTTCGTATAAAAGCGACAACGAGGGCGGACCACAACCAAACCCTCTCGATTTCGTAAAAATCACGAAATATACCATGAATCCGTAGGGAAACTAAGAGTACCAACAAGATTAATCATATTCATCATGAATTACTCATCAAAATCGAATGAATCGGGCAAAACCACGAAAATCCCCAAATCTCCCCAAAAGTAGGGTTCTAAAGATCTAACCTTGATTATTTGGATCGAAAGATGTTATAGGATGATTGATCTACGATATAACCTCAAGAACTTCATGGATTTGTTGTTCAACAACATGGTTTCGTCTCCTCCGAAACCCCACCATGACCGAAGGAAATGAAATGAAAAATGACGGAGAAAGTCGCTGTCTCTGTATTTTTATATGGCGGAACTAGCGTGCGCTAGCCATCCCGCCTAGCGTGCGCTATCGCCAAGATCGGCCGAGCACTCTCGGCCATGGCACGCATGACCGGCACCACCGACCAAATCTGCCGACCGTGACTCGACCGCCGACCCCGCTGGCGTGCGCTACGGAAGCTGCGCGCGCTAGCCGACATCCCGAGCCACCGGGTGACAACTCATCCGTAGCGTCGCTAGTCGGCCGGCGTGCGCTACCCTGCCGGTTAGCGCGCTACGACCGATGGCGTGCGCTACCCGCCGACCCCGACCGAGTCGAACCTCGAGTACCTCGCCTGTGTCCGAGAAGCGTCACTGGCCGACTCGGCAGCGTGCGCTACACCGCTGAAGCTAGCGCGCGGCCCCGGCCGTGGCGTGCGCTTACGCGGTTCTGCCGTGCTGCCGGCGGCCCAAGACTCGTCCGGCGGCCCCGCAACCGTCCGGCCTCGGCCACCGCCACGACCCGACGCCTCGATTTCCAAAACGCGCAGGCGGACACGACGAAAAGTTCGCGGACGACATCAACGACTCGAGATGAAAACGTAATGCAATAATTAATCATACGCGACCAAGAAAAGGGTCAAGACGACAAATACAGATATAGATACCCGTAACTTTCAAGAAATTACAAAATGGCCCAAAACGCCCAGAAATCACGATACGTGATCGAATAACCAAACCGAAGTTCACAACACGTCTAACAAAGTTAAACGGACTTGCGGGAAACTCGAAACAACAGTTTCGGACGAGATTCGCAAGAATCAAACTCAAGTGCGGAAAAGTCGGTAAAAAGCACCGAACTCAACAAAACAACACCGAAACGAACTCGGATGACAAAAAGTGTAGAATTAATCATTCTCAGAATGACGAAACGGTCATGAGCGAGTTGTCAAAACGGACTTCCGCCAAAAATAGAAAATTACCAGGAATCAAAATTACGGGTATTACATTCTACCCTCCTTAAAAGAAGTTTCGTCCCGAAACTTAAAACAGGTAGGGAGAAGAAATATTCCGCCAGGAAAAACTCAACGAGATACACAAGAACCGAAGACTTACGCCCAAATGGCGAGTTATCAATATAGAACACAACAATACATTACCCGAAGGTAAACCGAACCAATGCCGAAAAGATACGAATTCACAATGCCCGAAGGCTCCAACGGAAAATACCGATACATCATAATGGCACGAAGCCGAATGACCCAAAGTCAGAAATCATCACAAAATAGATCTCAAAGAAATCAACTCGATTGTCGGACATACCCCTGGCGTATGAACAACCGATCGCAAATCGTCGGACATATCGATACAACATGTACTACGAGCGATCAACCAAATAAAGCTCAAGAGGAACATCACAAGACGCCCGATCCGGAAATGTGTCCGTGCACATGTCCGCCCGTATACGAGAATCCGAATATACGTGTGACAATGTACCTAATTAGCCTCAAGAACTACGTCTCGTGTGCACGGTCAATGCGGAAACATCCACGCATGACCATCGAGTGCACGGCTAAAAATCCTACACATAACCAATCGGCACGCAGACATGATTCCGGATATGCCACGATACAACATGACAACGAAACTCAAGGGATAAAACATCGATATAGATCATACGACTCATCAAGTGAGCGATGACACACGAATAAGGAAAGATCGACACGACCAACGATATTGAAACGACCATCCTGGGATCGAGAATTCCTTAAGGACCGATTAACACGGCAACAACCACAACACCACAATTCGGGAAATCCTCGGCTCTCAACGATCACAAAATTACCGAGTTCACAAGAATAATAATGTCTTGTCTTGAGTCGGCCAACACGACAATAATAATTCAACGGATGGGAACTATCCTCGGCGGTCCCAATTCAATGCTTCGATTACCGTAGAATGGCCAATCGATAACAACGATACAACGGATGAGAATATCTTTGACAACGGATGGGAATTATCTTCGATAATCCCAATTCAATACCTCGATTACCTTAGAGCGGTCAATCGATAATCAATAATACGATAGAATAGATGTCCCGGTGTCTTAAATCGACCACCGAAACGGAGATGACAAAAGGATATATCAAACGTCCCCAATCGGTTAACGCAACATCATAGCAACGGATCCAATTCGACGACAAAGATTCAACGATGTCTCAGAACGACATTAATCGCGAACAATAATAACCGATACATCGATACCGCGAACCGGCTATCGATAGCAACTTCACCAACAAGTATCGTAATGCCTTGAACCGGCCATTTACAAACAACAGTAATATTTGGTATGATTTGTCGACGGCGTCGTGTCAACCAATCCCTTGATATCAATACAATCATAAAGAGGCCGAGTCTCGAAATGATACACACATTCGTACACTTACACGATAACATTAATCTCATTGATTAGTACAAGTATAAAACTTGCTTCGATATCAATACATCGAACTGTTACCAATTCGATTGATTTTGTCTTACGAGTTCCTCGGTCCGACCAAGTTAATCTACGAACCCTTCAACCTTAACCGCAACACAACTGTCATAATCTATGATCAAACATCATATCTTATTGTAAAACGAAGGATTGATAATTAACCGGTTCGATGACGACCAACATCAATACCACCAAACCACGAACTCAATCGTTTTACCATACCTCGACTAATCACGATGAACAATCCAACTCCGACGCTTACAAATCCTGTCCACAATACGAGTGAAGTATGATGATCATATCGGCAACCAATTCGGACCAATAATAAGGGTCTAAATGTCCCAAACTCAATTCTTAAATACGATGACGGGGTTCCCTTCTCGTAAACCCATCGTTAAAATTTACTTATGACCGTTATCAATTCGAATCATCCGATTGGTTCTAAACAATAGATAATCATATTAAAAGGTCATCAAACAATCCAATCATTCGATTTGAATACTTGCTCCATACGTATGGGCTTCCAAATTCCAAGATGAATAATAGTCTCATCAAGCTCATGATCACATTCGTATTTCCTATACGAATATTATTTCCAACACATAGTTTAGCTCTAGATATGAATATTCCATATTCCTATTCAAAACATCAACCTTCTTAAAAAAATTTTCATCACCTCGGATAATTCAAGAGTTACGAAAGAGCATGAAATATCCGAAATCACGTTCGTAACAACATATCCGAGGTATATATATCTCCACGTTATCATTTCCTTCATCATGTCATTCATACAACCTCAAGAATCGAACAAAACCCTTATCGTCATATGAAGAAGATCTCAATAATCATATCAACATCCGAATCTCTTATTACGATTCCAATAAATCTCGTGACATTATCACATGATACCAAGATTGTAACACCCTGCATCCTCACAGGAATATTACACGCCGTAAACCCTTCTCACAAGGATTTACCGGCTAAGCACAATTTCTCCACATCATTTCAAAATGTTAAAAAGACCGATGACGGTAATATTTTTCAAATACTAAAAAAATCATTTTCCAAATACCGTCAAAGCGATCAAGGTCAAAATGCCAAAAACTCGGTTTAGGGAATCGGTTTCTGAAATAAAAATTGATTGGCAATATACCAAAAGCTATTTCAAAATATTCACGCAACGGATAACGTATAGTCCAATTTATGCATTTTCATCGAAATAAAACGAACATCAAAATACACGATTCCCAACACACTCCCTCCCAAGTAGTAATCCTTAAAGAAATGAACCACTATCAAATGGATACGAGGACTACCATGTATGGACGAACCACGAGGAAGAATAATGATCTCCATTCCAAGAATCATCAAAAACATCAAGAACAAAACTTAAATCCGAGCTCTCCATCTTAATCTGGTTTGAGAGAATAATCTCTCAATGTTTAGGAACTTCAAGTACTTCCCAAGGTTCTCCCTATTGACTGAAGGAAAGAGAATGGACAAAATGCCTCACAGCACTCGTCAACCCTCTCTATAAAACACATCGCTAGCGCGCGCTAGACCTTATATTTAGCATGCGCTACATGACTAGCGTGCGCTATCCTTCCTTGACAGCGTGCGTTATCAGGCGATCCGAAGCTACTACACCGCTTGAAACTCATCTAACGTCGTAATGCCCATACATTAGCGTACGCTAACAGCGTTGACTCGATACGGTGAAATGCTCGATGGCGTGCGCTATTCTTCGACCTTAACGCGCGCTAATCGTCGTTGACTTGCTACTGATATCGTGCCCCATATGCCGAAAACATCCGCGATTATCGGGATTCCTTTGGCCGATATGGAATTAGCGTGCGCTAATCATACGGTTTTAGCGTCGCTAGCTCTACACGACAAGCACTCGTTGACCTTATCGAACACGCGTCGAACATGGCGGGTCCACCCGCTGAAAGCTAAGATTCCATTATTGGTGATCTGGTGTTAGCGTGCGCTAACCAACATGCGTTAGCGTGCGCTAACTGAATATAAAAATCAACCTGGGCCTACCTGTCGGCCACTGACCGAAACTAACCCAGCCAGTCGTTATGTACGTTAGGGGTCCTCCTTAGCGTACGTAACCGAATCTCTTAGCGTGCGCTAAGTATGCACCGTAGCGTACGCTAAGTATATATCTTAGCGCGCGCTAGACATACCTTGTAGCGTGCGCTAACGTAGCTGTATTTAGCCATTTCCGCTATTCTCTACCAATATATCGACATACCAAACGATCATACGGCACAATGAATACATATACGCATTCAGCAACATTATCAAACGTTCACAACGTTCTCAAGCACAAATATCCATCAACGATATCCAACATATAAATCTAAATCACCAAGATAACCAAGAATTATCGGATAATCCAAACAACATACTTACAAGTCTGTGAAGTTGAAGATCTCCCGTGGTACTAACATGCGACTTCCAACAAAGTCTCAACACAATACCGATACACGCTAATATCGAAATTAGCAATTTGACAAGATCTCAAGGAGGGATTCAAGTCCGTAACCACGATCGACTTCTTCTCCTTACATCCCACATTCAAAAGGGCACACACGTGCGGAAGTATAATCCAAATCACACCTTCTCAAAGTGACCAATTCCAAAGAATACCCAGCTCAAAACGAAACGGTCAAGAAAATACAAGAAGAGTGAGAGGACTTACAAGTACCGGTCGCACTGTGATGATGGCAGAGTAGTGATATCAGGCAAATGCCGACTCAATCGACCCAAAGACCGACGGCTAGGTATCCATAAACCTAAGCTCGATACCATATTCGTAACACCCCAAGTTATTCAGGGTATATTACAGCGCCGTGAGCCCCGCCGTGGGACACACAAGGCTAAACATACGCGGAACTATAAAACTTGACCGAGAAGGTCTACATACAATGGAAAGAAAGACGATACAAATGGTATTCAAAACCATAACCAATGAAACCATATACATCACTGCACAAATCAATACCTCGGCAGCACAGGCCGGAACATCAAGGAAACTGAAATACAGTACTCGAGTATTTAAAATCCATTCCAGTACAACAACACTGAATGGAGGAATCCAAAAAGATAACCGGAGACAAGACACAGTATCACACTTGCCCATCATCTTCATGCACAGTACACTTTGGCCGCTCTCCTGGAACCTGAAATACATGAAACGTATTTCCCCCAAAAAGGGGTTAGCCGTCGAATAGCTAGTGCAAGTATAACAGTATGAAACATAATACTCCTTGACAATAAAGTAAATGTAATCCGTCAATTCATCAATTCAAGACTAGTTATTCCGGAATGACTAAAATCTCATGACGTATGTGAATGCCGTAGAAACGGTTCGTTCAGATCATACGCCGTTACATGTAGGAATGCCGTCAAAACGGTTCGTTCGTTACATGCCAATAATACATATATGAATGCCGTAAAAACGGTTCGTTCATAATATGCCATCAATATATCTATGAATGCCGTAAAAACGGTTCGTTCATATCATAGCATCAATTCCTCTTACTTTCAAAGTCGAGAACGCACAATCATAAATGTATACTTGCCTTGAATAATCGACGACGCAACGAACGGAATGGAAAGTCACCCACGAATGCTAGGAACCATCGAAACCGAACCTAACGATTCGAAGAATACAATCACAACAGATTCTAAACGAATACGGAATTGAAATACGCCCGAAAACCCGCCTACGATTCATGTATATTCGTATAAAAACGACAACGAGGGCGGACCACAACCAAACCCTCTCGATTTCGTAAAAATCACGAAATATACCATGAATCCGTAGGGAAACTAAGAGTACCAACAAGATTAATCATATTCATCATGAATTACTCATCAAAATCGAATGAATCGGGCAAAACCACGAAAATCCCCAAATCTCCCCAAAAGTAGGGTTCTAAAGATCTAACCTTGATTCATTGGATCGAAAGATGTTATAGGATGATTGATCAACGATATAACCTCAAGAACTTCATGGATTTGTTGTTCAACAACATGGTTTCGTCTCCTCCGAAACCCGGCCCATGACCGAAGGGAAATGAAATGAAAAATGACGGAGAAAGTCGCAGTCTCTGTCATTTTTATCTTGGGCGGAACTAGCGTCGCTAGCCATCCCGCCTAGCGTGCGCTATCGGCCATGACGGCCGAGCACTCTCGCCATGGCACGCATGACCCGGCACCACCGACCAAATCTGCCGACCGTGACTCGACCGCCGACCCGCTAGCGTGCGCTACGGCCGGAAGCTTCGCGCGCTAAGCCGACTGGCCCAGAGCCACTGGGTGACAACTCATCCCGTGGCGTACGCTAGTCGGCGGCGTGCGCTACCCCTGCCGGTTAGCGCGCGCTGACAAAGATGGCGTGCGCTACCCGCCGACCCGACCGAGTCGAGAACCTCGAGTACCTCGCCTGTGTCCGATAGCGTCTGTTGGTGACTCGGCAGCGTGCGCTACACTGCGAGCTAAGCGCGCGGCCCCGGCCGTGGCGTGCGCTTACGCGGTTCTGCCGTGCTGCTCGGCGATGCCAAGACTCGTCCGGCGATCCGCAACCGTCTGCCAGGCCACCGCCACGACCCGACGCCTCGATTTCCAAAAACGCACTGAACGGACACGGCGAAAAGTTCGCGGGCGACATCAACGACTCGAGATGAAAACGTAATGCAATAATTAATCATACGCGACCAAGAAAAGGGTCAAGGCGACAAATACTGATATAGATACCCGTAACTTTCAAGAAATTACAAAATGGCCCAAAACGCCCGGAAATCACGATCGTGATCGAATAACCAAACCGAAGTTCACAACACGTCTAACAAAGTTAAACGGACTTGCGGGAAACTCGAAACAACAGTTTCGGACGAGATTCGCAAGAATCAAACTCAAGTGCGGAAAAGTCGGTAAAAGCACCGAACTCAACAAAACAACACCGAAACGAACTCGGATGACAAAAAGTGTAGAATTAATCATTCTCAGAATGACGAAACGGTCATGAGCGAGTTGTCAAAACGGACTTCCGCCAAAAATAGAAAATTACCAGGAATCAAAATTACGGGTATTACATTCTACCCTCCTTAAAAGAAGTTTCGTCCCGAAACTTAAAACAGGTAGGGAGAAGAAATATTCCGCCAGGAAAAACTCAACGAGATACACAAGAACCGAAGACTTACGCCCAAATGGCGAGTTATCAATATAGAACACAACAATACATTACCCGAAGGTAAACCGAACCAATGCCGAAAAGATACGAATTCACAATGCCCGAAGGCTCCAACGGAAAATACCGATACATCATAATGGCCTGAAAGCCAATGACCCAAAGTCAGAATCATCACAAAATAGATCTCAAAGAAATCAACCTGACTGTCGGACATACCCCTCGGCGTATGAACAACCAGTCGCAAATCGTCGGACATATCCAATACAACATGTACTACGAACGATCAACCAAATAAAGCTCAAGAGGAACATCACAGTACGCCCGATCCGGAAATGTGTCCGTGCACATGTCCGCCCCGTATCTGAATCCGAATATACGTGTGACAATGTACCTAATTAGCCTCAAGAACTACGTCTCGTGTGCACGGTCCAATGCGGAAACATCCACGCATGACCATCGAGTGCCTGGCTAAAAATCCTACACATAACCAATCGGCACGCAGACATGATTCCAGATATGCCACGATACAACATGACAACGAAACTCAAGGGATAAAACATCCAATATAGATCATACGACTCATCAAGTGAACGATGACACACGAATAAGGAAAGATCGACACGACCAACGATATTCGAAACGACCATCCTGGGATCAGAATTCCTTAAGGACCGATTAACACGGCAACAACCACAACACCACAATTGGAAATCCTCGGCTCTCAACGATCACAAAATTACCGAGTTCACAAGAATAATAATGTCTTGTCTTGAGTCGGCCAACACGACAATAATAATTCAACGGATGGGAACTATCCTCGGCGGTCCCAATTCAATGCTTCGATTACCGTAGAATGGCCAATCGATAACAACGATACAACGGATGAGAATATCTTTGACAACGGATGGGAATTATCTTGATAATCCCAATTCAATACCTCGATTACCTTAGAGCGGTCAATCGATAATCAATAATACGATAGAATAGATGTCCCGGTGTCTTAAATCGACCACCGAAACGGAGATGACAAAAGGATATATCAAACGTCCCCAATCGGTTAACGCAACATCATAGCAACGGATCCGATTCGACGACAAAGATTCAACGATGTCTCGAGCGACATTAATCGCGAACAATAATAACCGATACATCGATACCGCGAACCGGCTATCGATAGCAACTTCACCAACAAGTATCGTAATGCCTTGAACCGCCATTTACAAACAACGGTAATATTTGGTATGATTTGTCGACGGCGTCGTGTCAACCAATCCCTTGATATCAATACAATCATAAAGAGGCCGAGTCTCGAAATGATACACACATTCGTACACTTACACGATAACATTAATCTCATTGATTAGTACAAGTATAAAACTTGCTTCGATATCAATACATCGAACTGTTACCAATTCAGTTGATTTTGTCTTACGAGTTCCTCAGTCCCGACCAAGTTAATCTACGAACCCTTCAACCTTAACCGCAACACAACAGTCATAATCTATGATCAAACATCATATCTTATTGTAAAACGAAGGATTGATAATTAACCGGTTCGATGACGACCAACATCAATACCACCAAACCACGAACTCAATCGTTTTACCATATCTCGACTAATCACAGTCTGAACAATCCAACTCCGACGCTTACAAATCCTGTCCACAATACGAGTGAAGTATGATGATCATATCAGCAACCAATTCGGACCAATAATAAGGGTCTAAATGTCCCAAACTCAATTCTTAAATACGAACCGACAGGTTCCCTTCGTAAACCCATCGTTAAAATTTACTTATGACCGTTATCAATTCGAATCATCCGATTGGTTCTAAACAATAGATAATCATATTAAAAAGGTCATCAAACAATCCAATCATTCGATTTGAATACTTGCTCCATACGTATGGGCTTCCAAATTCCAAGATGAATAATAGTCTCATCAAGCTCATGATCACATTCGTATTTCCTATACGAATATTATTTCCAACACATAGTTTAGCTCTAGATATGAATATTCCATATTCCTATTCAAAACATCAACCTTCTTAAAAAAATTTTCATCACCTCGGATAATTCAAGAGTTCGAAAGAGCATGAAATATCCGAAATCACGCTCGAACAACATATCCGAGGTATATATATCTCCACGTTATCATTTCCTTCATCATGTCATTCATACAACCTCAAGAATCGAACAAAACCCTTATCGTCATATGAAGAAGATCTCAATAATCATATCAACATCCGAATCTCTTATTACGATTCCAATAAATCTCGTAAACATTATCACATGATACCAAGATTGTAACACCCTGCATCCTCCTGGGAATATTACACGCCGTAAACCCTTCTCACAAGGATTTACTGTGCTAAGCACAATTTCTCCACATCATTTCAAAATGTTAAAAAGACCGATGACGGTAATATTTTTCAAATACTAAAAAAATCATTTTCCAAATACCGTCAAAACGATCAAGGTCAAAATGCCAAAAACTCAGTTTAGGGAATCGGTTTTACGAAATAAAAATTCATTGGCAATATACCAAAAGCTATTTCAAAATATTCACGCAACGGATAAACGTATAGTCCAATTTATGCATTTTCATCGAAATAAAACGAACATCAAAATACACGATTCCCAACACACTCCCTCCCAAGTAGTAATCCTTAAAGAAATGAACCACTATCAAATGGATACGAGGACTACCATGTATGGACGAACCACGAGGAAGAATAATGATCTCCATTCCAAGAATCATCAAAAACATCAAGAACAAAACTTAAATCCGAGCTCTCCATCTTAATCTTTGAGAGAATAATCTCTCAATGTTTAGGAACTTCAAGTACTTCCCAAGGTTCTCCCTATTGACTGAAGGAAAGAGAATGGACAAAATGCCTCACAGCACTCGTCAACCCTCTCTATAAAACACATCGCTAGCGCGCGCTAGACCTTATATTTAGCATGCGCTACATGACTAGCGTGCGCTATCCTTCCTTGACAGCGTGCGTTATCGGGCAGTCCAGAAGCTACTACACTGCTTCGAAACTCATCTAACGTACGTAATGCCCATACATTAGCGTACGCTAACAGGCGTTGACTCGATACAGTGAAATGCTCAGTAGCGTGCGCTATTCTTCGACCTTAACGCGCGCTAATCGTCGTTGACTTGCTACAGTATCGTGCCCCCATATGCCGAAAACATCCGCGATTATCGGGATTCCTTTGACCGATATGGAATTAGCGTGCGCTAATCATACGGTTTTAGCGTACGCTAGCTCTACACGACAAGCACTCGTTGACCTTATCTGAACACGCGTCGAACATGGCCGGGTCCACCCGCTGAAAGCTAAGATTCCATTATTGGTGATCTGGTGTTAGCGTGCGCTAACCAACATGCGTTAGCGTGCGCTAACTGAATATAAAAATCAACCTGGGCCTACCTGTCGGCCACTGACCGAAACTAACCCAGCCAGTCGTTACGTACGTTAGGGGTCCTCCTTAGCGTACGTAACCGAATCTCTTAGCGTGCGCTAAGTATGCACCGTAGCGTACGCTAAGTATATATCTTAGCGCGCTAGACATACCTTGTAGCGTGCGCTAACGTAGCTGTATTTAGCCATTTCCGCTATTCTCTACCAATATATCGACATACCAAACGATCATACGGCACAATGAATACATATACGCATTCAGCAACATTATCAAACGTTCACAACGTTCTCAAGCACAAATATCCATCAACGATATCCAACATATAAATCTAAATCACCAAGATAACCAAGAATTATCGGATAATCCAAACAACATACTTACAAGTCTGTGAAGTCGAAGATCTCCCGTGGTACTAACATGCGACTTCCAACAAAGTCTCAACACAATACCGATACACGCTAATATCGAAATTAGCAATTTGACAAGATCTCAAGGAGGGATTCAAGTCCGTAACCACAGTCACGACTTCTTCTCCTTACATCCCACATTCAAAAGGGCACACACGTGCGGAAGTATAATCCAAATCACACCTTCTCAAAGTGACCAATTCCAAAGAATACCCAGCTCAAAACGAAACGGTCAAGAAAATACAAGAAGAGTGAGAGGACTTACAAGTACCGGTCGCCTTTGTGATGATGGCGAGTAGTGATCTGTGGGCAAATGCCGACTCAATCGACCCAAAGACCGCTGACCTAGGTATCCATAAACCTAAGCTCGATACCATATTCGTAACACCCCCAAGTTATTCGGGGTATATTACGGCGCCGTGAGCCCGCCGTGGGACACACAAGGCTAAACATACGCGGAACTATAAAACTTGACCGAGAAGGTCTACATACAATGGAAAGAAAGACGATACAAATGGTATTCAAAACCATAACCAATGAAACCATATACATCACTGCACAAATCAATACCTCGGCGGACAGCCGGAACATCAAGGAAAGCGAAATACAATACTCGAGTATTTAAAATCCATTCGATAACAACAACCGAATGGAGGAATCCAAAAAGATAACCGGAGACAAGACACGGTATCACACTTGCCCATCATCTTCATGCCGACTGTACCCGTTTGGCCGCTCTCCTGGAACCAGAAATACATGAAACGTATTTCCCCAAAAGGGGTTAGCCGTCGAATAGCTAGTGCAAGTATAACAGTATGAAACATAATACTCCTCGACAATAAAGTAAATGTAATCCGTCAATTCATCAATTCAAGACTAGTTATTCCGGAATGACTAAAATCTCATGACGTATGTGAATGCCGTAGAAACGGTTCGTTCAGATCATACGCTGTTACATGTAGGAATGCCGTCAAAATGGTTCGTTCGTTACATGCCAATAATACATATATGAATGCCGTAAAAACGGTTCGTTCATAATATGCCATCAATATATCTATGAATGCCGTAAAAACGGTTCGTTCATATCATAGCATCAATTCCTCTTACTTTCAAAGTCGAGAACGCACAATCATAAATGTATACTTGCCTTGAATAATCGACGACGCAACGAACGGAATGGAAAGTCACCCACGAATGCTAGGAACCATCGAAACCGAACCTAACGATTCGAAGAATACAATCACAACAGATTCTAAACGAATACGGAATTGGAATACGCCCGAAAACCCGCCTACGATTCATGTATATTCGTATAAAAACGACAACGAGGGCGGACCACAACCAAACCCTCTCGATTTCGTAAAAATCACGAAATATACCATGAATCCGTAGGAAACTAAGAGTACCAACAAGATTAATCATATTCATCATGAATTACTCATCAAAATCGAATGAATCGGGCAAAACCACGAAAATCCCCAAATCTCCCCAAAAGTAGGGTTCTAAAGATCTAACCTTGATTATTTGGATCGAAAGATGTTATAGGATGATTGATCAACGATATAACCTCAAGAACTTCATGGATTTGTTGTTCAACAACATGGTTTCGTCTCCTCCGAAACCCCACCGCGGACCGAAGGGAAATGAAATGAAAAATGACGGAGAAAGTCATTGATCTGTCATTTTTATCTTGGCCGGAACTAGCGTGCGCTAGCCATCCCGGCCTAGCGTGCGCTATCGGCCGAGATCGGCCGAGCACACTCGGCCCAGGCCCGCATGAACCGGCACCACCGACCAAATGCCGACCGTGACTCGACCGCCCGACTTCGCTAGCGTGCGCTACGGCGGAAGCTGCGCGCTAGCCGGCCTGTCCAAAGAGCCACCGGATCGACAACTCATCCGTGGCGTCGCTAGTCGGCCGGAAGCGTGCGCTACCCCGCCGGTTAGCGCGCTACGACCGGCGATGGCGTGCGCTACCCGCCGACTCCCGACCGAGTCCAACCTCGAGTACCTCCGCCTGTGTCCGATAGCGTCTGGCCGACTCGGCAGCGTGCGCTTACATCGCTGAAGAAGCGCAGCGCCTCCGGCCGTAGCGTGCGCTTACGCTTCTCGCGTGCTGCTCGGCGATGTCAAGACTCGTCCGGCCAGGCCCCGCAACCGTCCCGGCCACCGGCCGCCACGACCCGACGCCTCGATTTCCAAAAACGCACGGAACGGACACGACGAAAAGTTCGCGGACGACATCAACGACTCGAGATGAAAACGTAATGCAATAATTAATCATACTCGACCAAGAAAAGGGTCAAGACGACAAATACAGATATAGATACCCGTAACTTTTAAGAAATTACAAAATGGCCCAAAACGCCCAGAAATCACGATACGTGATCGAATAACCAAACCGAAGTTCAAAACACGTCTAACAAAGTTAAACGGACTTGCGGGAAACTCGAAACAGCAGTTTCGGACGAGATTCGCAAGAATCAAACTCAAGTGCGGAAAAGTTGCTAAAAAGCACCGAACTCAACAAAACAACACCGAAACGAACTCGGATGACAAAAAGTGTAGAATTAATCATTCTCAGAATGACGAAACGGTCATGAGCGAGTTGTCAAAACGGACTTCCGCCAAAAATAGAAAATTACCAGGAATCAAAATTACGGTTATTACACGACCGGGGCTGGCGGGCTGGCGGGCGGAGGTCTGGCGGGCTGGAGGGCTGGCGGGCGGAGGGCTGGCGGGCTGGAGGGCTGGCGCGCTGGACGATCGGCTAAACCAGAAGACGGCGCTGGGTGACGATCGACGGGCGATTGGGGTTGGGGCTGGGTGACGCGGGCGAATGGCTAAGGGGGCAGAAGAAGAAAATAAGAAAAGGGAGGTACGAGAAACGTATAAAAGGTGGGGGTTTAGCCGACGACAAGATCTACGTCGTCGGCTAAAGTTTTAAAAAAAAATTATAGTTTAGCCGACGACATATATGATGGTCGTCGGCTAAACCCGGAAGTGACCCGACCGTGTTAGACAACACGGTCGGCAGCAAACGATTTCTTTTCAATTTACGGCGGGTGCGACACGGGTCGTGTTGATGGACACGGTCGGGGGTTTAGCCGACGACCTTCTTATAAGTCGTCGGCTAAAGTTTAATTTTTTTTTTTTAAAAAACATTAGTCGATCGTGTCAGGGGACACGGGCCGGTTGAACCTGCCCAGAATGGGAAAACACACTATATGAATGACCCGACCGTGTTGTCTAACACGGTCGGGTCATTGCTGGGGTTTAGCCGACGACCGTTTTATATGTCGTCGGCTAAAGTATACATTTTTTTTTTTTAAAAACTTTAGCCGACGACGTAGGACTTGTCGTTGGCTAAACCCCCAGTTTTTTTTTTAATAATATTATTGATATTATATTAATGTTATGATTATGATTAATTTTATTACTATTTTTTTAATTATATTTAACAAATGAAAATATACATCTACTAAATTTATGGCTCGTAGTTTGGGTCATCACTACAGTCTGTCTCATTATCTGAGTTGATATCCGGCAACATATGCCTCAAGTCGTCCACATTATCGTCATCATAATTTTCAAGTAATTCGTTTGTATCAACGTCAATGTACCCGCGAGCATCACCACGGAGTCGGACGACTCGTCCTTCAGGAACATTATTCATTGTAATTGTCGTTGATGGTGGAATATTTGCTGCATTTGGCTCTTGATAAGCATCATCGTCATCAGTACCTGTTGTTTCTCCCAGTGTAGCAGCACTAAAAATATTCCTCGTTGTCACAACATTCACTACCTTCCATGTGCCTTTCTTCACCAAGTCGTCCAAATAATACACCGACTTTGCTGATGTAGCAAATACAAAAGGATCACTTTCATACCATGAAGTGGAAGTGTCAACAGATAACAGCCCGTAGTCGTCTTGCATATCGGTTCCAAGACTGGTGTCGTACCATCGACACTTAAACAAGTAAATTGTCATGCCTTCCCCGTAAATTAGTTCTACCACTTCCAAAAGAACACCGTAATATCCACCATCTATCATAACCCCAGAATTTTGACATCTTCTTTTTTGGTCTCTCCCAAGGCATACGAATGTGACACCGTTGACTTTGGTCATCGAATAAATTCTTGACATAACCGGCTTCATAGAAAGAAGCATAAGTTCACGCGACCAGTTAGGGTGTCCGTCATCTTGTATGTGTGTTATCTGTCGTAAATAAACTTTTTATGTAAAAAAATATCTTAAGTCCAAAATGCAATAGCAATTGAATGTATACGTACCCATTCTCCAAAATAGTCGGCAAAAGTGTCATTGTGGAATCTAGTGTCACCTCGCACCATATCGCATGACAAGTGGATGTCTTTCCAGTACTGAACTTCTGGACAATTGAGCAATATCCACCAATGTGCAATTCGTGACTCGTACGGGTCTAATTGTCTTCCTGGCAACCTCCCATAGACGTCAACCTCGGTGGATATGATAGAAAGATTGAATTGTATTTTATCTGCTGGAATAGAGCGGGAAGAGGGATCGAAGTTGCCCAAATACAACTTGATATGCGTAATACACTCCGACGCAAGGTAAGATTCTGCAATGCATCCTTCTGGTGCAGACTTATTGGCCATGGAGTCTTTGTAACCACCGAGTTGCCTTTCAAACGGGTACATCCACGTGTAGGGCACTGGACCAGTGACCAATAACTGCCTGGGAAGGTGGATCATGAGGTGAGGCATGAGGTCAAAAAAGTTTGGAGGAAATATTCGCTCAAACTTGCACAAGATATAGATGATCTCATCTTGCATTTTACGCAAATCAGATCTCTTGACTTCTCTCGTACATAGTTTTTGGAAAAATATTGACAATGCAACACACGGCTCGACCACCTGTTTTGGTAAGTACGGTCGAATAAATACCGGAAATAGGCGTTGGAGTAGGATATGACAATCATGACTCTTCAAACCAGTTAACTTGTTCTCCCTGAAATTAACACATCTTCCTATATTTCCAGCATACCCAGTAGGATACCTAGCAGTCTTTATCCAGCAAAATATCTCAGTTCTCTGCTCGGCAGTGATGGTGTAAGCTGCCTTAGGCATTTTTTGTTTTCCCTTGACAGTTTTCAACCACAAATGTTTTCTTATGCTCATTTCTTCCAAACCTTTGCGTGCTTTTGGCCCGTATTTGGTCTTTCCATCCCAACCTAAGGTTGTCCCAACCACACTTTCGCAAATATTCTTTTCAATGTGCATGACATCCAAGAAGTTCCTTATCAGTAACTTGGACCAGTAAGGCAATTCCCAGAATATACTTTTGTGCGACCAATACGTATACCTGTCGGGCCTTCCAGGGGTTGCTGCAAGCACATCAGGATGGTTGCTAAGCTGACCAAAATCGTACTCATTAAGAATTGATAGTATTTCATCACCTGTCCACTGTCGTGGTGGCTCTCCCATTTCTACAGTGCCATCAAATTCTGCAGCATCCATACGCCACTCATGTTCCCTGTCAAGCCATATCCGATGACGCATTCGGATAACTTTCCTACAGTGGTACCTAGCACAATCTGCATTCAAACACACTGGACAACCTCTATATCTGCTAATAACAGATCCAGATAGCATTCCATATGCAGGAAAATCACTAATAGTGCCGATACAGATGGCGTGCAAGTAGAATGCCTCGGACGAATAACTGTTGTACGTGGGATGACCTTGCTCCCACAACAATTTCAGCTCCTCTATCAAAGGTCTCATATACACATCGATACACTTTCCCGGATATCCCGGCCCCGGGACTAACAAGGTCAACATATTATACTCCTTCCGCATACACATCCACGGAGGAAGATTGTAAGGAATCACTACAACAGGCCATATGGTATATGAAAGACTCATGTTACCAAAAGGGTTGAAACCATCAGATGCAATCCCGGGCCTCACATTTCGGATATCTGAAGAAAAATTCGGATACTC
Source organism: Orobanche coerulescens (assembly GCA_033398695.1). NCBI lineage: Eukaryota > Viridiplantae > Streptophyta > Magnoliopsida > Lamiales > Orobanchaceae > Orobanche > Orobanche coerulescens. The sequence continues at coordinate 186,730,099 of CM065801.1, forward strand.
CCTATCTATATGCTTCCACACTTCTCCATCTAAAGGGTGTATCATAGTATCCCTGTCATTAGTGCGCGGCTCGGCATGCCATCTCATTGCTTTTGCCGTGTGAGGAGACATAAAAAGCCGTTCCAACCTGTCCTTCAGTGGAAAATACCAAAGTACCTTCACCGGTTTCTCTTTTCCAGAAGGAGTGATCCTATATCTCTCTGTATCACATACAGGACATCTCGTGAGGTCTTCATTAGGATGCCCCCGGAATAGAACACAATCATACATGCAGACGTGGATCTTAATGTAGGAAAGACCAAGATCTTTCAAAATTCGTCTCATTTTTTAATATGTATTAGGAAGATGATGACCCTGTGGAAGCATATTACTCGTAAGCTCCAAGTAATCATCTACAGACTTGATGGATGGTTTGTTTTCCACCTTTAATCTCATCGTTTCCATGACACAATCAAGAACAGTCATGTTACACCCTGGGTATAGAGGGGTCTGTTGGAGTTGAATTAGCTTATTGTACCTGTCAAGCCCAGCAGTATTGCAAGGCAACAGTCTACGGGGTCGTGGGATTTGCTCAGTTGGTACAAACGTCTTGGAAAAACCAAACACATCATCAATCAACCTTCTCTTCGGATCGGTGAACCCGTCGTTACCACTAAATTGTCCGTGATCATACGGAATAACAGAATTCGGTGCTTCACCGTGGTATATCCAACATGTATATTTACTCAAAAAACCATTCTTCTTTAGGTGTTCCCAGACCTCATCAAATGGAAAATGAAACATATCACTGCAACATCTACATTTATTACATGGACAGTAGTGCAACGTATTACCACTGTCGTGCTCTTTTACAAATCTCATAAACTGCTTCATCCCATCCATTACATTTGGATCCCATTTTCGTAACCCAATCCAACTCTTATCCATCCTGAAAATGTATACATTTTCCAATATTAATCCAACTAACTAATATTGTTCAAATTATAAATGAAATCACAACAAACAATTAATCATAATGATGATCATCATAAAACTTAATCGTTTTACATAAAAGCTATCGAATGTAACATGAATAATACAAAGTTTCGAAATCACAATAAAAAATACAATAAAATACATACCTTAATCGAAATGGTGATTATAACAACCGGTAGAAACCTTCGTCACTCCAGCTAGCACAACTCAAAGTAGCAACTCACAAGCTTTTTTCGGGAATAATTGAAAGAATCGGGAATAGAAATGTGCTCTTTAGCGGGGAGAGGTGCAAGATTGGGTTGGTGTTCCCTGAACTATAAATAATTTTCACTTGGAGGTTTAGCCGACGACCTAGATCTAGGTCGTCGGCTGAAGTATATTTTTTTTTTTTAAAAAGTGTTTAGTCGACGAAATTCCGGTACGAAATTCCATGGTGAGCAGGCACAGGGAAAGTACGAAGACGAAGAGCACCAGTGATGTTGCCTCCGGATATTCCAATCATTTATTTAGTTGTTTTGTCTCAGTTTTATTTGGTCACTCAGGAGTGCGGTGGGTTGTTGTTATTTATTTGTAACGCCCGTGTGTGGGCTTGAGTTTCAATTTGAGCCTAATAGCCTATATGATAAACAGGTACCGCTGAAGTTACTATATTATTACGAAATTCCTTTGTTCCGATTCGTGTTGTGAGTATGTTCGACCTTGCAGGTCGTGATATTAATATTGAGTCTATTCGACCTTGTCGGTCGTTATGAGTTAGTTGTAATACCCGGTTGTAATTCATTCATTTTCATTCAGTAATTATCAGTCTGTAATTGTCACTCAGTGTATTTTCACTCAATTATAATCATTCATCAATCATGTTCATTCACCGTGTTCACCGTTCGGAAAAACTTCGAGTTGTGTATCGTTATTGTTCATTGTTTCAACTTTCCTCATATGAGTTCGACTTTGTTAGATCACCATTAATTTTTGGTAACTCCAAAAATTCTAAATCTTTGCAATATTATAGAGCATCGAGTTAGCTTTCCAATGGTTCAAACGTTGAGTCAATCGGAGTCCGGACGAGAGAGTTATGGTCTTTTTAGCTCACCCGCTCATTTTTCAGCTTTTGGCCGATCACTGCCGACCGAACTCGGTCGTGTCGTCCGACACGGCCCGTGCCGTACTCGTCCGGAAATGCCGAAGTCTATGCCCACAGGACTCGACCGTGTCGTCAGCGGGGCAGTCGAACTCTTCCGGATAAGCGAGCAGGCGCGGGCCGGCCGTGTTCGGGACACGGTCGAGTCATCTTGTCGGCCGCCGGACGGGTCACTATCGGAAGGCCCTCGCGCCGCGACCGTGTCAAGGAGGACACGGTCGAGTCCTCGCTGCCGATTGCGCGCCACGACCGTGCCGATCGGCACGGGCCGTGTCCGACAGGCGATCGGCCCTATAAATTCGTTTTTTGAGCATTTCAGCTCATTCCTTCCATTTTTTTCCACCTTTATACGAGAGAGAGAGGCTTGAGGGAGAAAATTCTCTTCACCTATCACTTGAGTGTGGTTCTTAATCATTTTCATTCGGTTGTGAAGCTTGGATACTCGATTAAACTCGTGTTCTTCGGATCGAAGTGGTTGGATCTTCAAGAGGTAATTCCTTCAACACCTTGGACTTCGATTTTGTGTTGAGATATGATGTTTTGGACGTTATAATCATGTTATATGAAGGGATATGTATATGATTATGAGTTTGAATAAGGATTCATTAGATTATTGAGGGATTATTCAAGAACACCTTGAATATCGGGTTGAATTTGGGGGTTTTCGATTAATTGTCGTTATAATCACGTTTTCGGATATTCATTTTGGATTATTGATCATTCGGAAGATGTTTGTTGGTTTGAAACACTTCTTGGGGGAATTGATAGTGGCTTATTGAGATTTGATTGTATACAACCGGAGTTTGGCCACAACGTATTCGATATAATGCCCCAATGAACTTAGTTTAATTGTATCGACGTTTTGAGTTCGTTATATTCGTGTTTGATTCGTATATTGAACGAGTTGTTGGATATTGTAAAATTCAAGGTTGTTCGAGCGACCGATATCTCAATTAGGACGTTGTTCGTGGAAGGATAATTGTCACCGGTATTGTGTAAGTTAATTCTTACTCGGTTAAAAGGATATTCATCCCTTTTGTTGTTGTTCATTCATAATCATAACTCATTCATCATTATATTAACCGTATCAAAACTTGTTGTTGTCAATTAATCACTTGATCATAAGAGCAGCGGTTCCAATCTTTTCATTGAGTTGTCATTTATTTCATTACCATTCCACCTCGGTGAGTGATTATTCATTTTCGATGTCACTTTTGTTATAACGTGGCATTCGGGTCATCTTGGCGTGCCGATTGGTATGTGTAGGATTTTCATGTCGGGCACATTTATGTCGTGTGTTGGTTGTTGGCCTCACATTGGGTGTGCACGAGTCATATTGTCTCGTGAGGCTGATTAGGTACAAGACCACACAGGTATTCGATCGATACTCGTTGGTGGCTTGTGCACGGACACATTTCCATCCCGGGCGTAGTGTGGCGCCACCCTTTGAGCCGTACTGTTAGTTGATTCATATAGCATGTTTGATTGCGTATGTTTCGACAGGATATTTCATAACTTCAGATATAATCATGATTGTGTATTTTCAACCCTTGAGGATTGTTGTTCTTTGTAATCGGCCCGTTTGGGGATTTTGTTTTTCAGGTCTTGGCAAGGCAAAAGCACGGGGAGAACACGCTGACGTCGAGGAGTCCCAGTGATACTAGTAGGGGGCCCAGATCTTTCAGTTATTCATGTTATTGTCCTTTATTTTCCGCTGCAGACTTTCATTTGAATACTCCGTTTCATTCAGTGTTGTGTATTTTATCTTCATATAAAATACACTAGTATTCGGTATTGTCCTGGTGTGTTGTAACTAAACTCCTCATCGGAGTAATTATTGTTGTAATGTAGTTCGGTACTATATTTATCCTGTGTAATTCATTCATTTTCATTTGCCTGGTGGGTCCCAGTTGGGGATCTACGGCACTGTAATATCCGCCTAGTTTGGGGTGTTACATTAGTGTATTCACAAGTTTTACCTTGTGGATCCCCGAAATGGATCCACGACACTGTAGCAGTCCTGGCCCGGGACGGGGTTGTTACAGAAGTATAATCCTAGGTTCTTATTAGGATTGATTTTCAACACTTAGATTCAAAATATTGAGTTTGCGAATCTTATTCATATTTTAACTTGTTCGAGAATAAAGGTTAAAATACTTTTGTGATTTTTTTACAAGTATTGAGATTAAAAAGGAGTTAAGTATACAATTTGAAAGGCATGAACGTTAATTAAAGGAAAACATGTCCTAGAATATATCTACCCTACTTGAGTTTTTCTATCATCATCTTTGTTTTTTATTTGTAGTTACTTTCTATGTTTTTAATTTTTACTTTTACTAGTTTAATTTAAATAAATCCAATTTCATCACTGTTTAAATATAGTCCAAAATATCACGACAGCCATAGTCACAAACCGTCGAAATATTAGTCCTTGAGGAATATGACCTTGGATCGCCATGATACTATAGCTACACCGCGCACTTGGGGTTTAGCAAAAAATAATTTAGCAAATAAGTTTTTTGGCGCTATTGTCGGGGATTATTTAATAGACAATACTTTGGAATATTGTTGTAGGTTTTTAGATTTTTGTTCAAACAATTTATTTTTATTGTTTACTTATTTTTTTGTGATACTTCATCCTATTCTGGATTTTGTGATTGAAGGTAGTGCATGAACACTAGATCTTCAAGGATTTAGCTTGAGCTTGAGGATTCAGAGAACGAAGCAACTTGGAGACGAAATAGCCCATCGAGGAGAAAAGCAAAAAGGAGCGATACAATACCTCAAGTAGAGTTAGCACAATGGCTACAACTTCAACAACATCAAATTGAGATGTTGCAATGCCTAATTGAGAAACAAAGGGTCCAAGCAGAAGAAAATCAAGGGCAACCCGTTCGAGACCATTTTCAGCCGGCCGCCAATCAAAATTATGGGATGGCTTAATGACCCGTAAAAGCTACAAACAATTTTGAGCTTAGTCCTTCATTGATCTGTATGGTGCAGCAAGAACGGTTTGGTGGAGGCCCTTTCGATGATCCAAATGCACACCTTGCTGAATTTTTAGAGATATGTGGAACTTTTAAACTAAATGGTGTGCCAGACGATGCAGTAAAACTTAGACTCTTCTCTCTCTCATTGAGGATAAAGCAAAACATTCGCACAACTCCTTCCACGCGACGATCAACACCTTGGACGAAATTGCCAAGATATTTCTTCTAAAATTCTTCACGCCAAGTAAGATGCTTAAGTTGCAAACGAAGATCATGCAATTCAAGCAACTATATGTGGAGCTATTCTTTGAGTCATGGGAACGCTTCTGCTAACTTCTCCAAAAATGTCCGCAACATGGGTTCTCCGATGAGCACCAAATTTGTTACTTCTATTATGGTTTGTTGGGGCACATGAAGATACTGGTTAATGCATCCGTCAGGGAAGAACTCTTGAGATGAAGACGCTCTTCAAATTCTTGAGAAAATGGCATCAATTTCTATGAATGGCCCGTTGAACACATAATGTTGAAAAGGGTAGCCTCAACAAGTGATAGTGATCCTATAGCAGGTTTGGCAGATCATATGAATGCATTAATGAATAAGCTAGATAATACTACAACCATGAAAATGGTCGAGGTAAATTGGCAAAATTTGGTTGAAGACTTTAACTATATGAACCAAAGAAATTTTAGGAATGGTGGAAATTTCCAGAATAATCAAAATTTAAATCATTATCATCCGGGTAATAGAAACCACCCCTATTTTTCTTGTTCAAATTCGAATAATGTACTGCAACCACCATCAGGATTATTGATAGAGAATGATGTAGTCTTAGAGCCAAATAAGATGAGCTTAGAGGAAGCACTCCAAACATTCATATGAGCATATAACAACAAATTTGAGGAGGTTGATCAGAATTTGTCTGGTATCTCGACTCAAATAAAGATCATGCAACAACGGATACGTGAAATTGCGAGTGTTGTGGTAAATCAACATAAAAAGTTCAATTTTCAAGTAAGATGATAATAAATCCCGAGGAGCAATGCATGGCATTTGAAAAGCAGAACTGAGTATGAGGGATGCCGGATCATGAGCAAGAACATTCAAAGTCTAAGCAAGTTGATGAGCATGTGGTTGAAGAAGAAGTTGAATCGAGTTTGGAGCAAAAAGGGGTTGAGAAGCCAAAATCTAATTCCAACAATATTTCTCATTCTACTTCTTTACCTTTCCCTCAATGTGTTGAAAAAAATTTAGATGCTCAATTTGCTAAGTTCTTAGAAATTTTTAGAAAAATTCATATTAACATTCCCCTTGTTGATGCTTTACAACAGATGTCCAACAATGCTAAATTTCTCAAGGATGTGATGGCTAGCAAGAGAAAGCTTGGGGAATATGAAACAATGAAGCTAACGGAAGAAGGCTGCACAGTTATACAAAGAAAACTACCACTCACAAAGAAATATTTGGAAAGCTTCACATTAGAGTGCACGATTGGTGAACAAACTTTTGAGAAGGTCTTATGCGACTTGGGGGCAAGCATCAATTTAATGCATCTAATGGTCTTCAAGAAGCTAGGAATCGGAACCATCAAGCCAACCATGATCGCTCTCTAAATGACGGATAGATCGTTGACTTACCCAAGGGGGATTTTTAAAACAAGTACACTAATAATATAGGCAGTAGGAAAACAATAAGGATAGAAAGTAATAACACACAATTTAATGTGGTTCGAGGTAATTCCCTCTACATCCACAGGTCCTCCACACAGAAGTAAGAAGTTTATTCAAATCAAGGCGTACACAACTATATGATTTTAACTAAACCTGTTGATGTATCGTTCATACATATTGATACAATAAACTTTAGCTTTAGCCATTCACATAGATTGGCTAGGCTTCTTCAACTTGCTTCTTATCACATAGAGTGAAGCTTCATCCTTGAGCTCTATTCTTCTCACAAAGGTCGGAATATCTTGACTTAGTCCACACAGGGCTAAAGGTCTCAACAGTAGGTTTTTGAAGTATCATGGATAGAACAACTGTTGTAGGCTTTGTAAGATTCGCTGTAGTTGTTCTGTTCTTTGTTGAGGACTTAGATATTTCTTCACTCAAGATGTACGATGTATGCTTGAAGAAATATATTGCTCTTAGATGATAAGCTCGGTGTTCGGTATAACTCTCGTGTAAGCAGTTGTTTTGCAATGTCCACTTGCTTGGGCTATTTATAACCTTGGAAATAGATCTGTTATAAATGTATCCATTGGCCGGTTGGTGAGATTTAGACAGCTCTGATTGGCGGCTTCAGAATGTTTGAATTAAGTATGTTTCGCATTTAATGCTTCAGACATTCTCTTTGATCCACATTAAATGCTCTTATATCTGTAGTCTCTTCGACTGCATTAAATGTCGTCCTGTCAGCATTAAATGCTACTTTAAAACCATGAATACTCTATGAATAGAGAACGATTATTTCACAATGGTTTAAAGTTCAATCTATGTCTTGTTGGTTTTGTGTTTTATTTTTCCTAAGTAGAACAACTACATCATTGTTTGTTGTAGCCAACGTTTCTTCTATTGCTGTACTCTGGAGCTTAACTGTAGGATTTGTTTTCTTTGGGCGCTGTAGGGACAGATGGTAGGGTGCATTTATCAAAATACTTGGGGTATTATTTTTCCCAAAAATTTATGGGAATACTCCATTGTGCCATTTTAAATATAGTAGAATTATTTCCTACCCCAAGTTTAACACCAACTCTTTTTATATCTAAATTATCAGATTTGACGTTTACTGGAAGACATTCGAGTTACCTATTCGAGTAAAACCTTCGAGTCAGTACTCGATTAACATAAAACACATTCGAATCACCTATTCGAGTCATTTAAATTGCATTTGAGTAACTTAATTACATCCAGTCACCTACTATACATTTGAGTAACCTATGCGAGTCACTCGAATAGGTGACTTGAATGTACTTGAGTCACTCGAATAGGTGACTCGAATGTATATGAGTCACTCGAATAGGTGACTCGAATGTATATGAGTCACATCAGCAAGTTTTTTATCCGGACAGAATATCAGCCAAGTTATTGACCATCAATTTTGCAAACATTGAAAAGTCAACAAAGATGGCAAATCACATGTAGACGTAAAGATGGCCAAGGAGACAAAGTGATTGATTCTCAGAATTTAAGGAATAGAATATTCGCCGAGATTCGCGCCCTAAATACTTTCCAAAATATAATAATCAAAGGATAATGATGCAGCAATCCTACATCTTCAAACGGTCGGATTTAAAAAAAGAGACAGATTCGTGCAAAGAGAAGAAAAGTTAAACAATGAAGTCAACTCTCCAACCAACGGATTTGTTACAAGATGCAACGGCTATGAAGAGCTCAAGAATAATACTATAAATATTTGAAAAACACTTATGCAGAAGGACGATGCGAACTATACTTACAATCAATCAAAGCAAACAAAAATAATATGCAACTATAGCTTCATGAAGAGCAAGATCATAAAGTATCATATACAGAGAAGCTCTAAAGTTAGAGAAGACAAACACTCATCTTAAAAGTTGAGTACGAGGTACTTTCTTGAATGATGTTCTTGAGAATGAGAGGTTGTATGGCATCCACAGGTTCTTGGTTGGAAGGTGATAGGAAACTTGCGAGCTGTTGAGGCATCCAAGGATTTTTGATCAAGAGGTGTTACGCAACCAAGGGAAGGAGTTACAACGGCCACGGGTTTTCATGGGTTGAAAGTTGTTGTAACTAAATTCAATGTAACAAGATTTCACTGGTTGAAAGTTATAGTGAATTTATCTCCAACTGGTTTAGAGAGAAGTGGACTAGTAGAGGATTACCCCACCGCTGAAACCACTATAAGTGTCGTGTGATTTATTGTTTTTATCATCATACTTAACTGTTGCATTCATCCTAACTGTTGCATTAAAATTTAACTGTCTTCCACAAAATAATTTTGCAGCTGATAAACCTTAACTACATTAAACTCAGTCGAGTTAACTTATTTGCACTAATTTTCAGCTAAGAGTTTTCAGGCAGTTATTTAGCAAAATATTTTACAAGTCTATTCACCCCCCCTCTAGACTTGTACCTGACATACTTGTGACCTACAAGTGGTATCATAGAGGTTGGTTCAATTTCACCAAACCAAATCCATATACTTGAGTATATATATTTTATCAAATCTCTCATTATAATGGAACACGTGCAACACATACACTCTAGACTTCCTATTTTCTCTGTTCATGAATATGATCTTTGAAAGATAATAATGCAGGCACATTTATCATCCATACATGACAACATGTGGTGTATAATATAAGATGGACCTTTCATCTACCAGAAGGATAATTCAGATGAAGAAATTGGAGCTGGAAAACCAAAGTAGATTCCCAAGAAAAGAACAGAGCTGACCACCAAATAAAAGGAAGTTGGCCAACCTTGACAACCGAGCTAGAGATATTATATATCAAACTCTTGATAAAGCCACCATGGTAAAAATCAAGAATTGTAAAAATGCCAAGGAGATATTGGACACATTAGCTGTAATGTGTGAAGGAACTGAGCTGATCAAGGAAAATAAATTGTCAATAGCCACCCAAAATTTTGACAATTTCAAAATGAAGAATGGAGAGACCATATACAAAGTGGATACCAGATTTACTAAAATCATAAATAAAAGTAACTCTCTTGGTAAGACTTATGGCAACCAAGAGATGGCACTAAAAGTTCTAAGGTCTCTCACCCCATAATGGAGCAGGAATGGAGTAGCCACGAGGGAATCAAAGGATCTCAATAAAATAAAGATCCAAGAGTTATTCTCAGACCTCAAGACCTTTGAGTTCGAGCTGCTTTGCTCCATCCAGTGAGCCAGCATAAAAAAAGAATTGTTTTTACAGCTGAATCCCCTGCAAAGAACCTAGCTGAAGTCAATCCTCCAAGTCCTATGAATTTTGAGGAAGAAATGACATTAACTATACAAAGACTCAGTAATTTCAGGAAGAATTACTCGAAGTCCAAGAAGAACTACAACGAGAATACCGGGAGAAATCAAAAAGTTGGGAACTGGAAAGTGGAATGCTCTGACTGTCATAAGACAGGACACATCCAGTTTGACTGCCCTGACCTTAAGAAGGATAAAGAAAAGAAGGACATGAGCAGAAAATAAGATAAGAGGAAAGCTCTGATTGGAGAAGATCAGATACAAGAGATTGTGGAATCAAGTAGTTGATTCCTATCTGATGATGATGATGACTACAACTGCTTGATGGCTAACTTTGCTGATGAAGAGGTAACATTTAAACCTAAAACTTCAGAATGTGTCAGCTCAGATATGTCTGAAAATATTGATTACACAGATCTTTAAATCAGCTGTTAAAAGATTTTGAAACTTTAAAAACTGCACACCTGACTATGACAGTTGAGAATACACAGCTGAAAAATGAGAAAAGGCAGCTGAAAAATGACTTGGACAAACTCAACCAAGAGTCAGCCAAAATTGAAAACAACAGAACTGAGTTTGAGAAACTTTCTGATATTAATTCAAAAAACTCAGCTAAATATAGTCACTGCTGAGATTAACAGGCTGACTATTCTAAATAATGAAAAATCAGCTGCACTCGCTTATATTAAAACTGAGTTTTCAAAACCAACACAATTGAGCAATACACAAGCTAAGGAAATAACATCTCTGAATCATCTATAACCTTAGATAGATTGTGCATAAATCAAAGGCCACTATATTTAAAATGTAACACCCCCAAGACGATCAGGGCATATTACAGCGCTGTGGACCCCACACATTGGAATCCACCAGGCTAACGTACCAATATGACATTCGAAAAAGACAAACATCATTAACACAGACAATTTCTCAATCCACGACATTTAAAACCAAAGACTGAAATTTGACAATACAATTTGACATCAAATCCATTCCCAAAACGGGTACACAAAATTAATAAATTCAAGAAAGAAGTACTTGAGTACTCAAGCAAATGACATAATAAAGAAATCCCAAAACAAGACACCAATAGACAACCACTGAACAGAATCACGCCTGCCCATCATCCTCATACGTCTCGCATGCTCGTTTGCTTCCATGACCTTTACCTGAAATACAAAAGTATTTCCCCCATTTAAGGGGTTAGCGACAACTGCTAGTGCAAGTACCATACATTTGAACTACCATTCTAATCAGATGAAATATGCGCCAAAAACATTTTAGAAAAACATTTATATTCCGGAATATTTACGGTGCATAAACACAAAACATATTTCTCCAACAAAACAATTCAAAGTTAACCGTTGGTACGAGACTCACGGCCACCGTACCCCACAGAGCCCCATCGGACATCCCTGGGTGGCTAACCACAGTTCACGATACGCACACTCACAGCAATACGTATCCCTAGAGGCCCCGTCGGGGTGTCCCTTGGTGAACATACACATATCCATCCACAACAACCACGAAAAGCCATAATTCAAATACTAGAACATGTAATCAAATGTAAAGTACTTGCCGTTGAGACATCTTCGAAAAATCGGGAATGAATAACGACTACGAATGATCCATATGGAAAACGACGGTTCCTAAACGAAGGATTAACATAATTCAGTCCTAACGGACTACAATAATCGAATGAATTACGTCCATAACCCCGATTACAAGCTATGACAATATACGTTCAATCGATACGGGCGAGGGTTTACGCAAAATCTCCCCAAATAGATAACTCGCGGATTAAACTCGATGAAATTGGATTGAGAATCACCCAATAACAATAATCAGTAAAGAATAATACATCATACATGAACAATTCGAGATTAAACAAGCAAAACCCGAAAAACCCCCAAAATTGACAAGTTAGGGTTCTAGACGAAAGTACCTTGAATTCAGACGAAGGAAGACGATTACGTTGATGATGATATGATAGCACGACTCTTCGGAGATGAAAGATGACGAAGATACGGATTGAAACTGATGGAATCGCCCTATGTGCATCGCCCGAAGAAGAAAACGAAGTAAGGGAATGAAAAGAATGAGTTCTGACCTCTGCCCGCTGTTCTTAAAACAGCAGGCTGTTACGGCCGTAACAAGGGCTGCATTACGGCCGTAACAAGGCCAACATTATGGCCGTAATGAATAGAATGTTACGGCCGTAACACTCTATTGGACATCAGTCTATGAAGCTACTGTCCGAACTATCCCGAACGACTCCGAAACCCGGACCTGCTATCGAACCAAAAATATGGTTACGAAGTATATTCGATGACGAACCTAACCGTTAAAAGAAAATACAATTCCGACTACCGAGGAATCCAAAATACGACAAAGAAGATGAAATTCCCTAAACTTATAGGAAATTACAAAAATGGCCCAAGTATCCGAAAATCACGATACGACGTCGGATTGACAAACTGAAACTCACAACACGAACAACTCAACCATACGAACTTATGTAAACAAAGAAACAACGAAAAAGAACGACTTTAACGAGGCAAAACATAACATACAGTGGAATTACGTAAAAACATCTCCGAAACTCGTCCAAATGGAAAAACTCCAAGAACAAAGTATATTCAAAACGTCGAAACGGTTACAAGCGAGTCGATAAAAATAGACATACACCAAAAATGGAAATTGCTAAAAATGGAAAGGTACGGATATTACATTCTCCCCCTCTAAAAAGAAGTTTCGTCCCGAAACTTAAGAATCAAAAATCTCAGGGTGCCTCGAACGCATATCCTCCTCCAACTCCCACATTGCTTCCTCTACTCCGTGCTTCGACCATTGCACTTTAACGAAAGAAATGGTTTTGTGCCTCAATTGTTTGTCTAGACGCTCCAAAATTTTAATGGGCCTCTCCTCAAACGTGGCGTCCTTATCGATTTGCACGTCCCCAAAATCGATAACATGGGACGGGTCCGGAACATACTTTTTCAGCTGAGAGACGTGAAATACACTATGCACATGACTCAACGATGGAGGCAATGCCAAACGGTACACCAATTCGCCAACTCTCTTTAATATCTCGAAAGGTCCAATATACCTCGGGCTGAGCTTCCCCTTTTTCCCAAAATGAAAAACTCCCTTCGATGGAGACACTCTCAAAAAAACATGATCTCCCACCTCAAACTCCATAGGTCGACGCCTAACATCCGCATAAGACTTTTGTCGACTCTGAGCCTTCAACATCCTTTCTCTAAGTAATTCAACTTTCTCCCTCGTCTCTAAAACAAGATCTGGCTCGGTGCCAACTAGATCGGATGGCTCATCCTAACATATCGGTGATCGGAAATGTCGGCCATAAAGCGCCTCATACGGTGCCATCTAAATCGACGCGTGCTAGCTATTATTATACGTAAACTCGATCAAGGCCAGATGCTCCTCCCAGTCACTACTCCAGTCTAACGCACACGCGCGTAACATATCCTCGAACGTCTGAATGATATGCTCGGACTACCCGTCGGTCTGAGGATGGAAAGATGTACTCAAACGCAACCATGTCCCCAATGCCTTATGTACCGCCTGCCATAAATGCGATACAAACCGGCCATCTCTATCCGAAATAATAGTCTTCGGCATACCATGAAGTCTCACTATCTGCGCGATAAAAATACGAGCTAATTTTTCTGGACCGCAAGTATCCTTAATGCCCAGAAAATGTGCCGACTTAGTCAGTCGGTCCACGATCACCCACACCATATTCATTCCTATCTTCGTCCTCGGAAAATTCATTACAAAATCCATCGAGATATCTTCCCACTTCCATTCCGGGATGGGAAGTGGTTTCAACAATCCCGCTGACCGCTGATGCTCGATCTTGACTTGTTGACAGGTCAAACACTTAGCCACAAACTCAACTACCTCATTCTTTATGTCATTCCACCATAAATTCTTCCTCAAATATTTATACATATTACTCGAGCCCGGATGGACTGGGTAAGGTGACGCATGAGCCTCCCGCATAATACTCTACCTCAATTCCAAGTCGTTCGGCACACACAGCCGATATCGGAATCTCAACACACCATCCTCATAAATCACGAATCCCGGGGCTTTCCCCTTCCCTACATTCTCTCGAAGCTGAATAAACATCGAGTCTTTCAACTGTCCTGATTTAATGTCGTCGACTAGAGACGAAGAAAACTCAATAGTACGCAACTGCCCGGAACTCTCTGGTAGTACAATCTCAACGCTCAACCTCATCAACTCTCGCTGAAGTCCCATATGAGCCGTAAGTAACTCAAGCGCCCGAAGCGATACCGATTTCCTACTCAAGGCATCTGCCACCACATTTGCCTTGCCTGGATGATAAAGGATCTCGAGGTCGTAATCCTTAATCAACTACAACCATCTCTTCTGTCTCATATTTAGCTCTTTCTGCGTGAAAATGTGCGCCAGACTCTTGTGATCGGTGAAAATCTGACACGACGAGCCATACAAGTAGTGACGCCAGATCTTCAACGTGAACACAACTGCGGCCAACTCAAGATCGTAGGTAGGGTAATTCAACTCATACGGTTTCAACTGAAGGGAAGCATAGACAATTGTCTTCCCGTGCTGCATGAGTACACATTCGAGCCCTTGGCCCGAAACATCACTAAAAATTGAGAAACCCTCATTACCACTCGGTAAAGCAAAAACGGGAGCGATCGTCAACCGTTTCTTCAATTCCTCGAAACTCTTCCATCTCTCGTCGGTCCACACAAACTTCCCTGACTTCTGTAACAACTGAGTCAGCGGTTGAGCGATCTTAGAGAACCCCTCGACAAATCTACGATAATACCCGGCCAAACCCAGAAAACTGCGGACCTCCTTCACATTTTTGGGCAGCTCCCAATCCAACACTGCCTCTATCTTATGTGGGTCCACACGAACACCCTCGGTCGAGATCACATGACCGAGAAACATAACCTCCCGCAACCAAAACTCACACTTTGAAAACTTCGCAAAAGATGCTGACTTCTCAAGATTCCCAACACAATATACAAATGACGTGCATGATCCTCCTCGCTCCTCGAGTAAATCAGGATATCGTCGATAAAAACAACTACACACTTATCGAGGTATTCGATAAAGACTTTGTTCATAAGCTGCATGAACACGGTTGGGGCATTAGTTAGCCCAAAAGGCATAACCACAAACTCATAATGATCGTATCTCGTCCGAAAGGCCGTCTTCGGAATGTCGGAATCCTTCACTCGGAGCTGATAATACCCCGATCTCAAATCAATCTTCAAAAACACTACTGCCCCTTGAAATTGGTCAAACAAGTCATCAATCCTCAGGAGCCGATACTTGTTTTTTATAGTAACTTTGTTCAACTCTCGATAGTCGATACACAGACGAAGTGACCCATCCTTCTTCTTTGCAAATAGGACCAGTGTGCCCCAAGGTGAAGCGCTCGGTCGAATATACCCCATGTCTAGCAACTCTCCCAACTGTTTCTTCAACTCAAGCACCAGTAAACTCAACCTCCCGGTCTGGCGGCAAACCCGACAACTCGTCTAGAAAGATGTCAGGATACTCACACACTACCAGAATAGACGAGAGCTCGACTCCCCCTTCTTCCAATCTCAAAGCATAACACCAATAACCCGTGCAACCTCCTCAAAGATGTCTCACTGCTTTCAAAGCACTGATCAGGAATCTCTGGCTACTCCGCTTATGCCCCACAAAAGAATGCTCGGTACCGTCAGAGGCTAACATCGAAACGGTTCTCGTTCTATAATTCATGATCGCCCCATGACGGTCCAACTAATCCTCACAGAGAATTAGATCCTCGTCTTTAATATCTACCGCAATCAGATTAGAAGGTCAATCCCTCCCCACGATACTCACCGAAAAATCTCTAATATCACGATCCCCCATGATGCTATCCCCACTAGGTAGTTTAACAACAAATGGTTCACACGCAACTAGGCAATCGACATGCAGACGATGCACACAATCCATAGATATGAAAGAATGCGTAGAACCAGAATCGAATAACACGGAAACAGGATGGTTAAGGATGTGAACGGTACCTGTAGCCACCGTCGCGTTGGGGTCTCCATCTTATCTCATCTCATACACACGGGGCGGAACAGACCCCGCACTAGAAGCTCCCCCTCTAAAAGGCTGCCCACGTCCTCGACCTCTACCAAAACTCAGCTGTGGCTGAGAAACTGCTGGTGCCTGATTCACGCTCGATTCTCCCGTAGCTGGGGCTGATATCTGAGTAACTGGTGCCCGAACTTCATCCGTACAATACTTAGCATGATGTCCCATCCGACCACAAGCAAGACACTGAATCGGAGGCCTGTCACACTCATTCATCATGTGACTGGGATGACCACAATTAAAGCAGGTAGGACCACGAACGGAACCAGTAGGAGCAGACTTAGAACCGTTTCCTCGCCTAAATGATGGGGACTGATTCTCGAAGACTCGCGAACCAGACTGAGCCTTCGGATACCCACCAGACTTGCCTCCCGGATAAGACGGAGGTCTTCTGTTTATTCCCCTTGGTTGCCGTCTCTGTCGCAGAAAACGACATCTCATAAGCCATTGCCTTGTTTTGATAATCTTTCAGAGTTGTACATCCGAGACCAGACATGTAGTGACGAACCCTCGACTTCATCCACATATCAAAGTGGCGGATCTTGTCTAGCTCATCTCGGACCTGGTTTCTCACATAATGAAGTTGTTGGTTGTATTCCTTGATTGCCTGCGAAATCGGAACATCCTGGGGCTTAGCCTCAAAGAAGGCTCGGATCCTCCCCTCTATAACTAGCCACAGACAAAATTCATCCTCCATCAGTTCTCGGAACTCTGCCCATGTGGCTGCCCGGTTATGTGGTTTCACCGCTTGCCACCACGTTGCCGCCTCTTTGGCAAGGAAGTACTGAGCGATGGGTACCTTCCTCTTCTCAGAGCAGTTAGCAGCCTCGAACACTTTCTCCATCTCAAATAACCAACTCTCCCAACCGGAAGGGTCGGAAGCACCATAAAATTGTGGAGGACGCATACGAATCACGTCCTGAAGTAGCTTATCATTGCCGGATCCAGTAGGCGGAACCGGGTTGGCATTAGCTTGGCCGACCAAGACGGCCTCAGTTAGTAGCGTCATCTGGTTCGTTACTTGCTGTAAAATATTTACCACCCCGATATTCTCATGAGCATTGCCGGAGCTAGCAGACTGATTCTGCTGGCCTCCGAAACTAGGTGGAACACTGTTCGACAAGGAAGGCATCGCCGAATCAGTTTCCGAGTTATCAGACATGGCCGCCCCACCGGCTGCGCCACGTCCCCTACCGCGTCCGCATCCGCGTCCTCTACCAGCAGGCATTCTGAAGAAGTAACAGGTAAGTACAGTTCAAACGCAAAACGCGACAAGATACCAAGAAAGGAATAGAACAGAACAACGTAACGAGTCAAGTTACGAAAACTTACGAGCACCGGCGTACTGAGATAATGGTGTAGCAGAGATACTGCTCAAAAACGACACTCAACCAGACCCAAATAACCGACAACCTAGGTATCCATAAACCTAATCTTCGATACCATATTCTGTAACACCCCCAAGACGATCAGGGCATATTACAGCACCGTGGACCCCACACATTGGAATCTACCAGGCCAACGTACTAATATGACATTTGACAAAGACAAACATCATTAACACATAGACAATTTCTCAATCCACGACATTTAAAACCAAAGACTGAAATTTGACAACACAATTTTACATCAAATCCATTCCCAAAACGGATACACAAAATTAATGAATTCAAGAAAGAAGTACTCGAGTACTTAAGCAAATGACATAATAAAGAAATACCAAAACAAGACACCAATAGACAACCAATGAACAGAATCACGCCTGCCCATCATCCTCGTACGGCTCGCATGCTCGTTTGCTTCCATGACCTGTACCTGAAATACAAAAGTATTTCCCCCATTTAAGGGGTTAGCGACAACCGCTAGTGCAAGTACAATCCATTTGAACTACCAGTCTAATCAGATGAAATATGTGCCAAAAACATTTTAGGAAAGCATTTATATTCCGGAATATTTATGGTGCACAAGCACAAAACATATTTCTCCAACAAAACAATTCAAAGTTAATCATTGGTACGAGACTCATGGCCACCGTACCCCGCAGAGCCCCATCAGACATCTCTGGGTGGCTAACCATAGTTCGGGATACGCACACTCACGGCAATACGTATCCCTAGAGGCCCTGTCGGGCCGTCCCTAGGTGAACATATATATATATATATATATCCATCCATCCACAACAACCATGAAAAGCCGTAATTCAAATACTAGAACATGTAATCAAACGTAAAGTACTTGCCTTTAAGACATCTTCGAAGAATCGGGAATGAATAACGACTACGAACGATCCGGATGGAAAACGACGGTTCCTAAATGAAGGATTAACATAATTCAGTCCTAACGGACAATAACAATCGAATGGAATACGTCCATAACCTCGATTACAAGCTATGACAATATACGTTCAATCGATACGGGCGAGGGTTTACGCAAAATCTCCCCGAATCTATAATTTGCGGATTAAACTCAATGAAATCGGATTGGGAATCACCCAATAACAATAATCGGTAAGGAATAATACAACATACTTGAACAATTCGAGATTAATCAAGCAAAACCCGAAAACCCCCAAAATTGACAAGTTAGGGTTCTAGACGAAAATACCTTTAATTCAGACGAAGGGAGATGATTACGTTGATGATGATATGATAGCACGACTCTACGGAGATGAAGGATGATGAAGATACGGATTGAAACTGATGGAATCGCCCTCTGTGCGACGCCTGAAGAAGAAAATGAAGAAAGGGAATGAAAAGAATGAGTTCTGACCTCTGCCCGCTGTTCTTAAAACAACAGGCTGTTACGGCCGTAACAAGGGCTGCATTACGGCCGTAACAAGGCCAACAGTATGGCCGTAATGAATGGGGTGTTACGGTCGTAACACTCTATTGGACAGCAGTCTAAGAAGCTGATGTTCGAACTGTCCCGGACGACTCCGAAACCCCGACCTGCTATCGAACCAAAAATAAGGTTACGAAGTATATTCGATGACGTACCTAACCGTTAAAAGAAAATACAATTCCGACTACCGGGGAATCCAAAATACGACAAAGAAGATGAAATTCCCTAAACTTATAGGAAATTACAAAAATGGCCCAAGTGTCCGAAAATCACGATACGGTGTTGGATTGACAAACTGAAACTCACAACACGAACAACTCAACCATACGAACTTATGTAAACAAAGAAACAATGAAAATGAACGAGTTTAATGAGAATCGAATGTACATACGACAAAATATAACGTACAGTGGAATTACGTAAAAACATCTCTGAAACTCGTCCAAATGGAAAAAATCCAAGAACAAAGTAGATTCAAAATGTCGGAACGGTTACAAGCGAGTCGATAAAAATAGACATACACCAAAAATGAAAACTGCTAAAAATGGAAAGGTACGAATATTACATAAAATCAGGCATTGGATATGCCCCCAATACTCCCTCAAGTTCAAAAACTACTTTTATTAAGGAAGAAACACTTGTACAGGCTGCTGAGCATATCAACAAACCTGTATTTAAAAATAGGCAGAAACCAAGATTTTCAGGGCAGCAACCTTGACAAAAGACTAGGCAATGGCCAAACAGCATCAGCAGTCAAGACATTATTCTGCTTACTATCAAAGACTCCCTCAAAGTAGATTTCAAAATGGGAGAGGAAAATAGAAACCTCAAGGTAATCCACGCTTTTAAAATTACCAGGTGTGGAGACCTCAAAATTTTAATAACTAGTCTAAGCCAAGATATAGGAATGGCTCACATCAAAACCATTATCAGTCATATCCTATCTACAAACCAAACAATGGATATAGACCTAGATACTATGCACCTTATAGGAGTAACCAACATTATTTTCAAAATACCAGGAGAAACCAATCCTCCAGGAAATTTACTAATCCTAAAGGATCCACTCCAATTTGGGTACCTAAATCCCTTCTTGCGTGATTGCAGAAAAGATGGAAGGATTACCATCACGTCACCTATAATAGTAGGAGGTGAAGAATGGTTTTTGGACTCTGGGTGCTCAAGACATATGACGGGAAATAAGAAGGTTCTATAAAACAACGTTAAAGAAAGAGGCCTAGATGTAACCTTTGGGGATATCCCAAGTGGAAAAACCAAAGGTTGTGGAAAGCTGCACTGAGGAAATATTGTCATTTCAAAGGTGCAGCATGTTAAAGGACTCAAGTACAATCTCCTAAGCATAAGCCAGTTCTGTGATGAGAACAACCTAGTGGTTTTCACTAAATATAAATGGATGGTTATTGATCTCCTAACTGGAGAAGTGAATCTACAAGGCTACAGAGGAAGGGATGTCTACATGATAGATTGAGAAACAAGCACACCCAATACATGTTTCATATCCAGAAGAATAGCTGAAAATGGATGGCTCTGGCACAAGAGACTATGTCATCTGAACTTCACAAAAGTTGGTCAGAGGGCTTCCAGAAGAAGTATTCAAGAAAGAGACTCTCTGTGATGCATGCCAGAAGGGAAAGCAAACAAAAACTTCTTTCAAATTAGTTCAACCTACCACTCTTACAAGCAGAATTCAGGACCTACTTCAGATGGATCTATTTAATCCTATCAAGCCAAGAACTCTGACTGGAAGGAAGCATTCATTAGTAGTTGTGTATGACTACTCAATATACACTTGGATAGTTTTTCTCTACAAGAAGAGTGAAACTCTAACCAAGCTACCTGAACTTTTGAGGAAAATTCACAATGACAAATCCGTATCCATAATAATGATGAGATCAGACAAAGGAGGAGAATTTCTCAACAAAGCCATAACTGAATATTGTGATCAGAATGGGATTCTGCATGAAGTATCAGCTGCAAGAACACCACAACAAAATCATGTAACTGGAAAGAGTAACAGAACCCTCAAGGAAGCATCCAGGATAATGATTGCTGAGGCTGATCTTCCTAGAAGGTTCTGGGCTGAAGTTGTCATCACAACATGCCATACTCAGAACAGAAGTATGATAGTAGGGAGACACTGTAAAACTCCCTATAAGTATGATAGTATGGAGATATTTTAAAACTCCCTATGAAGTTTGGAATGGCATATTACCAACTATTTTATATTTTCATATATTTGGTTGCAAGTGTTTTATCCATAATAATGGCAAAACCCAACTGAATGCCTTTGATGCAAACACTGATGATTGTCTCTTTATGGGATACTCACAAATAAGCAAGGCATACAGAGTCTTTAATAAAAGAACATTAGTTGTGGAAGAAACATCACATGTTGTATTTGATCAATCTACATTTGAGTACAGGAAACGGATGGAACAAATGGAAAAAAACTCAAAATCATCTCTCTAGAAGAAGTCATCATCAATGACACATGGTTGATGGACCAAGCTCATGAAGACTCAACTGCAGATCAACCAGGATCACCTATCTTAGCTAATCCCATCAGAGCACAAGATGGCCAAAACATAGATGAGCCAAACACAACTGCAATCCAACAAAACCTAGCTGAAGGATAAACAGACTCAACAAATCCTCAGCCCAATCCACCAGAAAGAACAAGCAATGATGATCAACATCGAAAATGAAGATGATACTCCCAAATGGTTAAATGATCATCCCATTCAACAAATAATTGGGAACCTAACTGATGGAGTCAATACCAGAAAGTCAAGAGAACCAATAGGAATGGCAATGCTCTCATGTTTCATGTCTCAAATGGAGCCCAAAACAATTGAACAAGCTCCGGATGACTACACATGGGTAATTGCAATGCAAGAAGAATTGAATCAGATGGAAAGGAACAATGTGTGGGAGCTGATTGATAGACCAAATCACAAGAAGGTCATTGGCACCAAATGGGTTTACAAGAACGAATGTGGTGAAGATGGAGCTGTTGTTAGAAATAAAGCTAGATTGGTTACTAAAGGATATGCTCAATGTGAATGAATAGATTTTGATGAAATCTATGCACCGGTAACAAGCTTAGAAGCAATCAGGTTGTTTCTTGCCTATGCAGCCTTCAAGAAATTTGAGGTATATCAAATAGACGTGAAAAGTTCCTTCCTCAGTGGAGTACTAGAAGAGGAAGTATATGTTGAACAACCTCCTGAATTTGTCAAAGGAGACAAGGTATACAAGCTATTGAAAGCATTATATGGACTCAAACAGACACCAAGTGCTTGGTATGAGAAACTATTCATATTTCTTGAAAAGAATGGATTCTGTAAGGGAAAGGTGGGTAAAACCTTATTCAAGATAGAACATGAATACCACATATTACTAGTTTAAGTATATGCGGATGATATCATTTTTGGCTCAACGAATCCTGAACTGTGTGAGAAATTCTCAAATCTCATGCAAGGAGATTTTTAATGAGCATGACGGGTAAATTGAACTTCTTTCTTGGTTTACAAGTCAAACAAGTTGAAACTGGAATCGTTATCAACCAAGCAAATTATAAAAGGGAGCTGATCAAAAAATTTGGCATGGAGTCATCCAAGCCCTTGAGAGTACCAATGAGCACATCTCTCCACACTGATTCAGATGATGGAGGCATTCTAGTGGATCCAACCCACTACAGGGGACTAATTGGATCACTATTATATCTCACTGCAAGCAGACCTGACATTTCATATACAGTAGGAGTGTGTGCAAGATTTCAATCCAAGCCAAAGCAGTCCCATCAGGAAGCAGCAAAGAGAATAATCAGATACATAAAATCCACAATCAATGTTGGATTATGGTATCCAAAAGATGACAACTTTGAATTATCAAGATATTCTGATACTGACTTTGCAGGATGTAAAATCAACAGGAAACACTAGTGCAATGTGTCAATTCCTTGGAATTAGACGAATATCTTATTTCAGTAAGAAGCATGTGTCCAACTCAATATCCACAACTGAGTCAGAATACCTAGCTGCAGGTAGTTGTTGTGCTCAAATTCTCTGGATCAGACAATTGCTAAGAGACTACAACATCATTGCAAATGAAGTTCCAATATGGTGTGACAGCAATAGTGTAATTTCTATAACAAACAATCCGGTTCTACACTCCAGAACAAAGCATATTGATGCCAAGCATCATTTCATCATAGTTCATGTGCTTAACAAAAGAGTAAAGGTGGAAGGAGTCAGTACAGAGTACAAAATAGCTGATATATTCACAAAGCCCTTACCATAGGAAAGGTTTCTCGAACTAAGCAGTGATCTTGGACTTCTAGACTGGGAATCAATTACCTAGAAGATACAGAAAGTTAGCTTATCTGAATCACAGATGTAGAAAGTTAGGTGATCAGAATCATATATGTAGAAAGTTAGCTGATCAGAATCACATCCATGATGCAGAAACCTAGCTGATCAGAATCACAACCACGATGGAGAAACATAGCTGATCAAATCACAGCTAAGATTACATATCTGATACAAGAAAGCAATGACTCAAAAATGCAGATGTATCAGAAGTAAGACAGTCAACCAACTAAGTTTCTAATTATTTTAAATATTCATTTATTTAATATCACACGTGGTTAAATATGCACGATCTTAGTAACACCACATCTACAACATGTTGTCCAATCATGTCACACGAACCGCCACGTTTCATTTAAGTATTTTTAAAATCGACTTCAAAAATAGCTACTTAAGACGATTGAAATCACTTCACAAAAACTTAGCGTCTTCCCGAGTTTTCAAGTAAGAACCCTAGTTTTCCAAAAAGCAAAAATATAGAATTTAACTACACTAGAAAAACTCAAAATTTTGCAGAAATGGACGTGGCAACTTATTTCAAGAACTCAATCTCAAGATGGTGAAGGAGCAGATTATTTTCAGTATCGTGGTGGACTTCCTAGGGCTACTGGAGGCGAACAACTCACTATTAGTGGTGGAGTTGATTCTCTATATGAAGAAGAATGGTATTTACCACTATTTGGACATCAACCCCTCAGAACCCTACAAGGAAGTCGTCATATGCTACTACAAGAAGGCCGAGGTAACTGAAAGGGGAATTGAAAGCTCGATTTTTGGAGAACCCATCCTCATAACCCAACAGACTGTAGCAAATGCTTTCAAACCGGAGAACCGTGGAACTGCAGTTGAAGCCTTGAAGCAAAACCCTCTGGGCATACGGCACTGGATAAAGTTACCTAAACAAACCATGAAGAGGAAGAACATTGCCAAAAAATATGATGTTCAAAAAGAATTCAGATACATGATGGACATAACCAATAAAATAGTCATGGGTATGTCAGGGGTTTTTTATCAAATGTCCTCATCCAAATACACTGTAATGGGGGATATGATGCAGAAGCAAAGTATTAACTAGCGACTACATCTACAGCGATTAATTAGAGAAGTTAACAAAGCCAGTTGGGATTCCACTACCAAGAAATTGAGCTAGAAATTAGCTTTTGGCACACAAGTAAGCTGGATTCTTGTGTTTTTGGGAAAAGCCAAAGGAAAAGCAGTGACCTTCCACAGTAGCAAAGGACTTGGTCACTGGGACCTAGCTCAATTGGAACAATATTCAACTCATAAACCAAGATCCTTAGAGATGCTTGCTAAGATGAAATCGGGAACATCATATTATAAAGAAGCAAGAGAAACTGAAGATGAGAATGAAGCGGAATCAGTCGGAGCCAGCACTACACCAGAATCACGATTTTATGACTGTCAAAAACTATCACAAATGGCAAAAACAGTCACAAAGGACTGTCATAAAATCACCAGTCACAAATTTTTTTGTGACTGTCAAAAACAGTCACAAAACAGTGACAAAACCTCATTTATATGACTTTACAATACCACTTTTTATGGCAGTCACAAATACATTTATGACTGTCATTAGCAGTCACAAATTTCCACTTTTGTGACAGTCATTAGCAGTCATGAGTTTCAACTTTCGTGACTTCCATGGACAGTCAAAAATATCATTTTTCATGATTGTGTTGTGACTGTTTTTAGAAGTCACAAATTGTTGAAAAAAATACAAAAAATAGTAAAACCCCATTTTTCTCTGAATGCAATCGAATTATTTTTCACAATGAATTCATAATACAATACAAAAAATTTCTCAAAGTATTCACACAACACTCCAATTAATTTTTGCAAGACATAAAAATCACAATGTAATGCTCAAAATTAACACGTAAAAAAAATCCGAACATGTTTTAGATATGCAGAAAAATACAGAAAAGTATTTCTATCATTGTCTTAAAACAATTCTGAACAAAATTCAAGTGGTAAAATCTATAGATTATGGACATGGCAAACATCTGGAGCATTCCAATGTCCCTTATTTCAGAAACATCTATATTTACTCGCTGCAATGAATCAGCATATAATTGCACATATCGCCGATGAAGATGACATAAATTCTAGATTTGCTCCCAGGAAAGCCGATAACTGTCAGGATACAAACATAAGACTACATTTAGGAAATCAGGATATTCAGATCAGGTGACAACTTGAAGGTGGGAATCAACATTCAGTATCTCCAAGAATAATGTGATATAACAATGGGCAGAAGATATATACAAAATGCAATAACTAGCAAATTTAACTGGCATTTGATTTTACTGAATTAGAGAATCAAAAACCGAATTACAAATTATTACGGGCTAATCAAACTGCCATTAAATACATACATAAGATTTTAAATACATTTTTCATTTTTATAAGATATTGATAATAATATGATGAATCTACTCTTACGTACAATGTTCATGAAAACAATAGTTATTAGTACCCTTCAGAACATTTGTACGTACTATGGATTAAATTTGTTGGTCATTCAGTTTTTTTTTAATTTAATTACCTCACTAAAGTTTTTTAAAAAAACTATTTGTGTTCTAGACGAATTCATGCCTATGTCGATAAACCTTTTAAGAACTGTGAAAGCAACCCCCTGACATAATCCATTTATGAAAAAAGATATCTCACTTCCTGCAAATTACAAGCAAATGGAACAATGAGTAGGGTACTAGAATTACATCCACTGAAAAATTTGAGCTCCAAATAGAGAAATTTCGAACACTCTGCAAGAATATAACACTTTCTATATGTGAAATCTAATTCTGAAAATTTCAAGTGAGAGATCATCTTGTGCATGATTTCTACTTATAAAAACTGGCAATGGACGAAATGAAAATCCGTTTTCGGGATTTTACTAATTTCTTTAGCCATTAAAGTTCTACAACAAGAACTATTCCATTCAGTTAGAGTAATATGATGGATACTTTTGAAGACATGTAGATGAATACAAGTTCATCACGAGTTAATAAGTAAACTGGTGAACTGATCACTCCAACTCCTCATGTATCGGAGCTTAGCCTTCCAGTTAAATAGCTCCTACAGAGGCGTACATGTATTAATTTAGGATTTCAACTGATAATTTAATGTGGATTTAAAATAAGAAGTGCTTTCCTACGATCGGACACCTTTGGCAATTTGTCTTTTATGGTTAGATTTTAATCAAACGAATTAAAATTTATTGATGAATTTGTACAACGGTGATACATTACATTGATGTAACATCTATCCTGTAAGGTTAGAACTCTGATGAACTGGATTATGTGATAGATCGCCCTCTACACAAAGGCGATTGCACCGCATTATTTTACAGTCGCCAAATTTTCGAGGAATACATGGCAAAAGAAAAATCAATCCAATATTATGTATCCGTGAGGCTCTGCGAGCGCATCCGCCTGAACAAGAAAACTTAAGTAAAGGAAATCTGATTAATTCTCCAATGTTGTAGTCACATCTCAAAAGCCACAATTGAGATGATATATGGTACATATTTACTATCAGATACACTAGATTCAAAATCACAATTAAATCTATCACCATTCATCTAACTTTATCTATTAGTTACAATCCACATGTAGAACTTCTCAACCTTTAATCCAGACCAAATTCAAAAAAGGCTACCATTAAAAGGAATAGCATGAAGCAAACCTTGCGCAGTTTATCTAAAGCACCACTTGTGTCGAAGGTTTCATTGCCTTGCTCATCCATCGTAATAGCAACAAGCTTTGCAAGGGTAACACCACAAGAAAATGGTTGTCCAGGATTGCTGAAAACAAATAATGTAGATATATATAAAAGGTTATGTAGAAAGCAATAGCCCATAGGTAATAAAACAGAGATAGAAATTGGAAGAGACAAAGATAAAACATAGAATGGTTAAAAAGGAAAGAACAAGATTCCTGTTCTTAAAAGCTCGACCACACAAGCTCTTAGAATTTCAAAACATGCTTGGAGAGTTGGAGGGCCCACATATGCCTTTATGTCAGCTCGATCGACAAATGCTATATCTGCAACCAAATGTTATACTCTTTTAATTTTAGTGGCATTTGCCGAGAAATCTTATAGATAGACTGTATCTTTTATTTTTACTGGATTTTGGCCATTCAAAAACAATATGGAAGCATTTTCAATACATTTCAGCGCCACAAACAAAGACAAAAAAGTTATTGTCGAACTATATAACATAAGAAACTCGTCTCTTACCAATAGCAGCAGTTATATTTGATGCAGTTAGAACTATTACATTGGGTGAGGACTTCAACTTATCCATCTGGGTCAGAAGGGCATTGACAACCTGGGAGACCACATTTCAGTTTTCCTTGGGTGAATCTAGGCTAATATACTAAAAAACTCAAGTATGTTTTGTTTAGAGCAAGAAAGATACCCTAATAGAATCCGAAGGCTCGGACTCAGGTAAAGCAGCCTTCCTGGCAGTAGCAAGGCTTTCAACTTCATCTACATTATTTGTTTGGGAGAGCATTACGTACGATAAGATCCAAATAGACCATGGAAAATTGACAATCCGTCATTTAAAAAATTCTCACCAATCAAGACAAATACCAAATTGTTTTCATCCTCTACCATTTCTTGTATTTTGGAGAAGAGCTTTGCAACCTGAAATTGCAATTTCAAATCACGTTGATTTGAGTACAATTCATGCAATTAGTGTTTGCCCAAAGTTACACTTATAAAATATAGTAAGCCTAGATTAATAACCATAAGATACACTGATACAACTTGTGATCTCACATCTATACAGAACTCTAAATTTATAGTAATCACAATAAAATCCAAATCGAAGGGAGGAGAGGGGATCGCGCAAATGACTAACGAGAGTGAGGTTGAGGAGGCTTGGGCGGCGACGGGAGGAGAAGTGATCGGGGAGAGCGGGATGTCGAGAGATGGCGGCTGCTGCGACGGCCACGGGAACCGAGAGCGAGAGGGACCGAGGAGGCACGTCGTTGTAATATCTAAATTTATTACGGTGTATTTCATCTGTATTCAAACCCTGTATTATTCGGGTTGATGATTTTGATTATTGGAGTATGATATTTCTTACATTAATATCATTATGCATAAGTATAGAAGCATGCAAAAATTTCTCATGCAAACTCGTGTTAGCGCACGCTAAGAATGTATCTTAACGCGCGCTATCGGGCTACTATTAGCGCACGCTATGCGAGATAGGGGTTGCGTGCGCTAAGAACTCAATTATTGAGCAGGACGACTAGCACATGCGCCAGCCGGGACATGGGTCCGGATAAGATTCCCGCGGACACCCCCGGACAATTCTGAAGTCAACCATTATTAGCGCACGCCAAGGAATGTTTAGTAGCGTGCGCTAACTTGTTAAAATGCAGAATATTATAAATAGGACAACAACTCGTTTTGGCTTGCATTTTACTCGTTCATACGCATTCTTGAGAGGCCGAGAGCCGTGATATCCTCCTACACACTTAGAACACATTTTGTTGGTGTTTATATATTGGATATCATTTGGGAATAATCATTGAAGTGAAGTAGCACCTTGGAGTGGCATACAACCAACCGGAGTCGGATTCTACCTTACGGTTCAGTGATTTTCATCATATTAAGGTATGTTCAATCTATCTCCAGACTTAGAGTTGGATTCTAACGATTTGGATGATCATGTTAACAAGATATGGATTTTCATAGATGAATTATCCAAGTATATCATGTTTGGAATAGTGAGATGAATAAGCCTTAAGTATCTTGATTATAATCACCATGATTCGAATCTTATCACACTGAACATGTAAAGAGAAGCTTCTATCATTGGTAATTCGAATCTAGTAGATGACTTCATAATAATCATGGACTTGACTTTAACAATCATTATTGTTGGATAAATCTAAAAGGATGGATCATGGAGGGATTTATCTAGTATATATGGAACATTTAACAACTTCAGCATGATAATATTGATTGATATAAGATGTTGATATCAACCATTAAGTCTTTTGAGTTGTCGTATAAAGATTTGAAGTCGAAATGGAATATGGTTTTATAATGGTATGCATATCCTCGAATCCGAAGATGTTATTATCCGAAAGATCATTCATAATCGTGTGTACATGATATTCATGGAGGTAACATGAAGTATCACAGAAGATTTCATTGTTTGATCATGGCGAAACGATTCTTTGGCGCGATGAATCGCCATGCATAGATAGCGCACGCTATGCTATGAATATTAACGTGCGCTATCGAGCTCGAGTTAGCATGCGCTACGTTTAGTACGTAACGTACGCGAGACCATCAGTCGAGTCGATTGCACAATTAGTGAAATCGACCATGCATAGTTAGCGTACGCTAGGCTTTGTTGTTTGCGTGCGCTATCGAGCAGACTTAACGCACGCTATACAAAGTACTTAGCGTGCGCTAAGCAGTTCATGCAGATTGCATTTTATGAACTTTTGGCCGTGAATCGAATTGTTAAACATTCGTACGACGTGAGATAAATCCTATATCATTTCTTTTGTTAAGGTTTGATCTTGTTGCGTGATTGATCGAGAGGGGCGATCTTCGAGTGTCTCGTTTTCGTGGAAGTATTGTTCTGTCTTCTAATCGAGGCAAGTACTCTAATTAGAATTGTTTATGTTATCACAATTATGATGTGATTGTATCGTGTAAATATGTTGTGAATATATGTCCACCATGCGTTGATCCGACGGGAATCATCATGGGAATCTATAGCTGTGTGCGCTGGATCGTTGGACAGGTAGTTCCACCATGTGTTGGTCCGACGGGATCATCATGGGAATCTATAGCTGTGTGCGCTGGATCGTTGGAATACCACCAGTATGTTGAAACTGTTATAATATGATATGTGTTGTGGATATTCTCGTTGGAGAAACTTGTTATGATATAATTCTTGATTATATCACTGTTGTATGATTATTTTACTTGTACTAGCATCGTTGTGCTAACCCCTTCGGGGGTGAACATTGTGTTTGTTCAGGATCCAGGAGAGCGGGGAAACAACCACTGGAAATGCATGACGACGAGGGTGCAAAGTGATGTTCCTAGGGTTTCTTTATCTGTTATTTGTTGGTTATTTCAATAAGTACTCGAGTACGTCGTCCGTTTATAATGTTTGGATTTTAGTGATGTAATAATAACTCTTCATTGGATATTTGTATTTCGGTTTTTGAACCAGACGGTTGTATTTTACTTCAGCAATTTCATAAAGCGGCACTACTACAAATATGACCTTTAATGACAGAAATTTTATGACGTTTTGCCAAAAACGTCATTGTAATGTCTTTTCATGACGTTTCCAGCAGCAAACGTCATAAATTTGGATTGGAGTTTAGTTTTATGACGTTTAGTAACAGTCATCGTGAATAATGAATTTAATGATGTTTAAAAACCGTCATAAAATTTATGACGTTTTATAAACGTCATATACTAGTTTTCCATGATGAATTCCGAACGTCATAGTAGATCTATTGACGACAGTTTCTAAGTATCATTGAATATTCTTTCAATGACATTTGTTAAATGTCATAAATTGTAGGTGGGCCATGACACAAGTATTGGCGCCTTAGCCTAATTCTCTGCCGCCCAATTTTTTTTCGGGAACTTTCTATTGATTGAAGTCGACCACCTGCTCAAAACTTTCTAAGAAAATAAAAACCGTCCCAAAAAACCTAGTTTCTATCCCTACGTACGCCCCTTCTCTCTCACCTCTGCGTTCGCGACCTTCCCAATCGATTCGAATCGCTTTCTTGCTCACACGACGCCACATCTGCTTCTCTTCCAGCGACCTCTGCTTCTCTTCCGGCCGAACGCAGCGTAAGCCTCATGCTCGATTTGTTCAATTTTTTTTTTTAATTTACGTCAATAGAGTTGTATGATATTTTTTAATTTGTTCGATTTGTGCTACTTAATTATTCTGTCTATAGAGTTGTATGATATTTGGATTGGGGTGATTCTTGTATGGTTGATGTTAATATTTCTTAGTAGTAAACTTTCCTCTACGCTGACTTCAACGGAGGAGATGAATTTTTTCATGTATTGAGTTTCTCCATCCTCAATTTTCTCGGGTTTTTGTCCAGGATGATGCTTAAAAACTGGACAACCCCTACTTGGTGAAGAGAATGCAACAACAGTCATAGACAAAACCTATAGGTATGATGACAATTCTATTTTGAATGCTTATGTGGTGATTGATTTTCCGAAGATGATGTTCTCTAGTTCGTGATATTTCTTTGGAATTCCAGATTCATCGCTTCGTGACCAAGTCAACTCCATCGTCGTCGCCTCCATCGTCTGTAAATATACTATATATATATATATATACACACTCTGTTTATCTGTTTATAATATATATATATATATAATTATATATACAATACAGACTAGTTGATTGTTATACATGTTGAATGCTATAATTTGGCTGCCTGCTGTTGTATTAGGTATGTTAGAAACATATAATATTCTACATGTATAATTACTATTTATTATTTATACCTTGCATAGTTATCAATAGCGCCCGTAGCGCTCGCTATAGCGAGTAGCGAAGCGTAGTGAGGCTTCATCGCTATAGGGCGCTATGAGCTACGCAGTTTTGGATAGCGAGCGCTATCCTCGCTATTCTCGCTATAGCCCCGATCGCGATAGCACCCAATAGCGGCGCTATTTCATATTCTGTGTTTTTTTTCCTGTAACAATTTTGTAGGTTGCCCTTTTCAATTCCAATAAAAAATGTGTTTTGTGTAACATAAACTGAAAAAATATAAAAGCCCAAAATCAATATATTTTTAGGTAAGATGACATTTATATTATGTTTTTCTAGTATTGGAATTGATGTTTTGTGTTATTTGAACTTATATCCATGTTATTTTTCAGTTTATGCATGAACTCTTGAATTGGATTTAGTATATAATATATATTATATATTTATGTACTTGTGGCGCTTCACTTCCAAATAGCCCTCGCTATTCGTTATAGCTATCGCTATAGCCGTAAGGGACCTTGTCGCTATGGAGCGCTATTGTTGGGTTCATTTTTCAGGCGACTCTTGTTTTCTTATTATTTAAAACTCAAACAAATTAAAACCTTAAAATCCAAAACAGACTAATCTTGCACTGCCAGGCGGAAGTGTCCTCGGATCTTTGTCAAGAGCTTGAGGATCCCGGTTTTAATTTAAACGGGTTTTAATCTCAAAATTCAAATCGAGCGCCTGAATTTGAGTCTCACCAGCTGCGTGCTCCCTTTCCTGATCTTTGTGCTTCTCAAGTTTAATAATGCGCCCTCGGATAATGTTTGGGGAGCCTGTCTAGCGCTGCAAGGTCGTTTTCTCTTAACATATGGATTGCCCGATTTACTGCAGCATTTAGTGTTTTCTACATACTATTAATAACTATGATACCTTGTCGACTAGTGTCGACTAGTCTACGACAAGTCACGGCTAGTCTACGACTCGACTTGTCGGACCCTCCGTCGACTCGGATCGACTGGTCGATGTAACAACCATGGTCTATTCACCCTGTAATAACTCTAAGAACAATTTATTATGCAGAACGTATAATTATAAGAGGTTTATGATAATGTTTTTTTTATGATTTTGTTTGTATATGAAACCTAAATATGTTACTGGTGTGATGGTTCTGTATTTGTGTTGTAAACACATGTGAGAAGCAAAAAGTGATATCTATTACCTTATAACAATTTTAATTCATGAGGTATCTTTCCCTTTGATTACCTTCATAACATTATATTTCTGGCTGCTATTTGCAAAAGCATATTTTGCGATTCGGTTTGTCACTTTGAAAATCGGAAAGCAGTGGAACCGGAACGCTGCAAACCAGTCTGGTTTTCGCGGTTTCTCGATTCCTAATTGATTGTCTTGAATGTGTCTGCTCTTTCTGGAGAACTTTTCACATACTTGCAGGCTTTCCTAATTGATGCAACTGATTTATCCATAATATGCAACCCAGACCTCGCAATCAGGTTAACAATATGTGCGAGGCATCTTACATGCATCACCCCCCTTGGTGGCCTCTTCTCCCAATCATCCATTTATGTCCTTAGATAGTTAATAGCAACTTTTTTTGCTGCTGCATTGTCCACACTGATTGTCAACCCACACTGATTGTGAACACAATCTCAATCCCCCATTTATCAAACAATCCTCTAAGATTTTTCCTATAGTCTTTCCATTATGATTAGGAATCAATTTAAAGTTCAAGGTTTTTCTATGAAGTGTAAAACCATGATCGATAAAATATGCTGTGATGACCATATAGTTCAGAGTTTTACAACTGGCCCAGGTGCCCGTTGTCAAACAGAGTGGGCGGGATTGTAACTCAACCGTTAATTCCGCCTTCTTAGCATCATACATCCTCTACAAATTCTGAAAAATAGTCTTCCTACAAGTAGGCAACCATCTCGGAACTGGAACTTCCACAAAATGCCTGAATCCACTATTTTTAATAAAGCTAAACGACAACTCATTGATAACAATCATCCTGGTTGCAGCAACTCTCCTTCGACCAAGCAGATGTTTTCAATGTTCTCACACCACCCACCATAATACAGTCACTAGTTAAGGCTTGTTGTCCTCCCTGCTCTAGATTCAACCTATCCCCAAAATTTTTACAAACAGACTTAAGATGACTCCTAAGAGTACTTGTACCTACTCTGAAATCACACTTGAATTCAGTGTTACAATGAATGCCACGACAGCGTTTCTCTAATCCAACAACCTTCTTTTCCCCATCTACTTCATCATAAAGATGCGCAACATATCTGTCAAAACGAGGCCATACGTTATAGGTAAGCCGTGGTTCCTTATTCAAGGCAGTCATCTTTCTCTTCCCTTTTACCGTAGTAGCACCCTTCTGTTGTTGGACTTCTTCGTCCTCAAATGGAACTTGCATGGTTTGATTATCATCACATGAATTCGATCTAGACATAGTAATATGAAAAAAAAAGAAAAAAAAAACATATTATTCAGTTGGTCATCATCAATAATTCAATATTACAACCTAATAGTAATAGATTTCTCTATATAATGAAACACTAAATCTAAAATGAATATCAACCCTACCAATCACAAAGATTAAAAACGAATTAAGTATTAAGCGTTAAAACAAAATAACCTAAACAATAATGGAATTTATTAATATGTAAATATAAATATGTATACACAACATAATAAAAATAACCTACAATATCCATTTTTCATCCTCCTTCAGACCTAGTTAACAAAGAACATGATTTATCCTTTGCAATTATAATCAGATTTTTGAAGAAAAAAATCCGATCAAACTAATGATTAAGATAATAAATTGAGACGCAGAAAACACACGGAAGAGAAAACATGATTTTTCCGAAAAATGCTTTTTATAAGGATGTTAATAAGGTTACATGTTGTTTCATATTAA
Source organism: Orobanche coerulescens (assembly GCA_033398695.1). Classification (NCBI taxonomy): domain Eukaryota; kingdom Viridiplantae; phylum Streptophyta; class Magnoliopsida; order Lamiales; family Orobanchaceae; genus Orobanche; species Orobanche coerulescens. The sequence continues at coordinate 186,765,038 of CM065801.1, forward strand.
TTTGTGTTTGGTATATATCATAACATGGTAGCACTCTTAAGTCTTAAAGTCATGAATTTAATCTGTTTGAGTTTTTAAATATTGGTAGGTGTAAAGCAAGTATAAGTTAGCATGGATAAGAGCTGGATATCTTGGGACCCAAATAATCCTCAGTTTCAAGAAAAGGCTAAAGAATTTATTATTAATTCTAAGAAGTTTGCAAGGAATCCTGCGATGATCATCTGTCCTTGCGTAATCTGTAGAAACCGCTCTTCACAAAATGATGAAACATTATTGTTTGACCTAACTAAGTATGGATTTGATCCTACATATAAGGTCTGGGTCGCTCATGGTGAGCCAAATCTTATAGGAAGAAGTGCACAAGTTGATGAGTTTGTAACATCATATGATGTTCGTGAGGATTCTGAAATGTTAGAAGTTCATCAGATGTATGAAGATGCGTGTTTTAAGTTACCATTTCAGGGTGAATCCCTGAGTTTACTGAATGTAGATGATATGTTTCAAAAAAAGATTTCAGATGCTGAAGTTCCTCTGTACCCTAGTTGTACTAAGTACACAAAACTTTCAAAGAACCTTAATCATGTATACTTTGAAAGTGAATCAGTCTATCTAATTCTGGTTTTGATAAGATCATGAGTGTGTTTAAAGATATGCTACCAGAGGAAAATACTTTTCCGGAGTCACTATCCATAGTCAAGAAAACACTTAAAGATTTTGATTTAGGGTATGAGAAGATAGACGCATGTCTCAATGATTGTATTTTGTATAGGGGAGAGGAATATAGAGACTTACATAAATGTCCTGAATGTAATGCTTCTAGATATAAAGTAAACCTACGTACTGGAAAGATAAAAGAAGGTGTTGCTGCAAAAGTATTACGTTACTTTCCTATAATTCCAAGACTTCAGCGGATGTTTCTTTCTGCATCCGTTAGTGAGCAGTTAACATGGCATTCTAGTCATCATAGTCAAGATGGTAAGATGCGTCATCCTGTGGACTCAGTTTCTTGGAGTTCCATAGATAACAAATACCCCGATTTTGCATCAGATCCGAGGAATTTAAGATTTGGACTTGCAAATGATGGGTTCAACCCTTTCAAAGAATCTTAGCTCCACACACAGTCTTTGGCGATTATCTTAGTCATCTATAATCTTCCACCAAATGTGTGCATGTCTTAGAAAACCCGATGCTAAGCTTACTTATTCCAGCCCTAAACAACCAGAAATGACATTGATGTATACTTATGCACCCCTTATAGATGATCTAAAATTGTTGTGGGATGGTATTAATATGTATGATGCATATACTAAAGCCATGTTTAACCTTAGAGGTATCCTATTATGGACCATTAATGATTTCCCGGCTTATGGGAATTTAGTGGGTTGACTAATAAAGGGAATTTGCTTGTCTGTTTGTGGGCACGAAACGTGTTCTTCTTGCCGCCACTTGCTCGAAGACTATCTATGTGGATCATAGAAGATTTTTGCCATCAAACCATATGTTTGGAGAAAACCTAAGTGGTTCAATGGAAAAAATGAGAGAAGGGTGCGGACAAAGATCATTACAGGAGAGATACGATTCATGCTTTAGTTGGGTTCACAAATAAGTGGGGAAAAAGAGAAAAAACGAAGAAGCTTAAAAGGAGACCCAACAAAGTTATTAAAAAAGAAGTCCTTATTTTTCGACTTGCCGTATTGGGAGGTCGAGTTATATTCTTACTATTATTTACTACTCTAATTCAATAAGATTCTCGATGAAACATTATAATTAAGTTTGATACGTATTTTGTTTGCTAACTATAGGAACTACTTGTGCGACATAATTTGGATGTTATGCACATTGAAAAAATGTCTGTGAAAGTGTTTTAGATACACTCTTAGATGTGAAGGGAAAATCTAAAATTGGGGCGATTCACGTAGAGATCTAGAATTACAAGAATTAATGGAAGATGTTGTAGTAGAAGCAAGAGCAGAAAAGTTAGATCCTTCGGTGCTTACACCTTTACAAAGCTTGAGAAGGAAAAATTTCTTTGGAGGCTATGGATGCAAAGGTTTCCTGATGGATATTGCTCTAATATTGGAAACGCATCAAGATTACATCTGGAAAAATTCTAGGGATGAAGTCTCATGATTACCATGTCCTAATGCAACAACTATTGTCTCATTTGCTATTAAGGGCTTTTACGAAGGGTTACGAAAATCATTATTTCGTTTATCGCATTTTTCACGAGTTGTGTCAAAGAGTAATTGATAAGAAAAGATTAGAGGAGCCGGAAGATGAAATTATTGAGACCTTGTGCTTGTTCGAGAGGTACTTCCCTCCATCATTTTTCTCCATAATGATTCACCTTACAATTCATATAGGAAGAGAAGCGAAATTATGTGGTCCTGTCCATTACAGGTGGATGTACCCTTTTGAAATGTATTATTTAGTGCTTATAACTTTCATCATAAACTATATAATGGTTGTTATATATGTTTAGCTTACTATTATTTTAACTTAATGAACTTTTAGATACATGAAGGTCCTCAAAGGTTATGTTAAGAATCGTGCTGCTCCGGAAGGAAGTATTGCAGAAAACTACTTGGTGATGAGTGTGTTAGGTTTTGTGGCGTATACATGAAAAACTCTTCCTTGTTTGGTAACAAGCGAAACGTAATGATGTCATTGAAAATGAAACAATAATCGAAGGATCTGCACTGCGTAAAGGCCGACCTTTACAATTGACTGATGAGTTGCATAAAGCTGCACATCTATGTGTCCTTATCAATAGTCAAGAAACTGAACCTTATATTGAGTTAGTAAATCTCCAGTGACTTATATTTATTTCCTTTAATTAATGGATATTTTATAGATACCTTACATATACATATCTGCACATCTCGGTTTGTTTTCTCATTAGGGTTCATAAGGAAGAGTTAAGATGCTCTGACCAACGGTTGATATCTAATTCAAACATACTAGAGAAAATACATTTACAGAATTTTGTGCAATGGTTGCAAGCTAAGGTTTGATCCATTGATGTATTTTTTTTTTGGGACTAATGATTAAACTTAAATGTATACTTGACACAAAACTTGTTGCTTTGGGTTCTTCAGATTAAACTTGGCCGATAAATCGGTGTCGAGTCATCTGAAATGCTAAAGTACCTTGTTAAAGGGCCAAGACATTGTGCAATGTCCCACTCTGGTTTTATTATTAATGGAAACCGCTTTCATACTATGGATGCTAATGTCTCTACGCAAGACTATGGTGTACACGTACAAGCAGATACTTTATCAAATTATTATGGGATAATCAAACAAATTTTGATCTTAGACTTTTATAAGTTCCGTTTCGCTATATTCCTTTGTGATTGGGCAAACATTACTTCTGGTGTGAAGAAAGTAGATGGATTCACCTTAGTTAACCTCAATGAAGGTCTAAGTAAAAAAGATCTATTTATTTTAGCATCACATGCTAAACAAGTTTTTTACTCTCGGGATAATGAAAAATCCAGTTGGTATGTCGTCTTTGAAGGCACCACAAAGAGGTTTTGATGATGCGGAACAATTTGATGAGACATTTTATGGTTCTTTTGTTGATCAAGAACCATCCGCACTTGACATTGACAATGAAGATAAAGTTGATTCCTGAGTCTGATCCTTTTGTGGTAACCAATGTACTAACATCTTTGGTACTAGATTGCATAATATTGACATATTTGTAATGCTTGAAATTTTTGTTCATATTCGTAATGTTAATTTCATGACATCAATATTTTACTTTAATGTTAGTTATTGTTGTCCTTTACTTAAAATTTGTATTGTAGGTTACATAATGATAATATTGTCCTTCGTGTTTTAGTTATCTAATGAATTTGTTTTCCATGTATATATATAGAACTATGGCAACAGCAGGAAAAGAAATAGAATAGGAGTGCGGCTTGAGATTGAGGATACTCCAAGGGCGTAAATTGTTGCCGATATCCAACAAGAAGGTGATAGCGGTGAGCTAACTCCAAATGATGGCAAAGGGAAAAAAAGAGGTAAAACTACTTTGCAAGTTATTCCAACTGGAGAATCACAGCGTCAAACCATTGAGTGGAATGAGAGAGGACAACATGTTGGACCACAATCACCAAGTTTAGCTCATTGTTGGGTGCATAGTCGGGAGCAAGTGCCGATCAACATAAAAGACGGCGTTTAGTTACGACAAGCCCAAAAATGAAGTTTGGGGTATTTTGTTGGTAATGTTCTTGCATATTTTTTTATTTTGTTCCTGCTATAACATTATACAAATATTTTAACTATGTAATTTACCAAGTATTTTAACTGGTTCTTTTTATCTGTTTGTGTGTAGCAACAATATAAGGTGGCTGAGATTCATAAGACATATATCTTCCAACAAATGGGAAGGCTATGGAGAGCTTACAAGAATGAACTCACTAATAGCGTGCTGACTGCTTTAGATTCTCGTCGTAGTAGGGACGGACACCTGTCACGACTAATTGGCTCGATTAGGCCTGCTTGTGTGCCACAGAACGAGTGGGATGAATTCGTGGCCGAAAGAAGCTCCCCTGAATGGAGAGTAAGTCAATTTATATTATGTTCGTGTGTTAAAGTAGCAGTGAAATGAAAAAATATATGGTACATAATCACTGTTATCACATCGACAACTAGTCATCGGCTAGTCGACCAGTCGCCCAAATTGAAGCAGTCGTCCATGACTTGTAAAGTAAGTCGACTAGAGTTTCTTATTAATGACACGAACCATTACCAATTCTTTGAAACATACCCGTCCAGTCCTATTTAAAGAGTATTGAGCCTAAAAAACCCTAAAAACACGACTGGTCCAAGTCCCAATCGCGACTGCTGCCTCCTAAATCAAAGAATCAGTCGTTTTCTTCCAGATCTGGTCGTTTTCTTCGGCTAGGTCTTTATTTAGAAATGCACTTCCAGATCTGATCTATCATCTATTATGGATATTTGTCATGGATATTTGTTGAATTTGAACTTATTATTATGTTTAATTTGAACTTATATCTGTCATCTTATTATTATATTAAATTATGTCATATGCTCATATATTAAATTTAAAAAATACATGATAAAATACACTTGGCGACTAGTCACGAGTAGTCGACTCGACTTGTCGACTAGTCTTTACAAAGGTACTCAGGAGACTGAGCTCGACTTTCCGACTTAATAACCTTGTGCGTAATGTGAAATTTGTTTGTTATAATTTACAGGTAAAGAGGGAAAAAATGCAGGAAATAAGGGCTAAACAACTTCTTCCGCACACTTTAAGTAGAAAAGGATATGCAAGGGAGGAATATGATCATGTAAGTAAAAAGAATTCATCCTACAATACTAAAGTATTTATATTTAATCTATAAAACATCAATATGTTAAATGTTATGTTGTTTGAAGAAAAAAAAAACAGGAGAAACACTCTGTAGAACACAGTCATTTCTTAAAGGCCATGAGAAGTCCAAAAAAAAGTATGTTCAATACATATGTGTAAGTACTCTCCCCAACATGTTTGTTTCTTAAAGTTTAGGTACAAAGTTCAATTTCTATTATGATATGCATGATTTCGATTTTCTCTTTGTCTTTGTTTAGCCGAGTTAAAAGTGAAACTTCTTTGAGCAACCTCCTTCAAGGACCTATTCTATAAAGCACGATGTGCTGAGTCGAGTACTTGGTAAGGAGAAAAATGGTCGTGTTCGAGGCATGGGAGCCGGCGTCACACCTTCAAGGGTAGATGGAATACTACAAAATGCTACTACCTTACAAGCATTTCAGGACAAACTTGATGCAACTTGTGAAAGGACAAAGAGGCTTGAAGAAATGTTTCTACAATCGGTAGTTATTCACTGTCTTCATATATATATATATATATATATATATATATATATATATTTTATATTTGTTTCTCATTGAAATAGTTATCATTTTCATATTTTGAAAGACTGAAATAAGCAAATACGAAGTCCTAGCGATCTTTGAAGTAAGCATAGAAGCGATCATGATAATGCAGAGGCAAGTTACTTTACAATTAGCTTTAAAATCATATAGTAGTTTGTTATATTGTTAATCGCCTAATGACTTGCCTATATTTTGTAAGTAGGATGGTCATGTCAATGGCGAAAGAGTCAAAGAGGCCTATTACGGGAAATTCTAAAGTAAGTTTAATTTTCTACATTTCAGTCTCTTTTTGTGTACGAGTTGTAATATTTTCCATTTTAAAATGTCATTATTTTATAGTCGGAAAGTGTAATGAAAGAGCATGAAATGAACTTTCAAAGCGAAGCATCTTGAGATAAGTTTGCGAGAATATAGGTGTGTTTTTAATAGACAAATGAACCTTGAAGTAATTTAAACTATATCACCTCTTGCCTTTTGAACTATATCGATTTGAGATTTGTTTTGTTATAGATAAATGGACCTTATAGGCTTTGTTGGCCACAAGTGAGCCACGGGACTAGAAAAAAAGAAGATTCACATCTTAGGACATTTAGTTCATATTTGTAAGGGACTTGGAGAAGAAGACAGTTCAAATGCCTATGCTTTGACCGATGAAATTTATAGGGGAAAATGCCTACTCTTCTATGTCAAAGTTTCGCTTTAAGAATGAGAATCATGTTAAATGAAAACTTATAGGCAACTTGTAATGGTTAGAGTGAGGGATTGGTTTATGCATAATCATTATTCATATGCTGCAACCATTTCCTAAATCTTTATTCTTGTTTTATTCAAGTATTAAAGCTATTTAGAGGAGATTATCAGTGTTTCGATAGGCATTGCCTTGGCATGGAAATATATCAAATCCATTTGGATGAGCATGTTGGTTTTTTATGTATGTAAACTGCACATTAACTTGGAGTTATGTGTTAATATACTTCTGAACAAACCACAAATTTTTAGGACTTAAATAATAGTTAAAGGTGGTGTTATACACAAAATAGTCTATTTCAGTTGATTCCCTTGGTTTAGTCCCTTTCAGAAGGTTTAGGATCACTGGCGAATCTGGATAAGACTGGGGTTAAAGCTTTCCATGGGAGTCAGAATAACAGCAGAATTAATAGTAGGAGCATGGGAACAGATTCAACCGATCCGGCTCCCTATGTGACATAAGAGAAGACTGAAAGTAGGTTCTTCTTCTTACTAGTTCGGAAAGGCAGGTAAGAGAAAGGTTTGTTCCTAAAGTTCAATAGCTAGCATCGAGCTCTTAGGTTGTCAAGAGTGGTAGGAGGCTCGAAAGATATTTGACTGCCCTTGAACTCAATTTGAATAAACTAGTTTTAGGCTCATTAGAGTTCGGAAATTGCCCAGAATCATTGCATTCATTAGAATAAGTCGAGCTCTTCACAATGCTTAGTCTATGATTCAATTACCAATCGTTCAGTCGTTTAACTCTTGCTAATGTAATGTTAGGAATTCTTAAGATTATGTTAGAAAATGTTCAAATTTTTTCATCAGCTCACCTCTTTGTTATTCGAAAAAAAAAAGATACTGGGCATATTTTATCAGCAGCTCACGTCTATGATTCTAAAGTTTGCTGCCTGCATATTTTCAAGTCTTGATACTTGTGTTTTAAGTTTGCTGCCTGCATTTTCAAGTTTGCTCAAAGCATTTTGTTGTGTTGTGATTTAGAATGTTCAATTTGTTGATTGTGAGAGCAACTTGTTGTATATTGTAAAATCTTGTTGGTTTTGAAGTTAGTTTGAATTGTGTAGTCTGTACAAGAAAGCAACCTTTGTCTTCTTAATCAATCATGCAACATACTTAGCTGTATGGGTACAAATGAAGTGGTGGCAAAAGGGAGAGTATCTGCCATTGATCCTTCAAGCAAAGTGCGTGGCTATGTGTTGGGACCAGATTGTTATAGAGTTGAGGTCGAGGAAGCTGTCAATCCTAGAGCAGAATTCTACCGATTCCAGCCAGAGTTTTCAGTCATGGAAGATGCAGTTGGGAGTACGATTGTGTGTCCAATTATGTATATTATCCCACGCACTTGAATAATTTGTAGTTGTGTTCTTTTCTAGTTTTTTGCTATATGCATATAGCGAATTTTCGTTGAGCTTGTGCATTATTTTGATGTTGGCACACTATAGTCCATGACAATTTGATTAGGATGTTCATGTATAGCTGGCATCACAATGTTGATGCAAATATAAATGCTTGAATCTATGATGTAATTGAACATTTGGATCTGTAACTAGAAATATTAATGCTATTTTGACCCCTGTAAATCGTAATATTTTTTTTGTACAAAGTGTATTTTTAATGACATGTAAAAATTGTCATTAAAATGTTTCAATGATGGAAAGTAACTATCATATAAACAAATATAATGACATATTGAGAGTTACAATGATAGGGTAAAATTGTTGTGGAAAATATTTTATAACAATTGAGAGACGTCGTTGACAATATTTAATAACAGTTGCAAAATGTCAATAGATAACTTCTTTGACGAAATAAGTGTGTCATCATAAACTATATTATGACGTTTAACAAACGTCGTTGAAGTTTGCCCCTACAATGACACTTCTATGACGAAGAAAGTTTGTCATCATAAACTATATTATGACGTTTAACAGACGTCGTTGAAGTCCGGCCCTATAATGACACTTATATGACGAAAAAAGTTTGTCATCATAAACTATATTATGACGTTTAACAAACGTCGATGAAGGTTGAGCTTACAATGACACTTCTATGACAGAAATAGAGTGTCATCATAAACTATATTATGACGTTTATCAAACGTCGTTGAAGGCCGCCCCTACAATGACACAGGCTTTAATGATGTTTCGGACGACACACAGTAACTGTCATTGAAGGCATTCCATGACATTTTTTATGTGTCATGGAAAGGGTCATTTCTACTAGTGCGGTATCTGTTATTGTCTTTTCTTTTAATCAGCCTTGTAAATTCTTATGTAAAGGATTTACGGCGCTGTAATATTCCTGAATATATCGGGGGTGTTACAGAATATGGTATCGGAGCTAAGATTATGGATATCTTGGCCGTTGGGTTAAAATAGGGATCATTTATGTCTTTTGAGGTAACCGGCCGTGAATGACATCACTGCACTGCCTACGTCTTCATGCGAACGGTGGTTGTAAGTTCCTAAACTCTATCTCGTTCTTTACATATTGTGTCTCTTTATACTCGAATATTAGAACGATGTTGCTTCCTGTATATTGAGTATTTATGCTTACAGTATGTTGAGAGGCGAACGTGGACGTGGTCGCGGTCGTGGACGCGGACGAAGGAATGCTGAAAGGGAGGCGTCGCCTTCTAATCAGGCTAGTCATAGCTCAGGCGAGCCGCAGCAATCCATCAATAACGAACCGGAACCTGGTGTACCAGAAATCCTTCGTCAAGTCGTGAACCAGATGACTCAGTTCGCACAGGCCGTGGACCGAATGCAAGTGGTGGCAGGAATTCAGCAGGAAGATAGACAACAAAGGATTCCAGAAATGGGAAATCGAGGTGACCGATGGTTACAAGAGGTGGCAAAGATGCAACCACCCAAATTTGACGGCTTTTCCGAGACTCCCACTTGGGACCATTGGTTGAAGGAACTGGAGAAAATTTTTGCTGGAATTAATTGCCCGAATGACAGGAGAGCTCCTATTGCCCAGTACTTTCTGATAGGAGAAGCATTCGAGTGGTGGGAAGCTATCCGACCCGCAGATCATGATGCCGATTGGGCGGAATTTAAAATAATGATGGAAGCTCAGTATTGCCCTCGTCCTGTGAGGGAAGCCAAAATTCGAGAATTTTTCTCTGCTCAGCCATCAGATGAACCCGTATCCCAGACGATTAAGACGTTTAACCAGCAATTAGCATTTGTTCGACATCTGGTCAGAACAGATGCGGAGATGATGATTCATTTTGAAATGAGAATGAAAATAGAAATCCAGAGGTACATGTCCAGTTTTGAATGTACCACTCTCCGCCAATACCAGGATAAGGCGTTGGCGTATGAGATTAAAGAAGCAGCAATGGAGAAATTTATGGAGTCGAAGAAACAGAAAGTCTCTGGTACTTTTACAGAGCACAAGAGCAGTGGGCCCCGTAAGGCCCAGTCTTCCTTTTATTTCAAGAAACCTCCGCACCCATCTAATAACGGAAAGAATTACGGAACAATGTCAGTCACGACGGATACAGCTAGGAAGTGCTTTAATTGTGGTCGCCCAGGCCACCTTTGGCGCGATTGTTTGCGCACCACAATTACATGTTTTGACTGCGGACAGGAAGGGCACCGTGCGACGTTCTGCAAAGACGCCACCCAATACAAAGGAACCCGTTCATCTCAGCCAGTTCAAAACGAAGCTAGTGTCCAACAGACGCAGCAAAGTGTTCAGATGCCTCAAAATTTTGGCCGTGGACGAGGCATAGGACAATGGGACCAAAAGGGGGCATCGAGTGCCGGATCTGTTCCCCCACGCCTGTATGAGATGAGGAGGACAGACGATTAGGATCTTCTTTGTCGCCATGCATCTTGTCGATTCTTTCCCAACCAGTTAGCGTTTTATTCGATACAGGAGCTACGCATTCTTTTATATCTTTGTCTTGTGTAAATCATTTGAATATTTCTGGTTTTCATACTTGTGAACCTTATGTTGTTGGTTTACCGAGTGGAGAGAGGATTGTTGGGAACTTAGAGACTAGAGATTTTCCTGTATTATTTGGGGGTAGGAAATGGCTCTCAAACCTAATTGTGATAGAAATGCAAGGAGATGACCTAATACTCGGAGACGATTGGCTTAATCGATATGGAGCAATTGTAAATTACCAAAGGAGGAATATTTCGCTGATCGCTGATGATGGCTCCGAAGTACTGTTTGAAGGATGGAAACTAGGAAGCTCAGGAAAGTTGATCAAAGCAATGAAAGCTGTCAAAATGTTGAAACAGGGATGTATCGGGTACTGGTGTTATGCAATGAAGAAAGAAGATGAAATTGTGGAACTTTCATCCATTCCTATTGTGAACGAATTCCCAGATGTATTTCCTGACGAGTTACCTGGACTACCTCTACGACGGGACGTAGAATTCACGATTGAGCTGGAACCCGGAGCTACACTAATTTCTAAGGCACCGTATCGTATGGCACCTACCGAGATGTACGAACTGAAGAAGCAACTGGAGGAGTTACTGGATAAGGGCTATATTCAGCCAAGCGTTTCACCCTGGGGAGCGCCAGTTCTTTTTGTCCGAAAGAAGGATGGATCGCTCCGACTGTGTATTGACTATCGAGAGTTGAACAAGATGACGATTAAAAACAAGTATCCGTTGCCACGGATTGATTATCTGTTTGACCAGTTGCAAGGGGCAATAGTATTTTCAAAAATCGATCTGAGATCAGGGTATCATCAACTGAGGATTAAGGAATCTGATGTTCCGAAATCAGCATTCAGAACTCGCTACAAACATTACGAGTTTGTAGTGATGCCGTTTGGTCTCACTAACGCACCTGCTGTATTTATACAATTGATGAACAGAGTGTTCATTGAATTTTTGGACAAATTTGTGGTCGTGTTCATTGATGACATTCTGGTGTATTCTAACAGCCCGGAAAAACATGCGCAGCATTTGCGGATTGTATTGGAACTTTTGAGAAACGAACAACTGTACGCCAAACTTTCTAAGTGTGAATTCTGGCTAAAGGAAGTAATGTTCCTCGGCCATGTGGTGTCAGCTAAAGGAGTCCGAGTAGATCCTCAGAAGATCGAAGCAATTATGGATTGGAAGCTCCAAAGAACGTGAAAGAGGTCCGAAGCTTCTTGGGACTTGCTGGATACTATCGTCGATTCGTGGAAGGGTTTTCTAAAATCTCCCGCCCACTTACTCGACTCCTGCAGAAAACTCAAAAGTTTGAGTGGAATGAATTGTGTCAGATTAGCTTTGATGAATTGAAGAAGAGATTGACGACGGCACCGATTCTATCACTTCCACAGGGAACTGGAGGATTTATAGTTTACAGTGATGCTTCGAACCAAGGACTTGGGTGTGTATTGATGCAGAATGATAAGGTGATCGCGTATGCGTCACGACAGCTAAAACCTTATGAAGTGAATTACCCGACACATGATTTGGAGCTAGCAGCAGTAGTTTTTGCTTTAAAGATCTGGAGGCATTACTTGTACGGGACTCACTGTCAGATCTTTACGGATCATAAGAGTCTCAAGTACATATTCAGTCAGAAAGAGTTGAACATGCGGCAAAGAAGATGGTTAGAACTGATTAAGGACTATGACTTGGAGATTTTATATCATCCAGGCAAAGCGAATGTAGTGGCCGATGCACTTAGCCGCAAGCCTGTCTCTATTCAGATGCTGGAGACGCTGACATCCCAACTTAGCCTTCAACGAGAGATGATTCGTGAAGGGATTGAAGTATGGTTACAAAGAGTCCAAGGACAACTGTGCGTGATGGAGATAACTTCATCATTAACCGAAGGAATCAAATCTAGACAGGCAGATGATCCTCTGATGATTCGGTTACGTGATGAAGTGATCAAAGGAAAGGCCCCCGGATTCGTAATTCATGATGATGGGGTTTTGAGATTTCAGAACCGACTCTGCGTTCCCGATGATGATGTTCTGAAACAGACGATTATGAAGGAAGCTCACAGTTCTCCCTATTCTATCCACCCGAGCACCAGTAAAATGTATAAGGATTTGAAGCAGAATTTCTGGTGGGGCAACATGAAGAAAGATGTAGCGGACTATGTTTCGAAATGCTTGACTTGTCAGCAGGTTAAGATCAAGCATCAACGGCCTGCCGGAATGTTGAAGTGGGAGGACATATCGATGGACTTTATCACTAATATGCCGAAAACCAGGACAGGAATGAACATGATTTGGGTGATAGTTGATCTTTTAACCAAATCAGCTCATTTTCTAGGCATTAAAGATACGTGGGCACCAGAGAGGTTGGCACGAGTATTTATTTCGGAGATAGTTCGATTGCATGGTACGCCGAAGACCATTGTTTCTGATCGAGACGGCCATTTTGTGTCTCACATTTGGAAAGCAGTTCATAAGGCCTTGGGGACCGAATTGAACTTCAGTACAGCTTATCACCCGCAGACTGACGGACAATCTGAGAGAACTATACAAACGGTGGAAGACATGCTAAGGGCTTGTGCGTTAGATTGGTCAAACGATTGGGAAGTTCATCTACCGTTGATTGAATTTACCTACAACAATAGTTGGCATGCTTCCATTAAGATGGCACCGTTTGAGGCATTATACGGAAGGAGATGCAGATCGCCCCTATGCTGGGACGATTCGTCAGACTTGATTGGAACAGAACCAGAGCTGATCGTGCAGACTCGAGAGAAGATAGCCTTGATTCGCGAAAGGCTGTTGACCGCCCAGAGTCGCCAGAAATCTTACGCAGACGTATGCCGTCGCCCATTGGAGTTCAGTACTGGAGATCACGTACTTTTGAAGGTTTCTCCTACTCGGGGAATCTTTCATTTCGGAAGGAAAGGAAAGCTGAGTCCGAGATATATCGGACCATTTGAGATCCTCGAAAGAGTTGGGGAGTTGGCATACAGATTGGCATTGCCGCCGTCGTTGTGCCATGTTCATAACGTGTTCCACGTATCCCAGTTACGGAGGTATATATCAGATCCTAGTCATATCATTGATTTCGGCGAGATCGAAGTCGCGCAGGATGGGACGTTTGAAGAAAGACTGGTTATGATACTCGAGAGTCGAGTTAAGCAGCTGAGGAACAAACCAATCGTTTTGGTCAAAGTTCAATGGTCACGTCACGGAATGGAAGAAGCCACTTGGGAAACGGAAGCTGATATGAAGTCTAGATATCCCGAGTTATTTTCGTCTTGAGTTTCGGGACGAAACTCCTTTTTAGTAGGAGAGTATGTAATATCCGAATTTATTACGGTGTATTTCTTCTGTATTCAAACCCTGTATTATTCGGATTGATGATTTTGATTATTGGAGTATGATATTTCTTACATTAATATCATTATGCATAAGTATAGAAGCATGCAAAAATTTCTCATGCAAACTCGTGTTAGCGCACGCTAAGAATGTATCTTAACGCGCGCTATCGGGCTACTATTAGCGCACGCTATGCAGATAGGGGTTGCGTGCGCTAAGAACTCAATTATTGAGCGGGATGACTAGCACATGCGCCAGCCGGGACATGGGTCCGGATAAAATTCCCGCGGACACACCCGGACAATTCTGAAGTCAACCATTATTAGCGCACGCTAAGGAATGCTTAGTAGCGTGCGCTAACTTGTTAAAATGCAGAATATTATAAATAGGACAACAACTCGTTTTGTCTTGCATTTTACTCATTCCTTCTGCATTCTTGAGAGGCCAGAGAGCTGTGATATCCTCCTACACACTTAGAACACATTTTGTTGGTGTTTATATATTGGATATCATTTGGGAATAATCATTGAAGTGAAGTAGCACCTTGGAGTGGCATACAACCAACCGGAGTCGGATTCTACCTTACGATTCAGTGATTTTCATCATATTAAGGTATGTTCAATCTATCTCCAGACTTAGAGTTGGATTCTAACGATTTGGATGATCATGTTAACAAGATATGGATTTTCATAGATGAATTATCCAAGTATATCATGTTTGGAATAGTGAGATGAATAAGCCTTAAGTATCTTGATTATAATCACCATGATTCGAATCTTATCACACTGAACATGTAAAGAGAAGCTTCTATCATTGGTAATTCGAATCTAGTAGATGACTTCATAATAATCATGGACTTGACTTTAACAATCATTATTGTTGGATAAATCTAAAAGGATGGATCATGGAGGGATTTATCTAGTATATATGGAACATTTAACAACTTCAGCATGATAATATTGATTGATATAAGATGTTGATATCAACCATTAAGTCTTTTGAGTTGTCGTATAAAGATTTGAAGTCGAAATGGAATATGGTTTTATAATGGTATGCATTTCCTCGAATCCGAAGATGTTATTATCCGAAAGATCATTTATAATCGTGTGTACATGATATTCATGGAGGTAACATGAAGTATCACGGAAGATTTCATTGTTTCGATCATGGCGAGAATAGTTTACTGCTCAGCAATAAACTGCCATGCATAGATAGCGCACGCTATGCTATGAATATTAACGTGCGCTATCGAGCTCGAGTTAGCGTGCGCTACGTTTAGTACGTAACGTACGCTAGACCATCATTCGAGTCAGTTGGCTAGTTAGTGAAGTACTGACCATGCATAGTTAGCGTACGCTAGGCTTTGTTGTTTGTGTGCGCTATCGAGCAGACTTAACGCACGCTATACAGAGTACTTAGCGTGCGCTAAGCAGTTCAGGCGGATTGCATTTTATGAACTTTTGGCCGAGAATCGAATTGTTAAACATTCGTACGACGTGAGATAAATCCTATATCATTTCTTTTGTTAAGGTTTGATCTTGTTGCGTGATTGATCGAGAGGGGCGATCTTCGAGTGTCTCGTTTTCGTGGAAGTATTGTTCTGTCTTCTAATCGAGGCAAGTACTCTAATTAGAATTGTTTATGTTATGACAATTATGATGTGATTGTATCGTGTAAATATGTTGTGAATATATGTCCACCATGCGTTGATCCGACGGGAATCATCATGGGAATCTATAGCTGTGTGCGCTGGATCGTTGGACAGGTAGTTCCACCATGTGTTGGTCCGACGGGATCATCATGGGAATCTATAGCTGTGTGCGTTGGATCGTTGGAATACCACCAGTATGTTGAAACTGTTATAATATGATATGTGTTGTGGATATTCTCGTTGGAGAAACTTGTTATGATATAATTGTTGATTATATCATTGTTGTATGATTATTGTACTTGTACTAGCATCGTTGTGCTAACCCCTTCGGGGGTGAACATTGTGTTTGTTCAGGATCCAGGAGAGCGGGGAAACAACCACTGGAAATGCATGACTACGAGGGTGCAAAGTGATGTTCCGGCCGGGTTTACAGTCTGTTATTTGTTGGTTATTTCAATAAGTACTCGAGTACGTCGTCCGTTTATAATGTTTGGATTTTAGTGATGTAATAATAACTCTTCATTGGATATTTGTATTTCGGTTTTTGAACCAGACGGTTGTATTTTACTTCAGCAATTTCATAAAGCGGTATCTGTTATTGTCTTTTCTTTTAATCAGCCTTGTAAATTCTTATGGAAAGGATTTACGGCGCTGTAATATTCCTGAATATATCGGGGGTGTTACAGTCGTGGAGCGGTGGAGAGACTGCGGGAGGCGCGACACGGGAGAAACTGCGGGGGGAGCTGTGGTCGGGTCCCGTCGAGCTGAGGGAGAAGCACTAAGGGAGAAGAAACGAGGGGGTCTGGAAGGTGGACGATTCATTTAGGGTTAGGCAAAAAAAAATAAAGATTGAAATTATTATTTAATAAATAATAATTAATATAATAATATCGTTTAACTTGAAATGTTTGTGACTGTTCACGACAGTCACAACGCTTGTGACAGTCATTAACAGTCACAAACATTTGGATTTATCACTATTTGGTCTTTGTGATCATATTGTGATCATAAAATTGTATTTATCAATGTGATCACAAATCCAGCGAGTTTCAATGTCATAAAATCCTGTTTTTGGTGTAGTGCAGACAAATTGCAACTGAGATTTCCCTGCATGATCCAGCCACAACTGAGATTACTGCAGCTAACATTTTGACCAAAAAGTTAGCTACAGTTGAAGAAAATCCAGCTGCACCTGCCCATGAGGAGAGTGAAGATAGTGACAATCTTCTCTTAACCAGGATATTTAGGAAGCGAAAGTCACCTAAAAAGGAATATTCCTAACAAGTTTCATCACTTGAATCTTCCAAGAGACAAAGAGGACTGGTAGATTACTTCTATGAGTCTTCATACAAAAACATACATGAAGGTCACCCATTTGATATACCTGAAGTCTTATCTATCAAAGATGCAACTCCAATCATGACATCCGCAGCACCTGCAGATCAGTCCATAGAAATGATAGTTATTGAAGAAGAAGAATTTATTCCTGAAGAGCCATTACATGAGCTCCCTAGCACACCTGAGGTAGAAGAAGCTGAAGGAATCCTCGAGGAAGCAGACATTCACTACAAATTCAATTTCAAGGAAAATAATCTATTTAACCTCATCAAAGAACAACTCAGGTCAGTAAGAAAGCACATTGACAAGCTTTCACTTGTTTCTGTTTGCAAGGACTGGAAGATAGTGAAGACCCTTACTTTCAATGCTCTGAAGGAACTAGTGGAGAGGAGTGGTTGGGACTACCCTCTTTCTACTAAACAACTCATTTAAGTTTTACGCAGAAACAGAAATGAGTTTATTATTAGATAAAAATTGGTTCATTGACAACTTCAAATCAAACACGGACAAATTTATTCTATGTTATGGAGGCGTTAGCTCAAGGAAAAGGATTTTGATGAGGATAAAAATGAGAAAATTGTTGGGGTTGAAGAAGTAGAAAACGATAGATTTGAAAAGGAGAATGAAGACACAGTAGAAAAAGAAAAAGATGCTGGAGGAAGTAGAAGAAAAAGAAGAAGATGAAGAGGAAGAAAGAAAAGAGAATGACAAGAAGGATGATCAGACTTATTCAAATCATGATGATGATCAGGATGCACCTGATCAAGGATCAAACTCAGTTGCACAAACCGAAGCTGAAGAGGAAGAGAAACAGGGGGAACACGCATCTGAAAAATACCCTCCTGCTGAAAAATCAGCTGCACATGAAAACACTGTTGAGAATTTTCACCAGGCAGAGGCAACTGCATTTCAGCTACCCTCTAACCTAACTGGGCTCATCCGCATGATGGTGGGAAAACTTTTGGACATCAAAGTTGAACCGCACTTGATATCACTAAAAAGTAAAATGGATTCTCTACTTAATAGTAGGATCCTTCCCCACCACCTACATATGTCATAATGCCCCTCATGCAGGACTTCATGACCAAGGTGGAAGAACAGCTAGCTTAGATAATTGATGCTGGAAAAAAGGGGAAGTGATGAGAACTAGATGGAAGCAAGATCCATTGACAGTGGTTCCTAAAACTGTATCTCCAAAAGTCACCGCTATCCTGAAGCCTCAAGTTCTCGAAAAGGAAGAGCACATCTACACCCCGAAGCTCCTGCAAAGAAAGAAAAAGAAAACCAGGCATGAATCCGATCAACCATTGATCTGGGAAGGCAAAGAAGTGTACTATGTTTAGGAGTTCATCCTAGAATAAGCTGGTGATAAATGGGGATTATCAAAGAAGTACTTCACAGAAAAACCTTACACTTGGGAAATCCTCCAAGATCCCAACCGTACTCCTCAACAAATCTTCATTGACTACATGGAAATGAACTGAACAAACTTGTGGGAAATTCTCAAAAAGGTAGCTGAATAGGACTTCAATGCATACACAAGGATTCCCTCCTTCAGACCACAAGATCCTCCAACTGACATCAATAGAAAGTTGGATGATGAAGCACTAAAGGAAGAAATCAAAAAAGTCTGCCTTAAAAACAAATACACCTCTCCTGAAGACCATGACTTTGCATCCACAGTAGTCAAAAAGAAGTATGGGCTGAACCCAGTGGTGGTAAGACCCATAAGATCTAAACCATTAAAGTCTTTCCCTCCAACAAAAATCAGAGGAAGAGGGAGTTAGATGTAGTTTGTCAATCACTTGTAATTTTCTATTTACTTGTAATTTTATTTACAAAAAGGACTGTATTTTATTAAAATTCCTAAGCATAAAAGTATATACAGTCGATCTGAATGACAATTCTTGATTGTCTCAAACAGACTGAGTTTGCCTTATTTCAACTTATTTTGTTTGTGTGTGATGACTTTATTGTATTTGAAACCTAAGTTTTGCCATCATCAAAATAGGGGGGGGCTTTTTTAGGAATATTTTTTTGATATTTTGATGATGTCATCCATGTATTAGAAGTTTATTTCAAATATAGGTTTAAAGTACTTGACATTGTAAGGAAGAACCAAATAAGTATCTTCTATAAGCTTTTAAAAGATTAGGCTAAGAATTGATCATGTTGATCAGATAGAATTTTGGCTAAGTATAGAACAGATAAAAATATCAGTCAGGTTTGGTCAAAGCAAATCTCAGCTAAGTTTGACTAGATAAAATATTAGCCAGGTTTTGGTCAGGGGCACAATATTATCCGGGTTTGGTTAAGTCAGAAGTACAACTGACTATCATTGAAGGCAATCATGGCTAAGTATAAAATACTCAAACATCAACCGGGTTTGGTCAAAGGAGAATATTGTAATATGAGGGAATTTTAAATTCGAATTTTGACGATATATTTTTTATTTATTTATTTACTATTATCATTATTAATCATCCCTCTCTCTCTATCATCATTCTCACCTACCATGTCTCTCTCTTCTCCCGTATGTCTCTCTCTCCCTCTCAACTCAAAATCGCCCCTCCCCTCATACCCTTAGAAATAGGCCCAGGTGACCTGAGAAATGATGGCGGCGAAGGACGAGACAACCAGATCACGGCTTGAGCTTGGTCGGAGGAGTTGGGTTCCGGCCGAGGTGAGCCACGGAGGTCAATGATGGTGAGTTTTCTTCACAATCTTCAGCCATGGACGCGATTTCAGTTCAGAGATGGACCAATCGGGGGTGTCCGGTGAGCTAGAGGTCTGATGAACGAGGAGAGATCTTCCGACGAAAGTCAACTACTTGGTTCGATTTTTACGGCGATGGGTTTTCCGGTGAAGGTTGGTCGGGGGTTAGAGGGTGGAATTTTAGAAGTGTTTACTTACTCCGGTAGGCGGTAGAAGGGTTGAGATTCGGGTTTAATAGGATTCAGGTGATCGGAAATTGATTCCGGCCAGGAGACGGTCGGATTCCAGCGGGAGCTCATTGTGTCTGTACAGTGTATATATATATGTGTGTTGAGTATGTGCTGTGTGTAAGTACTATATATATATATATATATACTAACACACACACACAAACCTCCAGTAGCCCTAGTTTTCCAAAAAGCAAAAATATAGAATTTAACTACACTAGAAAAACTCAAAATTTTGCAGAAATGGACGTGGCAACTTATTTCAAGAACTCAATCTCAAGATGGTGAAGGAGCAGATTATTTTCAGTATCGTGGTGGACTTCCTAGGGCTACTGGAGGCGAACAACTCACTATTAGTGGTGGAGTTGATTCTCTATATGAAGAAGAATGGTATTTACCACTATTTGGACATCAACCCCTCAGAACCCTACAAGGAAGTCGTCATATGCTACTACAAGAAGGCCGAGGTAACTGAAAGGGGAATTGAAAGCTCTATTTTTGGAGAACCCATCCTCATAACCCAACAGACTGTAGCAAATGCTTTCAAACCGGAGAACCGTGGAACTGCAGTTGAAGCCTTGAAGCAAAACCCTCTGGGCATACGGCACTGGATAAAGTTACCTAAACAAACCATGAAGAGGAAGAACATTGCCAAAAAATCTGATGTTCAAAAAGAATTCAGATACATGATGGACATAACCAATAAAATAGTCATGGGTATGTCAGGGGTTTTTTATCAAATGTCCTCATCCAAATACACTGTAATGGGGGATATGATGCAGAAGCAAAGTATTAACTAGCCTGACTACATCTACAGGCAGTTAATTAGAGAAGTTAACAAAGCCAGTTGGGATTCCACTACCAAGAAATTGAGCTAGAAATTAGCTTTTGGCACACAAGTAAGCTGGATTCTTGTGTTTTTGGGAAAAGCCAAAGGAAAAGCAGTGACCTTCCACAGTAGCAAAGGACTTGGTCACTGGGACCTAGCTCAATTGGAACAATATTCAACTCATAAACCAAGATCCTTAGAGATGCTTGCTAAGATGAAATCGGGAACATCATATTATAAAGAAGCAAGAGAAACTGAAGATGAGAATGAAGCGGAATCGGTGAGCGGACTACACCGTAATCACGATTTTATGATCACAAAAACTATCACAAATGGCAAAAATAAATACAAAGGATCACATAAAATCACAATATTAAATTTTTTTGTGATCACAAAAAATCACAAAACAAAATGACAAAACCTCATTTATATGACTTTACAATACCACTTTTATGGCAATCACAAATACATTTATGATCACATTAGCGATACAAATTTCCACTTTTGTGATACATTATGATCATGAATTTCAACTTTCGTGACTTCCATGGACATCAAAAATATCATTTTTCATGATTGTGTTGTGACTGTTTTTAGAAGTCACAAATTGTTGAAAAAAATACAAAAAATAGTAAAACCCCATTTTTCTCTGAATGCAATCGAATTATTTTTCACAATGAATTCATAATACAATACAAAAAATTTCTCAAAGTATTCACACAACACTCCAATTAATTTTTGCAAGACATAAAAATCACAATGTAATGCTCAAAATTAACACGTAAAAAAAATCCGAACATGTTTTAGATATGCAGAAAAATACAGAAAAGTATTTCTATCATTGTCTTAAAACAATTCTGAACAAAATTCAAGTGGTAAAATCTATAGATTATGGACATGGCAAACATCTGGAGCATTCCAATGTCCCTTATTTCAGAAACATCTATATTTACTCGCTGCAATGAATCAGCATATAATTGCACATATCGCCGATGAAGATGACATAAATTCTAGATTTGCTCCCAGGAAAGCCGATAAGCTGTCGGGATACAAACATAAGACTACATTTAGGAAATCGGGATATTCGGATCGTGTGACAACTTGAAGGTGGGAATCAACATTCAAGATCTCCAAGAATAATGTGATATAACAATGGGCGTAAGATATATACAAAATGCAATAACTAGCAAATTTAATCGCATTTGATTTTACTGAATTAGAGAATCAAAACCGAATTACAAATTATTACGGGCTAATCAAACTGCCATTAAATACATACATAAGATTTTAAATACATTTTTCATTTTTATAAGATATTGATAATAATATGATGAATCTACTCTTACGTACAATGTTCATGAAAACAATAGTTATTAGTACCCTTCAGAACATTTGTACGTACTATGGATTAAATTTGTTGGTCATTCAGTTTTTTTTTAATTTAATTACCTCACTAAAGTTTTTTAAAAAAACTATTTGTGTTCTAGACGAATTCATGCCTATGTCGATAAACCTTTTAAGAACTGTGAAAGCAACCCCCTGACATAATCCATTTATGAAAAAAGATATCTCACTTCCTGCAAATTACAAGCAAATGGAACAATGAGTAGGGTACTAGAATTACATCCACTGAAAAATTTGAGCTCCAAATAGAGAAATTTCGAACACTCTGCAAGAATATAACACTTTCTATATGTGAAATCTAATTCTGAAAATTTCAAGTGAGAGATCATCTTGTGCATGATTTCTACTTATAAAAACTGGCAATGGACGAAATGAAAATCCGTTTTCAGCGGATTTTACTAATTTCTTTAGCCATTAAAGTTCTACAACAAGAACTATTCCATTCAGTTAGAGTAATATGATGGATACTTTTGAAGACATGTAGATGAATACAAGTTCATCACGAGTTAATAAGTAAACTGGTGAACTGATCACTCCAACTCCTCATGTATCGGAGCTTAGCCTTCCAGTTAAATAGCTCCTACAGAGGCGTACATGTATTAATTTAGGATTTCAACTGATAATTGAATTTGGATTTAAAATAAGAAGTGCTTTCCTACAGTCAGACCTGCCTGGCAATTTGTCTTTTATGGTTAGATTTTAATCAAACGAATTAAAATTTATTGATGAATTTGTACAACGGTGATACATTACATTGATGTAACATCTATCCTGTAAGGTTAGAACTCTGATGAACTGGATTATGTGATAGATCGCCCTCTACACAAAGGCGATTGCACCGCATTATTTTACAGTCGCCAAATTTTCGAGGAATACATGGCAAAAGAAAAATCAATCCAATATTATGTATCCGTGAGGCTCTGCGAGCGCATCCGCCTGAACAAGAAAACTTAAGTAAAGGAAATCTGATTAATTCTCCAATGTTGTAGTCACATCTCAAAAGCCACAATTGAGATGATATATGGTACATATTTACTATCAGATACACTAGATTCAAAATCACAATTAAATCTATCACCATTCATCTAACTTTATCTATTAGTTACAATCCACATGTAGAACTTCTCAACCTTTAATCCAGACCAAATTCAAAAAAGGCTACCATTAAAAGGAATAGCATGAAGCAAACCTTGCGCAGTTTATCTAAAGCACCACTTGTGTCGAAGGTTTCATTGCCTTGCTCATCCATCGTAATAGCAACAAGCTTTGCAAGGGTAACACCACAAGAAAATGGTTGTCCAGGATTGCTGAAAACAAATAATGTAGATATATATAAAAGGTTATGTAGAAAGCAATAGCCCATAGGTAATAAAACAGAGATAGAAATTGGAAGAGACAAAGATAAAACATAGAATGGTTAAAAAGGAAAGAACAAGATTCCTGTTCTTAAAAGCTCTACCACACAAGCTCTTAGAATTTCAAAACATGCTTGGAGAGTTGGAGGGCCCACATATGCCTTTATGTCAGCTCGATCGACAAATGCTATATCTGCAACCAAATGTTATACTCTTTTAATTTTAGTGGCATTTGCCGAGAAATCTTATAGATAGACTGTATCTTTTATTTTTACTGGATTTTGGCCATTCAAAAACAATATGGAAGCATTTTCAATACATTTCAGCGCCACAAACAAAGACAAAAAAGTTATTGTCGAACTATATAACATAAGAAACTCGTCTCTTACCAATAGCAGCAGTTATATTTGATGCAGTTAGAACTATTACATTGGGTGAGGACTTCAACTTATCCATCTGGGTCAGAAGGGCATTGACAACCTGGGAGACCACATTTCAGTTTTCCTTGGGTGAATCTAGGCTAATATACTAAAAAACTCAAGTATGTTTTGTTTAGAGCAAGAAAGATACCCTAATAGAATCCGAAGGCTCGGACTCAGGTAAAGCAGCCTTCCTGGCAGTAGCAAGGCTTTCAACTTCATCTACATTATTTGTTTGGGAGAGCATTACGTACGATAAGATCCAAATAGACCATGGAAAATTGACAATCCGTCATTTAAAAAATTCTCACCAATCAAGACAAATACCAAATTGTTTTCATCCTCTACCATTTCTTGTATTTTGGAGAAGAGCTTTGCAACCTGAAATTGCAATTTCAAATCACGTTGATTTGGGTACAATTCATGCAATTAGTGTTTGCCCAAAGTTACACTTATAAAATATAGTAAGCCTAGATTAATAACCATAAGATACACTGATACAACTTGTGATCTCACATCTATACAGAACTCTAAATTTATAGTAATCACAATAAAATCCAAATCGAAGGGAGGAGAGGGGATCTGACTGCAAATGACTAACCTGAGAGTGAGGTTGAGGAGGCTTGGGCGAGCGACGGGAGGAGAAGTGATCGGGGAGAGCCGACTGTCGAGAGATGGGCGCTGCTGCGAGCGGACGGCCACGGGAAACTGAGAGCGAGAGGGACTGAGGGAGGCACGTCGTTGTAATATCTAAATTTATTACGGTGTATTTCATCTGTATTCAAACCCTGTATTATTCGGGTTGATGATTTTGATTATTGGAGTATGATATTTCTTACATTAATATCATTATGCATAAGTATAGAAGCATGCAAAAATTTCTCATGCAAACTCGTGTTAGCGCACGCTAAGAATGTATCTTAACGCGCGCTATCGGGCTACTATTAGCGCACGCTATGCAGATAGGGGTTGCGTGCGCTAAGAACTCAATTATTGAGCAGGACGACTAGCACATGCGCCAGCCGGGACATGGGTCCGGATAAGATTCCCGCGGACACCCCCGGACAATTCTGAAGTCAACCATTATTAGCGCACGCCAAGGAATGTTTAGTAGCGTGCGCTAACTTGTTAAAATGCAGAATATTATAAATAGGACAACAACTCGTTTTGGCTTGCATTTTAATCGTTCCTTCTGCATTCTTGAGAGGCCAGAGAGCTGTGATATCCTCCTACACACTTAGAACACATTTTGTTGGTGTTTATATATTGGATATCATTTGGGAATAATCATTGAAGTGAAGTAGCACCTTGGAGTGGCATACAACCAACCGGAGTCGGATTCTACCTTACGGTTCAGTGATTTTCATCATATTAAGGTATGTTCAATCTATCTCCAGACTTAGAGTTGGATTCTAACGATTTGGATGATCATGTTAACAAGATATGGATTTTCATAGATGAATTATCCAAGTATATCATGTTTGGAATAGTGAGATGAATAAGCCTTAAGTATCTTGATTATAATCACCATGATTCGAATCTTATCACACTGAACATGTAAAGAGAAGCTTCTATCATTGGTAATTCGAATCTAGTAGATGACTTCATAATAATCATGGACTTGACTTTAACAATCATTATTGTTGGATAAATCTAAAAGGATGGATCATGGAGGGATTTATCTAGTATATATGGAACATTTAACAACTTCAGCATGATAGTATTGATTGATATAAGATGTTGATATCAACCATTAAGTCTTTTGAGTTGTCGTATAAAGATTTGAAGTCGAAATGGAATATGGTTTTATAATGGTATGCATATCCTCGAATCCGAAGATGTTATTATCCGAAAGATCATTCATAATCGTGTGTACATGATATTCATGGAGGTAACATGAAGTATCACAGAAGATTTCATTGTTTCGATCATGGCGAGAATAGCATCTTTGGCGAAAGCAAGAATCGCCATGCATAGATAGCGCACGCTATGCTATGAATATTAACGTGCGCTATCGAGCTCGAGTTAGCATGCGCTACGTTTAGTACGTAACGTACGCTAGACCATCAGTCGAGTCAGTTGCCTGGTTAGTGAAGTACTGACCATGCATAGTTAGCGTACGCTAGGCTTTGTTGTTTGTGTGCGCTATCGAGCAGACTTAACGCACGCTATACAGAGTACTTAGCGTGCGCTAAGCAGTTCAGGCGGATTGCATTTTATGAACTTTTGGCCGAGAATCGAATTGTTAAACATTCGTACGACGTGAGATAAATCCTATATCATTTCTTTTGTTAAGGTTTGATCTTGTTGCGTGATTGATCGAGAGGGGCGATCTTCGAGTGTCTCGTTTTCGTGGAAGTATTGTTCTGTCTTCTAATCGAGGCAAGTACTCTAATTAGAATTGTTTATGTTATGACAATTATGATGTGATTGTATCGTGTAAATATGTTGTGAATATATGTCCACCATGCGTTGATCCGACGGGAATCATCATGGGAATCTATAGCTGTGTGCTATTTGGATCGTTGACAGTAGTTCCACCATGTGTTGGTCCGACGGGATCATCATGGGAATCTATAGCTGTGTGCGTTGGATCGTTGGAATACCACCAGTATGTTGAAACTGTTATAATATGATATGTGTTGTGGATATTCTCGTTGGAGAAACTTGTTATGATATAATTGTTGATTATATCATTGTTGTATGATTATTGTACTTGTACTAGCATCGTTGTGCTAACCCCTTCGGGGTGAACATTGTGTTTGTTCAGATCCGAGAGAGCGGGAAACAACCACTGGAAATGCATGACTACGAGGGTGCAAAGTGATGTTCCGCCGGGTTTACTACTGTTATTTGTTGGTTATTTCAATAAGTACTCGAGTACGTCCGCTTATAATGTTTGGATTTTAGTGATGTAATAATAACTCTTCATTGGATATTTGTATTTCGGTTTTGAACCAGACGGTTGTATTTTACTTGACAATTTCATAAAGCGGTATACATTATTGTCTTTTCTTTTAATCACCTTGTAAATTCTTATGGAAAGGATTTACGGCGCTGTAATATTCCCGAATATATCGGGGTGTTACAGTTGTGGAGCGGTGGAGAGACTGCGGGAGGCGCGACACGGGAGAAACTGCGGGGGGAGCTGTGGTCGGGTCCCGTCGAGCTGAGGGAGAAGCACTAAGGGAGAAGAAACGAGGGGGTCTGGAAGGTGGACGATTCATTTAGGGTTAGGCAAAAAAAAATAAAGATTGAAATTATTATTTAATAAATAATAATTAATATAATAATATCGTTTAACTTGAAATGTTTGTGACTGTTCACGACAGTCACAACGCTTGTGACAGTCATTAACAGTCACAAACATTTGGATTTATCACTATTTGGTCTTTGTGACTGTTATTGGCAGTCATAAAATTGTGACTGTCAATGACAGTCACAAATCCAGCGAGTTTCAATGTCATAAAATCCTGTTTTTGGTGTAGTGCAGACAAATTGCAACTGAGATTTCCCTGCATGATCCAGCCACAACTGAGATTACTGCAGCTAACATTTTGACCAAAAAGTTAGCTACAGTTGAAGAAAATCCAGCTGCACCTGCCCATGAGGAGAGTGAAGATAGTGACAATCTTCTCTTAACCAGGATATTTAGGAAGCGAAAGTCACCTAAAAAGGAATATTCCTAACAAGTTTCATCACTTGAATCTTCCAAGAGACAAAGAGGACTGGTAGATTACTTCTATGAGTCTTCATACAAAAACATACATGAAGGTCACCCATTTGATATACCTGAAGTCTTATCTATCAAAGATGCAACTCCAATCATGACATCCGCAGCACCTGCAGATCAGTCCATAGAAATGATAGTTATTGAAGAAGAAGAATTTATTCCTGAAGAGCCATTACATGAGCTCCCTAGCACACCTGAGGTAGAAGAAGCTGAAGGAATCCTCGAGGAAGCAGACATTCACTACAAATTCAATTTCAAGGAAAATAATCTATTTAACCTCATCAAAGAACAACTCAGGTCAGTAAGAAAGCACATTGACAAGCTTTCACTTGTTTCTGTTTGCAAGGACTGGAAGATAGTGAAGACCCTTACTTTCAATGCTCTGAAGGAACTAGTGGAGAGGAGTGGTTGGGACTACCCTCTTTCTACTAAACAACTCATTTAAGTTTTCTGCAAAGAAACAGAAATGAGTTTATTATTAGATAAAAATTGGTTCATTGACAACTTCAAATCAAACACGGACAAATTTATTCTATGTTATGGAGGCGTTAGCTCAAGGAAAAGGATTTTGATGAGGATAAAAATGAGAAAATTGTTGGGGTTGAAGAAGTAGAAAACGATAGATTTGAAAAGGAGAATGAAGACACAGTAGAAAAAGAAAAAGATGCTGGAGGAAGTAGAAGAAAAAGAAGAAGATGAAGAGGAAGAAAGAAAAGAGAATGACAAGAAGGATGATCAGACTTATTCAAATCATGATGATGATCAGGATGCACCTGATCAAGGATCAAACTCAGTTGCACAAACCGAAGCTGAAGAGGAAGAGAAACAGGGGGAACACGCATCTGAAAAATACCCTCCTGCTGAAAAATCAGCTGCACCTGAAAACACTGTTGAGAATTTTCACCAGGCAGAGGCAACTGCATTTCAGCTACCCTCTAACCTAACTGGGCTCATCCGCATGATGGTGGGAAAACTTTTGGACATCAAAGTTGAACCGCACTTGATATCACTAAAAAGTAAAATGGATTCTCTACTTAATAGTAGGATCCTTCCCCACCACCTACATATGTCATAATGCCCCTCATGCAGGACTTCATGACCAAGGTGGAAGAACAGCTAGCTTAGATAATTGATGCTGGAAAAAAGGGGAAGTGATGAGAACTAGATGGAAGCAAGATCCATTGACAGTGGTTCCTAAAACTGTATCTCCAAAAGTCAGCCGCTATCCTGAAGCCTCAAGTTCTCAGAAAAGGAAGAGCACATCTACACCCCAGAAGCTCCTGCAGCAAAGAAAAAGAAAACCAGGCATGAATCCGATCAACCATTGATCTGGGAAGGCAAAGAAGTGTACTATGTTTAGGAGTTCATCCTAGAATAAGCTGGTGATAAATGGGGATTATCAAAGAAGTACTTCACAGAAAAACCTTACACTTGGGAAATCCTCCAAGATCCCAACTGTACTCCTCAACAAATCTTCATTGACTACATGGAAATGAACTGAACAAACTTGTGGGAAATTCTCAAAAAGGTAGCTGAATAGGACTTCAATGCATACACAAGGATTCCCTCCTTCAGACCACAAGATCCTCCAACTGACATCAATAGAAAGTTGGATGATGAAGCACTAAAGGAAGAAATCAAAAAAGTCTGCCTTAAAAACAAATACACCTCTCCTGAAGACCATGACTTTGCATCCACAGTAGTCAAAAAGAAGTATGGGCTGAACCCAGTGGTGGTAAGACCCATAAGATCTAAACCATTAAAGTCTTTCCCTCCAACAAAAATCAGAGGAAGAGGGAGTTAGATGTAGTTTGTCAATCACTTGTAATTTTCTATTTACTTGTAATTTTATTTACAAAAAGGACTGTATTTTATTAAAATTCCTAAGCAAAAAAGTATATACAATGATCCAATGACAATTCTTGATTGTCTCAAACAGACTGAGTTTGCCTTATTTCAACTTATTTTGTTTGTGTGTGATGACTTTATTGTATTTGAAACCTAAGTTTTGCCATCATCAAAATAGGGGGGGGGCTTTTTTAGGAATATTTTTTTGATATTTTGATGATGTCATCCATGTATTAGAAGTTTATTTCAAATATAGGTTTAAAGTACTTGACATTGTAAGGAAGAACCAAATAAGTATCTTCTATAAGCTTTTAAAAGATTAGGCTAAGAATTGATCATGTTGATCAGATAGAATTTTGGCTAAGTATAGAACAGATAAAAATATCAGTCAGGTTTGGTCAAAGCAAATCTCAGCTAAGTTTGACTAGATAAAATATTAGCCAGGTTTTGGTCAGGGGCACAATATTATCCGGGTTTGGTTAAGTCAGAAGTACAACTGACTATCATTGAAGGCAATCATGGCTAAGTATAAAATACTCAAACATCAACCGGGTTTGGTCAAAGGAGAATATTGTAATATGAGGGAATTTTAAATTCGAATTTTGACGATATATTTTTTATTTATTTATTTACTATTATCATTATTAATCATCCCTCTCTCTCTATCATCATTCTCACCTACCATGTCTCTCTCTTCTCCCGTATGTCTCTCTCTCCCTCTCAACTCAAAATCGCCCCTCCCCTCATACCCTTAGAAATAGGCCCAGGTGACCTGAGAAATGATGGCGGCGAAGGACGAGACAACCAGATCACGGCTTGAGCTTGGTCGGAGGAGTTGGGTTCCGCCGAGGTGAGCCACGGAGGTCAATGATGGTGAGTTTTCTTCACAATCTTCAGCCATGGACGCGATTTCGCCGTAGATGGACCAATCGGGGGTGTCCGGTGAGCTAGAGGTCTGATGAACGAGGAGAGATCTTCCGACGAAAGTCAACTACTTGGTTCGATTTTTACGGCGATGGGTTTTCCGGTGAAGGTTGGTCGGGGGTTAGAGGGTGGAATTTTAGAAGTGTTTACTTACTCCGGTAGGCGGTAGAAGGGTTGAGATTCGGGTTTAATAGGATTCAGGTGATCGGAAATTGATTCCGGCCAGGAGACGGTCGGATTCCAGCGGGAGCTCATTGTGTCTGTACAGTGTATATATATATGTGTGTTGAGTATGTGCTGTGTGTAAGTACTATATATATATATATATATATATACTAACACACACACACAAACCTGCACATACACATACCCTTACTGACACACACACACAAACACACACAATTCTATATGTACACACACTGACATGCTTACAAACACACACACACACACACACACACACACATATATATATATATATATATATATATATATATATATATATATATATATATATATATATTGTGTTGGAATTGCGAACGAGGAAGATGTAGGCATAAATGGAGGTTTTGATAAATTGGTCTATGAGCGGATTTGTTTATTTGGACTTACGGAGTGAGCTCGAGTTCGGAGTTCATATTCGAGGCAATCGTTCAGGAATTTGGATTATGAACCCAATTACTAATTTAATTACGATATGAATTTCGGTTGAGTATCGTTGGTCGTTTGATCTGATTGATAAATTAAAGAGAACAATTGAGGTAATGTATCATCTAATTAATCACCTTGTAATTATAAGATATTAAGTTGGACCTTATATTAAATTGTCTATTATGTACTTATAATAAAGGTTGGGATTTCAATGGATCGATCGGGTGAGCTGTGTTCGTCAGAGTATTTGCATGCCGATTTCGAGGCAAGTATCTTGCCTATACATTACATGTTTTTTGTATTTAATAGTTGGTAATCGACGACATATGCTAAATGAACGCTTATAACTAACTTCAAAAGAATCGATATGTTTTTCAATAAAGATTTCTTTAAAGATAATTCGAGTGTTTCGTCGCTAAATGTGTTCGTCTAAATATGTGTATTAGTGTTGAGTATAGGAATGCCTTACTTTCGTGTGGCGTCGTTTTGTGTGATTATGTCATTTGTAGATTTAAAGCTCTAACCTTTCCTTAAGGTGTGTGCGTGGAAACGTGTCTTTTGATGATCATGTGACATTGCGTTATAAAGGTGGTAACTCTTTTATGAAGAGGTTGTGCCGTTCGGCATGGTTGGAAAGGTATTCTTTCTCGTTACTATGTGATTGGTACTAGTTGCATCATTGGATTCTAGTGTTGATTGTATCGTTACTTGGTCGTATGTGTTGGACAAACTGGCCATTCTAGCAAGGTACCTTGACTATATAAATTGTGATTGACTTTCGAGGCTTGTGGTTTGCACTACGTGGAAGCGCGATTTTGTGTGTGATGTGATGATGTATACCCAGGGTACTCTTACCTGGGGATGGCTCGACGGGGCCCCAGGGACTTGGTCGGGTGGCCTTGCACGAGACTTACCTTCGAGAGTTTTGGTATTCTCACCTGGGGATTGGCTAGACGGGGCCTACAGGGACTTGGCCGGGTGGTCTTGTCACGAAAATTACCTTCAAGAGTTTTTAATGATTATTAATTGTGATATGTCCGTAGTATCACAATGCTTTGTTCTCGGGGTCGACATACATTATATATAGCGTCTTTGTGTTTGGCTAGAACGGCATTAGAATGAAGTTTTGTTTGTAAAATGTCCTTGGTTGTGAGATTTTGATGTCTGAAGTGTTGCGTATAATTTGTCCATCGTTGTGAGACTTTGAATACAGTTTCCGTAATGTTTTTCGAAACAAAACTCCCGAGATCTTGGATTGATTTTCAAAATGACCACTTGTTTCATTTCTATCTTTACGGTTGAACTATTTTATCCAAGTGAAAAATCTCGGGAAGTTCTTCATTGTGTCTAAGCTGTGGATTATTCAAGTTTAGTGTATTCTCAGAATGTGTTGTGTATGGCTCGTATTTGCACTTTATACTTACACTAGCAAAATAATTGAATTTTGCTAACCCCCGAGTAATCGGGGGTGGATGTCTGTATTGCGTTCAGGTACATGCAGATTGATGTAGTATATCGGTATTTGCGCCGTTTGTGCGGAAGTGTAAATTAAATGCGGAAATTAAGTGACACGCGTATTTATAGAGGTTCGTCCAAACGTGCCTACGTTCTCTCTCGATGTATCGTTTTCAATAGGCTAAAGATCAAAACCTTTGCACCTCTCTTCTATCGGTCGAGGGATAACCGTTACAAGCTCGTCTTCTATCGGTCCGAGTAAAACCATTTTTCCTTTTCTATTGGATAAGGAATTAACCACTCTAGCTTTCTATTGGTACTAGATAAACCTCACTAAGATAGCGATTGTGATTCTAACAATGCCGGATCCTTGATCCTAATAACACTGAATCCAATCGTATCTTTTCTTTTTATCACTCGTGTATGATTTGTGTATAACAATCAATCACTCTAATTTAATCTCAGGAACAACAACTATAATGTTTACAATGATATCTCAAGTGTATATGAATTGCTCAATGTTGTTATGTGGAATGATACCAACTCATTTGGTATTTATAGCCTTCTTCCACAAACTAGCCGTTACTGCGAGATGTTATTAGCATGCGTTAGGCTGACTTCCTCAGCATGCGCTATCGCGTATGTAAATGCCTTAGCATACATTATGTACTGTTACGTACGTTAACGTCTTCCATTTTCAGTCCAGTGGCTACTGTCTCTGACTGTTAGCGTGCGCTAATACTCCTTCTGTAGCGTGCGCTAATCTTGCATCATTGCATGCGTGATATATCCGTTAATGCTTTTTTAATTGTAGCAGATTCTCCCAATAGATTTATTGACTTGATTCAAACTGATATTTAGCGTGCGCTAAATATCACTTCTTGCGTGCGCTAAGCTTACTTCAGTGCATATGTCATTCTGTGTTTAAATCTCTTCACAACGGTAATATTAGTTCGATAGCGTGCGTTAATCATCACGTGTAGCATGCGCTATCCTCATCAGGTGACTTCACTTTAGGTTACTTCGAACTCGTCTGATATGCAGCCGGGATCCGTTAGCGTGTGCTAACTTATATTTCTAGCGTGCGCTAGATTTGTATTTTGTCCAGCATCTTGCGTCTTTGATTCCTTCGTCGTT
Organism: Orobanche coerulescens; assembly: GCA_033398695.1. Lineage (NCBI taxonomy): Eukaryota > Viridiplantae > Streptophyta > Magnoliopsida > Lamiales > Orobanchaceae > Orobanche > Orobanche coerulescens. The sequence continues at coordinate 186,798,635 of CM065801.1, forward strand.
TTGCTTCGCCTTTGTTGTTTTGTTTTGTTTAGCAACTTAATCATCAAAATATTATTTATGAATATGTGTAATAAATATTCCAACACAGGTCCTTGGGGAGCTAAAAACAGGATCATTACGAAGGATGATGGAAGACGAATGATACTAATCACGTGAATGCCAACTCTGGGTGCAGTTAGTCGGAGTTCATTGTATTGTTCTAATGGTTCGTTATTTAGCCATGTCGGCGTGTAATGTGATGTCTTGTGTTGATATTTAGCCTGGTAGATCCTCTCAGAGGGGGTCTGTGGTGCTGTAGTATTTTCGAATTGATCGGGGGTGTTATAAAATATGGTATCGGAGCTTAGGTTGTGGAAACCTAGGCTGTTGGGTCGAGTCGAGTCGAGAATTGTCAAGTCGTGTTCTGTTGCGTCGTCCAAGTTCTCTGTTAACAAGTCCACTTGTGCGTTGTCATATCATGTCGAGATTAGTATCGTGGGCGACCGTCATCTTTGTGCGACCTGTAGATGTAAGCCTCCCCTTTTATATATTATATTTTATATTGTGTTGCATATTTTTTTTGCAAGTAAGAGGTAATATAGAAACCGTATTTGATACTTGTGGTATATTACGTGTGTAACAATTGGGATATACTGGTAGATTGAGTTTTGATTGGTACAATGTGTTGTGGAAGTTTGTGGACATTAATGTGTTCTAGGAGGCGTATTGGCGGCAGAGATTGTCAGAAACACAAACTGATGGATTCGATGTAAGTTTGAATTAAGATTATATTCATGAGTGGTATCGGTTAGTATGATGATTTGAATGCTACATGGGCACATGTTTGGGAACCGTATATGGTTGACTAATTGCTGCTAATTGCTACAAACGTATTCATATTGATAATTGCGTTGGCTGCGCGTGTATTTTAAAATATTTCTGAAAATTTCATAGATTTGAGTATGTTGTGAAAAAGCAGATCTTTTAAAACATTTTACTAATACGGTTAAATGGCGGTTAGTGTGAATTTTTGTAAATTTTCTGAAATTTTGGACAAGCCGGCCGTATAATTTCAAATAAGAGGGTTGATTGATTATTTCTTGCAACCTCAATGTACTCTCATCGTTAGCTATATCCGCTGCACATGTTTTTTTAAATAACTTACAAGTGTTTTGCAATCTGAATTGAAAAATTGCCGTAACTAATTTATTGGTACGTGTGAGCGGTGACTTAACGTATGTGTTGAAATTGTTGACTGTTGCAATTTGGGCTTTGCAATTTCAAATGAGATTTTTATGACGGCACTCAGAAAATGGGTATTTGGAGAGTATTTTAAATTATTAAAAAATATTACCGACTTTGCCCTTTGGCGTACTTGCAAATAACTTTCTGAAGAATTTTATAAACTTAGATATGCCTGTGGAAAAATTGAATTCAAAAAATATTTTGTCGGTATGCATAAGTAGTGACTTAGTGTATATATTGTTTTTAATTAAAAATGTTTTGAGTTTTGACAAAGTGGTCGTGCACTTTCATAGAAACCTTGCGAACGGAATACGAAGGATATGTTTTGAAGTACTTTCGATATTTTATAAAATGTCACCGTCGTTCATTGGCGCACGCTAATGAACCGGATAGAACCTTTGGGTAGTATAGTTCGTTAGCGCACGCTAACTGTAGGCTTAGTGCACGTCAAGATGTAGTTTGTGCGTAACGTAGTTTAATGCTTAAACGATAGATTAGTTGGAACTAAGGTGATTGCATGTGAGATCAAGTTGCTTGAGATATATGTCGTGTTGTCGTCCTCATTGTGTAGTTTTGGGTCATGTGCTCAAATGAGGCGTTTGTGATCTATGGTTTATGGTTTTGATAAAGCTACCCGGGATATCATAATACTGTAAGATCGTGACCCACGATACCGAAAATTGTGTTAATAATCTTGTGATACTTGGGACTACAATTCATCATATTAAGATGCCTGGGAGCCGAGATATATATTGCTACTGCATAGTTGCCACTTTCGAGTATGTCACATCGTGTCGATCGAATCAAGAGAAATGATCGATACTGCTGAATCAATTCGTATAAAATATTTTTAGTAACGATATCATGAAATAGTCAATGACATGGTAAGTTTCGGGGACAAAACTTATTTTAAGAGGGATAGAATGTAATATCCGGGAATTTTAAATTCGAATTTTGATGATATTTTTTTTTATTTATTTAATATTATCATTATTAATCATCACTCTCTATCCACCCTGTCTATATCTTCTCCTATATGTCTCTCTCTTCCTCTCAACTCAACACCGCCCCTCCCCTCATCCCCATCGAAATTGGCTCAGGTGACCTGAGAAATGATGGCGGCGAAGGACGAGACACCGAGATCACGGCTTGAGCTTGGTCGGAGGAGTTGGGTTCCGGTAAAGGTGAGCCGTGGAGGTCAATGATGGTGGGTTTTCTTTCCAGTCTCCATCCATGGACGCGATTTCAGTTCAGAGATGGACCGATGATGGGTGTCCGACGAGCTAGAGGTCCGACGACCGGGGAGAGAGCTTCTAAAGAAAGTTAACTACTTGGTTCAACTTTTCCGATGGTGGGTTTTCTGGCGAAGGTTGGTCGGGGGTTAGAGGGTGGAATTTTAGAAGTGTTTACTTACTCCGGTAGGCGGTAGAAGGGTTGAGAGTCGGGTTGAATAGGATTCAGGTGATCGGAAGTTGATTTCGGCCAGGAGACGGTCGGATTCCGGCGGGAGCTCAATGTGTCTGTACAGTGTGTATATATATGTGTGTTGAGTGTGTGCTGTGTGTAAGTACCATATATATATATATATATATATATATATATATATATATTATTTATGTGTATGGTGTGCTTTGTGTGTGTATATATATATATATATATATATATATATATATATATATGTGTGTGTGTGTGTGTGTGTGTGTGTGTTTGTAAGCATGTCAGTGTGTACATACAGAATTGTGTGTGTGTGTGTGTGTCAGTAAGGGTATGTGTATGTGCAGGTTTGTGTGTGTGTGTTTGTTTGTTTATGTTATATATATATATATATATATATATATATAAGTGTGTATGTGTATGTATGTAGGTAGTTGGTAGTGTATGTAGTTGTGTTGGAATTGCGAACGGGGAAGATGTAGGCATAAATGGAGGTTTTGATAAATTGGTCTACGAGCGTATGGGTCTATTTGGACTTACGGAGTGAGCTCAAGTTCGGAGTTCATATTCGAGGCAATCGTTCAGGAATTTTGATTATGATCCCAATTACTAATTTAATCAGGATATGAATTTCGGTTGAGTATCGTTGGTCATTTGATCCGATTGATAAATTAAAGGGAACAATTGAGGTAATATATCATCTAATTTATCACCTTGTAATTATAAGATATTAAGTTGGACCTTATATTAAATTGTCTATTATGTACTTATAATAAAGGTTGGGATTTCAATTGATCGATCGGGTGATTCGCGTTTGTCGGAGTATTTGCGTGCCGATTTAGAGGCAAGTATCTTGCTCATACATTACGTGTTTTGTGGATTTAATAGTTCGTAATCGACGATATGTGCTAAATGAACGCTTATAACTAACTTTCAAAAGAATCGATATGTTTTTCAATGAAGATTTCCTTTAAAGATAATTCGTGTGTTTCGTCGCCAAATGTGTTCGTCTAAATATGTGTATTAGTTTTGAGTATAGGAATGCCTTACTTTCGTGTGGCGTCGTTTTGTGTGATTATGTCGTTTGTAGATTTAAAGCTCTAACATTTCCTTAAGGTGTGTTCATGGAAACGTGTGTTTTGATGATCATGTGACGTTGTGTGATAAAGGTGGTAACTCTTTTATGAGAAGGTTGTGCTGTTCGGCGTGGTTGGAAAGGTATTCTTTCTCGTTACTATGTTATTGGTACTAGTTGCATCATTGGATTCTAATGGTGATTGTATTGTTACTTGGTCGTATGTGTTGGAGAAACTGGCCATTCTAGCAATGTACCTTGACTATATAAATTGTGATAGACTTTCGAGGCTTGTGGTTTTGCACTATGAATTGTGGAAATGCGATTTTGTGTGTGATGTGAGGATGTATACTCGGGGTAATCTCACCTGGGGATAGCTCGAGGGGGCCCCAGGGACTTGGTCGGGTGGTCTTGCACGAGACTTACCTTCGAGAGTTGTGGTATTCTCACCTGGGGATTGGCTCGACGGGGCCCACAGGGACTTGGCCGGGTGGTCTTGTCACGAAAATTACCTTCGAGAGTTTTTGTTGATTACTAATTGTGATATGTCTGGAATATCACAATGCTTTGTCCCCGGGGTCGAGATACATTATATATAGCATCTTTGTGTTTGGCTAGAATGGCATTAGAATGAAGTTTTGTGTGTAAAATGTCCTTGGTTGTGAGATTTTGATGTCTGAAGTGTTGCGTATAATTTATCCATCGTTGTGAGGGTTTCAATACAATTTCCATAATGTTTTCCGAAACAAAACTCCCGAGATCTTGGATTGATTTTCAAAATGACCACTTGTTTCATTTCTATCTTTATGGTTGAACTATTTTATCCAAGCGAAAAATCTCGGGAAGTTTTTCGTTGTGTCTAAGCTATGGATTATTCAAGTTTACTGTATTCTCAGAATGTGTTGTGTATGTCTCCTATTTGCACTTTATACTTGCACTAGCAAAATAGTCGAATTTTGCTAACCCCCGAGTAATCGGGGGTGGTTGTCTGTATTGCGTCCAGGTACATGCAGGTCCTTGGGGAGCTAAAAACAGGATCGTTACGAAGGATTATGGAAGACGAATGATACTAATCACATGAATGCCAACTCTGGGTGCAGTGAGTCGGAGTTCATTGTTTCTGCTGTCGTATTTCTTGTATGAGTTTGTGAGTGTATTTGACCCTTGCTTGGGTATGAGTCTTGAAAGAGATTATGTTTGTGGTGAAAGACCAAATCGATCTAATGGTTCATTATTTAGCCATGTCGGCATGTAATGTGATGTCTTGTTTCGGTATTAAGCCTAGTAGATCCTCATGGAAAGGGTCTGTGACGCTGTAGTATTTTTGAGTGGATCGGGGGGTGTTACAAAATATGGTATCGGAGCATAGGTCGTGGAAACCTAGGCTATTGGGTCGAGTCGAGTCGAGATTTGTCAAGTCATGTTCTGTTTCTTTATCCAAGTTGTCGGTTAACAAGTCGACTTGTGCGTTGTCATATCATGTCGAGATTAGTATCGTGGGTGACTGTCATCTTCGTGCGACCTATGGATGTAAGCCTACCCTTTTATATATTATATTTTATATTTTGTCTTGCATAATTTTTTTTTGCATGTGAGAGGTAAGATAGAAACCGTATTTGTAACACCCCAAATATGGCGACTGTTACAGTGTCGTGGGCCCCCACCGGGACCCACCAGGTGATATCACAATATGTATTTTAAGATCCCATAAATGTGGTACTGAACCACAATATTAATCATAACCCCGATGTGGTGTATAAATCATATACATCAACTCATACAACCGTACACAGGATCCAAATTCGGTATAGACCATATGAAGATGGAATATATCTTAAAAATAATAAACATTCGTCTTAAATAAAATAAAATGAAAAATCACAGTAAGACATAACTGATCATCAAAAGATTCGGGGGGCCCGAACTAGCACCCTTCAATATCCTTCGCCGCCATCGTGCTCTTCCTGCGCCTTGCCCTTTCCTCGCCCTGAAATACAAGTATTTCGCCCAAACCACAGGGTCAGCTATACATGATAATAATTCTCATGGCATTATACAAATCATATACATACGGATCTCAAGGAAATAATCGACTACTGAATATACCCCTCGGGCGTATAAACAGTCAGTCCCAACTGTCGAACATATCCAGTCATACGAACGACCAAACAACATGGCTCAAGACGGACATCACAGTACGCCCGATCTGGAAATGTGTCCGTGCACATGTCCACCCCGTATACGGAATCCAGAATATATGTGGGACGATGTACCTAATTAGCCTCATGAACTACGTCTCGTGTGCACGGTCCAATGCGGAAACATCCACGCGTGACCATCAAGTGTCCGGCTAAAAATCCTACACATAACCAACCGGCACACAGATCTGACTCTAGAGATGTCACGATGCAACATGACAACGAAACTCAAAGAATTACATATTTATCAAAGAATCGAACAACTCACCTAAGTGACAACAAAGCTCAACGAGACCAACGGTATCAAAGGCGATAAACTTGAAAATACAATTCCCACCACAAAATGGTAATACGATCAAGAACAACATCATATCATTAATCGTGGATTCATAGAGCATTACTTATACACAAAGCGCATAATATTCACAAGAATTCAACCATCATTATAACCAATCAAGATAACTTGCCTCAATTCCGTATATGAATAGACCTTCTTCAAATGAACGAACAGTTGGAATCCTCGACTACTAATACTCACTCGAACGAGCAACCTTGAACAAAACATAACTCATTCAACAACACATTCATGCAATAATGATATCAATTCCTAAGAAACAACATCCAAAATACCATTCGAGTGATTCTTTCAATTCCAAAGAAGATCCCATATTCTTACTAATGAATTATTATACACCAAGTTCATCTTTAAAAACCGATTTTACCAAGTTATTTAGGTTCATCCACATTTACGTCTTCGATTTTACAAGGATTGTTGTAAATGAATTCGGACACTAATCTTATAGTATCATTATCACTCATAATCGTTATTCATCATAAGAACGCTGTCAATGCATTAATATGATGTTCAACACCTTTTTAAGTTATTAACACGTCCGATGAATTTGAATATATAAAGGTTAAGTTTGTATTCTACTAAAATCCATTACTATCCCTTAAAGAAATTGCTCAAACCTAGTTATATCATTTAGGATGTTTGGAACTCTAAACAAAACATCATTCAATCTTGTAATAATCATTTACAACATGTTAACATAGCGTTTAGATAATCAATTTCATCGACTTATCAAATTCATCACGAATGTATCAATTCTATAAGGCCAAAACATAGTCCCATGTTATCTCTCAAGGATTAACTAAATATTCAAGACATGATTAGAATCTAACACTTCTAAGCATCAAAGAATCCTCACTTACAAGTCCAAAGTGTCAAGATCAAAATCAGCTTCCTCTTGTCATGTTAATAATCAGGTTTTGATCCAACATAATCAACACAATTATGTTATGAAAACTATCAACCATTAAGAAGTGATACTAATATCCTTATCTTGTTCTTCACTTAGTTTGATCATGATTCTAATAACTACCATACTTATACTAGATTATTCTAACATTATACGAAGTGTTTATTGGTAATATCATCATAGACATGGATTCAATACGAATTTAATGAAAACCAACCTCAAAAATGAAGAACAACACCAAGACTCTAAGAACACTCTTCAAACTTCTAATCACCAAGCCACAATCTAAGTGACGAAGCTCCAACATAAGATGGAAGGGGTAGAAATTGATTTAACAAGGTAGGGGATCGATTTTTAGCGGGAGGGGTTGAGTTGTATCATGCAGAAAAATGAAAGGCAAGTCATACCTTTATAACCCGTATTAAACATTCCGTACGCTATAGCTAACACTTAACGTACGTTAAGAACATTACATACGTAATTCTACGGGCATTACGTACGTAATGAATCCCTAGATGCTACTGACTCAAAACACATATGTTATTACGTACGTTGTCAAAATTAACATACGTAAGGCTCTCGTACAGTACGTACGCTAATGCATAGCCATTACATACGTAATGTGTAACACCCCAAAAGGCGGCTATTACAGTGCCGTGGATCCCACACTGGGACCCACCAGGCGATATCCAAAACAGGTTAAAAATATTATTTGTGATACCGAACCACAATGAATAGTCATTAGTCCGATTAGGAGTTTATTAAAATATGGCCAACAACCTTATAATACACAGGATCCAAAAAAAACAAGTAATAACCATATGGAGATGGAAAATACTTCGAATGTCAATACAACCAGATAGCAATTTAAATGAAACGGTAAATAACATAACACAGTTTAACATAACCGGACAACAAAAGATGTGGGCCCCCCGAACTAGTATCCTTCTAACCCTTCGCCGTCGACATGCTCTTCCCGTGCCTTGCCTTTGCCTCGACCTAAAATACAATACAAGTATTTCGCCCATAACACAGGGTCATATATACATGATAATCAATTCTTCCGACATTATACAATTCACATATATAGATCTCAAGAAAATCATTCCGACTATTAATCATACCCCTCGGGTGTATGAAATAATCAGTCACAAATCGTCGAACACATCCAATACTATGGACGATCAATAATATGGCTCAAGATGGACATCAAAGTACGCCCGATCCGGAAATGTGTCCGTGTACATGTACGCCCCATATACGGAATCCAGAATATACGTGGGACAATGTACCTAATTAGCCTCACGAAACTACGTCTCGTGTGCACAGTCCAATGCGGAATAATATCCACACATGACTATATATGTGCCTGGCTAAAAATCCTACACAATGACCAATCGGAACGCAGATATGATTCCGGATATGTCACGATACAACATGACAACGAATTCAATAAATCACATATCCGATTAAGGATCAAGAAAAACTCACCGAAGTGAAAATAAGACCAGCGAGATCAACGATTCAAAACGACGTACTTGGGAATGCAACCCCATGAAGACAACGGAATAACGTCAAGGACAATGTCAAATCACGACAACCATTACATGAACAATTCATACACATGAAATATATAACCATCACGAGAATCTAATCATCATTATAACCAAGCAAGATAACTTGCCTCAATACGGAGACGAGAATAGTCCTCTTCTTGTCGGAACGAACGAACGGTCCTCGACTAATATTGTTTACTCGAACAATCAACCTTAAACGAAATACATTTTTCTCAATAACATATTCATATAATTATCAATATAGGATTAGTAAGACGTCATCCTACAATCTTCTAGAATAGTTTGTTGTTTCCAATTATCGAAGCCTTATGTCAGGAGTTCTTTTAACATCATTACAACCATAAAAATCGGTTTACAATACTTTTACCGAATGTTCACATGGTTCATCATAAACAAGAATTCTATCGAGGGTATGTTGAATAACCAATTATGATGTTAAGATCATCTTATGATTATTAAACTTTCCAAAACATTAAAATGTTGAAGGAACAAAATCTGCACATTTATGATTATATCTCCTCTCATCTAAATTGAATATAATGCTTACAACATGGTTATTAGTTATGAGGTTACACCATATTCATGAAGGTTATCAAAATCTTTCTTTACAAGGCTGGAAGATCCATTAACATCATGATGAATTCACCATTTATCTAGTATGATGATCAAAACATTCTAAGTTCTCAACACATTAGATTAATGAAGAGTTGTTTTTGTTGGTTTCACCAATATCCTTAACCATTCAAAATCTTGCTGAGCTAAACATAAGGAGGATATGATTCTTAAGAAATCTGAGCAAGAAGACATCCTTCTACTTCTAGTCATGGCCAAGTTCTTCCCAAGGTAAGTGAAAACTTAAAATGGTGTTTAATCACTTTATGATAACAACTCTATTAGTTAAATCCAACTATGGTGAAGTTAACTGATTCAAAGGTGTTCTACTGAGCTAAATTCGTCCAGTAAGATGAGCATAATAGTTACAACATGGTTAAAATCACTATATCGTCAAGAACACATCCATCTCAAACCCTTATTTATCATATTCATCACAAGTGTTAAAAAAGGTTGGATTAAAACTATGTTTTACTTGATTAATCTAACTCTAGGTGAAGTATAATTCGTCATTAACATCAACATATGAAAATAATACAGAGAGGAAAGTACACCTACCTCCAGAAATGAAGAACAATTTCAATGCTATGAGAAAATATACTCCAAGCTCAAGAACACCTCTTAATCTCCAAGGAAATGAGCTCCACTCCCAGATTTTAGGCTTAGAAAAAAGTTAGGGGAGGTTGATATTGGTTTGGTAGTGCAGAGGGACGATATATGGAGAGAGAAATTCGGTTTGGGGTTGTGAAGAAATGAAAAACAGGCTGGTCCTATAAATAGACTGTGCAGACTTAGCGCACGCTAACGGGAATCTTTAGCGTACGCTAACACACTTACGTACGCTAACTGGTTAATATTACGTACGTAAGCGGCTTACAGTGGCTACTGTATCGAATTCGCAGATCGTTAGCGCACGCTAATGAAAAAGGGGTTACGCACGCTAAGAAAAGTTGACTCTGGTCGACATGACAGCTCAACATTACTCACATGCATGCCAATCGGATAAGAAGTTCACGTGCTGAAGTCAACTGATGCCAGATTCTCTCTTAGCGTACGCAACATAGGAAGCATTACGCACGCTAAGGCACAGGATTAACGTACGTTAATCATACTATGTAGCGTACGCTACATCAACAGAAAAATTCGAAAATGTAACTCTCTAATTAACATCGAATCATCACATATGAAATGAAATAACAACGATATTAAATTCAAATCTATAATACCTCAACATAATACTAAATGCAACGATTCATGATAATCAGATTATCTGAATAATACAATGACAGGCAAAGACGAAAATTTTACAGTCGGATATTACATACTCCCCCTCTTAAAAAGAGTTTCGTCCTCGAAACTAAGGGTAAATAACTCGGGGTATCTCGCTCGCATACTATCCTCGGTTTCCCATGTAGCCTCCTCGACTCCGTGTCGCGACCACTGAACTTTCAGTAGGGGAATCGTCTTGTTCCGCAACTGCTTGATCCTCCTCTCGAGTATCCGCACCGGACGCTCCTCGTACGAATGATCCTCCGCTAATTCAATCTCTTCGAACTGAAGTACATGGCTCGGATCAGCAACATATTTCCTCAACTGGGAGACATGAAACACGTTGTGAATCTTACTCAAAGTCGGTGGCAAAGCTAGTCGATAGGCCAGATCACCTACACGCTCCAAAACCTCAAACGGCCCAATGTACCTTGGGCTCAGCTTGCCCCTCTTCCCGAAACGTAAAACACCTCGGGTAGGAGACACCTTCATTAACACATGGTCACCAACCTCGAACTCAAGCGGTCGTCGACGGTGGTCAACATAAGACTTCTGTCGACTTTGAGCCATTAACAACCGACTCCTAATCAAAGTGATCTTCTCACGGGCTGCTGATAACATATCGGGTTCCGTACCCAGAGATTCTGACAGTTCGTCCCAACACAAAGGGGACCTACAGCGACGGCCATACAATGCCCCATACGGTGCCATCTGAATCGAAGCGTGCCAAATATTATTATAACTGAATTCCACCAAAGGCAGCTGGGCTTGCCAATCGTTCTTCCAATCAAGAGCACATGCTCTCAACATATCCTCTAGAGTCTGGATGGTTCTCTCCGACTGACCATCGGTTTGTGGATGAAAATCCGTACTGAAATTCAACTACGTGCTCATCGCACGATGAACTACCTTCCAGAAGTGTGACACAAATCGCCCGTCACGGTCTGATACAATACTCTTGGGGGTACCATGTAATCTCTCAATTTCCTTAATAAACAGCTGGGCCAATCTCTCGGGACCCCACGTGTTCTTAATCTCCAAGAAGTGGGCTGATTTGGTCAGACGGACCACAATCACCCAAATCGTATTCATTCCTCGACGACTCGTCGGCAAGCTAGTGATAAAATCCATAGATATGTCCTCCCATTTCCACTCGGGAATCGGGAGCGGTTTCAAGATTCTCGCGGTCGCCGGTGCTCAATCTTAACTCCGCCGAGTGTTAAACATCTCAAACGAATTCGGCAACCTCACGTTTCATATTCCCCACCAATATTTCGCTTTAAATCCTTATACATCTTGCTAGATCCCTACTAATAGAGTACGGGTAGCATGTGCTTCTCTCATGATAGAGTTCCTCAACTCTTCGTCGGCGGTACACAAACTCGATTTCTAAAATGTATCAATCTATCCTCGTGGATCACGAATCCGTGGGCTTTCCACAGGTTACCTCATCCCGAACTCGAGATAAGAATGGGTCCGTAATTTGCTTCGATTTGATCATATCATCAAGAGACGAAGAAATCTCAAGGGTGCAAAGTTGTCCCCGAATATGTCAGAACCAAACTTCAATTCTCGGCCTCATAAGGTCCAATCAAACTCTCTGTCTTTGTCAAACGGCTCAAGATCTCGCTCTGCACTGTCTTACGGCTCAATGCGTCGGCAACCACATTTGCTTTACCCGGATGATAAAGGATCTCGATATCATAATCCTTGATTAATTCTAGCCACCTTCTCTGTCTCATGTTCAACTCCTTCTGAGTAAAAATGTACTTTAGGCTCTTGTGGTCTGTAAAGATCTGGCAGGTAACTCCATAAAGATAGTGACGCCAGATTTTCAAAGCAAACACCACGGCTGCTAACTCCAAGTCATGGGTCAGATAGTTAACTTCATAGGGTCGTAATTGTCTCGATGCATAGGCAATCACTTTCCCTTCCTGCATTAGTACACATCCCAGACCCTGTCTCGACACGTCACTATACACCACAAATCCTTCCGTTCCTTTTGGTAAGACCAAAACAGGTGCCGAAATCAATCGACTCTTGATCTCATCAAAACTTTGCTGACATGTTTCTGACCACAAATACTTCTTGTCCTTACGCAGTAAGTTAGTCATCGGTTGGGCAATTTTAGAAAATACTTCTACGAACCGTCTGTAGTAACCTGCTAGGCCGAGGAAACTACGAACTTTCTTCACGTTCTTCGGTGGTAGCCAATCTTGAATGGCTTCTGTCTTTTGTGGGTCCACTCTCACCCCTTCGGATGATATCACATGCCCGAGAAATATAACCTCAGGCATCCAGAATTCACACTTAGAAAATTTCCCATAAAGCTGTTCCCGCCTCAATGTATCGAGAACTTGGTGGAGGTGACGCTCGTGCTCATCGTGGTCACGAGAGTAAATAAGAATGTCGTCAATAAAAACGACTACAAAGCGATCCAGATAGTTAATAAAAACTCGATTCATCAACTCCATGAATACCCCTGGTGCATTAGTCAGTCCAAATGGCATCACCACAAACTCATAATGCCCATAGCGAGTACGGAATGATGTCTTCGAAATGTCAGACTCTCGAATCCTCAACTGATGATAACCAGATCTCAAGTCGATCTTAGAAAACACGGCAGCTCCCTGAAGTTGATCCAATAAAACATCAATACGAGGCAGAGGATACTTGTTCTTGATGGTTACCCTGTTCAGCTCGCGGTAATCAATACATAAGCGCAGAGATCCATCTTTCTTCCGTACAAATAACACTGGTGCTCCCCAAGGGGATGCACTAGGTCGAATATAGCCCTTGTCAGTCAACTCCTCAAGCTAGTTCTTCAATTCTTGCATCTCAGTCGGAGCCATAGGATACGGTGCTTTTGAGAGCGGGGATGTACCAGGTTCTAACTCAATAATAAACTCCACATCACGATGAGGCGGTAAGCCTGGCAACTCGTCTGGAAATACATCTGGGTAGTCTCGGACTACCGAAATGTCGGCCAATTCAACTAGTCGATCTGCTGTTTTGGTCATGTAGCACCAATAACCAATACACCCCTGATTAAGTAGTTTTGCTGCTTTCATAGCGCTGATGACTCTCCCAGAACGACTGGGATTATCACCTCGAAAAATACACTCAAAACCATCATCAGAAGTGACAGTTACCATCCACTTGCGGACACTGAGTATTGCGTCATGACGATCCATCCAATCGATACCCAAGATTATATCATCCTTAGGTAAATCGACTACAATCAGATTTGACAACCACTCACGGTCGTTCAAACGAATCGGACAGTCCTGGACTTCACGATTTCCAATAATTCTTCTACCATCAGGTAGACCAATCACGTAGGGCTCACAATTGATAACATAGTCTAGAGGCAAACGACTTAAATAAGAAGAAGATATAAAGGAGTGTGAAGCACCGGTATCAAAAAGAACACACACAGGCTGGGAGTGGATCTCGAGTATACCTGAAATCATGCTGACCTCAGGATCGTCAGCTTTCTTCATCTCGTAAATCCTGGGTTTCACAGTTCCGGTACCAAGTGTACCACTTTGATTCTCACTGCCCATTCCCCTATTCGCCCTGGTGGTCTGATAGGAAGCGGACGGAGGCGTCAGGTTCTGGACAGAGGATTGAACTGGAGCATGAGACGCTACTGGTTCATGTCCGGGCCCACTCCTGCAAAAACGAGCACGGTGACCATTCTTACCACAAGTATGGCATGTGATGGCAGGCTTTGGGCATTTGAAGTTGATATGCCCCTGGCCCCCACAGTTATGACACACCACGGAAGAGGGAACCGCTCGAGAGTGCGATCCGGCGGGCTTTGACGCCATGGGTGGTTGATCAGAAGGGTTTGGCAATGGTAGGGCTTCTGAATGTCCCCGATTACTCTCGATGCAGTTACGGTTCTGGATCTTTTGTTGTTGGATTGTGGTTGTTTCTTGGAAATCTCCTTCGCGGTGAGTTCGTACTCCAGAGCTTTCTCGATGAACTCTGGTAAGGTAGTACAATGGTGATTCAACAGCTGCATTCTCATTCGGGGTTTAAGCTTCTTGAGAAAGTATCTGATCTTATTGGCCTCTGTTCGGATAATTGTCATGGCAAAAGGAAGGAGTGCCTGGAATTTCTCAGCAACAGATAATACATCATTGTCTTCAGATGGGTCGGGGTTCAGCAGTTCCGACAGTTTGGCCTCACGGAGTGGCCCTGGATAGTAACGGTCTAGCATGAGGTTCTTAAATTCCTCCCTAGTATAAACACCATCAGCTGGCCTTACTGAAAGCCACCAGGTATGAGCGCCTTTGCTAAGATAATACGAGGCTACCGAGACGCGGTTTTCTTCCGGGCAGTCCACCATCTGGAAAAGTTTCTCAAAATGCTCGATCCAATGAACAATGTCAGCAGGCTCAGAGGAGCCTTCAAAAGTCGGTGGTCGCTGGCGAGAGATGTCGCTGATAATCCGACTCACGGGTCCGCCAATCACAGGAGGAGGATGAGCCCCCTGTTGCTGGCCAGTAGAGTCCCTCTGCATAGCTTCCATTAGTTGACCCATCTGGGTCATCTGTGTCATCATGCCCTGCATCACGACGTAAGGATCGACACGCGCATCCCCGCGCCCACTGTGGTGCGATTGTTCCCTAGAAGGTGAGCCACTATCTGCGGAACTCTAATCCGCATTCGCGCGTCTGTTGGCTCGAGGTATCGGGATTCGGCCCCTTCCGCGGCCTCGTCCCCCTCTGCCACGACCTCTGAGGTTTCTTTCCATACTGAAAGAATCAATCATAATGATAACCATAAGTACAGTTCAAGATACTAAAATTCATGCTAAGTTAATAGCAACAAGGAATCACATATTCAAGGAAACGGTTATCGATACCACGAATGTCGCACCGAATATTATATCATCGTCAAGTCGAACAATTTCAATCATATAATCAATTCAGCATTTACCTCGGATTATCAATCAGAAAAAATCCTATCACAATTCCTCGAAATAACATGATCAACAATGAGACCCATACTGATATCAATATTATGCCAGTAATTAAATCATGGCTCATAAAGTACATACCGTATTTGGCTCGTAGGGTCAGGCGCTTGCACAGGTCACACGTGACACGAAGGTCTCTTGATACTAGTTCAATTCACAATGACTCATAAAAAGGAAACAACTCTCTGATACCATCTTCTGTAACACCCCAAAAGGCGGCTATTACAGTGCCGTGGATCCCACACAGGGACCCACCAGGCGATATCCAAAACAGGTTAAAAATATTATTTGTGATACCGAACCACAATGAATAGTCATTACTCCGATTAGGAGTTTATTAAAATATGGCCAACGACCTTATAATACACAGGATCCAAAAAAAACAAGTAATAACCATATGGAGATGGAAAATACTTCGAATGTCAATACAACCAGATAGCAATTTAAATGAAACAGGAAATAACATAACACGGTTTAACATAACCGGACAACAAAAGATGTGGGCCCCCCGAACTAGTATCCTTCGAACCCTTCGCCATCGACATGCTCTTCCCGTGCCTTGCCTTTGCCTCGACCTAAAATACAATACAAGTATTTCGCCCATAACACAGGGTCAGATATACATGATAATCAATTCTTCCGACATTATACAATTCACATATATAGATCTCAAGAAAATCATTCCGACTATTAATCATACCCCTCGGGCGTATGAAATAATCAGTCACAAATCGTTGAACACATCCAATACTATGGACGATCAATAATATGGCTCAAGATGGACATCACAGTACGCCCGATATGGAAATGTGTCCGTGTACATGTCCGCCCCGTATACGGAATCCAGAATATACGTGGGACAATGTACCTAATTAGCCTCACGAAACTACGTCTCGTGTGCACAGTCCAATGCGGAATAATATCCACGCATGACTATATATGTGCCTGGCTAAAACTCCTACACAATGACCAATCGGAACGCAGATATGATTCTGGATATGTCACGATACAACATGACAACGAATTCAATAAATCACATATCCGATTAAGGATCAAGAAAAACTCACCGAAGTGAAAATAAGACCAGCGAGATCAACGATTCAAAACGACGTACTTGGGAATGCAACCCCATGAAGACAACAAAATAACGTCAAGGACAATGTCAAATCATGACAACCATTACATGAACAATTCATACACATGAAATATATAACCATCACGAGAATCTAATCATCATTATAATCAAGCAAGATAACTTGCCTCAATACGGAGACGATAATAGTCCTCTTCTTGTCGGAATGAACGAACGGTCCTCGACTAATATTGTTTTCTCGAACAATCAACCTTAAACGAAATACATTTTTCTCAATAACATATTCGTATAATTATCAATATAGGATTAGTAAGACGTCATCCTACAATCTTCTAGAATAGTTTGTTGTTTCCAATTATCGAAGCCTTATGTCAGGAGTTCTTTTAACATCATTACAACCATAAAAATCAGTTTACAATACTTTTACCGAATGTTCACATGGTTCAACATAAACAAGAATTCTATCGAGGGTATGTTGAATAACCAATTATGATGTTAAGATCATCTTATGATGATTAAACTTTCCAAAACATTAAAATGTTGAAGGAACAAAATCTGCACATTTATGATTATTTCTCCTCTCATTTAAATTGAATATAATGCTTACAACATGGTTATTAGTTATGAGGTTACACCATATTCATGAAGGTTATCAAAATCTTTCTTTACAAGGCTGGAAGATCCATTAACATCATGATGAATTCACCATTTATCTAGTATGATGATCAAAACATTCTAAGTTCTCAACACATTAGATTAATGAAGAGTTGTTTTTGTTAGTTTCACCAATATCCTTAACCATTCAAAATCTTGCTGAGCTAAACATAAGGAGGATATGATTCTTAAGAAATCTGAGCAAGTGAAAACTTAAAATGGTGTTTAATCACTTTATGATAACAACTCTATTAGTTAAATCCAACTATGGTGAAGTTAACTGATTCAAAGGTGTTCTACTGAGCTAAATTCGTCCAGTAAGATGAGCATAATAGTTACAACATGGTTAAAATCACTATATCATCAAGAACACATCCATCTCAAACCCTTATTTATCATATTCATCACAAGTGCTAAAAAAGGTTGGATTAAAACTATGTTTTACTTGATTAATCTAACTCTAGGTGAAGTATAATTCGTCATTAACATCAACATATGAAAATAATACAGAGAGGAAAGTACACCTACCTCCAGAAATGAAGAACAATCTCAATGCTATGAGAAAATATACTCCAAGCTCAAGAACACCTCTTAATCTCCAAGGAAATGAGCTCCACTCCCAGATTTTAGGCTTAGAAACAAGTTAGGGGAGGTTGATATTGGTTTGTTAGTGCAGAGGGACGATATATGGAGAGAGAAATTCGGTTTAGGGTTGTGAAGAAATGAAAAACAGGGTGGTCCTATAAATAGACTGTGCAGACTTAGCGCACGCTAACGGGAAGCTTTAGCGTACGCTAACACACTTACGTACGCTAACTGGTTAATATTACGTACGTAAGCGGCTTACAGTGGCTCTCGTATCGCAGATCGTTAGCGCACGCTAATGAAAAAGGGGTTACGCACGCTAATAAAAGTTGACTCTGGTCGACATGACAGCTCAACATTACTCACATGCATGCCAATCGGATAAGAAGTTCACGTGCTGAAGTCAACTGATGCCAGATTCTCTCTTAGCGTACGCAACAAAGGAAGCATTATGCACGCTAAGGCACAGGATTAACGTATGTTAATCATACTATGTAGCGTACGCTACATCAACAGAAAAATTCGAAAATGTAACTCTCTAATTAACATCGAATCATCACATATGAAATGAAATAACAACGATATGAAATTCAAATCTATAATACCTCAACATAATACTAAATGCAACGATTCATGATAATCAGATTATCTGAATAATACAATGACAGGCAAAGACGAAAATTTTACAGTCGGATATTACATACTCCCCCTCTTAAAAAGAGTTTCGTCCTCGAAACTAAGGGGTAAATAACTCGGGGTATCTCGCTCGCATACTATCCTCGGTTTCCCATGTAGCCTCCTCGACTCCGTGTGGCGACCACTGAACTTTCAGTAGGGGAATCGTCTTGTTCCGCAACTGCTTGATCCTCCTCTCGAGTATCCGCACCGGACGCTCCTCGTACGAATGATCCTCCGCTAATTCAATCTCTTCGAACTGAAGTACATGGATCGGATCAGCAACATATTTCCTCAACTGGGAGACATGAAACACGTTGTGAATCTTACTCAAAGTCGGTGGCAAATCTAGTCAATAGGCCAGATCACCTACACGCTCCAAAACCTCAAACGGCCCAATGTACCTTGGGCTCAGCTTGCCCCTCTTCCCAAAACGTAAAACACCTCGGGTAGGAGACACCTTCATTAACACATGGTCACCAACCTCGAACTCAAGCGGTCATCGACGGTGGTCAGCATAAGACTTCTGTCGACTTTGAGCCATAAACAACCGACTCCTAATCAAAGTGATCTTCTCACGGGCTGCTGATAACATATCGAGTTCCGTACCCAGAGATTCTGACAGTTCGTCCCAACACAAATGGGACCTACAGCGACAGCCATACAATGCCTCATACGGTGCCATCTGAATCGAAGCGTGCCAAATATTATTATAAGTGAATTCCACCAAAGGCAGCTGGGCTTGCCAATCGTTCTTCCAATCAAGAGCACATGCTCTCAACATATCCTCTAGAGTCTGGATGGTTCTCTCCAACTGACCATCGGTCTGTGGATGAAAAGCCGTACTGAAATTCAACTGCGTGCCCATCGCACGATGAACTGCCTTCCAGAAATGTGACACAAATCGCCCGTCACGGTCTGATACAATACTCTTGGGGGTACCATGTAATCTCACAATTTCCTTAATAAACAGCTGGGCCAATCTCTCGGGAACCCACGTGTTCTTAATCTCCAAGAAGTGGGCTAATTTGGTCAGACGGTCCACAATCACCCAAATCGTATTCATTCCTCGACGACTCGTCGGCAAGCTAGTGATAAAATCCATAGATATGTCCTCCCATTTCCACTCGGGAATCGGGAGCGGTTTCAAAGATTCCGCGGTCATTTGGTGCTCAATCTTAACGATGACAGTTAAACATCTCAAAGCAATTCGGCAACCTCACGTTTCATATTCCCCCACCAATAATTCTGCTTCAAATCCTTATACATCTTGCTAGATCCCGGGTGAATAGAGTACGGGGTAGCATGGGCTTCTCTCATGATAGAGTTCCTCAACTCTTCGTCAGCGGGTACACAAACTCGATTTCTAAAACGTATCAATCTATCCTCGTGGATCACGAATCCAGGGGCTTTCCCCTGGGTTACCTCATCCCGAACTCGAGATAAGAATGGGTCCGTAATTTGCTTCGATTTGATCATATCATCAAGAGACGAAGAAATCTCAAGGGTGAAAAGTTGTCCCTGAATATGCTGTAACCAAACTTCAATTTCTGGCCTCATAAGGTCCAACTGCAACTCTCTCTGTGCTGTCAAACAGCTCGGCATCTGCTCCTGCACTGTCTTACGGCTCAATGCGTCGGCAACCACATTTGCTTTACCCGGATGATAAAGGATCTCGATATCATAATCCTTGATTAATTCTAGCCACCTTCTCTGTCTCATGTTCAACTCCTTCTGAGTAAAAATGTACTTTATGCTCTTGTGGTCTGTAAAGATCTGGCAGGTAACTCCATAAAGATAGTGACACCAGATTTTCAAAGCAAACACCACGGCTGCTAACTCCAACTCATGGGTCGGATAGTTAACTTCATAGGGTCGTAATTGTCTCGACGCATAGGCAATCACTTTCCCTTCCTGCATTAGTACACATCCCAGACCATGTCTCGACGCGTCACTATACACCACAAATCCTTCCGTTCCTTTTGGTAAGACCAAAACAGGTGCCGAAATCAATCGACTCTTGAGCTCATCAAAACTTTGCTGACATGTTTCTGACCACAAATACTTCTTGTCCTTACGCAGTAAGTTAGTCATCGGTTGCGCAATTTTAGAAAATCCTTCTACGAACCGTCTGTAGTAACTTGCTAGGCCGAGGAAACTACGAACTTTCTTCACGTTCTTCGGTGGTAGCCAATCTTGAATGGCTTCTGTCTTTTGTGGGTCCACTCTCACCCCTTTGGATGATATCACATGCCCGAGAAAGATAACCTCAGGCATCCAGAATTCACACTTAGAAAATTTCCCATAAAGCTGTTCCCGCCTCAATGTATCGAGAACTTGGTGGAGGTGACGCTCGTGCTCATCGTGGTCACGAGAGTAAATAAGAATGTCGTCAATAAAAACGACTACAAAGCGATCCAGATAGTTAACAAAAACTCGATTCATCAACTCCATGAATACCGCTGGTGCATTAGTCAGTCCAAATGGCATCACCACAAACTCATAATGCCCATAGCGAGTACGGAATGCTGTCTTCGAAATGTCAGACTCTCGAATCCTCATCTGATGATAACCAGATCTCAAGTCGATCTTAGAAAACACGGCAGCTCCCTGAAGTTGATCCAATAAATCATCAATACGAGGCAGAGGATACTTGTTCTTGATGGTTACCCTGTTCAGCTCGTGGTAATCAATACATAAGCGCAGAGATCCATCTTTCTTCCGTACAAATAACACTAGTGCTCCC
This sequence comes from Orobanche coerulescens, assembly GCA_033398695.1. Taxonomy (NCBI): domain Eukaryota; kingdom Viridiplantae; phylum Streptophyta; class Magnoliopsida; order Lamiales; family Orobanchaceae; genus Orobanche; species Orobanche coerulescens. The sequence continues at coordinate 186,820,029 of CM065801.1, forward strand.
CAAGGGGACGCACTAGGTCGAATATAGCCCTTGTCTGTCAACTCCTCAAGCTGGTTCTTCAATTCTTGCATCTCAGTCGGAGCCATAGGATACGGTGCTTTTGAGAGCGGGGATCTACGAGGTTCTAACTCAATAATAAACTCCACATCACGATGAGGCGGTAAGCCTGGCAACTCGTCTGGAAATACATCTGGGTAGTCTCGAACTACCGGACTGTCGGCCAATTCAACTAGTCGATCTGCTGTTTTGGTCATGTAGCACCAATAACCAATACACCCCTGATTAAGTAGTTTTGCTGCTTTCATAGCGCTGATGACTCTCCCAGAACGACTGGGATTATCACCTCGAAAAATACACTAGAAACCATCATCAGAAGTGACAGTTACCATCCGCTTGCGGACACTGAGTATTGCGTCATGACGATCCATCCAATCGATACCCAAGATTATATCATCCTTAGGTAAATCGACTACAATCAGATTTGACAACCACTCACGGTCGTTCAAACGAATCGGACAGTCCTAGACTTCACGATTTCCAATAATTCTTCTACCATCAGGTAGACCAATCACGTAGGGCTCACAATTGATAACATGGTCTAGAGGCAAACGACTTAAACAAGAAGAAGATATAAAGGAGTGTGAAGCACCGGTATCAAAAAGAACACACACAGGCTGGGAGTGGATCTCGAGTATACCTGAAATCATGCTGACCTCGGGATCGTCAGCTTTCTTCATCTCGTAAATCTTGGGTTTCACAGTTCCGGTACCAAGTGTACCACTTTGATTCCCACTGCACATTCCCCTATTCGCCCTGGTGGTCTGATAGGAAGCGGACGGAGGCGTCAGGTTCTGGACAGAGGATTGAACTGGAGCATGAGATGCTACTGGTTCATGTCCAGGCCCACTCATGCAAAAACGAGCATGGTGACCATTCTTACCACAAGTATGGCATGTGATGGCAGGCTTTGGGCATTTGAAGTTGATATGCCCCTGGCCCCCACAGTTATGACACACCACGGAAGAGGGAACCGCTCGAGAGTGTGATCCGGTGGGCTTTGACGCCATGGGTGGTTGATCAGAAGGGTTTGGCAATGACTGGGGCTTCCTGAATGTCCCCCGATTACTCTCAGTCTGGTTCTGGTTCCTGGATCTTTTGTTGTTGGATTGTGGTTGTTTCTTGGAAATCTCCTTCGCGGTGAGTTCGTACTCCAGAGCTTTCTCGATGAACTCTGGTAAAGTAGTACAATGGTGATTCAACAGCTGCATTCTCATTCGGGGTTTAAGCTTCTTGAGAAAGTATTTTATCTTATCGGCCTCTGTTTGGATAATTGTCGTGGCAAAAGGAAGGAGTGCCTGGAATTTCTCAGCAACAGATAATACATCATCGTCTTCAGATGGGTCGGGGTTCGATTCAAGCAGTTTGGCCTCACGGAGTGGCCCTGGATAGTAACGGTCTAGCATGAGGTTTTTAAATTCCTCCCAAGTATAAACACCATCAGCTGGCCTTACTGAAAGCCACCAGGTATGAGCGCCTTTGCTAAGATAATATGAGGCTACCGAGATGCGGTTTTCTTCCGGGCAGTCCACCATCTGGAAAAGTTTCTCAAAATGCTCGATCCAATGCACAATGTCAGCAGGCTCAGAGGAGCCTTCAAAAGTCAGTGGTCGCTGGTGAGAGATGTCGCTGATAATCCAACTCACGGGTCCGCCAATCACAGGAGGAGGATGAGCCCCCTGTTGCTGGCCAGTAGCGGCCCTCTGCATAGCTTCCATTAGTTAACCCATCTGGGTCATCTGTGTCATCATGCCCTGCATCACGACGTAAGGATCGACACGCGCATCCCCGCGCCCACTGTGGTGCGATTGTTCCCTAGAAGGTGAGCCACTATCTGCGGAACTCTAATCCGCCTTCGCGCATCTGTTTGCTCGAGGTATCGGGATTCGGCCCCTTCCGCGGCCTCGTCCCCCTCTGCCACGACCTCTGAGGTTTCTTTCCATACTGAAAGAATCAATCATAATGATAACCATAAGTACAGTTCAAGAAACTAAAATTCATGCTAAGTTAATAGCAACAAGTAATCACATATTCAAGGAAACGGTTATCGATACCACGAATGTCGCACCAAATATTATATCGGCGTCAAGTCGAACAATTTCAATCATATAATCAATTCAGCATTTACCTCGGATTATCAATCAGAAAAAATCCTGTCACAATTCCTCGAAATAACATGATCAACAATGAGACCCATACTGATATCAATATTATGCTAGTAATTAAATCATGGCTCATAAAGTACATACCGTATTTGGCTCGTAGGGTCAGGCCCTTGCACAGGTCACACGTGACACGAAGGTCTCTTGATACTAGTTCAATTCACAATGACTCATAAAAAGGAAACATCTCTCTGATACCATCTTCTGTAACACCCCAAAAGGCGGCTATTACAGTGCCGTGGATCCCACACAGGGACCCACCAGGCGATATCCAAAACAGGTTAAAAATATTATTTGTGATACCGAACCACAATGAATAGTCATTACTCCGATTAGGAGTTTATAAAAATATGGCCAACGACCTTATAATACACAGGATCCAAAAAAAACAAGTAATAACCATATGGAGATGGAAAATACTTCGAATGTCAATACAACCAGATAGCAATTTAAATGAAACAGGAAATAACATAACACGGTTTAACATAACCGGATAACAAAAGATGTGGGGCCCCCGAACTAGTATCCTTCGAACCCTTCGCCATCGACATGCTCTTCCCGTGCCTTGCCTTTGCCTCGACCTAAAATACAATACAAGTATTTCGCCCATAACACAGGGTCAGATATACATGATAATCAATTCTTCCGACATTATACAATTCACATATATAGATCTCAAGAAAATCAATCCGACTATTAATCATACCCCTCGGGCGTATGAAATAATCAGTCACAAATCGTCGAACACATCCAATAGTATGGACGATCAATAATATGGCTCAAGATGGACATCTCAGTACGCCCAATCTGGAAATGTGTCCGTGTACATGTCCGCCCCGTATACGGAATCCAGAATATACGTGGGACAATGTACCTAATTAGCCTCACGAAACTACGTCTCTTGTGCACAGTCCAATGCGGAATAATATCCACGCATGACTATATATGTGCCTGGCTAAAACTCCTACACAATGACCAATCGGAACGCAGATATGATTCCGGATATGTCACGATACAACATGACAACGAATTCAATAAATCACATATCCGATTAAGGATCAAGAAAAACTCACCGAAGTGAAAATAAGACCAGCGAGATCAACGATTCAAAACAACGTACTTGGGAATGCAACCCCATGAAGACAACAGAATAACGTCAAGGACAATGTCAAATCACGACAACCATTACATGAACAATTCATACACATGAAATATATAACCATCACGAGAATCTAATCATCATTATAACCAAGCAAGATAACTTGCCTCAATACGGAGACGATAATAGTCTTCTTCTTGTCGGAATGAATGAACGATCCTCGACTAATATTGTTTACTCGAACAATCAACCTTAAACGAAATACATTTTTCTCAATAACATATTCGTATAATTATCAATATAGGATTAGTAAGACGTCATCCTACAATCTTCTAGAATAGTTTGTTGTTTCCAATTATCGAAGCCTTATGTCAGGAGTTCTTTTAACATCATTACAACCATAAAAATCGGTTTACAATACTTTTACCGAATGTTCACATGGTTCATCATAAACAAGAATTCTATCGAGGGTATGTTGAATAACCAATTATGATGTTAAGATCATCTTATGATGATTAAACTTTCCAAAACATTAAAATGTTGAAGGAACAAAATATGCACATTTATGATTATTTCTCCTCTCATCTAAATTGAATATAATGCTTACAACATGGTTATTAGTTATGAGGTTACACCATATTCATGAAGGTTATCAAAATCTTTCTTTACAAGGCTGGAATATCCATTAACATCATGATGAATTCACCATTTATCTAGTATGATGATCAAAACATTCTAAGTTCTCAACACATTAGATTAATGAAGAGTTGTTTTTGTTGGTTTCACCAATATCCTTAACCATTAAAAATATTGCTGAGCTAAACATAAGGAGGATATGATTCTTAAGAAATCTGAGCAAGAAGACATCCTTCTACTTCTAGTCATGGCCAAGTTCTTCCCAAGGTAAGTGAAAACTTAAAATGGTGTTTAATCACTTTATGATAACAACTCTATTAGTTAAATCCAACTATGGTGAAGTTAACTGATTCAAAGGTGTTCTACTGAGCTAAATTCGTCCAGTAAGATGAGCATGATAGTTACAACATGGTTAAAATCACTATATCATCAAGAACACATCCATCTCAAACCCTTATTTATCATATTCATCACAAGTGTTAAAAAAGGTTGGATTAAAACTATGTTTTACTTGATTAATCTAACTCTAGCTGAAGTATAATTCGTCATTAACATCAACATATGAAAATAATACAGAGAGGAAAGTACACCTACCTCCAGAAATGAAGAACAATCTCAATGCTATGAGAAAATATACTCCAAGCTCAAGAACACCTCTTAATCTCCAAGGAAATGAGCTCCACTCCCAGATTTAAGGCTTAGAAACAAGTTAGGGGAGGTTGATATTGGTTTGTAGTGCAGAGGGACGATATATGGAGAGAGAAATTCGGTTTGGGGTTGTGAAGAAATGAAAAACAGGCTGGTCCTATAAATAGACTGTGCAGACTTAGCGCACGCTAATGGGAAGCTTTAGCGTACGCTAACACACTTACGGACGCTAACTGGTTAATATTACGTACGTAAGCGGCTTACAGTGGCTACTGTATCGAATTCGCAGATCGTTAGCGCACGCTAATGAAAAAGGGGTTACGCACGCTAATAAAAGTTGACTCTGGTCGACATGACAGCTCAACATTACTCACATGCATGACAATCGGATAAGAAGTTCACATGCTGAAGTCAACTGATGCCAGATTCTCTCTTAGCGTACGCAACAAAGGAAGCATTACGCACGCTAAGGCACAGGATTAACGTACATTAATCATACTATGTAGCGTACGCTACATCAACAGAAAAATTCGAAAATGTAACTCTCTAATTAACATCGAATCATCACATATGAAATGAAATAAAAACGATATGAAATTCAAATCTATAATACCTCAACATAATACTAAATGCAACGATTCATGATAATCAGCTTATCCGAATAATACAATGACAGGCAAAGACGAAAATTTTACAGTCGGATATTACATAATGGTCGTTGACTAGTGTCACGACCCCTTATCCCTAAGGACGGCTCATCCAGGGCATGACCCGGGGTAGGAATTAAGAAGCGGGGAAGAAAGGGGGGAAGCATACGTTTCATAAGAAATAGGGGTGAATTTCCATGAATAACCTATCAAGGCATCATGAAGGGGAGTCAATCCCGGGGGAATGACTTAGAATCCAAAGTAGAATACATAGTTATAATATTAGCCTTGAAGTTTAGAAGACGGCTTCATAGCATATTACAATCAACATAACTTAGAAAGTAAAATCATAAAGAGTGTTTGCAACGGAAAAACATAGTTGGTTACATATATGAAGATATGTAACCAGGGCTTAACATTGATCGTAAACAAAAGACTTCCACTCAACACCCTCCGTCACATCCCTTGCTCAACCTACACATTTTTAAAATATATACAGGGCTGAGTACAACGTACTCCGTGAACATATTGCCAAAACATAAAACATGATTTCGTATTTGTCATCATGCATATAAACAGTAACACACAGGGGTTTTAGGAAAAAGCCCATGATTACTAAATCATTTCATTTCATAGCATATATCATCAGATTCACCATATCCATAATTTATGCCGGGGAAGGTGGCCACCTCCCGCGAACGTTACTCCCCGAGATCGGCCACTCTGAAGAGAGATCACAATCCCGACTACTGTGTAGACTAACCCTGGCCAGCAACCTTTGTCTAGCTCAAGATCCGATCATTTCCTAGGTTGGCAAGCCAACATTGATAGGTTCATAAGAATCCACATAAAAGTGTTTATGCATCATATTCATTTGAAATCATAATTTGCTTGTAAAACATTTCATCAAAATAGAGCAAAGCTCAAATCATTTTCGTATACAAAGCCCAAATAATCATTTTCATATAGAAAGCCCACATAATCATTTTCGTATAGAAAGCTCACATAATCATTTTCGTATAGAAAGCCCACATAATCATTTTCGTATAGAAAGCCCACATAATCATTTTCGTATAGAAAGCCCACCTGGACAAGTAATAAAAGCAAGCAAGATGATTCTAGCCTCTTCCTTACGGTTCAGTCTGCTGCTCCACCTTTCATCGGAAACAACTAAGTTTAGCGGTCGATCGAGCTTAACGAAGTCTAACGGACAACGGACTCGATCTACATGTTTGGACTTTAGAGTTTTGCATTCGACTTAAGTTTAATAATAAAAGCTATGATTCTCTTAGAGAACCTAACTGACCATATAACATATAAATATACTAATAACAGTAACCGATACTCAATTTCGTTACACATTCTTTGGTTCGAAAACCATCATCAAACACTTAACATAATCATAACATAATGTGCATCAAGGCTGGAAAGAATTAGCATTATGTTAAAACAATATAAGAACTAGATAGTGTATCTTATACCATTGGGAAGCCACTGAAGTCTAGTTTCATATCCATTTTACAGATCTCAAAACTATTAAACATTGTGAAAGTTATGGCCATTTCCGTGAAGTGTAATGAAACTGCCAATATCCGACGAAAATGGGAAAAACATCATATTACCCTAGAGCTCGTTTCTAGCAACGAAAACCCTAAACATGTAAACTCTAATCATAAATTTCATACTTATAACACATATAGGGGTCGACATACAAGCATGCTTCTCGACATTACAAACTCCATTTCATAATCTTTTCTTTTGAAAACATGACTACTTACTCATTTTTATTTCCCCAACATTAAACCTTCAAACATCATTCATATCAAGTATCATCAAGCATCAATTGTTTCCAACATAGAACAACACACTTGACATACACTCATGTTGATAATCAAAGTCTTGGTCCTAACATAAAAATGACCGAAACATGACTTTAAAATCCTCAATACATAACATGCTCCTTAACTACATCAAATATTACCAACACATCTTCCAACTTCATAAATCTAACATCATGCTCTTGTTTTCAAATAAATTTTCAAAAACATTTTATAAAAAATCTAACAAAAACATATCATGTACTCATTTCATACCTCATCACAATTATCAAGTCACTTTTGAACATACAACAACATATCAAGAACTAAACATGTTTCTTCCTTACTTTCAAAATACCAAACATTTTATAAAAATCCCATAAATTCATCATAGCATCATATCATCATATAGAAACATATTGTGGAAAATCATAAGAAAAACAACACATGATTGGGTTATAAAACCCTAAAATTTTCGGCCAAGACATGAAAATGAAAGCATGATTAAAACTTGTTCTGAGCACTTTCAAGAACCTTAAAATCAACTTAGAGACAACATACAAAACATTATAACATTAAACCTAAACTCTTCATATATTCCCAAATTTTAAAGTTACCTAAAACCTATTTTTATTTGGATAGAAATGAAGAGGAGATTATTACTTACTTGAATATGAACTTTGTTTCAAGTTTGGAACACAAAGTGAGCTTGTAACTTGAGTTCTTAATGAAGAACAATGGTGAACATAAATGGTGAAGGGGGAGGGGGTGGCTAAAGTGAGAATAAGAGAGGAAGAAGATGAAGTGAGGAGGAAAAATGAAAGGGAGGTGATGTCCCTTTATATACTAGGTTAACCCTAGACGTCATCATAAAGGGGTCGAATAATATTCTACATTTCGCTCCTCCACAGATAAAATTACTCGGGTATTAAATATATGACGTATACTTAAATTATAGTACCACACTTGCAACTTAAAGTCGGAGAAAAGTTTCGCGATTTACGGAACGCGTATTATCTGGGAAAACGACTAGACATAAAATATACCCGAAATTTCAAAAAGTAAACTTTTGAAAATTGTACTCGTAACGTAAAAGAGGTGTATATAGAAGTCGACGGAATCACGATTCTATCTATCGAAACATACAAATCAAATTAGGAAGGCAAACCCAACAAGATAACTGAACATCCGATTTCTGAATTTAAAACATGTAAATAGTTCTAAACTTCATTAGTCAGAATTTTATTATTTTTGAATGCAAAACCTTAATGTCGCACTTGAGGTCATAATAATTCATGCATATAAAAGATCGGGGCATTACATCATACCCCTCTAACAAGAAATTTCGTCTCGAATTTACATACCTTATCAAAAAGTTCTGGGTATTTCTCCCTCATCTTGATTTCGAGTTCCCACATAGCTTCTTCCTGACCGTGGTGACTCCATAATACTTTCACCAAAGGAATCGACTTATTCCCCAGTTCTTGAACCTTATGGTCTAAAATAGCTTCAGGTCTCTCTACATAACTCGCATCGTGACTAAGAACTATGTCACTCTGATGAATCACATGCTTGGGATCAAATACATACTTCCTCAGTTGAGATACATTGAAAACATTGTGAACATTCCCAAGACTAGGTGGCAGAGCCAACCTATAAGCAACTGGGCCGATCCTATCAAGAATTTTATATGGCCCTATAAAACGTGGCCTAAGCTTGCCTTTAACGCCAAACCTAATTATTCCCTTAGAAGGGGAAACCTTTAGGAAAACCTTATCCCCACTCTCGAAATGCAATTCAGTTCGGCGTGTATCGGCGTATGACTTCTGTCGAGTCTGGGTCTCTTGTATTCTCTGTCGTATCTTGCGGATAATCTCGATCATCTAGCTTACTGTGTCTGGCCCTAAAATATTTCTCTTACCCACTTCATCCCAATAAAATGGTGACCTGTATTTTTTGCCGTATAAGACTTCATACGGCGCCATACCTATCGTTGCCTGATGACTGTTGTTGTAAGCGAATTCAACCGCAAAACATGCTCCCAATTTGTACCTTGATCCAACACTATAGTTCTCAACATGTCTTCTAGTGTCTGAATCGTCCTTTCCGATTGTCCATCGGTCTGCGGGTGGAAGCGGTACTAAAGTTCAGATATGTACCCAATTCCTTATGTAGTCTCGTCCAAAATCTAGAGGTAAATTTTGGATCTCAATATGACATGATTGATATCGGCACTCCGTGCAAACATACAATTTCACGGACATATAACTGTGCCAACTTCTCAGATCTGTAAGTGATCGGGATAGGCAAAAAATGAGTTGATTTTGTGAGTCTGTCTACTATAACCCATATAGCAGTGTTTCCTCATTTGGTCCTCGGCAAACTAGTCACAAAATCCATAGCTACTCCTTCCCACTTCCATTCTGGAATGGTCAATGGCTGTAAATTTCCATATGGTCGTTGGTGTAATGCTTTCACTTGCTGACAAGCCAAACACCACTCGACAAATGAAGCTACATCCCGTTTCATACCGTCCCACCAGAAATTTCTCTTCAGGTCTTGGTACATGTTGGTACTTCTGGGGTGAGCGGTGTAGGGAGTATCATGACCCTCACTCATAAGTTCATTACTTAATTCTTCATCATGTGGGACACATATTCTCTCTTCGAACATAATTACGTTATCAGTCGCTTCGCGGTGACTTCCTGGGTTATCGGATCTAATTATCATACGTAGTTTCTGAAATGCTTCATCTCTCCTCTGCGCATTCACTATTTGTCCTCTCAGATCTGTTGTCCTCACTAACGTCGTGACACGACCCATTATCTTTTCCGGTGGATGAACCACCTCTAAAGTCATTCCTTCAAAATCTTGGATTAGATCCCCTTCTGAGTTAAGTAGGTATCCTAATTGGGATTGAGTCTTACAACTCAAGGCATATGCTACCACATTAGCCTTTCCAGGGTGATAGTTAATACCACAATCGTAATCCTTTACCAATATTCTCTGTCTCATGTTCAAGTCCTTCTACTCGAAAAAGTACTTTAAACTCTTGTGTTCAGTAAAAATTTCACATCTTACCCCATAAAAGTGATGTCTCCATATCTTTAATGAGTGTACAACTTCAGATAGTTCCAAATCATGCATGGGATAGATCACTTCATGCGGCCTAAGTTGTCTGGATGCGTAAGCTATCACTTTCCAATCTTGCATCGATACACAACCTAGCCCATTCTTAGAAGCATCCGTGTAAACCGCATACTCCTTGTTCGCTTCTGGTACTGCTGAAACTGGCGCAATAGTCAATCTTTTCTTGAGTTCCTAAAAACTCTCGTCACATTCATTCGTCCATAAATACTTAATTCCTTTACACAACAGTTGTGTCATGGGTCTAGCAACCTTGGAAAATCCTTCGATGAACCTTCGGTAGTACCCAGCTAGACCCAAGAAACTCCTAATCTCATTAGGGTTGGTTGGTGACTCCCAATCACATACTGCTTCCACTTTAGTTGGGTCCACCTTAATACCATCTGCTGACACAATGTGCCCAAGAAACAACACTTCTTTCAACAAAAATTCGCACTTACTGAATTTGGCAAAAAGTTTCTCCGTTCTTAGTGTTTCCAACACTATCCTGAGATGTTCTTCATGCTCTTTCTCATTTCTAGAGTAGATGAGAATATCGCCTATGAACACCAAGACAAACTTATCCAAGTACGGGTGGAAAACTCTGTTCATAAGATACATGAATACTGCGGGGGCATTAGTTAATCCAAATGTCATGACTATAAACTCATAGTGTCCATATCTTGTTCGGAACGCTGTCTTGGGTATATCCTCTGGTCGAGTCTTCAACTGATGATACCCAGACCTAAGGTCTATCTTAGAAAACACAGTTGTTCCCCTGAGTTGGTCAAACAAGTCATCTATCCTTGGCGGAGGATACTTGTTCTTGAGTGTGAGCTTGTTCAGCTCCCTATAATCTATACACATTCTCAGTGTATCATCCTTCTTTTTCACAAAAAGGATAGGTGCTCCCCATGGAGAAACATTCGGTCTAATGAAACCTAAATCCAATAGCTCTTGCAGTTGGATCTTGAGTTCTTGCAATTCCTTTGGAGCCATCCTATATGGTGCTTTCAAGACTGGGGCTGACCCTGTCTCCAGGTCGATGTTGAAATCCACTTGTCGATCTGGTGGTAAACCCGGTAATACTTCTGAGAATATATCCTCGAATTCTCGCACAATTGGCACATCACCTATCGTCTGCTCTTATCCAGCTTCTCCATTAAGGTAAACAAGGAAAGCCTGGCAATCCTTCTTTCTCATCATCTTCCTGGATTGGAGAGCAGAGATAACGGGTGATTCTCTACCCATTATAATGCCGTGAAAGTCCATAGGCTCCTTTCCCGGTGGTCGGAAGGAAATTTTCCTCTCATAACAGAGAATTGTGGCATAATTCTCAGCTAACCAATCCAATCCAAGGATTACATCAACATCCCACATTGTCATAACATTAAGATTATTAGTTACCACTTTAAGATTCCCGAGTTCTAATTCCAAATTAGAACAAACATGCGTGGTAGTTGAAATTCCTCCTGGTGGTGAAGATACTCTCATGACATGACTAGCACGTTCCGGTATAATACTATGATTATCCACACATGCTCTAGCAATAAATGAATGCGATGCTCCAGTATCAAACAAAATAATTACAGATAGGTTAAGAAGTTTGCCCATACCTGCCAAGTTACCCTTATCCTTATCGTGTTGCTTCTGATTGATGGCATACGACCTGTCATTCTGATTCTGCTGTTTAGGTGGTGGCGGCAGTTGCGTCTGTCCTTCTATTGCTCTTAGTGTCTGGGGTTGACCCTGGTGGTTTGGTCTCTCTCCCTGCTACTGCTTAGGACAATTTCTCATGATATGGCCTTTCTGACCACACGTGTAACAACTTCCAATGACGAATAGACAGGTACCATGATGCTGCTTGTTACACTTGGGACATACGGGGTTTGCAACTCGACCCTGATTATTGCCTCCCTGAGCAGTAACCATCTGTCGTCCCTGAGTGTTGCCTCCCTGAGCCTGAGGCTGTCCATGAGGTATATTTCCCTGCCACGGCTTCCTGTTAGCCTGGTTGTTCCCATTGCCACCATTGTTTCGTCCTTCCCACTTACGCTTCCCTTATATTCGTGGGAATTTGTCTGAGTGGGTGGTGGTGTAACTGTGGGCGCTCGCTTCTCTTCTGGCATTGATGCCTCAATATCCAGAGCTCTGTTCAGAGATTCAGTATAGCTCAGCCTTCCATGGCTAGCTAGGGACATGCCTATCTCATGCCTCAGTCCTGATCTAAATTTTCCTGCCATCTTCTCATCCGTGCCAACTTGGTCTGGAGCATACCTTGATAACTCACAAAACATCCTATCATACTCAGTCACTGACATCCTTCCTTGCTTCATATTATAGAACTCAGCTTCCCTCTTGACCTTAAAGGTTTTTGAAACATACTTGTCATACAGTGACTGCTTGAATTCCTCCCAAGAGTAGTTTTCCAGTTGCTCAGCCATCAGGATCTTCCTGCGCGCTTCCCACCAGAAGTCTGCAGATCCAGTGAGTTGGAAGAGCACACAAGAAAGACACTCTTGGTTGGTACACATTAGGAAGTTAAAAATTCGTTCCATAGCTCTAACCCAAAGCTCAACATCGCTCGGGTTTCCTGGCCCATTGAAAGTAGGGGGATTCTGCTTGAGGAAAAGCTCTTCAATAGCCCGTTGGGGTGGAGGAGGAGGTGGTGTAGGGGCGCGTTCATGCCCTACTCTCCTTCTTTCTCGTATGGGTGGCATTATGTGGTGCACATAATCATCATTAGTTCATTCTCATTGGTCCATAATTATCATCATACTGGATCATAGAAAGGAGTTCGCGACTACATAATCATAATGCATCAACACATATTCATTTATAACTCTCGTGGCAAGGTCGAGAAAGAGATCAGAAATAACAACATCATACTCATGAGAATAAAAGCCCATGAAGGGTAAAAATATATATATCAATATATCGTATGCATCATAATAGTACAATTGCCTTCAACGAGGTCTTATTGACTATCAATACAAGCTGATCTAGGCTATCTGCCTACACATATGCTAAAATGCGGGATGCTCTAACAAATAGCATTGCCTTCTATAAAATAAGAACGTGCTAGACATCGGAACAACCCGTATAAGCAAAACAAGTAACGTTCCGCATACAAAATACAAAATAAATGGCTAGCACCATCCTGAGCTATCTCAAGTCACCCTCGACTCGGCGGTCGAGCTGTCCTCCTCGGAGAACTCCTCCGGATCCTCTTCCAGATCTTCTTCTGACTCCTCGTCTAAAGCTGGAGAGACTGCAACAGGGTCTTCAGTGACTATGCACTTATTCGGGAGAAATAGATGAGCATCATCTGGGATCGGTCGTGGGTGGACTGGATCGATGACTGGCATAGGTCGAAGTGGCGGGGACGTCCTCTTGAGAATAAAAGGCTTGGTCCTCACGTCCCTCCGGCGAGGTGCTGATGTCCCTGCCTCCATGTCTAACCCATCTTGAGCATGAGGCGGTGCAACAAGAACCACCTGGCTCGGTAGAGGTGTAGCTATCCTCTCCGGCAAAGCTCCCCTAGCACATGGTCGATACACGCAAGCTCCAGGGGGAGGTGCACGGTGCTGGAGGTACTGATTGGTGATGCGGATAGCAAAGGCCATGAAATCTCTGGACGGTACTAAAGTCAGCTCACGCAAAAAGATATAGTACCATGAGACTGCAGCAGCCAACTCCCTCCACTTGATCGGAAGGAGGTCGATCAGGTGCTGAATGCCCTCGTAGTCTGAGACACCATGAGGAGCAGCTAAGCGCCATGTCGCCTCTAGGTCTGCCATGCACTGGCCCATGGTGGCACCTGTGCCTCGATACGTGCTACGGAAAGCCTCCACAAGGTCGCACGGTGTACGCCTTCTCCTCACTGACTTACGCGGCATCGTCTTCGTGGTCGTCATTTTATGAAGAAGGTATACATATAATATATCAACGTCTCAACCTAATAGAACAACTCTACTAAAGGGTTCACAAAAGAAGGATATAAATCCCGTCCCAAGTTCTTGACTCGAACTCTGGACTCTGAGAAACACCTAACATAAAAATAATAATATACTCTATGACCGGGTATGTTATGAAAGTTATTTGGGTTCCGCCATAAATGGACATCCCGATAAAATAACCATACTTGTATAACTCATACATAAGTGATATTCGTTAGAGACGTCACTGCATCGTCGTTCCTCGTTATTACATCGTCATTGTTCGCCATTCATATTCATGCATATGTTAGGATACTTAAGGTGCGGAAGTTCTCGTTTGCGTAATAGAAGACACTAAGGAAGTTTCTAAGTTCTCGTCTTTCATGTTTCTTCTTCACCACCAATTTATGTGTAAATCGTAAAATAAAAATTCATATAGTACATGCTTCGTCATACATATATCATTCCATAAATGTTCATAATTAACATTTCATAAAAGCTCGTAAAGAGATACATTTTCATGGCAAAAGAAGTTTGAATCATAAAGACTAGTAAATCTTTTACCTTACTCTTCAGTTGAGCATGACGTGACGGGGTGTTGAGTTGACAATTGATTCTTAAATCAGTTTAGAGAATCAAACTAAACTTCACTTGAAAGAACATAGACTCAGAGCGAACGAACTGCTCCGATACCATTCTGTCACGGCCCCTTATCCCTAGGGACGGCACAGCCGGAGCGTGACATGGGGTAGGAATTAAGAAGGGGGGAAGAGAGGGGGGAGACATACGTTTCATAAGAAATAGGGGTTAATTTCCATGAATAACCTATCAAGTCATCATGAAGGGGAGTCAATCCCGGGGGAATGACTTAGAATCCAAAGTAGGATACATAGTTATAATAGTAGCCTTGAAGTTTAGAAGACGGCTTCATAGCATATTACAATCAACATAACTTAGAAAGTAAAATCATAAAGAGTGTTTGCAGCGGAAAAACATGGTTTGTTACATATATGAAGATATGTAACCGGGGCTTAACATTGATCATAAACAAAAGACTTCCACTCAACACCCTCCGTCACATCCCTTGCTCAACCTGCACATTTTTAAAACATATACAGGGCTGAGTACAACGTACTCTGTGAATATATTGCCAAAACATAAAACATGCTTTCGTATTTGTCATCATGCATATATAAGTAGTAACACACGGGGTTTTAGGAAAAATCCCATGTTTACTAAATCATTTCATTTCATAGCATATATCATCAGATTCACCATATCCATAATTTACGCCGGGGAAGGTGGTCATATCCCGCGAATGTTACTCCCCGAGATTGGCCACTCCGAACAGAGCTCACAATCCTGAGTACTGTGTACACTAACCCTGGCCAGCAACCTTTGGCTATCTCAAGATCCGATCATTTCATAGGGTGGCAAGCCAACAGTGATAGGTTCATAAGAATCCACATAAAAAATTTTATGCATCATAATCATTTGAAATCATAATTTGCTTGTAAAACATTTCATCAAAATAGATCAAAGCTCAAATCATTTTCGTATAGAAAGACCACATAATCATTTTCGTATAGAAATACCACATAATCATTTTCATATAGAAAGCCCATATAATCATTTTCGTATAGAAAGCCCACATAATCATTTTCGTATAGAAACCCACCTGGACAAGTAATAAACGCAAGAAAAATGATTCTCGGCTCTTCCTTACGCTTCAGTCTGTTGCTCCACCTTTCATCGGAAACAACTAAGTTTAGCGGTCGATCGAGCTTAACGAAGTCTAATGGACAACGGACTCGATCTACATGTTTGGACTTTAGAGTTTTGCATTCGACTTAAGTTTAATAATAAAAGCTATGATTCTCTTAGAGAACCTAACTAACCATATAACATATAAAGATACTAACAACGGTAACCGATACTCAATTCCGTTACACATTCTTTGGTTCGAAAACCATCATCAAACACTTAACATAATCATAACATAATGTGCATCAAGGCTGGAAAGAATTAGCATTCTGTTAATTCACAGTAAGAACTAGAAAGTGTATCTTATACCAATGGAAAGCCACAGAAGTCTAGTTTCATGTCCATTTTACATATCTCGAAAATATTAAACGTAGAGAAAGTTATAGGCCATTTACGTGAAGTGTAATGAAATTGCCAATAACCGACGGAAAAACATCATATTACCCTAGAGCTCGTTTATAGTAACGAAAACCCTAAACATGTAAACTCTAATCATACATATCATACTTATAACACATATAGGGGTCGACATACAAGCATGCTTCTCGACATTACGAACTCCATTTCATAATCTTTTCTTTTGAAAACATGACTACTTACTCATTTTTATTTCCCCAACATTAAACCTTCAAACATCATTCATATCAAGTATCATCAAGCATCAATTGTTTCCAACATAGAACAACACACTTGACATACACTCATGTTGATAATCAAAGTCTTGGTCCTAACATACAAATGACCTAAACATGACTTTAAAATCCTCAATACATAACATGCTCCTTAACTACATCAAATATTACCAACACATCTTCCAACTTCATAAATCTAACTTCATGCTCTTGTTTTCAAATAATTTTTCAAAAACATTTTATAAAAATCTAACAAAAACAAATCATGTACTCATTTCATACCTCATCACAATTATCAAGTCACTTTTGAACATACAACAACATATCAAGAACTAAATATGTTTCTTCCTTACTTTCAAAATACCAAACATTTTATAAAAATCCCATAAATTCATCATAGCATCATATCATCATATAGAAACATATTGTGGAAAATCATAAGAAAAACAACACGTGATTGGGTTATAAAACCCTAAAATTTTTGGCCAAGACATGAAAATGAAAGCATGATTAAAACTTGTTCTGAACACTTTCAAGAACCTTAAAATCAACTTAGAGACAACATACAAAAAATTATAACATTAAACCTAAACTCTTCATATATTCCCAAATTTTAAAGTTACCTAAAACCTATTTTTATTTGGATAGAAATGAAGAGGTGATTATTACTTACTTGAATATGAACTTTGTTTCAAGTTTGGAACACAACGTGAGCTTGTAACTTGAGTTCTTAATGAAGAACAATGGTGAACATCAATGGTGAAAGGGGAGGGGGCGGCTAAAGTGAGAATAAGAGAGGAAGAAGATGAAGTGAGGAGGAAAAATGAAAGGGAGGTGATGTCCCTTTATATACTAGGTTAACCCTAGACGTCATCATAAAGCGGTCGAATAATATTCTACATTTCGCTCCTCCACAGATAAAATTACTCGGGTATTAAATGTATGACATATACTTAAATTATAGTACCGCACTGGCAACTTAAAGTCGGAGAAAAGTTTCGCGATTTACGGAACGCGTATTATCCAGGAAAACGACTCGACATAAAATATACCCGGAATTTCAAAAAGTAAACTTTTGAAAATCGTACTCGTAACGTAAAAGTAGTGTATATAGAAGTCGACGGAATCCCGATTCTGTCTATCGAAACATACAAATCAAATTAGGAAGGTAAACCCAACAAGATAACTGAACATCCGATTTCTGAATTTAAAACTTGTAAATAGTTCTAAACTTCATTAGTCAGAATTTTATTATTTGTGAATGCAAAACCCTAATGTCGCACTTGAGGTCATAATAATTCATACATATAAAATATCGGGGCATTACATACAACCCCTCTAACAAGAAATTTCGTCTCGAATTTACATACCTTATCAAAAAGTTCTGGGTATTTCTCCCTCGTCTTGCTTTCGAGTTCCCACGTAGCTTCTTCCTGACCATGGTGACTCCATAATACTTTCAGCAAAGGAATCGACTTATTCCCCAATTCTTGAACCTTATGGTCTAAAATAGCTTCAGGCCTCTCTACATAACTCGCATCGTGACTAAGAACTATGTCACTCTGATGAATCACATGCTTGGGATCAAATACATACTTCCTCAGTTGAGATACATGGAAAACATTGTGAACATTCCCAAGACTAGGTGGCAGAGCCAACCTATAAGCAACTGGGCCGATCCTCTCAAGAATTTTATATGTCCCTATAAAACGTAGCCTAAGCTTGCCTTTAACGCCAAACCTGATTATTCCCTTAGAAGGGGAAACCTTGAGGAAAACCTTATCCCCACTCTCGAAATGCAATTCGGTTCGGCATGTATCGGCGTATGACTTATGTCGAGTCTGGGCCTCTTGTATTCTCTGTCGTATCTTGTGGATAATCTCGATAATCTAGCTTACTGTGTCTGGCCCTAAAATATTTCTCTTACCCACTTCATCCCAATAAAATGGTGACCTGTATTTTCTGCCGTATAAGGCTTCATACGGCGCCATACCTATCGTTGCCTGATGACTGTTGTTGTAAGCGAATTCGATTAATGGCAAAACATGCTCCCAATTTGTACCTTGATCCAACACTACAGTTCTCAACATGTCTTCTAGTGTCTGAATCGTCCTTTCCGATTATCCATCGGTCTGCGGGTGGAAGCGGTACTAAAGTTCAGATGTGTACCCAATTCCTTATGTAGACTCGTCCAAAATCTAGAGGTAAATTTTAGATCTCAATATGACATGATTGATATCGGCACTCCGTGCAAACATACAATTTCACGGACATATAACTGTGCCAACTTCTCAGATCCGTAAGTGATCGGGATAGGCAAAAAGTGAGTTGATTTTGTGAGTGTGTCTACTATAACCCATATAGCAGTGTTTCCTCATTTGGTCCTCGGCAAACTAGTCACAAAATCCATAGCTACTCCTTCCCACTTCCATTCTGGAATGGTCAATGGCTGTAACTTTCCATATGGTCGTTGGTGTAGTGCTTTCACTTGCTGACAAGCCAAACACCGCTCGACAAATGAAGCTACATCCCGTTTCATACCGTCCGACCAGAAATTTCTCTTCAGGTCTTGGTACATCTTGGTACTTCTGGGGTGAGCGGTGTAGGGAGTATCATGACCCTCACTCATAATCTCATTCCTTAATTCCTCATCATGTGGGACACATATTCTCTCTTCGAACATAATTACGTTATCGATCGTTTCGCGGTGACTTCCTGGGTTATCGGATCTAATTCTCATACGTAGTTTCTCAAATGCTTCATCTCTCCTCTGCGCATTCACTATCCATCCTATCAGATCTGTTGTCCTCACTAGTGTCGTGACACGACCCATTATCGTTTCCGGTGGATGAACCACCTCTAAACTCATTCCTTCAAAATCTTGGATTAGATCCCCTTCTGAGGTAAGTAGGTATCCTAATTGCGATTGAGTCTTATGACTCAAGGCATATGCTACCACATTAGCCTTTACAGGGTGATAGTTAATACCAGAATCGTAATCCTTTACCAATTCGAGCCATCTTTTCTATCTCATGTTCAAGTCCTTCTGCTCGAAAAAGTACTTTAAACTCTTGTGGTCAGTAAAAATTTCACATCTTACCCCATAAAGGTGATGTCTCCATACCTTTAATGAGTGTACAACTGCAGCTAGTTCCAAATCATGCATGGGATAGATCACTTCATGCGGCCTAATTTGTCTTGATGCGTAAGCTATTACTTTCCCATCTTGCATCAATACACAACCTAGCCCATTCTTAGAAGCATCCGTGTAAACCACATACTCCTTGTTAAGCAAGTCTTTGCTAAAACTGGCGCAGTAGTTAATCTTTTCTTGAGTTCCTGAAAACTCTCGTCACATTCATCCGTCCATAAATACTTAATTCCTTTCCCCAACAGTTGTGTCATGGGTCTAGCAATCTTGAAAAATCCTTCGATGAACCTTCGGTAGTACCTAGCTAGACCCAAGAAACTCCTAATCTCATTAGGGTTGGTTGGTGACTCCCAATCACGTACTGCTTCCACTTTAGCTGGGTCCACCTTAATACCATCTGCTGACACAATGTGCCCAAGAAACATCACTTCTTTCAACCAAAATTCGCACTTACTAAATTTGGCAAAAAGTTTCTCCGTTCTTAGTGTTTCCAACACTATCCTGAGATGTTCTTCATGCTCTCTATCATTTATAGAGTAGATGAGAATATCGTCTATGAACACCAAGACAAACTTATCCAAGTATGGGTGGAAAACTCTGTTCATAAGATTCATGAATATTGCGGGGGCATTAGTTAATCCAAATGGCATGACTATAAACTCATAGTGTCCATATCTTGTTCGGAACGGTGTCTTGGGTATATCCTCTGGTCGAGTCTTCAACTGATGATACCCAGACCTAAGGTCTATCTTAGAAAACACAGTTGTTTCCCTGAGTTGGTCAAACAAGTCATCTATCCTTGGCGGAGGATACTTGTTCTTGAGTGTGAGCTTGTTCAGCTCCCTGTAATCTATACACATTCTCAGTGTACCATCCTTCTTTTTCACAAAAAGGACAGGTGCTCCCCATGGAGAAACATTCGGTCTAATGAAACCTAAATCCAATAGCTCTTGTAGTTGGATCTTGAGTTCTTGCAGTTCCTTCGGTGCCATCCTATATGGTGCTTTCGAGACTGGTGCTGACCCTTGCTCTAGGTCGATGTTGAAATCCACTTGTCGATCTAGTGGTAAACCCGGTAATACTTCTGGGAATACATCCTCGAATTCTCGCACAATTGGCACATCACATATCATCTGCTCTTATCCACCTTCTCCATTAAGGTAAACAAGGAAAGCCTGGCAATCCTTCTTTCTCATCATCTTCTTGGCTTGGAGAGCAGAGATAACGGGTGATTCTCTACCAATTCTAATGTCGTGAAAATCCGTGGGCTCCTTTCCTGGTAGTCTGAAGGAAATTTTCCTCTCATAACAAAGAATTGTGGCATAATTCTCAGCTAACCAATCTAATCCTAGGATTACATCAGCATCCCACATCTTCATAACATTCAGATTATTAGTTACCACTTTAAGATTCCCGAGTTCTAATTCCAAATTAGAACAAACATGCGTGGTAGTTGAAATTCCTCCTGGTGGTGAAGATACTCTCATGACATGACTAGCACATTCCGGTATAATACTATGATTATCCACACATGCTCTAGCAATAAATGAATGCGATGCTCCAGTATCAAACAAAATAATTACAGGTAGGTTAAGAAGTTTGCCCATACCTGCCAAGTTACCATTATCCTTATCGTGTTGCTTCTGATTGATGACATACGACCTATCATTCTGATTCTGCTGTTTTGGTGGTGGCAGCAGTTGCGGCTGTCCTTCTATTGCTCTTAGTGGCTGGGGTTGACCCTGGTGGTTTGGTCTCTCTCCCTGCTACTACTTAGGCCAATTTCTCATGATATGGCCTTTCTGACCACACATGTAACAACTTCCAGTGACCAATAGATAGGCACCATGATGCTGGTTGTTACACTTGGGACATACGGGGTTTGCAACTCGCCCCTGATTATTACCTCCCTGAGAAGGAACCATCTGTCGTCCCTGATTGTTGCCTCCCTGAGCCTGAGGCTGTCCATGAGGTATATTTCCCTGCCACGGCTTCCTGTTAGCCTGGTTGTTCCCATTGCCACCATTGTTTCGTCCTTCCCACTTACGCTTCCCCTTAAATTTCGTGAAAATTTGTGTGAGTGGGTGGTGGTGTAACTGTGGGCGCTCACTTCTCTTATGGCATTGCTGCCTCAATGTCCAGAGCTCTGTTCAGAGATTGAGTGTAGCTCAGCCTTCCATGGCTAGCAAGGGACATGCCTATCTCATGCCTCAGTCCTGATCTAAATTTTCCTGCCATCTTATCATTCGTGTCAACTTGGTCTGGAGCATACCTTGATAACTCACAAAACATCCTATCATACTCAGTCACTGACATCCTTCCTTGCTTCGGATTATAGAACTCAGTTTCCTTCTTGACCTTAAAGGTTTTTGGAAAATACTTGTCATATAGTGACTCCTTGAATTCCTCCCAAGAGTAGTTTTTCAGTTGCTCAGCCATCAAGATCTTCCTGCGCGCTTCCCACCAGAAGTCTACAGATCCAGTGAGTTGGAAGAGCACACAAGAAAGACGCTCTTGGGTGGTACACCTTAGGAAATTAAAAATTCGTTCCATAGCTCTAACCCAAAGCTCAACATCGCTCGGGTATCCTGACCCATTGAAAGTAGGGGGATTCTGCTTGAGGAAGCTCTTCAATAGCCGTTGGGGTGGAGGAGGATGTGGTGTAGGGGCGCATTCATGCCCTACTCTCCTTCTTTCTCGTATGGGTGGCATTATGTGGTGCACATAATCATCATTAGTTCATTCTCATTGGTCCTTAATTATCATCATACTGGATCATAGAAAGGAGTTCGCGACTACATAATCATAATGCATCAACACATATTCATTGATAACTCTCGTGGCAAGGTCGAGAAAGATATCAGAAATAACAATATCATACTCATGAGAAAAAAAGCCCATGAAGGGTAAAAATATATATCAATATATCATATGCATCATAATAGTACAATTGCCTTCAACGAGGTCTTACTGACTATCAATACAAGCTGATCTAGGCTATCTGCCTACAAATATGCCAAAATGCGAGATGCTCTAACAAATAGCATTGCCGTCTATAAAATAATAAAGTGCTAGACATAGGAACGACACGTATAAGCAAAAGAAGTAACGTTCCGCATACAAAATACAAAATAAATGGCTAGCACCATCCTGAGCTATCTCAAGTCACCCTCGACTCGGCGGTCGAGCTGTCCTCCTCGTAGAACTCCTCCGGATCCTCTTCCGGATCTTCTTCTGACTCCTCGTCTAAAGCTGGAGAGACTGCAACAGGTTCTTCAGTGACTATGCGCTTCTTCGGGAGAAATCGATGAGCATCGTCTGGGATCGGTCGTGGGTGGACTGGATCGATGACTGGCATAGGTCGAAGTGGCGGGGATGTCCTCCTGAGAATAAAAGGCTCGGTCCTCACGTCCATGCGGCGAGGTGCTGATGTCCCTACCTCCATGTCTAACCCATCCTGAGCATGAGGCGGTGCAACAAGAACCACCTGGCTCGGTAGAGGTGTAGCTATCCTCTCCGGCAAAGCTCCCCTAGCATAAGGTCGATACACGCAAGCTCCAGGGGGAGGTGCACGGTGCTGGAGGTACTGATTGGTGATGCGGATAGCAAAGGCCACGAAATCTCCGGATGGTACTAAAGTCGGTTCACGCAAAAAGATATAGTACCATGAGACTGCAGCAGCCCACTCCCTCCACTCGATCGGAAGGAGGTCGATCAGGCGCTGAATGCCCTCGTAGTCTGAGACACCATGAGGAGCAGCTAAGCGCCATGTTGCCTCTAGGTCTGCCACGCACTGGCCCATGGTAGCACCTGTGCCTCGATACGTGCTGTGGAAAGCCTCCACAAGGTCGCACGGTGTATGCCTTCTCCTCGTTGACTTACGCGGCGTCATCTTCGTGGTCGTCATCCTATGAAGAAGGTATACATATAATACATCAACGTCTCAACCTAATAGAACAACTCTACTAAAGGGTTCTCAGAAGAATGATATAAATCTCGTCCCAAGTTCTCGACTCGAACTCTGGACTCTGAGAAACACCTAACATAAAAATAATAATATACTCTATGACGGGGTATGTTATGAAAGTTATTTGGGTTCCGCCATAAATGGACATCCCGATAAAATAACCATACTCATATAACTCATACGCAAGTGATATTCGTTAGAGACGTCACTGCATCGTCGTTCCTCGTTATTATATCGTCATTGTTCACCATTCATATGCATGCATATGTTAGAATACTTAAGGCGCGTAAGTTCTCGTTTGCGTAATAGAAGACACTAAGGATGTTTCTAAGTTCTCGTCTTTCATGTTTCTTCTTCAGCACCAATTTATGCATAAATCGTAAAATAAAAATTCATATAGTATATGCTTCGTCATACATATATCATTCCATAAATGTTCATAATTAACATCTCATAAAAGCTCGTAAAGAGATACATTTTCTTGGCAAAAGAAGTTTGAATCATAAAGACTAGTAAATCTTTTACCTTACTCTTCAGTTGAGCATGACGTGACGGGGTGTTGAGTTGACAATTGATTCTTAAATCAGTTTAGAGAATCAAACTAAACTTTACTTGAAAGAACATAGACTCAGAGCGAACGAACCGCTCCGATACAATTCTGTCACGGCCCCTTATCCCTAGGGACGGCACAACCGGAGCGTGACACGGGGTAGGAATTAAGAAGCGGGGAAGAGAGGGGGGGGGGACATACGTTTCATAAGAAATAGGGGTGAATTTCCATGAATAACCTATCAAGTCATCATGAAGGGGAGTCAATCCCGGGGGAATGACTTAGAATCCAAAGTAGGATACATAGTTATATTATTAGCCTTGAAGTTTAGAAGACGGCTTCATAGCATATTACAATCAACATAACTTAGAAAGTAAAATCATAAAGAGTGTTTGCAGCGGAAAAACATGGTTTGTTACATATATGAAGATATGTAACCGGGGCTTAACATTGATCATAAACAAAAGACTTCCACTCAACACCCTCCGTCACATCCCTTGCTCAACCTGCACATTTTTAAAACATATACAGGGTTGAGTACAACGTACTCCGTGAATATATTGCCAAACCATAAAACATGTTTTCGTATTTGTCATCATGCATATAAGTAGTAACACACGGGGTTTTAGGAAAAAGCCCATGTTTACTAAATCATTTCATTTCATAGCATATATCATCAGATTCACCATATCCATAATTTACGCCGGGGAAGGTGGCCATCTCCCGCGAACATTACTCCCCGAGATCGGCCACTCCGAATAGAGCTCACAATCCTGAGTACTGTGTACACTAACCCTGGCCAGCAACCTTTGTCTAGCTCAAGATCCGATCATTTCATAGGTTGGCAAGCCAACAGTGATAGGTTCATAATAATCCACATAAAAGTTTTTATGCATCATAATCATTTGAAATCATAATTTGTTTGTAAAACATTTCATCAAAATAGAGCAAAGCTCAAATCATTTTTGTATAGAAAGCCCACATAATCATTTTCGTATAGAAAGACCACATAATCATTTTTGTATAGAAACCCACCTGTATAAGTAATAAACGCAAGCAAAATGATTCTCGGCTCTTCCTTACGCTTCAGTCTGTTGCTCCACCTTTCATCGGAAACAACTAAGTTTAGCGGTCGATCGAGCTTAACGAAGTCTAACGGACAACGGACTCGATCTACATGTTTGGACTTTAGAGTTTTGCATTCGACTTAAGTTTAATAGTAAAAGCTATGATTCTCTTAGAGAACCTAACTAACTATATAACATATAAAGATACTAACAACGGTAACCGATACTCAATTCCATTACACATTCTTTGGTTCGAAAACCATCATCAAACACTTAACATAATCATAACATAATGTGCATCAAGGCTGGAAAGAATTAGCATTCTGTTAATTCATAGTAAGAACTAGATAGTGTATCTTATACCACCGGAAAGCCACATAAGTCTAGTTTCATGGCCATTTTACATATCTCAAAAATATTAAACGTAGAGAAAGTTATAAGCCATTTACGTGAAGTGTAATGAAACTGCCGATATCCGACGAAAATGGGAAAAACATCATATTACCCTAGAGCTCGTTTATAGCAATGAAAACCCTAAACATGTAAACTCTAATCATACATATCATACTTATAACACATATAGGGGTCGACATACAAGCATGCTTCTCGACATTATGAACTCCATTTCATAATCTTTTCTTTTGAAAACATGACTACTTACTCATTTTTATTTCCCCAACATTAAACCTTCAAACATCATTCATATCAAGTATCATCAAGCATCAATTGTTTCCAACATAGAACAACACACTTGACATACACTCATGTTGATAATGAAAGTCTTGGTCCTAACATACAAATGACCTAAACATGACTTTAAAATCCTCAATACATAACATGCTCCATAACTACATCAAATATTACCAACACATCTTCCAACTTCATAAATCTAACTTCATGCTCTTGTTTTCAAATAATTTTTCAAAAACATTTTATAAAAATCTAACAAAAACAAATCATGTACTCATTTCATACCTCATCACAATTATCAAGTCACTTTTGAACATACAACAACATATCAAGAACTAAACATGTTTCTTCCTTACTTTCAAAATACCAAACATTTTATAAAAATCCCATAAATTCATCATAGCATCATATCATCATATAGCAACATATTGTGTAAGAAAATCATAATAAAAACAACACATGATTGTTACTTACTTGAATATGAACTTTGTTTCAAGTTTGGAACACAAAGTGAGCTTGTAACTTGAGTTCTTAATGAAGAACAATGGTGAACATCAATGGTGAATGGGGAGGGGGTGGCTAAATTGAGAAGAAGAGAGGAAGAAGATGAAGTGAGGAGGAAAAATGAAAGGGTCTAGGTTAACCCTAGACGTCATCATAAAGCGGTCGAATAATATTCTACGTTTCGCTCCTCCACAAATAAAATTACTCGGGTATTAAATGTATGACATATACTTAAATTATAGTACCGCACCTACGGCTTAAAGTCGGAGAAAAGTTTCATGATTTACGGAACACGAATTATTCGGGGAAACGACTCGACATAAAATATACCCGAAAATTCAAAATGTAAACTTTTGAAAATCGTACTCGTAACATAAAAGTGGTGTATAATGCCTGGATGCTTGGGTTAGGTTTTCTATTCCTGTAGGGTCACACTGGGGTTCATCGAAGACTACATTGACTGACTTCTCTATTGTGAGTTTCCTTTTGTTGAATATCCTAAATGCCTTGTTGATAGAGAAGTATCCAACGAATATACCTTCATTTAATTTTTCATTGGAGGTCTTGAGTTGATCCTTCCCATTGTTAAGAATGGAACATCTGCATACAAAAATATGAAAATACGCAACCATTGGAGTTTTATTATTCCATACCTCTTATGCGGTTTTGTCGTGGTGCTTGTTGATGATACAACCGTTTTGTGTGTAGCATCTTGTATTGTTGCTTCTCCCTAGAAATGTTGTGGCAACTTGCTTGCACCTAACATAGCTCTTGTTTCTTCCTTCAGCATCCTGTTCTTTCGCTCGGAAACACCATTTTGTTGAGGAGTACGAGCTGCTGAGTATTCATGTTGTATGCCACTGTCTGCACAAACTGCTCTATGAAGCGGTTTGTAAATTCCGTGCCTTTGTCGGAACGAATGGCTACAATACTGGCCTTTCTCATTTTGAAGCTTTTTCAGGTGTTCCGGCATCTTTCTAGTTGTCTCTTTCTTCTTTATCAGGGAAGATGGTCCAAGAGTACCTAAAAAAAGCATCAGCAATGATAAGATAATATTCTTACCTCCTAGTCTGACAGGGTCTATAGGGCCATAAAGATCCATACGTAGCAAGTCTTGGACCTTGTGGGTTGAAAGATAAGATTTGCTCTTCAGAGACGTATTGACTTACTTGCCTTTCTGACAGGGTCCACATACATTATTCTTATGAAATGAAACATCCGCAAGCCTCTGGCCATTCCTTGTCGAGCTAATTTATAGATGGTCTTGAAGTTGATGTCAGACATTCTTTTGTGCCATATATAGCCAGCTTTGATCTGTAATGCCTTTGGCAACAAGATAAGGAATTACAGTACAAGTGGGTTTCCAATCAGCAATATACATGTTACCTGACAGGCTTCCTGTAAGAACAATTTGTTTGGTCTCTATTGCCTTCACCCTACAGTGATCTATATAGAATTTGACTGAGAACTAATTGTCACAGAACTGGATAATGCTAAGAAAATTATACTGTAGTCCTTCTACGTAGGCTACTTCGGTAAGCTTGAATTTTCCGACAAGTAGGGTTCCTTTACTTATTGTTCTTCCTTTTGATTTCTCATCGAATCGCCCACCTTCTACATAATCTGTTAGTTTTGTGATATCTCCTGTCATGTGGCGAGAACATCCGTTGTCGGAATACCAGATGTCCTTCTCCTTGATATCCCGTAATAAAAAATGAAATAGATTTAGGTCCCCTTTGATTTTTGGGTCCTTCGTTATTAGTGCCGTTGGGTACCCATATTTGCCTCACGACACTGGGTTTCTTGTAGGTTGTATTTGGTCCTCTTTTGCGAGATTTACATGGGGCAAGCACGTAATTGCTATAAGCATTGTTATGATGCACATAAAATTTGGATATTTGGCTCCAGTACGGTTGTTGTCTAGGAGGAGGAACGGTGTTTCTCTGCCTTTAGCTTGCCTTCTGGGTTTCCAGTTAGATTGCCAGACCTGCTGTTGGTAGAACTGTGCGGCAGCTTGCTTATAAGATAGATACTTGGTTTCTTGTACACAGTATCAAGGAGTGTTGTACTGTTGGTAGTGCTGAGGTGCATGCTGTTGATGGTACTTGGGTACAAACGTCCTTATAGACTAAAGGTCTCAACAGTAGGTTTTTGAAGTATCACGGATAGAATAACATTTGTAGGCTTTGTAAGCTTCGCTTTAGTTGTGTTATTCTTTGTTGAAGACTTAGATATTTCTTCACTCAAGATATATGATGTATGCTTGAAGAAATATATTGCTCTTAGATGATAAGCTTGGTGTTCAGTATAACTCTTGGGTAAGTAGTTCAACGTCCTCTTGCTTGAGCTATTTATAACCATGGAAATAAATTCCTTATAAATATACCTATTGATCGGTTGGAGAGATTTAGACAGCTCTGATTGGCGGCTTCAGAATGTTTGAATTAAATATGTTTCGTATTTAATGCTTCAGACATTCTATTTGATCCGCACTAAATGCTCTTCTATCTGTTGTCTCTTCGACTGCATTAAATGTTGTTCTGTCAGCATTAAATGCTACTTTAAAATTGTTAAATACTTTTTGAATAAAGAAAGATTATTTTACAACGGTTTAAAGTTCAGTCTATGTCCTGTTGGTTTTGCGTTTTACTTTTCCTAAGTAAAACACCTACAACATTATTTATTATAGCCAATGTTTCTTCTTTTGTTGTACTCTGGAGCTTAACTGTATGATTTGTCTTCTTTGGGCGTTGTATGAAGTTGCGCTATAGGGACAGCTGTAGGGTGCATTTATCAAAATACTTGAGTTATTATTTTTCCCTACACGCATTCTCCTATCTACCATGGAAATTCATCTTCACTCCCCCATTCAAGAAGTCGGTGTACGAACTCAAGTTACACTTATTTCTCTTTCACAAACTTGTCCTTTAATTTATTTAAGAACAAGTTTGAGGGGGGGGGGAGTATTGTGTATCTTGGCATTTTAGTTGTTTTGTTGTAGTTATATATATATACATATATATATATATATATATATATATCCGCATGTATTTTAGATTTTGTTTTTATTTTGTTTTTAGCATTCATGTTTATTGCTTTTAGTTATTTATCTTTTTGTATTCTATTGGAAAATCGGAAAAGAGTGAAGAAGCTTGATAGTCATATATGATGGTCGAGAATAAATTAGTAGTTGCAAATGAGGATTTTAGTGTTGGGAGGTTTTTGAAAGCAAGTTGCTTATAAAAATTTGAGAGCATAAGATCTTACACTTGAACAAATTGCTTGTTGGCTTCGATAATGTTTTGATCTCTTGATTTGACTATCTTAATTTTCTCTCAACCTTAATAAAAAACTTTTTGGTGTCTAGAACTTGCCTTTATTAATTCTAAATATGCATGATAAAATGTGATTCGAGAAGACGATGCTTGACATTTTTGAAATGTGTGAGCTTTTGAGCCTTAGTTGCTAGTATGCAAGTTTTGGTTGGTTGAGTGTGCCATTTGTATTGTGGAACTCAAGAACTTGACTTGGTATCTTTGTTTAAACTACATGTGTATTCAGGTTATGATGGTATTAGGCGGTTTTCGTTTATCCTTTCAAATCCTTTGACCTAACACAAAAATCATTAATTCCCTAGTTAGCTCCATTGTGCCTTTAGGCCTATATTCTTTAAAGCCGCATAACGAGTCTTCCATTGTTTTTACATCCCTTTTTCCTATTCTTGAGCTCTTAGAATTATCTACAAAGAAAGATACTTGAAGAGTTGGCGATTTGAAGGGTTATAAATCATATTATGTGTTAAGCAGTTATTTGAGGGAGTAAAAGTTGATAATCGGAGAAAAATATTAGAAAAATTTCACATACTCCGATGATTATAAACCTAATAAATGGGTATATTCATGTTGCTCGTAGTTTATATTCGCGTAAAATGGTAACCTTGAAATGGGGGTATGTAAAAGAAAATAGAATAAAAAAATCAAAAAAATAGAGAAATAAGGTGGAATAAGATTGGTGATTTTCTAACCAAAGATGTGTTCTTGCTATTATTTTGATTAGAGGGTGGTTGAGAGGAGATAGTTTAATATTGAAATCTTCTAGAGTACGTGATGATTGATGAAAGTGATTATGTATTCTTCAAATCTTATTTGCTCAATTCAAGTCACGTTATCCATATTTATCCTCCCTCGTCCAAATGGCCTACGTTACAATCAATTAAAAAGATCTTTTTTATACACAAAGTTGCATACACAACGAGTGGGAGAGATATTAGACAATTTGCAAGCCTATAGTAGTTTCCACATCATTGAATGATTTTGAGTGCAATCCCGTAACAAATACACTTGAGAGTGAATGATACACTTGTCCAGTGAATTTATGTAGTCTTAGTTGATTCTAGCTCACATTTGTTGATTGTATAGGATATTGAAAACAACTGGAAAGCTTATAATGAGCATTGGGTTTGATCTCTATTGGTGATTTGCAAGATGTCTTTTCTCGTGAAAAAATCATAGACTTAGCGATATCCAGTTGATAATGAAGGTGAAATTTTTAGAATTGCTCAAGATTCTTTTCATTAATTACACTTGCTCTTCTTTATGTTGTTAGGCATGAGAAAACTACTAATTTTGATACCCCTTAACTCGTATTATTTCTTTTTTTTATCATTTTCATTGTTCGAGAACGAACAATCGGATAAATTTGTGGGGTTTGAAAAACACGATTTTCACACGTTATTTGGGGTCATAGTATTATATTTAAAAACAATTAGTGTGTAAATTTGACACCTTGTGTATGACTTCTGTAATATCCGAATTTATTATTGTGTATTTCATCTGTATACAAACCCTGTATTATTCGGATTTATGATCTTGATAATTGGAGTATGTTATTTCTCACATTGGTATCTTCGTACATAAGTATATCATCATGCAAATTTTCTCATGTAAACTCGTGATAGCGCACGC
This sequence comes from Orobanche coerulescens, assembly GCA_033398695.1. NCBI lineage: Eukaryota > Viridiplantae > Streptophyta > Magnoliopsida > Lamiales > Orobanchaceae > Orobanche > Orobanche coerulescens. The sequence continues at coordinate 186,851,448 of CM065801.1, forward strand.
TAAGAATGTAGCTTAACGCACGCTATCGGCTACTACTAGCGCACGCTATGAATGTAGGACTTGCGTGCGCTAGGTAATCAATTATTGAGCTAGGCGGCTAACACATGCGCCAGCCACACGTAGGACCGGATAAGATTCCCGCGGATGAACCTGGACAATTTTGGAGTCAACTCTTATTAGCACGCGCTAAGGATGCATGGTAGCGTGCGCTAATCTGCTATGAACAGAAAGTTTATATATGGGCCAGCACTCTATTTTATTTCTCATTTCCATCATTTATCTTTCGTTCTTGAGAGACCAGAGGGCATATCATCTTCCTTAGATACACTTATAACACATCCATTTGATCATTGGTCATTGGATACTTATTGTGATTGATCATTGAAGAGAAGTAGCACCTTGGAGTGACATATAACCAACCGGAGTCAGATTCTACCTTTGGGGTTCAGTGATTTCGTCATATTAAGGTATGTTGATTCTATCTCCAACTCTAGATTCGTGTTATGGAGAATAAGATGATCATGCTAGCAAAATATTGAGTTTCTTGGGTGAATTATCCAAACCACATCATGTTTAGAATATTGAGACGATTATGCCTTAAGTACCTTGATTATGAACATCATGATTCGAATCATATTACAATGAACAAGTAGAGGAAGCTTCTATCATTGGTAATCCGAATCTAGTAGGTGTCTTCATAGCAATCATGGACTTGACTTTAACATTATTATTGTTAGACGAATATAAGGGATCGATCATGGAAGGATTTATCTTGTAAAGATGGGATGTTAATCAAACTACAATAATGATAGTTTTGATTGATATAAAAGTGTTGATATCGACCGTTAGGCCTTCCGAAGTATCGCATGAAGAATTGTAATCGAAATGGAATATGGTTTTATTATAGTATACATATTCTTGAATCCGAAGTTGTTGTTATCCGTAAGATCATTCATAACCGTATGAACATGATATTCATGGAGGTAACATGAATTAACACTGAAGATTTCATTGGTTTGATCATGATGAGATCAGTCTACTGGCCAATAGTGAACTGCCATGCACAGTTAGCGCACGCTAAGCTTTGTAGATTAACGTGCGCTATCAAGCACGAGTTAACGTACGCTACGTTTGGTACGTAACGTACGTTAATCCATCAGGCGAGTCAGTCGGCTGATCAGTGAAGTACTGACCGTGCGTAGTTAGCGTACGCTAGGCTTCGTAATTTGTGTACACTAACGAACAGATTTAACGCACGCTACGTATAATATTTAGCGTACGCTAAGTAGTTTAGACAGATTACATTTTATGAACTTTCGGCCGTAAATCGGATTGTTAGACATTCGTACGATGTGAGATAAATTCTATATTATTTCTTTTGTTAAGGTTCGAGCTTGTTACGTGATTGATTGAAGGGGCGACCTTCGAGTGTTTCGTTTTCGTGGAAGTATTGTTCTTGTCTTCGAATCGAGGCAAGTACCTTATTTGTTTTACGTATTGATGTTATACATATTGTCGTGCATGTATGTCGTTGTTGTATGTCCACCTCGTGTTGGTCCGACGGGATCATCGGGGGATCTATGCTAGCGTGCGCTGGATCATCGGGCGGGTTTTTCCACCACGGGTTGGTCTGATAGGATCATCGTGGGTTCTAGGCAGTGAACGCTGGATCGTCGGAATTACCATGTGTATGTTATGATATCATGATGTGATTATCAGTTGTGTATGTTATGTATGAGTTTCTCGCAGGAGAAGACTCGTTTGATATTTTATCATTTACGTTATTATTATTCTGCATGTGATGTTGAATAATATGTTGTGGTACTTGTACTAGCATCGTTGTGCTATATCCTTCGGGGGTGAACATTTTGTTTATGTTCAGGATCCAGGAGAGCGGGAAAACAACCACTGGAGCTGCATGACGACGAGGGTGCAGAGTGATGTTCCGGCTGGGCTTATTTGTCTGTTGTTTGTTCGTTATTTCAATAAGTGCTCGAGTACGTAGTCGTTTATGATGAATTTGAATTTGGTGATGTATTAATAATTTTCTGTTGAACATTCGTATTTTCAGTATTTGGTCAGAACTGTTGTATCTTAATTCCGTTATTATCATTCGTTTGGTAACTGTTAATGTTTTTTCAATTCTTCAGCCTTGTAAATCCTTATGTAAAGGATTTACGGCGCTGTAATATTCCTGAATATATCAGGTGTGTTACAACTTCGTTAATGAGATATCACGTGATTTACTCTAGTTCTGATTGAAACAGGTGAAAGTATATCAAATATGGAGTTGGAATGCATCCAGAGCTCAGAAAGGTCAAAAAGATGGGTAAAACAAACATCTGAGATGCATACATATAACACCGCCATGTCGAATGTTACCTACACACAACACTGGCCGTTCGGATTCTCAGAGGTGACTGTTTGTGCATACGGGACGTGTCGGATGTCATTTCCTGCGACATGCTCATGTCGCTTGTTGGAGAATTTTCTGCTTCGCGCGTTTTCGTATTTTCCTCATAACTCTTTCATATAAAATTAAATTTTGATGATTCCAGTGGCCACAAAAAGATAAAACAAAAATCTACAACTTTTGTGAGATGGTCCAAAGTTTAATTCTTTGTATATTGGTCCACACGAGACGTGAAAGTGTTCAGCAAATATTTTGGTAAAATATTGGGCGAAAATTTTCTTTTCTATTTTAAATTGTCTTGGCCAACAAGTTAAGTAATAGTTGAACTCCCCCTATATAAGAAACATAAGGGGGCACGAAATTAGGAGGATAAATCACTTTGTATCACCAAGAGACTCAAGAGAACACAAATATGAGGAAATTCAAGCTCAAGATCCAAGGCCACAATAAGTTCTTCCTGTCCAATTTTTTTTTTTTTTTTTTTTTTTAATTGAAGAACATGTTCAATTTATATTATTATAATCTTGTAGCCATGTTTCTTGGCAATATGATTTGTTAGCACTTTAATTATTATTCATTGAATTTTATATATTTATTAATTCTCTTTACTTGTTCTTTGATTTATTGTTTTAATTTATGTATGAATAGAAGGCCAATATTTATGCATCTCTTTTGATTAACTTGAGATCCAAAAGAATATAGTTGATCATAGATGAGTCAAATCCAAGATACAAACTGAAACTTGCTTCAAAAGAGTAGAGCAAGTTTGTGAGGAAGTATAATCTTAGGTTCTTATTAGGATTAATTTTCAATATTTAGATTCAAAAGAATGAGTTTGAGAATTTAATCCATATTTTAACTTGTTCCTAAAGAAAGTTTAAAATACTTTTGTGATTCTCTTACAAGTATTAAGATTAAAAAGGGTTTAGGTATACAATTTGAAAGCCATGAACGTTAATTTTAAGTATACAATTTGAAAGTCATGAACATTAATTGAAGGAAAGCATGTCCTAGAATCTATCTCTCCTACTTGAGTTTTTCTATCATCATCTTGTTTTTTTTTATTTGAAATTACTTGGTTTGTTCCTAACTTTACTTTTACTAGTTTAATTCAACTCAATCTAATTTCATCATCGTTTAAATAAAGTCCAAAATATCACGACCTCAATTATCACAAACCTTCGAAATATTTCCCCTATAGGAATATGATCTTGTAGCGCCACGATATTATAGCTACACCATGAACTTATGGTTAGAAAAAAATAATTTAGCAAATAATTCTTTATTTAGAATCTTGATAGGTGATGTCATTATTCCACGATTTTGGATGGTCACTTTGAGGAGGCAGTCTTCCCATAGTTAGGGGAGAGGAGAAAATATAATTTCTTGGAGAATGACGGAAATTGTCTTAGTGTGTCCCCACTTGATCTCATTATGATCCTCGAACTTCACAATGCCACCGTGAACCACACATAATACTCAATCTTCAGAACATAGCAGGTATGATGCATAATGCATTTATTGATATAGCTAAAGTGACAAGATCTCACATTACAGCTGCAAATATACCTGTAAGATTAGAAGTACCCAGTAAGGGGCATATCATAAATGAACTGAGTGATGCAATCGCACCTAGCGAAGGTGTGGTTTAGGTCATGGCTCCCTGCAAATAAAGGGATGTAAGTCTCGTGATTCGACTAAATACTCACCTAAGAAAGAGGTAGAGTATGACACAAAATTTATATATTATTCATCAATAAACTTAATTAATGAGTTCATGCTTAATTTTATTATGTCTATATGTCATGACGAGGGGGATATGATTCAGAAATCAATAAGGTTGATCAAATCGTGAGAATGGGCCTGATCAACCACCCACTTTGATGATATTCTATTCAATAAATCATAAAGTACGATGAATTCAAACCTCGTTCAGTTGGATGACATCAACAAAGAGCTGATTGGCCTATAAGAAAAAAATTACAGATAGAACTAGATTCTCTAACAAGAGATAGCTAATTGGTGTTGTAGTGCTAATCTAACCAAGTATAAGCCTGTAGGATATAAACAAGCTTTTTTCCTAAAGCGTAGTGAGAATAGTGAAGTCCTAGTGTACAAGGTTCACGAAGTAATGCTTACCACAACGCCCTGAGATTGATTATGAGGAAATGCACTCCCACATAATGGACATTATTACGTTCCATTATTTAATTAGCCTAGTTATTTCTGAAGAACTGGAAACATAGCTAATGGACGTAGTTACTGCGTATCTCTATGGGGATCTAGATATGTAGATATTTATAAAAGTGTCATATGGCATTTTATTATTCAAATCAAGTGACTTTAGACCACAAATGTTTGCAATTCGCTTGAAACGCTCACAATACGAGCAATCCAGTATGATGTGGTATAACCCAAATGACTACTTGATTGGGAAGGGACATAAGAACGATGAACCATGTCCCTATGTCTTCACACAGAAAACAAGTTCGTAATTCATGATCATCGCAATGTACATCGATGACATGAACATAATCAGCACTCTTGATGAAATAAGAAAAACCATCGAATACTAGAAATCTGATTTTAAGATGAAAGATCTTGGAAAAATTTAGTTATGTCGAGGCATTGATATAGTACATCAACTTTATGGAATTCTTATCCACCACTTTGCCTATGTTCAGAAGATGCTGAGGCGCTTTAATAATGACACGTACATCCGATTAGCACTCTCATGATCAGACGGAAGTTTGGATGCAAAGAAAAAATCCATTTCGTCCAAAGGAAGGTGATGAAGAGATTTTGGGAGCTGAAATTCTCTATTTAGGTGCAATAGCGCATTATTGTACTTGGCTCAATGTACACGACCTGATATCACTCCTCAGTTAGTTTGCTGAATAGATTTAGTTTGGCATCTATGAAACGTCGTTTGAATGTATCAAGAATATCTTCTGATACTTTAATGAAACCATTGATTTAGGACGATTCTTTTCCTATAAGCGGACAAATATATTCGCTTACAAAAAGAAAAATGTTAAGGTAAATGTCGATGTCGAAGAAACTACCCAACCCTACTACCACGTCTCGGTTCTACATCTTCCAGATAAGATCTCGATCGCTTATGTGACTTTGGATCTACATCCACAGGTTTTGAACTTGTTCCTTCATCTTAAAATCTATTGCTAGAATTGTTCTCAGCTTTATCATTATATGTTTTCAAAGAATACAGCATTCCTTGATTCAATTGTTGTTCCCATAGTCATTTTAGGAACTTCTGACTTGTGGATAACAAACCGATAGGCACTACTGTTCAGTGCAACCCAATAAAGATACAATCGACCGTCTTAGGTTCGATTTTAACTTGTTTAGGTAGAGGTACCTCAACCTTAGCCAAACACCCCCACACTTTGAGATATTTGTATGAAGGTTTTCTACCTTTCCACAACTCATAAGGGGTAATATCCTTACCTTTGTGTGGAATCTTATTCAATGTGTAGTTGGCTGTCAAGACAGCTTCCCCCCACATATTCTGGGGCAACCTGAACTAATCAATAAGGCATTCATCATATCTTTAAGTGTTCGATTCTTACATTCAGCAACGCCATTAGATTGTGGTGCATATGGAGCTGTTGTTTGATTAATTATACCGCTTTCGTTGCATAATTCCTCAAACGGGGCTACATATTCACCACCTCTATCGCTTCGAACCATCTTGATACGGTAGCCTAATTGATTTTCGGCTTCATTCTTGAAGTTCTTAAAAGCTTCAATAGCCTCATCTTTACTTCTCAAAAGATAAAGATAACAATATCTTGTGCAGTCATCGATAAAAGTGATAAAGTACTTCTTACCACCCTTAGTTTGCACAAACTTTAAATCACACACATCTGCGTGAATTAATTCAAGGGGTTGTGTGTTTCGTTTTACCGAATGAAACGGAAGTTTCGTCATTTTTGCTTCAACACAAATCTCACATTTGTTTTGAGTATTGACTTCATTTAATTTTAGTAAATCTAAGTTTACTAATCTTTTTATAGCATTTAGATTCACATGACCTAATCTACAATGCCATAAATCAGAAACAAGTAGGGAGAAGCAATATCCCGCCAGGAAAACTCAACGAGATACACAAGAAACGCGTAACTTTCGCCCATCGGCGAAACGTTACAAGCAACGCAAAGGAGTATACGGCGTGAAAACACGCTCCACGACGACCAACACAACGCCACCGGTAGAGACATAATAAATCAACAAGTGACAAGCGTCATCAAATAGATAATACAATCGAGTCGATTATCCGAACAATCACAAAATACAAAGTACTTATTACAAGGAAACATGCACAGTCGAGAAAACAGAAAGTAAACACAAAACGATCCACAAGGACAATCACAAGCAATTCGGACTACGCCGAAATCCTCAAAAACCCTCAGCTGCCGTCTCGCAATGCACGGCTCGGTGAGCCATCTGGCCACACTCGAAACAGCTGACTAATGTTGAACGACAATTCTTCGCGGTACGAGATCAGGCAACAACAATCGGACAACCACGATTGAACAATAATGATCGAACAACAATGATCGAGCGACAATGATCAAACAATAATGATCGAACAACAACGATCAAAAAGCAATGATCGATCAACAACGATCAAAACAACAATCGAACAACAACGATCGAAGAACCTCAGCTCAGCATACCGAAAATACAACTGCTAGGTACAATGGAATATATATAATATCGCAAAACAACAAACCGGAGATGCCAAATCAGCACAATAGAAAATCATAACACGCAACACATACGATGATTATTATCATAAGGCAACACACATATCAACATCACAGCAAAGACGGCACCGTTCGGCGATCTCAACGGCCCGAACGATAACCAGCACATAATCACAAAACATCATGAACAATCACACGTTTACACAAACGTACAAACCTAAGCTTTAATATCTCGCACATGTGCGATAGCACGCAAATCACCACGAAATGACAACATTATAGATCAACATCACACCTCTCACCGAGGGCTAATACAACAATTGCGTGGCGAATGACTCAGCGCTTACACCACCAATTCAATCACAACTCGGGGGTTAACACCCTAACGAAAGTGCGAACATTATACGTACATTCCCTGACCGTAAACAAGAACGATAGGTTTTGAAAACGAAAACCACCTTTGAAAAAAAATGATTTTGGAAACACTAGTTGATCTTGAGTATCACCTTTCAAAAAGTTGAACAAACATCATTGTCGAGACTTTGAAAACCATCATGCGTTTGGTAAAAATGAGGACACTTTCTTTTAACGAAAGACTTTCAGAAATATTCGACCCTCGGGTCTAAGCAAAGCATTTCCAAAATTACTGGAATAATAAAGAAATATATTTTGGTCCTCAAGGTAGAAGAATTTGAAACAAATAGTTGCGTTAGTAGGCGCCTCGAAAATACAATCCATTTAAAAGTATGTCTCGAATTCTATTTTCTAAGATACTCAAGGTTTTCGAAAATCTATTAGGCTAGAATGCCTAAAAACTCACACGTATCGACATTCACTTACATACATCACAATACACGCATCAACTCGTTCAAAACCAAGACAACACCTGTCTTTTACCGGAAACAACAGTTGAATATCGCAGTCAAAGGGACATAAATAATGACAACACTCCTCATATAAACGAAATATGGGAGTCACATAAAGGCATCATGAAACCAAGAATTTGCATAAATATTCCATCACTTAACGCATAATCATAACAGTAGCTCGCATCAGACGAGGCACAATCACAAAGAAGGGAGACTTACATCCACAGGTCGCACGAAGATGATGATCACCCCACGATACTAATCACGACCAACCAACTCAGACGACGCGTCGCGACACGGCTCAGTCAGACAAAATCTGACGAGATAAAAACTCAATAGACACCACTAAACCCGACAGCCTAGGTTTCCACAACCTAATCTCTGATACCATTTATGTAACACCCCATCCGCTCAGGGATATTACACGTCGTAGAACCTTTCCTCAAGGATCTACCAGGCTGGTAACAACATTAAACATCTCAACAATACCTTTAAGGCTAAAATAACTCAGTAGACCGATTTGGTCTTTCAATAAATATATACAACTCAATCACAATACATGCCCACGCAGGGGTCGAATACAACACACTCCCGTACCACGGGGAAAGAATACTGCAGCGGAAATAAAATACAACTAAGCCAATATGACATCGTACGGGTCCTCGTGTGATTAGTATCGTTCATCTTTCATCATCCTTCATGCCGACCCTGTGCTATGCTCCAAAACCTGAATGCAATACAGACATCCACCCCCCGATTACTCGGGGGTTAGCAAAATTCCACTATTTTGCTAGTGCAAGTACAAAGTTCAAATACGAGCCATACAATTAAAGTTCCAAGAACAATAATAACCAGAAATCTTCAAAGATTCAAATACAACAAAACAAACACTTCCCGAGGCAAGAGTTTGGGTAAAACGTTCTAAAACCAAAAGATCACAATCTAGGAGAAAACAATTTACAAAATGGTTTAATAAGCCATCGGGAGTTTGAGTAGAAAACAATTTAGGATTATCGAATCCTTCTCTTTCCAAAATCAATAGGGGTCACAGCCCAAAGGTTTTTGTTTTTACAAAATAAAACCAACAACAATTCACAGGGCCAGAGCCCACATCAAGGGTCCTCAACGGACATAAAATCAACACAACATAATCACATACAAGCATCGTCTAGGACCGGGATGAAGCCACAAATCCCACTCGAGGCCTCAAAGGACCCTCCCGAACTGGCCACAATCATAAACAAATCACGCACACGCATCGCCTAGGATCGGGACAAAGGCACAAATCCCACTCGAGGCCTCTAAGGATCCTCCCGAGCTGGCTAGCGAAACAAATCACACACCATATCTCACGGTTGGATCAATCACTTGTTGCATCCTGACCACATGATCACAAGCCATGTGTCACCATAGATTATCTTAGGCTCTCATGATTGGATCAATCGCTTGTTTCATCCTGACCACATGATCACATGCCATGTGTCACCGTAGACCTTCAACCATATCCACACATTCACACAAATAACATGTCACATCAATAATATCCAAGTAATTCATTCAACGGCAACAAACACAATGCACGACGCAATGGTCAAATCACAACGCACCGATATGAGATAATATATACATATATATTATCAAAGCAGAACGACAACACCAAGTGGATTCATAGTAATTCACGTAACCATCCACGAACACAATCTCCACAAAACACACGCGTTTCGAAAGAGGGCCTCTAACAAGGCTAACCGAATCTTTGAAAGTGAAATTCAAACGATCAAATAAACACAAGGAAACGATCACTAATTATCATATCCATAAAACAAGAATTGTATGGACAAGGTATTTGCCTCGAATAACCACAAACGCGAAGAACCGATTGAAGTAGGTTGGCACGAACCGATTACGAACCCGCCGACTCCACCGAGCGCTAACCCATGACAATAAACTACGAAAAACAATAACAACAATGAAAATGAATTCCATAGCACGACCTAAAGTCGCTGAATCCAAAGAACAAACGACGAAAGTTCAAGGGTTTCCCCCAAAACGGCCAAGAACACGAATCGGTCCGTCAAAACATGAAAACGGAATTCCAACCCGAAATATAGATATACAATCCATAGGATATGTTTAACAACATTATTAAACAACAATCAGTTTATCAATACCGGATGGAAAACGAAATCAAGAACAAAACTCTAAAAAGTCAACTCTAGGTATTCAAGAAAAATACCTAGATCCGGCAAAGAACAATGGATTAGATGATGTTATAATCACCTAGGATACTTTAAAACACCTTTGGATAGAAGAATATCAGCCCAGATGCGAACCCTAGTCGCCACGTCTCAAACTCGCGGAGGAAGAAGAAGAAATGAAGAAAAATGCAGATTCTAGACTGGTGTCCAGTATTTATACTGAACACAATTAGCGTGCGCTAATCATTAAGGTTAGCATGCGCTATCGCGGCACCGAACAAAACTCGTGACCAAAAATACACTGTTAACGTGCGCTAACCCCAAGTGTTAGCGTGCGCTAACGAGAACTGCACTACCCGGTAGCTCTCGGATCGCCTCAATCGCCAGATAGCGTGCGCTATCCTCCCCTTAGTGTGCGCTACCAACGCACTCTAGCGCGCGCTATGATACTAAATAGCGTGCGCTGATCAATGTCTGAACCCAGTCCAGTGGCCTCTGGACTGTTTCTGCACCACCCGTTAACGCGCGCTAACTACAACACTTAGCGTGCGCTAACTACGGAACCTTAGCGCGCGCTAGCCGCAAAGCATAGCGTGCGCTAACGACTCAGAGAGACAGCAACAGAACATCTCATAAATGGGTATGACGACAGATATCCTATATTCTTTCCTTGATTCCTTCTCACAGTTTGTTATGAATTTCAACTACAATGAGATTGCATGCAACTTAGCAGGGCTAATGAACAAACTGGTGACCGCTCAGTCTCAGATGAAGACTCCGTGGATGAAGGAATCTGCCCTTGTGATATCTTCTGGATCTCGGAGGTCCAAGAATAAGAAGAAAAAGACCAAGAAGCGGACGGGACCACAAGTCAAGGACCTAAAGGGTAAGGGCAAGGGCCCGATGGTTCCGAAGAGCAAGAAGAAGGATGCTTGTCTCAAATGCAGTGAGCTGGGCCACTGGGCTAGAGACTGTCCAATTCTTCATGGCACTTCATGTACAGAACTTTTAGTTTTGGAAACAAATTTTTCTGCTACTGTATTTTCTACTTCATGGATACTGGATTCTGGTGCTAGTTCTCATATTTGTACCGTGAATCAGGATATGGAACAAAGTAGGAAGCTTGGAGCTGGGGAAGTGATGATCACTATCGGAATTAGGCATAGTGTTGAGGTAACCGACATAGGATCACTTCTTTTGGGTTTAGAATCCGGTTTTAATATGACTTTAGAAGATGTACTTGTTCTGCCCAAGGGGCATAAAAACATTGTATCCATTCCAGTCATGGATCGGAAAGGCTTTTCATTTTTCATTGGTGATGGTTCCTACAAAATTTATTTTAGAAATAAACTAGTGGGCACTGCTACATTGTTAAATGGATTATATCATCTAAACCTCAGTAAGAAAGTCATTGTGAATACTATGACTAGGAAGCGTGGTAGGGATGAAACTAATCAAGTTTTGAAATGGCACCTTAGACTTGGTCATGTTGTTTAGACTAAGGTTTACAAAATGGAAAAGGATGGACTTATGGGTCCATTGGGACCGGATCCCTTTCCTACTTGTGAATCTTGCTTTAAAGGCAAAATAACTAAGTCCCCGTTCAAAGGGACTTTTGAAAGAGACACTGATAAACTATGATTAATCCATACCGACGTATGTGGTGCTTTGGAAACAGCACATGATGGATATCAGTATTTCATTACGTTTACAGATGATCATACTAGGTATGATTATGTATACTTAATGAAACATAAATCCGAGGCCTTTGAAAAATTACAGGAATTTAAGGCCCTAGTCGAGAAACAAACTGGAAATCGTATCAAAGCACTTTGGTCGGACCGAGGTGTTGAGTATATGAGTACGGAGTTTGACGAGTTCCTAAAGGAACATGGAATAGTATCACAACTAACACCTCCAGGTACTCCTCAGTTAAATGGTGTGTCAGAAAGAAGGAACCGGACCTTGTTGAACATGGTCCGTTCCATGCTGGGCTATATTGACTTACTGATTTACCTGTGGGGGTATATACTCCTGACTGCCGCTTATATCTTGAACAGATGTCCTTCCAAATCCATTCCTAAAACTCCACAGGGTAGGAAACTAAGTCTTAATTATATTAGGATTTGGGGTGTCCCGCATATGTCAAGAAGACTAAGGTGGACAAGTTGGAAGCGAGGTCCATGAAGGAACATTTTCATTGGATTCCCATCTGGGACGATGGGTTATCTGTTCTATATGCCCAAAAGATCGAAAGATCATTGTTGCTTTGAAAGCACACTTCCTGGAATATGAGTTTGTTCACGAAGGCGGAGCAAGTAGAAGTATTTCTTTGGAAGAATACAATGAAACTCCCCAGGAGACACATGTGCAAGAAATTAGAACCGAACCTTCTGAAACACAAGTACAACTACCTCGTAGGTCTAGTAGGGTGTCTCATTTACCTGAGAGGTATGTCCTTGTGCACTTGGAGGAGTTGGGTCTCCATGAGGTTCCAAGTGATAGCCAAGAGACCGACCCAACAACCTATGACCAAGCGATGGTGGATGTAGACTCCGCGAAATGGCGTGAAGCTATGGAAGCTGAGATAGACTCGATGAATGTCAATCAGATTTGGACTCTAGTAGACCACCTCGATGGCATAGTACCTATTGGGAACAAGTGGATCTACAAGAGGAAGACTGATGGGGATGGCAAGGTTGACGCCTATAAGGCCAGGCTCGTGGCAAAGGGTTATACCCAAAAGGAAGGGATCGATTACCATGATACCTTCTCACCCGTAGCTATGATTAAGTCTATTCGCATGATTCTTGCTATAGCTACCTACCACGATTATGAGATATGGCAAATGGACGAAAAGATGGCTTTCCTTAATGGATTACTCGAGGAGGAAATCTATATGGAGCAGCCTAAAGGCTTTGTGTCCGAGGTCGATATTCAGAATGTGTGCAAGCTTCAGCATTCCATTTATGGACTGAAGCAAGCGTCGCATAGTTGGAACCTTCATTTTGACGAGGCGGTCAAAGAGTTTGACTTCGTGCAAAATGAAGAGGAACCTTGTGTATACAAGAGGGTTAGTGGGAGCAAGATCGCATTCTTAGTACTATATGTAGACGACATTCTACTAATATGAAATGATGTGGGAATGCTCAGTTCTGTGAAAGCTTGGCTTTTGAGTAATTTCTCTATAAAAGACTTGGGAGAAGCAACCATTATTCTTGGTATTAGGCTCTACCGGGATAGAGCGAAGAGAACTATAGGTATTTCCCAAGCCCTCTATATAGATAAAATCTTAAGGCAGTTTAAGATGGATGATTCTAAAAGAGGGTTCCTACCGATGTGACATGGAATAAAACTCACCTTGAATATGTCTCCTCATAGTGAGGAACTATGAAAGGAAATGAGTAATATACCATATGCTTCGGCCGTGGGTAGCCTTATGTATGCTATGTTGTGTACGAGACCTGCGTGGTAAGTAGGTTTCAGGCAAACCTAGGTAGGGAACATTGGACTGCCGTAAAGAACATTCTCAAGTACTTTATAAGGACTAGAGATATGGTTATGATGTATGGCGGTGGAGAACTGAATGTGATGGGCTTCACTGATTCGGACTTCCAAGGACATAAAGACGATTCGATGTCTACTTCTGGATACATATTTACTCTTAATGGAGGAGCATTATCTTGGCATAGCGCCAAGCAAAGTGCAACTGCTGATTCCACTTGTCAGGCTGAGTATCAAGCAGCCTCGGAGGCTTCCAAGGAAGGGTTATGGATTAAGAAGTTTCTGGGAGAACTTCTAGTGATACCATGTCTTGAGCTGCCTGTTTCGATGTACAACGACAACGACGGAGCTGTAGCGCAGGCCAAGGAGCCGAGATTTCACAACAGCACCAAACACATTGATAGGAAGTATCATCTCGTAAGAGAATTTGTTCGCAAAGGATACATTGTGCTACAAAGAGTAGACTTAGCCGACAACGTCGCTGATCCACTGACCAAGCCACTTCCTCAGATTAGCTTGGCGCGTCATCTTGAGAACATGGGTATTAGATACCATAGTGTGTGGCATTGAGTGAAAGTGGGAGATTGTTAAAAGTATGCCCTCGAATGCCACTCAGGGGATGTATGAGTGAGGGCATTGTACTTGTTATTATGTAATTCATTATCATAAGGCAAATATATGTTTCTTTATTTACTGGTAGTTACTAGCATTCCTAACTTGTAAATATATATATAGAAACTAGTCTGTGTATTTGAGAGCAAAAACATTCCACTCCTTATTGGATAAGGGGTTCGGCACTGGAAAGGTTTATAACTTAAATACTTAATCGTTCGCAAGTCGATGAAACTTGACTGGGCGTTAAGTTTATGTGAAGACTTGTATGATGTGTTCTTTGACATGGAGAGTGCCTGTCGAACACTAATGGTTAGTGGGAGCACACATTATAGGTATGCTAATTGGATTAGTATAGTCGAACTGACTCACCCTCAATTCGTCACACGGATTTCACTCCGGGACAGTTAATGATGGAATCGAAAGGTTGTGATAGGTATTCGTGAACCTTCGACTTGAGGATTTAGTAGGGATGTGATTCTTATGTTAAGATTTTCATTAGATTAGTTCGACCCTGTAAATCAAAAGGTGGGGGTCAACCTCGACGTGCGTCTTGACGGGCAAGTAGCAGGTCCTACTGAATACCAAGATAAAATTCTTTCTCCTATTAGTGAATGGGTTATATGTCCCATGCGGTTATTGGCAGATGAGATCATAAGTATTTGGCCAAAGCATTGGAGCTAGATGTATTGGATACACGAGAGCTCGATGACCTCAATTTTCATTAACTCATTCATAGCATCAAGTACTGATAGGGTTTGACACACAGTGACCAAATAACTTGATCGGCACATTTGGGAAAAGGGTTTATACGTATATTGTTATTCACAACAGAATGGTTCTTGAATGATTCCAATCATTCGTTCTCGGGGGTACATTGTAGGCTACCAGGCTGGCTAGGTG
The DNA here is from genome assembly GCA_033398695.1 of Orobanche coerulescens. NCBI lineage: Eukaryota > Viridiplantae > Streptophyta > Magnoliopsida > Lamiales > Orobanchaceae > Orobanche > Orobanche coerulescens. The sequence goes on from CM065801.1 coordinate 186,866,677, forward strand.
GTGCTACTACTCTTTGGTTCCTCCTATTGCTGACTGATACGGACCTACCGAGTCGCGCAATAGGATTGAAGACGGAATGAATCGAGATTATTCTCTCATTATGAAGATTAGATATTGGATATCTAAATTAGTGGGACATTATATGTCTAAATTGATTTATTGGATAAATTAATTTATGGCCTAATGAATTAAATAAATTACTGGGTGATTAATTTAATTCATGAATATAATTATTTCTTGGAGAAATTAATTATGTTATTATGTATTTGACATGATTAATTAATTGGATTAATTAATTGACATAAATATATTGGAACGGAATTGGAGTTTATCTATTTGGACTCACGAGAGTCTGAAATGGGCCGAACTCTTCCTTTCCTTTTAGATGGCCGGCCCCCCATCACCTAACTCCTCTTGGTCTTTTGTCTCCATTTTTATAATGGAAGACTTAAGACCTTAAGGGATATCAAATTTCTTTTATTTGAAAAAGGGTGATTTGATGAGACATGTTGAAGAATAAAAGTGAAGACCATCTCACTCCTTTTGGTACTTACTTTCACGGTTCAACAAGGAAAGGAGAAAGAGAGAAAATAGTTTTCTCTAAGTGTACACATTGTTCTTCATGTTCTTGAGTTTTTTCTTGGAGAAAAATTAAGACATAATTGAGAGTTTGTGAGTTATACATTTAGAGTGTAACATTTACATTTGTTAGCTCCTATAACCTTGTTCTATCCGTATCCTTGGAGGATAACGAGGTATAGTCATTCTGTTCATTTTTCCGGTGCGTAGCAAGTAGAGACGCGGTACTTTCAGCGTTGGATCATCCAAGAGCTTAGAGCGGATTAGAATCGTAGGGAGATCGCCTAAAGCTTGGGGAAATGCTATCTCGGATATCACCATTTAATCAACGGACTATGAGGGTATGTTTTCTCGTACTTTCTTATGCTTCATTTTATTTTTGTATATATGTAGCTCTATCGATCCATGTAGGGATTCGGATCGAATTAATTTTTGTTTTACCGCTTCCGCTGGGCATTCGATTTAGGCAATGAATCCCAACATTCGAATCACAATTAAACAATCACTAACAATTCTAGTATTATTCTCTGCAGTTAAACAAACAACATACTCAAAAATCACGTTGATTCCAATATCAATATTACTCAAAAAGAACATCCTGACTGGTTCGAACTTTATGAACTGACTGCAGAACTTGAGATTGTCCTCTTGATGTAAATGTTAGGGTACATATTGGAGGCGGACATCCTAAAGGCTCATGCAATAACTCAAGCCAATCAGGAAGAAGTCAACGTCCATGATAAATGGGTTAAAGACAACATAAGAGTGTGCGGAAACATGTTAGGCTCAATGACTAATGAGCTTCAGCGTGATGGAATAATGCTCTAGTCCATAATAATAATAGTATCTCTATGCTTTTATTATTACATATCGTGAATAATTATTCTGCTTAACGATCATCAATTTTGTGACTTGATAGTAAAACTCGATAAAGCATATAAAAAGAATATTATTCTACAATATCCCTAGTTCTATTGAAACTAGTATGATGAGTGATAGATGACTATGTTTTACTAGTCATGGATATGAAATATCATATCATATCATAAATACATGTTTGGAACATGATATTGGATATGACCCATCATGAGAATTCTTCATGGATCGCATCATAAGAATTTCTCATTATGTTATGTAATATTTAAAGTCCTTTAAACCGAATGCACTACAGTTTCCTACATAACTGGTATCATGTATTGACACCATACAAACATCATCTTTGACCGAGTGACTATAAAGTATGTTGTTGGATATAATACGAATCATGCAGAGGGATGGGAGTATCTAGAGGGGACTTATCCCTCTCATACTAGAGAGAGATATCCATGGGCCCTTGATATGTTAAATTGTGTAAATGCATGGCCATGCTCAAATATTATCAATAAAGAGTTATTGATATATATTTGATTGGACAGTTTAACTAGAAATCAAGAGATATATAATTCGCTATATAATGATGACTTGACCATGTCTTATGCTTGATTGGGATATCGTGTGGCAAGATGATTTGATATTAGTCTATAACAAGACTTATTTAGACCATCGAATTATTCATTTAAATCCGATAATCATAATGTCTAGCTATGGGCCGCTTTTGATTTGTGACTTTGATAAAATTGTTTTATGTTCACTGCCATTTTAAATGAACTTACATGGTCACACACTTAAACGAACTCGACGGGCATTTTTATCTGTTATTATTTATGTATATATATATATATATATATATATATATATATATATATATATATACTCATAGTATCAAAGGAATCAAATTCCTTGATATTGTCCCCTCCACCTTTTGACTAGAAGGGGCCATGAGACATGGAAATTGATTCCCTATGTCTTGTCTCCTAGTTGACCAAGACTTGTGAAGGAATCATATTCCTTCATATATTATATAGGAGAGAGAGGTGTAGTGAGAAGGGGCAAGAGAGAAATCTGATTTTGAGTTTGCACAACTAAAACGAAATACACATAACACTTCTAGATTTTGAAAATCGGAAGGCAGATAAGAGCTAGCACACCGATCCCGTTCGTAACTTGTTTGTTGTGTGGATACCAATAGAGGTCGTTCACAATTTTCAATGTCTGGAGGTGGTCAAACAACCTTTAACGGAAGGTAACTATCTCCACCATCGATCTTTCATAATATACATGGATCATTGGATGGGTTTTACAAATTAAATTTATTTCCGCTGCGTATTTCAACTCGTAAAACCCTAACACAACATGCCCATGAAAAGAAGACGTCTTCGAGAGCCATCTTAGTGTACCTGACTAAGCTCTACAGAGAGCATAGTCAAATTGCTATATATAAGATATCAAAGCAATTGCTCGGCTCTAGGATGAAGGAAGGAGATAGAGAGTTGGGGACAATGCTCTCAGAATGATCTTGATTATTGAGAGATTAGAAACTTTCCATTTTCATATGAATGCCTCTTTCAAACTGACCTCATCCTGCGGTCACTTTGTGACTCCTTTGCCTAACTTATCATGAACCTCAACTGCAATGATATTGCATGTAACTTAGCTGGTCTAATGAACAAACTGACGATTGTCCAGTCTCAAATGAAGACAAGGGGAAATTAAGGTGCAGTTATCATTTCTTTTGGGCCTTGTAGGTCTAAGAATATGAAATATTTTCTAAGAGTAAGGGGGCCAAGAATACGGATGTGAAGAGATAAATTCACCACTAGAAGGGGGGTTGAATAGTGGTAATGCAGAATATTGAACTTTCTCGCGAATAAAAGAAAATAGTGCGGAAAGTAAAAGACTCAAAGATTTATAGAGGTTCGGCAACTTGCCTACGTCCTCTCTCCGACTTCTTTTTCTATTGGCTCAAGAACAACCACACACTTGACTCATCTTCGATCGGTCCGAGTACAACAACCGTTGCAACCGCTTGTCTTCTATTGGTCCAAGCACAACCGCTCTCAAAATAAACTTTGTTTATCTAGTGTTCTACCGTAACTAGATAATCCTTACTTACGAATATTGGAGTGTAATCCTAACAATCCCGGATCGAAGATCCTAATAACACCGGATTAGTGACTCTTAATTCGTTTCTCTAATGCTCTTGTATGAGTGATGCAACACTCACAACCAAATGAAAGAATACAAAGTATAATAAATATTACAAGGTGTATCACTCTTTGTATCTTTCTCCTCACAACTTAGAATGCAATAATAGATAGAGACCTGAGATCAAGAATGCTTTGATTGCTTGTATACTTGAATGCTTGAAGTTGTGTATGAGATACCCAAGTCCTATGGGTATTTATAGTATCAAATCCTTCTTCATATACGGAAAAATGTATTATTAGCGTGCGCTAATAATCCTTCATAGCGTGCGCTAACGAGATTTGACTTGACTGATCTGAACGGTCATAATATACGTCTAGCGTACGCTAGTTGGTCTTCTGTAGCGTGCGTTATCTTCGGTCAACAGGTCTTCACTTTTGACTGTTGAAACTTGTCGGTTTGTCTCCCCAACGTCTCTTTTACAACCGATAAAATGTATGTAGCGTGCGCTAGTATATATGCATTAGCGTGAGTTAACATTATTTAATGTTAGCCTTCCAGATTTTGCGGATCTCCTTTTGACGCTTTGCTCCAACGGATAAGTTGACTAATGGTAGGAGTTTGAATGCTTAGCGTGCGCTAACACATGTATTGTAGCGTACGCTACAACTTTTCCAAATAATGTACATTTTAGCGTACGTAATAGCTTCCTTGATTTGAGTACAGAGCCTACTGGACTACCAACATGATTTCTGGTAGCGTGCGCAAGGTTTGACATGTAACGTGTGCTAAAACCTTGTAATAGCGTACGTAAGTGTACGTCCGTAGCGTGCGCAAATGCTTTTCCTTTTTCTCGTCTGCACCTTACCGTCTATCTCGCTTGAGTGCGAGAAGCGTGCGCTATAAATAGATGATAGTGTGCGCTAAGATTAACAATTAGCATGCGCTGATATTTTGTATTTTGCGCACGCTATCCATCAGTGACTCCACTAGTCGCAGATTACTTTCCCGACCGCAGTGACTTTTCCTTGATAGCGTGCGCTACCATACATCAGAGCGTGTGCTAAGAACATGATTTTCCTTCAATGTAGCATCTCGATGGGATAGATTTTGTTAAATGTTTTGAATACAATCATCATCAAAATACTTTGAGTCAACAATCTCCCCTTTTGATGATGTCAAAACATTTAATATATACCGCAAAAACGGTGTAAAAATTTCAATCAAGGTAACTTGTTTGATATGTTAGTACGGTCCGGTTTTTGGAGTGTTTCTCACCCTTTCGACATAAACAAAAAGGCATCCCCCTGTGTTGTTGCATATAAAACATGATACCAACCAAATGCCATTTGTCAAAATGAAAACACATAATTAACAAACGCAAAACTACATAAAAACCAAACGAAGAGAAATGCGTATTTCATTGAAAATAGTTCAAGCATTACACATAAATATCCAAGGCACGAGACATCAAAACATATGAAATAAAAGTCTCTACAACGAGAATCAATGTCCTAAAACTAGGGTGCGTGCTCGGATGAGGACGGTGGAAGCGGGAATAATGGATGAGTGAAGCGAATTAAGTCTTCAAGTAGCCCGCGCACTCCTTGAACTTCGGAGCGAAGAGAACGAATGTCTTCACGGATCTCCATTTGTGAAGTCTTGATGCTGCGCATCCGTGAGACGAAGTCACTCTCCTCTTCCTCGGTAAGAGTCTCTCGCATCGGACGCTTTCCTTAGAAGTGGGCTTCCTCACGAATTCTCCGGTTTGCATTTACCGAAGGGTGTGAGGTCCTCGTCGAGAGATTCGCTCTTCCGATGTCGGCATACGAGTCCCTTTCTCCACTTGGTCGTTTTCATGAAGATATGGAAAGAGGATCCACTGTTGATCATTCGGACATAGTACATGGCTTTGAGCAAGTAATCCGAGATCTCATGGCCGAGTGAAATGGAACGGCTTTGTCCTTAGTCAAGTCCACGTGATGAAATTTGAAGATCACTGTAGGATGGAACCATACGGCATTCCACCATGCGACCGTGAAGCGTAATTATTCGACCGAAATAGGTCGCCTTAACTTTCATCCAACTTGTGACAATCGCAAAATCAACTTTGTCATCGTTTAGCACTCGGTACACAACATGTTTATCGACTCCACTAACTTATGTCGCGTGTTAACTTTGGGCATTATGCATTTTGTGAGTGCAACCAAAAGAAGTCGAATGTTAATCCCGAAATCGTTGTTCTCGAAAGCCTCGTCGGTGATGTTGATTACGCCTTTCGAACTCGAAATTCCTTGACAACAATCTCTCCTAACTCCGCACTCCTCTGATCGAATTCCCATAACACGAAAAACCATCGGACGACAAACCAAAAAGTTGAGACAAAATCTCTGAAGAGACTTTCACTACCGTTCCTCCAACCAAACTCCCTAAAACTAGAGATGAGGAACCTTCACTCTCAGTAATGTGAAGGTTCACATAAAATTCACGAACAAGCTTGGGAAAGATAGGTTCCTTACATTCAACAAAGCGAGCAATACCAACAGAGGAGAAAAATTAGAGATGACAACATTCGCCTGCTCCAGCTTGGAAAATTGAAGAAGTAATCCGTCAATTGTTCCCGAGGAAGAATTTCGAAAAGACCTTCGACGCGGTATATGACACGAAGCGGGATGTGTCGATTCTCGCTCGTGAGGTCGCTTTTGCGTTCGTAAGTCTTCCATAGCTTTGCGGCCCTTGCTCGACATAAATCTGAAAGGAATTGAAAGATTGAAGAAGGAATCGGGATTTGAATGAGTCGGTTTTACGGCTAGGGTTCTTGCTGAAAGGGGATCTGGAGTGTTTGCATACGTTATGAAATGGTGGGAATGTTTCTGGGCTGAACAGGGTTTATATAGTGAGCTGAGCCGGTTTAATTAGCGTACGCAAAGGGTGTATAATTAGCGTACGTTAAGAATATATGGGTAGCTCACTGGACTGTCCAGTAGCATATGAGAAGATTTTAATTAGCGCACACAAGTGATAAGGGATTAGCGTACGCTAGCGAAGACAAAATTTAGCGCGCGTTAAAAGAATGAAGCTAGCGCGCGCTAGCGAATGGAACGTTTCAAAGATATTGATCTCTCGAGTAGAAAAATAATTTCAAAAATTATCTAGATGTCCCATACCGAGTTGTAGACGAATATTATTAAATGATTTCTTGGGAAGAGGTTTCGTAAATATATCAGCAAGTTGGTCCTTTGTCCCGACAAAAATTAAGCACATATCTTTCTTTTGAACATGATCGTGTAAAAAATGATGTCTAATATCTATATGCTTAGTTCTACTATACAACACGGGATTTTTACTCAAATTAATAGCACTAATATTATCACATAATATAGGGGTATTTTCAAAATAAATGCCGTAATCGCGGAGTTGATTTTTAATCCATAGTACTGAGCGTGCACTCCCCGCAAAGAACGTATTCGGCCTCAGCTGTAGACAACGCTACACTGGTTTGCTTTTTACTTCCCCAAGATATTAAGCATGAACCGATGAAATGACATGTACCACTAGTACTCTTTTTATCAGTTTTGCATCCGCCAAAATCGGCGTCACTATATGCAATCAAATTAAAGTCCAAGCAAGAGGGATACCATAGACCTAGTCCGATGATCCCATTCAAGTAACGAAAAATGAGTTTACAAGCAATTAAATGTGATTCCTTAGGATTAGCTTGGAATCGAGCACATAAACATGTAGCAAATATTATGTTTGGCCTAGAAGCACCAAATATAGCAAAGATCCGATCATACCTCGATATAATTTTTGATCTACGAATTTGCCATTTTCATCTTTTTCAAGCTTTAATGATGAGGACATTGGCGTTGAAATCACTTTGCTACTCTCCATTTTGAATTTCTTTAGGAGATCGTTTGAGTACTTTGTTTGATGAATAAAGATTCCATTTTCGCATTGCTTGATTTGAAGCCCGAGGAAGAACGTTAATTCTCCCATCATACTCATTTCGAACTCTCCCTTCATAAGATTAGAGAAGTCTTGGCACAATGATTCGTTAGTAGCTCCAAAAACAATTTCATCAACATAGATTTGGCAAACAAGTATATCATTATTCAATATTTTCACAAACAGGGTATTATCGACTTTACCTCCTTTATAATCATTTGCAATTAAAAATTGACTTAAACGACCATACCATGCTCGGGGTGCTTGTTTCAACCCGTAAAGTGCCTTGTTGAGCTTGTAGACATGATCCGGAAATTGATGATCTTCAAAACCGGGAGGTTGCTTGACATAGACTTCTTCTTGAATGTAGCCATTCACGAATGCTCTTTTCACATCCATTTGAAGTAGTTTGATCTTTTTGTGAGCGAAAAATGCACATAACAAACGGATGGCTTCGAGTCGAGCCATGGGAGAAAAACTTTCTTCGTAATCAAGGCCTTCCTCTTGATTATACCATTGTGCGACCAAACGAGATTTATTTCGAATTGGGTAACCGTCTTCGTCACACTTGATTTTGTGCACCCATTTAGTTCCGATAATTGTTTTATCTTTAGGAGCGGGAACTAAATTCCATACATTATTGTGCATGAATTATACAAGCTCCTATTGCATTGCCATCATCCAACTTTCATCATCAAGAGCCTCGGATATATTTTTGGGAACTATTCCAGATACGGAAGCACACTGAGCCATATATTCGGTGGTTCTCCTTCGAGTTTGAACACCGTCTTCAATGTTTCCAATCACAAGATCTTTTGGATGGTCTTTGATGTGCCTCCAATCTGTAACATCCCCAAAACCATATGGGAATATTACACGCCGTAGACCCTTTCCACAAGGATCTACCAGGCTAAACATCCATAAACAACCATATGCTTGCCCGACTGTGGTCAAACAATAAAATGATACAGACCGATATGGTCACTTACACGTGAATACACAAACCGATGAGGTCACACAACCCAATCGATAAACCGACTTAAATAACATTACCCACACAGGGTCGAAATACAATACAATAAGACTGAAATCAACTCTGACAACACAACCACAAATCAAAATAACTCTCGACTCATGATTAGTATCGCAGCTCGTCATCCTCTTGTGCCAATCCTGTGACTGCTCCCCTAAATCTGCATGTACCTGGATGCAAAACAGACATTCACCCCCCGATTACTCGGGGGTTAGTAAAACTCCACTGTTTTACTAGTGCAAGTATCAAATCATACGAAATATAACAAGCAAGTAATAATCGTGAATTAAACCTAGGTAGGGAACATTGGACTGCCGTAAAGAACATTCTCAAGTACTTTATAAGGACTAGAGATATGGTTATGATGTATGGCGGTGGAGAACTGAATGTGATGGGCTTCACTGATTCGGACTTCCAAGGACATAAAGACAATTCGATGTCTACTTCTGGATACATATTTACTCTTAATGGAGGAGCATTATCTTGGCATAGCGCCAAGCAAAGTGCAACTGCTGATTCCACTTGTCAGGCTGAGTATCAAGCAGCCTCGGAGGCTTCCAAGGAAGGGTTATGGATTAAGAAGTTTCTGGGAGAACTTCTAGTGATACCATGTCCTGAGCTGCCTGTTTCGATGTACAACGACAACGACGGAGCTGTAGCGCAGGCCAAGGAGCCGAGGTTTCACAACAGCACCAAACACATTGATAGGAAGTATCATCTCGTAAGAGAATTTGTTCGCAAAGGATACATTGTGCTACAAAGAGTAGACTTAGCCGACAACGTCGCTGATCCACTGACCAAGCCACTTCCTCAGATTAGCTTGGAGCGTCATCTTGAGAACATGGGTATTAGATACCATAGTGTGTGGCATTGAGTGCAAGTGGGAGATTGTTAAAAGTATGCCCTCGAATGCCACTCAGGGGATGTATGAGTGAGGGCATTGTACTTGTTATTATGTAATTCATTATCATAAGGCAAATATATGTTTCTTTATTTACTGGTAGTTACTAGCATTCCTAACTTGTAAATATATATATAGAAACTAGTCTGTGTATTTGAGAGCAAAAACATTCCACTCCTTATTGGATAAGGGGTTCGCATCGAAAGGTTTATAACTTAAATACTTAATCGTCATAAGTCGATGAAACTTGACCGGGCGTTAAGTTTATGTGAAGACTTGTATGATGTGTTCTTTGACATGGAGAGTGCCTGTCGAACACTAATGGTTAGTGGGAGCACACATTATAGGTATGCTAATTGGATTAGTATAGTCGAACTGACTCACCCTCAATTCGTCACACGGATTTCACTCCGGGACAGTTAATGATGGAATCGAAAGGTTGTGATAGGTATTCGTGAACCTTCGACTTGAGGATTTAGTAGGGATGTGATTCTTATGTTAAGATTTTCATTAGATTAGTTCGACCCTGTAAATCAAAAGGTGGGGGTCAACCTCGACGTGCGTCTTGACGGGCAAGTAGCAGGTCCTACTGAATACCAAGATAAAATTCTTTCTCCTATTAGTGAATGGGTTATATGTCCCATGCGGTTATTGGCAGATGAGATCATAAGTATTTGGCCAAAGCATTGGAGCTAGATGTATTGGATACACGAGAGCTCGATGACCTCAATTTTCATTAACTCATTCATAGCATCAAGTACTGATAGGGTTTGACTGACCGTGACCTTATAACTTGATCGGGACATTTGGGAAAAGGGTTTATACGTATATTGTTATTCACAACAGAATGGTTCTTGAATGATTCCAATCATTCGTTCTCTGGGGTACATTGTAGGCTACCAGCCGCTAGGTGGTGCTACTACTTGGTTCCTCCTATTGTCGATCGATACGGACCTACCGAGTCGCGCAATAGGATTGAAGACGGAATGAATCGAGATTATTCTCTCATTATGAAGATTAGATATCGATATCTAAATTAGTGGGACATTATATGTCTAAATTGATTTATTGGATAAATTAATTTATGGCCTAATGAATTAAATAAATTACTGGGTGATTAATTTAATTCATGAATATAATTATTTCTTGGAGAAATTAATTATGTTATTATGTATTTGACATGATTAATTAATTGGATTAATTAATTGACATAAATATATTGGAACGGAATTGGAGTTTATCTATTTGGACTCACGAGAGTCTGAAATGGGCCGAACTCTTCCTTTCCTTTTAGATGGTCGGCCCCCCATCACCTAACTCCTCTTGGTCTTTTGTCTCCATTTTTATAATGGAAGACTTAAGACCTTAAGGGATATCAAATTTCTTTTATTTGAAAAAGGGTGATTTGATGAGACATGTTGAAGAATAAAAGTGAAGACCATCTCACTCCTTTTGGTACTTACTTTCACGGTTCAACAAGGAAAGGAGAAAGAGAGAAAATAGTTTTCTCTAAGTGTACACATTGTTCTTCATGTTCTTGAGTTTTTTCTTGGAGAAAAATTAAGACATAATTGAGAGTTTGTGAGTTATACATTTAGAGTGTAACATTTACATTTGTTAGCTCCTATAAACTTTTTCTATCCGTATCCTTGGAGGATAACGAGGTATAGTCATTCTGTTCATTTTTCCGGTGCGTAGCAAGTAGAGACGCGGTACTTTCAGCGTTGGATCATCCAAGAGCTTAGAGCGGATTAGAATCGTAGGGAGATCGCCTAAAGCTTGGGGAAATGCTATCTCGGATATCACCATTTAATCAACGGACTATGAGGGTATGTTTTCTCGTACTTTCTTATGCTTCATTTTATTTTTGTATATATGTAGCTCTATCGATCCATGTAGGGATTCAGATCGAATTAATTTTTGTTTTACCGTCTACTGGGCATTCGATTTAGGCAATGAATCCCAACATTCGAATCACAATTAAACAATCACTAACAATTCTAGTATTATTCTCTGCAGTTAAACAAACAACATACTCAAAAATCACGTTGATTCCAATATCAATATTACTCAAAAAGAACATCCTGACTGGTTCGAACTTTATGAACGATCGCGTAACTTGAGATTGTCCTCTTGATGTAAATGTTAGGGTACATATTGGAGGCGGACATCCTAAAGGCTCATGCAATAACTCAAGCCAATCAGGAAGAAGTCAACGTCCATGATAAATGGGTTAAAGACAACATAAGAGTGTGCGGAAACATGTTAGGCTCAATGACTAATGAGCTTCAACGTGATGGAATAATGCTCTAGTCCATAATAATAATAGTATCTCTATGCTTTTATTATTACATATCGTGAATAATTATTCTGCTTAACGATCATCAATTTTGTGACTTGATAGTAAAACTCGATAAAGCATATAAAAAGAATATTATTCTACAATATCCCTAGTTCTATTGAAACTAGTATGATGAGTGATAGATGACTATGTTTTACTAGTCATGGATATGAAATATCATATCATATCATAAATACATGTTTGGAACATGATATCGATATGACCCATCATGAGAATTCTTCATGGATCGCATCATAAGAATTTCTCATTATGTTATGTAATATTTAAAGTCCTTTAAACCGAATGCACTACAGTTTCCTACATAACTGGTATCATGTATTGACACCATACAAACATCATCTTTGACCGAGTGACTATAAAGTATGTTGTTGGATATAATACGAATCATGCAGAGGGATGGGAGTATCTAGAGGGGACTTATCCCTCTCATACTAGAGAGAGATATCCATGGGCCCTTGATATGTTAAATTGTGGAAATGCATGGCCATGCTCAAATATTATCAATAAAGAGTTATTGATATATATTTGATTGGACAGTTTAACTAGAAATCAAGAGATATATAATTAGCTATATAATGATGACTTGACCATGTCTTATGCTTGATTGGGATATCGTGTGGCAAGATGATTTGATATTAGTCTATAACAAGACTTATTTAGACCATCGAATTATTCATTTAAATCCGATAATCATAATGTCTAGCTATGGGCCGCTTTTGATTTGTGACTTTGATAAAATTGTTTTATGTTCACTGCCATTTTAAATGAACTTACATGGTCACACACTTAAACGAACTCGACGGGCATTTTTATCTGTTATTATTTATGTATATATATATATACTCACAGTATCAAAGGAATCAAATTCCTTGATATTGTCCCCTCCACCTTTTGACTAGAAGGGGCCATGAGACATGGAAATTGATTCCCTATGTCTTGTCTCCTAGTTGACCAAGACTTGTGAAGGAATCATATTCCTTCATATATTATATAGGAGAGAGAGGTGTAGTGAGAAGGGGCAAGAGAGAAATCTGATTTTGAGTTTTCACAACTAAAACGAAATACACATAACACTTCTAGATTTTGAAAATCGGAAGGCAGATAAGAGCTAGCACACCGATCCCGTTCGTAACTTGTTTGTTGTGTGGATACCAATAGAGGTCGTTCACAATTTTCAATGTCTGGAGGTGGTCAAACAACCTTTAACGGAAGGTAACTATCTCCACCATCGATCTTTCATAATATACATGGATCATTGGATGGGTTTTACAAATTAAATTTATTTCCGCTGCGTATTTCAACTCGTAAAACCCTAACACAACATGCCCATGAAAAGAAGACGTCTTCGAGAGCCATCTTAGTGTACGACTAAGCTCTACAGAGCATAGTCAAATTGCTATATATAAGATATCAAAGCAATTGCTCGGCTCTAGGATGAAGGAAGGAGATAGAGAGTTGGGGACAATGCTCTCAGAATGATCTTGATTATTGAGAGATTAGAAACTTTCCATTTTCATATGAATGTCTCTTTCAAACTGACCTCATCCTGCGGTCACTTTGTGACTCCTTTGCCTAACTTATCATGAACCTCAACTGCAATGATATTGCATGTAACTTAGCTAGTCTAATGAACAACCGATTGTCCAGTCTCAAATGAAGACAAGGGGAAATTAAGGTGCAGTTATCATTTCTTTTGGGCCTTGTAGGTCTAAGAATATGAAATATTTTCTAAGAGTAAGGGGGCCAAGAATACGGATGTGAAGAGATAAATTCACCACTAGAAGGGGGGTTGAATAGTGGTAATGCAGAATATTGAACTTTATCGCGAATAAAAGAAAATAGTGCGGAAAGTAAAAGACTCAAAGATTTATAGAGGTTCGGCAACTTGCCTACGTCCTCTCTCCGACTTCTTTTTCTATTGGCTCAAGAACAACCACACACTTGACTCATCTTCGATCGGTCCGAGTACAACAACCGTTGCAACCGCTTGTCTTCTATTGGTCCAAGCACAACCGCTCTCAAAATAAACTTTGTTTATCTAGTGTTCTACCGTAACTAGATAATCCTTACTTACGAATATTGGAGTGTAATCCTAACAATCCCGGATCGAAGATCCTAATAACACCGGATTAGTGACTCTTAATTCGTTTCTCTAATGCTCTTGTATGAGTGATGCAACACTCACAACCAAATGAAAGAATACAAAGTATAATAAATATTACAAGGTGTATCACTCTTTGTATCTTTCTCCTCACAACTTAGAATGCAATAATAGATAGAGACCTGAGATCAAGAATGCTTTGATTGCTTGTATACTTGAATGCTTGAAGTTGTGTATGAGATACCCAAGTCCTATGGGTATTTATAGTATCAAATCCTTCTTCATATACGGAAAAATGTATTATTAGCGTGCGCTAATAATCCTTCATAGCGTGCGCTAACGAGCTTTGACTTGACTGATCTGAACGGTCATAATATACGTCTAGCGTACGCTAGTCGGTCTTCTGTAGCGTGCGTTATCTTCGGTCAACAGGTCTTCACTTTTGACTGTTGAAACTTGTCGGTTTGTCTCCCCAACGTCTCTTTTACAACCGATAAAATGTATGTAGCGTGCGCTAGTATATATGCATTAGCGTGAGTTAACATTATTTAATGTTAGCCTTCCAGATTTTGCGGATCTCCTTTTTGACGTTTGCGTTCCAACGGATAAGTTGACTAATGGTAGGAGTTTGAATGCTTAGCGTGCGCTAACACATGTATTGTAGCGTACGCTACAACTTTTCCAAATAATGTACATTTTAGCGTACGTAATAGCTTCCTTGATTTGAGTACAGAGCCTACTGGACTACCAACATGATTTCTGGTAGCGTGCGCAAGGTTTGACATGTAACGTGTGCTAAAACCTTGTAATAGCGTACGTAAGTGTACGTCCGTAGCGTGCGCAAATGCTTTTCCTTTTTCTGTCCAGACCTTACTGTCTATCTGCCTTGAGTGCGATAGCGTGCGCTATAAATAGATGATAGTGTGCGCTAAGATTAACAGCTTAGCATGCGCTGATATTTTGTATTTTGCGCACGCTATCCATCAGGTGACTCCACTAGGCTGCAGATTACTTTCCTGACTGCAGGTGACTTTTCCCTTGATAGCGTGCGCTACCATACAGACTGTAGCGTGTGCTAAGAACATGATTTTCCTTCAATGTAGCATCTCGATGGGATAGATTTTGTTAAATGTTTTGAATACAATCATCATCAAAATACTTTGAGTCAACAATCTCCCCTTTTTTGATGATGTCAAAACATTTAATATATACCTGCAAAAACGGTGTAAAAAATTTCGAATCAAGGTAACTTGTTTGATATGTTAGTACGGTCCGGTTTTTGGAGTGTTTCTCACCCTTTTGGACATAAACAAAAAGGCATCCCCCTGTGTTGTTGCATATAAAACATGATACCAACCAAATGCCATTTGTCAAAATGAAAACACATAATTAACAAACGCAAAACTACATAATAACCAAACGAAGAGAAATGCGTATTTCATTGAAAATAGTTCAAGCATTACACATAAATATCCAAGGCACGAGACATCAAAAACATATGAAATAAAAGTCTCTACAACGAGAATCAATGTCCTAAAACTAGGGTGCGTGCTCGGATGAGGACGGTGGAAGCGGGAATAATGGATGAGTGAAGCGAATGAAGTCTTCAAGTAGCCCGCGCACTCCTTGAACTTCGGAGCGAAGAGAACGAATGTCTTCACGGATCTCCATTTGTGAAGTCTTGATGCTGCGCATCCGTGAGACGAAGTCACTCTCCTCTTCCTCGGTAAGAGTCTCTCGCATCGGACGCTTTCCCTTAGAAGTGGGCTTCCTCACGAATTCTCCGGTTTGCATTTACCGAAGGGTGTGAGGTCCTCGTCGAGAGATTCGCTCTTCCGATGTCGGCATACGAGTCCCTTTCTCCACTTGGTCGTTTTCATGAAGATATGGAAAGAGGATCCAGCCCTGGTTGATCATTCGGACATAGTACATGGCTTTGAGCAAGTAATCCGAGATCTCATGGCCGAGTGAAATGGAACGGCTTTGTCCTTAGTCAAGTCCACGTGATGAAATTTGAAGATCACTGTTAGGATGGAACCATACGGCATTCCTTGCTTGCGGGACCGTGAAGCGTAATTCTTCGACCGAAATAGGTCGCCCTTAACTTTCATCCAACTTGTGACAATCGCGGCAAAATCAACTTTGTCATCGTTTAGCACTCGGTACACAACATGTTTATTGACTCCGACTAACTTATGCTGCGTGTTAACTTTGGGCATTATGCATTTTGTGAGTGCAACCAAAAGAAGTCGAATGTTAATCCCGAAATCGTTGTTCTCGAAAGCCTCGTCGGTGATGTTGATTACGCCTTTCGAACTCGAAATTCCTTGACAACAATCTCCCTAACTCCAGACTCCTCAGTGATCGAATTCCCATAACACGAAAAACCATCGGACGACAAACCAAAAAGTTGAGACAAAATCTCTGAAGAGACTTTCACTACCGTTCCTCCAACCAAACTCCCTAAAACTAGAGATGAGGAACCTTCACTCTCGAATGTGAAGGTTCACATAAAATTCACGAACAAGCTTGGGAAAGATAGGTTCCTTACATTCAACAAAGCGAGCAATACCAACAGAGGAGAAAAAATTAGAGATGACAACATTCGCCCGTTCCAGGCTTGGAAAATTGAAGAAGTAACAGTCCGTCAATTGTTCCTGAGGAAGAATTTCAGAAAAGACCTTCGACGCGGTATATGACACGAAGCGGGATGTGTCGTATTCTGGCTCGCGAGGTCGTTTTGCGTTTCTGTAAGTCTTCTCCATAGCTTTGCGGCCCTTGCTCGACATAAATCTGAAAGGAATTGAAAGATTGAAGAAGGAATCGGGATTTGAATGAGTCGGTTTTACGGCTAGGGTTCTTGCTGAAAGGGGATCTGGAGTGTTTGCATACGTTATGAAATGGTGGGAATGTTTCTGGGCTGAACAGGGTTTATATAGTGAGCTGAGCCGGTTTAATTAGCGTACGCAAAGGGTGTATAATTAGCGTACGTTAAGAATATATGGGTAGCTCACTGGACTGTCCAGTAGCATATGAGAAGATTTTAATTAGCGCACACAAGTGATAAGGGATTAGCGTACGCTAGCGAAGACAAAATTTAGCGCGTTAAAGAATGAAGCTAGCGCGCGCTAGCGAATGGAACGTTTCAAAGATATTGATCTCTCGAGTAGAAAAATAATTTCAAAAATTATCTAGATGTCCCATACCGAGTTGTAGACGAATATTATTAAATGATTTCTTGGGAAGAGGTTTCGTAAATATATCAGCAAGTTGGTCCTTTGTCCCGACAAAAATTAAGCACATATCTTTCTTTTGAACATGATCGTGTAAAAAATGATGTCTAATATCTATATGCTTAGTTCTACTATACAACACGGGATTTTTACTCAAATTAATAGCACTAATATTATCACATAATATAGGGGTATTTTCAAAATAAATGCCGTAATCGCGGAGTTGATTTTTAATCCATAGTACCTGAGCACAGGCACTCCCTGCAGCAACGTATTCGGCCTCAGCTGTAGACAACGCTACACTGGTTTGCTTTTTACTTCCCCAAGATATTAAGCATGAACCGATGAAATGACATGTACCACTAGTACTCTTTTTATCAGTTTTGCATCCGCCAAAATCGGCGTCACTATATGCAATCAAATTAAAGTCCAAGCAAGAGGGATACCATAGACCTAGTCCGATGATCCCATTCAAGTAACGAAAAATGAGTTTACAAGCAATTAAATGTGATTCCTTAGGATTAGCTTGGAATCGAGCACATAAACATGTAGCAAATATTATGTTTGGCCTAGAAGCAGTCAAATATAGCAAAGATCCGATCATACCTCGATATAATTTTTGATCTACGAATTTGCCATTTTCATCTTTTTCAAGCTTTAATGATGAGGATATTGGCGTTGAAATCACTTTGCTACTCTCCATTTTGAATTTCTTTAGGAGATCGTTTGAGTACTTTGTTTGATGAATAAAGATTCCATTTTCGCATTGCTTGATTTGAAGCCCGAGGAAGAACGTTAATTCTCCCATCATACTCATTTCGAACTCTCCCTTCATAAGATTAGAGAAGTCTTGGCACAATGATTCGTTAGTAGCTCCAAAAACAATTTCATCAACATAGATTTGGCAAACAAGTATATCATTATTCAATATTTTCACAAACAGGGTATTATCGACTTTACCTCCTTTATAATCATTTGCAATTAAAAATTGACTTAAACGATCATACCATGCTCGGGGTGCTTGTTTCAACCCGTAAAGTGCCTTGTTGAGCTTGTAGACATGATCCGGAAATTGATGATCTTCAAAACCGGGAGGTTGCTTGACATAGACTTCTTCTTGAATGTAGCCATTCACGAATGCTCTTTTCACATCCATTTGAAGTAGTTTGATCTTTTTGTGAGCGAAAAATGCACATAACAAACGGATGGCTTCGAGTCGAGCCATGGGAGAAAAACTTTCTTCGTAATCAAGGCCTTCCTCTTGATTATACCATTGTGCGACCAAACGAGATTTATTTCGAATTGGGTAACCGTCTTCGTCACACTTGATTTTGTGCACCCATTTAGTTCCGATAATTGTTTTATCTTTAGGAGCGGGAACTAAATTCCATACATTATTGTGCATGAATTATACAAGCTCCTAGTGCATTGCCATCATCCAACTTTCATCATCAAGAGCCTCGGATATATTTTTGGGAACTATTCCAGATACGGAAGCACAATGAGCCATATATTCGGTGGTTCTCCTTCGAGTTTGAACACCGTCTTCAATGTTTCCAATCACAAGATCTTTTGGATGGTCTTTGATGTGCCTCCAATCTGTAACATCCCCAAAACCATATGGGAATATTACACGCCGTAGACCCTTTCCACAAGGATCTACCAGGCTAAACATCCATAAACAACCAAATGCTTGCCCGACCAGGGTCAAACAATAAAATGATACAGACCGATATGGTCACTTACACGTGAATACACAAACCGATGAGGTCACACAACCCAATCGATAAAACTGACTTAAATAACATTACCCACACAGGGGTCGAAATACAATACAGCGGAAGACTGAAATCAACTCTGACAACACAACCACAAATCAAAATAACTCTCGACTCATGATTAGTATCGCATCTCGTCATCCTCTTGTGCCAATCCTGTGACTGCTCCCCTAAATATGCATGTACCTGGATGCAAAACAGACATTCACCCCCCGATTACTCGGGGGTTAGTAAAACTCCACTGTTTTACTAGTGCAAGTATCAAATCATACGAAATATAACAAGCAAGTAATAATCGTGAATTAAACCTAGGTAGGGAACATTGGACTGCCGTAAAGAACATTCTCAAGTACTTTATAAGGACTAGAGATATGGTTATGATGTATGGCGGTGGAGAACTGAATGTGATGGGCTTCACTGATTCGGACTTCCAAGGACATAAAGACGATTCGATGTCTACTTCTGGATACATATTTACTCTTAATGGAGGAGCATTATCTTGGCATAGCGCCAAGCAAAGTGCAACTGCTGATTCCACTTGTCAGGCTGAGTATCAAGCAGCCTCGGAGGCTTCCAAGGAAGGGTTATGGATTAAGAAGTTTCTGGGAGAACTTCTAGTGATACCATGTCCTGAGCTGCCTGTTTCGATGTACAACGACAACGACGGAGTCAGAGCGCAGGCCAAGGAGCCGAGGTTTCACAACAGCACCAAACACATTGATAGGAAGTATCATCTCGTAAGAGAATTTGTTCGCAAAGGATACATTGTGCTACAAAGAGTAGACTTAGCCGAAAACGTCGCTGATCCACTGACCAAGCCACTTCCTCAGATTAGCTTGGAGCGTCATCTTGAGAACATGGGTATTAGATACCATAGTGTGTGGCATTGAGTGCAAGTGGGAGATTGTTAAAAGTATGCCCTCGAATGCCACTCAGGGGATGTATGAGTGAGGGCATTGTACTTGTTATTATGTAATTCATTATCATAAGGCAAATATATGTTTCTTTATTTACTGGTAGTTACTAGCATTCCTAACTTGTAAATATATATATAGAAACTAGTCTGTGTATTTGAGAGCAAAAACATTCCACTCCTTATTGGATAAGGGGTTCGGCACTGGAAAGGTTTATAACTTAAATACTTAATCGTTCGCAAGTCGATGAAACTTGACTGGGCGTTAAGTTTATGTGAAGACTTGTATGATGTGTTCTTTGACATGGAGAGTGCCTGTCGAACACTAATGGTTAGTGGGAGCACACATTATAGGTATGCTAATTGGATTAGTATAGTCGAACTGACTCACCCTCAATTCGTCAGACGGATTTCACTCCGGGACAGTTAATGATGGAATCGAAAGGTTGTGATAGGTATTCGTGAACCTTAGACTTGAGGATTTAGTAGGGATGTGATTCTTATGTTAAGATTTTCATTAGATTAGTTCGACCCTGTAAATCAAAAGGTGGGGGTCAACCTCGACGTGCGTCTTGACGGGCAAGTAGCAGGTCCTACTGAATACCAAGATAAAATTCTTTCTCCTATTAGTGAATGGGTTATATGTCCCATGCGGTTATTGGCAGATGAGATCATAAGTATTTGGCCAAAGCATTGGAGCTAGATGTATTGGATACACGAGAGCTCGATGACCTCAATTTTCATTAACTCATTCATAGCATCAAGTACTGATAGGGTTTGACTGACCGTGACCTTATAACTTGATCGGGACATTTGGGAAAAGGGTTTATACGTATATTGTTATTCACAACAGAATGGTTCTTGAATGATTCCAATCATTCGTTCTCAGTTGGGGTACATTGTAGGCTACCAGGCTGGCTAGGTGGTGCTACTACTCTTTGGTTCCTCCTATTGCTGACTGATACGGACCTACCGAGTCGCGCAATAGGATTGAAGACGGAATGAATCGAGATTATTCTCTCATTATGAAGATTAGATATTGGATATCTAAATTAGTGGGACATTATATGTCTAAATTGATTTATTGGATAAATTAATTTATGGCCTAATGAATTAAATAAATTACTGGGTGATTAATTTAATTCATGAATATAATTATTTCTTGGAGAAATTAATTATGTTATTATGTATTTGACATGATTAATTAATTGGATTAATTAATTGACATAAATATATTGGAACGGAATTGGAGTTTATCTATTTGGACTCACGAGAGTCTGAAATGGGCCGAACTCTTCCTTTCCTTTTAGATGGTCAGCCCCCCATCACCTAACTCCTCTTGGTCTTTTGTCTCCATTTTTATAATGGAAGACTTAAGACCTTAAGGGATATCAAATTTCTTTTATTTGAAAAAGGGTGATTTGATGAGACATGTTGAAGAATAAAAGTGAAGACCATCTCACTCCTTTTGGTACTTACTTTCACGGTTCAACAAGGAAAGGAGAAAGAGAGAAAATAGTTTTCTCTAAGTGTACACATTGTTCTTCATGTTCTTGAGTTTTTTCTTGGAGAAAAATTAAGACATAATTGAGAGTTTGTGAGTTATACATTTAGAGTGTAACATTTACATTTGTTAGCTCCTATAACCTTGTTCTATCCGTATCCTTGGAGGATAACGAGGTATAGTCATTCTGTTCATTTTTCCGGTGCGTAGCAAGTAGAGACGCGGTACTTTCAGCGTTGGATCATCCAAGAGCTTAGAGCGGATTAGAATCGTAGGGAGATCGCCTAAAGCTTGGGGAAATGCTATCTCGGATATCACCATTTAATCAACGGACTATGAGGGTATGTTTTCTCGTACTTTCTTATGCTCTATTTTATTTTTGTATATATGTAGCTCTATCGATCCATGTAGGGATTCAGATCGAATTAATTTTTGTTTTACCACTTCCGCTGGGCATTCGATTTAGGCAATGAATCCCAACATTCGAATCACAATTAAACAATCACTAACAATTCTAGTATTATTCTCTGCAGTTAAACAAACAACATACTCAAAAATCACGTTGATTCCAATATCAATATTACTCAAAAAGAACATCCTGACTGGTTCGAACTTTATGAACTGACTGCAGAACTTGAGATTGTCCTCTTGATGTAAATGTTAGGGTACATATTGGAGGCGGACATCCTAAAGGCTCATGCAATAACTCAAGCCAATCAGGAAGAAGTCAACGTCCATGATAAATGGGTTAAAGACAACATAAGAGTGTGCGGAAACATGTTAGGCTCAATGACTAATGAGCTTCAACGTGATGGAATAATGCTCTAGTCCATAATAATAATAGTATCTCTATGCTTTTATTATTACATATCGTGAATAATTATTCTGCTTAACGATCATCAATTTTGTGACTTGATAGTAAAACTCGATAAAGCATATAAAAAGAATATTATTCTACAATATCCCTAGTTCTATTGAAACTAGTATGATGAGTGATAGATGACTATGTTTTACTAGTCATGGATATGAAATATCATATCATATCATAAATACATGTTTGGAACATGATATTGGATATGACCCATCATGAGAATTCTTCATGGATCGCATCATAAGAATTTCTCATTATGTTATGTAATATTTAAAGTCCTTTAAACCGAATGCACTACAGTTTCCCACATAACTGGTATCATGTATTGACACCATACAAACATCATCTTTGACCGAGTGACTATAAAGTATGTTGTTGGATATAATACGAATCATGCAGAGGGATGGGAGTATCTAGAGGGGACTTATCCCTCTCATACTAGAGAGAGATATCCATGGGCCCTTGATATGTTAAATTGTGGAAATGCATGGCCATGCTCAAATATTATCAATAAAGAGTTATTGATATATATTTGATTGGACAGTTTAACTAGAAATCAAGAGATATATAATTAGCTATATAATGATGACTTGACCATGTCTTATGCTTGATTGGGATATCGTGTGGCAAGATGATTTGATATTAGTCTATAACAAGACTTATTTAGACCATCGAATTATTCATTTAAATCCGATAATCATAATGTCTAGCTATGGGCCGCTTTTGATTTGTGACTTTGATAAAATTGTTTTATGTTCACTGCCATTTTAAATGAACTTACATGGTCACACACTTAAACGAACTCGACGGGCATTTTTATCTGTTATTATTTATGTATATATATATATATATATATATATATATATATATATATATATACTCACAGTATCAAAGGAATCAAATTCCTTGATATTGTCCCCTCCACCTTTTGACTAGAAGGGGCCATGAGACATGGAAATTGATTCCCTATGTCTTGTCTCCTAGTTGACCAAGACTTGTGAAGGAATCATATTCCTTCATATATTATATAGGAGAGAGAGGTGTAGTGAGAAGGGGCAAGAGAGAAATCTGATTTTGAGTTTGCACAACTAAAACGAAATACACATAACACTTCTAGATTTTGAAAATCGGAAGGCAGATAAGAGCTAGCACACCGATCCCGTTCGTAACTTGTTTTTTGTGTGGATACCAATAGAGGTCGTTCAAAATTTTCAATGTCTAGAGGTGGTCAAACAACCTTTAACGGAAGGTAACTATCTCCACCATCGATCTTTCATAATATACATGGATCATTGGATGGGTTTTACAAATTAAATTTATTTCCGCTGCGTATTTCAACTCGTAAAACCCTAACACAACATGCCCATGAAAAGAAGACGTCTTCGAGAGCCATCTTAGTGTACCTGACTAAGCTCTACAGAGAGCATAGTCAAATTGCTATATATAAGATATCAAAGCAATTGCTCGGCTCTAGGATGAAGGAAGGAGATAGAGAGTTGGGGACAATGCTCTCAGAATGATCTTGATTATTGAGAGATTAGAAACTTTCCATTTTCATATGAATGCCTCTTTCAAACTGACCTCATCCTGCGGTCACTTTGTGACTCCTTTGCCTAACTTATCATGAACCTCAACTGCAATGATATTGCATGTAACTTAGCTAGTCTAATGAACAAGCGCGATTGTCCAGTCTCAAATGAAGACAAGGGGAAATTAAGGTGCGATTATCATTTCTTTTGGGCCTTGTAGGTCTAAGAATATGAAATATTTTCTAAGAGTAAGGGGGCCAAGAATACGGATGTGAAGAGATAAATTCACCACTAGAAGGGGGGTTGAATAGTGGTAATGCGGAATATTGAACTTTCTCGCGAATAAAAGAAAATAGTGCGGAAAGTAAAAGACTCAAAGATTTATAGAGGTTCGGCAACTTGCCTACGTCCTCTCTCCGACTTCTTTTTCTATTGGCTCAAGAACAACCACACACTTGACTCATCTTCGATCGGTCCGAGTACAACAACCGTTGCAACCGCTTGTCTTCTATTGGTCCAAGCACAACCGCTCTCAAAATAAACTTTGTTTATCTAGTGTTCTACCGTAACTAGATAATCCTTACTTACGAATATTGGAGTGTAATCCTAACAATCCCGGATCGAAGATCCTAATAACACCGGATTAGTGACTCTTAATTCGTTTCTCTAATGCTCTTGTATGAGTGATGCAACACTCACAACCAAATGAAAGAATACAAAGTATAATAAATATGACAAGGTGTATCACTCTTTGTATCTTTCTCCTCACAACTTAGAATGCAATAATAGATAGAGACCTGAGATCAAGAATGCTTTGATTGCTTGTATACTTGAATGCTTGAAGTTGTGTATGAGATACCCAAGTCCTATGGGTATTTATAGTATCAAATCCTTCTTCATATACGGAAAAATGTATTATTAGCGTGCGCTAATAATCCTTCATAGCGTGCGCTAACGAGCTTTGACTTGACTGATCTGAATGGTCATAATATACGTCTAGCGTACGCTAGTCGGTCTTCTGTAGCGTGCGTTATCGTCGGTCAACAGGTCTTCACTTTTGACTGTTGAAACTTGTCGGTTTGTCTCCCCAACGTCTCTTTTACAACCGATAAAATGTATGTAGCGTGCGCTAGTGTATATGCATTAGCGTGAGTTAACATTATTTAATGTTAGCCTTCCAGATTTTGCGGATCTCCTTTTTGACGTTTGCGTTCCAACGGATAAGTTGACTAATGGTAGGAGTTTGAATGCTTAGCGTGCGCTAACACATGTATTGTAGCGTACGCTACAACTTTTCCAAATAATGTACATTTTAGCGTACGTAATAGCTTCCTTGATTTGAGTACAGAGCCTACTGGACTACCAACATGATTTCTGGTAGCGTGCGCAAGGTTTGACATGTAACGTGTGCTAAAACCTTGTAATAGCGTACGTAAGTGTACGTCCGTAGCGTGCGCAAATGCTTTTCCTTTTTCTGTCCAGACCTTACTGTCTATCTGCCTTGAGTGCGATAGCGTGCGCTATAAATAGATGATAGTGTGCGCTAAGATTAACAGCTTAGCATGCGCTGATATTTTGTATTTTGCGCACGCTATCCATCAGGTGACTCCACTAGGCTGCAGATTACTTTCCTGACTGCAGGTGACTTTTCCCTTGATAGCGTGCGCTACCATACAGACTGTAGCGTGTGCTAAGAACATGATTTTCCTTCAATGTAGCATCTCGATGGGATAGATTTTGTTAAATGTTTTGAATACAATCATCATCAAAATACTTTGAGTCAACAATCTCCCCTTTTTTGATGATGTCAAAACATTTAATATATACCTGCAAAAACGGTGTAAAAAATTTCGAATCAAGGTAACTTGTTTGATATGTTAGTACGGTCCGGTTTTTGGAGTGTTTCTCACCCTTTTGGACATAAACAAAAAGGCATCCCCCTGTGTTGTTGCATATAAAACATGATACCAACCAAATGCCATTTGTCAAAATGAAAACACATAATTAACAAACGCAAAACTACATAAAAACCAAACGAAGAGAAATGCGTATTTCATTGAAAATAGTTCAAGCATTACACATAAATATCCAAGGCACGAGACATCAAAAACATATGAAATAAAAGTCTCTACAACGAGAATCAATGTCCTAAAACTAGGGTGCGTGCTCGGATGAGGACGGTGGAAGCGGGAATAATGGATGAGTGAAGCGAATGAAGTCTTCAAGTAGCCCGCGCACTCCTTGAACTTCGGAGCGAAGAGAACGAATGTCTTCACGGATCTCCATTTGTGAAGTCTTGATGCTGCGCATCCGTGAGACGAAGTCACTCTCCTCTTCCTCGGTAAGAGTCTCTCGCATCGGACGCTTTCCCTTAGAAGTGGGCTTCCTCACGAATTCTCCGGTTTGCATTTACCGAAGGGTGTGAGGTCCTCGTCGAGAGATTCGCTCTTCCGATGTCGGCATACGAGTCCCTTTCTCCACTTGGTCGTTTTCATGAAGATATGGAAAGAGGATCCAGCCCTGGTTGATCATTCGGACATAGTACATGGCTTTGAGCAAGTAATCCGAGATCTCATGGCCGAGTGAAATGGAACGGCTTTGTCCTTAGTCAAGTCCACGTGATGAAATTTGAAGATCACTGTTAGGATGGAACCATACGGCATTCCAGCCTTGCGGGACCGTGAAGCGTAATTCTTCGACCGAAATAGGTCGCCCTTAACTTTCATCCAACTTGTGACAATCGCGGCAAAATCAACTTTGTCATCGTTTAGCACTCGGTACACAACATGTTTATCGACTCCGACTAACTTATGCTGCGTGTTAACTTTGGGCATTATGCATTTTGTGAGTGCAACCAAAAGAAGTCGAATGTTAATCCCGAAATCGTTGTTCTCGAAAGCCTCGTCGGTGATGTTGATTACGCCTTTCGAACTCAGAAATTCCTTGACAACAATCTCCCTAACTCCAGACTCCTCAGTGATCGAATTCCCAGAACACGAAAAACCATCGGACGACAAACCAAAAAGTTGAGACAAAATCTCTGAAGAGACTTTCACTACCGTTCCTCCAACCAAACTCCCTAAAACTAGAGATGAGGAACCTTCACTCTCAGTAATGTGAAGGTTCACATAAAATTCACGAACAAGCTTGGGAAAGATAGGTTCCTTACATTCAACAAAGCGAGCAATACCAACAGAGGAGAAAAAATTAGAGATGACAACATTCGCCCGTTCCAGGCTTGGAAAATTGAAGAAGTAACAGTCCGTCAATTGTTCCTGAGGAAGAATTTCAGAAAAGACCTTCGACGCGGTATATGACACGAAGCGGGATGTGTCGTATTCTGGCTCGCGAGGTCGTTTTGCGTTTCTGTAAGTCTTCTCCATAGCTTTGCGGCCCTTGCTCGACATAAATCTGAAAGGAATTGAAAGATTGAAGAAGGAATCGGGATTTGAATGAGTCGGTTTTACGGCTAGGGTTCTTGCTGAAAGGGGATCTGGAGTGTTTGCATACGTTATGAAATGGTGGGAATGTTTCTGGGCTGAACAGGGTTTATATAGTGAGCTGAGCCGGTTTAATTAGCGTACGCAAAGGGTGTATAATTAGCGTACGTTAAGAATATATGGGTAGCTCACTGGACTGTCCAGTAGCATATGAGAAGATTTTAATTAGCGCACACAAGTGATAAGGGATTAGCGTACGCTAGCGAAGACAAAATTTAGCGCGCGTTAAAAGAATGAAGCTAGCGCGCGCTAGCGAATGGAACGTTTCAAAGATATTGATCTCTCGAGTAGAAAAATAATTTCAAAAATTATCTAGATGTCCCATACCGAGTTGTAGACGAATATTATTAAATGATTTCTTGGGAAGAGGTTTCGTAAATATATCAGCAAGTTGGTCCTTTGTCCCGACAAAAATTAAGCACATATCTTTCTTTTGAACATGATCGTGTAAAAAATGATGTCTAATATCTATATGCTTAGTTCTACTATACAACACGGGATTTTTACTCAAATTAATAGCACTAATATTATCACATAATATAGGGGTATTTTCAAAATAAATGCCGTAATCGCGGAGTTGATTTTTAATCCATAGTACCTGAGCACAGGCACTCCCTGCAGCAACGTATTCGGCCTCAGCTGTAGACAACGCTACACTGGTTTGCTTTTTACTTCCCCAAGATATTAAGCATGAACCGATGAAATGACATGTACCACTAGTACTCTTTTTATCAGTTTTGCATCCGCCAAAATCGGCGTCACTATATGCAATCAAATTAAAGTCCAAGCAAGAGGGATACCATAGACCTAGTCCGATGATCCCATTCAAGTAACGAAAAATGAGTTTACAAGCAATTAAATGTGATTCCTTAGGATTAGCTTGGAATCGAGCACATAAACATGTAGCAAATATTATGTTTGGCCTAGAAGCAGTCAAATATAGCAAAGATCCGATCATACCTCGATATAATTTTTGATCTACGAATTTGCCATTTTCATCTTTTTCAAGCTTTAATGATGAGGACATTGGCGTTGAAATCACTTTGCTACTCTCCATTTTGAATTTCTTTAGGAGATCGTTTGAGTACTTTGTTTGATGAATAAAGATTCCATTTTCGCATTGCTTGATTTGAAGCCCGAGGAAGAACGTTAATTCTCCCATCATACTCATTTCGAACTCTCCCTTCATAAGATTAGAGAAGTCTTGGCACAATGATTCGTTAGTAGCTCCAAAAACAATTTCATCAACATAGATTTGGCAAACAAGTATATCATTATTCAATATTTTCACAAACAGGGTATTATCGACTTTACCTCCTTTATAATCATTTGCAATTAAAAATTGACTTAAACGACCATACCATGCTCGGGGTGCTTGTTTCAACCCGTAAAGTGCCTTGTTGAGCTTGTAGACATGATCCGGAAATTGATGATCTTCAAAACCGGGAGGTTGCTTGACATAGACTTCTTCTTGAATGTAGCCATTCACGAATGCTCTTTTCACATCCATTTGAAGTAGTTTGATCTTTTTGTGAGCGAAAAATGCACATAACAAACGGATGGCTTCGAGTCGAGCCATGGGAGAAAAACTTTCTTCGTAATCAAGGCCTTCCTCTTGATTATACCATTGTGCGACCAAATGAGATTTATTTCGAATTGGGTAACCGTCTTAAATCTGATTGATTTTGTGCACCCATTTAGTTCCGATAATTGTTTTATCTTTAGGAGCGGGAACTAAATTCCATACATTATTGTGCATGAATTATACAAGCTCCTATTGCATTGCCATCATCCAACTTTCATCATCAAGAGCCTCGGATATATTTTTGGGAACTATTCCAGATACGGAAGCACAATGAGCCATATATTCGGTGGTTCTCCTTCGAGTTTGAACACCGTCTTCAATGTTTCCAATCACAAGATCTTTTGGATGGTCTTTGATGTGCCTCCAATCTGTAACATCCCCAAAACCATATGGGAATATTACACGCCGTAGACCCTTTCCACAAGGATCTACCAGGCTAAACATCCATAAACAACCAAATGCTTGCCCGACCAGGGTCAAACAATAAAATGATACAGACCGATATGGTCACTTACACGTGAATACACAAACCGATGAGGTCACACAACCCAATCGATAAAACTGACTTAAATAACATTACCCACACAGGGGTCGAAATACAATACAGCGGAAGACTGAAATCAACTCTGACAACACAACCACAAATCAAAATAACTCTCGACTCATGATTAGTATCGCAGCTCGTCATCCTCTTGTGCCAATCCTGTGACTGCTCCCCTAAATCTGCATGTACCTGGATGCAAAACAGACATTCACCCCCCGATTACTCGGGGGTTAGTAAAACTCCACTGTTTTACTAGTGCAAGTATCAAATCATACGAAATATAACAAGCAAGTAATAATCGTGAATTAAATATGACAATCAAGTATCAAAATATCCCCGGGAGTTTTTCACAAGGAAAGATAATCTATGAAGCATTCGAAAATAAGATTATCACCTCGGGAATTTTAGAATTTCAAAACCTTTCGAAAATATTAGGGTCTTAACCCAAAACTCAAAATTGTATTTCAACAATTTACAGTACGAAAACATTTCCATAAATCTCATGGGGCTCGGCCCAACATTCTTTCTTAAAACTTTTCCTTTAAAAACTTTGATTTGAAAAGTATCATGCTCATGACACTGTGATCCACTGTCACGTGTCTCCGTAGGTTCAACAATCCGCACGGACTACATCACGCACAATTAAACAAACATAATCAATTCCGACACCGTGATCCACTATCACGTGTCTCCGTAGGTTCAACAACCCACACGGACTATTAACCAAACATAACCAATTCCGACACCGTGATCCACTGTCACATGTCTCCGTAGGTTCAACAACCCACACGGACTATTAACCAAACATAACCAATTCCGACATCGTGATCCACTGTCACGTGTCTCCATAGGTTCAACAACCCACACGGACTATTAACCAAACATAACCAATTCCGACACCGTGATCTACTGTCACGTGTCTCCGTAGGCATAACAACCTGCACGGACTATATCAATCACAACAATCACACACACAGTACTGACGCCGTAGTCCACTGCCACGTGTCACCGTAAGCCCCGTCGAGCTCACCCGGTTGGACGCACTGTGTCCGAAACTCATGGTCCACTGCCATGCGTTATCGTAGGCCTCGTCAGACCAGCACGATTGGACCTCAGTACCTCAGTAAGTTCTGATCCCGTAGTCCACTGCCACGAATCCTCGTAGGTCCCGTCGAACCAACACGAGTGAACTTAGCGGTCACACACATATTCACATTCACATTACATACAACAATGAGCACAATTAATCAATCACCTTGATCACCACAAAATCGTACATTGCACGCACATAACACAACCTCGACACTCGCAACAACTATCATCAATCAACGACATTTAACCAACATAACACACATTCGGTACACAATACATTGCACAACCAAGTGTACAACCATCCCATATGTACGTCGCATTCCTGCACAAATGGCACAACGCCTAACATGTATACTGATATAACACTATTATCACAAAGCCTTCAAATTACGGAAAACACAACCAACTCAAACGGAACATATTTACGAAGGCAAGCAAAGTCATCATACATCTCATACGTAATTACTAGTCGCAAGATACAAGTCGTATAGTAAGATACTTGCCTTAATAACCGCTACCGAACGCTCCGAAGAACACGGTTCGACCGGGAAGCTCGAACCCCAAAGAAGGCAACGAACGGAAGGGTTCCGACTCGAGTTCTTCACAAGAATTCGTTCCTAAGTCACAACGATATCAATTCAATCACAATTCTTCGAAAGCGTATGGAACTTCCCAAGTTCTACCCATTGAAGCATTTTATCGGACACTTTGAAGGCGTAGTCCAATTCAATCGATTATTCAAAGAAATACTCAAATCCGTTCCACAAAACTTCAAGGGTATTGAATGATTATGAGTTTACAATCAAGTTTCATTAGCAATCTGAATCAAAACAAAGAAAATCGGCCAAAACACCAAGAAACCCCAAGAACATCCAAAAACCAAAAGTTTAGGTGTTCTTACCTTCGATCCGGGTGGAAGATGATGTTAATCCATGATTCCAACTTCCAAAACATGTTTATATAAGTTGATTATACTCAAAACCATCGATCTATGGTGAAAAATCGCGGAAGGAATGAAGAAAAGTGGAAAATGCCCGATATGACTCGGTCCAGGCCTTAAATAGCCGGACACTGCCAGACGCTTACGTACGTAACCGGTAGGGCCCTTACGTACGTAACCGGCCATGGCCGAAGTCTCTGCCCAGAAATGCCGGCATCATTACGTACGTAACCGGCCGAGCCTTACGTACGTAACCGGACTTACGTACGTAACTGCCGAGCACTACCGGCCGTAACTCGGCCAGTGCTGGCCTGGGCCCAGACTGCCCGGCCATGACTCGGCCGGGGCCAACTCCGACGGCCCGAGCGACCCCGAAACCCGAACCTGAATACGAATCGAAGATACGGTTACGAAGTACTCGCAAAGACGAATCCGAACACTAAGAGAACACACGATTCCGACCACCCGAGGGCTCAAAATTCGACAACGGAAGTAATTACCCCAAACTTTGGGAAATTACGAAAATGGCCCAAAACGCCCGAAAATCACGATACGTGATCGAATAACCAAACCGAAGTTCACAACATGTCTAACAAAGTTAAACGGACTTACGGGAAACTCGAAACATCAGTTTTGAACGAGATTCGCAAGAATCGAACTCAAGTGCGGAAAAGTCGCTAAAAAGCTCGGAACTCAGCAAAACGATACCGAAACGAACTCGGATGACAAAAAGCATAGAATTAATCATTCTCAGAATGACGAAACGGTCATGACAGAGTCGTCAAAACGGACTCCGGCCGAAAAAAGAAATTTACCGAAAATCGAAAATTGCGGATATTACATTTTACCCTTCTTAAAAGAAGTTTCATCCCGAAACTTAAAACAAGTAGGGAGAAGAAATATCCCGCCGGAAAAACTCAACGAGATCACACAAGAAGCACGTAACTCATGCCCAACGGAGAAACGTTACAAGCAACGCAATGGAATATACGGCGTGAAAACACGCTCCACGACGACCAACACGACGCCACCGGTAGAGACATAATAAAATCAACAAGTGACAAGTGTCATCAAACATATAATACAATCGAGTCGATTATCTGAACAATCACAAAACACAACGAACAAAAATCAATACGATTGACCAACCCAACGGTTCATCAATCAAAACGCGAGCCAAATACTGAACAAATACGGAATTCCACCGCCCAAGGGTTGGAAGATCGAAACGAGACTAATCTCGAACTTAAGGGAATTACGAAGGAGTCTGAACGTTCAACAATCACAAAACGAGATCAACATAAACTGATCAATCAAACGATCGAACCACAACGATCGAGACAACAAAAATCGAACAATCACGTTCGAATCACGAAGAACAATAAAATTCAAACAACAACTCCAAGGTTCACATCTCGACTCGAGACAATATATGATCCGGTGAAAACAACATGTGCCTTCACATAAGATCTACAGGAAAGGGAATAGAAATTGAAAAATTACAACAACAAACGAGTTATTCCGAAACAATACCACGCTCGTTCGATCAACAAAAGCAAGAGGCAGGACAAGCTCAGAAAATGTCAACGAACATAAACTAGTCGACAGAGTCGAAAATACAGAAGTTCAAAATCCGATCCACTTCGAATAAAAGAACTAATAGAACCGAAAGATGTTACTTCCGAATATAGTTCACAAGAATCGAACCGGACTCGGAAATGTCACAGCGATAACCAGATCGACCCAAAACAAGATCACAGCTCGTTCGAACGACGAAACCGAAATACAGAACAAGTCCAGAAAGTATCAACAAACACGAGCGAGTCGATAGACCTGAGAAAGAGGAAATACAGAAGTCAAAACGATACGGGCATTACATTCGACCTCTTATAAAAGAAATGTCATTCCCGCAACTCACAACAACTGGAGTAAGGTGACAACACAAAAAGCAAACGACATAAACATCTCCCATGGGCCTCTCAGATCCGATCCTCATATCTGTACTGAAGTTCGCGCCCCGAAAGACTCGGAACCCAACTCGCAAAACTGGATCCTGTGACGAGAAAAATAATTGGTACGTGTATGCCCCCAGCACACCACGGTTGAAACACCTAGGCTCGGCATACCGAAAATACAACTGCTAGGTACAATGGAATATAACGTCGCAAAACAACAAACCGGAGATGCCAACTTGGCACAACAAAGAATCATAACATATATCATATACAACGATTACCATCGTAAAGTAATACACACACAAACACTACAACAACGACGGTATCATTTGGCGACCTCAACGGCCCGAACGATAACCAGCACATAATTACAAACATTATGAAACAATCACACATGTACACAAACATACAAACCCAAGCTTCAACATCTCACACTCGTGTGACAACACGCAAATCGCCACGAGGCGATAAACAGTAAACACCAGTTCACGCCTCTCACAGAGGGCTAGTACAATAATTGCGTGGCAACGCCTCGACGTTCATGCCACCAATTCGACCATACTCGGGAGCAACATCATAACGATAACGCGAACATCATATATACATACCCAGCCCTCAAACGGGAATGGATAGGTTTTAAAAACGAAAACCTCCTTTTGAAAATAATTTTGGAAACACCGATTGATCTTGAGTATCACCCTTCAAAAAACGTACAATCGTGAAACATCGTTATCGAGACTTTGGAAAACTATTTCGCATTCGATAAAAATGAGGACACTTTCTTTTCGTGAAAACTTTCGGAAATATTCGACCCTCGGGTCTAAGTAAAAGTGTTTCTAAAACATTGGAAATATCTCAAAACATTTTGGTCCTCGAGGTAGAAGAATTTTGAAACATATTGTGGCACCTTGGATGTACCACGAGAAAATAATTAATTTTAAACGTACATCTCGAAATTTATTTCTAGGATACTCAAGATTTTCAAAGATAATTCAATGGGCTAGAATGCCCAAAAATCTAAGGTAATTACATGGAACATTATAGCGCTGTGGGTCCCGCGCCGGAACCCACCAGGATAAAAACTATTTACAAAAATGCCAAAAGGGCCGATGACGGTAATATTTCAAAACTCACAAAAGCCATTTACAAAATACTGAATACCGTCATAAGAATTTCGCCCAAAACGATCAAGGCCATAATGCCAAAAACTAGGTTAAGGGAATCGATTTTCAAAATAAAACTCAGTCGGTAAAATACCGAAAGCCATTACAAAATAACTCACGCAGTGGATAAAAAAATACAGTCCAACATGCACAATCCAATTGAATACGTCTCACAGCATCTAGTTTAAACATATAACAAAACCATTCCTCGGAGTTTCTCGTGAACTCAATCGTCGATACCTTATTCGAAACCTAACAAGGTTCTCAATTTTCACACCATACCACCCCTCACAGTGGTTCAAAGGTAAAACAACAATAGGCCCAGTTTTATACATTCACACGTATTAAATACAACTATATTCACAAGACCGTGCAAATAAAATTATGCACCGCAATTAACTCATTTTGATACAATCATGATACACAGGTACTTCGCATAAAAGAGGAGACTTACGTCCACAGGCCGCACGGAGATGATGGTCGCCCACGATACTAATCTCATCCGACAACATATCCGACACATTGTGACTACGCACAACTCAATTTGTCACCTGACGACTCGAACGACAAGACAACACATTACTCGACAAACCACGACTCGACTCGACCCGACAGCCTAGGTTTCCGCAACCTAAGCTCTGATACCATAAATGTAACATCCCCAAAACCATATGGGAATATTACACGCCGTAGACCCTTTCCACAAGGATCTACCAGGCTAAACATCCATAAACAACCAAATGCTTGCCCGACCAGGGTCAAACAATAAAATGATACAGACCGATATGGTCACTTACACTTGAATACACAAACCGATGAGGTCACACAACCCAATCGATAAAACTGACTTAAATAACATTACCCACACAGGGGTCGAAATACAATACAGTGGAAGACTGAAATCAACTCTGACAACACAACCAAAAATCAAAATAACTCTCGACTCATGATTAGTATCGCAGCTCGTCATCCTCTTGTGCCAATCCTGTGTTGCTCCCTAAATGCATGTACGGGCCTTAAGCAGGACATCCACCCCGATTACTCGGGGTTAGTAAACTCTACTTTTTTACTATTGCAAGTATCAAATCATACGAAATATAACAAGCAAGTAATAATCGTGAATCAAATATGACAATCAAGTATCAAAATATCCCGGGAGTTTTTCACAAGGAAAGATAAGCTATGAAGCATTCGAAAATAAGATTATCACCTCGGGAATTTTAGAATTTCAAAACCTTTCGAAAATATTAGGGTCTTAACCCAAAACTCAAAATTGTATTTCAACAATTTCTGATGCGAAAACATTTCCATAAATCTCATGGGGCTCGGCCCAACATTCTTTCTTAAAACTTTTCCTTTAAAAACTTTGATTTGAAAAGTATCATGCTCATGACACCGTGATCCACATCACGTGTCTCCGTAGGTTCAACAACCCGCACGGACTACATCACGCACAATTAAACAAACATAATCAATTCCGACACCGTGATCGATGTCACGTGTCTCCGTAGGTTCAAAAACCCACACGGACTATTAACCAAACAAAACCAATTCCGACACCCTGATACACTATCACGTATCTACGTAGGTTAAACAACCCACACGGACTATTAACCAAACATAACCAATTCCGACACCGTGATCCATCATCACGTGTGTCCGTAGGCATAACAACCCGCACGGACTATATCAATCACAACAATCACACACACATCCGACACCGTAGTCCACCGCCACGTGTCACCGTAAGCCCGTCGAGCTCACCCGGTTGGGCCTTGTGTCGAAACTCATGGTCACTGCCATGCATTATCGTAGGCCTCGTCGGACCCGGCCACGATTGGACCTCGATTACCTCACTAAGTTCGATCCCGTAGTCCACCGCCACGAATCCTCGTAGGTCCCGTCGAACCAACACGAGTGAACTTAGCGGTCACACACATATTCACATTCACATTACATACAACAATGAGCACAATTAATCAATCACCTTGATCACCACAAAATCGTACATTGCACGCACATAACACAACCT
This sequence comes from Orobanche coerulescens, assembly GCA_033398695.1. Classification (NCBI taxonomy): domain Eukaryota; kingdom Viridiplantae; phylum Streptophyta; class Magnoliopsida; order Lamiales; family Orobanchaceae; genus Orobanche; species Orobanche coerulescens. Next base: position 186,903,264 of record CM065801.1, read on the forward strand.
CGACACTCGCAACAACTATCATCAATCAACGACATTTAACCAACATAACACATATTCGGTACACAATACATTGCACAACCAAGTGTACAACCATCCCATATGTACGTCGCATTCCTGCACAAATGGCACAACGCCTAACATGTATACTGATATAACACTATTATCACAAAGCCTTCAAATTACGGAAAACACAACCAACTCAAACGGAACATATTTACGAAGGCAAGCAAAGTCATCATACATCTCATACGTAATTACTAGTCGCAAGATACAAGTCGTATAGTAAGATACTTGCCTTAATAACCGCTATCGAACGCTCCGAAGAACACGGTTCGACCGGGAAGCTCGAACCCCAAAGAAGGCAACGAACGGAAGGGTTCCGACTCGAGTTCTTCACAAGAATTCGTTCCTAAGTCACAACGATATCAATTCAATCACAATTCTACGAAAGCGTATGGAACTTCCCAAGTTCTACCCATTGAAGCATTTTATCGGACACTTTGAAGGCGTAGTCCAATTCAATCGATTATTCAAAGAAATATTCAAATCCGTTCCACAAAACTTCAAGGGTATTGAATGATTACGAGTTTACAATCAAGTTTCATTAGCAATCTGAATCAAAACAAAGAAAATCGGCCAAAACACCAAGAAACCCCAAGAACATCCAAAAACCAAAAGTTTAGGTGTTCTTACCTTCGATCCGGGTGGAAGATGATGTTAATCCATGATTCCAACTTCCAAAACATGTTTATATAAGTTGATTCTACTCAAAACCATCGATCTATGGTGAAAAATCGCGGAAGGAACGAAGAAAAGTGGAAAATGCCGGATATGACTCGGTCGAGGCCTTAAATATCCGGACACTGCCGGACGCTTACGTACGTAACCGGCCGGGCCCTTACGTACGTAACCGGCCATGGTCGAAGTCTCTGCCCAAAAATGCCGGCATCGTTACGTACGTAACCGGACGAGCCTTACGTACGTAACCGGCCTTACGTACGTAACTGCCGAGCACTACCGGCCGTAACTCGGCCAGTGCTGGCCTAGGCCCAAACTGCCCGGCCATGACTTGGCCGGGGCCAACTCCGACGGCCCGAACAACCCCGAAACCCGAACCTGAATACGAATCGAAGATACGGTTACTAAGTACTCGCAAAGATGAATCCGAATACTAAGAGAACACACGATTCTGACCACCCGAGGGCTCGAAATTCGACAACGGAAGTAATTACCCCAAACTTTGGGAAATTACGAAAATGGCCCAAAACGCCCGAAAATCACGATACGTGATCGAATAACCAAACCGAAGTTCACAACACGTCTAACAAAGTTAAACGGACTTACGGGAAACTTGAAACAGCAGTTTCGAACGAGATTCGCAAGAATCGAACTCAAGTGCGGAAAAGTCGCTAAAAAGCTCGGAACTCAGCAAAACGATACCGAAACGAACTCGGATGACAAAAAGCGTAGAATTAATCATTCTCAGAATGACGAAACGGTCATGAGAGAGTCGTCAAAACGGAATCCGGCCGAAAAAAGAAATTTACCGAAAATCGAAAATTGCGGATATTACACAATCTTTCGGTAGACTCTCGATTGTCTTCTTTTAGATTTCCAAAATTTTATCCATTTCTTTTGAGGGATGAGAGTCCGTAAAAATACCTGCATCATCAAAATATTCTACCTTTCTCGGGGGTGAGATCATATCGTTGAATTTAACATGAATGGATTCTTCAACTTTATTTGCTCAAATGTTATAAACACGATATGCTTTGCTATTTGTAGCATAACCAAGAAATATTCCGGAGTCGGATTTAGCATCAAATTTCCCCAAGTTATCCTTACCATTATTTAGGATAAAGACATTGCAACCAAAAGGATGGAAATAAGATATATTTGGATTTTTGCCCTTCCATAATTCATACGGAGTTTTAAGGTTAGTTCTACGAACATGAACTCGGTTAATCACATAACATGCCGTAAAAATTGCTTCGGCCCAAAATTATTGTGGAAGAGAGTATTCATTAAGCATAGTCCTTGACATTTCCTCCAAAGATCGATTTTTCCTTTCAACAACCCCATTTTGTTGAGGCGTTCTTGGAGCCGAAAAATTGTGATTAATACCATATTTGTCACATAAAAGCTCAAACGGAGTGCAATCAAATTCACCTTCGTGATCGGTGCGAATTGAAATTATAGAAAGACTTTTCTCATTTTGCACCAAACGGCACTGTTGGCCACTAAGTATACTGGATACAGTTTGGAAAATAGTTTAAACAACAAACTGTATGGATTTTAAATCTGAGTACGTAGCGGAAGTCTTGGATACAGTAGGTTGCTGTGGATACAACAACTAAGTGTATAGTGTATACTTAATATATCACAGTAATTTAAAACAGTAAAAGCTGAAGGTAAATAACACAGTAATTAAAGTGGTTCGAGGTAAACCCCTCTACGTCCAGTGGTCCTCCACACAGGAGTAAAAAGTTTATTATAATTACTACGTACACAACTACGTAATTATAACAACACACACACAATCAATATATCGTTCACACAGATTGATATAAAGATCTTAGCTTAAACCGTTCACACAGATTGGTTTTGAGCTAATGTTTTGACTTGCTTCTTCACACACAGTTCTGAAGCTTCGTCTTCTTCAATGCAAATCCTTCACACACAGTTCCGGATAAGCACAGATTGTTCAGTCCACACAGGGCTGATCTTGGGTTTGTTCAACGTATAGAACAGATGGTGAACAACAACTTTGACTTTAAGAGCTTTCAGCTGATGAAGTGTTGTTCAGGATGATGAGCACTGTATATCTCTTTAGATCTTGATTGCAGTAAGCTTTGGAGATGTGTTTGCTCTGATGATAATTTTTGATAGCTTGAGTGTTAGATTACTGGTAACTAATCTTCAATGCCTTCATAAGATATATATATAGTCTCCGAAGCATATATCCGTTGAGATGTATCCGTTTGAATGAGATTTCGTTCCAACGAGATTATGACACGATCCGGATTTCACGGGATTCTGAAGATCTGAAGACTGGCGGTATTTAAATACTTTATCCTTGAGTATTTAAATACTTTTTTATTCAACGGGACTTGACTTCTGGATATTCCTTCTTTGTCCTGTTGTGAGCTGTATGGAAGATAACTGTTTTGGAGATTCGAGACAGTTTCCATACTTGGTCTTTTTACAAGACTTCTTGCTGTACTGAAGAGCTTTATTATATGCTGATTCGAGGCGGGTCTTCGATACAGGATCAAGCCTCAAAGCTTCGATACAGTTTCCTTTACTGTATTCGGATTGGCATATATGTCAAAATCTCTTTATCAAAAATCATTCGATACAGGGATCGGATATCCCGGCTATTTTGATATAGGGTCTTTGTTTTCCCAACAATTTCCCCCTTTTTGACAATTTGCCAAGACTTGCTTTCTTATCTTTTCAAGTCTTCTTGATGATGCCAAAACCTTGTTCATGAAGCAATCTTCTTTGATGACTTCTGGCAGATTTCTTGGTCTTTCGTCAAAGGGTTTGACTTAGTCTAAATGATGAACTGCTCGCAGGCAAGTTCGATACAGTTTAAGGATTTATTACAACTTAAGCTTATGATTGGCACGCAGGCACAATCTTACAATGTATTCTAAGTTTATAACTGAAATTATGAACTGTTCGTAGACTAGTTCGTACAGCTTAGTTTTCAATCAAGTTTATCTAACTTGAGATTGCTATCAAACAATTTAAGTAATCATACATCAACACAGTAGATTACGAGTTGTAATCTTTCAAGACAAACAAACGTTTTTATTGATATTCAAAATGAATTGAGTACAGAGTTTGCTGTTTCGAAGAGAAATTACAAAGCAAAAATAATATACATAGATTTCAGCTCCTTATCTATAATCCGCATGCCTCCATGGCTTTTTCCCTGGTTCATTCTCGGTACCACGCCACCAGTTCTGAAGAGAATCATTGCCTCGATCCTGGTATATAGCTCTTCCATCATAGGATCGATCAAAGGCAAGTATCCAGTCTTCTGGATGGGTGATCCGATCTCCTCTTCTGTGTTTGGATTTCATCTCGATTTGGAGAGGGAGTTTCCCGTCTTCTAGCATCTTCGTAAATTTATCTGCGGCCTCCGCTAACGTTTTATAGTTCTTGAAGATGGCGGATTCCCTGATGAGTTTGACAAAGTATCTCATCAGTTCGTTCTTCCTCCAGTGCTTCACTTCGTCGGCAGTAGGATTGCGGTTGGTCGGCAGACGAATTTCCGAAGGTCTCTGAATAAGAGTTTGCCAAGGGACATTGGGATCATGAAATTCCGGTCGGGAGCCTGAAATTTTAAAACTTTGGGAGGGAGGTGCTAGCTTGTTCAATTCGGCAGTGATACTGTTCTGAGCAGCCTCAAATTCCCTTTCTTGTTGCATCCTGATTCTCCTTGCAGCTTCTCGTGCCTCTTCCCCCTTTTTGGCATCATCAAGACTTTTCAGGATTTCTAGAGCAGCGTCCTGTTTTGTCTCGATGCTAGTCATTCTCTCTACAAGGGAGGAAAGAGTCTGCGACATTTCCTTAATGCATTTGTCGTGAGCGCGCAGTTGAGAGCTGTTTTCAATCATAGCACAAGCGGTCTTGGCTTCAGCTATCCTCGTTTTTGTTGCTTCTTCCTTCAGAAGTTGCTCCTGCTTATCTTCCATGATCTTCAAAGCTTGTTTGAAAACTTCTGGCAAAAGAATGAATGCATCGACAACCCGAGATACTTCATATTGAAGAGTGGTCATTTCTTCCACGGCAGAAGTGTGCATCCAATTCAATGCTTTTTCAACAGAAGAGAGAGCATTTACTGCATCCTGGATGAATACAGTTTGAAGGCCAAGTCCACGCAGGCGCTCTTTTCATGCGGCAGAAATCGGAGAATCTGGTTGGTCAAGGTCTACAGAGCTGTTCAACCTTCTTACATTCACGGATGGGCGTGAAGTAAGTTGGACATCCTCAGGTTCGATACCGTCCTCGGATTCCACGGTTGAAGGGGCGGGAGCAGCTTCCTGTGGTTCGGTGACAGGGGGTTGAGAAGCTTCCTGTTGCGAAGATTCTTCAGCATACATGGATACAGGGGGGACTGAATCCTCCTGTTGTCTTTCAGGAACAGCTTCTTCGGTCGCAGCAGGCTTAGGTGCCTGTTCCAAAATTTCTTCTATTTCCTCGACTGGAGGGACTGATTCCTCTTGGTCGGGAATGTTCTCAGGCTGTGGCGAAGGGGGATTGTCCTGGGTAGAAGGCCCTTCGTCGTTTCTGGGTGGAGAGGTGTCTCGAGCTTCAGCCTCTTCACGACTCATTCTCAGACCTGCTTGTAAAGCATCGTCGTCGTCGTCTGAGTCATGATCTTCATCATCTTTTGGATTGGGAGAATCCTATGACTTTTTCTTTCCTTTCCTCCGAGCGTCAGATTTGTGCAGAAGATGGCTTTCAATGAGTTCCTTGCAGGAGGGATTGTCCCATCGAAGCAGCGCCTCAATTTCTATTGAGTCCGTCACTTCTGAGACGAATATCTCTTCGTGGCTCCAATCGCTCCAGTTGTACAGTGTATCGTACGGAGCCAGCCTGTAGCCATTCCATTGCAAAAATCTTTCGTAGGCGTGTTCAATTTGAACCAAAAGAAGGGTCTGATTAATAATCGAGTCAGGGGAGGGACTTCGTACAACGTCTGGAGACGTTGTATCGAGGGATTCCTGTACAGGTATGGGATCCTGTACGGAAGAGGGACTTCTTACAGGGGATGGTGCCCTGAAGGAGGATGGATCCTGTACGGGTGTGGGATCCCGCAGAGGAGAAGTAGCTTTTGGCTCCAAATGGGCAGCCGACTTGCTAAAGTCTTGATCGTTGGCAGATGTCTCAATGTCCGTCCTAGCCGCCAAAGGCTCGGGATCTACTGTCGATACAGTAGGAGACACCTCTTCCACAGGGGTTGGGCCCTGGGGTTCTTCATCAGTGGGTTGGGCCATGGGGGAAACTTCCTTGGAGGGCTTGGCAGATTTGATTTTCGAAAGCCTCCGAAGTCTCTTCTTGGGCTTCTCACCAGCAGAGTGTTTATTGCTGTGAGATCTCTTTCGCTTCTTTGAAGATTCCACTTCTTGGAACTTCAAGGATTCATCTCTTGGATTATCAGAAATTGGCATGTGCCTGGTTCTTGGGTGGTTGCAAGACAATGTGCTATGGTTATACGCAGTAGGCTTGACGCCTCCTAAGTATATCCTCGAGCTATTCTTCTTCGCATCGGCGGATTGCGTCAGTCCGCACTTCGTCACGATATAGTTCAACATTAAACCGAAAGATTTCTTCTGGGTGGCAGGTTGGCACACCTCCTCTTGTAGGCGTTTCAGGGTTATTTGGCACCAATTGACCTTTTCACAGGTCAAAATAGCCACCATCATCCTGAACCTTAAGTTGGTACACATCTCGAACGCACCGGTTCAGTTTTCAATAATCCTGGAGCAAAAGTCATGAAGATACACATAAGGAAGAAGAAAGTTTTTCTTGTGACAAGTAGTTGTCACCATGTCAACAACTTTGGACCCTGTGAACAGTCCATAAAATTTTGTAATGAGCTCTTGAGACCCGAATGTCTTAAGTTGATCCATGGTCAGGCCGTCAGCGGGTAGCCTATAGATGCTCTGGAGCAGATCGTGATCGATACAGATCTCAACTCCCTGGACTGTAGCCATGATGTCAGCAACATGACCTCCTTGGGCCAATGACAGAAAACGGACGGGGGCGTTGAGGTAGAATTCCTCAACCAGATGGGGGTCAAATTTGTCAGCAGTTTTGCTTCCAAGGCGATCGAGGCCTTGTTGTTGAAGACAAGTTATGATATATTCCATAGGTTCTGCGTCGTTGGTTTCTGAGAGAATACGCTCAATGATGACAGGTTTGGAGAAGACCCGGCCATCAATGATGTTAGCAGATTTCTTCAGAACAGGAGAAGAAGATTGTCTAGCCATTGATGTTTTCTTAAGAAAAAGGTGCAAGAGAATAATCGAAATATGCAGTAAAATGCAGAAAAATATGTAGGCTGTTTTTTTTTTTTTTTTTTTGCTTGAGAACTCTTGAATTTGCAGAAAGCGTAAAGAGTCTCTAATGGCAGATTCAGTCCTTTTATAGCTGGGCGGCGAAATAGGGTTTTGCAGAGTACGAATGGTCAGATTTTAAGGGATGGGAACCGGTTTTGAAATCAACGGTTAAGATGGACTGAGTGTAACTGGTACGCTAATCCATTAAAATGTTTAAAAATTGAGCGGGTCCCACTTCTGACATAGGTTGATACCCTAAATGCCTAAAACGGCGGTTTAAAAATAAAAAACAATTTGAAAACATCGCGGCTTTTAAGATTCAGTTGTCCAGATGTCGTGTAAGGCATTTAATGTACATGACGTTTGACATAAAAACAGGGCACGTGGACAAACATTATTTTGAAAGGAAATAATATTATATTATATACTGAATCGAAATCCTATAGCATGTGCTGTTTCCGCGTCGATACAGCGTTCCCCCTTAAAAAGGTGCTTATAGGTTTTGAATTCCATACAGCAATATTTGGATTAATGCTGTATTCATGGGTCCTACAGTATTCCCCCTTAATTATTGCACACACCAGCTGTAGGATTCATATGTCTTCGCTCGCTACAGTGCTGTATTGACGATTCTGAGTGTACAAATAATTAATGTTGGATACTGTATTCTTGGGTCTTACAGCATTCCCCCTCAATTGTTGAGTAAAAACAGTAAATTACTTACAGGGAGTCTGGCTGTAGCATTCCCAATTCTTGTCTGAGCATGTTGAATCTTGCTGTGTCGAGCGGCTTGGTGAAGATGTCGGCCAGCTGAACGTCTGTATGAACCTTTTCCAGGCGAACATCCTTGTTCTCGACGTGATTCCTTATAAAATGATGCTTCATGTTGATATGCTTAGTGCGCGAGTGCAGAACAGGATTGTGCGTGATTGCAATTGCACTCATGCTATCACACATGATTGGACTCTCTCTAGCATCGATTCCATAGTCGGCAGGTTGTTCCGCATCAAAGGATGCATACGGCCTGACTACCGGCGACATAGTACTCTGATTCGGCCGTGGAAGAGAGTTAGCCAATTGCTTCTTCTTGAACCAAGAAAGCGAGTCTAGGTCCGAGAAAGTGACAAGTTCCACTTGTACTCTTCCTATCTAGCTTGCGACCTCCGAGATCCGAGTCGTTGTATCCAACTAAATCGAATCCGCCTTCCTTAGGATACCATAGTCTGCATCGACTGTTCCTTTAATGTACTTGATTCGTTTAGCTGTATTGAAGTGTGATTCCTTAGGTGCAACTTGGTATCTCGCACACACTCCAACAAAGAATGGATATCGGGCCTGCTAGCCGTTAGGTACAGGAGCGAACCAATGAGCTTCCTGTAGAGTGATTGGTCAAACGGCTTTCTGGCTTCATCAGCACTAATTTGCACGGAAGTGCTCATAGGGGTTGGCGAGGATTTGGAAGTGTTCATTCCAAATTTGTTGAGAAGCTCCTTGCTGTATTTCTCCTGGTTGATGAATATACCTGTAGGCAACTTCTTTACCTGCAAACCTAGGAAATAACTAAGTTCCCCCATCATACTCATTTCAAATTTACTTTGCATGAGATGAGAGATCTTTGACATAGAGCAAGGTTAGTTGAACCAAAAATAATATCATCCACATAGATTTGTACCATTAGAAGGTCATCACCTTCCTGTATCTTGAACAAGGTTTTGTCCATAACACCTTTCTCAAATCCGTTGTTGGTTAGATACTGGGACAGGGTTTCGTACCAGGCTCTAGGGGCTTGTTTAAGTCCATACAGCGCTTTCCTTAGCCTGTAAACTAGATCGATACCGTTTGTGTTGGCAAACCCTGGTGGTTGTTCAACATAAACTTCTTATGCAAGATCTCCATTCAGGAAAGCACTTTTGACGTCCATTTGGTATACGATCAAACTCTTATGGGCGGCAAAGGCTAAAAATATCCTAATGGCTTCTAGTCTCGCTACAAGGGTGAAGGTTTTATCATAGTCGATTCCTTCTTCCTGACAATAGCCTTGTGCTACTAGTCTGGATTTGTTCCTTATGATAAGTCCATTCCGATCCTTTTTGTTTCGAAATACCCATTTGGTTCCTATAACCGATTGGTGTGTCGGTCTGGGTACAAGATACCATACATTGTTTCTTTCGAAACCGTTAAGCTCTTCTTCCATAGATGTTATCCAATGAGAATTGTTAAGAGCGTCTATGGTCGAAATAGGTTCGGACTGGGCTAAGAATACAGCGATAGTGCACATATTAAGTCTTCTATGTTCGGATTGAGATTTCCATTCAGGAAACTGTGAGACTTCAGCATTAGATTCTTCTTGTGCACAAAGTACATTTCCTTGTGTACTCTGTATTCTCCTATGAGTAGAAACACCGGCATTAATGTTTCCAATGATCAGATCTTGCGTGTGATCTCTCAACCATCTTCGGTCGGGTTCTAATTCAGGATCCCGTACTGTATCGAAAGATTCTGTGGATACAGCTTCATCTTGTACAGCGTCGGCTTCATCCACATCGATTCTTACAGCTGCGGGGTTGATTTCTAAATCAACGACAGGTTCTATGGGTGTTGGTGGATCCAAGATAGATAGATGGTGAATGTTCTGAGTGATATCATCTACTCCTGTAGGGTCATGGTGTGGTTCGTCGAACACTACATGAACTGATTCCTCGATCGTCAGCTTCCTTTTATTGAAGATTCTAAAAGCTTTGCTGACGGAGGAGTATCCTACGAATATTCCTTCATCTGATTTTTCATCAAAGGTTCTAAGTTGGTCCTTCCCATTGTTCAATACATAACACCTGCATCCAAAAATGTGAAAATACGAAACTAACGGAGTTTTGTTATTCCATACCTCATAAGCTGTTTTGTTGTGGTGCTTGTTGACGATACAGCGGTTTTGAGTGTAGCACGCTGTATTGGTTGCTTCACCACAGAAACGCTGTGGCAACTTGCTTGCGGCAATCATTGTCCTTGTTGCTTCTTTCAGCGTCCTATTCTTTCGCTCAGCAACACCATTTTGTTGAGGTGTACGGGCAGCTGAGTATTCGTGCTGTATTCCATTCTCCGAACAGTATTGGTCTATAAAGCGGTTAGTAAATTCATTACCTCTGTCGGAACGAATGCACACGATACTCGATGCTTTTTCATTTTGCAACTTTCTCAGGAGCTCGGGCAGCCTTGATGTTGTTTTCTTCTTCTTGCTAAGAAAGATTGTCCAAGCATACCTGGAATAATCATCAACAACAACCATGCAGTATTTCTTACCTCCCAAACTTACTAGGTCTACAGGACCAAAGAGATCCATGTGTAGCATTTCCAACACTCTTTGGGTTGAAAGGTAGGATTTGCTTTTCAGGGTTGACTTGATTTGCTTGCCTTTCTGACATGGTCCGCAGACGCTGTCCTTCTTCAATGACACATTTGGCAAACCTCTAACCATTCCCTATCTTGAGAGCTTGTTGATCGTCTTGAAGTTGACGTGAGACATCCTCTTGTGCCATAACCAGCTTAGATCTGCAGTGCCTTTGGCAACAAAACATGGAATTGAGGAGCTCATAGGCTTCCAGTCAGCAATGTACATATTACCTGATCTGCTTCCTGTAAGCACAACTTTCTTGGTTTGGGTGTTCTTGACTCTACAGCGATCTATATAGAACTTCACCGAGAACTGTTTATCACAGAACTGGCTAATACTACGTAGATTATACTGTAAGCCTTCAACATATGCAACATCGGTGACCTTGAATTTCCCGACAAGTAGGTTTCCTTTCCCTCTTGTTCTTCCTTTAGACTTATCACCGAAGCGAACTTTTGGACCGCGACCTTCTACAAAATCAGATAGCTTGCTCCTATCTCCGGTCATGTGACGAGAGCATCCACTATCAAAGTACCAGGTATCCTCCTCTAGAATGTCCTGTAACAAAGAAATTAGGTAGATTTAGGTCCCCTTTGATTTTTGGGTCCATGTATGTTAGTTCCTTTAGGTACCCAAGCTTTCCTGGCAGCAATTGGTTTACTGTAGGACATACTCGGTACAGTGTTGCGATATCTACGGGGGGCATATCCGTAGTCGTTATAATCATGATAATTATTATGCATGTAAAATTCAGGGTTATTATTATTATTCCAGTACGAGTGCCGTCTAGGAGGTGGAGCCATTTTCTTAGTAATAACAGCTTGTCTTACGGGTCTCAGTTGGATTCCCAATCTTGTTGTTGATACTTGACGGCATCTCTTGTCTTGAGGGATAACGGGGCTCCTGTATCAATACCTCGGCGGCTGTCTCGATAATCTTGCCGTGCGGGCCTTTGGTGGTTGGATCTGACCTTCCTTACGAGCAGTATTGTGGCTGTTGATATGCTCGGGAGCATCTTTGTTGAGTGCGCCTCACGGGTTGGAATGGCTTATGATTCCATTTATGCAGTATAGGATTGCGGGGGCGGAATTGCAGCCTTCGGTTTTCTCGGTACAGCAGGTTCCTTCACGGGACTAGGGGTATCTTCCGATTCTGTAATGTGTTCCACACTCTTGACGAACACTGTAGTAGTTTTTCCTTTGTTTGAACATGAGCTGTATCCTAAGCCGCTTTTATCATGAGCATGTTGCCCAGTGCTCAGAATTTCTTCCATTCTTTTGGACGATTTTTCAAACGACTTCAGAATGGTCTCAAGTTCAGTTTCTCGCTTTTCGAGAGTTGTGATTTTGGTTTGTAGTAGAACCAAATCATTTGTCTTGCTCTCATTGTGGGTTTTAACCTCATTTAGTTCATGAGCAAGTTGATGATTGCACTCCATGAGTTTTTCAAAATCGACCTTGCTGGTTTCGCAATTAAGAGACATATTTTCATAATTTATTTTCAACAAGTCATTTTCATCTTTCAGCTCTAAATTTGTTAATTGAAGCTGTATATTCTCAGTTTTTAGAGTCTCATGGACCTTTTGAATGTTTTTAAATTCATTCATCATATTTTCGAAAGTATGAGATGCATTTGACGGAATAGCTGAGGTTGAACTTACCTCATCGTCGCTGTCTTCACCTTCTGGAACATCTTTGGCCATAAAGCACATGTATGCTTTATCATCAAACTCATCGTCAGATGAATCACTTTCAGTGACCACCTGAAGACATTCTGCTAATTTGGATGGTGTGGGGAAGGCTTCTGATTCTCCAATCAGTGCCTTGAGCTTGTCTTTCCAAGCACGTCTTCTTTCATCTCTCTCTTGTTGCTCGGCCTCAGGCAATCTTTGGACTTTGGGATGAGGACATTTATTTGCATAATGGCCTAGTTTCCTGCAGTTATAGCACAGGTTAGCATCACCAGATGATGTTTCGGTACTTACCTTGTGGACAGGTTTGGGCCTGTAGGGAGTCTTTCCAGACTGTTTGATGAACTTTTTGAATTTATGCATGAGAAGCGCCATTTCATCTTGGGACAGGATGTCGTCGTCACTGTCAGCATTCTTGTGACTGGGCTTCGACGAGCTAGGCATGCTGTGTCGACGGTTCGATACAGCGGCGAGAGCTGTGACCTTTGAAGGAGATTCTTCAGCTTTCTCTCTTCTGTCAATATCATACTCAAAAGCTTTGAGGTCAGAGAAGAGATCAAAAGTAGATATTTCATTAAGATTACAGGATACACGCATAGCTGTGGTCTTAATGTCCCATCGGGCTGGGAGAGATCTGAAAATTTTTAAGTTCTTCTCCTTTTGGGTGTAAATTTTGCCCAACGCTTCAAGTTCACCAACAATACCAGTGAATCTGAGGTCAAGTTCCTCAAGTGTTTCAGTTGGTTTCATTTCAAAAGATTCAAATTGCTGAGTTAGTTTTGAAATCTTGTTTTCTTTTGAGAGCTCAGTTCCCTCACAAATTAACTTGAGTTTATCCCATATTTCTTTGGCTGTTTTGCAGCTCTTTACCTTTGAGAACGTGCCTTTGTCAAGAGTGACAAATAGCGCGTTCTTAGCCACGTTGTCGATATTGGCTCGCTTCCTTTCATCTGTTGTCCATTGCTCGCGTTCCTTCTCGAGCATTTCAGCATGGGCTTGGCCCTCAATCCTTGCGGCCGGATTTACCTTCATGATCTTGATAGGACCATCCTGTATAACAAAAATCATCTCTTCGTGCATTGCTGCAAGATGAGCTTCCATTCTAATTCTCCAGTCGTCAAATTCGTTAATAGAGAACATAGGGACTTTGTTAATCATAGAAGTATCCATACTGATAATATAGAAATGAAAGAGACTGTTTTGAAAATAAGTGATTTGAATCTGATTCGGTTAAAAAGAAATACGACTGATTCTTTTTAGAATCAACCGCTCCGATACCACTTGTTGGCCACTAAGTATACTGGATACAGTTTGGAAAATTGTTTAAACAACCAACTGTATGGATTTTAAATCTGAGTACGTAGCGGAAGTCTTGGATACAGTAGGTTGTTGTGGATACAGCAACTAAGTGTATAGTGTATACTTAATATATCACAGTAATTTAAAACAATAAAAGCTGAAGGTAAATAACACAGTAATTAAAGTGGTTCGAGGTAAACCCCTCTACGTCCACTGGTCCTCCACACAGGAGTAAAAAGTTTATTATAATTACTACGTACACAACTACGTAATTATAACAACACACACAATCAATATATCGTTCACACAGATTGATATAAAGATCTTAGCTTAAACCGTTCACACATATTGGTTTTGAGCTAATGTTTTGACTTGCTTCTTCACACACAGTTCTGAAGCTTCGTCTTCTTCAATGCAAATCCTTCACACACAGTTCCGGAGAAGCACAGATTGTTCAGTCCACACAGGGCTGATCTTGGGTTTGTTCAACGTATAGAACAGATGGTGAAAACAACTTTGACTTTAAGAGCTTTCAGCTGATGAAATGTTGTTCAGGATGATGAGCACTGTATATCTCTTTAGATCTTGATTGCAATAAGCTTCGGAGATATGTTTGCTCTGATGATAATTTTTGATAGCTTGAGTGTTAGGTTACTGGTAACTAATCTTCAATGCCTTCATAAGATATATATAGTCTCTGAAGCATATATCTGTTGAGATGTATCCGTTTGAATGAGATTTCGTTCCAACGGGATTATGACACGATCCGGATTTCGCGGGATTCTGAAGATCTGAAGACTGGCAGTATTTAAATACTTTATCCTTGAGTATTTAAATTCTTCTTTATTCAACGGGACTTGACTTCTAGATATTCCTTCTTTGTCCTGTTGTGAGCTGTATGGAAGATAACTGTTTTGGAGATTCGAGACAGTTTCCATACTTGGTCTTTTTACAAGACTTCTTGCTGTACTGAAGAGCTTTACTATATGCTGATTCGAGGCGGGTCTTCGATACAGGATCAAGCCTCAAAGCTTCGATACAGTTTCCTTTACTGTATTCGGATTGGCATATATGTCAAAACCTCTTTATCAAAAATCATTCGATACAGGGATCGGATATCCCGGCTGTTTCGATATAGGGTCTTTGTTTTCCCAACAGGCACCATTTGGAAAACTCGAAAAATGTATTATCTTTATGAGCAATAAATCTAACCCAAGTAAAACGGGAATAATCATCAACAATGACCAAAGTATAAAGCTTACCATTTAGACTAACATATCTAGATGGTCCAATCAAATCTATATGCACAAGTTCAAGTATACGACTAGTGGAAACCTCGAATTTTGGTTTGAAATATTCTCGAGTATGTTTCCCTTTTATGCATGATTCACACAAATGCTTCCGATCAAATTTGAGTTTGGGTAAACCACGGACAAGATCGTGTCTCGATAAAATTGAAATGATGGGTAGAGATGTATGCCCCAATTTACGATGCCATAAATATGCATTATCATCCAAAGTAATAAGGCGCTTTTCATTAAATGAACTTTTATCATTAAGAACAACAATATAAATGTTTCCACATATCAAACCGATGAATGTAATTTTATTATTTCTAAATTCCGTGCAATGAGTTTGCTCGAAGAGAATTTTAAAACCTTCATCACATAGTTGAGAAACGCCAAGTAATTGTGATGCAAACCTTCAACAAATAATACATTGTTGATAGAGGGAGAAGGTTCCTTACCGACTTTTCCGATGCCTTTAATCTTTCCCTTTTGATATTCAAAGGTCACATGACCTTGTTCTTGATATTCAAGGTCTTCAAATAAGTCCTCGGAGCCACACATGTGCCTTGAGCATCCACTATCAATGTACCACTTGCTTTTCCTTAGTGCCGGTACCTACAAAAATAGTGTTTCTCAGTTGTTTCGGTACCCAAGCCCTTTTGGGTCCTCCAAAGTTAACGATACTTATAGCATTAGGAATAATTGTCCCTTTTGGAACCTATATTTGTTTAACTTTGATGGTTCTCAACTTTGAACGAACGTTATCATGAACTCGTTGTTTGAAAGAAGTTTTTGAATTCTCGGCTTCGGTTTTCTTTATTTTGTCAAGATTGACAAGGGATTGTTCCCTTTTAAACGGGTCGAAACCAAGGTTGTATTTTAACAATGGGGATTTTTGAATGGATAAGAGCTTTTCGAATTTCTCGTTTCCGAGAGTAAATTTGTTCAAAATATATTTTAGCTCTTTTTGAGTTTTCGTCAACTCAATTTTCAAAACGTTTTCTTTTTCCAGGCATGAGGTATGGTGATGCGACCCCCACACGACGTGCCGTGGTAACCGCTATCGCTAGTATGATTTTAGTTCCCAAGATCGTTCCAATATTAAGCAAATGATTGTTTTACTTCAAGCCCTCTACGTGACGCGCCGTAGCAAACCGGAAGGTGCGATTCAAACACGCCACGAGGTTTCTAACGCCTCGATAAGTGAATTGAAATCACGATTTATATTTTGGAGACACACTCAACAAAATAAGAAGAAAGTTTGTTAACACAAACACTCACAATTTTGATAAATTTCAAGGTGTCCTTACAAATGAAAATGAGGGCTATTTATAGCCAAAATTCCTACAACTATTACAATATAAAATTATAAAATAAAGACTAAAAAAATATAAATTCAACATTCAAAGCTCCTAAAATCTTAACATGACAAATCAACCCATAAGTTAAGGAGTCAACACATTTTTAGGGGACAAAAATCAAGGACCAAGACTTGTGTTTTGAAAATAAGAAAACAAAGTTAAAGAAAAATATGCTGTTGTCGTTTTAGTAGAATAACAGATCCTAGACTTCGGATTTTGATCTTGATGTCTTCTAGATAATTGTAGTACTGCCTCTTAGCTTTCCAAATCCACCTGAATCGTCTCAATTGGATATCGGACGTGAAAGTTATGATAAAAATACGAACATGTATCGTATCTGAAATTCCAACGCCTGCTTTCAATTGTATCGCATCTTCAGTTAGGCTTATTGCTTGGAATGATGACATCAACACTTTTAATCTAACATGTGACGGCTTCAATAACACAAATTAATATGTTATTATATTTATGATCATCGTCGATTAAAATGATTTTGCACGAGCATTGTTAATGAATTCTTTATCGCATTTGCTCGTGATATTGTTATTGGTCCCACAGTTATGTATTGTTCTTCTTCTGAGTGACTGACTGCTTCTTGATTCACATCATTCCCTCCATCCTCAAAAGGATTCGTCCTCGAATCTGAAAATTCAAAAGGGCTTAAGTCAGCAACATTGAAGGTAGCAGAAACATTATATTTATCAGGTAGATCCACTTTGTAGGCATTATCATTGACGCGTTCTAAAATTTGAAATGGTCCGTCTCCCCTTGGCATCAATTTAGACTTCCTTTGTGCGGGAAACCTCTCTTTCCTTAAGTGAATCCAAACCCAGTCACCTGGTTCAAAGAATACTTGCTTAGTCCCTTATTCTTTATTCGGACATTATGTTCGTTGCGTTTTATAATTTGTTCTCGAACTTTTGCGTGCAGTTGTTTGATCATTTCAGCCTTTTTCTTGCCATCGATACTCCCCATGTCATCTATAGGAATAGGCAACAAGTCTAAAGGAGTTATCGGATTAAACCCATATACAATTTCAAATGGAGAAAATGTAGTGGTAGAATGAACGGTTCTGTTGTAAGCAAATTCAATGAACGGTAAAGATGTTTCCCAATTTTTCAAGTTCTTGTTAACAACAGTTCGTAACAATTGACCAAGTGTTCGGTTAACTACCTCAGTTTGTCCATCAGTTTGGGGATGACAAGTTTTCGAATAAAGTAATTTTGTTCCCAGTTTCACCCACAAAACTTTCCAAAAATGGCTAAGAAATTTAGTATCCCGATCGGACACTATACTTTTTGGCATTCCATGTAAACGGACAATTTCTTTGAAAAATAAATTTGCAATATGAGTGGCATCGTCAGTTTTGTGACATGCAATGAAATGTGCCATTTTGCTAAATCTATCAACAACGACAAATATCGAATCACATCCAGATTTTACCTTTGGTAACCCCAACACAAAGTCCATAGAAAGATCAACCCAAGGCTCGTTAGGAACTGGGAGTGGCATGTACAAACCATGCGGTAAAACTCGTGATTTTGCCCTTCGACAAATAATGCATGAATTGACAATTTTATAAACATCATGTTTCATTTTAGGCCAAAAGAAGTGTTCATGCAATATTTCAAAAGTTTTGGCAATTCCGAAATGTCCCATTAATCCCCCACTATGTGCTTCCCTTACTAACAACTCCCGTGTCGAACAAAAAGGAATGCAAAGTTTATTTTCACGGAATGAAAATCCATCATCCCGATAAAATTTATCCACACTTTTTGTCTCGCAAGCAACATATGTTTCGCCAAAATCTTTATCTCCCACGTAAGATCCTTTCAAGAGCTCAAATCCCAACAATTTACAAGAAAGCGTATTAAGTAATACATACCTTCTCGACAATGCATCGGCAACGATGTTCTCCTTACCTTGTTTATACTTGATGATGTAAGGAAACGATTCGATCTCCTCTAACCATTTGGCATGTCTTTTACTCAACTTATTTTGTCCCTTGAGATGCTTCAATGATTCATGATCTGTGTGAATCACGAACTCCTTAGGCCATAAGTAGTGTTGCCACGTACGTAAAGATCTAACCAAAGCATACAATTCTTTATCATATGTAGGATAGTTCAACATCGCTCCTCCAAGTTTTTCGCTAAAGTAAGCAATCGGCCTCTTTCCCTGCATTAATACTGCTCCAATTCCTACTCCTGAAGCATCACACTCAACTTCAAAAGTGTTAGAAAAATCTGGTAATGCTAACACAGGTGCGCTACATAATTTATCCTTTAATGTGTTAAAGGCATTTTCTTGATCATCACCCCAATGAAATTTAGCATGTTTCTTTACAAGTTCATTTAACGGGGCAGCAATCGTGCTAAAATCTTTAACAAAGCGTCGATAAAAACCTGTTAAACCGTGAAAACTTCTTACCTCAGTTGCATTAGTCGGTCTAGGCCATTCACGTATGGCCCTTATCTTTTCTTCATCAACTTTTATGCCGTCAATACTAACGACATACCCAAGGAATATAACCTCACTCATGCAAAAAGTACATTTCTTAAGACTAGCATATAATTGTTCCTTTTTCAAGGTAATTAAAACCAATCTTAAATGTTCAACGTGTTCGTCGTACTCTTGCTATAAATGAGAATATCATCAAAGTATACGACAACAAATTTTCCAATATAAGCACGCAAAACATGATTCATTAGCCGCATAAAAGTGCTCGGTGCATTTGTAAGACCAAAAGGCATTACCAACCATTCATATAATCCGTATTTAGTTTTAAAGGCCGTTTTCCATTCATCCCCTTCTTTCATACGAATTTGGTGATAACCTTTCATTAAATCAATTTTACTAAACACACGCGAACCATGTAATTCGTCCAACATATCATCTAACCTTGGAATTGGATGTCGATACTTTACCGTGATATTGTTCACCGCTCGTGATCGGTGCACATTCTCAAGTCCGTCTTTCTTTGATACGACAATTATCGGAGCGGCACAAGGACTCAAACTTTCTCGGATATACCCAATACTTAATAACTCCTCGACTTGCCGCTGAATCTCCTTAGTTTCTTGAGGATTATTTCGGTATCTTTGGTCGGTTTGGAATGACGGCTCTGGCACAAAGTCGATTTGGTGCTCGATCCCTCTTTTTGGTGGCAAACCGGTGGTAGCTCTTAGGAAAAACATCATTGAAGTCTATGATAGAATTTTTATAGTACTCGGAACATTCCAGTTTTTATCATCATCAAGAGTGCAAATTCGTTTGGTAAGAAGTAAGTATACGGGTTGCCCCTCCTCAACTTCTTTAACGACTTCCTTTGCACTTATAAATAAACATTTTTGATTTTTTATTTTTTTCTTTTTCTTTCTTTTCTTTTTCTTTTTCTCTTTGTTTTTCTTTTTCCTTTTCTTTTTCTTTTTCCTTTTCTTTCTCTTTTTCTTTTCCTTTTTCTTTTTGGTTTTCTTTTTCTTTTTCCTTTTCTTTTTCTTTTTCTTCCACTTCTTTTTGGAGTCGAATTTGATCTTCATGGACTTGTATTTTCGTCATGGGAACTAATGTGATTTTCCTCCCATCTTTCTCAAATGAGTAACGATTCTTCTTCCCGCTAAGTTGGGCATCTCGATCGTAATACCATGGTCTCCCCAACAAAATATGACAAGCGTGCATTAGTACAACGTCACATAGGATATCATCATGGTATTTTCCAATTGTGATGGTTATGAGTACCTGTTTATTCACCCGAACCTCTCCGCAATCGTTTAGCCAATGAAGTCTATAAGGCTTAGGATGTCGCCTTGTTGGTAATTCTAACCCCTCGACTAGCATCGCATTAGCCACATTGGTGCAACTTCCGTTATCAATGATCACACTACAATTTTTATTTTTCACAAAACATCTAGTGTGAAAAAGATTTTCTCGTTGTTCGTTATCGTTGCTCTCTTCCTCCTTTGCCTTCACATTCAACACCCTCCTAATGACAAGTGCGGGTGCGAATTCTAGCTCCCCTTCATCACTTTCTTCTTTCATTTCTTCGTCATCTTCATCATCCGTTTCATATTCTCCGTCCTCCCTAAGTATCATTGCTCGTTTATTAGTGCATTGGGATGCAATGTGTCCTCGTCCGTGGCATCGAAAACACTTGATGTCCCTGTTTCTCGTGTTTGTATTTTCTACGGATGTAGATTTGACTTCGGGTTTTGTTCGACTAGTACTCCCCACCTCAAACTTCCCCTTCATGGTGCTTTTATCAAAACTGCCCTTGGATACCTCTCGATTTCCCGTTTGAGTCTTCCAAGGAGTTGTGTACCCCGTGGAGTAAGTATTGTTGCCTCCCTTTCGCAAATTCCTCTCAATTTTGATCGCTGCATATACCATGTCCTCGAACTCAACATAGTATTGTTTATCAACTTCTTTAGAGATTTCCGCCCTCATGCCATGTAGAAATCTTGCCATTGTGGCCTCCCTCGACTCCCTCACATCGGCCCGGATCATTAACATCTCCATTTCCTTTCGAAAATCTTCTATGATCCTTGAACCTTGTTTTAAGGATTGAAGGCGAGAAAATAGTTCCTTATGATAATAATTAGGAACAAATCTTCTACGCATTACAATCTTTAATTCCTCCCAACTATTAATTGGCCTCTCTCCATTCCTCCTTCTATCCGTCACAAGTTGGTCCCACCAAATGCTGGCATACTCGGAAAATTCGGTTATTGCTAACCTCATTTTCTTAGTACTAGCATAGTTGTGGTAGTCAAATATAGTTTCCAACTTCCTCTCCCAGTCAAGGTATGTGTCGGGATCACTCCGCCCTTCGAAGGCTGGGATTTTCATTTTTATATTTCCCATACTTCGGTCTTCCTCGTTTCGTCCTTCCCTTTCATACCGTCTACCTTGTTCTCTCCAACCTCCTCGACCACTTCCTCCTCGATTTTGGTAAGTTCCATCCTCAGAGAATGTTTCATCCTCGTACACTCTATATGAGATGGGACTCGGATTCCTTCTTCTACGGTGATGCTCATCCTCTTTATTTTTTTGTAAATTTTTGATCGCTTCTTCTTGTCGATCTTGTCTTCTAATTAATTGGGTGAGCATTTCTTGTATGTTCTGAAGGGCTTCGTTTCCTTCATTTTTCTCAATATCGGATTTCGACATTTTTTTTTTGCTCTTTTTTTTTTTGGCTTTTATTTTTTTTTTGCCCTTTTTTTGCTTTTTTTTTTTGGCTTTTTATTTTGCCGTTCTTTTTTTTTTATTTTTTTTTGCCCTTTTCTTTTCTCTCTTTTTTTTTGACACACACACAAATTAGTCCTCACAAGATCCTCACGTATATCGCTCGATCACTCAACGCTCGTGTATCACTCTTTTTTTTTTCTTTTTTTTTTTGCACTGTTCTTGCCTTTAATCACTCGGCTTTATATAAATATCCCACAACTCACAAGGTGATTATATAGGCTAGTATTGTGACAAGTATTTAATTTTACAGGGGCGGTAATCCGCACTCCAGCTTTATATTTATTTTATATTTCACTGTGGTGGTAGAACCGACCTTCGTGATAGATATGTATATGTATATATATTCACTGTGGTGGTAGAACCGACCTTCGTGATAGATATGTATATGTATATATATTCACTGTGGTGGTAGAACCGACCTTCGTGATAGATATGTATATGTATATATATTCACTGTGGTGGTAGAACCGACCTTTGTGATAAATAGGTATATTTATATATATAGGTATTTTTTTTTATACTTTTTTTTTGTATAGTTTTTTTTTTGTATACTTTTTTTTGTATACCTTTTTTTTGTATATATTTTTTTTGTATACTTTTTTTTTGTATACTTTTTTTTTGTATATTTTTTTGTATATATTTTTTTGTATACATTTTTTTTTTATAATTTTTTTTTTATATTAAGAAGACGGAAGGTTTAGAAGATAGAAAGAAAGAATAGGATGGTAAGATAAGAAGATTATGAAAATGAAGGAAAATAGATACCACTTAGTAATGGAAAAAAACCGAGCTCCGAAGCCAATCGATCGACCCCCACACGACGTGCCGTGGTAACCGCTATCGCTAGTATGATTTTAGTTCCCAAGATCGTTCCAATATTAAGCAAATGATTGTTTTACATCAAGCCCTCGTGACGCCGTAGCAAACCGGAAGGTGCGATTCAAACACGCCACGAGGTTTCTAACGCCTCGATAAGTGAATTGAAATCACGATTTATATTTTGGAGACACACTCAACAAAATAAGAAGAAAGTTTGTTAACACAAACACTCACAATTTTGATAAATTTCAAGGTGTCCTTACAAATGAAAATGAGGGCTATTTATAGCCAAAATTCCTACAACTATTACAATATAAAATTATAAAATAAAGACTAAAAAAATATAAATTCAACATTCAAAGCTCCTAAAATCTGAACATGACAAATCAACCCATAAGTTAAGGAGTCAACACATTTTTAGGGGACAAAAATCAAGGACCAAGACTTGAGTTTTGAAAATAAGAAAACAAAGTTAAAGAAAAATATGCTGTTGTCGTTTTAGTAGAATAACAGATCCTAGACTTCGGATTTTGATCTTGATGTCTTCTAGATAATTGTAGTACTGCCTCTTAGATTTCCAAATCCACCTGAATCGTCTCCATTGGATATCGGACGTGAAAGTTATGATAAAAATACGAACATGTATCGTATCTGAAATTCCAACGCCTGCTTTCAATTGTATCGCATCTTCAGTTAGGCTTATTGCTTGGAATGATGACATCAACACTTTTAATCTAACATGTGACGGCTTCAATAACACAAATTAATATGTTATTATATTTATGATCACCGGTCTGATTAAAATGATTTTGCACGAGCATTGTTAATGAATTCTTTATCGCATTTGCTCGTGATCTTGTTATTGGTCCCACAGGAATGTATAGTTCTTCTTCTGACTGACTGACTGCTTCTTGATTCACATCATATGGTCGAGTTAAATAGTTTTGCCTTTGTTTTGAAGAGAGGATTTTTCGAGTTCTAAATATTTTATATTCCACTTTAAAGACATATTTAATTTAACCATCTCATCGTATTCTATGTTTAAAGATTCAAACGCACTTAATGACTCATCGTCATGATGAACTTCTTGTGAATTGCAAAAATCGAAAGTATCATATTCATCATCATTAAGTTGAGATCTTATCTTGATATTTCTCTTGGAGTCGAGTGCCATAAATGCGAGATTAGCATCGAGAGATGTTTCAATCTCCTCCTCGTCGTCACTCCAAAAAGCGATTAGAACCTCCTTCTTTTTGAATCTTTCGACTTGAGGCTTCGAAGAGGATCCTCGACATTCCTTGGCGTAGTGACCGGCTTGACCGCATTTCCGACAATTATTGTCGAACTTCTTTATAGGAACATAGTTATTCTTCTTTTCTTCTGCCTTACCATCCCGACCAAGGAAATTTCGCCTTCTTTGAATTAGATTTTTATACCATCTAAAGTTCTTGGCGTAGAGAGCAAGTTCCTCGTCATCTTCATTCTCGGGAACATCTTCCTCAACATCGCTATCAACATTAAATGTGACTACCTTTTCACGAGGCTTTGGTTTGGTACCTCTAGACTTGAGAACGATCTCATAATTGATGAGTGACCCGATGAGGGCACTAAACTCGAGCTTGTTGAGATCTTTGGACTCCATGATCGCGGTAACCGTGGCATCCCATTCACGTGGCAACGAGCAAAGAATTTTCTTAGCTTTGTCGCTACTAGATATAGGCTCTCCGAATGATGCAAGACCATTGGTTATAGCCGAGAACCGATCCAACATATTGGTGATCGTTTCCTCGTCCTTCATGGAGAAGAGTTCGTAGTCATGAAGAAGCATGTTGATTTTAGTCTCCTTAACTTGGGTGGTTCCTTCATGAGTTACTTCAAAGATTTCCCAAATTTCCGTTGCGCTTTCGTAGGAAGATATCCTATTGAGTTCTTCGGGATTGAGGGCGCAATAGAGAAGTTGAGTAGCACGGGAATTGATGTGTGTGTTCCTCCAGTCCTCGTCGTTGAACTCATCGAACTTTTTCAACAATCCATCTTCTTTCTTGCTAAGTTTCGGACCAAGTGCAATGACTTTCCAAATTTAAATATCATAGGCTTGAACGAATATAGCCATTTTCTTTTTCCATGTCATGAAATTGGAGCCGTCGAAGAACGGAGGATGGTTGAGAGCATTTCCTTCGATTTGGCCAAGAAGTGCCATTTGCGGATTTTTTCCCCTTAGGTGGTTAAACCCTTAAAAAGAGATCGCAGCTCTGATACCAACTGAAGAGATAAATTCACCACTAGAAGGGGGGTTGAATAGTGGTAATGCGGAATATCGAACTTTCTCGCGAATAAAAGAAAATAGTATGGAAAGTAAAAGACTCAAAGATTTATAGAGGTTCGGCAACTTGCCTACGTCCTCTCTCTGACTTATTTTTCTATTTCCTCAAGAACAACCACACACTTGACTCGTCTTCGATCGGTCCGAGTACAACAACCGTTACAACCGCTTGTCTTCTATTGGTCCAAGCACAACCACTCTAAAAATAAACTTTGTTTATCTAGTGTTTTATCGGAACTAGATAGTCCTTACTTACGAATATTGGAGTGCAATCCTAATAATGCCGGATCGAAGATCCTAATAACACCGGATTAGTGACTCTTAATTCGTTTCTCTAACCCTCTTGTATGAGTGTTGCAACACTCACAACCAAATGAAAGAATACAAAGTATAATAAATATTACAAGGTGTATCACTCTTTGTAGCTTTCTCCTCACAACTTAGAATGTAATAATAGATAGAGATCTGAGCTCAAGAATGCTTTGATTGCTTGTATACTTGAATGCTTGAAGTTGTGTATGAGATACTAAAGTCCTATGGGTATTTATAGTAGCAAGTCCTTCTTCATATACTGAAAAATGTATTATTAGCGTGCGGTAATAATCCTTCATAGCGTGCGCTAACGAGCTTTGACTTGACTGATATGAATGGTCATTAAACTGTACCAACGATCATAATATACATCTAGCGTGCGCTAGTCGGTCTTCTGTAGCGTGCGTTATCGTTGATCAACAGGTCTTCACTTTTGACTGTTGAAACTTGTCGGTTTGTCTCCCCAACGTCTCTTTTCCAATGGATAAAATTTACGTAGCGTGCGCTAGCACATATACATTAGCGTGCGTTAACATTATTTAATGTTAGCCTTCCAGATTTTGCGGATCTCCTTTTTGACGTTTGCGTTCCAATGGATAAGTTGACTAACGGTAGGAGTTTGAACGCTTAGCGTGCGCTAACACATGTATTGTAGCGTGCGCTACAACTTTTCCAAATAACATACTTTTTAGCATACGTAATAGCTTCCTTGATTTGAGTCCAGAGCCTACTGGACTACCAACATGATTTCCGGTAGCGTGCGCAAGGTTTGACATGTAACGTACGCTAAAACCTTGTAATAGCGTACGTAAGTGTACGTCCGTAGCGTGCGCAAATGCTTTTCCTTTTTCTGTCCAGTTCTTACTGTCTCTCTGCCTTGAGTGCTATAGCGTACGCCATAAATAGATGATAGCGTGCGCTAAGATTAACAGCTTAGCATGCGCTGATATTTTGTATTTTGCGTGCGCTATCCATTAGGTGACTCCACTAGACTGCAGATTACTTTCCCGACTACAGGTGACTTTTCCCTCGATAGTGTGCGCTACCATACAGACTGTAGCGTGCGCTAAGAACATGATTTTCCTACAATGTTGCAGCTCGATGGGATAGTTTTTGTTAAATGTTTTGAATACAATCATCATCAAAATACTTTGAGTCAACATGATGCATTTATCAACTGCGGTAAGCTGGGCCACTGGAGGAGGTACTGTCCAAAACTTGACCGCAATGCGCCTTTAGCTACGGAACTGCTAGTTTTGGAAACAAATTGTTCTTTAACTGTTTATTCTACTTCTTGGATACTGATCTGGTATGAGTTCACACATAGGTAAAATAAATCAGGATATGGAACGAAGTAGGAAGTTTGGAGCTAGAAAAGTGATGGAGACAGTCGAGAGCAGGCATAATGTCGAGGCTACTATGTTGGATCACTTTTATTGGATTTAGAATCTGGATTTATTTTTATTTTAGATGTACTTGTTTTGCCCAAGGAGCATAAAAATATTCTATCAACTCCAATCATGGACCTTAAGCGATTTCAATTCTTTATTGAAGATAGGTCTTGTCGCATTTATTTTAGAAATAAGTTTGTTGATACTGCTACATTATTGAATGGTTTATATCACTTAAATCTAAAGAATAAAACTAATCTCAACATTATAATTAGGAAGCATAGTAGGGATGATACAAACCGAGCACTTAAATGGCATCTTAGACTTGGTCATATTGGTCAGACCAAGATTCATAAAATGGAAAAAGATGGGCTTATGGGTCGATTAGGATCAGATTCTTATCGAATTTGTGAATCTTGCCTTCAAGGCAAAATAACTAAGTTACCCTTCACAGGGACTTTAAAAGAGCTATTGAAAAACTTGAATTGTGTAACACCCCCAAAATCCCATTAGGTTATTATAGTGCCGTGGACCCAAGCCAGGAGATCCACCAAGCGAGCACGAATAACATACATCAATCTGACTAAAAAGGAAAAATCACAGTCCCTACTATGATGTCCGACACAATATTCCGACGTAGAATTTCAATGACAATGATGGGCCTGCATGGCCAAAATAAAATACAACAACATCCATGAGCCTTGCTCGGATAATATAAAATGACAACAACTGACGAAACTAGAGTACTCTAAACTGTCTGACTGACATGAACACCAACACAACTCGTACTAGTATCGCTCAAATGCCTCGTCGCCATCGTCATGCCCCTGTGTCTCAACTCTCTCCTCGCAAACACCTAAAACATGAGAACATGTTCCGCCCCACGGGATCAGTCATCCAGATAATGAATATCAAATACATGTACAACATGATATGCATCCAAAGGCAAAATAAACGGTACAACAATGATAATATGAGATGCTCACAAACCAAGGTAGGAACCGAGCATTCGTGAAATATTATGCCCACGACATACGATCAATATCTTGTCAACAGGTTAGACCACAAGTGCCCAATGGCGAATCATCAATATAGAACATAATCAACGAATTACCCGAAGGTAAACCAATCCAAAGCTGAAATAGATATGAATCAAAATGCCCGAAGACTCCAACAGAAAAACGAAAACATCACAACCGTCTGAAATCCCTTAACCGAAACTGCAAAATATCACAATGTCCTGAAAGCCACTCAGCCGAAGCTGCCAAAATATCACAATGGCTGAAGCCACGGCACGAAGCAGTATGACAATGAGGGCCGAAGCCACGACATGAAGCCGTATCACAATGAGGGCCGAAGCCACGGCATGAAGCCGTATCACAATAAGGGCCGAAGCGACGACACGAAGCCGTATCACAATTAGGGCCGAAGCCGCGACACGAAGCCGTATCACAATGAGGGCCGAAGCCACGACACGAAGCCGTATCACAATGAGGGCTGAAGCCACGACACGAAGCCATATCACAATGAGGGCCGAAGCCACGACACGAAGCCGTATCACAATGAGGCCATCCAATGACCGTGACCTACTGAATTGTAGGTGTTGGGAAACCAACCGCGAAGGTTCAAGTCCCAAGCTTATCCATAATGAGATCACCTAGTGACCGTGACCTACTGACTGTAGGTGTTGGGAATGTAATACCTGGATTTTCAGTATAATTTTTTCGTGTTATTTTATCTGAGATATACTAGATAGCTTGGTGTCTATACAGTATAGATAAAATAAATTGAGAACAGAGACAGTTGTATTTGTGTAATTGACGTCATTGATTTACAGTTATATTTTGAGGATATGGTGTATCAAATTGTTCTGATTCAGATATCAGGTGTAGCGTATGAGAATATTTTCTGGATGCGTGTATGTATTCAGTATGTCGTGTTAATGTATTCGGTATGTCGAGATGACAGGCAGGACAGTTGTAAATGGCTAAGTACAGAGCCCTTAACGTTCGTTAAGTTTATTAGATAACATACGCTAAATTGCTAAGTGTTACGTACGTTATGCATAAGGCATTACGTACGTTATGCATAGGGAATTTGCATAAGGCATGACGTACGTAACAAGAGGAATCGGACAGATGAATCATTACCTGCCATGTCGGGTCCAAGAATCGGCTAGTGTGCTAAAACATAAGTCAACTACGTATTACATACGTCATGCATGGAGTATTACATACATAATATGAGTATGTACTTGTAATACCCACGATGTTCGTTCCGGTTATTTTAGATTTTTCTTCGGATATTTCCCGGTTGTCGAGCGCTGGTATTATTTTTCTCGACTACTAATTTTAGATTTATGGCCGTATGGGGTGATTTGTTATCCGTTGTTTTCATTGCGGATGGATGTTGTTGTCCTCGAGCGTCTTGTCGGGTTTGTTCCGTGCATTTTCGGAAAATCGAGTCGTCGAGTCATGGCGGCTGGCACTGGCCGGACGAGTGGGCACTGGCCGGACGAGTGGGCACTGGCCAGACGGGTGCCGGCACTGGTCGGACGAGTGGGCACTGGCCGGACGGGTGCGGGCACTGGCTGGGCAGGTGCAGCAGGAACCGTCATAGCGCACGCCACAGTCGGAAGACTGCGCGCGCTAACTCGGTAGGAGTAGCGCACGCTATTCGTCCGACCAGCGCACGCTATCGGGCTGGGCAGAGAGGTTTCTGAGGTTATGGACTCGGGGAGGATCGGCAGGTAGCGCACGCTACTTTAGGTTGTTGCGCATGCTAATCGGCAGGTGTAGCGCATGCTGTCGGCCGACAAGCGCACGCTACCTGGCCGAGCAGTCTAGTCCAGGGGGTTCTGGACGGGCCGGCTAGCGCACGCAAGTGCCTGCACAGCGCGCGCTACCGCGGTCAGACAGGAAGGTTCTATACGGGTGACTGGCACGTGATGGCGGGCCCCGTACGAAGGTTCTAGGCCGAGACTGTCCGTTAGCGCACGCTACTCGGAAGACCTAGCGCGCGCTAATGCGCACGTCTATAAATATGACCGAGCAGTCCTGTTTGCACTCGTTTTTCATTTCCCCTCTTCCCTATCTGTGGCTGGAGCCTTTGTGAGCATGTAGATATGTTGTTATACGATGAATCCACGAAGTTATGGAGTTCATATCATTGACTGATCATCCCGTAACATCCTTCAATCCAGCGAATCAAGGTTAGTTTTCCTAAAATCATAGTTTTGGGAAAATTGGGGATTTTGTTTGAGTTCGTCCGTTTGATTTGTAATAACTTAGAATTGTGATGTATTGATGATTATTAAGTCATATTATACCAAATTTACTTATTGAACCATGGTTCGATTGCTAAAGATTCTTCATTCTATTGAGTTCCTAATCGACGCCTTGAAGGTGTCCGGAAAAAGGTCACAAAGGGGATTCGAGCATTCTACGATTATTCTTCCTCGTACAATCATTAATTTATCGATGGTATGATGTTAGGGTCGGATTCCTTGTAAAAAACTCGACTCGGTACTCTTCCGTTCTCCATTTCCCGATGGATTGTGTTACCGTCGTTTCCGCTGGAGAGTTATGGGTGTTCGAGGTTTCCTGGTTGAGCCATGTTCATCGGAGTGCCTGGTATCGATTATCGAGGCAAGTATCTTTCCCATACATTACGTGTTTTGTGGATATAATGGTTGGTAATCGACGATATGTGCTAAATGAATGTTTACAACCATTTCTCAAAAGAATCGGTATATTTACAATCATGGTTTTTCTTAAAAGACGACTCTTGTGTTCGGGGCTTAATGTGCTTAATTGACTATGTGTGTTAGTGTTGAGTATAGGATCTCCTTACTTTCAGGTGATGCCATTATGTGTGAGTATGTTGTCGGTAACTTTAAGGTTCAACCCTTTTGTTAAGAATTGTGCGTGGAGTCATGTGGTTATCGGTGAATATGTGAGTTGTGTGATACTGGTTGTGTCATTCGGTGTTGTTGAGATAAGTGTGCTTCCTTGTGGATAGTATTAATTCTGGGTCGTGAGTATGTATTGGATAGTTTGGCCATTCTAGCAAGATACCTCGACTATATATATTGTGATTGACTCTTGAGGATTATGGTTTTGGAAATGAGAACTGATGAGAGTTGTAAGGTTTTTCTCGGGTACTCTCACTCGGGGATTGACTCGACGGGGTCACACGGGGACTTGGTGGCTTAGCGGATGGACCGGGTCGCGAGAGTTACTTTCGACTGGGAATTCTCGCTTGGGGTTGCTCGACGGGGCACACACGGACTTGGTGGATTGAGGGCCGGACCGGGTCGCGAGAATTGCCAGAGTGTTTGTACTGATGATTAATTGTGATATGTCCGGAGTATCACAATGCTTGGTGCTCGGGGTCGAGAGACATTATATATCGAGTCTTGGTGTCTGGCTAAAATGGCATAAGAATAATGTATGATGTGTAATGTGTCTTTGGAAGTGAATTGAAGTTGATGATCAGGTCGTGGACCCAGTGTTTTGTGGCCGAAATGGTTGGGTCGTGGACCCCGTGTTTTGTTAACGGATTTGCATTTTGGAAAATGAACTTTGGGGCTGTGACCATAAGTGGCTTTCGAAGAATTAAGAACTTTTCAATCACAAATGTTTTCAAAACTCCCGAGATTTGGAAGTGTTTTCAAAGTGCTTACTTTTTTTGTTTCTACTTTCAAGGCTTGAACTATTTTTAATTAAATAAAATATCTCGGGAAGTCTTTCGTTGTATTCTCGGAATGTGTTATGTATGGCTCGTATTTTCACTTTATACTTGTACTAGCAAAACAGTGGAGTTTTGCTAACCCCCGAGTATTCGGGGGGTGGATGTCTGTTTTGCATCCAGGTACATGCAGGTTTGGGAGCAAAACACAGGATCGGCGCGAAGAATGATGTAAGGCGAATGATACTAATCACATGAATGCCAATTTTAGATGCAGTTAGTCGGAGTTCGTGTATGGTCTTTTCCGCTGTCGTACTTTTTGTTTGTGAGTGTATTTTACCCTTGCATGGGTATGAGTCGAGATAGAAATGTGTATTTTTGACTTGTATGTTAGTGATGAAAGACCAAGTTGGTCTATTGATTTGGTATTTTATCATGTCGATATGTAATGAATTGTGTTGTTTCGATGTCTAGCCTGGTGGATCCACACGGAGAGGGTCTGTGGCATGTAATATTCCCGGTTTGATTCTGGGGGTGTTACATTTATGGTATTAGAGCTTAGGTTGCAGAAACCTAGGCTGTCAGGTCCAGTCCGGTATTGTCGTGTCTTGTCCTGTCAGATTGTGTCTGTTTAAGTTGTGTCGCGATGCGTCGTCCGTGGTGTCGGCCGTGATTAGTATCGAGGTGCAGCCATCATCTTCGTGCGACCTGTGGATGTAAGTCTTCATACTATATTGTGCCTTGTGTTATACGAGCTTGTATGATTTTGTGTTATGACATGGAGTTTAAAGGTGATTTGTGATTATGCGGCCTATGCTTGTTTGATCCTCGTATGGTGCTAGAATGAAAGTGGTGCCAGCGTATATGTATATATGCACACATCCTGGTATAAGTTGTTTATACAAGAGTAATGGCCTTGGTGTGGTTACGCAAAGAAAAATTCATTAATGTGATATTTTAAATCTTTACATGTTTTTGGGGAGTCACGTAATTTAAAACATCCTCCAAAGGGAGGAAAAAGTTTGATTTTTATATAATGACCTGAAGGCTGAATTTTTTTGAGAATTCAAACTACCGATATTTTGTTTTCATCTTGTATTATAAGTTTTCAAAACACAATTTTTAAACTCAAATGAGGTCTACAAAATGTAATCAAGACGTGACTCTCGCTTTCAACTTATCGGTTTTATGGTTGTTAGTCGAGAAATACGTGATGATGTTCTCGTTCTTTGGGCGGTAGTGCCCATTTTTTTTGATTAAAACGGTAATGTGAATGCTGAGTCAATTGGTATTATACGTTGAGATAGCCCTCTTTATTGAGAGGTGAGATTTCGGTTTGAATGACAATTGCCTTTTGATGGTTGCTCGTGCGGTGTTGTAAGTATGTGAATCGATGGCATTTAGGTTCGTATGCTTCCGTTGTTCATTTGTATTCGGTTCTAGTAATGTCGTATATATGTTCGCAATCATGTTGCTCAATTAGAGTAGTTAGCGCACTCTAAGTACGAGGCTAGCGCGCGCTAATGTGGCATGAGTAACACACGTTAATGTTGTTGTAACGCGTGCTAATCAGCCTAGACAGAGGCTAGAGAACCGTATTTCTTTTAGCCGTTAGGCCTAACCTTTGCAGTCAATCACTAGTGACTCTATTCTATGTGTGTTGTCTAGTAATGACAACTGTTTTGTATGAATGTGTGTTATGACTTTTCGTTGCACTAAGTGATAATTGATTTTGTTCAGTAAATTTATAAATTATGTCTGTTGTGCATGTGTTCGAAAATGCTTTTCTGAAACTTTCATAAGTTGTACAAGTTGTGGAAAATCAAATTTTGAAACTAATTTGACGTTGCGATTAAATCGGCGGCTTCGTATGAACTTTGGAAATTGTTTGAAATTTGCGAGCCGGCCTAGGATTCTCAAATAAAACCTCGACGGTATTGAAAGAGTTGTTTTGAAGTACCTTGAACATTTTGTAAAATGTTACCGTCATTGATTTTTGTGTAGTGTTGGGAGAATTTTCGGAAATGATTTTTAAAGTACTATTGTATTTTCAAATAATTCGAGTACATGATTTTCAAAAATCTTTCACACCAATTTTTTTTTCAAAAACCAATACGATTTTTTTCAAAAATATATAATGAAAGATGGAAAATTTTACTTGATTTAAATTTCAAACTCGGATTTGGAAATGTTAGTGTATGTACGAATGGTTTGATGATCTTGCGTGTTTACCTTGTTTGTTATCAACGGTGACGATAATGCGTAGTGGCATGGTGATTTTGATGATGCCGGTTACAAGAAATTATTGTTTTGCAAATAATTTTAAAATGGGACGGTTAAAATCTTTTGTTTACAGGTTTTGATAAAACAGCCCGAGGTATCAAAAATACTTTCAAAGTTTTATTTTGAATATCATCCAAATTCAAATATTTTCAAAAGGATACCTCGTGGATTTTCTTATCGAGTTGTTATTGGTTACCTTATGTGATATGACGTGCTAAGTTGGTACTTGAGCACATTATTTTTTCGAAGTGGTGCAATCGTATTGAGTGAGAATCCGCTTAGTATGCCGAGGGACAGAGGACGCGGTCGTGACCACGGTACAGTTGGTCATAGAAATCAGATGCGGGACCAAGAGGATATGGCCGAGAAGGTTTCTATTCCAGCACTTCGTTCTCGTTGTTTAGGTTTTGGGGACGAAACCTCTTTTAAAGGTGATATGATGTAATACCTGTCTGTTGCAGTCAAAATACATTAGATATGGGCCCATATTTTTTCTCGCTTCTGTTTCGTTCGACCGTATCGAATGAATTGTGTTCGTTGATGCTTCTGACCTTGTGTTGTTTCTCACCCTTGTCATTCGAGTGAGTTCGCCTATTGTTCCAAATTGATGTGTATATCGTTGTGATCTTTCCAAGTTCGGATCGATTTCTTGTGAACCGTGTTCAAAACTAACACCTCGTGGTTCCTACAGGTTTGTTGATGTACTGATTTGAGGTGTGAACTTCAGAGTTGATCGTTGTTGATCGACCATTACTATTTGTTCTTTGTGTCCAATCATTATTGTTGGATCTCGTATTCATGATTATTGAACATCTGGGCCACTTTGTAATTTCCATAAGTTTTGGGAAATTGTCTTCGTATTTGATCTTCCAAATCTTTGAGTTACTGGAATTTCATACCTTTCAGCGTTGGATTCGTGATTTGATTTTTTTACTGCTCGATTTTACCAACCGCAGTGATTCATGCTCGTTGCTTTTCGTAAGCATTCTTGCGTGTTGAATCGGACCGTAGTAGCTTTATACTACATGGAGCTCTGGTATGTTGTCAAGAGTCGCCTTGCTTTTTTTTTAAGTTTCGGGACGAAACTTATTTTTAGGGGGTAGAATGTAATACCACGATTTTTGTTCCGGTTATTATAGATTTTTCTTCGAATAATTCCCGATTGTCGAGCATTGGTATTATTTTTCTCGATTACTAATTTTAGATTTATGGCCGTATGGGGTGATTTTTTATCCGTTGTTTTCATTGTGGATGGATGTTGTTGTCCTCGAGCGTCTTGTCGGGTTTGTTCCGTGCGTTTTCGGAAAATCGAGTCGTCGAGTCATGGCGGCTGGGCACTGGCCGGACGAGTGCGGGCACTGGCCAGACAGGAGCGGGCACTGGACGGACGAGTGCGGGCACTAGCCGAGCGGATGCGGGCACTGGCTAGGCAGGTGCAGCAGGAACCGTCATAGCGCGCGCCACAGTCGGAAGGCTGCGCGCGCTAACTCTGTAGGAGTAGCGCACGCTATTCGTCCGACCATCGCACGCTAGGAGGCTGGGCAGAGAGGTTTCTGAGGTTCTGGACTCGGGGAGGATCGGCAGGTAGCGCATGCTACTTTCGGTCGTTGTGCGTGCTAATCGAAAGGTGTAGCGCATGCTATCGGCCGACCAGTGCACGCTACCTGGCCGAGCAGTCTAGTCCAGGGGGTTCTGGACGGGCCGGCTAGCGCACGCAAGTGCCTGCGCAGCGCGCGCTATCGCGGTCGGACAGGAAGGTTTGAGACGGGTGACTGGCACGTGATGGCGGGCCCCGGCCGAAGGTTCTAGGCCGAGACTGCCTGTTAGCGCATGCTACTCGGAAGACCTAGCGCGCGCTAATGCGCACCTCTATAAATATGATCCAGAAGTTCTGTTTGCACTCGTTTTTTATATCCCCTCTTCCCTGTCCGTGGCTGGAGCCTTGGTGAGCATGTAGATATGTTGTTATACGATGAATCCACGAAGTTCTGGAGTTCATATCATCAATTGATCATCCCGTAACATCCTTCAATCCAGCAAATCAAGGTTAGTTTTCCTAAAATCATAGTTTTGGGAAAATTGTTGATTTTGTTTGATTTCATCCGTTTGATTCGTAATAACTTAGAATAGTGATATATTGATGATTATTAAGTCATATTATACCGATTTCCTTGTTGATCCATGGTTCAATTGCGAAAGATTCTTCATTTTGTTGAGTTCCTAATCGGCGTCTTGAAGGTGTCTGGAAAAAGGTCACAAAAGGGATTCGGGCGTTCTACGATTATCCTTCATCGTACAATCATTAATTTATCGATGGTATGATGTTAGGGTCGGATTCCTTGTGAAAAACTCGAGTCAGAACTCTTCTATTCTCCGTTTCCCGATCGGTTGTGTTACTGTCGTTTCCGCCGGAGTGTTGTGGGTGTTCGAGGTTTCCCGGTTGAACCATGTTCGCTGGAGTGTCTGGTATCGATTATCGAGGCAAGTATCTTGCCCATACATTACGTGTTTTATGGATATAATGGTTGGTAATCGACGATATGTGCTAAATGAATGTTTACAACCATTTCTCAAAAGAATCGGTTTATTTACTATCATGGTTTTTCTTAAAAGACGACTCTTGTGTTTGGGACTTAATGTGCTTAATTGACTATGTGTGTTAGTGTTGAGTATAGGATCTCCTTACTTTCGGGTGATGCCATTATGTGTGATTATGTCATCGGTAAATTTAAGGTTCAACCCTTTTGTTAAGAATCGTGCGTGGAGTCATGTGGTTATCGGTGAATATGTGAGTTGTGTGATATTGGTTGTGTCATTCGGTGCTGTTGAGATAAGTGTGCTTCCTTGTAGATAATATTAATTCTGGGTCGTGAGTATGTGTTGGATAGTTTGGCCATTCTAGCAAGCTACCTTGACTATATATATTGTGATTGACTCTTGAGGATTGTGGTTTTGGAAATGAGAACTGATGAGAGTTGTAAGGTTTTTTCTCGGGTACTCTCACTCGGGAATTGACTCGACGGGGTGACACGGGGACCTGGTGGCTTAGCGGCTGGACCGGGTCGCGAGAGTTACTTTCGAGTGGGCATTCTCACTTGGGGTCGCTCGACGGGGCGCACAGGGACTTGGTGGCTTGAGGGCCGAACTGGGTCATGAGAATTGCCAGAGTGTTTGTACTCATGATTAATTGTGATATGTGCACAATGCTTGGTGCTCGGGGTCGAGGGACATTATATATCGAGCCTTGGTGTTTGGCTAACATGCATAAGAATAATGTAATATATGTAATGTATCTTTGGAAGTGAATTGAAGTTGATGATCGGGTCGTGGACCCTGTGTTTTATGGCCGGAATGGTTGGATCGTGGACCCCGTGTTTTGTTAACGGATTTGCATTTTGGAAAATGAACTTTGGGGCTGTGACCCTAAGTGGCTTTCGAAGAATTAAGAACTTTTCAATCACAAATGTTGTCCAAACTCCCGAGATTTGGAAGTGTTTTCAAAGTGCTTACTTGTTTTGTTTCTACTTTCAAGACTTGAACTATTTTTAATTAAACAAAATATCTCGGGAAGTATTTCATTGTATTCTCAGAATGTGTTATGTATGGATCGTATTTGCACTTTATACTTGTACTAGCAAAACATTGGAGTTTTGCTAACCCCCGAGTATTCGGGGGGTGAATGTCTGTTTTGCATCCAGGTACATGCAGGTTTGGGAGCAAAACACACGATCGGCGCGAAGAATGATGGAAGGCGAATGATACTAATCACATGAAGGCCAGTTTTGGATGCAGTTCGTCGGAGTTCGTGTATGGTCTTTTCCGCTGTCGTACATTTTGTTTGTTAGTGTATTTTACCCTTTCAAGGGTATGAGTCGAGATAGAAATTTGTATTTTTGACTTGTATGTTAGTGATGAAAGACCAAGATGGTCTAATGATTTAGTATTTTATCATGTCAGTATGTAATGTATTATGTTGTTTCGATGTCTAGCCTGGTGGATCCTCACGGAGAGGGTCTGCGGCGTATAATATTCCCGGTTTGATTCTGGGGGTGTTACATTACTGTATCAAGTCAACGTACGTATTACGTACATTATGAAGAAAGGGTTACGTACGTAAGGATTTGAACGAATTAAGACAGTTGCCTCTGGGTCGCTATTACGTATGCTATCAAGGATAGATATTGTACGTAAATATTTGTTATGTACGTTAACTATGGCATGTTACGTACGTAACGAGCAGGAAGTTTTTATATGTGGATGCCCGTCACTTTGTTTTTTTTAGAATTTCATTTCATTTCTTTCGCCCTTCAACACTCAGAGATGAATGCTAGCTCTTCTAAGTCGATTTTGAGCTTATGGGCTTGGATTTCGAGCTTGAGATGAGAAGATATTGATGATTCTTGAGGTGGTTACTTGTGTGTTTCATCTTCTAAGAGCTATGTTGGATAATCCTCTCCTTGTGTTCGGATTTTTGATGTTGTTGTTGATAACTAGTTCGCATGATGATAGTTTATGGAGTTGTTATGATGATTCTTGGTATTTACGGGAATTTTGTTAAGGAAGATGATGATATGATGATACATGTCTTTGATTATGTTGGTTGTGATTATGGAATCATAGTGTTATTGATGTTCTTGGTAGTATTGTTGCGATTCTTGATGTTATAGGAGATTTAATGGAATTGTGATAAGAGATTTCGGATGTTAATTAAGATTCTTCCTGTTATAAGGATTGTGATTCATTTAAACCGGTGAAGAGATGGATTTCTAGATTATGTTGATTTCGTATGAATCAATATGAGGATTCCAGATTAAGTATGATACAATCCTTGTTGGTTTGATTGTTAATGTTTTTCTTCGTATGATGATGATTATAGTGGTGTTATGGTCATTCTTGAGGTTACGTGAATTCTATATTGGAGAATATGATAATATACATCTTGAATTATGAATGAGAATTGTTTAAGATGTTAGAACACATCGGATTATGTCATCCTGTGGATTATGAATGTGGTTTCGGGATAATTTGTGTTCTTAAGGAACTCTTGAATTATGTAATAAGATGAGAATGTTTAATAGGTGTTGGTGTTTTGGATATGAATATGAAATATTCATATCTAGACCTAAGTTATGTGTTTTGATACAATATTCGTATAGGAATACGAATATAATTACGGGTTTGATAAGATTATTATTCACCTTTGGGTTTGGAAATTTATACGTATTGAACAAGTGTTCAAATCGATTATTGAGTTATTTGAAACCCTTGGAATATGAATATCTATAATTTTGAATTAATCGGATTGTCCGGATTGATGATGGTAATCGTTACTTGGTTTTAATTATGAATTTACAAGGAGGAAACTTGTATTCGTATTTAAGATTGAATTTGGAATCGGTAACATCTAGACCCTTGTTATTTGTTTAAATTAATTATTGATATGATTATTGGATTATGAATCATGTTGTGGGTTTGAGATCATGATTAATTGATTTGGGTTGTTGGATTTGTGTTTAATCGGGATATTATGGAACCATTGGGTTTGTTGATCGGTTATCGATTGTTAATTAATCGGTACTTGGTTTTAATTATGAATTTCAAGGAG
Organism: Orobanche coerulescens; assembly: GCA_033398695.1. Lineage (NCBI taxonomy): Eukaryota > Viridiplantae > Streptophyta > Magnoliopsida > Lamiales > Orobanchaceae > Orobanche > Orobanche coerulescens. Next base: position 186,942,033 of record CM065801.1, read on the forward strand.
GAAACTTGTATTCGTATTTAAGATTGAATTTGGAATCGGTAACATCTAGACCCTTGTTATTTGTTTAAATTAATTATTGATATGATTATCGGATTATGAATCGTGTTGTGGTTTTGAGATCATGATTGATTGATTTGGGTTGTTGGATTTGTGCTTAATCGGGATATTATGGAACCATTGGGTTTGTTGATCGGTTATCGATTTTTAATTGTGATCATCGAGTTGCGATTTGTATTGTGGATATGAGTTCCTAATCGTTTGAGTTATATTGTTCGGTTTTGTATATGATCGAGGTTTTGTTGAGCCGTTGTGTTTGATTGGTTGGTTATATCGGTTGTTGATTATTATCGAATGAGTATTAATCGATTATTGCAATAGGTTGTGATAAGTGATCATTGATTATGACTGTTGTATTGCGGTTGAGATTGAAGAGTTCGTAGATTGATTTTGGTTGGGGCTGAGGAGCTCGTAGACAAAGGCAAGGGAATTGGTAAAGGCTTCGTTGCATCGGTATTGAGGCAAGTTATACTTGTTCAGTTTATAATATTTAATGAATGATTTTGATTTCATTTCATTTATAATTCATATAGCAATGATATTATAAATATAGATTGTCGGGATGATGGTTTGTATATTATGCGTTGATTTGGATTAAATCATAATGTGTATGGTTTAAATGTGTTTAGTAAGGACGATGATGTGAGTTACCTTTGGTCAGTGATATGGAATGTCGGATATCGATGATGGTTTGCCGTGTCGACATTGGTGTCGGAACGGTGGTTTGTTGGTATAAATGGACTATACTTATTTCGGTATTATTCGCATAACTGTGTATTCGTTCAGGGATGTTGGTTCATGGAAAGGATATTGTCTTCGACTTTGAGGTAATTTAAGTATTGTTCAGTTATGAGGATAAGTATTCTGTTGAGTTGTTGTATATGCTGTACGTTGATGTTTCGTATATTGAGATTCGTATTGGTTGCTCGTTGAGGTATGTGGATCCCAGGACTATTGTTTGGTATTAATGTTTGTGTTGATCATGTAATATCCGCATTTTTCATTTCTCTTGATATTCTCATTTTGGTGTATTTTCGTTTTTGGCAACTTGTTTGTAACCGTATTGACATTTCGGGAATATTTAATATTGGACTTTTTGTCGTTCGAGCTTGTTTCGGACTCACTTTACTCAATTCGGTGTTTTATGTTGTTTTCGTCGCTATCTCATGTATTCTCGTAAATCGTCGTTCGGAACCACCTTTTCGGGGTTGCCGAGGATCCATCTCACGTTATTATGCGTGTTGTGAGCTTTTGTTTGATGTTTCGACCATGTATCGTACATTTCGGATGTTTTGGGCCGTTTCGTAATTTCCCAAAGTTTTGGGATAATTATGTTTGTTGTTGTTTTTCCGAACCTTTGGGTAGTCGGGAATATGTTTTCCTTGAACACTTAAGTTCGTCGCCTCGAATCCTTTATGTCGTACCATCATGATTCGTTCACCGTTGCTTTTTGATCTTTTTGGTTCCTTCCTTGCCAGTGGTTGCGGTCCCCAGGAAGGAGCATTCCGTACATAATGCATGTTTCTGTTACGTACGTAACGGTGTGTGTAAAATAGTACAGGGAATTCTACAATTTTCATTACGTACGTAAGCATGGGATAGCTTACGTACGTTAACTAGCTAATGTACGTTAGCATCCTGTGGCTAACGTACGTAACTCGACTTGGGTTTATAAACCCAGGAGTTGACCGATTTTGGCCATTATCATTTCTCCTCCTCCCCATCCGACTCCTAGGCGATTTTCTTGGCACTTCCGGCGATTTGAAGCTTTGTAACTCCAAGCCATTTTCTTCTTCGAGTTTTTGGAGTATATTATCAACATCTAATCGTGTTCTTCGTCATTAATTCGAGGTAAACTCCTAGAACCTTGTTTTTGGGGAAACTTTGGGTTTCGAGTTTTTCATCCGATTCGTCCCGTATGGTTGATTATTTCATGATGAATATGATTAATCTCGTTGGTATTATTGGTTACCTACGGATTCATGGTATATTTCGTGGTATTTTTTTGTACTCGAGAGGGTTTAGTTGTGGTCCGCCCTCGTTGTTGTTTTCATTCGAATATACATGAATCGTAGGCGGGTTTTCAGGGGTATTCCAATTCCGTATTCGTTTGGATTGGTTGTGATTGTGTTCTTCGAATTGTTAGGTTCGTAATTGTCGGTCCCTAGCGTTCGTCGGCGCTTTTCCTTCCGTTCGTTGCGTCGTCTATTATTCAAGGCAAGTAATTCTTGGAAACCTTTATGCTTAACGTGAAATGGTAATGCATATTGTGTGTGCTTTACTCACCTCGGGAGCGTCCGACGGGCCTCAAGGGAATCTATGGCTTCATCCTGGATTCATGAGTTTGTTTCGCTAGCCAGCTCGGGAGGGTCCTTAGAGGCCTCGAGTGGGATTCGTGGCTTCGTCCCGGTCCTAGGCGACGTGTGTGCTTTATTTGTTTTATGAATGTGGCCAGCTTAGGAGGGTCCTTAGAGGCCTCGAGTGGGATTCGTGGCTTCGTCCCGGTCCTAGGTAAATTGATTGTGACTGTTTGTTTCCGGAAAAGACATGTCTGGTTTTGGTTTTTGAAATGACATTGGTGCATGTACTATGAAATGTGTAAGCGATTGGTTTACCTTGATTACTTGTACTAGCGTAATTGCTAACCCTTCTGGGGACCCGTTGTGGGGAAATTCTTGTTATGGATTTCAGGTTATGATCATCCGGACGAGCGAGCGCTGGGACAGTAAGAGTATGCTGGCCAGGGTCGTTGACATGTGCATTGAGTCCTTTTATTTTCGTTGTTCCATTCGATATGGTTGTTGTCTACTTTTGAAACTTATAGATCGTACTCGCGCGTACTTGGGCTTTTCTCTTCGGATTATGATTTATATTCGTTGAAGTTATTTATGTTTGCCATTGTTGATTATTCCGCCGGTTGTACTGGCCGTGTTATTTAATTTTCAACTAGATGATGTGTGTTTCTATTGTGGTAAGTTGTGTCTAGCCTGGTGGGTCCCATGTAGGGGTCCACGACACTGTAATATACCTTGAATATCTCGGGGGTGTTACAGAAAATGGTATCGGAGCGCCAGGTTTATGGATACCTAGTCTTGTCGGTTATTTGGGTCTAGTTGTGTCTTGTTCGGCACATTGTCACACCGCTGCCAGCCTCCTAGTACTTCCAGTGCTCGTAAGTTTTCCTTACTTGATCCTTTGTTTTCTCGTACCGTATTTCCATTTCTTGAATTGTGGATATTTTTCCTCTCTTACTTATCATCGAGTTGTTTTTGCTATCTCTTAACATCAGTATGGATGCTCGGAGAGGCCGTGGTCGTGGTCGTGGACGCGGCCGAGGACATGGGGCAGCCGGTGGGGCGGCCACGTCGCATTCTTCGGGAGCCGGCAGCACCAGTGACCGACATAGCCATGCTTCTTCTCAAGATGGCACCGACCTCGGTGTTGCGGCTGTTATGCAACAGATGGTGAACCAAATGGCGGCAATAGCCCAGGCGGTTCAGAATCCGGCCCATGCTGCTCAGGACGGAGCTGACCATTGGCGTCAGGACGTCATCAAGATACATCCTCCTCAATTTACGGGAGCCTCAGACCCGATTGGCTGGGAAGGGTGGATCAAGGAGATATCCAAGGTCTTCATTGCCACCAACTGTCCCGAGGACCGTAAGGTCCCTATTGCCCAGTACTTTCTCACTGGGGACGCTACTGATTGGTGGGAGGCCGTTGGGCCTAAGGATCACGTTGCTTCGTGGGAAGAATTTGAGGACCTAATGGAGACTGAGTATTGCCCGTGGCCAGTTAGACAGGCTCGAGTTCATGCCTTTTATGATGCTCAACCGCGGGATATTCCTCTCTCTCAAGCTATTGCCTATTTCAACAAGGAGTTGGGCTATGTGAAGACCCAAGTTGTCCAGGAGAGCGACAAAATTTTTCACTTTTCCAGATGGATGAAACTGTCAATTCGGGACTACATGTCTGGGCTCATATGTACTACTTTAAAGATTATCAGAGTCGAGCTCTTGCCTATGATATGTCTGTGACGGCCAGTGCTGCGGTTCGGGAGAGTAAGAAACAGAAATCTGCCGGAAATTTCTCGGGTCACAAGGGTGGAGGTCAGCAGAGATCTCAGTCTGCAAATATTCCTGGGGGTGGTTCGACCTGTTTTTCTGGGGGCTATCGAGGTACTGCTAGTGCCTCTGTCCGGGACCCCAGATGCCTTAACTGTGGCAAGCTAGGCCATGGGAACCGGGAGTGTCCTCGTCCGCCTTTGACTTGTCATACTTGTGGTCAGTCCGGCCACAAGGCTTCTTTTTGTGAACAAATCAGACTGATTCGCGGCGCCCGTTCTTCTCATACAGCGCCTATGAAGCCGAGTGTGAACCAAGGCTCGTTCGCTCCACAGTCTCCACCGAGTGTTAGCCGAGGGAGAGGTCGGGGTCAGCCAGCTAGAGGGGGAGCTTTCAGTGTTGGCTCCACCCCTCCACGTATCTATGAGATGAGAAGGGCCGATGATCCAGCGGCCACTGTGGCGACAGGTACCATTCATATCCATTCCCATTCTGTCAGTGTGCTTTTTGATTCGGGTGCTACACATTCATTCATTTCTCTAGAGTGTGTGCGCCGTTTGAGTGTTGACTGTTTATCGCCTTGCGAGCCTTTCATCGTTAAACTTCTTAGCGGTGATAGAATCGTCGGTGATCGAGAGGTCCGGGACTGTTCTGTGTTTATCTGTGAGAGGGCTTGGCTCTTTAATCTTATTGTTGTGGGTATTGAGGGTGAGGATTTGATTCTCGGGGATGATTGGCTCGAGCGGCATGGTGCAATCATGAACTACCGTACGAGGATCATCACCATGCTAGCCGAGGAAGGCACCGAACACTCTTTCGCGGGGCGAAAGAGAAACCAGAAGTTTGTTATTAACGCCTTGAAGGCGATGAGACTCCTGCGGAAGGGGTGTACTGGTTATTGGTGCTACGCCTTCAAAGCGGAGAGTGGTGGAGTCGAGCTTTCATCGATTCCAGTCGTTAGTAAATTTCCTAATGTTTTTCCTGATGAGTTATTGGGGTTGCCACCGGACCGTGAGGTCGAGTTTGCTATAGAGTTAGATCCGGGTGCGGATCCGATTTCGAAGGCGCCGTATCGCATGGCACCTTCAGAGATGGCCGAGTTGAAGAGGCAGTTGAGTGAGCTTCTTGAGTCGGGATATATTAGACCGAGCGCTTCGCCTTGGGGCGCACCAGTTTTGTTTGTTCAGAAAAGGATGGTTCACTGCGTTTGTGTATCGACTACCGCGAACTAAACAAGGTGACCATCAAGAACAAGTATCCTCTGCCGAGGATTGATGACTTGTTCGATTAGTTGCATGGGGCTGCGGTATTCTTGAAGATCGACTTGAGATTGGGGTACTATCAGCTTCGGGTGAAGGAGTCCGATGTTCCGAGAATAGCTTTACGGATGAGATACGGACACTATGAGTTTGTGGTTATGCCTTTCGGGCTAACTAATGCACCGGCCGTGTTCATGCAGTTGATGAAAAAGGTCCTTATCGAGTATTTAGATAAGTGTGTCGTCGTCTTCATTGACGATATCCTTATTTATTCAAGGAACGAGGAGGATCACGCGTATCATTTGCGACTAGTGTTGGACATTTTAAGGACCAAGCAACTCTATGCAAAGTTCTCGAAATGTGAGTTCTGGATGAAGGAAGGGATGTTTTTAGGTCATGTGATTTCAGCCGAGGGTGTTCGTGTGGACCCGCAGAAGATTGAGGCAGTGTTGGATTGGGCACCGCCTAAGAACGTGAAGGAGGTCCGTAGTTTCTTGGGTCTAGCTGGCTACTACCGTAGGTTCGTCGAGGGTTTCTCGAAACTAGCTCGACCACTTACACAGTTACTCCAGAAGTCCGAGAAGTTCGTCTGGAATGACGAGAGGCAGTCGAGTTTTGAGGAGCTGAAGAGGCATTTAACTTCAGCCCCGATTTTGGCATTGCCATGTGGCAATGAGGGTTTTGCCATTTATAGCGATGCTTCGGGTCAGGATCTTGGGTGTGTGTTGATGCAGCATGGCAAGACTATTGCGTTTGCGTCAAGACAGAGGAGGTGTTTAGAGTTGATTAAGGATTATGACCTCGACATCCTTTATCATCCGGGCAAGGCGAACGTCGTGGCCGACGCCTTGAGTCGGAAACCAGTCTCGTTGCGGACGCTTGAGATCCTTACGTCTCAATCCGAGCTTCAGCGGGATTTGATTGAGTTGAGTGTTGAGATTTCGTTGCCTGGAGCCGTAGGGCGACTTTGTGCTTTAGAGATTTCGTCGTCTCTGATCGATGAAATTAAACTGAAGCAGCTGGAGGATCCGAGGATTATTCAAATCCGAGAGAATATTCTTAAGGGGAAAGCTCCTGGATTTGTGATTCATGAAGATGGAGTATTGAGATTCCAGAGTCGACTGTGTGTGCCGAATGACTCGGAATTGAGGCAGGGTATTTTGTGTGAGGCCCATACTATGCCTTACTCCATTCATCCTGGTTCGAGTAAGATGTACAAGGACCTGAGGAGGAATTTCTAGTGGAATTATATGAAGGAGGAGGTCGCACAGTTTGTAGCGAGATGTTTGACTTGTCAGCAGGTCAAAATCGAGCATCAGTGACCGGCAGGGTTATTGCAGTCACTTCCCATCCCGGAATAAAAATGGGAAGATATATCGATGGACTTCATTACGAGTTTGACGAGATCGAGATCGGGCATGAATATGGTTTAGGTGATTGTCGATCGCCTGACCAAGTCGGCACATTTTTTGGGCACCAAGGATACTTGGGTCCCAGAGAAGTTGGCTCGCGTGTTTATTACACAGATTGTGAGGCTTCACGGTACTCCGAAGTCTATCGTTTCCGATCGGGATGGCCGTTTTGTATCGAACTTTTGGCAGGCGGTGCATAAGGCATTGGGTACTCGTTTGCGTTAGAGTACCTCTTTTCATCCTCAGTTAGATGGACAGTCTGAGCGCACTATCCAGACGTTCGAGGACATGTTGCGTGCTTGTGCTCTCGACTGGAGTAGTGACTAGGAGGAACATTTTCCATTGATCGAATTCACATACAACAATAGTTGGCACATATCGATTCGGATGGCACCGTATGAGGCGCTTTATGGGCGGCGTTGTCGATCTCCGATTTGTTGGAACGAAGTGTCCGATTTGGTCGGGACCGAACCGGATATCGCTTTAGAGATGAGGCGGAAGGTAGAATTGATTCGAGAAAGGATGTTGACTGCTCAGAGTCGACAGAAGTCGTATGCCGACATCCGTCGTCGACCCTTGGAGTTTGAGATGGGAGACCACGTTTTTCTAAAGGTGTCGCCGATGAAGGGAGTTTTCCACTTCGGGAAGAAGGGAAACTTGAGTCCGAGATTTATTGGGCCCTTTGAGATTCTCGAGCGAGTCAGTGATTTGGCATATCGTTTGGTGCTACCTCCGGTCTTGCGTCGCGTTCACAACGTCTTCCATGTTTTTCAACTGAGGAAATATGTCACGGATCCTAGTCATATCATCGATTTTGGTGAGATCGATATTTCCGAGGACATTACCTTCGAGGATCGACCCTTGAAGATTTTGGAGCACAGTGAGAAGCGACTGAGGCATAAGACCATTCTTTTGGTCAAAGTGCAGTGGTCGAAACATGGTGTCGAGGAGGCAACTTGGGAAACCGAGGATAGCATGCATGCTAGGTACCCCGAGTTGTTTGTTTCGTAAGTTTTGGGACGAAACTCATTTTTAGAGGGGTAGAATGTAATATCCGCATTTTTCCTTTCTCTTGATATTCTTATTTCGATGTATTTTCATTTTTGGAAACTTGTTTGTAACCGTATTGACATTTCGGGAATATTTAATATTGGACTTTTTGTCATTCGAGCTTGTTTCGGACTCGCTTTACTCAATTCGGTGTTTTATGTTGTTTTCGTCGCTATCTCGTGTATTCTCGTAAATCGTCGTTCAGAACTGCAGTTTCGGGGTTGCCGAGGATCCATCTCACGTTATTATGCGTGTTGTGAGCTTTTGTTTGATGTTTCGACCATGTATCGTACATTTCGGATGTTTTGGGCCGTTTCGTAATTTCCCAAAGTTTTGGGATAATTACGTTTGTTGTTGTTTTTCCGAACCTTTGGGTAGTCGGGAATGTGTTTTCCTTCAACACTTAAGTTCTTCGCCTCGAATACTTTACGTTCGTACCATCATGAGTCGTTCACCGTTTCTTTTCGATCTTTTTGGTTCCTTCCTTGCTAGTGGTTGCGGCCTGTACTCCCCAGGAAGGAGCATTACGTACGTAATGCATGTTTCTGTTACGTACGTAACGGTGTGTGTAAAATAGTATAGGGAATTCTGCGATTTTCGTTACGTATGTAAGCATGGGATAGCTTACGTAAGTTAACTAGCTAACGTACGTTAGCATCCTGTGACTAACGTACGTAACTCGACCTGGGTTTATAAACCCAGGAGTTGGCCGATTTCGGCCATTATCATTTCTCCTCCTCCCCGTACGACTCCTAGGAGATTTTCTTGGCACTTCCGGCGATTTGAAGCTTTTTAACTCCGAGCCATCATCTTCTTCGAGTTTTTGGAGTATATTATCAACATCTAATCGTGTTCTTCGTCATTAATTCGAGGTAAACTTCTAGAACCTTATTTTTGGGGAAACTTGGGGTTTCGAGTTTTTCGTCCGATTCGTTCCGTATGGTTGATTATTTCATGATGAATATGATTAATCTCGTTGGTATTATTGGTTTCTTATGGATTCATGGTATATTTCGTGGTTTGACCGCACCACCAAAATATTTTCCAATAACCAATTTCTACAAAAATTCTCAAACTGTAAAGTCCTTCAGAAAACATTCTCAAACTCACCCATAGCGGACAAAAATTACAACATTCCAAAAACAGTCGAATTTAAAACCACATAATCAAATGGCAACCAGGGTCGCCAATTCAATCAAATACATCTCGTGGTATCAAGTTTAAACACACAGCAAAATCATTCATCGGAGTTTCTCACAAACTCTACCGTCGGTACCTTTTCGAAGCCCATCAAGGTTTACAACTTTCACACCATACCACACCACCCGGTGGTTCAAAGATAAAACAATAATCTGCCCAGTTCTATACACATACTATGTGCCTCAACTATTAGACACAACTATATTACATAATACTGTGTAAATAAAATCATGCACCGCAATTAACTCACTAAGATAAAATCGAGATACACAGGTATTACGCATAAAGAAGGAGATTTACATCCACAGGCCGCACGGAGGTGACAGTCGCCCACGATACTAATCTCGTCCGACAACATAACCGACACATTGTGACTACGCACAACTCAATTTGTCACTTGACGACTCGAACGACAAGACAACACATTACTCGACAAATCACGACTTGACTTGACCCGACAGCCTATGTTTCCGAAACCTAAAGCTCCGATACCATAAATGTAACACCCCCAAAACCATATGGGAATATTACACGCCGTAGACCCTTTCCACAAGGGTATACCAGGCTAAACATCCATAAACAACCAAATACTTGCCCGGCCAGGGTCAAACAATAAAATGATACAGACCGTTATGGTCACTTACACGTGAATACACAGACTGATGAAGTCACACAACCCAATCGACAAAACTGACTTAAACAACATTACCCACACAGGGGTCAAAATACAATACAGCGGAAGACTGAAATCAACTCTGACAACACAACAAAAATCAAAACAACCCTCGACTCATGATTAGTATCGCAGCTTGTCATCCTCTTGTGCCAATCCTGTGACTGCTCCCCTGAATCTGCATGTACCTGGACGCAAAACAGACATCCACCCCCCGATTACTCAGGGGTTAGTAAAACTCCACTGTTTTACTAGTGCAAGTATCAAATCATACGAAATGTAACAAGCAAATAATAATCGTGAATCAAATATAATAATCAAGTATCAAAATATTCCCGGGAGGTTTTCACAAGGGAAGATAAGCTATGAAGCATTCGAAAATAAGATTATCATCTCAAGAATTTTTAGATTTTCAAAACCTTTAAGACCTCAAGTCCTGATTCACAAAACCTTTCGAAAAACTTTAGGGCCTTAACCCAAATCTTGTTTCATAACTCAGCAGTTTACAATACGGGAAACATTTACTCAAGCTTAGGACCCAGTCCAACATTCATTTTCATAAAACTTTTCCTTTCAAAACTTTGATTTGAAAATAATCATGCTCATGACACCGTGATCCACTGTCACGTGTCTCCGTAGGTTCAACAACCCGCACGGACTACACCACGCACAATTAAACAAACACAATCAAATCCGACACAGTGATCCACTGTCACGTGTCTCCGTAGGTTCAACAACCCACATGGACTATTAACCAGACATAACTAATTCCGACACCGTGATCCACTGTCACGTGTCTCCGTAGGTTCAACAATCCACACGGACTATATCAATCACAACAATCACACACACAGTCCTGACACCGTAGTCCACTGCCACGTGTCACCGTAAGCCCCGTCGAGCTCACCCGGTTAGACGTACTGTGTCCGAAACTCATGGTCCACTGCCATGCATTATCGTAGGCCTCGTCAGACCAGCACGATTGGAGCTCAGTACCTCACTAAGTTCTGACCCCGTAGTCCACTGCCACGAATCCTCGTAGGTCCCGTCGAACCAACACGAGTGAACTTAGCGGTCACACACATACCCACATTTACATTCACATTACATACAACAATGGGCACAATTAATCAATCACGTTGATCATCACAAAATCGTACATCACATGCACATAACACAATCTCAACACTCGCAACAACTATCATAAATCAACGACACACAACCAACATAACACACGTTTGGTACATAATACATTGCACAACTAAGTGTACAACCATCCCATATGTACGTCGCATTCCTGCACAAATGGCACAACGCCTAACACGTATACCAATATAACACCATTATCACAAAACCTTTAAATTTCGGAAAATACAACCAACTCAAACGGCACATATTTACGAAGGCAAGCAAAATCATCATAAATCTCATACGTAATTACTAGTCGCAAGATACAAGTCGTATAATAAGATACTTGCCTTAATAACCGCTACCGAACGCTCCGAAGAACACGCTTCGACCGGGAAGTTCAGACCCCAAAGAAGGCAACGAACGGAAGGGTCTCGACTCGAGTTCTTCAAAAGAATTTCGTTCCTAAGTCACAACGATATCAATTCAATCACAATTCTACGAAAACGTATAGAACCAAGTTCTACCCATTGAAGCATTTTATCGGACACCTTGAGGGCATAGTCCAATATAATCGTTTAACGGAGAAATACTCGAACTTGTTCCACAAAACTTCAAGAGTTATGAATTATTTCGAGTATACAACCAAGTTCTAACAATAATCTGAACTAAAACGAATCAAATCGGCCAAAACATCGAGAAACCTCAAAATTTCGCAAAACCAAGGGTTTAGGTGTTCTTACCTTCGATCTGGGCGGAAGATGATGTTAAACACGAATCCAACTTCCAAAATATGTTGCTACATGATGTTCTTACTCAAATCCATCAATATATGGTGAAAAATTGCGGAAGGAATGAAGAAAAATGAAAAATGCCGGATGTGACTCGGTCCAGGCCTTTAAATAGCCGACCTTGGCCGACCGCTTACGTACGTAATCGGCCATGGCCTACGTACGTAATCGGCCATGGCCAAACTCCCTATACCAAATCTGCCGACATGTTGCGTACGTAATCACAAGTCACGTGTGAACAGCCTTACGGCCACTTCGCTGGCCATTACGGCCGTTACTCGGCCAGGTCTGGCCAGCCAGGCCTCGATCGATCCGACAGTCCGAAAAATCTCGAAACTCAGACCTGAACGTAAACCGAAAACACAATTATGAGGTACTCGCAAAGATGAATCCGAACACTAAGAGAACACACAATTCCGACCACCCAAGGGCTCAAAATTCGACAACGGAAGTAATTACCCCAAACTTTGGGAAATTACGAAAATGGCCCAAAACGTCCGAAATACATGATACATGATCGAAACACCAAACCAAAGCTTACAACGTGAACAATAACATTAAATGAACTTACAATAAACTCGAAGGAACAGTTTCGGACGAGATTCGCAAGAATCGAACTCAAGTGCGGAAAAGTCGTTTAAGAACACGGAACTCAACAAAATGATACCGAAACGAACTCGGATGACAAAAAGTGCAGAATTAATCATTCTCAGAATGACGAAACCGTCACAAGCGAGTCGTCAAAACAGACTCCTGTCGTAAAAAGGAAAATTACCAGAAATCGAATTTGCGGATATTACAATGTAGGGGTCCACGGCACTTTACTATACCTTGAATATCTCGGGGGTGTTACAGATCGATCGCTGAGGGATGATGATCCCTGGGCTGTAGTGTTGAGATTGTTGATTGTATGGATTCTCCTTTGGGGATTGTGATCCCAGGATGGTGGTTTCGGATATTGTCGGTCGTGTCGATCTTTTATTATCAATGTGTCTTTGTTCACTTCAGTGAGTCTCTTGATCCTTATTGGATATGTGATTCTTGAGTTTCGTTGTCATGTTGCATCGTGACATATCTGGAGTCACATCTGCGTGCTGATTGGTTATGTGTAGGATTTTCCGGGCGGGCACGTATAGTCATGTGATGGGTTCATGTCCTCACATTGAGCTGTGCACACGAGAGGTACTTTGTAAGACTGATCAGGTACAAGACCACACGTGTATTTAACCGATACCCGGGGTGGCGTGTGCATAGACACATTTCCGGATCGGGCGTAATGTGACGTCCATCTTTGAGCCATATGGATTGGTCGCTCATCCTCCATTTATGGTTGGGTATGTTCGACGATTTGTGCTGGTTGTTCATACGCCCGAGGGGTATGTCCGACAGTCGGGGTTATCTCTTTGAGATCCATTATTGTTGATCGTTTGGAGTTTACCTTTTTGATAGTATTCTCAATTGTTGTTGATCCTTGATCTTGTTTAGAGTTTATCATGTTGAGGCTATTATCAGTTACTGTTGATCCTTTGTTGATAGTGTCGGAGTTTATCATGTTGATGGTATTCTCGGTTATCATTTATCCTTTGTTGGTCGTATTGGAGTTTATCATGTCGATGATATTCTCGGTTGATGTTTTGGTTGATCATGGTTACTGATTGTATGAGCATTCAGACTGTACGTAGATGTTTCGGGTTTGTTATCATTGTTTTGTGGTAGTTGATCTACATATATATTGTGTGTTATTGGTTTCTATCCAGATTGAGATTTGACGGTGCAATCCGACGGACACGATTTGGCACAGATTGATTATTTCACGCTTATAAGTTCTGATGATGTTTTGAGGATTTTGAGTATTGTTGTGTGTAACACCCCCAGATTTAACCGGAAATATTACAGCGCCGTGGGCCCCGAGATGGAACCCACAAGGCTAAAGGAAATTTTCACAATCATTTACAAATGCCCAAGAGGCCAACGACGGTACTATCTTTAAAAATGCATAAAGACATAAAATCCATTTATCAAAAAAACCGTCGTAAAAACTCATTTGAAATCGCATGGCCAAACGGCCGACACTCAAAAGTTTAGAAAACGATTTCCAAAGCAACCTCAGTTACCAGATACCAAAAGGTCATTTCAAAATACTCACGCAGCGCAAAAAGACCAACCAATCAAGAAACTCAATGCACACAACATGTCCTAGCCAGTATCCTCCGGGAAGCTCATCTCTTCACGACCGCTACAAGCTCGATACTCCAAGAACCTAAAAAGAAATCCCACGACGGGGTCAGCCATAATATCCAACAATGATAACCGTCACATCACATTAATAATGCATACCAATGAGAATACAGAATAAGAATACGACCAATGTAATCTTGCCGCCAGGACTTTACTTACTCAAGTAATTCTCATCAGAATAACCATTATCACATTTCACATCCTGTACTCGATTAACCAATAAACTCGAACATAATATCTGTATTGTACCTCAAACAATACTCAAGATCCTCAAACTATCATAACCAACTCACGATACGTAAATCTACCATTTCTGACCAATACGATCATCGAATAATATCATCAAATCCCAAGACGATAACCGATTGTCCACCAAAGACAAGACCAAAGAAAATATGGAACATACCTCGAGATATGATGTGCCACGATAATCATATCAGTCTAATCCGATATCAGAACAATGCAATGCGGACAAGGTCCTAACACAAGACCTACAAATGCATACTCATATGACAACGTCAATATGCTCAAAAACAATAACAACTATTTATACTCAATGGAAATCCCATGATCCAGCGCCCTCAGCATAGATCCCAAGATGATCCTACAAGATCAACACGAGGTGGATAACCAACAATATACATATGCACAACAATAACACAATACTGGGTAATCCAACGATCCAGCGCCCTCAGCATAGATCCCAAGATGATCCCGTCGGACCAACACGAGGTGGAAAAACCCGTCCAATGATCCAGCGCCCTCAGCATAGATCCCAAGATGATCCCGTCGGACCAACACGAGGTGGACATCCGATCCAGCGCCCTCAGCATAGATCGCGCGATCCCATCGGATCAACACAACATAAACAACACAATATGCATACACATATGCAAAACAATATGTTCATCATCATGAACAACGCAACATGAACGACAATATGACAAATCAATTAAGACGACCTCATGTTCGACAACATGAATGATAATACGCATGATCAAATCACTAACTCTAATTGAATCGATATAAGATACTTGCCCCGAGTCCTTCGGGAGAAATCTCGATGTCCAATCATCACCGACGATTATCCTCAATGCTCGGCGATCCATACGAACAATGAACTATAGATACTCATATACTCGTCTTTACCATAATGTAACCTTGATACTCGAACATACCAATAACTGAGATAATCATATACATTATGATTTATCTCCGAATCGAAAGAACGATATGCGATCCGAATACCGAGTTCACAATAATAATCTTCGCTATTTGCATTATAAACGAAATGAAACGAAACCATTCATTAAATATTATAAGCGAGCAAGTAATAACTTGCCTCGATACCGATACCACGAAGCTGCTGCCGAACACATCGCCTTTATCTACGAGCTCCTCAGCCTCGATCAAAAGCAATACAATAAACATACTCGAACACGACCGCAATATCCGGTTATAATCACCGATCAATAATCTCAACCTATCGAAGAAATCAAATAACACATATCCGATAACGGTCAACGATCGAGAAAACTAACCAATCGAACTCAGCGGTTCAACACAACCTCGAATAAACACGGAAGAACCAACCAAGTCAAACCATCACGAATTCCTAATCAAAACACAAAAATATCGCCTTTCGCCTACTTAGCGCACGTTAATCACCTAACGTAGCGTGCGCTAAGTTGCTCCCGTTAGCGCGCTAGGCGATAACGTAGCGTGCGCTAATGTCGTGCGGTGGCATGCATTTCAAGCATCGTCTAACACTTCCATCATGACAATGATCAACTCATCTCGAGATTAAGGATTTCATAACAATCATGACATATAATTTAATAGCTCTTCAAGAACACGAATTATCCAAATTCACGTTCATGATCCATAAAATGATAAAATCCGATGTGTTCTAACATCTAAAAATTCTTATTCATCATGTTCTTCGACATACAATTCATATAACTTCAAGAATCACAGTAGCATCACCATAATCGTTACCATACGAAGTAACCAACGACAAAACATCAAAAATCCGAATTGAAGAAGGGAACTACATCAACATATATCTTGAATTCCATCCAAAACCATACGAAACATATCAATACTCATATATTGATAACAACACTAACTTAGTACGGTAATCCAACTCGTTGTCATGCTCATCAACTTGTTTATATGATAATCATCAACTCAAGAACATCATATACAATCCAAAACGAAATCTCAAAGTGAAGAGTAATTACCTTTTTGAAGGAAAGGATTGATTTCAAGAATCACCAATGATTTCAAGAACAAAGCTTTACTCCATGATTTCCATCTTTAATCTTGTTAAAGAGGATCATCCCTCGATGTTTAGGAACTCCAAATGTTCTCACAAGGTTGTCTCTATCGGGTGAAAGGAAAGAAATGGACGAAATGTTTCATGACACCCGTTTGTCCCTTTATATAGAATACCTTACTAGCGTGCGCTAAACCCTTATGTTTAGCGTGCGCTAGCCTTAGCGTGCGCTAACTGATTTTGTTAGCGTGCGCTATCGAATCCCAGAGGCTACCGTCTTGCTTAAGTAAACTACCTTACGTACGTAATGCCCATGCATTAACGTACGTAAATCATCATGTCTAGCGTACGCAAGTCCTTACTCTTAGCGTGCGCTATCCGAAGTTGACTTACTACAGTGTTCACCTACCACTCGCCCCCACATTCCGACAGCATCTAGCAAGGATAAGATTCCTTGTTGACTGATATATAGTTAGCGTGCGCTAAGCCTAATCTTTAGCGTGCGCTAATACTTCAGGACAACAACCGTTGACTTACGAGCGTGCGCCGAAGCGGCGGGTCCACACGCAGATTCCTTCCGATCTGTCTGCACTAGCGTACGCTAACCTATAAACGTAGCGTGCGCTAATCCTGCACGATAGCGTGCGTTATGCATGAATATCAGCGTGCACTAATAAGGCTATACTTAGCCATTTTCCGCAGTTCTTGTCCAACGTCTCGACATACCAAAAACGAACATAAGACACACTGATCACAAACACTGAATCCAATAATATCATCATATGATATACCCAATATCAAAAGTACGACAACCTGATACACAATATCCTCAAATGTAATTGTCGACTAAATACGACAATTATACCGATACTGATATCTCAGCCCTTTATTTATTTTATCTCTACTGTACAGATTCCACGCTGTACAATATAACTCGGATAAAATAATATTAAACATCAGTAGTAGAAATTCCGGATATTACATTCTACACCCCTTAAAATAAGTTTCGTCCTCGAAACTTGCAATCCATCATAAAACGAACAAACATACCGTTCAACTCAAAATATCCCAAAACCATCACGACAACGATTTATCATCATCATTACCGAATATCCAAAAGAGCATACTTCCAAATACGCAGGTCGACGATCTCCGGAGATACTAGCCAGCGTTCTCACGGTACAGTCTCAATACGCTTACAAGGAAATCATTCCAGAATCAGTAAGGTAAAATCGCGCTACTACCATACCAATGGAATCACATAGCACATATGTTCCGGTTTCACAAAATCCCAAGTTTCCAAAATAATATTATGTGCATGAATCTACAACACGCAACATATTTCTCTTATCTGATAACTCAACCGATCATCACCGGATAATCAAACCAACATACTGAAGTTCGAATTCCTTTTCCATCGTACCATCAATATGATATGCACTATGCACTAAATGCGTATGTATATCAATCACATTTTCAAAACCAGTTTGAAATCATATATTCTTGTCAAAAGACAAATTTTCGAAAATTCTTTCAAGAGTTTGAAAACTCAAAACATAAATTTTGGTAAGACCACAAAATCAATTTTGAAAAATTAACTTGGCTCGATGGTGCCAAGTATTTGATATGATTTCCTTCGAATCCACACGATTTCGAAGTTTTAAAATGAAAAGTATGCAAATGCTCGACTATATCCATACTCATGTATACCAATTCGGTTCGTCACAAATATCCACTGATATTCCATCGGAAAACCACACGATCGAGTTCCAAAATCTCAATATATAAATTCCGACTAAACTCCTTTTCCACACATGACTTGCAACGTCAGTCATTAACCCATCTGGATCACCTTAAATATGATATGACAAAATATTGAAACAAATCCACACAGCGAAAGACTTCCCGAGAGGTTCAATTTGAACAAGTAAACCAAAGCCTCGAAAGGCGGAAATAACATAGGTAAACGATTGGTAAAGTGTTTTACAAGTCTCGGGAGTTTTAAGAAAACAGAAAAGCCGTTTGAAACATTAGGGTCTTAGCCCGTAACTCGTTCCGCATTACAAAAAGTTTAAAAAGTAGAAAACCCCTTTCGGACTTCAAGTCCTGAGTTATAAAACCATTTCAAAATCGATTGGGTCTCGGCCCAAAATCATTTTCCGTAAAACATCCGTAAAATATTCATTTTGAAAAGTATCATTTTCAAATGCTCAAAACAGTTCATGTATCTCAAATGAATTAACATGCTACATGTTCTTCTCAACAATCCATAGTCCTTCTCCCGATTACACAATTCCGTTCCAAAATCTAGCTGATATACTGATTTCCAAAATCATAACTTCTCAAGATCATCAATCCTATCCCAACTCTGTCACCTTATATTGAAATGCATAATATCTGCTGAATCTCAAAACGTATCAACTTAGAACGACAATAAATCTCAATGAAATTCAAAAATCCAAATACTTACAGATCGTGAAGCCGACGATTCCCCGTGATACTGGCACATGTCTCGACTCTAGAAAATACTCGACACGGACATTTTCAAAACACACGTTTGCAAACTCAGTTCAACTCGAGAACACAAGACGGCTCTATCCGAAGAAACACGTTAACACCATTTGGAAAAATTATAACAAGCCCAGTACGATACTGGCAAATCCGATAACGCACAAGCCTGAGTGAACAACGAAGACTCACGGCTCTAATATTTGTCAATAGACAACTCGAATGATGCAACAAAAACACGACCCAACTCGACCCAAATGCCTAGGTTTTCTCAACCTAAGCTCCGATACCATATTCTGTAACACCTCCAGATTTAACCGGAAATATTACAGCGCCGTGGGCCCCGAGATGGAACCCACAAGGCTAAAGGAAATTTTCACAATCATTTACAAATGCCCAAGAGGCCAACGACGGTACTATCTTTAAAAATGCATAAAGACATAAAATCCATTTATCAAAAAAACCGTCGTAAAAACTCATTTGAAATCGCATGGCCAAACGGCCGACACTCAAAAGTTTAGAAAACGATTTCCAAAGCAACCTCAGTTACCAGATACCAAAAGGTCATTTCAAAATACTCACGCAGCGCAAAAAGACCAACCAATGAAGAAACTCAATGCACACAACATGTCCTAGCCAGTATCCTCCGGGAAGCTCATCTCTTCACGACCGCTACAAGCTCGATACTCCAAGAACCTAAAAAGAAATCCCACGACGGGGTCAGCCATAATATCCAACAATGATAACCGTCACATCACATTAATAATGCATACCAATGAGAATACAGAATAAGAATACAACCAATGTAATCTTGCCGCCAGGACTTTACTTACTCAAGTAATTCTCATCAGAATAACCATTATCACATTTCACATCCTGTACTCGATTAACCAATAAACTCGAACATAATATCTGTATTGTACCTCAAACAATACTCAAGATCCTCAAACTATCATAACCAACTCACGATACGGAAATCTACCATTTCTGACCAATACGATCATCGAATAATATCATCAAATCCCAAGACGATAACCGATTGTCCACCAAAGACAAGACCAAAGAAAATATGGAACATACCACGAGATATGATGTGCCACGATAATCATATCAGTCTAATCCGATATCAGAACAATGCAATGCGGACAAGGTCCTAACACAAGACCTACAAATGCATACTCATATGACAACGTCAATATGCTCAAAAATAATAACAACTATTTATACTCAATGGAAATCCCATGATCCAGCGCCCTCAGCATAGATCCCAAGATGATCCTACAAGATCAACACGAGGTGGATAACCAACAATATACATATGCACAACAATAACACAATACTGGGTAATCCAACGATCCAGCGCCCTCAGCATAGATCCCAAGATGATCCCGTCGGACCAACACGAGGTGGAGAAACCCGTCCAATGATCCAGCGCCCTCAGCATAGATCCCAAGATGATCCCGTCGGACCAACACGAGGTGGACATCCGATCCAGCTCCCTCAGCATAGATCGCGCGATCCCATCGGATCAACACAACATAAACAACACAATATGCATACACATATGCAAAACAATATGTTCATCATCATGAACAACGCAACATGAACGACAATATGACAAATCAATTAAGACGACCTCATGTTCGACAACATGAATGATAATACGCATGATAAAATCACTAACTCTAATTGAATCGATATAAGATACTTGCCCCGAGTCCTTCGGGAGAAATCTCGATGTCCAATCATCACCGACGATTATCCTCAATGCTCGGCGATCCATACGAACAATGAACTATAGATACTCATATACTCGTCTTTACCATAATGTAACCTTGATACTCGAACATACCAATAACTGAGATAATCATATACATTATGATTTATCTCCCAGAATCGAAAGAACGATATGCGATCCGAATACCCAGAGTTCACAATAATAATCATCGCTATATGCATTATAAACGAAATGAAACTGAAACCATTCATTAAATATTATAACTGAGCAAGTAATAACTTGCCTCGATACCGATACCACGAAGCTGCTGCCGAACACATCGCCTTTATCTACGAGCTCCTCAGCCTCGATCAAAAGCAATACAAAAAATATCCGGTTATAATCACCGATCAATAATCTCAACCTATCGAAGAAATCAAATAACACATATCCGATAACGGTCAACGACTGAGAAAACTAACCAATCGAACTCAACGGTTCAACACAACCTCGAATAAACACAGTCAGAACCAACCAAGTCAAACCATCACGAATTCCTAATCAAAACACAAAAATACTGCACTGTCTGCCTACTTAGCGCACGTTAATCACCTAACGTAGCGTGCGCTAAGTTGCTCCCGTTAGCGCACGCTAGGCAGTAAACGTAGCGTGCGCTAATGCTGTGCAGTGGCATGCATTTCAAGCATCATCTAACACTTCCATCATGACAATGATCAACTCATCTCGAGATTAAGGATTTCATAACAATCATGACATATAATTTAATAGCTCTTCAAGAACACGAATTATCCAAATTCACGTTCATGATCCATAAAATGATAAAATCCGATGTGTTCTAACATCTAAAAATTCTTATTCATCATGTTCTTCGACATACAATTCATATAACTTCAAGAATCACAGTAGCATCACCATAATCGTTACCATACGAAGTAACCAACGACAAAACATCAAAAATCCGAATTGAAGAAGGGAATTACATCAACATATATCTTGAATTCCATCCAAAACCATACGAAACATATCAATACTCATATATTGATAACAACACTAACTTAGTACGGTAATCCAACTCGTTGTCATGCTCATCAACTTGTTTATATGATAATCATCAACTCAAGAACATCATATACAATCCAAAACGAAATCTCAAAGTGAAGAGTAATTACCTTTTTTGAAGGAAAGGATTGATTTCCAAGAATCACCAATGATTTCAAGAACAAAGCTTTACTCCATGATTTCCATCTTTAATCTTGTTAAAGAGGATCATCCCTCAGTGTTTAGGAACTCCAAATGTTCTCACAAGGTTGTCTCTATCGGGTGAAAGGAAAGAAATGGACGAAATGTTTCATGACACCCGTTTGTCCCTTTATATAGAATACCTTACTAGCGTGCGCTAAACCCTTATGTTTAGCGTGCGCTAGCCTTAGCGTGCGCTAACTGATTTTGTTAGCGTGCGCTATCAGCCCAGAGGCTACCGTCTTGCTTCGTAAACTACCTTACGTACGTAATGCCCATGCATTAACGTCGTAAATCATCATGTCTAGCGTCGCAAGTCCTTACTCTTAGCGTGCGCTATCCGAAGTTGACTTACTACGGTGTTCACCAACCACTCGCCCCCACATTCCGACAAAGATCTAGCAAGGATAAGATTCCTTGTTGATCGATATATAGTTAGCGTGCGCTAAGCCTAATCTTTAGCGTGCGCTAATACTTCAGACATCAACCGTTGACTTACGAGCGTGCGCCAAAGCGGCCGGGTCCACACGCAGATTCCTTCCGATGCATGCGCACTAGCGTCGCTAACCTATAAACGTAGCGTGCGCTAATCCTGCACGATAGCGTGCGTTATGCATGAATATCAGCGTGCGCTAATAAGGCTATACTTAGCCATTTTCCGCAGTTCTTGTCCAACGTCTCGACATACCAAAAACGAACATAAGACACACTGATCACAAACACTGAATCCAATAATATCATCATACGATATACCCAATATCAAAAGTACGACAACCTGATACACAATATCCTCAAATGTAATTGTCGACCAAATACGACAATTATACCGATACTGATATCTCAGTCCTTTATTTATTTTATCTCTACTGTACAGATTCCACGCTGTACAATATAACTCGGATAAAATAATATTAAACATCAGTAGTAGAAATTCCGGATATTACATTGTGATACAATACAGATGATTGCAGTTGAGTTCATTTCGTCATTTGATAATGCGAAATGTGGATTATGGTAATGATTGATTTGATACGGATTGCTATGGATTGGTAAGGCTATGACGGTAAGATTACGTTGGTAGTATTCTTACTATGGTATTACATTGGTATGTAATTATTTATGTCATGTGATCATATCATTGTTGAGTATTGTGGCTGACCCCGTCGTGGTCTTTATTTTTAGGCACTCGTAGATCGAGCTAGTAGCGGTCATGAAGGGATGAGTTTCTCAGTTGATACTGGCTATGGCATTATTTTTGGGAACCGAGTATTTTGACTGGTTGTTTTATTCCACTGCAAATGTATATTTTGAACTGTGTTTATATCCGCTGCGTGTGTATTTTAAAATGGCTTTCCGGTATTTTTACCAACTTGTGTTTAACTTTAAAATCGCCTTATTGGTATTTTGCGAACTTGGGTTTATTTCGTAAACCAATTCCCCAAACTATTTTATCGGTACGTATAAGTGGTGACTTAACGTACATTTTGAAACTGATGAATTTTGGCAGTTTGGCCTTCTACTTTTAAATGATTTTATTTTGTGACGGTATTTGGAAAATGGATTTTTGAAAATTATTTAAAATACATTATCGTCTTTCGCCTATCGGCGTATTTGAAACGTTTGAGAAAATAAGTTTTAGCCTGGTGGGTTCCGACGCGGGACCCACGGTGCTGTAATATCCCGGATGGTTTTGGGGGTGTTACAGGGAAACCAACCCCGAAGGTTCAAGCCCCAAACTTACCCATCGAGCACTAGCCGAGACTAGCCTCCAAAACCATTAATCACGTACGGTAACGATCATAAGATTACCGAATTCACAAAAACGATAGTGTGCTGTCTTGAGTCGGCCAACACGAGAACAATAACTCACATATGGGCACCGTCCTCGGCGGTCCCAATTCAATACCTCAATTACCTTTAGAACGGCTAATCGATAACAATGATATCACGGATGGAAAATTTCCTTGACAGTCCCAATTCAATACATCGATTACCTTAGAACGGTCAATCGATAACAACGACTCAATGGATGGGAAATGTCCTCGACAATCCCAATTCAATACATCGATTGCCTTAGAATGGCCAATCGATAACAACGAATCAATGGATGGGAAATGTCCCCGACAGTCCCAATTCAATATATCGATTACCTTAGAAAGGCCAATCGATAAACAATGATACAATTAGAATAGATGTCCCGGTGCCTTTAATCAACCACCGGAAATAGAGATGATAATCTAATATGTCAACGCCTTCAATCGGCCAATACAACATCAATAGAAAAACACCGATATCAATAACAACGATCACAACGATATCTCAATGGAACATCAGTCAACAATAACCATCGATACATCGATACCGCAAACCGGCTATCAACGACAACATAATCTAATAAGTATCTCAATGCCTTGAACCGACCATTAACGAACAACAATAACATTTGGCATAACTGCCGAAGGGTATTGTACCGAACAATTCCCTGATATCAACAAACTCATGAAGAGACTACGTCTCGAAATGATACAACACATTCATACCCATATATGATAATATTTATCTCATTGACTAGTACAAGTATAAAACTTGCCTCAAAACAAAGGCGATGAAATCCTCTAACGAACGACGAACTGCGTCCTCCAACAATCACAATCACTCGAACAACCTTGAATGAAATACAATATATTCAATAACACGATAAAAATCGAAAACAGAACAAAAGACAACCCCGATTCAACATGAATCAATCAAACCACACAAACGAATATCATAGTCTCCAACTATGAATTCTAACGTCCTACGACATCTCAATGATCAATATGAACAAATGTTCGTAACACTTGTGAAAGCAATACAACAAGAATTATTAAGAACAACATCATAGTAATCATCTCAAAATGATAATCTCACCAATATCATCACTAACACCTCAAGAACATCACCAACACATCAAACATGATGTCCAAATGATAATCCTCCACCAATTCATCATGAATTCGGATTAATCAGCAAGATTATATCAACCATTTCAAGATTATCACAATCAACACATAATTCATCATAATTCTATACTAAAATGGTTAGAATCTCCCAAGAACATAAACAACAACAATAATCATCTCAAAGCTATGTTAATCATGTAACAATCTTAACATAACTCTTCCTAGACATGATTATAACCTCCAAGTATTCTTAAAACATTAAGAACAACTCCTCCTCAAGACATAATCATCATGTTCTTCATCATAAGTTATAAAAACTCATCAAGAATCATGCTATTCTCCAACCATCAATCAACACACGATGTAATCAACAACAAGAACAACATAATCTCGAGATAAACACAAGATTTAACACATACCTCTTGAAGAAGTGAAGAACAACCTCAAACCATCAAGAAACACTCCAAACTCCAAGTTCCTAAGCTTCAATCCAAGTTATGAAGCTCCAAAACAAGTTGTAAGAGGTTGGAATAACTAAGAAATGCATAGGGATGATTTCTAGAGGAAGAAATCAAAATTGGATCGTGAGCAAATGAAAGACGAAACATGTCTTTATAATCTGCACATCGTATTACGGCCGCTATCCTCCCTCCTTAACGTACGTAAGAAATATTATGTACATTATCACCTTTACGTAGCGTACGCTACGTTATCCCAAAAACTACTGCCTCAAAATGAAACATGCATTACGTACGCTATAAAAAAACATAAGCATTACGTACGTAATGCTCGTTGACTTGGATGCCTCGAAAGGTCAACATGATCCAATCACATTCGGCCTCACACATCGAAAGTCAGATGCGATCAGATACCCTGTGTTACATACGTAACCAACATGGTTTAACGTACGTAACCTGCCACCATTAACGTACGTAATGTTATGCATGTAGCGTACGTTAGGTCCAAGATACTTAGCTAAAATTAAACTCCAAACTCACCAAGCAACATCTGATCGGCAACACAATACCGACGACATAAATATTTCGATTCCGAAATATCCCAATATAATATACATTATATCAGCCAAATACAACACAACTTCCACAATTCCAAGTGAATACGTACAACACAATAGTAAACCGAAAAAAAATTACTCCTGGATATTACAAATTGATCCGTACCGAAGTATGGGCCCTCTTGAAGTAGCACGATATAGTTTTCAATATTTCATTATGTTCACTAATAACCATACTAGGTATGATTTTATGTACTTTATAAAATAAAAATTCGAAGTCTTTGATAAATTCAAGGCATTTAAGGCCCTAGTTGAAAACCAAACAAGTCATCATATTATTAAAGTACTTCGGGCAGACCGAGGTGGCGAGTATATGAGTTCCTGAGTTTGATGAGTTCTTGAAAGAACTAGGAATAGTGTCACAATTTACACCTCCACCTGCTCAACAATTAAATGGTGTGTCAGGGAGAAGAAACTGAATCTTGTTGGACATGGTTTGATCCATGTTCGGATGATTTTACGTTGTGTTCTATAAATCAAATAATTATTCTTATATAAAAATAACCAAAATACATTTCGTTGCATTGCATGCGAATTACGTTCACACCCGGACGTTCAATTCGTATCACCATTGGGATCGGATCCATTTTCTACCTTGTGAATCTTGCCTTAAAGGCAAAATGACTAAGTCCCCTTTCACAGGGACTTTTGAAAGAGCCGCTGATAAACTGGGATTAATCCATACCGACGTATGTGGTGCTTTGGAATCAGTACGTCATGGATATCAGTACTTCATTACGTTTACAGATGATCATACTAGGTATGGTTATATATACTTAATGAAACATAAATCCGAGGCCTTTTGTGAAATTCCAGGAATTTAAGGCCCTAGTCTAAAAACAAACTGGAAATCATATCAAAGCACTTCGGTCGGACTGAGGTGGCGAGTATATGAGTTCGGAGTTTGATGAGTTCATAAAGGAACATAGAATAGTATCACAACTAACAACTCCAGGCACTCCTCAGTTAAATAGTCTGTCGGAAAGAAGGAATCAGACCTTGTTGGACATGGTCCGTTCCATGCTAGTTTATGCTGACTTACCGATTTACCTGTAGGGGTATGCACTCCTGACTGCTGAATATATCTAGAACAGATGTCCTTCCAAATCCGTTACTAAAACTCCAAATGAGATGTGGGAGGACACGAAACCAAGTCTTAATCACATTAGGATTTGGGGGTATCCCGCATATGTCAAGAAGACTAAGGTGGACAAAATGGAAGCGAGGTCCGTGAGGAGACATTTCATTGGATTCCCATCTGAGACGATGTGTTATCTATTCTACATGCCCAAAGATCGAAAGATCATTGTTGCTTTGCATTCACACTTCCTGGAAGAAGAGTTCATTCAGGAAGGCGGAGCAGGTAGAAATATTTCTTTGGAAGAATACAATGAAACTCCTCAGGAGACACCTGTGCAAGAAATTGGAACTGAACCTTCTGAAACACAAGTACAACCACCACGTAGGTCTAGTAGGGTGTCTCAATTGCCTGAGAGGTATAGTTTTATGCACTTGGAGGAACTGGGTTTCCACGAGGTTCCAGGTGATAAACAAGAGACCAACCTGCGACCAATGATCTAGCAATGGTGGATGTAGACTCCATCAAATAGACTATAGCATTCTTCATATAGTTGGGACCTTCGTTTTGATGAGGCAGTCAAAGAGTTTGACTTTGTGCAAAATGAAGAGGAACCTTGTGTATACAAGAAGGTTAGTTGGAGCTAGATCGCATTCTTAGTACTATATGTAGATGACATTCTACTAATAGAAAATGATGTGGGAATGCTCAGTTCTGTGAAAGCTTGGTTTTCAAGTAATTTATCCATGAAAGACTTGGGAGAAGAAACCTATATTCTTTGGATTCTACTCTACTGGGATAGATCGAAGAGAATGATAAGTTTTTCCCAAGCCCTCTATATAGATAAAATCTTAAAGCGATTTAAGATGGATTATTCTAAAAGAGGGTTTCTAGCGATGCGACATGGAATAAAACTCACCTTTAAGATGTGTCCTCATTGTGAGGAACAATAAAAGGAAATGAGTAATATACCATATGCTTCGGAATTTGGGTAGCCTTATATATACTTTATTGTGTACGAGACCTGACATTGTGGATGCTGGGAGCGTGGTAAGTAAGTTTCGAGCTAACCCAGTTAGGGAACATCAGACTGCCATAAAAGAACGTTCTCAAGTACTTTAGAAAGACTAGAGACCTGGTTCTTAAATACGGAGGTGGAGAACTAAATGTAATGGGATTCACTGTATTGGACTTCCAAGGACAGAAAGACGATTCTATGTCTACTTCTGGCTATATTTACTCTTAATAGAGGAGAAATATCTTGGCATAGTGCCACGTATAGCACAACTGCTAATTCCACCTATTAGGCTGAGTATAAAGGGGCCTCGGAGGCCTACAAAGGAAGGATTTAGAAGTTACTGGGTAAACTTCACGTGACACCTTGTGCTGCACTGCCAGAGCGGTAGCACATGCCTTGGAGCCGAGGTTTCACAATAGTACCAAACATATTGAGAGAGAGTATCATCTCGTAAGAGAATTTGTTCGCAAAGAGATACATTGTGCTGCATAGAGTAGAGTCGGCCGACTACATCGCTGATCCACTGACCAAGCCACATTCTCAGATTAGCTTGGAGCGTAATCTGGAGAACATGGGTATTAGAAACCATAGTGTGTGGCATTGAGTGCAAGTGGGAGATTGCTGGGAGTATGCCTCGAATGCCACTCAGAGGATGTTGAGTGAGGGCATTGTACTTGTTATTATGTAAATCATTAATATAAGGCAATGTATGTTTCTTTATTTACTGGTAGTTACTGGCATTCCTGACTCGTAAATATACATATAGAAACAAGTCGGTGTATTTGAGAGCAAAACGTTCCACTCCTTACTGGATAAGGGGGTCGGCACTGGAAAGGTTTATGGCTCAAATACTTAATCGTTCGCAAGTCGATGAAACTTGACTGGGCGTTAAGTTTATGTGAAGACTTGTATGACGTGTTCTTTGACATGGAGAGTGCCTGTCGAACACTAATAGTTAGTGGGAGCACATGTTATAGGTATGCTAATAGGATTAGTATACTCGAACCGACTCACCCTCGATTTGTCACACGGATTTCACTCCAGGACAGTCAATGACGGAATCGAAAGGTTGTGATAGGTATTCGTGAACCTTCGAATTGAGGATTTAGTAGGGATGTGCTTGTGACATCAAGATTTTCATTAGAGACTTCGACCCTGTAAACCGGAAGGCGGGGGTCAACCTCGACGTGCATCTTGATGGGCAAGTAGCAGGTCCTACTGAATACCAAGATAGAATTCTTTCTCCTGTTAGTGAGCGGCTAATATGTCCAATGCGGTTACTGGAACATGAGATCATAAGTCTTTGGACAAAGCATTGGAGCTACCTGTATTAGATACACGAGAGCTCGATGATCTCGATTTGCAGTAATGCATGCAAAGCATCAAGTACAGATAGGGTTTGACTGACCGTGACCCTATAACTTGATCTGGACATATGAAAGAAGGGTTTATACGTATACTGGTATTCACGACAGAATGGTTCTTGAATGATCCCAATCATTCGTTCTCAGTTGGGGTACAGTGTAGGCCGCTAGGCTAGCTAGGTGGTGCTACTACTCTTTGATTCCTCCCATTGCTGACTGAGACGGACCTACCGAGTCGCGCAATAGGATTGACGACGGAATGAATCGAGCTTATTCTCTCATTATGAATATTAGATATTGAATATCTAATTAATTGGGACATTGGATGTCTAAATTGATTTATTGGATAAATTGATTTATGGCATAATGAATTAAATAAATTACTAGGTGATTAATTTAATTCATGAATATAATTATTTCTTGGAGAAATTAATTATGTTGTTATGTATTTGATATGATTAATTAATTGGATTAATTAATTTATATAAATACATTGGAACGGTATCGGAGTTTATCTGTTTGGACTCACGGGAGTCGAAGCAGCGAACTCGTCCGTTTTCTTCATGAAGGCCGACCCATTTCCACCCACCTTCCTTTGGTCTTTGCCTCCATTTTTTAAATGAAAGATAAAGACTTAAGAGATATAGTATCTATTATTATAATGAAAAGGTTTGTCATTAGCTGGATTTGGAGTATAATTAGATGTGAAGACTTCATCTCTTCCCAACCTACCAGTTGCATTCATACGGTTCAACAAGGAAGAGAGAAAGAGAGAAAATAGTTTTCTCTAAGTCTACACATTGTTCTTCATGTTCTTGAGTTTTTTCTTAGAGAAAAATTAAGACATAATTGAGAGTTAGTGAGTTATACACTTAGTGATATGGATTCTGTATCGATACAGCGGCAAGCTGTTTTGACGAGTGGAAGCAAATAGCAAGAAACTGTCAGGAACTGATAACAACAGTTCGCTACAGCAATAACACTGGCTAGCGGTATGCGCACGCGATACGAAATGATGATGGCAACTCGATACAACAACAAGACAGGATCTGGCCGAATGGAAATGACTCGAAACAGGCAACCTCCAATCAGCGGCACTCGAAACAGCAAGTTTCGGCTGGATGTTAATTGAAAACAGGAACAAGTTCGAACGATCGAGCAGCACTTGATGCGAAATTCCGAACAAGGACAACTCTGTATCGAAAACAAGAAGAATAACAATACAGGACAAGAAACAGTTGTTTTATCGAACTAGACCTATAATTCGATAAAGTGATTTCTTCTCGAGACATATTGAGAATCAATCAGATTAAGATTCGAAAACGCGTCAAATAATAATCAACGTTTTGAAGGAAACTCGTCCAACACTTAAACAATACACAAGGTATGTTGTTTTATCATTCAATCAATCTGCTGCATTACAATTCTATCACCACTATTTATAGGCAAAAGTAGCCTGACAAGATAATCTGAACTATTACAAGCTGGTCTTAAAATAAGGAAAAGAAAATACAAGGTTCCCCATGTCGCTTGCAAACAAGAGTAAAAGTTGGGTTTTGTCTTTCAAGGTGATAGCCGCCTTTCATGCTGCCGAGAATCCTATTACTTTTATAATAAAGAAAGTGCTGTAGTTTAAGTACAACACACCAGGACAATACCGAATACTAGTATATTTTATATGAAGATAAAATACACAACACTAAATGAAACGGAGTATCCAAATGAAAATCTGCAGCGGAAAATAAATGACAACAACATGAATGACTGAAAAGATCGGGCCCCCCTACTAGTATCACTGGGACTCCTCGCCGTCAATGTTCTATTCCCGTGCTTTTGCCTTTCCATGACCTGAAAACAAAATCCCCAGCCGGGGTCAGTTACACAGAACAACAATCCTCAAGGGTTGAAAATACACAATCATGATATAACTTTAGTTATGAAAATATCCTTAGTTATGAATTACGC
Organism: Orobanche coerulescens; assembly: GCA_033398695.1. Lineage (NCBI taxonomy): Eukaryota > Viridiplantae > Streptophyta > Magnoliopsida > Lamiales > Orobanchaceae > Orobanche > Orobanche coerulescens. Next base: position 186,973,110 of record CM065801.1, read on the forward strand.
TGAAGAGGAGTATCATAGTACGCCCGTAATGTTCTGTGCAAGTTTATAAGACGGATGACCGGACACACCCGTCCTTGTACCTAATTAGTCTCACGGAGGTAATCGTTACCGTGTGCACAGTCCAAACATAATCCCCATAGAAGGTAATAAGGATGATGCCAATGTAAAAATCAATGGTGCTCAAGCCCGAGAGGTCTAAGAACGCACTTCCGGACCTAAACGATTCGTAAGGAAATACGATAATCAATCATCAATACTCAATTCTCAAGGAAGACTCCCGAGACCCCCTTTTACGATTCATAAATCTTCAAAGCATTCACATAGAGGTTGCAAATCATCCAAACCCTCTCCACATACACAAAAACGTTCGGATAATTGTAAGGTAAACGTGGGTACGGCTTAGATACGTCATAATCTCAAGAATTTCAAGCTTCAAAATGGATAAATAAGACGGATCTAAGAAAAATCCCCAATAATTCCCCGAACTAGGGTTCTAAGGAATTTACCTTGATTCGGAGAGAAGGGATGGATTAGAAGTTACCAAAGATGATGATAGCTGATGAAAGATTGCCCCAAGATTGACTCCGAATCGCCCTCTCGTGCTCTCTCATCAGAAATAAAGAAAGGAGGTGAAAAATTACAAAGAACAGGGTTGACCCTCCTTATATACTCTGTCTGATTAGCGCGCGCTAAATCTCAAGGTTAGCATGCGCTAACGGGGTCACCCGATAGTCCAGTAGATTCTGACCTGCGACGTTAGCTTGCGTGACCACATCCTTAGCGTGCGCTAACTGTTACCATGCAAAAATTCCAAACTCACTGCCCATGTCGCTAGCATGCGCTACATCCGGCACTAGCGCATGTTACGCAATACCTATAGCGTGTGTTAGCTCGCTCCTACCGTGCGCTAACTGCTAGTCCAGAGAACGAAAATCACCCACTGCCCCTGCCAAGCTCAGCCCATTAGCATGCACTACCGGGGATGCTAGCACGCGCTACTCAACACGAATAGCATGCGTTAGTACATGCCTAGCATGCGCTAACTGCTAGTCCCGAGGGCAGAACCCAGCAACTGCCTCTGCCAAGCCCGGACCATTAGCATGCACTACAGGCGAAGCTAGCGTGCGCTACTCAATAGAAATAGCATGCGTTAGCTTATGCCTAGCATACGCTATCTACCTGACTTAACTCATCGCTGCAAGGTCTAAACAATACGAACATGTCCCAAAAGGTACAAAAGTCTAAAATCAACAACAACATCTCAATAAGTGCTTACAACAGTGACAAAAGTGAAGGAACATCAAAGCCCAAAATTCATGAAAAGTACGGTTATTACATTGTGTGCAAGCTTAAGAGATCTATTTTTGTACTTAAGCAAGCATCCAGATCTTGGAACACTCGATTTGATGAGGTTGTTCAGTCATATGGATTCGTCCAATGTCCGAGTGAGAGTTGCGTGTAAAAGAAATGCGATGGAAATGTGTTGGTATTTCTTGTACTATACATACATGATATCCTTCTTATTGGAAACAACGTGAAGGAGTTGTCGGACGTACGGGTATGGCTGTCAGAGCAGTTCGATATGAAGGATTTGGGAGAAGCAGGACACATCCTTGGGATTGGGATCTTCCGTGATTGAAAGAAAAGGATGTTGTGCTTATCTGAGGCATCCTATATCGATGCACTGCTAAAGCGGTAGCATGGAGAATTTCCAAGAAAGGTTTTCTACCTTATAAACACGGAATTCAATTATCTAAGGATATGTGTCCTAAGTCACAAAAGGAGACAGATGTCATGAAGCTGGTCCCTTTTGTGTCAGCTGTGGGAAGCCTCATGTATGCTATGCTTTACACTAGAACACATATCTGTCATGCCGTAGGCATGGCCTCTAGATATGAGTCGAACCTAGGACCAGGACACTGGATAGCTGTCAAGTACATGCTAGTATATCAATCAGGCGACCTATGTCCAGCTGGTTATTGTTTGCCACAGAGTATACAATAGACAAGTTAGAAGGTAAAAATACAATAAGTTGTATGATTTTCGAAGTTAATTATGTAGCGGAAGTCTGTTCGTAAGTTGCTGTAAATATAGCAACTGGGGATTCTCCTGTAAATATAACTACGTGACTTTAACAAAACCTGTCTTTGTATCGTTCACACAGATTGATACATGGACTGCAACTTTGGCCGTTCATACAGATTGGCTTCAAGCTCTTTCGACTCGCTTTTTCTCACACATATTGAAGCTTCATCTTCAATGCAATTCTTCCCACATAGGTCGGAATACGCAAGGTAACTTAGTCCACACAGGGCTAATGATAATCTCAACGGTAAAAGCTAGAAGGATTCCAAACAACAACTATATCTCTTATGAGCATTCGTTATATGTTGTGCTGTTTACGTTAAGGACTTAGTATATTTCTTACCTTGAATACTGTTGTATGCTCATGAAATATACGGCTCTTTAATAGCTAGATTGTCATATCAATCTATCACATATATGCACGAGAATGATTAATCTTGGTTAGCAATGTCCTCTTGCTTGGGGCTATTTATAACCTTGGAAATAGATCCATTATAAATGTAGCCGTTGGCTGGTTGGTGAGATTTTGATGTCTCTGATTGGAGGCAGCTGAATGTTTGAATTAAAGTATATCACATTTAATGCTTCAGATATTCTTTTTGACTTTGCATTAAATGCTCTTCAGAGCGTTCAGACTTGCCTCTTTCCAGCCGCATTAAATGTTGTCCTATCTAAGTCTCGGAATGATATAACACATTCATACACATATATGGTAACATTAATCTCATTGACTAGTACAAGTATAAAACTTGCCTCAAACCGACGGCGAGAAAGTCCTTCCACGAACAACGCCCTTAATGGAAATACTGGCCGCTCGAACAACCTAGAACAACACAATTACCAACGATTCGCTTAATATACATATCCATGTATAAACAAAATCAACTCAAAAGGTCGATACAACACTACCCAACTCATTGGGGCAATTTGACTAACATGTTGTGAACAATCTTCAATTGTTTACAACTAATCTCGTTTATATCGATATCAAGCCTCCAATGAATGATTCAATCCAATAGAAAATCTTATATACAATCAATATTCTCATAGGAATACACAATTCGAGATTACAAAAACGTCAAATCGAAACCCCTAATACCAAAATCAACATTCGAAATGTTCTCGAAAAATCCTAATTAATCCAATGATAATCCATAACAATTTATAATCATAAGTATATCACTTCATATATCATGATTATAACATCCAAAACATCATATACCAACTCAAAATCGAAATCCAAGATGTTGAAGAAATTTACCTTAGAAGATCCAAACACTTCGATCTGGTGGATTCGTGTTTAAGCGACTATCCAAGCTTCCCAATCCAAGATGTATGCTTAAACCACTACTACACAAGTGTTGTGATGAAGAAAATCTCTCCCAAGGACTTCTCTCTCGGAACTCAAGTGAAGGAATGAGAAAATGAGCACAAAAATCCCGTCTCGGTCATTATATACTGCACAGAGTTATGGTCGTAACTCCGCCACCTTACGGACGTAACACTCTAAGGTCAACGACCTTACGGCCGTAACATCCTATACTTACGCGCGTAACTTCGCTTCGTCCATAAAATCATACTGCTCAACTTGCTCGACTTATGGCCGGAATAATACTCCCTTATTTCCGTAAGTAGCCTTCGGCACAAATGTCACTTGAACCAACGAATGCATGTTACGGCCGTAATGAACCTATGTTACGGCCGTAACTCCCTTCCTGGGCAACTGCTCCGCCATCTCATTACAAAATGATGAATGATCCGACATACACAACTTGCATGAGTATGATTAAGTCCAATCATACGCAATAATGATACTCCCAACATAAGGCTACCAATCACGATGATGATGATGATGAAAACATTCTCATCTCGATCTCGAACAGTGATGAATGATGATTAACAACTGATACACGGCTCCATGATACACCGAACAATGAACACGAAATGAATGTATACGAATGATGAATGATTATTATTGAGTGAAAAATTTCTGAGTGGAAATTACTGAATGATAATAAATGAATTCACAACCGGGTATTACATACTCCCCCCCTTAAAAGAGTTTCGTCCTCGAAACTAAGGGTAAACTGCTCGGGATGTGAACTATCCATTACAATCTGAAAACAACATCCCCGTGAATACTCCTTAATGCACACCACTTCGCCTGCACAACTAGGCCAACCCCATGAATCATAACACCGGCGTATACACCCCGCCCATCGGCAACGAACGCCTACACGAACACTGATTCACGCCTCAAAAGAAAAACAACAACGCACACATAGTCCTCAGAACCATATCAATCGTACGCCAAAGTTCTCATGACTTGACATCTCGAATCACAATGAACAATTACCCAAATCATCACAAAATCTCGAGTACAACACCAAAGGGAAGAAATCCCAACCAATGACCCAAACCTCAAGATTCCCAATTACTATAGTTACAAGATAAATCGACAGCAGGTGGTACACAACCACAATACTATGATAGAGAATAAGTTAAACAGTAATCCAGAAAACGACGCTACATCTCAAATGTACCCAACATCGATATCCTCCAGATCATCGATCCCCTCGATCTCACCGATTCAAGGAAGACCCAAATCTAAACTTATCGCTTAATATGATCCCAGAAGGTCACAAGAACGAGAGTGACTACAATGAATGATATATGACTAGAAATCCGACAAGGATCAAGAATGACTCACCGGGGTGTAATGATAACGTAATGAGTGATAGCTCAAATGAAATGATTGGAACCATTGTTCCCCGTGAAGTGAATGATTAGTTTGATAATTATAAGTCTCAACGTGATTGATATATAATGAATGAATTATATGAATGAATAAACGACAAATGAAATGAATGATTATCCTATTACCGAGCAAGAATTAACTTGTTCAAAATCGGTGATGAAGGTCCTTACCTCTGGCTCTCGAAGCCTGATAGGACCCCTTGGATGATGCATGGGCTTGAGTAACAAAATCTCTCGAGGTCTGTGATCTCACTCAAGATCTACTGGCACTAGAACTCTTGCAGTATTTCTGCTGGTGTCCCTGCCTCCCGTATAGAAAACAAACAATAGATGGCACCGTACACCGAGTATTAACGTGCCCTGCTGAATGATAGTTAAAGCAAACAACAGTCGAACTTGTCATCTGAGATGGAGATGCTTTCTCAGCATGAAGACGACTAGAAAATGACCTCTTGGGCGTCGGGGCCCGATGTCCTTCAGAAAGAACCGGCATCCTAGTCCTCTCACCAAAAGAAACTGATGGGCGTTTCCGAGTAAGCTCCTTGATCAAAAGCTCTGCTCTAAGAGCCTTCTCGATGAAATCACCAAGTGAATTACAATTGTGATTGAATAACTGCATCCTCAACTGCGGATTTAGCCTCTTGCTAAAATACTTGATCTTATCCGCCTCAGTACGGATAACAGACGGAGCAAACTGAAGAAGTCCCTGAAACTTCTCAGCAATGACAATAACACCCTCGTTCTCGACATACTCGGGGTTCAAAACCTCTGATAACTTGGCTTCACGAAGTGGAGACGGATAATACCTCTCTAACATGAGAGTCTTGAACTTGCTCCAAACAGAATCACGATCGGTGGGTTTCACAGAAAGCCACCAAGAATAAGCACCCTTACTCAAGTAGTAAGCCGCTACCACCACTTTACTCTCTTCCGGATACTGAACCATGCTGAAGAGTTTATCAAAATGCTCAAGCCAATGAACAATATCAGCTGGTTCCGACGAACCCTCAAAAGTAGGCAGTCTCTGACGAGAGATAATGCCGATAATCTGACTCACTCCTCCAGTATGTCCATGAAACGGCACCTTGAATCCCTGTTGTGGTGTACCACGAACCATCGAGGTCTGCATGGTCTCCATCAGACGCGTCATCTGAGTCATCTGGGCCATCATACCCTGTATGCATATGAATGGGTCCACCCGAACACCTTCTGATTGAGCTGCATCTCGGGTACGACTCCCTAACAGTGAATGATTATCTGACAGTAAATGAGTAGCATAGCTAACTGATGAACACATGTTATCCCTCGCATCCACACGGGTATTCACACGAGATCCCGGGTTTCGGCCCGCACCGCGGCCTCTTCCCCTGCGTCCTCTGACAGCTCTATCCATACTGAAGTAGGAAGGACACATGATAATTATAGATCCCGCATGAATATCACATTATGATTATGTTACGGAATGATAATAATGAGCATACACGCTTACCACAATGAATGCATTAATAATGCAGTAAAATGATCGTCAACATGACGCCGTAATATGATAAGATCGCATGAAAGATCATGTGAGGTAACATGATTATCTGATGAATTTCCTGAAATGATTATCTTGAATAGGTTAACAGGATTGATAATTCGATCAAAAGATCGACAATGGAGTAATGAGATTGACTGAGTGATTAATGAATTAAAATGATCGACAAGATCAAAAACGATAATTGAGTATTGTTGACTGATGTATGAGTTGATCCTTAATGCTTACATAGGCCACATGTGCTCTAAAACAATTAGTCATGAATCAATCGTAACACTAATATCATATATAGATTTCAACAAGGCATGTATAATTATTGACATGATGAATGTATGAACATAAAGAGAATAGAGTGCTTACACAGGTCATACGAAGCTTCGAGGTCTCGTGATACTAGTCTTTACTCACGACTACTCAATGAATGAATGACTTGTGCAGTCGTACAAATTTCACGGCTCACAAAACCCGACTGTCCAGATTGTCATAACCTGACAGTCCCACTACTACCGTATCGGTAGAGCCACATAACTCACATATCAGGGTATCTCACAACCCAACTCTCTCATACGATCTTCTGTAACACCCCCAAATCCCATTGGGTTATTACAGTGCCGTGGACCCCACACCCGAAGATCCACCAGGCGAACATGACTAAAATACATTAAATTAACCAATAAGGGAGATCACAGTCCCTACCATGATATCCGACACAATATTCCGATAAGAAATTTCAACAACAAGGTGGGCCTACAGGGACAAATTAAAATACAACAACATCCTCGAGCATCTGCTTGGGTAATACATAATGACAATGACTGACAAAGTGGAAAACACTCCAACTGACTGACCAACATGAACAACTCGGACTAGTATCGCTCGAATGCCTCGTCGCCATCATCATGCCCCTGTGTCTCAACTCTATCCTCGCAAGCACCTAAAACATGAAAACATGTTCCGCCCCTACGGGGTCAGTCATCCAGATAATGAACATCAAATACATGTATAACATGATATGCATCCAAAGGAAGAATGAAACGATACAATGATAATAATAATACGAGATGCTCACAAACCAATGTAACCGAGCATTCGTGAAACACTATGCCCACGGCATACTATTAATACTTGTTCAACAGGTTAGAACATAAGTGCCCAACGGCAAATCATAATTATAGAGAACCACAATGAATTACACGACATGAACCAAACCAGAACTGAATTAATTATGAATCACAATGCCCGAAGGCTCCAATGAAATTACCAAAACATCACAAAGGCTTGAAAGCCACTCAGCCTAAGCTGTCAAATATCACAATCACCTGAAGCTAAAATAGCCCGAAGCTGTATCGAATAGGGCCGAAGCCACGGCACATAGCCGTATCACAATTAGGGCCGAAGCCACGACATGAAGCCACATCACAATGAAACCATCCAATGGCCGTGACCTACTGAACCGTAGGTGTTGGGAACCAACCGCGAAGGTTCAAGCCCCAAGCTTACCCATAATAAAATCACCCAGTGATCGTGACCTACTGAGTTGTAGGTGTTGGGAACCAACCGCAAAAGGTTCAAGCCCCAAACTTACCCATAATGAAATTACAAACGGCAACGATCCAAAGATTACAGAATTCACAAGAATGATAGGGTTCTACCTTGAGTCGGCCAACACGACAACAATGACTCACGGATGGGTACCGTCTTCGGTGGTCCCAATTCAATACCTCGATTACCTTAGAATGGCCAATTGATAAAAATAATACAACGGATGGGAACTATCCGTTATAATCCCAATCCAATACCTCAATTGCCTTGGAACGGCCAATCGATAACAATGATGCAGCGGATGATTCAATACCTCAATTCCCTTAGAACAGCCAACCGATAACACTGATCCCATGAATGATTGAACACCTCGATTGCCTTAGAACGGCCAATCGATGACAATGATACAATGAATGCCTCATCACCTTTAGTCGATTACCGACGACGAAGATGAGAACGAATACGACAATGCCTTCAACCGAACAACACAACATGAATGACAGGATGCCAACATTAATAACAATGATTACAACAATGTCTTAGATCGACATCAATATTAACAACAATAATCGATACATCGATACCGAAAACCGGCTATCGAAAATAACATTAACAACGAGTACCCCAATGCCTTGAACCGGCCATTAATGAACAATAATAAACATTTGGCATAATTGCCGAAGAGTATTGTATCGAACGATCCCCTAATATCAATGAACTTATGGAGAGACTAAGTCTCGGAATGATACAACACATTCATACACATATATGGTAACATTAATCTCATTGACTAGTACAAGTATAAAACTTGCCTCAAACCGACGGCGAGAAAGTCCTTCCACGAACAACGCCCTTAATGGAAATACCGACCGCTCAAACAACCTTGAACAACACAATTACCAACGATTCGCTTAATATACATATCCATGTATAAACAAAATCAACTCAAAAGGTCGATACAACACTACCCAACTCATTGGGGTAATTTGACAAACACGTTGTGAACAATCTTCAATTGTTTATAACTAATCTCGATTATATCGATATCAAACCTCCAATGAATGATTCAATCTACCAAAACATCTTATATACAATAAATATTCTCATAGGAATACACAATTCGAGATTAGGACAACATCAAATCGAAACCCCCAATTCCAAAATCAACATTCGAAATGTTCTCGAAAAATTTCAATTAATCCAATGATAATCCACAACAATTTATAATCACGAGTATATCACTTCATATATCATGATTATAATATCCAAAACATCATATACCAACTCAAAATCGAAATCCAAGATGTTGAAGAAATTTACCTTAGAAGATCCAAACACTTCGATCTGGTGGATTCGTGTTTAAACGACTATCCAAGCTTTCCAATCCAAGATGTATGCTTAGAACACTACTACACAAATGTTGTGATGAAGAAAATCTCTCCCAGGGACTTCTCTCTCGGAACTCAAGTGAAGGAATGAGAAAATGAGCACAAAACTCCCATCTCGGTCATTATATACTGCGCAGAGTTACTGCCGTAACTCTGCCAGATTACGGCCATAAAACTCCAAGGTCAAAGGCCTTACGGCCGTAAAATCCAATATTTACGGGCGTAACTTCGCTTCGTCCATAAAATCATACTGCTCAACATGCTCGACTTACGTCCGTAACAATACTCCCTTACGGCCGTAAGTAGCCTTCGGCACAAATGTCACTTGAACCAACGAATGCATGTTACGGCCTTAATGAACCTATATTAGGGCCGTAACTCCCTTCGTGGGAAACTGCTCTTCCATCTCGTTACAAAATGATGAACGATCCAACATACACAACTTGCATGAGTATGATTAAGTCCAATCATACACAGTAATGATACTCCCAACACAATGCTACCAATCACGATGATGATGATGATGAAAACATTCTCGGCTCGATCCCAAACAGTGATGAATGATGATTAACAACTGATACACGACTCCATGATACGTCGAATGATGAACACGAAATGAATGGATAAGAATGATGAATGATTATTACTGAGTGAAAAAATTCTGAGTTGAAATTACTGAATGATAATAAATGAATTCACAACCAGGTATTACACCTGAAGCCAACGATCCACTCTGGCCCGAGCAGCATGAGCCGGAGCTGGGTTTTGAACCGCCTGGGCTATCGCAGCCATTTGGTTCACCATTTGTTGCATCACAGCTGCAACACCAAAGTCGGCGCCATTACCGGCTGCGCCATCTTGAGTAGCAGTATGGCCCTGACGACCATCAGCACTGCCGACTCCAGAAGAGTGTGACATGGCCGCCCCACTGGCTGCCCCACGTCCACGACCACGACCACAACCTCTACCTCGACTCTCCCAGCATCCATATTGGAGATAGAAGGTAGTAAAAGCAACTCGATGATAAGTACGGGAGAAAAACAATCACAGTTCAAGAAACGAAAATATAGTACTAGAAAAAAAAAGAATTGAGCAAGGAAAACATACGAACACTGGACGTACCGAGATAATGGCAGCGTGATGACGATGTGCAAAATGAAACGCAACTAGACCCAATTAACCAACAAGCCTAGGTATCCATAAACCTAGTGCTTTGATACCATTTTCTATAACACTCCCAAGATACTCAGGGTATATTACAGCACTGTGGACCCCTACGTGGGACCCACCAGGCTAACTAATTTATACCGCTCATCTAACCATCTCGGTTAGCGAGAAAACACACATCACCAATATGCAATTTAATATAAAACACCCAGTACAATCGGTAAACCAGACATCATTGAAAATCACACATAAAATTTAGTATACAATCCATCTTCCAAATTTAAAATGCCTAGTACTCGCGAGTACTATCTATCAGTTACAAGTTTGAAAACAAATGTTTTAAAATGGACAACTGAAATAAAGGGACTGAATTGCACACGTCAACAACCCTGGCCAGCATCCTCGTACTACTCTAGTGCCCGCTCGACCGGCTGTACGCAACCTGAAATTCATAACACGAATTTCCCCAAAAGGGTTAGCAATTACGCTAGTACAAGTAATCAAGGCAAACCAATCGCTTACACATTTCATAGTACATGCATCAAATTATTTCAAAATCAAAACAAGACATGTATTTTCCCGGAAAACAAACAGTCAATAATCACAGTTGAAAATCGCCTAGGACTGGGGCTAAACCACTGGTCCCATCTGAGGCCTCTATGAATACTCCTGGAGTGGCCATCGTTAAAAATCACACATATGACTTGCCTAGGACCGGGGCTAAACCACTGGTCCTATCTGAGGCCTCTATGGACCCTCCCGGACTGTCTATCCAAACAAGCTCGTGAATCAAGAGTGAAATCACAGATTCCTCCAAGGCCCCGTCGGGCCCTCCCGGAGTGAGCAAATCACACACATATATACATTACCATTCCATGTTAAGCATAAGGGTTTCACAAGAATACTTTCCTTGAGAATATTGATGACGAAATGAACGGAAAAATCAACTACGCTTGCTAGGAACCGACTACCACGAACCTAACAATTCAAAGAATACAATCACAACCAATTCTATACGAGTATGAAAATAGAATACACCCGAAAACCTACCTACGATTCATGTAAATTCGTAAAAAACCAACGAGGGTGGCTCGCAACCGAAACCTCTCGATTTCACAAATACCATGAACTTTACCATGAACTCGTAGGGAAAACAAGGGATACACAAGGATTAATCCTATACAACATGAATTAATCAACAACACGAAGTAAATCGGACAAATACTCGAAAACCCCCAATTTACCCAAAGATAGGGTTCTAAGAGTTTACCTCGGATCGGAGACGAAGAACAAGTGTTGGTGTTGTTAATATACACCAAGAACCCAAGGAAGATGATAGTTAGATGATTGTTCAGTCAAAATCTCCCAAAATCGACTATGAATCGCCCAAAACACGGTGGAGAGGAAGAAGGAAGGAAAATAGACGAAACCGGTCAACTGGTATTTAAACCCAGGCCCCGATAACATATGTAAGCCCTGGACAGCTAACGTACGTTATCCGCTTAACATATGTAAGTCTTCCAAGCTTACGTACATAATAGATTGGCAAAACAATATGCCCAAACATACATAGACTATTACGTACATTGTGATAAGGTCCATTATGTACGTAATACTCCATAAGACTTAACGTACGTAATGCTCTTCACATAACGTACGTAAGGTACCCCAGTACCATTTGGATAGTTTGTCGAGTAAGGGTGTGACGAAATCACAAGACGATAAAAACACGAAACAAAAGCACGCTTATGAAGAGTTTGATACAACGAACTTAAACACTAAAAGCAAACATGTTCCCAACTACCCGAAGGTTCGGAAAACAATGACAAACATAATTACCCATAATTTTGGGAAATTATAAAACGGACCAAAACATCTGAAATACACGATACACGATCGAAACACCAAACAAAAGCTCACGACATCCATAATGACATAAGATGGATTTACGGCAGCCCTGAAATGGCGGTTCCGAACAACGATTACGAGAATCGAACCAAATAGCGGCGGAAAAGAAAATAGACGCGGAATTGAGTAAAACAAGTCCGAAACAAATTCGGATGATGAAAAGTCCACTATTAAATATTCTAGAAATATCAATATGGTTACAAATGAGTCACCAAAAACGAAAAATACACGAAAATGAAAAAAATACCGGAAAAAGGAAAAAATGCGGATATTACATGTGATCATAAACTCATTGCTCGATGGTTTTGGTCACTTCATTATGAGCTATAATATGAATGAGATGTAGAAGTCCATTGTTGAGCTGCATGGGATGCTTAAAACGGCTGAGCGAAATATTAAGAAGAAACCAAGCCACGTTTTGATGGTCAGCAAAGGGAAGTCCTTCAAGAACAAAGGCAAGGGTAAAGGTAAAGCAAAAGTTGCCAAAGATAGAGACCCAACTAAGACGTTTTTCAAGGCTAAAGCTCCCAAAAGATGGAAATTGCCATCATTGTAATAAACCAGGACACTGGAAAAGAAATTGCAAGGTTTACTTAGAAGAGCTAAAGCATACCAAGGGTAGTGAGACTGCCACAGGTATATTTGTTATAGAAGTTAACTTATCTACTTATAACTCCTGGGTATTGGATACTGGATGTGGATCTCACATTTAGACAAATGTATAGGGACTGGGAAGTAGTAGAGAGCTGAAGAAAGGGGAAGTGGATCTAAGAGTCGGCAATGGAGCAAGGGTTGCTGCACTATCCGTAGGAACTTATGATCTAGTTATACCCAATTAGATTTTGTTAATTTTGAACAATTGCTATTATGTTCGTGCTATGATTAGGAATACTATTTCAGTTTCTACATTAGATTGTAAAGGTTACAGTTTTCTTATTAAGAATAAGATTATTCGTATTTTCTTTGATGACTTTCTTTTTGGTACTGCAAAGTTATATACTGGACTTTACAATATTGATCTAGATGAGTCCAACATTTTGGAAGTCAATAACATTGTAGCCAAGAAACCTAAGCTCAATGATTCTAATCCGACTTACTTATAGCACTGTCGACTTGTTCACATAAACTAGAAATGCATTTCTAAACTCCATAACGATGGACTTTTAGACTCTTTTAACTATGAGTCATATAGGACATGGGAATCTTGTTTATTGGGCAAGATGACGAAGAATCTTTCACCGGTCATGGAGAAAGTGCTACTGATCTATTAGGCCTAGTACATACTGATGTATGCGGACCTCTTAGCACTCATGGCAGAGGCGGATACCAATACTTCATCACTTTTACCGATGATTTTAGCTTGTATGGATATGTTTATCTGATGAAGCATAAACATGAATCTTTTAAATTGTTCAAAATATTCTAGAGTGAAGTACAGAATCAACTTGGCAAGACAATTAAAGCCCTTATATCGGATCGAGGTGGCGAATATTTGAGCCAAGAATTCAATGATCATCTTAGGAGTTGTGGAATTGCTTCACAACTTACTCCCCCTAGAACACCTCAACATAATGGAGTGTCCGAGAGGAGCAATTGAACTTTATTAGATATGGTTTAATCCATGATGAGTCTAACGGAGCTTCCATTATCATTTTTGGGCCACACCTTAGAAACAACATCATTCACCCTTAACTGTGTTCCATCTAAAGCAGTTGAAGAGGCACCATTTGAGAAACGGACTGGTAAGAGACCAAACTTGTCTTTTCTAAAGATCTGGGGTTGCAAAGCGTTCGTAAGGTGCCAAGTGTTTGATAAACTGGCAGCCAGATCTGAAAGATGTTTATTTGTGGGATATCCTCAGGAAACTAAGGGCTACCACTTTTATAAACCCCCAGAGGACAAAGTGTTTGTTGCACGAAATGCTTTCTTCTTGGAGAGTTTATTTCCAAAAGAGAAAGTGGGAGAAGAGTAATTCTCGAGGAAACTCGAGAACCACAAGAAGATATTTCTTCACCGATGGAAACTGAAAAAGCTCAACAATCAGTTGAAGGGCCAGCTCAAAGTACACAAGTCCCTCGCAGATCTGATAGGATGCTACATGAACCTGAGAGATATGGGTACCTTGTAATAGAGGATGATGACGCGTCGCTCATAGATGATGAGCCTAGTACCTATACAAAAGTTTCTTCAGGACCAGAGTCCGAGGAATGGCTAGAAGCCATGAAGTCAGAGATGCAGTCCATGTATGACAATTAAGTTTGGGGCTTGATAGATCCACCTGAGGGTCTTAAAACTATTGGGTACAAATGGGTCTTCAAAAAGAAGAAAGACATGGACGATAATCTGCAAGCCTATAAAACTAGACTAGTGGAAAAAGGTTATAGACAGATTCATGGTGTTGACTATGATGAGACTTTTTCATCACTAGTCATGCTTAAATCAATTAGAATTTTATTTGCCATTACCGCATATTATGATTATGAAATATGGCAAATAGATGTCAAAACAGCATTTCTTAATGGAAACTTACTCGAGGATGTGTACATGATACAACCTGAAGGTTTTGTTCACCCAGAAAATTCTAAAAAGGGTTGCAAGCTTTAAAGATCCATTTATGGGTTGAAGCAGGCTTCTTGGAGCTGGAATCTTCGTCTTGATGAAAATGTCAAAGAGTTTGAGTTTATTTAAAATGAAGATGAACCATGTGTGTGCAAGAAGGTTATTGGGAGCATACTTGTATTCCTAGTCTTATATGTAAATGACATATAACTCATTGGAAATGACATACCCACCTTGCAGACAGTCATGACTTGGTTGGGAAGTTGTTTCTTAATGAAAGACTTAGGAGACGTTGTTTATATTCTTGGGATAAAAATCTATAGAGATAGATGGAAGGGAATGATTGGTCTGACTCGAAGTATCTACATTAACAAAATATAGAAGAGGTTCAACATACAGGACTCCAAGATAAGACTCTTGCCAATGTCACATGGCATTCATCTGAGTACGACTCAGAGTCCTTCGACTCCTTATGAACGTGCCCATATGAGCACGATTCCATATGCTTCAGCCATTGGATGGATCATGTATACCATGATTTATACTCGACCAGATGTATCGTTTGCCCTTAGCATGACAAGTCGATACCAATCAAATCTAAGTGAGAGTCACTGGACAGCAGTGAATACCATCATAAAGTACTTAAGAAGAATTAAGGATGCATTCCTAATATATATGGAGGTGTGGGAAACAAGCTGGCTGTAAATAGTTATGCCGATGCAAGTTTCGAAACCGATAGAGACAATTTTAAATCCCAAAATCGTTATGTTTTGTATTGAATGGAGGTGATGTGAGTTGGAAGAGTTCTAAGTAAAGGACAATTGCTGATTCTGGGACAGAAGCTGAGTACCTGGCAGCATCGAATGCAGCTAAGGAAGCCGTATAGATCAAGAAGTTCATTATCAAACTAGGAGTGCTGCCGATCATCTAGGGTCCCATAAGACTTTATTGTGACAATATTGGTGCTATTGCACAAGCTAAATAGCCTAGGTCCCATCATAATTTAAAACATATACTCAGAAAATATCACCTAGTCAGAGAGATCATCAGATGAGGAGATATTACAATATGCAAAGTAGCAACGGAAGAGAATGTTGTTGATCCACTTACCAAGCCTCTCTCATAAGGAAAACATGTTGAGCATGCTAGATAGGATAGGACTAAAAGTCATGAATGGATGGTCCTAGTGCATGTGGGAGATTGTTGGGAATAGTGCCCTAGGACATTCGATGTGCCTCGATTTGTAATTGTTACATTTAGATAAAGTTATTTGATATCATTTATTTCTCATTGATTATTATAATGTGTGCATATTTTAATATTATAATAATCGAATAATGGTTATTCACGAATAATAAGATTATTCAAATGTCCCTGGTTCAATCATGTAGAGTGGAGACTCAAGTGATTAATGTACAAGTATAAGTTTGATTGAGAATCATCAGATGATTATGCGTATGGTACGGATCAAACTTATGGGTATTGGTTGGAGAATGCAATACTGGACAGACCCGCATTGAGATCACTGCATGGAAATGTCATAAGTAAATCTCAATATAACAGTATGTCAATAAATCCTTGAACCTGAGATTATCATAGAGTCCAACATGACAACTGCTATGCCTTGACGTAATCCAACGTCATCTGAAACATGGTGATCATAAGTATTAGCGATCGGGAATAGTGGGAGTCATGTAGATGTCAATGAATAATCAATATGGGGATTTGTCCCTCTCTTTATGGAGAGAGATATCTACAGGGGCCCTCAATAAGTAGGACTGATGGAAATGCATGGCCATGCTCAAATGAAGAGTCACTTGATTCAATCAGTCTACTTAAGATCGAGACAGCATTTGAACGTAATAAGTATGACAATTTCCACGACTTAGTTCAAGTATGAGATCTCGCGACAAAGGGATTTGACACGTCAAATAGTTCAATGGACTCTAAACTTAGATTATTTGGTAGTCATAATGTCTTGTTAGAGACCGCTTATGACTTATTATTTAATAAGGTATTAGATATTTCCAATATAATATAAGCCTTTTTGATCACACATACGACAATTAAAGACAAGCAAGAATAATTAGTAGATATAATATTGGACATTATATTTATTAAATAATGAGTAATGTATAATATAGGATATTATATATTATAATATTTAATTATATCAACTGGGAAATATAAATATAATATTGGATACTATATTTATTAGAAGATTAAATAATAGGTAATATATAATATAAGATAATATATATTGTATTATTTAATAACTTGGGAGGCAACTAAGCAAATACTAGAGTTTGACTCTAGTGTTTACTTTGTATAAATAAAGGGTCTTGGACAAGGAGTTGTCATATAGAAAAACTCACAACCCTAATTGTGACACAAATAAATCGGCCCTCCCCCTTCCAATCTACCGAACCGTGTTTCAGTCTGGAAATTCCATTTCGGCCATCTCCGTCTTCTTTCCTTAGTTGATTTTGATCAACGATACAAATCCTTCTAGCAAGGAATTATCTGTTTTACTGTTTATCAACATTATTCGTAAGGATCTAGCAATACGGCTTGTACCAGTTGTTCGTGTGTGGATCACCGAAAGAGAAAGAAGATTTTAATCAACTTATAGTCTGTGTTCAGATTTGTTCTTCGAATTCAGGTAATTCGACGAACTCTTTATAAATCAATTAAATTAATGCATGAAGATCCTCGTCCCAGTTTTTCGTTAATTTATTCTGCTGGGTCTTGCTCATATTTATTGTATTATATACACGTAAAATCTAACAGTAGTGTGTTTTTCTCAGTTGAGGAGTTAATATTTCTCCAAATATTAAGAATGCTATATGCTTGAAGAAATATATTGCTCGTCAAGATAATAATTTAGTTCGCTTGAGCAATCAGTCAGTGAGCAATGTCCTCTGGATTGGGCTATTTATAACCTTGAAAATAGATCCGTTATAAAGTTAGTCATTGGCCGGTTAGCAAGCTGTGGACATATCAGATTGGCGGTTTGCTGAATGTTTGAATTAAAGTACTTAGCATTTAATGATTCAGGCATTCCTTTTGGCTTTCATTAAATGCTCTTTAGTCCATAGTCTACGAAAGCCTTAAATTTTGTATTGTCAGCATTAAATGCACCTCTAAAACAGTGAATACTTTGTGAATAAAGAATAACTTATTTCACAACTGTTTAAAGGTCTAAGTGTAAACCTATTGGATTTCTATTTTACTTTCCCTAAGTACAATACCTATAGCGACTTTCCTGTAGCCAATAGTTCAATTTGCTGTAAGCTGCATCTTTATAAATTTTAGGAAGTCTACTTTTGAGCGATGTATGAAGATTGTTGTAGGATCAGGTTGTATGATGCATTTATCAAAACACTTGGGGTATTTATTTTATCCCAACAGTTTTCCCCTTTTCGGTAATGGCAATACTCCTTTAAAAACTCCTTTCAACACAAGCCATCTTCAAGTCTTCTGTCGGATGATCTGATCTTCAAGACTTACACAACAATTTGAACAGCTCGCGGGCATGTTCTAAAATTTTAAATCGTACAAGACTAAGTCTATTACAACTTAAATTATAATTGAGTCATAGGCACAATCTTACAGCAAGTAGTCTAATTGGGTACAACTTAATCAATGAACTGTTTGCAGACAAGTTCTTATAGCTTTAGACATAGCATACACTTAACAAATAGTTTTGATATTTCATAATGATACTGTAAACAGAAATCATGTTCTGTACTCTTTTAAGACAAGTCAAATATCTTTATTACTAATAATAAATAATTACAGTACAAGTCACAAATTGAAATATCGAGAAAATAGGGAGGGAAAAATACAACAAGAAGGTTCTATCTGCGGTAGTGCTGTTATTTGGATGATCTTCTGGTGGGATCACACTCGATCCCTTTCCACCTGTTGACTAGGGAGTCTTTGCCCCAATCTCGATAATGACTTCTTCCTTCCAGCATCAGATCATAGGCAAGAATCCAGTCTTTCGAATGAGTACGTCGATCACCCTTCATGTACCTTCCTTTCAGCTTGATTTTCCAGGGCAGCTTTCCTTTTGATAGTAACCTCTAGAATTTGTTCGCTGCATCATTCAGCATCTTGCAGTGTTTCAAGATTGGAGACTCTCTGATGAGTACGCATAAGTACCGTGTCAGTTCATTGTTCTTTCGAGCCGTGAGTTCATCTACTGTCGGCTGCCTGTCTGTAGGTAATAGAATCTCAGTCGGCTTCTGAATTGTATCTTTCTCGGGGGACTTAGGGTCATGGAACTCAAGTCAATAGAAGCGCTTCTATGTGCTATCATTGGAAATGAAGTCCTTATCAGGTTCAAATGTAGAACCTGTAGGGATAGGGGGGACTACTTGTTCAGGGGCATGAGCATCTATCGGCTCAGCCTGAGCTTCAATCTGGGAGATATAAGGGCCTATTCATATTGCCTTGGTTCAGCTTCTATATCCTATTGAATATAACGGACTGAATCCTCCTGCTAGCTCTAAGCTGTCGCTTGCTCCTTAGGAGGGACTGATTCCTCTTATTTGATGGCAAGGGCTGCTTTCTCTTCTTGGGTCGGAGAGGTTGTTTTCTTCGGCTGTTATGGATCTGATGTGACAACATCATCGGTGACATAAGGGATTGATTCCTCCTGTAAGTTAGCATCTGAAGAAGCATCTTCCTGCTGGGTGGGGGACTTAGGCTTTTCAGATGATTGCCTCGAAGTCCCCTGGTCTTGGGTGGCCTGGATGTTATTGGATTCCTTATTCTGAGCCTCTTTATGACTCAATCACATTCTCATCTGCTTGGCCTCTTCGTCGCCATCAGAGTTATGATTGGAATGATGGCTAGAGGTCTGAGTGGCTTTGTTTGAAGGTTGTTTCCCCTCGAGTCTAGCCACCTCATTTTCCACATAATATTTGGCAATGATCTCATGGAAAAATGGATCGTCCCACCAATCAGGACCTCGATATTATTGGTGTTAGTCACCTGATCGGAGTCATTTATGGTTTGACACGGGAAACAACCAAGTTTATTTTGGCCATGTCTTCTTATTCAGAGGTAGTACGCTCATGGAGCACATTTCTTGAGAAGATCCTACCACCGATGATGGTATCCTTTTCACTATTGAGAGAGAGGAAGTCTTAGATGAAATCATTTTCACATAGAGAGGTTTAAAACGAAATAGAAAATTTGCAAAAAAGGTTTTAAGTATGTAGGTTGTATGTTGTAGGCTCGTACTATTGCAAGGTAGTAAAGAGTCTTTATGTTAGCATACTAGCTCTTTTATAGGTCAGAGAGGTTAGGTTACAGTGAACGGTCAGATTTAAGAAATGGGAAATGATTCTGAATCAACATACAGAATCAATCCGGACGTAACTTGTACGTCTTATCCATAAATTTTGAAATTTAATTTTGGTGCCACCTCTGACATATTACAGCCTCCACTATCGCATGTTTAGGAAGTTTGAATCATTTTAAAATTGCGGATTTTAAGGCTCTAAAGTCTAGATGTTGTTTCGATGTAAAATAAGGAATCGTTTTAAATTTTGTCAGTACACGTGGACTTAAAACTGTTTTGAAAAGATTAAATGTATGGAATTTGATACGATTAAAATATTAATTAAAATCCAACAGTGTATATGCTGTGTCACCAAAAATACAGTGTTCCCTTAATTGGTACAGACAGGATTCAATTCTTACAGAAATTGGTGATTAATACTATATTCAAGAGTCTTACTGTGTTCCCCTTGATTAATGTACACTACATCTGTAGGAAGGTTATTGTACCCTCTTCTTCCTATAGTAAGTATATGACTTGTAAGGCTATGTGTACAATTTACAAGTGTGGACAATGTGTTCATCGGTCTTATAGTATTCCCCCTCAATTGATGAGTACTATAATAAAAACTTACAGGGGTTTGAATCGAGCTGTAGCATTCCCAATTCCTGATGGAGCATACAGAACCTCATTGTGCTCAGAGGCTTTGTGAAGATGTTGGCAGTCTAATAGTATGTATGGACCTTTTCGATCAGGACGTTTTTGTTCTCCACATGATATTCAGATGAAATGATGATTCATATCAATGTGCTTAGTCTTTGAGTGCAATATTGGATTGTGCGTGATTGGAATTGCGCTCGTGCTATCACACATGATAGAAGTCTCATTTGCCTCGATGCCGTAGTCCTGTAGTTGTTGCTACATCTAAAGAATCTGCATACAACAGCTTTCAACAGCATAATATTCTGATTCAGCTGCGGAAAGCGAGTTGGCCAATTGCTTCTTAACTATGACACGAGTCTTGGTCCAAGGAAGTGACAAGTTCCACTTGTACTCTTCTTATGATATCTTGCAACCTTCGAGATCCGAGTCGCTATAGCCTACCAAATTGAATCCTCTTTCCCTAGTATACCAAAATCATATATTGATTATTCCTTTGACGTACTTAAGGATTTGTTTGGCTATGGTGAAGTGTGACTCTTTAGGTGCAACCTAATATCGAGGAAACACTCCTACAGCAAATTGGATATCAGGCTTACTGGCTTCTAAATATAGGAGTGAGCCTATTAGCTTTCTGTATAGTGATCATCTACTGGTTTTCCAGCTTCATCAACACTTACCTGTGTGAAAGTGCTCACGGGGTCGATGATGACTTTGAGGTGTTCATTCCAAATTTATTGAGCAGCTCCTTGCTATATTTCTCCTAGTTGATGAATATACCTATAGGTTTGACCTGCAACCCTAAGAAATAACTAAGTTCTCCCACCATACTCATTTTGAATTTACTTTACATGAGATGAGAGAACTTCTTACAAAGATCAAGGTTAGTTGAGTCAAAAATAATATCATCCAAATAAATTTGTTCCATAAGAAGGTCATCACCTCCTGGGATTTTGAAGTGTGTTTTATCGATAGTACCTTTCTCAAATCCGTTGTTGATAAGATAAAGTGACAAAGTTTCATACCAGGCCCTAGGTGCTTGCTTACGTTCAGACGAGGGCTGTAACGCCCCAAAAATTACAATAAATTTGAAATTTTTATAAATGCCATTTTATTAGATAAAAACATAAGTGTTGAGAGCCAAGTAAACATTTCATCACAACCGTTAAGTTTAACCACCAACCCTAAATAACAGAGCGGAAAATGTAATAATTCTAAACTTGAGTCTCAAAATAAATAATAACAAAGATCTTCTCAACACGCTAGTGTTTACCGTCACGCCTTACTGCCACTCGCACCTGAAACAGTAATTTATAGGAAAAGGGTAAGCACGAAGCTTAGTGAATTCAAACACCATATAGGATAGCAATCATATGAACACTACCCCTAACCACAGATAGATACAAATAATCCACACATGCCAGTTTGAGAACATATCCTAAACAGGCAAACTCATGCAAGAACAACAGTTTATATATCCATCGGTCTCCCCGAATTCATACAACACCGTGTACGTATTCCTCGGTCTCCCAGAGTTTATACGACACCCGCATATGTATTTCTCGGTCTCCCCAAGTTTTGGACAAAACCTACGTCCATACTAGACGCTACAGGCTATTACCACATACAACAAAATTAACTAGCACACACACGAGCTACAGTAATGCGCATATAACCCCTAACCTACACAGTGAGAGAACTCATCTCGATTAGAAGCGTATCACCATAAAACTATATCAAGCTCCAAGAAAGGTTACCACCTCTATTCCTTCCCTAAATAGGATTACATTGCATAAATAAGCATTCCTAGTTAAAAACTTATAACAACAGTCCAACTATATAATTCCAGATTTTACCCTAAATCTGTAGGTATGTTCGGAACCTATTTTACCCTTCATAAACAAATTAAATTACCAATATTATTTCATTTGATGTTAACTCAACACTATACCTTTCTAGGGACATATTATACAAGGTCTAATTATTTTCCTACGATTTATGGTGAATTTTCCAAAATGACATATCAAGGCTATTAAATTCTGGACAGACCTTGGAAATGACCAATTCCACCTAAATTCGGAATACAATCAGGTTCTAAATTTTTATAAGGACTTAAATGACTTATGTCATCATTTGCAAGTGGTATTTACCCAAACTCATTCTTCAATGATTTTATACAATTAAATAAAATCAGCACTTAAAATCTGTCAATTTCAGGATAGCCTGTGAAACATTACACTTTTACATCTAGCTAAGGCCATTTCTAGGCTTAGATTTCTTCTAATGAATCGTAGTCCATTCAAATACAAAACTATAGGCACTGATCTTGTCCCAATACGACTTCTATAGAATTAATTACGAATTAATGAATTTCTGGACAGAACAACACTCAACACATTAGTCCATTTCGGACCAGTCAACAAATATTGCATTTTTCATCATAGATACGATCCGATTTTGTCTTAGATACCTTATTACGAAAGTAATTATACTAAATTTCGGAACTTTGGGCACTGGCCTTGCCCTAATCGTATTTTTCTAGAATTAAATATGATCTTTACAATACAATATCAGATTACTTACCTAAACTCGCAAGATTGAGAGCTCCATAGCAAAACCCTGGCGACCCGTCACGTCCACCCTCTTCTACTCCTCTGATCAGCGAAAATGAAGACTTAGGGTTAGAGTTTAGCTTATATATTAAGTCATCTTTTCTATTTTGGCTCCTTAGGTCCTCTTTGTTTAAACCCTAAGTTTTATAATTAACCATTCACCAGGAATATTTAAAATGATTAAATAATCATATCCGGAACTTGGGGTGTTACAAGGACCGAGTGTTTTGATTGTATTATTTGCCTCAGTCCATGCGGATTGTTAAACCTACGGAGACACATGGCAGGAGATCACAAGGTCTCGAGCATATCTTATTTTGTTTGGCTCATTCCACGTGGATTTTTGAAACTACAGAGACACGTGGAAGGAGATGACGGAGTTAGGAGCATGTTTTTATGTTTGATGATTTTGAAATGATGTTTTATGGAAAAATGATTGTTCGGATGAGATTCAATCAGTTTTTAAAAAGGTTTCATAACTGAGGACTTCATATCCTAAAAGCTTTCCGTTTTCTAAAAATCCTGAGATGATGAATCCTTTTCAAAGACTTGAGTTTGTTTTCTAAACCTTAAGACCTCGCGGGAGTTTCTCTTAATGTTTGTCGGTGTCTGACTCATGACTGATGTTTGCATGTTATGTTTTGTATAGTTAGATTACCTGCACTAGTGCTATATATCTTGAGCACTAATGTAACACCCCCAGATCCAACCGAGAATATTACACGCCGTGGGCCCCGCGCCGGAACCCACCAGGCTAAAAACCAATTACAAAAAAAACGCCCAAAAAGGCCAATGACGGTAGTATTTTCCAAAACTCACAAAATCATTTGAAAACACCGACTACCGTCAAAACGATCAAGGCCAAAAACTCGGTTAAGGGAATCGGTTTTCGAAATCAAACTCAGTTGGCAAAAAGTCAAAAGCCATTTGAAAGAACTCACGCAGCGGATAAAAACACAGTCCAAGATACATATACATCAATAATGATATACACAAACAAAATACACGATTCCCCAACAATATGCCATAGCCAGTATCGTCCGGAATCCTCGCCTCACGACCGCTACCATCAAAGTCCTCAATACCTGAAAAACAAGTCCCACAACGGGGTCAGCAATAATGCCCGACACATAACCGCAAGTACATAAAATAAATATTCACATGCCATGCATCATGAGAATAATAACCTCAACGATAACCTTACCACTTCCGGTAATCCAACGATTCTCGTCAAAAATCCCAATATCACAATAATACCATAAAAATCCCAGTATCACAATAATACCGTATAATACCTCAATACCAAATACTTTCTCGTGCATAATCCTCTATGTACGATTACCATAAAACATACCTCTATCCGGACTTCCTTCCAGAATGCATACCACAGACCAAGAATATCCAAAATGACATCAACAATATCCGAATACTACAATCTTCCCAAGATTGTCCAAGTATCTCAACAATCATCAACTGTGCATTCTAATCCTTTTAGAACATCACTGAACATTCGTCAATATGCAATACAACATAAAATACTTATGAAATGTAAATGGAATTACTCATCAAAACATTACAACCGAACAAGTAAACACTTGCCTGGATACCAACATGACAAAACCAACACTGAACTCATCGCCCTCGTCTACGAGCTCTTCAGCCCCGACTGGACGGAATCTACGGCTTTTCACCGCGGCAAAACGATTATACTTATTGGTTAATCAACCTAGAACAATAATCATATCAATAATCGAACCAACTTGGTAACAATGATCATAACATATTCAATCCGGAATTCAACCTCATATCAAGATTCATCTCATATAAATCAACCACTATCATCACTATGATTTAGAATACCATCTTAAATCGGTTAAACGAATTATCAAATCATCATAGTCATCATATGGCCTCAAGAACATCAAGAACTCTATGATTCCATAATCATAATCAACATATTCAAAGCATATCATCATCTTCCTTCAACATAAACCTCATATATCCTCAAGAATCGCAATAACAACATCATAATCATCTTCATACGAATCATTCATCAACTATAACATCAAAAATCCGAAATGAAAAACAGAAATATCCAACATACCTCATAGAATATGGATAACACAAGAAATCACTTCAAGAATCAACAATAGTTCCATAACCAAGCTCTAATTCCATGATTCCAAGCTCACAATCATGTTAGAAGTGTTTAGAACACTCTTAGAAGTGAAGATGGACGAGTTGGGATGGGAGAAATGAATTTCCTTTGGTGAACAAATGAAAGACCAGCTCTTATTATATAAACTGCGCATATCGTTACGTACGTAAGTGTCCTTACTTAACGTACGTAACAACTTTAACGTCGTGTCTGAAATCCGTGGCGTGCGTAACAAACTCACCGTCTCGTGCAGAAGTCCATTACGTCGTAACCCATACCATATAACGTCGTAATATGCGGTTGACTTACTACGATACAATGTTAGGTGTTACGTCGTAACACGTCTTGTATAACGTCGTAACACGTCGTTGACTCACTGTCAACATCCTCGGCGAAAGTTGCCGACCACGAGGTCCCATCGCGACCACGACTCGATCGTCTGATTCCCATGTTACGTACGTAATGTCTCGGCCATAACGTACGTAACTCTACCAATTTAACGTACGTAAGCTTCAACACATAACGTACGTAATGGCTTCCATACTTAGCCATTTACAGCAATTCCTGTCCAACGTCTCGACATAACAAATACAAACATACGGCAGAATCAATACATATACTCAATTCAATAACATTATCAAACGTTCCCAACGTCCTCGAGCATAATTAACCATCCACGATATCCAATATATAAACGAAAAATATATCCGAAAAATCGGGGTATTACACTCTACCCCCCTTAAAAATAAGTTTCGTCCTCGAAACTTGCAATCACTCGCACAAACAACATTTCAACGGAAAATCCAAAATCACCAAGATAACCAAGAATTGTCGAATAATCTGAACAACATACTTACAGGTTAGTGAAGACGAATATCTCCCGTGATACTAGCATATGACACCATTTCAAAAAATCTCGACACAACAAGAATGCCAAAACAGGAATAATCACAATTTGAAAACGATTAGTCTCCGCCAAGACTACAACAAATTTAGAGCACTGTCAAGTTTTGTGGGATCTGTGACGCTGTGTCTCCTCACCTAAAGCGCATGAGCCGCTCCTTGTCACAGGCACGTATCACCGGCGTTCCACTCCACATCGAAAGCCGCACATTGCACGTGCCTCGCACCGGCGTTCACTTCCCGATTGGAGCCGCACATTGCACATGACCACGGCACCGGCGTTCACTCCCTGCCTCGTCGGTCTCGGGGACACCAACAATCCCCAAACCCACACATCACCATGACAGTACTCAAAAAAAATCACACAGAACCAAAACAACACAGTTCAAAATAGCCATAAATCCAGCTACACAAAAATCACGCAACTACCACACTGGTAGAGCCACATAACACACATGCCCGGTTATCACAAAACCTTGGGCTCTGATACCATATTTGTAACACCCCCAGATCCAACCGGGAATATTACACACCGTGGGCCCCGCGCCGGAACCCACCAGGCTAAAAACCAATTACAAAAAAAACGCCCAAAAAGGCCAATGACGGTAGTATTTTCCAAAACTCACAAAATCATTTGAAAACACCGACTACCGTCAAAACGATCAAGGCCAAAAACTCGGTTAAGGGAATCGGTTTTCGAAATCATACTCAGTTGGCAAAAAGTCGAAAGCCATTTGAAAGAACTCACGCAGCGGATAAAAACACAGTCCAAGATACATATACATCAATAATGATATACACAAACAAAATACACGATTCCCCAACAATATGCCATAGCCAGTATCGTCCGGAATCCTCGCCTCACGACCGCTACCATCAAAGTCCTCAATACCTGAAAAACAAGTCCCACAACGGGGTCAGCAATAATGCCCGACACATAACCGCAAGTACATAAACATAAATATTCACATGCCATGCATCATGAGAATAATAACCTCAACGATAACCTTACCACTTCCGGTAATCCAACGATTCTCGTCAAAAATCCCAATATCACAATAATACCATAAAAATCCCAGTATCACAATAATACCGTATAATACCTCAATACCGAATACTTTCTCGTACATAATCCTCTATGTACGATTACCATAAAACATACCTCTATCCGGACTTCCTTCCGGAATGCATACCACAGACCAAGAATATCCAAAATGACATCAACAATATCCGAATACTACAATCTTCCCAAGATTGTCCAAGTATCTCAACAATCATCAACTGTGCATTCTAATCCTTTTAGAACATCACTGAACATTCGTCAATATGCAATACAACATAAAATACTTATGAAATGTAAATGGAATTACTCATCAAAACATTACAACCGAACAAGTAAACACTTGCCTGGATACCAACATGACAAAACCAACACTGAACTCATCGCCCTCGTCTACGAGCTCTTCAGCCCCGACTGGACGGAATCTACGGCTTTTCACCGCGGCAAAACGATTATACCTATTGGTTAATCAACCTAGAACAATAATCATATCAATAATCGAACTAACTTGGTAACAATGATCATAACATATTCAATCCGGAATTCAACCTCATATCAAGATTCATCTCATATAAATCAACCACTATCATCACTATGATTTAGAATACCATCTTAAATCGGTTAAACGAATTATCAAATCATCATAGTCATCATATGGACTCAAGAACATCAAGAACTCTATGATTCCATAATCATAATCAACATATTCAAAGCGTATCATCATCTTCCTTCAACATAAACCTCATATATCCTCAAGAATCGCAATAACAACATCATAATCATCTTCATACGAATCATTCATCAACTATAACATCAAAAATCCGAAATAAAAAGGAGAAATATCCAACATACCTCATAGAATATGGATAACACAAGAAATCACTTCAAGAATCAACAATAGTTCCATAACCAAGCTCTAATTCCATGATTCCAAGCTCACAATCATGTTAGAAGTGTTTAGAACACTCTTAGAAGTGAAGAGGGACGAGTTGGGATGGGAGAAATGAGTTTCCTTTGGTGAACAAATGAAAGACCAGCTCTTATTATATAAACTGCGCATCTCGTTACGTACGTAAGTGTCCTTACTTAACGTACGTCACAACTTTAACGTACGTAATATGAAATCCGTAGCGTACGTAACAAACTCACTGTCTCATTCTGTGAAGTCCATTACGTACGTAACCCATACCATATAACGTACGTAATATACCAGTTGACTTACTACAGTACAATGGTCATGTTACGTATGTAACACGTCTTGTATAACGTACGTAACACGTACGTTGACTCACCTGTCAACATCCTCCGCCGAAAGTTGCCGACACAGGGTCCCACCTGCCGACCACGACTCGATCGTCTGATTCCCATGTTACGTACGTAATGTCTCGGCCATAACGTACGTAACTCTACCAATTTAACGTACGTAAGCTTCGACACATAACGTACGTAATGGCTTCCATACTTAGCCATTTACAGCAATTCCTGTCCAACGTCTCGACATAACAAATACAAACATACGGCAGAATCAATACATATACTTAATTCAATAACATTATCAAAGGTTCCCAACGTCCTCGAGCATAATTAACCATCCACGATATCCAATATATAAACGAAAAATATATCCGAAAAATCGGGGTATTACAACTAACCCCCAATCTAGGGTTGGATGCCTTTTATGCATTCCAGGTACTTGTTGTTCGAGGAAGCAGTCTCATGATCGAAATGGATATGACGAGCTATAGTATAATCAATTAAGAGTCTGAGTTTCTTTGTATTGTTAAGTTGTACTCCAATTCTGCTGTAGTGTATTTTGACCCCTGTGCAGGTACATATTGTGATATAATTTGTTCAGTTTATATTACTCATGTTTTGGGTGTGACCTTACGAGTCCGTATATTTCATTTTTGACCTTATTGGTCAATATTGTTATGTACTTTGACGTTCCCCGGTCAAACATTATAATGTCTCTTGTAGTTTCTAGCCTGGTATATCCTTGTGAAAAGGGTCTATTGCATGTGACATTCCTTTGTAGTTTTGGAGGTGTTACAGCATTACGGTATTTTTGTTCTATAAATACATACTCAATGGAATAGATAAAACCAAACCAAACCAAACAAACCCAGTATATCCCGCTCAGAGCAGGGTCTGGGGAGGGTAAGATGTACGCAGACCATGCCCCTACTTATTACGGTAGGGAGGCTCTTTCCGTGAAGACCCCCAGCTTAGTGCACAGCAGAATCTTGTGTGATAAATACAAAGGAAAACATATGATTCGAAAAAGCTCGAGACCATACCTGAGCCCATGGCTTGATCCACATGGGACTTACCTAAGCAGAATTTGGCTACTTCACTCCCAATGAACGCTGCTCTAACAAAAGAGAGGTTGGCTCTGCTCACATATCACTGCCAAAAATACACCACACGCAAAGACAATTGGATAAAATATACAATAAAAATAAATATGCAATGCTCTAGGTCAAAGCTAACCGAGACAACCCAACCCTGAGGCTCTCAACTACAGCACCGCTCCCTACAAAAGAATCCACAACTCTGATCTGGCGCCTCCAAGCGCACCTATCAACGGTCATGGTCTCGGAAAGGTTTAAGGCCTTCAAATCTAATCTCAGTTGCTCCTCCCACGTCCTCCTCGGTCTGCCTCTCCTCCTCTCCCCAACAACCATTAAACTCTCGACCCTCCTCACCGGAGTAGATGCCTATCTCCTACGGACGTGGCCAAACCATCTCAATCTCCCTTCCCTAACTTTCGCTGAAATGGGCGCCACTTCCAGCGCGTTCCTGAAAATCCCGTTCGCAATTCTATCTAACATTGTGCGACCACACGCCCAACGTAACATTCTCATTTCAGCCACTTCCAACTTGCTCTCAAGCGACTTCTTCATCGCCCAACATTCGGAGCCATACAACATAGCAGGTCGGATAGCCGCTCTATAGAATTTACCCTTCAACTTTAGAGGGATTTTCTTGTCGCACAGGACCCCTGTCGCTGCTCTCCACCTTAGCCACCCCGCCTTGATGCGATGCGTGACATCATCTTTACACTCACCTTCCTTCTGAATGATCGAACCCAAATACTTGAACTTATCCGTACGGGGTACGATCTGATCCGCAATCATTACCTCAACATCTTCCTCGTTGGCCTCACCACTAAAGTTGCACCAGAGATACTCGGTCTTAGACCGGCTCACACGCAAGCCATGGGATTCTAACTTAGCCCTCCAAAGCTCCAACTTCGAATTCACCTCCCTCCTCGACTCCGCCACTAACACAATGTCGTCAGCAAAAAGCATGCACCACGGGATGCCATCTTGAATCCCACGCAATGGAATAGATAATTATGTGTTAATAGAGCCAAAACACAAACTATCCTAACCCTAATCTACTAAACGGCCAAGAGAAAGAGAAGCAGGAGAGACTTGGAGTTCATATACTTCATCTGTGTTCTAAGCTAACATCTCAAGACAGTTCAAGGTTTGTTGTGTGGGTACCGGTAAAGGAAAGACACTTGGAGTCCTCAAGTACAATCCACATGGTCAACAACATGATCAACCACACTCATCAAATATATATTCATTATACTTATATGTTAAAGTAGATTAAATTCATTTACAATTTGTGTGCACGACTTAATGATGTTTTCGAAAAGGTAGATTCGATCAAAATCTTACACACATAACGTGCCTTGTTATAACTTTTTTGTTTGTTTGTTTGTTTTTTTTGCTGTAACAAATGTTCATGCATTTATTGATTATTTACTTTATTCATTATCAATTCTTTAACTTGTTTTTCCATTCATGGTTAATATTTACAGAATAATTTACTCTCTATTGCAATATTAATCCCACAAGTTAAACTCAAAAATATTAAAATCCTATATTTATAACTTTTTCAAATTCATCTTTCTTGATTGTACCATATTTTGTTCCTTGATATTCTTTTATATATCTCGGTGTCTGCGTGGTTTCTTATTTTTGCAATATACTCTGTAATTGCGACCTCGTCATTGTTGTTATAAGTGAGCTAATCATCATATTTTATGCTTTTATGGCTTTTTTATTTTTCTTTTCTTCTATAGATTCTTCTTCGTGTGTGGTTCTGTCCATTGTTTGCACTACAAAAAAAACAGTTTTTACCGACGACATTTACCGACACTCGTACCTGCCGTTGTTAAACTTATAATTTACCAACGCCATTACTGACGCCCGTTATTTAATTGATTTACCGACGCCATTGCCGAAGACCGGTTCGCAGACTTATTTTTTTTCTTTTTTATCACAATTAACGACGCCGTTTACCCACGCCCTTACCGACGCCACTTTGGCTTTGGTAATTTTTTTTTTAAATTAACGACGGCGTTTACCGATGCCGGTAAATTTTTTACACTATCCCACATCGAAAAACCAGTAGTGTTTTATGTGGGTTATAAACCAAAATCTTTCTCAACCATTTGAAATTAAATGGAGCCCCGAACCTGACCCGCCCGAAGCCGGACCCGACCCGTCCGGGCCTGGACCTGACCGAACCTGACCCGCCTGAACCCAGACCTAACCCGCTTGAGCCCCACCTGAGCCCGGACGTGACCCGCCTGAGTCCTGACCTGACTTTTTTAGATTTTTTTATTTTTAATTTAACAACGCCAAAAATGGCGTCGATAAATAGCGGCGTTGGTAATGGCGTCGGTAAAATTTTTACGGACGCCATTTTCTGTTTTACCAACGGCGTTTGACGTCGGTAAAAACTGTTTTTTTTGTATTGTTGTTTGTTTTCTTTCTTTTTCAGAATATTCCATTTGTTTTCTTTTTGGATCCCCATATTTTTCTGTTTCCTTCTTGTTTACGAGTTTCCTCTTCTTGCATCTTTTGCACAAACTTGTTCTAATTTTCCATCCGTTTTTAAAGGTTCCTTGGTCTTACTGTCGGCTTTTGTGTTCTTGCAGTTGTAGATTTTTCTATTGTATTATTTCCCTCCATTGACCTAGTTACGGTCGTAATGCCTTGCCGGTTACGGCCGTAATGTACCTGCACGTTTTGGGCAGTGGTCTGGGAGGCCTGGTTAAGGCCGTAAGGAGCTGCCGAGTACGGCCGTAAGTGCCGAGTTATGGCCGTAAGTTACTGCGTATTACGGCCGTAACATGCTCGGCTATATATACGCTGGGCGGCGGGTGAGGCAGCTATTTTTCCCCTTTCTCCTTCTTCTTCCGCGATTTTCGGCTGGTACTCAATGGTGGTGATCGGAGGTATCGTCATGCATCATTTTGGGAAGCTTGATTCGTATCTAACATCATCTTCCACTTCATTCGTCCGGATCAAAGGTAATTTCTTGAAATCTCCTAGGGTTGACTTTCGGGATTTCCTTCTTGATTTCATTGTTCCTCCGATTTTGATGAATCGGTTGATGTTATTGAGTATTATTAGTCGTGTTCTACGGATTGTATATCCGTATCTTGAATTTTTTGGAGCCCAAACGTGATTTTTGTGTTCTAAGGGAGCCTTGAGCCTTTAATGTCCGATTAAATGACTCAATGGATATTCCTTTGATTCTTGGGTGTGTTTTGCATTGTTTTTGGGTGTTATACTCGTTGTAATCATGTTTTCTTTGTTTTTAACGGAGGATTGTAGGTGTTCGAGGTTTCGCGGTTGAACGATGTTCTTCGGAGTGTTCAGTATCGATTTATGAGGCAAGTATCTTGGTTATACGATTTGTGTCTTATGAATATAGGTTACGTATTGGGTTTACGATGACTTGGTTTGCCTTTGTGGATATGATTCGTGTGAATTGAGATGATCTTTACGTGTGGTGAAATGAGTGTGTGGAACCAGGTACGGTCCGTCGTAACATCTGGAGTTCGGTACATGATATGTACGAACAACATATATATGTGGAACCAGGTACGGTCCGTTGTGACCTCTGGAGTTCGGTACATGATGTGTGCGAACAATATATATATATATATATGTGGAACCAGGTACGGTCCGTCGTGACCTCTGGAGTTCGGTACATAATGTGTACGAAGAGTGAATGTGTGGAACCGTTTACGGTCCATCGTGGCCTCTGGGGTTCGTTACTTGACGAGTGCGAACAACGATCGAATGGATAATGTTTTGAGGTTGGGTCACGGACCCGTGATGATATTCTAGCTAATGTGTTTTGAAACAAGAACCGGGCTGATGCCCTAATGATTTCAGAAAAGGTTTTATAAATTGAGACTCGAGGTCCAAAAGAATTTTTACTTTTAAAATCCATGAGATGATGAGTTTATTTTTAAATACTTCTTTGCTTGAGTTTTTTTCTAAATCTTCTCGGGAATATTTTGATAGTTGATTATCGTATCTGATTTGTGGTTGCTATTTGCTTGTTATATTTTGTATAGCATTATACTTACACTAGCAAAATAGTGGAATTTTACTAATCCCCGAGTAATCGGGGGTGGATATCTGTTTTGCATCCAGGCACATGCAGGTTCGTGGGAGCAGTCACAGGATCGGCACAGGAAGTGACGAGCTGCGATACTAATCAAGAGTTGGGAGTTAAGTCGTATTGTATCGTCAGAGTTGTAATCCGCCTTCCGCTATTTTGTATCTCTACCCTTGTTTGGGTATTTATCATAAAGAATTGTATTTTTCTGTTTGTGTTAGTCGTGCAACTTCATCGGTCAGTACAACTATTTATAACTGACCTTAACGGTCCGTATTATTGTATTGTTTGCCCCCAGCCGGGCAAACACTTGATCGTTTTGTGATATTTAGCCTGGTAGATCCTCGTGGGAGGGATCTACGGCGTGTAATATTCCCATATGGTTTTGGAGGTGTTACAATAATAATACTAATAGTAATAATAGTAGTAGTAATAATAATATTAGTAATAGTAATAATAATAATAGTAATAAATAATAAAAATAAAAATAATAATAATAGTAATAATAGTAATAGTAGTAATAATAATTATTATTATTATCATAATAATAGTAATAGTTGATAATAATAATAATAATAATAGTAATAATAATAGTAATACTGATACTAATAGTAATAATAGCAATAATACTAATAATAATAGTAGAATATTAATAATAATAATAGTAATACTAATATTATAATAATGATACTAATAGTAATAATAATAATAACACTAATAATAATATTAATGTTCCGGGAATTATTATTCCTGTGATGTGTCTTACCTAATACTAGTTGTAGATACATAGATGGAAGGTTCTAGATCCTTCCAGAGGTAGTAGGATCCTATTAGATGTCTTACCTTATCTAGGAATCATATGTATGGAATGACTCTCATTGTAATTCCTATATAAAGGCCCCTCTATCAGTGTTATGGATACAATGGATTGACTCGTATTTACATCTTTCTTACTTTTTCCTGAAACACGTTATCAGCAAGTAGCCTTCCGACTGAGCAATTCTGGAAATAATTTCGCCCAAAAATCTTCTGAAAAATCCGAAATTCAAAAAAAGAAAATCCGCGGCCGAAAAGCCCTAATTCCCATTGCGCTGCTACCCGATCCAGATCTGCAAACCAGATCGTGCCGCTTGAATATGTCGCTTGAACCCTCCTTCTACAAATCGAAGCCGCCATATTCTGCAAATCGGAGCCACCGTATTTTGCACATCGGAGCCGCCGTTTTCTGCAAATCAAAGTCCCCTGCCCTTCGACTCCATGTGGTTGAATCGGTCTCCTCCTACAGACCACACGCCGCTCGCGACCCAAATCAGATCGGCCCGTCACCTTCTTCACAACAAATCGGACCTTATCCGATCCTAATTCCCGCTATGCAGCCCCGGGCCAATTGTAGCCCGCCCGTCCAGCTTCCGGCCCACTGTCCAGCCCGTCGCTACAGTCCAAACTCGACCCGGTTGCTGACCGAACCAGATCCAGATGCTAACCCGTTTTCAGCCCGTTTCTGCCCCTATTCACGAAGAGACGAGAATTTCCGCGCGTAAATTTTATGCACAGCGCAGTCGTACCAAAATCATGTTTATCGATTTGTTAATCGTCGGATCAGTGTGAAAATCTTACAGCAACTTTCCAACACAAATACCTATATATTCAACGGTGGAGTTTGGATTCTAAGTAATATTGCTTATTGGATCTGTCTCCGAACATAAGTAGATTTTTACAAGAAAATTTGAGATCCGAGCTCATCCAATACCGAGATGCTGCACCGCCGCATCCGAGTCCTTTTCCGGCCGATTACCGAGCCCTGATGCCCTTTTCGGGTGTTTCTCGATTCTCTATTTTTCTAATTAATGATTCATTTATCATTAACTTGTATGATTATGAATCTAATTGTGTTTATGCTTTACATGGCATATAGGAAAATATGTTGCTCATTATGATGTGCACGCTATGGAGAGAAGCCATATTTATTATCCGGTTCAAGGATCAAAGTAAATATGGAACTGAGTAGCCACGAAAATATATTGCTTATATGGAGAAAAGCCAAATTTATTATCCCGTTTAAGAATCAAAGCAAATATGGAACTGAGTACCCACGTAAGATTTTATTAAAGTTCCCGTTTTTCAATTCCCCTCTTTTGGGAATTTTTTTTGGGGAATTGGGTATTTGGGTTCTTTATCTCTCACGCTACTTTGTGGTGGATGAGACTATGAGAGGTGGTATCACTCTCATATATCGAAGTAAACTGTGTGACGGTCCTGGGGGAGTCACGGATAATTGTTGAAAGTCGATATTTGTGGTTGTTGCATACACCACGGTTTGGATGCGATTTAACGTTGCCGTTTGTCGATTTTAAACCAATAATTGAAAAAAATTAACATTGTTGGTAAAAACATGACTTGTTCATGATTAGTCATGAATTTGTTATGTGCGAATGGGAAAAACATCGATTGCGATGGATATGTCGTGGTTAAAATCGATTTTTGACAAATTTGTCATGTTGAATTGAGGGACCACCACATTGGTCTTGACCCGATCCCATACTTGGAAAACTCCATCTTTCATCTTATTAAAATAAAATATTGCATGTGGGTGTATTCATGTACTGTCTCCTTGCAATAAAACTTATGAAAGAATGTATGAGTAATTATCATGAATTTTAACATGTAAAGCAATGGCATATTGCGGCAAATACATGAATTCATTGACCTCGATTATAGTTCGTGTGACTATAGGTCCGAATACTTTTCCATGTATTTGTAAAGACATGTGCCTTATACATTTGACTATGTTTAGTCGATCTTATTGATGGTCAAGACGAGTTGGTTATGGTATATTCATTATGTCTCATGGTTCAAAATGCATAAATATGATGCACCGCGTTGCATCCACATAACATGGCTATTATGACGTATACTTACAAATTGAGAATTAAAATACTTAAATATGAAGCACTTTGGTGGATTTTGCCTACACTTTTGATCATGACTAGGCGCATCCTCCTTGGTATTTGTTTATGCTTGAAAGTTCAAACGGAATAAGTGGTTTTTAAACAGTCTTCGCTGTACCGACATTCCTATTTTCTCTGCAAGTCTACCAAGTTGGAGTTACTGAAAGGATCATTAGTCGAGATAAGAAATAGAATACCCTGCTGCGTTTAAATGCACCTATGGCTGTCATTGCCATATTTTTGCATCAGCACTTATGCCATTGGATATGGTCTCAACCTTGTTTTCTCACTAAACTTGGGAATACTGAAGCAGCCAATTAAAAAACGCACTGTGATCTGAGTCTAATGATCCGTGTGGTGCAAAACTTATGACTAGAAAGATACGGAAGTCTAGTTTCCAGAACATCTGACGGTTCGCCCATAGTCTTCCTAACGAGGGAGTTATTGCTGTTTTAGTGAACAAAGGTCAAGCTGCGCGGAATTTTATTTCCAGCGATTGTGCTAACTTTGGTCCCAACCAATTTGATTCCCATCTGAAATTTGCAAGTGGTCTATGACACAAGTTTTTCAACCTCTTTTGGCCGAATTTGCCATAGATGATATAATTTTTTGGTATGTATTGTACGCTAAAATGTCATCTTTCAAATGTTGAAAAACAGTTTTCTCGGGGAAGCCCAAAATACGCACCCTTATAAGAAAGTCGAGCGTGTGCATGGTAGTTTTACACCATGGTTGTGTCGTAATTTTACCCCTTAGGCAAATAACCTTTCCATGTTATGCACTCAATATGATAGATCATTTTGATCGTATCATGTATAAAATCTCTATGTTGTTAGAGTGTTCGCTATGCTCATGTTTATAAAATTTTACAAGAGAAATTGAGTGCGTATTAAGCTATTTCCAAGGAACACAATATTTTTAGATTTCGTTTTATAAATCCATTATGACTATGATGACTAGGTCATCAAAATTAATGAGTGGTACAATGCTCAAGTTGTTGAATACCGAATGACGTTTTCTAGTCACATATGTTCTGTAACAATTGAACTATGTTATGACTTAATGATATATATGTCAAAGTGCATCATTTATAGCATCTCATTGTGATTTGTGAGAAATAAAATCTTATGCATCACTTGTATTGGATATGTGAAAAGGAAAAATATCCATGAGTTAATATCGTCCTGGTTGCATCAGTTTTTGTAACCAGAAGATCTATTGGGACATTGACACATTTAGGCTTTAGTCTGGAGTTTGGACAGTTTGATGATCCCTATACCACGGTATTGCCATGGACATCATTTTTTCTTTGAACAAAGAATCCAGCTGGATCAAAGACACCAAAGTATGTTGGTCGAGTCATGAGCAGGGCTCATGACCGATGATGATATTTATGTCATCCACGTCTTGTTTTCATAAGCATGTGTGACGCCAAAGACCCCCCTCCCAATGATTCTTCTTAGCCATGTCCATTGATTAAAGCCTTTTATTTAGCACAATTAGGAGATGACACCCTCCTATACTAAAGAGAATAATGTAGCGACTCGCATAAGCATGGTGCTGAGTCCTCCCTTTTCACCGAGTTCTTATACATACATGATCATAAGTGTTATCCTGGGTGGCTTATGATGCTATGATAGTGTTCACAAATGGTCGTACTCATGTGATAACATTTATATGTTATGTTGTTCCTTTGACAATGATTGATAAGTTGATCAAACCTGAGTTTATGGTTGTCCAACTTGCGGACCAGTTATTGTAAAGATCGGTTCACCCACTTTTAGACCAAGTCCTAAAGTGAAATTTTAACGAATACTTCCTAACATCCAAGGCTACCTTCTCACAAAATTTGGTGCCGTTTGAAGACTTGAAAGGACGTGAACCACTTAAATAAAGTTTTCACATACCACCAGCCATCCCAACGACCAGTTCGATGTCATTTCGAATGGTTTTTGACCACAAGGTTGATGGATTTGGAATCCTAACACCCGTTAATACATGCTCACGAAATTTTGTGGTGTTTGGGGCTGGCTAAGGGAGTGAACTCTTCAAGAAATCACTAGAGGTTCGATAAAACCAACGGCCTATCATCGGTTCAATTGTTTCTTTATGTTCGATCTCGGTGGTGCATGGTGGCGGTCTTGTTGAATTCTCAAGACCAGTAGCTACGGTTATGTAGCATAGGTCAACATGACATACTCACCTATACCTATCATCATTCAAATGCTTAGTTACGAGTGTAACAATATGTATTTTGGATTGTGTTAACAATAAAAAAAACCTTTATCGTCCACATGTTCATGTTTCAAAGTGCCTCACCACAACGTATTATGCTGGGTTATAAATGATGAATATGACATGCGCTTTCACTCATAGTCCATAATTGGGGGATGCCTCAATGAATGCCAATCCATAAAGAGTACTCTATGAATAAAGCCGGTTCATGAGGACGTGGAATGTGAGTTTAATCGAACCATACTTCGTTGAAAATCTACAACGTTGTAGCATTGGCCTAAAATGGAAATATATGCGACTACAGTACGAACAAAGTGATAGCCCTTTGTTGAAGTGGTATCGACATTCCAAAGATAAGATCTATCCTTATACTTTGTTAAAGCGAGTGAGGGAAAGAATTAAACTCACCTCATGGCGCTGTAACACCCCGATAAGGCGGGCATTACAGTGCCGTGGACCCCACACTGGGATCCACCATGCGATATCCAAAGTAAAGATTAAATGCACAATACATGTGATACCGAACCACAAAACATAGTACTTACTCCAATGTGGAGTTTACAGCAGTATGGCCTACGACCTTATTACACACAGGATCCAAAACATAAGTATAATCCATATGGAGATGAATTATACCTTAAATAACAATACATTTGTTCAAACTTAAAATGAAGCGGAAAATAACATTACACGGTACGAACATGACCGGACACGAAAGACTTGGGGCCCCCGAACTAGTATCCTTCGAACCCTTCGTCATCACCTTGATCTTCCCGTGCCTTGCCTTTTCCTCGACCTAAAATACAACACAAGTATTTCGCCCAACACAGGGTCAGATATACATGATAAATGATTCTCAAGATAGTATACAATTCACGCATATAAGATTTCAAGAATAACGCCCCGACTAACGAACATACCCCTCGGGCGTATGAACGCTCAGTCACAAAACGTCGAACACATCCAAGTATAAAATGGACTGTGAGCGACTAAGATAGTACGGCTCAAGAGGGACATCACAGTACGCCCGATCCGAATATGTGTCAGTGCACATGTCCACCCCGTATACGGAATCCGGGATATACGTGGGACAATGTACCTAATTAGCCTCAACGAACTACGTCTCGTGTGCACACTTTCACGGAAAATATACACGCATGACTATATATGTGCCCGGCTAAAAATCCTACACAATATCCAATCGGAACGTAGATATGACTCCGGATATGTCACGATGCAACATGACAACGAATTCAAGAATTTCACAAAATCCGAATAAGGATCGAGGACTCACCGAGATGACAACAAGATCAACAATATCAAGGGTCCAAAAGTAACGAACTTGGGAATACAATCCCACGATGAAAACGGGACATCATTAAGAGCAACATCAAATCACAAGACACAAGTTTATAAGTGTTTCATATACACGAAATGCATAATCATCATAAGAATCCACATATCATTATAACCAAGCAAGATAACTTGTCTCAATACGGAGACGGGAATAGTCCTCTTCTTGTCGGAACGAACGAATGGTCCTCAACTAATATTGTGTACTCGAACAATCAACCTTGAATGAAGTATATTTTGCTCATTAATACGTTTATATGATCATCTACACCGAATTTTCACGAGATAACATCTTAATTTCCGATTGAGTAGTTTAACTTCTAAAGTGTTACTTCAAGAACCTTATTCATACCATTCAATCCTCACAATTGATTACAAGATGATACCAAATGTTTGTTGGATTAAGAATCATTCCATAACGTTTTAAACAATAATCTCCTATCCTTTAATCTTATCAAGAACATCTCAAATGATTAAAAGTAAAATCTGCACTACATACAATTACTTATGTTGAGTTAATTAGTTGTAAATCCATATCATGGTTATGAAGATTATCTCAAGTTTAGCACCACTCTTATACTCTTCCAACTGACTTGGGGAATCAAACAACACACCTTTGAATTCACTTAGCCTAGGTTCAAGAAGATTATTTCATTCTTCTAATGATCAACAAGGTTTCTTAAAACATTTATGGTAATTATTCCAATAAGTCATTTACATTACAATGGAACAAGGATTATTATTATACCAATGGTGTTAT
Organism: Orobanche coerulescens; assembly: GCA_033398695.1. Classification (NCBI taxonomy): domain Eukaryota; kingdom Viridiplantae; phylum Streptophyta; class Magnoliopsida; order Lamiales; family Orobanchaceae; genus Orobanche; species Orobanche coerulescens. Next base: position 187,014,470 of record CM065801.1, read on the forward strand.
AAGTCTAGCAAGGAGAGTGTGGTTAAACTAAACATGATCATTACAATATTAAAACACCAAGAACATACCATTACAAACCCTCTAATCATCATGTTCATCATTAAGTTGTTGAAAGCTTAACTACAACATGTTTATTTTGATTAATTCATCACTAGGTGAAATATACTTAATCACTATCATATTAAATTCGAGGTTATAGGGTTAAATCGTAGAACATACCTTCATAAATGGAGAACAATACACCAAACCACAAGAACACAATATAAGCTTCAAGAATGTCTCCAAGTTCCAATCAACAAGCTCCAAAATCAAAATGTAAAGCTCCAACACAAGTAGGAACAAGGTAAACTTGCTCTTGGGATGAAGGGGGATGATTATATGGGTGAAAATCGGAGGTTGGACGTGCAAAATGAAAGACACAAGCTGTCTTTTTATAACAGCACAGTTCGTTACGTACGCTACACAACAAGTGTTACGTATGTAAGCTAAGTCCAGGGTTTACTGGACTGAAATACGAACTTCATTACGTACGTTACCACTAGAAGCATTACGTACGTAATGTGGGTCAACTAGGTTGGCTCCAAAGATCAGATATTTGGATCCCACCCGGCCCCACACGCCGAAAGTTGAGATCGGATACGATTGCACTGGTTACGTACGTAACAGGTACCCCTTTACGTACATAAAGGCCTCAAAATAGCGTACGTTATGACTTACGATTAACGTACATTAGGCTCAGGTTTTTAATAATTCAATATGCACTTATCTCTACAACACTGAAAATTCAAACATAATGCGAGTGATCATTTTATTCAAGTCTATTATGATATATTCCAACATCAATATTCATTTCACAAATGCAACAAGATTACAACAGTATTAAATTATCCAAATAGTACAACAGCAAGTAAGAATTCCGTCGGATATTACATACCCCCCCCCCCTTAAAAGGGGTTTCGTCCTCGAAACGAAGGGGTAAACAATTCAGGATACCTCTCTTGAATGCTTCTCTCCGTCTCCCACGTGGCTTCCTCGACCCCGTGTCGAGACCACTGAACCTTCAGTAGGGGAACCGTCTTATTACGCAGTTGTTTGATCCTCCTCTCAAGTATTCGTACGGGGCGCTCCTCATACGAATGATCCTCCGATAAATCGATCTCATCGAACTGAAGTACATGACTCGGGTCAGCAACGTATTTCCTTAACTGGGAGACATGGAACACGTTATAGATCCGGCTCAGGGCTGGTGGTAAAGCCAAGCGAGAAGCCAAATCGCCTACTCGTTCCAAAACCTCAAATGGCCCGATCTACCTCGGACTCAGCTTGCCTCGTTTTCCAAAACGAAAGACTCCTCGGGTAGGTGACACCTTCATTAACACATGGTCACCAACCTCGAACTCAAGCGGTCGTCGACGGTGGTCAGCATAAGACTTCTGTCGACTTTGAGCCGTTAACAACCGGCTCCTAATCAAAGTGATCTTCTCTCGAGCTGCTAATAACATGTCGGGTTCCGTACCCAGAGATTCTGATAGTTCGTCCCAACACAAAGGGGACCTACAGCGACGGCCATATAATGCCTCATACGGTGCCATCTGAATCGAAGCGTGCCAACTATTATTATAAGTGAATTCCACCAAAGGCAGCTGGGCTTCCCAATCGTCCTTCCAATCAAGAGCGCATGCTCTTAACATGTCCTCTAGAGTCTGGATGGTTCTCTCAGACTGACCATCGGTCTGTGGATGAAAAGCCGTACTGAAATTCAACTGCGTGCCCATCGCACGATGAACTGCCTTCCAGAAGTGTGACACGAATCGCCCGTCACGGTCTAATACAATACTCTTAGGGGTACCGTGTAATCTTACAATTTCCTTAATAAATAGCTGGGCCAATCTCTCGGGACCCCATGCGTCCTTAATCTCCAAGAAGTGGGCTGATTTGGTCAGACGGTCCACAATCACCCAAATCGTATTCATTCCTCGACGACTCATCGGCAATCTAGTAATAAAATCCATTGATATGTCCTCCCATTACCACTCGGGAATCGGGAGCGGTTTCAGCATTCCTGCGGGTCGCTGGTGTTCAATCTTAACCTGCTGACAGGTTAAACATCTCGAAACAAATTCGGCAACCTCACGCTTCATATTTCCCCACCAATAATTCTGCTTCAAATCCTTATACATCTTGCTAGATCCCGGGTGAATAGAGTACGGGGTAGCATGGGCTTCTCTCATGATAGAGTTTCTTAACTCTTCGTCAGCGGGTACACAAACTCGATTTCTAAATCGTATCAATCCATCCTCGTGGATCACGAATCCAGGGGCTTTCCCTTGGGTCACCTCATCCCGGACTCGAGATAAGAATGGGTCCGTAACTTGCCTCGATCTGATCATATCATCAAGAGATGAAGAAATCTCAAGGGTGCAAAGTTGTCCCTGAATACGCTGTAACCAAACTTCAATTTCTGGCCTCATAAGGTCTAATTGCAACTCTCTCTGTGCTGTCAAACGGCTCACCATCTGCTCCTGCACTGTCCTACGGCTCAAAGCGTCAGGAACTACATTTGCTTTGCCCGGATGATAAAGGATCTCGATATCATAGTCTTTGATGAGTTCTAGCCACCTTCTCTGCCTCATGTTTAACTCCTTCTGAGTAAAAATGTATTTCAGGCTTTTGTGATCAGTGAAAATCTGACAGGTTACTCCATACAGATAATGACGCCTTGATTTTTAAAGCAAACACCACGGCTGCGAGTTCTAAATCATGGGTGGGGTAGTTGACCTCGTAAGGTCGTAGCTGTCTCGATGCATAGGAGATCACCTTCCCGTTTTGCATTAGTACACACCCAAGGCCCTGTTTAGATGCATCACTATACACTACAAACCCTTCTGTTCCTTTCGGTAGGACTAAAATAGGTGCCGAAATCAACCGACTCTTAAGTTCATCGAAGCTCTGCTGACAAGCCTCTGACTATAAATATTTCTTATCCTTCCTCAACAAATTAGTCATTGGTTGGGCAATTTTGGAAAAACCATCCACGAACCGTCGGTAATAACCTGCTAGTCCCAAGAAACTGCGTACTTCCTTAACGCTCTTTGGTGGTAACCAGTCTCGGATAGCTTCTGTCTTCTGCGGGTCTACTCGCACCCCATCAACTGATATCACATGCCCGAGAAAGATTACTTCATTTATCCAGAACTCACATTTAGAAAATTTTCCATAAAGCTGCTCTCGCCTTAACGCCTCGAGAACTAGATGGAGATGACGGTCGTGCTCTTCATGGTCACGAGAATAGATCAGAATGCCGTCAATAAAAACGACTACAAGGCGATCCAGATAATTAATAAACACTCGATTCATCAGCTCCATAAATACTGCCGGTGCATTCGTCAGTCCAAAAGGCATCACTACGAACTCATAATGCCCATAGCGAGTACGAAAAGCGGTCTTCGAAATATCAGACTCACGAATCCTCAACTGATGGTAACCAGACCTCAGGTCGATCTTAGAAAACACAGCAGACCCTTGAAGCTGATCCAATAAATCATCAATACGCGGCAATGGGTATTTGTTCTTAATGGTTACCTTGTTCAACTCACGATAATCAATACACAGACGTAGAGATCCGTCCTTCTTACGTACAAATAGTACTGGTGCTCCCCAAGGGGACGCACTAGGTCTAATGTAACCCTTCTCGGTCAAATCCTCAAGTTGGCTCTTCAGCTCCTGCATCTCAGTCGGAGCCATGCGATATGGTGCTTTTGAGAGCGGGGACGTACCAGGATTTAGCTTAATATTGAACTCTACATCACGATGTGGAGGTAGGCCTGGCAATTCATCTGGAAATACGTCTGGGTAGTCTCGGACTACTGGAATATCGATCAATTCAACTGGTCGATCCATTGTCTTGGTCATGTAACACCAATAGCCAATACATCCTTGATTAAGCAGTTTCACCGTTTTCATAGCGCTGATGATTCTCCCGGAACGGCTGGGATTATCACCCTGTAAGGTACACTCAATACCATCGTCAGATGTGACGGTTACTGTTCGCTTGCGGACACTAATTATGGCATCATGACGGTCCATCCAATCGATACCCAAGATCACATCATCTTTAGGTAAATCGACCACAATTAAGTTTGACAACCACTCACGGTCGTTCATACGAATCGAGCAGTCCTGAACTTCACGATTCCCAACAATTCTTCTACCATCGGGTAGACCAATTATATAAGGTTCACAATTGATAACATGCTCTAGTTGCAAACGACTCAAACAAGAAGTAGATAAAAAGGAGTGTGAAGCACCAGTATCAAAAAGAACACAGACAGGCTGAGATTGGATCTCAAGAGTACCTGGAATCATGTTGGCTTCGGGATCTTCAGCCCTCTTCATCTCGTAAACTCTAGGTTTTGCAGCCCCTGCACCAGATATACCTGCTTGATTTCCACGTCCCATCCCTTTGTTTGCTCCGGTAGTCTGATAAGAAGCGGATGGAGGTACACGGTCCTGAACCGAAGATTGTACTGGAGCATGAGGTGCTGCGGGAATACGTCCTAGTCCACTCCTACAGTAACGAGCACGATGTTCGTTCCTCCCACAAGTATGGCATGACACAGCTGGCCTAGGACATTTCGAATTGATGTGTCCCGGGTCTCCACAATTATAGCACACAACAGATAGGCTGACCGCTCGAGGTTGCGATCCGGTTGGCTTCGATGCCGTAGGTTGCCGTTCAGAAGGATTTGGCACTGGTTGGGGTCTCTTGAATGCTCCCGCTGTCAGCCTCGACTGCCTGCCCGAATTTCTTGTTGTTAGATCGCGGTTGCTTCTTGGAAATTTCCTTCACGGTCAATTCGTACTCCGAGCTTTCGATGAACTCCGGTAGGGTCACACAATGATGGTTCAACAAATGCATTCTCATTCGGGGTTTAAGCCTTTTGAGAAAGTATTTGATCTTATCGCCTTACGTGTGGACAATCGTCGCGGCAAAAGGGAGAAGTGCACGGAATTTCTCGGCGATAGATAGTACGTCATCATCTTCGGACGGTTCGGATTCAGCAATTTCGATAATTTGGCCTCGCGGAGAGGACTCGGATAGTAACGATCTAGCATGAGATTTTTAAATTCTTCCCAAGTACATACGCCATCACCGCCTCACCGAAAGCCACCAAGTGTGGGCACCCTTGCCCAAGTAGTAAGTCACACGAGACGCGATTCTCTATCGATGTCTACCATATCGAACAACTTCTCGAAGTGTTCGATCCAATGCACGATATCGGCCGGCTCGAGGAACCTTCAAAATCGGGGTCGTTGGCGCGAGATGTCACCGATGATCCGATTCACCGCCCGCCATGTATAGGAGGTGGCCCCGATGCCGGTTTGAGCAGCCTTCGCATTGTTTCCATTAATCGACCCATTTCGGTCATTCGAGCCATCATGCCTCGCATTACGGTGTAAGGATCGACACGAGCATCCTCACGTCCATTGTGGTGCGATTGGTCCCTAGAAGGCGAATCACCGTCTGGAACTATGCTCGCGTTCGCACGTCTGTTGGCTCGCGGTATCGGATTCGACCCTTCCGCGGCCTCGTCCCTCTCGCCACGGCCTCTCAAATTTCTTTCCATACCGAAAGAATCAATTTGTAATGATAATCATAAGTATAGTTCATGATACCAATCGAATTCACGCTAAGTTAATGGCGAAGAAATTACATATTCGAGAAAGCATTCGTAATGAGTTATCATCACTACGAGGGTCACACAAAATATCATATCGACGTTTGAGTCGAATGATTTCAATCATATAATCAATCCAGAATTTTATTTGAATCGTCAATCAGATAATTCCTGCCACAAACCCTTAAAATGCCGAGATCTACAAGGAGATCTATTCAGAGATCAATATCATGTCAATAATTTATTCATGGTTCATAAAGTACGTACCGCATTTGGCTCGTAGGATCAGGCGCTCGCACGGGTCACACGTGACACGAAGGTCTCTTGATACTAGTTCAATACGCAAAGACTCAAAAAGAAAGAAAACGACCGCTCTGATACCATCTTCTGTAACACCCCGATAAGGCGGGCATTACAGTGTCGTGGACCCCACACTGGGATCCACCAGGCGATATCCAAAGTAAAGATTAAATGCACAATACATGTGATACCGAACCACAAAACATAGTACTTACTCCGATGTGGAGTTTACAGCAGTATGGCCTACGGCCTTATTACACACAGGATCCAAAACATAAGTATAATCCATATGGAGATGAATTATACCTTAAATAACAATACATTTGTTCAAACTTAAAATGAAGCGGAAAATAACATTACACGGTACGAACATGACCGGACACGAAAGACTTGGGGCCCCCGAACTAGTATCCTTCGAACCCTTCGTCATCACCTTGATCTTCTCGTGCCTTGCCTTTTCCTCGACCTAAAATACAACACAAGTATTTCGCCCAACACAGGGTCAGATATACATGATAAATGATTCTCAAGATAGTATACAATTCACGCATATAAGATTTCAAGAATAACGCCCCGACTAACGAACATACCCCTCGGGCGTATGAACGCTCAGTCACAAAAACGTCAAACACATCCAAGTATAAAAATGGACTGTGAGCGACTAAGATAGTACGGCTCAAGAGGGACATCACAGTACGCCCGATCCGAATATGTGTCAGTGCACATGTCCACCCCGTATACGGAATCCAGGATATACGTGGGACAATATACCTAATTAGCCTCAACGAACTACGTCTCGTGTGCACAGCCTTTCACGGAAAATATTCACGCATGACTATATATGTGCCCGGCTAAAAATCCTACACAATATCCAATCGGAACGTAGATATGACTCCGGATATGTCACGATGCAACATGACAACGAATTCAAGAATTTCACAAAATCCGAATAAGGATCGAGGACTCACCGAGATGACAACAAGATCAACAATATCAAGGGTCCAAAAGTAACGAACTTGGGAATACAATCCCACGATGAAAACGGGACATCATTAAGAGCAACATCAAATCACAAGACACAAGTTTATAAGTGTTTCATATACACGAAATGCATAATCATCATAAGAATCCACATATCATTATAACCAAGCAAGATAACTTGCCTCAATACGGAGACGGGAATAGTCCTCTTCTTGTCGGAATGAACGAACGGTCCTCAACTAATATTTTGTACTCGAACAATCAACCTTGAATGAAGTATATTTTGCTCATTAATACGTTTATATGATCATCTACACCGAATTTTCACGAGATAACATCTTAATTTCCGATTGAATAGTTTAACTTCTAAAGTGTTACTTCAAGAACCTTATTCATACCATTCAATCCTCACAATTGATTACAAGATGATACCAAATGTTTGTTGGATTAAGAATCATTCCATAACATTTTAAACAATAATCTCCTATCCTTTAATCTTATCAAGAACATCTCAAATGATTAAAAGTAAAATCTGCACTACATACAATTACTTATGTTGAGTTAATTAGTTGTAAATCCATATCATGGTTATGAAGATTATCTCAAGTTTAGCACCACTCTTATACTCTTCCAACTGACTTGGGGAATCAAACAACACACCTTTGAATTCACTTAGCCTAGGTTCAAGAAGATTATTTCATTCTTCTAATGATCAACAAGGTTTCTTAAAACATTTATGGTAATTATTCCAATAAGTCATTTACATTACAATGGAACAAGGATTATTATTATACCAATGGTGTTATAAGTCTAGCAAGGAGAGTGTGGTTAAACTAAACATGATCATTACCATATTAAAACACCATGAACATACCATTACAAACCCTCTAATCATCATGTTCATCATTAAGTTGTTGAAAGCTTAACTACAACATGTTTATTTTGATTAATTCATGACTAGGTGAAATATACTTAATCACTATCATATTAAATTCGAGGTTATAGGGTTAAATCGTAGAACATACCTTCAGAAATGGAGAACAATACACCAAACCACAAGAACACAATATAAGCTTCAAGAATGTCTCCAAGTTCCAATCAACAAGCTCCAAAATCAAAATGTAAAGCTCCAACACAAGTAGGAAGAAGGTAAACTTGCTCTAGGGATGAAGGGGGATGATTATATGGGTGAAAATCGGAGGTTGGACGTGCAAAATGAAAGACACAAGTCAGTTTTTTATAATAAAGATAGTTACGTACGCTACACAACAAGTGTTACGTACGTAAGCTAAGTCCAGGGGTTACTGGACTGAAATACGAACTTCATTACGTACGTTACCACTAGAAGCATTACGTACGTAATGTGGGTCAACTAGGTTGGATCCAAAGATCAGATATTCGGATCCCACCCGGCCCCACACGCCGAAAGTTGAGATAGGATGCAATTGCACTGGTTACGTACGTAACAGGTACCCCTTTACGTACGTAAAGGCCTCAAAATAGCGTACGTTATGACTTACGATTAACGTACGTTAGGCTCAGGTTTTTAATAATTCAATATGCACTTATCTCTACAACACTGAAAATTCAAACATAATGCGAGTGATCATTTTATTCAAGTCTATTATGATATATTCCAACATCAATATTCATTTCACAAATGCAACAAGATTACAACAGTATTAAATTATCCGAATAGTACAACAGCAAGTAAGAATTCCATCGGATATTACAGGCGTGAGGTTTCTCATGAACGCATTGGAATCGACTACGATCACACAAAACTTAGTTGTGCTATCGTAATGGATGTTATAGCATCCACTATCTTTTCAGCTAGATAGTTTCCCAAAAACTGACGTGCAGCTTGTGGTTAAATCTTATCTTAGTGGGGAACTAAGTTAAGTGATAAAAGGATCTCGTGGTGGATCAGACTCAAATCAAGTGGCTCCTGACCATGGAGCGCGTTGACAAGTGACTGTCGGGAACACATACTAAGTATATACTTGATTTGGAAGAGATATGAACCTTTTACGTATAAAACTAAGGGTTTATAGTGATGTACTCTTGTGATACTAAGAGATTCCGCAAAATCAAAAGTTAAGAATGAAAGGATCTTGGGGACACTTGATGATGCGTATTCATCAATCGGTTTAAGGCAATCTAATGGACGGTTTCCCTAAGAGATGATAAAGTAATGCCTATATGATTCCCAATGACTAGTTGAAGTCATAATAAGACTTGGCTCAGTTAAGTGATGGTGCAGACTTAAAAGAAAAGTACGGTATTATGTACTCATGTTTGACTCGATGTACTCATTCGTAATAATCCGGTAAAGCCACTGTGATGATGGCCTAGGATACGCTCACGCAATGTTTTTGATTAACAAGAAGCTTTAAGCTCGCTCTATCTCCAAAAAAGGACCCTTGAAAACCGATACCCGAATTTGCCCAGAATGTGTTGGTCTATCTCCTATATGACCTACAGGGCAGCTCACTTGTTGGAAAATGGTGAAATTAGTACCATTGGAAAGGTTTGTGTCTACTTTCCAAGGAAACCAACCATTTGATAACATCCATCATGTTGAGTGACATATGACTATTGTTGCAATGTAGGACATAATATGTCCGGTAATTTGCTGAGTCAACTTCGATAGTGCTTTGTGATCTACTCAGGTCGATCTAGGTTACGTACTGTATGTGAATGAAAAGCCATGGGTGTCTAGGTTTCATAAGTTCTTACAGTTTTATTGATACCTATTGAATCCAAGAAGTTATGACTTTAGTGCATGAAGGTCAAGACTTTGGAAAACTTGATTTTCGGATAAGTCTTTAGCGACCCTGCACTTTGGATGTTTCGCGCTCTTTTTGTCCTTAGACCAAGGTTTGTTTTTTCCCATTGGGTTTTCACTTGGTAGGTTTTTAACGTGGCGAACTATGAGAACATCCATAAAATGATGCGTTGTATTTCTGTTCAACTTAGACCAAGAGGTATTTTTCCCATTAGGTTTTTCCTTGGCATAGTTGTGAGGGCAACTTGGCATCCGACTCCTATGATTTGAGATATTCATCAGGGGGAGTCATTGTGTATACATCCAGGGGAGTATACATAACATGTTATGTTGGTGCGTTGCAATCTTTTCCTCATCAAGCCTTTATTTTTCCCATGGGGTTTTGTTTTAGCTTGGAATAGGTTTTTATGAAGGTAACATCTTCTGCACTATTGTTGTCTTAGTGCTTAACACAGGGCGAGTGTTCCTGGAATTATTATTCATGTGATGTCTGTTATCTAATACTGGCTGTAGATACATAGATGGAAGGTTCTAGATCCTTCTAGAGGTAGTAGGATCCTATTAGATGTCTTACCTTATCTAGGAATCATATGTATAGAGGGACTCTCATTGTAATGCCTATATAAATACCCCTCTGTCAGTGTTATGAATACAATGGATTGACTCGTATTTACAGCTTTCTTACTTTCTCCTGAAACAATTAATACATAATAATAATAATAATAATAATAATAATAATAATAATTGATTGGGGATCAGAGGCTTCAAATTTGGATGTCGGATATGGGAGGGTCACGCGCACAGAGAGAAGAAAGGTGAAAAAGTCCATCAAAATGTCTTGTGATGAGGTGAGATTTCTGGATGATTTTTCTCTTTGTATTTTTGAATGAAAATCCTATTAGGGTTGTATACATCAAAGCATACCTTATGCTTGTATTACCTAATTTCCCGGTCTTTATCTATGAGAATATTTAATTCATTCATCACATATTTTGCATATTTATTCATACTATTGTTATGCAAATATTGTCTAAATTACTTTATATTGTAGATAATATGGTGTGTCGAGTCACACAGAAGGTCACATTATCGGTTCCTTATATAGTAATATTTAGTTTACAACCTATATTACATTAGACCGTTATGTGATAGGTTGTAGTATATGCTTCAGATTAGTCGGTCTTGACCATTAGCATATATTAGCGTATTCGGTATACGTTGAACAGGATCGGGGTGAGCTAGATTCTTCTGTACTGACTATAAGAAGAACGTACATCTCGGGCAATTATTATTTCTTAATTCTAGTGATTAAAATTTAATTATATATATTTAATATTTATTGCTTTGATTTATCATGGGTGAGAGCCACAATGATTGACTCAATATGCTCGATATTTTGGGCAATATTATTATTTATATGATAATTAATATTATAGCTAAAAATCGTGTCCCGACCAGTCAGGTTGATCATGTCCCTTGAGGCACTCGAAAGGATTATTATATTAAACCCTGCTGGTGGAATTAATTTTCCGATATAATAATAAAAGTCGAGTGGTATACTCATGTATAATATATTAATTAATTAAAAGTTGTCAGTAGCTTAAATTAATTAATGGACATGGAATATCTTAAACACGGGAAATAATTAATTCAAAAAGGAGTCTAATTTCGTAATTTGGGATTTTGGTAGGAAGTGCAATATCAACTTTTTAGTGGACTAAGTTGATATTTAATAGAGTCATTATATTAGGAAGAGTTCTAATATAGGAAGATGACATCTATTAAGAGTCCTTACCATATCCTCCTTAAGGTCCCTAGAGTAGCCCAAAATACCTATAAATAGGATGCATGGTGTGGCCGATTTCATCATCATAATTTGAGCCAAAATTTTCGATTTTTCTGTGTGTGTTTAATTGTGGATCTTGACTTGTGTCTTGGATTCCATAATTGAGTTAACACAATATTTTTCTAAAATACCACAAATATTCAAGAAAAATAGAGAGAAAATCGAAAGGAATTTTGGAAAAACAATTCGGCCGATCCCTGTTGCTGTCCAAGTAGTCCGGTAGATTGTTGCCCACACGACATCCGAATAATAGGCGGGATATACTCTAGAAGACTTTGAGGTATAAATATAAGTAGATCGAATAAGAATAGAGGGAGTAGTTCGATCGATCCAAGGAGGGAATTTCTACCACTTCGCGTCAAAGGTATTAATTACCGACTCCCATGCGTAAATATATTTATTTGATTGTTTATTAATCTGTTTAGTTAATTAATTGACAAGCCTAAATAGATCCGGTTTTTATGTTGGTTTGTTTATAAAACCGTTTATAAATATTTTCACCAACTAGCTTCCGCTGAGTATTATATTCCAACAATTCGTATCGGAGCCGGTCTTTAGATTCTGTTCAATTTAATTAATTTGGTGATTAATATGCTAGCAATTAAATATTCATATAGTATGATTTTTGGAATATTTTGCTAAAATTTGTCTTGCAGGAAAATATGATCCAATTATCATGGCTATGTGATGTTTTATTTATTTATGCGTTTTTGGAAATTTGGCCCGGTTTAAGGCATGTATAAGTATTTCCCATGAGGAAATCCACGGGTAGAATAGGATTTATTTTTATTGTAATTTGCTGTAAATTCGATGTATTTTATTTCGAATAAAATTGTAATCAAATTGGAACACACAAAGTACGAAAGAGAAAGAAGTCTAGCGCGAAAAGGAGTCCCGATCGGACGAACCGACTGAGACCAGCAGGCTACCGGTCGAGACTCGGTCGGATGATGATTGTTGGGTCGTAGGTCCTGTCGGGCCGCGGGTCGGGCAGTTCGGGCAGCGGGTCGGGCAGTTCGTGCAGTGGGTCGGGCAGTGGGCAGCAGGTCGGGCAGCGGCCAGCGGGTCAAGTTGCCCGGTTCTGGTCGTTCGATGTATGGTCCTATTCATTTTTTCGCGAGATGCTTGAAGCAGTGGGAGCAAACGAGCCGAGGATTTTCCTGTTATTCAAAAAGAGGAATAAAAGCCATGATAATTGGATTTAATTATCCAATTTTTATTATTTATTGGTTTGTATTATTTTTGATGAATGACATGTATGAATGTATGCGTGATGTGTTTCTTACATGTTAGGACGAGAAAATTAAAAACCTTAATTTTGTCAAAATAACTAAGTGATTTTAAATTGATTTTTCAAAATCAAATTGGCCTCCATAATTGGTTTAAATTGTGAAACAATTAGCATGCGCGTTGACATTAGAGTCTTCCTGCACATCGGATGTGCTAATTATTGGCACATCTTATGATATGACCTCTCCATCTGTAGGACTATTATCATTAAATGATATTCTAAGGTTTGTTAAATTATGGTGTTTACTTAGGTGTATTGATTAATAAGCTCCCCATCAGAGTCTATGTTAATTAAATACATGGCCAAGAGGAACCAACTATTAATTTTACTTGTCAAAACACATCTTGGCTAGATAGTAAAATTAAAGACGTTAAAATCTACTTGAAAATGTATGTGTAAACGTCCACACTATCGTGGCTTGCATGTGCGGTCTTTCAAGGTGTTGGTTGATTGCATATATATTGTGTTTTAAGGTTTATCAATATATTTTGTGTCGAATTATGTGATGAATGATGTTTTTAATTTTATCCTCAGATGTCTTTCAATCTACTAGCTGTTATTCTCAAAGAAAACAAACTTGATGGCACTAACTTTGCCGACTGGAAAAGAAATCTTGATATTGTCTTGACTGCCGAGGGGCATAAATTTGTTTTAACTGAAGAGAGCCCTTTGGAACCAGAAACGGATGCCACTCCTAAAGAGTTGGCTGAATTCCAGAAATGGAAAAAGTCTGATGAGATGGCTCGCTGTTACATTTTGGCTTCACTGACAAATGTATTGCAACATCAGCATCAGATGATGGGCTCGGCCACGGAAATGATGAAAAATCTCACTGAGATGTTTGGTTATCATAACCGGGTGGCTAGGCAAAATGCAATGAGGGTTTTTATGACAACCCAAATGTCTGAAGGAACCCCAGTAAGGGATCACGTTCTTAAAATGACGTCTCATTTGAACGAACTGAGCATACTGGGGGCCACTATCGATGCGGAGTCGCAGGTCGATATTATCTTGGGAAGTTTACCAAGAATCTTTAAGTAGTCCTGCCTCAACTACAATATGAATCGTAGGACTTACACATTGTCGGATCTTCTGACAGAGCTTCAGTCTGCCGAAGGTCTCTTCAAACAAGGTTATCATCAAATTTTTGCGGCAACCGGTACTGCTTCTTCAAAACCTAAATGGGGAAAGAAGAAAAAGGAGGTTGGCTAGAAGCAAGTGGCAACCTTCAAAGCTAAGGGCAAGGCTCCTCAGTCCGACGCAAACAAAAAGCCGAAGGGCAAATGCTTCAATTGCGGTCTAAAAGGGCATTTCAAGAGTGACTGCCCTAAGAAATGTACATCTCATGCACTAGTAGTCAAAAAATGTTTGGCTTCCTATTCTATCACTTCGTGGATAGTAGATTCGGGCTCCACTGATCATGTATTTTATGACTCGCATGGGTTGCAAGTAACCAAGGTACTTAGTGCGGATGTGTTAGGCGTATTTTTATGCGCTCGTTTATCATTAGTTTATATCCATCTGAAGTTTAAATCTGCATAAATGAGCTTTTAATGCACTGTTCTTATATCTTTTGCAGGAAATTGGAGTCCGGAAGCCTAAACGACGAAAAACGGGCGAAAACGGCGATTTATGGTCATGAGCCGCGGCACAAAGAAAGCGAGCCGCGGCACACGTACGGCAGAGCAAGGCACCGAACCAACTGTACCGGGGGCCGTGGCACAAAGAAAGCGAGTCGCGGCCTAGGAAGAAAATGTTGCGCCCAGGTATAGGCACTGAGCTTTAAGGGCCGCGGCACACACTTACTGGGCCGCGGCCCACGGGGCGGTTATGCTGAATTTGCAGCGTTTCTAGGCCATTTTTGGAGCCTGTTTTCGACCCAATCCCCGGACGCGTTTTGGAGACTAATGATAGTTATAAATAGGGATTTACGGTCTGAAAAGATGGGGGATCGAGGGAATCGAGGAATCGAGGAATCAAGAAGAAGCAGAAAACACCAAGGAGCAGAGAGCGGAAGCTAGAGAACGGAGAAATCCAAGTTCTTCGTGTGCGTTTGATTTCTATGCTTTCTTTAATTCTTTGTGTATTTTTATTTTCTAGCATGTCAGGCTAGAACCCTATTCTAGGATTTTGATGAAACTGAGGTTTTGACGAATTAACTTTTGATTATGATTTATTAAAATATAATTTCCCTTTCTTATTGAGTTTTCCCCAATTATTCTTAATGCTTTCAATTGTGTGGCCTATAATTGAATTGTTTTGATTACGCAACTCGAATCGGGAGAGGAGAGTTGGTAGGAAAAATTGGTGAGAACCGTTTTATCTTGTGAGATAGGAATATACTTATAGGAATTACGTGGCCTTTCTAGAGATTTAGTACTTTTTGCCTATTGTCGAATTAATTCACCTAGGAATAGAGTGTGTTATTCGCCTTAGAAAATTCTATTGACCTCGGGAGAGGCGGTAGAGTATTTTAGCAATCTTCGCCTTCAATAAATGGGGAATTCATTAAATTCATATAATCAAGAGTAATTCGGATAAACCGAGGTGGATTCACAATCCTAGATTAATTCCTTATTTGAGTTTCTTTCTCCGAGCAATCGTTTTCATTATTTATTCTTGTATTAATTTTCTTTAATTATTCTTGCACCTCCAATTTCAATCGTTCAGATAAAATTAGAATACTCATAAATCGGTAGTTAGTAATCAGTCCTCGTGGGAACGATATCTTACTCATCTCTTTATTACTTGTTTACGACAACGTGCACTTACATTCACCGAATTTCGCAACAAGTTCTTGGCGCCGTTGCCGGGGACTGATTATTTTACTAATATCGATTTCAGTATTTCTAGTCTTAATTTGAACATTATTTTATTTTTGTTTAATTTTTTATTATTTGTTTTCCTTTCAGGAATTTCTGGTTAGTGCATGAGAAGATTCGGTAAAGAATGCCTTTAACCTTTGGATACTGAACTCGAGCGTACTCTTCGGAAAACCAAGAAGGAAAAGCGTGAGCTACCGGCAAAAGACACCATGGCCGATAATACCGAAAATCATGGAGGAGAAAATCTTATACAGCAAGCTCAACCGGCATTGGCACTCCGTGATTATGCTATGCCACAAATCAATGCAAACTTTTTGGGGATTCGGCGTCTAACCATCCTAGCGAACAACTTTGAAATTAAACCGGCTATTATTCAGATGGTGCAAGCAAGCCAATTTTGTGGACTGGCGAACGATGACCCCAACGCACACATCGCTTCATTTCTCGAGATATGTGACACCTTCAAAAATAACGGTGTTACCGATGATGCTATTCGTCTGCGGCTTTTCCCTTTCTCTTTTAGGGACAAAGCCAAATTTTGGTTGAATTCATTACCGCCGGGCTCTATCATAACTTGGGCAGAATTATCACAAGCCTTTCTGGATAAGTTCTTTCCACCATCGAAGACGGCAAGACTACGGAACGAGATAACTACTTTCGGGAAATTTGACATGGAGTCGCTTCATGAAGCTTGGGAGATGCCCACACCATGGCCTACCGGATTGGCTACAAATCCAAACCTTTTATAACGGATTGAGTGCTTCTACACGCACTCTTGTTGATGCATCCGCTGGAGGAGCGTTAATGGGAAAAACGATGGCCGAAGCCCACTCTCTATTGGAGGCGATGGCTGCAAATGCTTATCAGTGGCCTTCCGAACGAGTAAACCCGAAACGAGTGATGGAAATATCCGATAATGATCCAATATCTACGCTATCGGCTCAAGTCGCCGCCTTGACTCAGCAACTTCAAGCTTTTTCACACTCTCCTTCCCCCGTTACCACTGAATCATGTAATTGGTGCAACGGATCTCACCCTAGTGCAGAATGTCAAATTGGAAATCCTTTCGAGCAACATCCGATGGAACAAGCTCAGTTTGTGGGGAACGGGAATCGACAGAATAATCCGTATTCCAACACATACAATCCGGGGTGGCGAAATCACCCTAACTTTTCGTGGAAAAATGGATAAAACCTAAACCAACCTCAGTTTACTCAACACCAACAGCAACCCCCTCCCGCTCCAAAGATCTCTTTATAGGAGGCAATGGCGAAGTTAGCAGCAAATACGAGTCAGTTCATGACACGTACGGAAGCAACCTTGCAAAACCATTCCGCCTCTATTCGCAACTTGGAAGTACAATTGGGTCAAATAGCAAATGTGTTAATAGCCCGCCCTGAGGGTACCTTGCTAAGTACAACTGAGACGAACCCCAGAGAGAGTATAAATGCCATTAGTTTGAGAAGCGGGAAGGAAGTGTGTGAGAAGCCTGGGCAGAACAAAAAGAGAGGTGATGATGAGGAGAAGAAAAATTTCGCGACTAAGGAATCACAAAATTCTAGACCCTCGAAACTGTTTCCTGACAATCCGAAGGCATATGTGCCACCCATCCCGTTTCCACAGCGATTGCAAAAGCAAAAATTGGACAAGCAATTCTCCAAGTTTCTTGACGTTTTCAAGAAACTAAATATAAATATTCCATTTGCTGATGCCTTGGAACAAATGCCGAGCTATGTGAAGTTCATGAAAGAGATCTTATCAAATAAAAGGAAACTCGAAGAATATGAGACAGTGGCATTGACGGAAGAGTGCGGCGCCATCTTGCAGAAAAAGCTCCCGCCAAAATTGAAGGATCTAGGAAGTTTCAATATACCATGCACTATAGGAAATCTGTCTTTTGATAGAGCGTTGTGTGATCTCGGCGCCAGCATTAATCTTATGCCCCTTTCCATATTTAAGAAGCTAGGCATTGGGGAAGTCAAGCCGACGACAATCTCGCTGCAATTAGCTGACCGGTTTATCAAGTACCCGAGGGGGGTAATAGAAGATGTTTTAGTCAAGGTAGATAAATTCATCTTTCCTGCTGATTTCATTATGCTCGATATGGAGGAGGACCAAGACATCCCAATTATTTTGGGAAGACCATTCTTAGCTACCAACCGAACTCTCATTGATGTGGAAAAAGGGAAACTCACTCTGCGGGTTCAAGATGAGCAAGTCACTATCTAAGTGTTTCAATCCTTTCTGTGTCCAAGTAGTGTCGAGAAGAGTTCACTAATTGAAAGTGTAGATATCTTTGCGAAAGACGCACACCGGGAGAGTTGTCGGTCGAAGTGTTCAGAATCCGTTTCAGATACTCTGACGTCTAATAAAAATGAAGAGGGAATCATGTATCTTAAGCAGTTAAATATGTCGTCTTCAACATCCGTTCATCCACCATCGAAAAAATCTCATGTGGTCACAAGTTCACCCGTGAAATTGAACACTAAGCCGGAAGTCAAACGAGTGCCAAGTCAGTTGAAAAATGGGTGTTTTGGGAGGCTACTATTGTTAAAGCCGTTTCGAAAAGAACGTTGGCTTTCCGAACCAAAAGTCGAACGGTTGAAAACTAACGGTCAAAAATTTAAATTACGTAATAACGATTTGATGGACTGTGCGGAGTCCAAATGGTCTTTGCGGAATGCAAACTGATTTTCAAAAAGTCCGACTGAAGACTATAAACTTAGCGCTTCTCGGGAGGCAACCCGAATATTAGTTGAAGATTTTATTTCTCAGTGTTTTCATGCATTTTAGAGTCTTTATTTTTTGTCATTTTTGCTTTGATATGCTTATCTCTCGCGTTCTAAGTGTTTTCCATTGAAAATTCTGTGCAGAAATCACCCTAGGGGAAAATTAAGCAATGGGCCGCGGCACAAGGATAGTGAGCCGCGACACACACAAGTTGACACAAAAAGTCCAAACGAACTGTACTCTGTGCCGCGGCCCTACCTTACTGAGCTGCGGCACACCCGGTCCCTGAGCCGCGGCACATATGCGCTGAGACGTGGCACGCCAAATGCCAAAAATACGCCCAGGAAGCTGTACTCAGTGCCGCGGCACAGACTAAATGAGCTGCGGCACAGTTACACTATGAGCCGCGACACCCATATGCTGAACTGCGGCACACGGCGATAGAACAAACATGCCCAGGCAGGCTGTATTCTGGGCCGCGGCTCACTTAAGCTATGCCGCGGCCCCTATTGCGAATTTGAACAGCCCAACACCCCTTTATAACTCGATCGGCCGAAAATTGTAAGTGTCTTTCCCCTTCCTTCGTGCAAGCACTCGGCCAAACCCTTCTCAATTCTTCTTCTTCTTGCATTCTTCAATCCAAGCAAGGTAATTCTCGATCCTTAATCTTAATTGCTACATGATTTGAAAAGTGAGGTATTGGTATTCATTCGATGATGAATATGTTGTTAGTTTTTCAAAGTTCTATCAAGGTTGAGTTGGGAATATGAGATTATTGATTGATTACGATGGTATTTGTTGATTATCTGTGGATTGTTAATGTTGTTTGTCATTGTGTCATGACCATATCAATTGATGTTGTTATTTTTGGGGATTGGATTTAGCCATTATAATTCTTGTTCTTCATTCAAACCCATGCATGTCAAGTGTTTGATGAATTGAGTCAATGAAAAACTTTGAGCCAAACGTTTTTAAAACTATATGCAACGAATTTTTTGATCGGATTACATTGCACCCCAACCGTTACGTCATGCTTAGACTTGAAAGCTCAGCCTTAATTTCCTCTTCGATGATGCAAGACTCTATATTCACGTTTCGTGTATTTTAAGTCGATAGTGGTGTAATGTTCCTTAAAGGTTGCTTAATTTCCGGTGTTTATCTTTTCAGGAAACTCGCCATGGCTAGAAAAAGGAAGATTAGCGTGAGGGCTAGGACACAATCGTCCCCCACACGAGGGGAGACATCACAGAGCCGAGCCGAGTTAGAGTCTCATCAATTCTCCGATCCGGAAATTCACAAAATATTCAATGAAAAAATCCGGCCTCGACCATTAATCCCGGAGCGGGGATTCAATCCTGCCCCCCAGGACGGTGAGCTTCTGACTATGATTGACGAGATGGGATGGACTCGTTTCACTGCGCCTCACGAGCTGGCTGTGATCTCTATCGTCCAGGAGTTTTACGCTAGCGCTCTACTATGACATATTCGGGCAGGGCAGATGATACCGCAATCAGATACTCGGACTCAGGTCGTCGTCTGAGGCCATACAGTGGATTTTTCGGTGGCTGCTATTCGGAGACTATATGAGCTGCCAGTGGTGGACGAGACGGCATTTACGCAGAGTATGAGTGGCCTCACAAGGGAGGCTCTGCTTGAGACACTCACACAGCCCGCTTCCATTTGGGAGACTCGCGCCCCGGGTTCTTCAGCCTTCTACTTTAAGAGTTCGCGCCTCAGTCGGCTCGAGCGAGCTTGGTTATACTTCCTCTGCGCACGGGTCGATCCTACCTTGCAGATTCGTTCAGTCTTACTCTCTCGTGCCCGACTGCTATATGCTATCACTTCCGGGCTCAGATTCGATGTGGCTCCTCATCTGGTCCGATCTATCCTTTAGTGCATTCAAGGAGGGGCCAAGACGAGGCTGAAGCACCCATCTCTCATTTACGCTCTATGCCGCCAGTCGGGCATGACTTGGTCGGATGATGAGCCAATGCTAGAACCCCAGGGTCCGATTGATCATCGCATTATTTCTCATTTTGACCAGTAGGGTGGAGCACCGGCACGTGCTCGGGGACGAGGATTTCTTCTTGACGAGGCACACGAGCAGTCCCCCGAGCCTCTTCTTCTGACACATGAGCGAGCGGAGTCCAGCCCGCCGCCCGAGAGAGAGAACCTACAGGCGATGTTTGACGGCCTGAGAAAGGAGATGAGGAGAGATAGAGAGAGCCACCTAGCCGCTATGAGAGAGGAGATGCGGACAGAGAGAGAGAGCATCCTCGCAGCTGTTCGGGAGAAGATGAGAGAGTAGGCCCTCTGGGCCAATCGACATTCGGAGAGGCGCCTGGCAGCGAGAGATGCTTACCACCAGGATTACCTTGCTGCGTGGCCGAGCCATGCGCTGCACCCGGACAGGCCATTCATTCCACCATTTAGGCCATCCACACCACCCTCCTCGCCGGATGAGGCCGGCACCAGTTCATGAGCTGACATTAGGGGAGTACTTGACCTTTTCTCTTATTGCATATTATTATCTATGTCCATTGAGGTCAATGTACGTCCTAAGTTTGGGGGGGTTACTTTCAGTTGCTTTCTACTTATTCGTTTGCATGTTTTCATTATTTTTCGTTATTTTTGACGCTAGCCTTGCTTGTCGTGATATTATTTGCATTCGTGGATTTTACGTGCTTCCTTGTGTAAAACTGATGTTACGATACTGATTTCTCTTTAAAGAAATGGTTGACTTTTGGTCGAGTTGCAGTCAGCGATATCTGTTTCCGTTGAGTATTCATTTAGGTCCGAAATTTTTTTCGTTTTTGTAGAAATTTTAGCGTATAAGAAAGGAGACATACGTGTTTTCAAATCGCTGTCTATACATTTGGTTATACTTTTCGCATAGCTAGTCGTCTAGTAACATGAGTCTTGTGGGCACTTAAAGTGAGTTTAGAGTCGGACAATTTTTCCCAAAAATTCGAGATATTATACATATTCTATGATGGGAAGTTTAGTACCCGGGGGTATTCACGTGAGCCGTTGTTTACTCTCGCGTAAAACGATAACCCTGAATAGACTAATGGTTTAGAAATATCGCATTACCGATGATGGGAAGCCTAGTAACCGGGGGTATTCACGTAACCCATTGTCTACTCTCGCATAAAACAACAACCTTGACATGCGGGAATTGCTATTCGAGTTTTTTCTCCGCTGTAGAGGGGGACTTAGTAACTAGAAGCATCCATGTGCCCCATGAGTGTCTTTTACGTCAAACGGTTCCCCAATACATGAGAATGGAATTCCACCCTAAGATTATCCCGATGAAACATCCCGAGATCCGAACCTAGTGGTTAACTCGAATCTTTATTATGATCATACATAAGGGAATGTTGTCTGAGGATTATTTTCGACGATGAAACTCTTAAATTTTTGCCACTAGACTGTGGGACTGGGCGAGTTGGCTTGTTTACTCTAACCCTTCGTATTGTCGGTCGGTTAAATTCACGTTTGTTAATCTTTGAGCTTGATTTTCCTCATGAACGATCGGTTAGCACTAAAAATGGTTACTTTGTGGAATCAGTATCCTTGATGTGACTCACTATTACGATACTCGTATTATTCTTTGAGATTTTCAGGGTAGTATTGATTAAGTTGAGCACTATGTATTTGCACGATCATTCACGATACTTTTTTTTATTTGAAATTGATTCTTTTTGCTTGAGGACAAGCAAAGGCTCAAGTTTGGGGGTATTTGTTAGGCATATTTTTATGCACTTGTTTATCATTATTTTATATCCATCTGAAGTTTAAATCTGCATAAATGACCTTTTAATGCACTGTTCTTATATGTTTTGCAGGAAATTGGAGTCCAGAAGCCTAAACGACGAAAACGGGTGAAAACGGCGATTTCCGGTCATGAGCCGCGACACAAAGAAAGCGAGCCGCGACACACGCATGGCACAGCAAGGCACCGAACCAACTGTACTGGGGGCCGCGGCACAAAGAAAGCGAGCCGCGGCCCAGGAAGAAAATGTTGCGCCCAGGTATAGGCGCTGAGCGTTAAGGGCCGCGGCACACACTTACTGAGCCGCGGCCCACGGGGCGGTTATGCTGAATTTGCAGCGTTTCTGGGCCATTTTTGGAGCCTGTTTTCGACCCAATCCCCGGATGCGTTTTGGAGGCTAATGATAGTTATAAATAGGGATTTAAGTTCTGTTAAGTATGGGGTATTTGATTAGTGCATAATTGATCTAAAATTCATATACAAAATATTCCTTTTTCTGGGCATAATCGTACTGATTTGTGATTAAAAATACATATTTTACAGATATATCCAAACATGAGCTAAAAATGGTTATTTTATAGATTACTGACATGAAGCATCAAAAAGGACGGAAAACAAGATCAAATCCAACGACGGGAATTTTTCAAGGCAAAACGACCATACAACACGGCGCAAAAAGGACCGTGTTATGTAGGCCGTTTCACATACGGCGCAACAAGGGCCGTGTCTTGGGCCGTTTCACACACGGCCGGCATTTAGCGCCGTGTCCTCGCACGTATTCCGGAAAAGACCGAGTCACCACAAAACGGCGCACAACACGGGGCAAACTCGGCCGTTTTTTATCGCCATTTTTCAGCAGATGCCATGCAAAAATAGTCCACTTTTGACCATCTTGTGAACTCAACCACAAGATATTTTTATGGTCAAAATATGAAAAATCAAAGACATGGGTGAAGTGTGAACAAAGAATTAATCAAAATATTACAATAGATATTTTGAATTAAATAATCAATTGTATTCTTGAAAATCACCTATAAAAGGAAATCTTCATCCATTGCAAAATCAATCCTCCTCTTCTTGCAAAGAAACACTCCTTTATTTTAGCAAGATATTTTCCTCAGAACTCTCAATTTTAGTTTGTATTTCATTTTTGGTTTGAAGTTTTTCTTTCATTTAGTTTGTAATTGAAAAGTGCTTGATCAATAAGCACTTAGTATTTTACTTTCAATTTTTGTAAGCTTGTAACCTTTAAACAAGTTTGAAGTTATATTTTGAAGTATGTTTCTTGCACTTTGATACATGATATTCAAGTAAGTTTTATCTATTGTCATTAAGTTCTAGTAATTAAAAGTTTCTATATATATTATATATATCAATTATTTCTATTATAATTTTAGTATGTATAAACCAATGAGTAGCTAATCTTTCTTTCTAGGGGAAGGGGGATTTATATTAGGTTATATATTGAGTATTTGATTGATTTACACTATTTTTAGGACTAATTGGTTTAAATAGAGATTGATCATATCCTATTTTTACTAATGAAACCTTCTTGATTGATTGTTGAGTGAATTGGAAACATATCTTTTCAATATATCAAGTGTTAATCTTGTTATCAACATCTTAAGATTGCGAAAGTGGTTAAAACACCTTTGAATACGAAAGTTATGAGGTGAAAAGTTGATTACTCGATGAAGAATCGTTTATCCTAAAACTAGTCAAGTTAAAGAAATTAAAGGACTAATTAGTTTACTAATGAAACCTTCTTGATTGATTGTTGAGTGTATTGGAAACACATCTTTTCACTCTATCAAGTGTTAATCTTGTTATCAACATCTTAAAAAAGCGAAAGTGATTAAGACACCTTTGAATACGAAAGTTATGAGGTGGAAAGTTGATTACTCGATAATTATTTGTTTTTCTTTTATATCCATATAAATCAATTCCTATACTTAATTAAAAACCTAATTTAATGAACCCGTAATCCCCTAGATTTTATAAATTCCCAACTCATTTTAATTCTATTCATTTTCACTAGTTAAAAATAGTCTATTAAAAATAGTCTTAATATAAATAGTCTAGTAAAAATAGTCTATTAAAAATAGTCTTAATATAAATAGTCTAGTTAAAATAGTCTTATAAAAAATAGTAGTCTTAAATATAGTCTAGTATAAAAATAGTTTTATATAAAATAGTAGTATTAAAAATAGTCTAGTTAAAATAGTCTTATTAAAAATAGTTTGGTTTAAAAAATAGTGCATTTAATTCAGTTAATATTTAAAAACCCAATAATCTATTTTAGAATATTTTAGTATTTATTTCTCGCAATTTGTAACAAAATATTATACGAAGCCCTGCCGAGCAATCCTCGAGAGAAAAGACCTTGGTAGAACTTACCACAAACTACTTCTACCTCGTATATATTTGCGAGCAACTCAAAAACTCCTATTTTTAGGATAAGTTTTTGTCGATCAAATTTTGGCGCCGTTGCCGGGGATTGTTTTAGGCCAAATATAATTTTTTGTATATTTTTGTTTATATCTTGTTATTTTATCTTTCTTTATTTCTGCATCTTTTATTCTTCTGTCTGGTCAAGTGGCGGATAACGGTACTCCGTGACTATCAAATTCGGATTTTCAGTTTCCCAAAACAACTAATATTTGTTAATATTTTCTCTTTTTATTTTATTTTTTTTATCATGGAAGAAACTTTGAGTAGTATTGAAAAGTAATTTCCCTTTCTTAGCAAAAAATTCATTTTAAAAATTTACAAGACAAGACTTAAAAGGATGAGGTTGCTTATGAATAAAAGCATACATTTTGACATTAGATTCATTATTGAAGCCAAAGTGAGAATAGCGGGTGAATTCACGAAAACACCTACTAGATTTTTACCAGGGCTTGGGAAAAGTTCATATGCAAAAAAACGACGAGCAAAGATAATAGCCGTTTGCTATAAATGTGCTAGATGGAACTGTAATTTAAAATGTCGATCTTTAGGAATTCCATCTACAAACAGAGAAGGTAAAATTCAGTTCATTAAGGATGGTCTGAATAAAGAGAATTTAGATAATATCGAAATTTCTCTTGACACGCATCCTAGTGGACTCGTACATTACGGAATTCGATGTTTGTGGAATAAATTCAAACCAGAATATGAACAACGTCTTGGGAATCTGACGTTAAAAGACCCTGTTTGCCAATTTATAAGAAAATTGGATGGGAAGCTTCTCCCCGACTCATAGAAGGCGTTTAAGCCGTTTCTGAACGTAAAATCAGAGGAAGATGTGAGCCACAATCACAACTACTGTACATACGCGTAAGTATCTTTTATTTTTGTCGTATGGTGAGATTTTCCTAATAAAAAAATGTGATACGCGATAAATGCTTTCATTATTCTATTGAGTAGTTGAAGCGCAATCAACGCAATCACAAACTTGTTAAACAATTTTTCCTCATTTTTCTTCTATAAATAAACATTGTGCCTGTTTCTTTTATTCAACCCTCAAACTTGTGTTTTTTTTTTTTCCTTTTTCTCTATAATAATTTTCTTTTCAAAAATGGAATCATCATCTTCCACAACAAGATTTAACTCAGTCTGCATTTTGGTGGAGCTAGTTATGGAAAAGAGGCATGCTTTACTGAAGCAGCCCACAACTTGGGTCGTACTTTAGTAGAAAAATGCATTCATGTAGTTTACGGAGGAGGAAGTATAGGATTAATGGGACGATCTGCTGCTTCTGCCTATATGGAAGGAGTAAGAGTGTTGGGAATAATTCCAAAACCTCTGGCTGAAAGTAAAATCACCGGGGCAACTATTAGAGATGAATTTAGATCTGTAAATATGCAAGATCGCATAACTCACATGATAAATAATTCTGGCGCCTTTATCACCCTTCCCGGTGGATTTGGCACCCTTGAGGAACTTTTTCATGTGGTTACCAGAGCCCAGCTAAATGTTCATCAAAAACCAATAGGTCTGCTTAATGTCAGTGGTTTCTTTGATGGTTTACTATCTTTCATCGACTACTCTACTGAAAAAAGTTTTATTTCCGAGCGTGCTAAACGAATCATAGTCGTTGCAACAACACCAGAAGAGCTAATCAAAAAACTCATTCAATTTGTTCCTCAACCAGATCCAGCTCTAGCTAATATTGTCTGGATGGAAGATCTCACCGCGAGAAAACGAAAAGTCGATTCATTCCTCTCCCTTTGATACCCTATATCAGACTTCTTGTTATTTTTACTTTCTGTCGTGTGTAAAAATCGTGCTAAATGATGGCAGCTTAAGGAGTTTCTTTTTGATCTCTTGACGCGCATCTATTCGCGATTTATGTATTGTTATTTTTATTGTCGTAATTTTTTTTTGGTTTTTAATAAAAGCATTGATGGCAGCGTAAGGCGACTCTTCGGACTTTCCTGAAGCACATCTTAAAAATTGTGTTATACTTCCGGGTATATTTTTATTGTTGTTGTTGTTTGCCTCGTATATTTTTTCATGCAGATCCAAAAAGGCATAGCTCAAGCATCAATTTTCATAACAGGGAGTATTTTTTTTCTCTTGCTTTTTATTATTATTTTTTTTAAAACCGAGGACAGTTTATTTTTCAAGTTTGGGGGTCGTGTGTTTTGATTCTTTTGACGTGTTTGGTATTTTGGTGTGTTTAGCTTTGATTATTGTGGTGTGATTTGATTATTTTTGTTATTTGGCTTTGATTTTTTTTAATATATATATATATATATATATTATTTTGTTTATTTGTGAGATTTCTAGATCTGGCCATAACACCAATAATTTAGCTATATACAAGTTTCAACATTCGTTTTAATCGGTAAAAAAAATTGTATATTCCATAATTTTTGAGCCTTAATCTATCTTTCCAAGCCTTGTAATTATCATTTAAAATCGAGCCATTCGTTACCTTGAGAAAAGAAGAATAAGTCGGTTGATGAAAAATAGAATTGAAATCTACTTAATTTGAGGAGTTTTTGATTTTTCATGCTTATCTAATAAACGATTTTTCTGCAAAAATTCTATATCACCTAAAAAGACCTAAAAAAAGAGAGATGGAGAATGTATTGGTAAAAAGAGCTACACGTTAGCAAATAACGGTGTGAAAGCTATTACCTAAAAAAAGAGATGGAGACTGTGTTGGTAAAAAGAGTGAAAGCTATTACCTAAAAAAAAGAGATGGATAATGTGTTGGTGAAAAGAGCTACACATTAGCAAATAACGGTGTGAAAGCTATCACCTAAAAAAAGATAGAAAATGTGTTGGTGAAAAGATCTACACATTAGCAAATAACGGTGTGAAAGCTATCACCTACTAGTTCGAGTTATTAAGTCTATAAAAGGGATGTAGATTATGAGCAGATTTGACTTAATTAGTGGCTGATTTTCAATACACTCAATTTCGTGAACAATCACAATATTTGATGATGCCGATGAAATTCTTCTTCATATTGAATCGAAAAATAAATGAGTGATCGAGAGCAGCCTTTAAAGGTACTTGTGTGTATCATGAGTGGGAAAGAAATAATCAATCTTTTGAAGGGAAACCTTGCATTTTGGAATTACAAAAAAATAAAACTGTGTTTTAACTTCAAAATTATTTGTAGATTTATTTTGGATCTTAATTCATTTCTATCTACTGTATAGAGTTGGTTGTTGTGTAGATGGCATTTTGATCTCTTTTTCTCTTTATATATATATATATATATATATATATATATATATATGTATTGTTCTTAATTTGTCTATATAATATTTTAATTTTTGTCTTATATTTATTCTCTTATTTTATTTTGAGTATGAATAATAAAGAGTTTTGCTCGGGACAAGCAATAATTTAAGTGTGGGGTATTTGATTAGTGCATAATTGATCTAAAATTCATATACAAAATATTTCTTTTTCCGGGCATAATCGTACTGATTTGTGATTAAAAATACATATTTTACAGATATGTCCAAACATGAGCTAAAATTGGTTATTTTACAGATTACTGACATGAAGCATCAAAAAGGATGGAAAACAAGTGTAATATCCGCAATTTCGAATTTCGGTAATTTTCTTTTTTTGGTGTATTTCTCGATCGTAGTGACTCTCGTATACCTTTCAGTGTGTCCTTCTTGTCAACTGTTGAACTGTATTTTCGTTATTGATGTGCGGAACCGTCGTTTCGGGGTTGCCGCGGATCCATTTCGTGTTATTGGTTCCCAAATATTGATTCCTATCGTTTTATTCTCTTTCCGGATCATTTTCATCATTTTGGGACCCAAAAGGGGGTGTGGGCCGCGGCACAAGACAGGTGTGCCGCGGCACACATATTTCTCCAGTCGATGGTCGAGCGACAGACTGCAGCCGCGGCACACCCATCCGGTGCCGCACAAGCTGCCGAGTCAGGCCGCTGCACATCCGTGTGACATATGCGACCAAAACTCGCTGCGTGTGCCGCGGCACACGCTGGCCGTGCCGCGCACAATGCCAAAACACAGGAGTAAATTTTCGGCTGTGTCGCGCACACTTCGCCGTGCCGCGGCACACGAAGCGGTCAATCAGGCGATTCGTCTTTATTAGACGAAATCGGTCGTCTTCTCCCTCATTTTCACCTGCATCGCGAGAGAGAGTGAGAGAGAGGGGAAGGGTTCTTCATCTATATCCATTGGGGGGTTGATTTTCACCATTTTTCTTCGGTTGTGAGGCTCGGCCAATCAATCTAACGCGTGTTCTACGGATCTTGGTACTTGAATCTCGTAAGGTAATATTCTAAAACCCTATTTTCGATTAAATTGGGGGTTTTGGGTTTTTCTTCCGATTCGTTCCGTTTTGTTGGTGGATTCATGATGTATACGATTAATATTGTTAGTATCTTTAGTTTTCCTACGGATTCATGGATATTTTGTGGATTTTTACGGAATCGAGAGGGTTTGGTTGTGGTCCGCCCTCGTTGTTGTTTTCGGTATGAATATACATGAATCGTAGGCAGGTTTCCGGGTGTATTCCATTTCCATAATCGTTTAGAAGTGGTTGTGAGTGTGCTATTCGAATCGTTAGGTTCATTTTCGTCGGTTCCTCGCGGTCGTGCTTGATTCTTCCGTTCCGTTCATTGTCGTCTTCCTTTTCGTTAGCATCGGGCGTTCCGAAGCTTCCCGGTTGAGCCGTATCTGTTCGTGGTTCAGTGCTCGTGGTATCGAGGCAAGTACCTTGCCCATACTTTACTTATTTTGTGGATATGATGATCGATGATCGTATTAGTGTGTTTGTTTGGTTGTTTGAAACGAAGTTTCAAAAGATTTCGGTTTGGCCTCGTTAAAGGCTTTCTTTCAAATGCGTGTGTGTTTCGTGAACGGTGTGTTTTGGGAATTGATTATGATTTGATTATTTTGAACGTTGAAGGATTTGATGATGATACTCCTATTGTTTAAAGTTATGGAATCGTATATTCCGTATTTAATCTTGTTATTGTGTTTTGAAGAGTTTGATAATGGTGTCGAGTTAATGGCCATCTCTAGTGAGTATTCTTAATGAACTTACATTCTTAGCATGTTAGTATTGCATGAGTAACGTGTGTGTGTGTGTATGCTCACTGCGGGTTAGATCCGACGGGGTCTCGGTAGGGCTCCACGAAGCTGTGGAACCGCGAGCTTGATTTTAACCACTGCGGGTTAGATCCGACGGGGTCTCGGTAGGGATCCACGAAGCTGTGGGTCCGCGGTTAATTGTGGTGCATTTTGCAAATGTGATTTGATATTGGCATTTCCGGAAATGAGCGCTTTTGAACGGTTTTCATGATTGCATGCATCGACTAAGTGTGTAAGAGGTAAGTTGTTCGTTTGGCTTACTTGGATAGGATGGCACTAGAGTATTTTGTTGTTTGTTTTAAATCCTTTATTTGTGGATTTTGATGTTG
This sequence comes from Orobanche coerulescens, assembly GCA_033398695.1. NCBI lineage: Eukaryota > Viridiplantae > Streptophyta > Magnoliopsida > Lamiales > Orobanchaceae > Orobanche > Orobanche coerulescens. Next base: position 187,044,593 of record CM065801.1, read on the forward strand.
GGAGACGAGCCTTATGGTCGTTCTTGTGTACTACGAGTTGATGAGATTTGGGGCTAAAATCCCAACATTTTTGTAAAAGTCATTTTACGGATTTGGGGCTAAAATCCCAACGTTTTGGTAAAGGTGATTTTACGGAAAGTAAACTTTTGAGGCAGTGACCCCTTTTGTCTTGTGGATTTTTGAAAAGTAGGATTTGATAATCCTAAATGGTTTTCTATTAAAACTCTCGATGGCATTCTAAACCGTCTTATAAATTATTTCCATTGGTTTATGGTATTTCGATTTTGAAATGTTTTCTCAAACCCTTGCCTCGAGAAGTACTTTTCGTTTTGTTTGGATCTTTGAGGATTCCTGGTTATTGTTATTCGTGGAATGTGAATTGTATAGCTCGTATTTGCACTTTGTATTTGCACTAGCAAAACAGTGGAGTTTTGCTAACCCCCAAAGTATTCGGGGGGTGGATGTCTATTTTTGCATTCAGGTATTGGAGCATAACACAGGGTCGGCACGAAGGATGATGAAAGATGAACGATACTAGCCACACGAGGATCCGTTGATGTCGTATTGGTCTAGTTGCATTTTCTTTTCCGCTGCAGTATCTTTTCCCCGTTGTACGGGAGTTTATTGTACTTTGACCCCTGCGTGGGTATATGTTGTAATTGAGTTGTATATTTTATTGAAAGACCAAATCCGCTTCATCGAGTCATTTAGCCTTGAAGGCATTGTCGAGATGTTAAATGTTGTTACCAGCCTGGTAGATCTTCGAGGAGAGGGTCTACGGCGTGTAATATCCCTGAGTGGATTGGGGGTGTTACATAAATGGTATCGGAGATTAGGTTGAGGAAACCTAGGCTGTCGGGTCAAGTCGTGTTGTTTGAGTCTTGTTTCGTCGGATTTTATCTGACTGAGTCGTGTCGCGACGCGTCGTTTGAGTTTGTTGGTCGTGATTAGTATCGTGGGGCGATCATCATCTTCTTGCGACCTGTGGAAGTAAGTCTCCCTTTTTCGTGTTGTACCTCGTGTGACACGAGCTATTTTTATGATTATTTGTTAAGTGATGGAATCTTTATGTGGATTTTGATTTCACGATATGTATTTAATCGACTCACGTATTTGATTTATACGAGGAGTGTCGTCGCTTGTGATGTCTTTTTATTATTGTTTTTGTCCGTTGCTGATGATTTTCGAATCGATTTGCACGTTTTACAAGTTCTCTTGTGGAAGCTTTGTGCTTATACACATTCGACTTGTTCACTAGCCAGTGCGGTAGGGTCTTTAGAGGCCTCGAATGGGGCCAGTGGTTTTGTTCTGAATGTGGTTATTTGACTCTAATATTTTGTTCTTATGAGGAGTAGTGTTGCTGGATTGTGCGTGTTGAACTGTATTTCTTTTATCCGCTGCGTGAGTTCTTTTGTAATGACTTTCGGTATTTTACCGACCGAGTTTTATTTCGAAAACCAATTCCCTTAACCGAATTTTTGGCATTATGGCCTTGATCATTTTGGCGAAATTCTTATGACGGTATTTAGCATTTTGTAAATGGCTCCGTGAATTTTGAAATATTACCGTCATCACCTTTTGGCATTTTGGTAAATGGTTTTAGCACAGGGTTCCAGCGGGACCCACGGCGCTATGATGTTCCGTGTGATTACCCGAAATTTTTGGGCATTCTAGCCTTTTTGGCATCGTCCTTTTGGCATTGAATTATTTTCGAAAACTTGAGTATCCTAGAAATAAATTTGAGACATATTTTTTTCAAATGAGTTATTTTCTGTGGTACATCCAGTGCCACAATATATTTCAAAATTTTTCGCCTCGAGGACCAAAACGTTTTGAGACATTTCCAATGTTTTAGAAACACTTTTATTTAGACCAGAGGGTCGAATATTCTGAAAGTTTTCACTAAGAGAAAGTGTCCTCATTTTTTTTTATCAAATGCGAAACGGTTCTCCAAAGTCTCGATAACGATGTTTCACGTTTGTACTTTTTGAAAGGTGATACTCAAGATCAATCGGTGTTCTTCTAAATTATTTTCAAAATGAGGTTTTCGTTTTTAAAACCTATCCATTCCCGTTTGAGGGCTGGGTATATATGTATGATGTTCGCGTTGTCATTTTGATGTTTGCTCCCGAGTATGACCGAATTGGCGGTGTAAGCGTTGAGTCGTTTTCCACACATTTGTTGTGTTAGCCCCTTGTGAGAGGTGGGATGTTGGTGTTGAATATTGTTGCCTCGTGGTGATTTCTGCGTTGTCGCGCATGTGCGAGCTGTTAGATCTTGGGTTGGTATGGCCGTGTGCATCGGTGATCGTTCCGTTATGTGTCGGTTGTTTAATGTCTTGTTACCTTGCTTCCGTTTTTGTGAATTTCGTGGACGGGGTCGGAGGTAATGCCCATACTATTTTGACTTCTATATTTTCTCTTTCTTCATTCTTTCGATTCGCTCATGTTCGTTGATACTTTATGAATTTGTTCTGTATTTCGGTTTCATCGTCCGAACGAAATGCGATCTTGTTATGGGTCGATCTGATTATCGCCGTGACTTTTCAGGTTCGGTTCGATTCTTGTGAACCTTGTTCGGAAGTGACATCATCTAGTTCTATTAGTTCTTTTATTCGAAGTGGATCGGATTTGGAACTCTTGTGTTTTCGACTTTGTCGACTCATCATGTTCGTTGACATTTTTGAGCTTGTCCTGCCCCTTGCTTTTGTTGATCGAACGAGTGTGGTATTGTTTCGGAATAGCTCGTTTGTCGTTGTGACTTTTCAATTTCTATTCCCTCTCATGTGGATCTTATGTGAATGCATATGTTGTTGTTTTCACCGGATCATGTATTGTCTCGAGTCGAGACGTGAACCTTGGAGTTGTTGTTTGAATTTTTATTGTTCTTCGTGATTCGAACATGATCGTTAGATTTTTGTTGTCTCGATCTTTGTGGTTCGATCGTTTGATTGTTCGGTTTTTGTCGATCTCGTTTCGCGATTGTTGAGCGTTCAGACTCCTTCCTAATTCCCTTAAGTTTGGGAAACTAGTCTCGTTTTCGATCTTCCAACCCTTGGGCGGTGGAATTCCGTATTTGTTCAGCGATTGGCTCGCGTTTTGATTGATGTACCGTTGGGTTGGTCAATCATACTGACTTTCGTGTTTTGTGATTGTCGGATAATTGACTTGGCTATATCATCCGTTTGATGACGCTCGTCATTTGTTGGTTTTATTGTATCCCTAACGGCGACGTTGTGTTGGTCGTCGTGGAGCGTGTTTTCACGCCGTTTATTTCTTTGCGTTGCTTGTAACGTTTCGCTGGTGGGCGTAAGTTACGCATTTCTTGTGTATCTCGTTGAGTTTTCCCTGGCGGAGATATTGCTTCTCCCTACTTGTTTTAAGTTTCGGGACGAAACTTCTTTTAAGGAGGGTAGAATGTAATATCCGCAATTTCGAATTTCGGTAATTTTCTTTTTTGGTGTATTTCTCGATCGTAGTGACTCTCGTATACCTTTCGGTGTCCTTCCCGTCACCGTTGAACTGTATTTTCGTTATTGATGTGCGGAACCATCGTTTCGGGGTTGCCGCGGATCCATTTCGTGTTATTGGTTCCCAAATATTGATTCCTATCGTTTTATTCTCTTTTCGGATCATTTTCATCATTTTGGGACCCAAAAGGGGGTGTGGGCACAAGATAAGACAGTGTGTGCCGCGGCACACATATTTCTCCGGTCGATGGTCGAGCGAATCAGACTGTGCCGCGGCACACCCATCCGTGCCGCGCACGGTCAGCCGAGTGCCGCGGCACATCCGTCCGTGCCGCGCACACCCGTGTGACATCTGCGACCAAAACACGCTGACTGTGTGTGCCGCGGACACGCGGGCTGTGCCGCGGCACAATGCCAAAACACAGGAGTAAATTTTCGGCTGTGCCGCGGCACACTTCGCCGTGCCGCGGCACACGAAGCGGTCAACTGTGCAATTCGTCTTTATTAGACGAAATCGGTCGTCTTCTCCCTCATTTTCACCTGCATCGCGAGAGAGAGTGAGAGAGAGGGGAAGGGTTCTTCATCTATATCCATTGGGGGGTTGATTTTCACCATTTTTCTTCGGTTGTGAGGCTCGGGCAATCAATCTAACGCGTGTTCTACGGATCTTGGTACTTGAATCTCGTAAGGTAATATTCTAAAACCCTATTTTCGATTAAATTGGGGGTTTTGGGTTTTTCTTCCGATTCGTTCCGTTTTGTTGGTGGGTTCATGATGTATACGATTAATATTGTTAGTATCTTTAGTTTTCCTACGGATTCATGGATATTTTGTGGATTTTTACGGAATCGAGAGGGTTTGGTTGTGGTCCGCCCTCGTTGTTGTTTTCGGTATGAATATGCATGAATCGTAGGCAGGTTTCCGGGTGTATTCCATTTCCATAATCGTTTAGAAGTGGTTGTGATTGTGATATTCGAATCGTTAGGTTCATTTTCTTCGGTTCCTCGCGGTCGTGCTTGATTCTTCCGTTCCGTTCATTGTCGTCTTCCTTTTCGTTAGCATCGGGCGTTCCGAAGCTTCCCGGTTGAGCCGTATCCGTTCGTGGTTCAGTGCTCGTGGTATCGAGGCAAGTACCTTGCCCATACTTTACTTATTTTGTGGATATGATGATCGGTGATCGTATTAGTGTGTTTGTTTGGTTGTTTGAAACGAAGTTTCAAAAGATTTCGGTTTGGCCTCGTTAAAGGCTTTCTTTCAAATGCGTGTGTGTTTCGTGAACGGTGTGCTTTGGGAATTGATTATGATTTGATTATTTTGAACGTTGAAGGATTTGATGATGATACTCCTATTGTTTAAAGTTATGGAATCGTATATTCCGTATTTAATCTTGTTATTGTGTTTTGAAGAGTTTGATAATGGTGTCGAGTTAATGGCCATCTCTAGTGAGTATTCTTAATGAACTTACATTCTTAGCATGTTAGTATTGCATGAGTAACGTGTGTGTGTGTGTATGCTCACTGCGGGTTAGATCCGACGGGGTCTCGGTAGGGCTCCACGAAGCTGTGGAACCGCGAGCTTGCTTTTAACCATCAAGGGTTAGATCCGACGGGTCTCGGTAGGGATCCACGAAGCTGTGGGTCCGCGGTTAATTGTGGTGCATTTTGCAAATGTGATTTGATATTGGCATTTCCGGAAATGAGCGCTTTTGAACGGTTTTCATGATTGCATGCATCGACTAAGTGTGTAAGAGGTAAGTTGTTCGTTTGGCTTACTTGGCTAGGATGGCACTAGAGTATTTTGTTGTTTGTTTTAAATCCTTTATTTGTGGATTTTGATGTTGGGAGACGAGCCTTATGGTCGTTCTTGTGTACTGCGAGTTGATGAGATTTGGGGCTAAACCCAACATTTTTGTAAAAGTCATTTTACGGATTTGGGGCTAAAATCCCAACGTTTTGGTAAAGGTGATTTTACGGAAAGTAAACTTTTGGGGCAGTGACCCCTTTTGTCTTGTGGATTTTTGAAAAGTAGGATTTGATAATCCTAAATGGTTTTCTATTAAAACTCTCGATGGCATTCTAAACCGTCTTATAAATTATTTCCATTGGTTTATGGTATTTCGATTTTGAAATGTTTTCTCAAACCCTTGCCTCGAGAAGTACTTTTCGTTTTGTTTGGATCTTTGAGGATTCCTGGTTATTGTTATTCGTGGAATGTGAATTGTATGGCTCGTATTTGCACTTTGTATTTGCACTAGCAAAACAGTGGAGTTTTGCTAACCCCCGAAGTATTCGGGGGGTGGATGTCTATTTTTGCATTCAGGTTTTGGAGCATAACACAGGGTCAGCACGAAGGATGATGAAAGATGAACGATACTAGCCACACGAGGATCCGTTGATGTCGTATTGGTCTAGTTGCATTTTCTTTTCCGCTGCAGTATCTTTTCCCCGTTGTACGGGAGTTTATTGTACTTTCACCCCTGCGTGGGTATATGTTGTAATTGAGTTGTATATTTTATTGAAAGACCAAATCGGTCTACTGAGTCATTTAGCCTTGAAGGCATTGTCGAGATGTTAAATGTTGTTACCAGCCTGGTAGATCTTCGAGGAGAGGGTCTACGGCGTGTAATATCCCTGAGTGGATTGGGGGTGTTACAACAAGATCAAATCCAACGACGGGAATTTTTCAAGGCAAAACGACCATACAACACGGCGCAAAAAGGACCGTGTTATGTAGGCCGTTTCACATACGGCGCAACAAGGGCCGTGTCTTGGGCTGTTTCACACACGGCCGGCATTTAGCGCCGTGTCCTCGTGCGTATTCCGGAAGAGACCGAGTCACCACAAAACAGCGCACAACACGGGGCAAACTGGGCCGTTTTTCATCGCCGTTTTTCAGCATATGCCATGCAAAAATAGTCCACTTTTGACCATCTTGTGAACTCAACCACAAGATATTTTTATGGTCAAAAATCTGAAAAATCAAAGACATGGGTGAAGTGTGAACAAAGAATTAATCAAGATATTACAATAGATATTTTGAATTAAATAATCAATTGTATTCTTGAAAATCACCTATAAAAGGACATCTTCATCCATTGCAAAATCAATCCTCCTCTTCTTGCAAAGAAACACTCCTTTATTTTAGCAAGATATTTTTCTTAGAACTCTCAATTTTAGTTTGTATTTCATTTTTGGTTTGAAGTTTTTCTTTCATTTAGTTTGTAATTGAAAAGCGCTTGATTAATAAACACTTAGTATTTTACTTAGTATTTTACTTTCAATTTTTGTAAGCTTGTAACCTTTAAACAAGTTTGAAATTATATTTTGAAGTATGTTTCTTGCACTTTGATACATGATATTCAAGTAAGTTTTATCTATTGTCATTAAGTTCTAGTAATTAAAAGTTTCTATATATATTATATATATCAATTATTTCTATTATAATTTTAGTATGTATATGTTGGGATTCGATGCATAAAATGAAGGCCCAGCGGAAGCGGTAAAACGAAAATTAATTCGATCTGAATCCCTACGAGGATCGATCGAGCTACGTATATACGAATATCAAAAACGAAAAGCAAGAGTCGTAAGAAACTAACCCTCGAAGTCCGTTGATTAAATGGTAACCTTCTCTTGAGCTATTCCCCAAGCTTTAGTTTGATCTCTACGAGTTCAATCCGCTCCAAGCCCTTGAACGATCCAACGCCGAAAGCACCGCGTCTCTACTTACCACGCGCCGGAAAAACGAACGGAATGACAACACCTTGCTATCCTCCGAGGATACGGCTAGAGCTAGGTGATGAAGCTTGTTATAGATATTAATATCACTCTAAGTGTATGAATATCTATCTCTCTCAATATTTCCTCACAAAATATCTCTAAGAAGTTGTGAAGAAGATGAATGAAGAAGATGAATAATGAAGATGATGAAGAAGACTTCTATCTCTCTCTCCTCTTCAACCTCACGTTGGAAATGGAATCAAGTAAGTTGGAGAGTTTGTCAAAGACATCATCTTATATTATTTCCACTCTCATGTTTACAACTCATGTAACATGAAGTCTTGTCCCACCAAGTCATTATCATCACTTAATAAATGGAAGAAAAGACAATGGGAAAGTGGGTGGAAGCATAATGGGGCTATCATGAAAACGAATGAGTTCGGTTCGTTTGACTCCGTGAGTCCAAACAGATAAACTCGATTCTGTTCGATGTATTTGTGTCGATTAATTAATCCAATTAATTAAACATATCAAACACAAAATAACATAATTAATTTCTCCAAGAAATAATTATATTCATGAATTAAATTAATCACCAGTGATATATTTAATCCATTAAGCCGTAAATCAATTTATCCGATAAATCGATTTAAACATCCAATGTCCCAAATTTAGATATCCAATATCCAATATTCATAATGAGAGAATTAGATCAATTCATTCCGTCGTCAATCCTAATGCGCGAATCGGTATTTCAGTCTCATTAAGCAATTGGAGGAACCAAATAGTAGTAGCACAACCTAGCCACTGGTGGCCTACATCGCACTCGACTAATAACGAATGATTGGGATCATTCAAGAACCATTCTGTCGTGAATACCAGTATACGTATAAACCCTTCTTTCAAATGTCCCGATCAAGTTATAGGGTCACGGTCAGTCAAACCCTATCTGTACTTGACGCTATGCATGCGTTAATGCAAATCGAGATCATCGAGTTGTCGTGTATCTAATACAACTAGCTCCAATGCTTTGGCCAAAGACTTATGATCTCATCTGCCAATAACCGCATAGGACATATAACCCGCTCACTAACGGGAGAAAGAATTCTATCTTGGTATTCAGTAGGACCTGCTACTTGCCCGTTAAGATGCACATCGAGGTTGACCCCCGCCTTCCGGTTTACAGGGTCGAACTACTCTAATGAAAATCTTGACGTCACAAGCACATCCCTACTAAATCCTCAAGTATAAGGTTCACGAATACCTATCACAACCTTTCGATTCCGTCATTGACTGTCCTGGAGTGAAATCCATGTGACGAATCGAGGGTGAGTCGGTTCGAGTACACTAATCCAATTAGCATACCTATAACGTGTGCTCCCACTAACCATTAGTGTTCGACAGACACTCTCCATGTCAAAGAACACGTCATACAAGTCTTCACATAAACTTAACGCCCAGTCAAGTTTCATCGACTTGCGAACGATTAAGTATTTGAGCTATAACCTTTCCAGTGCCGACCCCCTTATCCAATAAGGAGTGGAACGTTTTGCTCTCAAATACACGGACTAGTTTCTATATGTTTATTTACGAGTTAGGAATGCCAGAAACTACCAGTAAATAAAGAAACATTCATTTGCCTTATATAAATGGTTTACATAATTACAAGTACAATGCCCTCTCTCAACAACCTCTGAGTGGCATTCGAGGGCATACTCCTAACAATCTCCCACTTGCACTCAATGCCACACACTATGGTATCTAATACCCATGTTCTCTAGATGACGCTCCAAGCTAGTCTGAGAAAGTGGCTTGGTCGGATCGGATCGACGTTGTCGGCCGAGTCTACTACGGCAAGACAATGTATCCCTTGCGAACAAATTCTCTTACGAGATGATACTTCCTCTCAATATGTTTGGTGTCGTTGTGAAATCTCGGTTCCTTGGCTGCGCTACAAAGTCGTTGTCGCAAAGATGGAATAGGCACCAAAGACATGGTATCATTTGAAGTTCTCCTTAAACTTCTTAATCCGTAACCCTTCCTTGGAAGCCTCCGAGGCCGCTTGATACTCACTGACAGTGGAATCGTGATCGCGCTTTGCTTGGCACTACGCCAAGATATCGCTCCTCCATTAAGAGTAAATATGTAGCCGAGTGGACATCGAGTCGTCCTTCGTCCTTGGAAGTCCGAATCGTGAATCCCACCACATCCAAATCTCCACCGCCATACATAAGAACCATATCTCTCGTTCTTCTCAAGTACTTGAGAACGTTCTTACAAAGATCCAATGTTCCCTACGGGTTTGCTCGAAACCTACTCACCACGCTTACGGCATGCGCGATGTCGTGTCTTGTACACAACATAGCATACATAAGACTACCCACGGCCGAAGCATATGGTATATTACTCATTTCCTTGCGTTGTTCCTCACTTTGAGGACACATCTTCAAGGTGAGTTTTATTCCATGTTGCATCGGTAGGAACCCTCTTTAGAATCATACATCTTAAATCGCTTTAAGATCTTATCTATATAGAGGGCTTGGGAAAGGCCTATTGTTCTCTTCGCTCTATCCCTAGAGCCGAATACCATGAATATAGGTTGCTTCTCCCAAGTCTTTCATGGAGAAATTACTCAAAGCCAAGCTTTCACGTAACGAGCATTCCCACATCATTTCCTATTAGTAGAATGTCATCTACATATAGTACTAAGAATGCGATCTTGCTCCCACTAACCTTCTTGTATACACAAGGTTCCTCTTCATTTTGCACGAAGTCAAACTCTTTGACCGCCTCGTCAAAACGAAGGTTCCAACTACGCGACGCTTGCTTCAGTCCATAAATGGAACGCTGAAGCTTGCACACTTTCGAATATCGACTTGGACACAAAGCCTTTAGGTCGCTCCATATAGATTTCCTCCTCGAGGAATCCATTAAGGAAAGCCGTCTTTACGTCCATTTGCCATATCTCATAATCGTGGTAGGCAGCTATAGCAAGCATCATGCGAATAGACTTGATCATGGCTACGGGCGAGAAGGTATCGTGGTAATCGATCCCTTCCTTATGGGTATAACCCTTTGCCACAAGCCTGGCCTTATAGGCGTCAACCTTGCCATCACCATCAGTCTTTCTCTTGTAGATCCACTTGTTCCCAATAGGCACTATGCCCTTGGGGCGGTCTACTAGAGTCCAGACCTGATTGACATGCATCGAGTCTATCTCAGCTTACATAGCTTCACGCCATTTCGCGGAGTCTACATCCACCATCGCTTGGTCATAGGTTGTTGGGTCGGTCTCTTCGCTATCACTTGGAACCTCATGGAGACCCAGCTCCTCCAAGTGCACAAGCCCATACCTCTCAGGTAAATGAGACACCCTACTAGACCTACGAGGTGGTTGTACTTGTGTTTCAGAAAGTTCGGTTCCAGTTTCTTGCACAGGTGTCTCTCGAGGAGTTTCATTCTATTCTTCTAAAGAAATACTTCTACCGCTCCGCCTTCTGAATGAACTCATCTTCCAGAAGTGTGCTTGTAAAGCAACAACGATCCTTCGATCTTCGGGCATGTAGAATAGATATCCCATCGTCCTGACGGAATCCTATGAAACGTCCCTTCGCACCTAGCTTCCAACTTTTCCACCTTAGTCTTCTTGACATAGGCGGGACATCCCCAAATCCTAATGTGATTAAGACTTGGTTTCCTTCCTTCCCACATCTCATGTGGAGTTTTAGGAACGGATTTGGAAGGACATCTGCTCAAGATATACGCGGCGATCGAGTGCATACCCCCACAGTAAATCGGCAAGTCAAGATAGCCCAAGATGGAACGGACCATGTTCAACGGTCCGGTTCCTTCTTTCCGACACACCATTTAACCGAGGAGTACCTGAGGTGTTAGTTGTGAAACTATTCCATGTTCCTTAAGGAACTCGTCAAACTCCGTACTCATATACTCGCCACCTCGGTCCGACCAAGTGCTTTGATATGATTACCGGTTTGTTTCTCGACTGTGGCCTTGAATTCCTGGAATTTCTCAAAGGCCTCGGATTTATGTTTCATTAAGTATACATAACCATACCTAGTATGATCATCTCAGAACGTAATGAAATATTTATATCCATCACGTGTCGCTTCTAAAGCACCACATACGTCGGTATGGATTAATCCCGATTTATTATCGGCTCTTTCAAAAGTCCTCGTGAAGGGGACTTAGTCATTTTGCCTTTAAGGCAAGATTCACAAGTAGAAAGGGATCCGATCCCAATGGACCCATAAGTCCATCTTTTTCCATCTTGTAAACCTTGGTCGACCAATATGACCAAGTCTAAGATGCCATTTCAAAACTTGATTGGTTTCATCCCTACCACGTTTTCTAGTCATAGTATTCACAACTACTTTGTTGCTTGAGATTTAGATGATACAATCCATTCAACAATGTTGCAGTACCCACTAGTTTATTTCTAAAATAAATTTTGGCAGAACCATCACCAATGAAAAATGAAAAGCCTTTTCGGTCCATGACCGAATGGATACAATGTTTTTGTGCCCCTTGGGCAAAACAAGTACATCTTCTAAAGTCAAAACAAAGCCGGATTCTAAACCCAAAAGAAGTGATCCTATGTCGGTCGCCTCGACACTATGCCCGCTTCCGACCGTGATCATAACTTCTCCAGCTCCAAGCTTCCTACTTTGTTCCAGATCCCGATTCACGGTACAAATATGAGAACTAGCACTTAATCCAAGATCCAGAAGTAGAAAATACAAAGAGAACAATTTGTTTCCAAAACTAAAAGTTACTCAGACTAAGTGCCATGAAGAATCGGACAGTCTCTAGCCCAAAGGGCCCACTCACCGCACTTGAGACAAGCATCCTTCTTCTTCTTGTTCTTTGGAACCATCGGGGCCTTGCCCTTTCCCTTAAGGTCCTTAGCTTGTGGTCCACCCGCTTCTTGGTCTTTTTCTTCTTATTCTTTGACTTAGAAGTCCGAAGAAATCACAAGTGCACTCCTTCATCCGCGGGTCTTCATCCGAGACCGAGCGGTCACCAGCTTGTTCATTAGCCCACTAAATTACATGCAATCTCATTGCGGTTGAAGTTCATAACAAACTGTGAGAAGGAATCGGAGAGACTGTAGGATAAGGTCGGTTTGGAGAGAAGTATCCATTTTAAAATCAAGAGCCTCCAATCTCTCGATCATGGATATCATTTTGAGGACGTGTTCCCCAACTTTCTCACCTTCCTTCATCCTTGCACCGATTTGCTTGGATATCTCATATCTAGCGATTCTGCACGTGCTCACCATAAAGCTCGGTTAAGTGAGATAGAATCGCCAGCGTAAGTCATTTTCTCATGAGCTCTCTGAAGCTCATTAGACATGGAAGCCATCATATAAGCACGGACTTTCATGTCATCCTTAACCCACTTTTCGTGGTTTTCAATCTCTTCTGATTGGCTCGAGTCCGCATAGGAGGCGCCGAATGTCCGTCTCCAAGACGTATCCCGGTGCCTCTATACCGAGGACAATCATCGATTGCGGAGCCAATCCACAAAGTTAGGTCCCATTAAGGTGTTCTTTTCGAGTAGAATTGCGAGTCGATTCATTGTCATATTGAGATTTGTCTCGCATTAAGTATAACAGTTAATTAGTGACTCATTCAATTATATTCGAGTATAGAATTTAAGGTCTTTTCTATTCTTGTTACCCAGCTCCCACTATTTTTATCGGAATAACACACTCCCATGTGATATCCTAAGTATCGTCGCTCTACTTCATAGTGGTGATCGAGTTCTTTATAAATCTTAATAGAGGGCAACCGAATGTGTTTCTAGTCTATTAATTTTCATAAAGTGGTGTCCAACACCAACCCATCTAATGGATGATTCGATCTTCTTTTACCCTTGTTCACTCCCCTCAACCTATACGATTTCTATGGTTCGTGAACAAGTTAACTTTATACCATCGACGCAAATCGGGCCACAATTGAATCTTATCCGCAACCTATCGTTTCTAGGGATAAAATTTGCTCCAACCGAAGGCATCCAATGTGCTCTCGGTAATTTATCCGTCCTCCCGAACGACTACCCCGATAACTCTAAGCATAGCACATCCGGTTTGGATTTCAATTTCGAAAACTCGATGGAGGGAAGGAAAACCTTGAAACCTTATAAACTTAATTATTTATAGTGGGAGAATTTTCGCGATTAACGTTACACTTTGCACATTAATCATATTAGCGCGTTTGAGGCATTCATACAATATGAAAAAACCATTCACAACCTAGTTGCTACCAACATGTGGTTCATGGACCGTTCTAGAAAACAAAACTTCGTAATCTAATTACAAGTCTTCGTCTTGAATCTTCGTCTTCTCGAAATGGATCTTCCTCCGGTCTTCGTCATTACATATAAATTTTACATCGAAAATTGCATCCTAGATACAAACATTTCTAGTAAAATAAATAGGCTCAAACGGCCTTTACAACCCAATCGAATAAAACGAGCGATTCAAATCTAAGTCCACGAACCACATCCCCATTCAAAAGCATTCATCCAATAAATACTATATAAATGGAAAGCGTAGAGATACATTGATCCAATCAACAATATGAACCGATCCAATCGATTCACACAATCGAATTTGATAACGTTCAAAATAATTCTACGACCATAAATATCCCAATTAATCAAATTTCCCTTATAAAATGAAATACCATAAATCATTTTAATCATATTAAATCCAATTTAACATGGGAGATTAATTTTCAAGAATACACGAAAAATCGAGCCAGGGTGAAAACGGGCCATGGCCAGGTCACCCTCGGCACTACCTGCGGCGATCACGCTGGCTTGGCCGAGTCACGCTCGGAAGAATCCGGCCAGACACGACCGAGTCCTAGGACACGGTCGGGTCGCCTAGCGATGACTTGGTAGATCGCCGACACGGCCGTGTCATCCAGACACGGTCGAGTCACTTCGGCCGACACGCCCGTGTCTCCCGACACGGCCGGTCTCAGTGCAGGCCTGGCCACATCGCCGGGACACGACCGTGTCACCCAGGACACGGTCGAGTCATTCTCGGCCAAAATACCCTTTTTGTCCAAAAAGTTGTCCGACAACGATTCGGGGCTAGATTTTCGACCGGATATCCAATATCAATATTTTACGACTTTCATATCTTCAATATAAATCATATTTCCCAGAAATTTAAGATTTATATTTAGACATAAACTTACGAAAAATACAATTATTACGAACGAAAAACATATACCACGATTATGACTAAAATGATTCCAAATCATTCACCATCTAATCGAGCATTCCAAATGCCAATATCGTATATACGATCGCAAGACCTACGCTCTGATACCACTGTTGGGATTCGGTGCCTAAAACGAATGCCCAGCGGAAGCGGTAAAACGAAAATTAATTCGATCCGAATCCCTACGAGGATCGATCGAGCTACGTATATACGAATATCAAAAACGAAAAGCAAGAGTCGTAAGAAACTAACCCTCAAAGTCCGTTGATTAAATGGTAACCTTCTCTTGAGCTATTCCCCAAGCTTTAGTTTGATCTCTACGAGTTCAATCCGCTCCAAGCCCTTGAACGATCCAACGCCGAAAGCACCGCGTCTCTACTTGCCACGCGCCGGAAAAACGAACGGAATGACAACACCTTGCTATCCTCCGAGGATACGGCTAGAGCTAGGTGATGAAGCTTGTTATAGATATTAATATCACTCTAAGTGTATGAATATCTATCTCTCTCAATATTTCCTCACAAAATATCTCTAAGAAGTTGTGAAGAAGATGAATGAAGAAGATGAATAATGAAGATGATGAAGAAGACTTCTATCTCTCTCTCCTCTTCAACCTCACGTTGGAAATGGAATCAAGTAAGTTGGAGAGTTTGTCAAAGACATCATCTTATATTATTTCCACTCTCATGTTTACAACTCATGTAACATGAAGTCTTGTCCCACCAAGTCATTATCATCACTTAATAAATGGAAGAAAAGACAATGGGAAAGTGGGTGGAAGCATAATGGGGCGGCTATCATGAAAAACGAATGAGTTCGGTTCGTTTCGACTCCGTGAGTCCAAACAGATAAACTCGATTCTGCTCCGATGTATTTGTGTCGATTAATTAATCCAATTAATTAAACATATCAAACACAAAATAACATAATTAATTTCTCCAAGAAATAATTATATTCATGAATTAAATTAATCACCCAAAGGATATATTTAATCCATTAAGCCGTAAATCAATTTATCCGATAAATCGATTTAAACATCCAATGTCCCAAATTTAGATATCCAATATCCAATATTCATAATGAGAGAATTAGCTCAATTCATTCCGTCAATCCTAATGCGCGACTCGGTAGGTCCGTCTCGATCAAGAATGGGAGGAACTAAAGAGTAGTAGCACCAACTAGCCAGCCTGGTGGCCTACACTGTACCCCGACTAAGAACGAATGATTGGGATCATTCAAGAACCATTCTGTCGTGAATACCAGAATACGTATAAACCCTTCTTTCAAATGTCCCGATCAAGTTATAGGGTCACGGCCACCAAACCCTATCTCATACTTGACGCTCTGCATGCGTTAATGCAAATCGAGATCATCGAGCTGTCGTGTATCTAATACAACTAGCTCCAATGCTTTGGCCAAAGACTTATGATCTCATCTGCTAATAACCGCATAGGACATATAACCCGCTCACTAACGGGAGAAAGAATTCTATCTTGGTATTCGATAGGACACGCTACTTGCCCGTTAAGATGCACGTCGAGGTTGACCCCCGCCTTCCGGTTTACAGGGTCGAACTACTCTAATGAAAATCTTGACGTCACAAGCACATGCCTACTAAATCCTCAAGTCGAAGGTTCACGAATACCTATCACAACCTTTCGATTCCGTCATTGACTGTCCCGGAGTGAAATCCATGTGACGAATCGAGGGTGAGTCGGTTCGAGTACACTAATCCAATTAGCATACCTATAACGTGTGCTCCCACTAACCATTAGTGTTCGACAGACACTCTCCATGTCAAAGAACACGTCATACAAGTCTTCACATAAACTTAACGCCCAGTCAAGTTTCATTGACTTGCGAACGATTAAGTATTTGAGCTATAACCTTTCCAGTGCCGACCCCCTTATCCAATAAGGAGTGGAACGTTTTGCTCTCAAATACACGGACTAGTTTCTATATGTTTATTTACGAGTTAGGAATGCCAGTAACTACCAGTAAATAAAGAAACATTCATTTGCCTTATATAAATGGTTTACATAATTACAAGTACAATGCCCTCTCTCAACAACCTCTGAGTGGCATTCGAGGGCATACTCCTAACAGTATAAACCAATGAGTAGCTAATCTTTCTTTCTAGGGGAAGGGGGATTTATATTAGGTTATATATTGAGTATTTGATTGATTTACACTATTTTTAGGACTAATTGGTTTAAATAGAGATTGATCATATCCTATTTTTACTAATGAAACCTTCTTGATTGATTGTTGAGTGAATTGGAAACATATCTTTTCAATCTATCAAGTGTTAATCTTGTTATTAACATCTTAAGATTGCGAAAGTGGTTAAGACACCATTGAATACAAAGTTATGAGGTGAAAAGTTGATTACTCGATGAACAACATTTATCCTAAAAATAGTCAAGTTAAAGAAATGACAGGACTAATTGGTTTAAATAGAGATTGATCATATCCTATTTCTACTAGTGAAACCTCCTTGATTGATTGTTAAGTGTATTGGAAACACATTTTTTCAATCTATCAAGTGTTAATCTTGTTATCAACATCTTAAAAAAGCGAAAGTGATTAAGACACCTTTGAATACGAAAGTTATGAGGTGAAAAGTTGATTACTCGATAAACATTCATTTTTCTTTTATATCCATATAAATCAATTCATATACTTAATTAAAAACCTAATTTAATGAACTTGTAATCCCCTAGATTTTATAAATTTCCAACTCATTTTAATTCTATTCATTTTCACTAGTTAAAAATAGTCTATTAAAAATAGTCTTTATATAAATAGTCTACTAAAAATAGTCTATTAAAAATAGTCTTAATATAAATAGTCTAGTAAAAATAGCCTTATTAAAAATAGTAGTATTAAAAATAGTCTAGTATAAAAATAGTTTTATATAAAATAGTAGTATTAAAAATAGTCTAGTTAAAATAGTCTTATTAAAAATAGTCTTATTAAATATAGTTTGGTTTAAAAAATAGTGCATTTAATTTAGTTAATATTTAAAAACCCAATAATCTATTTTAGAATATTTTAGTATTTATTTCTCTCAATTTGTAACAAAATATTATACGAAGCCCTGCTGAGCAATCCTCGAGAGAAAAGACCTTGGTAGAACTTACCACAAACTACTTCTACCTCGTATATATTTGCGAGCGACTCAAACACTGCTATTTTTAGGATAAGTTTTTGTCGATCAGGGATCGAGGGAATCGAGGAATCAAGAAGAAGCAGAAAACACCAAGGAGCAGAGAGCGGAAGCTAGAGAACGGAGAAATCCAAGTTCTTCATCTGCATTTGATTTTTATGCTTTCTTTAATTCTTTGTGTATTTTTATTTTCTAGCATGTCAGGCTAGAACCCTATTCTAGGATTTTGATGAAACTGAGGTTTTGACGAATTAACTTTTGATTATGATTTATTAAAATATAAGTTTCCTTTCTTATTGAGTTTTCCCCAATTATTCTTAATGCTTTCAATTGTGTGGCCTATAATTGAATTGTTTTGATTACGCAACTCGAATCGGGAGAGGAGAGTTGGTAGGAAAAATTGGTGAGAACCGTTTTATCTTGCGAGATAGGAATATACTCATAGGAATTATGTGGCCTTTCTGGAGATTTCGTACTTTTTGCCTATTGTCGAATTAATTCACCTAGGAATAGAGTGTGTTATTCGCCTTAAAAAATTCTATTGACCTCGGGAGAGGCGGTAGAGTATTTTAGCAATCTTCGCCTTCAGTAAATGGGGAATTCATTAAATTCATATAATCAAGAGTAATTCGGATAAACCGAGGTGGATTCACAATCCTAGATTAATTCCTTATTTGAGTTTCTTTCTCCGAGCAATCATTTTCATTATTTATTTTTGTATTAATTTTCTTTAATTATTCTTGCACCTCCAATTTCAATCGTTCAGATAAAATTAGAATACTCATAAATCGGTAGTTAGTAAATCAGTCCTCGTGGGAATGATATCTTACTCATCTCTTTATTACTTGTTTACGACAACGTGCACTTGCGTTCACCGAATTTCGCAACAGGATGAGATTTCTATTAGCTGGGGCGACTATTCCAGGCTGAAGACTATTACAGTGGGAGTCGTGCAGTTAAAAGTTAATGATATGATTCTAGTCCTAAATAATGTGTTATTAGTGCCTGATTTTAGAATGAATTTAATTTCAGTTTTTAAATTGCGTTGTGAAGGATATTCAGTTTCTTTTGAAGATAATGCAGTTATTAAAAAAATGGTGAATATGTTTTCACAAGTACTTATAATGAAGGACTTTATATAATTAATGATGCACCAGCTCCCTTGCATAATTATAAATCACTTAATTCTTTGACTATTCCTATTAAAAGAAAAGAACCTTCGAGCATAAATCAAACATATTTGTGGCATTTACGATTGGGTCATATTAACCTTAGAAGGATTCAAATATTGGTGAGCGATGGCCCATTAGATTCGCTCCAAGTTGAGTCATTCCCAATTTGCGAATCTTGTCTAGAAGGGAAAATGGCTAAAAGGGCTTTCCAAAGCAAATGAAATCGTGCACAAAATGTATTGGAATTAGTACACACCGATGTATGTGGTCCAATGAACATCAAGGCTGAAACGGAGAAGCATCATGGATAGAGTATCAAGTCACTGCGATCTGATCGTGGTGGCAAGTATCTTAGTGGAGAGTTTCTGGATTTCTTGGCACATGAGGGATTACTTCCCAGCTCACTGTGCCTGGTACACCACAACAAAATGGTGTTGCTGAACGAAGGAATCATACTTTATTAAAGATAGTTAGGTCAATGATGAGTTATTCTGATTTGCCTATTTCATTTTGGGGATATGCCTTGGAAATAGCGGCGTACATTCTAAACTTGGTGCCTTCGAAATCAGTTCCAGAAACACCCATAGAACTGTGGAATGGGCGCAAGCCCAGTCTAGGACATGTTCGGATTTGGGGTTCACCAGCACACATGCTGAATAAGGAAGATGATAAGTTGGCATCTCGTACAGAAGTACGAGTGTTTGTAGGATATCCGAAGGGAATGAAGGGTGGCTTATTCTACAGTCCTAACGATCAGAAGGTTATTGTTAGCACAAATAACCGGTTCTTCAAGTAGGACTATGTAATAAGCCACAAGCCTAGGAGTGAGGTCATTATAGAAGAACTAAGGGGCGAGATTTCGACAATACCAATCGTACAAACACCTAGTGTACTGTAATACTCGCAATTCGATTTCTGGTAATTTTATTTTTTGGCGGAAGTCCATTTTGACGACTCGCTCATGACTGTTTCGTCATTTCGAGAATGATTAATTCTGCACTTTTTGTCATCCGAGTTCGTTTCGGTATCGTTTTGTTGAGTTCCGTGTTCTTAAGCGGCTTTTCCGCACTTGAGTTCGATTCCTGCGAATCTCGTCCGAAACTGTTGTTTTGAGTTTCTCGTAAGTTCACTTAATGTTATTATTCATGTTGCGAGTTTTGGTTTGGTGTTTCGATCACGTATCGTGTATTTCGGACGTTTTGGGCCATTTTCGTAATTTCCCAAAATTTTGGGGTAATTACTTCCGTTGTCGAATTTCGAGCCTTCGGCTGGTCGGAATCGTGTGTTCTCTTAGCTCTTAGATTCGTCTTTGCGAGTACGTCGTAACCGTACCTTCGATTTATATTCAGGTTCGGGTTTCGGGGTCGTCGGGCCGTCGGAGTGGCCACGGCCGGAGCAGGGCCTGGCCTGGCCGAGTTACGGCCGTAAGGTGCCGGTTACGGCCGTACGTGCTCGGCAGGCATGGCCTAACGATTTCCGGTTAAGGCCGTAAGGGCCAAGAGTTACGGTCGTATGGCACTTGGCAGCTTCCGGACGAATGCCGGTTACGGCCTTAAGGACGTGCCGGGTACGGCCGTAAGTGCCGAGTTACGGTCGTAAGTCCCTATCGATTACGGCCGTAAGCGACCGGCAGGCGCTGGGCGGGTTTGGATGAATGCCGGTTATGGTCGTAAGGCACTGCCGGTTACGGCCGTAAGGCACTGCCGGTTACGGCCGTAACCCTGCCAGCTATATATAGCCTGGGCACGGCCAGACTTCATTTTTACTCGTTTTTCTCCTTTTTTCGGTGGCTGGCGACGGGAGGCTCGGGAAATCGAGTTCTTGGCCAATTCTAATCAATTCCAAGACGTTTTGAAAGATTCTTGTTGATTATATCATCATCCAATCCGTGTGTTTCGTCGAATCAAGGTATATTTCTTTATTTTCCTTCAAGTTGACTTTTTGGAGAATTTGTTCTTGATTTCGATTCTAGTCCGATTTTGATACATCGGTTGGTGTATTATGATGTTATTAATCGTGTTCTATGGGTTGTATATCCATATTTCGAGTTTGTTCAACTCGATTAGTGATTCGAGTGTTCTTGGGAGTTATCGAACATTGAGTGTTCGATTAAATGTTCGAATTAGTTCCCTTCATTAGTTTGTTGGGATTTCCGTTGTTTTGGACTTGATTCTCATCGTAACCATGTGTTATTGTTCCTTCCGGAGGTTTATAGGTGTTCGAGGATTCCGATGTTGAATCTCGTTGGTGATTGATGATTCATGTGGTGTTATTCACGTAGTAATTGCGGTGCTATCGCGTTCTTGATAGTTCTTGATAGTATTCGGGAGTTCGGGGCCGTTCGACCATATTTCATCCATCGTCTTGTTGCGATTGTATTTTCGAGGCAAGTACCTTGTCCATACAATTCTTGTTTTGTGAATATGATAATTGGTGATCGTCTTTATGTGTTTGTTTGATTATTTGAAATGAGTTTTCAAAAGATTCGGCTAGCCTCGTTAAAGGCTCACTTTCAAAACGCATGTGTTTTGTAAATTGTGTGGGTTGTAAGTGACTACGTGAATCCTTTGGATATGTTTGGTGTTGACGTTGCGCTTGATAATGCGTGTGTACGTATATTGCTTCTTTTCGGTGCGTTATGGTTTGACGTGGTGTTTTGCTAAATGTTTGATGCCTCTTGACGAATTGTTTGGATATCCTTGGTGTGATATGTTACTTGTGCTTGATTATTTCGCGGCCAGCTCGGGAGGGTCCGATGGGGCCTCGGGTGGGATTCGTGGCTTCATCCCGGTCTTAGGTGACGTGTGGTGCTTGATTATTTCGCGGCCAGCCTGGGAGGGTCCGACGGGGCCTCGGGTGGGATTCGTGGCTTCGTCCCGGTCATAGGTGACGTGTGGTGCTTGGTTCATGTGTATGTTTTGTGAATGTGTTTGCTCACCTCGGGAGGGTTCGACGGGGCCACGGAGGGAGTCCAATGGTTTCGCCCTGTATTCACGAGTGAAACTTCACGGGTGCGTGTGTATGTTTTATGTCCATCGAGGACGCGTGACGTGAGTTTTAACATTGTGTATTGTTAGTGGTTTTCTATTTGCGAAAACAAAACCTTTGGGCTGTGATCCCTGTTGATTTTGGAAAGAGAAGGATTCGGTAATCCTAAATTGTTTTCTATTAAAACTCTCGATGGCATTTTAAACTGTTTTATAAATTGTTTCCCTTTATTTGTGATCTTTCAGTTTTGGAATGTTTACCCAAACTCTTGCCTCGGGAAATACTTTTCGTTACGTTTGGATCTTTGAGGATCCCTGGTTATTATTGTTCTTGGCACTTGTATTGTATGGCTCGTATTTTTGCACTTTGTATTTGCACTAGCAAAACAATAGAGTTTTGCTAACCCCCGAGTATTCGGGGGTGGGGGGGTGGATGTCTGTTTTTGCATTCAGGTTTTGGGAGCATAACACAGGGTCGGCATGAAAGATGATGAAAGATGAATGATACTAATCACACGAGGACCCGTATGATGTCATTGGTCAAGTTGTATTTTATTTTCAGTGCAGTATTCTTTCCCATTGTACGGGAGTGTGTTGTATTCGACCCCTGTGTGGGCATGTAATGTATTTGAGTTGTATGTATTTATTGAAAGACCAAATCGGTCTACGGAGTCATTTTAGCCTTAAAGGCATTGTTGAGATGTTCTATGTTCTTACCAGCCTGGTAGATCCTTGAGGAAAGGTTATACAGCGTGTAATATCCCTGAGCGGATTGGGGGTGTTACATAAATGGTATTGGAGCTTAGGTTGTGGAAACCTAGGCTGTCGGGTCAGTGGTGTCTGTTGAGTTTTGTCTCGTCCGATTTTGTCTGACTGAGTCGTGTCACGACGCGTCGTCTGAGTTTGTTGGCCGTGATTAGTATCGTGGGGCGATCATCATCTTCGTGCGACCTGTGGATATAAGTCTCCCTTCTTTGTGTTTGTACCTCGTCTCATGCGAGTTACAAGTATGATTATGAGCTAATTGACGAAATACTCTTATGGATTTTGATTTCGTGATATGTGGTTATTTGACTCTCATATTTTGTTCATATGAGGAGTAGTGTTGCTGGATTGTGCATGTTGGACTGTATTTCTTTTATCCGCTGCGTGAGTTCTTTTGTAATGGCTTTCGGTATTTTACCGACTGAGTTTTATTTCGAAAACCAATTCCTTTAACCGAGTTTTGGCATTATGGCCTTGATCGTTTTGGCGAAATTCTTATGACGGTATTTAGTATTTTGTAAATGGCTTTTGTGAGTTTTTGTAATATTACCGTCATCGGTCTTTTTGGCGTTTTTGTAAATGGTTTTTAGGCTGGTGGGTTCCGGCGCGGGACCCACGACGCTATAATGTTCCGTGTAATTACCTGAAATTTTTGGGCATTCTAGCCCATTGAATTATCTTTGAAAACCTTGAGTATCTTAGAAAATAAATTTCGAGACGTACTTTTAAAATGAATTATTTTCTCGTGGTACATCTAAGGTGCCATAATATGTTTCAAAATTCTTCTACCTCGAGGACCAAAATATTTTGAGACAGTTTCAATGTTTTAAAAACACTTTTACTTACACCCGAGAGTCGAATATTCTGAAAGTTTTTCACTAAGAGAAAGTGTCCTCATTTTTATCAAATGCGAAATGGTTCTCCAAAGTCTCGACAATGATGTTTGTTCAACTTTTTGTAAAATGATACTCAAGATCAACTGATGTTTCCAAACTGTTTTCAAAAGGTGGTTTTCGTTTTTAAAACCCATCATTTCCTGCTTGTGGTCGGAGAAGGTTTGTATGATGTTGGTATTGTTGTTAGGGTGTTAGCCCTCCGAATTGTGATTGAATTGGTGGTGTGAACGTTGAGTCGTTCGCCACGCATATGTTTTGTTAGCCCTTTGTGGGAGGTGTGATGATGATCTTTAATGTTGTCATTTCGTGGTGGCTTGCGTGTCATCGCACCTGTGTGAGCTGTTAAAGCTTGGTTTTTTGTGCGTTTATGCACATGGGTGATTGTTTCATGATGTTGTGATTGTGTGCCGGCTATTGTTCTGGCCATTGTAATCATCGAACGATGCCATTGTTGTTGTGATTTTTGTATGCGTTGACATGTTATGCTGAGTTGGCATCTCCGGTATGTTGTTTTGCGGTGTTATGTTCCATTGTATCTAGCATCTGTATTTTCGGTATGCCGAGCCGAGGCATTTCAACCGTGATGTGCTAGGGGAATGTACGTGCAATTTGTCCTTCCTCGCCTGTGACGCATTTCAAGTGCGGACTCGAGGGACATCATGTTCAGTTTTGTGAGTTGATTACCGAGCCTTCCGAGGCACGAACTTGAGCACTGATATCAGGACCTACTCCGAGGAGTCCCTGAGGGGCATGGTCTATCAGTTGTATGTTATGTTATTTCCTTACCTTGTTGTTCCGAACTTCAGAAATTAAGTTCTTTTATTCGAAGTGGATCGGATTTGGAACTTCTGTGTTTTCGACTCTGTCGACTCATTTATGTTCGTTAACATTTTCTGAACTTGCCGTGCCCCTTGTTTTTGTTGATCGAACGAGAGTGGTATTGTTTCGGAATTATTCGTTTGTCATTGTGACTTTTCAATTGCTATTCCCGTTCCTGTGGATCTTATGTGAGTACACATCTTGTTGTTTTCAGCGGATCATGCTTTGTCTCGAGTCGAGATGTGAACCTCGGAGTTGTCGGTTGAACCTTATTGTTCTTCGTGATCCGCACATGATTGTTCGATTTTTGTTGTCTCGATCGTTGTGGTTCGATCATTGATTATTCAGTTTTTGTTGACCTCGTTTTGTGATTGTTAGCATTCAGACTCCTTCCTAATTTCCTTAAGTTCGGGAAATTAGTATCGTTTCCGATCTTCCAACCCTTGGGCGGTGGATTCCGTATTTATTCAGCGATTGGCTCGCATGTTGATTGATGTACCGTTAGGTTGGTCAATCGTGTTGATTTTCGTTCATTGTGTTTTGCGATTATTCGGGTAATCGACTTGATTGTATTATCTGTTTGATGACGCTTGTCACTTGTTGGTTTTAATATGTCTCTACCGGTGGCGTTGTGTTGGTCGTCGTGGAGCGTGTTTTCACACCGTATATTCCTTTGTGTTGCTTGTAACGTTTCGCCGTTGGGCATAAGTTACACGTTTCTTGTGTATCTCTTTGAGTTTTCCTAGTGGGATATTGCACCTTCCTACTTATTTTAAGTTTCGGGACGAAACTTATTTTAAGGAGGGTAAAATGTAATACCCGCAATTTCGATTTCTGGTAATTTTCTTTTTTGCGGCAGTCCATTTTGACGACTCGCTCATGACTGTTTCGTCATTTCGAGAATGATTAATTCTGCACTTTTTGTCATCCGAGTCCGTTTCGGTATCGTTTTGTTGAGTTCCGTGTTCTTAAGCGGCTTTTCCGCACTTGAGTTAGATTCCTGCGAATCTCGTCCGATACTGTTGTTTCGAGTTTTTCGTAAGTTCATTTAATGTTAGTATTCATATGCGAGTTTTGGTTTGGTGTTTCGATCACGTATCATGTATTTCGGATGTTTTGGGCCATTTTCGTAATTTCCCAAAGTTTGGGGTAATTACTTCCGTTGTCAAATTTCGAGCCTTCGAGTGGTCGGAATCGTGTGTTCTCTTAGATCTTAGATTCGTCTTTGCGAGTATGTCGTAACCGTACCTTCGATTTATATTCAGGTTCGGGTTTCTGGGTTGTCGGGCCATCGGAGTGGCCACGGACGGAGCAGGGCCTGGCCTGGCCGAGTTACGGCCAGGTGCGATTCACGGCCAGATGCTCGGCGAGCATGGCTCGACGAATGCTGGTTACGGCCGTAAGGGCCGAGAGTTACGGCCGTATGGCACTGCAGCTTCGAACGAATGCGGTTACGGCCTGTAAGGACTGCCGGCACGGCCAAAGTGCCGAGTTACGGCCGTAAGTCCTCGCTTACGGCCGTAAGCGATCGGCAAGCTGGCGTTGGACGAATGCGGTTATGGCCGTAAGGCACCGCTGCGATTACGGCGTAACCTGCCGCTATATATAACTGGGCTCGCCGCATTTCATTTTACTCGTTTTCTCCTTTTTCGGTAATTGGCGACTGGAGGCTCGGGAAATCGAGTTCTTGGTCGATTCTAATCAATTCCAAGACGTTTTGGAAGATTCTTGTTGATTATATAATCATCCAATCTGTGTGTTTCATCGAATCAAGGTATATTTCTTTTTTTTTTATCAGTAAATAAATTTGATTGATCAAAAGGGCATACAGTAAACTGTATGTTCTACATAGCCACGAAGGTGGCCCAAAATTCCAGAAAACAAACTCCCTAAAAAGTCAGGCGACTTAGATGGGTAAAACCCGCCCAAGTGGAGAAATAATCTCCTAACCTGACCTTTAATCTGCATATTACATCAATCATATATCAATCAACTAGGATTACATTGGAAACGAAAAAGTGATCCTACATCCATTGTTTCTTGGCCTTGGTCTTGTTACCTTTCCGAGCTTCTTTATGTATCAATCGATCCCGAAATTTAACATCCGGGAGGGACACCCCCTTAAGATTACACGGTCCAACTTGAAGCTTGACAATACGGGTTTTATTCCCCATGGTTTCTACTTGGGCATATTCGGTTTCATCCGAGGCAATAGAGTCCGTGTGGGAACCAACAAAATTTGGGGCCTCAGGCACACTAGAGGTAGAATTGCTTTCTTGACAAGGAGTAGCCGGACTTACAACAATAGTTTTACAAGCATTAGCCTTGAGACTAGAGATGCACATCACTGTGTTAAACCCTAAAGTTGGGCAGGCATTCGGGAACAGTGAGTGATCCGCGGTATGACCCTCAGGAGGCGAAGGGCAATTGGCAGACTTATCCTCAACAGTCCGCTTAGCTTGTGCTGGATGGGAAAGTGGCAAAAGCAGACTAGAGTTCCCCGCGGCTGGTGGGCAGTCAGCCCGCGGGATATCCGTTGTTGCCTTACTGCTATTCCCCTCCTTGATCTTGCATAAATCGGTTGAATGTCCAATATGGCTACAAGCATGACAAAATCTTGGAACAAACTCATATTCAATCTTCTGCTGGAAAGAGATACCCCTAGTGTCGATTATCTCAACAGACTTCAACAAATCCTTAGAGACGTCAACGTCGACAAGGACCCTAGCATATGCGATTCGTTGCATAGTTTTGGGGAGCTTGTCGTTAACAAATGAGTGCCAACTCTGGAAGCTATGCGGCTCAGAATTTTTGGACTCCAACACTCGAGTGGCAGGTTCGGCAAAATCACCCAGACGGGTGCTGATCTGATGCCATCTTCACCAAACTTAAACCATGCTGGTAGCTCTTTAAGGAGCAAAGTATGCCCCCCAGCCGAGTAAGGGCCTCCGCTACTTACCAAATCTCGGTCTTCCCTCGATTTAAAAACAAACGTGATCCAACCATTAACATTGTGAATTATTTCATGTTGGACATTCCAGGAGGCACACAACTCTTGTAGTCTAATTTTCCCTGGGTGACGAGTAGGAAAATATCCCACAAGGGCAGGTCCGAAGCAACTTTCTACGTCCCGAACCTCATCCGTTGAAATGCAAATGCATTCCTCTAATGTCGGTTCCAGAATTAGCTTGTGCCCAGATTCCGGGTTCCTATTATTTCTCACGAGATCAGCATAGGTTGGGTCATAATCTGCTTTGCTATACTTCTTCTCGGGCCCAAGACCTGCTGTCTTGAAAGCAGCTTTCTGACTTGGATTCTTCTTCGATTCAGAGAAATCATTAAGCAGTTTAGGAGCAGTAATCGGAGCAGCCGCTTGAAAGGTTGTCTCTGACGGAATCAGGTTGCTTCACACTTTTGTTCCTGCTAGGCAATCCATCAAGCACCTCGCGTGCAAGAACAGGTGCAGAAGGAATAATGCCCAAGTCTATCTTACGTTCATCCGAGTCAGAACCAAGTGAGGAATTTTCTACCTCCCGACTGGATTTATTACCAGTTACAGCAACACTACTCACATCAACCTCAATTAGAGACGGATTAGCCATTTTACCTGAAGTGGAGTAGGGGACATCGAGAATCGCCAAAGGGCTGAAGGCAATCCGCTTCCCTTTAACCTTTGCTTTCCGACCACCCACGACAGCTAATCATGATGGTGAAGCTCGATCGCCTGAGATTAAGTGATTCCGAGCCACCAAATGAATCTGGCGGTGGAGGAATACTAGACAACGAAAGTGGGACAAGAGAAATTGCAAAGGGACAAAGGAAACACAGAATCACGATACTAGATTTAGAAAGACAAATCGAGAGGTTCTGCAGTAAGTGCCTGGAGGGATGAAATCGCCCAAGAGAGCATTTCTTCAGCTCGTGCGTGACTGAGAGCTCTGACTGAGATCTCTTTCAAGATTCTATCAAAGGTATATTTTTTGATTCTCCTTCAAGTTGACTTTTTGGAGAATTTGTTCTTGATTTTGATTCTAGTCCGATTTTGGTACATCGGTTGGTGTAGTGCGATGTTATTAATCGTGTTCTATGGGTTGTATATCCATATTTCGAGTTTGTTCAACTCGATTAGTGATTCGAGTGTTCTTGGGAGTTATCAAACATTGAGTGTTCGATTAAATGTTCGAATGAGTTCCCTTCGTTAGTTTGTTGGGATTTCCGTTGTTTTGGCCTTAATTCTCGTCGTAACCATGTGTTATTGTTCCTTCTGGAGGTTTATAGGTGTTCGAGGATTCCGATGTTGAATCTCATTGGTGATTGATGATTCGTGTGGTGTTATTCACGTAGTAATTGCGGTGTTATCGCGTTCTTGATAGTGTTCGGGAGTTCGGGGCCGTTCGACCATATTTCTTCCGTCGTCTTGTTGCGATTGTAGTTTCAAGGCATGTACCTTGTCCATACAATTCTTGTTTTGTGAATATAATAATTGGTGATCATCTTTATGTGTTTGTTTGATTATTTGAAATGAGTTTTCGAAAGATTTGGCTAGCCTCGTTAAAGGCTCACTTTCAAAATGCGTGTGTTTTGTAAATTATGTGGGTTGTAAGTGACTACGTGAATCCTTTAGATATGTTTGGTGTTGATGTTGCGCTTGATAATGCGTGTGTACGTGTATTGCTTCTTTTCGGTGCGTTATGGTTTGATGTGGTATTTTGCTAAATGTTTGATGCCTCTTGACGAATTGTTTGGATATCCTTGGTATGATATATTACTTGTGCTTGATGATTTCGAGGCCAGCCCGGGAGGGTCCGACGGGGCCTCGGATGGGATTCGTGGCTTCGTCCTGGTCCTAGGTGATGTGTGGTGCTTGATTATTTCGCGGCCAGCCCGGGAGGGTCCGACGGGGCCTCGGGTGGGATTCGTGGCTTCGTCCCGGCCCTAGGTGACGTGTGGTGCTTGGTGCATGTATATGTTTTGTGAATGTGTTTGCTCACCTCGGGAGGGTTCGACGGGGCCACGGAGGGAGTCCAATGGTTTCGCCCTGGTTTCACGAGTGAAACTTCACGGGTGCGTGTGTATGTTTTATGTCCGTCGAGGACGCGTGACGTGAGTTTTAACATTGTGTATTGTTAGTGGTTTTCTATTTGCGAAAACAAAACCTTTGGGCTGTGACCCCTGTTGATTTTGGAAAGAGAAGGATTCGGTAATCCTAAATTGTTTTCTATTAAAACTCTCGATGGCATTTTAAACTGGTTTGTAAATTGTTTCCCTTTATTTGTGATCTTTCGGTTTTGGAATATTTACCCAAACTCTTGCCTCGGGAAGTACTTTTCGTTACGTTTGGATCTTTGAGGATCCCTGGTTATTATTGTTCTTGGAGCTTGTATTGTATGGCTTGTATTTTTGCACTTTGTATTTGCACTAGCAAAATAATGGAGTTTTGCTAACCCCCGAGTATTCGGGGCGGTGGATGTCTGTTTTTGCATTCAGGTTTTGGGAGCATAACACAGGGGCGGTGGATGATGAAAGATGAATGATACTAATCACACGAGGACCCGTATGATGTCATTGGTTAAGTTGTATTTTATTTCCGCTGCAGTATTCTTTCCCGTTGTAAGTAACCAAGGTACTTAGTGCGGATGAGATTACTATTAGCTGGGGCAACTATTCCAGGCTGAAGGCTGTTGCAGTGGGAGTCGTGCAGTTAAAAGTTAATGATAGGATTCTAGTCCTAAATAATGTGTTATTAGTGCATGATTTTAGAAAGAATTTAATTTCAGTTTTTAAATTGCGTTGTGATGGATATTCAGTTTCTTTTGAAGATAATGCAGTTATTAAAAAAATGGTGACGAGTACTTATAATGGAGGACTTTATATCATTAATGCTGCACCAGCTCCCTTGCATAATTATAAATCACTTAATTCTTTGACTATTCCTAATAAAGGAAAAGAACCTTCGAGTATAAATCAAACATATTTGTGGCATTTATGATTGGATCATATTAACCTCAGAAGGATTCAAAGATTGGTGAGTGATGGCCCATTGGATTCGCTCCAAGTTGAGTCATTTCCAATTTGCGAATTCTGTCTAGAAGGGAAAATGGCTAAAAGAGCTTTCCAAAGCAAATGAAATCCTGCACAAAATGTATTGGAATTAGTACACACATGTAACACCCCAAACTAGGCAGATATTACAGTGTCGTGGACCCCCGACTGGGACCCACCAGACGAATGAAAACAAATGAATTAAATAATAAAATTGTAGTACCGAACCACATTATATCGTCAATTACTATGACGAGGAGTTTCATTACAACACACCCAAGATAAATACCGAATACATGTATATTTTATATGAAGATAAAATACACAACACTGAATGAAACGGAGTATCCAAATGGAAATTTGCAGCGGAAAATAAATGACAACAACATGAATGACTGAAAGGATTGGGGCCCCCTACTAGTATCACTGGGACTCCTCGCCATCAAAGTTCTATTCCCGTGCTTTTGCCTTGCCATGTCCTGAAAACAATATCCCCCAACGGGGTCAGTTACACAGAACAACAATCCTCAAGGGTTGAATATACACAATCATGATATATCTCAATTATGAAATATCCTTAGTTATGAATTTAAGCTGGAGAGGAGCATCATAATACGCCCGTAATGTTCTGTGCAAGTGTACAGGATGAGTGCCCGGACACACCAGTCCTTGTACCTAATTAGGCTCACGGAGGTAAATATTATCGTGTGCACAGTCCAATGTATTGGTGAACCCAACACATGACTATCGTGTGCTCGACTAAAAATTCCACACATCCGCACCCGGCCACGCAATATGAACCCAGAAGGTCATATGAACGAGAATGACCATAATGAATATCAATGAATAATAATCCGACAAATTCAAGAATGACTCACCGAGATGAAAATAATAGTGAAGTGGATGATAGCTCAATGAAATGATTGGAACCATCGTTCCTCGTGAATGAAGTGATTATTCGACAATTACAAGTCTCAATACGGTTAATACATTATGAATGAGTTATTATTATGAATGAACAACAACAAAAGGAATGAATATCCTTTTAACCGAGTAAGAATTAACTTACACAATACCGTTGACAAATGTCCTAAATGAGATGTCGGTCGCTCGAACAACCTTGAATAACACAATTACCGACAATCCATTCAACATACGAATCAAACACGATGATAACTAACTCAAAATGTCGATACGACTAAACCAAGTTCATTGGGGCATTATATCAAACACGTTGTGACCAAACTTCGATTGTTTACAACCAAACCTTAACTATACCAATATCAAATTCCCAAAAAGTGTTTCAAACCGACAAAACATCTTCAATACAATCAAAATCCAATATGAATATCCAAATTCGTGATTTCAACAACAACTAATCGAAAACCCCCAAATCCAACTCAATATTCAAAGTGTTCTTGAATAACCTTTCAATAATCCAATGAATATTCATACACACTTGTAATCATACGTACATCTCTTCATACAACATGATTATAACGTCCAAAACATTATATCTCAACACAAAATTGAGATCCAAGATGTTTGAAGAATATTACCTTAGAAGATCCAAATACTTTGATACGATGAACACGCGTTAGATCGACTATCCAAGCTTCACAACAGAATGAAGATGATGAAAACCGAGTACTCAAGTGATTGATGAAGAAAAATCTCTTCCTCAAGCTCTCTCTTGGACAAGGTGAAGAAAATGAGAGAAATGACCTCAAAAACCCGTCCAGGTCCTTATAAAATGCCGAACGTTACGGCCGTAACTCGGCCTACTTACGGCCGTAACATCCCAGGTCAACGGGCTTACGGCCGTAACCAGCCATCTCGTACGGCCGTAACTCGGCTTCGTCCAGAATCTGCCGACGGTCATACGGCCGTACCCACACCGGTCTTACGGGTGTAACTCGCCTCGTCCAAACACCTGCCGACAGCCATACGGCCGTACCCGCACACCCTACGGGCGTAACTCGACCGATACGGCTGTAACCGGCCAAACTTATGGGCATATGAAGCCTTTGTCGAAACTGCCTGGGCACCCTGCTCGACACGTACGGCCATAACCGGCCAAGCCTTATGACCGTACCTACCTCAACTTACGGCCGTATGCCGCAACCCTTACGGCCGTAATCCCTCCTCGTCCGACATTTCCTTCAACCCACGAACACATCTTATGGCCATAGCCTGCCTACCTTACGGCCGTATCTCGTCTTCGGCCAAAACGACCTTAAGCCAACGAATGAATGTTACGGCCGTAATGTATGATTTGTTTCGGCCGTAACTCGTTGCTGGAAATGACGAAAATGCGACAACTCTGTTAACTCGCTACAAACGGTTAATGATCCGACATACAATACTCGTATGAATGTAATTACGTCCAACAACATGCGATAGATGATACTTCCATCATAAGACTACCATTCACGATGATAATGATGATACTCTCATCCTGATCCACAAACGGAGATGAATGACTGATGCACGGTTACAAAATACCAACGATGAACACAAATGAATGAATCATGAATGATGAGTGATTATTAATGAGTGAAAATTACTGAGTGAAAATTACTGATTGATAATTACTGAATGATAATAAATGAATTACAACCAGGTATTACATACTCCCCCCCTTAAAAAGAGTTTCGTCCTCGAAACTAAGGGTCAAACAGCTCGGGATAACTCTCCCGCATACTATGCTCGATTTTCCAAGTACCCTCTTCGATTCCGTGCCTAGACCACTGAATCCTGACCAAAGGAATCGTCTTGTTCCTCAACTGTTTGATTCGTCGCTCTAAAACTCGTATAGGATGATCATCCGCAATCTCGATTCCGCCGAATTGAAGTATGTGACTCGGGTTGGAAACATACTTCCGCAACTGAGAGACGTGAAACACATTATGAATTCGGCTCAACGCCACAGGTAAAGCCAATCGATAAGCCAGACTGCCTACTCGATCCAAAATCTCAAACGGTCCGATGAATCTCGGACTCAACTTCCCCCATTTTCCAAATCAGAAAATACCTCAACTCGGGGATACCTTGACCAACACGTGGTCACTTGTCTCGAACTCTAGTGGTCGACGACGATTATCTGCATTTGATTTCTGTCGACTCTGAGCGGTCAACAAACGACTCCTGATCAAAGCTACCTACTCACGGGCGGCTATAAGCATATCGGGCTCAGTGCCGATTGATTCTGGTAAGTCGTCCCGACACAAAGGAGATCGACAACGATGACCGTACAAGGCCTCGTAAGGTGCCATCTTAATCGAAGCATGCCAAGTATTATTGTACGTGAACTCAATCAATGGTAGTTGGGTTTCCCAATTATCTTTCCAATCGAGAACACATTCCCTCACCATGTCCTCCAAAGTCTGAATAGTCCTCTCTGATTGTGTGTCGGACTGAGGATGAAAAGTTGTGCTGAGATTAAGCTGAGTTCCCATAGCACGATGAACTGATTTCCAAAAATGAGACACGAACCGTCCGTCACGATCAGAAACGATACTTTTAGGAGTACCGTGCAGTCTCATTATCTCTTTAATGAAAAACTGGGCAAGTCTCTCGGGACCCCACGTATCCTTAATCTCAAGGAAATGAGCTGATTTAGTTAAGTGGTCCACAATCACCCAGATTGTATTCATGCCACGATGACTCGTCAGCAAACTCGTGATGAAGTCCATAGAAATATCTTCCCACTTCCACTCTGGGATAGGGAGCGTTTCAGCATACCTGCCGGTCTCTGATGTTCTATCTTAACTTGCTGACAGGTTAAACATCTCGAAACAAATTCTGCGACTTCTCACTTCATATTACTCCATCAGTAATTTTGTTTCAAGTCTTTGTACATCTTGCTGGACCCCGGATGAATGGAGTAAGGGGTAGCATGAGCTTCTCTCAAAATCGAGTTTTTCAACTCGTCATTCGCCGGTACGCATAACAAATTCTTAAATCGCAAAAGTCCATCCTCGTAGACCACAAATCCAGGGGCTTTCCCCTGAACCACATCCTCTCGGATGCGTAACAATGATGGGTCTGAACCCTGATTCACTCTGATTGTCTCCTCAAGTGGCGATGAAATCTCTAACATGCAAAGTTGCCCTTGCACTCGCTGAAGCCAGACCTCGATCTCGGGTCTAAGAAATTCCTGTTGAAGCTCTTTCTGAACTGTTAAACGAGTAGCATTTGCTCCTGAACGGACTTACGACTCAAGGCATCGGCGACAACGTTTGCCTTCCCCGGGTGGTATAGGATCTCAATATCATAATCTTTGATTAGTTTCAACCACCGCCTCTTTCGCATATTTAACTCCTTCTGAGTAAATATATACTTCAAACTCTTATGATCGGTGAATATCTGACAGGTGACGCCATAAAGGCAATGACGCCAAACATTCAACGCGAAAACCACGGCTACTAGCTTCGATCATGGGTCGAATAATTAACTACGTAAGGTCTCAATTGCTATGAAGCATAGGCAGTAACCTTCCCATTCTACATTAATACACATCCAAGACCGTGTCCGGACGCGTCACCATAAACCACGAATCCTTCCATCCCTTGTGGCAAGGAAAGGACAGGTGCTGAAATTAACCAGCTCTTGAGTTCCTCAAAACTCCGCTGACACGCGTCGGACCACGTGTATTTCTTATCCTTTCGAAAAAGGTTTGTCATTGATTGAGCGATTTTAGAAAATCCTTCCACAAATCGCCAATAATAACTGGCTACTCCAAGAAAGCTTCGAATTTCCTTAAAGTTCTTCGGAGGTAACCAATCTCGGATAGCCTCCGTCTTCTGAGGATCAACACGTACACCGTCTAATGAAATTACATGCCCAAGAAACATCACTTCGGACATCCAGAACTCACATTGGGAAAGCTTTCCATAAGGTTGCTCTCGTCTCAACACGTCGAGCACCTGTTGAAGGTGAAACTCGTGCTCCTCTCGATCACGAGAATAAATTAAAATGTCATCAATGAAGACAACCACAAACTGATC
This sequence comes from Orobanche coerulescens, assembly GCA_033398695.1. Classification (NCBI taxonomy): domain Eukaryota; kingdom Viridiplantae; phylum Streptophyta; class Magnoliopsida; order Lamiales; family Orobanchaceae; genus Orobanche; species Orobanche coerulescens. The sequence goes on from CM065801.1 coordinate 187,079,895, forward strand.
CAAAAAGTCGATGAAAACCCGATTCATTAACTCTATGAACACCGCAGGTGCATTAGTGCATTAATTAACTCCACGAACTCATAATGACCATAGCGTGTTCGAAACGCCGCCCTCGCGATATCCGAATCTCGAATTCGCAACTGATGATATCCAGATCTTAATTCGATCTTGGAAAAATACTAAAGCTCCCTGAAGTTGATCTAAGAGATCATCAATACGGGGTAAAGGATACTTATTCTTGATCGTCACCCTATTCAACTCCCGATAATTAATACACACACGAAACGAACTATCCTTCTTCTTGACAAATAACACTGGTGCTCCCCATGGGGATGCACTCGGTCGGATATAACCTTTCTCGAACAATTCCTCAAGTTGATTCTTCAACTCCTGCATTTCGGTTGGGGCCATCCGATATGGTGCCTTCGATAATGGGGACGTACCAGGCTCCAACTCTATCGTGAATTCCACATCCCTCGGTGGAGGTAAACCAGGTAGCTCGTCTGGGAGTACATCGTCAATCGATAACAATGATACCACGAATGGTTGAACACCTCGATTACCTTAGAATGGTCAATCGATGACAATGATACAGTAAATTGTTGAACACCTCGATTGCCTTAGAATGGCCAATCGATGACAATGATATAATGAATGACTGAACACCTCGATTGCCTTAGAACGGCCAATCGATGACAATGATACAATGAATGATTGAACATCTCGATTGCCTTAGAACAGCCGATCAATGACAATGATACAATGAATGATTGAACTCCTCGATTGCCTTAGAACGGCCAGTTGATGACAATGATACAATGAATGGTTGAACACCTCGATTGCCTTAGAACGGCCAATCGATGACAATGATACAATGAATGATTGAACATCTCTGATTGAGTAGTTTCACTGCTTTCATCATATTAATGATTCTTCTAGAACAATGGGGATTACCTCCCTAAAATACACACTCGGCTCCAACGACTGAAATGATAGTGACCATACGCTTACGAACACTGAGGATGGTATCATGACGATCCATCTAACTAATACCCAATATTACATCGTCCTTAGGTAAATCCACCACGATTTGGTCCACCAACCAATCGTGGTCATTAAGCTCCATTCGGTCAGTTCTTAACCTCATGATTTCCGAGAATTCTTCTACCGACAGATAGACCAATGATATAAGGTTCACAATTAATAGGACTATCCAAGTGAAGTCTATACAAATATGATCCGTAAATGAATGAATGCGATGTACCACTATCAAAAAGGGTTCATACAGGTTGAGATAGAATTACGAGTATACCTGAGATCATTCCGGCCTTCGGATCGCCGGTCCTCTTCATCGCATGAATCCGGGACTTGCCGGCCCCCGAACCGGATGCTCCCGTCTGATAAATACGAGCTCCACCTTTATTCTCTTCCATTGTCTTAAACGACGCTGACAGAGCAGTCTGATTCTGAATTGGTGATTGCTTCGGGGCCTGAGATGCCACCGGGGTCGTCTTGGAGTCCCTTCGGCAAAAACGGGGCTTATGCCCAACAATCCCACAATTATGGCACGTGATAGATGGTTTCAGACACTTAGTGCTGTAATGACCCGGCGCTCCACATTTGAAACAGGTGATGGCTGATCTGGCCGCTCAGGACTGAGATCCCACAGGATTAGGCGCCGTAGGAGATCGCTCAGAAAAGTTAGGACTCGCACGAGGCTTCTTGAAGGTTAATTGACCGCATTCGGACTGATTACACTTCGTTGATTTCTTGCTGACGGATGAAGGTTGTTGCTCAGCAATTTCCTTAGCAGCAGGCTCATACGAGAGAGTTCTCTCGATTAATTCGGCCACAGTGGCGCAATGATGATTAAGCAATTGCATATGGGTCATCATGACCTGCATAAAAGTGAGTGGATCAACCCGAACATCTTCCGATCGAGCTGAGTCCTGGGTACGATTTCCCAATAGTGAGTGATTATTTCCCGGGTTTCGGCCCGCACCGCGGCCTCTCCCCGTGCGTCCCCTAACAGCTCTCTCCATACTGAAATAGGGAGGTCGCATGATAATCATAGATCTCGTATGAGTACCGCATTATGATTTACGTCATGAAATGATGAAAATGAGCGTACATGCTCTAATACAGTGATTACATGAATGATTAACTGAGGTGACATGATTATCTAATGATATTCCTGAAATGATTAACTTGAACAAGTTAACAAAATTAATGATATGATCTTCAAGATCAACAACTGATTAATGAAATAAACTGAGTGATTAATGAGTTAACATGATCAACATGATCAAAATGAAAATGATGTTTGAGGATTGTTAACTGATGAATTATGAATGAATGATTATTGCCAGAAATTATACCACGGCGTTAGAAGTCGTACAGTTCTTTCGGTCTGATGGGCTCAGCATTTGCACAGGTCACACGTGACGTGAAACTCCAATGATACTAGTCTGATGACGATGATTCCAAATGAGACATGACTCGGAAGGTAGTATTCAAAACCACGCTCCGATACCAACTCTGTAACACCCCAAACTACGCGGATATTACAGTGCCATGGACCACCGACTGGGACCCACCAGGTGAATGAAAACAAATGAATTAAATAATATAATTGTAGTACCGAACTACATTATATCATCAATTACTCCGACGAGGAGTTTCATTACAACACACCCAAGATAAATACTAAATACATGTATATTTTATATGAAGATAAAATACACAACACTGAATGAAACGGAGTATCTAAATGGAAATTTGCAGCGGAAAATAAATGACGACAACATGAATGACTGAAAGGATTGGGGCCCCCTACTAGTATCACTAGGACTCCTCGTCGTCAACGATCTATTCCCGTGATTTTGCCTTGCCATGACCTGAAAACAATATCCCCCAACAGGGTCAGTTATACATAACAACAATCCTCAAGGGTTAAATATACACCATCATGATATATCTCAATTATGAAATATCCTTAGTTATGAATTTAAGCTGAAGAGGAGCATCATAATACGCCCGTAATGTTCTGTGCAAGTGTACAAGACGAGTGCCCGGACACACCAGTCCTTGTACCTAGTTAGTCTCACGGAGGTAAACGTCGTGTGCACAGTCCAATGTATTGGTCAGCCCAACACATGATTATCGTGTGCTCGACTAAAAATTCCACACATCCGCACCCGGCCACGCAATATGAACCCAGAAGGTCATTTGAACGAGAATGACCATAATGAATAATAATCCGACAAAGTCAAGAATGACTCACCGAGATGAAAATAATAGTGAAGTGAATGATAGCTCAATGAAATAATTGGAACTGTCGTTCCTCATGAATGAAGTGATTATTCGACAATTACAAGTCTCAATACGGTTAATACATTATGAATGAGTTATGATTATGAATGAACAACAACAAAAGGAATGAATATCCTTTTAACCGAGTAAGAATTAACTTACACAACACCGGTGACAAATGTCCTTCCATGAACAAATGTCCTAAATGAGATGTCGGTCGCTCGAAAAAACTTGAATAACACAATTACCAACAATCCGTTCAACATACAAATCAAACACGATGATAACTAACTCAAAACGTCGATACGACTAAACCAAGTTCATTGGGGCATTATATCAAACACGTTGTGACCAAACATCGATTGTTTACAACCAAACCTTAACTATATCAATATCAAATCCCCAAGAAGTGTTTTAAACTGACAAAACATCTTCAATACAATCAAAATCCAATATGAATATCCAAATTCGTGATTTCAACAACAACTAATTGAAAACCCCCAAATCCAATTCAATATTCAAAGTGTTCTTGAATAACCTTTCAATAATCCAATGGATATTCATACAGACTCGTAATCATACGTACATCTCTTCATACAACATGATTATAACGTCCAAAACATCATATCTCAACACAAAATCGAAATCCAAGATGTTTGAAGAATATTACCTTAGAAGATCCAAATACTTTGATCCGATGAACACGCGTTAGATCGACTATCCAAGCTTCACAACCGAATGAAGATGATGAAAACTGAGTACTCAAGTGATTGATGAAGAAAAATCTCTTCCTCAAGCTCTCTCTCTCGGACAATGTGAAGAAAATGAGAGAAATGACCTCAAAAACACGTCCAGGTCCTTATAAACTGCCGAACGTTACGGCCGTAACTCAGCCTACTTACGGCCGTAACATCCCAGGTCAACGGCCTTACGGCCAGAATTAACCATCTCAGACGGCCAGAATCGGCTTCGTCCTGTGACCGCCGACTGACGGTCATACGGTCGTACCCGCACCTGTCTTACAGGTGTAACTCGCCCTCGTCCAAACACCTGCCAACAGCCATATAGCCGTACCCACACACCTTACGGGCGTAACTCGACCGATACGGCCGTAACCGGCCAAACTTACGGGCGTATGAAGCCTTCGTCGAAACTGCATGGGCACCCTTCTCGACACATACGGCCGTAACCTGCCAAGACTTACGGCCATACCTACCTCAACTTATGGCCGTATGCCGCAACCCTTACGGCTGTAACCCCTCCTCGTCCGACATTTCCTGCAACCCACGAACACATCTTACGACCGTAGCCTGCCTACCTTACGGCCGTATCTCGTCTTCGGCCAAAACAGCCTTAAGCCAACGAATGAATGTTGTGGCCGTAATGTATGATTTGTTACGGCCGTAACTCGTAGCTGGAAATGACGAAAATGCGACAACTCCGTTAACTCGCTACAAACGGTGAATGATCCGACATACAATACTCGTATGAATGTAATTAAGTCCAACAACACGCGATATATGATACTTCCATCATAAGACTACCATTCACGATGATAATGATGATACTCTCGTCTTGATCCACAAATGGAGATGAATGACGATCGGTAACTGATGCACGGTTACAAAATGCCAACGATGAACACAAATGAATGAATCATGAATGATGAGTGATTATTAATGAGTGAAAATTACTGAGTGACAATTACTGACTGATAATTACTGAATGATAATGAATTAATTACAACTGGGTATTACAACACCGATGTATGTGGTCCAATGAACATCCAGGCTAAGGGTGGTTTCGAATACTTCATCATGTTTATAGATGATTATTCGAGATATGGATATATCTATTTGATGTGACGTAAGTATGAATCTTTTGATAAGTTCAAAGAATTCAAGGCTGAAACGGAGAAGCGTCATGGACAGAGTATCAAGTCACTGCGATCTGATCATGGTGGCGAGTATCTTAGTGGAGAGTTTCTGGATTTCTTGGCACATGAGGGATTACTTCCCAGCTCACTGTGCCTGGTACACCACAACAAAATGGTGTTGCTGAACGAAGGAGTCGTACTTTAGTAGAGATGGTTAGGTCAATGATGAGTTATTCTGATTTGCCTATTTCGTTTTGGGGATACGCCTTGAAAATAGCGGCGTACATTCTAAACTTGGTGCCTTCGAAATCAGTTCCAAAAACACCCACAGAATTGTGGAATGGGCACAAGCCTAGTCTAGGACATGTTGGGGTTCACCAGCACACGTGCTGAATAAGGAAGCTAATAAGTTGGCATCTCGTACAGAAGTACGAGTGTTTGTAGGATATCCGAATGGAACGAAGGGTGGATTATTCTACAATCCTAAAGATCAGAAGGTTATTGTTAGCACCAATGCCCGGTTCTTCGAGGAGGACTATGTAATAAGCCACAAGCCTAGGAGTGAGGTCATTCTAAAAGAACTTAGGGGCGAGATTTCGACAATACCAATTGTACAAACACTTAGTGTACCACATATCGACACCATTGTGTATATGCAAACCAAGGACACGCCTCGTCATAGTGGGAGGGTTGTTCGTCAACCTGAACGTTTCATCAGCCTGGGAGCATCTTCGGATCACTCCCCGGACTGGGATGAAACGGATCCATGTACGTATAAGCAGGCAATTCAAGACAAGGATGCTGAATCCTGGCAAATAGCAATGGAATCCGAAATGGGATTTATGGATTCTAATCAAGTGTGGGAGCTAGTAGAGCTACCCAATGGGGTAAAACCCATTGGAAGTAAGTGGGTCTACAAGCATAAGAGAGGATCTAAAGGGAAGGTTGAAACCTTCAAAGCAAGGCTTGTTTCGAAAGGTTACACTCAGAAGGAGGGCATCGGCTACGATGAGACCTTTTCGCCAGTAGCCATGCTTAAATCGATCCATATTCTCTTAGCTATAGTTGCGCATTTGGATATGGAGAATTGGCAGATGGATGTCAAGACTGCGTTCTTGAACGGGAGTCTTGATAAGGAAATCTATATGCACCAACCTGAGGGATTCATTGCTGAAGGAGAGAAGCACTTAGTGTGCAAGCTTAAAAGAGCCACTTATGGTCTCAAGCAAGCATCAAGGTCTTGCAACATGCGATTTGATGAGGTCATTCAATCGTATGGTTTTGAACAGTGTCCTAGTGAGGTTTGTGTATACAAAAAGTGTGATGGAAATGTGTTAGTCTTTCTTGTACTGTACGTAGATGATATACTTCTAATTGGAAACAATGTGAAGGTATTATCAGACATAAGGGTATGGTTGTCTAAGCAATTCGATATGAAGGATTTGGGAGAAACTGGGAACATCCTTGGTATTAGGATCTTTCGAGATCGAAAGAAAAGGATGTTGTGCTTATCTCAGGCATCCTATATCGATACGGTGCTATAGCAGTTTAGTATGGAGAATTCTAACAAAGGTTTCTTACCTTACAGACATGGAATTCAACTATCTAAGGCTATGTGTCCTAAGACACAGAAGGAGATAGATGACATGAAGCTGGTCCCTTATGCTTCGGCAGTGCGAAGCCTCATGTATGCTATGCTTTGCACTAGGCCTGATATCTGTTATGCTGTAGGCATGGTGGCGAGATATTAGTCGAACCCAGGACCGGGACATTGGATTGTTGTCAAGCATATACTAAAGTACCTGAGAAGGACTAGGGAGTATATGCTTGTATATCAATCGGACACACTTTGTCCTTTGGGTTACACTGACTCAGATTTCAGTGTGGTCAGAGAAAAGTCGAAATCAACTTCCGGATATGTTTCACTTTGGGAGGTGGAGCCATCAGTTGGAGGAGTGTGAAGCTAAAATGCATAGCGGACTCTACCATGGAAGCCGAGTATGTAGGAGCCTCAAAGGCAACTAAAGAGGCGGTATGGCTCAAGTACTTCCTAAAGGATTTCGGTGTGATTCCTAATTTGCCTAGGAGTATTACACTTTATTGTGATAATACCGGTGCTGTTGCAAATTCGAAGGAACCACGGGCCCACAAAGCAAGCAAACATATCAAGCGCAAATATCATATCATTCGAGATTTTGTGAAGAAAACGAAGATTATTGTCTCCAAGATAGCATCTGAAGACAACCTAGCTGATCCTTTCACGAAAGGGTTGCCCTCAAAGTCATTTGAAGGGCATGTGGAAGGAATGAGGTTGAGATGTATGGCAGCATTGCTTTTAGTATAAGTGGGAGACAGATAGACATAGTCTAGATAGTATACTTCAAAAGCATGCTTTGAGTATAAGTGGAAGACTGTTAGGGTTGTATACATCAAAGCATACTTTATGCTTGTATTACCTAATTTCCCGGTCTCTATCTTTGAGAATATTTAATTCATTCATCACATGTTTTGCATATTTATTCATGCTATTGTTATGCAAATGTTGTCTAAATTACTTTATATTATAGATAATATGGTGTGTCGAGTCACACAAAAGGTCACATTATCGGTTCCTTATATAGTAATATTTAGTTCATAACATATATAACATTAGACCGTTATGTGAGAGGTTGTAGTATATGCTTGAGATTGGTTTATCTTGACCATTAGCATATATTAGCGTATTCGGTATACGTTGAACAAGATCGAGGTGAGATGGATTCTTCTGTACTGACTATAAGAAGGACGAACATCTCGGACAATTATTATTTCTTAATTCTAGTTATTAATATTTAATTATATATATTTAATATTTATTGCTTTGATTTATCATGGGTGAGAGCCACAATGATTGACTCAATATGCTCGATATTTGGGCAATATTATTATTTATATGATAATTAATATTGTAGCTAAAAATCATGTCCCGACCAGTCAGGTTGATCATGTCCCTTGAGGCACTCGAAAGGATTATTATATTAAACCCTTCAGGTGGAATTAATTTTTCGATATAATAATAAAAGTCGAGTGGTATACTCATGTATAATATATTAATTAATTAAAAGCTGTCAGTAGATTAAATTAATTAATGGACATGGAATATCTTAAACATGGGAAATAATTAATTCAAAAAGGAGTCCAATTTCGTAATTTGGGATTTTGGTAGGAAGTGCAATATCAACTTTTTAGTGGTCTAAGTTGATAATTAATAGAGTCATTATATTAGGGAGAGTTCTAATATAGGAAGATGACATTTATTAAGAGTCCTTACCATATCCTCTTTAAGGTCCCTAGAGTAGCCCAAAACACCTATAAATAGGATACATGGGGTGGCCGATTTCATCATCATAATTTGAGCCAAAATTTTCGATTGTTTTGTGTGTGTTTAATTGTGGATCTTGACTTGTGTCTTGGACTTCATAATTTAGTTAACACAATATTTTTCTAAAATACCACTAATATTTAAGAAAAATAGAGAGAAAATCGAAAGGAATTTTGGAAGAACAATTCGGCCGATCCCTATTGCTGTCCAAGTAGTCCGGTAGATTGTTGCCCACACGACATCCGGATAATAGGCGGGATATACTCTAGAAGACTTTGGGGTAGAAATACAAGTAGATCGAAGAAGAATAGAGGGAGTAGTTCGATCGATCCAAGGAGGGAATTTCTACCACTTCCCGTCAAAGTTATTAATTACCGACTCCCATGCGTAAATATATTTATTTGATTATTTATTAATCTGTTTAGTTAATTAATTGACAAGCCTAAATAGATCCGGTTTTTATATTGGTTAGTTTATAAAACCGTTTATAAAATATTTTCACCAACTAACTTCCGCAGAGTATTATATTCCAACAAATCCTACAAAATCCATAAGAATTTAAAATTTTTAAAAGTCTATGTTTTGATTACCTCGTGATTTTTAAGGAATTTTCAAAATCTGAATTGAATACCTCAAGATTTTTAAGGACTTTGCAATGACTCCAAACTTTTAAAATTCAAAAAAATCTAATTGAATCTTAATCCAATACATTCCTAAGTTTTTTTAGCATAGAGTTTATCGATATTTGAGAAGCATTATTTTTCTTCGGATGTTCTCTGGTGAAATCTTTTGTTTTTGCAGAACTTGGAATATAGTATAATATTTTAAATAAGATATTGCATATCATTTAATATATAAACTCTTTACTTCGTCATTGAATTACCAAAATTTTCTAATGAATTTAAAAAGGGCATAATTTGTGAATTTTCAAACTGAAAGATGTATCTTGCTCTAGCTCTTTGATCGTTCATTTAACATTTGCTCTTTTAATATTTTGATGCCAATATGTTTCACCTCTTGAAAAAAAGTATAAAATATTGCAAAAGATCACAACGGACCAACTAATGTATTATTATGTATTGAACTCTGGAATATGTACTAGTTTTGATATGTCATTAGATTACATGGTACTAATTTTATACCCCGTGCGATGCATGGATTGCCCATAGATGTTATTTTACGTTCGTTATTTCCAGTCTAGTTTTATATTGTTAAAAGAAATTCTCTTTAGATACTTATATTGTACTTTTTAAAATTACTTTAAAAACACATGAACGAAATAGCAATAAAGTGGGAGAAAACATGAGGAAAATATTAGACAATATATATTATATATTTGTAGTCGATGATTTACCTTTGAAAATGTTCTAGTCTATGTAGCAACTCTTTTAGTAGTGGATATACTGGTTAAAAGTGTTGTTCGCCAATTACAATAAAGGAAGAAAAATATTCATATTAAGAAGAGAATAGTAAACGTGGATGTAGACTTTTGATGTGTGGATATGCAATGGTGTGGAGTTTCGATATTTTGTATATTTTATTATTTTGTCATCTACCGCAGCATTGGACAATATATATTTCACTATTCATGACAGGTAATCAGCGAATATTATATTGAACATGTTGTAGTCTTTTGTTTTCGTATTCGCAAAATCATTGTTTTCGTGCACGAAATATAACCTGATTTTTTGCCCTTTTTTTATTATTTTCTACACTTTACTCAATGTGTGAAGTTTATTCGAGAATTCATTTATTTTTAATAATCTACATTCATTTTTTTGCGCCTGGATTAGCCAAACAAAGATTTTTGTATATAATCTATAACCTGGATTTTAGGTTTCCTATTTTTCCGTATTGACAAAATTTTTTGTACAAAAAAAATTGAAGCGAAATTGTGAAACCAATAAATTCGCAGACTTTTAAATTACATGAATCAAGACAATTGGTATAATCATGTTACAAACATTTAAAAAATGGAATAGATGAATTTTTTTCAAGATATATCTAAAATAGAGGGCTTTTTTTTTGACAGACAAATAATATTTATAGTACTTAGGAATATTGTTTATGTATGTATGTGTCTCTAAATTTTATTGATCGCGAAAATTATATTAGTCTATCTACAATACAATGATACTACACTCAGCAAAGATAAAGTTGAAAGCATGTTCTGTGCACTATAGATACGAAGTAAAAAAATATATATATATGAATATCTGATTTTAAAAATTCAGTACACTCAGGGCAGATTCGTAGGCCAAAATATATATGATAAGAGTCGCAATCGTTGATTATAAACTGAAAGACAAGAAGTGGATTGAGCCTTGCCACCTTTTGAAGTGCGTCGAGGTTGCATTCAATAAATACGAATACAAGAACACGTGGCATTATTACACCTGACAGATAGTTAAGTTAATTAAGGCATTGAATTGTGAATTCATCATTATGCGGGTTCATTTTCCATCGCTCGCTCACTTCTTTTTACTTCTTGTTGTTAAGATATTATGTATATGATATGAATATAGAGCCAAATTGTAAAGGACAGTACATTCTCAGCCCAAAACATAAAAATGTAAGTTTTTACAGCATGCACTCCAAAAAACAGAGAAGATAATGTAAATACCAGACGGTCAAAGATATTCGGCGGTTTGATGTAACAATGTAATGGCAAAAGAGCCTAAAAGCATTGATGATAACCTCCCTATATTCATAATACATAAATATACCACATAGTACATAGCATCTGATACCAGATCCGGATCGTCATCCTTTTGTTCCTTATCAAGCATCTGAAAAAGATAATAAAAAATGAAAAGGTAATAAAAGAAAGTTATAATGCACATACTGATTATTCATTTATGTTCCACCGTAAGAAATTTGAGAAAGTGGAAACTTCAACAAAACTATTTAAAAAAGAGTTCTAGCTCGACTCGAGTAGCTCGAACTCGAGCTAGGCTCGATTAACTTCGAGCCAGTTTCGAACTTTTTCAGAGTTGACCCCGAGTAGCTTATGAGTCGGCTCAGCTCACTTACACCCCTATCCCCAAATACTAACCTCTGTGCGGAATTACTTGGTTGTCCTTTTAAAATCAGATTTCCTACAGCACCAACAGATTCAACAACCCCAATATTCTTCTTTTGAGTGGCCAAACGGCGAGCAGCACTCTGGAAAATAGAACATATGAATAAGAGCAATCAGCTCCCACAAGAATTACTATAGAAAGAAAAAAAGTGAACTACCTAAAGATTACACACAGCAGCAGATGCATCACGACCGAGCTGCGAGAACTACATGCCAATGCCTGGCTGACTGCCCCCATAACGTGAAGCGGCTAAATTCCTGGTGCCTGAAATGGCTTGCCACCTAAGATTGGACCTCCAAAGGCTTCTCCTGGTAACCTTTATTCCCTGTCAAATTTTATATTGCAGAGCATACGAGTAGTTATATCAGCATCCATATAAAAAGAGAAGACGGACAACATCAAAGTCAAACCAAATTAGTCGGCAGATAGTCGATTTGGTATAGTCAAACTCCAAATCCTATTTTCAGATTCAAGCATTAAAAGAAACAGAGAATATCAAAATCACAATTATTATTGCAACTAATTCAGTAATATTTCCATGCTATCAAACTCAAAATCCACAGGTCGTTACAGCTTACTGCGATCTTATATTAGCTCAATAAGTGATCAACATGAATCTCTGAGTTCTTAAGAATACAAGAATAAATACTACAATCCACTACTCATGAACACGTGCTAATAGAATTGTAACAAAATAAAAGGAATTGGGAAAATGAAAAATATTAAGCAATTGGGTCGGTTCATACTCATTTTTTACTCCTAAATGGACATGAAAAAAATAAAGTTTATAACTATATGATACGCATTCAGACAATAAAGTAATAAAAGCAAACCTTGTTTGCTAAGGGTGATGTCAGGACTTCTATGTCCAACGAGATACCTTTAGGGAAAATCCCCTTCTCTATATCTCTTACGGCTGCATTTATTATTGGCACGCACAGAGTCGCAGTATCCTTGAAGTCACTTTCCTCACTTCCGACCTTTTTCCTGCAATAAATTAGACAGCAACTTATCTATCTGTTACGCATATTGAATTTGTGAAGTACTTTTTAAGGACAAGAAAACAAAATCAAATAAAATGAGACATATATCAGCAACCTACTCATGGAGGCATCTTTTGAGTAAGCAATTGTAAGGACTAACACGAACCATATACTGGCCTCACCTCCTATGAACTATCCATGAAAGAAACCTGATGCAAAACATAAAACACAAAACAAAATGAGCATATGTAAATAATTTCCCTGGGGTCATTACAAATACATAAAAGTTGGCGGTGAGAAGCGGATTTTATATACAGTTGAAAAGAATGGAAAACAGAAAAATCGCTCTACATAATACACAGGCGCAAGTATATAGCGGGCCCTAATTTTATTTTTAATCTTTTACTCTATCTACGGAAGCACAAAATATGTAGTGTATTAACATGATTCCTAGCAAAAGTTTCACCTTTTCGAACTATATAATACATATATTTTTGTCAGAACTGAAATAAGTTGAAATTAGTGTAAAAACAATCAAAATGCCAAATAACTAAGCTATTTTGTACAAAAAAGTTTGGGGTGAGAAGCGGATTTTATATACAGTCGAAAGGAATGGAAAACAGAAAAACCGCGCACAAGCGCAAGTAAGTAAAACATATAGCGGGACCTAAATTTCTTTTTAATCTTTTACTCTGTCTACGGAAGCACAAAATATGTAGCGCATTAACATGATTCTTGGTAAAAGTTTCACCTTTTCGAACTATATAACACATATATTTTTGTCATAACTGAAATAGTTGAAATTAGTGTAAAAACAATCAAAATGCCAAATAACTGAGCTATATTTCTACATGACATGCGTAATATTGGTAGACCATAAAAGTTTCATGTGCTCCCAAATGCAAAGCCTTTCCACACATAGCAAGCAAAACACATAGAAATACAAAATCATGGAAATAAAACAATTGTACGAAAATGCAAATGTACAATTATCCATTTCTTTAACCTTAATCCAACAAAATTACATCTCTATAGAATTTAATATATACTCAAATATTATTTACCTAAGATAACTTGGTTGTCAAATAAAAGGTTTAAACTCATACTTGTAATATCCGCATTTTTCTTCTTTTCCCGATATTCCCATTTTGGTGTATTTTTATTTTTAGCGACTCGCTTGTAACCATATCAATATTTTGAATCTATTTTATTATTGGAGTTTCTCCATTTGGACGAGATTCGGAGATGTTTTGATATTATTCCATTTTATGTCACGTATTATTGCATGGACGTTCAATTCTCATAGAACCCGTTCGATTTGGTTAATTCCTTGGTTGCACGAGTTCGTGTGGTTGAGTTGTTCATGTTGCGAGTTTCGGTTTGTTGATCCGACTTCGTATCACGATTTTTGGATGTTTGGGCCATTTTGTAATTTCCCTAAGTTACGGGGTAGTTTCCATCCCTGTCTGTTCCGAACCCTCGAGTAGTCGGAATCACATTTCATTTTATCTCTTTAGTCGTTGGCTTGAATCCGTCGGAAGTGTATCCGTTGGTAGCGGATATGCGTCGTTATTTTCCCGATCTTTTCCTCGTCGAGAAGTGATTCAGATTTATGCCTGCTGTCACAGGCCATGTTACGTCCGTAAGCCGTATATGTTACAACCGTAATACTCGAGAGTTACGGTCGTAAGTTTCCCTTATACGGCCGTAACAAGAGTTCTTTTTTTTTCCTGCACTTGGGTCCAGTGGGGGGTTACGGGCGTAACACGCTAGAGTTACGGCCGTGAGAATTGTTACGGCCGTAACCTCATCTTGATACGGCCATATGTCAGCTTCGTCAGATTGCCCAGTTTCATTCCTGGGAACAGTTACAGCCGTAAGGCAGGAGAGTTACGGCCGAAATGTTCCTATGTTACGGCTGTATGTTATGGATGTTACGGCCGTAACACCAGCCAGTATATAAACTGGCAGCAGCCGTATTTTTCTCATTTCTCAGCTCTCTCACTTCTCCTCGCGACTGGAACGACTTAGAGAGCTAGGGTTCGCCCGATTTTCACCCAAACACCATTGTAGGAGTATATTCAATCTTCTTATCATCAACCTATCACTAATCATTCATTGTTCATCGTCAAATCAAGGTAAAGTTTCCTAGAACCCTATTTTAGGAAAGATTTGGGGGTTTTCACGTTTTCGTCTGATCCGTTCCGTTTTGTTGGTTAATTCATGATGAATATGATTAATATTGTTGGTATTCTTCGTTTTCCTACGGATTCATGGTGTATTTCGTAGTATCTTTCGTTATCGGGAGGGTTTGGTTGTGGTCCGCCCTCGTTGTTGTTTTCGTACGAATATACATGAATCGTAGGCGGGTTTTCGGGTGTATTCCATTTTCGTAATTGTTTAGAAGTGGTTGTGATTGTGTTATTCGAATCGTTAGGTTCATCTCCTCCGTTTCCTCGTGGTTGTGCTTGACTCTCCCTTCCCGTTCGTGTCACCGTCTATTAATCGAGGCAAGTACACTTATGAACTTACACTCTTAACGTAATAGTATTGCATGAGGATTGTGTGTGTGTGTATGCTCACTACGGGTTAGATTCGATGGGGTCTCGGTAGGGCTCCACAAAGTTGTGGAACCGCGAGTTGCTTTTAACCACTACGGATTAGATACGACGGGGTCTCGGTAGGGGTCCACGAAGCTGTGGGTCTGTGGTTAATTGTGGTGCATTTTACAAATGTGATTTGATGTTGGCATTTCCGGAAATGAGTGTCTTGGAATTATGTTTTATTGATTGTATTCATTGACTATATGTGTAAGATGTAAGTTGTTCATTTGGTTACTTGTACTAGCGTAATTGCTAACCCCTCTGGGGACCCGTTTTGGGGAAATTCATTTTATGAATTTCATGTCAGGTTCATTGAGACGAGCGGGCGCTGGACCTTTATGCGGATGATGGCCGTGCATGATGATTGTGCGCGAGTGGTGTCGTATTGTCTTTTATCTTTTTACCTTTTGTGGTTTTTAAATTAATAGAAGTACTCGAGTACTTAAGAGTTCTTGTTCGTCCAGATTGTATTGTTGTCTATTATGTTTGTGTCGGATGATGGTGTTTTGTTTGACCGGTTGAACTGGGTGGATTATTTTGTTTTGAGTCTTTATGACGAGGTGTTACTTGGTTGTTTTTGTGAGCCGACGAGTATGATATTTGTTCAGCCTGGTGGGTCCCATATAGGGATTCACGGCGCTGTAATATACCTCGAATATCTTGGGGGTGTTACAGAAAATGGTATCGGAGAGCCCAGGTTTATGGATACCTAGGCTTTTCGGTTTATTGGGTCTTGTTGTGTTTCTTTCTGCACATCATCGTCACGCTGCCATGACTCCGGTACTACCAGTGTCCGTAAGTTTTTCCTTACTCTGTTCCTTGTTTCCTTGTATCGCACCTTTGATTCTCGATTGTGATTGTTTTTCTTCTTGTACTTACCATCGTATGGCCTTTGCTACTTCTTTAACATCAGTATGGATGCTGGAAGAGGCCGTGGTCGTGGTCGTGGCCGTGGGGCAACCGGTGGGGCGGCCACGTCGCAGTCTTCGGGAGCCGGCAGTACCGGCGACCGTCACAGTCATGCTTCTTCGCAGGAGCGCGCCGATCTTGGTATTGCGGCCGTTATGCAGCAAATGGTGAATCAAATGGCGGCGATAGCTCATGCGGTTCAGAACCCGGATCCGGCCCACGCTAATCGGGGCGGAGTGGATCGCTGGCTTCAGGATGTCATCAAGATGCATCCTCCTCAGTTTTCGGGAGTTTCGGACCCGATCGGCTGGGAGGGGTGGATCAAGGAGATATCTAAAGTCTTCACTGCTACCAACTGTCCCGAGGACCGTAAGGTCCCTATTGCCCAGTACTTTCCGCTGGGGACGCTACGGATTGGTGGGAGGCCGTTGGGCCCAAAGACCATGTTGCTTCGTGGGTCGAATTTCAGGAATTGATGGAGACCGAATATTGCCCGTGGCCGATCAGACAGGCTCGAGTACATGCTTTCTATGATGCTCAACCACGGGATATCCCCGTATCTCAAGCTATTGCCGATTTTAACAAGGAGTTGGGTTATGTGAAGACCCAAGTTGTCGAGGAGAGTGACAAAATTTTCCATTTTTCCAGGCGGATGAAGTTGTCGATTCGGGACTATATGTTGGGTCTCGTATGTACTACCTTGAAAGATTACCAGAGCAGGGCCCTTGCTTACGATATGTTTGTGACGGTGAGTGAGGCGGCCCGCGAAAGCAAGAAGCAGAAGTCTGACGGGAATTTTTCGGGCCACAAAGGTGGGGGTCAGCAGAAATTCCAGTCTGCTAACTTTTCCGCTGGTGGTGGCCTAGCTCGATCTACTGGGTTTCCCCGTAGGGCTGCCAGTGCCCCTTCTCGGGAGGTGAAGTGTTTTAACTGTGGCCATCAGGTCCACATCAGTCGTATTTGTCCGAACCCTTTGCTGACGTGTAATCAGTGTGGCCAGCCGGTCCACAAGGCTGCTTTCTGTGCTGAGAGGGAGAAAATCCTTGGTGCCTGGGCTTCCATTCCAGCGCCTAGGGAACCAAGTGTGAATCAAGGATCGTTTGCTTCTCAATCTCCGCCGAGTGCTAGTCGAGGGAGAGGTTGGGGTCAGCCCGCTAAGGGGGAAGCTTCCAGTGTCGGCTCAGCCCATCCGCGTGTCTATGAGATGCGGAGAGCCGATGACCCAGCGGCTACTGTGGCAACAGGTACCGTTCATATTCTTTCTCATCCTGTCAGTGTGCTTTTCGATTCTGGTGCTACGCACTCGTTCATATCTATGGAGGGTGTGCGCCGTTTGAGTCTCGACTGTTTGATGCCTTGTGAGCCCTTCATCGTTAAGCTTCCTAGCGGTGATAGGATCGTTGGTAATCAGGAGGTTCGAGACTGTTCTGTGCTTATTTGTGAGAGGGCTTGGCCTTCCAATCTTATTGTTGTGGGTATTGAGGGTGAGGATTTGATTCTCGGGGATGATTGGCTTGAGCGGCATGGTGCAATCATGAACTACCGCACGAGGATCATCACCATGCTAGCCGAAGACGGCACCGAGCACTCTTTCGTCGGGCGAAAGAGGGGAAACCAGAAGTTCGTTATAAATGCCTTGAAGGCGATGAGACTCCTGCGAAAGGGGTGTACTGGTTATTAGTGCTACGCCTTGAAGACGGAGAGTGGTGGAGTCGAACTTTTGTCGATTCCAATCGTTAGTGAGTTTCCTGATGTATTTCCTGACGAGTTACCGGGATTGCCACCGGATTGTGAGGTCGAGTTTGCTATAGAGTTAGAGCCGGGCGCGGCTCCTATTTCGAAGGCGCCGTATCGCATGGCACCTTCAGAGATGTCCGAGTTGAAGAAGCAGTTGAGTGAGCTTCTGGAGTCGGGGTATGTTCGACCGAGCGCCTCGCCTTGGGGCGCACCGGTCCTGTTTGTGCGAAAGAAGGATGGTTCACTGCGTTTGTATATCGACTACCGTGAACTAAACAAGATGACCATCAAGAACAAGTACCCTTTGCCGAGGATTGATGACTTGTTCGATCAGTTGTAGGGAGTTGCGGTATTCTCGAAGATTGATTTGAGATCGGGGTACTATCAGCTCCGGGTGAGAGAGTCCGATGTGCCGAAAACAGCTTTTCGGACGAGATACGGACATTATGAGTTCGTAGTTATGCCTTTCGGGTTAACTAATGCGCCGACGGTGTTCATGCAGTTGATGAACAAAGTCTTTATCGAGTATTTGGATAAGTGTGTCGTTGTTTTCATTGACGATATTCTTATTTATTCGAGGAACGAGGAAGAGCATGCCCATCATTTGCGAATAGTTTTAGACATTTGACAACGGAAAGTAATTACCCCAATCTTTCAGAAATTACGAAAATGGCCCGAAACGTCCGAAATACAAGATACACGATCGAAACACCAACCCAAAGCTCGCAACATGAATAATAACATTAAATGAGCTTACAAGAATCTTGAAACAACAGTTTTGGACCAGATTCGCAAGAATCAAACTCAAGTGCGGAAAAACCACTTAAGAACAAAGAACTCAACAAAGCGATACCGAAACGAACTCGGATGACAAAAAGTGCTGAATTAAATACTCTCGAAATGATGAAACGATCACGAGCGAGTCGTCAAAATGGGCTCCCACCGAAAAAAAATAAAATCACTGAAATCCGAAATTGCAGGTATTACATTCTACCCTCCTTAAAAGAAGTTTCGTCCCGAAACTTAAAACAAGTAGGGAGAAGCAATATACCACAAGGAATATTTCAATGAGATACACATGAATGCGTAACTAATGCCCAACGGCGAAACGTTACAAACAACGCAAAGGAATACACTGCTTGAAAACACGCTCCATGACGACCAACACAACGTCGCCGGTAGAGTTATAATAAAACCAACAAATGACACGCGTCATCAAGCAGATAATACAACCAAGTCGATTATCCGAACAATCACAAAACACAAAGCACCCATTACAAGGTAAAACGCACAATCAAGAAAACAGAAATAAACACACAAACGATCCACAAGGACAACCACAAACAATTCGGACTACGCCGAAATCCTCAAAAACTACACTAGGCATTTCAATATCCTTTCGGAGCAGAGACTCAACCTCAATCCCCAAATCTCTCAGCTACCGTCTCGCAATGCACGGCTCGGTGACCCACTTGGCCACACTCGAAACAGTTGACTAACGGTGAACGACAATTCTTCGCAGTACGAGATCAGGCAATAATAGACAACCCCGATCGAATAAAAATGATCGAACAACAACAACCGAACAAGAATGATCGAACAACAACGATCAAATAACAATGATCGGACAACAACGATCAAATAACAATGATCGGACAACAACGATCAAATAACAATGATCAGACAACAACGATCAAATAACAATGATCGGACAACAACGATCAAATAATAATGATCGAACAACAATGATCAAATAACAATGATCGAATGACAACAGTCGAACAATGAATTCAAAGTCCCCACTTCAACTCCAGACATTAAAAGAACTGGTAGAAAGTGAAAGATGCTACTTCTAAACAAGGTTCACAAGAATCGAACCAAACTCGAAAAAGTCACAATGATAAACAGATCGATCTGAAACAAGGTCACAACCAGTTCGAACGATGACAACCGAGACATCAAACAAGTTCAAAAAGTATCGACGAACACGTGCAAGTCGATAGAATTTAGAAGGAGAAACTGCAGAAGTCAAAAATAGTACGGGTATTACATCCGACCTCTTATAAAAGAAATGTCGTCCCCGCAACTCACAACAATGGAAACAAGGTAACAACACAAAAAGCAACTGATAGAAAAATCTCCCATGGCCCTCTCAGAGCCAATCCTGATATCTGTGCTGAAGCGCGAACTCCGAAAGTCTCGGTATCCGATTCGCAAAATTGAATTATGTGTCCCTCAAGTCCGCACTTGAAATGCGTTACTGACGAGAAGGACAATTACACGTGCATGCCCCGGCACATCATGGTTGAAACACCTCGGCTCGGCATACCGAAAATACAAATGCTAGATACAATGGGGCATAACGCCGTAAAACAACATAGCGGAGATACCAACTCAGTGTAACACCCCCAGATCAAACCGGGAATATTACACGCCGCAGACCCTCTCCGTGAGGATCCACCAGGCTAGACATCAAAACAACACATTACATTACATACCGACGAATCAAAATAACAGACCAATAGACCGATTTGGTCTTTCGTCACTGACTTAAAAATCAAAATACATAAACTCATCCAGACTCATACCCACACAAGGGTAAAATACTTGCAACAACGAACAATAAGACAGCGGAAAAGACAATACAATGGACTCCGA
Organism: Orobanche coerulescens; assembly: GCA_033398695.1. Classification (NCBI taxonomy): domain Eukaryota; kingdom Viridiplantae; phylum Streptophyta; class Magnoliopsida; order Lamiales; family Orobanchaceae; genus Orobanche; species Orobanche coerulescens. The sequence continues at coordinate 187,100,417 of CM065801.1, forward strand.
CTAACTGAACCCAAAACTGGCCTTCGTGTGATTAGTATCATTCGTCTTTCATCATCCCTCGTGCCGATCCTGTGTCTTGCTCCCGAAAACCTGCATGTACCTGGACACAATACAGATATCCACCCCCCGATTACTCGGGGGTTAGCAAAACTCCACTGTTTCGCTAGTGCAAGTATAAAGTGCAAATACGAGCCATACACAACACATTCCGAGAATATAACGAAAGACTTCCCGAGATATATTTAGTTAAAAATAGTTCAAGTCTTGAAAGCAGAAACGAAGCAAGTAAGCATTGTGAAAACATTTCCAAATCTCGGGAGTTTTGAAAACATCAGAAATTGAAAATGTTCTTAATTCCTCGAAAGCCATTTAGGGTCACAGCCCCAAAGTTCATTTTTCAAAATACAAATCCGTTTAACAAAACACGGGGTCCACGACCCAACCATTCCGGTCACAAAACACAGGGTCCACGACCCGATCATCCACATCAATTCACTTACAAGGACACATTACACATAACACATTAATCCTATGCCATTCTAGCCAAGCACCAAGACTCGAAATATAATGTCTCTCGACCCCGAGCACAAAGCATTGTGATACTCCGGACAATATCACAATTAACGAAAACATCAACGTCATCCTCAAGATGAAAACCACAATCAGTAACCCGCGGCCGTACCCCTTAGTATCGACCCCCGGACATCCCGTCGGACACTCCGGTGGGAAACCACTTCCGGTGACGAACCGCTTAGTATGGACCCCCAGTGATCCCGTGGGACTCTCCGGTTGGAAGTTCATCCACACACGCACCCAAGTCCACTTCCGTGGCCGTACCCCTTAGTATCGACCCCCAGACATCCCGTCGGACACTCCGGGTGGAAGGAACAACACACACACACGTTCCAAAATCACAGTTGCAAACCACAAGCCTCGAAGGTCAATCACATTATATATAGTCGAGGTACCTTACTAGAATGGCCAGTTCATCCAACATATACTCACGACCAAGTAGTGATACGATTCACAAGGAAGCACAAGATTTCAACAAAGACCGAACGACACAACTAATATCACACAAACTCACATATTCATACACAAAAACATGACTCCAAGCACATAATTTGACAAAAGAATTACACTTTACATTTACCAACGACATAATCATACGCAATGACACCACAAGAAAGTAAGATGATTCTATACTCGACACTAGCACACATATTCAACTAAGCACATTAATTCCCGACACACACGGGTCACCTTTACAAAAAGCATGATGGTAAATATTCCGATTCTTTTGAAAAATGGTTATTAATGTTTATTTAGCACATATCGACGATTAACAACCATAATATCCACAAAACACGTAATGTATGGGCAAGATACTTGCCTCGAAATCAACTTGTGAATACTCCGACGAAAGCGGCTCGGCCGAAACAACCCCAAAATAGTCCCGAAACAGCCCGGCCAAAACAGCCCCAAAACAGTCCCGAAATAGCTCGGCCGAACCAGCCCCAAAACAGCCCCGAAACAGCCCCAAAAACCGACCACCTTCGCGAGAAATCAATAACAACACAATCACCATGAGAATAATACCGCTACGAATCAACAACACTAAACGAAATCTCAATCGACACTAAGAAACTACAAGGGTTCAAGGGTTCGTTCCAAGAAAGCCAAAATCATGTTCCGGGTGAAACGAAATCGATAAACGAGTTACTAATCCATAGATTACAACCAATACAACAAGAATTACATGACCAATTCATCATAATCGGCCCAGAATTGAAATCAAAAGGAAAAACCCCAAAATAGTTGAAAAGGGATTTTTTGAAGAATTACCTCAATCCGACGAAGAACAATGGATTAGATGTTGTTAAACATGATCAAGACTTCAAGAATATGATGATAATCTACTGTGGATTGAAATCCCCAACAAATCGCCCAAAACAGAGAGAGAGAGAAGTGAAAATGGGCTGAAAACGCGATCGTCCTATTTATACCATCGACAAAACGGCTCGTAAAACGGCCCAAATTAGAGCCGTATTCCAGCCGTGTTATAAACGACTCAAGAAAAAGCGGTGCAAACAAATGCCGTATTCCAGGGCCGTATTCTAACAGTGTAGACTTTGTCATTATGACCATAACTTCTCCGTCCGGACTCCGATTGACTCGCCGTTTGAACCATTGGAAAGCTAATTTGATGCTCTATCACATTGTAAAGTTTCAGAATTTTTAGACTTTATAAGCGCCGGTGGTGATATTTCAAAGTCGACCAAATGCACAAAAACGATACCCTCGACAAAACAATAATTATTCAACATGCAACGAAACACTAACGGACAACACCAACGATCCAAATCGAAACGAGCACATAAAAAAGCAAGACATACTATTAGCTCGACTTACGCAATGATAAGTCGTACCCAACGAACACCACAACACGGTACATCGTGCACTCCAACATAAGGGAAAATCTCAAGAAATCGCCAATGTAACAAAATGAACGGCGCAATCGACAAAAGTTCAAAAATAATCGAACCGAGAATCTCGGTATTACATTCTACCCTCCTTAAAAGAAGTTTCGTCCCGAAACTTAAAACATGAAACAATCCAGGCAGAGCAACTCTAGATGACACATGATTCCGCTAACTTGAAGATCTGGAAAGAGGATACGAAGGCAACCACCCCAAAATTTTGGGAAATTACAAAATGGCCCAAACGTCCGAAACATCACGATAAGACAACGTATAACCAAACCGAACTTCACAAAACGTCTAACAAGGTTAAACGGACTTATGGGGAAATACGAACAACAATTTTGAACAAGATTCGCAAGAATCAATCTCAAATGCGGAAAAGTCGCCAAAAAGCACGGAACTCAGCAAAACGACACCGAAACGAACTCGGATGTCAACAAGTGTAGAATGAAACATTCACATAAGGACGAAACGGTCATAGGTGATCTGTTAAAACGGACTCCTGCCAAAAAAAGAAATTTACCGAAAATCGAAAATTGCGGATATTACATCATATCACCTTTAAAAGAGGTTTCGTCCCCGAAACCTAAACAACGAGAACAAAATGCTGGAATAGCGACCTTCTCGGCCATATCTTCTTGGTCCTGCATCTGATATCCATGACCAACTGTACCGCGGTCACGACCGCATCCTCTGTCCCTCGGCATACTAAGCGGATTCTCACTCGATACGATGCCACAACTTCGCAAAAATAACATGCTAAAGTATCAACTCAGCACGACAATATCACATAAGGTAACTACTAACAACTCGATAAGAAAATCCACGAGGTATTCTTTTAAATGATATCATTTGAAAATCCTTGGATTTGTGTGCTCTTCAAAGTAAAACTTTAAAAGTATTTTTGGTACCTCAGGTTGCTTCATCAAAACTTTTAAACAACAGACTTTAACCGTCTCATTTGAAATCATTTGAAGTCATCATACCTCTACGTATCATCATCACCGTTAACAACTAACAAGTTAACCATGCAAGATCATCAAATCATTCTTACATACTCTAACATTTCTAAATCCGAGTTTAAACTTTACATCGAGTGATATTTTTCATCTTTCACTATATTTTTTTTGTAAATAAAAATCGCATTGGTTTTTGAAATAAAATATTTTTATGGTGTGAAAGATTTTTGAAAATCATTCACTCGAATTATTTGAAAATACAACAATACGTTAAAAATCATTTTCGAAAATTCTCCCAACACTTCACAAACATCAACGACGGTAATATTTCACAAAATGTCTACATGTACTTTAAAACAACTCTTTCAAATACCATCGAGGTTTTATTTGAGAATCCAAGGCCGGCTTGCCAATTCCAAATAATTTTCAAAGTATACACGGAGCCGCCGATTAATCGAACCGTCAAAACTTTGTGAAGTTTCCAGGAAAGTGTTTTTGAACACACGCAGCAGACATAATTTATCAATTCATCAAACACAATCAAATATCACCTAGCAATACGAAAAGTCTTAACACACATTCACGCACAACAATTGTTATCACTAGACACCACGTAGAGAATACAACTACAGGTGATTGGCCGCAAAAGTTAGACTTAATGGCTATAATGCGGTTCCATAGCCTCTGCCCAGGTTGATTAGCGCGCGTTACAACAAAGATTAACGTGCGCTAAACACGCCACGTTAGCGCGCGTTAGGCTCGTATTAAGCTTGTGCTAACTGCTCTAATCACCAACACGATTGCAAACATATATGAGGTAATACTAGACTCGAAGGTTACAAATAAGCAAAAACATACGAGTCTAAATGTCATCGATTCACATAATTATAACATCTCACAAGCAACCATCAAAAGAAAATCATCCTACAAAAACGAAAATTTTACTTCTCAATAAAGAGGACTATCTCAACACATACGTACCGATGGACTCAACATTCACGTTACTATTTTAATCATAAAATTGGCACCACTGCTCAACAACGAGAGCATCATCAATACGCATCTTCTGACCAATATTCATGAAACCGAAAAGTTACAAACGAGAGTCACGTCTTGAGTATATTTTGAAGACCTTAATTGAGTTAAAAACTCGAGTTTTGAAAACTTATAGTATGAGATGAGAATGAAATATCGATAGTTTGAAGTCTAAAAATTTTCGACCTTGAGGTCATCATACAAAAATCGAAATTTTTCCTCCCTTGGGGAACATTTTAAAAATTTACGTGGCTCCCCGGAAGCCTTCGAAACTAAAAAAATTCCAAGGTTGTTGCTCTTGCAAGAAAAACAGTTCATACAACGATACATTACACATAACACATTAATCCTATGCCATTCTAGCCAAGCACCAAGACTCGAAATATAATGTCTCTCGACCCCGAGCACAAAGCATTGTGATACTCCGGACAATATCACAATTAACGAAAACATCAACGTCATCCTCAAGATGAAAACCACAACTGGTAACCCGCGGCCGGACCCCTTAGTATCGACCCCCAGACATCCCGTCGGACACTCCGGGTGGGAAACCACTTCCGCGGCCGTACCCCTTAGTATCGACCCCCAGACATCCCGTCGGACACTCCGGGTGGAAGTTCATCCACACACGCACCCAAGTCCACTTCCGTGGCCGTACCCCTTAGTATCGACCCCCAGACATCCCGTCGGACACTCTGGGTGGAAGGAACAACACACACACACGTTCCAAAATCACAGTTGCAAACCACAAGCCTCGAAGGTCAATCACATTATATATAGTCGACGTACCTTACTAGAATGGCCAGTTCATCCAACATATACTCACGACCAAGTAGTGATACGATTCACAAGGAAGCACAAGATTTCAACAGCACCGAACGACACAACTAATATCACACAAACTCACATATTCATACACAAAAACATGACTCCAAGCACATAATTTGACAAAAGAATTACACTTTACATTTACCAACGACATAATCATACGCAATGACACCACAAGAAAGTAAGATGATTCTATACTCGATACTAGCACACATATTCAACTAAGCACATTAATTCCCGACACACACGGGTCACCTTTACAAAAAGCATGATGGTAAATATTCCGATTCTTTTGAAAAATGGTTATTAATGTTTATTTAGCACATATCGACGATTAACAACCATAATATCCACAAAACACGTAATGTATGGGCAAGATACTTGCCTCGAAATCAACTTGTGAATACTCCGACGAAAGCGGCTCGGCCGAAACAACCCCAAAATAGTCCCGAAACAGCCCGGCCAAAACAGCCCCAAAACAGTCCCGAAATAGCTCGGCCGAACCAGCCCCAAAACAGCCCCGAAACAGCCCCAAAAACCGACCACCTTCGCGAGAAATCAATAACAACACAATCACCATGAGAATAATACCGCTACGAATCAACAACACTAAACGAAATCTCAATCGACACTAAGAAACTACAAGGGTTCAAGGGTTCGTTCCAAGAAAGCCAAAATCATGTTCCGGGTGAAACGAAATCGATAAACGAGTTACTAATCCATAGATTACAACCAATACAACAAGAATTACATGACCAATTCATCATAATCGGCCCAGAATTGAAATCAAAAGGAAAAACCCCAAAATAGTTGAAAAGGGATTTTTTGAAGAATTACCTCAATCCGACGAAGAACAATGGATTAGATGTTGTTAAACATGATCAAGACTTCAAGAATATGATGATAATCTACTCAGGGATTGAAATCCCCATCAAATCGCCCAAAAACCGAGAGAGAGAAGTGAAAATGGGCTGAAAAACGCGACTGTCCTATTTATACCACTGGACAAAACGGCTCAGAAAACGGCCCAAATTAGAGCCGTATTCCAGCGCCGTGTTATAAACGACTCAGCAAAAACGGTGAAAACAGCGTCGTATTCCAGGGCCGTATTCTGACAGTGTAGACTTTGTCATTATGACCATAACTTCTCCGTCCGGACTCCGATTGACTCGCCGTTTGAACCATTGGAAAGCTAATTTGATGCTCTATCACATTGTAATGTTTCAGAATTTTTAGACTTTATAAGCGCCGGTGGTGATATTTCAAAGTCGACCAAATGCACAAAAACGATACCCTCGACAAAACAATAATTATTCAACATGCAACGAAACACTAACGGACAACACCAACGATCCAAATCGAAACGAGCACATAAAAAAGCAAGACATACTATTAGCTCGACTTACGCCATGATAAGTCGTACCCAACGAACACCACAACACGGTACATCGTGCCGTACCCAACATAAGGGAAAATCTCAAGAAATCGCCAACAGAACAAAATGAACGACGCAATCGACAAAAGTTCAAAAATAACTGGAACCGAGAATCTCGGGTATTACATTCTACCCTCCTTAAAAGAAGTTTCGTCCCGAAACTTAAAACATGAAACAATCCAGGCAGAGCAACTCTAGATGACACATGATTCCGCTAACTTGAAGATCTGGAAAGAGGATACGAAGGCAACCACCCCAAAATTTTGGGAAATTACAAAATGGCCCAAACGTCCGAAACATCACGATAAGACAACGTATAACCAAACCGAACTTCACAAAACGTCTAACAAGGTTAAACGGACTTATGGGGAAATACGAACAACAATTTTGAACAAGATTCGCAAGAATCAATCTCAAATGCGGAAAAGTCGCCAAAAAGCACGGAACTCAGCAAAACGACACCGAAACGAACTCGGATGTCAACAAGTGTAGAATGAAACATTCACATAAGGACGAAACGGTCATAGGTGATCTGTTAAACGGACTCCTGCCAAAAAAAGAAATTTACCGAAAATCGAAAATTGCGGATATTACACTCAGCACAACAAAGAATCATAACACATATCATATACAACGATTACCATCGTAAAGTAATACACACACAAACACTACAGCAACGACGGTATCGTTCGACGACCTCAACGGCCCGAACGATAACCAGCACATAATTACAACCATCATGAAACAATCACACATGTACACAAACGTACAAACCCAAGCTTCAACAGCTCACACTCATACGACAACACGCAAATCATCACGAGGTGAAAAATAGTAAATACCAGTTCACACCTCTCACAGAGGGCTAGTACTACAAATACGTGGCAACGCCTCAACGCTCATGCCACCAATTCGATCATATTCGGAAGTTAACATCATAACGACAAAGCAAACATCATACATATATTCCCAAACGCAAACGGGAATTGATAGGTTAAAAAAAAATGAAAACCCCCTTTTGAAAATAATTTTGGAAGCACCGATTGATCTTGAGTATCACCCTTCAAAAACAAGTACAAACGTGAAACATCGTTATCGAGACTTTGGAAAACCATTTCGCATTCAATAAAAATGAGGACACTTTCTTTTCGTGAAAAACTTTTGGAAATATTCGACCCTCGGGCCTAAGCAAAAGCGTTTCTAAATCATTGAAAATATCTCAAAACATTTTGGTCCTCGAGCTAGAAGAATTTTGAAACATATTGTGGCACCTTGGAAGTACCACGAGAAAACAATTCATTTTAAAAGCACGTATCGAAATTTATTTTCTAAGATACTCAAGGTTTTCAAAAATAATTCAACGGGCTAGAATGCCCAAAAATGCTCATGTAACAATATTCGTTTAAACATATTATAATATACGCATCAAATCGTACAAAATCAAGACAATACATGTCTTTTACTAGAAAACAGACAGTCACATCGCAGTTCAAACTTGCTTAGGACTGGGGCTAAACCACTGGTCCATTCGAAGCCCTTACGGACTGAGTAAATCGCACCCATAAACATTCCCATAACATACTGAGCACAAGGTTTCGCGAAAACACTTGCAAACGAACAGATTAGCTTGAAATATACACGCATCGGTCGAAACCAACAGTCAAGAGTACATAACCAGCGACACCACTCCTCATATAAACAAAATATGAGAGCCATATAACCACATATCACGAAATAAAAATCCAAAGGAGGATTCCGTCACTTAACACCTAATCATACCAGTAATTCGCAACAGACGAGGAACTATCACAACGAAGGGAGACTTATAACCACAGGTCGCACGAAGATGATGATCGGCCCACGATACAAAACACGAACAACAAACTCAGACATCGCGTCGCGACACGACTCAGTCAGACAAAATCCAACGAGACAAAACTCAACAGACACAACTTCACCCGACAGCCTAGGTTTCCACAACCTAAGCTCCGATACCATTTATGTAACACCCCCAATCCGCTCAGGGATATTACACGCCGTAGAACCTTTCCTCAAGGATCTACCAGGCTGGTAACAACATCGAACAACTCAACAACATCTACACACATCGCCTAGGACCGGAACGAAGCCACGAATCCCACTCGAGGCCTCGAAGGGCCCTCCCGAGTTGGCTAGCGAAACACAAGTCACAACATCTTTGGCGCTCACGGTTGGATCAATCACTTGTTGCATCCTGACCACATGATCACATGCCATGTGTCACCGTAGTTTTTATTATGCTCTCACGGTTGGATCAATCGGTTGTTGCATCCTGGCCACATGATCGCATGCCATGTGCCACCGTAGGCCCCGCCCACATCCATACATTCACACACAGCACAATACAACACATATATTCAAACAATTCACCCAGAGGCATCAAATACTTAACAAAACCCCACGTCAAACCACAACGCACCGAAATGAAATAATATACGTCCACACGCAATACCAAGTGCAACATCAACGCCAAACATATCCATAGAATTCACATAGTCATTCACAAACCACACCATTCACAAAACACACGCGTTTTGAAAGCAAGCCTTTAACAAGGCTAAACCGAATCTTTAGACGATCACTAATTATGTTATCCATAAAACAAGAATTATATGGACAAGGTACTTGCCTCGAAACCACGAGCAACGGAACCACGAACGGACACGGCTCAATCGGGAAGCTTCGAAATGCCCGATGCTATCGAAAAGGAAGACAACAAAGAATGGAAGGGTTCAACACGGTTTCTTCGCAAGAAACTCGACCCTAACATCATACAATTAATAAATCAACGATCATACGAGGAAGAATAATCGTAGAACATCCGAAAACCCCTCTATGACATTCTACCGAACACCTTCAAGGTGTTGATCAAGAACTCGACCAAAAGAATGAATCGATACGATCCAATCATGGAATAACAAGGGAAATGATATCATACATCTAAATAATCATCAATACATCACAATCCTAAGTTAAATCGGACTAAACGGATGAAAACAACCAAAATACCCAAATTCCCCAAAACTAGGTTTCTAGAAAATCTGACCCGATTCGCTCGATCAAATGATGTTATAGGATGGATGATTGATGATATGAACTCCATGACTTCATGGATTGATTGTGCAACAACATCTATCCATGATAACCACACCTCCAGCCGCAGAAGAGAAGGAAAATAATGAGAAAAATGGTGAAAACCCCGTCTGCAGGGCCTTAAATAGGCTGTCTGCCAGCAGAGTTACGTACGTAACTGCCCAAGGTCTTACGTACGTAACCGGCCATGGCCGAACTCACTACCCAGAAATGCCAGCAGCGGTACGTACGTAACCGGCCACAGCTTACGCACGTAACCGGCCTTACCTACGTAACTGCCGGGCCCTTCCGGCCGTAACTCGGCCAGGGCTGGCCTGGCCCCAATATGCCCGGCCATGACTCGGCCGGGGCCAACTCCGACGGCCCGGACGACCCCGAAACCCGAACCTGAGTACGAAACAAAGATACGGTTATGAAGTACTTGCAAAGACGAATTCGAGCACTAAGAGAACACACGATTCCGACCACCCGAAGGCTCGAAATTCGACAACAGAAAGTAATTACCCCAAACTTTCGGAAATTACGAAAATGGCCCAAAACGTCTGAAATACACGATACATGATCGAAACACCAAGACATAGCTCGTAACATGAATAATAATATTAAATGAACTTACGAGAATCTCGAAACAACAGTTTTGGACGAGATTCGCAAGAATCGAACTCAAGTGCGGAAAAACCACTTAAGAACAAAGAACTTAACAAAACGATACCGAAACGAACTCGGATGACAAAAAGTGCTGAATTAAATACTCTCAAAATGACGAAACGATCACGAGCGAGTCGTCAAAATGGGCTCCTGCTGAAAAAAAAAAGAAAATCACTGAAATACGAAATTGCGGGTATTACATTCTACCCTCCTTAAAAGAAGTTTCGTCCCGAAACTTAAAACCAGTAGGGAGAAGCAATATACCACCAGGAATATTTCAATGAGATACACAAGAATGCGTAACTAATGCCCAACGGCGAAACGTTACAAACAACGCAAAGGAATACACGGCTTGAAAACACGCTCCACGACGACCAACACAACGTCGCCGGTAGAGTTATAATAAAACCAACAAATAACACGCGTCATCAAGAAGATAATACAACCAAGTCGATTATCCAAACAATCACAAAACACAAAGCGCCCATTACAAGGTAACACGCACAATCAAGAAAACAGAAATAAACACACAAACGATCCACAAGGACAACCACAAACAATTCGGACTACGCCGAAGTCCTCAAAAACTACACTAGGCATTTCAATGTCCTTTCGGAGCAGAGACGCAACCTCAATCCCCAAATCTCTCAGCTACCGTCTCGCAATGCACGGCTCGGTGACCCACTTGGCCACACTCGAAACAGTTGACTAACGGTGAACGACAATTCTTCGCAGTATGAGATCAGGCAACAATAGACAACCCCGATCGAATAAAAATGATCGAACAACAACGACCGAACAACAATGATCGAACAAAAATGATCAAATAATAATGATCGGACAACAACGATCAAATAACAATGATCGGACAACAACGAACAAATAACAATGATCGGACAACAACGATCAAATAACAATGATCGAACAACAATGATCAAATAACAATGATCGAACAACAACGATCGAACAACAATGATTGAATGACAACAGTCGAACAATGACTCTGAAGTCCCCACTTCAACTCCAGACATTAAACGAACTGGTAGAAAGTGAAAGATGTTACTTCTAAATAAGGTTCACAAGAATCGAACCGAGCTTGAAAAAGTCACAATGATAAACAGATAGATCTAAAACAAGGTCACAACCAGTTCGAACGATGACAACCGAGACATCAAACAAGTTCAAAAAGTATCGACGAACACATGCAAGTCAATAGAATTTAGAAGGAGAAACTGCAGAAGTCAAAAATAGTACGGGTATTACATCCGACTTCTTATAAAAGAAATGTCGTCCCCGCAACTCACAACAACGGAAACAAGGTAACAACACAAAAAGCAACTGATAGAAAAATCTCCCATGGGCCTCTCAGAGCCAATCCTGATATCTGTGCTGAAGCGCGAACTCCGAAAGTCTCGGTATCCGATTCGCAAAACTGAATTATGTGTCCCTCAAGTCTGCACTTGAAATGCGTTACTGACGAGAAGGACAATTACACGTGCATGCCCCGGCACATCACGGTTGAAACACCTCGGCTCGGCATACCGAAAATACAAATGCTAAATACAATAGGGCATAATGCCGTAAAACAACATAGCGGAGATACCAACTCAGCACAACAAAGAATCATAACACATATCATATACAACGATTACCATCGTAAAGTAATACACACACAAACACTACAGCAACGACGGTATCGTTCGACGACCTCAACGGCCCGAACGATAACCAGCACATAATTACAACCATCATGAAACAATCACACATGTACACATACGTACAAACCCAAGCTTCAACAGCTCACACTCATGCGACAACACGCAAATCACCACGAGGCGACAAATAGTAAATACCAGTTCACACCTCTCACAGAGGGCTAGTACTACAAATACGTGGCAACGCCTCAACGTTCAAGCCACCAATTCGATCATATTCGGAGGTTAACATCATAACGACAAAGCAAACATCATACATACATTCCCAAACACAAACGGGAATTGATAGGTTTAAAAAAAAATGAAAACCCCCTTTTGAAAATAATTTTGGAAACACCAACTGATCTTGAGTATCACCCTTAAAAAAAAGTACAAACGTGAAACATCGTTATCGAGACTTTGGAAAACCATTTCGCATTCAATAAAAATGAGGACACTTTCTTTTCGTGAAAAACTTTCGGAAATATTCGACCCTCGGGCCTAAGCAAAAGTGTTTCTAAATCATTGAAAATAAAACATTTTGGTCCCCGAGGTAGAAGAATTTTGAAACATATTGTGGCACCTTGGAAGTACCACGAGAAAACAATTCATTTTAAAAGTACGTCTCGAAATTTATTTTCTAAGGTACTCAAGATTCTCAAAATAATTCATTGGGCTAGAATGCCCAAAAATGCTCATGTAACAATATTCGTTTAAACATATTATAATATACGCATCAAATCGTACAAAATCAAGACAATACATGTCTTTTACTGGAAAACAGACAGTCACATCGCAGTTCAAACTTGCTTAGGACTGGGGCTAAACCACTGGTCCATCCGAAGCCCTTACGTACTGAGTAAATCGCACCCATAAACATTCCCATAACATACTGAGCACAAGGTTTCACAAAAACACTTGCAAACAAACAGATCACCTTGAAATATACACGCAGCGGTCGAAACCAACAGTCAAGAGTACATAACCAGTGACACCACTCCTCATTTAAACAAAATATGAGAGAAAAATAACCACATATCACGAAATAAAAATCCAAAGGAGGATTCCGTCACTTAACACCTAATCATACTAGTAATTCGCAACAGACGAGGAACTATCACAATGAAGGGAGACTTATAACCACAGGTCGCACGAAGATGATGATCGCCCCACGATACTAAACACGACCAACGAACTCAGACAACGCGTCACGACACGACTCAGTCAGACAAAATCTGACGAGACAAAACTCAACATACACAACTTGACCCGACAGCCTAGGTTTCCACAACCTAAGCTCCGATACCATTTATGTAACACCCCCAATCCGCTCAGGGATATTACACGCCGTAGAACCTTTCCTCAAGGATCTACTGTAATATCCGGATTTATTACGGTGTATTTCATCTGTATTCAAACCCTGTATTATTCAGATTTGTGGTTTTGATTATTGGAGTATGATAATTCTTGCATTGGTATCATTGTACATAAGTATAGAAGCATACAAAATTTCTCATGCAAACTCGTGATAGCGCACGCTAAGAATGTATCTTAACGCGCGCTATCGGGCCACTATTAGCGCACGCTATGCAGGTAGGAGTTGCGTGCACTAAGAACTCAATTATTGAGCGGGACAGCTAGCACATGCGCCAGCCGGGACATGGGTCCGGATAAGATTCCCACGGACGAGCCCGGACAATTCTGAAGTCAACCATTATTAGCGCACGCTAAGGAATGCTTACTAGCGTGCGCTAACTTGTTAAAGTGCAGAATATTATAAATGGGACAACAACCGTTTTGGCTTTCATTTCTTTCGCCTATTCTTCATCCTTGAGAGTTCAGAGAGCTGAAATAATCCTCCTACACACTTAGAACACATCTTGTTGGTGTTTGTATATTGGTTATCACTTGGGAGTATTCATTGAAGTGGAATAGCACCTTGGAGTGGCATACAACCAACCGGAGTCGGATTCTACCTTACGGTTCAGTGATTTTCATCATATTAAGGTATGTTCAATCTATCTCCAGACTTAGAGTTGGATTCTAACGATTTTGATGATCATAGTAATGAGATATTGATTTTCATAAGTGAATTATCTAAACTACATCATGTTTGGAATATTGAGATGAATGAGCCTTAAGTACCTGGATTATGCTCTTCATGATTCGAATATTATTACATTGAATATGTAAATGAAGCTTCTATCATTGGTAATCCGAATCTAGTAGATGACTTCATAGCAATCTTGGACTTGACTTTAACATCATTATTGTTAGATAAATCTAAAGGATTGATCATGGAAAGATTTATCTAGTATAGATGGAACGTTTAACAACTTCAGCATGATAATATTGATTGATATAAAGGTGTTGATATCAACCGTTAAGCCTTTCGAATTGTTGTATAAATATTTGTAGTCGTAATGGAATATGGTTTTATATTGGTATGCATATCTTTGAATCCGAAGTTGTCATTATCCGTAAATCATTCATAAGGGTATGAACATGGTATTCATGGAGGTAACATGAATTATCACGGAAGATTTCATTGTTTCGATCATGGCGAGAACAGTTTACTGCTCAGCAGTAAACTGCCATGCATAGATAGCTCACGCTATGTATGAATATTAACGTGCGCTATCGAGCACGAGTTAGCGTACACTACATTTGGTATGTAACGTACGCTAAGCCATCAGTCGAGTCAGTCGACTGATCAGTGAAGTACTGACCATATACAGTTAGCGTACGCTAGGCTTTGTTGTTTGCGTGCGTTATCCAGCAGACTTTGTAACACCCCCAAGTTATTCAGGGTATATTACAGCGCCGTGAGCCCCGCCGTGGGACCCACAAGGCTAAACATACGCGGAACTATAAACTTGACCGAGAAGGTCTACATACAATGGAAAGAAAGACGATACAAATGGTATTCAAAACCATAACCAATGAAACCATATACATCACTGCACAAATCAATACCTCGGCAACACAGGCCGGAACATCAAAGAAACTGAAATACAATACTCGAGTATTTAAAAATCCATTCCAGTACAACAACACTGAATGGAGGAATCCGAGAAAATAACCGGAGACAAGACACAGTATCACACTTGCCCATCATCTTCATGCCGACCCGGTACCCACTTGTCCGCTCTCCTGGAACCTGAAATACATGAAACGTATTTCCCCCATAAAGGGGTTAGCCGTCGAATAGCTAGTGCAAGTATAACAATATGAAACATAATACTCCTCGACAATAAAGTAAATGTAATCCGTCAATTCATAAATATCCGTCAATTCATCAATTCAAGACTAGTATTCCGGAATAACTAAATCTCATAAGACGTATGTGAATGCCGTAGAAACGGTTCGTTCACCTCATACGCCGTTACGTATGTGAATGCGTCAAAACGGTTCGTTCACCTCATACGCCGATACATGTAGGAATGCCGTCAAAACGGTTCGTTCATTACATGCCAATCAATATATCTATGAATGCCGTAAAAACGGTTCGTTCATGATATGCCATCAATATTTCTATGAATGCCGTAAAAACAGTTCGTTCATATCATACCATCAATTCCTCTTACTTTCAAAGTCGAGAACGTACAATCATAAATGTATACTTGCCTTAATAAACGTTACCGAAAATCCCGAAGAACACGGTTCGACCGGGAAGCTTGAACCACGAAGAAGACAACGAACGAAAGGGTTTCGACTTGAGTTCTTCACAAGGATTCCGTCCCTAAGTCATATCAATGATAAATCAACAATCGTACGATGAATAATAATCGTACAACGCACAAACCCCCCCTCCTAGACCTTTTGTCGGGCACCTTGAAGGAGTCGACTAATAACTCAACCAAAACGACGAATCAATACACTCCAACAAAGGAATAACGATGGGAATGATAGAATACACCTAAATCATCATCAATCCATCACTAATCTAAATTACTACGGATTAAAAGGATGAAGTCAAACAAAATCCCCAATTTCCAACACAAAATTCAAAGTGTTCTTGAATAATCTTTCAATAATCCGATGAATACTCCAACAAGACCATAATCATGCGTATATCACTTCATACCCCATGATTTTAACATCCAAAACATCATTACCCAATACAAAATCGAAATCCAAGATGTTGAAGAAATTACCTCTTGAAGATCCAAGCACTATGATTCAAGAGCACGCGATAGAACGATGATCCGGGCTTAAAATCGAAAATAGATGAAGAGAAATCACTCACTCAAGTGATAGGTGGAGAAACATCTTCCTCTCAAACCTCCTCTCTCGCCCAAGTGAAGAAATGGGAAAAGTATAGGTTGAATCGCACAAAAAACGCAGATATAGGGGTAATCTGTCATGTGTGCCGCGGCTCAGTATATGTGTGCCGCGGAACAGGCCCAAAATTCGCTCCCAGGGCTCGGCAGTGTGCCGCGGCACCGGGTACAGGCGGTTTTGGCCGAATCTGGAAAATGAGAGTGACTTAGCTATTTCGACCATAACTCCCTCGTCTGGACTCCGATTGACTCACCGTTTGAACCATTGGAAAGCTAACTCGATGCTTTATAATATTGCAAAGATTCAGAATTTTGGGAGTTTCCAAGAATTTACGGTGATTTAACAAAGTCGAACTCATACGTGGAAAAGTCGCTAAAGAACACGGAATTCGACAGAACGATACCGAAACGAACTCGGATGACAAAAAGTGTAGAATTAATCATTCTCGGGATGACGAAACGGTCCCAAGCAAGTTGTCAAAAACGGACTTCCGCCAAAAATAGAAAATTTCCGGGGAACAAAAATACGGGTATTACATTCTACCCTCCTTAAAAGAAGTTTCGTCCCGAAACTTAAAACAGGTAGGGAGAAGAAATATTTCGCCAGGAAAACTCGACGAGATACACAAGAACCGAAACTTACGCCCAAACGGCGAATCATCAATATAGAACACAACAATACATTACCCGAAGGTAAACCAAACCAATGCCGAAAAAGATACGAATTCACAATGCCCGAAGGCTCCAACGGAAATACCGATACATCACAATGGCCTGAAAGCCGAACAGCCCAAAGTCAGAATCATCACAAAATAGATCTCAAAGAAACCAACTCGATCGTCGGACATACCCCTCGGCGTATGAACAACCAGTCGCAAATCGTCGGACATATCCAATACAACATGGACTACGAACGATCAATCAATAAAGCTCAAGAGGGACATCACAGTACGCCCGATCCGGAAATGTGTCCGTGCACATGTCCACCCCGTATACGGAATAATATACGTGTGACAATGTACCTAATTAGCCTCAAGAACTACGTCTCGTGTGCACGGTCCAATGCGGAAATATCCACGCATGACCATCGAGTGCCCGGCTAAAAATCCTACACATAACCAATCAAAGACGCAGACATGATTCCGGATATGCCACGATACAACATGACAACGAAACTCAAGGGATAAAACATCCAACACGGATCATACGACTCACCAAGTGAACGATGACACACGAATAATGAAAGAT
This sequence comes from Orobanche coerulescens, assembly GCA_033398695.1. Lineage (NCBI taxonomy): Eukaryota > Viridiplantae > Streptophyta > Magnoliopsida > Lamiales > Orobanchaceae > Orobanche > Orobanche coerulescens. The sequence continues at coordinate 187,118,162 of CM065801.1, forward strand.
CGACACGACCAACGATATTCAAAACAACCATCTTGGGATCAGAATTCCCTAAGGACCGATTAACACGGCAATAATTACAACACCACAATTCGGGAAATCCTCAACTCTCAACGATCACAAAATTACCGAGTTCACAAGAATAATAGTGTGCTGCCTTGAGTCGGCCAACACGACAATAATAATTCAACGGATGGGAACTATCCTCGACAGTCCCAATTCAATACTTCGATTACCGTAGAATGGCCAATCGATAACAACGATACGATAGAATAGATGTCCCGGTGTCTTAACCCGACCACCGAAACGGAGATGAAAAAAGGATATATCAAACGTCTCTAATCGGTTAATATAATATTAATAGAAAAACACCGATATCAATGACGACGATCACCACAATATCTCAATGGAACATCCATCACAATCACAATCGATACGTCGATACCGCGAACCGGCAATCGACAGCGACTTTACCAACAAGTATCGCAATGCCTCGAACCGGCCTTTTACAAACAACAGTAACATTTGGCATAATTTGCCGACGAGCGTCGTGTCAACCAATCCCCTGATATCAATACAATCATAAAGAGGCCGAGTCTCGAAATGATACACACATTCGTACACCTACACGATAACATTAATCTCATTGATTAATACAAGTATAAAACTTGCCTCGATATCAATACATCGAACTGTTACCAATTCAGTTGATTTCGTCTTACGAGTTCCTCAGTCCCGACCAAGTTAATCTACGAGCCCTTCAACCTTAACCGCAACACACAGTCATAATCTATGATCAAACATCATATCTTATTGTAAAACGAAGGATTGATAATCAACCGGTTCGATGACGACCAATATCAATACCACCAAACTACGAACTCAATCGTTTCACCATATCTCGGCTAATCACAGTCTGAACAATCCAACTCAGACACTTACAAATCCTGTCCACAATACGAGTCGAAATATGATGATCATATCAGCAACCAATTCGGACCAATAATAAGGGTCTAAATGTTCCAAACTCAATTCTTAAACACGAATTGACAAGGTTCCCTTCTCGTAAATCCGTCGTTAAAATTTACTTATGACCGTTATCAATTCGAATCATCCGACTGGTTCAAAACAATAGATAATCATATTAAAAAGGTTATCGAACAATCCAATCATTCGATTTGAATATTTGCTCCGTACGTATGGGCTTCCAAATTCAGAGATGAATAATAGTCTCATCAAGCTCATAATCACATTCGTATTTCCTATACGAATATTATTTCCAACACATAGTTTAGCTCTAGATATGAATATTCCATATTCATTTTCAAAACATCAACACTTCTAAAAAAAATTTTTTTTTTCATCACCTCGTATAATTCAAGAGTTCTTCAAGAACATGAAATATCCGAAATCACGTTCAGAACAACATATCCGAGGTATATATCTCCATGTTACCATTTTCTTCATCATGTCATTCATACAATCTCAAGAATCGCAACAAAACCCTTATCACCATATGAAGAAGATCTCAATGATCATATCAACATCCGAAATCTCTTATTACAATTCCAATGAATCTCGTATAACATTATCACATGATACCATATAATACCTCAATACCGAATACCTTCCCGTACACAATCTTCTATGTACGATTACCACAAAACATACCTCTATCCGACTTCCTTCCGAAATGTATACCATAGACCAAGAATATCCAAAATGACATCAACAATATCCGAATACTACAATCTTCACCCCAAAACCTTACGGGAGTATTACACGCCGTAAACCCTTCTCACAAGGATTTACCCGGCTAAGCACAATTTTCCAAGTCATTTCAAAATGTCAAAAGATCGATGACAAGAATATTTTTCAAATACTAAAAATCATTTTCCAAATACCGTCAAAACGATCAAGGTTAAAAATGCCAAAACTCATTTTAGGGAATCGGTTTTACAAAATAAAATTTCATTGGCAAAATACCAAAATCCATTTCAAAAATACTCACGCAATGGATAAAATTACAGTCCAATTTATGCATTTTCATTGAAATAGGACGAACATCAAAATACACGATTCCCAACATACTCCCTCCCAAGTAGTAATCCAAAAAGAAAAAAAATGAGCCACTATCAAAGGGATACGAGGATTACCTTATATGGACGAACCACGAAGAAAGAATAATTGAACTCCATTCCAAGAATCATTAAATCATCATAGTCATCATATGGCCTCAAGAACATCAAGATCTCTATGATTCCATAATCATAATCAACATATTCAAAGCATATCATTATCTTCCTTCAACATAAACCTCATAGAATATGGATAACACAAGAAATCACTTCAAGAATCAACAATAGTTCCATAACCAAGCTCTAATTCCATGATTCCACGCTCACAATCATGTTAAAAGCGTTTAGAACACTCTTAAAAGTAAAGAGGGACGAGTTTTGGAGAGAAGTATCTCAAAGGATCGTGAGAGAAATGAAAGGCAACACTTCAATATATAAATTGCACTCTCATTACGTACATAAGTGTCCTTTCTTAACGTACGTAACAACTTTAACGTACGTAATCCAATATCCATAACGTACGTAACCAACTCACTGTCTCATTCCGTGCAGTCCATTACGTACGTAACCCATACCATATAACGTACGTAATATACCAATTGACTTGCTACGGTACAATGGTTGTGTTACGTACGTAACACGTCCTGTATAACGTACGTAACACGTCCTGTATAACGTACGTAAAACGTACGTTGACTCACCTGTCAACATCCTCCGCCGAAAGTGCCGAAACAGGGTCCCACCTGCCGACCAGGACTCGGTTCTGTCCGATGCCTTCGTTACGTACGTAATACCTTAGCCTTAACGTACGTAACCATGCCAATCTTACGTACGTAATCTCACCTTATTAACGTACGTAATAATTCCATTCTTAGCCAATTTCAACAATTCCTGTCCAAAGTCATGACATACCAAATACGAGCAAGTAGTAATCCAAAAAGAAAAAAAATGAGCCACTATCAAAGGGATACGAGGATTACCTTGTATGGACGAACCACGAAGAAAGAATAATTGAACTCCATTCCAAGAATCATTAAATCATCATAGTCATCATATGGCCTCAAGAACATCAAGATCTCTATGATTCCATAATCATAATCAACATATTCAAAGCATATCATTATCTTCCTTCAACATAAACCTCATAGAATATGGATAACACAAGAAATCACTTCAAGAATCAACAATAGTTCCATAACCAAGCTCTAATTCCATGATTCCAAGCTCACAATCATGTTAAAAGCGTTTAGAACACTCTTAAAAGTAAAGAGGGACGAGTTTTGGAGAGAAGTATCTCAAAGGATCGTGAGAGAAATGAAAGGCAACACTTCAATATATAAATTGCACTCTCATTACGTACGTAAGTGTCCTTTCTTAACGTACGTAACAACTTTAACGTACGTAATCCAATATCCATAACGTACGTAACCAACTCACTGTCTCATTCCGTGCAGTCCATTACGTACGTAACGCATACCATATAACGTACCAATTGACTTGCTACGGTACAATGGTTGTGTTACGTACGTAACACGTCCTGTATAACGTACGTAACACGTCCTGTATAACGTACGTAAAACGTACGTTGACTCACCTGTCAACATCCTCCGCCGAAAGTGCCGAAACAGGGTCCCACCTGCCGACCAGGACTCGGTTCTGTCCGATGCCTTCGTTACGTACGTAATACCTTAGCCTTAACGTACGTAACCATGCCAATCTTACGTACGTAATCTCACCTTATTAACGTACGTAATAATTCCATTCTTAGCCAATTTCAACAATTCCTGTCCAAAGTCATGACATACTAAATACGAGCATACGGCAAAATCAATACATATACTCAATTCAATAACATTGTCATACGTTCACAACGTCCTCGAGCATAATTAACCATCCACGATATCCAATATATAAAGGAAAAAAAAATATATCCGAAAAATCGGGGTATTACACTCTACCCCTCTTAAAAATAAGTTTCGTCCTCGAAACTTACAATCACTCGTACAAACAACATTTCAACGGGAATTTAATTTCACCAAGAATTATCGAATAATTCGAACAACATACTTACAAGTCTGCGAAGTCGAAGATCTCCCGTGATACTAGCATGCGACTCCTAAACAAAGTCTCAACATAATACCGATACACACCATTATCGAAATTAGCAACTTAACAAAATCTCAAGGAAGAGTTCACGTCCGTGACCACGGCCACGATTCTTCCTACTTTCAGCCAACATTCTGAAGGGCACATACATGCGTAAGTATAATCCGAATCACACATTCTCGAAGTGACCAATTTCCAAGAATACCAAGCTATAGACGAAACGATTAAGAAGAATACAAGAAGAGTGAGAGGACTTACAAGTACCGGTCGCACTGTGATGATGGCAGAGTAGTGATACTGTGGGCAAATGCCGACTCAATCGACCCAAAAGACCGACAGCCTAGGTATCCATAAACCTAAGCTCTGATACCATATTCTGTAACACCCCCAAGTTATTCAGGGTATATTACAGCGCCGTGAGCCCCACCGTGGGACCCACAAGGCTAAACATATGCGGAACTATAAACTTGACCGAGAAGGTCTACATACAATGGAAAGAAAGACGATACAAATGGTATTCAAAACCATAACCAATGAAACCATATACATCACTGCACAAATCAATACCTCGGCAACACAGGCCGGAACATCAAAGAAACTGAAATACAATACTCGAGTATTTAAAAATCCATTCCAGTACAACAACACTGAATGGAGGAATCCGAGAAAATAACCGGAGACAAGACACAGTATCACACTTGCCCATCATCTTCATGCCGACCCGGTACCCACTTGTCCGCTCTCCTGGAACCTGAAATACATGAAACGTATTTCCCCCATAAAGGGGTTAGCCGTCGAATAGCTAGTGCAAGTATAACAATATGAAACATAATACTCCTCGACAATATAGTAAATGTAATCCGTCAATTCATCAATATCCCTCAATTCATCAATTCAAGACTAGTATTCCGGAATAACTAAATCTCATAAGACGTATGTGAATGCCGTAGAAACGGTTCGTTCACCTCATACGCCGTTACGTATGTGAATGCCGTCAAAACGGTTCGTTCACCTCATACGCCGATACATGTAGGAATGCCGTCAAAACGGTTCGTTCATTACATGCCAATCAATATATCTATGAATGCCGTAAAAACGGTTCGTTCATGATATGCCATCAATATTTCTATGAATGCCGTAAAAACGGTTCGTTCATATCATACCATCAATTCCTCTTACTTTCAAAGTCGAGAACGTACAATCATAAATGTATACTTGCCTTAATAAACGTTACCGAAAATCCCGAACAACACGGTTCGACCGGGAAGCTTGAACCACGAAGAAGACAACGAACGGAAGGGTTTCGACTTGAGTTCTTCACAAGGATTCCGTCCCTAAGTCATATCAATGATAAATCAACAATCGTACGATGAATAATAATCGTACAACGCACAAACCCCCCCTCCTAGACCTTTTGTCGGGCACCTTGAAGGCGTCGACTAATAACTCAACCAAAACGACGAATCAATACACTCCAACCAAGGAATAACGATGGGAATGATAGAATACACCTAAATCATCATCAATCAATCACTAATCTAAATTACTACGGATTAAAAGGATGAAGTCAAACAAAATCCCCAATTTCCAACACAAAATTCAAAGTGTTCTTGAATAATCTTTCAATAATCCGATGAATACTCCAACAAGACCATAATCATGCGTATATCACTTCATACCCCATGATTTTAACATCCAAAACATCATTACCCAATACAAAATCGAAATCCAAGATGTTGAAGAAATTACCTCTTGAAGATCCAATCACTATGATTCGAAGAGCACGCGATAGAACGATGATCCGGGCTTAAAAATCGAAAATAGATGAAGAGAAATCACTCACTCAAGTGATAGGTGGAGAAACATCTTCCTCTCAAACCTCCTCTCTCGCCCAAGTGAAGAAATGGGAAAAGTATAGGTTGAATCGCACAAAAACGCAGATATAGGGGTAATGTCATGTGTGCCGCGGCTCAATATATGTGTGCCGCGGCACAGCCCAAAATTCGCTCCCGTGGCTCGGCGGTGTGCGCGGCTCAGCCAGTGTGCCGCGGCACCGGTACAGCGGTTTTGGCCGAATCTGGAAAATGAGAGTGACTTAGCTATTTCGACCATAACTCCCTCGTCTGGACTCCGATTGACTCACCGTTTGAACCATTGGAAAGCTAACTCGATGCTTTATAATATTGCAAAGATTCAGAATTTTTGGAGATTCCAAGAATTTACGGTGATTTAACAAAGTCGAACTCATACGTGGAAAAGTCGCTAAAGAACACGGAATTCGACAGAACGATACCGAAACGAACTCGGATGACAAAAAGTGTAGAATTAATCATTCTCGGGATGACGAAGCGGTCCCAAGCAAGTTGTCAAAAACGGATTTCCGCCAAAAATAGAAAATTTCCGGGGAACAAAAATACGGGTATTACAGACTTAACGCACGCTACACAGAGTACTTAGCATGCGCTAAGCAGTTCAGGCAGATTTCATTTTCTGAACTTTTGGCCGTAAATCGAATTGTTAAACATTCGTACGACGTGAGATAAATCCTATATCATTTCTTTTGTTAAGGTTTGGTCTCGTTACGTGACTGATCGAGGAGGACGACCTTCGAGTGTTCATTTTCGTGGAAGTGTTGTTCTTGTCTTCAAATCGAGGCAAGTACCTTAATTGTTTTACGTATTGTTGTTATACATATTGTCGTGCATATATGTCATTTTTGTATGTCCACCTCGTCTTGGTCCGACGGGATCATCGGGGGATCTATGCTAGCGTGCGCTGGATCATCGGACGGGTTTTTCCACCACGGGTTGGTCTGACGGGATCATCGTGGGTTCTAGGCAGTGAACGCTGGATCGACGGAATTACCATGTGTAAGTTATGATATCATGTTGTGATTATCAGTTGTGTATGTTATTATTGAGTTTCTCGTAGGAGAAGACTCGTTGGTATTCTTCTTGTCGTTTACATTATTCGTGAGATATGAATAATATGTTGTGATACTTGTACTAGCATCGTTGTGCTAACCCCTTCGGGGGTGAACATTTTGTTTATGTTCAGGATCCAGGAGAGCGGGAAAACAACCACTGGAGCTACATGACGACGAGGGTGCAGAGTGATGTTTCGGCCGGGTTTATTTATCTGTTGTTTATTCGTTATTTCAATAAGTACTCGAGTACGAAGTCATTTGTGATGGATTTGAATTTGGTGATGTATTATTGAGTTCCTGTTGAACAATTGTACTTTTAGTATTTGGTAAGAACTGTTGTATCTTAATTCCGTTATTTCCATTTGTTAGTACCTTTTAATGTCTGTTCAATTCTTCAGCCTTGTAAATCCTTATGTAAAGGATTTACGGCGCTGTAATATTCCTAAATATATCGGGGGTGTTACAGAATATGGTATCAGAGCTAAGATTATGGATATCTTGGCCGTTGGGTTAAAATAGGGGTCATTTATGTCTTTTAAGGTAACCGGCCGTAAATGACATCACTGCACTGCCTACATCTTCATGCGAACGGTGGTTGTAAGTTCCTAAACTCTATCTCGTTCTTTACGTGTTGTGTCTCTTTATACTCGAATATTAGAACGATGTTGTTTTCTGTATATTGAGTATTTATGCTTGCAGTATGTTGAGAGGCGGACGTGGTCGCGGTCGTGGACGCGGACGGAGAAATGCTGAAAGGGAAGCGTCGCCTTCTAACCAGGCCAGTTATAGCTCAGGTGAGCCGCAACAATCTATTAATAACGAACCAGATCCTGCTGTACCAGAGATTCTTCGTCAAGTGGTGAACCAGATGACTTAGTTCGCCCAAGTCGTGGACCGAATGCAAGTGGCGGTGGGACTACAGCAGGGAGAGAGACAGCAAGGAATCCCAGACATGGGAAATCGAGGTGACCGATGGCTGCAAGAGGTGGCGAAGATGCAACCACCCAAATTCGACGGTATTTCTGAGACTCCCACCTGGGACCATTGGTTGAAGGAACTGGAGAAAATATTTTCCTAATTAACCGCCTGTGACGACCGAGAGCCTCTATCGCTCAATATTTTCTGATAGGGGAAGCGTCCGAATGGTGGGAAGCCATCCGGCCTGCAGACCATGATGCTGATTGGACAGAGTTTAGATTGATGATGGAAGCTCAGTATTGCCCTCGTCCTGTGAGGGAAGCCAAAGTTCAGGAGTTTTTCTCCGCTCAGCCTTCTGATGTGCCGGTATCCCAGGCGATTAAGACGTTTAACCAACATCTGGCATTTGTTCGACATCTGGTCAGAATAGATGCAGAAATGATGATCCATTTCGATATGAGAATGAAACCAGAAATCCAGAGGTACATGTCCGGATTTGAATGTACCACACTCCGTCAATACCAGGATAAGGCGTTGGCATACGAGATCAAGGAAGCAGCCATGGAGAAATTTTCGTAATCCAAGAAACAGAAAGTCTCTGGTACTTTTACAGAGCACAAGAACAGCGGGACCCGTAAGGCCCAGTCATCCTTTCACTCTTTCAAGAAACCTCTGCACCCAGTTAGGAGCGGAAAGAACTTCGGAGCGACATCAACTATTACTGATGCTACCAGGAAATGCTTTAACTGCGCCCAGACAGGGCACTATCGACGGAATTGCCCCCTTCCTGCCGTGACTTGTTTTGATTGTGGATGAGAGGGACATCGGGCCATGTTTTGTGAAGAGGCTGCAAAGTCTTTTAGAGCCCGTACACCACAGCCAGTCCAGAAGGAAGCCAGTACCCAACAGACGCATCAAAGTGTCCAGATGCCTCAGAATTTTGGTCGTGGACGAGGCAGAGGACAATGGGACCGAAAGGGGACATCGAGTGCCGGATCTGCTCCCCCACGTCTGTACGAGATGAGGAGGACATACGATCAGGATGCTGCTGTCGCATCAGGTACTATCCAGATCCTTTCCCAGCCAGTTAGCGTTTTATTCGATACAGGAGCTACACATTCTTTCATATCTTTGTCTTGTGTAAATCGTTTGAATATTTCCGGTTTTCATACTTGTGAACCTTATGTTGTTGGTTTACCGAGTGGAGAGAGGATTGTCGGAAACTTAGAAACTAGAAATTTCCCTGTATCATTTGGAGGCAGAGAGTGGATCTCAAATCTGATCGTGATAGAAATGCAAGGAGATGACCTGATACTCGGAGACGATTGGCTTAATCGATATGGAGCAATTGTGAACTACCGAAGGAGGAATATCTCGCTGATCGCTGACGATGGTCCGAAAGATTGTTCGAGGGGTGGAAACCGGGAAGCTCATGAAAATTGATCAAAGCGATGAAAGCTGTCAGATTGTTGAAACAGGGCTGTACCGGATATTGGTGTTATGCAATGAATAAAGAAGACGAAATTGTGGAACTTTCATCCATTCCTGTTGTGAACGAATTTCCAGATGTATTTCCTGACGAATTACCTGGACTACCTCCATGAAGGGATGTGGAATTTACCATTGAGCTAGAACCCGGAGCTACACCAATTTCTAAGGCGCCGTATCGTATGGCACCTACTGAGATGTACGAACTGAAGAAGCAGCTGGAGGAGTTACTGGACAAAGGCTATATTCAGCCAAGCGTTTCACCCTGGGGAGCGCCCGTTCTTTTTGTCCGAAAGAAGGATGGATCGCTCCGACTGTGTATTGACTATCGAGAGCTGAACAAGATGACGATTAAGAACAAGTATCCGTTGCCACGGATTGATGATCTGTTTGACCAGTTGCAAGGGGCAACAGTATTTTCTAAAATCGATCTGAGATCAGGATATCATCAGCTGAGGATTAAGGAATCTGATGTTCTGAAGTCAGCGTTCAGGACTCGCTACGGACATTATGAGTTTGTAGTGATGCCGTTTGGTCTCACTAACGCACCTGCTGTATTTATGCAATTGATGAACCGCGTGTTCATTGAATTTTTGGATAAATTTGTGGTCGTGTTCATTGATGACATTCTAGTGTATTCTAAGAGTCCGGAAGAACATGCGCAACAATTGCGGATTGTATTGGAACTTTTGAGAAACGAGCAATTGTACGCCAAACTTTCTAAGTGTGAATTCTGGCTAAAGGAAGTAATGTTCCTCGGCCATGTGGTGTCATCTGAAGGAGTCCGAGTAGATCCTCAGAAGATCGAAGCAATTATGGATTGGAAGCCTCCAAAGAACGTGAAAGAAGTCCGAAGCTTCTTAGGACTTGCTGGATATTATCGTCGATTCATGGAAGGGTTTTCTAAAATTTCCCGCCCACTTACTCGACTCCTGCATAAAACTCAAAAGTTTGAGTGGAATGAGTTGTGTCAGATTAGCTTTGATGAATTGAAGAAGAGATTGACGACGGCACCGATTCTATCACTTCCACAGGGAACTGGAGGATTTATAGTTTACAGTGATGCTTCGAACCAAGGACTCGGGTGCGTATTGATGCAGAATGATAAGGTGATCGCTTATGCGTCACGACAGCTGAAGCCTTATGAAGTGAATTACCCGACACATGATTTGGAGCTAGCAGCAGTAGTTTTTGCTTTGAAGATCTGGAGGCATTATATGTACGGGACTCACTGTCAGATCTTTACGGATCATAAGAGTCTCAAGTACATATTCAGTCAAAAAGAATTAAACATGCGGCAAATAAGATGGTTAGAACTGATTAAGGACTATGACATGGAGATTTTATATCATCCAGGCAAAGCGAATGTAGTGGTCGATGCACTTAGCCGCAAGCCTGTCTCTATTCAGATGCTGGAGACGCTGACATCCCAACTTAGCCTTCAACGAGAGATGATTCGTGAAGGAATTGAAGTATGGTTACAAAGAGTCCAAGGACAACTGTGCGTGATGGAGATAACTTCATCATTAACCGAAGGATTCAAATCTAAACAGGCAGATGATCCTCTGATGATTCGGTTACGTGATGAAGTGATCAAGGGAAAGGCCCTCGGATTCATAATTCATGATGATGGAGTTTTGAGATTTCAGAACCGACTCTGCGTTCCCGATGTTGATGTTCAAATGCACGATTATGAAGGAAGCTCACGCCGCCCCTATTCTATCCACCCGGCACCAAGAAATGTATAAGGACTTGAAGCGGAATTTCGTGGGGCAACATGAAGAAAGATGTAGCGGACTATGTTTCAAATGCTTGACTTGTCGCAGGTTAAGATCGAGCATCAACGGCTGCCGAATGATGAAGCCACTCCCGATTCCTGAATGGAAGTGGGAGGACATATCGATGGACTTTATCACTAATATGCCGAGAACCAAGACAGGAATGAACATAATTTGGGTGATAGTTGATCGTTTAACCAAATCAGCTCATTTTCTAGGCATTAAAGATACGTGGGGACCAGAGAGGTTGGCACGAGTATTTATTTCGGAGATAGTTCGATTGCATGGTACGCCAAAGACCATTGTTTCTGATCGAGACGGCCGTTTTGTGTCTCACTTTTGGAAAGCAGTTCATAAGGCCTTGGGGACCGAATTGAACTTCAGTACAGCTTATCACCCGCAGACTGACGGACAATCTGAGAGAACTATACAAACGGTGGAAGACATGCTAAGGGCCTGTGCCTTAGATTGGTCAAACGATTGGGAAGTTCATCTACCGTTGATTGAATTTACCTACAACAATAGTTGACATGCATCCATTAAGATGGCACCGTTTGAGGCATTATACGGGAGGAGGTGCAGGTCGCCTCTATGCTGGGACGATTCATCGGGCTTGATCGGAACAGAACCAGAGTTGATCGTGTAGACTCGGGAGAAGATAGCCTTGATTCGTGAAAGGCTGTTGACCGCCAGAGTCGCCAGAAATCTTACGCAGATGTACGCCGCCGCCCATTGGAGTTCAGTACTGGAGACCACGTACTTTTGAAGGTTTCTCCTACTCGGGGAATCTTTCGTTTCGGAAGGAAAGGGAAGCTGAGTCCGAGATATATCGGACCATTCGAGATCCTCGAGAGAGTTGGGGAGTTGGCATACAGATTGGCATTGCCGCCGTCATTGTGCCATGTTCATAACGTGTTCCATGTATCCCAGTTACGGGGGTATATACCAGATCCCAGTCATATCATTGATTTCGGCGAGATCGAAGTCGCGCAGGATGGGACGTTTGAAGAAAGACCGGTTAAGATACTCGAGAGTCGAGTTAAGCAACTGAGGAACAAGTCAATCGTTTTGGTCAAAGTTCAATGGTCACGTCATGGAATGGAAGAAGCCACCTGGGAAACGGAAGCTGATATGAAGTCTAGATATCCCGAATTATTTTCATCTTGAGTTTCGGGACGAAACTCCTTTTTAGTAGGAGAGTATGTAATATCCGGATTTATTACGGTGTATTTCATCTGTATTCAAACCCTATATTATTCGGATTTGTGGTTTTGATTATTGGAGTATGATAATTCTTGCATTGGTATCATTGTACATAAGTATAGAAGCATACAAAATTTCTCATGCAAACTCGTGATAGCGCACACTAAGAATGTATCTTAACGCGCGCTATCGGGCCACTATTAGCGCACGCTATGCAGGTAGGAGTTGCGTGCGCTAAGAACTCAATTATTGAGCGGGACAGCTAGCACATGCGCCAGCCGGGACATGGGTCCGGATAAGATTCCCGCGGACGAGCCCGGACAATTCTGAAGTCAACCATTATTAGCGCACGCTAAGGAATGCTTAGTAGCGTGCGCTAACTTGTTAAAGTGCAGAATATTATAAATGGGACAACAACCGTTTTGGCTTTCATTTCTTTCGCCTATTCTTCATCCTTGAGAGTTTAGAGAGCTGAAATAATCCTCCTACACACTTAGAACACATCTTGTTGGTGTTTGTATATTGGTTATCACTTGGGAGTATTCATTGAAGTGGAATAGCACCTTGGAGTGGCATACAACCAACCGGAGTCGAATTCTACCTTACGGTTCAGTGATTTTCATCATATTAAGGTATGTTCAATCTATCTCCAGACTTAGAGTTGGATTCTAACGATTTGGATGATCATAGTAATGAGATATTTATTTTCATAAGTGAATTATCTAAAGTACATCATGTTTGGAATATTGAGATGAATGAGCCTTAAGTACCTGGATTATGCTCTTCATGATTCAAATATTATTACATTGAATATGTAAATGAAGCTTCTATCATTGGTAATCCGAATCTAGTAGATGACTTCATAGCAATCTTGGACTTGACTTTAACATCATTATTGTTAGATAAATCTACAGGATTGATCATGGAAAGATTTATCTAGTATAGATGGAACGTTTAACAACTTCAGCATGATAATATTGATTGATATAAAGGTGTTGATATCAACCGTTAAGCCTTTCGAATTGTCGTATGAAGATTTGTAGTCGTAATGGAATATGGTTTTATATTGGTATGCATATCCTTGAATCCGAAGTTGTCATTATCCGTAAATCATTCATAAGGGTATGAACATGGTATTCATGGAGGTAACATGAATTATCACGGAATTTTTCATTGTTTCGATCATGGCGAGAACAGTTTACTGCTCAGCAGTAAACTGCCATGCATAGATAGCGCACGCTATGTTATGAAGATTAACGTGCGCTATCGAGCACGAGTTAGTGTACGCTACATTTGGTATGTAACGTACGCTAAGCCATCAGTCGAGTCAGTCGACTGATCAGTGAAGTACTGACCATATACAGTTAGCGTACGCTAGGCTTTGTTGTTTGCGTGCACTATCGAGCAGACTTAACGCACGCTACACAGAGTACTTAGCGTGCGTTAAGCAGTTCAGGCAGATTTCATTTTATGAACTTTTGGCCGTAAATCGAATTGTTAAACATTCGTACGACGTGAGATAAATCCTATATCATTTCTTTTGTTAAGGTTTGGTCTCGTTACGTGACTGATCGAGGAGGATGACCTTCGAGTGTTCATTTTCGTGGAAGTGTTGTTCTTGTCTTCAAATCGAGGCAAGTACCTTAATTGGTTTACGTATTGTTGTTATACATATTGTCGTGCATGTATGTCGTTGTTGTATGTCCACCTCGTGTTGGTCCGACGGGATCATCGGGGGATCTATGCTAGCGTGCGCTGGATCAACGGACGGGTTTTTCCACCACGGGTTGGTCTGACGGGATCATCGTGGGTTCTAGGCAGTGAACGTGGATCGACGGAATTACCATGTGTATGTTATGATATCATGTTGTGATTATTAGTTGTGTATGTTATTATTGAGTTTCTCGTAGGAGAAGACTCGTTGGTATTCTTCTTGTCGTTTACATTATTCGTGAGATATGAATAATATGTTGTGGTACTTGTACTAGCATCGTTGTGCTAACCCTTTCGGGGGTGAACATTTTGTTTATGTTCAGGATCCAGGAGAGCGGGAAAACAACCACTGGAGCTACATGACGACGAGGGTGCAGAGTGATGTTTCGGCCGGGTTTATTTATCTGTTGTTTATTCGTTATTTCAATAAGTACTCGAGTACGAAGTCATTTGTGATGGATTTGAATTTGGTGATGTATTATTGAGTTCCTGTTGAACAATTGTACTTTTAGTATTTGGTAAGAACCGTTGTATCTTAATTCCGTTATTTCCATTCGTTAGTACCTTTTAATGTCTGTTCAATTCTTCAGCCTTGTAAATCCTTGTGTAAAGGATTTACGGCGCTGTAATATTCCTGAATATATCGGGGGTGTTACATCTACCAGGCTGGTAACAACATCGAACAACTCAACAACATCTACACACGTCGCCTAGGACCAGGACGAAGCCACGAATCGCACTCGAGGCCTCGAAGGAGCCTCCCGAGCTGGCTAGTGAAACACAAGTCACAACATCTTTGGCGCTCACGGTTGGATCAATCACTTGTTGCATCCTGACCACATGATCACATGCCATGTGTCACCGTAGTTTTTATTAGGCTCTCACGGTTGGATCAATCGCTTGTTGCATCCTGGCCACATGATCGCATGCCATGTGCCACCGTAGGCCCCGCCCATATCCATACATTCACACACAACACAATACAACACATATATTCAAACAATTCACCCAGAGGCATCAAACACTAAGCAAAACCCCACGTCAAACCACAACGCACCGAAATGAAATAATATACGTCCACACACAATACCAAGTGCAACGTCAACACCAAACATATCCATAGAATTCACATAGTCATTCACAAACCACACCATGCACAAAACACACGCGTTTTGAAAGCAAGCCTTTAACAAGGCTAAACCGAATCTTTTGAAAGTTCAATTCAGAAGACCAAACCACATTAAGACGATTACTAATTATTGTATCCATAAAATAAGAATTATATGGACAAGGTACTTGCCTCGAAACCACGAGAAACGGAACCAAGAATGGACACGGATCAACCGGGAAGCTTCGAAACGCCTGATGCTATCGAAAAGGAAGATGACAACGAACGGAAGGGTTCAACACAGTTTCTTCGCAAGAAACTCGACCCTAACATCATACATATAATAAATCAATGATCATACGAGGAAGAATAATCGTAGAACGTCCGAAAACCCCTCTATGACATTCTACCGGACACCTTCAAGGCGTCGATCAAGAACTCGACCAAAACAACGAATCGATACGATTCAATGATGTAATAACAAGGGAAATGATATAATACATCTAAATAATCATCAATCCATCACAATCCTAAGTTAAATCGGACTAAACGGATGAAAACAACCAAAATACCCAAATTCCCCAAAACATGGTTTCTAGAAAATCTGACCTGATTCGCTCGATCAAAGGATGTTATAGGATGGATGATTGATGATATGAACTCCAAGACTTCATGGATTGATTGTCCAACAACATCTATCCATGATAACCACACCTCCAGCCGCGGAAGATAAGGAAAAAAATGAGAAAAATGGTGAAAACCCCATCTGCAGGGCTATAATAGGCTGCCTGCCGGCAGAGTTACGTACGTAACCGGCCAAGGGCTTACGTACGTAACCGGTCATGGCCGAACTCACTGCCCAGAAATGCTGGCAGCATTACGTACGTAACCGGCCACGGCTTATGCACGTAACCGGCATTACGTATGTAACTGCCGGGCCCTTTCGGTCGTAACTCGGCTAGGGCTGGCCTGGCCCCGACATGCCTGGCCATGACTCGGCCGGGGCCAACTTCGACGGCCCGGACGACCGTAAAACCCAAACCTGAGTATGAAACGAAGATACGGTTACAAAGTACTCGCAAAGATGAATTCGAGCACTAAGAGAACACATGATTCCGACCACCCGAAGGCTCGAAATTCGACAGCGGAAAGTAATTACCCCAAACTTTGAGAAATTACGAAAATGGCCCAAAACGTCCGAAATACACGATACACGATCGAAACACCAAGCCAAAGCTCGCAACATGAATAATAACATTAAATGAACTTACGAGAAACTCGAAACAACAGTGTCGGACGAGATTCGCAAGAATCAAACTCAAGTGCGGAAAAACCGCTTAAGAACACAAAACTCAACAAAACAATACCGAAACAAACTCGGATGACAAAAAGTGCAGAATTAAATACTCTCGAAATTACAAAACGATCACGAGCAAGTCGTCAAAATAGGCTCCCGCTGAAAAAAAAAGAAAATCACTGAAATCCAAAATTGCGGGTATTACAGTTTCGAACAACCCGTTTCGGGTGGATGCAAAGCTGTATTGTGGGTTTTGGTGATTTCGGGAATTACAGATGGCTGGCGTAAATAGGTTAGGGTTTTGAAGGCGGAATGGTATGGATTTCTGAGTAGCTTCTGGAATATAGGAGACGTCATTGTTGTACCATAAAAATTTGCTGAATTAATTCAGTTGTGATGTGGAAGCCGAAAGGTGGATGGTTGATTTTGGGGCTTTCTGACAGGGTTTTGGAGCTTTTGGATGCATGTGTCGCAATCGGGAAAGTGACGAAACCCCTGTTTTGAAAAGGTGAGGTATTTTAGCAAATGCGATTTTGGTTTATTTTTGGAGAAGATCATCTCACGCTTTTTGGTAGAAATACGACGAGTTTATTTAAAATAATTAATAAAACATAAAAAAAAGAAAAAAAAAAGAATATTAAAATTGCCCCCATGCAGGATCGAAGTACAGACCTTTAGTTTACACCCAATAACTCATCCTGTGATTCATATGTTTCAATAATCAGATGTTGTTGAAATAATCTTTCTTCTCCCTGCCGTTTTCTTTTCCTATTCCGATGATAGCATGTAATAGTGAGCACATATGGGGCGGAGAGTTCTAGAGAGAGAGATGGAGAGATTAGAGAGGACGAATAGCTGGGGCTTCGTGTATCGTGTATTTACCCTAATCAGAAGAAGAAAGGAAGAGACTAGACCAGTTGGGTTAAACAATAGGTCCCTTAGTTTTTACACTTTAGAGACCCGTCAACAAAAACAACGGGTCTCTTATTCCTTACACATTAGAGACCCGTTGACCCAAATAAATGGTCTCTAAAGTCTCTTACAAAAAAATAGCGGGTCTATTTGACATATTAGAGACTTTTTGTTTATAATATTAGGTGTCTTATATTAAAGAGACCCGTTATCTTTACCAGCATGTCTTTTATTTTGTATGTCTTTGCTTGTTTTTGTAGTATTGAGGCTGCACCCTTTATAGTGAAGCAAGAGAAAAGGCGACGTGAAGCAGGAGTCGGGCGACGAAAGATATAGCCCTTATTATATACGGATATAAATATATTTAATTTACATCTTTACCTATTAAATTTACATCTTTACCCTTACAGTGTAGGTGAAATATATGAGCTCAGGGGTAAATTGGTCATTTTAGATTATATTGTTGACACTTAAGTGTGTTCATATATATTTAAAAAATAATGTAGCTTAGAAGAATTGAACTCGCGTCAATCAATAGGAATTACAAAGACTTTGCGATTTGAACAAGCCATCTACCTGTTATAAGGCTTCGCATTATATAAATTAATCATCAACTGCAAAATACTAGCTAGGAGGCATTGTATTATATTTTAAATGTTTTATATTTCTAATTTGTTACATTTAGTGATACTTAAGATAAATCGAATTTCAATATATATATATAATATATATATATATATATCCTTATTGTAATATATTTTTAATGTGTAGTTAACAATAATATTATTGTAACGCAAAAAAAAGTGATAATATAACATCAAATAATTATACATATTCTCTAAGTGTTACATAAGTGTTACTTAAATTATGTAACACACAAAAAATATTACCTGAAGTGTTACTCATTTTGAAAGTATTACTTGGAGTGATACCTAAACTAAGTAACACAAAAAAGTATTACCTGAAAGTGTTACCTATTTTGAAAGTATTACCGTGAGTGTTACCTAAACTAAGTAACATAAAAATGTGTTACCTGAAAGTGTTACCTATTTTGAAAATTTTACTAAAAATGTGTTACCTAAAAATGTGTTACCTCAAAGTGCACCACCACCTCTATTCTTCAATTTACAAACAACCCCCTCTTCTTCACAGTCTCGGGACGACGACATGCAAGGCGGTAATAATCCTTCTTCATCTTTAAGAATTTGACGGATTTATGTGGATCTTAGTTGTGTTTTATAGTAGTACTTTTAGTATATATTAATGCTAAATATTTATTTATTTAGACTCATGTTCGTTAATATTATTGTTTATAGTGATTTTGTTGATGTTGCTATGTGATATATTGATATGGTGTGATTTTTGTAGTGTTGATGTATAAATTATGCTTTTCGTACATTGAATATTATGATTTTTGTGATGTACTGTATATTTGGAATATACATGTTAAGTCTTTACATGTTTGGGGATCTCAAAATTTGAATATTTTTTTTTCTGAATAGACTTTAGCCGACAACATTTGCACAAACCGTCGACTAAGGTTTTTTTATACATAAAAAGCACTTTAGCCGACATATTGGCCGTCAGCTAAAAGTATTAGACCTTAGCCAACAACCGTGTAGTTGTCAGCTAAAACAGCTGGAGTTTAGCCGACAATGTAATGGCCGTCGGCTAAAACTGATATAGTTTAGCCAATAATTTTTAGTCGCCGGATAAACTCCAAAATATAGACGACGACCTCCCGTCCTTGCCGTCGGCTAAACTTTAGCCTACCCACCTCGACCGACCAACTTTTATCCGATGGCCGGCCACTTTAACCGATGATCATCGGCTTTAGCCGTTGACTTTTTGCTGTCGGCTAAAGTCTGAATTGGTAGTGCCTCTATCTCCCTCTCTGCCTTCACTGAAGTGTAATATCCGCATTTTTCTTCTTTATCCGATATTCCCATTTTGGTGTATTTTCATTTTTAGTAGCTCGCTTGTAACCACGTCGACATTTTGAACCTATATTATTCTTGGAGTTTCTCCATTTGGATGATCTTCGGTGATGTTTTGATATGATTCTGTTTTATGTCATGTATTATGGCATGGACGTTCGATTCTCGTATAACCCGTTCGCTTTTGTAATTTCTTTGGTTGCACGAGTTCGTATAGTTGAGTTGTTCGTGTTGTGAGTTTCGGTTTGTTAATCCGACATCGTATCGCGATGTTTGGACGTTTGGGCCATTTCGTAATTTCCCTAAGTTTAGGGTATTCTTGTTATCTTTGTTGTTCCTGAGCCTTCGGGCATTCGGACTCACGCTTCATCGTAACGTTTTGGTTTTTGACTCAAATCCGTGGTGATTGTATCCGTTGGTCGTGGATACACCTTGTTATTTTTTTCTATTTCCTATCATCTCCTCGTCGGGCAGTGTTTCAGACTATAGCCTGCTGTCATAGGCCATGTTATGTCCGTAAGCCGTATATGTTACGGCCGTAATAATCGAGAGTTACGGCCGTAAGCTTCCTTCATACGACCGTAACAAGGATTCGTTTCTTGCCTCCTGGTCCAGTCCTGAGTTACGGGCGTATAATGTTTGAGTTACGGCCGTAAGTATTGATACGACCGTAATGGTGTTCTTGATACGACCGTATGTGTCATTCGTCAAATTTGCCCAGTTTCTCTCCAGAGGCCAGTTACGGCCGTAAGAGAGTCAGGTTACGGCCATAATGTTCCTATGTTATGGCCGTATGCGGGGTGTGTTACGGCCGTAACACCTGCCAGTAAATAAACTGGCAGCGGCCCAGTTTTTCCTCATTTCTCACATCTCTCTTTTCTCTTCGCGACGGGAGCAACAGCAGAGGCTAGGGTTCGGCCGATTTTGATCCAAACTCCATTGTAAGGGCATATTCAAGTATCATATCATCCACCTATCACTAATCATCCATCGTTCATCTTCGAATCAAGGTAAAATCTCTTATAACCCTACCTTGGGGGATTTGGGGGATTTCGGTTATATTGTTCGTTTTGCTCCGTGTTGTTGATTAATCCTTGATGGTTATGATTAATCTCGTTAGTGTTCTTGTTCTCCTACGAACTCATGGTGTATTTCGTGATATTTTCATAATCGAGAGGGTTTGGTTGCGATCCGCCCTCGTCGTTGTTTAGATGTGAATACACATAAGTCGTAGGCGGGTTTTTGGGTGTTTTCCAATTCCGTATTCGTTTAGAATTGGGTGTGATTTTGTTCTTCATATCGTTAGGTTCGTGATTATCGGCTCCTAACGTCCATCGGTGTTTTCCTTCCATTTGTTGCGTCGTCTATTATTCAAGGCAAGTAATTCTTGGAAACCTTTATGCTTAACGTGAAATGGTAATGTATATTGTGTGTGCTTTAGTCACCTCGGGAGGGTCCGACGGGGCCTCGAGGGAATCTATGGCTTCGTCCTGGATTCATGAGTTTGTTTCGCTATCCAGCTCGGGAGGGTCCTTAGAGGCCTCGAGTGGGATTCGTGGCTTCGTCCCGGTCCTAGGTGACGTGTGTGCTTGATTTGGTTTATGAATGTGGCCAGCTCGGGAGGGTCCTTAGAGGCCTCGAGTGGGATTTGTGGCTTCGTCCCGGTCCTAGGCAAATGTGATTGACTGTTTGTTTCCGAAAAAGACATGTCTGGTTTTGGTTTTTGAAATGATATTGGTGCATGTACTATGAAATGTGTAAGCGATTGGTTTGCCTTGATTACTTGTACTAGCGTAATTGCTAACCCCTCTGGGGACCCGTTTTGCGGAAATTCTTTTTATGGATTTCAGGTTATGTCCTTCCGGACGAGCGAGCACTGGGACAGTACGAGGATGTTGGCCAGGGTCGTTGACATGTGCATTTGGGTCTTCTTATTTCTTTCGTCTACTTCGATTTGGTTGTTTCCCACTTTTATAAACATATAGATTGTACTCGCGAGTACTTAGGCTTTTCATTTCGAACTTTGTTTTGTATTAACTCAAATTGCTATATTGTCGGTTGATGTTTATTATGCTGGTTGCTCCGGGCGTATCTTTATGTGTTGTATTATTTAAATGTGTGTCCTTGCTAACCGAGTTGGTTAGTCGAGTGGTGCTTTCCTTGTTTTAGCCTCGTGGGTCCCATGTAGGGGTTCGCGGCACTGTAATATACTCCGAATATCTTGGGGGTGTTACAGAAAATGGTATCAGAGAGCTCTAGGTTTATGGATACCTAGGCTTGTTGGTTATTTGGGTCTAGTGTTTTGTTTTGCACATTGTTACACCGCTGCCAGCATCTCGGTATTTCCACTTTCCGAATCGTAGTTGCTTTTTCCCACCTTACTCATCATCAATATACTTCTGTCATCTCTTAACACCAGTATGGATGCCGGAGGAAACCGTGGTCGTGGTCGTGGTCGTGGTCGTGGACGCGGCCGAGGATGTAGGGCAGCCGGTGGGGCGGCCACGTCGCATTCTTCGGGAGCCGGCAGTACCGGTGACTGTCACAGTCATGCATCTTCTCATGAGCGCGCCGATCTTGGTATTGCGGCCGTTATGCAGCAAATGGTAAACCAAATGGCGTCTATAGCTCAGGTGGTTCAGAATCCGGATCCGGCCCATGCTAATCGGGGCGGAGCGGATCGTTGGCTTCCGGACGTCATCAAGATGCATCCTCCCCAGTTTTCGGGAGCTTCGGACCCGATCGGCTGGGAGGGGTGGATCAAGGAGATATCTTAAGTCTTCGTTGCCACCAACTGTCCCGAGGACCGTAAGGTCCCTATTGCCCAGTACTTTCTCACTGGGGATGCTATGGATTGGTGGGAGGCCGTTGGGCCCAAAGACCATGTTGCTTCGTGGGCCGAATTTCAGGAATTGATGGAGACCGAATATTGCCCGTGGCCGGTCAGACAAGCTCGAGTGCATGCCTTTTATGATGCTCAACCACGAGATATCCCCGTATCTCAAGCTATTGCTGATTTTAACAAAGAGTTGGGCTATGTAAAGACCCAAGTTGTCGAGGAAAGCAACAAAATTTTCCATTTTTCCAGGCGGATGAAATTGTCGATTAGGGACTACATGTCTGGGATTGTCTGTACTACCTTGAAGGATTATCAGAGTCGATCTCTTGCCTATGATATGTCGTTAACAATTAGTGCGGCGATTCGGGAGAGTAAGAAATAGAAATCCGCCGGAAATTTTTCGGGCCACAAGGGTGGAGGTCAGCAGAATTCTCGACCTGCAAATATTTCTACGGGTGGTTCGGCTCGTTTCTCTGGGAGTTTTCGAGGTGCTGTCGGGACCTTCGTCCGGGACCCCAGATGTTTTAACTGTGGCAAGCCAGGCCATGTGAACCGGGAGTGTCCTCGTCCACCTTTGACTTGTCATACTTGTGGACAGTCGGGCCACAAGGCTTCTTTTTGTGAACAGCTCAGACAGTTTCGCGGCGCCCGTTCTTCTCACCCAGCACCTATGGAGCCGAGTGTGAATCAGGGCTCATTTGCTCCGCCGCCTCCGCCGAGTGCCAGCCGAGGTAGGGGTCGGGGTCAGCCCGCTAGGGGAGGAGCTTCCAGTGTCAGCTCTACCCAGCCGCGTATCTATGAGATGAGGAGGGCCGATGATCCAGCAGCTACTGTGGCGACAGGTACCGTTCATATCCATTCCCATCCTGTCAGTTTGCTTTTTGATTCGGGTGCTACGCATTTATTCATTTCTCTAGAGTGTGTACGCCGTTTGAGTCTCGACTGCTTGTCACCTTGCGAGCCTTTCATCGTTAAACTTCCTAGCGGTGATAGAATTGTCGGTGTCCGGGACTGTTCTGTGCTTATTTGTGAGAGGGCTTGGCTCTCTAATCTTATTTTCGTGGGTATCGAGGGTGAGGATTTGATTCTCGGGGATGATTGGCTCGAGCGGAATGGCGCGGTCATGAACTACCGCACGAGGATCATCACTATGTTAGCCGAGGATGGCACCGAGCACTCTTTCGCAGGAAGAAAGAGGGGAAACCATAAGTTTGTTATTAACGCCTTGAAGGCGATGAGACTCCTGCGAAAAGGGTGTACTGGTTATTGGTGTTATGCCTTGAAGGCAGAGGATGGTGGAGTCGAGCTTTCGTCGATTCCAGTCGTTAGTGAGTTTCCTGATGTATTTCCTGACGAGTTGCCGGGGTTGCCACCGGATCGTGAGGTTGAGTTTGCTATAGAGTTAGAGTCGGGCGCGGCTCCGATTTCGAAGGCGCCGTATCGCATGGCACCTTCAGAGATGGCCGAGTTGAAGAAGCAGTTGAGTGAGCTTCTTGAGTCTGGGTATGTTCGACCAATCGCCTCGCTTTGGGGCGCACCGGTCCTGTTTTTGCGTAAGAAGGATGGTTCACTGCGTTTATGTATCGACTATCGCGAACTGAACAAGGTGACCATCAAGAACAAGTATCCTTTGCCGAGGATTGATGACTTGTTCGATCAGTTGCAGGGAGCGGCAGTATTCTCGAAGATTGATTTGAGATCGGGTTACTATCAGCTCCGGGTGAGGGAGTCCGATGTGCCGAAAATAGCTTTTCGGACGAGATATGGACATTATGAGTTTGTCATTATGCCTTTCGGGTTAACTAATGCGTCGGCGGTGTTCATGCAGTTGATGAACAAAGTCTTTATCAAGTATTTGGATAAGTGTGTCATCGTCTTCATCGACGATATCCTTATTTATTCGAGGAACGAGGAAGAGCATGCCCATCATTTACGGGTAGTGTTAGACATTTTGAGGACCGAGCAACTGTATGCGAAGTTCTCGAAATGTGAGTTCTGGCTGAAGGAAGTGATGTTCTTAGGTCACGTGATTTCAGCCGAGGGGATTCGTGTGGACCCGCAGAAGATTGAGGCAGTGTTGGATTGGGCACCACCCAAGAATGTGAAGGAGATCCGTAGTTTCTTGGGTTTAGCCGGCTACTACCATAGGTTCGTCGAGGGTTTCTCGAATCTGGCTCGACCGCTTACACAGTTGCTCCAGAAATCCGAGAAGTTCGTTTGGAATGACGAGAGGCAGTCGAGTATCGAGGAGCTGAAGAGGCGTTTGACTTCAGCCCCGATTTTAGCGTTGCCGTGTGGCAACGAGGGTTTTGCTGTTTATAGTGATGCTTCGGGTCAGGTTCTTGGGTGCGTATTGATGCAGCACGGCAAGACCATTGCCTATGCGTCAAGACAGTTGAGGTCGTATGAGGTGCACTACCCTACTCATGATTTGGAGTTAGCGGCAGTTGTCTTTGCGCTCAAGATTTGGCATCACTACCTTTTCGGCTCTGCATGTCATATTTTTACCGATCATAAAAGTCTGAAATACATATTTACTCAGCGAGAATTGAATATGAGGCAGAGGAGGTGGTTAGAGCTGATTAAGGATTATGACCTCAAAATCCTTTATCATCCGGGCAAGGCGAACGTCATGGCCGATGCCTTTAGTCGGAAACCAGTTGCGTTACGAACGCTTGAGATACTTACGTCTCAGTCTGAGATTCGGCGGGCTTTGATCGAGTTAGATGTTGAGGTTTTGTTGCCTGGAGCTGTCGGGCAACTTTGTGCTTTAGAAATTTCGTCGTCTTTGATCGATGAAATTAAGCTGAAGCAGTTGGAGGATCCGATGATTACTCAAATCCGAGAGAACGTTCTTAAGGGAAAGTCTCCTGAGTTTGTGATTCACGAGGATGGTGTTTTGAGATTCCAGAGTCGGCTTTGTGTACCGAACGACTCAGAACTGAAACTGAGTATTTTGCGTGAGGCCCATGCTACACCTTACTCCGTTCATCCTGGTTTGAGTAAGATGTACAAGGACCTGAGGAGGAATTTCTGGTGGAGTGATATGAAGGAAAAGGTCACGCAGTTTGTACCGAGATATTTGACTTGTCAGCAGGTCAAAATCGAGCATCAACGACCGGCTGGGTTATTGCAGTCACTTCCCGTTCCGGAATGGAAATGGGAAGATATATCGATGGATTTCGTTATGAGTTTGCCGAGATCGAGGTCGGGCATGAATATGGTATGGGTGATTGTTGATCGTCTGACCAAGTCGGCACATTTTCTAGGCATCAAGGACACTTGGGGCCCGGAGAAGTTAGCTCCTGTGTTTATCGCGCAGATTGTGAGGCTTCACGGTACTCTGAAGTCTATTGTTTCGGATCGTGATGGCCGTTTTGTGTCGCACTTTTGGCAGGCGGTGCATAAGGCGTTGGGTACTCGTTTGCGTTTGAGTACCTCTTTCCACCCCCAGTCAGATGGACAGTCGGAATGCACTATCCAGACGTTTGAGGATATGTTGCGTGCTTGTGCTCTCGATTGGACCAGTGGCTGGGAAGATCATTTGCCATTGATCGAATTCACGTACAACAATAGTTGGCACGCGTCGATTCGGATGGCACCGTATGAGGCACTTTATGGGCGGTGATGTCGATCACCGATTTGTTGGAATGAGGCGTCTGATTTGGTCGGGACCGAGCCGAATGTCGTTTTAGAGACGAGGCGGAAGATAGAATTAATTCGGGAGCGGATGTTGACTGCCCAGAGTCGACAGAAGTCATATGCCGATGTCCGTCGTCGACCTTTGGAATTCGAGGTGGGAGACCACGTTTTACTGAAGGTGTCGCCGACGAGAGGAGTTTTCTGTTTCGGGAAAAAGGGGAAGTTGAGTCCGAGATTTATTGGACCCTTCGAGATTCTCGAGAGAGTCGGTGAGTTAGCATACCGCTTGGCGTTACCTCCGGCCTTGAGTCGCGTGCATAGCGTTTTCCATGTTTCCTAGCTGAGGAAATATGTCCCGGATCCTAGTCATATCATCGATTAGGGTGAGATCGATATTTCCGAGGACTTTACCTTCGAGGAGCGTCCCCTGAAGATTTTGGAGCACCGTGATAAACGACTAAGGCATAAGACCATCCCTTTGGTCAAGGTGCAGTGGTCAAGACATGGTGTCGAGGAGGCAACTTGGGAAACCGATGATAGCATGCGTGCTAGGTACCTCGAGTTGTTTGTTTCTTAAGTTTCGGGACGAAACTTATTTCTAGAGGGGTAGAATGTAATATCCGCATTTTTCTTCTTTATCCGATATTCCCGTTTTGGTGTATTTTCATTTTTAGTAGCTCGCTTGTAACCACGTCGACATTTTGAACCTATGTTATTCTTGGAGTTTCTCCATTTGGACGATCTTCGGTGATGTTTTGATATGATTCTGTTTTATGTCATGTATTATGGCATGGACGTTCGATTCTTATATAACCCGTTCGCTTTTGTAATTTCTTTGGTTGCACGAGTTCGTATAGTTGAGTTGTTCGTGTTGTGAGTTTCGGTTTGTTAATCCGACATCGTATCGCGATGTTTGGACGTTTGTACAATTTCATAATTTCCCTAAGTTTAGGGTATTCTTGTTATCTTTGTTGTTCCTGAGCCTTCGGGCATTCGGACTCACGCTTCATCGTAACATTTTGGTTTCTGACTCAAATCCGTGGTGATTGTATCCGTTGGTCGTGGATACACCTTGTTATTTTTTTCTATTTCCGATCATCTCCTCGTCGGGCAGTGTTTCAGACTATGGCCTGCTGTCATAGGCCATGTTACGGCCATAAGCCGTATATGTTACGGCCATAATAATCGAGAGTTACGGCCGTAAGCTTCCTTCATACGGCCGTAACAAGGCTTCGTTTCTTGCCTCCTGGTCCAGTCCTGAGTTACGGGCGTATCATGTTTGAGTTACGGCCGTAAGTATTGATACGGCCGTAATGGTGTTCTTGATACGACCGTATGGGTCATTCGTCAAATTTTCCCAGTTTCTCTCCAGAGGCCAGTTACGGCCGTAAGAGAGTCAGGTTACGGCCGTAATGTTCCTATGTTACGGCTGTATCTGGGGTGTGTTACGGCCGTAACACCTGCCAGTATATAAACTGGCAGCGGCCCAGTTTTTCCTCATTTCTCACATCTCTCTTTTCTCTTCGCGACGGGAGCAACGGCAGAGGCTAGGGTTCGTCCGATTTTGATCCAAACTCCATTGTAAGGGCATATTCAAGTATCATATCATCCACCTATCACTAATCATCCATCGTTCATCTTCGAATCAAGGTAAAATCTCTTATAACCCTACCTTGGGGGATTTGGGGGATTTCAGTTATATTGTTCGTTTTGCTCTGTGTTGTTGATTAATCATTGATGGTTATGATTAATCTCGTTAGTGTTCTTGTTCTCCTACGAACTCATGGTGTATTTCGTGATCTTTGCGTAATCGAGAGGGTTTGGTTGCGATCCGCCCTCGTCGTTGTTTTGATGTGAATACACATAAGTCGTAGGCGAGTTTTTAGGTGTTTTCCAATTCCGTATTCGTCTAGAATTGGTTGTGATTGTGTTCTTCATATCGTTAGGTTCGTGATTATCGGCTCCTACCGTCCGTCGGTGTTTTCCTTCCGTTCGTTGCGTCGTCTATTATTCAAGGCAAGTAATTCTTGGAAACCTTTATGCTTAACGTGAAATGGTAATGTATATTGTGTGTGCTTTACTCACCTCGGGAGGGTCCGACGGGGCCTCGAGGGAATCTATGGCTTCGTCCTGGATTCATGAGTTTGTTTCGCTAGCCAGCTCGGGAGGGTCCTTAGAGGCCTCGAGTGGGATTCGTGGCTTCGTCCCAGTCCTAGGTGACGTGTGTGCTTGATTTGGTTTATGAATGTGGCCATCTCGGGAGGGTCCTTAGAGGCCTCGAGTGGGATTTGTGGCTTCATCCCGGTCCTAGGCAAATGTGATTGACTGTTTGTTTCCGGAAAAGACATGTCTGGTTTTGGTTTTTGAAATGATATTGGTGCATGTACTATGAAATGTGTAAGCGATTGATTTGCCTTGATTACTTATACTATCGTAATTGCTAACCCCTCTGGGGACCCGTTTTGGGGAAATTCTTGTTATGGATTTCAGGTTATGTCCTTCCGGACGAGCGAGCGCTGGGACAGTACGAGGATGTTGTCCAGGGTTGTTGACATGTGCATTTGGGTCTTCTTATTTCTTTCGTCTACTTCGATTTGGTTGTTTCCCACTTTTATAAACATATAGATTGTACTCGCGAGTACTTAGGCTTTTCATTTCGATCTTCGTTTTATATTAACTCAAATTGCTATATTGTCGGTTGATGTTTATTACGCTGGTTGCTTCGGGCGTATCTTTATGTGTTGTAATATTTAAATGTGTGTCCTTGCTAACCGAGTTGGTTAGTCGAGTGGTGTTTTCCTTGTATTAGCCTGGTGGGTCCCATGTAGGGGTCCACGGCACTGTAATATACTCCAAATATCTTGGGGGTGTTACATGAAGAACCTTAACTTTTGAAAATAAAAAAATGAGATATTGAAGAAAAACCCTAGTTCACGTGTCCTCTTTCAAACGATATGTTCTGTTTTTTATTTCTGATTTCAATATTTCAAGTTTAATAAACGACATGTATAAAAAAAAATTATAATACAAGTCAGCATCCAGTCATTGTTTACTAATCGACCACATGGTCCTTGTTGATCGGAAAGCCTCAGTTTAATCGGCACGAGAGTTGCACATGACAAAAACGACGCTCCGGTGAAATTGGATTAAAATTGGACAATTAAAATAATTTGGAGACTCAAATTGAATAGCTAAAAGTTTTTGGACTGAAATCGAACGACGGCTAAATTGTCGGACTGAATGCCTTTTTTCCGCCACTAAATAGGGAAGATTTCTATCGAGCAATATTGAAAAATTACCAAGTTGTCCAACCGTGGAGTACTACGAAGTACTTATGATATAATTGTTGCATAAAAAGATAAAGTGTTTTCTTAAAAAGATGTCTCCATGAGTAGGTTGCTGATATATGTCTCATTTTATTTGATTTTGTTTTCTCATTTATTTTTGGGGAGTGTTTATTTCAGACCGTCTTTTAAATATATATACCGTGAATGGAGTCAGAAGTCTTCATTTTTTTCCTTTTCAGTTTTTTTGGGGGGCTTCAATATTTCTTTGGTTCTTCTAATTTTCATAGCATTTTTTACTTTTTAGGACCCCTTTTAAGGTTTTAGTGTGGAGTCCTCTCTTTTCGAGTTTTGAGACTCTTAATTTTTTTAATAATTTTTATTTTGTTTTTCTATTTTCTTAATACTTAGTTTTAGAAAGTTTCTTATGTATCATGCTCCACAAGACCGTTTCATATGTATGAGGCACTAAAAAATTGGACCCAGGAACCAAAGTCTGTAAAAATCCTCCTAAATATATTAAAAGTCATCAGTAACCGCAACGACTGAAAACTTCTAAGAAATTTTTTGCTCAATCATATTAGGTTTCATGTGACATACATCGCCTTCTTCTGCTGCCTCATGCGCAGTCATATGTGCTTTGCAACCCTCTTCTCACCAGGTTATATGATCATGCACACTCGGTTCTCGTATCAGATGTTATGTACTATGTGTTATGTATATTTATGTATTATGAATATAAGGAGCTTATCATCAATGCTTTTAGGCTCTTTTTTGTTTTATTACTTGATGGAAAATGTATTGTGAGGCATCTGTTTTACTGCAACATGGTTATCTCCCTTTTACTTGCCCTTATGTTGCCTCTAGTATGAGTTTTGTAATTTATATGTTGGTCTGATAGGTGGTGGTGTTTTCACCTCCACAACTTACTCATTTGTTCAGATTAGTTAATATTTGTTGACTGTAATAAGTTGGGAAAACCCCTCTAATCTAAGTTTGCTTACCTTAATTCCTCCTTTTGCCTGCCCTTATATTTTGCCTCTAATTTTAGTTTGCTGTTTCGCTGCAGTTTATCTGTTGGTCTTGTATGTGTTGTTTCGTGTCTACAACTTCTTCGTTTGTTCAGGTTAGCTAGGATTTGTTGAGTGCCAATTTATTTTTTTGTGTTCTTTTTGGCACTTTCTCAATTCCTCTAAATTTTAATCTACTTTCTGTCATCTGCATCCATTATTTTATTTTCGGTGTGTTTGTTCTGGATTAATCATGTGTATTATGGATGGAGATTTGATTGAAAGGGTCTTGTAATATTGTTGACATAGGCACAATCCATGAAATATATCGAGAGATCATATGGAGTTTTGTTAAGTATTGTAACACCCCCAAGATATTCGAGGTATATTACAGCACCGTGAATCCCTATATGGGACCCACCAGGCTGAACAAATATCATACTCGTCGGATCACAGAAACAACCAAGTAACACCTCGTCATAAAGAC
This sequence comes from Orobanche coerulescens, assembly GCA_033398695.1. Classification (NCBI taxonomy): domain Eukaryota; kingdom Viridiplantae; phylum Streptophyta; class Magnoliopsida; order Lamiales; family Orobanchaceae; genus Orobanche; species Orobanche coerulescens. The sequence continues at coordinate 187,148,885 of CM065801.1, forward strand.
GCAAAACAAAATAATCCACCCGGTTCAACCGGTCAAACAAAACACCATCATCCGACACAAACATAATAGACAACAATACAATCTGGACGAACAAGAACTCTTAAGTACTCGAGTACTTCTATTAATTTAAAAACCACAAAAGGTAAAAAGATAGAAGACAATAAGACACCACTCGCGCACAATTATCACGCACGGCCATCATCCGCATACTGGTCCAGCGCCCGCTCGTCTCGATGCACCTGACCTGAAATTCATAAAACGAATTTCCCCAAAACGGGTCCCCAGAGGGGTTAGCAATTACGCTAGTACAAGTAACCAAATGAACAACTTACATCTTACACATATAGTCAATGCATACAATCAAGAAAACATAATTCCAAGACACTCATTTCCGGAAATGCCAATATCAAATCACATTTGTAAAATACACCACAATTAACTGCGGACCCACAACTTCGTGGACCCCTACCGAGACCCCGTCGGATCTAACCCGTAGTGGTTAAAAGCAACTCGCGGTTCCAAAACTTCGTGGAGACTTACCGAGACCCCGTCGGATCTAACCCGTAGTGAGCATACACACACACAATCCTCATGCAATACTATTACGTTACGAGTGTAAGTTCATAAGTGTACTTGCCTCGATTAATAGACGGTGACACGAACGGGAATGGAGAGTCAAGAACAACCGCGAGGAAACGGCGGAGATAAACCTAACGATTCGAATAACACAATCACAACCACTTCTAAACGATTACGGAAATGGAATACACCCGAAAACCCGTCTACGATTCATGTATATTCGTACGAAAACAACAACAAGGGCGGACCACAACCAAACCCTCTCGATAACGAAAGATACTACGAAATACACCATGAATCCGTAGGAAAACGAAGAATACCAACAAGATTAATCATATTCATCATGAATTAACCAACAAAATGGAACGGATCGGACGAAAACGTGAAAACCCCCAAATCTTTCCCAAAATAAGGTTCTAGGAAACTTTACCTTGATTTGACGATGAACAATGAATGATTAGTGATAGGTTGATGATAAGAAGCTTGAATATACTCCTACAATGGTGTTTGGGCGAAAATCGGGCGAACCCTAGCTCTCCAAGTCGTTCCCGTCGCGAGGAGAAGTGAGAGAGATGAGAAATGAGAAAAATACGGCTGCTGCCAGTTTATATACTGGCTGGTGTTACGGCCGTAACAACCATAACATACGGCCGTAACATAGGAACATTACGGCCGTAACTCTCCTGCCTTACGACTGTAACTGTTCCCAGGAATGAAACTGGGCAATCTGACGAAGCTGACATATGGCCGTATCAAGATGAGGTTACGGCCGTAACAATTCTCACGGCCGTAACTCTAGCGTGTTATGCCCGTAACCCCCCCACTGGACCCAAGTGCAGGAAAAAAAAACGAACTCTTGTTACGTCGGTATAAGGGAAACTTACGGCCGTAACTCTCGAGTATTACGGCCGTAACATATACGGCTTACGGCCGTAACATGGCATGTGACAGCAGGCAGAAATCTGAATCACTTCTCGACGAGGATAAGATCGGCAAAATAACGACATGTATCCACTACCAACGGATACACTTCCGACGGATTCAAGCCAACGACTAAAGAGATAAAATGAAACATGATTCCGACTACTCGAGGATTCAGAACAGACAGGGATGGAAACTACCCCGTAACTTAGGGAAATTACAAAATGGCCCAAACGTCCAAAAATCGTGATACGACATCGGATCAACAAACCGAAACTCGCAACACGAACAACTCAACCATACGAACTCGTGCAACCAAGGAATTAACCAAATCGAATGGGTTCTACGAGAATTGAACATCCATGCAATAATACGTGACATAAAATGGAATAATATCAAAACATCTCCGAATCTCGTCCAAATGGAGAAACTTCAAGAATAAAATAGATTCAAAATATCGATATTGTTACAAGCGAGTCGCTAAAAACAAAAATACACCAAAATGGGAATATCGGGAAAAGAAGAAAAATGCGGATATTACATTCTACCCCTCTAAAAATAAGTTTCGTCCCGAAACTTAGGAAACAAACAACTCGGGGTACTTAGCACGCATGCTATCCTCGGTTTCCTAAGTTGCCTCCTCGACACCATGCCTCGACCACTGCACCTTGACCAAGGGAATGGTCTTATGCCTTAGTCATTTCTCACGGCGCTCCACAATCTTCAAGGGACGCTACTCGAAGGTAGTATCCTCGGCAATATCAATCTCACCATAATCAATGATGTGGCTAGGATCCGGGACATATTTCCTCAATTGGGAAACATGGAAAACGCTATGAACGTGACTCAAGGTTGGGGGTAACGCCAAACGGTATGCCAACCGACCGACTCGCTCGAGAATCTCGAAAGGTCCGATAAATCTCGGACTCAACTTACCCTTTTTCCCGAAACGGAAAACTCCTCTCATCGGCGACACCTTTAGCAAAACATGGTCTCCCACCTCGAATTCCAAAAGTCGACGATGGACATCGGCATCTGACTTCTGTCTAATCTGGGCAGTCAACATCCGTTCCTGAATTAATTCTATCTTCCGCCTGATCTCTAAAACGGCATCCGACTCGGTCCCGACCAAATCAGACGTCTCATTCCAACAAATCGGTGATCGACATCGTCGCCCGTAAATCGCCTCATACGGGGCCATCCGAATCGATGCGTGCCAACTATTATTATACGTGAACTCGATTAATGGCAAATGCTCCTCCCAATCACTACTCCAGTCGAGAGCACAAGCGCGCAACATATCCTCAAACGTCTGGATAGTGCGTTCTGACGGCCCATCCGACTGGGGATGAAAAGAAGTGCTCAGGCGCAACCGAGTACCCAACGCCTTGTGCACTGCCTGCCAAAAATGCGATACGAAACGACCATCCCGATCCGAAATAATAGACTTTGGAGTTCCGTGAAGCCTCACAATCTGTGCGATAAACACACGAGCCAACTTCTCCGGGCCCCAAGTGTACTTGATGCCCAGAAAATGTGCCGACTTGGTCAGACGATCAACAATCACCCATACCATATTCATGCCCGACCTCGATCTCGGCAAACTCATGAAGAAATCCATCGATATATCTTCCTATTTCCATTCCGGAACGGGAAGTGACTGTAATAACCCGGCAGGTCACTGATGCTCGATTTTGGCCTGCTGACAAGTCAAACATCTCGCTACAAACTGCGCGACCTCCTCCTTCATATCATTCCACCAAAAATTCCTTCTCAGGTCCTTATACATCTTACTCGAACCAGGATGAACGGGGTAAGGTGTAGCATGGGCCTCACGTAAAATACTCTGTCTCAACTCTGAGTCGTTCGGTACACAGAGCCGACTCTGGTATCTCAAAACACCATCCTCGTGAATCACAAACCCAGGAGACTTTCCCTTAAGAACGTTCTCTCGGATTTGAGTAATCATCGGATCCTCTAACTGCCTTAGCTTAATTTCATCGATCAAAGACGACGAAATCTCTAAAGCACAAAGTTACACGATAGCTCCAGGCAACAAAACCTCGACATCTAACTCGATCAAATCTCGCCGAAGCTCATACTGAGACGTAAGGATCTCAAGCATTCGTAATGCAACTGGTTTCCGACTCAAGGCATCGGCCACGACGTTCGCCTTGCCCGGATGATAAAGGATTTCGAGGTCATAATCCTTAATCAGCTCTAACCATCTCCTCTGCCTCATATTCAACTCCCGTTGAGTAAATATGTATTTCAGACTTTTATGATCGGTAAAATATGACATGCAGAGCTGAAAAGATAGTGACGCCAAATCTTGAGCGCAAAAACGACTGCCGCTAACTCTAAATCATGAGTAGGGTAGTTAAGCTCATACGGCCTCAACTCTCTCGACGCATATGCGATGGTCTTGCCGTGTTGCATCTGTATCACCCCAAACTAGGCGGATATTACAGTGCCGTGGACCCCCGACTGGGACCCACTAGGCGAATGAAAATGAATGAATTACACAGGGTAAATGTAGTACCGAACCACATTACAACAATAATTACTCCGATGAGGAGTTTCATACAACACACCCAGGATAATACAGAATACATGTATATTTTATATGGAGATAAAATATACAACACTGAGTGAAATGAGTATTCAAACGGAATGTCTGCAGCGGAATAAATGAAGGAAACATAAATGACTGAAAAGACTGGGGCCCCCTTCTAGTATCATTGGGACTCCTCGCCGTCAACGTGCTCTCCCCGTGCTTTCGCCTTGCCATGACCTGAAAAACAATAGCCCCCAACGGGGTCAGTTACACAGAACAACAATCCTCAAGAGTTGAATATACACAATCCTGTCGAAACATACGCAATCAAACATGCTATATGAATCAACTAACAGTACGGCTCAAAGGAATGGCGCCACACTACGTCCGGGATGGAAATGTGTCCGTGCACAAGCCACAAACGAGTATCGATCGAATACACATGTGGTCTTGTACCTAATAAGTCTCACGAAGCCATCAACTCGTGTGCACAGTCCAATGTGAGGCCACCAACCAACACACGACTTAAATGTGCCCGACATGAAAATCCTACACATACCAACCGGCACGCCAGTATGACCCGGAATGCCACGATATAACAAAAGTGACATCGAAAATGAATAACGACTCACCAACATGATATGATGGTGAAATGAATGACAGCTCAATGAAATGAGTGGAACCGTCGTTCCTCGTGAATGAAGTAATTAAGTGACAATTACAAGTTTTAAAACGGTTAGTACCTTATGAATGAATTACGATTATGAATGAACAACAACAAAAAGAATGAATATCCTTTTAACTGAGTAAGAATTAACTTACACAACACCGATGAAGAATGTCCGTCCACGAACAACGTCCTAAATGAAAAGTCGGTCGCTCGAACATCCTTGAATAACACAATTACCAATAATTCGATCAATACACGCATCAAACACGATTATAACCAACTCAAACGTCGATACAACAATATCCAAACTCGTAGGTGCACTCTAACGAATACGTTGAAAATATCCTTCCCGTTGGTTACAACCAAAACCCAAATTATCGAAACCAACTATCAAATGATTGATTCAAACCAGAAAAACAATATCAATGGCATCAATAATCCAATAGGAATCCACAATTCAAGATTACAACAATATCAATCGGAAATCCCCAAATTAACCGAAGTCAACCCCAAGGGTTCTTGAAATAAATCCCCAAAATAGCCATTAAATCCGTAGGAATATATTTATCCAAGGTAGATAATCTATATCTAACATATTCCAACAACAATCCAAGCTTATACAAAAAAAATCGGAAGGAAAACCCCAAAAATCCGAAATTCTAGATCCAAGAGATTAATAACTTTGATTTGATGTTTTGGAGATGATGAAGTGATGATTAATCCAACTCAAAGACTTGAAGATGATGATTGATGATTACACCTCGAATAATACTCTTCAAATCCGAGGCAAAAAATATACGAGGCAAACAAATATACGAGGCAAACAACAGAAAAAAAATACCCGGAAGTATAAGATAATTTTTAAGATGCGCTTCAGGAAAGTCCGAAGAGTCGCCTTACGCTGCCATCAATGCTTTTATTAAAAACAAATAATAAAAATTACAGCAATAAAAATAACAATACATAAATCGCGAATAGATACGCGTCAAGAGATCAAAAAGAAATTCCTTAAGCTGCCATCATTTAGCACGATTTTTACACACAACAGAAAGTAAAAATAACAAGAGGTCCGATACCGGTTATCAAAGGGAGAGAAATGAATCCACTTTTCATTTTCTCACGGTAAAATCTTCCATCCAGACAATATTAGCTAGAGCTGGATCTGGTTGAGGAACAAATTCAATGAGTTTTTTGATTAGTTCTTCTGGTGTTGTTGCAACGACTATGATTCGTTTAGCACGCTCGAAAATAAAACCTTTTTCAGCAGAGTAGTCGATGAACGATAGTAAACCATCAAAGAAACCATTGACATTAAGCAGACCTATTGGTTTTTTATGAATATTTAGCTGGGCTCTCGTAACCACATGAAAAAGTTCCTCAAAAGTGCCAAAACCACCGGGAAGGGTGATAAAGGCATCGGAATTATTCATCATGTGAGTTATGCGATCTTGCATATTTACATCTCTAAACTCATCTCCAATAGTTGCCCCGGTGATTTTACTTTCAGCCAGAGGTTTTGGAATTATTCCTAACACTTTTACTCCTTCCATATAGGCAGAAGCAGCAGCGCGTCCCATTAATCCTAGACTCCCTCCTCCGTAAACTACATGAATGCATTTTTCTCCTAAGGTACGACCCAAGTTGTGGGCTGCTTCAGTAAAGCATGCCTCTGTTCCATAACTAGCTCCACCAAAAATGCAGACAGAGTTAAATCTTTTTGTGGAAGATGATGATTCTATTTTCGAAAAGAAACTAATTTGAGAGAAAAAAAGAGAAAAGTGCAAGTTTGAGGGATGAATAAAAGAAACAAGCACAATATTTATTTATAGAAGAAAAATAAGGTAAAAATATTTAAAAAATCTGTGATTGCGTTAATTGCGCTTCAACTACTTAATAAGATAATGAATACATTTATTGCGTATCACTTTTTTTTATTCAGAAAATCTCACCATACGATAAAAATAAAAGATACTTACGCGTATGTACAGTAGTTGATTGTGGCTCACATCTTCCTCTGATTTTACGTTCAGAAACGGCTTAAACACCTTCTATGAGTCAGGGAGAAGCTTCCCATCCAATTTTCTTACAAATTGGCAAACTGAGTCTTTTAATGTCATATTCCCAAGATGTTCATATTCTGGCATCAATTGCATCAATTTTTAGACAATAATCATCTGTGGAGGGATGGTTCAAAGTTTTTAGGACATTGAAGGTGGCATGTTCGGCTTGTACTCTAAGAATTAGCTTTCCTTCGTAGACGTCAATAAGAGCATGTCCGGTTGCAAGAAATGGCCGTCCCAAGATAATAGGAATATCCTGATCTTTCTCCATGTCAAGGATGATAAAATCTACTGGAAATATAAATTTATCAACCTTGATTAGCACATCTTCTATTATCCCATGTGGATATTTGATTGACCGATCGGCTAATTGCAGTGAAACTGTTGTTGCTTTTGCTTCTCCCAAGTTTAGTTTGTTGAAAATTCACAGGGGCATAAAATTGATACTTTCCCCTAAATCACAAAGAGCTTTGTCAATATTCACTTCACCAATTGTACACGGGATTGTAAAGGTTCCCGGATCTTTTAGCTTAGGTGGCAACTTCTTTTGTAGTATTGCGCTACATTCCTCCGTTAGCATGACAGTTTCATATTATTCAAGCCTTCGTTTGTTAGAAAGAATATCTCTCATAAATTTGGCATAGCTTGGCATTTGTGCTAGAGCATCGGCAAAAGGTATGTTGATGTGTAGCTTTTTGAAAAATTCCAAAAATCTGCCGAATTGCGCATCGAGCTTGTGATTCTTCAACCGTTGAGGAGAAGGGATAGTTGGAACATAAGATTTGGCAGCAACTGGACCTTTTTGAGATGAAGGTCATGATTTAGATTCTTTTTCTGTTTCTCGACTTTGTTTTTTTTTTTTTTCAGATGATTTTCCATAGAAATCTCGGGCGACTAAACTCCACTTCTTGTGGTGATATCCTGGACACTTTCCCTTGGATTTACCTCGGTATTGCTAGATAACATGCCGTGGGATCTTTCGGAAAGTATTTTGGCCATTTGGCCAACTTGTGTCTCCAGATTTTTAATTGAAGCATCATTGCGTTGTTGATACTTCAGTTGTTGTTCGGCTAGCTTTGTGATTGCTTCTTCCCACCCGGGGTTATTTTCTTGATGCGTTGGATTCAACACATTGTTGTTGTTTGCATAACAAAAATTTGGATGATTTTTGTACCCTCGATTGTATGTTGGCCCGTAAGGATTGTATGCTTGCCTTTGGAAATTCTGAGCATAGGCCACTTGTTCTGGTGGTGGGAATGACTGCTCCTGTTGCACTAAGGGACACATAGTACTGTTGTGAGTTGCTCCACAAATTTCACATGAAAGAGCTACAACTTGTGGAGTTTGCACCGTCTTCACAGATTGAGGAGTTGAAAAAGACATGTCCTCGACTTTATTTGATAAATCTTCAATTTTTGCCAACATAAGTGAATAAGAATCCACTTCAAAAACACCATTTGGTTTCTTTTGGATATTTCTGTCTTGGCATCTTGCACTTTGTTCACTTATAACCTCAAAAAGATTATAAGTCTCTCTCATAGTTTTGTTGCCAAGTGAGCCATTTGATGATGAATCCACATTGGCTTGGCATGCAGGTAAGAGTCCAGAATAGAAGTAATTGACTTCTGCTCCCAAATTGAAACCATGGTTAGGACATTTTCGTAGCATATCTTAGTATCTCTCCCACGCTTCATGAAATGACTCTGAATCTTGTTGACGAAATTTAGAGATTTCGTATTTGAGTTTCGCCACTTTTATTGGTGGAAAGTATTTAGTGGTGAATTATTGAACAAATTCGAGCCAATTTGTTATGTTTCATGGTGGCAAAGTATCTAGCCACTCTCTTGCTCTGTCCTTCAAAGTGTGCACGACAAGTTTCATTTTTATCGCCTCGTCATTTACATTTGGATATTTGAAATTTCCATAAATCTCCACAAAACGATTAATATGGAGATATAGATTCTCGTCGGTTCTTCCATAGAATGAGTTGTTGGTGGAGAAGAGATTGATGACATCCGGGTGAATTTGAAAATTGTTCACTCCAAATGGTGGATAGATCACACTTGCTTGCACGCTCAAAAATGGGGGGTTCATGAATTCCCCAAAGAGCATGTTGTCTTCATCTATTTCCGGTACAATAAGATGTTGTTGATGTTGAATGTTTTGAGGATTAGGTTGTGATATCCGAAATTTCTACAACTGTTATTTAATGTTATTTTATCCTAGTTATGTTGTACAGCGTGGAATCTGTATAGTATGGATAAAATAAATTCGGAACTGAGACAGCTATATTGGTATAATTGTCGTATTTGGTCGACAATTACATGTGAGGATACAATGTGTTAAGTATATGTATTCAGTATGCCATATGTTCGCATTCTGCATGTCGAGATGTTGGACAAGAGTAGCTGAAAATGGCTAAGTACAGCCACATTAGCGCACGCTACGATGTATACATAGCATACGCTAATACACCAGGATTACGTACATTAATGAGCAGAGTTAACATACGTTAAGTTGCTAAGTGTTACGTACGCTTCGCATCAGGCATTACATACGTAACGATAGGAATCAGACAGCTCAGGCTAGGGCCGACAGGTGGGACCCACGGTCGGCAGCTTTCGGCGAGGAACGTGCTTGGTCGAGTCAACTCTTGGTTAACGTACGCTACGGGTAATGTATTATGTACGTTAACTGAGGAATTACTGTAGCAAGTCAACGTATGTATTACGTACGTTATGGAGGAAACATTACGTACGTAAACGAGTGGACGAAACAAGTTAGTGAGCTCTGGACTGATATTACGTATGCTACGAAGGACACTTAGCGTACGTTAGGTAGCATTACGTACGTAAATGCTGCTGGATAACGTACGTAATGAGGGATGCAGTTTATAAAATGAAGTTCGTTCTTTCATTTCTTCGCGAGAGAAAATCATTTCTTCCTCCAAAGTTCGTCCTTCTGAGGGTGTTAGTGAGAATAAACTTCTTCTAACTCGGTTATGAGCTTGGGAAGCATGTATTGAAGCTTGGATACGAGGATATTGACAATTCTTCAAGTGTTTGCTTATGTATTTCATCTTCTAAGAGGTATGCTGGATAATCCTCCATTTCAATCCGGATTTTGATGTTATTGTTGATGAATAATTCATATGAAGATGATTATGATGTTGTTATTACGGTTCTTGAGGTTATATGAACTATATGTTGAAGGATATGATGGTTTATGTCTTGATTATATTGGTTATGATTATAGAATCATAGTGTTCTTGGTGTTCTTGGTAGAATTGTTCGATTTTTGATGTTAGGAGGATCATATATTGGAAAATATGATAATATACACCTTGAATTATGAATTAGGATTGTTTAGATGTTAGAGGATATCGAATTACATTGTTTTGATGGTTATGAACAAGGTTTCAAATCATTTATTGTTCTTGAGGAACTCCTTGGTGAATTGAACATAGAAAGACGATTGTAGGTTGAATTATCGGTATCTTTAGATATGAAGATCGAATGTTCGTTGATTGTAGTGGTAGAATTCATATGTTCTTGGTGAAATATGAATCATGATATTAGTTTGAAATCCAGAAAGATTGTGATCGATCACTGAATACGATTTCCTTTACATTCGTATCTGTAATCGTATTTTGGTTATGAATTCGTAATTGTTTGAGTTGAATTGTTCGGACTTGTGTCTAATCGAGATATTGTGAAATCTTTGAGTTTGTCGATCGGTTATATTGACTAGTAATTATTGGATTTCGGTTCATATGATGGATATGAATTCGTAAAATGGTTTGAGTTATACTATTTGGTTTTGTATGTGATCGAAGTGTCGTTGAAACGTTGAGATCGATTGGTTGGCTATGTTGGTTATTGATTGTTATCGAATAGTTGCTATTTGATTACTTATAGGTTGAGATTATTGATCGGTGATTATAACCGTATGTTGCGGTCGTGTTCGAGTATGTTGGTGAATTTCATTGGTCGGGGCCGAGGAGCTCGTAGACGAAGGCTATGTGATTGGTAGCATTTCATCATCGTCGTATCGGTATCGAGACAAGTTATTACTTGCTCAGTTATAATGTTTAATGAATGGTTTCAGTTTCATTTCGTTTATAATGCATATAGCAATGATTATTGCTGCAAATTCTGGAGATTTGGATTATATGTTGTCTTTCCCATTATGGGAGTTAAATCATAATGTATATAATTTATTTCGGTTATTGGCATATTTGGATATCGAGGATACATTGTAATGAAGACGAGGATACGAGTTATCTATAATCCGTGGTACATTGGGATCGCCAAGCATTGAGGATAATCATTGATGATGATTTGACATCGAGATTTCTCCTTAAGGACTTGGGACAAGTATCTTAGTTTGATTTGGTTTAGTGTTGATGTTGTTGATCATGCAGGTTGTCATTCATGTTGCTGAACATGAAATCGTCCTAATTGTGTCATCATAGTGTCGTTCATGTTTTGATTCATACGTTGTTCATGTTGATGAACATATTGAGTTGCATATGTGTATGTATAATTGTACTGTTTATGTTGTGTTGATCCTGTGAGATCGTGTGATCTATGCTGAGGGCAATGGATCAGATGTCCACCTTGTTATGGTCCGACGGGATCATCTTGGGATCTATGCTGAGGGCGCTGGTTCATTGGACGGGTTCTTCCACCTCGTTATGGTCCGACGGGATCATCTTGGGATCTGTGCTGAGGGCGCTGGATCGCTGGATTACCCAGTATTGTGTTGATGGAATCATGTGGATTCGCATTATTGATTTTATCATGTGTTGTTATTGTGCATATGTATATTATGGGCTTGCCATAAGTATACACTGTCGTTATTGATGTGAGCTATTGACGTTGTCATATGAGTATGCATTTGTAGGTCTTGTGTTAGGACCATGTCCGTGTGTGGTATTGATCTGACCTCGGATTAGACTGACATGATTGTCGTGGCATTTCATATCTTGAGGTATGTTCCGTATTTCCTTTGGTATTTGTCGTTTGATGGACAATCGGTTATCGTCTTGGGATTTGATGATGCTATCTGATGGATCGTATTGGTCAGAACTAGTATATTTCCGTATCGTGAGTTGGTGATGATAGTTTGAGAATCTTGAGTATTGTTTAAGGTACAATACAGATATTATGTTCGAGTTTATTGGTTAATCGAGTACGAGATGTGAAATGTGATAATGGTTATTCTGTCGAGAAGTATTTGAGTAAGTAAAGTTATTACGATAAGATTACATTGGTCGTATTCTTATTTTTCTCATTGGTATGTAATTATTAATGTGATGTGACGATTATCATTGTTGGATATTATGGCTGACCCCATCGTGGGCTTTCTTTTTAGGTTCTTGAGGTATCGAGCTTGTAGCGGTCGTGGAGAGATGAGCTTCCCGGAGGATACTGGCTAGAGCATGTTTTTGTGTGAATTTCCTGATCTGTTATTGTATTCCGCTGCTAGAGTATTTTTAATTGTTGGTCTTTTCCGCTACATGAGTATTTTAAATGGCCTTTTGGTATCAGGTAACTTAGGTTACTTTGGCAACCGTTTTCTAAACTATTGAGTTTCGTCCGTTTGGCCTCGCCCTTTTTAAAATGAGATTTTACGACGGTTTTGATAAACGAGTTTTATAACGACTTCGAATATTTTTAAAGATAGTACTGTCGTTAGCCTCTTGGGCATTTGTAAATGTTAGCGAAAATTTCCTTTAGACTTGTGGGTTCCATCTCAGGGCCCACGGTGCTGTAATATTCCCGGTTAAATCTGGGGGTGTTACAGAATATGGTATCGGAGCTTAGGTTGAGAAAACCTAGGCAGACGGGTCGAGTTGGGTCGTGTTTTTGTCACGTCGTTCGAGTTGTCGATTGACAAATATTAGAGCCGTGAGTCTTTGTTGTTCACTCAGGCTTATGTGTTATGTGATTTACCAGTGTAGTACTACAGTGGTTGCAAATTTTTCCAAATGGTATTAACATGTTTCTTCGGATAGAAATGTGTCGTGTTATCGAGTTGAACTGATTTTGCAAAATGTGTGTTTCGAAAATATCTGTATCGAGTATTTTCTTGAGTCGAGACATGTTCCAGTATCACGAGGAATCGTCGACTTCACGATCAGTAAGTTTTTGGATTTTTGAATTGCATTGAAATTTATTGCCATTCTAAGTTGATATGCTTTGAGATTCAGCAGAATATTATGTGTTACAGTATAAGGTGACAAAATTGGGACAGGATTGATGATTTGAGGAAATATGATTTTGGAAATCAGTATGTTGGGTAGATTTTGGAACGGAATTGTGCATTTGGAAGAATGTTGTGGATGGTTGAGAAGAACATGTAGTTATGTTAGTTCGTTTTATGATATATGAACTGCTTTTGAGCATTTGAAAATAATACTTTTCAAAATGAATATTTCACGGATGTTTTACAGAAAATGATTTTTGGGCCGAGACCCAATCAATTTTGAAATAGATTTATAACTCGGGACTTGAGGTCCAGAAGGGTTTTCTACTTTATAAACTTTTTGTAATGCAGAACAATATACGGACTGAGACCCTAATGTTTCAAAAGAAAGCTTTTCTGTTTTCTAAAACTCCCGAGATTTGTAAAACACTTTACTAATCGTTTATGCATTATATTACGACCTTTCGAGGTTTTGGTTTACTTGTTCAAATGAAACTTCTCGGGAAGTCTTTCTCTGTGTTTGATTCGTTGATTATTCCATGTTTTGTCATAGCATGGTTGAGGTGACCCAAGATGAGATAATGGTTGATGTTGCGAGTCATGTGTGGAAAAGGAGTTTTATCAGAGTCTATATATTGATGTTTTGGAACTATATCGTGTAGTTTTCCGATGGAATGTCAGTGGAATTTGTGACGAGTCGGACTAGTATACAGGAGTATGGATGTGGTCAATCATTTGCATAGCTTTCATTTTAAAACTTCAAAATCGTGTGGATTCGAAGGACACTGTTATTGAATACTTGACGTAAGCAAACTGATTTAATTGTTCGAAAATTGATCTACTGGTCTTACGAAAATTTATGTTTTGAGTTTTCAAACTCTTGAAAGAACTTTCAAAATTTGTCTTTTGAAAAGACTATATGATTTCAAACTGGTTTTGAAAATGTGAATGATATACATACGCATTTAGTGCATAGTGCATAACATTGTGAAGTTATGAACGTTACTCACGAACTGGATAATACATCAGTGTGGAACGATGAAAAGAGATCCGAACTCTAGTATGATAGTTGGCTATCCAGATATGATCGGTTAATTGATCAGATAAGAGAAATCAGTTGTGTGTTGTAAATTTATGCACATAATATTATTTTGGAAACTTGGGATTTTGTGAAATCGGGACATATGTGCTGTGTGATTCCATTGGTATTATAGTAGCGCGATTTTTACCATAATGATTTTTGAATGATTTCTTTGTAAGTGTAGATTTGGGGATGGTGACCCCATGCTGGTGGTTTTGGATATTGAGTGGTCGTTCCCACTACAGGTATGATTTGGTATGTTTGCCGATTTGCGATTGGTTGTTCGTATGCCGAGGGATATATTCACCAGTCGGTTGTGTTTCGTTGAGATCCACTATATGTGATTTGTTTAGCGTTTTGAGAATTTTGCTCTTTCGTGTATCTGTCTCTGTGGTTCTGTGTTCATCACGTTGGATCTTACCGTGTGAAGGTATTATCGATTTTTGTCGATCGTTCATTGGTATTATTGGAGTTTATCATGATGATGATATTCTCGATTATGTTTTGACCTCTAATTGGTCATATTGGAGTTTATCATGTCGATGATATTCTCGGTTAATTTCTTGGTTGATCATTGCTAGTGATAATCTGAGTGTTCAGATTTTGTGTCGATGTTTCGGGATTCGTTGCCATTGTGTTGAGCAGTTGTTTCACAGATGTGTCGTGCATTATTGATTTTTAGCAGAATTTGGACTTGATTGTATAATCAAGCTGACATGATTTGACACGGATAGATTATGTCATCCGAATATGATTTGGTTTTGTTAAGGTTCATGGATTGTGATTGTAAACGCATTGAGGCTTTACAGTGATGTCACTTGCTATTATCTCAGGAGATCGTCGACTTTGCGCATTTGTAAGTGTACTGTTTTGGCTATTCGTTAATGATGATGAGTGATCGTTGTTGTGATGGTTTTGGAATATTTTATCTGAACGGTTTGTTTGTTTCTCTATGACGGATTGCAAGTTTCGAGGACGAAACTTATTTTAAGTGGTGTAGTATGTAATATCCGAAATTTCTACTACTGTTATTTAATGTTATTTTATCCGTGTTATGTTGTACAGCGTGGAATCTGTACAGTATGGATAAAATAAATTCGGAACTGAGACAGCTGTATTGGTATAATTGTCGTATTTGGTCGAAAATTACATGCGAGGATACAATGTGTTAAGTATACGTATTCAGTATGCCGTATGTTCGCATTCTGCATGTCGAGACGTTGGACAAGAGTAGCTGAAAATGGCTAACTACAGCCACATTAGCGCACGCTACGATGTATACATAGCGTACGCTAATACACCAGGATTACGTACGTTAATGAGTAGAGTTAACGTACGTTAAGTTGCTAAGTGTTACGTACGCTATGCATCAGGCATTACGCATTTAACGAGAAATCGATACCAGTTAGCCAACAGGTGGGACCCACGGTCGGCAGCTTTCGGCGAGGAACGTGCTTGGTCGAGTCAACTCTTGGTTAACGTACACTACGGGTAATGCATTACGTACGTTAACTGAGGAATTACTGTAGCAAGTCAACGTACGCATTACGTACGTTATGGAGGAAACATTACGTATGTAAGTGAGTGAATGAAACAAGTCAGTGAGCTCTGGACTGATATTACATACGTTACGAAGGACACTTAGCGTACGTTAGGTAGCATTACGTACGTTAATGCTGCTGGATAACGTACGTAATGAGGGATGCAGTTTATAAAATGAAGTTCGTTCTTTTATTTCTTCTTGAGAGAAAATCATTTCTTCCTCCAAAGTTCATCCTTCTGAGGGTGTTAGTGAGAATAAACTTCTTCTAACTCGGTTATGAGCTTGGGAAGCATGTATTGAAGCTTGGATATGAGGATAATGATGATTCTTCAAGTGTTTGCTTATGTATTTCATCTTCTAAGAGGTATGTTGGATAATCCTCCCTTTCAATCCGGATTTTGATGTTATTGTTGATGAATAATTCGTATGAAGATGATTATGATGTTGTTATTACGGTTCTTGAGGTTATATGAACTATATGTTGAAGGATATGATGGTTTATGTCTTGATTATATTGGTTATGATTATAGAATCATAGTATTCTAGGTGTTCTTGGTAGAATTGTTCGATTTTTGATGTTAGGAGGATCATATATTGGAAAATATGATAATATACACCTTGAATTATGAATGAGGATTGTTTAGATGTTAGAGGATATCGAATTACATTGTTTTGATGGCTATGAACAAGGTTTTGAATCATTTAGTGTTCTTGAGGAACTCCTTGATGAATTGAACATAGCAAGACGATCTTAGGTTGAATTATCGGTATCTTTAGATATGAAGATTGAATGTTTGTTGATTGTAGTGGTAGAATTCATATGGTCTTGGTGAAATACGAATCATGATATTAGTTTGAATTCCGGAAAGATTGTGATCGATCACTCAATACGATTTTCTTTACATTCGTATCCGTAATTGTATTTTGGTTATGAATTCGTAACTGTTTGAGTTGAATTGTTCGGACTTGTGTCTAATCGAGATATTGTGAAATCGTTGAGTTTGTCGATCGGTTATATTGATTAGTAATTATCGGATTTTGGTTCATATGATGGATATGAATTCATAAAATGGTTTGAGTTATACTATTTGGTTTTGTATGTGATCGAAGTGTCGTTGAACTTGAGATCGATTAGTTGGCTATGTCGGTTATTGGTTGTTATCGAATCGTTTCTATTTGATTACTTCAATAGGTTGAGATTATTGATCGGTGATTATAACCGTATGTTGCGGTCGTGTTCGAGTATGTTCGTGAATTGCATTGGTCGGGGCTGAGGAGCTCGTAGACGAAGGCAATGAGATTGGTAGCGGTTTCACCATCATCGTATCGGTATCGAGGCTAGTTATTACTTGCTCAGTTATAATGTTTAATGAATGGTTTCAGTTTCATTTCGTTTATAATGCATATAGCAATGATTATTGCTGCAAATTCTGGAGATTTGGAATATATGTTGTCTTTCCCATTCTGGGAGTTAAATCATAATGTATATGATTTATTTCGGTTATTGGCATATTCGGGTATCGAGGATACATTGTAATGAAGACGAGGATACGAGTTATCTATAGTCTGTGGTACGTTGGGATCGTCAAGCATTGAGGATAATCATTGGTGATGATTTGACATCGAAATTTCTCCTGAAGGACTTGGGACAAGTATCTTAGTTTGATTCAGTTTAGTGTTGATGTTGTTGATCATGCAGGTTGTCATTCATGTTGCTGAACATGAAGTCGTCCTAGTTGTGTCATCATAGTGTCGTTCATGTTTTGATTCATACGTTGTTCATGTTGATGAACATATTGAGTTTCATATGTGTATGCATAATTATACTGTTTATGTTGTGTTGATCCTGTGAGATCGTGTGATCTATGCTGAGGGAGCTGGATCAGATGTCCACCTCGTTATGGTCCGACGGGATCATCTTGGGATCTATGCTGAGGCCCTGGATCATTGGATGGGTTCTTCCACCTCGTTGTGGTCCGACGGGATCATCTTAGGATCTATGCTGAGGGCGCTGGATTGTTGGATTACCCAGTATTGTGTTGATGGAATCATGTGGATTCGCATCATTAATTTTATCATCTGTTGTTATTGTGCATATGTATATTATAGGTTTGCCATAAGTATACACTGTCGTTATTGATGTGAGCATATTGACGTTGTCATATGAGTATGCATTTGTAGGTCTTGTGTTAGGACCATGTCTGTGTGGTGTATTGATCTGACCTCGGATTAAACTGACATGATTGTCGTGGCATTTCATATCTTGAGGTATGTTCCGTATTTCCTTTGGTATTTGTCTTTTGATGGACAATCGGTTATAGTCTTGGGATTTGATGATGCTATCCGATGGGTCGTATTGGTCAGAACTGGTATATTTACGTATCGTGAGTTGGTGATGATAGTTTGAGAATCTTGAGTATTGTTTGAGGTACAATACAGATACTATGTTCGAGTTTATTGGTTAATCGAGTACGAGATGTGAAATGTGATAATGGTTATTCTGTCGAGAAGTATTTGAGTAAGTAATGTTACTACGATAAGATTACATTGGTCGTATTCTTATTTTTCTCATTGGTATGTAATTATTAATGTGATGTGACGGTTATCATTGTTGGATATTATGGCTGACCCCATCGTGGGCTTTCTTTTTAGGTTCTTTGGATATCGAGCTTGTAGCGGTCGTGAGGAGATGAGCTTTCCGGAGGATACTGGCTAGGGCATGTTTTTGTATTGAGTTTCCTGATCAGTTGTTGTATTCTGATGCTAGAGTACTTTTAACTATTGTCTTTTCCGCTGCGTGAGTATTTTTAAATGACCTTTTGTTTCTGGTAACTTGAGTTACTATGGAAATCGTTTTCTAAACTATTGAGTTTTGGCCATTTGGCCTCGCCCATTTTAAAATGAGATTTTACGACGGTTTTGATAAATGAGTTTTATAACGTCTTCGAATATTTTTAAAGATAGTACTGTCGTTAGCCTCTTGGGCAATTGTAAATGTTTGCGAAAATTTCGTTTAGCCTTGTGGGTTCCATCTCGGGGCCCACGGCGCTGTAATATTCCCGGTTAAATCTAGGGGTGTTACATAGGTATTTCCCCTACCGGAGGAATTCTTTCGTTATCATTTTCTTGGAGGAGATGTGGGTTTGTTTCGTCCGCCATTGATGGTGAAGAAATAATGCTTTATTTTTGTTCTCTTCGCCTTCTTCTGAATGTGGCTTCAATCTCAGGATCTAGTGAAACTAAATTGCGATTGTACGTCCTTCGCATAGACAAGAGAATCTACAACAAAGAAAAAGTTGTATTTATAACAATAGTTAATAATGTAATATTTCAAAATAACACTTATACTTCCCTGGCAACGGCGCCAAAAACTTGACACATCTTTTGTGTAACTATCGCAATTGCACGATATCGTATCAAGTAGTAAGTGGACTTTTTCAGTCCGGTTTATCGATTTCACGAGGAAGTCAGGTTATATATTTAATTATACACTATTTATCTATTTGTTATAGAGATTTAGATGAGTGAAACACATGATTAAAGAGTTTGGTTTGACAATTGCAACGAAAATACAATAATAGTTCTAAAATTTAAGGAAATGAAAGATTGCACTAATAATAGATTAATAAAAGGTAAAATGAAATAGTTGGGATTACAAACTTAGTTCATCATTAGTTATAGAAGATGTATAGGAGATCATAAGATGTATTTACTTATTATGTTGTGTAGATGCGATTTTCCTTAAAAAGACAGTTCCGCTTTCGAATGTCAAAACGCCCCTTATATATTGAATCAATCCACTATATTTCTATGTTGATTGGCTTCAATATATAGCATTATGTTTTATGAAAATAACTCAAAGAATCATCTAAGGTCTAGAGGTATATTTCTATCCCCTAGAACAACTTAGAGTGAAGATCATTTGATCTAATCAAACATATTTTCTTTCGAAACATATGAAGACCATAAATATCATCATTTATTGGCCAAATAAATAAAGATTGATAAAACAATGAAAATCACACACAATAATATGTAATCCATAATAGATCTTTATACAAACTTAAATAACATGACAAACCTTGTTTTTAATCCCAACTAAGGATAACTTAGCCCATGAAGGGTTTATTCAACATATTACAAGCTTGAGTGGTCATTAATAGTTGAAAAAGGGAAAGAATTGATCCTAACTCCCTTAGTAAATAAAGGAGAAACAAGTAATAAACTCCCTCAACAACATAATCCAAACCACATACACTATCAAGAACACAAGTGTGTTCTTCACACAAAGAAAAAGTATTATAAAATGAGAAAATAATAAGATGAATGATCATTAATGATGGATCTAAGGGGTCTATTTATACACCTAAAGTCATCTAATAGCTACAAAACTCTAGCATTATTACATTATATCGGATCAAGGCCAGCCATCCCCTCAATAATAGACCAACAGTATAAAATATTTAAAAATAATCATACATCTGCCAAGAGTTACGGCTGTAACTTTCAGATATTACGGCCATAACTATGAGGACTTACGGCCGTAACTTTGAGATGTTACGGCCGTAACTTTGCTTCAGCTTTTGCACAATAGTTGATGTGAGAGTTCGGCCGTAACTTTCAGATGTTACGCCCATATGGAAGCTTCCGTTAGCCTGCGCTAAGTCGCTTCCGTTAGCGTGCGCTAGCCAGTAACACTAGCGTGCGCTAATGACATGCAGTTGCATGCATTTCAGGTACCTGTAATACCCGAGAATTCTGTTCCGGATTCATTGAGTTTTCGGGGTGTTATCGAATCGTTATTGCCCTCATCGTTGGAATTTTTGCGATGTTTGGGTGTGCCTCGTTGGGACATGTGTTTGGAGGCGTTTCGGATCACTATGTAAGTTTTTGAGTTTTTGTGGTGTAGCGCACGTAGACCTGGAAAAATAGGCCCAGGCCCGCGGGCCGGGCCAGCCCGCCCGTTTTTGGGCGGGCATTGGGCTTTAGATTTTTGGCCCAAAAATCGGGCCTTTTTGGCCTGGACCAGATTTGGCCGACCCGTTGAGGCCCGGCCTGCGGGCTGCCCCCCCGGCCAAGTTTTTTTTAATATATATTTATGTTATTCAGGCAAGGCGAATACGACTTAGATTAGATTAGTTATTCGGGATACTATCATAATATTTATCTTGCTATGTTAGGTTGCTCGCCACTTGAAAAGTTGGCATCAGGTCGAAATTTACAAACAGAATTGTCACAACCAAGTAAAGTAGTGATTTTAAGAGACATGTGTTGTATTAATGGGAAAAAACCTCTCGTTTTATTTCATCAACCCCATTGGTCATTCTAGATGCATTCTAGATCCAGGCTTGAGCGGATGAGTCGGATCACTGCATTTTTCACTTATTCTTCAGTAAAATGTTAAAAACTATATTTTGATGTAGGAAGGATAAATATATGCAAATATCATAAAGTTCCAACAATAATGTAAATATCCCAAGAAAATTACAAATGCATGCACCACATTTGTAAGATACGTATCAATTAATTTCTGTAGATATTTTTTTCATAGTCACCGCAATTACAATAGTTTGCTATATTATTTATAACGAAAATAGAGTTATAATTACTAAAAAAAGAAAAACATAAAACTCAAAACTCACTATTCCTAGACATCATCTCTGCCCACACGATTAAACACACTACAGCAACACTTCTCCGAGATTTAGAGAGCTTTCAAAAAAAAAAGAGTTGAGGCCCGCGGGCTGGGTCGAGCCCGCCCGGGGCGGGCCACGGGTCTAATATTTTTGGCCCAAAAAAAATCGGGCCTTTTTGGACCGACCCAGATTTGGCCTGCCCGTTTTTCGTCCGGCCCGTTTGGGCCGAGCCCGACCGTTTGCCAGGTCTAAGCGCACGCTAATGCTTGTGGCATAGCGCACACTACGGCATTCTGGTTAGCGCACGCTACTGAATGTGTAGCGCACGCTAACTGGCAGTCCAGAGGCAATCCAGGAGCTACTGGACAGGGACTGGGGCTTTGTTAGCGCACGCTAAGGTCGATAGCTAGCGCATGCTATCGACTGCTTAGCGCACGCTCTTTCTTCTTTCTAGCACACGCTACCCGGTAGGTGCAGTTCTGTCCAGAGGCCACTAGACTGGTTTCCTGACCCGTTAGCGCACGCTACGCTCATTGGTCTAGCGCACGCTAACAGTGCTATTCAGTAAGTTCTGGGCGTTGACCTCGTTAGCGCGCGCTAATGCTGTCTGGTTAGCGTACGCTAATTACTGTCCAGTATAAATACTGGACAGCAGGCCTCACTTTGTCATTTCTCACTTTTCTTCATCCCTTCCGATGGGAGCGAGCTCCAGAGGCGATTTTGAGCGACCTTCTTCCTCAAGCTTCATCTCGGAGTGGATTTGTAGGTGTTTAACAACATCTAATCATCTACTTTGCTCAAATCAAGGTAATCTCTTCTTAGAGCCCTAGTTTCTTGAATTTTGGGTTTATCCTTGGATTTGTGATTCTTAACCGATCTCATCTGATTGGTTGTGTATTCTTGTTTATCTTGACTGTAATCTTCAAATTTTGTTAACCGTTCATCGATTGTTATCGCCCGGATCAACGATTCTTGATTTCTTTGAGAACACTTAGATCCTTGTTGTTTTTAGGATCGTTTCGGATTTCGATTAGTGTTATTGATTCGTGGTGATGTTATTTTCGTAGTATTCGTGGGATTGCCGAATCCTTGGTCGTTTTTGGAAGCTCAAGAACTATCCGACTGTGTCCGTTCGTTGTTCGGTTGCTCGTGGTATCTAGGCAAGTATCTTACCCATACGTTTCATGTTTCGTAGGCATAATTATTGATAAATCATTTTTATGCGAAACCCAATATTTAATGAACGTAAAAAGGGATCGGTATGTTCTCGATAAATGTTGTCTTTTAATGATAATTCATGTACTACGTGAATATATGCGTTCTCGGAATATGTGTGTTGGTAGTTATGTTGTACATCGTGGAATCTGTACAGTTTGGATAAAATAATTGAAGGACAGAGACATCTGTATTAAGTGTAATTGTCTTACTTGGTCGATAATTGCGCTTGAGGATATTGGGTATCGTATGAGAATGTTATTAGGATAAGTATATGTATTCGGTATGCCGTATGTTCGTACTCTGTATTTCGAGACGTTGGACAAGAATAGCTGAAAATGGCTAAGTATAGCCTTATTAGCGCATGCTGATATTCAAGCATAGCGCACGCTATCGTCCGGGTTTAGCACACACTAAAGGCAAAGGATAGCGCACGCTAGTGCAGAACAAATCAGAGGGAATCTACGTGTGGACCCGTCTACTTTCGGCGCACCTTCCTATAAGGCAAAGGATTAGCGCACGCTAAGCATGAGGCTTAGCGCACGCTAATGGTAGATCAGACAAAAGGGAATCTTTGCTTTGTCGGGTGCTTTCGGCGTGTGGACCCATCTTCGGAGTATGCACACAAACGAGTCAACTATGAGTAGTGCAGGCTATGATCGGCCAATTGCATACGCTAAATAGAGGCATTTACGTATGCTATTGCATGAGCATTGCGTACGTAAATTATTGTACGAAGTAAGGCAGTTGCCTCTGGACTTCGATAGTGCACACTATCAAGGAAGGATAGCGCACGCTAGGTCTGTAGCGCACGCTAAATACAAGTTTTAGCGCACGCTAGTATTGTACTGTATATATATGTGCAGTTGGCCATTATTCTTCATTTTCGTCCATTCCTTCCTTGCAACCGATAGAGAGAGTTCTTAGAGAGATGTTTGAGGTTCCAAACACTGGATTATGGTGGAGTTAATCGTCCATAACAACATTTGGAACTTGGAAATGATTGACAATGGATTCAACCTTGAGAATCAAACCATTCTTTCAAAAAGGTAATTACTTTTCACTTTGGATTTCGTTTTGGATTGTATATTATGTTCTTGAGTTGATAATCGTTATGTATATGAGTTGATAAGCATGATTATGAGATGAATTACCATGTTATTGTAATGCCCGGATAATTATTGTGTATTTATCTTGTATTCGAACTTGTAACATTCGACTTCGTGGCATTATTAATCGAATATTGGTTTCCCGTATTCGTATCCCTACGTTTTTGTATTTCCAACATTCTTGCATGCATGGTTCTGCATGTCATAACGTACTCTAGATGTTGATTTTAACGTATGGTACGATTGTAATATAACGTACATTATAGCTTAAGCTTAACGTACGTAAGCTTCAGTCAATTCGAGATTAGACAAGGGTCGGCGTGTAGGGATCGGGAGAAGATTCGTTGAAATTGCCCCACGTGAACCTGGACGGCTTTCCAGCTAAGCAAGTCAACTGGGCTTAGCATACATTACAGTGGCTTGTTAACGCATGCTAAGTGCATAGTGTTACGTACGTAACACTACAATAACATACGTAAGCGAATGCCAGAATCAAGTCAGTGAGTTTTGGCCAGACATTAACGTACGCTAAGGACCGAGTAGAGCGTACGCTAATGCTTTTACATACGTAATGGTGTATTGGTAACGTACGTAATGGTTAGAATTCTATTTATAACCCTTAACCCCCATTTCATTTCTTCCCCACTCCATTTTCATTTTTCGCCATCTGAGGACTATCCAGCACAATATAACTCCCATATCATCATCCTAGCTTGATTTTGAAGATCATAGACCCTTGTGGATTGGTGTTTAACCCTCCGGTGTTGAGTTTGTTCAAGTTTTTCGTTGTTCTTCACTCTATTGAGGTATGTGATCCTTCACCAACTTGATTACGTGGGGTTGGTGATGTTTTGAACATGTTTTGAGATTATCCAATCAATTATATTCGTGAGAAGTCGAACATCATGATTTTAGAAGAATAAATTCGGTTGAGCTTCGGTTCTCTTTTGTTGTTGAACGTGTTGAATGAACCTTATAGTAAATAGACTCTTGAATTTAGCATCCTGAGATTATGAACCCAATTCTAACAAGTTTTCGGAGATTATCTAAGTTCTTAGGAATTATATAATCGAGCATTCCGTTGGAGAAGTTAATGGATTGAGCTTAAGGTTAATTCCTAGAAGGAGATGATAATCAAGATGAACCTAATGAATAAGTTCTTATGATGATTCTTCGATGTATTTCCGATATCTTGTTATTAAAGAACATGATTAGAATCCTCCTAAGATGAATTTCATTACATATTGTATCATTCGACCGAAAACATATGTTTGAACTTGGATAGTATTCTATGAGATTGTTGCTCGGCCGAATAGTGTAGTGTCGATTCAACCGAATGAATTGGGTCAGATTAGTTCAATTGCCATGATAGGGTATAACATGCCTTTTGATGATTCGTTTGATGATTAGAATGATTATCCAGAACCGTTAGTTATACCGATATTATTGTTCGATGAAGGTTTGGATTTTGGTGAGCTGATCGATTGAGAATTCTTCGAGCGGGTTGAAGCCTATTCGTACTAGCAATCCTTATCGCCATATCTGAGGCAAGTATCGTATTTTGAAATTTGTTAATATTGGTGATCTTGATTATGCATACCATTTATTCATGTTGTTGAGCATGAGATCATTTCCGTTGAATTGTCATGATATTCGTTATCAATTACTTGTATGTTCATGTTGATGGACATATCGATTTTGCATATGTGTATGCATAGTTGTGTTTGTGTATGTTGTGTTGATTCGAAGGGATCGAGCGATCTATGCTGAGGGCGCTGGATCATTCGACGGGTTTTTCCACCTCGTGTTGGTCCGACGGGATCATCTTGTGATCTATGCTGAGGGCGCTGGATCATTAGAATACCCATGTTGTGTTGATGGAATCATGTGGATTCGCATCGTTGGATTCTGGTAGCAGAAGTCCGTATTGTGTATTTTGTTATGCATCGTTGTTGCATACTTGATTTTGTGTATTATGATACTTGTACTAGCATCGTTTTGCTAACCCTTCGGGGGTAGATATTTGTTTTGATGTTCAGGTAGCCGTGGAGCGGGGAAGCAACCACAGTACCGACATAATGACGAAAGGGCTCAGTTATGTTATTCATTATGTTGCTTTGTCTTTCTGGTTTGATTTTCAGTACTCAAGTACGCGTGTCCTGTTGATGTTTTGAGATACTTGTAATAATGGATTCATTTGAACTGTTTGAGCTGGTTATTGAATTCTAAATTTCAGTGGTACTTTTTATTATTTCCGTATTTCTTAAATTTTAGCCTTGTAAATTCTTATATAAAGGATTTACGGCACTGTAATTATTCCGAATATCTCGGGTGCTATAGTTATGTTGATGTTGTTGTTGATATTTGGGTTTTTTGAAGTTGTTATTGTTGATTTTTTCTTATGATGGTGAACTTGGCGGTGAATATGATTCTTGGGGTTTCATGATGTTTTTATTGAGGAAGAAGATGACATATGTATATATATGACTTGGATTATGAGTTGGATGATTATTTATATGTTAAAGGATATCAGATTATGTTGTGTTGCTGACTATGAATATGGTTTCGAATCACTTAGTGTTCTTGAAGGACTTTTGATAAATAGAACATAGCAAGACGATTGTATGTTGATTTATGATTGATTAATGGTATATACCATGCGAGTATGATACGGAGGTTGAACCTGGAAAGATTGTGATTGATCTTGGAGTACGATTTCCTTTACATTCGTATCCGTAATCGCAAGGTGTTAAGTCGATACTTGTAAGGCATGCAATTGTATAACATTAGCGCACACTAGCTGAAATGGCTAATGCACGCTAACGAAAATAACTTAGCGCACACTACGGTATATGATTAACGTGCGCCGAGTGGTCAGACAGTGTAGTATATCGTGTTGTGGTTATTAATTCGTGCTGGTTTGAGTTGGATTGTTCAAACTATGTTTTACCGAGATATTGTAGAACCGTTGGGTTTGTTGATTGGTTATATCGGTTGTTGATTATTATCGAATGTGTGTTAATAGATTATTGTAATAGGTTGAGATTATTGATCGGTGTTCGAGAATGTTCATAGATTGCTTTGGTCGGGGCTGAGGAGCTCGTAGACGAAGGCAATGGAATTGGCAACGACTTCCTCATCGTGTCGATAGCAAGGCAAGTTGTTACTTGCATAGTTTATAATATTTAATGAATGGTTTCGATTTCATTCGTTTATAATTCGTATAGCAATAATTACAATTGTGAACACTGGAGATTTGGGATTGTACGTTGTTTTCGGATTTTGGGAATTTAAATCATAATGTATATGATTTACTTTTGTTATTGGTATACTTGGGTATCGAGGATACATTGTGATAAAGACGAAGATATGAATTATCTATAGTCCGTGACATTTTGGACCGTCGAATATTGAGGATAATGGTTGGTGATGGTTTAGACATCGATATTTCTCTCGAAGGACTCGGGGCAAGTACTCTAATCATTTTTGTCATTTTGTATCGGTCATATTGTGATACATTGTGTATTGTTGTTGTCATGCATTTGTGTACTGTTGTTAATATGCATTTATGCATTGTTGTCGTATGTCCATCTCGTGTTGATCTGACGGGATAATCTTGGGATCTATGCTAGCGTGCACTGGATCATTAGATGGGTTTATCCACCTGATGTTGGCCCGACAGGATCATCTTGGGATCTAGGCAGTGAACGCTGGATCATCGAATTACCCATATGTTGTTGTGCATATGTATATTATGAGTTATCCACCTCGTGTTGATCTATCAGGATCATCTTGGGATCTATGCTATATGCGCTGGATCATCGAATTTCCATAAGTATACACTATTGTTATTGATGTGCATATTGACGTTGTCATACGAGTTTGCATTTGTTGTTATACCCGTACTTTTATTGATTGTTTGACCTTGCCGTTCTTTCTGTTTTGTCGCTCTGTAAACTCTTTGTGATGTTCTCAATGTTGTTATAGAGTTTCATACCTTGTTTGGATCATGATCGTGTTGTTTAGACCTTTCGGAAGTGTTCTGGAACAGGGAGATAGCGCACGCTAGGCCTAGGCTAACGCACGCTAATTCTGCTTGAGTAGCGCACGCTAGCTTTGTGCCTTAGCGCGCGCTAAGGGTCCAGACAGGGAAGAGGCAGTAGCTAATTATGTTCTCTAGACTAGCAGTTAGTGCACGCTAGGAGTTAGCTATTCGTGGTCAGTAGCGTGCGCTAACACATCCGTAGCACACGCTAACGAGCTGGGTCAGCAGAGGCAGTGAGGTTTTCAGATTGTCTGGACTATCAGGTAACGTACGCTAGGCTTTGGCTAGCGCACGCTATAAGTGTTGCGTAGCGTACGCTAGGCTTTGGCTAGCGCACGCTATAAGTGTTACGTAGCTCACGCTAAGCTATCACAGCAGCGCATGCTAAGACTCGAGCAGGGCAGAGGATAGTAGGTTCTGGACTCTAATTTCTGGACACCAACTCCTAGGTAGTGCACGCTAACTATCGGCTAGCGCACGCTAAAGGAAGCGATTAGCGCACGCTAAAGGAAGCGATTAGCACACGCAACGTTATACCTAATGCACGCTAACGAGGCTGGCAGAATCCACTAGACTACCGAGTGACCCCGTTAGCGCACGCTAATTTTGAGGTGTAGCGTGCACTAGACTGGGCACAGCATATAAGGGACAGTTTACCCTGCACTCATCATTTTTCCTTCTTTTTTCACATTTCCGATTGGGAGAGCTCGATAGAGGTGATTTGGGGCAATTTGAGGCGATCCATTCTCAGCAATCATCATCTTGAGTTGGATAACAAAGATTTCACAACATCTAATCCATTCCTATCTTCCAAATCAAGGTAAAATCCTTAGAACCCTAATTTTGGGAATTTTGGGGTTTTTCTTAGATTCATCCGATTTATCCGTTTTGGAGCTTGAAAACCTTGAGATTATGAAGTATCTACCCCGTGTGCATGTTTTCCCTATGATTTTACTGATTTTTTTGTACCTTGTACGGATGTGAGAGGGTTTAGGTGATTTTCCAACCTCTAGATGTTTACCCTTGTAGTTTCGTGAATCGTAGGCGGGTTTCGGGGGTTTCTTCGTGTGATTTGAGTATGGATTATTGATTATCGTATTCCTTGCGAATCTTTTAGGTGCCAGAAGTGCGTTCTCAGACCTACCGAACTGGTACTCTCTTCTTTCCGATTTCTCGATGTCTCAAAGGCAAGTATATGTTTATGATTGTACGTTCTCGACTTTGAAAGTAAGATATATGATTGGCATGATTGTTTATATCCACTCAGGGATGGACCGACGAGTCCTCTGAGGGTTTCATAGCCTGTGGTGTGATTCCACGGATAGTTTGGGTTAACCACTCTGGGACGGACCGACGGGTCCCTTGAGTGTTCCGTAGCCTCTGGTGCGGTTCCACGGTTGATCATGTATGTATTGATGTGATGCTATGAGATTTAGTTATTCCGGAATACTAGTATTGAAATGATGAATTGACGGTTACTTTTACTTTATTTTCGAGGAGTTTTGTGTTTCATATTCGATATACTTGCACTAGCTACTCGACGGCTAACCCCTTTATGGGGGAAATACTTTTTATGTATTTCAGGTTCCAGGAGAGCGGACAGGCAGGTATCGGGTCGGCATGAAGGTGATGGGCAAGTGTGATACTGTGTCTTGTCGCTGGTTACATTTTGTGTTTCCTTCATTCAGTGTTGTTGTACTGGAATAGATTTTGAATACTCGAGTATTTTTTTCGGTTTCCTTGATGTTCCGGCCTGTGTTGCCGAGGTATTGATTTGTGACGTGTTGTATTTGGATACATTGGACATGGTTTAAACAACATTTGTATTGTCTTTCATTTCACTGTATTTGGACCTTCTCGGTCAAATTTTATAATTCCGCGTAAGTATAGCATTGTGGGTCCCACGGCGGGGCTCACGGCGCTGTAATATACCCTGAATAACTTGGGGGTGTTACAGAATATGGTATCGGAGCTTAGGTCTATGGATACCTAGGTTGTCGGTCTTTTGGGTCAATTGAGTCATTGTTTGTCTACAGTATCACTACTTTGCCATCATCACAGTGCGACCGGTACTTGTAAGACCTCTTACTCTTCTGGTGTTTCCTTAATCGCTTTGCCTTTGGATTGATATTTTTGGGAATCAGTCACTTCAATGACGTGCGATTGTATTGTGCTTACGTGCCTTGTGTATTCTTCAGATGTCTGCTGGTAGGGGTCAGGGACGAGGACGTGGCACGGCCGTTTCACTTAGTTCCGTTGCGGGATCGACCAACCCCAGTTTATCTAACTCGGTTCATCCTGACACCGAAAGTCAGCACGACCAGTCGACTGGCCAAGGAAACAGCGCAGATGTTGGAGTTGCGAACATCCTTCAACAATTAGCTATCCAGATGACTATCTTGGCCAAAGCCGTTCAGTTGAACAATCCGAACCCAACAACGGATGCCTTGCTTCAAAATGTGATCTGTATGCATCCTACACAGTTTGGCGGTGCCACCGACCTTTAAGTTGGGATGATTGGCTAGCGGATTAGAGAAAGTTTTCGAAGCGGTTGATTGTCCCGAAGCGAGGAAAGTACCAATTGCTCAGTATTTCCTCACCAAGGAGGCCGCGACGTGGTGGAAAGTTGTCAAGCCACAGGATCATGTTGCTACGTGGAGAGAGTTCAAAGAGCTACTGGAGGTCGAGTTTTGTCCTTGGCCAGTGCAAGAAGGCAGAATCCGAGCCTTTTTTTGGTTGGCAGAAGTTATGTTTCTCGGATTTTTTTGGGCCTTGCTGGGTATTACCGTCGGTTTGTCGAGGGGTTTTCGAAACTCGCTCGGCCACTCACGAAATTACTACCGATTCTAGCTTTACCGCATGGTAGTGAAGGATTTGCAGTTTATAGCGACGCTTCGGGACAAGGCCTTTGATGTGTGCTTATGCAACATGATAAGATGATAGCTTTTGCGTCACGACAACTGAATCCGTATGAGATGAACTACCCTACTCACGATTTGGAGTTGGCCGCAATTGTCTTCGCACTTAAGATTTGGCGACACTATTTGTATGGTTCTCCGTGTCGGATTTATAACGATCACAAGAGTCTGAAGTATATTTTCATTCAGAAAGAGCTGAATATGAGACAGAGACGTTGGTTAGAATTGATAAAGGATTATGATTTGGAAATTCATTACCACCCAGGAAAAGCCAATGTCGTCGCGGATGCTTTGAGCCGCAAATCGGCATCGCTTCAGATGCTCGAGGTTCTTATATCTCAGATGAAGATTCGTCAGGATTTAATTGAGCAAGGAATAGAAGTTTGGCTTCAGCGAGTACAAGGACAGTTGTGCACACTCGTAATTACTTCGTCCTTGATTGACGACATTAAAAGGAAACAGTGGAGTAACCCGATGATCTCTCAACTGAAGGAGGATGTAATTAAAGGAACAACCCCAGGCTTTATGGTTCACGAGGATAGTATTCTAAGATTCCAGGGCAGGCTTTGTGTTCCGAATGATCTAGAGTTAAGGCAGAGAATTCTCTGAGAAGCTCATGCTACGCCTTACTCAATCCACCCCGGAACGAGTAAGATGTAAAAGGACTTGAAGCGAAAATTTTGGTGGAATAACATGAAGAAAGATGTCACAGAATTTGTACTACGGTGCTTGACATGTCAACAAGTCAAGATCGAACATCAACGACCGGCGGGGTTGTTGAAGCCTCTTACCATTCCCGAGCAGAAGTTGTAAGATATCTCTATGGATTTTATCACTGGCATGCCGAGAATTAGAGCCGGAATGAATATGATTTGGGTTATCGTGCATCGGTTGACCAAGTCTGCACACTTATTGGGTATTAAGGATACTTGGGGACCGGATAGATTGGATCGCACTTTGTAGCCGAGATTGTGAGATTGGATGGTGCCCCTAAGACCATTGTTTCCGATCGAGATGGTAGTTTCGTATCGCATTTTTGGCAGGCCGTTCATCAGGCTTTGAGTACTGAGTTGAGATTGAGCGCATCCTTTCATCCTCAATCAGACGGTCAGACGGAGAGGACGATTCAGACGTTGGAGGATAAGTTGCGGGCTTGTGCCCTAGACTGGAGTAATGATTGGCAGCTTCACTTGTCGTTGATCGAGTTTACCTAAAATAATAGTTGGCATGCGTCGATCAAAATGGCACCGTTCGAGGCACTTTATGGTAGGCGGTGCAGGTCGCCATTATGTTGGGATGAGGTTTCGGAACTAGTCGAAATGGAACCGGATATGTTGATGGAGACTAAGGAAAAGATTTCTATTATCCGGGACCGCTTGTTGACTGCCCAGAGCCGTCAGAAATCTTATGCTGATACTCGTCGTAGACCTTTGGAGTTCTAAGTGTGGGATCATGTTCTACTTGTAACACCCCAAACTAGACAGATATTACAGTGTCGAGGACCCCCGACTGGGACCCACCAGGCGAGTGAAAAATTAATGAATTACGCAAAGCAAATGTAGTACCGGACCACATTACATCATCTATTACTCCGATGAGGAGTTTCAATTACAACACACCTAGGAGAACAGAATACATGTATATTTCATATGAAGATAAAATATACAACACTGAATAAGTGACAATCCAAACGGAAGTGCAGCGGAAAAATACATAACAAGAAAGCATGAACAAATAGATGGACTGGGCCCCCTACTAGTATCACTAGGACTCCTTGCCGTCAACGTACTCTTCTCGTGCCTTTTCCTTGCCATGACCTGAAAACAATATCCCCCAACGGGGCCAGTTACACAGAACAACAATCCTCAAGAGTTGAACAATCACCATAATTACATATCTAAGTTATGAAATCAAGCTGAAGAGGGGCATCATAGTACGCCCGTAATGGAATGTGCAAGTGCACAATACGAGTGCCCGGACACACCCGCCCTTGTACCTAATTAGTCTCACGGAGGCACGTTACCATGTGCACAGTCCATTGTGTCGGTGAACCCGAACACATGACTATCATGTGCCCGACTAAAAATTCCACACATCTCCACACGGACACGCAATATAAACCCAGAAGATCACAAGAACGAAAGTGACCAATGAACATTAATGAATAAAAATCTGACAAGGGTCAAGAATGACTCACCGAGATGAAATAATAATGCAATGAATGGTAGCTCATTGGAATGATTGGAACCATCGTTCCTCGTGAATTGAATGATTAACTTGATACTTACAAGTCTCAACACGATTAATATACCATAAATGAATTATGAATATGAATGAACAACAACGAAAGGATTGAGTATCCTTTTAACCGAGTAAGAATTAACTTACTCAATACCGGTGATGCAATATCCTTTCTTGAACAAACGTCCTTAATGGAGATATCGGTCGCCCGAACAACCTTGAATAACACAATTACCAACACTTCATAACCAATTCAAGAGGTCGATGCAACAAATCCAAACTCATTGGGGCATTTCGACAAACACTTTGTAAACAATCTCCCATTATTTACAACTAATCCTAATTGTATCGAAAACCAACCTCTAATGAATGATCCGATCCACCAAAACACATCAATATAATCGATAATCCAATTGGAATACTCAAATCGAACTTACGATAACATTTAATCAAAAATCCCAATTCCAAGTCAACCTTCAAAGTGTTCTTGAGTAAAACTTCCAACAATCCGATGATAACTCACAAAAACTCATAATCATACGTATATCCATCACAAATCATGATTATATCATCCAAAATATCATGCTCCAATTCAAAATCGAACATAGGGTTGAAGAAATTACCTTGGATTAGGATGAAGAATTCAAAAATATGTTGTTGATCCATACCACAACTTAAAGAAGATGAAATTATCTGAGTTTGCTGATGCTAAATTGCCCAAAATATCGCCCACAAATCGCCCAAGGAGAAGAGGAAGAAGGAAGATGATGAAAATGAGCATTCTTCTCACGAAATCCGCTGAAATAGGCGATCTCACTGTGTGCCGCGGCATGGGCTGAGTGTGCCGCGTCCCACAGCTAAAAACTGCCTAGCGCATCCGCTTAGTGCCGCGGCACGGCCTCAGAGTGACGCGGCCTGCGGTACAGCCAGCACCACCACTGAAAGTGTAATGTGTGTGCCGCGGCGCACACTCCTTTGTGCCGGAGTGCACACTATTCGGGACCAAAAATGATGAAAAACGACCCGAGAAGAGAATAAAAGCAATAGGATTCAATACTTGGGAACAATAACATGAAATGGAAGTGCGGAAACCCCCAAAACGGTGGTTCCGAGCAATGATTACAAGGGTTTTCCCAAAAATAGCACGATTCGAACAAGGAGTGAATTTTGAAATGGTATGAACTCCAATATCAACATCGACTAACGAAGCAATTACAATAATCAAGATAATATTCTCGTCTCAATTCTCAAGTAAGGTTGAAACAATGAACAATATCGATACATGACTCAAAGTTACTCCGAACGGTGAATACGAATAAATGAATGTGAATGATGAATGATTATTAATAAGTGAAAAATTACAGGGAATGATTTACTGAATGAGAATGAATGAATTTTACAATCGGGTATTATATACCCCCCCTTAAAAATAGTTTCGTCGTCGAAACTAAGGGTAAAACAATTCGGGATAACTCTCCCGCATACTATCATCGGTTTCCCAAGTAGCCTCTTCGACTCCGTGTCTCGACTACTGAATTTTAATCAAAGGAATCATCTTGTTCCTCAACTGTTTGACTCGTCACTCTAAGATTCGTACGAGACGCTCCTCATTCGCATGATCATTCGCTATATCGATTTCATCAAACGGAAGTATGTGACTAGGGTCACCAATATACTTCCGCAACTGAGAGACATGAAATACGTTATGAATTCGGCTCAATGCCGGAGGTAAGGCCAATCGATGAGCCAGACTGCCTACTCGATCCAAAATCTCAAACGGTCCAATGAATCTTGGACTCAACTCCCCCCATTTCCCGAAACGGATGATACCTCGACTCGGGGATACCTTGACCAAAACATGGTCACCTGCCTCAAACTCTACTGGTCGACAATGATTATCTGCATATGATTTTTGTCGACTCCGGTCAACAAACGACTCCGGATCAACGCTACCTTCTCGTGGGCAGCTAAAAGCATATCGGTTTCAGTGCCGATTGTTACGTATTTTAGTGAATGCAAGTGCACATTGTCGTAAGCAAGTAATAAAGTGATAAGAAAGATATCGTTCCCTCGAGGACTGACGTACTAATTACCAATTTATTTGTATTCTAATTTTATCTGAACGATCGAATTTGGTGGTGCAAGGATTATTAAAGAAAACTAATAAAGTGATAAACTAAAACAACTAATAAAATCGATGGTTTGAATAAAAAAGATCAAATAAGAGAAGAATCTAGGATTGAGAATCTGCCTCGATTTATCCGAATTACTCTTGATTTATATAAATTAAGCAATTTCCCAATTTATTGAAGGCGAAGATTTCTAAGATACTCTAATGCCTCTCCCGAGGATAGTAGAATTTTCTAAGGTGATTGAATCACTCTATTCCTAGGTGAGTTAATTCAACAATAGCCAAAAAGTACAGAATCTGCAGACGAGCCACGTAATTCCTATGAGTATATTCCTATCTCACAAGATAAAACGTTTCTCACCAATTTTTCCTACTAACTCTCCTCTCCCGATTTGAGTTGCGTAATCAAAACAATTCAATCATAGGCCACATAATTGAACACATTAAGAACAATTGGGAAAACTCAATAGAAAAGGGAAATATATTAATAAAGCAAAATTCAAGAGTTAATCCGTCAAAATCTCGGTTTCATCACAATCCTAGAAAAGGGTTCTGGCCCGACATGCTAGAAAATAATAAACAAAGAATTAAAGAAAGCATAAGAAAAATCAAACACAATTTAGGAACTTGAATTGCGCCATTCTCTGGCTTCTGCTCTCTGCTCCTAGGTATTTTCTCCTTCTGTTTGATGATCATATCTTCTGACCTTCAATGCCTATTTATAACTCTTCTTCCGCCTCCAAAACGTGTCCGAAAATTAGGTCAAAACATCCTCTGAAACAACCCAAAACGCGGGCTGGGCGTCTGAATTTCGCGCGGCGGGGCGCGGCCCGGCTTTAGTGTGCCGCGGCCCTTGTCCTCACCCGCCAGGCCTGGGCGCTCGTCTTCCTTATGGGCCGCGGCTCAGAGCTTGTGTGCCGCGGCCCCCAGTACAGTTTGTACCGGGTCCTTCTGGGCGCCTCCTGTGTCGCGGCCCAGCGTATGTGTGTCGTGGTCCCCGACCAAAAAATGTCGTTTTGGCCCGTTTTTCTTCGTTCAAGCTCCCGAACTCGAATTTCATTGAAAACATATATAGATAATGCATTAAAAGCTCATTTACGCAGATTTAAATTAAAAATGGGTATAAAATAATGATAATTAAACGCATAAAAATACATCTAACAAATACCCCCAAACTTAAGCCTTTGCTTGTCCTCAAGCAAAAATTAATTTCAAATGAGATGGCAAGTATCGTGGGTAAACGTGCAAATCCATATAGACGGCAGTTCGTAAACATGTATGGCTCATTTCTTATATGCTAGGATTTATACAATGATGCAAAAAATCAGACCGAAATGAATACTCAAAGGAAACAAATATCTCAGAATGAAAACTCGACCAAAACTCAACCGTTTCTTCAAAAAGAAATCAGTATCATATCATCAGTCTTACACAAGGCTGTACGAAAAAAATTCACGAATGCAAATAAAGTCCAGAATATTTTAGAAGACAAGCAAGGCTAGAATCAATAACAACAAAAAATAGCAACGAATAAGTAAATAACAACTAAAAGTAACCCCCCCAAACTTAAGATGTACATTGACCTCAATGGACACAAATAATAATATGCAGTATGATAAAGGTCAAGTACTCCCCTAATATCAGCTCAGAAACTGGCGCCAGCCTCGTCCGGCAGGGAGGGTGGTGTAGATGGCCTGACTGGTGGAATGAAGGTTCTGTCCGGATGGAGTATATGGCTCATCCACGCAGCTAAATAGTCCTGATGATAAGCATCCCTCTCCGCACACCGATTGGCCCGGCGGGCCTGCTCGCGCATCTCCTCTCGAACAGCTGCGAGGAGGCTGTCTCTCTCTGCCCGCATCTCCTCCCTCAGGCTGTTAAACATTGCCTGAAGGTGCTCTCTCGCTGGTGGTGGAGTGGACTCAGTCTGATCCTCAGCATCTGCCGCCGGCTCGTGAGTCAGAAGTAGTGGCTCGGGGGAATGCTCGTGTGGCTCATCGATAAGAAATCCTCGCCCCCACTCGTGTGCCATCGTGCCACCCCACTGGTCAAAATGGGAGATAATACGGTGGTCGATCAGACCCTGGGGTGCTATAGATGGCTCGTCGTCAGACCAAGTCACGCTCGATTGGCGGCATAGGGCACAAATCAGTGAGGGATGTTTTAATCCCGTCTTTGCTCCTCCCTGGATGCACTGAAATATAGAACGGGACAGACTTGGGGCCACATCAAATCGGAGTCCCGTCGTGATGGCATACAATAATCGGGCATGAGGAAGCACGTCCGAGCGGATCTGTGATGTAGGGTCGACTCGTGCACAGAGGAAATAAAGCCAGGCTCGCCCGAGCTGATTGAGGCGTGAACTCTTGAAATAGAAAGCTGTGGAACCCGGGACACGCGTTTCCCAAACAGAACCCGGCTGAGCAAGTGCCTCCACCAAAGCCTCCCTCGTGAGTCTACTCATAGTCCGTGTGTACGCCGATTCGTCCACCTCCGGTAGCTCATACAACCTCTGAATCGTGGCCACCAAGAAGTCCAATGTTTGGCCTCGGACGACGACCTCGGTCTGTGTATCCGGTCGTCCCATCATCTGCCCCGCCTGGATTTTTCGCAATAGAGCACTGGCGTAGAACTCTTGGACAATAGAAATCACCGCCGGCTCGAGTGGCGTAGTGAATCGAGTCCATCCCATTTCATTGATCATCGCCAATAGCTCGCCGTCTTGGGGGGCGGGAGTGAATCCCCGCTCAGGAATTATTGGACGAGGACGGATTCTCTCGTTGAATATTCGATGGATGTCGGGGTCAGAGAATTGGTGGGATCCCATATCTGTCCGGTTTTGGGAAATCTCCCCTCTTGTGTGGGATGATTGCGTCCTAGACCTCGTGCTCAACTTCCTTTTCTGAGCCATGACGAAGTCCCGAAAAATAAACGCAGGATAACTTAGACGACTTTAAATAACACTACACCACTCTCAACTTATAACGTGCGGAAAATGGATATAGCGTCGAATGAACTCGCACTTCCGTATGAGGGATATGAGGCAGAAATTTAAACTCAAACTTGACGTAAGGGTTGGGGCACATACTATTCCGAGAATCGAAATCGTTGCAGACAATTTGGAGATGTTTGGCTCAAAAAAATTTCATTGGTGCATTTTCTCAAACACTTTGCATGCGTTAGCTTAATTGAAGAACAAAGAACAATAATTTACTCAATTCAATCCTCAACAACAACAATTTCAATCGACAATCACAGCAATTCACGACAAAATAATGAAACACCATCAATCAATCAATAATCTTAGCATAATCCGATACAAATTCTGATAATAATTTAGAAAATAAACACAAGTTCATCAAAGTATATTACCCCCAATCAGTAATTCATGTTGCAATGAAACTTAAGGGAATAGAATTATCTTGTGTTGGATTGAAGAAGGTGAGAAGAAGAAGTTGGAAGATGAATCCTTGCGCAGCGCGAAGAGGAAAAAGTTTGAGAGATACCTGGTGTGTAGGCTGTTTAAATTCTCGGCGGGGGCCGCGGCACATATCAAGTGAGCCGCGGCCCATAGTACATTGAGTTTTTGGGTG
The DNA here is from genome assembly GCA_033398695.1 of Orobanche coerulescens. Lineage (NCBI taxonomy): Eukaryota > Viridiplantae > Streptophyta > Magnoliopsida > Lamiales > Orobanchaceae > Orobanche > Orobanche coerulescens. The sequence goes on from CM065801.1 coordinate 187,187,394, forward strand.
TTGGAGAGTTTCGACGTGTGCCGCGGCTTGCAAGGTTAGTGTGCCACGGCTCAGAGCTTGCGTGCCGCGGCGCGTAGTACAGGTTCCTGGATGCATTTTTTGGGACTCGGTGTGCCGCGGCTCAGCAGGTTTGTGCCGCGGCACAGAGTACAGAAAGTGTGCCTGTATTTTAGATACCTGTGTGCCGCGGCCCCTTCTGTATGTGCCACGGCCCCTGGCCTGGAATGTTCCTGCACAAAAAATTTTAAAGCAAAAACACATAGAACATGAGAGAGAAGCATATCAAAGCCAAGATGACGAAAAAATTAGACTCTTAGAATGAATGAAATCAACAAAAAAAATAATATCTACAACTAATACTCGGGTTGCCTCCTTAGAAGCGCTAAGATTATAGTCTTCAGCCGGACTTTTCTAGCATTCACTCTGCGGTGGATAGGACGACGCTCGTCTTCTGCACGTCTATTGGATTACCCGTGTAGGCCTTCAACCGCTGCCCATTTACTTTAAATTTTCGGTCATCTTTTTGTACTTTCACTGCTCCATGTGGGAATACTTGAACTACAGTAAACGGTCCCGACCATCGTGAACGTAATTTCCCAGGAAACAACCTCAAGCGAGAATTAAACAATAACACATCTTGACCCGGAACAAACTCTCGATGTGTAATGTGCTTATCGTGCCAATTCTTTGTTCGCTCCTTATAAAGCTTCGCATTCTCGTATACATCATGACGAATTTCCTCCAGCTCGTTCAACTGCAAATAGCGCTTTTCACCAGCCGATTTAAGATCAAAATTCAATTTCTTTATCGCCCAGTATGCACGATGCTCCATCTCTACTGGCAAATGACAACTTTTCCCAAAAACCAATCTGTGCGGTGACATGCCGATAGGTGCACGCAGTACGGTATGCCCAAAGTACATCATCGAGTTTAAAGGACCAATCTTTTCGAGACGAGCTGATTGTTTTTTCTAAGATCCACTTTAGCACTCGATTTGATATCTCGACTTGACCACTCGTCTGGGGATGGTAGGCTGTGGCAACACGATGAGTGACTCCGTATTTCCTTAAGACCGCATCAAGGAATTTGTTGTCAAAGTGTGAACCACCATCACTGATAATAGCACGTGGAGTCCCAAATCGCGTGAAAATATATTTTTTTTATAAATTTGATCACGACATTAGACCCATTTGTTGGTAGTGCCACCGCTTCGACCCACTTCGAGACGTAGTCCACTGCTACTAGAATATAGAGGTTCTTATTTGATGGAGGAAATGGACCCATGAAGTCGGTCCCCCATACGTCGAACAATTCAACCTCAAGTATTGTGTTCAACGGCATTTCATGTTGTTTTGAGATGTTTCTCGTCCGTTGACACCGATCACACATGGACACAAAGGAATGAGCATCTTTGAATAACGATGGCCAATAGAACCCGATTGCAAGACCTTTGCCGCTATTCTATTTCTGTTAAAATGCCCTCCGTAGGGTGAAGCATGGCAATGATTTAGCACACTGCAAATTTCCTCATCCGGAACACATCTGCGAATGATTCGATCAGGACATCTTTTAAACAGAAAAGGGTCGTCCCACAAGTAATAATTAGCATCTGAAATCAGCTTATTCTTTTGATGACGTTAGAGATCATTCGGAATTATTTTACTCACCAGATAGTTCACTAGATCAGCGTACCAAGGTGCGTGTTGCGAACCTAACTTATAGAGCTGTTCATCGGGGAAGTTTTCCACAATTTGTGGATGACTCTTCCTCTTCTCGAGGGGATTCTCTAAACATGAAAGGTGATCGACAATAACATTCTCAGTCCCCTTTTTGTCGCGAATTTCCAAGTTGAATTATTGTAGGAGAAGCACCCACCTAATCAACCTTGGTTTAGCATCCTTCTTCTCCAAAAGGTATTTGATCGCCGAATGGTTAGTCCACACCACTACTTTCGTCCCCAATAAATACACCCGAAATTTATCAAAAGCAAAGATCACAGCCAACAATTATTTTTCTGTTGTGGCATAATTTCTTTGGGCGTCGTCAAGAGTTTGGCTTGCATAATACACGGCGTGGAACACTTTCCCTCGTCTCTATCCCAAAACAGCCCCAATGGCAAAATCGCTAGCATCACACATCAACTGGAATGGAAGGCCCCCATCTGGAGCGACTATGACCGGGGCGGTGCTTAGAGCTTTCTTCAATAGTTCAAAACTTTCCTTAAAAGACTCGTCAAAATTAAACGGAACATCCTTCATGAGCAAATTGCACAACGGCTTCGTGATCTTCGACCTCAAAGTGAACGCAAGTGAACGTTGTCGTGATCTTCGTCCAAAAACTTGTTACGTATTTTAGTGAACGCAAGTGCATGTTGTCGTAAGCAAGTAATAAAGTGATAAGAAAGATATCGTTCCCTCGAGGACTGACATACTAATTACCATTTTATTTGTATTCTAATTTTATCTGAACGATCGAATTTGGTGGTGTAAGGATTATTAAAGAAAACTAATAAAGTAATAAACTAAAACAACTAATAAAATTGATGGTTTGAATAAAGAAGATCAAATAAGAGACGAATCTAGGATTGAGAATCCGCCTCGATTTATCCGAATTACTCTTGATTTTTATAAATTAAGCAATTTCCCAATTTATTGAAGGCGAAGATTTCTAAGATACTCTAATGCCTCTCCCGAGGATAGTAGAATTTTCTAAGGTGATTGAATCACTCTATTCCTAGGTGAGTTAATTCAACAATAGCCAAAAAGTACATAATCTTCAGACAAGCCACGTAATTCCTATGAGTATATTCCTATTTCACAAGATAAAACGTTTCTCACCAATTTTTCCTACTAACTCTCCTCTCCCGATTTGGGTTGCGTAATCAAAACAATTTAATCATAGGCCACATAATTGAACGCAATAAGAACAATTGGGAAAACTCAATAGAAAAGGGAAATATATTAATAAAGCAAAATTCAAGAGTTAATCCATCAAAATCTCGGTTTCATCACAATCTTAGAAAAGGGTTCTAGCCCGACATGCTAGAAAATAATACACAAAGAATTAAAGAAAGCATAAGAAAAATCAAACACAATTTAGGAACTTGAATTGCGCCGTTTTCTGGCTTCTGCTCTCTGCTCCTAGGTATTTTCTCCTTCTGTTTGATGATCATATCTTCTGACCTTCAATGCCTATTTTTAACTCTTCTTCCGCCTCCAAAACGTGTCCGAAAATTAGGTCAAAACATCCTCCGCAACAGCCCAAAACGCGGGCTGGGCGTTCTGAATTTCGCGCGGCGGGCCGCGGCCTGGCTTTAGTGTGCTGCGGCCGCTGTCCTCACCCGCCAGGCCTGGGCGCTCGTCTTCCTTATGGGCCGCGGCTCAGAGCTTGCGTGTCGCGGCCCCCGGTACAGTTTGTATCGGGTCCTTCTGGGCGCCTTCTGGGCGCCTCCTGTGCTGCGGCCCAGCGTCTGTGTGCCACAGTCCTCGACCAAAAAATGTCATTTTGGCCCGTTTTTCTTCGTTCAAGATCCCGGACTCGAATTTCCTTCAAAACATATAAAGATAATGCATTAAAAGCTCATTTACACAGATTTAAACTAAAAATGGGTATAAAATAATGATACTTAAGCGCATAAAAATACATCTAACACCGATCGATTCTGATAAGTCATCCCAGCATAGGGGTGATCAACAAAGACGACCGTATAAGGCCTCGTAAGGTGCCATCTGAATCGAAGCATGCCAACTATTATTATACGTGAATTCGATTAACGGTAGTTGGGCTTCCCAATCATCTTTCCAATCGAGCACACATGCTCTCAACATGTCCTCCAATGTCTGAATAGTTCTCTCTGATTGTCCGTCAGCTGAGGGTGAAAAGCAGAGCTGAGATTAAGCTGAGTCCCTATGGCATGATGAATTGATTTCCAAAAACGTGACACGAATCGCCCGTCACGATCAGAAATGATACTCTTAGGAGTACCGTGCAATCTCACTATCTCTTTAATGAACAACTGGACAAGTCTCTCGGGACCCCACGTATCCTTAATCTCAAGGAATGAGCTGACTTAGTTAATAGGTCTACAATTACCCAAATTGTATTCATGCCACAATGACTCGTCGAAAAACTCGTGATGAAGTCCATTGAAATATCCTCTCATTTCCACTCCGGAATAGGGAGCGATTTCAGCATACCTGCCGGTCGCTGATGTCCTACCTTAACTTGTTGACACGTTAAACACCTCGAAACAAATTCTGCGACTTCTCGCTTCATATTACTCCACCAATAATTTTGTTTCAAGTCTTTGTACATCTTACTAGACCCTGGATGAATGGAATAAGGGGTAGCATGAGCTTCTCTCAAAATCGAGTTTTTCAACTCGTCATTCGCCTGTACGCACAACCGGTTCTTATATCGCAAAAGTCCATCCTCGTGGACCACAAATCCAGGGGCTTTCCCCTGAGCCACATCCTCTCGGATGCGCAATAAAAAAGGGTCTAAACCCTAACTCACTCTGATCGCCTCCTCAAGTGGTGATGAAATCTCTAACATACAAGGTTGCCCTTGTACTCGCTGGAACCAGACCTCGATCTCGGGTCTTACGAATTCCTGCTGAAGTTCCTTCTGAACTATTAAACGAGCAAGCATTTGCTCCTGCACGGACTTACGACTCAAGACGTCGGCGACAACGTTTGCCTTACCCAGGTGATATTGAATCTCGATATCATAATCTTTAATAAGTTCCAACCACCGTCTCTGACGCATATTTAACTACTTCTGAGTAAATATATACTTCAAACTCTTATGATCAGTGAAAATCTGACAGGTGACGCCATAAAGATAATGACGCCAAATCTTCAATGCGAAAACCACGGCTTCTAGCTCCAGGTCATGGGTCATATAGTTGACCTCATAAGTCCAAAGTTGCCGTGACGCATAGGCAATCACTTTCCCGCTCTGCATTAGTACACATCGAGACCTTGTCCAGACACGTCACTATAACCCAAGAATCCTTCCGTCCCTTGCGGTAAAGAAAGAACAGGTGCTGAAATTAAATGACTCTTGGGTTCTTCAAAACTCTGTTGACACGCACCGGACCATGTGTATTTCTTATCCTTCCACAAAAGGTTCATCATAGGTTGAGCGATTTTAGAAAATCCTTCCACAAATCGCCGGTAATAGCCTGCTAATCCGAGAAAGCTTTGGATTTCCGTAACATTCTTCGGAGGTTACCAATCTCGGATAGCCTCTGTCTTCTGAGGGTTGACACGTACTCCATCTGATGAAATCACATGCCCGATAAATGTCACCTCGGACATCCAGAACTCACATTTGGAAAACTTTCCATATAGTTGCTCTCATCTCAACACGGAAGAAGGTGAACTTCGTGCTCCTCTCGATCACGAGAATAAATCAAAATGTCATCTATGAAAATAACCACGAACTGATCTAAATAGTCGATGAAAACTCGATTCATTAATTCTATGAATACCACAAGTGCATTAGTTAGCCCAAACGGCATTACCACAAACTCATACTGACCATAGCGTGTTCGAAACGCCGTCCTAGCGATATCTGACTCTCGAATTCGCAACTGATGATACCTAGATCTTAAATTGATCTTGGAAAAATACGGAAGCTCCCTGAAGTTGATCTAAAAGATCATCGATACGGGGTAAGGGATATTTATTCTTGATTGTCACCCCGTTCAACTCTCGATAATCAATACACAAGCGAAATGAATCGTCCTTCTTCTTGACAAATAATACCGGTGCTCCCCACGGAGACGCACTCGGTTGGATATAACCCTTCTTGGTTAAATCCTCTAATTGATTCTTTAGTTCTAGCATTTCGGTCGGGGGCATCCGATACAGTGCCCTCGATAATGGGGACGTACCAGGCTCCAACTCTATCGTGAATCCCACATCTCTCGGTGGAGGCAAACCAGGTAACTCGTCTGAAAATACATCGCCAATCGATAACAATGATACCATGTGATTGAACACCTCAATTGCCTTAAAACGGCCAATTGATAACAATGATACAATCAGTGATTGAACAACTCGATTGCCTTAGAACGGCCAATCGATCACAATGATACAATGAATGATTGAAAACCTCGATTGCCTTAGAATGGCCAATCGATAACAGTGATACAATGAATGATTGAACAACCCTGATTGAGTAATTACATTGCTTTCATCATATTGATAACTCTTCCAGAAAAGTTGGGATTACTCCCCTGTGATACACACTCGACTCCATCGTCTGAAATGATAGTGACCATGCGCCTAAGGACACTAAGGATGGCATCATGACGATCCATCCAATCAATACCTAAAATGACATCATCTCTAGGTAAATCTACCACGATCAGGTCTGCCAACCAAACATGACCATGAAGCTGAATCGGACAATTCTTAATCTCACGATCTCCGATAATTCTTCTACCGTCAGGTAGTCCAATGATATAAGGTTCACAACTAGTAGCACTATCCAGATGAAGTCTACTCAAATATGACTCGGAAATGAATGAATGCGATGCACTAGTATCAAAAAGGGTTCACACAGGTTGAGACAGAATTTCGAGTGTACCTGAGATCATTCGGGCCTCCGGATAGTCGGTCCTCTTCATCTCGTAAATTCGGGGCTTGCCGGCCCCCGAACAGGATGCTCTTGTCTGATAAATATGAGCTCCGCCTTTAGTTGCTCCCGTCATCTTAAACGATGCTGACTGACTAGCCTGATTCTGAACCGCTGATTGCTTTGGGGCCTGAGATGCCGCCGGAGTCGGTCTGGGATCTCTTCGGTAGAAACGGGCCTTATACCCGGCAATTCCACAGTTATAACACGCGATAGTCTACCTCCAACACCTAGTGCTGAGATGACCCTGCGTGCCACATTTGAAATATGTGATGGCCGAACTGGCTGCTCGGGACTGAGACCCGACCGGTTTAGGCACCAAAAGAGGTCGCTCGGAAAGAGTAAGGTCCGCACGAGGCTTCTTGAAGGTTGCCTGACCGCCTTCGGGCTGATTGCGATTCTTTGACTTCTTGCTAGAAGATGAAGGTTGTTGCTAAGCAATTTCCTTAGTAGTAAGTTCATAAGTAAGAGCTTTCTTGATTAGTTCATCCAGAGTGGCACAATGATGATTAAGCAATTGTATCTGGGACATCATGCCCTGCATAAAAGTGAGTGGATCGACCTTCGCGCGTGTATTCAGACGAGCTCCCGGATTTCGGCCCACATTGCAGCCTTCCCCCATGCGTCCTCTGGCAGTTCTCTCCATACTGAAGTAGGAAAGTCACATGATAATTATAGATCTCGCATGAGTACCGCGTCATGATTACGTTACAAAACGATAATAATGAGCATACATGCTACAATGATTACATGAAGGATCAACTGATGTGACATAATTAATTGCTTAAATTCTTGAAATTATTATCTTGAACAAGTTAACAAGATTGATGATACGATTCACAAGATTAACAACTGAGCAATGAAATTAACTGAGTGATTAATGAATTAATATGATCGACATGACCAAAAATGATAATCATGGTTGAGGATTGTTGACTGATAAATGATGAATGTGGGATTCTTATTGCCAGAAATCATACCATGGCATCAGAAATCTTACTGTTCTTTGGTCTGAGGGGCTTGGCTCTTGCACAGGTCACACGTGACGCGAAGGTCCAATGATACTAGTTTGATGAACAATGATTTCAAATGAGACACGACTTGGAAGGTAGTATTCAAAACCATGCTCCGATACCAACTCTGTAACACTCCAAACTAGACGGATATTACAGTGCCGTGGACCCCCGACTGGGACCCACCAGGCGAGTGAAAAATTAATGAATTACGCAGCGCATATGTAGTACTAAACCACATTACATCATCAATTACTTCGATGAGGAGTTTCAAGTACAACACACCCAGGAGAACAGAATACATGTATATTTTATATGAAGATAAAATATACAACACTGAATAAGTGACAATCCAAATGGAAGTGCGGCGGAAAAATACATAACAAGAAAGCATGAAACAAATAGATGGACTGGGCCCCCCTACTAGTATCACTGGGACTCCTCGTCATCAACGTTCTCTTCCCATGCCTTTTCCTTACCATGACCTGAAAACAATATCCCCTAACGGGGTCAGTTACACAGAACAACAATCCTCAAGAGTTGAACAATCACCATAATTACATATCTAAGTTATGAAATTAAGCTGAAGAGGGGCATCATAGTACGATACTCATTCCTTTCGTTATTGTTCATTCATATTTATAATTCATTCATGGTATATTAATCGTGTTGAGACTTGTAAGTATCAAATTAATCATTCGATTCACGAGGAACGATGGTTCCAATCATTTCAATGAGTTACCATTCATTTCATTATTATTTCATCTCGATGAGTTATTCTTGACCCTTGTCGGACTGTTATTCATTAATGTTCATTGGTCACTTTCGTTCTTGTGATCTTCTGGGTTCATATTGCGTGGCCGGGTGGAGATTGTACCTAATTAGTCTCACGGAGGCACGTTACCGTGTGCACAGTCCATTGTGTTGGTGAACCCGAATATATGACTATCATGTGCCCGACTAAAAATTCCACATATCTCCACCCGGCCACGTAATATGAACCCAGAAGATCACAAGAACGAAAGTGACCAATGAACATTAATGAATAACAATCCGACAAGGGTCAAGAATGACTCACCGAGATGAAATAATAATGAAATGAATGATAGCTCATTGAAATGATTGGAACCGTCGTTCCTCGTGAATTAAATGATTAATTTGATACTTAAAAGTCTCAACACGATTAATATACCATGAATGAATTATGAATGTGAATGAACAGCAACAAAAGAAATGAGTATCATTTTAACCGAGTAAGAATTAACTTACTCAATACTGGTGATGCAATATCCTCTCTTGAACAAACCTCCTTAATGGAGATATCGGTAGATCGAACAACCGTGAATAACACAATTACCAACACTTCACTTAATATACGAATCAATAGCGATCATAACCAATTCAAGAGGTCGATACAACAAATCCAAACTCATTGGGGCATTTCGACAAACACTTTGTAAACAATCTCCCATTATTTACAACTAATCCTAATTGTATCGAAAACCAACCTCTAATGAATGATCCGATCCACCAAAACACCATCAATATAATCGATAATTCAATATGAATACTCAAATCGAGCTTACGATAACATTTAATCGAAAATCCCAATTCCAAGTCAACCTTCAAAGTGTTCTTGAGTAAAACTTCCGACAATCCGATGATAACTCATAAAAACTCATAATCATAGGTATATCCATCACAAATCATGATTATATCATCCAAAACATCATGCTCCAAGAACATAGGGTTGAAGAAATTACCTTGGATTAGGATGAAGAATTTACAAATATGTTGTTGATCCACACCACAACTTGAAGAAGATGAAATTCTCTGAGTTTGATGATGCTAAATCACGCAAAATATCACCCACAAATCGCCCAAGGAGAAGAGGAAGAAGGAAGATGATGAAAATGAGCATTCTTCTCACGAAATCCACTGAAATAGGCAATCTGCATTGTGTGTCGTGGCACGGGTTGAGTGTGCCACGGCCCACGGCCAAAAACTGTCCAGCACATATGCTTAGTTCCGCGGCACGGCCTGAGTGTGCCGCGTCCGGTGGTACAGCCGGCACCACCACTGAAAGTGTAATGTGTGTGTCGCGGCGCACACTCCCTTGCGCCACGACGCACACTATTCGGGCCCAAAAATGATGAAAAACGACCTAGGAAGAGAATTAAAGCAATAGGATTCAATACTTGGGAACAATAACACGAAATGGAAGTGCGGAAACCCCTAAAACGGTGGTTCCGAGCAATAATTACAAGGGTTTTCCCAACAATAGCACGATTCGAACAAGGAGTGAATTTTGAAATGGTATGAACTCCAGTATCAACATCGACTAATGAAGCAATTACAACAATCAAGATAATATTCTCGTCTCGATTCTCAAGCAAGGTTGAAACAATGAACAATATCGATACACGACTCAAAGTTACTCCGAACGGTGAATACGAATAAATGAATGTGAATGATGAATGATTATTAATAAGTGGAAAATTACAAGGAATGATTTACTGAATGATAATGAATGAATTTACAATCGGGTATTACACTACTCAAGGTGTCTCCGACCATAGGGGTTTTCCACTTCGGGAAAAAGGGGAAACTTAGTCCAAGGTATATCAGACCATTCGAGACTTTGGACAGGGTTGGAGATTTAGATTATCGCTTGGCGTTGCCTCCAGCTTTGAGTCACGTCCATAGTGTTTTTCATGTGTCTCAGTTGAGAAAGTACGTGCCGGATCCAAGTCAAGTTATCGACTATAGTGAGATTGACGTAGCCGAGGATATTACCTTTCCGGAGAGACCAGTGAAGATCCTTGAACGTCGTGAGAAACAACTTCGGCATAAAACATTTCTGTTGGTTAAAGTGCAATGGTCAAGACATGGAGTCTAGGATGCGACTTGGGAGACGGAAGAGAAGATGCGATCGGAGTACCCCAAACTTTTTCTTTCTTAAGTTTCGGGATGAAACTTCTTTTTAGAGGGGGAAAATGTAATACCCGTACTTTTATTGACTGTTTCACCTTGACTTTCCTTCTATTTTGTCGCTGTGTAAACTCTTTGTGATGTTGTCAATGTTGTTATAGAGTTTAATACCTTGTTTGGATCATGATCGTGTGGTTTAGACCTTTTGGAAGTGTTCTGGAACAGGGAGATAGCGCACGCTGGGCCTAGGCTAACGCACGCTAATTCTGCTTAAGTAGCGCATGCTAGCTTTGAGACTTAGCACGCGCTAAGGGTCCAGACAGGGCAGAGGCAGTAGCTAATTCTGCTCTGTGGACTAGCAGTTAGCGCACGCTATTCGTGGTCAGTAGTGCGCGCTAACATGTCTGTAGCGCACGCTAACGAGCTGGGTCGGCAGAGCCAGTGAGGTTTTCAGACTGTCTGGACTATCAGGTAACATACGCTAAGGCTTCGGCTAGCACACGCTATAAGTATCACAGCAGCGCATGCTAATACTCGAGCAGGGTAGAGGACAGTAGGTTCTGGACTCCAATTTCTGGACACCAACTCCCAGGAAGCGCACGCTAACTATCGGCTAGCGCACGCTAAAGGAAGGCGATTATCGCATGCAACATTATACCTAACGCACGCCAACGAGGCTGGCAGGAGCCACTGGACTACCGGGTGACCCCTTTAGCGCACGCTAATTTTGAGGTGTAGCGTGCGCTAGACTGGGCACAGCATATAAGGGACAGTTAACCCTACACTCATCATTTTTCCTTCTTTTTCACATTTCCAATCGAAAGAGCTCGGGAGAGGTGATTTGGGGCGATTTGAGGAGATCCATCTTCAGCAATCATCATCTTGAGTTGGATAACAAAGATTTCACAACATCTAATCCATTCCTATCTTCCAAATCAAGGTAAAAATCCTCAGAACCCTAATTTTGGGAATTTTGGGGTTTTTCTTAGATTCATCCGATTTATCCGTTTTGGAGATTGAAAACCTTGAGATTATGAAGTATCTACCCCGTGTGCATGTTTTCCCTATGATTTTATGGATTGTTTTGTACCTTGTACGGATGTGAGAGGGTTTGGGTGATTTTCCAACCTCTAGATGTTTACCCTTGTAGTTTCGTGAATCGTAGGCGGGTTTCGGGAGTTTCTTCATGTAATTTGAGTATGGATTATTGATTATCGTATTCCTTGCGAATCATTTAGGTGCCGAAAGTTCATTCTCGGACCTACCGAACTTATACTATCTTCCTTCCAATTTCTCGATGTCTCAAAGGCAAGTATATGTTTATGATTATACGTTCTCGACTTTGAAAGTAATATATATGATTGGCATGATTGTTTATATCCACTCCGGGACGGACCGACGGATCCTCTGAGGGTTTCGTATCCTCTGGTGCGATTCCACGGATAGTTTGAGTTAACCACTCTGGGACGGATTGACGGGTCCTCTGAGGGTTCTGTAGCCTCTGGTGCGGTTCCACGGTTGATCATGTATGTATTGATGTGATGCTATGAGATTTAGTTATTCTGGAATACTACTCCTGAAATGATGAATTGAAGGTAACTTTTACTTTATTGTCGAGGAGTTTTGTGTTTCATATTCGATATACTTGCACTAGCTATTCGACGTCTAACCCCTTTATGGGGGAAATACTTTTTATGTATTTCAGGTTCCAGGAGAGCGGACAGGCAGGTGTCGGGTCGGCATGAAGGTGATGGGCATGTGTGATACTGTGTCTTGTATCCCGTTACATTTTGTGTTTACTCCATTCAGTGTTGTTGTACTGGAATGGCTTTTGAATACTCGAGTATTGTTTTCGGTTTCCTTGATGTTCCGGCCTGTGTTGCCGAGGTATTGATTTGTGACGTGTTGTATTTGGATACACTAGCTATGGTTTGAATACCATTTGTATTGTCTTTCATTTCACTGTATTTTGGACCTTCTCGGTCAAATTTTATAATTCCGCATAAGTATAGCCTTGTGGGTCCCACGGCGGGGCTCACGGCACTGTAATATACCCTGAATAACTTGGGGGTGTTACATTTGTAGGTATTGTGTTAGGACCATGTCCGTATGTGGTATTGATCTGATGATTAGACTAACATGATTCGTCATGGCATTGCGTAGCTCGAGGTATGTTCTGCATTTTTCTTCTTGGTTCTTGTCTTTGGATGGGCAATCGATTATCGTGTTGATATTTGTTGATGTTATCCGATGGACCGGATTGGTCTGAGCTGGTATATTTCCGTATCGCGAGTTATGATGATGTTTTTAGAAACTCGAGTATTGTTTGAGGTACAGTACAGATGTTATGTTTGAGTTTATTGGTTAATCGAGATTACGAGATGGGTAATATGATAATGGTTATTTAAATGAGGATTATTCGAGTAAGTAAAGTTACGACGGTAAGATTACATTGGTCGTATTCTTACTTGGTATTTCCATCGGTATGTAATTGTTGACGTGATGTGATTGTTATCATTGTTGGATATTATGGCTGACCCCGTCCTGGGATTTCTTTTTAGGTTCTTGGGATATCGAGCTTGTAGTAGTCGTGAAGAGATGAGCTTCCCAGAGGACACTGGCTATGGCTTGTGTTTGTGAATCGAGTATTTTGAATATGTTGTATTCCGCTGCTAGAATATTTTTAACTGGTTGTCTTTTCCGCTGCGTGAGTATTTTTAAATGCCCTTTTGATTTTTGGCAACTTGAGTTATTTTGGAATTTATTTTCTAACCTATTTTGTCGGTACGTGTAAGCTATAGCTTAACGTATGTTTTTAAACTGTTGAGTTTTGTCATTTCGGTCCTTGTGGTTTCAAATGAGATTTTTATGACGGTTTTGGATAAACGGATTTTATTAAATCTTCAAATATTTTTAAAAGATAGTACCGTCGTTAGCCTCTTGGGCGTTTGTAAATATTTGCGAAAATTTCTTTTAGTCTTGTGGGTTCCATCTCGGGGCCCACAGTGCTGTAATATTCCTGGATGGCTCTGGGGTGTTACATTTACAACTCGATCGAATAAAACAGAACGATTCAAAACTAAGTCCATGAACCACATCCCCATTCAAAAGCATTCATCCAATAAATACTAAATAAATGGATTGCATGTAGATTACATTGATCTAATCAATATATATAATCAACAATAAATAGAATTGATCCAATCAATTCAACAATAATCGACAATTTAATTTCCGTCCGTAGTAAATCCTTAAAATATTTTCTTTGAATTTTCCCTCATCAAAAATTCCAAATTAATAATTTTAATACTGGAAAAATCAATTATCGAAAATATACCGAAAAAGGAGACCCAGTGCCCGACAGCCTGGAAACTGCCACCAGGCACCCTGCTCGGCAGCTTACAGGACACGCTCTGCCACCTACAGGAAACCTCTCGGCATCCTACAGGACACTATCGACCGCCTATAGGAAGCGCTCGGCTCCCTACAGGAAGCGCTAGGCTCCCTACAGGAATCACTCGGCCGCCTACAGGACGCTCTCGACCGCCTACAGGAAGCGCTCGGCTCCCTACAGGACGAGCTCGGCCGCATACAGCAAGCGATTGGCCGCATACAGCATGTGCTCGGCCGCGTACTGCAAGCGCTCAGCCACATACAGCACGCGCTCGGCCGCATACAGCAAGCGCTCGGTCGCAGACAGCACGCGCTCGGCCGCAGACAGCACGCGCTCGGTCGTGACTCAGCAGCTATATAATATATCATCCAACGATTGCATACAGCTCATTTTCGGGCAGATTTCTAAAATCATGTTATTCATGATCTATATATTATTAATATAAATCATATTTCCGAGAAAAACCTGATTTATACCATAACATAAAATCACGGAAAAACGATACTACGACGAACAATAAAATATCTACGATTATCAAAGTGATTCTAAATCATAAAACAACCATTCTAAATGCTAAATATCGTATATATGATCGCAAGACCTCTCTTCGATACCACTGTTGGGATTCAGTGCCTAAAACGAAGGCCCAGCGGAAATGGTAAAATGAAAATTAATTCGATCTGAATCCCTACGAGGATCGATCAAGCTACGTATATACAAATATAAAATAAACAATGGAAGAATCGATATCATACCCTTGTAGTCCGTTGATTAAATAGTGTTCTTCTCTTGAGCGATTCCCCAAGCTTTAGGTGAACTTCCTCGCGAATCCAATTCGTCAAGCTTTTGAAATCCCGAGCACCGAAACATCGTGCCTCTACTTGCCACGCGCCGAAAACGACTAGAATGACAACCACCCTATTAACCTCCAAGGTTACGGCTAGAATAGGATGATGAAGCTATTATATTTTATTAATACACTCCAAGTATATTTATCAAAATCCTCTCTCTGTGTGAACTTAGAAAGTGAATTGAAGAAGTGAAGAAGAAAACTATTTTCTTTCTCTCGCTCTGCAATACGTGAGATGTACACTGGGTGAGAGAAGTGAGTAAGTCTTCTTTATATTTTCCATCCCCATGACAATATCCACCAACCAAATAATGACCTTGATGCTTGTCCCCACATACCATGAGATTCCACTCATAATGGTGGAGATAAAAGATAAGGCTCACATGGAGGTAAATGGGGCGGCCATCTTGAAGGAATCGGATGAGTTAGGTTCGTTTCGGACTCCCGTGAGTCTAAACAGATAAGCTCCAATTCCGTTCCGATGTATTTATATCAATTAATTAATCTAATTAATTAATCACATCAAATACAAAATAATATAATTAATTTCTCCAAGAAATAATTATATCTATGAATTAAATTAATCACCCAGTAATTTATTTAATTCATTAGGCCGTAAATTAATTTGTCTAATAAATCAATTTAGACATCCAATGTCCCAATATTAGATATCCAATATCTAATAATCATAATGAGGGAATAAGCTCGATTCATTTCGTCGTCAATCCTATTGCGCGACTTGGTAGGTCCGTCTCAGTTAGCAATGGGAGGAACCAAAAGAGTAGTAGCACCACCTAGTCAGTCTGACGGCCTACACTGTACCCCAACTGAGAACGAATGATAGGGATCATTCAAAAACCATTCCGTTGTGAATATCAGTATACGTATAAACCCTTCTTTCAAATGTCCCGATCAAGTTATAGGGTCACGATAAGTCAAACCCTATCTGTAATTGAAACTATGCATGAGTTAATGCAAATCGAGATCATCGAGCTCTCGTGTATCCAATACAACTAGCTCCAATGCTTTGGCCAAAGACTTATGATCTCATCTGTCAATAACCGCATAGGACATACAACCCGTTCACAAAGAGGAGAAAGAATTCTATTTTGGTATTCAGTAGGACCTGCTACTTTCCCGTCGAGATGCACATTGAGGTTGACCCCAACCTTCCAGTTTTCTGGGTCGAACTACTCTAATAAAAATCTTAACGTCACAAGCACATCCCTACTAAATCCTCATGTCTAAGATTCACGAATACCTATCACAACCTTTCGATTCTGTCATTGACTGTCCCAGAGTGAAATCCGTGTGACGAATATACTAATCTAATTAGCATACCTATAATGTGTGATCCCACTAACCATTAGTGATCGACAGGCACTCTCCAAGTCAAAGAAGATGTCATACAAGTCTTCACATAAACTTAACGCCCAGTCAAGTTTCATCGACTTGCGAACGATTAAGTATTTGAGCTATAAACCTTTCTAGTGTCGATCCCCTTATCCAATAAGGAGTGGAATGTTTTGCTCTCAAATACACGGACTAGTTTCTATATATATATTTATGAGTCAGGAATGCCAGTAACTACCAGTAAGTAAAGAAACAAACAATTGCCTTATGATAATGATTTACATAATAACAAGTACAATGCCCTCACTCAACATCCTCTGAGTGGCATTCGAGGGCATACTCCTAACAGCCTCATCATCATGCTGGGCCATCCTTTGCATCCGTGTCCCGTGCCGGCTCCTCAGCTCGCCCGGTACCTGAAATGCATGAAACACATTTCTCCCATTTAAGGGGTTAGCAATCGAATAGCTAGTGCAAGTACACAATTACACTACATTATATTCAGATACGATTCAACACAGTCATCTCATTTAGAAAGCATTTGAAAATCATATTCCGGAACATCACATTTGCATTAAATAATATATTAACATGTTTCAACATCACAACTATCCACACTTGGTAACCCGCGGCCGTACCCATTAGTATCGACCCCCAGAGGCCCCGTCGGACCATCCCTGTTGGAAAACCACTTCTGCAGCCGTACCCATTAATATCGGCCCCCAGAGGCCCCGTCGGACCATCCCAGGGTGGCAGAACCACAACACACACACTCACACGATATCACATTTCATCATTCATATCGAAACCGTAACACACATAATGGAATCTAATACATGTACTTGCCTTGAATAGTACAACATGAAGGAAATGGTGAATACAAGGTTTTCGGTCCGATTCCTTCAAAGATTCGATCCTAAAGCACAATGACGTATAATTAATCATAACACTACAAAAAACACGGAACCCATCCTAGGTTCTACCCGAAGACACAATTCGTCGAACACTACGAGGCATAGTTCAACAAAATCGAACAACATAGGAATCTATGGGTTTTATTCCACAAAACCATAAGAATAACAAGGGACTCGGATAATCAGACCTTAGTCTAACAACAATCATGGCCAAAACGGAATGGAAGGATAGAATCACACAAAACCCCCCAAAACCCCCAAAATTTAGGGTTCTAACGAAAGTACCTTGATTTGAAGACAAAACCACGGATGATTTGGTGATAGGGTGATCTTATGATGCTCGAATATACTTCTCCAATGGAGTTTGGGTGAAAATCGGACGAACCCTAGCTTGAAAAATCGCTCCCATCGCGCAAAAGAATAAGAAAGGTGAAAAATGAGGAAGAAAGGCTCGCTGCCCAGTATATATACTGGGCAGTTTTACGGCCGTAACTTATGCCCCCTTACGGTCGTAACGTGTGGTAATACGGCTGTAAGGGTGTTCATAACCTTTCTTGCCAAAATACACACCTTCATTACAGACGCTACGAAAAGGACATTATGGCCGTAATGTATAAATTCTTACGGCCGTAATGCATACAACCTTACGGCCGTAACTCGTCCCTGGCAGCAGGTCAGTCTGGTTTGAAACAACGACTCGTCAACAACCAGAATGAGAGTACAAGGAATGAAACCATAGATATACGAAGATCTTTTATTGACGAGACAAACATAAAAACCAGCATGTGACGCCATCCGAAGGTCGGAATAAACGAATGTTAACATCAATGCCCAAAATACTAGGAATTTATAAAATGACCCAAACATTCGAAAATCTAGATTCGAGGTCTGAACAACAATCTCAGAAAGTTGTAACATATCTTGAAATATTAAAGGAACTCGTAGAAGTAACGAAATGTCATATTAGAACGAGCTTTACGAGAATTGAGCCTCAACACGGAAAAGTTACACAATAAGTAAAATCACATGAAACAACTCTAAAACTCATGGTCATGGATGCAGAACAAAATAGTTTCAAAATTCTAAAATAATTACAAGTGAGTCGTCTGAAATGAGGATATACTAAAATAGAAATTACTAAAAATAGAAAGTGCGGATACTACATTCTCTCCCCCTAAAAATAAGTTTCGTCCCGAAACTTACAAAGTAAATAACTCGGGATATCTCGCCTTCATATTGTCCTCAGTTTTCCACGTCGTTTCCTCTGATCTGTGTCTCGACCACTGAACTTTAACCAAAGGGATGGTTTTGTGCCTAAGTTGTTTCACCCTACGCTCCAAAATCTGAATCGGTCTCTCTTCAAAGGTAATGTCGGGACCTAACTCAATCTCTCCAAAATCAATAATATTGCTAGGATCCGGTACAGTTTGCTATAGGAGTGTGTGCTCGGTATCAGGTAGCACCTAAGAAGTCACACTTCACCATAGCCAAACGAATCCTTAAGTACGTGAAAGGAATAATTTATGTAGGATTGTGGTATTCTAAGAAAGGAGGATTCGATTTAATAGGCTACAGTGACTCGGATATTGGAGGCTGTAAGTTGGATAGGAAGAGTAAAAGCGGTACTTGTCACTTTCTTGGACTTAGACTTGTGTCGTGGTTTAGTAAGAAGGAATTGGCCAACTCGCTTTCTACATCTGAGTCAGAATACAATGTTGCTGGAAGTTGTTGTATGCAAATTCTCTGGATGCAATGGCAGTTACAAGATTATGGAATCAGTGCCAGAGAGATTCCAATCATGTGTGATAGCACGAGTGCAATTGCAACAACGCACAACCCTGTATTGCACCGGCGAACTATGCATATTGATATGAAGCATCAGTTCATCAGGAATCATGTTGAGAATAAAGATGTTTGGATCGAGAAGATTCATACAGACACTCAGTTGGCTGACATCTTTATAAAACCTCTCAGCACAACCAGATTCTGCATGCTTCGCCAAGAATTGGGAATGCTATAGCCTGACTCCCTTTAAGTTTTTTTACATTTTACTCATCAATTGAGGTGGATGCTGTAAGACCCAAGAATACAATATCCACTTTAATTAAACTGTACACTCAGAACAAGTCAGCTCTTATTGTAGGAAAGAGGAGGTATAAAACTTTCCTACAGCTGATGTGTGCATTAATTAAAGGAGAATATAGTACGGCCAATGAATATAGTATTAATACAAAATTGCTGTAAGAATTGAATCCTGTATGTGCTTTTTAAGGGGGAACGATGTATTTTTCACGGATACAGCACATACACTGTAGTATATCAATTAATATTAGAATATTATACTATTCGTACGAATCAAATGTCTTATCCTTTAGTAGTTTTAAAGACACCTGGACTTTATTGCCTCAAATACCGCAATTTTAAAATTTCAAACCCTCGTTTCGTGCAATAAGGGAAGAAGAATTGTTAGAAGTGGGACCGGTTGTTATTTTAAAAACTGATAAATTAGACGTACAAGTTACTCTGAATCCATCCTGTATGTTCTTTAAAAGACGGTTCTCATCCCTTAAATCTGACCGTTCACTGTATAACCCTAATCTTCCCTGCATCCTATAAAAGGACTGTACTTTGCTCCCTTAGAATCTTTACACTTTTAGCAAATTAAACGAGCCTTGAGCAAATAGTGTACATACTTTCTGCTATTTTTCGCATTATTATGCGAAATTCTTTGTTGCTTTACACATTTTCTTCTGCAAAATATCGACTTCATAGACATCTTCCCTTTCAATGAAAAAGAAGGAGACTATCATCGATGGGCGTATCTTCGCCAGATCCGTGTTGTTGGAGAGCATCAACCTTGAAGGATAAGACAACATAGGCATGGAAGTGGTTGTTTCCAGAGTGAAACAACAAGGGATGTACCGCCTTGCTAGTCACCATGCTGATTCTTACAATGAGTAGATCATGGAGGAGTTCTATCTGGATGCCTCTTTCAAATACTCATCTCAGAGGAGAGGAGGTGAGATTTCTGACATTATGGCAACTGTTCAGGGAATTGAGATCTCCTTGGATAGAGAGCTTTTGGAGAAGATCTACAGGCTACCGTCTGATGGCCTGAAAATTGAGGAGTTGGAGACCTTCGGGTCGGAAAGCCTTCTGACAGCATACTGGAAGCTGTTCACTGGAGATGAAAGGTCTACCAACGTCCACCCCTCATGCCATAAGAATAATTTTACCCTACCATACATCTGCCTACATGGCTTCTGTTGCCGGGTTGTTGAAAACCGAACCGATGCATTTGAGATGTGCACTCATTTGCGCTTCAGAATGATGGTGGCCATCATGCCTGGAGAGAAGGTAAGTAGGTGTCAGATTGTGTTGAAAAGAAATTATTTGGCCTTATCCTTAATTACATTCTCACTCGTTGCGGAGTGAAGCTGTCAGCAGATGCCAAGAAGATTGTCACTCGGAAGTTTATTGGTGGGATCAAACCTACTGTTTTCAACAAGTCATCACTACTTGCCAAGAGGCCCCATCCTCGAAGCATGCCCATTTCTAGTGACCCGATACACGTCACTTTGAGGATCGCGAGCGAGGAGAAGAAGAGGAAGAGAAGCATTCCCGACAACAGTTCACCTCAAGCTGTCGAGAAGAAGAGAAAAAAGACCAAAAATCTTCTAAGGCCGAGCCTACAGTGACTGCAGCGGTCGCTATAGAAGTCTCTTATGTTCCTGTCGCTGAAACAATCCCACAGGGCGCAACCCACTTTAGAAGAAACAGTTGCTGCTAATACAGCAAATCCTGAGCCTGTGGCGGCTATGATGGATGCCCAACTATTTACCATGTTGGAAGGGTCCGGTGAATCGGTTGCCCCTTCGGAGCTGAAGGCCATCACTCCAAATAGGGTACCTGCCCCTGTACGGAATCCCTCTCCCCACAGGGTACCAACCCCTGTTCATCATCCCTCTCCACAACAGGCTCCCATACCTGTTGCGGATCCCAACTGAACAGTTGACCTAACTACTGTACAAAGTCCCTTGCCCACAGACATTATTAATAATACTGTCCTCCAGGTACAAATCGAGGAAGCTTACGAACGCTTCAAGATCTGGAAGTCCTATAGGGTCATCCCCTACGACACCCTGTACCACTGTAATGACTGGAAGGATGAGAAATTATTAGCATTGGAGGTCAAGGACACACAAAACACCGAAGTCTTGATCCGCTGGGGGGATCACTTTTGCCGCGAGCTCATCTCCGACTACTACACGGCAAAAGATAAGGCTAGAATAAAATAGAAGTCATAGTCCAGTGACAAATATCCATCGCCCAGCCACCACTCCGACCCTGACTCGGACGACGACGATGATGCCCTATAGGCAGGTCTACGAATCAGCCGCAAAGAGGCAAGGGAATGGGAAATGGCCAAACTCCAAAACCAACAGGGTCAGGGGACATCTGACAGACAATAGTCCTCGCCCCCACAACAGGAAGCAGCTCAAGAACAGCAACAGGAGGAATCAGTCCCTCCTGTCATCATTCAAGAGCAAGCTGCTCCCATACAGGACGCCCAGCCTGTTCCTCAAACGGAAGACACCGCCTGCACCATTCGCCTAGAGGAATCAGTTCCTCTTCCAGATTAGGCGGAAGCTAAGAGTCGGCATGAGGATTCAGTCCATCATGTACTTCCAACTATATAAAATCAATCCAAACATGAGGAACCAGTCCCTTCTGTCTCCTAGACTGAACCTGCAGCACATACCTCCGGAGCCCCTGCTCCCAAAGCTCTTGCATCTCCCATCCTGATTCGTTCCAAATCCGATTCTGATGTCGGTTTTGTACATGAAGATATACGACGGATACCCCGTCAGCATGTGGTTCTTTGTCAATTAGGAGAACCTAAAGATTCGAAGATTGCACACCATGGCTCTACGCGCACCAAAGCCCGCATCGAGCAACTACAAGCCATCGGTTGACAAATAGTGTTTCTGCAGGATGCCGTCAAGGCCCTATATGATGTTGGTAAATAACATGACTGGATGCGCGAGACTGCACAGGACGAGCTCTCAAAGCTAAAATCTGGAAGACTACAGAAAAATGTGGAAGACGCGTTCCGCCTGATGCCTACAGCATTATGGAAAGCGCTGAACCAACTCAAACAGCATCAGGAGCGAGTATTAAGGCAAGAACAAGAGAAGCTCAGAGTTGTCGATCCCAAGACGATTTCCGACCTTGAGTATACTGGCTCCAATCTAACTGATCACGATCACAAGTTCGATGATCTGTCATTAGTGGTTGGTAGGCTACTTGACAGTGTCAATAATAAGAAGACCCAACAGGCCGAATCTATTAAGCTCCTTTGGGAAATTCACTGCAAGGTGCAAATCTATATGATGCCAAAAAGGGGGAAGAGTCCAAAGAGGTTGCCCGAAAGTGGAGGATGGATAGCGAGAGAGAGAGAGAGAGATGGATGCCGCGTTGGAAGAAATTGTTGCTTCTGTTATTGGACTACTGGCCGGACACGGGACTGGTCAAGCTACACGAGGAAATAGGGTGACCGGATCTCAACCTGAGTTCCAGGATCCAAACATCACATGGAATAATAATGTGCATAAGCCTTCTGATATTTTGCTGCCAACTGACCGACAGCGTACAACGGATGAACTGAAGAATTGGAAGAAAAATGAACAGATGAAATACTTTTGTACTTTCATGAAGGAGTTTGTCATATTCAACAGGTTCAAGACTGGAGTATTCCGCCAATGAATTCTCAAGGCTATTGGCAGAAGAAAAGCTCCTTCTGTAGTTGATGATGAAATCCAAGCACCAAAAGGGTGAATGGGTCACGCACCCGGAAGACTAGATCCTTCCCTACGATCAATCCCCTGGAGGAAGGAGTATCTATAGGGATCGAGGCAATGACTACTTAGTCAACTGTTGGAGAGGACCTATAAATGATCCTGATTGGAGGCCTTGGAAGCACTCTCACTTTAGGAGCTAGCCTCTGTTAGTTTTTACACTGTATTTTTCTTCACTATATGCTTACCAATGCAGTATGTATCTTTGTATTTTCTATCTTTCAAGAATTGTAATTCTCCCAATCATCAATAAAATTTGAATTCTTGAAAGATTACAGCTCGTGATCTACTTTTACTATTTACTGTATTGATTACAAAGTTTTGTTATATTCCAACAAGTACAAACTCGTGAATTCTCAAGTTGTAAAAACTTGTCTGCGAACAGTTCATAGATTAAGTTGTACACAATCTAGATTTCACTCTGTAAGATTGTGCCTACACGCCAATCATAAGTTAAGTTGTAATACACTTACTCATGTAGGATTTTCTTTTTAGAACTTGCCTGCGAGCAGTTCAAACTTCTATACTAAGTTATGAAGATCAGATATTTCGAACAGAAGACTTGAAGACAGCCTCTCTGTATCTAAGAAGAATGTATCTAGAAGAAGTTTTGGCATTATCAAAAAAGGGAAAATTATTAAGATAAATATTTCGGTTTTGATAATCGCCAACATACATCAAGGAAGTCTTAAGAAGTCAGAATGTCGCTAAGTATGGAAGTTGTTAGGAAACTCCATACAGCACATCCATACAGCAAGAGATCTTCTACAGAGTCCATCCTACAGAGCTTACTTCATACATCAGAAGTTATAGTACGTTGGATAAAGCGGTCAGATTATAGGTGTTTTACTCAGGAAAAGTAAAACACATCCAACAGGACTGAATAAGAAAATCTTTAAACCATTGTGAGATAAACCTTGTTTATTCATAGAGTATTCACGGTTAAAGCAAAATTTATTGCTGATAGGACAACATTTAATGCGGATGGAAAGAGGCAAGTCTGAACGCTCTGAAGAGCATTTAATGCGAAGTCAAAAAGAATATCTGAAGCATTAAATGCGATATACTTTAATTCAAACATTCAGCAGCCTCCAATCAGAGACATCAAAATCTCACCAACCAGCCAACGGCTACATTTATAATGGATCTATTTCTAAGGTTATAAATAGCCCCAAGCAAGAGGACATTGCTAACCAAGATTAATCATTCTCGCGCATATATATGACAGATTGATATGACAATCTAGCTATTAAAGAGCCGTATATTTCATGAGCATACAGTAGTATTCAAGGTAAGAAATATACTAAGTCCTTAACATAAACAGCACAGCATATAACGAATGCTCATAAGAGATATAGTTGTTGTTTGGAATCCTTCTAGCTTTTACCGTTGAGATTATCATTAGCCCTGTGTGGACTAAGTTACCTTGCGTATTCCAACCTATGTGGGAAGAATTACATTGAAGATGAAGCTTCAATCTGTGTGAGAAAAAGCGAGTCGAAAGAGCTTGAAGACAATCTGTATGAACGGCCAAAGTTGCAGTCCATGTATCAATCTGTGTGAACGATACAAAGACAGGTTTAGTTAAAGTCACGTAGTTATGTACGTAGTGATTTTAATAAACTCTTTACTCCTGTTGGAGGACCAGTAGATGTAGAGGGGTTTACCTCGAACCACTTTAAATCTGTGTTATTTACCTTCTGTTATTACTGTTTTCATTTAAACTGTGATTTATAAGTATACATTGTGAAAACCCTGTACGCATCAAGCAAACAGGAGAATCCCCAGTTGCTATATTTACAGCAACTTATGAACAGACTTCCGCTACATAATTAACTTCGAAAATCATACAACTTATTGTATTTTTACCTTCTAACTTGTCTATTGTATACTCTGTGGCAAACAATAACCAGCTGGACATAGGTCGCCTGATTGATATACTAGCATGTACTTGACAGCTATCCAGTGTCCTGGTTCTAGGTTCGACTGATATCTAGAAGCCATGCCTACGGCATGACAGATATGTGTTCTAGTGTAAAGCATAGCATACATGAGGCTTTCCACAGCTGACACATAAGGGACCAGCTTCATGACATCTGTCTCCTTTTGTGACTTAGGACACATATCCTTAGATAATTGAATTCCGTGTTTATAAGGTAGAAAACCTTTCTTGGAATTCTCCATGCTACCGCTTTAGCAGTGTATCGATATAGGATGCCTCAGATAAGCACAACATCCTTTTCTTTCGATCACAGAAGATTCTGATCCCAAGGATGTGTCCTGCTTCTCCCAAATCCTTCATATCGAACTGCTCTGATAGCCATACCCGTACGTCCGACAACTCCTTCACGTTGTTTCCAATAAGAAGGATATCATGTATGTATAGTACAAGAAATACCAACACGTTTCCATCGCATTTCTTATACACGCAACTCTCACTCGGACATTGGACGAATCCATATGACTGAACAACCTCATCAAATCGAGTGTTCCAAGATCTGGATGCTTCCTTAAGTCCAAAAATGGATCTCTTAAGCTTGCACACTATGTAATGACCGTACTTTTCATGAATTTTGGGCTTTGATGTTGCTTCACTTTTGTCACTGTTGTAAGCACTTATTGAGATGTTGTTGTTGATTTTAGAGTTTTGTACCTTTTGGGACATGTTCGTATTGTTTAGACCTTGCAGCGATGAGTTAAGTCAGGTAGATAGCGTACGCTAGGCATAAGCTAACGCATGCTATTTCTATTGAGTAG
Organism: Orobanche coerulescens; assembly: GCA_033398695.1. Lineage (NCBI taxonomy): Eukaryota > Viridiplantae > Streptophyta > Magnoliopsida > Lamiales > Orobanchaceae > Orobanche > Orobanche coerulescens. Next base: position 187,213,109 of record CM065801.1, read on the forward strand.
CGCGCGCTAGCTTCGCTTGTAGTGCATGCTAATGGTCCGGGCTTGGTAGAGGCAGTTGCTGGGTTCTGCCCTCGGGACTAGCAGTTAGCGCATGCTAGGCATGTACTAATGCATGCTATTCGTGTTGAGTAGCGCATGCTAGCATCACCGGTAGTGCACGCTAATGGGCTGAGCTTGGCAGGGGCAATGGGTGATTTCCGTTCTCTGGACTAGTAGTTAGCGCACGGTAGGCGCGAGCTAACACACGCTATAGGTATTGCGTAACATGCGCTAGTGCCGGATGTAGCGCATGCTAGCGACATGGGCAGTGAGTTTGGAATTTTTGCATGGTAACAGTTAGCGCACGCTAAGGATGTGGTCGTGCATGCTAACGTCGCAGGTCAGAAGCTACTGGACTATCGGGTGACCCCGTTAGCGCATGCTAACCTTGAGATTTAGCGCGCGCTAATCAGACAGAGTATATAAGGAGGGTCAACCCTGTTCTTCGTAATTTTTCACCTCCTTTCTTTATTTCCGATGAGAGAGCACGAGAGGGCGATCCGGAGTCAATCTTGGGGCAATCTTTCATCACCTATCATCATCTTTGGTAACTTCTAATCTATCCCTTCTCTCCGAATCAAGGTAAATTCCTTAGAACCCTAGTTTGGGGAATTATTGGGGATTTTTCTTAGATCCGTCCTATTTATCCATTTTGAATCTTGAAATTCTTGAGATTATGACATATCTAAGCCGTACCCACGTTTACCTTACAATTATCCGAACGTTTTTGTGTATGTGGAGAGGGTTTGGATGATTTGCAACCTCTATGTGAATGCTTTGAAGATTTATGAATCGTAAAAGGGGGGTCTCGGGAGTCTTCCTTGAGAATTGAGTATTGATGATTGATTATCGTATTTCCTTACGAATCGTTTAGGTCCGGAAGTGCGTTCTTGGACCTCTCGGGCTTGAGCATCATTGATTTTTACATTGGCATCATCCTTATTACCTTCTATGCGGATTATGTTTGGACTGTGCACACGGTAACGATTACCTCCGTGAGACTAATTAGGTACAAGGACGGGTGTGTCCGGTCATCCGTCTTATACACTTGCACAGAACATTACGGGCGTACTATGATACTCCTCTTCAGTGTAATTCATAACTAAGGATATTTTCATAACTAAAGTTATATCATGATTGTGTATTTTCAACCCTTGAGGATTGTTGTTCTGTGTAACTGACCCCGGCTGGGGATTTTGTTTTCAGGTCATGGAAAGGCAAAAGAACGGGAATAGAACATTGACGGCGAGGAGTCCCAGTGATACTAGTAGGGGGCCCTGATCTTTTCAGTCATTCATGTTGTTGTCATTTATTTTCCGCTGCAGATTTTCATTTGGATACTCCGTTTCATTCAGTGTTGTGTATTTTATCTTCATATAAAATATACTAGTATTGGGTATTGTCGTGGTGTGTTGTACTTAAACTACAGCACTTTCTTTATTATAAAAGTAACAGGATTCTCGGCAGCATGAAAGGCGGCTATCACCTTGAAAGACAAAACCCAGCTTTTACTCTTGTTTGCAAGTGACGTGGGGAACCTTGTATTTTCTTTTCCTTATTTTAAGACCAGCTTGTACTAGTTTAGATTATCTTGTCAGGCTACTTTTGCCTATAAATAGTGGCGATAGAATTGTGATGCAGCAGATTGATTGAATGATAAAACAATATACCTTGTGTATTGTTTAAGTGTTGGACGAGTTTCCTTCAAAACGTTGATTATTATTCGACGTGTTTTCGAATCTTAATCCGATTGATTCTCAATATGTCTTGAGAAGAAATCACTTTATCGAATTATAGGTCTAGTTCGATAAAACAACTGTTTCTTGTCCTGTTTCGTTATTCTTCTTGTTTTCGATACAGAGTTGTCCTTGTTCGGAATTTCGCATCAAGTGCTACTCGATCGTTCGAACTTGTTCCTGTTTTCAATTAACATCCAGCCGAAACTTGCTGTTTCGACTGCCGCTGATTGGAGGTTGCCTGTTTCGAGTCATTTCCATTCGGCCAGATCCTGTATTGTTGTTGTATCGAGTTGCCATCATCATTTCCTATCGCGTGCGCATACCGCTAGCCAGTGTTATTGCTGTAGTGAACTGTTGTTATCAGTTCCTGACAGTTTCTTGCTGTTCGCTTCCGCTCGTCAAAATAGCTTCCGCTGTATCGATACAGAATCCATATCACTAAGTGTATAACTCACTAACTCTCAATTATGTCTTAATTTTTCTCTAAGAAAAAACTCAAGAACAAGAAGAACAATGTGTAGACTTAGAGAAAACTATTTTCTCTCTTTCTCTCTTCCTTGTTGAACCGTATGAATGCAACTGGTAGGTTGGGAAGAGATGAAGTCTTCACATCTAATTACTCCAAATCCAGCTAATGACAAACCTTTTTCATTATAATAATAGATACTATATCTCTTAAGTCTTTATCTTCCATTTAAAAAATGGAGGCAAAGACCAAAGGAAGGTGGGTGGAAATGGGTCGGCCTTCATGAAGAAAACGGATGAGTTCGGTTCGTTTCGGACTCCCGTGAGTCCAAACAGATAAACTCTGATTCCGTTCCGATGTATTTATATCAATTAATTAATCCAATTAATTAATCATATCAAATACATAACAACATAATTAATTTCTCCAAGAAATAATTATATTCATGAATTAAATTAATCACCCAGTAATTTATTTAATTTATTATGCCATAAATCAATTTATCCAATAAATCAATTTAGACATCCAATGTCCCAATTAATTAGATATTCAATATCTAATATTCATAATGAGAGAATAAGCTCGATTCATTCCATCGCCAATCCTATTGCGCGACTCGGTAGGTCCGTCTCAGTCAGCAATGGGAGGAATCAAAGAGTAGTAGCACCACCTAGCTAGCTTGGCGGCCTACATTGTACCCCAACTGAGAACGAATGATTGGGATCATTCAAGAACCATTCTGTCGTGAATACCAGTATACGTATAAACCCTTCTTTCAAATGTCCAGATCAAGTTATAGGGTCACGGTCAGTCAAACCCTATCTGTACTTGATGCTTTGCATGCATTAATGCAAATAAAGATCATCGAGCTCTCGTGTATCTAATACAGGTAGCTCTAATGCTTTGGCCAAAGACTTATGATCTCATCTTCCAGTAACCGCATTGGACATATTAGCCGCTCACTAACGGGAGAAATAATTCTATCTTGGTATTCAGTAGGACCTGCTACTTGCCCATCAAGATGCACGTCGAGGTTGACCCCCGCCTTCCGGTTTACAGGGTCGAAGTCTCTAATGAAAATCTTGATGTCACAAGCACATCCCTACTAAATCCTCAAGTCGAAGGTTCAAGAATACCTATCACAACCTTTCGATTCCGTCATTGACTGTCCTGGAGTGAAATCCGTGTGACAAATCGAGGGTGAGTCGGTTCGAGTATACTAATCCTATTAGCATACCTATAACATGTGCTCCCACTAACCATTAGTGTTCGACAGGCACTCTCCACGTCAAAGAACATGTCATACAATTCTTCACATAAACTTAACGCCCAGTCAAGTTTCATCGACTTGCGAACGATTAAGTATTTGAGCCATAAACCTTTCCAGTGCCGACCCCCTTATCCAGTAAGGAGTGGAATGTTTGCTCTCAAATACACGGACTTGTTTCTATATGTATATTTACGAGTCAGGAATGCCAGTAACTACCAGTAAATAAAGAAACATCCATTGCCTTATATTAATGATTTACATAATAACAAGTACAATGCCCTCACTCAACATCCTCTGAGTGGCATTCGAGGCATACTCCCAGCAATCTCCCACTTGCACTCAATGCCACACACTATGGTTTCTAATACCCATGTTCTCCAGATTACGCTCCAAGCTAATCTGAGAATGTGGCTTGGTCAGTGGATCAGCGATGTAGTCGGCCGACTCTACTCTATGCAGCACAATGTATCTCTTTGCGAACAAATTCTCTTACGAGATGATACTCTCTCTCAATATGTTTGGTACTATTGTAAAACCTCGGCTCCAAGGCATGTGCTACCGCTCTGGCAGTGCAGCACAAGGTGTCACGTGAAGTTTACCCAGTAACTTCTAAATCCTTCCTTTGTAGGCCTCGGAGGCCCCTTTATACTCAGCCTAATAGGTGGAATTAGCAGTCGCGCTATACGTGGCACTATGCCAAGATATTTCTCCTCTATTAAGAGTAAATGTAGCCAGAAGTAGACATAGAATCGTCTTTCTGTCCTTGGAAGTCCAATATAGTGAATCCCATTACATTCAGTTCTCCACCTCCGTATTTAAGAACCAGGTCTCTAGTCTTTATAAAGTACTTGAGAACGTTCTTTTACGGCAGTCTGATGTTCCCTAACTGGGTTAGCCTGAAACCTACTTACCACGCTCCCAGCATGCACAATGTCAGGTCTCGTACACAATAAAGTATATATAAGGCTACCCAAATTCCGAAGCATATGGTATATTACTCATTTCCTTTTATTGTTCCTCACAATGAGGACACATCTTAAAGGTGAGTTTTATTCCATGTCGCATCGATAGAAACCCTCTTTTAGAATAATCCATCTTAAATCTCTTTAAGATTTTATCTATATAGAGGGCTTGGGAAAAACTTATCATTCTCTTCGATCTATCCCAGTAGAGTAGAATCCCAAGAATATAGGTTTCTTCTCCCAAGTCTTTCATGGATAAATTACTTGAAAACCAAGCTTTCACAGAACTGAGCATTCCCACATCATTTTCTATTAGTAGAATGTCATCTACATATAGTACTAAGAATGCGATCTAGCTCCCACTAACCCTCTTGTATACACAAGGTTCCTCTTCATTTTGCACAAAGTCAAACTCTTTGACTGCCTCGTCAAAACGAAGGTCCCAACTACATGAAGAATGCCATAGTCTATTTCATGGAGTCTACATACACCATTGCTAGGTCATTGGTCGCAGGTCGGTCTCTTGTTTATCACCTGGAACCTCGTGGAAACCCAGTTCCTCCAAGTGCATAAAACTATAGCTCTCAGTCAATTGAGACACCCTACTAGACCTACGAGGTGGTTGTACTTGTGTTTCATAAGGTTCGGTTCCAATTTCTTGCATAGGTGTCTCCTGAGGAGTTTCATTGTATTCTTCCAAAGAAATATTTCTACCTGCTCCGCCATCCTGAATGAACTCTTCTTCCAGGAAGTGTGAATGCAAAGCAACAACGATCTTTCGATCTTTGGGCATGTAGAATAGATAACACATCGTCTCAAATGAGAATCCAATGAAATGTCTCCTCACGGACCTCGCTTCCATTTTGTCCACCTTAGTCTTCTTGACATATGCGGGACACCCCCAAATCCTAATGTGATTAAGACTTGGTTTCGTGTCCTCCCACATCTCATGTGGAGTTTTAGTAACGGATTTGGAAGGACATCTGTTCAAGATATATTCAGCAGTCAGAGTGCATACCCCCACAGGTAAATCGGTAAGTCAGCATAACCTAGCATGGAACGGACCATGTCCAACAAGGTCTGATTCCTTCTTTTCGACACACCATTTAACTGAGGAGTGCCTGGAGGTGTTAGTTGTGATACTATTCTATGTTCCTTTAGGAACTCATCAAACTCCAAACTCATATACTCGCCACCTCGGTCCGACCGAAGTGTTTTGATATGATTTCTAGTTTGTTTTTAGACTAGGGCCTTAAATTCCTGGAATTTCACAAAAGGCCTCGGATTTACGTTTCATTAAGTATATATAACCATACCTAGTATGATCATCTGTAAACGTAATGAAGTACTGATATCCATGACGTACTGATTCCAAAGCACCACATACGCCGGTATGGATTAATCCCAATTTATCAGCGGCTCTTTCAAAAGTCCCTGTGAAAGGGGACTTAGTCATTTTGCCTTTAAGGCAAGATTCACAAGTAGAAAATGGATCCGATCCCAATGGTGATACGAATTAAACGTCTGACTGTGAACGTAATTCGCATGCAACGCAATGAAATGTATTTTGGGTATTTTTACATAAGAATAATTATTTGATGTATAGAACACAACGTAAAATCATCCGAACATGGATCGAACCATGTCCAACAGGATTCGGTTTCTTCTCCCTGACACACCATTTAATTGTTGAGCAGGTGGAGGTGTAAATTGTGACACTATTCCTAGTTCTTTCAAGAACTCATCAAACTCAGGAACTCATATACTCGCCACCTCGGTCTGCCCGAAGTACTTTAATAATATGATGACTTGTTCGGTTTTCAACTAGGGCCTTAAATTCCTTGAATTTATCAAAGACTTCGGATTTATATTTTATTAAGTACATAAAATCATACCTAGTATGGTCATTAGTGAACATAATGAAATATTGAAAATTATCTCGTGCTACTTCAAGAGGGCCCATACTTCGGTACGGATCAATTTGTAATATCTGGGAGTAATTTTTTTCTCGGTTTACTATTGTGTTGTACGTATTCATTTGGAATTGTAGAAGTTGTGTTGTATTTGGCTGATATAATGTATATTATATTGGGATATTTCGGAATGGAAATATTTATACTTGTTGTCGGTATTGTGTTGCCGATCAGATGTTGCTTGGTGAGTTTGGAGTTTAATTTTAGCTAAGTATCTTGGACCTAACGTACGCTACATGCATAGCATTACGTACGTTAATGGTGGCAGGTTACGTACGTTAAACCATGTTGGTTACGTACGTAACACAGGGTATCTAATCACATCTGACTTTCGATGTGTGGGTCCGAACGTGATTGGATCATGTTGACCTTTCGAGGCATCCAAGTCAACGAGCATTATGTACGTAATGCTTATGTTATAGCGTACGTAATGCATGTTTCATTTTGAGGCAGTAGTTTTTGGGATAACGTAGCGTACGCTATGTAAAGGTGATAACGTACGTAATATTTCTTACGTACGTTAAGGAGGGAGGATAGCGGCCGTAATACGATGTGCATATTATAAAGACATGTTTCGTCTTTCATTTGCTCACGATCCAATTTTGATTTCTTCCTCTAGAAATCATCCCTCTGCATTTCTTAGTTATTCCAGCCTCTTCCAACTTGTTTTGGAGCTTCATAACTTGGATTGAAGCTTAGGAACTTGGAGTTTGGAGTGTTTCTTGATGGTTTGAGGTTGTTCTTCACTTCTTCAAGAGGTATGTGTTAAATCTTGTGTTTATCTCGAGATTATGTTGTTGTTGTTGTTGATTACATCGTGTGTTGATTGATGGTTGGAGAATAGCATGATTGTTGATGAGTTTTTATAACTTATGATGAAGAACGTGATGATTATGTCTTGAGGAGGAGTTGTTCTTAATGTTTTAAGAATACTTGGAGGTTATAATCATGTCTAGGAAGAGTTATGTTAAGATTGTTACATGATTAACATAGCTTTGAGATGATTATTGTTGTTGTTTATGTTCTTGGGAGATTCTAACCATTTTAGTATAGAATTATGATGAATTATGTGTTGATTGTGATAATCTTGAAATGGTTGATTTAATCTTGCTGATTAATCCGAATTCATGATGAATTGGTGGAGGATTATCATTTGGACATCATGTTTGATGTGTTGGTGATGTTCTTGAGGTGTTAGTGATGATATTGGTGAGATTATCATTTTGAGATGATTACTATGATGTTGTTCTTAATAATTCTTGTTGTATTGCTTTCACAAGTGTTAAGAACATTTGTTCATATTGATCATTGAGATGTCGGAGGACGTTAGAATTCATAGTTGGAGACTATGATATTCGTTTGTGTGGTTTGATTGATTCGTGTTGAATCCGGGTTGTCTTTTGTTCTGTTTTCGATTTTTATCGTGTTATTGAATATATTGTATTTCATTCAAGGTTGTTCGAGTGATTGTGATTGTTGGAGGACGCCGTTCGTCGTTCGTTAGAGGATTTCGTCGCCTTTGTTTTGAGGCAAGTTTTATACTTGTACTAGTCAATGAGATAAATATTATCATATATGGGTATGAATGTGTTGTATCATTTCGAGACGTAGTCTCTTCATGAGTTTGTTGATATCAGGGAATTGTTCGGTACAATACCCTTCGGCAGTTATGCCAAATGTTATTGTTGTTCGTTAATGGTCGGTTCAAGGCATTGAGATACTTATTGGATTATGTTTTCGTTGATAGCCGGTTTGCGGTATCGATATATCGATGGTTATTGTTGACTGATGTTCTATTGAGATATCGTTGTGATCGTTGTTATTGATATCGGTGTTTTTCTATTGATGTTGTATTGGCCGATTGAAGGTGTTGACGTATTCGATTATCATCTCTATTTCCGGTGGTTGATTAAAGGCACCGGGACATCTATTCTAATTGTATCATTGTTTATCGATTGGCCGTTCTAAGGTAATTGATGTATTGAATTGGGACTGTCGGGGACATTTCCCATCCGTTGATTCGTTGTTATCGATTGGCCGTTCTAAGGCAATCGATGTATTGAATTGGGACTGTCGAGGACATTTCCCATCCGTTGAGTCGTTGTTATTGATTGACCGTTCTAAGGTAATCGATGTATTAAATAGGAACTGTCAAGGACATTTTCCATCCGTGATATCATTGTTATCGATTAGCCGTTCTAAAGGTAATCGAGGTATTGAATTGGGACCACCGAGGACGGTGCCCATCTGTGAGTTATTGTTCTCGTGTTGGCCGACTCAAGACAGCACACTATCGTTCTTGTGAATTCGGTAATCTTATGATCGTTACCGTACGTGATTAATGGTTTTGGAGGCTAGTCTCGGCTAGTGCTCGATGGGTAAGTTTGGGGCTTGAACCTTCGCGGTTGGTTTCCCTGTAACACTTCCAAAACCATCCGGGATATTACAGCACCGTGGGTCCCGCGCCGGAACCCACCAGGCTAAAACTCATTTTCTCAAACGTTTCAAATACGCCAATAGGCGAAAGACGATAATGTATTTTAAATAATTTTCAAAAATCCATTTTCCAAATACCGTCACAAAATAAAATCATTTAAAAGTAGAAGGCCAAACTGCCAAAATTCATCAGTTTCAAAATGTACGTTAAGTCACCACTTATACGTACCGATAAAATAGTTTGGGGAATTGGTTTACGAAATAAACCCAAGTTCGCAAAATACCAATATGGCCATTTTAAAGTTAAACACGAGTTGGTAAAAATACCGGAAAGCCATTTTAAAATACACACGCAGCGGATATAAACACAGTTCAAAATATACATTTGCAGCGGAATAAAACAACCAGTCAAAATACTCGGTTCCCAAAAATAATGCCATAGCCAGTATCAACTGGGAAACTCATCCCTTCACGACCGCTACTAGCTCGATCTCCGAGTGCCTAAAAATAAAGACCACGACGGGGTCAGCCACAATACTCAACAATGATATGATCACATGACATAAATAATTACATACCAATGTAATACCATAGTAAGAATACTACCAACGTAATCTTACCGTCATAGCCTTACCAATCCATAGCAATCCGTATCAAATCAATCATTACCATAATCCACATTTCGCATTCTCAAATGACGAAATGAACTCAACTGCAACCATCTGTATTGTATCACACCAATACTCAAAATCCTCAAAACATCATCATAACTCATAAGCGTGAAATAATCAATATGTGCCAAATCGTGTCCGTCGGATTGCACCGTCAAATCTCAATCTGAATAGAAACCAATAACACACAATATATATGTAGATCAACTACCACAAAACAATGATAACAAACCCAAAACATCAACGTACAGTCTGAATGCTCATACAATCAGTAACCATGATCAACCAAAACATCAACCGAGAATATCATCGACATGATAAACTCCAATACGACCAACAAAGGATCAATGATAACCGAGAATACCATCAACATGATAAACTCCGACACTATCAACAAAGGATCAACAGTAACTGATAATAGCCTCAACATGATAAACTCCAAACAAGATCAAGGATCAACAACAATCGAGAATACTATCAACAAGGTAAACTCCAAACGATGAACAATAATGGATCTCAAAGAGATAACCCCAACTGTCGGACATACCCCTCGGGCGTAGGAACTACCAGTCGCAAATCGTCGAACATACCCAACCATAAATGGAGGATGACCGACCAATCCATATGGCTCAAAGATGGACGTCACAGTACGCCCGATCCGGAAATGTGTCTATGCACACGCCACCCCGGGTATCGGTCAAATACACGTGTGGTCTTGTACCTGATCAGTCTCACAAAGTACCTCTCGTGTGCACAGCTCAATGTGAGGACATGAACCCATCACATGACTATACGTCCCCGCCCGGAAAATCCTACACATAACCAATCGGCACGCAGATGTGACTCCAGATATGTCACGATGCAACATGACAACGAAACTTAAGAATCACATATTCAATAAGGATCAAGAGACTCACCGAAGTGAACAAAGACACATTGATAATAAAAGATCGACATGACCGACAATATCCGAAACCACCATCCTCGGATCACAATCCCCAAAGGATAATCCATACGATCAACAATCTCAACACTACAGCCCTGGGATCATCATCCCTCAGCGATCGATCTGTAACACCCCCGAGATATTCAAGGTATATTAAAGTTCCGTGGACCCCTACATTGTAATATCCGCAAATTCGATTTCTGGTAATTTTCCTTTTTATGGAAGGAATCCGTTTCGACGACTCTCTTGTGACCGTTTCGTCATTATGAGAATGATTAATTCTGCACTTTTTGTCATCCGAGTTCGATTCGGTATCATTTTATTGAGTTCCGTGTTCTTAAACGACTTTTCCGCACTTGAGTTCGATTCTTGCGAATCTCGTCCGAAACTGTTCCTTCGAGTTTATTGTAAGTTCATTTAATGTTATTTTTCAGGTTGTAAGCTTTGGTTTGGTGTTTCGATCATGTATCATGTATTTCTGACGTTTTGGGCCATTTTCGTAATTTCCCAAAGTTTGGGGTAATTACTTCCGTTGTCGAATTTTGAGCCCTCGGGTGGTCGGAATCGTGTGTTCTCTTAGTGTTAGTATTCGTCTTTGTGAGTACTTCTTGATCGTGTTTTCGGTTTACGTTCAGGTCTAAGTTTCGAGATTTTTTGGACTGTCGGATCGACCGAGGCCTGGCTGGCCAAACCTGGCCGAGTAACGGCCGTAATGGCCCGGCAGTAATGGCCGTAAGGCCTGTTACGTACGTAATAACCTGACGGTTATGTACGCAACATGTCGGCAGATTTGGTACAGGGAGTTTGGCCATGGCCGATTACGTACGTAAGCGGTCGGCCAGGGTCGGCTATTTAAAGGCCTGGACCGAGTCACATCCGGCATTTTTCATTTTTCTTCATTCCTTCCGCAATTTTTCACCATATATTAATAGATTTGAGTAAGAACATCATGTAGCAACATATTTTGGAAGTTGGATTCGTGTTTAACATCATCTTCCGCCCAGATCGAAGGTAAGAACACCTAAACCCTTGGTTTTGCGAAATTTTGAGGTTTCTCGATGTTTTGGCCGATTTAATTCGTTTTAGTTCAGATTATTGTTAGAACTTGGTTTTATACTCGAAATAATTCATAACTCTTGAAGTTTTGTGGAACAAATTCGAGTATTTATCCGTTAAACGATTATATTGGACTATGCCCTCAAGGTGTCCGATAAAATGCTTCAATGGGTAGAACTTGGTTCTATACGTTTTCGTAGAATTGTGATTGAATTGATATTGTTGTGACTTAGGAACGAAATTCTTGTGAAGAACTCGAGTCGGGACCCTTCCGTTCGTTGCCTTCTTTGGGGTCCGAACTTCCCGGTCGAACCGTGTTCTTCGGAGCGTTCGGTAGCAGTTATTAAGGCAAGTATCTTATTATACGACTTGTATCTTGCGACTAGTAATTACGTATGAGATTTATGATGATTGTGCTTGCCTTCGTAAATATGTTCCGTTTGAGTTGGTTGTGTTTTCCACAATTTGAAGGCTTTGTGATAATGATGTTATATTGGTATACGTGTTAGGCGTTGTGCCATTTTGTGCAGGATTGCGACGTACATATGGGATGGTTGTACACTTAGTTGTGCAATGTATTATGTACCGAACGTGTGTTATGTTGGTTGTGTGTCGTTGATTGATGATAGTTGTTGCGAGTGTTGAGATTGTGTTATGTGCATGTGATGTACGATTTTGTGATGATCAACGTGATTGATTAATTGTGCTCATTGTTGTATGTAATGTGAATGTAAATGTGGATATGTGCGTGACCGCTAAGTTCACTCGTGTTGGTTCGACGGGACCTACGAGGATTCGTGGCAGTGGACTACGGGGTCAGAACTTAGTGAGGTGCTGAGGTCCAATCGTGCTGGTCTGACGAGGCCTACGATAACGCATGGCAGTGGACCATGAGTTTCGGACACAGTACGTCTAACCGGGTGAGCTCGACGGGGCTTACGGTGACACGTGGCAGTGGACTACGGTGTCAGGACTATGTGTGTGATTGTTGTGATTGATATAGTCCGTGCGGGTTGTTGAACCTATGGAGACACGTGACAGTGGATCACGGTGTCGGAATTAGTTATGTCTGGTTAATAGTCCATGTGGGTTGTTGAACCTACGGAGACACGTGACAGTGGATCACGGTGTCGGATTTGATTGTGTTTGTTTAATTGTGCGTGGTGTAGTCCGTGCAGGTTGTTGAACCTACAGAGACACGTGACAGTGGATCACGGTGTCATGAGCATGATTATTTTCAAATCAAAGTTTTGAAAGGAAAAGTTTTATGAAAATGAGTGTTGGACCGGGTCCTAAGCTTGAGTAAATGTTTCCCGTATTGTAAACTGCTGAGTTATGAAACAAGATTTGGGTTAAGGCCCTAAAGTTTTTCGAAAGGTTTTGTGAATCAGGACTTGAGGTCTTAAAGGTTTTGAAAATCTAAAAATTCCCGAGATGATACTCTTATTTTCGAATGCTTCATAGCTTATCTTCCCTTGTGAAAACCTCCCGGGAATATTTTGATACTTGATTATTATATTTGATTCACGATTATTATTTGCTTGTTACATTTCGTATGATTTGATACTTGCACTAGTAAAACAGTGGAGTTTTACTAACCCCTGAGTAATCGGGGGTGGATGTCTGTTTTGCGTCCAGGTACATGCAGATTCAGGGGAGCAGTCACAGGATTGGCACAAGAGGATGACAAGATGCGATACTAATCATGAGTCGAGGGTTGTTTTGATTTTTGTTGTGTTGTCAGAGTTGATTTCAGTCTTCCGCTGTATTGTATTTTGACCCCTGTGTGGGTAATGTTGTTTAAGTCAGTTTTGTCGATTGGGTTGTGTGACCTCATCGGTCTGTGTATTCACGTGTAAGTGACCATAACGGTCTGTATCATTTTATTGTTTGACCCTGGCCGGACAAGCATTTGGTTGTTTATGGCCTTGTGGAAAGGGTCTACGGCGTGTAATATTCCCATATGGTTTTGGGAGTGTTACATTTATGGTATCGGAGCATTAGGTTTCGGAAACCTAGGCTGTCGGGTCAAGTCAAGTCGTGATTTGTCAAGTAATGTGTTGTCTTGTCGTTCGAGTCGTCAAGTGACAAATTGAGTTGTGCGTAGTCACAACGTGTCGGTTATGTTGTCGGACGAGATTAGTATCGTGGGCGACTGTCACCTCCGTGCGGCCTGTGGATGTAAATCTCCTCCTTTATGCATAATACCTGTGTATCTCGATTTTATCTTAGTGAGTTAATTGCGGTGCATGATTTTATTTACACAGTATTGTGTAATATAGTTGTGTCTAATAGTTGAGGCACATAGTATGTGTATAGAACTGGGCACATTATTGTTTTATCTTTGAACCACCGGGTGGTGTGGTATGGTGTGAAAGTTGTAAACCTTGATGGGCTTCGAAAAGGAACCGACGGTAGAGTTTGTGAGAAACTCCGATGAATGATTTTGATGTGTGTTTAAACTTGATACCACGAGATGTATTTGATTGAATTGGCGACCCTGATTGCCATTTGAGTATGTGGTTTTAAATTCGACTGTTTTTGGAATGTTGTAATTTTTGTCCGCTATGGGTAAGTTTGAGAATGTTTTCTGAAGGACTTTACAGTTTGAGAATTTTTGTAGAAATTGGTTATTGGAAAATATTTTGGTGGTGCGGTCAAACCACGAAATATACCATGAATCCGTAAGAAACCATAATACCAACGAGATTAATCATATTCATCATGAAATAATCAACCATACGGAACGAATTGGACGAAAAACTCGAAACCCAAAGTTTCCCCAAAAATAAGGTTCTAGGAGTTTACCTCGAATTAATGACGAAGAACACGATTAGATGTTGATAATATACTCCAAAAACTCGAAGAAGATGATGGCTCGGAGTTAAAAAGCTTCAAATCGCCGTAAATGCCAAGAAAATTGCCTAGGAGTCGGACGGGGAGGAGGAGAAATGATAATGGCCGAAATCGGTCAACTCCTGGGTTTATAAACCCAGGTCGAGTTACGTACGTTAGCCACAGTATGCTAATGTACGTTAGCTAGTTAACTTACGTAAGCTATCCCATGCTTACATACGTAACGAAAATCGCAGAATTCCCTATACTATTTTACACACACCGTTACGTACGTAACAGAAACATGCATTACGTACGTAATGCTCCTTCCTGGGGAGCACAGGCCGCAACCACTGGCAAGGAAGGAACCGAAAAGATCGAAAAGAAACGGTAAACGACTCATGATGGTACGAACATAAAGGATTCGAGGCGACGAACTTAAGTGTTGAAGGAAAACATATTCCCAACTACCCAAAGGTTCGGAAAAACAACAACAAACGTAATTATCCCAAAACTTTGGGAAATTACGAAACGGCCCAAAACATCCGAAATATACGATACATGGTCGAAACATCAAACAAAAGCTCACAACACGCATAATAACGTGAGATGGATACTCGGCAACCCCGAAACGGCGGTTCCGAACGATGATTTACGAGAATACACGAGATAGCGACGAAAACAACATAAAACACCGAATCGAGTAAAGCGAGTCCGAAACAAGCTCGAACGACAAAAAGTCCAATATTAAATATTCTCTAAATGTCAATACGGTTACAAACAAGTTGACAAAAATGAAAATACACCGAAATGAGAATATCAATAGAAAGGAAAAATGCGGATATTACATTCTACCCCTCTAAAAATAAGTTTCGTCCCGAAACTTACGAAACAAACTACTCGGGGTACCTAGCATGCATGCTATCCTCGGTTTCCCAAGTTGCCTCCTCGACACCATGTCTCGACCACTGCACTTTGACCAAAGGAATGGTCTTATGCCTCAGTCGCTTCTCACTGTGCTCCAAAATCTTCAAGGGTCGGTCCTCGAAGGTAATGTCCTCGGAAATATCGATCTCACCAAAATCGATGATATGACTAGGATCCGTGACATATTTCCTCAGTTAAGAAACATTGAAGACGTTGTGAACGCGACTCAAGGCTGGAGGTAGCGCCAAACGATATGCCAAATCACTGACTCGCTCGAGAATCTCAAAGGGCCCAATAAATCTCGGACTCAAGTTTACCTTCTTCCCGAAGTGGAAAACTCCCTTCATCGGCGACACCTTTAGCAAAACGTGGTCTCCCATCTCAAACTCCAAGGGTCAACGACGGACGTCGGCATACGACTTCTGTCGACTCTGAGCAGTCAACATCCTTTCTCGAATTAATTCTACCTTCCGCCTCGTCTCTAAAGCGATATCCGGTTCGGTCCCGACCAAATCGGACACTTCGTTCCAACAAATAGGAGATCGACAACGCCGCCCATAAAGCGCCTCATACGCTGCCATCTGAATCGATGCGTGCCAACTATTGCTGTACGTGAATTCGATCAATGGCAAATGCTCCTCCTAGTCACTACTCCAGTCGAGAGCACAAGCACGCAACATGTCCTCGAACGTCTGGATAGTGCGCTCAGAGTGTCCATCTAACTGAGGATGAAAAGAGGTACTCAAACGCAAACGAGTACCCAATGCCTTATGCACCGCCTGCCAAAAGTGCGATACAAAACGGCCATCCCGATCGGAAACGATAGACTTCGGAGTACCGTGAAGCCTCACAATCTGTGCAATAAACACGCGAGCCAACTTCTCTGGGACCCAAGTATCCTTGGTGCCCAAAAAATGTGCCGACTTGGTCAGGCGATCGACAATCACCCAAACCATATTCATGCCCGATCTCGATCTCGTCAAACTCGTAATGAAGTCCATAGATATATCTTCCCATTTCTATTCCGGGATGGGAAGTGACTGCAATAACCCTGCCGGTCACTGATGCTCGATTTTGACCTGCTGACAAGTCAAACATCTCGCTACAAACTGTGCGACCTCCTCCTTCATATAATTCCACTAGAAATTCGTCCTCAGGTCCTTGTACATCTTACTCGAACCTGGATGAATGGAGTAAGGCATGGTATGGGCGTCACACAAAATACCCTGCCTCAATTCCGAGTCATTTGGCACACACAGTCGACTCTGGAATCTCAATACTCCATCTTCATGAATCACAAATCCAGGAGCTTTCCCCTTAAGAATATTCTCTCAGATTTGAATAATCATCGGATCCTCCAGTTGCTTCAGTTTAATTTCATCGATCAGAGACGACGAAATCTCTAAAGCACAAAGTCGCCCTACGGCTTCAGGCAACGAAATCTCAACACTCAACTCAATCAAATCCCGCTGAAGCTCGGCTTGAGACGTAAGGATCTCAAGCGTCCGCAACAAGACTGGTTTCCGACTCAAGGCGTCGGCCACGACGTTCGCCTTGCCCGGATGATAAAGGATGTCGAGGTCATAATCCTTAATCAACTCTAAACACCTCCTCTGCCTCATATTCAACTCCCGCTGAGTAAATATGTACTTCAGACTTTTATGGTCAGTAAAAATCTAACATGCAGAGCCAAAAAGATAGTGACGCCAAATCTTGAGCACAAAAATAATTGCCACTAACTCCAAATTGTGAGTAGGGTAGTTAAGTTCATACGGCCTCAATTGTCTTGACGCAAACGTAATAGTCTTGCCATACTGCATCAACACACACCCAAGATCCTGACCCGAAGCATCGCTATAAATGGCAAAACCCTCATTGCCACATGGCAATGCCAAAATCAGGGCTGAAGTCAAACGCCTCTTCAGCTCCTCAAAACTCGACTGCCTCTCGTCATTCCAGACGAACTTCTCGGACTTCTGGAGTAACTGTGTAAGTGGCCGAGCTAGTTTCGAGAAACCCTCGACGAACCTACGGTAGTAGCCAGCTAGACCCAAGAAACTACAGACCTCCTTCACGTTCTTAGGCGGTGCCCAATCCAACACTACCTCAATCTTCTGTGGGTCCACATGAACACCCTCGGTTGAAATCACGTGACCTAAAAACATCACTTCCTTCATCCAGAACTCACATTTCGAGAACTTTGCATAGAGTTGCTCGGTCCTCAAAATGTCCAACACTAGTCGCAAATGATACGCGTGATCCTCCTCGTTCCTTGAATAAATAAGAATATCATCAATGAAGACGACGACACACTTATCTAAATACTCGATAAAGACCTTGTTCATCAACTGCATGAACGCAGTCGGTGCATTAGTTAGCCCGAAAGGCATAACCACAAACTCATAGTGTCCGTATCTCGTTCGTAAAGCTATTCTCGGAACGTCGGACTCCTTCACCCGAAGCTGATAGTACCCCAATCTCAAGTCGATCTTCGAGAATACCGTATCCCCCTGCAACTAATCGAACAAGGCATCAATCCTCGGCAGAGGATACTTGTTCTTGATGGTCACCTTGTTTAGCTCGCGGTAGTCGATACACAAAGGCAGTGAACCATCCTTTTCTGAACAAACAAAACCGGTATGCCCCAAGGCAAAGCGCTCGGTCAAATATATCCCGACTCAAGAAGCTCACTCAACTGCCTCTTCAACTCGGCCATCTTTGAAGGTGCCATGCGATACGGCGCCTTCGAAATCGGAGCCGCACCCGGATCTAACTCTATAGCAAACTCGACCTCACGGTCCGGTGGCAACCCCAATAACTCATCAGGAAAAACATTAGGAAATTTACTAACGACTGGAATCGATGAAAGCTCGACTCACCACTCTCCGCTTTCAAGGCGTAGCACCGATAACCAGTACACCCCTTCCGCAGGAGTCTCATCGCCTTCAAGGCGTTAATAACAAACTTCTGGTTTCTCTTTCGCCCTGCGAAAGAGTGTTCGGTGCCTTCCTCGGCCAGCATGGTGATGATCCTCGTGCGGTAGTTCATGATTGCACCATGCCGCTCGAGCCAATCATCCCCGAGAATCAAATCCTCACCCTCAATACCCACAACAATAAGATTAAAGAGCCAAGCCCTCTCACAGATAAACACAGAACAGTCCCGGACCTCTAGATCACCGACGATTCTATCACCGCTAAGAAGTTTAACGATGAAAGGCTCGCAAGGCGATAAACAGTCAACACTCAAACGGCGCACACACTCTAGAGAAATGAATGAATGTGTAGCACCCGAATCAAAAAGCACACTGACAGGATGGGAACGGATATGAACGGTACCTATCGCCACAGTGGCCGCTGGATCATCGGCCCTTCTCATCTCATAGATACGTGGCGGGGTGGAGCCAACACTGGAAGCTCCCCCTCTAGCGGGCTGACCCCGACCTCTCCCTCGTCTAACACTCGGTGGAGACTGCAGAGCGAACGAGCCTTGGTTCACACTCGGCTCCATAGGCGCTGGATGAGAAGAACGGGCGCCGCAAATCAGTCTGATCTGTTCACAAAAAGAAGCCTTGTGGCCCGACTAACCACAAGTATGACAAGTCAAAGGCGGACGAGGACACTCCAGGTTCCCATGGCCTAGCTTGCCACAGTTAAAGCATCTGGGGTCCCGGACAGAGGCACTGGCAGTACCTCGATAGCCCCCAGAAAAACGGGTCGAACCACCCCCAGGAATATTTGCAGACTGAGATCTCTGCTGACCTCCACCCTTGTGACCCGAGAAATTTCCGGCAGATTTCTGTTTCTTACTCTCCCGAACCGCAGCACTGGCCGTCACAGACATATCATAGGCAAGAGCTCGACTCTGATAATCTTTCAAAGTAGTACAGATGAGCCCAGACATGTAGTCCCGAATTGACAGTTTCATCCGTCTGGAAAAGTGAAATATTTTGTCGCTCTCCTGGACAACTTGGGTCTTCACATAGCCCAACTCCTTGATGAAATCGGCAATAGCTTGAGAGACAGGAATATCCCGTGGTTGAGCATCATAAAAGGCATGAACTCGAGCCTGTCTAACTGGCCACGGGCAATACTCAGTCTCCATTAGGTCCTTAAATTCTTCCCACGAAGCAACGTGATCCTTAGGCCCAATGGCCTCCCACCAATCAGTAGCGTCCCCAGTGAGAAAGTACTAGGAAATAGGGACCTTACGGTCCTCGGGACAGTTGGTGGCAATGAAGACCTTGGATATCTCCTTGATCCACCCTTCCCAGCCAATCGGGTCTGAGGCTCCCGTAAACTGAGGAGGATGTATCTTGATGACATCCTGACGCCAATGGTCAGCTCCGTCCCGAGCAGCATGGGCCGGATTCTGAACCGTCTGGGCTATTGCCGTCATTTGGTTCACCATCTGTTGCATAACAGCCGCAACACGGAGGTCGGTGCCATCTTGAGAAGAAGCATGGCTATGTCGGTCACTGGTGCTGCCAGCTCCCAAAGAATGCGACGTGGCCGCCCCACCGGCTGCCCCACGTCCTCGGCCGCGTCCACGACCACGGCCTCTCCGAGCATCCATACTGATGTTAAGAGATAGCAAAAACAACTCGATGATAAGTAAGAGAGGAAAAATATCCACAATTCAAGAAATGGAAATACGGTATGAGAAAACAAAGGATTAAGTAAGGAAAACTTACGAGCACTGGAAGTACCAGGAGGCTGGCAGCGGTGTGACAATGTGCAGAACAAGACACAACTAGACCCAAATAACCGACAAGCCTAGGTATCCATAAACCTGGCGCTCCGATACCATTTTCTATAACACCCCCGAGATATTCAAGGTATATTACAGTGCCGTGGACCCCTACATGGGTAGACATAACTTACCACAATAGAAACACAAATCATCTAGTTGAAAATTAAATAACACGCCCAGTACAACCGGCGGAATAATCAACAATGGCAAACATAAATAACTTCAACGAATATAAATCATAATCCGAAGAGAAAAGCCCAAGTACTCGCGAGTATGATCTATAAGTTTCAAAAGTAGACAACAACCATATCGAATGGAACAACGAAAATAAAAGGACTCAATGCACATGTCAACGACCCTGGCCAGCATCCTCTTACTGTTCCAGCGCTCGCTCGTCCGGATGATCATAACCTGAAATCCATAACAAGAATTTCCCCACAACGGGTCCCCAGAGGGGTTAGCAATTACGCTAGTACAAGTAATCAAGGCAAACCAATCGCTTACACATTTCATAGTACATGCACCAATGTCATTTCAAAAACAAAAACCAGACATGTCTTTTCCGGAAACAAACAGTCACAATCAATTTGCCTAGGACCGGGACGAAGCCACGAATCCCACTCGAGGCCTCTAAGGACCCTCCTGAGCTGGCCACATTCATAAAACAAATCAAGCACACACGTCGCCTAGGACCGGGACGAAGCTACGAATCCCACTCGAGGCCTCTAAAGACCCTCCCGAGCTGGCTAGCGAAACAAACTCATGAATCCAGGATGAAGCCATAGATTCCCTTGAGGCCCGTCGGACCCTCCCGAGGTGAGTAAAGCACACATAATATGCATTACCATTTCACGTTAAGCATAAAGGTTTCCAAGAATTACTTGCCTTGAATAATAGACGACGCAACGAACGGAAGGAAAAGCACCGACGAATGCTAGGGATAGACAATTACGAACCTAACAATTCGAAGAACACAATCACAACCAATCCTAAACGAATACGGAATTGGAATACCCCTGAAATCCCGCCTACGATTCATGTATATTCGTATGAAAACAACGAGGGCGGACCACAACTAAACCCTCTCGAGTACAAAAAAATACCACGAAATATACCATGAATCCGTAGGTAACCAATAATACCAAAGAGATTAATCATATTCATCATGAAATAATCAACCATACGGGACGAATCGGACGAAAAACTCGAAACCCCAAGTTTCCCCAAAAACAAGGTTCTAGGAGTTTACCTCGAATTAATGACGAAGAACACGATTAGATGTTGATAATATACTCTAAAAACTCGAAGAAGAAAATGGCTTGGAGTTACAAAGCTTCAAATCGCCGGAAGTGCCAAGAAAATCTCCTAGGAGTCGGATGGGGAGGAGGAGAAATGATAATGGCCAAAATCGGTCAACTCCTGGGTTTATAAACCCAAGTCGAGTTACGTACGTTAGCCACAGGATGCTAACGTACATTAGCTAGTTAACGTACGTAAGCTATCCCATGCTTACGTACATAACGAAAATTGCAGAATTCCCTGTACTATTTTACACACACCGTTACGTACGTAACAGAAACATGCATTACGTACGGAATGCTCCTTCCTGGGGACCGCAACCACTGGCAAGGAAGGAACCAAAAAGATCAAAAAGCAACGGTGAACGAATCATGATGGTACGAACGTAAAGGATTCGAGGCGACGAACTTAAGTGTTCAAGGAAAACATATTCCCGACTACCTAAAGGTTCGAAAAAACAACAACAAACATAATTATCCCAAAACTTTGGGAAATTACGAAACGGCCCAAAACATCCGAAATGTACGATACATGATCGAAACATCAAACAGAAGCTCACAACATGCATAATAACGTGAGATGGATCCTCGGCAACCCCGAAATGGTGGTTCCGAACGACGATTTACGAGAATACACGAGATAGCGACGAAAACAACATAAAACACCGAATCGAGTAAAGTGAGTCTGAAACAAGCTCGAACGACAAAAAGTCCAATATTAAATATTCCCGAAATGTCAATACGGTTACAAACAAGTTGCCAAAAACGAAAATACACCAAAATGAGAATATCAAGAGAACTGAAAAATGCGGATATTACATGATCAACACAAACATTAATACCAAACAATAGTCATGGTATCCACATACCTCAACGAGCAACCAATATGAATCTCAATATACGAAACATCAACGTACAGCATATACAACAAGTCAACAGAATAATTATCCTCATAACTGAACAATACTTAAATTACCTCAAAGTCGAAGACAATATCCTTTCCATGAACCAACATCCCTGAACGAATACACAGTTATGCGAATAATACCGAAATAAGTATAGTCCATTTATACCAACAAACCACCGTTCCGACATCAATGTCGACACGGCAAACCATCATCGATATCCGACATTCCATATCACTGACCAAAGGTAACTCACATCATCGTCCTTACTAAACACATTTAAACCATACACATTATGATTTAATCCAAATCAACGCATAATATACAAACCATCATCCCAACAATCTATATTTATAATATCATTGCTATATGAATTATAAATGAAATGAAATCAAAATCATTCATTAAATATTATAAACTGAACAAGTATAACTTGCCTCAATACCGATGCAACGAAGCCTTTACCATTTCCCTTGCCTTCATCTAGGAGCTCCTCAGCCCCGAACAAAAGCAATCTACGAACTCATCAATCTCAACCGCAATACAACAGTCATAATCAACGATCACTTATCACAACCTATTGCAATAATCGATTAATACTCATTCGATAATAATCAACAACCGATATAACCAACCAATCAAACACAATGGCTCAACAAAACCTCGATCATATACAAAACCGAACAATATAACTCAAACGATTAGGAACTCATATCCATAATACAAATCGCAACTCGATGATCACAATTAAAAATCGATAACCGATCAACAATCCTAATGGTTCCATAATATCCCGATTGAGCACAAATCCAACAACCCAAATCAATCAATCATGATCTCAAAACCACAACACGATTCATAATCCGATAATCATATCAATAATTAATTTAAACAAATAACAAGGGTCTAGATGTTACCGATTCCAAATTCAATCTTAAATATGAATACAAGTTTCCTCCTTTAAATTCATAATTAAAACCAAGTACCGATTAATTAACAATCGATAACCGATCAACAAACCCAATGGTTCCATAATATCCCGATTAAACACAAATCCAACAACCCAAATCAATCAATCATGATCTCAAAACCACAACATGATTCATAATCCGATAATCATATCAATAATTAATTTAAACAAATAACAAGGGTCTAGATGTTACCGATTCCAAATTCAATCTTAAATACGAATACAAGTTTCCTCCTTGTAAATTCATAATTAAAACCAAGTACCGATTATCATCATCAATCCGGACAATCCGATTAATTCAAAATTATAGATATTCATATTCCAAGGGTTTCAAATAACTCAATAATCGATTTGAACACTTGTTCAATACGTATAAATTTCCAAACCCAAAGGTGAATAATAATCTTATCAAACCCGTAATTATATTCGTATTCCTATACGAATATTGTATCAAAACACATAACTTAGTTCTAGATATGAATATTCCATATTCATATCCAAAACACCAACACCTATTAAACATTCTCATCTTATTACATAATTCAAGAGTTCCTTAGGAACACAAATTATCCCGAAACCACATTCATAATCCACAGGATGACATAATCCGATGTGTTCTAACATCTTAAACAATTCTCATTCATAATTCAAGATGTATATTATCATATTCTCCAATATAGAATTCACGTAACCTCAAGAATGACCATAACACCACTATAATCATCATCATCATACGAAGAAAAACATCAACAATCAAACCAACAAGGATTGTATCATACTTAATCTGGAATTATCCTCATATTGATTCATACAAAATCAACATAATCTAGAAATCCATCTCTTCATCGGTTTAAATGAATCACAATCCTTACAACAGGAAGAATCTTAATTAACATCCGAAATCTCTTATCACAATTCCATTAAATCTCCTATAACATCAAGAATCGCAACAATACTACCAAGAACATCAATAACACTATGATTCCATAATCACAACCAACATAATCAAAGACATGTATCATCATATCATCATCTTCCTTAACAAAATTCCCGTAAATACCAAGAATCATCATAACAACTCCATAAACTATCATCATGCGAACTAGTTATCAACAACAACATCAAAAATCCGAACACAAGGAGAGGATTATCCAACATAGCTCTTAGAAGATGAAACACACAAGTAACCACCTCAAGAATCATCAATATCTTCTCATCTCAAGCTCGAAATCCAAGACCATACGCTCAAAATCGACTTAGAAGAGCTAGCATTCATCTCTGAGTGTTGAAGGGCGAAAGAAATGAAATGAAATTCTGAAAAAAAACAAAGTGACGGGCATCCACATATAAAAACTTCCTACTCGTTACGTACGTAACATGCCATAGTTAACGTACATAAAAAATATTTACGTACAATATCTATCCTTGATAGCGTACGTAATAGCGACCCAGAGGCAACTGTCTTAATTCGTTCAAATCCTTACGTACGTAGCCCTTTCTCCATAATGTACGTAATACGTACGTTGACTTGATACAGTACTGTAACACCCCCAGAATCAAACCGGGAATATTATACGCCGCAGACCCTCTCCGTGAGGATCCACCAGGCTAGACATCGAAACAACACAATACATTACATACTGACATGATAAAATACTAAATCAATAGACCATCTTGGTCTTTCATCACTAAGATACAAGTCAAAAATACACATTTCTATCTCCACTCATACACATGCAAAGGTAAAATACACTAACAAACAAAAAGTACGACAGTGGAAAAGACCATACACGAACTCCGACGAACTGCATCCAAAACTGGCCTTCATGTGATTAGTATCATTCGCCTTCCATCATTCTTCGCGCCGATCCTGTGTTTTGCTCCCAAACCTGCATGTACCTGGATGCAAAATAGACATTCACCCCCCGAATACTCGGGGGTTAGCAAAACTCCACTGTTTTGCTAGTACAAGTATAAAGTACAAATACGAGCCATACATAACACATTCCGAGAATACAATGAAAGACTTCCCGAGATATTTTTTTTAATTAAAAATAGTTCAAGTCTTGAAAGTAGAAACGAAACAAGTAAGCACTTTGAAAACACTTCCAAATCTCGGGAGTTTGGAAAACATTTGTGATTGAAAAGTTCTTAATTCTTCGAAAGCCACTTAGGGTCACAGCCCCAAAGTTCATTTTCCAAAATGCAAATCCGTTAACAAAACACGAGGTCCATGATCCAACCATTCCGGCCATAAAACACAGGGTCCACGACCCGATCATCAACTTCAATTCACTTCCAAAGACACATTACATATATTACATTATTCTTATGCAGTTTAGCCAAACACCAAGACTCGATATATAATGTCCCTCGACCCCGAGCACCAAGCATTGTGATACTCTGGACATATCACAATTAATCATCATTACAAACACTCTGGCAATTCCCATGACCCAGTTCGGCCCTCAAACCACCAAGTCCCTGTGCGCCCCGTCGAGCGACCCCAAGTGAGAATGCCAACTCGAAAGTAACTCTCGCGACCCGGTCCAGCCGCTAAGCCACCAGGTCCCCGTGTCACCCCGTCGAGTCAATTCCCGAGTGAGAGTACCCGAGAAAAAACCTTACAACTCTCATCAGTTCTCATTTCCAAAACTACAATCCTCAAGAGTCAATCACAATATATATAGTCGAGGTAGCTTGCTAGAATGGCCAAACTATCCAACACATACTCACGACCCAGAATTAATATTATCTACAAGGAAGCACACTTATCTCAACAGCACCGAATGACACAACCAATATCACACAACTCACATATTCACCGATAACCACATGACTCCACGCACGATTCTTAACAAAAGGGTTGAACCTTAAATTTACCGACGACATAATCACACATAATGGCATCACCCGAAAGTAAGGAGATCATATACTCAACACTAACACACATAGTCAATTAAGCACATTAAGTCCCAAACACAAGAGTCGTCTTTTAAGAAAAACCATGATTGTAAATATACTGATTCTTTTGAGAAATGGTTGTAAACATTCATTTAGCACATATCGTCGATTACCAACCATTATATCCATAAAACACGTAATGTATGGGCAAGATACTTGCCTCGATAATCGATACCAGACACTCCAGCGAACATGGCTCAACCGGCAAACCTCGAACACCCAAAACACTCCGGCGGAAACGACAGTAACACAACCGATCGGGAAACGGAGAACAGAAGAGTTCCGACTCGAGTTTTTCACAAGGAATCCGACCCTAACATCATACCATCGATAAATTAATGATTGTAAGATGAAGAATAATCGTAGAATGCCCGAATCCCTTTTGTGACCTTTTTCCAGACACCTTCAAGACGCCGATTAGGAACTCAACAAAACGAAGAATCTTTAGCAATCGAACCATGGATCAATAAGGAAATTGGTATAATATGACTTAATAATCATCAATCCATCACTATTCTAAGTTATTACGAATCAAACGGATGAAAACAAACAAAATCAACAATTTTCCCAAAACTATGATTCTAGGAAAACTAACCTTGATTCGCTGGATTGAAGGATGTTACGGGATGATCAATTGATGATATGAACTCCAGAACTTCGTGGATTCATCGTATAACAACATATATACATGCTCACCAAGGCTCTAGCCACGGACAGGGAAGAGGGGATATAAAAAACGAGTGCAAACAGGACTGCTCGATCATATTTATAGAGGTGCGCATTAGCGCGTGCTAGGTCTTCCGAGTAGCGTGCGCCAACGGGCAGTTTTGGCCTAGAACCTTCGGCCGGGGCCCGCCATCACATGCCAGTCACCCGTCTCAAACCTTCCTGTCCGACCGCGATAGCGCGTGCTGCGCAGGCACTTGCGTGCGCTAGCCGGCCCGTCCAGAACCCCCTGGACTAGACTGCTCGGCCAGGTAGCGTGCGCTGGTCGGCCGATAGCATGCGCTACACCTTTCGATTAGCACGCGCAACGACCGGAAGTAGCATGCGCTACCTGCCGATCCTCCCCGAGTCCAGAACCTCAGAAACCTCTCTGCCCAGCCTGCTAGTGTGCGCTGGTCGGATGAATAGCGTGCGCTACTCCTGCAGAGTTAGCGTGCGCAGCCTTCCGATTGTGGCGCGCGCTATGACGGTTCCTGCTGCACCTTCCTAGCCAGTGCCCGCACCCGCTCGGCTAGTGCCCGCACTCGTCCGTCCAGTGCCCGCTCCCTTCCGGCCAGTGCCCGCACTCGTCCGGCCAGTGCCCAGCCGCCATGACTCGACGACTCAATTTTCCGAAAACGCACGGAACAAACCCGACAAGACGCTCGAGGACAACAACATCCATCCGCAATGAAAACAACAGATAACAAATCACTCCATACGGCCATAAATCTAAAATTAGTAGTCGAGAAAAATAATACCAATGCTCGACAATCGGGAAATATTCAAAGAAAAATCCATAATAACCGGAACGAAAATCGTGGGTATTACATTCTACCCCCCTAAAAATAAGTTTCGTCCCGAAACTTAAAACAAAAGCCAGGCGACTCTCGACAACACACCAGAGCTCCATGTAGTATAAAGCTACTACGGTCCGATTCAACACGCAAGAATGCTTACGAAAAGCAACGAGCATGAATCACTGCGGTTGATAAAATCGAGCAGTACAAAAATCAAATCACGAATCCAACGCTGAAAGGTATGAAATTCCAGTAACTCAAAGATTTGGAAGATCAAATACGAAGACAATTTCCCAACACTTATGGAAATTACGAAGTGGCCCAGATGTTCAATAATCATGAATACGAGATCCAACAATAATGATTGGACACAACGAACAAATAGTAATGGTCGATCAACAACAATCAACTCTGAAGTTCACACCTCAAATCAATACATCAATAAACTTGTAGGAACCACGAGGTGTTAGTTTCGAACACGGTTCACAAGAAATCGATCCGAACTTGGAAAGATCACAACGATATACACATCAATTTGGAACAATAGGCGAACTCACTCGAATGACAAGGGTGAGAAACAACACAAGGTCAGAAGCATCAACGAACACAATTGATTCGATACGGTCGAACGAAACAAAAGCGAGAAAAAATATGGGCCCAGATCTAGTGGATTTTGACTGCAACAGACAGGTATTACATCATATCACCTTTAAAAGAGGTTTCATCCCCAAAACGTAAACAACGAGAACGAAGTGCTGGAATAGAAACCTTCTCGGTCATATCCTCTTGGTCCCGCATCTGATTTCTATGACCAACTGTACCGTGGTCACGACCGCGTCCTCTATCCCTCGGCATACTAAGCAGATTCTCACTCAATACGATTGCACCACTTCGAAAAAATAATGTGCTCAAGTACCAACTTAGCACGACATATCACATAAGGTAACCAATAACAACTCGATAAGAAAATCCACGAGGTATCCTTTTGAAAATCTTTGAATTTGGATGATATTCAAAATAAAACTTTGAAAGTATTTTTGGTACCTCGGGCTGTTTTATCAAAACCTGTAAACAAAAGACTTTAACCGTCCCATTTTAAAATTATTTCCAAAACAATAATTTCTTGTAACCGGCATCATCAAAATCACCATGCCACTACACATTATCGTCACCGTTGATAACAAACAAGGTAAACACGCAAGATCATCAAACCATTCGTACATACACTAACATTTCCAAATCCGAGTTTGAAATTTAAATCAAGTAAAATTTTCCATATTTCACTATATATTTTTGAAAAAAATCGTATTGGTTTTTGAAAAAAAAATTGGTGTGAAAGATTTTTGAAAATCATGTACTCGAATTATTTGAAAATACAATAGTACGTTAAAAATCATTTCCGAAAATTCTCCCAACACTACACAAAAATAAATGACGGTAACATTTTACAAAATGTTCAAGGTACTTCAAAACAACTCTTTCAATACCGTTGAGGTTTTATTTGAGAATCCTAGGCCGGCTCGCAAATTTCAAACAATTTCCAAAGTTCATACGAAGCCGCCGATTTAATCGCAACGTCAAATTAGTTTCAAAATTTGATTTTCCACAACTTGCACAACTTATGAAAGTTTCAGAAAAGCATTTTCAAACACATGCACAGCAGACATAATTTATAAATTTACTGAACAAAATCAATTATCACTTAGTGCAACGAAAAGTCATAACACACATTCATACAAAACAGTTGTCATTACTAGACAACACACAAAGAATACAGTCACGGGTGATTGACTGCAAAGGTTAGGCCTAACGGCTAAAAGAAATACGGTTCTCTAGCCTCTGTCTAGGCTGATTAGCACGCGTTACAACAACATTAACTTGTGCTACTCATGCCACATTAGCGCGCGCTAGCCTCGTACTTAGCGTGCGCTAACTACTCTAATTGAGCAACATGATTGCGAACATATATACGACATTACTAGAACCAAAAGTTACAAATGAACAACGGAAGCATACGAACCTAAATGCCATCGATTCACATACTTACAACACCGCACGAGCAACCATCAAAAGGCAATTGTCATTCAAATCGAAATCTCACCTCTCAATAAAGAGGGCTATCTCAACGTATACATACCAATTGACTCAGCATTCACATTACCGTTTTAATCAAAAAAATGGGCACTACCACCCAAAGAACGAGAACATCATCACGTATTTCTCGACTAACAACCATAAAAACGATAAGTTGAAAGCGAGAGTCACGTCTTGATTACATTTTGTAGACCTCGTTTGAGTTTAAAAATTATGTTTTGAAAACTTATAATACAAGATGAAAACAAAATATCGGTAGTTTGAATTCTCAAAAAAATTCAGCCTTCAGGTCATTATACAAAAATCAAACTTTTTCCTCCCTTTGGAGGATGTTTTAAAACAAAATTTACGTGACTCCCCAAAAACATGTAAAGCTTTAAAATATCACATTGATGAATTTTTCTTTGCGTAACCACACCAAGGCCATTACTCTTGTATAAACGACTTATACCAGGATGTGTGCATATATACATATACGCTGGCACCACTTTCATTCTAGCACCATACGAGGATCAAACAAGCATAGGCCGCATAATCACAAATCACCTTTAAACTCCACGTCATAACACAAAATCATACAAGCTCGTATAACACAAGGCACAATATAGTATGAAGACTTACATCCACAGGTCGCACGAAGATGATGGCTGCACCTCGATACTAATCATGGCCGACACCACGGACAACGCATCGCGACACGACTTAAACAGACATAATCTGACAGGACAAGACACGACAATATCGGACTGGACCTGACAGCCTAGGTTTCTGCAACCTAAGCTCTAATACCATAAATGTAACACCCCCAGAATCAAATCGGGAATATTACATGCCACAGACCCTCTCCGTGTGGATCCACCAGGCTAGACATCGAAACAACACAATACATTACATACCGACATGATAAAATACCAAATCAATAGACCAACTTGGTCTTTCATCACTAACATACAAGTCAAAAATACACATTTCTATCTCGACTCATACCCATGCAAGGGTAAAATACACTCACAAACAAAAAGTACGACCGCGGAAAAGACCATACACGAACTCCAACTAACTGCATCTAAAATTGGCCTTCATGTGATTAGTATCATTCGCCTTCCATTATTCTTCGCGCCGATCCTGTGTTTTGCTCCCAAACCTGCATGTACCTGGATGCAAAACAGACATCCACCCCCCGAATACTCGGGGGTTAGCAAAACTCCATTGTTTTGCTAGTACAAGTATAAAGTACAAATACGAGCCATACATAACACATTCCGAGAATACAACGAAAGACTTCCCGAGATATTCCGTTTAATTAAAAATAGTTCAAGCCTTGAAAGTAGAAAACAAGTAAGCACTTTGAAAACACTTCCAAATCTCGGGAGTTTTGAAAACATTTGTGATTGAAGAGTTCTTACTTCTTAGAAAGCCACTTAGGGTCATAGCCCCAAAGTTCATTTTCCAAAATGCAAATCCGTTAACAAAACACGGGGTCCATGACCCAACCATTTCGGCCACAAAACACAGGGTCCACGACCCGATCATCAACTTCAATTCACTTCCAAAGACACATTACACATCATACATTATTCTTATGCATTTTAGCCAAACACCAAGACTCGATATATAATGTCCCTCGACCCCGAACACCAAGCATTGTGATACTCCGGACATATCACAATTAATCATCAGTACAAACACTCTGGCAATTCTCACGACCCGGTCCGGCCTTCAAGCCACCAAGTCCCTGTGTGCCCCATCGAGCGACCCCAAGTGACAATGCCAGTCGAAAGTAACTCTCGCGACCCGGTCTATCCGCTAAGCCACCAAGTCCCCGTGTGACCCCGTCGAGTCAATCCCCGAATGAGAGTACCCGAGAAAAACCTTACAACTCTCATCAGTTCTCATTTCCAAAACCACAATCCTCAAGAGTCAATCACAATATATAGTCGAGGTATCTTGCTAGAATGGCCAAACTATCCAATACATACTCACGACCCAGAATTAATACTATCCACAAGGAAGCACACTTATCTCAACAACACCGAATGACACAAAGAGTATCACACAACTCACATATTCACCGATAACCACATGACTCCACGCACAATTCTTAACAAAAGGGTTGAACCTTAAAGTTACCGACGACATAATCACACATAATGGCATCACCCGAAAGTAAGGAGATCCTATACTCAACACTAACACACATAGTCAATTAAGCACATTAAGCCCCGAACACAAGAGTCGTCTTTTAAGAAAAACCATGATTGTAAATATACCGATTCTTTTGAGAAGTGGTTTTAAACATTCATTTAGCACATATCGTCGATTACCAACCATTATATCCACAAAACACGTAATGTATGGGAAAGATACTTGCCTCGATAATCGATACCAGGCACTCCGATGAATATGGCTCAACCAGGAAACCTCGAACACCCACAACTCTCCGGCGGAAACGACGGTAACACAACCGATCGGGAAATGGAGAACGGAAGAGTACCGAGTCGAGTTTTTTACAAGGAATCCGACCTTAACATCATACCATCGATAAATTAATGATTGTACGAGGAAGAATAATCGTAGAACGCCCGAATCCCCTTTGTGACTTTTTTCCGGACTCCTTCAAGGCGTCGATTAGGAACTCAATAGAACGAAGAATCTTTAGCAATCGAACCATGGATCAATAAGTAAATTTGGTATAATATGACTTAATAATCTTCAATCTATCACTATTCTAAGTTATTACAAATCAAACGGACGAACTCAAACAAAATCCCCAATTTTCCCAAAACTATGATTTTAGGAAAACTAACCTTGATTCGTTGGATTGAAGGATGTTACGGGATGATCAATTGATGATATGAACTCCATAACTTCGTGGATTCATCGTATAACAACATATCTACATGCTCACCAAGGCTCCAGCCACAGATAGGGAAGAGGGGAAATGAAAAACGAGTGCAAACAGGACTGCTCGGTCATATTTATAGACGTGCGCATTAGCGCGCGCTAGGTCTTCCGAGTAGCGTGCGCTAACGGGCAGTCTCGGCCTAGAACCTTCGTCCGGGGCCCGCCATCACGTGTCAGTCACCCGTCTCGAACCTTCCTGTCCGACCGCGGTAGCGCGCGCTGCGCAGGCACTTGCGTGCGCTAGCCGGCCCGTCCAGAACCCCCTGGACTAGACTGCTTGGCCAGGTAGCGTGCGCTTGTCGGCCGACAGCATGCGCTACACCTGCCGATTAGCATGCGCAACAACCGAAAGTAGCGTGCGCTACCTGTCGATCCTCCCCGAGTCCAAAACCTCATAAACCGCTCTGCCCAGCCCGATAGCGTGTGCTGGTCGGACGAATAGCGTGTGCTACTCCTGCCGAGTTAGCGCGCGCAGTCTTCCGACTGTGGCGTGCGCTATGACGGTTCCTGTTGCACCTACCCAGCCAGTGCCTGCACCCGTCCGGCCAGTTCCCACTCGTCCGGCCAGTACCCACACCCGTCCGGCTAGTGCCCACTCGTCCGGCCGGTGCCCGCACCCGTCCGGCCAGTGCCCGCACTCGTCCGGCCAGTGCCCAGCCGCCATGACTCGACGACTCGATTTTCCGAAAATGCACGGAACAAACCCGACAAGACGCTCGAGGACAACAACATCCATCCGCAATGAAAACAACGGATAACAAATCACCCCATACGACCATAAATCTAAAATTAGTAGTCGAGAAAAATAATACCAGCGCTCGACAAAATATCCAAAGAAAAATCCAAAATAACCGGAACGAACATCGTGGGTATTACAAGTACATACTCATATTATGTACGTAATACTCCATGCATGACGTATGTAATACGTAGTTGACTTATCTTTTAGCATGCCAGCCGATTCTTGGACCCCACATGGCAGGTAATGATTCATCTGTCCGATTCCTCTTGTTACGTACGTCATGCCTTATGCATAACGTACGTAATTCCCTATGCATAACGTATGTAATGCCTTATGCATAACGTACGTAACACTTAGCAATTTAGCGTATGTTATCTAATAAACTTAACGTATGTTAAGGGCTCTGTACTTAGCCATTTACAACTGTCATGTCTGTCGTCTCGACATACCGAATACATTAACACGACATACTGAATACCTACACTCATCCAGAAAATATTCTCATATGCTACACCTGATATCTGAATCAGAACAATCTGATACACCATATCCTCAAAATATAACTGTAAATCAATGACGTCAATTACACAAATACAACTGTCTTTGTTCTCAATTTATTTTATCCATACTGTATAGACACCAAGCTATCTAGTATATCTCAGATAAAATAACACGAAAAAATTATACTGAAAATCCAGGTATTACATTCCCAACACCTACAGTCAGTAGGTCACGGTCACTGGGTGATCTCATTATGGGTAAGCTTGGGACTTGAACCTTCGCGGTTGGTTTCCCAACACCTACAATTCAGTAGGTTACGGTCATTGGATGGCCTCATTGTGATACGGTTCGTGTCATGGCTTCAGCCCTCATTGTGATATGGCTTCGTGTCGTGGCTTCGGCCCTCATTGTGATACGGCTTCGTGTCGTGGCTTCGGCCCTCATTGTGATACGACTTCGTGTCGCGGCTTCGGCCCTAATTGTGATACAGCTTCATGCCGTGGCTTCGGCCCTCATTGTGATACGGCTTCATGCCGTGGCTTCGGCCCTCATTGTGATACGGCTTCATGCCGTGGCTTCGGCCCTCATTGTGATATGGCTTCGTGTCGTGGCTTCAGCCATTGTGATATTTTGGCAGCTTCGGCTGAGTGGCTTTCAGGCCATTGTGATATTTTGCAGTTTCGGTTAAGGGATTTCAGACCATTGTGATGTTTTGGTATTTCTGTTGGAGTCTTCGGGCATTTTGATTCATATCTATTTCAGATTTGGTTTGGTTTACCTTCGGGTAATTCGTTGATTATGTTCTATATTGATGATTCGCCATTGGGCACTTGTGGTCTAACCTGTTGAGAAGTTATTGATCGTATGTCGTGGGCATAGTATTTCACGAATGCTCGGTTCTTACCTTGGTTTGTGAACATCTCGTATTATCATTGTTGTACCGTTTATTTTGCCTTTATATGTATATCATGTTGTACATGTATTTGATATTCATTATCTGGATGACTGACCCCGTGGGGCGGAACATGTTCTCATGTTTCAGGTGTTTGCGAGGAGAGAGTTGAGACACAGGGGCATGACGATGGCGACGAGGCATTTGAGCGATACTAGTCCGAGTTGTGTTGGTGTTCATGTCAGTCAGGCAGTTTAGAGTACTCTAGTTTCGTCAGTTGTTGTCATTTTGTATTATCCGAACAAGGCTCGTGGATGTTGTTGTATTTTATTTTGGCCATGCAGGCCCATCATTGTCATTGAAATTCTACGTTGGAATATTGTGTCGGACATCATAGTAGGGACTGTGATTTTTCCTTTTTAGTCAGATTGATGTATGTTATTCGTGCTCGCTTGGTGGATCTCCTGGCTTGGGTCCACGGCACTATAATAACCTAATGGGATTTTGGGGGTGTTACACAATTTAAGTTTTTCAATAGCTCTTTTAAAGCGAAGGGTAACTTAGTTATTTTGCCTTGAAGGCAAGATTCACAAATTGGATAAGAATCTGATCCTAATCGACTCATAAGCCCATCTTTTTCCATTTTATGAATCTTGGTCTGACCAATATGACCAAGTCTAAGATGCCATTTAAGTGCTCGGTTTGTATCATCCCTACTATGCTTCCTAATTATAATGTTCAGATTAGTTTTATTCTTTAGATTTAAATGATATAAACCATTCAATAATGTAGCAGTATCAACAAACTTATTTCTAAAATAAATGCGACAAGACCTATCTTCAATAAAGAATTGAAATCGCTTAAGGTCCATGATTGGAGTTGATAGAATATTTTTATGCTCCTTGGGCAAAACAAGTACATCTAAAATAAAAATAAATCCAGATTCTAAATCCAATAAAAGTGATCCAACATAGTAGCCTCGACACTATGCCTGCTCTCGACTGTCTCCATCACTTTTCTAGCTCCAAACTTCCTACTTCGTTCCATATCCTGATTTATTTTACCTATGTGTGAACTCACACCAGATCAAGTATCCAAGAAGTAGAATAAACAGTTAAAGAACAATTTGTTTCCAAAACTAGCAGTTCCGTAGCTAAAGGCGCATTGCGGTCAAGTTTTGGACAGTACCTCCTCCAGTGGCCCAGCTTACCGCAGTTGATAAATGCATCCTGTTGACTCAAAGTATTTTGATGATGATTGTATTCAAAACATTTAAAAAAAACTATCCCATCGAGCTGCTACATTGAAGGAAAATCATGTTCTTAGCGCACGCTACAGTCTGTATGGTAGCGCACACTATCGAGGGAAAAGTCACCTAGAGTCAGGTAAGTAATCTGCAGTCTAGTGGAGTCACCTGATGGATAGCGCACGCAAAATACAAAATATCAGCGCATGCTAAGCTGTTAATCTTAGCGCACGCTATCATCTATTTATAGCGCACGCTATAGCACTCAAGGCAGAGAGACAGTAAGAACTGGACAGAAAAAGGAAAAGCATTTACGCATGCTACGGACGTACACTTACGTACGCTATTACAAGGTTTTAGCGTACGTTACATGTCAAACCTTGCGCTCGCTACCGGAAATCATGTTGGTAGTCCAGTAGGCTCTGGACTCAAATCAAGGAAGCTATTACGTACGCTAAAAAGTATGTTATTTGGAAAAGTTGTAGCGCACGCTACAATACATGTGTTAGCGCATGCTAAGCGTTCAAACTCCTACCATTAGTCAACTTATCCATTGGAACGCAAACGTCAAAAAGGAGATCCGCAAAATCTGGAAGGCTAACATTAAATAATGTTAACGCACGCTAATGTATATGTGCTAGCGCACGCTACGTAAATTTTATCTATTGGAAAAGAGACGTTGGGGAGACAAACCGACAAGTTTCAACAGTCAAAAGTGAAGACATGTTGATCGACGATAACGCACGCTACAGAAGACCGACTAGCGTACGCTAGATGTATATTATGACCGTTGGTACAGTTTAATGACCATTCAGATCAGTCAAGTCAAAGCTCGTTAGCGCACGCTATGAAGGATTATTAGCGCACGCTAATAATACATTTTTCAGTATATGAAGAAGGACTTGCTACTATAAATACCCATAGGACTTGGGTATCTCATACACAACTTCAAGCATTCAAGTATACAAGCAATCAAAGCATTCTTGAGCTCAGATCTCTATCTATTATTGCATTCTAAGTTGTGAGGAGAAAGCTACAAAGGGTGATACACCTTGTAATATTTATTATACTTTGTATTCTTTCATTTGGTTGTGAGTGTTGCATCACTCATACAAGAGGGTTAGAGAAACGAATTAAGAGTCACTAATCCGGTGTTACTAGGATCTTCGATCCGGCATTATTAGGATTACACTCCAATATTCGTAAGTAAGGACTATCTAGTTCCGATAAAACACTAGATAAACAAAGTTTATTTTGAGAGTGGTTGTGCTTGGACCAATAGAGGACAAGCGGTTGTAACGGTTGTTGTACTCGGACCGATCGAAGACGAGTCAAGTGTGTGGTTGTTCTTGAGGCAATAGAAAAAGAAGTCGGAGAGAGGACGTAGGCAAGTTGCCGAACCTCTATAAATCTTTGAGTCTTTTACTTTCCGTACTATTTTCTTTTATTCGCGAGAAAGATCGATATTCCGCATTACCACTATTCAACCCCCCTTCTAGTGGTGAATTTATCTCTTCAGTTGGTATCGGAGCTGCGATCTCTTTTTAAGGGTTTAACCACCTAAGGGAAGAAGATCCGCAAATGGCATTTCTTGGCCAAATCGAACGAAATGCTCTCAACCATCCTCCGTTCTTCGACGGCTCCAATTTCATGACATGGAAAAAGAAAATGGCTATATTCGTTCAAGCCTATGATATTTAAATTTGGAAAGTCATTGCACTTGGTCCGAAACTTAGCAAGAAAGAAGTTGGATTGTTGAAAAAGTTCGATGAGTTCAACGACGAGGACTGGAGGAACACACACATCAATTCCCGTGCTACTCAACATCTCTATTGCGCCCTCAATCCCGAAGAACTCAATAGGATATCTTCCTACGAAAGCACAAAGTAAATTTGGGAAATCTTTGAAGTAACTCATGAAGGAACCACCCAAGTTAAGGAGACTAAAATCAACATGCTTCTTCATGACTACGAACTCTTCTCCATGAAGGACGAGGAAACGATCACCAATATGTTGGATCGGTTCTCGGCTATAACCAATGGTCATGCATCATTCGGAAAGCCTATATCTAGTAGCGACAAAGCTAAGAAAATTCTTTGCTCGTTGCCACGTGAATGGGATGCCACGGTTACCGCGATCATAGAGTCCAAAGATCTCAACAAGCTCGAGTTTAGTGCCCTCATCGGGTCACTCATCAATTATGAGATCGTTCTCAAGTCTAGAGGTACCAAACCAAAGCCTCGTGAAAAGGTAGTCACATTCAATGTTGATAGCGATGTTGAGGAAGATGTTCCCGAGAATGAAGATGACGAGGACCTTGCTCTCTACGCCAAGAACTTTAGAAGGTATAAAAATCTAATTCAAAGAAGGCGAAATTTCCTTGGTCGGGATGGTAAGGCAGAAGAAAAGAAGAATAACTATGTTCCTATAAACAAGTTCGACAATAATTGTTGGAAATGCGGTCAAGCCGGTCACTACGCCAAGGAATGTCGATGATCCTCTTCAAAGCCTCAAGTCGAAAGATTCAAAAAGAAGGAGGTTCTAATCGCTTTTTGGAGTGACGACGAGGAGGAGATTGAAACATCTCTCGATGCTAATCTCGCATTTATGGCACTCGACTCCAAAAGCAATATCGAGATAAGATCTAAACTTAATGATGATGAATATGATACTTTCGATTTTTGCAATTCACAAGAAGTTCATCATGACGATGAGTTATTAAGTGCGTTTGAATCTTTAAACATAGAATACGACGAGATGGTTAAATTAAATATGTTTTTTAAAGTGGAAAATAAAATATTTAGAACTCGGAAAATCCTCTCTTCAAAACAAAGGCAAAACTATTTAACTCGACCATACCTCATGCCTTGAAAAAGAAAACGTTTTGAAAATTGAGTTGACGAAAACTCAAAAGGAGCTAAAATATATTTTGAACAAATTTACTCTCGGAAACGAGAAATTCGAAAAGCTCTTATCCATTCAAAAATCCCCATTGTTAAAATACAGCCTTGGTTTCGACCCGTTTAAAAGGGAACAATCCCTTGTCAATCTTGACAAAATAAAGAAAACTGAAGCCGAGAATTCAAAAACTTCTTTCAAACAACGAGTTCATGATAACGTTCGTTCAAAGTTGAGAACCATCAAAGTTAAACAAATATAGGTTCCAAAAGGGACAATTGTTCCTAATGCTATAAGTATCGTTAACTTTGGAGGACCCAAAAGGGCTTGCGTAACAAAACAACTGAGAAACACTATTTTTGTAGGTACCGGCACTAAGGAAAAGCAACTGGTACATTGATAGTGGATACTCAAGGCACATGTGCGGCTCCGAGGACTTATTTGAAGACCTTGAATATCAAGAACAAGGTCATGTGACCTTTGGCGACAATCAAAAGGGAAAGATTAAAGGCATCGGAAAAGTCGGTAAGGAACCTTCTCCCTCTATCAACAATGTATTATTTGTTGAAGGTTTGCATCACAACTTACTTGGCGTTTCTCAACTATGTGATGAAGGTTTTAAAATTCTCTTCGAGCAAACTCATTGCACGGCATTTAGAAATAATAAAATTGCATTCATCGGTTTGATATGTGGAAACATTTATATTGTTGATCTTAATGATAAAAGTTCATTTAATGAAAAGTGCCTTATTACTTTGGATGATAATGCATATTTATGGCATCGTAAAGTGGGGCA
This sequence comes from Orobanche coerulescens, assembly GCA_033398695.1. Taxonomy (NCBI): domain Eukaryota; kingdom Viridiplantae; phylum Streptophyta; class Magnoliopsida; order Lamiales; family Orobanchaceae; genus Orobanche; species Orobanche coerulescens. The sequence continues at coordinate 187,252,896 of CM065801.1, forward strand.
TACATCTCTACCCATCATTTCTATTTTATCGAGACACGATCTTGTCCGTGGTTTACCAAAACTCAATTTGATTGGAAGCATTTGTGTGAATCATGCATAAAAGGGAAACATACTCGAGAATCTTTCAAACCAAAATTCGAGGTTTCCACTAGTCGTATACTTGAACTTGTGCATATAGATTTGATTGGACCATCTAGATATGTTAGTCTAAATGGTAAGCTTTATACTTTGGTCATTGTTGATGATTATTCCCGTTTTACTTGGGTTAGATTTATTGCTTATAAAGATGATACATTTTCCGAGTTTTCCAAATGGTGCCTTTTGGTGCAAAATGAGAAAAGTCTTTCTATAATTTCAATTCGCACCGATCACGAAGGTGAATTTGATTGCACTCCGTTTGAGCTTTTATGTGACAAATATGGTATTAGTCACAATTTTTCGGCTCCAAGAACGCCTCAACAAAATGGGGATGTTGAAAGGAAAAATCGATCTTTGGAGGAAATGTCAAGGACTATGCTTAATGAATACTCTCTTCCACAATACTTTTGGGCCGAAGCAATTTTTACGGCATGTTATGTGATTAACCGAGTTCATGTTCGTAGAACTAACCTTAAAACTCCGTATGAATTATGGAAGGGCAAAAAGCCAAATATATCTTATTTCCATCCTTTTGGTTGCAATGTATTTATCCTAAATAATGGTAAGGATAACTTGGGAAAATTTGATGCTAAATCCGACTCCGGAATATTTCTTGGTTATGCTACAAATAGCAAAGCATATCGTGTTTATAACATTTGAACAGATAAAGTTGAAGAATCCATTCATGTTAAATTCAACGATATGATCTCACCCCCGAGAAAGGTAGAATATTTTGATGATGCAGGTATTTTTCCGGACTCTCATCCCTCAAACGAAATGGAGAAAATTTTGGAAATCTAAAAGAAGACAATCGAGAGTCTACCGAAAGATTGGAGGCACATCAAAGACCATCCAAAAGATCTTGTGATTGGAAACATTGAAGACGGTGTTCAAACTCGAAGGAGAACCACCGAATATATGGCTCATTATGCTTCCGTATCCGAAATAGTTCCCAAAAATATATCCGAGGCTCTTGATGATGAAAGTTGGATGATGGGAATGCAAGAGGAGCTTGTATTCATGCACAATAATGTATGGAATTTAGTTCCCGCTCCTAAAGATAAAACAATTATCGGAACTAAATGGGTGCACAAAATCAAGTGTGACGAAGACGGTTACCCAATTCGAAATAAATATCGTTTGGTCGCACAAGGGTATAATCAAGAGGAAGGCCTTGATTACGAAGAAAGTTTTTCTCCCGTGGCTCGACTCGAAGCCATCCGTTTGTTATGTGCATTTTCCGCTCACAAAAAGATCAAACTACTTCAAATGGATGTGAAAAGAGCATTCTTGAATGGCTACATTCAAGAAGAAGTCTATGTCAAGCAACCTCCCGGTTTTGAAGATCATCAATTTCCGGATCATGTCTACAAGCTCAACAAGGAACTCTACGGGTTGAAACAAGCACCCCGAGCATGGTATGGTCGTTTAAGTCAATTTTTAATTACAAATGATTATAAAGGAGGTAAAGTCGATAATACCCTGTTTGTGAAAATATTGAATAATGATATACTTGTTTGCCAAATCTATGTTGATGACATTGTTTTTGGAGCTACTAACGAATCATTGTGCCAAGACTTCTCTAATCTTATGAAGGGAGAGTTCGAAATGAGTATGATGGGAGAATTAACGTTCTTCCTTGGGCTTCAAATCAAGCAATGCGAAAATGGAATCTTTATTCATCAAACAAAGTACTCAAACGATCTCCTAAAGAAATTCAAAATGGAGAGTAGCAAAGTGATTTCAACGCCAATGTCCTCATCATTAAAGCTTGAAAAAGATGAAAATGGCAAATCCGTAGATCAAAAATTATATCGAGGTATGATCGGATCTTTGCTATATTTGACTGCGTCTAGGCCAAACATAATATTTGCTACATGCTTATGTGCTCAATTCCAAGCTAATCCTAAGGAATCACATTTAATTGCTTGTAAACGCATTTTTCGTTACTTGAATGGGATCATCGGACTAGGTTTATGGTATCCCTCTTGCTTGGACTTTAATTTGATTGCATATAGTGACGTCGATTTTGGCGGATGCAAAACTGATAAAAAGAGTACTAGTGGTACATGTCATTTCATCGGTTCATGCTTAATATCTTGGGGAAGTAAAAAGCAAACCAGTGTAGCGTTGTCTACAGCTGAGGCCGAATACGTTGCTGCAGGGAGTGCCTGTGCTCCGGTACTATGGATTAAAAATCAACTCCGCGACTATGGCATTTATTTTGAATATACCCCTATATTATGTGATAATACTAGTGCTATTAATTTGAGTAAAAATCCCGTGTTGCATAGTAGAACTAAGCATATAGATATTAGACATCATTTTTTACACGATCATGTGCAAAAGAAAGATATCTGCTTAATTTTTGTCGGGACGAAGGACCAACTTGCTGATATATTTACGAAACCTCTTCCCGAGAAATCATTTAATAATATTCGTCTGCAACTCGGTATGGGACATCTAGATAATTTTTGAAATTAGTTTTCTACTCGAGAGATCAATATCTTTGAAACGTTCCATTCGCTAGCGCGCGCTAGCTTCATTCTTTTAACGCGCGCTAAATTTTGTCTTCGCTAGCGTACGCTAGTCCCTTATCACTTGTGTGCGCTAATTAAAATCTTCTCATATGCTACTGGACAGTCCAGTGAGCTACCCATATATTCTTAACGTACGCTAATTATACACCCTTTGCGTACGCTAATTAAACCGGCTTAGCTCACTATATAAACCCTGTTCAGCCCAGAAACATTCCCATCATTTCATAACGTACGCAAACACTCCAGATCCCCTTTCAGCAAGAACCCTAGCCGTAAAACCGACTCATTCAAATCCCGATTCCTTCTTCAATCTTTCAATTCCTTTCATATTTATGTCGAGCAAGGGCCGCAAAGCTATGGAGAAGACTTACAGAAATGCAAAACGACCTTGCGAGCCAGAATACGACACATCCCGCTTCGTGCCATATACCGCGTCGAAGGTCTTTTCTGAAATTCTTCCTCAGGAACAATTGACGGATTGTTACTTCTTCAATTTTCCAAGCCTGGAACGGGCGAATGTTGTCATCTCTAATTTTTTCTCCTCTGTTGGTATTGCTCGCTTTGTTGAATGTAAGGAACCTATCTTTCCCGAGCTTGTTCGTGAATTTTATGCGAACCTTCACATTGCTGAGAGTGAAGGTTCCTCATCTCTAGTTTTAGGGAGTTTGGTTGAAGGAACGGTAGTGAAAGTCTCTTCAGAGATTTTGTCTCAACTTTTTGGTTTGCCGTCCGATGGTTTTTCGTGTTCTGGGAATTCGATCACTGAGGAGTCTGGAGTTAGGGAGATTGTTGTCAAGGAATTTCTGAGTTCGAAAGTCGTAATCGACATCACCGACGAGGCTTTTGAGAACAACTATTTCGGGATTAACATTCGACTTCTTTTGGTTGCACTCACAAAATGCATAATGCCCAAAGTTAACACGCAGCATAAGTTAGTCGGAGTCGATAAACATGTTGTGTACCGAGTGCTAAACGATGACAAAGTTGATTTTGCCGCGATTGTCACAAGTTGGATGAAAGTTAAGGGCGACCTATTTCGGTCGAAGAATTACGCTTCACGGTCCCGCAAGGCTGGAATGCCGTATGGTTCCATCCTAACGGTGATCTTCAAATTTCATCACGTGGACTTGACTAAGACAAAGCCGTTCCATTTCACTCGGCCATGAAATCTCGGATTACTTGCTCAAAGCCATGTACTATGTCCGAATGATCAACCAAGGCTGGATCCTCTTTCCATATCATCATGAAGACGACCAAATGGAGAAAGGGACTCATATGCCGACATCGGAAGAGCGATTCACTCGATGAGGACCTCACACCCTTCGGTAAATGCAAACTGGAGAATTCGTGAGGAAGCCCACTTCTAAGGGAAAGCGTCCGATGCGAGAGACTCTTACCGAGGAAGAGGAGAGTGACCTCATCTCACGGATGCGCAGCATCGAGACTTCACAAATGAAGATCCGTGAAGACGTTCGTTCTCTTCGCTCCGAAGTTCAAGGAGTGCGCGGGCTGCTTGAAGACTTCATTCGCTTCACTCATCCATCATTCCTGCTTCCACCGTCCTCATCCGAGCACGCACCCTAGTTTTAGGACATTGATTCTCGTTGTAGAGACTTTTCTTTCATATGTTTTTGATGTCTCGTGCCTTGGATATTTATCTGTAATGCTTGAACTATTTTCAATGAAATACGCATTTCTCTTCGTTTGGTTTTTATGTAGTTTGGCGTTTGTTAATTATGTGTTTTCGTTTTGACAAATGGCATTTGGTTGGTATCATGTTTTATATGCAACAACACAGGGGGAGTCCTTTTTGTTTATGTCCAAATGGGTGAGAAACACTCCAAAAACCGGACCGTACTAACATATCGAACAAGTTACCTTGATTCGAAATTTTTTACACCGTTTTTGCAGGTATATATTAAATGTTTTGACATCATCAAAAAAGGGGAGATTGTTGACTCAAAGTATTTTGATGATGATTGTATTCAAAACATTTAACAAAATCTATCCCATCGAGTTGCTACATTGAAGGAAAATCATGTTCTTAGCGCACGCTACAGTCTGTATGGTAGCGCACGCTATCAAGGGAAAAGTCACCTGCAGTCAGGCAAGTAATCTGCAGCCTAGTGGAGTCACCTGATGGATAGCGCGCGCAAAATACAAAATATCAGCGCATGCTAAGCTGTTAATCTTAGCGCACGCTATCATCTATTTATAGCGCACGCTATCGCACTCAAGGCAGAGAGACAGTAAGGTCTGGACAGAAAAAGGAAAAGCATTTGCGCACGCTACGGAGGTACACTTACGTACGCTATTACAAGGTTTTAGCACACGTTACATGTCAAACCTTGCGCACGCTACCAGAAATCATGTTGGTAGTCCAGTAGGATTTGGACTCAAATCAAGGAAGCTATTACGTACGCTAAAATGTACATTATTTGGAAAAGTTGTAGCGTACGCTACAATACATGTGTTAGCGCACGCTAAGCGTTCAAACTCCTACCGTTAGTCAACTTATCCGTTGGAACGCAAACGTCAAAAAGGAGATCCGTAAAATCTGGAAGGCTAACATTAAATAATGTTAACGCACGCTAATGTATATATACTAGCGCACGCTACATACATTTTATCGGTTGGAAAAGAGACGTTGGGGAGACAAACCGACAAGTTTCAACAGTCAAAAGTGAAGACCTGTTGACCGACGATAACGCACGCTACAGAAGACCGACTAGCGCACGCTAGACGTATATTATGATCGTTGGTACAGTTTAATGACCGTTCAGATCAGTCAAGTCAAAGCTCGTTAGCGCACGCTATGAAGGACTACTAGCGCACGCTAATTAGACCTGGCAAAATAGGCCCAGGCCCGCGGGCCGGGCCAGCCCGCCCGTTTTTGGGCGGGCATTGGGCTTCATATTTTTGGCCCAAAAACCGGCCTTTTGGCCCGGCCAGTTGGCCCGCCCGTGAGGCCGGCCATGGTGGCCCGCCGCCCAGCTTTTTTTTTTTTTTTTTTATATTTATGTTATATGTAATTATAATATTTAAAATTTTTCCTTATTTGTTAGATTAGATTACATCTATATGTTAATTATTGATGTAGTTTTATTTTTTATGGGACTTTGTGATTACTTTGTAGTATCTCATATCAATAATAATATTATTTTATGATTTTTATAAGAAAGTAGTAGTGATAAATGAAATGATGATCAAATAAAAATATTTATATATTTGTCTTTTGATTGTGGTAGTGTAGTAAATAATATAATTATCAAATAAAAATAATTCTACATTTATTTAATTGATTGTGATAGTATAGTGAATAATATAATAATTACGGATCGAAAAATATTTCTATAATTATTCAGAAATAATATTTCACAAAAAAAAAAAGTCGAGGCCCGCGGGCCGGGCCGGGCCCGCCCGAGGCGGGCCACGGGCCTAATATTTTTGGCCCAAAAAAAATCGGGCCTTTTTGGCCCGGCCCAGATTTGGCCCGCCCGTTTTTTGCCCGGCCCGTTTGGGCCGAGCCCGCCCGTTTGCCAGGTCTAACGCTAATAAAACATTTTTCCGTATATGAAGAAGGACTTGATACTATAAAGACCCATAGGACTTGGGTATCTCATACACAACTTCACGCATTCAAGTATACAAGCAATCAAAGCATTCTTGAGCTCAGGTCTCTGTCTATTATTGCATTCTAAGTTTCGAGGAGAAAGATACAAAGAGTGATACACCTTGTAATATTTATTATACTTTGTATTCTTTCATTTGGTTGTGAGTGTTGCATCACTCATACAAGAGCATTAGAGAAACGAATTAAGAGTCACTAATCCAGTGTTATTAGGATCTTCGATCCGGGATTGTTAGGATTACAGTCCAATATTCGTAAGTAAGGATTATCTAGTTCCGGTAGAACACTAGATAAACAAAGTTTATTTTGAGAGTGGTTGTGCTTGGACCAATAGAAGACAAGCGGTTGTAACGGTTGTTGTACTCGGACCGATCGAAGACGAGTTAAGTGTGTGGTTATTCTTGAGCCAATAGAAAAAGAAGTCGGAGAGAGGACGTAGGCAAGTTTCCGAACCTCTATAAATCTTTGAGTCTTTTACTTTCCGCACTATTTTCTTTTATTCGCGAGAAAGTTCGATATTCTGTATTACCACTATTCAACCCCCCTTCTAGTGGTGAATTTATCTCTTCACGTCCGTCTTCTTGGCCCCCTTACTCTTAGAAAATATTTCATATTCTTAGACCTACAAGGCCCAAAAGAAATGAAAATTGCACCTTAATTTCCCCTTGTCTTCATTTGAGACTGGACAATCGTCAGTTTGTTCATTAGACTAGCTAAGTTACATGCAATATCATTGCAGTTGAAGTTCATGATAAGTTAGGCAAAGGAGTCACAAAGTGACCGCAGGATGAGGTCAGTTTGAAAGAGACATGCATATGAAAATGGAAGGCTTCTAATCTCTCAATAATCAAGATCATTCTGAGAGCATTGTCCCCAACTCTCTATCTCCTTCCTTCATCCTAGAGCCGAGCAATTGCTTTGATATCTCATATATAGCAATTTGACTATGCTCTCTGTAGAGCTTAGTCAGGTACACTAAGATGGCTCTCGAAGACATCTTCTTTTCATGGTCATGTTGTGTTAGGGTTTTACGAGTTGAAATACGCAGCGAAAATAAATTTAATTTGTAAAACCCATCCAATGATCCATGTATATTATGAAAGATCGATGGTGGAGATAGTTACCTTGCGTTAAAGGTTGTTTGACCACCTCCAGACATTGAAAATTGTGAACGACCTCTATTGGTATCCACACAACAAACAAGTTACGAACGGGATCGGTGTGCTAGCTCTTATCTGCCTTCCGATTTTCAAAATCTAGAAGTGTTATGTGTATTTCGTTTTAGTTGTGCAAACTCAAAATCATATTTCTCTCTTGCCCCTTCTCACTACAGCCCTCTCTCCTATATAATATATGAAGGAATCTGATTCCTTCACAAGTCTTGGTCAACTAGGAGATAAGACATAGGGAATCAATTTCCATGTCTCATGGCCCCTTCTAGTCAAAAGGTGGAGGGGACAATATCAAGGAATTTGATTCCTTTGATATTGTGAGTATATATATATATACATATAAATAATAACAGATAAAAATGCCCGTCGAGTTCGTTTAAGTGTGTGACCATGTAGGTTCATTTAAAATGGCAGTGAGCATAAAACAATTTTATCAAAGTCACAAATAAAAAGCGGCCCATATCTAGACATTATGATTACAGGATTTAAATGAATAATTCGATGGTCTAAATAAGTCTTGTTATAGACTAATATCAAATCATCTTGCCACACGATATCCCAATCAAGCATAAGACATGGTCAAGTCATCCTTATATAGCTAATTATATATTTCTTGATTTCTAGTTAAACTGTCCAATCAAATATATATCAATAACTCTTTATTGATAATATTTGAGCATGGCCATGCATTTACACAATTTAACATATCAAGGGCCCATGGATATCTCTCTCTAGTATGAGAGGGATAAGTCCCCTCTAGATACTCCCATCCCTCTGCATGATTCGTATTATATCCAACAACATACTTTATAGTCACCCGGTCAAAGATGATGTTTGTATGGTGTCAATACATGATACCAGTTATGTAGGAAACTGTAGTGCATTCGGTTTAAAGGACTTTAATATTACATAACATAATGAGAAATTCTTATGACGCGATCCATGAAGAATTCTCATGATGGGTCATATCCAATATCATGTTCCAAACATGTATTTATGATATGATATGATATTTCATATCCATGACTAGTAAAACATAGTCATCTATCACTCATCATACTAGTTTCAATAGAACTAGGGATATTGTAGAATAATATTCTTTTTATATGCTTTATCGAGTTTTACTATCAAGTCACAAAATTGATGATCGTTAAGCAGAATAATTATTCACGATATGTAATAATAAAAGCATAGAGATACTATTATTATTATGGACTAGAGCATTATTCCATCACGTTGAAGCTCATTAGTCATTGAGCCTAACATATATCCGCACACTCTTATGTTGTCTTTAACCCATTTATCATGGACGTTGACTTCTTCCTGATTGGCTTGAGTTATTGCATGAGCCTTTAGGATGTCCGCCTCCAATATGTACCCTAACATTTACATCAAGAGGACAATCTCAAGTTCTGCAGTCAGTTCATAAAGTTCGAACCAGTCAGGGTGTTCTTTTCGAGTAATATTGATATTGGAATCAACGTGATTTTTGAGTATGTTATTTGTTTAACTGCAGAGAATAATGCTAGAATTGTTAGTGATTGTTTAATTGTGATCCGAATGTTGGGATTCATTGCCTAAATCGAATGCCCAGCGGAAGCGGTAAAACAAAAATTAATTCGATCCGAATCCCTACATAGATCGATCGAGCTACGTATATACAAAAATAAAATGAAGCATAAGAAAGTACGAGAAAACATACCCTCATAATCCGTTGATTAAATGGTGATATCCGAGATAGCATTTCCCCAAGCTTTAGGCGATCTCCCTACGATTCTAATCCGCTCTAAGCTCTTGGATGATCCAACGCTGAAAGTACCGCGTCTCTACTTGCTACGCGCCGGAAAAATGAACGGAATGACTATACCTCGTTATCCTCCAAGGATACGGCTAGAACAAGGTTATAGGAGCTAACAAATGTAAATGTTACACTCTAAATGTATAACTCACAAACTCTCAATTATGTCTTAATTTTTCTCCAAGAAAAAACTCAAGAACATGAAGAACAATGTGTACACTTAGAGAAAACTATTTTCTCTCTTTCTCCTTTCCTTGTTGAACCGTGAAAGTAAGTACCAAAAGGAGTGAGATGGTCTTCACTTTTATTCTTCAACATGTCTCATCAAATCACCCTTTTTCAAATAAAAGAAATTTGATATCCCTTAAGGTCTTAAGTCTTCCATTATAAAAATGGAGACAAAAGACCAAGAGGAGTTAGGTGATGGGTGTAACACCCCCGATATATTCAGGAATATTACAGCGCCGTAAATCCTTTACATAAGGATTTACAAGGCTGAAAAATTGAACAGACATTAAGAAATACTAACGAATGGAAATATCAGAATTAAGATACAACAGTTTTGACCAAATACTGAAAGTACAATTTGTTCAACAGGGACTTAATAATACATCACCAAATTCAAATTCATCATAAATGACTTCGTACTCTAGTACTTATTGAAATAACCAATAAACAACAGACAAATGAACCCGGCCGAAACATCACTCTGCACCTTCGTCGTCATGCAGCTCCAGTGGTTGTTTTCCCGCTCTCCTGGATCCTGAACATAAACAAAATGTTCACCCCCGAAGGGGTTAGCACAACGATGCTAGTACAAGTACCACAACATATTATTCAACGTCACACGCAGAATAATAATAATGTAAATGATAAAATGTCAAACGAGTCTTCTTCTGCGCGAAACCCATACATAATATACACAACCGATAATCACAACATGATATCACAACATACACATGGTAATTCCGTCGATCCAGCGTTCACTGCCTAGAACCCACGATGATCCCGTCAGGCCAACCCGTGGTGGAAAAACCCGTCCGATGATCCAGCGAACGCTAGCATAGATCCCCCGATGATCCTGTCGGACCAACACGAGGTGGACATACAACAACGACATACATGCACGACAATATGTATAACATCAATACATAAAACAATTAAGGTACTTGCCTCGATGTGAAGACAAGACAAATACTTCCACGAAAATGAACACTCGAAGGTCGTCCTCCTCAATCAATCACGTAACAAGATCAAACCTTAACAAAAGAAACGATATAGGATTTATCTCACGTCGTACGAATGTTTAAAAATTCGATTTACGGCCAAAAGTTCATAAAATGTAATCTGCCTGAACTGCTTAGCGCACGCTAAGTACTCTGTGTAGCGTGCGTTAAGTCTGCTCTATAGCGCACGCAACCAACAAAGCCTAGCGTACGCTAACTATGCATGGTCAGTACTTCACTGATCAGTCGACTGACTCGTCTGATGGCCTAGCGTACGTTACGTACCAAACGTAGCGTACGCTAACTCGTGCTCGATAGCGCACGTTAATCTTTGATAGCTTAGCGTGCGCTATCTGTGCATGGCAGTTTACTGCTGGGCAGTAAACTGTTCTCATCATGATCAAAACGATGAAATCTTCCGTGATAATTCATGTTACCTCCATGAATATCATGTTCATACGATTATGAATGATCTTACGGATAACAACAACTTCGGATTCAAGGATATGCATACCATTATAAAACCATATTCCATTTCGACTACAAATCTTCATATGATGATTCAAAAGGCTTAACGGTTGATATCAACACCTTTATATCCATCAAAATTATCATGCTGTAGTTGTTTAACATTCCATCTATACTAGATAAATCCTTCCATGATCAATCCCTTAGATTCATCTAACCATAATGATGTTAAAGTCAAGTCCATGATTGTTATGAAGTCATCTACTAGATTCGGATTACCAATGATAGAAGCTTCCTCTACTTGTTCAATGTAATAAGATTTTGAATCATGATGTTCATAATCAAGGTACTTAAGGCTTATTCATCTCAATATTCCAAACATGATGTACTTTGGATAATTCACTAATGAAAATCAATATCTCGTTAACATGATCATCCAATTCTTTAGAATCCAACTCTAAGTCTGGAGATAGGTTGAACATACCTTAATATGACGAAAATCACTGAACCGTAAGGTAGAATCCGACTCCGGTTGGTTGTATGCCACTCCAAGGTGCTATTCCACTTCAATGATCACTCACAAGTGATAACCAATATACAAAGACCAACAAGATGTGTTCTAAGTGTGTAGAAGGATTATTATAGCTCTCTGGCCTCTCAAGAATGAAGAATGGACGAATGAAATGTAAGCCAAAACGGGTTGTTGTCCCATTTATAATATTCTGCATTTTAACTAATTAGCGCACGCTACTAAGCTTTCCTTAGCGCGCGCTAATAAGAGTTGACTTCAAAACTGTCCAGGTTCGTCCGCGGGAATCTTATCCGGACCCATGTCCCGGCTGGCGCATGTGCTAGCCGTCCCGCTCAATAATTGAGTTCTTAGCGCACGCAACTCCTACATGCATAGCGTGCGCTAGTAGTAGCCCGATAGCGCGCGTTAAGCTACATTCTTAGCGTGCGCTATCACGAGTTTGCATGAGAAATTTTGCATGTTGTTATACTCATGTACAAAGATATCAATGCAAGAAATATCATACTCCAATAATCAAAACCACAAATCCGAATAATACAGGGTTTGAATACAGATGAAATACACCGTAATAAATCCGGATATTACATGGAGGGCCGGCCATCTAAAAGGAAAGGAAGAGTTCGGTCCGTTTCAGACTCTCGTGAGTCCAAATAGATAAACTCTAATTCCGTTCCAATATATTTATGTCAATTAATTAATCCAATTAATTAATCATGTCAAATACATAATAACATAATTAATTTCTCCAAGAAATAATTATATTCATGAATTAAATTAATCACCCAGTAATTTATTTAATTCATTAGGCTATAAATTAATTTATCCAATAAATCAATTTAGACATATAATGTCCCACTAATTTAGATATCCAATATATAATCTTCATAATGAGAGAATAAGCTCGATTCATTCTATCGTCAATCCTATTGCGCGACTCGGTAGGTCCGTCTCAGTCAGCAATGGGAGGAACCAAAGAGTAGTAGCACCACCTAGCCAGCCTGGTAGCCTACACTGTACCCCAACTGAGAACGAATGATTGGAATCATTCAAGAACCATTCTGTTGTGAATAACAGTATACGTATAAACCCTTCTTTCAAATGTCCCGATCAAGTTATAAGTTCATGGTCAGTCAAACCCTATCTGTGCTTCATGCTATGAATGAGTTAATGCAAATCGAGGTCATCGAGCTCTCGTGTATCCAATACATCTAGCTGCAATGCTTTGGCCAAAGACTTATGATCTCATCTACCAATAACCGCATAGGACATATAACCCATTCACAAATAGGAGAAAGAATTTTATCTTGGTATTCAGTAGGACCTGCTACTTGCCCGTCAAGACGCACGTCGAGGTTGACCCCCACCTTTCGATTTACAGGGTCGAACTACTCTAATGAAAATCTTAACGTCAGAAGCACATCCCTACCAAATCCTCAAGTCGAAGGTTCACGAATACCTATCACAACCTTTCGATTCCATCATTGACTGTCCCGGAGTGAAATCCGTGCGACGAATCGAGGGTGAGTCAGTTCGACTATTCTAATCCAATTAGCATACCTATAACGTGTGCTCCCACTAACCATTAGTGTTCGACAGGCACTCTCCATGTCAAAGAACACATCATACAAGTCTTCACATAAACTTAACGCCCAGTCAAGTTTCATCAACTTGCGAATGATTAAGTATTTGAGTTATAAACCTTTCCAGTGCCGACCCCCTTATCCAATAAGGAGTGGAATGTTTTTGCTCTCAAATACACAGACTAGTTTCTATATATATATTTACAAGTTATGAATGCTAGTAACTACCAGTAAATAAAGAAACATACATTTGCCTTATGATAATGAATTACATAATAACAAGTACAATGCCCTCACTCATACATCCCCTGAGTGGCATTCGAGGGCATACTCTTAACAATCTCACACTTGCACTCAATGCCACACACTATGGTATCTAATACCCATGTTCTCAAGATGACGCTCCAAGCTAATCTGAGGAAGTGGCTTGGTCAGTGGATCAGCGACGTTGTCGTCTAAGTCTACTCTTTGTAGCACAATGTATCCTTTGCGAACAAATTCTCTTATGAGATGATACTTCCTATCAATGTGTTTGGTGCTGTTGTGAAACCTCGGCTCCTTGGCCTGCGCTACAGCTCCGTCGTTGTCATTGTACAGCGGAACAGGCAGCTCAACACATGGTATCACTCGAAGTTCTCCCAGAAACTTCTTAATCCATAACCCTTCCTTAGAAGCCTCCGAGGCTGCTTGATACTCAGCCTGACAAGTGGAATCAGCAGTTGCACTTTGCTTGGCGCTATGCCAAGATATTGCTCCTCCATTAAGAGTAAATATGTAGCCAGAAGTAGACATCGAATCGTCTTTCTGTCCTTGGAAGTCCGAATCAGTGAAGCCCATCACATTCAGTTCTCCACCGCCATACATCATAACCATATCTCTAGTCCTTATCAAGTACTTGAGAATGTTCTTTACGGCAGTCCAATGTTCCCTACCTAGGTTTGCCTGAAACCTACTTACCATGCTCACAGCATGCGCAATGTCAGGTCTCGTACACAACATAGCATACATAAGGCTACCCACGGCCGAAGCATATGATATATTACTCATTTCCTTTCATAGTTCCTCACTATGAGGAGACATATTCAAGGTGAGTTTTATTCCATGTCGCGTCGGTAGGAACCCTCTTTTAGAATCATCCATCTTAAACTGCCTTAAGATTTTATCTATATAGAGGGCTTGAGAAATACCTATAGTTCTCTTCGCTCTATCCCGGTAGAGCCGAATACCAAGAATAATGGTTGCTTCTCCCAAGTCTTTTATAGAGAAATTACTCAAAAGCCAAGCTTTCACAGAACTGAGCATTCCCACATCATTTCCTATTAGTAGAATGTCGTCTACATATAGTACTAAGAATGCGATCTTGCTCCCACTAACCCTCTTGTATACAAAAGGTTCCTCTTCATTTTGCACGAAGTCAAACTCTTTGACCGCCTCGTCAAAATGAAGGTTCCAACTATGCGACGCTTGCTTCAGTCCATAAATGGAATGCTGAAGCTTGCACACTTTCTGAATATCGACCTCGGACATAAAGCCTTTAGGCTGCTCCATATAGATTTCCTCCTCGAGCAATCCATTAAGGAAAGCCATCTTTTCGTCCATTTGCCATATCTCATAATCGTGGTAGGTAGCTATAGCAAGAATCATGCGAATAGACTTAATCATAGCTACGGGTGAGAAGGTATCATGGTAATCGATCCCTTCCTTTTGGGTATAACCCTTTGCCACGAGCCTGTCCTTATAGGCGTCAACCTTGCCATCCCTATCAGTCTTCCTCTTGTAGATCCAATTGTTCCCAATAGGCACTATGCTCTCGAGGTGGTCTACTAGAGTCCAAATCTGATTGACATTCATCAAGTCTATCTCAGATTCCATAGCTTCACACCATTTCGCGGAGTCTACATCCACCATCGCTTGGTCATAGGTTGTTGGGTCGGTCTCTTGGCTATCACTTGGAACCTCATGGAGACCCAGCTCCTCCAAGTGCACAAGGCCATACCTCTCAGGTAAATGAGACACCCTACTAGACCTACGAGGTAGTTGTACTTGTGTTTCATAAGGTTCGGTTCTAATTTCTTACACATGTGTCTCCTGGGGAGTTTCATTGTATTCTTCCAAAGAAATACTTCTACTTGCTCCGCCTTCCTGAACGAACTCATATTCCAGGAAGTGTGCTTGCAAAGCAATAATGATCTTTCGATCTTTTGGGCATATAGAATAGATAACCCATCGTCCCAGATGGGAATCCAATGAAAATGTTCCTTCATGGACCTCGCTTCCAACTTGTCCACCTTAGTCTTCTTGACATATGCGGGATACCCCAAATCCTAATATAATTAAGACTTAGTTTCCTACCCTGTGGAGTTTTAGGAATGGATTTGGAAGGACATCTGTTCAAGATATAAGCGGTAGTCAGGAGTATATACCCCCACAGGTAAATCAGTAAGTCAGTATAGCCCAGCATGGAACGGACCATGTTCAACAAGGTCCGGTTCCTTCTTTCTGACACACCATTTAACTGAGGAGTACCTGGAGGTGTTAGTTGTGATACTATTCCATGTTCCTTTAGGAACTCGTCAAACTCCGTACTCTTATACTCAACACCTCGGTCCGACCGAAGTGCTTAGATACGATTTCCAGTTTGTTTCTCGACTAGGTCCTTAAATTCCTGGAATTTTTCAAAGGCCTCGGATTTATATTTCATTAAGTATACATAAGCATACCTAGTATGATCATCAGTAAACGTAATGAAATACTGATATCCATCATGTGCTGCTTCCAAAGCACCACATACGTTGGTATGGATTAATCCTAGTTTATCAGTGTCTCTTTCAAAAGTCCCTGTGAACGGGGACTTAGTTATTTTGCCTTTAAAGCAAGATTCACAAGTAGGAAAGGGATCCGGTCCCAATGGACCCATAAGTCCATCCTTTTCCATTTTGTAAACCTTAGTCTGACCAACATGACCAAGTCTAAGGTGCCATTTCAAAACTTGATTAGTTTCATCCCTACCACGCTTCCTAGTCATAGTATTTACAATGACTTTGTTACTGAGGTTTAGATGATATAATCCATTTAACAATGTAGTAGTGCCCACTAGTTTATTTCTAAAATAAATTTTGCAGGAACCATCACCAATGAAAAATGAAAAGCCTTTCCGATCCATGACTGGAATGGATACAATGTTTTTATGCCTCTTGGGCAGAACAAGTACATCTTCTAAAGTCATATTAAAACCAGATTCTAAACCCAAAAGAAGTGATCCTATGTCAGTTGCCTCAACACTATGCCCAATTCCGACAGTGATCATTACTTCCTCAGCTCCAAGCTTCCTACTTTGTTCCATATCCTGATTCACGGTACAAATATGAGAACTTGCACCAGAATCCAGTATCCATGAAGTAGAAAATACAGTAGCAGAAAAATTTGTTTCCAAAACTAAAAGTTCTGTACATGAAGGGCCATGAAGAATTAGACAGTCTCTAGCCCAGTGGCCCAGCTCACCGCATTTGAGACAAGCATCCTTCTTCTTGCTCTTCGGAACCATCGGGGCCTTGCCCTTACCCTTGAGGTCCATGACTTGTGGTCCCGTATGCTTCTTGGTCTTTTTCTTCTTATTCTTGGACCTCCGAGATCCAGAAGATATCACAAGGGCATATTCCTTCATCCACAGAGTCTTCATCTGAGACTGAGCGGTCACCAGTTTGTTCATTAGCCCTGCTAAGTTGCATGCAATCTCATTGCAGTTGAAATTCATAACAAACTGTGAGAAGGAATCAGGGAAAGACTATAGGATATCTGTCGTCATACCCATTTATGAGATGTTCTGTTGCTGTCTCTCTGAGTTGTTAGCGCACGCTAGTAACACCCCCAGATCGAACCGGGAATATTACACGCCGCAGAACCTCTCCTCGAGGATCCACCAGGCTAGACATCAAAACAACACATTACATTACATACCGACGAATCAAAATAACGAACCAATAGACCGATTTGGTCTTTCGACACTGACTTACAAATAAAAATACATAAACTCATCCAGACTCATACCCACGCAAGGGTAAAATAATTACCACCACAAACAATAAGACAGCGGAAAAGACAATACAATGGACTCCGACTAACTGAACCCAAAACTGGCCTTCGTGTGATTAGTATCATTCGTCTTTCATCATCCCTCGTACCGATCCTGTCTTGCCCCCAAAAACCTGCGTGTACCTGGACACAATACAGATATCCACCCCCCGATTACTCGGGGGTTAGCAAAACTCCACTGTTTCGCTAGTGCAAGTATAAAGTGCAAATACGAGCCATACACAACACATTCCGAGAATATAACGAAAGACTTCCCGAGATATATTTAGTTAAAAATAGTTCAAGTCTTGAAAGCAGAAACGAAGTAAGTAAGCATTTTGAAAATATCTCCAAATCTCGGGAGTTTTGAAAACATCAGAAATTGAAAAGTTCTTAATTCCTCGAAAGCCATTTAGGGTCACAGCCCCAAAGTTCATTTTCCAAAATACAAATCCGTTTAACAAAACACGGGGTCCACGACCCAACCGTTCTGGTCACAAAACACAGGGTCCACGACCCGGTCATCTACTTCAATTCACTTACAAGGACACATTACACATAACACATTATTCTAATGCCATTCTAGCCAAGCACCAAAACTCGATATATAATGTCTCTTGACCCCGAGCGTAAAGCATTGTGATACTCCGTACATATCACAATTAATTATCAAAACATCAACATCAATATCACAGAAACCACACTTGGTAACCCGTGGCCGTACCCATTAGTATCGGCCCCCAGAGGTCCCGTCGCACCATCCTCAGGTGGGAAACCACTTCCGCGGCCGTACCCATTAGTATCGGCCCCCAGAGGTCCCGTCGAACCATCCCCAGGTGGAAGAGCATCAACACACGCACCCAAGTCCACTTCCGTGGCCGTACCCATTAGTATCGGCCCCCAGAGGCCACATGCCATCCCCAGGTGGAAGAGTAACAACTCACCGATTTCAAAACTACAACTCTCAAAGGTCAAACACATAAAATATATATATAGTCGAGGTACCTTGATAGAATGGCCATATTATCCAACACGCACTCACGACCCAGAACTATATCAATTCACAAGGGAGCACAAGATTTCAACAGCACTGAATGACACAACCAATATCACACAACTCACATATTCATCCATAACCACGTGACTCCAAGCACATAATTTCACAAGAGAATTACACTTTACATTTACCTACACCATAATCATACATAATGACATCACACGAAAGTAAGGTGATCCTATACTCGTCACTAGCACACATATCCAACTAAGCATATTAATTCCCGACACACACGGTTCAGCTTTACGAAAACCATGATGGTAAATATACCGATTCTTTTAAAAAATGGTTATAGATATTTATTTAGCACATATCGACACTTAGAAACCATTATATCCACAAAACACGTAATGTATGGGCAAGATACTTGCCTCGAATAACCACAACGCAGAGAATCGGCCGAAGTAGGTTGGCACGAACCGACTACGAACTCACCGACTCCACCGAACGACAATCCGCAACAAAGAACTACAAACGAAAACAATAACAACGAAAATGAATTCCAAAGTACGACCCAAAGTCGATGAATTCAAAGAACAAATGACGAAAGTTCAAGCGTTTCCCCCAAAACGGCCAAGAACACGATTCGTTCCGTCAAAACCCGAAAACGGAATTCCAAGTTGAAATATGGATATACAATCCATAGAATATGTTTATCAACATCATTTAACCACAATCGATCCATCAAAAACGGATGAAAAACGAGATCGAGAACAAATCCCCCAAAAAGTCAATTTGAAGGAAATCAAGAAATATATCGATTCGACGAAGAACAATGGATTAAATGATGTTAAACACAATAATACTACCAAGATTAATCATACCCATCATGAATTAATCAACAACACGGAACGAATCGGACCAAAAATGCAAACACCCCCAAATTCACGAAATTAGGGTTCTAAGGAAGATTACCTTGATTCGCTGGATCAAAGGATGATAACGGATGATTGATTGATGATATGAACTCAAGAACTTCATGGATTTGTTGCTAAACAACATGGATCCATGGTAAGATCACCCTCAGTCGCGGAAGAGAAGGAGAATAAGGAGAAAAATGGCCAAAAACCCGTGTGCAGGACCATAAATAGGCTGCACAGTGTGCCGCGGCCCAGCGGGAGTGTGCCGCGGCACAGGGCCAAAAATGGCTCCCAGTGGTCGGCAGTGTGCCGCGGCCCGGCCGACGTGTGCCGCGGCCCACGGTGCGGCCTGCTCGGCCAGGAGCTGCCGAGCACTACCGGCCGTGACTCGGCCAGAAGCTGCCGAGCACTACCGGCCGTGACTCGGCCAGTGCCGGCCTGGGCCCAGACTGCCCGGCCATGACTCGGTCGGGGCCAACTCCGACGGCCCGAACGACCCCGAAACCCGAACCTGAATACGAATCGATGGTACGGTTACGACGTAATCGCAAAGACGAATCTAAGAGCTAAGATAACACACAATTCCGACCACCCGAAGGCTCGGAATTCAACAACGGAAGTAGTTACCCAAAACTTTGGGAAATTATAAAAATGGCCCAAAACGTCCGAAAATCACGATACGCGATCGAAACACCAAACCAAAGCTCGCAACATGAATAATAACATTAAATGAACTTACGAGAAACTCGAAACAATAGTTTCGGACGAGATTCGCAAGAATCGAACTCAAGTGCGGAAAAGTCGCTAAAAAGCTCGGAACTCAACAAAACGATACCGAAACGAACTCGGATGACAAAAAGTGCAGAATTAATCATTCTCGAAATGACGAAACGGTCATGAGCGAGTCGTCAAAATGGACTCCGTCTGAAAAATAATTTTACCGAAAAATCGAAAATTGCGGATATTACACGCCACGCTTTGCGGCTAGCGCGCGCTAAGGTTCCGTTGTTAGCGCACGCTAAGTGTTGTAGTTAGCGCGCGCTAACGGGTGGTGCAGAAATAGTCCAGAGGTCACTGGACTGGGTTCAGACATTGATCAGCGCACGCTATTTAGTATCATAGCGCGCGCTAGAGTGCGTTGGTAGCGCACGCTAAGGGGAGGATAGCGCACGCTACCTGGCAGTTCAGGGCAGTCCAGGAGCTACTGGACTGGGTCTGAAGTTCTCGTTAGCGCACGCTAACAGTGTATTTTTGGTTAGGAGTTTTGTTCGGTGCCGCGATAGCGCATGCTAACCTTAATGATTAGCGCACGCTAATTGTGTCCAGTATAAATACTGGACACCAGTCTAGAATCTGCATTTTTCTTCATTTCTTCTTCTTCCTCCGCGAGTTTGAGACGTGGCGACTAGGGTTCGCATCTGGGCTGATATTCTTCCATCCAAAGGTGTTTTAGAGTATCCTAGGTGATTATAACATCATCTAATCCATTGTTCTTTGCCGGATCTAGGTATTTTTCTTGAATACCTAGAGTTGACTTTTTGGAGTTTTGTTCTTGATTTTGTTTTCCATCCGGTATTGATAAACCGATTGTTGTTTAATAATGTTGTTAAACATATCCTATGGATTGTATATCCATATTTCGGGTTGGAATTCCATTTTCATGTTTTGACGGATCGATTCGTGTTCTTGGCGTTTTGGGGGAAGCCCTTGAACTTTCGTCGTTTGTTCTTTGGATTCAGCGACTTTAGGTCGTGCTATGGAATTCATTTTCATTGTTGTTATTGTTGTTCATAGTTTATTGTCATGGGTTAGCGCTCGGTGGAGTCGGCGGGATAGTAATCAGTTCGTGCCAACCTACTTCAATCGGTTCTTCACGTTTGTGGTTATTCGAGGCAAGTACCTTGTCTATACAATTCTTGTTTTATGGATATGATAATTAGTGATTGTTTCCTTGTATTTATTTGATCGTTTGAATTTCACTTTCAAAGATTCGGTTAGCCTTGTTAAAGGCCCTCTTCGAAACGCGTGTGTTTTGTGGACATTGTGTTCGTGGATGGTTACGTGAATTACTATGAATACACTTGGTGTTGTCGTTCTGCTTTGATAATATATATATATATATATATATATTTATATATATATATGTATATATTGTCTCATATCGGTGCGTTGTGATTTGACCATTACGTCGTGCATTGTGTTTGTTGCCGTTGAATGAATTACTTGGATATTATTGATGTGACATGTTATTTGTGTGAATGTGTGGATATGGTTGAAGGTCTACGGTGACACATGGCATGTGATCATGTGGTCAGGATACAACAAGCGATTGATCCAATCGTGAGAGCCTAAGATAATCTATGGTGACACATGGCTTATGATCATGTGGTCAGGATGCAACAAGTGATTGATCCAACCATGAGATATGGTGTGTGATTTGTTTCACTAGCCAGCTCGGGAGGGTCCTTAGAGGCCTCGAGTGGGATTTGTGCCTTTGTCCCGATCCTAGGCGATGCGTGTGCGTGATTTGTTTATGATTGTGGTCAGTTCGGGAGGGTACTTAAAGGCCTCGAGTGGGATTTGTGGCTTCATCCCGGTCCTAGACGATGCTTGTATGTGATTATGTTGTGTTGATTTTATGTCCGTTGAGGACCCCTGATGTGGGCTCTGGCCCTGTGAATTGTTGTTGGTTTTATTTTGTAAAAACAAAAACCTTTGGGCTGTGACCCCTATTGATTTTGGAAAGAGAAGGATTCGATAATCCTAAATTGTTTTCTACTCAAACTCCCGATGGCTTATTAAACCATTTTGTAAATTATTTTCTCCTAGATTGTGATCTTTTGGTTTTGGAACGTTTTACCCAAACTCTTGCCTCGGGAAGTGTTTGTTTTGTTGTATTTGAATCTTTGAAGATTTCTGGTTATTATTGTTCTTGGAACTTTAATTGTATGGCTCGTATTTGCACTTTGTACTTGCACTAGCAAAATAGTGGAATTTTGCTAACCCCCGAGTAATCGGGGGGTGGATGTCTGTATTGCATTCAGGTTTTGGAGCATAGCACAGGGTCGGCATGAAGGATGATGAAAGATGAACGATACTAATCACACGAGGACCCGTACGATGTCATATTGGCTTAATTGTATTTTATTTCCGCTGCAGTATTCTTTCCCCGTTGTACGGGAGTGTGTTGTATTCGACCCCTGCGTGGGCATGTATTGTGATTGAGTTGTATATATTTATTGAAAGACCAAATCGGTCTACTGAGTTATTTTAGCCTTAAAGGTATTGTTGAGATGTTTAATGTTGTTACCAGCCTGGTAGATCCTTGAGGAAAGGTTCTATGACGTGTAATATCCCTGAGCGGATTGGGGGTGTTACATAAATAGTATCAGAGATTAGGTTGTGGAAACCTAGGCTGTCGGGTTTAGTGGTGTCTGTTGAGTTTTTGTCTCGTCAGATTTTGTCTGACTGAGTCGTGTCACGATGCGTCGTCTGAGTTGGTTGGTCGTGATTAGTATCGTGGGGTGATCATCATCTTCGTGCGACCTGTGGATGTTGATAAGTGTCAGTTTTGTACACTTATCCATGGTCTGTATCGATAAAATTCACCCATAATTGAGCTAGTCTTCTCGTTTTATGCTTTTAATTAATTAGTTATAATATTTTTATCGGATGATGATCGGATTAAATAACTGATTTACTCAAGAAATAACATGTTTATTAAATATTATCTTTGTTGAATTTTGATATATTCATGTTGTAGGTCTTTCCGAGACGAATTCGGCAGTCTTTCCGGATTCCAAATCAGAGTTATATATCAAAAGTTATCATCCGAAGAAGATATGGGGCAAAAACGCAAAGTCTGAGAAATTATGGGCTGAAAACGTAACTATCAAAGCTTCAAGTGAGCAAATTTATGAAGCCACGTTACGGCCGTAACATTCAGTAGTAACGTCCTTAATTCACCCTCGTTCCGGCCTTAACTCCTGAATGTTACGGCCGTAACTCTTGATAGATTGTTATGATTTGTCTAATTTTTTATACTTTTTGTGTATTATTGAGGGATGGCTGGCATTGATCCGATCTAATGTAATAATGCTGGAGTTTTGGAGCTATTAGATGACTTTAGGTGTATAAATAGACCCCTTAGATCCTTCATCATTGATCATTCATCTTATAATTTTCCATTTTTTGTAAACTTTTCTTTTTGTGTGAAGAACACACTTGTGTTCTTGAGTGATATTTGTAAGTGTGGTATAGAATATGTTGTTCAGAGAGTTTATTGCTTCTATCTCCTTTATCTACTAAGGGAGTTAGGATCAATTCTTTCTCTTGATTCAACTAATAATGACCATCAAAGCTTGTAATATGTATAATAAACCCTTCATGGGCCAAGTTACCTTTAGTTGGGATTATAAACAAGGTTAGTCATGTTATTTATGTTTGTATAAAAGATCTATTGTGAATTACTT
Source organism: Orobanche coerulescens (assembly GCA_033398695.1). Lineage (NCBI taxonomy): Eukaryota > Viridiplantae > Streptophyta > Magnoliopsida > Lamiales > Orobanchaceae > Orobanche > Orobanche coerulescens. Next base: position 187,276,441 of record CM065801.1, read on the forward strand.
ATTATTTTGTGTGATTTTCATTGTTTTAACAATCTTTATTTATTTGGCCAATAAATGACGATATTTATGGTCTTCATATGTTTCGAAAGAAAATATGTTTGATTAGATCAAATGATCTTCACTCTAAGTTGTTCTAGGGGATAGAAATATACCTCTAGTCCTTAGATGATTCTTTGAGTTATTTTTATAAATCCTAATGCTATGTATTGAAGCCAATCAACATAGAAATATAGTGGATTGATTCAATATGTAAGGGGCGTTTTATAGTTCGAAAGAGAAATTGTCTTTTTAAGGAAAATCGAATCTACACAACATAATAAGTAAATTTATTTTATGATCTCCTATACATCTTTTATAACTAATGACGAACTAAGTTTGTAATCCCAACTATTTCAATTCATCGTTTAATCAATCTATTATTATTACTATTTTTTTTATAAGTTTAGAACTATTATTGCATTATCTTTGCAATTATTAAACCAAACTTTTTAATTGTGTGTTTCACTTATCTAAGTATCTATAAAAATATACTAATAGTGTATAATTCGAATTATAACCAAACTTCCTTGTGGGATCGATAAACCGGACTCAAGAAGTCCACTTTACTACTTGATACGATATCGTGCACTTGCGATAGTTACACTAAAAACGTGTCAAGTTTTTGGCGCCGTTGCCGGGGAAGTATAAGTTATATTTGAAATCTTACATTGTAAACTATTTTTATAGGTACAAATTTCTCGACATTGTAACTTAAGTACTAAATTGTGTTTGTCCGGTCAAGTGGCGGATAACGGTACTCCGTGACTATTAAATTCAGATTTTTCAGTTTCCCACAACAACTGATATTTGTAGATATTTTCTTCAAATATTTTCATTGTCTTTTTATTTTATTTTTTTTTGTCATGGAAGAAACGTTGTATAAAATTGAAAAAAGATTTCCCTTTCTAAGCAAAAATGCAATTTTAAAAATTTACAAGGCAAGGCTTGAAAGGATGAGGTTTCTTATGAATAAAAGCATACCTTTTGACATCAGATTCATAATTGAAGCCAAAGTAAGAATAGAGGGTGAATTCATAGAAACACCGACTAGATTTTTACCAGGGCTAGGAAAAAGTTCATATGCCAAGAAACGACGAGCAAAGAGGATAGCTGTTTGCTATAAATGTGCTAGATGGAACTGTAATTTAAAATGTCGATCTTTAGGAATTCCATCTACAAACAGAGAAGATAAAATTCAGTTCATTAAAGATGGTCTGAATAAGGAGAATTTAGATGATATCGAAATTTCTCTTGACACGCATCCTAGTGGACTCGTACATTACGGAATTTGATGTTTGTGGAATAAATTCCAACCAGAATATGAACAACGTCTTGGGAATCTGACGTTAAAAGACCCTGTTTGCCAATTTGTAAGAAAATTGGATGGGAAGCTTCTCCTCGACTCATAGAAGGCGTTTAGGCCATTTCTGAACATAAAATCAGAGGAAGATGTGAGCCATAATCACAACTACTGTACATACGCGTAAGTATCTTTTATTTTTGTCGTGTGGTGAGATTTTCTGAATAAAAAATGTGATACGCGATAAATGCTTTCATTATTCTATTGAGTAGTTGAAGCACAATCAAACACAATCACAAACTTGTTAAATAATTTTTACCTTCTTTTTCTTCTATAAATAAACTTTCTACTAGTTTCTTTCATCATCCCTCAAACTTGCACTTTTCTTTGTTTCTCTCTAAAAAAAAATTCTTTTCAAAAATGGAGTCATCATCTTCAACAAAAAAATTTAGCACAGTCTGCATTTTTGGTGGAGCTAGTTATGGAAAAGAGGCATGCTTTGCTGAAGCAGCCCACAACTTGGGTCGTACCTTAGGAGAAAAATGCATTCATGTAGTTTACGTAGGAGGAAGTCTAGGATTAATGGGACGAGCTGCTGCTTCTGCCTATATGGAAGGAGTAAGAGTGTTGGGAATAATCCCAAAACCTCTGGCTGAAAGTAAAATCACCGGGTCAACTATTGGAGATGAGTTTAGATCTGTGAATATGCAAGATCGCATAACTCACATGATAAATAATTCTGGCGCCTTTATCACCCTTCCCGGTGGTTTTGGCACCCTTGAGGAACTTTTTCATGTGGTTACCAGAGCCCATCTAAATGTTCATCAAAAACCAATAGGTGTGCTTAATGTCAATGGTTTATTTGATGGTTTACTGTCTTTCATCGACTACTCTGCTGAAAAGGGTTTTATTTCCGAGCGTGCTAAACGAATCATAGTCATTGCAACAACACCAGATGAACTAATCAAAAAACTCAATGAATTTGTTCCTCAACCAGATCCAGCTCTAGCTAAAATTGTCTGGGTAGAAGATTTTACCGTGAGAAAACGAAAAGTGGATTCATTCCTCTCCCTTTGATAACCCATGTCAGACCTCTTGTATTTTTACTTTCTGTCGTGTGTAATAATCGTGCTAAATGGTGGCAGCTTAAGGAGTTTCTTCTTGATCTCTTGACGCGCATCTATTCACGATTTATGTATTGTTATTTTATTACTGTAATTTTTATTGTGTGTTTTTTATAAAAACTTTGATGGCAGCGTAAGGCGACTCTGCGGACTTTCTTGATGCGCATCTTAAAAATTGTGTTATACTTACGAGTATATTTTATTTTCTTTTGTTGTGTGCCTCGTATATTTATTCTCTTGCAGATTCTAAAAGGCGTTAGCTCAGACATCAACTTTCTTAACATGGAGTATTCTGTTTTTCTGCATTAATTTTTATTTTATTTTATTTTATTTTTTTTAAAAAAACTGAGGACAGTTTTATTTTCAAGTTTGGGGGTGGTTTGTTTTAGTATTTTGGTGTGTTTTGATTGATTTGGTTATTTGTCTTAATTTTTTTTTTATTATATATATATTTATAGTATTTTGATTTATGAGATTTCTAGATCTGGCCATAATGCCAATAAATTAGCTATATACAAGTTTCTAAAAATCGTTTTAACCGGTTAAAAAAATTATATATTCCAAAAAAAATTTGAGCCTTAATCTCTCTTTCCAAGCCTTGTAATTATCATATAAAATCGAGTCATTCGTTACCTTGAGAAAAGAAGAATCAATCAGTTGATGAAAAATAGAACTGAAATTTACTTAATTTGTGGAGTTTTTGATTTTTCATGCTTAACTAAAAAATGATTTTCTGCAAAAATTCTATTCCCTAAAAAAAAATAAGTCATTGGTGAAAAGAGCTACACATTAGCAAATAACGGTGTGAAATCTATCACCTAAAAAAATGACGAACAGGAGAAGTGTTGAGCAGCAACAGCTGCCTAATTTTGGAAGTCTTAAATTTTGCGAAAAATAAAGGACTAACCATTGTTGGTGCGTAGCTGCCGTCTCAGAAAAATTGGTGAAAAGAGCTACACGTTAGCAAATAACGGTGTGAAAGCTATCACCTTTTTACGAAAAAAAATAATGAGATAGAAATAGTGTTAGTGAAAATATCTACACGTTAGCAAATAACAGTGTAAAAGCTATCACTAAAAGGGATGTAGTTTATGAGCAGATTTGAATTAATTAGCAGCTGAATTTCAATACACTCAATTTTGTGAAAATCACAATATTTGATGACGCCAATAAAATTCTTCTTCATATTGAGTCGAAAAATAAACGAGTGATCGAGAGCAACCATTGAAGGGAGTCGTGTGTATCACGAGTGGGAAAGTAATAATCAGCCTTTTGGGGGGGAAACCTTGCATTTTGGAATTATAAAATAAAAACCGTGTTTTAACTTCAAAATCATTTGTAGATTTATTTTGAATCTTGATTCATTTATATCTACTGTATAAGTTGGTTGTTGTGTATTAATGGCATTTTGATCTCCTTTTCTCTTTTTATATTTTAATTTTTGTGTGTATTATTAGTTTTGTGTTTTATTTTTATTTTTATTTTTGGAGTGTGATTAATAAAGAGTCTTGCTCGGGACTAGCAAGAATTCAAGTTTGGGGGTGTGATAAGTGTCAGTTTTGTACACTTATCCATGGTCTGTATCGATAAAATTCACCCATAATTGAGCTAGTCTTCTCGTTTTTTGCTTTTAATTAATTAGTTTTAATAATTTTATTTTTATCGGATGATGATCGGATTAAATAACTAATTTACTCAAGAAATATCATGTTTATTAAATATTCTCTTTGTTGAATTTTGATATATTCATGTTGTAGGGCTTTCCGAGACGAATTCGGCAGTCTTTCCGGATTCAAAATCAGAGTTATATATCAAAAGTTATCATCCGAAGAAGATGCAGGGCAAAAACGCAAAGTCGAGAAATTGCAGTGCAACGTAACTATCAAAGCTTCAAGTGAGCAAATTTACGAAGCCACGTTACGGCCGTAACATTCGGGAGTTACCTTAGTAAGTCACCTAGTTACGCCGTAACTCCCGAATGTTACGGCGTAACTCTTGACAGATTGTTATGATTTGTCTAATTTTTATACTTTTGTGTATTATTGAGGGGATGGTGGCATTGATCGATCTAATGTAATAATTTGGAGTTTTGGAGCTATTAGATGACTTTAGGTGTATAAATAGACCCCTTAGATCCTTCATCATTGATCATTCATCTTATAATTTTCCATTTTTTGTAAACTTTTCTTTTTGTGTGAAGAACACACTTGTGTTCTTGAGTGATATTTGTAAGTGTGGTATAGCATATGTTGTTCAGAGAGTTTATTGCTTCTATCTCCTTTATCTACTAATGGAGTTAGGATCAATTCTTTCTCTTGATTCAACTTGTAATATGTATAATAAACCCTTCATGGGCTAAGTTACCTTTAGTTGGGATTATAAACAAGGTTAGTCATGTTATTTATGTTTGTATAAAAGATCTGTTGTGAATTACTTATTATTGTGTGTGATTTTCATTGTTTTAACAATCTTTATTTATTTGGCCAATAAATGACGATATTTATGGTCTTCATATGTTTCGAAAGAAAATATGTTTGATTAGATCAAATGATCTTCACTCTAAGTTGTTCTAGGGGATAGAAATATACCTCTAGTCCTTAGATGATTCTTTGAGTTATTTTCATAAATCCTAATGCTATGTATTGAAGTCAATCAACATAGAAATATAGTGGATTGATTTAATATGTAAGGGGCGTTTTATAGTTCGAAAGAGAAACCGTCTTTTTAAGGAAAATCGAATCTACACAACATAATAAGTAAATTCATTTTATGATCTCCTATACATCTTTTATAACTAATGACGAACTAAGTTTGTAATCTCAACTATTTCAATTCATCGTTTAATTAATCTATTATTATTACTATTTTTTTTTTATAAGTTTAGAACTATTATTGTATTATCTTTGCAATTATTAAACCAAACTTTTTAATTGTGTGTTTCACTTATCTAAGTATCTATAAAAATAGACTAATAGTGTATAATTCGAATTATAACCAAACTTCCTTGTGGGATCGATAAACCGGACTCAAACAGTCCACTTTACTACTTGATACGATATCGTGCACTTGCGATAGTTACACTAAAAACGTGTCAGATGTAAGTCTCCCTTCTTTGTGATTGTGCCTCGTCTGATGCGAGCTACTGGTATGATTATGCGTTAAGTGATGGAATCTTTATGCAAATTCTTGGTTTCATGATGCCTTTATGTGACTCCCATATTTCGTTTATATGAGGAGTGTTGTCATTATTTATGTCCCTTTGACTGTGATATTCAACTGTTGTTTCCGGTAAAAGACATGTGTTTTCTTGGTTTTGAACGAGTTGATGTGTGTATTGTGATGTATGTAAGTGAATGTCGATACGTGTGAGTTTTTAGGCATTCTAGCCTAATAGATTTTCGAAAACCTTGAGTATCTTAGAAAATAAAATTCGAGACATACTTTTAAATGGATTGTATTTTCGAGGCGCCTACTAGCGCAACTACCTGTTTCAAATTTTTCTACCTTGAGGACCAAAATATATTTTTTTTATTATTCCAGTAATTTTGGAAATGCTTTGCTTAGACCCGAGGGTCGAATATTTCTGAAAGTCTTTCGTTAAAAGAAAGTGTCCTCATTTTTACCAAACGCATGATGGTTTTCAAAGTCTCGACAATGATGTTTGTTCAACTTTTTGAAAGGTGATACTCAAGATCAACTAGTGTTTCCAAAATCATTTTTTTTTCAAAGGTGGTTTTCGTTTTCAAAACCTATCGTTCCTGTTTACGGTCCGGGAATGTACGTATAATGTTCGCACTTTCGTTAGGGTGTTAACCCCCGAGTTGTGATTGAATTGGTGGTGTAAGCGCTGAGTCATTCGCCACGCAATTGTTGTATTAGCCCTCGGTGAGAGGTGTGATGTTGATCTGTAACGTTGTCATTTCGTGGTGATTTGCGTGCTATCGCACATGTGCGAGCTGTTAAAGCTTGGGTTTGTACGTTTGTGTAAACGTGTGATTGTTCATGATGTTTTGTGATTATGTGTTGGTTATCGTTCGGGCCGTTGAGATCGCCGAACGGTGCCGTCGTTGCTGTGATGTTGATATGTGTGTTGCCTTATGATAATAATCATCGTATGTGTTGCGTGTTATTATTTTCTATTGTGCTGAGTTGGCATCTACGGTTTGTTGTTTTGCGATGTTATATATATTCCATTGTACCTAGCAGTTGTATTTTCGGTATGCCGAGCTGAGGTTTTTCGATCGTTGTTGTTCGATTGTTGTTGTTTGATCGTTGTTGATCGATCATTGCTTTTTGATCGTTGTTGTTCGATCATTATTGTTTGATCATTGTCGCTCGATCATTGTTGTTCGATCATTATTGTTCAAGCATGGTTGTCCGATTGTTGTTGCCTGATCTCGTACCGCGAAGAATTGTCGTTCAACGTTAGTCAGCTGCTTCGAGTGTGGCCAGATGGGTCACCGAGCCGTGCATTGCGAGACGGCAGCTGAGGGTTTTTGAGTATTTCGGCGTAGTCCGAATTGTTTGTGATTGCCCTTGTGGATAGTTTTGTGTTTACTTTCTGTTTTCTCGACTGTGCATGTTTTCTTGTAATAGGTACTTTGTATTTTGTGATTGTTCGGATAATCGACTCGATTGTATTATCTATTTGATGACGCTTGTCACTTGTTGATTTATTATGTCTCTACCGGTGGCGTTGTGTTGGTCGTCGTGGAGCGTGTTTTCACGCCGTATACTCCTTTGCGTTGCTTGTAACGTTTCGCCAATGAGCGAAAGTTACGCATTTATTGTGTATCTCGTTGAGTTTTCCTGGCGGGATATTGCTTCTCCCTACTTGTTTTAAGTTTCGGGACGAAACTTCTTTTAAGGAATGTAGTATGAAATACCCGCGATTTCGATTTCCGGTCATTTCTTTTTTTTCTGCGGAAGTCCGTTTTGGTGACTCGCTCATGACCGTTTCATCATTCCGAGAATGATTAATTCTGCACTTTTTGTCATCCGAGTTTATTTCGGTGTCGTTTTGTTGAGTTCCGTGTTCTTAAGCAGCTTTTCCGCACATGAGCTCGATTCTAGCGAATCTCGTCTGAAACTGTTGTTTTGAGTTTCCCGTAAGTCCGTTTAACTTTGTTAGACGTGTTTTGAACTTCGGTTTGGTTATTCGATCACGTATCGAGATTTTCGGGCGTTTTGGGCCATTTTGTAATTTTCCAAAGTTGTGGGTATCTGTCGCCATACCCATTTCTGAGATGTTCTGTTGCTGTCTCTCTGAGTCGTTAGCGCATGCTACACTTTGTGGCTAGCGCGTGCTAAGGTTCCGTAGTTAGCGCACGCTAAGTGTTGTAGTTAGCGCGCCGGGTGGTGCAGAAACAGTCCAGAGGCCACTGGACTGGGTTCAGACGTTGATCAGCGCACGCTATTTGGTATCATAGCGCGCGCTAGAGTGCGTTGGTAGCGCATGCTACCTGGCAGTTCAGGGCAGTCCAGGAGCTACTGGACAGGGTCTGAAGTTCTCGTTAGCGCACGCTAACACTTGGGGTTAGCGCACGCTAACAGTGTATTTTTGGTCAGGAGTTTTGTTCGGTGCCGCGATAGCGCATGCTAACCTTAATGATTAGCGCACGCTAATTGTGTCCAGTATAATTACTGGACACCAGTCTAGAATCTGCATTTTTTTCATTTCTTCTTCTTCCTCTGCGAGTTTGAGACGTGGCGACTAGGGTTCGCATCTGGGCTGATTTTCTTCCATTCAAAGGTATTTTGGAGTATCCTAGGTGATTATAACATCATCTAATCCATTGTTCTGTGCCGGATTTATGTATTTTTTTTAATCCCTAGAGTTGACTTTTTGGAGTTTTGTTCTTGATTTCATTTTCCATCCGGTTTTGATAAACCGATTGTTGTTTAATAATGTTGTTAAACATATCCTATGGATTGTATATCTATATTTCGGGTTAGAATTCCATTTTCATGTTTTGATGGGTCGATTCGTGTTCTTGGCCGTTTTGGGGGAAACCCTTGAACTTTCGTCATTTGTTCTTTGGATTCAGCGACTTTAGGTCGTGCTATGGAATTCATTTTCATTGTTGTTATTGTTGTTCGTAGTTTATTGTCGCGGGTTAGCGTTCGGTGGAGTTGGCGGGTTCGTAATCGGTTCGTGTCAACCTACTTCGATCGGTTCTTCGCATTTGTGGTTATTCGAGGCAAGTACCTTGTCCATACAATTCTTCTTTTATGGATATGATAACTAGTGATCGTTTCCTTGTGTTTATTTGATCATTTGAATTTCACTTTCAAAGATTCGGTTAGCCTTGTTAAAGGCCGTCTTTCGAAATGCATGTGTTTTGTGGACATTGTGTTCGTGGATGGTTACGTGAATTACTATGAATACACTTGGTGTTGTCGTTATGCTTTGATAATATATATGTATATATTATCTCATATCGGTGCGTTGTGATTTGACCATTGCATCGTGCATTGTGTTTGTTGTCGTTGAATGAATTACTTGGATATTATTGATGTGATATGTTAATTGTGTGAATGTGTGGATATGGTTGAACGTCTACGGTGACACATGGCATGTGATCATGTGGTCACGATGCAACAAGCGATTGATCCAACCGTGAGAGCCTAAGATAATCTACGGTGACACATGGCTTGCGATCATGTGGTCAGGATTCAACATGTGATTGATCCAAGAGGCCTCGAGTGGGATTTGTGGCTTCGTACCGATCCTAGGCGATGCGTGTGCGTGATTTGTTTTATGATTGTGGCCAGCTCGGGAGGGTCCTTAGTGGCCTCGAGTGGGATTTGTGGCTTCGTCATGGTCCTAGGCGATGCTTGTATGTGATTATGTTGTGTTGATTGTATGTCCGTTGAGGACCCTTGATGTGGGCTCTGGCCCTGTGAATTGTTGTTGGTTTTATTTTTTGAAAACAAAAGCCTTTGGGCTGTGACCCCTGTTGATTTTGGAAAGAGAAGGATTCGATAATCCTAAATTGTTTTCTACTCAAACTCCCGATGGCTTATTAAATCATTTTGTAAATTGTTTTCTCCTGGATTGTGATCTTTTGGTTTTGGAACGTTTTACCCAAATTCTTGCCTCGGGAAGTGTTTGTTTCGTTGTATTTGAATCTTTGAGGATTTCTGGTTATTATTGTTCTTGGAACTTGAATTGTATGGCTCGTATTTGCACTTTGTACTTGCACTAGCAAAATAGTGGAATTTTGCTAACCCCCGAGTAATCGGGGGTGGATGTCTGTATTGCATTCAGGTTTTGGAGCATGGCACAGGTTCGGCATGAAGGATGATGAAAGATGAACGATACTAATCACACGAGGACTCGTACGATGTCATACTGGCTTAGTTGCATTTTATTTCCGCTGCACTATTCTTTACCTATTGTACGGGAGTGTGTTGTATTTGACCCTGCGTGGGCATGTATTGTGATTGAGTTGTATGTATTTATTGAAAGACCAAATCAGTCTACTGAGTTATTTTAGCCTTAAAGGCATTGTTGATTTAATGTTGTTACGAGTCTGGTAGATCCTTGAGGAAAGGTTTTACGGCGTGTAATATCCCTGAGCAGATTGGGGGTGTTACATAAGTGTTGGGCTTCGGTCCAGCATTCTACCTGCATGGGCTTAAAAATGCGCGAGGCGCGGCTTGAGATTCGACCTGTGAGATCTGCACTAGAAAGTGGTTAAATGAATTGATTTGGACTACTCATACCAACAAGGTGCATCTTCTTTTCTCGTGGCTATCTCATAGAAACTCCAAAGTTAAGCGTGCTTGGCCTGGAGTAGTTATGGGATGGGTGACCCCCTGGGAAGTTTCCCAGGTGCGCGTGAGTGACGACAAAGCGCGCTAGAAAATACTCGTGTTGGTACAGTGTGTTGTTGCCCGAAATATTATCCGAAGATAGATATTGCTGGAATGGACGGACAACAAACAAGGTTGCGGGAGCACTTCCGAGGGGGAGTGAATAACACAAGATTTGCCGGGTTTGTTAGGCCCGGGCTTGAATGCTCTCGCGAGATGTTATTAATACAAATATTCGTGGATACAAGTATTAATGTAAGAATGCGATTACAACGAGTGTAAAAGATCCTATTTATCTAGCTCTTGAGCGAAGCTTTGGTGTTCTTGCTCTCTACCGATCGTCTTCTGTGTGAGAGAGGCTGAGAGAGAAGAAAGAACCGAGAGATAGCTATTGCCAAGAGTGAGAAAACCAAGTTGAGTGCTGAATTAGGGAGAGAGTTCCGAGAGTTCAGAGTGTTGACCGAGAATCGGAGAGTTGGACTTCAGAAAGGAAAAATCCGGGGGGTTCTCCAAGTGCAGGCAACCTTCTATTTATAGGGGCTGAGATGCCTTGTTTTCTGGCGGGCGGTCGCCTTTCGTCCAATATAATAATGGGGCGATCGTCTTTAAGTCACATGGGTTGTCCGCCTAAAGTCCAAGGCTGCTGCTGGCGGCAGTGTGATCAATGAGGAGCCAAAGACGCGTCGGAGTTGCTTTGCCACGGGCAGTCCCACTGACACCTTTCGGAGGGCCTGTAGGTTGGTGGAAGGATGCTGACAGGCTGTGGTCAACGGACCATGTGCATCAGCGCCTTTTCCGGATCTGCATGCGGGTCTTGTTCCGAGCTTCGGCCTTTGCCGACTGGATGATCATCGGCCTCGCGCATCGGCCCTTGTCGACTGGGCGATCGATGGCTTCGCACATCGGCCCTTGCCGACTGGACGATCGATGGCTTCGCGTGGAATGAGGAGGTCACCACTTGGTCGGTCGCCAGGAGTCAATCGCCAAGTACTGAGAGACGATCGCCTTCAGATGTCGATCGCTCGGCACCGGGACTTGTCCTGGGACCGTCGGCCGGCCGATCTGTCTTGGCTGCTCGGCTATGGCTAGGTCGCCTGGCCCCTGAGGCGATCTCCGGTCGAGGCATATAATTCTCGACACAACAATTGCCCCCCAGCTTGCTCCGATGTTGAGGACACGGGGCGAGGTGGTTCTTGCTGGCGATCGTGTAGGATGAGGACGGGCGATCCGTTGAGCTAACTTTGGTTTCCGGACTTGGGCAATCTGGTCAATTGGCTAGCTATCTTCGGTCTTGTACCTGCAAAAAACAATATTGGCCAATCCCTCGTAGAAACTTGATTGTTTCGTCGCTGAGGAACCGTGCACAGTCGCGGAGTTCGATGGACCGACTCCATGACCGTGTCTTGTGCGTGAACGACATTGTCTGTCTCGTGACTCATTTTATTGTGAGGGTCCTCTGTTAGGTTGCGCCTCGCCTCGTATTTAAACGAAGGGCGTGCGGTCTCGGTCTAGAGGAGTCCTTGCGTGGGGCGTCTTTGGATTAATCAACTCCACTTCCATGGCTTGTTAGCTCTGCTTCCACCTCGTCCCACCATGAAGATGGCGAACCTTGACGGTGTACGTTGAGATGGGGGTAGTGACGCGTCGCTTTGTCCGGGTTTACCATGTTTAGATGATGAACCTTTGAGGGCGGGCGATCGTGTCCACTGATTAGTTTTGGAGGGCCCTCAGACTACGCCGGCCTCGTATTTAAACAAAGGGCGGGCGATCTTGGCCCAAAGGGACCTTGCATGGCCGAAGCAGTCGGTTCCATCAACCACCAGGACCATGGCTGCACTCTTCTACCTCAGATCATCATGTAGATGCCGACCTTCGATGGTGTACGTTGTGCGGTGGAGGCGATCTCGTGTCGTAGTCCACCATGTTAGATGATGAACGGTAGATGGTGAACGAGTCCTCCGGTTTTGATGATGTTGCTTGATACCGGCGATCGGGCTGGAAGACTGGAGATCGTCGTTCGGGCGCCAATCGCGCTGCTCATAGGCTAAGAAGAAACCTTTGCCTGGCCAGAAAGTCTGCGGCCTTAGCGCGGAAGATCGCGTAGGTCGTGGGTTGGTCCTTCATAAGATGCTTGAACATAGGCGAAAGACCATGGAACCCTTCTAGGACCGAGTAGAGGGCGATCTCATCACTTATGGGCTCGCCGTTGAGGATGATCTCATCTACACGGTCGATGTAGTCTGCGTCAGACTCTTCTTCTCCCTGCCTGATTTGCATCATGCGATGGGGACCATCCGTCCGAGCGACCTTGGCGGCGAAGTAAGCTGTGAAGTAGTTCGCCAGTTGATCGAAGGAGTTAACGGATCGCGGCGGCAACGAGGTGTACCACCTGTGAGCAAGGCCGTCCAGCGTTAGAGGGAACATTCGGCACCTGGTCACATCTGATGCCTCACACCCGGTCATGTAGATGTGGAACTTGCTCAGGTGAGTTTCGGGGTCTGATCTCCCCTCGTACAGAGGTGTTTGTGGAGGAGCGATCTTATGCTGCACTGGGGCGAGCTCGATGTGGACCGTGAGTGGCTCGCTCGGCCCGGCGATCTTGCTCTTGGCGCCTGCCCCAGATTCCAGGAGCGCCTTCATGTCGTCGAGCTGGCGTTGCATCGCGGCCATTGCTGTAGCTTGGTCGCTCGTGGATCGGCTTTTGGAGCGGGAGCCGAGGCGATCGTGTACCGATCTCCTGACACCGCTTCTGCCGACCTCGGCTCTCTGTCGAGGGGGAGCCAGATGGCTGGTTGGCCTTCTGGGAGTCGGATACGCCGAACTCCTGGTGACGGATTCGAGCTCCGTCGTCTCGTGGCTGGGGCCGGACTACCCTGGTCGCCAAGATGGATCGCTGCCCAGGCGATCGAAAACAGAGGTGCCCCGGCTGGCGAGCGCCTCTTCTTGCGAATAGGAGCCTCCTGGCGATCGCTCGGTCAGTAATGCCTTGAACTTCTATTTGGTCCTGCGGCGGATGGCCGAGGGGGTTATAGCGGGAAGTGCGTCGAGAGCACTCCGTCGCTCTTGTAGGATGGTCAAGGCCTTTTCGATCTGTTCCGCGGTTTGGAACTGATCGAGCGAGAGGCTTGGGCCGGCCCTCAGGGGCGGGATCGAGCATCTCGGACCGCGGCGGCTAGCCTCCGCGATCGGTTGTGGCTCGGACTGAGACGGAACGATGTGTCTGGCGGATCGGCCAGCGGCTTTCTTCGACGAGGAGGCGGAAGTCATGATTCTGAAAGCTTTCTCTCAAGAACAGTGAGTGTTTCTTCAGATATATGCCCCGGAGAACAGTGAGTGTTCTTCGAGATGGTAGGAATAAAAAATTGAGGGTAGATCCCCTTCTTCTAGCGCCAATTGTTGTTGCCCGAAATATTATCCGAAGATAGATATTGCTGGAATGGACAGACAACAAACAAGGTTGCGGGAGCATTTCCGAGGGGGAGTGAATAACACAAGATTTGCCGGGTTTGTTAGGCCCGGGCTTGAATTCTCTCGCGAGATGTTATTAATACAAATATTCGTGGATACAAGTATTAATGTAAGAATGCGATTACAACGAGTGTAAAAGATCCTATTTATCTAGCTCTTGAGCGAAGCTTTGGTGTTCTTGCTCTCTGCCGATCGTCTTCTGTGTGAGAGGGGCTTAGAGAGAAGAAAGAACCGATAGATAGCTGTTGTCAAGAGTGAGAAAACCAAGTTGAGTGCTGAATCAGGGAGAGAGTTCCGAGAGTTCAGAGTGTTGACCGAGAATCAGAGAGTTGGACTTCAGAAAGGAAAAATCTGGAGGGTTCTCCAAGTGCAGGCAGCCTTCTATTTATAGGGGCTGAGATGCTTTGTTTTCTGGCGGGCGATCGCCTTTCGTCCAATATAATAATGGGGTGATCGTCTTTAAGTCACATGGGTTGTCCGCCTAAAATCCAAGGCTGCTGCTGGCAGACAGCTGTGCGGTCCAATGAGGAGCCAGCACGCGTCCAGAGTTGCTGTCACGGGCGGTCCCACTGACACCTTTCGGCGGGCCTATCGGTTGGTGGAAGGATGCTGGCAGGCTGTGGTCAACGGACCATGTGCATCAGTGCCTTTTACGGATCTGCATGCGGGTCTTGTTCCGAGCTTCGGCCTTTGCCGACTGGATGATCATCGGCCTCGCGCATCGGCCCTTGTCGACTGGGCGATCGATGGCTTCGCACATCGGCCCTTGCCGACTGGACGATCGATAGCTTCGCATGGCATGAGGAGGTCGCCACTTGGTCGGTCGCCAGGAGTCGATCGCCAAGTACCGAGAGACGATCGCCTTCATATGTCGATCGCTCGGCACCGGGACTTGTCCTGGGACCGTCAGCCGGCCGATCTGTCTTGGCTGCTCGGCTATGGCTAGGTCTCCTGGCCTCTGAGGCGATCGCTAGTCGAGGCATATAATTCTCGACACAACACAGTGAGGATAGTCTTTATCATTCTTGGGGACCAACAATAAGGGACCAGTTTCATGTCATCTATCTCCTTCTGTGTCTTAGGACACATAGCTAAATTCCATGTCTGTAAGGTAAGAAACATTTCTTGGAATTCTCCATGCTGAACCGCTTTAGCACCATATCCATATAGGATGCCTGAGATAAGCACAACATCCTTTTCTTGCGATCTCGAAAGATCTTAATACCAAGGATGTGCCCGGCTTCTCCCAAATCCTTCATATCGAACTGCTCAGACAGCCATACCCTTACGTCTGATAATACCTTCACATTGTTTCCAATTATAAGTATATCATCTACGTACAGTACAAGAAACACTAGCACGTTTCCATCGCACTTTTTGTATACACAAACCTCACTAGGACACTGTTCAAAACGATACGATTGAATGACCTCATGAATCGCATGTTCCAAGACCTTGATGCTTGCTTGAGACAATAAACGGCTCTCTTAAGCTTGCACACTATGTGCTCCTCTCCAGCAATGAATCCCTCAGGTTGGTGCATGTAGATTTCCTTATCAAGACTCCCATTCAAGAACGCATTCTTGACATCCATCTGCCAAATCTCCATATCCAAATGCACAACTATAGCTAAGAGAATCCAGATCGATTTAAGCATGGCTACTGGTGAAAAGGTCTCATCGTAGTCGATGCCCTCCTTCTGAGTGTAACCTTTTGCAACAAGCCTTGCTTTGAAGGTTTCAACCTTCCCTTTCGATCCTCTCTTACGCTTGTAGAACCACTTACTTCCAATGGGTTTTACCCCATTAGGTAGCTCTACTAGCTCCCACACTTGATTAGAATACATAGATCCCATTTCAGATTCCATTGCTGTTTGCCAGGATTCAGCATCCTTGTATTGAACTGCCTGCTTATACGTACATGGATCTGTTTCATCCTGGTCCGGGGAGTGGTCCGAAGGCGCTCCCACGCCGATGAAATGTTCAGGTTGACGAACAACCCTCCCACTATGATGAGGCATGTCCTTGGTTTGCATATCTACAATAGTGTCGATACGTGGTACACTAGGTGTTTGCACAATTGGTATTGTCGAAATCTCGCCCCTAAGTTCTTCTAGAATGACCTCACTCCTGGGCTTGTGTCTTATTACATAGTCTTACTCTAAGAACTGGGCATCGGTTCTAATAATGACCTTCTGGTCTTTAGAACTGTAGAATAAGCTACCCTTCATTCCCTTCGAATATCCTACAAACACTCATACTTCTGTACGAGATGCTAACTTATCAGCTTCCTTATTCAGCACGTGTGCTGGTGAACCCCAAATCCGAACATGTCCTAGACTGGGCTTGCGCCCATTTCACAGTTCTGTGGATGTTTTTGGAACTGATTTCGAAGGCACCAAGTTTAGAATGTACGCCGCTGTTTCCAAGGCATATCCCCAAAATGAAATAGGCAAATCAGAATAACTCATCATTGACCTAACCATCTCTAATAAAGTATGAATCCTTCGTTCAGCAACACCATTTTGTTGTGGTGTACCAGGCGCTGCGAGCTGGGAATTAATCCCCTCATATACCAAGAAATCCAAAAACTCTCCACTAAGGTATTCGCCACCACGATCAGATCGTAGTGACTTGATACTCTGTCCATAACGTTTCTCCGTTTGAGCCTTGAATTCTTTGAACTTATCAAAAGCCCTTTTAGTCATTTTACCTTCCAGACAGGATTCGCAAACTTGAAATGACTCAACTTGGAGTGAATCCAATGGGCCATCGCTCACCAATATTTGAATCCTTCTAAGGTTAATATGACCCAATCGTAAATGCCACAAATATGTTGGATTCATGCTCGAAGGTTCTTTTCTTTTATTAGGATTAGTCAAAGAATTAAGTGATTTATAATTATGCAAGGGAGCTGGTGCAGCATTAATGATATAAAGTTCTTCATTATAAGTACTCCCGCAAATATATTCACCATTTCTTTTAATAATTGCATTATCTTCAAAAGAAACTGAATATCCATCACAACGCAATTTAGAAACTGAAATTAAATTCATTCTAAAATTGGGTACCAATAATACATTATTTAGAACTAAAATCTTATCATCAACTTTTAACTGCACGACTCCCACTGCAACAGCCTTCAGCCTGGAATAGTCGCCCCAGCTTATTGTAATCTCATCCGCACTAAGTACCTTGGTTACTTGGAACCCCTGTGAGTCATAACAAACATGATCAGTGGAGCCCGAATCTACTATCCACGAAGTGATAGAACAGGCAGCCAAACATGTTTTGACTACTAGTGCATGAGACGTACCTTTCTTAGGGCAGTCACTCTTGAAATGCCCTTTCAGACCGCAATTGAAGTATTTGCCTTTCGGCTTTCACTAGAATAAAAAATGGATTTGGCTACACAAAAAAAGTGTGACGATATACATATGGTCACACATGCGTTTTCGAATGTGTGTGACAAAAGGTCGCGCGACCGTAGGGTGTTTATGGTCATATTTTTGAGTTAATGTCCGTATCCATTAAAAAATAGTGACCAAAAGTGTTAATAAGTGTGATTGTAAACATTGTACAAGCACACAAAGCATGTTTTTTTGTATATTTAGTCACATACAATTTAGCATAAAGTGGCCAAAAGTGTTAATAAGTGTGACCATATGCTGTTTAAAGTGAAGAAATGTTTATTTTGTGTGTCTATTGATCATCCAATGGCCACATGAATTTTATGTTTGTGTGGTCTTTTGTAATATTTAGTCACACAAAACATGTTTGTTTTGGGTATTTAGTCACATATAATTAAGGTAAAGTGGCCGAAAGTGTTAATAAGTGTGACCATATGCTGTTTAAAGTGAAGTAAAAGTGTATTTTATGTGACTATTGTTCATCCAATGGACACATGAATATTATGTTTGTGTGGCCTTTTATAATATATAGTCACACAAAGCATGTTCATTTTGGGTATTAGTCACATACAATTAAGCATAAAATGGCCAAAAGTATTAATAAGTGTGACCATATGCTGTTTAAAGTGAAGAAATGTGTATTTTGTGTGACTATTGATCATCCAATGGCCACATAAATTTTATGTTAGTGTGGCCTTTTGTAATATTTAGTCACACAAAGCATGTTTGTTTTGGGTATTTAGTCACATACAATTAAGCATAAAGTGGTCGAAAGTGTTAATAAGTGTAACCATATGCTGTTTAAAGTGAAGAAATGTGTATTTTGTGTGACTATTGATTATCCAATGGACACGTGAATTTTATGTTTGTGTGGCCTTTTGTAATATTTAGTCACACAAAGCATGTTTTTTGGGTGTATTTAGTCACATACAATTAAGTATAAAGTGACCAAAAGTGTTAATAAGTGTGACCATATGCTATTTAAAGTGAAGAAATGTGTATTTTGTGTGACTATTGATCATCCAATGGCCATATGAATTTTACGTTTGTGTGGCCTTTTGTAATATTTAGTCACACAAATCATATTTTTTGGGGGATCTAGTCACATACAATTAAGCAAAAAGTGGCCAAAAGTGTTAATAAGTGTGACCATATGCTGTTTAAAGTGAAGAAATGTGTATTTTATGTGACTATTGTTCATCCAATGGTCACATGAATTTAGTTTGTGTGGCATTTTGTAATATTTAGTCACACAAAGCATTTTTTTTGGGTGTATTTAATCACATACAATTAAGCATAAAGTGACCAAAAGTGTTAATAAGTGTGACCATATGATGTTTAAAGTGAAGAAATGTGTATTTTGTGTGACTATTGTTCATCCAATAATGGTCACATGAATTTTTAGTTTATGCGGCATTTTGTAATATTTAGTCACACATCGAATTAAACAAAGAGTGACCAATAATGTTGATAAGCGTGACCATATTATGTGAGTGCATCTTTTAGTCACATATAACAAATCAATAATTTGTGACATTATATATATATATATATATATAAAAACAGAATTAAAAACAAAAATCAATTTCAAATTGAATAAAACTCGAATGTATATAACTGAACCAAATATACAATTGTAATGTCGTACATAATCAAATTCTCAACTACCATAATTTAAAAACTTTTGACTCTTCGCCGTCTTAGCTTGCCTTTTCATGGTTTCACGAGAGACATAATTCTCAATAATCAATTTAATTTTTTGTGCAAAAGTAACTTTTTCTTCTGTAGCATTTGTCGAACAATTCTAGTGTATATACCACACATCCACCAACCAAACAACACCCCTTCACAAATGAGAAATGAAGTCCTCGGGTCAATAACTCCATGCAATGCTGCTGTAGTTGCAGCAAGTGCCAGACCACCCTCAATGAAAACAGCATGAAGAACACAAGCAGTGTTGGCAGAAGCATAGTCCTCTCTCAATTTTCATAATTACGCCCAAAGAGAACATACAGACAAAAAAGTCATGTCCAGCCTGAAGATATGATTCCACTCCGAACTCCGGCTCACTCCATAGGTCCAAATAAACTCAACCGCTCGTAGACCAAATTATCAAAACCTTCATCTACATCTATGTTTCCCGTCCGAATTCCAATACGAACACACACACACACACAACCATGACTACACACACGCATTTATATATATATATACACTCACACACATAAACCTGCACATACACACACATGTATATATATAATATATACACACCCAACACACTCAACACACTCCCACACACACACCTGTACACATATATAATATATATATACATACAACACACACAACACACATATATATATACAACACACACATCACACACTCCTGCGCACACATATACTCAACAACAATATAACACACACATCACACACTCCTGCGCACACATATACTCAACAACAAATATATATATATATATATATACACACAGTCACATACAGACGCACACACACATTAACACACAACTCACAGCTCGACCCACCCACAAGGCACCACAGGTCGCCGGAAAACCGCCATGGTCAACTATCGGTCGAGCCATTGAAACCATCCTCGTCGGTCAACTCTCACCCCGAACCATGTATCGGTCTCTGGATCTAGAAGCGAAGGTCGTCGGAACCTAAACCAAACTCCGACCACCTTACGTCGGAAAACCCATCGGCCGGACATCAACCCTCCGCCTACCTGAGCATCCTTAGCCTCGTAAAAACGCCTGGCATGAAGGACTCATGTTTTCCGTCTGGTGCAAGAAGGAACGCAGCCGCCGATCGGTCGCCGGTGCCAACTCATCCCCGCCGCACCTGCAATTTGCGCCGCCCAGGCGGACAGTGATCTACCTGCCGACGGTCCGACCAAGATCGCGAGTCCAGGAGTGTCGTCCACCACCTCGAGCTTCCTCCGTCCGTCGCCCCTCTCCCATTCGCAGGTTATCACCGAAGAAGAAGGAGGGAGAGTGTTTGGGGGAGTTTCTTGTCTGGGTAGGTGGAATAATGAGAGAGAGAATTAACATACGGGTGAGAAGAGAGAGAAAAGGGGAGTTGAAATAAAAAAATCAATTAGGTGTTAATAATCAAGTTAATGATTATTTAAAATAGGTAGTGGGATCATATCCAATTAAAAACGGATAAATTTTGGATCTGTTATTCAATCTGACTCGATTAACTGATTAATTCATACTGCATCCGATAAAATCAATAACTCATCAATATTCTAGTCTAATATCTCAAGAGTCCGGATAATTTCTCTAATTCTCGTTGAATAATTTATCGAAGAATACACGTTGGCCACCGTCACATTCTTACCAATAATTATTCGACGATATTAGAAAATACTACCCGGCATATTACTTTCATTTACTCAATATTACGTCCAGAACTAAAATTAAATATTCATATTACCAGTATTCCAACAAGGTCATTTTAAAATATTATTCTAAAATTCAGGATATTACATACTACACCACTTAAAATAAGTTTCGTCCTCGAAACTTGCAATTCGTCATAAAAAAAACTTTCAACCAAAATATCCCGAAACCATCACGACAACAATCAATCATCATCATTAATGAATAACCAAAACAGTATACTTACAAATGCGCCAAGTCTATGATCTCCTGTGATACTAGCAAATGACTCCACTGTAAAGCCTCAATATGGTTATAGTCACAATTCCATGAGTCTCAACAAAATATATAATCTTCGGATGAAATAATCTATCCGTGTCAAATCCTGTCTGCCTGATTATACAATCAAGTCCCAATCTGCTAAAAACCAATAATGCACGATACATCTGTGAAACAACTGCCCAAAACAATGGCAACCAATCCCGAAACATCAACACAAAATCTGAACGTTCATACGATCAATAACAATGATCAACCAATGGTTCAACCGAGAATATCATCGATATACTCCAATACGATCAACACAGAACCACAGGGACAGATGTACGAAAGAATAAAATTCTCAAAATGTTACACAAATCGCATACAGCAGATCTCAAAGAAACACACCCGACTGTTGAACATACCCCTCGGCGTATGACAACCAGCCGCAAACTGACGAACATACTCAATCATACTCCAATCAATATGACTCCAAAGTCAAAAATCACTATAGCGGGACCACGTTACTACCCCCACCAATAGAGCCACATAGCATAAATGTCCCGGTTTCACAAAACTCGAAGTTCCAAAATCTAAATATATAGACTCCGACAAAATCTCTTTTTCCACATCTAACTCGTAACGTCGACCATTATCCCATCCAGGATCACTTCAACTATGCTATGACAAAATATTGAATACTCAACAAATCAATTATGGCGAAAGATTACCCGAGAAGTTTCATTTGAACAAGTAGACCAAAGCCACGAAAGGGAGTTATAAAATAGATAAACGATTGGTATAGTGTTTTACAAATCTCGAGAGTTTTAGGAAACAGAAAAGCCTTTTGAAACATTAGGGTCTCAGCCCGTATCCCATTCTGCATTACAAGAAATTTAAAAGTAGAAAACCCTTTTCGGACCCCAAGTCCTGAGTTATAAAACTATTTCAAAATCGATTGGGTCTTGGCCCAAAATCATTTTCCGTAAAAACATTCGTAAAACATTCATTTTGAAAAGTATCATTTTCAAATGCTCAAAAACAGTTCCATATATCTCAAAATGAACTAACATGACTACAGGCTCTTATCAACTATCTACAACATTTCTCCCAAATGCACAACTTTGTTCCAAAACTTAACCGACATATTGATTTCCAAAATCATAACTTCTCAAGATCATCAATACTGTCTCAACCCTATCACCTTATACCGTAACGCATAATATTCTGCTGAATCTCAAAGCATATCAACTTAGAACGGCAATAAATCTCAATGCAATTCAAGAATCCAAATACTTACAGATCGTGAAGCTGACGATTCCCCGTGATACTGGCACATGTCTTGACTCAAGAAAATACTCGACACAGACATTTTCAAAACACACATTTTGTAAACTCAGTTCAACTCGAGAACACAACACAGCTCTATCTGAAGAAACACGTTAACACCATTTGGAAAAGTTACAACAATCCCAGTACCACACTGGTAAATCACATAACGCACAAGCCCGAGTGAACAACAAAAACCCAGAGCTCAAACACTTGTCAACCGACAATTCGAATGACACGACAAAAGCACGACCCAACTCGACCCGACTGCCTAGGTTTTCATAACCTAAGCTCTGATACCATATTCTGTAACACCCCCAGATCCGACCGGGAATATTACAGCGCCGTGGGCCCCGAGATGGAACCCACAAGGCTGAAGGATATTTTCGCAAACATTTACGAATGCCCAAGAGGCTAACAATGGTACTATCTTTTAAAAACATTCGAAGACTTTATAAAACTCATTTATCAAAACCGTCGTAAAATCTCATTTGAAACCACAAGGCCGAAATGCTAAAACTCAACAGTTTAAAAACATACGTTAAGCTATAAACACACGTACTGTAAGAGATTTAGAAAATGATTGCCAAAGTAACCTAAGTTACCAGATACCAAAAGGCCATTAAAAAAAATACTCACGCAGCGGATAAAGACAAACAATTAAAATACTCTAGCAGCGGAATACAACAACTGATCAGAAGCTCAATACACAAATACATGTCCTATCCAGTATCCTCCGGGAAGCTCATCTTTTCACGACCGCTACAAGCTTGATAATCCAAAAACCTAAAAAGAAAGCCCACGACGGGGTCAACCATAATATCCAACAATGGTAACCATCACATCACATCAATAATTAGATATCAATGAAAATACTAAGTAAGAATACGACCAATATAATCTTACCGTCGTAACTTTACGAAAATTCACGATTCGTATCCTTAACAACACAATAAGATAATACCGAAATATATGTACGGTATCTCAACAATACTCAAGGTTCTCAAAACATTATCATAACTCGCGATACGGAATTTATACCAACTCTGGCCAATTCAATCCATCGGATAACGTCGACAATTCCGATACGATAATCGATTGTCCATCAAAGACAAGTACCAAGGAAATACGGAACATACCTCAAGATACGAAATACCATTACCATCACGTCAGTCTAATCCGAGATCAGATCAACACAACATACGGACATGGTCCTAACACAAGACCTACAAATGCATACTCATATGACAACGTCAATATGATCACAACAATAACGACAATGTATACTTTACACGCATGTATCACAACATGATCGACACGAAATGACAAAAATGATTAGAGTACTTGCCCCGAGTCCTTCGAGAGCAATCTCGATGTCCAGACCATCACGAACCATTATTCTGAATATTCGACGATCCGAAATGTCACGGATGGTAAATAATTCACGCCTTTGTCTATACATGATGTATCCTCGATACCAAGTATGCCAACAAGAATGTAAATCATATACATTATGATTTAATTCCCAAAACTCAAATACAACCTATAATCTCAAATCTCCTGTGATTACGATTTATAAACATTGCTATACGAATTATAAACGAATGAAACGGAAACCATTCATTAAACATTATAAACTGAGCAAGTAATAACTTGCCTCGATAATTGATGCTGAAAGTCCCAACGAACACGGCTCACCCGATTGATCCATTGGAATCCAAACCTTTAATATAAATACATAATAGACAACTTAATATAAGGGTCCAATTTAATATTTTATAATCTCGAGGTAATTAGTCGGCTAATATATTACCTCACTTGCGCCCCTTAATTAATTGATCGGATCAAACGACCAATGATAATCAACCCGGATCCACAACTCGATTATTGCTCCGAACACAAATTCCACTCCGAACTCCGGCTCACTCCATAGGTCCAAATAAACTCAACCGCACGTAGACCAAATTATCAAAACCTTCATCTACATCTATGTTTCCCGTCCGAATTCCAATACGAACACACACACACACACAACCACGACTACACACGCATATATATATATATATATATATATATATATATATATATATATATATATATATATATATACTCACACACATAAACCTGCACATACACACACATGTGTATATATATATAATATATACACACCCAACACACTCAACACACTCCCACACACACACCTGTACACATATATAATATATATACATACAACACACACAACACACACACACACACATATATATATATATATATACAACACACACATCACACAATCCTGCGCACACATATACTCAACAACAATATAACACACACATCACACACTCCTCCGCACACATATACTCAACAACAAATATATATATATATATACACACACACAACGCACACACACACAGTCACATACAGATGCTCACACACATTAACACACAACTCACAGCTCGACCCACCCACAAGGCACCACAGGTCGCCGGAAAACCGCCATGGTCAACTACCGGTCGAGCCATTGAAACCATCCTCGTCGGTCAACTCTCACCCCGAACCATGTATCGGTCTCTGGATCTAGAAGCGAAGGTCGCGGGAACCTAAACCAAACTCCGACCACCTTACGTCGGAAAACCCATCGGCCGGACATCAACCCTCCGCCTACCTGAGCATCCTTAGCCTCGTAAAAACGCCTGGCATGAAGGACTCATGTTTTCCGCCCGGTGCAAGAAGGAACGCAGCCGCCGATCGGTCGCCGGCGCCAACTCATCCCCGCCGCACCTGCAATTTGCGCCGCCAGTGACGGTGATCTACTCGACGGTCCGACCAAGATCGCGAGTCCAGGAGTGTCGTCCACCACCTCGAGCTTCCTCCGTCCGTCGCCCCTCTCCCATTCGCAGGTTATCACCGAAGAAGAAGGAGGGAGAGTGTTTGGGGGAGTTTCTTGTCTGGGTAGGTGGAATAATGAGAGAGAGAATTAACATACGGGTGAGAAGAGAGAGAAAAGGGGAGTTGAAATAAAAAAATCAATTAGGTGTTAATAATCAAGTTAATGATTATTTAAAATAGGTAGTGGAATCATATCTAATTAAAAACGGATAAATTTTGGATCTGTTATTCAATCTGACTCGATTAACTGATTAATTCATACTTCATCCGATAAAATCAATAACTCATCAATATTCTAGTCTAATATCTCAAGAGTCCGGATAATTTCTCTAATTCTCGTTGAATAATTCATCGAAGAATACAACGTTGGCCACCGTCATATTCTTACCAATAATTATTCGACGATATTAGAAAATACTACCCGTCATATTACTTTCATTTACTCAATATTACGTCCAGAACCAAAATTAAATATTCATATTACCAGTATTCTAACAAGGTCATTTTAAAATATTATTCTAAAATTCAGGATATTACACCGACAAGCCCGCCGAAAGTTGTCAGTAGGACCGCATGTGACAGTGACTCCAGACGCGTGATGGCTCCTCATTGGACCGCACAGATGGCTGCCAGCATCTACCTTGGACTTTAGGCCGACAACCCGTGTGACTTAAGGACGGTCGCCCCATTATAATATTGGCCGGCAGACGATCGCCCCATTATTATAATGGCCGGAAGACGATCGCCCGCCAGCACTCAGGGCACCTCAGCCCCTATATATAGCAGGCAGCCTGCACTTGTCCAAAGGATCCGAAATTCTTAAGAACACACGGAAGTACTTCATTTCCCATGAGATTTCACACAGCACTTGGCTATCTCCTACTCTTGGCAACAGCTATCATTCGGTTCTCTCTTCTCTCGGCCTCTCTCATTCAGCAGTCGATCGGCAGGGACGAAGAACATCGAGCTTTGCTCAAGAGCTGGATTAACAGAGTCTTTTTACACTCATTGTATTTAGATTTCTCACATTAATACTTGTATCCACGAATATTTGTATTAATCTCGCGAGAGCATTCAAGCCCGGGCCTAACAAACCCGGCAAATCTTGTGTTTATACATACCCACTCGGAAGTGCTCCCGCAAATTATTGTTTGTTGTCCGTCTTCCAGCAGTATTTAATCTTCGGATAAATATTTTGGGCAACAACAATTGGCGCTAGAAGAAGGGGATCTAACCCTCAAATTTTTATTCCTACCGTCGCGAAGAACACTCACTGTTCTCGGGGCATATACTTGAAGTGACACTCACTGCGCTTCAAAGAAATCTTTCAGAAATCATGTCTTCCGCCTCCACGTCGAAGAAAGCTGCTGGCCAGCCGGCCGGACGCCTCGTTCCGTCCCAGTCCGAGCCACAGCCGATGGTGGAAGGTAGCCGCCGCGGTCAGAGACGCTCGATCCCGTCCCTGGACGGCGGCCCAAGCCTCTCGCTCGATCAGTTCCGAACTAAGGAACAGATCGAAGAGGCCATGGCCGTCCTACAGGAGCGACGGAGTGCTCTCGACGCGCCTCCCGCTATCACACCCTCGGCCGTCCGCCGGAAGTCCAAGCGGAAGCTCAAGGCATTATCGGCGAGCGATCGCCGTGAGGCTCTCGTCGCAAGAAGAGGCGCTCGCGGCCTGGGCACCTCTGTCTTCGATCGCACAGGCGGTGACCCGTCTTGGCGGCCGGGCGATCGGCCCGGCCTACGAGACGACGGAGTTTGAGTCCGTCACCAGGAGCTCGGCCTACCCGACTCCCAGAAGGCAACCCAGCCGTCTGGATCCCCCTCGCCAAATAGCCGAGGTCGGCAGCAGCGGAGTCCGGAGATCGGTACACGATCGTCTCGGCTCCCGCTCCCAAAGACGATCAGCAAGCGACCGAGCCACGGCGATGGCTGCGATGCAACGTCAGCTCGACGACATGAAGGCACTCCTGGAATCCAGGGTAGGCGCCATGAAGACGATCACCGATCCAAGCGAGCCGCTCGCGATCGACATCGAGCTCGCCCCCGTGCAGCACAAGATCGCTCCCCCGCAAACACCTTTGTACGAGGGGAGATCAGACCCCCAAATGCACCTGAGCAAGTTCAACATCTACATGACTGGGTGTGGGGCATCAGACGCGACCAGGTGCCGAATGTTCCCTATGACGCTGGACGACCTCGCCTACCGGTGGTACACCTCATTGCCACCTCGGTCCATTGGCTCCTTTAACCAGCTGGCGCACGTCTTCACGGAGTACTTCGCCACCAGGGTCGCTCGACCAGAAGGTCCCCTTCGCATGATGCAAATCAAGCAGGGAGAAGAAGAATCCGACTCGGACTACATCGACTGAGTAGACGAGATCATCCTCAACGGCGAGCCCGTAAGCGATGTGATCGCCCTCCACAAGGTCCTAGCAGGATTCAATGGCTTTTCGCCTATGTTCAGGAATCTTACGAAGAGCCAACCTACGACCTACGCGACCTTCCGGGCTAGAGCCGCAGATTTTCTGGCCAGGCAACGGTTTCTTCTTAGCCTGTGAGCAGCGCGATCGGCGCCCGAACGATGATCTCCCGCTCGATCGCCGATATCGACCTACGAATAACGCGATCGACAGCCGAGCGACGATCGCCAGTCTTCCAGCCCGATCGCCGATCATTACGCTACATCACCAAAACTCGGATGACACGATCGCCATCGACAGTCTACCATTTAACATGACGGACTAAGGCATGAAGATCGCCTCCACCGCACATCATAAAGCCATGGTCCTGGTAGTCGATGGAACCGGCTGCTTCGGCCATGCAAGGTCCCTTTCGGCCAAGATCGCCCGCCCTTCGTTTAAATACGAGGTCGGCGTAGTCTGAGGGCCCTCCAAAATTAATCAGTGGACACGATCGCCCGCCCTCAAGGATTATCATCTAACATGGTGAACCCGGACAATGCGACACGTGCCACAACCCCCGTCTCAACGTACACCGTCGAGGTTCGCCATCTTCATGGTGGGCCGAGGTGGAAGCAGAGCTAACAAGGCGCGGGCATGGAGTTGAATCATCCGATGCTGCCCCGCGCAAGGACTCCTCTAGACCAAGACCGCACGCCCTTCGTTTAAATACGAGGCGAGGCGCAGCCTAACAGAGGACCCTCATAATAAAGTGAGTCACGAGACACTCAATGTCTTCGCGCACCAAGACACGGTCATGGAGTCGGTCCATAGAACTCCGCGACTGTGCACGGTTCCTCAGCGACGAAACAACCAAGTTTCTACGAGGGATCGGCCAATGTTGTTTTTTGCACGTACAAGACCGAAAGATAGCTAGCCAATCGACCATGATAGCCCAAGTCCGAATCCAAAGTCAGCTCAACAAGATCGCCCGTCCTCATCTTACACGATCGCCAGCAAGAACCACCTCGCCCCATGTCTTCAACATCGGAGCAAGCTGGGGGGCAATGGTTGTGTCAAGAATTATACTCTCCGACCGGCGATCGCCTCGGAGATCAGGCGACCTAGCCACTGCCGAGCAGCCGAGTCAGAACTACCGACCAGCGACCAGGCGACCATAGACCCAGCAAAATAAGCCCAGGCCCGCTGGCCGGGCCAGCCCGCCCGTTTTTGGGTGGGCATTGGGCTGCATATTATTAGCCTAAAAAAACCCGGGCCTTTTTGGCCCGGCCCAGATTTGGCCCGCCCATAGAGGCCCGGCCCAGTTTTTTTTTTTTTTTTTAATTTATGTTATGTGTAATTATAATATTTAATTTTTTCCTTGTTTGTTAGATTATAATACATCTATATGTTAATTATTGATGTAATTTTATTTTTTTTGGGACTTTGTGATTATTTGTAGTATCTCATATCAATAATAATATTATTTTATGATTTTATAAGAAATTAGTAGTGATAAATGATATGATGATCAAATAAAAATATTTGTATATTTGTCTTTTGATTATGGTAGTGTAGTAAATAATGTAATTATCAAATAAAAATAATTGTATATTTATTTATCTGATTGTGATAGTATAGTGAATAATATAATAATTAAGGATCGAAAAATATTTGTATATTTATTTCAGAATTCATATTTCAAAAAAAAAAAAAAAAAAAAGTCGAGGCCATGGCCGAGCCGCCTGGGCGGGCCACGGGCCTAATAATTTTGGCCCAGGAAAAACCGGGCCTTTTTTGGCCCGGCCCAAAAAAGGCCCGCCCGTTTATGCCCGGCCCGTTTGGGCCGGGCCCGCCCGTTTGCCAGGTCTAGGCGACCAAGCCTTAGCCCGGCAGACAGGATAAATCGGCCAACCGAAGGTCCCAGGACAAGTCCCGGTGCCGAGCGATCGACATCAAATACGATCGTCTCTCGGTACTTGGCGACCGACTCCTGGTGACCGACTAGCGGACGATCATCTCCCGGCACTTGCCGACCGACCCTTGGTGACCGACCGATGCCGACCCTCAGCAACTGGCCAATGCCGA
The DNA here is from genome assembly GCA_033398695.1 of Orobanche coerulescens. NCBI lineage: Eukaryota > Viridiplantae > Streptophyta > Magnoliopsida > Lamiales > Orobanchaceae > Orobanche > Orobanche coerulescens. The sequence continues at coordinate 187,305,962 of CM065801.1, forward strand.
CCTCTGGTGACCGGCTAGAGACGACCGCCTCATACCGCTCAAAGCCGATGGTCATCCAGTCGGCAAAGGCCGAGCCTCAGGACTGACACCACGTGCAGAGCCGGGACAAGATCCGCATATCACGGATCGTTGACCACAGCCTGTCAGCATCCGTCCACCAGCCGACAAGCCCGCCGAAAGTTGTCAGTATGACCGCATGTGATAGTGACTCCGGACGCGTGCTGGCTCCTCATTGGACCGCACAGCTGGCTGCCAGCATCTACCTTGGACTTTAGGCCGACAGCCCGTGTGACTTAAGGACGGTCGCCCCATTATAATATTGGCCGGCAGATGATTTCCCCATTATTATAATGGCCGGAAGACGATCGCCCGCCAGCACTCAGGGCACCTCAGCCCCTATATATAGCAGGCAGCCTGCACTTGTCCAAAGGATCCGAAATTCTTAAGAACACACGGAAGTACTTCATTTCCCACGAGATTTCACACAGCACTTGGCTATCTCCTACTCTTGGCAACAGCTATCATTCGGTTCTCTCTTCTCTCGGCCTCTCTCATTCAGCAGACGATCGGCATGGACGAAGAACACCGAGCTTCGCTCAAGAGCTGGATTAACAGAGTCTTTTTACACTCATTGTATTTAGATTTCTCACATTAATACTTGTATCCACGAATATTTGTATTAATAACATCTCGCGAGAGCATTCAAGCCCGGGCCTAACAAACCCGACAAATCTTGTGTTTATCCATACCCACTCGGAAGTGCTCCCGCAAATTGTTGTTTGTTGTCCGTCTTCCAGCAGTATTTAATCTTCGGATAAATATTTTGGGCAACAACAGTACGTAAGGCTCGAAGTTGACTCGCCTGTCCACGTCCGCGCCGAAAGCTGCCGACACCAGGCCCACCTGCCGACCACAGCTCGATCCTGTCCGATTTCCTTCTTAACGTACGTTGTGTACACAACTTAACATATGTTAAGCTTGCTTAGTTACGTACGTAAGCTCAGTACTAGAAAAAATACTTTCTAAATCGGGTAAAATATACATTGTAAATCGGTTAAATAACCATTATAGATACTTTCTACATCGATTTTCAGAACTGGTCTAGAAAGTCTGCTTTCTACATCGATTATTTAACCGATCTAGAATGTCTATTTGAACCGATCTTAGAAAGTCTTATTTTTTTTTTCAAAAAAATGACCCTAACCCAGCTCGGGTCCGACCCGACCACAGCCCGACCCCGACCCGACCACAACCGGCCCAGCCCGAGACCCGAACCGAGACCGGGCCCGACCAAGTCTTGAAATATCAATGTATTTTAATTTGTTGCCATGAGGGTTTGAACCCTTGACCTTTTGGTTGGGGAGTGAAGTCCCAACCACTATGCTAAGGTGAGTTATTTGAGAAACTTGCATTTATATTAAATTTAAATATAACTTCTCGAGTGGGTTTTAAATCGGTTCTAAAATAACCAATCTAGAAAGTGCACTTTCTAGATCGGTTCGAAAATAATCCATTTAGAAAGTCCACTTTCTAGATCGGTTCAAAAACAACCGATTTAGAAATCGATCATGTCACTTGCTAGATCGGTTATTTTAGAACCGATCTAGAAAGTGGACTTTCTACATCGGTTATGTTAGAACCGATTCAGAAAATGGCCGCATCACTTTCTAAATCGGTTATTATAGAACCGATCTAAAATGTCCGATGTGAAATGATATTTTTCTACTAGTGGCTCCATTATGTAGCGTACGTAATGACTTTCATACTTAGCCATTTCTGCTCCTGTCTGCCGTCTCAATATACTGAATACGTACACGCGACATACTGAATACATGTACTCGTTCCGATAACATTCTCATACGATACATCTGATGCACGATGTCCTCAAATACAACTGTCGACCAAGTACGACAATTGTACAATACTCATACAGTATATCCGACATCGAAAAACATATCAAGCATGTAATATCCTAGAATAAAAAATAACCTCGATAGATATACTGGCACGACTGTCACAGTTCCCAAAATTATTTACCCATACTGTATCGGACCCACTCTGTACAGTACAACTCAGATAAATAATGCGAAAAATCATAGCGAAATTCTAGGATATTACTCTCTCTCTCTCTCTCTCTCTCTCTCTCTCTCTCTCTCTCTCTCTCTCTCTCTCTCTCTCTCTCTCTCTCTCTCTCTCTCTCGTGGAGGATGTTGTTTTGTTTTTATAACCAAAATACTCCTCACTACAAGCCACAAGTCTCACTAAAAAATACACCAAGTGTATTATCTACATGTTCCATAAATAACTCATATCTTCAACAAAGACAAAACATGGTGATAAGTCACCATTTGAGCGAGGGCGGCCAACTTACATTAATGTGGAGTCGGTTCGTTTCGATCTGTTAAATGGAGCCTCGTGTGTATATACACCTTGATACGTTTCAATATTGATATAATTAATTAATTCAAATAATTAGTTATATCAAATATAATTTTTATCGAGTAATTTAATTCACGAGATCGAGATAATTTATCCATTAAATTAAATTAGATATTCAATGTCCAATATTAACCAAGAGTAAATACGGTCAATTTAATCTATCGTCTATCCCATGTGCGCGACTCTGATAGGTTCGTCTCAGTTAGCAATGGGAGGACCCAAAGAGTGTTAGCACCATCAAAGGAGTCATGTGGCCTACACCATAACCCAACTGAGAATAAATGATAGGGATCATTCCAAAACGTATAGTTATGAATACCGTATACGTATAAACCCTTTAATCATATGTCCGATCAAGCATTAAGGTCACGGTAACGTCAAAAACTATTGTAACTTGACTATATACATTTGTTAGTCCAAATCGAGATCACTGAGATCTCATGTGTCAAATACAACTAGCTCTAAATGCTTTGACCAATGACTTATGGTCTCATTTACCAGTTACCACTAACCGCATAAGACATATATTTTTTAGCAATATTGAAAAAAATATAAATAATCAATAATAAATTAATGCTATTATATGTATATAATTACGAAGATTTATAGCTTAGGATTGTGAGTCAAGCATCTACATTATTTCAAGTGCACGCAGTATTTTATCAAGGTGGGAATTTTATACTTGTCATCTTTAATTACTTTGATTGGACTATGTATCTGATAATTGTTATGTTTCAAGTTCCAAGTAGTTGATCAATATTTCAAGTTCCACATTATGCATGTAGATCATGTCATAGTGTTATGTTTACAAGTTTCATGTTTATAACATTATTTTCACTATATGCCTCCGAAAGATTGTATATTATTTGTATAGTCCACACGAGCTAAAGGAAGCTCATTCCAACCTGATTTGATCGTCCATGTGAATTGGAGCCAAGGAACAAATTGGCGAGCATGATGAAGCATACGATATTTAATTTGTTGGGTTGGTACCTGTAACACCCCCAATCCACTCAGGGATATTACACGCCGTAGACCCTCTCCTCGAGGATCTACCAGGCTGGTAACAACATTTAACATCTCGACAATGCCTTCAAGGCAAAAATGACTCAGTAGACCGATTTGGTCTTTCAATAAATACATACAACCCGAATACAACTCATGCCCACGCAGGGGTCAAAACACAACCACACCCGTACAACGGGAAAAATATAGCAGCGGAAAAATAAAGTACAACTATACCAATACGACATCAACGGGTCCTCGTGTGATTAGTATCGTTCATCTTTCATCATCCTTCATGCCGACCCTGTGCTCTGCTCCAAAACCTGAATGCAATACAGACATCCACCCCCCGAATACTCGTGGTTTAGCTTAACTCCACTGTTTTGCTAGTGCAAGTATAAAATACGAAAACGAGCCATACATATCATACTCCACGGAACATGTTAATCATAAACATACTTCCCGAGGTAAATCACTTAATCAAAACGGTTAAATCGAAAGATAGGGGTAAACCCGATATACATCTTGTGAAAACATTTTACGATCTCGGGAGTTTTGAAAACACATTGGGATTTAAGAATTCTCAAACCTTTCACAAACGTTTAGGGACACAGCCCAAAAGTCATTTTCCCAAAACATAAATCCGATAACAACAAATGGGGTCCACGACCCGATCATACCATAACAACCTGTTTCCACAGATTATTCGCGTCCCGTGCTAGCAAGCCACGGACCTCAGATGCTCCCGTAGAACAAACCCGAGTGAATAACCCACAGGGAAACTATATCAAATCACATGTCACCGTAACCGCAGTCACGTGACTACAAGCACATATACGTACATAATCAAACCACAACCATAAGTTATCCCGGCATCGCGCTAACAAGCCACGAACCTCAGATGCTCCCGTAAGACATACCCGATGATACCCCACAAGTTATCTCGGCATCGGGCTAACAAGCCACGAACCTCGGAGTCCCCGCAAGACATACCCGGAATGGATAACCCTACGGTCACGCCCAACCCATACTAACAAGTATGGATCCCGGAGATTCAACAATCCTACCCGAAGGCACATCACATACATCAAGCACACAACAATAATCACTTATCAAGCCAAACAACATTAAGTATCACAACCTCCTTTCAAGGAGTAACAACTGATATCACACACATTACGTTCTTACCGAACAAGTACACAATAACAATACGTAATCCCCGGCAAGGGATTACGGTCTATCAACTCATTCGAAGTGATCATATTATCTTTAAACATACAAAACCAACACACATATTCCGAGAACACATATTCACGAAGTATACGAATTATCGTTGAAAGACAACATTTATCGAGAACATACCAATCCCTTTTTACGTTCATTAAATATTGGATTTCGCATAAAATCATTTATCAAGAATTATATCAACAAAACATGAAATGTATGGGCAAGATACTTGCCTCAAAATCGGCACGCAAGTATCCCGACGAACACGGCTCAACCGGAAAGCTTCGAAACGCCCAATGCTATCAAACGAAGACGATTTACTTAATGAAAGGGTTCAACACGATTTCTTCGCAAGAAACACGACCCTAACATCATACAATCAATAAATCATCGATCATACGAGGAAGAATAATCGTAGAACGCCCGAAAACCCCTCTAAGACATTTTACCGGACACCTTCAAGGCGTCGGTCAAGAACTCGACTCAAACAACGAATCGATACGATCCAACCATGGAATAATAAAGGAAATGATATAATACATCTAAATAATCATCAATCCATCAAAATCCTAAGTTAAATCGGATTAATCGGACGAAAACAACCAAAACCCCCAAATTCTCCAAAACTAGATTTCTAGGAAATCGACTTCGATTCAAGATCGGAGGATGTTATAGACGGATGATTGACGATATGAACCTCCAAACTTCATGGATATGTTGTTAAACAACATGGCTTCAATCTTAGAACACGCCAGTGCGGAAGAGGAGAAGAAGAAGGTGAAAATGGCAAGAAAACGTCTGCGGGGCCTTTTATAGGTTGATCGCCTGCCGACACGGCCCGTGCCGATCGGCACGGCCGTGTCGCATACCTGGCCGACAGGATTCGACCGTGTCCTCGCTTGACACGGTCGCGCGCGCGAGGGCCTTCCGATAGTGACCCGTCCGACGGCGACTCAAGATGACTCGACCGTGTCCTCGGAACACGGTGGGCGTGTCAGCGATGGCTCGCTTATCCGGAAGAGTTTGGCACGGGCCGTGTCGGACGACACGGTCGGGTCCTGAGGCAGAGACTCCGGCATTTCCGGACGAGTACGGCACGGGCCGTGTCGGACGACACGGCCGAGTTCGGCCGGCAGTGATCGGCCAATAACGAGCGGGTGAGCTAAAACGACCATAACTCTCTCGTCCGGACTCCGATTGACTCAACGTTTGAACCATTGGAAATCTAACTCGATGCTATATAATATTGCAAAGATTTAGAATTTTTGGAGTTACCAAAAATTAATGGTGACTTTACAAAGTCGAACTCCCACGTGAAAAAGTCGATTAAGGACACGGAACTCAACAAAACGACACTGAAACGAACTCGGATGACAAAAAGTGCAGAATTAATCATTCTCGGAATGACGAAACGGTCATGATAGAGTTGTCAAAACGAACTTCCTCCGAAAAAAGAAAATTACCGAATTAAATTGCGGATATTACATTCTACCTTAACAGAAGTTTCGTCCCGAAACTTAAAACATGTAGGGAGAAGCAATATCCCGCCAGGAAAACTCACTGAGATACGCAAGAAACGCATAACTAATGCCATCCGGCGAAACGTTACATACAACGCAACGGAATATACGGTGTGAAAACACGCCCACGATTTACCAACACAACGTCCGCCGTTAGGGACATGATAAAATCAACAAGTGACAAACGTCATCAAATAGATAATACAATCAAGTCAATTATCCGAACAATCACAAAACACTAAGCACCGTGCATAGTTGAGAAAACGAAAAATAAACACAAAACGATCCACTTCGAATAAAAGAACTTTATCTCCGAGATTCAAACAACCGGTAAGGAAATAACATAACATACAACCGATAGACCACGCCCTCATGGACTCCTCGGAGTTGGTCCCGATTTCGGTGCTCAAATCCGTGCCTCGGAAGGCTCGGTGACCACCCGCAAACCGAACTCGGTGTCCTCAAGCCCGCACTTGTAACACGTTACTAGTGGAGAAGGGCAATGTGCACGACATGCCCCGCCACATTGCGCTTAAAACACCTCCCGGCTTTACCAGAGTCAAAGCAAGACTTAGAACTCTCACCCCACGCAACGAGCGACAGAGCTTCACAAAGAAAGACTACGACGTTGCGAACTAGAAACACCAACTCCGCACTATCCACAAGGTCATTGGACTTCCTCTCGCTTCTTCGACGGCACACGCTCCGACGATAACGAAGCTAGTTCACGCCAATGCTCGATCTTGGTAGTCCCTCAACGAAGTGCAAGTGAGTCCCGACATATACACGCGAATCTCTGGCTTCATTCGTCACAAAATGAAAGATCCTCTCTTCCTCGGTTCTCACCCGATCTCGCACATAATCGAGTTGTTTGCTATAGTCGATGATAGCCTCGTGACATCAAACACCTTGTGGTTCTCGCCGAATAAAATTCGTGAATCCTCTCGCTCTCTAATCGGTTTCGGACGTAACTCGGCTTCCATAAATGCCTGAACTCCGCCCACGTGACATCACGATCATGAGGCTTAACGGCCTCCCACCAATTAGCGGCATCTTTGTCAAGAAGGTACTGCGCAATAGGTACCTTTCGCTCTTCAGACAATCGACACCTCGAATATCTTTCCCAACTGGAAAAGCCAACCATCCTGCACCCAACGCATCCGCAACACCGCGAATCGAGGGGATTCATACGAATTACCTCCGGCCACCGGGTTTGCACCAGTGTTCTGAGTCACATCTGTAATGCGCTAAACTGCCTTAGTCAACTGAGTCATCTGTGTAGCTACCTGCTGTAAAATAGTAGCGACACCGATACCGGCATCATCACCGGCAGCATGATCTCAACCACGCGTCTGATTGCCATGACTACGACCTCGGCCCCTCGGCATACTGAATAAGTAATTACTCAGCACAACAGAAAAATCATAACATATACCACATACAACAATTTCCATCGTAAAGCAACATGCATACTAAAATCATAGCAACGACGGTATCGTTCAGCAATCTCAACGGCCCGAACAATAACCAGCACATAATCACAAAACATCATGGAACAATCACACATATACACGAACATACCAACCCAAGCTTCAATAGCTCACACTCGCGTGTCAACACGCAAATCACCACGAGGCGATAAACAGTAAACACCAGTTCACACCTCTCACAGAGGGCTAACAAAACATATGCGTGGCGAACGACTCAACGTTCACACCACCAATTCAATCACACCAAGTTAACACCATAACGAAAGTTCGAAAACCATACACGCATTTCCGGTCCGCAAACAGGAATGATAGGTTTTAAAAACGAGAACCACCTTTTGAAAATAGTTTGGAAACAACAGTTGATCTTGAGTATCATTTTACATAAAGTAGTACAAACACCTTTATCGAGACTTTGAAAATCATCTTGCGTTTGAACAAAAATGAGGACACCTTTCCTTTAGTGAAAAACTTTCAAAAATATTCGACCCTTGGGTCTAAGCAACTGCATTGGAAAATATCTCAAAAATATTTTTGGTCCTCAATCGGAAAATTTTTGAAATGTATTGCGGCATTAGAAAACACCTTGAAAACACCGCAAGAAAATAATTCGTTTTAAAAGTACATCTCGAATTTTAATTTTCTAAGATACTCAAGGTTTTCAAAAATAATTCAATGGGCTAGAATGCCCAAAAATTTCAGGTAATTACAAGGAACAATATAGCGCCGTGGGTCCCGCTACGAACCCACCAGCTAAAAACCATTCACAAAAACGCCAAAAAGGCCGATGACGGTAATATTTCAAAACTCACAAAATCCATTTACAAAATACTAAATTCCGTCATAAGAATTTCGCTAAAATGATCAAGGCCATAATGCCAAAAACTCGGTTAAGGGAATTGATTTTCGAAATAAAACTCGATCGGTAAAATACCGAAAGCCATTACGTAAGAACTCACGCAATGGATAAAAGAAATAAAGTCAAACATGCACAAGACAAAGAACACTACTCCTCATATGAATGAAAAATGGGAGTCAAATAATCACGTATCACGAAATCAAAATCCATAAGAGGATTCCACAATTAACTCATAATCAAAAATAGCTCGTGTCACACGAGGCACAACACAAAGAAGGGAGACTTACATCCACAGTGTCGCACGAAGATGATGATCGCCCCACGATACTAATCACAACAAACCAACTCGGAGGACGCGCGTCGCGACACGACTCCGATAAAATCCGACGAGACAAAACTCAACAGACACCATCGACCCGGCTGACCTAGGTTTCCACAACTCGGCTCTCGATACCATTCTGTAACACCCCAATCCACTCGTGGATATTACACGCCGTAGACCCTCTCCTCGAGGATCTACCAGCCGGTAACAACATTTAACATCTCGACAATGCCTTCAAGGCAAAATGACTCAAGAGACCGATTTGGTCTTTCAATAAATACATACAACCCGAATACAACTCATGCCCACGCAGGTCAAAACACAACCACACCCGCATAACGGAAAAATATAGCAATGAAAAATAAAGTACAACTATACCAATACGACATCAACGGTCCTCGTGTGATTAGTATCGTTCATCTTTCATCATCCTTCATGCCGACCACCGTGCTCGCTCCAAAACTCCGAATGCAATACAGACATCCACCCCCGAATACTCGGGGTTAGCAAACTCCACTGTTTTGCTAGTGCAAGTATAAAATACGAAAACGAGCCATACATATCATACTCCACGGAACATGTTAATCATAAACATACTTCCCGAGGTAAATCACTTAATCAAAACGGTTAAATCGAAAGATAGGGGTAAACCCGATATACATCTTGTGAAAACATTTTACGATCTCGCGAGTTTTGAAAACACATTGGGATTTAAGAATTCTCAAACCTTTCACAAACGTTTAGGGACACAGCCCAAAAGTCATTTTCCCAAAACATAAATCCGATAACAACAAATGGGGTCCACGACCCGATCATACCATAACAACCTGTTTCCACAGATTATTCGCGTCCCGTGCTATCAAGCCACGGACCTCAGATGCTCCCGTAGAACAAACCCGAGTGAATAACCCACAGGGAAACTATATCAAATCACATGTCACCGTAACCGCAGTCACGTGACTACAAGCACATATACGTACATAATCAAACCACAACCATAAGTTATCCCGGCATCGCGCTAACAAGCCACGAACCTCAGATGCTCCCGTAAGACATACCCGATGATACCCCACAAGTTATCTCGGCATCGGGCTAACAAGCCACGAACCTCGGAGTCCCCGCAAGACATACCCGGAATGGATAACCCTACGGTCACGCCCAACCCATACTAGCAAGTATGGATCCCGGAGATTCAACAATCCTACCCGGAGGCACATCACATACATCAAGCACACAACAATAATCCATTGTAAAGCCAAAAAACAGTAACTATACAAACCTCCTCTCATGGAGTAACAACCTATTTCACACACAGTAAGTTCTTACCGAACAAGTACACAATAACAATACGTAATCCCCGGCAAGGGATTACGGTCTATCAACTCACTCGAAGTGATCATATTATCTTTAAACATACAAAACCAACACACATATTCCGAGAACACATATTCACGAAGTATACGAATTATCGTTGAAAGACAACATTTATCGAGAACATACCAATCCCTTTTTACGTTCATTAAATATCGATTTCGCATAAAATCATTTATCAAGAATTATATCAACGAAACATGAAATATATGGGCAAGATACTTGCCTCAAAATCGCACGCAAGTATCCCGACGAACACGGCTCAACCGAAAGCTTCAAACGCCCAATGCTATCGAAACAAGACGATTTACGAGCGAAAGGGTTCAACACGATTTCTTCGCAAGAAACACGACCCTAACATCATACAATCAATAAATCATCGATCATACGAGGAAGAATAATCGTAGAACGCCCGAAAACCCCTCTAAGACATTTTACCGGACACCTTCAAGGCGTCGGTCAAGAACTCGACTCAAACAACGAATCGATACGATCCAACCATGGAATAATAAAGGAAATGATATAATACATCTAAATAATCATCAATCCATCAAAATCTTAAGTTAAATCGGATTAATCGGACGAAAACAACCAAAACCCCCAAATTCCCCAAAACTAGATTTCTAGGAAATCTGACCTGATTCGGTAGATCGGAGGATGTTATAGGACGGATGATTGACGATATGAACCTCCAAACTTCATGGATATGTTGTTAAACAACATGGCTTCAAGCTTAGAACACGCCCAGCTGCGGAAGAGGAGAAGAAGAAGGTGAAAAATGGCAAGAAAAACGTCTGCAGGGCCTTTTATAGGGGTTGATCGCCTGGGACATGGCCCGTGACGATCGGCACGGTCGTGTCGCATACTGGCCGACAGGACTCGACCGTGTCCTCGCTTGACACGGTCGCGCGCGAGGGCCTTCCGATAGTGACCCGTCCGACGGCGACTCGGCATGACTCGACCGTGTCGGAACACGGTCGGGCGTGTCGGCACGGCTCGCTTATCCTAAGAGTTTGGCACGGGCCGTGTCGGACGACACGGTCGGGTCCTGAGGCAGAGACTCCGGCATTTCCGGACGAGTACGGCACGGGCCGTGTCGAACGACACGGCCGAGTTCGGCCGGCAGTGATCGGCCAATAACGAGCGGGTGAGCTAAAACGACCATAACTCTCTCGTCCGGACTACGATTGACTCACCGTTTGAACCATTGGAAAGCTAACTCGATGCTATATAATATTGCAAAGATTTAGAATTTTTGGAGTTACCAAAAATTAATGGTGACTTTACAAAGTCGAACTCCCACGTGAAAAAGTCGATTAAGGACACGGAACTCAACAAAACGACACTGAAACGAACTCGGATGACAAAAAGTGCAGAATTAATCATTCTCGGAATGACGAAACGGTCATGATAGAGTTGTCAAAACGAACTTCCTCCGAAAAAAGAAAATTACCGAAATTCGAAATTGCGGATATTACATTCTACCCTCCTTAAAAGAAGTTTCGTCCCGAAACTTAAAACATGTAGGGAGAAGCAATATCCCGCCAGGAAAACTCAATGAGATACGTAAGAAACGCGTAACTGATGCCAAACGGCGAAACGTTACATACAACGCAACGGAATATACGGCGTGAAAACACGCTCCACGACGACCAACACAACGTCGCCGTTAGGGACATGATAAAATCAACAAGTGACAAACGTCATCAAATAGATAATACAATCAAGTCAATTATCCGAACAATCACAAAACACTAAGCACCGTGCATAGTTGAGAAAACGAAAAATAAACACAAAACGATCCACTTCGAATAAAAGAACTTTATCTCCGAGATTCGAAACAACCGGGTAAGGAAATAACATAACATACAACTGATAGACCACGCCCCTCATGGACTCCTCGGAGTTGGTCCTGATTTCAGTGCTCAAATCCGTGCCTCGGAAGGCTCGGTGACCAATTCGCAAAACTGAACTCGGTGTCCCTCAAGCCCGCACTTGTAACACGTTACTAGCGGAGAAGTGCAATGTGCACGGACATGCCCCGCCACATTGGAGTTATAACACCTCCTGGCTTTACCAGAGTCAAAGCGAAGACTTAGAACTCTCACCCCACGCAACGAGCGACAGAGCTTCACACCAAAGACTACGACGTTGCGAACTAGAAACACCAACTCCCGCACTATCCACAAGGTCATGGACTTCCTCTCGCTTCTTCGACTCGGCACACGCTCCGACGATAACGAAGCTAGTTCACGGGCCAATGCTCGATCTTGGTAGTCCCTCAACGAAGTGCAAGTGAGTCCCGACATATACACGCGCGAATCTCTGGCTTCATTCGTCTGTCAAAATGAAAGATCCTCTCTTCCTCGGTTCTCACCCGATCTCGCACATAACTGAGTTGTTTGCTATAGTCGATGATAGCCTGTGACACCGAAACACCTTGTGGTTCTGCCGAATAAAATTCGTGAATCCTCTCGCTCTCTAATCGGTTTCGGACGTAACTCGGCTTCCATAAATGCCTGAACTCCGCCCACGTGACATCACGATCATGAGGCTTAACAGCCTCCCACCAATTAGCGGCATCTTTGTCAAGAAGGTACTGCGCAATAGGTACCTTTCGCTCTTCAGACAATCGACACCTCGAATATCTTTCCCAACTGGAAAAGCCAACCATCCCACCCAACGCATCCGCAACACCGCGAATCGAGGGGGATTCATACGATTACCTCCCGAAGCCACTAGTTTGCACCGGTGTTCTGAGTCACATCTGTAATGCGCTGAATCGCCTTAGTCAATCGAGTCATCTGTGTAGCTACCTTTGTAAAATAGTAGCGACACCGATACTGCATCATCACCGGCAGCATGATCTCAACCACGCGTCGATTGCCACGACTACGACCTCGGCCCCTCGGCATACCGAATAAGTAATTACTCAGACAACGGAAAAATCATAACATATACCACATACAACAATTTCCATCGTAAAGCAACATGCATACTAAAATCATAGCAACGACGGTATCGTTCAGAATCTCAACGGCCCGAACAATAACCAAAGACATAATCACAAAACATCATGGAACAATCACACATATACACGAACATACCAACCCAAGCTTCAATAGCTCACACTCGCGTGTCAACACGCAAATCACCACGAGGCGATAAACAAGAACACTACCACACCTCTCACGCAGGGCTAACAAAACATATGCGTGGCGAACGACTCAACGTTCACACCACCAATTCAATCACAATTCGGGGTTAACACCATAACGAAAGTTCGAAAACCATACACGCATTTCCGGTCCGCAAACAGGAATGATAGGTTTTAAAAACGAGAACCACCTTTTGAAAACAGTTTGGAAACAACAGTTGATCTTGAGTATCATTTTACAAAAAGTAGTACAAACACCTTTATCGAGACTTTGAAAATCATCTTGCGTTTGAACAAAAATGAGGACACCTTTCCTTTAGTGAAAAACTTTCAAAAATATTCGACCCTTGGGTCTAAGCAACTGCATTGGAAAATATCTCAAAAATATTTTTGGTCCTCAACCGGAAAATTTTTGAAATGTATTGCGGCATTAGAAAACACCTTGAAAACACCGCAAGAAAATAATTCGTTTTAAAAGTACATCTCGAATTTTAATTTTCTAAGATACTCAAGGTTTTCAAAAATAATTCAATGGGCTAGAATGCCCAAAAATTTCAGGTAATTACAAGGAACAATATAGCGCCGTGGGTCCTGCCGGAACCCACCAGGCTAAAAACCATTCACAAAAACGCCAAAAAGGCCGATGACGGTAATATTTCAAAAACTCACAAAATCCATTTACAAAATACTAAATTCCGTCATAAGAATTTCGCCAAAATGATCAAGGCCATAATGCCAAAAACTCGGTTAAGGGAATTGATTTTCGAAATAAAACTCGATCGGTAAAATACCGAAAGCCATTACGTAAGAACTCACGCATGGATAAAAGAAATAAAGTCAAACATGCACAAGACAAAGAACACTACTCCTCATATGAATGAAAATGGGAGTCAAATAATCACGTATCACGAAATCAAAATCCATAAGAGGATTCCGTCAATTAACTCATAATCAAAAATAGCTCGTGTCACACGAGGCACAACACAAAGAAGGGAGACTTACATCCACAGTCGCACGAAGATGATGATCGCCCACGATACTAATCACAACAAACCAACTCGGGCAACGACGCGTCATGACACGACTACCGATAAAATCCGACGAGACAAAACTCAACAGACACCATCGACCCGACACCTAGGTTTCCACAACCTGGCTCGATACCATTCTGTAACACCCCAATCCACTCGGGGATATTACACGCCGTAGACCCTCTCCTCGAGGGTCTACCAGCCGGTAACAACATTTAACATCTCGACAATGCCTTCAAGGCAAAATGACTCAAGAGACCGATTTGGTCTTTCAATAAATACATACAACCCGAATACAACTCATGCCCACGCAGGTCAAACACAACCACACCCGCATAACGGGAAAAATATAGCAGCGGAAAAATAAAGTACAACTATACCAATACGACATCAACGGGTCCTCGTGTGATTAGTATCGTTCATCTTTCATCATCCTTCATGCCGACCCCGTGCTCGCTCCAAAACCCGAATGCAATACAGACATCCACCCCGAATACTCGGGGTTAGCAAAACTCCACTGTTTTGCTAGTGCAAGTATAAAATACGAAAACGAGCCATACATATCATACTCCACGGAACATGTTAATCATAAACATACTTCCCGAGGTAAATCACTTAATCAAAACGGTTAAATCGAAAGATAGGGGTAAACCCGATATACATCTTGTGAAAACATTTTACGATCTCGGGAGTTTTGAAAACACATTGGGATTTAAGAATTCTCAAACCTTTCACAAACGTTTAGGGACACAGCCCAAAAGTCATTTTCCCAAAACATAAATCCGATAACAACAAATGGGGTCCACGACCCGATCATACCATAACAACCTGTTTCCACAGATTATTCGCGTCCGTGCTAGCAAGCCACGGACCTCGATGCTCCCGTAGAACAAACCCGAGTGAATAACCCACAGGAAACTATATCAAATCACATGTCACCGTAACCGCGATACGTGACTACAAGCACATATACGTACATAATCAAACCACAACCATAAGTTATCCCAGATCGCGCTAACAAGCCACGAACCTCAGATGCTCCCGTAAGACATACCCGATGATACCCCACAAGTTATCTCGGCATCGGGCTAACAAGCCACGAACCTCGGAGTCCCCGCAAGACATACCCGGAATGGATAACCCTACGGTCACGCCCAACCCATACTAGCAAGTATGGATCCCGGAGATTCAACAATCCTACCCGGAGGCACATCACATACATCAAGCACACAACAATAATCACTTATCAAGCCAAACAACATTAAGTATCACAACCTCCTTTCAAGGAGTAACAACTGATATCACACACATTACGTTCTTACCGAACAAGTACACAATAACAATACGTAATCCCCGGCAAGGGATTACGGTCTATCAACTCACTCGAAGTGATCATATTATCTTTAAACATACAAAACCAACACACATATTCCGAGAACACATATTCACGAAGTATACGAATTATCGTTGATAGACAACTTTTATCGAGAACATACCAATCCCTTTACGTTCATTAAATATCGATTTCGCATAAAATCATTTATCAAGAATTATATCAACGAAACATGAAATGTATGGGCAAGATACTTGCCTCAAAATCGCACGCAAGTATCCCGACGAACACGGCTCAATGAAAGCTTCAAACGCCCAATGCTATCGAAACAAGACGACGAGCGAAAGGGTTCAACACGATTTCTTCGCAAGAAACACGACCCTAACATCATACAATCAATAAATCATCGATCATACGAGGAAGAATAATCGTAGAACGCCCGAAAACCCTCTAAGACATTTTAGGACACCTTCAAGGCGTCGGTCAAGAACTCGACTCAAACAACGAATCGATACGATCCAACCATGGAATAATAAAGGAAATGATATAATACATCTAAATAATCATCAATCCATCAAAATCCTAAGTTAAATCGGATTAATCGGACGAAAACAACCAAAACCCCAAATTCCCCAAAACTAGATTTCTAGGAAATCGACCGATTCAGTAGATCGGAGGATGTTATAGGACGGATGATTGACGATATGAACCTCCAAACTTCATGGATATGTTGTTAAACAACATGGCTTCAAGCTTAGAACACGCCAGTGCGGAAGAGGAGAAGAAGAAGGTGAAAATGGCAAGAAAAACGTCTGCGGGGGCCTTTTATAGGGGTTGATCGCTCGCCGGACACGGCCCGTGCCGATCGGCACGGCCGTGTCGCATACCGGCCGACAGGGACTCGACCGTGTCCCGCTTGACACGGTCGCGGCGCGAGGGCCTTCCGATAGTGACCCGTCCGACAATGACTCGGCATGACTCGACCGTGTCCGAACACGGCCGGGCGTGTCAGCTTCGGCTCGCTTATCCTAAGAGTTTGGCACGGCCGTGTCGGACGACACGGTCGGATCTCGAGGCGAGACTCCGGCATTTCCGGACGAGTACGGCACGGGCCGTGTCGGACGACACGGCCGAGTTCGGCCGGCAGTGATCGCCAATAACGAGCGGGTGAGCTAAAACGACCATAACTCTCTCGTCCCGACTCGATTGACTCACCGCTTGAACCATTGGAAAGCTAACTCGATGCTCTATAATATTGCAAAGATTTAGAATTTTTGGAGTTACCAAAAATTAATGGTGACTTTACAAAGTCGAACTCCCACGTGAAAAAGTCGATTAAGGACACGGAACTCAACAAAACGACACTGAAACGAACTCGGATGACAAAAAGTGCAGAATTAATCATTCTCGGAATGACGAAACGGTCATGATAGAGTTGTCAAAACGAACTTCCTCCGAAAAAAGAAAATTACCGAAATTCGAAATTGCGGATATTACATTCTACCCTCCTTAAAAGAAGTTTCGTCCCGAAACTTAAAACATGTAGGGAGAAGCAATATCCCGCCAGGAAAACTCAATGAGATACGCAAGAAACGCGTAACTAATGCCAAACGGCGAAACGTTACATACAACGCAACGGAATATACGGTGTGAAAACACGCTCCACGACGACCAACACAACGTCGCCGTTAGGGACATGATAAAATCAACAAGTGACAAACGTCATCAAATAGATAATACAATCAAGTCAATTATCCGAACAATCACAAAACACTAAGCACCGTGCATAGTTGAGAAAACGAAAAATAAACACAAAACGATCCACTTCGAATAAAAGAACTTTATCTCCGAGATTCGAAACAACCGGGTAAGGAAATAACATAACATACAACTGATAGACCACGCCCCTCAGGGACTCCTCGGAGTTGGTCCTGATTTCAGTGCTCAAATCCGTGCCTCGGAAGGCTCGGTGACCAATTCGCAAAACTGAACTCGGTGTCCCTCAAGCCCGCACTTGTAACACGTTACTAGCGGAGAAGGGCAATGTGCACGGACATGCCCTGCCACATTGCAGTTAAAACACCTACTGGCTTTACCAGGAGTCAAAGCAGAAGACTTAGAACTCTCAGTCCCACGCAACGAGCGACAGAGCTTCACAGCCGAAAGACTACGACGTTGCGAACTAGAAACACCAACTCCTGCACTATCCACAAGGTCATTGGACTTCCTCTGCTTCTTCGACTCGGGCACACGCTCCGACGATAACGAAGCTAGTTCACGGGCCAATGCTCGATCTTGGTAGTCCCTCAACGAAGTGCAAGTGAGTCCCGACATATACACGCGAATCTCTGGCTTCATTCGTATGTCAAAATGAAAGATCCTCTCTTCCTCGGTTCTCACCCGATCTCGCACATAACTGAGTTGTTTGCTATAGTCGATGATAGCCTGACACTGAAACACCTTGTGGTTCTGCCGAATAAAATTCGTGAATCCTCTGCTCTCTAATCGGTTTCGGACAGAACTCAGCTTCCATAAATGCCTGGAACTCCGCCCACGTGACATCACGATCATGAGGCTTAACAGCCTCCCACCAATTAGCGGCATCTTTGTCAAGAAGGTACTGCGCAATAGGTACCTTTCGCTCTTCAGACAATCGATACCTCGAATATCTTTCCCAACTGGAAAAGCCAACCATCCCAGCCCAACGCATCCGCAACACCGGCGAATCGAGGGGGATTCATACGAATTACCTCCCGAAGCCACTGGTTTGCACCAGTGTTCTGAGTCACATCTGTAATGCGCTGAACTGCCTTAGTCAACTGAGTCATCTGTGTAGCTACCTGCTGTAAAATAGTAGCGACACCGATACCGGCATCATCACCGGCAGCATGATCTCAACCACGCGTCTGATTGCCACGACTACGACCTCGGCCCCTCGGCATACTGAATAAGTAATTACTCAGCACAACAGAAAAATCATAACATATACCACATACAACAATTTCCATCGTAAAGCAACATGCATACTAAAATCATAGCAACGACGGTATCGTTCAGCAATCTCAACGGCCCGAACAATAACCAGCACATAATCACAAAACATCATGGAACAATCACACATATACACGAACATACCAACCCAAGCTTCAATAGCTCACACTCGCGTGTCAACACGCAAATCACCACGAGGCGATAAACAGTAAACACCAGTTCACACCTCTCACAGAGGGCTAACAAAACATATGCGTGGCGAACGACTCAACGTTCACACCACCAATTCAATCACAATTCGGGGTTAACACCGTAACGAAAGTTCGAAAACCATACACGCATTTCCGGTCCGCAAACAGGAATGATAGGTTTTAAAAACGAGAACCACCTTTTGAAAACAGTTTGGAAACAACAGTTGATCTTGAGTATCATTTTACAAAAAGTAGTACAAACACCTTTATCGAGACTTTGAAAATCATCTTGCGTTTGAACAAAAATGAGGACACCTTTCCTTTAGTGAAAAACTTTCAAAAATATTCGACCCTTGGGTCTAAGCAACTGCATTGGAAAATATCTCAAAAATATTTTTGGTCCTCAA
Organism: Orobanche coerulescens; assembly: GCA_033398695.1. NCBI lineage: Eukaryota > Viridiplantae > Streptophyta > Magnoliopsida > Lamiales > Orobanchaceae > Orobanche > Orobanche coerulescens. Next base: position 187,325,302 of record CM065801.1, read on the forward strand.
CCGGAAAATTTTTGAAATGTATTGCGGCATTAGAAAACACCTTGAAAACACCGCAAGAAAATAATTCGTTTTAAAAGTACATCTCGAATTTTAATTTTCTAAGATACTCAAGGTTTTCAAAAATAATTCAATGGGCTAGAATGCCCAAAATTTCAGTAATTACAAGGAACAATATAGCGCCGTGGGTCCTGCCAGGAACCCACCAGTGCTAAAAACCATTCACAAAAACGCAAAAAGGCCGATGACGGTAATATTTCAAAAACTCACAAAATCCATTTACAAAATACTAAATTCCGTCATAAGAATTTCGCCAAAATGATCAAGGCCATAATGCCAAAAACTCGGTTAAGGGAATTGATTTTCGAAATAAAACTCAGTCGGTAAAATACCGAAAGCCATTACAGAAGAACTCACGCAGCGGATAAAAGAAATAAAGTCAAACATGCACAAGACAGCAACACTACTCCTCATATGAATGAAAAATGGGAGTCAAATAATCACGTATCACGAAATCAAAATCCATAAGAGGATTCCGTCAATTAACTCATAATCAAAAAATAGCTCGTGTCACACGAGGCACAACACAAAGAAGGGAGACTTACATCCACAGGTCGCACGAAGATGATGATCGCCCCACGATACTAATCACAACAAACCAACTCAGACGACGCGTCGCGACACGACTCAGTCAGATAAAATCCGACGAGACAAAACTCAACAGACACCACTGACCCGACAGCCTAGGTTTCCACAACCTGGCTCTGATACCATTCTGTAACACCCCCAATCCACTCAGGGATATTACACGCCGTAGACCCTCTCCTCGAGGATCTACCAGGCTGGTAACAACATTTAACATCTCGACAATGCCTTCAAGGCAAAAATGACTCAGTAGACCGATTTGGTCTTTCAATAAATACATACAACCCGAATACAACTCATGCCCACGCAGGGGTCAAAACACAACCACACCCGTACAACGGGAAAAATATAGCAGCGGAAAAATAAAGTACAACTATACCAATACGACATCAACGGGTCCTCGTGTGATTAGTATCGTTCATCTTTCATCATCCTTCATGCCGACCATGTGCTCTGCTCCAAAACCTGAATGCAATACAGACATCCACCCCCCGAATACTCGGGGGTTAGCAAAACTCCACTGTTTTGCTAGTGCAAGTATAAAATACGAAAACGAGCCATACATATCATACTCCACGGAACATGTTAATCATAAACATACTTCCCGAGGTAAATCACTTAATCAAAACGGTTAAATCGAAAGATAGGGGTAAACCCAATATACATCTTGTGAAAACATTTTACGATCTCGGGAGTTTTGAAAACACATTGGGATTTAAGAATTCTCAAACCTTTCACAAACGTTTAGGGACACAGCCCAAAAGTCATTTTCCCAAAACATAAATCCGATAACAACAAATGGGGTCCACGACCCGATCATACCATAACAACCTGTTTCCACAGATTATTCGCGTCCCGTGCTAGCAAGCCACGGACCTCAGATGCTCCCGTAGAACAAACCCGAGTGAATAACCCACAGGGAAACTATATCAAATCACATGTCACCGTAACCGCAGTCACGTGACTACAAGCACATATACGTACATAATCAAACCACAACCATAAGTTATCCCGGCATCGCGCTAACAAGCCACGAACCTCAGATGCTCCCGTAAGACATACCCGATGATACCCCACAAGTTATCTCGGCATCGAGCTAACAAGCCACGAACCTCGGAGTCCCCGCAAGACATACCCGGAATGGATAACCCTACGGTCACGCCCAACCCATACTAGCAAGTATGGATCCCGGAGATTCAACAATCCTACCCGGAGGCACATCACATACATCAAGCACACAACAATAATCACTTATCAAGCCAAACAACATTAAGTATCACAACCTCCTTTCAAGGAGTAACAACTGATATCACACACATTACGTTCTTACCGAACAAGTACACAATAACAATACGTAATCCCCGGCAAGGGATTACGGTCTATCAACTCACTCGAAGTGATCATATTATCTTTAAACATACAAAACCAACACACATATTCCGAGAACACATATTCACGAAGTATACGAATTATCGTTGAAAGACAACATTTATCGAGAACATACCAATCCCTTTTTACGTTCATTAAATATTAGATTTCGCATAAAATCATTTATCAAGAATTATATCAACGAAACATGAAATGTATGGGCAAGATACTTGCCTCAAAATCGGCACGCAAGTATCCCGACGAACACGGCTCAACCGGAAAGCTTCGAAACGCCCAATGCTATCGAAACGGAAGACGACGACGAACGAAAGGGTTCAACACGATTTCTTCGCAAGAAAGACGACCCTAACATCATACAATCAATAAATCATCGATCATACGAGGAAGAATAATCGTAGAACGCCCGAAAACCCCTCTAAGACATTTTACCGGACACCTTCAAGGCGTCGGTCAAGAACTCGACTCAAACAACGAATCGATACGATCCAACCATGGAATAATAAAGGAAATGATATAATACATCTAAATAATCATCAATCCATCAAAATCCTAAGTTAATCGGATTAATCGGACGAAAACAACCAAAACCCCCAAATTCCCCAAAACTAGATTTCTAGGAAATCTGACCTGATTCGGTAGATCGGAGGATGTTATAGGACGTATGATTGACGATATGAACCTCCAAACTTCATGGATATGTTGTTAAACAACATGGCTTCAAGCTTAGAACACGCCCAGCTGCGGAAGAGGAGAAGAAGAAGGTGAAAAATGGCAAGAAAAACGTCTGCAGGGCCTTTTATAGGGGTTGATCGCTTCGCCGGACACGGCCCGCGGCCGATCGGGCACGGCCGTGTCGCATACCTGGCCGACAGGACTCGACCGTGTCCTCGCTTGACACGGTCGCGGCGCGGAGGGCCTTCCGATAGTGACCCGTCCGACGGCCGACTCGGATGACTCGACCGTGTCTGGAACACGGTCGGGCGTGTCAGCGATCGGCTCGCTTATCCTAAGAGTTTGGCACGGGCCGTGTCGGACGACACGGCCGGGTCCTGAGGCAGAGACTCCGGCATTTCCGGACGAGTACGCACGGGCCGTGTCGGACGACACGGCCGAAGTTCGGCCGGCAGTGATCGCCAATAACGAGCGGGTGAGCTAAAACGACCATAACTCTCTCGTCCGACTCGATTGACTCACCGCTTGAACCATTGGAAAGCTAACTCGATGCTCTATAATATTGCAAGATTTAGAATTTTTGGAGTTACCAAAAATTAATGGTGACTTTACAAAGTCGAACTCCCACGTGAAAAGTCGATTAAGGACACTAACTCAACAAAACGACACTGAAACGAACTCGGATGACAAAAAGTGCAGAATTAATCATTCTCGGAATGACGAAACGGTCATGATAGAGTTGTCAAAACGAACTTCCTCCGAAAAAAGAAAATTACCGAAATTCGAAATTGCGGATATTACAGTACCGCCACTAGAAGGGGTGTTTAGATAGTGCAGTTAAGAATATAAAATTCTTTTGCGATTGCGGAAGTGATTAAGTGCGGAATGTAAATGACACAACGATATATAGAGGTTCGACAATGTGCCTATGTCCTCTCTCCGCATCTTTTTCTATAGGCTTAAGATAAACCTTTCCGCCTTGTCTTCTATCAGTACGAGGTAAACCATTACAATCTTGTTTTCTATCGGTCCAAGATAAATCGTTACAATTTTGTCTTTATGTCGGTCCAAGATAAACCGTTTTTCTTTTCTATCGGATAAGGAATCAACCTTTATATCTTTCTATCGGTACTAGAAAACCTCACTTGGATTTAGATTATGATTCTAACAATGCCGGATCCACGATCCTAATAACACCGAATCAAATCTATAATCCTTTCTTTTCTCTCGTATTTGGTTGAATGAATTAAATGCTCTAACTCTTGTCAATTAAGCTCGATTACAACAACAATAACGAATATAACAATATTTGATTATGAATACTTTGCTTGAAGTTGTTGTCTTATGAATATCATATGAAGTGGTATTTATAGGCTTTAAGGCTTAAACTAGCCGTTGGTTCTGCCTCTTTCATTACGTACATTATACGTCTTCCGTAACGAGCGTTAAGCTCTTTAGCATATGTTAACCTCTCCGATTGCGTACGTTATGTGATGTTCAAATCAGTCCAATAGCTTCTATCTCTTCCGTAGCATATGTTAACTTTCTTCGTAGCGTACGTTATATGCTCCTGGTAGCGTATGTTAATATCTCTTCATAGCGTACGTTATCTTCACATACCCGTTGCATGCTTTTTGACTTTCTAGAATCAATCCAACGGATTGATTTATTTGAACTCGTAATTCATCTTCGCATACGTACGTTAATGCATTTGTCTTACGTACGTTAAACTCAGATCATTGCGTACGTTGGTCTTTATGCATTGCGTACGTTATCCATGATGTATCTTCAGCTGGGCATTACGTACGTTAGCTATGTTGCATATCGTACGTTATATGTGATTTTGCTTCAGTTCAATGTTTTTCTGTCCAGCTCGTGCGTATTCGAATTTTTCTTGATTCATTAGTGTTTTTCTTTGTTTATCAACTTATCATCAAAGGCTCAATTTGAATATGTGGAATATAATATTCCAACATAATTAAATGGTATTTTCTTTTAATTCAAATGATATGAGGAAACACTATTGTTTGTTGACACATCTATTCAATTATTTCCATTGCAATTATGTAGTTCAAAATGGAACTAGTTTGCTTTAATTAATGATTGCTTTCAATTATGGTAACGATTCGAGTTTTTGGGCAAGGAATTATTATTTTCGAAATATTTATTCAGTTTATGTTCTATTATTAAAAATACCTTGAAGGTTGAGGCATTACATTATAAATCGGATGTGCTTAGTCATTATAAGTAAAATAATTTATAACTAAAAACTAGTGCAAAATCCATGAACTCGTCCACATGATGATGACTGAACTTTTTTTAACAAAAAACTTTGAAATATTAGTAAAATAATTCTCAATATTATATTCATGACCTTTTACACATTATTTTTAATAATAAAATATAAAATATCATTTCAATAAAATTTTATATTATTTCTACAATATATCTAAAAACACTTTATTTTTACACAATATTCACATTGTGCTACACATTTTTTTCTCTTTCGACTAGGGCTGAGAATCGGGACATCCCGAGGTCCCGGTCCCGAGTCCCGAATGTCCCAGTTCCGAAATGGACCAATTTGGTGGTCCTGGTCCCGGTCCCAATCGGGACTTCGGGAGTCCCGATTCCCGAATTGGGATAAATTTAAGTCCCAGTCCCGGTCCCGATCCCGAGGATAATTTTTCGAAATATCCCGAATGTCCCGAAATGTCCCGAAATATCCCGAAATGTCCCGAAATATCCCGAAATGTCCCGTAATATCCCGAAATGTCCCGAAATTAAAATTTGCAATCGGGACTTCGGATAGTCCCGATCGGGATTTCGGGACTCCCGAGTCCCGAAATTACCAAAGTTTAAGGTCCCGGTCCCGGTCCCGAAAAATTCGGGACTCGGGGTCCCGTTTCCCGTCGGGACTCGGGACAGGACCGTGACTCGGGATTTCCCGACGGGAAATTCTCAGCCCTACTTCCGACGCAACAAATCACTAATACTTACCTACTTTTTACTTTGATATTGGTACATAAATTAGACCCCTACCGAATTTTAGTTTTGGAATATATAATCCAATAGTCGATAGTTTTTAAACTGACGCTTGTTATCGTCATCTCTAAACAAACCATCATGGTAAATCTTCTTCTTCAATACTAAAACGGCAATCTGTTCTTAAAAGGATCGAGTATAATTTCTTGGTATGTAACACTTCGATGATGAAAATATTAAAAAGTTTAGGTGTGGGGCGGGTCATTATCATAATTGAAAACTGCACCGTACTTCTTTTTTATGGGGCGTGGCAGGACGAGGTAGGACGAGTGCAACACTGAAATAGTTTTTATAAGTATTTTTTTATTAGATGCGGTGCAGGCGGTTCGACCTGAGGCGGGTGGAAAATGCAACGCACTCGCCCTGCTAATTTATCGTGGGACAAGTTGAAAATTAATATTTTAAACTGTCTCGTCCCACGATTTCACAATGTGGGATGCTGTTATAAATTCATAAAATTATTTTGCAGTGCATGATGGAACAAAGTGATGAATGGGAGTACAACATTGAAGTAATTTTTCTAATTTTTTTCTTGTTAGATGCAGTGCAACACGGTTCGATATGGGGCAGATGAACATGAAAATGCACTCGTTTCCCTATTTTGTTGCTCGGTGAGTTGAATTGATAATGTAAACTGCATTATTTCGCTATTTTACAGTGCGGGGAATGATATTAATTAAATATTCAATTCATATCAGTTGATATGAAGATATATTTGAAAAAATAATTCAATTTAAAAATAGAAAAAATATGAAAACTCACGAGGTAAATCGTAATAATTTGTACGCCTCATATACAAATATAATTTCAATTTATAAAAATTGATATGCAAAAATATCTATTTAAAAGTATGGTTAGAGATGTTAAACGGCTAATTTAGCGGTTTCAATAGCCTGCGGGCCGCTAAACGGTCAACTAAAAAGCCCTGATTTAAACGGCCAGGAAATATTGGCCTTAACCCTAACTCCTAACGGTTTTCTAAACGGGCTAAACGGGCTAAATATTTAAAAAATCTATTTTTTATTTTTTTATAAGTAAAAAAAACAATAACAATATATTTTATATATATAGTAACAATTATACTATAATAAATATAACAAAAAATACACTTTTATGTATATATATATATATATACTATATTAACAAATACAGTAATAATATATATTATATATAATATTAATATATATATATATAATATTAATATAGTGTATATATATATATCGGGTTTGAAATTTAATGGCGAGCCAATTTCAACTGCAGGCTAAATTAACGGTTCGAATAAAAATATCACTTAACCCTAGGTTTTTACGAGTTAAATGACGACAGGACCTGCTGGCCCGTTTAACATCTCTAAGTATGGTGACTAAAATTGGTGACTAAAATTGCTAAAGGGTAATTTGGTAAATCACTGCAGAGAAAAACTAAAATTAAAAATAAAATAAACAACGAAGCTCTCTATTTAAAACCCCTAACCCTAACTTTACTTCCTCACTACTCTCTCAAATAGAAAAGAAGATTAACCTCGGAGGAGCGGCGGCTGCTCTCTCAGGTTCACATTTGTCGTTAATCTAATCAAAATTTTTTTTTCTGCAAATGTCAAACATTCCGTGTTTTTTTTTGTAAATTCGTTCATATCTGTTCTTTTCCCGCTTTTAATGGAGCCTCGTGGATCAATTAATTAATTTTGTGCCGTAGAATTGGGTATTGGATCTGTTGATTTTTTGAATCTTCTTTTCTTTCCTACTAGTAAGTTTTACCTGTTAATTCCAATCAGGCTGTCTTGAAAGATGGTGAGAGTAAGTGTCTTGAATGACGCCCTGAAGAGCATGTATAATGCTGAAAAGAGGGGAAAGCGTCAAGTCATGATTAGGCCTTCTTCAAAAGTCATTATCAAGCTTCTTCTGGTCATGCAAAAGCATGGTATGACAGTATTTATTATACCACCAGTTTATTACTTCTAATTTCGTGGCTAACATTCATTTCATTTTTTTCTTTCTTTATTTATGGCTTGTAGGCTACATTGGGGAGTTTGAGTATGTTGACGATCACAGGTCCGGAAAAATCGTGGTTGAATTGAATGGAAGGATGAACAAATGTGGGGTTATTAGTCCTCGCTTTGATGTCGGTGTCAAGGAAATTGAGTCATGGACTGCAAGACTGCTTCCATCGAGACAGGTATAAAAGATAATATCGTAACTAGTTCAATCTGTTCATTTGAACATTTCTTATTTCTCTTTTTATTTCAAAATAAAATTAATTCTAGTAGTTAATCACTCAATTCTTCTCAAGGAATGTTAACCGGTTCTTTGGACCTTATGTGTCATTGGGTGAAATGTGTTATTGAACTGTAACCATATAATGAAATAAATTTAGTTAAATATTATATTGATTAAACATTAAAACATTTATCAGTCCATGTATAATCTCTACAAATAAACAACTACCCATGTGTGATTAGCAAATAATTTCTGATGTTTTGTGTTGCCACACTGTTATCTTGACATTATTAATGTGAAAGCTGATGATCAAATGTCCATTGTGTTTTATATGTGACTCGTATTTGATCATTATAATTTCACACAATAATGTTTTTTTATTCTTTTTCATCTGTCCCCACTACTAGACGTGTTCAGCGGTTCGGTTAACCGTTGACCTCGGTTCGGTTCAAAACAGGAACCGTCAACCATTTTAAGACGGTTCGGTTCCGGTTCGCGGTATTGATGAACTGCAAAGCGGCGGTTCAACCGCCGGTTTTTATAGAAAACAATTCATATTGGACTATTTTTCTTTATTATTACTATTATTACTATTTTTTTTGGAAATTATTATTACTATTATATTAATAGTAGTATTGTTTTTTTTTTAAGTTTTTTGTGAAAATTAACCTTCAAATTGGACCTGTATTACTTTTATATTTTACGTATTCCACTTAACTTACTAATATAAACATTAATATCATTTCAAATATTTTACATTAAATATCAATATTGTTATTATTATTGTTATCATTATTCTTGTTATTGTTATTACTTTTAATAGATTATGAAAATTAAAAAAATAAAAAAAATAAACCGCCGAACTGTTGGTTCGGTAACGGTTCGGAACCACCGGTTTCGGTTCGAAAACCAAACCGTGAACTGTCATAAGGCGGTTTGGTTTCGGTTCTGGATTTTCGGGAACTGAAACCGGTGGTACAAAAACCGGCAGTTCAAAAAACGGCAGTTTTGAACCGCCGAACACCTCTAGCCACCACATATATTCTCTGGGTTGTACGATATGGATTTGGTTATAGTTTGCGTACAAATACGATGGCCTTTTCTGCAGTAGGATTTTATTTAGCATTATGTCACGATTTATCATGCTTTTGCAGTTTGGTTACATTGTGTTGACAACATCAGCTGGAATCATGGATCATGAAGAAGCCCGCAAAAAAGGCGTCGGAGGTAAAGTACTTGGGTTCTTTTATTAAGCATGGCCATTGAGATGGCATTACTGAGCTGAGTTTATTGCTTTCCCCTTTGCATCATTAAGTTTTAATTCTGAACTTCATAGCAATTTATTGCTAAACGTTGCAGAGTTGACATTCTGTGCCATTTGAGGAATGTAATTTTTAGAAATTGCGACGATTTTAATATTATTATGCTGTTGATTTAAATCAGAATATTGAGTTGTGATTGAAACTGTTTTTGTTTTAGTTTTCCCTTCTCTTCTTATTGCAATCTTGCTAATTTTATTTGAAATATATTTGAAAAGCTGGCTGATACAGGGGAACCAAATTGATAGCTAGATGATACAACTATAAACATGTTTGAAAATATGTTTGAAAATAGAAAAATGATACAATCACAACCGTCGTAACGGTTGTGTTTGTTTTGAACCATTGATGATGTTGGTGGTGGGGTAGGTGATAGAATAAATAATGAATTTAGTTATAAATGTATGGTGAGATGATGTGTTGTAAAGTTTGGTTGTGTAAATTGGTTGCGCATGTAACATTGTTGTTGAAAATAATAGTAATTGACACAATAACTGAAAATTAATATTATTACCTTATAGATGACCACAATATTATATATATATATATATATATATTAAAACATATCTAAAATGTGTTATTAGGTCAAAGTAGCATTTTCAGGAATTAGCTTGATAGACCCCTTTACGCTTGTTTCCCGAGTTTTAGTAAAGAAAAGAAAAAAGGAAAGAAAGTTGGAAGGGAAAAGAAGAGAAAGGAAAGTGAATGGAAATTGTATTTTGTGTTCTCGAGTTGGAAGGAAATGTAAGGAAAATTAACTATTTTATTCTTTTCTCTCCAAATTCTTCGAAATGGAGAGTTAGGAGGGAAAGTTTTCCTTCCATTTCTTTCCATTTCTTTTCATTAAAAAATTCAGGAATACCAAATATTTTTGCTTTCTTTTTATTTCTATTTATTTTCCTTCTTTTCTCTCGTTAAGTTAAACTCGCGTTAGTGAAATAAAAATTGAGTCTTCGATTTATTATCAAGTTATGCAAACCTTAAATATGTATGTATTGCCTTGGTGATGGGCTGAAAGTGTAAGATGGAAGCCCACACCATATTCTGGTGTACCAAAATATCTGGGTGTTCCCAGCAAAACATCAATAATCCAACAAAAAGCAGAAGCACTCTTAGAGGGGGTTTGGAATTGCGTTATGAATGGATTATCTGATTATTGCGTTTGCAAAACACAAATAATCAGAAATAGTGTTTGGCAATAAAATTGATTATCTGCGTTTACTTAGAGAGAAAATGCAGTTTTGGAAAAGCAGGTAGGGACATGCTTTTTCAAAACGCAGTTTTGTAAACGCAAAATCTAATTTTCAAACGCAATCCCAAACACCCCCTTAAACCTAAATAAAAATGGAATTCTGCAACATCAAGTTAACAACAATTCTTCTCACAACAACCAGCATTTTATCAATTCCAATGACAATACGTTTCCAATAATCGCAGAATACTAAAATACTTCGAAAAGATTTGGAAGTGAAGTACACCTTGTATATGTTATAGTTAGGGCTGTTAGCAGGGGTCGGAGTGGTGCCATAATTAATTTGGCTCAGTATAGTAGTATGGGGTTGGAGATTGAATGGTCCCCTAAAAGAGTCGGATAGTAATGTAAGGATTAGCAACTCGTTAAGGAATTAAGTGGGGTACCAGAAGATGTATTTGAGATGGGTTGCCAGGCGGGGAAGTATATTATCATTGACATTGTTTGTTATTTAGTCGTGTTGGTTTGGTTTTGGTTAGTACTTCGATGAGGGATATGCAATCCACTTGAGAAATGAAACATGTGGAAAGTCTTAATATTTGGGGTTTGGTCAATAAATGAATCCGTTTTTTATTGGGTGGATTAAGTATATCCCGTTTAATTATTGCATAATAAATCATACTCGGGACTCGCTCATTAAGAAATTGGGTTGTCCATTGGACTGGGTTTTTGAGTCGGGATGTCAGATTGTAATGAATAGCTCGATTCATTTGTAGCACTAGTTGTATTAGCCATTAGGAGGCAACATAGACTAGGGCTGGGAAAAATACCGAAAATATCGAAATACCGAAAATATCGTATCGAAAAATATCAAAAATATCGAAATTTTCGGTATACCAATTTTTTCGGTACGGTATGATACCGTTACCGGTATTTTCGGTACGGTAACGGTATGTGTTTTTGTAATTTTCGATATACCGAGGTATATCGAAATTTTTCGGTATACAGATTTTTTTTCGACATATACCAAAAATTTTCGATATACCGAAAAATTATCGGTATATCGAAATTTTTCAGTATACCAAACTATGTATAGTATATTGATTTTTTTTGATATATCTTAAAATTTTCGGTATACCGCAAAAGTTTCGATATACCGAAAAATTAACGGTATACCGACTTGATTTCGGTATATCGATATTTCGGTACAATAACGGTATGTAAATATGTCATACCGAGATTTTCGGTATACCGGTTTTCGGTATACCGAAAATTTCGGTATGGTAACGGTATGATTTTTGTCATACCGAAAATTTCGGTACGGTATACGGTATGGATGATAATTTTCGGTATACCGTACCGAACCACCCCTAACATAGACGAGGGAAATTTTACAAAGGCAAAAATCATAACCTCTTTAAATACCCAATGGCATAAAAACGTAATTTTGTAAAAAAAAAGGCAAGGTTATAGGAGAAATAAAACAAAAAGTCATTTGAGCTCATCACAAATCTATATGATAGAAGCATTTAAGATAAGTTCTAACTTTATAAAAAAGTCCGTCCAATCAAACACAACCTATTTGAACAAAAGAAGCTTTATGGCTATGTTTGGTAAATAGATTTTTGAGTCAAAATTAGAGGTTTGAAACAATTTAGAGTTTTGACTTTATCAATCTCTAATTTTGATGTTTGGTCTGGAGCTTTATCAATCATCTAATTTTCAAAAAGCTCATTTTAGGAGCTTTTTCAATTAGCTTATTCAATAAATGAGTTAGAGAAAATTTAGTTATCCCTACATATTTATAAAATTATAATATTTTTCTTAATCATAAATCTCAAACCAAAAATTTTAACTAACAAACTAATATAATGTGAATATGATCATACATTTCTAACTCAATTTTATAGAGTTGTATTATTACAATAATTATTAAATATTTTATTATTACTACATAAAAAATTAGATACTAGGAAAAATATATGTACTAAAGAATAATGTAATATTTAAAATTTTCTAGTCCAATTATAATTTGTCAAATTGAATGAATTTTTTTCTTTTCCACTAAAAGTTCCCAATTTTAAGAAATAATTTTATTGTGACGAAATAAGTAATTAAATTTATACAATAGTTTTAAATTATTATCTTATGTTATATAAATTAAAACATGTTGATTTTTTAAAATAAGTCAGAATATAAAAATCGTCAAATTAATGAATTGGGTGAACGTCATTGTTAGTCATTTTACACAATTAAGTAGCTATGAGCTATTAGTTATTTACCAAAACTTTTATACAAACAGTTAATATAAAACGCTAGTCAAATCAGCTATACAATCAGCTAGTCAAAACAGATAATCAATCAGCTAACAAATAATATCTAACAAGTACTTCCTCTGTCCCAGCCAAAGGTTGACAGAGGGTGTATATTTGGTGTATTTTAGGTAATAATTGGTATAAGCAATGATGATTAAATATGTGGTGGGGATTAAAAAGTAAAAAGTATTGATGATGAATGAGTGGTGGAGATTAAAAAGTAAAAAGTGATTGTTTGATTTGATTGTAAAAAGTGATGTATGTAAACTTACTAAAGGGACTATTTTTTGATAGAAATGTAAACCTTTAGGCGGGACGGAGGGAGTAATATCTAACCACTGGTTGCCAAACAGGGCCTACAATGCTTCTGAAGAAGATTTAAGTTAGTTATTGTGCTTATCAAACCTAATTTAAAGGGTGTTTGAGAGTGTTATTTTAAAATAACTTATGTTTTTTTTTTTGTAAAAGCGCTTATCAATTTATGTGGTGGCAAATCGGAGTTTGATAAAAACTGTTCGGATTAATTTATGTGGTGGCAAATTTTGTTTATATATGTAAAATGACCAAAAAAGACAAATGGTTTGATGTATTAGGATTGAGAAAATGGTGAAAAGATAATTTAGTTATCCAGCTAATAAGTTGCTTCTAATAAATCACAATGGAATGACTTATCAAAAACTCTTTATCATCGATTACGTCAAGCATCTTTTAATTTGTCTCATTCAAACACTACAAACTCCTTATCACCATTCCGAATAAAGCGCCTGCTTTTTTTGAATTTGAATGAATCAACCGAATCGAATCGAATGGATTCGAATCGAATCGAATCGAATCAAATATATATTAAGGCTAAATAATAATAATAATAATGGTAAATAATAATAATAATAGTAATTAACAACAACGATAATAGTAATATTATTAGTAATAATAACAATAATAATAATTAGGATTAATAATAATAATAATAATAAGAAGAAGAAATTGAACTAAACCGAATCAACGGACTGAATCAATCGAATGGATCCAGGGCGCGACTATTAAGGGCGGGGCGCCAACTTCGAAATTTTTTGCGATGTAGGGGGTATATAGTTTTCGTGTAGAAAAATTTCGGTATATTCGGTTTCGACCCCCCAAAATTTCGATATTACCCGAAAAATAGCTTTAGGAAAAAAACATTTTAGATCCCGACCCCCCACCGAAAAACTTCTAGCTTCGCCACTGAATGGATCTGAATTGAACTGAATTGAACTGAACTGAAAAACTGAAAAATAAATCCAAAAGAACATGGTGTAAGTTGATAAGTACCTCAAATAGACACTTTCAAATACCCCCAAGTCTTAACGTAAATCGACGTAAAATGATTTGGTGATGGCTTGTGAACTGAAGATCTCATCAGCTCTAATTAAATTTTGACACGCTAAAGTTTTTTAATATAAATTGCAATTTGCAACGAGACTGGTATATAGCCTGTCGAATTTCAACTGGAGATTATTTTACATTCTAATTTTATAGATAGAAAATCAAAGGATAATCTAATACTTGATTAGAATTCAATCATAAGGAGTCATCCCCCGTAGAAAAACACTGCGGCGAATTGAAAAGATAAGGCAAAGATTCGACGATCGAGACCATTTATAATTTATATAACGGTATCTATCTGAAATTCGATTAAAATATTGTTTCACTATCCGTTTCCACCCCAAATGGATATATTAGTACCCGATGAGGCTAGAATTCAGCCTCTGGGACCAGTTTAAAAATTATATACTCGTACCCGTCCAAACTCGATCAAAAAGTGACTTTACTATCATTCTCGTTCCAAACCAGTATAATTATATCCGCTAGTTACTCAAACCAGTTAAATCTATAAGATTTAAATAATTAAATATAATTTGTTACAATAATTGTTATCGGTCAAAAAACACCGAACATGACAAAGTAAATATTATGAATAGATAATATAAGTGTCAAAAAATTTAAAAATTCCAATCATAAATTTGAAATTTACAATACACAAAATATGTGTAGGATTTATATATATGCCATTTCAAACTCGAATAAAAAGTAATTTATCTGTTCTCGTTCCAAACTCGTATACTCATATCTGCCAATCAACTAAACTCTTTTAATATGTAAACTATCTAAATAATTAAATATAAGTTGTTAAAATAGTTAGATATCCATTTTAATATACACTCGAACATTACAAAGTAAATATTAGGAATAAATTTTTATAAATGATAAAAATATTAACAGTTTATTGTTGATTGTAAGTTTCTAAGTCAGACAGTTTATTAAACTTATTTAGAATTTATTTATATTTACTAGTTTCAAACCAAAAAAACCAAACCAAATCAAACATACCCATTATATCCCGCTCAGAGCAGGGTCTGAGGAGGGTAAGATGTACGCAGACCATGTCCCTACTTTAACGATAGGGAGACTGTTTCCGTGAAGACCCTCAGCTTAGTGCACAACAAAATATTGAGTGATATATACATAGAAGCATATGATACGAAAAAGCTCGAAACCATACCTGAGTCCATGGCTTAATTCACATGAGACTTACCTAAGGGGACTTTGGCAACTGCACTCTCGATGAACGCTACTCTAACAGAAGAAAGACTGACTCTGCGCACAAGCTCCCTGTCAAAAATACACCGCACGCAAAAGGCCATAGGATAAAATAAACAATAAAAGTAAAAAATGCAATGTTCTAGGTCAAAGCTAACCGAGACAACCCAACCTTGAGGCTCTCAACAACATCACCGCCCCCTACAAAAGAATCCACAACTCTGATCTGGCGCCTCCAAGAGCACCTATCAACAGTCATGGTCTCGGAAAGGTTCAAGGCCTTCAAATCTAATCTCAATTGCTCCTCCCACATTCTCCTCGGCCTACCTCTCCTCCTCTCTCCGACAACCAATAAACTCTCGACCCTCCTCACCGGAGCAGATGCCAGCCTCCTCCGGACGTGGCCAAACCAACGCAATCTCCCTTTCCTAACTTTCGCTGAAATGGGCGCCACTTCTAGCGCGATCCTGAAAGCCCCGTTCGAGATTCTATCCAACATTGTGCGACTACACGACCAACGTAACATTCTCATTTCAGCCGCTTCCAACTTGCTCTCAAGCGACTTCTTCATCACCCAACATTCAAACCAAAGTAAAATATAATTTTATCTCTCGTCCCAAACCCATATAGTGATACTCACTAACTACTCGAGCCCATTTCAATATATAAAATATCTAAATAGTCAAATTTAAATTGTATAATAATTTGTTCTCAGTTGTCCATTTTTATAAAAGCCTGAACATTATAAATTTTTTTATGTACTAGTCATTCCATGCAATTCTCGATGCAATTTTTATTTTGGATCATTCAGAAACAGCCTCTCTGTGTTAAGACAGGGGTAAGACTGCGTACATCTGATCCCCCCTTACCTCACTTTTTGCGAGAGTCGTTGAGGCGTTGGGGTAATGTTGTTGTTGTAAATTGGAATTATACCGTCTATAACATTTATTTAGAATTTGTATACACATATCCCTCCATACCTGATCAGAATAATACACAGATATGATGATTATTGTTCTATTTATTTTAAATTAATAATTATCACTTAATTTATGTTCTTCTTTAATTATTTTGTTCATATGTATTCTTTTTTATTTTCAAAATTAATACAATATTAGGAATACTATAAATTAAATAACCATGGAGAATAAATTATTTATTTGGCCAAAAAGACGGTTGATACGATTATATTTATTTTAGTTGAATAATAAAATTTAAATGACATTGACCATTATTTATTTAATTATGTCTTAAAAATTAGCTTACAATGTCCAAAAATAGTTTAGCCAAAATCAAATTGGAGGTGCAGTTCGAATAATATCTTTTGTCAACTACTCCACGAATGAAATCAAGGTGAGAAAATACACCTTGATTTTAACTCTTTATTTAGGTTCTCCAGTTAGAAACCGATGTGCGATTCAAGATTAGATAAATCAGATTAAAAAGTCGAGAATATATCGAATATGAGAGAGATTTGACTTGGTGTCCCAAATCCATAACATTATTATATATTTTCAGTACTTATTTAGTAAAGAGAAATTGAGTTTATCTAAGAAAGAAATAAAAAGAATATTAAAACAATATTTATGTATATATAGATTGGATATTGAAAGAAATACGTACATCATTTGGGTTATGGGAGTATTATAATAAAAACTTTTTATCTAGCCTCGATAACTATAGAATATATAACTTATGTAATATTTCTCATGCAGTAACGTATAGTTCGATATCCATACTAGATCAAATTTGAGTTTATGGTGTACTTAAATTTTCTAATACAAATAAAGTTAATATTATTATTTGGGCAACATAATAATTAATAAAGTTAAATTGGTGATGCAAAATAAGATGCAATTTTTCATAACTCATTATATATTTGTTGGTAATTAGTTGGTAATTTGTACAACCTGACAATTTATAAAAATATCAATGTGGAAATATATGTGTATAATTATATATTTTTCAATAATAAAACAATTTAATCGACCAACTCAATAATTCACCAAAACAATATTAGTCGAATTAAAAATTATTCAAATTGTTAGACGTCAATTAGATTTGTCAAATGAATATTCCCAACAAAACTACAATTATTTATTTTGGTCAACTCAACAAGCCAAATTATATTTTTTAATAAAAATAAAACTATTTATTTAGGTAACTCAATAATTGGACAAATTAAATTGGCGGTGCAAAATAATCCTGAAGTGATAAAATACACATTAATTTTAGGTATTTATTTAGTTCTTCAACTCGCGGAGTCTTTTCAGAAGTTTCAATTAAATAAAATTATTTATTTAGCCAACTCAATAATTGACTAAATAAATAATTGTATAGTGCTAAAACATACATTGATTCTAGGTATTTATTTAGTTTTCCAACTGGTCGAATCTCATCCAAACCTAATATGTGATGGAAGATTCTAAATAGATAAAAATAAAAAAACTAAAACAAAATACCATTTACGAAAGAGAGTTCATGTGATGATCTGAATAATTTTTTTTTTTTGAAAACATGGTTAACGGTGATCCATTTGCTTTAATGAACTTATTATTACTATTATTTATGGAATGAAAGATTTTAGATAAATATAAATAAAAAAATAGAAAATGTCACCTAGAAAATAGAATTAATGTGGTGATCTAAATCCACTACAATATATATGGGTAATAGGTGAGACGCCTATATTTTGTCAGAAATGAGAATGAATTTAGGCCTCTGATTATTGTAGATCAATAGTCCATATCTATTTGTGCAGTGATTTATTTATACATGAATATTATTGCACAAAGTGTATTCAGTTGTTGCACAAAATGTATCCAGTTATTGCACAAAATGTATTCAGTTGTTACACTATGATAATGTTGCACAAAATGTATAAAGTTGTTGCACAATGTTGTGCAACAACATTATTGATTTTGTGCCAAACAATTATACATTTTGTGCAACTTTCGTAACATTTCGCATATTCTCACGAAAAAATGCCTTCTCACGATAACCAACCCACACACACATATATATATATATATTCTGTGTCTCATTTAAAGAGATTACTTTTAAAATATAATTTTATTTCTTTAAAGTAAAATCTTAATATCTATTTAATTTATAGAATACTCCTTAAAATTCAAGATTTTATTATTTAAACTATAATATTTGTTGATTGAAAAGTATGAGAATAAATGAGAACAAATGGTTTAAAACAGATTGTATGTTCATTAATATGATTGCAATCTAAAATTTGTACCTTAATCGAAACAAATTCTGCAAGTGGGGTGAAGCAGTTAACTTTTTTCATTGTTGAGTTACTCATAAAATTGGAATTATATTAGTTTATAGAACATTCTGTTGAAAATAATCATTTCCTCTTTTGTTTTTCCAAGTAGAACTTGGCTCAAATGCTCCCTCCATATGGAGGTATGCTGATCAAATTTCCTTCTGTGTTATTTATGGGCACTTATTAACTTAATCTTACATTAATGTGTGAGATCGTTTCTCCACTTAAATTATACTCACATTACACTCAACAATATGTAATGAAGATTCAAGGAACAATTTTAGGGGCAGATAGAGTATATAATAATATTAAATTCTCAACCCTTTTACTCTGTAGCCTATCAGTCAATAAGAAAAATTACACTGTCTAACATATTTTATAAAAGTAGTACAAAAATATCAAAATACTAAAATAATTACAAGAAGCACGACTTCAGCTCCTCGTAACCAAATGCTATATATCGAGTAACAAAATTGCTACTTGCAAGTATCTAATGCAATATCAATATGATTCAGTGGGGGCTGAGGCGTTAGATACTGAATAACTGGTATTCAAATATATTATTTCAGACACCAAAACTATTAATTACAAGTATACAATATATTAGTTTTGTAATTATTTTTTTGTGTTAGATTGTGTAATTAATTTATTAATATCGTATAAAATATAAAGAACCATTTCATCAATAACCCTGCTATTGTAACTCACCAGTATTTATGTCTACTTAAGATATTATGAGAGCTATTTTTATATGAAAAATGACAAAAGTGTCCCTCTTTTTCCATACAGTAGATATTTATATTTTCTTATCGAATAAATACTTTATTTTTTTGCCAGTGTACTTTCTTCTCCTACTATTACGATGTAATATAATATGTATTAGAATTCAAGAATCATAAACAAATCTTAGCCGAAGTCGCATCAAATCATCGATTCCCCACAAAAATATCATCTCAACCAAAATCGCAGAAAATGGCCGTACAAATCTAGATCTCCATGCAAAATTAAATCAAAAATAGAGAAGGAGAAGGAGGAGAAGAAGAAATGTACTAGATCAATAATAATTAGCAACCAGGTATTAGAAAAAAGCATTAGATTGGTTCTCCAAAGTCTTTCATATAAAACATACTCGAAATTCAAGCTTTCACAGAACTGAACATTCATACAATGTTTCCTGTAAGTAGAATATCATCCATTAAGAACACAATTTTACTCCCACTAATCCTCTCGTAAAAGCACGGCTCCTCTTTGTTCTTGACGAAATCAAACTCTTTGACTACCTCGTCAAAGTAAAGATTCCAACTTCGTGAAGCCTGCTTCAACCCATAAATGGCAAGCTGAAGTTTGCACAGTTTATGGATATCAATTTCGGACACAAAACCCTTAGGCTGTTCCATATATATTTCCTTCTCGAGCAATCCATTTAGAAACGTCGTCTTTATGTCCATTTGCCATATGTCATAATCCAAGAGGCCACTATGGCAAGCATAATGCGAATAGACGTAATTATAGCTACGACGAGAATGTCTCAACTAACTGATTCATTATCTTTTGTTATAACACCCCACCACAAGCCTGACCTTATAGGTGACAACCTTACCATCTCCATCAGTCTTCCTCTTGTAAATAGATTTGTTTCCAATAGACACTATGACTTTAGGATGATCTACTAGCGTCCGGACCTAATTAGTTTGCATAGAGTCGATCTCATCTTTCATATCATCACTCCAATTCATGGAGTCCACATCTATCATCACTTGATCATATATAGATGGATCATTCTCTTGGCTATTTTCTGACATCTTGTGGATACCCAGATCCTTTTGATGCAGAAAGCCGTATCTCTTAGGAAATTGAGAAGATCTACCTCCAAGGTTGTGGTTATATTTTAGAGGGTTTGGTTCTAATAACTTGTTCAGGTGTCTCCTCGGGAGTCTCTTTTAGTTCTTCCAAAGAACTATCTCTACTTGCACCCCTGAATGAACTCATCTTGAAGAAAACGTGCTTGTAAATGAATGATGATCTTGTGACTTCGTGCATATAGAATACATAACCAATTGATTCCTCCTCAGTATTCAATGAAACGTCCCTTCACGAACCTGGCTCCCAAGTTACCCGTCTTAGTCTTATTGACATAGATGGGACATCCAAAAACCTTAATATGATAAGGCTTAGTTTCCTACTACTCCACGTCTCATGTGGAGTGTTATAAATGGATTTGAAAGGACATTTGTTCAAGATGTGAGTAGCAGTAAGGAGTGCATATCTCCACAGGTGAACTGATAGATCAATGTACTTATAGCATGGAGCGCATGTCCAACAAAGTCTGGTTATTTATTCATGATACACCATTTAGTTGTGGAGTTGTTGGAGGTGTAAATTGTGATTTTATCCTTTATTTATTTAATAACTCATCAAACTTGTTACTCATACACTCATCGTCTCGGTCCGACTAAAGTGCCTTAATTTGATTACCAATTTGATTTTCAACTAGGGCCTTAAAAATCTTGAATTTATCAAAGACTTCGGATTTATGTTTCATTAGGTACATAAACTCATACCTAGTATGGTCATCACTGAACATAATAAAGTATATAAATCCATCACATGCCATCTCTAAAGGGCCACATAGATAAGGTATGCACTAATGCAAGTTTTTCAGCGGCTCTTTCAAAAGTCCCTTTGAAGGATGATAGTCATTTGCCTTGAATGAGAGATTCACAAGTATGATATGGATCCGATCCCGATTCTTTCTCTATTTGGGAACCTTGATCTGACCAATATGGTCAAGTCTAGGAAGCCATTCTAATGCTCGTTTAGTGTCATCTACCATGCTTCTTAGTAACAGTGTTCACAATACTTTTAGTCATTAAGTTTAAATGATACGTGATATTCAATAATATAGAAGTGTCTACTAATTTATATCTAAAATAAATATGGAAACAACCATCACCAATAAAGAAATAGAAATCTTTTTGACCCATGATCGGAATTGATAATATTTTTATGCCCTTTGGGCAAAACAAGTACATCATTCAAAGTAAGAGAAAAGCTGGATTCTAAATCCAACATAAGTGATCCAATGTCAGTAGCCTCGACACTACGCCCTCTTTCAACTATTACCACCACTTTTCAGCTGTAAGCTTTCTACTTTGTTCTAGTTACTGATACATAGTACATATATGAGAACTAGCACCAGAATCAAGTATCCATGAAGTAGAATATGCAATTCCAGAATAATTTTTTTCCAAACCTAAAAGTTCCGTACATTAGCGAACGTACATCGATGCGTTTAGTTAAAGTCACATAGTTGTGTACGCCGTGATTTTAATAAACATCTTACTCCTGTGTGGAGGACCAGTGGACGTAGAGAGGTTTACCTCGAACCATTTAAATCTGTGTGTATTTACATTCTGTCATTTACTATTTTCTATCTGCCTTTGTGATTTATGTATACACATTGTAAAACCCTTGTACGCACCAAGCAAACAGGAGATTACTTAGTTACTGTATTTACAGCAACTTATCATCAGACTTCCGCTATGCAAATAACTTCGAAAAAGATACAACTCATTCAACCCTCCCTTCTAAGCTGTTTACTATTACTGTGTGGCCAACAAGTGGTATCCGAGCATTTGTTTCTACAAAGAATTAGTCAATTTTCAACTGAATCAGATCCACAAAAATCACTAGCTTTTGAAAACTTTATTTTCATATCTTCATCATTTATCTTATTTATATCATGGACACCTCTATGATCAACAAAGTCCCTATTTTTTCCATTAATAAATTTGATGATTGGAGAATTAAGATGGAAGCTCATCTTACAGCGATGCAAGAAGAGATGATCTTCGTCATCCATGAAGGACCAATTAAAATAATGAAGGTCAATTCAACCGCAAGAATCAATGGGAAACCTTATGCGGAGATGCTCGAGAAGGAGCATGAGTAGTGGACAACGGACGATCACAAGCGTGCGAACCTTGATAATATTGCTAAGAATGCGTTATTTGTCACTCTCGACAAAGGCACATTCTCGAAGGTAAAAAGCTGTAAGACAGCCAAAGAAATATGGGAGAAACTCAAGCTCATTTGTGAGGGAACCGAGCTCTCGAAATAAAATAAAATTTCCATTAACTCAGCAATTCGAATCTTTTGAAATGAATTCCTCCTTGACGCTTGAGGAGCTTGACCTCAGATTTACCAGCATTGTCGGTGAACTTGAAGCATTGGGTAAAGTGTATACCCAAAAGGAGAAAAATTTAAAAATCTTTAGATCACTCCCTCTCCGATGGGACATTAAGACCACAACTATGCGTGTGTCTTGTAATCTTAATGACATATCTAATTTTGATCTCTTCTCTGACCTTAAGGATTTTGAGTATGACATTAACAGGAGAGAGAAGATAGAAGAGCTACCTGCCAAGACTACAACACTGCTGCTGTATCTGACAGGAGCCATAGCTCCGCACCCAGTACATCTAAATCTGCATGCAAGGCAGTAGACAACGACGGTGACATCCTGTCGCAAGACGAGATGGCCCTACTCATGCATAAATTCCGGAAGTTCATCAAGAAATCTGGAAAGGCCCCATACAGGGCAAATCCATCTAATAGGGTGACTTACGAATCACCTCCGTCTGGAGATTTTAACCTGTGTTATAACTGTAGGAAACCAGGACATTATGTGAATAAATATCCTCATCCCAAAGTACAGAAGTTGCCCGAAGCCGAGCAACAATAGAAGGATGAGAAAAGACGCATTTGGCGAAACAAGCTCAGGCTCTGATTGGAGAATCAGAAGTCTCGCCCGTATGAACCAAGATCGAGGAGTGCCTACAGGGATAGTGACTCCTCCAACGATGAAATAGGGGATAAAACATATATGTGCTTTATGGCCAAAGAAGAAGAGGATGATGAAGACAGAGATGATGAGGTAAGCTCAACCTCAAATATTCCTATCAATCCATTGCATACTTTTGAAAATATGATGAATGATTTTAGAACCATTCATAAAGTTCATGAGATGCTCAAACAGGAAAACATACAACTCTCCATTTCAAACTTAGAGCTTAAAGATGAAAATGATTTGCTAAAGAACAATTATGAAAATATGTCTTTAGACTGTGAAAACAGCAAAATTACTCAAGAAAAACTCATGAAAGCAATCATCAACTTGCAACACTAAATGAGGTATAATCTCATAATAATTGCAAGACAAATGATTATTTTCTTAGAAGCTAAAATTCAAATTCTCGAGAAACGAGAAGGAGAACTCGAGACCATCCTTAAATCATTTGAAAAATCATCAAGAAGGATGGATGACATTCTTAGTACTGGGCAGCACGTCCACGATAAATGTGGCTTAAGATATGACTCGTTCTCCTATAAGGAAAAATATAGTACGGTGGTTGTCAGGGGAGTGAAACCCATTCCTGAACCCGAAGAGGCGCCGAGTCCCGTAAAGGTCACAACTGCCACACCTCGGACAACAAAGGGTGCGATTCCACCCCCAAGTTCCTATCATAAGCAGCGGAAACCCCAGCCTCCTAGACCTGTAAGACGCAATAATAATCACCAACAATATGCTCCCCGAGCATACCAACAGCGTCAACAACCAACCAGAAAGAAGGCTGTATCTAAGTATCAAAGGTATGCAACAATATTATCAACAGTAAAGTGCACCTAGATACTGAATATAGGAACCCCGATATCCATCCAAGAAGTAGACTGCCATACATTTTTTCCACCATCAATAAATCTGGGAATCCAACTGGAAACCTAGAAGGGAAGCACTGAGGCCGAAGAAAATAGTTCCCCCTCCGAGACGGCAATCGTACTGGAACTAAAACCCTAGATTTTACATGCATAATAATGCAATCGTACGGGTCCGTCATCTATTTCGTCCTGATCATAACATCCAGGGATGATGAAATCTCGAGCGTGCAAAGTTGTCCCTGAATGCGTTGTAACCAGACCTCAATCTCTAGTCTCATGAACTCTAACTGCAATTCCCTCTGGGCGGTCAAACAAGCCAATATCTGTTCCTGCACGGTATTACGGATCAAGGCATCGGCAACCACATTTGCCTTGCCTGGATGATAAAGGATCTCGATATCATAGTCTTTGATTAGCTCTAAACACCTCCTCTGTCTCATATTCAACTCCTTCTGAGTAAAAATATACTTTAGACTCTTGTGATCCGTAAAAATTTGGCAGGTAACTCCATACAGATAGTGGCGCCAGATTTTTAAAGCAAACACTACAGCTGCTAACTCCAAATCATGAGTCGGGTAGTTGACCTTGTAAGGACGCAACTATCTAGATGCATAGGCAATCACTTTCCCGTTCTGCATTAATACGCAGCCAAGGCCCTGTCTCGATGCATCGCTATATACCACGAATCCTTCCGTTCCTTTATGCAGAACCAAAATAGGTGCTGAAATTAATCGACTCTTGAGTTCATCAAAACTTTCGTGACATGCTTCCGACCACAAGTACTTCTTATCTTTCCTCAACAGATTAGTCATCGGTTGAGCAATTTTGGAAAAACCTTCCACGAATCGTCTGTAATAATCTGCTAGACCCAGAAAACTACGAACTTCCTTCACGTTCTTTGGAGGTAGCTAGTCTCGGATAGCTTCTGTCTTCTGTGGGTCTACTCTTACTCCATCTGCTGATATTACATGCCCCAGAAAAATAACTTCAGGCATCCAGAATTCACATTTAGAAAATTTTCCATAGAGTTGTTCTCGCCTTAACGCATCGAGAACCTGGCGGAGGTGACACTCATGCTCCTCATGATCACGAGAGTAGATCAGAATGTCATCAATAAAATCGACTACAAAATGATCTAGATAATTAATAAAAACCCGATTCATCAATTCCATGAATACTGCCGGTGCATTAGTCAGTCCGAATGGCATGACAACGAACTCATAATGCCCATAGCGAGTGCGAAAAGCTGTCTTCGGAATGTCAGACTCTCGAATCCGCAATTGGTGGTACCCGGATCTCAAGTCGATCTTGGAAAATACAGCGGCTCCCTGGAGCTGATCCAATAAATCATCGATGCGAGGTAAAGGATATTTGTTCTTAATTGTTACTTTGTTCAGCTCACGGTAATCAATACATAAACGCAGTGATCCGTTTTTCTTCTGTACGAATACCACCGGCGCTCCCCAAGGGGATGCACTGGGTCGAACATATCCTTTCTTACTTAACTCCTCAAGTTGTCTCTTCAACTCCTGCATCTCAGTCGGGGCCATACGATACGGTTCTTTCGAAAGCGGGGACGTCCCTGGCTCCAACTCAATGGTGAATTGTACCTCTCGCTGTGGGGGTAGTCATGGAAGCTCTTCTAGAAATACATCTGGATAGTCTCGAATTACCGGAATATCAACCAATTCGACTGGTCGGTCAGTTGTCTTGGTCATGTAACACCAATAACCAATGCATCCGTGGTTCAATAATCTCACAGCTTTCATAGCGCTGATGACTCTTCCAGAATGATTGGGATTATCACCCCGAAAAATACACTCGACGCCATCATCAGATGTGACGGTCACCTTTCGCTTATGGACGCTAAGAACGACATCGTGACGATCCATCCAGTCGATACCCAAGATTACATCATCTTTAGGTAAATCAACCACAATCAAGTCGGACAACCACTCACGGTCGTTCATGCGAATCGGACAGTTCTGTACTTCACGATTCCCAATAATTCTTCTACCATCGGGTAGACCAATTACATAAGGTTCACAATCGGTAACATGATTCAATTGCAAATGACTCAAACAAGAAGTAGACAAAAAGGAGTGTGAAGCACCAGTATCAAAAAGAACATAAACGGGTTGAGAGTGGATCTCGAGAGTACCTGCAATCATGCTGGATTCGGGATCATCGACTTTCTTCATCTCATAGACTCCGGATTTTGCAACCCCGGAAGCAGGTGTACCAGCTTGATTTCCACGGCCCATCCCTTTGTTTGCCCCGATAGTCTGGTAAGAAGTGGACGGAGGAGCACGGTCCTGGACAGAAGACTGTACTGGAGCAAGAGATGCTACTGGAGCATGCCCGGGTCCACTCCTGCAATAGCAAGCAGGATTTCCATTCTTCCCACAAGTGTGACAGGCAACGGCCGGCTTCGGACACTTGGAGCTCATATGTCCCTAGTCCCCACAATTATAACACACGATAGGTGAGCTGATTGCCCGAGAGTGTGTTTCTGTCGGCTTCGGCGCCATAGGTGGTCGTTCAGAAGGATTTGGTACAGGCTGGGGCTTCTTGAACATCCCCCGGTTACTGTCTGCCTGGGCCTGGCTCCTGGATCTTTTGTTGGAAAACTGAGGTTGCTTCTTGGAAATCTCCTTCACAGTAAGTTCATACTCCAAAGCCTTCTCAATAAACTCTGGTAGGGTCGTACAGTGGTGATTAAGCAATTGCATCCTCATTCGGGGTTTAAGCCTCTTGAGGAAGTATTTGATCTTATCAGCTTCCGAACGGACAACTGATGTAGCAAAAGGGAGAAGTGCTTGGAATTTCTCAGCAATAGCTAACACATTCTCGTCCTCCGATGGATCAGGGTTTAGTAATTCGGACAGTTTGGCCTCACGAAGGGGTGCAGGATAGTAACGATCTAGCATAAGATTCTTGAATTCCTCCCAAGTACTCGCGCCATCAGCAGGCCTCACAGAAATCCACCAAGTATGGGCACTCTTACTAAGGTAGTAGGCTGCCACAACAACTCGATTCTCCTCTGGGCACTCCACCATCTCTAACAGTTTCTCAAAATGCTCTAACCAGTGTACAATGTCAGTAGGCTCAGATGAGCCTTCAAAAGTTGGAGGTCGTTGTCTTGATATGTCACTAATAATCCGGCTCACGATCCCGCCATACAAAAGAGGCGGAGGCTGTTGCCCCTGCTATTGACCAGTAGTATTCCTCTGCATAACTTCCATCAGCTGACCCATTTGGGTCATCTGGGCCATCATGCCCTGCATCATAGTGTAAGGATCGACACGTGCATTTTCTCTAGTGTAGTGTTATTGGTCCCTAGAAGGCGAATCACTGCCTGCGGAACTCTGTTCCACATTCTCGCATCTGTTGGTTCGTGGTATCGGGATTCGGCCCCTTCCGCGGCCTCGTCCCCCTCTGCCACGGCCTCTCAGATTTCTTTCCATACTGAAAGAATCAAATCATAAGTACAATTCAAGTTGTTAATCACAATTCATGCTAAGTTAATAGCAACAAGGAATTACATATCCAATAAAACAGTTCGTAATGAATCACTGGCACCGCGGGTGCTACACACTCAATATCATATCAACATTAAATCAAACCAGTTCCCATCACATTTTCAATTTAGGTTTTCCCCATAAAATCAAATAGATGAATCTTACCACATGTTATCAAGATGCCAAGATCAATAAAGAGGTTAATATGTCATCAAGATTATGCCAGTAATTAAACCATGGCTCATGAGAAACATACCGTATTCGACGGGTCAGGCGCTTGCACAGGTTACACGTGGCACGAAGGTTTCTTGATGCTAATTCGATTATACAATAACTCAAAATAAAACACACTCTCCGATACCATCTTCTGTAACAGCCCGAAAACGGCGGCTATTACAGTGCCGTGGACCCCTACCGGGACCCACCAGGCGATATCACGATATACACCTACAACCCGACAACGTGGAACCGTACCACAATATTTATCAAAACCCCGATGTGGAGTATAAATTATACGTGTCTTTAATACGAGCAATCATACACAGGATCCAAATTCAGTACAGACCATATGACGATGGGCAATACCTTACAAATTATAGTACATTCATCCGACACAAAATAAAATGAAAATCACAATAAGACATAACCGAACATCAAAAGACTCGGCCCCCCCCGAATTAGCATCCTTCAAAACACTCCGTCACCATCGTGCTCTTCCTGTACTTTGCCCTTTCCTCGCCCTAAAATCTAAGTATTTCGCCTAAACCACAGGGTCAGCTATACATGATAATAATTCTCATGACATTATACAATTCATATATATATACGGATCTCAAAGAAAACAACCGACTACTGAATATACCCCGCAGGCGTATAAACAGTCAGTCCCAACTGTCGAACATATCTAAATATACGAACGACCACATAATATGGCTCAAGATGGACGTCACAGTACGCCCGATCCGGAAATGTGCCCGTGCACACGTCCACCCCGTATACGGAATCCAAAATATATGTGGGACGATGTACCTAATTAGCCTCACGAACTACGTCTCGTGTGCACGATCTAAATGCGGAAACATCCACGCATGATCATCAAGTGCCCGGCTAAAAATCCTACACATAACCGATCGGCACACAGATATGACTCCAGAGATGTCATGATGCAACATGACAATGAAACTCAACGAATTACACCTTTATCAAGGAATCGAACAACTCACCGAAGTGACAACAAAACTCAACAGAACCAACGGTAACAAGAACGTAAACTCGGGCATATCATCCCACCACAAATGATAACTCGATCAAGGACATCACCATATCATGAATCATAGATTCTCAGAACATATCATATACACGAAACGCATAATAACCACAAGAATTCAACCATCATTATACCCAAGCAAGATAACTTGCCTCAATTCTGTAGATGAATAATCCTTCTTTGAATGATCAAACGAACGGTATCCTCATCTAACAATACTCACGTGAACAAGCAACCTTAAATAAAACGTAATTCATTCAACAACACATTCGTATGATAATGGTATTATTACATAGGAACAACATTCGTAAGTTTACTTGAATAGTTCAATCATTCTATTGAACATTTTAATGTTCCAATTACGAATCATCATATAACATGTTTATTAGGTTCATTCACATATTCTAACATTAATGTTAAATACTTGAAGTCCAGAATATTACCACTGTAACATTGTGAAAAGATCTTTTCAAATCATCGGCACTTCCGATTATGATATAAGTTTGTGCTTAATTACGTTCTTCATTATCTTACCAACGATTACATTAAAATCGATTCCTATATGAAAAGTTTAAGTTTTAGTAAACTAAGAACATCATCTTAATTAACGTCTCTTAATACACACGAATTAATGAAATGGAATTCGGCTACTCACTCTACCGTATTTGTATCACCATACTCACTACAACCCTCCTAAGAACATTATCAACTTATTAATGTAGTGATTAACACCTCTTTAATTTATCAACGAAATCGATTAACTTGGACATATGAAGATTACGAGTGTATTCTATCAAAATCCATTATTAAAAACCTAGTTATATCATTGGATATTTGGAATTCTAAATATAACTTCATTCCATCTTGTGAAAATTATCTTCAGAGGGTTAACATAATTCTTCAAACAATTCATCACAAAGGTATCGGTTCTAGAGGGCCAAAAATATGGTTTCATGTTACCTTTCAAGAATCAATTGAATGTTCAACCCACCTCTAATAATTAAGGTTTTCATTCCTTACATGTTCTTAGTGTCGAGACTATAATCAACTTCCGATTTATCATGTTATTAATCAGGTTTTATCTATTATTATCAACACAACCATATTATAAAGTTACCATACATCAAGAAGTGATACTAACATTCCTAATGTTGTTCTTCACTTAGTTTTAGCATGATTCAAATAATTTATCATGTTTAATACTAGATTGAAATAACATTATGTGAAGTATTGATATACTAGCATCAATACAAGCATAGATTTAATATGAGTTAAAGAAAAACCAACCTCAAAATGAAGAACAACACCAACACTTCCAAGAACCCACTTCAATCTCTTAATCTCCAAGTCAAAAATCCAAGTGCTGAAGCTCCAACACAAGATAGAAAGGATAGAAATCGATTTGGCAAGGTGGGGGATCGTATTCTCAGAGGGAAGGTTGAATGGGTCGAGCAGAAAAATGAAAGGCAAGCCATATTTTTATAACCCGGATTCAACACTACGTACGCTAAAGAGAGGGGTTAACGTACGTTAAAGCCCTTATGTACGTAATATTATGAACATTACGTACGTAGTCGATTCATCAGATCTTTCTGACTTAAAATACACCAGTCATTACATACGCAAATATCTAGCCATTACGTACGTAATAGCCGTTGACTTGGCTGTCGCGATCGAATTCCGACCACCACCTATTCACTCGGCCCCCCCACCGAAAAGTCATCTGCTGAAAGATCCCCCGCATTACGTACGTTAACAAGTAAAGGTTACGTACGTAATTCAGCTGATATAGCGTACGTAAAGAAAGCTAGGCTAACGTATGCTAAGTTCTATAACAAGTAAAAGTGGGATTCTCCCAATAACATCCAACAATCAAAATAGTATGAATGACCAGGATTTCAACTTAACATAATTCATCAATATGCTCGCTACAATAATTACAAATATGGTGCGATAATACTCGATTTAAATCAGAAAGTACAATAGTAAAGGCGAGGGTATTACATACTCCCCCCTTATAAGGAGTTTCGTCCCCGAAACTAAGGGGTGAATAACTCAGGGTATCTCTCTCGCATGCTATCCTCAGTCTCCCACGTAGCTTCCTCGACTCCATATCTCGACCACTGAATTTTTAATAAGGGAATCGCCTTGTTCCTCAGCTGTTTGACTCTCCTCTCAAGTATCCGCACAGGGCGCTCTTCATACGAATGGTCATCGGCTATTTCGACCTCGTCGAATTAAATAATGTGGCTTGGGTCAGCAACATACTTCCTCAATTGAGATACATGGAATACGTTGTGAATCCGGCTCAAGGCTGGTGGTAATGCTAAACGATAGGATAGATCGCCTACTTGCTCCAGGATCTCAAATGGACCAATATACCTTGGGCTCAACTTGCCTCTCTTCCCGAATCGGAAAACACCTCGAGTAGGAGATACTTTGACTAGTACATGATCACCAACCTCAAACTCGAGTGGTCGTCGACGATTATCTGCATATGATTTCTGGCGGCTTTGGGCCGTTAAAAGACGACTCTTGATCAGGGTAATCTTCTCGCGGGATGCTAATAACATATCAGGCTCCGTACCAATAGATTCAGATAAATCATCCCAACACAAACGGGACCTACAACGATGACCATATAATTCCTCATAAGGTGCCATCATGATCGAGGCGTGCCAGCTGTTATTATATGTGAATTGCACTAATGGTAGTTGGGCTTCCCGGTCGTACTTCCAATCGAGAGCACATGCCCTCAACATATCCTCCAGAGTTTGAATAGTCCTCTCAGACTGACCATTGGTCTGAGGATGAAAAGCCGTACTGAAGTTCAACTGTGTACCCATCGCACGATGAACCGCCTTCCAAAAGTGCGACACGAACCGTCCGTCACGATCTGATACAATACTCTTAGGGGTACCATGCAGTCTCACAATCTCTTTGGTGAACAACTGGGCCAATCTCTCAGGGCCCCACGTATTCTTAATCTCCAAGAAGTGAGCTGATTTAGTCAATCGATCCACAATCACCCAAATCGTATTCATGCCTCGACGGCTCGTCGGCAAGCTAGTAATAAAATCCATCGATATGTCTTCCCACTTTCACTCGGGAATCGGGAGCGGTTTCATCATGCCAGCTGGTCGCTGATGCTCAATCTTGACCTGCTGACAGGTCAAACACTTCGAAACGAATTCGGCAACCTCCCGTTTCATGTTACCCCACCAATAATACGGCTTCAAATCCTTATACATTTTGTTCGATCCTGGGTGTATGGAATACGGGGTAGCATGAGCCTCCTTCAGAATAGTATTCCTCAACTCCTCGTCTGCTGGTACACATACTCGGTTTTTAAAGTGTATCGGTCCATCCTCATGAAATACAAATCCAGGGGCCTTCCCCTGATTGATTTCTCCTCGAATTCTAGATAAGAACGGGCCCGTCATCTGTTTCGTCCTGACCATCTCATCCAGGGATGATGAAATATCGAGCGTGAAAAGTTGTCCCTGAATGTGCTGTAACCAGACCTCAATCTCTGGTCTCATGAACTCTAACTGCAATTCCCTCTGGGCAGTCAAACGAGCCAATATCTGCTCCTGCACGGTATTACAGCTCAAGGCATCGGCAACCACATTTGCCTTGCCTGGATGATAAAGGATCTCAATATCATAGTCTTTGATTAGATCTAACCACCTCCTATGTCTCATATTCAACTCCTTCTGAGTAAAAATATACTTCAGACTCTTGCATGAGCATTGCGTACGTAAATTATTGTACGAAGTAAGGCAGTAGCCTATGGACTTCGATAGCGCACACTATCAAGGAAGGATAGCGCACGCTAGGTCTGTAGCGCACGCTAAATACAAGTTTTAGCTCACGCTAGTATTGTACTGTATATATATGTGCAGTTGGCCATTATTCTTCATTTTCGTCCATTCCTTCCTTGCAACCGATAGAGACAGTTCTTAGAGAGATGTTTGAGGTTCCAAACACTGGATTATGGTGGAGTTAATCGTCCATAACAACATTTGGAACTTGGAAATGATTGACAATGGATTCAACCTTGAGAATCAAACCATTCTTTCAAAAAGGTAATTACTTTTCACTTTGGATTTCGTTTTGGATTGTATATGATGTTCTTGAGTTGATAATCGTCATGTATATGAGTTGATAAGCATGATTATGAGATGGATTACCATGTTATTGTAATGCCCGGATAATTATTGTGTATTTATCTTGTATTCGAACTTGTAACATTCGACTTCGTGGCATTATTAATCGAATATTGGTTTCCCGTATTCGTATCCCTACGTTTTTGTATTTCCAACATTCTTGCATGCATGGTTCTGCATGTTATAACGTACTCTAGATGTTGATCTTAACGTATGGTACGATTGTAATATAACGTACATTATAGCTTAAGCTTAACGTACGTAAGCTTCAGTCAATTCGAGATCAGACAAGGGTCGGCGTGTAGGGATCGGGAGAAGATTCGTTGAAATTGCCCCACGTGAACCTGGACGGCTTTCCAGCTAAGCAAGTCAACTGGGCTTAGCATACATTACAGTGGCTTGTTAACGCATGCTAAGTGCATAGTGTTACGTACGTAACACTACGATAACGTACGTAAGCGAATGCCAGAATCAAGTCAGTGAGTTTTGGCCAGACATTAACGTACGCTAAGGACCGAGTAGAGCGTACGCTAATGCTTTTACATACGTAATGGTGTATTGGTAACGTACGTAATGGTTAGAATTCTATTTATAAACCTTAACCCCATTTCATTTCTTCGCCACTCGATTTTCATTTTTCGCCATCTGAGGACTATCCAGCACAATATAACTCCCATATCATCGTCCTAGCTTGATTTTGAAGATCATAGACCCTTGTGGATTGGTATTTAAGCTTCCGGTGTTGAGTTTGTTCAAGTTTTTCATTGTTCTTCACTCTATTGAGGTATGTGATCCTTCACCAACTTGATTATGTGGTGTTGGTGATGTTTTGAACATGTTTTGAGATTATCCAATCAATTATATTCGTGAGAAGTCGAACATCATGATTTTAGAAGAATAAATTCGGTTGTGCTTCGGTTCTCTTTTGTTGTTGAACATGTTGAATGAACCTTATAGTAATTAGACTCTTGAATTTAGCATCCAGAAATTATGAACCCAATTCTAACAAGTTTTCGGAGATTATCTAAGTTCTTAGGAATTATATAATCGAGCATTCCGTTGGAGAAGTTAATGGATTGAGCTTAAGGTTAATTCCTAGAAGGAGATGATAATCAAGATGAACCTAATGAATAAGTTCTTATGATGATTCTTCGAAGTATTTCCGATATCTTGTTATTAAAGAACATGATTAGAATCCTCCTAAGATGAATTTAATTACATATTGTATCATTCGACCGAAAACATATGTTTGAACTTGGATAGTATTCTATGAGGTTGTTGCTCGGCCGAATAGCGTAGTGTCGATTCAACCGAATGAATTGGGTCAGATTAGTACAATTGCCATGATAGGGTATAACATGCCTTTTGATGATTCGTTTGATGATTAGAATGATTATCCAGAACCGTTAGTTATACAGGTATTATTGTTCGATGAAGGTTTGGATTTTGGTGAGATGATCGAGTGAGAATTCTTCGAGCGGGTTGAAGCCTATTCGTAGTAGCAATCCTTATCGCCATATCTGAGGCAAGTATCATATTTTGAAATTTGTTAATATTGGTGATCTTGATTATGCATACCATTTATTCATGTTGTTGAGCATGAGATCATTTCCGTTGAATTGTCATGATATTCGTTATCGATTACTTGTATGTTCATGTTGATGGACATATCGATTTTGCATATGTGTATGCATAGTTGTGTTTGTGTATGTTGTGTTGATTCGAAGGGATCGAGCGATCTATGCTGAGGGCGCTGGATCATTCGACGGGTTTTTCCACCTCGTGTTGGTCCGACGGGATCATCTTGTGATCTATGCTGAGGGCGCTGGATCATTGGAATACCCATGTTGTGTTGATGGAATCATGTGGATTCGCATCGTTGGATTCTGGTAGCAGAAGTCCGTATTGTGTATTTTGTTATGCATCGTTGTTGCATACTTGATTTTGTGTATTATGATACTTGTACTAGCATCGTTTTGCTAACCCTTCGGAGGTGAATATTTGTTTTGATGTTCAGGTAGCCGTGGAGCGGGGAAGCAACCACAGTACCGACATAATGACGAAAGGGCTCAGTTATGTTATTCATTATGTTGCTTTGTCTTTCTGGTTTTATTTTCAGTACTCAAGTATGCGTGTCCTGTTGATGTTTTGAGATACTTGTAATAATGGATTCATTTGAACTGTTTGAGCTGGTTATTGAATTCTAAATTTCAGTGGTACTTTTTTATTATTTCCGTATTTCTTAAATTTTAGCCTTGTAAATTCTTATATAAAGGATTTACGACACTGTAATTATTCCGAATATCTCGGGTGTTACAGTTATGTTGATGTTGTTGTTGATATTCGGGTTTTTTGAAGTTGTTATTGTTGATTTTTTCTTATGATGGTGAACTTGGCGGTGAGTATGATTCTTGGGGTTTCATGATGTTTTTATTGAGGAATAAGATGACATATGTATATATATGACTTGGATTATGAGTTGGATGATTATTTATATGTTAAAGGATATCGGATTATGTTGTGTTGCTGACTATGAATATGGTTTCGAATCACTTAGTGTTCTTGAAGGACTTTTGATAAATAGAACATAGCAAGACGATTGTATGTTGATTTATGATTGATTAATGGTATATTCCATGCGAGTATGATACGGAGGTTGAACCTGGAAAGATTTTGATTGATCTTGGAGTACGATTTTCTTTACATTCGTATCCGTAATCGCAAGGTGTTAAGTCGATACTTGTAAGGCATGCAATTGTATAACATTAGCGCACGCTAGCTGAAATGGCTAACGCACGCTAACGAAAATAACTTAGCGCACACTACGGTATATGATTAACGTGCGCTGAGTGGTCAGATCGTGTTGTGGTTATGAATTCGTGCTGGTTTGAGTTGGATTGTTCAAACTATGTTTTACCGAGATATTGTAGAACCGTTGGGTTTGTTGATTGGTTATATCGGTTGTTGATTATTATCGAATGTGTGTTAATCGATTATTGTAATAGGTTGATATTATTGATCGGTGATTAGAACCATGCTTTGCGGTCATATTCGAGAATGTTCGTAGATTGCTTTGGTCGGGGCTGAGGAACTCGTAGACGAAGGCAATGGAATTGGTAACGACTTCCTCATCGTGTCGGTAGCAAGGCAAGTTGTTACTTGCATAGTTTATAATATTTAATGAATGGTTTCGATTTCATTCGTTTATAATTCATATAGCAATAATTAACACTGGAGATTTGGGATTGTACGTTGTTTTCGGATTTTGGGAATTTATATCATAATGTATATGATTTACTTTTGTTATTGGTATACTTGGGTATCGAGGATACATTGTGATAAAGACGAAGATATGAATTATCTATAGTCCATGACATTTTGGACCGTCGAATATTGAGGATAATGGTTGGTGATGTTTTAGACATCGATATTGCTCTCGAAGGACTCGGGGCAAGTACTCTAATCATTTTTGTCATTTATGTCGGTCATATTGTGATACATTGTGTATTGTTGTTGTCATGCATTTGTGTACTGTTGTTAATATGCATTTATGCATTGTTGTCGTATGTCCATCTCGTGTTGATCTGACGGGATCATCTTGGGATCTATGCTAGCGTGCACTGGATCATTAGACGGGTTTATCCACCTTATGTTGGCCCGACGGGATCATCTTGGTATCTAGGCAGTGAACGCTGGATCATCGAATTACCCATATGTTGTTGTGCATATGTATATTATGAGTTATCCACCTCGTGTTGATCTATCAGGATCATCTTAGGATCTATGCTATGTGCGCTGGATCATCGAATTTCCATAAGTATACATTATTGTTATTGATGTGCATATTGACGTTGTCATACGAGTTTGCATTTGTTGTTATACCCGTACTTTTATTGACTGTTTGACCTTGCCGTTCTTTCTATTTTGTCGCTCTGTAAACTCTTTGTGATGTTGTCAATGTTGTTATGGAGTTTCATACCTTGTTTGGATCATGATCGTGTTGTTTAGACCTCTCGGAAGTGTTCTGGAACAGGGAGATAGCGCACGCTAGGCCTAGGCTAACGCACACTAATTCTGCTTGAGTAGCGCACGCTAGCTTTGTGCCTTAGCGCGCGCTAAGGGTCCATACAGGGCAGAGGCAGTAGCTAATTCTGCTCTCTGGACTAGCAGTTAGCGCACGCTAGGAGTTAGCTAGTGCATGCTATTCGTGGTCAGTAGCATGCGCTAACACATCCGTAGCGCACGCTAACGAGCTGGGTCGGCAGAGGCAGTGAGGTTTTCAGACTGTCTGGACTATCAAGTAACGTACGCTAGGCTTTGGCTAGCGCACGCTATAAGTGTTGCGTAGCGTATGCTTGGCTTTGGCTAGCGCTCGCTATAAGTGTTGCGTAGTGCACGCTAAGCTATCATAGCAGCACATGCTAAGACTCGAGCAGGGCAGAGGATAGTAGGTTTTGGACTCCAATTTCTGGACACCAACTCCTAGGTAGCGCACGCTAACTATCGGCTAGCGCACGCTAAAGGAAGTGATTAGCGCACGCAACGTTATACCTAATGCACGCTAATGAGGCTGGCAGAAGCCACTAGACTACCGGGTGGCCCCGTTAGCACACGCTAATTTTGAGGTGTAGCGTGCGCTAGACTGGGCACAGCATATAAGGGACAGTTTACCTTGCACTCATCATTTTTCCTTCTTTTTTCACATTTTCGATCGGGAGAGCTCGACAGAGGCGATTTGGGGCAATTTGAGGCGATCCATCTTCAGCAATCATCATCTTGAGTTGGATAACAAAGATTTCACAACATCTAATCCATTCCTATCTTCCAAATCAAGGTAAAAATCCTTAGAACCCTAATTTTGGGAATTTTGGGGTTTTTCTTAGATTCGTCCGATTTATCCATTTTGGAGCTTGAAAACCTTGAGATTATGAAGTATCTACCCCGTGTGCATGTTTTCCCTACGATTTTACTAATTGTTTTGTACCTTGTACGGATGTGAGAGGGTTTAGGTGATTTTCCAACCTCTAGATGTTTACCCTTATAGTTCCGTGAATCGTAGGCGGGTTTTGGGGGTTTCTTCGGGTGATTTGAGTATGGATTATTGATTATCATATTCCTTGCGAATCTTTTAGGTGCCGGAAGTGCGTTCTCGGACCTACCGAACTTGTACTCTCTTCTTTCCGATTTCTCGATGTCTCAAAGGCAAGCATATGTTTATGATTGTACCTTCTCGACTTTGAAAGTAAGATATATGATTGGCATGATTGTTTATATCCACTCAGGGATGGACCGACGAGTCCTCTGAAAGTTTCGTAGCCTCTGGTGTGATTCCACGGATAGTTTGGGTTAACCACTCCGGGACGGACCGACGGGTCCCTTGAGTGTTCCGTAGCCTCTGGTGCGGTTCCACGGTTGATCATGTATGTATTGATGTGATGCTATGAGATTTAGTTATTCCGGAATACTAGTCTTAAAATGATGAATTGACGGTTACTTTTACTTTATTGTCGAGGAGTTTTGTGTTTCATATTCGATATACTTGCACTAGCTACTCGATGGCTAACCCCTTTATGGGGGAAATACTTTTTATGTATTTCAGGTTCCAGGAGAGCGGACAGGCAGGTATCGGGTCGGCATGAAGGTGATGGTAAAGTGTGATACTGTGTCTTGTCTCTGGTTACATTTTGTGTTTCCTTCATTCAGTGTTGTTGTACTGGAATGGCTTTTGAATACTCGAGTATTGTTTTCGGTTTCCTTGATGTTCCGGCCTGTGTTGCCGAGGTATTGATTTGTGACGTGTTGTATTTGGATACATTGGACATGGTTTAAATACCATTTGTATTGTCTTTCATTTCACTGTATTTGGACCTTCTCGGTCAAATTTTATAATTCCACGTAAGTATAGCCTTGTGGGTCCCACGACGGGGCTCACAGCGCTGTAATATACCATGAATAACTTGGGGGTGTTACAGAATATGGTATCGGAGCTTAGGTCTATGGATACCTAGGTTGTCGGTCTTTTGGGTCAATTGAGTCATTGTTTGTCTACAGTATCACTACTTTGCCATCATCACAATGCGACCGGTACTTGTAAGACCTCTTACTCTTCTGGTGTTTCCTTAATCGCTTTGCCTTTGAATTGATATTTTTGGGAATTGGTCACTTCGATGACGTGCGATTGTATTGTGCTTACGTGCCTTGTGTATTCTTCAGATGTCTGCTGGTAGGGGTCAGGGACGAGGACGTGGCACGGCCGTTTCCCTTAGTTCCGTTGCGGGATCGACCAACCCCAGTTTATCTAACTCCTGACACCGAAAGTCAGTACGAACAGTCGACTGGCCAAGGAAACAGCGCAGATGTTGGAGTTGCGAACATCCTTCAACAATTAGCTAACCAGATGACTATCTTGGCCAAAGCCGTTCAGTTGAACAATCCGAACCCAACAACGGATTCCTTGCTTCAGAATGTGATCTGTATACATCCTCCACAGTTTGGCAGTGCCACCGACCTTTAAGTTGGGAGGATTGGCTAGCGGATTAGAGAAAGTTTTCGAAGCGGTTGATTGTCCCGAAGCGAGGAAAGTACCAATTGCTCAGTATTTTCTCACCAAGGAGGCCGCGACGTGGTGGAAAGTTGTCAAGCCACAGGATCATGTTGCTATGTGGAGAGAGTTCAAAGAGCTACTGGAGGTCGAGTTTTGTCCTTGGCCAGTGCAAGAAGGCAGAATCCGAGCCTTTTTCAAGGCTAAGCCACATAACATTCCCGTTTCGTAGGCAATCGTGGAGTACAACCAACAATTGATCCACGTGAAGAATCAAGTGCGAGACGAGCGTGACAAGATCCGTTACTTTGACACGCGGATGAATATGGATTTACGGCAGTACATGGCCGGATTTTCTTGCACCACTTTGAAGGAATATCAGGACAGGGCTTTGGCCCATGACATGTTAAGCCCTGAAAACGATACCACCAAAGAACCGAAGAAGCAGAAGATCGCGGGAAATTTTTCTGGCTCTAAGAGTGGCAACTTCCAGAGACCTCAGGTGACTAACCATTCCGCCGGGCAGTCGTCACGTTCTGCTAGAGGGAAGAGGAATTCCCGTTCTGCTCTGGGCACCTCAGCTCGCTCGGTGACTTGCTATAATTGTGGTCGTCCACGCCACGTTAATTTGGAATGCAATTTCCCACATTTGAAGTGTCACACTTGCGGGCAGATGGGTCATATAGTGGCTTATTGTTCCGAACCACATTAGACTCTGGACACTCAGGCTTCTACCCCAGCGCCACTAGATCAGCGGCAATCATTCGGTCAGTCACAGCAGAGTCACGACAGAGGCTGGGGAAGTGGTAGGAATACTAGAGGGGGAGATTCTAGCGTCAGTTCGGCACACCCCCGAGTCTGTGAGATGCGTCGAGCGGACGAACCCGACGTAGGGGTGGCCTCAGGTACCATTCATATCCTATATCATCCAGTTCGTGTACTTTTTGATTCGGGTGCTACACATTCTTTCATCTCCTTGGAGTGTGTACGATGTTTGAATATAACTTGTATGACTGCTTGCGATCCTTTCATTGTGAAACTACCTAGCGGGGATAGAATTGTGGGAAACCGGGAGATTAGAGATTTTCTAGTGAATATAGCTGGTATAGATTGGTTATCGAATTGATTGTGGTTGATATGGAAGGCGAGGATGTGATCCTCGGTGAGGATTGGCTTTACGATCACCAAGCGATTATGAATTACCGTACTAAGGGTATCACCATGTTGATTGAAGACGGATCAGAGTACTCATTTTTGGGACGTAAGTCAGACCAACCTAAGTTGCTTATCAGCGCCATAAAGGCCGTAAAACTTTTTAATAAAGGTTTCACAGGCTATTGGTGTTATGCTTGGCAGATGAAAGGGAACGAAGTTGATTTCTCTTCGATTCCAGTTATTAATGAGTATCCCGATGTTTTTTCAGACGACCTCCCGGGATTACTGCCGGATCGAGAGATAGAATTTTCTGTGGACTTAGAGCCTGATGCAGCTACAATTTCTAAGGTGCCGTATAGGATGGAACCTTCTGAGATGCAGGAATTAAAGAGTCAGTTGGTAGAACATCTGGAGAAAGGGTACATCAGACCGAGCACTTCGGCTTGGGGCACGCCTGTTCTTTTTGTGAGAAAGAAGGATGGTTCACTACGTTTATGCATCGATTACCGTGAATTTAACAAGGTGACCATCAAAAAAAGTATCCTTTGCCTCATATAGATGATCTGTTTGATCAGTTTCAGGGAGCCGTAGTATTCTCGAAAATTAATTTGAGATCAGGATACTATCAACTCCGGGTGAAAGAGCCCGATTTTCTGAATATCGCATTTCAAACGAGATACAGACATTATGAATTTGTGGTCATGCCTTTCGGATTGATTAATGCACCGACAGTATTCATGCAATTAATGAACAAGATATTTATCGAGTACCTCGACAGGTGTGTGGTCGTCTTTATTGACGACATCTTGATTTATTCTCTGGATAAGGAAGAGCATGCCTTGCATTTGCGTTTGATACTAAATATTTTGAGAGCCGAGCGCCTCTATGCGAAGTTCTCGAAATGTGAGTTCTGGTTGGAAGAAGTTATGTTTCTCGGCCATGTGATTTCGGCCGAAGGGGTTCGTGTAGACCCGCAAAAGATTGAGGCAGTGCTGGATTGGGCACCGCCTAAAAATGTTAAAGAAGTTCATAGCTTTTTGGGCCTTGCTGGGTATTACCATCGGTTTGTCGAGGGGTTTTCGAAACTCGCTCGGCCACTCATGAAATTACTACCGATTCTAGCTTTACCGCATGGTAGTGAAGGATTTGTAGTTTATAGCGACGCTTCGGGACAAGGCCTTGGATGTGTGCTTATGCAACATGATAAGATGATAGCTTCTGCGTCACGACAACTGAATCCGTATGAGATGAACTACCCTACTCACGATTTGGATTGGCCGCAATTGTCTTCGCACTTAAGATTTGGCGACACTATTTGTATGGTTCTCCGTGTCGGATTTATAATGATCACAAGAGTCTGAAGTATATTTTCATTCAGAAAGAGCTGAATATGAGACAGAGATGTTGGTTAGAATTTATAAAGGATTACGATTTAGAAATTCTTTACCACCCAGGAAAAGCCAATGTCGTCGCGGATGCTTTGAGCCGCAAATCGGCATTGCTTCAGATGCTCGAGGTTTTTACATCTAAGATGAAGATTCGTCAGGATTTAATTGAGCAAGGAATAGAAGTTTGGCTTCAGCGAGTACAAGGACAGTTGTGCACACTCGGAATTACTTCGTCCTTGATTGACGACATTAAAAGGAAACAGTGGAGTGACCCGATGATCTCTCAACTGAAGGAGGATGTAATTAAAGGAACAACCCCAGGCTTTATGGTTCACGAGGATAGTATTCTGAGATTCCAGGGCAGGCTTTGTGTTCCGAATGATCTAGAGTTAAGGCAGAGAATTCTCTGAGAAGCTCATGCTACGGCTTACTCAATCCACCCCGGAACGAGTAAGATGTAAAAGGACTTGAAGCGAAAATTTTGGTGGAATAACATGAAGAAAGATGTCACGGAATTTGTACTACGGTGCTTGACATGTCAACAAGTCAAGATCGAATATTAACGACCGGTGGGGTTGTTGAAGCCTCTTACCATTCCCGAGCGGAAGTTGTAAGATATCTCTATGGATTTTATCACTGGCATGCCGAGAATTAGAGCCGGAATGAATATGATTTGGGTTATCGTGGATCGGTTTACCAAGTCTGCACACTTCTTGGGTATTAAGGATACTTGGGGACCGGATAGATTGGCTCGCACTTTGTAGCCGAGATTGTGAGATTGGATGGTGCCCCTAAGACCATTGTTTCCGATCGAGATGGTAGTTTCGTATCGCATTTTTGGCAGGCCGTTCATTAGGCTTTGAGTACTGAGTTGAGATTGAGCACATCCTTTCATCCTTAATCATACGGTCAGACGGAGAGGACGATTCAGACGTTGGAGGATAAGTTGCGGGCTTGTGCCCTAGACTGGAGTAATGATTGGCAGCTTCACTTGCCGTTGATCGAGTTTGCCTACAATAATAGTTGGCATGCGTCGATCAAAATGGCACCATTTGAGGCACTTTATGGTAGGCGGTGTAGGTCGCCATTATGTTGGGATGAGGTTTCGGAACTAGTCGAAATGGAACCGGATATGTTGATGGAGACTAAGGAAAATATTTCTATTATCCGGGACCGGTTGTTGACTGCCCAGAGCCGTCAGAAATCTTATGCTGATACTCGTCGTAGACCTTTGGAGTTCTAAGTGGGGGATCTTGTTCTACTTGTAACACCCCAAACTAGACAGATATTACAGTGT
The DNA here is from genome assembly GCA_033398695.1 of Orobanche coerulescens. Classification (NCBI taxonomy): domain Eukaryota; kingdom Viridiplantae; phylum Streptophyta; class Magnoliopsida; order Lamiales; family Orobanchaceae; genus Orobanche; species Orobanche coerulescens. The sequence continues at coordinate 187,369,005 of CM065801.1, forward strand.
CGTGGACCCCCGACTGGGACCCACCAGGCGAGTGAAAAATTAATGAATTACGCAAAGCAAATGTAGTACCGAACCACATTACATCATCTATTACTCCGATGAGGAGTTTCAAGTACAACACACCTAGGAGAACAGAATACATGTATATTTCATATGAAGATAAAATATACAACACTGAATAAGTGACAATCCAAACGGAAGTGCAGCGGAAAAATACATAACAAGAAAGCATGAACAAATAGATGGACTGGGCCCCCTACTAGTATCACTAGGACTCCTCGCCATCAACGTACTCTTCTCGTGCCTTTGCCTTGCCATGACTTGAAAACAATATCCCCCAACGGGGTCAGTTACACAGAACAACAATCCTCAAGAGTTGAACAATCACAATAATTACATATCTAAATTATGAAATCAAGCTGAAGAGGGGCATCATAGTACGCCCGTAATGGAATGTGCAAGTGCACAAGACGAGTGCCCGGACACACCCGCCCTTGTACCTAATTAGTCTCACGGAGGCACGTTACCGTGTGCACAGTCCATTGTGTCGGTGAACCCGAACACATGACTATCATGTGCCCGACTAAAAATTCCACACATCTCCACACGAAGATGTAATATAAACCCAGAAGATCACAAGAACGAAAGTGACCAATGAACATTAATGAATAAAAATCCGACAAGGGTCAAGAATGACTCACTGAGATGAAATAATAATGCAATGAATGGTAGCTCATTGGAATGATTGGAACCATCGTTCCTCGTGAACTGAATGATTAACTTGATACTTACAAGTCTCAACACGATTAATATACCATGAATGAATTATGAATATGAATGAACAACAACGAAAGGATTGAGTATCCTTTTAACCGAATAAGAATTAACTTACTTAATACCGGTGATGCAATATCCTTTCTTGAACAAACGTCCTTAATGGAGATGTCGGTCGCCCGAACAACCTTGAATAACACAATTACCAACACTTCGCTTAATATACGAATCAATAACAATCATAACCATATCAAGAGGTCGATACAACAAATCCACCCTCATTGGGGCATTTCGACAAACACTTTGTAAACAATCTCCCATTATTTACAACTAATCCTAATTGTATCAAAAACCAACCTCTAATGAATGATCCGATCCACCAAAACACATCAATATAATCGATAATCCAATAGGAATACTCAAATCGAGCTTACGATAACATTTAATCGAAAATCCCAATTCCAAGTCAACCTTCAAAGTGTTCTTGAGTAAAACTTCCAACAATCCGATGATAACTCACAAAAACTCATAATCATACGTATATCCATCACAAATCATGATTATATCATCCAAAATATCATGCTCCAATTCAAAATCGAACATAGGGTTGAAGAAATTACCTTGGATTAGGATGAAGAATTCACAAATATGTTGTTGATCCACACCACAACTTGAAGAAGATGAAATTCTCTGAGTTTGCTGATGCTAAATTGCCCAAAATATCGCCCACAAATCGCCCAAGGAGGAGAGGAAGAAGGAAGATGATGAAAATGAGCATTCTTCTCACGAAATCCGCTGAAATAGGCGATCTCACTGTGTGCCGCGGCATGGGCTGAGTGTGCCGCGTCCCACGGCCAAAAACTGCCCAGCGCATCCGCTTAGTGCCGCGGCACGGCCTGAGAGTGACGCGGCCTGCGGTACAGCCGGCACCACCACTGAAAGTGTAATGTGTGTGCCGCGGCGCACACTCCTTTGTGCCAGAGTGCACACTATTCGGGCCCAAAAATGATGAAAAACGACCCGGGAAGAGAATAAAAGCAATAGGATTCAATACTTGGGAACAATAACATGAAATGGAAGTGCGGAAACCCCCAAAATGGTGGTTCCGAGCAATGATTACAAGGGTTTTCCCAACAATAGCACGATTCGAACAAGGAGTGAATTTTGAAATGGTATGAACTCCAATATCAACATCGACTAACGAAGCAATTACAATAAGCAAGATAATATTCTCGTCTCGATTCTCAAGTAAGGTTGAAACAATGAACAATATCGATACATGACTCAAAGTTACTCCGAACGGTGAATACGAATAAATGAATGTGAATGATGAATGATTATTAATAAGTGAAAAATTATAGGGAATGATTTACTGAATGAGAATGAATGAATTTACAATCGGGTTTTACATACCCCCCCTTAAAAATAGTTTCGTCCTCGAAACTAAGGGTAAAATAATCCGGGATAACTCTCCCACATGCTATCATCGGTTTCCCAAGTAGCCTCTTCGACTCCGTGTCTCGACTACTGAATTTTAATCAAAGGAATCATCTTGTTTCTCAACTGTTTGACTCGTCGCTCTAAGATTCGTACGGGACGCTCCTCATTCGCATGATCATTCGCTATATCGATTTCATCAAACTGAAGTATGTGACCAGGGTCACCAATATACTTCCGCAACTGAGAGACATGAAATACGTTATAAATTCGGCTCAATGCCGGAGGTAAGGCCAATCGATGAGCCAGACTGCCTACTCGATCCAAAATCTCAAACGGTCCAATGAATCTTGGACTCAACTCCCCCCATTTCCCGAAACGGATGATACCTCGACTCGGGGATACCTTGACCAAAACATGGTCACCTGCCTCAAACTCTACTGGTCGACGATGATTATCTGCATATGATTTTTGTTGACTCCGGTCAACAAACAACTCCGGATCAACGCTACCTTCTCGCGGGCAGCTAAAAGCATATCGGGTTCAGTGCCGATTGTTATGTATTTTAGTGAACGCAAGTGCACGTTGTCGTAAGCAAGTAATAAAGTGATAAGAAAGATATCGTTCCCTCGAGGACTGACGTACTAATTACCAATTTATTTGTATTCTAATTTTATCTGAACGATCGAATTTGGTGGTGCAAGGATTATTAAAGAAAACTAATAAAGTGATAAACTAAAACAACTAATAAAATCGATGGTTCGAATAAAAAAGATCAAATAAGAGAAGAATCTAGGATTGAGAATCTGCCTCGATTTATCTGAATTAGTCTTGATTTATATAAATTAAGCAATTTCCCAATTTATTGAAGGCGAAGATTTCTAAGATACTCTAATGCCTCTCCCGAGGATAGTAGAATTTTCTAAGGTGATTGAATCACTCTATTCCTAGGTGAGTTAATTCAACAATAGCCAAAAAGTACAGAATCTGCAGACGAGCCACGTAATTCCTATGAGTATATTCCTATCTCACAAGATAAAACGTTTCTCACCAATTTTTCCTACTAACTCTCCTCTACCGATTTGAGTTGCGTAATCAAAACAATTCAATCATAGGCTACATAATTGAACGCATTAAGAACAATTGGGAAAACTCAATAGAAAAGGGAAATATATTAATAAAGCAAAATTCAAGAGTTAATCCGTCAAAATCTCGGTTTCATCACAATCCTAGAAAAGGGTTCTAGCCCGACATGCTAGAAAATAATACACAAAGAATTAAAGAAAGCATAAGAAAAATCAAACACAATTTAGGAACTTGAATTGCGCCATTCTCTGGCTTCTGCTCTCTGCTCCTAGGTATTTTCTCCTTCTGTTTGATGATCATATCTTCTGGCCTTCAATGCCTATTTATAACTCTTCTTCCGCCTCCAAAACATGTCCGAAAATTAGGTCAAAACATCCTCCGAAACAACCCAAAACGCGGGCTGGGCGTCTGAATTTCGCGCGGCGGGCCGCGGCCCGGCTTTAGTGTGCCGCGGCCTCTGTCCTCACCCGCCAGGCCTGGGCGCTCGTCTTCCTTATGGGCCGCGGCTCAGAGCTTGCGTGCCGCGGCCCTCTCTGAGCTTTGTACCGGGTCCTTCGGCGTTTCGTGTCGCGCCCAAAGATCTCAGGTGCCGCGGTCCCCGACCAAAAATGTCGTTTTGGCCCGTTTTTCTTCGTTCAAGCTCCCAGACTCGAATTTCCTTCAAAACATATAAAGATAATGCATTAAAAGCTCATTTACGCAGATTTAAATTAAAAATGGGTATAAAATAATGATAATTAAACGCATAAAAATACATCTAACAAATACCCCCAAACTTAAGCCTTTGCTTGTCCTCAAGCAAAAATTAATTTTAAATGAGATGACAAGTATCGTGGGTAAACGTGCAAATCCATAGTGTTTACCTGATTAATACTAACCTAAAAATCTCAAAGAAAAATACAAGTATCGTATTAGTGGATCACATCACGGACAATGATTCCACAAAGCAATCATTTTTAGTGTTGATCTATCGGTCATGAAGAAAATCAAGGCTCAAATATTAACAAGCGTGAATTTAGCCGACCGCCAATATGAAGTATTAGATTAAACAAGCCAACTCGCCCAGTCCCACAGTCTCGTGGCAAAAATGCAAGAGTTTCATCGTAATTAATAATCCTCAGACATCATTCCCTTATATATAATCATTATAATGATTCGAGTTAACCACTAGGTTCCGACTCCCGGTATGTTTCATGAAATGACCCTAGGGTGGAAATCTATTCTCATGTATTGGGGAACCGTTTGACGTAAAAGACACTCATGGGGCTCATGAGTGCTTCTAGTTACTAAGTCTCCTTCTACAGCGGAGAAAAAACTCGAATGGCTATTCCCGAATGTCCGATTCAAAGTTGCTGTTTTACGCAAATGTGAACGACGGGTCACGTGAATACATCCGGTTAATTGGCTTCCTTTCATCATCATGTGATTTTTCTGAACCATAAGTCTATTCAGGGTTGTTGTTTTATGCGAGAGTAAACAACGGGGCACGTGAATACCCCCAGTTACTAGACTTCCCATCATAGAACATGTATAATTTCTCGAATTTTTGGGAAAAGCTGTCTGACTCAATACCTAAACTCAAATTAAATGCCAAAAAGACTCATGTTACTGGACGACTAGCTACGTGAAAAGTGTAACAAAACGTATAGACGGCAGTTCATAAACATGTATGTCTCATTTCTTATATGCTAGGATTTATACAATGATGCAAAAAATCAGACCGAAATGAATACTCAAAGGAAACAAATATCACAGAATGCAAACTCAACCAAAACTCAACCGTTTAAAAGAAATCAGTATCATATCATCAGTCTTACACAAGGCTGTACGAAAAAAATTCACGAATGCAAATAAAGTCCAGAATATTTTAGAAGACAAGCAAGGCTAGAATCAATAACAACAAAAAATAGCAACGAATAAGTAAATAACAACTAAAAGTAACCCCCCCAAACTTAAGATGTACATTGACCTCAATGGACACAAATAATAATATGCAGTATGATAGAGGTCAAGTACTCCCCTAATATCAGCTCAGAAACTGGCGCCAGCCTCGTCCGGCAGGGAGGGTGGTGTAGATGGCCTGACTGGTGGAATGAAGGTTCCGTCCGGATGGAGTATATGGCTCATCCACGCAGCTAAATAGTCCTGATGATAAGCATCCCTCTCCGCACACCGATTGGCCTGGCGGGCTTGCTCGCACATCTCCTCTCGAACAGCTGCGAGGAGGCTGTCTCTCTCTGCCCGCATCTCCTCCCTCAGGCTGTTAAACATCGCCTGAAGGTTCTCTCTCGCTGGCGGTGGAGTGGACTCAGTCTGATCCTCAGCATCTGCCGCCGGCTCGTGAGTCAGAAGTAGTGGCTCGGGGGAATGCTCGTGTGGCTCATCGATAAGAAATCCTCTCCCCCACTCGTGTGCCATCACGCCACCCCACTGGTCAAAATGGGAGATAATACGGTGGTCTATCAGACCCTGGGGTGCTATAGATGGCTCGTCGTCAGACCAAGTCACGCTCGATTGGCGGCACAGGGCACAAATCAGTGAGGGATGTTTTAATCCCGTCTTTGCTCCTCCCTGGATGCACTGAAATATAGAACGGGACAGACTTGGGGCCACATCAAATCGGAGTCCCGTCGTGATGGCATACAATAATCGGGCACGAAGAAGCACGACCGAGCGGATCTGTGATGTAGGGTCGACTCGTGCACAGAGGAAATAAAGCCAGGCTCGCCCGAGCCGACTGAGGCGGGAACTCTTGAAATAGAAAGCTGTGGAACCCGGGACACGCGTTTCCCAGACGGAACCCGACTGAGGAAGTGCCTCCACCAAAGCCTCCCTCGTGAGTCTACTCATAGTCCGTGTGTACGCCGATTCGTCCACCTCTGGTAGCTCGTACAACCTCCGAATCATGGCCACCGAGAAATCCATTGTATGGCTTCGGACGACGACCTCGGTCCGTGTATCCGGTCGTCCCATCATCTGCCCTGCCTGGATTTTTCACAATAAAGCACTGGCGTAGAACTCTTGGACAATAGAAATCACCGCCGGCTCGGGTGGCGCAGTGAATCGAGTACATCCCATTTCATTGATAATTGCTAATAGCTCGCCGTCTTGGGGGGCGGGAGTGAATCCCCGCTCAGGAATTATTGGACGAGGACGGATTCTCTCGTTGAATATTCAATGGATGTCGGGGTCAGAGAATTGGTGGGATCCCATATCTGTCCGGTTTTGGGACGTCTCCCCTCTTGTGTGGGATGATTGTGTCCTAGCCCTCGTGCTCAACTTCCTTTTCTGAGCCATGACGAAGTCCTGAAAAATAAACGCAAGATAGCTTAGACGACTTTAAATAACACTACACCACTCTCAACTTATAACGTGCGGAAAATGGATATAGCGTCGAATGAACTCGCACTTCCGTATGAGGGATATGAGGCAGAAATTTAAACTCAAACTTGACGTAAGGGTTGGGGCACATACTATTCCGATAATCGAATTGCTATGCGCATAATTTGGAGATGTTTGGCTCAAAAAAATTTCATTGGTGCATTTTATCAAACACTTTGCATGCGTTAGCTTAATTGAAGAACAAAGAACAATAATTTACTCAATTCAATCCTCAACAACAAAAATTTCAATCGGCAATCACAACAATTCACGACAAAATAATGAAACACCATCAATCAATCAATAATCTTAGCATAATCCGATACAAATTTTGATAATAATTTAGAAAATAAGCACAAGTTCATCAAAGTATATTACCCCCAATCAGTAATTCATGTTGCAATGAAACTTAAGGGAATAGAATTACCTTGTGTTGGATTGAAGAAGGTGAGAAGAAGAAGTTGGAAGATGAATCCTTGCGCAGCGCGAAGAGGAAAAAGTTTGAGAGATACCTGGTGTTTCGGCAGAATGGCTTATGAGCTGTGTGTAGGCTGTTTAAATTCTCGGCGGGGGCCGCGGCACGTATCAAGTGAGCCGCGGCCCATAGTACATTGAGTTTTTGGGTGTTGGAGAGTTTCGACGTATGCCGCAACTTGCAAGGTTAGTGTGCCACGGCTCAGAGCTTGCGTGCCGCGGGACGTAGTACAGGTTCCTGGATGCATTTTTTGGGTCTCGGCGTGACGCGGCTCATTGTCAACGTGCCGCGGCTCAGCAGGTTTGTGCCGCAGCACAGAGTACAGAAAGTGTGCCTGTATTTTAGATACCTGTGTGCCGCGGCCCCTTCTGTATGTGCCGCGGCCCCTGGCCTGGAATGTTCTTGCACAAAAATTTTTAAAGCAAAAACACATAGAACATGAGAGAGAAGCATATCAAAGCAAAGATGACGAAAAAATTAGACTCTTAGAATGAATGAAATCAACGAAAAAATTAATATCTACAACTAATACTCGGGTTGCCTCCCGAGAAGCGCTAAGATTATAGTCTTCAGCCGGACTTTTCTAGCATTCACTCTGCGGTGGATAGGACGACGCTCGTCTTCTGCACGTCTATTGAATTACCCGTGTTGGCCTTCAACCGCTGCCCATTTACTTTAAATTTCGGTCATCTTTTTGTACTTTCACTGCTCCATGTGGGAATACTTAAACTACAGTAAACGGTCCCGACCATCGTGAACGTAATTTCCCAGGAAACAACCTCAAGCGAGAATTAAACAATAACACATCTTGACCCGAAACAAACTCTCGATGTGTAATGTGCTTATCGTGCTAATTCTTTGTTCGCTCCTTATAAACCTTCGCATTATCGTATGCATCATGACGAATTTCCTCCAGCTTGTTCAACTGCAAATAGCGCTTTTCACCAGCCGATTTAAGATCAAAATTCAATTTCTTTATCGCCCAGTATGCACGATGCTCCATCTCTACTGGCAAATGACAACTTTTCCCAAAAACCAATCTGTACGGTGACATGCCGATAGGTGTTTTGTACGCAGTACGGTATGCCCAAAGTGCATCATCGAGTTTAAAGGACCAATCTTTTCGAGACGAGCTGATTGTTTTTTCTAAGATCCACTTTAGCACTCGATTTGAGATCTCGACTTGACCACTCATCTGGGGATGGTAGGCTGTGGCAACACGATGAGTGACTCCGTATTTCCTTAAGACCGCAAGGAATTTGTTGTCAAAGTGTGAACCACCATCACTGATAATAGCACGTGGAGTCCCAAATCGCGAGAAAATATATTTTTTTATAAATTTGATCACGACATTAGACCCATTTGTTGGTAGTGCCACCGCTTCGACCCACTTCGAAATGTAGTCCACTGCTACAAGAATATAGAGGTTCTTATTTGATGGAGTAAATGGACCCATGAAGTCGATCCCCCATACGTCGAACAATTCAACCTCAAGTATTGTGTTCAACGGCATTTCATGTCGTTTTGAGATGTTTCTCGTCTGTTGACACCGATTACACATGGACACAAAGGAATGAGCATCTTTGAATAACGATGGCCAATAGAACCCGATTGCAAGACCTTTGCCGCTATTCTATTTCCGCTAAAATGCCCTCCGTAGGGTGAAGCATGGCAATGATTCAGCACACTGCAAATTTCCTCATCCGGAACACATTTGCGAATGATTCGATCAGGACATCTTTTAAACAGAAAAGGGTCGTCCCACAAGTAATACTTAGCATCTGAAATCAGCTTCTTTTTTTGATGACGTTAGAGATCATTCAGAATTATTTTACTCACCAGATAGTTCACTAGATCAGCGTACCAAGGTGCGTGTTGCGAACCTAACTTATAGAGCTGTTCATCGAGGAAGTTTTCCACAATTTGTGGATGACTCTTCCTCTTCTCGAGGGGATTCTCTAAACGTGAAAGGTGATCGACAATAACATTCTCAGTCCCCTTTTTGTCACGAATTTCCAAGTTGAATTCTTGTAGGAGAAGCACCCACCTAATCAACCTTGGTTTAGCATCCTTCTTCTCCAAAAGGTATTTGATCGCCGAATGGTCAGTCCACACCACTACTTTCGTCCCCAATAAATACGCCCGAAATTTATCAAAAGCAAAGATCACAGCCAAAAATTATTTTTCTGTTGTGGCATAATTTCTTTGGGCGTCGTCAAGAGTTCGGCTTGCATAATACACGGCGTGGAACACTTTCCCTCGTCTCTGTCCCAAAACAGCCCCAATGGCAAAATCGCTAGCATCACACATCAACTCGAATGGAAGGCCCCCATCTGGAGCGACTATGACCGGGGCGGTGCTTAGAGCTTTCTTCAATAGGTCGAAACTTTCCTTAAAAGACTCGTCAAAATTAAACGGAACATCCTTCATGAGCAAATTGCACAACGGCTTCGTGATCTTCGAAAAATCTTTAATAAAACGGTGGTAAAAACCGGCGTGTCCCAAAAAGCTCCTTACCCCCTTTACCGAAGTAGGGGAGTCATCTTCTCGATTGTTTCAATTTTTGCCCGGTCGACTTCAATTCCATGGGCGGATATGCGGTGGCCTAGTACAATGCCCTCCTGGACCATAAAATGGCACTTCTCCCAGTTCAAGACCAAATTTGTTTCTTCGCATCTTTTGAGGACTTTCTGCAAATTCTGCAAACATATATCAAACGAATAACCGAAGACAGAAAAGTCATCCATAAAAATTTCAATGCAATGCTCCACCATGTCAAAAAAAATAGCCATCATACAGCGTTGAAAAGTGGCCGGCGCATTACATAAACCAAAAGGCATGCGCCTATAAGCGAAAATGCCATAAGGACATGTAAATGTCGTCTTTTCTTGGTCTTTTGTGGCTATATAAATCTGATTATACCCAGAATAACCATCAAGAAAACAATAGAAATCGTGTCCGGCTAATCTATCTAATATTTGATCAATAAATGGCAAAGGAAAGTTGTCTTTACTAGTGGCTTTATTTAATTTCCTATAATCTATGCACATACGCCACCCCATAACAATTCTAGTGGGAATTAATTCATTATTATCATTTTAGATAACCGTTATCCCACCCTTATTTGACACAACTTGAACCGGACTTACCCACTTGCTATCAGAAATAGGAAAGATCATACCTCCGTCGAGGAGTTTTAAAACCTCGACTTTTACCACCTCTTTCATATTTGGATTTAAACGGCGTTGATGCTCCACATATGGTTTGTAGTCTTCCTCCATTAGAATTCTGTGCATACAATTGGACGGGCTGATTCCCTTGATATCCGCAATAGATCACCCAAGGGCATATTTGTACTCCCTCAAAACCCTCAATAATTTCTCCTCTTTATCCCCCGCCAAAGTGGCCGAAAGAATGACTGGCAGGGAATCGTCGGGTACCAAAAATGCATATTTTAAATGATTCGGTAGCTGCTTGAGCTCTAGATTTGGGGGTTTCTCGATTGATGGGACGGGTCAAGTTGGTGAACTTCCGAGCTCCTCACATGGTCGACGAGTGAAAAATGGTGGGGAAGCATCCATGTGTCGTAAATAGGCTACATGCTCTGAATCCAATTCGGAAGCGGACCCAACTAAAACGGACTCCAATGGATCTGATGGATAGCTCTCCCAAAAAGCACTACTTACACACGAGTCAATGACGTCAATTTGAAAGCAATTCTCAACATCACTAGGATGTTGCAAGGATCGAAATATATTGAAAGTAACTTTCTCCTCTTGAACTCGTAGAGTAAGCTTCCCTTTTTCCACATCAATTAAAGTTCGGCCAGTTTCTAAGAATGGTCTTCCCAAGATAATTGGGATGTCATGGTCCTCCTCCATATCGAGCAAAATAAAATCGGCCGGAAAGATGAATTTATCGACCTTGACCAAAACGTCAGCTATTACCCCCCTCGAATACTTGATAGATCTGTCAGCTAATTGCAAAGAGACCGTCGTCGGCTTGGATTCCACGATACCTATCTTCTTAAAAATGGAAAGGGGCATAAGATTTATGCTGGCTCCAAGATCACATAAGGCTCTGTCAAAGAACGAATTTCCAATAGTGCATGGAATAGTAAAGCTGCCCGGATCCCTCAATTTAGGTGGGAGCTTCTTCTAGAGAATAGCATTGCACTCTTCCATCAATGCCACTGTCTCATACTCTTCGAGCTTCCTTTTTTTCGATAAGATCTCCTTCATGAACCTCACATAGCTCAGCATTTGTTCCAAGGCGTTGGCAAATGGAATGTTGATATGTAGTTTCTTGAAGACGTCAAGAAACTTGGAGAATTTCTTGTCCAATTTTTGCTTTTGCATGCGTTGTGGGAATGGAATTGATGGAGTGGGATGAGTGGTCGACACTGCTTTTGGCTTGGACTCCTCGTCCTTTGTTTTCTCACTGTGGTTCCTCTTGTCCTTGCTATTCTTAGGCTGCTCTTGTAGCTCCTTTCCACTTCGTAGCTCGATTGCTTGCACATTTTCATTGGGGTTCATCTCGGTGGTGCTGGGAAATACACCTTGAGGTTGAGAGGATAATAAATTTGTGATCTGTCCCATTTGTACTTCCAAGTTTCGAATAGAAGCGGAATGATTTTGAAGAGTAGTCTCCGTGCGAGTCATGAATTGGCTCGTATTAGCCGCCATTTGAGCAAGAGCATCTTCCAAAGATACCTTCGGTGGTTGAGGGGGCTACTGTGGGGGCTGTGTGAATTGAGCTTGCGGAGGTTTATTTAAAGCTTGCCCATTCCTCCACGAAAGATTTGGATGATTTCGCCACCGTTGATTGTAAGTGTTGGAATATGGGTTGTTCTGCCGATTTCTGTTCCCCACAAATTGAGCTTGTACCATCGGAGATTGCTCGAAAGGATTTCCAACTTGGCATTCCACACTAGGGTGAGACCCGTTGCACCAATTACATGATTCCGTGGTAACGGTAGAAGGAGCGTGTGATAAAACTTGAAGTTGTTGAGTCAAGGCAGCAACTTGGGCCGATAGCGTAGATATTGGATCATTATCGGAAATTCCCATAACTCGTTTTGGATTCAGACGCTCTTAAGGCCACTGATAGGCATTTGCCGCCATATCTTCCAATAGAGAATGAGCTTCAGCCATCGTCTTGCCCATTAAAGCTCCTCCAACGGCTGCATCAACAAGAGTGCGTGTAGAAGCACTCAGTCCATTATAGAATGTTTTAATTTGTAGCCAATCCGGTAGGCCATGGTGTGGGCATCTCCTTAGTAAATCCTTGTATCGCTCCCAAGCTTCATGAAGCGATTCCATCTCAAATTTCCCGAAGGTCGTTATTTCATTCCGAAGTCTCGTTGTCTTTGCCGGCGGAAGTGAATTCAACCAAAACTTGGCTTTATCCTTCAAAGAAAATGGAAAAAGCCGTAGACGAATGGCGTCATCAGAAACTCCATTATTCTAGAATGTATCGCATATCTCGAGAAAGGATGCAATAAGAGCATTAGGGTCGTCATTCGCTAGTCCGCAGAATTGGCTTGCTTGTACCATCTGGATTATAGCTGGCTTAATCTCGAAATTGTTTGCTTGGATAGTTGGACGCCGAATCCCCGAAAAATTCGCTTTGATTTGAGGCAATGCATAATCCCGGAGTGCCAATACCGGTTAAGCTTGCTGAATAGGGTTGTCAACCCCGTGATTTCCTGTGTTGTCGGCCATAGTATCCTTTGTTGCCAGCTCACGCCTTTCCTTCTTGTTTTTCCGCAAAGTGCGCCCGAGTTCAGTATCCAAAGGTAATAGACCTTCGTCCACTGAATTTTCTCATGCACTAAACGAAACTCCTTAAAGGAAAAAAATTAAAAAAAAAACAAATTTACACAAAAATAAAATAATGTTCAGATTAAGACTAGAAATACTGAAATCGATATTAGTAAAAAAAATCAGTCCCCGGCAATGGCGCCAAAAACTTGTTACGTATTTTAGTGAACGCAAGTGCACGTTGTCGTAAGCAAGTAATAAAGTGATAAGAAAGATATCGTTCCCTCGAGGACTGACGTACTAATTACCATTTTATTTGTATTCTAATTTTATCTGAACGATCGAATTTGGTGGTGTAAGGATTATTAAAGAAAACTAATAAAGTAATAAACTAAAACAACTAATAAAATCGATGGTTCGAATAAAGAAGATCAAATAAGAGACGAATCTAGGATTGAGAATCCGCCTCGATTTATCCGAATTACTCTTGATTTATATAAATTAAGCAATTTCCCAATTTATTGAAGGCGAAGATTTCTAAGATACTCTAATGCCTCTAACGAGGATAGTAGAATTTTCTAAGGTGATTGAATCACTCTATTCCTAGGTGAGTTAATTCAACAATAGCCAAAAAGTACATAATCTTCAGACAAGCCACGTAATTCCTATGAGTATATTCCTATTTCACAAGATAAAACGTTTCTCACCAATTTTTCCTACTAACTCTCCTCTCCTGATTTGAGTTGCGTAATCAAAACAATTCAATCATAGGCCACATAATTGAACGCATTAAGAACAATTGGGAAAACTCAATAGAAAAGGGAAATATATTAATAAAGCAAAATTCAAGAGTTAATCCATCAAAATCTCGGTTTCATCACAATCCTAGAAAAGGGTTCTAGCCCGACATGCTAGAAAATAATACACAAAGAATTAAAGAAAGCATAAGAAAAATCAAACACAGTTTAGGAACTTGAATTGCGCCGTTCTCTGGCTTCTGCTCTCTGCTCCTAGGTATTTTGTCCTTCTGTTTGATGATCATATCTTCTGACCTTCAATGCCTATTTATAACTCTTCTTCCGTCTCCAAAACGTGTCCGAAAATTAGGTCAAAACATCCTCCAAAACAGCCCAAAACGCGGGCTGGGCGTTCTGAATTTCGCGCGGCGGGCCGCGGCCTGGCTTTAGTGTGCTGCGGCCCCTGTCCTCAGCCGCCAGTCCTGGGCGCTCGTCTTCCTTATGGGCCTCGACTTAGAGCTTGCATGTTGCGGCCCCCGGTACAATTTGTATCGGGTCCTTCTGGGCGCCTCCTGTGCCGCGGCCCAGCGTCTGTGTGCCGCAGTCCTCGACCAAAAAATGTCATTTTGGCCCGTTTTTCTTCGTTCAAGCTCCCGAACTCGAATTTCCTTCAAAACATATAAAGATAATGCATTAAAAGCTCATTTACGCAGATTTAAACTAAAAATGGGTGTAAAATAATGATAATTAAGCGCATAAAAATACATCTAACACCGATCGATTCTGATAAGTCATCCCAGCATAGGGGAGATCAACAACGACGACCGTATAAGGCCTTGTAAGGTGCCATCTGAATCGAAGCATGCCAACTATTATTATACGTGAACTCGATTAACGGTAGTTGGGCTTCCCAATCATCTTTCCAATCGAGCACACATGCTCTCAACATGTCCTCCAACGTCTCAATAGTTCTCTCTGATTGTCCGTCAGCTGAGGGTGAAAAGCAGAGCTGAGATTAAGCTGAGTCCCTATGGCATGATGAACTGATTTCCAAAAACGTGACACGAATCGCCCATCACGATCAGAAACGATACTCTTAGGAGTACCGTGCAATCTCACTATCTCTTTAATGAACAACTGGACAAGTCTCTCGGGACCCCACGTATCCTTAATCTCAAGGAATGAGCTGACTTAGTTAAGAGGTCTACAATTACCCAAATTGTATTCATGCCACAATGACTCGTCGGTAAACTCGTGATGAAGTCCATTGAAATATCCTCTCATTTCCACTCTGGAATAGGGAGCGATTTCAGCATACCTGCCGGTCGCTGATGTCCTACCTTAACTTTTTGACAGGTTAAACACCTCGAAACAAATTCTGTGACTTCTCGCTTCATATTACTCCACCAGTAATTTTGTTTCAAGTCTTTGTACATCTTACTAGACCCTGGATGAATGGAATAAGGGGTAGCATGAGCTTCTCTCAAAATCGAGTTTTTCAATACGTCATTCGCCTGTACGCATAACCGGTTTTTAAATCGCAAAAGTCCATCCTCGTGGACCACAAATCCAGGGGCTTTCCCCTGAGCCACATCCTCTCGGATGCGCAATAAAAAAGGGTCTAAACCCTGACTCACTCTGATCGCCTCCTCAAGTGGTGATGAAATCTCTAACATACAAGGTTGCCCTTGTACTCGCTGGAACCAGACCTCGATCTCGGGTCTTACGAATTCCTGCTGAAGTTCCTTCTGAACTGTTAAACGAGCAAGCATTTGCTCCTGAACGGACTTACGACTCAAGGCGTCGGTGACAACGTTCGCCTTACCTAGGTGATGTTGAATCTCAATATCATAATCTTTAATCAGTTCCAACCACCGTGTCTTACGCATATTTAACTACTTCTGAGTAAATATATACTTCAAACTCTTATGATCAGTGAAAATCTGACAGGTGATGCCATAAAGATAATGACGCCAAATCTTCAATGCGAAAACCACGGCTGCTAGCTCCAGGTCATGGGTCAGATAGTTGACCTCATAAGGCCAAAGTTGCCGCGATGCATAGGCAATTACTTTCCCACTCTGCATTAGTACACATCGAGACCTTGTCCAGACACGTCACTATAACCCACGAATCCTTCCGTCCCTTGTGGTGAAGAAAGAACAGGTGCTGAAATTAAACGACTCTTGGGTTCTTCAAAACTCTGTTGACACGCGCCGGACCATGTGTATTTCTTATCCTTCCGCAAAAGGTTCATCATAGGTTGAGCGATTTTAGAAAATCCTTCCACAAATCGCCGGTAATAGCCTGCTAATCCGAGAAAGCTTTGGATTTCCGTAACATTATTCGGAGGTTGCCAATCTCGGATAGCCTCCATCTTCTGAGGGTTGACACGTACTCCGTCTGATGAAATCACATGCCCGAGAAACGTCACCTCGGACATCCAGAACTCACATTTGGAAAACTTTCCATATAGTTGCTCTCATCTCAACACGTCGAGACCCGGAAGAAGGTGAACTTCGTGCTCCTCTCGGTCACGAGAATAAATCAAAATGTCGTCTATGAAAATAACCACGAACTGATCCAAATAGTCGATGAAAACTCGATTCATTAATTCTATGAATACCACAAGTGCATTAGTTAGCCCAAACGGCATTACCACAAACTCATACTGACCATAGCGTGTTCGAAACGCCGTCCTAGCGATATCTGACTCTCGAATTCGCAACTGATGATACCTAGATCTTAAATCGATCTTGGAAAAATACGGAAGCTCCCTGAAGTTGATCTAAAAGATCATCGATACGGGGTAAGGGATATTTATTCTTGATTGTCACCCCGTTCAACTCTCGATAATTAATACACAAGCGAAATGAATCGTCCTTCTTCTTGACAAATAATACCGGTGCTCCCCACGGAGACGCACTCGGTCGGATATAACCCTTCTCGGTTAAATTCTCTAATTGATTCTTTAGTTCTAGCATTTCGGCCGGGGGCATCCGATACAGTGCCTTCGATAATGGGGATGTACCAGGCTCCAACTCTATCGTGAATCCCACATCTCTCGGTGGAGGCAAACCAGGTAACTCGTCTGAAAATACATCGCCAATCGATAACAATGATACCATGTGATTGAACACCTCGATTGCCTTAAAACGGCCAATTGATAACAATGATACAATGAGTGATTGAACAACTCGATTGCCTTAGAACGGCCAATCGATCACAATGATACAATGAATGATTGAAAACCTCGATTGCCTTAGAATGGCCAATCGATAACAATGATACAATGAATGATTGAACAACCCTGATTGAGTAATTACATTGCTTTCATCATATTGATAACTCTTCCAGAACAGTTGGGATTACTCCCCTGTAATACACACTCGACTCCATCGTCTGAAATGATAGTGACCATGCGCCTAAGGACACTAAGGATGACATCATGACGATCTATCCAATCAATACCTAAAATGACATCATCTCTAGGTAAATCTACCACGATCAGGTCTACCAACCAAACATGGCCATGAAGCTGAATCGGACAATTCTTAATCTCACGATCTCCGATAATTCTTCTACCGTCAGGTAGTCCAATGATATAAGGTTCACAACTAGAAGCACTATCCAGATGAAATCTACTCAAATATGACTCGGAAATGAATGAATGCGATGCACTAGTATCAAAAAGGGTACACACAGGTTGAGACAGAATTTCGAGTGTACCTGAGATCATTCGGGCCTCCGGATAGTCGGTCCTCTTCATCTCATAAATTCAGGGCTTGCCGGCCCCCGAACCGGATGCTCTTGTCTGATAAATATGAGCTCCACCTTTAGTTGCCCATGTCATCTTAAACGATGCTGACTGAGTAGCCTGATTCTGAACCGCTGATTGCTTCGGGGCCTGAGATGCCGCCGGAGTCGGTCTGGGATCTCGTTGGTAGAAACGGGCCTTATGCCCGGCAATTCCACAGTTATAACACGCGATAGTCTGCCTCCAACACCTAGTGCTGAGATGACCCTGCGTGCCACAGTTGAAATAGGTGATGGCCGAACTGGCCGCTCGGGACTGAGACCCCACCGGTTTAGGCGCCAAAGGAGGTCGCTCAGAAAGAGTAAGGTCCGAACGAGGCTTCTTGAAGGTTGCCTGACCGCCTTCGGGCTGATTGCGATTCTTTGACTTCTTGCTAGAAGATGAAGGTTTTTGCTCAGCAATTTCCTTAGCAGTAAGCTCATAAGTAAGATCTTTCTCGATTAGTTCAGCTAGATGGCACAATGATGATTAAGCAATTGCATCTGGGCCATCATGCCCTGCATAAAAGTGAGTGGATCGACGTTCGCGTGTGTATTCACACGAGCTCCCGGATTTCGGCCCACATCGCAGCCTTCCCCCCTGCGTCCTCTGACAGCTCTCTCCATACTGAAGTAGGAAAGTCACATGATAATTATAGATCTCGCATGAGTACCGCGTCATGATTACGTTACGAAACGATAATAATGAGCATACATGCTACAATGATTACATAAAGGATCAACTGATGTGACATGATTATTTGCTTAAATTCTTGAAATTATTATCTTGAACAAGTTAACAAGATTGATGATACGATTCACAAGATTAACAACTGAGCAATGAAATTAACTGAGTGATTAATGAATTAATATGATCAACATGACCAAAAATGATAATCATGGTTGAGGATTGTTGACTGATGAATGATGAATGTGTGATTCTTATTGCCAGAAATCATACCATGGCATCAGAAATCTTACTGTTCTTTGGTCTGAGGGGCTTGGCTCTTGCACAGGTCACACGTGACGCGAAGGTCCAATGATACTAGTTTGATGAACAATGATTTCAAATGAGACACGACTTGGAAGGTAGTATTCAAAACCACGCTCCGATACCAACTCTGTAACACCCCAAACTAGACGGATATTACAGTGCCGTGGACCCCCGACTGGGACCCACCAGGCGAGTGAAAAATTAATGAATTACGCAGCGCATATGTAGTACTAAACCACATTACATCATCGATTACTCCGATGAGGAGTTTCAAGTACAACACACCCAGGAGAACAGAATACATGTATATTTCATATGAAGATAAAATATACAACACTGAATAAGTGACAATCCAAATGGAAGTGCGGCGGAAAATTACATAACAAGAAAGCATGAAACAAATAGATGGACTGGGCCCCCCTACTAGTATCACTGGGACTCCTCATCGTCAACGTTCTCTTCCCGTGCCTTTGCCTTGCCATGACCTGAAAACAATATCCCCCAACGGGGTCAGTTACACAGAACAACAATCCTCAAGAGTTGAACAATCACCATAATTACATATCTAAGTTATGAAATTAAGCTGAAGAGGGGCATCATAGTACGATACTCATTCCTTTCGTTATTGTTCATTCATATTCATAATTCATTCATGGTATATTAATCGTGTTGAGACTTGTAAGTATCAAATTAATCATTCAATTCACGAGGAACAATGGTTCCAATCATTTCTATGAGTTGCCATTCATTTCATTATTATTTCATCTCGGTGAGTCATTCTTGACCCTTGTCGGATTGTTATTCATTAATGTTCATTGGTCACTTTCGTTCTTGTGATCTTCTGGGTTCATATTGCGTGGCCGGGTGGAGATTGTACCTAATTAGTCTCACGGAGGCACGTTACCGTGTGCACAGTCCATTGTGTTGGTGAACCCGAACATATGACTATCATGTGCCCGACTAAAAATTCCACACATCTCCACCCGGCCATGCAATATGAACCCAGAAGATCACAAGAACGAAAGTGACCAATGAACATTAATGAATAACAATCCGACAAGGGTCAAGAATGACTCACCGAGATGAAATAATAATGAAATGAATGATAGCTCATTGAAATGATTGGAACCGTCGTTCCTCGTGAATTGAATGATTAATTTGATACTTACAAGTCTCAACACGATTAATATACCATGAATGAATTATGAATATGAATGAAAAACAACGAAAGAAATGAGTATCCTTTTAACCGAGTAAGAATTAACTTACTCAATACCGGTGATGCAATATCCTCTCTTGAACAAACGTCCTTAATGGAGATATCGGTCGATCGAACAACCGTGAATAACACAATTACCAACACTTCACTTAATATACGAATCAATAGCGATCATAACCAATTCAAGAGGTCGATACAACAAATCCAAACTCATTGGGGCATTTCGACAAACACTTTGTAAACAATCTCCCATTATTTACAACTAATCCTAATTGTATCGAAAACCAACCTCTAATGAATGATCCGATCCACCAAAACACCATCAATATAATCGATAATCCAATACGAATACTCAAATCGAGCTTACGATAACATTTAATCGAAAATCCCAATTCCAAGTCAACCTTCAAAGTGTTCTTGAGTAAAACTTCTAACAATCCGATGATAACTCATAAAAACTCATAATCATAGGTATATCCATCACAAATCATGATTATATCATCCAAAACATCATGCTCCAATTCAAAATCGAACATAGGGTTGAAGAAATTACCTTGGATTAGGATGAAGAATTTACAAATATGTTGTTGATCCACACCACAACTTGAAGAAGATGAAATTCTCTGAGTTTGATGATGATAAATCACCCAAAATATCGCCCACAAATCGCCCAAGGAGAAGAGGAAGAAGGAAGATGATGAAAATGAGCATTCTTCGCACGAAATCCGCTGAAATAGGCAATCTGCACTGTGTGTCGCGGCACGGGTTGAGTGTGCCGCGGCCCACAGCCAAAAACTGTCCAGCACATCCACTTAGTTGCGCGGCACGACCTGAGTGTGCCGCGTCCGGTGGTACAACCGGCACCACCACTGAAAGTGTAATGTGTGTGTCGCGGCGCACACTCCCTTACGCCGCAACGCACACTATTTGGGCCCAAAAATGATGAAAAACGACCCAGGAAGAGAATTAAAGCAATAAGATTCAATACTTGGGAACAATAGCACGAAATGGAAGTGAGGAAACCCCCAAAACGGTGGTTCCGAGCAATGATTACAATGGTTTTCCCAACAATAGCACGATTCGAACAAGGAGTGAATTTTGAAATGGTATGAACTCCAATATCAACATCGACTAATGAAGCAATTACAACAATCAAGATAATATTCTCGTCTCGATTCTCAAGCAAGGTTGAAACAATGAACAATATCGATACACGACTCAAAGTTACTCCGAACGGTGAATACGAATAAATGAATGTGAATGATGAATGATTATTAATAAGTGAAAAATTACAGGGAATGATTTACTGAATGATAATGAATGAATTTACAATCGGGTATTACACTACTCAAGGTGTCTCCGACCATAGGGGTTTTCCACTTCGGGAAAAGGGGAAACTTAGTCCGAGGTATATCGCACCATTCGAGACTTTGGACAGGGTTGGAGATTTAGATTATCGCTTGGCGTTGCCTCCAGCTTTGAGTCACGTCCATAGTGTTTTTCATGTGTCTCAGTTGAGAAAGTACATGCCGGATCCAAGTCAAGTTATCGACTATAGTGAGATTGACGTAGCCGAGGATATTACCTTTCCAGAGAGACCAGTGAAGATCCTTGAACGTCGTGAGAAATAACTTCGGCATAAAACATTTCTGTTGGTTAAAGTGCAACGGTCAAGACATGGAGTCTAGGAGGCGACTTGGGAGACGGAAGAGATGATGCGATCGGAGTACCCCAACTTTTTCTTTCTTAAGTTTCGGGACGAAACTTCTTTTTAGAGGGGGAGAATGTAATACCCGTACTTTTATTGACTGTTTCACCTTGACTTTCCTTCTATTTTGTCGCTCTGTAAACTCTTTGTGATGTTGTCAATGTTGTTATAGAGTTTCATACCTTGTTTGGATCATGATCGTGTTGTTTAGACCTTTTGGAAGTGTTCTGGAACAGGGAGATAGCGCATGCTGGGCCTAGGCTAACACACACTAATTCTGCTTGAGTAGCGCATGCTAGCTTTGAGCCTTAGCACGCGCTAAGGGTCCAGACAGGGCAGAGCCAGTAGCTAATTCTGCCCTGTGGACTAGCAGTTAGCGCACGCTATTCGTGGTCAGTAGTGCACGCTAACATGTCTGTAGCGCACGCTAACGAGCTGGGTCGGCAGAGCCAGTGAGGTTTTCAGACTGTCTGGACTATCAGGTAACATACGCTAAGGCTTCGGCTAGCACACGCTATAAGTATCACAGCAGCGCATGCTAATACTCGAGCAGGGTAGAGGACAGTAGGTTCTGGACTCCAATTTCTGGACACCAACTCCCAGGAAGTGCACGCTAACTATCGGCTAGCGCACGCTAAAGGAAGGCGATTATCGCACGCAACATTATACCTAACGCACGCTAACGAGGCTGGCAGGAGCCACTGGACTACCGGGTGACCCCTTTAGCGCATGCTAATTTTGAGGTGTAGCGTGCGCTAGACTGGGCACAGCATATAAGGGCCAGTTAACCCTGCACTCGTCATTTTTTCTTCTTTTTCACATTTCCAATCGAGAGAGCTCGGGAGAGGTGATTTGGGGTGATTTGAGGAGATCCATCTTCAGCAATCATCATCTTGAGTTGGATAACAAAGATTTCACAACATCTACTCCATTCCTATCTTCCAAATCAAGGTAAAAATCCTTAGAACCCTAATTTTGGGAATTTTGGGGTTTTTATTAGATTCATCCGATTTATCCGTTTTGGAGATTGAAAACCTTGAGATTATGAAGTATCTACCCCGTGTGCATGTTTTCCCTATGATTTTATGGATTGTTTTGTACCTTGTACGGATGTGAGAGGGTTTGGGTGATTTTCCAACCTCTAGATGTTTACCCTTGTAGTTTCGTGAATCGTAGGCGGGTTTCGGGAGTTTCTTCATGTAATTTGAGTATGGATTATTGATTATCGTATTCCTTGCGAATCATTTAGGTGCCGAAAGTTCGTTCTCGGACCTACCGAACTTATACTCTCTTCCTTCCAATTTCTCGATGTCTCAAAGGCAAGTATATGTTTATGATTATACGTTCTCGACTTTGAAATTAATATATATGATTGGCATGATTGTTTATATCCACTCCGGGACGGACCGACGGATCCTCTGAGGATTTCGTATCCTCTGGTGCGATTCCACGGATAGTTTGAGTTAACCACTCTGGGACGGATCGACGGGTCCTCTGAGGGTTTTGTAGCCTCTGGTGCGGTTCCACGGTTGATCATGTATGTATTGATGTGATGCTATGAGATTTAGTTATTCCGGAATACTAGTCCTGAAATGATGAATTGAATGTTACTTTTACTTTATTGTCGAGGAGTTTTGTGTTTCGTATTCGATATACTTGCACTAGCTATTCGACGGCTAACCCCTTTATGGGGGAAATACTTTTTATGTATTTCAGGTTCCAGGAGAGCGGACAGGCAGGTGTCGGGTCGGCATGAAGGTGATGGGCAAGTGTGATACTGTGTCTTGTCTCTCGTTACATTTTGTGTTTCCTCCATTCAGTGTTGTTGTACTGGAATGGCTTTTGAATACTCGAGTATTGTTTTCGGTTTCCTTGATGTTCTGGCCTGTGTTGCCGAGGTATTGATTTGTGACGTGTTGTATTTGGATACACTGGCCATGGTTTGAATACCATTTGTATTGTCTTTCATTTCACTGTATTTGGACCTTCTCGGTCAAATTTTATAATTCCGCATAAGTATAGCCTTGTGGGTCCCACGGCGGGGCTCACGGCACTGTAATATATCCTGAATAACTTGGGGGTGTTACATTTGTAGGTATTGTGTTAGGACCATGTCCGTATGTGGTATTGATCTGATCTCGGATTAGACTAACGTGATTCGTCATGGCATTGCGTAGCTCGAGGTATGTTCTGCATTTTTCTTCTTGGTTCTTGTCTTTGGATGGACAATCGATTATCGTGTTGATATTTATTGATGTTATCCGATGGACCGGATTGGTCCGAGCTGGTATATTTCCGTATCGCGAGTTATGATGATGTTTTGAGAAAATCGAGTATTGTTTGAGGTACAGTACAGATGTTATGTTTGAGTTTATTGGTTAATCGAGATTACGAGATGGGTAATATGATAATAGTTATTTAAATGAGGATTATTCGAGTAAGTAAAGTTACAGCGGTAAGATTACATTGGTCGTATTCTTACTTAGTATTTCCATCGGTATGTAATTGTTGACGTGATGTGATTGTTATCATTTTTGGATATTATGGCTGACCCCGTCCTGGGATTTCTTTTTAGGTTCTTGGGATATCGAGCTTGTAGCAGTTGTGAAGAGATGAGCTTCCCAGAGGACACTGGCTATAGCTTGTGTTTGTGAATCGAGTATTTTGATTATGTTGTATTCCGCTGCTAGAATATTTTTAACTGGTTGTCTTTTCCGCTGCGTGAGTATTTTTAAATGTCCTTTTGATTTTTGGCAACTTGAGTTATTTTGGAATTTATTTTCTAAACTATTTTGTCGGTACGTGTAAGCTATAGCTTAACGTATGTTTTTAAACTGTTGAGTTCTGGCATTTCGGGCCTTGTGGTTTCAAATGAGATTTTTACGACGGTTTTGGATAAATGGATTTTATTAAATCTTCAAATATTTTTTAAAGATAGTACCGTCGTTAGCCTCTTGGGTGTTTGTAAATATTTGCAAAAATTTCTTTTAGTCTTGTGGGTTCCATCTCGGGGCCCACAGTGCTGTAATATTCCTGGATGACTCTGGGGGTGTTACATTTACAACTCGATCGAATAAAACCGAACGATTCAAAACTAAGTCCATGAACCACATCCCCATTCAAAAGCATTCATCCAATAAATACTAAATAAATGGATTGCATGTACATTACATTGATCTAATCAATATATA
This sequence comes from Orobanche coerulescens, assembly GCA_033398695.1. NCBI lineage: Eukaryota > Viridiplantae > Streptophyta > Magnoliopsida > Lamiales > Orobanchaceae > Orobanche > Orobanche coerulescens. The sequence continues at coordinate 187,393,564 of CM065801.1, forward strand.
TATAATCAACAATAAATAGAATTGATCCAATCAATTCAACAATAATCGACAATTTAATTTCCGTCCGTAGTAAATCCTTAAAATATTTTCTTTGAATTTTCCCTCATCAAAAATTCCAAATTAATAATTTTAATACTGGAAAAATCAATTATTGAAAATATACCGAAAAAGGAGACCCAGTGCCCGATAGCCTGGAAACTGCCACCAGGCACCCTGCTCGGCAGCTTACAGGACACGCTCTGCCACCTACAGGAAACCTCTCGGCATCCTACAGGACACTATCGACCGCCTATAGGAAGCGCTCGGCTCCCTACAGGAAGCGCTCGGCTCCCTACAGGAAGCACTCGGCCGCCTACAGGACGCTCTCGGCCGCCTACAGGAAGCGCTCGGCTCCCTACAGGACGAGCTCGGCCGCATACAACAAGCGATCGTCCGCATACAGCACGTGCTCGGCCGCGTACTACAAGTGCTCAGCCGCATACAGCACGCGCTCCGCCGCAGACAGCAAGCGCTCGGTCGCAGACAGCACGCGCTCGGCCGCAGACAGTACGCGCTCGGCCGTGACTTAGCAGCTATATAATATATCGTCCAACGATTGCATACAGCTCATTTTCAGGCAGATTTCAAAAATCCTGTTATTCCTGATCTATATATTATTAATATAAACCATATTTCCAAGAAAAACCTGATTTATACCATAACATAAAATCATGGAAAAACGATACTACGACGAACAATAAAATATCTACGATTATCAAAGTGATTCTAAATCATAAAACAAGCATTCTAAATGCTAAATATCGTATATATGATCGCAATACCTCTCTTCGATACCACTGTTGGGATTCAGTGCCTAAAACGAAGGCCCAGCGGAAATGGTAAAATGAAAATTAATTCGATCCGAATCCCTACGAGGATCGATCAAGCTACGTATATACAAATATAAAATAAAAAATGGAAGAATTGATATCATACCCTTGTAGTCCGTTGATTAAATGGTGTTCTTCTCTTGAGCGATTCCCCAAGCTTTAGGTGAACTTCCTCGCGAATTCAATTCGTCAAGCTTTTGAAATCCCGAGCACTGAAACATCGTGCCTCTACTTGCCACGCGCCGAAAACGACTAGAATAACAACCACCCTATTAACCTCCAAGGTTACGGCTAGAATAAGATGATGAAGCTATTATATTTTATGAATACACTCCATGTATATTTATCAAAATCCTCTCTCTGTGTTAACTTAGAAAGTGAATTGAAGAAGTGAAGAAGAAAACTATTTTCTTTCTCTCGCTCTGCAATACGTGAGATGTACAGTGGGTGAGAGAAGTGAGTAAGTCTTCTTTATAATTTCCATCCCACATGACAATATCCACCAACCAAATAATGACCTTGATGCTTGTCCCCACATGCCATGAGATTCCACTCATAATGGTGGAGATAAAAGATAAGGCTCACATGGAGGTAAATGGGGCGGCCAACTTGAAGGAATCGGATGAGTTCGGTTCGTTTCGGACTCCCGTGAGTCTAAACAGATAAGCTCCAATTCCATTCCGATGTATTTATATCAATTAATTAATCTAATTAATTAATCACATCAAATACAAAATAATATAATTAATTTCTCCAAGAAATAATTATATCTATAAATTAAATTAATCACCCAGCAATTTATTTAATTCATTAGACCGTAAATTAATTTATCTAATAAATTAATTTAGACATCCAATGTCCCAATATTAGATATCCAATATCTAATATTCATAATGAGGGAATAAGCTCGATTCATTTCATCGTCAATCCTATTGCGCGACTTGGTAGGTCCGTCTCAGTTAGCAATGGGAGGAACCAAAGAGTAGTAGCACCACCTAGCGAGTCTGGCGGCCTACACTGTACCCCAACTGAGATCGAATGATAGGGATCATTCAAAAACCATTCCGTTGTGAATATCAGTATACATATAAACCCTTCTTTCAAATGTCCCAATCAAGTTATAGGGTCACGATAAGTCAAACCCTATCTGTAATTGAAACTATGCATGAGCTAATGCAAATCGAGATCATCGAGCTCTCGTGTATCCAATACAACTAGCTCCAATGCTTTGGCCAAAGACTGATGATCTCATCTATCAATAACCGCATAGGACATACAACCCGTTCACAAATAGGAGAAAGAATTCTATTTTGGTATTCAGTAGGACCTGCTACTTTCCCGTCGAGATGCACATTGAGGTTGACCCCAACCTTCCAGTTTTCTGGGTCGAACTACTCTAATGAAAATCTTAACGTCACAAGCACATCCCTACTAAATCCTCAAGTCTAAGATTCACGAATACCTATCACAACCTTTCGATTCCATCATTGACTGTCCCAGAGTGAAATCCGTGTGACGAATAGACGGTGAGTCGGTTCGAGTATACTAATCTAATTAGCATACCTATAACGTGTGATCCCACTAACCATTAGTGTTCGAAAGGCACTCTCCAAGTCAAAGAAGATGTCATACAAGTCTTAACATAAACTTAACGCCCAGTCAAGTTTCATCGACTTGCGAACGATTAAGTATTTGAGCTATAAACCTTTCCAGTGTCGATCCCTTATCCAATAAGGAGTGGAATGTTTTGCTCCCAAATACACGGACTAGTTTCTATATATATATATATATATATATATATATAAATATATTTATGAGTCAGGAATGCCAGTAACTACCAGTAAATAAAGAAACAAACAATTGCCTTATGATAATGATTTACATAATAACAAGTACAATGCCCTCACTCAACATCCTCTGGGTGGCATTCGAGGGCATACTCCTAACAGCCTCATCATCATGCTGGGCCATCCTTTGCATGCGTGTCCCATGCCGGCTCCTCAGCTCGCCTGGTACCTGAAATGCATGAAACACATTTCTCCATTTAAGGGGTTAGCAATCGAATAGCTAGTGCAAGTACACAATTACACTACATTATATTCAGATACGATTCAACACAGTCATCTCATTTAGAAAGCATTTGAAAATCATATTCCGGAACATCACATTTGCATCAAATAGTATATTAACATGTTTCAACATCACAACTATCCACACTTGGTAACCCGCGGCCGTACCCATTAGTATCGACCCCCAGAGGCCCCGTCGGACCATCCCTGTTGGAAAACCACTTCCGCAGCCGTACCCATTAATATCGGCCCCCAGAGGCCCCGTCGGACCATCCCAGGGTGGAAAAACCACAACACACACACACACGATATCACATTTCATCATTCATATCGAAACCGTAGCACACGTAATGGAATGTAATACATGTACTTGCCTTGAATAGTACAACGTGAAGGAAATGGTGAAGACAAGGTTTTTGATCCGATTCCCTTCAAAGATTCGATCCTAAAGCACAATGACGTATAATTAATCATAACACTACAAAAAACACGGAACCCATCCTAGGTTCTACCCGAAGACACAATTCGTCGAACACTATGAGGCATAGTTCAACAAAATCGAACAACATAGGAATCTATGGGTTTTATTCCACAAAACCATAAGAATAACAAGGGACACGGATAATCAGACCTTAGTCTAACAACAATCACGGCCAAAACGGAATGGAAGGATAGAATCACACAAAACCCCCAAAATTTAGGGTTCTAACGAAAGTACCTTGATTTGAAGACAAAACCACGGATGATTTGGTGATAGGGTGATGTTATGATGCTCGAATATACTTCTCCAATGGAGTTTGGGTGAAAATCGGACGAACCCTAGCTTGAAAAATCGCTCCCGTCTGGCAAAAGAATAAGAAAGGTGAAAAATGAGGAAGAAATGCCCGCTGCCCAGTATATATACTGGGCAGTTTTACGGCCGTAACTTATGCCCCCTTACGGCCGTAACGTGTGGTAATACGGCTGTAAGGGTGTTCATAACCTTTCTGGCCAAAATACACACCTTCATTACAGACGCTACGAAAAGGACATTATGGCCGTAATGTATAAATTCTTACGGCCGTAATGCATACAATCTTACGGCCGTAACTCGGCCCTGGCAGCAGGTTAGTCCGGTTTGAAACAACGACTCATCAACAACCGGAATGAGAGTACAAGGAATGAAACCATAGATATACGAAGATCTTTTATTGACGAGACAAACATAAACACCAGCACGTGACGCCATCCGAAGGTCGGAATAAACGAATGTTAACATCAACGCCCAAAATACTAGGAATTTATAAAATGACCCAAACATTCGAAAATCTAGATTCGAGGTCTGAACAACAATCTCAGAAAGTTGTAACATATCCTGAAATATTAAAGGAACTCGTAGAAGTAACGAAATGTCATATTAGAATGAGCTTTACGAGAATTGAGCCTCAACACGGAAAAGTTACACAATAAGTAAAATCACATGAAACAACTCTAAAACTCATGGTCATGGATGCAGAACAAAATAGTTTCAAAATTCTAAAATAATTACAAGTGAGTCGTCGGAAATAAAAATATACTAAAATAGAAATTACTAAAAATAGAAAGTGCGGATACTACATTCTCTCCCCCTAAAAATAAGTTTCGTCCCGAAACTTACAAAGTAAATAACTCGGGATATCTCGCCTTCATATTGTCCTCAGTTTCCCACGTCGTTTCCCCTGATCTGTGTCTCGACCACTGAACTTTAACCAAAAGGATGGTTTTGTGCCTAAGTTGTTTCACCCTACGCTCCAAAATATGAATCGGTCTCTCTTCAAAGGTAATGTCGGGACCTAACTCAATCTCTCCAAAATCACTAATATTGCTAGGATCCGGTACAGTTTGCTGTAGGAGTGTGTGCTCGGTATCAGGTAGCCCCTAAGGAGTCACACTTCACCATAGCCAAACGAATCCTTAAGTACGTGAAAGGAACAATTTATGTAGGATTGTGGTATTCTAAGAAAGGAGGATTCGATTTAATAGGCTACAACGACTCGGATATTGGAGGCTGTAAGTTGGATAGGAAGAGTACAAGCGGTACTTGTCACTTTCTTGGACTTAGACTTGTGTCGTGGTTTAGTAAGAAGGAATGGGCCAACTCGCTTTCTACATCTGAGTCAGAATACAATGTTGTTGGAAGTTGTTGTATGCAAATTCTCTGGATGCAACAGCAGTTACAAGATTATGGAATCAGTGCCAGAGAGATTCCAATCATGTGCGATAGCACGAGTGCAATTGCAACAACGCACAACCCTGTATTGCACCCGCGAACTATGCATATTGATATGAAGCATCAGTTCATCAGGAATCGTGTTGAGAATAAAGATGTTTGGATCGAGAAGATTCATATAGACACTCAGTTGGCCGACATATTTATAAAACCTCTCAGCACAACCAGATTCTGCATGCTTCGCCAAGAATTGGGAATGCTATAGCCTGACTCCCTGTAAGTTTTTTACATTTTACTCATCAATTGAGGTGGATGCTGTAAGACCCAAGAATACAATATCCACTTTAATTAAACTGTACACTCAGAACAAGTCAGCTCTTATTGTAGGAAAGAGGAGGTATAAAACTTTCCTACAGCTGATGTGTGCATTAATTAAAGGAGAATACAGTACGGCCAATGAATATAATATTAATACAAAATTGCTGTAAGAATTGAATCCTGTATGTGCCTTTTAAGGGGGAACGATGTATTTTTCACGGATACAGCACATACATTGTAGTATATCAATTAATATTAGAATATTATTCTATTCGTACAAATCAAACGTCTTATCCTTTAGTGGTTTTAAAGACACCTGGACTTTATTGCCTCAAATACCGCAATTTTAAAATTTTAAACCCTCGTTTCGTGCAATAAGGGAAGAAGAACTGTTAGAAGTGCGACCGGTTGTTATTTTAAAAACTGATAAATTAGACGTATAAGTTACTCTGAATCCATCCTGTATGTTCTTTAAAAGACGGTTCTCATCCCTTAAATCTGACCGTTCACTGTATAACCCTAATCTTTCCTGCATCCTATAAAAGGACTGTACTTTGCTCCCTTAGAGTCTTTACACTTTTAGCAAATTAAACGAGCCTTAAGCAAACAGTGTACATACTTTCTGCTATTTTTTGCAATTTTCTGTGAAATTCTTTGTTACTTTACACATTTTCTTCTGCAAAATATCGACTTCATAGACATCTTCCCTTTCAATGAAGAAGAAGGAGACTATCATCGATGGGCGTATCTTCGCCATATCCGTGCTGTTGGAGAGCATCAACCTTGAAGGATAAGACAACATAGGCATGGAAGTGGTTGTTTCCAGAGTGAAACGACAAGGGATGTACCGCCTTGCTAGTCACCATGCTGATTCTTACAATGACCAGATCATGGAGGAGTTCTATCTGGACGCCTCTTTCAAATACTCATCTCAGAGGAGAGGAGATGAGATTTCTGACATTATGGCGACTGTTCAGGGAATTGAGATCTCCTTGGATAGAGAGCTTTTGGAGAAGATCTACAGGCTACCGTATGATGGCCTGAAAATTGAGGAGTTGGAGACCTTCGGGTCGGAAAGCCTTATGACAGCATACTGGAAGCTGTTCACTGGCGATGAAAGGGCTACCAACGTCCAACCCTCATGCCATAAGAAGAATTTTACCCTACCATACATCTGCCTACATGGCTTCTATTGCCGGGTTGTTGAAAACCGAACCGATGCATTAGAGATGTGCACTCATTTGCGCTTCAGAATGATGGTGGCCATCATGTCTGGAGAGAAGGTAAGTAGGTGTCAGATTGTGTTGAAAAGAAATTATTTGGCCTTATCCTTAATTACATTCTCACTCGTTGCGGAGTGAAGCTGTCAGCAGATGCCAAGAAGATTGTCACTCGGAAGTTTATTGGTGGGATCAAACCTACTGTTTTCAACAAGTCATCACTACTTGCCAAGAGGCCCCATCCTCTAAGCATGCCCATTTCTAGTGACCCGATGGACGTCACTTTGAGGATCGCGAGCGAGGAGAAGAAGAGGAAGAGAAGCATTCCCGACAACAGTTCACCTCAAGCTGTCGAGAAGAAGAGAAAGAAGACCAAAAATCTTCTAAGGCCGAGCCTACAGTGACTGCAGCGGTCGCTATAGAAGTCTCTTACCGTCGCTGAAATAATCCCACAGGGCGCAACCCCCTTTAGAAGAAACAGTTGCTGCTAATACAGCAAATCCTGAGCCTGTGGCGGCTATGATGGATGCCCAACTATTTGCCATGTTGGAAGGGTCCGGTGAATCGGTTGCCCCTTCGGAGCTGAAGGCCATCACTCCAAACAGGGTACCTACCCCTGTACGGAATCCCTCTCCCCACAGGGTACCAACCCCTGGTCGTCATCCCTCTCCACAACAGGCTCCCATACCTGTTGCGGATCCCAACTGAACAGTAGACCCAACTACTGTACAAAGTCCCTCCCCCACAGACATTATTAATAATACTCTCCTCCAAGTCCAAATCAGGGAAGCTTACGAACGCTTAAACATCTGGAAGTCCTATAGGGTCACCCCCTACGACACCCTGTACCACTGTAATGACTGGAAGGATGAGAAATTATTAGCATTGGAGGTCAAGGACACCCAAAACATCGAAGTCTTGATCCGCTGGGGGGATCACTTTTGCCGCGAGCTCATCTCCGACTACTACACGGCAAAAGATAAGGCTAGAATAAAATAAAAGTCATAGTCCAGTGACAAATCTCCATCGCCCAGCCACCACTCCGACCGTAACTCGGACGACGACGATGATGCCCTACAGGCAGGTCTACGAATCAGCCGCGAAGAGGCAAGGGAATGGGAAATGGCCAAACTCCAAAACCAACAGGGTCAGGGGACATCTGACAGACAATAGTCCTTGCCCCCACAACAGGAAGCAGCTCAAGAACAGCAACAGGAGGAATCAGTCCCTCCTGTCATCATTCAAGAGCAAGCTGCTCCCATACAGGACGCCCAGCCTGTCCCTCAAACTGAAGACACCGCCTGCACCATTCGCCTAGAGGAATCAGTTCCTCTTCCAGATTAGGCGGAAGCTAAGAGTCGGCATGAGGATTCAGTCCCTCATGTACTTCCGACTATAGAAAATCAATCCAAACATGAGGAACCAGTCCCTTCTGTCTCCCAGACTGAACCTGCAGCACATACCTCCGGAGCCCCTGCTCCCAAAGCTCTTGCATCTCCCATCCTGATCAGTTCTAAATCCGATTCTGATGTCGGTTTTGTACATGAAGACAGACCACGGAGACCCCACCAGCATGTGGTTCTTTGTCAATTAGGAGAACCTAAAGATTCGAAGATTGCACACCATGGCTCTCCGCGCACCAAAGCCCGCATCGAGCAACTACAAGCCATCGGTTGACAAATAGTGTTTCTGCAGGATGCCGTCAAGGCCCTATATGATGTTGGTAAATAACATGACTGGATACGCGAGACTGCACAGGACGAGCTCTCAAAGCTAAAATCTGGAAGACTACAAAAGAATGTGGAAGACGCGTTCCGCCTGATGCCTACAACATTATGGCAAGCGCTGAACCAACTCAAACAGCATCAGGAGCGAGTCTTAAGGCAAGAACAAGAGAAGCTCAGAGTTTTCGATCCCAAGACGATTTCCGACCTTGAGTATACTGGCTCCAAGCTAACTAATCACGATCACAAGATCGATGATCTGTCGTTAGTGGTTGGTAGGCTACTTGACAGTGTCAATAATAAGAAGACCCAATAGGCTGAATCTATGAAGCTCCTTCGGGAAATTCACTGCAAGGTGTCAAATCTATATGATGCCAAAAAGGGGGAAGAGTCCAAAGAGGTTGCCCTAAAGTGGAGGATGGATAGCGAGAGAGAGAGATAGAGAGAGAGATGGATGCCGCGTTGGAAGAAATTGTTGCTTCTGTTATTAGACTACTGGCCGGACACGGGACTGGTCAAGCTACACGAGGAAATAGGGTGACCGGATCTCAACCCGAGTTCCAGGATCCAAACATCACATGGAAGAATAATGTGCATAAGCCTTCTGAGATTTTGCTGCCAACTGACCGACAGCGTACAACGGATGAACTGAAGAATTGGAAGAAAAATGAACCGATGAGATACTTTTGTACTTTCATGTACTTTCATGAAGGAGTTTGTCATATTCAACAGGTTCAAGACTGGAGTATTCCGCCAATGAATTCTCAAGGCTATTGGCAGAAGAAAAGCTCCTTCTGTAGCTGATGATGAAATCCAAGCACCAAAAGGGTGAATGGGTCACCCACCCGGAAGACTAGATCCTTCCCTACGATCAATCCCTGGAGGAAGAAGTATCTATAGGGATCGAGGCAATGACTCCTTAGTCAAATGTTGGAGAGGACCTGTAAATGATCCTGATTGGAGGCCTTGGAAGCACTCTCACTTTAGGAGCTAGCCTCTGTTAGTTTTTACACTGTATTTTTCTTCACTATATGCTTACCAATGCAGTATGTATCTTTGTATTTTCTATCTTTCAAGACTTGTAATTCTCCCAATCATCAATAAAATTTGAATTCTTGAAAGATTATAGCTCGTGATCTACTTTTACTATTTACTGCATTGATTACAAAGTTTTGTTATATTCCAACAAGTACAAACTCGTGAATTCTCAAGTTGTAAGAACTTGTCTGCGAACAGTTCATAGATTAAGTTGTACACAATCTAGATTTCACTCTGTAATATTGTGCCTACACGGCAATCATAAGTTAAGTTGTAATACACTTAGTCATGTAGGATTTTCCTTTTAGAACTTGCCTGCGAGCAGTTCAAACTTCTATACTAAGTTATGAAGATCAGATCTTTCGAACAGAAGACTTGAAGACAGCCTCTCTGTATCTAAGAAGAAGGTATCTAGAAGAAGTTTTGGCATTATCAAAAAAGGGGAAATTATTAGGATAAATATTCCGGTTTTGATAATCGCCAACATACATCAAGGAAGTCTTAAGAAGTCAGAATGTCGATAAGTATGGAAGTTGTTAGGAAACTCCATACAACACATCCATACAACAAGAGATCTTCTACAGAGTCCATCCTACAGAGCTTACTTCATACATAAGAAGTTATAGTACGTTGGATAAAGTGGTCAGATTATAGGTGTTTTACTCAGGAAAAGTAAAACACATCCAACAGGACTGAATAAGAAAAGCTTTAAACCATTGTGAGATAAACCTTGTTTATTCATACAGTATTCACGGTTAAAGCAGTCTGCTAACTTTCCTGTGGGTGGTTAGGCTCGTTTTTCTGGGGTCTTTCGAGGTACTGCTAGTGCCTCCACTCGAGAGGTCAGATGTTTTAACTATGGCCAGCCGGGCCATAGTAAACAGGAGTGTCCCCGTTCACCGTTGACTTGTCATATTTGTGGCCAGGTGGGCCACAAGGCTTCTTTCTATGATTGTTTAGGGCAGACTCTTGGTTCCCAATCTTCTTTCCCAACTCCTAAGGCGCCGAGTGTGAACCAAGGGTCGTTTGCTCCGTAGTCTCTGCAAAGTGTTGGCTGAGGGAGAGGTCTGGGCCAGCCGGCTAGATGTGGAGCTTCCAGTTTTGGCTCCGCTCATCCACGTGTATATGATATGAGGAGGGTTGATGATCCAGCGACTACCGTGGCTACAGGTACCGTTCATATCTATTCTCATCCTGTCAGTGTACTTTTTGATTCTGGTGCTACGCATTCGTTCATATCTCTGGAGTGTGTGCGCTGTTTGAGTCTTGATTGTTTGTCGTCTTGTGAGCCTTTCACCTTTAAACTTCCTAGCGGTGATTGGATCGTTGGTGATCGGGAGATCCGAGACTGTTCTGTTGTTATTTCTGAGAGGGCTTGGCTCTCTAATATTATTGTTGTGGGTATTGGGGGTGAGGATTTGATTCTCGGGGATGATTGCTTGAGCGGCATAGTGCGATCATGAACTACCGCACGAGGATCATCACCATATTAGCCGAGGACGGCACCAAGTACACTTTCTCGGGGCAAAAGAGGGGAAATCAGAAGTTCATAATTAATGCCTTTAAGGCGATGAGACTCCTGCGGAAGGGGTGTAATGGTTATTAGTGTTACACCTCGAAGGTGGAGGAGGGTGGGGTTGAGTTTCATCGATCCCAGTCGTTAGTGAGTTGCCATATGTCTTTCCTGACGAGTTGCTGGGGTTACTACCGGACTGTGAGGTTGAGTTCGCTATCAATTTAGAGCCGGGTGCGGCTCCAATTTCGAAGGCGCCGTATCGCATGGCACCTTCAGAGATGTCTGAATTAAAGAAACAGTTGAGTGATCTTCTTGAGTCGGGGTATATTCGACTGAGCGCTTTGCCTTGGGGGTACCGGTCCTGTTTGTGCGAAAGAAAGATAGTTCGCTGCGTTTATGGATCGACTATCGCGAGCTAAACAAAGTAACCATCAAGAACAAGTATCCCTTGACAAAGATTGATGACTTGTTTGATCAGTTGCAGGGAGCTGCGGTATTCCCGAAGATCGACTTGAGATCGGGGTATTATCAGCTTCGGGTGAAGGAGTCCAATGTCCCGAAAACAGCTTTTCGCACGAGTTACGGACATTATGAGTTTGTGATTATGCCCTTTGGGATAACTAACGCGCCGACAGTGTTCATGCAGTTGATGAATAAGGTTTTCATTGAGTATTTAGATAAGTGTGTCGTTGTCTTCATTGATGACATCCTTATCTACTCGAAGAATGAGGAGAAGCACGCGCATCATCTGCATGTGGTGTTAGACATTTTGAGGATCGAGCGACGCTATGCGAAGTTCTCAAAATGTGAGTTCTAGATGAAGGAAGTGATGTTTCTGGGTCACGTGATTTCAGCCGAGGGGCTCCGTGTGGATCCACAGAAAATTGAGGCAGTGCTGGATTGGACACCGCCTAAGAATGTGAAGGAGGTTGGTAGTTTCTTGGGTTTGGCTGGCAACTATCGTAGGCTCATCGAGGGGTTCTCAAAACTAGCTTGTCCACTTACATAGTTGCTTCAGAAGTACGAGAAGTTTGTCTGGAATGACGAAAGGCAGTTGAGTTTTGAGGAGATGAAGAGGCGTTTGACTTCAGCCCCGATTCTAGCGTTGCCGTGTGGCAACGATGGTTTTGCTGTCTATAGTGATGCTTCGGGTCAGGGTCTTGGATGCGTGTTGATGCAGCACGACAAGACTATTGCGTATGCGTTGAGGAAGTTGAGGCCGTATGATCTCAACTACCCTGTTAGGATAAAACAATCCCTGTATCGAAAGTTTTGATAAAGTGTTTTGATAAAGTGCCAATCCAGCATACAGCAAGCTGCTGTATCGAAAGCCGATCGAAGGTTGCTGATCCTGTATCGAAGACTTCTCATAATGCCATCATACAACAACAGAGTCTAAAAGTGCCAAGTATGGAAGCTGTCTCTTTATACAACAACGTTCCATACAATGACTTCTCCGTTATAGCCTACAGGACAAATGGATACAACATTCAAGCTGTAAAGTATTGAGACCTTCAATACCTATCGAAACAGGACTAAAGACCATTTGAAAAGGCGTTGTTATTCGCTAAAGTCAAGTCCCATTTGAAAAGAAGTATTTAAATACTGAAACGATAAAGTATTTAAATACTAAAACCGACAGAGATCTTCAAACAATGCAAAATCCGGATCTTGGTCTATACAAGTCAACCATCCAGTTGTCACAGACTTTTGCTCAACGGATCTATTCAGAAGGCTATATATCCCCAAGAGTTTGAAGATCAGTCACAAGTGACCAACAAGAAACGAACACAAGTAACAACAAGCGCTTACATGAATATTCTGAGCAAACATATTTCTTCAAGCATACTGCATATTCTGAGAGAAGAAATATACAAGTTCTCAACCTTGAACCACACATCATCAGCTCAAGCTTAAGAAAGTCAAGCTGTTGTTCAACAAACGTTCTTTCATTGAACAAACCCATCAGCCCTGTATGGACTGACAAAGCCTTGCTCTTCCTGAATTGTGTGTGACGGATTTGCATTGTAGAGACAGAGATTCGGAACTATGTGTGAAGAAGTTAGTCAAGTGAAAGCCTAAACTAATTTGTGTGAACGGTTGAAAGCTACGATCTTTGTCTCAATCTGTGTGAACGATACATTGATAGGTTTGATTATAAAATACGTAGTTGTGTACGTAGTATTTATAATAAACATTTTCACTCATGTGTGGAGGACAGTGGACGTAGAGGGGTTTAACTCGAACCACTTTAATTACTGTGTCATTTACCTTCTGCACTTACTGTTTTAATATCTGTGATTATTTTAAGTATACACTTCATATCTAGTTGCTGTATTTACAGCAACTTACTTTAACAAGACTTCCGCTACGCACTCAAACTTGAAAATCATACAGATTGTTGCTTAAAACACTTTCCAAGCTGTATTCTGTATACTTAGTGGCCAACAAGTGGTATCGGAGCGGTTGATTCTAAAAAGAATCAGTCGTATTTTTGACCGAATCAGATCCAAAATCACTTATTTTTATCAAACAGTCTTTTTATTTCCTATATTCTCATATGGATACATCAATGATCAATAAAGTCCATATGTTTTCTATTAACGAGTTTGATGATTGGAGAATTAGGATGGAGGCTCATCTTGCAGCAATGCACGAAGAGATGATTTTTGTTATACAGGATGGCCCCATAAGGATCATGAAGGTAAATCCGTCCCCAAGGATTGAAGGCCAAGCTCATGCAGAGATGCTTGAGAAAGAGCGCGAACAATGGACTTCTGATGATAGAAAGCACGCCAACCTCGACAATTGTAACGCCCCAAATTAAAATGGACACTAAAGTGCCGTGAATCCCGTGTGGGACCCACAAGGCGAGTTTTAAAAGAGGTTTTAAACACAATTTAATCAACAAGTAATTTGCGGAAATGTTCAAATTAAAAACATTCATACAACCGAAATACAAAAGGTATTAGTGTTCGTTCATACAGTTATTACACAACGTGGATTGTCCAAATTTAGTTTGAGAAATAACAAGTCTTCTCCCCAACACTGCTCAGGTTTGACCGGAACCTTCGGGAATGTCCTGCACATATTCAACAAATTTGCCTGACACGTATCGTGCCAGTCAACCCAGGTCAGACAATTCGAACAAATTTCAATGATAGAATTAGATAAATTCGGAAACAAGGTTATCACCGAATATTCAATTTCAACGTCATTCTTTTTACCAGCACATAAACTCCCAAGATCGCGACCAAGGGTCACGGAAGTATCTACACAGGAATACTCCGGACGTGGGTACCATTCAGATTGTATCCCTCAACACAGTTCCGCAAGATATATCAACATATAAACTCCCAAGGCCGCAGCCAAGGGTCACGGAAGTATCTACACAGGAATACTCCAGACGTGGTAGATAAGATGAGCACCTTACTATAGATAGTAACACATGCAATATTCTGAAATATTAATACGTAAGGTCCAAGCAAGATTCACTTGCCTCAAATCCGACGAGAGTTACTCCCTTGATAACACAACGGCTCGAACGACCACATCCAAAAGCTTAACCTATTACATGTTCGTCGATTAACATCTTATGGTAATAATGATGATAAATGACAATTTTCCCCCGTCCCGTTAGGATCCTAAGCTTGATTGTCCATGTCGCCAAAATTGGGATTCTCTATTCTCGACCATAAACCATATTACTAATTTCCTCAGTTAGCCATTCTACAATTTATCATTTCGATGATCAATTTTCTAATACAACATATCTACGTCGTGATTATGGTTTACATCACTAATTTTAATTTAAATTACTAGAATGGAACGATTAAGCACTAATTCCCGAACTTAACATGTTTGATTACTTATCCGAATTGATAGTCGTTAGTTAGTTCATCAAGGAATTATTAACGTTTTTATGATATGGTAGTCGTATTATAATCGAATCTACAACAAGATGATTCTAAGGTGTTGGTGATTAACAATTCGGTTATGAGTTCCTATCCAATTACGAGTACTACCATCACCCATCCTAACTACTTAACAAGATAGGCATCGATTAATAATTTGTGATAGTTTTCACTGTTCCGGTCATTCTTGAAGTTCTAAACTACCCAAGGCATCCGAAATTTAGTATAACTCATATAACAACACTGAAGTGAGTTCAAGATTCGATAAACTTACCTTAATTGACAAGAGAGGATGAAGAACGACGAAGGACGACGAAGAACGAGTGGGTAGAACATTCAAAACCTCCTCCGGAGCTTGATCAATTCACCCCAACAGGATAACACTTGATTAAGGTAGCTAAAAACCGACCTAGAGAGGGTAGAGGATGGTATGCAAGAGTGAGAGGTGAGTTTTGGGTCGGAAGAAATGAAAGGGAGGGTCTCTTTTTATAAATCTGGAATGGCTTTACGTACGTTAGGCATGAGGCTTTACGTACGTAAGTCATGTTACGTACGTTATCGCAGAAAGCTTAGCGTACGTAAGGAAAACTCAGAACTAACTGGACTAAATCACACACATCATTATGTAACGAAAGTCGGATTACGTACATAACACCCATTGACTTGCCTGTCGCTATCGCGCCGAAAGTTGGTCTGACAATTCACCATCTGACGAAGATTCCCTATCCGAAGACCGACGACCGCGTTACGTACGTAAGGTGTTATCTTTAGCATACGTAATGACACACTGTTAGCGTACGTAATACCTAGATTATAACGTACATAAGGTTCAGTTTTTTTTCACTAAGTTATAAGCACATTGATTCCTTATAATGCAACTCCCTCTCAATCTCATCGAGTAATCTCTCGGGGAACAAGACGTTGGCCACCATCATATTCGCACCGTTAATTGCCCAACGACATCAAGGTATGTCACCGACAAATCATCAATTATCATACAATCACATTACAAGAATAACAGGCGCGGACAAGCTTCATTCATGATAATATAGTACGAACATATCATTCAAAATACATTTATCATGACAGAGTACATTTATTTATTACATAGTAGAAATAGAAATGATCGCTCATCATGAAACATCATGTAATACTGGTGGTGTTACATACCAACCCCCTTAAAATAGTTTCGTCCCGAAACTAATAAAATAACTCGGGATGATTCTCCCTCATGCTCGACTCGGTCCCCCAAGTCGCTTCTTCTATGCCATGGTGCGACCATTGAACTTTCACAAGAGGTATGGCCTTATTCCTTAGTGTCTTTACGCGTCGATCCAAAATTGAAGTTGGGACTTCTCTAAAGGTAGCATCATTAGAAATCTCTACCTCCTCGAAATTAATCTTGTGGCTTGGGTCGTACACATACTTCCTCAGCTGAGAAACGTGAAAGACGTTATGCACTCCGTCCAATGAAGGTGGCAACGCCAGTCGATAAGCGAGTTTACCAACTCGGTCCAGTATTTCGAATGGGCCAATAAATCTCGATCTCAATTTGCCTTTCTGGCCGAAGCGACGAACGCCCTGCATCGGTGATACTTTGACCCAAACGTGGTCCCCGACCATAAATTCTAACGGTCGTTGGCGGTCCATAGCATATAACTTTTGGCGGCTCTGAGCTGCCAACATGTGTTTTCTAATGATGGAAATCTTCTTAATAGATTCCTGGATCAGATCCAACTCGGTAGCGACGACATCGGACGCATCATCCCAACACAGTGGAGATTTGCACCTCCTACCGTACAAGGCCTCGAAGGGTGCCATGCCTATGCTTGCATGCCAGCTGCTGTTGTATGAAAATTCCACCAAGCAGAGGTGTTTGGCCCAATCCTTATCCCAACCGAGTACACACGCTCTTAATATATCCTCCAGGGTTTGGATAGTACGTTCTGTCTGTCCATCTGTTTGAGGCTGATAGGCCGTGCTAAAATGTAACTGCGTACCCATAGCTTTGTGGACAGCCTTCCAGAAACGGGACACATATCTAGTGTCTCTATCTGATATGATTCCCGAGGGAACTCCATGTAGTTTCACCACCTCCCGGATAAAGATGGTGGCCAGCTGCTCTGTCCCGGTGGTCTCCTGAATTGGAATGAAATGTGCCGACTTTGTCAGTCGGTCTACAATGACCCAAATCGTGTCTTTTCTCCCGCCGTCACTGGTAACTTGGTGACAAAATCCATCGATATGCTCTCCCATTTCCATTCCGGAATGGGTGAGGGCTGCATGATTCCGTCCGGCTTGCGGTGTTTATTCTTCACCTGTTGACATGTCATACATCGAGCAACGAACCTCGCTATCTCCTGTTTCATGTTCTTCCACCAGAAACTCTTCCGCAGATCCTTATACATTTTGCTTGCCCCGGGATGTACCGAATAGGGAGTAGAATGAGATTCCTTGAGTATAGTTTGTTTAAGCTCGTCATTCGGTGGAATACAAATTCTGTTCTTAAACCTCACCAAGTTCCCTTGGATCCTGTAGTGTGAAATAATCCCCCCTTCGGCCCTTGCGCCGATCGCACGAAGTTCCGGGTCTTCCATTTGTGCCAGGCGTATCTTGTCCAGCAAGGATGATTGGATGTTAATTGAGCACAACTGTCCCTGGCGGTGTTGTATCCATACTTCAATGCCATTTCTACTTAGATCTTGCTGCAATTCCGACTGTACCGTTAAACCGGATAGTGTCATCTCCTGTGCAGTTTTCCGACTCAGTGCATCTGCTACGACGTTGACCTTTCCAGGGTGATATAAAATCTCCACATCGTAATCCTTGATCAGCTACAGCCAACGCCTCTGTCTCATGTTTAATTCCCTCAGGGTGAAAATGTATTTTAAACTCTTGTGGTCCGTAAAATTTTTACAGGTAACCCCATAAAGGTAGTGTCTCCAAATCTTAAGGGCGTGGACCACTGCAGCCAGTTCCAAGTCGTGTGTCGGATAGTTCACCTCATTTGGTTTAAGATGTCGAGAGGTGTATGCAATAACTCTATCATTTTGCATGAATACACATCCAAGTCCATGCTTAGACGCATCAATGTATATTACGAATCCTTCTGTGACCTGCGGTAGTACCAGTACAGGCGCAGTAGTCAGCTTCCTCTTCAGTTCGTCGAAGCTCTCCTGACAATCTGTTGTCCAGACAAACTTAGTACTTTTCCTTAGCAGATTCGTCAGCGGCCGAGCAATACTAGAAAAAACTTCGACAAACCGTCGATAATATCCTGCCAATCCCAGAAAACTTCTCACTTCCTTGACATTTCTTGGTGGTTCCAACTCATAACTGTCTCGATCTTCTAGGGATCTGCCTTAACGCCTTCTGCTGAAATCACATGTCCCAAAAAGGTCACCTCCGGCATCCAGAACTCGCATTTATAAAGTTTGGCATAAAGTTTGTGGTGTCTCAAAACACTCAACACCTGCCTCAAGTGTTCCTCATGCTCCTGTCGGCTCCGGGAATTGATCAAAATGTCGTCAATAAAAACTACCACACACTTGTCGAGAAATTCTATCAGAACCTTGTTCATCAATTCCATAAAAACGGCTGGGGCATTAGTCAATCCAAGCGACACCACCATGTACTCGTAGTGTCCGTATCTCGATTGAAGTGCGGTCTTTGGAATATCCTCCTCTCGAATTCCTAATTGGTGATATAAATTAATCTTTGAAAACACAGTCGCTTCCTATAGTTGATCCAGTAAATCATCAATCCTAGGAAGTGGGTAACGGTTCTTAATAATGACTTTATTTAGTTCTCTGTAATCGATGCACAGGCGTAGGGAGTTGTCCTTCTTTTTTACAAAAAGGACCGACGCACCCCATGGCGAAGTGCTCGGACGAACGAGCCCCTTCCTTAGCAATTCCTAGAGTTGTAACTTTAATTCCTTCATCTCGGCAGGTGCCATCCTATATGGTGCGTTAGAGATAGGCGTCGTTTTTGGATCAAGTTCAATTGAAAGATCAACCTCCCGTCGTGGTGGCAATCCTGGTAATTCATCGGGAAAAACGTCCGGAAATTCGCTCACCGTGGGAATATTAGCAACCGACAATTGTGATGTATCCTCTTGAAGAATATAAAACAAATAATATGTTTCCCGTTTGTCACAAGATACTCCCGTTGTAAGAAGACTAGGGGACCTCTTAGTACTAAAGTGTTCTCGGCCTCTGATTATGTGAGTATCATCGCCAGGAGCTGTAAAGGAAACTGTCAGGTGATAGGTGTCTAATACCGTCATGTGCATCGTCATCCAGTCCATACCTAAAATAACATCTTCGTTCTGAAGTGGAAAAACCATGAGATTTGTTGTCCAGCCCTGACTATCGATGCGTATCGGGAGTTTCGAACATCCAAATTACCCCCCACCCTACTACCCCCAGGTATCTTAACAGTAAAAAATTCACAAGGTACACAAGGAAGATTCAAACGGTAAACACATTCCACGGATATGAACGAATGGGTCGCTCCAGTATCAAACAGTACATGAACAGGTTGGGAATTAATAAGAAGTGTACCTGAGACAGCAGGTGCAGTCTGGTTATCAGTATCCCTTAGTTTGAACACGCGGGATGGCAGTGTCCCTAAGGAGGGTGCAGTGCCTCCCCCGCTCCCAAGTCCTCTTCCAGCACCGTATGGAGGAGTTTGGTAAGGTGGGGATCGATAGTCGGATATAGAGGATGCTCTGGATGTCTGGATCGAGCCTTGCTGACTCTGAGGAGCTAAAATTGGTGTAGGTTTGATCCTTTAACAGTAGCGAGACATGTGCCCACCCTTTCCGCATGAAAAATACTTTGTAGAATCCTTACAGCACTGGCTCATGGTATGCCCCGCTATGACACAATTGAAACAGTTCCAACGAGAGGTCCCATCTGATGCTCCTTTCTGTTGGGACGAAGCTGCTGATTTAGAGGAGAACCCAATTCCCGAGTTCATTCTGCTAGAGCTCCCGAACTGATTAGATGTCTTCTGCTTCTTCTGGTTATGCCCCGTATCTGAACTGACAACCGTACCGGCGTATGCTATGACCACGTCCTCATATGCCCTTGGAGTGGTGCACTGAAACCCGGCCGCATAGCGTTGACATCTTCTGGTAACCGTTGAGCAAGGTGGCAAATTCATTGATCTTCCAATGGGACCATCTGTGCGACATAGCTTAGTTCGGTGCTGTAAGATTGAATGATTTCGGGTATTGGTAAGTCCTGAGGTCCTGCACTGAAGAAACTCCGCGCTCGAGCAGTTTGCGCTGATCGGGGGCAGTCCTCGTCTCTCAATAGTTTGGAAAACTCGGTCCATCTGACTACTCTGTCCTCCAGCTTATAGGTCCTCTACCATCGGGCTGCGGTGTTGCGGAGCTGGTTGATTCCGAGCGGTACCTTTCGGTTCCCTGGGCAACCCGTCACCTCGAAGGCAGTTTCCATCTCGGAGATCCAATCATCCACGTGCTTATCCCCTGATCCATCGAATAATGGCGGTTTGGCCTTCAGCATTTCTCCCAGCCAACGGTCCTTCCCAGCATTCTCTTCTTTGTCAATGACCGGTACACGTTCTGCCCGGTTGACCTGAGCGATCTCCATAGCAATAGCCTGGGCGAGGGTCTGGACAAAGGCCGGATCAAATCCCCTGTTGTTCTGATTTTCCGCCATCTGTTCGTTCTGATTAACGGGTGGTGGCTGATTCCAGGCTGGGTTAGTTTCACCGTTGTTTCTGTCTTCCTGTTGATTCATAGCGGAACCCTGTGCAGCGTTTACGTTCCTTCTAGCTCCAAGACGTGCCATTAGTGATGATTGCTCGATCTAAAAGGGTAGCTTAGTACAACAGTCTTTGAGTTTTTACTGAATTCAAACATTATACCTGATTCTCAAGAGTTTACATGTATTTTACCTCGACATTCCTCGATGAATTACAGTCGCCAGGAGTGTTGGACTTTTGAAGGCAAAACGTTTTCAAAATATTTTGATACACTCTCCACGTGAGTTTTCGGCTCCGATACCATTTTCTGTAACGTCCCAAATTAAACCGGATGCTATAGTGCCGTGAATCCCATATGGGACCCACAAGGCGAGTTTTAAAAGAGGTTTTAAACACAATTTAATCAACAAGTAGTTTGCGGAAATGTTCAAATGAAAGCGTTCATACAACCGAAATACTAAAGGTATTAGTGTCCGTTCACACGGTTATTACACAACGTGGATTGTCCAAATTTAGTTTGAGAAATAACAAGTCTTCTCCCCAACACTGCTCAGGCCTGACCGGAACCTTCGGGAATGTCCTGCACATATTCAACAAATTTGCCTGACACGACGTATCGTGCCAGTCAACCTAGGTCAGACAATTCGAAAAAATTTCAATGATAGAATCAGATAAATTTGGAAACAAGGTTATCACCGAATATTCAATTTCAATGTCATTCCTTTTATCAGCACATAAACTCCCAAGGACGCGACCAAGGGTCACGGAAGTATCTACACAGGAATACTCCGGACGTGGGTACCATTTAGGCTTTATCCCTCAACACAGTTCTGCAAGATATATCAACATATAAACTCCCAAGGCCGCAGCCAAGGGTCACGGAAGTATCTACACAGGAATACTCCGTACGTGGTAGATAAGACGAGCACGAAAGCAAGCATCTGCATAGTATCAACAACAACTATGGGAATCCAACTGGAGACCCAGAAGGCAAGCTGTAAGGCCGAAGAAAATGGCTCCACCTCCAAGACGGCATTCGTACTGGATTAATAATAATAACCCTGAATTTTACATGCATAATAATTATCATGGTTATAGCGACTACGTACATGCCCAACGTAGACATCGCAACTACGGACCTAAACCATCCTACAATAAACCTATTGCTGTTAGGAAAATCTGGGTACCTAAAGGCACTAACATCTATGGACCCAACAATCAAAGGGGACCTAAATCTACCTAATTTGTTTGCATACAGGACATCCTAGAGGAGGACATCTGGTACCTCGATAGCGGATGTTCTCGGTACATGACAGGAGATAAAAGCAAGCTGTCATATTACATATAAGGTCGCGGTCCAAAAGTGCGCTTCGGTGATAAATCTAAAGGAAGAACAAGAGGGAAAGGAAACCTACTTGTCGGAAAATTCAAAGTCACCGATGTAGATTATATTGAAGGCTTATAGTACAATCTACTTAGTATTAGCCAGTTCTGTGTCAAACAGTTTTCGGTGAAGTTCTATATAGATCACTGTAGAGTTAATAACATCCTGACCAAAGAAGATGTGCTGTAGAATCAGATCAGGTAATATGTATATTGCTGACTGGATACCTACGAGCTCCACAATTCCTTGTTTTGTTGCCAAAGGCACTACAGATTTAAGCTGGCTATGGCACAAAAGGATGTCTCACGTCAACTTCAAGACCACCAGCAAGGTCTCCAGACAGGGAATGGTTAGAGGATTGCCAAATGTGTCATTTCAAAAAGACAGCATTTGTGGACCCTGTCAGAAAGGCAAGCAAATCAAGACCACCCTAAAGAGCAAATCCTACCTTTCCACTCACAGAGTTTTGAAAATGCTACACATGGATCTCTACGGTCCTCTAGACCCGGTAAGTTTGGGAGGTAAGAAATACTGTCTTGTTATTGTTTATGATTATTCTAGGTATTCTTGGACAATCTTCCTAAGCAAGAAGAAGGAAACAACAACAAAGCTGCTCGAGCACCTGAGAAAGCTTCAGAATGAGAAAGGGTCGAGTATTGTGTTCATTCGTTCCGACAGAGGTACAGAATTCACTAACCGCTTTATAGAGCATTACTGTTTGGAAAATGGGATACAACATGATTACTCAGCTGCCCGTTCACCTCAACAAAATGGTGTTGCTGAGCGAAAGAACCGGATGCTGAAGGAAGCAACAAGGACAGTGATTGCCGAAAGCAAGTTGCCACAGCGTTTCTGGGGCGAAGCCACCAATACAGCGTGCTATACACAAAACTGCTGTATCATCAACAAGCACCACAACAAAACAGCATACGAGGTATGGAACAACAAAACTCCGTTACTTTCGTACTTTCACATATTTAGATGCAGGTGTTATGTTTTGAACAACAGGAAGGATCAACTTAGAACCTTTGATGAGAAATCGGATGAAGGGATATTTGTAGGATATTCCTCTGTTAGCAAAGCATACAGGATCTTTAATAAAAGGAAGCTAACAATTGAGGAATCATTTCATGTAGTGTTCGACGAACCTCACCATGATCCTACAGGAGTAGAAGATCTTACTCAAAATATCCAACAACTTTCCATCACATATCCACCAACTCCTATAGAGCCTTTCGTTGACCGAGAAATCAACCCCGCAGCTTTAAGAACTGAAGTAGATGAAGCCGATGCTGTACAAGATGAAGCCGAAACTACAGCAACTCAAGATATAGTATGGGACCCCGAATTAGATCCCGACAGAAGATGGTTGAGAGATCACCCACAGGAGTTGATCATAGGAAATATTGATGCTGGAGTATCTACCCGAAGGAGAATAGAGAGTACACAAGGAAATGTACTATGTGCGCAAGAAGAACCCGAGTCTCAGATATCTCCATTTCCTGTATGGAAATCTCAATCCGAGCTTAGACGACTTAACATGTGCACTATTGCTATATTCTTAGCCCAATCCGAACCTATTTCTACCAAAGAAGCTCTCAACAACTCTCATTGGATTACATCTATGGAAGAAGAGCTTAACGGTTTCGAAATAAACAATGTATGGTATCTTGTACCCAGACCTACGCATCAATCCGTAATTGGAACCAAATGGGTATTTAGAAACAAGAAGGATAGAAATGGACTCATTATCAGGAATAAATCCCGACTAGTCGCCCAAGGCTATAGACAGGAAGAAGGCATAAACTACGATGAAACATTTGCCGCTATAGCCACACTAGAAGCCATTAGGATATTTTTAGCCTATGCCGCCCATAAGAGCTTCATTGTATATCAAATGGATGTCAAGAGTACATTCCTGAATGGAGACCTTACCAAAGAAGTATATGTTGAACAACCACCAGGGTTTGTCAATCCAGAAGGCAGAGACCTCGTATACAGGCTAAGGAAAGCACTGTATGGACTTAAGCAAGCCCCTAGAGCATGGTATGAGACTCTGTTACAGTATCTAACGATAATGGATTCGAGAAAGGTGCTGTGGACAAGACCTTGTTTAAAATATAGGAAGGTGATGACCTCTTGATGGTTCAAATATGTGTAGATTATATAATATTTGGTTCAACTAACCTTGCTTTGTGTCAAAGGTTCTCTCATCCCATGCAAAGTAAATTTGAAATGAGTATGATGGGAGAACTTAGTTATTTCCTGGGATTGTAGGTAAAGCAGTTGCCTACAGGGATATCCATCAACCAGGAAAAATACAGCAAGGAGCTTCTCAACAAGTTTGGAATGAATATTTCCAAATCATCGTCAACCCGCATGAGCACTTCTGTACAAATTAGTGTTGATGAAGCTGGAAAGACGAGTGATCAATTACTCTACAGGAAGCTTATTAGCTCACTCCTGTACCTAACGACTAGCAGGCCAGATATCCAGTTTGCTGTAGGAGTGTGTGCGCGATATCAAGTAGCACATAAAGAATCACACTTCGCAACAGCCAAAAGAATCCTAAAATACGTCAAAGGAACAATTGATGTTGGACTGTGGTATCCTAAAGAAGGCGGATTTGATTTAGTTGGCTACAACGACTCGGATCTCGGAGGCTGCAAGCTAGATAGGAAAAGCACAAGTGGAACTTGTCACTTTCTTGGACCTAGACTTGTGTCTTGTTTTAGCAAGAAACAATTGGCAAACTCGCTTTCAACTGTAGAGTCAGAATACTATGCTACTGGTAGTTGCTGTTTGCAGATCCTTTGGATGGAACAACAACTGTCAGACTATGGAATTGAAGCCAAAGAAATGCCGATAATGTGCGATAGCACGAGTGCAATTGCAATAACGCACAACCCTGTATTGCACTCGCGTACTAAGCATATCAACATGAAGCATCACATCATCAGGAATTATGTTGAGAACAAGGATGTTCAGATTGAAAAAGTTCATATAGATATCCAGTTAGCCGACATCTTTACCAAACCTCTCGACACAGAAAGATTATGTATGCTTCGACATCAATTGGAATTGCTACAGCCTGATTCCCTGTAAGTTTTTAATGCCTTTACTCAACAATTGAGGAGGACTGCTGTAAGACCCAAGAATAAAATATCCACCGTTAGTTATATGTACACTCAGACAATCAGAACAACACTGTAGGAACAAAGCGATGTGAATTATCCTACAGATGACGTGTGCAATAATTAAGGAGGAATACATTATGACCCATGAATACAACATTAATCCGAAAGGTGCTGTACGGAATTGAAACCCGTATGTACCTTTTAAGGTGGAACACTGTATTTTCGCGGATAAAGCACATACTACGGGAAATAAATTAATATTTTTATTCTTTTTAAAAACTACTTTTAGTCCACGTGCCCTGCAATAATTAAAAAGTCTTTTGCATTAAATGCTTTACACGACATCTGGACATTAGTATCTCAAAAGCCGCGATGTTTCAAATAATTTTATAATTTCACACCGCCAATTCGGGCAATAATGGAAGTTGATACGTCAGATGTGGGACCCGCTATCATTTTTAAATTAGATTGATAACTTGTACCCATTACACTCAGTCGATCCTGATCGTTCATTTTAAACAACGGTACCCATCCCTTAAATCTGACCGTTCATTATCTGAAAACTCTTCACCGTCGCCCACTATAAAAGGACTGTTAATGCTTCTTCAGACTCTTTATGCTTTCTGCATTTTGAACGAGTCGTTGAGCATACAACCTACAAGTTTTATTGCATTTACTGCAATTTTCTTTGAATCTTCCTCACTTTTCTTCAAGAATCAACAATGGCATCTTCACAGACTTCCTCTCTCTCTCTCTCTCTCTCTCTCTCAAGAAGACCTCCAACATCATCGACGGATGGATCTTTGCTGGATCTGTAGTGGCTGAACGTGTTCATACTGAAGGTGACGACGTTGAATCGATGGAGTTTGTCATTACTAGGATTCGTCAACAAGGCCTTTATCGCCTTGGGAGTCACACCGCTGAGCGTTTCGATGCTCAAATGGTTGAGAAATTTTACCTCAACGCTGCTGTCAGTTTCTTCTCGCTCGCTCAAGGAGGAAACGTTGCTGACATCACTACTGTCATTCGCGGAGTGGAAATCCGTGTTGACCAAGAGCTGCTTCAGAATCGTTACAGGCTACCTGCTGATGGCCTGACCATGGAAGATCTTGAGACCTTTGGGTCCCAAGAAATCCTGACCAGATACTATGGATTATTCACTGGTTAAGCATCGGTTGAAACAGTTCACACTTCTTGCCACAAGAAATATTTTTGTCTACCTTTTGTTTACTTACATGATTTTTGTTGCCGTGTAATTGAGAATAGAACAGGTGCATTCGAGATGTGCACCAATTTGAGGATCAGGATGATGGTCGCCATCATGATTGGATCAACTTCAGGGAGCTGCTATGTTTTCTAAGATTGACTTGAGGTCCGGTTATCATCAGTTGAGGATTCGAGAGTCTGACATTTCGAAGACAACCTTCTGCACTCGCTATGGGCATTATGAGTTCGTGGTGATGCCATTTGGATTGACTAATGCACCGACGGTATTCATGGAATTGATAAATCAGGTTTTTATTAATTATCTAGATCGTTTTGTAGTCGTTTTTATTGACGACATTCTGATTTACTCTCGTGACCATGAAGAGCATGAGCGTCATGTCCATCAGGTTCTCGAAGTGTTGAGGCGAGAGCAGCTTTATGGGAACTTTTCCAAATGTGAATTCTGGATGCCTGAAGTTATCTTCCTTGGGCATGTGATTTCAGCCGAAGGGGTGAGAGTAGACCCACAAAAGATAGAAGCTATTCGAGATTGGATACCTTCAAAGAACGTGAAGGAAGTTCGTAGTTTCCTCGGTCTAGCAGGTTACTACCGACAGTTCGTAGAAGGTTTTTCCAAAATTGACCAACCGATGACTAACCTATTGAGGAAGGATAGGAAGTACTTGTGGTCAGAGGCATGTCAGCAAAGTTTTGATGATCTCAAGAGTCGATTGATTTTAGAACCTGTTTTGGTTCTACCAAAAGGAACGGAGGGATTCGTGGTGTATAGTGACGCGTCGAGATAGGGCCTTGGATGTGTACTGATGTAGGAAGGGAAAGTGATTGCTTATGCATCAAGACAATTGCGACCCTATGAAGTTAACTATCCAACCCATGATTTGGAGCTAGCAGCCGTGGTGTTTGCTTTGAAAATCTCAGATCTTTACTGATCACAAGAGCCTGAAGTACATTTTTACTCAGAAGGAGTTGAACATGAGACATAGAAGGTGGCTAGAATTTAATCAAAGACTATGATATCGAGATCCTTTATCATCTGGGCAAGGCAAATGTGGTTGCCGATGCTTTAAGTTATAAGACAGTGCAGGAGCAGATGCTTAGCCGCTTGATAACTCAGAGAGAATTGCAGTTAGATCTTATGAGGCCGGATATTGAAGTTTGGTTACAGCGTGTTCAGGGACAACTTCGCACACTTGAGATTTCTTCGTCTCTTGATGATATAATCAGATCGAATCAGGTTATGGACCCATTCTTATCTCGAGTTCGGAATGAGGTAACTCAAGGGAAAGCCCCTGGATTTGTGATCCACGAGGATAGATTGATATGCTTCAGGAATCGAGTTTGTGTACCCGCAGATGAAGAGTTGAGGAACTCTATCATGAGAGAGGCTCATGCTACCCCATACTCTATTCACCCGGGGTCTAGTAAGATTTATAAGGATTTGAAGCAAGGTTATTGGTGGGGGAACATGAAACGTGAGGTTGCCGAATTTGTTTGGAGATGTTTAACCTGTCAGCAGGTTAAGATTGAGCATCAGCGGCCCGCAGGAACACTGAAACCGCTCCCGATCCCCGAATGGAAATGAGAGGACATATCGATATTCATAAGTTTCATCACTGTTGGAACAGTCTGCTGCCTAGTAGTGAAACTGCCATGCACACTTAGCGTACGCTAAGCTATGTAGATTAACATATGCTATCGGGCATGTTTAACGTACGCTACGTTTGGTACGTAACGTACGTTATGTCATCAGATGAGGTAGTCGGCTAATC
The DNA here is from genome assembly GCA_033398695.1 of Orobanche coerulescens. NCBI lineage: Eukaryota > Viridiplantae > Streptophyta > Magnoliopsida > Lamiales > Orobanchaceae > Orobanche > Orobanche coerulescens. Next base: position 187,421,676 of record CM065801.1, read on the forward strand.
AAAAAGGACTGTCGATACATAGTTAGCGTACGCTAGACTTCGTTGTTTACGTGCGCTAACGAGCAGGCTTAATTCACGCTACATACAATACGTAGCGTACGCTAAGCAGTTCAGACAGATTACGTTTTCTGAACTTTCGGCCGTAAATTGGATTGTTAGACATTCGTATGACATGAGATAAATTCTATATTATTTTTTTTGTTAAGGTTCGAGCTTAGCAACGTGTTTAATCGAAGGGGACGACCTTCGAGCATTTTGATATTCGTGGAAGTCTTCCTTGTCTTCGAATCGAGGTAAGTACCTTAATTGTTTTATGTATTGATGTTATACATATTGTTGTACATGTATGTCGTTGTTGTATGTCCACCTCGTGTTGGTCTGACAGGATCATCAGGGGATCTATGCTAGCGTGCGCTGGATCATCGGACGGGTTTTTCCACCTCGGGTTGGTTTGACGGAATCATCGGGGGGTCTAGGCAGTGAACGCTGGATCATCGGAATTACCATGTGTATGTTGTGATATCATGTTATGATTGACATGTGTGTATGTTATTATTGAGTTTCTCGTAGGATATGACTTTTTGGTTCTTTGTCATTTATGTTATTATTATTCTTCATGAGATGTTGAATAATATGTTGTGGTACTTGTACTAGCATCGTTGTGCTAACCCCTTCGGGGGTGAACATTTGTTTATGTTCAGGATCCAGGAGAGCGGGGAAACAACCACTGGAGTTGCATGACGACGAGGGTGCAAAGTGATGTTCTGGCCGGGTTTATTTATCTGTTGTTTGTATCATTTTAATAAGTACTCGAGTACGTCATCGTTTGTGATGATTTAGATTTGGTGATGTATTAATACTTTTCCTTTGGACATTTGTATTTTCAGTATTGGTGAGAACCGTTGTATCTTATTTCAGTTACTTTCGTACGTTGGTATCTTTTATTTTCTTTTCATTTCTTCAGCCTTGTAAATCCCTATGTAAAGGATTTACGGCGTTGTAATATTCCTGAATATATCGGGAGTGTTACAGAATTTGGTATCAGAGCTAAGATTATGGATATCTTGGCCATTGAGTTAAAGTAGGGGTCATATACGTCTTTTGAGGTAACCGGCCGCGAATAACATCACTGTACTGCCTACGTCTTCATGCGAGCGGTGGTTGTAAGTTCATAAACTCTATCTCGTTCTTTACGTGCTGTACCTCTTTATACTTGAATATTTGAACGATATTGTTTCCTGTATATTGAGTATTTATGCTTACAGTATGTTGAGAGGTGGACGTGGACGTGGTCGCGGTCGCGGACGCGGACGAAGGAATGCCGAAAGAGAAGCTTCGCCTTCTAATCAGGCCAGCCACAGCTCAAGCGAGCCACAGAGATCTATTAATAATGAACCGGAACCTACTGTGCCTGAAATCCTTCGTCAAGTGGTGAACCAGATGACCCAGTTCGCCCAGGTGGTGGACCGAATGCAGGTGGCAGTAGGGTTACAATAGAGAGATCAACATCAGGGTATCCCAGACATGGGAAATCGAGGCGACTGATGGCTGCAAGAGATGGCGAAGATGCAACCACCTAAATTCGACGATATTTCTGAGACTCCCACCTGGGATTATTGGTTAAAGGAATTGGAGAATATTTTTACCGGGATTAATTGCCCAGATGACCGGAGAGCCTCTATTGCTTAGTACCTTCTGATAGGGGAAGCATCCGAGTGGTGGGAAGCCATCCGGCCTGCAGATCATGATGCAGACTGGACAGAATTTAAATTGATGATGGAAGCTCAGTACTGCCCTCGTCCTGTGAGGGAAGCCAAAGTTCGGGAGTTTTTCTCCGCTCAACCTTCAGATGTGCCAGTATCTAAGGCAATTAAGACGTTTAACTAGCAGCTGGCATTTGTTCGACATTTGGTCAGAACAGATGCAGAAATGATGATCCATTTTGATATGAGAATGAAACCAGAAATCCAGAGGTACATGTCCGGTTTTGAATGTACCACTCTCCGTCAATACCAGGACAAAGCATTGGCGTACGAAATCAAGGAAGCAACAATGGAGAAGTTGGCAGAGTCCAAGAAGCAAAAAGTCTCCGGTAGTTTCACGGAGCACAAGAGCAGCAGGCCCCACAAGGCCTAGTCATCCTTCCATTTGTTTAAGAAACCTCCGCACCCATCTAAGAGCGGAAGGAACTTCAAAGCAGCATCAACCACGACGGATGTCACCAGGAAATGCTTTAACTGTGCCCAGACGGGGCACTATCGACGGAATTTCCCCCTACCTGCCATGACTTGTTTTGATTGTGGTCGAGAGGGACATCGTGCGGTGTTCTGTGAAGAGGCTGCAAAGTCTTTTAGCGCCTGTACACCACAGCCAGTTCAGAAGGAAGCCCGTACCCAACAGACGCAGCAAAGTGTTCAGATGCCTCGGAATTTTGGCCATGGACGAGGCAGAGGACAGTGGGACCGAAAGAGTACATCGAGTGCTGGATCTGTTCCCCCACATCTGTACGAGATGAGGAGAACAGACGATCAGGATGCTGCTGTCGCATCAGGTACTGTTCAGATCCTTTCCCAACCAGTTAGCATTTTATTCGATACAGGAGCTACGCATTCATTTATATCCTTGTCTTGTGTAAATCGTTTAAATATTTCTGTTTTCATGATTGTGAACCTTATGTTGTGGGTTTACCGAGCGGAGAAAGGATTGTTGGAAACTTAGAAACTAGAGATTTCCCTGTATCGTTTGGAGGCAGAGAGTGGCTCTCAAATTTGATTGTGATAGAAATGCAAGGAGACGACCTGAAATAGGAATATCTCGCTGATCGCTGACGATGGTTCCGAAATACTGTTTGAAGGATGGAAACCAGGAAGCTCAGGAAAGATGATCAAGGCAATGAAAGCTGTCAAATTGTTGAAACAGGGATGTACCGGATATTGGTGCTATGCAATGAAGAAAGAAGACAAAATTGTGGAACTTTCATCTATTCCTGTTGTGAACGAATTTCCGGATGTATTTCCTGACGAGTTACCTGGACTACCTCCACGACGGGATGTAGAGTTCACCATCGAGCTGGAACCCGGAGCTACACCAATTTCTAAGGCGCCGTATTGTATGGCACCTACTGAGATGTACGAACTGAAAAAGCAACTTGAGGAGTTACTGGACAAAGGCTATATCCAGCCAAGCGTTTCGCCTTGGCGAGAACCAGTTCTTTTTGTCCGGAAGAAGGATGGATCTCTTCGATTGTGTATTGACTATTGAGATCTGAACAAGATGACGATTAAGAACAAGTATCCATTGCCACAGATTGATGATTTGTTTGACTAGTTACAAGTAGCAACAGTGTTTTCTAAAATCGACCTGAGATCAGGATATCATCAGATGAGGATCAAGGAATCTGATGTTCCGAAATTAGTGTTCAGAACTTGCTACGGACACTATGAGTTTGTAGTGATGCCGTTTGGTCTCACTAATGCACCTACTGTATTCATGCAATTGATGAACCGAGTGTTCATCGAATATTTGGATAAATTTGTGGTCGTGTTCATTGATGACATTCTAGTGTATTCTAAGAGCCTGAAAGAGCATGCACAGCATTTACGGATTGTGTTAGACCTGTTGAGGAATGAACAATTGTACGCCAAACTTTCTAAATGTGAATTCTGGCAAAAGGAAGTAATGTTCCTCGGCCATGTGGTATCAGCTGAAGGAGTCCGAGTAGATCCTCAGAAGATCGAAGCAGTTATGGATTGGAAGCCTCCAAAGAATGTGAAAGAAGTATGGAGTTTCTTAGGACTTGCTGGATATTATCGTCGGTTCATGGAAGGGTTTTCCAAAATTACCCGCCCACTTACTCGACTACTGCAGAAAACTCAAAAGTTTGAGTGGAAGGAGTTGTGCAAAAATAGCTTTGATGAATTGAAGAAGAGATTGACGACAACACCGATTTTAGCACTCCCACGGGGAACTGGAGGATTTATAGTTTACAGTGATGCTTCGAACCAAGGACTCGGATGTGTATTGATGCAAAATGATAAGGTGATCGCGTATGCATCACGACAGCTGAAACCTTATGAAGTGAATTACCCAACGCATGATTTGGAGCTAGCAGCAGTAGTTTTTGCCTTTAAAATCTGGAGACATTATCTGTACGGGACTCACTGTCAGATCTTTACGGATCACAAGAGTCTGAAATACATCTTCAGTCAGAAAGAGTTGAACATGCGGCAAAGAAGATGGCTGGAACTTATTAAGGACTATGACTTGGAGATTCTTTATCATCCAGGAGAAGCAAATGTAGTGGCCGATGCACTTAGCCGCAAACCTGTTTCTATTTAGTGCTGGAGACTCTGACCTCCCATCTCAGCATTCAACGAGATATGATTCGAAAAGGAATAGAAGTATGGTTGCAAAGAGTCCAAGGACAACTGTGCATGATGGAAATAACTTCATCGTTAACCAAAGAGATCAAATCTAAGCAAGCAGATGATCCTTTGATGATTCGGTTACATGATAAAGTGATCAAGGGAAAGGCCCCCGGATTCGTAATTCATGATGATGGAGTTTTGAGATTTCAGAACCGACTTTGCGTTCCCAATGTCGATGATCTGAAACAGACGATTATGAAGGAAGCTCACAGCACGCCCTATTCTATCCACCCGGGTACTAGTAAGATGTATAAGGACTTGAAGCAGAACTTTTGGTGGGGCAACATGAAGAAAGATGTAGCGGATTATGTTTCGAAATGCTTGACTTGTCAGCAGGTTAAGATCGAGCATCAACGACCTGCTGGAATGCTGAAGCCGCTCCCGATTCCTGAATGGAAGTGGGAGGACATATCGATGGACTTTATCACTAATATGCCGAGAACCAAGATAAGAATGAACATGATTTGGGTGATAGTTGATTGTTTAACCAAATCGGCTCATTTTCTAGGCATTAAAGACACTTGGGGACCAGAGAGGTTGGCACGAGTATTTATTTCAGAGATAGTCCGATTGCATGGTACGCCGAAGACCATTATTTCTGACCGAGACGGTCGCTTTGTATCGCATTTTTGGAAAGGAGTTCATAAGGCCTTGGGGACCGAGTTGAACTTCAGCACATCTTATCATCCACAGATAGACGGACAGTCTGAGAGGACTATTCAAACAGTGGAAGACATGCTGAGGGCTTGTGCCTTAGACTGGTCAACAGATTGGGAAGTTCATATACCATTGATTGAATTCACCTACAACAATAGTTGGCATGCTTCCATTAAGATGGCACCGTTTGAGGCATTATACGGGAGGAGATGCTGATCGCCCCTATGTTGGGACAATTCATCAGACTTGATCGGGACGTAACCAGAATTGATCGTGCAGACACGAGAAAAGATAGCCTTGATTCGCGAAAGGCTGTTGACCGCCCAGAGTCGACAGAAATCTTACGCAGACTTACGCCGCCGCCCATTGGAATTCAGTACTGGAGATCACGTACTTTTAAAGGTTTCTCCTACTCGGGGAATCTTTCGTTTCGGAATAAAGGGGAAGTTGAGTCCAAGATATATCGGACCGTTCGAAATTCTTGAGAGAGTTGGTATTACCGCCGTCATTGAGCCATGTTCATAACGTGTTCCACGTATCCCAGCTACGGAAGTATATACCAGACCCTAGTCATGTCATTGATTTCGACGAGATCGAAGTTGCTCAAGATGGAACATTGGAAGAGAGACCGATCAGGATACTCGAGAGTCGAGTTAAGCAATTGAGGAACAAACTGATCTCATTGGTAAAGGTCCAGTGGTCATGCCATGGAGTGGAAGAAGCCACTTAGGAAACAGAAGATAGCATGAAGTCCAGATATCCAGAGTTATTTTCGTCTTGAGTTTCGGGATGAAACTCCTTTTTAGTAGGAGAGTATGTAATATCCGGATTTATTATTGTGTATTTCATCTGTTCTGAACCCTGTATTATTCAAAATTGTGATATCGATAATTGAAGTATGATATTCTCGTATTTGAACCCTTGTACATGAGTATGGCAACATATACATTTTTCCATGCAAATGCATGATAACGTACGCTAACAAGGATAGCTTAACGTACGTTATCTGTTAAAATTAGTTTACGCTACGAATGTAGCGTAGCGTGCGTTAACCAGTCAATTATTGAGCTGGGCGGCTAGCACATGCCCCAGCCGGACGTGGGTCCGGACAAGATTCCCGCGGGCGAACCTGGACATATTTGGAGTCAACGCTAGTTAGCGTGCGCTAAGGATATTGCGATAGCGTGTGCTAAATAACGTAAGTACAGAAATGTTATAAAGGGACAACAACCCATTTTACTTGGTGTACGTTTCCTTCACTTGTCCTTCGTTCTTGAGAGTCCAGATAGCCTTATATCCTCCTTAAACACACTTAGACCACCTCTACTTGATCATTAAAGATTGTATGTCACTTTTGATTGATCATTGAAGTAGAGAAGCACCTTGGATTGGCATACAAACAACCGGAGTTGGATTCTAGCTTTTTGGCTCAGTGATTTCTTCATCTTAAGGTATGTTAATTCTATCTCCAGCCTTATATTCGTGTTCTGAAGAATAAGATGAATCATGCTATCAAGATATTGAGTTCCATTGGTGAATTATTCAAACAAATATCATGTTTAGATGTTGGAATGATTATGCTTATGATATCGTCATTGAAACATCGTAGTTGGAATTGGTAGTTCACCTTTAAGATGAAGTCTGAATGTATTATGATAATGGAATCTAGTGCATCAACCTGAGATCACTGAACTTCACATGAGAATGATAATCGAGTTGAATATAAGAATTTCGATGATATTCATTTCCTTGAATTCAAAGATGATTGAATCCGTAAAGATCATTCATAAGTTATGAATATGATATGTAGACGGGTAACCTACGTTAATCACTGAGGAGTTCGTAAGTTTCATCACCGTTGGAACAGTCTGGTGCCAGTAGTGAAACTGCCATGCACACTTAGCGTACGCTAAGCTATGTAGATTAACGTACGCTATCGGGCATGTTTAGCGTACGCTACGTTTGGTACGTAACGTACGTTATGTCATCAGACGAGTCAATCGGCTGATCAAACAGAACTATCGAAACATAGTTAGCGTACGCTAGACTTCGTTTTTTATGTGCGCTAACGAGCAGGCTTAACGCACGCTACATAGAATACGTAGCGTACGCTAAGCAGTTCAGACAGATTACGTTTTATGAACTTTCGGCTGTAAATTGGATTGTTAGACATTCGTATGACATGAGATAAATTCTATATTATTTCTTTTGTTAAGGTTCGAGCTTAGCAACGTGTTTAATCGAAGGGGACGACCTTCGAGCATTTTGATATTCGTGGAAGTCTTCCTTGTCTTCGAATCGATGTAAGTACCTTAATTGTTTTATGTATTTATGTTATACATATTGTAAAATGTGTGTATGTTATTATTGAGTTTCTCGTAGGAGAAGACTTTTTGGTTCTTTATCATTTATGTTATTATTATTCTTCATGAGATGTTGAATAATATGTTGTGGTACTTGTACTATCATCGTTGTGCTAACCCCTTCGGGGTGAACATTTGTTTATGTTCAGGATCCAGGAGAGCGGGGAAACAACCACTGGAGTTGCATGACGACGAGGGTACAGAGTGATGTTCCGGCCGGGTTTATTTATCTGTTATTTGTATCATTTTAATAAGTACTCGAGTACGTCGTCGTTTGTGATGATTTGGATTTGGCGATGTATTAATACTTTTCCTTTGGACATTTGTATTTTCAGTATTGGTCAGAACCGTTGTATCTTATTTCAGTTACTTTCGTACGTTGGTATCTGTTATTGTCTTTTTATTTATTCAGCCTTGTAAATCCCTATGTAAAGGATTTACGGCGCTGTAATATTCCTGAATATATCGGGGGTGTTACATCAACTGTCCCGAAATAATGGCAAGTCCCGGATATCAATACAAGGTACGAATGATCACATAATCCATAATAATAAACAACCAATGCATCAGAACGAGAATATCAATGGCATGATAACTCTACACAAGATCGACAAAGGATCAACCACGAACGATAATACCATGATGTGGTAAACTCCCACAAGATCAATAAAGGATCAACAACCGAGAATGCCAACGTTACGATAAACTCCAGCAAGATCAATAAAGGATCAACAACGACCGAGAATACAAATGGTAAGGCAACTCCGAATGGAATCAATAAGGATCAATAACGAATGAGATTACCAACGATAGTGTAAACTCCAAACGAGATTAGTAAAAGGGTCAGTAAGAAACGAGTTGACCATCGATATGGTAACTCCAAACGAGATCAGTAGGGAATGAACAACAAACGGGATTACCAATGATATGGTAATTCCAACAAGATCAATAAAGGATCAGCAACCGAGAATACCAACGATATGGTAAACTCTAACAAGATCAATAAAGGATCGACAATCTAGAATACCAACGATACGGTAAACTCTAACAAGATCAATAAAGGATCTACAACAACCGATAATGCCAACGGTAAGGCAAACTCCGAACGGAATCAATAAGGATCAATAACGAACGAGATTACCGACGATAGGGTAAACTCCAAACGAGATTAATAAAGGTCATTAACAAACGAGTTGACCATTGATATGGTAACTCCAAGCGAGATCAGTAGGGTACCAATAACATGTTAGGAGTATGCCCTCGAATGCCACTCAGAGGATCTTGAGTGAGGGCATTGTACTTGTTATTATGTAAATCATTAATATAAGGTAATGGATGTTTTCTTTATTTACTGGTAGTTACTGCATTCCTAACTCATAAATATACATATAGAAACTAGTCCGTGTATTTGAGAGCAAAACGTTCCACTGGAAAAGTTTATAGCTCAAATACTTAAACATTCGCAAGTCGATGAAACTTGACTGGGCGTTAAGTTTATGTGAAGATTTGTATGACGTGTTCTTTGACATGGAGAGTGCCTGTCGAACACTAATGGTTAGTGGGAGCACACGTTATAGGTATGCTAATTGGATTAGTATACTCGAACCGACTCACCCTTGATTCGTCACACGGATTTCACTCCAGGACAGTCAATGACTGAATCGAAAGGTTGTGATAGGTATTCGTGAACCTTCGAATTAAGGATTTAGTAGGGATGTGCGTGTGACATCAAGATTTTCATTAGAGTAGTTTGACCCTGTAAACCGAAAGGCGGGGGTCAACCTCAACGTGCATCTTGACGTGCAAGTAGCAGGTCCTACTAAATACCAAGATAGAATTCTTTCTCCCGTTAGTGAGCGGGTATATGTCCTATGCGGTTATTGGCAGATGGGATCATAAGTCTTTGGCCAAAGCATTGGAAGCTGTGCACTTGGAGGTATGGTAGGGTGTCCCATTTACCTGAGAGGTATGGGCTTGTGCACTTGGAGGAACTATGTCTCCATGAGGTTCCAAGTGATAGCCAGGAGACCGAACCAATGACATATGACCAAGCGATGATGGATGTAGATTCCACGAAATGGCGTAAAGCTATGGAAGCTGAGATAGACTCGATGCATGTCAATCAGGTCTGGACTCTAGTAGACCGACCCAAGGGCATGGTGCCTATTGGGATCAAGTGGATCTACAAGACAAAGACCGATGGTGATGGCAAGGTTGACGCCTATAAGGCCGCGCTTGTGGCAAAGGGTTATACCCAGAAATAAGGGATCAACTACCATGATACCTTCTCGCCCGTAGCTATGATCAAGTCTATTCGCATGATGCTTGCTATAGCTGCCTACCACGATAATGAGATATGGCAAATGGACGTAAAGACAGCTTTCCTTAATGGATTCCTCGAGGAGGAAATCTATATGGAGCAGCCTAAAGGCTTTGTGTCCGAAGTTGATATTCATAAAGTGTGCAAGCTTCAACGTTCCATTTATGGACTGAAGTAAGCGTCGCGTAGTTGGAACCTTCGTTTTGACGAGACGGTCAAAGAGTTTGACTTCGTGCAAAATGAGGAGGAACCTTGTGTATACAAGAGGGTTAGTGGGAGCAAGATCGTATTCTTAGTACTATATGTGGATGATATTCTACTAATAGGAAATTATGTGGGAATGCTCCGTTCTGTGAAAGCTTGGCTTTCGAGTAATTTCTCCGTGAAAGACTTGGGAGAAGTAACCTATATTCTTCGAATTCGACTCTACCGGGAAAGAGCGAAGAGAACAATAGGTCTTTCCCAAGCCCTCTATATAGATAAAATCTTAAAAAAATTTAAGATGGATGATTCTAAAAGAGGGTTCCTGCCGATGCGACATCGAATAAAACTCTCCTTGAAGATATGTCCTCAAAGTGAGGAACAACGAAAGGAAATGAGTAATATACCATATGCTTCAGCCGTGGGTAGCCTTATGTATGCTATGTTGTGTACGAGACCTGACATTGTGCATGTTGTAAGCGTGGTGAGTAGGTTTCAGGCAAACCCAGGTAGGGAACATTGGACTGCCGTAAAGAACGTTCTCAAGTACTTAAGAAGGACTAGAGATATGGTTCTGATGTATGGCGGTGGAGAATTGGATGTGGTGGGATTCACTGATTTAGACTTCCAAGGACTGAAGGACGATTCGATGTCTACTTCTTGCTACATATTTAATCTTAATGGAGGAGTAGTATCTTGGCGTAGCGCCAAGAAAAGCGCAACTATTGATTCCACCTGTCACGTTGAGTATCAAGAAGCCTCGGAGGCTTCCAAGGAAGGGTTCTGGATTACGAAGTTTATGGAAGAACTTCAAGTGATACCATGTGCTGAGCTTCCTATTCGGCTGTACTGCGACAACGACGGAGCTGTAGCAAAGGCCAAGGAGCTGAGGTTTCACAACAGTACCAAGCATTGAGAGGAAGTATCACCCCGTAAGAGAATTTGTTCACAAGGGATACATTGTGCTGCATCCACTGACCAAGCCACTTTCTCAGACTAGCTTAGAGCGTCATCTGGAGAACATGGGTATTAGATACCATAGTGTGTGGCATTGAGTGCAAGTGGGAGATTGTTAGGAGTATGCCCTTGAATGCGACACAGAGAATGTTAAGTGAGGGCATTGTACTTGTTATTATGTAAATCATTAATATAAGGCAATGGATGTTTTCTTTATTTACTGGTATTTACTAGCATTCCTAACTCGTAAATATACATATAGAAACTAGTCCATGTATTTGAGAGCAAAACGTTCCACTCCTTATTGGATAAGGGGTTTAGCACTGGAAAAGTTTATAGCTCAAATACTTAAACATTTGCAAGTCGATGAAACTTGACTGGGCGTTAAGTTTATGTGAAGACATGTATGACGTGTTCTTTGACATGGAGAGTACCTATCGAACACTAATGGTAAGTGGGAGCGCACGTTATAGGTATGCTAATTGGATTAGTATACTCGAACCGACTCACCCTCGATTTGTCACACGGATTTCACTCTAGGACAGTCAATGACTGAATCGAAAGGTTGTGATAGGTATTCGTGAACCTTTGACTTGAGGATTTAGTAGGGATGTGCTTGTGACGTCAAGATTTTCATTAGAGTAGTTCGACCCTGTAAACCGGAAGGCGGGGGTCAACCTCGACGTGCATCTTGACGCGCAAGTAGCAGGTCCTACTGAATAGCAAGATAAAATTCTTTCTCCCATTAGTGAGCGGGTTATATGTCCTATGCGGTTATTGGCAGAGGATATCATAAGTCTTTGGCCAAAGCATTGGAGCTAGTTGTATTGGATACACGAGAGCTAGATGATCTCGATTTGCATTAACGCATGCATAGCATCAAGTACAGATTGGGTTTGACTGACCGTGACCCAATAACTTGATCGGAACATTTTGAAAGAAGGGTTTATACGTATACTGGTATTCACAACAGAATAGTTCTTGAATGATCCCTATCATTCGTTCTCAGTTGGGGTACAGTGTAGGCTGCCAGGATGGCTAGGTGGTGCTACTACTCTTTGGTTCCTCCCATTGCTGACTGAGACGGACCTACCGAGTCACGCAATAGGATTGGCGACGGAATGAATCGAGTTAATTCCGTCTTTATAAATATTAGATATTGGATATCTAATTTATTGGGACATTAGATGTCTAAATTGATTTATTGGATAAATTAATTTACGGCCTAATGAATTAAATAAATTACTGGGTGATTAATTTAATTCATAGATATAATTATTTCTTAGAGAAATTAATTATATTATTTTGTATTTGATACGATTAATTAATTGGATTAATTAATTGATATAAATACATCAGAACGGAATTAGAGTTTATCTGTTTGGACTCACAGGAGTCCGAAACGAACCAAACTCATCCCGGTTCTTCTAGATGGCCAACCCCTTCCACCAACCTTCCACTTAGTCTTTGTCTCCATTTTATAAATGGAAGACCAAAGACTTAAGAGACATGGTATCTCTTATTATAATGTGAAAGGTGATATGGGGAGATGTAAATAAAGGAATAAATGAAGACTTCCACTCTAACTCTTGTGAGAGAAACTCACGGCCCTTTTGCAAGTGAGAGAGAGAATTAATTTTCTTGGTCCTCATCACCATTTTCTTCTTCATTCATATTCTTCATAATTTTCTTAGAGAAAGATTGTGAGGATATATTGAGAGATATAGATTAAACACTTAGAGTGTTATAATCTTGATTACCAAAGCTTCTACAACCTTATTCTAGCCGTATCCTTGGAGGATAACGAGGTTTAGTCATTCCGGTCGTTTTACCGGCGCCTGGCACGTAGAGACGCGGTCCTTTCGGCATTGGATCATCCAAGAGCTTGGAGCGGATTGGATTCGTAGTGATCAAGTAAAGCTTGGGGAATATCTCAAGAGAAGGATACCATTTAATCAACAAACTACGAGGGTATGTTTCTCGTATCTCTTGTGTTTCGTTTTATATATTCATATATACGTAGCTCAATCGATCCTCGTAGGGATTCAGATCGAATTAATTTTCGTTTTTCCGCTTCCATTGGGCCATCGTTTAGGCACCGAATCCCAACAGTGGTATCGGAGCGTAGGTCTTGCGATCGTATATACGATATTTAGCATTTGGAATGCTTGATTGGATGGTTTATGATTTGGAATCATAATCGCATTAATCGTTGATTTTCAATTGTTCATCAAAAAATTAATTTTTTATGATTTTATGTTACAATATAAATCTATTTTTCTTTTGAAAAACTGATTTAATTGTGTAATATAAAAATTAGAAAAATATTACTTTTGGATTCGGGACGAAAATACGAGGTGAAAAAATGGCCGGACCGTGGCTCGAAGTGCCGGAAGCTGAGGCCGCCTTGACAAGCGAGGCTGGGTAGCGGCCCCTTATACGGCCGCGGGCTTGGTCCGGGCCTTGTGTTTTTGGCTCCGTTTTATATTTCGTTGGGTAATTAATTTCCCACAAATTAAATTGGATTTAATTTGACTAAGATATAATTATGGTAATTTTATTTTTAGGGGAATTAATTTAATAAAATATTTTATCATCCGGAACAAGCTAAAATTAACGGTTGTTTGAATTAATTGGATTAATTCGTTTGGATGGATTAATTTATATTGACTGGATCAATATTTAGATTAATTATGAATGCCATTTATTCTAATGTGTTTGATGCATTATTTTGAATGGTGATGTGGTTCACGGACTTAGTTTTGAATCGTTCGGTTTTATTCGATTGGGTTGTAAAGGCCGTTTTGAGCCTATTTATTTTACTGGAAATATTTGTATCTAGGATGCAATTTTCAATGTAAAATTTATATGTAATGACGAAGACCGGAGGAAGATCCGTTTCGAGAAGACGAAGACTCAAGACGAAGACATGTAATTAGATTACGGAGTTTTTGTTTCTAGGAACGGTCCATGAACTACATGTTGGTAGCAACTAGGTTGTGAATGGTTGTTCATATTGTATGAATGCTACAAACGCGCTTAAATGAATTAATGTGCAAAGTGTAACATTAATCGCGAAAATTCTCCCACGACAAATGATTAAGTTTATAAGGTTTCAAGGTTTTCCTTCCCTCCATCGAGTTTTCGGGAAATTGAAATCCAAACCGGATGTGCTATGCTTCCGGGGTAGTCGTTCGGGGAAGATGGATAAATTACCGGGAGCGCATTGGATGCCTTCAGTTGGAGCAAATTTTATCCCTAGAAACCTGATAGGTTGCCGGATAAGATTCAATTGTGAAACTGATTTGCGTCGATGGTATAAACTTAACTTGTTCACGAACCATAGAAACCGTATAGGTTGAGGGAGTGAACAAGGGAAAAAAGAAAAACGAATCATCCATTAGATGGGTTGGTGTTGGACACCACTCTATGAAAATTAATAGACTAGGAACCTGTTCGGTTGCCCTCTATTAAGATTTATAAAGAACTCGATAACCACTATGAAGTAAAGCGACGATACTTCCGGATTTCACACGGGAGTGTGTTATTCAGATAAAAATAGTGGGAGATGGGTAACAAGAATAGAAAAGACCCTAATTCTATACTCAGATCATAATATAACAAGTCACTAATTAATCTGTCGTACTTAATGCAGACATAACTCTCAATATGACAATGAATCCACTCACAATTCTATTAGAAAAGAACACCTTGATGGGACCTAACTTTGTGTATTGGATCCGCAATCTGATGATTGTCCTCAGTATAGAGGCACTGGGATACGTCTTGGAGACAGACATTCCAGCGCCTCCAGTGCGGACCCGAGCCAATCAGGAAGAGATTGAATACCACAAAAAGTGGGTTAAGGATGACGTGAAAGTCCGTGCTTATATGATGGCTTCCATGTCTAATGAGCTTCAGAGAGCTCATGAGAATATGACTTTTGCTAGGCAGATTCTATCTCACTTAACCGAGCTTTATGGTGAGCACAGCAGAACTGCTAGATATGAGATATCCAAGCAACTGTTCGGTGCAAGGATGAAGGAAGGTGAGAAGGTTGGGGAACACGTCCTCAAAATGATATCCATGATCGAGATATTAGAGGCTCTTTATTTTAAAATGGATACTTCTCTCCAAACCGACCTTATCCTGCAGTCTCTCCCTGACTCCTTCTCAGAGTTTGTTATGAACTTCAACTCCAATGAGATTGCGTGTAACTTAGCTGGGCTAATGAACAAACTGGTGACCGCTCAGTCTTAGATGAAGACTCCACGTATGAAAGACCAAGAAGCAGACTGGACCACAAGTTAAGGACCTAAAAGGAAAGGGCAAGGCCCCGATGGTTCCAAAAGGCAAGAAGAAGAAGGATACCTGTCTCAAGTGCGGTGAGATGGGCCACTGGGCTAGAGACTATCCGATTCTTCACGGCACTTCAGGTACAGAACATTTAGTTTTGGAAACAAATTGTTCTGCTACTGTATTTTCTACTTCCTGGATATTGGATTCTCGTGCTAGTTCTCATATTTTGTACCGTGAATCAGGATCTTGAACAAAGTAGGAAGCTTGGAGCTGGAGAAGTTATGATCACAGTCGGAAGAGGGCATAGTGTCGAGGCGACCGACATAGGATCACTTCTTTTGGGTTTAGAATCCCGTTTTGTTTTGACTTTAGAAGATGTACTTGTTTTGCCCAAGGGGCACAAAAACATTGTATCCATTCCGGTCATGGACCGAAAAGGCTTTTCATTTTTCATTGGTGATGGTTCCTGCAAAATTTATTTCAGAAATAAACTAATGGGTACTGCTACATTGTTAAATGGATTGTATCATCTAAATATAAGCAACAAAGTAGTTGTGAATACTATGACTAGAAAATGTGGTAGGGATTAAACCAATCAAGTTTTGAAATGGCATCTTAGACTTGGTCATGTTGGTCAGACCAAGGTTTACAAGATGGAAAAAGATGGACTTATGGGTCCATTGGGATCAGATCCCTTTCCTACTTGTGAATCTTGCCTTAAAGGCAAAATGACCAAGTCCCCCTTCACAGGGACTTTTGAAAGAGCCGCTGATAAACTGGGATTAATCCATACCGACGTATGTGGTGCTTTGGAAGCAGCACGTGATAGATATCAATATTTCATTACATTTATGGATGATCATACTAGGTATGGTTATGTATACTTAATGAAACATAAATCCGAGGCCTTTGAGAAATTCCAGGAATTCAAGGCCCTAGTCGAGAAACAAACTGGTAATCATATCAAAGCACTTCGGTCGGACCGAGGTGGTGAGTATATGAGTACGGAGTTTGACGAGTTCCTTAAAGAACATGGAATAGTTTCACACCTAAGACCTCCAGGTACTCCTCAGTTAAATGGTGTGTCAGAAAGAAGGAACTGGACCTTATTGAACATGGTCCGTTCCATGCTGGGCTATACTGACTTACCGATTTACCTGTGGGGGTATGCACTCCTGACTGCTGCTTACATCTTGAACATACATCCTTCCAACTTCGTTCCTAAAACTCCACATGAGATGTGGGAGGGCAGGAAACCAAGTCTTAATCATATTAGGATTTGGGGATGTCCCGCCTATGTCAAGAAGACTAAGGTGGAGAAGTTGGAAGCTAGGTCCGCAGAGGGACATTTCATTGGATTCCCGTCTGGGACGATGGGATATCTATTCTACATGCCCGAAGATCGAAAGATCGTTGTTGCTTTACAAGCACACTTCCTGGAATATGAGTTCATTCAGGAAGGTGGAGCAGGCAGAAGTATTTCTTTAGAAGAATACAATGAAACTCCTCGGGAGACACCTGTATAAGAAACTGGAACTGAACCTTCTGATACACAAGTACAACCACCTCGTAGGTCTAGTAGGGTGTCTCATTTACCTGAGAGGTATGGGCTTGTGCACTTGGAGGAACTAGGTCTCCATGAGGTTCCAAGTGATAGCCAGGAGACCGACCCAACGACCTATGACCAAGCGATGGTGGATGTAGACTCCGTAAAATGGCGTGAAGCTATGGAAGCTGAGATAGAATCGATGCATGTCAATCAGGTCTGGACTCTAGTAGACCGGCCCAAGAGCATAATGCCTATTGGGAACAAGTGGATCTA
Source organism: Orobanche coerulescens (assembly GCA_033398695.1). NCBI lineage: Eukaryota > Viridiplantae > Streptophyta > Magnoliopsida > Lamiales > Orobanchaceae > Orobanche > Orobanche coerulescens. The sequence goes on from CM065801.1 coordinate 187,438,722, forward strand.
CAAGAGAAAGACCGATGGTGATGGCAAGGTTGACGCCTATAAGGCCAGGCTTATGGCAAAGGGTTATACCCAGATATAAGGAATCGAATACCACGATACCTTCTCGCAAGTAGCTATGATCAAGTCTATTCGCATGATGCTTGCTACAGCTGCCTACCACAATTATGAGATATGGCAAATGGACGTAAAGAAAGCTTTCCTTAATGGATTCCTCGAGGAGGAAATCTATATGGAGCAGCCTAAAGGCTTTGTGTCCGAAGTCGATATTCAGAAAGTGTGCAAGCTTCAGCGTTCCATTTATGGACTGAAGCAAGCGTTACATAGTTGGAACCTTCGTTTTGACGAGGCGGTCAAAGAGTTTGACTTCGTGCAAAACGAGGAGGAACCTTGTGTATACAAGAGGGTTAGTGGGAGCAAGATCGTATTCTTAGTAGTATATGTGGATGATATTCTACTAATAGGAAATGATGTGGGAATGCTCAGTTCTGCGAAAGCTTGGCTTTCGAGTAATTTCTCTATGAAAAACTTGGGAGAAGCAACCTATATTGTTCGAATTCGACTCTACCGGGATAGAGCGAAGAGAACAATAGGTCTTTCCCAAGCCCTCTATATAGATAAAATCTTAAAGCGATTAAAGATGGATGATTCTAAAAGAGGGTTCCTACCGATGCGACATGGAATAAAACTCTCCTTGAAGATGTGTCCTCAAAGTGAGGAACAACGAAAGGAAATGAGTAATGTACCATATGCTTCGGCCGTGGGTAGCCGTATGTATGCTATGTTGTGTACGAGACCTGACATTGCTTATGTTTTAAGCGTGGTGAGTAGGTTTCAGGCAAACCCAGGTAAGGAACATTGGACTGCCATAAAGAACGTTCTCAAGTACTTAAGAAGGACTAGAGATATGGTTCTGATGTATGGCAGTGGAGAATTGGATGCGGTGGGATTCATTGATTCGGACTTCCAAGGACTGAAGGACGATTCGATGTCTACTTCTGGCTACATATTTACTCTTAATGGAGGAGTAGTATCTTGGCGTAGTGCCAAGCAAAGCGCGACTGCTGATTCCACCTGTCAGGCTGAGTATCAAGCAGCCTCGGAGGCTTCCAAGGAAGGGTTCTGGATTAAGAAGTTTCAGGAAGAACTTCAAGTGATACCATGTGCTGAGCTTCCTGTTCTGCTGTACTGCGACAACAACGGAGCTGTAGCACAGGCGAAGGAGCCGAGGTTTCACAATAGTACCAATCACATTGAGAGGAAGTATCATGCCGTAATAGAATTTGTTCGCAAGGGATACGTTGTGCTGCATAGATTAGACTCGGACGACAACATCGCTGATCCACTGACCAAGCCACTTTCTCAGACTAGCTTGGAGCGTCATCTGGAGAACATGGGTATTAGATACCATAGTGTGGCATTGAGTGCAAGTGGGATATTGTTAGGAGTATGCCCCCGAATGACACTCGGAGGATGTTGAGTGAGGGCATTGTACTTGTTATTATGTAAATCATTAATATAAGGCAATGGATGTTTTCTTTATTTACTGGTATTTACTGGCATTCCTAACTCGTAAATAAACTAGTTCGTGTATTTGAGAGCAAAACGTTCCACTACTTATTGGATAAGGAGGCCGGCACTGGAAAAGTTTATAGCTCAAATACTTAAACATTCGCAAGTCGATGAAACTTGACTGGGCGTTAAGTTTATGTGAAGACTTGTATGACGTGTTCTTTGACATGGAGAGTGCCTATCGAACACTAATGGTTAGTGGGAGCACACGTTATAGGTATGATAATTGGATTAGTATACTCGAACCGACTCACCCTCGATTCGTCACACGAATTTCACTCCAGGATAGTCAATGACTGAATCGAAAGGTTGTGATAGGTATTCGTGAACCTTCGACTTGAGGATTTAGTATGGATGTGCTTGTGATGTCAAGATTTTCATTAGAGTAGTTCGACCCTGTAAACCGGAAGGCGGGGGTCAACCTCGACGTGCATCTTGACGCGCAAGTAGCAGGTCCTACTGAATACCAGGATAGAATTTTTTCTCCCGTTTGTGAGCGGGTTATATGTCCTATGTGGTTATTGGCAGATGAGATCATAAGTCTTTGGCCAAAGCATTGGAGCTAGTTGTATTGGATACACGAGAGCTCTATGATCTCGATTTGCATTAACACATGCATAGCGTCAAGTACAGATATGGTTTGACTGACCGTGACCCTATAACTTGATCGGGACATTTGAAAGAAGGGTGTATACGTATACTGGTATTCACGATAGAATGGTTCTTGAATGATCCCCATCATTCGTTCTCAATTGGGGTACGGTGAAGGTCGCCAGGCTGGCTAGGTGGTGCTACTACTCTTTGGTTCCTTCCATTGCTGACTGTGACGCACCTACCGAGTCGCGTAATAGGATTGCCGGTGGAATGAATCGAGCTAGTTCTCTCTTTATAAATATTAGGTATTGGATATCTAATTTATTGGGACATTGGATGTCTAAAGTGATTTATTGGATAAATTAATTTACGGCCTAATGAATTAAATAAATTACTGGGTGATTAATTTAATTCATAGATATAATTATTTCTTGGAGAAATTAATTATATTATTTTGTATTTGATATGATTAATTAATTGGATTAATTAATTGATATAAATACATCAGAACGGAATTGGAGTTTATCTGTTTGGACTCACAGGAGTCCGAAACGAACCAAACTCATCCAAGTTCTTCTAGATGGACAACCCCTTCCACCAACCTTACACTTAGTCTTTGTCTCCATTTTATAAATGGAAGACCAAAGACTTAAGAGATATGGTATCTCATATTATAATGTGAAAGGTGATTTGGGGAGATGTAGATAAAGGAATAAATGAAGACGTCCACTCTAACTCTTGTGAGAGAAACTCACGACCCTTTTGCAAGTGAGAGTGAGAATTAATTTTCTTGGTCTTCATCACCATTTTCTTCTTCATTTATATTCTTCATAATTTTCTTAGAGAAATATTGTGAGGATATATTTAGAGATATAGATTAAACACTTAGAGTGTTATAATCTTGATTAGCAAAGCTTCTACAACCTTGTTCTAGCCGTATCCTTGGAGGATAACGAGGTTTAGTCATTCTGGTCGTTTTTCCGGCGCGTGGCAAGTAGAAACGGGGTCCTTTCGGCGTTGGATCATCCAAGATCTTGGAGCGGATTGGATTCGTAGAGATCAATTAAAGCTTGGGGAATAGCTCAAGAGAAGGATACCATTTAATCAACGGACTACGAGGGTATGTTTCTCGTATCTCTTGTGTTTCATTTTATATATTCGTATATACATAGCTCAATCGATCCTCGTAGGGATTCGGATCGAATTAATTTTCGTTTTTCCGCTTCCGCTGGGCCTTCGTTTAGGCACCGAATCCCAACATAACAAACGAGATTGCCAATGATATGGTAACTACAAACGAGATCAATAAAGATAAACGTACCAACACGACATTCGACAAAGATAAACATCATTAACACACAGACAATTTCTCAATCCACAACACTCAAAACAAAAGACCGAAATTTGAAAATACAATTCGACATCAAATCCATTCCCAAAATGGGTACACAATATTAATAAACTTAAGAAAGAAGTACTCGAGTACTTAAGCAAATGACATAATAAATAAACTCCACAAACAAAACACCAACGGACAACCACTGAACAGAATCACGCTTGCCCATCATCCTCGTACGGCTCGCATGCTCGTTTGCTTCCATGACATGTACCTGTAATACAAAAGAATTTGCCCCATTTAAGGGGTTAGCGACAACTGCTAGTGCAAGTACAATCTATTTTGAACTACCATTCTAATCAGATGAAAATATGCGCCAAAAGTCATTTTAGAAATCATTTATATTCCGGAATATTCACGGTGCACAAGCACAAAATACATTTCTCCAACAAAACAATTCAAAGTTAACCATTGGTACGAGACTCACGGCCACCGTACCCCACAGAGCCCCATCGGACATCCCTGGGTAGTTAACCCTATTTCGTGATACGCACACACACGGCAATACGTATCCCTAGAGGCCCCGTCGGACCGTCCTTAGGTGAACATACACATATCCATCCACAACAACTACGAAAAGCTATAATTCAAATACTAGAACATGTAAACAAATGTAAAGTACTTGCCTTTGTGACATCCTTTACGAAACGGGAAAGAACAATGACTACAAATGATCCGGAGGGAAAACGACCATTCCTAAATGAAGGATTATCATAACTCAGTCATATAAGATAACATTAATCTAATGGAATAGGCACACAACCCCGATTACAAGCTATGACAAATATAGGTTCAATCGATACGGGGGAGGGTTTACGCAAAATCTCCCTGAATCGATAATTCATGGATTAAACTCGATGAAATTGGATTAGGAATCACCCAATAACAACAATCGGTAAGGAATACTACAACATACTTGAACAATTCGAGTTTAATAAGCAAAACCCGCAAACCCCCCAAAATTGACAAGTTAGTGTTCTAGACGAAAATACCTTGAATTGAAGTGGAGAGGATGAATTTAGATGATGATGTACTAAGCTTGGATCACAATAATCGATCTGTAATGGAACTCCATGGATTATACTCCACATTTGCCCAAAAATTGCTGAAATCGCCCAAGGGATGAGAAGAGGAGGAAAAATGACAAGAAAGGGGGTTGTTGTCCTATTTATATAATATATAGTTAGCGCACGCTAACCATCAAAAGATAGCGCGCGCTAACGGGGGTTGCAGCAGTCCAGTAGATGCTGCCCGGCGTCGCTAGCGTCTGTTAGATATATTTAGCGCGCGCTAAATACTACTCGATAGCGTACGCTACGAAAGCCTAGCGCACGTTACCTGATGGCCAGAGTACAGGATTCTGAGTTCAGAATACCCACTGCCCAGTACGCTGAAGTCGTTAGCGCACGCTATAATTACGAGTTAGCGTACGCTAACTGCACACCGATAGCGCACGCAAGAAATAAGGAGTAGCGTGCGCTACTCACGCAGCAGTCAAGATTGCTCGATTCGACACTGCTGCAGAAGGTACGAAAATCGAAACGCAAAGCAAGGCCAGAATCCAGAAACATAAAAACGAAATATTCAAGACGACGGAGCTAAGCGCTGAAAGAAAATACAGTTTCGACTACCGGGGAATCCGAAATGCGACAAAGAAGATGAAATTCCCTAAACTTATAGAAAATTACAAAAATGGCCCAAACGTCCGAAAATCACGATACAACATCGGATTCACAAACCGAAACTCACAACACGAACAACTCAACCGTACGAACTCATGTAAACAAAGAAACAACAAAAACGAATGAGTTTTACGAAAATCGAACGTACAGGGCAAATATAACATAAAATGGAATTACGTAAAAACATCTCCGAAACTCGTCCAAATGGAAAAACTCCAAGAATAAAGTAGATTCAAAACGTCGAAATAGTTACAAGCGAGTCGATAAAAATATACATACACCAAAAATGGAAACTACTAAAAATGGAAAGGTACGGATATTACAACGATACGCCCGATCCGGACATGTGTCCGTGTACAAGCCAACCACGGGTATTGATCAGATACACGTCTGGTCTCGTACCTAGTCAGCCTCACGAAGTACGTCTTATTTTCACGGTTCAGTATGAGGTCGAAACCAACACATGCTACACGTGCCCGCCCTGAAAATCCTACACATGACCGATCAGAATGTATCTGACTACAGATATGCCATGATACAAAATGACAACAAAACTCGAAGAAACGCATATCCAACAAGGATCAGAAGACTTTCCAAGTGAGCAACGATAACTCGATCATGAAAGACCGACACGACCACAATGTCATATTTCCGTTAGACAACAGTTCACAGCATGCTCAACAATGCATATGATATTAGCACATAAACTCCCAAGGGCACAACCAAGGGTCACGAAAGCATCTAATCAGGAATACTCCGGACGTGGGTACCATTTAAGTTTTATCCCGCAATGCAGTTCATGCAATCACAAAGTACCCCAAGGTCGCAACCAAGGGTTACGAAAGTATCCATACAGGAATACCCCGAAACATAGGTGCCTAATTTGGGTCTTATCCCCAACACATTTCCATACGGGTACCATACAGGTTTTATCCCCAACACATCGGCCCCACAAATTACAGTTCACAGAAAGAGCACATCACAATATACCAAACAATGATGCACACTAGTTATAGGAAACATCAACACACACATATGCAACAATGCAACATGACAATTATCATAATTCAGCAATACTAAATTACCTCAGAGCCGGAGACGCTAACCCTTTCTCGACCACCGTCCCTGAACGAATACACGGTTATTTGGATAACCTAAAATGAAGTACACTCCATTACTAATACCAAACCACCATCTCGAGTTCAATGTCGGCACGATAACTATCCTTGATATCCACCATTTCATACAATAGACCAAATATAATTCACGTCTCCATTTCCACTAGACATCTTTAAAACCATATACATTATGATTTATCTCAGTCCAAGCCTAATATACATAGCATCACCCCGACAATTCATTTTCCATAATACCATTGCTATATGAATCATAAATGAAATGAAATCGAAACCATTTATTAAACATTATGAACTAAGCAAGCATAACTTGCCTTGATACAGGTACGACGAAGCCATTACCAATCCCATCATCTTCATCTACAAGCTCTGCAGCCCCGACCAAGGCAATCCATGTACTCTCCAATCTCTCTCGCAGCACAACGGTTAACATCAACGATCACTTAACGCAACCTAATGCAATAACCAATTAACAATACGCTCGATAACAATCAACAACCGATATAACCGACCAATCAAGCTCAACGGTTCAACGATATCTCGATCATATACGGGATCAAACCATTACAATTCAAACAATACGAATACAATCCGCAATTCGATAATAAATAAATTCTAACAAGTGTCTCAACATTCTTGATTCCGACTTCAATCTTAATTTCGGATTAACACGGCTCATATTTGTAAATTCATTGGAATAAAATTACCGGTTATCATCACGAATAATCATATGCCAAAATTAACCATAATCCTTCCGAATTCCATAAAATCACGACATATATAACTCAAGAGTTCTTCAAAAACATGAATTAATACATAATCATGTTTGTAGCCAACAAAACGACGTAATCCGATGAGTTCTATCATCTAAACCATCATCTAATTCATAATCCAAGACATACATCATTTTGTTCCTCAATATACAATTCATAAAACCTCAAGAATCACAACAACACCATAACCATCATTATACGAAGAAGAACGTCAACTATAATATCAAAATCCAAATCAAAGAGAGAAGTTATCCAACATACCTCTTGAAGAAGAATCAAAAAGATCAACCACTTCCAAAAACATCAATAACTCCAAGCTACAAGCTTCAAATCAACTCATCAAGGTCTTAACCAAGGTATAAGGGTCGGAATTAGGATCAGGATTGGAGGGGAATGAAGTTTGGGAGATGTGTTTCCTCTCGTGAGGAAATGAAATACCGACCTTAGTTCTATAATCCGTCGAGCACTTTACGTACGTTAACGCCCATTATTAATGTACGTAAGCCCTCCTATGCTTAACGTATGTAGTGGCTTTCATACTTAACCATTTATGCTCCTGTCTGTTATCTTCAATATACCGAACACGTACACGTGACATACTGAATTCATATACTCATTCCGATAACATTATCTGACACACAATATCCTTAATTGCGATTGTAGACCAAGTACGACAATTACAGAAATACGCATACAGTATCTCCGACATCGAAAAACATATCAAGCATGTAATATCCTAGAATTAAATATAACCTCGATAGATATACTAGCACAACTTTCACAGTTCCCGAAATTATTTATCCATACTGTATCAATCCCACTCTGTACAGTACAACTCAGATAAAAAATTGCGAAAATCGTAGCAAAATTCTAGGATATTACATGACTGTCCTGGAGTGAAATCTGTGTGACGAATCAAGGGTGAGTCGGTTCGAGTATACTAATCCAATTAGCATATCTATAATGTGTGCTCCCACTAACCATTAGTGTTCGACATGCACTCTCCATGTCAAAGAACACGTCATACAAGTCTTCACATAAACTTAACGCTCGGTCAAGTTTCATCGACTTGCGAACGATTAAGTATTTGAGCTATATATCTTTCTAGTGCCGACCCCTTATCCAATAAGGAGTGGAATGTTTTGCTCTCAAATACACAGACTAGTTTATATATATATATATATATATTTATGAGTCAGGAACGCCAGTAACTACCAGTAAATAAAGAAACTCATTGCCTTATATTAATGATATACATAATAACAAGTACAATGCCCTCACTCACATCCTCTGAGTGGCATTCGAGGGCATAATCCTAACACTCTGAGGGTTCCATAGCCTCTGGTGAAGTTCCACGGTTAATCATATATGTATTGATGTGATGCTATGAGATTTAGTTATTCTGGAATATTAGTCTTGGATTGATGAGATGATGATTCCTTTTACTTTATTGTCGAGGAGTATTGTGATTCATATTCGATATACTTGCACTAGCTATTTGACGGCTAACCGCTTTATGGGGGAAATACTTTTCATGTATTTTAGGTTCTAGGAGAGCGGATAGGCATGTATCGGGTTGGCACGAAGATGATGGGAAAGTGTGATACTATGTCTTGTCTCCGGATATATTTTGTGTTTCCTCCATTTAGTGTTGTTGTACTAGAATGGTTTTTGAGTACTCGTGTACGGTTTTCGGTTTCCTTGATGTTCTGGCCTATGTTGCCGCGGTATTGATTTGTGATGTATTGTATTCGGATATATTCAATATGGTTTTAAATACCATTTTTATTGTCTTCTATTACATTGTACTTGGACCTTCTCGGTCAAATTTTATAGTTCCGCATAAGAATAGCCTTGTGGGTCACACGGAGGGGCTCACGGCGCTGTAATATACCCTGAATAACTTGGGGGTGTTAAAGAATATGGTATCAGAGCTTAGGTTTATGGATACCTATGCTGTCGGGCTTTTGGGTTGATTGAGTCATCATTTGTATACAATATCACTACTTTGCCATCATCACAGTGCGATCGGTACTTATAAGACCTCTTACCTCTTCTGGTGTTTCCTTAATCGCTTTGCTTCTAATTTGGTATTTTTGGGAATCGGTCACTTCGATGACGTGCGATTAAATTGTGCTTACGTGCCTTGTATATTCTTCAGAATGTCTACTGGTAGGGGACATGGACGAGGCCATGGTCGTGGACGCAGACGAGGACATGGCGCAGCCACTTCCCTCCGTTCCGTTGCGGGGTCAACCACCCCCAGCTTATCTAACTCAGTACATCCTAACACCGAAAGTCACCATGACTAGTCGACTGGCCAAGGGAACAACGTAGATGTTGGAGTTGCGAATGTCCTTCAACAATTGGCTAACCAGGTGACCATCTTGGCCCAAGCCATTCAGTCGAACAATCCAAACCCAACAACGGATGCTTTGCTTCAGAATGTGATCCGTATGCACCCTCCGCAGTTCAGCGATGCCACAAACCTGTTAGGTTGGGAGGATTGGCTAGTGGAGTTAGAGAAAGTCTTCGAAGCGGTTTATTGTCCAGAAGCGAGGAAGGTACCGATTTCTCAGTATTTCCTCACCAAGGAAGCCGCGACTTGGTGGAAAGTTATCAAGGCACAGGATCATGTTGCTATGTGGAGAGAGTTTAAAGAGCTACTCGAGGCCGAGTTTTGTCCTTGGCCAGTGCAAGAAGGCAGAATCCGAGCCGTTTTCGAGGGTAAGCCGCAGAACATTCCAGTTTCGCAGGCGATATTGGAGTACATCCAACAATTGATCCACGTGAAGAATCAAGTGCGAGATGAGCATGACAATATCCGTTACTTTGATATGCGGATGAATATGGATTTACGGTGGTACATGTCCGAGTTTGCTTGCACCACTTTGAAGGAATATCAGGACAGGGTTTTGGCCCATGGCATGTTAAGCCCCGACAATGATACCACCGAAGAACCGAAGAAGCAGAAGATCATTGTTAACTTATCTGGATCTAAAGGTGGCAACTTCCTGAGATATCAAACGACTAATCGTTCTTTCGGACAGTCATCATGTTCTGCTAGAGGAAAAAGGAGTTTTTTTCTGCTCCGGGCACCTCAACACGCCCGGTGACTTGTTTTAGTTGCGGTCGCCCAGGCCACATTAATCTGGAGTGCAATTTCCCACCTTTGAAGTGTCACACTTGCGGGCAGATGGGATATAGAGTAGCTTATTGTCCCGAACCAGATCAGACTTTGGACACTTGGGCTTCTGCCCCAGCGCCAGTAGATCAGGGTTTGAATCAGCGGCAATCATTTGGTCAGTCGTAGCAGAGTTAGGCAGAGGCCGGGGACGGAGTCAGAATGCTAGAGGGGGAGATTCTAGTGTCAGTTCGGCACACCCATGCGTCTATGAGATGCATCGAGCAGACAAACCCGATGAGGCGGTGTCCTCATATACCATTCATATCCTATCTCATCCAGTTCTTGTACTTTTTGATTCGGGTGCTACACATTCTTTCATCTCCTTGGAGTGTGTACGCCGTTTGAATATAACTTATATGACTGCTTGCGATCCTTTCATTGTGAAACTACCTAGCGGAGATAGAATTGTGGGAAATTGGGAGATTAGATATTTTTAGGTGAATATAGCCGGTATGGATTGGTTATCAAATTTTATTGTGGTTAATATGGAAGGCAAGGATGTGATCATCGGAGAGGATTGGCTTGACGGTCACCAAGCGATTATGAATTACCGTACTAAGGTTATCACTATGATGACAGAAGAAAGATCCGAGTACTCATTTTTGGGACGTAAGTCGGGCCAACCTAAGTTGCTTATCAGTACCATGAAGGCCGTAAAACTTTTGAATAAAGGTTGCACGGGCTATTGGTGTTATGCGTTGAAGGCGGAATGGAACGAAGTTGATTTCTCTTTGATTCCAGTTGTTAATGAGTATCCTGACGTTTCTCCGGACGACCTCCCGGGATTACCGCCGGATTGAGAGATAGAATTTGCTGTTGACTTAGAGCCGGACGCGGCGCCTTAGTATCGGATGGCACCTTTGACACATTTTTAGTGTAACTATCGCAAGTGCACGATATCGTATCAAGTAGTAAAGTGGACTTTTTGAGTCCGGTTTATCGATCCCACAAGGAAGTTTGGTTATAATTTGAATTATATACTATTAGTCTATTTTTATAGATACTAAGATGAGTGAAACACACAATTAAAAAGTTTGTTTTAGTAATTGCAAAGAAAATTCAATAATAGTTCTAATATTTTAAGGAAATAAAAATATTGCAATAATAATAGATTGTTTAAACGATAAAATGAAATAGTTGGGATTACAAACTTAGTTCGTCATTAGTTATAAAATATGTATAGGAAATCATAAGATGAATTTACTTATTATGTTGTGTAGATTCGATTTTCCTTAAAAAGACGGTTTCTCTTTCGAACTATAAAACGCCCCTTACATATTGAATCAATCCACTATATTTCTATGTTGATTGGCTTCAATACATAGCATTAGGATTTATGAAAATAACTCAAAGAATCATCTAAGGACTAGAGGTATATTTCTATCCCCTAGAACAAATTAGAGTGAAGATCATTTGATCTAATCAAACATATTTTCTTTCGAAACATATGAAGACCATAAATATCGTCATTTATTGGCCAAATAAATAAAGATTGTTAAAACAATGAAAATCACACACAATAATAAGTAATTCATAATAGATCTTTATACAAACTTAAATAACATGACTAACCTTGTTTATAATCCCAACTTAAGGAACTTAGCCCATAAAGGGTTTATTATACATGTTACAAGCTTTTGTGGTCATTATTAGTTGAATCAAGAGAAAGAATTGATCTTAACTCCCTTAGTAGATAAAGGAGATAGAAGCAATAAACTCTCTGAACAACATATGCTATACCACACTTACAAATATCACTCAAGAACACAAGTGTGTTCTTCACACAAAAAGAAAAGTTTACATCATCATCATCATCAACAGCACCTTAATCCCAACTATGTTGGGGTCGGTGGCATGAAGATTATAGTGTCGTTTAATTGTCTAAAATTAGTTAACACCATAACTCATGCAAATAACAAAGTGGCAAAGTTTTACGCCGGATGCCCTTCCTGTCGCAACCTTCATATGAAGGAGAAATAGAACGAAATTCCAAAACCGTCAACATCATAGGTTTTTCCATTTATATAGAAAATATCATGAGACGGCGATGAGTTTGAGATAATTGCTATTGTCATGTCACAATACGTGATTGATATTGTAAAATCAACACATACATCATGGAACATGACTCGAAAAAGAAAAGTTTACAAAAAATGGAAAATTATATGATGAATGATGAAGGATATAAGGGGTCTATTTATACACCTAAAGTCATCTAATAGCTCCAAAACTCCAGCATTATTACATTAGATCGGATCAATGCCAGCCATCCTCTCAATAATACACAAAAGTATAAAAATTAGACAAATCATAACAATTGCCAAGAGTTACTACGTAACATTCAGGAGTTACGGCCGTAACAAGGATGACTTACGGCCGTAACCCCTGAATGTTACGGCCGTAACTTGGCTTCGTAAATTTGATCACTGGATGCTTTGATAGTTACGTTTTCAGCCCAGAATTTCTCAGACTTTGCGTTTTTGCCCCAGATCTTCTTCGGATGATAACTTTTGATATATAACTCTGATTTTGAATCCGGAAAGACTGCCGAATTCATCTCGGAAAGCCCTACAACATGAATATATCAAAATTCAACAAAGAGAATATTTAATAAACATGTTATTTCTTGAGTAAATCAGTTATTTAACCCGATCATCATCCGATAAAAATAAAATATGGGTGAATTATGGGTGAATTTTATCGATACAAACCATGGATAAGTGTACAAAAATAACACTTATCACACCCCCAAACTTGAATTCTTGCTAGTCCCGAGCAAGACTCTTAATTAATCACACTCCAAAAATAAAAATAAAAAATAAGACACAAAACTAATAATAGATACAAAAATTAAAATATAAAAAGAGAAAAGGAGATCAAAATGCCATTAATACACAACAACCAGCTTATACAGTAGATATAAATGAATCAAGATTCAAAATAAATCTACAAATGATTTTGAAGTTAAAACACGGTTTTAGTATTGTAATTCCAAAATGTAAGGTTTCCCCCAATAGGTTGATTATTTCTTTCCCACTCGTGATAAACACGACTCCCTTCAATGGTTGCTCTCGATCACTCGTTTATTTTTCGACTCAATATGAAGAACAATTTTATTGGCGTCATCAAATATTGTGATTTTCACAAAATTGAGTGTATTGAAATTCAGCTGCTAATTAATTCAAATCTGCTCATAAACTACATCCCTTTTAGTGATAGCTTTCACACCGTTATTTGCTAACGTGTAGCTCTTTTCACTAACACAATTTCTATCTCATTATTTTTTTTCGTAAAAAGGTGATAGCTTTCACACCGTTATTTGATAACGTGTAGCACTTTTCACCAATTTTTCTGAAACGGCAGCTACGCACCAACAATGGTTAATTCTTTTATTTTTCGCAAAATTTAAGACTTCCAAAATTAGGCAGCTGTTGCTGCTCAACACTTCTCCTTTTCGTCATTTTTTTTGGCTCAAAAATTTTTTTGGAATATATAATTTTTTAACCGGTTAAAACGATTTTAGAAACTTGTATATAGCTAATTTATTGGTGTTATGACCAGATCTAGAAATCTCATAAATCAAAATACTATAAATATATATATATATATATATATATAAATTAAGGCAAATAACCAAATCAATCAAAACACACCAAAATTACAACACACCAAAATACTAAAACAAACCACCCCCAAACTTGAAAATAAAACTGTCCTCAGTTTTTTAAAAATAAAAATAAAATAAAATAAAAATCAATGCAGAAAAACAGAATACTCCCTGTTAAGAAAGTTGATGTCTGAGCTAACGCCTTTTAGAATCTGCAAGAGAATAAATATACGAGGCACACAACAAAATAAAATAAAATATACTCGTAAGTATAACACAATTTTTAAGATGCGCATCAAGAAAGTCCGAAGAGTCGCCTTACGCTGCCATCAAAGTTTTTATAAAAAAAACACACAATAAACATAACAGTAATAAAATAACAATACATAAATCGCGAATAGATGCGCGTCAAGAGATCAAGAAGAAACTCCTTAAGCTGCCACCATTTAGCACGATTATTACACACGACAGAAAGTAAAAATACAGGAGGTCCGACATGGGTTATCAAAGGGAGAGGAATGAATCCACTTTTCGTTTTCTCACGGTAAAATCTTCTACCCAGATAATTTTAGCTAGAGCTGGATCTGGTTGAGGAATAAATTCATTGAGTTTTTTGATTAGTTCATCTGGTGTTATTGCAACGACTATGATTCGTTTAGCACGCTCGGAAATAAAACCCTTTTCAGCAGAATAGTCGATGAAAGACTGTAAACCATCAAAGAAACCATTGACATTAAGCACACCTATTGGTTTTTGATGAACATTTAGCTGGGCTCTGGTAACCACATGAAAAAGTTCCTCAAGGGTGCCAAAACCACCGGGAAGGGTGATAAAGGCGCCAGAATTATTTATCATGTGAGTTATGCGATCTTGCATATATACAGATCTAAACTCATCTCCAATAGTTGACCCGGTGATTTTACTTTCAGCCAGAGGTTTTGGGATTATTCCCAACACTCTTACTCCTTCCATATAGGCAGAAGCAGCAGCTCGTCCCATTAATCCTAAACTTCCTCCTCCGTAAACTACATGAATGCATTTTTCTCCTAAGGTGCGACCCAAGTTATGGGCTGCTTCAGCAAAGCATGCCTCTTTTCCACAACTAGCTCCACCAAAAATGCAGACTGTGCTAAATTTTTTTGTTGAAGATGATGACTCCATTTTTGAAAAGAAAATTTTTTTTAGAGAGAAACAGAGAAAAGTGCAAGTTTGAGGGATGAATGAAAGAAACCAGTAGAAAGTTTATTTATAGAAGAAAAAGAAGGTAAAAATTGTTTAACAAGCTTGTGATTGCGTTTGATTGTGCTTCAACTACTCAATAGAATAATGAAAGCATTTATTGCGTATCACATTTTTTATTCAGAAAATCTCACCACACGACAAAAATAAAAGATACTTACGCGTATGTACAGTAGTTGTGATTGTGGCTCACATCTTCCTCTGATTTTACGTTCAGAAACGGCCTAAACGCCTTCTATGAGTCGGGGAGAAGCTTCCAATCCAATTTTCTTACAAATTGGCAAACAGGGTCTTTTAACGTCAGATTCCCAAGACGTTGTTCATATTCTGGTTGGAATTTATTCCACAAACATCGAATTCCATAATGTACGAGTCCACTAGGATGCGTGTCAAGAGAAATTTCGATATCATCTAAATTATCCTTATTCAGACCATCTTTAATGAACTAAATTTTATCTTCACTGTTTGTAGATGGAATTCCTAAAGATCGACATTTTAAATTACAGTTCCATCTAGCACATTTATAGCAAACGACTATCATCTTTGCTCGTAGTTTCTTGGCATATGAACTTTTTCCTAGCCCTGGTAAAAATCTAGTCGGTGTTTCTGTGAATTCACCCTCTATTCTTACTTTGGCTTCAATTATGAATCTTATGTCAAAAGGTATGCTTTTATTCATAAGCAACCTCATCCTTTCAAGCCTTGCCTTGTAAATTTTTAAAATTGCATTTTTGCTTAGAAAGGGAAATCTTTTTTCAATTTTATACAACGTTTCTTCCATGATAAAAAAATAAATAAAAAGACAATGAAAATAATTGAATAAAATATCTACAAATATCAGTTGTTGTGGGAAACTGAAAAATCCGACTTTAATAGTCACGGAGTACCGTTATCCGCCACTTGACCGGACAAACACAATTTAGTACTTAAGTTACAATGTCGAGAAATTTGTATCTATAAAAATAGTTTACAATGTAAGATTTCAAATATAACTTATACTTCCCCGGCAACGGCGCCAAAAACTTGACACGTTTTTAGTGTAACTATCGCAAGTGCACAATATCGTATCAAGTAGTAAAGTGGACTTTTTGAGTCCGGTTTATCGATCCCACAAGGAAGTTTGGTTATAATTTGAATTATACACTATTAGTCTATTTTTATAGATACTAAGATGAGTGAAACACACAATTAAAAAGTTTGGTTTAGTAATTGCAAAGAAAATGCAATAATAGTTCTAATATTTTAAGGAAATAAAAATATTTCAATAATAATAGATTGTTTAAACGATAAAATGAAATAGTTGGGATTACAAACTTAGTTCGTCATTAGTTATAAAAGATGTATAGGATATCATAACATGAATTTACTTATTATGTTGTGTAGATTCGATTTTCCTTAAAAAGACGGTTTCTCTTTCGAACTATAAAATGCCCCTTACATATTGAATCAATCCACTATATTTCTATGTTGATTGGCTTCAATACATAGCATTAGGATTTATGAAACTAACTCAAAGAATCATCTAAGGACTAGAGGTATATTTCTATCCTCTAGAACAACTTAGAGTGAAGATCATTTGATCTAATCAAACATATTTTCTTTCGAAACATATGAAGACCATAATTATCGTCATTTATTGGCCAAATAAATAAAGATTGTTAAAACAATGAAAATCACACACAATAATAAGTAATTCATAATAGATCTTTATACAAACTTAAATAACATGACTAACCTTGTTTATAATCCTAACTTAAGGAACTTAGCCCATAAAGGGTTTATTATACATGTTACAAGCTTTTGTGGTCATTATTAGTTGAATCAAGAGAAAGAATTGATCCTAACTCCCTTAGTAGATAAAGGAGATAGAAGCAATAAACTCTATGAACAACATATGCTATACCACACTTACAAATATCACTCAAGAACACAAGTGTGTTCTTCACACAAAAAGAAAAGTTTACAAAAAATGGAAAATTATATGATGAATGATGCATGATGAAGGATCTAAGGGGTCTATTTATACACCTAAAGTCATCTAATAGCTCCAAAACTCCAGCATTATTACATTAGATCGGTTCAATGCCAGCCATCCTCTCAATAATACACA
The DNA here is from genome assembly GCA_033398695.1 of Orobanche coerulescens. Classification (NCBI taxonomy): domain Eukaryota; kingdom Viridiplantae; phylum Streptophyta; class Magnoliopsida; order Lamiales; family Orobanchaceae; genus Orobanche; species Orobanche coerulescens. Next base: position 187,456,015 of record CM065801.1, read on the forward strand.
AAAAGTATAAAAAATTAGACAAATCATAACAATTTGTCAAGAGTTACGGCCGTAACATTCAGGAGTTACGGCTGTAACAAGGATGACTTACGGCCGTAAGCCCTGAATGTTACGGCCGTAACTTGGCTTCGTAAATTTGCTCACTGGATGCTTTGATAGTTACGTTTCAAAGACAGCAATTTCTCGACTTTGCGTTTTGCCCTGCATCTTCTTCGGATGATAACTTTTGATATATAACTCTGATTTTGAATCCGGAAAGACTGCCGAATTCATCTCGGAAATCCCTAAAACATGAATTTATCAAAATTCAACAAAGAGAATATTTAATAAACATGTTATTTCTTGAGTAAATCAGTTATTTAATCCGATCATCATCCGATAAAAATATTATAAAAAAAACTAATTAATTAAAAGCAAAAAAACGAGTAGACTAGCTCAATTATGGGTGAATTGTATCGATACAAACCATGGATAAGTGTACAAAAATGACACTTATCGACCTTCCGAGATGCAAGAATTCAAGAGTTGGGAGAACTTCTGGAGAAAGGGTACATCAGACCGAGCGCTTCTCCATGGGGTGCGCCTGTTCTTTTTGTGAGGAAGAAGGATGGTTCACTACGTTTATGCATTGACTATCGTGAGCTAAACAAAGTGACCATCAAGAACAAGTATCCTTGCCTCGTATAGATGATTTATTTGATCAGTTACATGGAGCCGCAGTATTCTAAAAAATTGATTTGAGAGCAGGATACTATCAGCTCCGGGTGAAAGAGTCCAATGTCCCGAAGACTGCATTTCAGACGAGGTACGGACATTATGAATTTGTGGTCATGCCTTTGGATTGACTAATGCACCAGCAGTATTCATGCAATTAATGAACAAGATATTTATCGAGTACCTCGATAGATGTGTAGTCGTCTTTATTGACGACATCTTGATTTATTCTCGGGATAAGGAGGAGCATGCCCGACACTTGCGTTTGATACTAGATATTTTGAGAGCCAAACACCTCTATGCAAAATTCTCGAACTGTGCGTTCTGGTTGGGAGAGGTTATGTTTCTCGGCCATGTGATTTCGGCCGAAGGGGTTCATATAGACCCACAAAATATTGAGGCACTGCAAGAGTGGGCACCGCCTAAAATGTTAAAGAAGTTTGTAGCTTTTTGGGTCTTGCTGGGTATTACCGTTGGTTTGTCGAGGGGTTCTAGAAACTCACTCGGCCGCTTACGAAATTAATCCAGAAGACAGAAAGTTTGTTTGGACGATTGAGAGACAGAGAGCTTCGATGAGCTAAAGAGACGTTTGACCTCAACACCGATTTTAGCTTTACCACGGGGTAGTGAAGGATTTGTAGTTTATAGCGACGCTTTAAGACAAGGGCTTGGATGTGTACTTATGCAGCATGATAAGACGATAGCTTTTGCGTCACGATAGTTGAAGCCATATGAGATGAACTATCCTACTCACGATTTGGAGTTGGCCGCAATTGTCTTCGCACTTAAGATTTGGCGGCATTATTTGTATGGCTCTCCGTGTTGGATTTATACTGATCACAAGAGTTTGAAGTATATTTTCAGTCAGAAAGAGTTGAATATGAGGTAGAGACGTTGGTTGGAATTGATCAATGATTACGATTTGGAAATTCTACACCATCCGGGAAAGGCTAATGTCGTCGCGGACGCCCTGAGCCGCAAATCGGCATCGCTTCAGATGCTCGAGGTTCTTACATCCCAGATGAAGATTCGTCAGGATTTAATCGAGCAAGGAATAGAAGTTTGGCTTCAAAGAGTGCAAGGACAGTTGTGCACTCTTGAAATTACTTCGTCCTTAGTCGACGACATAAAAGGGAAACAGTGGAGTGACCCGATTATCTCTCAACTGCAGGAAGATGTAATTAAAGGAAAAGCCCCTGGTTTTATGGTCCATGAGGATAGTATTATGAGATTTCAAGGCAGACTTTGTGTTTCGAATGATCTAGAATTGAGACAGATAATTGTCCGAGAATCTCATGCTACGCCTTACTCAATCCATCATAGAACGAGTAAGATGTACAAGGACTTGAAGCGAAATTTTTGGTGGAATAATATGAAGAAAGATGTCACGGAGTTTGTACTACGGTGCTCGACATGTCAACAAGTCAATATTGAACAAGGACGACCGACAGAGTTGTTGAAGCCGCTTCCCATTCCCGAGTGGAAGTGGGAAGACATCTCTATGGACTTTATCAGTGGGATGCCGAGAACTAGAGCCGGAATGAATATGATTTGGGTAATCGTCGATCGGTTGACCAAGTCTGCACACTTCCTAGGTATTAAGGATACTTGGGGACCAGAGAGATTGGCTCGAACTTTTATAGCTGATATCGTGAGGTTGCATGGTGCCCCTAATACCATTGTTTCCGATAGAGATGGTCGTTTCGTATCGCATTTTTGGCAAGCCGTTCATCAGGCTTTGGGTACTGAGTTGAGATTGAGCACGTTTTTTCATCCTCAGTCAGACGTTGGAGGATATGTTGCGGGCTTGTGCCCTAGACTGGAGTAATGATTGGGAGCTTCACTTGCTATTGATCGAGTTTGCCCTCAATAATAGTTGGCATGCGTCGATCAAAATGGCGCCGTTTGAGGCACTTTATGGTAGGCAGTGTAGATCGCCATTATGTTGGGACGAGGCCTCGGAGCTAGTCGGAACGGAACCGGATACGTTGATGGAACTAATGAGAAGATTTCTATTATCCGGGACCGGTTGTTGGCTGCCCAGAGCCGTCAGAAATCTTATGCTGATACTCGTCATCGACCTATAGAATTCAAAATGGGATACCATGTTCGACTCAAGGTGTCGCCGACCAGAGGAGTTTACCGCTTGGGGGAAAAAGGGGAAACTTAGTCCGAGGTATATCGGACCTTTTGAGATTTTGGACAGGGTTGGAGATTTAGCTTATCGCTTGGCGTTGCCTCCAGCTTTGAGTCACGTATATAGTATTTTTCATGTGTCTCAGTTGAGAAAGTACGTGCCGGATCCGAGTCATGTTATCGATTATAGCGATATTGATGTAGCCGAGGATGTTACCTTTTCGTAGAGGCCAGTGAAGATCCTTGAATATTGTGAGAAGCAACTACGGCACAAAACCATTCTGTTGGTTAAAGTGCAACGGTCGAGACATGGAGTCGAGAAGGCGACTTGGGATATGGAAGAGAAAATGCGATCAGAGTACCTCGGACTTTTTATTTCTTAAGTTTTGGGATGAAACTTCTTTTTAGAGGGGGAGAATGTAATACCCATACTTCTTATTGACTGTTTGACCTTGCTGTTCTTCCTATTTTGTCGCTATGTAAACTCTTTGTGATGTTGTCGATGTTGATTTAGAGTTTCATACCTTGTTTGGATCATGATCATGTTGTTTAGAAATTTCGGAAGTGTTCTTGGTCAGGGAGATAGCGCATGCTAGGCCTAAGCTAACGCATGCTAATTCTGCTTGAGTAGCGCATGCTAGCTTTGAGCCTTAGCGCGCGCTAACGCTCCAGACTTGTCAGAGGCAGTAGCTAATTCTACTCTCTGGACTAGCAGTTAGCGCACGCTATTCGTGGTCAGTAACGCGCGCTAACATCGTCCGTAGTGCACACTAACGAGCTGAGTCGGCAGAGGCAGTGAGGTATTCAGACTTTATGGACTAGCAGGTAATGCATGCTAGGCAGCAGCTAGCACACATTAAAAGGTGTTGCGTAGCGCGCGCTAATGCCCAGTCGTAGCACAGACTATCGGAGTTGGGCAGTGAACTGGAACTTTGGCAGGACAACAGTTAGCGCACGCTAAGGTGTGGTAGCGCGCGCTAACGCCTCAGGGCAGAAGCCACTGGACTACCGGGTGAGCCCGCTAGCGCACGCTAGCCCCGATTCTTAGCGCGCGCTAGCCTGGGATTTTATATAAGGGGCAGTCAACCCCTAGAATCGTCATTTTTCCATCTTTTTCATATTTCCGACCAGGAGAGCTCGGGAGAGGCGATTTGGGGTGATTTGAGGCGTTCCTTCTTCAGATATCATCATCCATGGTTGGATAACAAAGATTTCACAACATTTAATCCTTTTCCATCTTCCAAATCAAGGTAATAATCCTTAAAACCCTAATTTGGGAATTTTGGGGATTTTTTTAGATTCGTCCAATTTTTCCATTTTGGAGCTTGAGAACCTTGAGATTATGATGTATCTACCCCGTACCTATGTTTCCCCTACGATTATATGAATTGTTTTGTATCTTGTTCGGACGTGAGAGGGTTTGGGTGATTTTCCAACCTTTAGATGTTTACCCTTGTAGTTTCGTGAATCGTATACGGGTTTCGGGAGTTTCTTCGTGTGAGTTGAGTATGGATTATTGATTATCATGTTCCTTGGGAATCGTTTAGGTGCTGGAAGTGCATTATTCGACCTACCGAACTTATACTCTTTTCCTTCCGATTTCTCGATGTCTCAAAGGCAAGTATTTGTTTATGATTGTACGTTCTCGACTTTGAAAGCAATATATATGATTGGCATGATTATTTATATCCACTTTAGGACTCATGTGATTCCGCGGATATTTTGGGTTAACCACTCTAGGACGGACTGATGGGTCCTCTGAGGGTTCCGTAGCCTCTGGTGCGGTTCCATAGTTAATCATGTATGTATTGATGTGATGCTATGAGATTTAGTTATTCCTGAATACTAGTCTTGGATTGATCAGATGATGATTACTTTTACTTAGGAGTATTGTGTTTCATATTCGATATACTTTCACTATCTATTCGACGGCTAACCCCTTTATGGGGGAAATACTTTTCATGTATTTCAGGTTCCAGGAAAGCGGATAGGCATGTATCGGGTCGGCATAAAGATGATGGGCAAGTGTGATACTATGTCTTGTCTCCAGTTATATTTTGTGTTTCCTCCATTCAGTGTTGTTGTACTGGAATGGTTTTTGAGTACTCGTGTACGGTTTTCGGTTTCCTTGATGTTCCGGCCTGTGTTGCCGCGGTATTGATTTGTGATGTATTGTATTCGGATGTATTGAATATGGTTTTGAATACCATTTTATTTTCTTCCATTACATTGTACTTGGACCTTCTCAGTTAAATTTTATAGTTCCGCGTAAGAATATCCTTGTGGGTCCAACGGTGGGGCTCACAGTGCTGTAATATACCCTGAATAACTGGGGGTGTACAAAGAGAAGATATATACTCAGTCAATAAGAACAACACATCATCAGCTCAAGATCTTCGTGTTCAAGCTGCTGTTCTAATCCGGATACTTTACCATTTTACCTTGGGTAAAAACCTAGTTCTGTGTGAACTAACGAATCTATTCCGACCTGTGTGGGATGAATAGGACGAAACTTTGGAACTGTGTGTGAAGAAGCAAGTCAAGTGAAAGCTTTGACCAATCTGTGTAAATGGTTGAAAGCGACAGTCTTTGTATCAATCTGTGTGAATGATACAAGGATAGGTTTGATTATAGACATGTAGTTGTGTACGTAGTGTTTATAAGAAACATTTTCACTCATGTATGGCGGACCAGTGGACGTAGAGGGATTTACCTCGAACCATTTTAAATATCGTGTCATTTACCTTCATCACTTATTGTTTTCATCACTGTGATTATTTTATAAGTATACATTACATACCCTGTACGCACCAAGCAAACAGGAGAAAACCTAGTTGCTGTATTTTCATCAACTTATTTTAACAAGACTTCCGCTACGCACTCTAATTTGTAAATCGTACAGCTTGTTGCTTAAACACTTTCCAAGCTGTATTCTGTATACTTAGTGGCCAACAAGTGGTATCCGAGCGGTTGATTCTAAAAAGAATAAGCTGTATTTTTAACCAAATCAGATCCTAAAGTCACTTATTTTTGAAAACTTCTTTATCTTTCCTAATCTTAGACATGGATACCTCACTCATTAATGAGGTACCAATGTTTTCTATTAACGAGTTTGGTGACTGGAGAATTAGGATGTAGGCTCATCTTGCCGCCATGCATGAAGAGATGATTTATGTCATCCAAGAAGGCCCCATAAAAATCATGAAGGTGAATCCTGCCCTAAGGATTGAAGGCCAAGCTCATGCCGAGATGCTCGAGAAAGAGCACGAATAATGGACCACAGATGATCGGAAATGCGCCAACCTCGACAATGTAGCTAAGAATGCGCTATATGTCACTCTTGACAAAGGCACGTTCTCAAAGGTAAAGAGCTGTAAGACAGCCAAAGAAATCTAGAAAAAACTCAAGATGATTTGCGATGGAACTGCGCTCTCAAAGGAAAACAAGATTTAAAAACTAACTTAGCAATTCGAATCTTTCGAAATGAAACCAACTGAAATTCTTGAGGAACCTGACCTCAGAGTTACTGGTATTGTTGGTGAACTTGAAGCATTGGATAAAATTTATACTCAAAAGGAGAAGAACTTAAAAATTTTCAGATCTGTCCCTGCTCGATGGGACATTAAAACCACAGCTATGCGTGTGTCATGTAATCTTAATGACATTTCTATGTTTGACCTCTTCTCTGACCTCAAAGCATTTGAGTATGATATTGATAGGAGAGAGAATGCCGAAGAATCACCTACTAAAACTACAGCATTAGCCGCTGTATCCAATCGGCGACCCAGCATGCCCAGCACATCAAAGTCTGCCGCCCACAAGAATGATGACAGTGACGACGATATCCTGTCACAAGATGAAATGGCGCTTATCATGCAAAAATTCAAGAAATTCATCAAACAGTCTGGAAAGACTCCCTACAGGCCCAAGCCTGTTCATAAGGTAAGTACCGAATCTTCCTCTGGTGACGCTAACCTCTGTTACAATTGCAAGAAACCAGGACATTATGCAAATAAATGTCCTCACCCTAAAGTTCAGAAGTTGCCAGAAGCCGAGCAACAAGAAAAGGATGAAAGAAGACGTGCTTGGAAAAATAAGCAAAAGGCCCTGATCAGCGAATCAGAAGACTCCCTCGCACCATCAAAGTCCGAAGAATGTCTTCAGGCGGTCACTGACATTGACTCGTCTGATGATGAATTCGAAGATAAAGCCTATATGTGCTTTATGGCCAAAGACATACCGGAAGATGAAGATAGCGATGATGAGGTAAGCTCAACCTCAATTACTCCTGTAAATGCATCTCATAACTTTGAAAATATGATGAATGAATTTAAAAACATTCAAAAGGCCAATGAGACATTGAAAAATGAAAACATATAGCTCCAAATTTCTAACTTAGAGCTGATGGAAGAAAACGACTTGCTGAAAGTAAATTACAAAAATATGTTTGTCGATTGTGAAAACAGCAAAGTCGATCACGAAAAACTCATGGAGAGCAATCATCAACTTTCTCATGAACTAAATGAGGCCAAGTCTCATAGTGAAAGCAAGACAAATGATTTCGTTCTGCTCGAAACCAAAATAAAAACTCTCGAGAAACGAGAAGGAGAACTTGAAACCATCGTGAAATCTTTCGAAAAATCATCTAAAAGAATGAAAGATATTCTAAGCACCGGGCAACATGCTCATGGTTAAAATGGCATAGGATACAACTCATTCTCCAATAAAGGGAAAACTAGTACTGTGTTCGTCAGGGGTGTGGAAACCATTGCTGTATCGGAAGAAATCCCGAGTCCTGTGAAGGCATCTATTGCACCGCGAACAACAAAGGCTGTCATTATGCCACCACAGTCATATTACAGACAGTGGAATACTCAGCCATCCAGACCTATAAGGTGTAACTAAAAGCATGCTCCCCGAGCATATCAACAACGCCAACAGCTGTTCAGCAAAAAAGTTGTACCCAAATATCAAAGGCCCGCACGACAGTAGTCCCAACAGTACAGCGCGCCTAGATATTAGATACAGGAGCCTCGTTATCCATCAAGAAAGCAGGTCGCCGCACAGTATCAGCAATAGCTTTGGGAATCCAACTGGAAACCCAGAAGGCAAGCTGTAAGGCCGAAGAAAATGGCTCCACCTCTAAGACGGCATTCATACTGGATTAATAATAATAACCCTGAATTTTACATGAATAATAATTATCAAGGTTACAGTGACGTGCCTGCCCCACGTAGATACTGCAAGAACGGACCTAAAGTAACCTATAACAAGCTAATTGCTGTCAGGCAAATCTGGGTACCTAAAGGCACTAACATCCATGGACCCAACATTCAAAGGGGACCTAAATCTACTTAATTTCTTTGCCTACAGAACATCTAGTACTTCGACAGCGGGTGTTCTCGGTGCATGACAGGAGATAAAAGCAAGCTGTCAGATTATGTAGAAGGTCCCGGTCTAAAAGTGCGCTTCGGTGATAAATCAAAAGGAAGAACAAGAGGGAAAGGAACCTTGCTTGTAGGAAAATTCAAAGTCACCAATGTAGCCTATGTTGAAGGCTTACAGTATAATCTACTTAGTATTAGCCAGTTTTGTGACAAACAGTTCTCGGTGAAATTCTCTATAGACCACTGTAGAGTCAAGAACATCTTGACCAAATAAGTTGTGCTCACAGGAAGCAGATCAGGTAATATGTATATTGCTGACTGGATGCCTACGAGCTCTACAATTCCTTGTTTTGTGGCCAAAGGCACTACAGATCTAAGCTGGCTATGGCACAATAGGATGTCTCACGTCAACTTCAAGATGATCAACAAGCTCGCTAGACAGGAAATGGTCAGAGGTTTGCCCAATGTGTCATTCCACAAAGACAGCGTCTGTGGACCCTGTCAAAAAGGCAAGCAAATCAAGACCACCCTGAAAAGCAAATCCTACCTTTCCACTCACAGAGTTCTAGAAATGCTACACATGGATCTCTACGGTCCTGTAGACCCGGTAAGTTTGGGAGGTAAGAAATACTGTCTCGTTGTTGTTGATGATTTTTCCAGGTATGCTTGGACAATCTTCCTGAGCAAGAAGAAGGAAACTATATCTAAGCTACCCGAGCACCTGAGAAAGCTTCAAAATGAGAAAAGGGTTGAGTATCGTGTCCATTCATTCCAATAGAGGTACTGAATATACTAACTGCTTTATAGAGCAATACTGTTCGGAAAATGGGGTACAACACGAATACTCAACTGCCCGAACACCTCAACAAAACGGTGTTGCCGAGCGAAAGAATAGGACACTCAAAGAAGCAACAAGGACCATGATTGCCGCAAGCAAGTTGCCACAGCATTTCTGGGGTGAAGCTACCAATACAGCGTGCTATACACAAAACCACTGTATCACCAACAAACATCACAACAAAACAGCATATGAGGTATGGAACAATAAAACTCCATTAGTTTCGTACTTTCACATATTCGGATGCAGACGTTATGCTTTGAACAACGGGAGGGATCAACTTAGAACCTTCGATGAGAAGTCGGATGAAGGGATATTTGTAGGATATTCCTCTGTCAGCAAAGCTTAGAGGATCTTCATTAAACGGAAGCTGACAATTGAGGAATTAGTACATGTAGTGTTCGACGAACCTCAACATGATCCTAGAAGAGTAGAAGATGTTACTCAGTATATCCAACAACTCACCATTAATGATCCTCCAACTCCTATAGAGCCTGTCGTTGACTTAGAAATCAACCCCGCAGCTATAAGAACAGAAGTAGATGAAGCTGATGTTGTACAAGCTGAAGCTGAATCTATAGCAACTCAAGATACAGTACGGGATGCCGAATTAGAACCCGACAGAAGATGGTTGAGAGATAACCCACAGGAATTGATCATAGGAAACATTGATGCTGGACTAACTACCCGTAGGATAATTCAGAGTACACAAGGAAATGTACTATGTGTGTAAGAAGAACCCGAATCTAAGATATCTCCATTTCCTGTATGGAAGTCTCAAGCTGAACTTAGAAGACTCAATATGTGCACTATCGCTGTATTCTTAGCTCAATCCGAACCTGTTTCTACCAAAGAAGCTCTAGACAACTCTCAGTGGATTACATCTATGGAAGAAGAGCTAAATGGTTTCGAAAGAAACAACATATGGTATCTAGTACCCCGACCTGAGCATCAAGCCATAATTGGAACAAAATGGGTATTTAGAAACAAGAAGGATGTGAATGGACTTGTTATCAGAAACAAATCCCGTCTAGTCGCACAAGGGTACAGACAGGAAGAAGGCATAGACTACGATGAAACATTTACCCCTGTTGCCAGAATGGAAGCCATTAGGATATTTCTAGCCTTTGCCGCCCATAAGAGCTTTATTGTATATCAAATGGACATCAAGAGCACATGGAGACCTTGCCGAAGAAGTCTATGTTGAACAAACACCAGGGTTTGTCAACACAGAAGGCGGAGACCTTGTATACAGGCTACAGAAAGCATTGTATGGACTTAAGCAAGCACCTAGAGCATGATCTGAGACCCTGTTCATATACTTTACCAATAATGGATTCGAGAAAGGTGCTGTGGACAAGACCCTATTTAAGATACAAGAAGGTGATGAGCTCCTGATGGTTCAAATATACGTAGATGATATTATATTTGGTTCAACTAACCCTGCTCTATGTCAAAGGTTCTCACATATCATGCAAAGTAAATTCGAAATGAGTATGATGGGAGAACTTAGTTATTTCCTAGGATTGCAGGTAAAGCAGTTGCCTACAGGAATCTTCATCAACCTGGAAAAGTACAACAAGGAGCTTCTCAACAAATTTGGGATGAACAACTCCAAATCATCGTCAATCCCCATGAGCACTTCTGTGCAAATTAGTGCTGACGAAGTTGGAAAGCCGGTTGATCAATAACTCTACAGGAAGCTTATTGGCTCACTCCTGTACCTAACAGCTAGCAGGCCCAATATCCAATTTGCTGTAGGAGTGTGTGCTCGGTATCAAGTAGCACCAAAAGAATCACACTTCACAACAGCCAAACGAATCCTGAAGTACGTCAAAGGAACAGTCAATGTAGGACTATGGTATCCTAAAAAAGACATATTCGATTTGGTTAGATACAGCGACTCGGATCTCATAGGTTGCAAGCTAGATAGGAAGAGTACAAGCGGTACTTGTCACTTTCTTGGACCTAGACTTGTGTCTTGGTTCAGTAAGAAGCAATTGGAAAACTCACTTTCCACCGCTGAATCAGAATATTATGCTGCTGGTAGTTGCTATATGCAGATCCTTTGGATGCAACAACAGCTGTCAGATTATGGAATCACTGTCAAGGAAACACCGATCATGTGCGATAGCATGAGTGAAATTGCAATAACGCACAATCCTGTATTGCACTCGCGTACTAAGCACATTCATATGAAGCATCACTTCATTCGGAATCATGTTAGGAACATGGATGTTTGGCTCGAGAAAGTTCATACATATATCCTGTTAGCTGACATCTTTACCAAGCCTCTCAGCACAGCCATATTTTGTATGCTTCGACAAGAATTGGGGATTCTACAGCCCGACTCCCTATAAGTTTTAATGCTTTTACTCAACAATTTAGGAGGAATGCTATAAGACCCAAGAATACAGTATCGACCATTAATTATCTGTACACTCACACAATCCGATAGCACTGTAGGAATAAAGAGACATGAAATCATCCTACAGCTGACGTGTGCAATAACTAAGGGGGAATACAGTATAACCCATGAATACAGTATTAATCCAAAAATTTCTGTAAGAATTGAATCCCGTGTGTATCTTTTAAGGGGGAACACTGTATTTTCTCGGATACAGCATATACTGAGGGAAATCAATTAATATTATACTAATGTCTTATTTATTTTAAAACCGTTTTGAGTCTACGTGCCCTGTTTTAAAATCAAATGTCTTTGCATTTAATGCTTTACACGACACCTGGACTACTTTATATCAAACGCCGCGATTTTTCAAATTAATTAATAAATTCAAACCGCCATTTCGGGCAATACGGGAAGTCGAAATTTCAGATGTGGGACTAGTTATCATTTAAAAATCGGATAGATAAGATGTACCAGTTACGCTCAATTCATCATGTTCGTTTATTTAAAAACGATGGTTCCCATCCTTTAAATCTGACCGTCCACTGTCTGAAAACCCTAATCTTCCCCAGCCCACTATAAAAGGACTGATTTTTGTTCCCTTCGACTCTTTACGCCTTCTACAAATTAAACGAGTTATCTGAGCAAACAACCTACAGTGTTTACTGCATATTTCTGCATTTTCTTTGCACTTTCTCTTCAAGAATCACTATGGCATCATCACAGACCTCTTCTCCATCTCTTAAGAAGACCGCCACCGACGGGCGAATCTTCGCCAGATCTGTAGTGGTAGAGCGTGTTCCTGCTGAAGTTGAGGACGTTGAATCTATGGAGTTAATCGTCTCAAGGATTCATCAACATGGCCTTTCTCGCCTTGGAAGCTACACCACTGAACTCTACGATGAGCAAATGGTCGAGGAGTTCTACCTTGACGCCTCTGTTCGTTTCTTCTCCCTAGCAAGAGGAGGAAACGTTTCTGACATCACTGCCACCGTCCGCAGAGCCGAGATCCACGATGACCAGGACTTATTGCAGAATATTTACAGGCTGCCCTCATATGGCCTGTCTATGGAAGAACTTGAGACTTTTGGGTCTCAGGAAATCCTCACCGCATACTGGGGATTATTCACTGGCTCTGCATCGAACGTGAATGTTCATGCCTCATGCCAAGAAAGGTTTCTGCTTGCCATTCGTTAATTTACATGATTTTTGTAGCTGTGTGGTTGAGAACAGGACTGGAGCTTTTGAGATGTGCACCAATCTTAGATTCAGAATGATGGTCGCCATCATGTCTGGAGAAAAGGTTATTTGGTGCAGATTGTTCTAAAAAGACTGTAGGAAGAGGCATCTAAGCCTGCTACACAGAAGAAATCCTTTGGTCTGATTCTCAAATATATCTTGACCAAATACGGTGTTCTGCAATCAAAAGAGGCTAAGAAGATCAATCAGCACAAATACATTGGAGGAAGGAAGCCCTCCGTATTTAACAAAGACAGTCTAATTGGGTCAAGGCCATTTGTTCGGAACATGATCCTGTCTGCTGATCCCAGGGACAACACTTTGAAGTCCGGGAGTGAGGAGACTTCAAAGAAGAGGAAGAGATCTCACAGCAAAACTGACCTTGCTGGTGAGAAGCCGAAAAGGAAGCTAAGGATGCTTTCCAAAGTCAAGACTGCAGAGATTACATCGATCTCTGTGGATGCCCCTTCAACGGCACAACCCGCTGTATCAAACCCTCAGGGCGCAACCCCTATGGAAGAGATAGATGCTAATGTTCAAATGGTAGATCCTGAGTCTTTGGCGGCAACGACAGATGAACAGTTATCTGCCAACATTGAAGTCTCTAGCGAAGACGGCTGCCCCTTTGGAGCCAACAGCCACATCTCCTGTACGGGAACCCACACACATAAGGGATCCATCTCCCCTTAGGGTACCAACCCCTGTACGGAATCCCTCTCCACTACAGGCTCCCACACCTATAGAGGAACCCATGCCTACAGTAGCCCCATGTACTGTACGCAGCCCCTCTCCCGACACTATATCAACAAAACTCTGTTGTGAGTTCAAATTGAAGAAGCCTATGAACGCTTTGAATGGAAATCCTACAGGGTCGCTCCTTACGACACTTTGTACAACTGGAGCGAGTGGAGAGAAGAATAATTATTTGTTCTGGAGGTAACTGATTCCCAGAACATTGAAGTCCTAATTCAATGGGACAACCTATGTTGCAAGGAGCTGATTTCGATCTATTTCATGGATAAAGCTGATGCTCGAATGAAAGGAAAATCAATATCCAAGGAAACTATGCCTGTTAGTCCGAAAATAGACCACGACTCATATGACGACGATGCCTTTCAGGCCGGTCCGAGAATGAGCCGTGGGGAAACCTAAGAACAGGAGTTTTCACGGATGCAACAACAACAGGGAGAAAGGACCTCCCGCCAACATCAGTCCCTTCCCAAACAGCAAGAAACTACCAACGAACAGGAGGAATCAGTCCCTCCTGTCACCGAAGAACCAATAGTTTCTCAACAGGCACCCGAGCCTGTCGCCGCTCAACAAGACGATCAAGCTCGCGCCATCCCGAAAGAGGAATCAGTCCCTATGCAGGAGCAGGCTGACGCTGAGAGACAGCAGGAGGAATCAGTCTCTCCTCTACCTTTGTCTACAGAAACCCATCCGGAATAGGAGGAATCAGTCCCCCCAGCCACCGAGACCAATGAGATCGAACAACCAACAACTGCAACAGCACTTGATGCCCCTGCATCTCCAACAGCAGCATCCAATGACGGTTTCCTACCCGAGGATGAACCGCAACGACCGCGCACCCATGTGGTCATCCGACAGCTCAATGGAGCTGATGAAGAAAAGCCAAACTCTCTCAGATCGGAATCAAGGCACGAGCAACTTCATGCTCTCAGTCGCCAAACTGTCTTCCTACAGGATGCTGTGAATGCTCTGCACAATGTTAAGAAGGAGATCAACTGGTTGCACGAGACTGCTATTGATGAAATGACGGGTGTAAAAAGAGAAATCTCCAAAGTGGAAGAAGCCTTCCGCATTTTTCCCACCGTTTTAAGGCAAGCTCTCAATCAACTCCAACAGCGCGAGGAGCAGATTCTCTTGGAAGAACAAGCAAAGCTCCGCGTATCTGAAGCCAAAACTGTATCTGCCCTATAGGAAAAAGGCTCCCAGTTTAGAGGACATGATCAAAAGGTAGATGATATGTCGTGGGTGCTTCAATCCCTAGTTAACAAAATGTCAAGCATGGAGACCAAACAGGATAATGTGATGCAGATCCTGGAACGCCTTAATACAAAGGTCTCTTGTCTTGATGAGACCAAAAAGGGGAAAGAAGCCAGAGAATCTAGAAGACAATGGAGATTAGAAAAAGAGAAGGAATTTGAAGCTGTACTAGAAGACAGCGTCAGCGCTGCAATCAACCTACTGGCCGCTCCTGCACAAACATACAGGGTATCTGGTTCTTGCCCTGAGTTTCACGACCCCAACTTCCTATGGAAAAATAATGTGCGAAAGCCATCAGAGATTTGTCTGCCGTCGAACCGCCAACCTAGAACTGATGAAGTGAAGCAATGGAGGAAAAAATGAACTGATGAGGTATTTTGTCAAGCTCATCAGGGAGTCCACCATCTTCAACAAATGCCGGACATTGGCAGAAGCTGGTAAAGAATTTGCTAAAATGCTAGAAACAGGAATGCTCCCTCTACAGATTTTAATGAAGTCAAGGCACCGGAAAGGAGATCGGCTCACTCACCCGGATGACTGGATTCTTGCCTTCGACCAATTCAATGAAGGAAGAGCGATCTATTTAGATCGAGGCAAGGATTCATTGGAACACTGGTGGAGAGGAACTGAAAATGATCCCGACAGAAGACCTTGGAGACATGCTCACTACAGGAGTTAGCAAGTAGGATCCATTTCAGCAAATTTTAGAAACAGCATAAAAATTCTATATCTTTATTTTTGTTTTCCTTGTAATATTTGCCCAATATCAATAAAATCTATTATTGTTTTGAAAGATTACAACTCGTGATCTACTAATGTGTTACTGTGTGATTACAAAATTAATTTATTTGCTGCAATCTAAACAAGTAAAAACTTCTATAGTACAAAGTTGTAAGAACTTATCTGCAAATAGTTCATAGGTTAAGTTGTATTTAACACTAGACTACCCTGTAAGATTTTGCCTGCGCGCCAATCATAAGTTTAAGCTGTAATACACTTCCCTGTTGGATGCTATCATCTTAGAACTTGCCTGCGAGCAGTTCACATTTCTTTTATGCTGAAGGCCAGAACATTCGGCAGAAGATCAAGAAGAAAGCCTCTCAAATCAAAGTATGGAAGCTGTCCTAAAACATTCATACAACATCGTTCCATACAACAGCCCTAAGATATCCTACAACGTGGAACCTACAGCTACAGCAATATAAACGCAACATGTTGGATACAGTAAAGTGTTGAGATCTTCAACACTTATTCAACAGGACTGAAGACCGTTGGAACAGAATCTACATTACTCGCTAAAGTCAAGCCCCGTTTGAAAAGAAGTATTTAAATGCTGAATGAATAAAATATTTAAATACCAGCCGACAAAGATCTTCAGACAAGGAGCAAAATTCGGATCTTGTATTTTGCAAGTCAAACAACACGGAATGGAATCTCTGCTCAACGGATCTATTCTCAACGGATCTATTTCCAAAGGCTATATATACCCCGAAGTTTGAAGATCAGAAAACACAACAAGAACAACGAGATATATACGAACGATATACAAATGATCAAACGACTGAATATTCACTATCGTCAGATCAAGCTTACAAGAGCAAGTATATTTCTTCAAGTATCAATTCATATCTGAAGATAAGAAATATACTCAGTCAACAAGAACAACACATCATCAGCTCAAGATCCTCATGTTCAAGTTGTTGTTCTAACCCGATTACTTTACCATTTTACCTTGAGTAAAAACCTAGTTCTGTGAACTAACGAAGCTATTCCGACCTGCGTGGGATGAATAGGATGAAGCTTTGGAACTGTGTGTGAAGAAGCAAGTCAAGTGAAAGCTTTGACCAATCTGTGTGAATGGTTGAAAGCGACAGTCTTTGTATCAATCTGTGTGAACGATACAAGGATAGGTTTGATTATAGACACGTAAAAAATTATGAAAATATGTCTCTTGATTGCGAAAACAGAAAAGTCACCTACGAAAAACTCATGGAAAGCAATCATCAACTTGCAAAGGATCTAAACGAGGCAAGGTCTCATAATGAATGCGAGACAAATGATTATGCTTTACTCGAAGCTAAAGTAAAAACTATCGAGCAACGAGAAGGAGAGACCATCCTGGAAATCATTTGAAAAATCTTCTAGACGAATGGAAGAAATGATAAGCACTGGGCAGTATGCTCACGATAAGCATGGCTTAGGATATGACTCATTCTCCCATAAGGAAAAATCTAGTACGGTATTCGTCAGGAGAGTGGAACCCATTCATGTACCTGAAGAAATCCCATGTCGTGCAAAGGTTATAGATGCCCCTCCTCGTACATCGAAGGCTGCAGTTCCGCCTCCAAGTTCATATCACAGACAGCGAAAACCTCAGCCTCCCAGACCTATAAAGCGTAATCAACAGCATGTTCCCCGAGCATATCAAAAGCGCCAGTATCCACTCAGAAAGAAGGCTGTCTCTAAATATCAAAGACAAGCACCGCAGTACTATCAACTGTACAGTGCGCCTAAATATTGGATAGAAGAGCCCTGTTATCCATATAAAAAGCAGGTCGCCGCGCAGTATCAACAACAACTCTGGGAATCTAACTAGAGACCTAGAAGGCAAGCTGTAAGGATGAAGAAAATGGCTCCGCCTCCAAGACGGCAATCGTACTGGAATAATAACCCTAGATTTTACATCATATTAATCAAGGTTACAGCGACTACGTGCCTGTCCCACGTAGACATCGCAATAATAGACCAAAGATAACCTACAACAAACCAATTGTTGTCAGGCAAATTTGGGTACCAAAAAGCACTAACATGCATGGACCCAACTATCAAAGGGGACATAAAACTACTTAAATTCATTACTTACAGGATATCAAAGAAAAGTACATATGGTATTTTGACATTGGATGTTCTCGGCACATGAAAGAAGATATCAGTAAGCTGTCAGATTATGTAGAAGGTTACGGTTCAAAGGTGCGTTTCGGTGACAAGTCCAAAGGAAGAACAAGAGGGAAAGGAACCCTGCTTATAGGTAAGTTCAGAGTCATCGACGTAGCATATTTTGAAAGCTTACAGTACAACCTACTTAGTATTGGCCACTTCTATGACAAACATTTCTCAGTCAAATTCTATGTAGACCGCTGTAGGGTGATGGACATCAAAACCAAGGAAATCGTCCTCATGGGAAGCAGATCAGGTAATATGTATATCCCGGTGCCTCTATACTGAGGACTATCATCAGATTGCGGAGCCAATCCACAAAGTTAGGTCTATTTAGGGTGTTCTTTTCGAGTAGAATTGCGAGCGGGTTCATTGTCATATTGAGAGTTATGTCTGCATTAAGTACGACAGATTAATTAGTGACTCGTTCAATTATGATCTGAGTATAGAATTAAGGTCTTTTCTATTCTTTAACCCAGCTCCCACTATTTTTATCGAATAACACACTCCCATATGAAATCCGGAAGTATCGTTCGCTCTACTTCATAGTGGTGATCGAGTTCTTTATAAATCTTAATAGTGGGCAACCGAACAGGTTTCTAGTCTATTAATTTTCATAAAGTGGTGTCCAACATCAAACCATCTAATGGATGATTCGATCTTTTTCCCCCCTTGTTCACTCCCCTCAACCTATACAGTTTCTATGGTTTGTGAACAAGTTAAGTTTATACCATCGATGCAAATCAGTTTCACAATTGAATCTTATCCGGCAACCGAACAGGTTTCTATGGATAATTTTTGCTCCAACCGAAGGCATCCAATGCGCTCTCGGTAATTTATCCATCCTTGCCGAACGACTACCCCGATAACTCGGAAGCATAGCACATCCGGTTTGGATTTCAATTTCCCGAAAGGTCGATGGAGGGAAGGAAAACCTTGAAACCTTTTAAACATAATAATTTGTCGTGGGAGAATTTTCGCGATTAATATTACACTTTGCACATTAATTCATTTAAGCGCGTTTGTGCATTCATACCATATGAATAAACATTCACAACCTAGTTGCTACCAACATGTAGTTCATGGAACATTCCTAGAATCAAAAATTCCATAATCTAATTACAAGTCTTTGGTCTTGAATCTTCGTCTTCTCGAACGGATCTTCCTCCGGTATTCGTCATTACATATAAATTTTACATTGAAAAATTCCATCCTAGATACAAATATTTCTAGTAAAATAAATAGGCTCAAAACGGCCTTTACTGTAATATCCGGAATTTCTACTACTATTGTTTAATGTTATTTTATCTGAGTTATATTGTACATCATGGAATCTGTACAGTATGGATAAAATAATTGAAGGACTGAGACATCTGTATTAAGTGTAATTGTCGTACTTGGTCGATAATTGCATTTGAGGATATTGGGTCTCGTATGAGAATGTTATTGGGATAAGTATATGTATTCGGTATGCCTTATGTTCATATTCTGTATGTCGAGATGTTTGACAAGAATAGCTGAAAATGGCTAAGTATAGCCTTATTAGTGCACGCTGATATTCAAGCATAGCGCACGCTGTCGTGCGGGTTTAGCGCATGCTAAAGGCAAAGGACAGCGCACGCTAGTGCAGAACAGATCAGAGGGAATCTACGTGTGGACCCGGCTACTTTCGGCGCACCTTCCGATAAGGTGAACGGATGTTTGCTACGAAGGATTAGCGCATGCTAAGCATGAGGCTTAGCCTACGCTAATGGTAGCTAGGACAAAAGAGAATCTTTGCTTTGTCCGGTGCTTTCGGCATGTGGACCCATCTTCGGAGTATGCAGACAAATGAGTCAACTATGAGTAGCGCACGCTATGATTGGACAGTTGCGTATGCTAAATAGAGGCATTTACGTACGCTATTGCATGGGCATTGCGTACGTAAATCATTGTACGAAGTAAGGCAGTTGCCTCTGACTTCGATAGCGCACGCTATCAAGGAAGGATAGCGCACGCTAAATACCAGTTTTAGTGCACGCTAGTAATGTACAGTATATATATGTGCAGTTGGCCATTATTCTTCATTTTCGTCCATTCCTTCCTTGCAACCGATAGAGAGAGTTCTTAGAGAGATGTTTGAGGTTCCAAACACTGGATTATGGTGGAGTTAATCGTCCATAACATCATTTGAAACTTGGAAGTGATTGAGAATGGATTTAACCTTGAGAATCAATCCATTCTTTCAATAAGGTAATTACTCTTCACTTTGGATTTCGTTTTAGATTGTATGTGATCTTATTGAGTTGATAATCATCATGTATATGAGTTGATAAACATGATTATGAGATGAATTACCGAGTTATGTTGATGTTGTTGTTGATATTCGGGTTTTTGAAGTTGTTATTGTTGATTTCTTCTTATGATGATGAACTTGGTGGTGAGTATGATTCTTGGGGTTTCATGATGTTTTTATTGAGGAAGAAGATGCATATGTATATATATGACTTGGATTATGAGTTGGATGATTATTTATATGTTAAAGGATACCGGATTATGTTGTGTGATGACTATGAATATCGTTTCGAATAACTTAGTGTTCTTGAAGGACTTTTGATAAATAGAATATAGCAAGACGATTGAATGTTGATTTATGATTGATTAATGGTATATACCATGCGAGTATGATAATGAGGTTTAACCTGGAAAGATTGTGATTGATCTTGGAGTACGATTTCCTTTACATTCGTATCCATAATCGCAAGGTGTTAAGTCAATACTTGTAAGGCATGCAATTATATAACATTAGCGCATGCTAGCTGAAATGGATAACGCACGCTAACGGAGATAACTTAGCACACGCTATGGTACATGATTAACGTGCGCTAAGTGGTCAGGCAGTGTAGTATATCTTATCGTGGTTATGAATTCATGCTGGTTTGAGTTGGATTGTTCAGACTATGTTTTACCGAGATATTGTAGAACCGTTGGGTTTGTTGATTGGTTATATTGGTTGTTGATTATTATCGAATGTGTGTTAATCGATTATTTTAATAGGTTGAGATTATTGATCGGTGATTAGAACCATGCTTTGCGGTCATGTTTGAGAATGTTCGTAGATTGCTTTGGACGGGACTGAGGGACTAGTTATTACTTGCACAGTTTATAATATTTAATGAATGGTTTCGATTTCATTCATTTATAATTCGTATAGTAATAATTACATTTGTGAACACTGGAGATTTGGGATTGTACGTTGTTTTCGGATTTTGGGAATTTAAATCATAATGTATATGATTTACTTTTGTTATTGGTATACTTGGGTATCAAGGATACATTGTGATAAAGAGGGAGATATGAATTATCTACAGTCCGTGAGATTTTGGACCGTCGAATATTGAGGATAATGGTTGGTGATGGTTTAGACATCGATATTGCTCTTGAAGGACTCGGGGCAAGTACTCTAATCATTTTTATCATTTTGTGTCAGTCATATTTGTTAGGAGTATGCCCTCAAATGCCACTCAAAGGATGTTGAGTGAGGGCATTGTACTTGTAATTATCTAAATCATTAATATAAGGCAATGGATGTTTCTTTATTTACTGGTAGTTACTGACATTCCTAACTCATAAATATACATATAGAAACTAGTCCGTGTATTTTAGAGCAAAACGGTCCACTCCTTATTGGATAAGGGGCTCAGCACTGGAAAGGTTTATAGCTCAAATACTTAATCGTTCGCAAGTCGATGTAACTTGACTGGGCGTTAAGTTTATGTGAAGACTTGTATCACGTGTTCTTTGACATGGAGAGTGCCTATCGAACACTAATGGTTAGTGGGAGCACACGTTATAGGTATGCTAATTGGATTAGTATACTCGAACCAACTCACCCTCGATTCGTCTCACGGATTTCACTCCGGGACAGTCAATGACGGAATCGAAAGGTTGTGATAGGTATTCGTGAACCTTCGACTTGAGGATTTAGTAGGGATGTGCTTGTGACGTCATGATTTTCATTAGAGTAGTTCGACCCTGTAAACCGAAAGGCGGGGGTCAACCTCGACGTGCATCTTGACGGGCAAGTAGCAGGTCCTACTGAATACCAAGATAGAATTCTTTCTCCCATTAGTGAGCGGGTTACATGTCCTTTGCGGTTATTGGTAGATGAGATCATAAGTCTTTGGCCAAAGCATTGGAGCTAGTTGTATTGGATACATGAGAGCTCGATGATCTCGATTTGCATTAACGCATGCAGAGCGTCAAGTATAGATAGGTTTTGACTGACCGTGACCCTATAACTTGAACGGGACATTTGAAAGAAGGGTTTATACGTTTACTGGTATTCACGTCAGAATGGTTCTTGAATGATACCATCATTCGTTCTCAGTTGGGGTATAGTGTAGGCCGCCAGGCTAGCTAGGTGGTGCTACTACTCTTTGGTTCCTCCCATTGCTGACTGAGACGAACCTGTAATACCCGGTTGAAATTCATGTCATTTCAAATCTCCTCATTGTTCAAATTGTGTTTTGTTGGGCGAACCCTCGTAATCATTGCTTGGAACCACTGTTTTGGGGTTTCCGTACTTCCATTTCGTGTTATTGTTTCCCAGATATTGAGTCCTATTGCTTTTATTCTCTTCCCGGGTCATTTTTCTTCATTTTAGGACCCAAGGGGGGTGTGGGCCGCGGCACAAGGAGTGTGCGCCGCGGCACACACATTTTCCAGTTTTTGGCCGAGCAGCCTGTACTGTGTGCCGCGGCACATGCCGGCGGGGCCGCGGCACACTGCCGAGTCACTGCCGCGGCACACCCGTCCGGGCCGCGGCACACTCGTGTTGCATTTTTCGGCCAAACCCCGTATGTACCTTGTGCCGCGGCACACTGCCGAGCCCTGGGAGCAGTTTTTGGGCCTGTGCCGCGGCACACTTCGGCTGGGTCGTGGCACACAGGGCAGTCAACCCTATAATTACGTTTTTCTTTAGCAAAATCAGATCATTTCCCCATTTTTTCTTCTACCTACGAGAGAGAGAGCTTGAGGGGAGGAACTTTTCATCATCCATCACTTAAGGGTTTGATTTCCTTCATTTCCTTTCGATCGTGAAGCCCGTATAATCGATCTAACGCGTATTCTTCGGATCATAGTGCTTGGATCTTCAAGAGGTAGTTTCTTCAACATCTTGGATTTCGATTTTATATTGAGTAATGATGTTTTGGATGTTAAGATCATGTTGTATGAAGTCATATACGCATGATTATGGGCATGTTTGATTAATCATTGGATTATTGAGGGATTATTCAAGAACAGTTTGAATATTGTGTTGGATTTTGGTGTTTTTCGTATATTCGTCCGATTTATCCGATTTGAAGCATGATAACCTTGAGATTATGATGTATCTATACCATATGCATGCTTTTCCTATGATTTTATGGATTTGATTGTGCCGTTTTCGGAATTTTGGGAGTTTGAGCGATTTTCCAACCTCTAGTTGTTTATCCGTGTATTTTCATGAAATCGTAGATGGGGTTCGGGAATTTCGTCATGTAATTTGAGTATGGATAATTGATTATCATATTCCTTGCGAATCGTTTAGGTGCCGGAAGCGCGTTCTTGGACCTACCGAACCCATACCGTTTTTCCGTTCGATTTCTCGATGTCTCAAAGGCAAGTATATATTTATGATTGTACGTTCTCGACTTTGAAAGTAAAATATATTAATGGCATGATTATTTATATCCACTCTGGGGCGGGCCTACGGGTCCCCTGAGGGTTTCGTAGCCTCTGGTGCGATTTCACGGATGATATGAACGAACCACTCTGGGACGGACCGACGGGTCCTCTGAGGGTTCCGTAGCCTCTGGTGCGGTTCCACGGTATTCATATATATATATATATTGATGTGATGCTATGAGATTTAGTTATTCCGGAATACTAGTCTTGAATTGATGAATTGACGGTTACATTTACTTTATTGTCGAGGAGTATTGTGTTTCATACTTGATATATTTGCACTAGCTATTCGACGGCTAACCCCTTTATGGGGGAAATACTTTTTATGTATTTCAGGTTCCAGGAGAGCGGACAGGCAGGTATCGGGTCGGCATGAAGATGGTGGGCAAGTGTGATACTGTGTCTTTCCTCCCGTTATGTTTTGAGTTTTCCGTTCAGTGTTGTTGTACTGGAATGGTTATTGAATACTCGAGTATTGTTTTCTATTTTTCTTGATGTTCCGGCCTGTGTTTGCCGAGGTATTGATTTTTGTTGTGATGTCTTTGGATACATTGGTTATGTTTTGAATACCCTTTGTATTATTCTTCATTCCACTGTATGTAGTCCTTCTCGTTCAAAATCTATAGTTCCGCGTATGTTTAGCCTTGTAGGTCCCACAGAGGGGCTTACGGCGCTGTAATATTCCATGAATAACTTGGGGGTGTTACAAAATATGGTATCGGAGGTTAGGTCTATGGATACCTAGGCTGTCGGTCTTTTGGGTCGAATGAGTCGTCATTTGTCCACAGTATCACTACTCTGCCATCATCACAGTGCGACCGGTACTTGTAAGACCTCTTACTCTTCTGGTGTTTCCTTATTCGTTATGCTTCTTTTTATTGGTATTCTTGAGAATCGATCACCTTAATGACGTGCGATTGAACTGTACTTACGTGCCTTATGTGTTCTTCAGTATGTCAGCTGGTAGGGGCCGTGGCCGTGGTCGTGGCCGTGGACGAGGCAGGTGGGCGCGCCGTTTCCATCGGGCTTGCGGGGTCGACCAACCCCAGTTTGTCGAACTCGGTGCATCCTGACACCGAAAGTCAGCACGGCCAGTCAAACGGCCAGGGGAACAACGCGGACGTTGGAGTTGCGAATGTACTTCAACAATTGGCTACTCAGATGACCATTTTAGCCCAAACTGTTCAGCTGAATAATCCGAACCCAAACACGGATGCCTTGCTTCATAATGTAATCCGTATGCACCCTCCACAGTTTGGCGGTGCCACAGACCCGTTAGGCTGGGAAGATTGGCTAGCGGAATTGGAAAAGATTTTCGAGGCGGTTGATTGCCCTGAAGTGAGGAAAGTACCGATTGCTCAGTATTTCCTCACTAAGGAGGCCGCTACCTGGTGGAAGGTCATCAAGCCACAGGATCGTATTGCCATGTGGGATGAATTTAAGGAGCTTTTGGAGGCCGAGTTTTGTCCTTGGCCAGTGCGAGAGGGCCGAATCCGAGCCTTTTTCGAGACTAAACCACAAGATATTCCCGTTTCGCAGGCGATCGTGGAGTACAACCAACAATTGATCCATGTGAAGGATCAAGTGCGTAACGATCGTGATAAGATCTGTTATTTTGATATGCGGATGAATTTGGACTTACAGCGGTACATGGCCGGATTTGCTTGTACCACACTGAAAGAGTATCAGGACAGAGCTTTAGCCCATGATATGTTGAGCCCCGACAACGATACCTTTGAAGAACCGAAGAAGCAGAAAGTCGCGGGAAATTTTTCTGGCTCTAAGGGTGGCAACTTTCAGAGGTCATAGACGACTAATCGTTCTGCCGGACAGTCGTCACGTTCTAATAAAGGAAAGAGGGCTTACCGTCCTACTTCGGGTACCACAAATCGCACGGTGACTTGCTATAATTGTGGCCGTCCAGGCCACGTTAATTCGGAATGCAACTTTCCACCATTGAAGTGTCACACGTGCGGACAGATGGGACATGGAGCGGCTTATTGTTCCGAGCCGAATCAGACTTTGGACACTCGGGCTTGTGCCCCAACACCACTTGATCAAGGTATAAATCAGCGACAATATTTTGGTCAACCTCAGCAGAATTTCGGCAGGGGCCGGGGACGGGGTCAGAAAGCTGGAGGGGGGAACTCTAGCGTCGGTTCGGTATACCCACGGGTTTATGAGATGCGTCGAACAGACGAACCCGACGCGGCGGTGGCTTCAGGTACCATTCATATTTTATCTTATCCAGTCCGTGTACTTTTTGATATGGGTGCTACACATTCTTTTATTTCTTTGGAGTGTGTACGCCGTTTGAATATAACTTGTTTGGCTGCTTGCAATCCCTTCATCGTGAAACTGCCTAGCGGGAATAGAATTGTGGGGAACTGGGAGATTAGAGATTTTCCGGTGATTATATCCGGTATGGAATGGTTGTCGAATTTGATTGTAGTTGATATGGAAGGCGAGGACGTGATCCTCGGCGAGGATTGGCTTGATAGTCACCAAGTGATTATGAATTACCGTACCAAGGTTATCACCATGATGACTATAGACGGATCTGAGTACTCATTTTTGGGATGTAAGTCGGGCCAATCCAAGTTACATATCAGTGCCATGAAGGCCGTAAAACTTTTGAATAAAGGTTGTACGGGCTATTGGTGTTATGCCTTGAAAATGGAAGGAAATGAAGTCGATTTCTCTTCGATTCCGGTTGTTAATGAGTATCCCGATGTTTTTCCGGATGACCTCCCGGGATTTTCGCCAGATCGAGAGATAGAATTTACCGTGGACTTAGAGCCATATGCGGCTTCGATTGCTAAAGCACCTTATCGGATGGCACCTTCCGAGATGCAGGAATTGAAGACTTAGTTGGGAGAACTTCTGGAAAAAGGGTACATCAGACCGAGCGCTTCGCCTTGGGGCGCGCCTGTCCTTTTCGTGAGAAAGAAGGATGATTCACTACATTTGTGCATCGACTACCGTGAGCTGAACAAAGTAACCATCAAGAACAAATATCCTTTGCCTCGTATAGACGATTTATTTGATCAATTGCAAGGGGCTGCGGTTTTTTCAAAGATTGATTTAAGATTCGGGTATTATCAACTCAGGGTGAGGGAGTCCGACATTCCGAAGACGGCGTTTCGGACGAGATATGGGCATTATGAATTTGTGGTTATGCCTTTTGGGTTGACTAATGCGCCGGCAGTATTCATGCAGTTAATGAATAAGATATTCATCGAGTACCTTGACCGATGTGTAGTCGTCTTTATTAACGACATCTTGATCTATTCTCGAGATAAGGAGGAACATGCCCGACACTTGCGTTTGATTTTGGGCATTTTGAGAACCGAGCACCTCTATGCAAAATTCTCGAAATGTGAATTTTGGTTGGAAGAAGTTATGTTTCTCGGCCATGTGATTTCGGTTGAAGGGGTTCGTGTAGACCCACAGAAGATTGAGGCAGTGCTATATTGGGCACCGCCTAAAAATGTTAAGGAAGTTCGTAGCTTTTTGGGCCTTGCTGGGTATTACCATCGGTTTGTCGAGGGGTTCTCGAAACTCGCTCGGCCGCTTACGAAATTACTCCAGAAGACCGAAAAATTTATTTGGACGGATGAGAGACAACAGAGCTTCGATGAACTGAAGAGACGATTGACTTCAGCGCCGATTTTAACTTTACCACATGGTAGCGAGGGCTTTGCAGTTTATAGTGACACTTCGGGTCAAGGCCTGGGCTGTGTACTTATGCAGCATGATAAGACGATAGCTTTTGCGTCACGACAATTAAAGCCTTATGAGATGAATTATCCTACTCACGATTTAGAGTTGGCCGCAATTGTCTTCGCACTCAAGATTTGGCGGCATTATTTGTATGGTTCACCGTGTCGGATTTATACCGATCACAAGAGCCTGAAGTATATTTTCAGTCAGAAGGAGCTGAATATGAGGCAGAGACGTTGGTTAGAGTTGATAAAGGATTATGATTTGGAAATTCTTTACCACCCCGGAAAAGCCAATGTCGTGGCGGATGCTTTGAGCCGCAAATCGGCATCTCTTCAAATGCTTGAGGTTCTTACATCGCAGACAAAAATTCGTCAGGATTTAATTGAGCAAGGGATAGAAGTTTGGCTTCAACGAGTACAGGGACAGTTGTGTACCCTCGAAATTACTTCGTCCTTGGTTGACGATATCAAATGGAAGCAGTGGAGTGACCCGATGATTTTCCAACTGAAGGAAGATGTAATTAAAGGAAAAGCTCCTGGCTTTATGTTTCACGAGGATAGTATTTTGAGATTTCAGGGCAGACTTTGTGTTCCGAACGATTTAGAGTTGAGGCAGAGAATTCTCCGAGAAGCTCATGCTACGCCTTACTCAATCCACCCCGGGACGAGTAAGATGTACAAAGATTTGAAGCGCAATTTTTGGTGGAATAACATGAAGAAGGATGTTACGGAGTTTGTACTATGGTGCTTGACGTGTCAACAAGTCAAGATCGAACATCAACGACCAGCGGGGTTGTTGAAACCGCTTCCCATTCCCGAGTGGAAGTGGGAAGACATCTCTATGGATTTCATCACTGGCATGCCAAGAACTCGGGCCAGAATGAATATGATTTGGGTAATTGTCGATCGGTTGACCAAGTCTGCACACTTCTTGGGTATTAAGGATACTTGGGGACCGGATAGACTGGCTCGAACCTTTATTACTGAGATCGTGAGGTTACACGGTGCCCCCAAGACCATTGTTTCTGATCGAGACGGCCGTTTCGTATCGCATTTTTGGCAGGCCGTTCATTAGGCTCTGGGTACTGAGTTGAGATTGAGCACTTCCTTTCATCCTCAGTCGTACGGTCAGACGGAGAGGACGATTCAGACGTTGGAAGATATGTTGCGGGCTTGTGCCTTAGATTGGAGTAATGATTGGGGGCTTCACTTACCGTTGATCGAGTTTGCTTACAATAATAGTTGGCATGCGTCGATCAAAATGGCACCCTTCGAGGCACTCTATGGTAGGCGATGTAGGTCGCCATTATGTTGGGACGAGGCTTCTGAGCTAGTTGGGACGGAGCCGGATATGTTGATGGAGACTAAGGAAAATATTTTTATTATCCGGGACCGATTGTCGGCCGCCTGCAGTCGCGAAATCTTATCCGATACTCGTCGTCGACCCTTGGAGTTTGAGGTGGGGGATCATGTCTTGCTCAAGGTGTCGCCGACCAGAGGAGTTTTCTGCTTCGGGAAAAAGGGGGAACTTAGTCCGAGGTATATCGGACCCTTCAAGATTTTGGACAGAGTTGGAGATTTAGCTTATCGCTTGGCGTTGCCTCCAGCTTTGAGTCACGTCCACAGTGTTTTTCATGTGTCTCGGTTGAGAAAGTACGTATCGGATCCGAGCCACATTATTGACTACAGTGAGATTGACGTAGTCGAGGATATTACCTTTCCGGAGAAACCCGTGAAGATCCTTGAGCGTCGCGAGAAACAACTTCGGCATAAGACCATTCCACTGGTTAAAGTGCAATGGTTGAGGCATGGAGTCGAGGAGGCGACTTGGGAGACGGAAGAGAAGATGCGGGTGGAATACCCCGAACTATTTATTTCTTAAGTTTCGGGACGAAACTTCTTTTTAGAGGAGGAGAATGTAATACCCGGTTGAAATTCATGTCATTTCAAATCTCCTCATTGTTCAAATTGTGTTTTGTTGGGCAAATCCTCGTAATCATTGCTTACAACCACTGTTTTGGGGTTTCCGTACTTCCATCTCGTGTTATTGTTTCCCAGATCTTGAGTCCTATTGCTTTTATTCTCTTCCCGGGTCATTTTTCTTCATTTTAGGACCCAAGGGGGGTGTGGGCCGCGGCCCAAGGAGTGTGCGCCGCGGCACACACATTTTCCAGTTTTTGGCCGAGCAGCATGTACTGTGTGCCACAGCACATGCCGGCGGGGACGGGGCACACTGCCGAGTCACTGCCGCGGCACACCCGTCCGGGCCGCGGCACACTCGTGTTGCATTTTTCGGCCAAACCCCGTCTGTACCTTGTGCCGCGGCACATGTCGGCCGGGCCGCGGCACACTGCGGAGCCCTGGGAGTAGTTTTTGGGCCTGTGCCGCGGTACACTTCGGCTGGGCCGCGGCACACAGGGCAGTCAACCCTATAATTACGTTTTTCTTCAGCAAAATCAGATCATTTACCCATTTTTTCTTCTACCTGCGAGAGAGAGAGCTTGAGGGGAGGAACTTTTCATCATCCATCACTTAAGGGTTTAATTTCCTTCATTTCCTTTCGATCATGAAGCCCGGATAGTCGAGCTAACGCGTATTCTTCGGATCATAGTGCTTGGATCTTCAAGAGATAATTTCTTCAATATCTTGGATTTCGATTTTATATTGAGTAATGATGTTTTGGATGTTAAGATCATGTTGTATGAAGTGATATACGCATGATTATGGGCATGTTTGATTAATCATTGGATTATTGAAGGATTATTCAAGAACACTTTGAATATTGTGTTAGATTTTGGGGTTTTTCGTAGATTCGTCCGATTTATGTGATTTGAAGCTTTAGAACCTTGAGATTATGATGTATCTATACCGTATGCATGCATTTCCTATGATTTTACGGATTTGATTGTGCCGTTTTCGGAATTTTGGGAGTTTGAGCAATTTTCCAACCTCTAGTTATTTATCCGTGTATTTTCATGAAATCGTAGACGGGGTTCGGGAATTTCTTCGTGTAATTTGAGTATGGATAATTGATTATCATATTCCTTGCGAATCGTTTAGGTGCCGGAAGCGCGTTCTTGGACCTACTGAACTCATATCATTTTTCCGTTCGATTTCTCGATGTCTCAAAGGCAAGTATATATTTATGATTGTACGTTCTCGACTTTGAAAGTAAAATATATTAATGGCATGATTATTTATATCCACTCTGGGGCGGGCCGACGGGTCCCCTGAGGGTTTCGTAGCCTCTGGTGCGATTCCATGGATGATATGAACGAACCACTCTGGGACGGACCGACGGGTCCTCTGAGGGTTCCGTAGCCTTTGGTGCGGTTCCACGGTATTCATATATATATATATATTGCTGTGATGCTATGAGATTTAGTTATTCCGGAATATTAGTCTTGAATTGATGAATTGACGGTTACATTTACTTTATTGTCGAGGAGTATTGTGTTTCATACTTGATATATTTGCACTAGCTATTCGACGGCTAACCCCTTTATGGGGGAAATACTTTTTATGTATTTCAGGTTCCAGGAGAGCGGACAGGCAGGTATCGGGTCGGCATGAAGATGGTGGGAAAGTGTGATACTGTGTCTTTTCTCCGGTTATGTTTGAGTTTTCCATTCAGTGTTGTTGTACTGGAATGGTTATTGAATACTTGAGTATTGTTTTCCATTTTCCTTGATGTTCCGGCCTGTGTTTGCCGAGGTATTGATTTGTGTTGTGATGTCTTTGGATACATTGGTTATGTTTTGAATACCCTTTGTATTATTCTTCATTCCACTGTATGTAGTCCTTCTCGGTCAAAATCTATAGTTTCGCGTATGTTTAGCCTTGTAGGTCCCACGGAGGGGCTTACGGCGCTGTAATATTCCCTGAATAACTTGGGGGTGTTACAGAACCTACCGAGTCGCGCAATAGGATTGACAACGGAATGTACCAAGCTAATTCTCTCATTATGAATATTAGATATTGGATATCTAAATTTAGGACATTGGATGTTTAAATCGATTTATCGGATAAATTGATTTACGGCTTAATGAATTAAATATATCACTGGGTGATTAATTTAATTCATGAATATAATTATTTCTTGGAGAAATTAATTATGTTATTTTGTATTTGATATGTTTAATTAATTATATTAATTAATCAATACAAATACATCGGAACAGAATCGTAGTTTATCTGTTTGGACTCACGGGAGTCCGAAACGAACCGAACTCGTCCGTTTTTCATAGTAGCTGCCCCCCCTTTTATTTCCACTCACTTTCCTCTTGTCTTGTTGCTTTCATTTTATATGAAAGAACATGACATTGTGGGGTTTAAAATCATGTGGCATGATTTGTATTATTGAAGTGAGAGTTGAATAAAGGGAAGAAGACATCTCATAACACAAGCACCTTTTGATTCCTTGTGTGAAATCATACCTGAGTTGTATTGGAGAGAGAGAGAAAGAATTTTGAGTTCATTTCATAACTCTTTAGTCTTCTTCTTCCTTTCTTCATTTTGTTCTTGATAGTTCTTAGAGAAAAATCAAGAATTCAAAGAGAGATTGTGAGTTAAACACTTAGAGTGTTATAATCAATAGCTTCATCACCTATCTCTAGCCTTATCCTTGGAGGATAGCAAGGTGTTTTAATTCCGTTCATTTTTCCGGCGTGTGGCAAGTAGACATGCGGTGCTTTCGGCGTTGGATCGTTCAAGTGCTTGCAGTGCTTCGGATCGTAGAGAATTCAACTAAAGCTTGGGGAATAGCTCAAGAGAAGGAATCCATCTAATCAACGGACTACAAGGGTGAGTTTTTATATCTCTTGTGAATTCGTTTTGATATTCGTATATACGTAGCTCGATCGATCCTCGTAGGGATTCAGATCGAATTAATTTTCGTTTTACCGCTTCCGCTGGGCCTTCGTTTTAGGCACCGAATCACAATAGTGGTATCGGAGCGTAGGTCTTGTGATCGTATATACGATATTGGCATTTGGAATGCTCGATTAGATTGTGAATGATTTGGAATCATTTTAGTCATAATCGTGGTACATGTTTTACGTTCTTTGTAGTTATATTTTTCGTAAGTTTATTTCTAAATATAAATCTTAAATTTCTAGGAAATATGATTTATATTGAAGATATGAATGTTGAAAAATATTGATATTGGATATCCGGTCGAAAATCGAGCTCCGAATCGTCGTCGGACGACTTTTCGGACAAAAGGCAGGAAGCTGCCAGGGTGACTCGGCCGTGTCTGGTGACACAGGCCGTGTCCGGCAGTCTGGCCAGGCCACTGCCAGGCAGACCCGACCGTGTCAGGAGACACGGGCTGTGCCTGGCCGGCAGCTACCGAGCGTGACTCGGTCATGCCAGGCCTGTATGCCGGAAGGCTGCCGAGGGTGACTCGGCCATGGCAGGCCATTTTAGCCTGGCTCGATTTTTTTCGTGTATTCATGAAAATTAATCTCCCGCATGTTAAATTGGATTTAATACGATTAAAATGATTTATGGTATTTCATTTTATAAGGGAAATTTGATTAATTGGAATATTTATGGTCGACCGAATTATTTTGAATGTTATCATATTACCGATTGTGTGAATCGATTGGATCGGTTCGTATTGTTGATTGGATCAAAGTATTTATATGCTTTCCATTTATATAGTATTTATTGTATGAATGCTTTTGAATGGGGATGTGGTTCGTGGACTTAGTTTTGAATTGTTCGTTTTATTCTATTGGGTTGTAAAGGCCGTTTTGAGCCTATTTATTTTACTAGAAATGTTTGTATCTAGGATGCAATTTTCGATGTAAAATTTATATGTAATGACGAAGACCGGAGGAAGATCTGTTTCGAGAAGATGAAGATTCAAGACGAAGACTTGTAATTAGATTACGAAGTTTTTGTTTTCTAGGAATGGTCCATGAACCACATGTTGGTAGCAACTAGGTTGTGAATGGTTGTTTCATATTGTATGAATGCCACAAATGCGCTTAAATGAATTAATGTGCAAAGTGTAACATTAATTGCGATAATTCTCCCACAACAAATTATTAAGTTTATAAGGTTTCAAAGTTTTTCCTTCCCTCCATCGAGCTTTCGGGAAATTGAAATTCAAACCGGATGTGCTATGCTTCCGAGTTATCGGGGTATTCGTTCAGGGAGGACGGATAAATTACCGAGAGCGCATTGGATGCCTTCGGTTGGAGCAAATTTTATCCCTAGAAACCTGATAGGTTGCCGGATAAGATTCAATTGTGAAACCGATTTACGTCGATGGTATAAACTTAACTTGTTCATGAACCATAGAAACCGTATAGGTTGAGGGGAGTGAACAAGGGGAAAAAGAAGATTGAATCATCCATTAGATGGGTTGGTGTTGGACACCACTTTATGAAAATTAATAGACTAGAAACCTGCTCGGTTGCCCTCTATTAAGATTTATAAAGAACTCGATCACCACTATGAAGTAGGGTGACGATACTTCCGGATTTCACATCGGAGTGTGTTATTCCGATAAAAATAGTGGGAGCTGGGTAACAAGAATAGAAAAGATCTTAATTCTATACTCATATCATAATATAACAAGTCACTAATTAATCTATTATACTTAATGCAGACAAATCTCAATATGACAATGAATCAATCGCAATTCTACTCGAGAAAAACACCCTTATTGGACCTAACTTGGTGGACTGGCTCCGCAATCTGATGATAGTCCCCAGTATAGAGGCACTGGGATACGTCTTGGAGACGGACATTCCGGCGCCTCCTGTGCGGACCAGAGCCAATCAGGAAGAGATTGAAAAGCACGAAAAGTGGGTTAAGGATGACGTAAAAGTTCGTGCATACATGATGGCTTCTATGTCTAATGAGCTTCAGAGAGCTCATGAGAAAATGACTTATGTTAGGCAGATTTTATCTCACTTAACCGAACTTTATGGTGAGCACAGCAGAACTGCTAGATATAAGATATCCAAGCAACTGTTCAGTGCAAGGATGAAGGAAGCTCAGAAAGTTGGGGAACATGTCCTCAAAATGATATCCATGATCGTGAGATTGGAGGCTCTTGATTTTAAAATGGATACTTCTCTCCAAAACGACCTTATCCTACAGTCTCTTCCTGATTCCTTCTCACAGTTTGTTATGAACTTTAACTGCAATTAGATTGCATGTAACTTAGCTGGGCTGATGAACAAACTAGTGACCGCTCAGTCTCAGATGAAGACTCCGCGGATAAAGGAGTCTGCCCTTGTGATTTCTTCTGGACTTCGGAAGTCTAAGAATAAGAAGAAAAAGACCAAGAAGTGGACTGGACCACAAGCTAAGGACCTTAAGGGAAAGGGCAAGGCCCCGATGGTTCTAAAGAACAAGAAGAAGAAGGATGCTTGTCTTAAGTGCGGTGAGCTGGGCCACTGGGCTAGAGACTGTCCGATTATTCATGGCACTTTAGGTACAGAACTTTTAGTTTTGGAAACAAATTGTTCTGCTACTGTATTTTCTACTTCCTGGATACTGGATTCTGGTGCTAGTTCTCACATTTGTACCGTGAATCATGATCTGGAACAAAGTAGGAAGCTTGGAGCTGGAGAAGTTATGATCACAGTCGGAAGGGGGCATAGTGTCGAGGCGACTGACCGGATCACTTCTTTTGGGTTTAGAATTCGGCTTTGTTTTGACTTTAGAAGATGTACTTGTTTTTCCCAAGGGGCAAAAAACATTATATCTATTCCGGTCATGGACCGAAAAGGCTTTTCATTTTTCATTGGTGATGGTTCCTGCAAAATTTATTTCAGAAATAAACTAGTGGGTACTGCTACATTGTTAAATGGATTGTATCATCTAAATCTCAGCAACAAAGTAGTTGTGAATACTATGACTAGAAAACGTGGTAGGGATGAAACCAATCAAGTTTTGAAATGGCATCTTGCACTTGGTCATGATGGTCAGACCAAGGTTTACAAGATGGAAAAGGATGGAATTATGGGTCCATTGGGATCGGATCCCTTTCCTACTTGTGAATCTTGACTTAAAGGCAAAATGACTAAGTCCCCCTTCACAGGGACTTTTGAAAGAGCCGCTGATAAACTGGGATTAATCCATACCGACGTATGTGTTGCTTTGGAAGCGGCATGTGACGGATATTAATATTTCATTATGTTTACAGATGATCATACTAGGTATGGTTATGTATACTTAATGAAACATAAATCTGAGGCCTTTGAGAAATTCTAGGAATTCAAGGCCCTAGTCGAGAAACAAACTGGTAATCATATCAAAGCACTTCGGTCGGACCGAGGTTGCGAGTATATGAGTACGGAGTTTGACGAGTTCCTTAAGGAACATGGAATAGTATCACAACTAACACCTCCAGGTACTCCTTAGTTAAATGGTGTGTCAGAAAGAAGGAACCGGACCTTGTTGAACATGGTCCGTTCCATGCTGGGCTATTCTGACTTACCGATTTACTTGTGGGGGTATACACTCCTTACTGCCACTTACATCTTGAACAGATGTCCTTCCAAATCCGTTCCTAAAACTCCACATGAGATGTGGGAGGGCAGGAAACCAAGTCTTAATCATATTAGGATTTGGGGATGTCCCGCCTATGTCAAGAAGACTAAGGTGGAGAAGTTGGAAGCTAGGTCCGCAAAGGGACATTTCATTGGATTCCCGTCTAGGACGATGGGATATCTATTCTACATGCCCGAAGATCGAAAGATCGTTGTTGCTTTACAAGCACACTTCGTGGAAGATGAGTTCATCCAGGAAGGCGGAGCAGGTAGAAGTATTTTTTTGGAAGAATACAATGAAACTCCTAAGGAGACACCTGTGCAAGAAATTGGAACCGAACCTTCTGAAACACAAGTACAACCACCTCGTAGATCTAATAGGGTGTCTCATTTACCTGAGAGGTATGGGCTTGTGCACTTGGAGGAGCTGGGTTTACATGAGGTTCCAAGTGATAGCCAAGAGACCGACCCAACGAACTATGACCAAGCGATGGTGGATGTAGACTCCGCGAAATGGCGTGAAGCTATGGAAGCTGAGATAGACTCGATGCATGTTAATCAGGCCTGGACTCTAGTAGACCGCCCCAAGGGAATAGTGCCTATTGGGAACAAGTGGATCTACAAGAGAAAGACTAATGGTGATGGCAAGGTTGACGCCTATAAGGCCAGGCTTGTGGCAAAGGGTTATACCCAAAAGGAAGGGATCGATTACCACGATACCTTCTCGCCCGTAGCCATGATCAAGTTTATTCGCATGATGCTTGCTATAGCTGCCTACCACGATTATGAGATATGGAAAATGGACGTAAAGATGGATTTCCTTAATGGATTCCTCGAGGAGGAAATCTATATGGAGCAGCCTAAAGGCTTTGTGTCCGAAGTCGATATTCAAAAAGTGTGCAAGCTTCAGCGTTCCATTTATGGATTGAAGCAAGCGTCACGTTGTTGGAACCTTCATTTTGATGAGGCAGTCAAAGAGTTTGACTTCGTCCATAATGAGGAGGAACCTTGTGTATACAAGAGGGTTAGTGGGAGCAAGATTGCATTCTTAGTACTATATGTAGATGACATTCTACTAATAGGAAATGATGTGGGAATGCTCAGTTCTGTGAAATCTTGGCTTTCGAGTAATTTCTCCATGAAAGACTTGGGAGAAGCTACCTATATTCTTGGTATTCGACTCTACGGGGATAGAGCGAAGAGAACAATAGGTCTTTCCCAAGCCCTCTATATAGATAAAATCTTAAAGCGATTTAAGATGGATGATTCTAAAAGAGGGTTCCTACGGATGCGACATGGAATAAAACTCACCTTGAAGACGTGTCCTCAAAGTGAGGAACAACGAAAGGAAATGAGTAATATACCATATGCTTTGTCCGTGGGTAGCCTTATGTATGCTATGTTGTGTACGAGACCTGACATTGCGCATGCTGTAAGCGTGGTGAGTAGGTTTCAGGCAAACCCAGATAGGGAACATTGGACTGCTGTAAAGAACGTTCTCAAGTACTTAAGAAGGACTAGAGATATGGTTCTTATGTATGGCGGTGGAGAATTGGATGTGGAGGGACTCACTGATTCAGACTTCCAAGGACTGAAGGACGACTCGATGTCTACTTCTGGCTACATATTTACTCTTAATGGAGGAGTAGTATCTTGGCGTAGCGCCAAGAAAAGCGTGACTGCTGATTCCACCTGTCAGGCTGAGTATCAAGCAGCCTCGGAGGCTTCCAAGGAAGGGTTATGGATTAAGAATTTTCTGGGAGAAATTCAAGTGATACCATGTGCTGAGCCGCTTTGTCTACAGCATCGCGACAACGACGGAGCTGTAGCGCAGGCCAAGGAGCCGAGGTTTCACAACAGCACCAAACATATTGAGAGGAAGTATCATCTCGTAAGAGAATTTGTTCGCAAGGGATATATTGTGCTGCACAGAGTAGACTCGGCCGACGTCGCCGATCCACTGACCAAGCCACTTTCTCAGACTAGCTTGGAGCGTCATCTGGAGAATATGGGTATTAGATACCATAGTATGTGACATTGAGTGCAAGTGGGAGATTGTTAGGAGTATGCCCTCGAATGCCACTCAGAGGATGTTGAGTGAGGGCATTGTACTTGTAATTAAGTAAATCATTAATATAAGGAAATGGATGTTTCTTTATTTACTGGTAGTTACTGACATTCCTAACTCGTAAATATACATATAGAAACTAGTTCGTGTATTTGAGAGCAAAACGTTCCACTCCTTATTGGATAAGGGGGTCGGCACTAGAAAGGTTTATAGCTCAAATACTTAATCGTTCGCAAGTCGATGAAACTTGACTGGGCGTTAAGTTTATGTGAAGACTTGTATGACGTGTTCTTTGACATGGAGAGTGCCTGTCGAACACTAATGATTAGTGAGAGCACATGTTATAGGTATGCTAATTGGATTAGTATACTCGAACTGACTCACCCTCGATTCGTCACACGGATTTCACTCCGGGACAGTCAATGACGGAATCGAAAGGTTGTGATAGGTATTCGTGAACCTTCGATTTGAGGATTTAGTAGGGATGTGCTTGTGACGTCATGATTTTTATTAGAGTAGTTCGACCCTGTAAACCGAAAGGTGGGGGTCAACCTCGACGTGTATCTTGACGGGCAAGTAGCAGGTCCTACTGAATACCAAGATAGAATTCTTTCTCCCGTTAGTGAGCGGGTTATATGTCCTATGCGGTTATTGGCAGATGAGATCATAAGTCTTTGGCAAAAGCATTGGAGCTAGTTGTGTTGGATACACGAGAGCTCGATGATCTCGATTTGCATTAACGCATGCATAGCATCAAGTACAGATATGTTTTGACTGACCGTGACCCTATAACTTGAACGGGACATTTGAAAGAAGGGTTTATACGTTTACTGGTATTCACGACAGAATGGTTCTTGAATGATCCCATCATTCGTTCTCGATTAAGTGCAGTGCAGGTAGCCGCCAGCCGGCTAGGTGGTGCTACTACTCTTTGGTTCCTCCCATTGCTGACTGAGACGAACCTACCGAGTCGCGCAATAGGATTGACAACGGAATGTATCAAGCTAATTCTCTCCTTATGAATATTAGATATTGGATATCTAAATTTAGGACATTGGATGTTTAAATCGATTTATCGGATAAATTGATTTACGGCTTAATGAATTAAATATATCACTGGGTGATTAATTTAATTCATGAATATAAATATTTCTTGGAGAAATTAATTATGTTATTTTGTATTTGATATGTTTAATTAATTAGATTAATTAATCGATACAAATACATCGGAACGAAATCGTAGTTTATCTTTTTGGACTCACGGGAGTCCGAAACGAACCGAACTCGTCCGTTTTTGCATAGTAGCTGCCCCCCTTTTGTTTCCACTCACTTTCCTCTTGTCTTGTTGCTTTCATTTTATAAGAAAGCATCTCATAACACAAGCACCTTTTGATTCCTTGTGTGAAATCATACCTGAGTTGTATTGGAGAGAGAGAGAAAGAATTTTGAGTTCATTTCATAACTCTTTAGTCTTCTTCTTCCTTTCTTCATTTTGTTCTTGATAGTTCTTAGAGAAAAATCAAGAATTCAAAGAGAGATTGTGAGTTAAACACTTAGAGTATTATAATCAATAGCTTCATCACATAGCTCTAGCCGTATCCTTGGAGGATAGCAAGGTGTTGTAATTCCGTTGGTTTTTCCGGCGCGTGGCAAGTAGGGACGCGGTGCTTTCAGCGTTGGATCGTTCAAGTGCTTGGAGTACTTCGGATAGTAGAGAATTCAACTAAAGCTAGGGGAATAGCTCAAGAGAAGGAATCCATCTAATCAACGGACTAAAAGGGTAGGTTCTATATGTCTTGTGAATTCGTTTTGATATTCATATATACGTAGCTCGATCGATCCTCGTAGGGATTCGGATCGAATTAATTTTCATTTTGCCGCTTCCACTGGGCCTTTGTTTTAGGCACCGAATCCCAATAATATTGTGATACATTGTGTATTGTTGTTGTCATGCATTTATGTACTATTGTTAATGTGCATTTGTGCATTGTCGTATGTCCACCTCGTTTTGATCTGACGAGATCATCTTGGGATCTATGCTAGCGTGCGCTGGATCATTGGACGGGTTTATCCACCTCGTATTGGTCCGACGGGATCTAGGCAGTGAACGATGGATCATCGGATTACCCATATGTTGTTGTGCATATGTATATTATGAGTTATCCACCTCATGTTGATCTATCAGGATCATCTTGGGATCTATGCTGTGTGCGCTGGATCATCGGATTTCCATAAGTATACATTGTTGTTATTGATGTGAGCATATTGACGTTGTCATACGAGTATGAATCTTGTGTGAGGACCATGTCCGTATGTGGTATTGATCTGATCTCGGATTAGACTAACGTGATTCGTCATGGCATTGCATAGCTCGAGGTATGTTCTGCATTTTTCTTCTTGGTTCTTGTCTTTGGATGGACAATCTATTATCGTACTGATATTTGTTGATGTTTTACGATGGATCGGATTGGTCCGAGTAGGTACATTTCCGTATCGCGAGTTATGATGATGTTTTGAGAAACTTGAGTATTGTTTGAGGTACAGTACAGATGTTATGTCTGAGTTTATTGGTTAATCGAGATTACGAGATGGGTAATATGATAATGGTTATTTAAGTGAGTATTATTCGAGTAAGTAAAGTTATGGCGGTAAGATTACATTGGTCATATTCTTACTTAGTATTTTCATTGGTATGTAATTATTGACGTGATGTGATTGTTATCATTGTTGGATATTATAGCTGACCCCGTCCTGGGATTTCTTTTTAGGTTCTTGGGATATCGAGCTTGTAGCAGTCGTGAAGAGATGAGCTTCCCAGAGGACACTGGCTGTGGCTTGTGTTTGTGAATCGAGTATTCTGATTATGTTGTATTCCGCTGCTATAATATTTTTAGCTGGTTGTCTTTTCCGCTGCGTGAGTATTTTTAAATGCCCTTTTGATTTTTGGCAACTTGAGTTATTTTGGAATTTATTTTCTAAACTATTTTGTCGGTACGTGTAAGAGATAGCTTAACGTATGTTTTTAAACTGTTGAGTTTTGGCATTTCGGGCCTTGTGGTTTCAAATGAGATTTTTACGACGGTTTTGGATAAATGGATTTTATTAAATCTTCAAATGTTTTTAAAAGATAGTACCTTCATTAGCCTCTTGGGCATTTGTAAATATTTGAGAAAATGTCTTTTAGCCTTGTGGGTTCCATCTCGGGTCCCACGGCGCTGTAATATTCCTGGATGGCTCTCAAGGTGTTACAAAATATTGTATCGGAGCTTAGGTTGAGAAAACAGTCGGGTCAAGTCGAGTCATGATTTTGTCGCGTCATTCGAGTTGTCGATTGACGAATTCTAGAGCCCTGGGTTTTGTTGTTCAATTGGGCTTGTGTGTTATGTGATTTACTTGGTACTGGGTTGTTGTAAACTATTCCAAATGGTGTTAACGTGTTTCTTCGGACAGCGATGTGTTGTGTTCTCGAGTGGAACTGAGTTTGCAAAATGTGTGTTTTGTAAATATATGTGTCGAGTATTTTCTAGAGTTGAGACATGTGCCAGTATCACGGGGATTCGTCGGCTTCACGATCTGTAAGTATTTGGATTTTTGAATTTCATTGAGATTTATTGCCGTTCTAAGTTGATATGATTTGAGATTCAGAAAGATATTGTGCGTTACAGTATGAGATGATAGAGTTGGGACAGGATTGATGATCTTGAGAAGCTATGATTTTGGAAATCAATATGTCGGTTAAATTTTCGAACGGAGTTGTGCATTTGGGAGAAATGTTGTGGATGCGTGAGAAGAACATGTAGTCATGTTAATTCATTTTGAGATATATGAAACTGTTTTTGAGCATTTGAAAAGGATACTTTTCAAAAATGAATGTTTCACGGATGTTTTACCGGAAATGATTTTGGGCCGAGACCCAATCGATTTTGAAACAATTTTATAACTCAGGACTTGGGGTCCAAAACAGGTTTTCTACTTTTAAATTTCTTGTGATGTGGAGCGGGATATGGGCTGAGACCCTAAAGTTTCAAAAGGCTTTTCTGTTTCCTAAAACTCCCGAGATTTGTAAAACACTTTACCAATCGTTTATCTATTTTATTACTACCTTTCGGGGTTTTGGTTTACTTGTTCAAATGAAACTTCTCGGGAAGTCTTTCGCTGTGTTGATTTGTTTCAATGTTTTGTCATAACATAGTTGAGGTGATCCAGGATGGGATAATGGTTGACATTGCGAGTCATATATGGAAAAGGAGTTTTTATCGGAGTCTATATATTGAGATTTTGGAACTCTATCGGGTGGTTTTTTGATGTCAGTGGATTTGGTGACAAGTCGAACTGGTATACAGGAGTATGGATGTGGTCAATCATTTGCATAATTTCATTTATTTAATCGTGTGTATTCAAAAAGAATTTTCATCGAGAACTTGACACCAGTGAGCCGATTTATTTTTATTTTTGAAAATTAATTTCGTGGTCTTACGAAAATTTATGTTTTGAGTTTTGAAATTCTCGAAAGAACTTTCAAAAATTTGTCTTCTTGACAAGATTATATGATTCCATACTGGTTTTGAAAATGTGATTGATATACATACGTATTTAGTGCATAGTGCATATCATGGTGAAGTTATGAGTGTGACTCACGAACTGGATAATACATCAGTATGGTACGATGAAAAATAGATTCGAACTTTAGTATGGTAGTTTCGTTATCCAGTGTGTTGTGTCAAGATTTATTCATCCCGACAGGCGATCGACTATAAGGCCGAGCGACCGAGTCAACACCAGTCAAACTATGTCTAGCTCGCCTAATCGAAGATATCAGACTACCATCAGGTACCTAGCGATCGACTCCCAAGGCGATCGCCCTTTGGCATCTGGCAGTTGACTCTAGTGTCCGACTAAGGACAATCGGCCTACGCCCCGAACAAAGACGATCGCCCGGTAAAGTCATCGAAGACTGGATTTCAGAACAGCACCCACATGCAGAGCCGAGACAAGATCCGCGTATCACGGATCATTGACCACAACCTGTCAGCATCCGTCCACCAGCCGACAAGCCCGCCGAAAGTTGTCAGTAGGACCGCATGTGGCAGTGACTCCAGACGCGTGCTGGCTCCTCATTGGACCGCACAGCTGACTGCCAGCAGCAGTCGCGGACTTTAAGGGAACAAGCCCATGTGCTAAAAGACGATCGCCCGATTATTATAATACAACAAAGGCGATCGCCCGGCATATCCAAGTCCTATAAATAGAGAACCTCCTCCTACTGGAAAAAGG
The DNA here is from genome assembly GCA_033398695.1 of Orobanche coerulescens. Classification (NCBI taxonomy): domain Eukaryota; kingdom Viridiplantae; phylum Streptophyta; class Magnoliopsida; order Lamiales; family Orobanchaceae; genus Orobanche; species Orobanche coerulescens. The sequence goes on from CM065801.1 coordinate 187,498,969, forward strand.
TTCCCAACTCATTCACCTACATTCCGAATTCATTCACGGAAATACAGAAGAACACACATACCATCAAGCTCCCTGCTTTCTCGCCGGAATCCATCTCAGGATTTCTCTTTCCGAATCTCTCACCCAGAAGACGATCGGCAGAGGAAGGAAGTCTCCACAAGACAGATTCCAAGAGATTCATAAGCCTAGGAGCTCAAGCATCCAGCTAATAGTCGCCGTGAGAGACTGTCGATCTCTCACCGCCGCGACTGTTCATCTCCTTTGTTACAAGAACTCACAGAGCATCACATCTGGTTCTTCCGGCAATCTACACGCTCACTAGCTAAGATAACAAGAATCTTTACACTCATTGTAATTGTATTCTTATATTAGTACTTGTATCCCCGAATATTAGTATTAATAATATCTCGCGAGAGCATTCAAGCCCGGGACTAACAACCCCAGCAAATCTTGTGTTATTTATCTTTCTCACGGAAGTGTTCTCGCATTTGTTTGCTATCCATCCATTCCAGCAATATCTATCTCCGGATAATATTTTGGGTAGCAACACAGTGATGATCGGTTGATTGATTGGATAACAGGAATATGCTGCGTGTTGTAGATTCATGCACAGAATGTGATTTTGGAACTTTGGATTTTGTGAAATCGGGACATATGTGCTATGTGATTCCATTAGTATGGTAGTAGTACGATTTTACCATAGTGATTTTTGAATGATTCCTTTGTAAGTGTGGATTTGGGGATAGTGACCCAAGATGGTTGTTTTAGATATTGATTGGTCGTTCCCATTCTATGTATGATTGGGTATGTTCGTCGGTTTATGTGTAACACCCCAAACTAGGCGGATATTACAGTGCCGTGGAACCCCGACTGGGACCCACCAGGCGAATGAAAATTAATGACTTAAATAATATAATTGTAGTACCGAACCACATTATATCATCAAATTACTCCGATGAGGAGTTTCATTACAACACACCCAAGATAATACAGAATACATGTATATTTTATATGAAGATAAAATATACAACACTGAATAAAATGAGTATTCAAATGGAAGTCTGCAGCGGAAATAAAATGAAGAAACACAAATGACTGAAAAGGACTGGGCCCCCCTACTAGTATCACTGGGACTCCTCGCCGTCAACGTTCTCTTCCCGTGCCTTAGCCTTGCCATAACTTGAAAACAACATCCCCAACGGGGTCAGTTACACAGAACAACAATCCTCAAGAGTTGAACAATATACAACAATCACATAAATGAATTAATGAATTAAGTTGAATGATGAGCATCAATGTACGCCCGAATGAAATGAGTAAGAGCACAAGTAGCCGAGTGTCCGGAGACCCACATATACACCCGCTATTGGCCTAATTAGGCTCATGGTCCAATGTGTCCAGAGTCCCGCATAAACATATTACCATGCACATAGTCCAATGTGTTCGGAGTCCCGCGTATACACATGACCATAGTGTGCCCGACTAAAATTCCACACATGCGCCAACCGGCCATGCAATATAATTCCGGAAGATCACCAGAACAAAAATGACCAAGGTGAGGAGTAATGAATAGAATCCGATAAGGATGAAGAACGACTCACCGAGATGAAATAATGATATAACAAGTGATAGATTCAATGAAATGATTTTGGAACCGTCGTTCCTCGTGAGTTACATGATGGGTTGATAAATACAAGTCTCGACATGAACGATATATTATGAGTGAATTACATGTATGAATGAACAACAACGTAAGGAATGAATATCCTTTTAACCGAGTAAGAGTTTACTTACACAATACCGGTGTTGAAATGCCCTTCCTCGAACAACGTCCTAAAAAGAGATGCCGGTCACTCGAACAACCTTGAATAACACAATCACCAATAATTCGCTCAATATACGTATCAAGCATGAATTACGACTAACTCAAAGGTCGATGCAACAATATCCAAACTCATTGAGGCATTCAAACAACCACTTAGCGAACATCAACCCTTGATTATAACCAAAACCCAAATATAATGAAACCAACTCCAAAATGAGTAGTTCAATCCAACAAAACACCTTCGATGATATGAATATTCCCATCGAAAACCACAACTCGAATTTACGACAACTATACTTGGAAACCCCCAAAAATAACCAAAGTCAACGTCAAGGGTTCTTGATTAATTCCCCAAATATTTATCAAATCCGAAAAACATATCAATAAATCCATAGGAATATATTTATTCAAGGTAGATAATCTATATCTAACATATTCTAACAACAATCCAAGCTTACACGAAGAAATCGGAATGAAAATACCCAAAATCTGAAAGTCTAGATCCAAGAAATAATTACCTTGATTTGATGTGTTGGAAAGGATGAAATGATGATAAATCCAAATGATAAGCTTGAAGATGATGATGGATGAGTGCAGCTCCAAAAGATCTCTCCGAATCGCCCAAAATCGCCCGGAATTGAAGTGAGAAGTGAAAATGGTGAATCTGAGCCGGACTGTCCTATATATAGTAATTCCAGTTTAGCACACGCTACTACCTGATATTTAGCATGCGCTAACGAGTTAACCGGATAGTCCAGTGAACTCTGACTGCCTCATTAGCATACGCTACGAACTTGATAACGTGCGCTAACACCCTCCAGATAGCGTGCGTTAACTCCAAATATTAGCATGCGCTAGCTAAATACCTGATGTCCAGTGACTGAAGTCCAGAACCTCCTGTCCTCTGACCTGCTCGCGATATCGCGCGCTACATCCAATAATCAGCGTGCGCTACTGCCCCATTAGCCGCTAAAATCCCATCATAGCATGCGCTAGGAATTACTCCAAAATAAGTCCAGTACCTACTGGACTCTGCCTGATCGGCCTTAGTGCGCGCTACACTGACTGCATAATAGGCGCTATCCGAACTTACTAGCGTGCGCTACTTACCTTTCGTAGCATGCGCTACTCCAACTCGACTGCAGTCCATTGCCTTCTAGACTACAGGCCTGAACCACATTAGCGTGCGCTAATACGGAGAGGTAGCGTGCACTACCCTTACTCAATTAGCGTGCGCTAAAGAGAGTATGTAGCGTGCGCTACTCCTCAAACACAACCCACTATGAAGATGACAATGATCATGACCACGGTTCGATCCTCCAACCAGGTAGGACTACGAATGATAACTGATACACGATACAATTACTCTGATTGGTGAATACAATGAATGAATATGAACGATGAATGATCATTGATGAGTGAATAATTACTGAGTGACAATTACTGAATGATAATTACTGAATGATAATTACTGAATGATAATGACTGAATGATAATGACTGAAATACAACTGGGTATTACATACACCCCCCCTTAAAAGAGTTTCGTCCCCGAAACTAAGGGTCAAACAACTCGGGATAACTCTCCCGCATACTATCATCAGTTTCCCAAGTAGCCTCTTCGCCTCCATGTCTAGACCACTGAATTTTAACCAAAGGAATTGTCTGGTTCCTCAACTATTTGATTCACCGCTCTAAGACTCGTACGGGATGCTACTCATACGAATGATCGTCTGCGATCTCGATCTCGTTGAACTGAAGTATGTGACTCGGATCGGCAACATACTTCCGCAACTGAGAGACGTGAAACAGATTATGAATTCGGCTCAATGCCGGAGGTAAGTCTAATCGATAAGATACCTCGCCTACTCGATCCAAAATCTCAAACGGTCCAATGAATCCCGGTCTCAACTTTCCCCTCTTCCCAAAATGGAAGATACCTCTACTCGGGGATATCTTGACCAAAACATGGTTACCCGCCTCGAACTCTAATGGCCGACGACGGTTATCTACGTATGATTTTTTCCGACTCTGAGCAGTCAACAAACAACTCCTGATCAAAGCTACCTTCTCACGGGCGGCTATAAGCATATCGGGCTTGGTTCCGATTGATTCTGATAAGTCATCCCAACACAAAGGATATCGACAACAACGACCGTACAAGGCCTCGTAAGGTGACACCTTCATCGAAGCATGCCAACTATTATTATACGTGAACTCAATCAACGGTAGTTGGGCTTCCCAATCATCTTTCCAATCGAGGACACATGCTCTCAACATGTCCTCCAATGTCTGAATAGTCCTCTCTGATTGTCCGTCGGACTGAAGATGAAAAGCTGTGCTGAGATTAAGCTGAGTTCCCATAGCACGATGAACTGACTTCCAAAAATGTGACACGAATCGCCCGTCGCGATCATAAACGATACTCTTAGGAGTACCATGCAATCTCACTATTTCTTTGATGAACAACTGGGCAAGTCTCTCGGGACCCCACATGTAATATCCTAGAATTTCATTATGAATTTTTCGCATTATTTTATCTGGGTTGTACTGTACAGAGTGGGACCGACCCGATATGAGTGGATAATTTTGGAAACCGTGACAGTCGTGCCAGTATGTCTATTGAGGTTATTTTGATTCTAGGATATTACATGCTTGGTGTGTTTGTCGATGTCGGATATACCGTATGAGTATTTGTATGATTGCCGTACTTGGTCGAAAGTTGTAATTGAGGATATCGTGCATGAGACATACCGTATGAGAATATTTTGGGTTGAGTATATGTGTATTTAGTGTGTTGTATGTTCATATCCGGTATGTCGAGACGGACCAGAATAGTTGGATTTTGGCTAACTACATAAGGCCATTACGTACGTTAAGTTTATGGGCCAACGTACGCTAAGTTGGTACATTTTATGTACGTTATGCGTAAGGTATTACGTACGTAACAATAGGAATCAGATAGTTGGGCCCGGTGTTGGAAGCTTTCGGCGCAGATGTGGATAGGTGAGCCAACGGATGGAGTTACGTACGTTATACAAGGTGTATTACGTACGAAATACAAGTATAATATTGTAGCAAGTCAACATATGTATTACATACGCAACAGAATAAGTGTTATGTACGTTACGTGGCGGCTGGCCGAGAGGACCTGCAGTGGCCGAGCCTGGTCGGCAGTGACTCGCAGGGATGGCCGATCACGGATTTGCCATTGTCTTGGGACGGTTGGTTTACAGATGTACCGTGTGATATCGGTTGGTTTACAGATGTACCGTGTGATATCGGTTTTATCAGAATTGGAATCCGATTGTGCGATCCCGCGGACAGAATCGGACTTGGCCAGATTATTCCATATTGGAGATATGTTTATGTTTGAGAATCTTGGTATTGTTTCGGATACAACCCAGGTGGTTACTCTTGAATTTATCCATCACTTAAGAACGTGAGATGTGGATTATGGTAAGGAATGATTTGATATGGATTGTGATGAGTTGGTAAGTTTGTGTCGGTAAGACTACATTGGAATTATTCTTACCTTGTAACTACATTGATACGTATTGTTTTTTTGTGATGTGTTCGTTATCATTGTTGAGTATTATGGCTGAACATATCGTGGGCTTTATCTTTTAGGTACTCGGAGTTCGAGATAGTAGCGGTCGTGAAGGGATGAGCTTTCCGGTGATACTGGCTATGGCGTGATTGTTGGGATTGTTTATTCTTTTCTGGTTTTTCTAATTCCGCTGCAAATGTATTTAATTATGTTTTTATCCGCTGTGTGTGTATGTTTCTAAATGGCTTTTCGGTATTCTTCTGAACTGTGTTTTTATCCGCTGCGTGTGTGTATTTCAAAAGGGCCTTTTTGGCATTTTTAAACATTTGCGAAAATGATTTTAGCCTTGTGGGTTCCAATGTGGGGCCCACGACGCTGTAATATTCCCGTATGATTTTGGGGGTGTTACAGAAGATGGTATCGGAGCTTGTGTTTCGTAAAACCCGGGCGTGTGTGTTATGTGGCTCTATCGGTGCGGTAGTAGCGTGACTTTTGAAAATGATTTTTCTGACTTTTGAGTCAAACTGATTTTTGGAGGTTCCAAAATTTTTGAAATATTTTCAAATTTCTGTATTTGCGATGCCGGTGTTTGTTAGTGTGTTGAGACTTTGTATGGGAGTCGTATGCTGGTATCACGGAAGATTATCGACTTCACGTACCTGTAAGTATGTTCTTTCAGTTGTTTTAGTTTTGATGATGATTATTTGAGTATGGTATCGTGATTTTGAGATATTTCGGGTTGAGATACTGATTATGACAGGTGTTTCGTTTCGAGGACGAAACTTATTTAAGTGGGTATATATGTAATATCCGAGAATTTCACTATGAATTTTTCGCATTATTTTATCTGGGTTGTACTGTACAGAGTGGGACCGACACGATATGAGTGGATAATTTTGGAAACTATGACAGTCATGCCAGTATGTCTATCGAGGTTATTTTGATTCTAGGATATTACATGCTTGGTTTGTTTTTCGATGTCGGATATACCGTATGAGTATTTGTATGATTTCCGTACTTGGTCGACAGTTGTAATTGAGGATATCGTGCATCAGACGTACCGTATGAGAATATTTTGGGTTGAGTATATGTGTATTTAGTGTGCCGTATGTTCGTATACGGTATGTCGAGACAGACCAGAACAGTTGGATTTTGGCTAAGTACATAAGGCCATTACGTACGTTAAGTTTATGGGCTAACGTACGCTAAGTTGGCACGTTTTACCTATGTTATGCGTAAGGTATTACGTACGTAACAAGAGGAATCGGACAGGTGGGCCCGGTGTCGGCAGCTTTCGGCGCGGATGTGGACAGGTGAGTCAATGGATGGAGTTACGTACGTTATACAGGGTGCATTACGTACGCAATACAAGTACTGTATCAAGTCAACGTACGTATTACGTGCGCAACGAAATAAGTGTTACGTATGTTATGTGGCGGCTGGCCGAGTTGTGGCCGATAGGACCTGCAGTGGCCGAGCCTGGTCGGCAGTGACTCGCAGGGATCGCCGATCACAGTCGGCAGTGACTCGCTGGGGGCAAGGACTGACCGATAACGTATGTAAGGTTGTGGCCGGTTACGGCCGTAAGGGCCAGTTACGTACGTAAGCCAGCTGCCGGTTACGTACGTAAGGGTGTCGGCCAAAATGGACAAAAGAGTAGGCCACGGCCGGTTACGTACGTAAGCCACGGCCGGTTACGGCCGTAAGGTACCGACAGGTCCCGCCTATATAAGGCCTGGACCGAGTCATCTTGGGCATTTTTTGATTTTTCTTCGTTCCTTCCGCGATTTTTCACCATAGATGGATGGATTTGAGTAAGAACAACATATAACAACATGTTTTGGGATTTTGATTTATGGATAACATCATCTTCCACCCGGATCGAAGGTAAGAAGACATGAACTTTTGGTTTTTGGATGTTCTTGAGGTTTCTTCGTGTTTTGGCGGTTTTGATTCGTTTTGATTCAGATTATTGGTAGAACTTGATTGTATACTCGTAATCATTCAATACTCTTGAAGTTTTGTGGAACAAATTCGAGAATTTCTCCGTTAAATCGATTAAATTGGATTATGCCCTAAAAGTGTCCGATAAAATGCCTCAATGAGTAGAACTTGGGAAATTCTATACGTTTTCGTATGAATGGTGATTGAATTGATATTATTGTGATTTAGGAATGAACTTTTGAAGGAGGTTGAACCGGTACCCTTTCCATTCGTCGATTTCTTCGCACCGCGTTATTCAAAACGAGTGATTACTTGTGTATTTCATCTTCTAAGAGGTATGTTGGGTAATTCTCTCCTTGAATTAGGATTTTGATGTTATCGTTGAAGAATGATTCGTATGAAGATGATTATGGTTTTTTTTGATACGATTCTTGCGATTATATGAGCTATATGTTGAAGGCACTGTTAGGACTATTGAATATCAAATTTCGGCTTGTATTCGTATTGTTAAGAGTTGATACGGTTTGGTTTCGTATGATCAAGATATCGCTGAACCATCGAGTTTGATTAGTTGGTCATTTCGGTTGTTGATTGTTATTGAACATATCATTAATTTATTATTGCATTAGGTTGCGTTTAGTGATCGTTGGTGTTAACCATTGTGCTATGGGTGAGTCGGGGTTGCGGAGCTTGTATATGAAGACGACGGGACTAGTAACAACTTCATCGTATCGGTATCGAGGCAAGTTATGCTTGCTCAGTCCATAATGTTTAATAAATGATTTCATTTTCATTTCATTTATGATTCATATAGCAATGGTATCATGGAATATAAATTGTCGGAATGATGGTACATATATTATGATTGGACTGAGATAAACCGTAATGTATATGATTTTAAAGATGTCTAGTGGAAATGGAAACGTGAATTAAATTTGGTCTATTGTATGAGAAGTTAGATTTCAAGACCAGTTATTATGCCGATATTGAACTCGAGATGGTGATTTGGTGTTAGTAATGGATTGTACTTCATATGGATTATTCGGACACCGTATATTCATTCAGGGATTTTGGTCGTGGAAAAGTTAGCGTCTCCAGCCTGAGGTAAATTAATATTGCTAAATTATAATAATCGTCTGGTTGCATATTTGCATGTGTGTGTTGATGTTCATGTGGTGAGAGTGCACCATTATTTATTACGTTTTGTGATGTGCTCTTTATTTGAATTGTAATCTGTGTAATACCCGGTTGTAATTCATTCATTTTCAATCAGTAATTATCAGTCTGTAATTGTCACTCAGTAATTTTCAATCATTAATAATCACTCATCATTCATGAATCACTCATTTGCGTTCACTGTTGGCATGTTGTAATCGTATATCAGTTACCGATCCTCATTTTATCTCCGTTTATAGATCGAGACGGGAGCATTATCATTTTAATTGTGATTGATAGCCTTGTACTGGGAGTATCATCTTTGGCTCGTGTTAGACTTGTTCACTTTCACATTCATATGGTATGTCGGATCATTCATCAGTCGTAGCGAGGAATCGGAGTTATCGGATTTATTCACCTTGGCCAGCATTGAGTTACGACCGTAAGGTTCCGGGATACGGCCGTAAGTTCAGCGGGTACGGCCGTAAGGCTGGCCGGTTACGGTCGTACGTGGTCCAGCAGGCTGCCCAGGCATTTTGGCCGAAGGCGAGTTACGGCCGTAAGAAGGGGAGGATACGGCCGTAAGTGGTGTTCGTAAATTTCAGGTGTTGTCGACCAAGGGTGGCTTACGGCCGTAAGGGTTGCGGCATACGGCCGTAAGTCGAGGAAGGTACGGCCGTAAGGCTTGGCCGGATACGGCCGTACGCTCCAGGCAAGGTGCCTGGTCATTTTCGACGAAGAGGGCTTACGCCCGTAAGTTTGGCCGGATACGGCCGTATCATCCGAGTTACGGCCGTAAGGTGTGCGGGTACGGCCGTAAGGATGTCGACGGATGTTTTTGACGAAGGCGGGTTACGCCCGTTACTCAGGAGCGGTTACGGCCGTAAGTCTGTCGGCAGGCTTTCGGACGAAGCCGAGTTACGGCCGTACGAGTTGGCCGGTTACGGCCGTAAGGCCGTTGACTTGGAATGTTACGGCCGTAAGAGGGCCGAGTTACGGCCGTAACTTCCGACAGTATTTAAGGACTCGGCCGGGACATTTTTTCCTCATTTTCATTCCTTTTCTTCTTTTGTCCGAGAGAGTGGGTTGAGGGAGAGATTTTGCCATCATCAATCACTTGAGTGTGTAATTTTCATCATCTTCATTCATTTGGGAAGCTTGGATACTCGTCTTAACTCGTGTTCATCGGATCGAAGTGGTTGGATCTTCAAGAGGTAATTTCTTCAACACCTTGGATTTCGATTCTATGTTGAGATATGATATTTTGGACGTTATAATCATGTTATATGAAGGGATATGTATATGATTATGATTTTGTATAAGGATTCATTGGATTATTGAGGGATTATTCAAGAACACTTTGAATATCGAGTTGAAATTGGGGGTTTTCGATTAATTGTCGTTATAATCACGTTTTCGGATATTCATTTTGGATTATTGATCATTTGGAAGATGTTTGTTGGTTTGAAACACTTCTTGGGGGATTTGATAGTGGCTTATTAAGATTTGATTGTAAGCAATCGGAGTTTGGCCACAACGTATTCGATATAATGCCCCAATGAACTTAGTTTAATCGTAGCGACGTTTTGAGTTCGTTATATTCGTGTTTGATTCGTATATTGAACGGGTTGTTGGATATTGTATAATTCAAGGTTGTTCGAGCGACCGATATATCAATTAGGACGTTGTTCGTGGAAGGATAATTGTCACCAGTATTGTTTAAGTTGATTCTTACTCAGTTAAAAGGATAATCATTTCCTTTTGTTGTTGTTCATTCATAATCGTAACTCATTCATCATTGTGTTAATCGTATTAAAACTTGTCATTGTCAATTAATCACTTCAGTCACAAGGAACGACGGTTCCAATCATTTCATTGAGCTATCATTCATTTCACTATCATTTTGTCTCGGTGAGTCATTTATTCATTATCGATGTCACTTTTGTTATATCGTGGCATTCTGGGTCATACTGGCGTGCCGGTTGGTATGTGTAGGATTTTCATGTCGGTCACATTTATGTCGTGTGTTGGTTGTTGGCCTCACATTGGACTGTGCACACGAGTCGATTGCTTCGTGAGACTGATTAGGTACAAGACCACGCGTGTATTCGATCGATACTCGTTGGTGGCTTGTGCACGGACACATTTCCATCCCGGGCGTAGTGTGACGCCACCCTTTGAGCCGTACTGTTAAGTTGATTCATACAGCATGTTTGATTGCGTATGTTTTCAACAAGATTGGGTTATAATCTAACCGATTCATTTTGATCGAACTTGTGGTTTATACTACATATTTATATGATTGTGTTTATTCAACTCTTGAGGATTGTTGTTCTGTATAACTGACCCCGTTTGGGGATATCTGCTTCTCAGGTCATGGCAAGGAAAAGGCACAGGGAGAACACGTTGACGGCGAGGAGTCCCAATGATACTAGAAGGGGGGCCCAGTCTTTTCAGTCGTTATGTTTCCTTCATTTATTCCGCTGCAGATATTCCGTTTGAATACTCATTTCACTTAGTGTTGTATATTTTATCTCCATATAAAATATACATGTATTCTGAAATATCCTGGATGTGTTGTATGAAACTCCTCATCGGAGTAATTATTGTTGTAATGTGGTTTGGTACTACATTTACCCTGTGTAATTCATCGTTTTCATTTGCCTGGTGGGTCCCAGTCGGGGATTCACGGCACTGTAATATCCGCCTAGTTTGGGGTGTTACAATCTGTGGGGCCGATGTATTGAGGGATAAGACCTAGATGGCACCCATGTTCCGGGGTATTCCTGTGTGGATACTTTCGTGACCCTTGGTTGCGACCTTGGGGTACTTTGTGATTGCATGAACTGTGTTGAGGGCTAAGACCTAAATGGCACCCACGTTCCGGGGTATTCCTGTGAGATGCTTCCGTGACCCTTGGCTGCGGCCTCGGGGTTTATGTGAAAATATCATTTGCATTGTTGAGCATACTGTGAACTATTGTCTGATGGAAATACGACATTGCGGTTGTGTCGGTCTTTCATGATCGAGTTGTTGTTTCTCTTTTGGAAAGTCTTCTGATCCTTGTTGGATATGCGTTTCTTCAAGATTCGTGGTCAAGTTGTATTGTGACATATTTGGAGTCAGATACGCTCTGATCGTTCATGTGTAGGATTTTTAGGGTGGGCACATGTAGCATGTGTTGGTTTCGACCTCATATTGAACCGTGCACACGAGACGTACTTCATGAGGCTGATTAGGTACGAGACCAGACGGGTACCTGATCAATACCCGTGGTTGGCTTGTACAAGGAAACATGTGTGGATCGGGTATATCATGACATCCATCTTGAGTCTTATTGATGAGTCGTTCACAGCCCATGTATAATCGGGTCTATTCGTTAGCCGGGTTGTCTTTGAAATCCCGTATAGATGATTTGTATTTGATTGACGATTTTATTCTCTCATGTATCTGTCCCCGTTGACCCTTCATTGATCTCGTTTGGAGTTACCATGTCGATGGTCTTCTCGTTTGCTATTAAACCTTTATAAACCTTGTTTGGAGTCCTCCCTATCATTGGAAATCTCATCGTTATCAATCTTTTATTGATTTTGTGGAGGTTTACCATGTTGTTGGTATCCTCGGTCGTTGATCCTTTATTAACCTTGTTGGGGTTTACCGTATTGTTCGTATTCCCGGTTGCTGGTCCTTGTTGCTCTTATTGGAGTTTACCGTACCGTTGGTATTTCTGGGTGTCGATTCTTTATTGATCTCGTTGGAGTTAACGTATTGTTGGCATTCCCGGTGGTTTATCTTTCATTGATCTTGTTGGAGTTACCATAACATGGTATTCTCATTCGTGGTTAATCCTTTGTCGATCTTGTGTGGAGTTATCATGTCATTAATATTTCCGCTGTAATGCATTGGTTGTTTATAATTATTGATTTTGTGAACATTTTTGTATTGCATTGATATCTGGGACTTGCCATTGTCTTGGGACGGTTGGTTTACACATGTACCGTGTGATATCGGTTTTATCAGAATTGGAATCCAATTGTGCGATCCCGCGGACAGAATCGGACTTGGCCAGATTATTCCATATTGGAGATATATTTATGTTTGAGAATCTTGGTATCATTTCGGATACAACACAGGTGGTTACTCTTGAATTTATCCATCACTTAAGAACGTGAGATGTGGATTATGGTAAGGAATGATTTGATATGGATTGTGATGAGTTGGTAAGGTTGTGTCGGTAAGACTACATTGGAATTATTCTTACCTTGTATCTACATTGATATGTATTGTTTTTGTGATGTGATCGTTATCATTGTTGAGTATTATGGCTGACCCCGTCGTGGGCTTTATCTTTTAGGTACTCGGAGTTCGAGCTAATAGCGGTCGTGAAGGGATGAGCTTTCCGGTGATACTGGCTATGGCGTGATTGTTGGGATTGTGTATTCTTTTCTGGTTTTTCTAATTCCGCTGCAAATGTATTTAATTATGTTTTTATCCGTTGTGTGTGTATGTTTCTAAATGGCTTTTCGGTATTCTTCTGAACTGTGTTTTTATCCGCTACGTGTGTGTATTTCAAAAGGGCCTTTTGGCATTTTTAAACTTTTGCGAAAATGATTTTAGCCTTGTGGGTTCCAATGTGGGCCCCACGACGCTGTAATATTCCCGTATGATTTTGGGGGTGTTACAGAAGATGGTATCGGAGCTTGGGTTTCGTAATGTTGCGGATTTCGTTCAACGCAAGTGCACGTTATCGTAGACAAGTAATAAAGTGATAAGTCAGATATCGTTCCCACGAGGACTGAGTTACTAACTACCGATTTATGAGTATTCTAATTTTATCTGAACTATCGTAATTTTAGGTGCAAGAAATAATTAAGGAAAATTAATCAAAAGCAAAGAATAGAAAAATCGATTATGCAAGGGAAGAAGATCAAATATGGAATCAATCTAGGATTATGAATCCACCTCGGTTTATCCGAATTTACTCTCGATTATCTGAAGTTAATGATTTCCCAATTTATTGAAGGCGAAGGTTTCTAAAGTACTCTACCGCCTCTCCCGAGGTCAGTAGATTTTTCTAAGGCGAATAATACACTCTATCCCTAGGTGAATTAATTCGACAATAGGCAAAAGGCACGTAATCTTCAAAAAGGCCACATAGTTCCTATGAATATATTCCTATCTCACAAGATAAAAAGGTTCTCACCAATATTTCCTCACCAACTCTCCTCTCCCGATTCGAGTTGTGTAATTAAAACAATTCAATTATAGGCCACATAATTGAAAGCATTGAAAACAATTGGGAAAACTCAACAGAAAAGGAAATTATATAGATAATCTAAAGCAAATTCGTCAAAGCCTCGGTTTCATCAAAATCCTTGATGAGTCGATTCTTGATCGACTCATTCTGTTCTATCTAGTCGTATTTTTGTTTGCTTTTTAGTATTTTTGTTCTCTTTTATGCGTGGTATGTTGTGTTTTTAATTTATAGGTAACCAAGCGAAGATTGTGGTGAAATATGCGCTTTCATAGCTAATATTGGAGTTTATGACGATCAAAAGCTAAAACGGGGCCTAAAGCGACGAAAGATTTAAGCAGTATCGGTCAAATCTCCTAAATCCCAGAATCTCCACTCCGAATTGAGATGTATTCTCCTTTGATATAAATTCCTCATGGAATTAGCTTCGAAACGGTATATCATATGCTAAAATCCGAGGTGTATTAATACAAGAACGAACCGGACTTGGCTGCACCAGGCGACTCGACTTGGCTGCACAGGCGACTCGAGCAACATCAGGCAACTCGGCCGTGACATGGGACACGGCCGGGTCTCATTCCAGCGCGAACTGCAATTTTCAGAAGGGTACGACATGACCGTGTCATGAGGACACGGACGAGTGACTATTTAGCCGGTTTTGTGTTTCCTGCATAGTGCAGCACGGCCGTATCATGGGACACGGCCGAGCCTCTTGACAAACTACCTTTTTGTTATTCCTGCGTAGTTCGACACGGCCGTGTCCCAGGACACGGGCTGTGTCACTTTTCGGTTCATGTCTCTTTCCTTGACATTTTTGCACACGTTTAAGCCTTTGTCTTGATTTTTTTGGCTATAAAACAAAGTGTAGTGACCCCTTGAGGGGGTGTGCTTATCTTGTGGAAAAGATATTTTGTGGAAAAACACAAGATTAGGGAGGAAAAACACCAAAAGAGTGGAAAGAGAGAGATTTTCATCATCTTCCTTGTATGTTCTTGGAGTGAAAAATACTTTTGTGAGATATAATAATTCCTTGTATAATTTTGTTGTGAGTTCTTGAAAGAAGATCATCAAACCTTCATCGGGAATTAGATTTCGGCATCTACAAGGGAAGTTTTTACCATGTTTTGTTCTTCAATTTTCATTATTGTTGTTGAATTAATCATGTGTGGCTAAATACTTCATATGGGTTTTTAGATATAGCCACGCACATGTTTTCGATTGATAGTTCCTTTTGATTTTCCGGGTAAAGTTTGGGATTGTTCCTCTTGTTCGTTCTTCGTATAAGAACTTTTGAATTAGATCATCAAACCTTTTTCATTGTTGTTATTATTAGTCAAACCGAGGGTTTTTGTCGGTGTTCGCCATCAAACGACCCGATAGAAACGATTGTGAATGTTCTCGAGCTTTTTCGCGCAATCTTTGAACGATTTACCTCATCAAAAGTAGTCGGTTAATTGATTGTTAGCTAGGGTTTCATCCCCATCAAAAGAGTATCCCTTAATTTTCGTTGAGAACAATCGTGATTTTTAGAATTACCGCCATCAAACGGATTTCTTTTAATCGTGAGCAATCGATAATTGCAAACCTTATTTATTTGAGTATCGAAACTAATAATTGATTACGTGTGTGTCGGTGACTCTAAATTCCCATATTAATCTCATTATTGTTATCTCTCATTTATCCGACTATCAAATTGGTGTTGTTATCACTTAGTTTAGTTTAATTTCGTGCATTAGTAATTGTAATCATATCAACCAATGATGTATTTTAATTTATTTTACTTTTATCCATTCGACTATTTGCCGAACATTATCAAATTTTAAACCGTTTCCAATTCCTCGAGAGATCGACCTCAGAGTTACTTGCCGCTTACTACAAGAGCGATTCGTACACTTGCAAGTATTTAATTTGAATCCATCAAGTTTTTGGCGCCGTTGCCGGGGAATTGGCGTTTAATTTTTGATCTTGCTTTAATAATAGTCGAATTGTTTTTCTTGATCATTTCTCCGTTTTCATTACTTTCGATAAAAGTTTATAATTTGCTCTTACTTCCTTTGTTTATGCTTGGTAGGAGATCGTTGGGCAACCCGATTCTTCCGCCCATAGACGAAGTTCAAAGGATTAGAGCACCAAAAATAATGGCCACAACATCAATGGCAAACGACGAGGTGAATCCGGACCTTGAAGAGCGACTTTTGATCCAAGAAGAAAACACTCGTCAACCGAGAGTTGGGAATGTTGCACAAAATATAGATGAGGAAGAAATTCGTCAACCAAGGTTTCCGAGATATGATAATGTTGGGCGCAATCAAGGGATACCCGAAGCTCAACAAGGGAGGTACTTTTATCCGAGACAACCACCCGTCGGAATGCAATATGGAGCGAATTATTATCCCGGACCTCAATTGTAACACCCCCAAACCACTCGGGAATATTACAGCGCCGCAGACCCTCTCCGCGAGGATCTACCAGGCTAAATACAAAACAATGCATCACTTCACATGCCGTCTGTAACACCCCCAAATCCTATTGGGTTATTACAGTGCCGTGGACCCCACGCCAGGAGATCCACCAGGCGAACATGACTAAAATACATTAAATTAAACAACAAAGGAAAAATCATAGTCCCTACCATGATGTCCGACACAATATTCCGATAAGGAATTTCAATGACAAAAGTGGCCTACATGGCCAAAATGAAATACAATAAAGATCCACGAACATCTGTCGTAATACAACACGACAACAATCGACAAGACTGGAGTACACTCCAACCGATCGACTAATAATGAACAACTCGGACTAGTATCGCCGTATGCCTCGCCGCCATCGTCATGCCCCGTGCCTCAACTCTCTCCTCGCAAGTACCTAAAACATGAAAACATGTTCCGCCACTGGTCACCATCCAGATAATGAACATCAAATACATGTATAACATGATATGCATCCAAAGGCGTAATGAAACGGTACAATGATTATAATAATACGAGATGCTCACAAACCAAGGTAAGAACCGAGCATTCGTGAAATACTATGCCCACGGCATACTATTAATACCTGCTCGACTGTGTTAGAACATAAATGCCCAACGGCGAATCATAATCACAGAATACCACAATGAATTAAACGACATGAACCAAACCAGAATCAATTTAATATGAATCATAATGCCCAAAGGCTCCAATGAAAATACCAAGGCATTACAAAAGGCCCGAAAGTCGCTCAATGGAAGTTAACAAATATCATAAACATCTCAAGTCAAAACAGCCCGAAGTCAGATCAATGAGGGCCGAAGCCACGGCACGAAGCCGTATCACAATAAGGGCCGAAGCCACGGCATCCAGCCGTATCACAATTAGGGCCGAAGCCACGGCACGAAGCCGTATCACAATGAGGGCCGAAGCCACGGCATCCAGCCGTATCACAATTAGGGCCGAAGCCACGGCACGAAGCCGTATCACAATGAGTGATAGTGTGCTGCCTTGAGTCGGCCAACACGATGATAGTAACACACGGATAAACACCGTCCTTGACTGTCCCAAATTAACACCTCGATTGCCTTAGAACGGCCAACCGACAACAATGATGCAGCGGATGATTCAATACCTCGATTTCCTAAAACGGTCAATCGACAACAATGATACCATAAATGATTGCACACTTCGATTTGCCTGAGAACGGCCAATCGATAACAATGACACGATGAATGAGTGAATACCTCGATTGCCTTAAAAAGGTCAACCAGTAACAATGATATTATGAATGAGTGAATACCTCGATTGCCTTAGAAAGGTCAATCGATAACAATGATTTAGTGAATGATTGAACATTTCGATTTGCCTGAGAACGGCAATTCGATAACAATGATATGAAGGATGCCTCGGCACCTTTAATCGGTTACCGACGACGAAGGCGAGAAATGAATAAGCCAATGCCTTTAATCGCCCTGTACGATTTTAATGACAATCCAGACAGGAATAACGATGATCTCAACGGTGTCTTTAATTGACATCTATATTAACAACAATCGATACATCGATACCGCGAACTGGCTATCGACAATGACATTAATAATTATTATCACAATGCCTCGAATCGGCCGTTAACGAACAACAATAAACATTTGGCAAAATTGCCGAAAGGTATCGTATCGAACGATCTCTTGATATCAATGAATTCATGAAGAGACTAAGTCTCGGAATGATACAACACATTCATACACATACATGATGACATTAGCTCATTGACTAGTACAAGTATAAAACTTGCCTCAAACCGAAGGCGAGAAGGTACGTCCACGATCAACGTCCTTAATGAAATTACCGGCCGCTTGAACAACCTTAAACAACACAAAAACCAACAATTCTCTTAATACACGAATCAAGCATGATCACAACCAACTCGAAAGTCGATACAACAATACCCGAAACTCATTGGGGCATTTACACAAACGCGTTGTAAACAATCTCCAATTGTTTACAACCAAAACTCAATTACATCTGAAACCAACTCCCAATGAATGATTCAAACCCACAAAAACTCATGAATACTATCAATAATCCAATAGGAATACTTAGAACGATATTTCAACAACATTTAGTCGAAAACCCCCAAAATTCCAAAGTCAACCCGTAAGGGTTCTTGAACAATTCCTCAACTATTCACAAATTCCGAAAATTACTCCAATGAATCCATAGAAATACATGTATCCAAGATAGATAATCCATATCTAACATATTCCAACATACTATCGATTTAACACGAAGAGATCGAAAGCAAAACACCCAAGATCCGAAATTCTAGATCCAAGAATCATTACCTTTCTTTGGAGTGATGAAACTGATTTAGATGATGATTAATCCAACTTAGGAGCTTGAAGATGATGCTAGATGATTGCAGCTCGAAAAGACCTTTCCGAATCGCCCGAGCTCGTCCGAAATGATTGAGAAATGAAGAAATGACGAAAGTTGGACCGAACTGTCCTATTTATACTGTCCCAGCTTAGCGCGCGCTAACTCCTGATGTTAGCGTGCGCTAACGCGTGTACCGGGTAGTCCAAGACTTCGATCAATCGTTAGCGTGCGCTAAGTACCTTTGGTAGCGTGCGCTAACAACCTGTCCTTAGCATACGTTAACCTTATGTTAGCGTGCGCTACCTGATAGTTGATATCCAAAATCCTGGAGTCCATAACCTACTGTCCCCTGTTCCGAGCGCGCTAGCGTGCGCTACTCTGAAGTTTAAGCGTGCGCTACCAGTATAGTTAGCGTACGCTACTTACCACTCGCAGCGTGCGCTACGAATTTCCCAAATCAGCCCAGTACCTTCTGGACTGTCTGCCTCACTTGCGCTAGCGTGCGCTAATACTGAATCATTGCGTGCGTTACATGCACCTCATTAGCGCGCGCTAACTACAATGTGTAGCGTGCGCTACCTCTCAAACTGCAAATAAAAAACATGATGATGATGATGACAATAATCTTGGCTCGATCTCCAACAGTGATGATCCCAAAATACGCCGAATGGTGAACATAGTTGACTGAATACGAATGATGAATGATTATTACTGAGTAAAAAAAATTCCGAGTGATAGTTACTGAATGATAATAAATGAATTCACAACCGGGTATTACATACTCCCCCCCTTAAAAAGAGTTTCGTCCTCGAAACTGAGGGTAACCAACTCGGGATATGAACTATCCATCACGATCTGAAAACAATAACGCCCAAATAGTCCTCGGGACCAAATCAACCGCAAGCCCAAGTCCCCAAGACTTGACGTCTCGAAACACAGTGAACGATTTCTCAAATTATCACGAAATCTCGAGCACAACGCCGGAGGGATGAACTCCCAACAAAAAAAACCCAAATCTCAAGATTCTCGAATATGATCATAATAAGATAGGTCAACAATAAATGATCCACAGTCACGATACATTATTACGGATAGATATACACAGTCATCCAAAACAAGGTTACATCTCAAATGTACCCATCATCGATATCCTCCCATATCATCGATTTAAGGTATATCCGACGATGAACTCGCCGCTAATTAAGATCTCAGAAGGTCACGAGAATGAAAGTGACAAAAATGAATGATGAATGATAAATGACTACAAATCCGACAAGGATTTAGAATGACTCACCAAGGTGAATTAATAACGTCATGAGTGATAGTTCCCTGAAGTGATTGGAACCGCCGTTCCTCGTGAATTGAATGATTAATCGATAATTATGAGTCCCAACATGATTGATATACATGATGAATGAATTATATGAATGAATGAATGACAATGAAATGAATGATTATCCTCCTACCGAGCAAGAATTAACTTACTCAAAACTGGTGATGAATGTCCTTACCTCGGGCTCTCGAAGCCTGATAGGGCCCCTTGAATGAAGTACGGGCTGGAGTAACAAAATCCCTCGAGGCTCTTGAGCTCCCTTGAGATTTACTGGCGCTAGAACCCCTGCAGTATTTCTGCCGGTGTCCCTGCCTCCCACACAGAAAACAAACAATAGCTGGCACCGTACACCGGGTACTAACGTGACCTGCTGAATCACAGTTAAAGCAAACAACAGTCGAACTCGTCGCCTGAGAGGAAGATGCTGTCCCAGCACGAATACGACTAGAAAACGACCCCTTGGACGTCGGAGCCCGATGTCCCTCTGAACGAGCCGGCATTCTAGTCCTCTCACCTGAAGAAACTGAAGGATGCTTCTGAGTAAGCTCCTTGATCAAAAGCTCTGCTCCAAGAGCCTTCCCGATGAACTCACTAAGTGAATTACAATTGTGATTGAACAACGCATCCTCACCGCGGATTTAGCCTCTTGCTAAAATACTTAATTTTATCCGCCTCGGTACGGATAATTGACGAAGCAAATCAAGTAGTCCCCGAAACTTCTCAAAGAATGACAATAAGACCCTCGTCCTCATCGGGTTCGGGGTTCAAAACCTCTGACAACTTGGCTTCACGAAGTGGAGCCGGATAATACCTCTCTAACATGAGAGTCTTGAACTCGCTCCAAACACAATCACGATCGATGGGTTTCACAGAAAGCCACCACGAATAAGCGCCCTTACTCAAGTAATAAGCCGCTACTGCCACTTTACTCTCTTCCGGACACTGAACCATGTCGAAGAGTTTATCAAAATGCTCAAGCCAATGAACAATATCAGCTGGTTCCGACGAACCCTCAAAAGTAGGCGGCATCTGACGAGAGATATCGCCAACAATCTGATTCACTCCTCCAGTCTGTCCATGAAATGGCACCTGGTATCCCTGTTGCGGTGGACCACGAACCATCGAGGTCTGCATGGTCTCCACTATCCGCGTCATCTGAGTCATCTGGGCCATCATGCCCTGTATAAATATGAATGGATCAACCCGAACACCTTCCGAGTGAGATGCCTCTCGGGTACGACTCCCTGACAGTGAATGATTATCTACTGATGAATGAGTAGCCTCGCTATTTGATGAATTAATGATATCCCTCGCGTTCGTGTGGGCATGCATACGAGATCCCGGTTTCCGGCCCGCACTGCGGCCTCTTCCCCTGCGTCCTCTGACAGCTCTATCCATACTGAAGTAGGAAAGTCACATGATGATTATAGATTCTCGCATGAATATCGCATTATGATTACGTTACAGAGTGACAATAATGAGCATACACGCTCTAACACAATGAATGCATTAATGATTTAATGAAATGATCGTCGACATTACGTCAGAGTATGATAAGACCGTATGGAACATCAAATGAGGTAACATGATTGCCTGATGAAATTCCTGAAATGATTACCTTGAACAAGTTAACAAGGTCGAAAATTCGATCCTCAAGATCAACAACTGAACCGCGAGATGGGTTGAATGATTAATGAATTAACTGAACAATGAGATTGACTGAATGAGGAATGGATTAACTGAGCAATGAGATTGACTGAGTGACGAGTGAATTAGCTAAACGATGAGATTAATTGAGTGATGAATGAATTAGCTGAACGATGAGGTTAATTGAGTGATGAACGAAGCAACTGAGTAATAATATTGACTGAATGATGAATGAATTAACTGTAATATCCGGAATTTCTACTACTGTTGTTTGATATTATTTTATCCGAGTTATATTGTACAGCGTGGAATCTGTACAGTATGGATAAAATAATTAAATAAAGGACTGAGATGTCAATATCGGTATAATTGTCGTATCTGGTCGACAGTTGCAATTGAGGATATTGTGTATCAGGTTATCGTACTTTCGATATAGAGTATATCGTATAAGGATGTTATTGGATTCAGTATATGTATTCAGTAAGTGTATATGTGTTTTCGGTATGTCGAGACAGGCGGTAACAGTTGAAATTGGCTAAGTATGGAATACTTAGCGTACGCTAATGTTGAAGACTTACGTACGCTAAATCACAAGAGTTACGTACGTTATGGCCGAGACATTACGTACGTAACAAGAGGAATCGGACAGTTGGGGCCCGGTGTCGGCGGCTTTCGGCGCAGATGTGGACAGGTGAGTCAACGGATGGAGTTACGTACGTTATACAGGGTGTATTACGTACGTAATACGAGTATAATACTGTAGCAAGTCAACGTACGTGTAACGTACGCAACGGAATAAGTGTTACGTACGTTACGGGGCGGCTGGCCGAGTCGTGGCCGAGAGGACCTGCAGTGGCCGAGCATGGTCGGCAGTGACTCGCAGGGGTGGCCGATCACAGTCGGCAGTGACTCGCTGGGCGTAAGGACTGGCCGATTACGTACGTAAGGCAGTGTCCGGTTACGGCCGTAAGTGCCCGTTACGTACGTAAGCAGCTGCCGGTTACGTACGTAAGGCTGCCGAGCGAAATGGACAGAAGGTTAGGCCGCGTTCGGCTACGTACGTAAGGACCCGCCGGTTATGTACGTAACTGGCCGGCAGGTCTCGGCCTATATAAGGCCTGGACCGAGTCACCCTTGTCATTTTTCATTTTTCTTCGTTTCTCTCGCGATTTCTTCAGCAAAGTTGATGGATTTGAGTAAGAACATCATGTAGCAACATGTTTTGGAAGTTGGAATCATGGATTAACATCATCTTCCATCCGGATCGAAGGTAAGAACACCTAAACACTTGGTTTTGGATAGTTTTGGAGTTTCTTGATGATTTGGCCGGATTGATTCGTTTTAACTCAGATTATTGATGGAACCTTGTTGTATTCTTGAGATTATACATTATCCTTGAAGTTTTGTGGAACAAATTTGGGTATTTCTTCGTTAAAATGATTGATTTGGATTATGCCTTCAAAGTGTTCGATGAAATGCCTCAATGAGTAGAACTTGGGAAATTCTACATGTTTTCGTATGAATGGTGATGGAATAGATTGTGTTATGATTATTCTTGGTAATTATGGGAATTTTGTTAAGGGAGGATAATGAATTGATGATCAAATACCTTGATTATGTCGTTATGATTGTGGAATCGTAGTAATCTCAATGTTCTTGATAGTTTGTTGAAATCCATGATGTTATGAGAAGTCTATATGTTGAAGAACATGATTACATACCCCTTGAATTGTGAATAAGGATTGTTTAGATGTTAGAACACATCGGATTATGCCGTTTGGGGACTTTGAATGTGATTTCGGAATAAGTTGTGGAACTCTTGGAATATGATTATCTATAATTAATCGGATTGTCCGGATTGATGATGATAATCGGTAATTGGTTTTATTACGAATATACAAGGAGGAAACTTGTAAGTATTTAAGATTTAATGTGGAATCGTAGTGTTGTCTTGAATTCGTGTTTGATTGGTTTGAGTTGTATTGTTTGGTTTTGTGTATGATTGAGGTATTGTTGAGCCGTTGAGTTTGATTGTTTGGCTATGTCGGTTATTGATTATTATCGGATTTTATGTTAATCGATTATTTCAATAGGTTGAGATTATCGATCGGTGAGTATAACCGTATGTTGCGGCCATGTTCGAGTATGTTCGTGAATTGCTTCGGTCGGGGCCGAGGAGCCCGTAGATGAAGGCAATGTGACTGGTAGCGGCTTCATCATCGTATCGGTATCGAGGCAAGTTATTACTTGCTCAGTTATAATATTTAATGAATGGTTTCAGTTTCATTCGTTTATAATTCGTATAGCAATGTTTATAAATCGTAATCACAGGAGATTTGGAATTATAGGTTGTATTCGAGTTTTGGGAATTTAAATCATAATGTATATGATTTACAATTGTCGTTGGTATACTTGTTATCGAGGATACATCATGGTATTGACGAAAACGTGAATTATCTACCGTCCGTGATGTTTTGGATCGGTGAATATTCAGAATAATAGTTGGTGATGGTTTCGATATCGAGATTGATTTCGAAGGACTCGGAGCAAGTATTTTAATCATTTCTGTCATTTGTGTCGATCATGTAGTGATACATTCGTGTATCGTTGTTGTCATGCATTTGTGCATTGTTGTTGTCGTGTATTGTGCACTGTTGTTTTGTGCAGTTGTGCATTGTTGTCATATGTCCACCATGCGTTGGTCCGACGGGATCATCATGGGAATCTATAGCTGTGTGCGCTGGATCGCCGATGTAATGCCACCATGCGTTGGTCCGACGAGATCATCATGGGAATCTATAGCTGTGTGCGCTGGATCGTTGGATTACCATATGTATTGTTGTTGTGCATATGTATATTATGGGTTTGCCATAAGTATACATTGTCGTTATTGTTGTGATCATATTGACGTTGTCATATGAGTATGCATTTGTAGGTCTTGTGTTAGGACCATGTCCGTATGTTGTGTTGATCTGATCTCGGATTAGACTGACGTGATGGTAATGGTATTTCGTATATCGAGGTATGTTCTATATTTCTTTTGGTATTTGTCCTTGATGGACAATCGGTTATCGTCTTGGGATTTGATGATGTTATGTGAGGGATCGTATTGGTCAGAACTGGTATATTTCCATATCGTGAGTTGGTTATGACAGTTTAAGAATCTTGAGTATTGTTGAGGTACAATACAGATATTATGTTCGAGTTTATTGGTTAATCGAGTACAGGATGTGAAATGTGATAATGGTTATTCTGATGGGAATTGGTTGAGTAAGCAAAGTTATGGCGGTAAGATTACGTTGGTCGTATTCTTATGTTATATTCTCATTGGTATGTAATTATTAATGTGATGTGACGGTTATCATTGTTGGATATTATGGCTGACCCCGTCGTGGGATTTCTTTTTAGGTTCTTGGAGTATCGAGCTTGTAGCGGTCGTGAAGAGATGAACTTCCCGGAGGATACTGGCTAGGGCATGTATTTGTGTATTGAGTTCCTTGAACAGTTTTTGTATTTCCGCTGCTAGAGTATTTTAATTGTTTGTCTTTATCCGCTGCGTAAGTATTTTTAAACTGACCTATTGGTATCTGGTAACTTGGGTTACTTTGGGAAATCGTTTTCTAAATTTGTTCTGTCGGTACGTGTAAGCGATAGCTTAACGTATGTTTTTAAACTGTTGAGTTTTGGCATTTTGGGCCTTGTGGTTTCAAATGAGTTTTTACGATGGTTTGATAAACGGGTTTTATAAATCTTCGAATGTTTTCAATAGATAATACCGTCGTTAGCCTCTTGGGCGTTTGTAAATGTTTTCAAAATATCCTTCACCTTGTGGGATCCATCTCGGGGCCCATGGCGCTGTAATATTCCCGGTCGGATCTGGGGTGTTACAGAATATGGTATCAGAGCTTAGGTTGAAAAAACCTAGGCATTTGGGTCGAGTTGGGTCGTTTTTTGTTGCATCATTCGAGTTGTCGATTGAAAATATTAGAGCCGTGAGTCTTTGTTGTTCACTCGTGCTTGTTCGTCATCGATTTGCCAAGATCGCATCGGGCTTGTTATAACTTTTCCAAATGGTGTTAACGAGATTCTCGAATGAGATGTATTGTGTTCTTGAGTCGAACCGATTTGGCAAACGTGTGTTTTGATAATATCTGTGTCGAGTATTTCCTTGAGTCGAGACATGTGCCAAGATCGCGGAATCGTCGGCTTCACGATCTGTAAGTATTTGGATTTTGAATTGCATTGAGATTTATTGCCGTTCTAAGTTGATATGGTTTGAGATTCGAGAAAGATATTATGCTTCACGGTATGAGATGACAGATTTGGGGACAGATTGATGATCTTGAGAAACTATGATTTTGGAAATCAGTATGTTGAGTAGATTTCGGAACGGAATTGTGCATTTGGGAGAAGGTTGTGGATGGTTGAGAAAGACATGTAGTCATGATAGATCATTTTGTGATACATGAAACTGCTTTTGAGCATTTGAAAATGATACTTTTCAAAATGAATGTCTTACTGATGTTTTATGGAAAATGATTTTGGGCCGAGACCCAATCGATTTTGAAATGGTTTTATAACTCAGGACTTGGGGTCCGAAATGAGTTTTCTACTTTTTAAACTTCTTGTAATGTGGAATGAGATACGGGCTGAGACCCTAATGTTTCAAAAGACTTTCCTGTTTTCTAAAACTCCTGAGATATGTAAAACACGTTATCAATTGTTTATCTACTTTATCACTACCTTTCGGGGTTTTGATTTATTGGTTCAAATGGAAATTCTCGGGAAGTCTTTCGCCGTGTTTGATTTGTTGAATTGTTTCAATGTTTTGTCATATCATATTTGAGGTGATCCAGGATGGATTAAAGATTGACGTTGCGAGTAGTAGGTGGAGGAGGACTTTTATCAGAGTCTATATATTGAGATTTTGGAATTTCATCGTGTGATTTTCCGATGGAATATCAGTGAATTTGGTGACGAGCTGAATCGGTATACATGAGTATGGATATGGTCAAGCATTTGCATAAATCCCATTTTATTTAATCGTGTGTATTTGAAAAGGATTTTTATCGAGAACTTGACACGAGCGAGCCGGTTGGTTCGAAAATTGATTTTGTGGTCTTACGAGAATTTATGTTTTGAGTTTTCAAAATTTTGAAAGAATTTTCGAAAATTTGTCTTTTGACAAGACTATATGATTTCAAACTAGTTTTGAAAATGTGATTGATAACCATACGCATTTAGTGTATATTCCATATCATGGTGAAGTTGTGAGTGTGACTCACGAACTGGTTATGACATTCCTATGGTGCGATGAAAAGGGATCCGAACTTTGGTATGGTCGTTTGGTTATGCAAGGATGATCGATTGATTTATCGGATAAGAGAAATATGCCGTATGTTGTAGATTCATGCATATAATATAATTTTGGAACTTTGGATTTTGTGAAACTGGGGCATATGTGCTATGTGATTCCATTGGTGTGGTAATATTGTGACTTTACCATAATGATTTTGAATGATTTCTTTTGTAGATTTGGGGATGGTGACCCCATGTTGGTTGTTTTAGATGTCGAGCGGTCGTTTCCACTCCAGGTATGACTGGTTATTTTCGTCGACTTGATTGGTTGTTTGTATGCCGAGGAGTATGCTCACCAGTCGAGTATGTTTATTGAGATCCACGGTATGTGATTGGTGTGTCGTTTTGAGAACTTTATTCGTCCGTATATATGTCTCTATGGTTCTGTGTGTATCGTGTTGGAATTTACCGTGTGAGGGTATTCCTGATTATTATCGCTCCTTCGTTGGTAATATTAGAGGTTATCATGTTGATGATATTCTCGATTGTGTTTTGACCTCTGGTTGGTCATATTAGAGTTTATCATGTTTATGATATACTCGATTGTGCTTTAACCATTGGATTGGTCGTATTGGAATTTATCATGTCGATGGTATTCTCAGTTAATTTGTTGGTTGATCATTGTTGATGATCGTATAAGTGTTCGGATTTTGTGTCGCTGTTTCGAGATTGGTTGCCATTGTTTTGAGCAGTTGTTTCACAGATATATCGGATATTATTCGTCTTATCGGAATTGGAACTTGATCATGCGATCAGGCAAACAGGATTTGTCACAGATAGATTATTTCATCTGACGATGATAAAATTTTGTTGAGACTCAAGGAATTGTGATTGTAAGCGTATTGGGACTGTACAGTGAGATCGCTTGCTAGTATCTCCGGAGATCGTCGACCTGCGTATTTGTAAGTATGCGGTTTTGATTATTCAGTAATGATGATGATTGATCGTTGTCGTGATGGTTTTGGATTATTTTAGTTGAACGGTTTGTTTCTTTTATGACGGATTTCAAGTTTCGAGGACGAAACTTATTTTAAGTGGTGTAGTATGTAATATCCGGAATTTCTACTACTGTTGTTTGATATTATTTTATCCGAGTTATATTATGCAGCGTGGAATCATGCAGTATGGATAAAATAATTAAATAAAGGACCGAGATGTCAATATCGGTATAATTGTCGTATCCGGTCGACGCTGCAATTGAGGATATTGTGTATCGTGTTATCGTACTTTCGATATAGAGTATATCGTATAAGGATGTTATTCGATTCAGATATGTATTCGGTAAGTGTATATGTGTTTTCGGTATGTCGAGACAAAGCGTATGATTGAAATTGGCTAAGTATGGAATACTTAGCGTACGCTAATGTTGAAGACTTACGTACGCTAAATCACAAGAGTTACGTACGTTATGGCCGAGACATTACGTACGTAACAAGAGGAATCGGACAGTTGGGCCCGGTGTCGGCGGCTTTCGGCGCAGATGTGGACAGGTGAGTCAACGGATGGAGTTACGTACGTTATACAGGGTGTATTACGTACGTAATACGAGTATAATACTGTAGCAAGTCAACGTACGTGTAACGTACGCAACGGAATAAGTGTTACGTACGTTACGGGGCGGCTGGCCGAGTCGTGGCCGAGAGGACCTGCAGTGGCCGAGCATGGTCGGCAGTGACTCGCAGGGGTGGCCGATCACAGTCGGCAGTGACTCGCTGGGCGTAAGGACTGGCCGATTACGTACGTAAGGCAGTGTCCGGTTACGGCCGTAAGTGCCCGTTACGTACGTAAGCAGCTGCCGGTTACGTACGTAAGGCTGCCGAGCGAAATGGACAGAAGGTTAGGCCGCGTCCGGCTACGTACGTAAGGACCCGCCGGTTACGTACGTAACTGGCCGGCAGGTCTCGGCCTATATAAGGCCTGGACCGAGTCACCCTTGTCATTTTTCATTTTTCTTCGTTCCTCTCGCGATTTCTTCAGCAAAGTTGATGGATTTGAGTAAGAACATCATGTAGCAACATGTTTTGGAAGTTGGAATCATGGATTAACATCATCTTCCATCCGGATCGAAGGTAAGAACACCTAAACACTTGGTTTTGGATAGTTTTGGAGTTTCTTGATGATTTGGCCGGATTGATTCGTTTTAACTCAGATTATTGATGGAACCTTGTTGTATTCTTGAGATTATACATTATCCTTGAAGTTTTGTGGAACAAATTTGGGTATTTCTTCGTTAAAATGATTGATTTGGATTATGCCTTCAAAGTGTTCGATGAAATGCCTCAATGAGTAGAACTTGGGAAATTCTACATGTTTTCGTATGAATGGTGATGGAATAGATTGTGTTATGATTATTCTTGGTAATTATGGGAATTTTGTTAAGGGAGGATAATGAATTGATGATCAAATACCTTGATTATGTCGTTATGATTGTGGAATCGTAGTAATCTCAATGTTCTTGATAGTTTGTTGAAATCCATGATGTTATGAGAAGTGTATATGTTGAAGAACATGATTACATACCCCTTGAATTGTGAATAAGGATTGTTTAGATGTTAGAACACATCGGATTATGCCGTTTGGGGACTTTGAATGTGATTTCGGAATAAGTTGTGGAACTCTTGGAATATGATTATCTATAATTAATCGGATTGTCCGGATTGATGATGATAATCGGTAATTGGTTTTATTACGAATATACAAGGAGGAAACTTGTAAGTATTTAAGATTTAATGTGGAATCGTAGTGTTGTCTTGAATTCGTGTTTGATTGGTTTGAGTTGTATTGTTTGGTTTTGTGTATGATTGAGGTATTGTTGAGCCGTTGAGTTTGATTGTTTGGCTATGTCGGTTATTGATTATTATCGGATTTTATGTTAATCGATTATTTCAATAGGTTGAGATTATCGATCGGTGAGTATAACCGTATGTTGCGGCCATGTTCGAGTATGTTCGTGAATTGCTTCGGTCGGGGCCGAGGAGCCCGTAGATGAAGGCAATGTGACTGGTAGCGGCTTCATCATCGTATCGGTATCGAGGCAAGTTATTACTTGCTCGATTATAATATTTAATGAATGGTTTTGATTTCATTCGCTTATAATTCGTATAGCAATGTTTATAAATCGTAATCACAGGAGATTTGGAATTATAGGTTGTATTCGAGTTTTGGGAATTTAAATCATAATGTATATGATTTACAATTGTCGTTGGTATACTTGTTATCGAGGATACATCATGGTATTGACGAAAACGTGAATTATCTACCGTCCGTGATGTTTTGGATCGGTGAATATTCAGAATAATAGTTGGTGATGGTTTCGATATCGAGATTGATTTCGAAGGACTCGGAGCAAGTATTTTAATCATTTCTGTCATTTGTGTCGATCATGTAGTGATACATTCGTGTATCGTTGTTGTCATGCATTTGTGCATTGTTGTTGTCGTGTATTGTACCTTCGTTGTTTTGTGCAGTTGTGCATTGTTGTCATATGTCCACCATGCGTTGGTCCGACGGGATCATCATGGGAATCTATAGCTGTGTGCGCTGGATCGCTGGACAGGTAATGCCACCATGCGTTGGTCCGACGAGATCATCATGGGAATCTATAGCTGTGTGCGCTGGATCGTTGGATTACCATATGTATTGTTGTTGTGCATATGTATATTATGGGTTTGCCATAAGTATACATTGTCGTTATTGTTGTGATCATATTGACGTTGTCATATGAGTATGCATTTGTAGGTCTTGTGTTAGGACCATGTCCGTATGTTGTGTTGATCTGATCTCGGATTAGACTGACGTGATGGTAATGGTATTTCGTATATCGAGGTATGTTCTATATTTCTTTTGGTATTTGTCCTTGATGGACAATCGGTTATCGTCTTGGGATTTGATGATGTTATGTGAGGGATCGTATTGGTCAGAACTGGTATATTTCCATATCGTGAGTTGGTTATGACAGTTTAAGAATCTTGAGTATTGTTGAGGTACTATACGTATATTATGTTCGAGTTTATTGGTTAATCGAGTACAGGATGTGAAATGTGATAATGGTTATTCTGATGGGAATTGGTTGAGTAAGCAAAGTTATGGCGGTAAGATTACGTTGGTCGTATTCTTATGTTATATTCTCATTGGTATGTAATTATTAATGTGATGTGACGGTTATCATTGTTGGATATTATGGCTGACCCCGTCGTGGGATTTCTTTTTAGGTTCTTGGAGTATCGAGCTTGTAGCGGTCGTGAAGAGATGAACTTCCCGGAGGATACTGGCTAGGGCATGTATTTGTGTATTGAGTTCCTTGAACAGTTTTTGTATTTCCGCTGCTAGAGTATTTTAATTGTTTGTCTTTATCCGCTGCGTAAGTATTTTTAAACGACCTATTGGTATCTCGTAACTTGGGTTACTTTGGGAAATCGTTTTCTAAATTTGTTACGCCGATGCGTGTGTTTATAGCTTAATGTATGTTTTTAAACTGTTGAGTTTTGGCATTTTGGGCCTTGTGGTTTCAAATGAGTTTTTACGATGGTTTGATAAACGGGTTTTATAAATCTTCGAATGTTTTCAATAGATAATACCGTCGTTAGCCTCTTGGGCGTTTGTAAATGTTTTCGAAAATTTCCTTCAGCCTTGTGGGTTCCATCTCGGGGCCCATGGCGCTGTAATATTCCCGGTCGGATCTGGGGGTGTTACATGAGTGAGGAATGAGTTAACTGAGTGATGGATTAACTGAATAATGATATTGGCTGAGTGATGAATGAATTATCTGAGCGATGAATTGACTGAGTAATGATATTGATTGAGTGTTGAATGAATTATCTGAGTGATGAATTAACGGAGTATTGATATTGACTGAGTGATGAATGAATTATCTGAGTGAGGAATGAGTTAACTGAGTGATGAATTAACTGAGTAATGATATTGGCTGAGTGATGAATGAATTATCTGAGCGATGAATTGACTGAGTAATGATATTGATTGAGTGTTGAATGAATTATCTGAGTGATGAATTAACGGAGTATTGATATTGACTGAGTGATGAATGAATTATCTGAGTGATGAATTAACTGAGTAATGATATTGACTGAGTGATGAATGAATTATCTGAGTGATGAATTAACTGAGTAATGATATTGACTGAGTGATGAATGAATTAACATGATCGACAAGATCAGAATGATGATTGAGGATTATTAACTGATGAATGAGTTGATCCTTAATGCTTACAAAAGCCACACGTGTCCCAAAACAATTAGTCGTGAATCGATCATAACACTAATATTGCATATAGGTTTCAACAAGGCATGAACAATTAATGACATGATGAATGTATGAACATAAAGAGAATCGAGTCCTTACACAGGTCATACGAAGCTTCGAGGTCTCGCGATACTAGTCTTCACTGACGACGACTCGATGAATGAATGACTCGTGCAGTCGCACTAATATTACGACTCACAAAACCTGACTGACTAGATTGTCATAACCTGACAATCCCACCACTACCGCGTCGGTAGGACCACATAACTCACATCTCGTGGTATTTCACAACCCAAAGCTCGATACCATTTCGTAACACCCCCAAATCCTATCGGTTATTACAAAGGCCGTGGACCCCACGCCAGAGATCCACCAAAGTAACATGACTAAAATACATTAAATTAAACAACAAAGGAAAAATCATAGTCCCTACCATGATGTCCGACAAAATATTCCGATAAGGAATTTCAATGACAAAAGTGGCCTACATGGCCAAAATGAAATACAACAAAGATCCACGAACATCTCTGCTCGTAATACAACACGACAACAATCGACAAGACCGGAGTACACTCCAACCGATCGACTAATAATGAACAACTCGGACTAGTATCGCTCGTATGCCTCGCCGCCATCGTCATGCCCCCGTGCCTCAACTCTCTCCTCGCAAGTACCTAAAACATGAAAACATGTTCCGCCACGGGGTCACTATCCAGATAATGAACATCAAATACATGTATAACATGATATGCATCCAAAGGCAGAATGAAACGGTACAATGATGATAATAATACGAGATGCTCACAAACCAAGGTAAGAACCGAGCATTCGTGAAATACTATGCCCACGGCATACTATTAATAATTGCTCGACAAAGTTAGAACATAAATGCCCAACGGCGAATCATAATCACAGAATACCACAATGAATTAAACGACATGAACCAAACCAGAGCTGAATTTAATATGAATCATAATGCCCAAAGGCTCCAATGAAAATACCAAGGCATTACAAAAGGCCTGAAAGTCGTTCAGCGGAAGTTAAAAAATATCATAAACATCTGAAGTCAAAACAGCCCGAAGCTGTATCAATGAGGGCCGAAGCCACGGCACGAAGCCGTATCACAATAAGGGCCGAAGCCACGGCATCCAGCCGTATCACAATTAGGGCCGAAGCCACGGCACGAAGCCATATCACAATGAGGGCCGAAGCCACGGCATCCAGCGGTATCACAATTAGGGCCGAAGCCACGGCACGAAGCCGTATCACAATGAGTGATAGTGTGCTGCCTTGAGTCGGCCAACACGATGATAGTAACACACGGATAAACACCGTCCTTGACAGTCCCAAATTAACACCTCGATTGCCTTAGAACGGCCAACCGACAACAATGATGCAGCGGATGATTCAATACCTCGATTTCTTAAAACGGTCAATCGACAACAATGATACCATAAATGATTGCACACTTCGATTTGCCTGAGAACGGCCAATCGATAACAATGACACGATGAATGAGTGAATACCTCGATTGCCTTAGAAAGGTCAACCAGTAACAATGATATGATGAATGAGTGAATACCTCGATTGCCTTAGAAAGGTCAATCGATAACAATGATTTAGTGAATGATTGAACATTTCGATTTGCCTGAGAACGGCAATTCGATAACAATGATATGAAGGATGCCTCGGCACCTTTAATCGGTTACCGACGACGAAGGCGAGAAATGAATAAGCCAATGCCTTTAATCGGCCTGTACGATTTTAATGACAATCCAAACAGGAATAACGATGATCTCAACGGTGTCTTTAATTGACATCTATATTAACAACAATCGATACATCGATACCGCGAACCGGCTATCGACAATGACATTAATAATGATTATCACAATGCCTCGAATCGGCCGTTAACGAACAACAATAAACATTTGGCAAAATTGCCGAAAGGTATCGTATCGAACGATCTCTTGATATCAATGAATTCATGAAGAGACTAAGTCTCGGAATGATACAACACATTCATACACATACATGATGACATTAGCTCATTGACTAGTACAAGTATAAAACTTGCCTCAAACCGAAGGCGAGAAGGTACTTCCACGATCAACGTCCTTAATGAAATTACCGGCCGCTTGAACAACCTTAAACAACACAAAAACCAACAATTCTATTAATACACGAATCAAGCATGATCACAACCAACTCGAAAGTCGATACAACAATACCCGAAACTCATTGGGGCATTTACACAAACGCGTTGTAAACAATCTCCAATTGTTTACAACCAAAACTAAATTACATCCGAAACCAACTCCCAATGAATGATTCAAACCCACAAAAACTCATGAATACTATCAATAATCCAATAGGAATACTTAGAACGATATTTCAACAACATTTAGTCGAAAACCCCCAAAATTCCAAAGTCAACCCGTAAGGGTTCTTGAACAATTCCTCAACTATTCACAAATTCCGAAAATTACTCCAATGAATCCGTAGAAATACATGTATCCAAGATAGATAATCCATATCTAATATATTCCAACATACTATCGATTTAACACGAAGAGATCGAAAGCAAAACACCCAAGATCCGAAATTCTAGATCCAAGAATCATTACCTTCCTTTGGAGTGATGAAACTGATTTAGATGATGATTAATCCAACTTAGTAGCTTGAAGATGATGCTAGATGATTGCAACTCGAAAAGACCTTTCCGAATTGCCCGAGCTCGTCCGAAATGATTGAGAAATGAAGAAATGACGAAAGTTGGACCGAATCGCCCTATTTATATCGTCGGCTTAGCGCGCTAACTCCCGATGTTAGCGTGCGCTAACGCGTGTACCGTGTAGTCCAAGACTTCGATCGAATCGTTAGCGTGCGCTAAGTACCTTTGGTAGCGTGCGCTAACAACCTGTCCTTAGCGTACGTTAACCTTATGTTAGCGTGCGCTACCTGATAGTTGATATCCAAAATCCTGGAGTCCATAACCTACTGTCCCCTGTTCCGAGCGCGCTAGCGTGCGCTACTGTGAAGTTTAAGCGTGCGCTACCAGTATAGTTAGCGTACGCTACTTACCACTCGCAGCGTGCGCTACGAATTTCCCAAATCAGCCCAGTACCTTCTGGACTGTCTGCCTCACTTGCGCTAGCGTGCGCTAATACTGAATCATTGCGTGCGTTACATGCACCTCATTAGCGCGCGCTAACTACAATGTGTAGCGTGCGCTACCTATCAAACTGCAAATAAAAAACATGATGATGATGACAATAATCTCGGCTCGATCTCCAACAGTGATGATCCCAAAATACGCCGAATGGTGAACATAGTTGACTGAATACGAATGGTGAATGATTATTACTGAGTAAAAAAAATTCTGAGTGATAGTTACTGAATGATAATAAATGAATTCACAACCGGGTATTACACCGACATGGCTACATAAAGGACCATTAGACCGATATGGTCTTATATCACAACACACAGAACAATACATACAAGATCCTTGCCCAGAACACATACCCACGCAGGGGCTAGAATACAATATCACTTCCATAATTCGATAAAATAACACATCGGAGGAATAATCAACACGACTCTACCAAATACTCTATAATTGGTCTTCACGTGATTAGTATCTTCGTTTCCCATCATCCTTCGTATCGATCCTGTGATTCGCTCCCCAGCTACCTGCAAGTACCTGGACGCAATACAGACATCCACCCCCCGAATACTCGGGGGTTAGCAAAACTCCACTGTTTTGCTAGTGTAAGTATAAAACCAAAAGTACAAGCCATACACAACGTGCTTCAAGAATATAAAATCTTGAATATATTCCCGAGATAAATCACTTAATCAAAACAGTTTGATTTATAAAAGGTAAGAAAAGAACCATGTGTCTCATACAAAATATTTTACGGTCTCGGGAGTTTAAAAACATTTGGAAATAAGGAATTCTCAAGTCTTTCGAAAACACTTGGGGACACAGCCCAAAATCATCTTTCCAAAATACGATTCCGATAATAAAACGCGGTTCCACAACCCAATTCACAACACACGGGGTCCAAGACCCGAATCATAAGCCACAGGTCCACGACCCGAATAACATAACACATGTTCCTAAGGATTATTCGCGTCCCGTGCTAACAAGCCACGAACCTCAGATTCTCCCGTAGAACATACCCGAGTGAATAATCCAATAGGAAACCATACCAAAAATCACATGTCCTCGTGGCAACAACCACAGAACCATTCCAAATCACAACCATAAGTTATCCCAGATCGGCTAACAAGCCACGAACCTCGGAGTCCCCGCAAGACATAACCGATGATAACCACACAAGTTATCTCGGCATCGGGCTAGCAAGCCCCGAACCTCTGAGTCCCCGCAGGACATACCCGAAATTGATAACCCTAAGGTCACGCCCGACCAAAACTAGCAAGTATGGATCCCGAGATTCAACAATCCTACCCGGAGGCACATCACTTTCAAAGAATCACATCACAATGAACAACATCAAGCCAAGCAACACTTATACATCACAACCTCCTTTCATGGAGTAACAGCTAATATCCCAATTAATACATTCTTTACGAACAAGTACACATAACATTACGTAATCCCTAAAGGATTACGGTCTAATAAACTCATTCAAAGTGATCATATCATCTTTACAACATACAAATCCAACACACATATTCCGAGAACACATATATTCACGAAGTACATAAATTATCGTTGAAAGGCAACTTTTATCGAGAATATACCGATCCCTTTACGTTCATTAAACATTGGGTTTCGTATATAATCATTTATCAATAATTACGCCTACGAAACATGAAATGTATGGACAAGATACTTGCCTCAAGATACGAGCGACGAAACGACGAACGGGCACGATCGGCAACCTTCGAACCTCCAAAATGATCAAGACTTCGACACCCACGAATACTACGAAAATAGCATCACCACGAATCAATAACACTAATCGAAATCCAAAACGATCCTAAAAAGGACAAGGATCTAAGTATTCTCAAAGAAATCAAGAATCGTTGATCCGGCGATAAAAATCGATGAACGGTTAACAAAATCAAGATTACGGTGAAGACAACCAAATACACAACCGATCGGATGAGATCGGTTAAGAATCACAAATCCAAGGAAAAACCCCAAATTTAAGAAAATAGGGTTCTAACAAGAGATTACCTTGATTTGGACCAAGAAGACGATTAGATGTTGTTAAACATCTACAAATCCGCCAAAGATGAAGCTAGAAGAAAAGATCGGTCCTACTCGCCTGGATCTCACGCCCGTCTAAGGGATGAGGAAAAGTGGAAAATGACGACTTAATGCCATTGCCCAAGATTTATACCGATGCTTATTAGCGTGCGCTAATCACCCTTCATTAGCGTGCGCTAACGGGGTCAACGCTCCAGAGAAACCGTGTATAACATAGTTAGCGTGCGCTAGCCAACAGCCGTAGCACGCGCTATCGGGTCACAAAACCAGTCCAGTAGCCCCTGGATAGAACTACACCTACCGGGTAGCGTGCGCTAGAAAGAAGAGGGAGCGTGCGCTAAGCGGTCGATAGCGTGCGCTAGCTATCGGCCTTAGCGTGCGCTAACAAAGCTCCGGCCCCATCCGGAGCTATTGGATCGCCTGCGATCACGATTAGCGTGCGCTACACATTCAGTAGCGTGCGCTAAACACCACGCAGTAGCGTGCGCTATGCTTCAAGCATTAGCGTGCGCTACACCACAAAATCTCAAAAACTCACAAAGTGATCCGAAATGCCTCCAAAAACATGTCCCAACAAGTCACAACCAAACATGGCACGAAATTCCTACGATGAGGACCATGACAATCCGATAAAACCCAGAAAACCCAACGAATCCGGAATAAAGATCTCGGGTATTACATTCTACCCCTCTTAAAAGAAGTTTCGTCCTCGAAACTTGAAACATAGAACGAACGACGCAAAACAACTCAGATAACACACGATATCCGTTGCCGAAATAACAAAACACAACGAACGAAAATCGATACGGTCGAACAATTCAACAGTACATCAACCAAAACATGAGCTATACGCTGGACCAATACGAAATTCCACAGCCCAAGGGTTGGAAGATCGAACACAAAACAAATTTCCTGAACTTAAGGAAATTACGAAGGAGTCCTAACGCTCAACAATTATGAAACGAGATCAACAAAAACTGAACCATCAAACGATTGAGTTACAACGATCGAGTCAACAACAGTCGATCAATCATGTTCGAATCACGACGAACAATAATACTCAAACAACAACCCCAAAGTTCACATCTCGACTAGAGATAATATACAATCCGGTGAAGACAACAAGATGTGCATTCACATAAGATCCACAGGAAAGGGAATAGCAATTTGAAGAGTCATAACGACAAACGGGTCATTCTGAAACAATACCACAACTCGTTCGATCAATAAAAGCACAGGACAGGACAAGATCAGAAAATATCAACGAATATAAACGATTCG
The DNA here is from genome assembly GCA_033398695.1 of Orobanche coerulescens. Lineage (NCBI taxonomy): Eukaryota > Viridiplantae > Streptophyta > Magnoliopsida > Lamiales > Orobanchaceae > Orobanche > Orobanche coerulescens. The sequence goes on from CM065801.1 coordinate 187,537,672, forward strand.
ACAGAGTCGAGAGTACAGAGTTCAAAATCCGATCCACTTCAAATAAAAGAAGTCAATCTCTGAATTTCGAAACAACAAAGCAAGGGAAATAATTCAACATGCAACTGATAGACCACGCCCCTCCGGGACTACTCGGAGTCGATCCTGATATCAAAGTTCAAGTCCCTGCCTCGGAATGCTCGGTAACCATCTCGCAAAACTGAACCCGGTGTCCCTCGAGTCCGCACCTGTAACACGTTACTGGTGGGGTAGGACAATGTGCACGAACATGTCCCGCCACATTACAGTTAAAACATCTCCTGGCTTTACCAGGAGTCAGAACAGACGACTTAGAACTCTCAGTTCCACGCATCGAGCGATGGAGCTTCACAGCAGAAAGGCTACGACATTGAAAACTAGAAACACCAACTCCCCGTACTGGCCCACACGGTCATCGTACTTCTTCCGCTTCTTCGACTGACACACGCTCCGATGATAACGGCTAGTTCACTGCTAATGCTCGATCTTGATAGTCCTCAACGAAGTGCAATTGAATCCCGACATATATACGCGAATATCCGCTTCATCCGTCTCACAAAGTGAAGGATCCTCTCTTCCTCGGTTCTCACCCGTCTCGCACATAATCGAGTTGTTTGCTATAATCAATGATAGCTTGCGACACCGATATATCTTGCGGTTCCGCCAAGTAGAATTCGCGAATCCTCTGCTCTCTAATCGGTTTCGGACGTAACTCGGCTTCCATAAGTGCTTGGAACTCCGCCCACGTGACATCACGATCACGAGGTTTAACAGCTTCCCACCAATTAGCGGCATCTTTGTCGAGAAGGTACTGAGCGATAGGTACCTTCCGCTCTTCAGGACATCCGACAGCCTCGAAAATCTTTCCCAACTGGAAAATCCAACCATCCCAGCCCAACGCATGCGCAGCACCGGCGAATCAAGGGGGATTCATACGAACTACCTCGCGAAGCCATTGATTCACACCGACGTTCTGACTCGCGTCAATGCTACGTTTAACCACCTGGGTCAACTGAGTCATCTGAGTCGATACTTGTTGCAATATAGTAGCAACACCCAAACTAAAATCATTCCCAGCGGCATTCTCTCGATTCCGCGTCTGATCCCCGTGGCCATCAGCGCCACTTGCCATTTACCACGACCTCTGCCCCTCGGCATACTAACAAACAACAACCTAGGGTAACGAAAGATCATAACTCATAGCAAGATATTCACATCTCTGTCTCTAATCCAACATCATTAAATCATATACATATTACCATTTAATTCCATCTAGAGCACAATATACAAACTATTATACCAACAATCTTCATTTATAATGCCGTTGTTATGCGATTTATAAATGCAATGAAATTGAAATCATCCATTATATCAAAATCACTTTCTGTACGGTTTCGCGCTTAACTCACCAAGTTGAAAACCATTTTCAAAACGCTCCAAAATGCCGAAAGGCCGATGACGGTAATACTTTCCAAATACTCCCCAAAAGTCATTTTCCAAATACCAAATACCGTCACCAAATACCGTTTGAAATTACAAGGCGAGACGAAAACTCAATAGTTTCAAAATATATGTTAAATCACCCAACAAAAGAGTTAGGAAAAAGGGTCAACGAAATAATTCAAATTTACAAACCCAAAAGGTTATTTTGAAACACACACTATTTGGTAAAAGTACCCAAAAAGTCACTTTGGACTTTACACACGCAATGGATAAGAACACGATTCAAGTTACACATAACCACACACAACAATTGTTATTCATGAACATATACCAAATAATGCCGAAAGTCGAAGGTTACAAATAAACAAAGAACATACGAATCTAAACGCCAACAATTTACATTCTCACTACATATCGTTTAACCTAAAAGTTGAAGGCGAAAGTCACGTCTCAAGTAAACTATTGGTAGACCTCGTTTAAGCATTTAAAATATTTTGAAAATTTTCAATGCAAGATGAAAATATAATATGTGTAGTTTGAATTCTCAAAATCTTTGGTCTCGAGGTCATCATACGAAAATCAAATCATTTTTCCTTCTCATAGGATATTTTAAATAGAATTTACGTGACTTCCCCAAAACATTTGAAATTGAAATACCACATTGATAAACTTTTATTGAGTAACCAATCCAAAACATCACTCCTGTAAAAACGATTTTACACAAAGATGTAAATATATATATACATACATACCGGTACTACTCTTTATTCCAACATAATACGAGAATCAAACAAGTATGGAGTAAGTATTCATGAGGCACAATTAAACTCCACATAATAACATAGAATCACGTAAACTCGTATAATACGAGACACAACAAGGTAGGGAGACTTACATCCACAGATCGCACGAAGATGATGGTTGCACCTCGATACTAATCACGACCGACAACTCGGACGACGCGTCGCGACACCACTCAGTCACCAATCGACAAGACAAGACCCGACAACACTCAACTCAACCCGACGGCCTAGGTTTCCTCAACCTAAGCTCCGATACCATATTCGTAACACCCCCAAACCACTCTGGGAATATTACAGGCAGCACTCCTCTCCGCGAGGATCTACCAAAGCAATAGAAAACAATGCATCACTTCACATGCCGACATGGCTACATAAAGGACCATTAGACCGATATGGTCTTATATCACAACACACAGAACAATACATACAAGATCCTTGCCCGTAACACATACCCACGCAGGGGCTAGAATACAATATCACTTCCATAATTCGATAAAATAACACATCGGAGGAATAATCAACACGACTCTACCAAATACTCTATAATTGGTCTTCACGTGATTAGTATCTTCGTTTCCCATCATCCTTCAGACGATTCGTGATTCGCTCCCGCCTACCTGCAAGTACCGGACGCAATACAGACATCCACCCCGAATACTGGGGTTAGCAAACTCCACCGTTTTGCTAGTGCAAGTATAAAACCAAAAGTACAAGCCATACACAACGTGCTTCAAGAATATAAAATCTTGAATATATTTCCCGAGATAAATCACTTAATCAAAACAGTTTGATTTATAAAAGGTAGGAAAAGAACCATGTGTCTCATACAAAATATTTTACGGTCTCGGGAGTTTGAAAGCATTTGGAAATAAGGAATTCTCAAGTCTTTCGAAAACACTTGGGGACACGGCCCAAAATCATCTTTCCAAAATACGATTCCGATAATAAAACGCGGTTCCACAACCCAATTCACAACACACGGTTCCCAAGACCCGAATCATAAGCCACAGGTCCACGACCCGAATAACATAACACATGTTCCTAAGGATTATTCGCGTCCCGTGCCAACAAGCCACGAACCTCAGATGCTCCCGTAGAACATACCCGAGTGAATAATCCAATAGGAAACCATACCAAAAATCACATGTCCTCGTGGCAACAACCACAGAACCATTCCAAATCACAACCATAAGTTATCCCGGCATCGGGCTAACAAGCCACGAACCTCGGAGTCCCCTCAAGACATACCCGATGATAACCCCACAAGTTATCTCGGCATCGGGCTAGCAAGCCCCGAACCTCGGAGTCCCCGCAAGACATACCCGAATTGGATAACCCTACGGTCACGCCCGACCCATACTAGCAAGTATGGATCTCGGAGATTCAACAATCCTACCCGGAGGCACATCACTTTCAGCAATCACATCACAATGAGCAGAACATCAAGCCAAGCAACACTTAAACATCACAACCTCCTTTCAAAGGAGTAACAACTAATATCCCACGTAATACATTCTTAACGAACAAGTACACATAACATTACGTAATCCCCGGCAAAGGATTACGGTCTAATAAACTTATTCAAAGTGATCATATCATCTTTACAACATACAAATCCAACACACATATTCCGAGAACACATATATTCACGAAGTACATAAATTATCGTTGAAAGGCAACATTTATCGAGAATATACCGATCCATTTTTACGTTCATTAAACATTGGGTTTCGTATATAATCATTTATCAATAATTACGCCTACGAAACATGAAATGTATGGACAAGATACTTGCCTCGAGATACGAGCTTAAACGACGAACGGGCACGATCGGGCAACCTTCGAACCTCCAAAAATGATCAAGACTTCGACAGCCCACGAATACTACGAAAATAGCATCACCACGAATCAATAACACTAACCGAAATCCAAAACGATCCTAAAAAGGACAAGGATCTAAGTATTCTCAAAGAAATCAAGAATCGTTGATCCGGGCGATAAAAATCGATGAACGGTTAACAAAATCTGAAGATTACGGTGAAGACAACCAAAAATACACAACAGATCGGATGAGATCGGTTAAGAATCACAAATCCAAGGAAAAACCCCAAATTTAAGAAAATAGGGTTCTAACAAGAGATTACCTTGATTTGGACCAAGAAGACGATTAGATGTTGTTAAACATCTACAAATCCGCTCAAAGATGAAGCTATAAGAAAAAGATCGGTCCTACTCGCCTCGATCTCACTCCGTCTAAGGGATGAGGAAAAGTGGAAAATGACGACTTAATGCTGTTGTCCAGTATTTATACTGGACAATTATTAGCGTGCGCTAATCACCCTTCATTAGCGTGCGCTAACGGGGTCAACGCTCCAGAGAAACCGCGTATAACATAGTTAGCGTGCGCTAGCCAACAGCCGTAGCGCGCGCTAATGGGTCACAAAACCAGTCCAGTAGCCCCTGGACAGAACTGCACCTACCGGGTAGCGTGTGCTAGAAAGAAGAGGGAGCGTGCGCTAAGCGGTCGATAGCGTGCGCTAGCTATCGGCCTTAGCGTGTGCTAACAAAGCTCAGCCCCGATCCCGTAGCTACCGGATCGCCTCTGATCGCCAGCTAGCGCGCTACACATTCAGTAGCGTGCGCTAAACACCACGCAGTAGCGTGCGCTATGCTTCAAGCATTAGCGTGCGCTACACCACAAAATCTCAAAAACTCACAAAGTGATCCGAAATGCCTCCAAAAACATGTCCCAACAAGTCACAACCAAACATGGCACGAAATTCCTACGATGAGGACCATGACAATCCGATAAAACCCAGAAAACCCAACGAATCCGAAATAAAGATCTCGGGTATTACATCAATATGGGATGGAAGCAAACTATAACATGCCGCAACAACCTCCGGTCGAACATCTTATGAGGGACTGTGTAAAGCCCGTAGTGAACACCGCCATTTCATGCATCCAATTAGCACCGGCCGCAAGGAACTACCACATAAGCGGATTTCACATCGAACAATTACCCTCATTTCACGGATTAGCACGAGAGGATCCGTTATCATTCATCCGAGACTTCTATGTGGCGATTGATAACTTCCCATTGAACGGATTGAGCGAGGATCAACTACGGATGAAGTGCTTCCCTTATACACTCAAGGACGGGGCGAAACAATGGTTGATGACTTTGGCGCCCGGATCACTAAGAACATGGGATGAAGTTTACGATAAATTCATTACCAAGTACTTCTCCCATTCAAAGACTACGCAATTGAGAACTCAAATCTCAACTTTCAGACAACAAGACGGAGAGTCATTTCACGAAGCATGGGATCGATTCAAAATGCTACTTATTCAATGCCCACACCATCACTATCCGCTTCAACTACTTAATCAATTCTTCTATGACGGATTGACTCAATAATGCCAAGGAGCGGTAGATAATGCAGCAGGTGGTTCGTTTTGGGGTTTGATGGAGAGACAAGCATATGACATGTATGAAACATTGGGAGCAAATTCTCAACAAAAAAGTGTACGTGTTCGTAGGGGAGTCGTACACCAAGTGAGCGAAAAGGACGAGATGCAATCTAAAATCGATGAGTTGACAAATGAAATAAGACAACTCAAGACTCAAAATAAATCTTCTAGCTCACAAGTTTGCGAGATTTGCGGAGCACCCGGACATGATGCCAATTCATGCCCTCATACTTTTCTAGGAGAACAAACCGAACAAGTTAATTGGGCTATGGGGCAAAGCACGGGAAGGCCCGAATCGGAAGAGAGGAGAAATAATTATGGCGGAAACGCAAGAAATGCACCTATCCCAAATACTTATCATCCTGGGCTAAGAAACCATCCGAATTTCTCATGGAGAAACAACAATCCGATTCCATACGACACAAACGTTCAAGCTCAATACAACGGAGGAAACCGAGCCCAACAACCAACGCGAAGTGAACCACCTCCACAACAAAGGAACTCTCTTGAGGAGAGTATTGCGGCATTCATTAAGGAGAGCAAGGAAAACCGAGAGGAGAACAATAAAAGGTTCGAATCTTTAGAAGCTTCGATGAAGAAAATGGAGATCCAAATTGGGCAACTTGCTACCGAGGCACGTAGACAAGAAAGAGGTAAACTACCGAGTCAACCCGAGCAAGCTCAAGCCATTACCACTCTCCGAAGTAGTAAAGTGATTAATATAGAAGTCAATTCCGATGTAAAAGAAAGAGGGGATGAGAAAGAAGATGAGTCGGGAAATCAAGAGGAGAAAATAGACGAAGCAACTTCAACTTCCAAGCTTCACAAATCCGCTCAACCATATAAGCCACCAACTCCTTTTCCGAGCCGACTTAGAAAAGCAAAGCAAGATGAACAATTTTCCGAAATCTACGACATGCTTTCGAAGGTCCATGTCAACTTACCTCGTTTGGATGTTGTGAAGAACATTCCCGCTTATACAAAATTTTTCAAAGAGTTGACCTCCAACAAAAGAAGATACAATGGGAACCAGAAGGTGGTGCTTTACAAAGTAGAAGCAAGGGGTCAAAAGAAAGGCGATCCCGGAAGTTTAATGATCGACATTACTATGGGAGACAAGAGAGTTGCTCGTGGGATGCTAGATTTGGGGTCAAGTGTGAATCTCATGCCATACTCGACCTATTTGAGGCTTGTACTCGGGGGAATCAAACCGACAAGAATGACTCTTCAAATGGCAGATAGGTCGGTGAAATACCCCAAAGGAGTCATTGAAGACCTATTAGTGCAAGTGGACAAGTTGGTGATTCCGGCCGATTTTGTTATCTTGGAGATGAGCGATTTCGGGACAAGCGAAAATGAAGGGACAATACTTCTAGGACGGCCATTCATGCGTACAACAAAAACAATCGTCGATGTTGATGAAGGAAAAGTCACCATGACCGTCTTGGGCGAAACCGTGGAAATCAACGTGTTCGGTTCATCTCCTATCCCTTCTCATATTTATGCTTCCCATGATGTGAATTTTGTTGATTGCATTGATTCTTTGGTTGATGATACATATTTTCATGATGATGTAGGTGACGCGTTGCATGATGCTCTAACCATTGAGCATGATATGGGGCTTAATAATCTAGAAATTGAAGAATATGTTGCATTGTTAGATAATTCTGAAATAATTGATGAAGTTGACGGTTTTAAGATACCATTGGAATTAAAATTTGAGGAGCCCGTTGAAATCACCACACCCCAACTTGAATTGAAAGAACTTCCGGCACATCTTAAATATGTTTTCTTAGGCAAAAGTGACACTTACCCTGTAATTGTCTCTTCCGAATTAACTCCCTTGAAAGAAAACAAATTAGTAAAAGTTCTAACTAAGTTAAAGGAAGCGATTGGGTGGAGTATTTCTGATATCAAGGGAATAAGTCCAATTAGGTGCATGCATAAGATAATTCTTGAAGAAAATGTTAAACCGGTTAGGCAACCTCAAAGGCGTTTGAATCCGAACATGCAGGAAGTTGTGAAAAAGGATGTTTTAAAATTGCTAGATGTCGGAGTCATCTACCCGATATCCGACAGTAAGTGGGTGAGCCCTGTGCATGTAGTGCCTAAGAAATCCGGAATAACGGTGGTTCGTAATGATAAAAATGAATTGGTGCCCACTAGAACGGTAACCGGTTGGAGGATGTGCATTGATTACCGGAAATTAAATGCCGTAACAAAAAAGGATCATTTTCCTCTACCTTTCATTGATCAAATGTTGGAACGTTTAGCTGGGCATGATTATTACTGTTTTCTAGATGGTCTTTCAGGTTTCTATCAAATTCCCATTGCTCCGGAGGATCAAGAGAAGACCACTTTCACTTGCCCTTTTGGCACTTTTGCCTTTAGGAGGATGCCGTTTGGTCTTTGCAATGCTCCCGCTACTTTTCAAAGGTGCATGCTATCCATATTCTCCGACTTGTTAGAAAAATCCATCGAGGTATTCATGGACGACTTTTCTGTGTTTGGAACCACTTTTGATGATTGTTTAAATAATTTGACTATTGTGCTAGAACGATGTATTGAGTGTAATCTTACACTTAGTTGGGGAAAGAGTCATTTTATGGTTAAACAAGGTCTTGTTCTAGGTCATATGGATTCCAATAAAGGAATGGAGGTTGATAAGGCTAAAGTCGATTTAATTGTTAAATTACCTCCACCTTCTCGTGTCAAGGAGGTTCGAAGCTTTTTAGGGCATGCCGGGTTTTATAGGCGTTTTATTAAAGATTTTTCGAAAATTGCCCGCCCTTTGAGTAACCTTTTGTGCAAAGATGCTAAATTTGATTTTACCGAGGAATGTTTAGTCGGTTTCAACGCTTTGAAAGAAAAGTTAACTTCAACACCTATTGTTGTCACTCCCGATTGGTCTCTCCCTTTTGAAATTATGTGTGATGCGTCTGACTTTGCTATAGGTGCCGTTTTGGAGCAAAGAGTGAATAAATTCTTCTACGTGATTTACTATGCGAGCAAAACGCTCGATGAAGCTCAGGCTAATTACACCACCACCGAAAAAGAATTTTTAGCCGTTGTGTTTTCTTTAGACAAATTTCGATCCTACTTGGTTGGCTCAAAGGTGATTGTGCATACGGATCACGCCGCATTGAAATATTTACTAAAAAAATTCGATGCAAAACCAAGATTAATTCGGTGGGTTCTTCTGCTGCAAGAATTTGATTTGGAATTTAAAGATAAGAAGGGGTCGGAAAACGTAGTGGCCGACCATCTATCTAGGCTCACCGAGGGAGATCATTTTAAGCTTGATAATCATTTGCCAATTGTTGAAACTTTCCCCGATGAGCAATTATTCGATGTAACAAGGACACCTTGGTTTGCTGATATTGTCAATTACATTGTTAGTGGTATTTTGTAGCCCGACTTAACCTATCAAGGGAAGAAGAGGTTTGTTTCTATGTGCAGGCATTACTTTTGGGACGAGCCCTACTTATTCAGGTTGGGGCCTGATCAGATATTCCGGCGTTGTGTCCCGGAGGAAGAGCACGAGAGCATATTGTTATTTTGCCATGAGTTGCAATGTGGAGGACATTTTAGCGCAAAGAAAACAGCTCACAAGTTCCTTCAATCGGGATTCTACTGGCCAACATTGTTTAAGGATGCCTATTTCCATTGCAAGAGTTGCGATCGTTGTCAACGAACGGGGAATAAAAGCAAAAGGAATGAGATGCCGTTGACAAACAACCTTGTTGTGGAACTTTTCGATGTTTGGGGAGTGGATTTTATGGGTCCTTTTTCAATTTCCCATGGTTTTGAGTATATTCTAGTTGCTGTAGACTACGTCTCTAAATGGGTGGAAGCAATTCCAACCCGAACTAACGATGCTAACGTGGTTTGCAATTTTTTTAGGGATGTGATTTTTTGCAGGTTCGGGACGCCTAGGGCCGTAATCAGCGACAGAGGCACACATTTTTGCAATAAACAACTTGCAGGCTTGCTTAAGAAGTACAATGTGATGCATAAGGTCCCAACGGCGTACCATCCACAAACTTCCGGGCAAGTAGAAGTAAGCAATTGGCAAATAAAGGCAGTGCTCGAAAAGACGGTGAAACCGACAAGAAAAGACTGGGCATTAAAGTTGAATGACGCTTTATGGGCATACCGCACGGCCTACAAAACTCCAATCGGAATGAGTCCGTATCGCCTAGTATTTGGGAAAGCATGTCATCTACCCGTTGAGCTCAAAAAAAAAAAGAACACAAGGCGTATTGGGCAATCAAAGCACTCAATTTAGATCAAGAAAAGGCGGGTGAGAAACGACTTTTGCATTTAAACGAGCTTGATGAGATGCGATATGAGGCGTACGAAAATGCTAAACTCTACAAAGAACGGACGAAACGGTATCATGATAAGCGTATCGTTCTTAAATCTCTCGAACGCGGTATAGATGTTTTGCTACATAACTCCCGTCTCAAACTCATGCCCGGAAAATTGGTATCGCAATGGGGCGGACCATTTAAAGTCGTTAAAGTATGGCCGCATGGAGCTGTAGAACTTCTTTATCCTCGGAAGAACGAGCACCTTAAGGTAAATGGGCATAGAGTGAAGCCATATTTCGGACGAATCGAAGAAATCAATGTGTTTGAGTGCATAGAGGTGCACGATGTTGAAGCTTGAGCAAAACGGGAAGAAGTCGAGCTAATGACTATAAAAAAGCGCTACTTGGGAGGCAACCCAACGTTTTAGTTAGATTTTTTGTCTTCTGTTTTTCGCATTTATTTTCCTTATTCGTTTTTATTCGATTCGAAAGTGAGCGGTTCAACTGTGGGTATTAAAATTGCAGGAAACGAGTACATTTTCAGAAACTAAAAATCTGGGCAGGTAAGACACGACCGAGTTAACTTTGGCATGGCTGCGTCTCAAAACAGGGGATTTTGTGCTTATTATGGATAGAAGGACACGACCGAGTGTCAGGGCACGGCCGAGTCTAGGAGCAGTGAGAAATTGATTTTTCAGGACAGTAGGACACGCCCATGTCACAGGACACGACCGGGCCTCAATACGGCGAATTTTGAATTTTCAGGATAGTATGACTCGACCGTGTCATAGGACACGGCCGAGTCGGCCGACAGAAAGATTTATGTTATTACGAACAGCACGACACGACCGTGCTATATGCAACACGGCAGTGTCAGTCGGTCATGTATAAAAAGGAGCACGGCCGTTTCCCATTTTTTTTATCTTCTCCAGAAATCCATTCTTCCTCCCTGCGAACCCTCTGCGAACACTAGCCTCTGAACTTTCGATTTTTCTCTTCGTTTTAAAGAAATTTTGTGCGAAATCAAGAAGAGATACAAGAATCTACCATATAATCATCATTTTTCAATCAAATTCACTCTTCAAAGGAGCAAATCGGACGAATAGGGATCGGGATTTAATTTAATTTTATTTTTTTCTCTTCACTTTCTCTGAAATCAAGGTATGTTTCTCATGTTTTTGATGATTATTCTTTGTTATGAACATGCTATGATGATTTGAATCGATAGTCCTTAATTATCTAGGGTTCTTGAGTAAATTGAAGGTGATGAAATTTGGGGATTTTGGATAATTCTTCATGCATTGATGATTAAATTTCTCGATTGAAAATTTTTGTAATTAAGAGATGTTTTCCATGATGAAGATTATGAATTTAAATGATAATTTTGCTTGGGAGACATTTTGATCGATAATGTTTATATTGGGGGAATTTTATTGCTTGCTATAAGTTTGGGGGAGGAATACGTTCTGAAATCCTTGGATACTGATAGATTAAATTTTTGCAGAAAATGGCACGAGGAAGAGGACGTGGAAATTCTCAACGTGGAAGGGGTAGGAATGGCGGGGACCAAGTGCAGCCGGCAAGAATGGCTATTCAAAGGGCTGTGGAAACCCCGGAATCTTATGGAATCAATCTACCAAAAACGCAATATGAAAGGTGGGAAATACTGGGGCAGAAAAAAATGCTACCTACAAGGTGGCCCGATGACGAATGCATGAATGCAATGGGGATAAGGGAAGATGTGATAAAATTCCTTGGAAGAGTGCATTGGGCGTGGATGATGACTCAACGATGGCCGACTTATAGGTGTCTGACGATGGAGTTTCTCAGCACTCTAACTGTGAGAAGAGATCCGGTGACTAGAGAGCCGACCGAAATGACATTCCGGATCAACAACAACGAAGAGACACTGACTATCGTCCAGTTGGAGGAAATTTATCATGCAAGACACGAGGGCCATTACCCGATAAATCGGTTCGGTTGTGAAACTTACTGGAGATCCATGGTAGAATACCCGGGGAGTGAGGCGCTATATTACATGGAAAGATCGGCAAAAGGATCGAACATTCGCAATCCCGTGCTCAGATACTTACACAAAGTGATTGCGAGTACAATATATGGCCGAAAGGAAACCGGGCCCATTTCACTGCGGGAGTTATATATCCTGACTCACATGCTCGACGACTCAATTCCGGCAACCAGGGCCATGGTAGCGGAACATTTTGAAAATGTCGCCACAAAGCCTAAGGGGGAGATATGGATAGGGGGTTTTATTACCCCTATCGCACTACACTTCGGTGTTTCGTTAGATCGGAGGACCCCCCCCTTCCTGGAAATATGCTTCTCTCAATCTCCGTGATGAAGGTTATGAATATCCTGGACTATGAACATCGCATGGTCTTCATACAGACCGACAACGACCATTTCCTCCTCCCGAATCCACCTTTGACAACCATAAATAATATTCGGGATATGGGAAATCTTCAAATGGCTACAGAGGCACACCGTCGAGCACGGTGGGCAGCCGGCTTGGCTCCCCCGGGTCACAGCCCTGTCGACCGAAATGTTCGACCTAGGCGCGTTATGGATGAGGATAGAGCCGAGAGGATGGAAGAGGAGGAGGCTTATGAAAGAGGCCCGGATGACGAGGAAGAAGAAGAGAGCGAAGAAGAAGAGGAAGAAATCACGAGAGATCGGCCCGAGACGTCAAGGCGGGCCTAAATTAGACGTGCCCCATCGCGCCCATCATTAAGGGAGGAGTTCGAAGCCTACCGAGAGGAGGCTAGACGGGACCGAGAGGAGGCTAGACAGGACCGAGAGGAGGCTAGACAGGAGCGACGCCAGACATTGTCTCTTGTGAGACGAATGGTCGAGTGGCATGTCCAGCAAGGGCACTTCCCTCCGCCCGAGCAGTAAACCGGTCGTAAGTATTTCTTGACCAATGAAATTCTTTTCTTTAAATACTATACCTCCTTCGTTCGTATATTCTTTAATTCAAGTTTGGGGGGGATCGGTCAAGAAATACTTCATTACTCTCGTTTTTATTTGCTTTCGGATACTATTTTGCCTGTTGCTTATTTTTGGTGTGTTTTGAACATTTTGCACTTATTTGTGGTGTGTTTTTACTTGGTGTGTTTTTACTTGGTGTGTTTATTTCGCAAACTTGTAGAAAACTTTGAAGTGTGTATTTTTTTTTGGAATGCCTCGGGATTTATTTCGTTGTTCTGATATACAAATCAAGAATAATTTGTTGAGGAAAAATTGTTGATAATCGAAACGGGTGTGAAATTGAATAAGTGGTTTTAATATCTTGGAGGTATGAGCAAACCTACTTGTGAGCTATTGAGCCTTCGTGCATTTTCTAAAATGCAAGTTTCATTGTCGAGTGTTTCATTCTTGATTTAAAACTCTAGAACTTGCCTTGGTATCTTGTTTAAAACCACTGGTGTGTGTATGTGCAAATTGAGTGAAAATGATTTTTGGCGCCTTTGATCTTTACCCTTCGATTTTGGCCAACCCGACATTTGATCATTTCTTAAATAAACCCAATTGAGGTCATTGTCTATTTCATTGTTAAACCACATATCGAGCTTTCATTTACTATAATCCTTCGATCCCTACTTGAACAATTAGAAATATTTTTGATGAGGATGCAAAGATTGTGGTGACATTGGGTGCCATATATATTGTCGGGAGTGTTGAATTGGTGAAAATAATTACTCCGCTATTTTTGGGAACCTAGTAACCGGGTGTATTCATGTGACCCATCGTTTATATTCGCGTAAAACGGATCCCTTAGATATGAGTATGCTTGGAAGTAATTGTGATCCTAGTAACCGGGTGTATTCATGTGACCCATCATTTACATTCGCGTAAAACGGATCCGAAAACAACCCAAGCCAAAAAAAAAAAAACGTAGAAATAAGGAGGGTGTGACGCTGCGTTTTTCACTTTCGATAGTGCTTGTTACAAGTGGTTCATAATTAAGGGGATGAAAGAAGCAAATCTCATAAATCTTGAGCTTCTAAAGCGACTATGGTGATTTAAATTCTAAAAATTGCTCGAGACAAGTCACTTTAGCCATATATATCCCACCTCGACCAAAGCCTACATTTCAAGCAGAGTAGAGCCCTTTTTGATTCACGAAAATTTTGCATGCACAAAACAGTGATAGAAATCAAGACGATTGGCAAGCCTATGGGGTTCCTTATTTCATTGAATGAGTTCTGAGCGTTTACTTATCCCTATCACTTTGAGAGTGAGTGAATACACTTGACCGGTGAGGTTAATATTGCCGAGTATTGACTATGATGTTGAGGAAGCACCCCGGAGGTTTGAAAACTTTGTAGAACTCGACTTATTTTACTTGTGAGTATTGATGAAATTTTCAAAAAGGATCTTTTGAGGTATTTTGACAGTTGAGTTCCCCTTTTGAGAGTGATTATTTTAAAATGATTTGCTCGGGACGATCAAAGTTCAAGTTTGGGGGGGTTTGATGAGTCGATTCTTGATCGACTCATTTTGTTCTATCTAGTCGTGTTTTTGTTTGCTTTTTAGTATTTTTGTTCTCTTTTATGCGTGGTATGTTTTGTTTTTAATTTATAGGTAACCAAGCGAAGATTGTGGTGAAATATGCGCTTTCATAGCAAATATTGGAGTTTATGACGATCAAAAGCTAAAACGGGGCCTAAAGCGACGAAAGATTTAAGTAGTATCGGTCAAATCTCCTAAATCCCAGAATCTCCACTCCGAATTGAGATGTATTCTACTTTGATATAAATTCCTCGTGGAATTAGCTTCGAAATGGTATATCATATGCTAAAATCCGAGGTGTATTAATACAAGAACGAACCGGACTTGGCTGCACCAGGCGACTCGACTTGGCTGCACAGGCGACTCGAGCAACATCAGGCAACTCGGCCGTGCCATGGGACACGGCCGGGTCTCATTCCAGCGCGAACTGCAATTTTCAGAAGGGTACGACACGGTCGTGTCATGAGGACACGGCCGAGTCACTATTTAGCCGATTTTGTGTTTCCCGCATAGTGCAGCACGGCCGTGTCATGGGACACGGCCGAGCCTCTTGACAGACTACCTTTTTGTTATTCCTGCGTAGTTCGACACGGCCGTGTCCCAGGACATGGGCCGTGTCACTTTTCGGTTCATGTCTCTTTCCTTGAGATTTTCATCATCTTCCTTGTATGTTCTTGGAGTGAAAAATACTTTTGTGAGATATAATAATTCCTTGTATAATTTTGTTGTGAGTTCTTGAAAGAAGATCATCAAACCTTCATCGGGAATTAGATTTCGGCATTTACAAGGGAAGTTTTTACCATGTTTTGTTCTTCAATTTCCATTATTGTTGTTGAATTAATCATGTGTGGCTAAATACTTCATATGGGTTTTTAGATATAGCCACACACATGTTTTCGATTGATAGTTCCTTTTGATTTTCCAGGTAAAGTTTGGGATTGTTCCTATTGTTCGTTCTTCGTATAAGAACTTTTGAATTAGATCATCAAACCTTTTTCATTGTTGTTATTATTATTCAAACCGAGGGTTTTTGTCGGTGTTCGCCATCAAACGACCCGATAGAAACGATTGTGAATGTTCTCGAGCTTTTTCGCGCGATCTTTTAACGATTTACCTCATCAAAAGTAGTCAGTTAATTGATTGTTAGCTAGGGTTTCATCCCCATCAAAAGAGTATCCCTTAATTTTCGTTGAGAACAATCGTGATTTTTAGAATTACCGCCATCAAACGGATTTCTTTTAATCGTGAGCAATCGATAATTGCAAACCTTATTTATTTGAGTATCGGAACTAATAATTGATTATGTGTGTGTCGGTGACTCTAAATTCCCATATTAATCTCATTATTGTTATCTCTCATTTATCCGACTATCAAATTGGTGTTGTTATCACTTAGTTTAATTTAATTTCGTGCATTAGTAATTGTAATCATATCAACCAATGATGTATTTTAATTTATTTTACTTTTATCCATTCGACTATTTGCCGAACATTATCAAATTTTAAACCGTTTCCATTTCCTCGAGAGATCGACCTCGGAGTTACTTTCCGCTTACTACAAGAGCGATTCGTACACTTGTGAGTATTTAATTTGAATCCATCAATCCTAGAACAGGGTTTTAACCTGACATGCTAAAGAATAAAAATACAGAAATAATTAATGAAAGCATAAAGATCAAATGCAGTTGAAGAGCTCGGATTCCTCCGTTCTCTAGCTTTCGCTCTCTGCCCCTCTGTGTTTTCTGCTTCTTCTCCTTGATGATGATCGATCCTCCGATGGTAATGTCCTCAATTATGCCCTTAAACCCTTATTTATAACTCTCATCAGCCTCCAAAACGCGTCCGTGTGATTAGGTCGAGAACAGGCTCCAAAACGGCCCAGAAACGCAGCAATTTCTATCAAAACCGCCCCGTGGGCCGCAACTCACTTAATCTGTGCCGCGGCTCATGGTGCTCAGTGCCTATGCCTGGGCGCACATTTTTCTTCCTGGGCCGCGGCTCAGCATCCTTATGCCGCGGCCCCCGGTACAGTCCACTCAGGGCTTGCTGGTCACCTGCGTGTGCCGCGGCTCACTTGGTTCGTGCCGCGGCCCAAGGCCAAAATTTGCCTTTTTCGCCCGTTTTTCATCGTTCGAGCTTCCGGACTCCAATTTCCTGCCAAACATAACAGAATAGTGCTTTAAAGGCTAATGTATGCAGGTTTAGACACAAAATGGATAAAGAATAATGATAAATAAGCGTATAAAAATACGCTTAACAAATACCCCCAAACTTGAGCCTTTGCTTGTCCTCAAGCAATAATTTCAAACAAAAAGTATCGTGAATAATCGTGAATAATCGTGCAAATTCATAGTGCTCAACCTAATCAATACTATCCTGAAAATCTCAAAGAATAATACAAGTATCGTAATAGTGAGTCACGTCCAGGACACTGATTCCACAAAGTTACCAATTTCAGTCCTAATCAATCGTTCATGAAGAAAATCAAGCTCAAATATTAACAAGCGTGAATTTAACCGACCGTCAATATGAAGGTTTAAAACAAATGAGCCAACTCGCCCAGTCCCATAGTCAAGTGGCAAAAAATTTCCCTTATATATGATCAATAAGATGATTCGAGTTAACCACTAGGTTCGGATCTCGGGATGTTTCATCGGGATAATCCTAGGGTGGAATTCCATTCTCATGTCTTGGGGAACCGTTTGACGTAAAAGACACTCATGGGGCACATGGATGCTTCTAGTTACTAAGTTCCCCTCCACAACGGAGAAACAACTCGAATAGCTATTCCCGCATGTCTGATTCAAGGTCGTTGTTTTACGCGAGAGTAAACAACGGGTCACGCGAATACCCCGGTTACTAGGCTCCCCATCATAGGCACATGCGAAAGCTCTAAACCGCTAGTCTAATCAGGGTTGTCGTTTTACACGAGAGTAAACAACGGGTCACGTGAATACCCCAGGTTACTAGACCTCCCATCATAGAACAAATAATATTTCGACTTTTTGGGAAAAACTGTCCAATTCTAAACTCAATTTAAGTGCCCACACGACTTGTGTTACTGGACAACTAGCTAACTGAAAAGTATAACCAAACGTATAGGCGGCGATTTGAAAACACGTATGTTTCCTTTCTTATCTGCTAAGATTTCTACAAAAATGAAAAATTTCGGACCTAAATGAATACTCAACGGAAACATATATCTATGACTACAACTCAACTAAAACTCAACCGTTTCTTCCCCAAGAAATCAGTATCGTAACATCAGTTTTACACAAAAAGAAGCACGAAAAATTCACGAATGCAAATAATATCACGACAAGCAAGGCTAGCAACAAAAAAATAATGAAAAATGCAAACGAATAAGTACAGCAAGAGAAAGTAAAACCCCCCCAAACTTAGGACGTACATTGACCTCAATGTACACAAAATGTAATATGCAATAAAAGAAAAGGTCAAGTACTCCCCTACTGTCTGCTCATGAACTGGTGCCGGTGTCGTTCGGCGAGGAAGGTGGCGTGGCTGGCCGAACGGGTGGAATGAATGGCCCGTCCGTGTGCATAATGTGGGCCGTCCATGCAGCAAGGTGCTCCTGGTGGTAAGAATCTCTCGTTTCCAGGTGCCTCGTCTCACGTCGGTTGGCCCGGCAGGCCTGCTCTCTCATCCCATCTCGGACGGCTGCGAGGATGCTCTCTCTCTCCGTCTGCATCTCCTCTCTCCAAGCGGCTAAGTGACTCTCTCTCTCTCCTCATCTCCTCTCTTAGGCCATCGAACATCGCCTGAAGGTGCTCTCTATCGGGCGGCGGGCTAGACTCCGCCTGCCCATGTGTCAGAAGAAGAGGCTCGGGGGACTGCTCATGTGCCTCATCGAGAAGAAATCCTCGCCCCCGAGCGTGTGCCGGTGCTCCTCCCCACTGGTCGAAGTGAGAAATCATGCGATGATTAATCGGACCCTGGGGGGCCAGCATCGGCTCATCATCCGACCACGTCATGCCCGACTGGCGGCATATAGCACAGATGAGAGAGGGGTGCTTCAGCCCCGTCTTGGCCCCTCCTTGAATACACAGCAGAATAGATCGGACCAGGAGAGGAGCCACATCAAATCTTAGCCCGAAAGTGATGGCATATAGTGTACAGGCACGAGAGAGTAAAACAGAACGAATCTGCGAGGTAGGATCTACACGAGCGTAGATGAAATACAACCAGGCTCGCCCAAGCCGACTGAGGCGCGAGCTCTTAAAGTAGAAGGCCGAGGAACCCGGGGCGCGCATCTCCCGGATGGAGCCGGGCTGTGTAAGTGTCTCGAGCAGGGCCTCCCTCATGAGGCCACTCATAGCTCGCGTATATGCCGTCTCATCCACCACAGGCAGCTCGAATAATCTCCGAATAGCAGCCACCGAAAAATCCACTCTAATGCCTCGGACGATGACCTACGTCCGAGTATCTGACTGCGGTATCATTTGCCCTGCTCAGATATGCTTCTGCAGAGCGCTAGCATAAAACTCCTGTACAATGGAGATCACCGCCGGCTCGGGAGGTGCAGCGAAATGGGCCCACCCCATCTCGTCGATCATCATCAGAAGCTCCCCGTCCTGGGGGGCGGGATGGATTTCCGGGTCGGAGAATTGGTGCGACTCCAACTCGGCTCGGATTTGTGAAGTTTCCCCTCGTGTGGGGGACGATTGCGTCCTAGCCCTTGTGCTAACCTTTCTCTTTCTGTCCATGGCGAGTTTCTGAAAAGATAAACACCGGAATTTACTTACGCTATAAGGAAACAACACCACTTGACTGCGTTTGACTCAAGATATGCAAAACGTGACTAAAGAGTTGAACGAGCGTGCACCGTCATGAGAGAAAATTAAAATTGAGCTTTCACGTTTAAAGTTGACGTAAGGGTTGGGGTGTGCTGTAAATCCATGAACAATTTCATTTGCACTTAGTTTCAAAACGTTGACTCAACAAAGAAAAATTTTCATTTATGCATCTCATCATACAACTTGAATGCGTGAATTCAAATGAAGAACAAGCATTGTAATAGCTTACTTCAATCCCCAAAAATAACATCCTCGAATCGATCATCATGACAAATGATATATAACATAATCAAATCATTCATAATCGACAAATAACATCAATAATCAATCAAAAACTTCATATTCCCAACTCAACCTTTAATAGAACCTAAAAAAAAAACATATTCAAGATTCGAATCAATAACAACACCTCATCTTTCAATTCATATAGCAATTAAGATTAGGAATTTAGAATTACCTTGCTTTGCTTGATGGATGCAAGAAGAAGAAAAGTTGAGAGGGAGTCGGCCGAGTGCTTGTGCGAAGGAAAGGGAAAAATACTTACAATGTTCGGCCGATTGAGTTATAAAGGGTTGCTGGGCTGTTCAAATTCACAGCAGGGGCGGCGGCACAGCTTAAGTGAGCCGCGGCCCAGAGTACAGCCTGCCCGGGCTTCTTTGTTCCATCGCCATGTGCCGCGGCTCAGCATACGGGTGCCGCGGCTCAGAATGTTAGTATGCCGCGACTCATTTGGTCCGTGCCGCGGCACAGAGTACAATTCGTTTGGCCCTTATTTCTTCACTTGTGTGTGCCACGGCTCACTATCCTTGTGCCGCGGCTCAGGCATGAATTCTTCCCCTGGGGTGATTTCTACACAAAATTTTCAACAGAAAACATCAAGAGCGTGAGAGATAAGCATATCCAAGCTAAAATGACAAAAAATAAAGATCCAAAAATGCAATAAAATACTGAAACACAAAAATCTACAACTAATACTCGGGTTGCCTCCTGAGAAGCGCTAAGTTTATAGTCTTCAGCCGGACTTTTTGAAAATCAGTTCGCTTTTCGCAAACACCATTTGAACTCCGCCCCGTCCATCGAACCGTTAATGTGTGTTTTAAATTTTGACCATTGGTCTTTAACAATCCGATTTTCGGTTTGGGCACCCAATGTTCTTTGCGAAAAGATTTTAATAAAAACAACTTTCCGAAACACCCATATTGCACACGACTTGGCACCCGTTTCACTTCTGGATCATTCTCCTTTTTCATGAATGAACTTATGACAGCATTAGACTTTTTCGTTGGTGGGTGAATGATTGATGATGACGACATGTCCAAATGCCTAAGATATGCGACTCGTTCTACATTTTTCTTAGATGTCGGAGCATCTGGAGCGGATTCTGAATACTTTGACCGACAATTCTTCCGGTATGTGTCCTTCACAAAGATATCTACACTTTCAATTTGTGAACTCTTCTCGACACTACTTGGACACGGAATGGGTTGAAACACTTGGAAAGTGACTTGCTCATCTTCAACCCGAAGTATTAATTTCCCCTCCTGAACATCAATAAGGGTCCATCTGGTAGCTAAGAACGGTCTACCCAATATAATTGGAATCTCATGGTCTTCCTCCATATCCAGCACAATGAAATCAGCACGAAAAATGAATTTATCGACCTTAACCAAGACATCTTATATTACCCCTCTCGGGTATTTGATCGATCTATCGGCTAATTGCAAGGAGACAGTCGTTGGCTTGGCTTCCCCAATTCCTAGCTTCTTGAAAATAGAAAGAGGCATGAGATTAACGCTAGCGCCGAGGTCACATAATGCTCTATCAAAAGACAAGTTCCCAATGGTGCACGGTATGGTGAAGCTTCCTGGATCCTTCAATTTAGGCGGGAGCTTTCTCTGCAAGATTGCGCTGCACTCTTCAGTCAGTGCCACCGTTTCATATTCCTCGATCTTCTTTTTCTTAGATAAGATCTCTTTCATGAACTTGACATAGCTCGGCATTTGTTCCAATGCATCAGCAAATGGAATATTTATTTATGTAGTTTCTTGAAGACGTCAAGAAACTTAGAGTATTGCTTATCCAATTTTTGCTTATGCAGACGCTGTGGAAACGGGACGGGTGGAACATAGGCCTTCGGATTGTCAGGAAACAGTATCGAGGGTCTCGAATTTTGTGATTCCTCGCTCACCGAGTTTTTCTTCTCTTCATCCTCACTTCTCTTTTCGTTCCTCTTGGGCTAGTCGCACACTTCTTTCCCGCTTCTCAAACTGATGGCATTGATACTCTCTCTGGGATTCGTTTCAGTCGTACATGGCAAGGTACCCTCCGGGCGGGCTGTTAACACATTTGCTATCTGGCCCAGTTGGACTTCCAAGTTGCGAATAGAAGCGGAATGGTTTTACAAGGTTGCTTCCGTACGGGTCATGAACTGACTCGTATTTGCTGCTAATTTCGCAATTGCTTCCTCTAGAGAAAGTTTTGGAGCAGGGGGAGGTTGCTGTTGGTGTTGAGCAAACTGAGGTTGGTTTGAGTTTTGTCCGTTTCTCCATGAGAAGTTAGGATGATTACGCCATCCCGGATTATAAGTGTTGGAGTACGGATTATTTTGCCGGTTCTCGTTCCCCACGAACTGAGGTTGTTCCATCGGAGGTTGTTCGAAAGGATTTCCGACTTGGCACTCTGCACTAGGATGAGATCCGTTACACCAATTACACGATTCAGTGGTAACGGGGGAAGGAGCATGTGAAAAGGCTTGAAGTTGCTGAGTTAAAGCGGCGACTTGAGCTGATAATGTAGAGATCGGATCGTTATTGGAGATTTCCATTACTCGTTTCGGAATCACTCATTCGGAAGGCCACTGATACGCATTTGCAGCCATCGCCTCCAATAAAGAGTGTGCTTCGGCCATCGTTTTTCCCATCAACGCTCCTCCAGCGGATGCATCAACAAGAGTGCATGTAGATGCACTCAATCCGTTATAAAACGTCTGAATTTGTAGCCAGTCCGGTAAGCCGTGGTGTGGGCATCTCCGTAATAAGTCCTTTTATCGCTCCCAAGCTTCGTGAAGCGACTCCATATCAAATTTCCCGAAAGTAGTAATTTCGTTCCTCAGCCTCGCCGTCTTTGATGGTGGGAAGAACTTGGCCAGGAAGACGTGCGCTAATTTCGCCCAAGTCGTGATAGAGCCCGATGGTAAAGAATTCAACCAAAATTTGGCTTTGTCCCTCAAAGAGAAAGGGAAAAGCCGTAGACGAATTACATCATCGGTGACACCATTGTTCTTGAAGGTGTCACAAATCTCGAGAAAAGAAGCAATGTGTGCGTTGGGGTCATCGTTCGGCAATCCGAAAAACTGGCTTGCTTGCACCATCTGAATAATAGCCGGCTTGATTTCGAAGTTGTTGGCTTGGATGGTTGGACGCCGAATCCCCGAAAAGTTTGCATTTATTTGTAGCATAGAGTAATCGCTGAGTGCTAATGCCGGTTGAGCTTGCTGAATGGGGTTGTCTGCTTCGTGATTTCCCGTGTTATCGGCCATGGTGCCTGCTGCTAGTAGCTCTCGTTTCTCCTTCTTGCTTCTCCGAAGGGTGCGCTCGAGTTCGGTATCCAAAGGTAGTAGGCCTTCATTACCAAATTTTCTCATGCACTAACCGGAAACTCCTGAAAGGAAAAAAAAACAAATAAATAAAATTACACAAAAAATAATAAAAAATGTTCAAACTAAGACTAGAAATACTGAAATTGATATTAGTAAAATAATCAGTCCCCGGCAACGGCGCCAAAAACTTGTTGCGGATTTCGTTCAATGCAAGTGCACGTTATCGTAGACAAGTAATAAAGTGATAAGTCAGATATCGTTCCCACGAGGACTGAGTTACTAACTACCGATTTATGAGTATTCTAATTTTACCTGAACTATCGAAATTTTAGGTGCAAGAAATAATTAAGAAAAATTAATCAAAAGCAAAGAATAGAAAAATCGATTATGCAAGGGAAGAAGATCAAATATGGAATCAATCTAGGATTATGAATCCACCTCGGTTTATCCGAATTTACTCTCGATTATCTGAAGTTAATGATTTCCCAATTTATTGAAGCCGAAGGTTTCTAAAGTACTCTACCGCCTCTCCCGAGGTAAGTAGATTTCTCTAAGGCGAATAATACACTCTATCCCTAGGTGAATTAATTCGATAATAGGCAAAAGGCACGGAATCTTCCAAAAGGCCACGTAGTTCCTATGAGTATATTCCTATCTCACAAGATAAAACGGTTCTCACCAATATTTCCTCACCAACTCTCCTCTCCCGATTCGAGTTGCGTAATTAAAACAATTCAATTATAGGCCACACAATTGAAAGCATTAAAAACAATTGGGAAAACTCAACAGAAAAAGAAATTATATAGATAATCTAAAGCAAATTCGTCAAAGCCTCGTTTCATCAAAATCCTAGAACAGGGTTTTAGCCTGACATGCTAAAGAATAAAAATACAGAAATAATTAATGAAAGCATAAAGATCAAACGCAGTCGAATAGCTCGGATTCCTCTGTTCTCTAACTTTCGCTCTCTGCTCCTCTGTGTTTTCTGCTTCTTCTCCTTGATGATGATCGATCCTCCGATGGTAATCTCCTCAATTATGACCTTAAACCCTTATTTATAACTCTCATCAGCCTCCAAAACGCGTCCGTGTGATTAGGTCGAGAACAGGCTCCAAAACGGCCCAGAAACGCGACAATTTCTATCAAAACCGCCCCGTGGGCCGCGACTCACTTAATATGTGCCGCGGCTCACGGTGCTCAGCGCCTATGCCTGGGCACGCGTTTTTCTTCCTGGGCCGCGGCTCAGCATCCTTGTGCCACGGCCCCCGGTACAGTCCACTCGGGGCTTGCTGGTCACCTGCGTGTGCCGCGGCTCACTTGGTTCGTGTCGCGGCCCCAGGCCAAAATTTGCCTTTTTTGCCCGTTTTTCATCGTTCGAGCTTCCGAACTCCAATTTCCTACCAACCATAACAGAATAGTGCTTTAAAGGCTCATTTATGCAGGTTTAGACACAAAATGGATAAAGAATAATGATAAATAAGCGTATAAAAATACGCTTAACAAATACCCCCAAACTTGAGCCTTTGCTTGTCCTCAAGCAATAATTTCAAACAAAAAGTATCGTGAATAATCGTGAATAATCGTGCAAATTCATAGTGCTCAACCTAATCAATAGTATCCTGAAAATCTCAAAGAATAATACAAGTATCGTAATAGTGAGTCACGTCCAGGACACTGATTCCACAAAGTAACCAATTTCAGTCCTAATCGATCGTTCATGAAGAAAATCAAGCTCAAAGATTAACAAGCGTGAATTTAACCGACCGTCAATATGAAGGGTTAAAACAAACGAGCCAACTCGCCTAGTCCCATAGTCAAGTGGTTAAAACAAACGAGCCAACTCGCCTAGTACCATAATCTGTAACACCCCCAAAACACTCGGGAATATTACAGCGCCGCAGACCCTCTCCGCGAGGATCTACCAGGCTAAAAACAAAATAATGCATCACTTTACATGCTGATATGGCTACGTAAAGGACCATTAGACCGATTTGGTCTTTTATCACAACAAATACAACATTACATACAGGATTCTTTCCCAAAATTCATACCCGCGCAGGGGATGGAATATAATAACGCCCCCATAAATCGGGGTAACAATACATCGGAGAAAGAACCAACAAGACTATCCAACATACTCTACGATTGGTCTTTATGTGATTAGTATCGTCGTCTTCCGTCACCCTTCATACCGATCCTGTGGTTCGCTCCCCAGCAACCTGCAAGTACCTGGACGCAATACAGACATCCACCCCCGAATACTCGGGGGTTAGCAAAACTCCACTGTTTTGCTAGTGCAAGTATAAAATAGAAGTACAAGCCATACACGACGTGCGTCAAGAATATAAAAATCTTGAATATTATTTTCAAAATAATTCACTTAATCAAAACAGTTTGATTTATAAAAGGTAGGAATAGAACCATGTATCTCATACAAAATATTAACGATCTCGGGAGTTTGAAAACATTTGGAATTAAGGAATTCTCAAGTCTTTCGAAAACACTTGGGGACACGGCCCAAAATCATCTTTCCAAAATACAATTCCAATAATAAAATGCGGGTTCACAACCCAATTCACAACACACGGGGTCCAAGACCCAAATCATAAGCCACAGGGTCCACGACCCAAATCACAGAACACAGGGTCCACGACCCAAATCACATAACACATGTTCCTAAGGATTATTCGCGTCCCGTGCTAACAAGCCACAAACCTCACATGCTCCCATTGAACATACCCGGGTGAATAACCCAATAGGAAACCATACCAAATTACATGTCCTCGTGACAACAGTCACGGAACCATTCCAGACCACAACCATAAGTTATCCCGG
This sequence comes from Orobanche coerulescens, assembly GCA_033398695.1. Classification (NCBI taxonomy): domain Eukaryota; kingdom Viridiplantae; phylum Streptophyta; class Magnoliopsida; order Lamiales; family Orobanchaceae; genus Orobanche; species Orobanche coerulescens. The sequence goes on from CM065801.1 coordinate 187,563,501, forward strand.
CATCGCGCTAACAAGCCACGAACCTCGGAGTCCCCGTAAGACATACCCGATGATAACCCACACAAGTTATCCCAGTATCGGGCTAGCAAGCCCCGAACCTCGGAGTCCCCACAAGACATACCCGGATTGGATAACTCTACGATCACGCCCGACCCATACTAGCAAGTATGGATCCCGGAGATTCAACAATCCTACCCGGAGTCACATCACTTTCAACGATCACATAACAATGAGCAAAACATCAAGCCAAGCAACACTTAAACATCACAACCTCCTTTCAAAGAAGTAACAACTAATATTACACACAATACGTTCTTACCGAACAAGTACACATAACATTACGTAATCCTCGACAAAGGAGTACGATCTATTAACTCACTCAAAGTGATCATAGTATCAATATCCAAAACAACCATCCTGGGGTCACCATCCCCAAATCCACACTTACAAAGGAATCATTCAAAAATCACTATGGTAAAATTGTTCGACTACCATACCAATGGAATCACATAGCATATATGTCCCGGTTTCACAAAATCCAAAGTACCAAAATTATATTCCGTGCATGAATCTACCATACGCAGCATATTCCTCTTATCCGATCAATCAACCGATCATCCATGGATAAACAAACTACCATACTAAAGTTCGAATCTCTTTTTCACCGTACCATGCTAATGTATTATCTAGTTCGTGAGTCATACTCATAACTTCACCATGATATGCACTATGCACTAAATGCGTATATATATCAATCACATTTTCAAAATCAGTTTGGAATCATATAATCTTGTGAGAAGACAAATTTTTAAATGTTCTTTCGAGAATTTCAAAACTCAAAACATAAATTTTCGTAAGACCACGAAATCAATTTTCAAAAAGAAAATTAAATCGGCTCACTGGTGTGTCATGTTCTCGATGAAAATTCTTTTCGAATACATACGATTAAATAAATGAAATTATGAAAATGATTGACCACATCCATTCTCCTGTATACCAGTTTGACTTGTCACCGAATCCACTGACATTCAATCAAAAAACCACCCGATAGGGTTCCAAAATCTCAATATATAGATTCCGATAAAAACTCCTTTTCCATATATGACTCGCAATGTCAACCATTATCCCATACTGGATCACCTCAACTATGCTATGACAAAACATTGAAACAAATCAACACATCGAAACACTTCCCGAGAAGTTTCATTTGAACAAGTAAATCAAAACCCCGAAAGGCAGTAATAAAATAGATAAACGATTGGTAAAGTGTTTTACAAATCTCGGGAAACAGAAAAGCCTTTTGAAACATTAGGGTCTCAGCCCATATCCCGCTCCACATTACAAGAAATTTAAAAGTAGAAAATCTGTTTTGGACCCCAAGTCCTGAGTTATAAAACTGTTTCAAAATCGATTAGGTCTCGGCCCAAAATCATTTCCGGTTAAACATCCGTGAAACATTCATTTTTGAAAAGTATCCTTTTCAAATGCTCAAAAACAGTTTCATATATCTCAAAATGAATTAACATGACTATATGTTCTTCTCAACCATCCACAACATTTCTCCCAAATGCACAACTCTGTTCCAAAATTTAACTGACATATTGATTTCCAAATACTTACAGATCGTGAAGACGACGAATCCCCATGATACTGGCACATGTCTCAACTCTAGAAAATACTTGACACATATATTTACAAAACACACATTTTGCAAACTCAGTTCCACTCGAGAACACAACACATCTCTGTCCGAAGAAACACGTTAACACCATTTGGAAAAGTTTACAACAACCCCAGTACCACACTAGTAAATCACATAACGCACAAGCCCGAGTAAACAACAAAACCCAGAGATCTAGAATTCGTCAATCGACAACTCGAATGACGCAACAAAAGCATGACTCGACTTGACCCGACTGCCAAGGTTTTCTCAACCTAAGCTCCGATACAATATTCTATAACACCGCCAGAGCCATCCAGGAATATTACAGCGCCGTGGGCCCCGAGATGGAACCCACAAGGCTAAAAGACATTTTCGCAAACATTTACAAACGCCCAAGAGGCTAATGACGGTACTATCTTTTAAAAACATTTGAAGATTTAATAAAATCCGTTTATCCAAAACCGTCGTAAAAATATCATTTGAAACCACAACGCCCGAAATGCCAAAACTCAACAGTTGAAAAACATACGCTAAGTTATCGCTTACACATACCGACAAAATAGTTTAGAAAATAAATTCCAAAATAACTCAAGTTGCCAAAAATCAAAAGGGCATTTAAAAATACTCACCAGAGGAAAAGACAACCAGTTAAAAATACTCTAGCAGCGGAATACAACATAATCAAAATACTCGATTCACAAACACAAGCCATAGCCAGTATCCTCCAGGAAGCTCATCTCTTCACGACTTCTACAAGCTCGATATCCCAAGAACCTAAAAAGAAATCCCACGACGGGGTCAGCCATTATATCCAACAATGATATTGTCACATCACGTCAATAATTACATACCAATGAAAATACTAAGTACGAATACGGCCAATGTAATCTTACCGCCGTAACTTTACTTACTCGAATAATCCTCACTTAAATAACCATTATCATATTACCCATCGCGTAATCTCGATTAACCAATAAACTCAAACATAACATCTATACTGTACCTCAAACAATACTCAAGTTTCTAAAAACATCATCATAACTCCCGATACGGAAATGTACCAGCTCGGACCAATCCGATCCATCGGATAACATCAATAAATATCAACACGATAATCGATTGTCCATCCAAAGACCAGAACCAAGAAGAAAAATGCAGAACATACCTCGAGCTGTGCAATGCCACGACGAATCACGTTAGTCTAATCCGAGATCAGACCAATACCACATATGGACATGGTCTTAACACAAGACCTATAAATGCATACTCGTATGACAACATCAATATGCCCACATCAATAACAATAATGTATACTTATGGAAATTCGATGATCCAGCGCACACATCATAGATCCCAAGATGATCCTGATAGATCAACACGAGGTGGATAACTCATAATATACATATGCACAACAACATATGGGTAATCCGATGATCCAGCGTTCACTGACTAGATCCCATGATGATCCCGTCGGACCAACACGAGGTGGATAAACCCGTCCAATGATCCAGGGCATGCTAGCATAGATCCCAAGATGATCCCGTCAGATCAACACGAGGTGGACATACGACAACAACACACATATGCATATTAACAACAGTACACAAATGCATGACAACAACAATACATAATGTATCACAATATGACCGACACAAAATGACAAAAATGATTAGAGTACTTGCCCCGAGTTCTTCAAGAGAAATATCGATGTCTAAACCTTCACCAACCATTATCCTCAATATTCGACGGTCCAAAATGTCACAGACTGTAGATAATTCATATCTTCATATTTATCACAATGTATCCTCGACACCTAAGTATACCAATAACAAAAGTAAATCATATACATTATGATTTAAATTCCCAAAATCGGAAAACAACGTACAATCCCAAATATCCAGTGTTCACAATTGTAATTATTAATATACGAATTATAAACGAATGAAATCGAAACCATTCATTAAATATTATAAACTGTGCAAGTAATAACTTGCCTTGCTACCGACATGATGAGGAAGCCATTACCAATTCCATTGCCTTCGTCTACGAGCTCCTCGGCCCCGACCAAAGCAATTTACGAACATTCTCGAACACGACCGCAAAGAATGGTTCTAATCACCGATCAATAATCTCAACCTATTACAATAATCGATTAACACACATTTGATAATAATCAACAACCGATATAACCAATCAACAAACCCAACGGTTCTACAATATCTCGGTAAAACATAGTCTGAACACGATATACTACACTGCCTGACCACTCAGAGCACGTTAATCATATACCGTAGCGTGCGCTAAGTTATTTCCGTTAGCGTGCGTTAGCCATTTCAGCTAGCGTGCACTAATGTTATACAATTGCATGCCTTACAAGTATCGACTTAACACCTTGCGATTACGGATACGAATGTAAAGGAAATCGTACTCCAAAATCAATCACAATCTTTCCAGGTTCAACCTCGTTATCATACTCGCATGGTATATACCATTAATCAATCATAAATCAACATACAATCATCTTGCTATGTTCTATTTATCAAAAGTCCTTCAAGAACACTAAGTGATTCGAAACCATAATCATAGTCATCAACACAACATAATCTGATATCCTTTAACATATAAATAATCATCCAACTCATAATTCAAGTCATATATATACATATGTCATCTTCTTCCTCAATAAAAACATCATGAAACCCCAAGAATCATACTCACCGCCAAGTTCACCGTCATAAGAAGAAATTAACAATAAAAGCTTCAAAAAACCCGAATATCAACAACAACATCAACATAACTCGGTAATTCATCTCATAATCATGCTTATCAACTCATATACATGACGATTATCAACTCAAGAACATCATATACAATCCAAAACGAAATCCAAAGTGAAGAGTAATTACCTTTTTGAAAGAATGGGTTGATTCTCAAGGTTGAATCCATTCTCAATCACTTCCAAGTTTCAAATGTTGTTATGGACGATTAACTCCACCATAATCCAGTGTTTGGAACCTCAAACATCTCCCTAGGAACTCTCTCTATCGGTTGCAAGGAAGGAATGGACGAAAATGAAGAGTAATGGCCAACTGCACAAATATATACTGTACATTACTAGTGTGCGCTAAAACTTGTATTTAGCGTGCGCTACAGACCTAGCGTGTGCTATCCTTCCTTGATAGCATGCGTTATCGAAGTCCAGAGGCTACTGCCTTACTTCGTACAATGATTTACGTATGCAATGCCCATGCAATAGCGTATGTAAATGCCTCTATTTAGCGTACGCAAGTGTCCGATTATAGCGTGCGCTACTCATAGTTGACTCGTTTGTCTGCATACTCTGAAAATGGGTTTACACGCCGAAAGCACCCGACAAAGCAAATATTCCCTTTTGTCCGATCTACCATTAGTGTGCGCTAATCCTTCGTAGCAAACATCTGTTGACCTTATCGGAAGGTGCGCCGAAGGTATCCGGGTCCACACGAAGATTCCCTCTGATCTGTTCTGCACTAGCGTGCGCTATCCTTTGCCTTTAGCGTGCACTAAACCCGCATGACAGCATGCGCTATGCTTGAATATCAGCATGCGCTAATAAGGCTATACTTAGCCATTTTCAGCTATTCTTGTCCAATGTATCGACATACAGAATACGAACATACGGAATACCGAATATATATACTTATCCCAATAATATTCTCATACGATACCCAATATCCTTAAATGCAATTATCGACCAAGTACGACAATTACACTTAATACAGATGTCTCAGTCCTTCAATTATTTTATCCATACTGAACTGATTCCACGATGTACAACATAAATCGGATAAAATAACATTAAACAATAGTAGTAGAAATTCCGGATATTACATACTACACCACTTAAAATAAGTTTTGTCCTCGAAACTTGCACTCTGTCATAGAAAAACAAACAAACCGCTCAACCAAAATACTCTGAAACCATCACGACAATAATCAATCATCATAATTAACGAATATAAAAAATAGTATACTTACATATACGCCAAGTCGACGATCTCCTGAGATACTAGCAAGCGACTTCACTGTTAAGCCTCAATATGCTTACAATCACAATTCCATGAGTCTCAACAAAATATATCATCTTCGGATGAAATAATCTATCCATGTCAAATCCTGTTTGCCTGATTATACATTCAAGTCCCAATTCCGATAAAACGAATAATACACGATACATCTATGAGACAACTGCCAAAACAATGACACAATCCTGAAACATCGACACAAAATTCGAATGCTCATATGATCATTAACAATGATCAACCAACAAATTAACCGAGAATACTATTGACATGATAAACTCCAATACAGCCAATCCAAAGGTCAAAACACAATCGAGTATATCATCAACATGATAAACTCTAATATGACCATCCAAAGGTCAAAACACAATCGAGTACATCATCAATATGATAAATTCCAATATCATCAACGAACGATCAATGATAATCGAGAATACCCTCACATGGTAAGCTCTAACAAGATGAACACAGAATCACAGAGATAGATATACGGACGAATAAAATTCTCAAAACGTTACACCAATCACATGCAGCGGATCTCAAAGAAACCCACCCGACTGGTGAACATACCCCTCGGCATACGAACAACCAATCATAAACCGACGAACATACCCAATCATACATGGAGTGGGAACAGCCAATCAATATCCAAAACAACCATCCAGGGGTCACCATCCCCAAATCCACACTTACAAATGAATCATTCAAAAACTACTATGGTAAAATCGTACTACTGTTGGGATTCCGAAAATAAAACGAAATACGCAGCGGAAATAAAAACGAATCCCAAACAGGATCGATCAAGTAACGTATATACGAAAAAATAAATACGAAGATACAAAGGTAAAGATTCATACCCTTGAAGCCTTTGAAATAAATCTTCGTAAAGTGTAGACGATGATCACGATCCCGTTCCGAACACGAAATCCCTTCGTTCCAAGCACCGAAAATTCGAAGCCTCTACTTCACACGCGTCGGAAGTTGCCCGGAAAAATCTACAACACTCCGTTCTATGAAGAACATGGCTAGGAAGTATTGTAGGAATTTTTTCTCTCTTAATTTTTCTTACTTCTATTCACCTCAAAGATGAACAATATGAAGAAGAAAAATTTTTCTCTCTCCTCACTTGAAGAACTCACGGCCAGCAGCTCCAATTTTTGCAAGTGTGTGTGTATATCTTCCTTTATCAAGAGTTGGTTATATATATAATATATAACAACTCATCATAATGAATAAAAATAATGTGAGAGGAATCTCAAACATTATTAAGATGACTTTACAACAAACACAACATGCAAAATGTAATGGCCATGTGAGGTGGGGTTGGCCTATAAGGAAGCTTCTAGAAACGAGCCGAAGTCACTCGGCTCGGTAATCTGACGTCACAAACGACTCCGTTAAATACACTCCTTTTAATCATCAATGTATTTATATTAATTAATTAATCTAATTAATTAATTATATCAAATACAAATATATTTCTCTAAGAAATATAATTTATGAATTAAATTAATTACCCTGTTACTTAATTTTAATTCATGAGACCGCCTTTTGATTTATCCAATAAATCATAATTAGATATCCAATATCTAATTAATTAGAGAGATAATAAATTCACATTTATCCGTCAACGCTCCTAATGCGCGACTCCGTAGGTCCGTCTCAGCCGGCATTGGGAGGAACCAATGAGTGCAAAGACTTAGCCACTTAGCGGGCCGCATCAGAAACCCCGATCGAGAACGAATGAAGAGATCATTCCGTAACCATTATGTCGTGAATACTATATGCGTATAGACCCTTCATCGATGTCCCGCAAGTCTTCGGGTCACGGTATAGTCAAACCCTACTGTTGAATTAACTCTATACATGTGTTAATGCAAATCAAGACCGACCGATTAATAGTGTATCTAATACGACTATATCGTAATGCTTTGGCCAAAGACTTATGATCTTATTTGCCATTAACCGTATAGACATTCGCCCGCTCACTAACAGAGATAGAATCCTTTCTTGGCGTACGGTAAGATCGCTACCGCCCGTATAGTCCGCACTTCGAGGTCGACTCGGCAATTAAGCAAATGAGTCTAACTACTCTAATGACAAACTAAACGTCAGCACATCTTCTACCGAACCCTCAAGTCAAAGGTCCACGTATACTATCACAACCTTTCGATTCGTCATCGACTCTCCGATAGTGAATACCGTGTGATCAATCGAGTATGAGTCGTGTTCGAGTATACCGCCCCACCAATATACTTATAAATATGCTATCAAGACGTGCACACGCCCTAGCATCGATTATACAAGTCATATTAAAACTTAATGCCCATTTTAAGTTTATTGACTTGCGAACAATTTACGTAAATAAACTTTAAACACTTCCAAGACATTTTCTCTTATCCCATAACGAATGGAATGTTCGATTTATTTACATGGACTTCACTTCAATGTTTACCAAGTCAAGAATGCAATTGAAATACAATAAACATGAATGAATCGTATTGCCTTTTATTAATTATTCCATAATTACAAGTATAATGCCCTTACTCTCTCATCCCCGAGTGGCATTCGAGGGCATATTCCTAACAATCTCCCACTTGCACTCAATGCCACACATCATGGTATCCAATACCCATGTTCTTCGATGTCTTTCCAAGACGGCCCGAGATAATGGCTTAGTCGTGGTCGAGACATTGTCTTCCGAGTCTACTCTTTCCAATGAAACATATCCTTTTTCCACCATCTCTCGAACGATGTGGTACTTTCTCTCTATATGCTTGGTGTTGTGGTGAGCCCTCGCTCCTTGGCTTGGGCGATACTCCATCATTATCACGTAATAGTGATATAGGCAACTCCGCGTTAGGCACCACTTGAAGTTCTTGTATAAACTTCGCATCCAAAATGCTTCTTTGCTAGCCTCTGAGGCACTTGATACTCTTGGCGGTGGAATCTGCAGAGCGGTTTGCTTGGAGCTTCCAAGATATCGCTCCTCCATTGAGAGTAAATAAATACCCAGATGTCGACTTAGAGTCGTCATTGTCTCCTTGAAAATCGAGAATCGGTGAATCTAATCACCTTCGCTTCTCCACCACCATAAGTAAGAACTAAATCTCTAGTTCTTCTTAAGTACTTAAGAATGTTCTTTACGGCACCAATGTTCCCTTCCCGGTTTGCTTGAAATCGACTTACCATACTCACAACAGCGTAGGCTAAGTCTCGGTCTCGTACACAACATAGCGTACATGAGGCTACCCATCGCCGAGGCATAGGGTACCTTACTCATCTCTCTCTTGTCTTCCTCACTTTGAGGACACATTTTCGTGGTGAGATGAATTCCATGTCGCATGGGAAGGAACCCTCTTTAGATTCATCCATCTTGAATCTTCTCAGATTTTATCGATATAAAGGGCTTGGGAAAGTCCTATCATTCTTCGTGGTCTATCTCTCGTAAAGACGGATCCCTAGAATATAGGAAGCTTCTCCCAAGTCTTTCATGGAGAACGCTTTAGAAAGCCAAGCTTTCACGGTCTTGAGCATTGCTACGTTATTTCCTATAAGCGAATATCATCTACATATAGTACTAAGAACGCAATGTTGCTCCCACTCGACCTTTTTGTAAACACACGGTTCCTCCTCATTTCGCTCAAGTCAAAGTCCTTAATCGCTTCACAAATCGAAGGTTCCAACTCCGAGAAGCTTGCTTCGTACCATAAATGGCTCGTTGCATTACACACTTTATGAATATTAGCTTTGGACACAACCTTTAGTCGTTCCATATAGATTTCCTCCTCGAGGTATCCATTTAGAAAAGCCGTTTGACATCCATTTGCCATATTTCATAATCATAATAAAGAATGGCAAGCATCATGCGAATTGACTTTATCATAGCTACGGCGAGAAGGTATCATGATAATCGATTCCTTCCCTTTGGGTATAACCCTTTGCCACAAGCCCGGCCTTATAGGCATCAACCTTGCCATCCCCATCGCCTTTCTCTTATAGATCCATTTATTTCCAATAGTCCTCATGCCAGTTGGAAGATCTACTAGAGTCCAGACCTGATTGGTACGCATCGAGTCTATCTCAGCTTCCATTGCTTCTTTCCATTTATCAGAGTCTACATCCACTATCGCTTGGTCATAGGTGACAGGGTCGTTTTCACTGCTATCAGGTGTGTCGTGGAGACCCAGTTCCTCGACATGTGTATAGCCATACCTCTCGAGTAAGTGAGATACCCTATCGACCTTCAAGTGGAGGTTGTGTTACAATAGGTTCGGTTCTTGATCCCTGATCAGATGTCTCCTTAGGAGTTTCATTATGCTCTTCCAAAGAGATATTTCTACCCGAGCCACCTTCCTGAATGAATTCATCCTCAAGGAAGTGCGCTTGTAATGCCACAACGACCCTATGGTCTTCCGGCATGTAGAATAGATAACCCATCGAGTCCTCTGGGTATCCTATGAAATGTCCTTTTATGGACCTCGCTTCGCTTGTCCACCTTAGCCTTTTTGACATAGCCGGACATCCCTGCATCCTTATGTGATTAAGGCTTGGTTTCTTACCCTTCCACATCTCATGCGGAGTGATAGGAACAGATTTGGAAGGACATCTATTTAGGATATAGGCAGCGGTTAGTAAGGCATACCCCCACAGGTAAATAGGTAAATCAGTGTAATTTAACATGGAGCGAACCATGTCCAACAAAGTCCGATTTCTCCTTTCTGAAACACCATTTAACTGTGGGGTTCCTGGAGGCGTGAATTGTGAAACTATTCCATGTTCCTTAAGGAACTCATCAAACTCAGTGCTCATATATTCGCCACCTCGGTCCGACCAAAGTGCTTTGATATGACATCCAGTTTGTTTTTCAACTAGGGCCTTAAATTCTTAGCAAAGGCTTCAGATTTATATTTCATTAAGTACACAATCCCATACCTAGTATGATCATCTGTGAACGTTATGAAATATTTATATCCGTCTCGGGCTACTTCTAAAGCACCACAAACATCGGTATGCACCAATCCAAGTTTATCGGCAGCCCTTTCAAAAGTCCCTGTGAAGGGGAACTTAGTCATTTTGCCTCTAAGGCAAGATTCACAAGTTGGATAGGGTTCTACACCCAATGGACTTAAAAGTCCATCTTTCTCCATTTTCTGAACCTTGGTCTGACCAACATGACCAAGTCTAAGGTGCCATTTAAGAGCTTGATTAGTATCTTGCCTACCACGTTTCCTAGTTATAGTGTTCACTGCTGTTTTATTTTGCATGTTCACATGATATAAACCATTCAACAATGTAGCTGTTCCAACCAATTTATTTCGAAAATAAATTTTACAACTGCCATTGCCAATGAAGAAACAAAATCCTTTCTGGTCCAAGACTGAATGGATAATGTTTTTATGCCCCTTGGGCAAAACAAGTACTTCATCTAATGTCAAAATAAAACCGATTCTAAACCTGAAGGATTGATCCAATATCGGTTGCCTCGACACTTTGTCCGCTTCCAACAGGTGATCATTATTTCCCGACTTCAAGTTTTCTACTGCTCCAGATCCCGATTCATAGTACAAATGTGAGAAGTGGCACTGAATCTAATCCATGAAGCGTAATATACGAGCGGAACAATTAGTATCAAAAACAAAAAGTTCCGTGCACTGATGCGCCATTAATCTTGGGACAAGTCCTTCGCCAGGGCCCAGCTCACAGCATTTTAGGCATGTGTCCGTAGGTTTTGGACCGACTACGTTTTGAACCTTTCGTGCCTTGCCATTTCTTTTTTGCACCCCTTTCTTTGGTTTGTACTTATCGTAGGTCTTTTTCTTCTTGTTCTTGGACCTCTTAGGCCCAGAAGAAATCACAAGAGCAGCCTCTCTCGGTTTAGTCTTCATGTTAGACTGTGCCGTCACCAGTTTATTCATTAGCCCAGCTAATGTGCATGTAATTTCATTACAGTTGAAATTCATTACAAACTGCGTGAAAGAGTCAGGTAGAGATTGAAGGATGAGATCAATTTGAAGGGATAAATCCATATTAAAGTTGAGCACCTCGAGCCTCTCAATCATAGAGATCATCTTAAGGACGTGGTCTCCCACTTTCTCCCCTTATTTCATCCTAGCACTGAACAACTGCTTTAATATCTCATATCTAGCAGTCCTACTGTGCTCTCCATAAAGTTTGGTCAAGTGTGCGAGAATCTGCCTAGCAGAAGTCATTTTCTCGTGCGCTCTCTGCAGCTCATTAGTCATTGAGCCCATCATAAAACCACGAACTAGCACATCATCCTTTACCCATTTTTCATGGACGTCAATGTCTTCCTGATTACCCCTAGTCCGGATTGGAGTCGGTGGAATGTCCGCCTCCAAGACGTATCCCAGAGACTCCATACTGAGTACAATCATCAGATTCCGCAACCAGTCAACAAAGTTAGGGCCAGTTAGGAGATTCTTTTCAAGTAGTATTGCAAGTGGGTTTTTAGCCATTTTAGAGAGATTCAATTTCGTTTTCGCAAAGATTTAGACAAGATTAAATTAGTGACTTGTTTAATTATGACCGAGTATAGAACTTAAGGGCTTGTATAATTCTTGTCTCGGCTCCCACTAATTTTATCGGAATTATACACTCCCATGTTATAATCCTAAATCATGGTTAGATCGACTTCTTAGTGGTGATCAAGTTCTTTACAAATTTTAATGACGCAACCTATCGTGTTTCTTGCCAATTGATTTACGTAAAGTGGTGTCTAACACCAACCCGTCTGACGGATGATTTGATCTTCTTTTACCCCTAGTCTTCATGCCCTCAACCTATCGGGTTTCTTGGCAATCCAGACTATCTAAGTTGTTGACCATCAACGCTCATCGGTTTGACTATTGAATCTCACCCGCAACCTATCGTGTTTCTAGGGGCGAAATTTATCACCAACCGAAGGCATCTAATGCACTCAAGAATTTTTCAACCTCTACCAAATGTACTACCCGATAACTCGGAAGCATAGCACACCAAATCTGTATCAATTTTCTACGAGTTTGATGGAGGGTAGGAAACCTCGTAACCTTTTCAAACTTAGTCCTGCTTGTAGTCGGGAGAATTTCGCGATTAATGTTACACTTTGCACATTAATTCAATTATACGCGTTTGTATGTTTGTCAATCATTCAAAATGAAAATGTAAAATAGTAACCTAGTTACTACCAACATATAGCTCATGGACCTAATTCCTAAGCATCTGGGCTGCGAATGACCCAATAAATAAATAAAAATACGCTTTCGATTTTTCGCCTTCTCGGTCGGTTGTCTTCGGTCTTCGTCATACCCAAAATAATACTTACATCATTGAAAAATGCATCCTATACAAATTTTCTAGTAAAAATAAATAGGCTCAAAACGGCCTTTACAACCCAATCGAATCGAACAAATCAAAACTAAGTCCACGAGCTATATCACCATCACATAAGGATTCCATACAACATGTAATGGCAACGAAATTAAACAATTAATTTTAATATAAATTAATCTAATTAATCTATAAAATTAATCTATTCAATTTCTACTATATTAATCCAATTAATATAATGTGGTATTAAAATTAAATAATCAATTAATATATTAATCCAATCAATATAAAATTAATCTATTCAATTTTAATGGTATTAATCAAATTAATACTAATAATCATCATTTTAATTGCTCAAGTAATCCGCCAAAAATAATATTCTCGTTTAATTTATTTCCTTAACTCAAAAATATTCCAAATATTAATTTAGTCAAATTAAAATCCAATTTAAATTTTGGGAAATAATTACAACAAAATATAAACTTAAATGGAGTCCCGGATAACCGGTTTTAGGCTCCAGCGCCCGATTCAAAATCGGGCCAAAATCCGAGGGTCGCTCGCCGAGCCATCGCTGGCGGTGGCCGATCATTCTCGGCCCCTTGGCCGAGCACCTCGCCTCGGCCGTGTCATGGCCGAAAGCACGCTCGGCACTGGCAGCTGTGCAAGGTCGCCGCACCACCGCCGCAGCCTCCGCTTCGCTTTTCGCCCGTTTCCAAAACGTGATGCTACAACGAACAATTTAAAATCTAAAATTATTCCAAATATGATTCTAAATCATAAACATCATCCAATAACATTCAAAATGCACAAATAATCGTATATACGATATCATTGACCTCGCTCCGATACCACCGTTGGGATTCAAAATAAAACGAAATACGCAATGGAAATAAAACGAATCCCAAACAGGATCGATCAAGTAACGTATATACGAAAAATAAATACGAAGATACAAAGGTAAAGATTCATACCCTTGAAGCCTTTGAAATAAATCTTCGTAAAGTGTAGACGATGATCACGATCCTGCTCAACACGAAATCCCTTCGTTCCAAGCACCGAAAATTGAAGCCTCTACTTCACACGCGTCGGAAGTTGCCGGAAAAATCTACAACACTCCGTTCTATGAAGAACACGGCTAGGAAGTATTGTAGGAATTTTTTCTCTCTTAATTTTTCTTACTTCTTTTCACCTCAAAGATGAACAATATGAAGAAGAAAAATTTTTCTCTCTCCTCACTTGAAGAACTCACGGCCAGCAGCTCCAATTTTTGCAAGTGTGTGTGTATATCTTCCTTCATCAAGAGTTGGTTATATATATAATATATAACAACTCATCATAATGAATAAAAATAATGTGAGAGGAATCTCAAACATTATTAAGATGACTTTACAACAAACACAACATGCAAAATGTAATGGCCATGTGAGGTGGGGTTGGCCTATAAGGAAGCTTCCTAGAAACGAGCCGAGTCACTGCTCAGGTATCGGACGCTCACAAACGACTTCGTTAAATACACTCCTTTTAATCATCAATGTATTTATATTAATTAATTAATCTAATTAATTAATTATATCAAATACAAATATATTTCTCTAAGAAATATAATTTATGAATTAAATTAATTACCCGGTTACTTAATTTTAATTCATGAGACCGCCTTTTGATTTATCCAATAAATCATAATTAGATATCCAATATCTAATTAATTAGAGAGATAATAAATTCACATTTATCCGTCAACGCTCCTAATGCGCGACTCCGTAGGTCCGTCTCAGCCGGCATTGGGAGGAACCAATGAGTGCAAAGACTTAGCTACTAGCGGGCCGCACTGTAAACCCCGACTGAGAACGAATGAAGAGATCATTCCAGAACCATTATGTCGTGAATACTATATGCGTATAGACCCTTCATCAGATGTCCCGGTCAAGTCTTCGGGTCACGGTATAGTCAAACCTCATCGTTGACTAAACTCTATACATGTGTTAATGCAAATCAAGACCGACTCGATTAATAGTGTATCTAATACGACTATATCGTAATGCTTGGCCAAAGACTTATGATCTTATTTTCCATTAACCGTATAGGACATTCGCCGCTCACTAACAGAGATAGAATCCTTTCTTGGCGTACAAGAAGATCGCTACTCGCCCGTATAGTCCGCACTTCGAGGTCGACTCAGCAATTAAGCAAATGAGTCTAACTACTCTAATGACAAACTAAACGTCACAGGCACATCTTCTACTGAACCCTCAAGTCAAAGGTCCACGTATACTATCACAACCTTTCGATTCGTCATCGACTCTCCGAGAGTGAATACCGTGTCACTGAATCGAGTATGAGTTGTGTTCGAGTATACTGGCCCCACCAATATACTTATAACTATGCTATCAAGACGTGCACACGTCCTAGCATCAGTTATACAAGTCATATTAAAACTTAATGCCCATTTTAAGTTTATTGACTTGCGAGCAATTTACGTAAATAAACTTTAAACACTTCCAGTACATTTTCTCTTATCCCATAACGAGAATGGAATGTTCGATTTATTTACATGGACTTCACTTCAATGTTTACCAAGTCAAGAATGCAATTGAAATACAATAAACAGTGAATGAATCGTATTGCCTTTTTATTAATTATTCCATAATTACAAGTATAATGCCCTTACTCTCTCATCCCCTGAGTGGCATTCGAGGGCATATTCCTAACAACTACTACCATACCAATGGAATCACATAGCACATATGTCCCGGTTTCACAAAATCCAAAGTTCCAAAATCATATTTCGTGCATGAATCGACAACACGCAGCATATTCCTTTTATCCGATCAATCAACCGATCATCCCTGGATAACCAAACTACCATACTAAAGTTCGAATCTCTTTTTCATCGTACCATACTGATGTATTATCCAGTTCGTGAGTCACACTCATAACTTCATCATGATATGCACTATGCACTAAATGCGTATGTATATCAATCACATTTTCAAAACAAGTTTGGAATCATATAATCTTGTCAAGAAGACAAATTTTTGAAAGTTCTTTCGAGAATTTCAAAACTCAAAACATAAATTTTCGTAAGACCACGAAATCAATTTTCAAAAAAAAAAATCAGCTCACTGGTGTCAAGTTCTCGATGAAAATTCTTTTCGAATACACACGATTAAATAAATGAAATTATGCAAATGATTGACCACATCCATACTCCTATATATTAGTTCGACTTGTCACCGAATCCACTGACATTCACTCAAAAAACCATCCGATAGAGTTCCAAAATCTCAATATATAGACTCTAATAAAAACTCCTTTTCCATATATGACTCGCAACGTCAACCATTATCCCATCATGGATCACCTCAACTATGCTATGAAAAAACATTGAAACAAATCAACACAGCGAAAGACTTCCAGAGAAGTTTCATTTGAACAAGTAAACTAAAACCCCGAAAGGTAGTAATAAAATAGATTAACGATTGGTAAAGTGTTTTACAAATCTAGGGAGTTTTAGGAAACAGAAAAGCCTTTTGAAACATTAGGGTCTCAGCCCATATCCCGCTCCACATTACAAGAAATATAAAAGTAGAAAACCCATTTTAGACCCCAAGTACTGAGTTATAAAACTGTTTCAAAATCGATTGGGTCTCGGCCCAAATCATTTCCGGTAAAACATTCGTGAAACATTCATTTTTGAAAAGTATCCTTTTCAAATGCTCAAAAACAGTTTCATATATCTCAAAATGAATTAACATGACTATATGTTCTCCTCAACCATCCACAACATTTCTCCCAAATGCACAACTACGTTCCAAAATTTAACCGACATACTGATTTCCAAAATCATAGCTCTTCAAGATCATCAATCATGTCCCAACTATGTCATCTCATACTGTAACGCATAATATCTTTATGAATCCCAAAGCATATCAACTTAGAACGGCAATAAATATCAATGAAATTCAAAAATCCAAATACTTACAGATCGTGAAGCTGACGAATCCCCGTGATACTGACACATGTCTCAATTCTAGAAAATACTCGACACATATTTACAGAACACACATTTTGCAAACTCAGTTCCACTCGAGAACACAACACATCTCTGTCCGAAGAAACACGTTAACACCATTTGGAAAAGTTTACAACAACCCCAGTTCCACACTAGTAAATCACATAACGCACAAGCCCGAGTAAACAACAAAACCCAGGGCTCTAGAATTCGTCAATCGACAACTCGAATGACGCGACAAAACCACGACTCGACTCGACCCGATTGGCTAGCTTTTCTCAACCTAAGCTCCGATACAATATTCTGTAACACCTCCAGAGCTATCCAGGAATATTACAGCGCCGTGGGCGCCGAGATGGAACCCACGAAGCTAAAAGACAATTTCTCAAACATTTACAAACTCCCAAGAGGCTAACGACGGTACTATCTTTTAAAAACATTTGAAGATTTAATAAAATTCGTTTATCCAAAACCGTCGTAAAAATCTCATTTGAAACCACAACGCCCGAAATGCCAAAACTCAACAGTTTAAAAACATACGTTAAGTTATCACTTACACGCACCGACAAAACATTTTAGAAAATAAATTCCAAAATTACTCAAGTTGCCAAAAATCAAAAGGGCATTTAAAAATACTCACGCAGCGGAAAAGACAACTAGTTAAAAATACACTAGCAGCGGAATACAACATAATCAGAATACTCAATTCACAAACACATGCCATAGCCAGTATCCTTTGGGAAGCTCATCTCTTCACGACTGCTACAAGCTCGATATCCCAAGAACCTAAAAAGAAATCCCACGACGGGGTCAACCATAATATCCAACAATGATAACAATCACATCACGTCAATAATTACATACCAATGAAAATACTAAGTAAGAATACGACCAATGTAATCTTACTGCCGTAACTTTACTTACTCGAATAATCCTCACTTAAATAACCATTATCATATTACCCATCTCGTAATCTCGATTAACCAATAAACTCAAACATAACATCTACCTCAAACAATACTCAAGTTTCTCAAAACATCATCATAACTCGCGATACGGAAATGTACCAGCTCGGACCAATCCGATCCATCGGATAACATCAACAAATATCAACACGATAATCGATTGTCCATCCAAAGACAAGAACCAAGAAGAATAATGCAGAACATACCTCGAGCTACGCAATGCCACGACGAATAGTCTAATCTGAGATCAGATCAATACCACATACGGACATGGTCCTAACACAAGACCTACAAATGCATACTCGTATGACAACGTCAATATGCTCACATCAATAACAACAATGTATACTTATGGAAATCCGATGATCCATCGCACACAGCATAGATCCCAAAGAGGCGGATAACTTATAATTTACATATGCACAACAACATATATGTAATCCGATGATCCAGCGTTCACTGCCTAGATCCCAAGATGATCCCGTCGGACCAACACGAGGTGGATAAACCCCTCCAATGATCCAGCGCACGCTAGCATAGATCCCAAGATGATCCCATCAGATCAACACGAGGTGGACATACGACAACAACGCACAAATGCATATTAACAACAGTACACAAATGCATGACAACAACAATACACAATGTATCACAATATGACGGACACAAATGAGAAAAATGATTAAAGTACTTGCCCCGAGTCCTTCGAGAGCAATATCGATGTCTAAACCATCACCAACCATTGTCCTCAATATTTGACGGTCCAGAATGTCACGGATTGTAGATAATTCATATCTTCGTCTTTATCACAATGTATCCTCGATACCCAAGTATACCAATAACAAAAGTAAATCATATACATTATGATTTAAATTCCCAAAATCCGAAAACAACGTATAATCCCACATCTCCAGTGTTCACAATTGTAATTATTGATATACGAATTATAAACGAATGAAATCGAAACCATTCATTAAATATTATAAAATGTGCAAATAATAACTTGCCTTGCTACCGACACGATGAGGAAGCCGTTACCAATTCCATTGCCTTCGTCTACGAGCTCCTCAGCCCCGACCAAAGCAATATACGAACATTCTCGAACACGACCGCGAAGCATGGTTCTAATCACCGATCAATAATCTGAACCTATTACAATAATCTATTAACACACATTCGATAATAATCAACAACCGATATAACCAATCAACAAACCCAATGGTTCTACAATATCTCGGTAAAACATAGTCTGAACAATCCAACTCAAACCGGCACAAATTCATAACAACAACACGATATACTACACTGCCTGACCACTTAGCGCACATTAATCATATACCGTAGCGTGCGCTAAGTTATTTCTGTTAGCGTGCGTTAGCCATTTCATCTAGCGTGCGCTAATGTTATACAATTGCATGCCTTACAAGTATCGACTTAACACCTTGCGATTACGGATACGAATGTAAAGGAAATCGTACTCTAAGATCAATCACAATCTTTCCAGGTTCAACCTCCTTATCATACTCGCATGGTATATACCATTAATCAATCATAAATCAACATACAATCGTCTTGCTATATTCTATTTATCAAAAGACCTTCAAGAAAACTAAGAGATTCGAAACCATATTTATAATCATCTAACTCATAATTGAATTCATATATATACATATGTCATCTTCTTCCTCAATAAAAAACATCATGAAACCCCAATAATCATACTCACCGCCAAGTTCACCATCATAAGAAGAAAAATCAACAATAACAACTTCAGAAAAACAGAATATCAACAACAACATCAACATAACTCGGTAATTCATCTCATAATCATGCTTATCAACTCATATACATGACGATTATCAACTCAAGAACATCATATACAATCCCAAATGAAATCCAAAGTGAAGAGTAATTACCTTTTTGAAAGAAAGGGTTGATTCTCAAGGTTGAATCCATTCTTAATCACTTCCAAGTTTTAAATGTTGTTATGGACGATTAACTCCATAATAATCCAGTGTTTGGAACCTCAAGCATGTCTCTAAGAACTCTCTCTATCGGTTGCAAGGAAGGAATGGACGAAAATGAAGAATAATGGCCAACTGCACATATATATACTGTACATTACTAGCGTGTGCTAAAACTTGTATTTAGCGTGCGCTATAGACCTAGCGTGCGCTATCCTTCCTTGATAGCGTGCGTTATCGAAGTCCAGAGGCTACTGCCTTACTTCGTACAATGATTTACGTACGCAATGCCCATGCAATAGCATACGTAAATGCCTCTATTTAGCATACGCAATTGTCCGATCATAGCGTGCGCTGCTCATAGTTGACTCGTTTATCTGCATACTCCGAAGATGGGTCCACACGCCGAAAGCACCCGACAAAGCAAAGATTCCCTTTTGTCCAATCCACCATTAGCGTGCGCTAAGCCTCATGCTTAGCGTGCGCTAATCCTTCGTAGCAAACATCCTTTGACCTTATCGGAAGGTGCGCCGAAGGTAGTCGGGTCCACACTTAGATTCCCTCTGATCTGTTCTGCACTATCTTACACTATCCTTTGCCTTTAGCATGCGCTAAACGCGCACGACAGCATGCGCTATGCTTGAATATCAGCGTACGCTAATAAGGCTATACTTAGCCATTTTAAGCTATTCTTGTCCAACGTCTCGACATACAGAATACGAACATACGGCATACCGAATACAAATACTTATCCCAATAACATTCTCATATGATACCCAATATCCTCAAATGCAATTATCAACCAAGTACGATAATTACACTTAATACAAATATCTCATTCCTTCAATAATTTTATCCATACTGTACAGATTCCACGATGTACAACATAACTCGGATAAAATAACATTAAACAATAGTAGTAGAAATTTTGGATATTACATACTACACCACTTAAAATAAGTTTCGTCCTCGAAACTTGCAATCCGTCATAGAAAAACAAACGAACCGTTCAACCAAAATACTCCAAAACCATCACGACAACAATCAATCATCATTAACGAATATCCAAAACAGTATACTTACATATACGCCAAGTCGACGATCTCCTGAGATACTAGCAAGCGACTTCACTGTTAAGACTCAATACCCTTACAATCACAATTCCACGAGTCTTAACAAAAAAAATCATCTTCGGATGAAATAATCTATCCATGTCAAATACTGTTTGCCTAATTATACAGTCAAGTCCCAATTTTGATAAAATGAATAATACACGATACACCTATGCAACAACTGCCAAAATAATGACACAAATCCCAAAACATCAACACAAAATTTGAACGCTCATACGATCATTAACAATGATCAACCGACAAATTAATCTAGAATACTATTGACATGATAAACTCCAATACGACCAATCCAAAGGCCAAAACACAATCGAGTATATCACCAACATGATAAACTCTAATATGACTATCCAAAGGTCAAAACACAACCGAGTATATCATCAATATGATAAATTCCAATATCATCAATGAACGATCAACGATAATCGAGAATACCCTCACATGGTAAGCTCTAACACGATGAACACAGAATCACAGATACATATATACGGACGAATAAAATTCTCAAAACATTACACCAATCACATGCAGCGGATCTCAAAGAAACACACCCGACTGCTGAACATACCCCTAGGCATACGAACAACTAATCATAATGTAATACTCGATTGTATTTCAGTCATTATCATTCAGTCATTATCATTCAGTAATTATTATTCAGTAATTGTCACTCAGTAATTATTCACTCATTAATGATCATTCATCGTTCATATTCATTCATTGTATTCACCGATCAGAGTAATTGTATCATGCATCAGTTATCATTCGTAGTCCTACCTGGTTGGGGGATCGAACCGTGGTCATCATCATTGTCATCTTCATAGTGGGCTGTGTTTGAGGAGTAGCGCACGCTACATACTCTCTTTAGCGTGCGCTAATTGAGTACGGGTAGCGCACGCTACCCCTCCGTATTAGCGCACGCTAATGTGGTTCAGGCTTGCAGTCCAGAAGGCACTGGACTTCAGTCGAGTTGGAGTAGCGCACGCTACTAAAGGTAAGTATCGCACGCTAGTAAGTTCGGATAGCACCCGCTATGCTATCAGTGTAGCGCGCGCTAAGGCCGATCACATAGAGTCCAGTAGGTACTGGACTGATTTTGGAGTAATTCCTAGCGTATGCTATGAGTGGATTTTAGCGTACGCTAATGGGGCAGTAACGCATGTTGATTATTAGATGTAGCGCTCGCTATCGCAAGCAGGTCAGAGGACAGGAGGTTCTGGACTTCAGTTACTGGACATCAGGTATTTAGCTAGCGCACGCTAACATTTGGAGTTAACGCACGCTATCGGGAGGGTGTTAGCGCACGCTATCAAGTTCGTAGCGTACGCTAACGAGGCAGTCAGGGTTCACTGGACTGTCCGGTTAACCCGTTAGCGCACGCTAAATATCAGGTCGTAGCGTGCGCTAAACTGGAATTACTATATATAGGACAGTCCGGCTCAGATTCATCATTTTCACTTCTCACTTCGATTCTGGGCGATTTTGGGCGATTCGGAGAGATCTTTTCGAGATGCACTCATCCATCATCATATTCAAGCTTATCATTTGGATTTATCATCATTTCATCCTCTCCAACACATCAAATCAAGGTAATTATTTCTTGGATCTAGAATTTCATATTTTGGGTATTTTCCTTCCGATTTCTTCGTGTAAGCTTGGATTGTTGTTGGAATATGTTAGATATGGATTATCTACCTTGAATAAATATATTCCTATGGATTTATTGATATGTTTTTTGGATTTGATAAATATTTGGGGAATTAATAAAGAACCCTTGATGTTGACTTTGGTTATTTTTGGGGTTTCCAAGTATAGTTGTCGTAACTTCGAGTTGTGGTTTTCGATGGGAATATTCATATCATCGAAGGTGTTTTGTTGGATTGAACTACTCATTTTGGAGTTGGTTTCGTTATATTTGGGTTTTGGTTATAATCAAGGGTTGATGTTCGCTAAGTGGTTATTTGAATGCCTCAATGAGTTTGGATATTGTTGTATCGACCTTTGAGTTAGTCGTAATTCATGCTTGATACGTATATTGAGCGGATTATTGGTGATTGTGTTATTCAAGGTTGTTCGAGCGACCGATATCTCTTTTTAGGACATTGTTCGAGGAAGGGCATTTCAACACCGGTATTGTGTAAGTAAACTCTTACTCGGTTAAAAGGATATTGATTCCCTACGTTGCTGTTCATTCATGCATGTAATTCACTCATAATATATCGTTCATGTCAAGACTTGTATTTATCAACCCATAATGTAACTCACGAGGAACGACAGTTCCAAAATCATTTCATTGAAGCTATCACTCGTTGTATCATTATTTCATCTCGGTGAGTCGTTCTTGATCCTTATCGGATTCTATTCATTACTCCTCACCTTGGTCAATTTTGTTCTGGTGATCTTCTGGAATTATATTGCATGGCCGGTTGGCGCATGTGTGGAATTTTAGTCGGGCACACTATGGTCATGTATATACGCGGGACTCCAGACACATTGGACTGTGCGCATGGTAATGTGTATACACCAGACTCCGGACACATTGGACCGTGAGACTAATTAGGCCAATAGCGGGTGTATATGTGGGTCTCCGGATACTCGGCTACTTGTGCTCTTACTCATTTCATTCGGGCATACATTGATGCTCATCACTCAACTTAATTCATTTATGTGATTGTTGTATATTGTTCAACTCTTGAGGATTGTTGTTCTGTGTAACTGACCCCATTGGGGGATGTTGTTTTCAGGTCATGGCAAGGCTAAGGCATGGGAAGAGAACGTTGACAGTGAGGAGTCCCAGTGATACTAGTAGGGGGACCCAGTTCTTTTCAGCTCGTGTTTCTTCATTTATTTCTGCTGCAGACTTCCATTTGAATACTCATTTTATTCAGTGTTGTATATTTTATCTTCATATAAAATATACATGTATTCTGTTTTATCTTGGGTGTGTTTTAATGAAACTCCTCATCACAGTAATTTGATGATATAATGTGGTTTGGTACTACAATTATATTATTTAAGACATTAATTTTCATTCGCCTGGTGGGTCCCAGTCGGGGGTCCACGGCACTGTAATATCCGCCTAGTTTGGGGTGTTACAGAGTTGTTATCGGGGCGTTTTTTGAATACTACCTTCCGAGTCATGTCTCATTGAAATCATCGTTCATCAGACTAGTATCATTGGACTTTCACGTGATGTGTGACCCGTGCAAGAGTCGAGCCCCTCAGACCAAAGAACAATAAGATTTCTAACGCCATGGTATAATTTCTGGCAATAAGAATCACTCATTCATCATTCAACAGTCAACAATCCTCAATTATCATTTTCATTTGTGATCATGTCGATCATGTTAACTCATTAATCACTCTGTTCATTTCACTGTTCAGTTCTTGATCTTGAAAATCGTATCATTAATCTTGTTAACTTGTTCAAGATAATTATTTCAAGAATTTCATCAGATAATCTCGTCACTTCAGTTGATCATTCATGTAATCATTGTGTTTAAGCGCGTGTGCTCATTTTCATCATTTCATAACGTAATCATAATGTGATATTCATGCGAGATATATAATCATCTTGTGAATTTCCCACTTCAGTATGGAAAGAGCTGGCAGAGGACGCGGGGGAAGAGGCCGCGGTGCGGGCCAAACCCCGAGAACTCGTGTGAATATGCGTGCGAACGCGAGGAATAATGCTAATTTATCGAGCAGCGACGCCGCCACTCATTCTCCTGGAAATGATCATTCATTGTCAGGGAGTCGTACCCGGGACACAGCTCATTCAGAGGGTGTTCGGGTAGACCCACTCGCTTTTATGCAGGGCATGATGGCCCAGATGACTCAAATGACATGCCTCATGGAGACGATGCATAACTCAGCTACTCAGAATCAACAGGCTCCTCCGCCGCCACATCAGGGACAGAAGAGGGGTGTGAGCAGTATTATTGACGACATCTCTCGCCAAAGACCACCGACCTTTGAGGGCTCGTCTGAGCTGGCGGATATTTTTCATTGGCTTGAGCATTTCGAGAAGTTATTTGCTATTGTGGAGTGTCCCGAAGGGCATAAAGTTTTAGTTGCGGCTTACTATCTGGGTAAGAGCGCTCATTCATGGTGGCTATCGTTGAATCCCACCGACGGATCATGTACTTGGGATCAATTCAAGACTCTCATGATGCAGAGGTATTATCCGGCCCCACTCAGAGAGGCCAAGTTATCGGAATTACTCACTCCCGACCTCTCAGCGGACGATGATGTTCTCGCCATTTCCGAGAAATTTCAGGAGCTTCTTCCTTTAGCCTCGTCTATTATTCACTTCGAGGTGGACAAGATCAAGTATTTCAGCAAGAGGTTGAAACCTCATATGCGGATGCAGTTGCTTAATCTCAATTCCACCACTCTGGCTGAATTCATCGATAAAGCTCTTACTTATGAGCTTACTGCTAAGGAGATTGCAAAGAATCAAACTCCATCATTTGGCAAGAAGTCAAAGAACCGAAATCAGCATAAAGGCAGTCAGGCAACTTTCAAGAAGCCTCGAGCGGGCTCTACTTTCACTGAGCGACCTCCTATGGTACCCAGACCCGTGGAATCTCAGTCACGAATGGCCGGTTCGTCCATTACCTATTTCAACTGTGGAGAGCAGGGTCATTACAACACGAAGTGTTTGAGGCAAACTGTCACGTGCAATAACTGTGGAATGGCGGGGCATAGGGCCCATTTTTTCCGAAAGGAATCCAAACCTACTCCGGCATCATCTCAGGCCTCGAAACAGTCAGTGGTTCCGAATTAGGCTACCCAGTCCGCATTGTTTAAGATGACGGGAGCTAACAAAGGCGGAGCCCGCACCTATCAAATGGGAGCATCCGGTTCCGGGGCTGGCAAGCCCCGAATTTATGAGATGAAGAGAGTTGATGATCCGGAAGCCCGAATGATCTCAAGTACACTCAAAATTCTATCTCAACCTGTGTGTACCCTTTTTGATACTGGTGCATCGCATTCATTCATTTCCGAGTCATATTTGAGTAGACTACGTCTGTGTAGTGATACTAGTTGTGAGCCTTATGTCATTGGTCTACCTGATGGTAGAAGAATTATCGGGAATCGTGAGATTAAAGATTATCCGATTCAGTTTCATGGCCGTGATTGGTTAGCAAACCTAATTGTGGTAGATTTACCGAGAGACGACGTCATCTTGGATATTGATTGGATGGATCATCACGATGCCACCATTAGTGTCTGTAAGCATATGGTCACTATCATTTCAGAGGATGGAGTCGAATGTGTTTTTGAGGGAGGTAATCCCAGCTATTCCGGTAGAGTCATCAACTTGATGAAAGCAGTAAAATTACTCAATCAGGAGTGTGTAGGTTATTGGTGCTATATGACCAAGACCGAGAAACCATCAGTAATGTTGACGGATATTCCTGTAGTGAGAGAATATGCCGATGTATTTCAAGACGAGTTACCTGGTTTGCCTCCACAGAGAGCTGTGGAATTCACGATTGAGTTGGAGCCTGGTACGTCCCCTATATCGAAGGCACCATACCGGATGGCCCCGACCGAAACGTAGGAGTTGAAGAATCAATTAGAGGATTTGACCGAGAAGGGTTATATTCGACCTAGTGTGTCCCCGTGGGGAGCACCAGTGTTATTTGTCAAGAAGAAGGATGGTTCTATTCGCTTGTGTATTGATTACCGGGAATTGAACCGGGTGACGATCAAGAATGTTAGGAGTATGCCCTCGAATGCCACTCAAAGGTTGTTGAGTGAGGGCATTGTACTTGAAATTATGTAAACCATTTATATTGTAACACCCCGAGATATTCGGAATAATTACAGCGCCGTAAACCCTTTAGGTAAGGATTTACAAGGCTAATTTTAAAAAGAGTGTAAATATAAACCAATCGTACAACTGAAGTTTAAAGACATATTTGATTCAACCGATCAAAGAGTTAATTTATACAACCATATCGAAAGGACATTATTAAAACAGACGTACTCGAGTACTGAACGAAACAAGAAAACAACTCTCGACAACAATAACATCAATCACATCACTGAGCCATCTCATCGTCACCCGTTTGCATGGGCCGCCTCCCGCCTCCTCGCTACCCGAACATCAAAACAATGTCCACCCCGAAGGGGTTAGCAAATCGATGCTAGTACTAGTATCATATTACAATAAATCATCAATGCATCATAAAACATGCAAAACGGACTTCCGCTACGGAATCCAACGATGCGAATCCTCACGATCCCATCAATACAATACAGGTAATCCAATGATCCAGCCCTTGGTATAGATCCCCATGATGATCCCGTCGGACCAACGCATGGTGGAAAACCCGTCCAGCGATCCAGCGCCCTCAGCATAGATCCCCATGATGATCCCGTCGGACCAACGCATGGTGGACATTCGATCCAGCGCCCTCAGCATAGATCCTCATGACCCCCCCCTCGGATCATTTTTACCATAATCAATCAATTATGCATACACATATGCATTTCAATATGTTCATCAATACGAACAAACAACAACGAATATCACGCGAATTTCCAGAAATACATCTCATATACAAATATGAACAATACCATAAGCATAATAAATCAAACTCGACATATGATACTTGCCTCGAAAATGGCAAGACGAAATACTTCAAGGATCTCAACACACTCGAAGGCCGCCTCCTTCGATCAACGTAACAAGCTCGAACCTTAACAAAAGGAACGATATACAAATCATCTCAAGTCGAACGATGGCCTAACAATTCGGTCTATGGCCGAAAATCTCAAAATAAACAAGTCATGCGGATTGCTTAGCGCGCTACGTACTCTACGTAACGCGGCGCTAAGACAGATCATAGCGACGCTATCGTATAAGACTAGCGTCGCTAGCCACGGCCGCGATCGACTCGGCTGGTCTCATAACGTACGCTACGCACGTTTCGGGCGTTAACTGACCCCGATAGCGCACGTTAACTCACACGTGTTAGCGTGCGCTAATATTGCATGGCAGAAGACTGCAAGCCGAAAACTGGGTTGAATGGTGAAGAACTCATGAATCCTACCGTGATAATACAAGTTATCCTCGGGCAAATCATGTTAATAAGGTTTGTGGAAGATTTATGATCGTGAAATACAAATGTACGGATAGCCAACTCAACATCATAATCCATCTACGATCTCCAAGAAATAATCTAAGTTCCATTTGTTCTACGTTCCAAAACACATGATTCCATCGTGTAAAACGTATCAACTGGGTAATATCCGATCATTGATCATAACTTGATTTGAACATGCTTAGGAGTCCTTATAATAAGATGGTTCAAAGGTTCATACGATATATAATACCTATACGTCAAAAGTATCCTTCTAACATGCGATGACCGATAAAAACGAAATACTTGCTATCCAAACATGATTCAAACTTCCTTAGGAACCTTACTAATCATTGGTGAAAAATCACCTACCTCAAAGTAATGAAGAACACGGATGAAAATGAAGCAATCCCACACCAAAGGCTTGAACACCAATCTCCAATGATATACGATCTTCAATCTCGAACTAGGAGGTTGATATGAAGTGTTTGGGACGAAGTGAGTTATGTTCTAAGTGTAAGAGTTCGGGTTATGGGAGGAGAAAAACTGAAATCTCGAATAGGATGATGTCCTATTTATAATAAATGGCTATTAGCGCGCGCTAGACCCTATTCGTAGCGTGCGCTAACGGCCACGCCTAAATCAGACTCGGCACTTAGCGTGCGCTACGCATCGGCCTGTA
This sequence comes from Orobanche coerulescens, assembly GCA_033398695.1. Lineage (NCBI taxonomy): Eukaryota > Viridiplantae > Streptophyta > Magnoliopsida > Lamiales > Orobanchaceae > Orobanche > Orobanche coerulescens. The sequence goes on from CM065801.1 coordinate 187,592,407, forward strand.
GCGTGCGCTAAGGCGTTGACTCGGCTTTTCCCGAAAGCCGTCCAGGTACATCCGACACAATCCGACAGGGGTCCCCCGGCCAGATCTCACCTACCGCACGTCTTAATCAGTCTGACCACGCATAGCGTGCGCTAATTACACTCGGTAGCGTGCGCTATGAAACCATGCTAGCATACGCTACCCTTAGCCTGTAGCGTGCGCTACATGCACAAAATTTCAACCTTTAAATCACATACACGAAATTATATGCTCGACGACATCGGATTATGAAATACGGAGAATAGTATTCAGACAAAAGTACAATCATTACAATATCACAAGTTCCAATTACATAGCAGAAATCTCGGGTATTACATCCTTCCTCCCTAGAAAGAAGTTTCGTCCCGAAACTTAGGATGAAAACAACTCCGGATATTTAGCCTTCATACCGTCCTCCGTTTCCCAAGTGGCCTCTTCGACTCCATGTCGTGACCATTGTACTTTAACCAAATGTATCGGTTTATTTCTCAACTGTTTGATCCGGCTCTCAAGTATCTTGATTGGTCTCTCTTCGAAGGTGCCATCATTAGCTATCTCGATCTCGTCGAAATCTATGACGTGACTGGGGTCCGGTACATACTTCCGCAGTTGGGATACATGAAACACATTGTGAACATGACTCAGCGATGGCGGTAAGGCCAACCGGTATGCTAAATCCCCAACTCTCTCTAGGATCTCAAATGGTCCGATATATCTCGGACTAAGCTTGCCTCTTCTCCCAAAACGGAAAATCCCTCGTGTAGGAGACACCTTCAATAGTACGTGGTCCCCAGCGTCGAACTCTAGAGGGCGACGACGTACATCTGCATAAGACTTCTGTCGACTCTGGGCAGTCAACAGTCTCTCTCGAATCACAGCTATCTTCTCTTGAGTCTGAATAATCAATTCCGGTTCCGTCCCGATCAAATCCGAAGAATCATCCCAACACAGGGGTGATCGGCATCTCCTCCCGTACAAAGCTTCAAATGGTGCCATTCTAATAGAAGCGTGCCAACTATTATTGTAAGTGAATTCGATCAAGGGCAAGTGAACTTCCCAATCAGTTGACCAATCCAACGCACAAGCTCTAAGCATGTCTTCTACAGTTTGAATAGTCCTTTCTGACCGACCGTCTGCTTGGGGATGATAAGTCTGGCTAAATTGAGCTCATCCCAAAGCCTTGTGAACTGCTTTCCAGAAGTGCGACACGAAGCGACCATATCGATCCGAAATAATGGTCTTCGGCGTCCCGTGCAATCTGACTATCTCCGCAATAAATACTCGTGCCAATCTCTCGGGTCCCCATGAATCTATGATTCCTAGGAAATGAGCCGACTTGGTTAGTCGATCAACTACAACCCAAATCATGTTCATTCCCGTTCTAGTCCTTGGCATACTAGTAATGAAGTCCATCGAGATATCCTCCCACTTCCACTCAGGGATCGGAAGCGGTCTTAACATTCCGGCAGGTCGTTGATGTTCTATCTTAACTCACGACAAGTCAAACACTTCAAACGCATCCGCTACGTCCTTCTTCATATTCCCCACCAAGTTTTGCTTTAAATCTTTATACATCTTACTACGCCTGAGTGAATAGAATAGGGCGCGCTGTGAGCTTCCTTCAGAATAGTCCTTCTCAAATCATCATCATCGGGAACGCAAAGTCGACTCTGAAATCTCAGAACTCCATCATCTTGTATCATGAATCCTAGGGCTTTTCCTTTCTTTACTTCGTCACATAATCGAAGGATCAGAGAATCGTTCAATTGTTTTGACTTGATCTCCTCGACTAGTGATGAAGTCAGTTCCATCACATAAAGTTGTCCTTGGATTCTCGGTACCCATACTTCAATCCCCTTGCGGATCAGTTCCCGTTGAATACTGGTTTGGGATGTAAGTGCTTCCAACGCTCGAAGGGAAACAGGTTTACGGCTCAAAGCATCGGCTACTACATTTGCTTTCCCCGGATGATAGAGAATCTCCAAGTCGTAATCCTTGATCAATTCCAGCCACCTTCTCTGCCTCATGTTTAACTCTTTCTGACTGAAAATGTACTTGAGGCTCTTATGGTCTGTAAAGACCTGACAATGAGTGCCGTACAAATAATGTCGCCAGATTTTCAAGGCAAAGACCACAGCTGCTAGCTCCAGATCATGAGTCGGATAATTAACTTCGTACGGTTTCAATTGCCGAGAAGCATAAGCAATTACTTTATCCTTCTGCATCAACACACAACCCAAACCCTGATTTGAAGCATCGCTGTATACCATAAATCCGTCAGTTCCTTCTGGCAGCGCTAATATAGGTGCTGTCGTCAGTCTCTTCTTAAGTTCGTCAAAACCAGCCTGACACTTCTCATTCCACGTGAACTTTTGAGTTTTCTGTAACAGCTGAGTGAGCGGGCGAGCAATTTTGGAAAATCCCTCTACAAAGCGGCGATAATATCCAGCTAGTCCTAAGAAGCTTCGGACTTCTTTCACGTTTTTAGGAGCTTCCCACTCCAAGATTGCTTCGTCTTTCTTCGGTCCACTGAACTCCGTTGGATGATATCACATGCCCAAGGAAAGTTACTTCCTTAAGCCGAACTCACATTTAGAAAGCTTAGCATACACTGTTCCTTTCTCAAGATGCTCAAAACCACACGTAAATGTTCAGCATGTTCCTCTGCGTCCCTCGAATATATCAAGATGTCGTCAATGAAAACGACCACAAATTTATCCAAGTACTCCAAGAATACCCGATTCATCAATTGCATGAATACCGCAGAGCATTGGTAAGTCCAAACGGCATCACTACGACCATAATGCCCGCATCGATCCAAAGCGATTTCGTATATCCGATTCCTTCATTCTCAACTGATGGTATCCTGATCGCAAGTCAATCTTCGAGAATACCCTTGCCCCTTGCAGTTGATCAAACAAGTCGTCGATCCGAGGTATATGATACTTATTCTTGATCGTCATCTTGTTAAGCTCCCTGTAATCAATACACAGTCGGAGGGATCCATCTTTCTTCCGGACAAAGAGAACGGGTGCTCCCCAAGGAGAAACGCTTGGTTGAATATAAGCCTTCTGCAACAATTCCTCCAGTTGTTTCTTGAGTTCATACATCTCGGTTGGCGCCATGCGGTATGGTGCTCTGGAAACAGGAGCTGCTCCAGGCTCTAGTTCGATAGTGAATTCCACTCCCCTCTGCGGAGGTAACCCAGGTAGTTCGTCAGGAAATACATCGGAGAACTCATTCACCACTGAAATGGACGAGAGCTCTACTCCTTCCTCTTTCCTCATGGCATAGCACCAAAGTCCGTGACATCCTTGCTTCAGTAATTTCGCAGCTTTCATTGCCTTGATCAATTTCCCCGAGCTTCCCGGTCTCCATCCTCGGAATAAGTGTTCAGATCCGTCATCAGCAATGATGGAAATGACTCTCTCGGAAATTCAAGATGACTCCATAACGGTTGAGCCAATCATCTCCGAGAATTAAATCGTCACCGCAGATGTCAACCACAATAAGATTCGATGGCCAATCTCTTCCTTCTATAGATACTGGAAAATCCTTATCTTCTAAGGTTCCCACAATTTTCTCTCCGCTCGGTAATCCCACAACATAAGGTTCACAATTATACAAGCACGATATGTTCAAACGATTAACACAGTTCAAAGATATAAAAGAATGCGTGGCTCCTGAATCGAACAAGACACTAACTGGTTGCAAAAGGATCTGAATCGTACCTGATGCAACAGTGTGTTCGATCATCGATTTCCTCATCTCGTACGGGCGTGGAGGAACGGCCCAGACTGGATGCCTCTCTCCTCCCAGCGTTCTGCTGCTCAAATCCACCTTGCTGTGTCGGGTTCACACTCGTCTCCTTCGAATCGAGCTGGAGCGCGAGTACCAAAAGATCGGGTCGCATTCCCACAAAATGTTGCGCGATGTCCTTCCCGACCACACTCGAAGCGAGTCACAAGCAGCGAAACAATCACGTCGAACATGTCCCGCCTTGCCACGGTTGTAATACTTCTTCCTGTGTCGAAGCTTGATCAGTCTTGCCGGAACTTCTTTCCTCCTCGACTAGGATGCGGAGGTCTCCTGGATGAGTGAAAAGAGGACTGACCCCGGCGGGGCCCACTATTCTTATTCTCCGCGAAGTTGCCCGACACCTTCTGTTTCTTTGCTTCCGTCGATTTCTCTACTGCCGCTTCCTTCATATCGTAGGCCAACGCCTTGTCCTGATACTGCCTCAAGGTGGTACAATCAAATCCGGACATATATTGCTGAATTTCCAGCTTCATTCGCATGTCAAAATGGAAAATCCTTTCCGCCTCGGTCCTGACCAGGTGGCGCACATAAGTCAGCTGGTGATTAAAAGTCTTAATCACTTCCGTCACAGATGCTTCCGAATTTTGTGGTGAGAAAAACTCCCGAACTCGGGCCTCTAATCGGGCGAGGACAATCGTGCCTCCATCATCAACTTGAATTCATCCCATCGGCATTGTGCTCCTCTGGTCGAATGGCCTCCCACCAGTCGAAAGCCTCCCCGGTCAAAAGATACTGGGCGACCGGAACCTTCCTATCGTTGGGACAGTTAATCCCCGCAAAAATCTTCACTAATTCCTTCAGCCAATGATCCCACGAAAGCGTCTCAGTGGAACCGTCAAATTTCGGAGGATGCAATTTGACCACCTCGGTAAGCCATTTATCTCCCCGATTATCCACGTTATTCTGTTGTCCCATCGCCGTCTGCATGCGGTCCACAACTTGAGCAAACTGGTTTATCTGGGCAACCACCTGCTGAAGCACTCCCAGCACGTTAGGATCTGCATTATTATTTGCCGATCTCGCCGTCCCCTAATGTGAATCCGTTTGGCTAGCGGCTATCTCAGGAGTAGATACCGATTCTTCTTGCCTCGCATTTCCACGTCCGCGTCCACGACCTCCCCTCAACATACTGTAAACATAAATACTCAATATCCAGGGCAAACGTTCTAAAAGTACATCCATCAATGTTTACAAGACAAGAATTAAATAAAACAGTGGTATTCGAGATTAGGAAACTTACAACCACAGTCCAATTGACGATGCTGGCTCAGCAGTGATGTTACGGACGACCAATAATCAATAACGTAAACAAACCCAACTAACCCGACTGCCAAGATATCCATAAATCTTAGCTCCGATACCATATTCTGTAACACCCCGAGATATTCGGAATAATTACAGCGCCGTAAACCCTTTAGGTAAGGATTTACAAGGCTAATTTTAAAAAGAGTGTAAATATAAACCAATCGTACAACTGAAGTTTAAAGACATATTTGATTCAACCGATCAAAGAGTTAATTTATACAACCATATCGAAAGGACATTATTAAAACAGACGTGCTCGAGTCTTGAGCGAAACAAGAAAACAACTCTCGACAACAATAACATCAATCACATCACCGAGCCATCTCATCGTCTCCGTTTGCCGTGCCGCCTCCCGCTCCTCGGCTACCTGAACATCAAAACAATGTCCACCCCCGAAGGGGTTAGCAAAACGATGCTAGTACAAGTATCATAATACAATAAATCATCAATGCATCATAAAACATGCAAAACGGACTTCCGCTACCGGAATCCAACGATGCGAATCCTCACGATCCCATCAATACAATACAGGGTAATCCAGCGATCCAGCGCCCTTGGTATAGATCCCCATGATGATCCCGTCGGACCAACGCATGGTGGAAAACCCGTCCAGCGATCCATCCCCATGATGATCCCGTCGGACCAACGCATGGTGCACATTCGATCCAGCGCCCTCAGCATAGATCCTCATGACCCCCCCTCGGATCATTTTTACCATAATCAATCAATTATGCATACACATATGCATTTCAATATGTTCATCAATACGAACAAACAACAATGAATATCACGCGAATTTCCAGAAATACATCTCATATACAAATATGAACAATACCATAAGCATAATAAATCAAACTCGACATATGATACTTGCCTCGAAAATGGCAAGACGAAATACTTCAAGGATCTCAACACACTCGAAGGCCGCCTCCTTCGATCAACGTAACAAGCTCGAACCTTAACAAAAGGAACGATATACAAATCATCTCAAGTCGAACGATGGCCTAACAATTCGGTCTATGGCCGAAAAGCTCAAAATAAACAAGCTGTCTGGATTGCTTAGCGCGCTACGTACTTCACGTAACGCGGCGCTAAGACGGACGATAGCGACGCTATCGTATAAGACTAGCGTCGCTAGCCACGGTCTGGCGATCGGCTCGGCTGGTCTCATAACGCACGCTACGACGCCGGGCGTTAATCGACCCGATAGCGCACGTTAACTCACACGTGTTAGCGTGCGCTAATATTGCATGGCAGAATACTGCAAGCCGAAAACTGGGTTGAATGGTGAAGAACTCATGAATCCTACCGTGATAATACAAGTTATCCTCGGGCAAATCATGCTAATAAGGTTTGTGGAAGATTTATGATCGTGAAATACAAATGTACGGATAGCCAACTCAACATCATAATCCATCTACGATCTCCAAGAAATAATCTAAGTTCCATTTGTTCTACGTTCCAAAACAAATGATTCCATCGTGTAAAACGTATCAACTGGGTAATATCCGATCATTGATCATAACTTGATTTGAACATGCTTAGGAGTCCTTATAATAAGATGGTTCAAAGGTTCATACGATATATAATACCTATACGTCAAAAGTATCCTTCTAACATGCGATGACCGATAAAAACGAAATACCTGCTATCCAAACATGATTCAAACTTCCTTAGGAACCTTACTAATCATTGGTGAAAAATCACCTACCTCAAAGTAATGAAGAACACGGATGAAAATGAAGCAATCCCACACCAAAGGCTTGAACACCAATCTCCAATGATATACGATCTTCAATCTCGAACTAGGAGGTTGATATGAAGTGTTTGGGACGAAGTGAGTTATGTTCTAAGTGTAAGAGTTCGGGTTATGGGAGGAGAAAAACTGAAATCTCGAATAGGATGATGTCCTATTTATAATAAATGGCTATTAGCGCGCGCTAGACCCTATTCGTAGCGTGCGCTAACGGCTCACAGTCTAAACTGTACTCGGCACTTAGCGTGCGCTACGCATCGGCCTGTAGCGTGCGCTAAGGCGTTGACTCGGCTTTTCCCGAAAGCCGTCCAGGTACATCCGACACAATCCGAGAGGGGTCCCCCGGCCAGATCTCACCTACCGCACGTCTCAATCAGTCTGACCACGCATAGCGTGCGCTAATTACACTCGGTAGCGTGCGCTATGAAACCATGCTAGCGTACGCTACCCTTAGCCTGTAGCGTGCGCTACATGCACAAAATTTCAACCTTTAAATCACATACACGAAATTATATGCTCGACGACATCGGATTATGAAATACGGAGAATAGTATTCAGACAAAAGTACAATCATTACAATATCACAAGTTCCAATTACATAGCAGAAATCTCGGGTATTACATATATAAGGCAAATGAATGTTTCTTTATTTACTGGTAGTTACTGGCATTCCTAACTCGTAAATAAGTATATAGAAACTAGTCCATGTATTTGAGAGAAAAATGTTCCACTCCTTATTGGATAAGGGGGACGGCACTGGAAAGGTTATAGCTCAAATACTTAATCGTTCGCAAGTCGATGAAACTTGACTGGGCGTTAAGTTTATGTGAAGACTTGTATGACGTGTTCTTTGATATGGAGAGTGCCTGTCGCACACTAATGGTTAGTGGGAGCACACGTTATAGGTATGCTAATTGGATTAGTATACTCGAACCGACTCACCCTTAATTCATCACACGAATTTCACTCTGGGACAGTCAATGACGGAATCGAAAGGTTGTGATAGGTATTCGTGAACCTTCGACTTGAGGATTTAGTAGGGATGTGCTTGTGACGTCAAGATTTTCATTAGAGTAGTTCGACCCTATAAACCGGAAGGCGGGGGTCAACCTCGACGTGCATCTTGACGGGCAAGTAGCAGGTCCTACTAAATACCAAGATAGAATTCTTTCTCCCGTTAGTGAGCGGGTTATATGTCCTATGCGGTTATTGGCAGATGAGATCATAAGTCTTTGGCCAAAGCATTGGAGCTAGTTGTATTAGATACACGAGAGCTCGATGATCTCGGTTTGCATTAACGCATGCATAGCGTCAAGTACAGATGGGGTTTGACTGACCGTGACCCCATAATTTGATCGGGACATATGAAAGAAGGGTTTATACGTTCTTGGTATTCACGACAGAATGGTTCTTGAATGATCCCAATCATTCGTTCTCAGTCGGGGTACAGTGTAGGCCACCAGGCTGGCTAGGTGGTGCTACTACTCTTTGGTTCCTCCCATTGCTGACTGAGACGGACCTATCGAGTCGCGCATTAGGATTTACGACGGAATGAATCAAGCTAATTCTCTCATTATGTGTATTAGATATTAGATATCTAAATATGAGACATTAGATGTCTGAATCAATTTATTGGATAAATTGATATACGGCCTAATGAATTAAATATATCACTGGGTGATTAATTTAATTCATGAATATAATTATTTCTTGGAGAAATTAATTATGTTATTTTGTATTTGATATATGTTTAATTAATTGGATTAATTAAACGACACAAATACATCGGAACAGAATAGGAGTTTATCTGTTTGGACTCACGGGAGTCCGAAACGAACCGAACTCGTCCCGGATCCTTCTAGATGGCCATACCATTTTCCCTCCTCTTTCCTTTGGTCATAGTCTCCACCTTAATTGGTGGAAGACTTGAAGTATCAAGGGAACAAGATCTTTTAATTAATTCATTTTAATTATTTAGTCTTGATTTGGGAGGATTTTATGGAGCATAAAAGGAAGACTCTCTTCACTTGTTTGGGAAGATTTCAACGTGAGAATATAGAGAGAGAGATAGACTTTGAGTTTAACACTCATCTTCATCTTCTTCATTGACTTCCTCTTCATTTTTCTTGGAGAAAAATTGAGAGAAAATTATTGAGAGATATATTATACACTTAGAGTGTAATAATAAAAGCTTCATCATTTGATTCTAGCCGTAACCTTAGAGGTTAATCAAGTGTTGTTATTCCGGTCATTTTTCCGGCGCATGGCAAGTAGAGACGCGGTGCTTTCGGCGTTGGATCGTTCAAGGGCTTGGAGCGGATCGGATACATAGAGATCAACTAAAGCTTGGGGAATAGCTCAAGAGAAGGTTTCCATTTAATCAACGGACTTCGAGGGTTAGTTTATTACGACTCTTGCCTTTCGTTTATATATTCGTATATACGTAGCTCGATCGATCCTCGTAGGGATTCGGATCGAATTAATTTTTGTTTTACCGCTTCCGCTGGGCCTTCGTTTTAGGCACCGAATGCGAACAGTGGTATCAGAGCGTAGGTCTTGCGATCGTATATACGATATTGGCATTTGAAATGCTCGATTAGATGGTGAATGATTTGGAATCATTTTAGTCATAATCGTGGTATATGTTTTTTTCGTTCATTATAGTTGTATTTTTCGTAAGTTTATGTCTAAATATAAATCTTAAATTTCTGGGAAATATGATTTATATTGAAGATATCCTCGTGTATCGCCGCTATCCCAATTTATCCACCTAAAACCATCAAAGCAACAACCGCAAACATCTCAGCGGCGGCAGCTTCAGGACACCTCCACCACTTCCGCTGCTTGTATCCGACGGTGGTGGTCCGCCGGGCTCAGGTGCCTCAATTTTGGTCCTCGTGAGCGGTTGCGAGATCTCCTGCTTGCCCTTTGTGCTAATCCGATTTTCAGAGGTTTTTATCTTAGAAATTACGGTCCTATTGTTGGCTGTTGTTAGCTTAGAAATTACGGTCCTTTTAGCTTAGATTCTACTACGTTCTGTTGAATCGCATTTTCCAAATTCTCAGAAAGCTCTAAATTGATAAAGCTGGACTTCTAAAAGAATTTTGAAAATCATAAATTATAGCGTTAAAACTTTTGCCTGAGTTTTTTTTTTTTTTTTTTTTGTGGATTAGTAGAATTTGGTTGATTGAATTACTTTGTGATTAATTTTCAGTTTTTATTTTGCCTTTTCGTTTGATTTAATTTACTCTTTGCTTCTTAATTGTTGCTTCTTTGAACAGTATTTAGTAAACTTCTGAAAATCGAGGTCCCTAACTCATCCAGAATTGTAATCGGAGTTGGGATCTGCTGCATCTCTTTATATCCCCCATTTTTGAGAAAAGGGTAACCTATATTAATCGTATCATACTCGGGGCCGGGAATTTTTTTTTTTTGGATTTCTTCTTCGCCGAGAACTTTGGCAAACTCTGCGTTTTGTGGTTGTTCTTATCCCGATCTGAATCGGGATTTGGCAAGGGTTGAGTTTTACCACCTGATCTGCTTTCTAGTTCACTTTTGGGATTCCCAGATCTGCAGCGATTCCTTTTTCTGCCATTTTCTGCTTTTCTGCTTCTCGTGTTTTGATTTTTGGTTCTCGATTTATGTTGAACTGGTCTCTGTTGGTCGGCGATTTGGGTTGTTTTTCTGATTTTTCTGTAAGATAACAGTGTGATTTTTAACTAACCCCTGAGCTTTGCCGTAACTTACGTTTGCGCCGCCCCGGGCTGCTGGTCATCTCTGGCTGGCGTATCGCCGGAAGAATAACTTTACACCGCGGCATTCATCCCTCCCCGTTAATCTAACAGTAGTATTGCATTTTAGCTGTCTGTTTTGCAGGTTTCCCGTGCTGCTACCAGGTGTCGTCGGCCTATCGATCGCCTTTTCCCTGTTCAGGGTCGATCGGTTTCCAGCTTCCGCGGCTTCTCCTCCCTTGTCCGGTATCATTGTACTTTTCTGTTAAATTTCATTTTTGTCTGTCATATATCTACCATTTACTGCGATTTTTATGTGGTATGCTTGCTTTTATATTGTCTTTGTCATTCTCATCTTATTTTCATTTTTGGCTTCACTACCCCATTTTATTTCTCGTAGTGCGTTTGAGTTTTGTATTGGTCGATGTCGCACTGTTTGCGGGTAGGTAGTTGGAATTTGGGTACCTTGTCGGGTAAGCTTTTGGAGCTTGTGGATGTTTTGGGTAAGAGAAGGGTTGATGTGGCTTGTATTCAGGAGACTAGGTGGAAGGGGGCGCAGTCTAGGGAGGTGAACGGCTATAAATTGTGGTATTCAGGCCTTGCTAACTCGAGCAATGGTGTGGGCATTCTTTTGTCTAAGGAGCTTAAGGACAACGTCGTGGAAGTGAAGAGGTGCAATGATAGGATTATGTCCGTTAGAGTGGTGGTTGGGGAGAAGGTGGTTAATGTGGTTTGTGCGTATGCCCCACATGTTGGTTTGGGTGTGCTTGATAAGGAAGCCTTTTGGGCCTGTTTAGATGAGTTGGTCGGGTGTATTCCGGACGATCAATTTATTATTTTGGGGGGCGATTTCAATGGGCACATTGGTGAGGGGGTGGATGGTTATCATAGTGCGCATAGGGGTTTCGGCTTCGGAGTTAGGAATGCAGGAGGTCCCACACTGTTGGAGTTTGCCACTGCGCATGAGTTGGTAATTGCTAACTCTGTTTTTCAGAAGAGAGCTGAGCACCTCATCACCTTTAGTAGTGGGGGGAACAACACGCAAATTGACTACCTTCTTTTGTGTAGTCGGGATACTAGGGCGTGCGTGGACTGCAAGGTGTTCTGGAGCGAGGCTTGTGCTTCTCAACACCGGCTGCTGGCTATGGATTTATCCATGAGAGGTCGTGTTGTTAGCAGGGTTAGAGAAGCTAGACCTAGGATACTCTGGAAGGATCTGAAGGGTGAGAAGGCGACAGTATTCAAGGAGTCTCTGACCCGCGAAGGAGGTTTTTTGCGTGCGGGCGATGCTAACCTTATGTGGACCAGCATGGCCAATGCTATTAGGAGAGTGGGCGAGAAGGTGGTAGGGGTTTCTTCCGGCAGGTCTAGTGGACCTAGGGAGGCTTGGTGGTGGAATGAGGAGGTCCAAAACAAGGTTAAGGCAAAACAAGCGCTATTTAAGGAGCTTTTGTCGGATAGTGATGGGGAGGAGAGAATCTTGAAGATTGTAGCGTACAAGGTGGCGAAAAGAGAGGCTAAGAAGGCAGTGGCTAAGGCTAAATGTGAGGCTTACGAGGAGATGTACAAGCGCCTAGACACCAAAGAAGGAGCGAATGCTATTTTTAAACTAGCGAAAGCTTGGGAAAGAGGGCGGCGCGACCTGGGTCCCGTTAAGTTTATTAAGGATGATTTGGGTCAAGTGTTAGTGAACGATGTGGCTATTAAGGAGCGGTGGAATAGGTATTTTTTCGAACTTTTCAATGAGGCTAGAGGTAGTGACTCGGTGGTGCAAGGAGTTAGGCTATCTTCTGCTTGTTCATTTAGTTCCTGTGAGAGCATCAGCAAGGAGGAAGTAAAGGGCGCCCTAATGAAAATGGGTAGAGCTAAGGCTGTAGGCCCGGATCAGATCCCTATTGAGGTGTGGCTTTGTCTGGGGGAAGTCGGAGTTCAGTGGCTAGCAGAGCTGTTCAACATCCTCCTCAAAGGCTCTAAGATGCCGACAGAGTGGAGGCATAGTATTGTCGTACCTTTTTTCAAGAACAAAGGCGATGCTCAGAGTTGTAGTAACTATAGGGGTATTAAACTCCTCAGTCATACTATGAAACTTTGGGAAAGAGTGGTGGAATACAGGGTTAGAAGAGAAGTGGAGATCTCAGAGAACCAATTTGGCTTCATGCCGGGGAGGTCCACAACTGAGGCCATTCATCTCGTCAGACGCCTTATGGAGAAGTTTAGAGAGCGGCGTAAGGACCTCCATATGGTGTTCATAGATCTAGAGAAGGCTTATGATAGCATTCCGCGCGATGTTATTTGGAGGAGCCTAGTAGAGAGGAGGGTATCGTTGCCTTTCGTTAGGGCGATCCAAGACATGTACTCCCAAGCTAGGACGTGCGTTAGGACCCCAGTTGGTGACACCCAGTATTTTCCGGTTGAGATAGGGCTACACCAGGGGTCGGCGCTAAGTCCTCTTCTCTTCGCTCTAATCCTTGACGTCATTTCGCGAGGGATTCAAGATGGCATCCCGTGGTGCATGCTTTTTGCTGACGATATTGTGTTAGTGGCGGAGTCGAGGAGGGAGGTGAACTCGAAGTTGGAGCTTTGGAGGGCTAAGTTAGAATCCCAGGGCTTGCGTGTGAGCCGGTCTAAGACCGAGTATCTCTGGTGCAACTTTAGTGGTGAGGTCAACGAGGAAGATGTTGAGGTAATGATTGCGGATCAGAGCGTACCCCGTACGGATAAGTTCAAGTATTTGTGTTCGATCATTCAGAAGGAAGGTGAGTGTGAAGATGATGTCACGCATCGCATCAAGGCGGGGTGGCTAAGGTGGAGAGCAGCGACTGGGGTCCTGTGCGACAAGAAAGTCCCTCTAAAGTTGAAGGGTAAATTCTATAGAGCGGCAATCCGACCTGCAATGTTGTATGGCTCCGAATGTTGGGCGATGAAGAATTCGCTTGAGAGCAAGTTGGAAGTGGCTGAAATGAGAATGTTACGTTGGTCGTGTGGTCGCACAATGTTAGATAGAATTGCGAACGGGGTTTTCAGGAATGCGCTGGAAGTGGCGCCCATTTCAGCGAAAGTTAGGGAAGGGAGATTGAGATGGTTTGGCCACGTCCGCAGGAGGCAGACATCTGCTCCGGTGAGGAGGGTCGAGAGTTTAATGGTTGTCGGGGAGAGGAGGAGAGGCAGACCGAGGAGGACGTGGGAGGAGCAACTGAGATTAGATTTGAAGGCCTTAAACCTTTTCGAGACCATGACTGTTGATAGGTACGCTTGGAGGCGCCAGATCGAGTTGTGGATTCTTTTGTAGGGAGCAGTCTTTGTAGTTGAGAGCCTTAGGGTTGGGTTGTCTCGGTTAGCTTTGACCTAGAGCATTGCATTTTTACTTTTATTATATATTTTATCCTATTGTCTTTGCGTGTGGTGTATTTTTGACAGGGAGCTGTGCGCAGAGCCAACCTCTCTTTTGTTAGAGCAGCGTTCATCGGGAGTGAAGTAGCCATATTCCGCTTAGGTAAGTCCCATGTGGATCAAGCCATGGGCTCAGGTATGGTCTCGAGCTTTTTTGAATCATTTGTTATTCTTTGTATTTATCACACAAGATTCTGTTGTGCACTAAGCTGGGGGTCTTCACGGAAACAGCCTCCCTACCGTAATAAGTAGGGGCATCGTCTGCGTACATCCTACCCTCCCCAGACCCTGCTCTGAGCGGGATATACTGGGTATGTTTGGTTTGGTTTATTGAAGATATGAATGTTGAAAAATATTTATATTGGATATCCGGTCGAAAATCGAGCTTCGAATCGTCGTCGGACGACTTTTCGGACAAAGGGCAGGAAGCTGCCAGGGTGACTCGGTCGTGTCTGGTGACACGGGCCGTGTCCTGCAGTCTGGCCAAAGCATCGCCAGCGGACCGGCCGTGTCCGGCCGGGCTTCGAAGTGACTCGACCGTGTCAAGCGACACGGCCGAGTCTGGCAGGTAGGTCTAGGTCACTGCCGGAACGACCCGACCGTGCCATTCGGCACGGGCCGTGTCCGGCCGGCAGGCTGCCGGCAGTGACTCGTCCGTGGCAGGCCATTTTCGCCCCGGCTCGATTTTTTCGTGTATTCTTGAAAATTAATCTCCCGCATGTTAAATTAGATTTAATATGATTAAAATGATTTATGGTATTTCATTTTATAAGGGAAATTTGATTAATTGGAATATTTATGGTCGACCGAATTATTTTGAACGTTATCATATTACCGATTGTGTGAATCGATTGGATCGGTTCGTATTGTTGATTGGATCAATATATCTCTACGCTTTCCATTTAAATAGTATTTATTGGATGAATGCTTTTGAATGGGGATGTGGTTCGTGGACTTAGTTTTGAATCGTTCGTTTTATTCGATTGGGTTGTAAAGGCCGTTTTGAGCCTATTTATTTTACTAGAAATGTTTGTATCTAGGATGCAATTTCGATGTAAAATTTATATGTAATGACGAAGACCGAAGGAAGATCCATTTCGAGAAGACGAAGATTCAAGACGAAGACTTGTAATTAGATTACGAAGTTTTTGTTTTCTAGGAACGGTCCATGAACCACATGTTGGTAGCAACTAGGTTGTGAATGGTTGTTTCATATTGTATGAATGCCACAAACGCGCTAAAATGATTAATGTGCAAAGTGTAACGTTAATCGCGAAAATTCTCCCACAACAAATTATTAAGTTTATAAGGTTTCAAGGTTTTCCTTCCCTCCATCGAGCTTTCGGGAAATTGAAATCCAAACCGGATGTGCTATGCTTCCGAGTTATCGGGGTAGTCGTTCGAGGAGGACGGATAAATTACCGGGAGCACATTGGATGCCTTCGGTTGGAACAAATTTTATCCCTAGAAACCTGATAGGTTGCCGGATAAGATTCAATTGTGAAACTGATTTGCGTCGATGGTATAAACTTAACTTGTTCACGAACCATAGAAACCGTATAGGTTGAGGGGAGTGAACAAGGGGAAAAAGAAGATCGAATCATCCATTAGATGAGTTGGTGTTGGACACCACTTTATGAAAATTAATAGACTAGAAACCTGTTCGGTTGCCCTCTATTAAGATTTATAAAGAACTCGATCGCCACTATGAAGTAGAGCGACGATACTTACGGATTTCACATGGGAGTGTGTTATTCCGATAAAATAGTGGGAGCTGGGTAACAAGAATAGAAAGGACCTTAATTCTATACTCAGATCATAATATAACAAGTCACTAATTAATCTGTTATACTTAATGCAGACAAATCTCAATATGACAATGAATCCACTCGCAATTCTACTCGAAAAGAACACCTTAATGGGACCTAACTTTGTGGATTGGCTCCGCAATCTGATGATTGTCCTCAGTATAGAGGCACTGGGATACGTCTTGGAGACGGACATTCCGGCGCCTCCTGTGCGGACCCGAGCCAATCAGGAAGAGATTGAAAACCACGAAAAGTGGGTTAAGGATGACGTGAAAGTCCGTGCTTATATGATGGCTTCCATGTCTAATGAGCTTCAGAGAGCTCATGAGAAAATGACTTCTGCTAGGCAGATTCTATCTCACTTAACCGAGCTTTATGGTGAGCACAGCAGAACTGCTAGATATGAGATATCCAAGCAACTGTTCGGTGCTAGAATAAAGGAAGGTGAGAAGGTTGGGGAACACGTCCTCAAAATGATATCCATGATCGAGAGATTGGAGGCTCTTGATTTTAAAATGGATGCTTCTCTCCAAACCGACCTTATCCTACAGTCTCTCCCTGATTCCTTCTCACAGTTTGTTATGAACTTCAACTGCAACGAAATTGCATGTAACTTAGCTGGGCTAATAAACAAACTAGTGAACGCTCAGTCTCAGATGAAGACTCCGCGGATGAAGGAGTCTGCCCTTGTGATTTCTTCTAGACTTCGGAAGTCTAAGAATAAGAAGAAAAAGACCAAGAAGCAGACTGGGCCACATGTTAAGGACTTCAAGGGCAAGGGCAAGGCCCCAACGGTTCCAAAGAGCAAGAAGAAAGACGCCTGTCTCAAGTGCGGTGAGCTGGGCCACTGGGCTAGAGAGTGTCCGATTCTTCATGGCACTTGTGCATGTAACTTTTAGTTTTGGAAACAAATTGTTACACTCTTGTATTTTCTACTTCTGAATCTGGATTCTGGTGCTAGTTCTCATATTTGTACCGTGAATCAGGATCTGGAACAAAGTAGGAAGCTTGGAGCTGGAGAAGTTATGATCACAGTCGGTAGCGGGCATAGTGTCGAGGCGACCGACATAGGATCACTTCTTTTGGGTTTAGAATCCGGCTTTGTTTTTACTTTAGAAGATATACTTGTTTTGCCCAAGGGGCACAAAAACATTGTATCCATTCTGGTCATGGACAGAAAAGGCTTTTCATTTTTCATTGGTGATGGTTCCTGCAAAATTTTTTCAGAAATAAACTAGTGGGTACTGCTACATTGTTAAATGGATTGTATCATCTAAATCTCAGCAACAAAGTAGTTGTGAATATTATGACTAGAAAACATGGTAGGGATGAAACCAATCAAGTTTTGAAATGGCATCTTAGACTTGGTCATGTTGGTCAGACCAAGGTTTACAAGATGGAAAAGGATGGACTTATGGGTCCATTGGGATCGGATCCCTTTCCTACTTGTGAATCTTGCCTTAAAGGCAAAATGACTAAGTCCCCCTTCACAGGGACTTTTGAAAGAGCCGCTGATAAACTGGGATTAATCCATACCGACGTATGTGGTGCTTTGGAAGCAGCACGTGACGGATATCAATATTTCATTACATCTATAGATGATCATACTAGGTATGGTTATGTATACTTAATGAAACATAAATCCGAGGCCTTTGAGAAATTCCAGGAATTCAAGGCTCTAGTCGAGAAACAAACTGGTAATCATATCAAAGCACTTCGGTCGGACCGAGGTGGCGAGTATATGAGTACGGAGTTTGACGAGTTCCTTAAGGAACATGGAATAGTTTCACAATAACACCTCCAGGTACTCCTCAGTTAAATGGTGTGTCAGAAAGAAGGAACTGGACCTTGTTGAACATGGTCCGTTCCATGCTGGGCTATACTGACTTACCGATTTACTTATGGGGGTATGCACTCCTGACTGCTGCTTACATCTTGAACAGATGTCCTTCCAATCCATTCCTAAAACTCCACATGAGATGTGGGAGGGCAGGAAACCAAGTCTTAATCACATTAGGATTTGGGGATGTCCCGCCTATGTCAAAAGACTAAGGTGGAGAAGTTCGAAGCTAGGTCTGCGAAGGGACGTTTCATTGGATTCCCGTTTGGGATGATGGGATATCTATTCTACATGCCCGAAGATCGAAGGATCGTTGTTGCTTTACAAGCACACTTCCTGGAAGATGAGTTCATTCAGGAAGGCGGAGCAGGTAGAAGTATTTCTTTAGAAGAATACAATGAAACTCCTCGAGAGACACCTGTGCAAGAAACTGGAACCGAACTTTCTGAAACACAAGTACAACCACCTCCTAGGTCTAGTAGGGTGTCTCATTTACCTGAGAGGTATGGGCTTGTGCACTTGGAGGAGCTGGGTCTCCATGAGGTTCCAAGTGATAGCCAAGAGACTGACCCGACGACCTATGACCAAGCGATGGTGGATGTAGACTCCGCGAAATGGCGTGAAGCTATGGAAGCTGAGATAGACTCGATGCATGTAAATCAGGTCTGGACTCTAGTAGACCGCCCCAAGGGCATAGTGCCCATTGGGAATATGTGGATCTACAAGAGAAAGACTGATGGTGATGGCAAGGTTGACGCCTACAAGGCCAGGCCTGTGGCAAAGGGTTATACCCAAAAGGAAGGGATCGATTACCACGATACCTTCTCGCCCGTAGCCATGATCAAGTCTGTTCGCATGATGCTTGCTATAGCCGCCTACCACGATTATGAGATATGGCAAATAGACGTAAAGACGGCTTTCCTTAATGGATTCCTCGAGTAGGAAATCTATATGGAGCAGCCTAAAGGTTTTGTGTCCGAAGTCGATATTCAGAAAGTGTGCAAGCTTCAGCGTTCCATTTATGGACTGAAGCAAGCGTCGCGTAGTTGGAACCTTCGTTTTGATGAAGCAGTCAAAGAGTTTGACTTCGTGCAAAATGAAGATGAACCTTGTGTATACAAGAAGGTTAGTGGGAGCAAGATCGCATTCTTAGTACTATATGTAGATGACATTCTACTAATAGGAAATGATGTGGGAATGCTCAGTTCTGTGAAAGCTTGGCTTTCGAGTAATTTCTCCATGAAAGACTTGGGAGAAGCTACCTATATTCTTGGTATTCGACTCTACCGGGATAGAGCGAAAAGAACAATAGGTCTTTCCCAAGCCCTCTATATAGATAAAATCTTAAAGCGATTTAAGATGGATGATTCTAAAAGAGGGTTCCTACCGATGCAACATGGAATAAAACTCTCCTTGAAGATGTGTCCTCAAAGTGAGGAACAACGAAAGGAAATGAGTAATATACCATATGCTTCGGCCGTGGGTAGCCTTATGTATGCTATGTTGTGTACGAGACCTGACATTGCGCATGCTGTAAGCATGGTGAGTAGGTTTCAGGCAAACCCAGGTAGGGAACATTGATCGCCAGAAAGAACGTTCTCAAGTACTTGAGAAGGACTAGAGATATGGTTCTGATGTATGGCGGTGGAGATTTGGATGTGGTGGGATTCACTGATTCGGACTTCCAAGGACTGAAGGACGACTCGATGTCTACTTCTGGCTACATATTTACTCTTAATGGAGGAGCAGTATCTTGGTGTAGCGCCAAGCAATGCGCGACTGCTGATTCCACCTGTCAGGTTGAGTATCAAGCAGCCTCGGAGGCTTCCAAGGAAGGGTTATGGATTAAGAAGTTTCTGGGAGAACTTCAAATGATACCATGTGTTGAGCTGCCTGTTCCGTTGTACTGCGACAACGACGGAGCTGTAGCGCAGGCTAAGGAGCCGAGGTTTCACAACAGCACCAAACATATTGAGAGGAAGTATCATCTCGTAAGAGAATTTGTTCGCAAGGGATACATTGTGCTGCACAGAGTAGACTCGGCTGACAACGTCGCCGATCCACTGACCAAGCCACTTTCTAAGACTAGCTTGGAGCGTCATCTAGAGAACATAGGTATTAGATACCATAGTGTGTGGCATTGAGTGCAAGTGGGAGATTGTTAGGAGTATGCCCTCGAATGCCACTCAGAGGTTGTTGAGTGAGGGCATTGTACTTGAAATTATGTAAACCATTTATATAAGGCAAATGAATGTTTCTTTATTTACTGGTATTTTCTGGCATTTCTAACTCGTAAATGAATATATAGAAACTAGTCCATGTATTTGAGAGCAAAACGTTCCACTCCTTATTGGATAAGAGGGACGGCACTGGAAAGGTTATAGCTCAAATACTTAATCGTTCGCAAGTCGATGAAACTTGACTGGGCATTAAGTTTATGTGAAGACTTGTATGACGTGTTCTTTGATATGGAGAGTGCCTGTCGAACACTAATGGTTAGTGGGAGCACACGTTATAGGTATGCTAATTGTATTAGTATACTCGAACCGACTCACCCTTGATTCGTCACACGGATTTCACTACGGGACAGTCAATGACGGAATCGAAAGGTTGTGATAGGTATTCGTGAACCTTCGACTTGAGGATTTAGTAGGGATGTGCTTGTGACGTCAAGATTTTCATTAGAGTAGTTCGACCCTGTAAACCGGAAGGCGGGGGTCAACCTCGACGTGCATCTTGACGGGCAAGTAGCAGGTCCTACTGAATACCAATATAGAATTCTTTCTCCCGTTAGTGAGCGGGTTATATGTCCTATACGGTTATTGGCAGATGAGATCATAAGTCTTTGGCCAAAGCATTGGAGCTAGTTGTATTAGATACAAGAGAGCTCGATGATCTCGGTTTGCATTAACGCATGCATAGCGTCAAGTACAGATGGGGTTTGACTGACCGTGACCCCATAATTTGATCGGGACATATGAAAGAAGGGTTTATACGTTTACTGGTATTCACGACAGAATGGTTCTTGAATGATCCCAATCATTCGTTCTCAGTCGAGTGATGTAGGCCACCAGGCTGGCTAGGTGGTGCTACTACTCTTTGGTTCCTCCCATTGTTGACTGAGACGGACCTACCGAGTCGCGCATTAGGATTGACGACGGAATGAATCAAGCTAATTCTCTCATTATGTGTATTAGATATTAGATATCTAAATTTGAGACATTAGATGTCTGAATCAATTTATTGGATAAATTGATATACGGCCTAATGAATTAAATATATCACTGGGTGATTAATTTAATTCATGAATATAATTATTTCTTGGAGAAATTAATTATGTTATTTTGTATTTGATATGTTTAATTAATTGGATTAATTAAACGACACAAATACATCGGAACGGAATAGGAGTTTATCTGTTTGGACTCACGGGAGTCCGAAACGAACCGAACTCGTCCCGGCTCCTTCTAGATGGCCATCCCATTTTCTCTCCTCTTTCCTTTGGTCATAGTCTCCACCTTAATTGGTGGAAGACTTGAAGTATCAAGGGAACAAGATCTTTTAATTAATTCATTTTAATTATTTAGTCTTGATTTGGGAGGATTTTATGGTGCATAAAAGGAAGACTCTCTTCACTTGTTTGGGAATCTTTCAACGTGAGAATATAGAGAGAGAGATAGACTTTGAGTTTAACACTCATCTTCATCTTCTTCATTCACTTCCTCTTCATTTTTCTTGGAGAAAAATTGAGAGAAAATTATTGAGAGATATATTATACACTTAGAGTGTAATAATAAAAGCTTCATCATTTGATTCTATCCGTAACCTTAGAGGTTAATCAAGTGTTGTTATTCCGGTCGTTTTTCCGGCACATGGCAAGTAGAGACGCGGTGCTTTCGGTGTTGGATTGTTCAAGGGCTTGGAGCGGATCAGATACGTAGAGATCAACTAAAGCTTGGGGAATAGCTCAAGAGAAGGTTTCCATTTAATCAACGGACTTCGAGGGTTAGTTTCTTACAACTCTTGCCTTTCGTTTATATATTCGTATATACGTAGCTCAATCGATCCTCGTAGGGATTTAGATCGAATTAATTTTCGTTTTACTGCTTCCACTGGGCCTTCGTTTTAGGCACCGAATGCCAACAAAGAATAAGTATCCTATACCCAGTGTCGATGATCTTTTGGATCAACTTCAGGGAGCTTCAGTATTTTCCAAGATCGACTTAAGATCTGGATATCATCAGTTGCGAATTCGAGAGTCGGATATCGCAAGGACAGTGTTTCGAACACGCTATGGTCATTATGAGTTCGTGGTAATGCCGTTTGGATTAACTAATGCACCTGCGGTATTCAAGGAGTTAATGAATCGGGTTTTCATTGACTATTTGGATCAGTTCGTGGTTGTCTTTAATGATGACATTCTAATTTATTCTCGTGACCGGGAGGAGCATGAGTTTCACCTTCATCAGGTTCTCGACGTGTTGAGACGAGAGCAACTTTATGGAAAGTTTTCCAAATGTGAGTTCTGGATGTCCTAGGTGACATTTCTCGGACATGTAATTTCATCAGACGGAGTTCGTGTTGACCCTCAGAGGACGGAGGCTATCCGAGATTGGCAACCTCCGAAGAATGTTAAGGAAATCTGAAGCTTTCTCGGATTAGCTGGATATTACCGGCAATTTGTGGAGGGATTTTCAAAAATTGCTCAACCCATGACGAACTCTTACCGAAGGATAAGAAATACACGTGGTTCGACGCGTGTCAGCAGAGTTTTGAGGAACTCAAGAGCCGATTAATTTCAGCACCTGTCCTTTTTTTACCGCAAGGGACGGAAGGATTTGTGGTTTATAGTGATGCGTCCGGACAGGGTCTCGGATGTGTACTAATGCAGAACGGGAAAGTTATTGCTTATGCTTCACGGCAATTGAGACCTTACGAGGTTAATTATCCAACCCATGACCTGGAGCTAGCAGCCGTGGTGTTCGCGCTAAAGATTTGGCGTCATTATCTTTATGGCGTTACCTGTCAGATATTCACTGATCATAAGAGTTTGAAGTAAATATTTACTCATAAGGAGTTAAATATGCGACAGAGGCGGTGGTTGGAACTAATCAAAGATTATGATATTGAGATACTATACCACCTGGGCAAGGCGAACGTTGTCGCCGACGCCTTGAGTCGTAAGTCCGTTCAGGAGCAGATGCTTGCTCGATTAACAGTTCAGAGGGAACTTCAGCAGGAATTTCTGAGACCCAAGATCGAGGTCTGGTTACAGCGAGTACAAGGGTAACTTTGTACGTTAGAGATTTCATCGCCACTTGAGGAGGCGATCAGAGAGAATCAGGGTTCAGACCCATTTTTGTTACGCATTCGAGATGATGTGACTCAAGGGAAAGCCCCTGGATTTGTGGTCCACGAGGATGGACTTTTGCGATTTAAGAATCGGTTATGCGTACCGGAGAACGACGAGATGAAAAACTCGATTTTGAGAGAAGCTCATGTTACCCCTTATTCCATTCATCCGGGGTCTAGCTAGATGTACAAAGACTTGAAACAAAATTACTGGTGGGGTAATATGAAGCGAGAAGTCGCGGAATTTGTTTCGAGATGCTTAACCTGTCAGCAAGTCAAGATAGAACATCAGCGACCGGCGGGTATACTGAAACCTCTCCCTATTCCAGAGTGGAAGTGGGAAGATATTTCAATGGACTTCATCATGAGTTTGCCGACGAGTCGTCGTGGCATGAATACAATTTTGGTAATTGTGGAGCGTCTAACGGAGTCAGCCCATTTCCTTGAGATTAAGGATACGTGGTGTAACACCCCCAAAACCATACCGGAATATTACAGCGCCATGGGCCCCACATTGGAACCCACAAGGCTAAAATCATTTTCGCAAACGTTTAAAAATGCCAAAAGGCCCTTTTGAGATACACACATGCAGCAGATAAAAACACAGTTCAGAAGAATACCGAAAAGTCATTTAGAAACATACACACACAGCGGATAAAAACATAATTAAATACATTTGCAGCAGAATTAGAAAAACCAGAAAATAATACACAATCCCAACAATCACACCATAGCCAGTATCACCGGAAAGCTCATCCCTTCACGATCGCTACTAGCTCGAACTCTGAGTACCTAAAATATAAAGCCCACAACGGGGTCAGTCATAATACTCAACAATGATAACGATCACATCACAGAAACAATACATATCAATGTAATTACAAGGTAAGAATAATTCCAATGTAGTCTTACTGACATAACCTTACCAACTCATCACAATACATATCAAATTATTCCTTACCATAATCCACATCTCACGTTCTTAAGTGACGGATAAATTCAAGAGTAACCACCTGGGCTGTATCCGAAACGATACCAAAATTCTCAAACATAAACATATCTCTAATATGGAATAATCTGGCCAAGTCTGATTCTGTCCGTGGGATCGCACAATCGGATTCCAATTCTGATAAAACCGATATCACACGGTACATCTGTAAATCAACCGTCCCAAGACAATGGCAAGTCCCGGATATCAATGAAAAACATGAATGTTCACACAATCAATAATGATAAACAACCAATGCATTACAGCGAAAATATTAATGACATGATAACTCCACACAAGATCGACAAAGGATCAACCACGAATGAGAATACCATGATATGGTAACTCCAACAAGATCAATGAAAGATCAACCACCGGGAATGCCAACAATACGGTAACTCCAACGATATCAATAAAGAATCGACAACCAGAAATACCAATGGTACGGTAAACTCCAATAAGAGCAACAAGGACCAGCAACCGGGAATACGAACAATACGGTAAACCCCAGCAAGGTTAATAAAGGATCAACGACCGAGGATACAAACAACACGGTAAACCTCCACAAAATCAATAAAAGATTGATAACGACGAGATTTCCAATGATAGGGCGGACTACAAACAAGATTTATAAAGGTTTAATAACAAACGAGAAGACCATCGACATGGTAACTCCAAACGAGATCAATGAAGGATCAACGGACAGATACACGAGAGAATAAAATTGTCAATCAAATACAAATCATCTATACGGGATTTCAAAGACAACCCGACTAACGAATAGACCCGAGTATACATGGGCTGTGAACGACTCATCAATAAGACTCAAGATGGATGTCACGATACACCCGATCCAGACATGTTTCCGTGTACAAGCCAACCACGGGTATGAATCAGGTACCCGTCTGGTCTTGTACCTAATCAGCCTCATGAAGTACGTCTCGTGTGCACGGTTCAATATGAGGTCAAAACCAACACATGCTACATGTGCCCACCCTGAAAATCCTACACATGAATGATCAGAGAGTATCCGACCCCAGATATGTCACAATACTACTTGACCATGAATCTCGAAGAAACGCATATCCAACAAGGATCAGAAGACTTTCCAAAAGAGCAACAACAACTCGATCATGAAAGACCGACACGACCGCAATGTCGTATTTCCGTCAGACAACAGTTCACAGTATGCTCAACAATGCATATGATATTTGCACATAAACCCCAGGCCGCAGCCAAGGGTCACGGAAGCATCTCACAGGATTACCCCGGAACGTGGGTGCCATTTAGGTCTTAGCCCTCAACACAGTTCATGCAATCACAAAATACCCCAAGGTCGCAACCAAGGGTCACGAAAGTATCCACACAGGAATACCCCGGAACATGGGTGCCATCTAGGTCTTATCCCTCAACACATCGGCCCCACAGATTACAATTCAAATAAAGGGCACATCACAAAACGTAACAAATAATGGTGCACTCTCACCACATGAACATCAACACACACATGCAAATATGCAACCGGATGATTATTATAATTTAGCAATATTAATTTACCTCAGGCTGGAGACGCTAAATTTTCCACGACTAAAATCCCTGAACGAATATACGGTGTCTGAATAATCCATATGAAGTACAATCCATTACTAACACCAAATCACCATCTCGAGTTCAATATCGGCATAATAACTGGTCATGAAATCTAACTTCTCATACAATATACCAAATTTAATTCACGTTTCCATTTCCACTAGACATCTTTAAAATCATATATGTTGCGGTTTATCTCAGTCCAATCATAATATACGTACCATCATTCCGACAATTTATATTCCATGATACCATTGCTATATGAATCATAAATGAAATGAAAACGAAATCATTTATTAAACATTATGGACTGAGCAAGCATAACTTGCCTCGATACCGATACGATGAAGTTGTTACTAGTCCCGTCGTCTTCATCTACAAGCTCCGCAGCCCCGACTCACCCGCAGCACAATGGTTAACACCAACGATCACTAAACACAACCTAATGCAATAATCAATTAATGATATGTTCAATAACAATCAACAACCGAAATGACCAACTAATCAAACTCGATGGTTCAATGATATCTCGATCACACGAAACCAAACCGTATCAACTCTTAACAATACGAATACAAGCCGAAATTCAATATTCAATAGTCCTAACAATGCCTTCAACATATAGCTCATATAACCGCAAGAATCATAACAACAAAACCATAATCATCTTCATACGAATCATTCTTCAACGATAACATCAAAATCCTAATTCAAGGAGAGAATTACCCAACATACCTCTTAGAAGATGAAATACACAAGTAATCCCTCATTTTGAATAACGCGATGCGAAGAAATCGACGAAAGGAAAGGGTACCGATTCAACCTCCTTCAAAAGTTCATTCCTAAATCACAACAATATCAATTCAATCACCATTCATACGAAAACGTATAAAATTTCCCAAGTTCTACTCATTGAGGCATTTTATCGGACACGTTTAGGGCATAATCCAATTTAATCGATTTAATGGAGAAATTCTCGAATTCGTTCCACAAAACTTCAAGAGTATTGAATGATTATGAGTATACAATCAAGTTCTATCAATAATCTTAATCAAAACGAATCAAATCGGCCAAAACACCAAGAAACATCAAGAACATCTAAAAACCAAAAGTTCATGTGTTCTTACCTTCGATCCGGGTGGAAGATGATGTTATCCATAAATCAAAATTCCAAAACATGTTGTTCTATGTTGTTCTTACTCAAATCCATCCATCTATGGTGAAAAATCGCGGAAGGAACGAAGAAAAATGAAAAAATGCCCAAGATGACTCGGTCCAGGTCTTATATAGGCGGGACCTGTCGGTACCTTAGGGCCGTAACCGGCCGTGGCTTACGTACGTAACCGGCCGTGGCCTACCCTTATGTCCATTTTGGCCGACACCCTTACGTACGTATCGCGGTGGCTTACGTCGTAATCGCCCTTACTACCATGAATCGCCACAACCTTACGTACGTTATCGGCCAGTCCTTGCCCCCAGCGATTCACTGTCGACCGTGATCGGCCATCCCTGCGAGTCACTGCCGACCAGGCTCGGTCACTGCAGGTCCTCTCGGCCACGACTCGACCAGCCGCCACGTAACGTACGTAACACTTATTCCGTTGCGTACATAATACGTACGTTGACTTGCTATAGTATTATACTCGTATTGCGTACGTAATACACCCTGTATAACGTATGTAACTCCATCCATTGACTCACTTGTCCACATCAGCGCCGAAAGCTGCCGACACCGGGCCCAACTGTTCGATTCCTCTTGTTACGTACGTAATACCTTACGCATAATGTACGTAAAACGTGACAACTTAGCGTACGTTAGCCCATAAACTTAACGAACGTAATGGCCTTATACACATACGACACTGGATACCGAGCCCAACTATTCGATCCGTCTCGACTTACTGGATACGAACATGCGGCACACTAAATACACATATACTCAACCCAAAATATTCTCATACGGTACGTCTGATGCACGATATCCTCAATTACAACTGTCGACCAAGTACGTCAATCATACAAATACTCATACGGTATATCCGACATCGAAAAACACACCAAGCATGTAATATCCTAGAATCAAAATAACCTCGATAGACATACTGGCACGACTGTCATGGTTTCCAAAATTATCCACTCATATCGTGTCGGTCCCACTCTGTACAGTACAACCCAGATAAAATAATGCGGAAAATTCATAGTGAAATTCTAGGATATTACATATATACCCACTTAAATAAGTTTCGTCCTCGAAACTCAACACCTGTCATAATCAGTATCTCAATCCCTAAATATCTCAAAATCACGACACCATACTCAAATAATCATCATCAAAACTGAAATAACTGAAAGAACATACTTACAGGTCCGTGAAGTCGATGATCTTCCGTGATACCAGCATATGACTCCCATACAAAGTCTCAACACACTAACAACACACCGGCATCGCAAATACAGCAATTTGAAAATATTTCAAAAATTTTGGAACCTCCAAAAATCAGTTTGACTCAAAAGTCAGAAAAATCATTTTCAAAAGTCACGCTACTACCGCACCGGTAGAGCCACATAACACACACGCCTGGGTTTTACGTGTTAAGCGTATTTTTATATGCTTATTTATCATTATTTTTTATCCATTTTGTGTCTAAACCTGCATAAATGAGCCTTTAAAGCACTATTCTGTTATGTTTGGCAGGAAATTAGAGTCCGGAAGCTCGAACGATGAAAAACGGGCGAAAAAGGCAAATTTTGGCCTGGGGCCGCGGCACGAACCAAGTGAGCCGCGGCACACGCAGGTGACCAGCAAGCCCCGAGTGGACTGCACCGAGGGCCGCGGCACAAGGATGCTGATCCGCAGCCCAGGAAGAAAAACGCGCGCCCAGGCATAAGCGCTGAGCACCATGAGCCGCGGCACAGATTAAGTGAGCCGCGGCCCATGGGGCGGTTTTGATAGAAATTGCCGCGTTTCTGGGCTGTTTTGGATCCTGTTCTCAACCTAATCACACGGACTCGTTTTGGAGGCTGATGAGAGTTATAAATAAGGGTTTAAGGTCATAATTGAGGAGATTAACATCAGAGGATCGATCATCATCAAGGAGAAGAAGCAGAAAAACAGAGGAGCAGAGAGCGGAAGCTAGAGAACGGAAGAATCCGAGCTCTTCGACTGCGTTTGATCTTTATGCTTTCATTAATTATTTCTGTATTTTTATTCTTTAGCATGTCAGGCTAAAACCCTGTTCTAGGATTTTGATGAAACCGAGGCTTTGACGAATTTGCGTTAGATTATCTATATAATTTCCTTTTATGTTGAGTTTTCCCAATTGTTTTTAATGCTTTCAATTGTGTGGCCTATAATTGAATTGTTTTAATTACGCAACTCGAATCAGGAGAGGAGAGTTGGTGAGAAAATATTGGTGAGAACCCTTTTATCTTGTGAGATAGGAATATACTCATAGGAACTACGTGGCCTTTTTGAAGATTCCGTGCCTTTTGACTATTGTCGAATTAATTCACCTAGGGATAGAGTGTATTATTCGCCTTAGAAAAATCTACTGACCTCGGGAGAGGTGGTAGAGTACTTTAGCAACCTTCGCCTTCAATAAATTGGGAAATCATTAACTTTAGATAATCGAGAGTAAATTCGGATAAACCGAGGTGGATTCATAATTCTAGATTGATTCCTTATTTGATCTTCTTCCCTTGCATAATCGATTTTTCTATTCTTTGCTTTTGATTAATTTTCCTTAATTATTTCTTGCACCTAAAGTTTCGACAGTTCAGATAAAATTAGAATACTCATAAATCGGTAGTTAGTAACTCAGTCCTCGTGGGAATGATATCTGACTTATCACTTTATTACTTGTCTACGATAACGTGCACTTGCGTTGAACGAAATCCGCAACAAGTTTGTGGCGCCATTGCCCGGGACTGATTATTTTACTAATATCGATTTCAGTATTTCTAGTCTTAGTTTGAACATTTTTTATTATTTTTTGTGTAATTTTATTTATTTGTTTTTTTTCCTTTCAGGAGTTTCCGGTTAGTGCATGAGAAAATTTGGTAACGAAGGCCTACTACCTTTGGATACCTAACTCGAGCACACTCTTCGGAGAAGCAAGAAGCAGAAACGAGAGCTACCAGCAGCAGGCACCATGGCCGATAACACGGGAAATCACGAAGCGGACAACCCCATTCAGCAAGCTCAACCGTCATTAGCACTCCGCGATTACTCTATGCCACAAATAAATGCAAACTTTTAGGGGATTCAGCGTCCAACCATCCAAGCCAACAACTTCGAAATCAGGCCGGCTATTATTCAGATGGTGCAAGCAAGCCAGTTTTGTGGATTGCCCAACGATGACCCCAACGCACACATTGCTTCTTTTCTCGAGATTTGTGACACCTTCAAGAACAACGGTGTCACCGATGATGTTATTCGTCTACGGATTTTCCCTTCCTCTTTGAGGGACAAAGCCAAATTTTGGTTGAATTCTTTACCGCCGGGCTCTATCACGACTTGGGCGGAATTAGCGCAAGCCTTCCTGGCCAAGTTCTTCCCACCATCAAAGACGGCGAGGCTGAGGAACGAAATTACTACTTTCGGGCAATTTGATATGGAGTCGCTTCACGAAGCTTGGGAGCGATACAAGGACTTATTACGGAGATGCCCACACCACGGCTTACCGGACTGGCTACAAATTCAGACATTTTATAACGGATTGAGTGCATCTACATGCACTCTTGTTGATGCAGCCGCTGGAGGAGCGTTGATGGGAAAAACGATGGCCGAAGCACACTCTTTATTGGAGGCGATGGCTGCAAATGCGTATCAGTGGCCTTCCGAACGAGTGATTCTGAAACGAGTAATGGAAATCTCCAATAACGATCCGATCTCTACATTATCAGCTCAAGTCGCCGCATTAACTCAGCAACTTCAAGCCTTTCCACATGCTCCTTCCCCCGTTACCACTGAATCGTGCAATTGGTGTAACGGATCTCATCCTAGTGCAGAGTGCCAAGTCGGAAATCCTTCCGAGCAACCTCCAATGGAACAAGCTCAGTTCGTGGGGATCGGGAACCGGCAAAATAATCCGTACTCCAACACTTATAATCCAGGATGGCGTAATCATCCTAACTTCTCATGAAGAAAAGGACAGAACTCGAACAAACCTCAGTTTGCTCAACACCAACAGCAACCTCCCCCTGCTCCGAAAATTTCTCTAGAGGAAGCAATTGCGAAATTAGCAGCAAATACGAGTCAGTTCATGACCCGTACGGAAGCAACCTTGCAAAACCATTTCGCTTCTATTCGCAACTTGAAAGTCCAACTGGGCCAAATAGCAAATGTGTTAACAGCCCGCCCGGAGGGTACCTTGCCAAGTACGACTGAAACGAATCCCAGAGAGAGTACCAATGCCATCAGTTTGAGAAGCGGGAAAGAAGTGTGCGACCAGCCCGAGAGGAAAGAAAAGAGAAGTGAGGATGAGGAGAAGAAAAACTCGGTGAGCGAGGAATCACAAAATTCGAGACCCTCGATACTGTTTCCTGAAAATCCGAAGGCCTATGTGCCACCCGTCCCATTTCCACAGCATCTGCATAAGCAGAAATTGGATAAGCAATTCTCAAAGTTTCTTGACGTCTTCAAGAAACTACATATAAATATTCCATTTGCTGATGCGTTGGAAAAAATGTCGAGCTATGTCAAGTTCATGAAAGAGATCTTATCTAAGAAAAGGAAGCTCGAGGTATATGAAACGGTGGCACTGACTGAAGAGTGCAGTGCAATCTTGCAGAGAAAGCTCCCGCCTAAATTGAAGGATCCAGGAAGCTTCACCATACCGTGCACCGTTGGGAACTTGTCTTTTGATAGAGCATTATATGACATCGGCGCTAGCATTAATCTCATGCCTCTTTCTATTTTCAAGAAGCAAGGAATTAGGGAAGCCAAGCCGACGACTGTCTCCTTGCAATTAGACGATAGATCGATCAAATACCCGAGAGGGGTAATAGAAGATGTCTTGGTTAAGGTCGATAAATTCATTTTTCCTGCTGATTTTATTGTGCTGGATATGGAGGAAGACCATGAGATTCCAATTATATTGGGTAGACCGTTCTTAGCTACCGGAAGGACCCTTACTGATGTTCAGTAGGGGAAACTAATACTTCGGGTTGAAGATGAGCAAGTCACTTTCCAAGTGTTTCAACCCATTCCGTGTCCAAGTAGTGTCGAGAAGAGTTCACAAATTGAAAGTGTAGATATTTTTGTGAAAGACACACACCGGAAGAATTGTCGGTCAAAGTATTCAGAATCCGCTCCAGATGCTCCGACATCTAAGAAAAATGTAGAACGAGTCTCATATCTTAGGCATTTGGACATGTCGTCGTCATCAATCGTTCACCCACAAATGAAAAAGTCTAATGCTGTCATAAGTTCATTCATGAAAAAGGAGAATGAGCCGGAAGTGAAACGGGTGCCAAGCCATGTGCAATATGGGTGTTTCGGAAAGTTGTTTTTATTAAACTCTTTTCGCAAAGAACATTGGGTGCCCAAACCGAAAATCGGATTGTTAAAGACCAATGGTCAAAAATTTAAAACACACATTAACGGTTTGATGGATGGGGCGGAGTTCAAATGGTGTTTGCGAAAAGCGAACTGATTTTCAAAAAGTCCGGCTGAAGACTATAAACTTAGCGCTTCTCGGGAGGCAACCCGAGTATTAGTTGTAGATTTTTGTGTTTCAGTATTTTCTTGCATTTTTGGATCTTTATTTTTCGTCATTTTAGCTTGGATATGCTTATCTCTCACGCTCTTGATGTTTTCTGTTGAAAAATTTGTGTAGAAATCACCCCAGGGGAAGAATTCATGCCTGAGTCGCGTCACAAGGATAGCGAGCCACGGCACACACAAGTGAAGAAATAAGGGCCAAACGAACTGTACTCTGTGCCGCGGCATGGACCAAATGAG
Organism: Orobanche coerulescens; assembly: GCA_033398695.1. NCBI lineage: Eukaryota > Viridiplantae > Streptophyta > Magnoliopsida > Lamiales > Orobanchaceae > Orobanche > Orobanche coerulescens. Next base: position 187,624,968 of record CM065801.1, read on the forward strand.
CCACGGCACACCAACATTCTGAGCCGCGGCACCCGTATACTGAGCCGCGGCACATGGCGATGGAACAAAGAAGCCCGGGCAGGCTGTACTCTGGGCCGCGGCTCACTTAAGCTGTGTCGCGGCCCCTGCTGCGAATTTGAACAGCCCAGCAACCCTTTATAACTCAATCGGCTGAACATTGTAAGTATTTTTCCCTTTCCTTCGCACAAGCACGCGGCCGACTCCCTCTCAACTTTTCTTCTTCTTGCATCTTTCAAGCAAAGCCAGGTAATTCTAAATTCCTAATCTTAATTGCTATATGAATTGAAAGAGGAGGTTTTGTTATTCATTCGAATCTTGAATATGTTTTTTTTAAGGTTCTATTAAAGGTTGAGTTGGGAATATGAAGTTTTTGATTGATTATTGATGTTATCTGTCGATTATGAATGAATTGATTATGTTATATATCATTTGTCATGGTGATCGATTTGAGGATGTTATTTTTGGGGATTGAAGTACGCTATTACAATGCTTGTTCTTCATTTGAATTCACGCATTTAAGGTGTATGATGAAATGCATAAATGAAAATTTTTCTTTGTTGAGTCAACGTTTTGAAACTAAGTGCAAACGAAATTGTTCATGGATTTACAGCACACCCCAACCCTTACGTCAAATTTAAACGTGAAAGCTCAATTTTAATTTTCTCTCATGACGGTGCATGATCGTTCAACTCTTTAGTCATGTTTTGCATATCTTGAGTCAAACACAGTCAAGTGGTGTTGTTTCCTTATAGCGTAAGTAAATTCCGGTGTTTATCTTTTCAGGAACTCGCCATGGACAGAAAGAGAATGGTTAGCACAAGGGCTAGGACGCAATCGTCCCCTACACGAGGGGAAACTTCACAAAGCCGATCCGAGTTGGAGTCGCACCAATTCTCCGACCCGGAAATCCATAAAATATTCAATGAAAAGATCCATCCTCGACCTTTGATTCCGGAGCGGGGATTCACTCCCACCCCCCAGGACGGGGAGCTTCTGACGATGATCGACGAGATGGGGTGGGCCCGTTTCGCTGCACCTCCCGAGCCGGCGGTGATATCCATTGTACAAGAGTTTTATGATAGCGCTCTGCTGAAGCATATCCGAGCAGGGCAGATGATATCGCAGTCAGATACACGGACGCAGGTCGTCGTCCGAGGCATTACAGTGGATTTTTCGGTGGCTGCTATTCGGAGATTATTCGAGCTGCCTGTGGTGGATGAGACGGCATATACGCGAGCTATGAGTGGCTTCACGAGGGAGGCCCTGCTCGAGACACTTACACAGCCCGGCTCCATATGAGAGATGCGCGCCCTGGGTTCCTCGGCCTTCTACTTTAAGAGCTCGCGCCTTAGTCGGCTTGGGTGATCCTGGTTGTATTTCATCTGCGCTCGTGTAGATCATACCTCGCAGATTCGTTATGTATTACTCTCTCATGCCCGTACACTATATGCCATCACTTCCGGGCTAAGATTTGATGTGGCCCCTCTCCTGGTCCGATCTATTCTGCTGTGTATTCAAGGAGGGGCCAAGACGGGGCTGAAGCACCCCTCTCTCATCTGTGCTATATGCCGCCAGTCGGGCATGACGTGGTCGGATGATGAGCCGATGCTGGCCCCCCAGGGTCCGATTGATAATCGCATGATTTCTCACTTCGACCAGTGGGGAGGAGTGCCGGCACATGCTCGGGGGCGAGGATTTCTTCTCGATGAGCCACATGAGCAGTCCCCCGAGCCTCTTCTTCTGACACATGGGCAGGCGGAGTCCAGCCCGCCGCCCGATAGAGAGCACCTTCAGGCGATGTTCGATGGCCTGAGAGAGGAGATGAGGAGAGAGAGAGAGTCACTTAGCCGCTTGGAGAGAGGAGATGCAGACGGAGAGAGAGAGCATCCCCGCAGCCGTCTGAGATGAGATGAGAGAGCAGGCCCGCCTGGCCAACCGACGTGAGACGAGGCGCCTGACAGTGAGAGATGCTTACCACCAGGAGCACCTTGCTGCATGGACGACCCACATTATGCACCCGGACGAGCCATTCATTCCACCCGTTCGGCCAGCCACGCCACATTCCTCGCCGGACGACGCCGGCACCAGTTCATGAGCAGACAGTAGGGGAGTACTTGACCTTTTCTTTTATTACATATTACATTTTGTGTACATTGAGGTCAATGTACGTCCTAAGTTTGGGGGGGTTTTACTTTCTGTTGCTGTACTTATTCGTTTGCATTTTTCATTATTTTTTTGTTGCTAGTCTTGCTTGTCGTGATATTATCTACATTCATGAATTTTTCGTACTTCTTTTTGTGTAAAACTGATGTTATGATACTGATTTTTTGGGGAAGAAACAGTTGAGTTTTAATTGAGTTGTAGTCAGAGATATTTGTTTCCGTTGAGTATTCATTTAGGTCCGAAATTTTTCGTTTTTGTAGAAATCTTAGCAGATAAGAAAGGAGACATATGTGTTTTGAAATCGCCGCCTATATGTTTGGTTATACTTTTCGGTTAGCTAGTCGTCCAGTAACACAAGTCGTGTGGGCACTTAAATTGAGTTTAGAATCGGACAGTTTTTCCCAAAAAGTCGAAATATTATTTGTTCTATGATGGGAGCTCTAGTAACCTGAGTATTCACGTGACCCGTTGTTTACTCTCGCGTAAAACGACAACCCTGATTAGACTAGTGGTTTAGAGATTTCGCATGTGCCGATGATGGGGAGCTAGTAACCGGGGGTATTCGCGTGACCCGTTGTTTACTCTCGCGTAAAACAGCGACCTTGAATCAGACATGCGGGAATAGCTATTCGAGTTGTTTCTCCGTTGTGGAGGGGAACTTAGTAACTAGAAGCATCCATGTGCCCCATGACTGTCTTTTACGTCAAACGGTTCCCCAATATATGAGAATGGAATTCCACCCTAGGATTATCCCGATGAAACATCCCGAGATCCGAACCTAGTGGTTAACTCGAATCATCTTATTGATCATATATAAGGGAATACTTTCATGAATGTGTTGCTGGATTAGAATAGTTAGCGCGCGCTAACATGGTATGGCTAGTGCACGCTAAGTCTCTCTTAAAATCATATACTAAATGGTCCGATCAGAAGCCCGGAAATTGCATTCTGGCCATCGGTCTAACTTTTGCGATTGTTAGGCTGGCCATTTGTGACTGTACTCTATGTGTGTTGTTCAGGAATAGCAATTGTTGTGTGTAATTTGAACTGTGTTCTTATCCGCTGCGTATGTAAAGCTTAAAATGACTTTTTGGTACTTTTTCCAAATCGTGTGTGTTTTAAAATGACCTTTCGGGTATCTCGTAAATTTGGGTTATTTCGTTAACCCTTTTTCCTAACTCTTTTGTCGGGTGACTTAACGTAAATTTTGAAAATGTCGAGTTTTGGCGTCTTCGCCTTGTAATTTCAAATGGTATTTTATGACGGAAATTGGGTATTTGGAAAATGACTTTTGGTGAGCATTTGGAAAGTATTACCGTCATCGACCTTTTTGGCATTTTGAAACGTTTTTTTTAAATGGTTTTCAACTTTGTGAGTTCCGGCGCGGAACCCATATAGAAAATGATTTTGATATAATGAATGACTTTAATTTCATTGCATTTGTAATTCACATAACAACGACATTATAAATGAAGATTGTCGGGACAATAGTTTGTATATTGTGCACTAACCTAAATTAAATCGTAATATGTATATGATTGAATGGTGTTTGATTAAAGATGGAGATGTGAATATCTTGCTATGTGTTATGATCTTTCGTTGCCATAGGTTGTTGTTTGTTAGTATGCCGAGGGGCAGAGGTCGTGGTCGTAACCGTGGTGCTAATGGCCACGGGGATCAGATGCGGAATCGAGAAAATGTCGTTGGGAATGATTTTAGTTTGGGTGTTGCTACTACATTGCAACAAGTAGCGACTCAGATGACTCAGTTGACCCAGGTGGTTCAACGTAGTATTGACGCGAGTCAGAACGTCGGTGTAAATCAATGGCTTCGCGAGGTAGTTCGTATGAATCCCCCTCGATTCGCCGGTGCTGCGGATGCGTTGGGCTGGGATGGTTGGATTTTTTAATTGGGAAAGATTTTCGAGGCTATCGGATGTCCTGAAGAGTGGAAGGTACCTATCGCTCAGTACCTTCTTGACAAAGATGCCGCTAATTGGTGGGAAGCTGTTAAACCTCGTGATTGTGATGTCACGTGGGCGGAGTTCCAGACATTTATGCAAGCTGAGTTCTGTCCGAACCGATTAGAGAGCAGAGGATTTGCGAATTCTACTTGGAAAAACTGCAAGATATATCGGTGTCGCAGGATATCATCGATTATAGCAAACAACTCAGTTATGTGCGAGATCGGGTGAGAACCGAGGAAGAGAGGATCCTTCACTTTGACAGATGGATGAAGCCGGATATTCGCGTGTATATGTCGGGATTCAATTGCACTTCGTTGAGGGACTATCAAGATCGAGCATTAGCCCGTGAACTAGCTTCGTTATCGTCAGAGCGTGTGCCCGAGTCGAAGAAGCAGAGGAAGCCCGATGACCGTGTGGACAGTGCAGGAGTTGGTGTTTCTAGTTTTCAATGTCGTAGCCTTTCCACTGTGAAGCTCCATCGCTCGACGCGTGGAACTGAGAGTTCCAAGTCGTCTGCTCTGACTCCTGGTAAAGCCAGGAGATGTTTTAACTGTAATGTGGCGGGACATGTTCGTGCACATTGTCCTTCTCCGCCAGTAACGTGTTACAGGTGCGGACTCGAGGGACACCGAGTTCAGTTTTGCGAGATGGTTACTGAGCCTTCCGAGGCACGGACTTGAGCACCGATATCAGGATCGACTCCGAGTAGTCCCGGAGGGGCGTGGTCTATCAGTTGTATGTTGAGTTATTTCCCTTGCTCTGTTGTTTTGAATTTCGGAGATTAACTTCTTTTATTTGAAGTGGATCGGATTTTGAACTCTGTACTTTCGACTCTGTCGACTCGTTTATGTTCGTTGACATTTTCTGAACTTGTCCTTTCTTGTGCTTTTATTGATCGAACGAGTTGTGGTATTGTTACAGAATATTTGTCGTTGTGACTTTCCAATTGCTATTCCATTTCGTGTGGGTCTCATGTGAATGCACATCTTGTTGTCTTCACCGGATCGTATATTGTCTCGAGTCGAGATGTGAACTTTGGGGTTGTTGTTTAAGTATTATTGTTTGTCATGATTCGAACATGATTGAACGACTTTTGTGTCTCGATCGTTGTAATTCAATCATTTGATTGTTCGGTTTTTGTTGATCTCGTTTCGTGATTGTTGAGCGTTAGGACTCCTTCGTAATTTCCTTAAGTTCACGAAATTAGTTTTTGTGTTCGATCTTCCAACCCTTGGGCTGTGGAATTTCGTATTAGTTCAGCGAATAGATCCTGTTTTGATTGATGTACTGTTGAATTATTCAACCGTATTGATTTTCGTTCGTTGTGTTTTGTTATTGTCGGCAATGGATATCGTGTGTTATCTGAGTTTGTTTTGCGTCGTTCGTTCTATGTTTCAAGTTTCGAGGACGAAACTTCTTTTAAGAGGGGTAGAATGTAATACCCGAGAATTTTGTTCCGGATTCATTGAGTTTTCGGGGTGTTATCGAATCGTTATTGCCCTCATCGTTGGAATTTTGTGCCATGTTTGGGTGTGCCTCGTTGGGACATGTGTTTGCAGGCGTTTCGGATCACTATGTGAGTTTTTGAGTTTTTGCGGTGTAGCACATGCTAATGCGTGTGGCATAGCGCACGCTACGGCGTTCTGGTTAGCGCACGCTACTGAATGTGTAGCGCACGCTAACTAGCAGTCCAGAGGCAGTCCAGGAGCACTACCAAAAAAAGTACTTTAGCCGACGACCCGAAAAAAAACAGCCGACGACTATAAAGTGTCGTCGGCTAAACGGTGCACTTTAGCCGACGACTCGGGTTGCCGTCGGCTAAAGGGTTTTAGCCGACGACTTGACCGAGGTCGTCGGCTAAAGTGCAAAATAGTCGTCGGCTAGAGTAAAGAGGTTTAGCCGACGACCAAGATAATGTTTAGCCGACCGAAAAAAAAACATTTTAGCCGAAGACTTGATCTCGGTCGTCGGCTAAATTCCTTTCGAAAAAAAATATTGCAACAGTTTAGACGACGACCTAGATCAAGTCGTCGGCTAAACACTTTTTCAAAAAAAAAATAATATACTTTAGCCGACGACTTGATCTAGGTCGTCGGCTAAACCCCTTCCGAAAAAAAATAATATACTTTAGCCGACGACTTGATCTAGTTCGTCGGCTAAACCCCTTCCGAAAAAAAAATAATATTGCAATGGTTTAGCCGACCACCTAGATCAAGTCGTCGGCTAAACACTTTTTCAAAAAAAATAATATACTTTAGCCGACGACTTGATCTAGGTCGTCGGCTAAACCTCCAAGTGAAAATTATATATAGTTCAGGGAACACCAACCCAAAAGAGCACATTTCTATTCCCGATCCTGTCAGTTATTCCCGAAAAAAGCTTGTGAGTTGCTACTTTGAGTTGTGCTAGCTGGAGTGACGAAGGTTTCTTCCAGCTGTTATAATCACCATTTCGATTAAGGTACGTATTTTATTGTATTTTCAATTGTGATTTCGAAACTTTGTATTATTCATGTTACATTCGATAGCTTTTATGTAAAACGATTAAGTTTTATGATGATAATCATTATGATTAATTGTTTGTTGTGATTTCATTTATAATTTGAACAATATTAGTTAGTTGGATTAATATTGGAAAATGTATACATTTTCAGGATGGACAAGAGTTGGATTGGGTTACGAAAATGGGATTCAAGTGTAATGGATGGGTGAAGCAGTTTATGAGATTTGTAAAAGAGCACGACAGTGGTAATACGTTGCACTACTGTCCGTGTAATAAATGTAGATGTCGCAGTGATATGTTTCGTTTTCCATTTGATGAGGTCTGGGAACACCTAAAGAAGAATGGTTTTTGGACTAAATATACATGTTGGATATACCACGGTGAAGCACTTAATTCTGTTATTCCGTATGATCACGGACAATTTAGTGGTAACGACGGGTTCACCGATCCGAAGAGGAAGTTGATTGATGATGTGTTTGGTTTTTCCGAGACATTTGTACCAACTGAGCCAATCCCACGACCCCGTAGACCGTTGCCTTGCAATACTGCTGGGCTTGACAGGTACAACAAGCTAATTCAACTCCAATGCACTCTATACCCAGGGTGTAACATGACTGTTCTTGATTGTGTCATGGAAACGATGAGATTAAAGGTGGAAAACAAATCATCCATCAAGTCTGTAGATGATTACTTGGAGGTTACGAGTAATATGCTTCCAAAGGGTCATCATCTTCCTAATACATATTCAAAAATGAGACGAATTTTGAAAGATCTTGGTCTTTCCTACATTAAGATCCATGTCTGCATGTATGATTATGTTCTATTCTGGGGGCATCCTAATGAAGACCTCACGAGATGTCCTGTATGTGATACAGAGAGATATAGGATCACTCCTTCTGGAAAAGAGAAACCGGTGAAGGTACTTTGGTATTTTCCACTGAAGGGCAGGTTGGAACGGCTTTTTATGTCTCCTCACACGGCAAAAGCAATGAGATGGCATGCCGAGCCGCGCACTAATGACAAGGATACTATGATGCACCATTCGGATGGAGAGGCGTGGAAGCATATAGATAGGGAGTATCCGAATTTTTCTTCAGATATCTGAAATGTGAGGCTCGGGATTGCATCTGATGGTTTCAACCCTTTTGGTAACATGAGTCTTTCATATACCATATGGCCTGTTGTAGTGATTCCTTACAATCTTCCTCCGTGGATGTGTATGTGGAAAGAGTATAATATGTTGACCTTGTTAGTCCCGGGGTCGGGATATCCGGGAAAGTGTATCGATGTGTATATGAGACCTTTGATAGAGGAGCTGAAATTGTTGCGGGAGCAAGGTCATCCCACGTACGACAGTTATTCGTCCGAGACGTTCTACTTGCACGCCATGTGTATCGCACTATTAGTGATTTTCTTGCATATGGAATGCTGTCTGGATCTGTTATTAGCGGATATAGAGGTTGTCCAGTGTCTTTGAATGCAGATTGTGCTAGGTACCACTGTAGGAAAGTTATCCGAATACGTTATCGGATATGGCTTGAGAGGGAACATGAGTGGCGTATGGATGCTGCAGCATTTGATGGCATTGTAGAAATGGGCGAGCCACCACGACAGTGGACAGATGATGAAATACTATCGATTCTTAATGAGTACGATTTTGGTCAGCTTAGCAACCATCCTGATATGATTGCAGCAACCCCTGAAAGGCCCGACAGGTATAAGTATTGGTCGCACAAAAGTATATTCTGGAAATTGCCTTACTGGTCCAAGTTACTGATAAGGAACTTCTTGGATGTCATGCACATTGAAAAGAATGTTTGCGAAAGTGTGGTTGGGACAACCTTAGGTTGGGATGGAAAGACCAAAGACGGGCCAAAAGCGCGCAAAGGTTTGGAAGAAATGAGAATAAGAAAACATTTGTGGTTGAAAACTGTCAAGGGAAAACAAAAAATGCCTAAGACAGCTTACACAATCACTGCCGAGCAGAGAACTGAGATATTTTGCTGGATAAAGACTGCTAGGTATCCTACCGGGTATGCTGTAAATATAGGAAGATGTGTTAATTTCAGGGAGAACAAGTTAACTGGTTTGAAGAGTCATGATTGTCATATCCTACTCCAACGCCTATTTCCGGTATTTATTCGACCGTACTTACCAAAACAGGTGGTCGAGCCGTGTGTTGTATTGTAAAGATTTTTCCAGAAATTATGTACGAGAGAAGTGAAGAGATATTATTTGCATAAAATGCAAGATGAGATCATCTATATCTTGTGCAAGTTTGAGCGAATATTTCCTCCAAACTTTTTTGACCTCATGCCTCACCTCATGATCCACCTTCCCCGGCAGTTATTGGTCACTGGTCCAGTGCACTACACGTGGATGTACCCGGTTGAAAGGTAACATAATTTTGTATGATATATATATATATATATATATATATATTATATATATTGTCAAATTAAGCATGATTTCTAACACAATGACAATATTACAGGCAACTCGGTGATTACAAAGACTCCGTGGCCAATAAGTGTGCACCGGAAGGATGCATTGCGGAATCTTACCTTGCGTCAGAGTGTATTACGCATATCAAGTTGTATTTGGGCACCTTCCAGCCCCCTTCCCGCTCTATTCCAGCTGATAAAATACAATTCAATCTTTCTATCATATCCACTGAGGTTGACGTCTATGGGAGTTGCCAGGAAGACAATTAGACCCGTACGAGTCACGAATTGCATATTGGTGGATATTGCTCAATTGTCCAGAAGTTCAGTACTGGAAAGACATCCACTTGTCATGCGATATGGTGCGAGGTGACACTACATTCCACAATGACACTTTTGTCGACTATTTTGGAGAATGGGTACGTATACATTCAGTTGCTATTGCATTTTGGAGTTAATATATTTTTTTACATAAAAAGTTTATTTACGACAGATGACACACATACAAGATGACGGACACCCTAACTGGTCGCGTGAACTTATGCTTCTTTCTATGAAGCCGGTTATGTCAAGAATTTATTCGATGGCCAAAGTCAACGGTGTCACATTCATATGCCTTGAGAGAGACCAAAAAAGAAGATGTCAAAATTCTGGGGTTATGATAGATGGTGGATATTACGGTGTTCTTTTGGAAGTGGTAGAACTAATTTACGGGGAAGGCATGACAATTTACTTGTTTAAGTGTCAATGGTACGACACCAGTCTTGGAACCGACATACAAGACGACTACAGGCTGTTATCTGTTGACACTTCCACTTCATGGTATGAAAGTGATCCTTTTGTATTTGCTACATCAGCAAAGTCGGTGTATTATTTGGACGACTTGGTGAAGAAAGGCAGATGGAAGATAGTGAACGTTGTGACAACGAGGAATATTTTTAGTGCTGCTACACTGGGAGAAACAACAGGTACTGATGACGATGATGCTTATCAAGAGCCAAATACAGCAAATATTCCACCATCAACGACAATTACAATGAATAATGTTCCTGAAGGATGAGTCGTCCGACTCCGTGGTAATGCTCGCGGGTACGTTGACGTTGATACAAACGAATTATTGAAAATTCTGATGACGATAATGTGGACGACTTGAGGCATATGTTGTCGGATATCAACTCAGATAATGAGACAGACTGTAGTGATGACTCAAACTATGAGCCATCAATTTAGTAGATATATATTTTCATTTGTTAAATATAATTAAAAAAATAGTTATAATAATAATCATAATCATAACATTAATATAATATCAATAATATAATTAAAAAAACGGGGAGTTTATCCGACGATAAGATCTACGTCGTCGGCTAAAGTTTTTTTAAAAAAAAATTATACTTTAGCCGACGACATTCCAATAGTCGTCGGCCAAACCCCAACAATGACCCGACCGTGTTAGACAACACGGTCGGGTCAGGCATATAGTGTGTTTTCCCTTTCTGGGCAGGTGCGACACAGCCCGTATCTCCTGACACGGTCGACTAAAGTTTTTTTACAAAAAAAAAGGTTAAACTTTAGCCGACGACATTAATAGAGTCGTCGGCTAAACCCCCGACCGTGTCCAACGACACGGCCCATGTCGCACCTGCCCAGAAATTGAAAACACTCTGTATGACTGACCCGAACGTGTTGTCTAAAACAGTCGGGTCATTGTTGGGGTTTAGCCGACGACTATTGTAATGTCGTCAGCTAAAGTATAATTTTTTTTTAAAAAAAACTTCAGCCGACGACGTAGATCTTATCATCGGCTAAACCCCCACCTTTTATACGTTTTCTCGTACCTAACTTTTATTATTTTCTCCTTCACCTAGCCATCGCCCGTCGCCCGTCGATCGTCACCCAGCCCCCAACCGCCCGTCACCTAGCCGCCCGTCACCTAGCCCCCGTCCTGCCAATCGTCACCCAGCCCCCGTCCCACCGATCGCCACCCAGCCCCCAACCCCCGTCGCCCGCTCGGTCGTCATCCCGCCGCCTGTACGAGCCCCAGTCCCGCCGCTCGACGAGCCCCGGTCCCATCGCCCGCCCGGCCGCGGTAACCCTTTTCCTTATTTTTTTTATTTTGTTTGTTGAATTTATCGTATTTGTTTGATGAATTTGTTTAGATTATGTGATGAATTAGATAAATTGTTTAATGAGTTGTGATGCAATATTTGATGAATTTAGTATTTTCAATATTTTGTGTTTAATGAGTTGTGAATTTGATGAATTTGTTTGAGGAGGAAGGGATTGTATAGCCGGCGTTAATCGAAAGATTAACGTGATATGTCATTGATAATTACTGTTCTGTTGAATTTTGAATTTGATGAATTTGTTTAGATTATTTGATGAATTAGGTAAATTGTGTAATGAGTTTTGATGAAATATTTGATGAATTTGTTTGAGGAGGAAGGAATTTTATAGACGGCGTTAATCGAAAGATTAACGTAGTATGGCATTGATAATTACTGTTGTGTTGAGTTGTGAATTTGATTTATTTGTTTAGATTATGGATAGAACAAAGAAAGCGTTGGGGAAGAAGTCGACAAAGTTGACCACTCCCGATTCGGGGGGAGTTCGGCAGCCTCTAGTAAGGCAGATCCCGGTACACTATACATATCTCAGAGCAGCGTTCATGTCCGCTAGATACTAGAAGCTACCGGCATGAACGCTGACGATTTTTTTAGGGCGACAGATGAGCCCGGTGCACTAGCGCGGCGTTTATCCTTTCAGACACCATGGTCGACCCCCTCGCAGCCGGAGACTCGTATGCCTCCCATCCACCGACCCACGTCTAGCCCTCACACATCAGGATATGTACGGAGTTCCTCGTCTGCGGTGCCCCACGGTCCGCCGCCGACTCTATTCATGCCTCCGATGGTTCCGACTATTCCAGAGGTCGATGAGACGGGAGTCCGAATTCCCGTTCGATTGATTAGCCCTGACGAGGCGTACGTCTACGAGTCTTGGCCAGACAACATGTTTTGGCGGAGTTGTCGGGTTTCGAAGACAAAACTGTACGAGGAGATAGAGAGGGAGAAGGAGAAGGGAAAAAATGTAGTCGAGGAGGATGAGAAAAAGAAGAAGACTCGTGGCCCGGCAAAGGGTCTGGCGCTCGACTCGTACGTAAGTAAGCATGGCCGTTATGAGATTCCTCTAGACAGACACGGCCGGCCGGTGATGTCTTCTGACGCTGCGGCGCAATATAGCCGTAATGTTGGCTTTATCATTTGGGACAGAGTCCCCGTTTTGTGGCCCGATTGGGGGACGTGCCGCAGTGCGTGAAGGATGCTTTGAACAATGTTATGTCGGTAAGTTAATAAATATTTAATAAGTGTTTTTCAATCAACACGTAGTTCTTGAAAATGCAATATGTGATGTTTTTAAATTATTGCGTATTTATGCTGTTCATAGGTGTGGTTTGTCATTCCCGACTCTCTACTACGTACTTGGTGTGACGAGGTGCAGTTTACCAAGTAAGTTCTTTTAATTTATTTTATATCTACATTGTTTGCGTAATTTTTTTTCTTACGAATGATATATGTTGTGCAACGTGTGTTGTAGGTACAAATCTTGGAAAAATGAGATGCACATGCTCTGGACAGCCTGGGATGTGTAACACCCCCAAGACATTCAGGGCATATTACAGCGCCGTGGACCCCACACTGTGGAATCCACCAGGCTAACGTACCAAACAAGACATTCGACAACGGCCAACAATCATTAACAAAAACGACAATTCAAATAAAAGACTACAATTGACAAATAAAATCTGACATCAAGTCCATTTCCCAAAGGGGGAAAACAACATTAACAAATTCAAACAGGAAGTACTCGAGTACTTAAACCAATTTTAAGGTACAGAAATCCCAAAACAATACATCAACAATAACCGACAGAATAAAACACCGATAACTGACTATTGGACAATATCATGCTTGCCCATCATCCGCATACGGCTCGAGTGCTCGTTTGTCCCCACAATCAATACCTGGAATACAAAAAAAAGTATTTCCCCCATTTAAGGGGTTAGCGACAACTGCTAGTGCAAGTACAATCCATTTGAACTACATTCTAATCAGATGAATATATGCGCCAAAAATCATTTTAGAAATCAATTTTATATTCTGGAATATTTACGATGCACAAGCACAAAACACATTTTCTCCAACCAAAACAATTCAAAGTTAACCTTGGTACGTGACTCACGGCCACCGTACCCCGCAGAGCCCCGTCGGACATCCCTGGGTGGTTAACCACAGTTCGTGATACGCACACACGCGACAATACATATCCCTAGAGGCCCCGTTAGACCGTCCCTAGGTGAACATACACATATCCTTCCACAACAACCACGTATAGCCATAATTCAAATACTAGAACATGTAAACAAATGTAAAGTACTTGCCTTTGTGACATCTTCGAAGAATCGGAAGTGAAAAACGACTACGGATGATCCGAGTGGAAGACGACGGTTCCTAACGAAGAATTAACATAACTCAGTCCCAACGGACATCAAATATCGAAAGGAATACTCCCATAACCCCGATTACAATTCACGATAATAGACGTTCAATCGATACGGGCGAGGGTTTACGCAAAATCTCCCCGTATTGATAATTCACGGATTAATTCAAAGAAAACGGATTGGGAATCACCCAATAACAACAATCAGTAAGAAGTTTCGCAACATACATGAACAATTCGGAATCAATCACGAAAAACCCGAAAAACCCCCAATTTATACAAGTTAGGGTTCCTGAAGAAAATACCTCGGATTCGGATGATGGAGGATGATTACGCTGATGGTGATATGCTACTACGATTCTACGGTGATGGAACACGAAAAATTCTTCGATCAAAACTGAAGGAATCGCCTCTGGAGTCGCCCCGTGAAGAAAAACGAAAGAAAGGATAGAAAATGAGGTCTTGGACCTCTGCCCGCTGTTTTAAAACAGCGGGCTGTTACGGCCGTAACAGGGGACACTTACGGCCGTAACATGGCCAACTTACGGCCGTAACTTCTGGGTGTTACGGCCGTAACACCCTACTGGACAGCAGTACTGGCAGCTGCTGTCCAAACGATTCCGGACGACCCCGAAACCCGGACCTGCTATCGAACCAAAAATACGACTACGAAGAATATTCGATGACGAGTCTAACCATCACAAGAAAACATCAATCCGACTACCCGGGAATCCAAAATACGACAACGAATATGAAATTCCCTAAACTTATAGGAAATTATGAAAATGACCCAAGTGTCCGAAAATCACGATACGACGTCGGATTTGCAAATCGAAAGTCTGAACACGACCAACTCAATCATACGAACTTGTACAAACCAAGAAACCACGAAAACGAACGAGTTTTACGAAAATCGAACGTTCATACGGCAAAACATATCATAGAATGAAATTACGTGAAAACATCACCAAAACTCGTCCAAATGGAAAAACTCCATGAATAAGGTAGATTCAAAATGTCGAAAAGATTACAAGTGAGTCGATAAAAGTACACATATACCAAAAATGGAAACTGCTAAAAATAGAAAGTTACGGATATTACATTCTCCCCCTCTAAAATAAAGTTTCATCCCGAAACTTAATAATCGAAAAGCTCGGGGTGCCTCGAACGCATATCCTCCTCTAACTCCCACGTCGCTTCTTTTACTCCGTGTCTCGACCATTGCACCTTGACCAAAGGAATGGTTTTGTGCCTTAACTGTTTGTCTCGACGCTCCAAAATCTTGACGGGTCTCTCCTCAAACGTAACATCCTTCTCGATCTCCACGTCTCCAAAATCAATAATGTGGGACGGGTCCGGAACATACTTCCTCAGCTGGGAGACGTGAAATACGATATGAACATGACTCAACGACGGAGGCAAAGCTAAACGGTATGCCAACTCACCGACTCTCTCCAATATCTCGAAGGGCCCAATATACCTCAGACTGAGCTTCCCCTTTTTCCCAAAACGGAAAACTCCCTTCGTCGGGGATACCCTCAATAGAACATGATCTCCCACCTCGAACTCCAAAGGTCGACGCCTAACATCCGCATAAGACTTTTGTCGACTCTGAGCAGCCAACATTCTCTTTCTAATCAACTCAACTTTCTCCCTCGTCTCTAACACGAGGTCTGGTTCAGTGCCAACTAAATCGGACAGCTCATCCCAACATATCGGTGATCGGCAACGTCTGCTATAAAGTGCCTCAAACGGTGCCATCTTAATCGACGCGTGCCAGCTATTATTATAAGTAAACTCAATCAAGGCCAAATGCTCCACCCAGTCACTACTCCAATCTAACGCACACGCGCGCAATATATCCTCGAACGTCTGAATAGTACGCTCGGACTGCCCATCGGTCTGGGGATGGAACGAAGTGCTCAAACGTAACTGTGTCCCCAATGCCTTATGTACCGCCTGCCAAAAATGCGATACAAATCGGCCATCTATGTCTGAAATAATGGTCTTCGGCGTACCATGAAGTCTCACTATCTGCGCGATAAAAATACGAGCCAATTTTTCTGGGCCCCAAGTATCCTTGATGCCCAGAAAATGCGCCGACTTAGTCAGTCTGTCTACAATCACCCACACCATATTCATACCAGTCTTCGTCCTCGATAAACCCGTGACAAAATCCATAGAGATATCCTCCCACTTCCACTCCGGGACGGGAAGTGGCTTCAACAGCCCGGCTGGCCGCTGATGCTCAATCTTGACTTGCTAACAAGTCAAACACTTAGCCACAACTGAACTACCTCATTCTTCATGTCGTTCCACCAGAAATTTTTCCTCAAATCTTTATACATCTTACTCGAGCCTGGATGGACTGAGTAAGGTGACGCATGAGCCTCTCGCATAATACTCTGTCTCAATACCGAGTAGTTCGGACACACAAACGACCTCGGAATCTCAACATACCGTCCTCATGAATAACGAATCCTGGGGCTTTCCCTTTTCCTACACTCTCTCGGAGTTGAATACACATCGGGTCCCCCAACTGTCCCGATTTAATGTCATCGACCAGAGATGAAGAAACCTCAAGAGTACGCAACTGTCCGGAACTCTCTGGTAGTACAACCTCAATGCTCAACCTCATAAACTCTCGCTGAATTCCCGACTGGGCCATAAGCAACTCAAGCGCCCGAAGCGCTATCGATTTCCGGCTCAAGGCATCTGCCACCACATTTGCCTTACCCGGATGATATAAAATCTTGAGGTCGTAGTCCTTAATCAACTCCAACCATCTCCTCTGTCTCATATTAAGCTCTTTCTGCATAAAAATGTACTTCGGGCTCTTGTGATCGGTGAAAATCTGACATGACGAGCCATACAAGTAATGACGCCAGATCTTTAGCGCAAATACAACTGCGGCCAACTCAAGATCATGTGTATGTTAATTCAACTCGTACGGTTTCAACTGACGGGAAGCATAGGCAATCGTCCTCCCGTTCTGCATAGGTACACATCTGAGCCCTTGGCCCGAAGCATCACTGAAAACCGAGAAACCCTCATTACCACTCGGTAAAGCCAAAACAGGAGCGGTCGTCAACCGCTTCTTCAACTCCTCAAAACTATTCTGCCTCTCATCGGTCCACATAAACTTCTCTGACTTCTGTAACAACTGAGTCAGCGGTCGAGCGAGCTTAGAGAACCCCTCGACGAATCTACGGTAATACCCGGCCAAACCTAGAAAACTATGGACCTCCTTCATGTTCTTGGGCGGCGCCTAATCCAACACGGCCTCTACCTTATGTGGGTCCACACGGACACCCTCGGCCGAGATCACATGACCGAGAATCATAACCTCCCGTAACCAAAACTCACACTTTGAGAACTTTGCAAAAAGATGCTGAGTTCTCAAAATATCTAATACGATATGCAAATGACGGGCATGCTCCTCCTCACTCCTCGAGTAAATCAGGATGTCATCGATAAAAACGACTACACACTTATCGAGGTACTCGATAAAGACCTTGTTCATAAGCTGCATGAACACGGCTGGTGCGTTGGTTAGCCCAAAAGGCATAACCACAAACTCGTCCGAAAGGCTATCTTCGGAATATCGGTATCCTTCACTCGGAGCTGATAATACCCCAATCTCAAATCAATCTTCGAAAATACAGTTGCCCCTTGCAACTGATCAAACAAGTCATCAATCCTCGGGAGTGGATACTTGTTTTTGATGGTCACTTTGTTCAACTCTCGGTAGTCGATACACAAACGAAGTGACCCGTCCTTCTTCTTCACAAACAGGACCGGTGCGCCCAAAGGAGAAGCGCTCGATTGAATATACCCCATGTCTAGCAACTCTCCCAACTGTCTCTTCAGCTCCAGCATCTCAGCGGGCGCCATACGGTATGTCGTCTTAGAGATAGTTGCTGCACCCGGCTCTAAATCGACGGTAAACTCAACTTCTCGGTCCGGCGGCAAACCCGGCAACTCGTATGGAAAGACATCAGGATACTCACACACTACCGGAATAGACGAGAGCTCGACTCCCCCTTCTTCCGATCTCAAAGCGTAACACCAATAGCCCGTACAACCTCCTCGAAGAAGTCTCACCGCCCTCAATGCGCTGATCAGGAGTCTCTGGCCACTCTGCTTACGCCCCACGAAAGAATGCTCGGTTCCGTCAGAGGCTAACATCGAAACAGTCTTCATTCTATAATTCATGATCGCCCCATGACGGTCCAGCCAATCATCACCCAGAATCAAATCCTCATCTCTAATATCTACCGCAATCAGATTAGAAGGCCAAACCCTCCCCGCGATACTCACTGGAAAATCTCTAACCTCACGATCCCCCACGATGCTATCCCCACTAGGAAGTTTAACAACAAAAGGCTCACAAGCAACAAGGCAATCAACATGAAGACGATGCATGCAATCCATAGATATAAAAGAATGCGTAGCACCAGAATCGAACAATACGGAAACAGGATGATCAATGATGTGGACGGTACCTGTAGCCACCATCGCGTCAGGATCTCCTGCTCGTCTCATCTCATACACTCGGGGCGGAACAGATCCCGCATTAGAAGCTCCCCCTCTAGAAGGCTGCCCACGTCCTCGACCTCTACCAAAAATGTGCTGCGGCTGAGGAACTATCGGTGCCTGATTCACACTCGGCTCTCCCGCAGCTGGGGCTGATATCTGAGTAACTGGAGTTCGAGCCGCATCCGTACAAAACTTAGCACGATGACCCATACGACCACAAGCAAGACACTAAATCGGAGGCCTATCACACTCACTCATCATGTGGCCCGGACAACTACAGTTGAAGCACATAGGACCACGGACGGAACCAGTAGGAGCAGACCTAGAACCGTTTCCTCGCCCAACTGATGGCGACTGACTCCCAAAGACTCGCGAACCAGACTGAGCCTTCAGATACCCTCCTTACTTGCCTCCCGAAAACTGACCGGAGGTCTTCTGCTTCTTTACTTCGGTTGCCGTCTCTGTCGCAGAAAACGACATCGCGTAAGCCATCGCTTTATTCTGATATTCTTTCAAAGTCGTGCACCCCAGACCAGACATGTAGTGGCTCACCCTCGGTTTCATACGCATATCAAAGTGGCAGATCTTATGAAGCTCATCTCGGACTTGGTTTCTCACATAATGCAGCTGTTGATTGTAGTCTTTGATAGCTTGAGAAATAGGGACATCTTGGGGCTTAGCCTCAAAGAAGGCTCGGATCCTCCCCTCTTTCACTGGCCATGGACAGAATTCATCTTCTATCAGATCCCGAAACTCTACCCATGTAGCTACCCGGTCACGCGGCTTCACCGCTTGCCACCACGTTGCTGCCTCCTTGGCGAGGATGTACTGAGTAATGGGTACTTTCCTCTCCTCGGAACAATTAGCAGCCTCAAATACTTTCTCCATCTCGAATAGCCAATTCTCCCAACCGGAAGGGTCGGAAGCACCATCAAACTGTGGAGGACGCATATGAATCACGTCCTGAAGTAACTTATCATTGCCAGATACAGTAGGCGGAACCGGGTTGGCATTAGCTTGGCCGACCAGAACGGCCTGAGTCAGTAGCGTCATCTGGTTCGCTACTTGCTGCAAAATGTTGGCCACTCCAACATTCTCATGTGCATTATCGGAGCTAGCAGACTGGTCCTGCTGACCTCCGGAACTAGGGGGAATACTGTTCGACAAAGAAGGCATCGCCGAATCAGTTCCTGAGTGATCGGACATGGCCGCCCTACTGGCTGCGCCACATCCCCTACCGCATCCGCGTCCTCTACCAGCAGGAATTCTGAAGATGTAACGGGTAAGTACAATTCAAACGCAAAATGCAACAAGATACTAAGACAGGAATAGAACAGAACGGTGAAACGAGTCAAGTTAGGAAAAACTTACTAGCACCGGTGTACTGAGATGATGGCATAGCAGCGATACTGTCCCAAAAACGACACTTAACTAGACCCAAATAACCGACAGCCTAGGTATCCATAACCTAAGATCTGATACCATATTCTGTAACACCCCCGAGACATTCAGGGCATATTACAGCGCCGTTGCCCCCACACTGTGGAATTCACCAGGCTAACGTACCAAACAAGACATTCGACAACGACCAACAATCATTAACAAAAACGACAATTCAAATAAAAGACTACAATTGACAAATAAAATCTGACATCAAGTCCATTTCCCAAAGGGGGAACACAACATTAACAAATTCAAACAGGACGTACTCGAGTACTTAAACCAATTTTAAGGTACAGAAATCCCAAAACAATACATCAACAATAACCGACAGAATAAAACACCGATAAACAACTACTGGACAATATCATGCTTGCCCATCATCCTCATACGGCTCGAGTGCTCGCTTGTCCCCACGATCAATACCTGAAATACAAAAAAAAGTATTTCCCCCATTTAAGGGGTTAGCGACAACTGCTAGTGCAAGTACAATCCATTTTAACTACATTCTAATCAGATGAATATATGCGCCAAAAATCATTTTAGAAATCAATTTTATATTCCGGAATATTTACGATGCACAAGCACAAAACACATTTTCTCCAACCAAAACAATTCAAAGTTAATCTTGGTACGTGACTCACGGCCACCGTACCCCGCAGAGCCCCGTCGGACATCCCTGGATGGTTAACCACAGTTCGTGATATGCACACACATGGCAATACGTATCCCTAGAGGCCCCGTAGGACCGTACCTAGGTGAACATACACATATCCTTCCACAACAACCACGTATAGCCATAATTCAAATACTAGAACATGTAAACAAATGTAAAGTACTTGCCTTTGTGACATCTTCAAAGAATCGGAAGTGAAAAACGACTACGGATGATCCGAGTGGAAGACGACGGTTCCTAACAAAGAATTAACAAAACTCAGTCCCAACGGACATCAAAAATCGAAAGGAATACTCCCATAACCCCGATTACAATTCACGACAATAGACGTTCAATCGATACGGGCGAGGGTTTACGCAAAATCTCCCCGTATTGATAATTCATGGATTAATTCGAAGAAAACGGATTGGGAATCACCCAATAACAACAATCGGTAAGAAGTTTCGCAACATACATGAACAATTCGGAATCAATCACGAAAAACCCGAAAAACCCCCAATTTATACAAGTTAGGATTCCTGAAGAAAATACCTCGGATTCGGATGATGGAGGATGATTACGCTGATGGTGATATGCTACTACGATTATACGGTGATGGAACACGAAAAATTCTTCGATCAAAATTGAAGGAATCGCCTCTGGAGTCGCCCCGTGAAGAAAAACGAAAGAAATGATAGAAAATGAGGTCTTGGACCTCTGCCCGCTGTTTTAAAATAGCGGGCTGTTACGGCCGTAACAGGGGACACTTACGGCCATAACATGGCCAACTTACGGCCGTAACTTCTGGGTGTTATGGCCATAACACCCATCGACAAGAAGATCGGGCATTTCTTGCCCAAACGATTCCTACGACCAAACCCGGACCTGCTATCGAACCAAAAATACAACTACGAAGAATATTCAATGACGAGTCTAACCATCACAAGAAAACATCAATCCGACTACCCGGGAATCCGAAATACGACAACGAATATGAAATTCCCTAAACTTATAGGAAATTACGAAAATGACCCAAGTGTCCGAAAATCACGATACGACGTCGGATTTGCAAACCGAAAGTCTCAACACGACCAACTCAATCATACGAACTTGTACAAACCAAGAAACCACGAAAACGAACGAGTTTTACGAGAATCGAACGTTCATACGGCAAAACATATCATAGAATGAAATTACGTGAAAACATCACCAAAACTCGTCCAAATGAAAAAACTCCATGAATAAGGTAGATTCAAAATGTCGAAACGGTTACAAGCGAGTCGATAAAAGTACACATATACCAAAAATGGAAACTGCTAAAAATAGAAAGTTACGGATATTACAGGGTGATACCCGAGAGGCTACTCCGGAAGAATTCAAGTTCCGGGAGTACGAATGGAAGTGGCTACGCGCCCATTTTCGCGATCCAGAGTTCATGGTATGACTAAAATACCCTCATTTCATTCTTTCTCTTTCAGTTTTTATTTTTTTGAATTCTACATATAAACTCGATTTTTTTTAAATTAATGTTTCAGAATTTAAAAAATACTTGAAGTTCCGATTTTTTAAATTAGAAAAAATCGGAACTTCAGGTATTTTTTTTTAAATTCTGGAATATTATTAATATTAAAAAATTGGTATTTTTTATTCAAAAGTGGAAATAAATTGTTTTAATAAAAATAAAAACTAGAATATTTTTTTTTTTGAATTCTAAATATAAATTCGATTCTAAATAATATTTTTTTGAAGGCGATTAGCTTGACCAACACGACCAATCGTGCTGGTCTGACTGACCATCACAGTCTGGGTTTCCCGTTGTTAGCCAGAGTTGCGCACGAGGCCATTTCTTCTGATTCGTTGGACGCATTTGCCTACGTGACTCAGAAAGCATTTCCGAACCGTCCCGAGGAGCATGTAAGTCTTTTTTGATTTTATTTTGGTAATAAAATAAATGTCTTTGTATCATACTTTTATTTATATTGAAATATTTATTTTCATATTAACTTAGAAGCGTGTGCGGGAGGAGTCTCAGAGGATGCTTGCTGAGATTGCTCGGGACCAGTATCCGGACTTAGCGGAGACCGACCTCGATTCTGCCATTAGACAGATCAATCGGGCCGATCCTTATGTTCGCGCTAGGGTGTGGGGTACCGTCTACCCTCCTAGAGGTAGTCGGTACCGCACTAAGATGATGGGAGCCGAGGGTCACCATGTATTGAAAGATACCCCCGGCTTCCAACGCCCTCGCGGACGGGATGCACGGACTGCCTATCTCGAGGAGCAGTTGAGGGCGGAGAGGGAGCTCCGAGCTGAGAATGAAAGGAGGACTCAGACGCGGTTACATGAGAGCGAGCAGAGGACTGAGTCGCGGTTAGAGAGTTTCCAGAGACAAAGAAGCAGCCATGATGGACTATATGATGACGCCGACTCGCACCATTACTCAGCCGGATCTGCAGCACCGCTCCACCGCCTTCTCTTCTGGATGCACCCCATCTTCACAGCCTCGTGACGAGGATCTAGGGGATAGTGGTAATCCTTCTACTACTACACTTCGACATTTAGATGATTTTGGCAGTGGATTGTAGTTGTGTTGTTGTAGTACTCTTGTATATTTATATTTGTGTTACAATTGTGTAAGTGATTTTATTGACGCTACTAGTATGTTGATGAAATTAATGTTCTTGAATGTGTTGTGCATTGTGTTGCATATAATGTTGGGCATATTATTGATGGTATTAGTTGAATGTGTTGCACGTTGATTGTTGTTGATAATGAGAGCTGGTGTATAAAAATTGTAGGTGCAAAAAATACAAGTTTTGGGATACCAAAATCTGAATTAAATTTTTTTTTATATTAGGTTTGAGCCGACGACTTTATAAAGGTCGTCGGCTAAAGTAATTTATTTTTTTTCCTAAAAAAGGGTTTTAGCCGACGACATATAAGACGGTCGTCGGCTAAAGTAATTTATTTTTTTTTTTAAAAAGGTTTTAGCCGACGACATATAAGACGGTCGTCGGCTAAAGTCTATTTTTTTTAAAAAACAGGTTTTATCCGACGACATATCTAAAAGTCGTCGGCTAAAGTTTTTTTTTATTTTTTTAATAATCAGGTTTTAGCCGACCAACTCGATAAGGTCGTCGGCTAAAGTTTTTTTATTTTTTTTAATAATCAGGTTTTAGCGGACCGACTCGATAAGGTCGTCGGCTAAAATTTTTTTTTCCAACAGGTTTAGCCGACGACCTTGCTGTAGTGGTCGGCTAAACTTTGAACTTTAGCCGACGACTACCAAAAATGACGTCGGCTAAACCTTGGCCGACGAATATCGGCCGACGGTTTTTTAGCCGACGGCTGGCGTAATTAGCCGACGACTTTGGGGTTTGGCCGACCACTTTAAGTCGTCGGCTAAAGTGTGATTTTTGGTAGTGGAGCTATTGCAGTGGGACTGGGGCTTTGTTAGCGCACGCTAAGGTCGATAGCTAGCGCACGCTATCGACTGCTTAGCGCACGCTCTTTCTTCTTTCTAGCGCATGCTACCCAGTAGGTGCAGTTCTGTCCAGAGGCCACTGGACTGGTTTCGTGACCCGTTAGCGCGCGCTACGCTCATTGGTCTAGCGCACGCTAACAGTGCTATTCAGTAAGTTCTGGGCGTTGACCTCGTTAGCGCACGCTAATGCTATCTGGTTAGCGTACGATAATTACTGTCTAGTATAAATACTGGACAGCAGGCCTCACTTTGTCATTTCTTACTTTTCTTCATCCCTTCCAACGGGAGCGAGCTCTAGAGGCGATTTTGAGTGACCTTCTTCCTCAAGCTTCATCTCGTGGTATCGAGGCAAGTATCTTGCCCATACGTTTCATGTTTCGTAGGCATAATTATTGATAAATCATTTTTATGCGAAACCCAATGTTTAATGAACGTAAAAGGGATCGGTATGTTCTCGATAAATGTTGTCTTTCAATGATAATTCGTGTACTACGTGAATATATGTGTTCTCGGAATATGTGTGTTGGTTTTGTATGTTGAAAAGATACTATGATCACTTTGAGTGAGTTAATAGACCGTAATCCTTTGTCGGGGATTACGTAATGTTATGTGTACTTGTTCGGTAAGAACATATTATGTGTAATATTAGTTGTTACTTCTTTGAAAGGAGGTTGTGATGTTTAAGTGTTGCTTGGCTTGATGTTTTGCTCATTGTTATGTGATTGTTGAAAGTGATGTGCCTCCGGGTAGGATTGTTTAATCTCCGGGATCCATACTTGCTAGTATGGGTCGGGCGTGACCGTAGAGTTATCCAATCCGGGTATGTCTTGCGGGGACTCCGAGGTTCGGGGCTTGCTAGCCCGATGCCGGGATAACTTGTGGGGGTTATCATCGGGTATGTCTTACAGGGACTCCGAGGTTCGTGGCTTGTTTGCGTGATGCCGGGATAACTTATGGTTGTGGTCTGGAATGGTTCCGTGACTATTGTCACGAGGACATGTAATTTGGTATGGTTTCCTATTGGGTTATTCGCTCGGGTATATTCTATGGGAGCATCTGAGGTTCGTGTATTGTTAGCACGGGACGCAAATAATCCTTAGGAACATGTGTTATGTGATTTGGGTCGTGGATCCTGTGTTCTGTGATTTGGGTCGTGGACCCTGTGTTCTGTGATTTGGGTCGTGGACCCTGTGGCTTATGATTTGGGTCTTGTACCCCGTGTGTTGTGAATTGGGTTGTGAACCCGCATTTTATTATTGGAATCGTATTTTGGAAAGATGATTATGGGCCGTGTCCCCAAGTGTTTTCGAAAGACTTGAGAATTCCTTACTTCCAAATGTTTTCAAACTCCCGAGATCGTAAAATATGTTGTATGAGATACATGGTTCTATTCCTACCTTTTATAAATCAAACTGTTTTGATTAAGTGAATTATCTCGGGAAATATATTCAAGATTTTTATATTCTTGAAGCACATCGTGTATGGCTTGTACTTCTGTTTTATACTTGCACTAGCAAAACAGTGGAGTTTTGCTAACCCCCGAGTATTTGGGGGGTGGATGTCTCAGACAAGGTGCCCGTGTACTTGCAAAGTTGTCGGGAGCGAACCACAGGATCGGTATGAAGGGTGATGGAAGACGACGATACTAATCACATAAAGACCAATCGTAGAGTATGTTGGATAGTCTTGTTGGTTATTTCTCCGATGTATTGTTACCCCGATTTATTGGAGCGTTATTGTATTCCAGCCCCTGCGCGGGTATGAATTTTAGGAAAGAATCCTATATGTAATGTTGTGTGTGTTGTGATAAAGAACAAATCGGTATAATGGTCCTTTACGTAGCCATATCGGCATGTAAAGTGATGCATTGTTTTGTTTTTAGCCTGGTAAATCCTCGCGGAGAGGGTCCGCAGCGCTGTAATATTCCCGAGTGTTATGGGGTGTTACAGTACCGATCAACATATGGCGATTATCAAGAACACTAAGTGATTCGGAACCATGTTCGTAGCTGTCAAAACAACGAAATCCGATATCCTTTTAACATATAGATAATTATCCAACTCATAATTCAAGTCATATATTCACATATCATCTTCTTCCTCAAATATCAACATCATGAACACCAAGAACTATAACAACACTTCTATAATCTATCATTATAGAGAGTAATCATCAACAACAACATCAACATTCAATCAAAAACGAAGTCCAAAGGTGAAGAGTAATTACCTCTGTGAAGGAATGGATTGATTTCCAAGGTTGAATCCATTCTCAATCACTTCCAAGCTTTAAATGTTGTTAGGAACGATCAACTCAAGTGTTTGGAACCTCAACTTCTATCTAAGAACTCTCTCCATCGGTTCACACGAAGAAATGGATGGAAATGACGAATAATTCCCAACTGCACACATATATACTGTACATTATTAGCATGCGCTAACTTACTTTGTTAGCGTGCGCTATTGAGTTCCAGAGGCTACTGACTTACTGTATACAATGATTTACGTACACAATGCCCATGCAATAGCACGCTAATGTCCGATCATAGCGTGCGCTACTCATAGTTGACTCGTTTTTCTGTATGCTCCGAAGACGGGTCCACACGCCGAAAGCTCTAACAAGGATAAGATTCCATTTTGTCCGATCTACAATTAGCGTGCGTTAAGCCTATGCTTAGCGTGCGCTAATCCTTTATAACAAACATCTGTTGACCTTGTCGGCATATGCGCTGAAAGTAGCCGGGTCCCCACGTAGATTCCCTCTGATCTGATCTGCACTAGCATGCGCTATCCTTTACCTTTAGCGTGCGCTAAACCTGCACGATAGCGTGTGCTAGGCTTGAATATTAGCGTGCGCTAATAAGGCTACACTTAGACACTTTTAGCTATTCTTGTCCAACGTCTCAACATACAGAATACGAACATACAGCATACTGAATACATATACTCCTTTCAATAATATTCCCATATGATACACAATATTCTCAAATGAAATTGTCGACCAAATACGACAATTATGCCATTACTGACATCTCACTCCTTCATTTATTTTATCCATACTGTACAGATTCCACACAGTACAATATAACTCGGATAAAATAATATTAAACAATAGTAGTAGATATTCCGGATAGTACAATCTGGAGTTGGCTGCAGTAGTACATGCGCTGAAGATTTGGCGTCACTTTCTCTACGGAGGGAAGTGCGAGATATACACAGACCATAAAAGTCTGCAGTATCTTTTCACACAGAAGGATCTTAATATGAGGCAAATGAGATGGTTAGAATTGGTGAAGGACTATGATTGTACTATTCATTACCATCCGGGTAAGGCTAATGTGGTAGCTGATGCATTGAGTCGGAAGACTAGAGGCGAGTTAGCTTGTTTGACCGATCAGGAGAGTTTGATAAAGGAGTTCTCCCTGTTGAGGATCGAGGTAGTTGAGTCTTCAAAACATTCGAAAGCAATCCTATCATCTTTGGTCTTGCAACCAAACTTGAGGGATAAGATTAAGGAGGCTCAACCACGTGATAAGTTCTTGTGTAAGATGAAAGATCGAGCACATGATGGGAGTATTGAGAAATTTGTCGTTGCCGTAGACGACGTTTTGACTTACGATGGGAGGTTGTGTGTTCCTAAGGATCCATCCCTTAGGAGACAATTCCTTGAAGAAGCTCATAATGCACCATACTCCGCTCACCCAGGAGGTACAAAGATGTACCACGACCTGAAGAAGTTCTTTTGGTGGAGAGGAATGAAATGGGACATTAGTGTATTTGTGGAGAGGTGTATGATATGTCAGCAGGTGAAGGCAGAACACCAACGGCCAGGAGGTTTACTTCAACCATAGGAAATCCCATAATGGAAATGGGAGCATATCACAATGGATTTCGTGGTTGGTATGTCGCGATCCATGAGGAAGAACGACGCTATCTGGGTGATAGTAGATCGTTTGACGAAGTCATCTCATTTTATACCTGTGAGGATGCCTTACAGTATGGAACAATATGCGAGGATTTATATTCGTGAGATTGTGAGGTTACATGGTGTTCTTAAGATTGAAAGATATCCAATTTAAGATTGGAGAAAAGCTGTTCTTAAAGGTAGCGCCGATGAAAGGAGTGATACATTTCGGTAAAAAGGGAAAGCTACAGCCCCGTTATATCGGACCTTTTGAGATTTTGGGTCGTGTTGGTGATCTTGCTTATAGTTTGGCATTATCGTTAGAGTTATCAGGAGTGCACAATGTCTTTCATGTCTCCATGCTGAGAAAATACGTACATGATCCTGGTCATGCATGCAATTTCAAAGAGCTGCACGTAGCCAAGAACCTGACTTATGAGGAAGTATCTATAGCTGTTTTAGAGCGTAATGTACATCGGTTACGAAACAGAGACGTTATACTGGGAAAGTTCAGTGGAGCCGTCATGGACCAAACGAAGCGACCTGGGAACGTGAAGAAGACATCCGTTCTAGGTATCCGACATTCGCCATTGGAGGTACATGATTTAATTTTCGAGGACGAAAATTCATTTAAGAGGGGTAGGTTGTAACGCCCCAATTTTCGAGCATGCATTTAGTTTATAATTTATAGAAAGTGCATGAATGATTTTAAATGTCCAACAATTTATTTACGAATTTTATTCCATTTATTAAATAAGGTCCAATTTTCCTTATTCGCATATCATGATTGTAGTTTACGCTCCAGGCTCGAGTCCAAGTTCTCGTATTATAATAGCCCAGATCGATTTTACTTGATTATTCTAAATGTAATATCAAGAACCTATTATTATTAATCTATCAATTTAATTTTCCATTAATATTAATATCATAAATTAATAGGTTATTAATAAAGATTAATTAAGATAATTTAATTAATTCAACTTTAAATTAGTAAATTGGTTAATTAAAAAATTAAAATAATTATATAATTAATATTATATTTGGATCTATCCACATCCTACAAGAACTCTACACAGATCAAAACTCTACTACCCTAAACTTAAATTGTACAGTATAAATACTGTATATTTATTTAGCACAAAAAAAAATCTTGACAGGATACACAATTTTCCATCTCGTTTGCCCATCGTTTAACGGATGTCATCTTCTCAGCCCAATATTCACAAAGTTTCTCCATCTACATCTGGCGGAGGTGAATTCCCTCAAAAATATTCACCAGTTCATCATTTGAGTTGTTGAATTTATGTCCCAAAACCAACCATCAAGCGACTCAAATTCGCCACCGAATTCAACCCGGCAAAAACCTTTACAAACAATACAAACCTGAAAACAAATTCTTCCGCAAAACAACAAGAAGAACCTGCGAGCTCCAACCCGAAGTTAGAGCTTCTACCCGGCACTCGTCAGATATCACCAGAATTTTCTCTTAGTCCAACCGTTCGCAACCCCCTCTACTGTAATATCCGGAATTTCTATTACTATTGTTTAATGTTATTTTATCCGAGTTATGTTGTACAGTGTGGAATCTGTAAAGTATGGATAAAATAATTGTAGAACTGAGACATCTCTATTGGTATAATTATCGTACTTGGTCGACAAAGGATATAGTGCGTCATGTATACGTATCTAGTATGTTGAGAAGACGAGCAAGATCAGTGTAAATGGCTAAGTATAGCCTTAATAGTTAAACTTAGCGCATGTTACCATGCAGGGTTAGCGCACGCTAAAGGTAAAATTATAGCGGACGCTAATGCAGTCAGATCGGAAGGAAACTGCGTGTGGACCAGGCCACTTTCGGCGCACGTTCTGATAAGTCAATGGATGTTTGTAATGTAGTACTAGCGCACCCTAAACCCTAAAGGTTAGCGCACGCTAATGGTATATTAGACAAAAAGGAATCTTATCCTCGTCAGCACTTTCAGCATGTGGGTCACGAGCATCTTCGTGGTAAGGTGTCGACTGTAGCAAGTCAATAGATATTAGCGCACGCTAAATGAAAGGACTTGCGTATACTAAACAGGTTACATACGCTAATGCATGGGCATTACGTACGTAAGCACATGTACGAAGCCAGACTGTAGCCTCTGGACTGCGATAGCGCACGCTTACAAAAGTCAGTTAGCGCACGCTAAGGCTATTGTGCACGTTAAACATGAGATGTTAGCGCACGCTAGTAATGTATATTATATAAGGGGACAAACGGGTGGTATGAAGCATTTCGTCCATTTATTTCCTTTCACTCGATAGAGAGAGTTTTGGGAGGTACTTGAGGTCCAGAAACACTCCGAGATGATGATCTTTATCAAGATTAAGATAGAGAGCATCGATTAAAGCCTTATTCTTCAAGTTATTCATGGTTCTTGGAATGAAGTTCAAGTGTTCTTTTTATTGGTTCGTCTAATCCAGGTAATTTTCGTATCCCTTAGATAGTAGTTCGTTTTTAAGGACGATTACTTATGAGAGAACATGTTGGATAAACATGTGGTGATTTTCATGAGACCTAATGGGATTATGATGAGAGTTTCGGATGTTATTTAAGATTCTTCATGTTAATGGTGATTCGTTTAACTTGATAAGGTTGAATAATGGATTTCTGAATCATGATAATTTGAGTGGTCGATTTAGATGAGCTAAATCATGATATGAGGTTTAATTCCGGCTTGAGTATGATATGATCCTTGTTATCGAGTTGGTTTGATTGTTGATGTTGTTATTGATATAGAGACATTGATATGATCCATGTGATAGTTATGGTATTGTTTATCTTCAAGAGATATGGAGATTTGTGTATCCCTTCATTTCGGATTTTGAGGTTAAGATGATATAAGGATATATAATGGTTTTGATTATAAATATGGATAAGGTGATTAAAACCAACATTATGTTGATTTTAGTTTCGTATGGTCTTGATAAAATGTGGATCATGATGATGAGATTGAATTTGGAAAAGTTATTGTTAATCTTGGCGTATGATTTCCTTTTCATTCAGATTCATAGTCGCAAGGTGTTAGTCGATGATTGGAACGCATGCCACTGTACAGCATTAGCCCACGCTAAGCTTACTGGCTAGCGCGCGCTAAAGGGAGCAACTTAGCGCACGCTACGTTAAGTGATTAACGTGCAGAAAGTGCAGTATTTTCATGTTGTGGTTCTGAATTCGTGATTGTTTAAATTGGTTTGATCAGACTTGTGGTTAACCGAGATATTTTTGAGCTGTTGGGTTTGTGAATTGGTTTTATCGATTGTTGATTGTTATCGAACTTGTTGTTTATCGAATTACTGTAATAAGTTGAGAATATTGATCGGTGATTATAACCATGTGTTACGGTCGAGTTCAAGGATGTTCGTGAATTGCATTTATCAGGACCGAGGAACTTGTAGATGACGGCAATGGATTTGGTAACAGCTTCCTCGTCATTGTATCGGCATTGAGGTAAGTTATTACTTGCTCAGTTTATAGTATTTAATGAATGGTTTCCGTTTCATTCGGGTATAATTCGTATAGCAATGTTTATAATCGTAATCACAGGAGATTTGGGATTCTAAATCGTATTCGATTTTTGGGAATCTAAATCATAATGTATATGATTTACTTTTGTTATTGGTATACTTGTATATCGAGGATATATTGTGATAAAGATGAAGATATGAATTATCTGCAATCCGTGATACTTTGGACCATCGAGTATTGAGGATAATGGTTCGTGATGGTTTAGACATTGAGATCATTCTCGAAGGACTCGGGGCAAGTACTCCAATCATTTTTATCACTTGTGTTGATCATGTCGTGATACATTCGTGTATCGTTGTTGTCATGCATTTGTGCATTGTTGTTGTCGTGTATTGTGTACTGTTGTTTTGTGCAGTTGTGCATTGTTGTCATATGTCCACCTCGTGTTGGTCCGACGGGATCATCGGGGGATCTATGCTAGCGTGCGCTGGATCATCGGATGGGTTTTCCACCTCGGGTTGGTCTGACAGGATCATCGGGGGATCTAGGCAGTGAACGCTGGATCATCGGATTGCCATGTATTGTTGTTGTGCATATGTATATTATGGGTTTGCCATAAGTATACATTATCGTTATTGTTGTGATCATATTGACGTTGTCATATGAGCATGCATTTGTAGGTCTTGTGTTAGGACCATGTCCGTATGTTGTGTTGATCTGATCTCGGATTAGACTGGCGTGATGGTAATGGTATTTCGTATCTTGAGGTATGTTCCGTATTTCCTTGGTACTTGTCTTTGATGGACAATCGATTATCGTATTAGAATTGTCGACGTTATCCGATGGATTGAATTGGCCAGAGTTGGTATAATTTCCGTATCGCGAGTTATGATAATGTTTTGAGAACCTTGGGTATTGTTGAGATACAGTACAGATATTTCGGTATTATCTTATTGTGTTGTTAAGGATACGAATCGTGAATTTTCGTAAAGTTACGATGGTAAGATTACATTGGTCATATTCTTACTTAGTATCTCCATTGATATGTAATTATTGACGTGATGTGATGGTTATCATTGTTGGATATTATGGCTGACCCCGTCGTAGGCTTTCTTTTTAGGTTCTTGGATTATCAAGCTTGTAGCGGTCGTGAAGAGATGAGCTTCCCGGAGGATACTGGATAGGACATGTTTTTGTATATTGAGCTTCTGATCAGTTGTTGTTGTAACACCCCCAATTCGCTCAGGGATATTACACGTCGTGGACCCTTTCCTCAAGGATCTACCAGACTGGTAAACAACACCGTACATCTCAAAAATGCCTTTAAGGCTAAAAATAACTCAGTAGACCGATTTGGTCTTTCAATAAATACATACAACTCAATACATGCCCACGCAGGGGTCAAATACACAATGCTCCCGAACAACGTGGAAAATATACTGCATCGGAAATAAAATACAACTGAACCAATATAACAACGTACGGTTCCTCATGTGATTAGTATCGATCATCTTTCATCATCCTTCGTGCCGACCTTATGTTATGCTCCCAAAACCTGAATGCAAAAACAAACATCCACCCCCCGAATACTCGGGGGTTAGCAAAACTCCACTGTTTTGCTAGTGCAAGAAAAAAGTGCAATATACGAGTCATACAATTCACATTCCACGAATAACAATAACCAGGAATCCTCAAAAAGCCAAACGTAACGAAAAGTACTTCCCGAGGCTAGAGTTTGAGAAAAACATTCCAAAACCGAAAGATCACCAATCAGGGGAAACAATTTATAAAACAGTTTAAAATGTCATCGAGAGTTTTAATAGAAAAGAATTTAGGATTACCAAATCCTTCTCTTTCCAAAATCAATAGGGGTTACAGCCCAAAGGTTTTGTTTTCACAAATGAAACCAACAACAATACACAAAGTTAAAACCCACGTCACGCGTCCTCGACGGGCATAAAATACACACGCACTCGTGAAGTTTTACTCGTGAATCCAGGGCTATACCATTGGACTCCCTCCGTTGGCCCCGTCGAACCCTCCCGAGGTGAGCAAACACATTCACAAAACATACACGCACAGGCATCGCTTAGGACCGGGACGAAACCACAAATCCCACCTGAGTCCTCTAAGGACCCTCCCGAGCTGGCTAGCGAAACAAACTCAAACCACCATTAAGTTATCTTGACATCGTACTCGCGAGTACCGATTCTCGGAGCCCTATCCAGACCTACCCGATTAGATAAACTTATGGTCAAATCATACACACTGGCTGTACTCGCAAGTACATGCCGCCGGAGGCCTCACAAGTCCCTAGCGGTCAAACATCAATCGAACATACCCACAAGTTATCGTGACATCGCACTCGCAAGTGATGATTCTCGGATCCCTCTCCAGACCTATCCGAATTGATAACATTGTGGTCAAATCATCAATGCATCGAGTTCACAACAATAAGGGTTTTACATTTGCCACAATCACAAACACATCAAATCATGAGTTAATGCAACCCTACACTTAGCAAAACACCACATCAAACCATAACGCACCGAAGAGAGATAATATGTGTATATATATTATCAAAGCATAACAACAACAACAACAACAACAACAAGCGAATTCATAGGGTTCACTTAATCATTAACGGGGCACAATATTCACAAAATACATGCGTTTTGAAAGTGAGCATTTAACGAGGCTAAACCGAATCTTTTGAAAGTTCAAATCAAACGATCAAACAAACACATATAGACGATCACTAATTATCATATTCACAAAACAAGAATTGTATGGACAAGGTACTTGTCTAGGAATCAGAACGCAAGTATTCCAACGAACGCGATTCAACCAGGAAGCTTCGAAACGCCCGATGCCATCGAAAAGGAAGACGACGACGAACTGAAGGGTTTAACATGGTTTCTTCGCAAGAAACTCGACCCTAACATCATATAATTAATAAATCAATGATCATACGAGGAATGATAATCGTAGATCGTCCGAAAACCCCTCTATGACATTCTACCAGACACTTTCAAGGCGTCGATCAAGAACTCGACCAAAACAACGAATCGATACGATCCAACCATGGAATAACAAAGGAAATGTTATAATACATCTAAATAATCATCAATCCATCACAATCCTAAGTTAAATCGGATCAAACGGATGAAATCCAACAAAAACCCCAATTTCCTCAAAACTAGATTTTTAGGAAATCTAACCTTGATTTGGTAGATCGGATGAGGTTATGGGATGATTGATCGACGTTAGAAACTCAAGAACTTTGTGGATTGATAGTTGAACAACATCTCTTCATGTTCTCTAAGACCCAGCCGCGGAAAGGAAATGAGAGGAATGAGAAAAATGGGTGTTAACCCGTCTTTTCGATCATATATATACTGCCCAGCAGCCTGCCGACCACGTACGGCCGTAGCCAATCCGCCTTATGGCCGTAACCGGCCTTCGTTCGGATACTGCCCAGCACCTTACGGCCGTACCCGATCATGCCTTATGGCCGTAAGCGTCATTCGTTCGGAACCTGCCTAGCACCTTACGGCCGTATCCGTCATCTTACGGCCGTAACTCGGCCAGGCCGGTCCCTGGCCCAAAACGTGCGGCCGTGACTCGGCCGTGGCCAACTCCGACGGCCCGGACGACCCCGAAACCCAAACCTGAATATGAAACGAAGATACGGTTACGAAGTACTCGCAAATACGAATCCAAGCGCTAAGTGAACACACGATTCCGACCACCCGAAGGCTCGAAATTCGACAACGGAAAGTAATTACCCCAAAATTTGGGAAATTACGAAAATGGCCCAAAACATCTGGAATACACGATCGAAACACCAATCCAAAGCTTGAAACATGAATAATAACATTAAAAGAACTTACGATAAACTCGAAACAACAGTTTCGAACGAGATTCGCAAGAATCGAACTTAAGCACGGAAAAGTCGCTTAAGAACACGGAACTCAACAAAATGATACCGAAACGAACTCGGACATCAAAAAGGGCAGAATTAAATATTCTCAAAATGACGAAATGGTCATGAAATAGTCGTCAAAATGGACTTCCGCCAAAAAAAGAAAATTA
Organism: Orobanche coerulescens; assembly: GCA_033398695.1. Classification (NCBI taxonomy): domain Eukaryota; kingdom Viridiplantae; phylum Streptophyta; class Magnoliopsida; order Lamiales; family Orobanchaceae; genus Orobanche; species Orobanche coerulescens. Next base: position 187,660,191 of record CM065801.1, read on the forward strand.
CCGGAAATCGAAATTGCGGGTATTACATTCTACCCTCCGTAAAAGAAGTTTCGTCCTGAAACTTAAAAAAAGTAGGAAGAAGCAATATACCACCAGGAATATTTCAATGAGATACACAAGAATGCGTAACTAACGCCCAATGGAGAAACATTACAAACAACGCAAAGGAATACACGGCTTGAAAACACGCTCCACGACGACCGACACAATGTCGCCGATAGAGTTATAATAAAACCAACAAATGACACGCGTCATCAAGTAGATAATACAACCAAGTTGATTATCCGGACAAACACAAAATACAAAGCACCTATTACAAGGAAACAAGCACAATTGAGAAAACAGAAAATAAACACAAACGATTCACAAGGACAATCACAAACAATTCAGACTACGCCGAAATCCTCAAAAACCACACTAGGCATCTCCGTGTCCTTTCGTAGCAGAGACGCAACCTTGATCCCCAAATCTCTCAGCTACCGTCCTGCAATGCATGGCTCGGTGATCCACCTGGCCACACTCGAAACAGCTGACTAACGGTGAAAGACAATTCTTCGCGGTACGAGATCAGGCAACAACAGTCAGACAACCCCGATCGAACAACAACGATCGAACAACAATGATCGAATGACAACAGTCGAACAATGACTCTGAAGTCCCCACTTCAACTCCAGACATTAAAAGAACTGGTAGAAAGTGAAAGATGTTACTTCCGAACAAGGTTCACAAGAATCGAACCGAACTCGAAAAAGTCACAATGATAAACAGATCGATCTGAAACAAAGTCACAACCAGTTCGAACAATGACAACCGAGACATCAAACAAGTTCAAAAAGTATCGACGAACAAGTGCAAGTCGATAGAATTTTGAAGGAGAAACAGCAGAAGTCAAAAATAGTACGGGAATTACATCCAACCTCTTATAAAAGAAATGTCGTCCCCGCAGCTCACAACAACGGAAACAAGGTAACAACACAAAAAGCAACCGACAAAAAATCTCTCATGGGCCTCTCAGAGTCGATCCTGATATCTGTGCTGAAGCACGAACTCCAAAAGCCTCGGTAGCCGATTCGCAAAACTGAATTATGTGTCCCTCAAGTCCGCACTTGAAACGTGTTACTGACGAGAAGGACAATTTACACGTGCATGCCTCGGCACATCGCGGTTGAAACACCTCGTCTCGGCATACCGAAAATACAAATGCTAGATACAGTGGGGCATAACGTCGCAAAACAACATAGCGGAGATGCCAACTCAGCACAACATAGAATTATAACACATATCATATACAACGATTACCATCGTAAAGTAATACATACACAAACACCACAGCAACGACGGTATCGTTCGGCGACCTCAACGGCCCGAACGATAACCAACACGTAATTACAAACATCATGAAACAATCACACATGTGCACCAACGTACAAACCCAAGCTTAAACAGCTCACATATGTGCGACAACACGCAATTCACTACAAGGCGACAACATTAAATACTACATTACACCTCTCACAGAGGGCTGGCATAATAAATGCGTGGCAAACGACTCAATGCTCGCATCACCAATTCAATCATAACTCGGGGGTTAACACCCTAACGGAAGTGCGAACATCATTTAAATATTACCGGACCGCACACAGGAACAATAGGTTTTAAAAAATGAAAACCACCTTTTGAAAATAATTTTGGAAACACCGATTGATCTTGAGTATCACCCTTAAAAAAAAGTACAAATGTGAAACATCGTTATCGAGACTTTGGAAAACCATTTCGCATTCGATAAAAATGAGGACACTTTCTTTTCGTGAAAAACTTTCGAAAATATTCGACCCTCGGGCCTAAGCAAAAGCGTTTCTAAATCAATGAAAATGTCTCAAAACATTTTGGTCCTCGAGGTAGAAGAATTTTGAAACATATTGTGGCACCATGGAAGTATCACGAGAAAATAATTCATTTTAAAATGTGCGTCTCGAAATTTATTTTCTAAGATACTCAAGATTTTCAAAAATTCAATAGGCCAGAATGCCCGAAACTCACAAAATCCATTATTAAACCGTCATAAAACATTCAAGGCCAAGGTGCCAAAACTCGATTTAGGGACTCGGTTTTACGAATTAGAACTCAGTTTGCAAAATACTGAAAGTCATTTTTTAAAGGACTCACGCAGCGGACAAAATACAGTTCGAAAATACATTAGCAGCGACACCGCTCCTTATATAAATAAAATATTAGAGTCGAATACCCACATATAACGGCATCAAAATCCACAGAAGGATTCAATCACTCAACGATATAATCATACAAGCAGCTCATGTCACACGAGGCACAACATAAAAAAGGGAGACTTACATCCACAGGTCGCACGAAGATGATGATCGCTCCATGATACTAATCACGACCAACCAACTCAGACGACGCGTCGTGACACGACTCAGTCAGCCAAAATCCGATGAGACAAAACTCAACAGACACAACTTGACCCGACAGCCTAGGTTTCCACAACCTAAGCTCTGATACCATTTATGTAACACCCCCAATCCTCTCATGGATATTACATGCCGTAGACCCTTTCCTCAAGGATCTACCAGGCTGGTAAACAACACTGTACATCTCAAAAATGCCTTTAAGGCTAAAAATGACTCAGTATACCGATTTGGTCTTTCAATAAATATATACAACTCAATACATGCCCATACAGGGGTCTAATACACAATGCTCCCGTACAACGGGGAAAATATACTACAGCGAAAATAAAATACAACTGAACCAATACAACAACGTACGGTTCCTAATGTGATTAGTATCGATCATCTTTCATCATCCTTCGTGCCGACCCTACGTTATGCTCCCAAAACCTGAATGCAAAAACAGACATCCCCCCCCGAATACTCAGGGGTTAGCAAAACTCCACTGGTTTGCTAGTGCAAGAACAAAGTGCAAAATATGTGTCATACAATTCACATTCCACGAATAACAATAATCAGGAATCCTCAAAAAACCAAACGTAATGAAAAATACTTCCCGAGGCTAGAGTTTGGGAAAAACATTCCAAAACCGAAAGATCACTAATCAGGGGAAACAATTTATAAAACAGTTTAAAATACCATCGAGAGTTTTAATAGAAAACAATTTAGGATTACCGAATCCTTCTCTTTCCAAAATCAATAAGGGTCACAGGCCAAAGGTTTTGTTTTCACAAATGAAACCAACAACAATACTCAAGGTTAAAACCCACGTCACGCATCCTCGACGGACATAAAATACACACACACTCGTGAAGTTTTACTCGTGAATCCAGGGCTATACCATTGGACTCCCTCCGTGGCCCCATCGAACCCTCTCGAGGTGAGCAAACGCATTCACAAAACATACACGCACAGGCATCACCTAGGACCGGGACGAAACCACAAATCCCACCCGAGGCCTCTAAGGACCCTCCCGAGCTGGCTAGCGAAACAAACTCAAACCACCCATAATTTATCTTGACATCGTACTCGCGAGTACCGATTCTTGGAGCCCTCTCCAGACCTACCCGATTAGATAACCTTATGGTCAAATCATACACACTGGCTGTACTCGCAAGTACACGCCTCCGGAGGCCTCACAGGTCCCTACCCGGTCAAACATCAATCGAACATACCCACAAGTTATCGTGACATCACACTCGCAAGTGACGATTCTCGGAGCCCTCTCCAGACCTACCCGAATTGATAACCTTGTGGTCAAATCATCAATGCATCGAGTTCACAACAACAAGGGTTTTACATTTGCCACAATCACAAACACATCAAATCATGAGTTAATGCAACCCTACACTTAGCAAAACACCACATCAAACCATAACGCACCGAAGAGAGATAATATGTGTATATATATTATCAAAGCATAACGACAACAACAACAACAACAACAACAAGCGAATTCATGGGGTTCACTTAGTCATTAATGGGGCACAATATTCACAAAACACGCGCGTTTTGAAAGTGAGCCCTTAACGAGGCTAAACCGAATCTTTTGAAAGTTTAAATCAAACGATGAAACAAACACATATAGACGATCACTAATTATCATATTCGCAAAACAAGAATTGTATGGACAAGGTACTTGCCTAGGAATCGAAACACAATTATTCCAACGAATGCGGTTCAACCAGGAAGCTTCGAAACGCCTGATGCCATCGAAAAGGAAGGCGACGACGAATGGAAGGGTTCAACACAGTTTCTTCGCAAGAAACTCGACCCTAACATCATATAATTAATAAATCAATGATCATACGGGGAATAATAATCGTAGAACGTCCGAAAACCCCTCTATGACATTCTACCGGACACCTTCAAGGCCTCGATCAAGAACTCGACCAAAACAACGAATCGATACGATCCAACCATGGAATAACAAGGGAAATGATATAATACATCTAAATAATCATCAATCCATCACAATCCTAAGTTAAATCGGATCAAACGGACGAAATCTAACAAAAACCCCAATTTCCTCAAAACTAGATTTCTAATAAATCTAACCTTTATTTGGTAGATCGGAGGAGGTTATGGGATGATTGATCGACGTTAGAAACTCAAGAACTTCGTGGATTGATAGTTGAACAACATCTCTTCATGTTCTCCAAGCCCCAGCCGCGGAAAGGAAATGAGAGGAATGAGAAAAATGGGTGTAAACCCGTCTGTTCGATCATATATATACAGCCCAGCAGCCTGTCGACCACGTACGGCCGTAGCCAATCCGCCTTACGGCCGTAACCGGCCTTCGTTCGGATGCTGCCCAGCGCTTTACGGCCGTACCCGATCACGCCTTACGGCCATAAGCGGCATTCGTCCAGAACCTACCAAGCACCTTACGGCTGTATCCGGCACCTTACAGCCGTAACTCGGCCAGGTGGATCCCTGGCCCAAAACGTGCGGCCGTGACTCGGCCGTGGCCAACTCCGATGGCCGGAACGACCCCGAAACCCGAACCTAAATATGAAACGAAGATACGGTTATGAAGTACTCGCAAAGAAGAATCCAAGCGATAAGAGAACACATGATTCCGACCTCCCGAAGGCTCGAAATTCGACAACGGAAAGTAATTACCCCAAACTTTGGGAAATTACGAAAATGGCCCAAAACGTCTGGAATACACGATACACGATCGAAATACCAAGACAAATCTTGCAACATGAATAATATCATTAAATGAACTTAGGAGAAACTCAAAACAATAGTTTCGGACGAGATTCGCAAGAATCGAACTTAAGCACGGCAAAGCCGCTTAAGAACACGGAACTCAACAAAACGATACCGAAACGAACTCGGACATCAAAAAGGGTAGAATTAAATATTCTCAAAATGACGAAACGGTCATGAGAGAGTCGTCAAAATGGACTTCCACCAAAAAAAAGAAAATTACCGGAAATCGAAATTGCGGGTATTACAGTTGTATTCCGCTGCTAGAGTATTTTGATTGTTTGTTTTTATCTGCTGCGTGAGTATTTTTAAATGGCCTTTTGGTATCTGGTAACTTAGGTTACTTTGGCAATCGTTTTCTAAATCTATTATGTCGGTACGTGTAAGCGATAGTTTAACCTATGTTTTTAAATTGTTGAGTTTTGGCATTTCGGGCCTTGTGGTTTCAAATGAGATTTTACGACGGTTTGATAAATGAGTTTTATAAAGTCTTTGAATGTTTTAAATAGATAATACCGTCATTAGCCTCTTGGACGTTTGTAAATGTTTGCGAAAATTTCCTTCAGGTCGGATCTGGGGGGTGTTACAGAATATGGTATCGGAGCTTAGGTTGAGAAAACCTAGGCATTCAGGTCGAGTTGGATCGTGCTTTTGTCATGTCATTCGAGCTGTCCGTTGACAAGTGTTTGAGCTCTGAGTTTTTGTTGTTCACTCGGGCTTGTGCGTTATGTGATTTACCAGTGTTGTATTGGGGTTGTTATAAACTTTTTCAAATGGTGTTAACGTGTTTCTTCAGATAGAGCCGTGTTGTGTTCTCGAGTTGAACTGAGTTTGCAAAACGTGTGTTTTGAAAATATCGGTGTTGAATATTTTCTAGAGTCGAGACATGTGCCGGTATCACGGGGAATCGTCGGCTTCACGATCTGTAAGTATTTGAATTTTTTTTGAATTGCATTGAGATTTATTGCCGTTCTAAGTTGATATGCTTTGAGATTCAGCAGAATATTATGCGTTACAGAATAAGGTGACAGAGTTGGGACAGGATTGATGATCTTGAGAAGTTATAATTTTGGAAATCAATATGTCGGTTAAATTTTGGAAGCGGAGTTGTGCATTTGGGAGGAATGTTGGGAATGGTTGAGAAGAACATGTAGTCATGTTAATTCATTTTGAGATATATAAAACTGTTTTTGAGCATTTGAAAATGATACTTTTCAAAATGAATGTTTTACGGATGTTTTACGAAAAATGATTTTTGGGCCGAGACCCAATCGATTTTGAAATAATTTTATAACTTAGGACTTGGGGTCCGAAAAAAGGTTTCCTACTTTTAAACTTCTTGTAATGCGGAACGAGATACGGGCTGAGACCCTAATGTTTCAAAAGGCTTTACTGTTTTCCTTAAAACTCCCGAGATTTGTAAAACACTTTATCAATCGTGTATCTACTTTATCACTACCTTCCGGGGTTTTGATTTATTGGTTCAAATGAAACCTCTCGGGAAGTCTTTCGCTGTGTTTGAGTTGTTGGTCATTCAATATTTTGTCATAGCATATTAGAGGTGATCCAGGATGGATTAAAGGTTGACGTTGCGAATCATATGTGGAAAAGGAGTTTTTAGTCGGAGTTTATATATTGAGATTTTGGAAGTCTATCATGTGGTTTTCTGATTGAATGTCAGTGGATTTGGTAACAAGTCGAACTGGTATACAAGAGTATGGATGTGGTCAATCATTTGCATAGTTTTCATTTTAACTTCGAAATCATGTGGATTCGAAGGAAACTGTTATCGAATACTTGGCATTAACGAGCCAGTTTAATTTTTCAAAAATTGATTCAATGGTCTTACCAAAATTTCTGTTTTGAGCTTTGAAAATTTTGAAAGGACTTTAAAAAATTTGTCTTCTTGACAAGACTATATGATTTCAAACTGGTTTTGACAATATGATTGATATACATATGAATTTAGTGCATAATGCATATCATGGTGAAGTTATGAGTGTGACTCACAAACTGGATAATACATCAGTATGGAACTATGAATAGAGATTCGAACTTCAGTATGACAGTTTGGTTATCCAGGGATGATCGGTTGAATTATCGGATAAAGAATATGCTGCGTGTTGTAAGATTCATGCACAGGATGTAATTTTGGAACTTTGGATTTTGTAAAACTGGGACATATGTGCTATGTGATTCCATTGGTACGGTAGTAGCGCAATTTTACCATAGTTATCTTTGAATGATTTCTTTGTTAGTGTAAATTTGGGGATGGTGACCCCATGCTGGTTGTTTTGGATATTAAATGGTCGTTCCCACTCCTTTTATGAATTGGTATGTTCGTCGATTTGTGATTGGTTGTATGCCGGGGGGAATGTTCACCAGTCGGTTGTGTTTCGTTGAGATTCACTGTATGTGATTTGTTTAGTGTTTTGAGAATTTTGTTCTTTCGCATATCGGTTTCTGCGGTTCTATGTTGATCATGTTGGAGCTTACCGTGTGAGGGTATTCCCGATTATCGTTGATCGTCGTTGGTAATATTGGAGTTTATCATGTTGATGATATTCTCGGTTGCATTTTGACCTTTGGATTGGTCGTATTGAAGTTTATCATGTCGATGATATTCTCAATTAATTTATTGATTGATCATTGTTAATGATCGTATGAGCATTCAAATTTTATGTTGATGTTCCGGGATTTGTGTCATTGTTTTTGGCAGTTGTTTCTCAGTGTATCGCATATTATTGAAGTCACTTGCTAGTATCTCAGGAGATCGTTGACCTGCGTATTTGTAAGTATGCTCTTATGGTTATTCGGTAATAATGATGATTGATCGTTGTCGTGATGGTTTTGGGATATTTTGGTTGAATGGTATGTTTGTTTGTTTTTATGACGGATTGCAAGTTTTGAGAACGAAACTTATTTTAAGTGGTGTAGTATGTAATATCCGGAATTTCTATTACTATTGTTTAATGTTATTTTATCCGAGTTATGTTGTACAACGTGGAATCTGTACAGTATGGATAAAATAATTGTAGAACTGAGAGATCTATATTGGTATAATTGTCGTACTTGGTCGACAAAAGATATAGTGCGTCATGTATACGTGTCTAGTATGTTGAGACGACGAGCAAGATCAGTGTAAAAGGCTGAGTATAACCTTATTAGCGCACGCTAATAGTTAAACTTAGCGCACGTTACCATGCAGGGTTAGCGCACGCTAAAGGTAAAATTATAGCGCACGCTAATGCAGTCAGATCGGAAGGAATCAGTGTGTGGACCAGGCCACTTTCGGCGCACGTTCTGATAAGTCAACGAATGTTTGTAATGTAGTACTAGTGCACGCTAAACCCTAAAGGTTAGCGCACGCTAATGGTATATTGGACAAAAAGGAATCTTATCCTCGTCAGCACTTTCGGCATGTGGGTCACGAGCATCTTCGTGGTAAGGTGTAGACTGTAGCAAGTCAACAGATATTAGCGCACGCTAAATGAAAGTACTTGCGTATGCTAAACAAGTTACGTACGCTAATGCATGGGCATTACGTACGTAAGCACATGTACGAAGCCAGACTGTAGCCTCTGGAGTGCGATAGCGCACGCTAACAAAAGTCAGTTAGCGCACGCTAAGGCTGTTGTGCACGTTAAATATGAGATGTTAGTGCACGCTAGTAATGTATATTATATAAGGGGATAAATGGGTGTTATGAAGCATTTCGTCCATTTCTTTCCTTTCACTCAATAGAGAGAGTTTTGGGAGGTACTTGAGGTCCAGAAACACTCCGAGATGATGATCTTTATCAAGATTAAGATAGAGAGCATGGATTAAAGCCTTATTCTTCAAGTTATTCATGGTTCTTGGAATGAAGTTCAAGTGTTCTTCTTATTGGTTTGTCTAATCCAGGTAATTTTCGTATCCCTTTGATAGTAGTTCGTTTTTAAGGACGATTACTTATGAGAGAACATGTTGGATAAACATGTGGTTATTTTTATGAGACCTAATGGGATTATGATGAGAGTTTCGGATGTTATTTAAGATTCTTCAAGTTAATGGTGATTCGTTTAACTAGATGAGGTTGAATCATAGATTTCTGAATCATGATAATTTCAGTGGTCGATTTAGATGTGTTAAATCATGATATGAGGTTTAATTCCGGCTTGAGTATGATATGATCCTTGTTATCGAGTTGGTTTGATTGTTGATGTTGTTATTGATATAGAGACATTGATATGATCCTTGTGATAGTTATGGTGTTGTTTATCTTCAAGAGATATGGAGATTTATGTCTCCCTTTATTTCAGATTTTGAGGTTAAGATGATATAAGGATATATAATGGTTTTGATTATAAATATGGATAAGATGATTAAAACCAACATTACATTGATTTTAGTTTCGTATGTTCTTGATAAAATGTGGATCATGATGATGAGATTGAATTTGGAAAAGTTATCATTAATCTTGGAGTATGATTTCCTTTTCATTCGGATTCATAGTCACAAGGTGTTAGTCGATGATTGGAACGCATGCCACTGTACAGCATTAGCGCACGCTAAGCTTACTGTCTAGCGCGCGCTAACGGGAGCAACTTAGCGCACGCTACGTTAAGTGATTAACGTGCGCTAAGAAGGCAGAAAGTGCAGTATTTTCGTGTTGTGGTTCTGAATTCGTGATCGTTTAAATTAGTTTGACCAGACTTGTGGTTAACCGAGATATTGTTGAGACGTTGGGTTTGTGAATTGGTTTTATCGATTGTTGATTGTTATCGAACGTGTTGTTTATCGAATTACTGTAATAGGTTGAGAATATTGATGGTGATTATAACCATGTGGACGATCGAGTTCAAGGATGTTCGTGAATTGCATTTATCAGGACCGAGGAACTTGTAGATGATGGCAATGGATTTGGTAACAACTTCCTCGTCGTTGTATCGGTATCGAGGTAATTTATTACTTGCTCAGTTTATAGTATTTAATGAATGGTTTCCGTTTCATTCGGGTATAATTCGTATAGCAATGTTTATAATCGTAATCACAGGAGATTTGAGATTTTAAACCGTATTCGAGTTTTGGGAATCTAAATCATAATGTATATGATTTACTTTTGTTATTGGTGTACTTGTATATCGAGGATATATTGTGATAAAGATGAAGATATGAATTATCTGCAATTCGTGATACTTTGGACCATCGAGTATTGAGGATAATGGTTCGTGATGGTTTAGACATTGAGATCATTCTCGAAGGACTCGGGGCAAGTACTCCAATCATTTTTATCACTTGTGTTGATCATGTCGTGATACATTCGTGTATCGTTGTTGTCATGCATTTGTGCATTGTTGTTGTCGTGTATTGTGTACTGTTGTTTTGTGCAGTTGTGCATTGTTGTCATATGTCCACCTCGTGTTGGTCCGACAGGATCATCGGGGGATCTATGCTAGCGTGTGCTGGATCATCGGACGGGTTTTCCACCTCGGGTTGGTCTGAAGAGATCATAGGGGGATCTATGCAGTGACCGCTAGATCTTCGGATTGCCATGTATTGTTGTTGTGCATATGTATATTATGGGTTTGCCATAAGTATACATTGTCGTTATTGTTGTGATCATATTGACGTTGTCATATGAGCATGCATTTGTAGGTCTTGTGTTAGGACCATGTCCGTATGTTGTGTTGATCTGATCTCGGATTAGACTGGCGTGATGGTAATGGTATTTCGTATCTTGAGGTATGTTCCGTATTTCCTTGGTACTTGTCTTTGATGGACAATCGATTATCGTATTAGAATTGTCGACGTTATCCGATGGATTGAATTGGCCAGAGTTGGTATAATTTCCGTATCGCGAGTTATGATAATGTTTTGAGAACCTTGGGTATTGTTGAGATACAGTACAGATATTTCGGTATTATCTTATTGTGTTGTTAAGGATACGAATCGTGAATTTTCGTAAAGTTACGATGGTAAGATTACATTGGTCATATTCTTACTTAGTATCTCCATTGATATGTAATTATTGACGTGATGTGATGGTTATCATTGTTGGATATTATGGCTGACCCCGTCTTGGGCTTTCTTTTTAGGTTCTTGGATTATCAAGCTTGTAGCGGTCGTGAAGAGATGAGCTTCCCGGAGGATACTGGCTAGGACATGTATTTGTGTATTGAGCTTCTGATCAGTTGTTGTATTCCGCTGCTAGAGTATTTTAATTGTTTGTCTTTATCCGCTGCGTGAGTATTTTTAAATGGCCTTTTGGTATCTGGTAACTTTGGTTACTTTGGCAATCATTTTCTAAATCTATTCTTTCGGTACGTGTAAGCGATAGCTTAACGTATGTTTTTAAACTGTTGAGTTTTGGCATTTCGGGTCTTGTGGTTTCAAATGAGATTTTACGACGGTTTTGATAAATGATTTTTATAAAGTCTTCGAATGTTTTAAATAGATAATACCGTCTTTAGCCTCTTGGACGTTTGTAAATGTTTGTGAAAATTTCCTTCAGCCTTGTGGGTTCCATCTCAGGGCCCACGGTGCTGTAATATTCCCGGTCGGATCTGGGGGTGTTACATCTGCCACCTCGATTTTTCCTCGACGAGGTAAAACGATTTGCTTTCCCTTGTTTTTCAGTGTATTCTATCTATTTGAAACTTGTAAAAATCTGAACTGCACTAAACAAGACCCATTGGACCGATTTCCAAATTCCAGAACATAAATCACAATCTGTACCCAACCCGTATCAATGAAGTCATATTTGATTCGGGCCAACCTATTAACATGCACCTTTGCCTAATCAGTCATCTTCGAGCCCAACTCGCTGTCACCAGCCCATAGCGGCCACGCCGCTCGGCTCTCCCTTCACGATTAGTGGCGTGTGTGGGTGCAAATTCAGAGATATTGTGAGAGCTTGCAGAGTGTATTGTGGCGATTTCTTTCCAAATTGTGTGTTTGTGCATGAGTTTATTTTTCTTCCTTGCGGTCGAAGTGTGTGTGTGTGTGTGTGTGTAAGTATACTCAGTGAATAATAGAGGCGAATTTTCTCTGTGTATTTTCTTTCAGTCCCGTGAGTGTGTGTATCATCGAGTTGTTGGTGGAGATCTGTGTGTGTTTTTGTAGAGGAGCTTCATGAGAGAGTGTTATCGAGGGAGAGAGAGAGATCGGGAGAGATAGAAGTGCAGACGGGTCGGCCGAGAATCTAGGGCAAGGCTTTTATAGACCTAAACTTTCCCCTATTATCAATTCACCCCCTCCTTTTAGAAACTCTTCAGACTTTACCCCAGCCTATTTATAATTATTCCAATTTCAGTCCTTGCGTTTTCTCAATTCTTTTAATTCGATCCCCAGTCAGTTTCTATTATTTTAATCAGATCCCTTGTACTGTAGATTTAAATTATAAACTCAATAATTTATATTAATTCTGGACACTATATTAATATTAAAATTTAATTGTTATTTTAGGAGATGATGACTTGGAGCCTAGGGTTTGAAATGCATTCGCATCTCAAATTTTCAAGGATCATCATCGTATTTCGAGGTGGGGATTTTAGGCTTGTTTTATTTATTTCATGATGTTACCTATATATATGCTTGTTTCTTGCCAAATATTTATATGCTCAAAGTTTGCCTATTATTTACGTTGTAGCCTCCAATGAGTAGTAGGCATAATGTGCTCAAAGTTTGCATATTATTTACGATGTAGCCTCCAATGAGTAGTAGGCATAATGTGCTCAAAGTTTGCATGTTAATTACGTTTTGTTGGAATGTCTGTCTTTAGAAGCTTGCGGGGCGGAAAATAAAATACAACTGGAAAAACAAATTACAACTCGAAATCTAGAAATTATAGGACCCAACGAAGAAGAAAATTACAGAATTCGAAACAGAACGCGTGTGCGCGCGTGTGGGCTTTAAGCCCGTACACATGTGCCATTAATTATTACATGCATAAAGGTAACTCCTTATATACTAGATTAATGATGGTTCATTATTCAACGTGGGATTCCATCCCTTATTAATTCATAATTAAGTGACAAACTTTAATTCACTATTTCTTACTCACCGGGAATCGGTTTAGAGAAAGTGAATATACCACGATCATCTACTCGGAACGTAGATCAATCTTATGACATTTAATTTTACAAAAAAATTAAAATCATTAACGATTCCAACACGTTGTAGCCTCTAATGAGTAGTAGGCAGTATGCACAAAGTTTTCATATTAATGGCCCTCAGGCAATCACTAGGTTCAGTCATGTCATATCTACTTGGCAACATGTATGTATTTAAATTTAACAGAGCGTTTCCTCCTCACTGAGCGAGTTGAAAGCTCACCCCATTATTTAAACCTTTCAGGTTGAGGAGTCTGGCGTGGCGGGCAAAGGCGTGGCGTGATAATAATATTTATCAGCTTTTTATTTATTCCGTTCATTTAAAATTTTAAACTTTGGCTCCAACGTCATGGTTGGATATTATGGATATTTTGAAATGTTGAGAACTTATTTTATAGTTACTTGCGAAATAGTCGACTTTGTTTTAATTTCTGCTGCAATTATTCAAGTATTTTTTTAAGGATATTTAATCTCTTGAAATTATTTGAAATGACATTTTGGAAAGTGGTCGCTACAATAAATCTAATAAGAAACATCCATTTTACAACATGATACTAAGAGGATATATGCTAAATGTAGTGATCCTACGTGTAACTGGTTGATCCACACCCTAGTTAGAAGGAATGAAAAGACAACAAAAATTTCTTTGCTGCAGAAGTTTTGGAGAAGAAGAGCATAACTCTGCTACCTCCAAACTGAAACAAGTATGTTTTTTATTTAGTTGTAAGTTAATACTAGTGTTCTTTTTGTATAGTTTTCATTTATATGAATTTTATGTTGATATACAGACTGTTATAAGAGGAAGTACTTCAAAGAAGACTGTTGGTAGCGGAACTACCAAAAAGAAGGAATTGGAAGTGGAACTACTTTAAAGAAGGCTGACGGAAGTGAAACTACCAAAAAGAAGGTTGTTTGATGTGCAACTACTTCAAAGAAGGCTGTTGGAAGTAGATCTCAACATCTTTAGTCGCTTTCGTCCACCAGAATTTCTTCTTTAGATCTCGACATCTTAGCTCTCATGGCTATCGATCTTTTCTTCGGTTTCGGTTTGGCATTCCGAGATTTAAGTACTATCTCATAGTTGATAAAAGAACCAACGAGAGCATTAAAATCAAGATTATTTAAATCTTTAGATTCCATTATTGCCGTCACCGTACCGTCCCATTCTCGAGGTAGTGATCGGAGAATTTTCTTTACTTTCTCACTACTCGAAAGTGGTTTTCCAAAGCATGCTAATCCATTTGTGATGACCGAAAATCGGTCGAGCATAATAGTGATGGATTCGTCTTCCTTCATTTGGAATAATTCATACTCGTGAAGGAGCATGTTTATTTTCGTCTCCTTGACTTGAGACGTACCTTCGTGTGTTACCTCAAGCCTTTTCCAAATTTCTTTGGCACTATCACACGATGATATCCGGTTGTGTTCTTCTAGATTTGAGGCACAATGTAGAAGTTGAGTTGCCTTACAATTGTAATGGTCATTTTTCTAATGGGAATCATCATAGTCTTCGAAAAGCGTACCGTTGGAATTCATTGAAATTTTCAGACCAAGACAAATCACCTTCCAAAGCTCGATGTCATACGCTCAGATGAATATCGACATCTTCTTCTTCCAAGTCATGAAGTTTGAACCATCAAAAAATAAGGGTCGGTTAAGAGCAAGGCCTTCGACTGGAGCAATTTGGAACGCCATTTGGATCTTCTCCTCGGATGTTAAGCTATGTATTGGAGGTACTGCTCTGATACTAATTGTTGAAGCAAAATCGGTATTAGCGCCGTTTGTGCAGAAGCGTAAATATAAAGTGCGGAAATTAAACGACACACGGATTTATAGAGGTTCAGCCAAACGTGCCTACATCCTCTCTTGTTGTATCTTTTTCTAGAGGATGAAGATCAAAAACCTCTGCACCTCTCTTCTATCGGTCAAGAGATTACAGTTACAAGCTCGTCTTCTATCGGTCCGAGTAAAACCGTTCTCTTACTTGTATTTTTGTCAGTCCAAGTTAAACCATTTTTCCTTTGTATTGGACAAGGAATCAACCACTCTAGCTTTCTATCGGTACTAGATAAACCTCACTAAGATAGCGATTGCGATTCTAATAATTCCGGATCCTTGATCCTAATAACACCGAATCTAATAGTATCTTTTCTTTTACCTCTCGTGTATGTGTTGAATGTATAAACACTCAAACTAACAATATAAGCTCAATATCACAACAACAATGTAATGTATATGAATATAAGATCAATGTCTTGATTACTTGAAGTTGTTGTATGGTTTGATACCAAGGATGTGGTATTTATAGCCTTCTTCATCAAACTAGTCGTTGCTGACTTTTGACTTGCTAGCGTACGCTAGCTCTTCCTCTTAGAGTGCGCTATCGCGCATTTTTGCCTTAGCGTACGTTATGTACTGCATGTTACGTACGTTAATGAATTCCAGTTTCAGTCCAGTGGCTTCTGTCCTTCACAGTTAGCGTGCGCTAACACTTTCTTGTAGCGTGCGCTAATCATGCATCATTGCATGCGTCATATGTCCGTTTATACTTTTTTACTTGCATCGGATTCTTCCCAACGGATTCATTGACTTGATTCAAACTGATATTTAGCATGCGCTAAATATCATCTCTTGCGTGCGCCAAGCTTACTTCACTGCATACGTCATTCTGTGTTTGAATCTCTTCACAACGGTAATATGGCCTCGATAGCGTGCGTTAATTATTATGTGTAGCGTGCGCTATCTTCCTCAGATCACTTCACTTCAGGTTACTTCGAACTCGCCTGATCTGCAGAGATGTCCCGTTAACGTGCGCTAACACTTGAGTCTTAGCATGCGCTAAGCATGTATTTTGTCCAGCTTTTTGCGTCTTCGTCTGCTTCGTTGTTTTGCTTCGCCTCTTTGTTGTTTTGCTTTGTTTAGCAACTTAATCATCAAAACACTATTTATGAATATGTGGAAAATATTCCAACAATGATAACACCACACGAATTACCAATCACCAAACGGGATTCAACTCGGAATCCTCGAGCACCTATAATCCTCCGGAAGAAACAACAAAAACATAATTACGACGAGGATCAAGACCAAAAACAATGGAGATCACAATAAACAATCGAAGAAAAACTCATTCGAACATTTGATCGAACATCAAATGTACATTACACCTCAAGAACACCAAAATTATCCTTCGGGTTGAAACGAACCAAAGATATGTGTATACAATCCATAAAACATGTTTAATAACAACATCTTACACCAATCGTTTTATCAAAATCGGATGGAAAACGAAATCAAGAACAAAACTCCAAAAAAAGTCAACTCCAGAGAATCAAGAAAATACCTCAGATTAATGACGAAGAACACGAATTGATGTTGTTAATCCACACCAAAAACTTGAGGAGGATGATATCTCTAAGACAAATCGCCCAAAATCGCCCAAACAATCGCGCAAAACGAGAGGAAGAAGAAGAGAGGAGAGGAAATGAAGCCCTCTCCCAAAATCCCGCTGAAATAGGGCTAATCTGACTCGCGTGCCGCGGCCCGGACTGAGTGTGCCGCGGCCCGCGGCCAAAGTGCAGCGGCGGCTTAGTGCAGCCCGGCGGCCAGAGGGCCGCGGCCCATGCGGCCAGCGCCGAGCTCACTGTGTGGTCTTAGCTATTTCGACCATAACTCCTTCGTCCGGACTCCGATTGACTCACCATTTGAACCATTGGAAAGGTAACTTGATGCTCTATAATACTAAAAATATTCAGAACGTTTTGAGTTTCCAAGAATTGATGGTGATTTTACAAAGTCGAACCCATACGTGGAAAAGTCGCTTAAGAACACGGAACTCAACAAAACGACACCGAGACGAACTCGGATAACAAAAAAGTGTAGAATTAATCATTCTCGGAATGACGAAACGTTCACAATGGATCGCTAAGATGGGCTTCCACCAAAAAAAAAAAAATTACCGAAAATCGAAATTGCGAATATTACATCTGCAAAATCCTTATTATCTCTTGAAGTTCATGAACCTCGGTCTCAATATTTCTACTCTTCAACTTGTGTTCATTCAACTTTCTCAATAATCCAGGAATAATTTATTTGGCTCTATCACATATGGTACATGAAACCAGGAAAAATATTTGCAGTGGCCATCACTCTAACATAGTAACTAAATCCACCATAATCAATAAATTTATGACTTTATCAAATAAATAAAAATTATTTTATTTCATTTTAAAAAAAAAATATCTTACTGATACTTCCCACACCCAATAAACCTTCAACCAACATGGTCATCCTTCCAAAAAGTTACAGTCACTGCAACACGACTACAGTCACACACGGTATTAATATTAATATTTATATGTAAAATTTTTCAATATTAATATTAATACTGAAATTAATATTTTTAGAATATGTAAAATATGTAAATACGTAATATTTTTAATATTTTTTTAATATTAATATTAATATTAATATTTAATATTTATTTTTAATATTAATATTAATATTAATATTTAATATTTATTTTTAATATTAATATTAATATTAATATTTAATATTTATTTTTAATATTAATATTTCTCAATATATTTTTAATATTAATATTAATATTTAATATTTTTAATATTATTTATACATAAAATTTTTCAATAATTAATATTTTTAAAATACGTAAAATACATAAAATACGTAAATACGTAATATTTTTAATATTTTTAATATTAATATTAAATTAAATATTAATATTTAATATTTTAAATATTATTTTATATGTAAAATTTCTCAATAATTAATATTTTTGAAAATACGTAAAATACGTAAACATGTAATATTTTTAATATTAATATTAATATTAATATTTAATATTTAATATTTTTAATATTAATATTTCTCAATAAGTTTAATATTAATATTAATATTTACTATTTTTACATATAAATTATAATAAAATTATTTTTTCCGGCAACAATCACAACACCATTTTTGCTTCTTCCGGTCATTATGTTTAATGAGGGTATATTTGTTATTTGTAAATTTTGGGATGGAATGGATCAATTCCATCCATTTGAGAAAGAATGATCAAATCCTTATTTGAAGGAATGTTGAGATTTCAATTCCATTTCTTAAGTAGCCAAACATCACAATGAAATTCGATCAATGGAATCGACCACTTCAATTTCGCCCAATTCCGTCGGAATCCGACAAACCAAACGCCCCCTAATATTTACATTTCGGTTGAGACAAAACAGCCTTCATTTATTAGGATAATTACAAAAACTAGGTTTAGTAAGATTACGAAAAAAAGATAGCTAATCATCTTTTAGAATTACGAATACCTCCCTGAGATTTTTAATTACTCAAACGAACGCGTTTCTTGAGGTGGAATTTTTGTAGGACACAAAAAAATATTATTGACAACCAGGGCTTTTGGGTAATTTCTCCTGAATTATTCCATGAATCGGTAAATTTTACCCCGCACCTCAGAAATACCTAGATATATCTAGCAAGATGTTCGTATATTTAGAGTGCTGTAGTATATATGAAGTTTTGAATGTAATCAAGTGTGGGACAAGTAGTGTAAGTATGATAAGTATATATATATATATATATATATATATATATATATATATATATAAAACAAGGTGAGCACATTATTAAATGTTCTTGGGTCGTGGAATACAAGTCCGCAATAATTCAGAGCTAGGAGAATCGACATAGTTCAACACATAAACACATTTCTATCAAATGATTAACATAGAAATCCTCTCTAACTCGAGTCTAGAAAATAAACAATCGTGTGGCTCTTTATATATAATAATGGTTCTTCTTCTCTTTTAGATCGTTATTATGTATATCCCAAAAACAGGAAAACCACCTAATGCAGTACAGAAAAACAGTGGCCATTAGAGCGTGTGCACTCACATACTCTCTCTGTCCCTTATTTATAAGTGTTTCTACACTTTTTAAGGCACGGGATTTAATAAAATGTTAGGTAAGTATGTAGAAGAAAAAAAGACCAACGAACACAAGGGATAAGTGGTTGGTGTTTCCATAAATAGAAGTAGAACACTTTTGAGGGACGGACTAAAATGACAAAATAGTAACACTTATAAGGAATAAAGAGAGTACATATATATATATATGTCTATATACACACTCGGTTCATCTTATTTGAATAGTTTACTTTGACTAAGGAATATTTTTTTATTTTTGGTCATTTTAAATAAATTTTAGATAGATATTAAGATTTTATTTTGATAGTATACTCTTATATATTGGGACAAAATCATGTTTCGAAAGTAAACTTTTAAGTGGAACATAAGGAGTGAGTATATAAAGAAAAGAAATGTAAGGCAAATTGATGTAACACAAAATGTCATTTTAAAACAAGAAAAAATCTCTGGAATGAGATTCAATTCCGGGAATATCCGTGTGTGTGTATATATATATATATATAATTAGTTAACACTTTTTATATTGATGAAAAAAAACAGAGGAGCAAAGAAATGTGTAAGCGAGAAATGAAAGTATAATCAAAGTAGAGGAGCTACAACACACCTCTTCATAACCCCACAAAGCAGCCATCTCTCCCATTCCTAATGTCGGACTATTTTTCTTGAGAGGAATATTATTGTCATCTTTGGGTGAAAAAGGATTTTGAGAATGACAGAGAGTCTGAAGCTTATACATGCATACAATGGTGAAGGAAGGGTAAAAAATAAATAATATCAGTAAGCTTTGCTAAATGAAGTACTACTATATATAAATAAACAACACTAAATCAATTAAACAGACAAATGGAATCTATAAAACCTTCCAACATATAAATCTAACTTCCTTCCACTAATAATAATAATAATAATAATAATAATAATAATAATAGGAGTAAATGTCCTTTTTTTTTAAATTTAGGGTACGAAATTGCACTATTTAAGGAGCTTGTCCTCTATTGTCTACCTATTACCTTACATACCATACACTAAAAAGTAAATGTCAATGGTTACTTTTCCTTAAATATTCTCTAAATATTGCGTTTTTCTACTAATAATTAACTCTACTGTGTGAATAGAAATGCTTATATAGTTAGATTTACGCAGTTTTGTTAGTTTTAAAAAAGGTAAGGGTGCAGTAGTGAACAGATCAGCTAGGGTGCAATTGAATTTCTGCTCATAATTTACCTCTAATTTCCTTCCCTTCCCTTCCCTTCCCTCCAATATACTCTTTTAAGATTTCCATTTCAATTTGAAATACGAACCATTAGAAGGTTTTCATTTCCTACTCTTGCATAACCAAGTCAAACAATTGCAATCGTATTACTAAGCATTCACCGCTCATTTATCATCAATATATTTTACATTTTAATCTTCACTACCCAGTCATCAATACTACTCACACAATTTATAAATATATTAAATTCAATCATTTACTTAAGCACTTTTGAATGTACCTCAAATGTAAAGTTTTCGACGGGATAGAAAGAGTATTATTATTATATTTATTATTATTGTTGATATTATTATTGTTATTGTCATTATTATTATTGACCTAAATCATATTAGTATTGTGGAAGTTTTAGTCAGGTTTTTACTTTAAAATCTATCAAGTTTTAGTTTTTTTAGCCTAATGTGTTCTTTTATTAGTTTGAATTTCATAGTATTCATATATTTTATTTGACTATTTTTTTTTATTTGCACATATATAGAATTTTGTTAGATTCATTCTGATATATACATATGTATGTATATATATAATATATGTATATATGATCTGGATCAAGAGTGAACTTTGTCCTGGTATGAGAACTAGGAACTATTTTTATTCATTGGATCAAGGAGGGTCCAGATATTGCCACATCATCACTTGTAAATGGCGTGCGAATATTATTAATTAAGAAGAAGAGTAATTTTCACTACTACAAAAATGGCCTTTAACAGCGCCATGTTAACAGCGGTTGTTCAAAAACCGCTGTTAAAATGACGCGGTGGCATACCTGTAAATATTGTGTAATAAATTAACAGCAATTCTTTAAAAAACCGCTGTTAAACTGCACATTTAACAGCGGTTATAAAAAACCGCTGTTAAAAGATCAGTTAACAGTGGTTATTAAATAACCGCTGTTAAAAAACACACATACACACACACACTTAACAGTGGTTGTTACAAACAACCGCTGTTAAACTGCACATTTTATAACACCCCCAATCCATTCAGGGATATTACACGCCGTAGACCCTTTCTTCAAGGATCTACCAGGCTGGTAACTAAAATCAAACATCTCAATATCGCCTTAAAGGCTAAAACGACTCAGTAGACCGATTTCGTCTTTCAATTAATACATACAACTCAATCTCAATACATGCCCACGCAGGGGTCAAAACACAACACATTCCCGTACAACAGGGAAAATACTACAACAGAAATAAAGTACTACCAAACTAATACGACATCGTATGGATCCTCATGTTATTAGTATCGATCATCTTTCATCATTCTTCATGCCGACCCTGTGTTATGCTCCCCAAAACCTGAATGCAATACAGACATCTACCCCCGATTACTCGGGGGTTAGCAAAATTCCACTATTTTGCTAGTGCAAGTACAAAGTGCAAATACGAGTCATACAAATCATATTCCAAGAAAAATAATAATCAGGAATCCTCAAAGATTCAAACATAACGAAAAATACTTCCCCAGGCAAGAGTTTGAGTAAAACTTTCCAAATTCGAAAGATCACAAGTCACGAGAATAGTTTGTAAAATGGTTTAAAATGCCCGCGGGATTATAACGGAAAATAATTTAGGATTATTAAATCCTTCTCTTTCCAAAACCAACAGGAAGTCACAGCCCAAAGATTTTCTTTCTCAAAAAAAAACCAACAACAATTTACAGGGTTCAAAACCCACTTCACGTGTCCTCGACGGATATAAAGTCAACAAACATACCACCCAAGATACGAAATCTCGGTGACACATCCAAGGTACTCGACCTGGAAAAATACGTCCAAAAAATCATATACTACATAACACCGTGAACACATGCCACGTCATCTCATGGTTGGATCAATCGCTTGTTGTATCCTGACCACATGATCACAAGTCATGTGTCACCGTAGGTTTTCTCATACCACCGTGATCACTTGCCACGTCATCTCACGGTTGGATCAATCACTTGTTGTCTCCTAACCACATGATCATAAGCCATGTGTCATCGTAGGTATTTTGAGGCTCTCACGGTTGGATCAATAACTTGTTGCATCTTAACCACATGATCACATGCCATGTGTCACCGTAGACCCCGCCCATATTCACACATTCACACGCATAACACAGTACGCCAAGGATATCCAAACAATTCACCCAAAAGGCAACAAACACATAGTACGACCCAATGGTCAAATCACAATGCACCGAAATGAGATAATATATGTATATATATATTATCAAAGCACAACAACAACGCCAAGCGTATTCATAGGGTTCACTAAACCATTCACAAAACACACCATTCACAAAATACACGCATTTTGAAAGTGAGCCCTTAACGAGGCTAAATCGAATCTTTTGAAAGTTCATTTCAAATAACCAAACAACATATCAAGACGACCACCAATCATCATATTCATAAAACAAGAATGTATGAACAAGGTACTTGCCTCGAATAACCACAAACGTGAAGAATCGACCGAAGTATGATGGCACGAACCGACTATGAACCCGCCGCATCCGCCGAACGCTAACCTGTGATAATAAACTACGAACGACAACAACAACAATGAAAATGAATTTCATAGTACGACCCAAAGCTGCTGAATTAAAGGAACAAACGACGAAAGTTCAAGGGTTTCCCCCAAAAGGGCCAAGAACACTAATCGACCCGACAAAAATATGAAAACGGAATTCCAAACCGAAATATGGATATACAATCCATAGGATATGTTTAACAACATTATTTAACAACAATCAGTTTATCAAAATCGGATGGAAACGAAATCAAGAACAAAACTCTCAAAAAGTCAACTATAGGGAATCAAGAAAAATACCTTGATTTGGCAAAGAACAATGGATTAGATGATGTTATAATCACCTATGATACTCCAAAACACCTTTGGATTGAGCAAAATTGGCCATCGCGAACCCTAGTCGCCCTTGACTTACTCCCGCGGAGAGAAGAGGAAATGAGGGTGAAAATGAGAACATTGACTGCGGTCCAGCTTATATACTGGGCAGCTTAGCGTGCGCTAATCCTACTTGATTAGCGTGCGCTATCGAAGCATCAGAACAAACATTCTGCCAAAATGTACAGTTAGCGTGCGCTAACCACAATAGTTTAGCGTGCGCTAACGAGACCTCCAGACCCAGTCCAGTAGCTTCTGGACTGCCTCGAACTACCAGTTAGCGTGCACTACCAAAACCGTAGCGTGCGCTAACTACAACACCTTAGCGTGCGCTAGCCACCTGAATGTAGCGTGCGCTAATGGGCCTGAATCCAACTACTGACCATTGACCCTACTGCTCGATAGCGTGCACTAGGAGATCCCTTAGGCTATGTTTATCGGAGCCCGTTTGGGCTGTGGTCTCATGCCACGTATGAAATAAAAAAAAATTGAAAAATAAAAGAAGGAGACCACAGCAGCATCGACCACATATCAACAACTTTTGTGTGGTCTCTATCCACATGGCACAATTTGATTGGTCCGTCGGGTTTTAATTAATATTAATCTTAAATGTTAAATAAATTTTATATTTAAAAAAACACCAAAAAATTTCTTTTTTCATTCTCTATAAATAGACACCAATTTTCACATACTTATTCACTCAACACAATTCTCTCATATTTCACTACATATAATAACATATTTTCTTTTCAAACATTTCATTTTAATTCCATGGGTCCCTATCAAAATTTCTTATTTTTCTTATTTTTCTCAAAAAATTTACTATTATTTTATTTTAATTTAATGCAATTAAAATTACGATAATTAAAAATAATTATATATAATGTTGTGGTTAGGTGGTTGGATTGGTCATTGATAAATCATAAAAAATAAGAGTGGTTGGGTTGGAAGAATAAGTGTGATGTGGAAGAGAGAGAAATGAAATAAATATTGAAAAGGTTAGATAGTTGGGTGGTCACTGTGGTCACTGATAAACATAGCCTTAGCGTGCGCTAATGCACCCAGAATTACAGCAGTAGTGCTCTCAAAGCTGGTTACAACAACGGAGTCCTCCGATCGAAATACCAACTTCAAGATACGCACGGAAAGCTCCAGAATAAGATCATACTAAGAGCTTGAGCTACAATCAAGCTCACACGTGACCATGAAAAGGGTCAAGACAACAAATACGAATGCGGATACCCACAACTTTGGGAAATTACAAAATGGCTCAAAACGCCCGAAAATCACGATACGTTATCGAATAACCAAACCGAAATTCACAACACGTCTAACAAAGTTAAACGGACTTAGGGAAACTCGAAACAACAGTTTCGAACGAGAATCGCAAGAATCGAACTCAAGCGCGGAAAAGTCGTTAAAAAGTACGGAACTCAACAAAACGACACCGAAACGAACTCGGATGTCAAAAAGTGCAGAATTAATCATTCTCAGAATGACGAAACGGTCATAAGCGAGCCGTTAAAACGGACTCCTGCAAAAAAAAGAAAATTAACGAAAATCGAAATCGTGGATATTACACATTTAACAGCGGTTATAAAAAACCGATGTTAAAAGATCAGTTCCCAGCGTTTATTAAAGAACCGCTGTTAAAAAAACACACTTAACAGCGGTTGTTACAATAAAAATGATGTTTAGGCCCTCAATTTTGCGTTTTTCTGTTTTTTGGGACCTAATTATAAATTTTTAAAAGTTTGTGTGCTTGTTATTTAAATGTGTATTGTTAACTCTAGCTTTTCTAGGGTATATATATGCTTGTAAGACTATATTTCGACATTATTGAATGAATAAGAATTTTCTCTATATTTTCTCTATAATTTTCGTTGTATAATGTATTATAATTTTATTACATATAATAAAAAAGTGTACATTATAATATAACATATTTAATTTTAATGTACATTATAAAATTTTAATTTTCAGCATGATTATATGCAATAAATACATTATAATTTTTAATATGTAATATAATTTTTATTAAATTATATTATTATTTTACAATAATATAATATCTTAATTAATAATATAAACCATAAAAGTTTAATTATCAGTTTCACTAAATTTAATATATAATATACATTATAACTTTAATGTATATAATATAATTCTGAAAATATTAAAAAATCTATATATATATACATATATATAATTGTTCTACACTTATATAAAATAAGCAATAAAAATAATAGAAAGTGACTTCAGCTCAGCGGTTTGATACCACCTCCATCTTATGGAGGTCACATGTTTGAATTCCATGAGCAGCAAAAATGCACAAAAATGTACATTTACAGGTCGCGGGCTGGGCAGAGATGTGCTGGCCCCCGCAGGGGGCGGGACGTGGGCAGGGGCGGGCGAGCTTGGTGGGATGTGAGCATGGGCAATTGATTTTTTATTTCAAAAATTTTAACAACGGTTCTTATACAACCGCTGTTAAAAAAATAATTTTTGAAAAAACATTAATTTAACAGCGGTTGTATAAGAACCGCTGATAACTTTAGAATTTAACAGCGGTTTTTATACAACCGCTGTTAAATTTAACAGTTGTACCTTTAACAGCAGTTCCAAAAACCGTGGTTAAAGGGGTTCCAGAACCGCTGTTAAATGCTATTTTTGTAGTAGTGTTTATTCCCTCATAAGTATTGTCTCTATTTAAAGTACAATAACTTAGTTTTGTAGTAGTGTTTATTCCCTCATAAGTATTGTCTCTATTTTTCTTCTCCTCATCCTCACTTCTCTTTTCGTTCCTCTTGGGCTGGTCGCACACTTCTTTCCCGCTTCTCAAACTGATGGCATTGATACTCTCTCTGGGATTCGTTTCAGTCGTACTTGGCAAGGTACCCTCCAAGGGTCATTAACACATTTGCTATCTGGCCCAGTTGGACTTCCAAGTTGCGAATAGAAGCGGAATGGTTTTGCAAGGTTGCTTCCGTACGGGTCATGAACTGACTCGTATTTGCTGCTAATTTCGCAATTGCTTCCTCTAGAGAAATTTTTGGAGCAGGGGGAGGTTGCTGTTGAGCAAACTGAGGTTGGTTCGAGTTTTGTCCATTTCTCTATGAGAAGTTAGGATGATTATGCCATCCCGGATTATAAGTGTTGGAGTACGGATTATTTTGCCGGTTCTCGTTCCCCACGAACTAAGCTTGTTCCATCGGAGGTTGCTCGAAAGGATTTCCGACTTGGCACTGTGCACTAGGATGAGATCCGTTACACCAATTGCACGATTCAGTGGTAACGGGGGAAGGAGCATGTGAAAAGGCTTGAAGTTGCTGAGTTAATGCGGCGACTTGAGCTGATAATGTAGAGATCGGATCGTTATTGGAGATTTCCATTACTCGTTTCGGAATCACTCATTCGGAAGGCCACTGATACGCATTTGCAGCCATCGCCTCTAATAAAGAGTGTGCTTCGGCCATCGTTTTTCCCATCAACGCTCCTCCAGCGGCTGCATCAACAAGAGTGCATGTAGATGCACTCAATCCGTTATAAAACGTCTGAATTTGTAGCCAGTCCGGTAAGCCGTGGTGTGGGCATCTCCGTAATAAGTCCTTGTATCGCTCCCAAGCTTCGTGAAGCGACTCCATATCAAATTTCCCGAAAGTAGTAATTTCGTTCCTCAGCCTCGCCGTCTTTGATGGTGGGAAGAACTTGGCCAGGAAGGCGTGCGCTAATTTCGCCCAAGTCGTGATAGAGCCCGGCTGTAAAGAATTCAACCAAAATTTGGCTTTGTCCCTCAAAGAGAAAGGGAAAAGCCGTAGACGAATTACATCATCGGTGACACCGTTGTTCTTGAAGGTGTCACAAATCTCGAGAAAAGAAGCAATGTGTGCGTTGGGGTCATCGTTCGGCAATCCGCAAAACTGGCTTGCTTGCACCATCTGAATAATAGCCGGCTGGATTTCGAAGTTGTTGGCTTGGATGGTTGGACGCCGAATCCCCGAAAAGTTTGCATTTATTTGTAGCATAGAGTAATCGCTGAGTGCTAATGCCGGTTGAGCTTGCTGAATGGGGTTGTCTGCTTCGTGATTTCCCGTGTTATCGGCCATGGTGCCTGCTGCTGGTAGCTCTCGTTTCTCCTTCTTGCTTCTCCAAAGAGTGCGCTCGAGTTCGGTATCCAAAGGTAGTAGGCCTTCGTTACTGAATTTTCTCATGCACTAACCGGAAACTCCTGAAAGGAAAAACAAATAAATAAAATTACACAAAAAATAATAAAAAATATTCAAACTAAGACTAGAAATACTGAAATCGATATTAGTAAAATAATCAGTCCCCGGCAACGGCGCCAAAAACTTGTTGCGGATTTCGTTCAATGCAAGTGCACGTTATCGTAGACAAGTAATAAAGTGATAAGTCAGATATCGTTCCCACGAGGACTGAGTTACTAACTACCGATTTATGAGTATTCTAATTTTATCTGAACTATCGAAATTTTAGGTGCAAGAAATAATTAAGGAAAATTAATCAAAAGCAAAGAATAGAAAAATCGATTATGCAAGGGAAGAAGATCAAATATGGAATCAATATAGGATTATGAATCCACCTCGGTTTATCCGAATTTACTCTCGATTATCTGAAGTTAATGATTTTTCAATTTATTGAAGGCGAAGGTTTCTAAAGTACTCTACCGCCTCTCCCGAGGTCAGTAGATTTTTCTAAGGCGAATAATACACTCTATCCCTAGGTTAATTAATTCAACAATAGGCAAAAGACATGGAATCTTCAAAAAGGCCACGTAGTTCCTATGAGTATATTCCTATCTCACAAGATAAAACGGTTCTCACCAATATTTCCTCACCAACTCTCCTCTCCCGATTCGAGTTGCGTAATTAAAACAATTCAATTATAGGCCACACAATTGAAAGCATTAAAAATAATTGGGAAAACTCAACAGAAAAAGAAATTATATAGATAATCTAAAGAAAATTTGTCAAAGCCTCGGTTTCATCAAAATCCTAGAACAGGGTTTTAGCCTGACATGCTAAAGAATAAAAATACAGAAATAATTAATGAAAGCATAAAGATCAAACGCAGTCGAAGAGCTCGGATTCCTCTGTTCTCTAACTTCCGCTCTCTGCTCCTCTGTGTTTTCTGCTTCTTCTCCTTGATGATGATCGATCCTCCGATGGTAATCTCCTCAATTATTGTAACACCCCCAGGATATCCGAGGTATATTACAGCGCCGTGAATCCCTATATGGGACCCACCAGGCTGAACAGCATCATACACAACGACTCACAGAAACGATAAAATAACACCACGTCATAAAGACGCAAAACAGAACAATCCACCCGGTTCAACCGGTCAATATAACGTCATCATCCAACACAACATAATAAGCAACAATACAATTCAAACGAACAAGAACCCCTTAAGTACTCGAGTACAACTATTAGTTCAAAACCACAAAAGACAAAAAGGTAAAAGACACTAAAACATCACTCGTGCACCATCATCACGCACGGCCATCATCCGTAATCTTGGTCCAGCCGCTCGTCTCGATGAACCCGACCAAATTCATAAAACGAATTTCCCCAAAACGGGTCCCAGTGGGGTTAGCAATTACGCTAGTACAAGTAACCAAATGAACATTTTACATCTTACACATATAGTAATGCATGCCATCAAGAAATCATAGTTTCCAAAATGCTCATTTCCGGAAATGCCAATGACCAAACCACATTTGTAAAAATGCACCACAATTAACCGCGGACCCACAGCTTCGTGGATCCCTGCCGAGACCCCGTCGGATCTAATCCACAGTGGTTAAAAGCAAGCTCGCGGTCCACAGCTTCGTGGAACCCTACCGAGACCCCGTCGAGTCTAACCCGTAGTGAGCATACACACACACAATTTCTCATACAAAACTACTATGTCAAGATCGTAAGTTCATAAGGGTACTTGCCTCGATTAATTAGACGATGACACGAACGGAACGGAAGAGTAGAACACGACCGCAAGGAACCGGCGGAAATGAACCTAACGATTCGAATAACACAATCACAACCAACTCTAGACGATTACGGAAATGAAATACACCCGGAAACCCGCCTACGATTCATGTATATTCATACAAAAATAACAACGAGGGCGGACCACAACCAAACCCTCTCGATTCCGTAAAAATCCACAAAATATCCATGAATCCGTAGGGAAACTAAAGATACTAACAATATCAATCGTATACATCATGAATTCACCAACAAAACGGAACGAATCGGAAGAAAAACCCAAAACCCCCAAATTAATCGAAAGTAGGGTTTTAGAACATTACCTTAGGAGATTCAAGTACCAAGATCCGAAGAACGCGCGTTAGATTGATTTCCCGAGCCTTACAACCGAGGGAAGATGATGAAAAATCGGCTCCCGAATGAAGAATGCTTGAGAGTTCTCCCCTCCCTTAGCTCTCTCTCTCTCGCGCAGTGAAAAATGGGGTGGAAATGGCCGATTTCGTCTAATAAAGACGAACTGCACAGTTGACCGCTTCGTGTGCCGCGGCACAGCCAAAGTGTGCCGCGGCACAGGCCAAGAAAATACTCCCAGGTTTCCGCGTTGTGCCGCGGCACAGCCTGCGTGTGCCGCGGCACACGGTACAGTTTGGTTTTGGTCGCAGAAGACACACGAGTGTGCCGCGGCACCGGATAGGTGTGCCGCGCAGCCTTTGGCACCGTGCCGCGGCACGGATGGGTGTGCCGCGGCACACGATGATTTGTTCGACTATCAATTGAAGGAATTTGTGTGCCGCGCGCACACACCTTGAGCCGCGGCCCATACCCCCTTTTGGGTTCCAAAATGCTAAAAATGATCCGGAAAAGGGAATAAAACGATAGGAATCAATATTTGGGGGCCAACAACACGCAATGGATCCACGGCAACCCCGAAACGGCGGTTCCGCACAACAACAACGAGGATACAGTTCAACGGTTTGACAGAAGGACACCTTTGAAAGATACACGAGGGTCACTACGACCGAGAAATACACCAAAACGAAAATACAAGGAAAAGAAAATACGGATATTACATTCTACCCCTCTAAAAATAAGTTTCGTCCCGAAACTTAAGAAACAAACAACTCCGGGTACCTAGCACGCATGCTATCCTCGGTTTCCCAAGTTGCTTCCTCGACACCGTGTCTCGACCACTGCACCTTGACCAAAGGTATGGTCTTATGCCTCAATCGTTTCTCACGATGCTCCAAAATCTTCAAAGGACGCTCCTCAAAAGTAATATCTTCAGCAATATCATTCTCGCCATAATCGATGACGTGACTAGGATCCGGAACATATTTCCTCAACTGGGAAACATGGAAAACGCTATGAACATGACTCAAGACCGGAGGTAACGCCAAACGGTATGCCAACCCACCTACTCGCTCGAGGATCTCAAAGGGGCCGATAAATCTCGGACTCAACTTCCCTTTCTTCCCGAAACGAAAAACTCCCTTCGTCGGCGACACCTTTAGCAAAACGTGGTCTCCCACCTCGAATTCCAAAGGTCGACGACGGACATCGGCATATGACTTCTGTCGACTCTGGGCAGTCAACATCCGTTCTCGAATTAACTCTATCTTCCGCCTCGTCTCTAAAACGACATCCGGCTCGGTCCCTACCAAATCGGACGCCTCATTCCAACAGATCGGTGATCGACATCGCCGTCCGTAAAGTGCCTCATACGGTGCCATCCGAATCGACGCGTGCCAACTGTTGTTGTACGTGAATTCGATCAGCGGCAAATGTTTCTCCCAGTCACTACTCCAATCGAGAGCACAGGCACGCAACAAGTCCTCGAACGTTTGGATAGTGCGTTCCGATTGTCCATCTGACTGGGGATGAAAAGAGGTACTCAAATGTAAACGGGTACCCAACGCCTTATGCACACCGCCGTAAGTGCGATACAAAACGACCCTCACGATCCGAAACAATAGACTTCGGGGTACCATGAAGTCTCACAATCTGCGCGATAAACACACGAGCTAACTTCTCCGGGCCCCAAGTGTCCTTGATGCCCAGAAAATGTACCGACTTGGTCAGACGATCGACGATCACCCAAACCATATTCATGCCCGACTTCGATCTCGGCAGACTCGTAATGAAATCCATCGATATATCTTCCCATTTCCATTCTGGAACGGGAAGTGACTGCAAAAGTCCGGCCGGTCGCTGATGCTCGATTTTGACCTGCTGACAAGTCAAACATCTAGCTACAAACTGTGCGACCTCATCCTTCATGTCATTCCACCAGAAGTTCCTTCTCAAGTCCTTGCACATCTTACTCGAACCAGGATGAACGGAGTAAGGTGTAGCATGGGCCTCCCGCAAAATACTCTGTCTCAACTCTGAGTCGTTCGGCACACAAAGACGACTCTGAAATCTCAAAATACCATCCTCGTGAATCATAAACCCAGGAGATTTTCCTTTAAGAACGTTCTCTCGGATTTGAGTAATCATCGGATCCTCCGATTGCTTCAGCTTAATTTCATCGACCAGAGACGACGAAATCTCTAAAGCACGAAGTTGCCCAACGGCTCCAGGCAACAAAACTTCAACATCTAACTCGATCAAAGCCCGCCGAAGCTCGATCGCGACGTAAGGATCTCGAGCATTCGCAACGCAACCGGTTTCCGACTCAAGGCGTCGGCCACGACGTTTCCTTGCCCGGATGATAAAGGATTTCGAGGTCATAATCCTTAATCAGCTCTAACCACCTCCTCTGCCTCATATTCAATTCTCGCTGGGTAAATATGTATTTCAGACTTTTATGATCAGTAAAAATCTGACATGTGGAGCCGAAAAGATAGTGACGCCAAATCTTGAGCGCAAATACGACTGCCGCTAACTCCAAATCATGAGTAGGGTAGTTAAGCTCATACGGCCTCAAGCTGTCTCGATGCAAAGGCGATGGTCTTGCCGTCTTTGCATTAATACACACCCAAGACCACGACCGAAGCATCGCTATAAACGGCAAAACCCTCGTTGCCACATGGCAACGCCAAAATCTGGGCTGAAGTCAAACGCTTCTTGATTCCTCAAAACTCGATCGCCTCTCGTCATTCCGCATTTAACTTCTCGATTTACGGAGCAACTGTGTAAGTGGCCGAGCCGATTTCGAAACCTCGACGAACCTACGATAGTAGCCACTAAACCCAAGAAACTACGGAGCTCCTTCACATTCTTGGGCGGTGCCCAATCCAACATGGCCTCAATCTTGCGGATCCACACGAACCCCTCAGTGAAATCACGTGACCTAAAAACATCACTTCCTTCAAAGAACTCACATTTCGAGAACTTCGCATAGAGTTGCTCGGTCCTCAAAATGTCTAATACTACCCGCAAATGATGGGCATGCTCTTCCTCATTCCTCGAATAAATAAGAATATCGTCGATAAAGACGACGACGCACTTATCCAAATACTCGATAAAAACTTTGTTCATCAACCGCATGAACACCGGCGCATTAGTTAACCCGAAGGGCATGACTACGAACTCATAATGTCCGTACCTCGTCCGAAAGGTCATTTCGCACATCGGACTCTCTCACCCGGGTGATAGTATCCCGATTTCAAATCAATTTTCGAGAATACCACAGCTCCCTGCAACTGATCGAACAAGTCATCAATTCTCGGCAAAGGATACTTGTTCTTGATGGTCACCTTGTTTAGTTCGCGATAGTCGATACACAAACGTAGTGAACCATCCTTCTTCCGCACAAACAGACGGTGCGCCCCAAGGCGAGGCACTTCGGTCGAACATACCCGATTCAAGAAGCTCACTCAATCGCTTCTTCAACTCGGACATCTCTCAAGGTGCCATGCGATAGGGTGCCTTGAAATAGGAGCCGCACCGGCTCTAACTCTATAGTGAACTCGACCTCTCGATCCGGTGGCAATCCGGTAACTCGTCAGGAAAAACATCAGAAATTCATTAACGATTGGAATCGACGAAAGCTCGACTCCACCACTCTCCGCCTTCAAGGCATAGCACCAATAACCAATACATCCCTTTCGCAGAGTTTCATCGCCTTCAAGGCGTTAATGACGAAGTTTGGTTCCCCCTCTTTCGCCCGCGAAAGAGTGCTCGTGCCATCATCGGCCAACATGGTGATGATTCTCGTGCGGTAGTTCATGATTGCACCATGCCGCTCGAGCCAGGCATCACCAAGAATCAAATCCTCACACGCCATATTCACAACAACAAGATTAGATGGCCAAGTACTCTCACAAATAAGCACGAGCAGGTCTCGAACCTCATGATCACCAACGATCCCATCACCGCTAGGAAGCTTAACGATGAAGGGTTCACAAGGCGTCAAACGGTCGAGATTCAAACGGCGCACACAATCCGTAGATATGAGCAGAATGCGTAGCACCAGAATCGAAAAGCACACTGACAGGATGAGAAAGAATATAAACGGTACCTGTCGCTACGGTAGCCGCTGGATCATCGGCTCTCCGCATCTCATAGACACGCGGGTGGGCGGAGCCGACACTGGAAGCTCCCCCTCTTGAGGGCTGACCCCGACCTCTCCCCCGACTAGCACTCGGCGGAGATTGAGGAGCAAACGATCCCTGATTCACACTTGGTTCCCTAGGCGCTGAAATCGAAGCTCGGGCACCAAGGATTTTCTCCCTCTCAGCACAGAAAGCAGCTTTGTGACCCGACTGGCCACACTGATTACACGTCAGCAAAGGGTTCGGACAAACACGACTGATGTGGCCCGTACGACCACAATTGAAACACTTCACATCACGATAAGGAGCACTGGTAGTTCCACGAGGACCCCCAGCGGAACGAGCTGGACCACCGCCGGCGGGGAAGTTAGCAGATTGGGATCTCTGCTGACCCCCACTCTTGTGGCCCGAAAAGTTCCCAGCGGACTTCTGCTTCTTACTCTCGCGGGTCGCCTCACTCGCCGTCACCGACATATCATAAGCAAGGGCCCTACTCTGATAATCCTTCAATGTAGTGCATACGAGCCCCGACATATAGTCCCGAATGGGCAACTTCATCCGCCTGGAGAAATTGAAAATCTTGTCACTCTCCTCGACAACTTGGGTCTTCACATAACCCAACTCTTTGTTAAAATCGGAATAGCTTGAGCTACGGGATATCCCGTGGTTGAGCATCATAAAAGCATGTACCCGAGCACATGTCGATCGCCACGGCAATATTCAGTCTCCATCAACTCTTGAAACTCAGCCCACGAAGCAGCATGATCTTTTGGCCCAACGGCCTCCCACCAGTCCGTAGCGTCCCCAGTGAGAAAATATTGAGCAATAGGGACTTTACGGTCCTCGGGACAGTTAGTGGCAACGAAGACCTTAGACATCTCCTTGATCCACCCTTCCCAGCCAATCGGGTCTGAAGCTCCCGAAAACTGAGGAGGATGCATCTTGATGACATCTTGGAGCCAACGGTCCGCTCCGCCCCGATTAGCATGGGCTTGATCCGGGTTCTGAACTGCCTGAGCTATTGCCGCCATTTGGTTCACCATCTGTTGCATAACGGCCGCAATACCAAGGTCGGCACGCTCCTGAGAAGAAGCATGGCTATGACGGTCGCCGGTACTGCCGCTCAAGATCGTGACGTGGCCGCCCACCGGCCGCCCACGTCCCGGCGCGTCCGACCACGACCGCGACCACGACCTCTTCCAGCATCCATACTGGAGTTAAATAAGTAGCAAAAGCCATACGAGGATCAGTACAAGAAAAGAACAATTACAAATCGAGAATCAAGGGTACGATACAAGGAATTAATGAACAGAGGAAGGAAAACTTACGGACACTGGTAGTACCGGAATCATGGCAGCGTGACGATGATGTGCAAAACCAAACACCACAAGACCCAATAAACCAACAAGCCTAGGTATCCATAAACCTAGAGCTCCGATACCATTTTCTGTAACACCCCCAGGATATCCGAGGTATATTACAGCGCCGTGAATCCCTATATGGGACCCACCAGGCTGAACAGCATCATACACAACGACTCACAGAAACGATAAAATAACACCACGTCATAAAGACGCAAAACAGAACAATCCACCCGGTTCAACCGGTCAATATAACGTCATCATCCAACACAACATAATAAGCAACAATACAATTCAAACGAACAAGAACCCCTTAAGTACTCGAGTACAACTATTAGTTCAAAACCACAAAAGACAAAAAGGTAAAAGACACTAAAACATCACTCGTGCACCATCATCACGCACGGCCATCATCCGTGTACTGGTCCAGCGCCCGCTCGTCTCGATGAACCTGACCTGAAATTCATAAAACGAATTTCCCCAAAACGGGTCCCCAGAGGGGTTAGCAATTACGCTAGTACAAGTAACCAAATGAACATTTTACATCTTACACATATAGTAATGCATGCCATCAAGAAATCATAGTTTCCAAAATGCTCATTTCCGGAAATGCCAATGACCAAACCACATTTGTAAAAATGCACCACAATTAACCGCGGACCCACAGCTTCGTGGATCCCTGCCGAGACCCCGTCGGATCTAACCCACAGTGGTTAAAAGCAAGCTCGCGGTCCACAGCTTCGTGGAACCCTACCGAGACCCCGTCGAGTCTAACCCGTAGTGAGCATACACACACACACAATTTCTCATACAAAACTACTATGTCAAGATCGTAAGTTCATAAGGGTACTTGCCTCGATTAATTAGACGATGACACGAACGGAACGGAAGAGTAGAACACGACCGCAAGGAACCGGCGGAAATGAACCTAACGATTCGAATAACACAATCACAACCAACTCTAGACGATTACGGAAATGAAATACACACGGAAACCCGCCTACGATTCATGTATATTCATACAAAAATAACAACGAGGGCGGACCACAACCAAACCCTCTCGATTCCGTAAAAATCCACAAAATATCCATGAATCCGTAGGGAAACTAAAGATACTAACAATATCAATCGTATACATCATGAATTCACCAACAAAAGCGGAACAGATCGTAAGAAAACCCAAACCCCCAAATTAATCGAAAGTAGGGTTTTAGAACATTACCTTAGGAGATTCAAGTACCAAGATCCGAAGAACGCGCGTTAGATTGATTTCCCGAGCCTTACAACCGAGGGAAGATGATGAAAAATCGGCTCCCGAATGAAGAATGCTTGAGAGTTCTCCCCTCCCTTAGCTCTCTCTCTCTCTCTCGCGCAGTGAAAAATGGGGTGGAAATGGCCGATTTCGTCTAATAAAGACGAATCGCATGATTGACCGTGTGCCGCGGCACAGCCAAAGTGTGCCGCGGCACAGGCCAAGAAAATACTCCCAGGTTTCCGCGTTGTGCCGCGGCACAGCCTGCGTGTGCCGCGGCACACGGTACAGTTTGGTTTTGGTCGCAGAAGACACACGAGTGTGCCGCGGCACCGGATAGGTGTGCCGCGGCACTGGCCTGGCACTGTGCCGCGGCACCGGATGGGTGTGCCGCGGCACACAGTCTGATTTGTTCGACTATCAATTGAAGGAATTTGTGTGCCGCGCGCACACACCTTGTGCCGCGCCCATACCCCTTTTGGGTTCCAAAATGCTAAAAATGATCCTAAAAGGGAATAAAACGATAGGAATCAATATTTGGGGGCCAACAACACGCAATGGATCCACGGCAACCCGAAACGGCGGTTCCGCACAACAACAACGAGGATACGATTCAACGGTTTGACAGAAGGACACATCAAAGATACACGAGGGTCACTACGACCGAGAAATACACCAAAAACGAAAATACAAGGAAAAGAAAAATACGGATATTACAATTATGACCTTAAACCCTTATTTATAACTCCCATCAGCCTCCAAAATGCGTCCGTGTGATTAGGTCGAGAACAGGCTCCAAAACGGCCCAGAAACGCGACAATTTCTATCAAAACCGCCCCGTGGGCCGCGGCTCACTTAATATGTGCCGCGGCTCACGGTGCTCAGCGCCTATGCCTGGGCACGCGTTTTTCTTCCTGGGCCGCGGCTCAGCATCCTTGTGTCGCGGCCCCCGGTACAGTCCACTCGGGGCTTGCTGGTCACCTGCGTGTGCCGTGGCTCACTTGGTTCGTGTCGCGGCCCCAGGCCAAAATTTGCCTTTTTCGCCCGTTTTTCATCGTTCGAGCTTCCGGACTCCAATTTCCTGCCAAACATAACAGAATAGTGCTTTAAAGGCTCATTTATGCAGGTTTAGACACAAAATGGATAACGAATAATGATAAATAAGCGTATAAAAATACGCTTAACAAATACCCCAAAACTTGAGCCTTTGCTTGTCCTCAAGCAATAATTTCAAACAAAAAGTATCGTGAATAATCGTGAATAATCGTGCAAATTCATAGTGCTCAACTTAATCAATAGTATCCTGAAAATCTCAAAGAATAATACAAGTATCGTAATAGTGAGTCACGTCCAGGACACTGATTCCACAAAGTAACCAATTTCAGTCCTAATCAATCGTTCATGAAGAAAATCAAGCTCAAAGATTAACAAGCGTGAATTTAACCGACCGCCAATATGAAGGGTTAAAACAAACGAGCCAACTCGCCCAGTCCCATAGTCAAGTGGCAAAAAATTTCAAGAGTTTCATCGTCACAAAATCTTCGGTCTCGAGGTCATCATATGAAAATCAAATCATTTTTCCTCCTCGAAGGATGTTTTTTTTAATAGAATTTACGTGACTTCCCAAAACATTTGAAATTGAAATACCACATTGATAAACTTTTATTGAGTAACCAATCCGAAACATCACTCCTGTAAAAACGATTTCACATAAAGATGTATACATACATACATACATACATACATACATACATACATACATACATACATACATACATACATACATACATACCGGTACTACTCTTTATTCCAACACAATACGAGAATCAAACAAGTATGGAGTAAGTATTCACGAGGAACAATTAAACTCCACATAATAACACAGAATCACATAAACTCGTATAACACGAGACACAACAAAGTAGGGAGACTTACATCCACAGATCGCACAAAGATGATGGTTGTGCCTCGATACTAATCACGACCGACAACTCAGACGACGCGTCGCGACACCACTCAGTCAGACCAAATCTGACAAGACAAGACCCGACAACACACAACTCAACCCGACAGCCTAGGTTTCCTCAACCTAAGCTCCGATACCATAATCTGTAACACCCCCAAAACACTCGGGAATATTACAGCGCCGCAGACCCTCTCCGCAATGATCTACCAGGCTAAAAACATAATAATGCATCACTTTACATGCCGATATGGCTACGTAAAGGACCATTAGACCTATTTGGTCTTTTATCACAACAAAGACAACATTACATACAAGATTATTTCCCAAAATTCATACCCGCGCAGGGGCTGGAATACAATAACGCTCCCATAAATCGGGATAACAATACATCAGAGAAATAACCAACAAGACAATCCAACATACTCTACGATTGGTCTTTATGTGATTAGAATCGTCGTCTTCCATCACCCTTCATACCGATCCTGTGGTTCGCTCCCTAGCAACCTGCAAGTACCTGGACGCAATACAGACATCCACCCCCGAATACTCGGGGGTTAGCAAAACTCCACTGTTTTGCTAGTGCAAGTATAAAATAGAAGTACAAGCCATACACGACGTGCGTCAAGAATATAAAAATCTTGAATATTTTTTTCAAAATAATTCACTTAATCAAAATAGTTTGATTTATAAAAGGTAGGAATAGAACCATGTATCTCATACAAAATATTTACGATCTCGGGAGTTTGAAAACATTTGGAATTAAGGAATTCTCAAGTCTTTCGAAAACACGTGGGGACACGGCCCAAAATCATCTTTCCAAAATACGATTCCAATAATAAAATGCGGGTTCACAACCCAATTCACAACACACGGGGTCCAAGACCCAAATCATAAGCCACAGGGTCCACGACCCAAATCACAGAATACAGGGTCCACGACCCAAATCACATAACACATGTTCCTAAGGATTATTCGCGTCCCGTGCTAACAAGCCACGAACCTCAGATGCTCCCATAGAACATAGCCGAGTGAATAACCCAATAGGAAACCATACCAAATTACATGTCCTCGTGACAACAGTCACGAAACCATTCCAGACCACAACCATAAGTTATCCCGGCATCGCGCTAACAAGCCACGAACCTCGGAGTCCCCGTAAGACATACCCGATGATAACCCACACAAGTTATCCCGGTATCGGGCTAGCAAGCCCCGAACCTCGGAGTCACCACAAGACATACCCGGATTGGATAACTCTACGGTCACGCCCGACCCATACTAGCAAGTACGGATCCCGGAGATTCAACAATCCTACCCGGAGGCACATCACTTTCAACGATCACATAACAATGAGCAAAACATCAAGCCAAGCAACACTTAAACATCACAACCTCCTTTCAAAGAAGTAACAACTAATATTACACACAATACGTTCTTACCGAACAAGTACACATAACATTACGTAATCCTCGACAAAGGAGTACGATCTATTAACTCACTCAAAGTGATCATAGTATCAATATCCAAAACAACCATCCTGGGGTCACCATCCCCAAATCCACACTTACAAAGGAATCATTCAAAAACCACTATGGTAAAATTGTTCTACTACCATACCAATGGAATCACATAGCACATATGTCCCGGTTTCACAAAATCCAAAGTACCAAAATTATATTCCGTGCATGAATCTACAATACGCAACATATTCCTCTTATCCGATCAATCAACCGATCATCCATGGATAAACAAACTACCATACTAAAGTTCGAATCTCTTTTTCATCGTACCATACTAATGTATTATCCAGTTCGTGAGTCATACTCATAACTTCACCATGATATGCACTATGCACTAAATGCGTATATATATCAATCACATTTTCAAAACCAGTTTGGAATCATATAATCTTGTGAGAAGACAAATTTTTGAATGTTCTTTCGAGAATTTCAAAACTCAAAACATAAATTTTCGTAAGACCACGAAATCAATTTTCAAAAAGAAAATTAAATCGGCTCACTGGTGTGTCATGTTCTCGATGAAAATTCTTTTCGAATACATACGATTAAATAAATGAAATTATGAAAATGATTGACCACATCCATACTCCTGTATACCAATTTGACTTGTCACCGAATCCACTGACATTTAATCAAAATACCACCCAATAGAGTTCCAAAATCTCAATATATAGACTCCGATAAAAACTCCTTTTCCATATATGACTCGCAACGTCAACCATTATCCCATACTGGATCACCTCAACTATGCTATGACAAAACATTGAAACAAATCAACACACCGAAAGACTTCCCGAGAAGTTTCATTTGAACAAGTAAACCGAAACCCCGAAAGGCAGTAATAAAATAGATAAACGATTTGTAAAGTGTTTTACAAATCTCGGGAAACAGAAAAGCGTTTTGAAACATTAGGGTCTCAGCCCATATCCCGCTCCACATTACAAGAAAATTAAAAGTAGAAAATCCGTTTTGGACCCTAAGTCCTGAGTTATAAAACTGTTTCAAAATCTATTAGGTCTCGGCCCAAAATCATTTCCGGTTAAACATCCGTGAAACATTCATTTTTGAAAAGTATCCTTTTCAAATGCTCAAAAACAGTTTCATATATCTCAAAATGAATTAACATGACTACATGTTCTTCTCAACCATCCACAACATTTCTCCCAAATGCACAACTCTGTTCCAAAATTTAACTGACATATTCATTTCCAAATACTTACAGATCGTGAAGCCGACGAATCCCTGTGATACTGGCACATGTCTCAACTCTAGAAAATACTTGACACATATATTTACAAAACACACATTTTGCAAACTCAGTTCCACTCGAGAACACAACACATCTCTGTCCGAAGAAACACGTTAACACCATTTGGAAAAGTTTACAACAACCCAAGTACCACACTAGTAAATCACATAACGCACAAGCCCGAGTGAACAACAAAACCTAGAGATCTAGAATTCGTCAATCGACAACTCGAATGACGCAACAAAAGCATGACTCGACTTGACCGGACTGCCTAGGTTTTCTCAACCTAAGCTCCGATACAATATTCTATAACACCGCCAGAGCCATCCAGGAATATTACAGCGCCGTGGGCCCCGAGATGGAACCCACAAGGCTAAAAGACATTTTTGCAAATATTTACAAACGCCCAAGAGGCTAATGACGGTACTATCTTTTAAAAACATTTGAAGATTTAATAAAATCCGTTTATCCAAAACCGTCGTAAAAATATCATTTGAAACCACAACGCCCGAAATGCCAAAACTCAACAGTTTAAAAACATACGCTAAGTTATCGCTTACACATACCGACAAAATAGTTTTGAAAATAAATTCCAAAATAACTCAAGTTGCCAAAAATCAAAAGGGCATTTAAAAATACTCACGCAGAGGAAAAGACAACCAGTTAAAAATACTCTAGCAGCGGAATACAACATAATCAGAATACTCGATTCACAAACACAAGCCATAGCCAGTATCCTCCAGGAAGCTCATCTCTCCACGACTTCTACAAGCTCGATATCCCAAGAACCTAAAAAGAAATCCCACGACGGGGTCAGCCATAATATCCAACAATGATATTGTCACATCACGTCAATAATTATATACCAATGAAAATACTAAGTAATAATACGACCAATGTAATCTTACCGCCGTAACTTTACTTACTCGAATAATCCTCACTTAAATAACCATTATCATATTACCCATCGCGTAATCTCGATTAACCAATAAACTCAAACATAACATCTATACTGTACCTCAAACAATACTCAAGTTTCTAAAAACATCATCATAACTCCCGATACGGAAATATACCAGCTCGGACCAATCCGATCCATCGGATAACATCAATAAATATCAACACGATAATCGATTGTCCATCCAAAGACCAGAACCAAGAAGAAAAATGCAGAACATACCTCGAGCTGTGCAATGCCACGACGAATCACGTTAGTCTAATCCGAGATGAGATCAATACCACATATGGACATGGTCCTAACACAAGACCTATAAATGCATACTCGTATGACAACATCAATATGCCCACATCAATAACAATAATGTATACTTATGGAAATTCGATGATCCACCGCACACAGCATAGATCCCAAGATGATCCTGATAGATCAACAGGAGGTGGATAACTCATAATATACATATGCACAACAACATATGGGTAATCCGATGATCCAGCGTTCACTGCCTAGATCCCAAGGTGATCCCGTCGGACCAACACGAGGTGGATAAACCCGTCCAATGATCCAGGGCACGCTAGCATAGATCCCAAGATGATCCCGTCAGATCAACATGAGGTGGACATACGACAACAACACACATATGCATATTAACAACAGTACACAAATGCATGACAACAACAATACATAATGTATCACAATGACACGAAATGACAAAAATGATTAGAGTACTTGCCCCGAGTTCTTCAAGAGAAATATCGATGTCTAAACCATCACCAACCATTATCCTCAATATTCGACGGTCCAGAATGTCACAGACTGTAGATAATTTATATCTTCGTATTTATCACAATGTATCCTCGACACCCAAGTATACCAATAACAAAAGTAAATCATATACATTATGATTTAAATTCCCAAAATCCGAAAACAACGTACAATCCCAAATATCCAGTGTTCACAATTGTAATTATTAATATACGAATTATAAACGAATGAAATCGAAACCATTCATTAAATATTATAAACTGTGCAACTAATAACTTGCCTTGCTACCGACACGATGAGGAAGCCGTTACCAATTCCATTGCCTTCGTCTACAAGCTCCTCTGCCCCGACCAAAGCAATCTATGAACATTCTCGAACACGACCGCAAAGAATGGTTCTAATCACCGATCAATAATCTCAACCTATTACAATAATCGATTAACACACATTTGATAATAATCAACAACCGATATAACCAATCAACAAACCCAACGGTTCTACAATATCTCGGTAAAACATAGTCTGAACAATCCAACTCAAACCAGCACGAATTCATAACCACAACACGATATACTACACTGCCTGACTACTCAGCACACGTTAATCATATACCGTAGCGTGCGCTAAGTTATTTCCGTTAGCGTGCGTTAGCCATTTCAGCTAGCGTGCACTAATGTTATACAATTGCATGCCTTACAATTATCGACTTAACACCTTGCGATTACGGATACGAATGTAAAGGAAATCGTACTCCAAAATCAATCACAATATTTCCAGGTTCAACCTCCTTATCATACTCGCATGGTATATACCATTAATCAATCATAAATCAACATACAATCGTCTTGCTACGTTCTATTTATCAAAAGTCCTTCAAGAACACTCAGTGATTCGAAACCATAATCATAGTCATCAACACAACATAATCTGATATCCTTTAACATATAAATAATCATCCAACTCATAATTCAAGTCATATATATACATATGTCATCTTCTTCCTCAATAAAAACATCATGAAACCCCAAGAATCATACTCACCGCCAAGTTCACCGTCATAAGAAGAAATCAACAATAAAAGCTTCAAAAAACCAGAATATCAACAACAACATCAACATAACTCGGTAATTCATCTCATAATCATGCTTATCAACTCATATACATGACGATTATCAACTCAAGAACATCATATACAATCCAAAACGAAATCCAAAGTGAAGAGTAATTACCTTTTTGAAAGAATGGGTTGATTCTCAAGGTTGAATCCATTCTCAATCACTTCCAAGTTTCAAATGTTGTTATGGACGATTAACTCCACCATAATCCAGTGTTTGGAACCTCAAACATCTCCCTAAGAACTCTCTCTATCGGTTGCAAGGAAGGAATGGACGAAAATGAAGAGTAATGGCCAACTGCACAAATATATACTGTACATTACTAGTGTGCGCTAAAACTTGTATTTAGCATGCGCTACAGACCTAGCGTGCACTATCCTTCCTTGATAGCGTGCGTTATCGAAGTCCAGAGGCTACTGCCTTACTTCGTACAATGATTTACGTATGCAATGCCCATGCAATAGCGTACGTAAATGCCTCTATTTAGCGTACGCAAATGTCTGATTATAGCGTGCGCTACTCATAGTTGACTCGTTTGTCTGCATACTCCGAAAATGGGTTTACACGCCGAAAGCACCCGACAAAGCAAATATTCCCTTTTGTCCGATCTACCATTAGTGTGCGCTAATCCTTCGTAGCAAACATCTGTTGACCTTATCGGAAGGTGCGTCGAAGGTAGCC
Source organism: Orobanche coerulescens (assembly GCA_033398695.1). NCBI lineage: Eukaryota > Viridiplantae > Streptophyta > Magnoliopsida > Lamiales > Orobanchaceae > Orobanche > Orobanche coerulescens. The sequence goes on from CM065801.1 coordinate 187,704,952, forward strand.
GGGTCCACACGTAGATTCCCTCTGATCTGTTCTGCACTAGCGTGCGCTATCCTTTGCCTTTAGCGTGCGCTAAACCCGCATGGCAGCATGCGCTATGCTTGAATATCAGCATGTGCTAATAAGGCAATACTTAGCCATTTTCAGCTATTCTTATCCAATGTATCGACATACAGAATACGAACATACGGAATATCGAATATATATACTTATCCCAATAATATTCTCATACGATACCCAATATCCTTAAATGCAATTATCGGCCAAGTATGACAATTACACTTAATAAAGATGTCTCAGTCCTTCAATTATTTTATCCATACTGAACTGATTCCACGATGTACAAAATAAATCGAATAAAATAACATTAAACAATAGTAGTAGAAATTCCGGATATTACATACTACACCACTTAAAATAAGTTTCGTCCTCGAAACTTGCAATCCGTCATAGAAAAACAAACAAACCGCTCAACCAAAATACTCTGAAACGATCACGACAATAATCAATCATCATAATTAACGAATATCAAAAATAGTATACTTACATATATGCCAAGTCGACGATCTCCTGAGATACTAGCAAGCGACTTCACTGTTAAGCCTCAATACGCTTACAATCACAATTCCATGAGTCTCAACAAAATATATCATCTTCGGATGAAATAATCTATCCATGTCAAATCCTGTTTGCCTGATTATACAGTCAAGTCCCAATTCCGATAAAACGAATAATACACGATACATCTATGAAACAACTGCCAAAACAATGACACAAATCCCGAAACATCGACACAAAATTCGAACGCTCATATGATCATTAACAATGATCAACCAACAAATTAACCGAGAATACAATTGACATGATAAACTCCAATACAGCCACTCCAAAGGTCAAAACACAATCGAGTATATCATCAACATGATAAACTCTAATATGATCATCCAAAGGTCAAAACACAATCGAGTATATCATCAATATGATAAATTCCAATATCATCAACGAACGATCAATGATAATCGAGAATACCCTCACATGGTAAGCTCTAACAAGATGAACACAGAATCACAGAGACAGATATACGGATGAATAAAATTCTCAAAACGTTACACCAATCACATGCAGCGGATCTCAAAGAAACACACCCGACTGGTGAACATACCCCTCGGCATACGAACAACCAATCATAAACCGACGAACATACCCAATCATACATGGAGTGGGAACGGCCAATCAATATCCAAAACAACCATCCAGGGGTCACCATCCCCAAATCCACACTTACAAATGAATCATTAAAAAACTAGTATGGTAAAATCGTACTACTACCATATCAATGGAATCACATACCACATATGACCCGGTTTCATAAAATCCAAAGTTCCAAAATCATATTCCGTGCATGAATCGACAACACGCAGCATATTCCTCTTATCCGATCAATCAACCGATCATCCCTAGATAACCAAACTACCATACTAAAGTTTGAATCTCTTTTTCATCGTACCATACTGATGTATTATCCAGTTCGTGAGTCACACTCATAACTTCATCATGATATGCACTATGCACTAAATGCGTATGTATATCAATCACATTTTCAAAACAAGTTTGGAATCATATAATCTTGTCAAGAAGACAAATTTTTGAAAGTTCTTTCGAGAATTTCAAAACTCAAAACATAAATTTTCGTAAGACCACGAAATCAATTTTCAAAACAAAAAAAAACAGCTCACTGGTGTCAAGTTCTCGATGAAAATTCTTTTCGAATACACACGATTAAATAAATGAAATTATGCAAATGATTGACCACATCCATACTCCTATATATCAGTTCGACTTGTCACCGAATACACTGACATTCAATAAAAAAACCACCCGATAGAGTTCCAAAATCTCAATATATAGACTCTGATAAAAACTCCTTTTCCATATATGACTCGCAACGTCAACCATTATCCCATCATGGATCACCTCAACTATGCTATGACAAAACATTGAAACAAATCAACACAGCGAAAGACTTCCAGAGAAGTTTCATTTGAACAAGTAAACTAAAACCCCGAAAGGTAGTAATAGAATAGATTAACGATAGGTAAAGTGTTTTACAAATCTAGGGAGTTTTAGGAAACAGAAAAGCCTTTTGAAACATTAGGGTCTCAGCCCATATCCCGCTCCACATTACAAGAAATATAAAAGTAGAAAACCCATTTTAGACCCCAAGTACTGAGTTATAAAACTGTTTCAAAATCGATTGGTTCTCGGCCCAAATCATTTCCGGTAAAACATTCGTGAAACATTCATTTTTGAAAAGTATCCTTTTCAAATGCTCAAAGACAGTTTCATATATCTCAAAATGAATTAACATGACTACATGTTCTTCTCAACCATTCACAACATTTCTTCCAAATGCACAACTCCGTTCCAAAATTTAACCGACATATTGATTTCCAAAATCATAGCTTCTCAAGATCATCAACCATGTCCCAACTATGTCATCTCATACTGTAACGCATAATATCTTTATGAATCCCAAAGCATATCAACTTAGAACGGTAATAAATATCAATGAAATTCAAAAATCCAAATACTTACAGATCGTGAAGCCGACGAATCCCCGTGATACTGGCACATGTCTCAATTCTAGAAAATACTCGACACATATTTACAAAACACACATTTTTCAAACTCAGTTCCACTCGAGAACACAACACATCTCTGTCCGAAGAAACACGTTAACACCATTTGGAAAAGTTTACAACAACCCCAGTTCCACACTAGTAAATCACATAACGCACAAGCCCGAGTGAACAACAAAACTCAGGGCTCTAGAATTCGTCAATCGACAACTCGAATGACGCAACAAAACCACGACTCGACTCGACCCGATTGCCTAGCTTTTCTCAACCTAAGCTTCGATACAATATTCTGTAACACCTCCAGAGCCATCCAGGAATATTACAGCGCCGTGGGCGCTGAGATGGAACCCACAAAGCTAAAAGACAATTTCTCAAACATTTACAAACTCCCAAGAGGCTAACAACGGTACTATCTTTTAAAAACATCTGAAGATTTAATAAAATCCGTTTATCCAAAACAGTCGTAAAAATCTAATTTGAAACCACAACGCCCGAAATGCCAAAACTCAACAGTTTAAAAACACACGTTAAGTTATCACTTACACGCACCGACAAAACATTTTAGAAAATAAATTCCAAAATAACTCAAGTTGCCAAAAATCAAAAGGGCATTTAAAAATACTCACGCAGCGGAAAAGACAACTAGTTAAAAATACACTAGCAGCGGAATACAACATAATCAGAATACTCAATTCACAAACACATGCCATAGCCAGTATCCTTCGGGAAGCTCATCTCTCCACGACTGCTACAAGCTCGATATCCCAAGAACCTAAAAAGAAATCCTACGACGGGGTCAACCATAATATCCAACAATGATAACAATCACATCACGTCAATAATTACATACCAATGAAAATACTAAGTAAGAATACGACCAATGTAATCTTACTGCCGTAACTTTACTTACTCGAATAATCCTCACTTAAATAACCATTATCATATTACCCATCTCGTAATCTCGATTAACCAATAAACTCAAACATAACATCTGTACTGTACCTCAAACAATACTCAAGTTTCTCAAAATATCATCATAACTCGCGATACGGAAATGTACCAGCTCGGACCAATCCGATCCATCGGATAACATCAACAAATATCAAGACGATAATCGATTGTCCATCCAAAGACAAGAACCAAGATGAATAATGCAGAACATACCTCGAGCTACGCAATGCCACGACGAATCACGTTAGTCTAATCTGAGATCAGATCAATACCACATACGGACATGGTCCTAACACAAGACCTACAAATACATACTCGTATGACAACGTCAATATAATCACATCAATAACAACAATGTATACTTATGGAAATCCGATGATCCAGCGCACACAACATAGATCCCAAAGAGGTGGATAACTTATAATATACATATGCACAACAACATATAGGTAATCCGATGATCCAGCGTTCACTGCCTAGATCCCAAGATGATCCCGTCGGACCAACACGAGGTGGATAAACCCCTCCAATGATCCAGCGCACGCTAGCATAGATCCCAAAATGATCCCGTCAGATCAACACGAGGTGGACATACGACAACAACACACAAATGCATATTAACAACAGTACACAAATGCATGACAACAACAATACACAATGTATCACAATATGACCGACACAAATGACAAAAATGATTAGAGTACTAGACCCGAGTCCTTCGAGAGCAATATCGATGTCTAAACCATCACCAACCATTATCCTCAATATTCGACAGTCCAGAATGTCACGGATTGTAGATAATTCATATCTTTGTCTTTATCACAATGTATCCTCGATACCCAAGTATACCAATAACAAAAGTAAATCATATACATTATGATTTAAATTCCCAAAATCCGAAAACAACGTACAATCCCACATCTCCAGTGTTCACAATTGTAATTATTGATATACGAATTATAAACGAATGAAATCGAAACCATTCATTAAATATTATAAAATGTGCAAATAATAACTTGCCTTGCTACCGACACAATGAGGAAGCCGTTACCAATTCCATTGCCTTCGTCTACGAGCTCCTCAGCCCCGACCAAAGCAATATACGAACATTCTCGAACACGACCGCGAAGCATGGTTCTAATCACCGATCAATAATCCGAACCTATTACAATAATCTATTAACACACATTCGATAATAATCAACAACCGATATAACCAATCAACAAACCCAATGGTTCTACAATATCTCGGTAAAACATAGTCTGAACAATCCAACTCAAACCAGCACAAATTCATAACAACAACACGATATACTACACTGCCTAACCACTTAGCGCACATTAATCATATACCGTAGCGTGCGCTAAGTTATTTCTGTTAGCGTGCGTTAGCCATTTCATCTAGCGTGCGCTAATGTTATACAATTGCATGCCTTACAAGTATTGACTTAACACCTTGCGATTACGGATACGAATGTAAAGGAAATTGCACTATAGGATCAATCACAATCTTTCCAGGTTCAACCTCCATATCATACTCGCATGGTATATACCATTAATCAATCATAAATCAACATACAATCGTCTTGCTATGTTCTATTTATCAAAAGACCTTCAAGAACACTAAGAGATTCGAAACCATATTTATAATCATCAAACTCATAATTGAATTCATATATATACATATGTCATCTTCTTCCTCAATAAAAACATCATGAAACCCCAATAATCATACTCACCGCCAAGTTCACCATCATAAGAAGAAAAATCAACAATAACAACTTTAGAAAGCCCGAATATCAACAACAACATCAACATAACTCGGTAATTCATCTCATAATCATGCTTATCAACTCATATACATGACGATTATCAACTCAAGAACATCATATACAATCCCAAACGAAATCCAAAGTGAAGAGTAATTACCTTTTTGAAAGAATGGGTTGATTCTCAAGGTTGAATCCATTCTTAATCACCTCCAAGTTTTAAATGTTGTTATGGACGATTAACTCCACTATAATCCAGTGTTTGGAACCTCAAGCATCTCTCTAAGAACTCTCTCTATCGGTTGCAAGGAAGGAATGGACGAAAATGAAGAATAATGGCCAACTGCACATATATATACTGTACATTACTAGTGTGTGCTAAAAATTGTATTTATCGTGCGCTATAGACCTAGCGTGTGCTATCCTTCCTTGATAGCGTGCGTTATCGAAGTCCAGAGGCTACTGCCTTACTTCGTACAATGATTTACGTATGCAATGCCCATGCAATAGCATACGTAAATGCCTCTACTTAGCATATGCAAGTGTCTGATCATAGCGTGCGCTGCTCATAGTTGACTCGTTTATCTGCATACTCAGAAGATGGGTCCACACGCCCAAAGCACCCGACAAAGCAAAGATTCCCTTTTGTCCAATCCACCATTAGCGTGCGCTAAGCCTCATGCTTAGCGTGCGCTAATCCTTCGTAGAAAACATCCTTTGACCTTATCGGAAGGTGCGCCGAAGGTAGTCGGGTCCACACTTAGATTCCCTCTGATCTGTTCTGCACTATCTTGTGCTATCCTTTGCCTTTAGCGTGCGCTAAACGCGTACGACAGCATGGGCTATGCTTGAATATCAGCGTACGCTAATAAGGCTATACTTAGCCATTTTAAGCTATTCTTGTCCAATGTCTCGGCATACAGAATACGAACATACGGCATACCGAATACAAATACTTATCCCAATAACATCTCATACGATACCCAATATCCTCAAAGGCAATTATCAACCAAGTACGATAATTACACTTAATACAAATGTCTCAGTCCTTCAATAATTTTATCCATACTGTACAGATTCCACGATGTACAACATAACTCGGATAAAATAACATTAAACAACAGTAGTAGAAATTTTGGATATTACATACTACACCACTTAAAATAAGTTTCGTCCTCGAAACTTGCAATCCATCATAGAAAAACAAACAAACCGTTCAACCAAAATACTCTGAAACCATCACAACAACAATCAATCATCATTAACGAATATCCAAAACAGTATACTTATGTATACGCCAAGTCGACGATCTCCTGAGATACTAGCAAGCGACTTCACTGTTAAGACTCAATACCCTTACAATCACAATTCCACGAGTCTTAACAAAAAAAATCATCTTCGGATGAAATAATCTATCCAAGTCAAATCCTGTTTGCCTGATTATACAGTCAAGTCCCAATTTTGATAAAATGAATAATACACGATACAGCTATGCAACAACTGCCAAAACAATGACACAAATCCCGAAACATCGACACAAAATTCGAACGCTCATACGATCATTAACAATGATCAACCGACAAATTAATCTAGAATACTATTAACATGATAAACTCCAATACGACCAATCCAAAGGCCAAAACACAATCGAGTATATCATCAACATGATAAACTCTAATAGGACCATCCAAAGGTCAAAACACAACTGAGTATATCATCAATATGATAAATTCCAATATCATCAATGAGCGATCAATGATAATCGAGAATACCCTCACATGGTAAGCTCTAACACGATGAACATAGAATCACAGATACATATATACGAACGAATAAAATTCTCAAAACATTACACCAATCACATGCAGCGGATCTCAAAGAAACACACCCGACTGCTGAACATACCCCTAGGCATACGAACAACCAATCATAATGTAATACCCGATTATATTTCAGTCATTATCATTCAGTAATTATTATTCAGTAATTATCATTCAGTAATTGCCACTCAGTAATTATTCACTCATTAATGATCATTCATCGTTCATATTCATTCATTGTATTCACCGATCAGAGTAATTGTATCGTGCATCAGTTATCATTCGTAGTCCTACCTGGTTGGAGGATCGAACCGTGGTCATCATCATTGTCATCTTCATAGTGGGCTGTGTTTGAGGAGTAGCGCACATTACATACTCTCTTTAGCGCGCACTAATTGAGTACGGGTAGCGCACGCTACCCCTCCGTATTAGCGCACGCTAATGTGGTTCAGGCTTGCAGTCTAGAAGGCACTGGACTGCAGTCGAGTTGGAGTAGCGCACGCTAGTAAGTTCGGATAGCACCCGCTATGCTGTCAGTGTAGCGCGCACTAAGGCCGATCACATAGTGTCCAGTAGGTACTGGACTGATTTTGGAGTAATTCCTAGCGCATGCTATGAGTGAATTTTAGCGTACGCTAATGGGGCAGTAGCGCATGCTGATTATTGGACGTAGCGCGCGCTATCGCGAGCAGGTCAGAGGAAAGGAGGTTCTGGACTTCAGTCACTGGACATCAGGTATTTAGCTAGCGCACGCTAACATTTGGAGTTAACGCACGCTATCGGGAGGGTGTTAGTGCATGCTATCAAGTTCGTAGCGTACGCTAACGAGGCAGTCAGGGTTCACTGGACTGTCCGGTTAACCCGTTAGCGCACGCTAAATATCAGGTCGTAGCGTGCGCTAAACTGGAATTACTATATATAGGACAGTCCGGCTCAGATTCATCATTTTCACTTCTCACTTTGATTCCGGGCGATTTTGGGCGATTCGGAGAGATCTTTTAGAGATGAACTCATCCATCATCATCTTCAAGCTTATCATTTGGATTTATCATCATTTCATCCTCTCCAACACATCAAATCAAGGTAATTATTTCTTGGATCTAGAATTTCATATTTTGGGTATTTCCTTCCGATTTCTTCGTGTAAGCTTGGTTTGTTGTTGGAATATGTTAGATATGGATTATCTACCTTGAATAAATATATTCCTATGGATTTATTGATATGTTTTTTGGATTTGATAAATATTTTGGGAATTAATCAAGAACCCTTGATGTTGACTTTGGTTATTTTTGGGGGTTTCCAAGTATAGTTGTCGTAACTTCGAGTTGTGGTTTTCGATGGGAATATTCATATCATCGAAAGTGTTTTGTTGGATTTAACTACTCATTTTGGAGTTGGTTTCGTTATATTTGGGTTTTGGTTATAATCAAGGGTTGATGTTCGCTAAGTGGTTATTTGAATGCCTCAATGAGTTTGGATAATGTTGTATCGACCTTTGAGTTAGTCGTAATTCATGCTTGATACGTATATTGAGCGGATTATTAGTGATTGTGTTATTCAAGGTTGTTCGAGCGACCGATATCTCTTTTTAGGACATTGTTCGAGGAAGGGCATTTCAACACCGGTATTGTGTAAGTAAACTCTTACTCGGTTAAAAGGATATTCATTCCCTACGTTGTTGTTCATTCATACATGTAATTCACTCATAATATATCGTTCATGTCGAGACTTGTATTTATCAACCCATAATGTAACTCACGAGGAACGACGGTTCCAAAATCATTTCATTGAAGCTATCACTAGTTGTATCATTATTTCATCTCGGTGAGTCGTTCTTGATCCTTATCGGATTCTATTCATTACTCCTCAACTTGGTCATTTTTGTTCTGGTGATCTTCTGAAATTATATTGCATGGCCGGTTGGCGCATGTGTGGAATTTTAGTCGGGCACACTATGGTCATGTATATACGCGGGACTCCAGACACATTGGACTGTGCGCATGGTAATGTGTATACACCGGACTCCGGACACATTGGACCGTGAGACTAATTAGGCCAATAGCGGGTGTATATGTGGGTCTCCGAATACTCGGCTACTTGTGCTCTTACTCATTTCATTCGGGCATACATTGATGCTCATCACTCAACTTAATTCATTAATTCATTTATATGATTGTTGTATATTGTTCAACTCTTGAGGATTGTTGTTCTGTGTAACTGACCCCGTTGGGGGATGTTGTTTTCAGGTCATGGCAAGGCTAAGTCATGGGAAGAGAACGTTGACGGTGAGGAGTCCCAGTGATACTAGTAGGAGGGTCCAGTTCTTTTCAGCTCGTGTTTCTTCATTTATTTCCGCTGCAGACTTCCGTTTGAATACTCATTTTATTCAGTGTTGTATATTTTATCTTCATATAAAATATACATGTATTCTGTATTATCTTGGGTGTGTTGTAATGAAACTCCTCATCACAGTAATTTGATGATACAATGTGGTTCGGTACTACAATTATATTATTTAAGACATTAATTTTCATTCGCCTGGTGGGTCCCAGTCGGGGGTCCACGGCACTGTAATATCCGCCTAGTTTGGGGTGTTACAGAGTTGTTATCGGAGCGTTGTTTTGAATACTACCTTCCGAGTCATGTCTCATTGAAATCATCGTTCATGAGACTAGTATCATTGGACTTTCACGTCACGTGTGACCCGTGCAAGAGTCGATCTCCTCAGACCAAAGAACAGTAAGATTTCTAACGCCATGGTATAATTTCTGGCAATAAGAATCACTCATTCATCATTCAACAGTCAACAATCCTCGATTATCATTTTCATTTGTGATCATGTGGATCATGTTAACTCATTAATCACTCTATTCATTTCACTGTTCAGTTCTTGATCTTGAGAATCGTATCATTAATCTTGTTAACTTGTTCAAGATGACTATTTCAAGAATTTCATCAGATAATCTCGTCACTTCAGTTGATCATTCATGTAATCATTGTGTTTGAGCGCGTGTGCTCATTTTCATCATTTCATAACGTAATCATAATGTGATATTCATGCGAGATATATAATCATCTTGTGACTTTCCCACTTCAGTATGGAAAGAGCTGACAGAGGACGCGGGGGAAGAGGCCGCGGTGTGGGCCAAACCTCGAGAACTCGTGTGAATATGCGTGCGAACGCGAGGAATAATGCTAATTCATCGAGCAGCGACGCCGCCACTCATTCTCATGGAAATGATCATTCACTGTCAGGGAGTCGTACCTGGGACACAGCTCATTCAGAGGGTGTTCGGGTTGACCCACTCGCTTTTATGCAGGGCATGATGGCCCAGATGACTCAAATGACACGCCTCATGGAGACGATGCATAACTCAGCTACTCAGAATCAACAGGCTCCTCCGCCGCCACCTCAGGGACAGAAGAGGGGTGTGAGCAGTATTATTGACGACATCTCTCGCCAAAGACCACCGACCTTTGAGGGCTCGTCTGAGCCGGCGGATATTGTTCATTGGCTTGAGCATTTCGAGAAGTTATTTGCTATGGTGGAGTGTCCCGAAGGGCATAAAGTTTTAGTTGCGGCTTACTATCTGGGTAAGAGCGCTCATTCATGGTGGCTATCGTTGAAGCCCACCGACGGATCATGTACTTGGGATCAATTCAAGACTCTCATGATGCAGAGGTATTATCCGGCCCCGCTCAGAGAGGCCAAGTTATCGGAATTACTCACTCCCGACCTCTCAGCGGACGATGATGTTCTCGCCATTGCCGAGAAATTTCAGGAGCTTCTTCCTTTCTCCTCGTCTATTATTCACTCCGAGGCGGACAAGATCAAGTATTTCAGCAAGTGGTTGAAACCTCATATGCGGATGCAGTTGCTGAATCTCAATTCCACCACTCTGGCTGAATTCATCGATAAAGCTCTTACTTATGAGCTTACTGCTAAGGAGATTGCTAAGAATCAAACTCCATCATTTGGCAAGAAGTCAAAGAACCGAAATCAGCATAAAGGCAGTCAGGCAACTTTCAAGAAGCCTCGAGCGGGCTCTACTTTCACTGAGCGACCTCCTATGGTACCGAGACCCGCGGAATCTCAGTCACGAATGGCCGGTTCGGCCATTACCTATTTCAACTGTGGAGAGCAGTGTCATTACAACACGAAGTGTTTGAGGCAAACTGTCACGTGCAATAACTGTGGAATGGCGGGGCATAGGGCCCATTTTTTCCGAAAGGACTCCAAACCTACCCAGTCCGGCATCATCTCAGGCCCCGAAACAGTCAGTGGTTCCGAATCAGGCTACCCAGTCCGCATCGTTTAAGATGACGGGAGCTAACAAAGACGGAGCCCACAACTATCAGACGGGAGCATCCGGTTCCGGGGCTGGCAAGCCCCGAATTTATGAGATGAAGAGAGTTGATGATACGGAAGCCCGAATGATCTCAAGTACACTCGAAATTCTATCTCAACCTGTGTGTACCCTTTTTGATACTGGTGCATCGCATTCATTCATTTCCGAGTCATATTTGAGTAGACTACGTCTAGGTAGTGATACTAGTTGTGAGCCTTATGTCATTGGTCTACCTGATGGTAGAAGAATTATCGGGAATCGTGAGATTAAGAATTATCCGATTCAGTTTCATGGCCGTGATTGGTTAACAAACCTAATTATGGTAGATTTACCGAGAGACGACGTCATCTTGGGTATTGATTGGATGGATCGTCACGATGCCACCATTAGTGTCTGTAAGCGTATGATCACTATCATTTCATAGGATGGAGTCGAATGTGTTTTTGAGGGAGGTAATCCCAGCTATTCCGGTAGAGTCATAAACTTGATGAAAGCAGTGAAATTACTCAATCAGGAGTGTGTAGGTTATTGGTGCTATATGACCAAGACCGAGAAACCATCAGTAATGTTGACGGATATTCCTGTAGTGAGAGAATATTGTTGTTGCCCAAAATATTTATCCGAAGATTAATACTGCTGGATGACAGGCAACAAACAACAATTGCGAGAGCACTTCCGAGAGTAGATAAATAATACAAGATTTGCCGGGTTTGTTAGGCCCGGGCTTGAATGCTCTCGCGAGATGATATTAATACGAATATTCGTGGATACAAGTATTAATGAGAGAAATCTAAATACAATGAGTGTAAAAAGACTCTGTTAATCCGGCTCTTGAGCGAAGCTCGATGTTCTTCGTCCCCGCCGATAGTCTGCTCGAGGAGAGAGGCCGGGAGAAGTAAGACCGAATGATAGCTGTTGCCAAGAGTTGGAGAATAGCCAAGTGCTGTATATTGTTTCTGTATTGTGTGCTTGAATCGCGATATTGCCAGAGAGAGTTTACAAATGCAGGGGGCCTTGTATATATAGGGGTAGCCGGGTCCTGTCCTTCCGCGGGCGATCGCCTTCCGGCCATTATAATAATGTGCCGATCGCCTGCCGGCCAATAATAATGTGCCGATCTCCTGGGCTGTCGGGCTAAAGTCCAAGGTAGTGGCTGGCAGTCCGAATAAAGTCCAATGCAGTGGCTGGCGCCAGCTGGGCGGTCCAATAAGGGGCCAGAACGTGTCCGGAGTCAGTCAACATGTGGCCCTACTGACAGCTTTCGGCGGAATCAAAGTCACATGCGGCCCTACTTGACAGCTTACGGCGGCTTGTCGGCTGGTGGAGAGATTCTGCCAGGCTGTGGTCAATGGCCCGTGATTCACGGATCTTGTCTTGGCCCTTGCACGTGGTGCCAGTCTTGAGTCTCGACCTTTGCCGATTGGATGGCCATCGGCCCTGATCGACATGAGGCGATCGTCTCTAGCTGGTCATCAGAGGTCGCCATCGGCCAGTTGCTGAGGGTTGGCATTGGTCGGTCACCAAGTGTCGGTCGGCAGATGCCGAGAGAGGTCGGTCACCAAGGGTCGATCGGCAGATGCCGAGAGAGGATCGTCCGCTAGTCGATAGCCAGGAGTCGGTTGCCGAGTACCGAGAGGCGATCGTATCTGAGGTCGATCGCTCGGCACCGGGACTTGTCCTGGGACCTTAGGTTGGCCGATATAGCTTGTCCGCTGGGTTAAGGCTTGGCCGCCTGGTCGCTGATCGGCAGATCCGCCTTGGCCGCTCGGCAGTGACTCGGTCGCCCGACCTCCTAGGCGATCGCCGGTCGGAAGGTGTTAATTCTTGACACAACAATTGCCCCCCAGCTTGCTCCTATGTTGAAGACATGGGGCGAGGTGGTTCTTGCTGGCGATCGTGTAAGGATGAGGACGGGCGATCTTCCTGAGGTTGACTTAGGATTCGGACTTGGGCTATCATGGTCCATTGGCTTAGCTATCTTTCGGTCTTGTACCTGCAAAAACAACATTGGCCGATCCCCCATGGAAACTTGGTGGTTTCGCTTTGTTTGAGGAATCGTGCACAGTCGCGGAGATCGATGGACCGACTCCATGACCGTGTCTTGGTGCGCGGAGACATTGAGTGTCTCGTGACTCACTTTATTATGAGGGTCCTCTGTTAGGCTGCGCCTCGCCTCGTATTTAAACGAAGGGCGTGCGGTCTCGGTCTAGAGGAGTCCTTGCGCGGGGCAGCGTCGGATGAATCAACTCCACGCCCGCGGCTTGTTAGCTCTGCTTCCACCTCGGCCAGCCATGGAGATGGCCGACCTCGACGGTGTACGTTGAGACGGGGGTTGTGGCATGTGTCCACTGATTAATGTTGGAGAGCCCTCAGACTACGCCGGCCTCGTATTTAAACGAAGGGCGGGCGATCTCGGCCGAAAGGGACCTTGCACGGCCGAAGCAGCCGGTTCCATCGACTGCCAGGGCCATGGATTTATGATGTGCGGTGGAGGCGATCTCGTGCCTTAGTCCGTCATGTTATATGCTGGACTGTAGATGGCGATCGTGTCTACCGGGTTGCTGATGATGTAGCGTGATGATCGGCGATCGGGCCGGAAGGCTGGCGATCGCCCCTCGGCAGCCGATCGCTTTATTCGTAGGTCGATATTGGCGATCGGCGGGAGTTAGTCCCTTATTTAGAATGTTGGACTGTAGGCGGTGAGCGAGTCCTCCGGCTCTGCTGGATAGTAGTGACCGGGCTGGAAGACCGGAGGACGTCGCTCGGGCCGAGATCGAGGTCGTCGCTGCCGGCGCCGATCGCGGAACTCCTAGGCTAAGAAGAAGCCTTTGCACAGACAGAAATCTGCGGCTCTAGCCCGGAAGGCTGCGTAGGTCGTCGGTAGGGTCTTCGTGAGATGCCTGAACATAGGCGAGAAGCCCTGAAAACCTCCTAGGACCGCGTAGAGGGCGGTCTCATCGCTTACGGGCTCGCCGTTGAGGATGATCACGTCTACCCGGTCGATGTAGTCCGAGTCGGACTCCTCTTCCCCTTGCCTGATCCGCCACATGCGATGGGGACCTTCTGGCCGAGCGGCCCTGGTGGCGAAGTATTCTGTGAAGACGTGCGCCAGCTCGTTAAAGGAGCCAATGGACCGAGGTGGCAATGAGGTGTACCACCGGTGGGCGATGTCGTCCAGCGTCAGAGGGAACATCGGGCACCTGGTCGCGTCCGATGCCCCATACCCGGTCATGTAGATGTTGAACTTGTGCAGGTGTGTTTGGGGGTCCGATCGCCCCTCGTACACGGGTGTCTGAGGAGGAGCGATCTTGTGCTGCACGGGGGCGAGCTCGATGTCGATCGCGAGCGGCTCGCTCGGCTCGGCGATCGTCTTCATGGCGCCTGCCCAGGATTGCAGGAGCGCTTTCACGTCGTCGAGCTGACGTTGCAAAGCGGCAATCGCCGCGGATCGGCTGCTTGCGGATCGGCTTTGGGAACGGGGGCGGAGGCGATCGTGTACCGACCTCCGGACTCCGCTGCTGCCGATCTATGGAATTTGACGAGCGGGAGCCAGGCGGCTGGATCGCCTTGTGGGAGCCGGGTAGGCCGAGCTCCTGGTGAGGGACTCAAATTCCGTCGTCTCGTAGCTGGGGCCGGACTGCCCCGGTCTCCAGGTCGGGTCACTGCCCAGGCGATCGAATACAAACGTGCCCCGGCTGCCGAGCGCCTCTTCTTGCGGGCGAGAGCCTCCTGGCGCTCGCTTGGCCAGTAATGCCTTGAGCTTCCGCTTGGACTTCCAGCGGGAGACCGAGGGAGTGATAGCAGGAGGCGCGTCGAGAGCACTCCGTCGTTCCTGAAGGGCGGCTATGGCCTCTTCGATCTGTTCATTGGTTCGGAACTGATCGAGCGAGAGGCTCGGGCCGTCGTCCCGGGACGGGATCGAGCGTCTCTGACCGCGGCGGCTGCCTTCCACCATCGGATGCGGCTCGTACTGGGACGGAACGGGAGGTCTGGCCGGCTGGTCAGCGGCCTTCTTCGACGCGGAGGCGGAAGATATGATTTCTGAAGGATTTCTTTGAAGTGTAGTGAGTGTCACTTCAAGTATCTGCCCCGAGAACAGTGAGTGTTCTTCGGGGCGGTAGGTATAAAAATTCGAGGGTTGGATCCCCTTCCTCTAGCGCCAATTGTTGTTGCCCAAAATATTTATCCGAAGATTAATACTGCTGGATGACGGGCAACAAACAACAATTGCGAGAGCACTTCCGAGAGTAGATAAATAATACAAGATTTGCCGGGTTTGTTAGGCCCGGGCTTGAATGCTCTCGCGAGATGATATTAATATGAATATTCGTGGATACAAGTATTAATGAGAGAAATCTAAATACAATGAGTGTAAAAAGACTCTGTTAATCCGGCTCTTGAGCGAAGCTCGGTGTTCTTCGTCCCCGCCGATAGTCTGCTCGAGGAGAGAGGCCGGGAGAAGTAAGACCGAATGATAGCTGTTGCCAAGAGTTGGAGAATAGCCAAGTGTTGTATATTGTTTCTGTATTGTGTGCTTGAATCGCGATATTGCCAGAGAGAGTTTACAAATGCAGGGGGCCTTGTATATATAGGGGTAGCCGGGTCCTGTCCTTCGGCAGGCGATCGCCTTCCGGCCATTATAATAATGTGCCGATCGCCTGCCGGCCAATAATAATGTGCCGATCTCCTGGGCTGTCGGGATAAAGTCCAAGGTAGTGGATGGCAGTCCGAATAAAGTCTAATGCAGTGGCTGGCGCCAGCTGGGCGGTCCAACAAGGGGCCAGAACGTGTCCGGAGTCAGTCAACATGTGGCCCTACTGACAGCTTTCGGCGGAATCAAAGTCACATGCGGCCCTACTTGACAGCTTACGGCGGCTTGTCGGCTGGTGGAGAGATTCTGCCAGGCTGTGGTCAATGGCCCGTGATTCGCGGATCTTGTCTTGGCCCTTGCACGCGGTGCCAGTCTTGAGGCTCGACCTTTGCCGATTGGATGGCCATCGGCCCTGATCGACATGAGGCGATCGTCTCTAGCTGGTCATCAGAGGTCGCCATCGGCCAGTTGCTGAGGGTTGGCATTGGTCGGTCACCAAGTGTCGGTCGGCAGATGCCGAGAGAGGTCGGTCACCAAGGGTCGATCGGCAGATGCCGAGAGAGGATCGTCCGCTAGTCGATCGCCAGGAGTCGGTTGCCGAGTACCGAGAGGCGATCGTATCTGAGGTCGATCGCTCGGCACCGGGACTTGTCCTGGGACCTTAGGTTGGCCGATATAGCTTGTCCGCTGGGTTAAGGCTTGGCCGCCTGGTCGCTGATCGGCAGATCCGCCTTGGCCGCTCGGCAGTGACTCGGTCGCCCGACCTCCTAGGCGATCGCCGGTCGGAAGGTGTTAATTCTTGACACAACAAATATGCCGATGTATTTCAAGACGAGTTACCTGGTTTGCCTCCACAGAGAGATGTGGACTTCACGATTGAGTTGGAGCCTGGTACGTCCCCTATATCGAAGGCACCGTACCGTATGGCCCCGACCGAAATGTAGGAGTTGAAGAATCAATTAGAGGATTTGACCGAGAAGGGTTATATTCGACCGAGTGCGTCCCCGTGGGGAGCACCAGTGTTATTTGTCAAGAAGAAGGATGGTTATATTCGCTTGTGTATTGATTACCGGGAATTGAATCGGGTGACGATCAAGAATAAGTATCCTATACCCAGTGTCGATGATCTTTTGGATCAACTTCAGGGAGCTTCAGTATTTTCCAAGATCGACTTAAGATCTGGATATCATCAGTTGCGAATTCGAGAGTCGGATATCGCAAGGACAGTGTTTCGAACACGCTATGGTCATTATGAGTTCGTGGTAATGCCGTTTGGATTAACTAATGCACCTGCGGTATTCAAGAGTTAATGAATCGGGTTTTCATTGACTATGTGGATCAGTTCGTGGTTGTCTTTATTGATGACATTCTAATTTATTCTCGTGACCGGGAGGAGCATGAGTTTCACCTTCATCAGGTTCTCGACGTGTTGAGACGAGAGCAACTTTATGGAAAGTTTTCCAAATGTGAGTTCTGGATGTCCGAGGTGACATTTCTCGGACATGTAATTTCATTAGACGGAGTTCGTGTTGACCCTCAGAGGACGGAGGCTATCCGAGATTGGCAACCTCCGAAGAATGTTAAGGAAATCCGAAGCTTTCTCGGATTAGCTGGATATTACCGGCGATTTGTGGAGGGATTTTCAAAAATTGCTCAACCCATGACCAACCTCTTACCGAAGGATAAGAAATACATGTGGTTCGACGCGTGTCAGCAGAGTTTTGAGGAACTCAAGAGCCGATTAATTTCAGCACCTGTCCTTTTTTTACCGCAAGGGACGAAAGGATTTGTGGTTTATAGTGATGCGTCCCGACAGGGTCTCAGATGTGTACTAATGCAGAACGGCAAAGTTATTGCTTATGCTTCACGGCAATTGAGACCTTACGAGGTTAATTATCTAACCCATGACCTGGAGCTAGCAGCCGTGGTGTTCGCGCAGAAGATTTGGCGTCATTATCTTTATGGCGTTACCTGCCAGATATTCACTGATCATAAGAGTTTGAAGTATATATTTACTCATAAGGAGTTAAATATGCGGCATAGGCGGTGGTTGGAACTAATCAAAGATTATGATATTGAGATACTATACCACCGGGGCAAGGCGAACGTTGTCGCCGACGCCTTGAGTCGTAAGTCTGTTCAGGAGCAGATGCTTGCTCGATTAACAGTTCAGAGGGAACTTCAGCAGGAATTTCTGAGAACCGAGATCGAGGTCTGGTTACAGCGAGTACAAGGGTAACTTTGTACGTTAGAGATTTCATCGCCACTTGAGGAGGCGATCAGGGAGAATCAGGGTTCAGACCCATTTTTGTTATGCATTCGAGATTATGTGACTCAAGGGAAAGCCCCTGGATTTGTGGTCCACAAGGATGGACTTTTGCGATTTAAGAATCGGTTATGCGTACTGGCGAACGACGAGATGAAAAACTCGATTTTGAGAGAAGCTCATGCTACCCCTTATTCCATTCATCCGGGGTCTAGCTAGATGTACAAAGACTTGAAACAAAATTACTGGTGGAGTAATATGAAGCGAGAAGTCGCAGAATTTGTTTCGAGATGTTTAACCTGTCAGCAAGTCAAGATAGAACATCAGCGACCGGAGGGTATGCTGAAACCTCTCCCTATTCCAGAGTGGAAGTGGGAAGATATTTCAATGGACTTCATCACGAGTTTGCCGATGAGTCATCGTGGCATGAATACAATTTGGGTAATTGTGGAACGTCTAACGAAGTCAGCCCATTTACTTGAGATTAAGGATACGTGGTGTAACACCCCCAAAACCATACGGGAATATTACAGCGCCATGGGCCCCACATTGGAACCCACAAGGCTAAAATCATTTTCGCAAATGTTTAAAAATGCCAAAAGGCCCTTTTGAGATACACACACGCAGCGGATAAAAACACAGTTCAGAAGAATACCGAAAAGTCATTTAGAAACATACACACACAGCGGATAAAAACATAATTAAATACATTTGCAGCAGAATTAGAAAAAACAGAAAAGAATACACAATCCCAACAATCACACCATAGCCAGTATCACCGGAAAGCTCATCCCTTCACGACCGCTACTATCTCGAACTCTGTAACACCCCCTAACCTAGCAGCTGAACCGCAAAGGGGTCCGTGCTACTAAGTTGGGGAGTCTCACGCTTTTAAACTTTGAAAACCAATAAAAGTATATTTGGTAATGCGAGTACTCAAGGAAATAATGCAAACTGGTATTATTTATTCAAAACATTACACAACCTTAAGTTTCATACATAGCAAAACCATAACAGAGTGATCTTATTAAAAACAAAACATAGTCTTCCAAAGATAGGGCGAAATAGTGGGAATGGCATATGGACAAGTCTCCTATTGTCAACCGAAGAAGATAGTCATCTCCTAAACATGAGCATCATCACCTGTATCATAAGAATCTAATGAGCTAATGGCTCAGTAAGATGAGACTTCTGTAATAGCAAAGTATCACGTAGCACATTTATCAATGAATAACTACTATATATATATATATAGTCATGTTCTTGTAAAATCCTTTCTTCGGGTACCCTTGAAGTGTGGTACTCGACTGATAGTGATAGGCCATGGTTTTCGGAACCTGTTCATATAATTGGCCAATAAAAGATGTATACGGGGGTTCCCATACTGGTTTTTCAACCAATGGTATTAGCCGTATTCAACCTTTTTCATTCAGTGTGGGTTTCCTTGACCGACTTTCAGCCGCAAGTATTTGCCACCATGTGTTGGGTCCGCCGGTCCCCCGCGTCCCGTGCCTACCCGCCATCAATCAAGTACCATACTTCCTGTTCTTAAACATTCTTTTACATACACATGTTATGCATGATCATTCAATAACAGTCACATATGAAAATATCAATCAATATATGATCCTTATGATACAGCAAGGAAAAGCATCATCTTACCTCCGGTCCTGTGCCTGTTGATGTGAAAAGAACAGTTTCTATAGATGGATGTGCTATTATCCTTGAAGAAAATCTGAAACCTCTTTGGGGACTTTTATCAAACACATTTGAAAACTGTCAGATTTGAGCTATCTGTTTGATCGGGATTTTTGTGGCTTTTATAATTTTTGGAAGGAAAATATGTTTCGGGCGTTTTAAAGTAGAGGTTCACAGCTTCAAAATGATATATTATATGTACAAAAACACGTCCGGGAACATGTATAAATAAGTGCTCAAAGTCGGTTGAAAATCAACCTTACCCGGACAGCTGGAAGCCTTATCCGGACAGCTGGCCGAGAAGCTTCTGTCGGTTGTGACCGACCTTATCCGGACAGCTGGACAGCCTTATCCGGATAGTGGCCTAGAAGCTTCTGTCGGTCGTGACCGACCTTATCCGGACAGCTGGACAGCCTTATCCGGATAGTGGCCTAGAAGCTTCTGTCGGCCATGACCGGTAGTTGTCAGTCGGCGTGTCCGGCGGTGACCGGCAAATGTCCGTCAACTTGGCTCAGCCGGTTCGACCCCTTATTATTGGACCCTATGCTGGAAGACTATGTTTTGTTTTTAATAAGATCACTCTGTTATGGTTTTGATATGTATGAAACTTAAGGTTGTGTAATGTTTTGAATAAATAATACCAGTTTGCATTATTTCCTTGAGTAATCGCATTACCAAATCTACTTTTATTGGTTTTCAAAGTTTAAAAGCGTGAGACTCCCCAACTTAGTAGCACGGACCCCTTTGCGGTTCAGCTGCTAGGTTAGGGGGTGTTACAGTTGTGGTATCGGAGCGAAGGTTTAAATCTTTCCTGCAGACAGAAGATGGCATATGGACATTCTCGACTGAAGGATATGGTCAACTTTTATCTATTAAGTATTTTGTTTAATAGATTACAATATATTAGTTGTCATCATCATTGTTATGTGATCGTTATTGGCTTATGAATGGGTGAGATTGGGCAGTACAACGGATGTGATGGCACCCAAAAGATAGGCAAGAGATGACCCAAATCCAAACCATAACCTTCTTGAGAATCTGGCTGAGCTGATGCAACAACAGACAAGGATGTATGGTGAACAAATGCAACAATTGTTGAACATGCAACAAAGAAACGAAGAACAAAACCGACAACCTCCACCAAGAAACAATAATGGACCAGCAGTGTATGAAAAATTCAGGAAGATGGAACCTCCTGATTTTCATGGTGGGGCTGATCCTATGGTTGCGGAAGAATGGGTCAAATCACTTGATGTTATCTTTGACTACATGCATATCGACGATGCTGATAAGATACTTTGTGCGATCTTTCAACTCAAAAAGGATGCCAGAACTTGGTGGGAAGGAGCCAAACTTGCAGTCAACTTGGAAGGGTTGACGTGGGAGAGATTTAAAGTAATATTCTATGATAAATACTTCACCAGGGATGCACGGTCTCTCAAGGTCAAAGAGTTTTTGGAGCTGAAACAAGGGGATATGTCTGTTTGTGAATATATTCGGAAATTTGAAGAAGGTTGTAGGTATGTTCCCTATATTGCTAGGGATAATGCTGAGAAGGTGGATCATTTCCTAAGAGGCCTCCGACCTGAAATTAGAAGAGATGTGAGGATGTCTACATCAACTGAGTTCAGAGAAATAGTTGACAAAGCGTTGCTCCCAGAAGCTGATGAAAAGGAGATACAAAGGTCTTATCAGCAGAAGAGGCAAGCATTTGCTTCAAAATATTCAGCACATTGGAAAAAATCGGAGCAAAAACCAGGCAAAGCCAATCAGAAGCATCCTACAGCGAGAGATGCTCCAAATACAACTGAGAAGCCCAAGTGTACTAAATGTGAGAAAAATCACTTTGGAGAATGTTTTGTTGGGTCCAATAATTGTTTCAGATGCAAGAAGCCCGGACATATGGCGAGAGATTGCCCAAACACAGAGAATAAAGTTCAGGGAAGGGTCTTTGCAATGACTCGAGAAGAAGCTGATGCAGATGCTTCCGTAGTCTCAGGTATCATTCTGATCTCAGGAATTCCTGCACTTACATTGATAGACCCAGGATCTACACATTCATTTGCATCATTTGCATTTATGAGAAAATCGGGCATTAAACCAGAACTCTTGAAAGTTGGTTATAATGTGGCTGCTCCGTTTGGATAAAATATGGATTCTGACCAAATGTTGAGGGCCTGTACAGTTCGAATTGGCGGGAGGGTACTCTACGCCGACCTCGTTGTCCTACCAATATCTAATTTTGATGTTATCTTTGGTATGGACTGGCTATCTAAATATTGTGCAAATGTTGATTGTAATAAGAAGATTGTGGCCTTTCAACCAGTAAATGAAGGAGGGTTTATTTTTAAAGGTAATTCATATTCGTGCTCTTTGCCAATTATAACTGCACTGAAAGCTAGGAAGATGTTAAATAAGGGGTGTACTGGCTATTTGGCTAATGTTTTGGACACCTCCCTTGAAATGAAATTGAAGCCTGAAGATGTAGATGTGGTTAGAGAATTTCATGAGGTGTTTCCAGATGATCTACCAGGGTTGCCCCCAGATCGGGAAATTGAATTTGCAATCGATGTAATGCCAGGGACTACCCCTATTTCTAAAGCCCCATACAGAATGCCACCAACATAATTGAATGAATTAAAAACCCAGCTACAAGAATTACTTTATAAGGGATTCATTCGTCCTAGTTGTTCACCTTGGGGAGCCCCTGTCTTATTTGTGAAAAAGAAAGATGGCTCATTGCGATTATGCATTGACTGTAGGGAACTGAATAAGGTGACCATCAAGAACAAATATCCTCTTCCAAGGATAGATGATTTATTTGATCAGTTGCAAGGAGCATCGGTCTCAAAGATTGATTTACGTTCCGAATATCATCAACTGAAGGTCAAAGAAGAAGATATCCAAAAGACAGCATTTAGAACGCGATATGGTCACTATGAATTTTTAGTGATGCCTTTTGGTTTGACAAATGCTCCAGCAGCATTTATGGATCTGATGAACCGGGTATTCAAAGAGTTCCTTGATAAATTTGTGGTGGTGTTTGTTGATGACATCCTTATCTATTCACATGATAGAGATGAGCATAAAGAACACCTCAGAATTGTGCTTCAAATTCTCAAAGAAAAACGGTTGTATGCTAAATTCAAGAAATGTGAATTCTGGATAGAACAAGTGGTATTTTTAGGGCATGTAGTATCCAAGGATGGCATTTCAGTTGATCCAAACAAGATATAAGCGGTGATTAACTGGCCAACACCAACGAATGTATCAGAGGTTCGAAGTTTCTTAGGACTAGCCGGATACTACCGACGATTTGTACAAGGATTCTCGAAGATTGCAACCTCATTAACATTGTTAACAAGGAAGAATACAAAGTTTGTTTGGACTGATACTTGCGTGGGAAGTTTCCAGGAATTGAAGCATAGATTAACTACGGCTCCTGTCCTTGCCACTCCTATGGGAACAGGTGGCTTTGTAGTTTACACTGATGCTTCTAAGAATGGTTTGGGTGCTGTATTAATGCAACATGGAAAGGTAATAGCCTATGCCTCTAGGCAATTAAAGGAGTATGAGAAGAATTATCCAACACATGATCTAGAACTGGCTGCTATTGTCTTTGCACTAAAAATTTGGAGGCATTACCTATATGGTGAAAAGTGCGAAATCTATATAGACCATAAGAGTTTGAAGTACTTTTTCACACAGAAGGAGCTGAATATGCGACAGCGGAGATGGTTAGAATTGGTGAAAGACTATGATTGTGAGATCAATTATCATCCTGGTAAGGCAAATGTGGTTGCGGACGCATTAAGTAGAAAGTCTATGTCTTCCTTTCTAATCACACAGAAGCCATTATTATTAGACTTGCAAAAATTAGAACTGGAAATTGTGCCCAAAAGGAAGATTTGTTTGTTATCAGCACTCATATTGAAACCTGCACTTCAAGATATAATTAACGAAACCCAGAAGACGGATCAGTACATTGGCAAATTAAGGGAAAAAATTGATGAAGGCAAATTACCAAACTTCTCAGTCTCTAGTGATAAATATTACGATATAAAGGGAGACTATGTGTGCCAGCCGACGCAACCATCATATGGGACATTCTGAAGAAAGCTCATTCCAGTCCTTATTCAATAAATCCAGGTAGCACAAAAATGTATAAAGACTTGCAACAACATTATTGGTGGCCTAACCTGAAGAAAGATATTGCAAAATTTGTGGCAGAATGCCTAACTTGTCAGCAGATCAAAACTGAACATCAGAGACCAGTGGGATTATTGAAGCCTTTACTAATTCCGGAATGGAAATGGGAACATATTACAATGGATTTTGTGCTTGGTCTACCAAGGACTCAAAGTGGGTATAATTCCATATGGGTGATTGTTGATAGATTGACCAAGTCTGCTCATTTCCTTCCAGTAAAATCCACATATAATATGGATCGATATGCTCAGGAATATATTAAAGAGATAGTCCGGCTACATGGAGTGCCAGTACCTATAGTATCTGACAGGGACCCTAAATTTACATCTGCATTTTGGAAAAGTTTACATAATGCAATGGGTACGAAGCTTGCTTTCAGCACCGCATTTCATCCACAAAGTGATGGGCAGTCAGAAAGAGTTATTCAAATACTCGAAGATATGTTGAGAGCATGCATACTAGATTTCAAGGGCAATTGGGATACAAAGCTTCCATTGGTAGAGTTCACCTACAACAACAGTTACCAATCTACAATTGGGATGGCACCTTATGAAGCACTATATGGTAGAAAATGTAGATCTCCCGTACACTGGGATGAAGTTGGAGAAAGAAGTCTACTGGGCCCAGAAATGATACAACAGACTGCTATGGCGGTAGAAAAGATAAGAGAACGAATGAAAATTGCACAAAGTAGACAGAAGAGTTATGCAGATAATCAAAGAAGAGATTTGGAATTCGCAGTTGGAGACTATGTCTTCTTGAGGGTATCCCCGATGAAAAGCATAAAGAGATTTGGGAAGAAAGGAAAACTTAGCCCGAGATATGTTGGCCCATTTGAAATCCTTGAGAGAGGTGACAGAGATTATAGAATAGCCTTACCTCCTTCTCTATCTGGTGTACACAACATATTCCATGTGTCCATGTTAAAGAGGTAAATTTACAACCCCTCACATGTGTTAAATTATGAGCCGTTGGAATTATCCCCAGACTTGTCCTATGAAGAGAAGCCGGTACAGGTTCTTGATAAGAAAATAAAGAAACTAAGGAACAAGGAAATTCATTTGGTAAAGATTTTGTGGAGGAATCATGCTGTTGAAGAGGCTACATGGGAAAGAGAGGAGGAAATGCAAAGCAAATATCCAGAACTGTTCGGTATGTCAATTTTGAGGACGAAATTTTATAAGGAGGGGAGGACTGTAATGCCCGGCTATCCCCTAAGCCAATAACCATTTAGTACCTAAATACAATTACATAATATGCATTATGGAAGCATGGCATACAAGTAGACATTTTATGAGCATGAATAACTGCTATGCCCATTCACATTACGTTTTATACGACATGTTAATTATCTCCTCTAACATGATAAAGGTCAATGTGCTAACGATTATAAAACACTAATTGTAATACCCTAAAAATTTCAAAAACTTATTTAAATGCTATTTATATTGCTAATGATCATGGGTCTCGATATTTACAAGTTGTCCAATACTTGGACCGATATGTTTCCAACATAAAATGAAGGATTTAAAAAGAAAAGATTTCAAAATAAATTATAAGGATTATTTTAGAATTTATGAAAGTAATTACGAAAATTTTCGACGAATTGATACGATAAAGTTTTCATTACAGAACACTTATACTGCAAAAATAATATTAAATTATTATTTTAATATTATCGAAAATCGGTTCTGAGCATATCGAAGATTTAACTCAGACGAGTCTGGAATAGGTCGGAAAATCGAATTTGGACACCGGTAAGGGGTCGAACCGGCTGAGCCAAGTTGACGGACATTTGCCGGTCACCGCCAGACACGCCGACTGACAACTGCCGGTCATGGCCGATAGAAGCTTCTAGGCCACTATCCGGATAAGGCTGTCCAGCTGTCCGGATAAGGTCGGTGTTGCTACCCAAAATATCATCCGGAGATAGATATTGCTGGAATGGATGGATAGCAAACAAATGCAAGAGCACTTCCGTGAGAAAGATAAATAACACAAGATTTGCCGGGGTTGTTAGTCCCGGGCTTGAATGCTCTCGCGAGATATTATTAATACTAATATTCGGGGATACAAGTACTAATGTAAGAATACAATTACAATGAGTGTAAAGATTCTTGTTATCTTAGCTAGTGAGCGTGTAGATTGCCGGAAGAACCAGATTTGATGCTCTGTGAGTTCTTGTAACAAAGGAGATGAACAGTCGCGGCGGTGAGAGATCGACATTCTCTCACGGCGAGTATTAGCTAGATGCTTGAGCTCCTGGGCTTATGAATCTCTTGGAATATATCTTGTGGAGACATCCGGCCTCTGCCGATCGTCTTCTGGATGAGGGATTCAGAGAGAGAAGTCCTGAGATGGATTCCGGTGAGACAGCAGGGAGCTTGATGGTATGTATGTTCTACTGTATTTCCGTGAATGAATTCAGAATGTAGGTGAATGAATTGGGAACAATTCGGAACCTTTTTCCAGTAGGAGGAGGTTCTCTATTTATAGGAATTTTGATATGCCAGGCGATCGCCTTTACTGTATTATAATAATCGGGCGATCGTCTTTTAGCACATGGGCTTGTTCCCTTAAAGTCCGCGGCTGCTGCTGGCAGCCAGCTGTACGGTCCAATGGGGAGCCTGCACGCGTCCTGAGTAGCTGTCGCGGGCGGTCCTACTGACAACTTTCGGCGCGCCTGTCGGTAGGTGAGGTAGGTGACAGGCTGTGGTCAAAGGTCTTGTCTGTCAGCAAAGATCTTGTCTGTCAGCGCCTTTTGTGGATCTGCACGTGGGTGCTGTTCTGAGATCCAGTCTTCGATGACTTTGACGGGCGATCATCCCTGCTCGGGACGTAGGTCGATTGCCCTTAGCCGGTCACTAGAGTCGATCGCCAGCTGCCAAAGGGCGATCGCCTTGGGAGTCGATCGCTAGGTACCTTATGGTGGTCTGGAATCTTCGATTGGGCGAGCTAAACATAGTTTGACTGGTGTTGACTTGGTCGCTCAGCCTTATCGTCGATCGCCTGTCGGGATGAATAAATCTTGACACAGCAATTGCCCCCCAGCTTGCTCCGATGTTGAAAACGTGGGGTGAGGTGGTTCTCTTGGCGATCGCTGAACTTTTGACGAGCGACTCTGTGCTTAACTGATTTGGCGATCGTCTTTGAGCTGATATATCTTGAGTTTGGACGACCTGGTTGGCCGCTAAACTGCGCGGGAAATGGCAATGGGCGTGGAAAGTCTCCGCGCACGTGTCGGGCTTCCGTTGGAGGATATCAACGGTCATTAATGACTCCTCGGCTGACGCGTCCTTGAAATGACGCGTACGCGGGTCTCGAGGGAGTCAATAAATGCGACGTTTGAGATCCGACCCCTGAGATTTTCCCTTATTGCAAACGAGTCCCTGCCATCTCCTATAAAAGGGCGCAGTGTTGCAGTCTTCGTCCTCACGCGCACTTACTGGAGAAAGAAGGACTTGCTGAAGATTTTTCTGAAGATCTTAGTGCCGATCGTCGTTCGATTTCACCTTCGGGTAAGAAAAATCATTTTCTCCTTTTCTTTCTTTGAGAATGGCCGGAACGTCATCATCACATGGAGTGGGTACCAGTTCCTTGCCGGGACATCGGTCCAGGAGGACCTTCTTCCGACTTCCACCTGGAGACGGCGGCTGAGGCTATTCGGGCCGGAATCGACCCTGCTGAAATCGAGGCTTTATTTAACGAAGCCGGCGTCGCTAAGGAAGCGGCTGCTGAAGATAGACGATCGCAGATAGAGAGAGATCTGGCGATTAGGGCCTACTGGGAGCAGCATAGCGCTTTCGGCCGGGCCTATAAGGCTTTTGCTGATATAATGGAGAAGTTGGCCGGTCCGACTCCGAGATTCGATTTCCGGGGATACTCGGTCGCCTACCCTTATCAGCTTCCCAAACGGTCACAGTACCGGGTTGCGCAGTGATCTTTGTGGTTGCTTGGCCAAATCCGGAGTTCGACGACCAGGAAAGATCTGGCCGTCTGGAGGACGAGGTTCCATGTTCCCTCAGATGTGGACATGTTCGCGCCAGCGGAGAATGAGCGAGCCGATCAGCCTCCGATCGATATGGTCTCCGTGAATGAGGCGATTATGGAGGCCGGCTGCGCTTCCCTCTATCTTTTGCTCTCTCCCACCTGATGGCCGCTTGGAACGTGGCGCCACTTCAGCTGACGCCGAA
Source organism: Orobanche coerulescens (assembly GCA_033398695.1). Lineage (NCBI taxonomy): Eukaryota > Viridiplantae > Streptophyta > Magnoliopsida > Lamiales > Orobanchaceae > Orobanche > Orobanche coerulescens. The sequence continues at coordinate 187,733,433 of CM065801.1, forward strand.
CACCTGGCTCCAAATTATCTGCACTCTCACTCTTTTCGGCGGTCACCGCCTGTACCGCCTCCCATCGCCGTTGGAGATGAACCATTTGTTCAAGCTGACGGCTCAGAAAGGGTCGGTCGGCGGTTACCATATTCAGGGCCGATCTGGTCGGGTAATCCATGGAGTCCCAAATAAGGCGCGGGGCGATCCGATGAAGTGGTTCTGGGTCGCCGGCAATGGAGGGCTTCCGCGAGCGACAATCCTTCGGGTGAGCTGTAGATCCCTACTGAGTTTCGGGAGAGGAATCCCGGTAAGGGTTTAGACTCTCCCTTCATTCGGATGCGTTTTGGACTGATCTAATTTGATTTCGGTTTTGCAGGTGTTCACATTCCGGCGGTCGAGGAGCTGCCTTTTGACTTCCTGGTTGTCTGGGAGCGGATACGGAGCTTGTCGGACGACGACCTTGACGCTAATCGGATCAATAAGGAGAGTCGTTGGTTGTCGGCTCGGCTATTCCATTTCCCGAGACATCTCTCGGTACCAGGTATGAGTTTCTGCGACCTTCACTTTCCAGGCGATCGCCTTACTTGAGGAAAGTACCTAACTGTTGATCGATCGTCTTAACTGTAAAGGTTCGCTTTCCTCACTTTTTAGAGTCCCCGCCAGAGATCGCCATGTCGAATCCTGGAGTTCTAGGCCGTCTCCGCCACAAGAAGTCGTCTCGGGCCCCACCTATTGCGTTGCCAATTGTTCCGGAGGCGGAACATCGCGTGGAGCTGATCGTGGCTTAGGAGGGAGTTCCGGAGGAGGGGCTTTGAACGAATCGTAAACGGCCGAGGCCGGAAGAAACTCCGGTTCCTGCCCCTGGCAATGAAGTGCCGATCGCCGTGCCTCCGATCACCATTCTCACTCCGGAGAATGAGCCGCCCTCTGCGGCTTTTATGCGAGAGATGGCGATCGCCGACACTGAGACTCCTCGAGGGAAACCGTATTTCGGTCGTGACCCCGAGAGGGCTGAGAGGTAGACTGCATTTTTGGGTTGATACTTGCAATTGCGTAGGAGTTGTGTTAACTTTGTTGTTTTGATGTAGGATCCGTCGCACAGATCCATCTTGCCCGCCAATGGTGTTGGACTTCTTAGCCAGCCGATCTCCTCGCCAGTCCTGTGACATCCCGCAATATGTTAGCAAGGCCGCTTCTGATCTGCCGAAGGCCTGGACGACCGATCTGCATGCGATCGCTCGTTAGCGATCGGGGAGTACGATGCAGGCTGTTCTCGCCCTTTCTCTCCAGACGGTGACCATGGCTGTCCAGGCTGCGCAGGAGTTTGAGGGGCGGCCTTCCACTATTCGCCTGCAGGCGGATCTCGAGGTGGCTCGGAAAGAGAACGCCGAGTTTGCCGATAAGATCGTGGCGATGGAGAAGGACTCTTTGGAGGCAGCCAAGCGGGTGAGCCATGAGCTTGAGCTGGCGAAGAAGGAAACCGAGTTGTCTCGTTTGGCAGTTGATCGATTCCGGGACCAGATGCTGAATGCCGTCCGGGCGCAGAAGGTTGCTGAGGAGGAGGCCGATCGCCAGAAGGTGACAATAGCTCGGTTGACTAGCGAGCTGGCGGAGTCGAGGGAGAGGGTTGCTGCAAGGGAGGCCGAGCTCCAAGGGTCGCAACAGGCGATGGCGGAGCTGAAGAGAGAGGTAGAGGCGACCAAGGCTGATCCCTTTCAAAGGTTGGAGTTTGTCAGCGAGTTCGCCTATTATATATCGTTTGCCGACTCGATCCGAGCAGCTAAGAAAGGAGGTTTGGAGGTCGGGCCCCTTGCTGAGAACTTCAAGGCCTATGCGTTGGAGCATCCTCTCCATTCATCTTTCTCCTTGCCGATCTTGGATCTTGCGGACATCGGCGTGGATTTGAGCTGGTATCCGACTCCGGCCAATCTTGCTCATCCCGACGCTCCGGAAGATGGGGGGACCGCACCGGATGCTGATGGCGAAGGCCAGGCAGGGGCCTGAGGCACTTCATTTTTGATGTTTTACCTTATTTCCTTGTAATTCGTAGCTTTCTTTTGTAGCATTTAGGCCTTCGGGCGACCATGTACTCTGATCTTTTCAAGCAATGAAATGAATGTTTGATTTTCCGACTTATCACTTGAATGACTGTTATTTTTGAGTCTTTGTTTGACTTTGTACAAATGTGTGAGGAGAGATCGTTGTGAGGGTAGTTCCAAATGAATTGATAAACTCATAAAGATAACTTTTACAACAAATTCGATCACTGCACAACATCTGAAAAATGGCGATCTCCGTATGTGGTTGAATAGGGGCGATCGTCGTATAGGTAGTCCGCACTCTTCCCCATTGTTTTTATTCACTTAGTGGAAGTAAGAGGATGAAAATAATTCGTTGAGTGAGCGGTCTTCAACTTTGTCGAATCCTCAAGAACGGTCGTCCGTCTTGAGGAACCGTGCACGATCGCGGAGTTCGATGGACCGACTCCCTGATCATGTCTTGATGCGCGAAGACATTGAGTGTCTCGTGACTCATTTTATTATGAGGGTCCTCTGTTAGGCTACGCCTCGCCTCGTATTTAAATGAAGGGCGTGCGGTCTCGGTCTAGAGGAGTCCTTGCGCGGGGCAGCGTCGGATGTTTCAACTCCACGCCCGCGGCTTTTTTAGCTCTGCTTCCACCTCGGCCCACCATGAAGATGGCGAACCTCGACGGTGTACGTTGATACGGGGGTTATGGCACGTCGCATTCTCCGGGTTCACCACGTTAAATGATGAACCTTTGAGGGCGAGCGATCGTGTCCACTGATTAATTTTGGAGGGCCCTTAGACTATGCCGGCCTCGTATTTAAACAAAGGGCGGGCGATCTTGGCCCAAAGGGACCTTGCATGGCCTAAGCAGTCGGTTCCATCGACCACCAGGACCTTGGCTGCCCTCTTCCACCTTGGATCGTCATGTAGATGCCGACCTTCGACGGTGTACGTTGTGCGGGGGAGGCGATCTCGTGCCTTAGTCCATCATGTTAGATGGCGAACTGTAGATGGCGAGCGAGTCCTCCAGTTTCTTAAGTAAGGAGGGAGATCGGGGAGACTTCCAAGGTCTCCCTCTCTTGATTGAACCATGTAGAGACGGTCGCCGAGGTTGATCCAGGGGTCGGCTCGTATGAGCTTTCCAACCTGTTTTGTGTTCGACTCGGACGATCGTGTATATAGATTGATAGGGGCTTCAGATAAGTCAATAAGCTGTTCAACTTGCCCTCCTCGAACAATCTCCAGAGCTGTTTGAGGAGGTCGCGGCATTGGTTGGTGCTGTGGCCGGAACTCTTATGGTAGGCACAATATTGATTGTTGTCCAGGTGACCGTGGTCCCTTATCGCCATTGGCTTTTTGAGCTTTTCGTGCCCCTTGATGGCATAGAAAATATGTGCTGGAGTTCGGTTGAACATATGGAGGAGATGGGCTTCCATGTCCTCGAAGGCCTTGAGATCTCCGGATGGCTTGGCGATCGCCTTTTTTACTTTGGCGATCGCTATCTTCTGGACAGGAGGTGGCGTTTCCTCGCCTAGGCGGAGGGTGAGTAGCCTTTGCCTGGCCAGAAAGTTGGCAGCCTTAGCGCGGAAGATCGCGTAGGTTGGGGAAATATCCTTGGTGAGATGTCTAAACATGGGAGAATGACCGTAGAATCCCCCCATGACCGAAAAGAGAGCGAGCTCGTCACTGACGGGTTCGCCGGTGAGGATGATTTCGTCTACTCGGTCAATGTAATCTGCGTCGGTTTCGTCTTTCCCCTGCCTGATTTTCATCACGCGGTGGGGGCCTTCTGGTCTGGCGACCTTGTTGGCGAAGTATGACGTGAAGTCATTCGTCAGTTTCTTAAAGGAGGTGATTGATCGTGGTGGTAGTGAGGCGTACCACCTATGGGCCAGCTTGCCCAATGTTAACGGGAAGATCCGGCACTTGGTTGCATCAGATATCCCACACCGAGTCATGTATATTTGGAATTTACTCAGGTGGGTTTCGGGGTCCGATCTCCCCTCATAGAGAGGTGTTTTGGGAGGAGCGATCGTTGGTTGTATGGGGGCAAGCTCGATGTGGACCGCGAGTGGCTCGGTCGGCCCAGTAATCTTTCTGCTGGCGCTTGCCCCAGTGTCCAAGAGTGCTTTCATCTCGTCGAGCTGGCATTGTATAGCGGCCATCGCCGTGGCCTGGCTGCTCGCGGCTCGGCGCTCGGAGCGGGTGCCGAGGCAATTGAGTACTGATCCCCTAGCGATCGGGACGGGAGTCAGATGGCTGACCTGCGTTCGGCTGTGAGGTGGGTAGGCCGAACTCGTGGTGACGGATTCGGATTCCGTCTTTTCGTGGTTGGAAACAGAATGCCCCGGTCGCCAGGATGGGTCGCCCCCCAAGCGATTGAATATGGATCCGTCCGGTCGTGCGAGAGCCTTTCCTCGCGAATTGGGGCTTTCTGACGATCGCTCGCTCAGTAGCCCGTTGAATTTCCGTTTTCCCATGCGGCGGACGATCGAGGGAGTTATCGCGGGCGACACGCATGCTCTCCGTCGCTCCTCTAGGATGGCCATAGCCTCCTCGATCTGTTCCTCGGTTTGGAACTGATCGAGTGAGAGGTTGGGGCCATCTCTCGGGTGCGGGATCGAGAGTCTCGCGTTGCTGCGGCTTCCCCCTGTCGTCGGCTGAGGTTCGGATTGAGCCGGGATATGGTGTCCGGCGGTTCGGAGAGCGGCTCTCTTCGATGTGTCGGCGGATGTCATGATTCTGAAGGTTTTCTTTGAAGCGCAGTGACTGTCACTTCAAGTGTATGCCCCGAGAACAGTGAGTGTTCTTTGGGACGGTAGGAATAAAAATTTGAGGGTTAGATGCCCCTTCTTCTAGCGCCAATTGTTGCTACCCAAAATATCATCCGGAGATAGATATTGCTGGAATGGATGGATAGCAAACAAATGCAAGAACACTTCCGTGAGAAAGATAAATAACACAAGATTTGTCGGGGTTGTTAGTCCCGGGCTTGAATGCTCTCGCGAGATATTATTAATACTAATATTCGGGGATACAAGTACTAATGTAAGAATACAATTACAATGAGTGTAAAGATTCTTGTTATCTTAGCTAGTGAGCGTGTAGATTGCCGGAAGAACCAGATTTGATGCTCTGTGAGTTCTTGTAACAAAGGAGATGAACAGTCGCGGCGGTGAGAGATCGACAGTCTCTCACGGCGAGTATTAGCTGGATGCTTGAGCTCCTGGGCTTATGAATCTCTTGGAATCTATCTTGTGGAGACTTCCGGCCTCTGCCGATCGTCTTCTGGATGAGGGATTCGGAGAGAGAAGTCCTGAGATGGATTCCGGCGAGACAGCAGGGAGCTTGATGGTATGTATGTTCTACTGTATTTCCGTGAATGAATTCGGAATGTAGGTGAATGAATTGGGAACAATTCGGAACCTTTTTCCAGTAGGAGGAGGTTCTCTATTTATAGGACTTTTGATATGCCAGGCGATCGCCTTTACTATATTATAATAATCGGGCGATCGTCTTTTAGCACATGGGCTTGTTCCCTTAAAGTCCGCGGCTGCTGCTGGCAGTGTCTGATCGATAGAGCTCGCACGCGTCCTGAGTAGCTGTCGCGGGCGTTCCTATTGACAACTTTTGGCGCGCCTGTCGGTAGGTGAGGTAGGTGACAGGCTGTGGTCAAAGGTCTTGTCTGTCAGCAAAGATCTTGTCTGTCAGCGCCTTTTGTGGATCTCCACGTGGGTGCTGTTCTGAGATCCAGTCTTCGATGACTTTGACGGGCGATCATCCCTGCTCGGGACGTAGGTCGATTTCCCTTAGTCGGTCATTAGAGTCGATCGTCAGCTGCCAAAGGGCGATCGCCTTGGGAGTCGATCGCTAGGTACCTTATGGTGGTCTGGAATCTTCGATTGGGCGAGCTAAACATAGTTTGACTGGTGTTGACTTGGTCGCTCGGCCTTATCGTCGATCGCCTGTCGGGATGAATAAATCTTGACACAACAGTCGGTCACGACCGACAGAAGCTTCTAGGCCACTATCCGGATAAGGCTGTCCAGCTGTCCGGTTAAGGTCGGTCACAACCGACAAAAGCTTCTCGGCCAACTGTCCGGATAAGGCTTCCTGCTGTCCGGGTAAGGTTGATTTTCAACCGACTTTGAGCACTTATTTATATATGTTCCCGGACGTGTTTTTGTTCATATAATATATCATTTTGAAGCTGTGAACCTCTACTTTAAAACGCCCGAAACATATTTTTCTTCCAAAAATTATAAAATCCACAAAAATCCCGATCAAACAGATAGCTCAAATCTGACAGTTTTCAAAGGTGTTTGATAAAAGTCCCCAAAGAGGTTTCAGATTTTCTTCAAGGATACTAGCACATTCATCTATAGAAACTGATCTTTTCACATCAACAGGCACAGGACCGGAGGTAAGATGATGCTCAAATCTTTTCCTTGCTCGGTTGAAAATCAACCTTACCCGGACAGCTGGAACCCTTATCCGGACAGCTGGCCGAGAAGCTTCTGTCGGTTGTGACCGACCTTATCCGGACAGCTGGACAGCCTTATCCGGATAGTGGCCTAGAAGCTTCTGTCGGTCGTGACCGACCTTATCCGGACAGCTGGACAGCCTTATCCGGATAGTGGCCTAGAAGCTTCTGTCGGCCATGACCGGCAGTTGTCAGTCGGCGTGTCCGGCGGTGACCGGCAAATGTCCGTCAACTTGGCTCAGCCGGTTCGACCCCTTACCGATGTCCAAATTCGATTTTCCGACCTGTTCCAGACTCGTCTGAGTTAAATCTTCGATATGCTCAGAACCGATTTTCGATAATATTAAAATAATAATTTAATATTATTTTTGCAGTATAAGTGTTCTGTAATGAAAATTTTATCGTATCAATTCGTCGAAAATTTTTGAAATTACTTTCATAAATTCTAAAATAATCCTTATAATTTATTTTGAAATCTTTTCTTTTTAAATCCTTCATTTTATGTTGGAAACATATCGGTCCAAGTATTGGACAACTTGTAAATATCGAGACCCATGATCATTAGCAATATAAATAGCATTTAAATAAGTCTTTGAAATTTTTAGGGTATTACAATTATTGTTTTATAATCTTTTAGCACATCGATCTCCTTATTTGAGAAACTGAGCTCCTCACTGCAACAAAACATCTCACAATGACCTTTATCATGTTAGAGGAGATAATTAACATGTCGTATAAAACGTAATGTGAATGAGCATAGCAGTTATTCATGCTCATAAAATGTCTACTTGTATGCCATGCTTCCATAATGCATATTATGTAATTGTATTTAGGTACTAAATGGTTATTGGCTTAGGGGATAGCCGGGCATTACAAACTCTGAGTACCTAAAAGATAAAGCCCACAACGGGGTCAGTCATAATACTCAACAATGATAACGATCACATCACAGAAACAATACATATCAATGTGATTACAAGGTAAGAATAATTCCAATGTAGTCTTACCGACATAACCTTACCAACTCATCACAGTCCATATCAAATCATTCCTTACCATAATCCACATCTCACGTTCTTAAGTGACGGATAAATTCAAGAGTAACCACCTGGGCTGTATCCGAAACGATACCAAAATTCTCAAACATAAACATATCTCTAATATGGAATAATCTGGCCAAGTCTGATTCTGTCCGTGGGATCGCACAATCGGATTCCAATTCTGATAAAACCGATATCACACGGTACATCTGTAAACCAACCATCCCAAGACAATGGCAAGTCCCGAATATCAATGCAAAACATGAATGTTCACACAATCAATAATGATAAACAACCAATGCATTACAGCGAAAATATTAATGACATGATAACTCCACACAAGATCGACAAAGGATCAACCACGAATGAGAATACCATGATATGGTAACTCCAACAAGATCAATGAAAGATCAACCACCGGGAATGCCAACAATATGGTAACTCCAACGAGATCAATAAAGAATCGACAACCAGAAATACAATGGTACGGTAAACTCCAATAAGAGCAACAAGGACCAGCAACCGGGAATACGAACAATACGGTAAACCCTAGCAAGGTTAATAAAGGATCAACGACCGAGGATACCAACAACACGGTAAACGTCCACAAAATCAATAAAAGATTGATAAAGACGAGATTTCCAATGATAGGGCGGACTCCAAACAAGATTTATAAAGGTTTAATAGCAAACGAGAAGACCATCGACATGGTAACTCCAAACGAGATCAATGAAGGATCAACGGGGACAGATACACGAGAGAATAAAATTGTCAATCAAATACAAATCATCTATACGGGATTTCAAAGAAAACCCGACTAACGAATAGACCCGATTATACATGGGATGTGAACGACTCATCAATAAGACTCAAGATGGATGTCACGATACACCCGATCCAGACATGTTTTCGTGTACAAGCCAACCACGGGTATTAATCAGGTACCTGTCTGGTCTTGTACCTAATCAGCCTCATGAAGTACGTCTCGTGTGCACGGTTCAATATGAGGTCGAAACCAACACATGCTACATGTGCCCACCCTGAAAATCCTACACATGAACGATCAGAGCGTATCCGACTCCAGATTTGTCACAATACTACTTGACCATGAATCTCGAAGAAACGCATATCCAACAAGGATCATAAGACTTTCCAAAAGAGCAACAACAACTCGATCATGAAAGACCGACACGACCGCAATGTCGTATTTCCGTCAGACAATAGTTCACAGTATGCTCAACAATGCATATGATATTTGCACATAAACCCCAAGGCCGCAGCCAAGGGTCACGGAAGCATCTCACAGGAATACCCCGGAACGTGGGTGCCATTTAGGTCATAGGCCTCAACACAGTTCATGCTATCACAAAATACCCCAAGGTCGCAACCAAGGGTCACGAAAGTATCCACACAGGAATACCCTGGAACATGGGTGCCATCTAGGTCTTATCCCTCAACACATCGGCCCCACAGATTACAATTCAAATAAAGGTCACATCATAAAACGTAACAAATAATGGTGCACTCTCACCACATGAACATCAACACACACATGCAAATATGCAACCGGATGATTATTATAATTTAGCAATATTAATTTACCTCAGGCTGGAGACGCTAACTTTTACACGACCAAAATCCCTGAACGAATATACGGTGTCTGAATAATCCATATGAAGTACAATCCATTACTAACACCAAATCACCATCTCGAGTTCAATTTCGGCATAATAACTGGTCATGAAATCTAACTTCTCATACAATAGACCAAATTTAATTCACGTTTCCATTTCCACTAGACATCTTTAAAATCATATACGTTGCACTTTATCTCAGTCCAATCATAATATACGTACCATCATCCCGACAATTTATATTCCATGATACCATTGCTATATGAATCATAAATGAAATGAAAACGAAATCATTTATTAAACATTATGGACTGAGCAAGCATAACTTGCCTCGATACCGATACGATGAAGTTGTTACTAGTCCCGTCGTCTTCATCTACAAGCTCCGCAGCCCCGACTCACCCGCAGCACAATGGTTAACACCAACGATCACTAAACGCAACCTAATGCAATAATCAATTAATGATATGTTCAATAACAATCAACAACCGAAATGACCAACTAATCAAACTCGATGGTTCAACGATATCTCGATCACACGAAACCAAACCGTATCAACTCTTAACAATACGAATACAAGCCGAAATTCGATATTCAATAGTCCTAACAATGCCTTCAACATATAGCTCATATAACTGCAAGAATCATAACAACAAAACCATAATCATCTTCATACGAATCATTCTTCAACGATAACATCAAAATCCTAATTCAAGGAGAGAATTACCCAACATACCTCTTAGAAGATGAAATACACAAGTAATCCCTCGTTTTGAATAACGCGGTGCGAAGAAATCGACGAAAGGAAAGGGTACTGATTCAACCTCCTTCAAAATTTCATTCCTAAATCACAACAATATCAATTCAATCACTATTCATACGAAAACGTATAGAATTTCCCAAGTTCTACTCATTGAGGCATTTTATCGGACACGTTTAGGGCAAAATCCAATTTAATCGATTTAATGGAGAAATTCTCGAATTCGTTCCACAAAACTTCAAGAGTATTGAATGATTATGAGTATACAATCAAGTTCTATCAATAATCTTAATCAAAACGAATCAAATCGGCCAAAACACCAAGAAACATCAAGAACATCCAAAAATCAAAAGTTCATGTGTTCTTACCTTCGATCCGGGTGGAAGATGATGTTATCCATAAATCAAAATTCCAAAACATGTTGTTCTATGTTGTTCTTACTCAAATCCATCCATCTATGGTGAAAAATCGCGGAAGGAACGAAGAAAAATGAAAAAATGCCCAAGATGACTCGGTCTAGGCCTTATATAGGCGGGACCTGTCGGTACCTTACGGCCGTACCCGGCCGTGGCTTACGTACGTAACCGGCCGTGGCCTACCCTTCTGTCCATTTTGGCCGACACCCTTACGTACGTAACCGGCAGCTGGCTTACGTACGTAACTGGCCCTTACGGCCGTAACCGGCCACAGCCTTACGTACGTTATCGGCCAGTCCTTGCCCCCAGCGATTCACTGCCGACCGTGATCAGCCATCCCTGCGAGTCACTGCCGACCAGGCTCGGTCACTGCAGGTCCTCTCGGCCACGACTCGACCAGCCGCCACGTAACGTACGTAACACTTATTCCGTTGCGTACGTAATACGTACGTTGACTTGCTACAGTATTATACTCGTATTGCGTACGTAATACACCCTGTATAACGTATGTAACTCCATCCATTGACTCACTTGTCCACATCCGCGCCGAAAGCTGCCGACACCGGGCCCAACTGTTTGATTCCTCTTGTTACGTACGTAATACCTTACGCATAATGTACGTAAAACGTGCCAACTTAGCGTACGTTAGCCCATAAACTTAACGTACGTAACGGCCTTATACACATACGACACTAGATACCGGGCCCAACTGTTCCGATCCGTCTCGACATACTGGATACGAACATACGGCACACTAAATACACATATACTCAACCCAAAATATTCTCATACGGTACGTCTGATGCACGATATCCTCAATTACAACTGTCGACCAAGTACGTTAATCATACAAATACTCATACGGTATATCCGACATCGAAAAACACACCAAGCATGTAATATCCTAGAATCAAAATAACCTCGATAGACATACTGGCATGACTGTCATGGTTTCCAAAATTATCCACTCATATCGTGTCGGTCCCACTCTGTACAGTACAACCCAGATAAAATAATACGGAAAATTCATAGTGAAATTCTAGGATATTACATATATACCCACTTAAATAAGTTTCGTCCTCGAAACTCAACACCTGTCATAATCAGTATCTCAATCCCGAAATATCTCAAAATCACGAGACCATACTCAAATAATCATCATCAAAACTGAAATAACTGAAAGAACATACTTACAGGTCCGTGAAGTCGATGATCTTCCGTGATACCAGCATACGACTCCCATACAAAGTCTCAACACACTAACAACACACCGGCATCGCAAATACAGCAATTTGAAAATATTTCAAAAAAGTTGGAACCTCCAAAAATCAGTTTTACTCAAAAGTCAGAAAAATCATTTTCAAAAGTCACACTACTACCGCACCGGTAGAGCCACATAACACACACGCCCAGGTTTTACGTGTTAAGCGTATTTTTATACGCTTATTTATCATTATTTTTTATCCATTTTATGTCTAAACCTGCATAAATGAGCCTTTAAAGCACTATTCTGTTATGTTTGGCAGGAAATTAGAGTTCGGAAGCTCGAACGATGAAAAACGGGCGAAAAAGGCAAATTTTGGCCTGGGGCCGCGGCACGAACCAAGTGAGCCGCGGCACACGCAGGTGACCAGCAAGCCCCGAGTGGACTGTACCGAGGGCCGCGGTACAAGGATGCTGAGCCGCGGCCCAGGAAGAAAAACGCGTGCCCACGCATAGGCGCTGAGCACCGTGAGCCGCGGCACAGATTAAGTGAGCCGCGGCCCATGGGGTGGTTTTGATAGAAATTGCCGCGTTTCTGGGCTGTTTTGGAGCCTGTTCTCAACCTAATCACACGGACGCGTTTTGGAGGCTGATGAGAGTTATAAATAAGGGTTTAATGTCATAATTGAGGAAATTACCATCGGAGGATCGATCATCATCAAGGAGAAGAAGCAGAAAAATAGAGGAGCAGAGAGCGGAAGCTAGAGAACGGAGGAATCCGAGCTCTTCGACTGCGTTTGATCTTTATGCTTTCATTAATTATTTCTGTATTTTTATTCTTTAGCATGTCAGGCTAAAACCCTGTTCTAGGATTTTGATGAAACCGAGGCTTTGACGAATTTGCGTTAGATTATCTATATAATTTCCTTTTATGTTGAGTTTTCCAAACTGTTTTTAATGCTTTCAATTGTGTGGCCTATAATTGAATTATTTTAATTACGCAACTCGAATCGGGAGAGGAGAGTTGGTGAGAAAATATTGGTCAGAACCATTTTATCTTGTGAGATAGGAATATACTCATAGGAACTACGTGGCCTTTTTGAAGATTCCGTGCCTTTTGCCTATTGTCGAATTAATTCACCTAGGGATAGAGTGTATTATTCGCCTTAGAAAAATCTACTGACCTCGGGAGAGGCGGTAGAGTACTGTAGCAACCTTCGCCTTCAATAAATTAGGAAATCATTAACTTTAGATAATCGAGAGTAAATTCGGATAAACCGAGGTGGATTCATAATCCTAGATTGATTCCTTATTTGATCTTCTTCCATTGCATAATCGATTTTTTTATTCTTTGCTTTTGATTAATTTTCCTTAATTATTTCTTGCACCTAAAATTTCGACAGTTCAGATAAAATTAGAATACTCATAAATCGGTAGTTAGTAACTCAGTCCTCGTGGGAACGATATCTAACTTATCACTTTATTACTTGTCTACGATAACGTGCACTTGCATTGAACGAAATCTGCAACAAGTTTGTGGCGCCGTTGCCGGGGACTGATTATTTTACTAATATCGATTTCAGTATTTCTAGTCTTAGTTTGAACATTTTTTATTATTTTTTGTGTAATTTTATTTATTTGGTTTTTTTTCTTTCAGGAGTTTCCGGTTAGTGCATGAGAAAATTCGGTAACGAAGGCCTACTACCTTTGGATACCGAACTCGAGCGCACTCTTTGGAGAAGCAAGAAGCAAAAACGAGATCTACCAGCAGCAGGCACCATGGCCGATAACACGGGAAAACACGAAGCAGACAACCCCATTCAGCAAGCTCAACCGGCATTAGCACTCCGCGATTACTCTATGCCACAAATAAATGCAAACTTTTCGGGGATTCGGCGTCCAATCATCCAAGCCAACAACTTCGAAATCAAGCCGGCTATTATTCAGATGGTGCAAGCAAGCCAGTTTTGTGGATTGCCGAACGATGACCCCAACGCACACATTGCTTCTTTTCTCGAGATTTGTGACACCTTCAAGAACAACGGTGTCACCGATGATGTTATTCGTCTACGGATTTTCCCTTTCTCTTTGACGAACAAAGCCAAATTTTGGTTGAATTCTTTACCGCCGGGCTCTATCACGACTTGGGCGGAATTAACGCAAGCCTTCCTGGCCAAGTTCTTCCCACCATCAAAGACGGCGAGGCTGAGGAACGAAATTACTACTTTCGGGCAATTTGATATGGAGTCGCTTCACGAAGCTTGGGAGCGATACAAGGACTTATTACAGAGATGCCCACACCACGGCTTACCGGACTGGCTACAAATTCAGACGTTTTATAACGGATTGAGTGCATCTACATGCACTTTTGTTGATGCAGCCGCTGGAGGAGCGTTGCTGGGAAAAATGATGGCCGAAGCACACTCTTTATTGGAGGCGATGGCTGCAAATGCGTATCAGTGGCCTTCCGAACGAGTGATTCGGAAACGAGTAATGGAAATATCCAATAACGATCCGATCTCTACATTATCAGCTCAAGTCGCCACATTAACTCAGCAACTTCAAGCCTTTTCACATGCTCCTTCCCCCGTTACCACTGAATCATGCAATTGGTGTAATGTATCTCATCCTAGTGCAGAGTGCCAAGTCGGAAATCCTTTCGAGCAACCTCCAATGGAACAAGCTCAGTTCGTGGGGAACGGGAACTGGCAAAATAATCCGTACTCCAACACTTATAATCCGGGATGTCGTAATCATCCTAACTTCTCATGGAGAAATGGACAGAACTCGAACAAACCTCAATTTGCTCAACACCAACAGCAACCTCCCCCTACTCCGAAAATTTCTCTAGAGGAAGCAATTGCGAAATTAGCAGCAAATACGAGTCAGTTCATGACCCGTACGGAAACAACCTTGCAAAACCATTTCGCTTCTATTCGCAACTTGGAAGTCGAACTAGGCCAAATAGCAAATGTGTTAACAGCCCGCCCGGAGGGTACCTTGCCAAGTACGACTGAAACGAATCCCAGAGAGAGTATCAATGCCATCAGTTTGAGAAGCGGGAAAGAAGTGTGCGACCAGCCCGAGAGGAACGAAAAGAGAAGTGAGGATGAGGAGAAGAAAAACTCGATGAGCGAGGAATCACAAAATTCGAGACCCTCGATACTGTTTCCTGACAATCCGAAGGCCTATGTGCCACCCGTCCCGTTTCCACAGCGTCTGCATAAGCAGAAATTGGATAAGCAATTCTCAAAGTTTCTTGACGTCTTCAAGAAACTACATATAAATATTCCATTTGCTGATGCGTTGGAACAAATGCCGAGCTATGTCAAGTTCATGAAAGAGATCTTATCTAAGAAAAGGAAGCTCGAGGAATATGAAACGGTGGCACTGACTGAAGAGTGCAGCGCAATCTTGCAGAGAAAGCTCCCGCCTAAATTGAAGGATCCAGGAAGCTTCACCATACCGTGCACCATTGGGAACTTGTCTTTTGATAGAGCATTATGTGACATCGGCGCTAGCGTTAATCTCATGCCTCTTTCTATTTTCAAGAAGCAAGGAATTAGGGAAGCCAAGCCGATGACTGTCTCCTTGCAATTAGCCGATAAATCGA
This sequence comes from Orobanche coerulescens, assembly GCA_033398695.1. NCBI lineage: Eukaryota > Viridiplantae > Streptophyta > Magnoliopsida > Lamiales > Orobanchaceae > Orobanche > Orobanche coerulescens. The sequence continues at coordinate 187,748,592 of CM065801.1, forward strand.
TCAAATACCCGAAAGGGGTAATAGAAGATGTCTTGGTTAAGGTCGATAAATTCATTTTTCCTGCTGATTTTATTGTGCTGGATATGGAGGAAGACCATGAGATTCCGATTATATTGGGTAGACCGTTCTTAGCTACCGGAAGGACCCTTATTGATATTCAGTAGGGGAAATTAATTCTTCGGGTTGATGATGAGCAAATCACTTTCCAAGTGTTTCAACCCATTCCGTGTCCAAGTAGTGTCGAGAAGAGTTCACAAATTGAAAGTGTAGATATCTTTGTGAAGGACACACACCGGAAGAATTGTCGGTCAAAGTATTCAGAATCTGCTCCAGATGCTCCGACATCTAAGAAAAATGTAGAACGAGTTGCATATCTTAGGCATTTGGACATGTCGTCGTCATCAATCGTTCACCCACCAACGAAAAAGTCTAATGCTGTCATAAGTTCATTCATGAAAAAGGAGAATGAGCCGGAAGTGAAACGGGTGCCAAGCCATGTGCAATATGGGTGTTTCGGAAAGTTGTTTTTATTAAAATCTTTTCGCAAAGAACATTGGGTGCCCAAACCGAAAATCGGATTGTTAAAGACCAATGGTCAAAAATTTAAAACACACATTAACGGTTCGATGGACGGGGCGGAGTTCAAATGGTGTTTGCGAAAAGCGAACTGATTTTCAAAAAGTTCGGCTGAAGACTATAAACTAAGCGCTTCTCGGGAGGCAACCCGAGTATTAGTTGTAGATTTTTGTGTTTCAGTATTTTCTTGCATTTTTGGATCTTTATTTTTCGTCATTTTAGCTTGGATATGCTTATCTCTCACGCTCTTGATGTTTTCTGTTGAAAATTTTGTGTAGAAATCACCCCAGGGGAAGAATTCATGCCTGAGCCGCGGCACAAGGATAGCCAGCCGCGGCACACACAAGTGAAGAAATAAGGGCCAAATGAACTGTACTCTGTGCCGCGGCATGGACCAAATGAGCCGCGGCACACCAACATTCTGAGCCGCGGCACCCGTATGCTGAGCCGCGGCACATGGCGATGGAACAAAGAAGCTCGGGCAGGCTGTACTCTGGGCCGCGGCTCACTTAAGCTGTGCCGCGGCCCCTGCTGCGAATTTGAACAGCCCAGCAACCCTTTATAACTCAATCGGCCGAACATTGTAAGTATTTTTCCCTTTCCTTCGCACAAGCACTCGGCCGACTCCCTCTCAACTTTTCTTCTTCTTGCATCCTTCAAGCAAAGCGAGGTAATTCTAAAATCCTAATCTTAATTGCTATATGAATTGAAAGAGGAGGTGTTGTTATTCATTCGAATCTTGAATATGTTTTTTTTTAGGTTCTATTAAAGGTTGAGTTGGGAATATGAAGTTTTTGATTGATTATTGATGTTATTTGTCGATTATGAATAAATTGATTATGTTATATATCATTTGTCATGATGATCGATTTGAGGATGTTATTTTTGGGGATTGAAGTAAGCTATTACAATGCTCGTTCTTCATTTGAATTCACGCATTTAAGGTGTATGATGAAATGCATAAATGAAAATTTTTCTTTGTTGAGTCAACGTTTTGAAACTAAGTGCAAACGAAATTGTTCATGGATTTACAGCACACCCCAACCCTTACGTCAAATTTAAACGTGAAAGCTCAATTTTAATTTTCTCTCATGACGGTGCACGCTCGTTCAACTCTTTAGTCATGTTTTGCATATCTTGAGTCAAACGCAGTCAAGTGGTGTTGTTTCCTTATAGCGTAAGTAAATTACGGTGTTTATCTTTTCAGGAACTCGCCATGGACAGAAAGAGAATGGTTAGCACAAGGGCTAGGACGCAATCGTCCCCCACACGAGGGGAAACTTCACAAAGCCGAGCCGAGTTGGAGTCGCACCAATTCTCCGACCCGGAAATCCATAAAATATTCAATGAAAAGATCCATCCTCGACCTTTGATTCCGGAGCGGGGATCCACTCCCACCCCCTAGGACGGGGAGCTTCTGACGATGATCGACGAGATGGGGTGGGCCCGTTTCGCTGCACCTCCCGAGCCGGCGGTGATCTCCATTGTACAAGAGTTTTATGCTAGCACTCTGCTGAAGCATATCCGAGCAGGGCAGATGATACCGCAGTCAGATACTCGGACGCAGGTCGTCGTCCGAGGCATTACAGTGGATTTTTCGGTGGCTGCTATTCTGAGATTATTCGAGCTGCCTGTGGTGGATGAGACGGCATATACGCGAGCTATGAGTGGCTTCATGAGGGAGGCCCTGCTCGAGACACTTACACAGCCCGGCTCCATCTGAGAGATGCGCGCCCCGGGTTCCTCGGCCTTCTACTTTAAGAGCTCGCGCCTCAGTCGGCTTGGGCGAGCTTGGTTGTATTTCATCTGCGCTCGTGTAGATCCTACCTCGCAGATTCGTTCTGTATTACTCTCTCATGCCCGTACACTATATGCCATCACTTCCGGGCTAAGATTTAATGTGGCCCCTCTCCTGGTCCGATCTATTCTGCTGTGTATTCAAGTTGGGGCCAAGACGGGGCTGAAGCACCCCTCTCTCATCTGTGCTATATGCCGCCAGTCGGGCATGACGTGGTCGGATGATGAGCCGATGCTGGCCCTCCAGGGTCCGATTGATCATCGCATGATTTCTCACTTGGACCAGTGGGGAGGAGTGCCGGCACACGCTCGGGGGCGAGGATTTCTTCTCGATGAGGCACATGAGCAGTCCCTCGAGCCTCTTCTTCTGACACATGGGCAGGCGGAGTCCAGCCCGCCGCCCGATAGAGAGCACATTCAGGCGATGTTCGATGGCCTGAGAGAGGAGATGAGGAGAGAGAGAGTCACTTAGCCGCTTGGAGAGAGGAGATGCAGACGGACAGAGAGAGCATCCCCGCAGCCGTCTGAGATGAGATGAGAGAGCAGGCCCGCCGGGCCAACCGACGTGAGACGAGGCGCCTGGCAGCGAGAGATGCTTACCACCAGGAGCACCTTGCTGCATGGACGGCCCACATTATGCACCCGGACGGGCCATTCATTCCACCCGTTCGGCCAGCCACGCCACATTCCTCGCCGGACGACGGCACGATTCATGAGCGACGGTAGGAGTACTTGACCTTTTCTTTTATTGCATATTACATTTTGTGTACATTGAGGTCAATGTACGTCCTAAGTTTGGGGGGGTTTTACTTTCTGTTGCTGTACTTATTCGTTTGCATTTTTCATTATTTTTTTGTTGCTAGTCTTGCTTGTCGTGATATTATTTGCATTCGTGAATTTTTCGTGCTTCTTTTTGTGTAAAACTGATGTTACGATACTGATTTTATGGGGAAGAAACGGTTGAGTTTTAGTTGAGTTGTAGTTAGAGATATCTGTTTCCGTTGAGTATTCATTTAGGTCCGAAATTTTTCATTTTTGTAGAAATTTTAGCAGATAAGAAAGGAGACATACGTGTTTTCAAATCGCCAACTATATGTTTGGTTATACTTTTCGGTTAGCTAGTCGTCCAGTAACACAAGTCGTGTGGGCACTTAAATTGAGTTTAGAATCGGACAGTTTTTCCCAAAAAGTCGAAATATTATTTGTTCTATGATGGGAGGTCTAGTAACTTGGGGTATTCACGTGACCCGTTGTTTACTCTCGCGAAAAACGACAACCCTGATTAGACTAGTGGTTTAGAGATTTCGCATGTGCCGATGATGGGGAGACTAGTAACCGGGGGTATTCGCGTGACACATTGTTTACTCTCGCGTAAAACAGCGACCTTGAATCAGACATGCGGGAATAGCTATTCGAGTTGTTTCTCCGTTGTGGAGGGGAACTTAGTAACTAGAAGCATCCATGTGCCCCATGAGTGTCTTTTTCGTCAAACGGTTCCCCAAGACATGAGAATGGAATTCCACCCTAGGATTATCCCGATGAAACATCCCGAGATCCGAAACTAGTGGTTAACTCGAATCATCTTATTGATCATATATAAGGGAATACTTTCATGAATGTGTTGCTGGATTAGAATAGTTAGCGCGCGCTAACGTGGTATGGCTAGCGCACGCTAAGTCTCTATTAAATCATATACTAAATGGTCTGATCAGAAGCCCGTAAATTGCATTCTGGCCATCGATCTAACTTTTGCGATTGTTAGGCTGACCATTTGTGACTGTACTCTATGTGTGTTGTTCAGGAATAGCAATTGTTGTGTGTAATTTGAACTGTGTTCTTATCCGCTGCGTATGTAAAGTTTAAAATGACTTTTTGGTACTTTTGCCAAATCATGTGTGTTTTAAAATGACCTTTTGGGTATCTCGTAAATTTGGGTTATTTCGTTAACCCTTTTTTACTAACTCTTTTGTCGGGTGACTTAACGTAAATTTTGAAAATGTCGAGTTTTGGCGTCTTCGCCTTGTAATTTCAAATGGTATTTTATGACGGAAATTGGGTATTTGGAAAATGACTTTTGGTGAGCATTTGGAAAGTATTACCCTCATCGACCTTTTTGGCATTTTGAAACGTTTTTTTTAAATGGTTTTCAACTTTGTGAGTTCCGGCGCGGAACCCATATAGAAAATGATTTTGATATAATGAATGACTTTAATTTCATTGCATTTGTAATTCACATAACAACGACATTATAAATGAAGATTGTCGGGACAATAGTTTGTATATTGTGCACTAACCTAAATTAAATCGTAATATGTATATGATTGAATGGTGTTTGATTAAGACGGAGATGTGAATATCTTGCTATGTGTTATGATCTTTCGTTGCCATAGGTTGTTGTTTGTTAGTATGCCGAGGGGCAGAGGTCGTGGTCGTAACCATGGTGCTGATGGCCACGGGGATCCGATGCGGAATCGAGAGAATGTCGTTGGGAATGATTTTAGTTTGGGTGTTGCTACTATATTGCAACAAGTAGCGACTCAGATGACTCAGTTGACCCGGGTGGTTCAACGTAGCATTGACGCGAGTCAGAACGTCGGTGTAAATCAATGGCTTCACGAGGTAGTTCGTATGAATCCCCCTCGATTCGCCGGTGTTGCGGATGCGTTGGGCTAGTATGGTTGGAATTTTCAGTTGGGAAAGATTTTCGAGGCTGTCGGATATCCTGAAGAGCGGAAGGTACCTATCGCTCTGTACCTTCTTGACAAAGATGCCGCTAATTGGTGGGAAGCTGTTAAACCTCGTGATCGTGATGTCACGTGGGTGGAGTTCCAGACATTTATGCAAGCTGAGTTCTGTCCGAAACTGATTAGAGAGCAGAGGATTCACGAATTCTACTTGGCAAAACCGCAAGATATATCGGTGTCGCAGGCTATCATCGATTATAGCAAACAACTCAGTTATGTGCGAGATCGGGTGAGAACCGAGGAAGAGAGGATCCTTCACTTTGACAGACGGATGAAGCCGGATATTCACGTGTATATGTCGGGATTCAATTGCACTTCGTTGAGGGACTATCAAGATCGAGCATTAGCCCGTGAACTAGCTTCGTTATCGTCGGAGCGTGTGCCCGAGTCGAAGAAGCAGAGGAAGCCCGATGATCGTGTGTACAGTGCAGGAGTTGGTGTTTCTAGTTTTCAATGTCGTAGCCTTTCTGCTGTGAAGCTCCATCGCTCGACGCGTGGAACTGAGAGTTCCAAGTCGTCTGCGCTGACTCCTGGTAAATCCAGGAGATGTTTTAACTGTAATGTGGCGGGACATGTTCGTGCACATTGTCCTTCTCCGCCAGTAACATGTTACAGGTGCGGACTCGAGGGACACCAAGTTCAGTTTTTCGAGATGGTTACTGAGCCTTTCGAGGCACGGACTTGAGCACCGATATCTAGATCGACTCCGAGTAGTCCTGGAGGGGCATGGTCTATCAGTTGTATGTTGAGTTATTTCCCTTGCTCTGTTGTTTCGAATTTCGGAGATTAACTTCTTTTATTTGAAGTGGATCGGATTTTGAACTCTGTACTTTCGACTCTGTCGACTCATTTATGTTCGTTGACATTTTCTGAACTTGTCCTTTCTTGTGCTTTTATTGATCGAACGAGTTGTGGTATTGTTACAGAATATTTGTCGTTGTGACTTTCCAATTGCTATTCCATTTCATGTGGGTCTCATGTGAATGCACATCTTGTTGTCTTCACCGGATCGTATATTGTCTCGAGTCGAGATGTGAACTTTGGGATTGTTGTTTAAGTATTATTGTTTGTCATGATTCGAACATGATTGAACGACTTTTGTGTCTCGATCGTTGTAATTCAATCGTTTGATTGTTCGGTTTTTGTTGATCTCGTTTCGTGATTGTTGAGCGTTAGGACTCCTTCGTAATTTCCTTAAGTTCACGAAATTAGTTTTTGTGTTCGACCTTCCAACCATTGGGCTGTGGAATTTCGTATTGGTTCAGCGAATAGCTCGTGTTTTGATTGATGTACTGTTGAATTGTTCAACCGTATTGATTTTCGTTCGTTGTGTTTTGTTATTGTTGGCAATGGATATCGTGTGTTTTTTCTGAGTTTGTTTTGTGTCGTTCGTTCTATGTTTCAAGTTTCGAGGATGAAACTTCTTTTAAGAGGGGTAGAATGTAATACCCGAGAATTCTGTTCCGGATTCATTGAGTTTTCGGGGTGTTATCGAATCGTTATTGCCCTCATCGTTGGAATTTTGTGCCATGTTTGGGTGTGCCTCGTTGGGACATGTGTTTGCAGGCGTTTCGGATCACTGTGAGTTTTTGAGTTTTTGCGGTGTAGCACATGCTAATGCGTGTGGCATAGCGCACGCTACGGCGTTCTGGTTAGCGCACGCTACTGAATGTGTAACGCACGCTAACTAGCAGTCCAGAGGCAGTCCATGAGCACTACCAAAAAAAGTACTTTAGCCGACGACCCGAAAAAAAACGGCCGACGACTATAAAGTGTCGTCGGCTAAACGGTGCACTTTAGCCGACAACTCGGGTTGCCGTCGGCTAAAGGGTTTTAGCCGACGACTTGACCGAGGTCGTCGGCTAAAGTGCAAAATAGTCGTCGGCTATAGTAAAGATGTTTAGCCGACGACTAAGATAATGTTTAGCCGACCGAAAAAAAAACATTTTAGCCGAAGACTTGATCTCGTTCGTCGGCTAAATTCCTTTCGAAAAAAAAAAATATTGCAACGGTTTAGCCGACCACCTAGATCAATTCATCGGTTAAACACTTTTTCAAAAAAAAATAATAATATACTTTAGCCGACGACTTGATCTAGGTCGTCGGCTAAACCCCTTCTGAAAAAAAAATAATATACTTTAGCCGACGACTTGATCTAGTTCGTCGGCTAAACCCCTTTCGAAAAAAAAAATATTGCAATGGTTTAGCCGACCACCTAGATCAAGTCGTCGGCTAACCACTTTTTCAAAAAAAAAATAATATACTTTAGCCGACGACTTGATCTAGGTCGTCGGCTAAACCTCCAAGTGAAAATTATATATAGTTCAGGGAACACCAACTCAAAAGAGCACATTTCTATTCCCGATCCTGTCAGTTATTCCCGAAAAAAGCTTGTGAGTTGCTACTTTGAGTTGTGCTAGCTGGAGTGACGAAGGTTTCTTCCAGTTGTTATAATCACCATTTCGATTAAGGTACGTATTTTATTGTATTTTCTATTGTGATTTCGAAACTTTGTAATATTCATGTTACATTCGATAGCTTTTATGTAAAACGATTAAGTTTTATGATGATAATCATTATGATTAATTGTTTGTTGTGATTTCATTTATAATTTGAACAATATTAGTTAGTTGGATTAATATTGGAAAATGTATACATTTTCAGGATGGACAAGAGTTGGATTGGGTTACGAAAATGGGATTCAAGTGTAATGGATGGGTGAAGCAGTTTATGAGATTTGTAAAAGAGCACGACAGTGGTAATACGTTGCACTACTGTCCGTGTAATAAATGTAGATGTCGCAGTGATATGTTTCGTTTTCCATTTGATGAGGTCTGGGAACACCTAAAGAAGAATGGTTTTTGGAGTAAATATACATGTTGGATATACCACGGTGAAGCACTTAATTCTGTTATTCCGTATGATCATGGACAATTTAGTGGTAACGACGGGTTCACCGATCCGAAGAGGAAGTTGATTGATGATGTGTTTGGTTTTTCCGAGACATTTGTACCAACTGAGCCAATCCCACGACCCCGTAGACCGTTGCCTTGCAATACTGCTGGGCTTGACAGGTACAACAAGCTAATTCAACTCCAACAGACCCCTCTATACCCAGGGTGTAACATGACTGTTCTTGATTGTGTCATGGAAACGATGAGATTAAAGGTGGAAAACAAATCATCCATCAAGTCTGTAGATGATTACTTGGAGGTTACGAGTAATATGCTTCCACAGGGTCATCATCTTCCTAATACATATTCAAAAATGAGACGAATTTTGAAAGATCCTGGTCTTTCCTACATTAAGATCCATGTCTGCATGTATGATTATGTTCTATTCTGGGGGCATCCTAATGAAGACCTCACGAGATGTCCTGTATGTGATACAGAGAGATATAGGATCACTCCTTCTGGAAAAGAGAAACCGGTGAAGGTACTTTGGTATTTTCCACTGCAGGACAGGTTGGAACGGCTTTTTATGTCTCCTCACACGGCAAAAGCAATGAGATGGCATTCCGAGCTGCGCACTAATGACAAGGATACTATGATGCACCCTTCAGATGGAGAGGCGTGGAAGCATATAGATAGGGAGTATCCGAATTTTTCTTCAGATATCCGAAATGTGAGGCTCGGGATTGCATCTGATGGTTTCAACGCTTTTGGTAACATGAGTCTTTCATATACCATATGGCCTGTTGTAGTGATTCCTTAGAATCTTCCTCCGTGGATGTGTATGCGGAAAGAGTATAATATGTTGATCTTGTTAGTCCCGGGGTCGGGATATCCGGGAAAGTGTATCGATGTGTATATGAGACCTTTGATAGAGGAGCTGAAATTGTTGTGGGAGCAAGTTCATCCCACGTACGATAGTTATTCGTCCGAGACGTTCTACTTGCACACCATGTGTATCGCACTATTAGTGATTTTCCTGCATATGGAATGCTGTCTGGATCTGTTATTAGCGGATATAGAGGTTGTCCAGTGTGTTTGAATGCAGATTGTGCTAGGTACCACTGTAGGAAAGTTATCCGAATACGTCATCGGATATGGCTTGAGAGGGAACATGAGTGGCGTATGGATGCTGCAGCATTTGATGGCATTGTAGAAATGGGTGAGCCACCACGACAGTGGACAGATGATGAAATACTATCGATTCTTAATGAGTACGATTTTGGTCAGCTTAGAAACCATCCTGATATGATTGCAGCAACCCCTGAAAGGCCCGACAGGTATAAGTATTGGTCGCACAAAAGTATATTCTATAAATTGCCTTACTGGTCCAAGTTACTGATAAGGAACTTCTTGGATGTCATGCACATTGAAAAGAATGTTTGCGAAAGTGTGGTTGGGACAACCTTAGGTTGGGATGGAAAGACCAAAGACGGGCCAAAAGCGCGCAAGGGTTGGGAAGAAATGAGAATAAGAAAACATTTGTGGTTGAAAACTGTCAAGGGAAAACAAAAAATGCCTAAGACATCTTACACAATCACTGCCGAGCAGAGAACTGAGATATTTTGCTGGATAAAGACTGCTAGGTATCCTACCGGGTATGCTGTAAATATAGGAAGATGTGTTAATTTCAGGGAGAACAAGTTAACTGGTTTGAAGAGTCATGATTGTCATATCCTACTCCAACACCTATTTCTGGTATTTATTCGACCGTACTTACCAAAACAGGTGGTCGAGCCGTGTGTTGTATTGTCAAGATTTTTCCAGAAATTATGTACGAGAGAAGTGAAGAGATCTGATTTGCATAAAATGCAAGATGAGATCATCTATATCTTGTGCAAGTTTGAGCAAATATTTCCTCCAAACTTTTTTGACCTCATGCCTCACCTCATGATCCACCTTCCCCGGCAGTTATTGGTCACTGGTCCAGTGCACTACACGTGGATGTACCCGGTTGAAAAGTAACATAATTTTGTATGATATATATATATATATATATTGTCAAATTAAGTATGATTTCTAACACAATGACAATATTACAGGCAACTCGGTGATTACAAAGACTCCGTGGCCAATAAGTCTGCACCGGAAGGATGCATTGCAGAATCTTACCTTGCGTCAGAGTGTATTACGCATATCAAGTTGTATTTGGGCACCTTCGAGCCCCCTTCCCACTCTATTCCAGCAGATAAAATACAATTCAATCTTTCTATCATATCCACTGAGGTTGACGTCTATGGGAGGTTGCCAGGAAGACAATTAGACCCGTACGAGTCACGAATTGCACATTGGTGGATATTGCTCAATTGTCTAGAAGTTCAGTACTGGAAAGACATCCACTTGTCATGCGATATGGTGCGAGGTGACACTACATTCCACAATGACACTTTTGCCGACTATTTTGGAGAATGGGTACGTATACATTTAGTTGCTATTGCATTTTGGAGTTAAGATGTTTTTTTACATTAAAAGTTTATTTACGACAGATGACACACATACAAGATGACGGACACCCTAACTGGTCGCATGAACTTATGTTTCTTTCTATGAAGCCGGTTATGTCAAGAATTTATTCGATGGCCAAAGTCAACGGTGTCACATTCGTATGCCTTGAGAGAGACCAAAAAAGAAGATGTCAAAATTCTGGGGTTATGATAGATGGTGGATATTACGGTGTTCTTTTGGAAGTGATAGAACTAATTTACGGGAAGGCATGACAATTTACTTGTTTAAGTGTCGATGGTACGACACCAGTCTTGGAACCGACATACAAGACGACTACGGGCTGTTATCTGTTGACACTTCCACTTCATGGTATGAAAGTGATCCTTTTGTATTTGCTACATCAGCAAAGTCGGTGTATTATTTGGACGACTTGGTGAAGAAAGGCAGATGGAAGATAGTGAACGTTGTGACAACGAGGAATATTTTTAGTGTTGCTACACTGGGAGAAACAACAGGTACTGATGACGATGATGCTTATCAAGAGCCAAATACAGCAAATATTCCACCATCAACGACAATTACAATGAATAATGTTCCTGAAGGATCAGTCCTCCGACTCCGTGGTAATGCTCGCGGGAACGTTGACGTTGATAGAAACGAATTACTTGAAAATTATGATGACGATAATGTGGACGACTTGAGGCATATGTTGCCGGATATCAACTCAGATAATGAGACAGACTGTAGTGATGACTCAAACTATGAGCCATAAATTTAGTAGATATATATTTTCATTTGTTAAATATAATTAAAAAAAATAGTTATAATAATAATCATAATCATAACATTAATATAATATCAATAATATTATTAAAAAAACGGGGGGTTTAGCCGACGACAAGATCTACGTCGTCGGCTAAAGTTTTTTTAAAAAAAAATTATACTTTAGCCGACGACATTCCAATAGTCGTTTTCTAAACCCCAACAATGACCCGGCCGTGTTAGACAACACGGTCGGGTCGCATATAGTGTGTTTTCCCTTTACGGGCGGGTGCGACCACGGCCGTATCTCTGACACGGTCGACTAAAGTTTTTACAAAAAAAGGTTAAACTTTAGCCGACGACATTAATAAGTCGTTGGCTAAACCCCGACCGTGTCAACGGCCACGACCCATGTCGCACTTTGCCGAAATTGAAAACACTCTGTATGCCTGACCCGAATGTGTTGTCTAACACAGTCGGGTCATTGTTGGGGTTTAGCCGACTACTATTGTAATGTCGTCAGCTAAAGTATAATTTTTTTTTTAAAAAAACTTTAGCCGACGACGTAGATCTTGTCGTCGGCTAAACCCCCACCTTTTATACGTTTTCTCGTACCTAACTTTTATTATTTTCTCCTTCACCTAGCCATCGCCCGTCGCCCGCCGATCGTCACCCAGCCCCCAACCGCCCGTCACCTAGCCGCCCGTCACCTAGCCCCGTCCTGCCGATCGTCACCCAGCCCCCGTCCCACCAATCGTCACCCAGCCCCCAACCCCCGTCGCCCGCTCGGCCGTCGTCCCGCCGCCTGTACGAGACCCAGCCCCGCCGCCCGACGAGCCCCGGTCCCGTCGCCCGCCCGACCGCGGTAACCCTTTTCCTTATTTTTTTTATTTTGTTTGTTGAATTTATTATATTTGTTTGATGAATTTGTTTAGATTATGTGATGAATTAGATAAATTGTATAATGAGTTGTGATGCAATATTTGATGAATTTAGTATTTTCAATATTTTTTGTTTAATGAGTTGTGAATTTGATGAATTTGTTTGAGGAGGAAGGGATTGTATAGCCGGCGTTAATCGAAAGATTAACGTGATATGTCATTGATAATTACTGTTGTGTTGAATTGTGAATTTGATGAATTTGTTTAGATTATTTGATGAATTAGGTAAATTGTGTAATGAGTTTTGATGAAATATTTGATGAATTTGTTTGAGGAGGAAGGAATTTTATAGCCGGCGTTAATCGAAAGATTAACGTGGTATGGCATTGATAATTACTATTGTGTTGAGTTGTGAATTTGATTTATTTATTTAGATTATGGATAGAATAAAGAAAGCGTTGGGGAAGAAGTCGACAAAGTCGACCACTCCCGATTCGGGGGGAGTTCGGCAGCCTCTAGTAAGGCAGATCCCGATACACTTTACATATCTCAGAGCAGCGTTCATGTCCGCCAGATACTAGAAGCTACCGGCATGAACGCTGACGATTTTTTTAGGGCGACAGATGAGCCCGGTGCACTAGCGCGGCGTTTATCCTTTCAGACACCATGGTCGACCCCCTCGCAGCCGGAGACTCGTATGCCTCCCATCCACCGACCCACGTCTAGCCCTCACACATCAGGAGATGTACGGAGTTCCTCGTCCGCGGTGCCCCACGGTCCGCCGCCGACTCTATTCATGCCTCCGATGGTTCCGACTATTCCAGAGGTCGATGAGACGGGAGTCCGAATTCCCGTTCGATTGATTAGCCCTGACAAGGCGTACGTCTACGAGTCTTGGCCAAACAACATGTTTTGGCGGAGTTGTCGGGTTTCGAAGACGAAACTGTACGAGGAGATAGAGAGGGAGAAGCAGAAGGGGAAAAATGTAGTCGAGGAGGAGAAGAAAAAGAAGAAGACTCGTGGTCCAGCAAAGGGTCTGGCGCTCAACTCGTACGTAAGTAAGCATGGCCGTTATGAGATTCCTCTAGACAGACACGGCCGGCCGGTGATGTCTTCTGACGCTGCGGCGCAATATAGCCGTAATGTTGGCTTTGTCATTCGGGACAGAGTCCCCGTTTTGTGGCCCGATTGGGGGACGTGCCGCAGTGCGTGAAGGATGCTTTGAACAATGCTATGTCGGTAAGTTAATAAATATTTAATAAGTGTTTTTCAATCAACACGTAGTTCTTGAAAATGCAATATGTGATGTTTTTAAATTATTGCGTATTTATGCTGTTCATAGGTGTGGTTTGTCATTCCCGACTCTCTACTACGTACTTGGTGTGACGAGGTGCAGTCTACCAAGTAAGTCATTTTAATTTATTTTGTATCTACATTGTTTGCGTAATTTTTTTTCTTACGAATGATATATGTTGTGCAACGTGTGTTGTAGGTACAAATCTTGGAAAAATGAGATGCACATGTTCTGGACAGCCTGGGGTGTGTAACACCCCCAAGACATTCAGGGCATATTACAGCGCCGTGGACCCCACACTGTGGAATCCACCAGGCTAACGTACCAAACAAGACATTCGACAACGACCAACAATCATTAACAAAAACGACAATGCAAATAAAAGACTACAATTGACAAATAAAATCTGACATCAAGTCCATTTTCCAAAGGAGGAACACAACATTAACAAATTCAAACAGGAAGTACTCGAGTACTTAAACCAATTTTAAGGTACTTAAACCAATTTTAAGGTACAGAAATCCCAAAACAATACATCAACAATAACCGACAGAATAAAACACCGATAAACGACTACTGGACAATATCATGCTTGCCCATCATCCTCATACGGCTCGAGTGCTCGCTTGTCCCCACGATCAATACCTGAAATACAAAAAAAAGTATTTCCCCCATTTAAGGGGTTAGCGACAACTGCTAGTGCAAGTACAATCCATTTGAACTACATTCTAATCAGATGAATATATGCGCCAAAAATCATTTTAGAAATCAATTTTATATTTCGGAATATTTACGATGCACAAGCACAAAACACATTTTCTCCAACCAAAACAATTCAAAGTTAACCTTGGTACGTGACTCACGACCACCGTACCCCGCAGGGCCCCGTCGGACATCCCTGGGTGGTTAACCACAGTTCGTGATACGCACACACACGACAATACGTATCCCTAGAGGCCCCGTCGGACCGTCCCTAGGTGAACATACACATATCCTTCCACAACAACCACGTATAGCCATAATTCAAATACTAGAACATGTAAACAAATGTAAAGTACTTGCCTTTGTGACATCTTTGAAGAATCGGAAGTGAAAAATGACTACGGATGATCCGAGTGGAAGACGACGGTTCCTAATGAAGAATTAACATAACTCAGTCCCAACGGATATCAAAAATCGAAAGGAATATTCCCATAACCCCGATTACAATTCACGACAATAGACGTTCAATCGATACGGGCGAGGGTTTACGCAAAATCTCCCCGTATTGATAATTCACAGATTAATTCAAAGAAAACGGATTGGGAATCACCCAATAACAACAATCGGTAAGAAGTTTCGCAACATACATGAACAATTCGGAATCAATCACGAAAAACCCGAAAAAACCCCAATTTATATAAGTTAGGGTTCCTGAAGAAAATACCTCGGATTCGGATGATGGATGATGATTACGCTGATGGTGATAAGCTACTACGATTCTACGGTGATGGAACACGAAAAAATCTTCGATCAAAACTGAAGGAATCGCCTCTGGAGTCGCCCCATGAAGAAAAACGAAAGAACGGATAGAAAATGAGGTCTTGCACCTCTGCCCGCTGTTTTAAAACAGCGGGCTATTACGGTCGTAACAGGGGACACTTACGGCCGTAACATGGCCAACTTACGGCCGTAACTTCTGGGTGTTATGGCCGTAACACCCCTCTTGGGCAATGATCTTGGCATTTCTTGTCCAAACGATTCCGGACGACCCCGAAACCCGGACCTGCTATCGAACCAAAAATACGACTACGAAGAATATTCGATGACGAGTCTAACCATCACAAGAAAACATCAATCCGACAACCCGGGAATCCGAAATACGACAACGAATATGAAATTCCCTAAACTTATAGGAAATTACGAAAATGACCCAAGTGTCCGAAAATCACGATACGACATCGTATTTGCAAACCGAAGGTCTGAACACGACCAACTCAATCATATGAACTTGTACAAACCAAGAAACCACGAAAACGAACGAGTTTTACGAGAATCGAACGTTCATTCGGCAAAACATATCATAGAATGAAATTACGTGAAAACATCACCAAAACTCGTCCAAATGGAAAAACTCCATGAATAAGGTAGATTCAGAATGTCGAAACGATTACAAGCGAGTCGATAAAAGTACACATATACCAAAAATGGAAACTGCTAAAAATAGAAAGTTACGGATATTACATTCTCCCCCTCTAAAATAAAGTTTCGTCCCGAAACTTAAGAATCGAAAAGCTCAGGGTGCCTCGAATGCATATCCTCCTCTAACTCCCACGTCGCTTCTTCTACTCCGTGTCTCGACCATTGCACCTTAACCAAAGGAATGGTTTTGTGCCTTAAATGTTTGTCTCGACGCTCCAAAATCTTAACGGGTCTCTCCTCAAACGTAACATCCTTCTCGATCTCCACATCTCCAAAATCAATAATGTGGGATGGGTCCGGAACATACTTCCTCAGCTGGGAGACGTGAAATACGATATGAACATGACTCAACGACGGAGGCAAAACTAAACGGTATGCCAACTCACCGACTCTCTCCAATATCTCGAAGGGCCTAATATACCTCGGACTGAGCTTCCCCTTTTTCCCAAAACGGAAAACTCCCTTCGTCGGGGATACCCTCAATAGAACATGATTTCCCACCTCGAAATCCAAAGGTCGACGCCTAACATCAGCATAAGACTTTTGTCGACTCTGAGCAGCCAACATTCTCTTTCTAATCAACTCAACTTTCTCCCTCGTCTCTAACACGAGGTCTGGTTCAGTGCCAACTAAATCGGACGGCTCATCCCAACATATCGGTGATCGGAAACATCTGCCATAAAGTGCCTCATACGGTGCCATCTTAATCGACGCGTGCCAGCTATTATTATAAGTAAACTAAATCAAGGCCAAATGCTCCTCCCAGTCACTACTCCAATTTAACGCACATGCGTGCAATATATCCTCGAACGTCTGAATAGTACGCTCGGACTGCCCATCGGTCTGGGGATGGAACGAAGTGCTCAAACGTAACTGTGTCCCCAATGCCTTATGTACCGCCTGCCAAAAATGCGATACAAATCGGCCATCTATGTCTGAAATAATGGTCTTCGGCGTACCATGAAGTCTCACTATCTGCGCGATAAAAATACAAGCCAATTTTTCTGGGCCCCAAGTATCCTTGATGCCCAGAAAATGCGCCGACTTAGTCAGTCTGTCTACAGTCACCCACACCATATTCATACCAGTCTTAGTCCTCAATAAATCCGTGACAAAATCCATAGAGATATCCTCCCACTTCCACTCCGGGATGGGAAGTGGCTTCAACAGCCCGGCTGGCCGCTGATGCTCAATCTTGACTTGCTAACAAGTCAAACACTTAGCCACAACTGAACTACCTCATTCTTCATGTCGTTCCACCATAAATTTTTCCTCAAATCTTTATACATCTTACTCGAGCCTGGATGGACTAAGTAAGGTGACGCATGAGCCTCTCGCATAATACTCTGTCTCAATCCCGAGTCGATCGAAACACACAAACGACCTCGGAATCTCAACACACCGTCCTCATGAATAACAAATCCCGGGGCTTTCCCTTTTCCTACACTCTCTCGGAGTTGAATACACATCGGGTCCCCCAACTGTCCCGATTTAATGTCATCGACCAGAGATGAAGAAACCTCAAGAGTACGCAACTGTCCGGAACTCTCTGGTAGTACAACCTCAATGCTCAACCTCATAAACTCTCGCTGAAGTCCCGACTGGGCCGTAAGCAACTCAAGCGCCCGAAGCGCTATCGATTTCCGGCTCAAGGCATCTGCCACCACATTTGCCTTACCCGGATGATATATAATCTTGAGGTCGTAGTCCTTAATCAACTCCAACCATCTCCTCTGTCTCATATTAAGCTCTTTCTGCGTAAAAATGTACTTCAGGCTCTTGTGATCGGTGAAAATCTGACATGACGAGCCATACAAGTAATGACGCCAGATCTTTAGTGCAAATACAACTGCGGCCAACTCAAGATCGTGTGTAGGGTAATTCAACTCGTACGGTTTCAACTGACGGGAAGCATAGGCAATCGTACTCCCGTGCTGCATAGGTACACATTTGAGCCCTTGGCCCGAAGCATCACTGAAAACCGAGAAACCCTCATTACCACTCGGTAAAGCCAAAATAGGAGCAGTCGTCAACCGCTTCTTCAACTCCTCAAAACTATTCTGCCTCTCATCGGTCCACATAAACTTCTATGACTTCTGTAACAACTGAGTCAGCGGTCGAGCGAGCTTAGAGAACCCCTCGACGAATCTACGGTAATACCCGGCCAAACCTAGAAAACTACGGACCTCCTTCACGTTCTTGGGCGGCGCCCAATCCAACACGGCCTACCTTATGTGGGTCCACACGAACACCCTCGGCCGAGATCACATGACCGAGAATCATAACCTCCCGTAACCAAAACTCACACTTTGAGAACTTTGCAAAAAGATGCTGAGTTCTCAAAATATCTAATACGATATGCAAATGACGGGCGTGCTCCTCCTCACTCCTTGAGTAAATCAGGATGTCATCGATAAAAATGACTACACACTTATCGAGGTACTCAATAAAGACCTTGTTCATAAGCTGCATGAACATGGCTGGTGCGTTGGCTAGCCCAAAAGGCATAACCACAAACTCGTAGTGACCATATCTCGTCCGAAAGGCTGTCTTAGGAATATCGGTATCCTTCACTCGGAGCTGATAATACCCCGATCTCAAATCAATCTTCGAAAATACGGTTGCCCCTTGCAACTGATCAAACAAGTCATCAATCCTCGGGAGTGGATACTTGTTTTTGATGGTCACTTTGTTCAACTCTCGGTAGTCGATACACAAACGAAGTGACCCGTCCTTCTTCTTCACAAACACGACCGGTGCGCCCCAAGGTGAAGCGCTCAATCGAATATACCCCATGTCTAGCAACTCTCCCAACTTTTTCTTCAGCTCCAGCATCTCGGCGGGCGCCATACGGTATGGCGTCTTAGAGATAGGCGCTGCACCCGGCTCAAAATCGACGGTAAACTCAACTTCTCGGTTCAGCGGCAAACCCGGAAACTCGTATGGAAAGACATCAGGATACTCACACACTACTGGAATAGACGAGAGCTCGACTCCCCCTTCTTCTGATCTCAAAGTGTAACACCAATAGCCCGTACAACCTCCTCTAAGAAGTCTCACCTCCCTCAAGGCACTGATCAGGAGTCTCTGGCCACTCCGCTTACGCCCCACGCAAGAATGCTCGGTACCGTCAGAGGCTAACATCGAAACAGTCTTCATTCTATAATCATGATCTCCCCATGACGGTCCAGCCAATCTTCACCCAGAATCAAATCCTCATCTCTAATATCTACCACAATCAGATTGGAAGGCCAAACCCTCCCCGCGATACTCACTGGAAAATCTCTAACCTCACGATCCCCCACGATGCTATCCCCACTAGGAAGTTTAACAACAAAAGGCTCACAAGCAACAAGGCAATCAACATGCAGACGACGCACACAATCCATAGATATAATAGAATGCGTAGCACCAGAATCGAACAATATGGAAATAGGATGATCAAGGATGTGGACGGTACCTGTAGCTACCGTCGCGTCAGGATCTCCTGCTCGTCTCATCTCATACACTCGGGGCGGAACAGATCCCGCACTAGAAGCTCCCCCTCTAGAAGGCTGCCCACGTCCTCGACCTCTACCAACTCACCTCCATTCGGTCACATGGATTTCACTCTGGGATAATCAATGATTGAGTCAAAAGGTTGTGATAGGTATATGTGAACATTCGACTTGAGGATTCAGTAGGACATGTGCTTGCGATATTAAGTTAGTCACTAGAGTTGTTCGATCTATTCACCGACTGGTGGGATCAACCTCGAATTGGGTACTGAGGATACATTGTGGTAAAGATGAAGATACGAGTTATCGATAGTCCGTTGTACGTTTGGATCGCCGAGAATTGAGGATAATGGTCGGTGATGGTTTTTGACATTGAGATCGCTCTCGAAGGACTCGGGGCAAGTACTCTATTCATTTTTGTCAATTTGTGTCGATCATGTTGTGATATATTCGTGTATTGTTGTTGTCATGCATTTGTGTATTTTTGTTAATATGCATTTGTGCATTATTGTCATATGTCCACCTCGTATTGGTCCGACGGGATCAACTTGGGTATCTATGCTGTGTGCGCTGGATCACTGGACAGGTATTTCCACCATGCGTTGGTCCGACGGGATCATCATGTGAATCTATAGTTGTGTGCGCTGGATCGTTGGATTACCATGTGTTGTTGTTGTGCATATGTAAATTATGGATTATCCACCTTGTGTTAGTCTTTAAGGATCATCTTGGGATCTATGCTGTGTGCGCTGGACCATTGGATTTCCATAAGTATACATTGTTGTTGTTATCGTGGGCATATTGGTGTCGTCATGTGAGTATGCATTTGTAGGTCTTGTGTTAGGATCATGTCCGTATGTGGTGTTGATCTGACCTCGGATTAGAGTGACGTGATTCATCGTGGCATTGCATATCTTGAGGTATGTTCCGTATTTCATTCTTGGTTCTTGTCCTGGGATAGACAATCGATTATAGTGTTGATAATTGTTGATGTTATCCAATGGATTGAATTGGCCAGAGTTGGTATATTTCGTATGAGTGAGTCTTGATGATGTTTTGAGAACCTTGGGTATTGTTTGAGGTACGGTATAGATGTCGTTTAAGAATTCATTGTTTAATAGAGATTACGAGATGTGGAATATGGTAAGAATTATCTTCATAAGGAAAATCACGAGCTGGTAAAGTTATGACGATAAGATTACATTGGCCGTATTCTTATTTTGTATTCTCATTGGTATGTAATTATTGATGTGACGTGACGGTTATCATTGTTGAATATTATGGCTGACCCTATCGTGGACTTTATTTTTAGGTTATTGGATATCGAGCTTGTAGCGGTCGAGAAGAGACGAGCTTCCCGGAGGATACTGGCTTTGGCATGTGTTTGTGAATTGAGTACTTTGATTAGTTGTTGTATTCCGCTGCTAGAGTATTTTTAACTGTTTGTCTTTTCCGCTGCGTGAGTATTTTTAAACGGCCTTTTGGTATCTGGTAACTTAAATTACTTTGGAAAATCATTTTCTAAACTACTTTGTCGGTACGTATAAGCGATATCTTAACGTATGTTTTTAAACTATTGACTTTTGGCATTTCAGGCCTTGTATTTTCAAATGGGATTTTACGACGGTTTTGATAAATGGGTTTTGTAAAGTCTTTGGGGTATTTTTAAAGATAGAACCGTCGTTAGCCTCTTGGGCATTTGTTAATATTTGCGAAAATATCTTTTAGCCTTGTGGGTTCCGTCTCGGGGCTCAAGGTGCTGTAATATTCCTGGATAGCTCGGGGTTGTTACAATATCGACATATGTGGTGCTATAGAAGCAGCACGTGACGGATATCATTATCTCATTACGTTTACAGATGATCATACTAGGTATGGTTATGTATACTCAATGAAACATAAATCCGAGGCCTTTGAGAAATTCCAGGAATTTAAGGCCCTAGTCTAAAAACAAACTGGTAATCATATTAAAGCACTTCGGTCAGACCGAGGAGTCAAGTATATGAGTACAGAGTTTGACGAGTTCCTTAAGGAGCATGGAATGGTATCACAACTTACACCTCCAGGAACTCCTCAGTTAAATGGTGTGTCAGAAAGAAGGAATCAAACCTTGTTGAACATGGTCCGTTCTGTGCACTCCTGACTGCTGCTTATGTCTTGAACAGATGTCCTTCGAAGTCCGTTCCTAAAACTCCACATGAGATGTGGGAGGGGAGGAAACCAAGTCTTAATCACATTAGGATTTGGGGATGTCCAGCCTATGTCAAGAAGACTAAGGTGGAGAAACTAGAAGCAAGGTCCGTGAAGGGACGTTTCATTGGATTCCCATCTGGGACGATGGGTTATCTATTCTGCATGCCCGAAGATCGAAAGATCATTGTTTCTTTGCAAGCACACTTCCTGGAAGATGAGTTCATTCAAGAAGGCGGAGCAGGTAGAAGTATTTCTTTGGAAGAATACAATGAAACTCCTGAGGAGACACCTGTACAAGAAGTTGGAACCGAACCTTTGGAAACACAAGTACAACCACCTTGGAGGTCTAGTAGGGTGTCTCAATTACCCGAGAGGTATGGCCTTTTGTACCTGGAGGAGCTGGGTCTCCATGAGGTTCCATGTGATAGCCAAGAGACCGATCCCGCGACCTATGACCAAGCGATGGTGGATGTAGACTTCGCGAAATGGCGTGAAGCTATGGAAGCTGAGATAGACTCGATGCATGTCAATTAGGTCTGGACTCTAGTAGGCTGCCCCAAGGGCATAGTGCCTATTGGGAATAAGTGGATATACAAGAGAAAGACTGATGGAGATGGAAAGGTTGACACCTATAAGTCCAGGCTTGTGGCAAAGGGTTATACCCGAAAAGAAGGGATCAATTACCACGATACCTTCTCGCCCGTAGCTATGATCAAGTCTATTCGCATGATGCTTAGTATAGCTACCTACCACAATTATGAGATATGACAGATGGACATAAGGACAGCTTTTCTTAATGGATTCCTCGAGGAGGAAATCTATATGGAGCACCCTAAAGGCTTTGTGTCCGAAGTTGATATTCATAAGGTGTGCAAACTTCAGCGTTCCATTTATAGACTAAAGCAAGCTTCGTATAGTTGGAACCTTCATTTTGACGAGGCAGTCAAAGAGTTTGACTTCATGTAAAATGAAGAGGAACCTTGTGTATACAAGAGGTTTAGTGGGAGCAAGATCGCATTCTTAGTACTATATGTAGATGAAATTCTACTAATAGGAAATGATGTGGGAATGCTCAGTTTTGTGAAAGCTTGGCTTTCGAGTAGTTTCTCTATGAAAGACTTGGGAGAAGCCACCTATATTCTTGGAATTTGGCTCTACCGGGAAAGAGCGAAGAGAATGATAGGTCTTTCCCAAGCCCTCTATATAGATAAAATCTTAAAGCGATTTAAGATGGATGATTCTAAAAGAGGGTTCCTACCGATGCGACATGGAATAAAATTATCCTCGAAGATGTGTCCTCAAAGTGAGGAACAACGAAAGGAAATGAGTAATATACCATATGCTTCATCTGTGGGTAGCCTTATGTATGCAGTGTTGTGTACGAGACCTGACATTGCGCATGCTGTGGGCGTGGTAAGTAGGTTTCAGGCAAACCCATGTAGGGAACATTGGACTGCTGTAAAGAACGTTCTCAATTACTTGAGAAGGACTAGAGATCTTGTTCTTATGTTTGTCGGTGGAGAACTTAATGTGATGGGATTCACTGTTTCAAACTTCTAAGGATAGAAAGACCATTCGATGTCTACTTCTAGATACAAAGTTACTCTTAATGGAGGATCAGTATCTTGGCGTAGCGCCAAGCAAAGCGCGAGTGCTGATTCTACCAGTCAGGATGAGTATCAAGCAGCCTCGGAGGCTTCTCAGGAAGGGTTCTGGATTAAGAAGTTTCTGGGAGAACTTCAAGTGATTCCATGTGCTGAGCTGCCTGTTCTGCTTTTATGCGACAACGACGGAGCTGTAGCGCAAACAAAGGAGCCAAGGTTTCACAACAGTACCATACACATTGAAAGGAAGTATCATCTCTTCAGATAATTTGTTCGCAAGGGATACGTTGTGCTGCATAGAGTAGACTCAGCCAACAACCTCGCTGATCCACTAACCAAGACACTTTCTCATATTAGCTTGGAGCGTCATCTGGAAAACATGAGTATTAGATACCATAGTGTGTGGCATTGAGTGCAAGTGCGAGATTGTTAGGAGTATGTCCTCGAATGCCACTCAGGGAATGTTAGAGTGAGGGCATTGTACTTGTTATTATGTAATTCATTATCTAAAGGCAATTATATGTTTCTTTATTTACTGGTAGTCACTGGCATTTCTGACTCGTAAATATATATATATATATAGAAACTAGTCCGTGTATTTGAGAGCAAAACTTTCCACTCCTTATTGGATAAGGAGGTCGGCACTGGAAAGGTTTATGGCTCAAATACTTAATCGTTCGCAAGTCGATGAAACTTGACTGGGCGTTAAGTTTATGTGAAGACTTGTATGACGTGCTATTTGACTTTGAGAGTGCCTGTAGAACACTAAAGGTTAGTGGGAGCACACGTTATAGGTATGATAATGAGATTAGTATACTCGAACCGACTCACCCTTGATTCGTCACACGGATTTCACTCCGGGATAGTCAATGACGGAATCGAAAGGTTGTGATAGGTATTAGTGAACCTTTGACTTGAGGATTTAGTAGGGATATGCTTCTGACATTAACATTTCCATTAGAGTAGTTCGGCCCTGAAAACCAGAAGGTGGGGGTCAACCTCGACGTGCGTCTTGACGGGCAAGTAGCAAGTCCTACTGAATACCAAGATAGAATTATTTCTCCTGTTAGTAAACGTTATATGTCCTATGCGGTTATTAGCAGATGAGATCATAAGTTTTTGGCCAAAGCATTGGAGCTGGTTGTATTGGATACACGAGAGCTCGATGATCTCGATTTGCATTAACTCATGTATAGTGTCCAATCCAGATATGATTTCACTGACCGTGATCCTATAACTTGATCGGGGCATTTGAAAAAAGGGTTTATACATATACTAGTATTCACGACAGAAAGGTTTTGGAACGATCCCCATCATTCGTTCTCAGTTAGGGTACAGTGTAGGCTGTCAGGCTGGCTAGGTGGTGCTACTACTCTCTGGTTCCTCCCAGTGCTAATTGAGACGGACCTACCGAGTCGCGCAATAGGATTGACGACGGAATGAATCGAGCTTATTCTCTCTTTATAAATATTAGATATTGGATATCCAATTTATTGGACATTGGATGTCTAATTAAATTTTGGGACATTGGATGTCTAAATTAATTTATTGAATAAATAAATTTACGGCCTAATAAATTAAATATAATACTGGGTGATTCATTTAATTCATAAAAATAATTATTTCTTGGAGAAATTAATTATATTATTTTGTTATTTGATATGATTAATTAATTGGATTAATTGATATAAATACATCGGAATGGAATGGAGTTTATCTAATTGGACTCACGGGAGTTCAAAACGAACCGAACTCATCCGTTTCTTCTAGATTGCTACCCCCCCCCCCCCACCTTCCTCCCACCTTCATTGGTATTTGTCTTCACCTTAATTGGTGGAAGACCAAGAATAAGATGATGGTTGGTGAGATATTATTTTGATAGAATAATAAAAGATGATCTGGTCTTGGTGTTGAAGAATATAATGAAGTGAAGACTTCACTTTTCAAAACCCCACTTGAGCATCTCACGGTTCAAACAACAAGAGAGAGAGGAAAATAGTTTCCAAGTCTTCTTCTTCTTTTTCTTCATTTTCTTCTTGAGTTTTCTTGGTGAAAAATCGAGAGATCATTAAGAGAAGTGAGTTATACACTTAGAGTGTCATAATCACATTAGAAAGCTTCTACGACTTTATTCTAGCCGTAACCTTGGAGGTTAATTGGGTGGTTGTTGTTCCGATCGTTTCTCCGGCGTGTGAAAAGTAGAGACGCGGTGTTTTCGGCATTGGATCATCCAAGAGCTTGACGAATCGGATTCATGGGAAGATCACTTAAAGCTTGGGGAATCGCATACATGGAGTACACCATTTAATGAACGGACTACGAAGGTATGATTTTGAATCTTACTTTGTTTCATTTTATATTCGTATATACGTAGCTTGATCGATCCTCTTTAGGGATTCAGATCGAATTAGATTCGTATATTGATTCCGCTGCGCCTTTGTTTTAGGCACCGAATCCCAACAGAAGCAAGCTTCACGAAGTTGAAATCTTGGTTTTAATGATATAGTCAAAATGTTTGATTTTGTCCAAAATGAAGAGGAGACCAGTATTTATAAGCAGGTTAGTGGGAGCAAAATTGCATTCTTAACACTATATATGGATGACATTCTACTTATACCAAATGATGTAGGAATGCTCAATTATATGGAAGCTTGGCTTTCGAGTGAGTTCTTAATGAAAGACTTTGGGAGAAGTTAAATATATTCTGAGAATTCTTCTCTACCGAGATAGAGCAAAAAGAATGTTAGGTCTCTCCCAAACCCTCTATATAAATGATCCTAAAGCGATTTAGGATGGGATATTTTTAAAAAGGGGGTTCATACCTATGCGACATGATATAAAACTTTCCTTAGATATATGTCCTCAAAGTGAGGAAGATAAAAATAAAATGATAAGGTACCCTATGCTTTGACAACAGGTAGCTTATATACGCTATGATTTGCACTAAACCGAACATTCCTTATGATGAAAGCATGGTAAGTCGGTATCAGTCAAATCTAGGGCAGGAAAATTGGACTGCTGTAAAGAACATCATTAAGTACCTTAAAAGGACTAAAGACTTGGTTCTTACATACGACGGCAGAAAACTAAAAGTGGAGGCTTATATAGACTCGGTTTTTTAGGAGACAGAGATGTGAAGATGTCCACTTCAGGGTATATCTCTACTCTAAATGATGGAGCAGTATCTAGAAGGAGTGACAATCAGAGGAGATTGCTATCTCCACGTGTCAAGCCGAATATCAGGCAGCCATGAAAGCTGCTAAAAAAGCTTGTTGGATCAGGCATCCACATGTCCCAGACTCAAAACTGCCCCTAGCGTTGTTTCGCGACAACGACAGAGCTGTTGCAAAATCTAAAAAGCCTAGGGCTCACCACAACACCACACATATTGGAGGAGGCATCATTTTGTTATAGAAATAATTCAGAAGGGAAATGTTACACTGCAGAGAGTAGACAACAAATAAAGTTGCTGATCTACTAACCAAGACATTGTTTCAGATGGTCCTAGAGCGACATATGGATAGTATGGGTACAAGATACCATAGTTTGTAGCATTTAGTGCAAGAGGGATAGTGTTAGGAATATGCCCTCGAATGCTGCTCAGAGGATAAGAGAGTGAGAGCATTGTATTGTAATTTTAAACATCAAATGAATAAGGCATTTGTTATTGTTCTATTATTGTATATCATTGGCATCATGGTTTGGTATATAGAATAATAGTCCTTACATTTGAGAACAAACATTCCACTCCTTATGAGATAAGGAGATAGGCACCTGAAGTGCTTAGGACGCGAACGCTAAACTGATTCATAAGTCGATAAAACTTAACTGGGAATTTATTTTAGACAACACTTGTATAACTTGTACTTTGACATGGAGAGTGCCTGTATTCACTAAGGGTTGGTGGGAGCACACGTTATAGGTATGCTAATGGGATTAGTATACTCGGAATCAACTCACCTCCATTTGGTCACATGGATTTCACTTTGGGATAGTCAATGATTGAGTCAAAAGGTTGTGATAGGTATATGTGAACATTCGACTTGAGGATTCAGTAGGACATGTGCTTGTGATATTAAGTTAGTCACTAGAGTAGTTCGATCTATTCACCGACTGGTGGGATCAACCTCGAATTGCAACTTGGTGGGCAAGTAGTAGTCTCTACTAAATACCAAGATAGGGTTCTTTCTCCTATAAGTGAATATGTAGATGTCTTATGCGGTTAGTAGCAAATGAGATCATAAAGCTTTGGCCAAAACATTTAAAACTAGTTGTATGTTATGTATGAGAGCTTTGTGATCTCAGTTTGCACCAACAAATGTATAGAGTCAAATTATAATAGAGTTTGACATTTCCGTGACCCTAATACTTGATCGGACATATGATTGAAGGGTTTATACGTATACGGTATGTAGGTCACAAGTACGTATGGTAAAGTCTAGAGGGGGGGATGAATAGACTTTTAAAACACTTTACTGAAATAGTTGGTTTAAGAAACTCAGCTGTGATGTGTGCAGCTAGGTAAACTTAGCTGATCTTTAAACGTAGATAAAATCTCATATAGGTACATTTTAGATGTCAATTGAAAAATAATATGCGGAAGACTTAGCTGACTTTAGATGCAACAATTAAGATGGATGCAATAGTTTAGTATGATGTTTAAAATAATAAATTACAGAGCCCTTATAGTAGTTTCAGAGGTGGGATAATCCTCTACTAGTCCACTTTTCTCCAATCCATTTAGAGATAAATTCACTATAACGTTTGATGGTTACAATGAACTAGTTGATGCAACTTTCAACCAGTGAAAACCCTTAACCGAGATAACTCCTTCCCTTAGTTTCTTGTCAACTCCTGATCAAAAACTCGTGGATGCCCAACAACTATCAAGTTTCTTATCACCTTCCAATCAAGAACCCGTGGATGTCGCACAACCTAACTTTCAAGAACCTCGTTCAAGAAAGTACCCCTACTCAAATCTTTAATACAAGAGTTTGTTTTATCCAGCTTCTAAGAGCTTCTTAGCATTTGAATATTATGATCTTAGATCTTCATGATGCTTGTAGAGTATATTGCTTTCATTTGCTTTGATCGCCCGTAAGTGTTAATCCCATCGTTCTTCTGCTCAAGAGTTCTTCAGATATTTATAGTACTTTCTTTGAGCTCTTCATAGTCGTTGCGCCCTCTGAACAAATTGGTCCATTGGAAAGTAGACTTCTTTGTTTTACTTTTAACCTCTTTTACACAGCTTGTTTCTTTCTTCAAAAATGACCGTCTTAAGATATACAATTGTCCGCATCATTTTCTTTGAATTCTATAATGAGAAGTCTTTAGGGAGCGAATCTCGAGGAATATTTTATTCCTCAACTAGCGGGAATCATTTAGATTGTCTCCTTTGCTTTATTCATGTCTGTATGTGATTTTCTATCTTTGTTGATTTTTCAACGTTTGCTGACGTAGACATAGCTGATTAATATTTCTTGAATTTTGTCTAAGTATTTTGATGTCCATAATTAGCTGCCTGATTTGCCTTGGTCATACTCGGCTGAAGATTTGGCAATACCAGCTGATATTTTAACTTGACGATACCCAGGATATTCTGTCTTGGCCAAACTCGGATGATATTCTATCTTGGCTATACTCAGCTGTTATTTTGTCGTGGCTATACTCAGCTGATATTTTGTCTTGGCTATACTCAGCTAATATTTTGTCTTGGATATACTCAGCTGATATTTTGTCTTGGCGAAACTCAGCTGAATGAACTTAGCTGTAAAACCTATTTGATCAATACTTAGCCTAAATTTAAGGGACTATAGAAGATACTCATTTGGTTCTTCTTTATAATGCCAAGTACCTATAGAACATACATTTGAATTAAACTTAGAACACAGAGATGACATATCAAAATCCTAAATGTATTCCTAGCAAATTCCCCCCTATTTTGATGATGGAAAACTTAATGATTATTCAAATTTAAATTAGTCATCACACAGAGAAAAAAATAAAACTTAGTCTGTGTGAAACAACTAACGATTGTCATTCAGGTCCACTGTATATATATATATTTTATATCACTTTATTACATTACAATCCTTGAGTAAATTTTGTCAATCAAAAGTAAAAATAAATTACAAGTAAACGACAAAACAAAAAGTTAAAAGTTTAGCTCATTCTTATTATTCCTCTGGTCTTGGCTGGAGGTAGTGCTTTTAAAGATTTTGCCCCAATGGGTTTTTCCATTACTGGAATCAGCCCATACTTATTTTTTACCACAGAGGAGGCAAACTATTGGTCTTCAGGAGAAGTGTATTTGTTTTTAATTCAAACTTTCCTTGTCTCCTCCTGAAGGGCATTGTCATCCAGTTTTCCATTGACATCTATAGGATCTTCTTATGGTCTGAAGGAATGGATCACTGGATATGCATTGAATTCCTCTTCAGCATTTTTCGTTAGAATTCCCCAGAAGTTTGGCCAGTTTAACCCCATATAGTCAATGAAGATTTTACGTGGAGTACAATTTGGATCTTTAAGTATTTCCCATATATAATACTTTTCAATGAACCGCTGCTTAGCTATACCCAACATTGGTACAACTTCTTTAGGAATGAATTCCTCCACATAGTAAAGCTCCTTTACTTCCCGACTGAGTGGTTGGACAGTGTATTTCTTGGTTCTTCTTTTCTTTGCATGAGGTTCCTGAAGCTCAGTTGAGTTCTTCCTTTTCAGTTTTTGTGAGCTTGTTTCAGCCTTTGGATAATGAATAACTGGTGGAGGGGCACTTCTGGTAATAACAGCTAAGGATTCTTGTTTCCATTTACTCCTCATTTCTTCCCCTTTTTTCCCAACATCAATAAGGTGTTCCAGCTGCATTTCCACCTTGGTCATAAAGTCTTGCATGCCAATGGGCATTCTGACTGAGGAAGGTGTCGGAAAAGTTTCCTTTTTATTGAGTAAGGAATCTATTTTAATATTCAACTTCATCAAATGTGGTTCAACCTTGGTGCCCAGAAGTCCTTCAACTACCTCCTCAACCATCTTTCGGATGAGTTCAGCTATGTTTAGAGGTAGATGATCTATAGGAGGCTGACTTATCTGTTCATCTTGATTGTCTGAGGTAGCTGGTTTTTCAGAAGGGGAGACTTGGTTGAAGAATGTTCCCCATGATTTTCTTACTTCTTGTCAGCACTTTATTTATCAACTGTTCTCCCTCCATCTTGATCAGGTCCACCCCGATCCTCATCATGACCAGAGTCATTCTAATCATCATCTTTATTCTCCTACTCCTCCTCCTCATCTTCTTTTGATTTTTAAACTCCTTATTTCTCTTCGTCTTCTTCACTTTCTTTTTCAACTCATTTCTTAACTTTTTCAATTTTCTTATTTTCAAATCCAACTCTCTCATCCCTCTCTTCCTTCTCCAAGTCAAGTTTTTTTCCTTGGACTACCCCTTCCATCCTATAAAAATAAATTGGTCTATATTTCTTTGGAAATTATTTATTAACCAATTTTCATCCAGTAGCAGACTCATCCCAGTTTCATTGCAGAACACTTTCATGAGTTGCTCAGTTGTTGGAGGGTAGTCCTATCGACTTATCTCAACTAACTCTTTAAGGTCATTAAAGCTAAGAGACCTCAACTTCTTCCAGTCGTTATAGGTAGGTATAATTGAAAGCTTAAATATACGCTTCCTTACCATTTTGAGTTGCTCCTTATTTAAATGGAATGGGTTGTTGTTTTTGAGGTTCGGCTTATAGTTGATGTCAGCTTCCTCAATTACTTCTTGTTATGCAACTTCAACTTCCTCAGGGATGCTATGAATCCACAGGAGTGGTGCAGCAAGGATGAGTTTTTCTTCATTTTCTTCCTCGAGAGCCAGCTCAGTTGTTTTGAGCTGCTGGCACTCTAGTTTGAATAATTTGAGTTTTAGTTGGAATGCTGGACACATCTGATATTTCAGTTGTTGGAATTTCAGCAACGTTTTCCTCTGAGGACTTAGTTGAGTAATCAACTAGTCCTTTAATTCCTTTTGTTGCAGATTCTGGTGATGAATCTACAGTAATGACTTTTCAAGAGACTTCCTTTTCTGAAATAAGCAGACAATGGTAGATTGTCGCTTTCTTTATCATCCTCAAGTTGGGAAGTTGTGTGGATTGGTTGTTCCTCCACCATAGGTAACTTGTCTGATAGAAAGTTTGCTGCAACGACTTCAGTTAGGGTTAGTTGAGTTGGAGAGATCTCAGCCGTGGGTAAGGTAGTTGTTGCTGATTCCATCTCTATTTCATCCTCGGATTCAGATGCCAATTTATATGAAGATGTGTCTGTTTTTATTTTGGCCAACATTAATTTAGCTCGAGGTTGCTAAGTTGACAGGGCCTCCAGTGCAGTTGGGTCCAATGCCCAAGGCGTCTGCTGATTTGAAACTTTTATGATCTGCCTTTAGACATTCCTAGATGCTCGAGAATCCAGCTAATTTGAGTACCATAGGTCAGATTTTGGCTGAATTTCTTCTTGGCACCTTCCCAACTGACTTGGTTCACTTCCTTCACTAACTGCCTAAAGATATAGTCAGGCCGGTTAAATCTTTGACTTTGCATCATTGCCCCAATCACAGTGTATTTTGATGTGGAAATCTAACTAAAGCTACCACACATTCCCATCACTATCTTGTTGGTCTTGCCCATTATGAAGCAAAATTCTTTCTGGATGTCTGCCTTTTTGCAGTGTTCTTCAATTTGTTTGTTTGTTTTGGCATCTTGATCCATTGCCAGATATCCAGATGATTTTGTTTTAAGGCCTCCGCCACTATTCCCCGGTTCTTCATCCTGAATGCGTTAGATATGGTTTGTTGGTTGGTCTTGATTCTTTCACCAAAAGTTGAGCTTTCTATGCCCCGCTCAGCTACTCTCACTTTCTTGTAAAAATAAATAACTGCTTCCTTGTAGAGTTCGGAAGGTTTGATGCACAGATAATGGTAGATACCATTTCTCCTCATCTTAAGAATCAGGTCCGCCATTAGGAGAGCGTTATTTTACTATAGAAGTACGACGAAGTCCACCACTGCTGAAAAAGATTTTCTCCTTCACGACCTTCAGATTGATATTCTTGAAATAGGTTGCAGAATCTATTTTTGTAGTTAAAGAGTGTTTTTTAGTGTAGACAAGAGTTCGAATATTTTTTTTGGCTATCAGAAAACTAGGGTTCTTGCTCAGGAGTTGAAGACGATTAGTTTTTATCAATGATTTGAATTGTTCTAAATAAAGAATGTTTTGAAGTTGATTTTAAAGAATATTTAATTCTGAAGTGGCGGTTCGACTTTTTAGAAAACATGTGATAGTGTTTTGACAATATGGTATAGTCATGGTGTATCGTGCATATTCGTCCACGTATTTTTTAAATAAAATAAAATACTTTTACCGGAATTAGGAACTTAGCTGGTTAACTGTTTGACTTCTGATCCAGCTGTGATTTGATCCTGGCTGAGTTTCTGATCAGCTACGTTCTTTCATCCTGGTTGAATTCTTGTATTAGCTAGGTTCTTCAATCCTGGCTGAGTTCTTGTATCACCTATGTTCTTCAATGATGGTTGAGTTTCTGATCAGCTAGGTTCTTCAATCTTAGTCTAAAAGTCAAAGATCTCTGCTTCGTTCAAGAAATCTTTCTTCTGGCAAAGGCTTGGTGAATATACCAGCTATCTGATACTCAGTGCTGACTCTTTCTACTCAAACTCTCTTGTTGATCTCATGCTCTCTGATAACGTGATGCTTGACATCTATGTCCTTTGTTCTTGAGTGTAGTACTGGATTGTTTGTATAGAAATTGCACTATTGTTGTCACACCATATTGGGAGTTCATTTGCTATTATGTTGTAGTCTTTTAGCTGTTGTCTGATCAGTAGAGTTTGAGCGCAATCTCTGCTTGCAACTAGGTATTCTGACTCGGTTGTGGATATTGAATTGGAGGTCTGCTTCTTGCTGACCATGATATCAGCTAGGTTCCAAGAAATTGACATGTTCCACTTGTGCTTTTCCTTTTGATTTTACAACCTGCAAAATCTACATCAGGATATCCTAATAGTTCAAAATTGCCATATTTAGGATACCATAATCCAACATTGATTGTAGATTTTAGATATCTAATTCTTTTGGCTGCTTCCTGGTGGGACTACCTTAGCTTGGATTGGAATCTTGTGCACACTCCAACTGCATATGACATGTCTGGTCTGCTTGTAGTTAGGTTCAATAGTAAACTATTTAATCCTCTATAGTGAGTTGGGTCCACTGAGATGCCTTCATCATCTGTGCCAATGTGCAGGGATATGCTCCTGCGTACTCTCAGGGGCTTGGCTGACTCCATGTCAAATATTTTGATCAGCTCCCCTATGGATTGTGGATATGGCTGGGTTGATGATGATACATGTTTCAACCTGTTTGACTTGAAACCAAGAAAGAAATTTAGTTTACCCATCATACTCATTTCAAATTCTCCCTGCATAAGATTTGAGAATTTTTACATAACTCAGGGTTGGCTGATCCAAAAATTCTATCATCCACATATCTGAACGAGCAATATGTGGTCTTCTTGTTCAATTATGAAGAGTGTCTTGTCCACCTATCCTTTGATTAATCCATTTTTCTCAAGGATAATGTTTCATACCCGGCTCTTGGTGCCTTTTTTGAGTCCATATAACACTTTCAGTAGTTTGTAAACCTTGTCTCCTTTGACAAATATAGGAGGTTGTTCTACATATACTTCCTCTTTCAGTATTCTATTGAGGAAGGCGCTCTTCACATCCATTTGATACATCTCTAATTTCTTGAAGGCTGCATAGGCAAGAAATAGCCTAATTGCTTCCAATCTTGCTACTGGTGCATAAGTTTCATCAAAATCTATTCCTTCATATTGAGCATATCCTTTAGCAATCAATCTGGCTTTATTCCTAACAACATCTCCATTTTCATCACATTTATTCTTGTAGACCCACTTGGTGCCATTGGCTTTCTTGTGGTATGGTCTGTCTACTAGTGCCCATACATTATTTTTTTCCAGTTGGTTTAGTTCTTCTTGCATGGCATTCACCCAAATGTAGTCATCTAGGGCTTGTTCTAGTTTTTTCGGTTCCATCTGAGACATAAAGCATCACCATTCATGTTGGGTCTATAGATTTTGTGGTTTTGGTAACATCAGTTAGGTCCCAAATGATCTGTTGGATGGAATGGTATTTCAACCATTTAGAAGTTTCATCTTCAAGTTCTGCTTTTGGTTGAGTATCATCATTGTTTATTCCCCCTGGAGAATTGTCT
The DNA here is from genome assembly GCA_033398695.1 of Orobanche coerulescens. Classification (NCBI taxonomy): domain Eukaryota; kingdom Viridiplantae; phylum Streptophyta; class Magnoliopsida; order Lamiales; family Orobanchaceae; genus Orobanche; species Orobanche coerulescens. The sequence continues at coordinate 187,782,817 of CM065801.1, forward strand.
GGAAGGTTTCCGTTTGTGCTTCAGCTAGTTCTTATTGATCTGCAGCTGAGTCTGGTTTAGCTATGTTTGAATCAACTCTATTGGATTCAGCTGCCACTGGTTCATTTGCGTCTAGGGAACCTGGCTGATCTACAGTAGAGTCTTCATCAGCTGAGTCAGTCAATCTTTGTATTTGAAATGGTTTCTTATAGATTGGTGGCTTTGATCTTTTTCTCAATTTGTTCCACCTATTTCCTGTACTCAGCAGTAGATTCATCAAAGATAACATGACGTGTTTCTTCCACAACTAACGTTCTTTTGTTAAAGACTATGTATGCTTTGCTTATTTGGGAGTATCTCATAAAGAGACCATTATCAGTTTAGCATCAAAAGCATTCAGTTGAGTTTTGCCATTATTGTGGATAAAACACTTACAACAAAAAATATGAAAATATGCAACAGTTGGTAATCTACTAGTCCAAACCTCATAGGGATTTTTACAGTGTATCCCTACAATAATGATTCTATTCTATGTATGATAGGCTGTGTTAACAGATTCAGCCCAGAACCTTTTGGGGAGATCAGCTTATGCAATCGTTGTCCTGACTGTTTTCGTGAGGGTTCCATTCCTTCTTTCAGCTACACCATTTTGTTGTGGTGTTCTTGAGGCTGAAACTTCATGTTGGATCCAATTCTGATCATTGTATTCATTTATAGCTTTGTTGAGAAATTCTTCTCCTTTATCTGATCTAATCTTGATGATAGATAAAGATTTCTCATTTTAAATTCTCCTCATTAGCTCTGGCAACTTGGTTAGTGTTTCACTCATCTTGTAAAGGAAAACTACCCAAGTGCATCTTGAATAGTCATCTACGACTACTAAGGCATGTTTTCTTCCACTCACGGTATTTGGCTTGATGGGTCCAAGAATATCCATGTGAAGTAGTTCCAGCACTCTGTTGGTTAGAATGGTAGGTTGTATTGATTTAAATGTAGCTATGGTCTGTTTTCCTTTCTGGCATGCATCACAAAGAGTCTCTTTCTTGAATATTCATTTTGGGAGACATCAGACTAGTTTTTCTGAGCTTAATTTGTTGAGCGCTTCAAATTTTAGATGGCTTAATCTCTTTTGCCATAACCATCCATTTTCAGCCAGAATATTTGATATGAAGCATGCATTGGGTATGCCTGTTTTCTAGTTTATCAATAGACATCCCTTCTTCTGTAGCCTTGTAGTTTCACTTCTTCATTTTGGAGGTTAATCGCCATACATTTCCATTTGCTGAAGACTACTAGGTTTTTCTCATAACAGAACTTGCTTATGCTTAAGAGATTGTATTTTAGTCCTTTGACATACTTAACTTTTGTTATGACAATGTTTCCTCTGTGCAGGTTCCCATGTCCTTTGGTTTGTCCACATGAGCTATCTCCAAAAGTTATATCTGGGCCTCTTTCCTTAGTATAACATGATAATATCTTTTTGTTTCCACTCATGTGTCTTGAGAACCGGAGTCCGCAAACCATTCTTCACTTCCTATTGGTGATTCTGTGGCTGCTGCATAGTAATCCTTGAAAAACTACTTCAAGGTTCAGAGGACTGGGAGAAAGGAATTATGTCTTCGATATGACCCTAATACTCCATATACCTCAAGGTTCAGAGGACTGGGAGAATAACTTCAGCTAGGTTTCTTGCAGGGGACTTGGATGCAAAGGCAATTCCTTTCTCAGCTGGGTCACTGGATGATGAGCAAGGGAGTCCAAACTTAAATTCCTTGAGGTATGAGAATAGCTCTTGGATCTTTATTTTCTTAATATCCTTTGATTCCCTCATAGCTACGGCCTTCATGCTCTACTTTGGGGTAAGAGGCCTTAGAACCTTCAGTGCCATCTCTCGGTTGCCATAAGTTTTTTCGAGAGAGTTGATCTCATTCATGGTTTTTGTGAATCTGGTATCCACATTGTCTGTGGTTTCTCCATCCTTCATTTTGAAGTTAACCAATTTTTATGAAGTAATTAATAACTTGTTTTGGTTGATCAATTCTGTTCCTTCACACATTAATGCTAATGTGTCCAAGATTTCTTTGGCGTTTTTGCAACTTTTTGATCTTGAGCATGGTGTCTTGATAAAGGGTATGATATATAATATCTCTGCTCCATTCAAGATTGGCCAGTTTTCTTTCATTGGTGGTCAGCACTAATATGGTCTTGGGAATCTGCTTTGGTTTCCCAACTGTGATTTCTTCAGCAGTGTTGTCCTTCATCTAGATGATAGCTCCTTGTTCAGTAATGCCTCACATGTCGTTGTGGATAGATGATAGGTGTACATGTGCTCCACTATAATATGAGAGATTAGTGAATAATACGTAAGTATATGGATTTGGTTCTATGACTACCAAATATGAGGTCTATGAACCAACCTCTCTGATACCACTTGTGACTTCCGGCACGTGGCAAGTAGAGGCACGGTGTTTTGGTGCTCGGGATTTCAAAAGCTTAACGAATCGGATTTGTGAGGAAGATCACTTAAAGCTTGGGGAATCGCATTTGTGAAGAACACCATTTAATCAACGGACTACAAGGGTATGATTTCGAATCTTTCTTTATTTCGTTTTATATTCGTATATACGTAGTTTGATCGATCCTCTTTAGGGGTTTGGATCAAATTTATTTTTATGTATTGTCTTCGCTGCATCTTCGTTTTAGGCACCGAATCCCCAACATTGACATGAAATGCTATGAGATTCAATTATTCCGGAATACTAGTCTTGAGTTTGATGAAATGAGAATTACATTTACTTTATTGTCGAGAAGTATTTGTGTTTCATATTCGATATACTTGTACTAGCTATTCGATGGCTAACCCCTTTTGGGGGAAATACCTTTCATGTATTTCAGGATCCAGGAGAGGGGAAAGGCATGTATCGGGTCGGCACGAAGATGATGGGCAAGAGTGATGCTGTGTCTTATTTCTGTCTGTGTTTTGTACCTTGTTCCATTCGGTATTGTTGTACTTGGAATGGTTTTGAATACTCGAGTAATGTTTCCGATGTTCATGATGTTGTGGCTTATGTTTCCCTAGGTTTCAAATTCCTGATGTATTATATTCTGTCGAATTGATTATTACATTGGTGTCATCCTTATTGCCTTCTATTGGGTTTATATTTAGACCTTATCGGTCTAGGTTTATGGTACCGCGTAATTATAGCCTTGGGGGTCCCAAAGAGGGGCTCATGATGCTGTAATATACCCTAAATAGCTTGGGGTATTACAAAAGATGGTATCAGAGCTTAGGTTTATAGATACCTAGGCTGTCAGTCTTTTTGGGTCAAATTGAGTTACCGTTCGGATACAGTATCACTTTATTGCCATCATCTCAGTGCGACCGGTACTAGTAAGTCCTTTTACTCTTCCTGTATTTTTCCTAATTGCCTCGATTTTAGTTTGGTATTCTTGGGAATCGGTCACCTCAATGACGGGCGATTTGAATTGTATTCATGTATTTTATGTATCCTTCAGAATGTCTGCTGATAGGGGTCGAGGACTAGGCCGTGGTCGTGGACGCAGACTAGGACATGGCGCGACCACTTCCCTAAATTCCATTGCTGGGTCGGCTACCCCCAGTTTATCTAACTCAGTGCATCCTGATACCAAAAGTCAACACGACCAGTCGACCGATCAAGGGAATAATATAGGTGTTGGGGTTACAAACGTTCTTCAACAATTGGCAAATCAGATGACTGTCCTGGCCCAACCTGTACAATTAAATAATCCTAATCCGACAGTAGATGTTTTACTCCAGAATGTGGTCCGTATGCATCCTTCGTAGTTCAGCGGTGCTACCGACCCATCGAGATGGAAAACTTGGCTATTTGAATTGGATAAAGTGTTTGAAGCAGTTGACTGTCTGGAAATGAGGAAGGTACCGATTGCTCAGTACTTACTTACTATGGAAGCCGCGACTTGGTGGAAAGCCATTAAGCCGCAAGATCATGCTGCTACATGGGATGAATTTAAAGATCTACTAGAGGCCGAGTATTGTCCTTGGCCAGTGCAAGAAAGCAGGATCCGATCCTTTTCGAACCTAAGCTGCAAAACATCCCAGTCTCACAGGCGATAGTGGAATACAACCAACAACCGATTTATGTTAAGAATCAGGTGCGTGATGAGCGTGACAATATCTGCCACTTCGACATGCGAATGAATATAGATATACAGCGTTATATGACCGGACTTGCTTGCACCACTCTGAAATAATACCAAGACAGGGCTTTCGCGTATGACATGTTGTGTTCCCACAATGACACCACAGATGAGCCGAAGAAGCAAAAGACCACCGGTAATTTTTTTGGTTCTAAGGGCGGCAACTTTCAGAGACCTCAATCGGCTAACCGTTCTGTCAGGCAGTCGTCGCGTTTTTTTAAAGGGAAGAAGATTTTTCGTTCTGCTTCGGGTACCTCAACTCGCCCAATGACTTGTTTTAATTGTAGTAATCCAGGCCACATCAATCGGGAGTGCAACTTTCCACCTCTGAAATGTCACTCTTGTGGTCAGATGGGACACATGGTAGTTTATTGCCCCGAACAAGATCAGACCTTGGATACTCGGGCTTCTGCCCCAACACTTAGAGATTAGGGTATGAACCAGTGACAATCAGTTAGCCAGTCACAATAGGGTTACGACAGAGGCCGGGGACGGAGTCAGACCACTAGAGAGGGAGATTGTAGTGTCGGTTCGGCATACCCATGAGTTTATGAGATGCGTCGATCAGATGAACCCGATGCGGCGGTGGACTCAGGTACCATTAATATTATATCTCATCTAGTTCGAGTACTTTTTGATTCTGGTGCTACACATTCTTTCATCTCATTTGGATTGTGTACGCCGTTGGAATATAAATCGTATGACTTCTTGCGATCCTTTCATTGTGGAACTGCCTGGTGGGGATAGAATCGTAGGGAATTGGGAGATTAGAGATTTACAGGTGAGCATAGCAGGTATTGATTGGTTATTAAATTTGATTGTGGTTGATATCGAGGGCGAGGATTTGATCCTCGGTGAGGACTGGATAGAGAGTCACCAAGCGATTATGAATTACCGCACTAAGGTTATCACTATGATGACTAAAGAGGATTCCGAGTACTCGTTCATGGGACATAAACGGGTCAACCTAAGTTGCTTATCAGCGCTATGAAGACCGTAAAACTCTTGAATAAAACTTGCACGGGCTATTGGTGTTATGCTTTGAAGTCGGAAGGGAATGGAGTCGATTTCTCTTCGATTCTAGTTGCTAATGAGTATCCAGACGTCTTTCCAGACGATCTTCCGGGATTACCGTCGAATTGAGAGATAGAATTTTCGGTTGATTTAGAGCCCGACGCGGCTACGATTTCTAAGGTGCCTTATCGTATGGCACCTTTGGAAATGCAAGAATTGAAGAATCAGTTGGGAGAACTGTTAGAGAAAGGGTACATTAGACCGAGCGCTTCAGGTTGGGGCGCACTTGTTCTTTTTGTGAGAAAGAAGGATGGTTCACAACGCTTATGCATCGATTACCGTGAGCTAAACAAAGTGACCATCAAGAACAAGTATTCATTACCCCGTATAGATGATTTATTTGATCAGTTGCAGGGAGCCGCAGTATTCTCAAAAATTGATTTGAGATCAGGATACTACAGCTCCGAGTGAAAGAGTCCGACATTTCGAAAACCACTTTTAGGACGAGATACGGACATTATGAGTTTGTGGTCATGGATTTTGGACTGACTAATACACCGGCAGTATTCATGCAGCTGATGAACAAGATATTCATTGAGTACCTTGACAAATGTGTGGTCGTCTTTATTGACGATATCTTGATTTATTCTAGAGATAAGGCGGAGCATGCCCAACACTTGCATTTGATACTAGACGTTTCGAGAGCAAGGCGCCGTTATGCAAAATTCTCAAAATGTGATTTCTGGTTCAAGGAAGTTATGTTTCTCGGCCATGTGGTTTCAGCCGAAGGGGTAAGTGTAGACCCGCAGAAGATTGAGGTAGTGCTAGATTGGGCACCGCCTAATAATATCAAGGAATTTCGTAGCTTTTTGGGTCTTGCTGGGTATTACCGTCGGTTTGTCGAGGGGTTCTCGAAACTCGCTCGGCTGTTTACGCAATTACTTCAGAAGACAAAAAATTTTGCTTGGACTGCTGAATGACAGCATAGCTTTGATGAGCTGAAGAGGCGTTTGACCTCAGCGCCGATTTTAGCTTTACCACAGGGTAGTGAAGGATTTGCAGTTTATAGTGACGCCTCAGGACAAGGGCTTGGATGTGTGCTTATGCATCACAATAAAACGATAGCCTTTGTATCAAGGCAGTTGAAGCCGTATGAGATGAACTATCCTACTCATGATTAGAATTGGCCGCAATTGTTTTCACACTTAAGATTTGGTGGCATTATTTGTATGGCTCTTCATGTCGGATCTATACCAATCACAAGAGTTTGAAGTACATCTTCAGTCTGAAAGAGTTGAATACGAGGCAGCGACGTTGGTTGGAATTGATCAAGGATTATGATTTGGAAATTCTTTACCATCCGGGGAAAGCCAATGTCGTCGCGGACGCTTTGAGCCGAAAATCGGCATCACTTCAGATGCTCGAGGTTCTTACATCCCAGATGAAGGTTCGTCAAGATTTGATTGAACAAGGTATAGAAGTTTGTCTTCAAAGAGTACAGGGACAACTGTGTACCCTCGAAATTACTTCATCCTTGGATGATGACATCAAAGGGAAATAGTCGAGTGACCCGATGATTTTCCAACTAAAGGAAGATGTAATCAAGGGAAAAGCCCCTGACTTTATAGTCCATGAAGATAGTATCTTAAGATTTCAGGGTAGGCTTTGTGTCCCGAATAATCGGGAGTTGAGGAAGAGAATTCTTCGAGAAGCTCATGCTACGCCTTACTCAATCCACCCTGAAACGAGTAAGATGTACAAGGACCTGAAGCAAAAATTTTGGTGAAATAATATGAATAAAGATGTCACGGAGTTCGTATTGCAATATTTGACGTGTCAACAAGTCAAGATCGAGCATCAATGACTAGCGGGGTTGTTGAAGCCGCTTCCCATTCCCGAGTGGAAGTGGGAAGACATCTCCATAGATTTTATCACAGGGATGTCGAGGTCTAAGGCCGAAATGAATATGATCTGGGTAAACGTTGATGGACTAACCAAGTCTGCACATTTTCTTGGTATTAAGGATACTTGGGGACCGGAGAGATTGGCCCGAACCTTTATATCTGAGATTGTAAGATTGCATGGTGCCCCTAAAACTATTGTTTCTGATCGAGATGGTCGTTTCATGTCACATTTCTGGCAAGCGGTCCATCAGGCCTCGGGCACCGAGTTGAGTTTGAGTATGTCTTTTCATCCTCAGTTGGACGGTCAGACTGAACGGACAATCCAGACGTTGGAGGATATGTTGCGGGCTTGTGCCTAATGATTGGGAACTTCATTTGCCGTTGATCGAGTTTTCCTACAATAATAGTAGGCATGTGTCGATCAAAATGGCACCATTTGAGGTGCTTTATGGTAGGCGGTGTAGATCGCCATTATGTTGGGATGCGGCTTTAGAGTTAGTTGGAATGGGACCGGATATGTTGATGGAAACCAAGGAGAAGATTTCTATTATCCGAGACCGGTTGTTGACTGCCCAGAGCCATCAGAAATCTTATGCGATACTCGTCGTCGACCATTGGAATTCGAAGTTGGAGACCATGTTCTACTCAAGGTATCGCCGACCAAAGGAGTTTTCCATTTCGGGAAAAAGAGGAAACTTAGTCCAAGATATATCGGACTGTTCAAAATTTTGGCCAGGGTTAGAGATTTAGTTTATCGCATGGCGTTGCCGCCAGCTTTGAGTCATGTCCATAGCATTTTTCATGTTTCTCAGTTGAGAAAGTACTTGCGGGATCCAAGTCATATTATCGACTATAGTGAGATTGATGTAGCCGAGGATGTTACCTTTCCAGAGAGACCGGTGAAGATCTTTGAACATCGTGAGAAGCAGCTTCGGCACAAAACCATTCCATTGGTTAAGGTGCAATGGTCAAGACATGGAGTTGAGGAAGCGACTTGGGAGACGGAAGAGAAGATGCGATCGAGATACCCCGAACTTTTTATTTCTTAAGTTTCGGGATGAAACTTCTTTTTTGAGGGGGAGAATGTAATAACCATACTTTCCATAAATTTTTGGGCTTTGACGTTCTTTCACTTTTGTCGCTCTTATAAGAAATTATTGAGATGTTGTTGATTTTAGAGTTTCGTACCTTTCAGGACATGTTCGTATTGATTGGACCTTGCAGCGATGTTTTGAGTGAGGTAGATAGCATAAGCTAGGCGTAAGCTAACACACGCTATTTCTATTGAGTAGCACGCACTAGCTTTGCCTGTAGCGCAGGCTAATGGTCCGGGCTTGGCAGAGGCAGTAGCTGGGTTCTGCCCTTCTGGTGCCGTTCCACGGTTAATCACGTATGTATTGACATGAAATGCTATGAGATTCAGTTATTCTGGAATACTAGTCTCGAGTTTGATGAAATGAGGATTACATTTACTTTATTATCTAGAAGTATTTGTATTTCATATTCGATATACTTGTACTAGCTATTCGATGGCTAACCCCTTTTGGGGGAAATACCTTTCATGTAATTCAGGATCCACGAGAGGGGAAAGGCGTGTACTGGGCCGGAATGAAGATGATAGGTAAGAGTGATACTGTGACTTATTTCTGTCTGTGTTTTGTACCTTGTTCCATTCGGTATTGTTGTACTTGGAATGGTTATGAATACTCGAGTAATGTTTCCAATGTTGATGATGTTGTGGCCTGTGTTACCCTAGGTTTCAAATTCCCGATGAATTGTATTCTGTCGAATTGATTATTACATTGGTGTCATCCTTATTGCATTCTATTGAGTTTATGTTTAGACCTTATCGATCTAGGTTTATGGTACCGTGTAATTATAGCCTTGTGGGTCCCACGAAGGGGCTCACAATGCTGTAATATACCCTGAATAGCTTGTGGTGTTACACATGTAAAGGTTACAGCTGCCCCTTGGACTGAGACGAAGGGAATGCTGACCCGATGGGCTGCCATTCCACTACCTAGCTCATATCATAATCAGCGGAAACCTTAATCTCACATACTTGTAAGACGCAATACCAAACATCAACAGTATGCTCCTCGAGTATACCAGCAACGTCAGCAGTAGGCTAGAAGGAAGGTCGTACCTAAGTATCAACAATATGCACCTCAGTACTACCAACAGTACAGTGCCCCCAGATACTGGATATAAGAAATCACATATCTATCCCGTAAGCAATCTGCCACGCAGTTCTACCAACCGCAAATCTGGGAATCTAACTGGAAACCCAGAAGAAAGGCAACAAGGCAGAAGAATATTGTTCCTCCTCCTAGAGAGCAACCGTGTTGGAGCCAAAATTCCAAATTTTACATAGATAATAACCATGCTCACTAGTGATTACGTGTCTGCCCCACGTAAATCTCGCAAAGTAGGACCAAATGCAACCTACAGCAAACCCATCGATGTCAGGTAAATATGGGTACCTAAAGACACTAATAACCAAGGACCCAAAAATGAAAGACGGGGCTTAAATCAACTTAACCTTTTTTATTGCAGGATATCAAGGAGAAAGACATATTGTATTTCGATAGTGGATGTTATCGCCATCTAACAAGAGATATCACCAAGCTGTCACATCATGTAGAAGGTCTTGGTCCAAAGGTGCGATTCGGTGACAAATCCAAATGAAGAACAATAGGTAAAGGAACCCTGCTTGTAGGAAAATTCTCAAACACCGATGTATCCTACGTCGAAGGACTACAGTATAACTTACTTGGCATTAGCCAGTTCTGCGACAAATAGTTCTCGGTCAAATTCGTAGATCACTATAGGGTAAAGGACACCAAGACCAAGCAAACTGTCCTTACAGGAAGCCGATCAGGTAACATGTATATTGCTGACTGGAAACCTACTAGTACCGTAATTCCTTGTTTTGTTTCCAAAGGCACTGCAGATCAAGGCTGGCTATGGCATAATAGGATGTCTCACATAAATTTTAAGACCATCCAAAAGCTAGCTCGATAGGGAATGGTCAGAGGCTTGCCCGATGTCTCATTTGATAAAACAGTGTATGTGGCACCCGTTAGAAAGGCAAGCAGGCCAAGACCTCTCTAAAGAGCAAATTGTACCTTTCTACCCATAGGGTCCTGGATTTGCTACATATGGATCTCTACCGTCCTGTATACCATGTCAACCTGGATGGTAAGAAATACTGTCTTGTCATTGTTGATGATTTTTCCAGTAAACCATCTTTCTGAATAACTAGAAAAAGACAACCACAAAGCTGCCGGAACACCTAAAAAAGCTGCAAAATGGGAAAGTGTTGAGTATTGTATTCATTTTCCAACAGAGGCACAAAATTCAAAAATCACTTTATAGAGCAATAGTGTGCGGAAAATGGCATAAAGCATGAATATTCAGCAATCGGTACTCCTCAACAGAATGGTGTTGCCGAGCGAAATAACAGTATGATGAAGCAAGCAACAAGAACCATGACAACCGCAAGCAAGTTGCCGCAGCGCTTATGGGGAGAAGCAACAAACACAACATGCTATACATAAAACCACTCTATCATCAACAAGCACCATAACAAAACAGCACACAAGGTATGGAACAATAAATCTCCAATGGTTGCATACTTTCACATATTTAGATGCAGGTGTTCTGTTCTCAACAACGGGAAGGATCAACTAAAGACCTTCGATGAAAAAGTTATTAGTATGCCCTCGAATACCACTAAGAGGATGTTAGAGTGAGGGCATTGTACTTGTTATTATGTAAATTATTATCAGAAGGCAATTGTATGTTTCTTTATTTACTGATAGTCATTGGCATTCCTGGCTCGTAAATATATATATAGAAACTAGTCCGTATATTTGAGAGCAAAACATTCCACTCCTTATTGGATAAGGGGATCGTCACTGGAAAGGTTTATGGGTGAAATACTTAATCGTTCGCAAGTCGATGAAAGTGGGCGTTAAGTTTATGTGAATACTTGTATGACATGTTCTGTGACTTGGAGAGTGCCTGTCGTCACTAATGGTTAGTGGGAGTATACGTTATAGGTATGTTAATCCGATTAGTATACCCGAACCGACTCACCTTCGATTCGTCACACGGATTTCACTCGTGATAGTCAATGACGGCATTGAAAGGTTGTGATAGGTATTTGTGATACTTCAAATTGAGGATTTAGTAGGGATGTGCTTGTGATGTTAAGAATTTCACTAGAGTAGTTCGACCCAGAAAATCGGAAGGTGGGGATCAACCTCAATGTGCATCTTGACAGGCAAGTAGCAGGTTCTACTAAGTACCAAGATAGGTTTCTTCCTCCTGTAAGTGAATAGGTATATGTCCTATGCAGTTATTGGCAAATGAGATCATAAGTATTTAGTCAAAGCAATGGAGCTAGTTGTATTAGGTACATGAGAGCTCAGTAATCTCGATTTGTATTAACTCAAGCATAACGTCAAGTACAGATAGGGTTTGACTGACCGCAGACCTATAACTTGATCGGGACATTTGAGACAAAGGTTTATACATATACTGACATTCACGATAGAAAGATTTTTGGAATGATCCCAATCATTCGTTCTCAGTTAAGTTACGGTGTATGCCGCAGAATGGCTAGGTGGTGTTATCACTCTTTGGTTCCTCCCATTGCTAACTGAGACGGACTTACTGAGTCGCGCATTAGGATAGACTCGGAATAAATAGAGCTTATTATCTCTTTATAATTATTAGATATTGGATATCTAATTTATTGGACATTAGATGTCTAATTAATTTTGGGACATTGGATGTCTAAATTAATTTATTGGATAAATTATACGGCCTAATAATTAAATAAATTATGGGGTGATTAATTTAATTCATAAATATCATTATTTCTTGGAGAAATTAATTATATTATGTTGTATTTAACATAATTAATTAATTGGATTAATTAATAATATAAATATATCGATTCGGAGTGGAGTTTATCTGATTTGGACACACGGGAGTCTGAAACAAACTGAACTCCGGATCTTCTAGATGGCTGGTCCCCCCTTTTATTTGTCTTTCATTTGGTCATTGATTCCACCATAGATGGTGGGACACCAAAGGAACTATGAATAGGATTTTCATTCAATAATGAAAAAAATTCAATGAGGTAAAATTTGAGATGGATGGTGTAGACAAATGAAGGATATAATACTTCTTCCCCTCATTCTTTTGGTACGTGAGTTATTAAGAATAACAAGGAGAAGTCTTTCCTTTTGTTTCATCATCATCATCATCATCATCATCATCTCATTTCTAACATTGAGAGAGAAGAAATTTTCAAAAACATTTTGAGTGCTTAAAAAAATCAAGAGAGAAAATTAATTGTACACTTGGAGTGTATCAATTAATTCCTATAGCTCCAACCACTTTGTTCTAACCGTATCCTTGGAGGATAATAAGGCAGATGCTACTCCGATCATTTTTTCGGTGCGTGGCAAGTAGAGATGCGGTACTTTAGGTGTTGGATTTTCCAAGAGATGTTGCGGATTGGACCCGTATTGGACATCATCAACATCAACATTCAATCAAAGGACTACAAGGGTATGATTTCGATTCTTACTTTTGTTTGTTTATATTTGTATATATGTTGCTTGATCGATCCTCTTAAGGGATTCGTATCATTTACTTTTCGAATATTGCTTCCGTTGCGCCTTCATTTTAGTCAACGAATCCCAATAGTGGTATCAGAGCGAGGTCTTGCGATTGTATATACGATATTTAGCACTTGAAAGGCTTGATTGAATGATTTATGATTTGGAATCATTAATGTTATAATCGTAGTATATGTTTGATTGTTCATTGTAGTTATATTTTTCGTAAGTTTATATCAAAATAAAAATCTTAAATTCTTAGATATGTGATTTATATTGAAGATATTAAAAAATATAGATATTGGATATCCGGTCGAATATCAAGCCCCAGATTGTCGTTGGACGGACTAGGGTCCAGTTTATGGGATGCTGAACACTGACACGGCCAGTGCCCTAGACTGCCGTGCGGTCCATCCTGATGAGACCGCATTCCGTGTCTTTTTCCGGACATGCGGTGTGTGGTCCGGCTTGTTGAGAGCGTTGTCCATGTCCCTTCCGGACCTGTTCCGGACTTATTTTTTCGTGTATTCCACAAAATTAATCTCCCGCATTTTAAACTGGATTTAATTTGATTTTAATATGGTATTTTATTTTAAAAGAGAAAATTGATTTATTGGAATACTTGACCGAATTACTTTGAACGAATTCATATTGCCGATTGTGTGAATTGATTGGATTAGTTCTATTAAATAGTAAATTTTATATATTGGTTGGATTAATATATCAATTACTTATTTAATACAAAATCCATTTATTGGTTGCAACAAACGCGCTTTGTGTCATGGTTTAGTAAGAAACAATTGGCGAACTCGCTTTCTAAAGCTTATTAAGAATATTATGCCGTTGGAAGCTGCTGCATGTAGATCCTGTGGATGTAGCAAACAGCTACAGGACTATGGCATTAAGGCAAGAGAAACTTCAATCATGTGCGACAGCATGAGTGTAATTGAACTCACGCACAATCCTGCATTGCACTCGAGGACCAAGCATATTGATATGAAGCATTACTTTATTAGGAATCATGTGGAGAATAAAGATGTCCGGATCGAGAAAGTTTATATAGACTTCCAGTTAGCCAACATCTTTATAGAGCCTCTTAGCACAACAGGGTTCTGTATGCTCCGCCAGGAATTGGGAATGCTACAGCTTGACGAAAACTCCCTGTAAGTTTTAATTTTCACTCATCAACTGAGAAGGAATGCTGTAAGACCCTGAATACAATGTCCACTTTAATTAATCGTACACTCAGAACTACGAGTTATAACCTTACTGTAGGAAGAACAAGGTATAAATTACTTTCCTATATATGACGTGTGCATTCATTATGTAATATTTGAACTTTCTATTTTTAGCAGTTTCTATTTTTGTCACAGGTCTATTTTTAACAACTCTCTTGTAACTATTTCGACGTTTTGAATCTATTTTGTTCTTGGGTTTTTCCATTTGGACGAGTTTCGGAGGTGTTTTTACGTATGCTTTATGTTATGATCTTGTCGTATGTACATTCGATTCTCGTAAAACTTGTTCGATTTCGTCATTTCTTTGTTCCCATGAGTACGTATGGTTGATTTATTCGTGTTGTGAGTTTCAGTTTTATAATCCGACGTTCTATCATTATTTTCGAATGTTTGGGTCGTTTTGTAATTTCCTAAAGTTTGGGGGAAATTCACTTCCGTCGTCAAATTTTGAACCTTCGGGTAGTCGGAATTGTGTTTCCTTTTAGCGCTTAGATTCACTATCGGTAATACTTCGTAACCATATATTTGGATTGCTAGTAGGTTCGAGTTTCGGTGTCGTTCGGGGAGGTTCGGACAACAGCCTTCCCAACTGCTGTCCAGCAGAGTGTTAAGGCCGTAATAGGACTATTGTTACGGTCGTAATAGGCCTATTGTTATGGCCGTAATATGCTTGTCATTACGTCCGTAACGGCCCGCAGTGTTTAAAACAGTGGGCAGAGGACATCAGTCCTCACTTGTTATTTTCTTTCTTTTTCGGCGGGCGACGCAAGAACTCATTCCAGGGGCGATTTTTGCCACTTTTAAACTGTGTATTTATCATCTTCCATCACCGTCGTATCGTGGTAGCATATTATCATCAACGAAATCATCCTACTCCGTCCGAATTCAAGGTATTTAGGCTTAGAACCCTAACTTCGTCGATTTGGGGTTTTTTCAGGATTTGTCATGTTAAACTTGAATTTTTCATTTATGTGGTTATTTCTTATCGATTATTGTTATTGAGTGATTCCAAACCCGTTTCCCTCTATGTTTGATCCGTGAATTGTCGATTCGGGGAGATTTGGTGAAAACTCTCGCCCGTGTTGACCGTACGTATAATGTTATGATTGGTAATTGGGCTTGTGGGCATATTCCGTTGATTATTGATGTCGTTTAGGACAGATTCGTGTTAACCCTTCCTTTAGAAACGGTCGTGGTCACTCCGGTCCATTCCCAGTCGTTGTTTATTTTCCGTCTCGTCGAAGATGTCTCAAAGGCAAGTACTTTACATTTGTATGCATATTCTAGTATTTGATTTATGGCTTTCCGTGTATGTTGTAGATATGTGAATGCGTATGTTCACCCAGGGATGGTCCGACGGGGCCTATGGGGATACGTAGTGCCGTGTGTATGCGTATCGTGAACTGGGGTTAACCACCTAGGGATGGTCCGGCGGGGCCACCGCGGGGTGCGGTGGTCGTGAGTCTCGTACTGACGGTTAACCTTTGAAATGTTTTGTTGGAGAACTATGTTTTGTGCTCGTGCACTGTAATATTCCGGAATATAAATGTTTTCTAAAATGATTTTGGCGCATATTTCACTTGATTAGAATGGTAGTTCAAATGGATCGTACTTGCACTAGCTGTTGTCGCTAACCTCTTAAATGGGGGAAATACTTTTGTATTTCAGGTACAGGTCACGGAGGCGAACGAGTATGCGGACAGTACAAGGATGATGGGTAAGGGTGATTCTGTTCAATGGTCGTTTGTTTGGCGTTTAGTCTTTAATTTTATTAATTATGTCATTTGCTTCAGTACTCGAGTACTTTCTTATTTTGGACTTGTAATTGTTGGTTTGATGATTATTTAGATGTATTATATCCTTTCCCTTGTTATTACATGGTCGGATCGTATAGATTCATCGTTTTGGTTGAGTTCTTAATCGATGCCTTGAAGGTGTCCGGTAGAATGTCATAGAGGGGTTTTCGGGCGTTCTACGATTATTCTTCCCTGTATTATCGTTGATTTATTAATTATATGATGTTAGGGTCGAGTTTCTTGCGAAGAACCCATGTTGAACCTTTCCGTTCGTCATCGTCTTCCTTTTCGTTAGCATCGAGCGTTTCGAAGCTTCCCGGTTGAGCCGTGCTCGTCGGAATACTTGCGTGCCGATTTTGAGGCAAGTATCTTGTCCATACGTTTCATGTTTCATAGGCATAATTATCGAAAATGATTTTATGCAAAATTCAATGTTTAATGAACGTAAAAAGGGATCGGTATGTTCTCGATAAAAGTTGTCTTTCAATGATAAATTGTGTACTTCGTGAATATATGTGTTCTGGGAATATGTGGGTTGGTTTTGTATATTGAAAGATGTTATGATCACTTTGAGTGAGTTTAATAGACCGTAATCCTTTGCCTGGGATTACGAAATGTTATGTGTACTTGTTCGGTAAGAACGTAATGTGTGTGATATTAGTTGTTACTCATTTGAAAGGAGGTTGTGATGTTTAATTGTTGCTTGGCCTGATGTTCTGCTCATTGTTATGTGATCGTAGATAGTGATGTGCCTCCGGGTAGGATTGATAAATCTCCGGGATCCATACTTGTTAGTATGGGTCGGGCGTGACCGTAAGGTTATCCAATCCGGGTATGTCTTGCAGGGACTCCGAGGTTTGGGGCTTGCTAGCCCGATGCCGCGATTACTTGTGGGGGGTATCATCGGGTATGGCTTGCGGGGACTCCAAGGTTCGTGGCTTGTTAGCGCGATGCCGAGATAACTTATGGTTGTGATTTGTTATTGATTCTGTGTCTGTTGTCACGAGGACATATGATTCGGTATGGTTTCCTATTGGGTTATTCACTCGGGTATGTTCCGAGGGAGCATCTGAGGTTCGTGGCTTGTTAGCACGGAACGCGAATAATCCTTAGGAATATGTGTTATGTGATTTGGGTCGTGGACCCTGTGTTTCGTGAAATGGGTTGTGGACCCCGTGAATTGATATCGGAACTTGTATTTTGGAAAATGATATTTGGGCCGTGTCCCTAAGTGTTTTCGAAAGACTTGAGAATTTCTTATTTCCGAATGTCTTCAAAACTCCCGTGATTATAAAATGTTTTGTAAGAGATACATGGTATTATTTCCTATACTTTTTATAATTCAATGGTTTTGATCAAGTGAGTTATCTCAAGAAGTATATTCAAGATTTTTATGTTCTTGAAGTATGTTGTGTATGGCTTGTACTTCTGTTTTATACTTGCACTAGCAAAACAGTGGAGTTTTGCTAACCCCCGAGTATTCGAGGGTTGTATGTCTGTATTGCGTCCAGGTACTTGCAGGTATCTGGGGAGCGAATCACAGGATCGATACGAAGGATGATGGAAGACGAAGATACTAATCACGTGAAGACCAATTGTAGAGTATTTGGTAGAGTCGTGATGGTTATCCCTCCGATGTGTTATTTTCTCGATTTATGGGAGTGTTATTGTATTTTAGCACCTGCGTGGGTATGTGTTCTGGGCAAGAATCTTGTATGTAATGTTGTGTGTGTTGAAGTAAAGATCAAATCAGTCTGATGGTCCTTTATGTAGCCATGTCAGCATATGATTGACTTATCATTTTTGTATTTAGCCTGGTAGATCCTCACGGAGAGGGTCTACGGCGCTGTAATATTCCCGATTGGTTTGGGGGTGTTACAGAATATGGTATCAGAGCATAGGTTGAGGAAACCTATGTTGGGATTCGGTGCCTAAAACGAAGGCCCAGCGGAAGCGGTAAAACGAAAATTAATTCGATCCGAATCCCTACGAGGATCGATCGAGCTACGTATATACGAATATCAAAACGAAAAGCAAGAGTCGTAAGAAACTAACCCTCGAAGTCCGTTGATTAAATGGTAACCTTCTCTTGAGCTATTCCCCAAGCTTTAGTTTGATCTCTACGAGTTCAATCCGCTCCAAGCCCTTGAACGATCCAACGCCGAAAGTACCGCGTCTCTACTTGCCACGCGCCGGAGAAACGACCGGAACAACGATCACCTTGCTATCCTCCGAGGATACGGCTAGAGCTAAGTGATGAAGCTTCCAATATGAAATTATAACACTCTAAGTGTATAACTCACAATCTCTCTTTGAATTCTTGATTTTTCTCTAAGAAAAACTCTCAAGAAATAGATGAAGAAGAAGACTTTTAGAAAGAACTTTTCTCTCTCTCTCTACACTTAAACTCACGTATGAAAACTTTCAATTAGTGTATGAGAGATTGAAGTCTTCTTATCTATATTCTCCTTCCACATGTTACAACTCATTCACATGAGAATATTGCCCCACAAGTCATTTTCCTTGCATTATCATCAAATAAAAATTGGAAAGAAAAGACAATGGGAAGGTAGGTGGAAGGGGGTTGGCCATGATGAAAAAACGGATGAGTTCAGTTCGTTTCGGACTCACGTGAGTCCAAACAGATAAACTCCGATTCCGTTCCGATGTATTTATATCGATTAATTAATCCAACTAATTTTATCATATCAAATACATTATGACATAATTAATTTCTCCAAGAAATAATTATATCCATGAATTAAATTTATCACCCAGTAATTTATTTAATTCATTAGGCCGTAAATTAATTTATCCAATAAATCAATTTAAACATCCAATGTCATGAATTAGATATCCAATATCTAATATTCATAATGAGAGAATTAAGCTTGATTCATTCCGTCGTCAATCCTAATGCGCGACTCGGTAGGTCCGTCTCAGTTAGCAATGGGAGGAACCAAAGAGTAGTAGCACCACCTAGCCACTGGCGGCCTACACTGCTTACCCCCGAGAACGAATGATTGGGATCATTCAAGAACCATTCTGTCGTGAATACCAGTATACGTATAAACCCTTCTTTCAAATGTCCCGATCAAGTTATAGGGTCACGGTCGACCAAACCTTATCTGTACTTGACGCTATGCATGCGTTAATGCAAATCGAGATCATCGAGTCGTGTATCTAACACAATGGCTCCAATGCTTTGGCCAAAGACTTATGATCTCATCGCCAATAACCGCATAGGACATATAACCCGCTCACTAACGGGAGAAAGAATTCTATCTTGGTATTCGATAGGACTCGCTACTTGCCGTCAAGATGCACGTCGAGGTTGACCCCGCCTTCCGTTTACGGTCGAACTACTCTAATGAAAATCTTGACGTCACAAGCACATCCCTACTAAATCCTCAAGTCGAAGGTTCACGAATACCTATCACAACCTTTCGATTCCGTCATTGACTGTCCCGGAGTGAAATCCATGTGACGAATCGAGGGTGAGTCGGTTCGAGTATACTAATCTAATTAGCATACCTATAACGTGTGCTCCCACTAACCATTAGTGTTCGACAGCACTCTCCATGTCAAAGAACACGTCATACAAGTCTTCACATAAACTTAACGCCCGGTCAAGTTTCATCGACTTGCGAACGATTAAGTATTTGAGCTATAACCTTTCCAAAGGCCGACTCCTTATCCAATAAGGAGTGGAACGTTTTGCTCTCAAATACACGGACTAGTTTCTATATGTTTATTTACGAGTTAGGAATGCCAGTAACTACCAGAAATAAAGAAACATTCATTTGCCTTATATAATTGGTTTACATAATTACAAGTACAATGCCCTCACTCAACAACCTCCGAGTGGCATTCGAGGGCATACTCCTAACAATCTCCCACTTGCACTCAATGCCACACACTATGGTATCTAATACCCTTGTTCTCCGATGACGCTCTAAGCTAATCTGAGAAAGTGGCTAGGTCGGTGGATCGGCGTAGTCGGCCGACTCTACTCTATGCAGCTCAATGTATCTCTTTGCGAACGAATGCTCTTACGAGATGATACTCTCTCTCAATATGTTTGGAACTATTATGAAACCTTGGCTCCTAGGCACGTGGTGCTTTGCAGCAGCACCAGTGTCACGTGAAGTTTACCCGGAACTTCTAAATTCTTCCTTTGGAGGCCTCCGAGGCCGCTTTATGCTCGGCTGACAGTGGAATTAGCAATCACGCTATTCTTGGCACTATGCCAAGATATCGCTCCTCCATTAAGAGTAAATGTAGCAGTAGACATAGAATCGTCTTTCTATCCTTGGAAGTCAATACAGTGAATCCCATCACATTCGGTTCTCCACCACCATATATAAGAACCAGATCTCTAGTCCTTCTAAAGTACTTGAGAACGTTCTTTATGGCGGTCTAATGTTCCCGAACCGGGTTAGCCGAAACCTTCTTACCACGCTCCCGGCATGCGCAATGTCGTCTCGTACACAATAAAGCATATGTGAGGCTACCCATCGCCGAATCATATGGTATATAACTCATTTCCTTTCATTGTTCCTCACTATAAGGACACATCTTCAAGGTAAGTTTTATTCCATGTCGCATCAGAAGGAACCCTCTTTAAGATCTAATCTATATAGAGGGCTTGGGAAAAACTTATCATTCTCTTCGATCTAATCCAGTAGAATCGAATCCCAAGAATATAGGTTGCTTCTCCCAAGTTTTTTTTTTTTTTTTTTCATGGAGAAATTACTCGAAAACCAAGCTTTCCCATAACTGAGCATTCCCACATCATTTCCTATTAGTAGAATGTCATCTACATATAGTACTTAGAATGTGATCTTGCTCCCACTAACCCTCTTGTATACACAAGATTCCTCTTCATTTTGCACGAAGTCAAACTCTTTAACCGTCTCATCAAAATGAAGGTCCCAACTACATGAAGATCAAGCATACCCATTTCATGGAGTCTACATCCACCATTGCTAGGTCATTGGTCGTGGGTCGGTCTCTTGTTTATCACTTGAAACCTCGAGGAAACCCAGTTCCTCCAAGTGCATAAAACTATACCTCTTAGGTAATTGAGACACCCTACTAGACCTACGAGGTGGTTGTACTTGTGTTTCAGAAAGTTTGGTTCCAGGTGTCTCTCGAGGAGTTTCATTGTATTCTTCTAAAGAAATACTTCTACCTGCTCCGCCTTCCTGAATGAACTCATCTTCCAGGAAGTGTGCTTGTAAAGCAACAACGATCCTTCGATCTTCGGGCATGTAGAATAGATATCCCATCGTCCCAGACGGGAATCCTATGAAACGTCCCTTCGCAGACCTAGCTTCCAACTTTTCCACCTTAGTCTTCTTGACATAGGCGGGACATCCCCAAATCCTAATGTGATTAAGACTTGGTTTCCTTCCTTCCCACATCTCATGTGGAGTTTTAGGAACGGATTTAGAAGGACATCTGTTCAAGATATACGCGGCATCAGTGCATACCCCCATAGGTAAATCGGCAAGTCAAGATAGCCCAAGATGGAACGGACCATGTTCAACAGGTCCGGTTCCTTCTTTCGACACACCATTTAACTGAGGAGTACCTGGAGGTGTTAGTTGTTATACTTGTCCATGTTGATGAAGTAACTCGTCAAAATCCGTAATCATATACTCGCCACCTCGGTCCGACCAAGTGCTTTGATATGATTACCGCTTGTTTCTCGACTAGGGCCTTGAATTCTGGAATTTCTCAAAGGCCTCGGATTTATGTTTCATTAAGTATACATAACCATACCTAGTATGATCATCTCAGAAACGTAATGAAATATTGATATCCGTCACGTCTTTGCTTCAAAGCACCACATACATCGGTATGGATTAATCCCGATTTATCGGCTCTTTGAAATGTCCTGTGAAGGGGACTTAGTCATTTTGCCTTTAAGGCAAGATTCACAAGTAGGAAAGGGATCCGATCCCAATGGACCCATAAGTCCATCTTTTTCCATCTTGTAAACCTTGGTCCACCAACATGACCAAGTCTAAGATGCCATTTCAAAACTTGATTGGTTTCATCCCTACCGCGTTTTCTAGTTATAGTATTCACAACTACTTTGTTCTTTGAGATTTAGATGATACAATCCATTCAACAATGTAGCAGTACCCACTAGTTTATTTCTAAAATAAATTTTGCAGAACCATCACCAATGAAAATGAAAAGCCTTTTCGGTCCATGACCGGAATGGATACAATGTTTTGTGCCCCTTGGGCAAAACAAGTACATCTTCTAAAGTCAAAACAAAGCCGGATTCTAAACCCAAAAGAAGTGATCCTATGTCGGTCGCCTCGACACTATGCCCGCTTCCGACCGTGATCATAACTTCTCCAGCTCCAAGCTTCCTACTTTGTTCCAGATCCCGATTCACGGTACAAATATGAGAACTAGCACTTAATCCAGATCCAGAAGTAGAAAATACGAGTGAGAACAATTTGTTTCCAAAACTAAAAGTTACAGACTAAGTGCCATGAAGAATCGGACAGCCTCTAGCCCAGTGGCCCACTCACCGCACTTGAGACAAGCATCCTTCTTCTTCTTGTTCTTTGGAACCATCGGGGCCTTGCCCTTACCCTTAAGGTCCTTAGCTTGTGGTCCATCCGCTTCTTGGTCTTTTTCTTCTTATTCTTAGACTTCCGAAGTCCGTAAGAAATCACAAGAGCAGACTCCTTCATCCGCGAGTCTTCATCCGAGACTCGAGTCACAAGTTTGTTCATTAGCCCGACTAAATTACATGCAATCTCATTGCGGTTGAAGTTCATAACAAAGCGTGAGAAGGAATCGGGAGAGACTGTAGGATAAGGTCGGT
The DNA here is from genome assembly GCA_033398695.1 of Orobanche coerulescens. Classification (NCBI taxonomy): domain Eukaryota; kingdom Viridiplantae; phylum Streptophyta; class Magnoliopsida; order Lamiales; family Orobanchaceae; genus Orobanche; species Orobanche coerulescens. Next base: position 187,805,437 of record CM065801.1, read on the forward strand.
TTGGAGAGAAGTATCCATTTTAAAATCAAGAGCCTCCAATCTCTCGATCATGGATATCATTTTGAGGACGTGTTCCCCAACCTTCTCACCTTCTTTCATCCTTGCACCGAACAGCTTGCTTGGATATCTCATATCTAGCGATTCTGCGTGCTCACCATAAAGCTCGGTTAAGTGAGATAGAATCGCCAGCGAAGTCATTTTCTCATGAGCTCTCTGAAGCTCATTAGACATGGAAGCCATCATATAAGCACGGACTTTCACGTCATCCTTAACCCACTTTTCGTGGTTTTCAATCTCTTCCTGATTGGCTCGAGTCCGCATAGGAGGCGCCGGAATGTCCGTCTCCAAGACGTATCCCAGTGCCTCTATACCGAGGACAATCATCGACAAGGAGCCAATCCACAAAGTTAGGTCCCATTAAGGTGTTCTTTTCGAGTAGAATTGCGAGTGGATTCATTGTCATATTGAGATTTGTCTGCATTAAGTATAACAGATTAATTAGTGACTCATTCAATTATGTTTTAAGGTCTTTTCTATTCTTGTTACCCAGCTCCCACTATTTTTATCGGAATAACACACTCCCATGTGAAATCCGGAAGTATCGTCGCTCTACTTCATAGTGGTGATCGAGTTCTTTATAAATCTTAATAGAGGGCAACCGAACAGGTTTCTAGTCTATTAATTTTCATAAAGTGGTGTCCAACACCAACCCATCTAATGGATGATTCGATCTTCTTTTTCCCCTTGTTCACTCCCCTCAACCTATACGGTTTCTATGGTTCGTGAACAAGTTAAGTTTATACCATCGACGCAAATCAGTTTCACAATTGAATCTTATCCGCAACCTATCGGTTTCTAGGGATAAAATTTGCTCCAACCGAAGGCATCCAATGCGCTCCCGGTAATTTATCCGTCCTCCCGACGACTACCCCGATAACTCGGAAGCATAGCACATCCGGTTTGGATTTCAATTTCCCGAAAACTCGATGGAGGAAGGAAAACCTTGAAACCTTATAAACTTAATTATTTGTTGTGGGAGAATTATCGCGATTAACGTTACACTTTGCACATTAATCGTTTAAGCGCGTTTGTGGCATTCATACAATATGAAACAACCAATCACAACCTAGTTGCTACCAACATGTGGTTCATGAACCGTTCCTAGAAAACAAAAACTCCGTAATCTAATTACAAGTCTTCGTCTTGAATCTTCGTCTTCTCGAAATGGATCTTCCTCCGGTCTTCGTCATTACATATAAATTTTACATTGAAAATTGCATCCTAGATACAAATTTTTCTAGTAAAATAAATAGGCTCAAAACGGCCTTTACAACCCAATCGAATAAAACGAACGATTCAAAACTAAGTCCACGAACCACATCCCCATTCAAAAGCATTCATTCAATAAATACTATATAAATGGAAAGCGTGGAGATACATTGATCTAATCAACAATACGAACCGATCCAATCGATTCACACAACCGGTAATATAATAACGTTCAAAATAATTCGGTCGACCATAAATATTCAAATTAATCAAATTTCCCTTATAAAATGAAATACCATAAATCATTTTAATCATATTAAATCCAATTTAACATGCGGGAGATTAATTTTTAAGAATACACGGAAAAATCGAGCCGGGTGAAAACGGCCAAAGATGACCGAGTCACTCGGCACTTACCGGCAATACTCGGCTTGGCCGAGTCACCCTCGGAAGATGCCGGCCAGACACGACCGAGTCACCCAGACACGGTCGGGTCGCTGCAGATGACTTGGCAGATCGCCGGGACACGACCGTGTCACCCAGACACGGCCGAGTCACTTTGCCAGACACGCCCGTGTCTCCCGACACGGCCGGGTCTCCGTGCTGGCTGCCACATCGCCGGACACGACCGTGTCACCCAGACACGGCCGAGTCATCCTCGCCAAAATACCTTTTTGTCCAAAAATCGTCCGACGACGATTCGGGCTAGATTTTCGACGGATATCCAATATCAATATTTTCCGACTTTCATATCTTCAATATAAATCATATTTCCCGTAAATTTAAGATTTATATTTAGACATAAACTTACGAAAAATACAATTATTACGAACGAAAAACATATACCACGATTATGACTAAAATGATTCCAAATCATTCACCATTTAATCGAGCATTCCAAATGCCAATATCGTATATACGATCGCAAGACCTACGCCCGATACCACCGTTGGGATTCGGTGCCTAAAACGAAGGCCAGGAAGCGGTAAAACGAAAATTAATTCGATCCGAATCCCTACGAGGATCGATCGAGCTACGATATACGAATATCAAAACGAAAAGCAAGAGTCGTAAGAAACTAACCCTCAAGTCCGTTGATTAAATGGTAACCTTCTCTTGAGCTATTCCCCAAGCTTTAGTTTGATCTCTACGAGTTCAATCCGCTCCAAGCCCTTGAACGATCCAACGCCGAAAGTACCGCGTCTCTACTTGCCACGCCGGGAGAAACGACCGAACAACGATCACCTTGCTATCCTCCGAGGATACGGCTAGAGCTAAGTGATGAAGCTTCCAATATGAAATTATAACACTCTAAGTGTATAACTCACAATCTCTCTTTGAATTCTTGATTTTTCTCTAAGAAAAACTCTCAAGAAATAGATGAAGAAGAAGACTTTTAGAAAGAACTTTTCTCTCTCTCTCTACACTTAAACTCACGTATGAAAACTTTCAATTAGTGTATGAGAGATTGAAGTCTTCTTATCTATATTCTCCTTCCACATGTTACAACTCATTCACATGAGAATATTGCCCCACAAGTCATTTTCCTTGCATTATCATCAAATAAAAATTGGAAAGAAAAGACAATGGGAAGGTAGGTGGAAGGGTTGGCCATGATGAAAAACGGATGAGTTCAGTTCGTTTCGGACTCACGTGAGTCCAAACAGATAAACTCCGATTCCGTTCCGATGTATTTATATCGATTAATTAATCCAATTAATTTTATCATATCAAATACATTATGACATAATTAATTTCTCCAAGAAATAATTATATCCATGAATTAAATTTATCACCCAAGAATTTATTTAATTCATTAGGCCGTAAATTAATTTATCCAATAAATCAATTTAAACATCCAATGTCATGAATTAGATATCCAATATCTAATATTCATAATGAGAGAATTAAGCTTGATTCATTCCGTCAATCCTAATGCGCGACTCGGTAGGTCCGTCTCGATTAGCAATGGGAGGAACCAAAGAGTAGTAGCACCACCTAGCCACTCGCGGCCTACACTGCACTTAACCGAGAACGAATGATTGGGATCATTCAAGAACCATTCTGTCGTGAATACCAAGATACGTATAAACCCTTCTTTCAAATGTCCCGATCAAGTTATAGGGTCACGGCCACCAAACCTTATACGTACTTGACGCTATGCATGCGTTAATGCAAATCGAGATCATCGAGTCAGCCGTGTATCTAACACAACCGGCTCCAATGCTTTGGCCAAAGACTTATGATCTCATCTCGCCAATAACCGCATAGGACATATAACCCGCTCACTAACGGGAGAAAGAATTCTATCTTGGTATTCGATAGGACTGCTACTTGCCCGTCAAGATGCACGTCGAGGTTGACCCCCGCCTTCCGGTTTACATGGTCGAACTACTCTAATGAAAATCTTGACTTCACAAGCACATTCTTACAAAATCCTCAAGTCGAAGGATCACGAATACCTATCACAACCTTTCGATTCCGTCATTGATCGTCCTGAGTGAAATCCATGTGACGAATGGAGGGTGAGTGGGTTCGAGTATACTAATCTAATTAGCATACCTATAACGTGTGCTCCCACTAACCATTAGTGTTCGACAGCACTCTCCATGTCAAAGAACACGTCATACAAGTCTTCACATAAACTTAACGCCTACCAAGTTTCATCGACTTGCGACGATTAAGTATTTGAGCTATAACCTTTCCAAAGGCCGACTCCTTATCCAATAAGGAGTGGAACGTTTTGCTCTCAAATACACGGACTAGTTTCTATATGTTTATTTACGAGTTAGGAATGCCAGTAACTACCAGTAAATAAAGAAACATTCATTTGCCTTATATAATTGGTTTACATAATTACAAGTACAATGCCCTCACTCAACAACCTCTGAGTGGCATTCGAGGGCATACTCCTAACAACCTAGGCTGTCGGGTTGAGTTGTGTGTTGCCGGGTCTTATTTTGTCTTGTCTTGTCAGATTTTGTCTGACTGAGTAGTGTCGCGACGCGTCGCCTGAGTTGTCGATCGTGATTAGTATCGAGGCGCAACCATCATCTTCGTGCGATTTGTGGATGTAAGTCTCCTTACTTTGTTGTGTCTCATGTTATACGAGTTTATGTGATTCTGTGTTATTATGTGGAGTTTATTTGTGCCTCGTGAATACTTACTCCATACTTGTTTGATTCTAGTGTTGTGCCGGGATAAAGAGTAGTACCGGTATGTGTGTATGTATATATATACATCCTTGTGTGAAATTGTTTTTACAGGAGCGATATTTTGGATTGGTTACTCAATAAAAGTTTATCAGTGTGGTATTTTAAACTTCAAATATTTTGGGGAAGTCACGTAAATTCTATTTAAAAATATCCTTCGAGAAGGAAAAATGATTTGATTTTCGGATGATGACCTCGAGACCAAAGATTTTTGGGAATTAAACTACATGTATTTTATGTTCATCTTGTGTTGAAAATTTTCAAAAATTGATTTTTAAATGCTCAAACGAGGTCTACCAAAAAAATTACCTGAGACGTGACTTTCGCCTTCAACTTTTCGGTTTCATGAATTTCGGTTAAAGTTATGCAGTGAGGATGTAAATTGTTGGCGTTTGGATTCGTATGTTGATGTCTATTTTTAACCTTCGACTTTTGGTATCATTTAGTGCATGCTCATGAATGTGTTGCTAGATTAGAATAGCTAGCGCGCGCTAACGTGGCATGGCTAGAGCACGCTAAGTCTCTGTTAAATCATACACTAATTGGTCTGAGCAGAAGCTCGGAAACTCCATTCTGGCCATAAGTCTAACTTTTGCGATTGTTATACTGACCGTTTGAGACCGTACTCTATGTGTGTTGTTCAGTAACAACAAATGTTGTGTATGATTATGTGTAATTTGACTGTGTTCTTGTCCGTTGCGTGTGTAAAGTTCAAATGACTTTTTGGTACTTTTGCCAAATCGTGTGTGTTTTAAAATGACCTTTCGGATATCTTGTAAATTTGAGTTATTTCGTTAACCTTTTTTCTTAACTCTTTTGTTGGTACGTTTAAGGATGACTTAACGTACGTTTTGAAAGTATTGACTTTTGGCGTCTTCGCCTTGTAATTTCAAATGGTATTCTATGACGGTATTTGGTATTCGGGAAATGACTTTTGGTGAGTATTTGGAAAAGTATTACCGTCAACGGATTTTTTTTGGCATTTTTGAACGTTTTTTAAAATGGTTTTCAACTTGGTGAGTTCCGACGCGGAACCCATACCGAAAATGATTTTGATATAGTGAATGACTTTAATTTTGTTGCATTTATAATTCACATAACAACGACATTATTAATGAAGATTGTCGGGATAACACTTTGTATACTGTGCTCTAGCTTGAATTAAATCGTAATATGTATATGATTTAATGGTATGTGTTACCATAGGTTATTTTTTGTTAGTATGCCGAGGGGCAGAGGTTGTGGTCGTAACCGTGGTGCTGATGGCCATGGGGATCAGATGCAGAATCGAGAGAATGTTGCTGGGAATGATTTTAGTTTGGGTGTTGGTACTATATTGCAATAGGTAGCAACTCAAATGACTCAGTTGACCCAGGTGGTTCAATGTAGCATTGACGCGAGTCAAAACGTCAGTGTAAATCAATGGCTTCGCGAGGTAGTTCGTATGAATCCCCCTCGATTTGCCGGTGCTGCGGATGCGTTGGGCTGGGAAGGTTGGATTTTTTGAGGCTGTCGGATGTCCTGAAAAGCGGAAGGTGCCTATCGCTCAGTGCCTTCTTGACAAAGATGCCGCTAATTGGTGGAAAGCTGTTAAACCTCGTGATCGTGATGTAACGTGGGCGGAGTTCCAAGCATTTATGGAAGCTGAGTTCTATCCGAAACCGATTAGAGAGCAGAGGATTCGTGAATTTTATTTGGTATAACCGCAAGATATATCGGTGTCGCAGGCTATCATCGATTATAGCAAACAACTCAGTTATGTGCGAGACCGGGTGAGAACCGAGGAAGAGAGGATCCTTCACTTTGACAGGCGGATGAAGCGGGATATTCGTGTGTATATGTCGGGATTCAATTGGACTTCATTGAGGGACTATCAAGATCGAGCCTTAGCTCGTGAACTAGCTTCGTTATCGTCGGAGTGTGTGCCCGAGTCGAAGAAGCAGAGGAAGTCCGATGACTGTGTGGACAGTATAGGAGTCAGTGTTTCTAATTTGCAACGTAGTAGTCTCTCTGCTGTGAAGCTCCATCGCTCGATGTGTGGAACTGAGAGTTCCAAGTCTTCTGTTCTGACTCCTGGTAAATCCAGGAGAAGTTTTAACTGTAATGTGGCGGGACATGTTCGTGCACGTTGTCCTTATCCTCCAGTAACGTGTTATAGGTGCGGACTCGAGGGACACCGGGTTCAGTTTTGCGATATGGTTACCGAGCCTTCCGAGGCACGGACTTGAGCATTGATAATAGGATCGACTCCGAGTAGTTCCTGAGGGGCGTGGTCTATCAGTTGTATATTATGTTATTTTCTCGCTTTATTGTTTCGAATTTCGGAGTTAAACATTTTTTTTGTTAGACTTGGATCAGATATTGAACTTCTGTATTTTCAACTCTGTCTACTCAGTCGTGTTCGTTGATACCTTCTGAACTTGTTCTGTATTTAGGTTTTTATCATTCGAATGAGCCGTGATCTTGATTTGGATCGTTTTGTGTTTATTTCTGTTTTTTCGACTGTGCGTGTTTCCTTGTAATAGGTGCCGTGTGTTTCGGGATTGTTCGTATAATTGACTCGATTGTATCATCTGTTTGATGACGCTTGTCACTTGTTGATTTTATTATGTCTCTATCGGTGGCGTTGCGTTGGTCGTCGTGGAGCGTGTTTTTACGCCGTATGTGCCTTTACGTTTCTAATAACATTTCGCCGTTGGACATAAGTTACGCGTTTCTTGTGTATCTCGTTGAATTTTCCAGGCGGTACATTGCATCTCCCTACTTGTTTTGACGAAACTTCTTTTAAGAAGGGTAGTATGTAATATCCGCAATTTCAATTTCTGGTAATTTTCTATTTTTTGGTGGAAGTCCATCTTAGCGACTCTATTGTAACCATTTCGTCATTCCGAGAATTATTAATTCTGCATCCGAGTTCGTTTCGGTGTTGATTTGTTGAGTTCCGTGTCCTTAATCGACTTTTTCACATGTGAGTTCGACTTTGTAAAGTCACCATTAATTCTTCAAAACTCCAAAAATTCTGAATCTTTGTAATATTATAGATCATCAAGTTAGCTTTCCAATGGCTCAAACGGTGAGTCAATCGGAGTCCGTACGAAGGAGTTATGGTCAAAATAGCTAAGACTGCACCGTGTGCCTTTTTATGCTGGAGTGGGCTGTACCGCGGGCCGCGGGCCCTTCTGGCCGGGCCGCGGCACAAAGCTGATTTATGGGCCGATACTGGCCGGTAGCGCACGCTAGTCCGGAACGACAGCGCACGCTAGGCCATGCCAGTATAAATATGACTGAGCAGTCATATTTCCACTCATTTTTCATTTCTTTTCTTTTCTGTCCGCGGCTGGAGGTTCGGAGAAGGCGAAGGCATGTTATTAAACAACGAATCCACGAAGTCCTAGAGCTTATATCATTGATGAATCATCCTATAACATCCTTTGATCGAGCGAATTAGGTCAGATTTTCTAGAAATCGTAGTTTTGGGGAATTTGGGTATTTTGTTTGATTTCGTCCGTTTAATCCGCTTTAACTTAGTATTGTGATGGTTTGATGATTATTTAGATGTATTATATCATTTCCCTTGTTATTCCATGGTCGGATCGTATAGATTCGTCGTTTTGGTTGAGTTCTTAATCGACGCCTTGAAGGTGTCCGGTAGAATGTCATAGAGGGGTTTTCGGGTGTTCTATTATTATTCTTCCTCGTATGATCGTTGGTTTATTAATTGTACGATGTTAGGTTCGAGTTTCTTGCGAAGAACCCATGTTGAACCTTTCCGTTCATCGTCGTCTTCCTTTTCGTTAGCATCGATCGTTTCGAAGCTTCCCTGTTGAGCCGTGTTCGTCGGAATACTTGCGTGCCGCTTTTGAGGCAAGTATCTTGTCCATATATTTCATGTTTCATAGGCATAATTATCGATAAATGATTTTATGCAAAATTCAATGTTTAATGAACGTAAAAAGGGATCGGTACGTTCTCGATAAAAGTTGTCTTTCAATGATAAATTGTGTACTTCGTGAATATATATGTTTTCGGAATATGTGGGTTGGTTTTGTATATTGAAAGATGTTATGATCACTTTGAGTGAGTTTAATAGAACGTAATCCTTTGCCTGGGATTACGAAATGTTATGTGTACTTGTTCGGTAAGAACGTAATGTGTGTGATATTAGTTGTTTCTCCTTTGAAAGGAGGTTGTGATGTTTAATTGTTGCTTGGCTTGATGTTCTGCTCATTGTTATGTAATCGTTGATAGTGATGTGCCTCCCGGTAGTATTGATAAATCTCCGGGATCCATACTTGTTAGTATGGGTCGGGCGTGACCATAAGGTTATCCAATCCGGGTATGTCTTGCGGGGGCTCCGAGGTTCGGGGCTTGCCAGCCCGATGCCGCGATAACTTGTGGGGGTTATCATCGGGTATGTTTTGCGGGGACTCCAAGGTTCGTAGCTTGTTAGCGCGATGCCGGGATAACTTATGGTTGTGATTTGTTATTGGTTCTGTGTCTGTTGTCACGAGAACATGTGATTCGATATGGTTTCCTATTGGGTTATTCACTCGGGTATGTTCCGAGGGAGCATCTGAGGTTCGTGGCTTGTTAGCACGGAACGCGAATAATCCTTAGGAATATGTGTTATGTGATTTGGGTCGTGGACCCTGTGTCATGTGCTTTGGGTCGTGAACCCCGTGTTTTGTGATTTGGGTCGTGGACCCTGTGTTTCGTGAAATGGGTTGTGGACCCCGTGAATTGATATTTGAACTTGTATTTTGGAAAATGATATTTGAGCCGTGTCCCTAAGTGTTTTCAAAAGACTTGAGAATTTCTTTTTTCCAAATGTCTTCAAAACTCCCGTGATTATAAAATGTTTTGTAAGAGATACATGGTATTATTTCCTATCCTTTTTATAATTCAATGGTTTTGATCAAGTGAGTTATCTCAAGAAGTATATTCAAGATATTTATGTTCTTGAAGTATGTTGTGTATGGCTTGTACTTCTGTTTTATACTTGCACTAGCAAAACAGTGGAGTTTTGCTAACCCCCGAGTATTCGGGGGGTGGATGTCTGTATTGCGTCTAGGTACTTGCAGGTAGTTGGGGAGCGAATCACAGGATCGATACGAAGGATGATGGAAGACGAAGATACTAATCAGGTGAAGACCAATTGTAGAGTATTTGGTAGAGTCGTGTTGGTTATCCCTCCGATGTGTTATTTTCTCGATTTATGGGAGTGTTATTGTATTCTAGTCCCTGCTTGGGTATGTGTTCTGGGTAAGAATCTTGTTTGTAATGTTGTGTGTGTTGAGGTAAAGATCAAATCGGTCTGATGGTCCTTTATGTAGCCATGTCGGCATATGATTGACTTATCGTTTTTGTATTTAGCCTGGTAGATCCTCACGGAGAGTGTCTACGATGCTGTAATATTCTCGATTGGTTTGGGGGTGTTACATGTCCATATAGCCTGTCCATACAACACAAGATCATACAGCAAGCCTAGAGTCAAATCCTACAGCTTAGCCTTTAAGATACAACAAGAAGAGACGTTGCCTACAACAAATAATATTGTAGGTGTTTTAATTTAGGAAAAGTAAAACACAAAACCAACAAGACTGAAAAGAAACTTTAAACCATTGCGAAACAACATTCTTTATTCAAACAATATTAACAGTTAAAGTAGCACCTAATGTTGATAGGATAGCATTTAGTGCGGCCGAAGAGACTACCGACAGAAGATCATTTAATACAGGTTAAAGGGAATGTCTGAAGCATTAAATGCGAATCAACTTTAATTCAAACATCCCAGAGCCATCAATTAGAGTTGTCTTAATCTCACCAATCGGCCAACGACTACATTTATAATAGATTATTTCTAAGATTATAAATAGCCTCAAGCAAGAGGATGTTACTTACTTGACCACTTGATAATAAGACGAACACGCGAAATACTGAAACCTTATAAGAGCAAAATATTTCTTCAAGCATACAGCGGCATCTGAAGTGAAAAAATATACAAGTTCTCAACATGAACAACACATCTACAGAAAAAATCTCATTAAGCCTACATCTGTTGTTCAACTCATGATAACCCATTCTTACTGTTGAGTTACTTAACCCTATGTGGACTAAGAAAAGCATTCTGACCTGTGTGGGATGAATAGAGTTCAAGACGAAGCTTCAATCTGTGTGAGGAGAAGCATGTCGAAGAAGCCCAAGCCAGTATGTGTGAAGGGCCAAAGCTACTGTCAGTTGTATCAATATGTGTAAATGATACAACGACGAGTTTAGTTAAATCATGCAGTTGTGTACGCCTTGATTTTAATAAACTACTTACTCCCGTGTGGAGGACCAGGGGACGTAGAGTGGTTTACCTCGAACCACATTAAAAAGTGTGTCTTTACTTATTGTCTTTAATGTTTTCTTAATGCCTGTGTGATTTTAGTATACTTCACTTGAAAGCCCTGTAAGCAGCAAGTTAAAAAGAGACCATCCAGTTGCTGTATTTACAACAACTTAGTTACAGACTTCCGCTATGCAAACAAACCTAAAAAAAATATAACTTATTCAACCCCTCCCCCTCTCATTCTAAGCTGTTTATGTTGTATATTGCGAACAACATTGTTGTTAAAACCTTTAGCAACATAACCTATTACAACAATCCAACTACGAAATACTTCTCGTCATTAATACTTTTAACGACCGTTTTGTGGTGATTCACGACGACTTTGTTTGTCGTGAAAAGATATTTTTCTATTAGTGATTGAGGATTATGGAAAATAATTAATTAGATATAATTCTCATTAAAATGAATGACAAATATGTAAATCATTTATTTTATATGAAAAATAATATATTTGCATCGACACAATAGTACTTTTCTTAATATAGGTAGAAACTCACAGGCTAATTATGTCTTATTACTCTTCTTCTTTGATTTTATCTGTCCATATAAATCGATGTAATGACTAACAACAATTCTGAGTTCTCAAATTTGGATATAGTTCACTATTGATTTATGTTCTATAGAAGATAAGTTACGATATATTTTGATTGAGAAAATAAGTAAAAATTAAACAATTTAAAATAAATTGCTTTATTAAAAAAAACTAGACTTAAGAATTCTTATTTTAGGAAATGTCCCGTAGGTATAAATGGTGCATTTTCCCCAAAACTCTATTCCTGTTCCGGGAAATCCTTCCCGTATTGGTGTCTTACCTAATACTAGTTGTAGGGGGATAAGAGTTATGGAAAGTTCTAGACTCTTCCATATGTAGTAGGATCCTGTTAGATGTCTTACCTTAACTAGGAATCCTATGTATGGAAGGACTCTCAGAAAGCCTATATAAAGGCCCTCTATTCATTGTTATCAATACAATTGATTTGCCTTTACTTTTCTCCTCAAACACGTTATCGACGTAGCTCGAACGAAAAAAATCGGCCAAGCCTGCGCCGCCGCGCGCCCGCCGCCACCACTGCCGCTTCGCCACGCCGCCGCCACCGCCACCGCCACTGCCGCCACCGCCTGCCATCGGCCATCGCCACTGCCAGCCGCCAGCAGCCTCCGACGCCAAGCCGCCTCGCGCCAGGGCCGCCACTGGGCCGCTGCCAGCGCTGCCAGCACTGCCGCCGCGCGCCTTCGCGCTCGGCGCTGCCGCGCTGCCGCTGGCTGCGCCGCGCTGCCGCCACCGCCGCTGCCATCACGCGCCACCGCGCAGAGAGCCGCCGCCCGCCGCTGGCTGCGCCGCCAGAGCCGCCAAAGACAGCCGCCGCCAGAGTCGCTGACGCGCCAAGACCGCTGGCCGACCGCGCGATCACCGCGATCGCCGCCTCGCCGGCGGCTGGCCCGGCCATGTCCGACCCGGTTCTGACTCTCGGACCCAAACCCGAACATCAACTTATCTTCGGAAGCCGCCAAAATTGCGCCTCCGGTTTCACGTCGTCGCATCGAGTACCAACCGGTAGATCAAAGCACACCACAAATTCAGCATGTGCCTAATTTTATAATCGAGGTAATTATCTGACTTATCCCTATTTCAATTCTCTCCTTTTGGGAATTTTTCTTTTGGGGACACGGGTTTTGGGTTCTTTATCTCCCACGCTACTTTGCGGTGGATGAGACCGCGAGAGAAGTCGGTATCTCTGCGTGTCGAAGAAAACTGTGTGACGGTCCTGGGGGAGTCACGGAATTGTTGAAAAGTTGATACTTGTGGTTGTTGCATACACCACGTATGATATTGCCGTTTTTTGTCGACTTTACTAAACAACAATTAAGGGAGGTAAATCGAGTAACGGTTATGTTACACGCATTTAAAAGCATCGATTGTGACCGTTTACATTGTCACTGAAAATCGAACAAGACTAACTTCCTCTTGTTTATATCTTGTAGATGGCACAAAGCTCCAATGTTCATCCGGAGTTCGACATCCTTGACCATGCTGGTAAGGAGTACCATAGGTGGGTCTTAGACGTTCGCTTGACGTTCGTCGGTAAGAGATTTACCACCACCATCTTTCCCTCTAACGAGCCTACCGCTCAAGAACCGAGCGAGGAAACCAAGGCTAATGCACTGATGTGCTTGCGTAGACATATACATCCATTGTTGAAAAAGTGTTATATGAATTTGCAAACCCCCAAAGAACTATGGGATACACTCGAACAATGATTTAATAATGTGCATGATCGGCGCTTCCCCAAATTGCAACTTCAGTGGGAGCAAATCCGATTTTTGGATTATGCGAATGTGGAAGCCTATAATCAAGCTATCCTCGATCTTCGTGCTGATATTGGTTTTTGTGGTGTCAAGAAGTCTGATCAAGATTTGATCGAGAAGACTCTTAACACGTTTCCCGTGGGAGCAAGTGTGATTGCTCATCAGCTGCGCGTTGCCTATGAGGAAGGGAGAATTAAGAACTTTAGTGACCTTATCTCCCACCTCGAGAAAAAAGAAAGGCACCATGAGATTATTCTCAATAGCAATGCGCGCCCCGCTGGTACGAAGCCGATTCCGGAAGTGAATCAGGCTACCCACAGGAAAGCACCACGACAAAATAGAAAAGGCAACGCTACTCAGGTTTTGCAAGCACCACGGATGCATGACTCGAGCAAGCGAGGGAAAAGACGAGGTCGTCGTTCCAATATGTGGAAGAGGCAAGGTGGCTCGGCCATGGGACCCAGTGGAACCCAACCACGTGGACCGCCTCCTGCCGCCGGGAATGGAACCACTCCAAAGGAAGGCCGAAATTGCTATACTTGCGGATCGAAGAAGCATACTTACCGCAATTGCAAAGCGCCAAAGAACATCTAAGCTTACTACAAGCACTATATACAATATTTGACTCAAGAGTCGAATTACATGGAAGAAGATAATGAGAATACGGAGGTGAACCATATTAAGATCCAGACTGAGATCCCTCCTCTCACCATTGCGGACAAAGACCAACATATGGATGTTGCCGACTTTGACTAGTTTTACGCTTTGGTTATGTTTTGTCTTGTTTCTCGTTTTCGAGAACTACTTTGGATTTTCTTTAAATGTAATAAAGTTGGCCATGATGAATAAAATTCTTTTAATTGCTGTGATTGTGCAAAGGCGAATTTTATTTTTCCCTTCGAAAGCATGTTTGGTTTATCACAAAACAATTGCTCAGTAAATGAATTGCTTGGTTAAAAAAAAATTGATACATTGGTGGATTTCATCAAAACTTTTGATCAAGACTAGGCGCATCCTCCTTGGTATTTGTTTATGCTTTGAGAGTTCAAACGGAATCAGTGGTTTTAGTCAGACCGACATTCCTACTTTCTCTGCAAGTCTACCAAGTTGGAGTTACCGAAAGGATCATTAGTCGAGATATAAATCGAACACCATGATATGTTTTGAAGTATTTAAACGCTCCTATGGACATATCTCCATAGTATTGTATCAACAATAATGCCTTTGAAAAAGGCTTCAACCTTGTTCTATCACTCAACAATAGGGAAATACCAAAATAGCAAATTGAAACGAGCACTGAGATCTGAGTTTAATGATCCAGAAAGCGCACCACCTATGGACAGAAAGATACGGAAGTCTAGTTTCCATAACAACTGACCGTTCGTCCATAACCTTCTTAACGAAGAAGTTATTGCTGTTTTAGTGAACAAAGGTCAAGCTGCGCGGAAATTATTTCCAGCGATTGTGCTAACTTTGATCCTAACCAACTTGGTCGAATTTCCCCCAACTCGAAGTTAATAAGTTTTCGCTATGTCTTTAATCACAAGACTAATCGAGTTTCAAGTCTTATTGTAGATGTCTCGTGGCGAAATTGAGTGCCTTGCTGATAGTGGAACAACCCACACTATTCTTCGGAATAGGCAATTATTCAAGGATATTGTGTCATATATATCTTCAGTGACAACAATGATTGGTTCCTCCCAAGTAATTCAAGGGAGGGGACCTGCTCATTTCTTGCTACCTAATAGTACGCATATTAATGTCACAAATGCTCTCTATGCCCCAAGAGCAAACCGAACCTTGCTAAGTTTTAGGGACATCCGTGCCAACGGTTATCACCTTGATACACATTGTGAGAATGGGACAGAATTTTTGTGTGTTACTGCGCGAATGCGGAAGACACCGCGTTCTCGAGAAACTTATGAGTCTAAGTAGTGGTTTATACCAGACTACAATAAGGGTTATTGAATCCTATGCTGTGAGTCACGAACTGTGTGATTTCGAAGCATACCAACTATGGCATGACCGACTCGGTCACCCTGGACGCGACATGATGATTCGCATTTTTAAAAACTCACATGGTCATTCGTTTTTCAAGTCCAGAAAACGATTGGAAGCACCACTCGATATCGGCATTGATGTGAGTGAGCTTGATACCATATCACCGGGATTAAAGATCGCACGCCCTGATAAGGTTGACGGTGCATCTCTCATAAATCCCGAGGCTTCCGTGGAAATTTCTAATGCCCATAAATCGTTTTGCAAAGCCTATTAACTAGCAAAGTTGATACCCTCTCCGTCCTTTGCTAAAGACTCAACACAAACATTCGCTTCTTACAAAGAATTCAAGGGGACATATGTGGACCTATTCAACCAGAGTGCGGACCATTCAGATATTTTATCTGGTTGATGCATCGACGCGATGGTCACACGTCGCTCTGCTATCCATGAGAAATGCTGCATTTGCTAAACTCCTAACACAAATCATCAAGTTACGGGCTAACCACCCCGACTTCCCAATCTCGTCATTAAGATTGGACAATGCTGGAGAGATTACGTCGAAGTCTTTTGACGACTATTGCATGTCGATTGGGATTGATGTTCAACATCCCATCCCCCATGTTCATTCACAGAACGGCCTTGCCGAGGCTATGATTAAGCGGTTACAGCTTATCGCCCGAGCAAAGGTATTGCGCACCAACTTGCCGATTTCTGCCTGGGGTTATGCAATTTTGCATGCAGCTATACTTATTCTCTTTCGATCCACTGCCAATCAACCGTTTAGTGAGTACCAGTTGGTAACTGGATATGAGCCTGATATTTCACACTTACGCATTTTTGGTTGTGCAGTCTATGTGCCAATTACGCCTCCACAGCATACTAAAATGGGTCCGCAAAGACGATTAGTTATATATGTTGGCTATGAATTGCCTAAATTTATCTGCTATTTGGAACCTTTGACAGGAGATCTGTTTACTGCAAGATTTGCAGATCGTCACTTTGATGAGACAAACTTACCGTCGTTAGGGGGAGAGAGGAATCGACCGATTCCAGTTGAACGCCAGGAAATTGTCTGGTGTGCTCCCTCCTTGCCTCATCAAGATCCCCGCACAGCTCAATCCGAGCTAGAAGTGCAACGTATTCTCGATCTTGAAGTTGCGGATTCGATGCCCGCCTTTACCGAGCATCGCGAAATTGACAAGATCTACCATTCCCGCTGTGAATGTTCCTGCAAGGTTAGAAGTCCCAGTTATAGGGCAAGGTTCAGCCGCCCAAAGGAATGATGCCCCCAGCGTCAACCTTAGTGGTGGGACGGCTGCTTCGGCTGCTCTTATCCCTGCTCGAAATAGGGGGAGGCCAGTGGGTAGAAAGGATACCGAACCTCGAAAGAGAAGAGGAACGGAGGCACAAAATCCTCTCGTCATCGACACAGTGACTCCGTCACACGAGATTATCTCTGACTATGAATATGTCCTCGAATCAACAATGGAACAATCGACAGACGCGTCGGACAACTTTGTTGATGTCAGAAAATAAAGAAATCTCGATGCAATGTACGAGTGAATACGTACTATTGGACAGGTCGTCCACGCTAGTCGATGATGCTTTTTCCTACTCCGTCGCTCAAGAAATTATTGAAGACGATGACGCTGAGCCGCGCTCGGTTGCTGAGTGTCAACAACGAGCCGATTGGCCGAAATGGAAAGATGCAATGCAGGCTGAACTAGACTCAATGGCTAAACGTGAGGTATTTGGCCGTATCGAGCCAATACCCGTGGGCGTTAAACCAGTTGGACATAAGTGGGTCTTTGTTCGTAAACGCAATGATAAGGATGAGGTCATGCATTACAAAGCGAGACTAGTTGCCCAAGGCTTCTCGCAGCGCCCTCGCATTGACTACGAGGAGACGTATTCTCCCGTTATGGACATCATCACTTTCCGCTACTTAGTCAGTTTGGTAGTGTCCGAAAAACTGAACATGCAGCTTATGGATGTGGTTACAGCGTATCTTTATGGGGATCTAGATACGGATATCTATATGAAATTCCCCGAAGGGATTTCATTGCTCAAATCAAGTAGCTCTAAACCACGGAGCACTTACGCTGTGAAATTGCGTCGTTCACTATATGGGTTGAAACAATCCGGAAGGATGTGGTACAACCGCCTAAGTGAATACTTGGTTGGGAAGGGATACGAGAACAGTGACATCTGTCCATGCATTTTTGTGAAAAGAACAGATGCAGGATTCGTGATTGTAGCCATCTATGTAGATGACATGAATGTTATCGGTACCATAGATAAGGTCAATGAAACGGACCGCTACCTTAAATCCGAATTCGAGATGAAAGATCTGGGGAGGACTCGATTCTGCTTGGGCTTAGAGCTAGAACATCGAGATGATGGTATACTCATTCATCAGTCTGCCTATGTCCACAAAATGCTCAGGCGATTTAGCATGGACAAGGCACATCCTCTTGCTACCCCATGATTGGTCGAAGTCTAGAAATGAACAAGGATCCGTTTCGTCCCAAAGAGGAGGATGAAGAGGTCCTTGGAGCAGAAACACCGTACCTTAGCGCAATTGGTGCGTTGTTGTATCTGGCTCAATATACTCGTCCAGACATCGCATTCTCTGTGAATCTGTTAGCGAGATTTAGCTCCGCTCCCACGATAAGGCATTGGAATGGAGTAAAACACATCTTTCGATACTTGAAAGACTCCAATGACCTTGGATTGTTCTTTCCCTACGCAAGAGAGAGCGATATTCCGAAAGGAATTATTGAGGTTAAGACGATGCATACCGACCGTCGATCTTCCTCTGATATTGCAGCTAAGCATGGTATCTTGACTACCAGAAGTGCTAATGCGAGCAAGCTTACCCCTTATGCAGAGAATCCTAACGATACGTTAGTTGGATTTGCTGATGCCGGTTATCTCTCTGACCCGCATAAAGGACGTTCCCAAACTGGTTATGTGTTCACCATTGGGAATACGGCGATATCTTTGCGATCTACCAAGCAGACCCTGGTTGCTACTTCCTCGAACCATGCAGAGATAATTGCATTGCACGAATCCGTAATAGAGTGCATTTGGCTACGGTCAGTCATAGACCATATACGAGGAACGTGTGGATTAGATCCCACTATAGCAACCCCTACTTACATCTTTGAGGACAATGCGGCATGCATTGAGCAGATGAAGTTAGGTTTCATCAAGGGTGACAATACCAATCATATTGCGCCGAAGTTCTTTTATAATCAATAGCAGCAGAAATTGCTGAATATCGAAGTGAAACAAGTGAGTTCCGATGAGAATATCGCAGACTTGTTCACTAAGTCTCTGCCGAAATCTACATTTGAGAAACATGTGAGAAGCATCGGCATGTGTCGATTATCCGAGCTCAACTAATGATAGCTCGACGGAATGAGCTGTCATGTATACCTCAGGGGGAGTATACTTCACATGATTCTGACATTTGTAGTTGGTGCGTTGCAGTCTTTTTCCTCACCAAAGTCTTTATTTTTCCCACGGGGTTTTATTTGACTTGGAAAGGTTTTTTACCGAGGCAACACGTTGTGCACCATGTTAGTATTAGTGTTCGACACAGGGGGAGTGTTCCGGGAAATCCTTCCCGTATTGGTGTCTTACCTAATACTATTGTAGGGGGATAAGAGTTATGGAAAGTTCTAGACTCTTCCATAAGTAGTAGGATCCTGTTAGATGTCTTACCTTAACTAGGAATCACCATGTATTGGGCGACTCTTTGTAAAGCCATATAAAGCGCCCTCTATTCATCATATCAATACAATCTGATTGATTGCCTTTACTTTTCTCCTCAAACAATTCCTTTATTTTTTACTCAAAATATATTTTATCTATGTATTACCAAAACAACCCTCCTTTAACATCTCTCTCTATTTTTTTCTCATTTTCTAATCTATCACTTTTCTCTCGCATGTTTCTCTTTTTTTCTGTTTCCTTTCTCTTTCTCTCTTTTTATATTTATTTCCCAATCCCATAACCCCGGTTCCTATGTTTTTTCCTTAACTCTCTCTCTTTCTTCATTGTCTCTCTTTCTCCCTCTCTCTTTTCTCTGTTCTCTGTCTCTCCTTATTTTCCCCAAGAACCAATGGATGTGGGAAAAACATCGAAAAACCTAATTAAGGACGGTGATAGGAGTTAGTTTGAGCATCATGAAAGTTCCTTATGGGAATTACTCCATCAGATGACGGTCGCGGGTGTTCAAAAAAATAAAGCCGACAATGTATTTGTCAGATTAGGATTAAACATCTCTCTTCCTCTTCATATCTATACTAATACTGGAACGAGTAGAGGTTTTCTTCATCAGAGCATGTGTCTTTTTTGTATTTTGCTAGTATTTAGAGGTATTAGAGAGAGAGAAGATTGGGACTTTTTGGAATCCCGCTGGTATTATGTTAAAGGTGCATTTTTTTTTTTTGCTTTTTGTATTTTTTTTCTTTGTATTTTACTTTTTTTTGTAAAACTAATTTTATGGACCAATGTTTCTTGTGTTTTGGTTTATTTTATGATCGGCCTTGGATTAATTGTGTTTTTAGTTTTCAAGTGTTCGCTTCATTGACTTGTTGGTCCAAATAATGTATTTTTCTTTTTTTTTTATGCTATGAAGAACTTTTGGCTACTTCCTCTATTTCTTTTTTTGAATTTTTCTGTTTTGTGAAACTTTGGCAATAACAGGGAGTTGTCAAAATATCCATCGATATGATGTTACCATATAATAATTTTGAATATAATTAATAATTTAACTTACCACTGGTAATTTTGTTAACAAGTTGGCAGAGGTGACTGAAAGTGGCGACAAGGGTGAGAAATACTGACTGATATGTTGCTACCATACAGTAATTTCTAATATCTATCGGTAACTAAGTTACACTGGGTAATTTTGTTAACAAGGTAGCCGATATTGACGAGAAGTGATTAGAATACTCGTTGGTAATATAAATTACTCTTTCCGTCCGCTAAAAACTTGCTCAAGTTTCCTTATTGGGGTGTCCGCAAAAAACTTGCCCCACTTATAAAAAGATTTTTTTCTTCCCCAAAGTGGTATCATTTTTCCACTAAAATTACTTCATAACAGCTTTTCTTAAAACCCGTGTCATCACAACTGGGATAAGTTTTTGGCGGACGGAGGGAGTATAAGATAGTGATTTTTTTTCGTCGACCAACGGCAGAAATTATTTTTTAAAAAAATTGCGGCAGCAGCTATAGATGGTCGGCCGGCAGTGGTCTGCCGACGGATATTGACCAGGATACTGACGGATATTTCTTAAAATACAAATGACAGAGAAAAAGAGAGTAGTAGCAATAATTAAACAAGGAAACATGACCTAGGAAGGAAAAAACATTACTTAGGAAAGAATATTTAATTTGTACTATTTTGTCATTCCTCCTTAATTTAACTAAGTTGGAGTTAACAAGTGAAAAAATGAGAATGTTATAATTGAGTTACAATGAGAATAGTGATTCTCCTTACAGTGACATTTGATATAATTTTTTCTATGTGAATGACAATTTTACCCCTGATATAATTATCTAATTACGATTGTGCCATCTCAATTTTTTCTATAAATAGGACTTCGGTTATTAATGAAAATCATACTTAGAATCACTCTCTCTATTATCTCTCTGAATTCTCTTTCTATAATATTTCAATTTTATAACACGTTATCAACACGACTCTAACCATTTGAATAATATGATAAAATTATACTCTACAATTACATCTGTAAGATGACCCTCTGTATCAGAAATCGAATTACTACAAATAAACAACATGATCCCAATTCAAAAGGGAAAGCCTCAGAGCACTGTTAAACATCAACTCATATTTTTCTCTAAAATATTTCCCAACTCGTCGTTTCGTTCATACCATCCAGATAATATCATCAGCAGATTTTCAGATTCTTTAAGCTGCAAACCCAAATCCAATTATAGTTCTGGATTACCCATACTAGCATAACAGCTATATGTGTAATTAAGCACAAAACCCAATCGTCTTGCTGAACTATCGTAGATGTGGGCTACAAATCAAACATAACTGTTTATCTATATCCTAACTAATATAGAGGGGATCAACCTGCTGCCCTCTGCTTCCTCATGTTTCAATTAATAAAGAAACACATGAAGCTCCAGACCAAACCACCATAAAAAAAAGAGCGCGTTTATTGAGCAAGACTAACAACTTGAGAATCTGATATTTTACACAATTGAAAGCAAATTTTCTCAGTTTCAAAGGTTTGAGGGATTGACGATCATATCCGACCCAGATCGGGAAGAAGCATTCTCACCGAGTCGCACACGTATGGCGTTAAACCAGATTCGAGATGAATCTGCCTCGAAGTTCTAATCAGTGTCGACAGCGCTCATCAGAGGTGCTGATGGTGGAACATTTCGTAACTTGGCTCGAGGGAACACAGACTGATGACGACGTTGGTCTATATAGATGACATATCACTGTCCTCCTCACACGGCTTCTCGACTTCTCTTTATGAGGTATTCATTATTTTTGAGTTATTTAAAATATATCTATACTTGCCAAATTGCCTTCTGATCTGTCGAAAAAAAAGGGGCAAAGTAAAGAGAAGGGAATGGTAGGTTTTATTGCAGAGAAAAAAATAGGAGTAGGTGGAGTATATAGAAAGGATGGAGAAGTAAAGAAAAGAAGATAGAAAGATGTAAGAAAAAAGAAATATAAAGTAAAACGACATTTTGCGGCGCAGCTTGTTGTCCGTTTGCCTCGCATGTTTGGAACTTAATTTTAATAAAAGAACTTAAATGCCAATAAAAAAACATAAAAGAATAAATATGAACTAAAAATAATCAATACGATGAAGACAAAAGATAAGGTAGAAGAAAATTAGTAAAATAATAAAAATAAAATAATCTTATATTTTACTGAATCATGAATTTGGTTTACCTCACATATAATAAGCATGCATTATCTGATTTTCTTATACCATCGCGAGCTATTTCACAAGAGCTTTAGTTTGATACCAATATTGATATGAGTAATTACTCTTTTAATATATTATTATCGAAAGCTATTAAGGATGTACGGATTAATATTTCGACTCAGTAAAGCTAAAAGGAATTGTGTATACATAAGCTTGCAGTGTGGAAATATTATATAATATTCTACATGGTGCCACATGTTGGCCAGGAGGCACTGCCGCAGGCTTCTGGCAATGATATTTAATAATTTGACATATAAGTGTACACATTGACAATAAAGAACTGATTGGACAGTCCTACTTTGGTAAAAGCAGTTAATTAGTGTGCAATTTAATTTCATTCTTTTATTTATCTCGAACTGGTGGGTTAAACCACTCATTTGTTGAGTTCATTTTATGCAATTACAATACCCTCCATGTGATGAGTTCAATTACCAAAAGATGGATGGTTTTACATATTTATGCAATTCAAATATTATATATCATCATCGTGGTTGGTTATACCACATGAATGGTTAATAATTTATGTTCTAAAAAAGTAATTTATCAAAATAAATCCTACTATGAGGAAGTAGTTGATCAATTATTTAAATCTTGCTCTCGAAAAAGAAGCAGTTGATGGAAATAATATCCTCTCCATGTTTATTGAAGAGAGAAAATTGAGCAAGTGGTATCAGATATCACCAATTAATTAAAGAAAATACAATGTTGAGTCTTGATAATATCCCATGGTGGGATCATTCGACAAGTGATATGAAATTATCACTGGAAGTAATTGCTCAATAAATCCCATGTTGATTGTATCACATAGTAGGATCATATGAAATCATAGTGTTATGGCAATGCTCATGGAGAAGCATATGTCACATATTCGTGCGAATACTATATTTGCATAAAGGCAAAAATGATCTTATTATTGCTCTGGAAGAAGCACAAAGTAGTCGAAGTGAAAATTATTGAAACTAGCCGAAAAAGGTAGTAAACACTCGACAATCTGCGAAAAAAATGCATATGAAACTCATAAAAAAAAGGGGTGCATCTCGAGAGTATAAAAATCCATAACTTCACACCACTACATTACAATAGGGTTCATGGTGAAAGATCTAAGGGATCTAAACTTCTTTTTCGCTTGACACCATTAGTGTACGGCCGATGAGCTTTGGCTTCTAAATTCTGAACTGGTATATATGCTTGAAAATTTATAAGTAGATCAGCAACTGTATTGACAGATTTTAATATTTCTCTCACTAAATGAGAGATAAACTTGTGATCTACCCCTTGATCTAGAAAAGCAAATAAATCATTAAAAAATTATTAATATTTAATAAACTTATTGGTTTGGTATCGAAGTCCCGCTCAGCTCGCGGCGAGATATTGAATATCTCATTTAGTGTGCCATAGCAACCTGGAAGAACAATAAAAGCATCACTATTATTCACCATACACATCATATTATCATATATAGCTTGTGCATCAATCTAGTTGGGGATGTGTATGACACTTATTGCTCTTGTCCCCTCATTTTGTGCGGTCTTTAAAAGATAACCTAAAAATATATGGTTACTCCCTCCATATTGTATATCAATTTTCGTTTTTCCAACTCTTCTACTAGCTGATATGCCTTATGTGTACACTGGATATGACCTAACGGTTTGGATCCATCTAAAATACATACAATTTTAATTAGATGAGATTATATGAGGATTCTGAAAACTCCATCCCTCTACACTAAAACTTTCAAAATATTTTTATGATGGAAACATTTTATGATTTGTGGATCCCAAATTTAAAGGACAACCTTTTTACGAGAAGACGAATGACTTCACTATTTTCATTGAAAAAAGAGCAGTTGATAAGTCATTACTCTACTATTTTATTTGACCAAATTGCAAAAGAAAACGATGGATATGATATTATATTTTTCAACAAAACGATGTTATCGGTCGCTAGCTGAGAAATTTGAATATTAGAAAATAATATTTATTAAAATAAAAAAACATTAACTTGTATTTTTTCCTATTTGCCTTAGCCAAATTTTGACAGAACCGACTTACATATTGGATCTTTTGAGATCAGTTTTTCATGACTATGGCGTTCTCATTCGTCATTAAACTGTGTCCACAGAGCCATAAGTTCATGATGAACTTATCCACTGGGATGTTTCTCAAGAATCTATTGGATATCACGATCCATAGATTTCTTACTCAATCCATCCTCGATGATTGCTATTTTATCTTCATGATTTTTGGATACAAACCCCGTAGATTTGCATCATGTGTTACTGGTCCACCGAGCACATTTATAGCATCCATCTAATTCTTTTGCTCCTCATTTCTTTTCAAACTACTCCTACCTGTAACTAACATATACTCTAATGAATTTAAAAATTCATTATATAATCGAGCTTGTGCTTCGACTAACCATCGAATATCTTCTGGGATGCCATTTATTATTAGCACCTTAATCTTTTCAGTCGAGCTCAATAAGTTCTTTTTATGATATTCACTGGAAAAAATGAGTAATATTTGACAACATCATATCCATTATGATACTTAGACCCTTGATCTGGGTGAATTTTCTGAATACAATGATAATCTATTTATAGATTAGAATTATGCATATGAGATATAACTCCGTGTTTTGAATAATTCATATCCTGAAGCATGTGAACTACGACTCTATAATATAATCATGATATGACGCATGGGAGCGGCGACTCCATGCTGATAATGATGTGCCGTAATAGCACCGCAAGATGATGTAATATGTCGGTAAAATATCTCTGTGGTGATATAAACACATCATGTCTTCAAATATTTTTTCCCGATTAATAATATACTATTAGCCAATATTGGGGATGAATCCCTAATAAATTTGGAATATTAAGGGGGAGTATGGGTCCACTCCCTCTACATGTGAACTACTAGATATTATGGATCCACTAGATAGTCGTATGTGTATATGACTCGTAATCAGAAATTTAAGACTCACAGTTTGAGTATGTATTCAAGACCAGATAAAGCTGCTAATATTTCCCAAATAAACTTGACTAGATCCACGAAGCATATGATATGCGCATAGAAGTGAGATATTATTTAAAAAATTATTTCAAGTCCTCCATCCAGTATCGAGAACATAACATATAAACACTCATGACTAAAAATGTATAGTGAGATATTGACCTATGGATTTGGTGCTTAGAAATGTCTTAGCATGAGGGGGGTATAAGTAGTTGTAAATATATGAAATGCATCACATTATATCATCACAGCTGAAATATGAACTTGATGATTTAAGATGTGTGAAAGATTATTATCTTTGATACCAACTACAACTGCTTTGATAAACAAATAATAACTCCACGATTATAACTCAAAGCAAATGATAAAGGAGGCATATACTTTTGAGAAGTATATAGACATAACTATAATGTGTAATCCTAATGGATGATTGATGATGATATATCTCGACAATTTGTGTTGGTACAGGGAAATAAATGAAACTAAAATTCGTCGACACAGTATAAAATAATAGCGCTATGAATGAAATGAGGATATCCATGAATGATGATATCGATGAAATGAAGATATCCATGAATGAAATAAGAATATCCATGAACGAAATGAGGATTATGAAATTCATGAAATATGAATATTGCAATCCATAATTGTGAAATATGGATACCGAGAATGTGGATATTGAAATATATTCTTATGAAATATGGATATTTAATGGGGATATTAAAATCTAAAGTTTGAAATGCGGATAATGTAATCCATGATTGTGAAATCTGGATATTGAAAATAAGGATACTAAATCCATGATTTGTGAAAATGAAGATATTAAATTCATCAAAATTGATATATATATATATATACTTATAATAAAAGTATAACATATAGGCTTACTAAGAGTGAAATGAAACACATGGGGAGATTTAAATATATTAACCGTGCGTATAATGACTGAAAATAAGATTTTGTGAAGGAAAATTATATGTTGTACTCTTTTTCTTGGGTGAGGTTTTATCCCACTGAGTTTTTCTAGCAAGTTTTTTAACGAGGCAGCTTAATCATAACTATATGGAATCTCCAAAAGAGATTGACATCTATTGCAACATTTTAGAGTGTACATTGGAGATTACAAATTGCACTGAATATACTAATCCATGGTGTATTTTTGAAATGACTGGGGCATATGTGTATAAAATACGCGATGCACTCATTTTTTCTTGACTGAGGTTTTGTCCCATTGGGTTTTCCTAGCAAGGTTCTTAACGAGGCTACAAGAATGGTGTATTAGCATAAATAATTTACTCTTTTCCCTTCATTGTGATTTTTCCCATTGCTTTTTCCGAATAAGGTTTGAACGAGGCATATTCATGACATAATGAGAATAACTAATAGATCAAAATTATTCCTCAAAGATTTGAAAACAGAAGGAGTAGTTGTACTCTTTTTCTTTCGATGAATTTTTTTCCCACTGAGTTTTCTTGACAAGGTTTTAATGAGTCAACACTTGATACTCCAAATGAAATATATGCAGATTCACCCAGTTTTTGTCCAAAGAGGTTTTATTGAGGCAGCACATGTATAGTTCTATAAGAATGATCTACGTAGATTTTTGAAAATGTGATTGGTTGAGTATCTGATCTTAAGGCCGCTTTAGTTAAACAGCAGATTGCCATTATCTCGCTCAGTTCATTACCAGTTTTATTAGAACAGTTGAGCAAACTTGCTGAATTTTTGATGAATGAGCACAAGCTTGAGCTATATATAATTGGATCGGGCTAGCCTATATGCAAACTAACAAAATTAACGTGTTCATGTTTAGGGTTGATCCTAGATAACAAGCTTGAATTTACTCACGAACAGCTTGATTTGCTCACAGGTTTACATATTCAATAGTAAAATATTGAAAATATCTCTTAAGAATCAAACTTGTCATTACTTCCAAAAGCATAAACAGAGCACTGAAACTGTAATACCCGTAATTTCGATTTTCGATAATTTCTTTTTTTTTTCGGCGGAAGTCCGTTTTGATGACTCGCTCATGACCGTTTCATCATTATGAGAATGATTAATTCTACACTTTTTGACATCCGAGTTTGTTCCGGTGTCGTTTTGTTGAGTTCCGTGCTTTTTTAGCGACTTTTCCGCACTTGAGTTCGATTCTTGCGAATATTGTTTGAAACTACCGTTTCAAGTTTCCCGTAAGTCCGTTTAACTTTTTTAGACGTGTTGTGAACTTCGGTTTGGTTATTCGATCACGTATCGTGATTTTCGGGCGTTTTGGGCCATTTTTGTAATTGACCCAAAGTTACGGGTATCCGTATCTGTAATTGTTGTCTCGACTCTTTTCTTGGTTGCGTATGATTAATTATTGAATTATGTTTTCATTTTGGTTTGATGATGTTGTCCGCGAGCTTTTCGTCATATTCGTTCTGTACGTTTTCCGAAATCGAGTCGTCGGGTCATGACGCCTGAGCACTGGCCGGACAGGTGCGGCCGACACGGTCGGAAGTGTTGGGCACTGGCCGGGCAAGCACGACAGGAACCGGCGTAGCGCACGCTACGGCCGGAAGGCTGCGCGCGCTAACCGGCAGGTGTAGCACGCTATCTACCGCCCAACAGACGCTATCAGCCGGGCGAGAGGGTTCTTGGAGTCTTGGACTCGGGACGATCGGCGGGTAGCGCACGCTATCGTCGGGCATTGCGCACGCCACGACGGCAGTAAGCGCGCGCTATGGCAGACGGGCTGCGCACGCTACTGTCCCGAGTCGGTAGGGCGGTGGGGGCTCTGATCGCGGCTGGGCCGAGAAGCGACGCTAGCTCGGCAGCCTAGCGCACGCTAGTCCGGCCCAGTATAAATGTGACAGAGCAGTCACATTTCCTCTCGTTTTTCATTTCCTTCCTTATCCGTCCGCGGCTGGCGATTCAGAGGTGGCGAAGCCATGTTGTTTAACAACAAATCCATGAAGTTCTTGAGGTTATATCATTGATCAATCATCCGTTATCATCCTTTGATCCAGCGAATCAAGGTAATCTCACCTTAGAATCCTAATTTCGTGAATTTGGGGGTTTTTGCATTTTTGTCCGATTCGTTCCGTGTTGTTGATTAATTCATGATGGGTATGATTAATCTTGATAGTATTCTTGTGTTTAACATCATTTAATCCATTGTTCTTCGTCGAATCGAAGTATATTTCTTGATTTCCTTCGAATCGACTTTTTGGGGGATTTGTTCTCGATCTCGTTTTCCATCCGTTTTTGTTGGAAAGATTGTGGTTAAATGATGTTGTTAAACATATTCTATGGATTGTATATCCATATTTCGACTTGGAATTCCGTTTTCGTGTTTTGTCGGGACGAATCGTGTTCTTGGCCGTTTTGGGGAAAACACTTGAACTTTCGTCATTCGTTCTTTGAATTCAATGGCTTTGAGTCGTGTTATGGAATTCATTTCATTGTTGTTATTGTCCTTCGTAGTTTATGACCGCGAGTTGGCAATCGGTGGAGTCGGCGGGTTCGTAGTCGGTTCGTGTCAACCTACTTCGGTCGATTCTCCGCGTTGTTCTTATTCGAGGCAAGTACCTTGTCCATACTATTCTTTTTTTGTGGATATGATGATTGGTGATCGTGTTGGTGTGTTTGTTTGTTTGTTTGAAATGAGTTTTCAAAAGATTTGGTTAGCCTTGTTGAAGGCCCTCTTTCAAAACCGTGTGTGTTTTGTGATTGGTGTGATTCGTGAACGAGTATGTGAATCTTATGGATATGTTTGGTGTTGATGATGCACTTGGTATTTGCGTGTGGACGTATATTGTTTCATTTTGGTGCATTGTGGTTTGACGTGTTGTTTATCTAAGTGTTTGATGCCTCTGGGTGAATTGTTTGGATATCCTTGGTGCGATATATTACTTGTGCTTGATTATTTTGCGGCCAGCTCGGGAGGGTCCGACGGGGCCTCGAGTGGGATTCATAGCTTTGTCCCGGTCCTAGGTGACGTGTGGTGCTTGAGTATTTTGCTAGCCAGTTCGGGAGGGTCCGACGGGGCCTCGAGTGGGATTTGTGGCTTCGTCCCGGTCCTAGGCGATGCGAGTACGTGTTTTGTGAATGTGTTTGCTCACCTCGGTAGGGTTCGCCGGGACCACGGAGGGAATTCTAATGGCTTCGACCTGGGTTCATGAGTGAAACTTCACCGCTATGTGTATATATTTTGTGATTGTTTTTCGCTCACCTCAGGAGGGTCCGATGGGATCACGGAGGGAGTCCAATGGTATAGCCCTGGATTCACGAGTGCGGTTGCTTATGTTTTGTGAATGTGTTTGCTCACCTCGGGAGGGTTCGACGGGACCACGGAGGGAATTCCAATGGCTTCGACCTGGATTCACGAGTGAAACTTCACGGGTGCGTGTGTATTTTATGTCCCTCGAGGACGCATGACGTGGGTTTTAACCTTGTGTATTATGGTTGGTTTTATTTGTGAAAACAAAACCTTTGGGCTGTGACCCCTATTGATTTTGGAAAGATAAGGATTCGGTAATCCGAAATTGTTTTCTATTAAAACTCTCGATGGCATTATAAACCGTTTTATAAATTGTTTTCTCTTGAATTGCGACCTTTCAGTTTTAGAATATTTTACCAAATTCTTGCCTCGGAAAGTACTTTTTGTTACGTTTGGATTTTTGAGGATTCCTGGTTATTGTTATTCGTGGAATGTGAATTGTATGGCTCGTATTTGTACTTTGTTCTTGCACTAGCAAAACAGTGGAGTTTTTCTAACCTCTGAGTATTCAGGGGGTGGATGTCTATTTTTACATTCAGGTTTTGGAGCATAACACAGGGTCGGCACGAAGGATGATGAAAGATGATCGATACTAATCACATGAGGAACCGTACATTGTTTATTGGTTCAGTTGTACTTTATTTTCCGCTGCTATATTTTTCCCGTTGTACGGGTGTGGTTGTATTTTGACCCATGCGTGGGCATGAGTTGTATTTGAGTTGTATGTATTTATTGAAAGACCAAATCGGTCTACTGAGTCATTTTAGTCGTAAAGGCGTTATTGAGTCGTTTGGTTTTGTTACCAGCCCGGTAGAACCTTGAGGGAAGGTTCTACGGCGTGTAATATCCCTGAGCGGATTGGGGGTGTTACAAAAACAAAGACCTGGACATATTCAAGACATAACTTCTGTATTCCCTATCTTATCATCCTCGAGAATTAAGTAACAGTTCCATCAACACACGAGATGCATCCTCTTTTTTAGAAATACGCCAATGTATAAATTTTTGTTATTCACGTTACTGATTTCAAATTCATTGCGAGTAGCAAGCCACTGTATTAAGCTCTGAATAATGGCTAGTTTGGAGTCCTTTATGCATATGAATTTTATGAATTTCACTAATGCGGAACTTAAATTTTGTTTTGTAGAGAGCCAAAGATGCTAAGAAAAAGAATTTTACACGGGGACCGAGAACCCATTCGCGAGCGAGTGCAGCTGCAGCTGGGAAGGAACCAAGGAACACTGGAACTAAAAATGAGACGGAAGTGACAAGTTCATACCGTGCACCAGCTTTAAAACCAACATGCAGTACAGTGTTTCAACAGGCAACCAATGGAGCAGCTCGTGATTCCATAAATGCTTACTTAGCGCTGAGGGTGTTGCGTGCCGAAATGTTAGTATAAGATTTATTGGATAGTAGTTAGAGTTGGTATTTTGTGTTGACTGTTTGTTGGGATGTTGGTACTTGGTACTTGGTACTGAATGGTAGGATGTGAATATTGGATGGTATTTTATTTGTGTGGAATGATGTACGTACGAAATGGTTATTGCGAAATTTTTATTTAAAGTGTTGCATTTATCTTTAAGTTATTGTTGCATATTCTCCAATTAATGTTGCATATTCTCAAATTAGTGTTGCATATAACAACCATATTATTGTTGGATATAAGAATAGTATTACATTATGTCTGGTGGGACCCACTGGTGACGTGGATGAAGTGGGAACCACTGCTGACGTGGCAAAGGGCCCACCACTGACATGGATGAAGTAGGACTCACTGCTGACGTGGCCAAAGGTCCCACTACTGATGTGTGATTAGTTTGGGCCCCACTTTTCTAACTGTATTCTCCTCTAAGCCAACATTATTTTCCGTTGCATATATTTTGTTTTGTGTTGCACTATGTACATAATGCAATACTTTCCCTCTGTTGCATTAGAAAGGAAAAGTGTTGGATTAGAGGTCAAATGTCACACGATCAGATGCAACACCCACAAAGTGTTGGATATATCAATTTCTGGCCTAAGGCAACAGAAAATGGGGCATAATGCAACAATAGGAAGCGTTGCATATGAACACTTATGGCGTAGTGTACATACAGAGAGAATTATATGATCACTCAGTTTTGTCCCAAGAGGTTTTACTGAGGCTGTTGATGGATACTCCTACAATCAAGATACATGTGGAACAGAATCATACTATTCACTCATTTTTTATCTCACGAGGTTTTACTGAGGCGGAACAAGAATACTCATACAAGAATGATTGTGATAAGCGGGAACAAATTTATGAGATTGCAAATTACTATGTTTTATTCCACAGGGTTTTCATAGCAACATTGTAATGCAACAAGATATGATCGTTACAAGCTCGACTACAAAAGTTCTCCCTGTGTATTCTACTTCATACCAATTCACCAGAAATTTATGTAATAGTCATTCAAGGAGGAGTGTTATAATTGAGTCACAATGAGCTCAAAAGTGATATTTGATATAATTTATTCTATGTGAATGACTATTTGGCCCCTGCTGTAATTATAATTTTTCCATCTAAATTTTTTTATAAATAAGACTTCCATTATTAATTAAAATTATACCGAAAATTATTCTTTTTGTTTTCTCTCTAAATTCTCTAAATTCAATTTATAACTAGAATATGGGACTAATATTTGTATTTTCTCCATTATTCACTGTAGTCAACCTCTCATCAATTCATCATCGAGTGCTTCCATGGGAAGGGGGTGCAGTGCACTCCCCCCTTCTCCACAAATCACAACGCAACACGTGTAGCATACATTACACGTGTCGCGCCGTAATTTGTGGAGAAGGGAGAGAGTGCACCGAACCCTTCTCTTTGGAAAAAATCATTCATCATCCCAGGATGACCACAACGCATGTCATTGTTTTCACGTTTTGAGGTGATAGTACTTATTCCCTCGTACGACAGCTGTGAACTGTTCCAACACTCCCATAAAAAAAAAACAAAAAATTAGAACCCATAAAAACTTGGGTGTGTAAAATCCATTCCACAGGAAACATCGACACAACTGTGAACTGTTCTAACACTCCCACACCACCCTCTTACCGTCAAACTCAATGCTCGTACCCTACGCATGCCGCCAGCTCGCGGCGGCGACGGCGGCCATCTCCTCCGCCACCCGTCTCAAAGTCCCGGCTGGCTGGGAAGTCAAGCAAGTCCCTCGCCCTGATGGATCCCACACCGACAGGGTCCAACACATTATCATGAAATTTTTTCTTGTCCTTTTTTTTGGGTTACTATGAAATTATGATCCATCAATTCACTCCCCCCCCCCTCTCTGCCCCTATATATATATAAATATATATATATATATTTATATATATATATATATATATTATATTCCTGCATTTGTTGGCATGCAGTATTAATATGAACCAGTGACTGGAAGAAAATTCAGGTCAATCAGAGATGTTCATAAATATTTGAATAGGGTAAAAGGATATCGCCGCCGCAGATCTACCAGGAGATCAACCTGTAATCATGTCAGTATTGGTCTCTGCATTTTTTTTTCCAATATAGTTCTCTTAAATTTTTATTATTGGTTACTACTATTATTATTATTATTATTATTATTATTATTATTATTTTCTTTTATGATATCCAACACTATATAATTACTGATCTTCTAAAATCGATATGCACTACACAATTCTTGATAGATTTTCATCTCACCCGAAAGCTTAAGCTGTTAGGGAGTGTCGGAATTTGTCTATTTATATTATATTTCCCAATTAACTATCAGCTGTTAATTCTCTTGATTATTATGCAGAGCTCCGAGCATCGAAAGATGATAGTTTCTGATGGAAAGGTAAAGTAATTTTCCTTCGATTAAGATTAATTGTATTTCGAGTCATTCAAAAATACGAAACAGAAGCATTTCCCCTTTTACCTCATTCTGAGATACACATATAACGCACACATATTTTAAAACTAATGTGTCAATATAATATACTATATGATTTTTCCTAAAACAGTTGTCGAGACTGGATCATGATGATGATGAAGTAGAAAATGGGAGTGATTTGGCCATTGTGACATTTGGAAAGCCAGCTGGCATGTCATCCTTCAGTCTTCCTGATGGTTGGATTGTGGAGGAAGTGCCTCGAAGATACCACGCTTGGACCGACAAGGTAATGTCATTTCAATTACGGCTATTGTGCATTTTCTACGGCCCTATATGTTACACTTTGTTGCACAGTACTACTATGAACCTGGGACCGGAAGAAAGTTCCGATCGCTGGTTGCTGTCGAGCGCCACTTGGAGGCATTGGAAGAAAACACACCCTTATCCAAGACTTTGGAAGAAATCAAGGAAAACAAACCTGTGTCGAAGGTTTTTAAGATCGAAAATCTCACTAAGGTGAGCTCAAATCCAAAAACTTAATATTAACGTCGGATTTCAATCAAGGGCACATGCCCAAGCCTGAGTATTAGGCGTCTGTTTAATACTAATAAGAACCATTAAATTAGATTTATACTTAAATTCACCCAATTAGATATATAAATTCTTTATAAAAAGGTTGTCCACGAGCCCCAAATAAAATTTTCTATAAAACGTTTTATTATTAGACTAATAAGATAATCTGAACAGACAGGCACCATGCCTAATGCTAATGCATTAGGGATGTACCCCTTTGACGTTGGATTTTTTTTCTTCTTATTTTGCGACTGAAATAATTTTACTTTTACATGTTTTTTTGGATTTTCGTAGAACTTCAATAAGAAAAAAGTTTGTAAAGAGAGTATACAAGCTTCACTATCTTTTTTGGGTCCACCAATGCAAGTGAAATGGGTTCTTGCTAGTCCACAGGGGAATACATGGAACCCTTTCATCCGTGGCGCATCGGTTCCGGATGCTGTGAAGCAGGACTGGACAAACAGATGCATGCTTCTCATGAAGGATGGTAATCAGTAATTCTCACAAGACTTCATGAGGATATAGGTAAAAAAAAAATCTAGCTAGGCAGGATATCTAATTGGCATGTAGCCGTCCCCCAAATTTGTTCTTGGGATCTCCGATATGGGTTTATAATAAAAGAAATTGCTGAGTCTATTGTGGAGTGTAATGTGAGTGGAGAATGTTAATTAGTGTCCATGGAAATAAATTTAGGGGATGTACCAGAAACGAAAGATTTTACATTCTGCTGATATATTTTTTATATATCTGCATTTTGTAGTTGGTGACTAGCTGAAGCCAACCCTGGTTTAGTATTTGAATATTATGTCGAGGATTCATAAGATAAATGTGAAATATTTCTCCAGTCTCGATCCAACTTGAATTGCTGTAACAAATGTATGTTTCGAGAACCGTTGAGAGCTTGGAACCGTTGATATAAACTATCAGCTGGTGCAATGATTTGCTATGTAAAATCGTGGTTCCTTAGGCAATGTATGACTATCTTGTACGTAATCCTTCAACGAAACGTGAAATCTGATAGATCTTGCATCCTTTCTGTCACATATCCCAGATTTGGCTTCATAGTACCACTTATTATAAATGACAATAGATTATTACCATTTATTATAAATGACAACAGATTATAGCAGAAATTTTGGACATTACAAAACTTTCATTTTACACAATAAAAGAGTAGGCTTATAGTAACACACGAGTCAGACATTTAGTTCAAACCTTATGTTACAACCGAAATAAGGTGTCATTTTTAAATGTTAGAAGTAAAATTAAGATTAACTCAAAAGATACTCCACAAGTTGATTCAAAAGATACTCCACAAGTCAACTTGTTTGAATACAACAGCTCAATGGCTTGAGGAAGTGTTATCACTTGTTTTATAAGAATTAAATTAAACAACTTATTTATATACAACAACTCGATGGCTAAGAGAAACATCCCAGCCAACTTTTATGCTTGATAGAGCTCAGCAAGTAGTTACTGTACAATGCATATATGCAATCCATGAATGAGCTCATGAAACATAATTTGTATTCGTCATTAGTTTTGAAATATCTTATCTATGTCGTTGTAATGTACACCTCGAGTTCACCAGCTTGCGCCATTAAGCATGCATGCCTAACATACAATCATAACCATAACAGAATGCCCTATCATTTCACATAGGTCACCCGGTGTTCCCCAGGATCCACCAAAGTCGTGGCTATCCAAAGTGCCTAATCATAACATATGGGTTACTATGGCGTGCCTAAGCTCCACCGTAAAATATGACTTGTATTGTAGTTTTTTCGAGGATCTACTACAAACAGCCAATCCATTTCAGGATCCCTACTAGTGACTCGATGACGTACATAATCAAATTGGTTTTATGATCTTTTTTGAACACTTCATGTCATGCTCATGCATGCAAACAACCACTACAACAAAAAGAGGCATTGACAACGTTTTTTTTAACAACGTTTTTAAATAAGCGTTGTCATTTAGGTTTTCGACAATATTTATTTTAAAAACGTTGTAGTATTTCTCTTTTGACAACGTTTATAAAAGAAACCTTGTGGTAACGAAAATAGACAACGTTTAGCGAAGAAACGTTACACTATATTACAACGTTTAATTGTTAAACGTTGTGAAAACAGAAATACTACAACATTTTTTTATAAACGTTGTATTATTGTTTCACTAAAACAATATCAGTAAAAGGAGAACGGCTTCTCCTTTGCTTGTATTATAGTTTAATTGTTAAACTAGAAAAAGGAAAAAAAGAAAAACAAAAACAGTAAAAGGAGAACGGCTTCTCCCCACAGACGCAGTCAAGCAAAGGAGTTCTTGGGCATCGCAGCGATACTGGTCGGAGGCGGGAGGCGGCGCTGCTCTTAACACCAACAACACTGTATCATCTCTCTTCCTTCCCCGTTTGTTTCCCCTATACCCTAGCCCTCGTGATTTTGAGATTTTGAGCGGGCATTGATTCAGAGTCTGATTCTGAGGTAAATTTAGGGTTTGTAAATAATGACGATGATAATCACGATAATAACAACTATCCTACTAGTGAAAACGAAAGAGAGGAGTTTGAATGGGAGGAGGTGAGTGAGAGAATTCATTTTGATGGTGTTTTGGAATAGAATATAGTGGAGAAATTATAACTATTAGATTCTGATGTAAGATTTTCGTCCGAAAATCCTCCACCAGTTCATAATTGTCGTACAAATTTGTGTTTTGATATATGTGTGTGTGTGTGTGTATATATATATATATTTCCTTTTTATTAAAAAGTTTTATTAAGAACAGCATCACGATGATGACTGATATTCTAATAATTTTATAGCATAATCTGAAAATAAGATTCACAGTTTTCTTTTACAATTTATTTGAAGATGTAAAATCCGTGTTTTTCAGTTTCTTTCGGTTTCGTAATTTAGACATAATAAGATATGAATTGTTTTACCAATGCTTCGTTGCTGTATTTAAATGATGATTTTATTATATGGCAAGGTTACAGCATTTTCTGGTGCAAGGTTTTCTTAATGTTCTATGAATTTCCATATTAGTTGATATGCAATGCAATGCATGATATGCATACGTTTTTTCCCCCATTAACTTAAAATGATGGTGTTCTGTGTTTTTTGTTTCATCCGTCTATTTTCCTCCTAAATGTTCTCACCGAATATTTAAGATCAAAGGTTCCATATGTGATTTGTCCACATACATCTAGCAAGAAGTACTTGATGTAGATATCACATATAGTGAAAAATATCAATGCCGTATATCATAGAGAGAACACTTATCTAGGTGTTCTTGGCGTGCGAGATAAAATTTGACCAATCACACGGCCTGAAAAAAGCAGTGTACCTCTTAAGATATATGTAACGCCATTTTAGAATTAATTATAAGTTTTTTTTTTCTGATATATTTATATATACAAAAACCTTATTAGATGTAACATTCAAATGAAACATTCAAGAGAACAACAAGGATTTGACAAAGTGGCCGGCAGAAATTCCCCTATGAAGTAGGGGAAGGTGCATATATGGCCGCCAACGCCTGCAATCTCCATATTTATGACCCAGGATAAACGTCCGGCTACTGAAAAATAAGCCAGTCGAATTGTGTCAACCAGCTATATGGATTTCTAACCGTGATTCTGCTTTGATATTTGTCAAGCAAAATGTAGTTTTACTAACTAGCTATTTGGATTTCCTTTAATTAGTTTGCATATGTCTACAATAACATCATATGCATATTATATGTTGATTTCCTTTAATCTGGACTGATATGATATGATATATATACACACACACACAGCACGAGAAAGGTCGGCCGTTGCCGAAATTTGGGGAGTGGGACGTGAACAATCCAGCCTCAGCTGATGGATTCACAGTGATCTTCGCGAAAGTCAGGGACGAAAAGAAAGCTAAGGGCAGTGCCGCAAGTAGTGATGTTGTTGCCCCAGTACCACCAAGTAGTGAAACGCCTGATCAGACACACCACTCATCTTGTGACAATAATCACACCAAGGTTTTTTCTTTTCTTCCTACAAAACCCCAATTATATCTTCATTAATTAGTGGAGTACATATATAGTAAATTTTGTTTTAATTACTAATGCAGAAAAAATGGCTTTGCTGTTTCTAAAGTAATTGATGCAATATTGCATGGGAAACTATATGTGGTGTAGAGTTTAGAGTGTGCAGATCCATCGCGGTTTTATCGACATATGTAAATGCATCTGCGGCACATTTGAGTCTGTCAGGTTTCTATGTAATACTCTTCCAAAGTGTGTATTTTTTGGAGGAATTGTGAGAAAAATTTTAAAGTGTGCACATAGTACTTTTTTTTTTTTTGTCAACAACTATTTTTTTCCTTACTTGATTTTTTTCCCCTAGGTATAGATCTCATATGCACTATCAATTGGTAACCATACATATATATGGTATGACATGAACACAATGATTTAAGCTAATTATCTTGTTTTAACCAGGGTCGGCTAGGTTCGACATCAGCCCGCCCCGAAAAAAAATTATTTACTTATTATACTTCTTGTGATCCTTACTTTAAGTCCCTTTTAACTAATTACCAGGACATAGTCTTTTATCTTTTAACTAATTCATCAACAATAAAGTAAGTTAAAGATATAAAAATGTGTTTTGAAAAATTAATCTCGTACTTTGCCCCCTTGATATAAATACATAGAGAGTGAGTGTTCATGGTGTTGTTGCCCAAAATATTTATCCGAAGATTAATACTGCTGGAAGACGGACAACAAACAAATGCGGGAGCACTTCCGAGAGAAGATAAATAAAACAAGATTTGCCGGGTTTGTTAGGCCCGGGCTTGAATGCTCTCGCGAGATGTTATTAATACGAATATTCGTGGATACAAGTATTAATTAGAGAAATCTAAGTACAATGAGTGTAAAAAGACTCTGTTGATCCGGCTCTTGAGCGAAGCTAGGTGTTCTTCGTCCCGCCGGTAATCTGCTCGAGGAGAAAAGGCCGGGAGAAGTAAGACCGAAAGAAAGCTGTTGCCAAGAGTTGGATGTTTAGCCAAGTGCAAGTGATTTGCTTCTGTATGGTATGAAGTGCGAGAATGCAGTGAGTTTTGAGAGTCAGAATCTCGGTTTGTGCAGAAGAGTTTCGGTCTCTTTTCAAGTGCCTGCTGCCTTGTATATATAGAGGCTGAGAGGCCCTGTCCCCTAGTGGGCGATCGCCTTTCGGCATTTAATGCAATGGGGCGATCGCCCTAAAGGTTACGTGGGCTGCCTGCCAAAAGTCCAAAGCTACAGCTGGTGGCCAGCCGTGCGGTCCAATGAGGATCCAAAGACGCGTCCTAAGCTTGTCACAGGAGGTCCCACTTAGCTACTTTCGGCGGACTTTGTCAGAATAGGCGACAGGCTGTAGTCACATGTCTTGTCCGCCAACTCCTTTCGCAGGTCTGGGCCATGCTGGTAGGTGAGGTAGGTGACAAGATTGTCAGCGCCTTTTGTGGATCTGCACGTGGGGTCAGCTTTGAGACTTGGCCTTTGCCGACTGGATGGTCATCGGTGGTGATCGACCTGGATGGTCTTCGGAGGTCGACATCTGCCAGTGGATGGAGGTCGCCAAGGGTCGGTCGCCAAGGGTAGGTCGCCAGGTGCCGAGAGACGGTCGATCGCCAAGGGTCGGTCGTCGAGTACCGAGAGGCGATCGTCTTGATGACGATCGCTCGGCACCGGGACTTGTCCTGGGCCCTACGGTTGGCTTGATCTAGCATGCCGTGGGTTAAGGCTCGATCGCACAGTCGCCGATCGGCAGCTTGCCTTGGTCGCTCAGCGATAAGTCGGCCGCTCGGCAGTAAGTCGGTCGCTCGGCCTCGGAGGCGATCGCCGGTCGGAAGGTGTTAAATCTTGACACAACAATTGCCCCCCAGCTTGCTCCTATGTTGAAGACATGGGGCGAGGTGGTTCTTGCTGGTGATCGCGTCTGGATGAGGACGGGCGACCTTGCTGAGCTGACTTAGGACTCGGACTTGGGCTAACATAGTCGATTGGTTTAGCTATCTTTCGGTCTTGTACCTGCAAAAAACAACATTGGCCGATCCCCCATGGAAACTTGGTGGTTTCGCTTGCTTGAGGAATCGTGCACAGTCGCGGAGATCGATGGACCGTCCCCATGACCGTGTCTTGGTGCGCGAAGACAATGAGTGCCTCGTGACTCACTTTATTATGAGGGTCCTCTGTTAGGCTGCGCCTCGCCTTGTTTTTAAACGAAAGGCGTGCGGTCTCGGTCTAGAGGAGTCCTTGCGCGGGGCAGCGTCGGATGAATCAACTCCACGCCCGCGGCTTGTTAGCTCTGCTTCCACCTCGGCCAGCCATGGAGATGGCCGACCTCGACGGTGTACGTTGAGACGGGGTTGTGGAATGAGTCCACTGATTAATTTTGGAGAGCCCTCCGACTACGTCGGCCTCGTATTTAAACGAAGGGCGGGCGATCTCGGCCGAAAGGGACCTTGCATGGCCGAAACAGTATTCCATCGGCCCAGCGGGGCCATGGCTTTATGATGTGCGGTGGAGGCGATCTTATGCCTTAGTTCGTCATGTTATATCTTGGATCGTAGATGGCGATCGTGTCCTCCGAATCGCGGATGATGTAGCGTGATGATCGGCGATCGGGCCGAAGACTGTCGATCGTCGCTCACGCCGATCGCTTTATTCGTAGGTCGATATTGGCGATCGGGTGGGAGATCGTCGTCAGGTGCCGATCGCGCTGCTCACGAGGCTAAGAAGAAACCTTTGCACGGCCGGAAAATCTGCGGCTCTTGCCGGAAGGCTGCGTGGGTCGTAGGTTGGGTCTTTGTAAGATGCCCGAACATAGGCGAAAAACCACGAAAACCTCCTAGACCGCGTGAGGCGCTCTCATCGCTTATGGGCTCGCCATTGAGGATGATTACGTCTACCCGGCCGATGTAGTCCGAGTCGGACTCTTCTTCTCCCGCTTGATTTGCATCATGCGAAGGGGACCTTCGGGCCGACGACCACAGTGGCGAAGTACTCGGTGAAGCCGTGCGCCCGGCTCGTTAAAGGCAATGGACCGAGGTGGCAATGAAGTGTACCACGGTGGGCGAGGTCGTCCGGCGTCGGAGGAACATTCGGCATCCAGTCGCATCGGATGCCCCACACCCGATCATGTAGATGTTGAACTTCCTCAGTGCACTTGGGGTCCGATCGCCCCACGTACGGGTGTTTGCGGGGAGCGATCTGTCTTTGCGAAGCGAGCTCGATGTCGATCGCGAGCGGCTCGCTTGGCGTGATCGTATTCTTGACGCCGCCACGGATTCCAGGAGCGCCTTCATGTCGTCGAGTTGACGTTGCATTGCGGCCATCGCCGTGGCTTGGTCGCTTGCCGATCGGCTTTGGGAGCGAGAGCCGAGGCGATCGTGTGTACCGATCTCCGAGCTCACGCCGCCGACCTCGGCAATTCGGCGAGGGGAGCCAGACGGCTAGTCGCCTTCCGGGAGTCGGGTAGGCCGAGCTCCCGGTGACGGACTCAAACTCCGTCGTCTCGTAGCCGGGCTGACGCCCGGCCGCCAGTCGGGTCGGCCGCCAGCGATCGAAGACAGAGGTGCCCGGCCGCGAGCGCCTCTTCCTGCGGACGGAGCCTCTGGCGAACGCTCGGCGATAGAGCCTTGAGCTTCCGCTGATCTCCGGCGAGAGGCGAGGGGCGGTAGGCCGAGGCGCGTCGAGAGCACTCCGTCGCTCTGAAGGGCGGCGGGGGCCTTCGATCTGTTCCTTGGTTCGAACCGATCGAGCGAGAGGCTCGGGCCGCCTTCCCGGGACGTGGTCGCGCCTCCGGCCGCGGCGGCTACCTTCCACCATCGGGCCGGCTCGGGCCCGGGACGGAGCAGGTCTGGCCGCTGGCCGCTTTCTTCGACGCGGAGGCGGAAGACATGTTTTCAAGGATTTCTTTTGAAGTGCGGTGAGTGTCACTTCAAATATCTGCCCAGAACAGTGAGTGTTCTTCGGACGGTAGGTGTAAAAAATCGAGGGTTGGATCCCCTTCCTCTAGCGCCAATTGTTGTTGCCCAAAATATTTATCCGAAGATTAATACTGTGGAAGACGGACAACAAACAAATGCGGAGCACGTCCGAGAGAAGATAAATAAAACAAGATTTGCCGGGTTTGTTAGGCCCGGGCTTGAATGCTCTCGCGAGATGTTATTAATACGAATATTCGTGGATACAAGTATTAATTAGAGAAATCTAAGTACAATGAGTGTAAAAAGACTCTGTTGATCCGGCTCTTGAGCGAAGCTAGGTGTTCTTCGTCCCGCCGGTAATTTGCTCGAGGAGAAAAGGCCGGGAGAAGTAAGACCTAAAGAAAGCTGTTGCCAAGAGTTGGATGTTTAGCCAAGTGCAAGTGATTTGCTTCTGTATGGTATGAAGTGCGAGAATGCAGTGAGTTTTGAGAGTCAGAATCTCGGTTTGTGCAGAAGAGTTTCGGTCTCTTTTCAAGTGCCTGCTGCCTTGTATATATAGAGGCTGAGAGGCCCTGTCCCCTAGTGGGCGATCGCCTTTCGGCATTTAATGCAATGGGGCGATCGCCCTAAAGGTTACGTGGGCTGCCTGCCAAAAGTCCAGCTACGGTGGTGGCGGTAGTGCGGTCAATGAGGATCCAGACGCGTCCTAAGCACTGTCACAGGAGGTCCCACTTAGCTACTTTCGGCGGACTTTGTCGGAATAGGCGGCAGTGTAGTCACATGTCTTGTCCGCCAACTCCTTTCGCAGTGCAGGCCATCTTTGGTAGGTGAGGTAGGTGACAAGATTGTCGGCGCCTTTGTGGATCTGCACGTGGGGTCGACTTTGAGACTTGGCCATTGCCGACTGGATGGTCATCGGTGGTGATCGACCTGGATGGTCTTCGGAGGTCGACATCTGCCAGTGGATGGAGGTCGCCAAGGGTCGGTCGCCAAGGGTAGATCGCCAGGTGCCGAGAGACGGTCGATCGCCAAGGGTCGGTCGTCGAGTACCGAGAGGCGATCGTCTTGATGACGATCGCTCGGCACCGGACTTGTCACAGGCCCTACGGTTGTGATCTAGCATGCCTGGGTTAAGGCTCGCCGCTGGTCGCCGTCGCGAGCTTGCCTTGGTCGCTCGGCAGTAAGTCGGTCGCTCGGCCTGTAAGTCGGTCGCTCGGCCTCGGAGGCGATCGCCGGTCGGAAGGTGTTAAATCTTGACACAACACATGGAGAAAGACAAATACTAAATATATATTGTAATTTGAACCATCACATTTTATTTATTTATTTGGATTTAAAATAAAGAGTATTTTTTAAATGCCCTTAAATAATATTAAAAAATTAGACAAAACTAAAATCCTAAGCTAAACGTGATTTCAAGTTAGAATGAGTAGAACGAAGTACTTCCACATGGAGCTCTTCTGTGATACTTCTAGTACCCATTCTCTGAGCAGGTCAAGATGCCGATAAAGTGAAGGAACAATTTAAGATCTTGAAATATGTGCTGGGTGCATTCATGCTCCGACGGACCAAATCTAAACTTATGAAGTCCTAAGTGCATTGCCTTTTATTCAAACAACTGTGTTAGTTTCTTGTCTAGTTGCTACTTTTTGTTATTAGGTGATTTACTGTTATTACCCGATTATTGTAACAGGATTTTACTTTGACTGGGCTCAGGGATCTTTTTATTTGTATTATAGTTGAGTCTCGAATTTTTTTAATGAATTTTGGTTAAGCATGCCATTATGCATTAGCTGAATAATTAACTTCTTTTTGACAGAATGGCACATCTGACTCCTCTGCAAAAGAAGGTTTATGTGTCGATACTGAGGAAGGAACTTCCTAAGTTGCTTGCCCTTGCTTCTGGAGCTTCTAATGCTCAATCTTTGCAGAATATTGTAAGCAGATATTTAATTAATTGCTTTGTGGTTATTGTTTCATTACATTATCCTTTATTTTACTTCTTGCTGCAAAGCGGCATTCCTAATGCAATTCCTATGCTGGTTAACTGCATATCTCGTGCAGGTAATTCAGCTTCGGAAAGCATGTAGTCACCCATACCTTTTCGCAGGTATTGAGCCCGAACCATATCAGGAGGGTGAGCACAGTTCGAGGTAGTTGGACTACTGTTAGTTTCTGAGTTGTATTTTATGGATGCGATTCTAGGCGAAAATGAGTCTAACCATTTACAAATCATTCAAATATCAATATAATGATTGTGATATGTAAGCTGTTAAGCCGCAATAGACACATGTGCGTAGACAAAGACACTAGCATCCTTTGCATATGTTGTCTCTTCATTTATTTGCTTCCTTGGTTATATACTTTTCCTTGGAAGATGCTACTTTCTTTGGACGTTGTCGATTGCTTTCTTTCATTCTTTGTCTACTTCTACTCGACTACTAGTACTACTTGTGAAACATTTGCTTCTTAATAAATTGATGAATCGTGCCTTTGATTCTTTATGCTTGTTTGGTGTGACTACTAGAAGAGGGAGAGGAGGGGAAAAATCGGTCTACATTGAGGTCAAAACTTGAAGTACCAGTTCAGGTAATTTGATTCACATCAGCTTCTTATTACTTTTGATGTTATTTTGTCTCTTTTGAGTTCTTTGTGCTTGCTTATATGTGCACATTTTAACAAGCTCAATGGCGGTTCTGAATAGCTTTAGATTGATATATACTCTTAGAATCCACAGTTTCTGAAATTGTGAAATTTCGTAGTTTCCCCCCTTCCTCTGATTATGGGTTTACAAGCTTAAGTATCCATAGGCTTGATCCAAAGTCATAGCGGCACAATTTCAGGAATGAAGACGATATTCTGGAGCATCACCCATGCACATATACCAAGATCACAGGTTCTTACACAATTCAAAGATAAGTACGCCATGCAAGGCTTTTCCCTAATTGACATGT
Source organism: Orobanche coerulescens (assembly GCA_033398695.1). Classification (NCBI taxonomy): domain Eukaryota; kingdom Viridiplantae; phylum Streptophyta; class Magnoliopsida; order Lamiales; family Orobanchaceae; genus Orobanche; species Orobanche coerulescens. Next base: position 187,850,244 of record CM065801.1, read on the forward strand.
GCCGAAATTATGTAGGGTTTCACCTTCCACGCATGGTACCCCTCAACAAGTGCTTCCATCGACATCATCAACTTCTCCTGTACCACAGCCTTTTAAGGGAATGCGAGAAGAAGAGGTGCATTTTTCATTATATCTTCATATGCTTGTATGGTGCCATAACCTATTATCTTATCATTTTGAATTTTACAGGTCTGCAAAGCATCAGGTGTTCTAAAAAGTTTTAACTATTTAAGACATAATCAAGCATCAAGATCTTTTTCTAAAATTTTGAAAATAAAACTTTGGGATCTTATAAATACTCAAAAACCTCAATTTTTGTTTTATAATTATTCAGAAATAATGATGGTGATAAATTGATTTACCATTTTTGATTTCCTCTATTTTTCTTCCCAGTTCACTTGTTATGAAAAGGCAGAGGAAGTTGGAGAGTTTGCTTTTGTGCGATGTACTGATCTCGTTTGAAGTACTTAGCACATTACAAACTCTCATTCTAGCAATGCTGCAGAAGGAAAGACACTTTGTACTTCGATCAAGTGTTCCTCATTTTCTTGTTTTGATTTGTATTATTCGACCTTGAACTAATATTCGCATAGAAATCTCTTTTTTTTCCGTGATGTTATTGGTTAGGAATTAACTGTGTGGGTTAGAGGCGAATACTTGGGTTGGATGCGGATCGAATGTTCAATTGAAAACACTAATTGTTACATCAATTTTTCTTGGTGTTGGTAAATTAATTGTTACAATTTTGTTTTGCTTTGAAATCTATTGGTGAAGCAAATAGGAGAAAAAATAAAAAATTGTAGTAGGTGCAATAGGTGAATTTGGGGGTGCATATTTTTTTAGAAAAATAACTTTATACAACGTTTTACATAAACGTTGTGAATACTCAAAGACAACGTTTCATTAAACGTTGTCTAAGTGGAAATTTTTTTAGAAAAATAACAACGCGTTTTACATAAACGTTGTTACTACTCAAAGACAACGCTTTTTAAACGTTGTGGAACTTATTAACAACCTTTTAACGCGTTGTCAATAAACAAGGACAACGCGTTTAAAACGTTGTTGAAGTTAGTAACAACGTTTGCTAAACGTTGTTAAAGGTTTTTAACAAAAAACGGGATCGCTATTACAACAACGTATCCGCAACGTTTAGAGAACGTTGTCATAAAGATAGACCTAAGACAACGTCGGATAATACAACGTTTAAAGAAACGTTGTCAAAGGCTAATTACAACGTTTAAAAAACGTTGTTAAAGACCTTTTTTGTTGTAGTGAACATATCCCAATGCTATATCATAAATATATGCAATCTCATAATGCTTCATAACTCAATATTTTAGATAACTCGAAATACAAGTAGCATCAGCAACACATTTATATCAAATATATAATGTTCATGTGATACAGTTCTAAAATAATTTTCTACTTACTTGAGTCCAAAGCTTACTGTATTGCTAATCGTAAGTCAATTTCTACACTCTATCTCATTAAGATCTAACCAGGAAAAAAATATTAGTTATATTATAACATGACCTGATGTGGGTGATCTAACTACCACGTCGTCAAGAAACTGACACCTGGAACAATCCCCAAAAGCTGACCTGGATACTATTCGGCCTGGATATCCAGCATCCGCAGAATCAATGAACTTCAAATTAAGCAAGTCCTCCAGATAACTTGCAAGCCTCCATGATCGCCCCAATCCTAGGGAGACGTATATTATCCGACCTAGATAACTGGTCTAAGCAACGAAAGTACCGACCACTCAGGTCAGCTACATGGCGACCTGGCTACACATTCCAAGAATAAATTCGAAAATCGACGACTTCGATCAAAGAGACGACCAGTCCGAGCCGAAGAATACAAAGAGAACCCTACGTATCCAATCCGAGGAACAACGTGAGTCCCATCTGTACAAATTGGGCCAGTTATCGGGATAATAAATAAAGGTCCAATCAATGTCACTAACCTGCCTGTGTGTACAACAGTGAAGCAAGAAGTGACACGTGTCCGAGCAGGATTTTAGGAATTATCCTCAGCTCGGGTCATTAATAGGGATCCATAATCTTATGCCCAAACTAAGTACTGTAAAAGCAAAAAATCAAGAACTGATTTATAGCTCAGATCTGCAGTTTAATAAAAAAGTCATTTCTTGTCGCCATTTTCTTTTTACTGTAATTCAATCTTTTAGTGCAAATTTACACACTCATATGTAGAATATTCTTGCTTACGTGTATGAGTTAATTATCTACGTCATTAACAAGTGATTACGTGCATTTGTTGACCAACAGGCATCAACAAATTGGCACTAGAGAAAGAGCATAACCTTGTGGTCAAGTGTGAGAAAATAAAGAAAATACACTCAGTTTTTATATTTTTATTTTTAAAAATGTCTGATTCAGGAAACTGCCCTCTTTCAGTGAAAAATACGGCCACTCCGGCCGACAAGGCCCAATCCGAGCTCCCGACCATCGCGACCACTGCGGTACAAATTCTTTAAGATTCTAAATTCGTGCATGGGATGGCCTTCCTGATAGTCCAAGCCATCTAGTATGCCCAAACACCCCGACCTCACCACTACTCTGAGGTATATGGAGAAAGTAGGGACCCGACCCGGGACACCGACTATCTGTAACACCCCCAATCCTCTCAGGGATATTACACGCCGTAGATCATTTCCTCAAGGATCTACCAGGCTGGTAACAAAATCAAACATCTAAACATCGTCTTTAAGGCTAAAATGACCCAGTAGGCCGATTTGGTCTTTCAATTTATACATACAATTCAATCTCAAAACATGCCCACGCAGGGGTCAAAACAAAACACTCCCGTGAAACGGGAAAATACTGCAGTGGAAATAAACTACAACTAGGCCAACACAACATCGAACGGGTCCTCATGTGATTAGTATCGATCATCTTTCAGCATCCTTCATGCCAACCCTGTGTTATGCTCCCCAAAACCTGAATGTAATATAGACATCCACCCCCCAATTACTCGGGGGTTAGCAAAATTCTACTATTTTGCTAGTGCAAGTACAAAGTGCAAATACGAGTCATACAAATCATATTCCAAGAATAATAATAATCAGAAATCCTCAAAGATTCAAACATAATGAAAAATACTTCCTGAGGCAAGAGTTTGAGTAAAACTTTCCAAATTCGAAAGATCACAAATCACGAGAACAGTTTGTAAAATGTTTTAAAATGCCACAGGAGTTTTAATAGAAAACCATTTAGGATTATCGAATCCTTCTCTTTTCAAAAACCAAAAGGGGTCATAGTCATAAAGATTTACTCTCTCAAATAAAAACCAACAACAATTCATAGGGTTCATATCGCAAGAGTTTGGGTAAAACTTTCCAAAATTGAAAGATCACAATTCAAGGAAAACAATTTATAAAATGGTTTAAAATGCCATTGGGAGTTTTAACAGAAAATAATTTAGGATTATCGAATCCTTATCTTTCCAAAATCAACAGGGGTCACAACCCAAAGATTTGTTTTCTCAAATAAAAACCGACAATGATTCACAGGTTTCAAAACCCGCGTCACATGTCCTCGACGGACATAAAATCAACAAAACATAACCACCCAAGATACAAAATCTCGATAACACATCCAAGGTACTCGACCTGGCAAAACACATCCAAAATCATATACATAACACTGTAAATACATGTCACATCATCTCACGTTGGATCAATCACTTGTTGTCTCCTGACCACATGATCGCATGCCATGTGTCACCGTAGGTATTCTTAGGCGCTCACGGTTGGATCAATCACTTGTTGCATCCCGACCACATGATCACAAGCCATGTGTCACCGTAGTTTTTCTTAGGCTCTCACGGTTGGATCAATCGCTTGTTGCATCCTGACCACATGATCACATGTCATGTGTCACCGTAGACCCCGCCCATATCCACACATTCACACACATAATATAGTACACCAAGGATATCCAGACAATTCACCTAGAGGCAACAAACACTTAGCACGACACAAGCATTAAACCACAACGCACCGAAATGAGGTAATATATGTACATGTATTATCAAGCGCAATATCAACACCAAATATATCCATAGGATTCACGTAATCATTTACGAAACACACCAATCACAAAATACACACGGGTTTTGAAAGAGAGCCTTTAACGAGGCTAAACTGAATCTTTTGAAAGTTCATTTCAAACAGCCAAACAAACACACTGAGACGATCACCGATCCTCATATCCATAAAACAAGTAATGTATAAACAAGGTACTTGCCTCGAAATTGGCGCGCAAGTACTCCGTCGAACACTACTCGATCGGGAAACTTCAAAACCCTCGATGATATAGAAACTGAAGACAACAACGAACTGAAGGGTTCAATACGATCTCTTCGCAAGGAACTCAATCCTAACATCATATCATCAATAAATCAATGATCGTACGAGGAAGAATAATCGTAGAATGCCCGAAATCCCCTCTATGACATTCTACCGGACACCTTCAAGGCGTCGATTAGCAACTCAACAAAACAACGAATCCTTAGCAATCAAACCATGGAACAACAAGGAAATTGGTAGAATACAACTTAATTATCAATAATACAACACTAATATAAGTTAATTCGGATTAAATGGACGAAATCAAACAAAATCCCCAATTTCCCCAAAACTAGATTTGTAGGAAATCTACCCTTGATTCGGTCGATCGAAGGAGGTTATGGGATGAATAATCGACGTTAGAAACTCAAGAACTTTGTGGATTCATAGAATAACATCAAGCCTTCGTGTTTTCCAAGTCTTGGCCACGGAGGAGATGAAATGGGTGAGAAAATGAGTGAAGAAATAATCTGCCCAACCATATTAATACTGCCCAGCGATGCACGAGCAGACACGCACGAATGGCCGGTCGTGCGCCGGGTCGTGCGCGCCACTGCCAGGCGTCTGCCGAGATGCACGGGCACCGATCACGAGCACTCGCTCGTACGCGTGCGGTCAGGGCCGCACGAGCTCCGGATCGTGCGCCGCTCTCGTGCGCACCTGGCCGGTCCCTGCCACACTTGGGTTGGCCAGTGCCCAGCCGCCATGACTCGACGACTCATATTCCCGAAAAAATACGGAACGAACACGACGAATAGTATAACATTTAAAACACGAGTTAAGCACTAAACAAACACATGGTTCTGACAACACGAAGGTTGAAAGGATGATACGAAGGCAAACATCCCAAAACTTTAGAAAAATACGAAATGGCCCAAACGCACGAAACATCACGATACGACAACGGTTAATCAATCCAAAGCTCCCAACACGTATAACAACGTTAATGAACTTACGAGAACTCGAAACAACAGTTTCGAACGAGATTCGCAAGTATCGAACTCAAGTGCGGAAAGCTGCTAAGAAACACGGAACTCATCAATACGAAACCGAAATGAACTCGGATGACAAAAAGTGCAGAATTAATCATTCTCAGAATGTTGACACGGTCACAAGCGAGTCTCTAAGATGGACTTCCGCCAAAAAAAAAAATTACCGAAAATCGAAATTGCGGATATTACATTCTACCCTCCTTAAAAGAAGTTTCGTCCCGAAACTTAAAAATAAGTAGGGAGGAGCAATATCCCACCAGGAACTACTCAACGAGATACACAAGAACCGCGTAACTTACATCCATCGGCGAAACATTACAAGGAACGCAAGGAAACATACGGCATGAAATCACGCTCGATGACAAGCATCACAATGTCACAAGCAGAGACAAAAAAAAACCAACAAGTGTCCAGTATCACCAAACAGATAACACAATCAAGTCAATTATCCGAACAATCACAAAACAAAAGGTACCTATTACAATAAAACACGCACAGTCAAAAAATAGGAATTAAACGCACAACGATCCGCAAAGGTAACCACGAAGAACTCTGACCACGCCGAAATTCTCGAAAACCACACTAGGCATCTCCGTGCCCTTTCATAGCAGAGGCGCAAACTTGATCTCCAAACCTCTCAGCTACCGTCTCGCAATGCACGGCTCGGTGTCCCTAATGACCGTAATCGAAACAACTGACTAACGATAAACGACTTTCGTGGTACGAGATCGGGCAACAACAATCGAAAAACCATGATCGAACAACAACGATCGAAAAACAATGATCGAACAACAAGGATCGAACAACAATGATTGAAGAACAACGATCGAAAAACAACGATCGAATAACAACGGTCGAACAACAACGATCGAACAACAATTATCGAACAACAGCAATGATCGAACAACAACGACCAAACAATAACGATCGAATAACAATAGTCGAACAACAACTCCGAAGATCACACTTCAACTCAAGACATTAAAAGAGCTTGTAGAAACTAAAAGATGTTACTTTCGAACAAGGTTCACAAGAATCGAACCGAACTTGGAAAAGTCACAGCGATAACCAAATCGATCTAAAACAATATCACGACTCGTTCGAGCGATAAAAACCGAAATACAGAACAAGTTCACAAAGTATCAACGAACCCGAGCGAGTCGATGGAATTGAGAGAGAAAAAAAAATACAAATGTCAAAATAATACGGGTATTACATTCAACCTCTTTTAAAAGAAGTGTTGTCCTCGTGACTCGCAACAATGGAAGCAAGGTAACATAGAAACATCTTTCAAGGGCCTCTCAGAGCCGATCCTGATATATGTGTTGAAGTTCGTGCCCCGAAACACTCGATAACCAACTCACAAGACTGGATTCTGTGTCCCTCGAGTCCACACTTGTAACACGTTACTGGCGAGAAGGACAATTTGTACGTACATGTCCCAGCACATTACAATTGAAGCACCTCGGCATATCGAATATACAACTGCTAGGTATAATGGAACTTAACATCGCGAAACAACATACCGTAGATGCCAACTCAGCACAACATATCAACGTAAGGCGACAAATAGTAACACGACAAAATATCCACTCAGGGTAACTGCACGAATACAAAAACCACCACTGCAACAAACGGAACTTGCAGTCGTAAACGAATCACATACAGCAATTACCATCCTAAGGTAACCAATATACACAAAATCACAGCAACGACAAGACCCATTCGACGATTTCAACGGCCCGAACGATAACCAACACACAATTACAAAACATTATGAAACATTCATATATGCACACAATCATACAAACCCAAGTTTTAACAGCTCGCACAGGTGCGATAACACGCAAATCACCACGAAGCGACAAAAATTTAATACCAGCATCACACTTCTCACCGAGGGCTAACACCCTAACGACAAAGCTAACATCATACATACATTCCCTAACCGCAAACGGGAAATGATAAGTTTTAAAAACAAAACCACATTTTACAAAAAATTGGAAACACCAGTCGATCTTAAGTATCATATTTCGAAAAAAGTAATAAAAACATGAAACATCGTTATCGAGACTTTGAAAAACAATCTTGCATTTGATAAAAATGAGGACACATTTCTTTTAATTGAAACTTTCAGAAATATTCGACCTTCGGCTATAAGCAAATGCGTTTCTAAATTACTGAAAATATCTCCAAATATTTTGGTCCTCAAAGTGGAATAATTTTGAAACATACAGTGGCACTAGTAGGCACCATGAAAATATAATCCATTTTAAAAGTACACCTCGACGTTTATTCTCTAAGATACTTAAGACTTGAAAAATAAATCCACTAGGCCAGAATGCCCAAAACTCACATGTATCGACATTCGCTTATACATCTCATAGTACACGCATCAAATCGTTCAAAATCAAAACAAGACATGTCTTTTCCCGAAAAACAAACAGTCAAATATCACAATCGGAAACCGCCTAGGATCGGGGCGAAACCACTGATCCATTGGAGGCCTCTAAAGGCCCTCCCGAACTGGCCATAATTATAAATCACGCAAAGGCATCGCCTAGGACCGGGGCGAAACCACTGGTCCCATTCGAGGCCTCTAAGGACCCTCCCGAACTGGCTAGCGAACAAGCATGTGAATCCAGAGTGAAGTCACGGATTCCCCCGTGGCCTCGTCGGACCCTCCCGGAACACACATATTATACATTACCATTCCATATTAAGCACAAAGGATTCACAAGAATACTTGCAAAACGAGTAAATCATTTTGAAAATCATTAGCAGCGGACAAAATCATCACTAAAAAAAACATTGGCAGCGACACCACTCCTCATATAAACAAAATATGAGAGTTAAATAAACACATATCGAAACCAAAAATCTACATAAAGATTTCATCACTTAACAAATAATCATACAAGTAGCTCGTGTCACACGAGGCACAACACAAACAAGGGAGACTTACATCCACAGGTCGCACGAAGATGATGATCGCCCCACGATACTAATCACGACCAACAAACTCAGACGACATGTCGCGATACGATTCAGTCAGACAAAATCCGAAGAGACAAGACTGAACAAACACAACTTGACCTAACAACCTAGTTTTCCACAACCTAAGCTCTGATACCATTAATGTAACACCCTCAATCCTCTCGGGGATATTACACGTCGTAGACCCTTTCCTCAAGGATCTACTAGTCTGGTAACAAATTAAACATCTAAACATCGCATTTAAGGCTAAAATGACCCAATAGACCTATTTGGTCTTTCAATTTATACATAAAATTCAATCTCAAAACAAGCCCACGCAGGGGTCAAAACAAAACACTCCCGTGCAACGGGAAAATATTGCAGCAGAAATAAACTACAATTAAGCCAACACAACATCGAACGGGTCCTCATGTGATTAGTATCGATCATCTTTCATCATCCTTCATGCCAACTCTGTGTTATTCTCCCCAAAACCAGAATGCAATACAAACATCCACCCCCCGATTACTCGGGGGTTAGCAAAATTCCACTATTTTGCAAGTGCAAGTACAAAGTGCAAATACGAGTCATACAAATCATATTCCAAGAATAATAATAATCAAGAATCCTCAAAGATTCAAACATAACGAAAAATACTTCCCAAGGCAAGAGTTTGAGTAAAACTTTCTAAATTTAAAAGATCACAAATCACGAGAACAATTTGTAAAATGGTTTAAAATGCCCTCGGGAGTTTTAATAGAAAACCATTTAGGATTATCGAATCCTTCACTTTTCAAAATTCAAAAGGGGTCACACCCTCAAAGATTTACTTTCTCAAATAAAAACCAACAACAATTCACAGGGTTCATATCCCACGTCACTTGTCCTCGACGAACATAAAATCAACAAAACATAACCACCTAAGATATGAAATCTCGGTAACACATCCAAGGTACTCAACCTGGGAAAACACATCCAAAATCATATACATAACACCGTGAACACATGCCACGTCATCTCACGGTTGGATCAATCACTTGTTGTCTCCTGACCACATGATCGCATGCCATGTGACACCGTATGTATTCTTAGGTGCTCACGGTTGGATCAATCACTTGTTGCATCCCGACCACATGATCACAAGCCATGTGTCATCGTAGTTTTTCTTAGGCTCTCACGGTTGGATCATTCACTTGTTGCATCCTGACCACATGATCACATGTCATGTGTCACCGTAGACCCCACCCATGTCTACACATTCACACACATAACATAGTACACCAAGGATGTCCAAACAATTCATCCAGAGGCAATAAACACTTAGCTCGACACAAACGTCAAACTACAACACACCGAAATGAGGTAATATATGTACACGCATTATCAAGCGCAACATCAACACAAAACATATCTATAGGATTCACGTAATCATTTACGAAACACACCAATCACAAAATATACACGGATTTTGAAAGAGAGCCTTTAACGAGGCTAAACTGAATCTTTTGAAAGTTCATTTCAAACAACCAAACAAACATACCGAGACGATCACCGATCATCATATCCAAAAAATAAGAAATGTATGAACAAGGTACTTGCCTCGAAATCGGCACATATATACTCCGTCGAACACATCGACCGGAAAACTTCGAAACCCTCGATGATATAGAAAATGAAGACAACGACGAACGGAAGTGTTCACATGATCTATTCGCAAGGAATTTGACCCTAACATCATATCATCAATAAATCAACGATTATACGAGGAAGAATAATCGTAGAACGCCCGAAATCCCCTCTATGACATTCTACCGGACACCTTCAAGGCGTCGATTAGGAACTCAGCAAAACAACGAATCCTTAGCAATCAAACCATGGAACAACAAAGAAATTGGTAGAATACAACTTAATTATCAATAATCCAACACTAATATAGGTTAATTCGGATTAAACGGACGAAATCAAACAAAATCCCCAATTTCCTCAAAACTAGATTTGTAGGAAATCTAACCTTGATTCGGTCGATCGGAGGAGGTTATTAGATGAATAATCCACGTTAGAAACTCAAGAACTTCTTGGATTGATAGAATAACATCATAACTTCGTGTTCTCCAAGTCTCGGCGGCGGAGGAGATGAAATGGGTGAGAAAACGAGTGAAAAATAATATGCCCGACCATATTAATACTGCCCAGCGATGCATGAGCAGACACGCACGAAACGAACACAACGAATAGTATAACATTCAAAAAACGAGTTAAGCACTAAACAAACACATGGTTCTGAAGGTTGAAAGGACGATATGAAGGCAAACACCCCAAAACTTTGGGAAAATATGAAATGGCCCAAACGCACAAAACATCACAATACGACAAAGGATAATCAAACCAAAGCTCCCAACACATATAACAACGTTAATGAACTTACTTGAAACTCGAAACAACAGTTTCAAACGAGATTCACAAGAATCGAACTCAATGCGGAAAAGCCGTTAAGAAATACGGAACTCATCAAAATGACACCAAAACGAACTCGGATGATAAAAAGTGCAGAATTAATCATTCTTAGAATGACGACACAGTCACAAGCGAGTCACTAAGATGGACTTCAGCCAAAAAAAATTACCAAAAATCAAAATTGCGGATATTACAATATCAATCCTCACAGGCCCCTCTAAAACTCAGCGGCATAAACATAAACCAGTGACGAACAACTGCCCTATTACATTTATTATGAAGTCGGAGGCAAACAACCCTCACCCCAATCCACCCTCGTCACATCTTACCCTCTATCTTTGTTGATGAGTTGGGTGATAAACTGCCGAGGTTCAATACTTAATGGGCAGGTCACTCAATGCACATGAACGATGCCAGGGAAATTAATTTCCCACGAGGTTGTTCGGCCTAGCTGGAGGGAAGGTCGCGGAACGACACTGTTGCTACTGAGGATATGAAGTGTCCTTTATCCCTCTAAATTCTGGACGACCCGCTTCTTGAACTGATCGTCATCCCTTAGATCGGCCTGTACAATGGCGAGACTGATCTTGGGTCCGATATGAGCTAATTTCTTCCTAGATGGATCTCTGTGCAGCCCGACATGCCCGTTACTGCCAGGTATTTTCTATCACATTGGGCGAGCGCGCTTAGAGGTGGTACTTATCACTTCCTCCTAATTCAATCCAAAAATAGAGTCATCTTACTTCCTCCTTGCGGTCGCATTTTGTGCGATCCCAAGTAAACATCAACGCTAAATAATATCTTTCCTCAATTGTGTAGGGGCCCACGGAAAGCCTTTGCGGCTATGTTACCCGGCTGAGCAACCATGTCATTAAAATGGCTCCGTGCTCCGATGATGCGCTAATGATCTCCCTCTGCTATGGACTATTAAAAAATTCGTTATTCAAATGGTCGGTCGGCCAGAGTCGGCCTAAGTCATTCCAAGAATTCTTGGAGTGAGATCCCTCCAACATCTCGATCGAAGAGTCCATGGCGGTCATAGTTTTGGACATTCCTCAAGGGCAGTCCAGCAGACCAGGGGCTGCGAGTAGAGAAAATAGTCAGGTTCTAGCTTGGCCTCCACCAAGCTCTTCCAAGAAAGGAGGACCGAACTCATGGAGAATTATTACAAAAAATATTCTGTTAATGTTGCCGCCATCTTCGAACACAACAAGGATCTCAAAATTTTTCCGCCTCCGAGACTCATCATAAAGGACTCGTCGCAGCTGGACTAAAGGCATATATGCACCTATCATAATTCAATTAGGCATAAAATGGATGAATTCCATGACATTGTCAATGCTATCATCCGAGTTTGCAACTGCGGCAGTCAAAGACATTTTGCGCGAAATTTGCAAGAAGACAAATGAGGTGTAATTCGCCCCCTTCATTCTGCCCTATAGAAACCCAAAGGAAATCCTTACTCTCATCGGTGACAACAAAAAAATCGAGGAGAGGTCAAACAACAAGAGTAAGGCGACAATCATAGAGGCGACCACATCGTATCGGCGGGCTTAGGGGCGAGATACCCGATGTGTGCCCCTGGTTCAAAAGGATGAGCTAGAGAATGAGGACCTGATTTTCTTTAGCGAACACAACACTTAACAGGTCGCCCAACCGCACAATGACGTGCTCATTATCACACTTTCCATTCTAGGCATCCCGATCCATCGGGTTGTGGTCTACAATAGGGTGTCTGTGAGCTGCCTATATTTTAAAACATTCCAATGGATGCATATAGACAAATCGCATATCCGTCCTCATCCAGACCATATCTGGGGGGTTGGAGAAAAGCAGCACCACCTCGACCAATGGACTACATCGACTTGCCCTGTCAGTTCGGAGAACACAAGATATATGGACGATCATAATAACCTTCAAGATTATTGATTCCCCTAGCAAACACAACGCCCTTCTGGGCAGGTCGGCCCTACATCAACTAAGGGCATATGGGTCTGTTTATCATTATTGTTTGAAATTTCCTCAGTTGGGAGGCGAATATAAACTCACATGGGCGATCAAAAGGCAGCTCGAGAATGCAGCTCCAGCATCCGTATCTGAGAAATCAACATTGTAGTGAACATCATCGGCCCAGAATTGCTGGAATCAAATCTGATTAATCCAGAGGCTGACCTGGATCAGAAATTCGGGAAGGAACCGATGGATCGCGAACTGTCTAAACCAATCAAGCATAAGATCTGATGGTTGATCGGGGCTACAGACTTGGAAAAGAACCGATGGACCGAGAAAATGAAATGGACCTCAGAAAAGGAAAAGGGAAGAGAAAAAGGAATGCCGAGCTGGTTAAAGAGCTGGACTAAATCGCCATGGATGAAGCCGAGCCGACCAGGCATCTCCAGATAAAACACAACCTCACTGAGCCGATCCAGAGTAAATTAATCACTTTTCTAAAGTCCAACACTGATATCTTTGCATGGTTGCATGAAGACATGCTAGGAATCAGTTCGGCCCATGCCCGTCATCGCCATAATGTTTATCTAAACTACAACGTGGTGATCCAAAAAAAAAAAGTAAGGTGGGGCTCGAAAGACAAGTGGCCACAAAAGGAGAAGTGTCAAAGTTGCTTGACAGCAAATTTATCCGAAAAGAGAAGTACCCCAGATGGATGGTGAACCCCATATTAATCATAAAAGGCTTCGAATAATAGCGACAATGTATCGATTTTACCATATGAACAAGGCATATCCTAAAGAAAGTTATCCACTTCCACGCATCTATTATATGGTCGAAGCGATTGCCGCGCACGAGTTTGTGAGTTTTATAGACGCCTATTCAGGCTACAACTATCGGTCTCCATCCCAATGACGAGGAAAACATCTCTTTCTCCTTGTGGCTCTACTTTCTCATACAAAGATCTTACGGTCTTCAGAAATGTTTTAAACTTGGCTCTGATACCAAATCTATCACGTACCTCCAGATTGGGTTTCATATAACAAATTACTATAAATGATAACAAAACTGTTGGGAAAAAACCTCTTAGAGTTTTGATAAATGCTACATATATCCTGTCCATACAACATGTTCATACAAGCCTGTCCATATAGTCTGTCCATAAGCGCAAGATCATACAGCGATCCTAGAATCAAATCCTACAGATAAGACTTCAAATATACAGCAAGATGAGACATTGGCTAGAACAAATAATGTTGTAGGTGTTTTACTTAGGAAAAGTAAAACACAAAACCAAACAGTACTGAGAAGGAACTTTAAACTGTTGTGAAACATACTTTCTTTATTCATAAAGTATTCACGGTTCTAAAGTAGCATTTAATGCTGATAGGACAACATTTTATGCGGCCGAAGAGACTACAGACAGAAGAGCATTTAATGCGGGTCGAAGAGTATGTATGAAGCATTAAATGCGAATCACCTTTAATTCAAACATTCTGGAGCCGCTAATCAGAGCTGTCTCAATCTTACCAACCGGCCAACAACTACGTTTATAACGGATCTATTTCTAAGGTTATAAATAGCCTAAATAAGAGGATATTACTCAATACGGAAGAACACACGAACTGAATAACTCATTCTACTGAGAACTGAAAGCTGAACATCAAGCTTATAAGAGCATTATATTTCTTCAAGCATACAACGACATATGAAGTGAAGAAATATACAAGTCCTCAACAACGAACAACACATCTACAACAAAAGATTACCAAGCCTACAAATATTGTTCGACTCGTGATAACCCAATACTTAGTGTTGAGATACTGAGCCCTGTGTGGAATAGGTAAGGCTATTCTAACGTGTGTGAGACGAATAGTGTTTAGGACGAATCTTCAATTTGTGTGAGAAGAAGAAAGTCAAAGAAATCCAAATCAATCTGTGTGAATGGCCAAAACTGTTGTCGGCTGTATCAATCTGTGTGAGCGATACAGCGACGAGTTTAGTTAAAATTATATAGTTCCGTAGGCCATAATTTTAATAAACTACTTACTCCAGTGTGGAGGACCACTGGACGTAGAGGGGTTTACCTTGAACCACTTTAAGTCGTGTGTCTTTACTTACTATCTTTACTATTTTCTTACTGCCTGTGTGATTTTAGTATACTTTACCCTGAAGACCCTGTAAGCACCAAGCTAACAGGAGACCATTCAGTTGCTATATTTACAGCAACTTAGTTTCAGACTTTCGGTATGCAACTAAACTTTGAAAAAGGATACAGCTTATTAAACCCCCCTTCTAAGCTGTATATATTATATACTGTGACCAATAAGTTGTATCGGAGCAGTTGATTCTATAAAGAATAAGTCGATTTTTAACCTGAATCAGATCCACAAAATCACTAGCATTTGAAAAATTTTATTTTATATCTTTATCATTTATTCTACTTTTTCCATGGATACATATATGATCAACAAAGTTTCCATATTTTCTACTAATGAATTTGATGACTGGAGAATCAGGATGGAAGCCCATCTCGTAGCATTGCACGAAGAAATGATCTTTGTCATCCAACCAGCAGCAAGAATAAAAGGACAAACTCATGCAGAAATGCTTGAGAAGGAACAGAAACAGTGGACAGCTAATGATCTCAAGCATGCGAATCTTGATAATGTCGTCAAGAATGCGCTATCTGTCACTCTTGACAAAGGTACATTCTCCAAGGTAAAAAGCTACAAGACAGCCAAGGAAATCTGGGAGAAACTCAAGTTGATATGTGAGGGAACTGGGCTCTCAAAACAAAACAAGATTTCAAAACTAACATAGCAATTTTAACCCTTTGAAATGAAATATTCCGAAACATTTGAGGAAATCGACCTCAGATTTACCGACATTGTCGGTGAACTTGAAGCATCGGGTAAAGTGTACACCCAATGGGAGAAAAATCTATAAATCTTTAGATCAATCCATGTCCGATGGGATATTAAGACCACAACTATCCGTGTGTCTTGTAATTTAAATAATATATGTACTTTCGATCTCTTTCTTGACCTCAAAACTCTTGAGTACAATATTGACAGGAGAAAGAAGGCCAACGAGTCACCTGCTAAGACTACAACAATTACTTCTGTATCCAACAGGAGACACAGCTCTGCCCCCAGCCCATCCAAAGTCGTATCCAAGGCAGCTGACAGCGATGATGACATCTTGTCACAAGATGAAATGGCCTTGCTCATGCACAGATTCCGGAAATTCATTGAGAAATCCGGAAAGATCCCCTAGAGGTATAAACCGTTTAACAAGGTGAGTTCGGAATCACCATCTTCTGCAGATTCTAACATGTGCTTTAACTACAGGAAACCAGGACACTATGCAAATAGATGTCCTCATCCTAAAGTGCATAAGTTGAGGTGTAATATCCGCACTTTCTATTTTTAGTAATTTCTATTTTTAGTGTACTTTTATTTCGAACGACTCGCTTGTAACTGTTTTCGTATTCTGGAACTATTTGCTTATGCATTCATGGCCATCCGTACGAGTTCTGAGTTGTTTTTACGAGATTTTACTTATTGTGTAACTTTTCCGCATTTAGGCTCGATTCTCGTAAATCTCATTCTAAACTGACATTTCGTTACTTCTGCGAGTTCCTTTAATATTTTGGTGTTGAAAGTGTGATGGTAATAAGTTGTACTCTAGGAATAAGTATCGTCACAACTATCATTGGTTGAGGTAAAAATTTCTATCATAGGTAATAATTTTCTTACCAAAATAAGAAGCATTAACTGAGTTGTAATTGATTAAGTCGAGGACATTAACTTCTGATAGAGTAATTTTCAATGATCGGTAAATTTTATATATCTAGAGTGATATAAATTTTATATAATTATTGAATTTGTATTGGCGTATTATTGACATCTTGTAATAGTTGTTGGATCAATTAATGAGGATAGATATACGGGTTGAGATTCATTAAGTTAATGAGCATGTTATGTATTTATGCTAGTCTATTGGTAAATATCACAGTCTCTAAGAGACTACAAGAGTAATAGAGTCGTGTATGGAAGGTTTGTACTCAAAACCGTTGAATCTTAATTTTTGGGTCGGGACTTATTTTTAGGGGGAGAATATGTAATATCCCGAATTTTTATTCCAGAAAATATGTAAAATAATTCCATTATATATATAAAAAATTGTTATAGAATTATTATGTGCTTGCATTCAATTATAGTTTTTTGACATGCGTGTTGTTATTTGTTTGAAACGACTAAATTACGTATCTTTTATAAAGTTCTTCGTAGAATCCATGATAAAATCCGATGGTGCGCAATACTGTATTTTCGGCTAGGATTCTTCATCGAAGGTTGGTAAAAATATTCATCTGTGTGAACTTTGCATATCTTCACATCGCCAGAGTGACAATCTCTCGAATGAGGTGAAACTTTCTAAGTAGTGTTTGGATGCTTGTTGTGATCTTAGTTCTTTAGCTTGTGCAATAGCTCCATTGTTATCACAATGCAAATTTACTCAACAATGCTAGGAACCACCACTTCACCAATAAACTTCCTCATCCAAACAGCTTCTTTAGCTACTTCCGAAGCGGCTATTTACTCAGCTTTCATTATAGAATCAGCTGTGGTTGGTTGTTTGAACTCTTCCAGCTAACAGCACCACCATTCAAGCAAAATATATATCCAGACTGCGATTTTGAATCATCTTGGTCTGTCTCAAAACTGGCATCGACATAGCCATTGAGGACCAAATCCACTATCTTGACCACCATATACCAAGAACATATCTTTAGTCCTTCTCAAGTAGTTAAGTATGCTTTTGACTACGGTCCAGTGTGTAACACCCCCAAAACACTCGGGAATATTATAGCGCCGCAGACCCTCTCCATGAGGATCTACCAGGCTAAATACAAAAATGATACATCACATCACGTGCCGACATGGCTACATAAAGGACCATTAGACCGATTTGGTCTTTTATCACAACACACACATCATTACATACAAAACTCTTTCCCGAAACTCATGCCCACGCAGTGGTTGGAATACATTAATGCTCCCATATATCGGGACAATAACACATCGGAGAGATAACCAACAAGACTCTATCCAAAGTACTCTACGATTGGTCTTTATGTGATTAGTATCGTCGTCTTCCATCACCCTTCGTACTGATCCTGTGATTCGCTCCCCAGCAACCTGCAAGTACCTGGACGCAATACAGACATCCCCCCCGAATACTCGGGGGTTAGCAAAACTCCACTGTTTTGCTAGTGCAAGTATAAAATACGAATACAAGCCATACACAACATACTCCAAGAATATAATAATCATATACATGCTTCCCGAGGTAAATCATTTGATCAAGAAAGTTCAAATCATGAAATGAGGGAAATAAACCCAATATACTTCTTACAAAACATTTAACGATCTTGGGAGTTTTGAAAACATTTGGGATTAAGAATTCTCAAGTCTTTCAAAACTACTTAGGGACACGGCCCAAAGATCATTTTCCAAAATATAATTTTCGATAACAAAAACACGGGTCAACAACCCAAATCACAAAACACAGGGTCCAGGACCCAAATCACGAAACAAGGGGTCCAAGACCCAAATCACGAAACACGGGGTCCAAAACCTAACCATCTATATCAACGTATTCCCAAGGATTATTCGTGTCCCATGCTAACAATCCACGAACCTCAAATGCTCCCGCAGAACATACCCGAGTGAATAATCCAAAGGGAAATCATAACAAATCACAAGTCACCATGACAACAGTCACGCAACCATAAGTTATCCCGTCATTGCGCTAACAAGCCACGAACCTCAGAGTCCCCGCAAGATATACCCGTATTAAATAACCCCACAAGTTATCCCGGCATCGGGCTAGCAAGCCCTGATCTTCGGAGTCCCCAAAAGACATACCCGATTAGATAACCCTATGGTCACGCCCGACCCATACTAGCAAGTATGGATCCCGGAGATTCATCAATCATACCCGGAGGCACATCACTTACAACAATCACTCACAGCGACATTCCAATACCAATACCAACCAACACTACGGACCAAAACATCCTTACAAAGGAGAATAACTACTATCACACAACGTCATGTTCTTACCGAATAAGTACACGTAACAACACGTAATCCTCGGCAAATGATTACGGTCGATTATATTCACTAAATGTGATCATAACGTCTTTCAACATATGAAACTAACACACATATTCCAAAAACACATCTATTCACGAAGAATATGAGTTATCGTTGAAAGACAACATTTATCGAGAACATACCGATCCTTTTTAATGTTCATTAAACATTCGGATTTCGCATAAAATCATTTACCAACAATTATGCCTACGGAACATGAAACGTATGGGCAAGATACTTGCCTCGATACCACGGGCAACGGAACAACGAACCGACACGGCCGGGTAGCCCTCGAACTTCCAAAAACGACCAAGAACTCGACGACATCACGAATGCTACGAAAATAACATCACCATGAATCAATAACCCTAAACGGCATCCGAATCAACCCGAAAAACAACAAGAACCCGAGGGTTCTTCAAGGAATTTGGAAATCAAGTTCCGGGTGGTAAAAATCGATACAAAATCCGAAGATCATGGCCAAGACAACAAGAATAGTATAATCAATTCATCAACCATGGATTAAATCGAAGAATCATGAAGAAACCCCCCAAATCATACAACTAGGGTTCTAAGTAAGAAAATACCTCGATTCAACGAAGAACACGGATTGGATGATGATATAATTGACAAGAATCTTTCAAAACGCCTTGGAATTGATTAGAACCGACCAAGAACCCGAGTTCCCGACTCTCCCACCGCCAGCCGCCACAAAAACAAGGAGGTGAAAATTGAGGTCTGGCCGAAGCCCAGGCCTATATATGCCGACAGCATTATAGCCGTAACCGGCAGCTCATTACGGCCGTAACCTGGTCAACGCTTGTAGCGTACGTAATGGCCGAAGCCTTGCATACGCAACAATCACACCTTATGATCGTAATCGGCATAGTCTTACGGCCGTAACCGAGCACTCAGGGCCACTGAATGAAATCTGCCGAATCACTACCGCCCTAACCGGCCAGTGCTTAGCGGCCGTAACGAGACCTTACGGCCATAATCGAGTGTCTCCAGGCCAAGGTGTGCAGGAGTCTTACGACCGTAATCGGCCAGGCCTTACGGCTGTAACTCGACCCAACCAACACCCGACCATCCGACTCGATACTCGACGACGTCTCGATCATGCGAACGCATCGACTATGATCCAAAACAATAACGAACAGGCAACGAAACTCAACGTATTACCATACAATCATGCGCTTCCAAAGACACAACGACGACAGTCCGTTCGACCGAAGGAAAATTCAACGAAACTGGAATGAAGATCTCGGGTGTTACATTATGCCCCTCTTAAAAGAAATTTCGTCCTCGAACCTTAAAACATAGAATGGAAAACAAAAAACAAACTCAGATAACACACGCTATCCATTGCCGACAACCTGCAACGATTCACATGCAGCACGCAGCTGCTATCATTCATCAGAACGATAACAAAATACAACGAACAAAAATCTATATGGTTGGCCAACCCGAATAGTACATCAATCAAAACGCGAGCTAATCGCTGAACAAATATGAAATTTCACAGCCCAAGGTTTGGAAGATCGAAAACAAAATTAATTTCCCGAACTTAAGGGAAATTATGAAGTGACCCGAACGCTCAAGAAAATCACAGTACGAGATCAACAAAAACTAGACAATATACGATCAAACCACAACGATTGGGACAACAGTCGAATAATCATATTCGAATCACAATGAACAACAAAAATTCAAGTGATAATATGAGGTCTGGTAAAAACGACAAGATACCCCTCTACATAAGATTCACAGGAACAGAACCGAATTCGGAAAAGTCACAATGATAAACAGATCATTCCTAAACAATACCACAACTCATTCGAATAACAAAAAGTGAAGAATAGAACAAGTTCAGAAAATATCCACGAACATAAACGAGTTGATAGAGATGACAATACAGAAATTAAAAATCTGATCCACTTCGAACACAAGAAGTTTATCTCTGAAATTCAAAACAACAAAGCAAGGAAATAACATAACATGCAACTGATAGACCATGCCCCTCAGGGACTCCTCGGAGTCGATCCTAATATCAGTGCTCAAGTTCGTGACTCAGAAGGCTCGCTGCTCAACTCGCAAAACTAAACTCGGTGTCCCTCGAGTCCGCACCTGTAACATGTTACTGGCGGAGAAGGACAATGTGCACGAACATGTCCCACCACATTGCAGTTAGAACATCTCCTGGCTTTACCAGGAGTCAAAGTAGACGACTTGGAACTCTAAGTCCCATGCATCGAGCGATGTAGCTTCACAGCGGAAAGGCTACGATGTTGCAAACTAGAAACACCACCTCCCGTACTATCCACAAGGTCACCGGACTTTCTCTGCTTCTTCGACTCGGGCACACGCTCCGATGATAAAGAAGCTAGTTCACGGGCTAAGGCTCGATCTTGATAGTCCCTCAACGAAGTGCAAGTAAATCCCGACATATACAAGCGAATCTCCAGCTTCAACCATCTGTTAAAGTGAAGGATCCTCTCTTCCTCGGTTCTCACCCGATCTCACACATAACTGAGTTGTTTTTTATAGTCAATGATAGCCCACGACACCGATATATCTTGCAGTTCTGCCAAATAAAATTCACGAATCTTCTGTTCTCTAATCTATTTCGGACAGAACTCGGCTTCCATAAATGCCTGGAACTCCATCCACGTGACATCACGGTCACGAGGTTTAACAGCTTCCCACCAATTAGCGACATCTTTGTCAAGAAGATACTGAGCGATAGGTACCTTCCGCTCTTCAGGACAATCGACAACCTCGAATATCTTTCCCAACTGGAAAAGCCAACCATCCCAGCCCAACGCATCCGCAACACCAGCGAATCGAGGGGGATTCATACGAATTACCTCCCGAAGCCATTGATTTACACCGATGTTCTGAGTCGCGTCAGTGTTGTGTTGAACCGCCTGGGTCAAATGAGTCATCTGTGTTGCTATTTGTTGCAGTATAATAGCAACACCAATACTAATATAATTCCCGGAAACATTCTCTCGATTCCGCATTTGATCCCCGTGGTCATCGGCAAGACGGTTATGACCACGACCTCTGCCCCTCGGCATACTAATAAACAACAACATATCGCAACGAAAGATCATAACACATACCAAAGATATCCCACATCTCCGTCTTCAATCAAACACAATTAAATCACATACATTATGATTTAATCCAATCTAGAGCACAATATACAAACCATCATCCCGACAATTTACATTTACAATATCATTGCTATATGAATTATAAATGCAATGAAATCAAAATCATTCATTATTTCAAAACTATCTTCTGTACGGGTCCCGCGCCGGAACCCACCATGCTGAAAACCATTTTTAAAAACGTTCAAAAATGCCAAAAAGACCGATAACGGTAATACTTTCCAAATACTCACAAAAGTCATTTTCCAAATACCAATTACCATCATAAAATACCATTTGAAATTACAAGGCGAAGACGCCAAAACTCAATAGTTTCAAAATATACGTTAAGCCACCCCTTAAACGTACCGACAAAAGAGTTAGGAAAAAGGGTTAACGAAATAACCCAAGTTTACGAGATACCCAAAAGATCTTTTAAAATACACACAATTTAGTAAAAATACCGGAAAGACATTTTGAAATATACACACGCAGCGGATAAGAACACAGTTCAAAATACACATAATCACACACAACAATTATTATCATCGGATGACACACATAGAATACGGTCACATATGATCGGTCTAACGATCGCAAAAGTTAGACCTAACGGCCAAAATGTAGTTCCAAAGCTTCTGCCCAGACTAATTAGTGTGTGATCCAACAGAGACTTAGTGTGCGCTAGCCATGCCACGTTAGCGCGCGCCAACCCCACACTTGGCATGCTCTAAGTGTTCTAATCCAGCAACACGTTCATGAACATATACCAAAAGTTAAAGGTTATAAATAAACAACAACATACGAATCCATATGCCGACCGTTCACATCATTATGACATTGCACAAATAACCCTCAGAGGTTAAATAACATTACAAACTGAGTCTCCACTTCTCGGTCAAGAGAACTATCTCGACGAGAGCATACCGAACGACTCAGCATTCACACCACTACCTTAATCACAATTCTGAGCATTATAGCTAAAACAATAACATCCTCACTACATACTTTTTAACCGAAATTCATGAAAGCGAAAGTCACATCTCAAGTAAATTTTTGATAGACCTCATTTGGGTATTTAAAAATCAAATTTTGAAAATTGGCAATGCAAGATGAAAATAAAATATATGTAGTTTGAATTCTCAAAATTTTGGGCCTCGAGGTCATCATACGAAAATCAAACCTTTTTACTTCTTGAAGGATGTTTTACAATGAAAATTTATGTGACTCTCCAAAATATTTAAAGTTTCAAAATATCACATTGATAACCTTTTCTTGCGTAATCACGCTAAAACATTACTCTTGAAAAAAAAAATTATACAAGGATTCATATACACATATATACATATACATCGGTACATTTACAAAAATCAAACAAATATAGAGTACGTACTCACGACTCACATTTAAACTGTAACACCCCCAAGTTATTCAGGGTATATTATAGCACCGTGAACCCCATCGTGGGACCCACAAGGCTAATCATACGCGGAACTACGAAACTTTACCGAAAAGGTCCAAATACAATGAAATGAAAGACGATACAAGGGGTATTCAACCATGTTCAATGTATCCAAATACATCACAATACAAATTCCAGACCTCGGTAACACAGGCCGGAATATCAAGAAAGACTGAAAGCAAATAATACTCGAGTATTTAATAACTCTTCCAGTACAACAACACTGAATGGAGGAACACAAAACATAACTGGAGATAAAACACAGTATCACGCTTGCCCATCATCTTCGTGCCGAGCCGATACCTGCCTATCCGCTATCCTGGAACCAGAAATACATAAAAGGTATTTCCCCCATAAAGGGGTTAGCCGTCCAATAGCTAGTGTAAGTATATCAAGTATAAAACACAATATTCCTCGATAATAAGGTAATGGTAACCGTGGGTGATCGTGGACCGACTGACTAAGTCGGCATATTTTCTGGGCATCAAGGATACTTGGGGTCCAGAAAAAGTAGCTCGTATTTTTATCGCGCAGATAGTGAGACTTCACAGTACGTCGAAGACTATTATTTCGGATAGAGATGGCTGGTTGGTATCGCATTTCTGGAAGGCGGTACATAAGGCATTGGGGACACAGTTGCATTTGAGTACATCTTTCCACCCTCAGACCGACGGGCAGTCCGAGCGTACCATTCAAACGTTCGAGGATATGTTACACGCATGTGCGTTAGACTTGAGTAGTAACTGTGAGGAGCATCTGGCCTTTATAGAGTTTACGTATAATAATAGCTGGCATGCGTCGATTAAAATGGCATCGTATGAGGCGCTTTATGGCCGACGTTGCCGATCACCGATATGTTGGGATGAGCCGTCCGATCTAGTTGGCACCGAGCCAGATCTTGTGTTAGAGACGAGGGAGAAAGTTGAATTGGTTAGAGAGAGAATATTGGCGGCTCAGAGTCGACAAAAGTGTTATGTGGATGTTAGGCGTCGACCTTTGGAGTTTGAGGTGGGAGATCATGTTTTGTTGAGAGTGTCTCCGCCGAAGGGAGTTTTCCGTTTTGGGAAAAAGGGGAAGCTCAGCCCGAGGTATATTGGACCTTTCGAGATATTAGAGAGAGTTAGCGAATTGGCATACTGCTTGGCATTGCCTCCGTCGCTGAGTCATGTGCATAGTGTATTTCACGTCTCTCAGCTGAGAAAGTATGTTCCGGACCCGTCCCAGGTAATTGATTTCGGGGACGTGGAGATCGAGAAGGACGTTACGTTTGAGGAGAGGCCCATCAGGATTTTGGAGTGTCGAGACAAACAATTGAGGCACAAAATCATTCCTTTGGTTAAAGTGCAATGGTCGAAGCACGGAATAGAGGAATCAACATGGGAGTTGGAGGAGGATATGCATTCGAGGCACCTCAAGCTTTTTGATTCTTAAGTTTCGGGACGAAACTTCTTTTTAGAGGGGGAGAATGTAATATACGTACCTTTCCATTTTTAGCAGTTTCCATTTTTTGTGTATGCCTATTTTTATCGACTCGCTTGTAACCGTTTCGACATTTTGAATCTACTTTATTCTTGGAGTTTTTCCATTTGGACTAGTTTCGGAGATGTTTTCACATAATTCCATTCTATGTTATGTTTGCCGTATGTACGTTTGATTCTCGTAAAACTCGTTCGTTTTACATAAGTTCGTATGGTTGAGTTGTTCGTGTTGTGAGTTTCGGTTTGTCAATCCGACGTCGTATCGTGATTTTTGAATACTTGGGCCATTTTTGTAATTTTCTATAAGTTTAGGGAATTTCATCTTCTTTGTCGTATTTCGGATTCCCAGTTAATCGGAATTGTATATTCTTTTAACGCTTAGATTCGTCATCGAGAATACTTCGTAACCATATTTCTGGTCCGATAGCAGGTCCGAGTTTCGGAGTCGTCCGGGATAGTTCGGACAGCAGCTTCTTAGACTGCTGTCCAATAGGGTGTTACAGACGTAACACCCCATTCATTACGGCCGTAATGTTGGACTTGTTACGGCCGTAAGCTAGCTTCTGTTATGGCCGTAATAGCCCGCTGTTTTAAAACAGCGGGCAGAGGTCAGAAACCTCATTTCACATCTCTTCTTTTGTTTTCTTCTTTGGGCGACATCAGAGGGCGATTCCCACCATTCTCGATCTGTGTGTTCCTCGTTTTCCATCACCGTGGTGTTGTGGTAACATATTATCATCAACAAGATCACCCTACACCATCCGAATTCGAGGTAAATAGCTTAGAACCCTAACTTTGTCAATTTTGGGGGATTTTCCGGGTTTTGATTATTAACCTCGAATTGTTCAAATATGTTGTGATATTCCTTACCGATTGTTATTATTGGGTAATTCCCAATCCAATTTTGTCGAGTTTAATCCGTAAATTATCGATTCGGGGAGGTTTTGCTTAAACCCTCGCCCGTATCGATTGATCGTATTTTGTCATAGCTTGTAATCGGGGTTGTGGGCGCATTCTATTCTATTATTGTTGTCCGTTAGGAATGAGTTATGTTAATCCTTGGTTTAGGGACGGTCGTTTTCCCTCTGGATCATTGATAGTCGTTATTCTTTCCCGTTTCGTTAAGGATGTCTCAAAGGCAAGTATTTTACATTTGTTTACATGTTCTATTAGTTGAATTATGACTTTTCTTGGTTGTTGTGGATAGATATGTGTATGTTCACCTAGGGATGGTTCGACGGGGCCTCTAGGGATACGTATTGCCGTGTGTGTGCGTATAACGAACTACGGTTAACCACCCAGGGATGTCCGACGGGGCTCTGCGGGGTACGGTGGCCGTGAGTCTCGTACCAACGGTTAACATTGAATTGTTTTGTTGGAGAAATGTATTTTGTGCGTGTGCACCGTGAATATTCCGGAATATAAATGATTTCTAAAATGATTTTTGGCACATATTTTCATGTGATTAGAATTTTAGTTCAAATGGATTGTACTTGTACTAGCAGTTGTCGCTAACCCCTTAAATGGGGGAAATACTTTTGTATTTCAGGTACAAGTCATGGAAGCAAACGAGCATGCGAGCCGTACGAGGATGATGGGCAGACGTGATTTTGTTCAGTTGTTGTCTATTGGTGTCTTGTTTTGGGATTTCTTTATTATGTCATTTGCTTAAGTACTTGAGTACTTCTTTCTTGAATTTATTAATGTTGTGTACCCGTTTTGGGAAGTGGATTTGATGTCAACTTGTATTGTCAAATTTCAGTCTTTGGATTTAAATGTCGTGGATTGCGAAATTGTCGTTTTGTTGATGATGTATGTCTTTCTCGAATGTCATTTTGGTACGTTAGCCTGGTGGATTCCACAGTGTGGGATCCACGACGCTGTAATATGCCCTGATCGTCTTGGGGGTGTTACAAGTATGTCGAGCCGAGCTTACTAGAGTCGAGCATTGACCGAGTTTTGACCGAGTCGATCTCGACTAGCTCGCGAATTGTCTCGTCTCATTTACACTCCTAGACTACTTTTAACCCTAGTATATTCTCCTTTTATCTTCTCGATCGCACAGCAGCCGACCGCCACTCGCCAAATTTGACCTTACACTTCCTCTCCCTCACTGTTGCTGCTTTACACAATCGCCAGCTCGTCATAGTCACTGCTTTATACTCGCACACAGTCGATCTTTCCTCCCCAGTCTCCTTCACGGTTGCCCTTTGTCTCCCTCGCAGATTCGCAGTTCCACGCTTCCGACTAGCCGCTGTCCAGCTCCCTTTTAAGCGAGTATGTTATGGTTTGTTGGTGTCTATTTCATTCCTTTAGGGCTATTACAGTGCTCATGTAAAGGACATAGATGGAGTGCAGCTTGGTGAATGGTGATTCCTTTTTGTCCATATTTTTTATTTCTTTTTTAAATTAGTACAAAATTTCAGAGAATGTAGTAATTGTGATTAGCTTCAGATTACTCTCATTTTAATTTCCTTTTAATCTCCATTCTCTAGTAGCAGCCTATCTGCCGTAGATGGGGGTTTAGGTTCAGATTATGTGTTAACTGTGATTAGCTTCAAATTATTCTCTTTTTAATTTCCTTTTAATCTCCAGTAGCAGCATTTTTGTCAAGACAATTTATCATGACATTTTAACTTTTGTTAATTGCATTCTATTGGTTAAGACATTTTATTATGTTGTTTCTGGTTCCTTTTCCCCAATTTTTTGCATCTGTTCTACTTCGTTCCATTTCCCCTTATCTTTGCAGTAATCATGGATTTTGAAAGTCAAGTAGTTCGTGATGAGGCTAATGATTATGTCTTTGGTGATGATGAGCTAGAAATATTGGACTTCTGTACTCCCATGATACTACTGAGACTTCTGAGCAGCATCCATCAAAAAAGCGTAGAACAAACATTTCTAAGGTATGGGAAAGTTTTGATAAGCCGGTTAATGGTAGAACGAAATGCAAGTTTTGCGACACAACTATGCTTGGGTAAGGGTAATCTTAAATCCCAAATATAAAAATGTGGGTAGTATGATGTTGGACATTGAAGGAAAATCCAGGTCTAGGAAGAATGGTCGAAATCATGTGCTGAGCTCGTCTAAGGCAATTATTGCACATGACCTTCCACTCTCTTTGGTTGAATACATATGAATACGAGTTATTGAAGTACTTGAATTCTGATGTGAAAAATATTAGCAGGTTAACGACCAAATCTAATTTATGTGAGATGTATCGTGTTGAAAAGGAAAAGTTAAAGTCTGTTCTATGTGCTAGTCCTAGTAGAATATGCATGACCTCTGCTTCGTGGACAGCTATTACTAGTGAGGGATATATTTGCGTGATAGTGCACTTTGTTGATTCTAATTGGAAATTGAATAGTTAAATTATCTCTTTTTGTAAAATGGAGCCTCCACATTATGGGTTTGATTTGGCAATTAAGGTGCATGACTGTTTAAAAGAATGAGTATTGATAAAAAGATATTTTCTCTTACTTTGGATAATGCTTCGTCTAATGATTCTATGCAAAATATTTTGAAGGAGAAGCTTTCATTACAAAATAGTCTTTTATGTGAAGGTCAATTATTTCATGTGAGATTTTGTGCTCATATCCGGAACCATATGGTTCAAGATGGCCAGAAAGTGGCTATGAAGCTTTAAACAAAATAAGAAGCAGTATCAAGTATGTTAAGGCATCAGTGGGGAGGAAGATAAATTTTTTGAGTGTGTTAGTCAAGTAGAGGTTATTGACACTAAAGAAGGTTTGCACTTAGATGTAACTAGTAGATGGAATTCTACTTTTGCTAGGCTTGAAAGTGCAATTAAAAACAAGCATTGAATTGAATGATATGAACTACAAATTTGCTCCCACAGGTAAAGAATGGAACGCCTAAGACCTCTCCTCCCATCTATCCCAAATTGTCACATCCCAAGACCGCTCCGCCATACCATGATATTGTCCTCTCTGGGCACTCTCTTTTGAGGTGGCCCTCACGGTTTTCTTTCTGAGAGCCTGCGAATAGCTTCCCAAGAGGTCACCCATCCTGAGACAAATCTCACTCAAGCACGCTTAACTTTGCAGTTTCCATCTCCCCTAATCCAGTGGACTCCCAAAAGGCCTCATGCTATTTAGAGACGGGTATGCACATATAAGGCATTTTGCTCCCTCTCCGCTAGCCGATGTAGGATATCACAATCCACCACTCCTCAAGAGGCCCGACGTCCTCATCGACACACTTGCACCAGCCGGCAGAGTGGCTCCAATACCAAATTATCACTTCCCAAGACCATTCCGTCATAGCATGATATTGTCCTCTCTAGGCACTCTCCTATGAGCTGGCCCTTACGGTTTTCTTTCTGGGAGCCTGCGAGCAGCTTCCCAGGAGGTCACCCATCCTAAGACAAGTTTCACTCGAGCACACTTAAATTCGGATTTCCCATCTCCCCTAAGCCAATGGTCTCCTAAATGGCCTCATGCTATTCGGAGACGGGCATGCACATATAAGGCACTTTCCCCCTATCCGCTAGCCGATATGGGGAGGGAAAATGTGTCAACTCTTGCATCCTTTTTATGTGATTGCAAACTTATTTTCTGGGACATGTTATCCAACTTCCAACTTGTATTTCATGCAAAATGGAAAATAGAGTGTCTTTTGAAACAAAATGTGAAGAGTGAAGATGAAGATACTAAGGGCACCTCTTTGAAAATGAAAGAAAAAATTGACAAGTATTATAGTGACTACAGCATGGTTCTTGCATTTGGGGCTGTACTTGATCCTTGGGCAAAGTTGGGAATGATAAAATATTGTTCTACCTGACTTGATCCACATACTTTCCAAGATAAGATTGATATTATTAGAAGAAACTTGCAAATGTTTTTTGGTGAATATATGAAGTGGATATCATCTGCTTAACCAAGTGAAAGTAGCTCATGGTACTTTATAAATTTATCATCGTTCGGTACGCCTTTAGTAGTGCAAAAGGATAAGAACCAATTGTTGATTTTAACTTGTATGATATAAGTATTTATTTTATTTTAAATGTTTTACTCATTTTAATATTGTAAATTTAGTTGTTCCATTAAATTGTGTTTTTTTGGGTTTTCAAAACTGGCAGAGCACAACATCAAATAGCCAAAATGAGAAGTCTGCATTGGATTAATATTTAAATGAGCTGCCGCTTGAGTTCAAGAATTTTCCAAATTTGGATGTTTTGTCATTTTGGAAAGATAATAAGGAGCGATGGCCTACATTATCATTTGTGGCATGTGATATTTGAAGTATTCTGATCAAAACCATGGCACCTGAATCGGCATGTAGCGTAGGGGGTCGTGTTCTCACTAAGCATAGGAGTCAGTAACTTAGTAATCATGTACAAGCTATTCTTTGTCCCCGTAGTTGGTTGCAAGGTTTTCTTGAAGGTAATACCTTTATAGTTTGATTCATTACTGATTTTCTAAGTAATACTTACTGCCACTTTTTTATTTTTCTTTATCTATAGAGAAAACTTTACTGTCACTTTTTTTCATCAATAATACATATTTAATGAAGGAATTCCTTACTGTCACTTTTTTTTCCGATGAAGAATGTGAAGATGTTCCTTTCTTGGTATCTTGTCGCGTTTTGCGTTTGAACTGTACTTACCGGTTACTTTTTCAGAATACCTGCTGGTAGAGGACGCGGATGCGGTGGCAGACACTGTAGGGGACGTGGTGAATCCGGTGGGGCGGCCATGTCCGATAACTCGGGAACTGATTCGGCGATTCCTTCCTTGTCGAACAGTGTTCCACCCAGTTCTGGAGGCCAGCAGGATTAGTCTACTAGCTCCGGTAATGCTCATGAGAATATCGGAGTGGCAAATATTTTGCAGCAAGTAGCAAACCAGATGACGCTACTGACTCAGGCCGTCTTGGTCGGCCAAGCTAAAGCTAACCCGGTTCTGCCTACTGGAACCAGCAATGATAAGCTACTTCAGGACATGATTCGTATGCATCCTCCGCAGTTTGATGGTGCTTACAATCCTTCTAGTTGGGAGAGTTGGTTATTTGAGATAGAGAAAGTGTCCAAGGCTGCTAATTGCTCTGAGGAGAGGAAGGTACCCATCGCTCAGTACTTCCTTGCCAAAGAGGCGGCAACCTGGTGGCAAGCGGTGAAACTGCGTGACCGGGCAGCCACATGGGCAGAGTTCCGAGAACTGATGGAGGACGAATTTTGTCCGTGGCCAGTTAAAGAGGGGAGAATCCGAGCCTTCTTTGAGGCTAATCCCCAGTATGTTCCGATTTCGCAGGCAATCAAGGACTACAATCAACAACTTTATTATGTGAGAAACCAGGTCCGAGATGAGCTAGACAAGATCCGCCACTTTGATATGCGGATGAAGCTGAGGGTTCATCACTACATGTCTGGTCTCGGATGTACAGCTCTGAATGATTATCAGAACAAGGCACTGGCTTTAAGATGTCATTTTATGCAACAGAGACTGCAACCGAGGGAAAGAAATGGAAGACCCCCGGTCAGTTTTCGGGAGGTAAGCCTGGCGGGCATCAGAAGGCTCAGTCTGGTTCGTGAGTCTTCGGGAGTGAGTCCCCATCATTTGGGCGAGGAAACGGTTCTAAGTTTGCTCCTACTGGTCCCGTTCGTGGTCCTACTGCTTTAACTGTGGTTGTCCCAGCCACATGATGAGTGAGTGTGACAGGCCTCCGATTCAGTGTCTTGCTGGCGGTCGAATGGGACATCATGCTAAGTATTGTATGGACGCAGTTCGGGCACCAGTTACTCAGATATCAGCTCCAGTTATGGGAGAACCGAGCGTGGATCAGGCACCAGCAGTTTCTCAGCCACAACAGAGTTTTGGTAGAGGCCAAGGACGTGGGCAACATTTTAGAGGGGGAGCTTCTAGTGCGGGGTCTGTTCCGCCCCATGTGTATGAGATGAGATGAGCTGGAGATCCCGACGCGATGGTGGCTACAGGTACCGTTCACATTCTTGACCATCATGTTTCCATGTATTCGATTCTGGTGCTACACATTTTTTTCATATCTATGGATTGTGTGCGTCGTCCGCATGTTGATTGCCTAGTTGCGTGTGAACCATTTGTTGTTAAACTGCCTAGTGGGGATAGCATCGCGGGGGATCGTGAGATTAGAGATTTTCCGGTGAGTATCGCAGGGAGGGATTGGCCTTCTAATCTGATTGCGGTAGATATTAAAGACGAGGATCTGATTCTTGGTGAGGATTGGCTGGACCGTCATGGGGCGATCATGAATTATAGAACGAGAACCATTTCGATGTTAGCCTCTGACGGTACCGAGCATTCTTTTATGGGGTGTAAGCGGAGTAGCCAGAGATTCCTCATCAGTGCTTTGAAAGCGGTGAGGCTTCTTCGAGGAGGTTGCACGGGTTATTGGTGTTATGCTTTGAGATCAGAAGAAGGGGGAGTCGAGCTATCGTCTATTCCAGTAGTGTGTGAGTATCCTGACGTCTTTCCAGACGAGTTGTCGGGTTTGTCGCCAGACCGAGAGGTTGAGTTTACTGTGGATTTAGAGCCGAGTGCAGCACAGATTTATAAGACACCATACCGTATGGTGCCTGCCGAGATGCTTGAGTTGAAGAAACAGTTGGGAGAGTTGCTGGACATGGGGTATATTCGATCAAGCGCTTCGCCTTGGGGCGCACCGGTCCTATTTGTAAAGAAGAAGGATGGGTCACTTCGTCTGTGTATCGACTATCGAGAGTTGAACAAGGTGACTATCAAAAATAAGTATCCGCTCCCGAGGATTGATGACTTGTTTAACCAACTGCAGGGGGCAACCATGTTTTCGAAGATTGATTTGAGATCAGGGTATTATCAGCTCCGAGTGAAGGATTCCAACATTCCGAAGACGGCCTTTCGGACGAGATACAGTCATTACGAGTTTGTGGTTATGCCGTTGGGGCTAACGAACGCACTAGCCGTGTTCATGCTGCTTATGAACAAAGTCTTTATCGAATACCTCGATAAGTGTGTAGTTGTCTTTATTGACGATATCCTGATTTACTCGAGGAGCGAGGAGGAGCATGAATGTCATTTGCATATTGTGTTGGGAATCTTGAGAACTCAGCATCTTTTTGCGAAGTTCTCACAATGTTAGTTTTGGTTGCGAGAGGTTATGTTTCTCGGTCATATGATCTCGGCTGAGGGTGTTCGTGTGGACCCACATAAGATAGAGGCAGTACTGGCGCCCAAAAACATGAAGGAGGTCTGTAGTTTTCTAGGGGTTCTCTAGGCTAGCTTGACCGCTCACTGAGTTGTTGCAAAAGTCAGAAAAGTTTGTGTGGACCGATGAGAGACATAAGAGTTTCGAGGAGTTGAAGAAGCGGTTGACGACCGCCCCCATTTTGGCTTTACCTAGTGGTAATGAGGGTTTCTCAGTTTTTAGTGATGCTTCGGGCCAAGGGCTCGGATGTGTACTCATGCAGCATGGGAAGACAATTGCCTATGCTTCTCGTTAGTTGAAACCGTATGAGTTGAATTACCTACCCACGAT
Source organism: Orobanche coerulescens (assembly GCA_033398695.1). Lineage (NCBI taxonomy): Eukaryota > Viridiplantae > Streptophyta > Magnoliopsida > Lamiales > Orobanchaceae > Orobanche > Orobanche coerulescens. Next base: position 187,883,757 of record CM065801.1, read on the forward strand.
CTTGAGTTGACCGCGGTTGTGTTTGCATTGAAGATCTGGCGTCATTACTTGTATGGCTCATCGTGTAAGATTTTCACCGATCACAAGAGCCTGAAGTACATTTTCACACAGAAAGAGCTAAACATGAGACAACGGAGATGGTTGGAGTTGATTAAGGATTACGACCTCGAGATCCTTTACCACCCGGGCAAGGCAAATATGGTAGCAGATGCCTTGAGCCGGAAATCGGTATCGCTCCGGGCGCTTGAGTTACTTACGGCCCAGCCAGGACTTCAGCGAGAGTTGATGAGGTTGAGCGTTGAGATTGTACTACCATAGAGTTCCAGGCAGTTGCGTACTCTTGAGATTTCTTAGTCTCTAGTCGACGACATTGAATCGGGACAATTGGAAGACCCGATATTTATTCAACTTCGAAAGAATGTAGGGAAGGGGAAAACCCCAGGATTCGTGATACATGAGGATGGTGTGTTGAGATTCTGAGGTCGGCTGTGTGTTCCGAACGACTTGGAATTGAGGCAGAGTATTATGCGGGAGGCTCATTCGTCACCTTACTCAGTCCATCCGGGCTCGAGTAAAATGTATAAAGATTTGAGGAACAATTTCTGGTGGAATGACATGAAGAATGAAGTAGTTGAGTTTGTGGATAAGTGTTTGACTTGTCAACAAGTCATGATCGAGCATCAGCCACCAGCCGGATTGTTGAAACTACTTCCCATCCCGAAATAGAAGTGGGAAGATATCTCGATGAATTTTGTCATGAATTTTCCGAGGACGAAGACTGGAATGAATATGGTGTGGGTGATCGTGGACTGACTGACTAAGTCGGCATATTTTCTGGGCATCAAGGATACTTGGGGTCCAGAAAAATTAGCTCGTATTTTTATCGCGCAGATAGTGAGACTTCACGGTACGCCGAAGACTATTATTTCGGATAGAGATGGCTGGTTGGTATCGCATTTCTGGTAGGCGGTACATAAGGTATTGGGGACACAGTTGTGTTTGAGTATATCTTTCCACCCTCAGATCGACGGGCAGTCCGAGCGTACCATTCAGACATTCGAGGATATGTTACGCGCATGTGCGTTAGACTGGAGTAGTGACTCGGAGGAGCATCTGGCCTTGATCGTGTTTACGTATAATAATAGCTGGCAAGCGTCGATTAAGATGGCACCGTATGAGGCGCTTTATGACTGACGTTGCCGATCACCGATATGTTGGGATGAGCCGTCCGATCTAGTTGGCACCGAGTCGGATCTTGTGTTAGAGATGAGGGAGAAAGTTAAATTGGTTAGAGAGAGAATGTTGGCAGGCCAGAGTCGACAAAAGTCTTATGCGGATGTTAGGCGTCGACCTTTGGAGTTTGAGGTGGGAGATCATGTTTTGTTGAGAGTGTCTCCGCCGAAGGGAGTTTTCCGTTTTGGGAAAAAGGGGAAGCTCAGCCCGAGGAATGTTGGACCTTTCGAGATATTAAAGAGAGTTGGCGAATTGGCGTACTGCTTGGCACTGCCTCCGTCGTTGAGTCATGTGCACAGTGTATTTCACGTCTCTCAGCTGATAAAGTATGTTCCGGACCTATCCCAGGTTATTGATTTCGGGGACGTGGAGATCGAGAAGGACGTTACGTTTGAGGAGAGGCCCATCAGGATTTTGGAGCGTCGAGACAAACAATTGAGGCACAAAATCATTCCTTTAGTTAAATTGCAATGCTCGAAGCACGGAGTAGAGGAAGCAACGTGGGTGTTCGAGGAGGATATGCGTTCGAGGCACCTCGAGCTTTTTGATTCTTAAGTTTCGGGACGAAACTTCTTTTTAGAGGGGGAGAATGTAATATCCGTACCTCCCCATTTTTAGCAGTTTCCATTTTTTGTGTATGTCTATTTTTATCGACTCGCTTGTAACCGTTTCGACATTTTGAATCTACTTTATTCTTGAAGTTTTTCCGTTTGGATGAGTTTCGGAGATGTTTTCACATAATTCTATTCTATGTTATGTTTGCCGTATGTACGTATGATTCTCGTAAAATTCGTTCGTTTTCGTTGTTTATTTATTTACATAAGTTCGTATAGTTGAGTTGATCGTGTTGTGAGTTTCGGTTTGTCAATCCGACGTCGTACGTGATTTTTGAACACTTGGGCCATTTTTGTAATTTCCTATAAGTTTAGGGAATTTCACCTTCTTTGTCGTATTTTAGGTTCCCCGGTAATCGGAATTGTATATTCTTTTAACGCTTAGATTCGTCATCAAGAATACTTCGTAACCATATTTCTGGTCCGATAGCAGGTCCGAGTTTCGTAGTCGTCCGGGATAGTTAGGACAGCAGCTTCTTAGACTGCTGTCCAGTAGGGTGTTACAGACGTAACACCCCATTCATTACAGCCGTAATGTTGGACTTGTTACGACCGTAAGCTAGCTTCTGTTATGGCCATAACAGCCCGCTGTTTTAAAACAGCAGGCAGAGGTCAGAAACCTCATTTCACATCTCTTCTTTTGTTTTCTTCTTCAGGCAACATCAGAGGGTGATTCCCACCATTCTCGATCTGTGTGTTCTTCGTTTTTCATCACTGTGGTGTTGTGGTAACATATTATCATCATCAAGATCACCCTACACCATCCAAATCCGAGGTAAATAGCTTAGAACCCTAACTTTGTCAATTTTGGGGGATTTTCCGGGTTTTGATTATTAACCAAGAATTGTTCAAATATGTTATGATATTCCTTACCGATTATTATTATTGGGTAATTCCCAATCCAATTTTGTCGAGTTTAATCCGTGAATTGTCGATTCGGGGAGGTTTTGCGTAAACTCTCGCCCGTATCGATTGATCGTATTTTGTCATAGCTTGTAATTGGGGCTGTGGGCGCATTCCATTCGATTATTGTTGTCTCTTAGGACTGAGTTATGTTAATCCTTCATTTAGGGACTGTCGTTTTCCCTCCGGATCATTCGTAGTCGTTGTTCTTTCCCGTTTAGTCAAGGATGTCTCAAAGGCAAGTACTTTACATTTGTTTACATGTTCTATTATTTGAATTATAGCTTTTCGTGGTTGTTGTGGATGGATATGTAGATGTTCACCTAGGGATGGTTCGACGGGGCCTCTAGGGATACGTATTGCCATGTGTGTGCATATCACGAACTATAGTTAACCACCCAGGGATGTCTGATGGGGCTCTGTGGGGTACGGTGGCCGTGAGTCTCGTACCAACGGTTAACTTTGGATTATTTTGTTGGAGAAATGTATTTTGTGCTTGTGCACCGTGAATATTCCGGAATATAAATGATTTCTAAAATGATTTTTGGCGCATATTTTCATTTGATTAGAATTGTAGTTCAAATGTATTGTACTTGCACTAGTAGTTGTCGCTAACCCCTTAAATGGGGGAAATACTTTTGTATTTCAGGTACATGACACGGAAGCAAACGAGCATGCGAGCCGTACGAGGATGATGGGCAGGCGTGATTCTGTTTAGTGGTTGTCTATTAGTGTCTTGTTTTGGGATTTCTTTATTATGTCATTTGCTTAAGTACTCGAGTACTTCTTTCTTGAATTTATTAATGTTGTGTACCCGTTTTGGGAAGTGGATTTGATGTCAAATTGTATTGTCAAATTTCAGTCTTTGGATTTAAATGTCTTGGATTGCGAAATTGTCATTTTGTTGATGATGTATGTCTTTTTCGAATGTCATTTTGGTACGTTAGCTGGTAGATTCCACAGTGTGGGGTCCCCGGCGCTGTAATATGCCCTGATCGTCTTGGGGGTTTTACAAGTATGTCGAGCCGAGCTTACTCGAGTCGAGCGTTGACCGATTTTTGACCGAGTCGATCTCGAGTATCTCGCGAGTTGTCTCGCCTCATTTACACTCCTAGACTACTTTTAACCCTAGTATATTCTCCTCTTATCTTCTTGATCGCACAGCAGCCGACTGCCACTCACCAAATTTGACCTTACACTTCCTCTCCCTCACTGTTGCTGCTTCACACAATCGCCAGCTCGTCATAGTCGCTGCTTTATACTCGCATGCAGTCGCTCTTTCCTCTCCAGTCTCCTTCACGGTTGCCATTTGTCTCCCTCGCAGATTCGCAGTCGCACGCTTCCGACTCGCCGCTATCCAGCTCCCTTTTAAGCGAGTATGTTATGGTTTGTTGGTGTCTATTTCATTCCTTTAGGGCTATTACAGTGCTCATGTAAAGGACATAGATGGAGTGTAGCTTGGTGAATGGTGATTCCTTTTTGTCCATATTTTTTATTTCTTTTTTAAATTAGTACAAAATTTCAGAGAATGTAGTAATTGTGATTAGCTTCAGATTACTCTCATTTTAATTTCCTTTTAATCTCCATTCTATAGTAGCAGCCTATCTGCCGTAGATGGGGGTTTAGGTTCAGATTATGCGTTAATTGTGAATAGCTTCACATTATTCTCTTTTTAATTTCCTTTTAATCTCCAGTAGCAGCATTTTTGTCAAGACAATTTATTATGACATTTTAACTTTTGTTAATTGCATTCTATTGGTTAAGAAATTTTATTATGTTGTTTCTGGTTCCTTTTCCCCTTTCTTTGCATCTGTTCTACTTCGTTCCATTTCCCCAGTAAACATGGATTTTGAAAGTCAAGTAGTTCGTGATGAGGCTAATGATTATGTCTTTGGTGATGATGAGCTAGAAATATTGGACTTCTGTACTCCCATGATACTACTGAGACTTCTGAGCAGCATCCATCAAAAAAGCGTAGAACAAACATTTCTAAAGTATGGGAAAGTTTTGATAAGCCAGTTAATGGTAGAACGAAATGCAAGTTTTGCGACACAACTATGCTTAGGTAAGGGTAATCTTAAATCCCAAATATAAAAATATGGGTAGTATGATATTGGACATTGAAGGAAAATCCAGGTCTAAGAAGAATGGTCGAAATCATGTGCTGAGCTCGTCTAAGGCAATTATTGCACATGACCTTCCACTCTCTTTGGTTGAATACATATGAATACGAGTTATTGAAGTACTTGAATTCTGATGTGAAAAATATTAGCAGATTAACGACCAAATCTAATTTACATGAGGTGTATCGTGTTGAAAAGGAAAAGTTAAAGTCTGTTCTATGTGCTAGTCCTAGTAGAATATGCATGACCTCTGCTTGGTGGACAATTATTACTGGTGAGAGATATATTTGCGTGATAGTGCACTTTGTTGATTCTAATTGGAAATTGAATAGTTAAATTATCTCTTTTTGTAAAATGGAGCCTCCACATTATATGTTTGATTTGGCAATTAAGGTGCATGACTATTTAAAAGAATGAGTATTGACAAAAAGATATTTTCTCTTACTTTGGATAATGCTTCATCTAATGATTCTATGCAAAATATTGTGAAGGAGAAGCTTTCATTGCAAAATAGTTTTTTATGTGAAGGTCAATTATTTCATGTGAGATTTTGTGCTCATATCCTGAACCATATGGTTCAAGATGGCCAGAAAGTGGCTATGAAGCTTTAAACAAAATAAGAAGCAGTATCAAGTATGTTAAGGCATCAGTGGGGAGGAAGATAAGTTTTTTGAGTGTGTTAGTCAAGTAGAGGTTATTGACACTAAAGAAGGTTTGCGCTTAGATGTAACTACTAGATGGAATTCTACTTTTGCTAGGCTTGAAAGTGCAATTAAAAACAAGCGTTGAATTGAATGATAGGAACTACAAATTTGCACCCACAGGTAAAGAGTGGAACCCCTAAGACCTCTCCTCCCATCTATCCCGAATTGTCACATCCCAAGACCGCTCCGCCATACCATGATATTGTCCTCTCTGGGCACTCTCTTATGAGCTGGCCTTCACGGTTTTCTTTCTGGGAGCCTGCGAGCAGCTTCCCAAGAGGTCAACCATCTTGAGACAAATCTCGCTCGAGCACGCTTAACTTCGGAGTTTACATCTCCCCTAAGCCAGTGGACTCCCAAAAGGCCTCATGCTATTTGGAGACGAGTATGCACATATAAGGCATATTGCTCCCTCTCCGCTAGTCAATGTAGGATATCACAATCCACCCCTCCTCAAGGGGCCCGACGTCCTCGTCGGCACACTTGCACTAGCCGGCAGAGTGGCTCCAATACCAAATTATCACTTCCCAAGACCGTTCCGTCATAGCATGATATTGTCCGCTCTAGGCACTCTCCTCTGAGCTGGCCCTTACGGTTTTCTTTCTGGGAGCCTGCGAGCAGCTTCCCAGGAGGTCACCCATCCCAATACAAGTCTCACTCGAGAACGCTTAAATTCGGAGTTCCCATCTCCCCTAAGGCAGTGGGCTTCTAAAAGGCCTCATGCTATTCGGAGACGGGCATGCACATATAAGTCACTTTCCCCCTATCCGCTAGCCGATGTGGGGAGGGAAAATTTGTCAGCTTTTGCGTCCTTTTTATGTGATTGCAAACTTATTTTCTAGGACATGTTATCCAACTTCCAACTTATATTTCATGCAAAATGGAAAATAGAGTGTCCTTTGAAACAAAATGTAAGAGTGAGGTGTCAATTCATCAATTCAAGACTAGTATTCTGGAATAACTAAATCTCATAGCATCACAACAATGCATACATGATCAGCCATGGAGCCGCACTAAAGGCTACAGAACCCTCAGGGGACCCGTCGACCCGCCCTAGAGTGGTTAACCCAAATTATCTGTGGAATCACACCAAAGGCTACGAAACCCTCAGGGGACCTGTCGGCCCGCCCCAGAGTGGATATAAATAAATATTCCATTCATATATCTTATTTTCAAAGCCGAGACAGTACAATCATAAATATATACTTGCCTTTGAGATATCGAGAAATTGAACGGAAAAGAGTATGGGTTCAGTAGGTCTAAGAACGCGCTTCTGGAACCTAAACGATTCATAAGGGATATGATAATCAATAATCCATACTCATAATTCACGAAGAAACTTGCGAAACCCGTTTACGATTCACAAAAATATAAGGGTAAACAACTAGAGTTTGGAAAATTATCCAAACCCTTACAAGTCCGAACACAGCACAAACTAATCCGTAAAATCGTAGGAAAATCATGTATACGGGATAAACATCATAATCTCAAGTTTCTCAAGCTTCAAAATGGATAAATCGGATAAATGGGAATCGGCTTCAACAACCCCGTTGGTCGTTGATGTTCGATCTTGACTTGTTGACACGTCAAGCACCATAGTACAAACTCCACGACATCCTTCTTCAAGTTGTTCCACCAAAAATTTCGTTTCAAGTCCTTATACATCTTACTCGTTCCAGGGTAGATTGAGTAAGGAGTAGCATGGGCTTCTCTGAGAATTCTCTGCCTCAACTCTTGATCATTCGGAACACAAAGCCTGCCCTGAAATCTCAGTATACTATCCTCTTGAACCATAAAGCCAGGAGCTTTTTCTTTAATTACATCTTCCTTCAGTTGAGAGATCATCCGGTCACTCCACTATTTCCCTTTAATGTTGTCAACCAAAGACGAAGTAATTTCGAGAGTACACAATTGTCCTTGTACCTGCTGAAGCCAAACTTCTATCCCTTGCCCGATTAAATATTGACGAATCTTCGTCTGAGATGTAAGAACCTCGAGCATTTGAAGATATGCCGATTTGCGGCTCAAGGCATCCGCGATGACATTGGCTTTTCCGGGGTGGTAAAGAATTTCCAAATCGTAATCCTTTATCAACTCTAACCAACGTCTCTATCTCATATTCAGCTCTTTCTGACTTAAAATATACTTTAGACTCTTGTGATCGGTATAAATCCGACACGGAGAACCATACAAGTAATGCCGCCAAATCTTGAGTGCGAAGACAATCGCGGCCAACTCCAAATCGTGAGTAGGATAATTCATCTCATACGGCTTTAATTGCCGTGACGTAAAAGCTATCGTCTTATCATGCTGCATAAGCACACATCCAAGACCTTGACCCGAAGCGTCACTATAAACCGCAAAGCCCTCACTACCATGTGGTAAAGCTAAAATCGGCGTTGAAGTCAAGCATCTCTTCAGCTCATCGAAACTCTGTTGTCTCTCCGTCATCCAAACAAACTTTTCCGTTTTCTGGAGTAATTTTGTAAGCGGCCGAGCGAGTTTCGAGAACCCTTCGACAAACCGATGGTAATACCCAGCAAGGCCCAAAAAGATACGAACTTTCTTAACATTTTTAGGAGTTGCCCAATCTAGCACTGCCTCAACCTTCTGCGGGTCTACACGAACCCCTTCGGCAGAAATCACATGGCCGAGAAACATAACTTCTTCCAACCAGAACTCACATTTTGAGAATTTTGCATAGAGGTGCTTGATTCTCAAAATATCTAGTACCATACGCAAGTATCGGGCATGTTCTTCTTTATCTCGAGAATAGATCAAAATGTCGTCAATAAAGACGACCACACACCTATCGAGATACTCGATGAAAATCTTATTCATTAACTGAATGAATACCGCCGGTGCATTAGTCAACCCAAAAGGCATAACTACAAATTCGTAATGCCCATATCTCGTCCGAAATGCCGTTTTCGGAACGTCGGACTCTCTCACCCTGAGTTGATAATACCCCGATCTTAAATCAATTTTCGAAAAACTGCAGCCCCCAGTAACTGATCAAATAAATCGTCTATATGAGGCAAAGGGTACTTGTTCTTGATGGTTACTTTGTTCAGCTCACGGTAGACGATGCACAAACGTAGTGAACCATACTTCTTTCTCACAAAAAGAACTGGCGCGCCCCAAGGCGAAGCGCTCGGTCTGATGTACCCTCTTTCTAGAAGTTCTCCCAACTGATTCTTTAATTCTTGCATCTCGGAAGGTGCCATACGATAAGGTGCCTTAGAAATCGGAGCCGCATCTGGCTCTAAGTCCACAGAAAATTCTATCTCACGATCTGGCGGTAATCCCGGGAGATCGTCCGGAAAAATATCGGGATACTCATTAACAACCGGAATTGAAGAGAAATCGATTTCGTTCCCTTCCGTTTTCAAGGCATAACACTAATAGCCCGTATAACCTTTATTCAAAAGTTTTACGGTCTTCATGGCGCTGATAAGTAACTTGGATTGGCCCGACTTACGTCCCAAAAATGAGTACTCGGATCCATCTTTAGTCATCATGGTGATAACCTTAGTACGGTAATTCATAACCGCTTGGTGACTATCAAGCCATTCCTCGCCGAGGATCACGTCCTCGCCGAGGGTCACGTCCTCGCCTACCATATCAACTACAATCAGATTTGATAACCATTACATAATGGATATAATCACCGGAAAATCTTTAATCTCCCGGTTTCCCACAATTATATCCCAGCTAGGTAGTTTCACAATGAAGGGATTGCAAGTAGTCATACAATTTATATTCAAATGGCGTACACACTCCAAGGAAATAAAAGAATGCGTAGCACCCGTATCAAAAAGCACACGGACTGAATGAGATAAAATATTAATGGTACCTGAAGCCACCGCTGCATCGGTTCGTCTGGTCGATGCATCTCGTAGACCCGAGGTTGTACTGAACCGACGCTAGAGTTTCTCCCTCCAGCATTCTGAACCCGTCCCCGGCCCCTGGCGTAACTCTACTGAGATTAACCAAAAGATTGCCGTTGATTAACGCCTTGGTTAAGTGGTGCTGGGGCAGATGCCCGAGTGTCCAAAGTCTGATTTGGTTCGGAACAATAAGCCGCTCTATGTCCCATCTGTCCGCAAGTGTGACACATCAACGGAGGAAAATTGCAATCCAAATTAACGTGGCTTGGATGGCCACAATTATAGCAAGTTACCGTGCGATGTGCGGTGCCCGGGGCAGAATGGAAACCCCTCTTTCCTTTAGCAGAACGCGACGAATGTCCGGTAGAACGGTTAGTCGTCTCTGACCTCTGGAAGTTGCCACTCTTAGAGCCATAGAAATTTCCTGCAACCTTATGCTTCTTCGATTCTTTCGTGGTATCGTTGTCGGGGCTTAACATATCATGGGCTAAAGCTCTGTCCTGATATTCCTTCAGTGTGGTGCAAGCAAATCCTGTAATGTACTGCCATAAGTCCATATTCATCCGTATATCAAAATAACGGATCTTATCACGCTCGTTTCTCACTTGATCCTTCACGTGGATCAATTGTTGGTTGTATTCTATAATTACTTGCGGGACAGGAATATTCTGCAGTTTAGCCTCGAAAAAGGCTCGGATTCGGCCCTCTCGCACCGTCCAAGGACAAAACTCGGCCTCCAAAAGCTCTTTAAATTCATCCCACGTGGCAACACGTTCCTGTGGCTTGATGACTTTCCACCAGGTAGCGGCCTCCTTAGTGAGGAAATACTGGGCAATCGGTACTTTCCTCACTTCGGGGCAATCAACCGCCTCAAAAAATTTCTCCAACTCCGCTAGCCAATCTTCCCAACCTAACGGGTCTGTGGCACCGCCAAACTGTGGAGGGTGCATACGGATTACATTCTGAATCAAGGCATCTGCGTTCGGATTCGGATTATTCAGCTGAATGGTTTGGGCTAAAATGGTCATCTGGTTGGCTAATTGTTGAAGTACATTCGCAATTCCAGCGTTCGTGCTGTTCCCCTGGCCAGTCGATTGTCGTGCTGACTTTCGGTGTCCGGATGCACCGAGTTCGATAAACTGGGGTTGGTCGACCCCGCAACAGAACTGAGGGAAATGGCCGCGCCGCGTCCTCGTCCACGGCCACGGCCCCTACCAGCTGACATACTGAAGAACACACAAGGCACGAAAGAACAATTCAATCACGCGTCATCAGAGTGATCGATTCTCGAAAATACCAAAAAATAGAAGTAAAACGAATAAGGAAATATCAGAAGAGTAAGAGGTCTTACAAGTACCGGTCGCATTGTGATGATGGCAGAGTAGTGATACTGTGGACAAAAGACAACTCAATCGACCCAAAAGACCGACAGCCTAGGTATCCATAGACCTAAGCTCTGATACCATATTCTGTAACACCTCCAAGTTATTCAGGGTATATTATAGCGCCGTGAACCCCATCGTGGGACCCACAAGGCTAATCATACGCGGGACTATGAAACTTGACTGAGAAGGTCCAAATACAATGAAATGAAAGACGATACAAGGGGTATTCAACCATGTCCAATGTATCCAAATACATCACAGTACAAATTCAAGACCTCGGCAACACAGGCCGGAATATCAAGAAAGACTGAAAGCAAATAATACTCGAGTATTTAATAACCATTCCAGTACAACAACACTGAATGGAGGAACACAAAATATAACTGGAGATAAAACACAGTATCACGCTTGTCCATCATCTTCGTGCCGACCCGATACCTGCCTATCCGCTCTCCTGGAACCTAAAATACATAAAAGGTATTTCCAACATAAAGGGGTTAGCCGTCGAATAGCTAGTGCAAGTATATCAAGTATGCAACACAATACTCCTCGACAATAAAGTAATGGTAACCGTCAATTCATCAATTCAAGACTAGTATTCCGAAATAACTAAATCTCATAGCATCATAACAATGCATACATGATCAACCGTGGAGCCGCACCAAAGGCTACGGAACCCTCAGGGGACCCATCGACCGGCCCCATAGTGGTTAACCTAAATTATCCATGGAATCGCACCAAAGGCTACGAAACCCTCAGGGGACCTGTTGGCCTGCCCCAGAGTGGATATAAATAAACATGCCATTCATATATCTTATTTTCAAAGTCGAGATCGTATAATCATAAATATATACTTGCCTTTGAGACATCGAGAAATTGAACGGAAAAGAGTATGGGTTCGGTAGGTCCAAGAACGCGCTTCCGGCACCTAAATGATTCGTAAGGGATATGATAATCAATAATCCATACTCATAATTCACGAAGAAACTCCCGAAACCCGTTTACGATTCACGAAAATACAAGGGTAAACAACTAGAGTTTGGAAAATTACCCAAACCCTTACAAGTCCAAACACGGCACAAACCAATCTGTAAAATCGTAGGAAAAGCATGTATACGGGATAGATACATCATAATCTCAAGGTTCTCAAGCTTCAAAATGGATAAATTGGACGAATCTAGGAAAAACCCCAAAATTCCCAAAAACTTGGGTTCTAAGGATTTTTACCTTGATTTGGACGATAGAATGGATTAGATGTTGTTAAATCCTTGTTCTCCAACCAAAGGTGTTCATCACTGAAGAAAGATCACTTCCAAATGCCCAAAATCGCCTCTCCCCAGCTTCTCCCGTCGAAAATGAGTGAAGAGAATGAAAAATGAAGAAATGGAAGTCAACTGTCCAATATATACTCGCCCAGTCTAGCACACGCTACGCCTCGATTATTAGCGTGTGTTAGCGAGGTCACCGGGTAATCCAGTGGCTTCTGCCGGCCCCGTTAGCGTGTGCTCATCGCCTTATCTTAGCGTGTGCTAACCAAAAATGGTGTCCAGAAATTGGAGTCCAGAACCTACTGTCCTCTGCCCTGCTCGAGTCTTAGCGTGCTCTACCGCTATGGATTAGCGTGCGCTATACGAAGACTAGAGTACGCTACCAGAAAACATGACAACCTCACTGCCTCCGTCAACCAGCCCGTTAGCGTGCGCTACGGACGGATATTAGCGCGCGCTACTGACCACGAATAGCGTGCGTTAACGAACTTCAAGCGCGCGTTAACTGCCGGTCCAGAAAGCAGTATGAGTTACTGGTTCCGACCTGACTGGTCCCTTAGTGCGCGCTACGGCTCAAAGCTAGCGTGCGCTACTCAAGCAGAATTAGGTGCGTTAGTCTAGGCCTAGCGTGCGCTAATTCTCTGACCCAGAACACTTCCGCAAGGTCTAAACAACACGATTGTGATCCAAATAAGATACGAAACTCTATAACAATATCGACAACATCACCAAGAGTTTACAGAGCGATGAAATAAGAAAAACGGAAATGTCAAACAGTCAATTAAAGTACGGGTATTACATAAACTCCACATCATAAAACAAAAATCATACAAGCTTGTGTAACACGAGACACAACAAAGTAGGGAGAATTACATCTACAGATCGCACGAAGATGATGGCTGCACCTCGATACTAATCACAACCGACATCTCAGACGATGCGTCGCGACACTACTCAGTCAGACAAAATCTGACAAAACAAGACAAGACGAGACCCGACAACACACAACTCAACCCGACAGCCTAAGTTTCCTCAACCTAAGCTCTGATACCATATTCCGTAACACCCCCAAAACACTCGGGAATATTACAGTGCCGTAGACCCTCTCCATTAGGATCTACCAGGATAAATACATAAACAATACATCACATCACGTGCCGACATGGCTACATAAAGGACCATTAGACCGATTTGGTCTTTTATCACAACACACACATCATTACATACAAAACTCTTTCCCGGAACTCATGCCCACGCAGGGGATGGAATACATTAATGCTCCTATATATCGGGACATTAAAAAATTTTAGAGATAAACAACAAGACTCTATTCAAAGTAATCTACGATTGGTCTTTATGTGATTAGTATTGTCGTCTTCCATCACCCTTTGTGCCGATCCTGTGATTCGCTCCCCAGGAACCTGCAAGTACCTGGACGCAATACAGACATCCACCCTCTGAATACTCGGGGGTTAGCAAAACCCCACTGTTTTGCTAGTGTAAGTATAAAATACGAGTACAAGCCATACACAACATACTCCAAGAATATAATAATCATAAACATGCTTCCCGAGGTAAATCATTTGATCAAGACAGTTCAAATCATGAAATGAGGGAAATAAACCTAATATACTTCTTACAAAACATTTAACGATCTCGGGAGTTTTGAAAACATTTGGGATTAAGAATTATCAAGTCTTTCCAAACTACTTAGAGACACGACCCAAAGATCATTTTCCAAAATATAATTTTCGATAACAAAAACACGGGTCAACAACCCAAATCACAAAATACGGGGTCCATGACCCAAATCATGAAACACGGGGTCCAAGACCCAAATTACAAAACACGGGGTCCAAAACCCAACCATCCATATCAATGTATTCCCAAGGATTATTCATGTCCCGTGCTAACAAGCCACGAACCTCAGATGCTCCCGCAGAACATACCCGAGTGAATAACCCAAAGGGAAATTATAACAAATCACATGTCACCATGACAACAGTCACGCAACCATAAGTTATACCAGCATCGCGCTAACAAGCCACGAACCTCAGAGTCCCCGCAAGACATACCCGTATTGGATAACCCCACAAGTTATCCGGGCATCGGGCTAACAATCCCTGAACCTCGGAGTCCCCGCAAGACATACCCGATTATATAAACCTATGCCCGACCCATACTAGCAAGTATGGATCCTGGAGATTCATCAATCTTACCCGGAGGCACATCACTTACAACAATCACTCACAGCGACAAACCAATACTAATACCAACCAACACTAAGGACCAAAACGTCCTTACAAAGGAGAATAACTGCTATCACACAACGTCATGTTCTTACCGAACAAGTACACATAACAACACTTAATCCTCGGAAAATGATTACGGTCTATTATATTCACTAAATGTGATCATAACGTCTTTCAACATACGAAACTAACACACATATTCCAAAAACACATCTATTCACGAAGCATACGAGTTGTCGTTGAAAGACAACATTTATCGAGAACATACCGATCCTTTTTAACATTCAATAAACATTCGGATTTCACATAAAATCATTTACCAACAATTATGCCTACGAAACATGAAACGTATGGGCAAGATACTTGCCTCGATACCACGGGCAATGGAACAACAAACGGACACGGCCGGGTAGTCCTCGAACTTCCAAAAATGACCAAGAACTCGGCAACCTCACGAACGCTATGAAAATAACATCACCATGAATCAATACTGCTAAACGACATCCGAATCAACCTGAAAAACAACAAGAGCCCGAGGGTTCTTCAAGGAATTCGGAAAACCAAGTTCCGGGTGGTAAAAATCAATACAAAATCCGAAGATCATGGCCAAGACAATAAGAATACCATAATCAATTCATCAACCACGGATTAAATTGAAGAATCACGAAGAAACCCCCAAAAATCATACAACTAGGGTTCGAAGTAAGAAATACCTCGATTCGACGAAAAACACGGATTGGGTGATGATATAATTGACAAGAATCTTCCAAGGTGTGCAGGAGTCTTATGGCGGTAATCGGCCAGGCCTTACGGCCGTAACTCAACCCAGCCAACACCCGACCATCCGACTCGATACTCGATGACGTCTCGATCACGCGAATGCACCGACTATGATCCAAAACAATAACGAACAGGCTACAAAACTTAATGTACCACTATACAAGCATGCGATTTCAAAGACGCAACGACGACAGTCCGTTCGACCAAAGAAAAATTCAATGAAACCGGAATGAAGATCTCGGGTGTTACACAGTGAGCCTCACCAGGGTCAGATTGGTATCTGCTGGTCGCATTCAATGCAAATGATACATCCAGTCTAGTTCATATCATGGCATACATGATACATTCTATAGCTGAATCATAAGGTATCAAGCTCATTCTATCTCTCTCTTCCTTCCAACAAGGACTTTGAGTTTTACTGAGCTTTATGACATGTGACATAGGTAAGAACCATTTCTTACTATTAAGCATACTGAACCGTTTCAGTACCTTGTTAACATATGTACTTTGACTTAGGGCAAGAAGCCTTTTAGATCTATCTCTATAAATCCTTATACCCAGTATATAGGCAGCTTCCCCTACGTCCTTCATTGTAAAGCATTTACTTAGCCAAAGCTTAACACTTTGCAAAGTAGGGATGTCATTTCCAATGATTAAGATATCATCCACATAAAGTACTAGAAAAATAAATGCGCTCCCACTAATCTTATTGTATACACAAGGTTCGTCTTGATTTCTAATGAAACCAAACTCTGTGATTTTTTCATCAAAACTAAGATTCCAACTCCGGGATGCCTGCTTCAAACCATAAATGGCTCTTAGAAGCTTACATACTTTATTTGGATTTTTAGGATAGACAAAACCTTCGGGCTGTATCATATACACATCCTCATCTAACTTCCCATTAATAAAAGCGGTTTTGACATCCATTTGTCATATCTCATAGTCATAATGTGCTGCTATGGCAAGTGTAATTCTAATTGATTTCATCATTACGACTGGCGAAAAGGTTTCATCATTGTTAATACCATGAGTCTGTCTATATCCTTTGCCATGAGTCGTGATTTGTATGTTTGTACAATGTCATCCATGTCCTTTTTCTTTGTAAATATCCATTTGCAACCAATTACTTTGGAACCTTCAGGGAGATCAATCAAAGTCTATACTTGATTATCATGCATAGATTGCATTTCGGATTTCATCCCTTCAAGCCAACTTTTGCATTCAATGCTAGTAGTTGCTTCATTGTAGGTTGTGGGCTCATCTAGATCCATGAGTTCCACATTGTTGTCATATGTGATGAGAAATCCATACCTCTCAGGTTCACGATGATTACGTATAGACCTACGTGGAGCTGGTATAGAAGAAGTGGTCTCAACATCTCTGTGTGATTTTAAATCAGTTTTATCTAAAGGTTCAGTATCTATTTGTGGTTCTCTCATCTCATGAAGAGTTATTTTACTCCCACTATTTTTCTCGAAAATAAATTCCTTCTCAAGGAATACCCCAGATCGAGCAACAAACACTTTGTTCTCTGATGGGATGTAAAATTAATATCCTTTAGTTTCCTTAAGATAACCCACAAAAAGACATTTATCCGATTTTGGTGATAATTTATCAGTGATAAGCCGCTTCACAACCCCAAATCTTAAGGAAAGACAAAACAGGTTGTTTCCTTGTCCATATCTCATATGGTGTGATCTGAACTGATTTATATGGTACTCAATTTAAAATGAACGTAGCAGTCTCTAAGGCGTAACCCCAAAAAGAAATTGGAAGATCAGCTTGACCCATCATCGATCTAACCATGTCTAACAAGGTTTGATTTCTCCATTCTGACACACCATTCCATTGAGGTGTTCCAGGTGGAGTCAGTTGCGAAATAATTACACAATCTTTGAGATGATTGTCAAATTTATGGCTCAAATATTCACCACCATGATCTGATCGTAGTGCTTTAATAGTTTTGCCTAACTGATTTTGTACTTCATTTTGAAATTGCTTGAATTTTGCCTACCATGCATTTAAACAATTTAACTTATCAAGGGCCCGTGGATATCTTCTCCGTTTTATAGGAGGGACAAGTCCCCTATGGACAAAGTACTTCCCTCTGCATAAATCGTACCATATCCCATCACAAACTGTATGGTAACTCGTTATAGAAGACGTTGGTATTGTGTTAAAATACGATACTCATTATGTAGGAAGCTGTAATGTCTTTAGGTAATAAAGACTTAAATAATATATATCAATTAGAGGAATTATAATGAGTTAATCCATATATAATTCTCTTTGTTAGGTCATATCCAATACGATGTCTCTACATGTATCTATGATGTGATATAATATCTCATGTTCATGACTAGTAAAACATAGCCATAGTATCATTATCATACTAGTAATCATATTACTAGGGATATCAAGAATAAATATTCTTTAATGCTTTAACGAGCTTTACTATCAAGTCACATACTTGATGATCGTAGGCAGAATACTAATTCAATGTTATAATAATAAATGTCTCCATATTTTATTATTAAACAGTAGACTTAGAGCATAATACTAACAGATTCACCCCGAACTCTCTTCGTCCCACATAGGTCAGAAAGGTTCCAACTAGTCCACACAAGGGTAATGCACTCAACTTATAAGATTGGTATTCCAAGTATCAGAACAACAGCTATGGGCTTCAAGGTCCTTGATATAGTTGTTGGGAATAGTGCCCTTGAACATTCGATGTGCCTAGATTTGTAATTGTCAAATTTATTATTTTAATGTGTGCATGTTTTAATATATTATAGCTGGATTCAGGCCCATTAGCGCGCACTAAGGGCAGGAGTTAGCGTACGCTAACGAAGACCAGGTTCAGTCCAGTAGGTACTGGAGTACCCCATTAGCGCACGCATAGGTACTAGCGCACGTTAGTAATGCCTATTTGTATATCCGGGCAGCAGGTTTTAGAAGTCAACTTTCATTTCTTCCTTTGCCATTCGTCGGGTCCGTTCCTTTGCGGCGATTTGAGGTGATCCTCCTTCTCGAACATCATCTTTGGAGTGAATTGGTGCAAGTCTAACATCATCAATCATCTTCTTTGCTCGGATCTAAGGTATATTTCACTCAAACCCAATTTTATTAAATTTGGGGGTTTCTCCTTGATTTCGTGATTCCTGTCTGAATTCATCCAATCGATTCATGTTAATTGATGTTGTTTCTCATGTGCTATGGGATGTAGCTCCATATTTCGTTTCTCTTTAATCCTAATTGTGATTTCGCTATTGTGGAACCAAACCCTTGGATTCACAATGTTCTTAACTTTGAGTTGAATCTCATTTGGTGATTGATAATTCATGTGGTGTTTTTCTCGTATTGTTCACGGTGCTATCGTGTTCAGGAGTTCGGGGCTGTTCGACCGCATCCCATCCGTCGTCTCGTTGCGATCGTGGTTTCGAGGCAAGTACCTTGTTAATACATTCTTGATTCGTGGGTATGATGATCGGTGATCGTCTAAATGTGTTCGTTTGGTTGTTTGAAATGAACTTTCAAAAGACTTGGTTTAGCCTTATTAAAAGCCCTCTTTGAAGCCCATGTGTAGTTTGTGATTGGTGTATTTTCGTAAATAACTATGTGAGTCCTGTGGATATATTTGATATTGATGTTGCGCTTGATAATGCGTGTGTACATATATTGCCTCATTTCTGTGCGTTGTGGTTTGACGTTGTGTTGTGCTAAGTGTTTGATGCCTCTGGGTGAATTGTTGGGATATCTTTGTTATACTGTGTTATGTGTGTGAACTTGTGGTTGTAGGCGGGGTCCACAGTGACACATGGCTAGAGATCATGTGGTCAGAATGCAACAAGTAATTGATCCAACCGTGAAAGCCTCAGGATACCTACGGTGACACATGACATGTGATCATGTGGTCAGGAGACAACAAGTGATTGATCCAACCGTGAGATGACATGGCAGGTGATCACGGTGGTATAAGTAAACTTACGGTGACACATGACTTGTGATCATGTGGTCAGGATACAACAAGTGATTGATCTAACCGTGAGATGATGTGGCATGTGTTCACGATGTGATATATGATTCTGGATGTGTTTTGCCAGGTCGAGTACCTTGGATGTGTTACCGAGATTTCGTATCTTGGGTGGTTATGTATGTGGATTTTATGTCCATCGAGGACACGTGCCGTGGGTTTTGAACCCTGTGAATCATTGTCGGTTTTTATTTGAGAAAACAAATCTTTGGGCTATGACCCCTGTTGATTTTGGAAAGAGAAGGATTCGATAATCCTAAATTGTTTTCTATTAAAACTCCCAATGGCATTTTAAACCATTGTATAAATTGTTTCCCTTGAATTGTGATCTTTCAATTTTGGAAAGTTTTACCCAAACTCTTGCCTTGGGAAGTATTTTTCATTATGTTTGAATTTTTGAGGATTCCTGGTTATTATTATTCTTGGAACATGAATTGTATGACTCGTATTTTGCACTTTGTACTTGCACTAGATAAATAGTGGAATTTTGCTAACCCCCGAGTAATCGGGGGGTGAATGTCTGTATTGCATTTAGGTTTCGGGGAGCATAGCACATGGTCGGCATGAAGAATGATGAAAGATGATCGATACTAATCACATGAGGACCCGTACGTTGTTGTATTGGTTCAGTTGTAATTTATTTTCGCTGCAGTATTTTCCTCGTTGTATGGGAGTGTGTTGTATTTGACCCCTATGTGGGCATGTATTGAGATTGAGTTATATGTATTAATTGAAAGACCAAATCGGTCTACTGAGTCATTTTAGCCTTAAAGGCGTTGTTGAGATGTTTGATTTTGTTACCAGCCTGGTAGATCTTTGAGAAAAGGTTCTACGGTGTGTATTATCCCTGAGCGGATTGGGGGTGTTACATAAATGGTATCGGAGCTTAGGTTGTGGAAACCTAGGCTGTCGGGTCAAGTTGTGTCTGTTGAGTTTTGTCTTGTCGGATTTTGTCTGACTGAGTCATGTCGCAACGTGTCGTCTGAGTTGGTTGGTCGTGATTAGTATCGTGCGACCTGTGTGTAACACCCCCAGAATCAAACAGAGAATATTACACGCCGCAGACCCTCTCCGTGAGGATCCACCAGGCTAGACATCCAAACAATACAACTCATTACATACCGACATGATAAAATACCAAATCAATATACCAACTTGCTATTTCATCACAACATAGAAGTCAAAATGCACATTTCTATTTCGACTCATACCCATACAAGGGTAAAATACACTCACAAACCAAAAGTACGACAGAAAAAAGACCATACACAAACTCCGACTGACTGCATTCAATACTGGCCTTCGTGTGATTAGTATCATTCGCCTTCCATCATCCTTCGCGCTGATCCTGTGTTTTTCTCCCAAACCTGCATGTAGCTGGATGCAAAAACAGACATCCATCCCCTGAATACTCGGGGGTTAGCAAAACTCCACTGTTTTGCTAGTACAAGTATAAAGTGAAAATACGGGCCATACATAACACATTCCGAGAATACAACAAAAGACTTCCCGAGATATTTTGATAATTAAAAATAGTTCAAGTCTTGAAAGTAAAACGAAACAAGTAAGCACTTTGCAAACACTTCCAAATCTCGGGAGTTTTGAAAACATTTGTGATTGAAAAGTTCTTAATTCTACCAAAGCCACTTAGGGTCACCGCCCCAAAGTTCATTTTCCAAAAATGCAAAACCGATTAACAAAACACGGGGCTCACAACCCAATTCATTTCCAAAACTGCAATCCTCAAGAGTTAATCACAATATAAATAGTCGAGGTATTTTGCTAAAATGGCCATATTATCCAACACATACTCATGACCCAAAATTAATACTGTCCACAAAAAAACACACTTATCTCAACAACACCGAACGACACAACCAATATCACACAACTCATATATCCACCGATAACCACATGAATCCACGCACAATTTATAACAAAAGGATTTAACTACAAATTACCGACGACATATTCACACATAATGACATCATCCGAAGGTAGGGAGTTCCTATACTCAACACTAACACACATAGTCAAATAAGCACATTAAGTCTCGAACACAAGATTCGTCCTTTAAGAAAACCATAATTGTAAATATACCGATTCTTTTGAGAAAAGGTTGTAAATATTCATTTAGCACATATCGTCAATTTTCAACCACTATATTCACAAAACACGTAATGTATGGGCAAGATACTTGCCTCAGTAGTTGATACCGGATACTCTGACGAACGTGGCTTAACCGAAAAACCTCGAATGCCCGCAACTCTCCGGCGGAAACGACGGTAACACCACCGATCGGAAAACGGCGAACGGATGGGTTCCGACTCGAGTTCTTCGCAAGGAACCTGACCCCAATATCATACCATGAGTAAATTGACGATCGAACGAGGAAGCATAATCGTAGAACGCCCGAATCCCCTTTGTAACATTTTATCGAATACTTTGAAGGTGTCGATAAGAAACTCAATAAAACAACGAATCCTCGGCAATCCAACCATGGAAAGACAAGGGATTCGATATAAAACAACTTAATAATCATCAATCCATCACTATTCTAAGTTATAACGAATCAAACGGACGAAATCAGCAAAATCCCAAATTTTTCCCAAAACTAGGATTTTAGGAAAACTAACCTTGATTCGCTGGATTGAAGGATGTTATAGAGTGATTAATCGATGACATGACCTCCCAAACTTCTTGGATTAGTTGTATAACAACATGCCTTCAAGTTCCCAAAGGATCCAGCCGCGGAAGAGAAAGGGAGAAAATGAAAAATGAGTGCAAACAGGACTGCTCGGTCATATTTATACTAGTGCAGCCTGGCGTGCGCTAGACTGCCGAGCTAGCGTGCGCTAGCGGGCGGTCATGGTCGAGAATGTTCGGCCGGGGCCCGCCATCATGTGCTGAACACGTGTGCTGTCGGCCCGGGCCACAATCCAGAGACTTCCTGGCTCGGCCAGGTAGCGTGCGCAGCCTTCCGGCTGTAGGGTGCACAGAGTCCGACAGTAGCGTGCGCTACCTGCCGATCCTCCCGAGTCCAGAACCTTTCTTCCCCTACTGCCTCGGCCGACTAGCGCACGCAGCCAACCGGCCGTAGGGTGCGCTGCCTCCCGGTCGTAGCGTGTGCTACCTTCCGGCCATAGCGTGCGCTACGCTGGTTCCAGCGGCACCCGCCCGGCCAGTGCCTGCACCCGTCCGGCCAGTTCCTCCACTCGTCCGGCCAGTGCCCGACCACCATGATTCGACAACTCGATTTTCCGAAATCGCACGGAATGAACACGACAAAACACTCGGGGACAACATCATCGATCCGAAATGAAAACAACGGATAACCAATCATCACCTACGGTCTTAAACACCAAAATCAGTTGTTGAGAAAATAATACCGGGACTCGACAACCGGGAAATATCCGAAAAAAAAATCTAAAATAACCGGAACGAAAATCATGGGTATTACATTCTACCCCCTAAAAATAAGTTTCGTCCCGATACCTAAAACAAAAGCAAGGCGACTCTCGACAACACACCAGAACTCCATGCAGTATAAAGCCACTACGATCCGATTCAATACGCAAGAATGCTTACGAAAAGCAACGAGCATGAATCGTTGCGGTTGATAAAACCGAGCA
Source organism: Orobanche coerulescens (assembly GCA_033398695.1). Classification (NCBI taxonomy): domain Eukaryota; kingdom Viridiplantae; phylum Streptophyta; class Magnoliopsida; order Lamiales; family Orobanchaceae; genus Orobanche; species Orobanche coerulescens. The sequence goes on from CM065801.1 coordinate 187,906,580, forward strand.
ATACAAAAATCAAGTCACGATTCCAACGCTGAAAGGTATGAAATTCCAGTAACTCACAGATTTGGAAGATTAAATACGAAGAAAATTTCCCAACACTTATGGAAATCGCAAAATGGCCCAGATGTTCAATAATCACGATTACAAGATCAAACAATAATGATTGTACAATGACGATCAAATAGCAATGATCGAACAACAACGATCAACTATAAAGTTCACACCTTAAATCAAAACATCAATAAACTTGTAGGAATCACGAGGTGTTAATTTCGAACACGGTTCACAAGAAATCGATCCGAACTTGGAAAGATCACAACGATATACACATCAATTTGGAACAATATCAGAACTCACTCGAATGACAAAGGTGAGAAACAATACAAGGTCAGAAGCATTAACGAACACAATCACCTCAATACGATCGAACGAAACGGAAACGAGAAGAAGAAAAAATGTGGGTATTACATCATATCACCTTTAAAAGAGGTTTCGTCCCCGAAACCTAAACAACGAAAACGAAGTGCTTGAATATCAACCTTCCCGGCCATATCCTCTTGGTCCCGCATCTAATCTCCATAACCAACTGTACCGCGGTCTCGGTCGCGTCCGCTGTCCCTCGGCATACTAAGCGGATTCTTACTCTATACGATCACACCACTTCACGAAAACAATATGCTAAAGTACCAACTTAGCATGACATATCACATAAGGTAACCAATAACAACTCAGAAAGAAAATCCACGAGGTATCCTTTTAAAGGAAATATTTTGAAAATCCTTGGATTTGTATGCTATTCAAAATAAACTTTAAAAGTACTTTTGGTACCTCGGGTTGTTTCAGCAAAACTTGTAAACAACATACTTTAACCGTCTCATTTTAAATCATTTTCCAAAATAATAATTCCTTGAAACCGGCGTTATCAAAATCATCATGCCTCTGCGCATCATCATCACCGTTAACAACCAACAAGTTAACTATGCAAGATCATCAAACCATTCTTACATACTCTAACATTTCCAAATCCGAGTTTGAACTTTACATCGAGTGAGATTTTTCATCTTTCACTATATATTTTTGAAAAAGAAATCGTATTGGTTTTTGAAAAAAAATTTGTGTGAAAGATTTTTAAAAATCATGTACTCGAATTATTCAAAAATACAATAGTACGTTAAAAGTCACTTCCGAAAATTCTCCCAACACTACACAAGAATCAACGACGGTAACATTTCACAAAATGTTCAAGGTACTTTAAAACAACTCTTTCAATACCGTCGAGGTTTTATTTGAGAATCCTAGGCCGGCTCATAAATTTCAAACAATTTCCAAAGTTCATACGAAGCCGCCAAATTAATCGAAACGTCAAATTAGTTTCAAAAATTGATTTCCGCAACTTGCACAAACTTATGATAGTTTCAGGAAAATATTTTCGAACACAAACACACAACAGACATAATTTATCAACTCACCGAGCAAAATCAATTATCACTTAGCACGAATGAAAGGTCACAACACACGTTCACACAACACGGTTGTCATCACTAGACAACGCACATAGAATACAGTTACGGGCGATCGACTGTCAAGGTTAGGCCTAATAGTTAAAAGAAATGCGGTTCTATAGCCTTTGTCCTGGCTAACTAACGCGCGCTACAACAATTATTTAGCGTGCACTATCCATGCCGCATTAGTGCGCGCTAGCCTCGCACTCAGCGTGCGCTAGCTGCTCCCACCCAGTAACATGATCGCGAACATATATACGACATTACTAGAATCGATGGTCACAAATAATCAACAACACGTTCCAATCTCAAAGCCATCGATTTAACACTTCATGAGCAACCATCAAAAGACAATTGTCATTCAAAAACCGAAATCTCACCTCTTATTAAAGAGAGCTATCTCAATGTACACAAATCGAACGACTCAGCATTCACATCATAGTTTTAATTTAAAACTGGCAACACTGCCCGAACAACAAGAACATCATCACGTATTTCTCGACTAACAACCATAAAACCGATAAGTTGAAAACTAGAGTCACGTCTTGTCTACATTTTGTAGACTTCACTTGGGTTCAAAAATCGTGTTTTGAAAACTTATAATACAAGATGAAAATAAAATATCGGTAGTTTGAATTCTTAAAAAGAAAAAAATTTGACCTTGAGGTCATCATACGAAAATCAAACTTTTTCCTCCCTTTGGAGGATATTTTAAAACAAAATATACGTGTCTCCCCAAAAACATGTGAAGTTTTAAAATATCACATTGGTGAATTTTTCGTTGCGTAACCACACCAAGGTCATTACTCTTGTAAAAACTACTTATATCAGGATATGTGTATAAATACATATATGTTGGCACCACTTTCATTCTAGCATCATACGAGGATCAAACAACATAGGCCACATAATCACAAATCACCTTTAAACTCCACGTCATAACACAAAATCATACAAGCTCGTATATCACAAGGCACAATATAGTAGGGAGACTTACATCCATAGGTCGCACGAAGATGATGGATGCACCTCGATACTAATCACGGCCGACATCACAGACGACGCGTCGCGACACGACTTAGACAGACACAATCTGACAGAACAAGACACGACAATACCCGACTGGACCCGATAGCCTAGGTTTCCGCAACCTAAGCTCCGATACCATAAATGTAACACCCCCAGAATCAAACAGGGAATATTACACTCCGCACACCCTCTCCGTGAGGATCCACCAGGCTAGACATCCAAACAACACAACTTAATACATACCGACATGATAAAATACCAAATCAATATACTAACTTGGTCTTTCATCACAAACATACAAGTCAAAATGCACATTTCTATTTCGACTCATACCCATGCAAGGGTAAAATACACTCAAACCAAAAGTACGACAGAAGAAAGACCATACACAAACTCCGACTGACTGCATCCAATACTGGCCTTCGTGTGATTAGTATCATTCGTCTTCCATCATCCTTCGTGCTGATCCTGTGTTTTGCTCCCAAACCTGCATGTACCTGGATGCAAAAACAGACATCCACCCCCCGAATACTCGGGGGTTAGCAAAACTTCACTGTTTTGCTAGTACAAGTATAAAGTGCAAATACGAGCCATACATAACACATTCCGAGAATACAACAAAAGACTTCCCGAGATATTTTGATAATTAAAAATAGTTCAAGTCTTGAAAGTAAAACGAAACAAGTAAGCACTTTGCAAACACTTCCAAATCTCGGGAGTTTTGAAAACATTTGTGATTGAAAAGTTCTTAATTCTACCAAAGCCACTTAGGGTCACCGCCCCAAAGTTCATTTTCCAAAAATGCAAAACCGATTAACAAAACACGGGGTTCACAACCCAATTCATTCCAGTCACAAAATACAGGGTCCACGACCCAACCATCTCGATCACCAACACAGGGTCCACGACCCGTTCATTCACTTCAATTCACTTTCAAAAATACATTACACATAACACATTATTTTTATGCCATTTTAGCCAAACACCAAGGCTAGATATATAATGTCTCTCGACTCCGAGCAACAAGCATTGTGATACTCCGGACATATCACAATTAATCATTGTTACAAACATTCTGGCAATTCTCGCGACCCGGTCCGGCCCTCAAGCCACCAAGTCCCTGTGTGCCCCGTCGAGCAATCCCTAGGGGAGAATACCCACTCGAAGCAACCCTCGCGACCCAGTCCAGCCGCTAAGCCACCAGGTCCCCGTGTGACCCCGTCGAGTCAATCCCCGAGTGAGAGTACCCGAGAAAAACTACAACTCTCATCAATTCTCATTTTCAAAACCGCAATCCTCAATAGTCAATCACAATATATATAGTCGAGGTATTTTTCTAAAATGGCCATATTATCCAACACATACTCACGACCCAAAATTAATATTTTCCACAAAGAAACACACTTATCTCAACAACACCGAACGACACAACCAATATCACACAACTCATATATCCACCGATAACCACATGAATCCACGCACAATTTATAACAAAAGGATTTAACTACAAATTACCGCCGACATATTCACACATAATGACATCATCCGAAGGTAGGGAGTTCCTATACTCAACACTAACACACATAGTCAAATAAGCACATTAAGTCTCGAACACAAGATTCGTCCTTTAAGAAAACCATAAGTGTAAATATACCGATTCTTTTGAGAAAAGATTTTAAATATTCATTTAGCACATATCGTCAATTTTCAACCACTATATTCACAAAACACGTAATGTATGGGCAAGATACTTGCCTCAGTAGTTGATACCAGACACTCCGATGAATGTGGCTTACCCGGAAAACCTCGAATGCCCACAACTCTCTGGCGGAAACGACGGTAACACCACCAATCGGAAAACGGCGAACAAAAGGGTTCCGACTCGAGTTCTTCGCAAGGAACCTGACCCCAACATCATACCATGAGTAAATTGACGATCGAACGAGGAACAAAAATCGTGGGTATTACACTGTGGATGTAACTCTCCCTTCTTTGTGTTGTGCCTCGTGTGACACAAGTTACTTGTATGGTTATTTGTTAAGCGATGGAATCCTTATATAGATTTTGGTTTCGTGATATGTGTTTATTCGACTCTCATATTTTGTTTATATGAGGAGTGTTGTCGCTGTTTATGCCTTTTCGACTGTTGTTTCTGTCCGCTGCTAATGATTTTCAAAATGATTTGCTCATTTTGAAAGTATTTTTGGAAACCTTTATGCTTAACGTGAAATGGTCATGTATTTGTGTGTGCTTTGCTCACCTCGGGAGGTTCCGACGGGCCTCGAGGGAATCTATGACTTCACTCTGGATTCACGAGTTTGATTTGCTAGCCAGCTAGGGAGGGTCCTTAGAGGCCTCGAGTGGGACCAGTGGCTTCACCCCGGTCCTAGGCAAATTAATTATTGACTGTTTAATTCCGGAGAAGACATGTCTTGTTTTGAATTTGAATGATTTAATGCAGGTACTATGAAATATGTAAGCAAATGTTGATACACATGAGTTTTTGGGCATTCTAGCCTAATGGGTTTTCGAAAAACTTGAGTATCTTAGAGAATAAATTTCGAGACATACTTTTAAAATGGATTATATTTTCGAGGCGCCTACTAGCGCAACAATATGTTTCAAAATTCTTCTACTTAGACCCGAAGGTCGGATATTTCTGAAGGATTTAATTAAATGAAAGACGTCCTCATTTTTATCAAATGCAAGTCAATTTTTCAAAAAAAGTCTCGATAACGATGTTTGCATTACTTTTTTGAAATATGATACTCAAGATCAACTGATGTTTCTAAATTATTTTCAAAAAGGTAGTTTTCGTTTTTAAAACCTATCGTTTCCTGTTACGGTCGGGCAATGTGTGTGTGATGTTTGCATTGCCGTTAGGGTGTTGGCCCTCTGAGTTGTGATTGAATTGATGGTGTGAGCGTTGAGTCGTTCGCCACTCATTCATTGTGTTATAGCCCTCTGTGAGAGGTGTGATGTTGGTACTAAATGTTTGTCGTTTCGTGGTGATTTGCGTGTCATCGCACCTGTGCGAACTGTTGGAGCTTGGGTTTGTACGATTGTGTACATATGTGATTATTTCAAGATGTTTTGTAATTGTGTGCTGGTTATCGTTCGAGCCTTTGAAATTGCCGAATGATGCCGTAATTGCTGTCATTTTCGGGTGTGTGTTGCCTTACGATGGTAATCGTTGTATGGGTTATGTGTTATGATTTTCTGTTGTGCTGAGTGATTACTTATTCAGCATACCTAGGGGCAAAGGTCGTGGTCATGGTGATCAGGCGCATGGTCGGGATCATGCTGCCGATGACGGTGTTGATATCGGTGTTTCTACTATTTTCCATCAGGTAGCTGCACAGATGACTCAGTTGACTCAGGCAGTTCAGCGTAATACAGATATGACCCAGAACATTGGTGCAAATCAGTGGATTCGAGAAGTAGTCCGTATGAATCCCCCCTCGTTTTGCTGGTGCCGTTAATGCATTGGGCTGGGATGGTTTGCTTTTCCAGTTGGAAAAGATATTCGAGGTAGTTGATTGTCCAGAAGAGCGTAATTTGCCAGTCGCTCAGTATCTTGTTGACAAGGATGCCGCTAGTTGGTGGGAAGTTGTAAAACCTCGAGATCGTGTTGTCACGTGGACAGAGTTCCAGAGATTCATGAGAGATGAGTTTTGTCCGGAACCGATAAGGAATCAGAGGATTAATGAATTCTTTTCGGCGAAACTGCAAGATGTACCGCTGTCTCAAGCTATTATTGATTTTAGCAAACAGCTCAGCTATGTGCAGGATCAGGTAAGGACAGAGGAAGATAAGATCTATCGTTTTAGTAGGCGAATGAAGCTGGAGATTCGTCAGTACATGGCGGGTCTCACTTGTACTTCCTTGAGAGATTATCATAATAGGGCATTAGCCTATGAGCTATCCATATTGTCGACTAAGAATATGTCTGAACCGAAGAAACAGAAAACCGTTGGGAACTTTTCAGGAAATCAGGGGAGTGGGCCCCCTGAGATTGGGACTTCATTTCGTTATTCTAAGAGGGTTCCTCGACCGCGTGATCAGAGGAGTAGTACCCCTGCAGTGAGTAATGTGAACAGCACGAAGACATGTTATAACTGTAGTTGAGCGGGCCATACCGCGAAGAATTGTCGTTCACCGTTAGTCAGTTGTTTCGAGTGTGATCAGGTGGGTCACCGATCCGTGCATTGCGAGATGGTATTGGAGTTTGTCTCTGCTCCGGAAGGACATGGAGATGCCTAGTGTGGTTCTTGAGGATTTCGGCGAGGTCCGAATTATTTATGGTTGTCCTTGTGGATCGTTTTGTGTTTATTTTCTGTTTCCTTGACTGTGCATGTTTTCTTGTATTAAATACCTCCTGTTTTGTGATTGTCTGGATAACTGAATTGATTGTACTATCTGTTTCATGACATTCGTCACTTGTCGGTTTTATTATGTCTCTGCCTGTGACGTTGTGATGGTCGTCGTTGAGCGTGATTTTACGCCGTATGTTTCCTTGCATTTCTTGTGACGTTTCGCTGAGGGGCGTAAGTCTTACGATTCTTGTGTACCTCGTTGAGTGGTTCCTGGCAGGGTATTGCTTCTCTCTACTTGTTTTAAGTTTCGGGATGAAACTTCTTTTAAGGAGGGTAGTATGTAATATCCGCAATTTTGATTTCCGGTAATTTTCTTTTTTTGGCGGGAGTCCATTTGACGACTCTCTTGTGAGCATTTTGTCAATCAAAAAATGATTAATTCTGCACTTTTTGACGTTCGAATTCATTTCGGTGTCGTTTTGTTGAGTTCCGTGTTCTTAGGCGACTTTTCCGTGCTTGGGTTCGGTTCTTGCGAATCTCATTCGAAACTATTGTTTCAGGTTTTTCGCAAATTCATTTAACGTTGTTATACATGTTGTGAGCTTCGATTTAGTTATTCGTTATAGTATCGTGATTTTTCGGACGTTTGGGCCATTTTATAATTTCCCAAAGTTGTGGGTATCTGCATTTGTATTTGTTGTCTTGACCCTTTTCATGGTTGCGTATGAGTTTAATTCTAGATCAACCTCTTAGTATGATCTTATTTTGGAGCTTTCCGTGCGTATCTTGAACATGGTATTTCGATCGGAGGAGTCCGTTGTTGTAACCAGCTTTGAGAGCACTATTACTATAGTTCTGGGTGCTTTAGCGCACGCTATCGAGCAACGAGGCAGAGGTCAGTAGCTGGATTCAGTCCCGTTAGCGCATGCTAAGTGAAGGAGTTAGCGTACGCTAACGAAGATCAGGTTCAGTCCAGTAGGTACTGGAGTACCCCGTTAGCGCACGCTAGTAATGCCTATTTGTATATCCGGGCAGCAGGTTTTAGAAGTCAACTTTCATTTCTTCCTTCGCCATTCGTCGGGTCCGTTCCTTTGGGGCGATTTGAGATGATCATCCTTCTCAAACATCATCTTGGGAGTGAATTGGTGCAAGTCTAACATCATCAATCATCTTCTTTGCTCGGATCTAAGGTATATTTCACTCAAACCTAATTTCGTTGAATTTGGGGGTTTCTCCTTGATTTCGTGATTCCTATCAGAATTCATCCAATCGATTCGTGTTATTTGATATTGTTGCTCATGTTCTATGGGATGTATCTCCATATTTTGGTTCTCTTTAATCCCAATTGTGATTTCTCTATTGTGGAACCAAACCCTTGGATTCACGATGTTCTTAACTCCGAGTTGAATCCCGTTTGGTGATTGATAATTTGTGTGGTGTTATTCTGATAGTGTTCGCGGTGCTATCGTGTTCTTGATAGTATTCGGGAGTTCAGGGCTGTTCGATCGCATCCCATCCGTCGTCTCATTGCGATCGTGGTTTCGAGGTAAGTACCTTGTTCATACATTATTGTTTCGTGGGTATGATGATCGGTGATTGTCTAAATGTGTTCATTTGGTTGTTTGAAATAAACTTTCAAAAGACTTGATTTAGCCTCGTTAAAAGCCCTATTTGAAGCCCGTGTGTAGTTTATGATTGGTGTATTTTCGTAAATGACTATGCGAGTCCTATGGATATATTTGATATTGATGTTGTGCTTGATAATGCGTGTGTACATATATTGCCTCATTTTGGTGCGTTGTGGTTTGACGTTGTGTTGTGCTAAGTGTTTGATGTCTCTGGGTGAATTGTTGGGATATCTTTGTTATATTGTGTTATGTGTGTGAACGTGTGGTTGTGGGCGGGCTCTACGGTGACACATGGCTAGAGATCATGTGGTCAGGATGCAACAAGTGATTGATCCAACTGTGAGAGCCTCAGGATACCTACGGTGACATATGACATGTGATCATGTGGTCAAAAGATAACAAGTGATTTATCCAACCGCGAGATGACGTGGCAAGTGATCACGGTGGTATAAGTAAACCTACGGTGACACATGACTTGTGATCATGTGGTTAGGTGACAACAAGTGATTGATCCAACCGCGAGATGACGTGTCATGTGTTCACGGTGTGATATATGATTTTGGATGTGTTTTGCCAAGTCGAGTACCTTGGATGTGTTACCGAGATTTCGTATCTTGGGTGGTTATGTTTTTTTGATTTTATGTCCGTCGAAGACACGTGACATGGATTTTGAACCATGTGAATCGTTATCGGTTTTTATTTGAGAAAATAAATCATTGGGCTGTGACCCTTGTTGATTTTGGAAAGAGAAGGATTCGATAATCCTAAATTGTTTTCTGTTAAAACTCCCAATGGTATTTTAAACCATTTTATAAATTGTTTCCCTTGAATTGTGATCTTTCAATTTTGTAAAGTTTTACCAAACTCTTGCCTCGGGAACTATTTTTCGTTATGTTTGAATCTTTGAGGATTCCTGGTTATTATTATTATTGGAACATGAATTGTATGACTCGTATTTTGCACTTTGTACTTGCACTAGCAAAATAGTGGAATTTTGCTAACCCCTGAGTAATCGGGGGGTGAATGTCTGTATTGCATTGAGGTTTCAGGGAGCATAGCACAGGGTCGTCATGAAGTATGATGAAAGATGATCGATACTAATCATATGAGGACCCATACATTGTTGTATTGGTTCAGTTGTACTTTATTTCTGCTGCAGTATTTTCTCCATTGTACGGGAGTGTGTTGTATTTGACCCCTGCATGGGCACGTATTGAGATTGAGTTGTATGTATTAATTGAAAGACCAAATCGGTCTACTGAGTCATTTTAGCCTTAAAGGCGTTGTTGAGATGTTTGATTTTGTTACCATCCTGGTAGATCCTTGAGGAAAGGTTCTACGGCATGTAATATTCATGAGCGGATTGGGGGTGTTACAAATATTCCCCTTCAACTTCATGGTAGAAACACTTCGCAGGAAAAAAAATAGAAAACTGCCATTCAACGACAACAGGAGCCCAGTCGGAAGTACCCCAATTCTCAACCCAGTTTTGAGTTCGCACGACCAGTCTTTTCTTCTCGGCAGTCCGATTCTCAACCAATTTCATCATCCAGAAATTCTACAGTAAAGGTAAACCTTAACATATTCTATTCGATTTTGAGTATTATTATCTTTTAGTTATAACAACCCCGTTGCAAAACCCCATCTTCAACACAAAATCCATCCACTCAATCTTAACTAGATTCAGGTCGAGCCCGAATGTGAAAAACAAGAACTGAACCCAAGTTCAATGAAACATCAAAACCAGTTCATCCAAACCAAATCGAGCCTTGTTAAGCCCGAACTAGAAAACCGAACCCAAAATCTATGAACCCTTACCAGAAAAGAAATGGAAAAGGAAAAAAAGAATTTCGCCTGTCGGAACACGATTTCGTCAGCCGACTCTAAACCCTGAATTTTGGAATCTGAATCAATCAGAACTTCGGTTCGAACCATAAATTCGGCGAACCCGCTGTTCCCTTCTTTTTGTCCACCGGAGCTCGCCGTTGTTGCCGCCACCATTACTTTCCACCTCGGTCGCCGTTGCTACCTGCGGTATGGCCGTCCGGTTTACAGTCCAGAACCTAGGCCGTAAATCCTTAGAGAGAGATAGAGACCGATATTGATTGAGAGATAGAGAGGGGTCAGTTTTTTTGATCGGTATCAGATAGAGTGTTTCGGCCGGTAAGAGAGTGAGATGAATTTTTTCTCCGTCGTGATTTTTTGATCCGTGATGACAGCGGGAGAGGTTGAGGATGAGAGTGAAATATGTCGTCCGATTAGTTAGGGAGGGGTTTTTATACCCAACCTTTTCTTTTGGTTTTTTAATTGAGTCCCCCATGTTCCAGATTGTTTTGATTTAACCCCAAATTAACCTTTCAGTGTATTCAATTTCAGCCCCTCCTTTTACAAACTCTTCATACTTTACCCAATCTGTTTCTATTATTTTCAATCAGATCCCTTGTATGAGAGATTTAAATTATAAACTCAATAATTTATATTAATTTATTTTGGATGTTATATTAATATTAAAATTTAATTGTTATTTTAGGATACGAGGACTTGGAGCCTAGGATTTGAACTGCATTCGCATCTCAATTTTCAAGGATCATCATCATATTTCGAGGTGGGGACTTTACGCTTGTTTAATTTAATGCATGATGTTATTTGTATATATGCGTGTTTTTGGCCTAATATTTATATGCTCAAAGTTTGCATATTATTTAGGTTATAGCCTCTAATGAGTAGTAGGCATAATATGCTCAAAGTTTGCATATTATTTACGTTTTACCCTCCAATGAGTAGTAGGCATAATGTGCTCAAAGTTGAATGTTAATTACGTTGTAGCCTCCAATGAGTAGTAGGCAGTGTGCACAAAGTTCGCATATTAATGGCCCTCGGGCAATCACCAGGTTCAGGCATGTCATATCTACGTGACAAAATGTATGTATTTAAATTTAACAAAGCGTTCCCCCCTCACTGAGCGAGTTGAAAGCTCATCCCATTATTCAAATCTTTCATGTTGAGGAGTCTGGCATGGCGGGCAAAGGCGTGGCGTGATAATAATATTTATCGGCTTTTTCAATTATTTCGTTTATTTAACAATTTTAAACTTTGGCTTCAATGTCATGTTTGGATATTATGGATGTTTTGAAATGTTGGGAATTTATTTTATATTTAGTTGCAAAATGGATGACTTTATTTCAATTTCCGCTGCAATTATTCAATTATTTTTTTTGGATATTTAATCTCCCTTGAAATTATTTTAAAATGACATTTTGAAAAGTGGTCGCTACATAAGTGGTACTGAAGCGGGTCTACGATTCTGTAGAATCGTTAAAATAATTTCTTTTTCAAACTAAATTTTCCTTTTTTTTCGCAAGTAGTTAAAACTTTAATAGCATATATGATTATTATCAGTCACCATCGCTGCTCCACGTTAACTCCAAGGTACACATTTCAAGTTATGTTTATGTTGTAATCGTAACAAAATTTTACTATTATGAGATTCAACTCATTTTTGAATCATTTTGCAATACCATGTTTATATTTTATAGATGATATGCTATTGAGATTCATAATAAATGTTGGACATGTATGTGCTTTCTTATAAAATTATAAACATATGTAGATGCGTTAGTATAACACTGCTAGAATGTCTATTGGGAGCAGTTAACCCTTAGATGTGATGTATACTTTTATTTCCATCCCTTATGAGGAGATTCCTAAGAAGTTATTGGCTATAATGCACCTTAGGACCATGGCAACTCGTGGATGTGGACACCCAACTAACAGAGGTGCTGATAATCTCGATGGTCAGAATGCCAACCCTGGTGCTGAGGCTGGTGGTGATGCTAACGGAGGTCAAGATAACCACAATAATAATGGGCCAGCTCTTACCCAGGCACAAGTTGTGCAACAGTTCCGACGTTTCACACCACCATCATTCAACGGTCGAGAAGGACCGGCTTTTGTCGACGAATGGTTGATGTCGCTGGTGTAATACCCGGTTGTAATGCATTCATTATCATTCAGTAATTATCAGTCAGTAATTGTCACTCAGTAATTTCCACTCATTAATAGTCACTCATCATTCATGATTCATTCATTTGTATTCTTCGTTGGCATGTTGTAACCGTGTATCAGTTACCGATCGTCATTTATCTCCATTGGAGGATCGAGACGAGAGTATTATCATAATCATCGTGAATGGTAGTCTTGTGTTGGAAGTATTATCTATCACGTGTTATTGGACTTAATTACATTCATACAAGTATTGTATGTCGGATCATTCACCGTTTGTAGCGAGTAGACGGAGTTGTCGCATTTTCGTCACATCCAGCAATGAGTTACGGCCGTAAATAATCATGCATTACGGTCGTAACATGCATTCGTTGGCTTAAGAGTGTTTTGGACGAAGGTGAGTTACGGCCGTAAGGTAGGCAGGCTACGACCGTAATATGTGTTCGTGGTTATCAGGTAATGTCGGACGAAGAGGGCTTATGGCCGTAAGGGTTGCGGCATACGGCCGTAAGATGAGGCAGGTACGGCCATAACGCTTGGCCGGTTACGGCCATACATTTCAAGCAGGGTGCCCGGTCAGTTTCGACGAAGGTGTCATACGCCCGTAAGTCTTGCCGAGTACGGCCGTAACAGTCTAGTTACGCCCGTAAGGCATGTGCGGTACGGCCGTATGTCTGTCGGCAGATGTTTGGACGAGGGCGAGTTACGCCCATAAGGAGGGCTTGTTACGGCCGTAAGGCCGTTGACCGTGGAAGGTTACGGCCGTAACTCAGAGCTGTATTTAAAGGATTGAACGGGACTTTGAGATGATCATTTTCTCACTTCTTCATCTTGGTTCCAAGAGAGAGAGAGAGAGTTGGAGGGAGAGATTTTTCATCATCAAACACATATGTGTTCGGATTTCATCATCTTCATTTGTTTGTGAAGCTTGGATAGTCGATTTAACACGTGTTCATCGGATCAAAGTATTTGGATCTTCAAAGGTAATATTCTTCAACATCTTGGATTTCAATTTTGTGTTGAGATATGATGTTTTGGACTTTATAATCATGTTGTATGAAGAGATATACATATGATTACGAGTTGTATGAATATTCATTGGATTATTGAAGGAATTATTCAAGAACACTTTGAATATTGAGTTGGATTTGGGGGTTTTCGATTAGTTGTTGTTGAAATCACGATTTGGAATATTCATATTGGATTATTGATTGTATTGAAGATGTTTTGTTGGTTTGTATCACTCCTTGGGCATTTGATATTGGTATAATTAAGGATTGGTTGTAAACAATTGAAGATTGGTTACAACGTGTTTGATATAATGCCCCAATGAACTTGGTTTAGTCGTATCGACGTTTTGAGTTAGTTATAATTGTTTTTGATTCGTATGTTGAATGGATTGTTGGTAATTGTGCTATTCAAGGTTGTTCGAGAGACCGACATCTCATTTAGGACGTTTGTTCGTGGAAGGACATTCTTCACCGGTGTTGTGTAAGTTAACTCTTACTCGGTTAAAAGGATACTCATTCCTTTCGTTGTTGTTCATTCATAAATCATAATCATTCACAGTGTACTAATCATGTTGAGACGTGTAATTATCAAAATAATCATTTCATTCATGAGGAATGACGGTTCCAATCATTTCAAATAGCTATCATTCATTTCACTATTATTTCATCTCGGTGAGTTATTCTTGACCCTTGTCGGGTTGTTATTCATTAATAATCATCATGGTCACTTTTGATCGTGTGACCTTCTGGGTTCATATTGCGTGGCCGGGTGCGGATGTATGGAATTTTTAGTCGGGCACACGATAGTCATGTGTTGGGTTCACCGATACATTGGACTGTGCACACGGTAACGCTTACCTCCGTGAGACTAATTAGGTACAAGGACGGGTGTTTCCGATCACTCGTATTGTGCACTTGCACAGAACATTACAGGCGTACTATGATGCTCCTCTTCAGCTTAAATTCATAACTAAAGGATGTTTCATGATTGTGTTTATTCAATTCTTGAGGATTGTTGTTCTGTGTAACTGACCCCGTTGGGGACTTTGTTTTCAGGTCATGGCAAGGCAAAGGCACGGGAAGAGAACGTTGACGGCGAGGAGTCCCAGTGATACTAGTAAGGGGGCCCCAGCCCGTTCAGTCATTCATGTAGTCTTCATTATATTTCCGCTGCAGTTTTCCGTTTAGATACTCATTTTCATTCAGTGTTGTATATTTTATCTTCATATAAAATACACATGTATTATGTATTATCTTGGGTGTGTTGTACTTGGAACTCCTCATCGGAGTAATTAATGATATAATGTGGTTCGGTACTACAGTTATATTATGTAATTTAATTGTCATTCACCTGGTGGGTCCCAGTCGGGGTTCCACGACACTGTAATAGCCGCCTAGTTTGGGGTGTTACAATTGGAGCGTACCCTTGAGCTCATTGTGTGCACTTATGCGCAAAAGATTCTTTGCGCCCAGTATCAAATGGTAGAGGATGCTAAATGCTGGTGGATGAGCTATTGGCATTTGAGGCCGGCAGCCGAGCGTGCTGCATTAACTTGGGATCGGTTCAAAGAACTAGTGATGGAACAGTACTATCCATAGCACTACCGAGAGAATATGGAGAGAGATTTTTGGAACCTTGAGCAAGGGAGCTTATCGGTTGAAGAATATGAGAGAAAATTCAACCAAATCAGCTTCTTTGTGGAGCACATGGTAGATATTGACCGTAAGAGGGCCCTTAAGTTCTGGAGTGGTTTACGCCCGAGTATTCATCACATTGTGGCTGGTCATGTGGTGCTACCATATTCCGAGACAGTGTTCATAGCTCCAGAGGTTGAAGCTATTCATAACTTGAGTCCTCAACCAGCTGCTAAGTCATCTTCTGGGAAGGGAGGTTGGAATGGGAATCAATCTAAGTCGGCGGCTTCCAATAAGCAGAAGAAGGTAGATGAGAAATCTGGACCGGGTGCGCCGATCACTAGGCCTGCATGCCCAAAGTGTGGTAAGAATCATGGTGGGGAGTGTTTGTATGGAAAGGGTGTCTGCTATAATTGCGGTAAGCTAGGTCATACAAGCTGACATTGTCCACAATCTAAGGGCAAAGGACAAGCATTGGGAGGTCAAGATCGAGTCTACTCAATGAATCAGGCTGATGATGGTCCCGACACGGTATCAGGTATGCTTATGATCTCTGATGTGCCTGCTTTTGCTTTGTTTGACACTGGTGCCACACACTCTTTTATGTCTGCAAAGTTTTATCAGGCCATCGGTCATAAAAGCGTTAGAAATGTTGAGTCTCTTGAGGTTAGCTTACCGTTAGGAAATACGATACTCACCAATAGAATGATTGACGAGAGTATCGAGATAGGAGGAAGAGAATTTGATGCTAGTCTGTATTTGATTAACTCGATGGATTTTGATGTGATCCTTGGTATGGACTGGCTCGATAGACATGATGCCGATATAAGTTGCCGTGAGAAGAAGGTGACATTGAGGTGTTCCGAAGGCAAGTCGATCACTTTTTATGGTACTAAGAGTATGGCAGTACCAAGAGTAATCACAGCCATGAAAGCACTAAGAAGTCTAAGGAATGAGAAATGTCAGGGTTACTTGGTGAGTTTGGTCGACACCGTACTAGTGAGGTGTCCCCTCCATACGTACCTATAGTACGGGAGTTTTTGGATATATTCCAAGAAGATTTTCCGGGAGTCCCACCCGACCGACAAGTGGAGTTTAGTATTGATTTGGTCCCTGAGGCAGCCCCGACATCTAAAGCCCCACATAGAATGGCTCCGAAGGAACTTCAATAATTGAAAGTCCAAATTCAAGAGCTACTGAAGCTAGGATTTGTTCGTCCGAGTGTGTCACCATGGGGTGCACCAGTACTGTTTGTAAGGAAGAAAGATGAGTCACTTCGGATGTGTATTGTTTACAGGGAGCTGAATCGACTCACGGTAAAGAACAAGTACCTACTACCGAGAATCGAGGATCTATTCGATCAACTGAGGGGAGCTGGCACCTTTTCGAAGATCGATTTGAGGTCGGGGTATCATCAACTGAAGATTAGGGAGTGTGACATTCCTAAGATGACTTTCAGGACCCATTATGGGCATTTTGAATTTGTAGTGATGCCATTTGGTCCGAGTAATGCACTGGCAGTCTTTATGGATTTGATGAACAGGGTGTTCCAACCTTACTTGGATAAGTTCGTGATCGTCTTCATAGATGACATCTTGGTGTATTCTAAGGACAAGGAACAACACCAAGAGCATTTGAGGATTACATTGGAGACACTTCGCAAGGAGAAGTTGTATGGCAAGTTCAAGAAATGTGAGTTTTCGTTAAATAGAGTTGGATTTCTTGGACATGTGGTGTAACACCCCCAAAACCATCCGGGATATTACAGCGCCGTGGGTCCCACGCCGGAACCCACCAGGCTAAAAACCGTTTACAAAACCAATTCAAAAACGTTTAAAAACGCCAAAAGGCCGATGACGGTGATATTTTGCAAATACTTAAATATTTTCAAAAACAAAGTTCTCAAATACCGTCATAAAATACCATTTGAAAATACAAGGCGAAGTGCCAAATCTCGATAGTTCAAAATGTACGTTAAGCTACCACTTAAACGTACCGATAAAATAGCTTAGGAAAAGGTTTAACGAAATAACTCAAGTTCACAAAATGCCAAAAAGGCCCTTTTAAAACACACACACGCAGCGGATAAAGATACCGAAAAGCCATTTTGAGATATACACACGCAGCGGATAAATACAGTTCAAAAATACACATTTGCAGCGGAAATAAAACAACCAGAAATAAATACTCAAAAACATGCCACCGCCAGTATCACATCGGGAAGCTCATCCCTTCACGACCGCTACTAGCTCGATCTCCGAGTACCTAAAAATAAAGCCCACAACGGGGTGAGCCACAATACTCAATAATGATACCGATCACATCATCATAAATAATTACATACCAATGTAATAATACTGTAAGAATACTACAAATGTAATCTTACCGTTATAACCTTACCAATCCATAATAATCCAATCCTTACCATAATCCACATTTCGCATCCTCGAATGACGAAATGAACTTAACAACAATTATCTGTATTGAATTTCAAAAATACCAACAATCCTCAAAACATCATCATAACTCATAATCATGAAATAATTCATCCGTGCCAAATCCTGTCCATCGGATTACACAATCAAAACTCAACCTGGATAAACCAACAGTACGCAACATATCTGTAGATCAACTACCATATGATAATGATAACCAATCCCGAACATCGACGTAAAGTCTGAATGCTCATATGATCAATAACAATGATCAACCAATACATCAACTGAGAATATCATCGACGTGATAACTCCAATACTACCAACAAAAGATCAACGATAACCGAGAGTACGATCAACATGATAACTCCGACACGATCAATAAAGGATCAACAATAACCGAGAATACCATCAATAAGGTAAACTCTAAATGATCAACAAAGGACCAACCATAACCGAGAATACCATCAACAAGGTAAACTCCAAATGATCAACAATAATGGATCTCAAGAAATAACTCCGACTGTCGAACATACCCCTCGGGCGTATGAACAACCAGTCACAAACTGTCGAACATACCCAACCATAAATGGAGGATGAACGACCAAACAATATGGCTCAAAGATGGAAGTCATAGTACGCCCGATCCGGAAATGTGTCCGTGCACAAGCCACCCCGGGTATTGATCACATACACGTGTGGTCTTGTACCTAATTAGCCTCACGAACTACGTCTCGTGTGCACGGTTCAATGTGGAAATATCAACACATAACCATCATGTGCCCGGCTAAAAATCCTACACAATAACCAATCGGCACGCAGATATGACTCCAGATAAGTCACGATGCAACATGACAACGAAACTCAAAGAAATACATATCTAATAAGGATCAAAAGACTCACCGAAGTGAACAACAACAGACTGACAATGAAAAGTCGACATGACTAATCAATATCCAAAACATCAATCCTGGGATCATCATCCCCAAATGAATGACCAACACGATCTACGATCTCAATACAACAGTCCTCGGATCAACATCCCTCAACGAATAACCGATACGAAACTCATTATACGAAACCTCAACATATACAACAACTCAACATACTAATTATCCACATGACTGAACAAATACTTAGATTACCTCAAAGCCGAGGACCATATCCATCAACATCCCCCAATGAGACGATCAACATAACCATTAATACCAACAATAGTCCTGGGATCAACATCCCTCAACGAACAACCAGTACGAATCTCAATATACGAAGCCTCAACATACAACATATACAACAACTCAACATAATAATTATCTCATAACTGAACAATACATAAATTACCTCAAAGTCGAAGACAACATCCTTTCCACGAACAATATCCCTGAATGAATACACAATTATACGAATAATCTCAAATATGG
This sequence comes from Orobanche coerulescens, assembly GCA_033398695.1. Lineage (NCBI taxonomy): Eukaryota > Viridiplantae > Streptophyta > Magnoliopsida > Lamiales > Orobanchaceae > Orobanche > Orobanche coerulescens. The sequence goes on from CM065801.1 coordinate 187,925,555, forward strand.
TACCATCCATTTAATACCAATAAACCTTTATCCTGATACTTATGTCATCACGATAACTATCCTCGATATCCGATATTCTATATCCTTGACCAAAGATAACTCACGTCTTCCCTGAACACAATTAAATCATATACCTTATGATTTAATACAACCAGAGCACGATATACAAACCATTATCCCGACAACTTACATTTATAACAACATTGCTATACGAATTATAAATGAAATGAAATCGAAACCATTCATCAAATATTATAAACTGAACAAGTATAAACTTGCCTCGATACTGATACCACGAAGCCGTTACCAAAATCCATTGCCTTTGTCTACGAGCTCCTTAGCCCCGACCAAAAGCAATCTACGAACTCTTTAGCCTCAACCGCAACTCAACGGTCATAATCCACGATCAAAACATATCAACCTATTGCAATAACCGATTAACACACATTCGATAAAAATCAATAACCGACATACTCAACCAACAAACTCAACGGTTCAACGAAACCTCGATCATATACATAATACCAAATAATCCAACTCAACAAATACGAACCCATATCCACGATACAAGCCGTAACTCGATGATCACAAATAACAATCAATAATCGATCAACAACGGTCCTACAATATCCCGATTAAACACATATCCAAACAACCCGAACCAATCAAACACGAATTCAAAACCACAATACGATTCCACAATCCGAATATCATATCCATAATCTATTTAAACCAACAAGGGTCTAACATTACCGATTCCAAATTCAATCTTAAAAACAATTACAAGTTTCCTCCTTGTAAATTCATAATATAAACCAATTACCGGTTATCATCATCAATCCGGACGATCCGATTAATTCAACATCATAGATAACCATATTCCAAAGGTTTCAAATAATTCCATTATCCGAATTGAACACTTATTCAATAAGTATGAATTTCCAAATTCAAACATGAATAATAATTCTCATCAAACTCGAAATCATATTCGTATTCCTATACGAATATTGTACCAAATACATAACTTAGTTCTAAATGTGAATATTCCATATTCATATATAAAACACCAACACCTTAAAACGTATTCATCAAATCAACGATCAATTCATCTCGACATTAAGGATTTTATAACATATTCGATTCCAACTTCAACTCCAAATACGAAGACAAAACTCCTTCTTGTTCATACTTGTAAATTCGTTGAAAACAATTTATCGATTATTATCGTGAATAATCACATTCCAAATTATCCGAAATCCTTCCAAAATCATAACATGTAACTCAAGAGTTCTTCAAGAACACGAATTATCCAAATTCACGTTCATAATCCATAAAACAACATAACCCGATGTTTTCTAACATCTAAACAACCCTTAATCATAATTCAAGGTGTATATAATCATGTCCTTCAACATATACTTCTCATAACATCATGAATCGCAACAAACCACCAAGAACATCGAGAATACCACGATTCCATAATCATAATAACATAATCGAATCATTTGACCACCAATTCATTATCTTCCTTTAACAAAATTCCCATAATTACCAAGAATCATCACAAAAATATCATTTCCATCACCATTCAGACGAAAACGTGTAGAATTTTCCAAGTTCTACACATTGAGACATTTCATCGAACACTTTGAAGGCATAGTCCAATTCAATCGATTATTCAAAGAAATACTCGAATTCTTCCCACAAAACTTCAAGAGTATTGAATGATCTCAAGAATACAACAAGGTTCCATCAATAATATGAGTTAAAACGAATCAAATCGGCCAAAACACCAAGAAACATCAAGAACATCCAAAAACCAAAAGTTTAGGTGTTCTTACCTTCGATCCGGGTGGAAGATGATGTTAATCAATGATTCCAACTTCCAAAACATGTTGTTATAAGTTGATTCTACTCAAAACCATCGATCTATGGTGAAAAATCGCGGAAGGAACGAAGAAAAGTGGAAAATGCCGGATATGACTCGGTCCAGGCCTTAAATAGGCCGATACCTGCCGGGCCATTACGTACGTAACCGGCCGGGCCCTTACGTACGTAACCGGCCATGGCCGAAGTCTCTGCCCAGAAATGCCGGCATCGTTACGTACGTAACCGGCCGAGGCTTACGTACGTAACGGTCCCTTACGGCCGTAACCGGTCGGTACCTTACGTACGTTATCGGCCAGTCCTAGCCTCCAGCGAGTCACTGCGGACCGCGATCGGCCATCCATGCGAGTCACTGCCGACCATGCTCGGCCATCCCAACGAGTCACGTCCGGCCATGCTCGGCCATCCAGGTCATCTCGGCCACGACTCGGCCAGCCGCCCCGTAACGTACGTAACACTTAATCCGTTGCGTACGTAATACGTACGTTGACTTGCTACAGTATTATACTCGTATTACGTACGTAATACACCCTGTATAACGTACGTAACTCCATCTGTTGACTCACCTGTCCACATCTGCGCCGAAAGATGCCGACCACAGGCCCCACTGTCCGATTCCTCTTGTTACGTACGTTATGTATGCTATATAACGTACGTAAGCTAACACATTTTACATACGTAAGCTCCAAGGCTTAACGTACGTAATGGCTTTTATACTTAGCCAAAAATCCAACTGTTCCTGTCCGACGTCTCGACGTACAAAATACAAACATACGGCATACTGAATACACATACCGAATCCAAAAATATTCTCATACGGTGTACCTGATATCCGAATCAGTTCAACCTGATACAACATATCCTGAATATATCTGTCAATCAAAAACGATAATCAAACCAGTATAACTGTCTCGGTTCTCAATTTATTTTATCCATAATGTATAGATACCAAACTATACAGTATATCTCAGATAAAATAACGCGAAAAATTTATACTGAAAATCCGGGTATTACATACTACCCCCCCTTAAAATAAGTTTCGTCCTCGAAACTTGCAACCAGTCACCAACAACAGATAAATCCAAAATTTCCAACTCATCACGAAAACAATCAATCGCCGCCACAAGCGAATAACCAAACCAATGTACTTACAGGTGCGTGAAGCCGATGATTTCCCGTGATACTAGCACAAGACTCCCATACGAAGTCACAATACAACCAACACACACCAATATCACAAATAGCAGTTTGAAAAGAATCTCGAAAATTTTGGAAACTCCAAAAATCGATTTGACTCAAAAGTCAGAAAACTCATTTTCAAAAATCACGCTACTACCGTACCGGTAAAGCCACATAACACACACGCCTGGGTTTCACAAAACCCAAGCTCCGATACCACCTTCTGTAACACCCCCAAAACCATCCGGGATATTACAGCGCCGTCGGTCCCACGCCGGAACCCATCAGGCTAAAAACCGTTTACAAAACCAATTCAAAAACGTTTAAAAACGCTAAAAGGCCGATGACGGTGATATTTTGCAAATACTCAAATATTTTCAAAAACAAAGTTCTCAAATACCGTCATAAAATACCATTTGAAAATACAAGGCGAAGTGCCAAATCTCAATAGTTCAAAATGTACGTTAAGCTACCACTTAAACGTACCGATAAAATAGCTTAGGAAAAGGTTTAACGAAATAACTCAAGTGCACAAAATTCCAAAAAGGCCCTTTTAAAATACACACACGCAGCGGATAAAGATACCGAAAAGGCATTTTGAGATATACACACGCAGCGGATAAATACAGTTCAAAATACACATTTTCAGCGAAAATAAAATAACCATAAATAAATACTCAAAAACATGCCACCGCGAGTATCACATCGGGAAGCTCATCCGTTCACGACCGCTACTAGCTCGATCTCCGAGTATCTAAAAATAAAGCCCACGACGGAGTCAGCCACAATACTCAATAATGATACCGATCACATCATCATAAATAATTACATACCAATGTAATAATACTGTAAGAATACTACCAAAGTAATCTTACCGTTATAACCTTACCAATCCATAATAATCCAATCCTTACCATAATCCACATTTCGCATCCTCGAATGACGAAATGAACTTAACAACAATTATCTGTATTGAATTTCAAAAATACCAACAATCCTCAAAACATCATCATAACTCATAATCATGAAATAATTCATCCGTGCCAAATCCTGTCCATCGGATTACACAATCAAAACTCAGCCTGGATAAACCAACAGTACGCAACATATCTGTAGATCAACTACCATATGATAATGATAACAAATCCTGAACATCGACGTATAGTTTGAATGCTCATATGATCAATAACAATGATCAACCAATACATCAACTGAGAATATCATCGACGTGATAACTCCAATACGACCAACAAAGGATCAACTATAACCGAGAGTACCATCAACATGATAACTCCGACACGATAAATAAAGGATCAACAATAACCGAGAATACCATCAATAAGGTAAACTCTAAATGATCAACAAAGGACCAACCATAACCGAGAATACCATCAACAAGGTAAACTCCAAATGATCAACAATAATGGATCTCAAGAAATAACTCCGACTGTCGAACATACCCCTCGGGCGTATGAATAACCAGTCACAAACTGTCGAACATACCCCTCGGGCGTATGAATAACCAGTCACAAACTGTCGAACATACCCAACCATAAATGGAGGATGAACGACCAAACAATATGGCTCAAAGATGGAAGTCATAGTACGCCCGATCCGAAAATGTGTCCGTGCACAAGCCACCCCGGGTATTGATCACATACACGTGTGGTCTTGTACCTAATTAGCCTCACGAACTACGTCTCGTGTGCACGGTTCAATGTGGAAATATCAACACATAACCATCATGTGCCCGACTAAAAATCCTACACAATAACCAATCGGCACGCAGATATGACTCCAGATATGTCACGATGCAACATGACAACGAAACTCAAAGAAATACATATCCAATAAGGATCAAAAGACTCACCGAAGTGAACAACAACAGACTGACAATGAAAAGTCGACATGACTAATCAATATCCAAAACATCAATCCTGGGATCATCATCCCCAAATGAATGACCAACACGATCTACGATCTCAATACAACAGTCCTGGGATCAACATCCCTCAATGAATAACCGATACGAAACTCATTATACGAAACCTCAACATATACAACAACTCAACATACTAATTATCCACATGACTGAACAAATACTTAGATTACCTCAAAGTCGAGGACCATATCCATCAACATCCCCCAATGAGACGATCAACATAACCATTAATACCAACAATAGTCCTGGGATCAACATCCCTCAACGAACAACCAAGATCTAATCTCAATATACGAAGCCTCAACATACAACATATACAACAACTCAACATAATAATTATCTCATAACTGAACAATACATAAATTACCTCAAAGTCGAAGACAACATCCTTTCCACGAACAATATCCCTGAACGAATACACAATTATACGAATAATCTCAAATATGGTACCATCCATTCAATACCAATAAACCTTTATCCTGATAATTATGTCATCACGATAACTATCCTCGATATCCGATATTCTATATCCTTGACCAAAGATAACTCACGTCTTCCCTGAACACAATTAAATCATATACCTTATGATTTAATACAACCAGAGCACAATATACAAACCATTATCCCGACAACTTACATTTATAACAACATTGCTATACGAATTATAAATGAATTGAAAACGAAACCATTCATCAAATATTATAAACTGAACAAGTATAAACTTGCCTCGATACCGATACCACGAAGCCGTTACCAAAATCCATTGCCTTTGTCTACGAGCTCCTTAGCCCCGACCAAAAGCAATCTACGAACTCTTTAGCCTCAACCGCAACTCAACGGTCATAATCCACGATCAAAACATATCAACCTATTGCAATAACCGATTAACACACATTCGATAAAAATCAATAACCGACATACTCAACCAACAAACTCAACGGTTCAACGAAACCTCGATCATATACATAATACCAAATAATCCAACTCAACAAATACGAACCCATATCCACGATACAAGCCGTAACTCGATGATCACAAATAACAATCAATAACCGATCAACAACGGTCCTACAATATCCCGATTAAACACATATCCAAACAACCCGAACCAATCAAACACGAATTCAAAACCACAATACAATTCCACAATCCGAATATCATATCCATAATCTATTTAAACCAACAAGGGTCTAACATTACCGATTCCAAATTCAATCTTAAAAACAATTACAAGTTTCCTCCTTGTAAATTCATAATATAAACCAATTACCGGTTATCATCATCAATCCGGACGATCCGATTAATTCAACATCATAGATAACCATATTCCAAAGGTTTCAAATAATTTCATTATCCGAATTGAACACTTATTCAATAAGTATGAATTTCCAAATTCAAACATGAATAATAATTCTCATCAAACTCGAAATCATATTCGTATTCCTATACGAATATTGTACCAAATACATAACTTAGTTCTAAATGTGAATATTCCATATTCATATATAAAACACCAACACCTTAAAACGTATTCATCAAATCAATGATCAATTCATCTCGACATTAAGGATTTTATAACATATTCGATTCCAACTTCAACTCCAAATACGAAGACAAAACTCCTTCTTGTTCATACTTGTAAATTCGTAGAAAACAATTTATCGATTATTATCGTGAATAATCACATTCCAAATTATCCGAAATCCTTCCAAAATCATAACATGTAACTCAAGAGTTCTTCAAGAACACGAATTATACAAATTCACGTTCATAATCCATAAAACAATATAACCCGATGTTTTCTAACATCTAAACAACCCTTAATCATAATTCAAGGTGTATATAATCATGTCCTTCAACATATACTTCTCATAACATCATGAATCGCAACAAACCACCAAGAACATTGAGAATACCACGATTCCATAATCATAATAACATAATCGAATCATTTGATCACCAATTCATTATCTTCCTTTAACAAAATTCCCATAATTACCAAGGATCATCACAACAATATCATTTCCATCACCATTCATACGAAAACTTGTAGAATTTTCCAAGTTCTACTCATTGAGACATTTCATCGAACACTTTGAAGGCATAGTCCAATTCAATCGATTATTCAAAGAAATACTCGAATTCTTCCCACAAAACTTCAAGAGTATTGAATGATCTCAAGAATACAACAAGGTTCCATCAATAATATGAGTTAAAATGAATCAAATCGTCCAAAACACCAAGAAACATCAAGAACATCCAAAAAACAAAAGTTTAGGTGTTCTTACCTTCGATCCGGGTGGAAGATGATGTTAATCCATGATTCCAACTTCCAAAACATGTTGTTATAAGTTGATTCTACTCAAAACCATCGATCTATGGTGAAAAATCGCGGAAGGAACGAAGAAAAGTGGAAAATGCCGGATATGACTCGGTCCAGGCCTTAAATAGGCCGATACCTGCCGGGCCATTACGTACGTAACCGGCCGGGCCCTTACGTACGTAACCGGCCATGGCCGAAGTCTCTGCCCAGAAATGCCGGCATCGTTACGTACGTAACCGGCCGAGGCTTACGTACGTAACGGTCCCTTACGGCCGTAACCGGTCGGTACCTTACGTACGTTATCGGCCAGTCACTGCCGACCGCGATCGGCCATCCATGCGAGTCACTGCCGACCATGCTCGGCCATCCCAACGAGTCACGTCCGTCCATGCTCGGCCATCCAGGTCATCTCGGCCACGACTCGGCCAGCCGCCCCGTAACGTACGTAACACTTAACCCATTGCGTACGTAATACGGATGTTGACTTGCTACAGTATTATACTCATATTACGTACGTAATACACCCTGTATAACGTACGTAACTCCATCCGTTGACTCACCTGTCCACATCTGCGCCGAAAGCTGCCGACCACGGGCCCCACTGTCCGATTCCTCTTGTTACGTACGTTATGTACGCTATATAACGTACGTAAGCTAACACATTTTACGTACGTAAGCTCCAAGGCTTAACGTACGTAATGGCTTTTATACTTAGCCAAAAATCCAACTGTTCCTGTCCGACGTCTCGTCGTACAAAATACAAACATACGGCATACTGAATACACATACCGAATCCAAAAATATTCTCATACGGTGTACCTGATATCCGAATCAGTTCAACCTGATACAACATATCCTGAATATATCTGTCAATCAAAAATGATAATCACACCAGTATAACTGTCTCGGTTCTCAATTTATTTTATCCATAATGTATAGATACCAAACTATACAGTATATCTCAGATAAAATAACGCGAAAAATTTATACTGAAAATACGGGTATTACATGTGGTGACTTCTAAAGGAATTGAGATAGATCCCGACAAGGTTGTAGCAGTGAGTAGTTAGGGAGTACCCAAGAATGCAAGCGAAGTTCGCAGCTTTCTGGGCTTAGCTGGCTATTATAGAAGATTTATCGAAGGATTTTCTAAAATCGCCGCTCCTATGACCCAATTAACAAGGAAGGGCGTGAGGTTTGAATGGAGTGAGAGGTGCGAAGAAAGTTTTCAAGAGTTGAAAATGAGACTAACCTCGGCACCAATATTAATGATTCCTGATCCGACAGAAGACTTTGTTATTTATAGTGATGCCTCAAAGCAGGGGTTTGGTTGTGTTATGATGCAACATGGTAACGTAGTAGCCTATGCATCGAGACATCCTAGAGATTTCTGCTGACCTCCACCCTTATGGCCCAAAAAATTTCCGACAGGCTTCTGTTTCTTGCTCTCACGAGCTGCCTCACTGGCCGTCAAAGACATATCATATGCAGGAGCTCTACTCTGATAATCCTTTAAGGTGGTGCAGGCGAGCCCAAACATGTATCCACGAATCTTCAGTTTCATCTATGTGGAAAAGTGGAAAATTTTGTCGTTCTCCTCTCTAACTTGTGCCTTCACGAAGCCCAGCTCCCGGTTGTAATCAGCAATAGCCTGATAAACAAGAATATCCTGAGGCTGAGCATCATAAAAAGCATGGACTCGAGCCTGCTTAACTGGCCACGGGCAATATTCGGTCCCCATTAGGTCTTTGAACTCGACCCGTGAAGCAACATGGTCCTTAGGCTCAACAGCCTCCCACCAGTCGGTAGCGTCTCACCACATGGGTTGAACTATCCAACACATGATCTGGAGTTGGCTGTTGTAGTACATACGCTGAAGATTTGACGTCACTATCTCTACGGAGGGAAGTGCGAGATATACATAGACCATAAAAGTCTGAAGTATCTTTTCACATATAAGGATCTTAATATGAGGCAAAGGAGATGGTTGGAATTGGTGAAGGACTATGAATTTACTATTCATTACCATCCGGGTAAGGCTAATATGGTAGTTGATGCCTTGAGTCGAAAGACTAGAGGCGAGTTAGCTTGCTTGACCGATCAGGAGAATTTGATAAAAGAGTTCTCCGAGTTGAGGATTGAGGTAGTTGAGTCTTCAAAGAGTTCAAAAGCAATCCTATCATCTTTGGTCTTGCAACCAAACTTGAGGGATAAGATTAAGGAGGCTCAACCACGTGACAAGTTCTTGTGCAAGATGAAAGATCGACCACAAGGTGGAAGTATTGATAAAGTTCTCGTTGCCGCAGACGACGTTTTGACCTACGAGGGGAGGTTATGTGTTCCTAAGGATCCATCCCTTAGGAAGCAAATTCTTGAAGAAGCTCACAATGCACCATACTCCGCTCACCCGGGAGATACAAAGATGTACAACGACCTGAAGAAGTTCTTTTGGTGGAGAGGAATGAAACGGGACATTGGTGTATTTGTGGAGAGGTGTATGGTATGTCAGCAGGTGAAATCAGAACATCAATGGCCAGGAGGTTTACTTCAACCGTTGGAAATCCCATAATGGAAATGGGAGCATATCACAATGGATTTTGTGGTTGGTCTGCCGCGAACCGTGAAGAAGAACGATGCTATCTAGGTGATAGTAGATCGTTTTACGAAGTCATCTCATTTTCTACCTGTGAGGATGACTTACAGTATGGAACAATATGTGAAGATTTATATTCGAGAGATTTTGAGGTTACATGGTGTTCCACTGTCGATCGTCTCGGATAGAGATCCGCGATTTACGTCGAAATTTTGGAAGAGTCTTCAGAGTGCGTTGGGAACTAAATTGAATTTCAGTGCTGCATATCATCCACAGACCGATGGTCAGTCTGAACGAACTATCAAAACACTCGAAGATTTGTTGAGGGCGTGTGTTCTTGATACCAGTGAGAATTGGGAAAATATTTTGCCATTAGTAGAGTTTGCTTAAAACAATAATTACCAAGCGACTATACAAATGGCCCCGTATGAGGCTCTGGATGGAAGGAAATGTCGATCGCCTCTTTATTGGAGTGAGGTTGGAGAAGGAAAGATTTTGTGTCCAGAATTGATCGAGCAGAATGTAGAGAAGATAGCCGAGATCAGAAGCAGGATTAAGACTGCCCAGGATCGACAAAACTCTTATGCTGATAAACGAAGGAAAGATATCCAATTTGAGATTGGAGAAAAGGTGTTCTTAAAGGTAGCGCCGATGAAATGAGTGATACAATTCGGTAAAAAGGGAAAGTTACAGCCTCGTTATATCGGACCTTTTGAGATTTTGGGTCGTGTTGGTGATCTTGCTTATACTTTGGCATTACCGTTGGAGTTATCGGGAGCGAACATTGTCTTTCACGTCTCCATGCTGAGAAAATACGTACATGATCTTGGTCATGTATGCAATTTCAAAGAGTTGCATGTAGCCAAGAACCCGACTTATGAGGAAGTGCCTACGGCTGTTTTCGAGCGTAAGGTACATCAGTTACGAAACAGAGAGGTTAAACTGGTAAAAGTTCAGTGGAGCCGTCATGGACCGAAAGAAGCGACTTGGGAATGTGAAGAGGAGATCCGTTCTAAGTATCCGACGTTCGCCATTGAAGGTACATGATTTAATTTTCGAGGACGAAAATTCATTTAAGAAGGGTAGGTTGTAATGCCCCAATTTTCGAGCATGCATTTATTTTATAATTTATAGAAAGCGCAAGAATGATTTTAAATGTCCAACAATTTATTTACGAATTTTATTCCAATTTTTAAATAAGGTCAAAATTTCCTTATTTGCATATCATGTTAAAATATTTTAGCTCACACTCCAAGCTCGAGTCCAAACTCTTGTATTATTATAGTCCAATAATGTTTATTTCTATAAATAGCCCGAATCAAATTTTAAGCGATATTAATCGTTACCCAAAGGATTTTACAAACTAAATAATAATAATAATAATAATAATAATACTATTATTATTATTATAATAAATCTAACCACTATTTATATCATTACTCTTAATATCATAATTATCATTTAGAATAGTTAAAGTATAATTAATTGACTAATTAATTTTGTTAACCCACGGTTCTTGTTTCTAGTTTTTCAAAACTAGAAATCTCTTTGTACTCAATCCTCTCCTACATATATATTCAAATTATAACACCAAAAATCTGCACAATTAAACATCCTGCAAATCTTCCCCTTCAGCTTCACGGTAGAAACACTTCGCAGAAAAAAAAACTGTCGTTCAATGACAACAGGAGCCGAGTTGGAAGAACCCCAATTCTTAACCCAATTTTGAGTTCGCACGACCAGCCTTTTCTTCTCGGCAGTCCGATTCTCAACCAATTTCATCATCCTGAAATTCTACAGTAAAGGTAAACCTTTAAACCTTAACATCTTCTATTTGATTTTGAGTATTATCATCTTTTATTTAGAACAACCCCGTTTCAAAACCACAATCGTCTTCAACACAGAATCAATCCACTCAATCTCAACCAGATTCGGGTTGAGCCCGGATCAAAAAAACACGATGACTGAACCCAAGTTCAATGAAACATCAAAACCAGTTCATCCAAACCATATCGAGCCTTGTTAAGCCCGAACCAGAAAACCGAACCCGAAATCTATGAACCCTTACCAGAAAAGAAACAGAAAAGGAAAAAAAGAATTTAGCCCGTCAGAACCCGGTTTTGTAAGCCAACTCTGAACCCTCAATTTTGGAATCTGAATCAATCAGAACTTCGGTTCGAACCCTAAATCCGGCGAACCCGCTATTCCCTTCTTTTTGTCCGGTGGAGGTCGCCGTTGTTGCCGCCACCATCAATTTCCACCGCAGTCGTTGCTGCTACCTGTGGTATGGCCATCCGGTTTATAGTCCATAACCCAGGCCGAAAATCCTTAGAGAGAGAGGGGCCGATATTGATTGAGTGATAGAGAGGGGTCAGCTTTTTTGATCGGTTTTAGAGAGAGTGTTTCGACCGATAAGAGAGTGAGATGAATTTTTTCTCCTTCGCGATTTTTCGATCCGTGATGACAGAGGGAGAGGGTGAGGATGAGAGTTAAACATGTCGGACGATTAGTTAGGGAGGGGTTTTTATACCCAACCTTTTCTCTAGGGTTTTTCAATTGAGTCCCCATATTCCAGACCGTTTTGATTTAACCCCAAATCAACCTTTCAGTGTATTCAATTTCAGCCCCTCCTTTTAAACACTCTTCATACTTTACCCAATCTGTTTCTATTATTTTAAATCATATCCCTTGTATGATAGATTTAAATTATAAACTCAATAATTTATATTAATTTATTTTGGATGTTATGTTAATATTAAAATTTAATTGTTATTTTAGGAGACGAGGACTTGGAGCCTAGGATTTGAACTGCATTCGCATGTCAATTTTTAAGGATCATCATCGTATTTCGAGGTGGGGACTTTACGCTTGTTTTATTTAATGCATGATGTTACTTGTATATATGCGTGTTTCTTGCCAAATATTTATATGCTCAAAGTTTGCATATTATTTACATTGTAGCCTCCAATGACTAGTAGGCATAATGTGCTCAAAGTTTGCATATTATTTACGTTGTAGCCTCCAATGAGTAGTAGGTATAATGTGCTCAAAGTTTCATGTTAATTACGTTGTAGCCTCCAATGAGTTGTAGGCAGTATGCACAAAGTTCGTATATTAATGACCCTCGGGCAATCACCAGGTTCAGGCATGTCATATATACTTGACAACATGTATGTATTTAAATTTAACAAAGCGTTCCCTCCTCACTGAGCGAGTTGAAAGCTCACCCCATTATTTAAACCTTTCAGGTTGAGGAGTCTGGCGTGGCGGGCAAAGGTGTGGCGTGATAATAATATTTATCTGATTTTTCAATTATTTTGTTTATTTAAAAATTTTAAACTTTGGCTTCAATGTCATGGTTGGATATTATGGATGTTTTGAAATGTTGGGAATTTATTTTATATTTACTTGCAAAATGGATGATTTTATTTCAATTTCCGTTGCAATTATTCAATTATTTTCTTTTGGATATTTAATCTCCCTTGAAATTATTTTAAAATGACATTTTGAAAAGTGGTCGCTACAGTCCTCCCCCTCTAATCGGCCGAACCATATTTCAGTCTGGGAATCCCGTTTCGGCCATCTCCATCTTCTTTCCTTAGTTGATTTTGATCAACAGTACAAATCCTCTGGCAAGAAATTATCTGTTGTACTGTTTATCAACATTATTTGTAAGGATCTCATAATTCGGCTCGTACCAGTTGTTCGTGTGTAGATCACCGAAGGAGGAAGAAAATTTTAATCATCTTCTGGTCCGAGTTCAGTTCTATTCATTGAATTAAGGTAATTCGACGAACTCTTTATTAATCAATTAAATTACTGCATGAAGATCCTCGTCTGGGTTTTTCGTTAATTTATTCCGTTGCGTCTTGGTCATATTTATTGTATTAGCTACACGTAAAATCCAACAGTGGTATCCGAGGCAACTTGCAGTGATTTAATTGTTTATGTAGAACCTGTTTTATATGCTTTGAATATATAACATTATGTTCTTAATCACATTTATGAAATAGAGATTTTGTAAATATTTTTTCTGATTTAATTTGATTAAATCGAATCGTTCAAAATTAATTTTCTGGAATGTTTATGCGATTTTTCTGTCCAGAACTGTTCTGGTACAGATTTGTTTTCAGGCGGGTAAACGTCCGGGTCGGATCTGGGTCCGGTAAGGAACCGCGGACCAAGACCCGCAGATCGCCAGCAAATATTTGGCGATTATTGCGGGATTCGATCCCGCGGCATCAGGCATGCCTTGCACGTGCTGACCATCAGGGGTATGGTACTTGTCTGAAAATTTATTCACTCAGTATTATTTAACCCTCAGCCCGTTCTAAAAATTCAAAAATAATGTTTCAAAATGCATTTCTTGCGGCCGGTGGGATACGAACCCGCGCGGCCGTGTGCGGCCAGTGAGCGCTCGGCCATCTGGGCTAGTGTTTCAGAATGTTGAATTTTGAGCGAATATTTATCTTATACCTAACTATAAGACAGATTTATATTATTTTTAATTAATTATGTGATAATCAATTGTGTTTTGTGTATGGTGTATAGCATGACCATAAATTGACTAGTGTGATTGGATATTTTCAATTTATTATTGGGTTGGTTTTACAACCTGCGTGTCGTTTGCCCTCTTGTAATTTAATTTTACTAGTATAGTATATTTTTCATTAATGTAATGAAGACAAGAAGGAGACGATGGACGGACTCGAGGAGCCAATTGATCGCGTATGACGTTCCAAGGAGTTGGAAGATCAATGAAGACCAATTATACCCTTTAGATTGACCTTTGTGATTTGCATGTTGGCTTATGAAAATCACGCTAGGATTGTGGTCATGCTATACACGCTCCTATACTTTTTATGTCATGTGATGCTATGTATGTTTAAATTATGCTTGTATATGATGTTATAATTGTTTAGATGTATGTTATCCAACATAGGATAAAACCCCTCGTTAAAATTTGTTTTAATGCCGTTCAATTAAAACACCTATCAAGACTTCGATCATGTTGAGCAGGTCATGCCAAAGTTGGGTGCTCGGATTATCTTAGTAAGGTATGGTAATACCTATGTGTTTTAGTGAACTAAGAATTCAAAATAGTTTTGAACATTAAGACATAAGATGAGATTATAACATGCTTGGGCATAATATGCCAAATCGCATAAATATAATCTAAGAGTTACACATAATGTAATCGATAAAGAGTTATCCACCTAAAGTAGCTCAATTCTAGGCGTCATGCAAAATGGGGTCTTAGCCACTAAATTAGAAATGATGTAAAATTGAGGGTATTTTGTTTTAGTGGGAGTATTTTTTGAGAAATAAAATGTGACTAAATATTTTCATATTGAATTTTGTAGATAATAGAATAGCATCAAACAACACATCCGCCATTTCACTGCGATCCGTCCTTGAGAAGGACAAGCTCAAAGAAACAGCAGCAACTATCTGGATTGGATCCGGAGCTTGAGAATAGTTCTCAAGCAAGAAAAAAGTTGTATGTTCTTGAGGATGAAATTCCCGATGAGCCTGTTGACAATGCTAACAAAGCAACAGAATACAAATGGAAGAAATATTGTGATGATTCCATTGATATCAGTTGTCTTATGTTGGCTACCATTTGTCCAGAAGTTCAGAAGAATATGGAAGAAATGGAAGCCTATGAGCTTAATGCTCACCTCAAGGAAACTTTCGCAAAGCACGCTAGGTAAGAGAGGTATGACACCTTTAAAGCCTTGTATGTTTACAAGATGGTTGAGGGGACATCTGTCAGCGCTGATGTACTCAAAATGAAAGGATATATTGATCATCTTGATAGGCTTGGTTTTCCACTTTCTAAGGAGCATTCCACGGATGTGATGTAACACCCCAATATATTCAGGGTATATTACAGCGCCGTGGACCCCTACATGGGATCCACCAGGCTAATTAATTTATACCGCTTGTCTAACCATCTCGGTTAGCGAGAAAACACACATCAGCAAGACGCAATTTAAAATAAAACACCCGGTAAACTAGACATCATCGAAAATCACACATAAAATTTAGTATACAATCCATCTTCCAAATTTAAAACGCCCAAGTACTCACTAGTTATATCTATCAGTTACAAGTTTGAAAACAAACGTTTTAAAATGGACAACTGAAATAAAGGGACTGAATTGCACACGTCAACAACCCTGGCCAGTATCCTCATACTACTCCAGTGCCCGCTCGACCGGATACACACAACCTGAAATTCATAACACGAATTTCCCCAAAACGGGTCCCCAAAAGGGTTAGCAATTACGCTAATACAAGTAATCAAGGCGAACCAATCACTTACACATTTCATTGTACATGCATCAAATCGTTTCAAAATCAAAACAAGATATGTCTTTTCCCAGAAAACAAACAGTCAATAATCACAGTTGAAAATCTCCTAGGACCGGGGCTAAACCACTGGTCCCATCCGAGGCCTCTATGGACCCTCCCGGACTGGCCATAGTTAAAAATCACGCACATGACTCGCCTAGGACCGGGGCTCAACCACTGGTCCCATCCGAGTGTAATATCCGCGTTTTCTATTTTTAGTAATTTCTATTTTTGGTGTATATTCGTTTCGGACAACTCGCTTGGCACTGTTTTGGAATTCTGAACCTATTTTGTTCTTGGAGTTTCTCCGCTTAGACGGGTCTCGATGATGTTTTTACGTAATTTCATCTTGTGTTATATTTTGTCTCGTGTGTATTCGATTCTCGTTAAACTCGTTCGAGTTCGTCATTTTCTTACTTCCATGAGTTCATATGATTGAGTAGAGCATGTTGTGAGTTTCGGATTGTTAATCCGACGTTGTATCGTGATTTTCGGATGTTTGGGCCGTTTTTGTAATTTCCTAGAAGTTTAGGGAATTTGTTCCTTGTTCGACTTTGGTTGTGTACCTCAGATCGTTTTGGGGTTCCGTAGTTCCATTTCGTGTTATTGTTGCCCAAATATCGATTCCTATTGCTTTTATTCTCTTTCCGGATCATTTTTCGTCATTTTGGGACCCGAGGGGGGGTGTGGGCCGTGGCACAAGGATTGTGCGCCGCGGAACACACATTACCCAGTTGCTGGCCGAGCAGACTGTACCGTGTGCCGCGGCACAAGGATTCTGCGCCGCGGCACACAGCCGAGTCAGTGCCGCGGCACACTTGTCCGGGTCACGGCACACCCGTGTGGCACTTGCCGGCCAAAACCTACTGTACCGCATGCCGCGGCACAGTCCGGCAGGGCCGCGGCACATGCCGAGTCTGGGCCGCGGCACACTTCGAATGAGCCGCGGCACAACGAGCGGTCAGCCGATCACTGGGCGCAATTTTTGGCCCTGTGCCGCGGCACACAATGCGGTCAGCGCTATATCAGCGCTTCTTTTCAGCGGATGCAGTCCATTTCTTCCTTCCTTCCACCGTACGCGAGAGAGAGAGGGTTGAGAGGGGGATTTTTCTCCATCTACCATTTGATTGTGTGTTTTTCTTCATCTTCTTTCGATCGTGTAGCTCAGATTGTGGATCTATCACGTGTTCTTCGGATTATAAGGCTTGAATCTTCAAGAGGTAAGAAACCCTTTAACCCTAGTATGATTTTGGGGAGGGTTTGGTGATGATCTTGTATTTTAATCCGATTTAACCGATGTTGTTGTTATATTTTGATAGTATACTCTTGACCCTTGGTTTTCTTGTTATTGGTTGGGATGAAATCCCGCTATTACACCGTTGACCGATTTCATTTCCTTATGCGCTCGCGGTGTGCGATGAATTGTCCCAACGGGTAGAACTAGGATGAATTTCTTCGTATTCATGATGTTGAGATTGGTTGTATATCAATATCTTGTTAGGGTCGGATTTGAGAGGATTGTTCGGACCGTAACTTATTCCTTCGTCGTTTCCTACGCGTCGTATTATCCAAGACAGGTACATGTATTATATTTCATTATGTGTGTACGGTTTTGATGCGAATGATGTAAAATGGTTTATTGAACGATTGTGTTGGTTACTCTTCCACCTGGGGATGGCATGGGGCCTCTGGGGGCCGATACTAATGGGTACGGCCACGGAAGTGGACTTGGGTGCGTGCGTTGATGTTCTTCCACCTGGAGACGGTTCGACGGGACCTCTGGGGGCCGATACTAATGGGTACGGCCGCGGAAGTGGTTTCTCACCTGGGGACGGTCCGACGGGACCTCTGGGGGCCGATACTAATGGGTACGGTCGCGAGTTACCAAACGTGGATAATTGTGATGTGGAAAGCTTGATAATATATTGATTTGGTGTAAATGTGATATTCCGGAATATTGATTTTCAAAATGATTTTTCCTAATGATTTGTTTGCGTTGAATCGTGTATGTATATAATGTTGTGTAATTGTGTACTCGCACTAGCTATTCGAATGCTAACCCCTTAAATGGGGGAAATGCGTCTTATGCATTTCAGTGCAAGGAGGGCTGAGGAGCAAGCACGGGACATGCATGCAAAGGATGGGCTGGCTTGATGATGTGGCTCGAGTCTGCATTTTTATGTTTTGTAATTGCATTGTCGAGTATTGAAGTTAGACTGTCTATTTTGAAACTTAGTTTAAGTCCCCTGCGTGGGCAATGAATTGGTATTTAACCTCTGTTCATGTATTACGTTAAAAATGTTTTGGCCGAGGCCACGGCCTTATTTACTTTTGAGTGCATCATTCGGGATTACATTGTGGTTTATATGTCAAGTGTTAGCCTGGTAGACCTCACGAGGGTTCTACGGCGTGTAATGTCCCAGTTGTGAATTGGGGTGTTACATTTATGGTATCAGAGCTTAGGTTTTGAATACCTAGGTTGTCGGTTAATTTTAGGTCTGTTAGTGGCGTCATTTAGAGTCAGTCGTTGAGCCTAATATCATCATGCTACCGTCTTTTCGTGCGACCCGTGGCTGTAAGTCTCCTCGAACTCTTATATTCCTGTAATTCGTTTTCTTGCGTTGTTCAGGATTGTGAATTATGATACCAACTTTGTCAATTGTGAATCTTTCTGATTTTGTCCTTTTCATTCTTCCTCTAGTATGTTGAGAGGTCGTCGTGGTAGACCAGCTAGGGGACGCGGCCGAGGCCGTGGTCGGGGTGCTGATAATGAAGAGGGCTCACTTTCTCAGTCCTCTGCGGACTCAACCTCTCACTCAGTGCCGTCGGGTAATAATGCCGACGCCGGGGCTACTGCCGTACTTCAACAGTTAGTAGCTCAGCTTGCTAAGATGGCTCAGGGCGGACGCCAGAATCCGCCCCCGACACCTGAAGAGGAGGCTAGTAAATGGCTTCAGACGGTGACTAAGATGCACCCTCCTCGTTTCTCCGGAGCTTCTGACTCCCTCGGTTGGGAGAATTGGCTCTTTCAATTGTCCAGGACCTTTGATGTCGTAGCTTGTCCTGAAGACATGAGGGTACATATCGCCCAGTACCTCCTGGATAAGGAAGCTGCGGAATGGTGGGAGGCCGTTGTGCCCAGAGACCGTCGAGCTACTTGGGAGGAATTTAAGGCTGCTATGGAAGCAGAGTATTGTCCGCCGCCAGTCAAGGAGCGCAGAATTGTGGAATTCTTCACCGCTACACCTCAGGATGTGCCTATTTCTCAGGCCATCATTTCTTACAATCGTGATTGGGTTTCGTAAGAGATCAAGTGAGAACGGAGGCCGATAAAATCCGTTACTTCAATATGCGCATGAAGCCGCATATCGGGCAGTATGGCACCGCTCATGTGTGCCACTTTGAAGGAATACCGTGATCGCGCCTCGCGATCGAGATGGCTGTCCGGAATCGAGTCGGTTTCGAAGCTAAGAAGCGTAAGACTACCGACGGTTCTCACCGGTAAAGGTTGATTTTCGAGGTCTCGCTCGCTCCTACACCGGGGAAGAGGCCGTTTCATCAGCCGGTGGATCCTGTGGTAACTGCTCGGTCCGATCTGTGGCACTGGCGGGAGAGTTTGTTTTAATTGCGATCGGCCGAGCACATTATGAAGGATTGCCCATTTCCGTTAGTTGCTTGCTTTACTTGCAGACGGATGGCCATCGCATCGGGCAGTTCATTGTGAGAGGGCCACCAGGGCCGCTAGAGTTCCGACTACCACTGCCGATCAGAGGGATCACAGCTCTCCAGCTAGTCATGTTCCGCAGAGTTCGGGCCGTGGTAGGGGTCGGGGTCAGCCGGATCGCCGTACAGCGTCGAGTCCGGGTTCAGTTCACCCCCGATTGTATCAGATGAGGCGCACAGAGGAGGCGGACATTCCGGTGGCGTCAGGTACCACTCAGATCCTTTCTCATCCAGTTTCAGTGCTTTTTGATTCGGGTGCTACCCACTCCTTTATTGCTTCGGATTGTGTGAATCGTATTGGCTTTAATTGCTTGTTTGAGTGTGAACCGTTTGTGGTGGGTACGCCTAGCGGGGATCGTATGGTTGGGGACCGGGAAGTTAGGGATTGCCCAGTGAGGATCGGGAGCCGAGATTGGCCCTCGAATCTCATTGTTATAGACCTTAAGGGTGAGGATTTGATTCCCGGGGACGATTGGCTAGATCGTCACGGTGCTATCATGAACTATCGGACTCGTACCATCTCGATAGTGGCCGAGGATGGCACCGAGCATACCCTCGTCGGTTGCAAGCCGGGTAGATCGGGGAGTGTGATTAACGCCTTGAAGGCGATGAAACTTATGAACCAGGGTTGTGTCGGCTATTGGTGTTACGCTCTGCAGGCGGAGGACGGCGGGGTTGACATGTCGTCAATTCTAGTTGTTAGTGAGTATCCCGACATATTACCAGACGAATTGCCGGGACTACCACCACAGCGAGAGGTGGAGTTTCCTATCGATCTTGAGCCGAATGCAGCCCCTATATCTTGAGCACCGTACTGTATGGCACCGTCGGAGATGTTAGAGTTGAAGAATCAGTTGGGAGAATTGTTAGATAAAGGGTATATTCGACCGAGCGCATCACCTTGGGGTGAGCCCGTACTCTTTGTTAAGAAGAAGGATGGGTCGCTTCGTTTATGCATCGATTATAGAGAATTAAACAAGTTGACCATCAAAAATAAATACCCTTTGCCCCGGATCGACGACTTGTTTGATCAGCTTCAGGGGGCGACGATCTTTTCGAAGATCGATTTGCGATCGGGTTACTACCAGTTGAGGATTCGGGACATCGATATACCGAAAGCTGCCTTTCGGACGAGATATGGCCATTACGAGTTTGTGGTTATGCCTTTCGGGCTAACTAATTCCCCAGCAGTGTTCATGCAGTTAATGGCCAAAGTTTTTATTGAGTATCTAGATAAATTCGTAGTCGTCTTTATCGATGACATTCTGATCTACTCACGGAGTCGTGAGGAGCACGCCTTACATCTCCGGATTGTATTAGACATCTTGAGAGCAGAGCAGTTGTATGCGAAGTTCTCTAAGTGTGAGTTTTGGCTCAAGGAGGTGATGTTCCTCGGGCATGTGATTTCAGCAGAAGGAGTTCGGGTAGATCCGCAGAAGATAGAGACAGTGTTGGCTTGGGAGCCGCCTAAGAATGTGAAGGAGGTGAGGAGTTTTCTGGGGCTTGCGGGCTATTACCGTATATTTGTCGAGGGGTTTTCTAAGATCGCTAGACCACTCACTCAGTTACTCCAGAAAACCCAGAAGTTGGAGTAGACCGCAGTCAGACAGAGTAGTTTTGAAGAGTTGAAGAGACGACTAACTACCGCACCCGTGTTAGCGTTGCCTCAGGGGAACGAAGATTTCGTGGTATACAGTGATGCTTCTGGCCTCGGACTCGGATGCGTTTTGATGAAGAGAGATAGAGTTATTGCTTATGCGTCCCGCCAGTTGAAACTGTATGAGGCGAATTACCCCACACACGATTTGGAGTTAGCCGCGGTCGTTTTCGCCTTAAAGATATGGAGGCATTATCTCTATGGATCGTCTTGTAAGATTTTTACGGACCACAAGAGTCTGAAGTATATCTTCAGTCAGAAAGAGTTGAATATGAGACAGCGCAGGTGGTTGGAGCTAATTAAAGATTACGACCTCGAGATACTTTACCATCCGGGTAAGGCTAACGTAGTGGCTGATGCGTTGAGCCGGAAGCCGATGGCATTACAGATGTTAGAGGTACTTACACCACAGAGTAGGATCCAGCGAGATTTTATTTGCCAAAATATTGAGGTTTGGGTTCAGAGAGTCCAGGGCCAGTTATGTGCGTTGGAGATCACTTCATCCTTGACTGATGATATCAAGGCGAAATAGTATGATGATCCGTTTTTAGTCCAGCTGAGGGAGGATGTGAGGAAGGGGAATGACCCTGGATATGCAGTTCACGATGATGGAGTTTTGAGGTTTCGCGGCAGACTTTGTGTACCGAGTGTTGTTGAGCTGAGACAGAAGATCTTGAGTGAAGCTCATGCTACACCTTACTCCATACATCCTGGTACGAGTAAAATGTACAAGGATGTGAGGAGCAACTACTGGTGGAGTAATTTGAAGACAGACGTTAGTGAGTTTGTGTCGAGGTGTCTGACCTGTCAGCAGGTTAAGATCGAGCATCAGCGACCCGCGGGGCTGTTACGACCACTTCCTATCCCGGAGTGGAAATGGGAGGATATTTCTATGGATTTCATTACCGGTATGCCTAAGACTCGGACTGGAATGAATATGATTTGGGTCGTTGTCGATCGACTAACCAAATCAGCTCATTTTCTAAGTATTAAAGACACTTGGGGGCCAGAGAGGCTTGCACGAGTGTTTATTGCGGAGATCGTGAGATTACATGGGACCCCTAAGAGTATTGTTTCGGATCGTGATGGCCGATTCATATCACATTTTTGGCAGGCCGTTCATCGAGTTTTGGGGACTAAGTTGAGACTCAGTACGTCTTACCACCCTCAGACTGACGGACAGTCAGAGCGGATGATCCAGACGTTGGAGGATATGTTGAGAGCCTGTGCCTTAGATTGGAAGGATGATTGGGAGTCGCACTTGCCGTTAATCGAGTTCACGTACAACAATAGTTGGCACGCCTCGATTAAAATGGCACCATTTGAGGCATTATATGGGAGAAGGTGTAGATCGCCGTTGTGTTGGAACGATGCGTCCGAGCTGATTGGTACCGAGCCCGACATGATAGTTGAGACGAGAGAGAAGATTGGCCTGATTCGCGATAGATTGTTGACGGCCCAGAGTCAGCAGAAGTCTTATGCCGATACCCGTCGCCGACCGTTGGAGTTTGAGGTGGGAGACCATGTGTTGCTTAAGGTGTCGCCGACACGGGGAGTTTACCGCTTCGGTCGGAAGGGTAAACTTAGTCCGAGGTTTATTGGGCCATTCGAGATTTTAGATAGAGTTGGAGAGCTTGCGTATCGGTTAGGCTTGCCGCCGTTCCTGAGCCACGCGCATAACGTATTTCATGTTTCCCAGCTTAGGAAGTACGTTTGGTACCCTAGCCATATTATTGATTTTGGAGAGATCGAGTTGGGGCCCGACATTACCTTCGAGGAGAGGCCGATTCAGATCTTAAAGCGTCGAGTGAAGCAACTCAGGCACAAAACCATTCCTTGGGTCAAAGTGCAGTGGTCGAGGCATGGATCCAATGAAGCCACGTGGGAAACGGAGGAGAGTATGAGGTCGAGATACCCCAAGTTATTCGTGTTGTAAGTTTCGGGACGAAACTTATTTTTAGGGGGAGATAATGTAATATCTGCGTTTTCTATTTTTAGTAATTTTTATTTTTGGTGTATATTCGTTTCGGACAACTCGCTTGGCACTGTTTTGGAATTCTGAACCTATTTTGTTCTTGGAGTTTCTCCACTTAGACGGGTCTCGATGATGTTTTTACGTAATTTCATCTTGTGTTATATTTTGTCTCGTGTGTATTCGATTCTCGTTAAACTCGTTCGATTTCGTCATTTTCTTACTTCCATGAGTTCATATGATTGAGTAGAGCATGTTGTGAGTTTCGTATTGTTAATCCGACGTTGTATCGTGATTTTCGGATGTTTGGGCCGTTTTTGTAATTTCCTAGAAGTTTAGGGAATTTGTTCCTTGTTCGACTTTGGTTGTGTACCTCAGATCGTTTTGGGGTTCCGTACTTCCATTTCGCGTTATTGTTGCCCAAATATCGATTCCTGTTGCTTTTATTCTCTTTCCGGATCATTTTTCGTCATTTTGGGACCCCGGGGGGGAGGGGTGTGGGCCGCGGCACAAGGATTGTGCGCCGCGGCACACACATTACCCAGTTGCTGGCCGAGCAAACTGTACCATGTGCCGCGGCACAAGGATTGTGCGCCGCGGCACACAGCCGAGTCAGTGCCGCGGCACACTTGTCCGGGCCGCGGCACACCCGTGTGGCACTTGCCGGCTAAAACCTACTGTACCGCGTGCCGCGGCACAGTCCGGCAGGGCCGCGGCACATGCCGATTCTGGGACGCGGCACACTTCGAATGAGCCGCGGCACAACGAGCGGTCGGCCGATCACTGGGCGCAATTTTTGGCCCTGTGCCGCGGCACACAATGCGGTCAGCGCTATATCAGCGCTTGTTTTCAGCGGATGCAGTCCATTGCTTCCTTCCTTCCACCGTACGCGAGAGAGAGAGCTGAGACGCGGCACACAATGCGGTCAGCGCTATATCAGCGCTTCTTTTCAGCGGATGCAGTCCATTTCTTCCTTTCTTCCACCGTACGCGAGAGAGAGAGGGTTGAGAGGGGGATTTTTCTCCATTTACCATTTGATTGTGTGTTTTTCTTCATCTTCTTTCGATCGTGTAGCTCGGATTGTGGATCTAGCACTTGTTCTTCGGATTATAAGGCTTGAATCTTCAAGAGGTAAGAAACCCTTTAACCCTAGTATGATTTTGGGGAGGGTTTGGTGATGATCTTGTATTTTAATCCGATTTAACCGATGATGTTGTTAGATTTTGATAGTATACTCGTGACCCTTGGTTTTCTTGTTATTGGTTGGGATGAAATCCCGCTATTACACCGTTGACCGATTTCATTTCCTTATGCGCTCGTGGTGTCCGATGAATTGTCCCAACGGGTAGAACTATGATGAATTTCTTCGTATTCATGATGTTGAGATTGGTTGTATATCATTATCGTGTTAGGGTCGGATTTGAGAGGATTGTTCGGACCGTAACCTATTCCTTCGTCGTTTCCTTCGCGTCGTATTATCCAAGGCAAGTACATGTATTATATTTCATTATGTGTGTACGGTTTTGATGCGAATGATGTAAACTGGTTTATTGAACGATTGTGTTGGTTACTCTTCCACCTGGGGATGGCATGGGGCCTCTGGGGGCCGATACTAATGGGTACGGCCACGGAAGTGGACTTGGGTGCGTGCATTGATGTTCTTCCACCTGGGGACGGTTCGACGGGACCTATGGGGGCCAATACTAATGGGTACGGCCGCGGAAGTGGTTTCTCACCTGGGGACGGTCCGACGGGACCTCTGGGGGCCGATACTAATGGGTACGGTCGCGAGTTACCAAACGTGGATAATTGTGATGTGGAAAGCTTGATAATATATTGATTTGGTGTAAATGTGATATTCCGGAATATTGATTTTCAAAATGATTTTTCCTAATGATTTGTTTGCGTTGAATCGTGTATGTATATAATGTTGTGTAATTGTGTATTCGCACTAGCTATTCGAATGCTAACCCCTTAAATGGGGGAAATGCGTCTTATGCATTTCAGGTACCGGGAGGGCTGAGGAGCAAGCACGGGACATGCATGCAAAGGATGGGCTGGCTTGATGATGTGGCTCGAGTCTGCATTTTTATGTTTTGTCATTGCATTATCGAGTATTGAAGTTAGACTGTCTATTTTGAAACTTGGTTTAAGTCCCCTGCGTGGGCAATGAATTGGTATTTAACCTCTGTTCATGTATTACGTTAAAAATGTTTTGGCCGAGGCCACGACCTTATTTACTTTTGAGTGCATCATTCGAGATTACATTGTGGTTTATATGTCAAGTGTTAGCCTGGTAGACCTCACGAGGGTTCTACGGCGTGTAATGTCCCAGTTGTGAATTGGGGTGTTACACCGAGGCCTCTATGGACCCTCCCAGACTGGCTATCCAAACAAGCTCGTGAATCAAGAGTAAAATCACAGATTCCTCCGAGGCCTTGTAGGGCCCTCCCAGAGTGAGCAAATCACACACATATATGCATTACCATTCCATGTTAAGCATAAAGGTTTCACAAGAATACTTGCCTTGAGAATATTGACGATGAAATGAACGGGAAAATCAACTACGCTTGCTAGGAACCGACGACCACGAACCTAACGGTTGGAAGAATACAATCACAACCAATTATATACGAGTTTGAAAATGGAATACACCCGAAATCCCACCTATGATTCATGTAAATTCGTACAAAAACAACAACAAGGGCGGGTCACAACCGAACCCTCTCGATTTCACAAATACCACGAACTTTACCATGAACTCATAGGGAAAAAAGGGATACACAAGGATTAATCATATACAACATGAATTAATCAACAACACGAAGCAAATCGAACAAATACTCGAGAACCACCAATTTACCCAAAGATAGGGTTCTAAGAGTTTACCTCGGATCAGTGACGAAGTACAAGTGTTGGTGTTGTTAATATACACCACGAACCCAGGGAAGATGATAGTTAGATGATTGTCCAGTCAAAATCGCCAAAAATCGCCTATGAATCTCCCAAAACGCGGAGGAGAGGAAGAAGGAAGGAAAATAGACGAAACCGATCAACTGGGTATTTAAACCTAGGCACCAATAACGTACGTAAGCCCTAGACATCTAACGTACGTTATCCGCTTAATGTACGTAATTCTTCCAAGCTTACATACGTAATATATTTGCAAAACAATCTGCCCAAACATACATAGACTATTACGTACGTTATGATAAGGGCTATTACGTACGTAATACTCCATAATCCTTAACGGACGTAATGCTATTCACATAACGTATGTAACGTACCCCAGTACCATTTGGACAGTTTGTCGAGTAAGGGTATGACGAAATCACGAGACGATAAAAACACGAAACAAAAGCACGCTTACGAAGAGTTTGAGACGACGAACTTAAACACTAAAAGAAAACATGTTCCCAACTACCCGAAGGTTCGGAAAACAACGATAAACATAATTATCCCATAACTTTGGGAAGTTATAAAACGGCCCAAAAAATCCGAAATACACGATACACGATCGAAACACCAAACAAAAGCTGACAACATCCATAATGACATAAGATGGATTTACTGCAACCCCGAAACGGCAGTTCCAAACAACGATTACGAGAATTGAACCAAATCACGGTGAAAAATACAATAGACGCGACATTGATTAAAACAAGTCCGAAACAAATTCAAATGACAAAAAGTATAGTATTAAATATTTTCGAAATATCAATACTGTTACAAACGAGTCACTAAAAATGAAAAATAAACCAAAATGAAAAAATATTGGAAAAAGGAAAAAATGCGGATATTACATTCTCCCCCTCTAAAAACAAGTTTCATCCCCAAACTTAAGAAACAAACAGCTCGGGGTACCTAGCATGCATGCTATACTCGGTTTCCCAAGTTGCCTCCTCGACACCATGTCTCGACCACTGCACCTTGACCAACGGAATGGTCCTGTGCCTCAGTCGCTTCTCACGGTGCTCCAGAATCTTGAAGGGACGCTCCTCGAAGGTAATATCCTCCGCGATATTGAACTCACCATAGTCGATGACATGACTAGGATCCGGAACATATTTCCTCAGCTGGAAAACATGAAAAATGCTATGGACGTGACTCAAAGCCGGAGGCAACGCCAAACGGTATGCCAACTCGCCGACCCTCTCTAGGATCTCAAAGGGCCCAATAAATCTTGGATTCAACTTTCCCTTCTTCCCGAAGCGGAAAACTCCCCTCGTCGGCAACACCTTTCGCAAAACGTGGTCTCCCACCTCGAATTCCAAAGTTCAATGATGAACATCAGCATAGGATTTCTATCGACTCTGAGCAGTCAACATCCTCTCCCAAATCAATTCCACCTTCCTCCTCGTTTCCAAAGCGATATCCGGTTCGGTCCCGACCAAATCGGACGCCTCGTTCCAAAAAATCGGCGATCGACATCGCCGCCCATAAAGCACCTCATACGGTGCCATCTTGATTGATGCGTACTAATTATTTTTGTACGTGAACTCGATCAATGGCAAATGCTCCTCCCAATCACTACTCCAATCGAGAGCACAAGCACGCAAAATGATGTGAATCGAGATATTATGAAGAACCCGGATGAGGACTTGAGCATGCCGACTGGACCAATAATGAGGTCTCGATGAAAGAAGTTCAAAAATAATTTATCTACACTCGTCATTGATATGTTTAAAAATAACTATGTTATCAAAGATAACAAATTCGTGAGTAGTATCGAAGTTGTTGAACAATAAGTGTTTCGTTTATTTTATCTTGGCATATTTTGATTTGAGTTGTATTTGTTATATTTTGAGTTGTATATAATTGAGTCATGTAATATTAAAGTCAAAGATGATTGGAACAGACGAACAAACAAACAAGGATGCAAATTCCCGCGCGTAAGACTGACACGCGGCAGTCTCATATTGTGGCCATAACTTACTCGTCTGAAATCCGATTCAGGTGATTCAAGTGGATATGGAAAGCTAAGAAAGAGATATACAAATATTTCGAAGACCATAGGACCAAATTCGGACCCATTGGAGCCCATAAATAACAAAACCGATATCATCAGATTTATGGCAACTTGTTGTCCTTGTTTTCACACCTTAAAATCTTGGTCTTTGATATTTTGTCCCCTAAACATGTCTGGACTGACTTTCTATTAGATTTTAGGATCTTAGAATGTTGATTTTTCTACCCTGTAGGTCTCTTAGTTGTTTCCTTGTTCACACTAGAGTTAGGTGTAAGATTTTGGCTATAAATAGCCTTGAAGTTTCATTGTAAGAGGACACCAAAGATTTTATGAAATTTGAGAGTGTTTGTATTAACAAACCTTTGTGAGTGCTTTCTTGTTTTGTCGAGTGTGTCTCCGAAACATCCCTTGTGTGATTCATATACTTATCAAGTGCAATCTTGTTAATATCTATATCCCACCCCTTCCGAGTTGCTACGGCCTGTCACGTAGAGGTTTGGAAGTAAAGCCCCATTTTGCTTATTTTGGAAACATCCTGGGAACGAATTCATCTAGCGGTGTCGGTTACCATAGCGTGTTATGTGGGGGTCGCATCAGTTGGCTTCGGAGCTCGGTCATTCCAAAACTAAGTGGTATCATCTATTTTCTCTCATTTCCATAATCTTCCTATCTTACCATCCTATCATTTCCTTCATCTTCTAAATCTTCCCTCTTCTTCATATATAAAAATAATATATATAAGTGGTGAAGATTTTGATTGTTTTTGACAACTCTTCAAGCCGAGGCCAGGGGAATAACTTGTTCCTTAGCCTTCGGGCGTCTGGTGATTTTAAGCTTGGGGATCGAATATCAAATATCAATCCATTCATTTCAATACTAAAAAAAATGCTAGTGATCGGATTCGTTGCGTCCATGCTGTAAAAAAAAAATACATGAAAAAGGAAGAAGAGGAGAACGAATTTTGATCGATCTTATCAAACAATTGTCATACTTTCATTCCGTTCCATATTCTAAACTATTCCAAAATTTTTTGCTCCCATCCTTCCTTTTTCTTTTTCTTATCATTATTTCGCAATCTTGGGGGATCATGGGATTTGACTTCTTTCAGGATGAAACTTGATTTGAATCACCTAAAATCACCTTGTAAGTTGTGTGGAAAAAGGCAGAATTTTTTTTTTTGAGGAATTAAGAAAAAGCGAAATGAGAGATACACGAGTGTGAGCGACTGAGCGATACACGTGAGGATCTTGTGAGGAAATTTTCTTAAAAAAAAAAAAACAACAACAAAAAAAGAAAAAAAAAAGGAAAAAAAGAAAAAAAAAAAAAAAAAAGGAAAAAAAACAACAAAAAAAGAAAAAAAAAAGAAAAAAATGTCAGGAGCCGAAGGAAACGAGCAAAATCTTATCCTTCAAAATATTGTACAACAACTTGCTCAAATAGTCGGAAGACTAGATGAGCAAGAGGAAACCATTGCTACTCTCTCGAAGGGTAGAGAAGAGGAGCCCGTACGAAGGGGATCGGAACCCATTCAATTTGGAGGTTATGATGATGAAGATTCGATGAATTCCGAGGAGGAAACTACGAGGTTTGTACACCGAGGAGGGCAAGGAGGACGAGGAGGAAGGAGAGAGTATGAAGGAAGGCGAGAAAGATATGTCCGAGACGAGGGGGATCGGAATATGGGAAACATCAAAATGAAAATCCCATCTTTCGATGGGAGAAGTGATCCAGACACATATCTCAATTGGGAAAGGAAGTTGGAGACCATTTACGATTGCCACAACTATTCCGATGAGAAGAAAATGAGGTTAGCAATAACCGAATTTTCAGAATATGCAAGCATTTGGTGGGACCAACTTGTGACGGAGAGAAGGAGGATTCGGGAGAGACCGATTAGCGGTTGGGAAGAATTGAAGGTTGTTATGCGGAAAAGATTTGTTCCTAATTACTATCTTAAGGAACTATTTTTTCACTTACAATCTTTAAAACAAGGGTCGAGAAACACAGAAGATTTTCGAAAGGGAATGGAGATGTTAATGATCCGGGCTAATGTTTTGGAATCGAGAAAGGCCACCATGGTGAGGTTTTTACACTGGATGGGAGCCGATATAGCTAAAGAAGTCGACAAACAACATTTTGTTGAATTCGAGGACATGGTATATGCGGAGGTAAAAATCGAGCGGAACTTACAAAGAGGGAGCAACAACTATTCCACGGGATACTCTACTCCTTGGAAACAACAATCTCAAGTAAGTTCAGACAAATTTAAAAATTTTTATAAAAGAGAAGGGAGTGTCTTGAAAGGAAAGTTTGAAATTTGGAGTACTAGCAAACCAAAATTTGATGGGAAGCCTAAACCAGTCGAAAGCACCCAAAGAAGAAACCGGGATATCCAATGCTATAAGTGCTAGGGTCGTGGACATATAGCATCCGAATGCACCAATAAACAGGTGATGGTACTTCGGGATGGGGAGATTGAAATGGAAAGCAAAAAAGAAGAAGAAGAAGAAGAGACAAGAGAGATGGAGAGTGATGACGATACGTATGAGTATGCACCCGCACTTGTTGTTCGGAGGGTGTTAAGTTCTCAAGCAAAAGAGGAAGAAGGTAACGAACAAAGTGAAAATCTATTTCACACACGTTGTTTTATTAAAAATAAAAATTGTAGTTTGATAATAGATAAGCACTAATGTCATTAGCGCTATGCTAGTGGAAGAACTCGATCTTCCAACAAGAAGACACCCTAAACCGTATCGTTTACATTGGCTAAATGATTGTGGGGAATTTCGAGTTAATAAACAGGTACTTGTGGCTCTCACCATCGGAAGATATCAAGACGAAATCCTATGTGATGTCGTTCTGATGCATGCTTATCATATCTTGTTGGGAAGACCATGGCATTTTGATCGAGATGCTACTTTGAGCGGAAAGAAAAATTGTTACTCATTCGAGAAGGACGGGAAGAAAATTACCTTAGCTCCCATGACTAAGGTACAAATACAAGAAGATCAACTTCGTCTTGAAAAGGAAGTTGAAGAAAAATCGAGAAAAGGAAAGGAAAGAAAAATGAAAAAAATGAAAAAAGCGAGAAAAATGAAAAAAAATCAAAAAAAAAAAATGAGAAAAATGAAAAAAAGAACTTGAAGAAGATATCAAGGAAACTGCACCCACGTACTTGATTATTTTCCAAAAAGTTTGCACTACTACTAACCCCAGGAACCGGATAATTCCAAGTTCTATTGAATATTTATTGCAGGAATTTGTTGATTTTTTTCCTGAAAAACTACCTGCAGGGTTGCCACCAATCCGACGTATTGAATATCAAATAGACTTTGTGCCTGGAGTGGTCATTCCAAATATACCGGCATACCGACACAACCCCGAAGAGACCAATGAAATCCAAAGATAAGTCGAGGAGTTGTTAAGTGTTGGGTATATTCCGGAGAGTCTAAGTCCTTGTGCCGTTCCTGTGATCATAGTGCTAAAGAAATATGGAATGTGGAGAATGTGCATCGATTGCCGAGCGGTAAACAATTTCACAGTTAAGTATCGACACCCTATTCCAAGGTTAGATGATATGTTAGATGAATTACATGGTTCATCTGTTTTCACTAAAATTGACCTAATGAAAGGATATCACCAAATTCGTATGAAAGAAGGAGATGAATGGAAAACGGCTTTCAAAACTAAAATACGGATTATACGAATGGTTGTTAATGCCCTTTGGACTAACGAACGCACCGAGTACTTTTATGAGATTAATGAATCATGTTTTACGTGCATACATCGGAAAATTCGTTGTTGTATACTTTGAAGATATACTCATTTACAGCAAAAATATTGAAGAACAGGTTGAACATTTAAGATTAGTTTTAATTACCTTGAGAAGGGGACAATTATATGCTAGTCTTAGGAAATTTACTTTTTGCATGAATGAAGTTATTTTTCTTGGATATGTCGTTAGTGCTGACTGCATAAAAGTTGATGAAGAGAAGGTTAAGGCTATTCGAGAATGGCCTAGACCGACGAACGCGTTTGAGGTAAGAAGTTTTCATGGCCTGGCAGGGTTTTACCGATGCTTTGTAAAAGATTTTAGCACAATTGCAGCCCCATTGAACGAACTTGTCAAGAATCATGCTAAGTTTAATTGGGGAAATGAACAAGAAAAAGAATTTAACACTCTGAAAGATAAATTGTGCACCGCACCTGTTTTAGCATTACCTGATTTTTCTAACACTTTTGAAATTGAGTATGATGCTTCAGGAGTAGGAATTGGAGCAGTATTAATGCAGGGAAAAAGGCTGATAGCCTATTTTTGTGAGAAACTTGGAGGAGCTACATTGAGTTACCCGACCTATGACAAGGAATTGTATGATTTGATTCGAGCCATACGTACGTGGCAACACTACCTATGGACTAAGGAGTTCGTGATTCATACTGATCATGAATCCTTAAAGCATCTCAAAGGATAGGGTAAATTGAGCAAGAGACATGCCAAGTGGTTAGAAGAAATTGAATCCTTTCCTCACATCATCAAATACAAACAAGGTAAGGAAAACATTGTCGCCGATGCTTTGTCAATAAGGTATGTATTACTGAATACACTTTCTTGTAAACTTTTGGGATTTTATTTATTGAAAGAAGCATATGAGGGGCATAAAGATTTCCATGATATTTATGTTGCTTGCGAGAAAAAGGGTGTAGAAAAATTTTATCGGGATAATGGATTCTTGTTCCGTGAAAATAAACTTTGCATTCCTTTTTGTTCAACACGGGAATTATTGGTAAAAGAAGCACATAGTGGAGGTCTAATGGGACATTTTGGAATTGCTAAAACTTATGAAATATTGCATGAACATTTCTTTTGGCCAAAAATAAAACATGATGTTTTTAAAGTTGTAAATTCATGCATTGTTTGTAGGAAAGCAAAATCACGAGTGTTACCGCATGATTTGTATATGCCACTTCCGGTACCTTCCGAACCTTGGGTTGATCTTTCTATGGACTTTGTATTAGGATTACTAAGGGCGAAATCCGGTTGTGACTCCATTTTTGTTGTAGTTGATAGATTTAGCAAAATAGCACACTTCATTGCATGTCATAAAACGGACGATGCCACACATATTGCTAATCTATTTTTCATTGAAATTGTTTGTTTGCATGGTATGCCCAAAAGCATCGTATCCGATAGAAATACTAAATTTTTGAGTCATTTTTGGAGAGTCTTATGGGCAAAATTAGGGATGAAATTACTTTATTCTACAACTTGTCATCCCCAAACCAATGGTCAAACCGAGGTTGTTAATCGAACGCTTGGTCAATTGTTGCGAACTATTGTTAACAAAAATTTGAAAAATTGGGAAACATCTTTACCATTTATTGAGTTTGCCTATAATCGAACCGTACATTCTACTACGACATTTTCGCCATTTGAAATCATGTATGGTTTTAATCCAATAACTCCTTTAGACTTGTTGCCTATTCCAATAGATGACAGGAGTAACCTTCATGGCAAGAAAAAGGCGGAAATGGTGAAGCAATTACATGCCAAAGTTCGTGAACAAATTTAGAAGTGCAACGAACATAATGCAAGGATGAAGAACAACGGATGCAAACAAGTACTCTTTAAACCAGGTGATTGGGTTTGGGTTCATTTGAGGAAAGAACGATTTCCCATTCAAAGAAAATCAAAGCTAATGCCAAGGGGAGATGGACCATTCCAGATCTTAGAGTGGATTAGCAACAATGCCTATAAAGTAGATCTACCTGGTGCGTATATTATTTCCACTACTTTCAATGTCGCTAACTTAAGTCCTTTTGAAATTTCAGATTCGAGGACGAATCCTTTTGAGGAACGGGGGAATCATGTGAATCGAGATATTATGAAGAACCCGGATGAGGACTTGAGCATGCCGACTGGACTAATAATGAGGTCTCTATCAAAGAAGTTCAAAAATAATTTATCGACACTCGTCAATGATATGTTTAAAAATAACTATGTTATCAAAGATAACAAATTCGTGAGTAGTATCGAAGTTGTTGAACAATAAGTTTTTCATTTATTTTATCTTGGTGTATTTTAAATTGAGTTGTATTTGTTATATTTTGAGTTGTATATAATCGAGTCATGTAATATTAAAGTCAAATACGATCGGAAAAGACGAACAAACTAACAAGGATGAAAATTCCCGCGCGTAAGGCGGACACGCGGTAGTCTCGTATTTTGGCCATAACTTACTCGTCCGAAATCCGATTCAGGTGATTCAAGTGGGTATGAAAAGCTAAGAAAGACAAATATCAATATGATGAAGACCATAGGACCAACTTCGTACCCATTGGAGCCTAGAAATAATAAAACCGGCAGCATCAGATTTATGGTGACTTGTTTTCCTTGTTTTTACATCTTAAAATCTTGGTCTTTGACTGACTTTATATCAGATTTTAGAATCTTTGAATGTTGATTTTTCTATTTTGTAGGTGTAAGATTTTGGCTATAAATAGCCTTGAAGTTTCATTGTAGGAGGACACCAAATATTTTATGAAATTTGAGAGTGTTTGTATTAACAAACCTTTGTGAGTGCTTTATTGTTCTATTGAGCGTGTCTCTAAAACATCCCTTGTGTGATTCATATACTTATCAAGTGCAATCTTTTTAGTATTTATATCCCACACCTTCCGAGTTGCTATAGCGTGTCACATAGAGGTTTGGAAGTAAAGCCCCATTTTGCTTATTTTGGAAACATCCTGGGAACGAATTCATCTAGCGGTGTCGGTTACCATAGCGTGTCGTTTGGGGGTCGCATCACAACATATCCTCAAATGTTTGGATAGTGCGCTCCGACTGCCCATCCGTCTGAGGATTAAAAGAAGTACTTAGACGCAAACGAGTACCCAATGCCTAATGTACCGCTTGCCAAAAATGCGATACAAAACGGCCATCATGTTCCGAAAGAATAGACTTCGAAGTACCTTGAAGCCTCACAATCTGTGCAATAAATACACGAGCCATCTTTTCCATACCCCAAGTATCCCTGATGCCCAGGAAGTGTGCTGACTTGGTCAGACGATCCACAATCACCCAAACCATATTCATACCAGACTTAGATCTTGGCAAGCTCGTGATGAAGTCCATCGAAATATCTTCCAATTTCCATTCCGGAACGGGAAGCGACTGCAACAGCCCGGCTGGTCGCTGATGCTCGATTTTGACCTGCTGATAAGTCAAATATGTCGCTACAAATTGTGCGTCCTCCTCCTTCATATCATTCCACCAAAAGTTCCTCCTCAGGTCCTTGTACATCTTACTCGAACCAGGATGAACTGAGTAAGACGTAGCATGGGCCTCACGCAAAATACTCTGCTTCAAATATGAGTCGTTCGACACACAAAGCGGACTCTGCTTCAGTTTAATTTCATCGATCAGCGACGACGAAATTTCCAAAGCACAAAGTTGCCCGACAATTCCTGGTAACAAATCACGACACCCAACTCGATCAAATTACGTTGAATCTCCAATTGAGACGTAAGTATCTCAAGCATCTGCAACGTAACCGGTTTCCGACTCAAGGCATCTGCCACGACGTTCGCCTTGAACGGATGACAAAGGATTTCGAGGTCATAATATTTAATCAACTCCAACCACTTACTCTGCCTCATATTCAACTCCCGCTGAGTGAATATGTACTTCAGACTTTTATGATCAGTAAAAATCTGACATGCAGAGCCAAAAAGATAATGTCGCCAAATCTTGAGCGCAAAAACAACTGCCGCTAACTCCAAGTCGTGAGTAGGGTATGTTGGCCACTAAGTATACAGAATACATCTTGGAAAGTGTTTTAAGCAACAAGCTGTACGATTTTCAAGTTTGAGTGCGTAGCGGAAGTCTTGTTAAATTAGTTGTAAATACAGCAACTAGATATGAAGTGTATACTTAAAATAATCACAAATATGAAAACAGTAGTGCAGAAGGTAAATGACACAATAATTAAAGTGGTTCGAGGTAAACCCATCTACGTCCACTGTCCTCAACACAGGAATGAAAATGTTTATTATAAATACTACGTACACAACTACGTATCTATAATCAAACCTATCAATATATCGTTCACAGAGATTGATACAAAGATCGTAGCTTTCAACCGTTCACGCATAATGGTTTAGGCTTTCACTTGACTAACTTCTTCACACACAGTTCTGAAGCTTTGTCTCTACAATGCAAATCCATCACACACAGTTCAGGAAGAGCAAGGCTTTCTCAGTCCACACAGGGCTGATGGGTTTGTTCAATGAAAGAACGCTTGTTGAACAACAGCTTGACTTTCTTGAGCTTGAGCTGATGATGTGTTGTTCAAGGTTGAGCACTTGTATATTTCTTCTCTCAGAATATGCAGTATGCTTGAAGAAATATGTTTGGTCAGAATATTCGTGTAAGCGCTTGTTGTTACTTATGTTTGTTTCTTGTTGGTCACTTTTGACTGATCTTCAAACTCTTGGGGATATATATATATATATATATATATATATATATATATATATATATATATATATATAGCCTTCTGAATAGATCCGTTGAGAAAGATCCGTTGAGCAAAATTCCATGACAACTAGATGGTTGACTTGTATAGACCAAGATCCGGATTTTGCGTTGTTTGAAGATTTCTATCGGATTTAGTATTTAAATACTTTATCCTTTCAGTATTTAAATACTTCTTTTCAAATGGGAATTGACTTTAGCGAATAACAAAGATTCCTTTTCAAACGGTCTTAAGTCATGTTTTGATAGGTATTGAAGGTCTCAATACTTTACAGCTTGAATGCTGTATCCATTTGTGTTGTAGGCTATAATGGAGAAGTCGATGTATGAAATGTTGTTGTATGAAGAGACAGCTTCCACACTTGGCGCTTTTAGACTCTGTTGTTGTATGATGGCATTATGAGAAGTTTTGGATACAGGGTCAGCAACCTTCTATCCACTTTCGATACAGCAGCTTGCTGTATGCTGGATTGGCACTTTATCAAAACACTTTATCAAAACTTTCGAAACAGGGATTGTTTTATCCTAACAATTTCCCCCTTTTTGATAATTTGCCAAGTCTCCTTTAAGTCCTTTTGATGTTTTCCAAATATCCTTGATGATGCCAAAACCTTGACATTTAACATCTTCCAGGAGGGCCGACTTCTTGGACTTCTTTCGCAGACAAGTTTGTACAGCTTAATTTTTAACAAGTTTTTATACTTGTATTAATACAGCAAATGGATTGAATTACATAATTATACAAGAACACAGTAGATTACGAGTTGTAATCTTTCAAGAGAAAAATATTTTATTGATATTGAACAAATGATTACAATGTTTTTGTTATCTCAAAACAAATAAGAATATAGGAATAAGAATACAGGAGGGAATCTATCTCCTATAATCAGAATGCCTCCAAGGCCATTTAGGGTCATTATTGGTACCCTTACACCAATTTTGATGAGCGCCCCTGTTTCGATTTAGGTATATATCTTGACCTTCGTAGGATTTATTGAAAACCAGGATCCAATCTTCTGGGTGGGTAACCACGTCACCTTGCCTATGCTTGGATTTCATCTTCTGCTGAAGCGGGAGCATTCCTTCGTCCAACCTTTTCTTAAACTCCTCTGCAGCTTCTGCACCATCCTACAACTGTTGAATATTGAATATTCCCTGATAAGAATCACGAAGTATCTTAGCAGTTCATTCTTCCTCCAGTTCTTGATAGCAGTTGGCTGTCGATTGGCCGGGAGGTTTATTTCTTGTGGCTTTTGTACGATGTTCTTCCACAGAAAATTAGGATCGTGAAATTCTGAACGATCTCCCTGTATCTTGACATTGGGAGTAGGAGATGATAAACGAGAAATAGCAGCAGTGATGCTGTCTCCAAATGTAGCTTCCATCTCCTTCTCTTGCTCAAGCCTTGTTCTCCTTGCAGCTTCCCTCGCTTCTTCCCCCTTTATGGCGTCATCAAGATAAGAGACCTTTTCATCCAATCATTCCAGGATTTGCATAGCAGCATCCTGTTTGGTCTCAAAAGTTGTCATTTTATTCACTAGGGAGGTGAGCACCTGCGACTTATCTTGAATTTTCTTGTCGTGTGCTCGAAGCTTGGAACCAAATTCAATGAGAGAGGATGCTGTCTTGGCCTCAGAAACATGAAGCTTGACTTGTTCTTCCATCAGGATCTGCTCCTGACGCTGTTGTAATTGGCTAAGGGCCTGCTTGAAGACGGTAGGCAGAATACGGAAGGCTTCTTCAACTTTAGAAACTTCATGCCTCATACCAATCATTTCTTCAACGGCTGACTGATATAACCAATTAATCTCCTGCAAGAAAATAGTTTGGCGGTCAAGAGCATGCAATTGCTCTTTCTTCTTGATGATTCGGGGAGAGTTTGGCTGGGCAAAATCTTCAGCTCCATTCAACTGTCTCAAGTTCACATTGGGACGTGAATCGAGGTGGACATCCTCAGGTGTGATACCATCATCGGATTCCAAAATAGTTGAAGCTGCGGGAAGATCCGATGTGGGCTCGGCAATAGGGGTTGCTGTATTCTCCGGTTCTGAAATAGGTTCTGAAGACATAGGTACAGGAGGGACTGATTCCTCATGCTGTCTCTCAGCATCCGCCTGCTCCTGAAGAGGGACTGATTCCTTGTGCGGGATGGTGCTGGTCTGGTCGTCTGTGGTGACAGGCTCGGGTGCCTGTTGAGTGGCTGGATGTTCCTCCGCTACAGGAGGGACTGAATCCTCGCTGTTGGGAACATTATTTTGGCTTGAGGTCCCTTAATCCGGTTGGGTTTCCTCACGACTCATTCTCAATCCTGCCTGTAGGGCGTCGTCGTCGTCGTCTGAGTTATGATCATATTTGGGACTGTGGGGATCAGAGCCAATGGATTTTGCTTTTCCTTTCTTGCGGGCATCTGCCTTGTCCATCGGGTGGCTGGTGATCAACTCTTTACAGCACAGGTTGTCCCATTAGATCAGGACTTCAACATCTTGAGAGTCCGTCACTTCCAAGACAAACCTTTCTTCTTTGCACCAATCGCTCCAGTTATACAAAGTGTTGTACGGAGCGAGCCTGTAGGCTTTCCACTGGACAAAGCGTTCATTAGCCTGTTCAATTTGCACAGAAAGCAAATTCTTCGTTATTATGGTGTATGGGGAGGGGCTACGTTCAGCGCTTGGGTCCGCTGTATGCACGGGTTCCTTGATAAACGACTCCGTTAAATACACTCCGTTTTATCACCAATGTATTATACTAATTAATTAATCTATTTAATTAATTATATCAAATACAAATATATTTCTCTAAGAAACATAATTTATGAATTAAATTAATTACCCACTAACTTAATTTCAATTCATAAGACCGCTATTTGATTTATCCAATAAATCATAATTAGATATCCAATATCTAATATAATTATATAGATAATAAATTCACTTTTATCCGTCAACGATCCTGATATGTGACTGTATAGGTCCGTCTCAGCCGACATTGGAAGGAACCAATGAGTGAGGACATCGCTTAGCCAGCCTAGCAGGCCGCACTGTAAACCCCGACTGAGAATGAATGAAGGGATCATTTCAGAACCATTATGTCGTGAATATCATATATGTATATACCCTTCCTCAGATGTCCCGGTCAAGTCTTCGGGTCACGGTAAAGTCAAGCCCTACTGTTGACTAGACTCTATACATGTGTTAATGCAAATCAAGACCGACTAATTACTAGTGTATCAAATATGACTAGATTAGAATGCTTTGGCCAAAGACTTATGATCTTATTTGCCATTAACCGTATAGGACATTCGCCTGCTCCCTAACAGGAGATAGAATCCTTTCTTGCCATACAGTAAAGACTGCTACCTACCCATATAGTTCGCACTTCGAGGTTGACCCAGCGATTAAGCAAATGAGTCTAACTACTTTAATGACAAACTAAACATCACAGGCACATCTCTTACTGAACCCTCAAGTCAAAGGTCCACGTATACTATCACAACCTTTCGATTTGTCATCGACTCTCCAAGAGTGAATACCGTGTGACTGAATCAAGTATGAGTCGTGTTCGAGTACACTGGTCCCACCAATATACTTATAATTATGCTATCAATACATGCACATGTCCTAGCATCAATTGTACAAGTCTTACTCAAAACTTAATGCCCAATTAAGTTTATCGACTTGCGAATGGTTTACGTAAATAAGCTTTAAACACTTCCCATGCATTTTCTCTTATCTGATAACAAGAGTGCAATGTTTGCTATTATTTACATGGACTTCACTTTAATGTTTACCAAATCAAGAATGCATTTGAAATACAATAAACAATGAATGAATCATACTGCCTTTTATTAATAATTCCATAATTACAAGTACAATGCCCCTTCTCTGTCATCCTCTGAGTGGCGTTCGAGGGCATATTCCTAACAATCTCCCACTTGCACTCAATGCCACACATCATGGTATGCAATACCCATGTTCTTCAGATGTCTTTCCAAGACAGACTAAGATAACAGCTTAGTCAATGGGTTAGAGACATTGTGTTCTGAGTCTACTCTTTGCAACGAAAAATATCTGTTTTTCAACTATCTCTCGAATGATGTGATACTTTCTCTCTATATGCTTGGTGTTGTGGTGAGCCCTTGGCTTCTTAGATTGGGCGACAGCTCCATCATTATCACAGAATTGTGATATAGGCAGATCCACATTAGGCACCACTTGAAGTTCTTGCACAAACTTTTGCATCCAAAATGCTTCCTTGCTAGCCTCTGAGGCAGCTTGGTACAGTGCTTGGCAGGTGGAATCTGCAGTAGCGCTTGGGTGGGAGCTTCTCCAAGATACTGCTCCTCCATTGAGAGTAAATAAATACCCAGATTTCGATTTAGAGTCGTCCTTGTCTCCTTGAAAATCAGAATCGTTGAATCCAACCACCTTTAGTTCTCCACCACCATAAGTAAGAACCATATCTCTAGTTCTTCTTAAGTACTTAAGAATGTTCTTGACGGCATTCTAGTGTTCCCTTCCTGGGTTTGCTTGAAAACGACTTACCACACTTACAGCGTAGGCTAAGTTTGGTCTCGTGCGCAACATAGCGTATATGAGGCTACCAACTGCCGAGGCATAGGGTACCTTACTCATATCTCTTTTGTCTTCCTCACTTTGAGGACAGATTTTCTTGGTGAGATGAATTCCATGTCGCATGGGAAGGAACCTTCTTTTAGAATTATCCATATTGAATCTTCTCAGGATTTTATCTATATAGAGCGCTTGAGAAAGTCCTATAATTCTCCGCGGTCTATCTCTGTAAAGACGGATCCCTAAAATATAGAAATCTCCTCCCAAGTATTTCATGGAGAACGTTTTATAAAGCCAAGCTTTCACAGCGCTGAGCATTGCAACGTTATTTCCCATAAGTAGAATATCATCTACATATAGTACTGAGAATGTAATGTTGCTCCCACTGACCCGTTTGTAAACACATAGATCCTCCTCATTTTGCACGAAATCAAGTCCTTGACTGCTTCGTCAAATCGAAGGTTCCAACTCCGAGAAGTTTGCTTCAGCCCATAAATGGCTCGTTGCAACCTACACACCTTATGAATACTAACTTTGGACACAAAACCCTTAGGCTATTCCATGTACATTTCCTCCTCGAGGTATCCATCTAGAATATCCGTTTTGACGTCAATATTCCATATTTCATAATAATAATAGGCAGCAATGGCAAGCATCATGCGAATAGACTTGATCATAGCTACGGGCGAGAAGGTATCATGATAATCGATCCCTTCCCTTTGGGTATAACCCTTTGCCACAAGCCTGGCCTTATAGGCGTCAATCTTGCCATCCCCACCAGTCTTCCTCTTATAGATCCATTTACTTCGAATAGGCTTCATGCCAGTTGGTAAATCTACTAGAATCCATACCTGATTGGCATTCATCGAGTCTATCTCAACTTCCATAGCTTCTTGCCATTTATCGGAGTCCACATCCACTATTGCTTGGTCATAGGTGACAGGGTCATCCTCATTGATATCTAGTACGTCGCGTAGACCCAGTTCCTCGATATGTGTATAGCCATACCTCTCAAGTAAGTGAGACACCCTATCAGACCTTCGAAGTGGAGG
This sequence comes from Orobanche coerulescens, assembly GCA_033398695.1. Taxonomy (NCBI): domain Eukaryota; kingdom Viridiplantae; phylum Streptophyta; class Magnoliopsida; order Lamiales; family Orobanchaceae; genus Orobanche; species Orobanche coerulescens. The sequence continues at coordinate 187,968,310 of CM065801.1, forward strand.
TTGTGTTACAATAGGTTCGGTTCGTGATCCCTGATCAGATGTATCCTCAAGACTTTCATTGTGCTATTCCAAAGAGACATTTATACCCAATCTACCTTCCTGAATGAATTTTGTTAGGAGTATGCCCTCGAATGACACTCAGAGGATGTTGAGTGAGGGCATTGTACTTGTAATTATGTAAATCATTAATAATAAGGCAATGGATGTTTCTTTATTTAATGGTAGTTACTGGCATTCCTAACTCGTAAATATACATATAGAAACTAGTCCGTGTATTTGAGAGCAAAACGTTCCACTCCTTATTGGATAAGAGGTTCAGCACTGGAAAAGTTTATAGCTCAAATACTTAATCGTTCGCAAGTCAATGAAACTTGACTGGGCGTTAAGTTTATGTGAAGACTTTTGTGACGTGTTCTTTGAGATGGAGAGTGCCTGTCGAACACTAATGGTTAGTGGGAGCACACGTTATAGGTATGCTAATTGTATTAGTATACTCGAACCGACTCACCCTCGATTCGTCACACAGATTTCACTCCGGGACAGTCAATGACGGAATCGAAAGGTTGTGATAGGTATTCGTGAACCTTCGACTTGAGGATTTAGTAGGGATGTGCTTGTGACGTCAAAATTTTCATTAGAGTAGTTCGACCCTATAAACCGGGAGGTCGGGGTCAACCTCGACGTGCAAGTAGCAGGTCCTACTGAATACCAAGATATAATTCTTTCTCCCGTTAGTGAGCGGGTTATATGTCCTATGCGGTTATTGGCAGATGAGATCATAAGTCTTTGGCCAAAGCATTGGAGCTAGTTATATTGGATACACGAGAGCTCAATGATCTCGATTTGTATTAACGCATTCATAACGTCAAGTACGGATAGGGTTTGACTGACCGTGACCCTATAACTTGATCGGGACATTTAAAAGAAGGGTTTATACGTTTACTGGTATTCACAACAGAATGGTTCTTGAATGATCCCAATCATTCGTTCTCAGTTGGTGTACAGTGTAGGCCGCCAGGCTGGCTAGGTGGTGCTACTACTCTTTGGTTCCCCCCATTGCTGACTGAGATGGATCTACCGAGTCGTGCAATAGGATTGCCGACGGAATGAATCGAGCTTATTCTCTCATTATTAATATTAGATATTGGATATCTAATTGATTTTGGGACATTGGATGTCTAAATTAATTTATTGGATAAATTAATTTAAGGCCTAATGAATTAAATAAATTACTGGGTGATTAATTTAATTCATAAATATAATTATTTGTTGGAGAAATTAATTATGTTATTTTGTATTTAACATGATTAATTAATTGGAGTAATTAATTCATATAAATACATCGGAATAGAATCGGAGTTTATCTGTTTGGACTCACGGGAGTCCGAAACGAACCGAACTCGTCCGATTCCTTCTAGAGGCCGGCCCCACTTTTGATCTCTTACCTTTAGTCTTAGTCTTGCATTGGTGGGTGAAGACTAATGACCTCAGAGATTTGATATCTCTTAAAATAAGGTATAGTTGATTTTGTGGGATTTGGAACAAGAATATAATGAAGACTATTCCTCACTCTAGAGAAAAAACATTCAGCCGTGAGTTTGGTTTTGAGAGAGAGAAAAAGGTTCTCAAAGTGTTCTTCAATATTCTTGTTCATCTTCATAAATTTTCTTGGAGAAAATCATAGAGAGATAGAGAGAATAAGATTAAAACACTTAGAGTGTAATAATCTTAACCTACAAAGCTTCATCACTTGATTCTAGCCGTAACCTTAGAGGTTAATCGGGTGGTCATCATTCCATTCGTTTCTCCGGCGCATGACAAGTAGAGACGCGGTATTTCGGCGTTGGATCATCCGAGAGCTTGGAGCGGATTGGATTCGTGGAGAACAACTAAAGCTTGTGGAATAGCTCATGAGAAGGAATCCATTTAATCAACGGACTCCAAGGGTGAGTTTCTAATATCTCTTGTGATTTCTTTTATATATTCGTATATACATAGCTCGATCGATCCTCGTAGGGATTCAGATCGAATTAATTTTCATTTTACCGCTTCCGTTGGGCCTTCGATTTAGGCACCGAATCTCAATAGTGGTATCGGAGCGTAGGTCTTGCAATCGTATATATGATATTGGCATTTGGAAAGCTCGATTAGATGGTAAATGATTTGGAATCATTTGGGTCATAATCGTGGTATATGTTTTGTGTTCGTTGTAGATATATTTTTCGTAAGTTTATGTCTAAATATAAATCTTTATTTCTTGGAAATATGATTTATATTGAAGATATGAATGTTGGAAAATATAGATATTGGATATCCGGTCGAAAACTAGCCCTGAATTGCCGTTGGACGGTCCGGGAGTGGTCCGGAAGCAGGGGGCTGCGGCCCAGGGCTGTTGCAGCCCGCATACAACCTTTCTGGACTGGGGGCCGCGGCCCAGGCTGCTGGGCAGCCCTGCTTGCTGCCTGGCTCGTTTCGGGCGCGGTCCAACCCCTTTTCGGACCCGTTTCGGGCTTGTTTTCTTCGTGTATTCCTAAAAATGATTTCCCACATTTTAAATTGGATTTAATATGATTAAAATGATTTATGGTATTTCATTTTATAAGGGAAAATTGATTTATTGGAATACTTGTGATCGACCGGAATATTTTGAATGTTTTCATATTACCGATTGTGTGAATCGATTGGATCGGTTCGTGTTGTTGATTGGATCAATGTATCTCTATGCTATCCATTTATTTAGTATTTATTAGATGAATGCTTTTCGATGTTGGATATACCATATGAGTATTTGTACAATTGCCGTACTTGGTCGACATTTGTATTTGAGGATATCGTGCATCAGATGTATCATATGAGAATGATATTAGGACGAGCATATGTATTCAGTATGTCCGTAAACGTATTCACTATATTGAGACGGTAGACAGAAGTAGAAATGGCCAAGTATAAAAAGCCATTACGTACGCTAGTGTTAAGGACTTATGTACTAAATTATACGCTTTACGTACGTTATGCATAAGGCATTACGTACGTAACAAAGGGAATCAGACAGGACCGAGCTGTGGTCGGCAGGTGGGGCCCTTTGTCGGCAGCTTTCGGCGCGGATGTGGACAGGTGAGTCAACGGATGGATTTACGTAAGCTATACAGGGTGTATTACGTATGTAATACGAGTATATTACTATAGCAAGTCAACGTACATATTACGTACGCAATGGATTAAGTGTTACGTACGTTAGGAGGCAGCAGGCCGAGTCGTGGCCTAGGACTCGCTGGATGGATGATCACGGCCGGCAGTGACTCGCAGGGATGGCCGATCACAGTCGGCAGTGACTTGCTGGGCGTAAGGACTGGCCGATAACGGCCGTAAGGTTGTGGCCGGGTACCGTCGTAATGGCCTATTACGTACGTAAGTTGGTACTGGTAATGGGCATGAGGATGTCAGCCAAATTGTACAGGGGGGTAGCCATGGCCGGTTACGGCTGTAAGGTACCGACAGGTCCCGCCTATCTAAGGGCCTGGACCGAGTTACCGGGCCATTTCTCACCTTTTTCTACATTTATTCGCGTTTCTTCGTCAATAATGGATGGATTTGGATGGAAATATCATGGAGCAACATGTTTTGGCAGATTTGATTCATGTATAACATCATCTTTTGCCCGGATCGAAGGAACAAACTTTTGAAGGAGGTTGAATCGGTACCCTTCCCTTCCGTCGTTTCCTTCGCACCGTGTTATTCAAAACGAGTGATTACTTGTGTTCATCTTCTAAGAGGTTGCGTTAAGTGATCTTTGGTGATTAACCGTTGCGCTGCGGTTGAGGTTGGAGAATGTATGAATCGTCTTGGTCGAGGATGAGGAGCTTGTAGATGAAGACGGCGGGATTGATAATGGATTCGTCGAATTGGTATCAAGGCAAGTTATGCTTGCTCAGTTCATAATGTTTAATAAATGATTTCGTTTTCATTTCATTTATGATTCATATAGCAATAGTATCATGGAATATGAATTGTCGGGATGATGGTATGTATATTATGCTTGGACTGAGATAAATCATAATGTATGTTACATTAAAGTGGAACCGGATACGTGAATTATATTTGGTATATTGTGTGAGAGATTAGAAATCAAGGTTAGTTATCATGCCGACATTGAACTCGAGGTGGTGGTTTGGTATTAGTTATGGACTGTACTTCATTTTGGATTATTCGGATAACCGTGTATTCGTTCAGGAATGTTGGTCGTGGAAAGGTTAGCGTCTCCAGCTTGAGGTAAATTAATATTGTTAGGTTATGATAATCATCTTGTTGCATTATTGCATGTGTGTGTTGATATTTCATGTGGTGAGTGTGCACCATTGTTTGTTACGTTTTGTGATGTGATCTTTCTTTGAGCCGTAATTTGTGGGGCCGATGTGTTGGGGATAAAACCTGTATGGTACCCGAATGGAAATGTGTTAGGGGATAAGACCTAAATGGCACCTATGTCCGGAGTATTCCTAAGTAGATACTGCCGTGACCCTTAGCTGCTTCCTTGGGAGTTTATGTGATATTGTCCGGAGTATTCCTGAGTAGATGCTTCCTTGACCCTTGACTACTGCCTTGGGAGTTTATGTGCTATTATCATATGCATTATTGAGCATGTTGTGAACTGTTGTCTGCCAGAATACGACATTGTGTTCGTGTCAGTCTTTCATGACCGAGTTATTGTTGCTCTCTTGGAAAATCTTCTGATTCTTGTTGGATATGCATTTCTTTGAGATTTTTTGTCATGTTGTATCGTGGCATATCTGGAGTCAGATACGTTCTGATCGTTCATGTGTAGGATTTTTGGGACGGGCACGTGTAGCATATGTTGGTTTCGACCTCATATTAAACCGTGCACACGAGACGTACTTCGTGAGACCGATTAGGTACGAGACTAGACGTGTATTGATCAGTACCGTGGCTGGCTTGTACACGGACACATGTCTGGATCGAGCGTATTGTGACGTCCATCTTGAATCTTATTGATTGGTCATTCATAGTCCATGTATAATTGGATCTGTTCGATATTCGGGTTATCTTTTAAATCCCGTATATATGATTTGTATATGGTTGACGATTTTATTCTCTCGTGTATCCATCCCCGTTGATCCTTTTCTGATCTCGTTTGGAGTTACCATATCGATGGTCAACTTGTTTGTTATCGATCCTTTATTAATCTCATTTGGAGTTCCCCCTATCATTGTGTCACGGGGTGCGGCTCACTGAGGTTCAAGCCGTCGAATTCATGCAGCGGATCACGAATCACCCGTGCGCCTAGGAGACTTCCGAGTCTCCGTCCGGCTACCATCAACGAGATTACATATAATACCAACATTAGAGATATCATGCACTGGTCCATTGTGCTGCGTAAAACGCTAGGCACCCGCCTGTCCTTTGCCTCCGACCAACTAAGGGCCGGTATCTCATACCCTTCAAGCTTAACCCGCAATGGCACTCGGCACTAAGGGTCACTCGCATGCCCGAAGTGCAATTCCTCGTGCTCGACACTCACTCGGGACTTCCTCGGTGCAGTACCTTGGCGCCCTTGAGAGTACCTCACCCGAGACGGACAACCTTTTAGATCTTGGCTTAGATTCATCCCATCAATAGATATTTGGTGTTCTCTCGCAACCACATGTACAAGCCAACGATCCACCGCAGCATAGCCGGAACCAATAGCTAATGCTTACGAGTAAGCTCACGAGGCGTATGATTTAAGTGAGTGCCTCGATTGCCCACTCGACATAGAGGAAGTGTTATATGGCCGACGGCATCCCTTCGGTCACACTAGAGCCTCCATGACAACCTTAAGCCCAACTGTTGGTCCCAAGAATGATGAAGACTATCCTCACTGTACCAACATGAGTCTTTTCTAGAGCGCTTTGTCCTCACTCACGCGCACCTGAGAAACTTCCCAGGGGGTCACCCATCCCATAACTACTCCAGGCCAAGCACGCTTAACTTTGGAGTTTCTATGAGATGGCTACCAGAAAAGAAGATGCATCTTGTTGCTATGAGTAGTCCAAATCAATTCATTTAACCACTTTCTAGTGCAGATCTCACAGGTCGAATCGCAAGCCGCGCCTCGCGCATTTTTAAGCTCATGCAGGCAGGATGCTGGACCGAAGCCCAACACTAACACATACCCCATAGGTCCCACGCCGCCCTAACGATTTCCAACTCGCTCGGGAACTCGTCGCACACTTCTAATGCTTAGAGTTGGCTCTCTAGAGGCCCCTCTTACCTCTAGGAAGATTGCACGCTTGGTGCTCGACAGCACGAGGAAGACTGGCCTCTTGCCCACCATTGCCCATCTAAGGACTGTCCCCCCTATAATAGGCTTAGACAAATATTCCCTTGTAATTGCACTAGACATTGATTGGCCGAGGAAGCACATCGGGTGTAACTCCCTCATACAAACTCCAAATCCTTATCCGATTGAACCGTAGAGTAGCTTACGACATTATATATAATTCCTCAAAGTTTCATACCCATCCGATACTCGAGGAGTGAGGAATTGCCTCTGCAATATTCTAAAACTACTACAATGCCACTACACTGCAGCATCTTGATCATTCGCATCGTTTGCTACTCAAACGGAACCGTCTAGCTGTGAAAATTAGTGGAGACCTTCCCAACACTCCAAGGAACTCCCCATTACAAGAATTTCACGATACTCTTCTCCTAAAGCCCTCTGCTCAATGACTCAAGGTCCTGCTCGCGCACGGACACCCTCCGGACGCCGACCACTGTCGCACGTCCCCAACCTTATTCGTGTCGCAGGGCAACTATCCAACATAATCCTTTGTAAGTCCGGGGAAATCCCGGGTACTCCGAATAATATGGAAAGCGCCCTGTGACATCCTCCCCCTCTCGATCCGTTGACGTCCTCGTCAACGCATGCACACCCAACCTGCTCTATGTACATGCGATGCCCATCTCATCATGAAAATACTTGGGCAACGAACCCGTCACTCTACCTCCATCTCCTCAACTCTTGTGCTTCGGCACATCACTCTTATTTCCATCAAGTGGCCCAACTTGAGTAACGCCTGCACGGCAACTCGGTGATCGCAATTTCCCGCCGCTCACTCGGCATATCTTGCGCATCGCGCATTCAAACTTATCTCGTAGGGATGTAGTGCACGCGATCAAAACACTCTCCCTCCTACCGGATGTTGCCTCTCTCTCGGCGCACACCCACTCAAATCTTGGCAGGAATCATTCTCTCCATGCCTCGATATAACCAAAAACCAACCGATGGTGTCAGATCGCCACTCTAGCTCAAATCAAGTTACTCCCTCACTATCAAGTCCGAGACTAGCGACAAGTTCTCCAAATTAAACCGGGTCAATTTGCCTGAACGTCTAGAGTACATGATACTTCTAAGAGTGCTCACTAACACCAAGAACCCATCCAAAGGAGCCTTGCGCTCCGCTCAAATACCACCGCGGCTGCCCTCTCAAAATTCCTTACTAACCATACCCCATAATATGGATTCCGAATTCAATCAAGGACGAGCCAAACCCAATCTAAAACTCCGTAAGACAAGTGCCCTCTAGCACAAGTCGAAAGAAGCCTGCACGGCTGCTCATAGATCACTAAACTCTCGGCCCTTAGGCCGCCGCACTTCTACGGCAAGGAGCTTGAAGGCTATGCGCGTGATCAACGCACCCTCCCCCGCTCGAAGGTGATGCCTAACTCTAGGCACCCCGCGTCACCGGCCTTCAGGGTGGCATGACGAAAACTCGCGGGTTGGTCTTGCTGGTCCTCTGACTCAGACGAAGACACGAACCCAGGCCCTCTGGCCTAACTCGTAACCTGTCCCTCTGGCCTTATTGCTCAACGCACGATTGTGAACTCTGTACGAGTACACCTCATCCGGCTTGCTCCCATCAGAAATCCTTCATCCAATAGATTTCATTAATTGGCTTCCAAATCACTTCCAAGAACAGCCATCTCAGAATCCCTCACTTGTGTGTCCTGGATGGACACACCTCTTCGGTAACCAAGAAGCCCAATGCTTCGTATAACTCAGTCCCTTACGAAAAATCCCTCAACCATAGAGCCCATACTCCTGGCATTGGAATCCCCTTAAGGAGCATCATTCTCGAATTATCCCACTACGTCTCGAGAGTCTAGCCCTCCCCCACTCATGTTGGAGGCCAGACCCAAATCTCTAGTCCCTCATAGACTGCTGGGACATGCAACACCACACTTGGAGCATGCCCATTCTCATATCTACCCGACTCGAACCAGGAAGACTGAACACTCCACTCTTGCAACTTCCGTGGTGGCTGTGTTACGATTGCACCTCATGTGCAAAAGCGCTTTGCGCATAACAATTCAAATCTCAAGTAACCAAAGTAACCGATGCACCTTAAGTGCTATGACGCTTGCGCGCACTAAGATTCAGCCCAAGTTTTGCACCTGAACGTGCTGTGACGGTTTCTCGCACTGAAGTTCTCGCCTAAATAAGTCTCAAACCCAAATCAGCTCTCAATCTGCGGCGCTACGCAAACATGGCTACAACTTGGCAGACGTGGCTACTGCACACCACCCGGCTTACCGGCATATCTCCTTCTAGGAGATCAAGATGTCTAATAAGCCCACAAAAAGGTTAACACCGATTCTGATTGGATTGCACCAACACCGTTACTCGCGCGTCCGCAATTTACCGATGAGGAGGTTCACCTCACATCCACCAAATGCCAACCGTACTCGCAGAGAATAAATAGTCATTAAACACGTCGTAACCCGGGTACTACCATTCGCCCAAATCACTAATGCCAACAACTCGAACTGAACAAAGCTTTCGAACATCACTGACAGAAACCAAACAACCAGGGTACTACCATTCGCCCCATTGAAAAGCCAACTCGAGGTACTACCATTCGCTCAAGTCCCACTGCCAACTAAATTCTCAACTCTGCCACAATACGTAAGAACGCACTGCAAGCCCTTCGCTGAAATGCCACTACAATGGCTATTAAAAAAATTTTGGAAAATTTTGGTATCCGGTTCTCAAGTGAAGAAAGATCTTCAACAAAGCACAACTGAAACCTGGATGCGACATTCTAGGCTCCGATACCACTTGTCACGGGGTGCGGCTCACTAAGGTTCAGGCCGTCGAATTCGTGCAGCGGATCACGAATCACCTGTGCGCCTAGGAGACTTCCGAGTCTCCGTCTGGCTACCATCAACGAGATTACAAATAATACCAACATTAGAGATATCATGCACCAGTCCATTGTGCTGCGTAAAACGCTAGGCACCCGCCTGTCCTTTGCCTCCGACCAACTAAGGGCCAGTATCTCATACCCTTCAAGCTTAACCCGCAATGGCACTCGGCACTAAGGGTCACTCGCATGCCTAAATGCAATTCCTCGTGCTCGACACTCACTCAGGACTTCCTAGGTGCAGTACCTTGGCGCACTTGAGAGTACCTCACCCGAGATGGACAACCTTTTAGATATTGGCTTAGATTCATGCCATCAATAGATATTTTCCCCTCACGATGTTTGGGACTACTTCGCATACCGACATATTACCTTCAATCCGCAATGTGGTGTTGTCTCGCAACCACATGTACAAGCCAACTATCCCCGGCAGCATAGCCGGAACCGATAGCTAATGCTTACGAGTAAGCTCACGAGGCGTATGATTTAAGTGAGTGCCTCGATTGCCCAATCGACATAGAGGAAGTGTTATATGGCCGATGGCATCCCTTCGGTCACACTAGAGCGTCCATGCCAACCTTAAGCCCAACACAGACCCCATAGGTCCCACGCCGCCCTAACGATTTCCAACTCGCTCGGGAACTCTTCGCACACTTCGAATGCTTAGAGTTGGATCCCTAGAGGGCCCCCTTACCTCTAGAAATATTGCACGCTTGGTGCTCGATAGCACGAGGAAGACTGGCCGTTTGCCCACCATTGCCCATCTAAGGACTGTCCCCCCTATAATAGGCTTAGACAAATATTCCCTTATAATTGCACTAGACATTGATTGGCCGATGAAGCACATAGGGTGTAACTTCCTCATACGAACTCCAAATCCTTATCCGCTTGAACCTTAGAATAGCTTACGACATTATCTATAATTCCTCAGAGTTTCTGCCCCATCCGATACTTGAGGAGTGAGGAATTGCCTCTGCAATATTCTGAAACTACTACAATGCCACTGCACTGCAGCATCTTGATCCTTCGCATCGTTTGCTACTCAAACGGAACCGTCTAGCTGTGAAACTTGGTGGAGACCTTACCAACACTACAAGGAACGCCCCATTACAAGAATTTTACCAAACTCTTCTCCTAAACCCCTCTGCTCAATGACTCAAGGTCCTGCTCGCGCACGGATACCCTCCGGATGCCAACCACTGTCGCACGTCCCCAACCTTATTCGTGTCGCAGGGCAACTATCCAACATAATCCTTTGTAAGTCCGGGGAAATCCCAGGTACTCCGAATAATATGGAAAGCGCCCTGTGACACATTGGTAGTCTCGTTCATTATTGATCCTTATTGATTCTGTTTGGGAGTTTGCCTTACCGTTGGTATTCTCGGTCGTTGGTCCTTGATTGATTCCTGTTAGAGTTTAACGTGTCATCGGTATTGTCGGTTATTGTCTCATTATTGATCTTATTGAAGTTTATCGTGTCGCCGTATTCTCAGCTATTGTTCCCTTGTTAATCTTATTGGAGTTTACCGTGTCGTCGGTATTGTCAGTTATTGTCTCTCTGTTGATCTTATTGGAGTTTACCGTGTCGTCGGTATTGTCGGTTATTGTCTCCTTATCGATCTTGTTGGAGTTTACCGTGTCGTTGGTATTCTAGGTTGTTGATCCTCTATTGATCTTGTTGGGATTTACGGTATTGTTGCTATTTCCGGTTGTTGATCCTTCATTGATCTTGTTGGAGTTACCACATCATGGTATTCTCGTTCGTGGTTGGTCCTTTGTCGATCTTGTGTGGAGTTATCATGTATTTGATATTTCTGTTTTGATGCATTGATTGTTTATCATTATTGATTGTGTGAGCATTCATGATTTGTATTGATATCCGGGACTTGCCATTGTCTCGGGACAGTTGGTTTACAGATGTGTCGTGTGATATCGGTTTTATCAGGATTGGGATCCGATTGTGCCATCCGGCGGACAAAATCACACTTGACCAGATTATTCCATATTGGAAATATGTTTATGTTTGAGAATCTTGGTATTGTTTCGGATACAGTACAGATGGTTACTTTTGAATTCATTCAGCATTTAAGAACGCGAGACGTGGATTATGGTAAGAATTGATTTGATATGGATTGCGAAGGGTTGGTAAGGTTATTTCGGTAAGATTACGTGGAAAATGTTCTTACTCTGTAAATTACATTGATATGTAATTGTTTATGTGATGTGATCGCTATCATTGTTGAGTATTATGGCTGACCCCATCGTGGGCTTTATCTTTTAGATACTTGAAGTTCGAGCTAGTAGCGGTCGTGAAGGGATGAGTTTTCCGGTGATACTGGCTATGGCGTGGTTACTGAGATTCGAGTGTCCTTTCTGATTTTTATAATTCCGCTGCAAATAGATTTAATTATGTCTCTATTCACTGCGTGTGAAATTTTGTAATGGCTCTCAATATTATTCCAACTCGTATTTACTTTCTAAATGCCTTTTGGCGTCTTTGCCATGTGCTTTCAAACGGTATTTTCTGACGGTAATTGGGAACAACGTTTTGAAAAATATTTGAGTATTTAAAACATTACCGTCATCGGCCTTTCGGCATTTTTAAACATTTGCGAAAATAAATTTTAGCCTTGTGGGTTCCAATATGGGGCCCACAGCACTGTAATATTCTCGTTGGTTTTGGGGGGTGTTACATACGACATACTGAATACCTATACTCGTACCAATCGCTTTCTCATACGATACACTTGATACACAATATCCTCAAATGCAATTGTCGACCAAGTACGACAATTATACCAATACAATTGTCTTAATCTTCCAATTATTTTATCCCTACTGTACAGATTCCACACTGTGCAGTATAACTCGGATAAAATAACATTAAACAACCATAGTAGAAATTCAGGATATTACAAGTGATTCCTTTATTGTCCCCCCAGGTGACTAGGGCACACTCAGTGATATATTTAATATCACGTCATCGGCTGAGCGAGACTTCTATACCAGACTTATAGGTTTGTTGAACATTAATAATTTCTTCACTGATTTGCTTGTTTTTCAAGATCAAGGAGTAGACCACAAGTTTATCTCTCAGACATCGAGAGAAATACTTATATGTGTCAATACGGTTGCTGATCTACTTATAAAGTTTCAAACATATATAACAGTTCAGAATTGAACAGTCAAAGATCATCGGCCGCGGACTATTAGTGTCAAGCAAAAAAAGAAGTTTAGATCCCTTAGATCTTTCATTATGAACCCTAATGCTAGGGGTGGCGGAGTTAAGGAGTTTTATACTCTCGAGACACACCCTTTGTTTATGGTTTTCATATGTATTGTCTTTTTGCGTTTTATATTGTTGAATGTTTACTACCTTTTCTGCTAGTATCGATATTTTCACTTCGACTGTCTTGTGCTTCTTTCAAAGCAATAATATGATTATTTTGCTTTTATACAAATACAGTATTTCCAAGAATATACATATGTGCCATATGCTTCTCCGTGAGCATTTCATTGTCATATCTAACGAGACTGAAGAAATTTTAAATCGTTGAGTAAGCAAACATTATTTATTCAAAAAGTACTCAAGGTTAAAATAATATTTAATACTGATAGGACAACATTTAATGCAGCCAAAGAGACTATAGTCCTAAGAGAGCATTTCATGATAGTCAAAAAAAATGTTTGAAGCATTAAATGCGAATTGCATTTAATTCGAAACATTCTGAAGCCGCCAATCAGAGCAGTTTCAATCTCACCAACCAGCCAACGACGACATTTATAATGGATCTATTTCCAAGGTTATTGTAACACCCCCAAGTTATTCAGGGTATATTAAGCGTCGTGAGCCCCTCCGTGGGACACACAAGGCTATACATATGCAGAATCATGAATTTCGACCAATAAGGTCTAAACATAATCCAGTAGAAGGCAATAAAAATGACACCAAGGTAATAATCAATTCGACAGAATACAATACATCGGGAATTAAAACCCATGGCAACACAGGCAAAAACATCTAGAGCATCTGAAGCACTACTCGAGTGTTCATAACCATTCTTAGTACAACAATACTGAATGGATAAAGTACAAAATACAGATAGAGACAAGACACAGCATCACTCTTGCCCATCATCTTCGTGCCAACCCGGTACATGCCTATCCACTCTCCTGGATCCTGAAATACATGAAAGCTATTTCCCCCAAAAGGGGTTAGCCATCGAATAGCTAGTACAAGTATATCGAATATGAAACACAATACTTTTCAACAATAAAGTAAACGTAATCCTCATTTCATTTCAATATATAAGTGATTAATCATGGAACCGCACCAAAGGCAACAGAACCCTTTGAGGCCCCGTCGGAGCCTCCCAGAGTGGTTAACCCAAAATATTCGTGGAACTGCACTAAAGGCAACGGAACCCTCTGAGGACCCGTCGGTCCGTTCCAGAGTGAATATATACAATCACATAATTCATATGCCTCACTTTTAAAGTCGGGAACGTACAATCATAAACATATACTTGCCTTCGAGACATTAGAGCCAAAGTGAAAATGGTACTCAAGCTCGGAAGGTCCAAGAACGCACTTCCGCACCTAAATAATTCGTAACGAAATACGATAATCAATAATCAATACTCAATTCTCAAGGAAGACTCTCGGAACCTCCTTTTTTATGATTTATAATTGTTCGAAGTATTCACATAGAGGTTGGAAATCATCCAAACCCTATCCACTTCAAGTAATACACAAAAACATTCATATAATCGTAAGGGAAACGTGGGTACGGGGTAGATACATCATAATCTCAAGAATTTTAAACTTCAAAACAGATTAACCGGACGAATCTAAGAAAACCCCCAAAATTCCACGAACTAGAGTCCAAAGGAATTTACCTCGAATCACAGGAGGAAAAAAGGATGGGTGATGATTTAACCGCGTTAGAAATCCAAAAACGTTGATGACTAATGAATTCTCGACAACCCTTTGTCTTGGGATCGCTCAAATCGCCGGAGAGGAAGAAGGAGGATGAGAAATGAGATCTAAAACCCGTCCCACACGAATATATAGTTTGACTCATGTTACGTACGTAACATGCACATGTTAACGTACGTAAGGACATTAACGTATGCTACGCTCGAAGTATTGCATACGTTACATCCTGGCCAGAGGCCAATTCCTCAAATAAACAAAGGCATTACGTATGTAATGCGAAGCACTTAATGTACGTTATAGGTTCTAGCGTACGCTATATACCCCAGTCTAGCGTACGTAACACTGTCTCCAGAGGCAGCTGCCTCAAATCGTAAGGCCGATTACGTATGTTATAAATAACATATAACGTACGTTAATGACTTATAGCATACATTAAATTTCAATGTTATCGTACGTGACCCGAGAAAATTGAAGGACAAGAGTACATATTTGGTCCAAGATTTCACACGAACCACATAATGCACAATGTGAAAGGTACGTGACCATCTAATATCATTTGATATGAAGTTCAAATATTAGGAAAAATTGAGAAATACGGAATGGAAAAATTACGGATATTATAGTTATAAATAGCTCCAAGCACGAGGACATAAGAATACTTGGACAATATGAATATCAAGCTTACAAGAGTACTATATTTGTTCAAGCACACAGCTTCATAAAATAGAATAAATCTACAAAGTCCTCAACGCGAACATCACACTTACAGCAAACGCTCATCAAGCATACATTTGCTATTTGATCTTGTCATACCAATCATATCGTTGAGTTTACTTAGCCTTGTGTGGACTAAGCTTTGCTATCTCTGACCTGTGTGGGATGAATAGTACTAAGGATGAAGCTTCAATCTATGTGAGAAGAAGCGAGTCGAAGAAGCCAAGCCAATCTGTGTGAATGACCCAAGCTACTGTCAGCTGTATCAATCTGTGTGAACGATACAGCGACGTATTTAGTTAAAGTAACATAGTTGTGTACGTCGTGATTTTAATAAACAATTTACTCGCCTGTAGGCATTCCTCTGTTTTGATAGGTTTGGACATAGCTTGTGATTCTCCGATCAGTGCTTTTATTTTGTTTCTACAGACACGTCTTTCCTCATTCTTCTCTTATTGCTCAGCTACGGGCAGCTTCTGTACTTTATGATGAGGACAACTATTTGCATAGTGTCTTGGTTTCTTGGAGTTATAGTAAAGATTGTAATCTCCGTATGATGGCGATTCAGAGCTTACCTTGTTGAAGGGTTTATGCCTATAAGGATCCTTTTCGGATTTCATAGTAAATTTCTGAAATTTGTGCATGAGTAAGTACATCTAATCTTGTGATAGAATGTTATCATCACTTTCAACGGCTTTGGATGTGGCTTTGGATGTGCTGGGGGTAGAGCTGTATCTCTTGTCGGTTATAGCAGTGAGTGTTGTAGTCTTTGCAGGTGACTCTTCAGTCTTTTCTCTCCGGTCGATATCATGCTCAAAAGCTTTGAGGTCAGACAAGAGATCAAAAGTATATATATCATTTAAATTGCAAGACACATGCATAGTTGTCGTCTTTATGTCCCATCGGGCAAGAAGTGATCTAAATATTTTAAGAATTTTCTCCTTTCAGGTATACACTTTACCCAATGCTTTAAGTTCACAAATAACGCCGGTAAGTCTGAGGTCAAGTTCCGCAAGTGTCTCAGGAGATTTCATTCCAAAAGATTCAAATTGTTGAGTGAATTTTGAAATCCTGTTTTCTTTTGAAAGAGTTTCTCCAGGATTTCTCTAGCTGTCTTGCAGCTCTTTACCTTGGAGAATGTGCCTTTGTCAATAGTGAAAAATAACATATTCTTGGCGATGTTGTCCAGATTCGCACGTTTGCGATCACCAGTTTTCCATTGTTCCCTTTCTTTCTCAAGCATTTCTGCGTGAGGTTGTCCTTTTATTCTCGCGACTGGATTGACCTTCATAATTTTGATAGGTCCTTCTTGTATCACAAAAATTATTTCTCCGTGCATTGCGGCAAGATGAGCTTCTATCGTGATTCTCTAGTAATCAAAATTCATTAATAGAAAACATGGGAATTTTATTGATCATAGATGTGTCCATGGAAATATTAGGATAAATGATAGAATTATAAAAATCTAGTTTTTCAAGAGCTAGTGATTTTTAGATCTAATTCAGGTTTAAAAGTGACTGATTCTTTGTAGAATGAACCGCTCCGATACCACTTGTTGGTCACAATATACTATTGTACAACTGATGTTAGGTCGTCAATTTTCTGATCATGAGCAGTAAGTCTAGATCCGGTGTACTTGAGGGAGGCTACCGTTTTGGCTTCCAGAACTCTCAACTTTTCCCGCTCCTGTTTAAGGATCCTCTCCTAATGTTGTTTAAACTGGTTCAGTGCCTGCCATAAGGCGTTCGACATGAGGTGGAATGCTTCTTCAACATCCTGCACAGCTCTTCGAAGTTTGGGGAGTTCATCTTGAGCAGTTTCTTGCATCCAGTCGAGTTCCTTGCCGACATCATAGAGTGCTGTGACAACATCCTGTGCAGCTCTTCTAGTCTACTGCTGACTCTATTGGTATGCTTGAGGAACATACTATTGATATTCAATATTGCATCTTATAGACATGTGGGTCTGTGTTTTCTGCTGCTTGTGATATGAGTTTGGTGGCGGAATGGCAGCCTTTGGTTTCTAAGAAGGGGCAGCTGTAGCCTTTACAGGAGCAAGCTTCAGGGCTTCTTTGGTTTCAGGAATGGGTTCCACTCTTTTGACAAACACTTACTAGTATTGTCTTTGTTGGAGAATGAGTTGTATCCCAAGCCATGTTTGTCATGGACATGTTGTCCAGTGCTTAGGATGTCTTCCATCCTCCTCGATGGTTTCTCAAAAGATTTGAGGATGGTCTCGAGTTCGGTTCTCTCTTCTTGAGAAGCTGTACCTTAGCTTCTAGTAAAGCAAAATCATTTGTCTTGCATTGAGTATGGTTTTTTACCTCATTTAGTTCAGTTGCAAGTTGATGATTACTTTTCATGAGTTTTTCATGAATGACTTGCTGTTTTCGCAGTCTAAAGATATATTTCATTAATTATTTTTCAGCAGATTATTTTCATCCTTCAGCTCTAGATTTGAAAGAGAGAGTTGTAGGTTTTATTATTTAAGCATCTCATGGGCTTTTTGAATGGTCCGAAATTTATTCACCATGTTTTCAAAGGTATGTGATTCATTTATAGGGTTAACTCGGGTTGAGCTTACCTCATCCTCACTATCATCATCATCTTTCTTTGCCATAAAGCACATGTAGGCTTCATCTTCTATTTCATCATCAAAGGAGTCATTGTCGGTAATCGCCTGTATGCATTCCTCTATCTTGATAGGTGTGGGCATGGCTTGTGATTCTCCGATTAGTGATTTTTGTTTGTTTCTACAGACACGCCTTTCCTCATCGTTCTCTTATTGCTCAGCTTCGGTAAGCTTCTATACTTTATGATGACGACATCTATTTGCATAGTGTCCTGGTTTCCTCGAGTTATAATAAAGATTAGAATCTCCGGATGATGGCGATTCAAAGCTTACCTTGTTGAAGGGTTTAGGCCTGTAAGGAGCCTTTACAGATTTCTTAGTAAATTTCCGAAATTTGTGCATGAGTAAGTCCATCTCATCTTGTGATAATATGTAATCATCACTGTCAGCTGCTTTGGATATGGCTTTGTATGTGCTGGAGGTATAGCTGTATCTATTGTCGGTTATAGAAGCGAGTGTTGTAGTCTTTGCAGGTGACTCTTCAGCCTTTTCTCTCAGTCGATATCATACTCAAAAGCTTTGAGGTCAAACAAGAGATCTAAATATTTTAAGATGTCTCTCCTTTCAGGTATACACTTTACCCAATGCTTTAAGTTCACCAATAATGTCGGTAAGTCTGAGGTCAAGTTCCTCAAGTGTTTCAGAAGATATCATTTCAGAAGATTCAAATTGTTGAGTGAGTTTGGAAATAGTGTTTTGTTTTGAGAGAGTTTCTCCAGGATTTCTTTGGCGGTCTTGCATCTCTTTACCTTATAGAATGTGCCTTTGTCAACAGTGAAAAATAACATATTCTTGGCGAGGTTGTCTAGATTCGCACGTTTACGATCACCAGTTGTCCATTGTTCCCTTTCTTTATCAAGCATTTCTGCGTGAGTTTGTCCTTTTATTCTGGCGGCACGATTGACCTGCATAATTTTGATAGGTCCTTCTTGTATAACAAAAATTATTTCTCCGTGCATTACGGCAATATGGTCTTCTATCCTGATTCTCTAGTAATTAAATTCATTAATAGAAAACATGGAAATTTTATTGATCATGTATGTGTCCATGGCAATAGTAGGATGAATGATAGAATTATAAAAATTAAGATTTTCAAGAGCTAGTGATTTTTAGATCTAATTCAGGTTTAAAATCGACTGATTCCTCGATTACCACTTGTCGGTCACAATATACTATTGTACAACATGGAAGAGGGGTGAATAAGATGTAATCTTTTTCGAAGATTAAGTTTGTGTAGCGGAAGTATGAAACTAAGTTGATGTATGTACAAAAACTAATCTCCTATAGCTTGGTTCTTACGAGATTTTCAAGATAAGTATATTAAAATCACAGGCAGTCGGAAAACAATAAGGACATAAAGTAATGACACAAATTTTAATTTGGTTCGAGGTAATCCCCTCTACGTCAACAGGTCCTCCATATAGGAGTTAGAAGATTATTAAAATCAAAGCGTACACAACTATATGATTTTAACTAAACACGTTGCTATATTATTCATACATATTGATACAACCGACTATAGCTTAAGCTGTTCACACAGATTGGTTGTACGCTTCTTCGACTTGCTTCTTCTAACACAGATTAAATCTTGACCCTGAACTCTATTCTTCCCACACAGGTGGAAATAGCTTGACTTAGTCCACATAGGGATAAGGATCTCAACAGTAGTTTTTGAAGTATCACGAATTGAACAGTAGTTATAGGCTTTGTGAGCTTCGCTGTAGTTGTGGTGTTCTTTGTTGAGGACTTGGATATTTCTTCGCTCAAGATATACGGTATGTGCCTGAAGAAATATATTGCTTTTAGATGATAAGCTCGATGTTCAGTCTAACAGATGATCAGTTTTCAATTGTTAGTTATTAGCAATGTCCTCTTGCTTGGGCTATTTATAACCTTGGAAATAGATCCGTTATAAATGTAGTCGTTGGCCAGTTGGTGAGATTTAGACAGCTCTGATACGTGGCTTCAGAATTTTTGAATTAAATATGTTTTATATTTAATGCTTCCGACACTCTCCACATTAAATGCTCTTCAATGCTGTCTTGTCAGCATTATATTCTACTTTAAAATTGTGAATACTTTTTAAATAAGAAAAGATTATTTCACAATGATTTAAAGTTCATTCTAGGTCCTGTTGGTTTTGTGTTTTACTTTTCCTAAGTAAAACACCCACATCATTATTTGTTGTAGCAAACGTCTTATTTTGCTGTACTTTGAAGCTTTAACTGTAGGATCTATCTTTTTCGGGCGCTGTATGATATTATGATGTTATGATATCAAAACACTGGGGTACTATTTTTCCCAATAATATCCTCATATCATTTATTGATATCCTCTTTCCAATCATTGATATCCTCATTTCATTCATAGCGCTTTTTTTTTATATTGTGTCGACACAATTCAATTTCATTTATTTCCACATAGCGACATAACTTGTCGAGATATCTCATTACCATACTTTAGCATTGCAGTTGGGATTCTAGATACAAAAACAAGTACGCAGCAGAAAAATAAAACTCAATATAAAGAATCCCAAATAGGATCGATCAAGTAACGTTTATACGAAAATTAAATTGACGAAGATAAGAGGATCAAAGTCCCATACCGTTGAAGCCTTTGATAATATATTCGCAATGTGATGACGATCACGAACCTGAGCACGAGCACGAAATCCCTTCATCCAAAACACCGTAATTACGATGTCTCTACTTCACACACGTTGGAACTTGGCCAGAAAAATCAACGAGACTCCGTTCTATTAAGAAAACGGCTAGGGAAACTCATAGTAATTTTTCTCTCTTATTTTTTCTCACTTCTTTTCACCTCAAAGATGATAAAGAACATGGGAAAAAAATTCTCTCTCCCTCTCTCTTTAGCTCTCGGCCGAGGCTAAAAAAAAATGATGGTGGTGATTGAGTTGTTTTCTTTTGATATATCATGTGATAATGTGATCCCACCACATCAAGATATTTGGCACCAAGTGTTGACATATCATGGTGGGATTTTTTATTACAAAACAACAAAGAAAAAAGGGAATCACCAAGACAAAAGGGAGGGGAGGGGGAAACTATAAGGAAGGTGCTAGGAAACGGGCCGAGTCACTCGGCTCGTGTACCGGACATTCGTCAAACGACTCCGTTTAATACACTCCGTTTTATCACCAATCTATTTATACTAATTAATTCATCCAATCATTTAATTATATCAAATAAAAATATATTTTTCTAAGAAACATAATTTCAATTCATAAGGCCGCTATTTGATTTATACAATAAATCATAATTAGATATTCAATATCTAATCTTATTAGAGAGATAGTAAATTCACTTTTATCCATCAACGATCCTGATGTGCGACTCTGTAGGTCCGTCTCAGCCGATATTGGGAGGAACCAATGAGTGCGGACAACGCTTAGCCAGCCTAGCGGGCCGCACTGTAAACCCCGGGTGAGAACGAATAAGGGATCATTCCAGAACCATTATGTTGTGAATACCATATCCGTATAGACCCTTCATCAGATGTCCCAGTCAAGTCTTCGGGTCACGGTAAAGTCAAACCTACTGTTGACTAGACTCTATACATGTGTTAATGCAAATCAAGACTGACTGATAACTAGTGTATCCAATATGACTAGATCATAATGCTTTGGCCAAAGACTTATGATCTTATTTGCCATTAACCGTATAGTACATTCTCCTGCTCACTAACAGGAGATAGAATCCTTTCTTGGCATACAATAAAGACTGCTACCTGCCCATATAGTTCTCACTTCGAGGTTGACCCAGCGATTAAGCAAATGAGTCTAACTACTCTAATGACAAACTAAACGTCACAGGCACATCTGTTACTGAACCCTCAAGTCAAACGTCCACGTATAATATCACAACCTTTCGATTCATCGTCAACTCTCCAAGAGTGAATACCGTATGGCTGAATCAAGCATGAGTCGTGTTTGAGTACATTGGTCCCACCAATATACTTATAATTGTGCTATCAAGACATGCACATGTCCTAGCATCTATTATACAAGTCTTACTCAAAACTTAATGCCCAATTAAGTTTATCGACTTGCGATCGGTTTACGTAAATAAGCTTTAAACACTTCCAGTGCATTTTCTCTTATCCGATAATGAGAATGGAATGTCTGCTCTTATTTACATGGACTTCACTTTAATGTTTACCCAATCAAGAATGCATTTGAAATACAATAAACAATGAATGAATCATATTGCCTTTTATTAATAATTCCAGAATTACATGTACAATGCCCCTTATCTCTCATCCCCTGAGTGGCATTCGAGGGCATATTCCTAACAATTACATATTATAGTTATGTCTATGTACTTCTCAAGAGTATATGCGTCCTTTATCATTTGCCTCGATTTATATTTGTGGAATTATTATTTGTTTAGAAAAGCAGTTGTAGTTGGTATCAAAGATTAATAATCTTTCATGCATCTTTGAACTTCCTATTAATATTTCAATTTCGAGGATATATTGTGATGCATTTCCTATGTCGCCAACTACTAATACTCCCTCTCATGCTATGAGATTTCTTGAGCACCAAACCCATAGGCCAGTATCTCAGTATTCATCTTCACTAATGGGAGTTTATATATTATGTTCTCGATACTGGATGGAGGACTCTAAATTGTTTGCCAAAATAATATCCCAATTATATGCGCATATCTGATACTTCACGGATCTGGTCAAGTTTATTTGGGGTTTATTACTACCTTTTGTTGAAACATTTTGTTCCATACATGTTTATTAGTGTTTTGATGATTAAAGTTGATAAACGAAACAAAACGATAAAGAGACGAAGCAAAGCATCGAAGGAAATGAAATGCAAAAAGGTGTTCTGAACATGCATAATGTACGCAATGAAGATTACATAGCTTACGTAAGTGGATGACAATAACGTACGTAATATTATATTGATAACGTACGTAACCAAGGTTTTCAGAGTTCAAACCAGATGAACGCTGGGACGTGTCAAAGTCAAAAAGGCGGCAACGGATATATGACGTCAGCAATGACGTATCCTTAACGTACGTAATGGTGATTGACTAACATACGTAATGATCGAATCAGATGCTACTGGACTGAAACTGGTGATGTTAATGTACATAACATGTACATGTTAACATACGTAAAAGAGCCAACATACGTAAAACTGAGGACTTAGCGTACGTAATGAAGGCACAGGGAGCTAACGACTAGTTTGATGAAGAAGCCTATAAATACCACTCCTATGGTATTATTTCACTACAACAACTTCAAGCAAATGATACATTCATCAGAGATTGATATACTCACATAGTTGTTGTGATATTGAGCTTATATAGTTAATTTGAGTGTTTATACATTCAACACATTCACGAGAGGTAAAAGAAAAGATACGATTGGATTCGGTGTTATTAGGATCAAGGATACGGCATTGTTAGAATCGCAATCCATATGTAAGTGAGGTTTATCTAGTACCGATAGAAATCTAGAGCGGTTGTTTCCTTGTCCGATAGAAAAGGAAAACCGTTTAACTTGGACCGACACAAAGACAAGTACAAGTGGTTTATCACGGACAAATAGAAGACGTGATTGTAAACGGTAATCCCTCGACCGATAGAAGAGAGGTGCAGAGGTTTATATCTTCAACCTATATAAAAATATACCGGAGAGAGGACGTAGGCTCGATTATAGCCGAACCTCTACAAATCCTTGTGTCGTTTAATTTCCGCACTTTATATTTTAACGCTACCGCGCAACGACGCATATTTCGATTTTGCTCCAACAATTGGTATCGGAGAAGTACCTCCAATACGCGGCTTAACATCCGAGGAGACGATCCAAATGGCATTCCAATTTGCTCCGGTCGAAGGTCTTGCTTTGAACCGACCACCATTTTTTGACGGTTCAAATTATATGATGTGGAAGAAAAAGATGTCGATCTTCATTCGTGATATAGAAATTTGGAAGATCATTTATCTTGGCCCGAAAGTTCCAATCAAATCCGACAGATCTCTTAAGAGTTTCGAAGAATAATAATGACGAGGATTGGTAGAACGACCATCTAAATTGTAAGGCTACTCAACTCTTATATTGTGCCTTAAATCCAGAAAAGGTCAATCGATTTTGATCGTGTGAAAGTGCTAAAGAGATATGGAAAATTATTGAAATCACACATGAAGGGACAACTCAAGTCAAGGAGACAAAGATTAATATGCTTCTCCATGACTACGAGTTATTCATGATGAAGGGTGATGAGTACATCACCAACATGCTCGACCGATTTGCGGTCATCACAAATGGACTTGCTTCGTTCGGTAAACCATTATCTAGTAGTGAAAAAGTCAAGAAAATTTTACGATCACTACCTAGTGAATGGGACGGCACCGTGACTGCGATCATGGAATCAAAAGATCTCAATACGCTTGATCTAAGGCGCCCTCGTTGGTTTACTAATAAATTACAAGATTGTCCTTAAATCTCGAAATGCAAAGCCGAAACCGAAGGAAAGATCGATAGCCTTAAAGATTAAGATGTCAAAGAGAGAAGAAATTCCGGTGGATGATAGCGATGAAGAACCGGCATATTATGCCAAGAATATTAATAAGTTTCATACCTTATTAAACCGGAGAAAGAAAGACATCTCGGGCGGATCTAAGAAATTTGACAACTCTTGTCGATTATGTGGAAAGCTAGGCCACTTTGCTAAGCACTACCGAGCGAAACCAAAGAAGGAGGTCCTCGTTGCAACATGGAGCGATGAAGACGAAGATGATGATTTTATCAATCCAAATAATCTCGCTCTCATGGCACGGAGTTCATTCGACGATAGCGACGTCGAAAGCCGGGTAAGTACGTCATCTCAAGATGAGTTATTTGAAGCATTCGAGTTATTACATACCGATTTTCAAAATGCTTTATCCGAAATTAAATCCCTTAAATCTAAAAATAAATCTTTGGAAAATGAGATTTCCAATATTCTTGAAAATGAAAAATTTGTCGAGATCGATCATTCGAAATGCGTTGAAAACGAAAATATTTTAAAGGGTGATCTTATTAAAATTCAAACCGAGCTCAAAAATTTGACGAAGAACTTTTCCCTTGGAAACGATAAATTTGAAACTATTCTCTCGGTTCAAAAGTTTACTTTAAATAAACAGGGGTTGGGATTCACACCTCGTTCTAAAAACGAATCCTTAAATTTAAAGATACCCCGTTGCGAAAAATGTTTGAAAAATTGGGCATCACATTTCTAAATGTAAAAGCCCACGCCGGACGATTAAAATTAAAAGGATTTGGGTTCCTAAAGGAACAAATATTTTAAATATCGTCTATGTTTCAAATGAAAAACCAACTCTCGGTTGGATCCCCAAAAATTGATTTTTATCAAAATATATTTTACTTAGGGGGAGTAATAATTTTTAAAGGGGAGATATTATTTTCAGGGGGAGTTTATACCGTATTTATATATTTAGTTATATTCATTTAGTATCGCATATTTTTTTATATATACATCAAGTTGGTATTTGTCATTTTATTGTCATTTACTACACTTTTTGATGAAAACAAAAAGGGGGAGAAAGGAGAAAAGAAAAAGAATGGGATTAACCCTGAAACGGGGAGAAATCGAAGAAAAGTCGAAAAGATGAAGTTGAAAAGTAAAATGAGGAAACGTCGAAAAGATGATGAAAATTTGAAAATTCGAAAGAAAAGAAAGGAAGGAAGGAGTCAAAAAAGAAATGGGAGAAGAAACTAACGAAACGGACAAAGTCGAAAACTTTGGTCTGTACACATATACATATATTTATATTTTTGCAGGTAAATCCCATTGACGAAGTGTTGCTTTGTAATCATCAAAAAGGGGGAGATTGTTGGAACATTTTGTTCCATACATGTTTATTAGTGCTTTGATGATTAAAGTTGATAAACAAAACAAAACAACAAAGAGACGAAGCAAGGCATCGAAGGAAACGAAATGCAAAACGGTGTTCTGAACATGCATAACGTACGCAATGAAAATTTCATAGCATACGTAAGTGGGCGATAATAACGTACGTAATATGATATTGATAACGTACGTAACCAAGGTTTTCAGAGTTCAAACCAGATGAACGTTGGGACGTGTCAAATTCAAAAAGGCGGCAATGGATATATGACGTCAGCAATGACGTATCCTGAACGTATGTAACTGTGATTGACTAACGTACATAATGATCGAATCGGATGCTACTGGACTGAAACTGGGTGATGTTAATGTACGTAACATGTACAAGTTAACGTACGTAAAAGAGCTAACGTACGTAACACTGAGGACTTAGCGTACGTAATGAAGGCACATGGAGCTAACAGCTAGTTTGATGAAAAAGCCTATAAATACCACTCCTATGGTATTGTTTCACTACAACAACTTCAAGCAAACGATACTTTCATCAGAAATTGATATACTTACATTGTTGTTGTGATATTGAGCTTATATTGTTAGTTTGAGTGTTTATACATTCAACACATACACGGGAGGTAAAAGAAAAGATATGATTGGATTCGGTGTTATTAGGATCAAGGATCCGGCATTGTTAGAATCGCAATCGATATGTAAGTGGGGTTTATCTAGTACCGATAGAAAGCTAGAGTGGTTGTTTCCTTGTCCGATAGAAAAGGAAAATGGTTTAACTTGAATCGACACAAAGACAAGTACGAGAGGTTTATCATGGACCAATAGAAGACGTGATTGTAAACGGTAATCCCTCGACCGATAGAAGAGAGGTGCAGAGGTTTATATCTTCAACGTATAAAAAAATATACCGAGAGAGGACGTAGGCTCGATTATAGCCGAAACTCTATAAATCCTTGTGTCGTTTAATTTTCGCACTTTATATTTTCACGCTACCGCACAACGGCGCATATTCCGACTTTGCTCCAACAATTGGTATCGGAGAAGTACCTCCAATACGCGGCTTAACATCCGATGAGACGATCCAAATGGCATTACAATTTGCTCCGGTCGAAGGTCTTGCTTTGAACCGACCACCATTTTTTGACGGATCAAATTATATGACGTGGAAGAAAAATATATTGATCTTTATTCGTGCCTATGATATAGAAATTTGGAAGATCATTTGTATTGGCCCGAAAATTCTAATCAAATCCGACGGATCTCTTAAGAGTTTCGAAGAATAATAATGATGAGGATTGGTAGAACGACCATCTAAATTCTAACGCTACTCAACTCTTATATTGTGCCTTAAATCCGTAAGAGGTCAATCGAATTTCATCGTGTGAAAGTGCTAAAGAGATATGGAAAATTCTTGAAATCACACATGAAGGGACAATCAAGCCAAGGAGACAAAGATTAATATGCTTCTCCATGACTACGAGTTATTCATGATGAAGGGTGACGAGTCCATCACCAACATGCTCGACCGATTTGCGGTCATCACAAATGGACTTGCTTCGTTCGGTAAACCATAATCTAGTAGTGAAAAAGTCAAGAAAATATTACGATCACTACCTAGTGAATGGGACGGCACCGTGACTGCGATCATGGAATGAAAATATCTCAATAGGCTTGATTTAAGGCGCCCTCGTTGGTTCACTAATAAATTACAAGATTGTCCTTAAATCTCGAAATGCAAAGCCGAAACCGAAAGAAAAATCGATAGCCTTAAAGACTAAGATGTCAAAGAGAGAAGAAATTCCGGTGGATGATAGCGATGAAGAACCGGCATATTATTCCGAGAATATTAATAAGTTTCAAACCTTATTAAACCGGAGAAAGAAAGACATCTCAGGCGAATCTAAGAAATTCGACAACTTTTGTCGATTATGTGGAAAACTAGGCCACTTTCCTAAGCACTGCCGAGCGAAACCAAAGAAGGAGGTCCTCATTGCAACATGGAGCGATCAAGACGAAGAAGATGATTTTATCAATCAAAATAATCTCGCTCTCATGGCACGGAGTTCATTCGACGATAGCGACATCGAAAGCCGGGTAAGTACGTCATCTTAAGATGAGTTATTTGAAGCATTCGAGTTATTACATACCAATTTTCAAAATGCTTTATCCGAAATTAAATCCCTTAAATCTAAAAATAAATCTTTGGAAAATGAGATTTCCAATATTCTTGAAAATGGAAAATTTTCGAGATCGATCATTCGAAATGCATTGAAAATGAAAATATTTTAAAGGATGATCTTATTAAAATTCAAACCGAGCTCAAAGGATATATCCAGCTAAATGTTCGCCCTGGGGAGCACCAGTTCTTTTTGTCCGGAAGAAGGATGGATCACTTCGACTGTGTATTAACTATCGAGAGCTGAACAAGATGTCGACTAAGAACAGGTATCCGTTGCCACGGATTGATGATTTATTTGATCAGTTACAAGGAGCAACAGTGTTTTCTAAAATCGATCTGAGATCAGGATATCATCAGTTGAGGATTAAGGAATCTGATGTTCCGAAATCAGCGTTAAGAACTCGCTATGAGTTTGTAGTGATGCCGTTTGGTCTCACTAATGCACCTGCTGTATTCACGCAATTGATGAACCGAGTGTTCATCGAATATTTGGATAAATTTA
This sequence comes from Orobanche coerulescens, assembly GCA_033398695.1. Lineage (NCBI taxonomy): Eukaryota > Viridiplantae > Streptophyta > Magnoliopsida > Lamiales > Orobanchaceae > Orobanche > Orobanche coerulescens. The sequence continues at coordinate 187,996,377 of CM065801.1, forward strand.
TGGTTGTGTTCATTGATGACATTCTGGTGTATTCTAAGAGCCCGGAAGAGCATGCACAGCATTTACGGATTGTGTTAGACCTATTGAGAAACGAACAATTGTACGCCAAACTTTCTAAGTGTGAATTCTGGCTAAAGAAAGTAATGTTCCTCGGCCATGTGGTATCAGCTGAAGGAGTCCGAGTAGATCCTCAGAAGATCGAAGCAGTTATGGATTGGAAGCCTCTAAAGAACGTGAAAGAAGTCCGGAGTTTCTTAGGACTTGTTGGATATTATCGTCGGTTCGTGGAAGGGTTTTCCAAAATTACCCGCCCACTTACTCAACTACTGCAGAAAACTCAAAATTTTGAGTGAAATGAGTTGTGCCAGAATATCTTTGATGAATTGAAGAAGAGATTGATGACGGCACTGATTTTAACACTCCCACGGGGAACTGGAGGATTTATAGTTTACAGTGATTTTTTGAACTAAGGACTCGGATGCGTATTGATGCAAAATGATAAGGTGATCGCTTATGCGTCATGACATCTGAAAACTTATGAAGTGAATTATCCAACACATGATTTGGAGCTGGCAGCAGTAGTTTTTGCTTTGAAAATCTGGAGACATTACCTGTACGGGACTCACTGTCAGATCTTTACGGATCACAAGAGTCTCAAATACATCTTTAGTCAGAAAGAGTTGAACATGCGGCAAAAGAGATGGCTGGAACTTATTAAGAACTATGACTTGGAGATTCTTTATCATCCAGGCAAAGCAAATGTAGTGGTCGATGCACTTAGCCGCAAGCCTGTTTCTATTCAGATGCTGGAGACTGTGACCTCCCAGCTCAGCATTCAACGAGAGATGATTCGAGAAGGAATAGAAGTATGGATGCAAAGAGTCCAAGGACAACTGTGCGTGATGGAAATAACTTCATCGTTAACCGAAGAAATTAAATCTAAGCAAGTAGATGATCCTCTGATGATTTGGTTATATGATGAAGTGATCAAGGGAAAGGCCTTTGGATTCGTAATTCATGATGACGGAGTTTTGAGATTTCAGAACCGCATTCGCGATGTCGATGTTCTGAAATGGATGATTATGAAGAAAGCTCACAGCACGCCCTATTCTATTCACCTGGGCACCAGTAAGATGTATAAGGACTTGAAGCAGAACTTTTGGTGAGGCAACATGAAGAAAGATGTAGCGGATTATATTTCGAAATATTTGACTTGTCAGCGGGTTAAGATCGAGCATCAATGACCTGCCGGAATGCTGAAGCCGCTCCCGATTCCTGAATGGAAGTAGGAGGACATATCAATCAACTTTATCACTAATATGCCGAGAACCAAGATAGGAATGAACATGATTTGGGTGATAGTCATGATTTGGGTGATAGTTGATCGTTTAACCAAATCGGCTCATTTTCTAGGCATTAAGGACACTTGGGGCCCGAGAAGTTGGCACGAGTGTTTATTACAGAGATAGTCTGATTGCATGGTACGCCAAAGACTATTATTTCTGACCGAGACGGTCTCTTTGTATCGTATTTTTGGAAAGCAGTTCATAAGGCCTTGGGGACTGAATTGAACTTCAGCACAACTTATCACCCGCAGACAGATGCACAATCCTATAGGACTATTCAAATGGTGGAAGATATGCTGAGGGCTTGTGCCTTAGATTGGTCAACTGATTGGGAAGTTCATCTACCGTTGATTGAATTCACTTACAACAATAGTTGGCATGTTTCCATTAAGATGGCACCGTTTGAGGCATTATACGGGAGGAGATGCAGATCGCCCTTATGTTGGGACGATTCATCATACTAGATCGGGATAAAACTGGAGTTGATCGTACAGACACAAGAGAAGATAGCCTTGATTCGTAAAAGGCTGTTGACCGCCCAGATTCGACAGAAATCTTATGCAGACGTACGCCGTCGCCCATTGGAGTTCAGTACTGGAGACCACGTACTTTTAAAGGTTTCTCCTACTCGGGGAATCTTTCGTTTTGGAAGGAAGGGAAAGTTGAGTTGTAGGTATATTGGACCGTTCGAGATTCTTGAAAGAGTTGGAGAGTTAGCATACAGATTGGCATTACCGCCGTCATTGAGCCATGTTTATAACGTGTTCCATGTATCCCAGTTACGGAGGTATATACCAGATCCTAGTCATGTCATTGATTTCGGCGAGATCGAAGTCGCTCAGGATGGCACGTTTGAAGAGAGACCGATCAGGATAATCGAGAGCCGAGTTAAGCAATTGAGAAATAAACCGATCTCATTGGTCATGGTCCAGTGGTCACGCCACGGAGTGGAAGAAGCCACTTGGCAAACGGAAGATAGCATGAAGTCCAGATATCCAGAGTTATTTTCGTCTTGAGTTTCGGGATGAAACTCCTTTTTAGTAGGAGAGTGTGTAATATCCGGATTTATTATTGAGTATTTCATCTGTATTTGAACCCTGTATTATTCGGAATTGTGATATCGATAATTGAAGTGTGATATTTCTCGTATTTATATCCTTATACATGAGTATGCCAACATGTAAATTTTCCCATGCAAATACGTGATAACATACGTTAACAAGGATAGCTTAACGTACGTTATCTATCGGAGTTAGCGTACGCTACGATATAGCGTAGCGTGCGTTAACCAGTCAATTATTGAGCTAGGCGGCTAGCACATGCGCCATCCAGACATGGGTCCGGATAAGATTCCCGCGGGTGAACCTGGACAATTTTGGAGTCAATGCTAATTAGCGTGCGCTAAGGACAGTACGATAGCGTGCGCTAAATAGCTATCGTACAGAAACTTTATATATGGGACAGCACCCCATTTCATTTGGTTTACGATTCTATCACTCGTTCTTCATATCTTGGGAAGTCCAAAGAGCCTTCCCTACTTCTTAAACACATATAAACCCTTCTTACATGATCATTGAAGATTGGAGAATACTTACGCTTGATCATTGAGGAAGAAAATCACTTTGGAGTGACACACAAGAAACCGGGGCTGAAGTGTACCTACTGTTTCAGTGTTTTCTTCATTTTAAGGTATGTCAATACTATCTCCTACCTTGGATTCGTGTTAATAAGGATATGAGGATTATGCTATCAAGATATTGAGTTCCAATGATGAATTATCCAAACAACATCATGTTATAAGTTGGAATGTTTATACTTAAGATATCATCATTGGGAACATCATGATTAGCATCTTACCACGTCGAATAATGAGAGAAATATTCTGAGATCGATTATCCGTATTGATGATGTTACCTTATTGGTCGTAGACGTAAATATGTTATCACTTTTGTTAAATGGACTTAAGAAAGAATCATAGAAGATTTACATCCTTTCTTATAAGTTGGAATTATTAGTTCATCTTCATGGTTAAATCGGTATGTAACGATGATATTGGAATCTAGTGCATCGACCTTAAGAACACCGAACTTCGCATGAGAATTGTAATCAAGATGGAATATGGTGTAATGATGATTATGCATATCCTTGTATCTCGAAGAAGTTTGAATTCATGAGATCATTTGTGATAACATGAACATAATATGCATGGAGATAACGTATATTAAACACTTAGGATTTCGTAAGTTTCATCCCAGTTAGAACATTCGACTGCCCAGGGAAGAACTGTCATACATGTTTAGCGTGCGCTAAGCTTTATCGTTAATGTGCGCTATCGGGCATAAGTTAACGTACGCTACGCTTGGAACGTAACGTACGTTATATCATCATATGAGTCAATCGACTGATGAGTGAGGTACTGACAGTGCATGGTTAGCGTATGCTAGACTTCATAGTTTACGTGCGCTAACGAGTAGGCTTAACATACGCTACCTATGGTACGTAACGTACGTTAAGCAGTTGAGGCAGGTTACGTTTTATGAACTTCTGACCGTAATTTTGATTGTTAGATGTCCGTACGATGTGAGATTAACTCTATATTATTCCTTTTGTTTAAGGTTCGAGCTTGCTACGTGATTGATCGAAGTGGCGACCTTCGAGTGTTTCGTTTTTCGTGGAAGTATTATTCTTGTATTCGAATCGAGGCAAGTACCTTAATTGTTTTATGTATTGATGTTCTACATATTGTTGTACATGTATGTCGTTGTTGTATGTCCACCTCGTGTTAGTCCTACGGGATCATCGGGGGATCTATGCTATCATGCGCTGGATCATCGGACGGGTTTTTCCACCTCAAGTTGGTTTGAAGGAATCATCGTGGGGTCTAGGCCATGAACGCTGGATCATTGGAATTACCATGTGTATGTTGTGATATCATGTGTGTATGTTATTATTGAGTTTTGTCGCCAGAGAAGACTCTCTGGTTCTTTGTCATTTATGTTATTATTATTCTTCGTGAGATGTTGAATAATATGTTGTGGTACTTGTACTAGAATCGTTGTGCTCACCCCTTCGTGGGTGAACATTTTTTTATGTTCAGGATCCAGGAGAGCGGGGAAACAACCACTGGAGTTGCATGATGACAAGGGTGCAGAGTGATGTTCCGGTCGGGTTTATGTGTCTGTTGTTTGTATCGTTTTCATAAGTACTCGAGTATGTCGTCGTTTATGATGATTTAGATTTGGTGATGTATTAATACTTTTCCTTTGGACATTTGTATTTTCAGTATTTGTCAGAACTGTTGTATTTTATTTCAGTTACTTTCATACTTTGGTTTCTGTTATTGTCTTTTCATTTCTTCAGCCTTGTAAATCCCTATGTAAAGGATTTACGGCACTTTAATATTCCTGAATATATCGGGGGTGTTACAAAGTGTGACTCTTTAGGTGCTATCTGATACCGAGCACACACTCCTATAGCAAATTGGATATCGGGCCTACTAGCTGTTAGGTACATGAGTTAGCCTATAATCTTCCTGTACAGTGACTGATCAAATGGTTTTCCAGCTTCATCAACACTTATCTGTGTGGAAGCGCTCAAGGGGGTGGATGAGGACTTAGATGTATTCCTGTTGAGCACCCTTGCCGTATTTTTCCTAGTTAATGAATATACATGTAGGAAGTTGTTTAAGCTGCAATCCTAAGAAATATCTAAGTTCCCCTATCATACTCATTTCAAATTTACTTTGCGTGAGACGAGAGAACTTTTGACACAAATTAAGGTTAGTTGAACCAAAAATAATATCATCTACATATATTTGTACCATAAGAAGATCATATCCTTCTTCGATTTTGAAGAGGGTTTTGTCCACTATACCTTTCTCAAATCCATTATTGATGAGATAAAGTGACAGAGTGTCATACCATGCCATGGGTGCTTTCTTAAGCCCGTACAGTATTTTACTTAGCCAGTACACAAGGTCTTCTCCTTTTGTGTTGGCAAACCTTAGAGATTGTTCAACATATGCTTCTTCGGCTAGGTCTCCATTTAGAAATGAGGTCTCATATACGATAAAATTCTTATCAGGCACAAATGTTAGAAATATAATAATGGCTTCTTGTCTTGCTACAGGGGCAAAAGTTTCATCATAGTCTATTCCTTCTTCGTGTCTGTAACCTTGGGCAACTAATCTGGATTTGTTCCTTAATGACAAGTCCATTTTCATCATTTTTATTCCGAAATACCCATTTGGTTCCTATGATTGCTTGTTGGGTTGGACTAGGGACTAGGTACCAGACATTATTTCTTTCGAAACCACTGAATTCTTCTTCTATATAAGTGATCTAGTGAGACTTGTTAAGAGCCTCATTGGTTGAAACATGTTTAGATTCTGTTAAGAATACATCTAGGGTGCACATTGCAAGTCTCCTAACTTCAGCTTGAGATTTCCATATAGAGAATTGAGACTTTTCTGAACTAGATTATGTATTTTCTTGTACACATTATGCAGTTCCTTGTATATTCTCTATTTTTCTTCGAGTGGACACACCAACATCAATATCACCAATTATCATATCATTAGGGTGATATCTTAACCACCTCATATCGGGTTCTAGTTTATCATTCCTTGTCGTGTCCTGATGAACTATAGTTTCAGCTTCAGTGTCTACAACATCAGCTTCGACTACTTCTTCTGTTCTTACAGCAGCATGGTTAATATCTAGATTTACAATATGTTCTTATAGAGTCTGTAAGATTTCCTCAATGGATAGCGTTTGGATGTCTTGGGTTAGGTCTTCTATTCCTGTAGGGTCGCGATGGGATTCATCAATGACTACATGGATTAACTCCTCTATTGTCATCTTTCTTTTGTTGAATATCTCAAATGCCATGTTGACAGAGGAGTATCCCAGAAAATCTCTTCATCTAATTTTTCATCAAAGGTATTGAGTTGATCCTTCCCATTGTTAAGAACATAACACCTGCATCCAAAAATATGAAAATACACAACCATTGGAGTTTTATTATTTCATACCTCGTATGTTGTTTTGTTGCGGTGCTGATTGATGTTACCGCGGTTTTATGTATAACACAATCTATTTGTTGCTTCTCCCTAGAACCACTATGGCAACTTGCTTGCAGCTAACATGGTTCTTGTTACTTCCTTCAGCGTCATGTTCTTTCGCTCGGCAACACCATTCGGTTGAGGAGTATGGGCTATTGAGTATTCATGTTTTATGCCATTGTCCGCATCCTATTGCTCTATAAAGCGATTTGTGAATTCTGTACCTCTGTCAGAATAAATGAATAGAATACTCAACCCTTTTCTCATTTTGCATTTTTTTCAAGTGTTCCGACAGCTTTGTGGTTGTCTCTTTCTTGTTATTCAGGAAGATGGTCCAAGCATACCTGGAAAAATTATCAATAATGACAAGACAGTATTTCTTACCACCCAGGATTACAGGGTCTACATGACCATAGAGATCCATATGTAGCAAATCATGGACCCTTTGGGTAGAAAGACATAATTTCCTCTTCAGAGAGGTCTTGACCTACTTGCCTTTCTAACAGGTGCCACAAACACTGTTTTTATGAAATGAGACATTAGGCAAGCAACTGACCATTCCCTGTCGAGCTAGCTTTTTGATGGTCTTGAAACTGATGTGAGACACCCTATTGTGCCATAGCCAGCCTTGATCTACACTGCCTTTGGCAACAAAACAAGGAATTACGGTACTAGTAGATTTCCAATCAGCAATATACATGTTACCTGACCAGCTTCCTGTAAGGATAGTTTGCTTGGTCTTGGTGTCCTTCGCCCTATAGTGATCTATATAGACTTTGACTGAGAATTATTTTTCATAGAACTGGCTAATGCTAAGTTGATTATATTGTAGTCCTTCTACGTAGGCTACATCGGTGACTTTGAATTTTCCTATAAGCATGGTTCCTTTCTCTCTTGTTCTTCCTTTTGATTCATCACTTAATTGCACCTTTGGACTATTATGTTCTACATAATCTGACATCTTGGTGATATCTCCCGTCATGTGGCGAGAACATCCACTATCGAATACCAGATGTCCTTCTCCTTGATATCCTGTAATCAAAAGTCTAAGTAGATTTAGGTCCCTTTTGATTTTTGGGTCCTGGTTATTAGTGCCTTTAGGTACCCATATTTGCCTGACAGCAATAGGTTTGTTGTTGGTTGTATTTGGTCCTCTTTTGTGAGATATACGTGGGGCAGGCACGTAATCGCTGTAAGCATTGTTATTATGCATGTAAAATTTAGAATTTTAGCTCCAGCATGATTGTTGTCTAGGAGGAGAAACCATATTTTTCTGCCTTGTTGCCTGCCTTCTGGGTTTCCAGTTGGATTCCCAGGTTTTCTGTTGGTAGTACTGCGCGGCAGCTTTCTTGCGGGATAGATATTTGGTTTTCTGTAACCAGTATCTAGGAGCACTGTACTGTTGGTAGTACCGAGGTGCACGCTGTTGATGGTACTTGGGTACAGTTTTCCTCCTAGCCTGCTGCTGACGCTGTTGGAATGCTCGAGGAGCATAATGTTGATATTTGGGATTACGTCTTACAGGTATGTGAGATTGTATTTTCCACTGCTTATGATATGAGCTAGGTGGTGGAATGGCAGCCTTTGTTTTTCGAGAAGGAGAAAGCTATAACCTTTATGGGAGCAACCTCCGGGCTTCTTTGGTTTCAGGAATGGGTTCCACTTCTTTGACAAATATCGTACTAGTTTTCCCATTGTTGGAGAGCGAGTCATATCATAAGCCACGTTTGTCATGGACATGTTGTCCGGTGCTTAGGATGTCTTCCATCCTCCTCGATGATTTCTCAAAAGATTTGAGGATGGTCTCGAGTTCTCCTTCTCTTTTCTCTAAAAGCTGTATCTTAGCCTCTAGTAAAGCATAATCATTTGTCTTGCATTGATTATGAGCTTTTATCTCATTTAGTTTGGTTGCAAGTTGATGATTGCTTTCCATGAGTTTTTCATGAGTAATCTTGTTGTTTTCACAATCCAGCGACATATTTTCATAATTGTTTTTCAGCAAATCATTTTCATCCTTCAGCTCCAAATTTGAAAGAGAGACTTGTAGGTTTTCTTATTTAAGCATCTCATGTGCGTTTTAAATGGTCCTAAATTCTTTCATCATATTTCCAAAGGTATGTGATGCATTAAAAAGAGTTGCTGCGGTTGAGTTGACCTCATCCTCAGTGTCATCATCATCCTCTTCCTTTGCCATAAAGCACATGTAGGTTTTATCTTCGATTTCATCGGAGGAGTCACTGTCGGTGATTGCCTGTAGGCACTCCTGGCGAGGCTTTTGATTCTCCAATCAAGGCCTTTAGCTTGTTTCTCCAGACGCGCCTTTTCTCATCCTTTTATTGTTGCTCGGTTTCGGGCAACTTCTGCACTTTAGGATGAGGACATCTACTTGCATAGTATCCTAGTTTCCTATAGTTCTAGCAAATATTAGAATCTCCAGATGATGGTGATTCAGAACTCACCTTGATGAAGAGTTTAGGCTTGTAGGGAGCCTTTTCGGATTTCTTACTGAATTTTCGAAGTTTGTGCATGAGCAAGGCCATTTCATCTTGTGACCAGATGTCATCATCGCTATCAGCTGCCTTGGATGTGGCTTTAGATGTGCTGCGGGCAGAGCTATGTCTCCTGTCAGATACAGCAGCGAGTGTTATAGTCTTGCAGGTGACTCTTCAGCCTTCTCTCTCCTATCAATATCATACTCAAAAGCTTTGAGGTCAGAGAAGAGATCGAAAGTAGATATATCGTTTAAATTAGAAGACACATGCATAGCTGTGGTCTTAAGTACCATATGGAAGGGAGTGATCTGAATTTATTTTTTTGGGTATACACTTTACCCAATGCTTCAAGTTCACCGACAATGTCGGTAAATCTAAGGTCAAGTTCCTCAAGTGTTTTTAGAAGATTTCATTTCAAAGGATTCAAATTACTGAGTTAGTTTTGAAATGTTGTTTTCCTTTGAGAGCTCAGTTCCGTCACATATCAACTTGAGTTTCACCATAATTTATTTGTCTTTCTTGCATCTATTTACCTTGTAGAATGCTCATTTGTCAAGAGTGACAAATAGCACATTCTTGGCGACATTGTGTAGATTCGCACACTTGCGATCATCGGTTTGTCCACTATTCCCGTTCATTCTCAAGCATTTCTGCATGAGGTTGTCCTTCTATTCTGGCTGCTGGATTGACCTTCAGGATTTTGATAGGTCCTGTTGTGTCAAGATTTAACACCTTCCGACCGGCGATCGCCTCCGAGGCCGAGCGACCGACTTACAGGCCGAGCGACCAAGGCAAGCCTGCCGATCGGCGACCAGGCGACCGAGCCTTAACCCAGCGGGCATGCTAGACTGGCCAACCGTAGGGCCCAAGACAAGTCCCGGTGCCGAGCGATCGACATCAAGACGATCGCCTCTCGGTACTCGACGACCGACCCTTGGCGATCGAGCGTCTCTCGGCACCTGGCGACCTACCCTTGGCGACCGACCCTTGGCGACCTCCATCCACTGGCAGATGTCGACCTCCGAAGACCATCCAGGTCGATCACCACCGATGACCATCCAGTCGGCAAAGGCCAAGTCTCAAAGCTGACCCCACGTGCAGATCCACAAAAGGCGCTGACAATCTTGTCACCTACCTCACCTACCAGCATGGCCCAGACCTGCGAAAGGAGTTGGCGGACAAGACATGTGACTACAGCCTGTCGCCTATTCTGACAAAGTCCGCCGAAAGTAGCTAAGTGGGACCTCCTGTGACAGTGCTTCCGGACGCGTGCTGGATCCTCATTGGACCGCACGGCTGGCCACCAGCTGTAGCTTTGGACTTTTGGCAGGCAGCCCACGTGCCCTTTAGGACGATCGCCCCGTAACATTAAATGCCGAAAGGCGATCGCCCGCTAGGGACAGGGCCCTCGGCCTCTATATATACAAGGCAAGATGCACTTGTAAATGGACCGAGATTGACTCTCTAAACACTCAAACTTCACAATTCAAGCACTCAATACGAAACAATACTTGCACTTGGCTAACATCCAACTCTTGGCAATGACTTTCGGTCTTACTTCTCCCGGCCTTTTCTCCTCGAGCAGACACGGCGGGACGAAGAACACCTAGCTTCGCTCAAGAGCCGGATTAACAGAGTCTTTTTACACTCATTGTATTTAGATTTCTCTCATTAATACTTGTATCCACGAATATTTGTATTAATAACATCTCGCGAGAGCATTCAAGCCCGGGCCTAACAAACCCGGAAAATCTTGTTTTATTTATCTTCTCTCGGAAGTGCTCCCGCATTTGTTTGTTGTCCGTCTTCCAGCAGTATTAATCTTCGGATAAATATTTTGGGCAACAACAATTGGCGCTAGAGGAAGGGGCGGCGCTAGCATCCAACCTCGATTTTTACACCTACGTCCCGAAGAACACTCACTGTTCTCGGGCGAGATATTTAGTGACACTCACCGCACTTCAAAAGAAATCCTTGAAAACATGTCTTAGCCTCCGCGTCGAAGAAAGCCGGCCGCGGCCAGACCCTGTTCCGTCGATCCGAGCCATGGCCGATGGTGGAAGGTAGCCGCCGCGGCCGGGCGCTCGACCACGTCCGGGAAGGCGGCCCGAGCCTCTCGCTCGATCGGTTCGAACCAAGGAAGCGGTCGAAGGGCCACTGGCCGTCCTTCGGGAGCGACGGAGTGCTCTCGACGCGCCTCCGGCTACGCCCCTCGGTCTCTCGCCGGGAGATCAAGCGGAAGCTCAAGGCTCTCTTGGCCGAGCGTTCGCCAGAGGCCCCGTCCGCGGGAAGAGGCGCTCGCGGCCAGGCACCTCTGTCTTCGATCGCACAGGCGCGACCCGACAGCGGCCAGGGCGGTCGAGCCCGGCTACGAGGCAGCGGAGTTTGAGTCCGTCACCGGGAGCTCGGCCTGCCGACTCCAAGAAGGCGGCTATCCGTCTGGCTCCCCTCGCCCATTGCCGAGGTCGGCGGCGGTGAGCCGGAGATCGGTACACGATCGCCTCGGCTCCTGCTCCCAAAGCCGATCGGCAAGCGGCCAAGCCACGGCGATGGCCGCAATGCAACGTCAACTCGACGACATGAAGGCGCTCACGGAATCCGGGCGGCGCCAAGAAGACGATCGCCGGGCCAAGCCGCTCGCGATCGACATCGAGCTCGCCCCGTGCGGCCAGATCGCTACCCGCAAACACCCGTGTACGTGGGGCGATCGGACCCCAAGTGCACTGAGGAAGTTCAACATCTACATGATCGGGTGTGGGGCATCGACGCGACCGGATGCCGAATGTTCCCTCGGCCGGACGACCTCGCCCACCGGTGGTACACTTCATTGCCACCTCGGTCCATTGGCTCCTTTAACGAGTGGCGCACGGCTTCACCGAGTACTTCGCCACCGTGGTCGTCGGCCCGAAGGTCCCCTTCGCATGATGCAAATCAAGCGGGGAGAAGAAGAGTCCGACTCGGACTACATCGACCGGGTAGACGTAATCATCCTCAATGGCGAGCCCATAAGCGATGAGACCGCCCTCTACGCGGTCTAGGAGGTTTCGGGGTTTTCGCCTATGTTCGGGCATCTTACAAAGACCCAACCTACGACCTACGCGACCTTCCGGCAAGAGCCGCAGATTTTCCGGCGAGCAAAGGTTTCTTCTTAGCACTGAGCAGCGCGATCGGCACCGGACGACGATCTCCCACCCGATCGCCAATATCGACCTACGAATAAAGCGATCGGCGGCGGCGACGATCGGCGATCTTCCTTCGGCCGATCGCCGATCATCACGCTACATCATCGCAGATTGGAGGACACGATCGCCATCTGATCCGGCCATATAACATGACGGACTAAGGCATAAGATCGCCTCCACCGCACATCATAAAGCCATGGCCACAGCGATCGATGGAACCGGCCGCCCGGCCATGCAAGGTCCCTTCGGCCAAGATCGCCCGCCCTTCGTTTAAATACGAGGCCGGCGTAGTCGAGGGCCCTCCAACATGTCAGTGGACTCATTCCACAACCCCGTCTCAACGTACACCGTCGAGGTTGGCCATCTCCATGGTGGCCGAGGTGGAAGCAGAGCTAACAAGCCGCGGCGTGGAGTTGATTCATCCGACGCCGCCCGCGCAAGGACTCCTCTAGACCGAGACCGCACGCCTTTCGTTTAAAAACAAGGCGAGGCGCAGCCTAACAGAGGACCCTCATAATAAAGTGAGTCACGAGGCACTCATTGTCTTTGTGCACCAAGACACGGTCATGGGGTCGGTCCATCGATCTCCGCGACTGTGCACGATTCCTCAAACAAGCGAAACCACCTAGTTTCCATGGGGGATCGGCCAATGTTGTTTTTTGCAGGTACAAGACCGAAAGATAGCTAAGCCAATAGACCATGATTAAGCCCAAGTCCGAGTCCTAAGTCAGCTCAGATCGCCCGTCCTCATCCATACACGATCACCAGCAAGAACCACCTCGCCCCATATCTTCAACATAGGAGCAAGCTGGGGGGCAATTGTTGTGTCAAGATTTAACACCTTCCGACCGGCGATCGCCTCCGAGGCCGAGCGACCGACTTACAGGCCGAGCGACCAAGGCAAGCCTGCCGATCGGCGACCAGGCGACCGAGCCTTAACCCAGCGGGCATGCTAGATCGCGGCCGTAGGGCCGGGGACAAGTCCGGTGCCGAGCGATCGACATCAAGACGATCGCCTCTCGGTACTCGGCGACCGACCCTTGGCGATCGAGCGTCTCTCGGCACTGGCGACCTACCCTTGGCGACCGACCCTTGGCGACCTCCATCCACCGCGGATGTCGACCTCCGAAGACCATCCAGTCGATCACCACCGATGACCATCCGGTCGGCAAAGGCCAAGTCTCAAAGGCGACCCCACGTGCGAGATCCACAAAAGGCGCCGACAATCTTGTCACCTACCTCACCTACCGGATGGCCCTGGACTGCGAAAGGAGTTGGCGGACAAGACATGTGACTACCACTGCCTATTCGACAAAGTCCGCCGAAAGTAGCTAAGTGGGACCTCTGTGTGATGCTTCGGACGCGTCTTTGGATCCTCATTGGACCGCCTTGCAGTGGCCACCAGTGTAGCTTTGGACTTTTGGCGGGCGGCCACGTGCCCTTTAGGACGATCGCCCCGTAACATTAAATGCGAAAGGCGATCGCCGCTAGGGACAGGGGCCCCTCGGCCTCTATATATACAAGGCGGCATGCACTTGTAAATGGACCGAGATTCGACTCTCTAAACACTCGAAACTTCACAATTCAAGCACTCAATACGAAACAATACTTGCACTTGGCTAACATCCAACTCTTGCAATGACTTTCTTTCGGTCTTACTTCTCGGCCTTTTCTCCTCGGCGGTTACGGCGGGACGAAGAACACCTAGCTTCGCTCAAGAGCCGGATCAACAGAGTCTTTTTACACTCATTGTATTTAGATTTCTCTCATTAATACTTGTATCCACGAATATTTGTATTAATAACATCTCGCGAGAGCATTCAAGCCCGGGCCTAACAAACCCGGCAAATCTTGTTTTATTTGTCTTCTCTCGGAAGTGCTCCCGCATTTGTTTGTTGTCCGTCTTCCAGCAGTATTAATCTTCGGATAAATATTTTGGGCAACAACAGGTCCTTCTTATATGATAAAGATCATTTTTTCGTGCATTGTGACAAGATGGGCTTCCATCTTAATTCTCCAGTCATCAAATTCGTTAATGGAAAACATGGGAACTTTGTCGATCACAGATGTATCCATGGCAATAGTAGGATGAATGATTAGATATAAAAATGAAGTTTTCAAAAGCTAGTGATTTTGTGGATCTGATTCAGGTTAACATCGACTGATTCTTTGTAGAATAAACTGCTCTGATACCACTTGTTGGCCACAATATACAATTATATAGCTTAGAAGGGGGTGTTGAATAAGCTGTATTCTTTTTCGAAGTTTGTTTGCATAGCAGAAGTCTGAAACTAAGTTGCTCTATATACAGCAACAGATTAATCTCCTGTAGGTTGGTTCTGACACGGTTTAAGATAAGTATACTAAAATCACAAGCAGTAGGAAAACAATAAAGACAGTAAGTAAAGACACACAATTTAATGTGGTTCGTGGTAAACCCCTCAATGTCCACAGGTCCTCCACATAGGAGGAAACAATTTATTAAGATCAACACTTACACAATGATTTTAACTAAACTCGTTGCTCTATCATTCACACAGATTGATATAGCAGAAGCTTGACAGTTCACATAGATTGGCTTGAGCTTCTTCGAATTGCTTCTTCTCACACAGATTGAAGCTTCATCCTGAACTCTATTCCTCCCATGCATGTAAAAATATCTTGGCTTAGTCCACACAGGGCTAAGGAACTCAAGAGTAAGTATTTGGATTATCACCAGTCGAACAGCAGCTGTAGGCTTGGTAAGATTTGTTGTAGATGTGATGTACGTTGTTGAGGACTTGTATATTTATTCACTCAAGATATACGTTGTATACTTGAAGAAATATATTGCTCTTTGAGATTTATGTTCATCTTTCAGTTCTCAGTAGAATGAGTTATTCAGTTCGTGTATGTTGTGAGCAATGTCCTCTTGCTTGGACTATTTATAACCTTGAAAATAGATCCATTATAAATGTAGTCGTTTGCCGGTTGGTGAGATAAAACTCTGATTGGTGGCTTCAGAATGTTTGAATTAAAGGTGTTTCGCATCTAATGCTTCGGACATTCTCTTTGATACGCATTAAATGCTCTTCTTTCTGTAGTCTCTTCGGCCGCATTAAATGTTGTCCTGTCAGCATTAAATGCTACTTTATAAATATGAATACTTTATGAATAAAGAATGTTTGTTTAACAACAGTTTAAAGTTTCCTCCCAGTCCTGTTGGTTTTATGTTTTACTTTTCGTAAAAAAACACCTACACCATTGTTTTATGTAGCCAACGTCTCCTCTTGCTGTATTTTGAAGGCTTCACAGTAGGATTTGTCTTTTTGGATCGCTATATGATTTTGCGCTTTAGGGACAGGCTGTAGGATGCATTTGTCAAAACACAATTTTCCCAATAATATATATACACTATATGGATCTGGAAGAGAAGCAACTAAAGGGATAAACATGGTCCGTAAAGTTAGCTGTGCAAAATCTTGGATCATTAATGTTGGGGCTCCTGAACGCAGAGCGTGCAATGAACATCACATAGATGTTTGGATCAAGAATTCCAATTGTTATTCCAAATTGTGATATTGTGCTTCTAAATAGTTGTGAGAATGCAAAATTATCTAATGGCTTATGGATTAGTCGTGTTATAAATATCCCAAAGCTCTCTATCGCAGATTGGCACGTGATTTTAACTCAAGACTAATTTTTTTGGATGTTTGTGTCATGCACAACTTAATCTTTAGGAATTTGATTGGCATGTGTAAATAACGTGATGGTCTATATTAATTGGAGCCTATCAAGAATAAAGGTATGACGTTATCAGTTAGAGTGGTTCAAGAAGTTTGGCACAAGAGGTTAGGACGTGGTTCTAAACTTAAATTGCAGAACAAGTATTGAGGTTCAAATGATTATCGTGATTCTTGTTTACCAGTGAAACAGACTCACTTGCCCAAATGATTGTTGTGATTTTTGTTTACTAGTGAAATAGACTTGGTTGCTCTTTCCTATCATAGTTTTCAAGCCGTCCACTACTCACTAACTAGTCGATCCATTGGAAACCACAGAACGAACTGGTCATTCGAATATAGCAAAGATGGATAGTCGATCAACTGGAATATGTGGCCATTGACCAAATTGAGTAGATGCCGCGATTGAGGATCGAGGAATGGGCCTTGACCGCTTCATAATCGGAGCTATTTCAGAACTTAGAAGATGGAAATGCCTAATTGGTGGCTGCTCGGACTAAGAAATTTGATTCCATGTTCCATCGCTAGCTCTACCAAAAAAAGTACTATAGAAGCAGCCGGCAACGCCCTACTTAGGGTTGGCGGAGACGGTTGATGGGAAGAGCTGGGGTTGACGAACTAACGAAGAAGAAGAGAGTTTTGTACTTCAAGTTACTCCAATTTGTTAGTGATTTTTGATTTTGGATCTGGATAGATTCAATAGAAGTGATATACGATACAGATCCATTTATATTTAGACTGAGAAGAACTGAAATATCATTTTAGACTCATATATATATATATATATTGTTGGGAAAAATAATACCCCAAGTGTTTTGGTAAATGCTTCCTAGAGCTTGTCACTATAGTGAACTCTATATAGCACCCAAAATATATTTTCTACAGCCAAATCGAAGTTCCAACATACAACAAGAAGACTATTGGCTACAACAAAGAAGTTGTAGGTGTTTTACCTAGGAAAACAAAACACAATCCAACAGGATTTATACTTAGAGTTTTAGACCATTGTAAGATAAACCTTTCTATATCAAAGTATTCACGGTTTCAAAGTAGCATTTATTGCTGACAGGATAGCATTAATGCTGCCAAAAAGGCTACGGACCGAAGAGCTACTAATGCAGATCAAAAAGAATGTCTGAAGCACTAAATGCAAAATATCTTTAATTCCAACACTTTTCAAACCCCCAATCCGATCTTCCTAAATCTCACCAACTGGCCAATGGCTATATTTATAATGGATCTATTTTCAAGCTATAAATAGCCCAAGAAAGAGGACATTGCTCACTTACTGATTGATCAAGAATCCAAAGCATTAATTATCTAAGAGCAATCTACTTATTCAAGCATATATATATATATATATATATATATATATATATTGTTGGGAAAAATAATACCCCAAGTGTTTTGGTAAATGCTTCCTAGAGCTTGTCACTATAGTGAACTCTATATAGCACCCAAAATATATTTTCTACAGCCAAATCGAAGTTCCAACATACAGCAAGAAGACTATTGGCTACAACAAAGAAGTTGTAGGTGTTTTACTTAGGAAAACAAAACACAATCCAACAGGATTTATACTTAGAGTTTTAGACCATTATAAGATAAACCTTTCTATATCAAAGTATTCACGGTTTCAAAGTAGCATTTATTGCTGACAGGATAGCATTAATGCTGCCAAAAAGGCTACGGACCGAAGAGCTACTAATGCAGATCAAAAAGAATGTCTGAAGCACTAAATGCAAAATATCTTTAATTCCAACATTTTTCAGACCCCCAATCCGATCTTCCTAAATCTCACCAACTGGTCAATGGCTATATTTATAATGGATCTATTTTCAAGCTATAAATAGCCCAAGAAAGAGGACATTGCTCACTTACTGATTGATCAAGAATCCAAAGCATTAATTATCTAAGAGCAATCTACTTATTCAAGCCTACAGTGCATATCCTTAAGTGAATAAATACCAAGTCCTCAACTGAGAAAAGTACACTACAGCCAAGACTTTCATAGCCTACAGCTGATGTTCTCATTCGTGTGATTCAAAACCTTTATGTTGAGATCATTAGCCATGTGTGGACTAAGTCGAAGTATTCCAACATGTGTTGGAAGAAAAGAGTTCAAATACGAAGCTTCAATCTGTGTTAGAAGAAGCAAGTCAAAGAAGCCTACAGCTAATCAGTGTCAATAACTCAAGCTGCAATCGGCTGTATCAACCTGTGTCAACAATACAACGACCGGTTTAGTTAAAATCATATAGTTGTGTATGCCTTGATTTTAATAAACTATATACTTTTGTGTGGAGGACCTGTATGTTGGGAATAGTGCCCTAGGACATTCGATGTGCCTAGATTTGTAATTGTCACATTTAAATAAAGTTATTTGATATCATTTATTTCACGTTGATTATTATAATGTGTGCATATTTTAATATTATAATAATCAAATAATAGTTTTTCACGAATAATAAGATTATTCAAATGTCCCTGGTACAATCATATTGAGTAGAGACTCAAGTGATTAATATACTAGTAGAAGTTTGATTGATAATCATCGGATGATTATGCGTATGGTACGGATCAATCTTATGGGTATTGGTTAGAGAACTAATAATGGATAGAGCCGCATTGAGATCACTGCATGAAAATGTCATAAGTGAATCTCAATATAATAGTTTGTCAATAATTCCTTGAACCTGAGATTATCATAGAGTCCAACTTGATAACAGCTATGCCTTGACGTAATCCAACGTCATCTGAAACATGGTGATCATAAAGGTTAGCGATCAGGATTAGTGGGAGTCATGTAGAGGGCAATGAATAATCAAGATGGGGATTTGTTCCTTGTTGTTGCCCAAAATATTTATCTGAAGATTAATACTGCTGGAAGACGGACAACAAACAAATGTGGGAGCACTTCCGAGAGAAGATAAATAAAACAAGATTTGCCGGGTTTGTTAGGCCCGGGCTTGAATGCTCTCGCGAGATGTTATTAATACAAATATTCGTGGATACAAGTATTAATGAGAGAAATCTAAATACAATGAGTGTAAAAAGACTCTGTTGATCCGGCTCTTGAGCGAAGCTAGGTGTTCTTCGTCCCGCCGGTAATCTGCTCGAGGAGAAAAGGCCGGGAGAAGTAAGACCGAAAGAAAGCTGTTGCCAAGAGTTGGATGTTAGCCAAGTGCAAGTATTGTTTCTGTATTGAGTGCTTGAATTGTGAAGTTTCAGAGTGTTTAGAGAGTCAGAATCTCGGTCCATTTACAAGTGCATGCTGCCTTGTATATATAGAGGCTGAGGGGCCCTGTCCCCTAGCGGGCGATCGCCTTTCGGCATTTAATGTTACGGGGCGATCGTCCTAAAGGGCACGTGGGCTGCCTGCCAAAAGTCCAAAGCTACAGCTGGTGGCCACTGCGGTCAATGAGGATCCAAAGACGCGTCCGGAAGCACTGTCACAGGAGGTCCCACTTAGCTACTTTCGGCGGACTTTGTCAGAATAGGCGACAGGCTGTAGTCACATGTCTTGTCCGCCAACTCCTTTCGCAGGTCTGGGCCATGATGGTAGGTGAGGTAGGTAACAAGATTGTCAGCGCCTTTTGTGGATCTGCACGTGGGGTCAGCTTTGAGACTTGGCCTTTGCCGACTGGATGGTCATCGGTGGTGATCGACCTGGATGGTCTTCGGAGGTCGACATCTGCCAGTGGATGGAGGTCGCCAAGGGTCGGTCGCCAAGGGTAGGTCGCCAGGTGCCGAGAGACGCTCGATCGCCAAGGGTCGGTCGTCGAGTACCGAGAGGCGATCGTCTTGATGTCGATCGCTCGGCACCGGGACTTGTCCTGGGCCCTACGGTTGGCCAGTCTAGCATGCCCGCTGGGTTAAGGCTCGGTCGCCTGGTCGCCGATCGGCAGGCTTGCCTTGGTCGCTCGGCCTGTAAGTCGGTCGCTCGGCCTGTAAGTCGGTCGCTCGGCCTCGGAGGCGATCGCCGGTCGGAAGGTGTTAAATCTTGACACAACAATTGCCCCCCAGCTTGCTCCTATGTTGAAGACATGGGGCGAGGTGGTTCTTGCTGGTGATCGTGTACGGATGAGGACGGGCGATCTGAGCTGACTTAGGACTCGGACTTGGGCTTAATCATGGTCGATTGGCTTAGCTATCTTTCGGTCTTGTACCTGCAAAAAACAACATTGGCCGATCCCCCATGGAAACTTGGTGGTTTCGCTTTATTTGAGGAATCGTGCACAGTCGCGGAGATCGATGGACCGACCCCATGACCGTGTCTTGGTGCGCGAAGACAATGAGTGCCTCGTGACTCACTTTATTATGAGGGTCCTCTGTTAGGCTGCGCCTCGCCTTGTTTTTAAACGAAAGGCGTGCGGTCTCGGTCTAGAGGAGTCCTTGCGCGGGGCAGCGTCGGATGAATCAACTCCACGCCCGCGGCTTGTTAGCTCTGCTTCCACCTCGGCCAGCCATGGAGATGGCCGACCTCGACGGTGTACGTTGAGACGGGGTTGTGGAATGAGTCCACTGATTAATTTTGGAGAGCCCTCCTACTACGCCGGCCTCGTATTTAAACGAAGGGCGGGCGATCTCGGCCGAAAGGGACCTTGCATGACCGAAGCAGCCGGTTCCATCGACTGCCAGGGCCATGGCTTTATGATGTACGGTGGAGGCGATCTTATGCCTTAGTCCGTCATGTTATATCTTTGGGCGTAGATGGCGATCGTGTCCTCCGGACTGCGGATGATGTAGCGTGATGATCGGCGATCGGGCTGGAAGACTGTCGATCGTCGCTCTTCTGCCGATCGCTTATTCGTAGGTCGATATTGGCGATCGGGCGGGAGATCGTCGTCCGGGTGCCGATCGCGCTCACAAAGCTAAGAAGAAACCTTTGCTCGGCCGGAAAATCTGCGGCTCTTGCCGGAAAGGCTGCGTGGTCGTAGGTTGGGTCTTTGTAAGATGCCGAACATAGGCGAAAAACCACGAAAACCTCCTAGACCGCGTAGAGGCGGTCTCATCGCTTATGGGCTCGCCATTGAGGATGATTACGTCTACCCGGCCGATGTAGTCCGAGTCGGACTCTTCTTCTCCCCGCTTGATTTGCATCATGCGAAGGGGACCTTCGGGCCGACGACCACGGTGGCGAAGTACTCGGTGAAGCCGTGCGCCACGGCTCGTTAAAGGAGCCAATGGACCGAGGTGGCAATGAAGTGTACCACCGGTGGGCGAGGTCGTCCGGGCGTCGGAGGAACATTCGGCATCCGGTCGCGCGATGCCCCACACCCGATCATGTAGATGTTGAACTTCCTTAGGTGCACTTGGGGTCCGATCGCCCCACGTACGGGTGTTTGCGGGGAGCGATCCCGTGCTTTGCGGGGCGAGCTCGATGTCGATCGCGAGCGGCTCGCTTGGCGGCGATCGTCTTCTTGGCGCGCCCGGATTCCAGGCGCCTTCATGTCGTCGAGTTGACGTTGCATTGCGGCCATCGCCGTGGCTTGGTCGCTTGCCGATCGGCTTTGGGAGCAGGAGCCGAGGCGATCGTGTACCGATCTCGGGCTCACGCCGCCGACCTCGGCAATTCGGCGAGGAGCCGACGGCTAGGCGCCTTCCGGGAGTCGGGTAGGCCGAGCTCCCGTGACGGACTCAAACTCCGTCGTCTCGTAGCCGGGCCTGTGCCCGATCGCCTGGTCGGGTCGCGCCTGTGCGATCGAAGACAGGTGCCCGGGCGAGCGCCTCTTCCTGCGGACGGGGCCTCCTGGCGAACGCTCGGCCAGTAGAGCCTTGAGCTTCCGCTTGATCTCCGGCGAGAGACCGAGGGCGGTAGGCTGGAGGCGCGTCGAGAGCACTCCGTCGCTCTGAAGGACGGCCGAGCCCCTTCGATCTGTTCCTTGGTTCGAACCGATCGAGCGAGAGGCTCGGGCCGCCTTCCCGGGACGTGGTCGAAGCGCCTCCGGCCGCGCGGCTACCTTCCACCATCGGCCGCGGCTCGGGTGGGGCCAGGCAGTGCAGCCGGGTGGCGGCTTTCTTCGACGCGGAGGCGGAAGACATGTTTTCTGAAGGATTTCTTTTGAAGTGCAGTGAGTGTCACTTCAAATATCTGCCCCGAGAACAGTGAGTGTTCTTCGGGACGGTAGGTGTAAAAAATCGAGGGTTGGATGCTAGCGCCGCCCCTTCCTCTAGCGCCAATTGTTGTTGCCCAAAATATTTATCCGAAGATTAATACTGCTGGAAGACGGACAACAAACAAATGCGGGAGCACTTCCGAGAGAAGATAAATAAAACAAGATTTGCCGGGTTTGTTAGGCCCGGGCTTGAATGCTCTCGCGAGATGTTATTAATACAAATATTCGTGGATACAAGTATTAATGAGAGAAATCTAAATACAATGAGTGTAAAAAGACTCTGTTGATCCGGCTCTTGAGCGAAGCTAGGTGTTCTTCGTCCCGCCGGTAATCTGCTCGAGGAGAAAAGGCCGGGAGAAGTAAGACCGAAAGAAAGCTGTTGCCAAGAGTTGGATGTTAGCCAAGTGCAAGTATTGTTTCTGTATTGAGTGCTTGAATTGTGAAGTTTCAGAGTGTTTAGAGAGTCAGAATCTCGGTCCATTTACAAGTGCATGCTGCCTTGTATATATAGAGGCTGAGGGGCCCTGTCCCCTAGCGGGCGATCGCCTTTCGGCATTTAATGTTACGGGGCGATCGTCCTAAAGGGCACGTGGGCCGCCCGCCAAAAGTCCAAAGCTACGGTGGTGGCGGCCGTGCGGTCAATGAGGATCCGGACGCGTCCTAAGCACTGTCACAGAGGTCCCACTTAGCTACTTTCGCGGACTTTGTCGAGAATAGGCGGCAGTGTAGTCACATGTCTTGTCCGCCAACTCCTTTCGCAGTGCAGGCCATGCCGGTAGGTGAGGTAGGTGACAAGATTGTCGGCGCCTTTTGTGGATCTCGCACGTGGGGTCAGCTTTGAGACTTGGCCTTTGCCGACTGGATGGTCATCGGTGGTGATCGACCTGGATGGTCTTCGGAGGTCGACATCTGCCAGTGGATGGAGGTCGCCAAGGGTCGGTCGCCAAGGGTAGGTCGCCAGGTGCCGAGAGACGCTCGATCGCCAAGGGTCGGTCGTCGAGTACCGAGAAGCGATCGTCTTGATGTCGATCGCTCGGCACCGGGACTTGTCCTGGGCCCTACGGTTGGCCAGTCTAGCATGCCCGCTGGGTTAAGGCTCGGTCGCCTGGTCGCCGATCGGCAGGCTTGCCTTGGTCGCTCGGCCTGTAAGTCGGTCGCTCGGCCTGTAAGTCGGTCGCTCGGCCTCGGAGGCGATCGCCGGTCGGAAGGTGTTAAATCTTGACACAACATTCCTCTCTTTAGTGAGAGAGATATCTGCTGGGCCCCTCGATAAGTAGGACTGACGGAAATGCATGGCCATGCTCAAATGAAGAGTCATTCGATTCAATCAGTCTACTTAAGATCGAGAAAGCATTTGAACATAAATAAGTAGGACAGACTCCATGAGTTGGTTCAAATATGATATCGCGTGACAAAGGGATTTGACACGTTAAAAGGTTTAATGGACTATTAACTTATATTATTTGGGTAATCATAATGTCTTGCTAGAGGCCCCTTATGATTTATTATTTAATAAGGATTAAATATTTCCAACATAATATAAGCATTTTGGGTCACACGTACGACAATTATAGACAAGTCGGAATAAATATCAATTGGGAATAATAAATATAATATTAGATATTATATTTATAAGGAGATTAAATAATAAGTAATATATTATATTTATAAGGAGATTAAATAATAAGTAATATATAATATTGGATATTATATATATTGTAATATTTAATAAGTTGAGGGGCAACAAAACAAATATTAGAGTTTGACTCTAGGGTTTACTTAGTATAAATATAAGGTCTTCGACAAGGAGTTGTCATAAGACAAAACCTAAAAAAATCGCCCCTCCCCCTCAAGAGCAAGAGAAAATCGGCCATCTACTTCATACGGTAGGAGAACGGAGTCGGTCGTCTAATCCTCTTCCGTTAGTTGATCTTGATCAATAGTACAATCCTTCTAGTAAAGAATTTGTGTTGTACTATTTATCAATATTATTCATAAGGATCTAGCAATCCGGCTTGTAGAATTATTCGTGTGTGGATCACCAAAAGAGGAAGGAGATATTCATTTGCTTCTAGTCCGGATCTAGAATTGCTCGGATTAAGGTAATTCAATTAACCCTTTAATTAAACAATTAAAGTACTGCATGAGATCCTAAATTGGGTTTTCATATTTATTATTCCGCTGCGTTTTTACTCCAATTATTTTGTATTCGATGCATAGAAATCCCAACAGTGGTATCCGAGCCAACTTGCATGTAATTTAATTGTTTATGTAGAACATGTTTATGTGTAAATTATGTTCTTGATTATGTTTACAAAAAATAGATTTTATAAGATAATTTTTCTGGTTTAATATGATTAAATCGTATCGTCAAAAATAATTTTCTGGACTGTTTTTCGCATAAACTGTTGTCCAGAACTGTTCTGGAACAGTCCAACGAGTAAGGTAGGTTCGAGTCCAGGTCGGGTTTGGCCTGGACCCGCGGGTTGCATTAATTAGCAAAATAATTTTTGCTGGGAAGGGGGTTCAATCCCTTGCCAATCTGACAAGCTGGAGCCCGTCTTACAAAGTGGTCTACCACATTGTTTTGAAAATAATACACAGAAGGTTATATAAAAGGCAAATAAATCTGTTTTAAATATTGCAAAAATATTTCCGCAAAACCGGGATTCGATCCCGAGGTTTTGGCGTTCATACCGCACAACTTACCATCTCTGCTGGGACAAGTTTTTGTAGCTTTTCAGTAGTTCTTTATCTTATAAGCCTTTTTAATATAAAAGTAAATTTGGAAATAATAGTTGCAAAATATTGTAACTGCAACCGCTGGGTTTCGAACCCGGGCGTACCCCTACCCAGAGAGGGCTGACAGCCATCTCGGCCATACTCCAGATTTGTTCTTGTTTTGACACAGTTTTAATTTATTGTCTAATTGTCAGACAGATTGATTATTTAGTATATTACATGCTTTATTAATTATTTGATAATTATTTATGGTATGTGTATGGTGTATGGCATTACCATAAATTGACCAATGTGATTGGATAATTTATTTCCTTATGGGTTGGTTTTACGGCCTGTGTGTCGTTTAATTATAATTGGTTTTACGGCCTGCGAGTCATCTTTTTAAATTGTTTATTATTTTATGGCCTGCGTGTCGTTTGCACTTCTTGTAAATTTACTAGTGTAGTATTAAATTTCATTAATGTAATGAAGACAAGAAGGACGAGAAGGACGGACTCGAGGAGCAAATTGATCGCGTATGACGTTCCAAGGAGTTGAGAAGATCAATGAAGACCATATTTAACCCTTTAGATTGACCTTTGTGATTTTCATGTTGGCTCATGAAAATCACGTTAGGATTATGGTCATGCTATAAACGATCCTATGATTTTATTTTCATGTGATGTAATGTATGTTTAAATTTATGCATGTATGTGATGCTATGTATGTTTAGATGTATGTTAGCAAACATAGACATTAACATAGGATAAAATTCCCTCGTCAAAATTATAAAATTCCGTTCATTTGAAAAACACCTATCAAGACTTCGATCATCATGAGTGGGTCATGCCAAAGCTGGGCGCTCGGATTATCTTAGTAAGGTAGGATAGGTAATGGTGATACCTATACGTTTAATGAATTTGGAAATCAAAATAGTTTTGAACCTTAAGGCATTAGATGGGATTATAACATGCTTGGGCATACGATGCCAAATCCCATGATATCATCTAAGAGTTACATATGATGTAATCGATAAAGAGTTATCCACCTAAAGTAGCTCAATTCTAGGCGTCATGCCAAAACTGAGTTCAGGATTGTGCGAAATGGGATCTTAGTCCACTAAAATTACAAATGTTGTAAATTTAGGGTACTTTGTTTTAGTGGGAGTATTTTACGAGAAATAAAATAATGTGACTAAATATATTGCACATTGAATTTTGTAGAATGGCATCAAACAACACATCCACCATTTCACTGCGATCAGTCCTTGAGAAGGACAAGCTCAAAGAAAATGGCAGCAACTATCTGGATTGGATCCGGAGCTTGAGAATAGTTCTTAAGCAAGAAAGAAAGTTGTATGTTCTTGAGGAAGAAATTCCCGATGAGTCAGCTGATAATGCAAACAAAGAAACAAAAGACAAATGGAAGAAACATTGTGATGATTCCATTGATGTCAGTTGTCTTATGTTGGCTACCATATGTCTAGAACTTCAAAAGAATCTGGAGGATATGGAAGCTTATGAGCTTAATGTTCACCTCAAGGAAACTTTCTCGAAGCATGCTAGGCAAGAGAGGTATGAGACCTTTCAAGCCTTGTACGCTTGCAAGATGTTTGAGAGGACATCTGTCAGCGCTCATGTGCTCAATATGAAAGGATATATTGATCATCTTGAGAGGCTTGGTTTTCCACTTTCTAAGGAGCACTCCACGAATGTGATCCTAAACTCATTGCCCGAAAGTTTCGGTCAGTTCATAATGAACTATAATATGAATGATATGGAGAAGTCCATTGCTGAGCTGCATGGGATACTTAAAACGACTGAGGAGAATATTAAGAAGAAACCAAGCTATGTGCAAATGGTCAGCAAAGGGAAGTCCTTTAAGAACAAAGGCAAGGGCAAGGGTAAGACAAAAGTTGCCAAATCTAAAGACCCTTCTAGGCCGGTTTTCAAGGCTAAAGCTCCCAAAGATGGAAATTGCCATCATTGCAATAAACCAGGACACTGGAAAAGAAATTGCAAGATTTACTTAGAAGAGCTAAAGCGTACCAAGGGTAGTGAGACTGCCACAGGTATATTTGTTATAGAAGTTAACTTATCTACTTCTAACTCCTGGTATTTGATTCTGGATGTGGATCTCACATTTGTACAAATGTGCAGGGGTTGAGAAGCAGTAGAGAACTGACGAAAGGGGAAGTGGATCTAAGAGTCGGCAATGGAGCAAGAGTTGCTGCACTAGCCGTAGGAAGTTATGATCTAGTTTTACCCAATGGGATTTTGTTAGTTTTGAACAATTGCTATTATGTTCCTGCTATGAATAGAAATATTATTTTAGTTTCTACATTACATTGTGAAGGTTATAGTTTTCTTATTAAGAATAAGATTATTCGTATTTTCGTTGATGACTTGCTTTATGGTAATACAAAGTTATATACTAGCCTTTACAATATTAATCTAGATGAGTCCGACACTTTCGAAGTCTATAACATTGCATCCAAGAAACCTAAGGTCAATGATTCTAATCTGACTTACTTATGGCATTGTAGACTTGGTCACATAAATGAGAAACGCATTTCTAAACTCCATAATGATGGACTTTTAGACACTTTTGACTATAAATCATATGGGACATGCAAATCTTGTTTATTGGGCAAGATGACGAAGAATCCTTTCAATTGTCATGGAGAAAGGGCTACTGATCTATTTGGCCTAATATATACTGATGTATGCGGACCTCTTAGCACTCATGCCAGAGGCAGATACCAATACTTCATTACATTCAGCGATGATTTTAGCCGATATGGATATGTTTATCTTATGAAGTATAAACATGAATCTTTTGAAATGTTCAAAATATTCCAGAATGAAGTACAGAATCAACTTGGCAAGACAATTAAAGCCCTTCGACCAGATCGAGGTGGGGAATACTTGAGCCAAGAATTCGATGATCATCTTAGGAGTTGTGGAACTGTTTCGCAACTTACTCCTCTCGGAACACCTCAGCATAACGGAGTGTCCGAGAGGAGGAATCGAACTTTATTAGATATGGTTCGATCCATGATGATTCGAACATATCTTCCATTATCATTTTGGGGACACGCCTTAGAAACATCAACATTCACCCTTAACCGTGTTCCATCTAAAGCAGTTGAAAAGACACCATTTGAGAAATGGACTGGTAAAAGACCAAACTTGTCTTTTCTAAAGATCTGAGGTTGCGAAGCATTCGTAAGGCGCCTAGTGTTTGACAAACTGACAGCCAGATCTGAAAGATGTTTATTTGTGGGATATCCTAAGAAAACTAAAGGATATTACTTTTATAAGCCCGCAGAGAACAAAGTGTTTGTTGCTCGAAATGCTGTATTCTTAGAAAGGGAATTTATTTAGAAAAGAGATAGTGGAAGAAGAGTAATTCTAGAGGAAACTCGAGAACCACAAGAAGAAATCGCTTCACCGATGGAAACCGATCAAGCTCAATAATCAGTTGAAGAGTCCGTTCAAAGTACACAAGTCGCATGCAGATCTGATAGGATGCAACATGAACCTGAGAGATATGGTTATCTCGTAACAGAGGATGATGACGCATCGCTCATAGATGATGAGCCTAGTACTTATACAGAAGCTGCTTCAGGACCAGAGTACGAGGAATGGCTAGAAGCCATGAAGTCAGAGATGCAGTCCATGTATTATAATACCCGGTTGTAATTCAGTCATTTTTATTCAGTAATTATCAGTCAGTAATTGTCACTCGGTAATTTTCACTCATTATTAATCACTCATCATTCATACTCATTCAATTGTGTGCACCGTTCAGCGTAATATTTGTAATTCTTGTGCTTTTGTCCCCGTACTTCTCGAATTCTGTGATTTTTGTACTCGGTGCATCGTTTGGATAGAACTGCTTGCCGAGCAGGGCCGCACGAGCAGGCCGCACGAGCACCTGGTCATGCACGGCGCTCGTGCATTGCGGCTGGACTGGGCAGAAGGCCCGGTGGTCGAGTTAGTGCCGCACGAGCTACTGCTCGGGCGTGGTGCTGGTGTGTTGCGGCTGTACTGGGCAGGAGGCCCAGCGTTCGAGTCAGGGCCACACGAGCAGGCCGCACGAGTTGCTGCTCGTACGCGGCGCTCGTGCGCGAAGAGCAGCAGCCGGAAAGAACCTCACACACGACTGGACGCACGGACACTTGGTCGTGCGGATTGGTCGTGCGTCCTTGGGCTTTATATAGGTGGACCGACGGGATTTCCTCATTTTTCAACATTTCTTCATCCTACTTCCGAGAGAGAGGGTTTGTGGGAGGAATTTTCCATCATCAATCACTTGAGTGTTAGATTTTCATCATCTTCATTCGTTTGGGAAGCTTGGATACTCGATTTAACTCGTGTTCATCGGATCGAAATGGTTGGATCTTCAAGAGCTAATTTCTTCAACATCTTGGATTTTGATTTTGTATTGAGATATGATGTTTTGGACGTTAAAATCATGTTGTATGAAGTGAAGTACGCATGATTATGGATATGTATGATTATTCAATGGATTATTGAAGGTTATTCAAGAACACTTTGAATATTGAGTTGGATCTGGTGGTTTTCGATTAGTTGTTGAAATCATGAATTTGGATATTCATATTGGATTTTTAATTGTATTGAAGATGTTTTGTTGGTTTGAAACACTTCTTGGGAATCTGATATTGGTATAATTGAGGTTTGGTTGTAAACGATCGGAGATTGGTCTCAACGTGTTCGATATAATGCCCCAATGAACTTGGTTTAGTCGTATCGACGTTTTGAGTTAGTTATACTCGTGTTTGATTCGTGTGTTGAACCGGATTATTGGTAATTGTGTTATTCAAGGTTGTTCGAGCGACCGACATCTCATTTAGGACGTTGTTCGTGGAAGGACATTCTTCATCGGTGTTGTGTAAGTTAATTCTTACTCGGTTAAAAGGATATTCATTCCTTTCGTTGTTGTTCATTCATAATTATAGTTCATTCATAATGTATTAACCGTATTGAGACTTGTAATTGTCAATTTATCACTTTAGTCACAAGGAAGAATGGTTCCAATCATTTCATTGAGCTATCATTCATTTCACTGTCATTTCATCTCGGTGAGTCATTATTGATTTCGATGTCACTTTTGTTATCTCGTGGCATTCCGGGTCATACTGGCGTGCCGGTTGGTATGTGTAGGATTTTCATGTCGGGCACATATTAAGTCGTGTGTTGGTTGTTGGCCTCACATTGGACTGTGCACACGAGAAGGTCACTTCGTGAGACTGATTAGGTACAAGACCACACATGTATTCGATCGATACTCGTTGGTGGCTTGTGCACGGACACATTTCCATCCAGGGCGTAGTGTGGCGCCACCCTTTGAGCCGTACCATTCGTTGATTCATACAGCATATTTGATTGCGTATGTTTTCAACAGGATTGGGTTATTATCTGACCGATTCACTTTTGATCGCATGTGTTCGACGGTTTGAGATTTTTATCGAACTTGTGGTTTATACAGCATATATGATTGTGTTTATTCAACTCTTGAGGATTGTTGTTAGAATCGACCCGTTGGGGATTTTGTTTTCAGGTCATGGCAGGGCAAAAGCACGGGAATAAAACATTGACGGCGAGGAGTCCCAGTGATACTAGTAGGGGCCCCCGATCCTTTCAGTCATTCATGTTGTTGTCATTTATTTTCCGGTGTAGATTTCCATTTGGATACTCCGTTTCGTTCAGTGTTGTGTATTTTATCTTCATATAAAATATACATGTATTCGGTATTATCTTGGGTGTGTTATAATGAAACTCCTCATCGGAGTAATTGATGATATAATGTGGTTCGGTACTACAATTATATTATTTAATTTATTAATTTTCATTCGCCTGGTGGGTCCTAGTCGGGAGTCCACGGCACTGTAATATCCGCTTAGTTTGGGGTGTTACAGAGTTGGTATCGGAGCGTTGTTTTGAATACTACCTTCCGAGTCATGTATCATTTGAAATCATTGTTCATCAGACTAGTATCATTGGACTTTCGCGTCACGTGTGACCTATGCAAGAGCCGAGCCCTTCAGACCAAAGAATAGTAAGATTTCCTCATTTATCATTTTCATTTGTAATCATGTTGATCATGTGAACTCATTAATCACTAAATTCATTTCATCACTCAGTTGTTAATCTTGAGGATCATATCATTAATCTTGTTAACTTGTTCAAGATAACCATTTCAAGAATATCATCAGATAATCATGTCACCTCAGTTAATCATTCATGTAATCACCGTGTTAGAGCGTGTATGCTCATTTTCATCATTTCATGACGTAAATCATAATGCGGTACTCATACGATATCTATGATTATCATGCGACCTTCCTACTTCAGTATGGAGAGAGCTCTCAGGGGATGCACGGGGAGAGGCCGCGGTGCGTGCCGAAATCTGGAAAATAATCACTCACTGCCAGGAAGTCGTACCCAGGACTCAACTCGATCGGAAGATGTTTGGGTTGATCCACTCACTTTTATGCAGGTCATGATGACCCATATGCAATTGCTCAATCATCATTGCGCCACTCTGGCCGAATTAATCGAGAGAACTTTCACGTATGAGCTTGCTGCTAAAGAAATTGCTGAGCAACAACCTTCATCTCTCACCAAGAAATCAACGAAGCGTAATCGGTCCGAATGCGGTCGGTCAACCTCCAAGAAGCCTCGTGCGGGCCCTAACGTTTCTGAGCGACCTCCTACGGTGCCTAATCCTGCGGGATCTCAGTCCCGAGCGGCCAGTTCGGCCATCATCTGTTTCAACTGTGGAGCGTCGGGTCATTACAGCACTAAGTCTCTGAAACCTTCTATCATGTTCCATAATTGTGGGATTGTTGGGCGTAAGGCCCGTTATTGCCGAAGGGACTCCAAGCCAACTCCGGCGGCATCTCTAGCCCCGAAGCAATCAGCGATTCAGAATCAGGTTGCTCTGTCAGTGTCATTTAAGATGACGGAAGCGAGTAAAGGCGGAGCTCATATTTATTAGACAGGAGCATCCGGTTCGGGGGCCGGCAAGTCCAGAATTCACGCGAGGAAGGGGACCGATGATCCGGTGGCCCGAATGACCTCAGGTATACTCGCAATTTTATCTCAACCTGTGTGTACCCTTTTTGATACTGGTGCATCACATTCATTCATTTCCGAATCGTGTTTGAATAGACTTAATTTGGATAGTCCTATTGATTGTGGACCTTATATCATTGGTCTACCTGACGGTAGAAGAATTTTTGGGAATCATACTGAATTAAGCTTAATGACCGCAATTGGTTGGCGGACCTCATCGTGGTGGATTTATCTAAGGACAATGTAAAATTGGGTATTAGTTGGATGGATCGTCATGATACCATCCTCAGTGTTTGTAAGCGCTTGGTCACTATCATTTCAGTCATTGGAGCCGAGTGTGTATTTCAGGGAGGTAATCCCCGTTGTTCCAGAAGAATTATTAATATGATGGAAGCAGTGAAATTACTCAATCGAGGTGTTCAATCATTCATTGTATCATTTTCATTGATTGGCCGTTCTAAGGCAATCGAAGTGTTCAATCATTCATCGTATCATTTTTATCGATTGGCCGTTCTAAGGCAATCGAAGTGTTCAATCATTCATCATATCATTTTCATCGATTGGCCGTTCTAAGGCAATCGATGTGGTCAATCATTCATCGTATCATTTTCATCGATTAGCCGTTATAAGGCAATCGAAGTGTTCAATCATTCATTGTATCATTTTCATCGATTGGCCGTTCTAGGGCAATCGAAGTGTTTAATCATTCATTGTATCATTTTCGTCGATTGACCGTTCTAAGGCAATCGAGGTGTTCAATCATTCATTATATCATTGTCATCGATTGACCGTTCTATGGCAATTGAGGTGTTCAATCATTCGTGGTATCATTGTTATCAATTGACGATGTACTCCCAGATGAGCTACCTGGTTTACCTCCACAGAGAGATGTGGATTTCACGATAGAGTTGGAGCCTGATACGTCCCCATTATCGAAGGCACCATACCGGATGGCCCCGACCGAAATGCAAGAGTTGAAGAATCAACTTGAGGAATTGTTCAATAAATGTTATATCCGACCGAGTGCGTCCCCGTGGGGAGCACCAGTGTTGTTTGTCAAGAAGAAGGATGGTTCATTTCGCTTGTGTATTGATTATCGGGAGTTGAACAGGATGACGATCAAGAGTAAGTATTCTCTACCTCGTATTGATGATCTCTTAGATCAACTTCAGGGAGCTTCTATATTTTCCAAGATCGACCTAAGATCCGGATATCACCAGTTGCGAATCCGAGAGTCGGATATTGCAAGGACGGCGTTCCGAACACGCTATGGTCATTATGAGTTTGTGGTAATGCCGTTTGGCTTAACTAATGCACCTGCGGTATTCATGGAGTTAATGAATCGGGTTTTCATTGACTATTTGGATCAATTCGTGGTTGTCTTTATTGATGACATTTTAATTTATTCTCGTGACCGGGAGGAGCACGAGTTTCACCTTCATCAGGTGCTCGACGTGTTGAGACAAGAGCAACTTTTTGGGAAGTTTTCCAAATGTGAGTTCTGGAAGTCCAAAGTGACGTTTCTCGGGCATGTAATTTCATCAAATGGAGTTCGTGTCGACCCTCAAAATACGGAGGCTATCCGAGATCGGTTACCTCCGAAGAATGCTAAGGAAATCCGAAGCTTTCTCGGATTAGCCGGTTATTATCGGCGATTGGTGGAAGGATTTTCTAAAATCACTCAACTAATGACAAACCTTTTGCGAAAGGATAAGAAATACACGTGGTCCGACGCGTGTCAACGGAGTTTTGAGGAACTCAAGAGCCAGTTAATTTCAGCACCTGTCTTTTCTTTACCGCAAGGGACGGAAAGATTTGTGGTTTATAGTGATGCGTTCGGACAGAGTTCCGGATGTGTACTAATGCAGGACGGGAAGGTTATTGCCTATGCTTCACGGCAATTGAGATCTTACGAGGTAAATTATCCGACCTACAACCTGGAGCTAGTAGCCGTGGTGTTCGCATTGAAGATTTGGCGTTATTATCTTTATGGCGTTACCTGTCAGATATTCACCGATCATAAGAGCTTAAAGTATATATTTACTCAGAAGGAGTTAAATATGCGACAAAGGCGGTGGTTGGAACTAATCAAAGATTATGATATCGAGATCCTATACCACCCGGGTAAGGCAAACGTGGTTGCCGATGCATTGAGTTGTAAGTTCGTTCAGGAGCAAATGCTTGCTCGTTTAATAGTTCAGAAGGAGCTTCAGCTGGAATTCCTTAGACCCGAGATCGAGGTCTGGCTTCAGCGAATGCAAGGGCAAATTTGCATGTTAAAGATTTCATCGCCACTTGAGGAGGCAATCAGAGTAAATCAGGGTTTAGACCCATCATTGTTACGCATCCAAGAGGATGTGGTTCAGGGAAAAGCCGCTGGATTTATGGTCCACGAGGATGGACTTTTGCGATTCAAGAATCGGTTATGCGCACCGGTGAATGACGAGTTAAAAAACTCGATATTGAGAGAAGCTCATGCTACCCCTTTTTCCGTTCATCCGGAGTCTAGCAAGATGTACAAGGACTTGAAACAAAATTACTGGTGGAGTAATATGAAGCGAGAAGTCGCAGTTTGTTTCGAGATGCTTAACCTGTCAGCAAGTCAAGATTGAACATCAGCGACCGGCGGGTATGCTGAAACCTCTCCCTATTCCAGAGTGGAAGTGGGAAGTCATCTCAATGGATTTCATCACGAGTTTGCCGACGAGTCGTCGTGGCATGAATATAATCTGGGTAATTGTGGATCGTTTGACTAAATCAGCTCATTTCCTTGAGATTAAGGATACGTGGGGTCCCGAGAGACTTGCCCAGTTGTTCATCAAAGAGATAGTGAGACTGCACGGTACTCCTAATAGTATCGTTTTCGATCGTGACGGACGATTCATGTCTCATTTTTGGAAATCAGTTCATCATGCTATGGGAACTCAGCTTAATCTCAGTACCGCTTTTCATCCTCAGTCCGACGAACAATCGGAGAGGACTATTCAGACATTGGAGGACATGTTGAGGGCATGCGTCCTCGATTGGAAAGACGATTGGGAAGCCCAATTACCGTTAATTGAGTTCACATACAATAATAGTTGGCATGATTCGATTAAGATGACACCTTACGAGGCCTTGAACGGTCGTCGTTGTCGATCTACTTTGTGTTGGGACGACCTATCAGAGTTAATCGGCACCGAGCCCGATATGCTTATAGCCGCCCGGGAGAAGGTAGCTTTGATCAGGAGTCGTATGTTGACAGCTCAGAGTTGACAGAAATCATATGCAGATAATCGTCGTCGACCACTAGAGTTCGAGATGGGTGACCATGTGTTGGTCAAGGTATCCCCGAGTCGGGGCATTTTTTTCCGCTTCGGAAAATGGGGATAGTTGAGTCCGCGATTCATTGGACCATTTGAGATTTTGGATCGAGTAGGCGAGTTAGCTTATCGATTGGCTTTACCTTCGGCATTGAGCCGAATTCATAATGTGTTTCATGTCTCTCAGTTGCGTAAGTATGTTGCCGACCCGAGTCACATACTTCAGTTCGACGAAATCGAGATCGCGGATGATCATTCGTATGAGGAGCGTCCTATACAAGTTTTAGAGCGGCGAATCAACAGTTGAGGAACAAGACGATTCCATTGGTCAAGATTCAGTGGTCTAGACACAGAATCGAAGAGGCTACTTGCGAAACCGAAGATAGTATGTGGGAGAGTTATCCCGAGTTGTTTGACCCTTAGTTTCGAGGACGAAACTCTTTTTAAGGGGGGTATGTAATACCCGATTGTAATTCAGTCATTTTTATTCAGTAATTATCAGTCAGTAATTGTCACTTGGTAATTTTCACTCATTATTAATCACTCATCATTCATACTCATTCAATTATGTACACTGTTCGGCATAATATTTGTAATTCTCGTGATTTTGTCCCCGTACTTCTCGAATTCTGTGATTTTTGTACTCGGTGCATCGTTTGGACAGAACTGCTTGCCGAGCAGGGCCGCATGAGCAGGCCGCACGAGCACCTGGTCGTGCGCGGCGCTCGTGCGTTGCGGATGGACTGGGCAGGAGGCCCAGTGGTCGAGTTAGTGCCGCACAAGCAGGCCACACGAGCTACTGCTCGGGCGTGGTGCTCGTGTGTTGCGGCTGTACTGGGCAGGAGGCCCAGCGTTCAAGTCATGGCCGCACGAGTAGGCCGCACGAGTTGCTGCTCGTGCGCGACACTCGTGCGCGAAGAGCAGCAGCCGGCAGGAACCTCACGCACGATCGGACGCATGGACACTTGGTCGTGCGGTGCGTCCTTGGGCTTTATATAGGTGGACCGACGTGATTTCCTCATTTTTCAACATTCCTTCATCCTACTTCGAGAGAGAGGGTTTGTGGGAGGAATTTTCCATCATCAATCACTTGAGTGTTAGATTTTCATCATCTTCATTCGTTTGGGAAGATTGGATACTCGATTTAACTCGTGTTCATCGGATTGAAGTGGTTGGATCTTCAAGAGGTAATTTCTTCAACATCTTGGATTTTGATTTTGTATTGAGAT
The DNA here is from genome assembly GCA_033398695.1 of Orobanche coerulescens. NCBI lineage: Eukaryota > Viridiplantae > Streptophyta > Magnoliopsida > Lamiales > Orobanchaceae > Orobanche > Orobanche coerulescens. The sequence continues at coordinate 188,032,655 of CM065801.1, forward strand.
ATGATGTTTTGGATGTTAAAATCATGTTGTATGAAGTGAAGTACGCATGATTATGGATATGTATGATTATTCAATGGATTATTGAAGGTTATTCAAGAACACTTTGAATATTGAGTTGGATTTGGGGGTTTTCGATTAGTTGTTGTTGAAATCATGAATTTAGATATTCATATTGGATTTTTGATTGTATTGAAGATGTTTTGAAGGTTTGAAACACTTCTTGGGAATTAGATATTAGTATAATTGAGGTTTGGTTGTAAACGATCGGAGATTGGTCTCAACGTGTTCAATATAATGCCCCAGTGAACTTGGTTTAGTCGTGTCGACGTTTGAGTTAGTTATACTCGTGTTTGATTCGTGTGTTGAACTGGATTATTGGTAATTATGTTATTCAAGGTTGTTCGAGCGACCGACATCTCATTTAGGACGTTGTTCGTGGAAGGACATTCTTCATCGGCGTTGTGTAAGTTAATTCTTACTCAGTTAAAAGGATATTCATTCCTTTCGTTGTTGTTCATTCATAATTATAGTTCATTCATAATGTATTAACTGTATTGAGACTTGTAATTGTCAATTTATCACTTCAGTCACAAGGAACGATGGTTCCAATCATTTCATTGAGCTATCATTCATTTCACTGTCATTTCATCTCGGTGAGTCATTATTGATTTCGATGTCACTTTTGTTATCTCGTGGCATTCCGGGTCATACTGGCGTGCCGGTTGGTATGTGTAGGATTTTCATGTCGGGCACATATTAAGTCGTGTGTTGGTTGTTGGCCTCACATTGGACTGTGCATACGAGAAGATCACTTCGTGAGACTGATTAGGTACAAAACCACACATGTATTTGATCGATACTCATTGGTGGCTTGTGCACGGACACATTTCCATCCGGGGCGTAGTGTGGCGCCACCTTTGAGCCGTACCGTTCGTTGATTCATACAGCATGTTTGATTGTGTATGTTTTCAACAGGATTGGGTTATAATCTGACCGATTCACTTTTGATCGCGTGTGTTCAACGGTTTGAGATTTTGATCGAACTTGTGGTTTATACAGCATATATGATTGTATTTATTCAACTCTTGAGGATTGTTGTTCTGTGTAACTGACCCCGTTGGGGGATTTTGTTTTCAGGTCATGGCAAGGCAAAAGCATGGGAATAAAACGTTGACGGAGAGGAGTCCCAGTGATACTAGTAGGGGGCCCTGATCCTTTCAGTCATTCGTGTTGTTGTCATTTATTTTCCGCTGCAGATTTCCATTTGGATACTCTGTTTCGTTCAGTATTGTGTATTTTATCTTCATATAAAATATACATGTATTCGGTATTATCTTGGGTGTGTTATAATGAAACTCCTCATCGGAGTAATTGATGATATAATGTGGTTCGGTACTACAATTATATTATTTAATTCATTAATTTTTATTCATCTGGTGGTTCCCAGTCGGGGGTCCACAGCACTGTAATATCCGCCTAGTTTGGGGTGTTACATGTATGACAATCAAGTTTGGAACTTGATAGATTCACTTGAGGGTGTTAAAACCATTGGGTGCAAATGGGTCTATAAAAGGAAGAAAGACATGGATGATAATCTGCAAGCCTATAAAGCTAGACTAGTGGCAAAAGGTTATAGACAGATTCATGGCGTTGACTATGATGAGACCTTTTCGCCAGTTGTCATGCTTAAATCAATTAGAATTTTATTTGCCATTTCCGCATACTATGATTAGAAAATATGGCAAATAGATGTCAAAACAGCATTCCTTAATGGAAACTTACTTGTGGATGTGTACATGACACAACTTGAAGGTTTTGTTCATCCAGAAAATTCTAAAAAGGTTTGCAAGCTTCAAAGATCCATTTATGGGTTGAAGCAGGCTTCTCGGAGCTGGAATCTTCATTTTGATAAAACTATCAAAGAGTTTGGGTTTATTCAAAATGACGATGAACCATGTGTGTACAAGAAGGTTAGTGGGAGCATAGTTATTTTCTTAGTCTTATATGTAGATAACATATTACTCAATGGAAATGACATTCCCACCTTGCAGACAGTCAAGACTTGGTTGGGAAGTTGTTTCTCAATGTAAGACTTAGGAGAAGCTGCTTACATTCTTGGGGTAAATATCTATAGAGATAGATCAAAGAGATTGATTGGTTTGAGTCAATGTACCTAAATTAATAAAATATTGAAGAGGTTCAATATGCAAGAATCCAAGAGAGGACTCTTGCCAATGTCACATGGCATTCTTCTGAGTGAGACTCAGAGTCCTACGACTCCTGATGAGCGAGCACACATGAGCAAGATACCATACGCTTCGGATATTGGATAGATCATGTATGCCATGATTTGTACTCGACCAGATGTATCGTTTGCCCTTAGCATGACAAGTCGATACCAATCGATTCCAGGTGAAAGTCACTGGACAGCAGTGAAAACCATCCTAAAGTACTTGAAAAGAACTAAAGATGATTTCCTAGTTTATGGAGGGGTGGGAAACGAGCTGGCTGTAAGAGGTTACGCCGATGCAAGTTTCGAAACTGACAGAGACAAATCCAGATCGCAAACTGGTTATGTGTTTGTATTGAATGGAGGTGCTGTAAGTTGGAAGAGTTCCAAGCAAGGCACGGTTGCTGATTCTGTTACAAAAGCTGAGTACATGGCAGCATCGGATGCAGCTAGGGAGGCCGTATGGATCAAGAAGTTCGTTACCGAACTAGGAGTGGTGCCGACCATCCAGGGTCCCATAAGCCTTTATTGTGACAATAATGGAGCTATAACACAAGCTAAAGAGCCTAGGTCCCATCATAATTCCAAACATATGCTCAGATATCACCTAGTCAGAGAGATCTTCAGACGAGGAGATATTACAATATGCAAAGTAGCAACGGAAGAGAACGTTGCAGATCCACTTACCAAGCCACTCTCACAAGGAAAGCATGTTGAGCATGCTAGAGCGATAGGACTAAAAGTCATGAAGGAATGGTCCTAGTGCAAGTGGGAGATTATTGGGAATAGTGCCCTAGGACATTCGATATACCTAGACTTGTAATTGTCACATTTAAATAAAGTAATTTGATATCATTTATTTCTCGTTGATTATTATAATGTGTGCATGTTTTAATATTATAATAATCGAATAATAGTTATTCACGAATAATAAGATTATTCAAATGTCCCTGGTACAATCGTATTGAGTAGAGACTCGAGTGATTAATATACTAGTATAAGTTTGATTGATAATCATTGGATGATTACGCGTATGGTACGGATCAATCTTATGGGTATTGGTTGGAGAACTAATACTGAACAGACCCGCATTGAGATCACTGCATGGAAATGTCATAAGTGAATCTCAATATAACAGTATGTCAATAAATCCTTGAACCTGAGATTATCATAGAGTCCAACATGATAACTGCTACGCCTTGACGTAATTCAACATCATCTGAAACATGGTGATCATAAAGGTTAGCGATCAGGATTAGTGGGAGTCATGTAGAGAGAAATGTATAATCAAGATGGTGATTTGTCCCTCTCTTTAGTGAGAGAGATATCTGCTGGGGCCCTCGATAAGTAGGACTGAAGGAAATGCATGGCCATGCTCAAATGAAGAGTCATTTGATTCAATCAGTCTACTTAAGATCGAGAAAGCATTTGAACATAAATAAGTATGACAGACCTCATGACTTAGTTCAAATATGATATCGCGTGACAAAGGGATTTGATACGTTAAAAGCTTTAATGGACTATTAACTTATATTATTTGGGTAACAAAGGGATCTAGAGGTCGCTTATGATTTATTATTTAATAAGGTATTAAATAATTTCCAACATAATATAAGGCTTTTGGGTCACAAGTACGAAAATTATAGACAAGTAGGGATAAATATCAATTGGGAATAATAAATATAATATTAGATATTATATTTATAAGAAGATTAAATAATATGTAATATATATAATATTGGAACTTATATATATTGTATTATTTAATAAGTTGAGGGGCAACCAAGCAAATACTAGAGTTTGACTCTAGGGTTTACTTAGTATAAATATAAGGTCTTGGATATGGAGTTGTCATAAGAAAAAACCTAAAAAAATCCACCCCCCCAAGAGCAAGAGAAAATTGGCCATCTACTTCCTATTGTAGGAGAACGGAGTCGGTCGTATAATCCTCTTCCGTTAGTTGATCTTGATCAATAGTACAATCCTTCTAGTAAGGAATTTGTGTTGTACTATTTATCAATATTATTCGCAAGGATCTAGCAATCCGGCTTCTAGAATTGTTTGTGTGTGGATCACCAAAAGAGGAAGGAGATATTCATCTGCTTCTGTTCTGGATCTGGAATTGTTAAATCGGATTAAGGTAATTCGATTAACTCTTTAATTAAACAATTAAATTGCTGCATGAGATCTTAAATTGGGTTTTCATATTTATTATTCCGCTGCGTTTTTACTCCAATTATTTTATATTCGATGCATAGAAATCCCAACACTGTGTACGTAGAGGTTTTATCTCGAACCACACAAAAACTGTCTGTTATCAATTCTTGTACTTACTGTTTTCATAATGTCTTTGATTTATAGTATACTTACTCTGAAAACCCTTTAAACACCAAACTGCAGGAGACTGTGTAGTTGCTGAACTTACAGCAACTTAGCTTAAGACTTCCGCTACACAAGACAAACTTCAAAAAAAGAGTACAGCTTATTCAAACCCCTATTTTCTAAGATGTAAGATAGTATATTGTGACCAATAAGTGGTATCAGAGTGGTTGATTCTACGAAAAATCAGTCAATTTTTAACCTGAATCAGATCCAAATCACTAGCTTTTGAAAATTTCAGTACTATTATCATTCATCTTACCATTGTCATGGATACATCAATGATCAACAAAGTTCCCATATTCTCTATTAATGATATTGATGATTGGAGAATCAGGATGGAAGCCCATCTTGCCGCCATGCATGTAGAAATGATATATGTAATACAGGAAGGACGTATCACCATCATGAAGGTCAATCTGGCTGCAAGAATGAAAGGCCAACCTCATGCAGAAATGCTCGAGAAAGAAAGAGAACAATGGACGACTGATGAATGCAAGCGTGCGAATCTGGACAACATCGCCAAGAATGCGCTAGTTGTCACTCTCGACAAAGGCACATTTTATAAAGTAAAGAGCTGTAAGAAAGCTAAAGAAATCTGTGAAAAACTCAAGTTAATTTATGAGGAAACTAAGCTCTCAAAATAAAATAAAATTTCAAAACTCACTCAGTAGTTTGAGTCTTTTAAAATGAAAACAACTAAAACACTTGAGGAACTTGACCTCAGATTCATTGACATTGTTGGTAAACTTGAAGCTTTGGCTAAATTGTACTCCCAAATAAAGAAGAACCTTAAATTTTTAGATCAGTCCCTGCCCGATGGGCGACTAAGTTCACAGCTATGCATGTGTCTTGCAACCTAAATGATATATCTACTTTTGACCTCTTCTCTGACCTCAAAGATCTGAAGTATGACATTGACATGAGAGAAAAGGCTGAAGAGTCCCCTACTAAGACTACAACACTGGCGGTTGTATCCGACAGCATACACATCACTTCCCCCAGCACATCCAAACTTGCCGACAGCGATGCTGACATCCTATCACAAGACGAAATGGCTTTGCTCATGCACAAGTTCCGAAAATTCATTAAGAAATCCAGAAAGGCTCCCTACAAGACTAAACCCTTCAACAAGGTGAGTGTTGAGTCAATATCTTCCAGAGACTCTAATCTATGCTATAACTGTAGGAAACCGGGAGGAAAGGACGTATCTGGAGAATTGAGCTGAAGGCATTGATCGGAGAATCAGAAGCCACCCTATAGCTATCAAAATAGAGGAATGCCTAACACCGACAGTGACTCCTCCGATGATGATATTGAAGATAAATTTTTCATGTGCTTTATTGAAAAAAAAGGATAATGATGACAGTGATGATGAGGTAAGCTCAAAAAGCCCATGAGATTCTTAAACAATAAAATCTATAGCTCTCTTTCTAATCTAGAGCTGAAGGATGGAAATGACATGCTGAAAAATAATTATAAAAACATGTCTTTAGATTATGAAAAAAGCAAGTTCACCCATGAAAAACTTATGGAAAGCAATCATCAACTTGCAACTGCACTAACTGAGGTAAAATCTCATAATCAATGCAAGACAGATGATTATACTCTACTAGAAGCTAAGATATATCTTCTCGAGAAAAGAGAAGGAGAACTCGAGATCATCCTCAAGTCATCTGAGAAATTATCTAGGAGGATGGAAGACATCCTAAGCACTGGATAGCATGCCCATGACAAACTTGGCTTAGGATACAACTCATTCTCCAGCAATGACAAAACTAGTATGGTGTTTGTCAAAGGAGTGGAACTTGTTCCTAAAACCAAGAAAGCTCCAAAGGCTGCACTTATAAACAAAGGAAAGGCTACAACTGTCCCTTATCAGATATGGAAGGTTGTTATTCCGCCACCAACAAGTGGTAACAATGGCTCCAATACCACTTGTTGATCACAGTATAGTATCTTACAACTTAGAATGAGGGTTTAATAAGTTGTACTCTTTTTTGAAGTTTGGTTTGCATAGCGGAAGTCTTAAGCTAAGTTGTTGTAAGTACAACAACTAGACAGTCTCCTGTAGCTTGGTGCTTATAGAGTTTTCAGAGTAAGTATACTATAAATCACAAATACTATGAAAACAATAAATACAGGAAATGCTAACACACAGTTTTAATGTGATTCGAGGTAAACCCCTCTACATCCACAGGTCCTCCACACAGGCGTAAATAGTTTATTAAATTGGTCGTTTTATCGTTCGTACAGATTGATACATCCTACTGTAGCTTGAGCCATTTACACAGATTGCTTGTAGGCTTCTTTGACTTGCTTCTTCTCACATAGATTGAAGCTTCGTCTTGGAACTCTCTTGTTCCCACACAGGTTGGAATAGTTCAACTTAGTCCACACAAGGCTAATAATCTCAATAGAAAGGTTTCGTATCACACAAATCAGAAAAGCAGATGTAGGCTATGAAAGTCATTGTTGTAGTGTGATGTTCTCAATTGATGACTTAGTATTTCTTCACTTAAGGATATGTGTTGCAGTCTTGAATAAATAGATTGCTCCTAGATAATGAATGCTTCAGATTCTTGATCAATATGTATAACCTATGAAATAGATCCATTATATAGTCGTTGGCCGGTTAGTGAGAATTAGACAGACCGGATTGGCGGCTTGCAGAATGTTTGAATTAAAGATGTTTCACATTTAATGCTTTAGATGTTCTTTATTAATAACATTAAGTGCTCTTTAGTCTGCAGTCTTTATAGCCATAGAAAATAATATCCTATTAGCATTAAATGCTACTTTGAAATATTGAATACTTTGAATAAAAAAAGGTTTATCTCACAACGGTTTAAATCTCTTAGTCAAAATCCTGTTGGATAATGTTTTACTTTTCCCAACTAAAATTTGAAACTTAGACTTAGGCTAAAATTTGAACTGCTCACAGGCAATTTCTATAATTTCAAATCCTAAAAGACAAAGTGTATTACAACTTAAGTCATGATTGGCTCGTAGGAAAAATCTTAAAGCAAGCAGTTGTTGCTACCCAAAATATTATCCGGAGATAGATATTGCTGGAGTGTATGAGTAACAAACAAAATGCGAGAGCACGTCCGTGGGGAAGTGAATAACACAAGATTTTCCGGGTTTGTTAGACCCGGGCTTGAATGCTCTCGCGAGATATAATGTAAGAGTAAAATTACAATGAGTGTAAAAGACCCTAATTATCTAGCTCTTGAGTGCTGCTCTATGAGTTCTTGAACTGCAGGGAGTTCTTGTCTCTGCCGATCGTCTTTTGGTTAAGAGGTTCTGAGAGAGGAAATCCGAGAGAAAAGTAGCCAGAAACGCAGACCTAGTTCCAAGTGCAGGAAGCCTTCTATTTATAGGGGCTGGGATGCCTTAATCCTGACGGGCGATCGCCTTTCTTGTATTATAATAAGGGGGCGACCGTCTCTTGGCACATGGGTTGGTTGCCTTAAAGTCCGCGGCTGCTGCTGGCAGCCAGCTGTGCGGACCAATGAGAAGTCTGCACGCGTCCTAAGTCGCTATCTCGGGAGGTCCCATATTTGACCTTTCGGTGGGTCTGTCGGTAGGTGAGAAGATGGTGACAGGATGTGGTCAACGATCCATGTTTTGCGGCGCCATTTCCGGATCCGCACATGGGTCCTTGCTCCGAGTTTCGACCTTCTCAGACTAGACGGATGTTGGCTTCGCGTGCGGCATGAGGCGGTCGTCCATGATCGGGAACCTGGGACGATCGCTAGCTGCTGGGAGACGATCGCCTTGGCAGTCGATCGCTCGTCGTTGGGTCCTTCGATCGGCAGTCAACTTTGGTCTATTTGACTCTAGTTCGATCGCCCGGTCTTGGTGTCGATTGTCTATTGAGGTGTATAAATCTCGACACAACAATTACCCCCCATCTTGCTCCGATGTTTGAAGACATGGGGTGAGGTGGTTCCACTGGCGATCGTTTTAGGATAAAGACGGGTGATCCGTTGAGTGGACTTTGGTCTCGGATTTGGGCGACCTGATCATTTGGCGAGCTATCTTCGGTCTTGTTCTTGTGATCTTCAATTTTGCAGATCCCTCGTGGAAGGCCATTTGTTTTGACGTAGAGGAACCGTGCACGGTCGCGGAGTTCGATGGACCGAGCTCCATGACTGTGTCTTGTGCGCGAGGGACATTCCACCTGTAGGTTTGTCTCACGACTCACTTTATTGTGAGGGTCCTCGGTTAGGCTGCGCCCGCCTCGTATTTAAACGAAGGGCGTGCGGTCTTGGTCTGGAGGAGTCCTTGCGCGGGGCGTCATCGGATTAATCGACTCAATGTCCGCGGCTTGTTAGCACTTTTCTACCTCGGATCGTGATGTTAGATGGCAATCCTCGACGGTATACGTTGTGACGGGGGTAGGGACGCATCGCATTGTCCGGATCCACCATGTTAGATGATGAACCTTTGAGGGCTGACGAGCGAGTCCACATATTTGTTTGAAAGGTCCTTCGGCTATGCCCACCTCGTATTTAAATGAAGGGTGAGCGATTGCAGACCAAAGGAACCTTGCATGGACGAAGTAGTCAGTTCCATCGACTTCCAGGACCATGGCTGCACTCTTATACCTCGGATCGTCAAGTTAGATGGCGATCCTCGATGGTATACGTTGTGCTGTGGGAGGCGATCTCGTGCCTTGGTCCATCATGTTAGATGATGAACTGTATATGGCGAGCGAGTCCTCCATTTTTAGAGACGTTGCTTGATTCAGGCAATCGGGTTGGAAGACTGGTGATCGTCGCTCTGACGCCGATCGCGACATTTGATTCATTCGGCCCGGGGCTCTGGCTAAGTTACTAGACTGTCCAGCTTCCCCTCCTCGAACAATCTCCATAGTTGTCTGAGGAGGTCGCGGCATTGATCGGTGTTGTGGCCGGGACTCTTGTGGTAAGCACAGAATTTGTTGCAGTCGAGATGACCGTGGTCCCTTACCGCCTTCGGCTTGCTTAGCCGTTCGCACCCCTAGATGGTGTAGAAAATTTGATCCGGAGATAGGCTGAGGTTGTGGTAGAGATGGTATTCCACATCCTCGAAGGTCCTGAAATCTCTGGGTGGCTTGGCGACCGCCTTGTTGGAATTGGCGATCGCCATTTCTGTCCCCTCGTATTGGCGAAGGGTGAGCATCCTCCGCCTGGCCAAAAAGTCTGCGGCCTTGGCGTGGAAGATTGCGTAGGTCGGGGGGATGTCCTTCGTAAGGTACCTGAACATGGGCGACAGACCATTGAATCCCCCTAGGACCGAGTAGAGGGTGATCTCGTCGCTTACGTGCTCGCCGTTGAGGATTATCTCATCCACCCGATCGATGTAGTCTGTGTTGGTCTCGTCTTCCCTCTGCCTGATTTTCATCATGCGGTGGGGACCTTCTGATCGAGCGACCTTGGCACGGAAGTACATTGTGAAGTCGTTCGCCAGTTGTTCAAAGGAACTGATGGATCATGGTGGCAATGAGATGCACCACCTTTGGGCCATGTCGCCCAGTGTTAACGGGAACATTCGGCACCTGGTCGCGTCTGATGCCCCGCATCCGGTCATGTAGATCCGGAACTTGCTCAGGTGAGTCTCGGGGTCCGATCTCTCCTCGTATAAAGGTGTTTGAGGAGGAGTGATCCTTGGCTGCACGGGGGCGAGTTCGATCTGGACCGCGAGCGGCTCGCTCGGCCCAGCGATCTTTATCTTGGCGCTTGCCCCAGTTTCTAGGAGCGCCTTCATGCCACCGAGCTGGCGTTGCATTGCGGCATCGCCGTAGCTTGGTCGCTCGTGGTTTGGCTCTCGGAGTGGAAGCCGAGGCGATCGTGTACCGATCTCCTGGCTCCACGGTAGGCGATGTGGTCGTCGCTTCCGATCTTCGTTTTTCGGCGGGGAGAAGCTAGATGGCTGGTCTGCCTTCTGTTAGTTGGGTAAGCTGAACTCATAGTGACGGATTCGGGCTCCGTCGTCTCATGGCTGGGGCCAGAATGCCCCGGTCGCCATTATGGGTCGCTTCCTAGGCGGCTGAAAACGGAACCGTCCCGCCTCGCGAGTGCTTTTGCTCGTGAATCGGGGCTCCCTGACGATCTCCCGACAAGTAACCCCTTGAGCTTCCGTTTGCCCACGCGGCGGATGTCTGATGGGGTAATTGCGGGCGCATCGAATGCTCTTCGTCGCTCCCTCATTATGGCCATAGCCTCCTCGATCTGTTCCGCGGTTTGGAACTGGTCGAGCAAAAGGTTGGGGCCGTCCCTCAGGTGCGGGATCGAGAGTCTCGCGTTGCCGCGGCTACCCTCTGCCGTAGGCTGGGGCTCGGATTGAGCCGTAAAAAGGCGTCCTGCGGATTGGACACTGGCTTTCTTCGATGTGGTGGCAGACGCCATGACTCTGAAGGTTTTTCTTTGAAGAACATTGAGTGTTTCTTCAAGTATATGCCCCGGAGAATAGTGAGTGTTCTTCAGGACGGTCGAAATGAAAATAAAGGTTAAGATCCCCCTTCTCCTAGCGCCAATTGTTGCCACCCAAAATATTATCCGGAGATGATATTGCTGGAATGGATAAGTAGCAAACAAAAAAGTGAGAGAACGTCCGTGGGGAAGTAAATAACACAAGATTTTCTGGGTTTGCTAGGCCCGGGCTTGAATGCTCTCGTGAGATGTTATTAATACGAATACGTTGGAGTACAAATATTAATGTAAGAGTACAATTATAATGAGTGTAAAAGAACCTAATTATCTAGCTCTTGAGTGCTGCTCTGTGAGTTCTGGAACTGCAGGGAGTTCTTGTCTCTGCCGACCGTCTTTTGGTTAAGAGGTTCTGAGAGAGAAAAGCCGAGAGAAAAGCAGCCAGAAAAGCAGACCCAGTTCCAAGTGCAGGAAGCCTTCTATTTATAGGAGCTGGGATGCCTTAATCCTGACGGGCGATCGCCTTTCTTGTATTATAATAAGGGGGCGACCGTCTTTTAGAACATGGGCTGGTTGCCTTAAAGTCCGCGGCTGCTGCTGGCAGCCAGCTGTGCGGACCAATGAAAAGTCTGCACACGTCCTGAGTCGCTGTCTCGGGAGGTCCCACTTTGGACCTTTCGGCGGGTCTACCGGTAGGTGAGAAGATGGTGACAGGCTGTGGTCAACGATCCATGTTCTGCGTCGCTATTTCTGGATCTGCACATGGGTCCTTGCTCCGAGTTTCGGCCTTCGCAGACTAGACGGATGTTGGCTTCGCGCGCGTCATGAGGCGGTCGTCCATGATCGGGCACCTAGGACGATCGCTAGCTGCCGGGAGACGATCGCCTTGGCAGTCGATCGCTCGGCGTTGGGTCCTTCGATCGGCACTCTGCTTTGGTGTATTTGACTCTGGTTCGATCACCCGGTCATGGTGCCGATCTCCTGTTGAGGTGTATAAATCTCGATACAACAGCGGTCTAAATAGATACAGGTCAATCTATAAACTGTTCGTAGACAAGTTTTTACAGCTTTTAGATATAGCAATTTTTATACTTACCAAATATTCAAATATATGTTGCAATGATACAATAAATGAAGATCGCGAGTTGTAATCTTTTGAGTTAACTCAAAATTTAATTAATAAACTGGATTACAATGCTTATGGAATAGAAATTTACATCCGGAGCATATAAAAATAAAAGATACAGCTGTCAGGAATTATCTTCTATATTGTTATCTAGAAGACTTTCTGGAGGAATTGTGATCGCTCCTTTCCATCAGTTGACTAGAGTCTCTGCCTCAGTCCCCATATATGTTTCTTTTTTTCGGGGTCACATCGTAGGCGAGAATCCAGTATTCTGGGTGAGTTATCCACTCACTCTTCAGATATCTTGACTTTATCTTAAGTTGCAAGGGTAGATTTCCTTCAGATAGGAGCATTGAGAACTCCTTGGCAGCTTCCTCCACAGTCTTGAAGTCATTGAACAAGGCAGACTCCCAGATGAGAATACAGAAGTATCTCATGAGTTCATTGTTCTTCCATGCCTTTAGTTATACTATTGTCGGTTGTCTATCTGTTGGAAGGGAAGTCTCAGCAGCCTTTTGGACTGTATTCTTCCATGGGAATTTCAGATCCTGGAACTCAGGACAAGAACCAGTCATCTTATATCCTCTTGCTTCTTGACCTGGTCCACGTCCAGCTAGTATCCCAATTGCGGCAGCTACAATGTCATCTAGTATCACTTTACATCTCCCATTCTCTCTCCAATCTCCATCTCCTTGCTGCTTCACGATCCTCTCCCCCATTTTCGTATTATCAAGCTCCATGAATTTACCATGAATATCCCGAAGAATATCCACTGATTTGGCCTGCTTGTTCTGAATATCTTTCACCGAGTCCACAAGACTTGTGACTGCTGTAGTCAAGTCGTCAAGCTTCTAATCATGGACATTGAGTCTAGACCCGGTGTACTCGAGGGAGGCGACTGTTTAACTTCTGCAACCCGCAGTTTCTCTTGCTTCTACTTGAGGATCCACGCCTGCTACTATTGGAGCTGGTTCATGGCCCGCCATAAGGCATTAGGCATTAGCCTAAGGGCCTCTTCACCCTCCTATACAAATCTTGAGTCCAATGAATTCATCAATGTCAGTTCCTCGCATCCACTGGAGCTCCTTCCTGACATTATATAGTGCTTTAACAGCATTCAGCAGGAAGATGGTTTAGCGACCGATGCATTGTAGTTGCTTGATTTTATCTTCGGTGTGGAGGAGTGAGGAGGAGCAACTTTAGAGTCTAAGGGCTCTCATATATGTTCGATGATGACATTTTGTTTGGGATTTTCCAGGAATGTCATTAGGTAGGTTGTCCTCATCTGGTTCAGAAGATGAACCTATAGGGATAAGAGGTACTACCTGCTCGGCAGCTGGAACCTGTGTTGGTTCAGCCTGATCTATTGTTTGTGAGACATAAGGGACCGATTCCTCCTGCCTCTGTTGGGTGTATGTAGCATGTTGGACAGGAGGGACTGGTTCCTCTTGATGGCTCTCAGCTTCTGCCTGTTCCTTAGGATGGCCTGAATCCTCATGTCGGACGGTGCAGGTTGCATCCTCCTCAGTCGGACAGACTGATTCCCCCTAGGCGGGAGATGTTTCAGTTTCTTCAGTAACATGAAGGACTGATTTCTCCTGTAAGTTGTCACCCTTGACTGCTTCATTCTAAGGGGTAGAGGACTTTGGCTTTTTAGGTTTTTGCCCGAATGTCTCCTGGCCTTGGGCGACCTATAGGTTGGCGAACACCTTTTCTTGGGCCTCTTCACGGCTCATAGCATCCCAGCATATAGGGCCACATCGTCCCCGTCAGAGTCTGGATCGGAGTGGTGACTTGAGATTCGAGTCCTATGAAATATTTCGTTATAAGCTCGTGGCAAAAGGGATCATACCATCTGATCAGGACTTCGACGTGCTGGGTGTCAGTAACCTCCAGCACAAACATCTCCTCATTCCTCCATTATTCCTCGTTGTACAGGGTGTCGTAGGGTCGACCCTTTAACTCTTCCATGTTTTGAAGCGTATGCTTGATTCATCGATTTAGACTTGGAGGACAACTTGATTTATGATAGCTGAGGGGGAGGTACTCCGAACATTATATGGTTCAAATGCCTGGTTGGGATCCTCTTGTAACACCCCCAGATCATATGGGAATATTACATGCCGTAAACACTCTCCGCGAGTGTAACACCCCAAACTAGGCGGATATTACAGTGCCGTGAATCCCCGACTGGGACCCACCAGGAAAATGAAAATGATGAATTAAATAATATAATTGTAGTACCGAACCACATTATATTACCAAGTACTCCGATGAGGAGTTTAAGTACAACACAACAGGACAAAACCGAATACTAGTATATTTTATATGGAGATAAAATACACCACCCTGAACAATTAAACATCTCAAACGGAATTTGCAGCGGAAAATACAATTGACGGAAATGACTGAACTGACTGAAACAAACGGAATGACTGGGCCCCCCTGCTAGTATCACTGGGACTCCTCGCCGTCAGCATGCTCTTCCCGTGCCTTTGCCTTGCCGTGACCTGAAAACAAAATCCCCCAACGGGGTCAGTTACACAGAACAACAATCCTCAAGGGTTGAAAATACACAATCATGAATTAACTGAAGTTATGAAATATCCTTAGTTATGAATTACGCTGAAGAGGAGTATCATAGTACGCCCGTAATGTTCTGTGCAAGTGTACAAGACGAATGACCGGACACACCCGTCCTTGTACCTAATTAGTCTCACGGAGGTAAGCGTTACCGTGTGCACGGTCCAATGTATCGGTGAACCCAATACATGACCATCGTGTGCCCGACTAAAAATTCCACACAGCCACACCCGGCCACGCAATATGAACCCAGAAGGTCATATGAACGAGAATGACCACAATGAATATCAATGAATAATAATTCGACAAGGACAAGATGACTCACCGAGATGAAAATAATAGTGACGTGATTGATAACCCAATGAAATGATTTGGAACCGTCGTTCCTCGTGAATGAAATGATTATTCGACAATTACAAGTCTCAATATTATTAGTACCATGATGAATGAGTTATGATTATGAGCAATCAACAACAAAAGGAATGACTATCCTTTTAACCGAGTAAGAGTTAACTTACACAATACCGATGACAATGTCCTTCCACGAACAACGTCCTAATCGAGATACCGGTCGCTCGAACAACCTTGAATAACAATAATTACCAACAACCGATCAATACACGTGTCAAGCAACAAAACACGCCCAACCCACAAGTCGATACAACGATACGTAACCAACCACACAACGTCGGAAATATCCAATCCTGAATTAATCGAAGCCAACACCAAAATGAGTATTTCGAACTAACAAAACACTTCAATGATATCAATAATCCAATAGGAATCCACAATTCAAGATTACAACCACATCAATCGGAAAATCCCCAATTAACTGAAGTCAACCCCAAGGGTTCTTGAAATAATTCCGAAAATAGCCATTAAATCCGTAGGAATATATTTATCCAAGGTAGATAATCCATATCTAACATATTCCAATGATAATCCAAGCTTACACGAAGAAATCGAAAGGAAAAACCCAAAAATCCGAAATTCTAGATCCAAGAGATTAATACCTTAGATTCGATGTGATGAGGATGTTGAAATAATGATTAATCCAAAAGATAAGCTTGGAGATGATGCTTGATGATTACTCCTCGAAGAACACTCTCCAAATCGCCCCGAATCGCCCGAAACCGCCGAAGAAACGAAGAGAAATGATAAATGACGGATTAAGGGCTGAACTGTCCTATTTATAGCAATCCTAGTTTAGCGCGCGCTAGCCCCAGCTCTTAGCGTGCGCTAACGGGTGTTTTGGGTAGTCAGTACCCACTGTCCGAACACGGTAGCGTGCGCTACGTACCTTTTGTAGTGTGCGCTACAACCATACCATTAGCGTGCGCTAATACCCATGGTTAGCGTGCGCTAACGAATTATTTGATGCCTAGAACTGGAATCCAGAAACCGTCTATCCTCTGATCTGACCTCGGTAGCGTGCGCTACAACCAATATTTAGCGTGCGCTACTACACCGTTTGCGTACGCTAAAAATCACTCATAGCGTGCGCTATGAATTAATCCAGTGCAGTCCAGTAGTCACTGGACTCAACCTGATCCGTCCTTAGCGCGCGCTACAGCAATTATTAGCGTGCGCTACTATAACCTACTAGCGCGCGCTACTTACCATTCGTAGCGTGCGCTGCCTGCTCACTGCAGTCCGGTACCTTCCGGATCGCCGAACCACATTAGCGTGCGCTAATGCTGAGTGGTAGCGTGCGCTACCTTTACTCAATTAGCGCGCGCTAGAAAGAGCATGTAGCGTGCGCTACTCCTCACGCACAGCCCACTACGAAAATGACAATGATGATAAACACGGCACGGAACTCCAATTATATTAATGATGAACGACGATTGATACACGATACAATTACTCTGAACGATGAATACCATGATTGAATATGAGTGACAAATGATCATTAATGAGTGAAATTACTGAATGATACATACTGAATGATAATTACTGAGTTACAACCGGGTATTACATACACCCCCCTTAAAAGAGTTTCGTCCCCGAAACTAAGGGTCAAACAACTCGGGATAACTCTCCCGCATACTATCCTCGGTTTCCCAAGTAGCCTCTTCGATTCCGTGCCTAGACCACTGAATCTTAACCAAAGGAATCGTCTTATTCCTCAACTGTTTGATTCGCCGCTCTAAAACTCGTATAGGACGCTCCTCATATGAATGGTCGTCGGCGATCTCGATTTCCTCGAATTGAAGTATGTGACTCGGGTCGGCAACATACTTCCGCAACTGGGAGACGTGAAACACATTATGAGTTCGGCTCAACGCCGGAGGTAAAGCCAATCGGTAAGCTAACTCGCCTACTCGATCCAGAATCTCGAACGGTCCAATGAATCTCGGACTCAACTTACCCCTCTTCCCAAAACAGAAGATACCACGACTCGGGGATACCTTGACCAACACGTGGTCACCTGACTCAAACTCTTATGGTCGACGACGGTTATCTGCATATGATTTCTGTCGACTTTGAGCTATCAACAAACGACTCCTGATCGAAGCTACCTTCTCACGGGCATCTATAAGCATATCGGTCTTGGTGCCGATTGATTCTGATAGGTCGTCCCAACACAACGGAGATCGACAACGACGACCATACAAGGCCTCGTAAGGTGCCATATTAATCGAAGCATGCCAACTATTATTATACGTGAATTCGATCAATGGTAGTTGGGCTTCCGAATCGTCTTTCCAACCGAGGACGCATGCCCTCAACATGTCCTCTAATGTCTGAATAGTCCTCTCTGATTGCCCGTCGGACTGAGGATGAAAGGCGGTACTGAGATTAAGCTGAGTTCCCATAGCACGATGAACTGATTTCCAAAAATGAGACACAAATCATCCGTCACGATCGGAAACGATACTTTTAGGAGTACCGTGCAGTCTTACTATCTCCTTGATGAATAACTGGGCAAGTCTCTCGGGACCCCAAGTATCCTTGATCTCAAGAAAATGAGCTGATTTAGTTAAGTGGTCCACAATCACCCAGATCGTATTCATGCCACGACGACTCGTCGGCAAACTCGTGATGAAATCCATAGAAATGTCTTCCCACTTCCACTCTGGAATAGGGAGAGGTTTCAGCATACCCGCCGGTCGCTCATGTTCAATCTTAACTTGTTGACAGGTTAAGCATCTCGAAACAAATTCTGCGACTTCTCACTTCATATTACTCCACCAGTAATTTTGTTTCAAGTCCTTGTACATCTTGCTAGACCCCGGATGAACAGAATAAGGGGTAGCATGAGCTTCTATCAAAATCGAGTTTTTCAACTCGTCATTCGCCGGTACGCACAATCGATTCTTAAACCTCAAAAGTCCATCCTCGTGGACCACAAATCCAGGGGCTTTCCCCTTAGTCACATCCTCACGGATGCGCAACAATGAAGGGTTTGAACTCTGATTCTCTCGGATTGCCTCCTCGAGTGACGATGAAATCTCTAACATACAAAGTCACATCAACTCAGCTGCTGGACCTCGATCTCGGGTCTAAGGAATTCCTGCTGAAGCTCCTTCTGAAATGTTAAACGAGCAAGCATCTGCTCCTAAACGGACTTACGACTCAAGGCGTCGGCGACAACGTTCGCCTTCCCGGGTGGTAAAGGATATCGATATCATAATCTTTGATTAATTCCAACCACCGCCTCTGACGCATATTTAACTCCTTCTGAGTAAATATATACTTTAAACTCTTATGATCGGTGAATATCTGACAGGTAACGCCATAAAGATAATGACGCCAAATCTTCAAAGCGAACACCACGGCTGCTAGCTCCAGGTCGTGGGTCGGATAATTAACTTCGTAAGGTCTCAATTTCCGTGAGGCATAGGCAATAACCTTTCCATTCTGCATGAGTACACATCCGAGACCCTGTCCGGACGCATCACTATAAACCACAAATCCCTCCGTCCCCTGCGGCAAGGAAAGTACAGGTGCTGACATTAACCGGCTCTTGAGTTCCTCAAAACTCCGTTGACATGCATCGGACCACGTGTATTTCTTATCCTTTCTCAAAAGGTTCATCAAGGGTTGAGCGATTTTAGAAAATCCTTCCACAAACCGCCGATAATAACCCGCTAATCCGAGAAAACTACGGATTTCCTTAACATTCTTCGGAGGTAACAAATCTCGGATAGCCTCCGTCTTCTGAGGGTCGACACGAACTCCGTCTGATGAAATTACATATCCGAGAAAAGTCACTTCGGACATCCAGAACTCACATTTGGAGAACTTTCCATAAAGTTGCTCTCGTCTCAACATGTCGAGAACCTGATGAAGATGAACCTCGTGTTCCTCTCGGTCACGAGAATAAATCAAAATGTCATCGATGAAGACAACAACAAACTGATCTAAAAATTCGATGAAAACCCGATTCATTAACTCCATGAATACCGCAGGTGCATTAGTTAGCCCGAACGGCATAACTACGAACTCATAATGACCATAGCGTGTTCGAAACACCGTCCTCGCGATATCCGACTCTCGAATCCATGGCGGTGATATCCAGATCTTAAGTCGATCTTGGAAAATACTGAAGCTCCCTGAAGTTGATCTAAGAGATCATCAATACGGGGTAAGGGATACTTATTCTTGATTGTCACCCTGTTCAACTCCCGATAATAAATACACAAACGAAATGAACCATCCTTCTTCTTAACAAACAACACTGGTGCTCCCCACGGAGACGCACTTGGTTGGATATAACCCTTCTCGAATAACTCCTCAAGTTGGTTCTTTAATTCTTGCATTTCGGTCGGGGCCATCCGGTACGGTGCCTTCGATATCGGGGACGTACCAGGCTCCACCTCAATCGTGAATTCCACATCCCTCTGTGGAGGCAAACCAGGTAACTCGTCTGGAAAAACATCGGCATATTCCCTCACTACCGGAATGTCCGTCAACATTACTGATGATTTCTCGGTTTTGGTCATATAGCACCAATAACCAACACACCCCTGATTGAGTAATCTCACTGCTTTCATCAAATTAATGACCTTACCAGAACAGCCGGGATTACCTCCCTGAAACACACATTCAACCCCATCGTCTGAAATGATAGTGATCATATGCTTACGGACACTAATGATGGCATCATGACGATCCATCCAATCAATACCCAAGATGACGTCGTCCCTCGGCAAATCTACTACGATTAGGTCCGCTGGCCATACACGACCATGAAACTGAATCGGACAATTCTGAATCTCACGATTACCGATAATTCGTCTACCATCAGGTAGGCCAATGACATAAGGCTCACAACTAGTAGCACTACCCAGACGTAGTCTACTCAAACATGACTCGGAAATGAATGAATGCGATGCACCAGTATCAAAAAGGGTACACACAGGTTGAGATAGAATATCGAGTGTACCTGAGATCATTCGGGCATCTGGATCATTGGTCTTCTTCATCTCATAAATCCGGGGCTTGCTAGTCCCGGCACCGGACGCTCCCGTCTGCTGGCTATAGGCTCCACCTTTAGTCGCTCCTGTCATTTTAAACGATGCTGATTTAGCGGCCTGATTCTGAATGGCTGACTGCTTAGGGGCCTGAGATGACGTCTGAGTAGGTTTGGAGTCCCTACGGCAAAAACGGGCCTTATGCCCAGCAATCCCACAATTATGACACGTGATAGTCTATCTCGGACACTTGGTACTGAGATGACCAAGATCCCCACAGATTAAAGCAGTGATTGCCGAGGCGCCGCTCGAGGCGAGATTCGCGGGTTTAGGCGACACGGGAGGTCGCTCGTAAAAGCGAGCCCGGCCACGGGGTTTCTTGAAAGTGGCACATTGCCGTCAGGTGATTACGGTTCTTGGACTTCTTGCTAGCGAGATGAAGGTTCTTTGCTTAGCAATCTCCTTAGCGATAGCTCATAGGTGAGAGCTTTCTCAATGAATTCGGCCAACGTGGTGCAATTATGATTAAGCAACTGTAGTCTCATACGGGGTTTCAGCCTCTTGCTGAAATACTTGATTTTATCCGCCTCTGAATGAATGATGGATGAGGCGAAAGGAAGAAGTTACTGAAATTTCTCGGCAATGGGGAGAACATCCTCGTCTGCTGAGGGGTCGGGGGTGAGTAATTCTGACAGTTTGGCCTCTCTGAGCGGGGCCGGATAATACCTCTCCATCATGAGAGTTTTGAACTGATCCCAAGTACATGATCCTTCGGTGGGCTTCAATGACAACCACCAAGAATGTGCGCTCTTACCCAGGTAGTAAGCCGCAACAGAAACTTTGTGTCCTTCGGGACACTCTACTATAGCAAACAACTTCTCGAAATGCTCGAGCCAATGAATAATATCCGCCGGCTCAGACGAGCCCTCAAAAGTAGGTGGCCTCTGGCGAGAGATGTCGCCGATGATATTGCTCACATTCCTCTCTTGCCTCTGAGGTGGCGGCGGAGGAGCCTGTTGATTTTGATTGACGGAGTTATGCATCGTCTCCATCAGTTGTCCCATCTGGGTCATTTGGGCCATCATGCCCTGCATAAAAGCGGCCAGGTCAACCGGACACCTTCGGTAGCCGTGTCAGTGCGACTCCCCGTTAGAGAATGATCGCGTCCAGGTGAATGAGTGGCAGCGTCACTGCTCGATGAATTAGCATTATTTCTCGCGTTTGCACGTGTATTCACACGAGCTCTCGGGATTCGGCCCGCTCCACGGCCTCGTCCTCCACGTACTCTTCTTGCCCTCTCCATACTGAAGTAGGAAAGTCACATGATGATTATATTTCCCGCATGAATATCACGTTATGATTATGACATGAGATGATGAAAATGAGCATACGCGCACTAGCACAGTGATTACATGAATGATTAACTGACGTGACATGATTATCTGATGAAATTACTGAAATGATTATCTTGAACAAGTTAACATGATTAATGATTCGATCTTCCTGATCAACAACTGAACAATGAAATGAATTGAGTTATTAACGAGTTAACATGACCGTCCTGGTCAAATGAAAATGATGGTTGAGGATTGTTAACTGATGAATTATGAATGAATGATTCTTGCCAGAAATTATACCATGGCGTTAGAAATCTTACAGTTCTTGGTCTGATTGGCTCGGCATTTGCACAGGTCACACGTGACGCGAAAGTCCAATGATACTAGTCCGATGACGATGATTTCAAATGAGACATGACTTGGAGGGTAGTATTCAAAACCACTCTCTGATACCAACTCTGTAACACCCCAAACTAGGCGGATATTACGGTCCGTGAATCCCATTGGGATCCACCAGGCAAATGAAAATGATGAATTAAATAATATAATTGTAGTACCGAACCACATTATATTACCAAGTACTCCGATGAGGAGTTTAAGTACAACACACCAGGACAAAACCGAATACTAGTATATTTTATATGGAGATAAAATACACCACCCTGAACAATTAAACATCTCAAACGGAATTTGCAGCGGAAAATACAATTGACGGAAATGACTAAACTGACTGAAACAAACGGAATGACTGGGGCCCCCTACTAGTATCACTGGGACTCCTCGCCGTCAGCATGCTCTTCCCGTGCCTTTGCCTTGCCGTGACCTGAAAACAAAATCCCCCAACGGGGTCAGTTACACAGAACAACAATCCTCAAGGGTTGAAAATACACAATCATGAATTAACTGAAGTTATGAAATATCCTTAGTTATGAATTACGCTGAAGAGGAGTATCATAGTACGCCCGTAATGCTCTGTGCAAGTGTACAAGACGAATGACCGGACACACCAGTCCTTGTACCTAATTAGTCTCACGGAGGTAAGCGTTACCGTGTGCACGGTCCAATGTATCGGTGAACCCAATACATGACCATCGTGTGCCCGACTAAAAATTCCACACAGCCACACCCGGCAACGCAATATGAACCCAGAAGGTCATATGAACGATAATGACCACAATGAATATCAATGAATAATAATTCGACAAGGCCAAGATGACTCACCGAGATGAAAATAATAGTGACGTGATTGATAACCCAATGAAATTATTTGGAACCGTCGTTCCTCGTGAATGAAATGATTATTCGACAATTACAAGTCTCAATATGATTAGTACCATGATGAATGAGTTATGATTATGAGCAATCAACAACAAAAGGAATGAGTATCCTTTTAACCGAGTAAGAGTTAACTTACACAATACCGATGACAATGTCCTTCCACGAACAACGTCCTAATCGAGATACCGGTCGCTCGAACAACCTTGAATAACAATAATTACCAACAACCGATCAATACACGTGTCAAGCAACAAAACACGACCAACCCACAAGTCGATACAACGATAATCAAACTCATAGGGGCATTCTAACGAATACGTAACCAACCACACAACGTCGGAAATATCCAATCCTGAATTAATCGAAGCCAACACCAAAATGAGTATTTCGAACTAACAAAACACTTCAATGATATCAATAATCCAATAGGAATCCACAATTCAAGATTACAACCACATCAATCGGAAAATCCCCAATTAACCAAAGTCAACCCCAAGGGTTCTTGAAATAATTCCAAAAATAGCCATTAAATCCGTAGGAATATATTTATCCAAGGTAGATAATACATATCTAACATATTCCAATGATAATCCAAGCTTACACGAAGAAATCGGAAGGAAAAACCCAAAAATCCGAAATTCTAGATCCAAGAGATTAATACCTTAGATTCGATGTGATGAGGATGTTTAAATGATGATTAATCCAAAAGATAAGCTTGGAGATGATGCTTGATGATTACTCCTCGAAGAACACTCTCCAAATCGCCCAGAATCGCCAGAAACCGCCGAAGAAACGAAGAGAAATGATAAATGACAGATTAAGGGCTGAACTGTCCTATTTATAGCAATCCCAGTTTAGCGCACGCTAGCCCCAGCTCTTAGCGTGCGCTAACGGGTGTTTTGGGTATTCAGTACCCACTGTCCGAACACGGTAGCGTGCGCTACATACCTTTTGTAGCGTGCGCTACAACCATACCATTAGCGTGCACTAATACCCATGGTTAGTGTGCGCTAACGAATTATTTGATGCCCAGAACTGGAATCCAGAAACCGTCTGTCCTCTGATCTGACCTCGGTAGCGTGCGCTACAACCAATATTTAGCGTGCGCTACTACACCGTTTGCGTACGCTAAAAATCACTCATAGCGTGCGTTATGAATTAATCCAGTGCAGTCCAGTAGTCACTAGACTCAACCTGATCCGTCCTTAGCGCGCGCTACAACAATTATTAGCGTGCGCTACTACAATCCACTAGCGCGCGCTACTTACCATTCGTAGCGTGCGCTGCCATAACTCACTGCGGTCGGTACCTTACGGATCGCGGCCGAGGTTACATTAGCGTGCGCTAATGCTGAGTGGTAGCGTGCGCTACCTTTACTCAATTAGCGCGCGCTAGAAAGAGCATGTAGCGTGCGCTACTCCTCACACACAGCCCACTACGAAAATGACAATGATGATAAACACGGCAGGGAACTCCAATTATATTAATGATGAACGACGATTGATACACGATACAATTACTCTGAACGATGAATACCATGATTGAATATGAGTGACAAATGATCATTAATGAGTGAAATTACTGAATGATACATACTGAATGATAATTACTGAGTTACAACCGGGTATTACAGCGAGGACCTACCAGGCTAAACCACACAGAAAACACCAAAACTTGACCGACCGAAGACAATTACTACAATAATTGTGACCATTAAGGTTAATTACAACACAACCACACAGACCAATGAGGTCATACGACCACTGCAAACAAGACAAAATACAACCCTTTACAATAAATACCCACGCTGGGGTAAAGATACACAACAGCGGAAGTGTGACCATAATTTGGTCCACACGACGTAACCCGACCAAACTCTCAATCCTTGATTAGTATCGTAGCTTGTCACTTCTTGCGCCAATCCTGCGACTGCTCCCTCGAACCAGCAAATACCTGGACGCAAAAATAGACATCCACCCCCCGATTACTCGGGGGTTAGTAAAACTCCATTGTTTTACTAGTGCAAGTATAATAGCATACAAAATGTATCAATTAGAAGGCAATCACGAATCAGATAACATAATCAGTTGTCAAAATATTCCTCAGAGGTTTTATTAATCAGAAAACAAGTTATGAAGTTTTAAGAATTAAAACTCGGCATCTCGGGAGTTTTTAGAACATAATATCTTTTGGGACCTCGAGTACCTATTTACAAAACCTTTTTCGAAAATCACCAAGGCCTCAGCCCGGTTCTTGTTTCAAAACACATTAGTGAAATATCATCACGTGTCCGTGATTTTAACATCAAAATATTATCCACAAAATCACTATTCATACTCGTCAAGTAACGAACTCCGGAGGTCACGATGCACCGTACCCAGTTCCACACATTCACTGTTCGTATACAGCCTGTACTGAACTCCAGAGATCCCATGGACCGTACCTGGAACACACACTATATTCGTACACCTCATGTACTAAACTCCAGAGGTCTCTTGTACCATACCTGGACCACACACTGTTCGTACACCTCATGTACCAAACTCCATAGGTCTCACGGACCGTACCTGGGCCATACACATACATTTCCCAAACACATACCAAACAACGCAACACATCACCACAAACAACACACCTTAAAAACAAACATGTTCGAACATCCAATCATACACCGAAATTACATGTCCAAATGTGTAGTCAATCCAACATGATATTCATAATCATCATCATACCTCAAACCCAAGCAATCAAGCCCAACACGAGTCACGCAACTAACATGGCCAACACAACTTCACAAGGTTAAACAAGCAACAATATCATTAATACCAACAAACATTCAAATAATCAAACCGCACGAATCATATCCACGAAGATAAACCAAATCATCGTAAATACAATATAGAAACTCATCCACAAGATATAGATCCTATAAATAGAATACCTGCCTCAATAATTGATACCGAACTCTCTGAAGAACATGGTTCAACCGGGAAACTTGGACCCCAAAGAAGACAATGAATGGAATGGTTTCGGCTCGAGTTCTTCACAAGGATTTCGTTCCTAAGACATATAAATAATAAATCAATGATCGTACGAGGAATAATAACTGCACAACGCCCGAATCCCCCCTCTACGACCTCTAATCGGACACCTTCAAGGCGTCAAAAAGGAGTTCAACAAAATGACGAATCCTGGACAATCCAACCATGGAATAACAAGGTATATGATAGAATACATCCTACTAATCATAGATCCGCCACAAATCTAAGTTATTACGGTTAAAATCGGAAAAAACAAAGAAAAACCCCCAATTTCCTAAAACTAGGATTTCCAGGAAATCTAACCTGATTCGCTTGATCAAAGGATGTTATAGAAGGATTAAGCAATGATATGAACTCCAGAACTTCATGGATTTGTCGCCTGACTACATGCCTTCAACCTCTCCAAGCCTTCAGCCACAGACAGAAAAGAAAGGAAATGAAAAACGAGTGAAAATATGACTGCTCAGTCATATTTATACTGGCCCGTCCCTAGCGTGCGCTAGCCTTCCGGACTAGCGTCCGCTATCGGCCAGTATTGGCCTAGATACTTTGGTTGGGGCCCACACGACCCGGTTCTGCTGACCCAACCTGCCGACCGGAACCTGCCTGCCCGACCGCGATAGCGCATGCTACGCGGACACTAGCGTGCGCTAGCCAGTCCGTCCAGAACTCTCTGGACTAAAATGCTCTCCCAGGTAGCGTGCGCTGGTCGGCCAACAGCGTGTGCTACACCTACCGATTAGCGCACGCTACGGCCGACAGTAGCGTGCGCTACCTGCCGATCCTCCTCGAGTCTAGAACCTCCGAAACCTTTCTGCCCAACCCGATAGTGTGCGTTGGTCGGCCGAATAGCATGCGCTATTACTGCCGAGTTAGCGTGCGCAGCCTTCCTGTAGTAGCGTGCGCTACGCCGGTTCCTGCCGCGCCTACCTGGCCATTGCCCGGCCGCCGGCGGTGCTTGCACTGTCAGGCCGATTGCCAGCACTTCCGATAGTGCTGCCGCTTTGTCCGTCGTGACCCGACGACTCGATTTCTGAAAAAGCACGGAAGGAACACGACGAAATGCTCGCGGACAACACATCGATCCAAAATGAAATACCATGCAACAAATAATCACACGTGACCGTATAAACACAAAAATCGATCATCGAGAAAATAATACCCACACTCGGAAACCGAGAAATATCCGGAGAAATCCCAAAATAACCGGAACGAAAATCTCGGGTATTACCTTCTACCCCCCTAAAAACAAGTTTCGTCCCGAAACATAAAACAAATACATCGTAGTTCTAACTAACAAAATACTCTGCTCAGCATAAAAATATCAACTCGCGACCCCGTGATGCACATGTGTCTCCATAGGCTCAATAACCCACCGGACTCATACAACACAAAAACATCGATCATCATGCATCAAACATAAAAGCATTACATAATAAGTCAACACAAGGAAGACCATCCGCACTACAAACACAAAATATTATCACTGGGCATCACTGGGCCCTCCATAAGTATGAATGGAACTCCGGTTCCTTCCATCTTAGCAACGGTCTCGTAGTACTGGTCTCGATGCCCTTCGCGTCCACAACTATAACAAGTTACCGGCGGTTTCTTACAACGCGCACGCTCATGGCCCAGTACATTACAGTTGAAACATCTTGGGGTACTGCGTGAAATCAAAGATGCCGACCTGGGTCTTTTAGACCCTCTAGCTGACCGAGAAGGTCTCATACTCATCTGATATGAGGCTTGTGATTTTAAAATCCCAATTTCCTTACTTCCTGAGGCGTCATCAGAAATCCTCTGTTTCTTCGCTATAGATACTGACTTGGTAGACAATACAGCCATCTCAAATGCTAAGGCTCGGTCTTGATAATCCTTCAACGTAGTACACATAAAAGAAGCCATACACTGCCGAACATGAGGTTTCCTACGCATATCAAAATAATGAACCTTATCTGCCTCACTTCTCACTTGATCTCGAACATAACATAACTGCCGATTATAATCGACTATGGCCTGAGATATCGACACGTTTTGTGGTGTAGCCGAGAAGAACTCGACGATCCTTCGCTCTTTAACAGGTGGTGGACAATACTCGGCCTCCATGGCAGTCTTGAATTTAGCCCAAGTAGGTGCACGATCATTAGGCGCTACGGCCTCCCACCAGTCTGCAGCTTCCTTGTCGAGCAGGTATTGAGCAATAGGTACTCTTCTTTCTTCGGGACAAGCTACAGCATCAAATGTTATGTCCAACTGGAAGAGCCAGTTCTCCCAACCCAACGAATCCAAAGATCCTACAAAACGGGGCGGGTGCATTCTCATCACATCCCGTAACCATTTACTAGCTCCATTGTCCCCTTCTGGGGTCTCATCTCGGTATACGGTCCGATTCATATGCGCCAACTGATCAACCACCTGACGAAGGACGGTGGCGGCATCAACATCAACATTACCTCTTGCTGATTGCCCCTGATCGCGCGACTGGTTATCTCGACCATCTGTACGGAGCTGATAGGCACTCAACGACGAGCGAGTCGCCCGCTCACACTCCGGATTACAACCATTACCACGTCCTCGGCCTCGACCTCTCGGCATACTAAATGGACCATTGGTAAGAAAACAAAACAAACATCAAATAATCATCATAGGACAACAAACAGCAATATAATTAAATATTCACTCCGAGTCATTACGCGAATACACGAGCTAACACTGCAACCATAGAACTTAATTTCATAAATAATCCACACTAACACATAAATAGAAATGCATGACCTTTACCAAACAAACACTGTCAAAACCGTATACATATCTTTGGGGTCAACATTTGTAACATTCATTAAAAATAAAATTTTCCGAGGTATCCATTCGAATGATAATATTTTGAAATTCTTTGAGTTTGAGAAATTTTGCTGAAATGAGTTTTTTTTTTTAAAAATGTTTTTAATACCTCAGCCGTTTAATCAAAACCATGATTCCATTATCATAAAAGTTTCTTTTTGAAGTCATTTACAAACAACATTTCGAAGTATCAAATCTAATCGATAATTGATCTCGTCAAAATGGCCTACAGGGCAACCACGCCACACCATCACGAATAACAACGCACATGATAATCTGTGGCCATGCCATTAGCATCAACCCCCGGAGGTTTCGCCAAACCATCCCCGGGTGGAAAACCACTTGTGCTCGCACTAATCTTTACCACTGACCAATTATCACATCAGAATAATACAATTAAACCAACGATGTAGTCACAACATCGAGGTGTACAACCAAAATTCACTAACAAGAAAGGTAACGCTTAATAACACGTCGATAATATACAGGGAATCAAACGATCGACAAAGAGTACAGATACCACTGTAATAATCAAATTACTACCGTGATAGTCACAAGTTTATGGTCGTAATAACATGTAGTTTACGGCCGTAACATCTAGGAGCTTACGGCCCTAACACCCAAGAGCTTACGGCCGTAATGGTAAACATCTTACGGCAGTAATCTCTAGACGTAGGACAACAGAATTGTCCCAGCAGCCCCGAACGGCTCCGACGGTTAAGGATCGACTCTTAATAATATATCCCGGCATTTAAAAAGACTGCAAAATTCTCCGACAAGCATAACAATGTATCAACTTATCGCAACAACTTAGTCCCAACACACAACACATAACGTTTAAATTCCAAAAATCAAAGTCGTTTGCAAAATAAAAGTTCTCCAAAATCCTTTCGATCATATCCAAAAATGACGGTAACGGTTTGCAATGTCCGAAGTATTTTAAAACACATTTTTCAGGTACCGTATGAAGGTATCATTTGAAAATTCATGGCAAATTCGTCAAAGTTCAACCGATTTCAAAATTCATACAAAATCGTTGTTTAACCGCACCATCGAAATGTTTTCAAAAATCGATTTTTTTTTAAACATGCTCAAGCTCATAAAATCTTTTAGAGAACCGTTTTCAACTTACGCGCAACGAACACGAATAAAATTTTCCAAAAATAATCAAACTTAAAACCACATGCCCAAGCGGCAACAGGATCACCAAATTTAATCAAATACGATTCGTGACCACCAAGTTCAGACATACGTCAAAACCATCCATATGAGTTCCTCACGAATTCGTCGTCGATACAACCTCGGGATCACACTAAAGCTCACAGTTTTTTTCTCACAGCTCGGTGTCCAACCATCAATACACAAATGGCGTACCACGAATATCAAATATGGATTCCAATTCACAACACCATGCAAACGAAATTATGCACCACAAACATCGCACATAAATTAAATCACGAAACAGCGATACCTCGCATAAAAGAGGAGACTTATCTACACAGGATGCACAGAGGTGATGGTCGCCCACGATACTAATTTCGCCCGATAATACACATGACACGTTGTGACCACGCACAACTCAACTTATCACCCGACAACTCGAATGACATGATGTCATATTACTCAACAAACCGCGACTTGACTTGACCTAACAACCTAGGTTTTCCACAACCTAAGCTCCGATACCATAATTGTAACACCCCCAGACCATATGGGAACATTACATGCCGTAAACCCTCTCCGCGAGGACCTACCAGGCTAAACCACACAGAAAACACCAAAACCTGACCGACCGAAGACAATTACTACAATAATTATGGCCATTAAGGTCAATTACAACACAACCACACAGACCAATGAGGTCATACGACCAGTGCAAATGAGACAAAATACAACGCTTTATAATAAATACCCACGCAGGGGTAAAGATACACAACAGCGGAATTCTTACCATAATTTGGTCGACACGACATAACCCGACCAAACTCTCAATCCTTGATTAGTATCGTAGCTCGTCACTTCCTGTGCCAATCCTGCGACTGCTCCCTCGAACCAGCAAATACCTGGACGCAAAAAGCAGACATCCACCCCCCGATTACTCAGGGGTTAGTAAAACTCCATTGTTTTACTATTGTAAGTATAACAGCATATGAAATGTATCAATTCGAAGGCAATCACAAATCTGATAACACAATTAGTTGTCAAAATATTCCCGAGAGGTTTTATTAATTAGAAAACAAGTTATGAAGTTTTAAGAATTAAAACTCGGCATATTGGGAGTTTTTAGAACATAATTTCTTTTGGGACCTCGAGTCCCTATTTACAGAACCTTTTTCGAAAATCACCAAGGCCTCAGCCCGGTTCTTGTTTCAAAACACATTAGTAAAATATCATTACGTGTCCGTGATTTTAACATCAAAATATTATCCACACAATCACTGTTCGTACTCGTCAAGTAACGAACTTCGGAGGTCACGGCGGACCGTCCCCGGTTCTACATATTCACTATTCGTACACAGCATGTACCGAACTCCAGAGGTCCCACGGACCGTACTTGGAACACACACTCTGTTCGTACACCTCATGTACCAAACTCCAGAGGTCCCTTGGACCGTACCTGGACCACACACACTATTCGTACACCTCATGTACCGAATTCCAGAGGTCCCACGGACCGTACCTGGGCCATACACACACATTTCCCAAACACATACCAAACAACGCAACACATCACCACGAACAACACACCTTAAAAACAAACATGTTCGAACATCCAATCATAAACCGAAATTACATGTCCAAATGTGTAGTCAATCCAACATGATATTCATAATCATTATCATACCTCAAACCCAAGCAATCAAGCCCAACACGAATCACGCAACTAACATGGCCAACACAACTTCACAAGGTTAAACAAGCAACAATATCATTAATACCAACAAACATTCAAATAATCAAACCGCACGAATCATATCCAAGAAGATAAACCAAATCATCGTAAATATAATATATAAATTCATCCATAAAATACAGATCGTATAAATATATTACTTGCCTCAATTATTGATACCGAACACTCTAAAGAACACGGTTCAACCGGGAAACTCGGACCCAGAAGAAGATAATGAACGGAAGGGTTCCGACTCGAGTTCTTCACAAGGATTTCGTTCCTAACAATAAATCAATGATCGTACGAGGAATAATAACCACAAAATGCCCGAATCCCCCCTCTACGAACTCTAATCGGACACCTTCAAGGTGTCAAAAAGGAGTTCAACAAAACGACGAATCTTGGACAATCCAACCATGGAATAACAATGGAAATAATAGAATACATCCTAATAATCATCGATCCACCATGAATCTAAGTTATTATGGTTAAAATCAGACAAAACCAAGCAAAACCCCCAATTTCCCAAAATTAGGATTTCCAGGAAATCTAACCTTATTCGCTTGATCAAAGGATGTTATAGAAGGATTAATCAATGATATGAACTCCAGAACTTCATGGATTCATCGCCTAACAACATGGCTTCGACCTCTCCAAGCCTTCAGCCGTGGACAGAAAAGAAAGGAAATGAAAAACGAGTGAAAATATGACTGCTCACTCATATTTATACTGGCGCATCCCTAGCTTGCGCTACCGGCCAGTATCGGCCTAGAACCTTCGGCCGGGGCCCGCACGACCCGGTACTGCTGACCCAACCTGTTGATCGGAACCTGCCTGCCCGACCGCGATTGCGCAGGCTGCGCGGACACTAGCATGCGCTAGCCAGTCCGTCCAGAACTCTCTGACTAAACTGCTCTCCCAGGTAGCGTGTGTTGTCGGCCGACAGCGTGCGCTACACCTGCCGATTAGCGCGCGCTACGACCGACAGTAGCGTGCGCTACCTGCCGATCCTCCCCGAGTCCAGAACTTTCGAAACCTCTCTGCCCAGCCCGATAGCATGCGCTGGTCGGCCGAATAGCGTGCGCTATTCCTACCGAGTAGCGTGTGCAGCCTTCCTGCAGTAGCGTGCACTACGCCGGTTCCTGCCGTGCCTGCCCGGCCATTGCCTAGCATATCCGACAGTGCTTGCCACACCTATCCGGCCAGTGCCCAGCACTTCCGACAGTGCCTGCCGCACCAGTGCCCGGCCGCCGTGACCCAATGACCCGATTTTCTAAAACGCACGCAACGAACACGACGAAATGCTCGCGGACAACATCATCGATCCGAAATGAAATACCATGCAACAAATAATTACACGCGATCATATAAACACAAAAATCGATCATCGAGAAAATAATACCCACACTCGGCAACCGAGAAATATCTGGAGAAATCCCAAAATAACCAGAACGAAAATCTCGGGTATTACATCTCTTCAGGTAGGGGGGGCGGTTGAGGAGATTGATCCTTGACAAGGTGGGGTGTACTATTGGGAGAGGGGCTCCTCATAGGGGTAGGGTCTATATAAGGAGAAGTGGTTGTCGGATCTGTTGGGAAACCAATTCACCTACTTCCTCTAACTTTGCAAACCACTTATCATATGTCATACCCGTAACAGGCTCAGGATGTGTTGTGGGAGCAGCCAATGCTTTTTCCATATGAGTGGCTTCTTGTGGGTGAGCTACTGCGGGAGTAGATGCAGTGGGTGGAACTGCCTCAGTGACTGCTTAGTCGGCTGAGGTGATATACTGACAACTTTTGACTTTGAACGCTTCTTGATCATCTGGCTTTTCTTCTTTTACTCGAAAGCTAATAGAGAGTTGCTATCGGGAATTACCTTTTTCTTGCTAACAGACCGCTTCTTTTTGGTGATGTCACCAGCTTTGCCCTTGGAGGAGTAACCGCTAACGTCTCTTGGATAACTGACGTTGGCACTGAGAAATGATCGGGCCTGTTGGCAATTGGCATGGCTTTGTTATATAGGGTCAGTTTTCAGCGACCGGAAAACTCTCTAGCCAAAATCTTCTTAGTTGTAGGTGATTGCTGGATGCCATAGCTAGTCAAGATGTGATTCAGCATAAGGCCGAAGTACTTCCTTGTCGTTTCTGTCTTGACAGCCTCCTCCTTTAGGCACTTTGTTATCACTTGTGAGCAATTTACCTTATCTCCGCTCATGATGGGCACCATCATTCCGAACCTTAAGTTCGTGCACATTTCAAAAGCTCCAGATATGTTCTCCATGACCCGGCAACAGAACACGTGCAAATAGAAGTAGGGTAGAGTGAAACTCTTCTTGTAACATGAGGGATGGATGTTTGAAACCTTGAATTCCCGGTGAAAGGCTTCTAGTATATTTCAAGCGTACTGTCAGACCCGAAGGTTTCCAGTTCCTACAGTGTTAGGCCATCATATAGCTTTTTGTACATTTCTCAAGAGGTCCCTATTAATAGAGATCTCCTTCTCCTGCACGGTGCTCACGATTTTGGAAACTGGAGCACCTTTTTCTTCCGACGTATATTTAAACACCGCGTCCAAATAGAACTCTTCAACAACATGTTCATCGTAATTTTCTGGGTGAAGTCTATCCAGCCTGTACACCCCTTATTGTTTGACACGGGAAATCAGCAAATTTCTTCGTTCTCAGAAATTATATGCTCCTGAAGCACAATGCAAGCAAATATCCTCCCATCAATGATAATTTCCTTCTTTTTCAAGGACAAATACGAAGTCTATGAAGAAGTTATTTTTGCAGAGAGATGGATGAAAAAGTAAGAAGTAATAACAGGGAAAAAAAGTTCTAAGTATTTAGGTTGTATGTTGTATACTCTTTTAATTTGCAGAAAGCGTAAAGAGTCTCTTGATCAGCGTGCTGGCCCTTTTATAGTATGCAGAGAGGCTAGGTTATAGTGAACGGTCAGATTTAAGGGATGGAAATTATTTTTGAATAAATGGACACGATGAATTCAGATGTAACCGGAACGTCTAATCCATCACTTTTTGAACTTAATGCCTTGTCCCACATCTGACACATTACAGCCTCCACTATTGCATGTTCATGCAGTTTGAATTTTAAAATCATGGTTTTCGAGGCCTCAAAGTACATATTTCGTTTCAGTATAGAAAGTTAAATCATTTTAAATTCAGATGATGCACGTGGACTAAAACTTATTTTGAAAAGGTTAAGTGTATGGAATTAGATACCGTATTTATGCAGTATATGCGAAAGTACAGCGTTCCCCCTTAAAAGGAACATACATGATTCAATTCTTACAGCAATTGATGATTAATGTTATATTCTTGGGTCCTATTGTGTTCCCCTTAATTAATGCACACATCATCTGTAGAACGGTAATTGTTCCCTCTTCCTACAGTAAGGATATAACTTGCAGTTCTGAGTGTACAATTAATTAAAGTGGACACAATATTCATGGGTCTTACAGCGTTCCCCCTCAATCGATGAGTGAAACTAAAAACTTACCAAGAGTTTTAGTCGAGCTGTAGCATTCCCTATTCCTGAAAGAGCATACAGAACCTTATTGTGCTAAGAGGATATGAAAATATATCGGCTAACTGAATGTTTGTATGGACTCGATTCGTACATCTTTATTCTCCTGATTTATGATGAAACGATGTTTCATATCGATTTGATTGGTTCTTCATTGCAATACACGATTATGCGTGATTGCAATTGCACTCGTGCTATTACACATGATAGGAGTTTCTCTCGCCTCGATGCCATAGTCTTGTAGCTGTTGCTGCATACAACAGCTTCCAGTAGCATAATATTCTCACTTCGGTGTAGAAAGCGGATTTGCTAATTGCTTATCACTCAACCATGACACAATTCTAGGTCCGAGGAAGTGACAAGTCCCACTTGTACTCTTCCTATCCAACTTGCGGCCTCCGAGATCCGTGTCAATCTAGCTAGGTGTGTTGATAACCGGGTACCCGGATTTTCGGCTACCCGAATCTACAGTTACCCGGTTCTGCGGGTAGTGAAAATTTTGCCCGTGACCCGACCTGAGAAATTAGAGTATCCGGGTACTCGAATTTTTCAAGTCGGGTCATAGGGCACCCGACCCAAAATTTAGTACCACTAGTTTGACATTTTAGATAAATAATTTGTAAATTTCACAAGTACTAAATACATTTACATAATAAATTTATTTTAAAATTTATTAAATAAATTAATTTCACCATTACTAAATACATTGTTAGTATTTTCTGTATAATAAGTAAATTTCAAAACTAACTACATGTTTTATTTATATAATTCTTTTTTATTTCATAAGTATGCTTAACTCAATATTCAATTATATATATGAGAGAATATATTATTTCTTACTTAATGATTTTATCTGCTTGTAAATCTCCAAATTAGTGAGAATAAATATCATTACTAAAAATATATTAATATGAACTCTCATATTGAATATAATTCATATTATTTGAAAGATAAAGTATCACACGCTTACAAATTAAATAGTTAAATTTATTTAAAAAGAACTACTAAAAAGTTAATTGGATTTTTGGGTACCCGAATTATACAACAACTCGGCCCGATTATATGACTTTTTTCCAAGTCGGGTACCCAACCCGAAAAGAATTTAAAAAAATTAAAAATGAATTTTTAGTTCCGGTAGTTCGGCGCGAGTATTTTTGAACACCCCTAACTGTAGCCTACCAAATCGAATCCTCATACCTTTGGATACCACATTCCTACGTTGATTATTCGTTTGACGTACTTATTGATTCGTTTGGCTATGGTGAAGTGTGGCTCCTTAATATTGTAACAACCCGACCTTCTATTTTAATAACTGAATTTCTATTGGGCAAACTTGATTAATTTTACGTGAATTTGGAATTGTACGATTTTAGATAGCGGTTATAAATTTATAACACTTATAGGACCAATAGATACAATAAATTATATCAAAATATTTTAAGTTGGATCATGTATTTTATTTTTATTTTAAATAACCGATTCGATCATTGAAACTGCATGGATTTTCATCCATCATTTCATGTTAAAATAGTCTCCTCAATTAAATGATTAAGCATAAATGACTTAACTAATTAAACAATAATTAAACAAATTGTCTTTAAGGATAATTAATTACAATTGAAGGGGCAAACATAAATTCCTATATTTGCCTTTGCTAATTCTGAAAATAAAAATGATAATAAACTCCTCAATAGTTTTATAATTTATCTCCTAATAAATCGTCTAGCACACAAATTCTACCCTAACCATACCTATAAAATGAAATTTAGAAACTCGCTTCTTTACAAACGATCAAACTTTGCACACATTCTCTCTGTGCTAATACACCACAAAACAGAAATGGATATAACCATCATCATCAACTTTCGGGACTCATGAGTAGAGAGGAGAATAAGGGAGGCCAGCCTTGTCGTGCAACACCGATCGATTTCCATTCAAACTTCCCGATGGGAAAGCAATTTCATTCGACACAACAGCTAATCTAAATCTCAGTTGTGTCCTCTTTCAATGATGTTCATGTACTGTATTTTATAACTAGTGCTTGATGCACTGTAACACAATCATAAGTTCAAAACTCGAACTATACACAATTGAGACTAAATCTCACTGTACAACCAAAACCAGATTTGTCGCTACCCTATTTTAAATCACCTATATCTCCATTTGTCGCCCGATGTCGCCTAACTCCAGTCATGCCGTCGAACCAGGTTCATCAACTAAAACACCAATTGTGATCGGTGTTCAAATTTCCAGAAACCCATCTCAGCCCTCAAACCCACTTCAGCTCGAACCCAAAACTCGAATCTATTTTTTCACCTAGAACAGAACCAATCCACCATACTTGAAACCACTAAGACCAAAAATCTCAAAACTTCTACTTTTCCATTTCATTCCAACACGACTCCATTTCATAACGAACAATCCCATATGATCAGGACTTCGACGTCCTGGGTGTCAGTAACCTCCAGCACAGACATCTCATCATCCTTCCAATCTTACCAGTTGTACAGATGTCGTAGGGCGACCCTTTAGCTCTTCCATGTTTTGAAGTGTACGGTTGCTTCATTGATTTGGATAGTGTTGTTACCCAAAATATTATCCGGAGATGATATGCTGGAATGGACGAATAACAAACAAAATACGAGAGCACGTCCGTGGGGAAGTAAATAACACAATATTTGCCGGGTTTGTTAGTCCTGGGCTTGAATGCTCTCGCGAGATATTATTAATATGAATACTTGTGAGTACAAATATTAATGTTAGAGTACAATTACAATGAATATAAAGACCCCAGTTATCTAGCTCTTGAGTGCTGTTGTTTCCCGGAAGAACCAGAGTTAAAGCTCTGTGAGTTCTTGTTACAAAGATGAGGTGTTCTCTATATTGTTTGTTGTGTGTAATCGTATTTATGCTGTAACGTCCTTTTTGCCAATGCTGGAGGCCTCCTATTTATAGGAGAAGAGGTTGCTCGGATGTCCCTATCCCACACGGGCGATCGCCGTTCCTGCATTAAATAAGGCGGGCGATCGTCCCAGCACGTGGGACTGTTTCTCTAAAGTCTGCAGCTGCAGCTGGCAGCCGGATGCGCGAACAAATGAGGAGGCGACATGTGCCTCACGTCGCTGTCTTGGGAGGTCCCATCTAGGACCTTTCGGCGGGTCTGTCGGTAGGTGAGGCCGTCCTTGTCACTCACAGCTGCTGATGGGCTGGAGTACAACCTGTTCTTGCGGCGCCTGGAGGTCCCACCTAGGACCTTTCGGTGGGTCTGTCGGTAGGTGAGGTCGTCTTTGTCACTGACAGCTACTGATGAGCTGGAGTAAAGCCTGTTCTTGCGGCGCCTTTTGCAGATCTGCACGTGGGCCTTCATCCCGAGATTCGGTCTTCGCAGACTTTGACGGATGTTGGATTTACACGCGGCATGAGACTGTCGTCCCCGGTCGGATACTAGAGGAGATCGCCTGGTGCCAATAGACGATCGCCTTGGACGTCGACCGCTAGGCACTTGACCAGCATCTGTCTTCTTCGGTTGGCATCCGACCACTATGCCGATCGCCTTCGAGGCGTATAAATCGCCGCACAACAAATTGCCCCCCAGCTCGCTCCGATGTGGAAGACGTGGGGTGAGGTGGCTTTGCTGTCGATCGATTGTTTTATACGAGCGACTCATCTACTTATGAAGCAGACGATCGTATCCCGAACGAACTGATTTCGAATTTGGACGACCTCCCCTGACGCTGAAAAGAGCGGAAGTGGAAGCGGGCTTTGAAACGTCACTGGGGCACGTGTTGCGCTCCCGTTAGGGGAGTCCGATGGTTTTGTCAGACTTGTCGTTTTGCGTGCCCTCGAAATGACGCACACGCAGATTTCGAGGGCGACATTAAATGCGACTTATCCGACGGTTGCACTTCATCCCTCGAGATTCCGCTTATTTGCCCAGAAGTCCCTGCTCTCGCCTATAAAAGGTGCTAGGGCTTCTGGGGTTATATCTTTATGCGTTTTTGCCTGAGAGGAAGACATAACTGAATCTTCTTGAAGCTTTGTTTGCCGATCGACGTTCGACTCAGTCTCTAGGTAAGAACAAAAACTTTTCTCCCCCCTTTCTCTTTGAATATGTCTGGAGGAGGATCCACCATGTATGAGGCGGGTAGCACTTTCGCCGCCGCGACTTCGACTGCCCGGGACGAAACCTCTGCATATTTTCACGTGGAGATGGCCGTTGAGGCTATTCGCGGTGGGATTGAACCCGCTGAGGTTGAAGAACTCTTCAACGAGGCTGACGCGACGAATTCGTCGTCGGCGGAGCAGAAGCGCTCGCTGGCCGACGAGGAGGAGGCAATAAGAGTATACTGGGAGCAGAATAGTGTGTTCGGCCAAGCCTTTCTGGAATTTGCCGAGCTTATGGAGAGACTTGCCGGACCACGCCCTAAGTTCGATTTTCGCACATATTCGGTCGCCCACCCCCATGAACCCATAAAGCGGACATCGTTTCGGGCCGCGGACCACTCCCCGTGGACCTTTGGCCAGATTAACAGTTCGACGACTAAGAAGGATTTGAGTCGTTGGAGGGCAGAGTTCTATGTCCCCTCCGACATTTCACTGTATGTGCTTGCCGAGAATGGGCGCGCCGACCAATCTCCCGAGGGTATGGTCGCCCTTAACGTGTTGATCATAGGGGACGGATTGCGGTTCACATTGCCGTTCGCCGTGTCGTATGTGTTGATCGCTTGGAATGTTGCGCCACTCCAACTGACGCCGAACGCCTGGTTGCAGATCGTTAGCACTTTGACTCTATTTGGCGGTCACCGGCTGTTCTGCCTTCCTTCTGCGCTGGAGATGAACTATCTCTTTAAGCTCACGGCGCAGAAGGGTTCTGTCGGCGGCTACCACCTCCAGGGTCGCTTGGGCCAGGTGGTCCTTGGGGTGCCGAACAAGGTCCGGGGCAACCTAACAAAGTGGTGCTGGGTCGGCAGAGCGTGGAAATCGGCCGCGAGCAACAAACCCGAGGATGAGTTGGATAACCCCACCGGCTTCCGGGAGAGGAATACGAGTAAGGGTTTTAACTCTCCCTTCATTCGGATACACCTTGAACTGATCTAATTTGGTTTTCTTTTTGCAGGATCCCTTGTTCCAGCAGCCGGCGACCTACCATTTGATTTTTCGATCGTCTGGGAGCGAATCCGTAGTCTTCCGGACAGTTATATCGATGCTTGCGTGATCAACAACGAAGCTCATTGGTTGGGCACTCGGTTGTTTCGCTTTACCCGCCACTTAAGGGTCCCAGGTACAAATGTTTACGATCTCCTTTTTGCTTGACGATCGCCTTTGGTTGAAGAAGACGTCTAACCTGGTTGATTGTCTTCTTTGACAGAGATCTACTTCCCCCGCTACTCCGAGCCGCCGAGAGAAATCGCCATGTCGAACCCTGGTATCATGAATCGTCTCTGCCAAGGGAAGAAGGCGGGTCGTGCCCCTGCGGCGATGACCCATCCTATCCCAGAGGCGAGACCTCTCATGGGGCCGAACGTCATTGATCCGGAGACTCAGGAGGAGGAGCAGCTCCAGCGCAACTGCAAGACGCGGAGGCTGGAGGAGGCCTTGCCATCTGTTGCTGCTGAGGCGCACGCAGTGGGGCCACCGGTCGCCGCGCCTCTAATTTCTGCAGTTCCAATGGCGGAGGGGCCTACGCCCTCATCGACCTTCCTACAGGCCATGGCGACCGCTGATGCCCAGACCCCGCGGGGCAAGCCTTTCTTCAGCCGCGACCCCGAGAAGGTCGAAAGGTAAGTTTGGTTGATCTGCTGAGTTACGTCACTTGTGTAGGGGACATACTAACTCCTTTGTTCTTGGTGCAGGGTCCGTCGTGCTGACCCGAAATGCTCGCCGATGGTGTTGTACTTCCTCGCGAGCAGATCTCCCTGCGACCCTAGCGACGTCCTTCACTACGTCTCTCGGGCTATCGCCGCCCTGCCGAAGGCTTGGACGACTGATCTGGATGCGATCGAGTGCCGGTGGTCCGGAGACGCAATGCAGGCGACTCTTGCTCTGACCCTCCAAGCGGCGATGATGGCCGCTCAAGCCGTGAAGGATTATGAGGGGCGGCCCTCTACAGCCCGTCTCCATTCGGACCTCGAGGCTGCTCGGAATTGGAACGCCGAGTTTGCCGACAGGATCGCGGAAATGGAGAA
Organism: Orobanche coerulescens; assembly: GCA_033398695.1. Taxonomy (NCBI): domain Eukaryota; kingdom Viridiplantae; phylum Streptophyta; class Magnoliopsida; order Lamiales; family Orobanchaceae; genus Orobanche; species Orobanche coerulescens. The sequence continues at coordinate 188,073,934 of CM065801.1, forward strand.
GGAGTGCGTGGATACGGCCAAGTGGGCGAAGCAGGATCTCGACCGGGCCCGGGCGGCGACCGACCGGATGTGTGATCAAATGATGGAAGGCCGTCGGTTGCACGCGGCCTCGCAGGAGGAGGAGACTGAGCTGAAGGTGGTGGTGGACCGGTTAAATGGAGCGCTGGAGTCGTCGATGGGAGAGCTGTCCGTTAAGGTTGCCGAGCTCCAGGGTGCGGATCAAACAATCGCAGGGCTGAAGGAGAAGTTGGAGGCGACCGAGGCCGATCCCTTCCTCAACATGGAGTATGTCAGCGAATTTGCCTATTACATGGCTTACGCTGACGCCATCCGTGCTGCCAAGAAGGGAGGGCTCGAGGTCGGCCCTATGGTTGATAACTTCAAAGCCTATGTGCTTGAGCATCCTAGGCAGCCGGCCTTCTTTGTCCCGATCCTTTACCTCTCCGACCTCGGAATTGACCTGAGCTGGTATCCGTCGCTGGGAAACCTCGTTCACCCGGATGCCGGTGAGGAAGCGCACGTCAACCCAGCAGCCGGTGGCGAAGGTCGGACCGATCCAGCGGCCGGTGGCGAAGGCCACGCGGGGGCAGCCTGAGTTTGTCTGCTTTCATTTTGTTTTCACTTGTAATTTTTCAGTTTCGTTGTGTTTTGCCTTCGGGCACTTTCGCCTTCGGGCGCTTGTACAAGTATTCCGAATGAAATGAAATGAATAATTGCATCTGATTCCTTGCTTGTACGATCGTCTGTCTGAATCTTTCGCATTTGACTTCACACAAGTGTTTGAGGAGCGGTCATTGTATGTATAGCTCCGATTGTATTGGTATACTTAAATTCTTACTTGTAAATTTCTGAACAAAACCGATCATCATATGTGTATTTGAACAAAGCCGAACGTATGTTGTTTCGTCCTACTGAATGTATGTATGGCTCCGCTCTGACCCTTCTTTTTGTTTACTTGGTTAAAGTAAGGGAACAAAAATAATTCGTTTAGTGAGCTATCCTTAGTTTGGTTCTTGCCATCTTCGATTTTGTTGATTCTTCGAGGGAGGCCGAACTTCCCGGCCTGGAAAGACTTCGCACAGTCGTGGGGTTTGATGGAACCGACCTCCACGACTATGTCTTGTGCGCGAGCGACATTCCGTCTGATGGTTAACTTCTCGCGACTCACTTAATTGTGAGGGTCCTCCGTAGGCTACGTTTTGCCTCGCAATGTAGCGAGCGGGCGGACGGTCTCTGCCTGGAGCAGTCCTGGCACGGGGCGCCGTCAGATAAATTGACTTCTCTATCGTGGCTTGTTAGCACTTTTCTGCCTAAGAGGGCATACGTTGTGACGGGGGGAGGGACGCATCGCATTGTCCAGGTCCACCATGTTAAATGATGGGTCTGAGGGCGGGCGAGCGTGTCCACTGATATGTTTTGGAGGGTCCTTCGACTACGCCCGCCTCGTATTTAAACGAAAGGGCGGGCGATCTCTGCCCAAAGGAACCTTGCATGGACGGGCTATCGGTTCCATCGACCTCCAAAACCATGGCTGCACTTTTCTACCTCGGATTGCCATTTTAGATGACGATCCTCGACGGTATACGTTGTGCTAGGGGGGCGATCGCTTGCCTAGGTCTATCATGTTAGATGACGAACTCTTAGAGGGAGAGCGAGTCGTCCTCTTTTTTATTTGTTTGTTTTGCCGAGGCGAATCATTTAGAGGGGATCGGAAAATCTAATTAATCTCTTTGTACATTGGATAACTGAATACATAGTTTTTATTGATAGTATTTCTTCAAATGAATGGCATTCCAGGGATATTGGTCCGGAGTGCCGTCTGGAGCTTGTAGGCTCCTTTGGTCAGCCATTTGGATATCCTGAAGGGCCCCTCCCAATTCGGTCCAAATACTCCCGTGTGAGCCTGGACCTTTTTGAGGACTAGGTCGTCCACTTGGAATCGCCTTTCCTTGATCTTCAAATTGAATAATTTTTTGGATTTCCTTTTGTGGATTGTGTTCTTCATTTCCGAGGTCAGTCGTTGTTCCTCGAGCATATCTAAGTCGATCCGCCGAGCTACATCATTGTCCGTCGTCATTTGTTGTGCAGTTCGGTGACTCAGAACGGTGATCTCTGAAGGTATCACTGCTTCTGTTCCGAAGGCGAGGGTGAATGGGGTTTCACCGGTTGAATTTCGGGTCGTCGGTAGGACCACAAAACATTCGGGAGCTCGCTCGCCCATCATCCTTGTTTGGATTCGAGTCTTGCTTTGATCGTGTGTTTGAGAATCTTGTTTACACCCTCTACCTGCCCATTAGTTTGAGGGTGGTAAGGGGCCGAGAACAGCTTTTTAATTTCCCATTTCTCGCAGAATTGCATAACTTCCAAACCATCGAACTGCTTTCCGTTGTCGGAGATGATAGCCTGAGGTAGACCGAATCGGCATATGATTTTCTTCCAAATTAACTTGATCACTTGTTCTTGGCCGATCTTGTTGAGTGGCTCGGCCTCTGCCCATTTCGTGAAATAATCGACCCCCACGATGGCGAATTTACATCCCCCTAGCGCCGTCGGCAAAGGACCGATGAGGTCGATGCCCCATTGGGCGAACGGCCACGGACTGTACATAGAAGTGAGCTGCTCGGGGGAGAGCTTGATGTTCGGGCCTATTACTTGACACATCTGACAAGATCGGGCATAGGCAATCGCGTCTTTTTGTAAGGTAGGCCAGAAAAAGCCTCGCCTGGTCGTCTTGTGGATGAGAGCTCGCCCTCCAGTGTGATTTCCACATATCCCGTCATGGATTTCGGCTATGACAAGTTGGCCTTCCTCCGGCGTAATACATTTGAGGAGAGGAAGGCTGAAAGCTCGCTTGTAAAGCCGATTGTCCAATAGGGTGTATCTAGTTGCTCGGAGCTGAAGTTGGCGAGCTTTGATCTGATCTGTGGGGACCGTTCCGTCCTTCAAGTACTTAACGAACGGAATCATCCAGTTCTCTTTGGCGATGGCAACTGTGGTGACGAGGCTTCTGTCGATCACCAATTTTGCTGACTTCGTGATTTGGATGTTAGAGAAGTCTGCCGCCCCATCTGACGATGTGAGTTTGGATAGGGCATCGGCCTGGGAGTTGTGCTCTCTCGGGACTTGTTCGATCAGCACTTCTTCAAACTTTGTGCACATTTCGGCGACCAATTATTGATATTTGATCATCTATTCGCTGCACGCCTCATATTCCCCCTTGACTTGGTTTACGATCAAGAGGGAGTCCATGAAGATGTGGAGGCGGCGAACGTCCATGGCGAGTGCTAGATCGAGCCCACGTACCAAGGCTTCGTAATTGGCTTCATTGTTGGTCGCGCGGAACCCAAAACGCACGGCATTTGTAAAACTTTGTCCGTCGGGGCTGATGAGGACAATCCCTACCCCTGCTCGCGAGCTGGTCGCCGAGCCATCTACGTACAATTTCCAGGCAGGACGACCGACCTGGGTCGGACTGGGCGGGAACGTTAATTCCACCACGAAATCCGCCATAGCTTGGCCTTTGATCGCCGTGCGAGGAGCATACGTGACACCGTATTGGGCGATCTCCAGTGACCACTTGAGGAGTCGCCCATTGGTGTCTGGCCGGTGCAGAACTTGCCTTAGAGGGAGAGTCGTCAGAACCTCCACTTGATGTTCGAAGAAGTAGACCCTCAACTTGCGAACACTCATGACTAATGCGCAGGTGAGCTTTTCCAGAGGCGTGTAACGCGTTTCCGCGTCATGAAGCGCTTGACTGACGAAGTAGATCGGCAAGTGGGCTTGCCCCTCTGCTCGCACTAATACAGCGCTCAGCGCGACCTCCGAGGCTACCTGGTAGAGGAATAGCTTTTCGCCGGGGATTGGTTTCGCCAAATTTGGGGATTAGACAGATACTCCTTGATTTTGGCGAACGCCATTTGACTTTCCTTCATCCATGCAAATTTCTTATTGTTTATGGTGGCAAAGAATGGCTTGCTTTTGTCTCCGATCCGAGAAATGAAACGGTTAAGGGCTGCTAGACAACCCGTGAGGCGTTGCACCTACTTGACATTCCGTGGCTCCTGCATGTCGAGGATCGCCTTGATCTTGGTAGGGTTCGCTTCGATCCCCCTTTGGCTCACGATGTGCCCCAGGAACTTTCCGGAGCTTACCCCGAAGTTGCATTACTTGGGGTTCAGTTTCATGTTGAATTTATCGAGGATGGCGAACATCTCGGCAAGGTCTTTGAGGTGATCTTCCTTTTTGAGGCTCTTGACCACAATGTCATCAATATAAACCACCATGGTTTTTTCGATTCAGACCGAACGGCATTCGGACCCACAAGTACACGTCTTTTTCCGTGTGGAATGATGTGTGTTTTACGTCTTTCTCCGCCATTGGGATCTGATGGTACCCGGAGAAGGCGTCCATAAACAACATCATTTCGCAACCTGCCGTGCTATCGACCAAGTGGTCAATATGAGGCATTAGAAAGTGGTCTTTCGGAAATGCCGCGTTGAGGTCGGTGAAATCGATGCATAACCTCCAGGAGTTTCTCGCCTTTTTGACGAGCACCGCGTTGGCTACCCACTGTGGCTCGTCGGTAGCTACTCCGATCAGTTTGTTGTCGAGTAGCTTTTTGACTTCTGCGTCAACCACAACATACTTCTCGGGACCAAATTTCCTACGTTTCTGGTGAACAGGCTTCCTTGCCGGGTCGATCTTTAGATAGTAGCAAGTGTGTTCAGGACTTATGCCGACCATATCTTGATGCGACCAGGCAAAGATTCTGATGTTCTTACGTAGTAAACTGATCAGATCGTCTTTTAACTCGGGTCCGACGCTTGAGCCGATCTGCACTTCCCGCTCCGGGCGAGCCGGATCGATTATTATACTTTCCAACTCTTCAATGGGGACGGTCGCTTCTCGTTTGGAACGATCGCCGGACTCAATCCTTGGATCAATGTCGAGGCTTGGCTCGAAACCGATCCTTGGCCCGATGTCGTCCGACAATTGATGCGAGATTCCGTCCTCTGAGTCGGGCTGGTATGAGGTGCTTGGCTTGTCGATCTCCATTGGTTGAATGTCGATCGCCTCAATGTTATAAATAGTATGGCAAGCATTTAAAGGGGAAGTTACGACACAGGAGTAATTCAAACATTTCTTTGCCATTAGCTGGTCTCCTTTTACAGTACCGACTGTCCCATCGGTAGTGGGGAACTTGATACAGTAAAAGAAAGAAGAGGCGACTGCCTCAAAGGTTTCTAGAAAGGGGCGACCTAGGAACCCATTATAGATGATGGGCCTATCTATGATTACAAAATTGAGGTTCCTAGTGATCTTAACCATGGCATCGTAACAGCATACTAGCTCGACAGAGAGATTGATCCTTCTAGTGGCTTGGACCGGTTGTCGCCGAACCCTTGAAGCACGGTATCAAATGGCTTGATGAACTTGGTCAGGTTTCCGAGCTGGTCCAGAGCAGATTTGAATATGTTGTTGCAAAAGCTCCCATTGTCAACCAGCACGCGGTCGACCATTTTCCCAAGGATACATGCAGAGATCACCAATGCATCCTATTTGGGGCACTACACTCCTTCCCTATCCTTGTTGGAGCAGGATATGAGCGCGTCTCTGTAGATGGTTGGCTCTGGGGGCACCACGACATGGACTCCGGTGAACGCCCTCAGCTCGGCCTTCCGCTTTCTATTTGATATGGTGGAAACTGGGGAAAGACCTATGAGGTTTCCACCTCCCGACTGAAGCATATTGATATGGCTGCCGGGGTTGATTGGAGGGATCGACTCATCTGAGTACTACAGATCGTTTTGCTCAATCCTGGCGACTGGATTGGGAGGGTGACGGTCGTCGTTCTATCGATGATCGCGCCCCGCGATCCTTTCTGCCTGGGGTTCTGGCTTGGTCACCAAATTGTCCAGCTTGCCTTCCTCGAACAACCTCCAGAGTTGTCTGAGGAGGTCGCGGCATTGGCTGGTGTTGTGACCAGGACTTTTGTGGTAGGAACAAAATTTACTGCGGTCCAGATGACTATTGTCCTTCATCGACTTCGGCTTGCTAAGCCATTCGCGCCCCTTGATGGCGTTGAAGATATGGGCCGGAGACAGATTAAGGATACAAACGAGGTGAACTTCCACATCCTTGAAGGCCTTGAACTCACCAGGCGGTTTGGCGACCGCCTTTCTGGGCTTGGCGACCTCCTTCTTCGGAACGGGAGATGGCCCCTTCCCTTCTCCGATGGATCCCTCGCCTAAGCGAAGGGTGAGCATCCTCTGCCTGGCCAGAAAGTCGGCGGCCTTGACGTGGAAGATCACGTAGGTCGGGGGGTGTCCTTCATGAGGTTCCTGAACATGGGTGAATGGCCATAGAATCCCCCCAGGACCGAGTAGAGGGCGAGCTCATCGCTAATGGGCTCACCGGTGAGGACTATTTCATCCACCCAGTCGATGTAATCTTCGTCGGGCTCGTCCTTTCTCTGCCTGATCTTCATCATGCGGTGGGGACCTTCTGGACGAGCGACCTTGGCAGCGAAATACGATGGGAATTCGTTCGCCATCTTCTCAAAACAGCTGATTGAGCGCGATGGCAATGAGATGTACCACCTATGGTCAAGATCGCCCAATGTTAATGGGAACATTTGGCACTTTGTCGCGTCCGATGCCTCACATATGGTCATGTAGATCCAGAACTTGCTCAAGTCGGTCTCAGGATCCGATCTCCCCTCATATAGAGGTGTTTGAGGAGGAGCGATCTTCGGTTGCATGGGGTCAAGCTCGATTTGGACCGGGAGTGGCTCACTTGGTCTGGCGTTCGATCACTTGGCGCCTGACCCAGTTTCAATGAGCGCCTTCATTTTGTCGAGCTGGCGCTGCATTGCGGCCATCGCCGTAGCCTGACTGCTCGCGGTCTGGCTCTCGAAGCGGTAGCCTAGGCGATCATGTACTGATCTCCTGGCCCTGTGGTAGGCGACGAGGTCTCTGCCGCCGAGCTCAATTCTTGGGCGATTGGGAGCCAGATGGCCGGCCTGTCTTCTGGGAGTTGGGTACGCCGAACTCCTGGTGACGGATTTGGACTCCGACATCTCACGGATGGGGCCTGAATGCCCGGGTCACCATGAGGGATCACTCCCTAGGCGGCTGAAGACGGAATTGTCCCGTCTTACGAGCGCCTTTTCCTGCGGCTCAGGGCTTTCTGACGATTTCTCGACATATAGTCCCTTGAGCTTTCGTTTGCCCACACGGCGGATGGCTGATGGAGTAATGGTGGGCGTTTCGCATGCTCTCCGTCGCTCCCTTAGGATGTCCATGGCCTCCTCGATCTGTTCCGCGGTTTGGAATTGATCGAGTGAGAGGTTGGGCCGTCCCTCAGGGGCGGGAGTGAGAGTCTAGCGTCGCCGCGGTCGTCTTCTGCCGCAGGTTGGGACTCGGTCTGGTCTGAAATAAGGTGTGGCTGACGTCATTATTCTGAATGTTTTTCTTTGAATAACAGTGAGTGTTTCTTCAAGTATATGCCCCGGAGAACAGTGAGTATTCTTCGAAATGGTCAGAATGAAAACGGAGGTTCCACCCCTCCTTCTAGCGCCAATTGTTGTTACCCAAAATATTATCTGGAGATGATATGCTGGAATGGACGAGAAACAAACAAAATGCGAGAGCACGTCCGTGGGGAAGTAAATAACACAAGATTTGTCGGGGTTGTTAGTCCCGGGCATGAATGCTCACGCGAGATATTATTAATATGAATACTTGTGACTACAAATATTAATGTTAGAGTACAATTACAATGAATGTAAAGACACCAGTTATCTAGCTCTTGAGTGCTGTTGTTTTCTGGAAGAACCAGAGTTAAAGATCTGTGAGTTCTTGTTACAAAGATGAGGTGTTCTCTGTATTGTTTTCTGTGTGTAATCGTGTTTACGCTGTAACGTCCTTTTGGCCAATGCTGGAGGCCTCCTATTTATAGGAGAAGAGGTTGCTGGGATGTCCCTGTCCCACACGGGCGATCGCCGTTCTAGCATTAAATAAGGCGGGCGATCGTCCAAGCACGTGGGACTGTTTCCCTAAAGTCTGCAGCTGCAGCTGGCAGCCGGATGCGAAACCAATGAGGAGGCCACGTATGCCTCACGTCGCTGTCTTGGGAGGTCCCACCTAGGACCTTTCGGCGGGTCTGTCGGTAGGTGAGGCCATCCTTGTCATTGACAGCTGCTGATGGTCTGTAGTACAGCTTGTTCTTGCGGCGCCTGGAGGTCCCACCTAGGACCTTTCGGTAGGTCTGTCGGTAGGTGAGGCCGTCCTTGTCACTGACAGCCGCTGATGGGCTGGATTAAAGCCTGTTCTTGCGGCGCCTTTTGCGGATCTACACGTGGGCCTTCATCCCAAGATTCGGTCTTCGCAGACTTTGACGGATGTTGGGCTTACACGCGGCATGGGACGGTCGTCCCCGATCGGATACTAGAGGCGATCGCCAGTTGCCAATAGACGATCGCCTTGGACGTCGACCGCTAGGCACTTGACCAACATCTGTCTTCTTCGGTTGGCATCCGACCATTATGCCGATCGCCTTCGAGGCATATAAATCGCCACACAACATATAGGATGGTTTGATTTATGATGGCTGAGGGAGAGGGACTCTGAACATTAGAGGTTTCTAATGCCTGGTTGGTATCCTCTTCAGGTAGGGGAGCCGGTTGAGGAGATTAATCCCTGTCAGGGTGTGGTTCCCTATTAGGAAAGGGGCTTCTCCACAGGGGTAGGGGCCCTATGAGGAGAAGTGGCTATCGGCTCCGTAGGGGCAACCAAGTCACCTACTTCCTCCAACTTTGCAAGCTACTTGTCATCTGTCATAGCAGTAACAGGCTCAGGATCTGCTGTGGGAGAAGCTAGTGCTTCTTCCGTATGAGTGGCTTCTTGTGGGTGAGCTACTGCAAGAGTAGATGCAGTAGGCGGAACTGATGTTATAGTGATAACTTCCTACTTTGAATGCTTCTTGATCTTCTGCCTTTTTTTTCTTTTTCGGGAAAGCTAATGGAGAGCTGATCTCGAGAATTGCCCTTTTATTGCTAACAGACCGCTTCTTTTAGTCTATGTCACCAGCTCTGCCCTTGAAAGAGTGACCGCTAACGTATCTTGGATTACTCGACATTGGCATTGATAAATGATCGGGCCTGTTGGCAATTGGCATGGCTTTGTTATACAGGGTAGGTTTTCAGCCACCCAAAAGCTTCCCAGCCAAAATTCTCTTGGCGGTAGGTGATTGCTGCCACAACTAGTCAAAATGTGATTCAGCATCAGGCCGAAGGACTTCCTTGTCGTTTATGTCTTGGCAGCCTCCTCTTGTAGGCACTTCGTTATCACCTGTGACTAATTTACTTTCTCTCCGAACATGATGACCACTATCATTTTGAACCTTAAGTTCGTGCATATTTAAAAGGCTCCGGATCTATTCTCCACGGCTTGGAAACGGAACTCATGCAAATAGAAGTAGGGGAGAGTGAAACTTTTCTTATAGCATGAGGGATGGATGTTTGAAACCTTGAGTTCCCGTTGAAAAGATTCTAGTATCCTTCAAGCATACTGGCAAACCCGAAGGTTTCCAGTTCCTCCTGTGTTAGGCCGTCATATGGCATAATTATATAATAAAAAAGAAATCATATATATAAAATTTGTAGTTAGTTTGAAATTTACTTATTATACAGAAGATATTTACAATGCATTTAGTACTTGTGAAATTAATTTATTTAATAAATTTTAAAATAAATTTATTATGTGAAATGTATTTAGTACTTTTGAATTTACAAATTATTTATATGAAATGTCAAACTAGTGGTACTAAATTTTGGGTCGGGTAGCCTATGACCCGACCCAAAAAAGTCAGGTACCCAAAGAACCGTGTACCCGACTTTTTCAGATCGGTTCACAGGTAGAATTTTCAACTACCCGCAGAACCGGGTAACCGTAGATTTGGGTAACCGAAAATCCAGGTACCAGATATAAACACCCGTAGATAGAGTGACTCGGATCACAGAGGCTGCAAGTTGGATAGGAAGAGTACAAATGGGACTTGTCACTTCCTTGGACCTAGACTTGTGTCATGGTTCAGTAAGAAGCAATTATCCGACTCGCTTTCTACAGCTAAGTCAGAATATTATGCTGCTGTATGCGGATCCTATGAATACAGCAACAGCTACAGGACTACCGCATAGAGGTGAGAGAAACTCCTATCATGTGCAATAGTACGAGTGCAATTGCAATCACGCACAATCCTGCATTGCACTCAAGGACCAAGCACATCGATATGAAACATTATTTCGTCATAAATCATTTGGAGAATAAAGATGTCTCAAATCGAGTCTATACAGACACTTAGTTAGATGACATCTTTACAAAGCTTCTTAGCACAATAAGGTTTTGTATGCTCTGCCAGGAATTAGAAATGCTACAGCTCGACTAAAACTCCCTGTAAGTTTTTAGTTTCACTCATCAATTGAGGGGGAAGTTCGTAAGACCCATGAATATTGTGTCCACTTTACTTAATCGTACAATTAGGGCTATGTTACATCCTTACTATAGGAAGAAGAAGGAACGATTAAGGGGGAAAGCTGTACTTTCACGGATACATCACGAATACTGTATCCAATTCCATACACTTAACCTTCTACAAACTTCTTATCTAACAGTACGAATTTCCATATGACGGCCAAACACTGGAGGAACTGGAAAACTTCGGGTCTGACAAAATGCTTGAAGCATACTAGAAGATTTTCACTTGGAACTCAAGGTTTCAAACATCCATCCCTCATGCTATAAAAAAAGTTCCACTCTCCCCTAGTTTTATTTGAACGAGTTCTGTTGTCGGGTCGTGGAGAACATATTCGGAGCCTTTGAAATGTGCACCAACTTAAGGTTCAGAATGATGGTGGCCATCATGAGCAGAGAGAAGGTAAATTGGTCACAGGTGATAATGAAGAGCCTACATGAGGAGGCTGGCAAGACAAAAATGAAAAGGAAGTCATTCGCCCTGTTGCTGAATTACATATTGACTAGTTGTGGCATCCAGCAATCACTTACATCCAAGAAGATTTTGGCTGGGAAGTTTTCGGGTGGATGAAGACCAACCCTATATAACAAAGCCATGCCAATTTTCAACAAGTCCGATCCTTTCTCAATGCCAATGTCGAGTGATCTAGGAGACGTTAGCGGTCACTCCTCCAAGGGCAATGCTCGTGACATTGACAAAAAAGAAGCAGCATGTTAGCAAGGAAAGGGCAATTCCAAGCTCTCCATTAGCTTTCGAAAAAAACGAAGAAAAGGCATAAGATCGAAGCCTTCAAAATCAGAATTTGTCGCTATAGCACCTCAGCCAACTACAACAGTCACTGAGGCAGTTCTGCCTACTGCATATACTCCCGCAATAGCTTACCTATAAGAAGCCACTCCTTTGGAAGAAGTATTGGCTGCTCCACAGCAGATCCTGAACTTGTTATGGCTATGATAGATGATAAGTGGCTTGCAAAGTTAAAGGAAGTAGGTGAATGTTGCCCCTACGTAACCGACAGCCACTCCCCGAGGAGAATAGTGTTGATATTTGGTATTGCTTCTTTCAGGTCTGTGAGATTGAGCTTTTCGTTGCTTATGATATGAGCTAGATGGGGGAATGGTAGCCTTTGCTGTCCGAGAAGGGGCAGACCTTTACAGTAACATCCTTCGGGGCCTCTTTAGGTTTTGGAATGGGTTCCACTCCTTTGGCAAACTAGTTTTGTCTTTTTTGGAGAACGAGTGATATCCCAAGCCATGTTTGGCATGGGCGCTCTGTCCAGTGGTTAGGATGTCTTCCATCTCCTCGATAATTTCACAAAGGACATGAGCATAGTCTCGAGTTCTCCTTCTCTTTTCTCAAGAAGATGTATTTTAGCCTCTTATAAAGCATAATAATTTGTATTGCATTTACTCTGAGTTTTTACCTCATTTAGTTCGGTTGCAAGTTGATGATTGCTTTCCTTGAGTTTTTCATAAATGACCATGTTGTTTTCGCAATCCAGAGATATATTTTCGTAGTTATTTTTCAGTCGATAATTTTTGCCCTTCAGCTATAAATTTGAAAGGGGGAGTTGTAGTTTTCTGGTTTAAGCATCTCATAGGCCTTTTGACTGGTTCTTAACTCGTTCATCAGATTTTCAAATGTATGTAATACATTAATAGGAGTAGTTGAGGTTGAGCTTACCTCATCCTCACTATCGTCATCACAATGCTCTTCTTTCGCCATAAATCACATGTAGGCTTTATCCTTGATTTCATCATCGGAGGAGTCACTGTCAGTGGTTGCCTATAGGCACTTCTCTATTTTGATCGGTGTGGGCAATGCTTCTGATTCTCCGATCAGGACCTTTAGCTTGTTTCATCATATGCACCTTTTCTCGTCCAACACATCCAAAGTTGTTGATGACGATAATGACATGCTGTCACGTGATGAAATGACATTGCTCATACACAAATTCTAGAAATTCATCAAGAAGTCATGAAAGGCTCCCAACAAACCGAAAACCTTCAAGGTGAGTTTTGAGTCACCGTCCTCTGGAGACTCTAACCTATGCTATAACTGCAGGCAGCCAGGACACTAAAAATAGATGTCCTCATTCAAAGTTCAAAAGCTACCAGAGGCTAACAACAAAAAAAGGATGAAAAACGTCGTGTCTGCAGAAGTAAGCTAAAAGCACTTATTAGGGAATCAGAAGCACCGCCTACAACAACCAATACAGAGGAGTGCCTACGGGATGTCACCGACACTGACTCCTTTGATGATGAGAGTGAAGATAATACATGTCGTATATGGCGAAAATGATGATGAGCTAAGCACAAACACAATTAATCATGTCAATGCATCGCATACTTTCGAAAATATGATGAATGCATTTAGAACCATTCAACATGCCCATGATATGCTAATGCAAGAAAACCAAGAGTTCTCACTTTCCAACATAGAGGTGAAGGATGAAAATAACTTGCAAAGTCTTTGAAAATGCAAAGTCACACATGAAAAACTCATGTAGAGCAATCATCAACTTATAACTGAACTAAATGAGGTAAAATCTCTTAACAATGTAAGAAAATGATTATGCTTTACTGGAAGCAAGATACAACTTCTTGAAGAACAAGAGGGATAACTCGAGACCATCCTCAAGTCGTTTGAGAAATCATCCAGGAGGATGGAAGATATCCTGAGCACTTGACAACATATTCATGATAAATGTGGCTTATGGTACAGCTCGTTCTCCAACAGTGGCAAAACCAGTATGGTATTTGTCAAACAGTTGGAACCTGTCCCAAGCTCCAAGATCGAGGAGATTCTGAAGGCTGTCCCAAATGTTTATGTCACAACGGTTAAAAGCTTTTTATGATCAGTGCTGTTGGATGGGTTTTACTTTTGCAAAGTAAAACACCTTCAGACTGTATGCTGTATCCAACACAATATGTTCCTTTGCTGTATGAGGCAGACTCTGTAGGATGGTTTGTAAAAGATCTCTTCGTTGTATGGGCGGTCTGTATGGAGAGTGCTTACAGCTTTCATGCCTGATGGAATTCCGACTTTTTTAAGACTTCTTTGCTGTATGTTAGCAATTATCAAACAGGAATATTTATCCCAACACATACCCTTGTAGTCCTTTGATGATTTTATCATGAAGGAAAAACCCGAGCCAGGATTTGATAGTTTCCGGCCACGGAAAATATCCATTCCTTTTTGTATCACCAACACTAACACGAATCCAACCATTCAAACCTAATGAATGATCAACCATCGAAGAGTTCGGATGTCTCTACGTCACCACGCGACGGATATTGATCGAAAAAATTTTATATCAATTCGTTCTCTAACAACACAGCTAGCAATCGGTATAGTATTTTTCTTCTCTTCTTTTCTACTTTCTGATTTTCTCTAATATTAACAAGAAGCTGGAATTTTTTCTACCCTACCTCTATCTTATCTCACGGATGAATGCACACTTATGGTGTGCGTGTGAGTTGTTATTTTCATACACCACAGAACAAGAATTTTGATAAGATAAAATCTTAGCCCTTTGTCCACATGTATATAGGAAACCACCACTCACCACACCAAAAAAATACAAGGAGAGAAAGGAGGGAGCATGAGAGGGGGCAGCCCACTAGTTGGTTGTTGAGAAATCAAGTCGAGCCATTCGGTTCGTGTACTGGACGTTCGCGAGTATAGTCCGTAAAGTACACTTCGTTCTATCTCAAATGTATTTATTCTTAATCAGTTAATCCAATGAACTAATTATATAAAATAAATATTATAATTATAATTCTCCAAGAAATAATATTTTTAGGAATAAAATTAATCACTCAGTAATTAATTTCAATTCATAAGACAACATTAATTTATCCAATAAACCAAATTAGATATCTAATATCCAATATAAATGAAGATATATATACAAAATACACATTTTTTCATCAAATGTCCTTGTGCGTGACTCCATAGATCCGTCTCAGTCGATAATGGGAGGAACCAAGGAGTGCGGTAACACTTAGCGAGTTTAATGGCCCACACTGCAACCCAACTGATAACGAATGATAAAAACATTCTAAAACCATTATGTCGTGAATACCGTATACGTATACACCATTTGATCATATGCTCGTGTCTAGTATTAGGGTTACGGAAAAGTCAAACCCTATTGTAACTTGACTCTATACATTTGTTAATGTAAACCGAGATCACCAAGCTCTAATATATCAAATACAGCTAGCTCTAACTGCTCTGGACAAAGACTTATAATACCATTTGCCAATTACCGCATAGGATATTTACCTGCTCACTTAAAGTGAAAATAATTCTATCTTGGTATTCAGTAGAGACTGCTACTTGCCCACTAAGTTGCACTTGGAGGTTGACCCCACCAACCGGCAATTGGATAGAACTACTTTAATGACTAACTTAATGTCACAAGTATATCTCCTACTGAAACCTCAAGTCAAAGGTTCACATATACCTATCACAACTTTTTAATTCAGTCATTGACAATCCCAAAGTAAAATCTATGTGACTGAATCGAGGTGAGTCGAGTTCGACTATACTAATCCCATTAGCATGCCGCTAATGTGTGCTCTCAATAACCCTTAATGAAGACATGCACTCTACATGTCAAAGTACACGTTATACAAGACTTGTCTAAACATAATGCCCAGTTCAGTTTTACAAAATTGCGAACCGGTTAACCATTCGATCCCTAAACACTTCTAGTGCCTATCTTCTTATCTGCATAAGGAGTGGAATTTCTCTCAAATGCAAGGACTATTATTATATATACCAAATCATAATGTCAATGATATAAAAGAATATAGCAATAATAAATGCCTTAGGTAAGTTAATATTCATAATTACAATACAATACTCTCACTCTTTCATCTTCTGAGTGGCATTCGAGGGTATTATTTGCTGTGTGCATACTCTACAGTGTAATGTTCCCTTTTTGAACGATTGCTCTAACAAAATGAAACTTTCTCTCAATGTGCTTGGTGTTGTGGTGAGCCCTAGGCCCCCAAGCCTACGCAACAACTCCGTCATTGTTATAAAACAGCGCTATTGGTCGATCTGAGTCAGGAACCACTTGAAGTCCTCAGTGAACTTCTTAATCCAAAATGCCTCTTTAGTAGCCTCCGTGGCTGCATGATATTCAGCTCGACATGTGCAAATCATAGTTGCACTTTGATTTTTACTTTTCCAAGATACTGTTTCACCATTCAGAGTAAAGATATACCCTGATGTGGACATCTGCGTATCCATATCTCCCAAAAAATTCGAGTCTGTAGAACCCATCAATTTGAGTTCTTCACCGCCGTATGTAAAAACCAAGTCTTTAGTCCTCTTCAGGTACTTCAGAATGTTCTTTACAGTAGTCCAACGTTCTTGCCCTGGATTTGAATGAAACTGACTTACTACGCTCACAGCATAGGCGATGTCCGATCTAGTGCAAATCACAACGTACATGGGGTACCTTACTCATTTACTTTATGTCTTCCTCATTTTGAGGACACATCTCTAAGGAAAGTTTTACACCATGTCGCATAGGTAGGAACCCTATCTTAGAATTCTCCATCCAAAATCGCTTCAGGATCTATATAGAGGTCTTGGGAAAGATCTATCATTCTCTTTGCTCTATCCCGGTAGAGACAAATACCTAGAATATAGGTGGATTCTACCAAGTCCTTCATTGAGAACTCATTAGAAAGCCAAGCTTTCACATAATTGAGCATTCCTACATCGTTTCTTATAAGTAAAATGTCATCCACATATTGTACTAAGAGCATAATTTTGGTCCCACTAACCTTCTTGTAAGTACGTGGCTTCTCTTTGTTTTTGACAAAATCAAACTCTTTGACTGTCTCATCAAAAGAAAGATTCCAACTTCGTGAAGCCTACTTTAGTCCATAGATGGCACGCTAAAGCTTGCAGATTTTATGAATATTGACCATAGATATGAATCTCTTAGGTTGTTCCATATAGATCTCCTCATCAAGGTATCCATTTAGGAATGCCTTTTTCACATCCATTTCGACATTTCATCATCAAAATGGGCTACTATGGCAAGCATCATGCAAATTGACTTTATCATGGCTATAGGCGAAAAGGTCTCGAAGTAATCGATTTCGTCTCTTTGGGAATAACCCTTCGCCACAAGCCTGGCCTTATAGGTATCAACCTTGTGATCTCCATCAGTCTTTCTATTATAGATCCATTTATTCCCAATAGACACTATGTCCTTAGGACGATCCACTAGAGTCCAGACATAATTAGCATGCATAGAGTCCATCTCATATTCCATAGACTCTTTCCACTTTGCGAGGTCCAAATCTACCATCGCCTGGTCATACGTAGAGGGATCATTCTCTTGGCTACTTTTCGTCATTTAATGAGGAACTAGTTCCTCTTGATGCAGATAGCCATTCCTCTCAGGTAAATGAGAAGCTCTACTAGACCTGTGAGGTTGTTTTGGATTTCAAAAGGTTTTGTTCCAATATCTTGTACACGTGTCTCATTGGGTATTTCTTTTATTTCTTCTAAAGAAAAATTTCTACCTGTGTCTCCTTCCTGAATGAACTCATCTTCAAGGAAGTGTGCTGTAAAGCATCGATGATCATATGATACTCAGACATGTAGAATAAATATCCCATGGAATTCCATGGATATCCTATGAAAGGACTTTTCATAGACCTAGCTTCCAATTTCTCTACTTTAGTCTTCTTAACATAAGCAGGACATCCCCAAATTCTAATATGATTAAGACTTGGTTCCTACCTTTCCTCATCTCATGTGGAGTCTTACGAATGGATTTGGAAGGACATTTATTTAAGATATGCGAAGCAATAAGGAACGTATAATCCCACATGTAAATCGGTAGATCAGTATAGTTAAGCATGGAGCGAACCATGTCCAACAAGATTCGGTTCCTTCTCGCTGACACACTATTTAATTATGGAGTAGTTGGAGGAGTGAACTATGACACTATTCCTAGTTGTTTTAAGAACTCATCAAACTCGGTAATCATGTATTCGCCACCTCGATATGACCTAAGTGCTTTGATATGATGACCCATTTGATTTTCAACTAGGGCCTTAAATTCTTTGAATTTTTTAAGGCTTCAGATTTATATTTCATTAAGTACAGGAATCCAAACCTAGTATGGTCATCAGTGAATGTAATGAAATACTGAATTCCATCTCGTGCCAGTTTAAAAGGGCCACACACATCGGTATGGATTAATCCAAGTTTTTCAGCAGCTCTTTCAAAAGTCCGTGTGAAGGTTGACTTAGTCATTTTGTCTTGAAGGCATGATTCACAAGTTAGATAGGGATCCGATCCCAATGGACCCATAAGTCCATCTCTCTCGATTTTATGTATCTTTGTTTGACCAACATGACCAAGTCTAAGATGCCACTTAAGTGCTTGGTTTGTTTCATCCCTACCACGCTTCTTAGTTATACTGTTCACAGTGGGTTTATTCTTTTGATTCAAATGGTATAAACCATTTAGTAATAGTTGTACCAACCAATTTATTTCTAAAATAAATATGATAGGATCCATCTACAATAAAAAAATGATATCCTTTATCGTCCATGATCGGAATTGAAACAATGTTTTTGTGCCCCTTGGGTAAAAAAAGTACATCATCCAAAGTAATAATAAACCCAGATTATAAATCCAACAAAAGTGATTTAATGTCAGTAGCCTCGACACTCCATCAATTTTCACCATCACTTCTCTAGATCGAAGCTTCCTACTTCATTCCCGATCCTGTTTCATTGTACATATATGAGAACTTGCACCAGAATCAAGTATCCAAGAAGTAGAATAAACAGTTACAGAACAATACGTTCCCAAAACTAGTAGTTCCGTACCTGAAGGCGCATTGTGGTCAAGTTTTGGATTGTGCCTCCTCCCGTAGCCTAGATCACCGCAGTTGAGGCAAGCATATGTCTTCTTGGATGCCCTACTCTTTTGAAACATTAGAGCCTTTCCCTTATCTTTTTGTAACCCCCTTTGGGCTTTTACTGCTTTTGTCCTTCTTCTTATTGTTCTTGGACCTCCGAGGCCCAAAAAAAAGTACAAGTGCAATTTTTTCGGCTTAGTATTCATTTGAGACTGTGACATACTCTATCTGTTCATTAGCCCATCTAAGTTGCAAGCAATCTTATTGCAGTTGAAGTTCAGTACTGAGAGAAGAAGTCAGGAAGTGGTTGTAGGATATGGTCGGTCTGAAGAGAAGTATGCATCCTACAATCAAGATCCTCCAATCTATCGATCATAGATATTATTTTGAGGACATGATCCCCAACATTCTCACATTCCTTCATCTGAGCATCAAACAACTGCTTCGATAGCTCATACCGTGCAGTTCCGCTGTGCTTCCCATAGAGCTTAGTAAGATGTGTCAGAATCGCCCTTGCAGAGGGCATGTTTTCGTGAGCCCTTTGAAGCTCGTTGTTCATTTAAGCCATCATGAAACCTTGAACCTTGACATCATCTATGACCCATTTCTCATTGGCTTCGACATTTTTCAAACTAGCCCTGGTCCATGGAGGAGCCGATGGGGATGTCTGCCTCCAAGATGTAACCTAGTGTCTCAATACTAAGGACTATTTTCAGATGACGGAGCCGTTCCACAAAGTTGGTTCCAGTAAGAGTGTTCTTTTCAAGTAGAATTGTGAGTGGTTTCATTGTTATTTTGAGAGATTTTCCATTTGTTAACTGCAGAGAATAATTTGAAATAGTTTTAAACTCTTTAATGATTGTTTAATTGTGATGTGAGTAAATAATTACAGGACTTTCTTTATTAAAAACTCGGCTCCCATTATTTTTATCGGCATTATACACTCCCCGGTGGAATTCAGAAATCATGGTTGACTTCATAGTGGTGATCGATCTATTTACAAAGTTAATAGAGAGCAACCCATACGGTTTTTATTCTATTATTCTTTATAAAGTGTTGTCTAACACCAACCCATCTAATGGATGATTCGATCTTTTTTACCCCTAGATCAATTGCCCTCAACCCATACGATTTCTATGGATCGCTGAACTATCTATGTTTAAACCGTCAACTTCTATTAGTCTGACAAGTACATCTTACCCGGCAACCAATACGGTTTTCAGGGGTTTGATTTGTCACAATTGAATACATCTAATGCACTCTAGAAATTTATCAACCTTCCCTGAAAATATTACCCCGACATACTCGGAAGAATAATATTTTGGTTTAGATTTCAATTTTCCATGAGTTTTACGTAGGGTAAGAAACCTCGTAACCTTTATAACTTAGTGTTTGTAAGTGGGAGAATTACGCGATTATAAATTACACTTTTCACATTAATCATTTGATAATCGCAGTTTGTCGGTTTATTTGTTTGTCATACAATATGAAAAACAAACACAACCAAAATCTAGCAACATGTAGTTCATGGATCGTTCCTAAGTACCAAGTCATCATTGACTCGATAAAAAGAAAATTACAAGTAATAAAATTACAAGTCTTGAATCTTCGTCTTCATGGCGGCTTGTGCTTGGCCCTTCGTCATAGCTAATTTATTACAATTTTATAATTTGTATCCTATACAAATTTACCAAAATAATTAATTGGCTAAAAACAGTCATTACAAGCCCATTGAATAATAATGCAACAATGACATTAGAATTAATGGCATATAAAATTAATCTAAATATTGATCCAGTCAATATAAAATTACTCCATCCAGAAGAATTAAACTAATTAATTCACGCAACATTAATTTTAACTTGTTCCGGATGAAAATAAATATCTCATTAAATTAATTTCCTTAAAAATAAAAATATCATATTTATTTTAGTCAAATTAAATCCTACTTAATTTGCGGAAAATTAATTTATCAAACATGAAATAAAAAATAGAGTCGGAAAAATATTGGGCCAAGCCCGCGGACCGGCACAAACTGTCGAGCATGGGCCGAGAGGGTCAGTTCCTCTCGGCCGCTTCCCGTCGAGTGCAGGGAGCACAATGAAGGCCGGTGCCGGCAGTGTCTCGGCACCTACTGTAATACCCGGATATTTGATATGTATTTTTATCTATATTTGAACCTTGTGACATTGCGAATGTCGTATTATTAATCAGGGTATGATCCTCCGTATTTCATAGTCCAGTAATGGCGAGTGTATGATTCCATTGATGTTTATGCATGCATGTACTTACACGTAATTAGCGCACGTTAAACAGTGAGTGTAGCGTACGCTAAAATGTGTAAATAGCACACGCTAAAGGTTGACACTTAGCGTACGCTATGTGTGGTCAACATGATTGAGACAAGGTTGGTAGGTGAGATCGGATCACATATATTGGATAGAGACATGTCGGGATGAACCTGGACGGCTTTTGGAAAAGTTGAGTCAACGGTGCTTAGCGCACGCTATGAGAGAAATGCTAGCGCACGCTAAGTCGAGTACAGTGAGGTTAGTAAGCTTCGTAAAAGTCGTTAGCGCACGCTATGAGAGGGTGTTAGCGTACGCTAACTGTTGCATTAACGTACATAAAGGCTATTTAACGTAAGTAAGGCTGAGGACTGCTGCATTAACGTACGTAAAGGCTATGAGAGGGTGTTAGTGTACGTAACTGTTGCATTAACGTACGTAAAGGCTATTTAACGTATGTAAAGGCTATTTAACTGTTGCATTAACGTACGTAAGGCTATTTAACTAACTGTTGCATTAACGTACGTAAAGGTTATTTAACGCACGCTAAAGGTCATTTCCTATATATAGGACATCACCCTCATTTTATTTCTCACCTTACCCTTTATCCAATTTCCGACTTTTATGACTTGTAGAGTTACCCTCACGACTTTAACCCTTCATATCAGCCTCTGAATGTGATTGTTGGACGAGGAGCGTTGGAGATTAGCATTCAAGCATCCGGTGTTGAGTTCCACCAAGTGTTTTGTCGTTTCCTTCCATATTAAGGTATGTGATGCTTTACCAAGCAAGTGTACATGTTCTTAGTGATGATTATGGGCATGCTACTGAGGTTATTGAGTTTAGTCTGAGCAATATGAATCGAACAACAAGTTTAGCAGGATTGGATTGGTTAAACTTATATTTTTCGTCGGAAATAGTTGAACATTGATTATGCCTATCATAAGGATGTGAATTTCAAAGATTATAACCTGTCTTGATGATGATATCGTGTACATGATGGAGATGATGATTTCGTGATTAGTATATGATTATGTATGTTATCACCTAGACTAGGTGAATTCGAGATGATGAACGTAGGGATCGTTTTTCGAGTATAATCCAGGGTGTGTAAAGATTGTTCGGATTGATAATCTTCACATGAATGGTTAGAATGATATAATCAAGTTGTAACAATCGTGATGAATGTAGAACTTGGATTAGATGAATTTACTTGCGGAAGAATCATAAGTGGGAGTAACTTAGAATTCAGTTAAACGTACTTATAGTGTTATGAATTCGTCTAGATAACCGATACATGTATTAGGAATTGATGGGCAGATTTGGAAGTAAATTGTAACGATTTGAATGTGCTGGAAAACCCGTAGACATCAACGTGTTATACCCATTATGACCTTTCGTTCCTCATGTAGTATAGTATTCATTCAACTTAGTGTCCTTGGAGTAGTTAACCGAGAATTGGCCGAGCAATGATCATCATTAGAACGTTTATCATGTTTGTGTGATAGTCTTGTTATGTAAGTTGAGTTTGTCATTATTTCCCTTTTTGTAAGGTTCGAGCTTTGAGAACGGTTGATCGAAGGGGCGGTCTTCAAGTTTGTCGAAGGGTGCAGAGTGATGTTACTGTTGGGATTCGGTGCCTAAAACGAAGGCCCAGCGGAAGCGGTAAAACGAAAATTAATTCGATCCGAATCCCTACGAGGATCGATCGAGCTACGTATATACGAATATATAAACGAAAAGCAAGAGTCGTAAGAAACTAACCCTCGAAGTCCATTGATTAAATGGAAACCTTCTCTTGAGCTATTCCCCAAGCTTTAGTTGATCTCTACGTATCCGATCCGCTCCAAGCCCTTGAACGATCCAACGCCGAAAACACCGCGTCTCTACTTGCCACGCGCTAAAAACGACCTAATAACTACACTTGATTAACCTTTAAGGTTACGGCTAGAATCAAATGATGAAGCTTTTATTATTACACTCTAAGTGTATAATATATCTCTCAATAATTTTCTCTCAATTTTTCTCCAAGAAAAATGAAGAGGAAGTGAATGAAGAAGATGAAGATGAGTGTTAAACTCAAAGTCTATCTATCTCTCTCTATTCTCACGTTCAAAACTTGTACAATACAAGTGATGAGAGTCTTCATTTTATTCCCCATAAAATCCTCCCAAATCAAGACCAAATAATTAAAATGAATTAATTAAAAGATCTTGTTCCCTTGATTATTCAAGTCATCCACCAACTAAGGTGGAGACTATGACCAAAGGAAAGAGGAGGGAAATTGGGATGGCCATCTAGAAGGAGCCGGACGAGTTCGGTTCGTTTGGACTCCGTGAGTCCAAACAGATAAACTCCTATTCCGCTCCGATATATTTGTGTCGTTTAATTAATCCAATTAATTAAACATATCAAATACAAAATAACATAATTAATTTCTCCAAGAAATAATTATATTTATGAATTAAATTAATCACCCAGTAATTTATTTAATTCATTAGGCCGTAAATCAATTTATCTAATAAATCGATTTAGACATCCAATGTCCCAATTAGATATCCAATATCTAATATTCATAATGAGAGAGTTAGCTTTATTTATTCCATCGTCAATCCTATTGCGCGACTCGGTAGGTCCGTCTCAGTTAGCAATGGGAGGAACCAAAGAGTAGTAGCACCACCTAGCCAGCCTGGCGGCCTACACTGTACCCCAACTGAGAACGAATGATTGGGATCATTCAAGAACCATTTTGTCGTGAATACCAGTATACGTATAAACCCTTCTTTCAAATGTCCCGATCAAGTTATAAGGTCACGATCAGTCAAACCCTATCTGTACTTGATGCTATGCATGCGTTAATGCAAATCAAGATCATCGAGCTCTCGTGTATCTAATACAACTAGCTCCAATGCTTTGGCCAAAGACTTCTGATCTCATCTGCCAATAACCGCATAGGACATATAACCCGCTCACTAACGGGAGAAAGAATTCTATCTTGGTATTCGCAGACCTGCTACTTGCCCGTCAAGATGCACGTCGAGGTTGACCCCCACCTTTCGGTTTACAGGGTCGAACTACTCTAATGAAAATCTTGACGTCACAAGCACATCCCTACTAAATCCTCAAGTCGAAGGTTCACGAATACCTATCACAACCTTTCGATTCCGTCATTGACTGTCCCGGAGTGAAATCCGTGTGACGAATCAAGGGTGAGTCGGTTCGAGTATACTAATCCAATTAACATACCTATAACGTGTGCTCCCACTAACCATTAGTGTTCGACAGGCACTCTCCATGTCAAAGAACACGTCATACAAGTCTTCACATAAACTTAACGCCTACCAAGTTTCATCGACTTGCGAACGATTAAGTATTTGAGCTATAACCTTTCCAGTGCCGACCCCCTTATCCAATAAGGAGTGGAACGTTTTGCTCTCAAATACACGGACTAGTTTCTATATGTTTATTTACGAGTTACGAATGCCAGTAACTACCAGTAAATAAAGAAACATTCATTTGCCTTATATAAATGGTTTACATAATAACAAGTACAATGCCCTCACTCAACATCCTCTGAGTGGCATTCGAGGGCATAATCCTAACAATCTCCCACTTGCACTCAATGCCACACACTATGGTATCTAATACCCATGTTCTCCAGATGACGCTCCAAGCTAGTCTGAGAAAGTGGCTTGGTTAGTGGATCGGCGACGTTGTCGGCCGAGTCTACTCAGGCAAGACAATGTATCCCTTGCGAACAAATTCTCTTACGAGATGATACTTCCTCTCAATATGTTTGGTCTTTGTTGTGAAACCTCGGCTCCTTGTCTGCGCTACACTCCGTCGTTGTCGCGATGCAGTAGACAGCAATTTCAAGACATGGTATCATTTGAAGTTCTCCCGAAACTTCTTAATCCGAACCCTTCCTTGGAAGCCTCGAGGCCGCTTGATACTCGGCTGACAGTGGAATCGGCCGCGCTTTTCTTGGCACTACGCCAAGATACTGCTCCTCCATTAAGAGTAAATATGTAGCCGAAGTGGACATCGAGTCGTCCTTCGTCCTTGGAAGTCCAAATCGGTGAATCCCACCACATCCAATTCTCCACCGCCATACATCGTAACCATATCTCTAGTCCTTCTTAAGTACTTGAGAACGTTCTTTCTGGCGATCAATGTTCCCTACCGGGTTTTCCTGAAACCTACTCACCACGCTTACGGCATGCGCGATGTCGTCTTGTACACAACATAGCATACATAAGGCTACCCACGGCCGAAGCATATGGTATATTACTCATTTCCTTGCGTTGTTCCTCACTTTGAGGACACATCTTCAAGGTGAGTTTTATTCCATGTTGCATCGGTAGGAACCCTCTTTTAGAATCATCCATCTTAAATCGCTTTAAGATCTTATCTATATAGAGGGCTTGGGAAAGGCCTATTGTTCTCTTCGCTCTATCCGGAGAGTCGAATACCAAGAATATAGGTTGCTTCTCCCAAGTCTTTCATGGAGAAATTACTCGAAAGCCAAGCTTTCACGTAACTAAGCATTCCCACATCATTTCCTATTAGTAGAATGTCATCTACATATAGTACTAAGAATGCGATCTTGCTCCCACTAACTTTCTTATATACACAAGGTTCCTCTTCATTTTGCACGAAGTCAAACTCTTTGACCGCCTCGTCAAACGAAGGTTCCAACTACGCGACGCTTGCTTCATCCATAAATGGAACGCCAAGCTTGCACACTTCTCGAATATCGACTTGGACACAAAGCCTTTAGGCTGCTCCATATAGATTTCTCCTCGAGGAATCCATTAAGGAAAGCCGTCTTTACGTCCATTTGCCATATCTCATAATCGTGGTAGGCGGCTATAGCAAGCATCATGCGAATAGACTTGATCATGGCTACGGGCGAGAAGGTATCGTGGTAATCGATCCCTTCCGTGCAGGTATAACCTTTGCCACAAGCCGGCTTTATAGGCGTCAACCTTGCCATCACCATCAGTCTTTCTCTTGTAGATCCACTTGTTCCCAATAGGCACTATGCCCTTGGGGCGGTCTACTAGAGTCCGCACTGATTGACATGCATCGAGTCTATCTCGGCTTCCATAGCTTCACGCCATTTCGCGAGTCTACATCCACCATCGCTTGGTCATAGGTTGTTGGGTCGGTCTCTTGGCTATCACTTGGAACCTCATGGAGACCCAGCTCCTCCAAGTGCACAAGCCCATACCTCTCAGGTAAATGAGACACCCTACTAGACCTACGAGGTGGTTGTACTTGTGTTTCAGAAAGTTCTGTTCCAGTTTCTTGCACAGGTGTCTCTCGAGGAGTTTCATTATATTCTTCTAAAGAAATACTTCTACCTGCTCCGCCTTCCTGAATGAACTCATCTTCCAGGAAGTGTGCTTGTAAAGCAACAATGATCCTTCGATCTTCGGGCATGTAGAATAGATATCCCATCGTCCCAGATGGGAATCCAATGAAACGTCCCTTCGCAGACCTAGCTTCCAACTTTTCCACCTTAGTCTTCTTGACATAAGCGGGACATCCCGAAATCCTAATATGATTAAGACTTGGTTTCCTTCCTTCCCACATCTCATGTGGAGTTTTAGGAACGGATTTGGAAGGACATCTGTTCAAGATATACGCGGCAGTCAGGATACCCCCACAGGTAAATCGGCAAGTCAGTATAGCCCAGCATGGAACGGACCATGTTCAACAGGGTCCGGTTCCTTCTTTCTCACACACCATTTAACTGAGGAGTACCTGGAGGTGTTAGTTGTGAAACTATTCCATGTTCCTTTAGGAACTCGTCAAACTCCGTACTTATATACTCGCCACCTCGGTCCGACCGAAGTGCTTTGATATGATTACCAGTTTGTTTCTCGACTAGGGCCTTGAATTCCTGGAATTTCTCAAAGGCCTCGGATTTATGTTTCATTAAGTATACATAACCATACCTAGTATGATCATCTGTAAACGTAATGAAATATTGATATCCGTCATATGCTGCTTCCAAAGCACCACATACATCGGTATGGATTAATCCCAGTTTATCAGCGGCTCTTTGAAATGTCCCTGTGAAGGGGGACTTAGTCATTTTGCCTTTAAGGCAAGATTCACAAGTAGGAAAGGGATCCGATCCCAATGGACCCATAAGTCCATCTTTTTCCATCTTGTAAACCTTGGTCTGACCAACATGACCAAGTCTAAGATGCCATTTCAAAACTTGATTGGTTTCATCCCTACCGCGTTTTCTAGTTATAGTATTCACAACTACTTTGTGGCTGAGATTTAGATGATACAATCCATTCAACAATGTAGAAGTACCCACTTGTTTATTTCTAAAATAAATTTTGCAGGAACCATCACCAATGAAAAATGAAAAGCCTTTTCGGTCCATGACCGGAATGGATACAATGTTTTTGTGCCCCTTGGGCAAAACAAGTACATCTTCTAAAGTTAAAACAAAGCCGGATTCTAAACCCAAAAGAAGTGATCCTATGTCGGTCACCTCGACACTATGCCCGCTTCCGACTGTGATCATAACTTCTCCAGCTCCAAGCTTCCTACTTTGTTCCAGATCCTGATTCACGGTACAAATATGAGAACTAGCACCGTAATCCAAGATCCAGAAGTAGAAAATACAAGAGCGAACAATTTGTTTCCAAAACTAAAAGTTCTCAGACGAAGTGCCATGAAGAATCGGACAGTCTCTAGCCCAGTGGCCCACCACCGCACTTGAGACAAGCATCCTTCTTCTTCTTGTTCTTTGGAACCATTGGGGCCTTGCCCTTACCCTTAAGGTCCTTAACTTGTGGTCCAGTTTGCCTTTTGGTCTTTTTCTTCTTGTTCTTAGACCTCCGAGGTCCGTAAGAAATCACAAGAGCACTCCTTCATCCGCGGAGTCTTCAATCGAGACTGAGCGGTCACAAGTTTGTTCATTAGCCCAGCTAAGTTACATGCAATCTCATTGCAGTTGAAGTTCATAACAAACTGTGAGAAGGAATCAGGGAGAGACTGTAGGATAAGGTCGGTTTGGAGAGAAGTATCCATTTTAAAATCAAGAGCCTCCAATCTCTCGATCATGGATATCATTTTGAGGATATGTTCCCCAACCTTCTCACCTTTCTTCATCCTTGCACCGAACAGTTGCTTGGATATCTCATATCTAGCGATTCACGTGCTCACCATAAAGTTCGGTTAAGTGAGATAGAATCGCCAGCGTGAAGTCATTTTCTCATGAGCTCTCTGAAGCTCATTAGACATGGAAGCCATCATATAAGCACGGACTTTCACGTCATCCTTAACCCACTTTTCATGGTTTTCAATCTCTTCCTGATTGGATCGGGTCCGCACAGGAGGCGCCGGAATGTCCGTCTCGAAGACGTATCCCAATGCCTCTATACTGAGGACAATCATCAGATTGCGGAGCCAATCCACAAAGTTAGGTCCCATTAAGGTGTTCTTTTCGAGTAGAATTGCGAGTGGATTCATTGTCATATTGAGATTTGTCTGCATTAAGTATAACAGATTAATTAGTGACTCATTCAATTATGTTATGAGTGTAGAATTAAGGTCTTTTCTATTCTTGTTACCCAAATTCCCACTATTTTTATCTAATAACACACTCCCATGTGAAATCCAAAGTATCGTCGCTCTACTTCATAGTGGTGACCGAGTTCTTTATAAATCTTAATAGAGGGCAACCGAATGTGTTTCTAGTCTATTAATTTTCATAAAGTGGTGTCCAACACCAACCCATCTAATGGATGATTCGATCTTCTTTTTCCCCTTGTTCACTCCCCTCAACCTATACGGTTTCTATGGTTCGTGAACAAGTTAAGTTTATACCATCGACGCAAATCAGTTTCACAATTGAATCTTATCCGGCAACCTATCAGGTTTCTAGGGATAAAATTTGCTCCAACCGAAGGCATCCAATGCGCTCCCGGTAATTTATCCGTCCTCCCCGAATGACTACCCCGATAACTCGGAAGCATAGCACATCCGGTTTGGATTTCAATTTCCCGAAAACTCGATGGAGGGAAGGAAAATCTTGAAACGTTATAAACTTAATAATTTATCGTGGGAGAATTTTCGCGATTAACGTTACACTTTGAACATTAATCATTTAAGCGCGTTTGTGGCATTCATACAATATGAAACAACCATTCACAACCTAGTTGCTACCAACATGTGGTTCATGGACCGTTCCTAGAAAACAAAAACTCCGTAATCTAATTACAAGTCTTCGTCTTGAATCTTCGTCTTCTCGAAATGGATCTTCCTCCGGTCTTCGTCATTACATATAAATTTTACATCGAAATTGCATCCTAGATACAAACATTTCTAGTAAAATAAATAGGCTCAAAACGGCCTTTACAACCCAATCGAATAAAACGAACGATTCAAAACTAAGTCCACGAACCACATCCCCATTCAAAAGCATCCATCCAATAAATACTATATAAATGGAAAGCGTAGAGATACATTGATCCAATCAACAATACGAACCGATCCAATCGATTCACACAATCGGTAATATGATAACGTTCAAAATAATTCGTTCGACCATAAATATTCCAATTAATCAAATTTCCCTTATAAAATGAAATACCATAAATCATTTTAATCATATTAAATCCAATTTAACATGCGGAGATTAATTTTCAAGAATACACGAAAAATCGAGGGGCGAAATTGGCTGCCATGGCCGAAGTCATCATCACGGCAAGATGCCGGCAGACATGCTGGCATGGCCGATCACGACGGCACTGGCCGGCACGGCCCGTGTCTCCCGACACGGCCGGTCCGCCTGGCGCGGGCTGGGATCGCCGACACGGCCGTGTCACCGGACACGGCCGAGTCACCCCGGCAAAGAACTCGCCTTTGTCCGAAAAAATCGTCCGACGACGATTCGGAGCTCGATTTTCGACCGGATATCCAATATCAATATTTTTCAACATTCATATCTTCAATATAAATCATATTTCTAAGAAATTAAGATTTATATTTAGACATAAACTTACGAAAAATATAACTACAACGAACTTAAAAATATATACCACGATTATGACTAAAATGATTCCAAATCATTCACCATCTAATCAAGCATTCCAAATGCTAATATCGTATATACGATCGCAAGACCTACGCTCTGATACCACTGTTGGGATTAGGTGCCTAAAACGAAGGCCCAGCGGAAGCGGTAAAACGAAAATTAATTCGATCCGAATCCCTACGAGGATCGATCGAGCTACGTATATACGAATATATAAACGAAAAGCAAGAGTCGTAAGAAACTAACCCTCGAAGTCCGTTGATTAAATGGAAACCTTCTCTTGAGCTATTCCCCAAGCTTTAGTTGATCTCTACGTATCCGATCCGCTCCAAGCCCTTGAACGATCCAACGCCGAAAACACCGCGTCTCTACTTGTTACGCGCCGTAAAAACGACCGGAATAACAACACTTGATTAACCTCTAAGGTTACGGCTAGAATCAAATGATGAAGCTTTTATTATTACACTCTAAGTGTATAATATATCTCTCAATAATTTTCTCTCAATTTTTCTCCAAGAAAAATGAAGAGGAAGTGAATGAAGAAGATGAAGATGAGTGTTAAACTCAAAGTCTATCTATCTCTCTCTATTCTCACGTTCAAAACTTGTACAATACAAGTGAGGAGAGTCTTCATTTTATTCCCCATAAAATCCTCCCAAATCAAGACCAAATAATTAAAATGAATTAATTAAAAGATCTTGTTCCCTTGATTATTCAAGTCATCCAGCAACTAAGGTGGAGACTATGACCAGAGGAAAGAGGAGGGAAATTGGGATGGCCATCTAGAAGGAGCCGGGACGAGTTCGGTTCGTTTCGGACTCTCGTGAGTCCAAACAGATAAACTCCTATTCCGTTCCGATATATTTGTGTCGTTTAATTAATCCAATTAATTAAACATATCAAATACAAAATAACATAATTAATTTCTCCAAGAAATAATTATATTTATGAATTAAATTAATCACCCAGTAATTTATTTAATTCATTAGGCCGTAAATCAATTTATCTAATAAATCGATTTAGACATCCAATGTCCCAATTAGATATCCAATATCTAATATTCATAATGAGAGAGTTAGCTTTATTTATTCCATCGTCAATCCTATTGCGCGACTCTAGGTCCGTCTCATCAAGAATGGGAGGAACCAAAGAGTAGTAGCACCACCTAGCCACTGGCGGCCTACACTGCACTTAATCGAGAACGAATGATTGGGATCATTCAAGAACCATTTTGTCGTGAATACCAAGATAACGTATAAACCCTTCTTTCAAATGTCCCGATCAAGTTATAAGGTCACGATCCAAACCCTATATGTACTTGACGCTATGCATGCGTTAATGCAAATCAAGATCATCGAGCTCGTGTATCTAATACAACTAGCTCCAATGCTTTGGCCAAAGACTTCGATCTCATCTCGCCAATAACCGCATAGGACATATAACCCGCTCACTAACGGGAGAAAGAATTCTATCTTGGTATTCGAGGACTCGCTACTTGCCGTCAAGATGCACGTCGAGGTTGACCCCCGCCTTCCGGTTTACAGGGTCGAACTACTCTAATGAAAATCTTGACGTCACAAGCACATCCCTACTAAATCCTCAAGTCGAAGGTTCACGAATACCTATCACAACCTTTCGATTCCGTCATTGACTGTCCCGGAGTGAAATCCGTGTGACGAATCAAGGGTGAGTCGGTTCGAGTATACTAATCCAATTAACATACCTATAATGTGTGCTCCCACTAACCATTAGTGTTCGACAGGCACTCTCCATGTCAAAGAACACGTCATACAAGTCTTCACATAAACTTAACGCCCAGTCAAGTTTCATCGACTTGCGAACGATTAAGTATTTGAGCTATAACCTTTCCAAAGGCCCCTTATCCAATAAGGAGTGGAACGTTTTGCTCTCAAATACACGGACTAGTTTCTATATGTTTATTTACGAGTTAGGAATGCCAGTAACTACAAGTAAATAAAGAAACATTCATTTGCCTTATATAAATGGTTTACATAATAACAAGTACAATGCCCTCACTCAACATCCTCTGAGTGGCATTCGAGGGCATACTCCTAACAGTTACAGCCGGGATGGCTTGTCAGTTGTGTTTGGTTTTAATAAAGTACTCGAGTATGCTATTGTTTTGTTTGTCTTTTGAGGTTTATTTTTGGGTGTTGGTCGAGTTGTACTCTTCAGACTTGTGATGTAATAATAAATTTTACGATTATTATTTAATAATGTTGTTTTTAAATTCTTAGCCCTGTAAATTCTGATATCTGGGATTTACGGTGTTGTAATAATCCTTATTATCTCGGGGTGTTACAGAATGTGGTACCAGAGCTAAGATTATGGATATCTTGGCCGTTGGGTTAAATTAGGGTTCAGATGTGTCTTTTTGAGTTAACCAGCTGCAAATAACATCACTGTAATGCCTACGTCTTCATGCGAGCGGTGGTTGTAAGTTTCCCAAACTCTATCTTGTCCTTTACATGTTATACCTTTTTACAATTGAACGTAAGGACGATATTGTACCCTGTATATTGGGTATTTATGCTTACATTATGTAGAGAGGAGGACATGGACATGGTCGCGGTCGTGGACGCGGATGTAGAAATGCTGAGAGGGAAGCTTCACCCTCTGTTCCTGATTCACTGTCAGGTCAGGCTAACTACAGTTACAACGAACAACAAGAATCCGTCAACAATGAACGAGAACAAACCGTGGAAACGAATGCGGAACCTGCTATTCCCGACATCTTTTGTCAAGTGGTCAATCAAATGACCCAATTTTCTCAAGTTGTTGACAGAATGCAAGTGGCGGTAGGCTTGCAGCTGGGAGAGAGACAGCAAGGCATCCCAAACTTGGGAAATTGAGGAGATAGATGGCTATAGGAGGTGGCGAAGATGCACCAGCCAAAGTTCGATGGTTTTTTTGAGACACCAACGTGGGATCACTGGCTGAGAGAGCTGGAGAAAGTATTTGCAGGGATTAACTACCCGGACGACCGGAGAGCCCCCATTGAGCAATATTTCCTGACGGGAGAAGCATCTAAATGGTGGGAAGCTATCCGACCTATCGATCATGATGCCGATTGGGGAGAGTTCAAACTTATGATGGAAGCTCAGTGCTGCCCTCGTCCGGTGAGAGAAGCCAAAGTTCGAGAATTTTTCTCTGTGCAGCCTTCGGATGTGCCGTGGCTCAGTCGATTAAGACATTTAGTCAACACCTGGCGTTTGTTCGACACCTAGTTAGAACCGACGCAATAATAATGATTCACTTTGATACGAGAATGAAGCCGGAGATACAGAGGTATATGTCAGGTTTTGAATGCACCACTCTCCGCCAGTATCAAGACAAATCTCTGGCGTATGAAATGAAAGAAGTAGCTATGGAAAAGTTCTTCGAGTCCAAGAAGCAGAAAGTCTCTGGTAGTTTCATAGAGCATAAGAGTAGTGGGCCTCGGAAATGCCAGTCACCCTTTCATTCATTCAAGAGGCCTCCACATCCATCCAAAGGTGGAGAAAACTCCAGATCAATATCAGCAATGGCAGATGGAACCAGGAAATGTTTTAACTATGGACGGACACGACATTATCGACGTGATTTCTCACTTCCCTCAGACGTGTTACAAATGTGGACGAGAAGGACATCGTGCGGTGTTCTGTGAAGAGGCTGCAAAATCTTTTGGAACTCGTACTTCGAAGCCAATTCTGAGAGAGACGAGTGTCCCTCAGACCAACAGAGTGTTCAGCCACCCCAGAATTTCGGCCGAGGTAGAGGCACATGATAGTACGACCAAAAAGAAGCATCGAGTGATGGGTCTACTCCTCCACACCTTTATGACATGAGAAAGGCAGACGATCAGAATGCAGCTATCACATCAGGTATCGTTCAGATCCTTTCACAACCAGTTAGTGTTTTGTTTGATACAGGGGCTACACACTCGTTTATATCATTATCTTATGTTAATCGTTTGAACATTTCTTGTTTTCATGAATATGAACCTTATATTATGGGTTTTTACCGAGTGGGGAAAGAATTATGGGGAATTTAGAAACTAGAAATTTTCCTGCGTTAATTGGAGGCAAAGATTGGCCCTCAAACTTGATTGTGGTAGAGATTCAAGGAGATGAGCTGATTCTTGGAGACGATTGGTTTAGCCGTTATGGAGCTATTATGAACTACCGGAAGAGGAATATCTCTATGATAGCTAAAGATTGTTCCGAATTATTATTCGAATGATGGAGACCAGGGAGCTCAGGGAAAGTAATCAAAGCTATGAAGGCCGCCAAACTACTAAAACAGGACTGTACCAGATACTGGTGTTACGCAATGAAGAAATAAGAAGGAAAAGTAGAGCTTTCAGCCATTCCGGTTGTGAACGAATTTCCGGATGTGTTCCCTGATGAATTACCTGGACTACCTCCACGATGAGATGTAGAGTTTACCATTGAGCTAGAACCGGGAGCTATGTCAATTTTTAAGGTACTGTATCATATGGCACCTACCGAGATGTATGAATTGAAGAAGCAACTGGAAGAATTGTTGGACAAAGGTTATATTCAGCGAAGTTTTTCGCCCTGGGGTGCGCCAGTTGTTTTTGTTCGAAAGAAAGATGGATCGCTTCGATTGTGCATCGACTGCTCAGAGCTAAACAAGATGACAATCAAGATTAAGTACCCATTGCCACAGATTGATAATTTGTTCGACCAGTTGCAAGGAGCGACAGAGTTTTCAAAGATCGATTTGAGATCGGGATACCATCAGCTGAGGATTAAAGAATCTGATGTCCCGAAGCCGGCCTTTAGAACTCGTTACGAGCACTATGAGTTTGTGGTGATTCCGTTTGGTCTCGCTAATGCGCCTGCTGTGTTTATGCAGTTAATGAATCGACTATTCATAGAGTATTTGGACAAATTCGTAGTTGTGTTTATCGATGATATTTTGGTCTACTCTAAGAGTCCAGTAGAGCATTAGCAGCACTTACGTATCGTTTTGAACCTCTTGAGGAGCGAGCAGTTATATGCCAAACTTTCAAAATGTGAATTCTGGCTAAAGGAAGTGACGTTCCTTGGTCACGTGCTATCAGCGGAAGGGGTTCGAGTAGATCCCCAAAATGTCGAGGCAATTTTGGAGTGGAAGTCTCCTAAGAACGTGAAGGAAGTCAGAAGTTTCTTAGGACTTGCTAGGTAATATAGTCAGTTCGTGGAAGGGTTTTCCAAAATTACACGCCCAACACACCACATTATCTACAATATAAAATAATTAGACATTTCATTTGCATAACCATAACGTGAATAAATATGCAAAATATGTGATTAAATGTAATTAATATTCTCATAGGTAGTTTTAGGAAAATAAGGTAATACAAGCATAATGTATGCTTTGCAGTATACAATCCTAACAATAAGGTCACCCTCTAAATGAAACATATGATGACACCAGACATGTTTAGGAAGCAGCTGAAAGAGGGATGTTGAAAAGCAAATGTTGAAGGACGAGGCTCATACCTAGGGTTTCACAATCAATTGATCACTGATAAAGCGGTGAAGCACACAACTTTACAATGAAGCAGGAGAAGAATAAGGAGGTGGTGAACAATGAAACAGACAGCACCCTTTGCAGCGAAGCAGGAAAAAGACGACGTGACGCAGGAGCCGGGCGACGAAAACATCGGCCCTTATTATATATGGCTACAACTAGTATAAACTAGATGTAAGCACTCTCCGCCTCATGAAGGGAACTTAATAACATTATCGATATATTCATCTTAAAATAAAAGTCAATTTAACCTAAAAAACAAAAAGACACTGTGTCAAATTGTTATCGTAACATTAAACATATATATATATATGTATATATATATATATATATACATCAGAGATAAAATATACTTGTATAAATCTATATATAATGATAAAATAATTTTTTTACCAAAAATAATTAATATATAGGATATGTCATATATGAATGATCATGGGTACAACGCGTTTATTTATACATATACAAACTCAACTCTGGTCAAAATAATACTCATTATTTTTTTTATTATTTTGGTAAATAGATGTTATTTTAATTACATGAAGGCATTGAAAGTTCAAGACATTACAAGCAAAAAACATTGCAAGCAAATACAGCAACTATCTAGCTAACAGATTTTTGAGCTTAAAATATTTGCTGCATCGAATACCAATCAGTAGTTGACATTGCCTAACAATCACATCCGTTGTGCTGCTTTTGCCTTGGAACCTT
The DNA here is from genome assembly GCA_033398695.1 of Orobanche coerulescens. NCBI lineage: Eukaryota > Viridiplantae > Streptophyta > Magnoliopsida > Lamiales > Orobanchaceae > Orobanche > Orobanche coerulescens. The sequence continues at coordinate 188,109,983 of CM065801.1, forward strand.
CTTTGATTTCATTCCTTCCACAGCTGGTAAATGACTACAGTGATATCACAACGATTTATTCTCTGCTTTGCACTCGTGGAGCTACATTGAGTGAGGAGATAGATCCTTTCGAAATACCAACATCCTCTACTTCTGTTCAAACTACACCATGCAGTGACTTCTTCCCAGGCCTCTCCAGAGTATTCACAATAAAAAAAAAAGGTGGTTCATATCCTCAATTCCTCCATTCCATAGACTGCAAGCGTGATCTACCTGGATCCCAATCCTCTCTAAATATCCACAAGTAACCATTCGATCATGCATTGCAAGCCAAACAATGAAAACACACTTTGGAGGAGCTATGTTTTGGCAGGTAAGCTTATGCCAAGGAACATTGCGAACCTCTCCACACATAGCTCTATACACATTCCTGATGTAGAAATGAGTAGCTGCAAACAAGTGTTACATGTATTTTTGTGCGCTTAATTATTTTTATTTTATCTCCATTTCAGGTTTAAATCTGCATCAATGAGCTCTTAATGCATTATGTTTATATGGTTTGAAGGAAATTAGAGTCTGGAAGATTAAAGGAAGAAAAACGGGCCAAAACGACATTTTTTGGTCAAGGGCCGCGTCACATCGAGCAAGAGCCGCGGCACAGGCACACCCAGAACTAACTCGTACAAACTGTACCGGGGGCTGCGGCACGCTCATTCTGAGCTGCGACCTGTAAGAAAAAATTTGCCCAGGCCTGGCAGGGCAAGGACAAGGGTCGCGGCACACTTAAGCCAGGCCGCGGCCCGCGGCACGGGATCCATGATTTCAGCCCGCGATTTTTGCTGTTCTGAATGCCGTTTCGACCTAATTCTCGGACGCGTTTTGGAGGCGGAAAGAAGGTTATAAAAAGAGAGTGAAGGTCAGAAAATAGAATGGAAGAAGAGGAGAAAAATACCTAGCAGCAGAAAGCAAAGGCCAGAGAACGGAAGAGATTCGGTTCTTCAATTGTGTTTGAATTTCTTTCCTATGTTTTATTCAAATCTTTGTGTATTGATTTCTAGCATGTTGGGCTAGACCCTTTATTTCTAGGATTGTGATGAAACCGAGATTTTGATGAATTAATTCTTGATTTTTTCGTTATTAATATATTCCCCTTTTCTATTGAGTTTTTCCCAATTGTTCTTAATGCTTTCAATTGTGTGGTCTATAATTGAATTGTTATAATTACTTAACTTGAATCGGGAGAAGAGAGTTAGTAGTGAAAATTGGGTGAAAACCACTTTGTCTTGTGAGATATGAATATACTCAAAGGAATTGCGAAGCTCGTTTGAAGATTTTAGAAATATTTGGCTATTGTTGAATTAACTCACCTAGGAATAGAGTGAATTATTCACATTGGAAAATTCTTCTGACCTCGGGAGAGGCATTATATTATCTTAGAATCTTCGCTTTCAATAATTTGGGAAATTACATAATTTATATTAATCAAGATTAATTCGGATTAATCGAAGCGAATTCTCAATCCTAGATTCTTCTCTTATTTGATCTCCTATCTTCGGATTATTGATTTTGTTATTTGTTTCTAGTTTATCGCACTATTTAGTTTTTAATAATTTTCCAACCACAATATTCGGTCGTTCAAATAAAATTAGAAATACGAATAAATTGGTAATCAGTACGTCAGTCCTCGAGGGAACGATATCTTTCTCATCACTTTATTACTTGATTACGACAACGTGCACTTGCGTTCACAAACATACGTAACAAGTTTTTGGGGCCGTTGTCGGGGATTGATTTTTTTTACTAATATCAATTTCAGTATTTTTATTCTTAATTTGAACATTATTTTATTTTTGTGTAAATTTGTTTTTATTTGTTTTCCTTTCAGTAGTTCGTTTAGTGCATGAGAAAATTTGGTAACGAAGGTCTACTCCCTTTGGTTACCGAAATCGAACGCACTTTGCGGAAAAACAGGAAGGAAAGACGTGAGTTGTCAACTACGAATACCATGGCTGACAACACCGGAATACAAGGGATCGACAATCCTATTCAGCAAGCTCAACTGGCATTGGCACTCCATGATTATGCACTTCTACAGATCCATGCGATTTTTTTCGGGGATTCGGCGTCCAACCATTCAAGTGAACAATTTCGAGATTAAGCCGGCTATCATCCAAATGGTGCAAGCGAGCCAATTTTGCGGACTGGCGAATGACAACCCCAATGCTCACATTGCTTCGTTTCTCGAGATTTGTGACACATTAAAAATAATAGAGTTTCTGATGACGCCATTCGTCTATGGCTTTTTTCATTCTCTCTAAGGGACAAAGCCAAGTTTTGGTTGAATTCACTCCCGCCGGGCTCTATCACGACTTGGGAGGAGTTAGCACAAGCTTTTCCTAAGTTCTTTCTGCCGGCGAAGACAGTGAGACTTAGGAATGAAATAACTACTTTCGGACAATTTGAGATAGAATCGCTGCATGAGGCATGAGAGCGATACAAGGATTTGCTAAGAAGATGCCAACATCATGGTCTACCGGATTGGCTGCAGATTCAAACATTTTATAACGGACTGAGTGCTTCTACACGCACTCTTGTTGATGAAGCTGGTGGAGGTGCTTTAATGGGCAAGACAATGGCTGAAGCCCATTCTTTACTGGAAGATATGGCGGCAAATGTGTATCTGTGGCCTTCTGAGCATCTGAATCCGAAACGGGTTATGGGAATTTCCGATAATGATCCAATATCTACGCTATCGGCCCAAGTTGCGGCCTTGACTCAACAACTTCAAGTTTTCTCGCACGCTCCTTCTACCGTTACCACGGAATCATGTAATTGGTGCAAGGGGTCTCATCCTAGTGTTGAATGCCAAGTCGGGATTCCTTTTGAGCAATCTCAGATGGAACAAGCTAAATTTGTGGGGAATGGAAATCGACAGAATAATCTGTATTCTAACACTTACAACCAAGGGTGGCGAAATCATCCAAATTTTTCATGGAGGAATGGGCAAGCATTGAACAATCCTCCACAAGCTCAAGTTACTCAGCCACCACAGCAGCCCCCTCAACCACCGAAGGTTTCTTTAGAAGATGCGATTGCTCAATTGGCGGCTAACACGAGTCAATTCATGACCCACACGGAAACTACTCTACAAAATCATTCCGCTTGTATTCACAATTTGGAAGTCCAAATGGGTCAAATAGAAAATTTGTTAACAGCCCGACCTCAGGGCACTTTACCAAGTACAACTGAGACGAACCCCAGAGAGAGTATTAATGCCATTGGCTTGAGAAGTGGGAGGGAAGTGTGTGAGCAACCCGAAAAACACAAAGTGAGAGGTGAAGATGAGGAGAAGAAAAATTTGGCATTAGGAGAATCCCAAATTTCTAAAAACTTGAAATTGTTTCCAGACAATCCGATAGCTTATGTGCCACCCACCCCGTATCCGCAGCGACTACAAAAGCAAAAGTTAGACAAGCAATTCTCTAAGTTTCTTGATGTTTTCAAGCAATTACATATCAATATTCCATTTGCCGACGCCTTGGAACAAATTCCGAGCTATATGAAGTTTATGAAGGAAATTTTATATAATAAAAGGAAGCTCGAGGAATATGAAATGGTGGCGCTGACCGAAGAATGCAGCGCTATTCTGCAGAAAAAGCTCCCACCTAAATTGAAGGATCCAGGAAGCTTCACTATCCCGTGTACTATTGGAAACTTGTCGTTTGATAGAGCTTTGTGTGATCTTGGCGCCTAAATTGAAGGATCTTTCTATTTTCAAGAAACTAGGAATTGGGGAGGCCAAGCCTACTACGGTCTCTTTGCAAGTAGCCGATAGATCCATCAAGTATCCGACAAGGGTAATAGAAGATGTCCTGGTCAGGGTTGATAAATTCATTTTCCCCAGTGATTTTATCGTGCTTGATATGGAAGAGGATCATGAGATTCCAATCATTTTGGGTAGACCGTTTTTAGCCACTGGTAGGACTCTTATTGATGTTCAGGAGGGTGAGTTGATGCTTCGGGTTCAAGATGAGCAAGTCACATTCAAAGTATTTCGATCTCTCCCGTGTCCAAGCAATGTCGAGAAGTATTATCAAATTGAAAGCTTGGATATTTTTGCGAAAGACACACACCGGGAAAGTTGTCAGTCGAAATATACAGAATCTGTTCTAGTTGCTCTGACATCTAAGAAAAATGTAGAACGAGTTGCATATCTTAGGCATTTGTACATGTCATCTTCATCATCCGTTCACCCACCATTAACAAATTCTCATGCCGTCAAAAATCCGTCCATGGAAAAGAAAACTAAGGTGGAAGTGAAACGGTTGCCAAGTCATGTGCAATTTGGGTGTTTTGGGAAGTTACTATTCTTCAAGTATTTTCACAAAGAATGCTGGATGTCCAAACCAAAAATCGAACTGTTAAAAACTAATGGTCAATAATTTAAAACACATATTAACAGTTCGATGGATGGGGTGGAGTCCAAATGGTGTTTGCGAAAAGCAAATTGATTTTCAAAAGGTCCGGCTGAAGACTATAAACTTAGCGCTTCTCGGGAGGCAACCCGAGTATTAGTTGTAGAATTTAATTTTTCATTGTTTTTCTTCATCTTAAGAGTCTATTTATTTCGTCATTTTTGCTTTGATATGCTTCTCTCTCATGTTCTAGGTGTTTTCATTTGAGAATTATGTGCAGGAACTTTCCAGGGCAAAATTTTAGCTCAGGGCCGCGGCACACTAAGAGCGGGCCGCGGCACGACAGTGCTGAGCCGCGGCACACTTGCCCCAAGAGTCGCGGCATGCCGAAGACCCAAAATTGTGCCCATTAACCTGTACTCTGTGCCGCGGCACGCAAGCTCTGAGCCGCGGCACACTTACCCTGGAAGCCGCGGCACCCGTCCAACGAGCCGCAGCATACTGCAAGACACCCCAGCGCCCAAAACAGCCTGTACTGCGGGCTGCGGCTCACTTGCTACGTGCCGCGGCCCTTGCCGATATTTTAAAAGGGGCAGGGCTGCTCAGAATTCAATCGGCCGAAATAAAATATACACTTCACAAATCCCTTCCTCTTCCGCGCGGCGCAAGGTCACCCTCTCCGAATTTCTTCTTTTTCTCATCTTCTTCAATCCAACACAAGGTAATCCTTATTCGTTAAGCTTAATTGCAACATGGATTGAGAAGTGGGGTAATATTCTTCATTCATTGGTGAATTTGTTTTTATTTCCTAAAGTTCTATCAATATTTTTATCGGAATATGTTGAGATTATCGATTGATTGATTGTGTTTTGTTGATTTGTCATGAATTATTGCGATTTTGTTTATTGTTGGGGATTGAATTCACCAATGATTATTCTTGTTCTACATTTAAGTTTACGCACGCAAAGTGTTTGATGAAATACCCTAATGAAATTTTTTGATCTAAAGATCTCCAATTTGTCTGCAACAAATACGATTATCGCATATGCCCCCCCAGCCCTTACGTCAAGTTTGAGTTAAAATTTTCACATCATATCCCTCATATGGAAGTGCGAGTCTTAGACGCTGGACGGACCTTTCATTCCTCCGGTTAGGCCACCTACACCACCCACTTCGCCGGACGAGGCCGATGCTAGTGCCTGAGCTTACCTTAGGGGAGTACATTACCTTTCTCTTAATGTGTAGTATTATTTGTTGTCTATTCAGGTCAACGTACATCTCAAGTTTTTTTTTTGGGGGGGGGTTACTTTTTTGTTGTTATTTATTTTTCGTTGTTATTGATTCTAGCCTTGTTTGTCTTCTATGATATTCTGGACTTTGTTTGCATTCGTGAATATTTCTTGCAGCCTTGTGTAAGACTTATTATATCATACTGATTGCTTTTTGAAGAAACGGATGAGTATTGGTCGAGTTCGCATTATGCGATTTTTGTTTCCCTCGAGTATTCATTTCGGTCTGATTTTTTTGCGTCATTGTGGTAGTCTTGGCATATAAGAAATGAGACATACGTGTTTGTAGTGTCCGCATTACATGAGTCGTCGTCTATACGGTTGGTTGTGCTTTTCACTTAGCTAGTCGTCCAGTAACATTAGTCTTGTTGGCATTAAATTAAGTACCTAAGTTTAGGCATTGAGTCGGACAGTTTTTCCCAAAAATTTGAGAAATTGTGCATGTTCTATGATGGGAAGTCTAGTAACCGGGGGTATTCAAGTGACCCGTTGTTTACTCTCGCGTAAAACGACAACCCTGAATAGACTAATGGTTCATAAAAATCGCATCCCCAATGATAGGAAGCCAAGTAACCGGATGTATTCACGTCACCCGTCGTTTATATTCGCGTAAAACAGCAACCTTGAATCGGAAGTGCAGAAATAGCTATTCGAGTTTATTCTCCGCTGTAGAGGGAGCCTTAGTAACTAGAAGCATTTATGAGCCCCATGATTGTCTTTTACGTCAAACGGTTCCCCAATACATGAGAATGGAAATCCACCCTAGGGTTATTTCATGAAACATACCAGGACTCGAAACCTCATGGTTAACTTGAATCATTAAATATTAAATATAAGGGAGTGCTGTCCGGGGAATATTATGAGATTCTTGTGTTTTCTTTGCCACGAGGCTGTGGGACTGGGCGAGTTGGCTTGTTTACTCTCAACATTCATACTGGCGGTCGGCTCAAGTCACATTTGTTAATCTTTGAGCCTTGATCTTCTTCATGAGCTATTGATTAGCACTAAAAATGGTTACCTTGTGGAATCATTGTCCGTCCTGTGACTCACTGCTACTATATTCGTATTATTCATTGAGATTTTCAGGGTAGTATTAATTAGTTGAGCACTATGGATTTGCACGATCATCCATGATACTTGTTGTCTTATTTGAAATTGATTCTTGCTTGAGGACAAGCAAAGGCTTAAGTTTTAGGGTATTTGTTACATGTATCTTTGTGCGCTTAATTATCTTTATTTTATCTCCATTTCAGGTTTAAATCTGCATAAATGAGCTCTTAATGCATTATGTTTATATGGTTTGAAGGAAATTAAAGTCTGGAAGATTAAACGAAGAAAAACGGGCCAAAACGACTTTTTTGGTCAAGGGCCGCGTCACATCGAGCAAGAGCTGCGGCACAGGCACACTCAGAACTAACTGGTACAAACTATACCGGGGGCTGCGGCACAGGCACACTCAGAACTAACTGGTACAAACTATACCGGGGGCTGCGGCACGCTCATTCTGAGCTGCGACCTGTAAGAAAAAATTTGCCCAGGCCTGGCTGTAATATCCGCAATTTCGGATTTCCGGTAATTTTTATTTTTCGGCGGAGGTACGTTTCGACGACTCGCTTTTGACCGTTTCGTCATTCTGAGAATATTTAATTCTACACTTTTTGACATCCGAGTTTGTTTCGGTGCCATTTTGTTGAGTTCCGTGCTTTTTAGTGACTTTTCCGCACTTGAGTTCGATTCTTGCGAATCTCGTTCAAAACTGCTGTTTCGAGTTTCCCGTAAGTCCGTTTAACTTCGTTAGACGTGTTGTGAACTTCGGTTTGGTTATTCGATCATGTATCGTGATTTTCGGGCGTTTTGGGCCATTTTCGTAATTTCCCAATGTTTGGGGTAATTACTTCCGTTGTCGAATTTCGAGCCCTCGGGTGGTCGGAATCGTGTGTTCTCTTAGTGTTCGAATTCGTCTTTGCGAGTACTTCGTAACCGTATCTTCGATTCGTATTCAGGTTCGGGTTTCGGTCGCTCGGCCGTTGGAGTTGGCTCCCGGCCAGTCATGGCCGGCAGTCAGGCCTGTGCAAGATCGCCGAGTTACGGCCGGCACGTGACGTAAGGCCGGTTACGACGTAACGATGCCGGCATTTCGGCAGAGACTTCGCCATGGCCGATTACGCACGTAAGGGCTCCGGTTACGTACGTAAGCGTCCGGCAGTGTCCGGCTATTTAAGGCCTGGACCGAGTCATATCCGGCATTTTCCACTTTTCTTCGTTCCTTCCACGATTTTTCACCATAGATCGATGGTTTTGAGTAGAATAAACTTATAACAACTTGTCTTGGAAGTTGGAATCATGGATTAACATCATCTTCCACCCGGATCGAAGGTAAGAACACCTAAACTTTTGGTTTTTGGATGTTCTTGGGGTTTCTTGGTGTTTTGGCCGATTTTCTTTGTTTTGACTCAGATTGATGATGAAACTTGATTGTAAACTCGTAATCATTCAATACCCTTGAAGTTTTGTGGAACGGATTTGAGTATTTCGTTGAATAATCGATTGAATTGGACTACGCCTTCAAAGTGTCCGATAAAATGCTTCAATGGGTAGAACTTGGGAAGTTCCATACGTTTTCGTAGAATTGTGATTGAATTGATATCGTTGTGACTTAGGAACGAATTCTTGTGAAGAACTCGAGTCGGAACCCTTCCGTTCGTTGCCTTCTTTGGGGTCCGAGCTTCCCGATCGAACCGTGTTCTTCGGAGCGTTCGGTAGCGGTTATCGAGGCAAGTATCTTATTATACGACTTGTATCATGCGACTAGTAATCACGTATGATATGTATGACGATTTTGCTTGCCTCCGTAAATATGTTCCGTTTGAGTTGGTTGTGTTTTCCGAAATTTGAAGGCTTTGTGATAATAGTGATATATTGGTATACATGTTCGGCGTTGTACCATTTGTGCAGGATTGCGATGTACATATGAGATGGTTGTACACGTAGTTGTGCAATGTATTGTGTACCGAATATGTGTTATGTTGGTTTAGAGTCGTTGTGATGATCATGATATTCGTGTTGTTTTGGTTTACATACTTGATTGTACATTTCGGTGTAATGTGGAATGGCTTGACATTTAATGATTATGAGTTGTGTCGTGTCGATATGTGTGTGTGTGTTCCAGGTAGGGTCTGACGAGGCCTCTGGAGTTCGGTACATGATGTGTACGAACAAGGTGTGTGATCCAGGTAGGGTCTGACGAGACCTCTGGAGTTTGGTACATGATGTGTACGAACGATGTGTGTGGCCGGGTAGGGTCCGTTGAGGCCTCCAGAGTTCGGTACATGATATGTACGAACATTGTGTGTGGCCGGGTAGGGTACGTTGAGGCCTCCGGAGTTCGGTACATGATGTGTACGAATAGGGTGTGTGGCCGGGTAGGGTCCGTTGAGGCCTCCGGAGTTCGGTACATGATGTGTACGAACAGTGTGTGTGGTCCGGGTAAGGTCCGTCGAGGCCTCCGGAGTTCGGTACATGATGTGTACGAACAATGGTCGTGTAGCATTGATTGTTCGGGTAACATTTTAAATATGGATCTCGGACTCATAATGATATATTATTTAGTATGCTTTGAAACGAGAATCGGGCTAAGGCCCTAATGTTTACGAAAAGGTTTTGTAAATTGGGACTCGAGTTCCGAAAGAATTTCTGCTTTAAAAATCCCCGAGATGATGTGTTCCTTTTCAAATATCTCTTACTTGAGTTCGAAATTCTAAAACTTCTCGGGAACATTTTGATAATTGATTTGCGTATTAAACTGTAGTTGCTATTTGCTTGTTACATTTCGTATGGTTTGATACTTGCACTAGTAAAACAAGGAGTTTACTAACCCCGAGCATTCGGGGTGGATGTCTGCTTTGGCCCGGTACATGCGTATTCGGGGAGCAACACAGGATTGGCACAAGAGGATGACGAGCCGCGATACTAATCAAGAGTTGAGAGTTGGTAGAGTTTAGTTGTATTGTTAGAGTTGATTCGCCTCTTCCGCTATATTGTATTTCACCCCCGTGTGGGTAATGTTGTGAGTCACCCCGTTGATAGAGTTGTGTGACCTCATCTGCCGTGTGTTTATGTGTAAATGACCTTAACAGTCTGTATTATTATGTTGTTTGACCCTGGCCGGGCAAGCATTTGGTTGTTTATGGACGTTTAGCCTGGTAGATCCTTGCGGAAAGGGTTTACGGCGTGTAATATTCCCATACGGTTTTGGGGATGTTACATTTATGGTATCAGAGCTTAGGTTGCGGAAACCTAGGCTGTCGGGTCGAGTCAAGTCTTGATTTGTCGAGTAATGTGTTTTCATATCGTTCGAGTCATCAGGTGACAAGTTGAGTTGTGCGCAGTCACAACGTGTTGGATATGTTGTCGGATGAGATTAGTATCGTGGGCGACTGTCGTCTCCGTGCGGCCTGTGGACGTAAGTCTCCTCTTTTATGCATAATATCTGTGTTCATGATTTCATTTATGTGTGATATTTGTGGTGCATAATTTTATTTACACGGTGTTGTGTAATGAAGTTGTATTCGATACTTGGATACGCTGTACGTGTATAGAACTAGATGTATTGATGTTTGGCCCTTGAACCACCATGTGGGTTGGTATGGTGTGAAAGTTGTGAACCTTGATGGGTTTTACGGTAGAGTTTGTGGGAAACTCCGATGAATGATTTTGCTGTGTGTTTAAACTTGATGCCATGAGATGTATGTGATTGAATTGGCGACCCTGTTTGCCATTTGGGCATGTGGTTTTAATATCGACTATTTTGGATTGTTGTAATTATACCCGCTACGCGTAGCTTTGAAAACGTTTTTCCTTAAAGACTACTGATTTAAGCATTTGTGTGGAAATCAAAATGTTTGGAAAAATCTTGTTTTGCAAAACGACCCTAATTTTCGGAATTTAAATGTTATGTGTTTGTGTGTTGGGGGCTACTGTGACAGTTCTGCAGTCCTGCAGCTAGATGTTACGCCGTAAGATGTTTTCCATTACGGCCGTAAGCTCAGAGTTGTTACGGGCGTAAACTGCATGTTGTTACGGCCGTTAACTTTTGACTGACCCGGTAGAAATTTGTTATTACAGTTGTACCCGTGCCCCTTGATTATTTAAAATCTGTTGATATATCAGTGATGGATGGCGTGGTAACATGTTGTTACCCCGTATAACGCTAGCAAAGATAATGATATACTGATAAGGTCATTTTGACAATATCGTCTAGCGAAAAGATTGAAGCCTCGATGTGTTGTTTTGCAAATAGCTTCAATCAAAACAGTTTTGATAATGAGATACATGGTTTTAATTAAACGACCGATGTATTATAAGTGTTTTCAAAAATTTCATTTCACCAAATTTTTTTTTCAAACTTGAGAATTTTTAAATTTTATCATTTGAATAATACCTTGGAAAAATTTTATTTTTGTTGTTAGTGTTTGATCCCTGCGATACGTGTGTGGTTTTTACCGCGTTTGATTTGGTAAAATCCAAACATCTCTGTTGATGTGACTGTGTGGATTATTTTTTTAATGAAGTTCTAAAATTACAGTGTTAGTTCGTGCACTTGTGTGATGACTTGGAGTTGATGTTTTAACGTGCTGCTATTTATTGTCTTATCTTGACGTTGTGATATTTGTTTGGATGTGTTATTTTTATTGGTCGTCCGTCCAGTATGCCGAGAGGTCGTGGCCGAGGACGTGGTCGTAGTCGTGGTCGTGATCAGCAGCAATCATCCAGAGGTAATGTTGATATTGGCGCCGCCACCATCCTTCGTCAGGTGACTGACCGGTTGGCGCATATGAATCAGACCGTACATCGAGACGGGATTCCGGATGAAGATAACGGAGCTGGTAAGTGGTTACGAGATGTGATGAGAATGCACCCGCCCCGTTTTGTAGGTTCTTCGGACTCGTTAGGCTGGGAGAATTGGCTCTTCCAGTTGGACAGAACATTTGATGCTGTAGCTTGCCCCGATGAGAGAAGAGTGCCTATTGCTCAATACCTACTCGACAGGGAAGCTGCTGACTGGTGGGAGGCCGTAGCGCCTAGTGATCGTACCGCTACTTGGACTGAATTCAAAACTGCCATGGAGGCCGAGTATTGTCCGCCGCCTGTTAAAGAGCGTAGGACTAGGATTGTCGAGTTTTTCTCGGCTACGCCCCGAGACGTGTCGATGTCCCAGGCGATAGTCGATTATAATCGATAGCTGTGTTATGTTCGGGATCAGGTGAAAAGTGAGGCGGATAAGGTTCGTTATTTCGATAAGCGTATGAAACCTCAGATTCGGCAGTGTATGGCTCCTTTTATGTGTACAACCTTGAAGGACTATCAGGATCGAGCCTTGGCGTTTGAGATGGCTATAATGTCTACCGAGTCCGTATCGGTAGCGAAAAAGCAGAAGATTTCCGATGACGCATCGGGAAGTAAGGGAATTGGGATTCCCACACCTCAACCCTCGTATCAGCCGAGTATGGGACCTTCTCGGTCAGTTAGAGAACCCAAAAGACCCAAGTCGGTGTCTTTGAGTTCTGGTAATGCTCCTAGGTGTTTCAACTGTAACGTTCTAGGCCATGAACGCGCGCATTGTAAGAAACCGCCAGTGACTTGTTATAATTGTGGACACGAGGGGCATCGAGTTCAGTACTGCGAGATTGTTGCCGAGATGATAAGGGACCGGAATTCTATTCCTACTTCCGGAGGGCCCAGTGATGTCTAGTGATGGTGTTTTTGGTACTCGCTACACGGATTGTTTCGCGTGTAGAGATGTTTTTTTGTGACGCTTTTACATTTGGAACTTGTTGAATGATATTTTGTTTTGTGTAAGTTCCCGTTTAGTTGTTGAACCTACGGAGGCGTGTCAGTGGACCACGAGGTCATGAGCATGGTATTTTTTTATGTGTCGTTATATTTTGTTTCGTATCACTGTGATAACCTTAGTTTAAGTTTCGGGACGAAACTTATTTTTTGTATGATGGAATGTAATATCCGGTATTCTCAATTTCTGTTATCTTGAATTGTTTGTGTTTTGACGTCGGACATTTTCTTGTTGATGAGAATCGGAATGATTTCTATCGTAATACTCTATTTGTTTCTATCGCATAGCCGTTCTAGTCGGGTGCGACTTGTTGTCGCGTACATTTCTTTGATTAAATGTGTGCATATGATGTGGTATGTGATGCGTCGTTAATTGATCGTTATTGTTTTGAACCTTTGCCGTTGGCGTTATTATGGTCGTCGTGTGGCGTGTTGTCACACTGTATATTCTTTCGCGTTGCTTGTAACGTTTCGCCAGTGGACGAAAGTTACGCATTTCTTGTGTATCTTGTTGAGTTTTCCTGTCGGGATATTGCTTCTCCCTACTTGTTTTAAGTTTCGGGACGAAACTTCTTTTAAGGAGGGTAGAATGTAATATCCGCAATTTCGGATTTCCGGTAATTTTCATTTTTCGGCGGAGGTAATGCTTCGGTTTACTCGCTTTGACCGTTTCGTCATTCTGAGAATATTTAATTCTACACTTTTTGACATCCGAGTTTGTTTCGGTGCCGTTTTGTTGAGTTCCGTGCTTTTTAGTGACTTTTCCGCACTTGAGTTCGATTCTTGCGAATCTCGTTCAAAACTGCTGTTTCGAGTTTCCCGTAAGTCTGTTTAACTTCGTTAGACGTGTTGTGAACTTCAGTTTGGTTATTCGATCACGTATCGTGATTTTCGGGCGTTTTGGGCCATTTTCGTAATTTCCCAAAGTTTGGGGTAATTACTTCCGTTGTCGAATTTCGAGCCCTCGGGTGGTCGGAATCGTGTGTTCTCTTAGTGTTCGAATTCGTCTTTGCGAGTACTTCGTAACCGTATCTTCAATTCGTATTCGTGTTCGGGTTTCGGGTCGCTCGGGCCGTCGAGTTGGCCCCGACCGAGTCATGGCCGGCAAGCAGCCTGTGCCAAGATCGCCGAGTTACGGCCAGAGTGCTCGGCGATACGACGTAAGGCCGGTTACGCACGTAAGCCTCGGCCGTTACGCACGTAACGATGCCGCATTTCGGCGAAACTTCGCCATGGCCGCACGCACGTAAGGGCTCCGGCCACGTGACGTAAGCGTCCGGCAGTGTCCGGCTATTTAAGGCCTGGACCGAGTCATATCCGGCATTTTCCACTTTTCTTCATTCCTTCCGCGATTTTTCACCATAGATCGATGGTTTTGAGTAGAATAAACTTATAACAACATGTCTTGGAAGTTGGAATCATGGGTTAACATCATCTTCCACCCGGATCGAAGGTAAGAACACCTAAACTTTTGGTTTTTGGATGTTCTTGGGGTTTCTTGGTGTTTTGGCCGATTTTCTTTGTTTTGACTCAGATTGATGATGAAACTTGATTGTAAACTCGTAATCATTCAATACCATTGAAGTTTTGTGGAACGGATTTGAGTATTTCTTTGAATAATCGATTGAATTGGACTACGCCTTCAAAGTGTCCGATAAAATGCTTCAATGGGTAGAACTTGGGAAGTTCCATACGTTTTCGTAGAATTGTGATTGAATTGATATCGTTGTGACTTAGGAACGAATTCTTGTGAAGAACTCCAAATGAACCCTTCCGCTCGCTTTTCTTTGGGGTCCGAGCTTCCCGGTTGAACCGTGTTCTTCGGAGCGTTCGGTAGCAGTTATCGAGGCAAGTATCTTATTATACGACTTATATCTTGCGACTAGTAATCACGTATGATATGTATGACGATTTTGCTTGCCTCCGTAATTATGTTCCGTTTGAGTTGGTTGTGTTTTCCGAAATTTGAAGGCTTTGTGATAATAGTGATATATTGGTATACGTGTTCGGCGTTGTACCATTTGTGCAGGATTGCGATGTACATATGAGATGGTTGTACACATGGTTGTGCAATGTATTGTGTACCGAATATGTGTTATGTTGGTTTAGAGTCGTTGTGATGATCATGATATTCGTGTTGTTTTGGTTTACATACTTGATTGTACATTTCGGTGTAATGTGGAATGGCTTGACATTTAATGATTATGACTTGTGTCGTGTCGATGTGTGTGCGTGTGTTCCAGGTAGGGTCTGACGAGGCATATGGAGTTCGGTACATGATGTGTACGAACAAGGTGTATGATCCAGGTAGGGTCTGACGAGACCTCTGGAGTTCGGTACATGATGTGTACGAACGATGTGTGTGGCCGGGTAGGGTCCGTTGAGGCCTCCGGAGTTCGGTACATGATGTGTACGAACAGTGTGTGTGGCCGGGTAGGGTCCGTTGAGGCCTCCGGAGTTCGGTACTTGATGTGTACGAACAGGGTGTGTGGCCGGGTAGGGTCCGTTGAGGCCTCCGGAGTTCGGTACATGATGTGTACGAACAGTGTGTGTGGTCCGGGTAAGGTCCGTCGAGGCCTCTGGAGTTCGGTACATGATGTGTACGAACAATGGTCGTGTAGCATTGATTGTTCGGGTAACATTTTAAATATGGATCTCGGACTCATAATGATATATTATTTAGTATGCTTTGAAACGAGAATCGGGCTAAGGCCCTAATGTTTACGAAAAGGTTTTGTAGATTGGGACTCGAGTTCCGAAAGAATTTCTGCTTTAAAAATCCCCGAGATGATGTGTTCCTTTTCAAATATCTCTTACTTGAGTTCGAAATTCTAAAACTTCTCGGGAACATTTTGATAATTGATTTGCGTATTAAATCCGTAGTTGCTATTTGCTTGTTACATTTCGTATGGTTTGATACTTGCACTAGTAAAAAAGAGTAGTTTTAAAAACCCCCGAGCATTCGGGGGGTGGATGTCTGCTGCGCCCGTGTACATGCATTCAGGGAGCAACACAGGATTGGCACAAGAGGATGACGAGCTGCGATACTAATCAAGAGTTGAGAGTTGGTAGAGTTTAGTTGTATTGTTAGAGTTGATTCAGTCTTCCGCTATATTGTATTTCGACCCCTGTGTGGGTAATGTTGTGAGTCAGTCCTGTTGATAGAGTTGTGTGACCTCATCGGTCTGTGTGTTTATGTGTAAATGACCTTAACAGTCTGTATTATTATGTTGTTTGACCCTGGCCGGGCAAGCATTTGGTTGTTTATGGACGTTTAGCCTGGTAGATCCTTGCGGAAAGGGTTTACGGCGTGTAATATTCCCATACGGTTTTGGGGATGTTACATTGGCAGGGCAAGGACAAGGGCCGCGGCACACTTAAGCCGGGCCGCGGCCCGCGGCGCGGGATCCATGATTTCAGCCCGTGATTATTACTGTTCTGAAGGCCGTTTCAACCTAATTCTCGTACGCGTTTTGGAGGCGGAAAGAAGGTTATAAAAAGAGAGTGAAGGTCAGAAAATAGAATGAAAGAAGAGGAGAAAAATACCTAGCAGCAGAAAGCAAAGGCCAGAGAACGGAAGAGATTCGGTTCTTCAATTGTGTTTGAATTTCTTTCCTATGTTTTTATTCAAATCTTTGTGTATTGATTTCTAGCATGTTGGGCTAGACCCTTTATTTATAGGATTGTGATATAACTGAGATTTTGATGAATTAATTATTGATTTTTTCGTTATTAATATATTCCCCTTTTCTATTGAGTTTTTCCCAATTGTTCTTAATACTTTCAATTTTTTGGCCTATAATTGAATTGTTAAAATTACTTAACTTGAATCGGGAGAAGAGAGTTAGTAGTGAAAACTGGGTGAAAACCACTTAGTCTTGTGAGATAGGAATATACTCAAAGGAATTGCGAAGCTCGTTTGAAGATTTTAGAAATATTTGGCTATTGTTGAATTAACTCACCGAGGAATAGAGTGAATTATTCACATTGGAAAATTCTTCTGACCTCGGGAGAGGCATTATATTAACTTAGAATCTTCGATTTCAATAAATTGGGAAATTACATAATTTATATTAATCAAGATTAATTCGGATTAATCGAAGCGAATTCTCAATCCTAGATTCTTCTCTTATTTGATCTCCTATCTTCGGATTATTGATTTTGTTATTTGTTTCTTGTTTATCGCACTATTTAGTTTTTAATAATTCTCCAACCACAATATTCGATCGTTCAAATAAAATTAGGAATACGAATACATTGGTAATTAGTACGTAGTTCTTGAGGGAACGATATCTTTCTCATCACTTTATTACTTGATTACGACAACGTGCACTTGCATTCACAAAAATACGTAACAACCAGTCAATACCATCATTTAGGTCTCCAAGATACTTCCTAGATCCAATTATATTCTTCATTACCCAATAGATTTGATTTGGAATAGCCATATCCTTGATGTTCTGATTTTTAATATAGTATCCATGCACCCACCTAATCCACAATTTATCTTCCTTCCTTGCTAAACTCCATAGCATCTTACAAATAGCAGCTCGAATCCACAACTTTAATTTAATAACGTCCCAATCACCAGTTTCTTTTGGAATATAAACTTTATCCCAAGCCACAAAAGCCCTTTTAGAGAGAGCAAATTTACCTATCCATATGAAGGTTCTGCAGGCAATCTGAATTTTCCATTTTGGGAGGAAAGGCAAACTAAGTCCGAGATATATTGGACCATTCGAGATCCTTGAAAGAGTTGGGGAGTTAGCATACAGGTTGGCCTTACCGCCATCACTGAGTCACGTTCATAATGTATTCCATGTATCCCAATTGCGGAAGTATGTACCAGATTCTAGTCATATCATTGATTTTGGCGAGATCGAGATAGATAATGGTGGCTCGTTCGAGGAGAAACCAATCAAGATGCTTGAGAGTCCGATCAAACAATTGAGGAATAAACTAATACCCTTGGTTAAAGTACAATGGTCACGACATGGAGTTGAAAAGGCCACTTGGGAGATGGAGGACGGTATGAAGATTAGGTATCCAGAGTTGTTTTTATCTTAAGTTTTAGGACGAAACTTCTTTTTAGGGAGAGTGGATGTAATACCCGAGATTTATGATGTGTATTTGAACCTTGTGATATTGTATTTGTTGCATTTTGATCTGAGTATTATCCTCCGTATTTCATAATCCTGTGTTGTTGAGCGTATGATTTCATGCATGTTGTTCATACTTGCATTTTTGTGCACGTGTAGCGCACGCTAACATCTTAGCAGTTGCGCACGCTAATTGAGTTAGCTTGCGCATGCTACGTATGAGTTGTAGCGCGCGCTATACGTAGTCAGCTTGATTTAGACATGTTGGTAGGTGAGATCAGACCGCGGATTTTGTTGGGATTATGTCGGGATAAAACTGGACGGCTTTCTGGGAAAGCCGAGTCAACGGTGTTTAGCGCACGCAAATGGTTTGAGGTTAGCGCACGCTAAGTCTAGTACAGTGAGGTCAGTGAGCTTTCGTTCAGTCGTTAGCGCACGCGAAAAATAGTTGTTACCATACGCTAATCGTTGATTTTAGTGCACGTAAGGCTGTTTAGCGTATGCTATGCTGAGACTCATCAGAGTCAGTAGGCTGCAAGCCCGTTAGCGCACGCTAAGGATAGAGCCGTAGCGCATGATAATAACCCTTTTCTATAAATATGACAGCACCCATCTTCATTTCTCAGTTTACACCCCTTCCCACACCCGATTTTTTGGGACTTTGAGAGTCACTTCCTACATCCAAAGCTTACATACCAGCCTCCTAACATCACCATTGTAGACAAAGGAGCTTTGAGAATTGGTGTTCTAGCTCTTGGACGTGGAGTTCATCAATATCTTTCAACATTTCCTTCTGAGTAAGGTATGTTATGGTTTACCAAGACGAAATTTACGCTCTCAGCTATATTTTAAGCCTTCTTCGGAATCCTTAGGCTAGCTAATGAACTTTTGAATCCAACAACATAATTTTGAAGATTGAAACCCAGTTATATCTTGTTTTCCTTCATTACTAAGAGGGTTGATCTAGACTAGGTGGATAAAAACCTTATGATGTAGTATCCTTAATTCGTTGGAATCTTGAGCATGATTTTAGTTAGATTCTATGAATTCCTTTGGTGTTCCACAGATGAAATTCATGTTTGCCAGAGGTATTTGTTTTGAGAATATTCTTCATGTTCATGCGGATGATGAATCGGAGATGTCATTGAACTCAACCCGGATCACCGTAGTATCGTTTTCCTTGCGTAGTACCTGGGCATGCTTGCTATCTTGAGTCACATTTGTGGTATAATCGTAATAGCCGAACATTTGAGAATTTGGAATTGAAGCCCATATTTAAACCCGAAATCTTTAATAACTTGTATATCCTTGAATCCAAATGTTGTGTCAAGAATTAACACCTTCCGATCGGCGATCGCCTCGGAGGTCGGGCGACCGAGTCACTGCCGAGCGGCCAAGGCAGAACTGTCGACCAGCGACCAGGCGACCGAGCCTTTACCCAGCGGACAAGCTAGACTGGCCAACCGAAGGTCCCAGGACGAATCCCGGTGCCGAGCGATCGACATCAATACGATCGCCTCTCGGTACTCGGCGACCGACTCCTGGCGACCGACTGGAGACGATCATCTATCGGCACTTGCCGACCGACTCCTGTCGACCGACAAGCGGACGACCATCCCTCGGAATCTTCCGACCGACCCTTGGTGACCGACCATTGCCGACACTCAGCAACTGGCCGATGGCGACCTCTGATGACCAGCTAGAAACGACCGCCTCATGTCGATCAGCACCGATGGCCATCCAGTCGGAAAAGGCCGAGCCTCAAGACTGGCACCACGTGCAAGGGCCGAGACAAGATCCGCGAATCACGGGCCATTGACCACAGCCTGGCAGAATCTCTCCACCAGCCGACAAGCCGCCGAAAGCTGTCAGTAGGGCCGCATGTGACCATTGATTCCGCCGAAAGCTGTCAGTAGGGCCACATGTTGACTGACTCCGGACGCGTGATGGCTCCTCATTGGACCGCCCAGCTGGCGCCAGCCTCTTCCCTGGACTTTAGCCCGACAGCCCGGGTGATCGCCCCATTATAATATTGGCCGGTGGACAATCGCCCCATTATTATAATGGCCGGAAGGCGATCGCCCGCTAGAGGACAGGACCCGGCTGCCCCTATATATACAAGGCTCCCAGCACTTGTCCAAGGACGGAAATTCTTCTGCACTGGACCGAGATTTTGGCACACAAAACACTCTCGGCATTATCGCGATTTCAGTATACTAGACAGAATCAATATCAAGCACCTGGCTATCTCCAACTCTTGGCAACAACTATCATTCGGTCTTACTTCTCCCGGCCTCTCTCATTAAGAAGACGATCGGAAGGGACGAAGAACACCGAGCTTCGCTCAAGAGCCGGATTAACAGAGTCTTTTTACACTCATTGTATTTAGATTTCTCTCATTAATACTTGTATCCACGAATATTTATATTAATATCATCTCGCGAGAGCATTCAAGCCCGGGCCTAACAAACCCGGCAAATCTTGTATTATTTATCTTCTCTTGGAAGTGCTCCCGCAATTGTTGTTTGTTGTCCATCTTCCAGCAGTATTAATCTTCGGATAAATATTTTGGGCAACAACAATTGGCGCTAGAAGAAGGGGTCCAACCCTCGAATTTTTATACCTACCGTCCCGAAGAACACTCACTGTTCTCGGGGCAGATACTTGAAGTGACACTCACTGCACTTCAAAGAAATCCTTCAGAAATCATGTCTTCCGCCTCCGCGTCGAAGAAAGCCGCCGACCCGGCTGCACTCCCTGCCTGGCCCCCGTCCGAGCCGCACTCGATGGTGGAAGGTAGCCGCCGCGGTCGAACGCTCGATCTCGTCCCGGACGGCGCCCGAGCCTCTCGCCGATCGCCCGAACCAATGAATGATCGAAGAGGCCATAGCCGCCCTTCAGAGCGACGGAGTGCTCTCGACGCGCCTCCGCTATCACCCCCGGTCTCCCGCCGGAAGTCCAAGCGAAGCTCAAGGCACATCGGGCCGAGCGATCGCTGTGAGGCTCTCGCCCGCAAGAAGAGGCGCTCGGCACTGGGCACCTCTGTCTTCGATCACCCGGGCAAGGACCCGACTCGCGACTGGGCGCCCGGCCTACTACGAGACGATGGAGTTTGAGTCCGTCACCAGGAGCTCGGCCTACCCGGCTCCCAGAAGGCAACCCAGCCGCCTGGCTCCTGCTCGCCAAATTGCCGAGGTCAGCAGCAGCGGAGTTCGGAGATCGGTACACGATCGCCTCGGCTCCCGCTCCCAAAGCCGATCCGCAAGCGACCGAGCCGCGGCGGTTGCCGCATTGCAACGTCAGCTCGACGACGTGAAGGCGCTCCTGCAATCTGGGGCAGGCGCCACGAAGACGATCGCCGAGCCGAGCGAGCCGCTCGCGATCGACATCGAGCTCGCCCCCGTCCAGCACAGGATCGCTCCCCCGCAAACACCCGTGTACGAGGGGCGATCGGACCCCAGACGCACCTGAAGAAGTTCAACATCTACATGACCGGGTGTGGGGCATCGGACGCGACCAGGTGCCGGATGTTCCCTCTGACACTGGACGACCTCGCCCACCGGTGGTACACCTCATTGCCACCTCGGTCCATTGGCTCCTTTAACGAGCTGGCGCACATCTTCATGGAACACTTTGCCACCAGGGTCGTCCGGCCAAAAGGTCGCTTTCGTATGATGCAAATCAAGCAGGGAGAAGAAGAGTCCGACTCGGACTACATCGACCGGGTAGACGTGATCATCCTCAACGGCGAGCCCGTAAACGATGAGACCGCCCTCTACGCGGCCCTAGGAGGTTTTCAGGGCTTCTCCCCTATGTTCAGGCATCTCACGAAGACCCTACCGACGACCTACGCAGCTTTCCGGGCTAGAGCCGCAGATTTCCTGTCCAGGCAAAGGCTTCTTCTTAGCCTAGGAGTAGAGCGATCGGCGCCCGCGCGAAGACCTCCAGTCTCCCAGCCCGATCGCTACTATCCAGCAGTACCGGAGGACTCGCTCACCGCCTACAGTCCACCGTTTTAAATGAGGGACTAACTCCCGCCCGATCGCCGATATCGACCTACGAATAAAGCGATCGGCTGCCGAGCGACGATCGCCAATCTTCCGGCCCGATCGCCGATCATCACGCTACATCATCAGCAATCCGGAGGACACGATCGCCATCTACAGTCCAGCATTTAACATGACGGACTAAGGCATAAGATCGCCTCCACCGCACATCATAAAGCCATAGTCCTGGCAGTCGATGGAACCGGCTGCTTCGGCCATGCAAGGTCCCTTTCGGCCGAGATCGCCTGTCCTTCATTTAAATATGAGGCCGGCGTAGTCTGAGGGCTCTCCAACATTAATCAGTGGACCCATGCCACAACCCCCGTCTCAACGTACACCGTCGAGGTCGGCCATCCCCATGGCTGGCCGAGGTGGAAGCAGAGCTAACAAGCCGCGGGCGTGGAGTTGATTCATCCGACGCTGCCCCGCGCAAGGACTCCTCTAGACCGAGACCGCATGCCCTTCGTTGAAATACGAGGCGAGGCGCAGCCTAACAGAGGACCCTCATAATAAAGTGAGTCACGAGACACTCAATGTCTTCGCGCACCAAGACACGGTCATGGAGTCGGTCCATCGATCTCCGCGACTGTGCACGATTCCTCAAACAAGCGAAACCACCAAGTTTCCGAGGGGGATCGGCCAATGTTGTTTGTGCAGGTACAAGACCGAAAGATAGCTAAGCCAATCGACCATGATAGACCAAGTCCGAATCCTAAGTCGGCTCAGCAAAGATCGCCCGTCCTCATCCTTACAAGATCGCCAGCAAGAACCACCTCGCCCCATGTCTTCAACATAGGAGCAAGATGGGGGGCAATTGTTGTGTCAAGAATTAACACCTTCCGACCGGCGATCGCCTCGGAGGTCGGGCGACCGAGTCACTGCCGAGCGGCCAAGGCAGAACTGCCGACCAGCGACCAGGCGACCGAGCCTTTACCCAGCGGACAAGCTAGACTGGCCAACCGAAGGTCCCAGGACGAATCCCGGTGCCGAGCGATCGACATCAATACGATCGCCTCTCGGTACTCGGCGACCGACTCCTGGCGACCGACTGGAGACGATCATCTCTCGGCACTTGCCGACCGACTCCTGTCGACCGACAAGCGGACGACCATCCCTCGGAATCTGCCGACCGACCCTTGGTGACCGACCATTGCCGACCCTCAGCAACTGGCCGATGGCGACCTCTGATGACCAGCTAGAAACGACCGCCTCATGTCGATCAGCACCGATGGCCATCCAGTCGGCAAAGGCCGAGCCTCAAGACTGGCACCACGTGCAAGGTCCGAGACAAGATCCGCGAATCACGGGCCATTGACCACAGCCTGGCAGAATCTCTCCACCAGCCGACAAGCCGCCGAAAGCTGTCAGTAGGGCCGCATGTGACCATTGATTCCGCCGAAAGCTGTCAGTAGGGCCGCATGTTGACTGACTCCGGACGCGTGATGGCTCCTCATTGGACCTCCCAGCTGGCGCCACTTATTCCTCGACTTTAGCCCGACAGCCCGTGATCGCCCCATTATAATATTGGTCAAGTGACGATCGTCCCATTATTATAATGGCCGGAAGGCGATCGCCCGCTAGAGAGGACAGACCTGCCGCCTATATATACAAGGCTCCCAAAGACTTGTCCAAGGACGGAAATTCTTCAGACCTGACCGAGATTTTGGCACACAAAACACTCTCGCATTATCGCGATTTCAAAGATACTAGACAATCAATATCAAGCACTGCTATCTCCAACTCTTGGCAACAGCCTATCATTCGGTCTTACTTCTCCTACCTCTCATCAAGAAGACGATCGGAAGGGACGAAGAACACCGAGCTTCGCTCAAGAGCCGGATTAATGAGTCTTTTACACTCATTGTATTTAGATTTCTCTCATTAATACTTGTATCCACGAATATTTGTATTAATATCATCTCGCGAGAGCATTCAAGCCCGGGCCTAACAAACCCGACAAATCTTGTATTATTTATCTTCTCTCGGAAGTGCTCCCGCAATTGTTGTTTGTTGTCCGTGTTCCAGCAGTATTAATCTTCGGATAAATATTTTGGGCAACAACACCAAACATCGGCACTACGCCTCCGAAATGATCATTCAACTCACATGAAGTGTATCATTATTTCCGGTTCAGCCTTCATCTAGTACACTAACCGCGAACCGGCCTTGCGTCGCTATTTTACAATTCTAATATAAGATATTCGATGATCATACGTTAGTTTTGAGTAGAATGTTGAGTTCCTTATTATCTCTTTTGATCAAGGTCCGAACCTTGCATAGTGATCGACCAAGCGACGGCGGCCTGCGGACGTGTGACATTCGTTGGAGTAATTTAGTTCTTGCCATCTTTGAGGCAAGTATCGTATTTTGAAATGTTCGTATTTTGAGCATGCATATGGTTTATTCATGTTGTTGAATATGGGATTTATTTCGTTGAATTGTCATGATATTCGTTATCGAGTATTTGTATGTTCATGTTGATGGACATAGAGATTTTGCATATATGTATACATAAGTTGTGTTTGTGTATGTTGTACGATCTGTGCTGAGGGTGCTGGATCGGATGTCCACCTCGTGTTGGTCCGACCGGATCATCTTGGGATCTATATTGAGGGCGCTGGATCATTGGATGGGTTTTTCCACCTCATGTTGGTCCGACGGGATCATCTGGGGATCTATGCTGAGGGCGCTGGATCATTGGAATATCCATGTTGTGTTAATGGAATCTCGTGGATTCGCATTGTTGGATTCCGGTAGCGGAAGTCCGTGTTGTGTATTCTGTTATGCATTGTTGTTGTATATTCGATTTGTTTAATATGATACTTGTACTAGCATTGTTTTGCTAACCCCTTTGGGGGTGGACATTTGTTATTGATGTTCAGGTAGCCGAGGAGCGGGAAAACAGCCACAGTACCGACGTGACGACGAAGGGGCTCAGTGATGTTTATTGTGGTTGCGACTTGTCTTTTTGGATTATTTTCAGTACTCGAGTACGTGTGTCGTATTAATATTTCGAGATGGTTATATTAATGAACTCATTTGATCTATTGAACCCGATTTTGTATTTTGAACTTTTGTGGTACTGTGGAATTATATTTACATTTCTTCAAATTAGCCTTGTAAATTCTTACTTGAAGGGTTTACGGCGCTGTAATTATTCCAAATATCTCGGGGTGTTACAGAATATGGTATCGGAGCTAAGATTCATGGATATCTTGGCAGTCAGGTTTTTAGTTGGGTCTGTTTACGTAATTTGATTTACGGGTCGTTCGTAACATCACTGTTCAGCCAGCGTCTTCATGTGGACCGTGGTTGTAAGTCTCCTAATCTCTTATACTACCGTTTTACTTAAATTCTGTTTTGTGAATATTAGCGGATTTTATTTTTGAAAAATTTGCTCGGGATATTGAGCATTTGTGTTTACAGTATGTTGAGGGGAGGTCGTGGATGCGGACACGGTCGTGGACGCGGGCGTGGTAATGTGAGACAGGTGGATTCAGCGACTACCCCAGAATTATCGGCTAGTCGAACCGATTCCCATTCTGGAGGACAATAGGAACAGGGAATGACAACATAAATCCTAACATGTCGGGAGTGCTTCAACAGGTGGTTGCCCAGATAACCCAGTTTGCACAGGTGGTCGACCGCATGCAGACGGCGATGGGACAGTATCATAACGAGGATAATCGGGGAGACAAACGGCTTACTGAGGTGGTCAAATTGCACCCTCCAAAATTTGACGGTTTTGCTGAGGCACTTACTTGGGATCATTGGCTGAAGGAGTTAGAGAAGATATTTGCGGGGATTAACAGTCCCAAGGACCGGAAAGTTCCTATTGCCCAGTATTTTCTGACTGGGGAGGCTTTTGACTGGTGGGAAGCTATTCGACCTGGGGATCATAATGCTGACTGGATGGAATTCAAACTAATGATGGAAGCACAATATTGTCCTCGTCCAGTTAGAGAGGCTAGAGTCCGAGTGTTTTTCAAACCGCAGAGTTCAGAGGCATCTGTGACAGATATAATCAAGACTTTTAATCATCAGCTATCATGTGTGCGACATTTGGTTAGAACCGAGGCAGAAAAGATTTTCCATTTTGATATGCGGATGAAGCCGGAGATTCAACAGTACATGTCCGGATTCGAATGTACTACATTGCGACAGTATCAACACAAAGCAGTGGCCTACGACATGAAAGAGGCGGCATTGGAGAAATCGATAGAGGCAAAGAAGCAGAAAGTGTCCGGCAACTTCACGGAGAATAAGAGTAGTGGGCCCTGCAAGGGCCAGTCCTCATTTCATTCATCTAGGAGACCTCTGCATCCTTCTCGAAGTGGAAAGAAGTTCCGGACAACATCAAAAGTTTCGGACGCATCGAAGAAGTGTTATAATTGTGGTCGAGCAGGGCATATTCGATGTGATTGTTCCGTTCCTGATGTGACTTGTTTTGAATGTGGGCAAGAAGGGCACCGTGGGAATTTTTGTGGAAATGTGACTAGATCATTTGGTACTCGCACTCCAGCACCAGGCCCGAAAGAGACAAGTGTGAACCAGACGCAGCAGAGTGGGTTTCAGCAGCATAATGTTGGGAAAAGAGAGGCATCCAGTGCTGGGTCCGTTCCTCCACACTTGTACGAGATGAGGAACTCAGACGATCAGAACACTGTTGTTGCATCAGGTATGATTCAGATCCTTTTGCAACCAGTTAGTGTCTTACTCGATTCAGGAACTACACATTCTGTCATATTATTGAACTGTGTTAATCGTTTGAAAATATCGTGTTTATTTGATTGTGAGCCTTATGTCGTGGGTTTGCCGAGCGGAGAGAGAGTTGTGGGAACCCTAGAAACTAGAGATTTTCCAGTATCTATAGGAGGGAGAGATTGGCCATCAAATCTTATTGTTGTCGACATCCATGGTGACGATTTAATTCTCGTAGACGATTGGCTCAACCGTTATGGAACTATTTTAAATTACCGAAAGAGAGTCATTTCCATCATCGCCGATGACGGATCTGAACATCTATTCCAAGGATGGAGACCGGGAAGCTCGGGAAAATTGATCAAAGCTATGAAGGCAGTGAAATTACTAAGCAAGTTTGTCACGGATTTTGGTGTTATGCTATGAAGAAAGAAGAAGGAGTAGAGCTCTCATCTACCCGTTGTGAATGAATTCTCAGATGTATTCCCTGACGAACTACCTGGGTTACCTCCACGGAGAGAAGTAGATTTTAATATCGAATTGGAGCCTGGAGCTGCACCTATTTCTAGAGCACCATACCGTATGGCGCCAACCGAGATGTATGAACTAAAGAAGCAACTTGAGGAATTATTGCAGAAGGGTTACATTCAACCTAGCGTTTCTCCTTGGGGAGAGCCCGTTCTCTTTGTCCGGAAGAAAGATGGATCCATCCGATTATATATTGATTACAGGGAGCTAAACAAGGTGACGATCAAGAACAAGTATCCTATACCTCGGATCGACGACTTCTTTGATCAACTGCAAGGGGAAAGGGTATTCTCGAAGATTGACTTGCGATCAGGATACCATCAGTTCAGAATTAAGGAATCGGGTATACCAAAATCTGCTTTCAGATCCCGGTACGGACACTATGAATTCGTGGTGATGCCATTCGGACTCACCAATGCTCCTGCGATATTCATTCAATTGATGAATCGAGTATTCTTAAAATACTTGGATAAATTTGTAGTAGTCTTCATCGATGACATCTTGATCTTTTCAAAAGACACAGAGGAGCATGCAGAGCATTTGCCTATCGTTTTGAGCACTTTGAGGAATGAACAACTTTATGCGAAACTTTCCAAATGCGAGTTCAGGCTTAGGGAAGTAACCTTCCTTGGGCATGTGATATCAGCTGACGGAGTTCAGGTGGACCCGAAGAAAATCGAAGCAATCTTGGAATGGGAATCTCCTAATAACGTGAAAGAAGTCCGAAGCTTCTTAAAACCTGTTGGATATTATCGCCGTTTTTGTAGAGGGATTTTTCAAAATTGCTCGTCAGCTCACTCAGCTGTTGCAGAAGACTCAGAGATTCATGTGGAATGAGAAATGTCAGGCTAGTTTTGATGAACTTAAGAGGAGACTGACGACAGCACCTATACTAGCGTTACCAGATGGAATTGATGGATTCATGGTATACAGCGATGCTTCAAATCAGGGTCTGGGATGTGAGTTGATGCAAAAGGATAGGGTGATTGCCTATGCCTCTCAACAGTTGAAACCATACAAAGTTAATTACCCGACTCATGATCTAGAGTTAGCAGATGTGGTCTTTGCTTTGAAAATTTGGCGACATTATTTATGCGGCACTCATTGTCAAATCTTTACAGATCATAAGAGCCTCAAGTATATTTTCGGTCAGCAGGAATTAAACATGAGGCATAGAAGTTGGCTGGAATTAATCAAGGATTACGATTTAGAAATCCTCTATCATCCAGGCAAAGCAAACGTGATTGCTGATGCACTGAGCCGTAAACCTATTTCTCTTCGAGTGTTGGAAGCACTTACATCCCAAACCAACATTCAGCGAGAACTGATCCGCGAAGGGATTGAAGTATGGTCACAAAGAATCCAAGGGCAACTGTACGTGATTGAACTAACTTCATCACTAGTCGAGGAAATCAAATCTAAGCAGTTGAATGATTCTCTGATTCTTCGATTATGTGACGAAGTAGAGACAGGGAAGGCCCAAGGATTCGTGATGCAGGATGATGGAGTTTTGAGATTTCACAGTCGACTTTGCGTTCCTGATGATGATGTTTTGAGACAGACAATTCTGAAGGAAGCTCACAGCGCGCCCTATTCTATTCACCCGGGCAGCAGTAAGATGTATAAGGATCTAAAACAAAACTTCTGGTGGGGAAATATGAAGAAGGACATAGCAGAATATATTTCGAAGTGTCTGACTTGTCAGTAGGTTAAGATTGAACATCAGCGACCTGCCGGAATGTTGAAGCCACTTCCGATCCCTGAGTGGAAGTGGGAGGATATATCGATGGATTTCATCACCAATATGCCAAGGACCAAGACGGGAATGAACATGATTTGGGTTGTAGTTGATCGATTAACCAAGTCGGCTCATTTCCTAGGAATTAAAAACACGTGGGGACCCGAGAAATTGGCACGAGTATTTATTTCAGATATAGTCCGATTGCATGGTACATCGAAGACCATTATTTCGGATCGAGATGGTCGCTTCGTATCGCACTTTTGGAAGGCAGTTCACAGGGCTTTAGGAACCGAGTTGAACTTTAGCACGACTTATCATCCTTAGACGGACGGTTAGTCCGAAAAGACTATTCAGACAGTAGAAGACATGCATAGAGCTTGTGCCTTAGATTGGTCAGCCAACTAGGAGGTTCATTTACCCTTGATTGAATTCACCTACAACAATAGTTGGCATACTTCCATTAAGATGGCACCATTCGAAGCATTATACGGGAGAAGATGTAGATCGCCCCTGTGTTGGGATGATTCTTCTGACTTGATTGCAACGGAACCAGAGTTGATAGTTCAGACTCAAGAGAAGGTAGCTCTAATTCGGGAAAGGCTGTTAACTGCCCAGAGTCAACAAAAGTCTTATGCAGACGTGCGTCGTCGCCCGTTGGAGTTCGATATTGGGGACCACGTACTATTGAAGGTGTCTCCTACATGGGGAATATTCCATTTTGGGAGAAAAGGCAAGCTAAGTCCGAGATATATTGTACCATTCGAGATCCTTGAAAGAGTTGGGGAGTTAGAATACAGGTTGGCCTTACCGCCATCACTGAGTCACGTTCATAATGTATTCCACGTATCCCAATTGCGGAAGTATGTTCCAGATTCCATTCATATCATTGATTTTGGCGAGATCGAGATAGCTAATGATGGCTCCTTCGAGGAGAAACCAATCAAGATACTTGAGAGTCGGATCAAACAATTGAGGAATAAACCAATACCCTTGGTTAAAGTACAATGGTCACGACACGGAGTTGAAGAGGCCACTTGCGAGACGGAGGGCAGTATGAAGATTGGGTATCCCGAGTTGTTTTCATCTTAAGTTTTGGGATAAAACTTCTTTTTAGGGAGAGAGGATGTAATACCCGAGATTCCTGATGTGTATTTGAACCTTGTGATATTGTATTTGTTACATTTTAATCTGAGTATTATCCTCCGTATTTCATAATCCTGTGTTATTGAGCGTATGATTTCATGCATGTTGTTCATACTTGTATTTTTGTGCACGTGTAGCGCACGCTAACATCTTAGCAGTTGTGCATGCTAAATGAGTTAGCTAGCACATGCTACGTATGAGTTGTAGCGCGCATTATACGTAGTCAGCTTGATTGAGACATGTTGTTAGGTGAACCTGGACGGCTTTCTGGGAAAGCCGAGTCAACGGTGTTTAGCGCACACAAATGGTTTGAGGTTAGCGCACGCTAAGTCTAGTACAGTGAGGTCAGTGAACTTTCGTTCAGTCGTTAGCGCACGCTAAAAATAGTTGTTAGCGTATGCTAATCGTTGATTTTAGCGCACGTAAGGCTGTTTAGCGTACGCTATGCCAAGACCCGTCAGAGTTAGTAGGCTGCAAGCCCGTTAGCGCACGCTAAGGATGGAGCCATAGCGCGCGCTAATAACCCTTTTCTATAAATATGACAGCACCCATCCTCATTTTTCAGTTTACACCCCTTCCCACACCCGATTTTTTGGGACTTTGAGAGTCACTCCCTTTATCCAAAGCTTACATACCAGCCTCCTAACATCACCATTGTAGACAAAGGAGCTTTGAGCATTGGTGTTCTAGCTCTTGGACGTGGAGTTCATCAAGATCTTTCAACCTTTCCTTCCAAATAAGGTATGTCATGGTTTGCCAAGACAAAATTTACATTCTCAGCTATATTTTGAGCCTGCTTCGGAATCCTTAGGCTAGCTAATGAACTTTTGAATCCAGCAACATAATTTTGGAGATTGAAACCCAGTTATATCTTGTTTTCCTTCATTACTAAGAGGGTTGATCTGGCCTAGGTGGATAAAAACCTTATGATGTAGTATCCTTAATTCGTTCGAATCTTAAGCATGATTTTAGTTAGATTCTATGAATTCCTTTGATGTTCCACCGATGAAATTCATGTTTGCTAGAGGTATTTGTTTTGACAATATTCTTCATGTTCATGCGGATGATGAATCGGCCATGTCATTGAACTCAACCCGGATCACCGTAGTATCGTTTTCCTTGCGTAGTACCTGGGCATGCTTGCTATCTTGAGTCACATTTGTGGTATAATCATAATAGCCGAACATTTGAGAATTTGGAATTGAAGCCCATATTTAAACCCAAAATCTTTAATAACTTGAATATCCTTGAATCCAAACATCGGCACTACGCCTCCGAAATGATCATTCAACTCACATGAAGTGTATCATTATTTCTGGTTCAGCCTTCATCTAGTACACTAACCGCGAATCGGCCTTAATTCGCTATTTTATTATTCTAATATAAGATATTCGATGATCATACGTTAGTTTTGAGTAGAATGTTGAGTTCATTGATATCTCTTTTGATCAAGGTCCGAACCTTGCTAGTGATCGACCAAGCGACGGCGGCCTGTGGACGTGTGACATTCGTTGGAGTAATTTAGTTCTTGCCATCTTTGAGGCAAGTATCATATTTTGAAATGTTGGTATTTTGAGCATGCATATGGTTTATTCATGTTGTTGAATATGGGATTTATTTCGTTGAATTGTCATGATATTCGTTATCGAGTATTTGTATGTTCATGTTGATGGACATAGAGATTTTGCATATATGTATGCATAAGTTATGTTTGTGTATGTTGTACGATCTATGCTGAGGGCGCTGGATCGGATGTCCACCTCGTGTTGGTCGGACAGGATCATCTTGGGATCTATGCTGAGGGTGTTGGATCATTGGATGGGTTTTTCCACCTCGTGTTGGTCCGACGGGATCATCTTGGGATCTATGCTGAGGGCGCTGGATCATTGTAATACCCATGTTGTGTTAATGGAATCTTGTGGATTCGCATTGTTGGATTCCAGTAGCAGAAGTCCGTGTTGTGTATTCTGTTATGCATTGTTGTTGCATATTCGATTTGTTTAATATGATACTTGTACTAGCATCGTTTTGCTAACGCCTTCGGGGGTGGATATTTGCTATTGATGTTCAGGTAGCCGAGGAGCGGGAAAACATCCATAGTACCGACGTGACGACGAAGGGGCTCAGTGATGTTTATTGTGGTTCGTGACTTGTCTTTTTGGATTATTTTCAGTACTCGAGTACGTGTGTCGTACTAATATTTCGAGATGGTTGTATTAATGAACTCATTTGATCCGTTGAACCCGGTTTTGTATTTTGAACTTTTGTGGTACTGTGGTATTATATTTACATTTCTTCAAATTAGCCTTGTAAATTCTTACTTAAAGGGTTTACGGTGTTGTAATTATTCCGAATATCTCGGGGTGTTACAAATGACCTGGCTCCAGTAAATTTGCATACCAAAGAAGATGGACTTAATAAGTTGTGGCCTACCTGCATAAGAGAGTAATTTTGCAGTCCAACAGTACAAAAATAGGCAAAGAGACCCGTCCAATTAAGCCTAAGATACCGCCTCTAGACAGGTCTCTATCTCAGGGGTCTCTTTGATAAAGAGGCCGCCTCATAGGAATGGGTCTCTTTTTGAGACATAAGAGATCCTTTATTAGAGAAATGAGGTCTGTTATATGATTGTTTCGACAAATATTTTAAAAAGATAAGATACCCGTTATTAGAGATATGAGGTCTCTTTGAATTTTTTAATATTTTTATTGTAAACCAGTGAGAACCGTTGTCACATCCAACAGGTCTCTTTTAATTTTTTAATATTTTTGTTGTAAAACCTGAGAGAGCTACTGTCACACCTAACAGGTCTCTTTAATTTTTTTTAATATTTTTTTATTGTAAAACCTTAGAGAGCCGTTTGCGTACCTAATGGGTCTCTTATCACTTTTGTGTTTTTAGAATAATAATTACCCCCAAACCCCGACGCGCATGAAAAAGAAAAAATAAAATCTGTTCTTAATATTGGAAGACATAGTCATGAAAGCCTGTTCAAGATTAGTGGCATCTTTTGCACTTGTCTCCATGAAGAGAATGCCAATTTCATACGCAAAAAAATAAAAAAATAAATAGCTACTAAATAACATTCTGCTTCTAAACCAACGTTCCAGTATTTTACTTAGGACAACAAATGCTTACAAAAGATGAGTCTTCTTAAAGCCCTACCTTAACTAAATCACTGAAAACATACAACTTCTTGAACTTGTTAAATTCACTTCTACCATAAACAATAGCATCCTGCAGCTTTTCATCCTGCAGTAAAAAAGAATATCAGACCGTAAGGAGATTCTAACCTTTCATTCAGAATCCAAGTTACCACATCAGTTACACAATGAAAACAAATGATTACCCGAACAAGTTCAATAAATTTTTCACAATGTAGCAAAAAGCAAATAGTTGATGTATCATCTTGCAAAATCCAGTAACATCAGATAAAATTCAGTAACATTCCGACACATGATCATCCTGAAACTGAAAGAACATATATTCATTCAGTAGTGGTTTTCTCAACAGTAAATAATGATTGTCATCCACAAATGCAATCACTATGCCATAGATGGCCTATCGCCACCTCATGGGCATGGTGTTGCCTTCTCAGGTGTTGCAGTAGCTATGAAATTTATGCCCTATTGCAACCTTGTAACCTTGGTGTTACCGTAGACATAAATTTGTGTTGCTGTAGCTATAACTAGGTACTACACACTGCAATACTATGCTTGTGTTGACTTAGACAATTAATAAATTTAAAGATAAGTTTCTTTGAAAATAAAAAATATACTTTAAGACTAATTAAAATTTAATAAAACCAAAAAGATTGTTTATATAAAATATGTCTCCATTAAATATATATACTATATTTATTTATTTTTAAATTTTCTTACAAATTATAATTTTATTAAAAAATTAAAAAAATAATATATATAAATTTATTAAAACAAAAAAATATATTTTATAAAAAATATGAATTCACTAAATAAATACTATATTTATTTCATAAATACTATTTTTTTCAAAATTTTCTTACAATATGTAATTTTATTAAAAAATTAAAAAAATAATATATGAAAAGTAATAAATTTTGAATGAAATTATTAAAATTGTATAAAAAATAAATTTTAATGTAAAACACCTAATATTATAAACAACAGGTCTCTAGTATGTCACACGGGCCCACTATTTTTTTATGAGAGACATTAGAGACCATTTATCACTACTACACATTTCAACTTAGGATACAACACTTACATACCGTTTTTTGGAAGTGCTATGCAAGTATGTTATTTAAATAGCATTTTTAGAAAAAATGTTATGCAAGTGATTATATTTTAGAATAAAATAAAAATAAAATAAAATAAAAAATACTTACATGGTGTTTAATTAGAAGCGCTACTCTAGTAGAATTTGTTTGATAGACTTCGCTACTATTTACTTCGGCAAAACATATATTAGAAATAAAATACTATAAACAACTTCACTTTAGCATTTGATGCAGTAACACAATATATTAGACTTCACCCAAAAAAGCACGGAATAGGTCAAAAATTTTAAGTTGAATATACTTCAGTAATTTGGTAATTGCTTAAGTAAAAAGTGCAATGATTTTTTTTTTGGATAAAAATATCTCCCCATTAGTGAATTAACAGCGTATCTAAACCGGGATTTTACCCAAATCCTACTTCTTGGTAACCGCCCCTCAATATTCTCATTTTTTTTCCTTTTATTTTCTCTCCCTGTCTCTCTGTCCTTGCCTTCCCGATCTCCCTCTCCCTGTTCTTCTTATTCTTTTTTTTCTTTCTCTCAAAACTCACACACTCACACACACACACCAGGCTCCGCCTGCACATACACGCACACGATTTGAGCAGCAGACCTGACATCGGCCATCGTCATCAACATCTTACCACCGCCGAGCATAGGTTAGTATTCCTTTTTGCTTCAGATTAATGGAATTAGGTTTTGAAATTAGGTTAATTTTCGATTAATGGAATGTTTTGTAATGGGGTTGTCGCCCTACAACCCTCCCGGCAATTGTGTGGTTAAGGCCAGTTTTAAGTGCCAGATTTTCACTGATTTTATACATTAAACAACTCGGTTTTTCATCTGATTGTGTATATACACCATATGTATGACATGATAACCTGCCTTTCATTCTGGACAAACACCGAGTTTCTGCATCAAGTCTTTGCTCCTCTAGGGAACTTTTGTTTGTGTCTTGAACCAAAGCATATGCTTTAACATCCTCATCTGCTACTTGCAGTGACAAGATATGTACTTCTTCCTTTACCAGAGTTCCTTTATGCTTCTCCTTTTCTAGCAAGTCAGCTTTTATCAAGTGTTCTTTCGCCAATTTTGCCTCATGCGTGACTGCTGATACATTGTCATTGGCTTTCTCAAATGAGATTTATTTCGAAGATTGCTTTTCTGAGCTGTTCTCTTCAATAATTCAGTTGTTGCCATTATACCCATATGGATTATTTTTTTGCAATATCCTATAGCAAGAATCAAATTTTTATAAGCTTGTTTTGTCGAAATAAAAAAAAATAACATTCTTCATTTTATTTTCCATTTAATATTTGCCACTTATGTGTCAAATAAGCTAAGAAATGGTAGAGGTCGATTGCTTTTCATATGCAACTGAGTTTTCATGTCAGCTGCACCATTGATTGTTTCCTCCTTTTCATCATTTGAGATTTCTTGTGGACATGCAGTCAGAATTTCTTCTCTAATGGAAGCCATCTTTATGTCATGAGTTGAATCAGATGCTTTAATGTCGCCGGGAGCTGCTTCCAAGGAAACAGTATTCTTCTCCACATGCGCTTCTCCCTTCACTGAGGTACTTACTGTATTTCTCTCGTTTTCTAAAAAAATAGCTATTATTAGGTGTTTGTCCTTGTCTCTGGGTTCATGCAGCTTCTATTAGGTGTTTGTCCTTGCTTCAATTAATTTTTCGATTACTGTCGTCAACATATTACCACCGCCGTCATCAACAACTGATTTATTTAGTTAGGATAAAATTTGGGAGTTGAATAAATATGATTATCTATCATTGGTTGATCTTCTCGGCTTTGCATGGATCCAAAAAGGTGCAATCCACTGCTTTTCTTCGTGATCGTCTAATGAAGGGATTGTAATTTTTCTTCCTTCTATATTACATGTCTTATTTCTTATCAAAAAAGTTTTTTACCTTTACTTTGTAAGAGGTAGGAAAGATTCATATCGTACAGGGAAGTAACAAACACATCTGACTTTTCTGTTCTCTCTTGACAACATCTCCTTTAACAAAGTGAAAGCACGGCTTTAGTCTTTTGAGAAAGAATGTAATATAGAAGAGTTAGGGATTCAGAGATGATCATCATCATTATCTGCAAATACATATGATGGTAGGAGAGAATGTGATTTTCTAAAATCTTTAGGTGAAACCGGAGCTTAATAAATAATTTATTTACATCGTAATTTTCTGAATTTGAAAGTATGGGTTCTTAAACTTGACCGGACACTGGATAGAGATCCATTATGGATGAATTTTGGTGTCTGTTTTCTGTCCAAATTGTGTTTGACTAAAACTTGGACAATAGTGATCATATGGCTTAGTTTGCATCTTATCGTTCAATGCTCTTTTCATTTTTCCTTTTCATTAGTTTACAACATGGTTCAATAGTGAGTTTTTTTTTATGATGATTGCCACGAGATATTGTTTGTTTGGAATGATGTTGCATTTCATTTATATATTTTTTCATGTCATTTGGAATGATGTTTAATTTCATTTATATAGGTTTGACACTGTCTACCTTGAAAATGGGATTCGTGTAGCGAAAGATATTTGGGGAGACTATCTAGTTGTTGATCGCGCTCGTTATTCTTGGATAGAATGAAGGTAGAAAATCAGTTTTTTTCAGTCTAAATCTTTTGTTTTTAGCCTATGTAAATTTTCCAAGTATGCTTAGTTTGAAGTTACAACATCATCATTATTACAACATCATTACAAAACATAGGTAATGTTTCCAAAAAAACAAAAAAGGCAGCCCTTATGCTTACACTTTAAACATATTATGCACTTATGTTTTGTGAGCATAACCATCAAAAAACTTGCTGCATTGGCTAGAATCCTTCAATCATATCCAAACCCATTAATTGCACTATTTAAGCCACACCCTGATTGCTATCCATTTCTTTGAGGTAGTTCAGGCATTGTATCACCAGTTCCATTGGGACTTCTAAGCTCAGTGGTAGCTTATCTGATCTTCTTAAAGCACCCTTTGCCATGTGTGGGATTTTGTAGCAGTTTTGCCGCTTGAACTTCACGATCTCTATTATGTAACCCTGTAAACCTAAAAGAACATTATTAAGTTTCAAAGGACATAACTCTACGAATGATGTGGATACTGCATTTAGAAACTCATCCATGTTTTTGCATGCTTTCTCAACTTCCAATGACTGAATGGCTCAAAACCACACCAAATCATTAACATATGTATCAACTTCAGGTTGAATCCAGATTGTTCAACAGCTGCCCTCCATTCTGGATCACTATCCATTATATGAGGTCTTGCATTGTCTTGCTGGATGTTGATGTTTTTGCATGCTCCTTCTGGAAATTTTGCTACTATTGCTGGTATTATCTGTTTTCAGATAAATGCATTGATGAGAACAGAAACACACTTGCATCTTAATGTATTTATGAGATGAGAACAGATACACACTTGCATCTTAATGAATTTTTGAGAACATAACAGATAGACACTTGCATCTTCTTGCATTTATGAGAATAGAACAGATACACACTTGCATCTTCTTGCATTTATGATAATAGAACAGATACACACTTGCATTGATATGCATTTATGAGAATAGAACAACTACACACTTGCATTGATATGCATTTATGCGAGTAGAAGAGCTACACACTTGCATAGATGCACTTCTGGACTTTCTTTTTGTTGCATTTTGATATTGTATTTATGAATTGTATTATGACAAGAAAGCTATAAATAGAATAGAAAAATAGGACGGGATTAGGAATATTATAAAGTATATAATCCTTTGATTAATAAGTATATAAATAGAACACAAGGACTAATTTGATTAATCTTGGACAATCCTTTTTGTAGACATTAAATTGGACAGTATGAAAAAAGTTAGGTGTTTTGGTGTATATTTGTACAACATACTTGATTAATTTGGGGATACAGTTGTTGCAGGTTCTACCATTATTTCTTATATCCAGTTTGATAGTGAAACGTACATTGATCTTTGTTTGACTAGTAGGGTCATGTTCGTTTAGAAAAACACTTTTGTGGTGTCTGGTTTATATTTAGTAATTCACATTGTATTTGTACACTTTTTTCAGGACATGGCAGGGTCAATGAAGAAATCGATGTCAAGGTGAATCAGATGCTCCAGCACAACCTGACATGGATTCTGAAAAAAATAGGTGAAGCCAACCCTGACTTAAAAATTGATATTGGTGCAACACTTTCTGGTGACACACGAGAAGATGGCACTCCAATTACGCGAGAAGAAGGCACTCCAATTACGCAAGAATATGACACTCCAGTTACAAGAA
Organism: Orobanche coerulescens; assembly: GCA_033398695.1. Taxonomy (NCBI): domain Eukaryota; kingdom Viridiplantae; phylum Streptophyta; class Magnoliopsida; order Lamiales; family Orobanchaceae; genus Orobanche; species Orobanche coerulescens. Next base: position 188,148,336 of record CM065801.1, read on the forward strand.
GCCCTAGCTCTTATATGTCATCCATTTGTTCTTCTCTTTTGAACAATTTTCATCCATTTGTCTATTTGGTTGATGTAGTGGATTGGTTGATGTTTTTGGTAGATTGATGTACTTGTTGGTTTAACTATAGCTAGGTTAATAATGCAGAATTGTTTTTTTTATGGGAAATGCAATATTTAAATGCTATATTTTTATTCTGTTCATTTTAAGTGTTGCCATACTTAAAGCACCCTTTTGCAATACACATTGGGTTGCAAATATTGCATTAACCACGTTTCCACAATATGGGCCCACAGGTGGCCCCCACACAATCTGGTATCTATTTTATTAAATTATAACATCTATTACAACACAGATAAAATGTTGCAATAGGGTGCTAAGTATGTTGCCATATGCTCCTTTGGTAACATGAGAAAAAGGTGACCATGGAAAGGTAAGGAAGCAAAAGAATAAATTAGAAACTCTTTCCATAAATGGCATTTCGAAAGCAGACTGCATAGACAAATCTAAGTAACCAATTCTAAAGAAAAGACCTGAATTCATCTAGCTAAACAATATGAGGATACGAAGTGCGAAGTTCAACAAATGTCTCGTTGATTTTACCAAACTTTATTAGCTACACAGTTAAAGAAGAGAGAATCATCACTAACAATAATCAAGTGCAAAAATTAATTTCTGGAGGTACTAATAAATTTATTTATATAAAAAATAGATGGGAAGAAAATACGAGGAAATATTAATGAATTTGAGCTCACTAGTACAAAAATGACCAATAGTCACACCAAAAAATTGTGACCATATGCCTATAGCCACACTTTTTTTTCATCGAAAGTGTCACCGAAGGTCGTGCCATTTTTGGTATCTTATGGCCACTTTAAAATTAAGTGGCTGTATCATATGAAAAACTGTGACCGTAGCATAAAAGTGTGGCTATTAGGTAGGGATTTTTGTTGCTGTAATAAATCATTTTCTCCAATAGTGTGGTCGTAAACCCTTTCTAGACAGATATTTTTTATATTTTAGTCACTATCTTTCACCGAGTGGCCACATGAATTTATTTTCACTGTGGCATTTTGCTAATAATTTGTTACACAAAAAATTGATTATTATGACTATTGGCTATTTTTTAGAGACACACAATTAAGTGAAGCATGACCATGTTCACCGAATGGCCACATGAATTTTTTTTCATTGTGGCGTTTTGCTAATTATTTGTCACAAAAAAATTTGTTTATTATGACTGTTGTCTATCGTTTAGAGACACAATTAAGCGAAGCATGACCAAAAGTATTTTAAAGAGATAATTTTATTTTAACTATGGTTATCATATAACTTACAGCCACACACGTATTGTTTATCATGACCGTTGCTATTAGTCAGACATAACAAAAAGTTGTAAGTGTGACTAATTTCTATATTTTCAACATAGAAAATCAATTATAAAGTGACTGTAATTGATTTATAGACACATAAGTGTCTTTAACTGTGGCTAATATTAACCTTATGACCACAACAATTTGCTTTCAGTATGACATATTTCATCATTTAGACATTCAAAATTTGCGGAGAGTGACTATTGTTTGAATTATAGTCACAGACACGTACTTAAAGAATTGTTGTAAATCTTTTATAGTCACATAATGTTTTTATAACTATGACTATAGTCGTACATACAGTCACATTAAGGTACTAATACATGACGAATTCTTATGATTTTGACACAATTATCTATCATTGGTACTATTATTGTAATATCCGCGTACTTTATTAATAATGAATTTTGTTTTTGGTCATATTCTCTTGGGAGTTGGTTTGGAAAGTTCCATATTATGTTGTTTGGTGTCTGGAACTGTGTGTAGATTGGAGTTGGAACTGGTATGTTGGTTGTTAGTGATTGTCGAGTTATGTGCCTACCAGGATGTGTTCGTCCTGACCAAACTTCATAATGGTGATGCTGAAAAGTAGCAGTTAGTGCACGCTAGACTGTGTTGCTAGTGCGCGCTAATCATACATCTGTAGCGCACGCTAGCGCGGCCGGTGTAGAAAGTTCTGCACCACCTTTCAAAGGCGGTGGACTGCCTTTTAAGCCCGATAGCGCATGCTATGCCTTGCCCGTAGCGCGCGCTAATCACGTCCATTATAAATAGGATATCATGGTTCAGTTTACGTCATTTCTTCTCCCTTCTTCCCTCCTCCGGCGGTTGGGCGATCTGGACGTAGGAAGTGCAGATTTTGGCCGGACTTCACTACCCAACAACGTTTTAGAGTTTCTGGAAAAAATTTAACAAGATCTTAACAGCTTTTATCGTCCGGATTAAGGTAAATCATTCGAAACCTTAGTTCTTCATATTTTAGGGTTTTGTTGAGGTTTCATCCTCTAAAGTCCAGATCTTGCCGTGATTATGCTGGATTATGATGTTATAATTATAATCCTTTGATTTTCATTAAAGTTTATGGATTAAGTTTCGAGTTTTCTCCCGTAGTTGTGTATGATCCATGCTGATCCCATAGTGCCCGACTGATTGTCCCTAAGAGTAGAGCTTAGGGTAAATCTTTCCGTTTCCGTCGTACTGTGTTTGATATGGTGTTTTTTTGTGCTAGGACCTAATTGTTGAAGAAAGTTTGGGCGGCAGGTCCTTTCATTCACCGTTCCCTGTACCATTGTAATTGAGGCAAGTACTTTGATTACATTTGATGTACATCGTTTGAATATGTGAAAAAATATGATTTTGTGAAAAGTGGTAATTTCAGAAAATGTGGCTTGTGCCATGTGTGAGTATGTGTGAACCGAGTTAAAACTAGTGAGGGTCCCCTGGGATTCGATAGGCCGCGTTTCCTACGGATCACTCGGTGGGGTTGTACAACCAGAGAGGGCCTGACGAGGACTCCCTGGGGTGTGTATATCGCGTGAGGTACAGGGCCAGTACAACTTGGGAGATTGTTTTGTGATGATGATTTTGGTATGGTATTCCGGAATATTTGTGATGGCACTGTGATTTGGTTATTTATTCACTTGTGGTACATATTCTGGAATTGTTGTACTTGCACCAGCTGTTTTCTGATCCCTTATGGGGTGCATATACTTGTTGTGTATTCAGGTATAGGTCTTTGTGGCGAGCCGACGCAGGAAGGGCACGAGGATGATGAGCAATACTGATATCATGTATTTTGAGTTGGTGGTCATTTGGTCATGGTCAGAGTCGTGTTTTGGTTTTGTACTCGTGCGGGTAATGTCATATATGGTTTAATGTGTTGGTGTTGGTTGTTGTTGATGTTGTTGGATCAGTTGTGAGTTGTTGTATCTGTTGTGATCCAACAGGACCATGTATTGGTATGCTTTGTGGTGTATGTTGTATTGGAGTTGATGCTGATTTTAAGTGTGTGAATGTCTCGGTTCTGTTGATGGTTATTGTGTTTTATGTTGGTCTAAGCCTGGTAGGTTCTCCAAAAACAATCTACGGCGTTGTAATATCTCCATAAATCATGGGGGTGTTACAGAATTTGGTATCGGAGCTTAGGTTTATGGATACCTAGGCTGTTGGTGTTTTGGGTCTGTCAAAGTTGAGTTGGTCGTTTGTTTATGATATCACTGGGTTGCTGCCATCTCGTGCGACCTGCGCTGTAAGTCTCTCTAAACACTAATTTCTTCTTCCCAGATTGTTTTAGTCTCTTTCCGAACACGCTTGGATTTTGAATTCCTCTTGTGAGTTGTGTTCCATTGGAGTTGTGTCTATTGTTTTCCTTCCCTTATACGTCTAAGGAACTGGTGCATATTGATGTAAGGAGAAGGTAAGTCTTTCGATTGTAAGCTCCCTCTTATGTGTGTGGTGGTTATGTTGTGTTAATTCGAATAACCCTAGGTTGAGGGGCTGGAATTTGTTGATGGTATTAGGATTATTGGGATATGCATGAGTATACTATACGGTCCGGGTAAAAATAGTTACATAATGTATATTGGAAAATCGGGAATACTATCGATTCCTACAATCCATTAAGAATGAAATTTTAAGTGTCAGTTTAATCCACTGCACGAACATTTTTTAAAAGTGGTGTTGTGGGCTTATTTCAAGCGGTAAAGACCTATGAACGTCTTATTATCCGGTCATGTATTTAGGCAAAACCTTTTCTCAAGTAAACGTTTTGGTAGAAGAGGAAAGATTTTTTAATTTACGGTATTTGAAATGTATATCTTTTAAACTAGTTATGACATTTTAAAACTTTGTCTGCAACTTGAAAGTTGACATGAGAAATAAAACTTCCTCTTCTAAAGTATTCACGAGTTTTGGGCGAAACGTGACTCGCCCCTTATTTGTAAAAGATTGTATTTTGGACATGGTATTATTATTTCTCTCAGAATACCAAAGGTTGATTTTAAGCATAATACGCGTGTGTATGTATTCTCACCCTTGTATATAGTATACGCGCCTCCCAAATTCGACGTTCTAGTGTTGCCTATTTTGAGTACTCGAAGATGTTGATTGAGTCCGATGGTGTTACTGTATGAAAGAGTATTACAAAGTCTTGGTATGTCGAATCCTGAAGGAAGTGGATGTGTGGACGGTTGTGAGAGCAGTGATGTGGTTCATATGACAACGATTCTTGTTATGGTGGGAGAGTACTGAGATCAAATGATACCCTATGTAGCCCCCTCAATAACTGAGTTGACAAGCGGGGCAAGGAGACAGAAAACATCTCGAAGATTTTAGGCAATAGTGCTCAGAATTGTGACAAATTGATGGTGTAACGTCAGGTCGTTTTGTAAACACTCATGATAATAACCCTCTTCGGTGGGAGGTAGGATTTTAGTTTAGTTGTTAATGGTCTTTCGATGATTCTTTGTGCGATGTTGTATACGTAGGAACCGATAGTGTTCGAATTTTTATGTTGCCGTTTATTGGTAACCTTCAGTTCTAATGCTGGTTGAGATATGTTCATGATAATTTTACTGAATCGGAACAGCTAGCGTATGCTACCTTGTGGATAGCGCACGCTAATGCAAGATGCAGAAACTACTGCATTTGACTGAGAGTTCGACAGTGCATGCTATACAATTCTGTAACGCGCTCTAATTGGTAGTTCGGGGGGCAATTATGCTGGAGGACTCATTAGCGCATGATAACGCTTGTAGCTAGCGCATGCTAATCTGTCCGGCATATAAACCGGACAGCAATTGTGATTCTTCATTTCCACTCTTTTCCTTTTCCCCTGGGTGACACTAAGGTGTGAATTGAAGATGACTAGGGTTCATGACCTTGGACGATTTTATTCCGTTCAAAGGTGTTTTAGAGTATAACCTCTTCTAGTCCATTGCTTTTCATCGGATCGAGGCAATTCCTTGGTTTTCCATTGAGTTGACCATTTTGTAGATTTTGTTCTTGACCTCATCTTTTCAATATGGTTTTGATGAATCGATTGATGTCAAATGCTGTTGTTGGTCATGTCCCATGAATTGTATATCCATAATTCCGTCTTGTTAAACTCGATTGACGATTCTAAGGATTCTTAGGAGCAGTAAACAATTAACGTTCGATCAAATGTCCTTAAACTATTGGTAAGTAAATCAAGCGATCAAAGGGCGTCCGATATCCCATATGTTGTCAAGTGATGCTTTCATAATACGACCGAATTGTCGATGTTCCCGACAATTGTGGCTTTGATTCTCTTTATCTTCTTGCTTTATATCTCTAACTTGGTAGTTCTATGCTTTAAGGACAAAAATCCCTTTGAGGGAGAGAAGAGTATAATAATGGGGATTCCTGCGCTTGTACAAATTAGGAAATCGAACCCTTATCGTAATTGTGGTTTTCGTCATGTACTGGTTTCAAGATCTCGTTGTATAATCCCATTGTCGTTGAATATTGGACCATATTTCCTTTGGCAAATCAACCCACACTCAATTTCCACGACTTTAAGAGTTACCCTCTCCATCTTAAACCTTCATATCAGCCTCCTAACATATCATTGAAGGCAAGGAGCTTTGAGGATTGGTGTTCATCAAGTGTTTTCATTTTTTCTTTCCGTATAAGGTATGTGTTGCCGCCCGAGCTTAGAATTTGTGTTCTTATTCGGATTATAACCATTCTCCTGGAACTATTAAGGTTATTAATAACTCATTAGGTTGAACACCATACCTTAAGAATTTGAAGTAATCATGTTAGAACTTCTTTGAGTAAGAAGGTCGTAACCGAACCTTATTGAGTTGAACCTAGGATTTGGTTTCTGAGACTTGTTGCATATTATAGGTTGTCTTTTCCGAATCACTTGTATGGCAGTGTATTGTTATTATCATCACCTAAAATGGTATTATGCAAGAAGATGAATTCTTAAGGTGGTCTCTAAGAATAATCCCTGTGTAGTATGAGGTGACCTTCAACGTAATTTCTGACTCGTAATGATTTCTGGATATGATTATCTTCATGTTGATGATTAGAACAAAGGGTGTTGATGGGTAAAAATTACTATGAATGTAAAACTTTGGCAAGGAAGATAGCTTGTAGAAGAACAAAGTTGTAGGGATGAATTAACCTTAAACTCGGATTGAAATGTGTTATATGACCAAACCTGGTAATGGAATCGATAATCAGGAATCGAAGTGCGAATTTATTATGATTTGAATGTCTTTAGCTCGACTAAATGTTCGTCGGGTGAGTTGAACCGTGAGCAGGATAACCTAGAGTGTTAACCCGGCCGTAGTAGACGTTAAATGTTCATACGTTTAAATTTGTTTTGAGTTGTCGTTATTTTCCTATTTGTTTAGAGGGCCGAGCGCTGCGAACGGTTGATCGAAGGAGGCGGCCTTCGAGTCTGTTGAAATCATTGAAGTATTTACATTCTTGCCATATTTCTAAGGCAAGTATCGTATTTTAAAGTTGGTTTAATATTGATCATGCATATTGTTATTCATGTTGTTGAGCATGAGATCATTTCTGTTGAATTGTCATGATATTCGTTATTGATTATTTGTATGTTCATGTTGATGGATATATCGATTTTTGCATATGTGTATGTATAGTTGTGTTTGTGTATGTTGTGTTGATCCGAAAGGATCGTGTGATCTATGTTGAGGGCGCTGGATCATTGGACGGGTTTTCCACCTCGTGTTGGTCCGACGGGATCATCTTGGGATCTATGCTGACGGCGCTGGATCATTGGATTACCCATGTTGTGTTGATGGAATCATGTGGATTCGCATCATTGGGATTCCGGTAATGGAAGTCCGTATTATGTATTTTGCCATGCATCGTTGTTGCATATCTGAGTTTGTATATTATGATACTTGTACTAGCGTCGTTTTGCTAACCGCTTCGGGGGTGGACATTCGTTTTGATGTTCAGGTAGTGGAGGAGCGGGGAAGCAACCACAGTACCGAAATGATGACGAAGGGGCTCAGTGATGTTATCCGTCGTGTTTTTTTATTATTCTGGTTTGATTTACAGTACTCGAGTACGTGTGTCTTGTTGATGATTTGAAATATTGTAATAATTGGATTCATTTGAGTTGTTGAACCAGTTGCTGAAATACTTATGGTATTTTTGTATTATTCTGCATTTCTTCAATTTCAGTCTTGTAAATTCTTATATAAAGGGTTTACGGCGCTGTAATTATTCCGAATATCTCGGAGTGTTACACCATGAAGATGAGGTTCTGGAGCAATTGAATAACCTCAAAATTTTAAATTTGTAAATTTTCAAAATTAGTTAAAACCATCGTTATTTTCTTTGTACCATTCTTTATTGATTACTTGGCTCTGTTGAGTCGTACCAACATTCTCTTCCACAAGTTTAGGGTTCACAAACCTTGGTGGTGCAATATGCTTAAAGTATATCACACATATCATACTAATTCAGCATAAAATATAATAAACAACAGCTATGCTACAATAATGTCAGTGCACACACCTCATTTGTGTTGTCATCAATTTTAATGACTTTGTCGCCTACCATACTAGCACTTGATTGCTGAGAACCTCCATCAGAAGCCTCAGCCTACAAATTTGATACAACGTAACACAGACATCCACAACCTTTGCATAAGATACAACATATACATGAAAGAAGATGAATACCTCTTTTCTTTTGCATCCAGCGGCATTATGTCCTTGGACTTTACATTTGCTACAAGTCACTGTTGTTTGTTGTCTCCTCATCCTTTTTGGTTTACTCCTACTCTTCCTTGCCTTCTCATCAGGCTCCAATCTTCTCTTAGTTTGTCTCTTGCCCCTCTTAGGTATTGTACCAAAATTAGGGGGAAGAGGGGGGATATATAGTCTCACCCCATAAATCCTCGTAGATGATCCCATAAATAGGGCTCTCATATTCTTTCAAATAGGTCTCAACAGTGTATGCATCATCCATAAAGTCCACAGGGTCCAATCCTTGATTTAGCATTGCATATATAGCATGTGTGCAAGGTATTCTAGTTAGTTGCCATGATCTGCAGGTGCACATGATCTGCAGGTATTCCACTATATACTGACTCCCATCATAGCAAGCCACCTGATAGTGTTCATGACTAGACTTTATGGGGATACAATAAGACACTTTGTCCATATTCCTCTCCAACAGAGTATGAATCCGAGGACAAAGTCTCCTGTTCCACCTGGCAGTAGCTATGTCTCTGTTACTTTGCAATCTTTTCATCAAATGCTATCTAATCTACTCCAACATTGTTATAATGGATTTGTCCCTTGCATATAGGATGTTAGAATTGAATGACTCGCACACATTATTTAACAACATATCACACTTAGGTCTTTCAGAGAAGAAATCCTTACACCACTGAGTAGGAGGCTTATCTTGAAACCATTGCCATGCTGCATCATTCAAAGCATTCAACTCCATCATTCTTAAATTGAAGTCACCTTCTGTAGTACTGCAAGCATCCCTCCATACAGCATACTTCAATGCCTGACCCATAAACCCTTATTATGCAAATGCCTGACACAAAATCTGTGCTCACACCCTGGAAAGACTAACTGGAATGGTCGAATCAAGCCCTTCTGCTTATCAGATAATAAGGTTGTGTCTTGACCATTAAGAGACATATCAGACTTCAATATAATGAGAAACCACTCCCAGTTTGGTCCATTCTCCTTTTCAACCATAGCATAAGATATAGGATACAGGTTGTTGTTACCATCAACCCCAACCGTAGTAAGGAGCACACCCCCATGCTTGCTTTTCAGATGACACCTATCCCCACCTATAACAGGTCTACACCCTTTTTTAAACCATTTTTTTAATGCATCAAAATATATATAGATCCTACTAAACCTATTAACACCATTATCTAGTTCAGTTCCTAATAGTATGGTGGATCCAGGATTTGTTTTCCTCAGCTCATCAACATAAGACCATAGCTTAGAATATTGAAGGTCGGGATCACCTTCAATCTTTAAGAGGGATTTGTTCTTAGATTTGTAAGTATGTTGCTTACTGATTTGGCACCTTGTGTCATGGTAAGTGTATTTCATAAACACAACAACATCTTTCTTCTGATCAGATTGGAACCTTTGCAAGAATCTCTCATTCAACCATGTGGAGGTCATGTTCCTAACCTTATTAGTAGGTGCACATGTGTGCTTGTCCTCAAACACCCTAATCTGTAATGCCATCTCAATCTTTCTTTTCAATGCATAGATCCTCCAGTTACAATTATCATCCATGCCCTTTGAATATATCCTTCTTTTATCATTCTTAGGAAAGCATGTGCTCCTCTTAACATTAACAGCATGTGATTGAGCAGCCTTTCTGAACTCCTGCTTAGTGGCAAAGATTGGATTGAGGCAGGACAGTGGATTGAACATAGTCTTGGGATTAAACACAGGGTAATTAGGATCATCATTGTCTTCATCAAACACTCTGTTCTCATCAAAGTCCACTTCATTCACCTCACAAACAATGTTAGGATCACCCTCACCCACATTATCCTCTTCATCAACTACAGGCTGCTTGCCCCTCACATTTACGCCCTCAGGCTCCTTACCCTTGACACTTCCTTCAGGCTGCTTACCCCTCTCACTTCCCTCAAGATGCTTACCCCTCTCATTTCCTTCAGTCTGATTACCCCTATCACTCATCCCTTCAGGCATAACATAAATGGTAATATTCTCAATCTCATTCGATTCATCTATCTCATCATTGGCATAGGACACTTCCTCTATATTTTACTTAGAATTATCATCATCATCTTCACCAGTCAATTCATTACCTACCATAAAGTTAGGATCTTCAAAGTCAGAGTCATCCTCATCAAGATATATGTTCACACTCTCAGTTTCTACTTGCACTTGTTGAGCTACTTGCACTTGTTCAGCAAATATATGAACTTCCCTGAATGCAAGGTCCCTTTATAACCATGAATTAAGATCCTCATCATCAGCTAGGAGTTTAAAGCTCATATCTCTAAGTTTAATATAATACTTCTTCTCCCCTTTGTACCCTGCCTTTACACAGTACTCATCCAGATCAGATTTTTTAAGTTCAAAGGTCTTATTGTTGCTACCCAAAATATTATCCGGAGATAGATATTGCTGGAATGGATGGGATAGCAAACAAATGCAAGAGCACTTCCGTGAGAAAGATAAATAACACAAGATTTGCCGGGGTTGTTAGTCCCGGGCTTGAATGCTCTCGCGAGATATTATTAATACCGATATTCGGGGATACAAGTACTAATGTAAGAATACAATTACAATGAGTGTAAAGTTTCTTGTTATCTTAGCTAGTGAGCGTGTAGATTGCCGGAAGAACCAGATTTGATGCTCTGTGAGTTCTTGTAACAAAGGTGATGAATGCGCGGCGGTGAGAGGTCGGCCGCCTCTCACGGCGAGTATTTAGCTAGATGTTTGGGCTTCGGGCTTGAATCCCTTGGAATGCCTAGTGGAGACTTGCTGCTCGACGATCGTCTCGGACGAGAGATTTGGAGAGAGAAGTCCTGAGATGGATTCCGGTGAGATAGCCGGGAGCTTGATGATATGTATGTTCTTCAGTATTTCCGTGGATGTATCGGAATGTGAGAGAATATGAACTTTTGGTGGAATGTATTTCGGACGTAAGTCAGATGAATTCCAAACCGTAGTGTATGAGTTCTGAACTGAGAACCAAGAACTGAGAACTGAGAACTGAGAACTGAGAACCTTTTTCCAGTAGGAGGAGGTTCTCTATTTATAGGGCTTGGATACGCCGGGCGATCGCCTTTACTGCAATATAATAATCGGACGATCGTCTTTTAGCACATGGGCCTGTCCCCTCAGAGTCTGCAGGAGTTGTTGGCAGTCAACTACTCGGTCCAATGGGGAGCTTACACGCGTCCTGAGTTAGTCACATGCGGCCCTACTGACAACTTTCGGCGCACATGCCGGTAGGTGGGAGGTGACAGGCTTTAGTCAAAGATCTTGTCGATTAGCAAAAGATCTTGTCGGCGCTTTTACGGATCTCGCACGTGGGTGCTTTTCGAGATCCACTTGACGGTTTTGATGGGCGATCGTCTGCTCAGGCGCAGTCGATTGCCCTTAGCCGGTTAGTAGAGCAGATCGCAATGCAAAGGGCGATCGCCCGGGAGTCGATCGCTAGGTGCACGATGGTGGTTTGATATCTTCGACTTGGCGAGCTAGTCACGGTTGACTGGAGTTGACTTGGTCGCCGCCTTATAGTCGATCGCCGTCGATGAATAAATCGTGACACAACAATTGCCCCTCACCGCTCATACGTTGGAAACGTGGGGTGAGGTGGCTTTCTTAGCGATCGCCGAATTTTTGACGAGCGACTAAGTGTTTTATCAATCGCGATCGTCTTTGAGCCGATATGCTCGATTCGACGACTGCCGTGCCGAATCAAGCGGAAAGAAGCAACGGGCGTTGAAAAGTCTCCGCGCACGTGTCGCTTCTATGGAGGACGCCAACGGTCATTAATGACTCTCACCGACGCGTCCTCGAAAAGACGCAGACGCGGGTCTCGAGGGTCAACCGTGCGCCGCTTGAGATCCGACCACGAGGTTTTCCCTTATTGCAATCGGGTCCCCGCTTTCTCCTATAAAAGGGGCGTGGGGCAGCCTCACTCACGCGTACGCTTTGGAGAAAGAAGGTCCCGCCGCCAATTTTTTTGAAGATCTAAGCGCCGATCGTCGATCGATTTCACTTTAGGTAAGAAAAATCCTTCTCTCCCTTTCTAACTCAAAATGGCCGAACCTCATCGTCGTTTGGAGCGGGAACTGCTTACGCCACGGGACATCACGCCTGGGAGAAACTACTTCCGTCTTCCACTGAGACGGCGGTGAAGCACCCGAGCAATCGACCCTACTGGGTTGAGGCTCGCTCAATGAGGCCGATGTTGCTAGGAGTCGGGCCGAGGAGAGACGATCGCAGATCGAGAGAGATCCGCGATCGGGGCTTACCGGGAGCAACATAGTGATTTTGGACGGCCTATGTGGCCTTTGTCAAATAATGGATAGATTGGCCATCCTACTCCGCGATTCGATTTCGGGGATATTCGGTCGCTTATCCCTATGTGCTCCCAAGCGGTGCAGATCGTGCCGCAGCAATGATCGTTGTGGTCGCCGCCAACACGGAGCTCGGCGTCCGTGAGAGATCCGCCGTCTGGAGGACAAGATTCCATGTTCCTTCGTATGTGGACATGTTCGCGCCGCGAGAATGAACGAGCCGACCAGCCTCCGATGGGTATGGTCGCAGTGAGTGAGGCCGTTATGGAGGCCGTTTGCGCTTCCTCTGTCCTTTGCGGTCTCCCATCTGCTGCCGCTTGGAATGTGGCGCCACTTCACCGACGCCAACGCCCGGCTCCAAATCATATGCACTCTCACCCTTTTCGGCGGTCACCGCCTGTACTGCCTCTCCGTCGCGTTGGAGATGAACTATTTGTTTAAACCGACGGCACATAGAGGGTTGGTCGGCTTACCATATTCAAGGCCGATCTGGCCGGTGATTCATGGAGTTCCGAATAAGATACGGGCGATCGGACGAAGTGGTTCTGGTCGCCGGCAAGTGGAGAGCTTCGGCGAGCGACAATCCCACAGCGAACTGGAGATCCCCACCGAATTTCGGGAGAGGAATCCCAAGGGTTTAGACTCTCCTTCGCTTGGATGCGTGTTGGGTGATCTAATTTGATTGCTGTGCTTTCATATCCCGCGATCGAGGAGCCGCCTTCGACTTCCTCGTTGTTTGGGAGCGAATTAGGAGCTTGTCGGACGACGACCTAGACGCCACTCGGATCAACAAGGAGAGTCGCTGGTTGTCGGCTCGACTATTCCGCTTCCCGAGACATCTCGCGGTGCCAGGTATGACTTTATGCGACCTTCAATTTCTAGGCGATCGCCTTATTTGAAGATAGTGTCTGACCGTTAGTCGATCGTCTTTAACTGCAGAGGTTCGTTTCCCTCGCTTTGTGGAGCCTCCGTGGAGATCGCTATGTCGAACCCGGGAGTCCTAGCCGTCTTCACGCGAAGAGGTCGACTCGGGTTCCACCGTCGCATTGCCTATAGTTCCGGAGGCGGTGCCTCGTGCGAGCCGGAGCCTCGCGTAGAGCGGAGTCGAGGTTGAGGAGGAAATTCGGAGGAGGGGCCGCGGCGACCGCAAGAGGCCGAGGCCGCAAGAAACCGTTTCTGCCAGGCGATGAAGTGCCGATCGCCGCGCCACCGATCACCATCGTTGCTCCGGAGCGCGAGCCGCCCTCTGCGGCTTTTCTGCGGGAGGCGGCGATCGCGGATGCGGAAACTCCTCGAGGGAAACCGTTTTTCGGTCGGGATCCCGAGAAGGCTGAGAGGTAGATAGCATTTCTGTGTTGACAATTACATCTGCGTAGGAGTTGTATTAACCTTGGTGTTTTGGTGCAGGATCCGTCGCAAAGACCCGTCTTGTCTACCGATGGTCGTGGATTTTCTGGCGAGTCGATCTCCTCGCCATTCCTGCGACATTCCTCCCTATGTGAGCAAGGCTGCTGCCGCCCTGCCGAAGGCGTGGACAACTAATCTGGATGCGATCGCCCGGCTGCGGTCGTCGAGTTCGATGGATGCTGTTGTCGCCCTTTCTCTTCAGACAGCGACCATGGCCGTCCAGGCTGCTCAGGAGTTTGAGGGGCGGCCCTCCACTGTTCGCCTTCAGGAGGATCTTGAGGCGGCTCGGAAAGAGAACGCCGAGTTTGCCGACAAGATCGCAGCGATGGAGAAGGACTCCTTGGAGGCGGCCAAGCGGGCGAGCCATGAGCTTGAGCTGGAGAAGAAAGAGACTGAGAAATTCCGAATGGCGGTCGACCGGTTTCGGGACCAGATGCAGAGTGCCATCCAGGCGAGGAATGTTGCTGAGGTGGAGGCCGATCGCCAGAAGGTGACGATCGCTCGACTGACCAGCGAGCTGGCGGAGGCGAAAGAGAAGGTTGCTGCGAGGAGGCCGAGCTCCAGGGATCGCAACAGGCGATGGCCGAGCTGAGAGGAGAAGTTGAGGCGACCAAGGCCGATCCCTTCCAAAATTTGGAATATGTCAGCGAGTTCGCCTATTACTTGGCGTTCGCCGACTCGATCCGAGCGGCTAAGAAGGGAGGCTTGGAGGTCGGTCCTCTAGCTGAGAAGTTCAAGTCATATGCATTGGAGCATCCTCTCAATTCGGCTTTCTCCTTGCCGATCTTGGACCTGGCGGACATCGGTGTGGATTTGAGCTGGTATCCGTCTCCAGATAGTCTTGCTCATCCCGATGCTCCGGAAGATGAGGGAACCGCGCCGAATGCTGATGGTGAAGGCCCGGCAGGGGCCTGAGGCGCTTCCTTTTTGATGTTTTTAGCTTACTTGTAGCTTTGTAGTTTTCTTTTGTAGTACTTAGGCCTTCGGGCGATCATGTACTCTATTTTTTTTTTTTTTTTTTTTTCAAGTAATGAAATGAGCATTTGTCTTTCTGACTTATCACTTGAATGAATGGTTATTTTTAAGTCTTTGTTTGACTTTGTACAAATGTGTGAGGAGAGATCGTTGCGAGGGTAGTTCCAAATGAATTGATAAACTCATAAGACAACTTTTTACAACAAGTTCGATCGCTGCACTACATCTGAAAAAATGACGATCTCCGTATGTGGTTGAATAGCGACGATCGTCGTGTAGGTAGTCCGCACTCTTCTTGCCCCTTGTTTTTATTCACTTAGTGGAAGTAAGGGGATGAAAATAATTCCTTGAGTGAGCGGTCTTTAACTTTGTCGAATCCTCGGGGACGGTCGTCCGTCTTGAGGAACCGTGCACGATCGCGGAGTTCAATGGACCGACTCCTTGATCGCGTCTTGATGCGCGAGGACATTGAGTGTCTCGTGACTCACTTTATTATGAGGGTCCTCTCATAAGCCGCGCCGCCTCGTATTTAAACGAAGGCGTGCGGTCTCGGTCTAGAGGAGTCCTTGCGCGGGGCGGCGTCGGATGAATCAACTCCGCGCCGCGGCTTGTTAGCTTCTGCTTCCACCTCGGCTAGCCATGGAGATGGCCGACCTCGACGGTGTACGTTGAGACGGGGTTGTGGCACGTCGCATTGTCCGGTTCACCATGTTAGATGATGAACCTTTGAGGGCGAGCGATCGTGTCCACCGATTTATTTTGGAGGGCCTCGACTACGCCGGCCTCGTATTTAAACGAAGGGCGGGCGATCTTGGCCTAAAGGGACCTTGCATGGCCTAAGGAGTCGGTTCCATCGACCACCAGACCATGGTCGCACTCTTTCACCTTGGATCGTCATGTAGATGTCGATCTTCGACGGTGTACGTTGTGCGGGGAGGCGATCTCGTGCCTTAGTCCATCATGTTATATGGTGAATCGTAGATGGCGATCGAGTCCTCCGGTTTTTGAATAAGGAGGGAGATCGGGATGACTTCCGTGGTCTCCTTCTCTTGATTGAAGCATATAGAGACGGTCGCCGAGGTTGATCCACGGTCGGCTCGTATGAGCTTCCCACTGCTTTATGCTCGACTCGGACGATCGTCTATAGAGACAAAGCGGGGCTTCGGCTAAACCAATAAGTCATCAACTTGCCCTCCTCGAGCTTCCAGAGTCGCTTGAGGAGGTCGCGGCAATTGTTGGTGCTGTGGCCGGACTCTTGTGGTAGGCGCAATATTGATTGTTGTCCAGTGACCGTGGTCCCTTATCGCCTTTGGCTTTTTGAGCTCTTCGTGCCCCCTGATGGCATAGAAAATATGAGCCGGAGTTACATTGAACGTATGGAGGATATGGGCTTCCATGTCCTCGAAAGCCACAGAGATCTCCGGTGTCTTAGCGATCGCCTTCTTTGCTTTGGCGATCGCTATCTTCCGGGCAAGAGGTGGCGTTTCCTCGTCTAAGCGGAGGGTGAGTAGCCTTTGCCCGCCAGAAGTTGGCGGCTTTAGCGCGGAAGATCGTGTAAGTTGGGGGATATCCTTGGAGAGATGTCGAACATGGGAGAGTGACCGTGGAATCCCCCATGACCGAGTAGAGAGCGAGCTCATCACTGACTGGTTCGCCGGTGAGGATGATTACGTCTACCGGTCGATGTAATCAAGGCTGGCTTCGTCCTTCCTCGCTTGATTTTTATCATGCGCTGGGGCCTTCAGTCTGGCGACCTTGCCGGGCGAAGTATGACGTGAAGTCATCCGCCGCTTCTTAAAAGAGGTGACCGATCGTGGTGGTAGTCAGACGTACCACTTATGTGCCACTACCAATGTCACGGAAGATCCGGACTGTCAGCATCGATGCCCCACACCTATCATGTAAATTCGGAATTTACTCAGTGGGTTTCGGTCCGATCTCCTTATACAGAGGTGTTTTAGGTGGAGCGATCGTTGGTTGTATGGGGGCAAGCTCGATGTGGACCGCGAGTGGCTCGGTCGGCCCGGCGATCTTCTTGCTGGTGCTTGCCCCTGCGTCCAAGAGTGCTCTCATCTCGTCGAGCTGTCGTTGCATGGCGGCCATCGCCGTGGCTCGATCATAGCGGCTCGCGATCGGAGCGGAGCCGAGGCGATTGAGTACCGAGTCCACAGCGATCGGGCGGGAGTCGGATGGCCGACATGCGTTCGGCCGTGAAGTGAGTAGGCCGAACTCCCGGTGACGGATTCGGATTCCGTCTTCTCAAGGTTGGAAACAGAGTGCCCTTGGCCGGGATGGGTCGCGTCCCAAGCGATCGAATATGGATCCGTCCGGTCGTGCGAGAGCCTTTCTCGCGAATCGGGCTTTTGACGATCGCTCGTTCGGCAGCCCCTGAATTTCCGTTTTCCCATGCGGCGGATGATCGAGGGAGTTATCGCGGCGGCGCGCATGCTCTCCGTCGCTCCTCCAAGATGGCCATGGCCCTCGACCGTTCCTCGGTTTGGAACCGATCGAGTGAGAGGTTGGGGCCATCTCTCGGATGCGGGATCGAGTCTCGCGTTGCCGCGCTTCCCCGTCGTCGGCCGGGGTTCGACCGAGCCGGAAATGGTGTCCGGTTCGGAGAGTAGCTTTCTTGATGGACCGCGGATGTCATGATTCTCGAGGTTTTCTTTGAAGCGCAGTGAGTGTCACTTCAGTATATGCCCCGAGAACAAGTGAGTGTTCTTCGGGACGGTAGAAATAGAAATATGAGGTTAGATCCCCTTCCTCTAGCGCCAATTGTTGCTACCCAAAATATTATCCGAGATAGATATTCTTTGGAATGGATGGGATAGCAAACAAATGCAAGAGCACTTCCGTGAGAAAGATAAATAACACAAGATTTGCCGGGGTTGTTAGTCCCGGGCTTGAATGCTCTCGCGAGATATTATTAATACCGATATTCGGGGATACAAGTACTAATGTAAGAATACAATTACAATGAGTGTAAAGTTTCTTGTTATCTTAGCTAGTGAGCGTGTAGATTGCCGGAAGAACCAGATTTGATGCTCTGTGAGTTCTTGTAACAAAGGTGATGAACAGTCGCGGCGGTGAGAGGTCGACCGCCTCTCACGGCGAGTATTTAGCTAGATGTTTGGGCTTCTGGGATTATGAATCCCTTGGAATCTGTCTAGTGGAGACTTGCTGCTTCTGACGATCGTCTTCTGGACGAGAGATTTGGAGAGAGAAGTCCTGAGATGGATTCCGGTGAGATAGCCGGGAGCTTGATGATATGTATGTTCTTCAGTATTTCCGTGGATGTATCGGAATGTGAGAGAATATGAACTTTTGGTGGAATGTATTTCGGACGTAAGTCAGATGAATTCCGAACCGTAGTGTATGAGTTCTGAACTGAGAACCAAGAACTGAGAACTGAGAACCTTTTTCCAGTAGGAGGAGGTTCTCTATTTATAGGGCTTGGATACGCCGGGCGATCGCCTTTACTGCAATATAATAATCGGGCGATCGTCTTTTAGCACATGGGCTGTCCTCGAGTCTGCAGGAGTTGTTGGCGCCAACTACTCGGTCGATGGGAGCTTACACGCGTCCGAGTTAGTCACATGCGGCCCTATCGACAACTTTCGGCGCACATGCCGTAGGTGGGGTAGGTGAGCTTTAGTCAAAGATCTTGTCGATTAGCAAAAGATCTTGTCGGCGCTTTACGGATCCGCACGTGGGTGCTTTTTCGAGATCCAGCCTTGACGGTTTTGATGGGCGATCGTCTGCCGGGCGCAGGTCGATTGCCCTTAGCCGGTTAGTAGAGCAGATCGCCAGCTGCCAAAGGGCGATCGCCCTGGGAGTCGATCGCTAGGTACCTGATGGTGGTTTGATATCTTCAACTTGGCGAGCTAGTCACGGTTTGACTGGAGTTGACTTGGTCGCTCGGCCTTATAGTCGATCGCCTGTCGGGATGAATAAATCGTGACACAACACTTAACTCAATCATAAACAAACATGTCCCCCCCTACGTACTCATTGTCGGAATGCTCAAACTTTCCACCAAAATATAAGACCAAAATGAGGTATTTACTATTTGAATCTGTATATAAGCATTAAAGAAGCCAATTTTTAGTTATCAATTACTTATACTACATAAACAACACATATACAGAAGCGGATCTTACTTTAGTTAAAAGAGAACTCACCATATTTTGGTTGGGGCACTCCATTTACTTAGGATCTCTATATTTTACAATGCAGATCTTCCATTTCCAAATCGAGAAAATTGTGGGCGGAGAACTGAACCCTAGTTATGATACAACTCCTCTTTCTTGATTTTTATTTCTTATATAATTTAATTATTAATCATTCATTTAATTATACTTTATTTTGTTATTTCAATCTCAGTTAATGATGTGGTCATTCTCTATGTTTTAATTAGGCAAGAAATTCCACGCCGTATCCACGTCACGCCTGAGATGAACATCTTTAACCTACTTTCGATACTTCTGTGTATTTATGATTTGTATTGGGTTCATTATATAAGTGTAACATCTTTAACCTACTTTTGGTAATAAGATTATCATTTTGTATGATACATTTGTTTTGCTATTTTGTATTATGTGTGTCTATATCATATCTATCTTTTTTCTATATTTTTAGCGATATATGTATACATGTGATATTCCTAGGTATACTTGTAGAATGGCGGTTGAATACAAGTATAGGAATATATGTCTGATTTATGGATTTTAACAATTAAAACAAAAATATAAATATAAGTACTGAAGAACACAATCAAATAAATAATTCATAGTTTTATTGAGATATAAAATTGTAAATTCTTTCAAGATTAATTATCTTAAAAACTGCTACAAAGAATACTGTTCTATGCCACACTGGAAAAACTCTATATGATCTCTCCTTTTGATATGATATATCTGATACACAATTATAGAATAATGTGTGTATATATCTATTTTCTATCTACCTATCAATCTAGATGGAAAAGATATGATTACATTGAAAAACATGATTACATCATGATCTATTAATTGATAGCTTCCCTTAATTAGCTCCTTCTATTATGCATCCATATCTTTAACTGATTTGACCTTATCTTCGACTTCTTTCCATATCTGAATTAAACACCTTCCAAAATAGTAAAAGCTCCTAGATCTACTCCAGTCTCTGCAAGCTTTAGTCCCTATCAATCTAGTCCCTTATAGTACATTCTAGTCTCTTCAAGCTTTTTAGTCCCTGATAGTTCATTGTATTCTCTGATAAGTCAACTTCATATTGACACTTGTAAATATTCTAAGTACAAAACAGGCTTGCTATGACATTTTAGTCTCTGTAAGTATTCTAGCCCCTTCAACTTCTAACTTATTCCATTAGGACCATAAGCCCATCTTCTATGAATCTTAGTGTATAAGGGCATGATGTACCTTATAAACCTCAGTTCATTTGGATGCTTTAAGATAATTAATTCTTGAAGGGTCAAACTCCTGTAACTTCCATCATCATAGAGATACACCATCTTTTCATTGGCAATCTTCTCATTCAAATACTGATGCATAATATTCATTGCTTCTAGTCTATCTAGGTGAGTCATATTTATTGTCTCTCCAGTCCCATAAAGTGGTGTTGGATCCTCTTTCATCTTTATTTCATCACCTTTAAAAGATTTGAATTTTGTTGCTCATAAACCACTCTTGGCTCTTGGAGCTAGACTCGACTTTTCAAAAACTTTTTGCATAACTAGCCTATCTGCTTTACCATTCTATAGAGATGTATTGCTATCTACAATAGTACTACTAGATAAAAATATAGTGCTACCTAAACCTTGTTTTGGAGCACTATTTGCAAGTGCTGGTGGATATACAGTAGGTACCTTGGGTAATGTAGGCACTAGTTGAATTGTTGTTATAGTCGGCACTAATTATGTAGGCATTAGAGTCTTAATCACTTATGAATCTTTAACTTGAATATCTTCAGTCCTTTTTCTCCCTTGTGAGTTTTGGTTGTAGTATCTTCTAGACTCATCACCTTTATGCCTCTTAGTCTCTGGATGGTGTGAACTTCCAGTCTCTTTCTTTTTCCTTCCATCAAAACCACCAGGACCATGACCTTTATCATCCCTATCTTTATCATCAGGCTTCTGAATTTGCAACTTAGCCTCTGTAGCACAAGATATGTCAGTCCCTTCGGCTTTAATCTCCCCTTTTTTAACATCAGCAAGGGTCGCTGCAAATTGATGTGGAATTGAGGTCATCATTTTCATCATAGAGAGTTATGTCTCTCTATACTGTTCCTGAACAGCAATAAGAATGTCAAGCTTTCCTTCTATCACCTTTTGTGAAACTTGTAGCTTTACTTGCTCTGCCATTATTTTATATTGATCATACTTTAACTCTTTAAACTGCCTGGTAAGATTGAGAGGAATGGAATCAATATGTTGCTTCATTCTAACTATAGTCATATTTAGTGCCCTTAGATGTGTTTTACTGAATCTAGGCCTTCTTTTACTGCTTTGACTACAGCTTCCTGAACATCTTCAATAGAAGGCATTATTGGCATTTGTATATAATCAACAGAAGGATTATCATTTTATTATTGAAGGGAGTGACCAGACTGTACATATTCTAACTCTACATTATTTGAAGGAACTATATTTGTAAAAGTGTTATTTACAACTAATCTCTCAGCCTCACCATGGGGTTGGACACCCAGTTTCTCTCCCTCACCAAGGCTCCTTAAGGCCTGTCTCTCAGCTACTCTCCTTTTGCCTGATCAGGATCCAGCCTCTCATTATTAAATATATTTATATGTATAAGTATTTAGGTTGAGGTATGTACAAGTATATGTCTCTGTGTATCACTCATACCTACATAAATAGAAGATGGAGAGAAAAGAGGGTCAATACTTAACATAAATTAGAAGGGTAGTACCTCTTCATGGTTGGGGTTAGAGGGTCCCTCCAATTATGGAGCTTGGCTAGTCTATGCTTCCTGAATTATCTCATTTCCTTGACTAGTAGAGACCAGAGGTTGTTGTATCCCTGGTTCACTAGGCCCTGGTACCTGCAGACTTAATGAAGGTGCTTCATTAGATACCAAGGCTTCCTAACTACCTTCATTGACTATTGAGGATTAAAAATCCCCCTCAACCGCGACATTCCCTGATGATGGGCCATTAATGATCCCTCATTATCATCCATCATCAAGGTGTATGATAAGATATCACTGGGGTTTTCTTAATTTGCAACTAGAGAGGAACTAACATCATGATCACTAGGGCCAACATAACCCAACCTCTGACTAGGTGGTTCTTGTGGGCTAGTGCCTAGATGATCAACTTACCCACTAGTCATCACTGGTGCACTAGTTCCCTCTCCTGGATCTATAACACTTCCTACATCCTCCCTTGACACCTATTCAGCCTCATCACTAGAAATTTGAGAATTAACAGTATGTATAGATAGGTCTTCCAATTCAATAGCATAATCAAATAGAAATGTGTGCATACTGACGAGGGATTCAGTGGATGACATATTGAATTCATCTTCAAGAAACTTTATTTGCTTGAATAGAGATGGATGTGCCAATAAGTCTAGTCCCTGCTAAAAGTAAGGGTAGGCACTTCTAGATGCAAGTGAAGACACCTTGCTTCTTAGGAACTGATAGACCTCCCTGCTGAGAACTATGAATTTTTTTATAAGATCCACACCCTCTCCATAGGTAGTATCCTCCCATGCAAAGCCATAATTAAAATTCTTAGGAGGATTGGACACCTTGCAAATGTAATCAAGCCTTGCAAAAAACATATAAGAACAGATGATCTTTAAGGCCTCTTGCTTGGATATGAAATACTAGTCACTTAGCTCATTTCTCAATACCACTGTATAGGGACTAGATAAAAATCTCCATCTTACTTCCAAACTTGCATTTTTCCTATGCTCTGGCAATGGCATAAGAATTTTTGCTCGTAACTTTGTGAAGGTCTTCAATGGAGGTGCCAGTGGCATAATGTACTTCATTGCCTCCTCAAATGAATATTCTACCCAATATGAGTCATGATCAGGAATCGGAGGCAACTGTGGGGTAGCCCCTCACTCATCAACTTGGGTCAGCTATTGTGTTGTTACTTGTGTATGTTTTTGTGATGAATCATTTCTCCTTTTGCACCTTCTTTGAAATGATTTCATAGGACTTGCCTGTGGTGTACTCTCTAAGTGTGCCGTAACATCCAAGTCCTTTAGAGAGGAACTTAGAGTGGCTAGGCTGGGTTTGACTCTCTCTGTCATACTTCCTCCTCATCTTCACTCTCCTCTCTCAGTAGTACTTTGTTTTTTGATGCACCTGATGAAGCCTCATGGGAGACTACATAGGGGTGATAAACTATTGAGTAAGAATGGGTTGGGAGGGTATGGGTTAGGCACTGAGAGGTTCTCTTCATTATTCAGTACCACTACCCCTCCAGGAAAAGAACAAACATTGTAGATAGAGGGAAAAGAGTTAATAAGCCTTACCTTCATATGATGAGGGTAGACAAGTGGAGCAGCCACATAGTCAGCCGTTCTATCATACTCCCTTCGTCCGCTAATCATGTGCATTGTTTTGACCGGAATAGATTTTAATATTTCACTTGACTTAGTTGGTAAGATGTGTTATGAGTAGATTAAGGGACCCACTTGTGATTGAGTTTAAAGGGTGAAAGGGTAAAAAATTTTGCCAAAAATAAACAATGCACATCGGTTGTGGATGGTCGGAAAAGGAAATTGTTGCACATGGTGGCGGACGGAGGGAGTAACTTCTTTTGATGTCTCAAAACAGCCTTTCGGCTTGAGAGACTGCCTTCTCTTACTGTAAGTTAGGCAAGTTATGTTTGAAGTTTGGGAGGATGTGGTTGATGAGAATCATCAAAAATCTATGGTAATAGATTTTCTTCCTCCCCTCTCCAGTGTTATTTAATTTAAGCCCAATTTGGCTTAAAAGCATTCAAAGATACGATACAGATCGAAGACATGATGCTCTTTAAGTCCAAAATATGAAGAGTAACAAGAAGAATTATCCTCCCAGGGCGAAGAATCCTGAAAGATGATAAGGTGGAAAAGAAGAGGACCCCAAGCCCGGAAGGAGAGGGGCATCGATACTGTTGGGATTCGCATACAAAAACGAAAGGCGCAGCAAAATTAAAAAACAAAGTGCAATATGAATCCCTCAAGAGGATCGATTAAAGCTACGTATATACGAATATAAAGCGAACAAAATGAAGATTCGAAATCATACCCTTGTAGTCCGTTGATTAATCATTGTGAAGATGATGTCCAATACGAATCCAATCCGCAACAAGCTCTTGGATGATCCAATGCCAAAAGTACCGCAACTCTACTTGCCACACGCCGGAGAAACGATCGAAATGACTTCCACCTTGTTATTCTCCAAGGATACGGCTAGAACAAGGTGATTGAAGCTTGCTAATATTAACTATATCACTCTAAGTGTAGAGATATATTTTCTCTCAATTTTTCTCACTTTTTCTATAAGAAAAATGTGAAGAATATGATGAAGGAAGAATGAATAAGACAACTCAAAGTATCTCTCTCTCTCTATTTGTGGTTTATGAACCGTAAGTACTTATTAGAGAAGGAGGAGAAGACCTATTATAAGTCTTCATCAATAATTCACAAGACAAAACTTGTCTCCTTAATAATAAACATCTCATATTTATTAAATCCATTATACACCTCACAAGATGTCTTTTGATTGATAAAATCGAAAGTATTCCACCATGCAAGGTGGAAGACAAATCATCTTGTCAAGGTGTGGGGTGGCCATCTAGAAGGATGGGAGGAGTTCGGTTCATTTCGACTCGCGCGAGTCCAATCCGATAAACTACATTTCGTCTCGATGTATTTATATCAATCAATTAATCCACTAAATTAATTATATAAAATACAAAATAATATAATTAATTTCTCCAAGTAATAATTATATATGTGAATCAAATTAATCACCCAGTAATTTATTTAATTTATTAGGCCGTAAATTAATTTATCCAATAAATTAATTTAAATATCTGATGTCCTGAAATTAATTAGACATCTAATGTCCAATATATTAGATACCCAATATCTAATATTTATTAAGAGAGAATAAGCTCGACTCATTCTATCGTCAATCCTATTGCGTGACTCGGTAGGTCCGTCTCAGTTAGCAATGGGAGGAACCAAAGAGTAATAGTACCACCTAGCTAACCTGGCGGCCTACACTGTAACCTAACTAAGAACGAATGATGGGGATCATTCCAAAACCTTTCTGTCGTGAATACAAGTATACGTATAAACCCTTCTCTCAAATGTCCCGATCAAATTTTAGGGTCACGGTCAGTCAAACCTTATATGAACTTGACGCTATGCATGAGTTAATGCATATCGATATCACTGAGCTCATGTGTATCTAATACAACTAGCTCCAATGCTTGGGCCAAAGATTTATGATCTCATATGCCAATAACTGCATAGGACATATACCTGTTCACTTGTAATATCCTGAATTTTCAAGCAGTATTTTTTTCCGATGATTTTATTGGAATATTGATATGGTGAATTTAGTGATTTCATGTGAATAAGATTTAAGATGTCGGATGGTATTTTCTAATCCCTTCGAATAATCGTTAGTAGAATGCAGCGGTGTACAACGTTATATTCTCCGATAAATTATTCAACGAAGGTTAGAGAAATTATCCGGATTAAGTAAGGGATTCTTGAGTTGTCATAGATATATTGAAGACGCAATTATGTTCTCGTGTAATGCCTGGATAAATGGTGTATTTACCTTGTACTCGACCTTGTATTATTTCGACTTCGTGATGTTATAAATCGTAGATTGGTTTCCCGTATTCGTGCCCTTATGTTTTTATATATCTTCAACATTTCATGCATGATTCTGCACGTACTTACGTACGCTACGGACTTGCGCTTAACGTACGCTAAGTCTTCTGTGTAACGTATGTTATATGTTGAGCTTAACATACGTTAGCTCAGTCAAGTCAAAGATCCGACAAGGGTCGGCGTGGGGGGACCGGATGGAGATTCGAGGAGATTGCCAGCATGAACCTGGACGGTTTTCCAGCACATGCAAGTCAACGGCTTAACGTACGCTAGAAGAAGATTTTAACGTATGCTAAGGTCATATATGTTACGTACGTAACACCTATAGGATAACGTACGTAAGCGTATGGTAGAAACAGTCCAACGAGCTCTGGCCGAGCGTTAACGCATGCTAATGTTCTAGTATAGCGTACGCTAACCATGTTACGTACGTAATGAGCTTTGGTTAACGTACGTAATGGTTTAAAAATCTATTTATAGGACCCGACCCTCATCTCATTTTCAACTCTTACCTTGGCCGATTTTTGTGTTCTTGAGACTCTCCCTCACCCCATAGTCCTCGTATCATCATCTACATCTGATTTTGGGAAGCCTAGACTATGTGATTTGGTGATCAAGCTTCCGGTGAAGAGTTTATCCAAGATTTTCTTTGTCTCTTAAGGTATGTTAACTCTCCACCAAGATGAAGACTTTGTTCTTAGTTGTATTATGAGCTTCTTCCTGAGATTAGTTGAATTAAGGTTTCCATGGTTAGAGTTGAGTCGTAATCTTCACCAACCTTAAGGATGAAATTTCTGAGATTTAACACACCTTGATGATCCATTCGTAACACTCTTTTTATGGACAAATGTAAGGATTACCCCCGTGTTTGATGAAATTGTGTAGTTGTACATAGAGTGTGTTCGAATATAACACTTGCCTTGATGAACTTGTGTAAATCTTCTTAGAGGAGTAGAATCTTGATAGGATTATTGGAACAACCATTTGAATGAAGAATTTATTAAGAAAATCATCCACGGAAGAACAAGAATCGCAGAGACGAATTAGCCTAGAATTAGAATGAACATGATTATCTCATAATATTCGATTTAGCCATCGAACCGAACCTTCAAGTAAGAATCGGAATTTGAGTTTGGATTTTGGAACATAATGATATTTTGAATGTTCTTGAAACTTTAGATGCCAAACCTTGTGTTCCACTACCATCTCATGAATTCGCAAGTCTTTTTCCAAACGTAGCACTCGTCGGAAAATAGAACCTAGAACCGATTATCCGTTATCGATAATTCGTTTATAACTTTAGACGTTCGAGACTCATACGTAAGTTTCGGGAAGATTATTGAAATTCTTGTTATTACCTTGTACAAGGTGATAGATCGAGGGGCAGCGACCTCCGGACGAGTGACATTTGTGGGAGTATTTAAATTCTTGCCATCTTGAGGTAAGTATCGTATTTTAAGCTTATTGATATTGTATTGTTGATCATGTGTACGATTTATTCGTGTTGTTGAACATGAGATTATATTCTTTGAGTTGTCATGATATTTACGTCGATGAACGTGTTGATTTGCATATATGTATGCATAATGGTATTGTTTGTGTTATAAATGATTCGAGGGGATCATGAGGATCTATGCTGAGGGCGCTGGATCGAATGTCCACCATGCGTTGGTCCGACGGGATCATCATGGGGATATATGCTGAGGGCGCTGGATCGTTGGACGGGTTTTCCACCATGCGTTGGTCCGACGGGATCATCACGGGGATCTATACCAAGGGCGCTGGATCATTGGATTACCCTGTATTGTATTGATGGAATCGTGAGGGTTCACATCGTTGGATTCTGATGACGGAAGTCCGTTTTGTATGTTTTATGATGCATTGATGATTTATGTATTACGATACTTGTACTAGCATTGCTTTGCTAACCCCTTCGGGGGTGGACATTTGGTTTGATGTTCAGGTAGCAGAGGAACGGGGAGGCAGCCACAGTACCGACATGACGATGAAGTGGCTCAGTGATGTGGATTTTGTTATCTTGGTTTTATGGTTATTTTCCAGTACTCGAGTACGCTTATGTTGTCGTTGTTGTCTTGGAGATGTTTTTGTATTCTTGGACTCATTTGTACTGTCGAACGGGGTTGAAACTTCTTTTACATTGAGGATACTTCAGTATTATTTCCGTATTTCTCAAATTAGCCTTGTAAATTCTTATACAAAGGATTTACGGCGCTGTAGTTATTCCGAATATATCGGGGTGTTACAGAATATGGTATCGAAGCTAAGATTCATGGATATCTTGGCAGTTGGGTCTGTTTATGTTATTTGATTTATGCGTCGCTTGTAACATCACTGCTGAGCCAGCATCGTCTTGTGGACCGTGGTTGTAAGTCTCCAAATCTCTAAATACTACCGTTTTATTTAATTTCTGCTTTGTGATTTTGATGGACTTTCTTTTAGAAAGTTTGCCCTGGATATTGAATATTTGTGTTTACAGTATGTTGAGGGGAGGTCGTGGACGCGGACGTGGTTGTGGACGCGGACGTGGAAATGCGAGACAGAAGGATTCGGCATCTGCTCCAGAAATTTCTGCTAGTCGAACCGATTCCCATTTTGGAGGACAGCAGGGATCAGCAAATAATAATGCAGATCCTAACGTGCCGGGAGTGCTTCAACAGGTGGTTGCCCAGATAAACCAGTTTGCTCAGGTTGTTGATCGCATGCAGACGGCGATGGGACAGAAGCATAAAGAGGATAACCGGGGAGACAAATGTCTTACTGAAGTGGTCAAATTGCATCCTCCAAAATTTAACGGTTCTACTGAGATGCTTTCTTGGGATCACTGGTTGAAGGAGTTAGAGAAGATATTTGCAGGGATTAACTGTCCTAACGATAGAAAGGTTCTGATTGCCCAGTATCTTCTGACTGGGGAGGCTTTCGACTGGTGGGAGGCCATTCGACCTGAGGAGCATAATATTGACTGGACGGAGTTCAAATTAATGATGGAAGCGCAATATTGTCCTCGCCCAGTTAGAGAGGCCCGAGTTCGGGAGTTTTTCTCACCACAAAATTCTGAGGCATCGGTGATAGACGTGATTAAGACTTTTAATCACCAGTTGACTTATGTGCGCCACTTGGTCAGGACCGAGGCGGAGAGGATTTTTCCATTTTGACATGAGGATGAAGCCGAAGATTCAGCAATATATGTCCGGATTTGAATGCACCACCCTGCGACAGTATCAGGACAAGACGCTGGCCTATGATATGAAAGAGGCGGCAGTAGAGAAATCAACTGAAGCAAAGAAGCATAAAGTGTCTGGCAACTTCACGGAGAATAAGAGTAGTGGGCCCCGCAGGGGCCAGTCCTCATTTCATTCATCCAGGAGGCCTCCGCATCCTTCTCGAGGTGGAAAGAAGTTCCGGGCAGCACCGACCGTTTCAGACGCAGGGAAGAAATGTTATAACTGTGGCAAAGCGGGGCATGTTCGACGTGACTGTTTCGCACCTGCTGTGACCTGTTTCGAGTGTGGACGGGAAGGACATCGCGCAACATTTTGCGGAAATACGAATCGATCTTTTGGTACTCGCACTCCTGCATCGGTCCCGAAGAACACTAGTGTAAACCAGACGCAGCAAAGTGGTTTCCAGCAGCAGAATGTTGGGAAAAGAGAGGCATCCAGCGCTGGGTCCGTTCTTCCGCGTATTTACGAGATGAAGAAGTCAGATGATCAGAACACAGCTGTTGCATCAGGTACGATTCAGATCCTTTTGCAACCAGTTAGTGTCTTATTCGATTCAGGAGCTACGCATTCTTTCATATCTTTGAACTGTGTTAATCGTTTGAAAATCTCGTGCTTGTATGATTGTGAACCTTATGTTGTAGGATTACCGAGCGGAGAGAAACTTGTGGGAACCTTAGAAACTATAGATTTTCCAGTGACTATAGGAGGGAGAGATTGGCCATCAAATCTTATTGTAGTTGACAAGGTGACGATTTAATTCTCGGAGACGATTGGCTCAACCGTTATGGAGATATTTTGAATTACCGAAAGAGAGTCATTTCTATCATTGCTGATGATGGATCTGAACATTTATTCAAGGGATGGAGACCGGGTAGCTCAGGAAAATTAATCAAAGCGATGAAAGCAGCGAGATTGCTAAGGCAGGGTTGTTACGGATTTTGGTGTTATGCCATGAAGAAAGAAGAAGGAGTGGAGCTCTCATCTATTCCAGTAGTGAATGAATTCTCAGATGTATTCCCTGACGAACTACCTGGGTTACCTCCGCAGAGAGAAGTGGAGTTCACCATCGAATTAAAGCCTGGAGCCACTCCTATTTCTAGGGCACCATACCGTATGGCGCCAACCGAGATGTATGAACTAAAGAAGCAACTAGAGGAATTATTGCAGAAGGGTTACATTCAACCTAGCGTTTCTCCTTGGGGAGCACCCGTTATCTTTGTCCGGAAGAAAGATGGATCCCTTCGATTATGTATTGATTACAGGGAGCTAAACAAAGTGACGATCAAGAATAAGTATCCTATACCTCAGATCGACGACTTGTTTGATCAACTGCAAGGGGCAAGGGTATTCTCGAAGATTGACTTGCGATCAGGATACCATCAGTTGAGAATTAAGGATTCGGATATACCGAAATCCGCTTTCAGATCCCGGTATAGGCACTATGAATTCGTGGTGATGCCATTCGGACTTACCAATGCTCCTGCAGTATTTATGCAATTGATGAATCGGGTATTCTTAGAATACCTAGATAAGTTTTTGGTCGTTTTCATTGATAAAATCTTGATCTATTCAAAGGACACAGAAGAGCATGCCGAGCATTTGCGTGTGGTTTTGAGCACCTTGAGGAATGAACAGCTTTATGCGAAGCTTTCCAAATGTGAGTTCTGGATTAGGGAAGTAACCTTCCTTGGGCATGTAATATCAGCTGACGGAGTTCAGGTGGACCCGAAGAAAGTCGAGGCAATCTTGGAATGGGAATCTCCTAATAATGTAAAAGAAGTCCAGAGTTTCTTGGGACTTGCGGGATACTATCGCCGTTTTGTAGAAGGATTTTCCAAAATCGCTCGTCCACTTACTCATATGTTGCAGAGAACCCAAAAATTCGTGTGGAATGAGAAATGCCAGGCGGGCTTTGATGAACTTAAGAGGAGACTGGAGACAGCACCTATATTAGCGTTACCAGATGGAACTGATGGATTCATGGTATACAGCGATGCTTCAAATCAGGGTCTGGGATGTGTATTGATGCAAAAAGATAAAGTGATTGCCTATGGCTCTCGACAGTTGAAACCGTACGAAGTTAATTACCCGACTCATGATCTAGAGTTAGCAGCTGTGGTCTTTGCTTTGAAAATTTGGCGACATTATTTATACGGCACTCGTTGTCAGATCTTCACCGATCACAAAAGCCTCAAGTATATTTTCAGTCAGAAGGAATTAAATATGAGGCAGAGAAGGTGGCTGGAATTGATCAAGGATTACGATTTGGAAATCCTTTATCATCTAGGCAAAGCAAATGTGGTAGCTGATGCACTGAGCCAAAAACCTATTTCTCTTCGAGTATTGGAAGCGTTTACATCCAAAACCAACATTCAACGAGAACTAATCCGTGAAGGAATTGAAGTGTCGTCGCAAGAAGTCCAAGGGAAATTGTGTGTGATGGAACTAACTTCGTCGTTGGTTGAAGAAGTCAAATCTTAGCAGTTGGATGATTCTCTGATTCTTCGATTGTGTGACGAAGTGAACAAAGGGAAGGCCCCAGGATTCGTGATACAAGATGATGGAGTTCTGAGATTTCAGAGCCGACTTTGCGTTCCCAATGATGATGTTTTGAGACGGTCAATTCTGAAGGAAGCACACAGCGCGCCATACTCTATTCACCCGGGCAGCAGTAAGATGTATAAAGATTTAAAACAAAACTTCTGGTGGGGAAATATGAAGAAGGACGTAGCAGAATATGTTTCAAAGTGTTTGACTTGTCAGCAGGTTAAGATTGAACATCAGAGATCTGCCGGAATGTTGAAGCCACTTTCGATCCCTGAGTGGAAATGGGAAGATTTATCGATGGACTTTCTCACCAGTATGCCAAGGACCAAGACGGGAATGAACATGATTTGGGTGATAGTTGATCTATTAACCAAGTCAGCTCATTTCCTGGGTAGTAAAGACACTTGGGGACCCGAGAGATTGGCGCGAGTATTTATTACAGAGATAATCCGATTGCATGGAACGCCGAAGACCATAATTTCGGATCGAGATGGCCGCTTCGTGTCGCACTTTTAGAAGGCAATTCATAGGGATCTGGGGACTGAGCTAAACTTTAGCACTGCTTATCATCCTCAGACGGACGGTCAGTCCGAAAGGACTATTTAGACAGTAGAAGACATGCTTAGAGCTTGTGCCTTCGATTGGTCAACTGACTGGGAAGTTCACTTGCCGTTGATTGAATTCACATATAACAATAGTTGGCATGCTTCTATTAAGATGGCACCGTTTGAAGCTTTGTACGGGAGAAGATGTCGATCACCCCTGTGCTGGGATGATTCTTCGGAATTGATCGGGACAGAGCCGGAATTGATAGTCCAGACTCAAGAGAAGATAGCTTTGATTCGGGGAAGATTGTTGACCGCCCAGAGTCGACAGAAGTCTTATGCAGATACGCGTCATCGCCCGCTAGAATTCGACGTTGGGGACCACGTACTATTGAAGGTGTCTCCTACACGGGGAATTTTCCATTTTGGGAGAAAAGGTAAGCTTAGTCCGAGATATATCGGACCATTTGAGATCCTCGAGAGAGTTGGGGACTTAGCATACAGGGTGGCCTTACCACCATCGCTGAGTCATGTTCACAACGTGTTTCACGTAACCCAATTGCGGAAGTATGTACCAGATCCCAGTCATATTATTAATTTCGACGAGATCGAGATAGCTAATGACGTCACCTTCGAAGAGAGACCAATCAAGATACTCGAGAGTCGAGTCAAACAATTGATAAATAAACCGATATCCTTGGTAAAAGTTCAGTGGTCTCGACATGGAGTCGAAGAAGCAACTTGGGATACGGAGGACATTATGAAGTCGAGATACCCGGAATTATTTTCGTTTTAAGTTTCGGTCCGAAACTTCTTATTAGAGGGGTAGTATGTAATGCCCGGATAAATGGTGAATTTACCTTTGTATTATTTCGACTTCGCGATGTTATAAATCGTAGATTGGTTTCCCGTATTCGTGCCCTTATGTTTTTATATATCTTCATCATTTCATGCATGATTCTGCACGTACTTACGTACGCTACGGACTTGCTCTTAACGTACGCTAAGTCTGCTGTGTAACGTACGTTATATGTTGATCTTAACGTACGTAAGCTCAGTCAAGTCAAAGATCCGACAAGGGTCGGCGTGGGGGGACCGGATGGAGATTCGGGGAGATTGCCAGCATGAACCTGGACGGTTTTCCAGCACATGCAAGTCAACGGCTTAACGTACGCTAGAAGAAGATTTTAACGTACGCTAAGGTCATATATGTTACGTACGTAACACCTATAGGATAACGTACGTAAGCGTATGGCAGAAACAGTCCAGCGAGCTCTGGCCGAGCATTAACGCATGCTAATGTTCTAGTATAGCGTATGCTAACCATGTTATGTACGTAATGGGCTATGGTTAACGTACGTAATGGTTTAAAAATCTATTTATAGGAACCAACCCTCATCTCATTTCCCACTCTTAGCTTGGCCAATTTTTGTGTTCTTGAGACTATCCCTCACCCCATAGTCCTCATATCATCATCTACATCCGATTTTGGGAAGCCTAGACCGTGTGATTTGGTGATCAAGCTTCCGGTGAAGAGTTTATCCAAGATTTTCTTTGTCTCTTAAGGTATGTTAACTCTCCACCAAGATGAAGACTTTGTTCTTAGTTGTATTATGAGCTTCTTCCTCAGATTATTGAGCTTGTTTCATCATAATGAATCCAATACCATGTTTGAAAGGAATTTATTGGTTGAATTCAGGTTTCCATGGTTAGAGTTAAGTCATAATCTTCACCAACCTTAAGGATGAAATTTCTGAGATTTAATAGACCTTGATGATCCTTTCGTAACACTCTTTTTATGGACAAATGTAAGGATTACCCCCGTGTTTGATGAAATTGTGTAGTTGTTCATAGAGTGTGTTCGAATATAACACTTGCCTTGATGAACTTGTGTAAATCTTCTTAGAGGAGTAAAACCTTGATAGGATTATTGGAACAACCATTTGAATGAAGAATTTATTAAGAAAATCATCCACAGAAGAACAAGAATCGCAAAGACAAATTAGCCTAGAACTAGAATGAACATGATTATCTCATAATATTCGATTTAGCCATCGAACCGAACCTTCACGTAAGAATCGGAATTTGAGTTTGGATTTTGGAACATAATGATATTTTGAATGTTCTTGAAACTTTAGATGCCAAACCTTGTGTTCCACTACCATCTCATGAATTCGCAAGTCTTTTTCCAAACGTAGCACTCGTCCGAAAATAGAACCAAGAACCGATTCTCCATTATCGATAATTCGTTTATAACTTTAGACGTTCGGGACTCATACGTATGTTTCGGGAAGATTATTGAAATTCTTGTTATTACCTTGTACAAGGTGATAGATCGAGGGGCGGCGACCTCCAGACGAGTGACATTTGTGGTAGTATTTAAATTCTTGCCATCTTGAGGCAAGTATCGTATTTTAAGCTTATTGATATTGTATTGTTGATCATGTGTACGATTTATTCGTGTTGTTGAACATGAGATTATATTGTTTGAGTTGTCATGATATTTACGTCGATGAACGTGTTGATTTGCATATGTGTATGCATAATGGTATTGTTTGTGTTATAAATGATCCGAAGGGATCATGAGGATCTATGCTGAGGGCGCTGGATCGAATGTCCACCATGCGTTGGTCCGACGGGATCATCATGTGGATCTATGCTGAGGGCGCTGGATCGTTGGACAGGTTTTCCACCATGCGTTGGTCCGACGGGATCATGATGGGGATCTATACCAAGGGCGCTCGATCATTAGATTACCCTATATTGTATTGATGGAATCGTGAGGGTTCACATCATTGGATTCCGATGACGGAAGTCCGTTTTGTATGTTTTATGATGCATTGATGATTTATGTATTACGATACTTGTACTAGCATTGCTTTGCTAACCCCTTCGGGGGTGGACATTTGTTTTGATGTTCAGGTAGCAGAGGAACGGGGAGGCAGCCATAGTACCGACATGACGATGAAGTGGCTCAGTGATGTGGATTTTGTTATCTTGGCTTTATGGTTATTTTCCAGTACTCGAGTACGCTTATGTTGTCGTTGTTGACTTGGAGATGTTTTTGTATTCTTGGACTCATTTGTACTGTCGAACGGGGTTTAAACTTCTTTTACATTGAGGATACTTCAGTATTATTTCCGTATTTCTAAAATTAGCCTTGTAAATTCTTATACAAAGGATTTACTGCGCTGTAATTATTCCGAATATATCGGGGTGTTACATCTTGGATCAATTAAAATAAGAAAAAAGTACCGAAAGTATTGCTGAAAATAATATTGGACATTTTTTAGAAAGTGATGTGCACAAGGTTTGACTTTGAAAAATCACCACCAATTTTTGAAAACTTCAAAAATTATGAAACATAACAGTTTGAAACATCATCGAGTTAGCTTTACGATGGTCCAAATGGTGAGTCGATCC
Organism: Orobanche coerulescens; assembly: GCA_033398695.1. NCBI lineage: Eukaryota > Viridiplantae > Streptophyta > Magnoliopsida > Lamiales > Orobanchaceae > Orobanche > Orobanche coerulescens. The sequence goes on from CM065801.1 coordinate 188,183,783, forward strand.
AAGTTTGGATGATAACGACATGGTCGAATTAGTGGAAATTATCTGCAGAAATTTAGTTCTATCAACGGATATGGCCCGTATCCGATCTGATATAATCACATCGTATAGAAGCAGTCGTGTGGTAATATTTATCATATGTAGTTTTTTTTGTAGTGCATATTATATTACCATCAGCATCTAGAGAATTTCATTCGGTTTTAATTTTGATTCTTAAAGAGTTGTACTGTAATTCACGTGTGAAGATATTCACACGTGCAACAATATTACGGGCATAACTTACGGAAATACAACAGTCGGATTAATATGAAATTTTGACAGTAAGTTTTCAACACCATATAGTTTATTTTTAACTATGGAAATTGGATTTTGATTTACAATGTGAAAGTTATAATTAAAAGAACAAGAGGTTCCTGATTTACAGATTCGTATTGGGGAGTCTCGGTATTTTAAAGATTTATGAAGATTTAACTATTGGATTATACTGAATTTTGGATATGTTATTCATAAAATAGTTTCGTGCAATATGAATGGTAGAGATTATATTTGGATTTTGTTAGTAAAAGTTATCACACTGGGACAGTAGTTCTGTTTTGAAGGATGTGTTTTGTTCCACATCGGTTGAGAATGAAGGGAAGAAATCTTTCTTATGCTATAAGGATGTTTGTTTGTCCCACATCGATTTAGAATGGAAGGGACGACCCTTGCTTATGCTATAAAGATGTGTGTTTGTCCCACATTGGTTGAGAGTGGAGGGAATAAGCCTTGATTATGTGTGTTTGTCCCACATCAGTTAAGAATAAAGATGAGAAGCATTGCTTATGGTATAAGAATGTATTTTTGTACGATATCAGTTGAGAATGAAAGGGAAAAGCCTTCTTTATTCTATATAAAGAGTCTTGGTGTATTTCTTACAAGTACACCCAAGTAATATACTTTAGTCTTATAATTGATCGTATGAACTTTCGGACCTTGTGCCGATAATTCGAAATGTGTTGCCATTGTTTTGGGCAGTTGTTTCAGAGATTTATTGTGATTGATAATATTTTACCAGGATTGAGATTTGATTATGTTATCCTATGGATATGATTTGGCATGAATGGATTCTGTCACACTTATGAGTTATGATAATATTTTGAGGATTTTGGGTATTGTTTCGACAACAGTATAGATGGTTGTATTCGATTGCATCTCGACATAAGAGAATCTGAGACGTGGATTTTGGTAATGATTTGGTTGATATGGATTATCACGAATTGGTGATGTTATGACGGTAAGATTACATTGGTAGTATTCTTATTTTGTAATTACTTTAGTATGTAATTATTTATGTGATGTGATCATTATCACTGTTGACTATTGTGGCTGTCCCCGTCGTGGGCTTTATTTTTAGGTACTCGGAGACCGAGCTAGTAGCGGTCGTGAAGAGATGAGCTTCCTGGGTGATACTGGCTATGACATGTTTATTTGGGAATTAAGTATCTTTTTGGTTGTTATTTTCCGCTGCAAATATATTTTATACTCAGATTTTATCTGTTGCGTGTGTATTTCAAAATGGTCTTTTTGGAATTTTGCGAACTTGGATTTATTTCTCAAAACTGATTCCCTAAACTATTTTATCGATACGTATAAGTGGTGGCTTAACGTACATTTTGAAACTGTTGAGTTTTGGCGTTTTGGCCTTGAACTTTTAAATGAGATTTTTTGACGGTATTTGAAAAATGGTTTTTTAGAAAGTATTTGATTATTTAAAATACATTACCATCTTTCGCCTGTTGGCGTGTTTGAAATATTTGCGAAAATGAGTTTTAGCCTGGTAGGTTCCGGCGCGGGGCCCACGATACTATAATATCCGCGGATGGTTTTTAGGGTGTTACAGAAGATGGTATCCGAGCTTGGGTTTTGTGAAACCCGGGCATGTGTGTCATGTGGCTCTACTGGTACGGTAGTAGCGTGATTTTTAGAAAATGATTTTTCTGACTTTTGAGTCGAACCGATTTCTGGAGGTTCGAATTTTTTTTGGAGATATTTTTAAAATTTCTATAATTGCGATATTGGTGTATGTTGGTATTGTGTTGACTGTTGAGACTTCGTATGGGAGTCGTATGCTAGTATCACGAGAGATCGTCAACTTCATGCACCTGTAAGTATACTATTTTGGTTATTCCTTGTGGTGATGATTGATTGTTTTCATGATGATTTTTGGATATTCTGGTTGAGCTATTGTTTATGACAAAATTGCGAGTTTCGAGGACGAAACTTATTTTAAGAGGGGTAGTATGTAATATCGTGAATTTTCAAGTAGTATTTTTTCTTAGATGGTTTTATTGGAATATTGATATGGTGAATTTATTTTCGTGATTTCATGTGAATGAGATTTAAGATGTCGAATAATCGTTGGTAAAATGCAGCGGTTTACAATGTTATATTCTCCGATAAATTATTCGACGAAGGTTAGAGAAATTATCTGGATTAAGTAAGGGATTCTTGAGTTGTCATACATATATTAAAGATGCAATTATGTTCTCGGATGGTTTAAAATAATAAATTTTGAAACAACATCGAGTTAGCTTTCCGATGGTCCAAACGGCGAGTCAATCCGAGTTCGGACGAGAAAGTTATGGTCGAATTAGTGGAAACTAGCTGCAGAAATTTAGTTCTGTCAATGGACATGGCCCGTATCTGATCTGATATAATCGCATCGTATGGAAGCAGTCGTGTAGTAATATTTATCATATATAGTTTTTGTTGTACTGCATATTATCTTACCATCAGCATCTAGAGAATTTCGTTCGGTTTTAATTTTGATTCTTGAAGAGTTGCACTGTAATTCACGAGTGAAGATATTCACCCGTGCAGCAATATTACGGACATAACTTAAAGAAATACAACCATTGGATTAATCTGAAATTTTGATAGTAAGTTTTCAACACCATATAGTTTATTTTTAGCGATGGAGATTGAATTTTGATTTATGATGTGAATGTTATAATCAAAAGAACGAGAGATCCCTCTTTTTCGGATTCGTATTGGGGAGTTTCGGTATTTTGAAGATTTATAAAGATTTAACCATTGGATTATGCTGTATTTTGGATATGTCATTCATAAAATAGTTTGGTACAATATGAATGGTGGAGATTATATTTGGATATTGTTAGTAAAAGTTATCACTCTCGGACTGTAGTTCTATTTTGAAGGATGTGTTTGTCCCACATCGGTTGAGAATGAAGCTGATAAACCTTGCTTATGCTATAAGGATGTTTGTTTGTCCCACATCGGTTGATAATGTAAGGGACAAGCCTTGATTATGCTATAAGTATGTGTATTTATCCCACATTGGTTGAGAATGGAGGGGATAAGTCTTGATTATGTGTGTTTATCCCACATCGGTTAAGAATAAAGATGAGAAGCATTGCTTATGCTATAAGAATGTATTTTTTTCCCACATCAGTTGAGAATGAAACAGAAAAGCCTTCTTTTATTATATATAAAGAGTCCTCGTGTCTTTCTTACAAGTACACCCAAGTAATATACTTTAGTCTTATATTTGATTTAAGTGAAATTCCTTTCTTGTACTCTCATTAAAGAGAGTGGTGAGAAGGGTGAGAATCATGTAGACTTGTAATAGTGTAGGGGTGTCGATTTAAAAGAAAGAAATTCTATATGATTATATAAATTTATCATATACTGAAGTATCTTTTGAGTGGATCGTGGTTTTCCTCTGTATTTGGAGTTTTCATTTTTGGTGGAGCATCCGTGATTTAATAGCTTGATGACGGGGAAATCATGGTCCGATTTTGCTAAATTTTGGACAGCATGTTTCTGACTCATAGTCCTTCATTTTGACTGGTTGGATCGTGATTTGGAGTTCTAGATCGTGAGTCATGGCTGCTGCACATTACTGGGCAGATTCGGCTTCGTCGTATCGATATTGAGGTAAGTTTATATTTGTTCAGTTCACAATGTTTAATAAATGGTTTCAATTTCATTTCATTTATAAATCATATATCAATGATATTATAAATATGAATTGTGGAGATAATAGTTTGTAGGTTGTGCCTTGATTGATTAAATCATAATGTGTATGATTTAAATGTGTTTGGTGAAGTTGGAGATGTGGGTTATCTTCGATATGTGTTATGGATTATCGAATATCGAGGGTAGTTTATCATGACGATATTGATATCGGGATAATGGTTTATTGGTACTGAACAGACGGTATTTTATTTGAGGTTTTTTGAATAGTTGGGTATTCGTTCAGGGATGTTTGTTCGTGGAAAGGATATTGTCTCCGATGTAACACCCCCGATATATTCAGGAATATTACAGCGTCGTAAATCCTTTACATAAGGATTTACAAGGCTGAAGAATTGAACACGCATTAAAAGGTACTAACGAATGAAAATAACGGAATTACGGTACAACAGTTCTGACCCAATACAGAAATAGTACAATTGTTCAACAGAACTCAATAATACATCACCAAATTCAAATCATCACAAATGACTTCGTACTCGAGTACTTATTGAAATAACGAGTAAACAACAGATAAATAAACCCGGTCGGGACATCACTCTGCACCCTCGTCGTCATACAGTTCCAGTGGTTGTTTCTCCGCTCTCCTGGATCCTGAACACAAACAAAATGTTCACCCCCGAAAGGGTTAGAACAACGATACTAGTACAAGTACCACAACATATTATTCATATCTCACGAAGAATAATAACGTAAACGACAAAGTACCAACGAGTCTTCTCCTACGAGAAACTCAAACATAACATACACAACTGATAATCACAACATGATATCATAACATACACATGGTAATTCATCGATCCAGCGTTCACTGCCTAGAACCCACGATGATCCCGTCAGACCAACCCGTGGTGGAAAAACCCGTCCGATGATCCAGCGCACGCTAGCATAGATCCCCCGATGATCCCGTCGGACCAACACGAGGTGGACATACAACAACGACATACATGCACGACAATATGTATAACAACAATACATAAAACAAATAAAGTACTTGCCTCGATTTGAAGACAATAACAACACTTCCACGAAAATGAACACTCGAAGATCGTCCTCCTCAATCAATCACGTAACGAGACCAAACCTTAACAAAAGAAATGATATAGGATTTATCTCACGTCGAATGAATGTTTAACAATTCGATTCACAGCCAAAAGTTCATAAAATGCAATCTGCCCGAACTGCTTAGCGCACGCTAAGTACTCTGTGTAGCATGCGTTAAGTCTGCCCGATAGCGCACGCAAACAACAAAGACTAGCGTACGCTAACTATGCATGGTCAGTACTTCACTGACCAGCCAACTGACTCGTCTGATGGTCTAGCGTACGTTAAGTACCAAACGTAGCGCACGCTAACTCGTACTCGATAGCGCACGTTAAACTTCATAACATAGCGTGCGCTATCTATGCATGGCAGTTTACTCCTGAGCAGTAAATTGTTCTTGCCATGATTGAAACAATGAAATCTTGCGTGATAATTCATGTTACTTCCATGAATACCATGTTCATACCCTTATGAATGATTTTACGGATAAAGACAACTTTGGATTCAAGGATATGCATACCAATATAAAACCATATTCCATTCCGACTTCAAATCTTCATACGACAATTCGAAAAGCTTAACGGTTGATATCAACACCTTATATCAATCAATATTATCATGCTGAAGTTGTTTAAATGTTCCATCTATACTAGATAAATCTTTCCATGATCAATCCTATAGATTTATCCAACAATAATGATTGTTAAAGTCAAGTCCATGATTATTATGAAGTCATCTACTAGATTCGAATTACCAATGATAGAATCTTCTCTTCACATATTCAGTGTAATAAGATTCGAATCATGATGATTATAATCAAGGTATTTAAGGCTTATTAATCTCACTATTCCAAACATGATATACTTGGAATATTCATCTATGAAAATCCATATCTTGTTAACATGATCATCCAAATCGTTAGAATCCAACTCTAAGTCTTGAGATAGATTGAACATACCTTAATATGATGAAAATCACTGAACCGTAAGGTAGAATCCAACTTCGGTTGGTTGTATGCCACTCCAAGGTGCTATTCCTCTTCAATGATTACTCCCAAGTGATAACCAATGTATAAACACCAACAATATGTGTTCTAAGTATGTAGGAGAATATCTCAGCTCTCTGGCATCTCAAGTATGCAGAAGGAACGAGTAAAATGTAAGCCAAAACGAGTTGTTGTCCCATTTATAATATTCTGCATTTTAACAAGTTAGCGCACGCTACTAAGCATTCCTTAGCGTGCGCTAATAATGGTTGACTTCAGAATTGTCCGGGTGCGTCCGCGGGAATCTTATCCGGACCCATGTCCTGGCTGGCGCATGTGCTAGCTGTCCCGCTCAATAATTGAGTCCTTAGCGCACGTTACTCCTACCTGCATAGCGTGCGCTAATAATAGCCCGATAGCGCGCGTTAAGATACATTCTTAGCGTGCGCTATCACGAGGTTGCATGAGCAATTTTGCATGTTTCTATACTTATGTACAATGATATCAATGCACGAAATGTCATACTCCAATAATCAAAGCCACCAATCCGAATAATACAGGGTTTGAATACAGATGAAATACACCGTAATAAATCCGGATATTACATACTCTCCTACTAAAAAGGAGTTTTATCCCAAAACTTAAGACGAAAATAACTCGGGATATCTAGACTTCATATCAGCTTCCGTTTCCCAGGTGGCTTCTTTCATTTCGTGACGTGACCACTGAACTTTGACCAAAACGATTGGTTTGTTCCTCAGCTGCTTAACTCGACTCTCGAGTATCTTGACCGGTCTTTCTTCAAACGTCCCATCCTGCGCGACTTCGATCTCGCCGAAATCAATGATATGACTGGGATCTGGTATATACCTCCGTAACTGGGATACGTGGAACACGTTATGAACATGGCACAATGACGGCGGTAATGCTAATCTGTATGCCAACTCCCCAACTCTCTCGAGGATCTCAAATGGTCCGATATATCTCGGACTCAACTTTCCTTTCCTTCCGAAACGAAAGATTCCCCGAGTAGGAGAAACCTTCAATAGTACATGGTCTCCAGTATTGAACTCCAATGGGCGACGGCGTACGTCCGCATAGGATTTCTGGCGACTCTGGGCGGTCAACAACCTTTCACGGATCAAGGCTATCTTCTCTCGAGTCTGCACGATCAACTCTGGTTCTGTTCCGATCAAGTCTGACGAATCATCCCAGCATAGGGGTAACCTGCACCTCCTCCCGTATAATGCCTCAAACGGTGCCATCTTAATGGAAGCATGCCAACTATTGTTGTAGGTAAATTCAATCAACGGTAGGTGAACTTCCCAATCGTTTGACCAATCTAAGGCACAGGCCCTTAGCATGTCTTCCACCATTTGAATAGTCCTCTCGTTGTCAGTCATGCAGCCGTGGGTGATAAGTCAGATCAAGTTCAATTCGGTCCCCAAGGCCTTATAAACTGCTTTCCAAAAGTGAGACACAAAACGGCCGTCTCGATCAGAAACAATGGTCTTCGGTGTACCATGCAATCGAACTATCTCCGAAATAAATACTCGTGCCAACCTCTATGGTCCCCACGTATCCTTAATGCCTAGAAAATGAGCTGATTTGGTCAAACGATCAACTATCACCCAAATCATGTTCATTCCTGTCCTGGTTTTCGGCATATTAGTGATAAAGTCCATCGATATGTCCCCCCACTTCCATTCAGGAATCGGGAGTGGCTTCAAAATTCCGGTAGGCCGTTGATGCTCGATCTTAACCTGTTGACAAGTCAAGCATTTCGAAACATAGTCCGCTACATCTTTCTTCATGTTGCCCCACCAGAAATTCTGCTTTAAGTCCTTATACATCTTACTGGTGCCCGGGTGGATAGAATAGGGCGAACTGTGAGCTTCCTTCATAATTGTCTGTTTCAGAACATCATCATCGGGAACACAGAGTCGGTTTTGAAATCTCAAAACCCCATCATCATGAATTATGAATCCGGGGGCCTTTCCTTTGATAACTTCATCACGTAACCGAATCATCAGAGGATCATCTGTTTGTTTAGATTTGATTCCTTCGGTTAATGATGAAGTTATCTCCATCACGCACAGTTGTCCTTGGACTCTTTGTAACCACACTTCAATCCCTTCACGAATCATCTCTCGTTGAAGGCTAAGTTGGGATGTCAACGTCTCCAGCATCTGAATAGAGACAGGCTTGCGGCTAAGTGCATCGGCCACTACATTCGCTTTGCCTGGGTGATATAAAATCTCCAAGTCATAGTCCTTAATCAGTTCTAACCATCTTCTTTGCCGCATGTTCAACTCTTTCTGACTAAATATGTACTTGAGACTCTTATGATCCGTAAAGATATGACAGTGAGTCCCGTACAGATAATGCCTCCAGATCTTTAAGGCAAAAACCACTGCTGCTAGCTCCAAATCATGTGTCGGGTAATTCACTTCATAAGGTTTCAGTTGTCGCGATGCATAAGCGATCACCTTATCATTCTGCATCAACACGCACCCAAGTCCTTGGTTCGAAGCATCACTGTAAACTATGAATCCTCCAATTCCCTGCGGAAGTGATAGAATCGGTGCCGTCGTTAATTTCTTCTTCAATTCATCAAAGCTAATCTGACACAATTCATTCCACTCAAACTTTTGAGTTTTCTGCAGGAGTCGAGTAAGTGGGCGGGAGATTTTAGAAAACCCTTCCACGAATCGACGATAGTATCCAGCAAGTCCCAAGAAGCTTCGGACCTCTTTCACGTTCTTTGGAGGCTCCCAATCCATAATTGCTTCGATCTTCTGAGGATCTACTCGGACTCCTTCAGCTGACACCACATGGCCGAGGAACATTACTTCCTTTAGCCAGAATTCACACTTAGAAAGTTTGGCGTACAATTGTTCGTTTCTCAAAAGTTCTAATACAATCCGCAAATGCTGCGCATGTTCTTCCGGACTCTTAAAATACACCAGAATGTCATCAATAAACACGACCACAAATTTATCCAAAAATTCAATGAACACACGGTTCATCAATTGCATAAATACAGCAGGTGCGTTAGTGAGACCAAACGGCATCACTACAAACTCATAATGCCCGTAGCGAGTTCTGAACACTGATTTTGGAACATCAGATTCCTTAATCCTCAGCTGATGGTATCCTGATCTCAGATCGATTTTAGAAAATACTGTTGCCCCTTGCAGCTGGTCAAACAGATCATCAATCCGTGATAACGGATATTTGTTCTTAATCGTCATCTTGTTCAGCTCTCGATAGTCAATACACAGTCGGAGCGATCCATCCTTCTTTCGGACGAAAAGAACTGGCGCTCCCCAGGGTGAAACGCTTGGCTGAATATAGCCCTTGTCCAGTAACTCCTCCAGCTGCTTCTTCAGTTCGTACATCTCAGTAGGTGCCATACGATACGGCGCCTTGGAAATCGGTGTAGCTCGGGGTTCCAGCTCAATGGTAAATTCCACATCCCTTCGTGGAGGTAGTCCAGGTAACTCGTCAGGAAATACATCTGGAAATTCGTTCACAACAGGAATGGTTGAAAGTCCCACAATTTCGTCTTCTTTCTTCATTGTGTAACACCAGTACCCGGTACAGCCCTGTTTCAACAATTTGACAGCTTTCATCGCATTGATCAATTTTCCTGAGATTCCCAGTTTCCATCCCTCAAACAGAATCTCGGAACCATCGTCAGCGATCAGCGAGATATTCCTCCTTCGGTAGTTCACAATTGCTCCATATCGATTAAGCCAATCGTCTCCGAGTATCAGGTCGTCTCCTTGCATTTCTATCACGATCAGATTTGAGAGCCACTCTCTGCCTCCAAATGATACAGGGAAATTTCTAGTTTCTAAATTTCCGACAATCCTCTCTCCACTCGTTAAACCAACAACATAAGGTTCACAAGCATAAAAACCGGAAATATTCAAACGATTTACATAAGACAAAGATATGAAAGAATTTGTAGCTCCTGTATCGAATAAAACGCTAACTGGCTGGGAAAGGATCTGGACAGTACCTGATGCGACAACAGCATCTTGATCGTCTGTCCTCTTCATCTCGTACAGACGTGGGGGAGCAGATCCGGCACTCGATGTCCCCTTTCGGTCCCATTGTCCTCTGCCTCGCCCGCGGCCAAAATTCTAAGGCATCTGAACACTTTGCTGCGTCTGTGGAATACTGGCCTCCTTCTGGACTGGCTGTGGTGTACGGGCTCTAAAAGACTTTGCAGCCTCTTCACAAAACACCGCCCGATGTCCCTCTCGTCCACAATCAAAACAAGTCACGGCAGGAAGGGGCAATTCTGGTCGATAGTGCCCGTCTGGCGCAGATTAAAGCATTTCTGGTTACATCTGTAATAGTTGATGTCGCTCCAAGTTCTTTCCGCTCCTAATCGGGTGCGGAGGTTTCTTGAAAGAGTGAAAGGATGACTTGGGCCTTACGGGGCCCATTTGTTCTTGTGCTCTGTAAAAGTACCGAGACTTTGTTTCTTGGATTAGAAAATTTCTCCATGGCGGCTTCCTTGATCTCATACGCCAACGCCTTATCTTGGTATTGACGAGTGTGGTACATTCAAATCCGGACATATACCTCTGGATTCTGGTTTCATCCTCATATCCAAATGGATCATCATTTACGCATCATTACGACCGGATGTAGAAAAATGCCATTCTTTGGTTAAACGTCTTAATCGCACAGGATGCGGCACATCGGAAAGGCGAGCGGAGAAAAACTCGAACTTTGGCTTCCCTCACGGGACGAGGCAATCTTGAGCTTCCATCATCAATCTAAACTCTGTCAATCGGCATCATGGTCTACAGTAGGATGGCTTCCCACCATTCGGATGCTTTCCTATCGAGAAAATATTAGGCGATAGAGGCTCTCCTCGTGCAGGTAGTTAATTAGGCAAAGATTTTCTCCAGTTTTCAACCAATGATCCAAGGTGGGAGTCTCGAAATACGATCGAATTTGGGTGGTTGCATCTTCGCCACCTCTTGCGACCACGGTCACCTCGGTTTCCCATGTGCAGGATTCCTTGCTGTCTCTCTCTCCTGTTGTAGTCCCACCGCCACTTGCATTCGGTCCACGACTTGGGCGGCCCAGGTCATATGGTTCACCACTTGACGAAGGATCTCTGTCTGACAGGATCTGGTTCGTTATTAATAGATTGTTGCGGCTCGCCTTTGAGCTATGGCCCGGCCTTTGATCGAGCGACGCCTCCTTTTCGGCATTTCTTCGTCCGCGTCCACGACTGCGACCACGTCCACGTCCGCCTCTCAACATACTGTAAGCATAAATACTCAATATACAGGAAACAACATCGTTCTAATATTCGAGTATACAGAGACACAATATGTAAAGAACGAGATAGAGTTTAGGAACTTACAACCACTGTTCGCATGAAGACGTAGGCAGTGCAGTGATGTCATTCACGGCCGGTTACCTCAAAAGACATAAATGACCCCTATTTTAACCCCACGGCCAAGATATCCATAATCTTAGCTCTTATACCATATTCTGTAACACCCCCGATATATTCAGGAATATTACATCGCCGTAAATCCTTTACATAAGGATTTACAAGGCTGAAGAATTGAACAGGCATTAAAAGGTACTAACGAATGGAAATAACGGAATTACGGTACAACAGTTCTGACCCAATACAGAAATAGTACAATTGTTCAACAGAACTCAATAATACATCACCAAATTCAAATCATCACAAATGACTTCGTACTCGAGTACTTATTGAAATAACGAGTAAACAACAGATAAATAAACCCGGTCGGGACATCACTCTACACCCTCGTCGTCATACAGTTCCAGTGGTTGTTTCCCCGCTCTCCTGGATCCTGAACACAAACAAAATGTTCACCCCCGAAGGGGTTAGCACAACGATGCTAGTACAAGTACCACAACATATTATTCATATCTCACGAAGAATAATAACGTAAACGACAAAGTACCAACGAGTCTTCTCCTACGAGAAACTCAAACATAACATACACAACTGATAATCACAACATGATATCATAACATACACATGGTAATTCCATCGATCCAGCGTTCACTGCCTAGAACCCACGATGATCGTCGGACCAACCCGTGGTGGAAAAACCCGTCCGATGATCCGGTATGACGCTAGCATAGATCCCCCGATGATCCCGTCGGACCAACACGAGGTGGACATACAACAACGACATACATGCACGACAATATGTATAACAACAATACATAAAACTAATAAAGTACTTGCCTCGATTTGAAGACAATAACAACACTTCCACGAAAATGAACACTCGAAGATCGTCCTCCTCAATCAATCACGTAACGAGACCAAACCTTAACAAAAGAAATGATATAGGATTTATCTCACGTCGAATGAATGTTTAACAATTCGATTCACGGCCAAAAGTTCATAAAATGCAATCTGCCCGAACTGCTTAGCGCACGCTAAGTACTCTGTGTAGCGTGCGTTAAGTCTGCCCGATAGCGCACGCAAACAACAAAGACTAGCGTACGCTAACTATGCATGGTCAGTACTTCACTGACCAACCAACTGACTCGTCTGATGGTCTAGCGTACGTTACGTACCAAACGTAGCGCACGCTAACTCGTGCTCGATAGCGCACATTAAACTTCATAACATAGCGTGCGCTATCTATGCATGGCAGTTTACTGCTGAGCAGTAAACTGTTCTTGCCATGAGTGAAACAATGAAATCTTGCGTGATAATTCATGTTAATTCCATGAATACCATGTTCATACCCTTATGAATGATTTTACGGATAAAGACAACTTCGGATTCAAGGATATGCATACCAATATAAAACCATATTCCATTCCGACTTCAAATCTTCATACGACAATTCGAAAAGCTTAACGGTTGATATCAACACCTTATATCAATCAATATTATCATGCTGAAGTTGTTTAAACGTTCCATCTATACTAGATAAATCTTTCCATGATCAATCCTATAGATTTATCCAACAATAATGATTGTTAAAGTCAAGTCCATGATTATTATGAAGTCATCTACTAGATTCGAATTACCAATGATAGAAGCTTCTCTTCACATATTCAGTGTAATAAGATTCGAATCATGATGATTATAATCAAGGTATTTAAGGCTTATTAATCTCACTATTCCAAACATGATATACTTGGAATATTCATCTATGAAAATCCATATCTTGTTAACATGATCATCCAAATCGTTAGAATCCAACTCTAAGTCTTGAGATAGATTGAACATACCTTAATATGATGAAAATCACTGAACCGTAAGGTAGAATCCAACTCCGGTTGGTTGTATGCCACTCCAAGGTGCTATTCCTCTTCAATGATTACTCCCAAGTGATAACCAATGTATAAACACCAACAATATGTGTTCTAATTATGTAGGAGAATATCTCAGCTCTCTGGCCTCTCAAGTATGCAGAAGGAACGAGTAAAATGTAAGCCAAAACGAGTTGTTGTCCCATTTATAATATTCAGCATTTTAACAAGTTAGCGCACGCTACTAAGCATTCCTTAGCGTGCGCTAATAATGGTTGACTTCAGAATTGTCCTAAGGTGCGTCATGAGAATCTTATCCGGACCCATGTCACGGTGGCGCATGTGCTTCATTGTCCCGCTCAATAATTGAGTCCTTAGCGCACGTTACTCCTACCTGCATAGCGTGCGCTAATAATAGCCCGATAGCGCGCGTTAAGATACATTCTTAGCGTGCGCTATCACGAGGTTGCATGAGCAATTTTGCATGTTTCTATACTTATGTACAATGATATCAATGCACGAAATGTCATACTCCAATAATCAAAGCCACCAATCCGAATAATACAGGGTTTGAATACAGATGAAATACACCGTAATAAATCCGGATATTACATCCGACTTGGAGGTAACTTAACTATTGCTCAGTTATGAGGACAATTATTTTGATGAATTGTTGTATATGTTGTATGTTGGTGTTTTGTGTAATGGGATTTGTATTGATTGTTTCGTTGAGGGATGTTGATTCCTGGATCGTTGAGAGATGTTGATTCCTGGATTCAATTTGGTGAGTCTTTTTTTGTTGGACAAGATTGGTCGGTATCGCCGTTTAGAGATAGAGTTATAAAAACTATTTCGCGTTGCGGAAGCGATTTAAATAACGATGCAGAAAATAAATCGACACAGGATTTATAGAGGTTTGGCTAAATGTGCATACGTCCTCTCTCGGTATCTTTTTCTATAGGCTAAAGATAAACCTCTTGTAATACCCGGTTGTTAATTCATTTATTATCATACAGTAATTATCACTCAGTAATTTTCACTCTTTAATAATCATTCATCATTTATATTCATTTATTGTGTTCACCGTTCGGCGTATTCTGGATCGTGTATCAGTTATCATTCGTCTTTCAACCCTATTTGAGAATCGAGACGAGAATATTATCACTATCAAAATAATTTGTAGCCTGTGTGTGGGGTGTAGCGCACACTGCGTACTCTTTATAGCACACGCTATTTGAGTACTGGTAGCTCACGCTATCTGTCAACATTAGCGCACGCTAGTGTAATTGAGGCAGACAGCCCAGTAGGTACTGGAATGAGATGGAGAATTCGTAGCGCATGCTATGAGAAGGAGTTAGCGCACGCTAGCTGTGTTAGTAGCACACGCTAAGAAACCGTAGTAGTGCGCGCTAAGGCTCGAGCAGACGGTGGACAGTAGGTTTTGGACCCCCATTTTCTGGACGCCAACTATCAGGTAGTGTGCGTTAACACTCGGTTAACGAACGCTAAGAGTAAGGCATTAGCGCATGCTACAATACGTAGCGCACGGTAACAATGCAGGCAGAATTCACTGGACTACCCGGTGAACCCGATAGCGCACGCTATTCTCAGAGATTAGTGCGTGCTAAGCTGCCTTGAGTATAAATAGGACATTTCAGCCCCATTTCGTCACTTTTCCACTTCTCCTCATTCCTTGGGCGATTTCGGGCGATTTTGGGCGATCTGTGAAGACCCCTTCGAGCTACTATCATCTATCAACTGTTGGGATTCCGAAAATAAAACGAAATACGCAGCGGAAATAAATACGAATCCCAAACAGGATCGATCAAGTAACGTATATACGAAAAAAAATAAATACAAAGATAAAGATTCATACCCTTGAAGCCTTTGAAATAAATCTTCGTAAAATGTAGACGATGATCACGATCCCGTACCGAACATGAAATCCCTTCATTCCAAGCACCTAAACTTCGAAGCCTCTACTTTACACGCGTCGGAAGTTGCCTGGAAAATTCGACGTAACTTCGTTCTCCAAGAACACGGCTAGGAAGTTACTGTAGGAATTTTCTCTCTATTTTTTCTTGAATTTCTTTGACCTCTAAGATGAAAATTGAAAAAAAAATTCTCTCCCTTCCTCACAAAGAAAACTCTCGGCAGGAAACCTTAGAGCAGCAGGTCAGTTTTTATTTTTGTGTGTGTGTGTGTTGTCACAAGTCCACTTTTGAGTTGATGTGTTGATGATTATATATATACAAAAACAACTCACATGTAGATATAATAAAATCATCAAGAATCTTAACACATGAAGACTTAATCAAGACAACCACAACACACATGCAAGTAATAATACCATGTGAGGTAGGGAAGGGGCGGCCCATTTAGGAAGTTACCTAGAAACGATCCGAGTCACTCAGCTCGTGTATCGGACGTTCGTCAAACGACTCCGTTTAATCACCAATGTATTTATATTAATTAATTAATCTAATTAATTAATAATATCAAATACAAATATATTTGTCTAAGAAATATAATGTATGAATTAAATTAATTACCCGGTAACTTAATTTTAATTCATAAGACCGCTATTTTGATTTATCTAATAAATCATAATTAGATATCCAATATCTAATATTAATAGAGAGATAATAAATTCACATTTATCCATCAACGCTCTTGATGCGCGACTCCGTAGGTCCGTCTCAGCCGGCATTGGGAGGAACCAATGAGTGCGGGCAGCACTTAGCCTGCCTAGCGGGCCGCACTGTAAGCCCTGATTGAGAACGAATGAAGGGATCATTCCAGAACCATTATGTCGTGAATACTATATACGTATAGACCCTTTATCAGATGTCCCGGTCAAGTCTTCGGGTCACGGTAAAGTCAAACCCTACTATTGACTAGACTCTATACATGGGTTAATGCAAATCAAGACCGACTGATTAATAGTGTATCTAATACGACTATATCAGAATGCTTTGGCCAAAGACTCATGATCTTATTTGCCATTAACCGTATAGGACATACATCTGCTCACTAACAGGAGATAGAATCCTTTCTTGTTATACAGTAAAGACTGCTACCTGCCCGTATAGTCCGCACTTCGAGGTCGACTCAGCAATTAAGGAAATGAGTCTAACTACTCTAATGACAAACTAAACGTCACAGGCACATCTTCTACTGAATTCTACAGTCAAAGGTCCACGTATATTATCACAACCTTTTGATCTGTCATCGACTCTCCGAGAGTGAATAACGTGTGACTGAATCGAGTATGAGTCGTGTTCGAGTATACTGGTCCCACCAATATACTTTATAACTATGCTATCAAGACGTGCACACGTCCTAGCATCAGTTATACAAGTCTTATTAAAACTTAATGCCAATTTAAGTTTATTGACTTGCGAACGATTTACGTAAATAAACTTTAAACACTTCCAGTGCATTTTCTCTTATCCCATAACGAGAATGGAATGTTCAGTTTATTTACATGGACTTCACTTCAATATTTACCAAGTCAAGAATGTAATTGAAATACAATAAACAGTGAATGAATCGAATTGCCTTTTTATTATTTATTCCATAATTACAAGTACAATGCCCCTACTCTCTCATCCCCTGAGTGGCATTCGAGGGCATATTCCTAACAATCTCCCACTTGCACTCAATGCCACACATCATGATATCTAATACCCATGTTCTTCAGATGTCTTTCTAAGACGGCCTGAGATAATGGCTTAGTCAGCGGGTCAGAGACATTGTCTTCTGAGTCTACTCTTTGCAATGAAACATATCCTTTTTCCACCATCTCTCGAATGATGTGGTACTTTCTCTCTATATGCTTGGTGTTGTGGTGAGCCCTCGGCTCCTTGGCTTGGGCGACAGCTCCATCATTATCACAGAACAGTGATATAGGCAACTCCGCGTTAGGCACCAGTTGAAGTTCTTGTATAAACTTCTGCATCCAAAATGCTTCTTTGCTAGCCTCTGAGGCAGCTTGATACTCTGATTGGCAGGTGGAATCTGCAGTAGCGGTTTGCTTGGAGCTTCACCAAGATACTGCTCCTCCATTGAGAGTAAATAAATACCCAGATGTCGACTTAGAGTCGTCATTGTCTCCATGAAAATCAGAATCGGTGAATCCAATTACCTTCAGTTCTCCACCACCGTAAGTAAGAACCAAATCTCTAGTTCTTATTAAGTACTTAAGAATGTTCTTTACGGCAGTCCAATGTTCCCTTCCTGGGTTTGCTTGAAATCGACTTACCATACTCACAGCATAGGCTAAGTCTGGTCTCGTACACAACATAGCATACATGAGGCTACCCACTGCCGAGGCATAGGGTACCTTACTCATCTCTCTCTTATCTTCCTCACTTTGAGGACACATTTTCGTGGTGAGATAAATTCCATGTCGCATGGGAAGGAACCCTCTTTTAGATTCATCCATCTTGAATCTTCTCAGGATTTTATCTATATAGAGGGCTTGGGAAAGTCCTATCATTCTTCGCGGTCTATCTCTGTAAAGACGGATCCCTAGAATATAAGAAGCTTCTCCCAAGTCTTTCATGGAGAACGTTTTAGAAAGCTAAGCTTTCACAGTGCTGAGCATTGCTATGTTATTTCCTATAAGTAGAATATCATCTACATATAGTACTAAGAACGCAATGTTGCTCCCACTGACCTTTTTGTAAACACACGGTTCCTCCTCATTTTGTACGAAGTCAAAGTCCTTAACTGCTTCGTCAAATCGAAGGTTCCAACTCCGAGAAGCTTGCTTCAGACCATAAATGGCTCGTTGCAGCTTACACACTTTATGAATATTAGCTTTGGACACAAAATCCTTAGGCTGTTCCATATAGATTTCCTCCTCGAGGTATCCATTTAGAAAAGCCGTTTTGTCGTCCATTTGCCATATTTCATAATCATAATAAGCAGCAATGGCAAGCATCATGCGAATCGACTTTATCATAGCTACGGGCGAGAAGGTATCATGATAATCGATTCCTTCCCTTTAGGTATAACCCTTTGCCACAAGCCTGGCCTTATAGGCATCAACCTTGCCATCCCCATCAGTCTTTCTCTTATAGATCCATTTATTTCCAATAGTCCTCATGCCAGTTGGAAGATCTACTAGAGTCCAGACCTGATTGGTATGCATCGAGTCTATCTCAGCTTCCATTGCTTCTTGCCATTTATCGGAGTCTACATCTACTATCGCTTGGTCATAGCTGACAGGGTCATTTTCACTGCTATCAGGTGTGTCGTGGAGACCCAGTTCCTCGACATGTGTATAGCCATACCTCTCAGGTAAGTGAGATACCCTATCAGACCTTCGAAGTGGAGGTTGTGTTACAATAGGTTCGGTTCTTGATCCCTGATCAGATGTCTCCTTAGGAGTTTCATTATGCTCTTCCAAAGAGATATTTCTACCCGAGCCACCTTCCTGAATGAATTCATCCTCAAGGAAGTGCGCTTGTAATGCCACAACGACCCTGTGGTCTTCTGGCATGTAGAATAGATAACCCATCGAGTCATCTGGTATCCTATGAAACGTCCTTTTATGGACCTCGCTTCCAGTTTATCCACCTTAGCCTTTTTGACATAGGCTGGACATCCCCAAATCCTTATGTGATTAAGGCTTGGTTTCTTACCCTTCCACATCTCATGCGGAGTGATAGGAACAGATTTGGAAGGACATCTATTAAGGATATAGGCAGCGGTTAGTAAGGCATACCCCCACAGGTAAATAGGTAAATCAGTGTAATTTAACATGGAGCGAACCATGTCCAACAAAGTCCGATTTCTCCTTTCTGAAACACCATTTAACTGTGGGGTTCCTGGAGGTGTGAATTCTGAAACTATTCCATGTTCCTTAAGGAACTCATCAAACTCAGTGCTCATATATTCGCCATCTCGGTCCGACCGAAGTGCTTTGATATGACATCCAGTTTGTTTTTCAACTAGGGCCTTAAATTCTTTGAATTTAGCAAAGGCTTCAGATTTATGTTTCATTAAGTACACAATCCCATACCTAGTATGATCATCTGTGAACGTTATGAAATATTGATATCCGTCTCGGGATACTTCTAAAGCACCACAAACATCGGTATGCACCAATCCAAGTTTATCGGCAGCCCTTTCAGAAGTCCCTGTGAAGGGAAACTTAGTCATTTTGCCTCTAAGGCAAGATTCACATGTTGGATATGGTTCTACACCCAATGGACTTAAAAGTCCATCTTTCTCCATTTTCTGAACCTTGGTCTGACCAACATGACCAAGTCTAAGGTGCCATTTAAGAGCTTGATTAGTATCTTGCCTACCACGTTTCCTAGTTATAGTGTTCACTGCTGTTTTATTTTGCATGTTCAGATGATATAAACCATTCAACAATGTAGTTGTTCCAACTAATTTATTTCGAAAATAAATTTTACAACTGCCATTGCCAATGAAGAAACAAAATCCTTTCCGGTCCAAGACTGGAATGGATACAATGTTTTTATGCCCCTTGGGCAAAACAAGTACTTCATCTAATGTCAAAATAAAACCGGATTCTAAACCCAGAAGGATTGATCCAATATCGGTTGCCTCGACACTTTGTACGCTTCCAACAATGATCATTATTTCCCCGGCTCCAAGTTTTCTACTTCGTTCCAGATCCTGATTCATAGTACAAATGTGAGAAGTGGCACCTGAATCCAGAATCCATGAAGCAGAATATACAGTAGCGGAACAATTAGTTTCAAAAACAAAAAGTTCCGTACCTGATGCGCCATTAATCTTGGGACAAGTCCTTCGCCAGTGGCCCATCTCACCGCATTCAAGACATTTGTCCGTAGGTTTTGGACCGCCTACCTTTTGAACCTTTCGGGCCTTGCCCTTTCCTTTTTGCACCCATTTCTTGGGTTTGTACTGCTCGTAGGTCTTTTTCTTATTGTTCTTGGACCTCTTAGGCCCAGAAGAAATCACAAGAGCAGCCTCTCTCGGTTTAGTCTTCATGTTAGACTGCGCCGTCACCAGTTTATTCATTAGCCCAGCTAATGTGCATGTAATTTCATTACAGTTGAAATTCATTACAAACTGCGTGAAAGAGTCAGGTAGAGATTGAAGGATGAGATCAATTTGAAGGGATAAATCCATATTAAAGTTGAGCACCTCGAGCCTCTCAATCATAGAGATCATCTTGAGGACGTGGTCTCCCACTTTCTCCCCTTCTTTCATCCTAGCACTGAACAACTGCTTCGATATCTCATATCTAGCAGTCCTACTGTGCTCTCCATAAAGTTCGGTCAAGTGTGCGAGAATCTACCTAGCAGAAGTCATTTTATCGTGCGCTCTCTGCAGCTCATTAGTCATTGAGCCTATCATAAAGCCACGGACTAGCACGTCATCCTTGACCCTTTTTCATGGATGTCAATGTCTTCCTGATTACCCCTAGTCCGGATTGGAGTCAGTAGAATGTCCGCCTCCAAGACGTATCCCAGGACTCCATATTGAGTACAATTATCAGATTCCGCAACCAGTCAACAAAGTTGGGGCCAGTTAGGAGATTCTTTTCAAGTAGTATTTCAAGTGGGTTTTTAGCCATTTTAGAGAGATTCAATATCGTTTTCTGCAAAGATTTAGACAAGATTAAATTAGTGACTTGTTTAATTATGACCGAGTATAGAATTTAAGGGCTTGTATAATTCTTGTCTCGGCTCCCACTAATTTTATCGGAATTATACACTCCCATGTTATAATCCGGAAATCATGGTTAGATCGGCTTCTTAGTGGTGATCAAGTCCTTTACAAATTTTAACAGACGCAACCTATCAGGTTTCTTGCCAATTAATTTCTGTAAAGTGGTGTCTAACACCAACCCGTCTAACGGATGATTTGATCTTCTTTTACCCCTAGTCTTCATGCCCTCAACCTATCAGGTTTCTTGGTAATCAGACTATCTAAGTTGTTGACCATCAACGTCTATCAATTTGACTATTGAATCTCACCCGGCAACCTATCAGGTTTCTAGGGGCGAAATTTATCACCAACCGAAGGCATCTAATGCACTCAAGAATTTTTCAACCTCTACCAAATGTACTACCCCGATAACTCGGAAGCATAGCACACCAGCTCGAGTATCAATTTTCTACGAGTTTGATGGAGTGTATGAAACCTCGTAACCTTTTTCAAACTTAGTCTGTTTGTAGTCGGGAGAATTTCGCGATTAATGTTACACTTTGCACATTAATTCTGTTAGGAGTATGCCCTCGAATGCCACTCAGAGGATATTGAGTGAGGGCATTGCACTTGTAATTATGTAAATCATTTATATAAGGCAAATGAATGTTTCTTTATTTACTGGTAGTTACTGACATTCCTAACTCATAAATAAACATATAGAAACTAGTCCGTGTATTTGAGAGCAAAACGTTCCACTCCTTATTGGATAAGGGGTCGGCACTGGAAAGGTTATAGCTCAAATACTTAATCGTTCGCAAGTCGATGAAACTTGACTGGGCGTTAAGTTTATGTGAAGACTTGTATGACGTGTTCTTTGACATAGAGAGTGCCTGTCGAATGCTAATGGTTAGTGGGAGCACACGTTATAGGTATGCTAATTGGAATAGTATACTCGAACCGACTCACACTCGATTCGTCACACGGATGTCACTCCGGGACAGTCAATGACGGAATCGAAAGGTTGTGATAGGTATTCGTGAACCTTCGACTTGAGGATTTAGTAGGGATGTGCTTGTGACGTCAAGATTTTCATTAGAGTAGTTCGACCCTGTAAACCGGAAGGCGGGGGTCAACCTCGACGTGCATCTTGACGGGCAAGTAGCAGGTCCTACTGAATACCAAGATGGAATTCTTTTTCCCGTTAGTGAGCGGGTTATATGTCCTATGCGGTTATTGGCAGATGGGATCATAAGTCTTTGGCCAAAGCATTGGAGCTAGTTGTATTAGATACACGACAGCTTGATGATCTCGATTTGCATTAATGCATGCATAGTGTCAAGAACAGATGGGGTTTGACTGACCGTGACCCCATAACTTGATCGGGACATTTGGAAGAAGGGTTTATACGTATACTGGTATTCACGACAGAATGGTTCTTGAATGATCCCAATCATTCGTTCTCAGTCGGGGTACAGTGTAGGCCGCCAGGCTGGCTAGGTGGTGCTACTACTCTTTGGTTTCTCCCATTGCTGACTGAGATGGACCTATCGAGTCGCACATTAGGATTGACGACGGAATGAATTGAGCTTGTTTTCTCATTATAAATATTAGATATTGGATATCTAATTTATTGGACATTGGATGTCTAATTGATTTTGGGACATTGGATGTCTAAATTGATTTATTGGATAAATTAATTTATGGCCTAATGAATTAAATATATTACTGGGTGATTAATTTAATTCATGAATATAAATATTTCTTGGAGAAATTAATTATGTCATTATGTATTTGATGATTAATTAATTAGATTAATTAATCGATATAAATACATCGGAACGGAATCGGAGTTTATCTGTTTGGACTCACGGGAGTCCGAAATGGACCGAACTTGTCCAATTCCTTCTAGAGGCTGCCCCACCTCATACTTTTCCCTCATTGTCTTGGTCTCATCCTTGGTAGGTTGATGACTAAAGACATTTTGAGATATCATATCTCATTTTATATAGAAAGGTGATTTGAGGTGGTTGAAATGAGATAATATTGAAGACTTTAAAAACTCTCACTTCCCACTTGAGATTCCAGCCGTGAGGTTATAGAAGGGAGAGAGAATATAGTTTTCATTTTAGTCTTCATCTTCATCTTCATCTTGTTCAACTTTCTTAGAGAAAGATTGAAAAAAAAATAGAGAGAACAAGATTATACACTTAGAGTGTAATAATAATAATAAAAGCTTCATCACTTGATTCTAGCCGTAACCTTAGAGGTTAATCAAGTATTATTATTATTACGGTCGTTTTTCCGGCGCGTGGCAAGTAGAGACGCGGTGCTTTCGGTGTTGGATCGTTCAAGGGCTTGGAGCGGATTGAACTCGTAGAGATCAAACAAAAGCTTGGGGAATAGCTCAAGAGAAGGTTACCATTTAATCAACGGACTTCGAGGGTTAGTTTCTTACGACTCTTGCTTTTCGTTTATATATTCGTATATACGTAGCTCGATCGATCCTCGTAGGGATTCAGATCGAATTAATTTTTGTTTTACCGCTTCCGCTGGGCCTTCGTTTTAGGCACCGAATCACAACAGTGGTACCGGAGCGTAGGTCTTGCAATCGTATATACGATATATTGCATTTGGAATGCTTGATTAAATGATTAGTGATTTGGAATCACAACCGTTTAATTCGTTGTTTTAATTGTTCGTCGAAAATTTAATTTTTCCATGTTTTTATGTTACTATATAAATCGGTTTTATTTATTAAACCTGAATTATATAGGTAATATTAAATTAGAAAAATATAATTTTTGAAATCGGGACGAAAAGAGTCGGAAAATCGCCGCCAGATCGCCCAGGCTGCCTGTGGCTGCCGGGCTGCCGAGGGCTGCCCAAGTCTTGGACCGCTGCCGGGCAGCTTGTTTCTACCTTTGGGCGAGATCAGCCCCTCGGCTAAGGACCGTGATCTTGGGACCACGGGCTAGGCAGGCGATTTTATTTCGATTCCGTTTTGTGTTTATGTTTCGTTATAATAATTTCCGGAAATTAAATTGGATTTAATTTGACTAAATAAAATACTTGGTGTTTTATTTTGAGGAAATTTATTATTGTGAAATATTTATCATCCGATTTATACGAACGAATTAAAACTACCATGTTTGTGAATTAATTGGATTAATTCTAATAGATGGTTATTTTTTATATTGGTTGGATCAATATATTTAACGTGTAGTCTATTTATTTAGTATTTATTGAATGAATGTTTTTGAATGGGGATGTGGTTCATGGACTTAGTTTTGAATCGTTCGGTTTTATTCGATTGGGTTGTAAAGGCCGTTTTGAGCCTATTTATTTTACTAGAATTATTTGTATATAGGATGCAATTTTTCAATGTAAAATTTATATGTAATGACGAAGACCGGAGGAAGATCCATTTCGAGAAGACGAAGATTCAAGACGAAGACTTGTAATTAGATTACGGAGTTTTTGTTTTCTAGGAACGGTCCATGAACCACATGTTGGTGGCAACTAGGTTGTGAATGGTTGTTTCATATTGTATGAATGCCACAAACGCGCTTAAATGAATTAATGTGCAAAGTGTAACATTAATCGCGATAATTCTCCCACAACAAATAATTAAGTTTATAAGGTTTCAAGGTTTTCCTTCCCTCCATCGAGCTTTCGGGAAATTGAAATCCAAACCGGATGTGCTATGCTTCCGAGTTATCGGGGTAGTCGTTCGGGGAGGACGGGTAAATTACCGAGAGTGCATTGGATGCCTTCGGTTGGAGCAAATTTTATCCCTAGAAACCTGATAGGTTGCCGGATAAGATTCAATTGTGAAACTGATTTGCGTCGATGGTATAAACTTAACTTGTTCACGAACCATAGAAACCATATAGGTTGAGGGGAGTGAACAAGGGGAAAAAGAAGATCGAATCATCCATTAGATGGGTTGGTGTTGGACACCACTTTATGAAAATTAATAGACTAGAAACCTGTTCGGTTGCCCTCTATTAAGATTTATAAAGAACTCGATCACCACTATGAAGTAGAGCGACGATACTTCCGGATTTCACATGGGAGTGTGTTGTTCCGATAAAAATAGTGGGAGCTGGGTAACAAGAATAGAAAAGACCTTAATTCTATACTCAGATCATAATATAACAAGTCACTAATTAATCTGTTATACTTAATGCAGACAAATCTCAATATGACAATGAATCCACTCGCAATTCTACTCGAAAAGAACACCTTAATGGGACCTAACTTTGTGGATTGGCTCCGCAATCTGATGATTGTCCTCAGTATAGAGGCACTGGGATACGTCTTGGAGACGGACATTCCGGCGCCTCCTGTGCGGACCCGAGCCAATCAGGAAGAGATTGAAAACCACGAAAAGTGGGTTAAGGATGATGTGAAAGTCCGTGTTTATATGATGGCTTCCATGTCTAATGAGCTTCAGAGAGCTCATGAGAAAATGACTTCTGCTAGGCAGATTCTATCTCACTTAACCGAGCTTTATGGTGAGCACAGCAGAACTGCAACATATGAGATATCCAAGCAACTGTTCGGTGCAAGGATGAAGGAAGGTGAGAAGGTTGGGGAACACGTCCTCAAAATAATATCCATGATCGAGAGATTGGAGGCTCTTGATTTTAAAATGGATACTTCTCTCTAAACCGACCTTATCCTACAGTCTCTCCCTGATTCCTTCTCACAGTTTGTTATGAACTTCAACTGCAATGAGATTACATGTAATTTAGCTGGGCTAATGAACAAACTTGTGACCGCTCAGTCTCAGATGAAGACTCCGCGGATGAAGGAGTCTGCTCTTGTGATTTCTTCTGGACCTCGGAGGTCTAAGAACAAGAAGAAAAAGACCAAGAAGCAAACTGGACCACAAGTTAAGGACCTTAAGGGTAAGGGCAAGGCCCCGATGGTTCCGAAGAACAAGAAGAAGAAGGATACTTGTCTCAAGTGCGGTGAGCTGGGCCACTGGGCTAGAGACTGTCCGATTCTTCATGGCACCTCAGTCTGAATCGTTAGTTTTGGAAACAAATTGTTCTCATCTCGTATTTTCTACTTCGTGGATACTGGATTCTGGTGCTAGTTCTCATATTTGTACCGTGAATCAGGATCTGGAACAAAGTAGGAAGCTTGGAGCTGGAGAAGTTATGATCACAGTCGGAAGCGGGTATAGTGTCGAGGCGACCGACATAGGATCACTTCTTTTGGGTTTAGAATCCGGATTTGTTTTGACTTTAGAAGATGTACTTGTTTTGCCCAAGGGGCACAAAAACATTGTATCCATTCCGGTCATGGACCGAAAAGGCTTTTCATTTTTCATTGGTGATGGTTCCTACAAAATTTATTTTAGAAATAAACTAGTGGGTACTGCTACATTGTTGAATGGATTGTATCATCTAAATCTCAGCAACAAAGTAGTTGTGAATACTATGACTAGAAAACGTGGTAGGGATGAAACCAATCAAGTTTTGAAATGGCATCTTAGACTTGGTCATGTTGGTCAGACCAAGGTTTACAAGATGGAAAAGGATGGACTTATGGGTCCATTGGGATCGAATCCCTTTCCTACTTGTGAATCTTGCCTTAAAGGCAAAATGACTAAGTCCCCCTTCACGGGGACTTTTGAAAGAGCGATAAAGTCGGGATTAATCCATGCGCGTTTGTGGTGCTTTGGAAGCGGACGTGACGGATATCAATATTTCATTACGTTTACAAATGATCATACTAGGTATGGTTATGTATACTTAATGAAACATAAATCCGAGGCCTTTGAGAAATTCCGAGAATTCAAGGCCTAGTCGAAACAAGCGGTAATCATATCAAAGCACTTCGGTCGGACCGAGGTGGCGAGTATATGAGTACGGAGTTTGACGAGTTCCTTAAGTAACATGGAATAGTTTCACAACTAACACCTCCAGGTACTCCTCAGTTAAATGGTGTGTCAGAAAGAAGGAACCGGACCCTGTTGAACATAGTCCGTTCCATGCTGGGCTATACTAACTTGCCGATTTACCTGTGGGGGTATGCACTCCTGACTGCCGCGTATATCTTGAACAGATGTCCTTCTAAATCCGTTCTTAAAACTCCACATGAGATGTGGGAGGGAAGGAAACCAAGTCTTAATCATATTAGGATTTGGGGATGTCCCGCCTATGTCAAGAAGACTAAGGTGGAAAAATTGGAAGCTAGGTCTGCGAAGGGACGTTTCATTGGATTCCCGTCTGGGACGATGGGATATCTATTCTACATGCCCGAAGATTGAAGGATCATTGTTGCTTTACAAGCACACTTCCTGGAAGATGAGTTCATTCAGGAAGGCGGAGCAGGTAGAAGTATTTCTTTAGAAGAATATAATGAAACTCCTCAGGAGACACCTGTAACACCCCCAAAATATCTCGAGGTATTACAGTGCCGTGAATCCCACGTGTGACCCACAAGGCTAGTTAGAAAAATAGGCATTTTAAGAAAATCGCGATAAAACATTAAATTCAAGGTTTACATAACGTGAGTCGAAAGATTTAAGGAAAAATGTAATTTGGAGTCCAATTATTACACAACAAAAGTTTTTCCAAAGAAAACGATTTATTCCAATTTAAGCAGCGGCTAGAGATAATTCCAACACCGCTCAAGTATGACCGGACCCCTCGGGAATGTCCTGCACATGATGAACAATTTTACCTGGTACGACGAATCATAACAGGTAACTAGGGTCAGAGAATGCATACCAAATAACAGTTACTAACAACGATATACGTCATCTTTACAATCACAATATCTAGTAATCACAGGGAATATTTCATCACTCGACCGACGTTGTCTCTCTCTTTTATCACATAAGCCCCAAGGTCGCAACCAAGGGTCACGGAAGTATCCACACGGGAATACCCCGGAACATAGGCGCCCAATTCGGGTCTTACCCCTAAGACATTTCCACACGGGTACCATACAGGTTTTATCCCCAAAACATCGGCCCATTTATAACATTTTTAGAGACAGACAAACTTCGGCATTTATGAAAATGGCACATACGCACATACGGTATAACATTGATATTAGAAAATTCTCGAGCAAGGTTTCACTTGCCTGTGATCCGATAGTAGGTGCTTTGTGATAAGGAGTCCCCACGCCCGCTCGAGCTTAACCTAGCTACGAAATATCCGATTAACACCTCGTACGGATTATGATGAATAAAACTAGTCTCCCTTTCTTAATCGGATTCCTAGTGTAGTTTTGATTGTCGACATAAGTATCGTTTCTAAGTTTTAACATATTGCGTGCCATTATCCCGTTCAATCCTATAATTAACATTAGGTATATCGATTTACTCAAGAAGATAATCCTATCATTCTTCGGTTGTCAACGAATTATTATGGCGTAATCGAATCTTATGCCTTCTAATTCAATTCTATATTCCGAATACTACAATCGACGGATTCTATTGCACAATAACTTTGGTGGTTTGATACCCAATATTGATTATACTATCGAATTGTTTTCCTTAGTTTGCTAAGTGTCAAAAATCACAAGGTAAGGGTGGCTACGAACAATGGAACATACGGTGATGGATTACTACGAATTTTCCCACAATTGATTCGTCAAATTTTACATTCCTAGCGATGATTTGAAGTGAAATTTCGTATGATAGATATGATTTGCATGAAACGAAACATATGAGAAGCGATAATTCCAGTTACTACAATTCCATCCGACAAGATTGTCTACGAAGTTTAGCGAAATCTACCCAATACCTGCAATCTAATAAGTATAAATACGAAAACATCAAAGATATAACTCCAGGGATTGGTGGCTTACCTTATTGGAAGAATAATAATGAAGATAGTTGACGGATTCACAAGAACTACGAGGAGAACGAGAAGTGACTTGAACGACTTGGATAATCTTCACCGGAGCTCAAGAATCCACCTCCTCAATGTTAGTTCAAGTGTATAAGAGGCTTAAGAACCGGGTATAGGGCTAGGAATTTCTCCAAGTGTGATAGTTTGTGATGTTGGGTCGTGCAAATGAAGAAGGGGATTGCCATTTTATAAAACTTGGTTTTGGTAACGTACGTTACCGATAAGAGTATTACGTACGTAAGGTGTATTACGTACGTAACAGTGTAATGACAACGTACATAAAGAACTCACTGCCCGAAATGTGTCCAAGTGTTACGTACGTTAAATTTGGGACATAACGTACGCAACGAATAGTTGACTCGTTTGTCCTCTAGCCCGCCGAAAGTAACTCTGTCCGTGTCAAAAGAAAGATTCTGGTCGGGAGACCGACCCACCCGTTACGTACGTAATATAGCTACCCTAACGTACGTAACAATCGAAATATAGCGTACGTTAGGCATGAGTTATAGCGCGCGTTAGACAGAACTTTAACGTGCGTTAGACATAAACTCTTTTAGCCTCATACCACATTCTAACCATCTAGGGGTGACCATCCCTTCCACTCGTCAACAATTATCGGGGAGCAAGACGTTGGCCACCGTCATATTCGCACCGACGATCGTCCCACGGCGTCAAGGCGTGTCACCCCCATTTCATTCACATCGTACAATTATATAGCAATCAATGGAATACATAAATAGAAATGACGTCACATTACCAAACATTCACACAGTACAAAGTAATCAAGCATGGAATACCGGAGGTATTACATATCACCCCTCTTCAAAATAGTTTCGTCACAAAACTTAAGAAAATAACTCGGGATGACTCTCCTTCATGCTCGACTCGGTTTCCCAAGTCGCTTCTTCCGTGCCGTGGTGCGACCATTGAATCTTCACGAGGGGTATGGCTTTACTTCTTAACATCTTCACACGCCGATCCAAAATGGCGGTCGGTATCTCTCTAAAGGTAGCGTCATTGGAAATTTCCACTTCTTCGAAATTGAGCTTGTGACTCGGGTCATAGACATACTTCCTTAACTGGGAGACGTGAAAAACGTTATGCACTCCATCCAGATGCGGCGGTAGAGCTAATCGATACGCGAGTTTCCCTACTTGGTCCAGTATCTCAAACGGACCTATAAATCTCGGGCTTAACTTGCCCTTCTGGCCGAAACGCCGGATACCCCGCATAGGTGATACTTTGACCCAAACATGATCCCCGACCGTAAATTCTAACGGTCGCTGTCGGTTTTCGGCATAAGACTTCTACCGGCTCTGCGCGGCTAGCATGTGTTTCCGAACGATAGAGATCTTCTTAATGGACTCCTGGATAAGATCTAACTCGGTAACCGCGGTGTCGGAGGCATCATCCCAGCATAATGGTGACTTGCATCTTCGCCCATACAGGGCCTCGAATGGTGCCATGCCTATGCTTGCATGCCAGCTGTTGTTGTACGAGAACTCCACTAACCCCAAATGTCTAGCCCAATCATTTCCCCAATCGAGCACGCATGCCCTCAACATATCTTCCAAGGTTTGAATTGTACGCTCGGTCTATCCATCTGTCTGAGGATGATAAGCCGTGCTAAAGTGTATTTGGGTCCCCATAGCTTTATGGACGGTTTTCCAAAAACGAGACACATTTCTGGTGTCCCTATCCGAAATGATGGATGAGGGAACACCATGTAGCCTTACGATCTCTCTGATGAAAATGACGGCCAGCTGCTCTGTCCCGGTTGTCTCTTGAATAGGAATAAAATGTGCTGATTTTGTCAATCGATCAACAATGACCCAAATTGTATCCTTTCCTCCCACTGCCGTAGGTAGCTTAGTGACAAAGTCCATTGATATGCTCTCCCATTTCCACTCCGAGATGGGTAGGGGTTGCATAATTCCGGCTGGTCTGCGGTGTTCAATTTTCACTTGTTGGCACGTCATACATCGGGCGACGAACCTAGCAACTTCCCATTTCATATTCTTCCACCAAAAACTCTGTCGCAAATCTTTGTACATCTTGCTTGCTCCGGGGTGAATAGAATAGGGAGTGGAGTGCGCCTCTTTCAGTATAGTTTGCTTCAGCCCGTCATTCGGTGGAATACATATCCTGTTCTTGAACCTCACCAAATAACCCTGAATCTTATAGTCGGAAACATCTCCTTCCTCGATTCTTGCACCAATCGCACGTAATTCAGGATCTTCCATCTGTGCTAGACGTATCTCATCTAGTAAGGACGAAAGTATATTGATTGAGCATAATTGTCCCTGTCTACGTTGTACCCATACTTCGGTGTTGCTTCTCCTGATATCTTGCTGTAGTTTGGGCTGAACTGTTATGATGGATACCATTACCTCGTGTGTAGTTTTCCGACTAAGAGCATCAGCTACCACGTTGGATTTTCTGGGATGATAGGAGATTTCCACATCGTAGTCCTTGATTAGCTCCAACCAACGCCTCTGTCTCATGTTTAATTCTCTTTGCCTGAAGATATATTTCAAACTCTTATGATCCGTGAAAACTTTACAAGTAACTCCATAGAGATAGTGCCTCCAAATCTTGAGGGCATGCACTACCGCGGCTAGCTCCAAGTCATGTGTCGGGTAATTTACTTCGTACGGCTTCAGTTGTCGGGATGTGTATGCAACGACTCTGCCATTCTGCATGAAGACACACCCTAGTCCATGCTTGGATGCATCCGTGTATATAATGAATCCTTCTGTACCCTGTGGTAACACTAGTACTGGGGCAGTAGTTAGCCTACTCTTGAGCTCGTCGAAGCTCTTCTGGCAGTCTGCAGTCCATACAAATTTGGTGCTCTTCCTCAGTAGGTTCGTTAACAGTCGGGCGATACAGGAAAAAGCCTCGACGAATCTTCGATAGTAACCCGCCAGTCCTAGGAAGCTCCTAACCTCCTTGACATTCTTCGGCGGTTCCCAACTCGTTATTGTCTCGATATTTTGTGGGTCGACCTTGACACCTTCTGCCGAGACAACATGTCCGAGAAAAATTACCTCCGGCATCCAGAATTCGCACTTGGATAGTTTCGCATAAAGTTGGTGTTGCCTTAACACGCTCAGCACTTGCCTAAAATGTTCCTCGTGTTCCTGTCGGCTTCGAGAATATATCAGGATGTCGTCGATAAAAACCACCATGCATTTATCGAGGAAATCAATCAAAACTCTATTCATCAGTTCCATGAAAACTTCTAGGGCATTAGTCAACCTGAATGATACCACGATATACTCGTAATGCCCATACCTCGACCGAAATGCAGTCTTGGGTATATCTTCCTCCCGAATCCTCAATTGGTGATATCCGGACCGTAAATCGATCTTTGAGAACACGACTGCCCCTTGTAACTGATCCAAGAGGTCATCAATTCTTGGTAGTGGATAACGATTCTTGATAGTAACCTTATTCAGCTCCCTGTAGTCGATGCACAAGCGTAGAGAGTTGTCTTTCTTCTTAACGAAAAGTACCGGCGCGCCCCACGGCGAGGTGCTTGGGCGGATCAACCCTTTCTCCAACAGATCTTCGAGCTGTATCTTTAATTCCTTCATCTCGGCCGGTTCCATCCTGTAAGGAGCTTTGGAAATAGGTCTCGTCCCCGGCTCGAGTTCAATGGAAAGGTCAACTTCTCGGTGCGGTGTCTTCACTGTTAGTTCATCAGGAAAAACGTCTGGAAACTCATTCACCACCGGAATGTTTGTGATTGCAAGTTGTGAAGTGTCCTCTCGAAGAACATAACACCAATAGTATTCACTTCGAGAGCTGCAGGAGGCTTCTGATGTGATAATGCTGAGAGACCCTTTCGTACTAAAGTGTTCACGTCCACTGATGACATGTGTGGTACCGTCATGAGCCGAAATGGAAATAGTCAAGTGTTACGTATCCAAGATCATTTTGTGCAATGGCATCCAGTCCATACCTAATATGATATCTTCGTTCTGGAGCGGAAAGACCATAAGATTAGCGGTCCAACTATGATTGTTGATGCAGATCTGACAGTCTCGAACCTTTAGATCGCCGCTTAATCTACTACTCTCGGGTAGTTTAACAGTAAAGGGCTCACAAGGTACACAAACAAGATTTAAGCGTTCAACACATTCCACAGATATAAACGAATGAGTGGCTCCGGTATCAAATAGTACATGCACTGGCTGAGAATTAACAAGAAGAGTACCTGAGATAGCTGGCGCAGACTGACCATCCGTAGCCCTCAGCTCAAATACACGAGACGGCACTGACTCCGAAAAGGACGAGGTACCTCCGCCGCGCCCACGGCCTCGTCCGGCACCGTGTAGTGGTGGTTAGTTCTGGTGGGATGGGGCTCGGTAGTTGGAAACAGTAGGCGTCCTAGGGGATTGCACAGAGCCTTGTTGACTTGGTTGGGAAGCCGGGCTCTGAGTGGAATTGGCCCGCCAGCAGTAACGAGACATGTGTCCACTCTTCCCGCAAGTGAAACATTTGGTAGCCGTCTTCTGACACCGATCCTTAGTATGCCCGGTCATACCACAATTGAAACAGTCCCTACGGTAAGGCCGATCAGATACACCCTTCTGTTGGTACGAAACCGCCGACTTAAAAGAAGATGCGGGCCCCGAATTCGTTTTGTTGTTGCTCCCAGGCTGAACTGATGTCTTCTGCTTCTTCGAGTTATGCCCGATGTCGGTATTAACAGCTTTACCGGCATATGCTGTAACTACGTCTTCGTACGCTCTCAGGGTCGTGCAGTGAAATCCGGCGGCATAGCGCTGTACATCCTCCGGTAACCTCTGTGCAAGATGGCATATTCGTTGATCTTCTGATGGAACCATCTGGGAGACGTAACTAAGCTCGGTTCGGTAGGCCCGAATGATCTCTGGTACTGGCATGTTCTGAGGCCCGGCACTGAAAAAGTCTCGTGCGCGAGCGGTTCGGGCTGATCTGGGATAAGATTTCGCTCCAGATCGGGCAAATTCGGTCCACCCGACCACTCGGTCCTCTGGTCTGTAAGTCCTCCACCAACGTGCAGCAGTGTCACGGAGTTGATTTATTCCGAGCGGCACCTTTCTGTTCTCTGGGCATCCGATTACTTCGAAGGCAGTCTCCATTTCAGAAATCCAGTCGTCCACGTGTTTCTCTCCCGTTCCGTCAAATAATGGAGGCCTAGCCTTCAGCATCTCTCCCAACCATCGATCTCTTCCTGCGTTTTCTTCCACATTGATGACCGGTATCCGTTCCGCCTGATTGACCTGAGCAATTCCCATGGCGATAGCCTGGGCATGGGCCTGAACAAAAGCTGGGTCCATGCCCCCCGGGTTGTTATTCTGGCGTTCCGCATCCTGATCGTTTTGATTAACTGGTGGCGGCTGGCCCGCAGCATGATGGGTCTCGGCAGTGTTCCCGTCCTCATTGTGGTTCGCAGCTGAACCCTGAGCGTCATTCACCATCCTCCTAGCTCCTCGGCGTGCCATCACTAACGGTATTAATCTAAAGCCAGTTCCACGCATGGTTTACAATTAAATGTTGTACAAAAATAGGAACACACATATATCACTTACTTGCATTCCCATGAGGAGTTTTGATCGCTTGGGGTGTTGGACTTTGAAAAAAATAGGAGAAAGTTTATTCAAACCAGGAGTTTCTCTCCGATACCATTTTCTGTAACACCCCCAAAATATCTCGAGGTATTACAGTGCCGTGAATCCCACGTGGGACGCACAAGTCTAGTTAGAAAATAGGCATTTTAAGAAAATCACGATAAAACATTAAATTCAAGGTTTACATAACGTGAGTCGGAAGATTTAAGGAAAAATGTAATTTGGAGTCCAATTATTACACAACAAAAGTTTTTCCAAAGAAAACGATTTATTCCAATTTAAGCAGCGGCTAGAGATAATTCCAACACCGCTCAAGTCTGACCGGACCCCTCGGGAATGTCCTGCACATGATGAACAATTTTACTGCAATACGAATCATACCAGGTAACTAGGGTCAGAGAATGCATACCAAATAACAGTTACTAACAACGATATACGTAATCTTTACAATCACAGTATCTAGTAATCACAGGGAATATTTCATCACTCGACCGACGTTGTCTCTCTATTTTATCACATAAGCCCCAAGGTCGCAACCAAGGGTCACAGAAGTATCCACACGGGAATACCCGGAACATAGGCGCCCAATTCGGGTCTTACCCCCTAACACATTTCCACACGGGTACCATACAGGTTTTATCCCCAACACATCGGCCCATTTATAACATTTTTAGAGATAGACAAACGTCGGCATTTATCAAAATGGCACATACGCACATACGGTATAACATTGATATTAGAAAATTCTCGAGCAAGGTTTAACTTGCCTGTGATCCGATAGTAGGTGCTTTGTGATAAGGAGTCCCCACGCCCGCTCGAGCTTAACCTAGCCACGAAATATCCGATTAACACCTCGTACAGATTATGATGAATAAAACTAGTCTCCCTTTCCTAATCGGATTCCTAGTGTAGTTTTGATTGTCGACATAAGTATCGTTTCTAAGTTTTAACGTATTACGTGCCATTATCCCGTTCAATCCTATAATTAACATTAGGTATATCGATTTACTCAAGAAGATAATCCTATCATTCTTCGGTTGTCAACGAATTATTATGGTGTAATCGAATCTTATGCCTTCTAATTCAATTCTATATTCCGAATACTACAATCGACGGATTCTATTGTTGGGATTCGGTGCCTAAAACGAAGGCCCAGCGGAAGCGGTAAAACGAAAATTAATTCGATCCGAATCCCTACGAGGATCGATCGAGCTACGTATATACGAATATCAAAAACGAAAAGCAAGAGTCGTAAGAAACTAACCCTCGAAGTCCGTTGATTAAATGGAAACCTTCTCTTGAGCTATTCCCCAAGCTTTAGTTTGATCTCTACGAGTTCAATCCGCTCCAAGCCCTTGAACGATCCAACGCCGAAAACACCGCGTCTCTACTTGCCACGCGCCGGAAAAACGACCGGAACAACAACACTTGATTAACCTCTAAGGTTACGGCTAGAATCAAGTGGTGAAGCTTTTGTTATTACACTCTAAGTGTATAATATATCTCTCTTAATGTATCTTGAATTTTCTCCAAGAAAACTCAAGAATAAAAGTGAAGAAGAAGATCAAGATGAAGACTTGAGAAAATGATTTTTTCTCTCTCTCTCTCTACTCACGGTTGGAAGCCTTTTCTTAAAGTTGAGTGAAGTGAGATCATTGTCCTCTTTCCATTCTTATTCAACCCACATAAATCAAATCATATCACATGAGATTCCCCCACCAAGTCATAATCATCTATTAATAAAATGGAATTGAAGACTTGGTGGAAAGTAGGTGGAAGGAGGGCAGCCATCTAGAAGGTATCGGACGAGTTCGATCCGTTTCGGACTCCCGTGAGTCCAAACAGATAAACTCCTATTCCGTTCCGATGTATTTGTGTCGATTAATTAATCCAATCAATTAATCACATTAAATACATAATAATATAATTAATTTCTCCAAGAAATAATTATATTCACGAATTAAATTAATCACCCAAGAATTTATTTAATCCATTAGCCGTAAATCAATTTATCCAATAAATCGATTTAGACATCCAATGTCCCAAATTAGATATCCAATATCTAATATTTATAATGAGAGATTAAGCTCGATTCATTCCGTCAATCCTAATGCGCGACTTCGGTAGGTCCGTCTCGATCAAGAATGGGAGGAACCAAAGAGTAGTAGCACCACCTAGCCACTGGCGGCACTACACTGCACTTAACCGAGAACGAATGATTGGGATCATTCAAGAACCATTCTCACGTGAATACCAAGAACGTATAAACCCTTCTTTCAAATGTCCCGATCAAGTTTTAGGGTCACTACTACCAAACCCTATCTCAGATTGACGCTATCCATGCGTTAATGCAAATCGAGATCATCGAGTACCGTGTATCTAATACAATCTGGCTCCAATGCTTTGCCAAAGACTTATGATCTCATCTCGCCAATAACCGCATAGGACATATAACCCGCTCACTAACGGAGAAAGAATTCTATCTTGGTATTCGGAGACTCGCTACTTGCCGTCAAGATGCACGTCGAGGTTGACCCCCGCCTTCCGCACAGGTGGTCGAACTACTCTAATGAAAATCTTGACGTCACAAGCACATCCCTACTAAATCCTCAAGTCGAAGGTTCACGAATACCTATCACAACCTTTCGATTCCGTCATTGACTGTCCCCGAGTGAAATCCATGTGACGAATCGAGGGTGAGTCGGTTCGAGTATACTAATCTAATTAGCATACCTATAACGTGTGCTCCCACTAACTATTAGTGTTCGATGTGCACTCTCCATGTCAAAGAACACGTCATACAAGTCTTTACATAAACTTAACGCCTACCAAGTTTCATCGACTTGAACGATTAAGTATTTGAGCTATAAACCTTTCCAGGCCGACCCCTTATCCAATAAGGAGTGGAACGTTTTGCTCTCAAATACACGGACTAGTTTCTATATGTTTATTTACGAGTTAGGAATGCCAAGAACTACCAAGAATAAAGAAACAATCATTTGCCTTATATAAATGGTTTACATAATTACAAGTACAATGCCCTCACTCAACAACCTCCGAGTGGCATTCGAGGGCATACTCCTAACAATCTCCCACTTGCACTCAATGCCACACACTATGGTATCTAATACCCATGTTCTCCGATGACGCTCCAAGCTAGTCCGAGATAGTGGCTTAGTCAGTGGATCGGCGACGTTGTCGGCCGAGTCTACTCTATGCAAGACAATGTATCCCTTGCAAACAAATTCTCTTACGAGATGATACTTCCTCTCAATATGTTTGGTCTTGTTGTGAAACCTCGGCTCCTTGGCTGCGCTACTGACTCCGCGTTGTCGCAATGCAAATGAACAGCGGCTCGGACATGGTATCACTTGAAGTTCTCCCGAAACTTCTTAATCCGTAACCCTTCCTTGAAGCCTCCGAGGCCGCTTGATACTCACCGACAGTGGAATCGGCGGTCGCGCTTTGCTTGGCACTACGCCAAGATATCGCTCCTCCATTAAGAGTAAATATGTAGCCGAAGTGGACATCGAGTCGTCCTTCGCCTTGGAAGTCCGAATCTGAATCCCACCACATCCAATTCTCCACCACCATACATCGTAACCATATCTCTAGTCCTTCTCAAGTACTTGAGAACGTTCTTACGGCATCAATGTTCCCTACCCGGGTTTGCTCGAAACCTACTCACCACGCTTACGGATACGCAATGTCGGGTCTTGTACACAACATAGCATACATAAGGCTACCCACGGCCGAAGCATATGGTATATTACTCATTTCCTTTCGTTGTTCCTCATTTTGAGGACACATCTTCAAGGTGAGTTTTATTCCATGTCGCATCGGTAGGAACCCTCTTTAGAATCATCCATCTTAAATCGCTTTAAGATTTTATCTATATAGAGGGCTTGGGAAAGACCTATTGTTCTCTTCGCTCTATCCCTAGAGTCGAATACCAAGAATATAGGTAGCTTCTCCCAAGTCTTTCATGGAGAAATTACTCAAAGCCAAGCTTCGTAATCGAATTCCCACATCATTTCCTATTAGTAGAATGTCATCTACATATAGTACTAAGAATGCGATCTTGCTCCCACTAACCCTCTTGTATACACAAGGTTCCTCTTCATTTTGCACGAAGTCAAACTCTTTGATCGCCTCAAAACGAAGATTCCAACTACGCGACGCTTGCTTCATCCATAAATGGAACGTGAAGCTTGCACACTTTCTCGAATATCGACTTGACACAAAGCCTTTAGCCGCTCCATATAGATTTCTCCTCGAGGAATCCATTAAGGAAAGCCGTCTTTACGTCCATTTGCCATATCTCATAATCGTGGTAGGCGGCTATAGCAAGCATCATGCGAATAGACTTGATCATGGCTACGCGAGAAGGTATCGTGGTAATCGATTCCTTCCTTCGGTATAACCTTGCCACTAGCCGGCCTTATAGGCGTCAACCTTGCCATCACCATCAGTCTTTCTCTTGTAGATCCACTTGTTCCCAATAGGCACTATGCCCTTGGGGCGGTCTACTAGAGTCCGCACTGATTGACATGCATCGAGTCTATCTCAGCTTCCATAGCTTCACGCCATTTCGCGGAGTCTACATCCACCATCGCTTGGTCATAGGTCGTCGGGTCGGTCTCTTGGCTATCACTTGGAACCTCATGGAGACCCAGCTCCTCCAAGTGCACAAGCCCATACCTCTCAGGTAAATGAGACACCCTACTAGACCTACGGGTTGGTTGTACTTGTGTTTAATAAAGTTCGGTTCCTGTTTCTTGCACAGTTGTCTCTAGAGAAGTTTCATTGTATTCTTCTTTAGAAATACTTCTACCTGCTCCGCCTTCCTGAATGAACTCATCTTCAAGGAAGTGTGCTTGTAAAGCTACAACGATCCTTCGATCTTCGGGCATGTAGAATAGATATCCCATCGTCCCGCACGGAATCCTATGAAACGTCCCTTCGCAGACCTAGCTTCCAACTTTTCCACCTTAGTCTTCTTGACATAGGCGGGACATCCCCAAATCCTAATGTGATTAAGACTTGGTTTCCTTCCTTCCCACATCTCATGTGGAGTTTTAGGAACGGATTTGGAAGGACATCTGTTCAAGATATACGTGGCGATCAGAGTGCATACCCCACGTAAATCGGCAAGTCAAGATAGCCCAAGATGGAACGGACCATGTTCAACAGGTCCGGTTCCTTCTTTCTCGACACACCATTTAACCGAGGAGTACTGGAGGTGTTAGTTGTGAAACTATTCCATGTTCCTTAAGGAACTCATCAAACTCCGTACTCATATACTCGCCACCTCGGTCCGACCAAGTGCTTTGATATGATTACCATTGTTTCGACTAGGGCCTTGAATTCCTGGAATTTCTCAAAGGCCTCGGATTTATGTTTCATTAAGTATACATAACCATACCTAGTATGATCATCGTAACGTAATGAAATATTGATATCCGTCACGTCTTGCTTCTAAAGCACCACATACGTCGGTATGGATTAATCCCGATTTATCACGGCTCTTTCAAAAGTCCTGTGAAGGGGACTTAGTCATTTTGCCTTTAAGGCAAGATTCACAAGTAGGAAAGGGATCCGATCCCAATGGACCCATAAGTCCATCTTTTCCATCTTGTAAACCTTGGTCGACCAACATGACCAAGTCTAAGATGCCATTTCAAAACTTGATTGGTTTCATCCCTACCATGTTTTCTAGTCATAGTATTCACAACTACTTTGTTGCCGAGATTTAGATGATACAATCCATTCAACAATGTAGCAGTACCCACTAGTTTATTTCTAAAATAAATTTTGCAGAACCATCACCAATGAAAAATGAAAAGCCTTTTCGGTCCATGACCGAATGGATACAATGTTTTTGTGCCCCTTGGGCAAAACAAGTACATCTTCTAAAGTCAAAACAAAGCCGGATTCTAAACCCAAAAGAAGTGATCCTATGTCGGTCGCCTCGACACTATGCCCGCTTCCGACCGTGATCATAACTTCTCCACTCCAAGCTTCCTACTTTGTTCAGATCCCGATTCACGGTACAAATATGAGAACTAGCACTTAATCCAGTATCCAGAAGTAGAAAATACGAGCGAGAACAATTTGTTTCCAAAACTAAAAGTTACAGACGAAGTGCCATGAAGAATCGGACAGTCTCTAGCCCGGTGGCCCGGCTCACCGCACTTGAGACAAGTATCCTTTTCTTCTTGTTCTTCGGAACCATTGGGGCCTTGCCCTTACCCTTAAGGTCCTTAGCTTGTGGTCCATCAGCTTCTTGGTCTTTTTCTTCTTATTCTTAGACCTCCGAGGTCCGTAAGAAATCACAAGAGCGAGACTCCTTCATCCATGAGTCTTCATTTGAGACTGAGCGGTCACAAGTTTGTTCATTAGCCCACTAAATTACATGCAATCTCATTGCGGTTGAAGTTCATAACAAAGCGTGAGAAGGAATCGGAGAGAGCGTAGGATAAGGTCGGTTTGAGAGAAGTATCCATTTTAAAATCAAGAGCCTCCAATCTCTCGATCATGGATATCATTTTGAGGACATGTTCCCCAACCTTCTCACCTTCCTTCATCCTTGCACCGAGCAGTTGCTTGGATATCTCATATCTAGCGATTCTCCGTGCTCACCATAAAGCTCGGTTAAGTGAGATAGAATCGCCTAGCGAAGTCATTTTCTCATGAGCTCTCTGAAGCTCATTAGACATGGAAGCCATCATATAAGCACGGACTTTCACGTCATCCTTAACCCACTTTTCGTGGTTTTCAATCTCTTCCTGATTGGCTCGAGTCCGCATAGGAGGCGCCGGAATGTCCGTCTCCAAGACGTATCCCAAAGCCTCTATACCGAGGACAATCATCGATTGCGGAGCCAATCCACAAAGTTAGGTCCCATTAAGGTGTTCTTTTCGAGTAGAATTGCGAGTGGATTCATTGTCATATTGAGTTATGTCTGCATTAAGTATAACAGATTAATTAGTGACTTGTTATATTATGATCTGAGTATAGAATTAAGGTCCTTTCTATTCTTGTTACCCAGCTCCCACTATTTTTATCGGAATAAGACACTCCCATGTGAAATCCGAAGTATCGTCGTTCTACTTCATAGTGGTGATCGAGTTCTTTATAAATCTTAATAGAGGGCAACCGAACAGGTTTCTAGTCTATTAATTTTCATAAAGTGGTGTCCAACACCAACCCATCTAATGGATGATTCGATCGTCTTTTTCCCCTTGTTCACTCCCCTCAACCTATACGGTTTCTATGGTTCGTGAACAAGTTAAGTTTATACCATCGACGCAAATCGGTTTCACAATTCAATCTTATCCGCAACCTATCGGGTTTCTAGGGATAAAATTTGCTCCAACCGAAGGCATCCAATGCGCTCCCGTAATTTATCCGTCCTCCCGAACGACTACCCCGATAACTCGGAAGCATAGCACATCCGGTTTGGATTTCAATTTCGAAAACTCGATGGAGGAAGGAAAACCTTGAAACCTTATAAACTTAATTATTTGTTGTGGGAGAATTATCGCGATTAACGTTACACTTTGCACATTAATCGTTTAAGCGCGTTTGTGGCATTCATACAATATGAAACAACCAATCACAACCTAGTTGCTACCAACATGTGGTTCATGGACCGTTCCTAGAAAACAAAAACTCCGTAATCTAATTACAAGTCTTCGTCTTGAATCTTCGTCTTCTCGAAATAGATCTTCCTCCGGTCTTCGTCATTACATATAAATTTTACATTGAAAATTGCATCCTAGATACAAATTTTTCTAGTAAAATAAATAGGCTCAAAACGGCCTTTACAACCCAATCGAATAAAACGAACGATTCAAAACTAAGTCCACGAACCACATCCCCATTCAAAAGCATTCATCCAATAAATACTAAATAAATGGAAAGCGTAGAGATACATTGATCCAATCAACAATACGAACCGATCCAATCGATTCACACAATCGGTAATGTAATAACGTTCAAAATAATTCGGTCGACCATAAATATTCCAATTAATCAAATTTCCCTTATAAAATGAAATACCATAAATCATTTTAATCATATTAAATCCAATTTAACATGCGGGAGATTAATTTTTAAGAATACACGGAAAAACCGAGCCGGGGTGAAAACGGGCCAGCAAGACCGAGTCACCCTCGGCAGCCTACCGGCAGTCACTCCCGGCTTGGCCGAGTCACCCTCGGAAGATGCCGGCCAGGACATGACCGAGTCACCCAGGACACGGTCGGGTCGC
Organism: Orobanche coerulescens; assembly: GCA_033398695.1. Taxonomy (NCBI): domain Eukaryota; kingdom Viridiplantae; phylum Streptophyta; class Magnoliopsida; order Lamiales; family Orobanchaceae; genus Orobanche; species Orobanche coerulescens. The sequence continues at coordinate 188,226,569 of CM065801.1, forward strand.
TCGGCAGTGACTTGGCAGACTGCCGGACACGGCCGTGTCATCCAGACACGGCCGAGTCACTTCGGCGGACACGCCGTGTCTCGACACGGTCGGGTCTCGTGCGATGGCTTTGGCCACCTTTGCCGGACACGACCGTGTCACCGGGACACGGCCGAGTCATCTCGCCAAAATACCCTTTTTGTCGAAAAATCGTCAAACGACGATTCTGGGCTAGATTTTCGATAGGATATCAATATCAATATTTTCCGACTTTCATATCTTCAATATAAATCATATTTCCCGAAATTTAAGATTTATATTTAGACATAAACTTACGAAAAATACAATTATTACGAACGAAAAACATATACCACGATTATGACTAAAATGATTCCAAATCATTCACCATTTAATCGAGCATTCCAAATGCCAATATCGTATATACGATCGCAAGACCTACGCTCGATACCCTTTGTTGGGATTCGGTGCCTAAAACGAAGGCCCAGTGAGCGGTAAAGCGAAAATTAATTCGATCCGAATCCCTACGAGGATCGATCGAGCTACGTATATACGAATATCAAAAGCGAAAAGCAAGAGTCGTAAGAAACTAACCCTCAAGTCCGTTGATTAAATGGAAACCTTCTCTTGAGCTATTCCCCAAGCTTTAGTTTGATCTCTACGAGTTCAATCCGCTCCAAGCCCTTGAACGATCCAACGCCGAAAACACCGCGTCTCTACTTGCCACGCGCCGGAAAAACGACCGGAACAACAACACTTGATTAACCTCTAAGGTTACGGCTAGAATCAAGTGGTGAAGCTTTTGTTATTACACTCTAAGTGTATAATATATCTCTCTTAATGTATCTTGAATTTTCTCCAAGAAAACTCAAGAATAAAAGTGAAGAAGAAGATCAAGATGAAGACTTGAGAAAATGATTTTTTCTCTCTCTCTCTCTACTCACGGTTGGAAGCCTTTTCTTAAAGTTGAGTGAAGTGAGATCATTGTCCTCTTGCCATTCTTATTCAACCCACATAAATCAAATCATATCACATGAGATTCCCCCACCAAGTCATAATCATCTATTAATAAAATGGAATTGAAGACTTGGTGGAAAGTAAATGGAAGGAGGGCGGCCATCTAGAAGGTATCGGACGAGTTCGATCCGCTTTGACTCCGTGAGTCCAAACAGATAAACTCCTATTCCGTTCCGATGTATTTGTGTCGATTAATTAATCCAATCAATTAATCACATTAAATACATAATAATATAATTAATTTCTCCAAGAAATAATTATATTCACGAATTAAATTAATCACCCGGAATTTATTTAATCCATTAGGCCGTAAATCAATTTATCCAATAAATCGATTTAGACATCCAATGTCCCAAATTAGATATCCAATATCTAATATTTATAATGAGAGATTAAGCTCGATTCATTCCGTCGTCAATCCTAATGCGCGACTCGGTAGGTCCGTCTCGATCGGAATGGGAGGAACCAAAGAGTAGTAGCACCACCTAGCCACTGGCGGCCTACACTGTACCCCAACCGAGAACGAATGATTGGGATCATTCAAGAACCATTCTGTCGTGAATACCAAGAACGTATAAACCCTTCTTTCAAATGTCCCGATCAAGTTTTAGGGTCACGGTCGACCAAACCCTATCTCAGACTTGACGCTATGCATGTGTTAATGCAAATCGAGATCATCGAAATACGTGTATCTAATACAATCGGCTCCAATGCTTTGGCCAAAGACTTATGATCTCATCTCGCCAATAACCGCATAGGACATATAACCCGCTCACTAACGGGAGAAAGAATTCTATCTTGGTATTCGTAGGACTCGCTACTTGCCGTCAAGATGCACGTCGAGGTTGACCCCGCCTTCCGGTTTACGGTGGTCGAACTACTCTAATGAAAATCTTGACGTCACAAGCACATCCCTACTAAATCCTCAAGTCGAAGGTTCACGAATACCTATCACAACCTTTCGATTCCGTCATTGATGTCTCCGTGAGTGAAATCCATGTGACGAATCGAGGGTGAGTCGTTCGAGTATACTAATCTAATTAGCATACCTATAACGTGTGCTCCCACTAACTATTAGTGTTCGATGTGCACTCTCCATGTCAAAGAACACGTCATACAAGTCTTTACATAAACTTAACGCCTACCAAGTTTCATCGACTTGCGAACGATTAAGTATTTGAGCTATAAACCTTTCCAAAGGCCGACCCCTTATCCAATAAGGAGTGGAACGTTTTGCTCTCAAATACACGGACTAGTTTCTATATGTTTATTTACGAGTTAGGAATGCCAGTAACTACCAGTAAATAAAGAAACAATCATTTGCCTTATATAAATGGTTTACATAATTACAAGTACAATGCCCTCACTCAACAACCTCTGAGTGGCATTCGAGGGCATACTCCTAACAATATTGCACAATAACTTTGGTGGTTTGATACCCAATATTGATTATACTATCGAATTTTTTTCCTTAGTTTGCTAAGTGTCAAAAATCACAAGGTAAGGGTGGCTACGAACAATAGAACATACGGTGACGGATTACTACGAATTTTCCCACAATTGATTCGTCAAATTTTACATTCCTAGCGATGATTTGAAGTGAAATTTCTTATGATAGATATGATTTGCATGAAACGAAACATATGAGAAGCGATAATTCCGGTTACTACAATTCCATCCGACAAGATTGTCTACGAAGTTTAGCAAAATCTACCCAATACCCGCAATCCAATAAGTATAAATACGAAAACATCAAAGATATAACTTCAGGGATTGGTGGCTTACCTTATTGGAAGAATAATATTGAAGATAGTTGACGGATTCACAAGAACTACGAGGAGAACGAGAAGTGACTTGAACGACTTGGATAATCTTCACCGGAGCTCAAGAATCCACCTCCTCAATGTTAGTTCAAGTGTATAAGAGGCTTAAGAACCGGGTATAGGGCTAGGAATTTCTCCAAGTGTGATAGTTTGTGATGTTGGGTCGTGCAAATGAAGAAGGGGATTGCCATTTTATAAAACTTGGTTTTGGTAACGTACGTTACCGATAAGAGTATTACGTACGTAAGGTGTATTACGTATGTAACAGTGTAATGACAACGTACATAAAGAACTCACTGCCCGAAATGTACCCAAGTGTTACGTATGTTAAATTTGGGACATAACGTACGTAACGAATAGTTGACTCGTTTGTCCTCTAGCCCGCCGAAAGTAACCCTGTCCGTGTCAAAAGAAAGATTCTGGTCGGGAGACCGACCCACCCGTTACGTACGTAATATAGCTACCCTAACGTACGTAACAATCGAAATATAGCGTACGTTAGGCATGAGTTATAGCGCGCATTAGACAGAACTTTAACGTGCGTTAGACATAAACTCTTTTAGCCTCATACCACATTCTAACCATCTAGGGGTGACCATCCCTTCCACTCGTCAACAATTATCGGGGAACAAGACGTTGGCCACCGTCATATTCGCACCGACGATCGTCCCACGGCGTCAAGGCGTGTCACCCCCGTTTCATTCACATCGTACAATTATATAGCACTCAATGGAATACATAAATAGAAATGACGTCACATTACCAAACATTCACACAGTACAAAGTAATCAAGCATGGAATACCGGAGGTATTACAACACCTGTGCAAGAAACTGGAACCGAACCTTCTGAAACAGAAGTACAACCACCTCGTAGGTCTAGTAGGGTGTCTCATTTACCTGAGAGGTATGGGCTTGTGCACTTGGAGGAGCTGGGTCTCCATGCGGTTCCAAGTGATAGCTAAGAGACTGACCCAACAACCTATGACCAAGCGATGGTGGATGTAGACTCCGAGAAATGGCATGAAGCTATGGAAGCTGAGATAGACTCGATGCATGTCAATCAGGTCTGGACTCTAGTAGACCGCCCCAAGGGCATAGTGCCTATTGGGAACAAGTGGATCTACAAGAGAAAGACTGATGGTGATGGCAAGGTTGACGCCTATAAGGCCAGGCTTGTGGCAAAGGGTTATACCCAGAAGGAAGGGATCGATTACCACGATACCTTCTCGCCCGTAGCCATGATCAAGTCTATTCGCACGATGCTTGCTATAGCTGCCTACCAAGATTATGAGATATGGAAAACGGACGTAAAGACGGCTTTCCTTAATGGATTCCTCGAGGAGGAAATCTATATGGAGCAGCCTAAAGGCTTTGTGTCCGAAGTCGATATTCAGAAAGTGTGCAAGCTTCAGCGTTCCATTTATGGACTGAAGCAAGCGTCGCGTAGTTGGAACCTTCGTTTTGACGAGGCAGTCAAAGAGTTTGACTTCGTGCAAAATGAGGAGGAACCTTGTGTATACAAGAGGGTTAGTGGGAGCAAGATCGCATTCTTTGTACTGTATGTAGATGACATTCTACTAATAGGAAATGATGTGGGAATGCTCAGTTCTGTGAAAGCTTGGCTTTCGAGTAATTTCTCCATGAAAGACTTGGGAGAAGCTACCTATATTCTTGGTATTCGACTCTACCAGGATAGAGCGAAGAGAACAATAGGTCTTTCCCAAGCCCTCTATATAGATAAAATCTTAAAGCGATTTAAGATGGATGATTCTAAAAGAGGGTTCCTACCGATGCAACATGGAATAAAACTCTCTTTGAAGATGTGTCCTCAAAGTGAGGAACAACGAAAGGAAATGAGTAATATACCATATGCTTCGGCCGTGGGTAGCCTTATGTATGCTATGTTGTGTACAAGACCTGACATCGCGCATGCTGTAAGCGTGGTGAGTAGGTTTCAGGCAAACCCAGGTAGGGAACATTGGACTGCTGTAAAGAACTTTCTCAAGTACTTGAGAAGAACGAGAGATATGGTTCTTATGTATGGCGGTGGAGATTTGGATGTGGTGGGATTCACTGATTCGGACTTCCAAGGACTGAAGGACGACTCGATGTCCACTTCTGGCTACATATTTACTCTTAATGGAGGAGCAGTATCTTGGCGTAGTGCCAAGCAAAGCGCGACTGCTGATTCCACCTGTCAGGCTGAGTATCAAGCAGCCTCGGAGGCTTCCAAGGAAGGGTTCTGGATTAAGAAGTGTAATACCCGTGATTTTCTTTTTCGGTAATTTTTTGTTTTTGGCCTTTTTCTAGTTTCCAGAACTCGCTTGCGACCGTTTTAACATTTTGACAATGTTATGTTCTTCGTGTTTGGTCATCCGAGTTCGTTTCGGTATCGTTTTTTCGAGTTCCGTGCTTTTTGGCGACTTTTCCGCACTTGAGTTCGATTCTTGTGAATCTCGTCCGAAACTGTTGTTTCGACTTTCTCGTAAGTTCATTTAATGTTATTATTCATGTTGCGAGCTTTGGCTTGGTGTTTCGATCACGTATCGTGATTTTCGGGCGTTTTGGGCCATTTTCGTAATTTCCCAAAGTTTGGGGTAATTACTTCCCGTTGTCGAATTTCGAGCCTTCGGGTGGTCGGAATCGTGTGTTCTCTTAGTGCTCGGATTTGTATTTGCGAGTACTTCGTAACCGTATCTTCGATTCGTACTCAGGTTCGGGTTTCGGGGTCGTTCGGGCCGTCGGAGTTGGTCCCGGCCGAGTCATGGCCGGGCATGCTGGGGCCAGGCGAGCCCTGGCCGAGTAACGTACGGTAGTGATCGACAGTTACGTATGTAAGGCCGGTTATGTACGTAAGGCCCTGGACGGTAACGTACGTAATGCTTCCGGCATTTCCAGGTAGTGAGTTCGGCCATGGCCGGTTACGTACGTAAGCCATGGCCGGTTACGTACGTAACCCGGCCGGCAGTCGGCCTATTTAAGGCCTGGCAGTGTATTTCTCAGCCATTTCTCACTCATTTTTCTTCTCTTACGCGGCTGAGGTTGTGTTATTCATGGAGGAGTGTTGTTATACAATTAATCCATGAAGTTTTGAGGTTCATATCATCAATCATCCATCCTATAACATCCTCCGATCTACCGAATCAGGTCAGATTTCCTAGAAATCTAGTTTTGGGGAATTTGGGTATTTTGGTTGTTTTCATCCGATTAATCCGATTCAACTTAGGATTATGATGGATTGATGATTATTTAGATGTATTATATCATTTCTCTTGTTTTTCCATGGTTGGATCGTATCGATTCGTTGTTTTGGTTGAGTTCTTAGTCGACGCCTTGAAGGTGTCCGACAAAAGGTCTTAGAGGGGGGAATTAGGTGTTGAATGATTATTACCCATCGTACGATTGTTGATTTATCATTGGTATGACTTAGGGACGAAATACTTGTGAAGAACTCGAGTCGGAACCCTCCCGTTCGTTGTCTTTTTCGGGGTCCGAGCTTCCCAGTTGAATCGTGTTCTTCGGAGTGTTCGGTAGCGGTCATTAAGTCGAGCTTTCCCGTTGCTCCGCGTGCGTTGGACTTGAGGCGAGTATATCGTCTATATTCTTTATACTTTGAGAATGTGATGTGTCGTGAATTTAACGTGGACTCGTTAGTGACGGTATATTTAACCGTAACTTACTTTAAATGAAGATGTGATTTTATGAAGGTAATTACGAACGTAAACTTTAGTTTCAAGAATAATGATAACTACCTCTTCATGTTATTTTGTGCTTAAAATAAATACTAGAAATGAGTAGTTAACCGAAGAATTGTGGAATCGCGTAATACTTATATTATTTGCTCGTTGGATTTTTTTCCTGAATGATGGTGTGCTGTGGATGTTGTGCCCTTGTTGAAGTTATGATGCGTTAACCTATGTGTTACGTGGTTGCGGTTGTGGTGAATATTATACCTTTGTTATTGTGTATAGTAGAGAGTTGAGATGTTATCCGGGTAGGGGTCCCGTCGAGGCCTCCGGAGGCACGTGCTTGCGAGTGCACGCTGACGTGCGTTGTGACCATAAGGTTATCAATTCGGGTAGGTCCGGGAGGGCTCCGAGAATCGGCACTTTCGAGTACGAAGTCATGATAACTTATGGGCGTACTTGAATGATGTTATCCGGTAGGGTCCGTCGAGGCCTCCGGAGGCGTGCTTGCGAGTACGGCCGGATGTTACGATTTGACCATAAGGTTATCTAATCGGGTAAGTCCGAGAGGGCTCCGAGAATCGTCACTTGCGAGTGCGATGTCAAGATAACTTATGGGTGTGTTCGAGTTTATTCTTGATGAGCTAATCCGGGTGGGACCCTTCGGGGCCACGGAGACGTTTTGACTGTTGATTTGATATCTCTGAATTTTTTATGTTTGAATCTTGAATCCCGATTATATTGGTGAATATGGTTTTGGTCTTGAGGTTTGAGTTGAGAATAAAATCATTTGTATGATTTTGAAAGAAAACCTTTTGAAAAGGAAAAACATTCATATTTCAGGATTTTACACTGAGACCCCCGAAGTCTCTAAATAATCTCTTACAGTGATTTCTGGAGTAATCCCCATGGTTTGTTTTAAAGGAATAAATTTTCAAAACACTTTAGATTCGGGGATCGTGTTACTACCTTGTCGAAATGTTATTTTCATAACGGTTGTATTCTTGATATATAATCGTATAGCTTGGTTACTTGCTAGCGATTCCATCGCTAACCTCTCGTTGGGGATTTTGTTATTTATTCCAGGTGTTCTGACTGGAGAGTGAGCAACCACAGGATTGGCTCGGAGGATGATGCAATGCAGCGATACTAGTCGCAGTTGTAGTCTGTCGTCTGTCAGTGATATGTCGGTTTGAGTTCTTGTCTTCCTTGAGGGGATGGACATTTTATGTACTATGTGATCGAGTTGTATTTTAGTTTCATCAGATATACGGTTATGCTGTGTTTTGAGAGACCTAATCGGTCTACGGTATTATGTTTTAGTCAAGTTGACTGCATGTGGGTTTTGATTTGTAGTCTCCCGCCTGGTAGCTCCTTGTGGAAAGGGGTCTACGGCGTGTAATATCCCTGAGTGGATTGGGTGTGTTACATAAATGGTATCGGAGCTTAGGTTTGTGAAAACCTAGGCAGTTGGGTCTAGTTGGGTCTTGTCGAGTCGTGTCTTGTCGGAGTCGTGTCTTGTCGTGTCACCCGGGTGAGCAGTTGTGAACAAGCGAGATCATTGCGATCCGTTGTGATCAATTGTGGTTCGTTGTGATTGGTATCGTGTTGCAACCATTATCTCCGTGCGGCCTGTGGACGTAAGTCTCCTCCTTTATGTGAGGTACCTGTATTTCATGTTTTTACGTGTGCGAATTAAATGTGATGTGTGTCCTTATTTACACGGTGTGTTGACACAAAATGTATTTTGATGATGGTTACATACAAAACATTTAATTGGATCTATCTCGGATCGATAATATTTTGAAGGGACACAATATGGCTAGCGCACGCTACGTATCATACCGTAGCGCACGCTATCGAGATTCTCATACACAGTACCAAGTCACCGCAGCCTACTCAAGTCGCCTGAATCGATAGCGCACGCAAGCTATTGAATGATAGCGTACGCTAATAAACTATAGATAGCGCACGCTATACAACATACATAACGCACGCTATCGCAAGTCTCCAGAAGTCAGTGAAAGGAATTCAGAAATTGGACGTTGCGCACGCTACAGACATATTCTTACGTACGTTAAAGTGAAGGCTTCGCGCACGCTAATTTTCATATCTAGCTCAAGCTACAGAAATAATGGTCGGTAGTCCGGTAGCCACCGGACTCACTTCGTCAGTCTTTACGTACGCTACACAAGGCAACGCACGTTATTGAAATAATTCAGTAGCGCTCGCTAAAGTAAAGGTGCTAGCGCACGCTAAATGGAATATGCAGTTTACCGTTTGAAATTCAACCGTTGGAAGCAAGAGTCAATGCGGATCCGGAAAATCTGGAAATATTGGATTTAATTAATGCTAGCGCACGCTATGCATACTTGCTAGCGCACGCTAATCATGATTTAGCCGTTGGAAAAAGAGACGTTGGAGAGGAAATCGGATTTTGTCAAAGTCAAGATCGAAGACTAGTTGACCAAGACGATAGCGCACGCTACCATATCAAGATTAGCGCACGCTAATCACAGAATTTTACCGTTGCAACAGTCTTTGTGACCGTTCGGAGAACTCAAGTCAAAATTCGCTAACGCACGCTACAAGGATCTATTAGCGCACGCTAATAGTATATTTTTCAGATTTTGAAGGATGTCTCACTCCTATAAATACCCGAAGGACTTGGGTATCAAACACACAACTTCAAGCATTCAAGCATTCTAGCATACAAGCAATCAAAGCATTCTTGAGCTCAGATTTACATATTTTGTTGTATTACAAGTTGTGAGAAAAGTAAGATACAAGAGCGATTTCAATTGTATTATACATTATTCCTTGTATTCTTTCATTTTGGTTGTAAGTGTTGCATCACTTACACTTGAGCGAAAAAGAAACGAATCAAGAGTCACTAATCCGGTGTTATTAGGATCTTTGATCCGGCATTATTAGGATTATACTCCCATATTCGTACAGTGAGGATTATCTAGTTCCTATAGAACACTAGATAAACAATTATTCATTTTTGAGGGAAAGGTTGAGCTTGGACCGATAGAAGACAAGCGGATTGTAACGGTTGTGAACTCGGACCGATAGAAGACGAGTTAAGGTTGTGGTTTTTCTTTAGCCAATAGAAAAAGAAAGTCGGAGAGAGGACGTAGGCAAGTTGCCGAACCTCTATAAATTCTTGAGTCTTTATTTTCCGCATTATTTTCTTTTTACTCGCAAGAAATTTCGGTATTCCGCATCACCACTATTCAACCCCCCTTCTAGTGGTGAATTTATCTCTTCTTGGTATCAGAGAGGGTCTCTTTTTAAAGGTTTCACCACCTAAGAGAAAAAGATCCGCAAATGGCACTTCTTGGCCAAATTGAAGGAAATGCTCTCAACCGTCCTCCGTTCTTCGACGGTTCCAATTTCATGACGTGGAAAAAGAAGATGGCGATCTTCGTGCAAGCCTACGATATTGAAATGGAAAGTTATTGCTCTCGGTCCTAAACTTGCTAAGAAAGAAGATGGATCGTTGAAAAGATCGAAGAATACAACGATGAGGATTGGAGAAACACGCATGTCAACTCCCGAGCTACTCAACTCCTCTATTGCGCTCTCAATCCCAAGAACTTAATAGGATATCGTCCTATGAAAGTGCAAAAGAAACTGGGAAATTCTCGAAGTCACTCACGAGGGAACCACTCAAGTCAAGGAGACCAAAATTAATATGTTACTCCATGACTACGAACTATTTTCCATGAAAGACGAGGAAACGATCACAAATATGTTGGATCAATTTTCGGCTATAACAAACGGTCTTGCATCTTTTGGAAAGCCTATATCGAGCAGCGACAAAGCTAAGAAAATTCTACGATCGTTGCCACGAGAATGGGATGCCACGGTCACCGCGATCATGGAATCCAAGGATCTCAACAAGCTCGAATTTAGTGCCCTCATCGGGTCACTCATCAACTATGAGATCGTTCTCAAGTCTAGAGGCACAAAACCAAAGCCTCGGGAAAGAGTAGTCGCATTCAATGTTGATAGCGACGTTGAGGAAGATGTTGCCGAAGATGAAGACGACGAGGAACTCGCTCTTTATGCCAAAAACTTTAGAAGGTACAAAAACCTGATTCAAAAGAGGCGAAGTTTTCTTGGTCGGGATGGCAAACCGGAGCAAAAGAAGAGTGGCTACACTGTCAAGAAGTTCGACAATAATTGTCGGAAATGTGGTCAAGCCGGTCATTATGCCAAAGAATGCCGAGGATCCTCTTCAAAACCGCAAATGGAAAGATTCAAAAAGAAGGAGGTTCTAATCGCTTCTTGGAGTGATGACGAGGAGGAGATAGAAAGATCTCTAGACGCAAACCTTGCATTCATGGCCTCGACTCCAAAGTAATATCGAGGTAAGCTCTAAACTCAATGACGATGAATATGACTCTTTTGATTTTTGTGATTCACAAGAAGTTCATCAAGATGATGAGTTGTTGAGTGCGTTTGAATCGTTAAATACGGAGTATGACGAGATGGTTAAGTTAAACATATCTTTAAAGAGAAAAATAAAATCTCTAGAACTCGAAAACTCCTCGCTTCAAAACAAGGGCAAAGCTATTGAGATTGACCATACATCATGTATTGAAAAAGAAAATGTTTTGAAAATTGAGTTAACAAAAACTCAAAAGGAGCTAAAATATATTTTGAACAAATTTACTCTAAACGAAATTGAAAGGCTCCTATCTATTCAAAAATCGCCCTTGCTCAAACACGGTCTTGGTTTCGACCCTTTTAAACGGAACAATCCCTTATTAATCTCGACAAAATAAAGAAAACCAAACCGAGAACTCAAAAGTTCCGCTCAAACGAGTTCACAATGTTAATCCTCATTCAAAGTTAAGGACTATCAAAGTTAAGCAAATATGGGTTCAAAGGGACAATTGTTCCGAATGCTATAAGCATAATTAACTTTGGAGGACCTAAACGGGCTGGGTACCAAACAACCGAGAAATTCTACTTTTGTAGGTACCGCACCAAGGAAAAACAAGTGGTACATTGATAGCGGATGCTCAAGGCACATGTGCGGTTCCGAGGACCTATTTGAGGACCTCGAATATCAAGATCAAGGACATGTGACCTTTGGAGATAACCAAAAGGGAAAAATCAAAGGAATCGGCAAAGTCGGTAAGGAACCTTCTCCTTCTATCAACAAAGTACTTTTTGTTGAAGGTTTGCATCATAATCTCCTTAGCGTCTCGCAACTTTGTGATGAAGGTTTTAAAATTCTATTTGAGCAAACGCATTGCACGGCATTTAGAAATGATAAAATTGCATTCATTGGCTTGAGATGCGGAAACATCTATATTGTTGATCTTAATGATAAGAGTTCATTCAATGAAAAATGCCTTATTACCTTGGATGACAATGCATATTTATGGCATCGAAAATTGGGGCATACTTCTCTACCCATTATTTCTATTTTATCTAGACACGACCTTGTTCGTGGATTGCCCAAACTCAAATTCGATAGAAAACATTTGTGTGAATCATGCATTAAAGGGAAACATACTCGAGAATCGTTTAAACCAAAATTCGAGGTTTCCACTAGTCGAGTTCTTGAACTCGTGCATATGGATTTGATCGGACCATCTAGACATGTTAGTTTAAATGGTAAACTTTACACTTTGGTTATTGTTGACGATTTCTCTCGATTTACTTGGGTTAGATTTTTAGCTCATAAAGATGATGCATTTTCCGAGTTTTCTAAATGGTGTCGTTTGGTATCAAATGAGAAAACCTCTCCATAATTTCTATTCGTACCGACCACGGAGGTGAATTTGATTGCACCCGTTTGAACTTTTATGTGACAAATACGGTATTAATCACAATTTTTCGGCTCCTAGAACGCCTCAACAAAATGGAGTTGTTGAAAGGAAAACCGATCTTTGGAAGAAATGTCGAGAACAATGCTTAATGAATACTCTCTTCCACGATACTTTTGGGCCGAAGCAATTTTTACGGCATGCTATGTGATTAACCGAGTTCACGTCAGAGAACTCATCTTAAAACGCCTTATGAATTATGGAAGGGCAAAAAGCCTAATATTGCTTACTTTCATCCTTTTGGTTGCAATGTATTTATTCTAAACAATGGCAAGGATAACTTGGGCAAGTTTGATGCCAAATCCGACTCCGGAATTTTTCTTGGTTATTGTACGAATAGCAAAGCATATCGTGTGTATAATATTAGAACGAATAAAGTTGAAGAATCTATACACGTTAAATTCAATGATATGATCTCACCCCCGAGAAAGGTAGAATATTTTGATGATGCAGGTACCTTTCCGATCCCTCACCCGAAGTGAAGAAAATTTCGGAAATCGAAACGAACACAATCGTTGATTTACCGAAAGATCGAGGCACATCAAGGACCATCCGAAGGATCTCGTGATCGGAAACATTGAAGACGGTGTTCAAACCCGAAGGAGGACCACCGAGTTTATGGCTCATTGTGCTTTTGTATCCGAAATAGTTCCCAAAAATATATCGGAAGCTCTCGATGATGAAAGCTGGGTAATGGCAATGCAAGAGGAGCTTGTGCAATTCAAGCACAATAATGTATGGAATTTAGTTCCCGCGCCTAAAGATAAAACAATTATCGGAACTAAATGGGTGCATAAAATCAAGAGTGACGAAGACGGCTATCCTATTCGAAATAAATCTCGTTTTTGTCGCTCAAGGATATAATCAAGAAGAAGGCCTTGATTACGAAGAAAGTTTTGCTCCCGTGGCTCGACTCGAAGCCATTCGCTTGCTTTGTGCATTTGCCGCTCATAAGAAGATAAAGCTATTTCAAATGGATGTCAAAAGTGCATTCTTGAATGGTTTCATTCAAGAAGAAGTCTACGTCAAGCAACCTCCCGGTTTTGAAGACCATCACTTTCCGGATCATGTCTACAAGCTCAACAAGGCACTCTACGGGTTGAAACAAGCACCCCGAGCATGGTATGATCGTTTAAGTCAATTTTTAATAGCAAATGACTATAAAAGAGGCAAAGTCGATAATACCTTGTTCGTTAAAGTACTAAATGATGATATACTTGTTTGCCAAATTTACGTTGATGACATTGTTTTTGGAGCTACTAATGAATCCTCGTGCAAGATTTTTCTAATCTTATGAAAGGAGAATTCGAAATGAGTATGATGGGAGAATTAACGTTCTTCCTCGGGCTTCAAATCAAACAATGCGAAGATGGAATTTTTATCCATCAAACGAAGTACTCAAACGACCTCCTTAAGAAATTCAATATGGAGAATAGCAAGGTGATATCTACGCCAATGTCGTCATCATTAAAGCTCGAGAAAGATGAAAATGGCAAATCCGTAGATCAAAACTATATCGAGGTATGATCGGATCTTTGCTATATTTGACCGCATCTAGGCCGATATAATATTTGCTACATGTCTATGTGCTAGATTCCAAGCTAATCCCAAGGAATCACATTTAATTGCTTGTAAACGCATTTTTCGTTATTTGAAAGGAACTATTGGACTAGGTCTATGGTATCCTTCTTGCTTGGATTTTAATTTAATTGCCTATAGTGACGCCGATTTCATGGATGCAAAATTGATAAAAAGAGTACTAGTGGTACATGTCATTTTATGGATCTTGCTTAATATCTTGGGGAAGTAAAAGCAAACCAACAGAGCATTGTCTACAGCTGAGGCCGAATATGTCGCTGCAGGGAGCGCCTGTGCTCAAGTGCTATGGATTAAAAATCAACTACGCGACTACGGCATTCATTTTGAAAATACCCCTATTTTATGTGATAACACTAGTGCTATTAATTTGAGCAAAAATCCTGTTTTGCACAAATAACCAAGCATATAGATATCAGACATCACTTTTTACGTGATCATGTTCAAAAGAAAGATATCTGTTTAATTTTTGTCGGGACGAAGGATCAACTTGCTGACATCTTTACGAAACCTCTTCCCGAAGAATCTTTTAATTCCATTCGTTTACAACTTGGCATGGGACATATAGACAATTTTTGAAATAAGCTTCTACTCAAAACATCAAAATCGGTGAGTCAGATCAATCGCTAGCGCGCGCTAGCTTCATATTCTTAACGCGCGCTAAAATTTTATTTCGCTAGCGTACGCTAAACCTTTCCTTCTTGCGTACGCTAATTAAAGTTTCTTCGATTTTCACTGAACAGTCCAGTGAGCCTCTATTTTTCGCCTAACGTACGCTAACCTTATAAATCCTAGCGTACGCTAACTTAAAACTCGCTGACTATATATATATGCCGTACAACCCTAAATCACAACACATCCCTTAACGCACGCAATCGACTTCTCTCTTGCAAAAACCCTAGACAGCATCCGATCCAATCTGCGATCTTCTTCCTAAAAAATCTTCGATTCCCTTCGTTTTTCTCCTTCTCCGATCATGTCTAGCAAGAATCGAACGGCTATGGGCAAGCAGTACAACAATTTGAAGCGTCCTCTAAACGCCCAATTCGATTCGGATCGATTCGTCTCAGCCACTGCTTCAAGAGTGTTCTTCGACATACTCCCTCAAGAACACATCACGGATTGCTACTTTTTCAATCTTCTAAGTCTCGAACGGGTAAACGTTAACATCTCCAATTTTTTCTCCTCACTCGGCATTTCTCGCTTCGTTGAATGCAAAAACCCTGTGTTTCCTGAGCTCGTCCGGGAATTCTATGCCAACCTTCACGTGGCCGAGAGTGAAGGTTCTTCAGCCCTTGTGCTAGGTAGCCTTGTCGGAGGAACCAAGGTGAAAGTTTCTTCCGATATCCTGTTTCAAATTTTTGGTTTGCCCAGAGATGGCTTGATTTGCACTGGAAAATCATTGGTCGACGATAACGAAATTGGTGAAATTGACGTGAAAGAATTTCTAAGCACGAAAGCCGTTATTGACATAACGGATGATTTCTTTGAGAACAACGACTTCGGAATCAACATTCGATTGCTTTTGGTAGCCCTCACAAAATGTCTTATGCCAAAGGTCAATTCGCGGATAAACTTGTAGGCGTGGACAAGCACGTGGTTTACCGCGTTCTAAATGACGATAAGGTTGACTTCTCCGACATCATCATTAGTTGGATGAAGGTCAAAGGAGATCTGTTCGGTCAAAGAATTACGCCACTCGCTCTCGCAAGGCGGGAATGCCTTATGGCTCTATCTTGTCGGCTATCTTTAGCTTCCATCAAGTGGACTTGTCGAAGGACAAGGAGTCCCCTCTCCCTCGGGCATGAGATCTCGGACGCGTCACTTAAAGCAATGCATTACGTCCGTACGATCAACAGAGGTCGGATTCTCTTTCCGTACCTTCGCGATGATGACCAAGTTGAGAAAGGGTCACGGAAGCCCTCTGCCGAAGAAATGATCACTCGTCGGGGACCTCACACCCTTCGAGAAATGCAAACTGGGAATTCATCAGAAACCTACTTCAAAGGCAAGCACCCGATGCGAAATGTGGTGACGGAGGAAGAAGAGAGTGATCTCTTTGCTCGGATGCGGGCATCGAGACTTCACACGCCGAGTTACGAGAGGACTTTCGGCTCTGCGTTCGAAGTCGAGATGTGCATTCGAAGTCCGGGAACTTCGTGGACTGTTATCCGAGTTCATACGCTACACTCACCCCTCGTTTCCCTTTCCTTCATCCTCCTCCGATCCTTAGACTTAATGATCTTTGATGATTGATGTAGACACTTGTGTTCGAACAAGCTATATGTTTCGTTTGTCATGGAAAACTAGTTGTATTCACTGCATTTTATTATTAATGAAATTCGCATTTCTTAATTTGGCATTTATTATGTACACGTATTTAATATCTCCTAGTATTGTTACTATCGTTGTTACCATCATTGTTGATTGCACCATTGAGTAATGGCAAAATTTAGTTACTGTTTATTAATCATGCAACAATTCAGGGGAGTTCCTTTTGTTTCACAAAAGGGGGAGAAAACTCAAAACCGATCGACATATCGAACAAGTTTATCTTGATTCGAATCACTTCAAAACGTTTTTGCAGGTTTTAATTAAATGTTTTGACATCATCAAAAAGGGGGAGATTGTTGACACAAAATGTATTTTGATGATGGTTACATACAAAACATTTAATTGGATCTATCTCGGATCGATAATATTTTGAAGGGACACAATATGGCTAGCGCACGCTACGTATCATACCGTAGAGCACGCTATCGAGATTCTCATACACAGCCCAGTCAAGTCAGCTGCAGCCTACTCAAGTCGCCTGAATCGATAGCGCACGCAAGCTATTGAATGATAGCGTACGCTAATAAACTATAGATAGCGCACGCTATACAACATACATAACGCACGCTATCGCAAGTCTCCGTAAGTCGCTGAAAGGAATTCAGAATTGGACGTTGCGCACGCTACGTACATATTCTTACGTACGTTAAAGTGAAGGCTTCGCGCACGCTAATTTTCATATCTAGCGCACGCTACCAAATAATGGTCGTAGTCCAAGATTCCACCGGACTCACTTCGCCCGTCTTTACGTACGCTACACAAGGCAACGACGTTATTGAAATAATTGATGGCGCACGCTAAAGTAAAGTGCTAGCGCACGCTAAATGGAATATGCGCCACCGCTTGAAATTCAACCGCTGGAAGCAAGAGTCAATGCGGATCCGGAAAATCTGGAAATATTGGATTTAATTAATGCTAGCGCACGCTATGCATACTTGCTAGCGCACGCTAATCATGATTTAGCCGTTGGAAAAAGAGACGTTGGAGAGGAAATCGGATTTTGTCAAAGTCAAGATCGAAGACTAGTTGACCAAGACGATAGCGCACGCTACCATATCGCACTAGCGCACGCTAATCACGAAATTTTACCGTTACAGCTTCTTTGTGACCGTTCGGAGAACTCAAGTCAAAATTCGCTAACGCACGCTACAAGGATCTATTAGCGCACGCTAATAGTATATTTTTCAGATTTTGAAGGATGTCTCACTCCTATAAATACCCGAAGGACTTGGGTATCAAACACACAACTTCAAGCATTCAAGCATTCTAGCATACAAGCAATCAAAGCATTCTTGAGCTCAGATTTACATATTTTGTTGTATTACAAGTTGTGAGAAAAGTAAGATACAAGAGCGATTTCAATTGTATTATACATTATTCCTTGTATTCTTTCATTTTGGTTGTAAGTGTTGCATCACTTACACTTGAGCGAAAAAGAAACGAATCAAGAGTCACTAATCCGGTGTTATTAGGATCTTTGATCCGGCATTATTAGGATTATACTCCCATATTCAAATAAAGGAGGATTATCTAGTTCCTATAGAACACTAGATAAACAATTATTCATTTTTGAGGGAAAGGTTGAGCTTGGACCGATAGAAGACAAGCGGATTGTAACGGTTGTGAACTCGGACCGATAGAAGACGAGTTAAGGTTGTGGTTTTTCTTTAGCCAATAGAAAAAGAAAGTCGGAGAGAGGACGTAGGCAAGTTGCCGAACCTCTATAAATTCTTGAGTCTTTATTTTCCGCATTATTTTCTTTTTACTCGCAAGAAATTTCGGTATTCCGCATCACCACTATTCAACCCCCCTTCTAGTGGTGAATTTATCTCTTCACGGTGTTGTGTAAGGGAGTTGTATTCGATGCTTGTGATGCACGGTATACGGATATGACTGGACGTATTTATGTTTTGACTTTGAACCGCCGTGTGGGGTGGTATGTTGTGAAAATTGTGAACATTGATGGGTTTCGAAAGTGTGCCGACAGTTGATTCGGTGAAAAGCTCAAATGATAGTCTTGATATATGTTTTAACTTGATGCACCCGAAATGTGTTTGGTTGAATTTGTGATTTTGTTTGTCGTTTGAGCAGGTGGTTTTTAGTTCGATCAGTTTGTTTGGACTATCGTAATTATTCCGCTGCGGGTAGATTTGAGAATATATTTTTGAGGGGCCATAAGGGTCGGAACATTTTTGTGAAAGTTGATTTTGAAAATATTTTTATGGTTCGATTAAACCAGCAGCCCGTATGAATTTTGAAATCGGTCGAGTTTTGGTGAGTTAATCCTGTATTTTCAAATGACACCATCAAAGCGGTATGAGGAAAAATGTATATTAATATTTTTCAGGCACTGCAAAATTTTACCGACACCTTCTGTTGAGACAAAAATAATTTTGAAAAATTTATGTTATATGTTTGTTATGTTGTTTTGCCCGGAAAATTTTTACAAGACTTTGTTACAATTCTATAGGTGATCATTTTCTGTTGCTCAATCTCTATCGACCTAATCATATGGTCCGTCTGTGACGATCGTCAACCCTAACTGCGATATCAGTATTGCACTTAGTTGCTTCACCTGTGTGGATATTATTGACGTATTATATATTGTCACAATTCTTGTTAGCAAGTTATGGGTGTACGCCCAGATACGATGATTTCATAGTTCGGTTTAATTATGTTGTTTCTTTGACATTATCCGGATGTGGTAATTCAGAATGTTTTGTACATGGTTTTCAAAACGAGACAGATATGATAATAGATTCATAGTTTTGATCAAACTTTTCTTTTCTAAAATTCGCTTCAGCAAATTTCTCAAATTCAGGAATTTTAAAATGCTATCATTTGGACAAGCACCTTGAAAAAAATTTTGTTTTTAAATATTACCCATATTCGACCCTAATGATATGTTTGTGGTTTTGACCGTGATAAACTTGGTAAAGGTCGTACGTTATGTTAACATGGCTAAGTGAATGATTTATGAATTTGAATTCTGTCGTTGCAGTGATAGTTCATGTATTCGTGTTACAACTCGGAATGAGTATTTTATTGTGTTATTGTTGGTTGCTCTATATTGATTATGTGGTGGTTGTTTTGTTGTTCTGAACGGTTGTCCATTCAGTATGCCGAGAGGTCGAGGTCGTGGTAACCCTCCGCGCGACCAGGATTGTACTACCGGTAATGGAATTAGTACTGGTGTTGCTACTGTGCTCCAACAGGTGGCAGACTAGATGGCACATTTAGCTCAGGTGGTTCAGCATAACCATACTGCGAATGAGGATGTTGGATCGACTCGGTGGCTTAGAGAAGTGGTTCGTATGCGTCCCCCTCGCTTTGCAGGAGCGGGTGATACTTTGGACTGGGACGGCTGGCTTATCCAATTGGAGAAGATTTTCAAGGCGATTGGTTGTCCCGAGGAGTGGAGGATTCCTATCGCTCAGTTCCTTCTCATTGATGACGCCGCTAACTGGTGGGAGGCCATTAAGCCTCAAGATCATGATGTTACTTGGGAAGAGTTCAAGAAGTTGATGGAAGCGGAGTTTTGCCCGAGGCCGATTCGAGAGCAGAGGATCCGAGATTTTTACCTAGCCGAGCCACAGGATGTACCCGTGTCGCAGGCTATTGTCGATTATAGTCGACAGCTCGCCTTTGTGAAGAATCGGGTGAGGACCTAGTAGGACAAGATCCGTCATTTTGATATGCGGATGAGATCAGAGATTCGACAGTACATGTCGGGTTTCACTTGTGCTACTTTGAGAGAGTATCAGAATCGAGCCATGGCGTACGAGATGGCATCGTTATCTACTGGGCCTTCGCATGAGTCGAAGAGACAGAGGACTTCTGGAGATTTTTCGGACGGTGCAAGAGACGGAAATTCTTCTCATCGAGTTTCGCGTAGCCGTACGGCGAAACCTTTAATTTCTTCATTCGGTGGAACCAAGTGTTCCAAGTTGTCTTCTTTGACTCCTAGTCAGACTGGGAGGTGCTTTAACTTCAATGTTGTCGGTCATGTGCAAGCTAATTGTCCTTCGCAATGGATTACTTGTTATAATTGTGGACTCGAGGGCCACAGAGTTCAGTATTGTGAATTATTCCATGAGGTTTCCCAGAATCGTGTTTCGGCATCGGTATCGGGATCGGTTCGTCGGGACCGTTGATATTTTGTCGGCCGTGCTTTGTTGTTTGTGACTTCATTTTTTTTTTAGTTTAAGTTTCGGGACGAAACTTTTTTTTAGAGGGGTAGAATGTAATACCCGTGATTTTCTTTTTCGGTAATTTTTCATTTTTGGCATTTTTCTAGTTTCCAGAACTCGCTTGCAACCGTTTTAACATTTTGACAATGTTTTGTTCTTCGTGTTTGGTCATCCGAGTTCGTTTCGGTATCGTTTTGTCGAGTTTCGTGCTTTTTGGCAACTTTTCCGCACTTGAGTTCGATTCTTGCGAATCTCGTCCGAAACTGTTGTTTCGACTTTTTCATAAGTTCATTTAATGTTATTATTCATTTTGCGAGTTTTGGCTTGGTGTTTCGATCATGTATCGTGATTTTCGGGCGTTTTGGGCCATTTTCGTAATTTCCCAAAGTTTGGGGTAATTACTTCCCGTTGTCGAATTTTGAGCCTTCGGGTGGTCGTAATCGTGTGTTCTCTTAGTGCTCGGATTCGTCTTTGCGAGTACTTCGTAACCGTATCTTCGATTCGTACTCAGGTTCGGGTTTCGGGGTCGTTCGGGCCATCGGAGTTGGTCCCGGTCGAGTCATGGCCGGGCATGCTAGGGCCAGGCCAGCCCTGGCCGAGTAACGTACGGTAGTGATCGACAGTTACGTACGTAAGGCCGGTTACGTACGTAAGGCCCTGGACGGTAACGTACGTAACGCTTCCGGCATTTCCAGGCAGTGAGTTCGGCCATGTCCGGTTACGTACGTAAGCCATGGCCGGTTACGTACGTAACCCGGCCGACAGTCGGCCTATTTAAGGCCTGGCAGGGTATTTCTCAGCCATTTCTCACTCGTTTTTCTTCTCTTCCACGGCTGAGGTTGTAGTAATCATGGAGGAGTGTTGTTATACAATTAATCCATGAAGTTTTGAGGTTCATATCATCAATCATCCATCCTATAACATCCTCCGATCTGCCGAATCAGGTCAGATTTCCTAGAAATCTAGTTTTGGGGAATTTGGGTATTTTGGTTGTTTTCGTCCGATTAATCCGATTTAACTTAAGATTATGATGGATTGATGATTATTTAGATGTATTATATCATTTCTCTTGTTATTCCATGGTTGGATCGTATCGATTCGTTGTTTTGGTCGAGTTCTTAGTCGACGCCTTGAAGGTGTCCGACAAAAGGTCTTAGAGGGGGGAACTGGGCGTTGAATGATTATTACCCATCATACGATTGTTGATTTATGATTGGTATGACTTAGGGACGAAATACTTGTGAAGAACTCGAGTCGGAACCCTCCCGTTCGTTGTCTTCTTCGGGGTCCGAGCTTCCCAGTTGAATCGTGTTCTTCGGAGTGTTCGGTAGTGGTCATTAAGTCGAGTGTTGTGTCAAGATTTATCCATCCCGACAGGCGATCGACTATAAGGCCGAGCGACCAAGTCAACTCCAGTCAAACCATGGCTAGCTCGCCTAAATCGAAGATATCAGACCACCATCAGGCACCTAGCGATCGACTCCCAAGGCGATCGCCCTTTGGCATCTGGCGATCGACTCTAGTGTCCGGCTAAGGACGGTCGACCTACGCCCCGAGCAGAGATGATCGCCCGTCAAAGTCATCGAGGACTGGATCTCAGAACAGCACCCACGTGCAGATCCACAAAAGGCGCTGACAGACAAGATCTTGGCGATGCACAAGATCTTTTGTCGGCAGACAAGACCTTTGACTACACTGTCACCTACCTCACCTACCGGGCAAAGCGCCGAAAGTTGTCAGTGGGACCGCCCGTGACAGCAACTCAGGACGCGTGCAGGCTTCTCATTGGACCGCGCGGTTGACTGCCAGCAACTCCTGCAGACTTTAAGGAAACAAGCCCATGTGCTAAAAGACGATCGCCCGATTATTATAATGCAGAAAAGGCGATCGCCCGGCGTATCCAAGTCCTATAAATAGAGAACCTCCTCCTAATGGAAAAAGGTTCGGAATTCATTTCACCAACAACAGAAATACAGTCGAACATACATATCATCAAGCTCCCTGCTTTCTCGCCGGAATCCATCTCAGGACTTCTCTCTCCAAATCTCTCGTCCAGAAGACGATCGGCAGAGGCAGCAAGTCTCCACTAGACAGATTACAAGAGATTCATAAGCCCAGGAGCCCAAGCATCCAGCTAAATACTCGCCGTGAGAGACTGTCGATCTCTCACCGCCGCGACGGTTCATCTCCTTTGTTACAAGAACTCACAGAGCATCAAATCTGGTTCTTCTGGCAATCTACACGCTCACTAGCTAAGATAACAAGAATCTTTACACTCGTTGTAATTGTATTCTTACATTAGTACTTGTATCCCCGAATATTAGTATTAAAAATATCTCGCGAGAGCATTCAAGCCCGGGACTAACAACCCCGGCAAATCTTGTGTTATTTATCTTTCTCACGGAAGTGCTCTTGCATTTGTTTGCTATCCATCCATTCCAGCAATATCTATCTCCGGATAATATTTTGGGTAGCAACAATTGGCGCTAGAGGAAGGACATCTAACCCTCAAATTTATATTCCTACCGTCCCGAAGAACACTCACTGTTCTCGGGGCAGATACTTGAAGTGACACTCACTGCACTTCAAAGAAAACCTTCAGAATCATGACATCCACCGGTAAATCGAAGAAAGCTGCTCTCCGAACCGCCGGACACCATATCCCGGCTCAATCCGAACCCCAGCCGACGACCGGGGGAAGCCGCGGCAACGCGAGACTCTCGATCCCGCACTCGAGAGATGGCCCCAACCTCTCACTCGATCAGTTCCAAACCGAGGAACAGATCGAGGAGGCTATGGCCATCCTAGAGGAGCGACGGAGAGCACGCGCGTCGCCCGCAATCACTCCCTCGATCATCCGCCGCATGGGAAAGCGGAAATTCAACGGGCTACCGACCGAGCGATCGTCAGAAAGCCCCAATTCGCGAGGAAAGGCTCTCGCACGACCGAGCTTTCCCGTTGCTCCGCGTGCGTTGGACTTGAGGCGAGTATCTCGTCTATATTCTTTATACTTTGAGAATGTGATGTGTCGTGAATTTAACGTGGACTCGTTAGTGACGGTATATTTAACCGTAACTTACTTTCAATGAAGATGTGATTTTATGAAGGTAATTACGAACGTAAACTTTAGTTTCAAGAATAATGATAACTACCTCTTCATGTTATTTTGTGCTTAAAATAAATACTAGAAATGAGTAGTTAACCGAAGAATTGTGGAATCGCGTAATACTTATATTATTTGCTCGTTGGCCTTTTTTCCTGAATGATGGTGTGCTGTGGATGTTGTGCCCTTGTTGAAGTTATGATGCGTTAACCTATGTGTTACGTGGTTGCGGTTGTGGTGAATATTATACCTTTGTTATTGTGTATAGTAGAGAGTTGAGATGTTATCCGGGTAGGGGTCCCGCGAGGCCTCCGGAGGTGCGTGCTTGCAAGTACGGCCAGACGTACGTTGTGACCATAAGGTTATCAATTCGGGTAGGTCTGGGGAGGGCTCCGAGAATCGGCACTTGCGAGTGCGATGTCATGATAACTTATGGGCGTACTTGAATGATGTTATCCGGGTAGGGTCCGTCGAGGCCTCCGGAGGCGCGTGCTTGCGAGTATGGCCAGATGTTACGATTTGACCATAAGGTTATCTAATCGGGTAGGTCTGGAGAGGGCTCCGAGAATCGTCACTTGCGAGTGCGATGTCAAGATAACTTATGGGTGTGTTCGAGTTTATTCTTGATGAGCTAATCCGGGTGGGACCCTTCGGGGCCACGGAGACGCTTGATTTGTTGATTTGATATCTCTGAATTGTTTATGTTTGAATCTTGAATCCCGATTATATTGGTGAATATGGTTTTGGTCTTGAGGTTTGATTTGAGAATAAAATCATTTGTATGATTTTGAAAGAAAACCTTTTGAAAAGGAAAAACATTCATATTTCAGGATTTTACACTGAGACCCCCGAAGTCTCTAAATAATCTCTTACAGTGATTTCTGGAGTAATCCCCATGGTTTGTTTTAAATGAATAAATTTTCAAAAGACTTTAGATTCGGGGATTGTGTTACTACCTTGTCGAAATGTTATTTTCATAACGGTTGTATTCTTGATGTATAATCGTATAGCTTGGTTACTTGCTAGCGATTCCATCGCTAACCCCTCGTTGGGGATTTTGTTATTTATTCCGTGTTCTCGATCGAGAGTGAGCAACCACAGGATTGGCTCGGAGGATGATGCAATGCAGCGATACTAGTCATAGTTGTAGTCTGTCGTCTGTCAGTGATATGTCGGTTTGAGTTCTTGTCATCCTTGATGGGATGGACATTTTATGTACTATGTGATCGAATTGTATTTTAGTTTCATCAGATGTACGGTTATGCTGTGTTTTGAGAGACCTAATCGGTCTACGGTATTATGTTTTGGTCAAGTTGACCGCATGTGGGTTTTGATCTGTAGTCTCCCGCCTGGTAGCTCCTTGTGGAAAGGGGTCTACGGCGTGTAATATACCTGAGTGGATTGGGGGTGTTACAAGAAGTTTTTGGGAGAACTTCAAGTGATACCATGTGCTGAGCTGCCTGTTCCGCTGTATTGCGACAACGACGGAGCTGTAGCGCAGGCCAAGGAGCCGAGGTTTCACAACAGCACCAAACATATTGAGAGGAAGTATCATCTCGTAAGAGAATTTGATCGCAAGGGATACATTGTGCTGCACAGAGTTGACTCGGCCGAGAACGTCGCCGATCCACTGACCAAGCCACTTTCTCAGACTAGCTTGGAGCGTCATCTGGAGAACATGGGTATTAGATACCATAGTGTGTGGCATTGAGTGCAAGTGGGAGATTGTTAGGAGTATGCCCTCGAATGCCACTCAGAGGATATTGAGTGAGGGCATTGCACTTGTAATTATGTAAATCATTTATAAAAGGCAAATGAATGTTTCTTTATTTACTGGTAGTTACTGACATTTCTAACTCGTAAATAAACATATAGAAACTAGTCCGTTTATTTGAGAGCAAAACGTTCCACTCCTTATTGGATAAGGGAGTCGGCACTGGAAAGGTTATAGCTCAAATACTTAATCGTTCGCAAGTCGATGAAACTTGACTGGGCGTTAAGTTTATGTGAAGACTTGTATGACGTGTTCTTTGACATGGAGAGTGCCTGTCGAACGCTAATGGTTAGTGGGAGCACACGTTATAGGTATGCTAATTGGATTAGTATACTCGAACCGATTCACCCTCGATTCGTCACACGAATTTCACTCCGGGACAGTCAATGACGGAATCGAAAGGTTGTGATAGGTATTCGTGAACCTTCGACTTGAGGATTTAGTAGGGATGTGCTTGTGACGTCAAGATTTTCATTAGAGTAGTTCGACCGTAAACCTAAGGCGGGGGTCAACCTCGACGTGCATCTTGACGGGCAAGTAGCAGGTCCTACTGAATACCAAGATGGAATTCTTTCTCCCGTTAGTGAGCGGGTTATATGTCCTATGCGGTTATTGGCAGATGAGATCATAAATCTTTGGCCAAAGCATTGGAGCTAGTTGTATTAGATACACGACAGCTTGATGATCTCGATTTGCATTAACGCATGCATAGTGTCAAGTACAGATGGGGTTTGACTGACCGTGACCCCATAACTTGATCGGGACATTTGGAAGAAGGGTTTATACGTATATTGGTATTCACGACAGAATGGTTCTTGAATGATCCCAATCATTCGTTCTCGCCTGGGCATACAGTAGGCCGCCAGGCTGGCTAGGTGGTGCTACTACTCTTTGGTTCCTCCCATTGCTGACTGAGACGGACCTACCGAGTCGCGCATTAGGATTGACGACGGAATGAATTGAGCTTGTTTTCTCATTATAAATATTAGATATTGGATATCTAATTTATTGGACATTGGATGTCTTATTGATTTTGGGACATTGGATGTCTAAATTGATTTATTGGATAAATTAATTTACGGCCTAATGAATTAAATATATTACTGGGTGATTAATTTAATTCATAAATATAATTATTTCTTGGAGAAATTAATTATGTCATTATGTATTCGATGATTAATTAATTAGATTAATTAATCGATATAAATACATCGGAACGGAATCGGAGTTTATCTGTTTCGACTCACGGGAGTCCGAAACAGACCGAACTTGTCCAATTCCTTCTAGAGGCTGCCCCACCTCATACTTTTCCCTCATGGTCTTGGTCTCATCCTTGGTAGGTTGATGACTAAAGACATTTTGAGATATCATATCTCATTTTATATAGAAAGGTGATTTGAGGTGGTTGAAATGAGATAATATTGAAGACTTTAAAAACTCTCACTTCCCACTTGAGATTCCAGCCGTGAGGTTATAGAAGGGAGAGAGAATATAGTTTTCATTTTAGTCTTCAACTTCATCTTCATCTTGTTCAACTTTCTTAGAGAAAGATTGAAAAAAAAATAGAGAGAACAAGATTATACACTTAGAGTGTAATTATAATAAAAGCTTCATCACTTGATTCTAGCCGTAACCTTAGAGGTTAATCAAGTATTGTTATTCCGGTCGTTTTTCCGGCGCGTGGCAAGTAGAGACGCGGTGCTTTTGGCGTTGGATCGTTCAAGGGCTTGGAGCGGATTGAACTCGTAGAGATCAAACAAAAGCTTGGGGAATAGCTCAAGAGAAGGTTACCATTTAATCAACGGACTTCGAGGGTTAGTTTCTTACGACTCTTGCTTTTCGTTTATATATTCGTATATACGTAGCTCGATCGATCCTCGTAGGGATTCGGATCGAATTAATTTTCGTTTTACCGCTTCCGCTGGGCCTTCGTTTTAGGCACCGAATCCCAACAAATTCAATTATACGCGCGTTTGTTGGTTTGTCGATCATTCAAAATGAAAAACAGAAAACAGTAACCTAGTTACTACCAATATATAGCTCATGGACCTAATTCCTAAGTACTGGGCCAAGCGAATGACCCAATAAAAAAAACAGTCTTCGATTCTTCGTCTTCTCGGTCGGTTGTCTTCGGTCTTCGTCATACCCAAAATAATAATTACATCATTGAAAAATTGCATCCTATACAAGTTTTTCTAGTAAATATAAATAGGCTCAAAACGGCCTTTACAACCCAATCGAATCGAACAAATCAAAAACTAAGTCCACGAGCTATATCACCATCACATAAGGATTCCATACAACATGTAATGGCAACGAAATTAAACAATTAATTTTTAATATAAATTAATCTAATTAATCTATAAATTAATCTATTCAATTTCTACTATATTAATCCAATTAATATAAAGTGGCATTAAAATTAAATAATCAATTAATATATTAATCAAATCAATATAAAAGTAATCTATTCAATTTTAATGGTATTAATCCAATTAATACTAATAATCGTCATTTTAATTCGTTCGAAGTAATCCAGCCAAAATAATATTCTCGTTTAATTTATTTCCCTTAACACAAAAAAATATTCCAAATATTAATTTAGTCAAATTAAAATCCAATTTAAATTTTGAAAAATAATTACAACGAAATATAAACTTAAAACGGAGTCCCGGACAATCCGGTTTTAGGCCCAGCCCGTGGCCCGATTCAAAATCGGGCCAAAAACCAGAGGGCTGCCTGGCCGAGCCATGCTTGGCACTGCCGAGTCCTCGATCGGCAGCATCACGCCTCTCGGCACTGCGGCCGAGACATGGCCGAGCATGCTCGGCAACTGGGCAGTACCAGCAAGGTCGCCAGCACCACCGCCAGCCCCATTTCTTCGCTTTTATTGCTTTCCAAAAGCGTGATGCTACAACGAACAATTTAAAATCTATGATTATTCCAAACATGATTATAAATCATAATCATCATCCAAAAGCATTCAAAATGCACAAATAATCGTATATACAGAAACATTGACCTCGCTCCGATACCACTGTTGGGATTCCGAAAATAAAACGAAATACGCAGCGGAAATAAATACTAATCCCAAACAAGATCGATCAAGTAACGTATATACGAAAAAAAATAAATACAAAGATAAAGATTCATACCCTTGAAGCCTTTGAAATAAATCTTCGTAAAATGTAGACGATGATCACGATCCCGTCCCGAACACGAAAACCCTTCGTTCCAAGCACCGAAACTTCGAAGCCTCTACTTTACATGCATCGGAAGTTGCCTGGAAAATTCGACGTAACTTCGTTCTCCAAGAACACGGCTAGGAAGTTACCGTAGGAATTTTCTCTCTATTTTTTCTTGAATTTCTTTCACCTCTAAGATGAAAATTGAAAAAAAAATTCTCTCCCTTCCTCACAAAGAAAACTCTCGGCAGGAAACCTTAGAGCAGCAGGTCAGTTTTTATTTTTGTGTGTGTGTGTGTGTGTTGTCACAAGTCCACTTTTGAGTTGATGTGTTGATGATTATATATATACAAAAACAACTCACATGTAGATATAATAAAATCATCAAGAATCTTAACACATGAAGACTTAATCAAGACAACCATAACACACATGCAAGTAATGATACCATGTGAGGTAGGGAAGGGGCGGCCCATTTAGGAAGTTTCCTAGAAACGATCCGAGTCACTCGGCTCGTGTATCGGACGTTCGTCAAACGACTCCGTTTAATCACCAATGTATTTATATTAATTGATTAATCTAATTAATTAATAATATTTGTTGTGTCAAGAATTAACACCTTCCGACCGGCGATCGCCTAGGAGGTCGGGCGACCGAGTCACTGCCGAGCGGCCAAGGCAGATCTGCCGATCAGCGACCAGGCGGCCAAGCCTTAACCCAGCGGACAAGCTATATCGGCCAACCTAAGGTCCCAGGACAAGTCCTGGTGCCGAGCGATCGACCTCAGATACGATCGCCTCTCGGTACTCGGCGACCGACTCCTGGCGATCGACTAGCGGACGATCCTCTCTCGGCATCTGCCGATCGACCCTTGGTGACCGACCTCTCTCGGCATCTTCCGACCGACACTTGGTGACCGACCAATGCCGACCCTCAGCAACTGGCCGATGGCGACCTCTGATGACCAGCTAGAGACGATCGCCTCATGTCGATCAGGGCCAATGGCCATCCAATCGGCAAAGGTCGAGCCTCAAGACTGGCACCACGTGCAAGGGCCAAGACAAGATCCGCGAATCACGGGCCATTGACCACAGCCTGGCAGAATCTCTCCACCGGTAGACAAGCCGCCGTAGCCGTCAAGTAGGGCCGCATGTGACTTTGATTCCGCCGAAAGCCGCGGTAGGGCCACATGTTGGCCCGACTCCGACACGCTCGCCCCTTATCGACCGCCACTGGCGCCACCACCGCATTGGACTTTATTCGGATCGCCACCACTACCTTGGACTTTAGCCCGACAAATTTCCAGAGATCGGCACATTATTATTGGCCGTAGCGATCGGCACATTATAATATTGGCAGCGATCGGCACATTATTATAATGGCCGGAAGGCGATCGCCCGCCAAAGGACAGGACCCGGCTACCCCTATATATACAAGGCCCCCTGCATTTGTAAACTCTCTCTGGCAATATCGCGATTCAAGCACACAATACAGAAATAATATACAGCACTTGGCTATTCTCCAACTCTTGGCAACAGCTATCATTCGGTCTTACTTCTCCCGGCCTCTCTCCTCGAGCAGACTATCGGCGGGGACGAAGAACACCGAGCTTCGCTCAAGAGCCGGATTAACAGAGTCTTTTTACACTCATTGTATTTAGATTTCTCTCATTAATACTTGTATCCACGAATATTCGTATTAATATCATCTCGCGAGAGCATTCAAGCCCGGCCCTAACAAACCCGGCAAATCTTGTATTATTTATCTACTCTCGGAAGTGCTCCCGCAATTGTTGTTTGTTGCCCGTCATCCAGCAGTATTAATCTTCGGATAAATATATTGGGCAACAACAATTGGCGCTAGAGGAAGGGGGATCCTACCCTCGAATTTTTATACCTACCGTCCCGAAGAACACTCACTGTTCTCGGGGCAGATACTTGAAGTGACACTCACTGCACTTCAAAGAAATCCTTCAGAAATGATGTCTTCCGCCTCCGCGTCGAAGAAGGCCGCCGACTGCCCGGCTGCACCCTGCCTGGCCCGTCCCGAGCCGCAGCCGATGGTGGAAGGCAGCCGCCGCGGTTAGAGACGCTCGATCCCGTCCCGGGACGGCGGCCCGAGCCTCTCGCTCGATCAGTTCCAAACCAATGAACAGATCGAAGAGGCCATAGCCCTTCAGGAACGACGGAGTGCTCTCGACGCGCCTCCTGCTATCACTCCCTCGGTCTCCCGCAGGAAGTCCAAGCGGAAGCTCAAGGCATTACTGGCCGAGCGAGCGCCAGGAGGCTCTCGCCCGCAAGAAGAGGCGCTCACTGGGCACGCCTCGTCTCGATCGCCTGGCGGTGACCCGACACAGCGGCCGGGCAATCCGGCCCCAGCTACGAGACGACGGAATTTGAGTCCCTCACCAGGAGCTTGGCCTACCCGGCTCCCACAAGGCGATCCAGCTGCCTGGCTCCCGCTCGTCAAATTCCAGAGGTCGGAAGCAGCGGAGTCCGGAGGTCGGTACACGATCGCCTCGGCCCCCGCTCCCAAAGCCGATCCGCAAGCAGACGAGCCGCGGCGATTGCCGCTTTGCAACGTCAGCTCGACGACGTGAAAGCGCTCCTGCAATCCGGGGCAGGCGCCATGAAGACGATCGCCGAGCCGAGCGAGCCGCTCGCGATCGACATCGAGCTCGCCCCCATGCAGCATAAGATCGCTCCTCCTCAGACACCCGTGTACGAGGGGCGATCGGACCCCCAAACACACCTGCACAAGTTCAACATCTACATGACCGGGTGTGGGGCATCGGACGCGACCAGGTGCCGGATGTTCTCTCTGACGCTGGACGACATCGCCCACCGGTGGTACACCTCATTGCCACCTCGGTCCATTGGCTCCTTTAACGAGCTGGCGCACGTCTTCACGGAGTACTTCGCCACCAGGGTCGTCCGGCCAGAAGGTCGCTTTCGCATGATGCAAATCAAGCAGGGAGAAGAAGAGACCGACTCGGACTACATCGACCGGGTAGACGTGATCATCCTCAACGGCGAGCCCGTAAGCGATGAGACCGCCCTCTACGCGGTCCTAGGAGGTTTTCTGGGCTTCGCCTATGTTCAGCATCTCAAGAAGACCCTACCGACGACCTACGCAGCCTTCCGGCTAGAGCCGCAGATTTCCCGTCTGTGCAAAGGCTTCTTCTTAGCCTAGAGTTCCGCGATCGGCGCCCGAGCGACGACCTCCGCCTCCCACGGCCGGCGACGACCTCGGTCTTCCGGCCCGGTCACTACTATCCAAACAGAGCCGGAGGACTCGCTCACCACCTACACCCAACATTCTAAATAAGGGACTAACTCCCGCCGATCGCCGATATCGACCTACGAATAAAGCGATCGGCCGCCGAGTGGCGATCGCCACCTTCCGGCCCGATCGCCGATCATCACGCTACATCATCGGCAACCCGGTGGACACGATCGCCATCTACACCGGATATAACATGACGGACTAAGGCACGAGATCGCCTCCACCGCACATCATAAAGCCATGGCCCTGGCAGTCGATGGAACCGGCTGCTTCGGCCATGCAAGGTCCCTTTCGGCCGAGATCGCCCGCCCTTCGTTTAAATACGAGGCCGGCGTAGTCTGAGGGCTCTCCAACATTAATCTGTGGACACATGCCACAACCCCCGTCTCAACGTACACCGTCGAGGTCGTCCATCTCCATACCTGGCCGAGGTGGAAGCAGAGCTAACAAGCCGCGGGCGTGGAGTTGATTCATCCGACGCTGCCCCGCGCAAGGACTCCTCTAGACTGAGACCGCACGCCCTTCGTTTAAATACGAGGCGAGGCGCAGCCTAACAGAGGACCCTCATAATAAAGTGAGTCAAGAGACACTCAATGTCTCCACGCACCAAGACACGGTCATGGAGTCGGTCCATCGATCTCCGCGACTGTGCACGATTCCTCAAACAAAGCGAAACCACCAAGTTTCCATGGGGGATCGGCCAATGTTGTTTTTGCAGGTACAAAGACCGAAAGATAGGTAAGCCAATCGACCATGATAGCCCAAGTCTGAATCCTAAGTCAACTCAGGAAGATCGCCCGTCCTCATCCTTACACGATTGCCAGCAAGAACCACCTCGCCCCATGTCTTCAACATAGGAGCAAGCTGGGGGGCAATTGTTGTGTCAAGAATTAACACCTTCCGACCGGCGATCGCCTAGGAGGTCGGGCGACCGAGTCACTGCCGAGCGGCCAAGGCAGATCTGTCGATCAGCGACCAGGCGGCCAAGCCTTAACCCAGCGGACAAGCTATATCGGCTAACCTAAGGTCCCAGGACAAGTCCCGGTGCCGAGCGATCGACCTCAGATACGATCGCCTCTCGGTACTCGGCGACCGAATCCTGGCGATCGACTAGCGGACGATCCTCTCTCGGCATCTGCCGATCGACCCTTGGTGACCGACCTCTCTCGGCATCTGCCGACCGACACTTGGTGACCGACCAATGCCGACCCTCAGCAACTGGCCGATGGCGACCTCTGATGACCAGCTAGAGACGATCGCCTCATGTCGATCAGGGCCAATGGCCATCCAATCGGCAAAGGTCGAGCCTCAAGACTGGCACCACGTGCAAAGGCCAAGACAAGATCCGCGAATCACGGGCCATTGACCACAGCCTGGCAGAATCTCTCCACCAGCCGACAAGCCGCCGTAAGCTGTCAAGTAGGGCCGCATGTGACTTTGATTCCGCCGAAAGCTGTCAGTAGGGCCACATGTTGACTGAATCCGACACGTTCGCCTTATTGACCGCCACCGGGCGCCACCATCGCATTGGACTTTATTCGGACTGCCAGCCACTACCTTGGACTTTAGCCCGACAGCCCAGGAGATCGGCACATTATTATTGGCCGGCAGGCGATCGGCACATTATAATATTGGCCGGCAGGCGATCGGCACATTATTATAATGGCCGGAAGGCGATCGCCCGCCAAAGGACAGGACCCGGCTACCCCTATATATACAAGGCCCCCTGCATTTGTAAACTCTCTCTGGCAATATCGCGATTCAAGCACACAATACAGAAACAATATACAGCACTTGGCTATTCTCCAACTCTTGGAAACAGCTATCATTCGGTCTTACTTCTCCCGGCCTCTCTCCTCGAGCAGACTATCGGCGGGGACGAAGAACACCGAGCTTCGCTCAAGAGCCGGATTAACAGAGTCTTTTTACACTCATTGTATTGAGATTTCTCTCATTAATACTTGTATCCACGAATATTCGTATTAATATCATCTCGCGAGAGCATTCAAGCCCGGGCCTAACAAACCCGGCAAATCTTGTATTATTTATCTACTCTCGGAAGTGCTCCCGCAATTGTTGTTTGTTGCCCGTCATCCAGCAGTATTAATCTTCGGATAAATATTTTGGGCAACAACAACACCCCCAATCCACTTGGGAATATTACAGTGCTGCAGACCCTCTGAGTGAGAATCTACCAGGCTAGATACCAAAACAAGACATCAAAACAAATGCCAACATGGATAAATACGAATCAGTAGCCGATTTGGCCTTTCATCAATAACATACAACTTAAACTTCATATACCTCTCTATCTCGACTCGTACCCATGCAAGGGTCAAAATACAACAACACTCCCATATGACGGGAAAACACTACAGCGTAAAAGAATAATACAATTCGACCAACAAATCCCAATACTAGCCCTCATGTGATTAGTATCATTTATCTTCCATCATCCTTCATACCGGTCCCGTGTTTTGCTCCTCAAAAACCTGCACGTACGTGAATGCAATACAGACATCCGCCCCCGATTACTCGGGAGTTGGCAAAATTCCACTATTTTGCTAGTGCAAGTATAAAGTGAAAATACGAGCCATACACATCAATTTCCAAGAATATAATAATCTGAACCAAACAATGGTAAATAACTGACGGTCACATGTAATCGATGGTGAATAAATGTAATCGTACAGTTCAAGATCAGTATTCCGAAAAAACTAAATCTCATAACATTTCATTTCAATATATACGTGATTAACCATGGAACCGCACCAAAGGCAACGGAACCCTCCGAGGCCCCGTCGGACCCTCCCAGAGTGGTTAACCCAAAAATATTCGTGGAACCACACCAAAGGCAACGGAATCCTCCGAGGACTCGTCAGTCCGTCCCAGAGTGAATATATATATATATATAATTAATTGGTTTCAAGACTAGTATTCCGGAGTAACAGAGTCTCATTGTATGTCACATTTCAGTTATATACGTGATTAACCATGGAACCGCACCAGAGGCAACAGAACCCTCTGAGGCCCCGTCGGATCCTCCCAGAGTGGTTAACTAAAATATATTCGTGGAACCACATCAAAGGCAATGGAACCCTCTGGGGACTCCTCAGTCCGTCCCAGAGTGAATATATGGATATGATCACAACACCGAATAGTACCACCTCATCACAAGGGAGTCAACAAGCAATACAACACAACATTACACACCAACCAAATAAATACGCATTCCAACATACCACCCTTAAAAGGAAAGAGAGCTTTAATAGCCGCATAACAAAAAAAATATACTTCGATTCACAACCACAATGCAACATATTCGTAAGGTTTATCTATTCACAAAGTACTCAAGCATTTTGAAACAAAGTCGTTAACGAGATTATACCAATCCTTTGAAAGTTCATTAAGAGTACTCAAATAGCACACATAATTGATTCCCAATTATTGTATTTATGAAACACGAAATGCATGGGCAAGATATTTGCCTCGAAATTGGCACGCAAATACTCCGACGAACACGGCTCGGTCGAAGTGCCTCAGAACCTACAACTTCCGCAAGAACAATGAAAACACAATCACAACAAGGAGCAAGACTAATAGCAATGGAAATTGCCCCCAACAACCGAAGGAAACTCATTGAGACATTTAATCGAACATTAAATATTCAAGACTCCTCTAGAACACAACAATCATGATTCGGAATGTATGAAACCCAAATATGGATACACAATCCATAAGATATGTTCAACGCCATCATTTAATAACAATTGAATCCTCAAAATAGGATTGAATACGAAATCATGAACAAATATGCAAAAAGTCAACTCTAGAGAAATCAAGAAAAATACCTCGATCCAACGAAGAACAATGGATTAGATGATGTTATAATCACCTAGGATGCTCCAAAACACCTTTGGACGGAATAAAATCGGCCAGGATCACGAACCCTAGTCGCCCTCGACTCACACCCGCGGAGATAAGAGGAAAAGAAGTGGAAATGGTGAAAAAAGACAATTGTTGTCCAGTTTAAATAGGATTTGAATCGTAACCAAACACATATCCAAACGTGACACACGATCCCAAAGACATGAACAGCAACAATCCGCTAAACCGCAGAAAGAAAATTCAATGCAACCGGAATGAAAATCTTAGGTATTACACTCTACCCCGCTAGAAATAAGTTCATCCCGAAACTTAAAACATGAAACAATCAGCGCAAGGTAACCATAGACAACTCACGTTATCTGCTGATGACGAACAGAATTGCTACAGTCCGATTCGCTACTCCATTGTGTTAACAAAATGCAGCGAACAAAATCACTACGGTTGATTAATCTGAATAGCGCAACAACCAAAACATGGGTCTAACGCTGAACAAGTATGAAATTCCGATAACCCAAAGGTTAGGGAGATCAACTATGAAGACAATTTCCCGAAACTTAAGGAGATTACGAAGTGGCCCAAATGCTTAATAATCACGATACGAGATCGAACAATAATAATCGGGCAACAATGATCGAAGTTCACACCTCAACTCAAGACACTAAATGAACTTGTAAGAATTACAAGACGTTCATTTCGCATAGGGCTCACGAGAGTCGAACCAAACATGGAATGGTCATAATGATAAACGGATTAACCGAAAACAACGTCACAACTCGGGAATAACACGATTGAACATGTTAAAATGAACTTGTGGGAACAACCAACCATTTCAGACTAGATCAACGGAGTTCGATATTCATGCAACAAAATTGTAGCATCTCCGGATTACTCTTAAACGACTATCAAATTTACCCCAAAATAGGAGTGTAGAAAGAAATATAGCTTCTGCTGCGCAACTCCGACGAACATTCATTCGTGATACAAGAAAATGGCTCAACTGAGCAAAACATTAATTATTGAATCTATACACCGAGATCGACCCCGACCAACGACTCTCAGAATCTTCATTTACTACTGTTTGGCTCTCTTGGAGTGGAAATAGGAATTCGCTCTCAGACACTTTATTAGAAACTTCGCGATTTAATAACATCTCACGTATCCACACAAGGCTCAATATAAAACTGTAAAGTGGTACTCCCAACTTCAGAAAGCTTATGATCGTAAGTTATCGTAGGATGTTGCTTAATTACGAAGATCATCTATCATTTCTGAATGATCCAAAATAGTGTTGGTAACCCCGATATAAAATCCGTAGAGCACGCATACTATATATGAGCCTGTGCGCGCTCGCTCCCAATGAAAACGACACTATATGGGTTACGAAACAATTAAAACTCAAAGACGTTAAACTCAATAATCACATTCTCATCTTCAAACAAGGGCAGAAATATTTTGCACATAAACAATATGATTGGGCATTCGCATCATCACATGAATTATGAACTCGAGCATTATCGCCATGAATAATAATATTGACACTACGTGCACTCCATGTACACAAAATTTTTGAAGAAGAAGGCGAATCATTTTTCGCCTAAAACTCATCAACACTGTTCTTTTCTAGAAGTGGAAGTTTTATATTCACATCTCGACTTTGAAAATCAAATTTGAGAATGTAAAGTTTTCGTAGACGTCATCTACAACTGGAAATGTTACCTGGAATCCAAATATAAAAACTGAGGTCTTTCCTCTTCTACCAAAATGTTTGATTGAATGTTTATTTTTCACCGAAGTTCGTGACTATTTGTCAACATGATGCCAAACCATAGGTTTCAAAATATTAAAAACTCCAACATCACAAAGAGAAATCTCACGGTCATGTCCCCACCCACTCGTGGTCATTCACATCAAGACATCCTTATCGTATTTCAAATCTCATATTCTCAATGACCGAATGATACCTACACCGTAGATAACTTGTATCCTTGTCCTTGTATACTCAGTTCCCAGTTATACCAGTAACGAATGTAAATCATATACACTATGATATAACTCCGAGGCCGGAAAACATCATACAAATCATAAGGCACAACGAAGCAAAGCATCTCAAAACAATATACTAAAATGCCAAACTAGCACAACACATACATATAAGGCAACAAATAGCAACATGATAAGATTATCTACTCCAAATAATTATGCGAATATAAAAATTACTACTACAATAAATGGCACCAAAGGCAACGGTACCCTCCAAGGCCCCGTCGGACCCTCCCGCAGTGGTTAACCTAAAAATATTCGTGGAACCGCACCAAAGGCAATGGAACCTTCTGAGGACTCGTCAGTCCGTCCCAGAGTGAATATATATATATAATTAGTCGGATTCAAGACTAGTATTTAGGAGTAAAAAAGTCTCATTGTACATCACATTTCAGTTATATACGTGATTAACCATGGAACCGCACCAGAGGCAACAGAACCCTCCGAGGCCCTGTCGGACCCTCCCAGAGTGGTGAACCAAAATATATTTGTGGAACCGCAAAAAAGGCAACGAAACCCTCTGAGGACTTGTCAGTCCATCCCAGAGTGAATATATGGATATGATCACAACCACGAGGAGATATAATTCCCAAACAACACCGAATAGTGCCACCTCCTCACAAGGGAGTCAACAAGCAATACAGCACAACATTACACACCAACCAAATAAATACGCATTCCAACATACCACCCTTAACGAGGATAGGGAGCTTTAATAGTCGCATAATAGAAGAAAATAAACTTCGATTCAGAACCACAATGCAACATATTCGTAAGGTTTATCTATTCACAAAGTACTCAAGCATTCTGAAAGAAAGCCGTTAACGAGATTATACCAATCCTTTGAAAGTTCATTATGAGTACTCAAATAGCACACATAATTGATTCCCAATTATTGTATTTATGAAACACGAAATGTATGGGTAAGATATTTGCCTCGAAACCGGCAGACAAATACTCCGACGACACGACTCGATCGAAGTGCCTCGGAACCTACAACTTCCACAAAAGCAACGAAAACACAATCACAACAAGGAGCAAGACTAATAGCAACATAAATCGCCCCCACCAACCGAAGGAAACTCATTGAGACATTTAATCGAACATTAAATATTCAAGACTCCTCTAGAACACAACAATCACAATTCGGAATATATGAAACCGAAATATGGATATACAATCCATAGGATATGTTCGATGACATCATGTAATAACAATCGATTCCTCAAAATAGGATTGAATACGAAATCAAGAACAAATCTCCAAAAAGTCAACTCTAGGAAAATCAAGAAAAATACCTCGATCCGATGAAGAACAATGGATTAGATGATGTTATAATCACCTATGATGCTCCAAAAGACCTTTGGATAGAACAAAATCGGCCAAATCACGAACCCTAGTCGCCCTCTACTCACACCCGAACCCTAGTCGCCCTCTACTCACGCCCACGGAGAGAAGAGGCAAAGAAGTGGAAATGGTGAAAAAAGACGACTGTTGTCCAGTTTATATACTGGACAGCTTAGGGTGCGCTAATCACCAAGTATTAGGGTGCGCTATCGAAGCAACTCTCCGCCCAAAAGCACAGTTAGTGTGCACTAACTGCAAGGGTTAGCGTGCGCTATCGGGATATGCAGTCCTAGTCCAATAGCTTCTGGACTGCCCCGAACTACCAGTTAGCATGCACTACACACCCTGTAGCGTGCGCTAACTGCTGAACCTTAGCACGCGCTATAGAGCCGTATAACATGCGCTACCGAACTTCCAGTCGAATGCAGCAGCTTTTGCATCTCGTGTTAGCGTGCGCTATATATAAGCGCGCGCTACAACTCCCAGTACCGTGCGCTACCCTATATCGAACCAAAACTCATCGCAACAACGATACTTCCCCTCTGGGATGACAAACACACAACGATCTGAATCGTAACCAAACACGTGTCCAAACATGACACACGATCCCAAAGACATGAACGGAAACAATCCACTAAACCGCAGAAAGAAAATTCAATGCAACCGGAATGAAAATCTCGGGTATTACAAAATGCCTCGAATCTAAACAATAAACCCGATTTTTTACAGAGTTCTGACACGAATGCATGTAATGTGGTCTTATCTCCTATTAACAAGACTTAATCAAGAAGTAAAGGCTTAATCGAAGCTATTATAGCGAATCCTTGCTACAATAAGACTTAATCAAGAAAGAAAAGATTAATCGGAGCTGTTATAGCCAATTTTGAGTACAAAAGGCTCGAATCTAATCAATAAACCCGAGTTTCATAGAGTTCTGACTCTAATGCATGTAACGTGGTCTTCCCTCATATTAACAAAACTTAATCAAGAAGTAAAGGCTTAATCGAAGCTATTATATCCGATCCGTGCTACAACAAGATTTAATCAAGAAGTAAAAGATTAATCGGAGGTGTTATAGCCAATTTTGAGTACAGAAGGCTCGAATCTAATCAATTAACCCAAGTTTTCATATACTTCCGACTCGAATGCATGTCACATGGTCTTATCTCATATCAACAAGATATAATCAAGAAGTAAATGCTTAATCCGAGCTATTATGGCGAATCCTTGCTACAAAAAGACTTAATCAAGAAAGAAAAAGATTAATCAGAGCTCTTATAGCCAATTCTGAGTATAAAAGGCTCGAATCAAATCAATAAACCTGAGTTTTCATAGATTTCCGACTCGAATGTATGTAACGTGGTCTTATCTCCTGTTAACAAGACTTAATCAAGAAGTAAAGGCTTAATCGGAGCAATTATACCCAATACTTGCTACAACAAGACTTAATCAAGAAGTAAAAGATTTATTGGAGCTGTTATAGCCAATTCTGAGTACAAAAGGCTCGAATCTAATCAATAAACCCGAGTTTTCATAGAGTTCCGACACGAATGCATGTAACATGGTCTAATCTCCTATTAACAAGACTTAATCAAGAAGTAAAGGCTTAATTGGAGCTATTATAATGAATCCTTGCAACAAGACTTTCGGTAGACTTCTTTCATTTACGAATTTTATTGCGAGCAAGATCCCTTCATCGGAAGGAGGTCGCTGATAGAGATGTCACTGATGATCCGGCTCACTACCCCACCATACATAGGAGGTGGTGGCTGGGGTCCCTGCTGCTGGTCAGTAGTAGAAGCCCTTTGCATAGTTTCCATCATTTGGCCCATCTGGGTCATCTGGGCCATCATGTCCTGTATAATCACATAAGGGTCGACATACGCTCCCTCGTGCCGTTCGGTGTGGTGTGACTTGTTCCCGGTAGGCAATTCACTGCCTGCTGAGCTTTGTCCCACACTTGAACTCGTATTAGATCGTGGTCTCGGGATTCGGCCCCTTCCGTGGCCTTGGCCCCCTCTACCACGACCTCTCACATTTCTTTCCATACTGGAAGAATCAAACAATAATAATAAGTACAGTTCATACACGCCCTCGCGGCTAAATCACAAATTTACACTAAGTTAATAGCAACAACACAATTACATGTTCACAATTAAATTCATCACGAATTACAGTACCACGATTGTTACACAGAATATCACATTGACACTGTGTCGAAATAATCACAGAATTTTTAATCCAAATATTTGCCTCGGAATATCAAGATCAACAAAAGGATCAATTCCGCCAAAATTCATCCTGCCAGTAATTAAATAATGGCACATAAACAACATACCGTATTTGGCTCGTAGGGTCAGCACATGCATAGGTCACACGTAACACGAAGGTTTCTTGATACTAGTTTGATCAACAACGACTCATAAACATATTTTCTCTCCGATACCATCTTCTATAATACCCCAAATAAATGGCGATTATAACAGTGCTGTGGACCCCACACTGGGACCCACCAGGCGATACCCAAAATATAAACTCAATCCAGTCAAATTATAATTGCAGTACCGAACCACAAAATAATATTCATTTCCTCTATGAGAGGTTCATACATCGTACGGTTAAAATGCCACAACACACAGGATCTGAAATATAAGTATAAACCATATGGGGATGGAATATACTCAAAGTAATAATACAAATAACATGAGTTATATAAAAGCGGAATAACACCAATACATGATTTAAAATATAACTGGATAAAAACAGACTTGGGGCCCCTGAACTAGTATCCTTCAAACCCTTCGCTGTAATCGTGCTCTTCCCGTGCCTTTGCCTTGCTTCGACCTAAAATATAACACAAGTATTTCGCCCAAAACCACAGGGCCAGGTATACATGATAATAATTTTCAAGATGTTATACAATTCATATACACTGGATCTCCACAAAACAACTCGACTAATGAACATACCCCTCGGGCGTATGAACAACCAGTCGCCGACTGCCGAATCATACCCAATCATACATGGAGTATAACGACTAATCATTATGGATCAAGACGGACATCACAGTACGCCCGATCCGAAAATGTGTCCGTACACATGTCCACCCTGTATACGGAATCCAGGATATACGTAGGACATGTACCTAATTAGCCTCACGAACTAACTTCTCGTGTGCACGGTCCAAATGCAGAAACATCAACGCACGACCATATGTTCCTGGCTAAAAATCCTACACAATAACCAATCGGCACGTAGATATGATTCCAGATATGTCACGATGCAACATGACAATGAGACTCAAAGAATTTACACATCCAACAAGGATCAAGACTCGCCTAAGTGATAAACAATATCAACGAGACCAACAAAATCAAAGATAGCGAACTTTGGAATACAATCCAACAACAAATGATAGACACAATTGTTGTGCGGCGATTTATACGCTTCGACGGCGATCGGCATAAGGGCCGAGCGACCAAGTTCACGACCGAATGAGCTACGACGAACTTGTCAGAACAAAGGTAACAATCCACCTTTGAGCATCTAGCGATCGACCCTCAAGGCGATCGCCTTTTGGCGCCTAGCGATCGAATCTGGTACCAGACCTATAACTGTGCCACGAACAAGACCTTCATCCGTCAAAGTCTACGAAAACTGGATCTCAAAGCAAGCCCCCATGTACAGATCCGCAAAAGGCGCCGCGGAACATGGATCATTGACTCCATCCCACATGCAGCTGTCAGTGATAAGGACGGCCTCACCTACCGACAGACCCGCTGAAAGGTCCTAAGTGGGGGCCTCCCCTGGCAGTGACTCAGACGCGTGTTGCTCTCTCATTGGTTCGCACTTCTGATGGCCAGCAACTTCTGCGGACTTTAAGGAGACCAACCCATGTGCTAAAGATGATCGCCAGCTTATTATAATACAGCAGAAGTGATCGCCCAACGACTCCCAGTCCTATAAATAGAGAACCTCCAGCAACTGGAAAAAGGTTCGGAACTACATTGGCAAATACATACAAACGTACACACTTTCAGGCTCTCGGCTTCCTCTCTTGAATCTATCTCAGGATTTCTCTCTCAGCACCTCTCATCCCGAAGAGGGTCGGTAGAGGAAAGAACTCCCTGCAACACATATTCGAAGAGACTTGCAAGCCCAGGAGCTCAGAGTTCCAGCTAATACACATTGTGAGAGACCGTCGATTTCTCACAGTCGTCACAGCACCCCAATAGTTGTTACAAGAACTCGCAGAGCATCATATCTGGTTCTTCCGGCAATCTACACGCTCAATAGCTAAGATAACTAGGATCTTTACACTCATTGTAATTGTACTCTAACATTAATATTTGTAATCCAAAGTATTTGTATTAATAATATCTCGCGAGAGCATTCAAGCCCGGGACTAACAATCCCGGTAAATCTTGTGTTATTTACTTTCCCCACGGACGTGCTCTCGCACTTTGTTTGCTACTCGACCATTCCAGCAATATCTATCTCCAGATAATATTTTGGGTAGCAACAATTGGCGCTAGAAGAAGGGGATCTTAACCTTCATTTTTATTCCTACCGTCCCGAAGAACACTCACTGTTCTCGGGGCATATACTTGAAGTAACACTCACTGCTCTTCAAAGAAAACCTTCAGAATCATGACGTCC
Source organism: Orobanche coerulescens (assembly GCA_033398695.1). Classification (NCBI taxonomy): domain Eukaryota; kingdom Viridiplantae; phylum Streptophyta; class Magnoliopsida; order Lamiales; family Orobanchaceae; genus Orobanche; species Orobanche coerulescens. The sequence goes on from CM065801.1 coordinate 188,270,343, forward strand.
GCCACTACATCGAAGAGAGCCGCTCTCCGAACCGCCGGACTTCATCTACCGGCTCGATCCGAGCCCCAGCCGACGGCAGAGGGTAGCCGCGGCGACGCGAGACTCTCGATCCCGCACCTGAGGGACGGCCCCAGCCTCTCGCTCGACCAGTTCCAACCGCGGAACAAATCGAGGAGGCTATGGCCATCCTAAAGGAGCGACGGAGAGCATTTGAGACGCCCGCTATAACTCCCTCGGCCTTCCGCCGCATGGGCAAACGGAAGTTCAAGGGGTTATTGGTCGAGCGATCGTCCGAAAGCCCCGATTCGCGAGAAAAGGCTCTCGCTAGGCAAGACGGTTCTGTCTTCAGCCATTTAGGAAGCGATCCCTCATGGCGATCGGGGCATTCTGTCCCCAACCTCGAGACGATGGAATCTGAGTCCGTCACCAGGAGTTCGGCCTACCCATCTCCGAACCAATTATGGGTCGGCCGTCTGCCCCCCATCCGCCAAAGGATCGAGACACACGGCAAGGAAATCATCGACAGCGGAGCCAGGGGGTCAGTACTTGATTGCCTCGGCTCCTGCTCCGAGCGCCTAGCCGCGAGGAGCCAGGCCACGGCGATGGCCGCTATGCAGCGTCAGCTCGACGAGATGAAAGCGCTCTTGGATACTGGGGCAAGCGTCAGTAGAAAGATCATCGGAACGACTGAGCCACTCGCGGTCCACATCGAGCTTGCCCCCGTGCAACCAAGGATCGCTCCTCCCAAGACACCTCTATACGAAGGGAGATCTGACCCCGAGACCCACCTAAGCAAGTTCCAGATCTACATGACCGGGTGTGGGCATCTGATGCGACCAAGTGCCGAATCTTCTCATTAACATTGGGCGAGCTGGCCCATAGGTGGTACATCTCACTACCGCCACGATCGATCAACTCCTTTGAGAAACTGGCGAGTGACTTCACGTCATACTTCTCCACTAAGGTCGCCAGACCAGAAGGCCCCCACCGCATGATGAAAATCAGGCAGGGGGAAGATGAATCCGACACAGATTACATCGACCGTGTGGATGAAATATGTTGGGAATAGTGCCCTAGGACATTCAATGTGCCTAGATTTGTAATTGTCACATTTAAATAAAGTTATTTGATATCATTTATTTCTCGTTGATTATTATAATGTGTGCATGTTTTAATATTATAATAATCGAATAATAGTTATTCACGAATAATAAGATTATTCAAATGTCCCTGGTAAAATCGCGTTGAGTAGAGACTCAAGTGATTAATATACTAGTATATGTTTGATTGATAATCATCGGATGATTATGCGTATGGTACAGATCAATCTTATAGGTATTGGTTGGAGAACTAATACTGGACCGACTCGCATTGAGATCACTGCATGAAAATGTCATAAGTGAATCTCAATACAGTATGTCAATAAATCCTTGAACCTGAGATTATCATAGAGTCCAACATGATAATTGATATGCCTTGACGTAATCCAACGTCATCTGAAACATGGTGATCATAAAGGTTAGCGATCGGGATTAGTGGGAGTCATGTAGAGGGCAATGAATAATCAAGATGGGGATTTGTCCCTCTCTTAAGTGAGAGAGATATCTGCTGGGCCCCTCGATAAGTAGGACTGAAGGAAATGCATGGCCATGCTCAAATGAAGAGTCATTTGATTCAATCAGTCTACTTAAGATCGAGAAAGCATTTGAACATAAATAAGTATGACAGACTCCATGACTTAGTTCAAATATGATATCGCGTGACAAAGGGATTTGACACGTTAAAAGGTTTAATGGACTATTAACTTATATTATTTGGGTAATCATAATGTCTTGCTAGAGGCCGCTTATGATTTATTATTTAATAAGGTATTAAATAATTGCCAACATAATATAAGCCTTTTGGGTCCCACGCACGACAATTATAGACAAGTAGGAATAAATATCAACTGGGAATAATAAATATAATATTGGATATTATATTTATAAGGAGATTAAATAATAAGTAATATATATAATATTGGATATTATATATATTCTATTATTTAATAAGTTGAGGGGCAACTAAGCAAATACTAGATTATTGAATCTAGGGATTACTTAGTATAAATAAGAGATCCATGACAAGGAGTTGTCATAAGAACTCAATCAAAAAAAACGCCTCCCTCTCCAAGAAGAAGAAAAGTCGACCTCTTCCTCATACTGTAGGAGAACGAAGTCGGTCGTCTAACCCTCTTCCCTTAGTTGATCTTGATCAATAGTACAATCCTTCTAGTAAGGAACTTGTGTTGTACTATTTATCAATATTATTCGTAAGGATCTAGCAATCCGGCTTGTGGAATTGTTCGTGTGTGGATCACCAAAACAGGAAGGAGATATTCATCTGCTTCTAGTCCGGATCTAGAATTGTTCAATCGGATTAAGGTAATTTGATTAACTCTTTAATTAAACAATTAAATTACTGCATGAGATCCTAAATTGGGTTTTCACGTTTATTGTTCCGCTGCATTTTTACTCTGATTATTTTGTATTCGATGCATAGAAAACCCAACAGGGGTTTGAACCCTGGTGGTCCGGCCAGCCGCCTAGCTACTTACCAACTGAGCTGCATTTTTGTTTTGGTAAAAAATACGCGGAGTTTTTATAAAATGTATAAAATTTGTTTTAAATATTGCAAAAATAATTCCGCAAAAACTGGGATTCGATCCCGCGCCATTCGGCTTTCCTTCAGCAACACTTACCATCTCGGTTGGATCCTGTTTTTGGTAACTTTTCAGTAGTTCTTTTATAAGCCCTTTTAATATAAAAGTAAATTTGGCAATAATTGTTGCAAAATGTTGCAACTGCAACCGCCGGGTTTCGAACCTGGGCGGACCTGTTCCCAGGACATAATGACAACCATCTCGGCCAAGTCCAGATTTGTTCACTTTTGACACAGTTTTGATTTATTGTCTGATTGTCAGACAAATTGATTATTTAGTATATTACATGCTTTATTAATTATTTGATAATTATTTATGATATGTGTGTGGTGTATGGTATGACCATAAATTGACCAATGTGATTGGATAATTTAATTTCTTATGGGTTGGTTTTACGGCCTGCGTGTCGTTTAATTATAATTGGTTTTACGGCCTGCGAGTCGTCTATTTAAATTATTTATTATTTTACGGCCTGCGTGTCGTTTGCACTTCTTGTAATTTAATTTATTAGTGTAGTATTAAATTTCATTAATGTAATGAAGACAAGAAGGACGAGAAAGACGGACTCGAGGAGCAAATTGATCGCGTATGATGTTCCAATGAGTTGGGAAGATCAATGAAGACCATATTTAACCCTTTAGATGACTTTTGTGATTTTCATGTTGGCTCATGAAAATCACGTTAGGATTATGGTCATGCTATACACGGTCATATGCTTTATTGTCATGTGATGCGATGTATGTTTAAATTTATGCATGTATGTGATGCTATGTATGTTTAGATGCATGTTAGCAAACATAGACATTAACATAGGATAAAAATCCATCGTTAAAATTTTAATGCCGTTCATTTGAAAAACACCTATCAAGACTTCGATCATCATGAGTGGGTCATGCCAAAGCTGGGCACTCGGATTATCTTAGTAAGGTAGGATAGGTAATGGTGATACCTATACATTTAATGAATTTGGAAATCAAAATAGTTTTGAACCTTAAGGCATAAGATGGGATTATAACATGCTTGGGCATACGATGCCAAATCCCATGATATAATCTAAGAGTTACATATGATGTAATCGATAAAGAGTTATCCACCTAAAGTAGTTCAATTCTAGGCGTCATACCAAAGCTGAGGTTAGGATTGTGCGAAATGGGATCTTAGCCCACTAAAATTACAAATGTTGTAAATTGAGGGTACTTTGTTTTAGTGGGAGTATTTTTCGAGAAATAAAATAATGTGACTAAATATTTTGCATATTGAATTTGTAGAATGGCATCAAACAACACATCCACCATTTCACTACGACCTGTCCTTGAGAAGGACAAGCTTAAAGAAAACGGCAGCAACTATCTGGATTGGATCCGGAGCTTGAGAATAGTTCTCAAGCAAGAAAGAAAGTTGTATGTTCTTGAGGAAGAAATTCCAGATGAGCCAGCTGACAATGCAAACAAAGCAACAAAAGACAAATGGAAGAAACATTGTGATGATTCCATTGATGTCGGTTGTCTTATGTTGGCCACCATTTGTCCAGAACTTCAGAAGAATCTGGAGGAAATGGAAGCTTATGAGCTGAATGCTCACCTCAAGGAAACTTTCTCGAAGCATGCTAGGCAAGAGAGGTATGAGACCTTTCAAGTCTTGTATGCTTGCAAGATGGTTGAGGGGACATCTGTCAGCGCTCACGTGCTCAAGATGAAAGGATAAATTGATCATCTTGAAAGACTTGGTTTTCCACTTTCTAAGGAGCACTCCACGGAGATGATCCTAAACTCATTGCCCGAAAGTTTTGGTCAGATCATAATGAACTATAATATGAATGAGATGGAGAAGTCCATTGCTGAGCTGCATGGGATGCTTAAAATGGCTGAGCAGAATATTAAGAAGAAACCAAGCCATGTGTTGATGGTCAGCAAAGGGAAATCCTTTAAGAACAAAGGCAAGGGCAAGGGTAAGGCAAAAGTTGCCAAATCTAAAGACCCTACTAGGCCGGGTTTCAAGGCTAAAGCTCCCAAAGATGGAAATTGCCATCATTGCAATAAACCAGATCTTTGGAAAATAAATTGCAAGATTTACTTGGAAGAGCTAAAGCGTACCAAGAGCGGTGAGGCGCCACGGTATATTTGTTATAGAAGTTATCTTATCTACCTCTAACTCCCGGGTATTAGATCTGGATGTGGATCTCACATTTGTACAAATGTGCGGGGGTTGAAGCGAGAGAAGCGAAGAAAGGGGAAGTAGATCTAAGAGTCGGCAATGGAGCAAGAGTTGCTGCACTAGCCGTAGGAACTTATGATCTAGTTTTGCCCAATGGGCTTTTGTTAGTTTTGAACAATTGCTATTATGTTCCTGCTATGAATAGGAATATTATTTCAGTTTCTAGATTAGATTGTGAAGGTTATAGTTTTCTTATTAAGAATAAGATCATTCGTATTTTCTTTGATGACTTGCTTTATGGTACTGCAAAGTTATATACTGGCCTTTACAATATTGATCTAGATGAGTCCGACACTTTGGAAGTATATAACATTGCATCCAAGAAACCTAAGCTCAATGATTCTAATCCGACTTACTTATGGCATTGTCGACTTGGTCACATAAACGAGAAACGCATTTCTAAACTCCATAATGATGGACTTTTATACTCTTTTGACTATGAATCATATGGGACATGCGAATCTTGTTTATTGGGCAAGATGACGAAGAATCCTTTCACCGGTCATGGAGAAAGGGCTAGTGATCTATTAGGCCTAATACATACTAATGTATGCGGACCTCTTAGCATTCATGCCAGAGGCGGATACCAATACTTCATTACATTCACCGATGATTTTAGCCGATATGGATATGTTTATCTTATGAAGTATAAACATGAATCTTTTGAAATGTTCAAAATATTCCAGAATGAAGTACAGAATCAACTTGGAAAGACAATTAAAGCCCTTCGATCAGATCGAGGTGGGGAATACTTGAGCCAAGAATTCGATGATCATCTTAGGAGTTGTGGAATTGTTTCGCAACTTACTCCTCCCGGCACACCTCAGCATAACGGAGTGTCCGAGAGGAGGAATCGAACTTTATTAGATATGGTTCGATCCATGATGAGTTGAACAGAGCTTCCATTATCATTTTGAGGCCACGCCTTAGAAACAGCAGCATTCACCCTTAACCGTGTTCCATCTAAAGCAGTTGAAAAGACACCATTTCAGAAATGGACTGGTAAAAGACCAAACTTGTCTTTTCTAAAGATCTGGGGTTGCAAAGCGTTCGTAAGGCGCCAAGTGTTTGACAAGCGCGACGGATACGAAAGATGTTTATTTGTGGGATATCCTAAGGAAACTAAAGGATATTACTTTTACAAGCCCGCAGAGAACAAAGTGTTTGTTGCTCGAAATGATGTATTCTTAGAAAGGGAATTTATTTCCAAAAGAGACAGTGGGAGAAGAGTAATTCTCGAGGAAACTCGAGAACCACAAGAAGACATCGCTTCACCGATGGAAACCGAACAAGCTCAACAAACAGTTGAAGAGCCCATTCAAAGTACACAAGTCCCACGCAGATCTGATAGGATGCGACATGAACCTGAGAGATATGGTTATCTCGTAATAGAGGATGATGATGCATCGCTCATAGATGATGAGCCTAGTACCTATCTGAAGGCGCTTGTGACCGTAGTCAGGAATGGCTAGAAGCCATGAAGTCTGAGATGCAATCCATGTATGACAATCAAGTTTGGAACTTGATAGATCCACCTGAGGGTGTTAAAACCATTGGGTGCAAATGGGTCTATAAAAAGAAGAAAGACATGGATGATAATCTGCAAGCCTATAAAGATAGACTAGTGGCAAAAGGTTATAGACAGATTCATGGTATTGACTATGATGAGACCTTTTCGCCAGTAGTCATGCTTAAATCAATTAGAATTTTATTTTCCATTGCCGCATACTATGATTATGAAGTATGGCAAATGGATGTCAAAACAGCATTCCTTAATGGAAACTTACTCGAGGATGTGTACATGACACAACCTGAAGGTTTTGTTCATCCAGAAAATTCTAAAAAGGTTTGCAAGCTTCAAAGATCCATTTATGGGTTGAAGCAGGCTTCTCGGAGCTGGAATCTTCGTTTTGATGAAATCACAAAGAGTTTGGGTTCATTCAAAATGAAGATGAACCTTGTGTGTACAAGAAGGTTAGTGGGAGAATAGTTGTTTTCTTAGTCTTATATGTAGATGACATATTACTCATTGGAAATGACATTCCCACCTTGCATAGTCAAGACTTGGTTGGGAAGTTGTTTCTCAATGAAAGACTTAGGAGAAGTCTTACATTCTTGGGATAAAGATCTATAGAGATAGATCAAAGAGATTGATTGGTCCGAGTCAAAGTACATACATTAATAAAATATTGAAGAGGTTCAATATGCAAGACTCCAAGAGAGGACTCTTGCCAATGTCACATGGCATTCATCTGAGTGAGACTCAGAGTCCTAAGACTCCTGATGAGCGATCCCGTATGAGCAAGATACCATATGCTTCGGCTATTGGATCGATCATGTATGCCATGATTTGTACTCGACCAGATGTATCGTTTGCTCTTAGTATGACAAGTCGATACCAATCGAATCCAGGTGAAAGTCATCGACAAAAGGAAAACCATCCTAAAGTACTTGAGAAGAACTAAGGATGAATTCTAGTTTATGGAGGGTGGGAAAGCAGTGTTTGTAAGAGGTTACGCCGATGCAAGTTTCGAAACCGACAGAGACGATTTCAAATCGCAATCTGGTTATGTGTTTGTATTGAATGGAGGTGATGTGAGTTGGAAGAGTTTCAAGCAAAGCACGGTTGCTGATTCTGTTACAGAAGCTGAGTACATGGCAGCATCGGATGCAGCTAAGGAATCGGTATGGATCAAGAAGTTCGTTACCGAACTAGGAGTGGTGCCAACCATCCAGGGTCCCATAAGCCTTTATTGTGACAATAATGGTGCTATTGCACAAGCTAAAGAGCCTAGGTCCCATCATAATTCCAAACATATACTCAGAAAATATCACCTAGTCAGAGAGATCGTCAGACGAGGAGATATTACAATATGCAAAGTAGCAACGGAAGAGAATGTTGCAGATCCACTTACCAAGCCTCTCTCACAAGGAAAGCATGTTGAGCATGCTAGAGCGATAGGACTAAAAGTCATGAATGAATGGTCCTAGTGCAAGTGGGAGATTGTTGGGAATAGTGCCCTAGAACATTCGATGTGCCTAGATTTGTAATTGTCACATTTAAATAAAGTTATTTGATATCATTTATTTCTCGTTGATTATTATAATGTGTGCATGTTTTAATATTATAATAATCGAATAATAGTTATTCACGAATACTAAGATTATTCAAATGTCCCTGGTAAAATCGCGTTGAGTAGAGACTCAAGTGATTAATATACTAGTATATGTTTGATTGATAATCATCGGATGATTATGCGTATGGTACAGATCAATCTTATGGGTATTGGTTGGAGAACTAATACTGGACCGACTCGCATTGAGATCACTGCATGGAAATGTCATAAGTGAATCTCAATACAGTATGTCAATAAATCCTTGAACCTGAGATTATCATAGAGTCCAACATGATAATTGATATGCCTTGACGTAATCCAACGTCATCTGAAACATGGTGATCATAAAGGTTAGCGATCGGGATTAGTGGGAGTCATGTAGAGGGCAATGAATAATCAAGATGGGGATTTGTCCCTCTCTTAAGTGAGAGAGATATCTCTTTGGGCCCCTCGATAAGTAGGACTGAAGGAAATGCATGGCCATGCTCAAATGAAGAGTCATTTGATTCAATCAGTCTACTTAAGATCGAGAAAGCATTTGAACATAAATAAGTATGACAGACTCCATGACTTAGTTCAAATATGATATCGCGTGACAAAGGGATTTGACACGTTAAAAGGTTTAATGGACTATTAAATTATATTATTTGGGTAATCATAATGTCTTGCTAGAGGCCGCTTATGATTTATTATTTAATAAGGTATTAAATAATTGCCAACATAATATAAGCCTTTGGGTCATACGACAATTATAGACAAGTAGGAATAAATATCAACTGGGAATAATAAATATAATATTGGATATTATATTTATAAAAAGATTAAATAATAAGTAATATATATAATATTGGATATTATATATATTGTTTTATTTAATAAGTTGAGGGGCAACTAAGCAAATACTAGATTATTGAATCTAGGGATTACTTAGTATAAATAAGAGATCCATGACAAGGAGTTGTCATAAGAACTCAATCAAAAAAAACGCCTCCCTCTCCAAGAAGAAGAAAAGTCGACCTCTTCCTCATACTGTAGGAGAACGAAGTCGGTCGTCTAACCCTCTTCCCTTAGTTGATCTTGATCAATAGTACAATCTTTCTAGTAAGGAACTTGTGTTGTACTATTTATCAATATTATTCGTAAGGATCTAGCAATTCGGCTTGTGGAATTGTTCGTGTGTGGATCACCAAAAGAGGAAGGAGATATTCATCTGATTCTAGTCCGGATCTAGAATTGTTCAATCGGATTAAGGTAATTCGATTAACTCTTTAATTAAACAATTAAATTACTGTATAAGATCCTAAATTGGATTTTCACGTTTATTGTTCCGCTGCATTTTTACTCCGATTATTTTGTATTCGATGCATAGAAAACCCAACAAAATAGTCCTCACCGGCGAACCCGTCAGCGACGAGCACGCTCTCTATTCGGTCCTGGGGGGATTCTACAGCCATTCGCCCATGTTTAGGCATCTCACGAAGGACATCCCCCCAACCTACGCGATCTTCCGCGCTAAGGCAGCCGACTTTCTGGCCAGGCAGAGGCTGCTCACCCTCCGTCTAGGCGAAGAAATGCCATCTCCTGTCCGAAAGACGACGATCGCCAAAACCAAGAAGGCGGTCGCCAAGCCACCAGGCGATCTCAAGGCCTTCGAGGATATGGAAGCCCATCTCCTCCACAAGTTCAACCGAACTCCGGCCCATATTTTTTTACGCCATCAAGGGGCGCGAACCGCTAAACAAGCCAAAGGCGATAAGGGACCACGGTCATCTGGACCACAATCAATATTGTGCCTACCACAAGAGTCCAGGCCAAAACACCAACCAATGTCGCGACCTCCTCAGACAACTCTGGAGATTGTTCGAGGAGGACAAGTTGGACAGGTTATTGGCTTAGACGGAGCCCCACCAATCTCCCAACACGGTCGCCCGAGTCGAACGCGAACAGGCCGGAAAGCTCATACGAGCTGACCCATCGATCAACCTCGGCGACCGTATCTACAAGCTTCAATCAAGAGGAGGAAACTTCGGAAATCTCTCCCTGATTCCGGCCTCATCAAACCAAAGGCTATTGCCTAAGCAAACGCTTCGAAAAAGAGGATGATTCGTTCGCCCTCTAGAGTTCGTCATCAACATGATGGATCTAGGCAACGATCGCCTCCCCTAGCACAACGTATACCGTCGAGGATCGTCATCTGACATGATGGTCCGAGGTAGAAAAGTGTCGCCATGGTCGCGAAAATCGATTAAACCGACAATCCGTCCATGCAAGGTTCCTTAGGCTTCGATCGCTCGCCCTTCATTTAAATACGAGGCGGGCATAGCCGAAGGACTCTCCAAAACAAATCAGAGGATTACTCGCTCGCCCTCTAAAGTTCGTCATCTACATGAAGAACCTAGGCAGGCGATCTCCTCCCCTTGCACAGCGTATACCGTCGATGATCGTCATCTGACTTGATGGTCCGAGGTAGAAGAGTGTCGACATGGTCGTGGAGGACGATGGAACCGTTCTCTGTGCCCGTGCAAGGTCCCTTTGGGACACGATCGCCCGCCCTTCATTTAAAATGAAATGACATATGCATGAATAATGACTGAAATTTGGTACCTCAGACGGAGTGACGAAGTGGCGAAGCTGAGAGCATATGATACTTTTACATTTTAGCGAGTCTACAGAAAAGTAAAACCCTCTCTGATACCACTATGTAACGCCCCGACTTTCTAGTTATTGGGGAAAATAAGTAAAAGGTAAATTTTGACGAAAAATAATTTTCTTGAGAATGTAAAAATTCTCGCCTACGAAGTCGAGTCGCTACAATGACATAAACATAAATACCTTTAAATAAGGTAACATTTCATCATAAATACGAGGTAAAAATTTGCGGCGGAAGAATAATTCATAATTTATAAATTTTCAAATCGAAGTTTCCCCAAATAAGTTCCAAAACATTAGACATAAAGAAACATCATATAATAATTCATCTTTCATATGCACTCTCGGCTCGCTCCTTCGTCCATCCGGCTCGGTTCAACCTGCAGGATCAATAAAGGTGGGAGTGAGTTTCCTTCAGCTCGTGGAAATCACACTGATCACAGTAATATGCAATCTCATGGATAGTATAACATGAATAATCTATCACATTTTTCCTCAACGTAAATGCATACTCACAATATTACATATAGCATGAATCGAGCACGCATACACGAATATTGAGGTTGCGCAGGTGCCCCCGCAACAACATCAAACATAAACACAATACCACATAACATGAATCGAACACGTATGTGAATATTGAGGTTGCGCAGGTGTCCCTGCTACAACATATATCTTAAGATAGCCTCTTACATTACATGAATACAGGTTAGCCTAATTTACAACGTGCATAAAAATTTTAAACATGAATAGAACATCACATACACAGTCCAATTAAAGCAATTAAAGTGATAGTGAAAATTCCCACCTGAATAAATGATGACGTCTGACTTGAAATGAAGATGCTCGACTCACAGTCTTAAGCCCGTAAATTCTCGATAAAGTCTACATATAATAATAATTATAATCCTTGCAATTTATTATTTATATAATAAATAAAAAATACGGATGGTGGATGGAGTCTGATTCCTTTTTTTTTAATTCCTATTTTCTTTTATTTCATGTTATCTTTTAATTTATTTTTCGGGATTTTTTTTTTACATTCATTCTGTTTTTTTATTTGCTTTTTTCTCTACTTTTTCCCTCTTTTTTCCTTTTATGTTATTTATGTAACGATTATTGACGGTTTCAAAGTTTGATTCATGTTAGCCGACCCCAAATCATTTTGGGACTAAGGCTTAGATGTTGTTGTTGTTGTATTTTTATTCCTATTTTCTTTTATTCCATGTTATCTTTTAATTTATTTTTCAGGATTTTTCATTTTTTTTTTCTTTTTTTTAACATTCATTCTTTTTTTATTTGCTTTTTTCTCTACTTTTTTCCCTCTTTTTTTCCTTTTATGTTATTTATGTAACGATTATTGACGGTTTCCAAGTTTGATTCATGTTAGCCGACCCCAAATCATTTTGGGACTAAGGCTTAGATGTTGTTGTTGTGTATAATAAATAAAAAAAATACGAATATCACTACATAATAACTGAAAATAATTTACTGCTGCTTATTAATATTAATCGAAGAGTTAATATTATAGATGACTGAAATTAAAATATTTATGCCATAATTTCAGATTAATTATTATATTAATTGAAAGTCAACATTTTAATGTCCTAGTAAAAATTAGGACTGGAAGTGAAGTTTTAAAGTTGACTGGGGTCAAATTATAAAAGTTGAGAAGCTGACTGGATTAAAAACGAGTTAATTAAAACTATATTGGGCTAAATTGAAGCCTTCTGGAAAATGAGAGGACTTAAATGCAAAACCCTATATAGCGGGTATAAATACCCTTTCCATCCTCTCCGCCGACAGATGCTTCTTCCTCGTTTCATTTCTGCACCCGGCGACTATCTCTCTCTCTCTCTCTCTTGGCCGAAAATAAATCGCAGAACATCACAGAAAAACAGTCAAATCCTATACATACACACACTAGAGCCCTCACCTCAAACCTGCTGCACAATAAATCAAAAACAAATCGAACACACCAATGGGTAGAAGAATCGGCGCGGAGAGAAAACACAGGGCGGCCATAGTTGACTTCCGCGACCAGTCGAGGCGGCGTACGAATGCAAGGCAGCGGCGACGAGACGGAAGCTTCGGCTTCGGGTACTCCGACGAGCGGCATGTCGGCGGTTGAACCACTGCTAGTGGGTTTCGGTCCTAATTTCCGGCGGCATATGGCAACCACGGACGGGCATGGAGGAGGTTCTGGTTCAGGTAGGGATTCCTCTGTTCAGGTAAGAAACTGGTTTCGGGTTTGGATGATTTTTGTTGATTTGAAAGGGGTTGAATTCTTGACGGGTGTTCGGGTTTTGGACTTTGATTCGGTGATTCAGGCAAAAAGGAGTTTCAATCCTGGGCTCGATTAGGACTCTGAAATTAGAATTTGAAAAATCCGAATGAAAGATTCGGGCTGCTCATGGCGGCCGTGGTTCGCCTGCGGAGCTGGTTCCGAACTTCAGGCAAGTTTGATTCTAGTGTCGATACAAACGGGTCGGTGAATTTGGAAGGGCTGGAGGGTCCAGGTTTGATTATGGTTCGAGGGGGCGTAGATGGTTGCTGGTTTCAGGTTCTGATAAGATTTCTGGTTCAGATTGTAGCGAAAGAGATGTTTTCATGCGTTTAGCAGTCAACTGATATACGAAACAAGATTTTGATGTGGCTGGGCCCAAATACTCAATACTAAAAGCTCGTCTGTCTTCTTTCACTTCATGATTGAGGATGAAGATGACATTTTTGTGTTGTTCTTGAAGAAACATGCGCTTCTGATTACTGGTTAGTTCGCTTGTTCAAGTAAATTATTGAGTTTTGATTTTGGCTAAATGACTAAAATAGGACCTGAAGTTTAGCAGTTTTAGCATTTGAGGACCTAAAGTTTAGAAGGTATCAAACTGGGACCTAATCTTTGATCCGTTAGACCACGTTAGGACATCCGTTATTTTTTGTCCGTTAAATCTTAGCAGTTTCTTTGTTGATTAAATGACACGTGGCGTATGTTTATTGGTTGTTGATATATGATGTAATAATAAAAATAAAAGAATATAAAATTAAAAAAATCTAAAAAATGGAAAAAATCTGGAAAATAGAAAAAATCGGGAAATAAAAAATCGGAACTTGGGTAATTTTATTTATAATTTGGAATATTAATATTAAAAATTGAGTTTTTATTCAAAATTGAAAAAATAAGAAAAAATCTGGATTTTATTTATAAACTGTTTTAATAAAAATAAAAACTGAAATATTATTATCCATAAAATAAATGAAAGATATGATCAGTTATCTTCTCCGGTGAAGTTGACTTCAAGTAATTAATCTTTAATTTGTTTTATTTTTAAGATTTTTAGATTTTTAAAAATAAAATAGTTTTTATGAAAAGTAAAAAAATTACTATTTGGTTTTCATAAAGAAAATAATCGTAACTTCAAGTTTTTTTTTAAATTCTCGAATATAATTAATATTAAAAAGTCAAAAATTTTTATTTAAAATTCGGAAATAAAAATTCAAAAATTCTGGATCTTCTTTATAAATTGTTTTAGTAAACTAAAAATTAGAATATTTTACACAAAATAATAAAAAATCTGTATTATTTTATTTTCTTTATGAAAAACATTTAGTAATTTTTTTACTTGTCATAAAAAAGCTGTTTTATTTTTAAAAATCTAAAAATCTTAAAAAAATAAAAGCAGTTAAAGATTAATTACTTGAAGTCAACTTCATAGGAGAAGATAATCGATCATATCTTTCATTTATTTTATGGATAATAATATTTGATTTTATTTTTATTAAAACAGTTTATAAATAAAATCCAGATATTTTCTTATTTTTTTCGAAAAAATCAATTTTTAATATTAATATTCCAAAATATAAATAAAATTACAAGTTCCGATTTTTTATTTCCCGATTTTTCTATTTTCAGATTTTTTCCATTTTTTAGATTTTTTTAATTTTATATTCTTTTTATTTTTATTATTACATCATATATTGAACAACCAATAAACACCTGCCACGTGTCATTTAATCGCCAACAAAGAAATCGTTAGTATAACGGACAAAAATTAACGGAGTCTGCGTGGTCTAACGGATCAAAGACAGGCCCCATTGATACCTTCTAAACTTAGTCTCAATCTTAAAGCTCGGCGCCCTATTTTAATTACTTTGATTTTTTGATGAACACTGGGTTAAATTTGGTTTTGCCGATGGGCTGAACTGTGTTCCGATTCGTGTTTGGGAAGATGTTTTTGTTGGGTTGTTAAGTTCAATCTAAGACTGAAAAAAAATAGTCTTAATGCAGTTGAATTCAAATCGGGTTTATGCTTGAATTGTGTTTCTTCTGAGAGTTAAGTGATTGATTGCAGATAAATTCTCAATCGACAAAAGGAGGATAAAGTTCGAAATCAAACGGAGAAGGCTGAGTTTATAGTTTACCTCGTAATATTGAACGGAAAAATCGGATGAAACTCGATTGGAGATTGATCAGGCGACGAATTTGATCGGGTCCTCTTGTTCTCTGCTTCTTAGTTTGCAGAAGGAAAATACTTGCAGCTCTGTAGATCGGATCCTTAGTTTTCCTCTCAGTTGCAAATACAGTTTTCTTCTCCTTCCTCTTGTATCGTAAATTTTCTGTATTGTATTGTATTTACTTTTTTTTTGTAAATTCTGGCGATGAACTTGGTGTATTTCTGTGTATTGTTTTCTATCTTTTTTTTAATCGATGAGCAGATTGGTGTAGAGATTTTTGCACTCTAGAATTTGTATTTATAGGCGTAGATTTTTAAGTGTTGGGTTAGATTAGAATTTGTGTTGGATATGTGTTGAGTAGTTTTGATAAAGTGAGAACTCTGGTGAGAGGATGATCAATGGAAAAAGGAGGATTCTTAACTATGATTAGTTTGGTTAATTAAATTTAATTATATTTTGGTTAAATTATAATTCATAGTTAAATATAAATGATATAATAATACTAATAGTAGTAAACGTAGAATAATAATTAATTGGTAATAAAAATCTAGAAATAATAAATATAATAATAATATTAATACTTAATAATAATGGTATTTAATAATATTAATAATAATAATATTAATAATATTAATAATAATAGTAATAGTGTTAGTATTATATTTGAATAATTAATAACACTATTATAAATAAATAATGACCACTTAAATATATATCTGACAAAATGACTCGGGTTAGGACTTGTGATACGTCGAGATAAATGTTCATGATCATTTAAATGAAATTAAATAATATGAAATGCATTATAATATTATTGTAATTAATAATATTGCATTATAAAAATGGTGGGTATAATTTTGGCTCAAGGAAGTGATATTCCTCGGGCATGTGATTTCAGCGGAGGGAGTTCGAGTAGATCCGCAAAAGATAGAGTCAGTGATGGCATGGGAACCGCCTAAGAATGTAAAGGAGGTGAGGAGTTTTCTAGGACTTGCGTGCTATTACCGTAGGTTTGTTGAAGGATTTTCTAAGATCGCTAGACCACTCACTCAGTTACTCCAGAAGACTCAGAAGTTCGAGTGGAACGCAGATAGGCAGGATAGCTTTGATGAGTTGAAGAGATGGTTAACTACCGCACCAGTTTTAACTTTGCCTCAGGGGAACGAGGATTTTGTGGTGTATAGTGATGCTTCGGGCCTCAGACTCGGATGTGTTTTGATGCAGAGAGATAGGGTTATTGCTTATGCGTCCCGTCAGTTGAAACCTTACGAAGCAAATTTCTCTACGCATGATTTGGAGTTAGCTGCGGTCTTTTTTGCTTTAACGATCTCTATGGTTCGCCGTGTAAGATTTACACGGATCACAAGAGTCTGAAGTATATCTTCAGTCAGAAAAAGTTGAACATGAGACAACATAGGTGGTTGGAGTTAATTAAAGACTACGATCTTGAGATTCTTTACCATCCGGGCAAGGCCAATGTTGTGGCAGATGCGTTGAGTCGTATGCCGATGGTGCTATAGATGTTAGAGGTACTTACGACTCAAAACAAGATCTACTGGAATTCGATTTGTCAGGATATCGAAGTTTGGGTACAGAGAGTTAAGGGTCAGTAATGTGCGTTAGAAATCACTTCGTCTTTGGTTGATGATATCAAAGCAAGGCAGTATGATGATCCATTTTTAGTCCAGCTGAGGGAGAACGTGAAGAAGGGGAATGCCCCTGGATTTGTGGTTCAGGATGATGTAATTGTAAGTTTTCGCGGCAGATTATGTGTACCAAGTGATATTGAGTTAATACATAAGATCTTGAGTGAAGCTCTTAACACGCCTTATTCCATACATCCTGGTACGAGCAAAATGTACAAGGACGTAAGGAGTAACTACTGGTGGAGCAATCTGAAGACGGACGTTAGTGAGTTTGTGGCGAAGTGTTTGATCTGTTAGCAGGTTAAGATCGAGCATCAGCGACCCGCGGGGTTATTACGACCACTTCCCTTTCCGGAGTGGAAGTGGAAGGACATTTATATAGATTTCGTCACCAGTATGCCTAGGACTCGGACTGGAATGAACATGACTTGGGTTATTGTTGATCGACTAACCAAATCAGCTCATTTTCTGGGCATTAAGGATACTTGGGGGGCGGAGAGACTAGCACGAGTGTTTATTGCAGAAATTGTGAGGTTGCATGGGACTCATAAGAGTATTGTTTCGGATCGAGATGACCAGTTTGTATCACATTTTTGGCGGGCTGTTCATCGAGCTTTGGGAATTAAGTTGAGACTCAATACGTCCTACCACCCTCAGACAGACGAACAATCGGAGCGGACGATACAGATGCTGGAGGATATGTTGAGAGCCTGTGCTTTAGACTGGAAAGATGATTGGGAATCGCACTTGCCATTGATCAAGTTCACGTACAACAATAGTTGGCACGCCTCGATAAAAATGGCACCATTTGAGGCATTGTATGGAAGGAGGTGCAGATCGCCGTTGTGTTCGGATGATGTATCCGAGTTGACTGGCACTGAACCAGATATGGTAGTTGAAACGAGAGAGAAGATTGCTTTGATTCGTGATAGGATGTTAACGGCCTAGAGTCGACAGAAGTCTTATAGCGACACGCGTCACCGACCGTTGGAGTTTGAGGTGGGAGACCATGTTTTGCTGAAGGTGTCGCCGACACGGGGAGTTTATCGCTTCGGCCGGAAGGGTAGACTTAGTCCGAGATATATTGGACCGTTCGAGATTTTAGAGAGAGTTGGAGAGCTTGCATATTGGTTAGGATTGCCGCCGTCCTTAAGTCACGTGCATAACGTGTTTCATGTTTCCCAACTTAGGAAGTATGTACCAGACCCTAGACATATTATTGATTTGGAGAGATTGAGTTGGGTCCCGACATTACCTTTGAAGAGAGACCGTTTCAGATTTTGGAGCGTCGTGTGAAGCAACTTAGGCACAAAACCATTCCTTTGGTTAAAGTGCAATGGTCGAGACATGGATCAGAGGAAGCTATGTGGGAGACGGAAGAGAATATGAAGTCGAGATACCCTAAGTTATTCGCTTTGTAAGTTTTGGGATGAAGCTTATTTTTAGGGGGAGAGAATGTAATATCTGCACTTTATATTTTTAGTAATTTCTATTTTTAGTGTATTTTCATTTCGGACGACTCGCTTGTTATTGTTTTGGAATTCTGAAACTATTTTGTTCTGTATCTATGACCATCTGGACGAGTTTCGGAGTTGTTTTTATGAGATTTTACTTATTGTGTAACTTTTCCGCATTGAGGCTCGATTCTCGTAAATCTCGTTCTATACTGGCGTTTCATTACTTCTTCAAGTTCCTTTAATGATTCTGGATATGTTACAACTTTCTGAGTTGTCGTTCTGGTCTTGAGTTTAGATTTCCGAATGTTTGGGTCTTTTTTGTAAATTCTTATTTTATTGGGCGTTGATGCTAATATTCATTTATTCCGGCCTTCGGATAACCGGAGATTTGTGATGATTTTTATGTTTATCTTGTCTATAAAAGATCTTTGTATATCTGTGGTTTCATTCCTCGTACTTTCATTCCGGTTGTTGACAAACCGTTGTTTTCAGACCAGTCTGACCTGCTGCCAGGTATGCATTACGGTCGTAAGGTGGTATGCATTATGGCCGTAAGGCTTCATACATTACGGCTGTAATGTCCCTTTCATAGCGGCCGTAATGGGATTGAGCATATTGGGTAGTAAGGTCATGAACACCATTACGGCGGTAATGGTATAGGTGTTACGGCCGTAACGACTGCCAGTATTTAAAACTGGCAGCGGACGATTTCAGCCATTTTTCACCTTTTCTTCTACCTTCCGCGACGAAAACACTCCCTTGAGTTAGGGCTCGGCCAATATTCATCCAAACTTCAGTTGAGAAGCATTTTGGGGCATCATATCATCACTCTAACCCCAAATCATCCGTGGTTCGCCTTCAAATCGAGGTATATCCTTAGAACCCTAGCTTTTGGGGAATTTTGGGGTTTTTGTTTTGATTTTCATCCTTCTAGTCCGATTTGGCTTATATGATTGTTATATTACGATTGCGTAATCATAATCCCTTACTTCGCTTGTAGTTTTACGGATTAGAATTATAGGTTTTCTCCGTTAATAGGTTGGGATCGTTTATGACCTCGTATTGTCCGATGAAATGTCCCAACGGGTAGAACTAGGAGGAATTCTTACGTTTCCGCAATATTGAGATTGTTTGAATATCGTTATTGTGATAGGAGCGGATTTGTGAAGATTATTCGGACCGAAAACTTTCCTTTCGCCATTTCCTTCACGTCATATTATTCAAGGCAAGTACATATATTACATTTCGTTATATGTATTACAGTTGTGGTATGAATGATGAATTATGATATAGTGTGTGTGAGTTGTTGTTCTTCCACCCGGAGCATTCGACGGGGTGTCTGGGGGCCGATACTAAGGGGTACGGCCGCGGAAGTTGTTTCCCACGCGGAGCGTTCGACGGGGCGTCTGGGGTTGATACTAAGGGGTACGGCCACGGGTTACTAAGTGTGTATGGTTATGATATTGATATGAGATGATTTCCTACTTTGATGTCAATATAATATTCCAGAATATGATTTTCAAATGTTTTCTAAATGAGATGACTATGTTGAATTGTATCCGCATATAATGTAATGTAATTGTGTACTTGCACTAGCTATTCGAATGCTAACTCCTTAAATGGGGGAAATGCGTTTTATGCATTTCAGGTATCGGTCGAGCTGAGGAGATGGCACGGGATATGCATGCAATGTAATATCCGGATTTATTACGGTGTATTTCATCTGTATTCAAACCCTGTATTATTCGGATTGGTGGTTTTGATTATTGGAGTATGATATTTCTTGCATTGATATCATTGTACATAAGTATAGAAACATGCAAAATTTCTCATGCAAACTCGTGGTAGCGCACGCTAAGAATGTATCTTAACGCGCGCTATCGGGCTACTATTAGCGCACGCTATGCAGATAGTAGTTGCGTGCGCTAAGAACTCAATTATTGAACGGGACGGCTAGCACATGCGCCAGCCAGGACATGGGTCCGGTAAGATTCCCGCGGACGCACCCAGACAATTCTGAAGTCAACCATTATTAGCGCATGCTAAGGAATGCTTAGTAGCGTGCGCTAACTTGTTAAAATGCAGAATATTATAAATGGGACAACAACCGTTTTGGCTTTCATTTCTTTCGCCCATTCTTTATCCTTGAGAGTTCAGAGAGCTAAAATAATCCTCCTACACACTTAGAACACATATTGTTGGTGTTTATATATTGGTTATCACTTGGGAATAATCATTGAAGTGGAATAGCACCTTGGAGTGGCATACAACCAACCGGAGTTGGATTCTATCTTACGGTTCAGTGATTTCGTCATATTGAGGTATGTTCAATCTATCTCCAGACTTAGAGTTGGATTTTAACGAATTGGATGATCATGTTAACGAGATATTGATTTTCATAGATGAATTATCCGAAGTATATCATGTTTGGAATATTGAGATGATTAAGCCTTAAGTACCTTGATTATGATCATCATGATTCGAATCTTATTACATTGAACAAGTATAGGAAGCTTCTATCATTAGTAATCCGAATCTAGTAGATGACTTCATAGCAATCTTGGACTTGACTTTAACATCATTATTGTTAGATAAATCTAAAGGATTGATCATGGAAGGATTTATCTAGTATAGATGGAATGTTAAACAACTTCAGCATGATAATATTGATTGATATAGAAGTGTTGATATCAACCGTTAAGCTTTTCGAATCGTCATATGAAGAATTGTAGTCGGAATGGAATATGGTTTATATGGTATACATATCCTTGAATCCGAAGTTGTTGTTATCCGTAAGATCATTCATAATCGTATGTACATGATATTCATGGAGGTAACATGAAGTATCACGGAAGATTTCATTGTTTCGATCATGGCGAGAACAGTTTACTGCTCAGCAGTAAACTGCCATGCACAGATAGCGCACGCTAAGCTATATATATTAACGTGCGCTATCGAGCACGGGTTAGCGTGCACTACGTTTGGTATGTAACGTACGCTAGACCATCAGACGAGTCAGTCGGCTGGTCAGTGAAGTACTGACCATGCATAGTTAGCGCACGCTAGGCTTTGTTGTTTGCGTGCGCTATCGAGCAGACTTAACGCACGCTACACATAGTACTTAGCGTGCGCTAAGCAGTTCAGACAAATTTCATTTTTTGAACTTTTGGCCGTAAATCGAATCGTTAAACATTCGTACGACGTGAGATAAATCCTATATCATTTCTTTTGTTAAGGTTTGATCTTGTTGCGTGATTAATTGAGGAGGACGACCTTCGAGTGTTCATTTTCGTGGAAGTGTTGTTATTGTCTTCAAATCGAGGCAAGTACTTTAATTGTTTTATGTATTGTTGTTATACATATTGTCGTGCATGTATGTCGTTGTTGTATGTCCACCTCGTGTTGGTCCGACGGGATCATAGGGGGATCTATGCTAGCGTGCGCTGGATCATCGGACGGGTTTTTCCACCACGGGTTGGTCTGACGGGATCATCGTGGGTTCTAGGCAGTGAACGCTGGATCGACGGAATTACCATGTGTATGTTATGATATCATGTTGTGATTATCAGTTGTGTATGTCGTTTATGAGTTTCTCGTAGGAGAAGACTCGGTGGTATTTTGTCGTTTACGTTATTATTCTTCGTGAGATATGTATAATATGTTGTGGTACTTGTACTAGCATCGTTGTGCTAAGCCCTTCGAGGGTGAACATTTTGTTTATGTTCAGGATCCAGGAGAGCAGGAAAACAACCACTGGAGATGCATGACGACGAGGGTGCAGAGTGATGTTTCGGCCGGGTTTATTTATCTATTGTTTATTCGTTATTTCAATAAGTACTCGAGTACGAAGTCATTTGTGATGGATTTGAATTTGGTGATGTATTATTGAGTTCCAGTTGAACAATTGTACTTTCAGTATTTGGTAAGAACTGTTGTACCTTAATTCCGTTATTTCCATTCGTTAGTACCTTTTAATGTATGTTCAATTCTTCAGCCTTGTAAATCCTTATGTAAAGGATTTACGGCGCTGTAATATTCCTGAATATATCGGGGCTATTACAGAATATGGTATCAGAGCTAAGATTATGAATATCTT
This sequence comes from Orobanche coerulescens, assembly GCA_033398695.1. Taxonomy (NCBI): domain Eukaryota; kingdom Viridiplantae; phylum Streptophyta; class Magnoliopsida; order Lamiales; family Orobanchaceae; genus Orobanche; species Orobanche coerulescens. The sequence goes on from CM065801.1 coordinate 188,292,674, forward strand.
GGCCGTTGGGTTAAAATAGGGGTCATTTATGTCTTTTGAGGTAACCGGCCGTGAATGACATCACTGCACTGCCTACGTCTTCATGCGAACGGTGGTTGTAAGTTCCTAAACTCTATCTCGTTCTTTACATGTTGTGTCTCTTTATACTCGAATATTAGAACGATGTTGTTTCCTGTATGTTGAGTATTTATGCTTACATTATGTTGAGAGGCGGACGTGGACGTGGTCACGGTCGTGGACGCGGACGAAGAAATGCTGAAAGGGAAGCGTCGCCTTCTAATCAGGCCAGTCATAGCTCGGGCGAGCCGCAACGATCTATTAATAACGAACCAGATCCTGCTGTACCAGAGATCCTTCGTCAAGTGGTGATCCAGATGACTCAGTTCGCCCAGGTCGTGGATCGAATGCAAGTGGCGGTGGGACTACAGCAGGGAGAAAGACAGCAAGGGATCCAGACATGGGAAATCGAGGTGACCGGTGGCTGCAAGAGGTGGCGAAGATGCAACCACCCAAATTCGACGGTATTTCTGAGACTCCCATCTGGGACCATTGGTTGAAGGACTAGAGAAAATATTTGCCGGAATTAACTGCCCAGACTACCGGAGAGCCTCTATCGCTCAATATTTTCTGATAGGGGAAGCGTCCAAGTGGTGGGAAGCCATCCGACCTGTAGACCATGATGCCGATTGGACAGAGTTTAGATTGATGATGGAAGCTTAGTATTGCCCTCGTCCTGTGAGGGAAGCCAAAGTTCGGGAGTTTTTCTCCGCTCAGCCTTCTGATGTGCCAGTATCCCAGGCGATTAAGACGTTTAACCAGCAGCTGGCATTTGTTCGACATTTGGTCAGAACAGATGCAGAAATGATGATCCATTTCGATATGAGAATGAAACCAGAAATCTAGAGGTACATGTCCGGATTTGAATGTACCACACTCCGTCAATACCAGGATAAGGCGTTGGCGTATGAGATCAAGGAAGCAGCTATGGAGAAATTTTCGGAATCCAAGAAACAGAAAGTCTCTGGTACTTTTACAGAGCACAAGAACAGCGGGGCCCGTAAGGCCCAGTCATCCTTTCACTCCTTCAAGAAACCTCCGCACCCAGTTAGGAGCGGAAAGAACTTCGGAGCGACATCGACTATTACTGATGTTACCAGGAAATGCTTTAACTGCGCCCAGACGGGGCACTATCGACGGAATTGCCCCCTTCCTGCCGTGACTTGTTTTGATTGTGGACGAGAGGGACATCGGGCAGTGTTTTGTGAAGAGGCTGCAAAGTCTTTTAGAGCCCGTACACCACAGCCAGTCCAGAAGGAAGCCAGTATCCAACAGACGCAGCAAAGTGTCCAGATGCCTCAGAATTTTGGCCGTGGACGAGGCAGAGGACAATGGGACCGAAAGGGGACATCGAGTGCTGGATCTGCTCCCCCACGTCTGTACGAGATGAGGAGGACAGACGATCAGGATGCTGCTGTCGCATCAGGTACTGTCCAGATCCTTTCCCAGCCAGTTAGCGTTTTATTCGATACAGGAGCTACGCATTCTTTTATATCTTTGTCTTGTGTCCGGTTTTCATACTTGTGAACCTTATGTTGTTGGTTTACCGAGTGGAGAGAGGATTGTCGGAAATTTAGAAACTAGAAATTTCCCTGTATCATTTGGAGATAGAGAGTGGCTCTCAAATCTGATCGTGATAGAAATGCAAGGAGACGACCTGATACTCGGAGACGATTGGCTTAATCGGTATGGAGCAATTCTAAACTACCGAAGGAGGAATATCTCGCTGATCGCTGACGACGGTTCCGAAATTCTGTTTGAGGGATGGAAACCGGGCAGCTCAGGAAAATTGATCAAAGCGATGAAAGCTGCCAGATTGTTGAAACAGGGCTGTATCGGATACTGGTGTTATGCAATGAAGAAAGAAGACGAAATTGTGGAACTTTCATCCATTCCTGTTGTGAACGAATTTCCAGATGTATTTCCTGACGAGTTACCTGGACTACCTCCACGAAGGGATGTAGAATTTACCATTGAGCTGGAACCCGGAGCTACCCCAATTTCTAAGGCGCCGTATCGTATGGCACCTACTGAGATGTACGAACTGAAGAAGCAGCTGGAGGAGTTACTGGACAAGGGCTATATTCAGCCAAGCGTTTCACCCTGGGGAGCGCCAGTTCTTTTTGTCCGAAAGAAGGATGGATCGCTCCGATTGTGTATTGATTATCGAGAGCTGAACAAGATGACAATTAAGAACAAGTATCCGTTGCCACGGATTGATTATCTGTTTGACCAGTTGCAAGGGGCAACAGTATTTTCTAAAATCGATCTGAGATCAGGATATCATCAGTTGAGGATTAAGGAATCTGATGTTCCGAAGTCAGCGTTCAGAACTCGCTACGGACATTATGAGTTTGTAGTGATGCCGTTTGGTCTCACTAACGCACCGGCTGTATTTATGCAATTGATGAACAGAGTGTTCATTGAATTTTTGGATAAATTTGTGGTCGTGTTCATTGATGACATTCTAGTATATTCTAAGAGTCCGAAAGAACATGCGCAGCATTTGCGGATCGTATTGGAACTTTTGAGAAACGAGCAATTGTACGCCAAACTCTCTAAGTGTGAATTCTGGCTAAAGGAAGTAATGTTCCTCGGCCATGTGGTGTCAGCTAAAGGAGTCCGAGTAGATCCTCAGAAGATCGAAGCAATTATGGATTGGAAGCCTCCAAAGAACGTGAAAGAAGTCCGAAGCTTCTTAGGACTTGCTGGATATTATCGTCGATTCGTGGAAGGGTTTTCTAAAATCTCCCGCCCACTTACTCGACTCCTGCAGAAAACTCAAAAGTTTGAGTGGAATGAGTTGTGTCAGATTAGCTTTGATGAATTGAAGAAGAGATTGACGACGGCACCGATTCTATCACTTCCACAGGGAACTGGAGGGTTTATAATTTACAGTGATGCTTCGAACCAAGGACTTGGGTGCGTATTGATGCAGAATGATAAGGTGATCGCTTATGCGTCACGACAGCTGAAACCTTATGAAGTGAATTACCCAACACATGATTTGGAGCTTGCAGCAGTAGTTTTTGCTTTGAAGATCTGGAGGCATTATCTGTACGGGACTCACTGTCAGATCTTTACGGATCATAAGAGTCTCAAGTACATATTCAGTCAGAAAGAGTTGAACATGCGGCAAAGAAGATGGTTAGAACTGATTAAGGACTATGACTTGGAGATTTTATATCATCCAGGCAAAGCGAATGTAGTGGCCGATGCACTTAGCCGCAAGCCTGTTTCTATTCAGATGATGGAGATGCTGACCTCCCAACTTAGCCTTCAACGAGAGATGATTCGTGAAGGAATTGAAGTGTGGTTACAAAGAGTCCAAGGACAACTGTGCGTGATGGAGATCACTTCATCATTAACCGAAGGAATCAAATCTAGACAGGCAGATGATCCTCTGATGATTCGGTTACATGATGAAGTGATCAAAGGAAAGGCCCCCGGATTCATAATTCATGATGATGGAGTTTTGAGATTTCAGAACCGACTCTGTGTTCCCGATGATGATGTTCTGAAACAAACGATTATGAAGGAAGCTCACAGTTCGCCCTATTCTATCCACCCGGGCACCAGTAAAATGTATAAGGACTTGAAGCAGAATTTCTGGTGGGGCAACATGAAGAAAGATGTAGCGGACTATGTTTTAAAATGCTTGACATGTCAGCAGGTTAAGATCGAGCATCAACGGCCTGCCGGAATGTTGAAGCCACTCCCGATTCCTGAATGGAAGTGGGAGGACATATCGATGGACTTTATCACTAATATGCCGAAAACCAGGACAGGAATGAACATGATTTGGGTGATAGTTGATCGTTTAACCAAATCAGCTCATTTTCTAGGCATTAAGGATACGTGGGGACCAGAGAGGTTGGCACGAGTATTTATTTCGGAGATAGTTCGATTACATGGTACGCCGAAGACCATTGTTTCTGATCGAGATGGCCGTTTTGTGTCTCACTTTTGGAAAGCAGTTCATAAGGCCTTGGGGACCGAATTGAACTTCAGTACGGCTTATCACCCGCAGACTAACGGACAATCTGAGAGAACTATACAAACGGTGGAAGACATGCTAAGGTCCTGTGCCTTAGATTGGTCAAACGATTGGGAAGTTCATCTACCGTTGATTGAATTTACCTACAACAATAGTTGGCATGCTTCCATTAAGATGGCACCGTTTGAGTCATTATACGGAAGGAGATGCAGATTGCCCCTATGCTGGGACGATTCGTCAGACTTGATCGGAACAGAACCAGAGTTGATCGTGCAGACTCGAGAGAAGATAACCTTGATTCGTGAAAGGCTGTTGACCGCTCAGAGTCGCCAGAAATATTACGCAGACGTACGCCGTCGCCCATTGGAGTTCAATACTGGAGACCATGTACTTTTGAAGGTTTCTCCTACTCGGGGAATCTTTCGTTTCGGAAGGAAAGGAAAGCTGAGTCCGAGATATATCGGACCATTTGAGATCCTCGAGAGAGTTGGGGAGTTGGCATACAGATTGGCATTGCCGCCGTCATTGTGCCATGTTCATAATGTGTTCCACGTATCCCAGTTACGGAGGTATATACCGGATCCCAGTCATATCATTGATTTCGGCGAGATCGAAGTCGCGCAGGATGGGACGTTTGAAGAAAGACCGGTCAAGATACTCGAGAGTCGAGTTAACCAACTGAGGAACAAACCAATCGTTTTGGTCAAAGTTCAATGGTCACGTCACGGAATGGAAGAAGCCACCTGGGAAACGGAAGCTGACATGAAGTCTAGATATCCCGAGTTATTTTCGTCTTGAGTTTCGGGACGAAACTCCTTTTTAGTAGGAGAGTATGTAATATCCTGATTTATTACGGTGTATTTCATCTGTATTCAAACCCTGTATTATTCGGATTGGTGGTTTTGATTATTGGAGTATGATATTTCTTGCATTGATATCATTGTACATAAGTATAGAAACATGCAAAATTTCTCATGCAAACTCGTGGTAGCGCATGCTAAGAATGTATCTTAACGCGCGCTATCGGGCTACTATTAGCGCATGCTATGCACATAGGAGTTGCATGCGCTAAGAACTCAATTATTGAGCGGGACGGCTAGCACATGCGCCAGCCGGGACATGGGTCCGGATAAGATTCCCGCGGACGCACCCGGACAATTCTGAAGTCAACCATTATTAGCGCATGCTAAGGAATGCTTAGTAGCGTGCGCTAACTTGTTAAAATGCAGAATATTATAAATGGGACAACAACCGTTTTGGCTTTCATTTCTTTCGCCCATTCTTCATCCTTGAGAGTTCAGAGAGCTGAAATAATCCTCCTACACACTTAGAACACATTTTGTTGGTGTTTATATATTGGTTATCACTTGGGAATAATCATTGAAGTGGAATAGCACCTTGGAGTGGCATACAACCAACCGGAGTTGGATTCTACCTTACAGTTCAGTGATTTCGTCATATTGAGGTATGTTCAATCTATCTCCAGACTTAGAGTTGGATTTTAACGAATTGGATGATCATGTTAACGAGATATTGATTTTCATAGATGAATTATCCGAAGTATATCATGCTTGGAATATTGAGATGATTAAGCCTTAAGTACCTTGATTATGATCATCATGATTCGAATCTTATTACATTGAACAAGTATAGGAAGCTTCTATCATTAGTAATCCGAATCTAGTAGATGACTTCATAGCAATCTTGGACTTGATAACATCATTATTGTTAGATAAATCTAAAGGATTGATCATGGAAGGATTTATCTAGTATAGATGGAATGTTAAACAACTTCAGCATGATAATATTGATTGATATAGAAGTGTTGATATCAACCGTTAAGCTTTTCGAATCGTCATATGAAGAATTGTAGTCGGAATGGAATATGGTTTATATGGTATACATATCCTTGAATCCGAAGTTGTTGTTATCCGTAAGATCATTCATAATCGTATGTACATGATATTCATGGAGGTAACATGAAGTATCACGGAAGATTTCATTGTTTCGATCATGGCGAAAGCGATTCTTGCCGGTGATGGCTGTCATGCACAGATAGCGCACACTAAGTTATATATATTAACGTGCCCTATCGAGCACGGGTTAGCGTGCGCTACGTTTGGTACGTAACGTATGCTAGACCATCAGACGAGTCAGTCGGCTGGTCAGTGAAGTACTGACCATGCATATTTAGCGCACGCTAGGCTTTGTTGTTTGCGTGCGCTATCGAGCAGACTTAACGCACGCTACACATAGTACTTAGCGTGCGCTAAGCAGTTCAGACAGATTTCATTTTTTGAACTTTTGGCCGTAAATCGAATTGTTAAACATCCGTACGACGTGAGATAAATCCTATATCATTTCTTTTGTTAAGGTTTGATCTTGTTGCGTGATTAATTGAGGAGGACGACCTTCGAGTGTTCATTTTCGTGGAAGTGTTGTTATTGTATTCAAATCGAGGCAAGTACTTTAATTGTTTTATGTATTGTTGTTATACATATTGTCGTGCATGTATGTCGTTGTTGTATGTCCACCTCGTGTTGGTCCGACGGGATCATCGGGGGATCTATGCTAGCGTGCGCTGGATCATCGGACGGGTTTTTCCACCACGGGTTGGTCTGACGGGATCATCGTGGGTTCTAGGCAGTGAACGCTGGATCGACGGAATTACCATGTGTATGTTATGATATCATGTTGTGATTATCAATTGTGTATGTCGTTTATGAGTTTCTCGTAGGAGAACACTCGTTGGTATTTTGTCGTTTACGTTATTATTCTTCGTGAGATATGTATAATATGTTGTGGTACTTGTACTAGCATCGTTGTGCTAACCCCTTCGGGGGTGAACATTTTGTTTATGTTCAGGATCCAGGAGAGCAGGAAAACAACCACTGGAGCTGCATGACGACGAGGGTGCAGAGTGATGTTTCGGCCGAGTTTAGTTATCTATTGTTTATTCGTTATTTCAATAAGTACTCGAGTACGAAGTCATTTGTGATGGATTTGAATTTGGTGATGTATTATTGAGTTCCAGTTGAACAATTGTACTTTCAGTATTTGGTAAGAACTGTTGTACCTTAATTCCGTTATTTCCATTCGTTAGTACCTTTTAATGTCTGTTCAATTCTTCAGCCTTGTAAATCCTTATGTAAAGGATTTACGGCGCTGTAATATTCCTGAATATATCGGGGGTGTTACATGCAAAGGATGGCCCAGCATGATGACGAGGCTCGAGTGTATGTTAGACGTTTTGTTATCGTATTTACTCAGGTGTCAGTGTTAGTCTGGTTTTTCTACAAATATTATTAAAGTCCCCTGCATGGGAAATTGAATAAATGTCACTTTCTGTTTTGTTGGCGTTTAATTAAAATGTTTTGGCCGAGGTTGCGGCCCTACTTATTATTATTAAGGTGTCTTATGGGATTTATTTTGTGGATTATATGTCATGTGTTAGCCTGGTAGAACTTGTGAAGGTTCTAGGGCGTGTAATGTCCCTTTTGAGATTTGGGGTGTTACATTTATGGCATCGGAGTTTAGGTTATGAATGCCTAGGTTGTTGGTTAATTCTGGGTCTGTCAGTCGTGTCGTAAGAGTCAGTTGTTGAGCCTAATATCATCGTGCTACCATCTCTTCGTGCGACCCGTGGCTGTAAGTCTCCTTGAACTTTTGTATTTTTATATTTTATAGTTCTCTTGTGTAGATTGGAACTATGAGTTGTGGTACCAAGTTGTATAATTGAGAATTTTTCTGATCCCGTCCTTTTCAATTCTTTTCTTCAGTATGTTGAGAGGTCGCATTAGACTAGCTAGGAGACGCGGTCGAGACTGTGGTCGTGGTGCTAGTAGTTAGGAAGTTCCGCTTTCTTCCTCTGCAGATTCGGCCTCTCATTCAGTACGGAATACTCTACCATTGAGTTCTGACGGACCGCAAAATTTGTAAGTCAGTCAGGATCAGACGCTGGGTATTAATACCGACACTGGAGCTACTGCTGTACTTCAGTAGTTGGTAGCTCAGCTCGTTCAGATAGCTCAGGGTGGACGTTAGAATCCACCCCCGACTCCAGTAGTTGGTAGCTGGCACGGGATATGCATGCAAAGGATTGCCCAGCATGATAATGACGCTCGAGTCTATGTTAGACGTTTTGTTATCGTATTTACTCAGGTGTCGATGTTAGTCTGGTTGTTTTACAAATACTGTTAAAGTCCCTTGCGTGGGCAATTGAATACGTGTCACTTTCTGTTTTGTTGGCGTTTAATTAAACTGTTTTGGTCGAGGCCGCGACCCTACTTATTATGATTAAGGTGTCTTATGGGATTTATTTTATGGATTATGTGTCATGTGTTAGCCTGGTAGACCTTGTGAAGGTTCTACAGCGTGTAATGTCCCTTTTGAGATTTGGAGTGTTACACACTAAACATGATATTTTACCGTTGGACAGATTGAACACCATCTAATGCAACAAAGTCAAAAACCGGTAGCGCACGCTACACTTGATAGTTAGCGCACGCTAACTCTACAATGCAGTAACGGCTAGTTGAGGCTTTATGCCTATAAATACCAAACCATTTGGTATCATTCAATTCAACAACTCCAAGCAAATCATATATACATCTGATATTGTTATATTCATCTTTGTTGTTGTAACTGAGCTATATTGTCAAGTGTTTGAGTGTTCATACACGAAAACATATATACGAGAGGAAAGAAAGGATTGTGATTGATTCGGTGTCATTCGGATCTTGGATCCGGCATTATTAGAATCATATCTAAATCCAAGTAAGGTTTGTCTAGTACCAATCGAAAGCTAGATAGGTTGCTTCCTTGTCCGATAGAAATAGAAAATGGTTTATATTGCGCCGACATAAAGAAAAGAGTGTAACGGTTTATCTCGAACCGATAGAAGATGAGATTATAATCCCTCAGACCGATAGAAGAGGTTGATCTTAAGCCTATAGAAAAAGATATGGAGAGAGGACGATGGCATGTTTGGTCGAACCTCTATAAATCTTGTGTCGTTTATTTTTCGCAATTTAATCACGCTTTCACCAACACAAAAGAGTTTGAAAACTCTACTCCACTATGTTATTCCACCATTCTAAGTGGGGTACCAATTTCCAACAATTGGTATCGGAGCGGTATCTCTAAAAGCAGCTTAACATATGAGGAAAAAAATCAAATGGCGTTCCAATTTGCACCGGTCGAAGGTCTCACCTTAAATCGACCTCCATTCTTTGATGGATCAAATTTCATGACATGGAAAAAGAAGATGTCGATATTCATCCGAGCCTATGATATCGAGCTATGGAAAGTCATATATTTTGGCAAAAATTCCCACGAATTCAAATGGTACTCTAAAAAGCTTTGAAGAGTATGATGATACGGATTGGAAAAACGACCATTATAATTGCAAAGCAACTCAATTATTATATTGTGCTTTAAATCCGAAAGAACACAACCGGATATCCTCGTGTGATAGTGCCAAAGATATTTGGAAGATGCTTGAGGTAACTCATGAAGGAACATCACAAGTCAAAGAGACGAAGATAAATATGCTCCTCCATGACTACGAGCTATTTATGATGAAAAGCAACAAGTCCATAACGAACATGCTCGATCAATTTTTGGTCATTACTAATGGACTAGCCTGTTTTGGGAAAAAATTATCAAGTAGTGAAAAGTGAAGAAAATCTTAAGATCACTGCCTGTTGAATGGGACAGGACGGTTACGACGATTATGGAATCGAAAGATTTAAATAATCCTGAATTTACTGCTCTCGTTGGTTCACTAATGAACTATGAGATAATTCTTAAATATCGGAACGCCAAGCCAAAACCGAAAGAAAGATCAATTGCTTTGAAAGCAAATATGTCAAGAAAAGAAGAAATTCCGGTAGATGAAGATGACGAAGAATCAGCATATTATACCAAGAATATAAATAAGTTTCAAAACTTATTAAACCGGCAAAGAAAAGACATCAACACGAGCGAGTCAAAGAAATTCGACAATAATTGTCGAAACCGCGGTAAACCAGGCCACGTTGCTAGAAATTTTCGAGCCTCAGCTTCCAAGAAGGAAGTACTCGTAGCAACATGGAGTGACGAAGAGGATGATGATGAATATATTCAAAATAATCTCACACTCATGGCAAGGGGAGTTCACTCAACGAAAGCAACGTCGAAATCCAGGTAAGTATTTCCTCTCACGACGAACTTTTTGAAGCATTCAAACTTTTGCATAAGGATTTTCAAAATGCTTTACTTGATAACAAATCCCTCAAAACAAAAAATAAGTTTTTGGAAATCGAAATTTCCAAAATAAAAGAAAAGGGGAAGTTTTTGAAACTGATCATTCTCAATGTCTTGAAAATGAGAATAATCTAAAGAATGATTTGTTAAAAGTTCAAAACGAACTTAAGAATTAAACGAATAAATTTTCTTGTGGTAACGAAAAATTTGAACAATTACTTTTCGTTCAAAAAATTTCATTAAATAAAACAGGGGTTAAGATTCAAACCATGTAATAAAACCGAATCCTTAAATTTTAAAATATCCCGATGTGATAAATGTTTAAAAAATGGGCATCATATTTTGATTTGCAAAAGCCCTAGACGGACGATCAAAATTAAAAAAGTTTGGATTCCTAAAGGAACCACAATATTGAATATCGTTAATGTTTCAAATGAAAAACCAACTATCGGTTGGATGCCCAAAAATCATAATTGATATTTTCATCAAATTGGTATTTAACTCAAGGGGAGTTATCATTAATTTTAAAATGAAAAATCTATTTTTCAGGGGGAGTTTTACCCGTTAATTGTCATATTTAATTTTTATCATCGATTTTATTGATATTCTTGCACTTTTTGATTATGACAAACAGTGGGAGAAGAAGAGGAGGATAGGAGATATGAGTCATGGAAAAATGAAAATAATATCTCGATCAAGAAAGGAGGAGAAAAGACGAAGGAGAAAAAAGTCGAATATAAAAGAAGAAGTTGAAAAAGAAAAAAAATGAGGAGTTTAAAAGGAGAAAAGAAAAGATGGGGAGAAGAAAACTAACGAAACGGACAAAGCCGAAACTTTGATCTGTAATATTTTATATTTTTGCAGGTATCTAATTCTATCGAAGGTTGTTGTTTTGTCATCATAAAAAATGGGAAGATTGTTGGAATATTCTATTCTACATAATCATAAATTGGTTTTGATGATGAGCTAATGATGTTAATGATGAGTTGATGATGTTGTCGGTCAAAGAAAACAATAATAGAAAAAAGTAAACCAGCAAGGAGTCAAAGTCACACAAACTAAGCAGATAGCGCACGCTAGATGGATGGCATAACGTACGTAAGATAAAGTCACATGAAGACTCACCTGATGGATTAGCGCACGCTATGTACAAAGAATAGTGCACACTACCTGTTCCGCAAGAAAGAAAGACAGAAAGGTCAGAAAGATTGCCCATCTCAATTAGCGCACGCCACAGGGAAAATAATTCACGCTATGTAAAGTGAGTAACGTACGTTATGGAAGATATTTGCGCACGTTACCTGTTAGTATGTTCAAGACAAAAGGCTTTGGAGTTTAAATGAAGCAACAGTCAACGCACGCTAAAATGGAGACTAAAGCACGTTACCTGAAGACTATTAGCGCACGCTATCTTATACATGTTAACGCACGCTAAATGTTCAAAATATATACGTTGGTCATTCAACCGTTAGAGGTCAAATTCCACACGGAAATCACGCTCAATCTGGAAAGTAAAAGTTGACCATCTAGCGCACGCTAAGGATTATATATAGCGCACACTAAGTTCGAAAATTATCCGTTGGAAAGAGATGTTAAGAGACATGACCGCTTCATCGTCAAAGTCAAAAGAATAGATGGATTGACCAAGCCGATAACGCATGATAAGGATAGTGCTTAGCATACGCTAAACATGATATTTTACCGTTGGACAGACTGAAGACCGTTCAATGCAACAGAGTCAAAAACCGGTAGCGCACGCTAGACTTGATAGTTAGCGCACACTAACTCTACAATGCAGTAACAGCTAGTTGAGGCTTTATGTCTATAAATACCAAACAATTTGGTACCATTTAATACAACAACTCCAAGCAAATCATATATACATCCGATATTGTTATATTCATCTTTGTTGTTGTAACAGAGCTATATTGTCCAGTGTTTGAGCGTTCATACACGAATACATATACACGAGAGGAAAGAAAGGATTGTAGATTGATACAGTGTTATTAGAATTGTTGATCCGGCATTATTAGAATCATATCTAAATTCGAGTGAGGTTTGTCTAGTACCAATCGAAAGCTAGATAGGTTGCTTTCTTGTCCGATAGAAAAAGAAAACGGTTTATCTTGGACCGACATAAAGACAAAAATATAATGGTTTATCTCGGACCGATAGAAGATGAGATTGTAACGGTATCCCTCGGACCGATAGAAGACAAGGTGTAGAGGTTAATCTTAAGCCTATAGAAAAAGACACAGAGAAAGGACGTAGGCACGTTTGGCCGAACCTCTATAAATCTTGTGTCGTTTATCTTTCGCAATTTAATTGCGCTTCCGCAAACACAAAAGAGTTTGAAAACTCTACTCCATGATATTATTCCACCATTCTAAGTAGGGTACCAATTTCCAACACGATGATGTTAGGCTCAACAATTGACTCTTACGACAAAACTGACAGACCCAAATTGACCGACAGTCTAGGTATTCACAACCTAAGGCTCTGATACCATAAATGTAACACTCCAATTCTTGTAAGGGTTATTACACGTTGTAGAACCTTCACTAAGGTTTACCAGGCTAGTACATTCGAACAGTTTACGATAGTCCCATAATGACGATATTTAATATTGTAAATAAGGTTGTAGCCTTGGCAATAATATTTTGTTTTAAACGCAGGAAAACATAATATAAAATGAATCCATTGCCCACACAGGGACCTTCAGCAATATCTTTAAAACAAAAATACGTTTACTCGACTAACTCCGACGAATAACATACATATAATAAAATAAACAACGCAAACTCGGGCATCATCATCATGCTTGGCCATCCTTTGCATGTGTTTCCCGTGCTGGCTCCTCAGTTCGCCCGATACCTGAAATGCATGAAACACATTTCCCCCATTTAAGAGGTTAGCATTCGAATAGCTAGTGGAAGTACACAATTACACGATATTATATACGAATACAATTCAACATGATTATCACATTTGAAAAATATTTAAGAAAATAATATTTCGGAATACCACATTTTCATCAATGCATGATCATCAAGAAAACCATATCATCACATTTCATTATCACAAAAATCCACACTTGGTAACCCGTGGCCGTACCTCTTAGTATCGACCCCATAGGCCCCGTCGGACCATCCCCAGGTGGGAATCCACTTCCACGACTGTACCCCATAGTAGCGGCCCCCAGAGGTTCTGTCGAACTGTCCGAGGTGGAACAACAACAACAACAACACACCCACACATTTATCATAAATTATCATTTATGTCGAATTCACATTCTACATAGTAAGATATGTACTTGCCTTGAGAAATATGACGTAAGGAAATGCTGAACGGGAGGGACTTCAGCCTGAATACTCTTCGAAAATTCACTACTATCACATAACGGTATACAATCAACATCCTGGAACGTAAGAATTCATACTAAATTCTACCCCTTTAGGATGATTCAACGAACACTACGAGGTCATAATTGATCTCAGTCAACTAACAGTGAAAATATCAAGACCTATTCCACAAAACTTCAAGGAAACAAGGGATTATGATTACACAATCATAATCTAACCAAGGGTGTTCATAACCGGGTACCCGAATATTCGGGCACTCGAATTTACGGGTAACCGGTTATGCGGGTAATGGAAAATTCGGCACGTGACCTGACCCAAAAAAGTCGGTACCCGCTTTTCGGGTACTCTTATTCATATATAATTGAAATTATTAAATGTCAACAATGTATTTGGAGAGACCGGTCAAAGTCAAAATGAGCACAGTTTTGTGGGACGGGGGGAGTATTTTATATAACAAACTTCTCCAAAACTCCAATTCAACCCTCCAATTTATTTAATCCTTCAAATTAACCCCAACCAACTTCGTAATATCTTAAATCAACCCCATTTTTAATTTAAATCTTTTAGATATTGTCCCTTTTAATTATTCTACTTAATACTTTTATTTTATTTCCAGTTATATTATAATAATAATAATGATAATTTGTTATTATTATTTCTAGATAATAACAAGAACTTACGGGTCTAGGATTGCCGAGTCAAGCATCTTTATCACATTTAAGTTCAAGAACTTCAAATTTTTATTTATTCTTTTTAAATTTGTTTTTAAATTAGAAGAATTATTTTCCTAGAATAGGGTGCTACATAAGTGGTATCATAGCGGGTCTACCGTTCTGTAGACTCGTTAAAATAGTTTCCTTTTTCATACTAAAATTTTATTTTCGCAAGTAGTCAAATATTTTTTTTATTTTGCAATTATGATATCAACTTATGCCGCTCCACGTCGAATTCAAGGTACATTAAGTTATTATTATTCATCATGTGATAAATGCAGTTTACCAGATCAACCATGATTCATCATGTATTAAAGATGTATCTTCAGTCTATTTTGTAAATAGGAATTTTATGATAAAGTATTTGGGCATGCAATTGTTTTCTAATAAATTTATAAATATATATGTGACATGCGTTTTTCATCACTGGTATAAATCTCTGGTTCTTAACCCATAGATGCAAAGTAATTCTTCATTTTATTTCTCCCTCTTGTTGGGTTAGTACTGAGGGATTGTTGCGTGTGATATACATTAGGATCGTGGACGTGGACGCCCAGCTAACCGAGGTGCAGATAATCTCGATGATTAGAATGGCAACCTTGGTTCTGGAGCTGGTGGTGGTAAAGTGGGTCAGAATAACCACAATAATAACGTGCTAGCTCCTACTCAGCATAAGTTGTGCGACAGTTCCGGCGTTTCACACCACCATCATCCAACGGTCGGGAAAGACCAGCATTTGTTGATGAATGGTTCATGTCGCTCGAGCGCACCTTTGAGCTCATTGGGTACCCTGATGCACAAAGAATTATTTGCGTCCAGTATCAAATGGTGGAGGATGTTGGACGCTGGTGGATGAGCTACTGGAGATTGAGGCCGGCAGCCGAGCGTGCTGCATTAACTTGAGATTGGTTCAAAGAACTAGTGATGAAGCAGTATTACCCACAACATTACCGAGAGAATATGGAGAGAGAGTTTTGGAATCTCGACAAGGAGGAATGACAATATAAGAATATGAGAGAAAATTTAACCAAATCAGCTTCTTTGTGGAGCACATGGTGGATACAGATCGAAAAAGGGCCCTTAAGTTCTGGAATGGTTTACGCCTGAGTATTCGTCACATTATGGCTGGTCATGGGGTGATACCCTATACCGAGACAGTGTTTCGAGCTGAAGATATTGAGGCCAGCCATAATCTGGATCAAAAATAGCCTATGAAGCATACCGTTACGAGGCATTGAAATGGGAACCAAAATAAGGTCGTGGCTTCTAATAAGCAAGCAAAGATTGACCAGAGGTCGGGACCTAAGCCTCAAACCAGTAAGTCGGAGTGCTCGAAGTGTGGTTATAATCATGGCGGGGAGTGTTGGGTTTTTATCGAACTAATAAGATTTATGACCTTATCATATATTGAAATAGAGCAGCGGAAGTATAATATAACATGTAAAAACCCTCCGATGATCTAAGTATATTAACAAAGTACGAAGAACAAGATTGTTATCTCTTATAGCGTGTTTTCTATCGAGCCTTCTAGAGACGTTGCAAGAAGCGAGCGTCCTCTACGGTATCCATACAATGAACAAGTCCCGAGCGTCTAACAGATTGCTAGCTCTGATTCAATAAAGATTTTACTTAAATCAATTTGAATATAGGTATGTTCTTGATTATGGTTTCTCGAGCTCTTTTGATGCTTTAGAACCTTCACTTACTGGAGTCATACCTATCATCATCAAACACAACCTTTCTCGGGGGTAAACCTGTTTTGCCAAATTTTACATGAATAGACTTCTATTGTACCTCTTCTACAGTTAAAAACTCGATAAGATTTACGGTTTAATGAATATCCGAGAAATATTCCAACATCAGATTTAGAATAAAATTTCCCGAAATTATCTTTACCATTATTGTGAATAAAAACTTTGCAACCAAACAGATGAAAATAAGATAATTAGGCATTTTACCCCTGAATATTTTATAAGGCGTCATCATTATATTTTACCGAAGATGAACACGATTTATGAGGTGTTGACAGCTTCGGCCCAAAAATATTTTCAAAGCCCGTATTCATTAAGCATTGTATGGCTCATTTCTTCTAGGGTGCGATTTTCCCTCTCGAAAACTCCATTTTGGTAAGGTGTACAGGGTGCTGAAATGTTATATCCAATGCCATATTTTTTACACCATTCTTCAAAGTCATTTGGATTGAATTCTCCACCATGATCAGTTCTAATGGTGATAGTTAGTAAATCCTTTTCTTTCTGTCTTAGTTTACACCACTTAACAAATTTGTTAAACGCATTATTTTTATTTGCTAAAAATTTCACACATGTAAAACTGGAAAAATCATCAACAATAACTATGTTGACTCAAAAAGGATTTTGATGATAATTTCATTCAAAACATTTAATTAAATCAATCTCAGCACGTTATTATATTAAAGGAGCAAAATGGTGTTATCACACGCTATCTATACCAGAGTAGCGCACGCTATCGAGGAATGTATATTCAGCCTAGTCAGTCAGCTGCAGTCCAGTGAAGTTACCTGATGGATAGCGCACGCAAGTCTTTCAACATTAGCGCACGCTATATTACTACAGTTAGCGCACGCTATACAATCAATATTTACGCACGCTATCGCATCATTCAGTCAGAGGACAGTAAGGTCTGGAAAGAAAATGGAAATGGCTTTGCGCACGCCACGAACAATTATTTACGTACGCTAATACAAGGACTTAGCACACCTTATTATTCATTACTTGCGCACGCTACCATATATGGTCAGTAGTCCAGTAGCTACTGGACTCAAAGTAAGAAGGGCTTTACGTATGCTACATAGGGTTACGTACGTAACTGGAGAAAACATTTAGCGCACGCTACGATATAAACATTATCGCATGCTAAAAGTAGTCAGCATCTTACCGTTGGAGTTTCTACCATTGGAAAGCAAGAGTCAATGAAGATCCGTGAAATTTGGAAAAGCTGGAATTAATTAATACTAGTGCACGCTATGCATGCTTGCTAGCGCACACTAAGTTCAGATTTAGCCGTTGGATAAAGAGACGTTGGGGAGACAAACCAACACGTTCAAAGTCAAGATTGAAGACCTGTTGACCAGACGATAACGCACGCTACGAGTACATGACTAGCGCACGCTAGCCATACAATTTTACCATTGGAACAGTTTTGTGACCGTTCAGGAAAGCCAAGTCAGAATCGATAGCGCACGCTAGAAGGCATTATTAGCGCACGCTAATAATATGATTTTCAGTATTTGAAGAATGGCTCTCACCTATAAATACCCATAGGACTTGGGTATCATTTAACACAACTTCAAGCATACAAGCATACAAGCATACAAGTATTCTTGAGCTCAAATTGCTACTGATTACTACATTATAAGTTGTGAGAAGGAAAGATACAAGAGTGATTTTCATTGTAATATCTATTATACTTTTAATTCTTTCATTGGATTGTAAGTGTTGCATCACTTACACTTGAGCATAAGAGAAACGAATCAAGAGTCACTAATCCGGTGTTATTAGGATCTTTGATCCAGGATTTTTAGGATTATACTCCCATATTCGTATAGTGAGGATTATCTAGTTCCTATAGAACACTAGATAAACAAAAGTTTATATTGAGAGAGAGGTTGAGCTTGGACCGATAGAAGATAAGCGGTTGTAACGGTTGTGAACTCGGACCGATCGAAGACGAGTCAATATTGTGGTTGTTCTTGAGCCAATAGAAAAAGAAAGTCGGAGAGAGTACGTAGGCAAGTTGCCGAACATCTATAAATCTTTGAGTCTTTATTTTCCGCACTATTTTCCATTTATTCGCAAGAAATTTTGTTATTCCGCATTACCACTATTCAACCCCCCTTGTAGTGATATATTTATCTCTTCAGTTGGTATCAGAGCGGGTCTCTTTTTAAAGGTTTAACCACCTAAGGGAAAAAGATCCGCAAATGGCACTTCTTGGCCAAATCGAAGGAGATGCTCTCAACCGTCCTCCCTTCTTCGACGGTTCCAATTTCATGACATGGAAAAAGAAAATGGCTATCTTCGTTCAAGCCTACGATATTGAAATTTGGAAAGTTATTGCTCTTGGTCCTAAGCTTGCTAAGAAAGAGGATGGATCATTAAAAAAGATCGACGAATTTAATGACGAGGATTGGAGGAACACATGTCAACTCACGAGCTACTCAACTTCTCTATTGCGCTCTTAATCCCGAAGAACTCAATAGGATATTGTCCTACGAAAGCGCAAAGGAAATTTGGGAAATTCTCGAAGTCACTCATGAGGGAACCACCCAAGTCAAGGAAACCAAAATCAACATGCTACTTCATGACTACGAACTTTTCTCCATGAAAGACGAGGAAACGATCACAAACACGTTGGATCGATTTTCAGCTATAACCAATGCTCTTGCATCTTTCGGAAAGCCTATATCGAGCAGCGATAAAGCAAAGAAAATTCTTCGCTCATTGCCATGAGAATTGGATGCTATGGTTACCGCGATTATGGAATCCAAAGATCTCAACAAGCTTGAGTTTAGTGCCCTCATCGGGTCACTCATCAATTATGAGATCGTTCTCAAGTCTAGAGGCACCAAACCAAAGCCTCGGGAAAGAGTAGTCGCATTCAATGTTGATAGCGATGTTGAGGAAGATGTGCCCGAAGATGAAGACGACGATGAACTTGCTCTCTATGCCAAAAACTTTAGAAGGTATAAAAGCCTAATTCAAAAGAGGCGAAGTTTTCTTGGTCGGGATGGCAAACCGGAGCAAAAGAAGAGTGGGTATACTCCTATAAAGAAGTTCGACAATAATTGTCGGAAATGTGGTCAAGCCGGTCACTATGCCAAAGAATGCCGAGGATCCTCTTCAAAGCCTCAAATGGAAAAGTTCAAAAAGAAGGAGGTCCTAATCGCTTCTTGGAGTGATGACGAGGAGGAGATTGAAAGATCTCTAGACGCGAATCTCGCATTCATGGCACTCGACTCCGAAAGCAATATCGAGGTAAGTTCTAAACTCCATGATGACGAATATGATTCTTTTGATTTTTGTGATTCACAAGAAGTTCATCATGATGATGAGTTATTAAGTGCGTTTGAATCCTTGAACACGGAGTATGACGAGATGGTCAAATTAAACATATCTTTAAAGAGAAAAATAAAATCTCTAGAACTCGAAAATTCCTCTCTTCAAAACAAAGGCAAAACTATTGAGATCGACGATACATTATGCCTTGAAAAGGAAAATGTTTTGAAAATCGAGTTGACGAAAACTCAAAAGGAGCTAAAATATATCTTGAACAAATATACTCTCGGAAACGACAAATTTGAAAGGCTTCTATCTATTCAAAAATCGCCTTTGCTAAAACACGGTCTTGGTTTCGATCCTTTTAAACGGGAACAATCCCTTATCAATCTTGACAAAATAAAGAAAACCGAAACCGAGAACTCAAAAGATCCTTCCAAACGAGTTCATGATGTTAATGTTCGTTCAAAGTTGAGAACCATCAAAGGTAAACAAATATGGGTTCCTAAAGGGACAATTGTGCCAAATGCTATAAGCATTGTTAACTTTGGAGGACCCAAACGGGCTTGGGTACCGAAACAACCGAGAAATTCTATTTTTGTAGGTACCGGCACCAAGGAAAAGCAAGTGGTACATTGATAGCGGATGCTCAAGGCACATGTGCGGCTCCGAGGACTTATTTGAAGACCTCGAATATCAAGAACAAGGACATGTGACCTTTGGGGATAATCAAAAGGGAAAAATCAAAGGCATCGGCAAAGTCGGTAAGGAACCTTCTCCCTCTATCAACAAAGTATTGTTTGTTGAAGGTTTGCATCATAATCTTCTTAGCGTTTGGCAACTTTACGATGAAGGTTTTAAAATTCCTTTTGAGCAAACACATTGCACGGCATTTAGAAATAATAAAATTGCATTCATTGGTTTGAGATGTGGAAACATCTATATTGTTGATCTTAATGATAAAAGTTCATTCAATGAAAAATGTCTTATTACTTTGGATGATAATGCATATTTATGGCATCGAAAATTGGGGCATACTTCTTTACCTATCATTTCTATTCTATCTAGACACGACCTCGTTCGTGGATTGCCCAAACTCAAGTTTGATAGAAAGCATTTGTGTGAATCATGCATAAAAGGGAAACACACTCGAGAATCTTTTAAACCAAAATTCGAGGTTTCCACATGTCGAGTTCTTGAACTTGTGCATATGGATTTGATTGGACCATCTAGACATGTTAGCTTAAATGGCAAACTTTACACTTTGGTTATTGTTGATGATTTCTCTCGATTTACTTGGGTTAGATTTTTAGCGCATAAGGATGATGCATTTTCCGAGTTTTCTAAATGGTGTCGTTTGGTATCAAATGAGAAAAATCTCTCCATAATTTCTATTCGCACCGATCACGGAGGTGAATTTGATTGCACTCCGTTTGAACTCCTATGTGATAAATACAGGATTAATCATAACTTTTCGGCCCCTAGAACGCCTCAACAAAATGGAGTTGTTGAAAGGAAAAATCGATCTTTGGAAGAAATGTCGAGGACTATGCTTAATGAATACTCTCTTTCACGATACTTTTGGGCCGAAGCAATCTTTACCGCATGCTATGTGATTAACCGGGTTCATGTTTGTAGAACTCATCTTAAAACCCCATATGAATTATGGAAGGGCAAAAAGCCCAATATAGCTTACTTTCATCCTTTTGGTTGCAATATTTTTATTTTAAACAATGGTAAGGATAACTTGGGCAAATTTGATGCTAAATCCGACTCCGGAATATTTCTTGGGTATTGCACTAATAGCAAAGCATATCACGTTTATAATATTAGAACGAATAAAGTTGAAGAGTCCATACATGTTAAATTCAATGATATGATCTCACCCCCGAGAAAGGTAGAATACTTTGATGATGCAGGTACTTTTCCGGATCCCTCACCCGAAGTGAAGAAAATTTCGGAAATCGAAACGAACACAATCGTTGATTTACCGAAAGATTGGAGGCACATCAAAGACCATCCAAAGGATCTCATGATTGGAAATATTGAAGATGGTGTTCAAACCCGAAGGAGAACCACCGAATTTATGGCTCATTGTGCTTTTGTATCCGAAATAGTTCCCAAGAATATATCTGAAGCTCTCGATGATGAAAGTTGGGTGATGGCAATGCAAGAGGAGCTTGTGCAATTCATGCACAATAATGTATGGAATTTAGTTCTCGCGCCTAAAGATAAAACAATTATCGGAACTAAATGGGTGCATAAAATTAAGAGTGACGAATACAGTTATCCAATTCAAAATAAATCTCGTTTGGTCGCACAAGGGTATAATCAAGAGGAAGGTCTTGATTACGAAGAAAGTTTTGCTCCCGTGGCTCGACTCGAAGCCATTCGCTTGTTATGTGCATTTGATGCCCACAAAAAGATCAAGCTATTTCAAATAGATGTGAAAAGTGCATTCTTGAATGGCTACATTCAAGAAGAAGTCTACGTCAAGCAACCTCTCGGTTTTGAAGATCATCAATTTCCGGATCACGTCTACAAGCTCAACAAGGCACTCTACGGGTTGAAGCAAGCACTCCGAGCATGGTATGATCGTTTAAGTCAATTTTTAATTGCAAATGATTATAAAAGAGGCAAAGTCGATAATACCTTGTTTGTGAAAATATTGAATGATGATATACTTGTTTGCCAAATCTACGTTGATGTCATTTTATTTGGAGCTACTAGTGAATCTTTGTGCCAAGACTTTTCTAATCTTATGAAAGGAGAGTTCGAGATGAGTATGATGGGAGAATTAACGTTCTTCCTCGGGCTTCAAATCAAGCAATGCAAAGATGGAATCTTTATCCCTCAAACCAAGTACTCAAACGACTTCCTCAAGAAATTCAAAATGGAAAATAGCAAGGTGATATCTACACCAATGTCTTCATCATTGAAGCTTGAAAAAGATGAAAATGGCAAATCCGTAGATCAAAAATTATATCGAGGTATGATCGGATCTTTGTTATATTTGACTGCATCTAGGCCAGACATAATTTTTGCTACATGTTTATGTGCTCGATTCCAAGCTAATCCCAAGGAATCACATTTAACTGCTTGTAAGGGTATTTTCCGTTACTTGAAAGGAACTATTGGACTAGGTCTATGGTATCCTTCTTGCTTAGATTTCAATTTAATTGCATATAGTGACGCCGATTTCGGCGGATGTAAAATCGACAAAAAGAGTACTAGCGGTACATGTCACTTTATCGGATCATGCTTAATATCTTGGGGAAGTAAAAAGCAAACCAGTGTAGCATTGTCTACAGCTGAGGCTGAATATGTCGCTGCAGGGAGCGCCTGTGCTCAGATGTTATGGATTAAAAATCAACTCCGCGACTACGACATACATTTTGAAAATACCCCTATTCTATGTGATAATACAAGTGCAATAAATCTGAGTAAAAATCCTGTATTTCATAGTAGAACCAAACATATAGACATTAGACATCATTTCCTACGCGATCATGTTCAGAAAAAGGATATCTGTTTAATTTTTGTCGGGACGAAGGACCAACTCGCTGATATTTTTACAAAACCTCTTCCCGAAGAATCATTTAATTCTATTCGTTTACAACTTGGTATGGGACATATAGACAATTTTTGAAATAAGCTTTCTACTCAAGAAATCAATATCCTTGATTCGCTTCATTCGCTAGTGCGCGTTAGCTTCACTTCTTTAACGCGCGCTAATTACTGCTTTCGATAGCGTACGCTAACCATATCTGTCTTGCGTACGCTAACTAAAACCTTTCGTATTCCAAATCAGCTACTGGACAGTCCAGTAAGCTTCTCATTATTACCTAATGTACGCTAACCTTATGTTTCTAGCATACGCTAATTAAAAACCCAGTTGACTATATATATTCCGTACGACCCAGAAACACTCTAACCCTTTTCTTAACGTACGCAATCGCAAGAACCCTCTTTCAGAAAAAACCCTAGCCGAAAATCCGAACCTTCAAATCTTCAGATTTATCCCTCAAAACTTCAAATTCCCTCAGTATGTCTAGCAAGGGACGAAAAACCATGGGGAAAACCTACAAACGCCCTCGCTATACCGAATACGATGTGACCCGATTTGTTTCCTACGCTGCATCGAAGGTGTTCTTTGATATCCTCCCTCAGGAGAATCTTACCGATTGCTACTTCTTTAATTTCAGCAGTCTTGAATGGGTTAAGGTTAGTATTCGTGAGTTCTTTGAAGCATTAGGGATAGCTCGGTTTGTGGAATGCAAAGAAATCATATACCCTGCTTGTGTCCGCGAGTTTTATGCAAATTGCACTTGGGTGACAGTGATGGTAATGGTGGATTAGTGCTTGGTAGCCTGGTGAATGGAACTCTGGTGAAGATTTCCTCGGAAATACTTTACAAGTTATTTGGTTTATCGAAGGATGGATATGATTGCGTTGGGAAAACTATTGCCGAAGAGTTTCTTGTGTCCGAAAGAGATGTTGCTGATTTTTTGTGCTCGAAAACGGTCATCGAAGTTACGGATGAAGTTTTCGAGAATAATGATTTCGGTATCCACATTCGCTTGTTGTTGGCTGCCCTAACCAAGTGTTTGATGCCAAAAGTTAATACTCAACACAAGCTAGTAGGTGTCGACAAGAATGTGGTGTATCATGTGTTGAAGGATGACAGGGTGAACTTTACCGGTATTGTGTTAAACTGGATGAAGGCGAAAGTGGAGTCATTTCGTTCAAAGAATTACATGTCGAGGACTCGGAAATCAGGAATTCCTTTTGGCTCTATTCTCACGGTGATCTTCCGACATTTTCACGTTGACTTGTCGAGTGAGGCACCCGTCCCGGTGTCTTGGGGACACGAAATAAGCGACCTAACCCTCAAAGCTATGCATTATATTGAAACATACAATAGAGGTTGGGTGTTGTTTCCATATCTCCGAGAAGATGATCAAGTACCGAAGGGGACGCGAATGCCAACACCGGTCGAACGTGTGACGCACCGAGAACCCCATACGCTTAGGGAGATACAAACTAGAGAATTTGTTCGCCATCCGAAGACGAAAGGGAAGAGACCGATGCGAGACGCCGTCACGGAGGAAGAAGAAAGTGATCTTTGCGCTCGGATGAGGAGCATCGAGACCTCTCAGCTGGAGATTCGAGAGGATGTTCAGTCTCTACACACGGAAGTCGGGTCTCTTCGTTCGGAAGTCGGGAAAGTTCGTGGGCTAATCTCCAATTTCATTTGTTACACACATCCGTCGTTCCCATTCCCATCCTCCTCTTCCGATGCAGCACCTTAGAATCTAGGAACTTGATGCTTGAGTGTAGAAACTTATAATTCGAATGGTCTTTATGTTTCATGTCTTGAAATTTTATGTATTGCATTGAACTTTGATTTAATGATATTTGCATTTCGCTTCATTTGGTATTTGCTGTATTTTTGTCTATGTGATTTCATTTTGGTTCATGATATTTGTTAAGAAGGCAACAATTCAGGGGGAGTTCCTTTTTGCTTATGTCAAAAAAGGGGAGAATACTCCAAAAACCGAAAATGCACTAATATATCGAACAAGTTACCTTGATTCGAATCATTTAAAATGTTTTTGCAGGTATAGATTAAATGTTTTGACATCATCAAAAAGGGGGAGATTGTTGACTCAAAAAGGATTTTGATGATAATTTCATTCAAAACATTTAATTAAATCAATCTCAGCACGTTATTATATTAAAGGAGCAAAATGGTGTTAGCGCACGCTATCTATACTAGAGTAGCGCACGCTATCGAGGAATGCATATTCAGCCTAGTCAGTCAGCTGCAGTCCATTGAAGTTACCTGATGGATAGCGTACGCAAGTCTTTCAACATTAGCGCACGCTATATTACTACAGTTAGCGCACGCTATACAATCAATATTTACGCACGCTATCGCATCATTCAGTCAGAGGACAGTAAGGCCTGGAAAGAAAATGGAAACGGATTTGCGCGCACCACGAACAATTATTTACGTACGCTAATACAAGGACTTAGCGCACGTTATTATTCATTACTTGCGCATGCTACCGTATATGGTCAGTAGTCCAGTAGATACTGGACTCAAAGTAAGAAGGGCTTTACGTATGCTACACAGGGTTACGTACGTAACTGGAGAAAATATTTAGCGCATGCTACGATATAAACATTAGCGCACGCTAAAAGTAGTCAGCATCTTACCGTTGGAGTTTCTACCATTGGAAAGCAAGAGTCAATGAAGATCCGTGAAATTTGGAAAAGCTGGAATTAATTAATACTAGCGCACGCTATGCATGCTTGCTAGCACACGCTAAGTTCAGATTTAGCCGTTGGATAAAGAGACCTTGGGGAGACAAACCAACACGTTCAAAATCAAGATTGAAGACCTGTTGACCAAACGATAATGCATGCTATGAGTACATGACTATCGCACGCTAGCCATACAATTTTACCGTTGCAACAGTTTTGTGACCGTTCAGGAAAGCCAAGTCAGAATCGATAGCGACGCTAGAAGGCATTATTAGTGCATGCTAATAATACGATTTTCAGTATTTGAAGAATGGCTCTCACCTATAAATACCCATATGACTTGGGTATCATTTACACACAACTTCAAGCATACAAGCATACAAGCATACACGCATACAAGTATTCTTGAGCTCAAATTGCTACTGATTACTACATTATAAGTTGTGAGAAGGAAAGATACAAGAGTGATTTTCATTGTAATATCTATTATACTTTGTATTCTTTCATTGGATTGTAAGTGTTGCATCACTTACACTTGAGCGTAAGAGAAATGAATCAAGAGTCACTAATCTGGTGTTATTAGGATCTTTGATCCAGCATTGTTAGGATCATACTCCCATATTCATATAGTGAGGATTATCTAGTTCCTATTGAACACTAGATAAACAAAAGTTTATATTGAGAAAGAGGTTGAGCTTGGACCGATAGAAGACAAGCAGTTGTAACGGTTGTGAACTCGAACCGATCGAAGACGAGTCAAGATTGTGGTTGTTCTTGAGCCAATAGAAAAAGAAAGTCAGAGAGAGGACGTAGGCAAGTTGCCGAACCTCTATAAATCTTTGAGTCTTTATTTTCTGAACTATTTTCCATTTATTCCCAAGAAATTTTGTTATTCTGCATTACCACTATTCAACCCCCCTTCTAGTGGTATATTTATCTCTTCAAACTAAAGTATAGAGCTTACCACTCAAACTAGCATGTCGAGATGGTATTTCGAGAATTCTGCTAGTGGAAATTTTGATCTTTGGTTTAAATGATCATATGGTATGTTTACCTTTAGTACAAACATATGTGATCTTTTCTAAAATTTACTTTTGGTAGACCACTAACAATATCATGTTTAGCTAATTTTGAAAGTGAAGGTAAAGAGGTGTGTCCCAATTTTCTATGCCAAATTATAATATTTTCATCATATGAAAATATTTTTCATTAAAACTGTAATACACGGTTGTAATTCAGTCATTATCATTCAGTATTTATCATTTAGTAATTGTCACTCAGTATTTTTCATTCATTTATGATCATTTGTCACTCATATTCAATCATTGTATTCATCGTTCAGAGTAATTGTATCGTCATTCATCATCAATCTAGTTGGAGAATCGTGCGGTGTTTACCATCCTTGTCATTTCATAGTGTGTTGTGTGTGAGGAGTAGCGCACGCTACGTACTCTCTTTAGCATGCGCTAATTGAGTACTGGTAGCGCACGCCACCTCTCAACACTAGCGCACGCTAGTGTAGTTGAGCAGCGATCCGTAAGGCACTGACCGGTTGGGATTGTAGGTAGCGCACGCTACGAATGGTAAGTAGCGCGCGCTAGTGAGCCGGAGTAGCGCACGCTATGCAGTCGGTGTAGCGCGCGCTAAGGTCGGATCAGGTTGAGTCCAGTGGCTACTGTACTGACTTGAATTTATTCATAGCGCACGCTAAGAGTGGTTTTTAGCATACGCAAACGGTGTAGTAGCGCGCGCTAATCGTTGGTTGTAGCGCACGCTACCAAGATCAGATCAGAGGACAAAAGGTTCTGGACTCCAGTACTGGGCATCAGATAATTTGTTAGCGCACGCTAACATTTTGGGGTTAGCGCACGCTAAGTGTATAGGCGTAGCGCACGCTACAAAAAGGTACGTAGCGCGTGCTACCGTTTTCGGACAGTGGGTACTAGACTACCCAAAATACCCGTTAGCATACTCTACGCACAAGGGCTAGCGTGCGCTAAACTGGGATTTCTATAAATTGGACAGTGTAGCCCATATTTCGGCATTTATCATTCCTTCTCATTCTCTCATCGGTTTTGGGCGATTTCGGGCGATTTAGAGAGTATTCTTCGAGGTGTAATCATCAATCATCATCTTCAAGATCAACATTCGGATTAATCATCATTCCATCATCTTCATCACATCAAATCAAAGGTATTAATCTCTTGGATCTAGAATTTCGGATTTTGGGTTTTCCTTTCGATTTCTTCATATGAACTTAAATTGTTGTTGGAATATGTTAGATATGGATTATCTACCTTCGATTAATGTATTCCTACGGATTTATTGGCACATATTTCAGTTTTCAAGAACTCTTTGGGGGTTGACTTTGATATTTTGGGGGGTTTTCGATTAGATGTTGTCGTTAACTCGAACTATGGATTCCTATGGGATTATTGATATCATTGAAAGTGTTTTGATGGTTTGGAATACTCATCATGGAGTTGGTTTCGATATATTCGAGTTTGGATATTGTTTTATCGGCGTTTGAGTCGGTTATGATCGTATTGGATTCGTGTAATGAACGAGTTATTGGTAATTGTGTTATTCAAGGTTGCTCGAGCGACTGACATCTCATTTAGGACGTTGTTCATGGACGGACATTCTTCATCGGTGTTGTGTAAGTTAATTCTTACTCAGTTAAAAGGATATTCATTCATTTCGTTGTTGTTCATTCATAATCATAATTCATTCATAAAGTACTAACCGTATTGAAACTTGTAATTGTCACTTCATTACTTCATTCACGAGGAATGACGGTTCCAATTATTTCATTGAGCTATCATTCATTTCACTGTCATCTCATCTCGGTGAGTCATTATTGATTTTGATGTCACTTTTGTTATATCGTGGCATTCCGGGTCGCACTGGCGTGCCGGTTGGTATGTGTAGGATTTTCATGTCGGGCACATTTTAGTCGTGTGTTGGTTGGTGGACTCACATTGGACTGTGCACACGAGTTGATGGCTTCGTGAGACTGATTAGGTACAAGACCACACGTGTATTCGATCGATACTCGTTGGTGGCTTGTACACGGACACATTTCCATCCCGGACGTAGTGTGGCGCCATTCCTTTGAGCCATACCGTTAGTTGATTCATATAACATGTTTGATTGCGTATGTTTTGACAGGATATTTCATAACTTCAGATATATCATGATTGTGTATTTTTAACCCTTGAGGATTGTTGTTCTGTGTAACTGACCCTGTTGGGGGATATTGTTTTTCAGGTCATGGCAAAGAAAAAGCATGGGGAGAGCACGTCGACGGCGAGGAGTCCCAATGATACTAGTAGGGGGCCCCGGTCTTTTCAGTCATTTATGTTTCCTTCATTTATTCCGCTGCAGACATTCCGTTTGAATATTCATTTCACTCAGTGTTGTATATTTTATCTCCATATAAAATATACATGTATTCTGTATTATCCTGGGTGTGTTGTATGAAACTCCTCATCGGAGTAATTAATGTTATAATGTGGTTCGGTACTACATTTACCCTGTGTAATTCATTCATTTTCATTCGCCTGGTGGGTCCCAGTCGGGGGTCCACGGCACTGTAATATCCGCCTAGTTTGGGGTGTTACAGAGTTGGTATCGGAGCGTGGTTTTGATTACTACCTTCCGAGTCATGTCTCATTTGAAATCATCGTCATCGGACTAGTATCATTGGACTTTCACGTCACGTGTGACCTGTGCAAATGCCGAGTCAATCAGACCAAGAATTGTAAGATTTCTAACGCCATGGTATAATTTCTGGCAATAATCATTCATTCATAATTCATCAGTTAACAATCCTCATTCATCATTTTCAATTGTGATCAAGTCGATCATGTTAATTCATTAATCACTCATTTCATTTCATTGTTCAGTTATTGATCTTGAGGATCATATCATTAATCTTGTCAAATTATTCAAGATAATCATACCAGGAATTTCATCAGATAATCACGTCATTTCAGTTGATCATTCATGTAATCGTTGTATTTGAGCGTGTATGCGCATTTT
This sequence comes from Orobanche coerulescens, assembly GCA_033398695.1. NCBI lineage: Eukaryota > Viridiplantae > Streptophyta > Magnoliopsida > Lamiales > Orobanchaceae > Orobanche > Orobanche coerulescens. The sequence continues at coordinate 188,322,399 of CM065801.1, forward strand.
CATCATTTCATAATATAATCATAATGTGATACTCATGCGAGATATATAATCATCATACGACTTTCCACTTCAGTATGGAAAGGGCTGGCAGAGGACGCGGGGGAAGAGGCCTTGGTGCAGGCCGGAACCCGAGAGCTCGTGTGTATACACGCGCGAATGCTAGAAATAATGCTAACTCATCGAGCAGTGACGCTGCCACTCATTCACCGGGGCATAATCATTCACTATCAGGGAGTCGTACCCGGGACACATCTCAGTCAGAGGGTGTTCGGGTTGACCCACTCGCTTTTATGCAGGGCATGATGGCCCAAATGACTCAGATAGCACAACTCATGGAGACGATGCATAACTCCACTACTCAAAATCAACAGGCTCCTCCGCCGCCACCTCAGAGGCAAGAGAGGGGTGTAAGCAGTATCATTGGCGATATCTCTAGCCAGCGACCACCTACCTTCGAGGGCTCATCTGAGCCGGCGGATATTGTTCATTGGCTTGAGCATTTCGAGAAGTTATTTGCTATGGTGGATTTCCCTGAAGGACATAAAGTTTCAGTTGCGGCTTACTATCTTGGTAAAAGCGCTCATTCATGGTGGTTATCATTGAAGCCCACCGACGGATCATGTACTTGAGATCAGTTCAAAACTCTCATGACGGAGAGGTATTATCCAGCCCCACTCAGGGAGGCTAAGTTGTCGGAATTAATCACTCCCGACCTCTCAGCGACTGATGATGTCCTTTCCATCGCCGAAAAATTTCAGGAACTTCTTCCGTTCGCCTCATCTATCATTCACTCTGAGGCAGACAAGATCAAGTATTTTAGCAAGAGGCTGAAACCTCGTATGCGGCTACAGTTGCTTAATCATAATTGTACCACTCTGGCCGAGTTCATTGAGAAAGCTCTTACTTTTACTGCTAAGGAAATTGCTAAGCAACAACCCTCATCAGCTGGCAAGAAGTCTAAGAACCGTAATCAGTCTGACGGCAGTCAGGCCACTTTCAAGAAACCACGTGCGGGCTCTACTTTTTCTGAGCGACCTCCTATGGCGCCTAGACCCGCGGAATCTCAGTCACGAGCGGCCAGTTCGGCCATCACCTGTTTCAAATGTGAAGAACAGGGTCATTTCAGTACCAAGTGTCCGCGGTATCACGTGCCACAATCAGGATTGCTGGGCATAGGGCCCGTTTTTGCCGTAGGGACTCTAAACCCACTCCGGCGTCATCTCAGGCCCCAGGACATTCAGCGGTGCAGAATCAGGCCACTCAGTCAGCGTCGTTCAAGACGACATGAGCTAATAAAGGCGGAGCCAAGAGCTATCAGACGGGAGCGTCCGGTTCGGGGGCCGGCAAGCCCCGAATTTATGAGATGAAGAAGACCGACGATCCAGAGGCCCGGATGATATCAGGTACACTCGATATTCTATCTCAACCTGTGTGTACCCTTTTTGATACTGGTGCATCGCATTCATTCATTTCCGAGTCATGTTTGAGTAGACTACGTCTGGGTAGTGCTACTAGTTGTGAGCCTTATGTCATTGGTCTACCTGACGGTAGAAGAATTATCGGAAATCGTGAGATTCAGAATTGTCCGATTCAGCTTCATGGCCGTGTATGGATAGCAGACCTAATCGTGGTAGATTTACCGAGAGACGACGTCATTCTGGGTATTGATTGGATGGATCGTCACGATGCCATCATTAGTGTCCGTAAGCGTATGGTCACTATCATTTCAGACGATGGGGTTAAATGTGTTTTTCAGGGAGGTAATCCCGGCTGTTCTGGTAAAGTCATTAATTTGATGAAAGCAGTGAGATTACTCAGTCAGGGATGTGTTGGTTATTGGTGCTATATGGCCAAAACCGAGAAATCATCGGTAATGTTGATGGATATTCCGGTAGTGAGGGAATATGCCGATGTTTTTCCAGACGAGTTACCTGGTTTACCTCCACAGAGAGATGTGGAATTCACGATTGAGTTGGAGCCCGGTACATCCCTGATATCAAAGGCACCGTACCGGATGGCCCCGACCGAAATGCAGGAATTAAAGAACCAACTTGAGGAGTTGTTCGAGAAGGGTTATATTCGACCGAGTGCGTCCCCGTGGGGAGCACCAGTGTTATTTGTCAAGAAGAAGGATGGTTCGTTCCGCTTGTGTATTGATTACCGAGAATTTAACCGGGTAACGATCAAGAATAAATATCCTCTACCCCGTATCGATGATCTTTTGGATCAACTTCAGTGTGCTTCAGTATTTTCCAAGATCGACTTAAGCTCTGGATATCATCAGTTGCGGATTCGAGAGTCGGATATCGCGAGGACGGCGTTTCGAACACGCTATGGTCATTATGAGTTTGTGGTTATGCCGTTTGGGTTGACTAATGCACCTGCAGTATTCATGGAGTTAATGAATCAGGTTTTCATCGACTATCTGGATCAGTTCGTGGTTGTCTTCATTGATGACATTTTGATTTATTCTCGTGACCGGGAGGAACACGAGTTTCACCTTCATCAAGTGCTCGACGTGTTGAGACGAGAACAACTTTATGGGAAGTTTTTCAAATGTGAGTTCTGGATGTCCGAAGTGATGTTTCTCGGACATGTAATTTCATCTGACGGAGTTCGTGTCGATCCTCAGAAGACGGAGGCTATTTGAGATTGGCTACCTCCGAAGAATGTTAAGGAAATCCGAAGTTTCCTCGGATTAGCGGGTTATTATCGGCGATTTGTGGAGGGATTTTCTAAAATCGCTCAACCCATGACGAACCTTTTACGGAAGGATAAGAAATACACGTGGTCCGACGCGTCTCAACAGAGTTTTGAGGAACTCAAGAGCCGGTTAACTTCAGCACCTGTCCTTTGTTTACCGCAAGGGATAGAGGGATTTGTGGTTTATAGTGATGCGTCCGGACAGGGTCTCGGATGTGTACTCATGCAAAACGGGAAAGTTATTGCTTATGCTTCACGGCAATTGAGACCTTACGAGGTTAATTATCCAACCCACGACCTGGAGCTAGCAGCCGTGGTGTTTACATTAAAGATTTGGCATCATTATCTTTATGGCGTTACCTGTCAGATATTCACCGATCATAAGAGTTTAAAGTATATATATTTACTCAGAAGGAGTTAAATATGCGACAGAGACGGTGGTTGGAACTAATCAAAGATTATGATATCGAGATCCTTTACCACCCGGGCAAGGCGAACGTTGTCGCCGACGCCTTGAGTCGTAAGTCCGTTCAGGAGCAGATGCTTGCTCGATTAACGATTGAAGGAACTTGGCAGGAATTTCTGAGACCCGAGATTGAGGTCTGGTTACAGCGAGTACAAGGGCAACTTTGTACGTTGGAGATTTCATCGCCACTTGAGGAGGCGATCAGGGAAAATCAGGGTGTGGACCCATTTTTGTTACGCATTCGAGAGGATGTGACTCAGGGGAAAACCCCCGGATTTGTGGTTCACGAGGATGGACTTCTGCGTTTTAAGAATCGGTTGTGCGTACCGGCGAATGACGAGTTGAAAAACTCGATTTTCAAAGAAGCTCATGCTACCCCTTATTCCGTTCACCCGGGGTCTAGAAAGATGTATAAAGACTTGAAACAAAATTACTGGTGGAGTAATATGAAGCGAGAAGTCGCGGAATTTGTTTCGAGATGTTTAACCTGTCAACAAGTCAAGATAGAACATCAGCGACCGACGGGTATGCTGAAACCTCTCCCTATTCCAGAGTGGAAGTGGGAGGATATTTCTATGGACTTCATCACGAGTTTGCCGACGAGTCGTCGTGGCATGAACACAATCTGGGTAATTGTGGATCGCTTAACTAAATCAGCTCATTTCCTTGAGATTAAGGATACGTGGGGTCCCGAGAGACTTGCTCAGTTATTTATCAAAGAGATAGTGAGATTGCACGGTACTCCTAAAAGTATCGTTTCCAATCGTGACGGACAATTCGTGTCTCATTTTTGGAAATCAGTTCATCGTGCTATGGGAACTCAGCTTAATCTCAGTACAGCTTTTCATCCTCAGTCCGACGGACAATCAGAGAGGACTATTCAGACTTTGGAGGACATGTTGAGGGCATGTGTCCTCGATTGGAAAGATTATTGGGAAGCCCAACTACCATTGATCGAGTTCACATACAATAATAGTTGGCATTCTTCGATTAAGATGTCACCTTACGAGGCCTTGTACGGTCGTCGTTGTCGATCTCCTTTGTGTTGGGATGACTTATCAGAATCAATCGGCACCGAGCCCGATATGCTTATAGCCGCCCGTGAGAAGGTAGCTTTGATCAGGAGTCGTTTGTTGACCGCTCAGAGTCGACAGAAATCATATGCAGATAATCGTCTTCGACTGTTACAGTTCGAGACGGGTGACCATGCTTTGGTTAAGGTATTCCCGAGTCGTGGTATCTTCCGTTTTGGGAAGAGGGGAAAGTTGAGTCCGAGATTCATTGGACCGTTTGAGATTTTGGATCGAGTAGGTGAGTTAGCTTATCGATTGGCTTTACCTCCGGCATTGAACCGAATTCATAATGTGTTTCACATCTCTTAGTTGCAGAAGTATGTTGCCGACCCGAGTCACATACTTCAGTTCGATGAAATCGAGATCGCCGATGATCATTCATATGAGGAGCGTCCTATACGAGTTTTAGAGCGGCGAATCAAACAGTTGAGGAATAAGACGATTCCTTTGGTTAAAATTCAGTGGTCAGGACACGAAGTCGAAGAGGCTACTTGGGAAACTGAGGATAGTATGCGGGAGAGTTATCCCGAGTTGTTTGACCCTTAGTTTCGGGGACGAGACTCTTTTAAGGGGGGGTGTATGTAATACCCGGTTGTAATTCAGTCATTATCATTCAGTATTTATCATTCAGTAATTGTCACTCAGTATTTTTCACTCATTTATGATCATTTGTCACTCATATTCAATCATTGTATTCATCGTTCAGAGTAATTGTATCGTCATTCATCATCAATCTAGTTGGAGAATCGTGCGGTGTTTACCATCGTTGTCATTTCATAGTGTGCTGTGTGTGAGGAGTAGCGCACGCTACATACTCTCTTTAGCGTGCGCTAATTGAGTACTGGTAGCGCACGCCACCTCTCAACACTAGCGCACGCTAGTGTAGTTGAGCAGGCAGTCCAGAAGGCACTGTACTGTAGTTTGGATTGTAGGTAGCGCACGCTACGAATGGTAAGTAGCGCGCGCTAGTGAGCCGGAGTAGCGCACGTTATGCAGTCAGTGTAGCGCGCGCTAAGGTCGGATCAGGTTGAGCCCAGTGGCTACTGGACTGAATTGAATTCATTCATAGCGCACGCTAAGAGTGGTTTTTAGCATACACAAACGGTGTAGTAGCGCACGCTAATCGTTGGTTGTAGCGCACGCTACCGAGATCAGATCAGAGGACAGAAGGTTCTGGACTCCAGTACTGGGCATCAGATAATTCGTTAGCACACGCTAACATTTTGGGGTTAGCGCACGCTAAGTGTATAGGCGTAGCGCATGCTACAAAAAGGTACGTAGCGCGCGCTACCGTTTTCGGACAGTGGGTACTGGACTACCCAAAATACCCGTTAGCGCACGCTACGCACAAGGGCTAGCTCGCGCTAAACTGGGATTTCTATAAATTGGACAGTGTAGCCCAGATTTCGGCATTTATCATTCCTTCTCATTCTATCATCGGTTTTGGGCGATTTCGGGCGATTTAGAGAGTATTCTTCGAGGTGTAATCATCAATCATCTTCTTCAAGCTTATCATTCGGATTAATCATCATTTCATCATCTTCATCACATCAAATCAAAGGTATTAATCTCTTGGATCTAGAATTTCGGATTTTGGGTTTTCCTTCCGATTTCTTCATATGAACTTAGATTGTTGTTGGAATATGTTAGATATGGATTATCTACCTTGGATTAATGTATTCCTACGGATTTATTGGCACATATTTCGGTTTTCAAGAACTCTTTGGGGGTTGACTTTGATATTTTGGGGGGTTTTCGATTAGATGTTGTCGTTAACTCGAACTTTGGATTCCTATGGGATTATTGATATCATTGAAAGTGTTTTGATGGTTTGGAATACTCATCATGGAGTTGGTTTCGATATATTCGAGTTTGGATATTGTCGTATCGACGTTTGAGTCGGTTATGATCGTATTAGATTCGTGTAATGAACGAGTTATTGGTAATTGTGTTATTCAAGGTTGCTCGAGCGACTGACATCTCATTTACGACGTTGTTCGTGGACGGAAATTCTTCATCGGTGTTGTGTAAGTTAATTCTTACTCAGTTAAAAGGATATTCATTCCTTTCGTTGTTGTTCATTCATAATCATAATTCATTCATAAAGTACTAACCGTATTGAAACTTGTAATTGTCACTTCATTACTTCATTCACGAGGAACGACGGTTCCACTTATTTCATTGAGCTATCATTCATTTCACTGTCATCTCATATCGGTGAGTCATTATTGATTTTGATGTCACTTTTGTTATATCATGGCATTCCGGGTCGCACTGGCGTGCCGGTTGGTATGTGTAGAATTTTCATGTCGGGCACATTTTAGTCGTGTGTTGGTTGGTGGCCTCACATTGGACTGTGCACACGAGTTGATGGCTTCGTGAGACTGATTAGGTACAAGACCACACGTGTATTCGATCGATACTCGTTGGTGGCTTGTACACGGACACATTTCCATCCTGGACGTAGTGTGGCGCCATTCCTTTGAGCCATACCGTTAGTTGATTCATATAACATGTTTGATTGCGTATGTTTCGACAGGATATTTCATAACTTCAGATATATCATGATTGTGTATTTTCGACCCTTGAGGATTGTAGTTCTGTTTAACTGACCCTGTTGGGGGATATTGTTTTTCAGGTCATGGCAAAGCAAAAGCACGGGGAGAGCACGTCGACGGCGAGGAGTCCCAATGATACTAGTAGGAGCCCCCAGTCTTTTCAGTCATTTATGTTTCCTTCATTTATTCCACTGCAGACGTTCCGTTTGAATATTCATTTCACTCAGTGTTGTATATTTTATCTCCATATAAAATATACATGTATTCTGTATTATCCTGGGTGTGTTGTATGAAACTCCTCATCGGAGTAATTAGTGTTATAATGTGGTTCGGTACTACATCTACCCTGTGTAATTCATTTATTTTCATTCGCCTGGTGGGTCCCAGTCGGGGGTCCACGGCACTGTAATATCCGCCTAGTTTGGGGTGTTACAAAAAGATTGTTCATCTTGAAGAGACACAATTTAATATCTCCATACTCTAATCCAATAAAAAATATTTAATCTTTTCTCATTGAAGTATAATGAGTGATTTCAAAAATTGATTTTAGTCCAGTATCATATAATTGGGAAACACTAAGTAGATTATGAAAGAGACCATCAACAAAAAGAACATTATCAATAGTTGGTAAGGTTTCCTTACCCACCTTACCTATACAATTTGTTTTACATCGTTTATTATCATCGAAAGTGACAAATCTTTGTTCTTCCCTTTCGAGCACCCTGAAGAGATTCTCGTTTCCACATATGTGCTTAGAACATCCCCTATCAATGCACCATTTATTTGATGGTACACTCGTCCTTTCTTGCACCTACAAAATTAATTATCTTTCGTTTTATCGGTACCCAAGATAATTTGGGTCCTGTAGAGTTACATATATATCCTTTGTTTGGAACTATTTTTCCTTTAGCCACCCATATCTGTTTTACTTTGATGGTTCATCCAGGACTAGTAATAAATGCTTCAGTATGCCCTGTTTTTAAACATTTTGGAGATTCCCTTTTTTAATTTTTCTGAGCCCGTTGCAGTTTTATCTAAGGACTTTTAAATTGGAAAAGAAGTATTTGAAGAGATAATAATTGTTCAAATTTATCATTACCATGAGAGAATTTTTTGATATAAAGTTTAACTTCCTTTTCTGTTTTGTAAATCATCTCTCAGATTTTTCTCTGTTTCAAGACATGAGGAATGATTAATTAAAATATCTTTGTCTCTATTTATAATGTTAGAATTTTCATCTTCAAAAATTTTTATTTTCCTTTTCAAATCTTTATTTATTTTGCACACTTCTTCAAATTCATTATTTAAAGATTCAAATGCATCAAAAAGTTTTTCATGAGACGAGTCACTTACCTCACTTTTTGGGTCACTGTCGACCATTTTGTGATGAGAGCTATATTCCTTTGCTCGCGTGGTTCCTCATCATCCTCATCGTCACTCTATGTGGTGACATACACTTCCATTTGAATTTTTTCATGTGGAGGTTTGAATAAGTTAACAGGAGCAAGAGCCCGGCGGTCTTTTGCAAAATATCTGGGGACACCACACCTTCGATAAGTATCGTTGAATTTATTTTGAGAGAAATGGGTCTTTTAGATTCGTCCCTGGGTTCTCGAGACATATCCTTCTGGCTTCTATGCAAATTTTTTTATATTTTGTGATATTTCTGGCATAGAGTACTGATCTTGATCTTCTTCTTCGATCGATTGATCTTCCGGATCCCTCTCTTCTTTAGCCTTAAAAACTATTGGCCTCTCTGGTTCCTTGAGCTTTGGTTTAGAGTTTCTGGATTTAACGGTATCTCATAATTAATAAGAGATACAATGAGAGCACTGAATTTTAATAGCCGTTACGGTTGCATCCCATTCACTGGGTTGGTCTTAGAATTTTCTTTGCTTTATCACTACTCGAGATAGGTTTGCCAAATGAGGCAAGCCCATTTGTGGTAGCAGAGAAGCGGTCAAGCATGGTAGTGATGCTTTCGTCTTCCTTCATTGTGAATAATTCATAATCATGAAAGAGCATATTTATTTTAGTCTCTTTGACCTAGCTTGTACCTTCGTGAGTGATTTCCAGCATTTTTCAAATTTCTTTGGCCGTCTCAAAACATGAAATCCTGTTGTGATCTTCTAGATTAAGAGCACAGTAAAGCAGTTGAGTAGCTTTACAACTGAAATGATCATTTTTTCAGTCATTCTCATCGTACTCTTCAAAGCTCTTAAGAGAGCCGCCAGTTTCCTTTGTAATTGTTGGTCAAAGCGTAATGACCTTCCAGATATTGATATCATGAGCCCGAATGAAAATAGGCATTATTTTCTTCCAATTCATAAAGTTTGAACCATTGAAGAAGGGAGGACAATTTAGAGCATTGCCTTCAAAAGTAAGAATGTAGGCCATTTCTTGATCTTTTCTCTAGCGGGTGTCAGACAGATGAGAAAGAGACTGCTCGGATACAAATTATAGGGTTAATACCATCACTAGAAGGGGGGTTGAATAGTGCAGTATAGAGTATCGAACCCTTTTCGTGCGACAGCAAATATAGAAATAAAGAAAAGTGTGGAAATAAAACGGCACAAGAAATCCTCCCAGAGGTTCGGCTATCCAAAAGCCTACGTTCCTTACTAGCATTAGGCCTTTTCTCAAAATGAATGCGCTTTATAGTTCAGCGCCAACTTTTTGGAATAGCACTTTCAACATTAGTACCGAACTTTTATTTCTTGATTTTCGTGCTCAAGAAGAACCACAACTTAAAATACTCTTGCTTTTCCGGGGACAAGATGTTGGAATATTTATTCCAAATTTCATTAATAGAGTTTTGATGATTAATTTGCAAAACAAAGCAAAACAACAAAGAGGCGAAGCAAAACAACAAAGATGACGAAGACGCAAAAAACTGATCAAAATACAAAGCTAACGCACGCTAGACACAAAGGTTAGCGCACGCTAATGGGTCCTGTATGCAGATCAGACGATTTCAAAGCTACCTGAAGTAAAGTTACCTGATGAAGATCGCACATGCTACACATGAAGACTAACACACGCTATCGAAGGCTTATTACTGTTGTCAAGACATTCAAACACAGAATGACATATGTAATGACAAAATCATAGCGCACGCTAGGATTGAGGAATAGCGCACGCTAAGGTGTTTGAATTCAAGTCAATCAATCCGTTGGAAGATTCTAAAGCAAAGTAAAAAATCTACAAATGGATATATGATGCATGTAATGATGCAATATTAGCGCATGCTAAGTATATATGTTATAGCGCGCTAACGAAGACTAAAGTTGAGAGACAGTAGCCACTGGACAGATTATGGAAGACATTAACGTACATAATCAGCAAGCAATAATGTACGTAAAGGCAATAGCGCATGCCAAGGAAGGAGGCTAGGGCACGCTAAGTATAACTAGCAGTAACTGCTAGTTAAAATGGCTATAAATACCAAACCACTTGGTATCAAACCACACAACAAAATTGAGCAAAGCATATACACTTGAGATATCATTGTAAACAATATAGTTGTCGTTCTTGATCTTAAATTGAGAGTGATTGAGTGTTATACACTAAATCATACAAGAGAGAAAAAAAGAAAAGATACGATTGGATTCGGTGTTACTAGGATCAAGGATCCGGCATTGTTAGAATCGCAATCGATATCTAAGTGAGGTTTATCTAGTACTGACAGAAAGCTTGAGTGGTTGATTCCTTGTCCAATATAAAAGAAAAACGGTTTAACTTGGACCGACATAAAGACAAGTAAGAGAACGGTTTACTCGGACCGATAGAAGACGAGCTTGTAACGGTTATCCCTCGACCGATAGAAGAGAGGTGCAGAGGTTTATCTTAAGCCTATTGAAAAAGATACCGAGAGAGGACGTAGGCACGTTTGGCCGAACCTCTATAAATCCTTGTGTCAATTTATTTTCTGCACTTTATTTAAATCGCTTCCGCAACACGAAAGAGTTTTATAACTCTATCTTTAAACAGCAATACCGACCAATGTTGCCCCAACACAAGACAAACTCACAAGATTACAAAGTGTTTTGTGAGCATAACTACTCTACTTACAGAGTAATCTCTCAATGTATATGCTATTTTAAGCTCAAATGAATCAGATGATCGCTTGATATATTCAGAGAATTCTTGTGTGTCCCAACTCTTCCAAATGCCTCTATTTATAATATTTTGGAACCAATTTATTGTTAGTACAGTTCTTCACTTTAACATACATTATGTAACACTCGTCGCGTACTTTAACAACATAGTGTTCATTATTTTGTCATTGCAACGTCATAACACTAGTCCAGTAGCATCCAATAGCATATGGATTTTCTCGTTGCGCACGTTAAATCTCATGATTACGTACGTTATTGTTGTCCTTAGTTAGCCATTTGGATTGTGGACCTTCTAGATGTCATCAATGGTTTAATTTTGAATTCTACTTCAAACGCTTAGCGGTTGTGAATATATCCTAGAAGTGTATGTTATTCCGTAGATGAACGTTCAATATGTTGACTTTCTAGAAACTGCACAACGGTTTATTTTTTAACTAATCGTACATTACCGAAGAGCCTTAGCTTACATTAAGATTGTCTAGTAACATAGTTTCTCCAGCTATGTAATCCTCCACAATTTTAACACTTTTCCATGAATACAAGTGACTGATCTTTACATATGTTAAGTTAGGAGCATAGCGTACGTTATGCTTGTAAATTTCTTGATTCAACATATTCAATGTTAACTGTGGGCATATTATTCTTGAAATAATTTGCAGTGTAATCTTGTAATGATTATTTTGTATAAACATCATCAAAATGTGTGAACAAATATTGTTCCAACACCCAGATCCTGGTATGAGACGCTGTCACTCTCTTATCAACTGCGGATTTGAGAAAGGTGCTGTCGAAAAAACACTTTTCAAAATTCAGGAAGGTGTGACCTTCTTATGGTTCAAATTTATGTAGGTGATATTATTTTTGGTTCTACTAACGTAGATCTATGTAAGAAGTTCTCTCATTTCATGCAATGTAAATTTGAAATGAGTATGATTGGAGAACTTAGCTATTTCTTAGGGTTGCAGGTCAAACAATTGCGCACAGGTATTTTCATCAATAAGGAGAAATACAGCAAGGAGATGCTCAACAAATTTGGGATTAACACCTCAAAGTCATCATCAACCCCCATGAGCACTTCCACACAGATAAGTACTAACTAAGCTAGAAAATTAGTGGACCAATCACTCTACAGGAAGTAGGCTCGATATCCATTTTGCTGTAGGAGTGTCTGCACGATATCAGGTTCACTCCTGTACCTAACAGCCAGTAGGCTCGATATCCATTTTGTTGTAGGAGTGCACGATATCAGGTTGCGCCTAAAGAATCACACTTCAGCACAACCAAATGAATCCTTAAGTAGATAAAATGAATAGTCAATGTAGGATTGTGGTATCCTAAGAAAGGAGGATTCGATTTAGTAGGCTACATCGACTCGGATATCGTAGGTTGCAAGCTGGATAGGAAGAGTACGAGTGGAACTTGTCGCTTCCTTGGACCAAGACTTATGTCATGGTTTAGTAACAAGCAATTGGCCAACCCACTTTCTACAGCTGAGCAAGAATATTATGCTGCTGGATGTTGATGCATGCAGATCCTTTGGAAGCACAACAACTACAGGACTATGGCATTGAGTCTAAAAAAACTCCCATCATGTGTGACCGTATGGGTGTAATCCGCATAATGCACAATCCTGTATTGCACTCAAGGACCAAGCACAGAGATATGAAACATCATTTCATCCGAGATCATGTGGAGAACAAAGATGTCTAGATAGAAAAAGTCCATACAGACATTCATATTTCCGACATCTTCACAAAGCCTCTTAGCATAATGAGGTTTTGTATGCCCCGTCATAAATTGGGAATGCTAAATATCACTTAAAACTACTGTAAGCATTTATTGTAGTACTCATTAATTGAGGGGGAATACTATAAGACCGATGACAGCATCCACACTTGTTAGTTGCACATAGACTTACAAGTCATATCCTCACTGTAGGAAGAAGAGGGTACAGTTACCATCCCACAGCTGTAGTGTGCATTAATCAATGGGGAACATGTAGGACTCTTGGATACAGTATTAATCACCAATTACTGTAAGAATTGAATTCTGTATGTACCTATTAAGGAGGAACACTGTATTTTCGTGAATACAACATATATACTATAAAATCTCAATTAATACTTTAATCATATCCAATTTCATAAACATAATATTTACAAACCATACTTATCCCACGTGCTCTGTCTGAGTTTAAAACGATTTCTTATTTAACATTGAAATGACACCTAGATGTTAAAGCCTTGAAACCCGTGATTTTAAAATGATTCAAACTGCCTAAACATGCATTAATGCAGACTGTAACATGCCAGAGGTGGGGCCAGCATTAAATTCAAAATTTATAGATAAGATGCATAAGTTACGTCCTGATCCATCATGTACGTTGATTCAAAAATCGTTCCCATCCCTTAAACCTGACCGTTCACTGTAACCTAGTCTTTCAACACCTATAAAGGGCCAGTATGCTGACCTAAAGACTCTTTATTAGCCTTTCACATTAGTACGAGCCTACAACATACACCTAAAACACTTAAGAGTTTTTCTGCAAATTTCTTTCTTTCTCTCTTAATCGTAAAATTTCACAATACTTTCATCTTAGACATCTTTTCTCTCTATCTCGCTCAAGAAGAAGGAAACCATCATTGATGGAAGGATCTTCGCTATATCCGTGCTCCAGGAGCGTGTGCTGTTCGAATCTGAGGACATGATCGAGATGAACATGGTTGTTACCCGCATCAAATAATAGGGTTTATACAGCTTGAAAGCCTTCACCCTGAAAAATACGGTGAATCCATCATCGAAGAGTTCTACTTGGATGTTGATTTCAAGTATGAATATTAGAAGAAAGGCGCTTCTCTAACTGCAATTGTGAGTACTATGCAGGAGAAGGAGATTACTGTTGACAATACACTTTTGGAGAAACTGTTCAAGCTTCCATTTGACAGCCTCACTCTTGAGGACCTAGAAACTTACGGGGATGAAAACATTGACGCTTACAGGAAGCTTTTCACTGAAAACCCAAAGTCTGAGAACCCTCACCATCCTGCCACAGGAAAACTTTGCACTTCTATACTTTTACTTGCATGAATTCTGCTACAGGGTGGTTGAAAATCGGACAGGAGCCTTTGAGATGTGCACCAACATCTGTTTCCATATGATGATGGCCATCATGAGATGTCAGAGAGTCAACTGGTGCCATATTGTGCCAAAACGCCTACAACAATTCTGGTATCCAGTAATCATCTTCTTCAAAGAAGATTCTAGCAAGAAAGTTCTTAGGGGGATCGAAGCCTACACTGTATAACAAATCAATCCCAATTGAGCATAGGTCGTACCCCAACTCCATGAATATGTCAAGTTACCCACGCAACGTAAGTGTTCATTGCACTAGGGTCAAGGCTGGAGACGGTGAAAAGAAGAAGAAACCAGCAAGTAAGATGATAGTGGTTCCCGACAGCAACTGGCCTATAGCTGTCGAGAAAAGGAGAAAGAAGTCAAGTCTCAGAAGGAGTCTAAGAAGTCGGATCCCTACAGCCCCTCAGTATCCTACAATGGGCTCTGAGGTTCCGCCCACTGAATCCACACCTACAGTAGTATCATATCGGAAGATGTTTCCATGAAAGAAACACCAGATGTTCCTAAAACAGTTCTCAGGTCATTTGCAGCTATGATGGATGACCAGGTGTTTTGTAAGTTGGAAGAAACTGGCGAATCGCCAAGTCCATTCAGAGTCGACAAACACATATCCTAGTAGGGTGCCCAGTCCCTCTCCCAACAGGATACCCCACCCTGTTAGGGATCTATCTCCTGAACAGGCTCTCACACATGTCTAGGATCCAAACCAAACATGCTTCTGAAGGACGAATAGCTTAGATACAAGCTATCAGCTCTCAGATAATCTTCCTGGATTATGCTATCAAAGCTTTGTATGATGTCCAGAAGGATCCTGACTAGATGAGAGGCACCCCTGGATGAGTTTACGAATATGCGACAGTCTGTGCAGGATGTCACTGAGGTATTCATGCTTCTGTATAATGCCATCCAAAAAACCGTGCACCAATTCCAAGAGCACCAGGCGCAGGTCATCAAGAAAGAGCAAGAGAAAATAGGTTTGTTGAATCCACCACTGCTGCGGCCCTCGAGCACACCTTACACCAAAGACAAGATCTGCGGCCATGATCAAAAGATAAATGATCTTCATACAGTGGTCGTCAGTCTTGTCAACCTGGTGAAAGATATTCAAGATCGGCAGATTGAGTCTATAGATATAATCCGATATATTCACGAAAAATTCACGGAGCTTGATACTTCCGAAAAGGGAAAAGAGTCCGGGGAGGCTGGCAGAAGGTGGAGAATGGTGAAGGAGAAGGAGATGGAGGCAGTACTTGAAGATACTATTCCACAAGCTATCGGCAGACTGACTGGACCAGGGCCAGGACAAGGTGAAAGGGGTTACTGTGGCACCCTAAACATGGCGACTATTACAGTGCCGTGGAGCTCACACTGGGACCCACCAAGCGCTACAAATACACAAATCAACTGTAATATACCTACAATACCAAACCACACAATATTACCCATCACTTTGATGAGGAGTTCATACATCATATGGCTATAATTGCCATAACACAAGATCCGAAATACAAGTATAAACCATATGAAGATGGAGTATACCCAAAATAATACAACTTAAGAGAAATACAACATAGCACAAATAAAAATACATGGCTTAATCATAACTGGAGAAAAGAAGACTCGGAGCGCCCACACTTGTATCTGTCAAGCCCTTCGCCATCACGATGCTCCTCTTGTTGTTTAGCCTTCCCTCGACCTAAAATACAAACAACAAGTATTTCACGCTAAACTACAGAGTCAAATATACATGATAATAAATCTCAAGATGTTCTACAAATCACAATAATAGATCTCAAAGAAACAAATCCAATAGTCGAACATACCCCTCGGGCATATGAACAACCAATCATAAAATCATCAGACATACCCAATCCAATATGGAAACATCAACACACGACTAAATGTGCCCGACAAAAATCCGATACATAACCAATCGGCACGAAGATATGATTCCAGATGTGTCGCGATACAACATGAAAACGAAACTCAAGTAATCAACATATTCAATAAGGATCAATGGAACTCACTGAAGTGGCGACATCGATCGACGACATCAATGTTATCAACAGTAGGGAACTTGGGAATACAGTCCCACAATTGTAATACCATCGGTATTTCATGCTTTAATTACCTTGTACTATGTGATTTCTATAGTGTGATGTTGCTTTTTATATTATGTGATTTCGTTTTAAGTGCTATTGCGATACAATTGTGTGATGTGAATAGAACGGAGATGATGTACCTTGACTTCGTTAGACAATCGTCGGTGCAAATATGACGGTGGCCAACATCTTGTTCCCTGGTGAATTGTTGACGAGGGAAAAGGGTGGTCACTCAGAGATGGTTAAAATGTGATATATGACTAAGGGACTGAGTGGCTAATGTACGCTATAAGATATGAATAACGTACGCTAATTTTATAACATTACGTACGTTAACGTAACCTGGTTCTGTACATAAGGGCTGACTTGGTCTTTCGACCAGAATCTTTCTTTTGACACAAATTGGGGTACTTTCGGTAGGCTAGAAGACAAACGAGTCAACTGCTCGTAGCGTACGCTAATTGCCAAACTTAACGTATAATATGGGCGGATGATTTACGTATGTTATGGCACCCTACGTACGTAATAAATGGGGGCATTCCAATCAGTAGCCTCTGGACGGCCTTTACGCACGTTAACTGGAGGGCATTACATACGTAAGCCCTGTTACGTACGTAAAGCCTTGAGGTATAACGTACGTTACTGTGATCGAGTGTTATAAAATAACACTTTACCCTTCATTTCCCTTGACCAAAAACCTCTTGAGAAACATCCTTGAAGCTTTCTTCCGACCCGTACACGATTCTTGACCTCCCAAATCACTTGTATCAACATAGAGGAAGGGATTACTCAAGCTCCGGAGAAGATTATCTTGGTCAATCGATCCACTCTTCATTCCTCCTCGTGGTTCTTCGTCGGATTGTCATCATTCCTCATTGTTCCTCCTCTATTTAGGTAAGACTATCAAACCTTGAGGCTATCTCTTCAATGGTGTCATTATGCCTATTGATTACGGGTATTTAGTTAGTTTGCTAACTCTCGTAGACAATCTAATCATAAGAACTTGTAGTAATCAAACTATCATTGCACGTATATTTCATTTCCAAGCATCTCGTTATATTAATCATATGCGATAATCCCCATCTCAATCAACCTTGGTAATGTAAAACTTGATGAATCAATTGTAGCAGAAATTGCGTATGAATCCGTCACCGTATGTTAAACTAGTCGTAACCCACGTTTTCCATATGATTATCAATGTTAAATTAACTTGGAGGAATCAATTCGATAGTATTATTGTCATTGAGAATCAATCATTGAAATCATTGTGTAAAACGGTAACCCACTGATTGAAGTACTCGGAATTGAGAATTAAAGTAGTAGTTATGGAGTTCAATTATGCTATGGTCGATTGTTGCTAACCGAAATGATGATTGGGGATAATCTTGTTGAGCAAATTGTTATAACAAACGTTAATCATAGAATTGAACGACATAATAATACGTATTGCTTGTAAACTTAGAAGTACGATATTAGTTTTGGCGAAATCGAACTAAGTTAAGAATTCAGTTAGGAGAGGGAAGGGGAAAGTAGTTTTATTCATCTTTATCCGTACGAGATGTTAATCGGGGATTATGTGATTAGGTTAAGCTCGATCGGTCGTGGGAGTCTAAGTTATCGTAAGGTACCTACCGTCGGATTAAAGGCAAGTAAAGTCTTGCTCGAGAAATGTTAATCTTATTGCAATGTTCGTAATACATGAATGTGCCTTTGCGTGATGAATACCGACGATTGTCTTTCTCTAGAAAATGTGTTATGAATGGGCCGATGTATTGGGGATAAAACCTGAATAGTACCCGTGTGGAAATGTGTTGAGGGATAAGACCTAAGAAGGGCACCCACGTTCCGGGGCATTCCTGTGTGGATACTTCCGTGACCTTTGGTTGCGACCTTGGGGTTTATGTGTTAAAAGGACAAAGACAACATCGGTTATACTATGAATTATCTTCTATTTGTTATGTGGCGCAATGTTGATAAATTGTGCATATCATTGCAAATTATTATTATTGATGTTCATTCTCTGACCCCAGTCTGTCTGGCATGATTCGTTGTGCCAGGTAAATTTATTGAATATGTGCAGGACATTCCCGAGGGGTCTGGTCAGGCTTGAATGGTGTTGGGATAAAGTCTTGCCACCACATGATTAATTTATGATTTTCGAAACTTCCGTTTATGTAATAATCGCACCTTGAATTATGTTCTTTCAAAAACATTCCGTCTTACGTTATGTAACCGTGGACTCATCATTTCATTATAATTTCTTCAAAATATCTATTTCCCAAAATAGCCTTGTGGGTCCCGCTCGGGATTCACGATACTGTAATGCCCCGGGAAATTTTGGGGGTGTTACATAAAATGGTATCAGAGTGGTCGGTTCTGTTGTAAAAGATTTTGACAAATTTCTCCTTATTTCCAGCCCAACACCCCAAGCGATCGTAACTCCTCATGGAATTCAAAGTAAGTAATGTGTGTGATTTCTGTTTGGATACAATATTTAATTTACAAGAGATAACTGTGTGTTGAACTGGCCTTAGATTAATATTGACTGTAATGGCACGCCGTGGAGCTAGGAGGATAGTAAACAAGGCTTAGGGTTTCAATGTGAACCAGAACGAGAACAAGAATACTGCCGAGACCGTTCCGGCTGGGGACCCGGCCTTCATTCAGGCCGAACGCCAGAATAACAACCCTGGAGCCATGGACCCGGCCTTCATTCAGGCCCTCACCCAATCTATTGCCATGGGAATCGCTCAAGTCAACTAGACAGAATGGGTACCGGTCATCAATGTGGAGGAGAACGCATGGAGAGACCTATGGTTGGGAGAGATGCTGAAGGCTAGGCCGCAATTGTTTGAAGAAGCAGGGGAGAAACATGTGGACGACTGAATTTCTAAAATGGAGACAGATTTCGATGTAATCGGATGTCCATAGAACCGGAAGGTTCCGCTTGGGATTAATCAGCTCCGCGACACTGCTGCCCACTGGTGGAGAACTTACAAGCCGGAGCACCGGGTAGTCGGGTGGGACGAATTTGCCCGGCTACTGCAGAGCCAGTACTGTCCTAGATCAGCCCAAACCACTCGTGCACGAGACTTTTTTAGTGCCGGACCACAGAATTTGCCAGTACCGGAGATCATTCGGGCCTACCGTACCGAGCTGTTACGTCTCACAGATGGTTCCATCATAAGATCAACGAATCTGTCACCATGAGCAGAGGTTGCCGGAAGATGTACAACGCTATGCCGCCGGATTCCACTGCACGACTCTGAGGGCGTACGAAGATGTTGTCACAGCATATGCCGGTACTATTGCTAACACTGACACCAGACATAATTCTAAGAAGCAGAGGACATCTACTCAGTCAGGGAACAACAACAAGACGAACTCGGGGTCCGTATCTTCTTTTAAGTCAGTAGTTTCATACCAACAAAAGGGTGCATCTGATCGGCCTTACCGTAAATACTGCTTCAGTTGTGGCGTATTTGGAAATACGAAGGACCGGTGTCACAAGTCGGCTACCAAATGTTTCTCTTACGGAAAGAGTGGACACATGTCTCGTTACTGTTGGCGAGCCAATCCTACACCGAACTTAGCTCGTCATCAGAGTCAACAAGGCTTTGTGCAATCCTCCAGGGCACCTATCGTTTCCAACTACCGAGCTCCATCCCACTAGACTCAACCACCACCTCACGGTGTCGGTCGAGGCCGTGCGCGCAGTGGTGGCAATTCATCCATTTCAGAGTCGTTACCGTCCCGTGTATTTGAACTGAGGGCTATGGATAGTCAGTCCGCGCCAGCTATCTCAGGTACACTTCTCGTTAACGCCAAGACTGTTCATGTACTATTTGATACTGGAGCCACACATTCATTTATATGTATGGAATGTGTTGAATGTTTAAATCTTGCTTGTGTGCCTTGTGAATCCTTTACTGTTAAGCTACCCGAGGGTAGTAGAGTGGGCGGAAATCTACAAGTTCGAGACTGTCATATTCGCATCAATGACCATAGATGGACTGCAAATCTTATGGTATTCCTGCTTCAGAATGAATATATCATTTTAGGTATGGACTGGATGCCCTTGCACAGGACGATATTGGATACCTACCACTTGACTATTTCCATCATGGCTTGCGATGGTACCACACATGTTATCAAAGGTCGAGAACACTTCAGTACGAAAGGGTCTCTCATCCTTCTTGCATCTGAAGTTTCCTGTAACTCTCGAGAAATGTACTATTGGTGTTATGTTCTCCAAGAGGATACATCCCAATTTTCGATCGTGAAAATACCAGTGGTGAATGAATTTCCATAGGTCTTTCCCAATAAACTACCAGGTCTGCCTCCGCACCGAGAAGTTGATCTCTCCATTGAACTTGATCTGGGGACGATACCTATTTCTAAAGCTCCTTACAGGATGGCACCTCGCCGTGGGGCGCGCCGGCACTCTTTGTTAAAAAGAAGGACAACTCTCTACGCTTGTGCATTGACTACAGAGAACTAAACAAGGTTACTATCAAGAATCGTTATCCACTTCCCAGAATCGATGATCTCCTAGATCAATTACAGGGGTTGGTTGTATTTTCGAAGATCGATCTACGGTCCCGATATCACCAATTGAGGATTCGGTAGGAATATATACCAAAGACTACATTTCGATCAAGGTATGGACATTACGAGTATATCGTGGTATCATTCGGTTCGACCAATGCCCCAACCGTTTTCGTGGAGTTGATGAATAGTGTTTTAATCGATTTCCTCAATAAGTGCGTCGTGGTTTTTATTGACGACATCCTAATTTATTCTCGAAGCTGAGAGAAACACGAAGAACATTTGAGTCAGGTACTGAGCGTATTGAGGCAACACCAACTTTACGCAAAACTTTCCAAGTGCGAATTCGGGATGCCGGAGGTAATTTTCCTCAGACATGTTGTCTCGGCAGAAGGCGTTAAGGTTAATGCACAAAAGATCGAAACAATAATGAGTTGGGAACCGCCGAAGAATGTCAAGGAGGTAAGGAGTTTTCTAGGATTGGCGGGTTATTATTGAAGATTCGTCGAGGCTTTTTCCTGTATCGCTAGACTACTGACAAACCTACTGAGGACAAGTACCAAGTTTGTATGGACTACGGACTGTTAGAAGAGATTTGACGAGCTCAAGAGGAGGCTAACTACTGCTCCAGTGTTAGTGCTACCGCAGGGAACGGAATGATTCATTATATATACAAATGCATCTAAGCATGGACTAGGATGTGTTTTCATGCAGAACGACAGAGTTATTGCATATGCATCCCGACAACTGAAGCCGTACAAAACGAATTACCCGATGCATGACTTAGATATTAGCCACAGTGGTACATGCCCTCAATATTTGGAGGCACTATCTTTACGTAGTTACTTGCAAGATTTTCACGGACCATAAGAGCTTGAAATATATCTTCACCTAGAGGGAATTAAACATGAGACAGAGGCGTTGGTTGGAACTAATCAAAGACTACGATGTGGAAATCTCATACCACCTAGGGAAGGCCAATGTCATAGCTGATGCTCTTAGTCGGAAAACTACACAAGAAGTAATGTTGTCTAACATAATAGTTCAACCCGAACTGCAGCAAGACATCAGGAGAAGCAGTACTGAAGTTTGGGTACAACGCAGGCAAGGACAATTGTGCTCAATCAATATACACTCGTCCTTACTAGATGAGATATGTCTAGCACAAATGGAGGATTCTGAACTACGTGCCATCGGCGCAAAGATCTAAGGGGGAGATGTTTCCGACTATAAGATCCAGGGGGACTTGGTGAGGTTCAAGAATAGGATCTACATTCCGCCGAATGACGAGCTGAAGCAAACCATACTGAGAGAAGCACACTCCACCCCCTACTCCATTCATCCAGGAGCGAGCAAAATGTACAAAGATATGCGAAAGAGTTTTTGGTAGAAGAATATGAAGTGGGAAGTGGCTAGATTCGTCTCCCGATGTATGACGTGCCAACAAGTAAAAATTGAAAACCACAAACCAACTGGAATCATGCAATCCCTACCCATTCCAGAGTGGAAATGGGAAAGCATATCAATGGATTTGGTCACCAAGTTACCAACGGCGGTGGGAGGAAGTGACACCATCTGGGTTATCGTTGATCGGCTAACAAAATCAGCACATTTTATTCCAATTCAGGAAGCAACCGGAACAGAACAGTTAGCCACTATTTTCATCAGGGAGATCATGAGGCTGAACGGTATTCCCTCGTCCATCATATTGGATAGGGACACCAGGTACGTGTCCCATTTTTGGAAAGCCGTTCATAAAGCTATGGGGACCCAGTTGCATTTTAGCACAGCCTATCACCCTCAGACGGATGGACAGACCAAGCGCACGATACAAACCTTAGAAGATATGTTGTGCTCGATTAGGGTAAGGATTGGGCTAGGCATCTGGGGTTGGTGGAGTTCTCGTACAACAACAGCTGGCATGCGAGCATAGGCATGGCACCATTTGAGGCCCTGTATGGATGAAGATGCAAGTCGCCATTATGTTGGGATGATGCTTCTGACACTGTGGTTACTGAGTTAGATCTGATCCAGGAATCCATTAAGAATATCGGCAGAAATCATATGCCGAAAACCGACAACAATCGTTGGAATTTACAGTCGGGGATCACATTTGGGTCAAATTATCACCTATGCGAGGTATCCAGCGTTTCGGTGAGAAGGACAAGTTAAGCCCAAGGTTCATAGGCCCGTTCGAGATACTGGACTGGGTAGGGAAGCTTGCGTATCGATTAGCCTGCCGCCGCATCTAGATGGAGTGCATAACGTCTTTCACGTCTATCAATTAAGGAAGTATGTCTATGATCCGAGTCACAAACTCAATTTCGAATAAGTGGAAATTTCCGACGACGCTACTTTTAGAGAGGTGCCGACCGCTATCTTGGATCAGCGTGTGAAAACATTGCGAAATAAAGCCATACCCTTTGTAAAGGTTCAGTGGTCGCACCACGGCATGGAGAAATCAACTTGGGAGACCGAGTCGAGCATGAAGGAGAGTCATCCTGAGTTATTTTCTTAGTTTCAAGACGAAACTATTTTTAATGGGGATGGTATGTAATACCATCGGTATTTCATGCTTTAATTACCTTGTACTATGTGACTTCTACAATGTGATGTTTCTTTTTATATTATGTGATTTCATTTTAAGTGATATTGCGATATAATTGTGGATGTGAATATAATGGAGGTGATGTACCTTGACTCCATTAGACAATCGTCGGTGCGAATATGACGGTAGCCAACGTCTTGTTCCCCGATGAATTGTTGAGTGGTGAAAAGGGTGGTCACTCTGAGATGGTTAAAATATGATATATACTAAGGGACTGAGTGGCTAACATATGCTATAAGATATGTATAATGTATGCTAATTTCGTAACATTACGTACGTTAACGTAACTTGGTTACGTACGTAAGGGCTAAGTTGGTCTTCTGACCAGAATCTTTCTTTTGACACGGATTGGGGTACTTTCAGCGGGCTAGAAGACAAACGAGTCAACTGCTCATAGCGTATGCTAATTGCCCAACTTAACGTATGCTATGGTCCGGTGATCTACGTACGTTATGGCACCCTACGTACGTAATAGATGGGAGCATTCCTGGCAGTAGCCTTTGGACGGCCCTTATGCACGTTAACTGGAGGGCATTACGTACGTAAGCCCTATTACGTACGTAAAGCCTTGATGTATAATGTACATTAATGTCATCAAGTGTTATAAAATAGCACTTCCTCCTTCATTTCCCTCGACCAAAATCCTCTTGAGAAACATCCTTGAAGCTTTCTTCCGACCCGTACACAATTTTTGACCTCCCAAATCACTTGTATCAACATAGAGGAAGGGATTACTTGTAATACCCGAGATTTTCAATTTCCAGTTGCCCTGAATTATTTGTCGTTTGGTTCCGATTATTTGTTTCGTTACGATTATGTGGATACGTTTTTCGATGATGCACTGTATGATGTGTTCTGTTGTAGTGTTCGTCGAGTGAGACTCGTATCGCGTGCATTTCTTTTACTAAATACGTACTTCTGGTATTTTATGTTTTGTAATTTGCTCGTTATTATTTTGAATCATAACCGGTGCGTTAGCATGACCGAAACATTGTCGATTGCCTAACCGGGCTGTCGGAGTTGGCCATGGCCGAGTCACGGCCGCACATTTTGGAGCAGGGACTGGCTTGGCCGAGTTACGGCCGTAAGGTGCCGGTTACGGCCGTAAGTGATCTACAGGCACGGGCTGGACGAAGGCCGGTTACGGCTGTAAGGCGTGATCGGCTATGGCCGTACGGGCGCCAGGCAGCATTTGGACGAATGCCGGTTATGGCCGTAAGGGGATGCCGGTTATGGACGTAAGAGATCGGCAGGCACTGGGCATAATTTTCACAAATGCCAGTTACGGCCGTAGGTGCTTCCGGTTATGGCCGTAAGTGATCGGCCATATAAGGCCGAGGTAGCAGGTCACTCGGCCATTTACCCCATTTTTCACCATTTTTCATCCTCCTCCGCAATTCTTCGGCAAGTTTCCGGAATTTTGGCTGGTAAAATCCTTGTGCATCATTTGGGAAGCTTGATTGGTGTTTATTATCATCATATAATCCTTGTTCTTCGTTGGATTGATGTAATTTCTTGAAATCTCCTCAAATTTGACTTTCGATATTTCTTCTTGATTTTCGTTATTCGTCCAATTTTGATGAATTGGTTGATGTTATTGAGCATTAATAATCATGTTCTATGGGTTGTATATCCATATTTTGAGTTTGTTTAACTCGATTGGTGATTCGAGTGTTCTTGGGAGTTATCGAACGTTGAGTGTTCGATTAAATGTCCCAATGAGTTTCCCTTCGATAGTTTGGTGGGATTTCCGTTATTTTGACCTTGATTCACGTTGTAATTGTATCTTCGTTGTTTTTATCCAGGGGATTATAGGTGTTCGAGGGTTTCCGGTCGAGCCTTCCCGTTGCTTCGCATGCTTTGGACTTGAGGCGAGTATCTCGTCTATAATCTTTATACTTTGAGAATGTGGCGTGTCGTGAATTTAACATGGACTTGATAGTGATTGAACGTTTAACCGTCACTTACATTTAAATGAATGTGTGATCCTAGGAAAGTAAATACGAACGTAACTTGAATTCCACGAAGAATGATAACAACCATTTCATGTTGCATTATGCTTAAGATGGATATTTAGAAGTGAATAGTTATCTAAGGAATTGTGGAATGTTTGTATTGTCCGTTTGCTAAAATGTTTCATGAATGATGGTGTGACGTGAATGTTATACCTTTGAGGAGGTGTATGATGCGTTAGGTAATGGTTTGCATGTTTGTGATTGTGGCGGATACTGTACCTTTGTTGTTTAATCGGTGAATTGAGATATAACCGGGTAGGGACCCATGAGGCCTCCGACGGCGCGTTACTTGCGAGTATGGCTAGTTGATATGATTTCTCCATAAGGTTATCAAATCGGGTAGGTCTGCAGAGGGCTCCGAGAATCGACACTTGCGAGTGCGATGTCACGATAACTTGTGGGCGTGTTTGGATGATGTTAACCGGGTAGGGACCCGTGAGGCCTCTGGCTGTAACACCCCCGTGATTTACGGAGATATTACAGCGGCATAGATTCTTTTTGGAGAACCTACCAGGCTAAGACCAACATAAAACACATTAAACAATAACAAAACCAGGACATCCACACATTAAAAACCAACTTCAACTTCAATATGTCGTACACCACAATACCAAACAACATATCATCCCGTAGGATCATAAATAATATAATCGTTCACAACTGGAGTACAATGACGTCATTAACCATTAACAATGACACGACATACACACAGACAGTACCCGCGCGAGTACAAAACAAAAACATGACTTTGACCATGACCACCAACTCAAAATAGTGCACGATATCAATGCTGCCCACCAAGCTCGTGTCCGCCCTGTGCTGGCTCTCCCACTGGACCTGTACCTGAATACATAAAAGTATATCCACCCCGAAGGGGTCAGCAAAACCCGGTGCAAGTACAATGATTCTAGAATATGTACAACAAGTGAATAATCAACGTAAATCACAGAAATCACAGTGCCATCACATATATTCCGAAATACAATACCATGATCATCATCACAAAACAACCTACCGAGCTGTAATGGCCCTCTACCTCGCGTGAGATACACACCCCAGGGAGTCCTCGTCAGGCCCTCTCTGGTTGTACAACCCCACTGAGTGATCCGTAGGGAACACGGCCTATCGAATCCCAGGGGACCCTCACTGGTTTTAACTGGATTCACACATACTCAGTAACCACATGGTACAAACCACATTTTCTCAAAAATCATATTTCTCAAATCACGTTTTTCATATATTCACAAGAAGTACATTAAACATAATCAAAGTACTTGCCTCAATTTGAATGACATGGGAAACAAAAAACGGATGAACGTACGGTCTGAACTTCCTTCAACAATTTGATCCTAACACATCGAAATACTGAATCAAAACACAACACCACTGAGACAGAAGGATTCACCCTAAGTTCTACCCATAGGAGCATTTAATTGAACACTATGGGGGCGGAGTCGTTCATACTCCATCTAATAGATGCAAACTCAAAAGAAAATCCGTAGACTTCAAGGAAAACAAGGGATTATGACTTCGTAATCATAATCTAACACAAATCAAGGCAAAAATGGACTAGAGAAGCAAAATCTTAACAAATCCCCAAAATCTCCAAAAAATAGGGACTGAACAATCTTACCTTGCTTTGGATGATGAACTTGATGAAATCTTGTTAAGATAAGGAACTCGAAAATGTTGTTGGATGGTGAAATCCGGTCGAAATCCAAACCTTCCTACGCTACAAATCGCCCAGCCGCTGGAGGAGGGGAAGAAGAAATGAAAAATGACATTTCTAGAACCTGCCCCCTATATATACACTGGGTAGGATTAGCGCATGCTACGGCTAAAATTTAGCGTCCGCTAACGGGTTAAAGGCGGTTCACTATTGAGGAAATGGCAGTCCAAAACCTTTTGTATGAATCCGATAGTGTGCGCTACCTAAACGTTAGCGTGCGCTATCTATCGCCACTAGCGTGCGCTAGCTCCGCAATAACGTGCGCTACCTGGTAGTACCTGCAGTCCAAAAATGTTTCTTCCCTCACTGACCTGTCGATTTAGCGCGTGCTACCCCACTAATAACGTGTGCTAGTTGATCAAGACAGCATACGCTAGTCCATTCATAACGTGCGCTAGCACCCCATTCTAGAGTCCAGAAAGCTCACTGCCCAGCAGGCCTAGCGCGCGCTACGCATAACAGTAGCGTGCACTACTCACACATAGTTAGCGTGCGTTAGAAATACAGTCTAGCGTATGCTAAATGCTACTCTCCAGAATCAAATTCCCAAAGTCCGGCCAAAACGAGCACAATCCGAAAATCACAAAACTCAATAATTATCAATCATGAACATACCAAGGTCAATCACCAATACATACAATCCAAATAACTACAATACCATAAAATACATCTAAAACAACACTCATAAAATACACGGATATTACACCCTTACCCCCTAAAAAGAAGTTTCGTCCCGAAACTTAAGATTCAAAAAGTTCGGGGTATCGGGCATGCATACTATCCTCGGTTGCCCACATGGCCTCCTCAATTCCATGCTTAGACCATTGGACCTTTACTAATGGAATCGCTTTCCGTCGCAATTGTTTCACTCGTCGCTCTAGTATGGTTACCGGTTGTTCTTCGTACGTAACATCATCATTAACCTCAATCTCTTGATAATCAATAACATGGCCGGGATCGGGAACATACTTACGCAATTGTGAAACATGAAACACATTATGAACATGACTGAGCATCGGAGGTAATGCTAGTTGATAAGCTACATCACCTATCTTGTCCAGAATTTCAAAGGGACCAATATAACGAGGACTAAGCTTCCTCTTCTTACCAAACCGAAGGACTCCACGAGTCGGCGATACCTTCAACAACACATGATCTCCTGTTTGAAATTCCAATCCAATGCATAAGCTCTCAACATGTCTTCCAAAGTTTGGATCGTTCTCTCCGACTATCCATCCGTCTGAGGATGATAAGCGGTGCTAAAATTCAGTTTGGTACCGAGCGCTCAATGTACTGCCCGCCAGAAATGTGATACAAAACGACCATCGCGATCCGAGACAATACTCTTTGGGGTACCATTGAGTCTCACAATATCTACAATGAACAAACGAGCTAACCTCTCTGGTCCCCACATATCTCTAATGCCCAGAAAATGTACGGATTTGGTTAACCGGTCAATGATTACCCAAATCATATTCATTTCGGTTCGCGTCCTTTGAATTCCCACAATAAAATCCATCGCGATGTCTTCCCACTTTCATTTTGGAATTGGTAACGGTTGCAACTTTCCAGCAGGTTTTTGATGCTCAGCTTTAACCTGCTGACAAGTCAATCATGTTGGAACATTTTGTTCCATACATGTATTAATAATGTTTTGATGATTAAAGTTGTTACACAAAGCAAAACAACAAAGAGGCGAAGCAAAGCATCGAAGGAATCGAAGTGCAAAAAGCTGGAAAAACACAAGGATAACGTACGTGACATGTGATGTTTAATGTACGTAATTGAAGCAGCTTAGCGTACGTAATGTATAGTTGGTAACGTATGTAATGGGAAGGTTCTGAGTTCAAACAAGATGAACGTTGTAGATGACGTCATGGCATAGGTCAGCAAGCAACGGACATATTGACCTTATTTAATGTACGTAAAGTGGTGTTGATAACGTACGTAAGGAAAGAAACGAATTTACTGGACTGAAACTGAACGATGGTAACATACGTAAGTGTTGTGATGTAACGTACGTAAAGTATGTTACGTATGTAATGAAAGGAAGATAGCAGCCATAATCAAGTCTGAAGGTGCAACGGCTAGTTTGGTTGATAAAGCCTATAAATACCACATCCTTGGTATTCATCCATACAACAACTTCAAGCAAACATCTCATTGATCAGATATTCATATTGATATTATTGTTGTGATATTGAGCTTATATTGTTAGTTTGAGTATTTATACATTCAACATCATACACGAGAGGTAAAAGAAAAGATACGATTGGATTCGGTGTTATTAGGATCAAGGATCCGACATTATTAGAATTGCAATCGATATCTTCGTGAAGTTTATCTAGTACCAATAGAAAGCTAGAGTGGTTGATTCCTTGTCCAATAGAAAAGGAAAACGGTTTATCTTAGATCGACAAAAAGACAAGTACAAGTGGTTTATCACGGACCAATAGAAGACGTGATTGTAATGGTTATCCCTCGACCGATAGAAGAGAGGTGCAGAGGTTTTTCTTAAACCTATTGAAAAAGATACCGAGAGAGGACGTAGGCTTCGTTAATAGCCGAACCACTATAAATCCTTGTGTCATTTATTTTCTGCACTTTATATTCATGCTTCCGCACAATGGCGCATATACCGATCTTGCTCCAACAATTGGTATTGGAGAGGTTCCTCCAATATATAGCTTAACATCTGAGGAGACGATCCAAATGGCGTTCCAATTTGCTCCAGTCGAAGGCCTTACTCTTAACTGACCACCATTTTTTGATGGCTCAAACTTTATGACATGGAAGAAAAAGATGTCGATCTTCATTCGTGCCTATGATATAGAAATTTGGAAGATCATTTGTCTTGGCCGGAAAGTTCCAATCAAATCCAACGGATCTCTCAAGAGTTTCGAAGAATATAATGAAAAAGATTGGAAGAACGACCATCTAAATTGTAAGGCTACTCAACTCTTATATTGTGCCTTAAATCAAGAAGAGGTCAATCGAATCTCATCGTGTGAAAGTGCTAAAGAGATATGGAAAATTCTTGAAATCACACACGAAGGGACAACTCAAGTCAAGGGACGAAGATCAATATGCTTCTCCATGACTATGAGTTATTCATGATGAAAGGTGATGAATCCATCACCAACATGCTCGACCGATTTTCGGTCATCATTAATGGACTTGCTTCGTTTGGAAAGCCATTATCAAGTAGTGAAAAAGTCAAGAACATCTTAAGATCACTACCTGTTGAATGGGACGGTAGGGTAACATAAATTATGGAATCAAAAGATTTAAATACTCTTGATTTTAGTGCTCTCGTCGGTTCCTTTATAAACTACGAGATAGTACTTAAATCTCGGAATGCCAAACCGAAACCGAAGGAAAAATCGATAGCCATGAAGTCTATCGGGTTGAACTGATTTGGATATCAGGTATATCGTATGAGAATATTTTTGGGTTGAGTATATGTGTATTCAGTATGCTGTATGTTCGTATCCAGTATGTCGAGACGTCGGACAGGAATAGTTGGATTTTGGCTAAGTATAGAGCCCTTAACGTATGCTAAGTTTAAGGACTTACGTACGCTAAATTATACGCTTTACGTACGTTATGCATAAGGCATTACGTACGTAACAAGAGGAATAAGACAGGACCGAGTTGTGATCGGATAGTGGGGCCCGTGGTCGGCGGCTATCGGCGCGGACGTGGATAGGTGAGTCAACGGATGGATTTACGCACGCTATACAGGGTGTATTACGTACGTAATACGAGTATAATACTGTAGGAAGTCAACGTACGTATTATGTACGCAACGGATTAAGTGTTACGTACGTTACGGGGTGGCTGGCCGAGTCGTGGCCGAGAGGACCTGTAGTGGCCGAGCATAGTCGGCAGTGACTCGCAGGGATGGCCGATCACGGTCGGCAGTGACTCGCTGAGGGCTAGGACTGGCCGGTTACGGCTGTAAGGGCTGATTACGTACATAAGGAAGCTGCCGGTTAAGTACGTAAGGATGCCGACCAAACTGAGCAGATTGTTTTCAAGGGCCGACTACGTACGTAAGGAAGCTTCCGGTTACGTACGTAAGGAACCGGCAGGTCTCGGCCTATTTAAGGCCGGGACACGGATCACTTGGGCATTTTCGCCTTTTCTTCATTCCTTTCACGATTTTTCATCAAAGATCGATGGTTTTGGTTGGAGACATCATGGAAAAACTTTTTTTGGAAGCTCGATTCATGCCTAACATCATCTTCTGCTCGGATCGATGGTAGGAACACCTAAACTCTTGGCCAATTTGACTCGTTTTAACTCAGATTATTGATGGAACTTTGTTGTATTCTTGGAATCATACATTACCCTTGATGTTTTGTGGAACAAATTCGAGTATTTCTTCGATAATCGATTAAATTGGACTATGCCCTCAGTGTCTGATTAAATGCCTCAATGAGTAGAACTTGGGAAATTCTACACGTTTTCGTATGAATGGTGATTGAATTGATATTGCTGTCATGATTCTTGGTATTTACGGGAATTTTGTTAAAGGAAGATAATGAATTGATGATCAAATGTCTTGATTATGTTGTTATGATTATGGAATCGTAACATTCTCGATGTTCTTGGTAGTTTGTTGCGATTAATGATGTTATGAGAAGTATATGTTGAAGAACATGATTATATACACCTTGAATTGTGAATAAGGATTGTTTAGATGTTAGAACACATCGAATTATGTCGTATTGGAGATTTTGAATGTGATTTCGGAATTAGTTATGTTCTTAAGGAAACTTTGGATTATATGAATTGATGAACATATTTTAAGAGGTGTTAGTGTTTTGGATATGAATATGGAATATTCATATCTAGAACTAAGTTATGTGTTTTGGTACAATATTCATATAGGAATACGAATATGGTTCCGAGTTTGATAAGATTATGATTCACTTTTGAGTTTGAGAATTTATAAGTATTGAACAAGTGTTCAATTCGGATAATGGAATTATTTGATACCTTTGGAATATGGATAACTATAATGTTGAATTAATCGGATCGTCTGGATTGATGATGATAATCGGTAATTGATTTTTATTATGAATGTACAAGGAGGAAACTTGTATCTGTATTTAAGATTGAATTTGGAATCGGTAATGTTAGACCCTTGATGGTTTAATTTGATTATTGATATGATCCTCGGATTGTGGATTCGTATTGTGGTTTTAAGTAAATGTTTGATTGGTTTGGGTTGTTTGGATTTATATTTAATCGGGATATTGTAGAACCGTTGTGTTTGTTGATCGTTTATTGATTGTTATTTGTGATCATCGAGTTACGACTTCTATTGTGGATATGAGTTCATATTCATTGAGTTGGATTATTTGGTTTTATGTATATGATCGAGGTTTCGTTGAACTGTTGAGTTCGTTGGTTGGGTATGTCGGTTATAAATTTTTATCGAATGTGTGTTAATCGGTTATTGTAATAGGTTGTGATGTTTTGATCGTTGATTATGATCGTTGTGTTGCGGTTAAGGCTGAAGAGATTGTAGATTGATTTTGGTCGGGGCTGAGGAGCTCGTAGACTAAGGCAATGGATTTTGGCAACGGATTTGTGGTATCGGTATCGAGGCAAGTTTATACTTGTTCAGTTTATAATATTTGATGAATGGTTTCGTTTTCATTTCATTTATAATTCGTATAGCAATGTTGTTAGAAATGTAAGTTTTCGGGATAATGGTTTGTATATCGTGCTTTGGTTGTATTAAATCATAAGGTATATGATTTAATTGTGTTTAAGGAAGACGTGAGTTATCTTTGGTCAAGGATATAGAATATCGGATATCAAGGATAGTTATCGTGATGACATAAGTATCAGGATAAAGGTTTATTGGTATTGAATGGATGGTACCTTATTTGAGATTATTCGTATAACTGTGTATTCGTTCAGGGATGTTGTTCGTGGAAAGGATGTTGTCTTCGGCTTTGAGGTAATTTATGTATTGTTCAGTTATGAGATAATTATTATGTTGGGTTGTTGTATATGTTGTACGTTGAGGCTTCGTGTATTGAGATTCATATTGGTTATTCATTGAGGGATGTCGATCCCAGAACTATTGTCTGAGATTGTTGATCGTATGGATTATCCTTTGGGGATTGTGATCCCAGGATTGTTGTTTTGAATATTGATTGGTCGTGTCGACTTTTCATTGTCAGTCTGTTGTTGTTCACTTCGGTGAGTCTTTGATCCTTATTGGATATGCGTTTCTTTGAGTTTCATTATCATGTTGCATCGTGACATATCTGGAGTCATATCTGCGTGCCGATTGGTTATTGTGTACGATTTTTAGCTGGGCACACTAGGGTTATGTGTTGATATTTCCATATTGAACCATGCACAAGAGACGTAGTTCGTGAGGCTAATTAGGTACAAGACCACACATGTATTTGATCGATACCCGATGTGGCTTGTGCACGGACACATTTCCGGATCGGGCGTACTATGACTTCCATCTTTGAGCAATATTTTTTGGTCGTTCATCCTCTATTTATGATTGGATATATTCGGCGGTTTGCGACTGGTTGTTCATACGCTCGAAGGGTATGCTCGACAGTCGGAGTTATTTCTTTGAGATCCATTATTGTTGATCATTTGGAGTTTACCTTGTTGATGGTATTCTCGGTTATTGTTGGTCCTTTGTTGATCATTTGGAGTCTACCTTGTTGAGGGTACTCTCAGTTATTGTTGATCTTTGTTGATCGTGTTGTGAGTTTACCATGTTGAGGGTACTCTCGGTTATCGTTGATCCTTTGTTGGTCATATTGGAGTTATCATGTCGATGATATTCTCGGTTGATGTATTGGTTGATCATTGTTATTGATTGTATGAGCATTCGGACTGTACGTCGATGTTTCAGGACTTGTTATCATTATCTTGTGGTATATGATCTAGAGATATGTTGTGTGATATTGGTTTTATCCAGGATGAGATTTGACTGTGTGATCCGATGGTCAGGATGAATTGTTTCGCGTATGAGTTATGATGATATTTAGAGGACACTTGGTATTATTTGAATACAGTACAGATAATTGTTGTTGAGTTCATTTTGTCATTTGAGAATGCGAAATGTGAATTATGGTAAGCATTGATTTGTTATGAATTGCCATGGATTGGTAAGGTTATGACGGTAAGTTTACATTGGTAGTATTCTTACAGTAGTATTACATTGGTATGTAATTATTTATGATGATGTGATCGATATCATTGTTTAGTATTGTGGCTGACCCCGTCGTGGGCTTTATTTTTAGGTACTCGGAGATCGAGCTAGTAGCGGTCGTGAAGGGATGAGCTTCCCGGGTGGTACTGGTTGTGGCATTTATTTGAGTATTGAGTATTTATTTCTCGTTGTTTTATTTCCGCTGCAAATGTGTATTTTGAACTGTGTTTTATCTGTTGCGTGTGTATTTAAAATGGCTTTTCGGTATCTTTACCAACTCGTGTGTATTTTAAAATGGCTTTGCGGTATCTTTACCAACTCGTGTGTATTTCAAATGGCCTTTTGGCACTTTGCGGACTTGGGTTATTTCGTTAAACCTTTTCCTAAACTATTTTGTCGGTACGTTTAAGGGGTGGCTTAACGTATATTTTGAACTGTCGAGATTTGGCATTTCGCCTCATATTTTCAAATGGTATTTTATGACGGTATTTGAGAACTATACTTTTGAAAATATTTGAGTATTTAAAATATTACCGTCATCGGACTTTTGGCGTTTTAAACGTTTTTGAAATGGTTTTTGGCCTGGTGGGTTCCGGCGCGGATCCCACGGTGCTGTAATATCCCGGATGGTTTTGGAGGTGTTACATCTTGTGATTCGCTCTCCAGCAACCTACAAGTACCTGGACACAGTACAGACCTCTACCCCCCGAATACTCGGGGGTTAGCAAAACTCCACTGTTTTGCTAGTGCAAGTATAGAGTGCAAATACGAGCTATACAAAACATACTCGAAGAATGTAATAACTTGATTAATTCCACAATTCAACCCAACGAAGACTTCCTGAGATATTACATTGGATAAAATAGTTCAAACCGTAAAAGTTGAAATGAGACATGTAGATTCTTTGAAAAGCATTGAAAAAGTCTCTGGAGTTTTAGAAAGACATTTTTGGACCAACGAATCCTCAACTTGTCAAAAACTACAAAGGCACACGGGCCAAAGAATTGTTTTTCAAGAATGCAAATCCAGTCACAAAACACGGGGTCTACGACCCAATCATCCACATCACATACTCGAGTGAATAACCCAATGGTCAAACTCGATACACAACCAAACCACAATGCACGGAAACAAGCACAGGGCCCACATCCTTTTGTCAAAAATATCTCAACCAAGAAACGAATCATATATGATGCTATATTACTGCCATTCTAGCCAAGTACCAAGTCCCTACATATGACGTAGCTCAAATCGGGAATTATAGCGTTGTGATACACCGGACATATCACAATTATCGAAAACAGCATCATGCTATAATCATCATCACAAAACAAACTACCAAGCTATACTGGCTCTGTACCACTCAAGCAAGATAAACACCCCAGGGACATCTCGTCAGGCCCTCTCTAATGTATAGCCTAACCGAGTGATCTGCCAAACTCGAAGTCTAAATAGATCCTAGGGGACGCTCACTGGTTTTACTCGGCTCGCACACCGCTCAAAAACCACATGGCACAAATCACGTTCACCAAAAACACATTCCCCCAGAGTACATTAAATGTAAATCAAGGTACTTGTTAGGAATGGCCACTTTATCCGACACATACTCACATCACACAACATCCCATACTCACCAATAACACACATGTCCACACACACACACACATCTCTTGCCAGAAGACATAACCTTAAGTCCACTATCGACATAATCACGCACAACGGTACCATACACAAAGAAGATATTCCAATGCACAACCCTATATACATTCTCGGAACAACACACGAATAAATTTTAAAGAGAGTCTTTACCGAGAACATGCCGATTCTTTTTTAAGTTCATTAAAACAATCCAATCACACACATAATCAATTACCGACTATTACAATAACGAAACATGAAGTGTATAGGCAAGATACTTGCCTCGATAATTGATATGGGGCACTCCGATGAACACGGCTCAACCAGGAACCTCAAACACCCAATTCTTCGGGCAGAAAACAACGATAACAAGATCGATCGGGA
This sequence comes from Orobanche coerulescens, assembly GCA_033398695.1. NCBI lineage: Eukaryota > Viridiplantae > Streptophyta > Magnoliopsida > Lamiales > Orobanchaceae > Orobanche > Orobanche coerulescens. The sequence goes on from CM065801.1 coordinate 188,358,680, forward strand.
AACGATTAAAATAGTGATGCGATTACTGAGTCTTTCGGTATGTATACATTGAGATAGCCCTCTTTAATAAGAGGTGAAATTTCCGTTTTAAATGATATTTATCTCTTGATTATTGCTCACGAGGTGTTCTAATTATGCGAATCGATGGCTTTGAAATTCGTATGTTATTTATGTCCTTCGATTCTAGTAATGTCGTTTATATGTTCGCGATCATGTTGCTGAGTTGGAGCAGCTAGAGAATGCTAAGTATGAGTCTAGCGCGCGCTATCGTGGCTTGGGTAGCGCACGCTAAATCATTGTTGTAGCGCTCGTAAATCAGCCTAGGCAGAGGCTAGAGAACCGCATTTTAACCGTTAAGTCTAAATTTTGCAACCAATCACCTGTGACTGTATTCTATGTGCGTTGTCTAACGACGATAACTGTTGTGTGTGAATATGTGTTATGACTTTTCGTAAGCGCTAGGTGGTAATTGACTGTGTTTGATGAATTGATAAATTTTGTTTACTGCGTGCATATATAAAAACGCTTTTCTGATAAATTTGACGATTCGATTAATCGCGTCTCCGTGTGGACTTTGAAAATTATTTGGAATCGGCGAGCCGGCCTGGGATTCTCAAACAAAACCCCGACGGTGTTTGAAAGAGCTGTTTTAAAGTACCTTGAACATTTTGTAAAATGTTACCGTCGTTGAGAGAATTTTCGAAAATAATTTTTTTTTACGTATTGTTGTAATTCGAGTACATGATTTTCAAAAAAAAAAAAAAATCCTTCACACCATAAAATTTCTATTTCAAAACCCAATACGATTTTTATTTTCAAAAATATATAGTGAAAGATGAAAAATCTTACTCGATTTAAATTTCAAACTCAGATTTAAAAATGTTTAGTGTATGTACGAATGGTTTGATGATCTTGCGTGGTTAACTTGTTTATTATTAACAGTGATGATGACTCGTAGTGGCATGATGATTTTGATAATGCTGGTTGCAAGGAAATATTGTTTTGCAAATAATTTCAAAAATGAGACGGTTAAAGTCTTTTGTTTACATGTTTTAATAAAACACCCCGAGGTACCAAAAATACTTTTAAAGTTTTATTTTGAATAAGCATTTAAATTTAAAGATTTCCAAATGATACCTCGTGCGTTTTCTTATCACGCTGCTATTAGTTGTTTTATGTGATATGTCGTGCTGAGTTGGCACTTTAGTACATTATTTTGTGAAGTTGTGCCGTCGTATTGAGTGAGCATCCGCTTAGTATGCCGAAGGGCAGAGGACGCGGTCGTGACTGCGGTATAGATGGTCGTGGAGATCATATGTGAGACTAAGAGGATATTGCCAGGAAGGATGCTATTCTAGAGCTTCGTTCTCGTTGTTTAGATTTCGGGGACGAAATCCTTCGCTTCCGTTTCGTTCGACTCTATCGACTCGATTGTGTTCGTTGATGCTTCTAACCTTGAGTTTTTTCTCGCATTTCTTATTCGAGCGAATTCTGATATTGTCCCAAATTGATATGTATAACGTTGTGATCTTTCCAAGTTCAGATTGATTTCCTATGGACCATGTGCGAATTAACACCTCGTGGTTCCTACAAGTTTATTGATGTCTTGATTTGAAGCGTGAACTTCAGAATTGTTGCTTGATCGTTGTTGTTCGATCATTGTTATTTGTTCGTCATTGCCCGAGCATTACCTATTTGATCTCGTAATCATGATTGTTGATCGTCTGGGCCACTTCATAATTTCCTTAAGGATTAAGAAATTGTCTTCGTATTTGACCTTCCAAATCCTTGAGTTATTGAAATTTCATACTTTTTTTCAGCGTTAAACTCGCGATTTGATTGTTCTAGTAATCAATTTTTTTATTAACCGCAACGATTCGTGTTCATTGATTTTTTTTCGTAAACGTGCTTGCGTATTGAATTGGACCACAATAGCTTTGTGCTGCATGAAGCTCTTGTGTGCTTTCAGTATCAGATAACGTGTGTTATCTAGAGTCGCCTTGCTCTTGTTTTAAGTTTTGGGCCAAAACTTTTTTTAAGGGGGGAAGGTGTAATGCCCGCGATTCTCGTTCCAGTTATTTTAGATTTTTCTTCGGATATTTCCCGGTTGCCGAGCGCCGATATTATTTTCTCGACGACTAATTTTGTGTTTGTAACTGTATATGGTGACTTGTTATCCATTGTTTTCATTTCGAATCGATATTGTTGTCCACTGGCGTTTTGTCATGTTCGTTCCGGGCATTTTTGGATAATCAAGTCATCGAGTCATGGCGTGCGGGCACTGGCCGGACGGGTGCGGGTACTAGCTAGACGGGTGTGGACTCTGGCCGGACAGGTGCGGCAGGAACCGGCATAGCGCATGCTACTGTCGGAAGGCTGCGCTAACTCGGCAGGAATAGCGCACGCTAACCGGCCGACCAATGCACGCTATCAGGCTGGGCAGTGAGCTTCTGGGATCGGGAAGGATCGGTAGGTAGCGCACGCTACCGAAGGGCGCTGCGCGCGCTAAATGGCAGATATAGCGTACGCTATCGGCCGCCCAGCGCACGCTACCTGGCCGAGTTGTATATTCCAGGAGGTTCTGGACGGGTCAACTAGAGCGCGCAAGCACCCGCGCGACGCGCGCTACCGAGGTCGGACAAGAAGTCTCTGGATTGCGGCTCAGGCCGAGAGCGCACATGTCTAGCACATGATGGAGGTCCCCGACCGAACATTCTCGACCTTGACCGCCCGTTAGCGCGCGCTAGCTCGAAAGCTTAGCACACGCTAGTCTGCACCAGTATATATATGATCGAGCAATCCAGTTTCAGTCATTTTTTCCCATTCCTATTTCTCCCTTCCGCGGCTGGAGCCTTGGGGAACTTGAAGGCATGATGTTTAACAATTAATCCATGAGGGTCCTGAGCATATATCATCGATTGATCATCCCATAACATCCTTAGATCCAGCGAATCAAGGTTAGTTTTCCTAAAATCCTAGTTTTGGAAAAATGGGGATTTTGTTTGATTTCGTCCGTTTGATCCGTGTTAACTTAGATTAGTGATGGATTATTGATTATTAAGTTGTATTCTACCTATTTCATTATCGTTCCATGGTTCGATTGCTAAAGAATCCGTCGTTTTGTTGAATTCTTAATCGACGCCTTGAAGGTGTCCGGTAAAATGTCACAAAGGGGGTTCGGGCGTTCTACGATTATACTTCCTCGTACGATCGTTGATTTTGATGTCATGATGTTAGGGTCAGGTTCCTTGTGAATAACCCGAGTCAGAACTCTTCCGTTCCAATAGAACTAGCACTACTGCCCAAACAACAAAAACATCATCACGAAATTCTAGACTAACAACCATAAAACCGAAAAGTTGAAAGCGAGAGTCACGTCTTGAGTACATTTGTAGACCTTATTTTAGTTGAAAAATCGTGTTTTGGAAACTTATAATACGAGATGAAAATGAAATATCGGTAGTTTGAATTCCAAAAAAAAAATAATTTCGACCTTGAGGTCATCGTACGAAAATCAAACTTCTCCTTCTTTGGAGGATGTTTTAAAATAAAATTACGTGACTCCCCAAAACATTTAAAGCTTTAAAATACTATACTGATGAATTTTCCTTGCGTAACTACACCAAAGCCATTACTCTTGTAAAAATAATTTAGGCAACGATATAAATATACATATACATAGACACCACTTTTCATTCTAGCACAATACGAGAATCAACAAGCATGGATCACATAACCATAAATAACATTTAAACTTTACCCCGAAATACCAAATCATACAACTAGCTCGTACGGCTCGAGGCACAACGTGAAGTAGGGGAGACTTACATCCACAGATCGCACGAAGATGATAGTTGCACCTTGATACTAATCACGACCGACAGCTCAAACGACGCATCGCGACATGACTCAGTCAGACAAAGTCTGACAAGACAAGGCTCGACAGTACACGACATGACCTGACAGCCTAGGTTTCCACAACCTAAGCTCTGATATCATATTCTGTAACATCCCCAAACCACTCGGGAATATTACACCGCCACAGACCCTCTCCGTAAGGACCTACTAGGCTAAAAACAAAAACAATACATCACATTACAAGCCGTTTAGGCTAAATAATGAATCATTAGACCGATTTGGTCTTTTGCCACAACATAAACTTCAAACATACATAACTCCATCCCACAACTTCTACCCACGCAGGGGTTATAATACATCAACATTCCCAAAAGACGGGAATGTACCACAACGGAAAGAGAAGACAACAAGAATGTACTAAAATACTGAACACTGGTCTTCATGTGATTAGTATCGTTGTCTCCCATCATCATTCGTACCGATCTTGTGATTCACTCCCCAGCAACCTGCAAGTACCTGGACGCTATACAAACATCCACCCCCGAATACTCGGGGGTTAGCAAAACTCCACTGTTTTGCTAGTGCAAGTATACAGTGCAAATACGAGCTATACACAACATACTCGAAGAATGTAATAACTTGATTAATTCCACAATTCAACCCAACAAAGACTTCCCGAGATATTTCATTGGATAAAATAGTTCAAACCGTAAAAGTTGAAATGAGACATGTAGATTCTTTCAAAAGCATTTAAAAAGTCTCGGGAGTTTTAGAAAGGCATTTTTGGACCAATGAATCCTCAACTTATCAAAAACTACAAAGGGACACGGGCCAAAGAATTGTTTTTCAAGAACGCAAATCCGGTCACAAAACACGAGGTCTATGACCCAATCATCCACATCAGATACTCGAGTGAATAACCCAATGGTCAAACTCGATACACAACCAAACCACAAAGCACGGAAACAATCACAGGGCCCGCATCCTTTTGTCAAAAATATCTCAACCAAGAAATGAATCATATATGATGTTATATTGGTGCCATTCTAGCCAAGTACCAAGACCCTACATATGATGTAGCTCACATCGGGAATTATCGCGTTGTGATACTCCAGACATATCAAAATTATCGAAAACAGCACCATGCCATAATCATCATCACAAAACAAATACCCGAGTTATACTAGCCCTGTACCTCTCAAGCAAGATACACACCCCAGGGACACCTCGTCAGGCCCTCCCTGGTGTATAGCCCAACCGAGTGATCTGCTGAACTCGAAGTCTAAACAGATCCTAGGGGACCCTCAAAAACCACATGGCACAAATCACGTTCACCAAAAACACATTCCCCCAGAGTACATCAAATGTAAATCAAGGTACTTATTAGGAATGGCCACTTTATCCGACACATACTCACATCACACATCACATACTCACATGTTTCTAAAAAACGCTAGGCGTTAGGCGTTCGGATTGCTAACGCCTAGCGCCCAGAGGATTACTCGGGGATTAATCGGACTAGTCGGATTTATTTTTTATTATTATTTTAATCATTTTTATATATAAAAAATTATATATATGTAAAATAATTAAAAATAATTAAAATTTAACCATTTAAATAGATATATAATCAATTATATATTAAATTTAAAATACTGATATAGATATCAATGAGTCCATATTTTCCATAATATCTCAGTTTAGGAAATTGTAATATTATTAGAACAAAACAAAAAAAAAAGTATAACCGCCTAGGCATCCGCCTAGTCGCCCACGTAGCTAGGAAATCTGAAACGTTGATATAGGTATATAGTAGTTCATAGTATCTTAGATTGCCTTCATAGGTCCCCGCAGCCGGCCAGCCTAGACGATCGATTCATCACCCAAACGCCTAGTATAAGCGCCTAGGCCATAATCGGAACGGCAGATGACCTTCTAGGGATTAATCGGAGGATTAATCGGCCTAGGCGGGGATTTTTAGAACACTTCATACTCACCAATAACACACATGTCCACACACACACACACACATCTCTTGCCAAAAGACATAACCTTAAGTCCACTATCGACATAATCACGCACAACGGTACCACACGCAAAGAAGATATTCCAATGCACAACCCTATACACATTCTCAGTACAACACAATCGTTCACAAGCACATGAGTAAATTTTAAAGAGAGTCTTTACCGAGAACATACCGATTCTTTTTTAAGTTCATTAAAAACAATCCAATCGCACACATAGTCAATTACCGACTATTACAATTACGAAACATCATGTGTATAGGCAAGATACTTGCCTCGATAATTGATACATGCTACTACGACAAACACGGCTCAACCGGGAACCTAGAACACCCACAATTCTTCGGGTGGAAAACAACGATAACACGATCGATCGAGAAATGACAAACGGATGAGTTTCGACTCGGGTTCTTCACAAAGAACCCGACCCTAACATCATGACGTCAAAATCAATGATCGTACGAGGAAGAATAATCGTAGAACGCCCGAATCCCCTTTGTGACATTTTACCGGACACCTTCAAGGCGTCGATTAAGAACTCAAGAAAATGATGGATTCTTTAGCAATCGAACCATGGCACAACAATGAAATGGGTATAATACAACTTAATCAATAATCCACCACTAATCTAAGTTAACACGGATCAAACGAACGAAATTAAACAAAATCCCCAATTTTTCCAAAACTAGGATTTTAGGAAAACTAACCTTGATTTGCTGGATCTAAGGATGTTGTGGGATGATCAATCAATGATATATGCTCAGGAACTTCATAGATTAATTGGTAAACATCATGCCTTCAAGTTTACCAAGGCTCCAGCCGCGGAAGGGAGAAAGAGAAATGGGAAAAAATGACTGAAACTCGAGTGCTCGATCATATATATACAGTTGCAGACTAGCGTGCGCTAAGCTTCCGAGCTAGTGCATGCTAATGGGCGGTCATGGTCGAGAACGTTCGGCCGGGGCCCACCATCATGTGCTAGACATGTGCACTATCGGCCTGAGCCGCAATCCATAGACTTCTTGTCCGACCTCGGTAGCGGGCGCTACGCAGGTGCTTGCGTGCGCTAGTCGACCCGTCCAGAACCTCCTGGACTAAACTGCTCGGCCAGGTAGTGTGCGCCATAATACCCAGTTGTAATTCAGTCATTTTCATTCAGTAATTATCGTTCAGTAATTGTCACTCAATAAGTTTCACTCATTAATGATCATTTGTCACTCATATTTAATCATTGTATTCACCGTTCAGAGTAATTATATCATGTATCAATCGTCATTCATCATCAATCTAGTTGGAGAATCATGTCGTGTTTATCATCATTGTCATCTTCATAGTTGTGCTGTGTTGGAGGAGTAGCGCACGCTACGTACTCTCTTTAGCGTGCGCTAATTGAGTATGGGTAGCGCATGCTACCTCTCAACGCTAGCACACACTAGTATGTTTCAAGCCGGCAATCCAGAAGGCACTGGACTGTAGATGGGTTGTAAGTAGCGCACGCTATGAATGGTAAGTAGCGTGCACTAGTAGGTCGGAGTAGCGCACGCTACGCAGTCGGTGTAGCGCGCGCTAAGGACGGATCAGGCAGAGTCCAGTGGCTACTGGACTACATTGGATTGTTTCCTAGCGTACACTACCAGTAGATATTAGCGTACGCTAATCGGGGTTAGTAGCGCACGCTGAATCTTGTGTGTAATGCGCGCTACCGCCAACAGACCAGAGAACGGGAGGTTCCGGACTCCAGTACTGGGCATCAGATAATTCGTTAGCGCGCGCTAACATTTTGAGTTAGCGCATGCTAAGTACATGGTTGTAGCGCCCACTACAAGAGGTACGTAGCGCACGCTACCGCTGCGAACAGAGGGTACTGGACTACCCAGTACACCCGTTAGCGCACGCTACGCACAGGAGCTAGCGCACGCTAACTGGGATTTGCTATATATAGGACAGTCCAGTCCTTTCTTCGTCATTTGTCATTTCTCTTCGTTTCTTCGGCGGTTTTGGGTGATTTCGGGCGATTTGGAGAGTATTCTTCGAGGTGCAATCATCAATCATCATCTTCAAGCTTATCATTCGGATTAATCTTTATTTCATCATCCTCATCACATCAAATCAAGGTAATAATCTCTTGGATCTAGAATTTCGGATTTTTGGGTTTTCCTTCCGATTTCTTCATGTAAGCTTGGATTCTTGTTGGAATATGTTACATATGGATTATCTACCTTGGATAATTGTATTCCTACGAATTTATTGTCGTATATTTCAGATTTCATGAATATTGGGGTTTGATTCAAGAACACATTAGAGTTGACTTTGATATTTGGGGGTTTTCGATTAGTTGTTGTCGTTAACTCGATTTGTGGTTTCCTATGGGATTATTGATATAATTGAAAGAGTTTTGATGGTTTGAAATACTCATTTTGGAGTTGGTTTCGATATATTCAGGATTGGATATTATCAAAGGATGCGTGTTTGCTAAGTGTTCGCTAGAATGACTCTATGAGTTTGGATATTGTTGTATCGACGTTTGAGTTGGTTATAATCGTGTTTGATACGTATATTGAGCATTGTTGGTAATTGTCATTCAAGGTTGTTCGAGCGACCAACATCTCATTGTAGGACGTTTGTTCGAGGAAGGACATTTTTCACCGGTTGTGTAAGTTAATTCTTACTCGGCTAAAAGGATATTCATTCCTTTCGTTGTTGTTCATTCATAGTCATAATTCATTCATAATTTATTAACCGTTTTGAGACTTGTAATTGTCAATTAATCACTTCATTCACGAGTAACGACGGTTCTAACCATTTCATTAAGCTATCATTCATTTCACTATCATTCCATCTCGGTGAGTCATTCTTGACTTTGTCGGATTGTTATTCATTAATATTATTCATTGTCATTCTTGTTCATATGACCTTGTGGGTTCATATTGCGCGGCCAGGTGGGGATGTGTGGAATTTTTAGTCGGGCACGTGATGGTCATGTGTTGGGTTCACCGACACATTGGACTGTGCACATGGTAATGTACCTCCATGAGACTAATTAGGTATAAGGGTGGATGTGTCCGGACACTCGTCTTGTGCACGTGCACATACCATTACGGGCGTACTGTGATGCCTCTCTTCAACGTCATTTCATAATTAAGTTATATCATGATTGTGTTTATTCAACTCTTGACCCCGTTGGGGGATGTTGTTTTTCAGGTCATGGAAAGGCTAAGGCACGGGAAGAGAACGCTGACGGCGAGGAGTCCCAGTGATACTAGTAGGGGGCCCCAGTCCTTTTCATTCACTCGTGTTTTCTTCATTTTATTTCCGCTGCAGACTTCCGTTTCAATATTCATTTCATTCAGTGTTGTATATTTTATCTTCATAAAAAATATACATGTATTCTGTATTATCTTGGGTGTGTTGTAATGAAACTCCTCATCGGAGTGATTGATGATATAATGTGGTTTGGTACTACAATTATATTATTAAATTCATTAATTTTTATTCGCCTAGTGGGTCCCAGTTGGGGGTCCACGGCACTGTAATATCCGCCTAGTTTGGGGGTGTTACAGAGTTGGTATCGGAGCGTGGTTTTGAATACTACCTTCCGAGTCATGTCTCATTTGAAATCATCGTTCATCAGACTAGTATCATTGGACTTTCACGACACGTGTGACCTGTGCAAGAGCCGATCCCCTCAGACCAAAGAACAGTAAGATTTCTGACGCCATGGTATAATTTCTTTCAATAGAATCACTCATTTATCATTCAACAGTCAACAATCCTCTTTCATCATTTTCATTTTTGATCAAGTCGATCATGTTAATTCATTAATCACTCAGTTTATTTCATTGTTCAGTTGTTGATCTTGAGGATCATATCATTAATCTTGTTAACTTGTTCAAGATAATCATTTCAAGAATTTCATCAGATAATCATGTCACTTCAGTTGATCATTCATGTAATCATTGTGTTTGAGCGCGTATGCTCATTTTCATCATTTCATAACGTAATCATAATGTGATATTCATGCGAGATATATAATTATCACATGACTTTCCACTTCAGTATGGAAAGAGCTGGCAGAGGACGCGGGGGAAAAGGCCGTGGTGCGGGCCGAAACCCGAGAGCTCGTGTGAATACACGTGCTAACGCGAGGATTAATGAAAATTCTTCGAGCAGCGACGCTGCCACTCATTCATCCAAAAATGACCACTTATTGTCAGGGAGTCGTACCAGGGACATAGCTCAATCAGAAGGTGTTCGGGTTGATCCACTCGCTTTTATGCAGGGCATGATGGCCCAGATCACTCAAATGGCACACCACATGGAGACGATGCAGAACTCAGCTACTCAGAATCAACAGGCTCCTCCACCGCCACCTCAAGGGCAAGAGAGGGGTGCAAGCAGTATCATTGGCGACATCTTTCGCCAGAGGACACCTACTTTTGAGGGCTCATCTGAGCCGGCGGATATCATTCACTGGCTTGAACATTTCGAGAAACTGTTTGCTATGGTGGACTGTCCTGAGAGACACAAAGTTTCAGTTGCAGCTTACTATCTTGGTAAGGGCGCACATTCATGGTGGTTATCGTTGAAGCCCACCGACGGATCTTGTACTTGGGATCAATTCAAGACTCTCATGATGGAGAGGTATTATCCGGCCCCACTCAGGGAGGCCAAGTTGTCAGAATTACTCACTCCAGACCTCTCAGTGGACGATCATGTTCTCGCCATCGCCGAGAAATTTCAGGAGCTTCTTCCTTTCGCCTCATCTATTATTCAGTCCAAGGCGGACAAAATCAACTACTTCATCAAGAGGTTGAAGCCTCGTATGTGGATGTAGTTGCTTAATCACAATTGCACCAGTCTGGCCGAATTCGTTGAGAAAGCTCTTACTTATGAGCTTACTGCTAAGGAGATTGCTAAGCAACAACCTTTATCTACTGGCAAGAAGTTAAAGAATCGTAATCAGTCTGACGGCAGTCAGGCCACTTTCAAGAAACCACATGCGGGCTCTACTTTTTCTGAGCGACATCCTATGGCGCCTAGACCCGCGGAATCTCAGTCACGAGCGGCCAGTTCGGCCATCACTTGTTTCAACTGTGAAGAAAGGGTCATTTCAGCACCAAGTGTCCGAGGCAGACTGTCACGTGCCATAACTGTGGGATTGCTGGGCATAAGGCCCGTTTTAGCCGAAGAGACTCTAAACCTACTCTGGCGTCATCCCAGGCCCCGAGACATTCAGCGGTGTAGAATCAGACCACTCAGTTCGCGTCGCACAAGACGACAGGAGCTAATAAAGGCGGAGCCAAGAGCTATCAGACGGGAGCGTCCGGTTCGGGGGCCGGCAAGCCCCGAATTTATGAGATGAAGAAAACCGACGATCCAGAGGCCCGGATGATCTCAAGTACACTCAATATTCTATCTCAACCTGTGTGTACCCTTTTTGATACTGGTGTATCGCATTCATTCATTTCCGAGTCATGTTTGAGTAGGCTACGTCTGGGTAGTGCTACTAGTTGTGAGCCGTATGTCATTGGTCTACCTGATGGTAGATGAATAATCAGGAATCGTGAGATTAAGAATTATTCGATTCAACTTCATGGCCCTGATTTGTTAGCAGACATAATCGTGGTAGATTTACTGAGAGACGACGTCATTTTGGGTATTGATTGGATGGATCGTCACGATGCCATCATTAGTGTCCGTAAACGTATGGTCACTATCATTTCAGATGATGGGGCCGAATGTGTCTTTCAGGTAGGTAATCCCGGCTGTTCTGGTAAGGTCATTAATTTGACAAGAGCAGTGAAATTACTCGGTCAGGGGTGTGATGGTTATTGGTGCTATATGACCAAAACCGAGAAATCACCAATAATGTTTATGGATATTCCTGTAGTGAGAGAATATGCCAATGTTTTTCTAGACGAGTTACCTGGTTTGCCTCCACAGAGAGATGTGGAATTCACGATTGAGTTGGAGCCTGGTAAGTCCCCAATATCGATGGCACCGTACCAGATGGCCCCGACTAAAATGCAGGAGTTGAAGAATCAATTAGAGGATTTGACCGGGAAGGGTTATATTTGACCGAGTGCATCCCCGTGGGGAGCACCAGTGTTATTTGTCAAGAAGAAGGATGGTTCATTTCACCTGTGTATTGATTACCGGGAATTGAACCGGGTGACGATCAAGAATAAGTATCCTCTACCCCGTATCGATGATCTTTTGGATCAACTTCAGGGAGATTCAGTATTTTCTAAGATCGACTTAAGATCTGGATATCATCAGTTGCGAATTCGAGAGTCGGATATCGCAAGGACGGCGTTCCGAACACGCTATGGTCATTATGAGTTTGTGGTAATGCCGTTTGGGTTAACTAATGCACCTGCGGTATTCATGGAGTTAATGAATCGGGGTTTCACTGACTATTTGGATCAGTTCTTGGTTGTCTTCATTGATGATATTTTGATTTATTCTCGTGATCGGGAGGAGCACGAGTTTCACCTTCATCAGGTGCTCAACGTGTTGAGACGAGAGCAACTCTATGGGAAGTTTCCCAAATGTGAGTTCTGGATGTCCGAAGTGACGTTTCTCGGACATGTAATTTCATGAGACGGAGTTCGTGTTGACCCTCAGAAGATGGAGGCTATCCGAAATTGGCAACCTCCAAAGAATGTTAAGGAAATCCGATGCTTTCTCGGATTAGCCGGTTATTATCGGTGGTTTGTGGAAGGATTTTCAAAAATTTCTCAACCAATGACGAACCTTTTGCGAAAGGATAAGAAATACACGTGGTCCGACGTGTGTCAATAGAGTTTTGAGGAACTCAAGAGCCGGATAATTTCAGCACCTGTCCTTTCTTTACCGCAAGGGACGGAAGGATTTGTGGTTTATAGTGATGCGTCCGAATAGGGTCTCGGATGTGTACTAATGTAGAACGGGAAGGTTATTGCTTATGCGTCACTGCAATTGAGACCTTACGAGGTTAATTATCCGACCCACGACCTGGAGCTAGCAGCCGTGGTATTTGCATTGAAGATTTGGCGTCATTATCTTTATGGCATTACCTGTCAGATATTCACCGATCATAAAAGTTTAAAGTATATATTTACTCAAAAGGAGTTAAATATGCGACAGAGACGATGGTTGGAACTAATCAAAGATTATGATATTGAGATACTTTACCACCAGGTCAAGGCGAACGTTGTCGCCGACGCCTTGAGTCGTAAGTCCGTTCAGGAGCAGATGCTAGCTCGATTAACAGTTCAGAGGGAACTTCAGCAGGAATTTTTGAGACCCGAGATCGAGGTCTGGTTACAGCGAGTACACGGGCAACTTTGTACGTTAGAGATTTCCTCGCCACTTGAGGAGGCGATCAGGGAGAATCAGGGTTCTGACCCATTTTTGTTGCGCATTCAAGATGATGTGGCTCAGGGGAAAGTCCCTGGTTTTGTGGTCCACGAGGATGGACTTTTGCGATTCAAGAATCGGTTTTGCGTACCAGCGAATGACGAGTTGAAAAACTCGATTTTGAGAGAAGCTCATGCTACCCCTTATTCCGTTCATCCGTGGTCTATCAAGATGTATAAAGACTTGAAACAAAATTACTAGTGGAGTAATATGAAGCGAGAAGTTGCGGAATTTGTTTCGAGATGTTTGATCTGTCAGCAAGTCAAGATAGAACATCAGCGACCGGCGGGTATGCTGAAACCTCTCCCTATTCCAGAGTGGAAGTGGGAAGATATTTCAATGGACTTCATCACGAGTTTTCCGACGAGTCGTCGTGGCATGAATACAATTTGGGTAATTATGGATCGTCTGACTAAATCAGCTCATTTCCTTGAGATTAAGGATATGTGGGGTCCCGAGAGACTTGCCCAGTTGTTCATCAAAGAGATAGTGAGACTGCATGGTACTCCTAAAAGTATCGTTTCCGATCGTGACGGACGATTCATGTCTCATTTTCGGAAATCAGTTCATCGTGCTATGAGAACTCAGCTTAACCTCAGTACAACTTTTCATCCTCAGTCCAACGGATAATCAGAGAGGACTATTCAGACTTTAGAGGACATGTTGAGGGCATGTATTCTCGATTGGAAAGATGATTGGGAAGCCCAACTACCATTAATCGAGTTCACGTACAATAATAGTTAGCATGCTTCGATTAAGATAGCACCTTACGAGGCCTTGTACGGTCGTCGTTTTCGATCTCCTCTATGTTGGGATGACTTATCAGAATCAATCGGCATCGAGCTTGATATGCTTATAGCCTCTCGTGAGAAGGTAGCTTTGATCAGGAGTCGTTTGTTGACCGCTCAGAGTCGACAGAAATCTTATGCAGATAACCGTCGTCGGCCATTAGAGTTCGAGACAGGTGACCATGTTTTGGTCAAGGTATCCCCGAGTCGAGGTATCTTTCATTTTGGGAAGAGGGGAAAGTTGAGTCCGAGATTCATTGGACCGTTTGAAATTTTGGATCGAGTAGGCGAGTTAGCTTATCGATTGGCCTTACCTCCGGCGTTGAGCCGAATTTATAATGTGTTTCACATCTCTCAGTTACAAAAGTATGTTGCCGACACGAGTCACATACTTCAGTTCGACGAAATCAAAATCGCCGATGATCATTCATATGCGGAGCATCCTATACGAGTCTTAGGGTGGCGAATCAAACAGTTGATGAACAAGACGATTCCTTTGGTGAAAATTCAGTGGTCTAGACATGGAGTCGAAGAGGCTACTTGGGAAACCGAGGATAGTATGCGGGAGAGTTATCCCGAGTTGTTTGACCCTTAGTTTCGGGGACGAAACTCTTTTAAGGGGGGGTGTATGTAATACCCAGTTGTAATTCAGTCATTATCATTCAGTAATTATCGTTCATTAATTGTCACTCAGTAATTTTCACTCATTAATGATCACTTGTCACTCTTATTCAATCATTGTATTCACCGTTCGGAGTAATTGTATCGTGTATCAATCTTCATTCATCATCAATCTAGTTGGAGAATCATGCCATGTTTATCATCGTTGTCATCTTCATAGTTGTGCTGTGGGAGGAGTAGTGCACACTACGTACTCTCTTTAGCGTGCGCTAATTGAGTACGGGTAGCGCACGCTACCTCTCAACACTAGTGCATGCTAGTATGTTTCAAGCAGGCAGTCCAGAAGGCACTGGACTGCAGATGGGTTGTAAGTAGCGCACGCTACGAATGGTAAGTAGCATGCGCTAGTAGGTCGGAGTAGCGCACTCTACGCAGTCGGTGTAGCGTGCGCTAAGGACGGATCAGGCAGAGTCCAGTGGCTACTGGACTGCATTGGATTAATTCCTAGCATACGCTACCAGTAGATATTAGTGTACGATAATCGGAGTTAGTAGCGCATGCTGAATCTTGTGTGCAGCGCGTGCTACCGCTAACAGACCAGAGAACGGGAGGTTCTGGACTCCAGTACTGGGCATCAGATAATTCGTTAGCGCTTGCTAACATTTTGAGTTAGCGCATGCTAAGTACATGGTTGTAGCGTACGCTACAAGACGTACATAGCGCATGCTAGCATTGCGAACAGAGGGTACTGGACTACCCAGTACACCCGTTAGCACACGCTACGCACAGGAGCTAGCGCACGCTAACTGGGATTTGCTATATATAGGACAGTCCAGTCCTTTCTTCGTCATTTGTCATTTCTCTTCGTTCCTTCGGCAGTTTTGGGTGATTCCGGGCGATTTGGAGAGTATTCTTCGAGGTGCAATCATCAATCATCATCTTCAAGCTTATCATTCGGATTAATCATCATATCATCATCCTCATCACATCAAATCAAGGTAATAATCTCTTGGATCTAGAATTTCGGATTTTTGGGTTTTCCTTCCGATTTCTTCGTGTAAGCTTGGATTGTTGTTGGAATATGTTAGATATGAATTATCTATCTTCGATAATTGTATTCCTACGGATTTATTGTCGTATATTTCGGATTTCATGAATATTGTGGTTTGATTCAAGAAGACATTAGAGTTGACTTTGATATTTGGGGGTTTTCGATTAGATGTTGTCGATAACTCGATTTGTGGTTTCCTATGGGATTATTGATATCATTGAAAGTCTTTTGATGGTTTGAAAAACTCATTTTGGAGTTGGTTTCAATATATTCGGGATTAGATATTATCAAAGGATGTGTGTTTGCTAAGTGTTCGCTAGAATGCCTCTATGAGTTATGATATTGTTGTATCGACGTTTGAGTTGGTTATAATCGTGTTTGATACGTATATTGAGCATTGTTGGTAATTGTCATTCAAGGTTGTTCGAGCGACCAACATCTCATTGTATGACGTTTGTTCGAGGAAAGACATTTTTCACCGGTTGTGTAAATTAATTCTTACTCGGTTAAAAGGACATTCATTCCTTTCGTTGTTGTTCATTCATAGTCATAATTCATTCATAATGTATTAACCGTTTTGAGACTTGTAATTGTCAATTAATCACTTCATTAACGAGGAACGACGGTTCCAACCATTTCATTGAGCTATCATTCATTTCACTATCATTTCATCTCGGTGAGTCATTCTTGACTTTGTCGGATTGTTATTCATTAATTCACGGTCATTCTTGTTCATATGACCTTCTGGGTTCATATTGCACGTCCTTGTGGGGATGTGTGGAATTTTTAGTCGGGCACGTGATGGTCATGTGTTGGGTTCACCGACACATTGGACTGTGCACACGGTAATGTACCTCCGTGAGACTAATTAGGTACAATGGCGGGTGTGTCCGGACACTCGTCTTGTGCACGTGCACATACCATTACGGGCGTACTGTGATGCCTCTCTTCAGCATCATTTCATAATTAATTTATATCATGATTGTGTTTATTCAACTCTTGAGGATTGTTGTTCTGTGTAACTGACCCCGTTGGGGGATGTTGTTTTTCAGGTCATGGCAAGGCTAAGGCACGGGAAGAGAACACTGACGGCGAGGAGTTCCAGTGATACTAGTAGGGCCCCCCGGTCCTTTTCATTTACTCGTGTTTTCTTCATTTTATTTCCGCTGCAGACTTCCGTTTGAATCTTCATTTCATTCAGTGTTGTATATTTTATCTTCATATAAAATATACATGTATTCTGTATTATCTTGGGTGTGTTGTAATGAAACTCCTCATCGGAGTGATTGATGATATAATGTGGTTCAGTACTACAATTATATTATTAAATTCATTAATTTTCATTCGCCTGATGGCTCCCAGTCGGGGGTCCACAGCACTGTAATATCCGCCTAGTTTGAGGGTGTTACATGCGCTGGGCGGCCGATAGCGTACGCTACATCTGCCGATTAGCGCGCGCAACGCCCGGCGGTAGCGTGCGCTATCTGCCGATCCTTCTCGATCCCAGAACCTCATAACCTCACTGCCCAGCCCGATAGCGTGCGTTGGTCGGCCGATTAGCGTGCGCTATTCCTGTCGAGTTAGCGCAGCCTTCCGACGGTAGTGTGCGCTATGCCAGTTCCTGCCACACCTGTCCGGCCAGCGTCCGCACCCGTCCGGCCAGCATGCGCACCCGTCCGGCCAGTACCCACACCTGTCCGGCCAGTGCCCGCACGCCATGACTCGACGACTTGATTATCCGAAAATGCCCGGAACGAACACGACAAAACACCAGTGGACAACAATATCGATCCGAAATGAAAATGATGGATAACAAGTCACTACATACATTCACAAATACAAAATTAGTCGTCGAGAAAATATTATCGGCGCTCGGCAACCGGGAAATATCCGAAGAAAAATCTAAAATAACCGGAACGAGAATTGCGGGCATTACAAAAATAACCTTTCGACAAGATAGTAACACGATCCCCAAGTCTAAAGTCTGTTGGAAAACAGTTCCCACTTGGGAGGATCATAAAGATAACTTCAAAACACATTTGAAAGAATAATTGAGGATGTCGGGGGTCTCAGTGTAAAATCATGAAAAGATTGGTAATTCTCCATTTCAAAAGGGTTTTCTTTCAAAATCATATAAATGATTCAATTCTTCAAACAAGCCTTAAAGGCAGAACCATATTCACCAATATAGCCGGAATCCAAGATTCAAGTATTCACAATTCAGAAATATCCAATCAATACTCATATCACCTCCTTGGCCTCGATGGGACCCACCCGGATTAGCTATCAGAACAAACTCGAATCCACCCATAAGTTATATTGACATCGCACTCACAAGTATTGATTCTCGGAGCACTCTCCAGACCTACCCGATTAGATAATCCTTATGTTAAAATCATATCATCTGGCCATACTCGCAAGTAATGCGCCGCCGGAGGCCTCACGGGTCCCTACCCAGTTAACATCATTCAAACACGCCCACAAGTTATCGTGACATCGCACTTGCAAGTGATGATGCTAAGAGCCCTCTCTAGACCTACCCGATTCGATAACCTTATGGCGAAATCATATCAACTGGCCGTACTCACAAGTAACGCTGTCGGAGGCCTCACGGGTCCCTACCCAGTTATATCTCAATTCACCGATTAAACAACAAAGGTATAATATCCGCCACAATCACAAACATGCAAAACATAAGCTAACGCATCATACACCTCCTCAAAGGTATAACATTCACGTCACACCATCATTCATGAAACATTTTAGCAAACGGACAATACAAACATTCCACAATTCCACCAAACTATTGAAGAGAAACTCATTAGGACATTTAATCGAACACTAAACGTTCGATAACTCCCACGAACACTCGAATCACCAATCGAGTTAAACAAACTCGAAATACGGATATACAACCTATAGAACACGTTTATTAATGCTCAATAACATCAACTGATTCATTAAAATCAGACGAACAACGAAAATCAAGAAGAAATCCCGAAAGTCAAATTCTAGGAGATTTCAAGAAATTACCTCGATCCAACGAAGAACAAGGATTAGATGATGATAAAAAACACCAATCAAGCTTCCCAAATGATGCACAATGAGTTTACCGGCCAAAATTCTGGAAACTTGCCAAAGAATCGCGGAGGAGGGTGAAAAATGGGGTAAATGGCCGAGTGACCTGCTGTCTAAGCCTTATATGGCCGATCACTTACGGCCGTAACCGGCATCACCTACGGCCGTATCCGGCATTCGTGAAAATTCTGCCCAGCACCTGCCGATCACTTACGGCCATAACCGACACCCCCTTACGGCCGTAACCGACATTCGTCCGAATGCTGACTGGCGTCCGTACGGCCGTAGCCGATCACGCCTTACGGCCATAACCAGCCTTCGTCCAGCCCGTGCCTGCCGATCACTTACGACCGTAACCGGCACCTTACGGCTGTAACTCGGCCAGGCCAGTCCCTGCTCCAAAATGTGCGGTCGTGACTCGTCCTTGGCCAACTCCGACAGCCCGGTTAGGCGTTCGACAACGTTTCGGTCACACTAATGCATGGGTTATGATTCAAAACAATAACGAGCAAATTACGAAACATAAAATACCACAAGTACGTATTTAGTAAAAGAAATGCACGCGATACGAGTCTCATTCGGCGAACACTACAACATAACACATCATATAGTGCCTCATCAAAAAACGTATCCCACATAATCGTAACGAAACAAATAATCGGAACCAAACGACAAATATTTCAGGGCAACTGGAAAATGAAAATCTCGGGTATTACATTCTACCCATCTAAAAAGAAGTTTCGTCTTGAAACTTAAAAAGAAAGGGTGAAGTAAGCAGTCATCAAAGTGGCCGAACCATTAAACCTCAGCAATCTACACAAGTCGATCCTGATAATGGTGCTGAAGCTCGATTCTGGGAAACCTCATGGAATAATTCACAATACTGAACCCTGTGGCCCTCGAGTCCACAGTTATAACAAGTAATCGGCGGCGAAGGACAATTAGCGTGCACATGACCCACAACGATGCAATTGAAACACCTCCCAGTCTGACTAGGAGTCAAAGAAGATGACTTGGAACCCTTGGTTCCACCAAACGAAGAAAGGGGAGGTTTTGCCGTACGACTATGCGAAACTCGATGAGAAGAAGTCCCGACTCTCACATGTCCGAAAAATCTCCAGACGTCCTCTGCCTCTTCGGATCAAGCAAAGGCCCAATAGATAATGATGCCATCTCGTATGCCATGGCTCGATTCTGATACTCTCTCAAAGTAACACAAGTGAAACCCGACATGTACTGTCGAATCTCTGGTCTCATCCGCATGTCGAAATGACAGATTTTGTCTTCCTCGGTCCTCACCTGCCTCTTCATGTAAGCGAGCTGTCGACTATAATAGATAATAGCCTGCGACACGGGTATATCCTGCGGCTCGGCTAGAAAAAAATCTCGAATCCTCTGCTATCGGATCGGCTCCGAACAGAACTCTGCCTCCATTAACTTCTTAAAATCTTCCCAAGTAACAGCATCATCCTGCGGCTCAACGGCCCCCCACCAATTAGCAGCGTCACTATCGAGAAGGAAGTGAGTGATAGGAATCCTCCGTTCCTGTGGACAACCAACCGCCTTGAAAATCTTCTCCAATTGGAAAAGCCAACCGTCCCAGCCCAAAGTACCACCCGCGCCCTCAAAGTGAGGAGGATGCATACGAACCACTTCTCTAAGCCACTGAGTTGACCCGGCATTCTCATTCACGGTAGTGTTACGCTGAACCGCCTGAGCCAAATGAGTCATCTGGTCTGCCACCTGCTGGAGTATAGTAGCAACACCAATACTAATGCCATTACCGGCATCATGATTCGTATCACGCTATTGATTGCCACGACCTCTCGGCATACTGAACGGACAACCATTCACGATGACAAAACAAACACCACATAATCAATAGAGGGCAACCAACAGTAACACAATAAAATACTCATTCTGAGTCACAACACAAATACACGAACTATCACCGCAACGATAGAATTCAAATTTATAAGTCATTCACTTGGCTACATCAACAAAAACACATGACCTTTACAAAAGCAATCTCGGTCAAAACCACAAACATATCATTGTGGTCAAATCTGGGTAATATTTTTAAAAATAAAATTTTCCGATGTACTTGTCCTAATAATTTAAAATTCCTGAGTTTGAATAATTTTGCTGAAATGAGTATTTGAAAAGAAATATTTTTAATACCTCGGTCATTTGATCAAAACTATGAACCCGTTAGCATAACTGTTTCATCTTGAAAGTCATTTGCAAAACAACATTTTGAAACATCAATCTATTCGATAAACGATATCATCAAAATGACCTTATAAATATACATCATCACTACTACCCATCAATTATCACATCCGGGTAACGTCACAAAACAATACAATTAAACCGAACTATGAAATCATAACATCTGGGCGTACAACCATAACTCGCTAACAAGAACGGTGACGATTTATAATACGTCAATAATATCCACACATGATAAGCAACTAGGTGCAATACTGGTACCGCAGTTAGAGTTCACAATCGTCACAGACGGACCATATGACTAGGTCGACAGGGATTAAACGACTGATAATGAGCACAGATAGAATTGTAACAACAAAGGTACTGCCGCGATAGTCAGAAGCTTACAGTCGTAACAACTAACTATAAGATGGAAAGAATCAACTCAACAGTCTCAAAACGGCTCGAAGGTTAAGGATCGACTCCTAACAATGTATCTCGACATTTAGAAAGTACTATAAAAATTCTCCGACGGGCATAACAACATAACAAACAAATAACGTTTTGAATTTTGAAAACTAAAGTCGTTGGCAAAACAGAAATTTTCCAAAATTCTTTTGATCATAACCGAAGATGACGGTAATATTTTGCAGTGCCAGAAATATAATAAAATACATTTTTCCAAACATCGTCTGATGGTGTAGTTTGAAAATACAGGATCAACTTGTCAAAACCCAACTGATTTCAAAATCCATACATGCCGTTGTTTAACTGCACCATCAAAATATTTTAAAAACAAAATCGACTTTCACAAAAAATTGCTCCGACCCCTAAGGTCCTTCAGAAACACGTTCCCAAATCTACCCGCGGCGGCATAATTACGAAAGTCCAAAAAAAATAATCGAACTTAAAACCACATGCCCAAATGGCAAACAGAATAAAAAATTTAACCAAATACTCGTGCGCACCAAGTTAAAACATAAAACGAAACCATCCATCTGAGTTTCTCACTGACTCTACCATCGGTACCTTTTTCGAAACCAATCAAGGTTCACAAATTTCACATTATACCACCCCATACGGTGGTTCAAAGTCAAAACATTAATACATCCAGTTGTATACACATACAGTGCATCACAAGTATCGAATACAAACCCCATTACACAACACCGTGCAACTAAAATTATGCACCACAATTAGCTCACAAATGAAATCATGTAATACAGATACCTCGCATAAAGGAGGAGACTTACGTCCACAGGTCGTACGGAGATGATGGCTGCACCACGATACTAATCACAACGAATCACAATTGATCACAACGGATCACTACGATCACACTTGTCACAATTGCTCACCCTGGTGACACGATACGACACGACTCGACAAGACCCAATTAGACCCAACTGCTTAAGTTTTCACAAACCTAATCTCTGATACCATTTATGTAACACCCCCAAATCCACTCAGGGATATTACACACCGTAGACCTCTTTCCGTAAGGATATTCCAGGCAGGAGACTACAAAACAAAACCCACACGTGGTCAGCTAGACCAAAACATAAAACCGTAGACCGATTAGGTCTTTCAAAACACAACATATCTATACATGTGATAAACCAAAATACAACTTGATCACATATTACATAACATGTCCATCCCCTCAAGGTTGACAAGGAAAACTCAGACCGACAGATCACTAACGGATATCCGACTACAACTGTGACTAGTATCGCTACTTTATATCATCCTACGAACCGATCCTGTGGTTACTCTCTCTCCAGTCAAAACACCTGGAATAAATAACAAAATCCCCAACGAGGGGTTAGCAATGGAATCGCTAGCAAGTAACCAAGCTATAAAGTTATACTTCAAGAATACAACCGTTATGAAAATAACCTTTCGACAAGGTAGTAACATGATCCCCGAGTCTAAAGTCTTTTCAAAACAGTCCCCACTTGGAGGATCATAAAGATAACTTCAAAACACATTTGAAAGAATAATTGAGGACGTCGGGGGTCTCAGTGTAAAATCATGAAAAGATTTATAATTCTCCTTTTCAAAAGGGTTTTCTTTCAAAATCATATAAATGATTTAATTCTTCAAACAACCTTCAAAGGCAGAACCATATTCACCAATATAGCCGGAATCCAAGATTCAAGCATTCACAATTCAGAAATATCTAATCTATACTCATATCACCTTTGTGGCCTCGATGGGACCCACCTGGATTAGCTACCGGAACAAACTCGAATCCACCCATAAGTTATCTTGACATCGTACTCGCAAGTAACGATTCTCAGATCCCTCTCCGGACCTACCCGATTAGATAATCCATATGGTCAAATCAAATCAACTGGCCGTACTCGCAAGTAACGCGCCGCCGGTTTAATATCCATGTATTTTATGAGTGTTGTTTTAGATGTATTTTGTGGTATTATAGTTATTTGGATCGTATGATTTGATGATTGACCTTGGTATGTTCATGGTTGATAATTATCGAGTTTTGTGATTTTCGGATTGTGCCTTTGCGAATTTGATTCTGGAGAGTAGCAGTTAGCGCACGCTAGACTGTATTTCTAACACACGCTAACTATGTGTGAGTAGCGCATGCTACTGTTATGCGTAGCACGCGCTAGGCCTGCTGGGCAGTGAGCTTTTTGGACTCTGGAATGGGGTGTTAGCGCACGTTATGGATGGACTAGTGTACGCTATTTTGATCGACTAGTGCACGTTAATAGTGGGGTAGCGCGCGCTAAATCGGGAGGTCAGTGAGGGCAGAAACGTTTTTGGACTTCAGGTACTAGCACGTAGCGCACGTTATTGTGGAGCTAGCGCGCGCTAGTGGCGATAAATAGCGCACACTAACGTTTAGGTAGCGCACGCTATCAAAGTTATACAGAAGGTTCTAGACTGCCATTTCCTCAACAGTGCACCGCCTTTAACCCGTTAGCGCATGCTAAATTTTAGCCGTAGCATGCACTAATCCTACCCAGTGTATATATAGGGGGCAGGTTCTAGAAATGTCATTTTTCATTTCTTCTTCCCCTCCTCCGGCGGCTGGGCGATTTGTGGCGTATGAAGGTGTGGATTTCGACCGGATTTCACCATCCAACAACATTTTCGAGTTCCTAATCTCAATCTAACAAGATTTCATCAAGTTCATCATCCAAATCAAGGTAAGATTGTTCAATCCCTAGTTTTCGGAGATTTTGGGGATTTGTTAAGATTTTGCTTCTCTAGTCCGTTTTGGCCTTGATTTGTGTTAGATTATGATTACGAAGTCATAATCCCTTGTTTTCCTTGAAGTCTACGGATTTTGTTTCGAGTTTTCATCCGTTAGATGGACTATGAACGACCCTGCCCCCATAGTGTTCGGTTAAATGCTCCAAATGGTAGAACTTAGGGTGAATCCTTCCATTTCAGTGGTGTTGTGTTTTGATTCGGTATTTCTATGTGTTAGGATCGAATTGTTGAAGGACGTTCGGACCGTATGTTCATCCATTTGTTGTTTCTCGTGTCGTTCAAATTGACGCAAGTACTTTGATTGTGTCTAATGTACTTCTTGTGAATCTATGAAAAACGTGCTTTGAGAAATATGATTTTTGAGAAAATGTGGTTTGTGCCATGTGGTTACTAATTATGTGTGAACCGAGTTAAAACTAGTGAGGGTCCCCTGGGATTCGATAGGTCGCGTTCCCTACGGATCACTCGGTGGGGTTGTACAACTAGAGAGGGCCTGACGAGGACTCCGTGGGGTGTGTATCTCACGCGAGGTACAGGGCCAGTACAGCTCGGGAGGTTGTTTTGTGATGATGATCATGGTATTGTATTCCGGAATATATGTTATGACACTGTGATTTCTGTGATTTACGTTGATTATTCACTTGTTGTACATATTCTAGAATCATTGTACTTGCACCGGCTTTTGCTGACCCCTTCGGGGGTGGATATACTTTTGTGTATTCAGGTACAAGTCTAGTGGGAGAGCCAGCACAGGGCGGACACGAGCTTGGTGGGCATCATTGATATCGTGCACTATTTTGAGTTGGTGGTCATGGTCAAAGTCATGTTTTGGTTTTGTACTCACGCGGGTACTGTCTGAGTGTATGTCGTGTCATTGTTAATGGTTAATGACGTTGTTGTACTCCAGTTGTGAATGGTTGTATTATTTATGATCCTACGGGAAGATATGTTGTTTGGTATTGTGGTGTACGACATATTGAATTTGAAGTTGGTTTTTAATGTGTGGATGTCCTGGTTTTGTTATTGTTTAATGTGTTTTATGTTGGTCTTAGCCTGGTAGGTTCTCCGAAAAGAATCTACGGCACTGTAATATCTCCGTAAATCACGAGGGTGTTACATAATATGGTATCAGAGCTTAGGTTTTTATGGATACCTAGGCTGTCGATGTTATTGGGTCTGTTAAATTGAGTCAGTTGTTGTCTACGATATCATTGGCATGCTACCACCCCATGTTACCTGTGCTGGAAGACTCTTCGGATGTTGGTTGCTTCTTCTTTCGGAAGTAATTATCTTTGTCATTGTGCAATATATTATTGTAATCGTTTCCTTGTTGAACTATTCTTATTCCCGAGTATGCCAAGAGGTAGAGCTAACCGTCAAAGCGGCCGAGGCCGTGGCAGAGAAGTAGTATCTAAGTCCGAGAGATCCGTTTTAGAATCGGCATCTCGTTCTGCGACTAGGTTAGACCCGATCCCTTCGGGAGGTTCAGATGGAGGTTCGGAGGCCGAAGTGCCTAACGTTCTTCAACAAGTCATAACGCAAGTGCACCAACTAGCACAAGTGGTGCCGAATATTAATACTGGCAGGACGGTTGAGGATCAATGGCTTCAAGAAATTATGAAGATGAACCTTCCCAGATTCGATTGTTCCGGTGATGCGAACAACTTGGATCATTGGTTAGTTGAGCTGGAAAAGATCTTTGACGTTATTGGCTGCCCGGAAGCCAAGAGAGTCCCAATTGCTCAATTTTTGATGGTTGATGACGCGTCGGATTGGTGGAGAGCTGTTAAGCCTAGGGACCGCGACGTCACTTGGGAATAATTTAAAGAATGATGGAAGTTCAGTATTGTCCAGCGCCGGTATAGTTAGCAAGAGTCAGTGAATTTTCCAGAGCTTAACCCGAGGATGTTCCTATTTCCGAGGCAATTAAAACGTACAACAAATAGTTAGTGTATGTCTAAGATTGGGTTAAGGATGAAGTAGACAAGATACTTCATTTCAATGCTAGGATGAAACCGGAGGTCCGAAAGTATATGGAGGGCCTTCGGTGTACTACTTTGAGAGAATACCAGGACAGAGCGCTCGCTTATGAAATGGTGTCAGTTCTGGTTCCTGCGGTTTCGAGCTCGAAGAAACCGAAATTTTCTGGTAGTTTCCGAGACAGCAGATCGCGTAGGCCTCAACCTTCTGTGCAATCTTCTGTTGGTTCCCCTCAGCCTAGTGGAGGAGCGCCAAAAGTTTGTTTTAATTGTGGAAATCCGGGACATATCAGTTCTCGTCGCACTTCTCGCCCCATTGATTATTTTAAGTGTGGGAAGCAGGGTCATCGTGCGTTATATTGTGAGTCAGCGGGCAGAATCTTCTCTAAACAGTCTCCTACTCCGGCAGGCACAGTTACGGGTCAGCCAACTCCGAGTGTCGGATGCGGCAGTGGAAGAGGTAAGACCGAGCATAAGGATGGACCTAGCATTGGATCATCCACCCCAATTGTATGAGATGAGGCGAACTAATGACGTAGGGGCTGCAATTACGTTAGGTATTGTTTATATTTCTACGCACCCGGTAGATGTATTGTTTGATTCTGGAGATACTCATTCTTTTATATCATTGTCTTGCGTGAATCGTTTAGGCCATGATGGTCTCTCTGCATACGAACCTTTTATTGTTGGACTGCCGAGTGGGGAAAGGATAGTTGGGGATCGAGAGATTGTCAATTGTCCTGTAACCATCGGCGGTAGAGATTTGTCATCTGATTTGATTGTGATTGATATGAAGGGAGAAGATTTAATTCTCGGTGATAATTGGTTAGATCATCATGGGGCAGTAATGGATTATCGTTAAAAGATAATCTTGATCATTGATCAAGATGGTACTGAATATGTTTTCGAAGGGTAGAAACCTGGTACTTCTGGAAATATTATCCGAGCCATGAAGGCTATGAAATTGTTGAACCAAGGTTGTACCAGTTATTGGTGTTATGCATTGAAGTCGGGAATCGGCGAGGTTCAGTTATCTTCTATTCCAGTTGTGAATGAATTTCCAGATGTATTTTCGGATGATCTACCCGGATTACCGCCGCACCGTGATGTAGAGTTTACTATCGAACTAGATCCTAGTGCGGCACCCGTATCTAAGGTACCGTACCAGATGGCCCCATCAGAAATGTTAGAGTTGAATAAGCAATTGAGTGAGTTAATGGACAAAGGTTATATTCGACTAAGCGTTTCTCCTTGGGGAGCACCGGTGTTATTCGTACGGAAGAAAGACGGATCTTTGCGGTTATGTATTGACTATCGTGAGTTAAATAAACTTACTATTAAGAATAATATCAATTGCCAAGAATCAATTATCTATTTGATCCATTACAAGGGGCTACGGTTTTCTCGAAGATTGACTTGAGATTGGGATATTATCAGCTGCAGATACGGGATTGGGATATTCCGAAAATGGCATTCCGAATGAGAAACGGGCATTACGAATTTGTAGTCATGCCTTTTGGTTTGACGAATGCTCCGGTGGCATTTATGCAACTTTTGAACAAAACATTTATCGAGTACCTCGATAAATTTGTGGTGGTGTTTATTAATGATATCCTAATTTATTCTAAGAACGAGATGGAACATGTCGAGCACATGAGAATTGTGTTTAGTATTTTGAGAGCTGATAAGCTTTATGCTAAGTTTTCTAAATGTTAGTTTTGGTTGAAAGAAGTTGCTTTTCTGGGGCATATTATATCGGCCGAAGGTATTCGAGTAGACCCTCAAAAGATTGAAGCGGTCTTAGCTTGGGAGCCTCCACGGAATGTTAAATAAGTTCGGAGTTTTCTGGGACTAGCTGGTTATTATCGTCGATTTGTCGAGGGATTCTCGAAGATTGCTCGACCTCTCACTCAATTATTGCAGAAAGCTCAGAAGTTCTAATGGAATGACGAGTGTCAGAAGAGTTTTGACGAGTTGAAGAAGACGCTGACTACGTCACCGGTCCTAGCCTTACCACAAGGAACTGAAGGTTTCATTATTTATAGTTATGCTTCTAAACAAGGATTGGGATGCGTATTGATGCAGGGTGATAAGGTAATTCCGTATGCGTCTCGACAGTTAAAGCCATATGAGATGAATTATCCTACCCATGACCTTGAGTTAGCTGCTATGGTGTTTACGTTAAAAATTTAAAGGCATTATTTATATGGTTCATCTTGCTGAGTGTATACGGATCATAGGAGTTTAAAGTAGATATTTACGCAAAAGGATCTTAATATGCGCCAGCGTCGATGGTTGGAATTGCTTAAAGATTATGATTTGGACATTCTTTACCACCCAGGTAAGGCAAATGTCGTTGCCGATGCTTTGAGCCGCAAGTCAGTCGTGTTGCAGAGATTGGAGTTACTTACCATCCAACCGAAGCTAAGACGAGAGTTGATTGATTTGGAAATTAAAGTTTGGCCTCAAGAAACTCAAGGACGATTACGTTTCCTTGAGGTCACGACCTTGGTGATGGAAGATATTAAGTCCAATCAGTTAGACGATCCCTTATTTATGGAGCTTCGGGAAGATGTTGTTAAAGGAAAGGCTCCTGGATTCTTAATCGATGAAGACGGAGTTCTTCGATTTCAAGGTAGGATTTGTGTGTCGAATTAAGATGATCTTAAGCAAGTGATTTTGAATGAAGCACATTCTACTCCGTACTCGAGTCATGTGGGTACGAGTAAAATGTACAAAGACTTGAAGAGAATTTTTTGGTGGCCGAACATGAAGAAAGATGTAACGGAGTTTGTGTTGAAATGCTTTGTTGGAGCAAGATTGGTATATGCGCCGTTGTGCGGAACCGTGAATATAAAGTGCAGAATATAAATCACATAATGATTTATAGAGGTTCGGCTATTAACGAAGCCTATGTCCTCTCTCGGTATCTTTTTCAATAGGTTGAAGAAAAACCTCTGCATCTCTCTTCTATCGGTTGAGGGATAACCGTTACAATCACGTCTTCTATTGGTCCGTGATAAACCACTCATACTTGTCTTTGTGTCGGTCCAAGTTAAACCGTTTTCCTTTTCTATTGGACAAGGAATCAACCACACTAGCTTTCTATTGGTACTAGATAAACCTCACGAAGATATCGATTGCGATTCTAATAATGCCGGATCCTTGATCCTAATAACACCGAATCCAATCGTATCTTTTCTTTTACCTCTCATGTATGATGTTGAATGTATAAACACTCAAACTAACAATAGAAGCTCAATATCACAACAACAATAATATCAATATAAATATCTGATCAATGAGATGTTTGCTTGAAGTTGTTGTGTGGATGAATACCAAGGATGTGGTATTTATAGGCTTTATCAACCAAACTAGCCGTTGCACCTTCAGACTTGATTACGGCCACTATCTTCCTTCAATTACGTACATAACATACTTTATGTACATTACATCACAACACTTACGTACATTACCATCGTTCAGTTTCAGTCCCGTAACATTCGTTTCTTTCCTTACGTACGTTATCAACACCACTTTATGTACATTAAATAAGGTCAATATATCCGTTGTTTGCTGACCTATGCCATGGCATCATCTCCAACGTTCATCTTGTTTGAACTCAGAACCTTCGCATTACGTACGTTACCAACTATACATTACGTACGCTAAGCTGCTTCAATTACGTACGTTAAACATCACATGTTACGTACGTTAGCCTTGTGTTTTTCCAGCTTTTTGCACTTCGATTTCTTCGATGCTTTGCTTCGCCTCTTTGTTGTTATGCTTTGTGTAACAACTTTAATCATCAAAACATTATTAATACATGTATGGAACAAAATGTTCCAACAATCTCCCCCTTTTTGATGATTACAAAACAACACTTCGTCAATGGGATTTACCTGCAAAAATACAAATATATGTATATGTGTACAGACCAAAATTTTCGACTTTGTTCGTTTTGTTAGTTTCTTCTCCCATTTCTTTTTCGACTCCTTTCCTTTTCTTTTTCTTCTCGAATTTTTAATTTTTCATCATCTTTTCGACGTCTCCTCATTTTTCTTTTCAACTTCTCTTTTTCGATTTTTCTTTCTCCTTTTCTCCTTTCAACTTCCATTTTTCTTTTCAATTTTATCTTTTCTACTTTTCTTCGATTTTTCTCCCCCTTTCAGGGTTAATCCCATTCTCCTTTCTTTTCACCTTTCTCCCCCTTTTTGTCTTCATCAAAAAGTGTAATAAATAACAATAAAATGAAAAATACCAAATTGATGAATATAACAAAATATGAATGAATAGGGTTTAAACTCCCCCTGAAAATATTATCTCTCTTTTAAAAAATTATACTCCCCCTGAGTAAAATATATTTTGATAAAAATCAATTTTTGGGGATTCAACCTATAGTTGGTTTTTGTTTTGAAACATAGACGATATTTGAAATATTTGTTCCTTTAGGAACCCAAATCTTTTTAATTTTAATCGTTCGGCGTGGGCTTTTATAGTTACAAATGTGATGCCCGATTTTCAAACATTTTTCGCAAGGGGGTATCTTTAAATTTAAGGATTCGTTTTTACAACGGGGTGTGAATCCCAGCCCCTGTTTATTTAAAGTATATTTTTGAACTGAGAGCATATTTTCAAATTTCTCGTTTCCGAGAGAAAATTTCTTTGTTAAATTTTTGAGCTCGGTTTGAATTTTAACAAGATCATCCTTTAAAATATTTTCGTTTTCAACACATTTCGAATGATCGGTTTCGATAAATTTCCCTTTTTCAAGAATTTTGGAAATCTCATTTTCCAAAGATTTGTTTTTAGATTTAAGGGATTTGATTTCCGATAAAGCATTTTTAAAATCCGTATGAAGTAATTCAAATGCTTCAAATAATTCGTCGTGAGAATTACTTACTTGGCTTTCGACATCGCTATTGTCAAATGAACTTCGGGCCATAAGATTGAGATTATTTTGATTGATAAAATCATCATCTTCGTCTTCATCGCTCCATGTTGCAACGAGGACCTCCTTCTTCGGTTTAGCTCGGAAATTCTTTGCAAAGTGGCCTGGTTTTCCACATAATCGACAAGAGTTGTCGAACTTCTTAGATTCGCCCGAGATGTCTTTCTTTCTCCAGTTTAATAAGGTTTGAAACTTATTAATATTTTTGGCATAATATGCCGATTCTTCGTCGCTTTCTTCAACCGGGTTACTTTCTTTTTCACAAATCCTCAATATAACTGTCAATCAAAACGTCAATTACACAAGTATAACTGTCTCGGTCTTCAATTTATTTTATCCATACTGTATAGATACCAAACTATACAGTATATCTCAGATAAAATAACGCGAAAAATTTATACTGAAAATCCGGGTATTACATACTACCTCCCTTAAAATAAGTTTCGTCCTTGAAACTTGCAACCTTGCCACAAACAACAGATCAACCAAAATTTCCAACTCATCACAAAAACAATCAAGCGTCGCCACAAGCGAATAACCAAACCAATATACTTACAGGTGCGTGAAGCCGATGATCTCCCATGATACTAGCACACGACTCCCACACGAAGACTCAATACAATAACAACACACACCAATATCACAAATAGCAATTTGAAATGAATCTCAAAAATTTTGGAAACTCCAAAAATTGATTTGACTCAAAAGTCAGAAAAACTCATTTTCAAAAACCACGCTACTACCGTACCGGTAGAGACACATAACACATACGCCTGGGTTCACAAAATCCAAGCTCTGATACCATCTTCCGTAACACCCCCAAAACCATCCGGGATATTACAGCACCGTGGGCCCCGCATCGGAACCCACCAGGCTGAAAACCGTTAACAAAATCGTTTAAAACGCCGAAAGGCCGATGACGGTAATATTTTAAAATACCATTTGAAAATACAAGGCGAAATGCCAAATCTCGATAGTTCAAAATGTACGTTATGCCACCCCTTAAACGTACCGACAAAATAGTTTAGGAAAAGGTTTAACGAAATAACCCAAGTCCGCAAAGTGCCAAAAGGCCATTTGAAATACACACGAGTTGGTAAAGATACCGAAAAGCCATTTTAAAATACACACGAGTTGGTAAAGATACCGAAAAGCCATTTTAAAATACACACGCAGCGGATAAAACACAGTTCAAAATACACATTTGCAGCGGAAATAAAACAACCATAAATAAATACTCAATACTCAAATAAATGCCACAGCCAGTATCACCCGGGAAGCTCATCCCTTCACGACCGCTACTAGCTCGATCTCCGAGTACCTAAAAATAAAGCCCACGATGGGGTCAGCCACAATACTAAACAATGATATCGATCACATCATCATAAATAATTACATACCAATGTAATAATACTGTAAGAATAGTACCAATGTAAACTTACCGTCATAACCTTACCAATCCATGGCAATTCATAACAAATCAATGCTTACCATAATTCACATTTCGCATTCTCAAATGACAAAATGAACTCAACAACAATTATCTGTACTGTATTCAAACAATACCAAGTGTCCTCTAAATATCATCATAACTCATACGCGAAACAATTCATCCTGACCGAACCCTGTCCATCGGATCACACAGTCAAATCTCATCCTGGATAAAACCAATATCACACAACATATCTGTAGATCATATACCACAAGATAATGATAACAAGTCCTGAAAGATCTACATACAGTCCGAATGCTCATACAATCAATAACAATTATCAACCAATACATCAACCGAGAATATTATCGACATGATAAATCCAATATGGCCAACAAAGGATCAACGATATCCGAGAGTATCCTAAACATGGTAAACTCCCAACACGATCAACAAAGATCAACAATAACCGAGAGTACCCTCAACAAGGTAGACTCCAAATGATCAACAAAGGACCAACAATAACCGAGAATACCATCAACAAGGTAAACTCCAAATGATCAACAATAATGGATCTCAAAGAAATAACTCCGACTATCGAACATACCCCTCGAGCGTATGAACAACTAGTCGCAAATCGCCGAACATATCCAATCATAAATGGAGGATGAACGACCAAACAATATGGCTCAAAGATGGAAGTCATAGTACGCCTGATCCGGAAATGTGTCCGTGCACAAGCCACCCCGGGTATCGATCCAATACACGTGTGGTCTTGTACCTAATTAGCCTCATGAACTACGTCTCGTGTGCACGGTTCAATGTGGAAATATCAACACATAACCATAGTGTGCCCAGCTAAAAATCCTACAAAATAACCAATCGGCACGCAGATATGACTCCAGATATGTCACAATGCAACATGACAACGAAACTCAAAGAAATGCATATCCAATAAGGATCAAAGACTCACTGAAGTGAACAACAACAAACTGACAATGAAAAGTTGACACGACCAATCAATATTCAAAACAACAATCATGGGATCACAATCTCCAAACAATAATCCATACGATCAACAATCTTAGACAACAGTTCTGGGATCGACATCCCTCAATGAACAACCAATATGAATCTAAATACACGAAGCCTCAACGTACAACATATACAACAACCCAACATAATAATTATCTCATAACTGAACAATACATAAATTAGCTCAAAGCCGAAGACAACATCCTTTCCATGAACAACATCCCTGAACGAATACACAGTTTTACGAATAATCTCAAATAAGGTACCATCCATTCAATACCAATAAACCTTTATCCTGATACTTATGTCATCACGGTAACTATCCTCGATATCCGATATTCTATATCCTTGACCAAAGATAACTCACGTCTTCCTTGAACATAATTAAATCATATACCTGATGATTTAATACAACCAGAGCACGATATACAAACCATTATCCCGACAACTTACATTTCTAACAACATTGCTATACGAATTGTAAATGAAATGAAAACGAAACCATTCATCAAATATTATAAACTGAACAAGTATAAACTTGCCTCGATACCGATACGACGAAGCCGTTGCCAAAATCTATTGCCTTAATCTAGGAGCTCCTCAGCCCCGACCAAAATCAATCTACAAACTCTTCAGCCTTAACCGCAACACAACGATCATAATCCACTATCAAAACATCACAACCTATTGCAATAACTTATTAACACACATTCGATAAAAATCAATAACCGACATACCCAACCAACGAACTCAACGGTTCAACGAAACCTCGATCATATACATAAAACCAAATAATCCAACTCAACAAATATGAACTCATATCCACAATAGAAGCCGTAACTCGATGATCACAAATAACTATCAATAACCGATCAACAAACACAATGGTTCTACAATATCCCGATTAAATACAAATCCAAACAACCCAAACCAATCAAACACGAACTTAAAACCACAATACGATTCCACATTCCAAAGATCATATCAATAATCAAATTAAACCATCAAGGGTCTAACATTACCGATTCCAAATTCAATCGTAAATACGGATACAAGTTTCCTCCTTGTACATTCATAATAAAAATCAATTACCGATTATCATCCTCAATCCAGACGATCCGATTAATTCAACATTATAGATAGCCGTATTCCAAAGGTATCAAATAATTCCATTATCCGAATTGAACACTTGTTCAATACGTATAAATTCTCAAACTCAAAAGTAAATCATAATCTTATCAAACCCGAAACCATATTCGTATTCCTATATGAATATTGTACCAAAACACATAACTTAGTTCTAGATTTGAATATTCCATATTCATATCCAAAACACCAACACCTCTTAAAATATATTCATCAATTCATATAATCCAAAGTTTCCTTAAGAACACAATTCCGAAATCACATTAAAAAATCTCCAATACGACATAATCCGATGTGTTCTAACATCTAAACAATCCTTATTCACAATTCAAGGTGTATATAATAATGTTCTTCAACATATACTTCTCGTAACATCATGAATCGCAACAAACTACCAAGAACATCGAGAATGCTACGATTCCATAATCATAACAACATAATCAAGACATTTGATCATCAATTCATTATATTCCTTTAACAAAATTCTCGTAAATGCCAAGAATCATCACAACAATATCAATTCAATCACCATTCATACGAAAACGTGTAGAATTTCCCAAGTTCTACTCATTGAGGCATTTTATCAGACACTGAGGGCATAGTCCAATTTAATCGATTATCGAAGAAATACTCGAATTTGTTCCCCAACACTTCAAGGGTAATGTATGATTCCAAGAATACAACAAAGTTCCATCAATAATCTGAGTTAAAATGAGTCAAATCTTCCAAAACATCAAGAAACCTCAAGAATCTCCAAAACCAAGAGTTTAGGTGTTCTTACCATCGATCCATGCGGAAGATGATGTTAGACACGAATACAACTTCCAAAAAAAGTTACTCCATGATTTCTCCAACCAAAACCATCGATCTCTGATGAAAAATCGCGAAAGGAATAAAGAAAATGCGAAAATGCCCAAGTGATCCGTGTCCCGGCCGTAAATAGGCCGAGACCTGCCGGTTCCTTACGTACGTAACCGGCAGCTTCCTTACGTACGTAGTCGGCCCTTGAAAACAATCTGCCCAGTTTGGTCGGCATCCTTACATACGTAACCGGCAGCTTCCTTACGCACGCAATCAGCCCTTACGGCCGTAACCGGCCAGTCCTAGCCCCCAGCGAGTCACTGCCGACCGTGATCGGCCATCCCTGCGAGTCACTGCCGACCATGCTCGGCCACTACAGGTCCTCTCAGCCACGACTCGGCCAGCCGCCCCGTAACGTACGTAACACTTAATCCGTTGCGTATGTAATACGTACGTTGACTTGCTACAGTATTATACTCGTATTACGTACGTAATACACCGTGTGTAGCATATATAAATCCATCCGTTGACTCACCTGTCCACATCCGTGCCGAAAGCCGCCGACCACGGGCCCCACTATCCGATCACAACTCGATCCTGTCTGATTCCTCTTGTTACGTACGTAATGCCTTATTCATAACGTACGTAAAGCGTATAATTTAGCGTAGGTAAGTCCTTAAAATTAGCGTACGGTAAGGGCTCTATACTTAGCCAAAATCCAACTATTCCTGTCCGACGTCTCGACATACTGGATACGAACATACGACATACTGAATACACATATACTCAACCCAAAAATATTCTCATACGATATACCTGATATCCAAATCAGTTCAACCTGATACAACAAATCCTCAATATAACTGTCAATCAAAACGTCAATTACACAAGTATAACTGTCTCGTTCCTCAATTTATTTTATCCATACTGTATAGATACCAAACTATACAGTATATCTCAGGTAAACTAATGCGAAAAATTTATACTAAAAATCCGGGTATTACATACTACCCCCCTTAAAATAAGTTTTGTCCTCAAAACTTGCAACCTTGCCACAAACAACAGATCAACCAAAATTTCCAACTCATCACAAAAATAATCAAGCGTCGCCACAAGCGAATAACCAAACCAATATACTTACAGGTGCGTGAAGCCGATGATCTCCCGTGATACTAGCACACGAATCCCACACGAAGTCTCAATACAATACCAACACACACCAATATCACAAATAGCAATTTGAAAAGAATCTCAAAAATTTTGGAAACTCCAAAACTTGATTTGACTCAAAAGTCAGAAAAACTCATTTTCAAAAATCATGCTACTACCGTACCGGTAGGGCCACATAACACACACGCCTGGGTTCACAAAACCCAAGCTCCGATACCATCTTCTGTAACACCCCCAAAACCATCCGGGATATTACAGCGCCGTGGGCCCCGCGCCAGAACCCACCATGCTAAAAACCGTTTACAAAACCGATGACGGTAATATTTTAAATACTCAAATATTTTCAAAAGCATAGTTCTCAAATACCGTCATAAAATACCATTTGAAAATACAAGGCGAAATGCCAAATCTCGACAGTTCAAAATGTACGTTAAGCCACCCCTTAAACGTACCGACAAAATAGTTTAGGAAAAGGTTCAACGAAATAACCCAAGTCCGCAAAGTGCCAAAAGGCCATATGAAATACACACGAGTTGGTAAAAATACCGAAAAGCCATTTTAAAATACACACGAGTTGGTAAAGATACCGAAGAGCCATTTTAAAATACACACACAGCGGATAATACACAGTTCAAAATACACATTTGCAGTGGAAATAAAACAACCAGAAATAAATACTCAATACTCAAATAAATGCGACAACCAGTATCACCCGGGAAGCTCATCCCTTCACGACCGCTACTAGCTCGATCTCCGAGTACCTAAAAATAAAGCCCACGACGGGGTCTGCCACAATACTAAACAATGATATCGATCACATCATCATAAATAATTACATACCAATGTAATAATACTGTAAGAATACTACCAATGTAAACTTACCGTCATAACCTTACCAATCCATGGCAATTCATAACAAATCAATGCTTACCATAATTCACATTTCGCATTCTCAAATGACGAAATGAACTCAACAACAATTATCTGTACTGTATTCAAACAATACCAAGTGTCCTCTAAATATCATCATAACTCATACGCGAAACAATTCATCCTGACCGAATCCTGTCCATCGGATCACACAGTCAAATCTCATCCTGGATAAAACCAATATCACACAACATATCTGTAGATCATATACCACAAGATAATGATAACAAGTCCTGAAAGATCTACATACAGTCCGAATGCTCATACAATCAATAACAATTATCAACCAATACATCAACCGAGAATATCATCGACATGATAAATCCAATATGGCCAACAAAGGATCAACGATATCCGAGAATACCATCAACAAGGTAAACTCCAAATGATCAACAATAATGGATCTCAAAGAAATAACTCCGACTGTCGAACATACCCCTCGGGCGTATGAACAACCAGTCGCAAACCGTCGAACATATCCAATCATAAATGGAGGATGAACGACCAAACAGTATTGCTCAAAGATGGAAGTCATAGTACGCCCGATCTGGAAATGTGTCCGTGCACAAGCCACCCCGGGTATCGATCAAATACACGTGTGGTCTTGTACCTAATTAGCCTCATGAACTACGTCTCGTGTGGACGGTTCAATGTGGAAATATCAACACATAACCATAGTGTGCCCAGCTAAAAATCCTACACAATAACCAATCGGCATGCAGATATGACTCCAGATATGTCACGATGCAACATGACAATGAAACTCAAAGAAACGCATATCCAATGAGGATCAAAGACTCACCTAAGTGAACAACAACAGACTGACAATGAAAAGTCGACACGACCAATCAATATTCAAAACAACAATCCTGGGATCACAATTCCCAAAGGATAATCCATACGATCAACAATCTCAGACAACAGTTCTGGGATCGACATCCCTCAACGAACAACCAATATGAATCTCAATACACGAAGCCTCAACGTACAACATATACAACAACCCAACATAATAATTATCTCATAACTGAACAATACATAAATTACCTCAAAGCCGAAGACAACATCCTTCCCACGAAAAACATCCCTGAACGAATACACAGTTCTACGAATAATCTCAAATAAGGTACCATCTATTCAATATCAATAAACCTTTATCCCGATACTTATGTCATCACGATAACTATCCTCGATATCCGATATTCTATATCCTTGACCAAAGATAACTAACTTCTTCCTTGAACACAATTAAATCATATACCTTATGATTTGATACAACCAGAGCACGATATACAAACCATTATCCCGACAACTTACATTTCTAACAACATTGCTATACGAATTATAAATGAAATGAAAACGAAACCATTCATCAAATATTATAAACTCAACAAGTATAAACTTGCCTCGATACCGATACCACGAAGCCGTTGCCAAAATCTATTGCCTTAATCTAGGAGTTCCTCAGGCCCGACCAAAATCAATCTACGAACTCTTCAGCCTTAACCACAACACAACGATCATAATCCACGATCAAAACATCACAACCTATTGCAATAACCGATTAACACACATTCGATAAAAATCAATAACCGACATACCCAACCAACGAACTCAATGGTTCAACGAAACCCCGATCATATACATAAAACCAAATAATCCAACTCAACAAATACAAACTCATATCCACAATAGAAGTCGTAACTCGATGATCACAAATAACAATCAATAACCGATCAACAAACACAACGGTTCTACAATATCCCGATTAAATACAAATCCAAACAACCCAAACCAATCAAACACGAACTTAAAACCACAATACGAATCCACAATCCGAAAATCATATCAATAATCAAATTAAACCATCAAGGGTCTAACATTACCGATTCCAAATTTAATCTTAAATACGGATACAAGTTTCCTCCTTGTACATTCATGATAAAAATCAATTACCGATTATCATCATCAATCCGAACGATCCGATTAATTCAACATTATAGATAGACATATTCCAAAGGTATCAAATAATTCCATTATCCGAATTGAACACTTGTTCAATACGTATAAATTCTCAAACTCAAAAGTGAATCATAATCTTATCAAACTCAGAACCATATTCGTATTCCTATACGAATATTGTACAAAAACACATAACTTAGTTCTAGATATGAATATTCTAGATTCATATCCAAAACACCAACACCTCTTAAAATATGTTCATCAATTCATATAATCCAAAGTTTCCTTAAGAACACAACTAATTCCGAAATCACATTCAAAATCTCCAATACGACAAAATCACCTTGTATATAATCATGCTATTCAACATATACTTCTCATAACATCATGAATCGCAACAAACTACCAAGAACATCGAGAATGCTACGATTCCATAATCATAACAACATAATCAAGACATTTGATCATCAATTCATTATCTTCCTTTAACAAAATTCCCGTAAATACCAAGAATCATCACAACAATATCAATTCAATCACCATTCATATGGAAACGTGTAGAATTTCCCAAGTTCTACTCATTGAGGCATTTTATCAGACACCTTGAGGGCATAGTCCAATTTAATCGATTATCGAAGAAATACTCGAATTTGTCCCACAAAACTTCAAGGGTAATGTATGATACCTAGAATACAACAAAGTTCCATCAATAATATGAGTTAAAACGAGTCAAATCGGCCAAAACATCAAGAAACCTTAAGAATATCCAAAACCAAGAGTTTAAGTGTTCTTACCTTCGATCCGGGCGGAAGATGATGTTAGACATGAATCCAACTTCCAAAAGATGTTGATCCATTATGTCTCCAACCTAAACCATCGATCTCTGATGAAAATTGCGAAAGGAATGAAGAAAATGCGAAAAATGCCCAAGTGATCCGTGTCCCGGCCTTAAATAGGCCAAGACCTGCCGGTCCCTTACACACGTAACCGGCAGCTTCCTTACGTA
Source organism: Orobanche coerulescens (assembly GCA_033398695.1). Classification (NCBI taxonomy): domain Eukaryota; kingdom Viridiplantae; phylum Streptophyta; class Magnoliopsida; order Lamiales; family Orobanchaceae; genus Orobanche; species Orobanche coerulescens. Next base: position 188,399,373 of record CM065801.1, read on the forward strand.
CGTAGTCGGCCCTTGAAAACAACCTGCCTAGTTTGGTCGGCATCCTTACGTAGGTAACCGGCAGCTTCCTTACGTACGTAATAAGCCCTTACGGCCGTAACCGGCCAGTCCTAGCCCCCAGCGAGTCACTGCCGACCGTGATCGTCTATCTTTGCGAGTCACTGCCGACCATGCTCGGCCACTATAGGTCCTCTTGTCCATGACTCGTCCAGCCGCCCCATAACGTACGTAACACTTAATCCGTTGCGTACGTAATATGTACGTTTACTTGCTATAGTATTATACTCGTATTACGTATGTAATACACCCTGTATAGCGTACGTAAATTCATCCGTTGACTCACCTGTCCAAATACGCACCGAAAGCCGCCGACCACGAGCCCCACTATCCGATCACAACTCAGTCTTGTCTGATTCCTCTTGTTACGTACGTAATGCCTTATGTATAACGTACGTAAAACGTATAATTTAGCATACGTAAGTCCTTAACCTTAGCGTACGTTAAGGGCTCTATACTTAGCCAAAATCTAATTGTTCCTGTCCGACGTCTTTACATACTAGATACAAACATACGGCATACTGAATACACATATACTCAACCCAAAAATATTCTCATACGATATACCTGATATCCAAATCAGTTCAACCTGATACAACAAATCCTCAATATAATTATCAATCAAAACATCAATTACACAAGTATAACTGTCTTGGTCCTCAATTTATTTTTTCCATACTGTATAGATACCAAAATATACAGTATATCTCAGATAAAATAACATGAAAAATTTATACAAAAAATCCGGGTATTACACAAGATCGGTATGAAGGATGATGGGAGACAACGATACTAATCACATGAAGACCAGTGTTCAGTATTTTAGTACAGTCTTGTTGTCTTCTCTTTCCGTTGTGGTACATTCCCGTCTTATGGGAATGTTGATGTATTCTAACCCCTGCGTGGGTAGAAGTTGTGGGAAGGAGTTATGTATGTTTGAAGTTTATGTTGTGGCAAAAGACCAAATTGGTCTAATTGTTCATTATTTAGCCTAATCGGCATGTAATGTGATGTATTGTTTTTGTATTTAGCCTGGTAGGTCCTCACGGAGAGGGTCTGCGGCGCTGTAATATTCCCGAGTGGTTTGGGGATGTTACAGAATATGGTATCCGAGCTTAGGTTGTGGAAACCTAGGCTGTCGGGTCATGTCGTATACTGTTGAGTCTTGTCATGTCAGACTTTGTCTGACTGAGTCGTGTTGCGACGCGTCGTCTGAGCTGTCAGTCGTGATTAGTATCAAGGTGCAGCCATCATCTTTGTGCGATCTGTGGATGTAAGTCTCCCCTGCTTCATGTTATGCCTCGAGCCGTACGAGCTAGTTGTATGATTCTGTATTTTGGGGTAAAGTTTAAATGTTATTTATGGTTATGTGATCCATGCTTGTTGATTCTCGTATTGTGCTAGAATGAAAAGTGTTGTCTGTGTATATGTATATTTATACCGTTGCCTAAATTGTTTTTACAAGAGTAATGGCTTTGGTGTAGTTACGCAAGGAAAATTCATCAGCATGGTATTTTAAAGCTTTAAATGTTTTGGGGAGTCACGTAATTTTATTTTTAAACATCCTCCAAAGAAGGAAAAGTTTGATTTTCATGCGACGACCTCAAGGTCGAAATTATTTTTTTTGGGAATTCGAACTACCGATATTTCATTTTCATCTCGTATTATAAGTTTCCAAAACACGAATTTTAAACTCAAATGAGCTCTACAAATGTACTCATGATGTGACTCTCGCTTTCAACTTTTCGGTTTTATGGTTGTTAGTCTAGAAGTACGTGATGATGTTTTTGTTGATTGGGCAGTAGTGCCAGTTCTATGATTAAAATAGTGATGTGAATATTGAGTTTTTCGGTTTTGAATGATATTTGTATTTTGATGATTGCTCACGAGGTGTTGTAATTATGCGAATCGATGGGTTTGAAATTCATATGTTATTTATGTCCTTCGATTCTACTAATGTCGTATATATGTTTGCGATCATGTTGCTGAGTTGGAGCAGCTAGAGAACGCTGAGTATGAGGCTAGCACGCGCTATCGTGACTCGGGTAGCGCACACTAAATCTTTGTTGTATCGCGCATAAATCAGCCTGGGCAGAGGCTAGAGAACCGCATTTTTAACCATTAAGTCTAACTTTTGCAACCAATCACATGTGACTGTATTCTATGTGCATTGTCTAACGACGATAAATGTTATGTGTGAATATGTTTTATGACTTTTCGTAAGCGCTAGGTGGTAATTGACTGTGTTTGATGAATTGATAAATTTTGTTTACTGCATGCATGTATGAAAACGCTTTTCTGATAAATTTGACGATTCGATTGATCGCGGCTCCGTGTGGACTTTGAAAATTATTTGGAATCGGCGAGCCGGCCTGGGATTCTCAAACAAAACCTCGGCGGTGTTTGAAAGAGCTGTTTTAAAGTACCTTGAACATTTTGTAAAATGTTACAGTCGTTGACTTTTGCGTAGTGTTGAGATTGATTTCCTATGGACCATGTGCGAATTAACACAGTTTTCGAAAATTCTCTCAACACTACGCAAAAGTCAACGACCGTAACATTTTACAAAATGTCCAAGGTACATTAAAACAGCTCTTTCAAACACCATCGAGGTTTTGTTTGAGAATCCCAGACTGGCTCGCCGATTCCAACTAATTTTCAAAGTCCACACAGAGCCGCGATTAATCGAATCGTCAAATTTATCCGAAACGCGTTTTCATACATGCATGCAGTAAACAAAATTTATCAATTCATCATCATGTGCGAATTGTTACAGTCGTTGACTTTTGATATGTATAACGTTGTGATCTTTCCAAGTTCAGATTGATTTCCTATGGACCGTGTGCAAATTAACACCTCGTGGTTCCTACAAGTTTATTGATGTCTTGATTTGAAGCGTGAACTTCAGAATTGTTGCTTGATCGTTGTTGTTCGATCATTGTTATTTGTTCGTCGTTGCCCGAGCATTACTGTTTGATCTCGTAATCGTGAGTGTTGAGCGTCTGGGCCACTTCATAATTTCCTTAAGGATTGAGAAATTGTCTTCGTATTTGATCTTTCAAATCCTTGAGTTATTGAAATTTCATACTTTTTTTTCAGCATTAAACTCGCGATTTGATTGTTCTACTACTCAGTTTTTTTTACTAACCGCAGCGATTCGTGTTCGTTGATTTTTTTTGTAAACGTGATAGCGTATTGAATCAGACCGCAATAGCTTTGTGTTGCATGAAGATCTTGTGTGCTGTCAGTATCAGATAATGTGTGTTATCTAGAGTCGCCTTGCTCTTGTTTTAAGTTTCGGGCCGAAACTTATTTTAAGGGGGGTAGGATGTAATTATTTCCCGATTGCCGAGCGTCGATATTATTTTCTCGAAGACTAATTTTGTGTTTGTGACTATATGTGGTGACTTGTTATCCATCGTTTTCATTTCGGATTGATACTGTTGTCCACTGGCGTTTTGTTGTGTTCGTTCCGGGCATTTTCGGATAATCAAGTCGTCCAGTCATGGCGTGCGGGCACTGGCCGGATGGGTGCGGGTACTGGACGGACGGGTGCGAATGATAGCCGGACAGGTGCGGTAGGAACTGGCATAGCGCATGCTACTGTCGGAAGGCTAGGCTAACTCGGCAGGAATAGCGCACGCTAACCGGCTGACCAACGCATGCTATCGAGCTGGGCAGTGAGGTCTTGAGATTCTGGGATCGGGAAGGATCAGCAGGTGGGGCACGCTACCGATGGTCGTTGCACGTGCTAATCGGCAGATGTAGCATATGCTATCGGCTGCCCAACGCATGCTACTTGGCCGAGCAGTTTAGTCCAAGAGGTTCTGGACGGGTCAATTAGCGCGCGCAAGCACCCGCGCAGCGCGCGCTACCGAGGTCGGACAAGAAGTCTCTGGATTTTGGCTCAGGCCAACAGCACACATGTCTAGCACATGATGGCGGGCCCCGGTCGAACGTTCTCGACCATGACCGCCCGTTAGCGCGCGCTATCTCGGAAGCTTAGCACACGCTAGTCTGCACGAGTATATATATGATCGAATAGTCCAATTTCAGTCATTTTTTCCCATTTCTATTTCTCCCTTCCGCAGCTGGAGCCTTGGGGAACTTGAAGGCATGATGTTTAACAATTAATCCAAGAAGTTCCTGAGCATATATCATCGATTGATCATCCCATAACATCCTTAGATCCATCGAATCAAGGTTAGTTTTCCTAAAATCCTAGTTTTGGGAAAATTGGGGATTTTGTTTGATTTCGTCTATTTGGTCCGTGTTAACTTAGATTAGTGATGGATTATTGATTATTAAGTTGTATTCTACCCATTTCATTATCGTTCCATGGTTCGATTGCTAAAGAATCCGTCGTTTTGTTGAGTTCTTAATCGACGCCTTGAAGGTGTCCGGTAAAATATCACAAAGGGGATTCGGGCGTTCTACGATTATTCTTCCTCGTACGACCGTTGATTTTGATGTCATGATGTTAGGGTCAGGTTCCCTGTGAAGAATCCGAGTCGGAACTCTTCCGTTCATCGTTTCCCGATCGATCGTGTTATCGTTGTTTTTCGCCCGTAGAATTGTGGGTGTTCGAGGTTCTAGGTTGAGCCTTGTTCGTCGGAGTGCCCCGTATCAATTATCGAGGCAAGTATCTTGCCTATACACTTCATGTTTCATAATTGTAATAGTCGGTAATTGACTATGTGTGCGATTGGATTGTTTTTAATGAACTTATAAAAGAATCGGTATGTTCTTGGTAAAGACTCTCTTTAAAATTTACTCGTGTGTTTGTGAACGATTGTGTTGTTATGAGAATGTGTATAGGGTTGTGCTTTGGAATATCTTCTTTGCGTGTGGTACCGTTATGCTTGATTATGTCGATAGTGGACTTAAGGTTATGTATTTTGGCAAGAGATGTGCGTGTGTGTGTGGACATGTGTGTTATTGGTGAGTATGTGATGTTGTGTGATGTGAGTATGTGTCGGATAAAGTGGCCATTCCTAACAAGTACCTTGATTTACATTTGATGTACTCCGGGGGAATATGTTTTTGGTGTACGTGATTTGTACCATGTGGTTTTTGAGCGGTGTGCGAGCCGAGTAAAACCAGTGAGGGTCCCCTGGGATCTGTTTAGACTTCGAGTTCGGCAGATCACTTGGTTGGGCTATACACCAGGGAGGGCCTGACGAGGTGTCCCTGATGATTATGCATGATGCTGTTTTTGATAATTGTGATATGTCCGGAGTATCACAACGCTATAATTCCCGATGTGAGCTACGTCATATGTAGGGTCTCGGTACTTGGATAGAATGGCACCAATATAGCATCATATATGATTCGTTTCTTGGTTGAGAGTTTTTTGACAAAAGGATGCGAGCCGTGTGATTGTTTTTGTGCATTGTGGTTTGGTTGTGTATCGAGTTTGACCATTAGGTTATTCACTCGAGTATGTGATGTAATAACCGGTTGTAATTCAGTCATTATCATTCAGTAATTTCATTCGGTGATTGTCACTCAGTGGATTTTCACTCATTTATAATCATTAATCAATCATGTTCGTTCACCGTGTTCACCGTTCGGAAAAACTTCGAGTTGTGTATCGTTATTGTTCATTGTTTCAACTTTCCTCATATGAGTTCGACTTTGTTAGATCACCATTAATTTTTGGTGACTCCAAAAATTCTAAATCTTTGCAATATTATAGAGTATCGAGTTTGAGTCAATCGGAGTCCAGACGAGAGAGTTATGGTCGTTTTAGCTCACCCCGCTCATTTTTCAGTTATTGGCCGATCACTGCCGACCGAACTCGGCCGTGTCATCTGACACGGACCGTGCTGTACTCGTTCGGAAATGCCGAAGTCTCTGCCCACAGGACTCGACCGTGTCGTTTGGAACGGCCGAGTCGAACTCTTCCGGATAAGCCAGGACCGACTGCCGACACGCCCGACCGTGTTCCAGGACACGGTCGAGTCATGCCGAGTCGCTGTCGGACGGGTCACTATCGGAAGGCCCCTCCGCGCCGCGACCGTGTCAAGCGCAGACACGGCCGAGTCCTCGCCGCCGGCCATGCGCGACGCGCCCGTGCCGAGCGCCACGGGCCGTGTCCGGCAGGGCAGTCAACCCCTATAAATTCGTTTTTTGAGCATTTTAGCTCATTTCTTTCCCTTTTCTTCACCTACAACCGAGAGAGAGAGCTTGAGGGAGGGTTTTTCCTTCACAAATCATTTGAGTGTTTGATTTTCTTCATCTCCTTTCGATCGTGAAGCCCGGGTAATCGATCTAACGTGTGTTCTTCGGATTAAAGTACTTGGATCTTCAAAGGTAATATTCTTCAACACCTTGGATTTCGATTTTTGTGTTGAGTTATGATGTTTTGGACGTTATAATCATGTTATATGAAGGGATATGTATATGATTATGAGTTTGTATAAGGATTCATTGGATTATTGAAGGATTATTCAAGAACACTTTGAATATCGAGTTGAAATTTGGGGTTTTCGATTAATTGTCGTTATAATCACGATTTTGGATATTCATAATCGATTATTGATCGTATTGGAGATGTTTTGTTGGTTTGAAACACTTCTTGGGGGGATTGATAGTGGCTTTTTGAGATTTGATTGTAAACAACCGGAGTTTGGCCACAACGTATTCGATATAATGCCCCAATGAACTTAGTTTAATCGTATCGACGTTTTGAGTTCGTTATATTCGTGTTTGATTCGTATATTGAACGAGTTGTTGGATATTGTATAATTCAAGGTTGTTCGAGCGACCGATATCTCAATTAGGACATTGTTCGTGGAAGGATAATTGTCACCGGTATTGAGTAAGTTAATTCTTACTCGGTTAAAAGGATATTCATCCCTTTTGTTGTTGTTCATTCATAATCATAACTCATTCATCATTATATTAACCGTATAAAAACTTGTTGTTGTCAATTAATCACTTCAGTCATAAGGAACGATGGTTCCAATCTTTTCATTGAGCTGTCATTTATTTCGTTACCATTCCACCTCGGTGAGTCATTATTCATTTTCGATGTCACTTTTGTTATATCGTGGCATTCCGGGTTATACTGGCGTGCCGGTTGGTATGTGTAGGATTTTCATGTCGGGCACATTATAGTCGTGTGTTGGTTGGTGGCCTCACATTGGACTGTGCACACGAGATTGATTGTTTCGTGAGACTGATTAGGTACAAGACCACACGTGTATTCGATCGATACTCGTTGGTGGCTTGTGCACGGACACATTTCCATCCCGGTCGTAGTGTTGCGCCACCCTCTGAGCCGTACTGTTAGTTGATTCATATAGCATGTTTGATTGCGTATGTTTCGACAGGATATTTCATAATTTCAGATATAATCATGATTGTGTATTTTCAACCCTTGAGGATTGTTGTTCTTTGTAACTGACCCCGTTTGGGGATTTTGTTTTTCAGGTCTTGGCAAGGCAAAAGCACGGGGAGAACACGCTGACGTCGAGGAGTCCCAGTGATACTAGTAGGGGGCCCCGATCTTTCAGTTATTCATGTTATTGTCCTTTATTTTCCCGCAGACTTTCATTTGAATACTCCGTTTCATTCAGTGTTGTGTATTTTATCTTCATATAAAATACACTAGTATTCGGTATTGTCCTGGTGTGTTGTAACTAAACTCCTCATCGGAGTAATTATTGTTGTAATGTAGTTCGGTACTACATTTATCCTGTGTAATTCATTCATTTTCATTTGCCTGGTGGGTCCCAGTTGGGGATCTACGGCACTGTAATATCCGCCTAGTTTGGGGTGTTACAGAGTTGGTATCGGAGCGTGGTTTTGAATACTACCTTCCGAGTCATGTTTCATTTGAAATCATCGTCATCGGACTAGTATCATTGGACGTTCGCGTCACGTGTGACCTGTGCAGATGCCGAGCCAATCAGACCGAAAGAACTGTAAGACTTCTAACACCATGGTATAATTTCTAGCAATAGTCATTCATTCATCATTCATCAATTAACAATCCTCAAACATCATCATTCATTATGATCAGGACGATCATATTAACTCATTAATCACTTAATTCATTTCAATACTCAGTTAATGATCAGGACGATCATATTAACTCATTAATCACTTAATTCATTTCATTACTCAGTTAATGATCAGGACGATCATGTTAACTCATTAATTACTCAATTCATTTCATTACTCAGTTGTCGATTTGGATGGTCATATTATCAATCTTATTAAGTTATTTTAAGATAATCATTTCAAGAATTTTATCAGATAATCATGTCACTTCAGTAAATCATTCATATGATCACTAAGTTAGAGCATGTATACTCATTTTCATCATCTCATGACATAATCATAACGTGATAATCATGCGGGGAAATATAATCATTATGCGACCTTCCTACTTCAGTATGGGGAGAGCTGTCAGGGGATGCACGGGGAGAGACCGCGGTGCGGACCGAAACCCGAGAAATAATCACTCGCTGCCGGGAAATCATACCCAGGACTCGGCTCGATCAGAAGATGTTCGGCTTGATCCACTCACTTTTATGCAGGCCATGATGACCCATGTGCAGTTGCTCAATCATCATTGCGCCACTCTGACCGGATTAATCGAGAGAACTCTCCGCATTTGAGCCACCGCTAAGGAAATTGCCGAGCAAAGAACTCCGCATATGTCAACAGGAAATCAACGAAGCGTAATCAATCCGAAGGCGGTCAGTCAACCTTCAAGAAGCCTCGTGTGAGTCCTATCATTTCTGAGCGACCTCCTACGGCGCATAATCGTGCGGGATCTCATTCCCGAGCGGCCAGTTCGGCCATCACCTGTTTCAATTGTGGAACTCCGGGTCATTTCAGCACTGAGTGTCTGAAACCGTCTATCACGTGCTATAATTGTGGGAATTTTGGGCATAAGGCCCGTTTTTGCCGAAAGGACTCCAAGTCGGCTCCGGCGGCATCTCAGGCCCCGAAGCAACCAGCGTTTCAGAATCAGACTGCTTTGTCATCGTCATTTAAGACAATGGAAGCAAATAGAGTTGGAGCTCGTATTTATCAGACGGGAGCGTCCGGTTAGGGGACCGGCAAGTCCCAGATTCATATGATGAGGAGGATCGACGATCCGGTGGTCCGAATGATTTCAGGTATACTCGTAATTTTATTTCAACTTGTGTGTACCTTTTGATGCTGGTACACCACATTCATTCATTTTCGAATCATGCTCGAATAGACTTATTTTGGGATAGTTCTATTGCTTGTGGACCTCATACCATCGGTCTACATGACGATGGAAGAATTTTCGGAATCATACCGAATTAAGCTTAATGACCGCGATTGGTTTATGGAACTAATCGTGGTGAACTTATCTTAGGACGATGTAATTTTCGGTATTAGTTGGTTTGATCGTCTTGATACTATCCTCAGTGTTTGTTAGCGTTTGGTCGCTATCTTTCCGTCGTTGGTTGTCGAATGTGTGTTTTAGGGAAGTAATCCCCGTTGTTCCAGAAGAAGTATTATTATGACGAAAGCAGAGAAATTCCGCAATCGAACTATTCAATCATTCATTGTATCATTTCCATCGATTGGCCTTTCTAAGACAATCGAGTCATTCAATCATTCATTGTATCATTTTCATCGATTGGCCTTTCTAGGGCAATCGAGTTATTCAATCATTCATTGTATTATTTCCATCGATTGGCCTTTCTAAGACAATCGAGTCATTCAATCATTCATTGTATCATTTTCATCGATTAGCCTTTCAAAGGCAATCGAGTTATTCAAACATTCATTGTATCATCTTCATCGATTGGCCTTTCTAAGGCAATCGAGTTGTTCAATCATTATTGGTATCTCTTTTATCGATTGACCATTCTAGGGCAATCGAAATGTTCAATCATTCGTGGTATCATTGTCATCGATTGACGATGTATTTCCAGACGAGTTATCTGGTTGCCTTCACATAGAGTAGGGAATTCGGGAGTGAGTGGGAGCCGACGTCCCCTTTATCGAAGGCACCGTATCGGATGGCCCCACTGTAATGCAGGAGTTGAAGATTCAACTTGAGGAGTAGTTCGAGAAAGGTTATCTCCGACCGATTGCGTCCCCGTGAGGAGCACCAGTGTGATCTGTCAAGGAGAAGGATGGCTCGTCTCGTGTATGTATTAATTACCAGGAGTTGAACAGGGTGATGATCAAGAGTAGTATCCCTTACCCCGTATTGATGATCTTTTAGATCAACTTCAGGGAGACTCAGTATTTTCCAGGATCGACTTAAGATCTGGATATCACCAGTTGCGGATTCGAGAGTCGGATATCGCGAGGACAGCATTTCGTACACGCTATGGTCATTATGAGTTCGTAGTTATGCCGTTCGGGCTAACTATTGCACCTGCGGTATTCATGGAGTTAATGAATCGGGTTTTCATCGACTTTTTGGATCAGTTTGTTGTTGTCTTCATCGACGACATTTTGATTTATTCTCGTAGCCGAGAGGAACACGAGGTTCATCTTCATCAGGTTCTCGACGTGTTGAGACGAGAACAACTTTATGGAAAGTTTTCCAAATGTGAGTTCTGGAGGTCCGAAGTGACTTTCTCGGGCATGTAATTTCATCTGACAGAGTTCGTGTCGACCCTCAGAAGACGGAGACTATCCGAGATTGGCAACCTCCAAAAGATATTAAGTAAATCCGATGTTTCCTCGGATTAGCTGGTTAATTATCCAACCCACGGCCGGAGCTAGCAACCATGGTTTTCACGTTGGAAATTTGGCGTCATTACTTTTATGGCATCACCTGTCAGATCTTCACCAATCACAAGAGTTGAAGTATATATTTACTCACAAGGAGTTAAATATGCGTCAGTGGCGGTGGTTGGTTCTAATCTATGATTTTGATATCGAGATCCTTTAACACCCGGGCAAGGCAATCGTTGTCGCCGACGCCTTTTTTCGTAAGTCCGTTCTGGTGGAGATGCTTGCTCGTTTAACGATTCGAAGGAGCTTCAAGAGAATTCCTTAGACCCGAGATCGAGGTCTGGCTTCAGCGAGTTCAGGGACACTTTGTATGTTAGAGATTTCATCGTCACTTGAGGAGGTAATCATAGAGAATCGAGTTCGACCCTTCATTGTTGCGCATCCGTGAAGATGTGGCTCAGAGAAAGCCCTGGATTCGTGATCCACGAGGATGGACTTTTGAGATTTAAGAATCGGATGTGTGTACTGCGAATGATGAGTTGAAAAACTCGATTTTGAGAGAAGCTCATGCTACCCTTATTCTGTTCATCCGGGTCTAGCAAGATGTATAAGGACTTGAAACAAAATTACCGGTGGAGTAATATGAAGCGAGAAGTCGCAGAATTTGTTTCGAGATGCTTAACTCACAACAAGTCAAGATGGAACATCGGCCGGCGAGTATGCTGATACCGCTCCCTATTCCAGAATGGAAGTGGGAAGACATTTCTATGGAATTCATCACGAATTGCCGACGAGTCGTCGTGGCATGAATACTATCTGAGCGATCGCGGACTGCTTTACTAATTTAGCTCATTTCCTTGAAATCAAGGATATGTGGAGTCTCAAGAGACTGGCCCAGTTGTTCATCAAGGAGATAGTGAGACTTCACGGTGCCCCTAAGAGTATCGTTTCTGATCGTGACGGACGATTCGTGTCTCATGTTGGAAATCAGTTCATCGTGCTATGGGAACTCGGCTTAATCTCGATCGCCTTTCATCCTCAGTCCGACGGACAAACAGAGAGAACTATTCAGACATTAGAGGACATGTTGAGGGCATGCGTCCTCGATTGGAAGGACGATTGGGAAGCCCAACTACCACTGATCGAGTTCACGTATAATAATAGTTGGCATGCCTCCATTAAGATGGCACCTTACGAGGCCTTGTACGGTCGTCTTTGTCAATCTCCTTTGTGTTGGGATGACTAGTCAGAATCAATCGGCACCGAGCCCGATATGCTTATTAGCCGCCCGTGAGAAGGTAGCTTTGATCAAGAGTTGTATGTTGACAGCTCAGAGTCGACAGGAATCGTATGCGGATAATCGTCGTCGACCCCTAGAATTCGAGACGGGTGACCATGTTTTGGTCAAGGTATCCCCGAGTCGAGGTATTTTCCGTTTCGGAAAACGGGGGAAGTTGAGTCCGAGATTCGTTGGACCGTTTGAAATTTTGGATCGAGTAGGCGAGTTAGCTTATCGATTGGCTTTACCTCCGGCTTTGAGCCGAATTCATAATGTGTTTCATGTCTCTCAGTTGCGAAAGTATGTTGCCGACCCGAGTCACATACTTCAGTTCGACGAAATCGAGATCGCCGATGACCATTCTTATGAGGAGCGTCCTATACGAGTCTTAGAGCGGCGAATCAAACAGTTGAGAAATAAGTCGATTCCTTTGGTCAAGATTCAGTGGTCCAGACTCGGAGTCGAAGAGGCTACTTGGGAAACCGAGGATAGTATGCGGGAGAGTTATCCCGAGTTGTTTGACCCTTAGTTTCGGGGACGAAACTCTTTTAAGGGGGGGTGTATGTAATACCCGGTTGTAATTCAGTCATTATCATTCAGTAATTTCATTCGGTGATTGTCACTCAGTGGATTTTCACTCATTTATAATCATTAATCAATCATGTTCGTTCACCGTGTTCACCGTTCGGAAAAACTTCGAGTTGTGTATCGTTATTGTTCGTTGTTTCAACTTTCCTCATATGAGTTCGACTTTGTTAGATCACCATTAATTTTTGGTGACTCCAAAAATTCTAAATCTTTGCAATATTATAGAGCATCGAGTTAGCTTTCCAATGGTTCAAACGGTGAGTCAATCGGAGTCCAGACGAGAGACTTATGGTCGTTTTAGCTCACCCCGCTCATTTTTCAGTTATTGGCCGATCACTGCCGACCGAACTCGGCCGTGTCGTCCGACACGGCCCGTGATGTACTCGTCTGGAAATGCCGAAGTCTCGCCACGTGACTCGACTGCAGTCGTTTGGCACGGCCGAGTCGAACTCTTCCGGATAAGCCAGACCGATCGCCGACACGCCCGACCGTGTTCGTGACACGGCCGAGTCATGCCGAAGCCGCCGCTTGACGGGTCACTATCGGAAGGCCCTCCGCGCCGAGACCGTGTCAAGCGAGACATGGTCGAGTCCTCGCCGCCGCCAGCGACGCGACCGTGCCGATCGGCACGGGCCGTGTCCGGCAGGCGATCAACCCCTATAAATTCGTTTTTTGAGCATTTCAGCTCATTTCTTTCCCTTTTCTTCACCTACAACCGAGAGAGAGAGCTTGAGGGAGGGTTTTTCCTTCACAAATCATTTGAGTGTTTGATTTTCTTCATCTCCTTTCGATCGTGAAGCCCGGATAATCGATCTAACGTGTGTTCTTCGGATTAAAGTACTTGGATCTTCAAAGGTAATATTCTTCAACACCTTGGATTTCGATTTTTGTGTTGAGTTATGATGTTTTGGACGTTATAATCATGTTATATGAAGGGATATGTATATGATTATGAGTTTGTATAAGGATTCATTGGATTATTGAAGGATTATTCAAGAACACTTTGAATATCAAGTTGAAATTGGGGGTTTTCGATTAATTGTCGTTATAATCACGATTTTGGATATTCATAATGGATTATTGATCGTATTGGAGATGTTTTATTGGTTTGAAACACTTCTTGGGGGAATTGATAGTGGCTTATTGAGATTTGATTGTAAACAACCGGAGTTTGGCCACAACGTATTCGACGTTTTGAGTTCGTTATATTCGTGTTTGATTCGTATATTGAACGAGTTGTTGGATATTGTATAATTCAAGGTTGTTCGAGCGACCGATATCTCAATTAGGACGTTGTTCGTGGAAGGATAATTGTCACCGGTATTGAGTAAGTTAATTCTTACTCAGTTAAAAGGATATTCATCCCTTTTGTTGTTGTTCATTCATAATCATAACTCATTCATCATTATATTAACCGTATCAAAACTTGTTGTTGTCAATTAATCACTTCAGTCATAAGGAACGACGGTTCCAATCTTTTCATTGAGCTGTCATTTATTTCGTTACCATTCCACCTCGGTGAGTCATTATTCATTTTCGATGTCACTTTTGTTATATCGTGGCATTCCGGGTCATACTGGCGTGCCAGTTGGTATGTGTAGGATTTTCATGTCGGGCACATTATAGTCGTGTGTTGGTTGGTGGCCTCACATTGGACTGTGCACACGAGATTGATTGTTTCGTGAGACTGATTAGGTACAAGACCACACGTGTATTCGATCTGTAACACCCCAAACTAGGCGGATATTACAGTGTCGTGAATCCCCAACTGGGACCCACTAGGCGAATGAAAATAATGAATTAAATAATATAATTGTAGTGCCGAACCACATTATATTACCAAATACTCCGATGAGGAGTTTAAGTACAACACACCAGGACAATACCGAATACTAGTATATTTTATATGAAGATAAAATACACGACACTGAATGAAACGGAGTATCCAAATGAAAGTCTGCAGCGGAAAATAAAGGACAATAACATGAATAACTGAAAGATCGGGGCCCCCTACTAGTATCACTGGGACTCCTCGACGTCAGCGTGTTCTCCTGCACTTTTGCCTTGCCATGTCCTGAAAATGTAATCCCCAAACGGGTCGCCATACGTAACAACAATCCTCAAGGGTTGAAAATACACAATCATGATTATATAAGAAGTTATGAAATATCCTGTCGAAACATACGCAATCAAACATGTTATATGAATCAACTAACAGTACGGCTCAAAGGGTGGCGCCACACTACGCCCGGGATGGAAATGTGTCCGTGCACAAGCCACCAACGAGTATCGATCGAATACACGTGTGGTCTTGTACCTAATCAGTCTCACGAGACAATATGACTCGTGTGCACAGTCCAATGTGAGGCCAACAACCAACACACGACTTAAAACATGCCCGACATGAAAATCCAACACATATCAACTGGCACGCCAGTATGACCCGGAATGCCACGATATAACAAAAGTGACATCGAAAATGAATAATGACTCACCGAGATGGAATGATAGTGAAATAAATGACAGCTCAACGAAATGATTGGAACCGTCGTTCCTTATGACTGAAGTTATTAATTGACAATAACAGGTTTGATACGGTTAATACCATGATGAATGAATTATGATTATGAATGAACAACAACAAAAGGGATGAATATCCTTTTAACCGAGTAAGAATTAACTTACACAACACCGGTGACAATTATCCTTCCACGAACAACGTCCTAATTGAGATATCGGTCGCTCGAACAACCTTGAATAATTCAATTACCAACAATCCGTTCAATATACGAATCAAACACGAATATAACGAACTCAAAACGCCAATACGACTAAACCAAGTCCATTGAGGCATTAAATCAAACACGTTGCGTCCAAACTCCGATTGTTTACAATCAAAACTCAATGTACCAATATCAAATCCCCCAAGAAATGTTTCAAACCAACAAAACATCTTCAATACGATTAATAATCCAAAACGAATATCCAAAAACGTGATTATAACGACAATTAATCGAAAACCCCCAATTTCAACTCGATATTCAAAGTGTTCTTGAATAATTCCTCAATAATCCAATGAATCCTTATACAAACTCATAATCATATACATATTCCTTCATATAACATGATTATAACGTCCAAAACATCATATCTCAACACAAAATCGAAATCTAAGGTGTTGAAGAATATTACCTTTGAAGATCCAAACACTTCGATCCGATGAAAACGTGTTAAATCGACTATCCAAGCTTCCCAACGAAATAAGATGATGAAATCCGAAAACACAAGTGATTGATGATGACAAAATATCTCCCTCAAGCTCTCTCTCTCGGACAAGATGAAGGAAAGGAATGAAAATGAGGAAAAATGTCCCGGCCGAGTCCTTAAATACTGCCGGAAGTTACGGCCGTAACTCGGCCCTCTTACGGCCGTAACATTCCAAGTCAACGGCCTTACGGCCGTAACCGGCCAACTCGTACGGCCGTAACTCGGCTTCGTCCGAAAGCCTGCCGACAGACTTACGGCCGTAACCGCCCCTGAGTTACGGGCGTAACCCGCCTTCGTCAAAAACATCCGCCGACATCCTTACGGCCGTACCGCACACCTTACGGCCGTAACTCGGATGATACGGCCGTATCCGGCCAAAATTACGGGCATAATCCGCCTTCGTCAAAAACAACCAGGCATCTTGCCTGCAGCATACGACCGTATCCGGCCAAGCCTTACGTCCGTACATGCCTTGACTTACGGCCGTATGCCGCAACCCTTACGGCCGTAAGTCACCCTTGGTCGACAAAACCTGAAATTTACGAACACCACTTACGGCCGTATCCTCCCCTTCTTACGGCCGTAACTCGCCTTCGGCCAAAATGCCTGGGCAGCCTGCTGGACCACGTACGGCCATAACCGGCCAGCCTTACGGCCGTACCCGCTGAACTTACGGCCGTATCCCGGAACCTTACGGCCGTAACTCAATGCTGGCCAAGGTGAACAAAACCGATAACTCCGATTCCTCGCTACGACTGATGAATGATCCGACATACCATACGAATGTGAAAGTGAACAAGTCTAACACGAGCCAAAGATGATACTCCCAGTACAAGGCTATCAATCACAATGAAAATGATAATACTCCCGTCTCTATCTATACGGAGACGAAATGACGATCGGTAATTGATATATGATTACAACATGCCAACAGTGAACGCGAATGAATGATTCATGAATGATGAGTGATTATTAATGAGTGAAAATTACTGAGCGACAATTACAGACTGATAATTACTGAATGAAAATGAATGAATTACAACCGGGTATTACATACTCCCCCCCTTAAAAAGAGTTTCGTCCCCGAAACTAAGGGTCAAACAACTCGGGATAACTCTCCCGCATACTCTCCTCGGTTTCCCAAGTGGCCTCTTCGACTCCGTATCTGGACCACTGAATCTTGACCGAAGGGATCGTCTTGTTCCTCAACTGTTTGATTCGCCGCTCCAACACTCGTACAGTACGCTCCTCGTACGAATGATCATCCGCGATCTCGATTTCGTCGAACTGAAGTATGTGACTCAGGTCGGCAACATACTTCCGCAATCGAGAGACGTGAAACACATTATGAATTCGGCTCAATGCCGGAGGTAAAGCTAATCGATAAGCTAACTCGCCTACTCGATCCAAAATTTCAAACGGTCAATGAATCTCGGACTCAACTTCCCCGTTTTCCGAAACGGAAAATACCTCGACTGGGATACCTTGACCAAAACATGGTCACCCGTCTCGAACTCTAGTGGTCGACGACGATTATCTGCATATGATTTCGCCGACTCGAAATCGACATGCGACTCTTGATCAAAGCTACCTTCTCCCGGGCGGCTATAAGCATATCGGGCTCGGTGCCGATTGATTCTGACAAGTCATCCCAACACAAAGGAGATCGACAACGACGACTGTACAAGGCCTCGTGAGGTGCCATCTTAACGGAGGCATGCCAACTATCATTATACGTGAACTCGATCAGTGGTAGTTGGGCTTCTCAATCGTCCTTCCAATCGAGGACGCATGCCCTCAACATGTCCTCTAATGTCTGTATAGTCCTCTATGATTGTCCGTCGGACTGAGGATGAAAGGCGATCGAGATTGAGCTGAGTTCCCATAGCACGATGAACTGATTTCCAAAAATGAGACACAAATCGTCCGTCACGATCGGAAACGATATTCTTAGGAGTACCGTGCAGTCTCACTATCTCCTTGATGAACAACTGATCCAGTCTCTCGGAACCCCACGTATCCTTGATCTCAAGGAAATGAGCTGATTTAGTTAAGCGGTTCACAATCACCCAGATCGTAATCATGCCATGACGACTCGTCGGCAAACTCGTGATGAAATCCCTAGAAATGTCTTCCCACTTCCACTCTGGAATAGGGAGAGGTTTCAACATACCTGCCGGTCGCTGATGTTCAATCTAGACTTGTTGACAGGTTAAGCATATCGAAACAAATTCTGCGACTTCTCGCTTCAAATTACTCCACCAGTAATTTTGTTTCAAGTCCTTGTACATCTTGCTGGACTCCGGATGAACAGAATAAGGGGGTAGCATGAGCTTCTCTCAAAATCGAGTTTTTCAACTCGTCATTCGCCGGTACGCACAACCGATTCTTAAATCTCAAAAGTCCATCCTCGTGGACCATGAATCCAGGGGCTTTCCCCTGAGACACATCCTCACGGATGCGCAACAATGCTGGGTCTGAACCCTGATTCTCCCTGATTTTCTCCTCAACTGACGATGAAATCTCTAACATACAAAGCTGTCCCTGAGTTCGCCGGCTGCACTCGATCTCGGGTCTAAGGAATTCTGCCAAGCTCCTTCGAATCATTAAGCGAGCAAGAATCGCTCTCCGCACGGACTTACGATTCAAGGCGTCGGCGACAACGTTCTCCTTGCCCGGGTGGTAAAGGATCTCGATATCATAATCTTTGATTAATTCCAACCACCATCTCTGTCTCATATTTAACTCCTTCTGAGTAAAAATATACTTTAAACTCTTATGATCGGTGAAGATCTGACAGGTGACGCCATAAAGGTAACGACGCCAAATTTCCAACGCGAAAACCACGGCTGCTAGCTCTAGGTCGTGGGTCAGATAATTAATCAGCTAATCCGAGGAAACCTCGGATTTCCTTAACATCTTTCGGAGGTTGCCATTCTCGGATAGCCTCCATCTTCTGAGGGTCGACACGAACTCTGGCAAATGAAATTACATGCACGAGAAAAGTCACTTCGGACATCCAGAACTCACATTAAGAAAACTTTCCATAAAGTTGCTCGCGTCTTAACACGTTGAGAACCTGATGAAGACGTACCTCGCGTTCCTCTCGATCACGAGAAGAAATCAAAATGTCATCGATGAAGACAACAACAACTGATCCAAAAAGTCAATGACAACCCGATTCATTAACTCCATGAATACCGCAGGTGCATTAGTTAGCCCGAACGGCATAACTACGAACTTATAATGACCATAGCGTGTACGAAAAGTCGTCCTTACAATACCCGACTCTTGAATTCGCAACTGATAATATCCAGATCTCAAGTCGATCTGGAAAAATATTGAAGTTCCCTGAAGTTGATCTAAGAGATCATCAATACGGGGTGTAGGATACTAATCTTGACCATCACCCTGTTCAACTCCTGATAATTAATACACACACGAGATGAGCTAACCTTCTCCTTGACAGATCACACTGGTGCTCCTCACGGGGACGCACTCGGTCGGAGATAACCTTCCTCGAACTATTCCCCAAGTTGAATCTTCAACTCTTGCATTCTAGTCGGGGCCATCCGATACGGTGTTTCGATAAAGGGGACGTACCGACTCCAACTCACTCCTGAACTCCACTACTCTATGTGAAGGCAACCAGATAACTCTTCTGGAAATACATCGTCAATCGATGACAATGATACCACAAATGATCGAACATTTCGATTGCCCTAGAATGGTCAATCGATAAAAAGTGATACAATGAATGTTTGAATAATTCGATTGCCTTAGAAAGGCCAATCGATGAAAATGATACAATGAATGATTGAATAACCCGATTGCCTTAGAAAGGCCAATCGATGAAAATGACACAATGAATGATTGAATAGCTCGATTGCCTTAGAAAGTTCAATCGATGAAAATGACGCAATGAATGATTGAATAACTCGATTGCCTTAGAAAGGTCAATCGATGAAAATGATACAATGAATGATTGAATGACTCGATTGCCTTAGAAAGGCCAATCGATGAAAATGAAACAATGAATGATTGAATGACTCGATTGCCTTAGAAAGGCCAATCGATGAAAATGATACAATGAATGATTGAATGACTCGATTGCCTTAGAAAGGCCAATCGATGAAAATGGTGCAATGAATGATTGAATGACTCGATTGCGGAATCTCTCTGCTTCCGCCCTAATAATAATTCTACTGGAACAACGGGGATTACTTCCCTGAAGCACACATTCGACAACCAACGACGGAAAGATAGCGACCAAACGCTAACAAACACTAAGGATAGTATCAAAACGATCAAACCAACTAATACCGAAAATTACATCGTCCTAAGATAAAATTCACCACGATTAGGTCCATCAACCAATCGCTGTCACTAAGCTTACTTCAGTATGATTCCAAAAATTCTTCCATCGTCAGGTAGACCGATGGTATGAGGTCCACAAGCAATAGGACTATCCCAAAATAAGTCTATTAAAACATGATTCGAAAATGAATGAATGCGGTGCACCAGTATCCAAAAGGTACACACAGGTTGAAATAAAATTACGAGTATACCTGAGGTCATTCGGGCCACCGGATCGTCGATCCTCCTCATCACATGAATCTGGGACTTGCCGGCCCCCGAACCGACGCCTCGTCGATAAATATGAGCCCCAACTCTATTTGCTTCCATTGTCTTAAACGACGTTGAGCGAGCGATCGGTCGGAATCGCTAATTGCTTCGGGGCCTGAGATGCCGACTTGGAGTCCTTTCGGCAAAAACGGGCCTTATGCCCAAAATTCCCACAATTATAGCACGTGATAGACGGTCTCAGACACTTGGTGCTGACATGACCCGGTTCTCCACAATTAAAACAGATGATGGCCGAACTGGCCGCTCGGGATTGAGATCCCGCACGATTATGCACCGTAGGAGGTCGCTCAGAAACGATAGGACTCACACGAGGCTTCTTGAAGGTTGACTGACCGCCTTCAGATTGACTACGCTTCGCTGATTTCTTGCTGACAGATGAAGGTTGTTGTTCAGCACTTTCCTTAGCAGTTGGCTCATACGGGAGAGTTCTCTCGATTAATCCGGCCAGAGTGGCGCAATGATGATTGAGCAATTGCACATGGGTCATCATGGCCTGCATAAAAGTGTGTGGATCAACCCGAACATCTTCTGATCGAGCCGAGTCCTGGGCACGATTTCCCGACAGCGAATGGTTATTACCCGGGTTTCGGCCCGCACCGCGGCCTCTCCCCGTGCATCCCCCGATAGCTCTCCCCATACTGAAGTAGGAATGTCGCATAATGATTATATTTCTCGCATGATTATCACGTTATGATTATGTCATGAGATGATGAAAATAAGTATACATGCTCTAACTTAGTGATTATATGAATGATTTACTGAAGTGATATGATTATCTGATGAAATTCTTGAAATGATTATCTTGAATAACTTAACAAGATTAATAATATGATCATCCAGATCGACAACTGAATAATGAAATGAATTGAGTAATTAATGAATTAACATGATCGTCCTGATCATTAACTGAGTAATGAAATGAATTAAGTGATTAATGAGTTAACATGATCGTCCTAATCACAATGAATGATGATGTTTGAGGATTGTTAATTGATGAATGATGAATGAATGACTATTGCCAGAAATTATACCATGGCGTTAGAAATCTTACAGTTCTTTCGGTCTGATTGGCTCGGCATTTGCACAGGTCACACATGACGCGAAAGTCCAATGATACTAGTCTGATGCCGATGATTTCAAATGAGACATGACTCGGAAGGTAATATTCAAAACCACGCTCCGATTCTGTAACACCCCAAACTAGGCGGATATTACAGTGCCGTGAATCCCCAACTGGGACCCACTAGGCGAATGAAAATGATGAATTAAATAATATAATTGTAGTGCCGAACCACATTATATTACCAAATACTCCGATGAGGAGTTTAAGTACAACACACCAGGACAATACCGAATACTAGTATATTTTATATGAATATAAAATACACGACACTGAATGAAACGGAGTATCCAAATGAAAGACTGCAGCGGAAAATAAAGGACAATAACATGAATAACTGAAAGATCGGGGCCCCCTACTAGTATCACTGGGACTCCTCGACGTCAGCGTGTTCTCCCCGTACTTTTGCCTTGCCAAGACACAAAATGTAATCCCCAAACGGGCCGCCATACGTAACAACAATCCTCAAGGGTTGAAAATACACAATCATGATTATATAAGAAGTTATGAAATATCCTGTCGAAACATACGCAATCAAACATGCTATATGAATCAACTAACAGTACGGCTCAAAGGGTGGCGCCACACTACGCCCGGAATGGAAATGTGTCCGTGCACAAGCCACCAACGAGTATCGATCGAATACACGTGTGGTCTTGTACCTAATCAGTCTCACGAGACAATATGACTCGTGTGCACAGTCCAATGTGAGGCCAACAACCAACACACGACTTAAAATGTGCCCGACATGAAAATCCAACACATACCAACCGGCACGCCAGTATGAGCCGGAATGCCACGATATAACAAAAGTGACATCGAAAATGAATAATGACTCACCGAGATGGAATGATAGTGAAATAAATGACAGCTCAACGAAATGATTGGAACCGTCGTTCCTTATGACTGAAGTTATTAATTGACAATAACAAGTTTGATACGGTTAATACCATGATGAATGAATTATGATTATGAATGAACAACAACAAAAGGGATGAATATCCTTTTAACCGAGTAAGAATTAACTTACACAACACCGGTGACAATTATCCTTCCACGAACAACGTCCTAATTGAGATATCGGTCGCTCGAACAACATTGAATAATTCAATTACCAACAATCCGTTCAATATACGAATCAAACACGAATATAACGAACTCAAAACGCCAATATGACTAAACCAAGTCCATTGAGGCATTAAATCAAACACGTTGCGTCCAAACTCCGATTGTTTACAATCAAACCTCAATATACCAATATCAAATCCCCCAAGAAATGTTTCAAACCAACAAAACATCTTCAATACGATTAATAATCCAAAACGAATATCCAAAAACGTGATTATAACGACAATTAATTGAAAACCCCCAATTTCAACTCGATATTCAAAGTGTTCTTGAATAATTCCTCAATAATCCAATGAATCCTTATACAAACTCATAATCATATAAATATTCCTTCATATAACATGATTATAATGTCCAAAACATCATATCTCAACACAAAATCGAAATCTAAGGTGTTGAAGAATATTACCTTTGAAGATCCAAACACTTCGATCCGATGAAAACGTGATAAATCGACTATCCAAGCTTCCCAACGAAATAAGATGATGAAATCTGAAAACACAAGTGATTGATGATGACAAAATATCTCCCTCAAGCTCTCTCTCTCGTACAAGATGAAGGAAAGGAATGAAAATGAGGAAAAATGTCCCGGCCGAGTCCTTAAATACTGCCGGAAGTTACGGCCGTAACTCGGCCCTCTTACGGCCGTAACATTCCAAGTCAACGGCCTTACGGCCGTAACCGGCCAACTCATACGGCCGTAACTCGGCTTCGTCCGAAAGCCTGCCGACAGACTTACGGCCGTAGCCGCCCCTGAGTTACGGGCGTAACCCGCCTTCGTCAAAAACATCCGCCGACATCCTTACGGCCGTACCGCACACCTTACGGCTGTAACTCGGATGATACAGCCGTATCCGGCCAAACTTACGGGCGTAATCCGCCTTCGTCAAAAACGACCAGGCATCTTGCCTGCAGCATACGGCCGTATCCGGCCAAGCCTTACGTCCGTACCTGCCTTGACTTACGGCCGTATGCCGCAACCCTTACGGCCGTAAGTCACCCTTGGTCGACAAAACCTGAAATTTACGAACACCACTTACGGCCGTATCCTCCCCTTCTTACGGCCGTAACTCGCCTTCGGCCAAAATGCCTGGCACTGCTGACCACGCACGTCAGAATCGACCAGCCTTTACGGCCGTACTACGAACTTACGGCCGTATCCCGGAACCTTACGGCCGTAACTCAATGCTGGCCAAGGTGAATAAAACCGATAACTCTGATTCCTCGCTACGACTGATGAATGATCCGACATACCATACGAATGTGAAAGTGAACAAGTCTAACACGAGCCAAAGATGATACTCCCAGTACAAGGCTATCAATCACAATGAAAATGATAATACTCCCGTCTCGATCTATACGGAGATGAAATGACGATCGGTAATTGATATACGATTACAACATGCCAACAGTGAACGCGAATGAATGATTCATGAATGATGAGTGATTATTAATGAGTGAAAATTACTGAGCGACAATTACAGACTGATAATTACTGAATGAAAATGAATGAATTACAACCGGGTATTACACGATCGATACTCGTTGGTGGCTTGTGCACGGACACATTTCCATCCCGGGCGTAGTGTGGCGCCACCCTTTGAGCCGTACTGTTAGTTGATTCATATAGCATGTTTGATTGCGTATGTTTCGAAAGGATATTTCATAATTTCAGATATAATCATGATTGTGTATTTTCAACCCTTGAGGATTGTTGTTCTTTGTAACTGACCCCGTTTGGGGATTTTGTTTTTCTGGTCTTGGCAAGGCAAAAGCACGGGGAGAACACGCTGACGTCGAGGAGTCCCAGTGATACTAGTAGGGCCCCCCGATCTTTCAGTTATTCATGTTATTGTCCTTTATTTTCCGCTGCAGACTTTCATTTGAATACTCCGTTTCATTCAGTGTTGTGTATTTAATCTTCATATAAAATACACTAGTATTCGGTATTATCCTGGTGTGTTGTAACTAAACTCCTCATCGGAGTAATTATTGTTGTAATGTAGTTCGGTACTACATTTATCCTGTGTAATTCATTCATTTTCATTTGCCTGGTGGGTCCCAGTTGGGGATCTACGGCACTGTAATATCCGCCTAGTTTGGGGTGTTACATGTGATGTGGATGATTTGGTCGTAGACCCCGTGTTTTGTGACCGGATTTACATTCTTGAAAAAAATTCTTTGGCCCGTGTCTCTTTGTAGTTGTTGATAAGTTGAGGATTCATTGGTCCAAAAATGTCTTTCTAAAACTCCCGAGACTTTTTAAATGCTTTTCAAAGAATCTACATGTCTCATTTCAACTTTTACGGTTTGAACTATTTTATCCAATGAAATATCTCAGGAAGTCTTCGTTGGGTTGAATTGTGGAATTAATCAAGTTATTACATTCTTCGAGTATGTTGTGTATAACTCGTATTTGCACTCTATACTTGCACTAGCAAAACAGTAGAGTTTTGCTAACCCCCGAGTATTCGGGGGGTGGATGTCTGTATTGCGTCCAGGTACTTGCAGGTTGCTAGGGAGCGAATCACAAGACCGGTACGAAGGATGATGGGAGATAACGATACTAATCACATGAAGACTAGTGTTCAGTATTTTAGTACAGTCTTGTTGTCTTCTCTTTCCATTGCAGTACATTCCCGTCTTATGGGAATATTGATGTATTCTAACCCCTCTGTGGGTAGAAGTTGTGGGAAGGAGTTATGTATGTTTGAAGTTTATGTTGTGGCAAATGACCAAATCGGTCTAATGATTCATTATTTAGCCTGATCGGCATGTAATATGATGTATTGTGTTTGTATTTAGCTTGGTAGGTCCTCACGGAGAGTTTCTGCGGTGCTGTAATATTCCCTAGTGGTTTGGGGATGTTATAATTTTCATAACGGTTGTATTCTTGATGTATAACTTTATAGCTTGGTTACTTGCTAGAGATTCCATCGCTAACCCCTCATTGGGGATTTTGTTATTTATTCTAGGTGTTCTGACTGGAGAGAGAGAAACCATAAGATCGGTTTGGAGGATGATGTAAAGCAGTGATACTACTCACAGTTGTAGTCGGTTATCTGTCAGTGATCTATTAGTCTGAGTTTTCCTTGTCAACCTTAAGGGGATGGACATGTTATGTAATATGTGATCGAGTTGTATTTTGGTTTGTGTGTACAGCTATGTTGTGTTTTGAAAGACCTAATCGGTCTACAGTTTTATGTTTTGGTGTAGTTGACCGCGTGTGGGTTTTGTTTTGTAGTCTCCTGCCTGGTAGATCCTTGCAGAAAGAGGTCTACGGTGTGTAATATCCCTGAGTGGATTGGGGGGTGTTACATTACTCAAGCTCCGGAGAAGATTATCTTGGTCAATCGATCCACTCTTCATTCCTCCTCGTGGTTCTTCGTCGGATTGTCATCATTCCTCATTGTTCCTCCTCTATTAAGGTAAGACTATCAAACCTTGAGGCTATCTCTTCAATATTGTCATTATGCCTATTGATTGCGGGTATTCGACTAGTTTTCTAACTCTCATAGACAATCTGATCGGACGAACTTGTAGTAATCAAACTATCATTGCACGTATATTTCGTTTCCAAGCATCTCGTTATATTAATCATATGCAATAATACCCATCTCAATCAACCTTGGTAATGTCAAACTTGACGAATCAATTATTGTAGAAATTGCGTAGGAATCCGTCACCGTATGTTAAACTAGTCATAACCCACGTTTGCCATATGATTATCAACGTTAAACTAACTAGGAGGAATCAATTCGATAGTATTACTGTCATTGAGAATTAACCATTGAAATCATTATGTAAAATGGTAACCCACCGATTGAAGTACTCGGAATAGAGAATTGAATTAGTAGTTATGGAGTTCAATTATGCTATGGTCGATTGTTGCTAACCGAAATGATGATTGGGGATAATCTTATTGAGCAAATTGTTATAATAAATGTTAATCATAGAATTGAAAGACATAATAATACGTATTGCTTGTAAACTTAGAAGCACGATATTAGTTTTGGCGAAATCGAACTAAGTTAAGAATTACGATAATTGAACCCAAAGAAGACAAAAGTGACACCCAATGCGGATGAAACCGAGCTGATCAGTCACCAAGAACCGGGTTAATCTCAGAATTTTATTAGAGAAAAATGTGAAGCGTTACTCTCTCTCCCTCTGTGTATATTTCTTTATCTCTCTAAAAAATATTGTAATTCTAGAATTATGCTTAACTTTTGAAAGAAAGACTTCTCCCCTATTTATAGAAGGGAGGGCTGCCTGTCCTTGAGATCTTTTCCTGATTTTAGGGAAGATCGCGGATATTCAGGGATTTAGGCTACGATTTCCCATCCCTGGATATCCGGGATTGGGGGACTGTGGTTTACCAGCCCCTGAATCTCTGGGATTCTGTGAGGTATGTCAAGATCTACCTTTCAGAGAGCTCAACCTTCATAAGACCAGCGATTTCCGACCCCGGGTATGACTAGGCAGGTCGATTCATATTATAAAGGGCCACTTACGTTGAGACACTCTTATCAGTGTCCATAGGTCGGCGAGACCTCTGAGGTCGGCACACTCTTATCTGAGTCCATAGGTCGGCGAGACCTCTGAGGTCGGCACACTCTTGTCTGAGTCCATAGGTCGGACTCCATTCTTCTAGGTCTCCCCTCCTTTACTAAGAGATCGGTACGTCGGTTTATATTGGGATTCTTTAAATCGGGTTTTTAGGAAGCATATATTTGTCGTCCTATCGACCAGTCCCCCTACTCTAGTCGAGCTGTAAGACCGAGTCGAGTAAGATTCATTTATGAATTGACGACCTCGATGCGCTAGTCCTTGGGAATCCCATTCCCAGGTAACGAGGCTTCTCGAGATTCGTGCGCCTTTATATCAACGTCTTCTCCTTTTCTTGCCTCTCAACCGTCGCATCTATGCTTAGGTCCAGGTTTCACCCTGCTATAGTTCGGATGAGGCGGTGTCAGATCTAAGCCGTTCTTTCACAGAAGGCATCAGACGCTCCAGATCACCCGCTTTCTGCTTGGTTTTCGCCCTTTTCCCCTATAAAAAGAGATCCTCTACTCCCTCCGCCACTTCCGTGTTTTTATTTTGCTGAACACTAGTGTGGAAGAATCTTCAGGCAGCATCCGTGATCCTGGTTTCTTGCTTCCGGTGGTGCTTTTGCTATCTTCATCCGGTGTTCTTCCTTCCACCCAATCTCATGGGTATGTTTATCTAAACACTTGCACTCTTCTTCTTCTCTTCTTTTTTTTTGTTTGTTACCTATATTTTCCTTTTTTCTCTCCTTCCTTTTACTTCCTTTTATGATGTCTTCTCCCTCCGATTCTTAGAATATCTCCGGCCAATCGGCCGTGGACTCCTTTTTAGAAGATTTGTCTTCTTCCGATGTGGATTCGGAGGGTAGGTCGGAGCGAGCTATAGGCTCCTCCCTTTGTCTTAGAGACGAACCTCTAGGTGATGTAGATTGGTCCGAGCTGGGATACATCCCCTCTAACCTACCTTCTGGCATCCCTCTGATTATCATAGATCCCCCGTCTCATCCTCCCATGGGTGAGGTAACTGTCACCAGCCTTGTAGCTGATCCGTATCAAGCGGTCGCAGGAGATACTCGGGTTCTTCCTCCTCATCCTCTGTTTAAGACTAGTCCAACCACGTTGGCCAGTTTTATAAAATTTCTCCGGCTTCCTCCGGGGTGGGAATTTGTCACGCCCCAGGCTCGCGACACCCCTGATCACCCTCCTCCAGGTCATATTACTTGGTTTGTGGATCAGGTGAGTAGTGGTCTCCGCTTCCCTCTGCACTCCTTCCTTGTTTCGCTTTCTGTTAAATATAACCTTCCTCTCAACTAGTTTTCCCCCAACTCTTTTCGTTATATGGTCAGTTTTCTTGTGTTATGTCATTATAGACATGAGGAACCCGACCTGGATTTTTTATATTTTTGCTTCGGGCTAAAGAGCTTTAAAGGCTCCGTTTACTTGTCTTCCCAGAACAATGCACATTTCTTCACCCACCTCCCTTCCAATGTGAAGGACTGGAGGTCGTGCTTCTTTTTTCTCCGGCTCCCTTAGGATGACTCATGGGGCTTCCCCACAGAATGGACGCAAGCCACTCTAAGCCAAGCTCCTATTCCTAGGTGCAATTCTATCCGAGATGGGTGGGTTGAGAAGGTTCGGGAATGGAATGCCATTCCTTACAATGCTTTCCAGCTGATGCAATTTCATGACCTTTTATTCCATTGTGGGCTGAGCTCGAATCCTTATCCAGCTATTCCCGATATTGGTAGGCTTTAACGACTCTTTCTTAGTATGATTTTTATTATTTTATTTTTTGGCTATCTTAATGACCTATTGTAACTCTGCCCGTGGGTGTCTTCTTGACATCCATTGCCGGTCCCAAGCCCGGATAAAAGAGGAGGGTTGCGGTAGGTTAGTGGCAGCCAGCGTAAAACTCGTCACATTCCATGGACATGAATCAAACATTGAAAATCGTTGGGGCGTCTCCTCAGAAGCGACGCGCTGCATTTCATAGGCCCGGGTGCAGTGATAAGTATGCGAGGGTTGCTAGGTCGTCGCCCAGAAGCGGCGCGCCACCTTTACATCTGAGGGTGGTGTCAAATGAGCAAGGATGCGCTACACTTCATAGGCCCGGGTGTAGTGGAAAATATGCAAGGGTTGCTAGGTCGTCGCCCGGAAGCGGCGCGCCACTTCGAAGTATGGGTGTGGTGTCAAATGTGCAAGAATCCTTGCAGCGTGGACGGGGACAGACAAAGAAGTTAGTTCTTGCGGATAGTAAGGGTAGTAAGGTGCGGTTTGGAACTTGGAACGTTAGCTCTTTGACGGGGAGATCAGCAGAAGTGGGGGAGGTTATGAAAAGGAGGAGAATTCACATAATGTGTCTACAAGAGACTAAGTGGGTTGGCGAGAAGGCAAGAGTGTTAGCTCCTTGGGGTTACAAGCTTTGGTACTCTGGAAAGGATAGAAGTAGAAATGGAGTGGGTATCGTCATTGATAAAGAATTCATTGATGATGTGGTGGAAGTGTCAAGAAAGAGCGATAGAATAATGAGTATTAAGCTTGTGATAGGGGATGAGTTTCTAACTATCATAAGTGCTTATGCACCACAAGTAGGATTGGATGCATCGATCAAACAAGAATTTTGGGAAGATTTGGAAGAGGTTGTCGAACGAATTCCTATGGGTGAGAAATTTATCATTGGTGGTGACCTCAATGGGCATGTCGGTGTTAGCAGAGATGGCTTTGAGAGCATTCATGGTGGCTTTGGTTTTGGGGACAGGAATGAAGCAGGAAATGATATATTGGATTTCGCATTAGCTCATGACTTGGGTATTATGAACACTTGGTTCGAGAAAAGGGACTCTCATTTGGTGACATATAGAAACGGAGGTAATGCAAGTCAGATTGATTTCTTTTTAGTAAGGAATGTTTGGAGGAAAAGTTTTACTAATTGCAAGGTAATACCCGGTGAGAGTGCTGCAACACAGCATAGGGTTGTGGTGCTTGACTTTCGAGGTAAGAGGCACTTAAGAAAGAGAAGACCACAAGTTGACCCTCGAATTAAGTGGTGGAAGCTCCAAGGGGAAAGTCGACATACTTTTGTGGCTAAGATTGCTGATAGTGGTATTTGGTCTGATTGCACGGAGATGGATATAGATTCGATGTGGAACTTGTTGGAACACAACATAAAGGAAGTTGCAAAAGAAGTCCTAGGAGAATCTAAAGGAAACAGACCATCAAGTAAGGACACATCTTGGTGGAATGATGAAGTTAAGCAAGCGATAAAGACCAAACGTGAATGTTATAAGGTACTGGGTAAATGCTCGAGCGATGAGAATTATGAGAAGTACAAGAAAGCTCGAACAGAAGCTAAAAAGGCGATGCGAAATGCCCGATCAAAGGTCAATCAAGAATTATATGCAAGATTAGATACTTAAGAAGGCGAAAAAGATATCTATAAACTAGCTCGAATTTGAGATAAGAAGACGATTGATATTGGAAAATTTAAATGTGTAAAGATCTTGACCAAAAGTTTTGGTTCAAGATAAAGAGATAAAAGAGAGATGGAGGTCATACTTTGATACCCTATTCAATGGCCATCAAGAACAAGATATTGGGAATTTAAACATCCCCTCAAGTATGGTTAACCGAGATTTTAAGAGAAGAATCCAAAAGGGTGAAGTGACAATTGCATTGAAGAAGATGGGGTCAAAGAAAGCGAAGGACCGGATGGTATACCTATTGAAGTTTGGAGGTGTTTGGGGGAGAGAGGGATCGAATGGGTAACTATGCTTTTCAATAAGATTTGGAGAAGCAATAAGATGCCATCAGCATGGAGGAAAAGTATTCTCGTCCCTTTGTATAAGAACAAAGGTGATGTTCAAGATTGTTCTAATTATCGCGGAATTAAACTAATGAGTCATACCATGAAGTTGTGGGAACGAGTGATTGAACAAAGGATCAGGAAATGTGTGAAGATAACAGAAAATCAGTTTGGATTTATGCCTGGAAGATCGACCATGGAAGCAATTTATCTTATCCGTGATTGATGGAACATTATCGAGATAAAAAGAAAGATTTGCATATGGTTTTTATTGATTTAGAGAAGGCATATGATAAAGTACCAAGAGAAGTACTTTGGTGGGCCTTAGCAAAGAAGGGTGTATCGCGGAAATATATTGACATTATAAAGGACATGTATGAGGGAGCTAGTACAAGTGTACGTACTAATGTTGGGAGGACAGAAGAATTCCCTATTACGATTGGGGTGCATCAAGGATCTGCTCTTAGTCCTTTTCTCTTTGCCATAGTCATGGACGAATTGACAAGAGAAATTGAAAATGACGTTCCGTGGTGTATGATGTTCGCAGATGATATTGTGTTGATTGATGAAACGAAGGTTGGAGTGCAACAGAAATTGGAACTTTGGAGGGATACTTTGGAAGCTCGAGGCTTTAGGCTGAGCAGAAGTAAGACTGAATATATGGAGTGTAGGTTTAGCTAAAACAGTGATAGAGATGCAGGGATTATAACATTTGATGGGAAAGTTGTTCATGGATCCACTTTCTTTCGGTATCTTGGATCTATTATCCAAAAGGATGGAGAGCTAGATGGCGATGTGGCTCACAGAATAAAGGCCGGGTGGTTGAAGTGGAAGAGTGCCACAAGGGTTTTATGTGATCCTGACATGCCTCATAGATTAAAGGGTAAATTTTACCGCACGGCAATTAGGCTTGCGCTGTTATATGGCTCCGAGTGTTGGGCAGAAAACAGTGTCACGTTCAAAAGATGAATGTGGCAGAGATGCGTATGCTACGATGGATGTGTGGTCATACAAAAAAGGATCGGCTCAGAAATGAGGTGATCAGAGAGAAGGTAAGAGTTGTGTCTATAGAAGACAAGATGATGGAGAATCGATTACGATGGTTTGGTCATGTGAGAAGAAGACCTATTGATGCCCCAGTGAGGAGGCTAGAAAGTTGGGGAGCAAGTAATGTTGTGAAAGGTAGAGGAAGACCCAAGAAAACTTGGATAAAGATGATTGAAAATGATATGCGGTTTCTTGGAATTGGAGAAAGTATGGCGATGGAGAGGCAAATGTGGCGGGAAAGAATACGGATGGTGGATGGAGTCTGATTCCTTTTTTTTTTTAATTCCTATTTTCTTTTATTTCATGTTATCTTTTTTTCTTTTTTTTTTCTTTTTCTTTTTTTTTTCATTCATTCTCTTATTTTATTTGCTTTTTTCTCTACTTTTTCTCTCTTTTTTCCTTTTATGTTATTTATGTAACGATTATTGACGGTTTCAAAGTTTGATTCATGTTAGCCGACCCCAAATCATTTTGGGACTAAGGCTTAGATGTTGTTGTTGTTGTTGTTGTTGTTGTTCTTAATGAGCTATTGTATTCTTCTTCGTAGATCGCTTATGCGTACCTGCCAATCCGATGCTTCCAAGCCGACTGAACCGACAAAGGAGAAGGTCCCCAGGTCGATGAATCCCTCCAATGATAGGGTGGAGGGCTCGTCCAAAACCAAGCAGAAGCCCTCGTCCCGACCCAAGGTTGGGGTGACTCTTCCCTCCGACCTGGCTCCTCCCTTGACCACTGGGCGGAGCCCTGCAAGTTCCTCTCAACAGCTCCCCTATTCCTAAGCGGCCAAAGACTGTAGGTCCCTCTGGCCCGGCTATGGAGACTTTTCTTCGCTGCGACGAGTGAGAGAAGTTTCTCCCGCATTTCAGCTCTATGATCCCAGATAAGGATAGGCAGGTATTACGAGCCTCCGCGGAGGACTCTCATTTCGAGGCTATGATGATGTATTTCAGGAAGGTACTCCTTTTCTCGCCTTTTTCCCCTTTTCCACCACTTATATATTTTTTTATATATATTTATTTTTTCCTTTTTGATGTTCTGATGCAACTGCTTTCCCCCCTACACAGTTCTGCACTACCTTTGTGACCTTTGCGGAGGAGCATAAGATCGGCGCTTCGTCCTCTTCCCAAATTACCCATATGTCAGCCGATCTGGCGGACGCCCTGGAGGCTAAGACCGATCTCTCTGCCCAGCTTCAAGAGAGGGAATATTGCTTAGATGATGCCCTTAAGAAGATTTCTGAGCGAGAAGCGGTTTTGGAACGGGCTCAGATGGCCAACGTTCAACTGAATCAAGAGTTAAAATTTTCAAAGGCCCAGACTCGGGCTGAATCGGAGAAGGTGATCCAGCTCGAGGCCCAGCTGGTAGAAGCTAAGGCCGAGTCTGAGAAGATCACCCAGCTTGAAGCCCAGGCTAAGGCAGAATCTGAGAAGGTCGCCCAACTTGAAACTCTACTAGCCGAGGCTAGATCCAAGGGGTCGTCCTATGAGCGAGGAGTAGCGGACGGTCGACATCCATTTCTGACCAGTGACATCGGTCACTCCTTCCTAGAGGCCTACTATTCTGCCCTCCTAGACTGGTATCACATTTCCACCGCCTATCTAGTCCGGCTGGCTCCTGCCGCGACGCAATACTTTGATTTTGCTCTAAGTCGCGCTCACGAGCAACTAGCCGTTTTGGGCTTTATGGGGGAGTTGGACACGGATGCAGCTTTGGACGGGGCTCCCGTCCCTTCAGTCTGGCTGGCGATGTGAACGAATCTCCCGAGGCAGCCTGGTGGGAGGACGCCCTTGGAGAGTATATAAAGGAATCCGACCTGGATTTGGAGTTGCCCTTTATCTCTTCTACATCGCTAGTCAAGGCCAACACTTCTAATCCAGATGCGACTAGGGCCGACCTTTATGCTTCTCCCTCGTCTCCTCCCCATTCTCCTGAGCCCGTAGCTTAGCCTTTGCTTATATATGTATTTAGTTCTTTTCGTCATTTATTGTACTGGCGTTGTATTGGCGCTGATGTTTTTAATGAAAAATCTTTTGATGTGAATGTAGCTCGGATCTGTACGATAGTGATATTCCTTGCTAATGTAACTTGATTATGAGAACAGTGCTTTCTAACATAGCTCGTCTTTACAAACCACCTCTTTAAAGTTAATATGGCTTGACTATTTCAAATGACTCTTTGGAAGTTGGTATAGCTCGGCCTCAACCGCAACCTTAACATAGCTCAGCTATATGAAACAGCCCGGCTACTTCAAAACATCTTTGAAGTCCACGCCACCCATTTTTTAATCAGAACCTTAGTATAGTTCGGATGCTCTACGGGATTATTTTAAATTTTGTAACATTTTAAATATAACTCGGCCACTTCGATTTTGCAAGTTAATATAACTCAGCTATTTTAGGTTGACCCAACCTAACTTTATCATCGACCTGAATACAGGTTGGATATTTCGAACAACCCTTCGGAGTTTAATGTAGCTCGGATATTTCGAACCCTCTCGAGTGGGATATAGCCTGGATAATTCCACCTCTTTTCACTGAAAGTATCCTTTCTTTGAAAAATATCCTCAACATTTAAGTTTGAGGCTATTTTTCGGAGGTTGAGTTTCGGGGTAGTTTGCCTTTATCTGAATCCGAGGGTGTTTCACCTAGTCTGATTTTTTAGGGCAGTTCACCCTTGTTCGGATCTGAAGGCATTTCACCTGATCAGATCTCTTAGGGCAGTTCACCCTTGTTCGGATCTGAAGGCATTTCATCCGATCAGATTTCCTAGCGCAGTTCACCCTTGCTCAGATCTGAAGGCATTTCACCTTATCAGATTTCCTAGGGCAGTTCACCCTTGCTCGGATCTGAAGGCATTTCACCTAATCAGATTTGCTAGGGCAGATCACCCTTGCTCGGATCTGAAGGCATTTCACCTGATCAGATTTCCTTTCTAGTTTTGTTCGATCAGCACCTTCAGATATTTTTTTGTCATACACTTTTATTAAAACATTACAAGCTTTTCTCAACACATCTTCGTACAAAATATTTTTTTAAGTGGCATATGTTCCAAGGTCTTTTGATGGGGTGTCCCTCCAAATCCTCGAGCTCATAAGCTACCCCGGCATAAATTCGGATTACCTTGTAAGGGCCTTCCCAGTTCGGCTCCACCTTTCCTGTTTTTCTGAGGGCATCAGCTCGCCTAAGCACCAAGTCGCCGACTTGGAACTGTCTCTTCCTTACCCTTTTGTTATGAGCTACTTTTGTCAAGCTTTTGTATCTTTCCATTAGAGCTGCGTCCATTTCTCTTCTTTCTTTTATGGTGTCCAATGCCTCCCTCATCATTTCTTCATTTTCCTCCTCCCCGATATGACATTTCTCTAACCTCTGCCGGGTGAAAGCTTCTGACCCATATACCATATCGAAGGGTGTTTCCCCTGCCGATGATCTAGGTGTGGTTCGGTATGACCATAGCACCGAGCTAAGTTGGTCCACCCATCCTCCTCCGGCCTTGTCTAAGCGGGTTTTGATCCCTTGCAAGATTGTTCTGTTAGTTACCTCCACCTGTCCATTGGTCTGCGGATGAGCTACCGCGGCAAACCTTTGTTTGATGTGCATCCCCTCGCACCAGGACTAGGTTCTTTTCCCATTTAATTGAGTTCCATTATCTGAGATAAGTATTTGAGGCGCTCCGTACCTGTAGCAGATGTTGTTAAACAGAAAGCTTATGATTCTTTGCTCGGTGATGGTGGCCACGGGCTCGGCCTCTACCCACTTGCTGAAGTAGTTTATGGCTACTACTAAAAACTTCCTTCCTCCCGAGCCAGGTGTAAACTGCCCTATGATATCGATTCCCCATTTAGCAAAAGGGCAGGGTGCTCCCATGGTGATCATAGTTTCCGCTGGGATGTGTATTAAGGGTGCATATATTTGACATTTTTGGCACCGCTTAACCATCTCCACCGCCTTCTTGCTCATTGTCGGCCAGAAAAAGCCAGCTCTTAGTGTTTTGCTAATTAGCGCCCTTCCATTGGTGTGATCACCGCAGCATCCTTCATAAATTTCTTCCAGTATACCCCGCCCTTCTTCTTCCGAGACGCACCTCAGGTATGGACCGAGGTAGGATCTCTTGTATTATTCATCATTAATGCAACGAAACCTCGCTGCCCTCCGTACAATTTTCACGCTCTCGTGTCTTTCATTTGGTAGTTCCGCTCTTCTCAGGTATGCCGACAAGGGAGTTCGCCAGTCCACTATCTCGTTCACCTCCATCACCTGTTTCGCGATGCTACTCTGGGCTGCTCCTAAAATCGTTACTGTCCGTGAGCGACAATCCACCAAAGAGCTCCCCATTTCTGCTAAGTAATCAGCTTTTACATTTTCCGCTCTAGGAATATGGATCAACTTCCATTCCCCTAGTTTTTTGGCGGCCTCTTTCACTTATACGACATACTTCTTCATCCGCTCCTCATTTATCTCAAATTTTCCTTCTACCTGTGGTGTGACCAGCTGAGAATCAGAATAAGCTATAAGTCATCGCTCACCCAAGTCTATTCCCAGCTGCATTCCTTTAACCAGGGCTCCGTACTCGGCCTCGCTGTTGGAGGCTTTGAAATCGAATTTTACAGCATACTCTAGCTATTCCCCCTCTGGGGTAGTGAGGACTATCCCTGTCTCGGAGCCACCGGTTGTTGCTGATCCATCCACATGTAGTAGCCACTGCCCTTCCGGCAGCGACGATGTGGCCCCCTCTTGGATGAAATCCGCTAGGGCCTGTGTTTTGATCGCCTTTCTCGGCTAATATTCCCCCATCTCTATGGCCCATTTTACTAGGTGACCTGACGCATTAGGTCGCCCTAGTGTCTCTATTAAGGGAAAGTTGGTTCATAGTTTTATTTGGTGGGCTAGGAAATATGGCCTCAATCGCCGATCTGTAATTACTAATGCCAGTGTTCCCTTCTCTAGCTCGGAGTAGTTCTGTTCTGCCCCATGCAAAATTCGGCTTGTATAATAGATAGGTTTTTGCTGGTTCGTTTCTTCTCTTAACAAGAACGAGCTAACCGCCCCCTCTCCTACGGATAAGTAGAATATGAGCTCCTCTCATGGTATTGGTTTGGTGAGCAGAGGCAGCTCGCCAAAATACTCCTTTAATTTTTCGAAAGCTGCTTGTGCTTCGGAGGTCTATCCGAATTTGTTCCCTTTTCTTAAGAGTTTAAAAAATGGGAATCCCTTCTCAGCTGAGCATGATATGATTCGGCTCAGCCCTGCTATTCTTCCTGTTAGTACCT
Organism: Orobanche coerulescens; assembly: GCA_033398695.1. Taxonomy (NCBI): domain Eukaryota; kingdom Viridiplantae; phylum Streptophyta; class Magnoliopsida; order Lamiales; family Orobanchaceae; genus Orobanche; species Orobanche coerulescens. The sequence continues at coordinate 188,436,807 of CM065801.1, forward strand.
GGATATCTTTGATGTTTTTTGGAGGATTCATTTGTAGTACTGCTTTGACTTTTTCCCGGTTGACTTCGATTCCTTGCTCTGTGACCACGTATCCCAGAAAATTTTCTGATTTTACCCCAAAAGAACACTTCGATGGGTTGAGATTTATTCCGTACGTGCGCAGATTTTCGAACGTTTCCTCTAGATCTTTGATATGCTCTCCTACCCTTACACTTTTTACTAGCATATCATCTACGTAGACATCCATGTTTCTGCCGATTTGGGATTTAAAGATTCTATCGACCATCCTTTGATACGTGGCTCCCGCATTCTTTAACCCGAAAGGCATGCGCACATAACAAAAGGTTCCTTTTGATACCACAAAGCTGACCCTCTTTCTATCCTCGGGTGCGAGGGGAATCTGATGATATCCGTGAGAGGCATCCATCATGCTGAGCAATTCGCACCCCGAGGTCGAGTCCACTAGTGGATCTATGCAGGGTAATGGGTAGTGATCCTTCGGACATGCTTTATTTAGGTCTCAGAAATCCACGCACATTCTCCACCTCCCTTGGCTTTTCCCTACCATGACAGCGTTGGATAACCACTCCGGAAACTGGATCTTTGTTATGTGCCCAGCTCGGAGGAGCTTGTCAACTTCTTCCCCAATGATTCCATCCATCTCCGGCCTAAAATGCCTCCTCTTCTGCTTCAATGGCCTTACAGTTGGGTCGATGTTTAATCTGAGCTCGGCGACTGCTGGGCTGATTCCACCAGATCCTTGGCCGTAAAAGTGAAAATGTCCACAAATCTCCTTAGCAAGCGGATAAGGCTTTCCTTTATCCCGCCATCCAACCGATTTCCCACGCAGGTTTTTATTTCTGGCTTTCTTGGAACTAATTCTATCTCTATCAACTCCTCATTAGGCTTGACACCTTCTTCCTCAGCTTCCTCTGGCGCTTTTGATTTTTTATTCTTCTTAAACTCTGGATCTGGGCCTCTTAGCTTGGGCGCCCTCTTACTGCGTTGTACTCCCTGTTTGAACGTTGTTTGGTAACAAGATCGAGATACAAACTGATCCCCGGCTACCTACCCTACCTCACTTCCTACGGGGAATTTTACTTTCAAGTGCGAGGTGGATGCCACCACCTCGAAAATGTTGAGCCTCGGTCGCCCTAAAATAGCGTTATAGGCCAATTTAGTGTCCACCACTAAAAACCTGAGCGTCTTGACCTTTCGATGAGGTATCCGGACCAGTGCTACCGGAAGTGACACTTCTCCGACTGGCTGCACCTCGGTCATGCAGAACCCATAAAGTGCCATATCTACCTTCTTTAATTCCACCTTGAGGTTCATTTGTTTGAAACAGTCATAGAACAAGATGTCCACCGAGCCTCCTGTATCGATGAAGACTCTTTGCAAATCATAACTAGCAGTCTCTGCGGTGATGACCAGTGCGTCATTATGGGGCGCATGTATCCCGCTTTAATCCGCAGGGCCGAATTGGATGACAGGCCCACTACTCACAGAGGAGACCTCTTCGAACTGATGACACTTGGCCCTTCGCGTGTGAGCTTTCCTGGACTGATTAGAACTTCCATCGGTTGGTCCTCTTGACATCATGTGAATCACTCCTTTCATAGCTAGGGGAGCAGCGGGTCCCTTAGGAGCTTCTCTATTCATCCTCGTCCCCCCTGGGGCATGGGTGGTTTCCTCCGGCCTCCATTCTTTTGCTGATATGTGAACTCCATTAGATGCCCCGCTCGGACCAGCCTTTCTATCTCGTCTTTGAGGTATTTGCACTCGTCAGTTTTATGCCCATAATCATTGTGGAATCAACAATAAAGCTTGGACTTTGGCTGGGTAGGCCCATTAAAACGAGATGTAGGCCACTCAATAACCCTATTCATCTTACCCTCAACTGCTTCCAAAACATGCGCTCTTCTCATTGTTAATGCGCTGTATTGGTCAAATCTTGGTCGGTTTAGGCCGGTATCGCTCTTCTTTTGGTCCGTGTTCAGGTCTATCTTTCCATCTAGCATTTCCTCCTAGGGTAGATTTCCTCGAAAGGTATATACCTCGCGCTGCACCACCCTGTTAGTTCCTCCTCCCCGATCCTTGGATTTCTCTTGCAATTCCTCCATATCTTTCTCGGCTTCTTAAACATTGATGTATTTTGAACATCGGGCTAAGACCTCATTATATGATCTGGCCGGTTTATTAGCCAATGAGGTGCGTAGCAGCCCAGACTTTAGTCCCTGCGTCAAGGCACTCATCTTCACTTCTTCAGATGATGAGGGTACCTCCAGGCACGCCTTTGAAAACCGAGTCACATAAGCTCTCAGCGCTTCTCCGGAGTACTACTTGATGTTGAATAAGGACATGAATGTCTTCTAGTGTGCCCTAGCGCTTGCGAAGTGATTCAAGAACGCAGAGCTGAAAAATTTGAAGCTAGTGATCGTCCCTGGGGGTATCTGGTGGAACCAGTCCTGAGCTGACTCCGTCAGCATAGCCAGGAATGCTCTGCAACTCACGGCATCCGAATATCAATGCAATACGGCCATGTTCTCGAATTAGTATAAATGTTGGGTAGGATCTGAGAGCCCATCACAGGTGAAGGTGACAGCCCTAAACCCGTATGGGAGTTTATCCTGTAGTATGCTCTCCGAGAAGGGGTGGCCTGGATGACTCTACGCGTCCTTCCCCGCAACCCTCTGTCGCAACTCCTCTAGCTCGTCTTGCATGCTGGATATTAAGGGATCCAGCATTGGTTCCTGTCTAGACCGTTCCCATGCGCTTGGATAGCTTTCCCCATGTTCTTCCTGCTGATTGATTTACTTCAGCCCATATGAGAGGATGGGTATTACTTTTTGTGTTATTTTTTGTTTTTCGACCTCCCGGCTCTTCTGGATCGCACTAGCAATTATGTCAGCTAAGGCTTCCTTTGTCAGGGTGATTGTGCTGGGTGCAACTTTTTCTCCCGGGGTGATGAGTGTTTTTTCCAGAGTCGATTCTCCACCTGCAGTTGCTAGTTCTTCTTCCAAGTTTCGGGGTATCACCTCCCCAATTTTCTTCTGGGTTGTTTCTTCCGCCATTATTGGTCTCACGTCTCAACTCAAAGAGTGACTCAATGTCACAGTCCCCACAGACGGCGCCACATGATGAAACCGAGCTGATCAATCACCAAGAACCGGGTTAATCACAGAAGTTTATCAGAGAAAACCCGAATATGTGAAGTGTTACTCTCTCTCCCCCTATGTATATTTTTTTCTCTCTCCAAAAAATACTGTAATCTCAGAATTATGCTTAACCTTTGAAAGAAAGACTTCTCCCCTCTTTATAGAAGGGAGGGCTGCCTGTCCTTGAGATCTTTTCCTGATTTTAGGGAGGATCCTGGATATTCAGGGATTTAGGCTGCGATTTCCCATCCCTGGATATCCGGGATTGGGGGACTCTGGTTTACCAGCCCCTGAATCTATGGAATTCTGTCAGGTAGGCCAAGATCTACCTTTCTGAGAGCTCAACCTTCATAAGACCGGCAATTTTCGACCCCGGGTGTGACTAGGCAAGTCGATTCATATTATAAAGGGCCACTTAGGTCAGGACACTCTTATCTACATCCATTGGACGGCGAGACCTCTGACGTCTGAGTCCATAGGTCGACGAGACCTATAAGGTCGGCACACTCTTATCTGAGTCCATAAGTCAGCGAGACCTCTGAGGTCGGCTGTCTAAGTCCATAGGCCGGACTCCATTCATCTAGGTCTCCCCTCATTTACTCAGAGATCGGTACGTCGGTCTATATTGGGCTTCTTTAAACCGGGTTTTTAGGAAGCATACATTTGTCGTCCTATCAGAGAGGGAAGGGGAAACTAGTTTTATTCATCTTTATCCGTACGAGATGTTAATCGGGGATTACGTGATTAGGTCAAGCTCGATCGGTCATGGGAGTCCAAGTTATCGTAAGACACCTACCGTTGGATTAAAGGCAAGTAAAGTCTTGCTCGAGAAATGTTAATCTTATTGCAATGTTCGTAATACATGAATGTGCCATTGTGTGATGAATACTGACGATTGTCTTTCTTTAGAAAATGTGTTATGAATGGGCCGATGTGTTGGGGATAAAACTTGAATGGTACCAGTGTGGAAATTTGTTGAGGGATAAGACCTAAGAAGGGCACCCACGTTCCGGGGTATTCCTGTGTGGATACATCCGTGACCCTTGGTTGCGACCTTGGGGTTTATGTGTTAAAAGGATAAAGACAGCGTCGGTTATACTACGATTTATCTTCTATCTGTTATGTGGCGCAAATTGTGTATATCATTGCAAATTATTATTATTGATATTCATTCTCTGACCCCGATCTGTCTGGCATTATTCGTCGTGCCAGGTAAATTTGTTGAATATGTGCAAGACATTCCCGATGGGTCCGATCAGGCTTGAATGGTGTTGGGATAAAGTCTTGCCGCCGCATAATTAATTTATGATTTTCGAAACTTCCGTTTATGTATAATCGCCCCTTGAATTATGTTCTTTAAAAAAGATTCCGTCCTACGTTATGTAACCGTGGACTCATTGTTTTATTATAATTTCTTCAAAATATCTATTTCCCAAAATAGCCTTGTGGGTCCCGCTCGGGATTCACGACAGTAATGCCCCGGGAAATTTTAGGGGTGTTACAACAATGAATCGATCGATATGATCAACAACAAAACCTCGATATGTATCATATGTTCATAACACATTACAAATACATAAGATGTACAATATTCATACGAATCATTTATGATTATAACCAAACAAGATAACTTGCCTCAATTACAAATATGAAAGTAGTCTTCGTTTGAATGAACGGATGAAATACTTCGACAAATAACGCTCATTCGAGCAAGCAACCTTGAATGAGGTATAATTTATTCAATAAAATAACTTCACAATATCGATATCGCATTCATAGAAATTGATATCCTCGATTCAACATGAATGGTTTCGAGCTATTCAAACGAATCATGTTAAGTAATTTTGTGAACGCAAGTGCACGTTGTTGTAATCAAGTAATAAAGTGATGAGAAAAGTATCGTTCCATCCAGGACTGATGTACTAAGTACCAACTTATTAGTATTTCTAATTTTATTTGAACGGTCGAATTTCTGGGGTTGAATAATTATTAATAACTAAGTATTGCATTAAACTAAAAACAAACAATAAAATCGACAGTCCCATAAAAATGAGATCAAAGAGGAGAAGAATCTAGGATCAAGAATTCGCCTCGATTAATCCAAATTAATCTTGATTAATATAATTTATGTAATTTCCCAATTTATTGAAAGCGAAGACTCTATGTTAATCTAATGCCTCTCCCGAGGTCAGTAGAATTTTCCAAAGCGAGTAATTCACTTTATTCCTAGGTGAATTAATTCGACAATAGCCAAAAAGTCAAAAATCTTCAAACAAGCTTCGTAATTCTTATGAGTATATTCCTATCTCACAAGACAAAACGGTTTTCTCGAAAATTTCACTACTTACTCTCCTCTCCCGATTCAAGTGCGTAGTTATAACAATTCAATCATAGGCCACATAATTGAAAGCATTAAGAACAATTGAGGAAAACTCAATAGAAAAGGAAAAATAACAATAACGTAAAATCAAGAATTAATCTTTCATAATCTTGGTTTCATCTCAATCCTAGAATAAAAGGGTCTAGCCCGACATGCTAGAAAATAATACACGAAGATTTGAATAAAGCATAAGAAAGAAATTCAAACACAATTGATGAACTTCTTCTTTCGTTTTCTGGCCTCGCTCTCTGCTGCTAGGTATTTTTCTCCTTTTCTCCGATGCCTTATTTTCTGAAATTCATTGCCTTTTTATAACCTTCTCTCTGCCTCCAAAAACGTGTCCGATGATTAGATCGAAATAGCCTCCAAAACAGCCAAAATCGTGGGCTGAAATCAGGGATCCCGTGCCGCGGGCCGCGGCCCGGCTTATGTGTGCCGCGGTCCTAGTGTTTGCGCTACCCAGGCCTCAGCAGATTTTCATTATGGGCCGCCGCTCAGAATGAGCGTGCCGTGGTCCCCTGGTACAGTTTGTACAGGTTTGCTTTGGGTTAAGCCTGTGACGCGGCCCAACTTTGATGCAACGCGGCCCTTGACCAAAAAATGTCGTTTTTGGCCCGTTTTTCTTCGTTTAAGCTTCAGGACTCTAATTTCCTTCAAAACATATAAAAATAGCTCATTTATGCAGATTTAAGCCCAAAATGGAGATAAAATAATGATAATCAAGCGCACAAAAATACATGTAACAAATACCCCCAAACTTAAGCCTTTGCGTGTCCTCAAGCAAAAATCAATTTCAAACAAGACTACAAGTATCATGGGCGATCGTGCAAATCCATAGTGCTCAACTAATTAATACTACCCTGAAAATATTAAAGAATAATATGAATATCGTACTAGTGAGTCACAGTACCGACAATGATTCCACAAGGTAACCATTTTTAGTGCTAATCAATAGCTAATGAAGAAAATCAAGGCTCAAAGATTAACAAACGTGAATTGAGACGACCGCAATATGAATGTTGAGAGTATAACAAGCCAACTCGCTCAGTCCCACAACCTCGTGGCAAAAACACAAGAATTTCATAATATTCCCCGGACAACACTCCCTTATATTTAATAATTATAATGATTCGAGTTAACCACTAGGTTTCGACTCTCGGGATGTTTCATCGGAAGAACCCTAAGGTGGATTTCCATTTTCATGTATTGGGGAACCATTCGACGTAAAAGAAACTCATGGGGCTCATGAATGCTTCTAGTTACTAAGTCTCCCTCTACAGCGGAGAAAAAACTCGAATAGCTACTCCCGCACGTCCGATTCAAGGTTGCTGTTTTACGTGAGAGTAAACAACGGGTCAAGTGAATACCCCCGGTTACTTGGCTTCCTATCATTTAAGATGCGATTTTTCTGAACCATTAATCTACTTATGAACATGTCTATTCAGGGTTGTTTTATGCGAGAGTAAACAACGGGTCACGTGAATACCCCGGTTACTAGGCTTCCCATCATAGAACATGCAAGGTTGCTCAAATTTTGGGAAAAACTGTCCGACTCAATGCCTAACCATAGGTAATTGAATGCCAACAAGACTAATGTTACTGGACGACTAGCTAAGTAAGTAGCGCCACCAAACATATAGACGACGGCTCGTATAATGCGAACACTACAAACACGTATGTCTCATTTCTTATATGCCAAGACAACCACAACGATGCAAAAAAAATCAGACCGAAATGAATACACGAGGGAAACAAATATCGTATAATGTGAACTTGACTAATACTCATTCGTTTCTTCAAATATAAATCAGTATCATAAATTTTGTCTTACACAAGGCTGCACGACCTACTCACGAATAAAAACAAAATCAGCATACCATAGAAGACAAGCAAGGCAATTAAATGAATAACAACTAAAAATAACTAACAACTAACAAGTAATCCCCCCCAAACTTGAGAAGTACATTGAACCCCAATGGACGACAAATAAGAATAAGCAGTAAAAGCAGGTCAAGTACTCCCCTGAAGAAAACTCAAGCACTAGCATCAGTCTCGTCCAGTGAAGTGGGTGGTGTAGGTGGCATGATCGGAGGGATGAAAGGTCCGTCTGGGTGGAGGATATGGCCCGTCCACACCGCTAAGTAGTCCCGGTGGTAAGCATCCCTCGCAGCTAAGCGCCTCTCTGTATGTCGATTGGCCCGGACCTGCTCGTACATCTCCTCTTGAACGGCTGCGATCACGCTATCTCTCTTTGCTCGCATCTCCTCCCTCAAGCCGCCAAACATCGCCTGAGGAAGGTGATCTCTCGCTGTCGGTGGAGTGGACTCGGTCTGATCCTCAGTATCTGCCACCAGCTCATGAGTCAGAAGAAGTGGCTCTAAGGAGTGCTCATGTGGCTCGTCTGGCAGATATCCCCGTCCCCACGGGTGTGCCCGCACGCTGCCCCACTGGTCGAAGTGAGAGATAATACGATGATCGATCGGACCCTGGGGTGCTATAGTCGGCTCGTCATCCGACCAAGTCACACCAGACTGGCGGCATAAGGCGCAAATGAGAGAGGGATGTTTTATCCCCGTCTTGGCCCCTCCTTGGATGCACTGGAGAATACACCGGGCTAGACATGGGGCCACATCAAATCGAAGTCCCGCAGTGATGGAATATAGCAGTCGGGCACGAGGAAGCAGGATAGAGCGGATTTGCGAAGTAGGGTCGACTCGTGAGCAGAGAAAATTTGGCCAAGCTCGCCCAATCCGACTGAGATGGGAACTCTTGAAGAAGAAAGCCGCGGACCCCGGGACACGCGTTTCCCAAATAGACTCCAGCTGGGCAAGTGTCTCCAACAATGCCTCCCTCGTGAGGCTCCCCATGGTCCATCGTGAATTCCGATTAGTCTACCTCGGGAAGCTCGCATAACCTCCGAATCGCGGCTGCTGAGAAGTCCAATGTCTGCCCACAGACAACGACCTCAGTATGTATATTCAATCTCCCCAAAATCTGACCTCCGCGGATATGGAGTAGTAAAGTGCTGGCATAAAATTCATGGACTATGGAGATTACGGCCGGCTCGGGCTGGGCGACAAATCTTGTCCACCCATTTTCGGTGATCATGGTTAATAGTTCGCCGTGTTGGGGGCGGGAGTGAATCCCCTTTCAGAAATTATGGGCCGAGGACGAATTCTTTCATTATAGATTCGATGGATCTCTGGGTCGGAGAATTGTTGGGAATGCCCATCCATGCGGTTTTGTGAGGTTTCTCCTCTCCAGGGAGATGAACGATTCGTAGCAAGAGTGGAGCTCATCTTTCACTTACGTGCCATTATGTGTTACTGAAAATAAAAACAGGATATTAGACGACTTTAAATAACAAAACACCAATCACAACTTATAAGGTGCGAGAAATGAATGTAGCGTCAAAACCTCACTTCCGTATGAGGGATATGATGTGAAAATTTTAACTCGAACTAAGCATTAAGGTAGGGGGAAGATACATTATTCAGAAAACCATGTTTGTTTCCAAAGATTTATGATTTTTAATCCAAGAGTTTCACTGGGGCCTTTCATCAAACACTTGATATGGATGATTTCCAATCAAGAGGAAGAAAATTATTTGTAAATTCAATCACCACCAACAAATACATTCAAATTAACTCATGTCAACACACAAAACAACTCTGCATAAATCGACATTCACAATTTAATACGATCAAAATCTCAATATAGAGCTCAAGACAAGTTCATAAAACAAAAACGTAATAAAATTCACCCCACTTATCAATCCTTGCAATGATTAACAATTCAAGTTAAAGAATGTGGATTAACTGGTATGGAACAAAGAAATTAAGAGGGAGAATCGATTTGGAGATGGTGAGCACCTGCGCCGTGCGGAAGAAGAAAGGTTTTAGGAAGTGTTACCTTTGTTTCCGCCGATTGATTTCTAACCTGCCCAGCCCCTGTTAAAATTTTCCCTGGAGAAGTTCCTGCACAGGCTTTTCAAGTGAAAACACATAGAACATTAGAAAGAAGCATATCAAAGCAAAAATGTCAAAAAAATAGACTCCTAAAATGAAGGAAAATAACGAAAATCTAAAATCTACAACTAATACTCGGGTTGCCTCCCGAGAAGCGCTAAGTTTATAGTCTTCAGCCAGACTTTTTGAAAATCAATTTGCTCTTCGCAAACACCATTTGTACTCCGCCACGTCCATCAACCCATTAATATGTGTTTTAAATTTTTGACCATTCGTTTTTAACCATTCGACTATTGGTTTGGACATCCAACGCTCTTTGCGAAAACACTTGAACAATAGTAACTTCCCAAAACACCCATATTGCAACTGAATTGGCACCCGCTTCACTTCCGGTTTAGTTTTCTTTTCCACGAATGACTTTATGACGGCATGAGAATTTTTCAATGGTGGGTGAACGGATGATGAAGACGACATGTCCAAATGCCTAAGATACGCGACTCGTTCTACATTTTTCTTAGATGCCGGAGCAACTAAAATAGATTCTAAACACTTTGACTGACAACTCTCCCGGTGTGTGTCTTTCACAAAAATGTCTAAGCTTTCAATTTAAGAACACTTCTCGACATTTCTTGGATACGGGAGAGATCGAAACACTTTGAATGTGACTTGTTCATCTTTAACTCAAAGCCTCAATTCACCCTCCTGAACATCAATAAGGGTCCTTCCAGTGGCCAAAAACGGTCTACCCAAAATAATTAGAATCTCATGATCTTCTTCCATATCAAGCACAATAAAATCAGCGGGGAAAATGAATTTATCAACTTTGACCAGAACATCTTCTATCACCCCTCTAGGGTACTTGATGGATCGATCTGCTAGTTGTAAAGAGACCGTAGATTTGGCCTCCCCAATACCTAGTTTCTTGAAAATAGAGAGAGGTATAAGATTAACACTGGCTCTAAGGTCACACAAAGCTTTACCAAACGACGAGTTTCCAATAGTACACGGTATAGTGAAACTCCCTAGATCCTTCAATCTAGGTGGGAGCTTTTTCTGCAGAATAGCGCTGCATTCTTCGGTCAGCGCCACCGTTTCATATTCTTCGAGCTTCCTTTTATTAGATAAAATCTCCTTCATAAACTTCACATAGCTCGGCATTTGTTCCAAAGCATCGGCAAATGGGATATTAATGTGCCATTTCTTAAAGACATCAAGAAACTTAGAAAACTGCTTGTCTAACTTTTGCTTTTGCAGACACTGTGGAAACGGGACTGGTGGTACATAAGTAGGATGTGTGGCTGAGACTGCTTTTGACTTGGGCTCTTCGTCTTTCACTTTCTCAATGGGGCTGCTATTTCCTTTGCTACTCTTGGGCTGCTTGTGTAGCTCCTTTCCACTTCGTAACTCAATAGCTTGCACATATTCCTTGGAATTCGTTTTGGTAACACTTGGTAAGACACCTTGGGATCTATATGACAATAGATTTGCAATCTGCCCCATTTGAACCTCCGAATTCCAAATAGAAGCGGAATGATTGTGTAGAGTAGTTTCCATGCGGGTCATGAATTGACTTGTGTTAGCCGCCAATTGAGCAATTGCATCTTCTAAAGAAACCTTCGGTGGTTGAGGGGGCTGCTGTGGTGGCTAAGTGACTTGATCTTGTGGAGGATTGTTCAACGCTTGCCCGTTCCTCCATAAAAAATTTGGATGATTTCGCCACCCTTGGTTGTAAGTGTTAGAATACGGCTTATTTTGTCGATTTCCATTCCCCTCAAATTGAGCTTGTTCCATCTGAGTTTGCTCAAAAAGATTCCCGACTTGACATTCAGCAGCCAAAAAGGGGGAAGAAGCGAGGGAAGCTGCTAGGAGAACAAGGCTTGAGCAAGAGAAAGAAATGCTAGCTCCTTTTAAAGATAGCATCACTACCGATATTGTTCGCATTTCATCTCTAAATGTTAGAATACAGGGAGATCGTCCAGAATTCCAAGACCCTAAGTTTCCCTGGAAGAAACTCATCTGAAATCGGAAAGAAATAAACCTCCCGGCCAACCATCAGCCAACTGCAGAAGAAATCAAAAACTGGAGGAGGAATGAACTGCTAAGAAACTTTGTTGTTCTTATCAGGGAATCCTCGGTACAGGAAGCCGCTGAGGAATATAAGAAGAGGTTGGAAGAAGGAAAGCTCCCGCTCCAGCATCAGATGAAATCTAGGCATAGACAAGGAGACGTGGTTACCCATCCAGAAGATTGGATCCTAGTCTTCGATAAATCGTATGAAGTTCGAGCCATATATCTGAATCAAGACATGGACGCTCATAAGAACTGGTGGAAAAATACCAAAAATGACCCCAATAGGCCATGGAGACACTCAGATTACATGAGTTGAATCCCTTGTTGTATTATTTTATTTGTTATTTTATTTTCAAAACAGCAAAATATTGTACTCTTTATTTCAATATCAATAAAATATTTGTCTGTCCGAAAGATTACAACTCGTAATCTACTGTGTTCTTGTATGTTTACAAACACTTAATTCATTCTTGTTGTATACAAGTATGAAACTTGTTTTAAATAAGTTGTACGAACTTGTCTACGAACAGTTCATTGATTCAGTTGTAAGTATCTAGAAAACATTGTAAGATTGTGCCTGTGAGCCAATCATAAGTTTACAGATGTAATACTCTTTTGATAAAAGCTGAACTAGCTTGCGAGCACTTCTTAGTGTTAGGCTAAATGCTGAAGACCAGAACATTCGAACAGAAGATCAAGAAGTCTCCCCTCCTTCAAAATATTAAGTGTCAAAGTTTTGGCATCATCAAGGATGTTTGGATAACATCATAAAGTTTTTAAAAAGGAAGACTTGGAAGGACTTAGCAAATTATTGGGATAACAAACCCTGTAGCGAAATTGTAGGGATAAGAATCCCTGTATTGAAAGTTTTGATAGAATGTTTTGACAATGTGCCAATCCAGCATACAGAAACAAGCTGTATCGAAAAGCTGATCAAAGGTGTCAACCTGTATCGAAGACTTCTCGTAGTCCCAGCAAACAGTGAATCAACCATACAGCAAAGGAGTCTCATAAGACTAAGTATGAAAGCTGTCTCGAATAGACAATACAGCTATCCTTCCATACAGTATCCAAACAGGACAAGAAGGAATCTTTGTTATTTGGTAAAGTCAAAGTCCCACTTAAGAAGATATATATAAATACTGAAGGATAAAGTATTTAAATATTAAGCCGTCAGAGATCTTCAATCAAGCGCAAAATCCAGATCGTGTTTGATTCAAATACGTCATCCCGTTGGAACGGACTTTTGCTCAACGGATCTATCTCAACGGATATATTCAAGAAGGCTATATATATCCCCAGACTTTGAAGATCGACGAACGGTCATAACTAACTACACGAAAGCAAAGGAAGTTATCATCATATACATCTGCGCAAACATATCTCCCAAAGCATACTGCTATTCTGAAAGAAGAGATATACAAGTGCTCAAACCGTGAACAACACATCATTAGCTAAAAGCTCAAAAAGTCAAAGTTGTTGTTCAAACATTGTTCTACCCTTGAACAAAACCCATCAGCCCTGTGTGGACTGAGAAACCTTGCTATTCCTGAACTGTGTGTGATGGACTTGCATTGAAAAGATGAAGCTTCGGAACTGTGTGTGAAGAAGCCAGTCAAGTGAAAGCTTAAACCAATCTGTGTGAACAGTTGAAGGCTAAGATCATTATATTAATCTGTGTGAACGATATATTGATTAGGTTTGATTATAAATACGTAGTTGTGTATGTAGTATTTATAATAAACATTTTCACTCCTGTGTGGATGACCAGTAGACGTAGAGGGGTTTATCTCGAACCACTTTAATTACCGTGTCATTTACCTTCTGCATTTACTGTTTTAATATCTGTGATTAATTTTAATGTATACACTTCATTTCTAGTTGCTGTATTTACAGCAACTTACTTTGAACAAGACTTCCGCTACGGACTCAAATTTGAAAACCGTACAGCTTGTTGTCTAAAACACTTTCCAAGCTGTATCCTGTATAGTTAGTGGCCAACACTCTGCATGATGAACGGCATTTCTTCCTCAAGGTTTAGAGGACTTGGAGGATTTGCTTTAGATAGATTTTTTGTAGGGGACTCAGCTGCAAATGCAATGCCTTTCTAAACTGGCACATTAGATGATGAGAAGGGAAGCTCGAACTCATAGGCCTCCAGGTCTGAGAACAGCTCCTCGATCTTATTTTATTAAGATCCTTTGATTCTCTCATGGCCACATCCTTCATATTCCATTCTGGATTGAGAGATCGTAGAAATTTTAGAGCTTTCTCCCTGCTTTCATATGTCTTTCCAAGGGAGTTTATCTTATTGATGATTTTTGTGAATCTTGTATCCACATTATCAATTGTTTCACCTATCTTCATTTTGAATTTGTCAAATTTCTGAGTATCTATTGACAATTTATTCTCCTTGAGCTCTGTTTCTTCACACATTACTGCTAATGTGTCCCATATCTTTTTTGCATTTTTGCAATTCTTGATTTTTACCATTATGGCTTTATCAAGAGTCTGGTACAATACATCTCTATCCTGGTTGTCAAGATTGGCCATCTTTCTTTCTTCAGGGGACATCTCTATTCTCTTCTTGGGAATCTGTTTTGGTTTCCCAGCTGCTATTTCCTCATCTGTACTATCCTTCAGGATGATGAAGGGTCCATCCTCTATGATACACCACATGTCATCATGGATGGATGATAGATGTGCCCGCATTCTTATTTTCCATAAGTCATATTCATCTTGAGAGAACACAGGTAATCTAGAATGCATATGTGGCATGTGTTCCATTTATGAGAGATTAAAATATATATGCTCAAATATATATGGATCTTGTTTGGTAAAATTGAACCAACCCCTCTAATACCACTTGCAGGTCATAGATACTCAGAGTACAGTCTAGAGGGCGGGTGAATAGACTATTTAAAATCTTTTACTAAATTCAATTGTTTAGAGAACACAACTGTAGTAAGACCATCTAAGATTACTAGTCTGATCAGGTAACCTTTGTCAGCTGTAAAATATATTGTGGAAGAACAACTTATTTTAAAATGGAATAGTAAATATGTATGCAGCAGTTACCTATGATGATAAAACAGTAAATCACACAATCACTTATAGTGGTTTCAGAGGTGGGGTAATCCTATACCAATCCAGTTCTCTCCAAAACAGTTGGAGATAATTTCACTATAACATTCAACTCGTGATTGTTACAATGAATTCTCAGTTACAAGGGCTTCCAACTAGTGGAAACCCGTTGCCCTTGCAACTCGCTTTTGGCTACCTAGCACCTCTTGATCGAAAACCCTTCGATGCCTCAACAGCTCGCAAGCTGTATATCACCTTCCAATCAAGAACCCGTGGAGGCGTTTACAACCTTGAACTTCTAAGAACTTCGTTCAAATAAGTACCCCAAACTCGGACTTTTAAGACAAGAGTGTTGTCTTCTCCAACTTAAGAGCTTCTCTGAATATGACTTTAGAAACTAGCTCTTCACGATGCTATATATTTTCGTAAATTGCTTTGATTGCTTTGTTCGCTATTAAGTATTGTTCGCATCGTGCTTCTGCTCAATCTTCCTTTAGATATTTATAGTACGATCTTGAGCTTCTTCATAGCCGTTGCATCTTGTAACAATTTCATCCGTTGAAGAGTGGATTTCATTGTTTATCTATTCATCTCTTTGCAAGGCTCTGTCTTGTTCTTCAAATCTGGCCGTTTGAAGATGTATTGTCCCTGTAACACCCCCGTAATTTACGGAGATATTACAGCGTCGTAGATCCTTTTTGGAGAACCTACCAGGCTTAGACCAACATATAACTCATTAAAATTAAAAAATCACAACATTCACTTTCTTAAAAACAACTCAACTTCAAACATGACATACACTACATAACCAAACAACACATCGTCCCGTAGGATCACAACTGATACAACAGCTCACAGCTGATACAACAACATCATTAAGAATCAACAACGACACGACATATGTCACATGACAGTACCCGTGCGAGTACATAACCAAAATACCACACTGACCATGACAAGACATCCACAGACTCAACATAACATATGATATCAATGTTTCCCACCAAGCTCGTGTCCGCTTCGTGCTGGCTTGCCCACTGGACTTGTACTTGAATACACAAGAAGTATATCCACCCCCGAAGGAGTCAGCAAGAAGTCGGTGCAAGTACAATGAATCTAGAATATGTACAACAAGTGAGTAAACCACAAAAATCACAGTGCCATCACAGATATTCTGGAATACCATACCACAATCACCATCGCAAAATAACAACGGGGGCTATACTGGCATTGTACCTCACGCGAGATACATACCACTCCCTAGAGAGTCCTATTCAGGCTTTCTCTGGTTGTACAACCCTGCCAAGTGAACCACAGAATCCTTGGTCTACAGAACCCAGAAGACCCTCACTGGTTTTACTTGGCACACGACCACAAGTCGCACTTTCAGAAATCATTACTTTCTTTCATACAAGGTACAAATCACATTTTCTGAAATGACCACTTTTCACAAAAATCATGTTTCTCAGATATTCACATGAAGTACATTAAACACAACCAAAGTACTTGCCTCGATTGGAAATGACACAGGAATAACGAATGGAAAGACGTACGGTCCGAACTCCTTAAACAATTTGATCCTAGTACAACAAAATACCGAATCAAATACCTCACCATGAAAACGGAAGGATTCACCCTAAGTTTTACCCCCATGGACATTTAATCGAACACTACGAAGGCAACATGGTTCGAATTCAAGCTATGGAAGAAAACTAGGAATTTAATCCATGAACTTCAGGGAAAAATGAAGGATTATGATTACAACATCATAATCTAGCACAAATCGAGATAAAACTGATTAGGATTGAAGATCTTAACAAAAGCACACAAATATGAAGAACTAGGATTCGAATGAATTTTACCTTGATCCGGACGGAACTCGAGTGGATGATGATGTGAGACATGAATCAAACTTCCCAAAATGATGCACAATGATGCTCCTGATCAAAGTTCTCAATTTCTACTGAAGAATCGAGAAGGAGGAAGAAAAAGGGGAAGAATGGTGTTAAGACCCATCACTCGGCCCTTAAATAGCCGAGTGCGTTACGACCGTAACCGGCAGGGCCGTATGGCCGTACTGGGTCCTATCGAGCTACTGCCTAAAATGCCAGGGTGCATTACGGCCGTAACTCGGTCAAGCATTACATAATACTCATCACCTTACGGCCGTACTCGGCCATCCCTTACGGCCGTAACGAGCATCTCCCTTACGGCCATAACGAGTCCTGTAGGGCTACTGCCCAAAATATGCAGTTGCATTGTGGCCGTAACCAGCAATGCTTTATGGCCGTAACCAGCAATCCCTTACGTCCGTAACACCCTCTTACGACCGTAACTAGGTATTCCTACGACCTTAGCCCTCATGTCACCAATCTGACAGTCCGACCAGAACGTACACATTCCGATAATCACAAAACTCGACAATTACCAACCAATTCCAATATCAATCATCAATACACTCGTCTCCATATAACCACATTACAACAAGATACATCAAGAATAACACACATAAAATACACGGATATTACAGTCCCGTTGCGCTGCTTTTCTTGATTACTATAATTAGAAAGTATTCAGGGCGCGAATCTCTATGAATAAAATATTCCTTATCTTCCGGGAATCAATCACTTTGTCCCTTGGCTTTTACGTCTGCATGAGTTTGGCCGTTATTGTTGAATTTTCAAAGCATTATGACGTGGACAGTTGATATCCAAAACTTGGCTGATATATCATGTTATAAAAGCTCATCTGATGTTGCCTTGGTCATGTAATACCCGTACTTTTCATGAATTTCTCACTGTGATGTTCTTTCATAAAGCATTGTAAGCTCTTATTGGGACGTTGTTGATTTTACAGTTTCGTATCTCTCCGTATTGATCGGATTTTGTGGTGGTGTTTTTTAGTGAATCAGTTAGTGCACGCTAGGCTTGAGCTAACGCACACTATTTATGTTTGGTAGCGCGCCCTAGCTTCGCCAGTAGCGCGTGCTAATGCTCCGAGTATTGGAAGAGGTAGTAGTTGGGATCTTTCCTCTGGGAAAGCAGTTAGCGTACGCTAGGCGTGAGCTAACACACGTTATTTGTGTTTGGTAGCGCGCGCTAGCTTCACCAGTAGCGCATGCTAATTATTCGGATTTGGGAGTGAACAGTTAGCGCACGCTGGGCATGAGCCAACCCACGCTATTGGTGCTGAGTAGCATGTGCTAGCATCACTAGTAGCGCACGCTAATGGCTTGGGCAGTGAGTTCGGAATTTTTGCATGGTAGCAGTTAGCGCATGCAATGTTGTTGGTAGCACACGCTAACGACGCAGGTCAGAAGCTACTGGACTACCGGGTGACCCCATTAGCGCACAATCCTTATAAATTAGCACATGCTAATTAAGCCAGTATATAAGCTGGGTCAACTGCATTCTTCGTCATTTTCTTCCCATATCGTACATTTCCAATGAGGGCATGCGAGAGAGGCGATCTTGTGGCGATTTGAGACAACTTTTCACCACCCATAATCATCTTTGGTTGGATGACAAAGATTATACAACATCTACTCCGTTTTTTCTCTCTGAATCAACGTAAATTCTTTAGAACCCTAGTTTGGGGAATTTTTGGGGATTGTTCTTAGATCCATCCGGTTAATACGTTTTGAAGCTTGAAATCCTTGAGATTATGATGTATCTACCCCGTAACCACGTTTCCCTTGTGATTATATGAATTTTTTATGTATTACTTGAAGTAGCACTACCAAAAATAACACTTTAGCCGACGACTAGCCGGAGAACGGTCGACGGCCGGCCGAAGTCATCGGCTAAAGTCAGCAAGTTTAGCCGACGACTAACTAGTTGTCGGCTAAAGTAGTTTAGCCGACGACTTTACTATTTGTCGTCGGCTAAAGTCGAGTTAGTCGTCGGCTAAAGTTTTGTATTTTAGCCAACGACTTGTATACTTTAGCTGACAACATGTCGTCGCCTAAAGTCAAGTTTAGCCGACGGCTAGTATACTTTCGCCGACGACATGCTGTCGGCTAATGTCATACATATTTTTTTGTGCAGAGTATATCACCATATAACACTTGAAGAGACCATTTACAACACATTCGGAAATTAAAAAACAAGAAAATGAAAAACAGTAATTTTCTCTGGTTTGATCATTTAAGAAATCATATTGAAGGTATGTTTATTGAATTTTAATATCAGTTAGTTCGTTTTCTCGAATATCTCTTGGTGTGTATATATATATATATATATATATATGTGGATTTGACATCTTGAATTCGAGCTATATATGATGATTTTAGTCGTAATTTTTGTAAGTTCTTGATAAATACGATGTGTAATATTGTTGTTATTTTTGTTATAGGATGGATAAAAGTTGGATTGGTCTGCAAAAATGGGATCCAAGGGTCAGAGATGGAATGCGAGGGTTTATTCGATTTGTGAAGGAGCATGATAGTGATAGTAGGATTCATTACTGTCCTTGCAATAAATGTAAATGCCACAGTGATATATACCGTTTTACACTTGATGTCGTGTGGGAGCACTTGAGAAAAATGGATTTTGGGATAAATATACATGTTGGATTTACCACGGTGAAAGATCGAATTCAATTATTCCCCATGATCACGGACAGTACAGTGGTAGCACATCCAATGACCCCACAAGAAGGTTGATTGACGACGTGTTTGGTTATTACGACAGGGACGTATCGGCTGAAGGTCAAGAATACCATATAGCTGATCAACCAGTCATCCGAATGCCTACATTGATACCCGTTAACACAATTTCTCTTGAAAGATATAACAAGCTAATCCAACTCCAACAGACTCTTCTTTATCCTGGGTGTCACATGACGATTCTTGATAGTGTCATAGTGACTATGAGAGTCAAGGTGGAGAACAAAACCTCGATTAAAGATGTGAATGATTATTTGGAACTTACAACGAAAATGCTCCCAAAAGGTCATCATCTTCCCAATAATCACAGTAAAATGAGACGTATCCTAAAAGGTCTTGGGCTATCGTACATCAAGATCCACGTATGCATATATGATTGTGCTTTATTTTGGGGAAAGCCTAATGAAGACCTAAAGAGATGTCCGATATGTGACACAGAGAGGTATAAGTTCACTCCTTCTGGTAAAGAGAAAGCTATGAAGGTTCTTTAGTATTTCCCCTGAAGGATAGATTGGAGAGACTTTTCATGTCTCCTCACACATCCAAGGCGATGAGATAGCACGCTGAGCCTCGAGTGATTGACGATGATATTATGATACACCCTTCTGATGGAGAGGCTTGGAAGCATATAGATAGGAAGTTTCCAGGATTTGCATCAGATGTCCGAAATGTAAGACTCCGACTTGCATCTGATGGATTCAACCCTTTTGGCAACATGAGCCTTTTGTATAGTATATGGCCGGTGGTATTGGTTCCTTACAACCTTCCTCCATGGATGTGCATGAAGAGGGAGTATAATATGTTGACTCTCTTAGTACCTGGCCCTGGGTATCCAGGAAAGTGTATTGATGTTTATTTGAGACCTTTGATAGAGGAGCTGAAGTTGTTGTGGGAGCAAGGTCATCCGACGTACGACAGTTACTCATATGAGATGTTCTACTTACGTGCCATGTGTATCGGTACCATCAGTGATTTTCCTGCGTACGGGATGCTGTCCGGATCTGTTATTAGTGGATACAGAGGATGTCCAGTGTGCTTAAATGCTGACTGCGCAAGGTATCATTGTCGGAAGGTTAACAGAATGCGTCAACGTATGTGGCTTGAGAGGATGCATGTCTGGCGTACGGATGCTGCAGCATTTGATGGGACTGAAGAGGTTGGTGATCCACCACGGGAGTGGACTGGTGAGGAAATTTTGGCCGTGCTGAATGAGTATGATTTTGGGCAGTTGAGCAACCATCCTGATATAGTAGCGGCAACTCCGGAAAGACCTGACAGGTATAAGTATTGGTCCCACAAAAGTATTTTCTGGGATATACCTTATTGGAATAAGTTGTCGATTAGGAACTACCTAGATGTGATGCACATAGAAAAAAATGTTTGTGAAAGTGTTGTCGGTACAGTGTTATGTTGGGAAGGGAAGACTAAAGATGGCCTTAAGGTACGCATTGGTTTAAAAGAAATGAACATTAGAAAACATTTATGGTTGAAGGAAGGGAAGGGGAAACACAAAATGCCGAAAGCTGCTTACACCGTCACCCCTGAGCAAAAGGCTGAGATTTTTTTGTGGATGAAGGCTGCAAGGTATCCCACAGGATATGCTGGAAATATAGGCAGGTGTGTTAACTTCAAGGAGAATAAGTTAACTGGACTGAAGAGCCATGATTGCCATATCCTCTTACAACGTTTGTTTCCTGTGTTTATTCGACCATACTTGTCCAAACAGGTGGTCGAGCTATGTGTATCGTTATCCAAGTTCTTTCAAAAGTTATGCACTAGGGAAGTAAGGAAGTCAAATCTCCGTCTCATGCAAAAGGAGATCATTTATATCTTATGCAAATTTGAGAGGATCTTCCCACGGAATATTTTTGATCTCATGCCTCACCTCATGATCCATCTCCCTCGCCAACTTTTACTAACAGGCCCGGTCCACTACACGTGGATGTTTCCAATAGTAAGGCAACTTGGTGAGTACAAGGACTCTGTGACTAATAAGTCTGCACCAGAAGGATGTATAGCCGAAGCATATCTTGCATGGGAGTGTGTAACATATACCAAGTTCTATTCAGGGACGGTGGATCTCATACCCGAGCCTATGTCAACAATTCCAATACAATTTAATCTCTCCATCATCACCAGCGAAGTTGAAGTTCAAGGAAGATTACCTGATAGTCATTTACAACCTTACGAGCTACGAATTACACATTGGTGGATATTACTTAACTGTCGAGAAGTTCAATATTGGAAAGACATTCACCTTTCATGTGATGCTGTGAATGGAGACATTAGATTTCACAAAGAAACATTTGTTGATTATTTCGGACAATGGGTAAGTGTTTAATTACTGTTTACTTAATTTGCTTACATAATTTACTTAATTACGACATTCACCTTAATTAATATCCAGATGACACACATACAAAGTGATGGCCACCTGATGTGGTCACGTGAGTTGATGCTTCTTTCGATGAAGTCTGTTACATCTAGAGTTTATTCAACGGCGAAGGTAAATGGTGTGATATTTGTATGTATCGACAGAGATCAAAGAATGAGGTTTCAAAATTCTGGGGTTATGATTGACGGTGGATATTACGGTGTTCTTCTCGAAGTGGTGGAACTAATTTATGGACAGGGCTTGACAGTTTACTTGTTCAAGTGTAGGTGGTTTGATACAAATCCTCAAATCGAAAGGGAGGATAATTATGGACTATTATCTGTTGATACTTCTCCGAGTTGGTATGAAGGTGATCCTTTTGTTTTTGCAACATCTGCTAAACCAGTTTACTATCTCGATGACTTGGTAAAAAAAGGAGCATGGAAGATCATAAATCATGTGTCTACGAGAAATATATATAGTGCGGCTACACTTGGACAAGCAGTCAATAAGGATGATAATGAGGCATACCAAGAGCCGGATACAACTAATATTCCACCATCCTCCACAATACTACTGAATAATGTTGTAGAAGGTCGAGTGGTTCGGCTACATGGTGAAGATCGTGGGTTCATAGATGTAGGTACAAATGAATTATGTGCAGACTCTGATGAAGATGATGAGGACGAGTTCAGACATATGCTGCCAGTTATCTACTCCGACACATAGACAGACTCAAGTAGTGATTCTGACTACGAATCTTAGAAGGACATATCATTTGTAAAAGTTCCTTAAATATTTATTGTTGTGTACCGCTCGAACGAATCGAAAAAGTGATATTATTATATACCTGATTTTTTTTATATTGTTATATATTCATTCTCCCATATATAAAAAACAAGTATAAATTTATAAAATATTATTATATAAAAACTGTAAAAATTAATACACAGATATATAATCATGTCTAAATATTTATAAGATATATTTATAATTAAATTCAAATATATATATATATAAAATATAATTATATAAAAACATATCTAAATATATAAAATATTATTATATGTATATTTATAATTAAATTCAAATATGTAAAATATATGTTATATAAAAGACATATATAAATATAAAATCTGCGTTAAAATGTTTGAATGATAAATATGACCCAGTGGCAAAATGCCATATTACTTACATAAATGGCCCGGGGTTCGAACCCCGGCAGCCACTAGGTCTTTTTTTTTCGGTATTTAGTTTAGCCGACGGCGATCGTCGGCTAAAGTGAACTGCCGACCGTGTCGATCGACACGGTCGAGTCATTGTGGTCTACATTCGCAAGAAGTTTCTGGACGGATAACTCGGCCGTCTCGATTGACACGGTCGAGTCAGGCTGGTGTTTTGGCCGATGGCGATCGTCGGCTAAAGTGTGCCGACCGTTTCGATCAACACGGTCGAGTCGTTGTGGTCTACATTCACGAAAGTTTCTGGATGGATAACCCGACCATGTCGATAGACACGGTCGAGTGGGGCTGGTGTTTTGGCCGATGGCGATCGCTGGCTAAAGTCCTTAAACGTATAGCCGACGACAAAGGCCGTTGTCGTCGGCTAAAGTTCCCTTATAAAAGAAAAAATGCGCCTTTCTTGCTCATTTCTTCCTTTCTTCCCCAAACCTCCGCCGCCGCCCCCCATTTTTTTTTCCTTTCTTCCCCAGAATCTCCGCCGCTCCGTCGTCCGCCGCTCTTCCCATCGTCTGTCTGCATCCGCCTTGTCTCGTCCGTTCGCCTCGTCCCGTCCGTCTGCCTCCCTCGTCCGACTGTCCGTCTGGAACCTTTGTCCGACCCTCTGCCGCCAACTCGTCATCCACTGCCGGCACGTCGTCCGCCGCCAGCTCGTCATCCGCCGTCTTTCCTAGGTAAGTTTTTTTTATTTCTGTTTTTTTTTTCATTTTTTCAGTTTTGATTTCTGTTTTTTTTTTCATTTTCTCGGATGTTTTTATTTGTTGGTTTTGGTTATCGGGGCTGGTACTGCTTATCTTGTTAACGTCTGGGATAAATGATTCAAGTTGTTACTACAATCGATTGTCATTTTTTCTTTGGTTATCCATGTATTCGATTATATTAAATGAGTGATGCGTTCTTTATTCCTTGAGGTTCTTAGTTTTGGAATGATTAAGTTATCAGTGTTTTTGGTTCAGTGGAAGTTGCATTTGTTCGATGGAGCATTATTTATCGATTAGTTATCGCTGTTTTTTAATGCTTCTTGATGATGACAACCGATTGATTATTTCAAGAGGTTGTTATAATTTCGTTACCTATAATTGCTCATTAGTACTTATTAATTCAAAATAATCTTTAGGGTTTATGATGTTTTATGATGTAAAAATAATTGAATTATGTTTTCGAATTTGTATAGGTTAAATGGATAAAATTAATAGACTAGCGTGTGGTAAGAAAAAATCGAAGACTCCGGAGTCGAGAGATAGTTCCACAGCTTCCAATCGTGCGGATCCTGTCGGTAAATATTTGGATCAGAGTAACGCTCGCATACGTGGACTAGTAGAGAATAGTGGACTGAAGTTTAAGGATGGGAACTTGTATCCGGCGGATGACACACATACTATTGCGAGGCACTTATCGTATCAGACTCCCAGATCGCGGACGAGCCCCACTACTGTCGAGACGACTCAGCCTCGTATGCCACTTATACACCGCATTCCCACCCCTCCCACTACATCTGGGAGCGGCCGATCTACACCGAGCACGTCATCCGAGGTGCCTTTCGGTCCGCCGTCGACTTGATTTATGCCCCTTTTGGTACCATCGATTCCAGGGGTCGATGAGGAAGGAGTCCGCCGGCCATATAACTTGGTTAACCAGACAGAGGCGTATGTGTTCCAGGCGTGGCCTGTGAAAATGATATGGCGGACATGTCGGATATCTAAGACGAAGTTGTACGCATTGCTTGCGCAGCTTGAGAATGAGAAGGGTTGTACCGAAGACGAACCAAAAAAGAAGAAGAAGACTCGTGGCCGATCGAAGGGTCTAGCACTTGACACATATGTTTCAAAAAATGGTCGTCACAAGATAACAGTTGATGAAAAGTATCTACGACCCCTTTTGGCTTCGGATGCTTGTACGGCATATTATTGTAATGTTGGGTTTGTCATACGCGATAGAGTTCCGGTACTGTGGGCTGAGTGGAAGGATGTGCCATAAAGTGTGAAGGATGCATTGAACAATGCTATGTCGGTAAGTTTATCTCAATTCCGAAAGCTACTTTGTGTATTTAAATTCAGAAAAAATTTAGTAATATATATTATATCCTAATTGTAGGTTTGGTTTGAGGTTCCTTCTTTCCTACTACATACTTGGTGTGATGAGGTGCAAACAACCAAGTAAGTAATTTTCACAATACGTAGTTGAGTAATTACTCGAGAAATTTTTGCATTGTTTTTTTTGTTATTGTTAAAAATATGTATTTGTCAAATGTTTTAATAATTTATTCATTAATACAAAACAATTTGTAATTTAAAATTCACAACTTGTATAACTGGAAGGTAATTTAATTGATAAATTTAAATATGGTAAAGATTCTAATTTACTTGTAATTATGAGTAGTATAACATACAGTTTTAGAATATACATAAAAATTATAATATTAATTATGCATAAAAATAATAAAACTAACACATTAACATTATATAATCATACACAAACAACAAATAAAAAATGACATGTAACATAATTAATAAACTTAAATCTTAACATTCAACTACATAATAACAACTGTATGCACACAACAGATTATTTATGAATAACATAATAAACAAATAACATTATGAATTAGAATAAAACAATAACACAAATCACAGTAAATAAATACATAAAATATACAAAATACTTTACAAATATATTTGACTAATGTTTGATTATTATTTATAAGTGTTTGTTATAGGTACAAATCATGGAAAAATGACCTACACATGTTTTGTCAGCTTGGGGTAATTCCCGCGAGGCTACTCCCGAGGAGTTCAAATATCAGGAGTACGAGTGGAGGTGGTTATGCGCACATTTTAGCGACCCGGACTATATTGTATGTAATCGAGCTCTAAATATTGTCGTAATGCTATTGTTGTTTAAAGATATGTAACATATATGAAACTTACTTGTGGTAATTGTTCTCCTTGTTAAATGAAAATTACAAGTTTCTAGGTCTAGGCGAGCAGTTCAACCAAGACTGTTAACCGTAATGGTTTGACGGAACACCAAAGCTTAGGTTCGCGGTCATTAGCGAGAGTTTCGCACGAGGCCACTTCTGATGAAGATGTGGCGAATGCCTTTGTCTACGTAACTCAGAAGGCATATCCTAACTATCCGGATAGACTTGTAAGTTGTAAATGTATTCTAATCATTTTTAATATTGCTATCAGTCTTTACCTATGAACTTTATTAATATTCGGTTACTTTTTTTGTTCCCACTTAATTAGGAGAGAGTGACTGAAGAGTCTGAGAGGATGTTGATAGAGATGGCGAGGTAGGAGCATCCGGAGTTGGACGAGACTGGTCTCGAGTTAGCACGCCGAGAGATCGATCAGGCTGATCCCTACATTAGGGCAAGGGTGTGGGCTAACATTTACACTCCTAAAGGGACTCATTACCGGACGCCGATGATGGGAGCTGAAGGCACCGGATTATTGAAGAATACTACAGGGTTTCAGTGCAATCAAAGGGGCGACACTCAAAAGGCCTATTTGGAGGAGCAATTGAGGATCGAGAGGGAGCTCCGAGCTGAGAAGCAAAGGAAGTCTCAAGACCAGTTCCAGAAATTTTAAGAGGAACAAAGGAAGGTTCAACAAGAGATGTTAGCTCAACAGCAGGCCATGATGCAGTATATGATGTCATTGAGTCAGACCGTGTGTTAATCGGAAATTTCGGTACCACCTCCTCAATTCTTCAATTCACAAACACCCCCCTCTTCTTCACAGCCTTGGGACGACGACATGCAAGATGGTAGTAATCCTTCTTTTATCTTTAAGAATTTGACGGATCTTTGAGGATTTTAGTTGTCATTGTAGTATTTCTTTTGCTAAATATTTTTTATTTACACTCGTGTTCGTTAACGTTGGTGTTTATAGTGATTTTGTTGATGTTGCTACATGACATGTTGATATGGTTTGTTTCTAAATTATGCTTTTCGTAATTGATTTATGTTGATTTTGATATATTGTGGTGTATTGTACATTTGGAATAACAGGTTATCTGAACAGGTTTGGTGATTTCGAAATCTGATTTTTTTTTCACTGGACTTTAGCCGACGGCATTTGCACAGACCGTCGGCTAAAGTATTTATTTAAAAAAATAAAATAAAAAACTTTAGCCGACAACTATGTAACTGTCGGCTAAAGTATTTATTTAAAAATAAAAATAAAAAAACACTTTAGCCGAAAATGTAGCCGTCGGCTAAAACATTTACATTTTAGCCGACAACTATGTACCATTCGACTAAAACTGGAGAACTTTAGCCGACAACTATGTATCCGTCATCTAAACCTGGAAGTATTTTAGCCGACGACTGTCTAACCGTCGACTAAACTCGAACTTTCGCCGACGACCTTCCCTATTTGCCATCGACTAAACTTTAGTCGACCGACCGGCTTTTAGCCAACAACTGGCCACTTTAGCCGATGATTTTCGACTTTAGCCGACGACTTTTTGTTGTCGGCTAAAGTATAAACATTTGTAGTGTACAGAGGGTTTGGATGAATTCCAACCTCTATGAAAATATTTTGGAGATTTATGAATCGTAAAAAAGGGGGGGGTAGGGAGTCTTCCTTGATAATTGAGTATTGATGATTGATTATCGTATTTCCTTACGAATCATTTAGGTCCGGAAGTGCGTTCTTGGACCTCTCGAGCTTGAACACCATTTTCAATTTAGTTCTAATGTCTCAAAGGCAAGTATATGTTTATGATTGTACGTTCTTAACTTTGAAAGTGAGGTATATGAATTGTATGATTGTATATATTCACTTTGGGAAGGTCCGATGGGGCCTCAGAGGGTTCCGCTGCCGTTGGTGCGGTTCCATGAATATTTTGGGGTTAACCACTCTGGGAGGGCCGAACGGGGCCTCAGAGGGTTCCGTTGCCATTGGTGCGGTTCCATGGTTAATCACGTATGTATTGGAATGAGATGTTATGATATTTAATTATTCCAGAATAATAGTCGATGAGATGAGAGTTACGTTTACTCATTATCGAGAAGTATTGTGTTTCATATTAGATATACTTGTACTAGCTATTCGATGGCTAACCCCTTTTGGGGGAAATACCTTTCATATATTTCAGGATCCAGGAGAGTGGATAGGCATGTACCAGGTCGGCACGAAGATGATGGGCAAGAGTCATCTTGTGTCTTGTCTCTATCTGTATTTTGTACTTTATCCATTCAGTATTATTGTATTTGTAATGGTTATGAACACTCGAGTAGTGTTTCAGATACTTTTGATGTTTTGGCCAGTGTTGCCCTGGGTTTTAATTCCCGATGTATTATATTATGTCAAATTTATTATTACCATGGTGTCATTTTTATTGCCTTCTACTGGAATATGTTTAGACCTTATCGGTCGAAATTCATGGTTCCGCGTATATAAAGACTTGTGGGTCCCACAGAGGGGCTCACGGCGCTTTAATATACCCTGAATAACTTGGGGGTGTTACAGAATATGGTATCAGAGCTTAGGTTTATGGATACCTAGGTTGTCGGTCTTCTTGGGTCGAATTGAGTTATCGTTTGAATACCGTATCACTTTACTGCCATCATCTCGGTGCGACCAGTACTAGTAAGTCCTTTTACTCCTTGTACTTTTCCTAATCGCTTCGCTATTGATTTGGTATTCTTGGGAATCGGTCACCGCGATGACGGGTGATTTGAATTGTACTTACGTACTTTGTGTGTCCTTCAGAATGTCTGCTGACAGGGAGGAGGACGAGGTCGTGGTCGTGGACGCGGGTGAGGACGTGGCGCAGACGCTTCCCTCAGTTCCATTGGCGGGGTCGGCCACCTCTAGTTTATCTTACTAAGTGCATCTCGATACCGAAAGTCAACAGGACCAGTCGACCGGTCAGGGGAATAATGCAGACGTTGAGGGTACGAATGTTCTTCAACAATTGGCGAATCAGATGACTATCCTGGCTCAAGCTGTACAACTGAATAATGTTGGAACATTTTGTTCCATACATGCTTAATAGTGTTTTGATGATTAAAGTTGTTACACAAAATAAAACGACAAAGAGGCAAAGCAATCATCAAAGAAATCAAAGTCGCAATAAGGTATTCTGAACATGTATAACGTACGCAACAGAATGAACATAACGTATGTAAAACGCTAAGCCTAACGTACGTAATATATAGCCGATAACGTACGTAATGAGAAGGTTCTGAGTTCAAACAAGATGAACGTTGGAGATGAAGTCATGGAATAGGTCATCAAGCAACGGACATATTGACCTTATATAACGTACATAGAAGGGTGTCGATAACATACGTAAAGGAACAAACGAATGCTACTGGACTGTATCTGGGAGATGTTAACGTACGTAACTTGTATGTGTTAACGTACGTTAAATGGCTAACGGCCGTAATGGGAAGAAGATAAAGGCCGTAATGAAGTGTCAGAAAGCTAACGGCTAGTTGAGGCTCCAATGCCTATAAATACCACATCTTTGGTATTCATCCATACAACAACTTCGAAAAAACGATTCATTGATCAGATATTCATAAAGATATTATTGTTGTTGTAATATTGAGCTTATATTGTTAGTTTGAGTGTGTTGTGTCGAGATTTATACACCTCAACAGGCGATCGACACAAAGACTGGGCGACCGAACCAGAGTCAAAGAGACCAAGGCAGACTTGCCTATCGAAGGACCCAGAACAGGACTCAGCGCCGAGCGATCAACTGCCAATGCGATCGTCTCCCGGCAACTAGCGAGCCTCCCAAGTGCCCAATCACGGACGACCGCCTCATGCCACGTAAAGCCAACATCCGTCGAGTATACGAAGGCCGGATCTCGGGATAGAGACCCACGTACAGATCGGGGAAGGGGTCGCAGGATAAGGCCCTTTGACCCCAGCCTGTCACCATCTTCTCACCTACCGACAGGCCCGCCGAAAGGTCCAAAGTGGGACCTCCCGGGACAGCGACAAGAGACGCTTGTGATCCTCCCATTAGTTTGCTTAGCTCGCTGCCAGCAACAGCTGCGGATTTTGAGGCAACCAATCCATGTGCTATAGACGATCGCCCCCTTATTATAATACAGGAAAGGCGATCGCCTGTCAGGAAAAGAGATCCCAGCTCCTCCTATAAATAGAAGACTTCCTGCACTTGGAAAAGCTCGGGACTCCGTCTGCTTTTCTAGCTACTTATCTCTCGGTTTTTTCTCTCTCTCAACATCTCTTAACCAAAAGACGGTCGACAGAGATGAGAACTCCCAGCAGTTCAAGAACTCACAGAGCAGCACTCAACAGCTAGATAATTAGGGTCTTACACTCACTGTAATTGTACTCTTACATTAGTATTTGTACTCCAACGTATTGGTATTAATAACATCTCGCGAGAGCATTCAAGCCCGGGCCTAACAAACCCGGCAAATCTTGT
This sequence comes from Orobanche coerulescens, assembly GCA_033398695.1. Classification (NCBI taxonomy): domain Eukaryota; kingdom Viridiplantae; phylum Streptophyta; class Magnoliopsida; order Lamiales; family Orobanchaceae; genus Orobanche; species Orobanche coerulescens. The sequence goes on from CM065801.1 coordinate 188,467,164, forward strand.
GTTATTTGCATTCCCTCGAACGTGCTCTCGTATTTGTTTGTTACTCGTCCATTCCAGCAATATCATCTCCGGATAATATTTCGGGTAACAACAATCGGAGCTAGAGGAAGGGCATAAACCTTCATTTTCATTCCGACCGTCCTGAAGAACACTCACTGTTCTCCGGGGCATATACTTGAAGAAACACTCACTGTTCTTCAAAGAAAACCCTTCAGAATGATGACGTCTGCCACCACATCGAAGAGAGCCACTCTACGATCAGCCGGACGCCTTATTCCGGCTCAATCCGAGCCCCAGCCTACGACAGATTATAGCTGCGGTGATGCGAGACTCTCGATCCCGCCCCTGAGGGACGGCCCTAGCCTCTCGCTCGATAAGTTCCAAATAACGGAACAGATCGAGGAGGCCATAGCCATCCTGCGGGAGCGACGGAGAGCATGCAGTGCGCCCGCAATTACCCCATCAGCCATCCACCACGCGGGCAAACAGAAGCTCAAGGGGTTACTTGTCGAGCGATCGTCAGGAAGCCCCGATTCACGAGAAGAAGTACTCGCGAGGCGGGACAGTTCTGTTTTCAGCCGCCTATGAAACGACCCATCATGGTAACCGGGGCATTTTGGTCCCAACCATGAGACGACGGAGCCCGAATCCGTCACCAGGAGTTCGGCATACCCAACTCCCAAAAGGCAGGTCGTCCACTTAGCTCCCCCTCGCCGAAGAACCAAGATCGGCGATGAAGACCTCATCGCCTACCGCGGAGCCAGGAGTTCGGTATACGATCGCCTCGGGTGCCGCTCCGAGAGCCAAACCACGAGCGACCAAGCTACTGCGATGGCCGCAATGAAACGCCAGATCGATGACATGAAGGCGCTCCTAGAAACTGGGGCAGTCACCAAGACAAAGATCGCTGGGCCGAGCGATCCGCTCGCGGTCTAGGTCGAACTTGCCCCCGTGCATCCAAGGATCACTCCTCCTCAAACACCTTTGTACGAGGGGAGGTCGGACCCCGAGACTCACCTAAGCAAGTTCCGGGTTTACATGACCGGATGGGGGCATTAGATGCGACCAGGTGCCGAATGTTCCCGTTGACACTGGGTGATCTGGCCCATAGGTGGTACACTTCATTGCCACCGCGATCCATCAGTTCCTTTGAACAACTGGCGAGCGACTTCACATCGTACTTTGCCGCCAAGGTCGCTCGACCAGAAGGTCCCCACCGCATGATGAAAATCAGACAGGGGGCAGACGAGTCCGACGAAGACTACATCGACCGGGTGGATGAGATAATCCTTAACGGCGAGCCCGTAAGCGACGAGATCGCTCTCTACTCGGTCCTAGGGGTATTCAATGGTCTTTCGCCCAAGTTCAGGCACCTTACGAAGGACATCCCCCCGACCTATGCAATCATCCGTGCCAAGGCTGCAGACTTTTTGGCCAGGCACAGGTTGCTCGCCCTTCGCCAAGGCGATGGGGCAGAGACGGCGATCGCCAAGTCCAACAAGGCGATCGCCAAGTCGCCCGGTGATTTCAGAACCTTCGAAGATGTGGAAGCCCATCTCTACCACAACCTCAATCTATCTCCGGCTCATATTTTCTACGCCATCCAGGGGCGCGAGCGGCTAAGCAAGCCGAAGGAGGTAAGGGACCACGGTCATCTGGACCACAACAAATTTTGTGCTTGCCACAAGAGTCCCGGCCACAACACCGATCAATGCTGTGACCTCCTAAGACAACTCTGGAGATTGTTCGAGGAGGGCAAGTTGGACAGTCTAGTAACTTAGACGGGCCCCGGGCGGAAAGGATCAAGTGCCGTGATCGGCATCAGAACGACGATCGCCAGTCTCCTAATCCAATCGCCAGAACCAAACACGGCAAGCCAGAGGATTCATACGAGTCGATCCTCCCGATCAACCCTGGCGGCCAGATCGTTATGCCTCAAGTCAAGAGGTGGAAACGTCGGAGGTCTTTCACCAGTTTCCACCATGTCAGACCAAAGGTTACTGCCCAAAAAAACATCTCTAAAAAACTAGAGGACTCGCTCGCCATCTAAAGTTCATCATCTAACATGATGGACCTAGCCACAAGATCGCCTCCCTCAGCACAACGTATACCGTCGAGGATCGCCATCTAACACGACGGTCTGAGGTAGAAGAGTGCAGCCATGGTTCTGGAGGTCGATGGAACCAACAACTTCATCCATGCAAGGTTCCTTTGGGCTGCGATCGCTTGCCCTTCGTTTAAATACGAGGCGGGCGTAGCCGAAGGACCCTCTAAACAAATATGTGGACATGCTCGCCTGCCCTCAAAGGTTCATCATCTAACATGGTGGACCCGGACAATGCGATGCGTCCCTACCCCCGTCACAACGTATGCCGTCGAGAATTGCCATCTAACATGACGATCCGAGGTAGAAAAAGTGCTAACAAACCGCGGACATGGAGTCGATTAATCCGACGACGCCCCATGCAAGGACTCCTCCAGAACAAGACCGCTCGCCCTTCGTTTAAATACGAGGCGGGCGCAGCCTAACGGAGGACCCTCACAATAAACTGAGTCGCGAGACAAACCTATAGGTGGAATGTCCCTCACGCACAAGACATGGTCATGGAGGTTGGTCCATCGAACTTTGTGACCGTGCATGGTTCCTCAAGGTCGAAACAATCGGCCATCCACGAGAAATCTGCAAAATTGAAGATCACAAGAACAAGACCGAAGATATCTCGCCAAACAATTAAGTCGCCCGTCATTATCTTAGAAACGATTGCCAGTGGAACCACCTCACCCCATGTCTTCAATATCGGAGCAAGCTGGGGGGGAATTGTTGTGTCGAGATTTATACACCTCAACAGGCGATCGACACAAAGACTGGGCGACCGAACCAAAGTCAAAGAGACCAAGGCAGACTTGCCTATCGAAGGACCCAGAACAGGACTCAGCGCCGAGCGACCGACTGCCAAGGCGATTGTCTCCCGGCAACTAGCGATTGTCCCAAGTGCCCGATCACGAACGACCGCCTCATGCCACGTAAAGCCAAATCCGTCGAGTATATGAAGGGTGAATATCGGGATAGAGACCCACATGCAGATCCGGAAAAGGCGCCGCAGGATAAGGCCCTTTGACCCCAGCCTGTCACCATCTTCTCACCTACCGACAGACCCGCCGAAAGGTCCAAAGTGGGACCTCCCGGGACAGTGACAAGAGACGCGTGTGGTCCTCCCATTAGTTTGCTTAGCTGGTTGCCAGCAACAGCCGTGGATTTTGAGGCAACCAACCCATGTGCTACAGACGATCGCCCCCTTATTATCATACAGGAAAGGCGATCGCCTATCAGGAAAATAGATCCCAGCTCCTCCTATAAATAGAAGACTTCGTGCACTTGGAAAAGCTCGGGACTCTGTCTGCTTTTCTAGCTACTTATCTCTCGGTTTTTTCTGTCTCTCAGCACCTCTTAACCAAAAGACGATCGACAGAGACGAGAACTCCAAGCAGTTCAAGAACTCACAGAGCAGCACTCAACAGCTAGATAATTAGGGTCTTTTACACTCACTGTAATTGTACTCTTACATTAGTATTTGTACTCCAACGTATTCGTATTAATAACATCTCATGAGAGCATTCAAGTCGGGCCTAAAAAACCCGGCAAATCTTGTGTTATTTACATTCCCTCGGACGTGCTCTCGCATTTGTTTGTTACTCGTCCATTCCAGCAATATCATCTCCGGATAATATTTCGGGTAACAATAGAGTGTCTATTCATTCAACATCAAACACGAGAGGTAAAATAAAAGATACGATTGGATTCAGTGTTATTATGATCAAGGATCCGGTATTATTAGAATCGCAATTGATGTATTAGTGAGGTTTATCTAGTACCCATAGAAAGCTAGAGTGGTTGATTCCTTGTCCATTAGAAAAGGAAAACGATTTAACTTGGACCGACACAAAGACAAGTACGAGTGGTTTATCACGGACCAATAGAAGATGTGATTGTAACGGTTATCCCTCGACCAATAGAAGAGAGGTGCAGAGGTTTTTCTTCAACCTATTGAAAATGATACCGAGAGAGGACATAGGCTCGATTATAGCCGAGCCTCTATAAATTCCTATGTCATTTATATTCCGCACATTTATATTTATGCTTCTGCACAATGGCGCATATTACGATCTCGATCCAACAAATAATCCTAATCTGACAGCGGATGTTTTGCTCCAGAATGTGGTCCGTATGCATCCTCCACAGTTCAGCGGTGCTACTGACCCAGCGAGTTGGGAAAGTTGGCTTTTTGAATTGGAGAAAGTGTTTGAAGCGGTTGACTGTCCGGAAATGAGGAAGGTACCTATTGCTCAGTACTTCCTTGCTAAGGAATCCGCGACTTGGTGTGAAGCTATCAAACCTCAAGATCATGCGGCTACTGTTGAGATTCGCATAAAAAAACAAAAGGTGCAGCGGAAGCAAAAAAACCCAAGTGCAATACGAATTCCTCAAGAGGATCGACTCAAGATACGTATATACGAATATAAAATGAACAAATAGGAAGATACGATATCATACCCTTGTAGTCCGTTGATTAAATGGTTGAGTAGATGGTGTCCCTTACGAATCCAATCCGCAACAAGCTCTTGGATGATCCAACGCCGAAAACACCGCGTCTCTACTTGCCAGGCACCCAAAAGATGATCAGAACGACTTCTAGTTCATTGTCCTATAAGGACACGACTAGAACAAAGTGATAGAAGCTTGCTAATATTGTCTATTACAGTCTAAGTGTATAGATATATTTTCTCTCTTGATTTTCCTAAGAACTCTAAGTGTTTTTGGAAAAATTCTTTCTATCTAAATTTTTCTCCAAGAAAATGAAGAAGAAAGATGATGAAGACAAAGACAACTCTCTCTCTCCTTCCTTGAAATGAATTGGCCGTCAGTCACCTACCAAAATGAGGGATGAGATGTCTTTTATTATGTCTTCTATCTTCTCCCTTAGACTTTTCAAAGTCTATCCACCATTATAATATTTCATCATCACATGAAATATTATTCTCCATAAAGTCATTTGTCTTCCACCACATTAGGTAGAATCAAAGACCAAGGAAAGGTGATAAGAAGGTGGGGCGGCCATCTAGAAGCACTGGACGAGTTCGGTTCGTTCTGGACTCTCGTGTGTCCACATAGATAAATGTCCATTCCGTTCTGATGTATTTATATCAATTAATTAATACAATTAATTAATGATATCAAATACAAAATAATATAATTAATTTCTTAAAGAAATAATCATATTTATGAATTAAACTAATCACCCATTAATTTATTTAATTCATTAGGCCGTAAATTAATTTATCCAATAAATTAATTTAGACATCCAATGTCCCAAAATTAATTAGACCACCTGTTGTTGCCCAAAATATCTATCTGAAGATTAATACTGCTGGAAGACGGAAAACAAACAACAATTGCGGGAGCACTTCCGAGAGAAGATAAATAATACAAGATTTGCCAGGTTGGTTAGGCCCGAGCTTGAATGCTCTCTCGAGATGATATTAATACGAATATTCGTGGATACAAGTATTAATGAGAGAAATCTAAATACAATGAGTGTAAAAAGACTCTGTTAATCCGGCTCTTGAGCGAAGCTCGGTGTTCTTCGTCCCTTCCGATCGTCTTCTCGATGAGAGAGGCCGGGAGAAGTAAGACCGAATGATAGCTGTTGCCAAGAGTTGGAGATAGCCAAGTGTTATGTATTTTGCTTCTGTATTGCATGTGTAATGTCAGAATGCCCGAGAGAAATTGAAGTTCTGGAGCCTTTTGTGCGTTAAAAATTCGGTCCCTTGGACAAGTGCTGGGAGCCATGTATTTATAGTGGCAGCCGGGTCTTGTCCTCTGGCAGGCGATCGCCTTCCGGCCATTATAATAATGTGCCGATCGTGTGCCGGCCAATATTATAATGGGGCGATCACCCAGACTGTCGGGCAAAAGTCGAGGAAGAGGTGGCGCCCGGTGGGTAGTCGATGAGGAGCCCGGCCACGCGTCGAGTCGGCACATGCGGCCTGCGCGGCTTTCGGCGGAATCAAAGTCACATGCGGCCCTACTGACAGCTTTCGGTGGCTTGTTGGCTGGTGGAGAGATTCTGCCAGGCTGTGGTCAATGACCCGTGATTCGCGGATCTTGTCTCGGCCCTTGCACGTGGTGCCAGTCTTGAGGTTCGGCCTTTGCCGACTGGATGGCCATCGGTGCTGATCGACATGAGGCGGTCGTCTCTAGCTGATCATCAGAGGTCGCCATTGGCCAGGTGATGAGGGTCGGCATTCGGTCGGTCACCAAGGGTCGGTCGGCAGATGCCGAGAGAGGACCGCCTGCTCGTCGGTCGCTAGGAGTCGGTCGCCGAGTACCGAGAGGCGATCGTATTGATGTCGATCGCTCGGTACCGGGATTCGTCCTGGGACCTTCGGTTGGCCAGTCTAGCTTGTCCGCCGGGTAAAGGCTTGGCCGCCCGGTCGTTGGTCGGCAGGTCTGCCTCCTCCGCTCGACAGTGACTCGGTCGTCCGACCTCCGAGGCGATCGCCGGTCGGAAAGTGTTAATTCTTGACACAACAATTGCCCCCCAGCTTGCTCCTATGTTGAAGACATGGGGCGAGGTGGTTCTTGCTGGCGATCGTGTCAGGATGAGGACGGGCGATCTTGCTGAGCTAACTTAGGATTCGGACTTGGGCTATCATGGTCGATTGGCTAGCTATCTTTCGGTCTTGTACCTGCAAAAACAACATTGGACGATCCCCCTCGGAAACTTGGTGGTTTCGCTTGTTTGAGGAATCATGCACAGTCGCGGAGATCGATGGACCGACTCCATGACCGTGTCTTGGTGCGCGAAGACATTGAGTGTCTCGTGACTCACTTTATTATGAGGGTCCTCTGTTAGGCTGCGCCTCACCTCGTATTTAAACGAAGGGCGTGCGGTCTCGGTCTAGAAGAGTCCTTGCGCGGGGCAGCGTCGGATGAATCAACTCCACGCCCGCGGCTTGTTAGCTCTGCTTCCACCTCGGCCAGCCATGGAGATGGCCGACCTCGACGGTGTACGTTGAGACGGGGTTGTGGCATGGGTCCACTGATTAATGTTGGAGAGCCCTCAGACTACGCCAGCCTCGTATTTAAACGAAGGGCGGGCGATCTCGGCCGAAAGGGACCTTGCATGGCCGAAGCAGCCGGTTCCATCGACTGCCAGGACCATGGCTTTATGAAGTGCGGTGGAGGCGATCTTATGCCTTAGTCCGTCATGTTAGATGTTGGACTGTAAATGGCGATCGTGTCCTCGGGTGCGATGATGTAGCGTGATGATCGGCGATCGGGCGGAAGGCGCGATCGTCGTTCGGCGGCCGATCGCTTTATTCGTAGAGTCGATATCGGCGATCGGACGGGAGTTAGTCCCTCATTTAAAATGGTGGGTGTAGGCGGTGGCGAGTCCTCCGACACTTCTTTGGATAGTAGCGATCGGGTGGGAGGCGGAGGTCGTCGCGCGGGCGCCGATCGCTCTACTCTAGGCTAAGAAGAAGCCTTTGCACAGACGGAAATCTGCGGCTCTAGCCGGAAGAGGCTGCGTGGAGTCGTCGGTAGGGTCTTCGTGAGATGCTGAACAAAGGCGAGAAGCCACGAAAACCTCCTAGGACCGCGTAGAGGCGGTCTCATCGTTCTGGGCTCGCCGTTGAGGATGATCACGTCTACCGGTCGATGTAGTCCGAGTCGGACTCTTCTTCTCCTGTTTGATTTGCATCATACGGCGACCTTGGCGGACGACCACAGTGGCGAAGTGTTCGTGAAGATGTGCGCCCGGCTCGTTAAAGAGCCGATGGACCAAGGTGGCAATGAGGTGTACCACCGGTGGCGAGGTCGTCGATTGTCGGAGGAACATCCGGCACTGTCGCGTCCGATGCCCCACACCGGTCATGTAGATGTTGAACTTCTTGAGTGCGTCAGGGGTCGATCGCCCCTCATACGGGTGTTTGCGGGAGCGATCTGTCTTTGCACGGGGCGAGCTCGATGTCGATCGCGGCGGCTCGCTCGGCTCGGCGATCGTCTTCATGGCGCTGCCGGTTGCGAGAGCGCCTTCACGTCGTCGGCGGCGTTGCAATGCGGCAATCGCCGCGGCTCGGTGCTTGCGGATCGGCTTTGGGAGCGGGAGCCGAGGCGATCGTGTGCGATCTCGGACTCGGCTGCTGCCGACCTCGGGAATTTGACGAGCGGGAGCAGGGCGGCTGGATTGCCTTGCAGGAGCCGGGTAGGCCGAGCTCACGGTGACGGATTCGAACTCCGTCGTCTCGTAGGCTGAGGCCGGGCCGCCCGGTCGCGAGTCGGAGTCACGCCCGGGCGATCGAAGACGGACGTGCCCGGCCGCAGCGCCTCTTCTTGCGGGCGAGCCTCACTGGCGTCGCTCGGCCGATGTGCCTTGAGCTTCCGCTTGGACTTCCGGCGGGAGACCGAGGGGGTGATAGCAGGAGGCGCGTCGAGAGCACTCCGTCGTTCCTGAAGGGCGGCTATGGCCTCTTCGATCTGTTCATTGGTTTGGAACTGATCGAGCGAGAGGCTCGGGCCGCCTTCCCGGGACGGGATCGAGCGTCTCTGACCGCGGCGGCTACCTTCCACCATCATCATTGCGGCTCGGGCCCGGGGCCAGGCAGAGTCTGGCCGGGCAGTCAGCGGCTTTCTTCGACGCGGAGGCGGAAGACATGATTTCTGAAGGATTTCTTTGAAGTGCAGTGAGTGTCACTTCAAGTATCTGCCCCGAGAACAGTGAGTGTTCTTCGGGACGGTAGGCATAAAAATTCTAGGGTTGGATGCCCTTCCTCTAGCGCCAATTGTTGTTGCCCAAAATATCTATCCGAAGATTAATACTGCTGGAAGACGGACAACAAACAACAATTGCGGGAGCACTTCCGAGAGAAGATAAATAATACAAGATTTGCCGGGTTTGTTAGGCCCGGGCTTGAATGCTCTCGCGAGATGATATTAATACGAATATTCGTGGATACAAGTATTAATGAGAGAAATCTAAATACAATGAGTGTAAAAAGACTCTGTTAATCCGGCTCTTGAGCGAAGCTCGGTGTTCTTCGTCCCTTCCGATCGTCTTCTCGATGAGAGAGTAGGGAGAAGTAAGACCGAATGATAGCTGTTGCCAAGAGTTGGAGATAGCCAAGTGTTATGTATTTTGCTTCTGTATTGCGTGTGTAATGTCAGAATGCCCGAGAAAAATTGAAGTTCTGGAGCCTTTTGTGCGGTAAAAATTCGGTCCCTTGGACAAGTGCTGGGAGCCATGTATTTATAGTGGCAGCCGGGTCTTGTCCTCTGGCGGGCGATCGCTTTCCGGCCATTATAATAATGTGCCGATCATCTGCCGGCCAATATTATAATGGGGCGATCACCCAGGCTGTCGGGCAAAAGTCCAAGGAAGAGGCTGGCGCCAGCTGGGTGGTCCAATGAAGAGCCAGCACGCGTCCGGAGTCAGCCACATGCGGCCCTACTGACAGCTTTCGGCGGAATCAAAGTCACATGCGGCCCTACTGACAGCTTTCGGCGGCTTGTCGGCTGGTGGAGAGATTCTGCCAGGCTGTGGTCAATGACCCATGATTCGCGGATCTTGTCTCGGCCCTTGCATGTGGTGCCAGCCTTGAGGTTCGGCCTTTGCCGACTGGATGGCCATCGGTGCTGATCGACATGAGGTGGTCGTCTCTAGCTGATCATCAGAGGTCGCCATCGGATAGGTGCTGAGGGTCGGCATTCGGTCGGTCACCAAGGGTCGGTCGGAAGATGCCGAGAGAGGACCGCCTGCTCGTCGGTCGCCAGGAGTCGGTCGCCGAGTACCGAGAGGCGATCGTATTGATGTCGATCGCTCGGCACCGGGATTCGTCCTGGGACCTTCGGTCTGCCTCGGCCGCTCGGCAGTGACTCGGTCGTCCGACCTCCGAGGCGATCGCCGGTCGGAAAGTGTTAATTCTTGACACAACACCACCAATGTCCAATAAATTAGATATCCAATATCTAATATTTATAAAGAGAGAATAAGCTCGATTCATTCCATCGTCAATCCTATTGCGTGACTCGGTAGGTCCGTCTCAGTTAGCAATGGGAGGAACCAAAGAGTAATAACATCACCTAGCCAGCCTGGCGGCCTACACTATACCATTCTTTCAAATGTCCCAATCAAGTTATAGGGTCACGATCAGTCAAACGCTATCTGTACTTGATGATATGCATGAGTTAATGCAAATTGAGATCACTAAGCACTCGTGTATCCAATACTACTAGCTCCAATGCTTTGGCCAAAGAATTATGATCTTATCTGCCAATAACCGCATCGGACATATACCCGTTCACTTACAGGAGAAAGAATCATATCTTGGTATTTAGTAGAACCTGCCACTTGCCCGTCAAGATGCACGTCGAGGTTGACCCCCACCTTCCGGTTTTTTGGGTCGAACTACTCTAATGAAAATCTTAACGTCACAAGCACATCCCTACTAAATCCTCAAGTGAAGGTTCAAGAATACCTATCACAACCATTCGATTCCGTCATTGACTATCCCAGAATAAAATCCATGTGACGAATCGAGGTTGAGTCGGTTCGAGTATAGTAATATCATTAGCATACCTATAACGTTCTCCCACTAACCATTAGTGTTCGACAGGCACTCTCCAGGTCAAAGAACATGTCATACAAGTCTTCACATAAACTTAAAGCGCAGTCAAGTTTCATCGACTTGCGAACGATTAAGTATTTGAGCCATAAACCTTTCCAGTGCCGATCCCCTTATCCAATAAGGAGTGGAACGTTTTACTCTCAAATATAAGGACTAGTTTCTATCTATATATTTACTAGTCAGGAATGCCACTGACTACCAGTAAATAAAGAAACATACAATTGCCTTCTGATAATAATTTTACATAATAAAAGTACAATGCCCTCTCTCAAACATCCTCTGAGTGGCATTCGAGGGCATACTCCTAACAATCTTCCACTTTCACTCAATGCCATACATTAGGGTATCTAATACCCATGTTCTCCAGATGAGGCTCCAAGCTTATCTGAGAAAGTGTCTTGGTCAGTGGATCCGTGACGATGTCTACTGAGTCTACTCTATGCAGCGCAATGTATCATTTGTGAACAAATTCTCTCACGAGATGATACATTCTCTCAATGCGTTTTGTACCATTGTGAGACCTCGGCTCCTAGGCCTATGCTACCACTCCATTGTTATCGTATAAAAACAAAAACTGGCAGCGCAGCACATGGTGTTACTTGAAGTTCACCCAGTAACTTCTTAATCCATAACCCTTCCTTTGGAGGCTTCCGAATCCGCTTGATACTCAGCCTAACAAGTGGAGTCCGCAGTCGTGCTATGCTTGGCACTATGCCAAGATACTGCTCCTCCATTAAGAGTAAAATGTAGCTAGAAGTAGACACAAAGTTATCTTTCTGTCCTTGGAAGTCTGAATCAGTGAAGCCCATCACATTCAGTTCTCCACCACCATACATAAGAAACAGATCACTAGTCCTTCTAAAGTACATGAGAACATTCTTTATGGCGTTCCATGTTCCCTACCTGGGTTTGCCTGAAACCTACTTACCACGCTCCCAGAACACTTAATGTCAGGTCTCGTACACAACAAGGCATGCACAAGGCTACCCATGGCCAAAGCATATGGTTTATTACCTATATCCTTTCGTTGTTCCTCACTATGAGGACACATTGTCAAGGTGAGTTTTATTCATTGTCGCATCGATAGGAACCCTCTCTTAGAATAATCCAACGTAAATCACTTTAAGATTTTATCTACATAGAGGGCTTGGGAAATACCTACCATTCTCTTTGCTCTATCCCAGTAGAGTCGAATCCCAACAATATAGGTTTCTTCTCCCAAGTATTTTATGGAGAACCTACCCGAAAGCCAAGATTTCATAGAACTCAGCATTCACACATTGTTTTCCTATTAGTAGAATGTGTTGGGATTCCAGAAACAAAATCAAATACGCAGTGTAATATTAATAAAGAATCCCAAACAGGATCCACTACTAGAAAAAACGGCTTTATTGACGCTCAAAAGTGTCACAATAGGTGGTGTATTGTGACGCTTTTGCTATAGTGACGCTTTTCGAAAGCGTCACCTGATTTGGCGTTTCAATAGACCGTTGTTGTGGCACTTAAAAGGCGTTGCAACAGATATCTAATGTGACGCTTTCTTGCATATTGTGACGCTTTTCATGCATCACATGAGTAAGCTTTAGTGACGCTTTTTGCCATTTTTTGCGACACTTTTTGGCGTCATAAAAGTGAATTGTAGTGACACTTTTTAACATCACTAGAGTTAATAACTAACTTAACTACTTTTATTAGTGACATATTTTGGCGTCACAATAGCGTATTATAGTGACACTTTTTAGCATCACGTAAAAAACATAACTACCTTAACTAACTCTTTTAGTGACTCATTTTTGCATCACAATAGTGTGCTATAGTGACACTTTTTAACATCACATAAAAGTTTATAACTACATTGACTACCTATTTTTGTGACGCCTACAAGTATCACTAAATAATTTCAAGTAACATATTTTGCTATAATGACAATTGTCAAGTAAAACGTAACATTTTATTTAAACATAAAATGTTGCTAATTATAATAGTATGAATAGTTGTTTTGTAATAACATTAGCAACATAAAATTTTAATGTCCAACTCAAATACCAAGATCTATAACAGTAAAAATAAGATCCCAAACAGTAAACATAAGAGAAAATCTCAAACAACATTGCGGTCCAAATTACAAAAAAAGTAAGTTTTCATCTTAATGTCAATTAACTCCAAAATAAACCGAAAGTCTTTCATGTCACTTTTCTTATCTCGCATCTTCCACTTCAACCTATAATAATAAACGAAAGAAAAATTAATGATACTAAAATACTAAAAGAACAAGCAAGCGATAATAATGAAAGATTGTTAGAAAAGACTTACCAAACACTTTGGCCAAGCAATGCTACCTCCGTAGCTTGTCGATAAATTTGACACTTCGATTGTCCTTATTAATGCATGATCATATTTAATTGGCACGGTAACTTTCACTTCACACCAATCAACACCCAATTCTTCATTCCCGACTAGCTTTGATGGATTTAAGCTTTGAACGGAACCTTTCGCAATATAATTTTGAGTAATCATGTCTTTCAAAAGAACCTTTGCTCCAACCTGGATCATACATTTCAAGAATGGAAAAACCCATTATAAATAACGAAAAAAAAAGTAATAATAGTGCTGAAAGCCCAGATATTCCTTCAATCATATCTGGGCTTTTTGATATGGTCAGCACTATGTTAAATTAGAGAACAGGAGCATATGTTTACAGCCATACTGTTTTTCAGAATAGAAGAACAAATTACCAAACATACACAGAAAAGCCCTGTTACGAGTAGCAGTATGGCTGTAATTTAACATTCTGAAAAGCCCAGATAACACACTGACCATATCAAAAGGCCCAGATATTCCTTCAATCATGTAGAGTAAATCTAGAAACAAGGGGATTACAATACAGAACTCGAACGAAGCAAGATGTACAGCTACTGCCACGTTCAAAACATGAATGGAAACGTTGTAACTCTACATGAAATCGCAGGCATACTGTACTCAGTGCAAGAGAGAACAACATTTCCATTCTTGAAATTACATCCATACTTGAAATCGCCTGATTCCATTCGGGCAGGAAAGTGTACTGGACTCGGTTAAATTACAGCCATACTTGAAATTACAGACATACTTGTAAAGTACAACCGTACTTGAAATCGCCTGAATTATCGAGTCGAGTACAGTATGCCTGCGACAGGAGAATATGTTTGACAGAAACGGCAGTATGCCTGCGACAGGAGCATATGTTAAATTACAGCCATACTGTTTTTCAGAATAGAAGAACAAATTACCAAACATACACAGAAACGACAATCTTTGACTGGAGCATTGTATTATGAACAGGAGCATATGTATTATGAACAGGAGCATATGTATTATGAACAAGAGCATTGTTTTAATAAGCTCCCAGTGAAACACAGCATATGTATTATGAACAGGAGCATTGTTTTAAAATACGAGAGGCATCCTGTTTTAAAATACGAGAGGCATCCTGTTTCAAATTAGTCCAAAATGACCTATTACATATTAATATATTCATGGTACTCTATATAACTTCCCGAAAATACATCTAAATATATTCATGGTATTCCATATAACATGACATCACATAATAGCTACTATAAGTACTATGTACGTACCTGCAAGGGAATAGAACGGGTACTTGAGGGTTGAGCGAGGCCAAGGCGATTACTGAGTGCGCAAGGTTGATGGGGAAGATCCATTTGTCAATCTTGAATGATCATTTCCACTCGAGTCCACTTTGCTCAACAACATTTGAATTAACTTGTCCTTCTCTTCTAGTTGTATCGTCAATGCTTCTTTTTCCATGACAATGCGATTGATATCATTATGGCCAAGTGAATGATCATCATATACCTGTTTCGCAGTTGTTCCATAACCATACATGCGCACTCGTCCACCTTTATCTTCTCCAAGGACTTGGGCATATATGTCATTTGGACCTTTGTCCCGTGCACCAGGTGGTAGTTGACTCTTTAATTGTCGCATTTTTTCCTATATACAAATTTAACGAAAAAAAAATCATTCGGGGTCATATATTTTGAAATGTTGTAGTAAGAAAAAAAATATTACAGAAGTACTAGAAAAGATTCACCAATGCATTTGTAACTTCCGGATTAGATGTATTCCCATCTCGAGAATAACATTTTGCAAAAATATCTGCTCGGCTCAGCTCCTTTATTCCTGCCTCCTTAACAGTTTCATCATCATCCTCATATATCCCAACATTAAGTGCAGCTTCTTCCTACAGCCAAAAACTTCTCTATTTTAATCATCACCCTTTAAGTTATAATTAGTTTTGAAAATGAAAAGTAGTTACCTTAGCGATTCATAAACTTGAGCAAAACTCTTTTTCCAGGTAATATGTTGCATTTTCTTCATTGATCTATTTTTTATTACTCGCTAGTGTACTATCGAGTTCAATCATACCAAGTTAGAGACAATAATAAAATGACTCTTTAACATAAAAATTATGAATCGCACCTTTGCGTCTTCTTTGCACCAATGTTCAACAAGAAATTTCCAATGTTCTTAGTCACCCTCTCATCACGTGTATCAGGCCTCTTATGTAAGTTTTGTTCCAAACTTAAGTTTGGATTAAAATATAATTTTTTAATTCTACATTTGAAAATCCTCCAACTTCTAGCTAAAGCTTTCAAAACAATCTTTTCATATCGAGAAATAACAAAGCTCCCCTACAAAAATGTAATAACCATGTAACGTTGGTAAATCACTACAATAATATATATCAATTCTATAAATTTATACCTTGATCATGCTCAACATTGTTTTTTTGTTGGGGTCTGGTACCCTATGCCAATCTGGGTAATTAAGTGGAGCTACTTTCCCATTTCTTGCAATAGACCCCACAAATTCAACAAATTTGCTTTTATTAGGACCAATGGGTTTTCCATACCGATTGAATGGAACCTTTAGAGGCTGACTTTTGTTATCAGAGCTTATGGCATAAATGTGAGGCATATAAGTAAATCCTCTAGTTTTATGTTGTTTACAAGTGGCATCTACACATACAAGAAAAATAAGTTTTATAACAATATTGATGTAACACCCCGAGATATTCGGAATAATTACAGCGCCGTAAACCCTTTAGATAAGGATTTACAAGGCTAAATTTTAAAGAAGTGAAAAACAATACAATCGAACAACTGATGTTCAATTACAGATTTGATTCAACCGATCAAATAAGTTAACTTATACAACCATATCGAATTGACTTTATTAAATACAGACGTACTCGAGTACTAAACGAACCAAGAAGACAATACAATAACATCAATCACATCACTGAGCCATTTCATCGTCCTGTCGGTACTGTGGTTGCCTCCCCGCTCCTCGGCTACCTGAACATCAAAACAATGTCCACCCCGAAGAATTAGCAAAACAATGCTAGTACAAGTATCATCATACAATAAATCATCAATGCAACATAAAACATGCAAAACGGACTTCCGCCACCGGAATCCAACGATGCGAATCCTCACGATTCCATCAACACAATACAAGGTAATCCAGCGATCCAGCGCCCTCAGCATAGATCCCCATGATGATCCCGTCGGACCAACGCATGGTGGAAAACCCGTCCAACGATCCAGCGCCCTCAGCATAGATCCCCATGATGATCCCGTCGGACCAACGCATGGTGGACATTCGATCCAGCGCCCTCAGCATAGATCCTCATGACCCCCTCGGATCATTTATACCATAATCAATCAATTATGCATACACATATGCATTTCAATATGTTCATCAATACGAGCGAACAACAACGAATATCACGAGAATTTTCAGAAATACATCTCATATTCAACAATATAAATAAAACCACAAGCATGATAAATCGAACTCGACATATGATACTTGCCTCGAAAATGGCAAGGACGAAACACCTCGATGATCTCAACACACTCGAAGGCTGCCTCCTTCGATCAACGTAACAAGCTCGAACCTTAACAAAAGGAATGATATACAAATCATCTCAAGTCGAACGATGGCCTACCAATTCGTTCTACGGCCCAAAAGTTCAAAATAAACAATCTGCCTGGACTGCTTAGCGTGCGCTACGTATCTTACGGAACGTGCGCTAAGCCTGCCTGTTAGCGTACGCTATCGTGTAAGACTAGCGTGCGCTAGCCAGGCCCGGCAGTTTGAATCGGCTGATACATAACGCACGCTACGTACGTATTGTGCGTTAACTGAACCCCGATAGCGCACGTTAACTCACATATGTTAGCGTGCGCTAATCCTGCATGGCAGAATACTGCTAACGGAAAAACTGGGTTGAAAGGTGGTGAATTCATGAATTCTATGTTGATACAACAAATCATCCTCAAGTCTGTTATGCTAATAAGGTTTGTGAAGGTTCCATGATCATGAGGTACAAATATACGGATAATCAACTCAACATCAAATCTTATTTTCAATCTTCAAGAAATATACCAAGTCCCGACTATTCCAAGTCCCAAAACATATGATTCCTTACGTAAAACATACGAACTAGGTAATCTCCATATACTGGCCGATTGGTTTGGAAGATACATAACATGCTTAGTAATCCTCATACGAAAAGGTTCAATGGATCATACGATGAATAAGTGTCGAAACGTCGAAAATATCCTACTAACACATGATGTACGACTAAAAACGAATCTAACTAACTAGACGAACATAATCAACATCCTTTAGAACACATCTAGTATTGGTGAAGAATCACCTACCTCAAGGTAGTGAAGAACACAGAGGAAAATGAAGCAATCCGACCCCGAAAGCTTGAACACCAATCTCCAATGATATATGATCTTCAATCACGAACTAGGATGTTGATATGAAGTGTTTAGGATGAAGGAAGTTATGTTCTAAGTGTAAGAATTCGGGTAATGGGAGAAGAGAGAACTGAAATCACGAATAGGATGCTGTCCTATTTATAAGAATGGCTTATTAGCGCGCGCTAGTGCCTGCTCATAGCGTGCGCTAACGGCCCGCTGACTAAACTGTACTCAGCACTTAGCGTGCGCTACGCATATACCTGTAGCGTGCGCTAAGGCGTTGACTCGGCTTTTCCCGAAAGCCTTCCAGGTACATCCCAACACGATCCGACAGGGGTCCCCCGGCCAGCTCTCACCTACCGCACGTCTCAATCAAATTGACCACGCATAGCGTGAACTAAGGACCCTCAGTAGCGTGCGCTATGAGCCCACGTTAGCACACGCTAAACATAGCCGATAGCGTGCGCTACATGCGCAGATTTACAATCTTTAAATCACAACCACGAAATTAAACGCTCGACAACATCGGATTATGAAATACGGAGAATAGTACTCAGACAAAAGTACAATCATTACAATATCACAAGTTCCAATTACATAACAGAAATCTCGGGTATTACAATTGAAAGGGACAAATTATATCATGTGTATATGATGTAGTATCATGTGTAATATGATGTAGTATACCTTGGGACTCAACATGATTTGTATTTGCTAACTTGTTAATATTTTCATCCACCCGGTTATCTACACCAAGAATGGACTGTTCGCTTCTTTTACTATTATTCACATTCCTAACACTCCGCCTTCTTGTTATTGCTCCAAGGTCCTCTAAATCAAGGTATGAAAACACAATTCAAGTAACAACAATCAACATATACTAACTTAAAAAATGGACAACCAATACCTTCAGATTGTACATTCTGTGCATCATTTAAATCATCAACTTTATTTGTACTTTGCTTTCCCCTTTTGAGTGCTCCAAGGTTATCTGAATTACAAAATCCAAACTCTATATAACTAATAACTATCTGAATTACAAAATCCAAACTCTATATAACTAATAACAGTCAGTAAATATACATTAAGTTGGACAAGATGACACATCAATATCGCTACATTTTCTAATCTATTTCATACCTTGAGAATGTAAATTTTGCTCATCCATTGAACCATTAATCGCTTTTGTACTTTGCCTTCCCCTTTTTGTTGCTCCAAGATTCTCTACATTATGAAATTCAAACACTATATAACTCAGAATAGTCAAGTAAATATATAATAAGTTGAATAAGATGACAGATCAATACCGCTATGCTACATTTATAATCTATTTCATACCTTGCGAATGTATATTCTGGTCATCAATTAAATCATTAATCGCTTTCGTACTTTGCTTTCCCATTGTCATTGCTCGAAGGGTCTCGAAATCGATTAAATCATCAATATTTGGAGCACTTTGTTGGCCACTACCTAATTTGTATTTTCCGCGACTATGGATAAAATTTGCACTTTTCTGTCCTTGCTTTATTACTACAATTAAACAACTTGATTAATGGGACAACTTATTTTTCAGCCAATATAATAAATGTAAAGTTACTAAAAATACATGGACACAATATGTATACAGATATGTACCTGGAGGGTCGAGATACTGCTCATTGGCATTCTGATCTTTACTTTTTAGAAGATAATCTGGAATACTAGTAACTCTTGGTCCCCGTTTCATACACACAACATTATCTATTAAGAATGTAAAAGACCGACCAAAGAATTACAGTAAAGATTAAGAAATATAAACAAGGCATATATGTATATGTACTGTAACGAACCTCGACGACCATCATGTTGCTTACTGAGATCTCCATCTGTATTTGTATCACTCCAGCTGTCACCATCGTCTAAGGGTAAATGCAACCTTCTCTGGCCACTATTAGAAAAATTACTTCTTTGCCCTCTCGCCATTGCTATAAGATCATTCCTAGTAATAACGTGGCCCTTAACCATTTTTCTGCAATTAAGAATCTTGGAAAAAAATATAATGAGGAGCAATATAAGTAAAAGTATATTTTCAATAAGGTAAATTTCACTAAAATTAAAAATCCAGAACTAGAACAATTAGTTTCTTAAAAAACATAAGAAACTGATCAACTATCTCAAATAGAAAATAAGAACTCCTAATAGGACTCTATTCTTCTTCTGCTAGAGTAGGAGGCACCCCTTCGCGAACCCAAAAAATGTCTGAAATCCCATCATTGGGTGGTTCGTTACATGGTGTGCTTTGAGCTATGATGTCGATATCACTTATTATTAAGTCATTTCCATCCTCAAATTTCTCTCTCGGTTTAGTTTTTACAACAACATGCCATCCTCTATCAGAAGGATCCTCCACATAGAAAACTTGTTGTACTTGAGATGCAAGAACAAACGGCTCACTCTGACGCTTTATGTTTGTAAAATTCGCTAATGTGAACCCATCACTATCTTGCTTTAATCTTCTACCCTTTGTGACCCAATCACACTCAAATAGTACAACTCTCTTTCCTTGGAGATAGTTTAACTCAATTATGTCTTTCACAATCCCATAATAGGTCAAATCAGAAGAGATGGGTCTTTTGTCTTTTTTGCTTGCAAAGCTGGTCGTTGCTGCACTAACCATCACTCTACAATTTTGAGTTTTTCTTTTTTCTAAACTTCCCTGGTGTGAAATCTGAAACCATTAGCAACAAACCCTTTAAATATTTGACCCACTGGAAGTGGCCCTCTCGCAAGGCATGCAATATCACTTTGAATCATGTCATCAGCATCATAATGATTAAGTCCTGACACCTGGTGAAAAAATCATGTCAACAATATCGAAAACACATAACCAAAAAAAATAAAATACTTACTAGGCTAGAGAACCATTTGGGAAAAGCATCACTTTGTGAATTAAATGCGATCTCATGTTACGGGAGCGGCTTTTAAATCGATCATTGACTCATGATCACTGCACAACGTAAATATAATTGTCATGTGATGATTTAATGGATAAGGATTTTGTAGGTGAAAATTAGCCGTTTACTCTATTGTAGACTTAATTTCTTCACAATTAAAAAGCACGTATCTATATGCTTTTTCTAAGGTTTTATTGTCTAGAACCACTGGTTGTCACGTAGATGAGGCCGACCCGACCATTGAGAAGATTTCCAGGCCATCATTATTTGTGTGATCTCTTTCCTCATTTCGACTAAGTCGATTACGCCTTGTTTCTACATGATGATCAAAGTAAAGGGAACAAAATGATAAGCACTCCTCTGCTAAATAACCTTCTGCAATTGACCCTTCAGGTCGGCCTTTGTTGCGGACATAAGATTTAAGCGTGCTCAAGTACCTTTGACAATATAGAAAACAAAATATATTACAAAGTATTATGTTCAAATCATAAAAGAGTTTGACAAAAAAATGAAAAGTTACCTCTCAGGCGAATACATCCATCGATAGTGAACTGGACCTCCTAATTTTGCCTCGGTAACCAAATGCACGATTACATGAGCAGTAATATCGAAAAATGCGGGAGGAAATATTTTTCAAGCTCGCATAGTATTATTGATATATCATTTTCCATTCTAACCAAATCACTGTGATGGAGTGTCTTGGAACACAATTCTTGAAAGTACTTGCACAAACGAATAATAGGTGAACGAACATAACTTGGTAACAGATTGCGTAGTGCTATAGGTAATAATTGTTGCATTAGGATATGACTGTCATGGCTCTTATTAATGGAAATCTTTTGAGGCTTTAGCTGCACACATTTTGATATATTTGACGCATATCCATCAGGCACTTTTATGTTTTTCAACACCATGCAAAATTGATGTTTCTCATTTTTATCCAATTCAAAACAAGACGCAGGTAACCATTCTCTACCATTGACATCTACGAAAGGATGAAGTTCGGGTCTTACACCTTTATCTTTTAAGTCTAGGCGTGCATTTTTGTTGTCCTTGGACTTATCAGAGCTCAACAACGTGTATAAAATCTTATCACACACATTCTTATCAATATGCATAACATCGTGATTGTGGCGTAATAAATTACTCTTCCAATATGGCAACTCAAAGAAAATACTCTTTTTCTTCCAACCATAAGGCAAGCCTTGGGCACCTATTAGTTTCCCAAATTTATTTTCAATGTGTTTTACTTCATCAAACACCTCTGAACCTGTAGGATAAGAAGGGGCTTCTCTATGCTCCTCTTTCCCGATAAATGAGCGTGTATCATTACGATAAGGATGGTTACGAGGTAACAATATTCGATGGCACATGTAGCATTTGTAGCACCCCTAGATCCGACTGGGAATATTACAGCGCCGTGGGCCCCGAGATGAAACCCACAAGGCTGAAGGAAATTTTCGCAAATATTTACAAATGCCCACGAGGCTAACGACGGTACTGTCTTTTAAAAATGCACAAAGACTTAATAAAATCCGTTTATCAAAACCGTCGTAGAATCTAATTTGAAACCACAAGGCCCAAAATGCCAAAACTCAATAGTTTAAAAACATACGTTAAGCTATCGCCTACACGTACCGACAGAATAGATTTAGAAAATGATTGCCAAAGTAACCTAAGTTACCGGATACCAAAAGGCCATTTAAAAATACTCACGCAGAGGATAAAGACAAACAATTAAAATACTCTAGCAGCGGAATACAACAACTGATCAGAAACTCAAAACACAAATACATGCCTTTGCCAGTATCCTCCGGGAAGTTCATCTCTCCACGACCGCTACAAGCTTGATAATCCAAGAACCTAAAAAGAAAGCCCACGACGGGGTCAGCCATAATATCCAACAATAATAACCATCACATCTCGTCAATAATTACATATCAATGGAAATACTAAGTAAGAATACGACCAATGTAGTCTTACCGTCGTAACTTTACGAGAATCCACGATTCGTATCCTTAACAACACATTAAGATAATACCGAAATATCTGTACAGTATCTCAACAATACTCAAGGTTCTCAAAACATTATCATAACTCGCGATACGGAAATTATACCAACTCTGGCCAATTCAATCCATCGGATAACATCGACAATTCCAATACGATAATCGATTGTCCATCAAAGACAAGTACCAAGGAAATACGGAACATACCCCAAGATACGAAATACCATGACAATCATATCAGTCTAATCCGAGATCAGATCAACATAACATACGGACATGGTCCTAACACAAGACCTACAAATGCATACTCATATGACAACGTCAATATGATCACAACAATAACGACAATGTATACTTATGGCAAACCCATAATATACATATGCACAACAACAATACATGGCAATCCGATGATCCAGCGTTCACTGCCTAGATCCCACGATGACCCCGTCAGACCAACCGTGGTGGAAAAACCTGTCCGATGATCCAGCGCGCGCTAGCATAGATCCCCCGATGATCCCGTCGGACCAACACGAGGTGGACATATGACAACAACAATGCACAACTGCACAAAACAACAGTACACAATACACGACAAAAACAATGCACAAATGCATGACAACAACGATACACGAATGTATCACGACATGATCGACACAAATGATAAAAATGATTGGAGTACTTGCCTCGAGTCCTTCGAGAAGGATCTCAATGGCTAAACCATCACGAACCATTATTCTAAATATTCACCGATCCAATACATCACGAACGGTAGATAATTCATGTTTTCGTCAATACCATGATGTATCCTCGATAACAAGTATACCAACGACAATTGTAAATCATATACATTATGATTTAAATTTCCAAAACTCGAATACAACCTATAATTCCAAATCTCCTGTGATTACGATTTATGCATTGCTATAAGAATTATAAACGAATGAATCTGAAACCATTCATTAAATATTATAAACTGAGCAAGTAATAACTTGCCTCGATACCAATGAAGCCGTTACCAATTCCTTGCCATCGTCTACAAGTCCCTCGGCCTTGATCAAAGCAATCTACGAACATTCTTGTATACGACCGCAAAGCATGGTTCTAAACATCGATCAATAATCTCAACCTATTACAATAATCGATTTTACATACATTCGATAACAATCAACAATCGATATAACTAATCCACAAACCCAACGATTCCAAAATATCTCGATTAAACACAAGTCCGAACAATCTAACTAAAACAATTACGAATTCATTCCCATGATTCCACAAAGCCCATATCGATTCGGTAAGGCGAGTATACAAACTTAACCAAAATATTCCAATCAATTTCTCTTTCAAGACTTCAATCAAACACCTTGAAGGCGGAATTCAAAGGTATATTCGAATCATCAATCAACAAACACCAACCACATCAAGAACACGAAGAACATAATCACAAACATATATATCCTTCAACATTACATGATTCTAGCCATCGATATGAACTAAACCACCAAAATATATCAAAAATCTCAAACATCCCAAAATATTAGAGTTCAAGCCAATTACCTTCAATCCGGCGAAAGAATCAATAATGATGTTATAATCCTTGTTCCAAGCTTTTCTAGATGTTATCACTTTATAAACCAACTCAAAAGCTGAGGTTTAGGGGTTAAAAACCGAGTTTGGGTGATTTGGGAGAAAAGGGGATCGTGTGTGTGTAATATCCGACTGTAACTTTTCATTTTTACCTGTCATTGTATTATTCGGATAATCTGATTATCATGAATCGTTGCATTTAGTATTACGTCGTGGTATTATAGATTTGAATATCATATCGTTGTTATTTCATTTCATATGTGATGATTCGATGTTAATTAGAGTGTTGCATTTTGAATTTTTCGATTTATGTAACGTCGCTACAGTAAGATTAACGTCGCTAATCCTGCATTAGCGTGCGTAAGGTTTCCTCGGTTGCGTCGCTAAGAGGGAATCGCGTGATTGACTTGACGTGAACTCCTTAGCCGTTAGCATGCATGTGATCTAAGTCTGAGTATCGTGTCGGTGAGAATCTACTTTTATTAGCGTCGTAACCCATTTATCATTAGCGTGCGCTAACGGCTGCGATAATTCAAGGCGGTAGCCCATCGTAAGGCGCTTACGTACGTAATATCGACCGGATAGCGTACGTAAGTTCATTAGCGTACGCTAATCTGTCCCGATAGCGTGCGCTAAGTCTGCAAAGTCTATTTATAGGACCAGCCTGTTTTTCATTTCTTCACAACCCCAAACCGAATTTCTCTCTTCACATATCATACCTCTGCACTATCAAAACGATATCAACCTTCACAACTTGTTTCTAAGCCTTGAATCTCGGAGTGGAGCTCATTTCCTTGGAGATTTGGAGTTGTTTTTAAGCTTGGAATATATTCTCTCATAGCATTGAAGTTGTTCTTCATTTCTGGAGGTAGCTGTGCTTTCTTCTCTGCATTATTTTCTTATGTTGATGATTAATGACGAAATATACTTCACCTAGAGTTAGATTAAGCAAGTAAAACATGGTTATAATTAAACTCTTTAAACACTTCTTGATGAAGATGATAAATGAGGGTTTAGATTAGAGGAGTTCTTGATATTGTAGTAATGGTAACCATGTTTGTAGTTGTCATTACTCATCTTCTGGACGAATTTAGCTCAGTAGGACATTGTTGGATCGGTTAGCTTCATCATAACTGGATTTAGTCAAGAACTTGATATCATAAAGTGTTTAAACACCATTTTAGGTATTTATTTACCTTGAGAAGAATTTAATAATGTTAAAGATAAGATTAGATGATCTAGTTCAGAAATCTTAGAAGCTTTAACAAATCATATTTGTTCAGTTTCACAAGTCTTTGAAGAATGATAAGGATCTTACAACAATAACTTTTCATTAATCTATTGTGTTGATAACTTAGAATGTGGTTCATCATCATACTAAATAGATAGTGTTCTTAAGTAGATGATCTTTGTTTATGAATGATACTATCATGGTAGATTGAGTATCAAATTCATTATGACTATCCTTTTATAATAGGAGATGTTGTAGAACATGAGAATTTGATTTAAACCAATTTTATTGGCAAATTGAAGATGTTTTTGTTCATGGAATAACAAGAGAATTACAGGACACTTTTGGTATGGTAATCCGATTTTGGAAGATGAATTAGTTGTAATGAAACCTTTCATTAATCGTTAAGGTATTCATCAGGGGGGATGAATTATTCGAGTAGGTTGCGGGCATCGTTTCCTACGAATTGATATTAATATTATGTGAATATGTTATTGAATGAATTACGTTTCATTCAAGGTTGCTTGTTCGATTGAGTGTTTAACCGACGATACCGTCCGTTTGATCATTTGGAGAAGGACTATCTTTCGCTTACGGATTTAAGGCAAGTTATCTTGCTTGGTTATAATGATGATTAGATTCTTCTGATGGTTATATCTTTCATATGTATGAATTGTTCATGAAATGTTTGTCGTGATTTGACATTGTCCTTGACGTTATTCCGTTTTCTTCATGGGGTTGCATTCCAAAGTACGTCGTTTTGAATCATTGAATCTCGTTGGCCTTATTTTCACTTCGGTGAGTTTTTCTTGATCCTTAATCGGATATGTGATTTGTTGAATTCGTTGTCATGTTGTATCGTGACATATCCGGAATCATATCTGCGTTCCGATTGGTCATTGTGTAGGATTTTTAGCCAGGCACATATATAGTCATGCTTGGATATTATTCCTCATTGGACTATGTACACGGGACGTAGTTTCGTGAGGCTAATTAGGTACATTGTCCCACGTATATTTCTGGATTCCGTATACGGGGCGGACATGTACACGGACACATTTCCGGATCGGGCGTACTGTGATGTCCATCTTTGAGCCATACTGTAAATCGTCCATAGTATTGGATGCTTGTGACTGTTCGTTTCATACGCTATGATTGATAGTCGGAATGATTTCTTTGAAATCTATATATGTGAATTGTATATGTCAGAAGAATTGATTATCATGTATAGCTGACCCTGTGTTGGGCGAAATACTTGCATTGTATTTTAGGTCGAGGCAAAGGCAAGGCACGAGAAGAGCATGTCGACGGCGAAGGGTTCGAGGGATACTAGTTCGGGGGGCCCCACATCTCTTGTTGTCCGGTTATGTTAAACCGTGTTATGTTATTTCCTGTTTCATTTAAATTGCTATTTGGTTGTATTTGACATTTGAAGTATTTTCCATCTCCATATGGTTTATACTTGTTTTTGGATCCTGTGTATTGTAAGGCCGTTGGCCATGTTTTAATAAACTCCTAATTGGAGTAATGACTATTCATTGTGGTTCGGTATCACAAATAATATTTGTTTAATCTGTTTTGAATATCGCCTGGTGGGTCCTAGTGTGGGATTCACGGCACTGTAATAGCCGCTTTTTGGGGTGTTACAGAAGATGGTATCAGAGAGTCGTTTTTTTTTATGAGTCATTGAGAAATGAACTAGTATCAAGAGACCTTCGTGTCACGTGTGACGTGTGCAAGCGCCTTACCCTACGAGCCAAATACGGTATGTACTTTATGAGCCATGATTTAATTACTGGCATGATATTGATATCAGTATGGGTCTCCTTGTTGATCATGTTATTTCGAGGAATTGTGACAGGATTTATCTGATTGATAATCCGAGGTAAATGCTGAATTTATTATACAATTGAAATTGTTCGACTTGACACCGATATGATATTCGGTGTGACATTTGTGGTATCGCTAACCGTTTTCCTTGAATATGTGATTCCTTGTTGCTATTAACTTAGCATGAATTTTAGTATCTTGAACTGTACTTATGGTTATCATTATGATTGATTCTTTCAGTATGGAAAGAAACCTGAGGGGTCGTGGCAGAGGGGGACGAGGCCGCGGAAGGGGCCGAATCCCGATACCTCGAGCCAACAGATGCGCGAATGCGGATCAGAGTTCCACAGACAGTGGTTCACCTTCTAGGGAACAATCGCACCACAGTGGGCGCGGGGATGCGCGTGTCGATCATTACGTCGTAATGCAGGGCATGATGACACAGATGACCCAGATGGGTCAACTAATGGAAGCTATGCAGAGGGCCGCTATTGGCCAGCAGCAGGGGGCTCATCCTCCTCTTGTGATTGGCGGACCCGTGAGTCGAATTATCAGCGACATCTCTCGCCAGCGACCACCGACTTTTGAAGGCTCCTCTGAGCCTGCTGACATTGTGCATTGGATCGAGCATTTTGAGAAACTTTTCCAGATGGTGGGTGCCGGAAGAGAATCGCGTTTGGCGCGTATTACCTTGGAAAAGGCGCTCACACACTGGTGGCTTTCGATGGGCGGTGATGGTGTTTACACTTGGGAGGAATTTAAAAACCTCATGCTAGACCGTTACTACCCAGGGCCACTCCGCGAGGCCAAACTGTTGGAACTATTGAACCCCGACCCGTTTGAAGACGATGATGTATTATCTGTTGCTGAGAAATTCCAGGCATTCCTTCCTTTTGCCACGACAATTATCCGAACAGAGGCCGACAAGATCAAATACTTTCTCAAGAGGCTTAAACCCCAAATGAGAATGCAGCTGTTGAATCACCACTGTACTACCTTACCAGAGTTCATCGAGAAGGCTCTGGAGTACGAACTCACCGCGAAGGAGATTTCCAAGAAACAACCCCAGTCCAACAACAAAAGGTCCAAGAACCAGGCAACTGAGAGAGTAGGGGACATTCAGAAGCCCAGTCATTGCCAAACCCTTCGATCGACCACCCATGGCGTCAAAGCCGCCGGATCGCACTCTCGGCGGTTCCCTCTTCCGTGGTGTGCCACAAGCGTGGGGGCCGAGGCATATCAACTTCAATTGCCCAAAGCTTGCCATCACATGCCATACTTGTGGGAAGAATGGTCACCGTGCTCGTTTTGCGGGAGTGGGCCGGACATGATCCGATGGCGTATCATGCTCGATTCAATCTTACATGCGAAGCGGACGCCTCCGTCCACTTCCTATCGGACCACCGGCGAATAGGGAATGGGCCGTGGGAATCAAAGTGGTACACCTGGTGCCGGTCTTGTGAAACCCAGGATTTACGAGATGAAGAAAGCGACGATCCCGAGGCCGGCATGATTTCGGTATACTCGAGATCCACTCCCGGCTGTATGTGTTCTTTTTGATACCGGTGCTTCACACTCCGTTATATCTTCTTCTTGTTTAAGTCGTTTGCCTCTAGACCATGTTATCAATTGTGAGCCCTACGTGATTGGTCTACCTGATGGTAGAAGAATTATTGGAAATCGTGAAGTCGGAGGTGTCAGGTCGTTTGAGCGACCGTGAGTGGTTGTCAAATCGATTGTAGTCGATCTACCTAAGGATGATATAATCTTGGGTATCGATTGGATGGATCGTCACGATGCAATACTCGGTGTCCAAACGGATGGTTACCGTCACTTGATGATGGATTCGAGTGTATTTTTCGAGGCGATAATCCCGGTCGTTACAGGAGAGTCATCGGCGCTATGAAAGCGGTGAAAGCTTAATCAAGTGTATTGGTTATTGGTGCTACATGACCAAAGCAGGATCGACCCGATTGAATTGGCCGACATTCTGGTAGTCCGAGATTACCCCGATGTATTTCCAGACGAGTTACCAGGCTTACCTCCTCATCGTGACATGGAGTTTATTATTGAGTTAGAACCAGGTACGTCCCCGCTTTCAAAAGCACCGTACCGTATGGCTCCGACTGAAATGCAAGAATTGAAGAACCCGACGAGGAGTTGGTGACAAAGGCTATATTCGACCTAGTGCGTCCCCTTGGGGAGCACCAGTGTTATTCGTACGGAAGAAAGATGGATCTCTACGCTTATGTATTGATTACCGTGAGCTGAACAGGGTAACCATCAAGAACAAGTATCCCTTGACTCCTATTGATGATTTATTGGACCAACTTCAGGGAACTGCCGTGTTTTCTAAGATCGACTTGAGATCTGGTTATCATCAACTGAGGATTCGAGAGTCTGACATTTCAAAGACACCATTCCGTACTCGCTATGGGCATTATGAGTTCGTGGTGATGCCATTTGGACTGACTAATGCACCGGCAGTATTCATGGAGTTGATGAATCGAGTTTTTATTAACTACCTGGATCGCTTTGTAGTCGTTTTCATAGACGACATTCTGATTTACTCTCGCTACCACGAGGAGCACGAGCGTCACCTCCACCAAGTTCTCGATACATTGAGGCGGGAACAACTTTATGGGAAATTTTCTAAGTGTGAATTCTGGATGCCTGAGGTTGTCTTTCTCGGGAATGTGATATCAGCCGAAGGGGTGAGAGTGGACCCACAAAAGACGGAAGCCATTCGAGATTGGCTACCACCGAAGAACGTGAAGGAAGTTCGTAGTTTCCTCGGCCTAGCAGGTTACTACCGACGGTTCGTAGAAGGATTTTCTAAAATTGCGCGACCAATGACTAACTTACTGCGAAAGGACAAGAAGTATTTGTGGTCAGAAACATGTCAGAAGAGTTTTGATGAGCTCAAGAGTCGATTGATTTCGGCCCCTGTTTTGGTCTTACCAAAAGGGACGGAAGGATTTGTGGTGTATAGTGACGCGTCGAGGCAGGGTCTGGGATGTGTACTAATGCAAGAAGGGAAAGTGATTGCCTATGCATCGAGACAATTGCGACCCTATGAAGTTAACTATCCGACCCATGACTTGGAGTTAGCAGCCGTGGTGTTTGCCTTAAAAATCTGGCGTCACTATCTTTATGGAATTTCCTGCCAGATCTTTACAGACCACAAGAGCCTAAAATACATTTTTACTCAGAAAGAGTTAAACATGAGACAGACAAGGTGGCTAGAATTAATCAAGGACTATGATATCGAGATCCTTTATCATCCGGGCAAAGCAAATGTGGTTGTCGACGCATTAAGCCGTAAAACCGTGCAAGAGCAGATACTGAGCCGTTTGACAGCACAGAGAGAGTTGCAGTTGGACCTTATGAGGTCAGAAATTGAAGTTTGGTTACAGCGTGTTCAGGGACAACTTTGCACCCTTGAGATTTCTTCGTCTCTTGATGATATGATCAAATCGAAGCAAGTTACGGACCCATTCTTATCTCGAGTTCGGGATGAAGTAAACCAGGGGAAAGCCCCTGGATTCGTGATCCACAAGGATGGATTGATACGTTTTAGAAATCGAGTTTGTGTACCCGCTGACGAAGAGTTGAGGAACTCTATCATGAGAGAAGCCCATGCTACCCCGTACTCAATTCACCCGGGCTCTAGCAAGATGTATAAGGATTTGAAGCAGAATTATTGGTGGGGGAATATGAAACGTGAGGTTGCCGAATTCGTTTCGAGATGTTTGACCTATCAGCAGGTTAAGATTGAGCACCAGCGACCCGCAGAAATGCTGAAACCACTCCCGATTCCTGAGTGGAAATGGGAGGACATATCTATGGATTTTATCACTAGCTTGCCGACGAGTCGTCGAGGAATGAATACGATTTGGGTGATTGTGGACCGTCTGACCAAATCAGCCCACTTCTTGGAGATTAAGGACACGTGGGGCCCCGAGAGATTGGCCCAGCTGTTTATTAAGGAAATTGTGAGACTACACGGTACCCCCAAGAGCATTGTATCAGACCGTGACGGGCGATTTGTGTCGCACTTCTGGAAGGCAGTTCATCGTGCGATGGGCACGCAGTTGAATTTCAGTACGGCTTTTCATCCACAGACTGATGGTCAGTCGGAGAGAACCATCCAGACTCTAGAGGATATGTTGAGAGCATGTGCTCTTGATTGGAGGAACGATTGGGAAGCCCAGCTACCTTTGGTGGAATTCACTTATAATAATAGTTGGCACGCTTCGATTCAGATGGCACCGTATGAGGCATTGTATGGCCGTCGCTGTAGGTCCCCTTTGTGTTGGGACGAACTGTCAGAATCTCTGTGTACGGAACCCGATATGTTGTTAGCCACCCGTGAGAAGATCACTTTGATTAAGAGTCGGTTGTTAACGGCTCAAAGTCGACAAAAGTCTTATGCTGACCACCGTCGACGACCGCTTGGGTTCGAGGTTGGTGACCATGTGTTAATGAAGGTGTCTCCTACTCGAGGTGTTTTTTGTTTCGGAAAAAGGGGCAAGCTGAGCCCAAGGTACATTGGGCCGTTTGAGGTTCTGGAGCGTGTAGGTGATCTGGCCTATCGACTAGCCTTGCCACCGACCTTGAGTAAGATTCACAACGTGTTTCATGTCTCCCAGTTGAGGAAATATGTTGCTGATCCGAGCCACGTACTTCAATTCGAAGATATTGAATTAGCAGAGGATCATTCGTACGAGGAGCGTCCTGTACGGATACTCGAGAGGAGGATCAAGCAGTTGCAGAACAAGACGATTCCCCTACTAAAAGTTCAGTGGTCACGACACGGAGTCTAGGAGGCTACGTGGGAGACCGAGGATAGTATGCGAGTGAGATACCCCGAGTTATTTACCCCTTAGTTTCTAGGACGAAACTCTTTTTAAGGGGGGGAGTATGTAATATCCGACTGTAACTTTTCATTTTTACCTGTCATTGTATTATTCGGATAATCTGATTATCATGAATCGTTGCATTTAGTATTACGTCGTGGTATTATAGATTTGAATATCATATCGTTGTTATTTCATTTCATATGTGATGATTCGATGTTAATTAGAGTGTTGCATTTTCGAATTTTTCTGTTTATATAGCGTACGCTACACAGTAAGATTAACGTACGCTAATCCTGTGCATTAGCGTGCGTAAGGTTTCCTCAGTTGCGTACGCTAAGAGGGAATCTGGCGTGATTGACTTGACACGTGAACTCCTTAGCCGTTAGCATGCATGTGATCTAAGTCTGAGCTGTCGTGTCGGTGAGAATCTACTTTTATTAGCGTGCGTAACCCATTTATCATTAGCGTGCGCTAACGGCTTGCGATAATTCAAGGCGATAGCCATCAGTAAGCCGCTTACGTCGTAATATCGACCGGATAAGCGTCGTAAGTTCATTAGCGTACGCTAATCTGTCCCGATAGCGTGCGCTAAGTCTGCCATGATCTATTTATAGGACCAGCCTGTGTTTCATTTCTTCACAACCCCAAACCGAATTTCTCTCTTCACATATCATACCTCTGCACTACCAAAACGATATCAACCTTCACCAACTTGTTTCTAAGCCTTGAATCTCGGAGTGGAGCTCATTTCCTTGGAGATTTGGAGTTTTTTTTAAGCTTGGAATATATTCTTTCATAGCATTGAAGTTGTTCTTCATTTCTGGAGGTAGGTGTGCTTTCTTCTCTGCATTATTTTCTTATGTTGATGATTAATGACGAATTATACTTCACCTAGAGTTAGATTAAGCAAGTAAAACATGGTTACAATTAAACTCTTTAAACACTTCTTGATGAAGATGATAAATGAGGGTTTAGATTAGAGGAGTTCTTGATATTGTAGTAATGGTAACCATGTTTGTAGTTGTCATTACTCATCTTCTGGACGAATTTAGCTCAGTAGGACATTGTTGGATCGGTTAGCTTCATCATAACTGGATTTAGTCAAGAACTTGATATCATAAAGTGTTTAAACACCATTTTAGGTATTTATTTACCTTGAGAAGAACTTGATAATGTTAAAGATAATATTAGATGATCTAGTTCAGAAATATTAGAAGCTTTAACAAATCATATTTGTTCAGTTTCACAAGTCTTTGAAGAATGATAAGGATCTTACAACAATAACTTTTCATTAATCTATTGTGTTGATAACTTAGAATGTGATTCATCATCATACTAAATAGATAGTGTTCTTAAGTAGATGATGCTGTTTATGAATGATACTATCATGGTAGATTGAGTATCAAATTCACTATGACTATCCTTTTATAATAGGAGATGTTGTAGAACATGAGAATTTGATTTAAACCAATTTTATTGGCAAATTGAAGATGTTTTTGTTCATGGAATAACAAGAGAATTACACGACACTTTTGGTATGGTAATCCGATTTTGGAAGATCAATTAGTTGTAATGAAACCTTTCATTAATCATTAAGGTATTCATCAGGGGGGATGAATTATTCGAGTAGGTTGCGGGCGTCGTTTCCTACAAATTGATATTAATATTATGTGAATATGTTATTGAATGAATTACGTTTCATTCAAGGTTGCTTGTTCGATTGAGTGTCTAACCGAGGATACCGTCCGTTTGATCATTTGGAGAAGGACTATATTTCGCTTACGGATTTGAGGCAAGTTATCTTGCTTGGTTATAATGATGATTAGATTCTTCTGATGGTTATATCTTTCATATGTATGAATTGTTCATGAAATGTTTGTCGTGATTTGACATTGTCCTTGACGTTATTCCGTTTTCTTCATGGGGTTGCATTCCCAAGTACGTCGTTTTGAATCATTGAATCTCGTTGGCCTTATTTTCACTTCGGTGAGTTTTTCTTGATCCTTAATCGGATATGTGATTTGTTGAATTCGTTGTCATGTTGTATCGTGACATATTCGGAATCATATCTGCGTTCCGATTGGTCATTGTGTAGGATTTTTAGCCAGGCACATATATAGTCATGCGTGGATATTATTCCTCATTGGACTGTGCACACGGGACGTAGGTTCGTGAGGCTAATTAGGTACATTGTCCCACGTATATTTCTGGATTCCGTATACGTGGCGGACATGTACACGGACACATTTTCGGATCGGGCGTACTGTGATGTCCATCTTTGAGCCATATTGTAAATCGTCCATAGTATTGGATGCTTGTGACTGTTCGTTTCATGCGCCCGAGGGGTATGATTGATAGTCGGAATGATTTCTTTGAAATCTATATATGTGAATTGTATATGTCGGAAGAATTGATTATCATGTATATCTGACCCTGTGTTGGGCGAAATACTTGCATTGTATTTTAGGTCGAGGCAAAGGCAAGGCACGGGAAGAGCATGTCGACGGCGAAGGGTTCGAGGGATACTAGTTCGGGGGGCCCCACATCTCTTGTTGTCCGGTTATGTTAAACCGTGTTA
Organism: Orobanche coerulescens; assembly: GCA_033398695.1. Classification (NCBI taxonomy): domain Eukaryota; kingdom Viridiplantae; phylum Streptophyta; class Magnoliopsida; order Lamiales; family Orobanchaceae; genus Orobanche; species Orobanche coerulescens. The sequence goes on from CM065801.1 coordinate 188,501,662, forward strand.
TGTTATTTCCTGTTTCATTTAAATTGCTATTTGGTTGTATTTGAAATTTGAAGTATTTTCCATCTCCATATGGTTTATACTTGTTTTTGGATCCTGTGTATTGTAAGGCCGTTGGCCATGTTTTAATAAACTCCTAATCGGAGTAATGACTATTCATTGTGGTTCGGTATCACAAATAATATTTGTTTAATCTGTTTTGAATATCACCTGGTGGGTCCTAGTGTGGGATTCACGGCACTGTAATAGCCGCTTTTTGGGGTGTTACAATATGATGGGTTGGGAAATGAAATTCCCGACTGCTTTACGTTTTTATACGCCCAGGCATGTTAGCGTACGCTAACTTCATCAATAGCGTGCGCTACCTGTTCCCAGAATACAGACAGTATAGTTTTTGCCATTTTGAGCATAACTCACTCATCCGGACTCCGATTAACTCACCGTTTGAACCATTAGAAAGCTAACTCGTTGCTCTATTATACTGTTATGTTTCAGAATTTTTGGAGTTTTCAAGAATCGGTGGTGATTTTCCAAATTCGAACCTTATACACATTACTTTCCAAACAAGTGTCCAAATCTTATTTCCACTAACATTTCAACATATAGTCTTATTAATCATATCATACACACCAAGAATCATAATCACTTCCATGTTCATCATCATACGAAGTAAACAATAACAACAACATTAAAAACCCGAAATGAAGGGAGATATTAACCAACATATCTCTTGAAGAAAAACAACACCGTTCAAAACCACACGAATCATATCAATATCCGCATATCAACTATATTATTAACAAAACTCAGTAATCCATCTCATAACCATACTCATCAACTCATAAACATGATGATCATCAACTCAAGAACATCATATACAATCCAAAATGAAATCCCAAAGTGGAGAGTAATTACCTCTTTGAAGGAATGGATTGAATCCCAAGGTTGAATCCGTTTTCAATCACTTCCAAGCTTCAAATGTTGTTAGGAATGATCAACTCAAGTGTTTGGAACCTCAACTTCTCTCTAAGACCTCTCTCTATCGGTTCACATGAAGAAATGGACGGAAATGACGAATAATGGCCAACTGCACTTATATATATACTGTACATTATTAACGTACGCTAACATTTTTAATTAACGTACGTTACAAGCTTAGCGTGCGCTAACTGTCCTTTGTTAGCGTGCGCTATCACAGTCCAGAGGCGACTGTTTTGCTGCATGAAGTGATTTACGTACGCAATGCCCATGCAATAGAGTACGTAAATGCCTCTATTTAGCGTACGCAAGTGTCCTACCTTAGCGTGCGCTACTCATAGTTGACTCGTTTGTCTGTATGCTTCCGAAGACAGGTCCACACGCCGAAAGTGCTGACGAGGATAAGATTCCTTTTTGTCCGATATACAGTTAGCGTGCGCTAATCAACATGCATTAGCGTGCGCTATCACTACATTACAACATCCGTTGACTTATCAGAACGTGCGTGAAAAGTGGCCTGGTCCACACGTAGATTCCCTCTGATCTGCCTGCACTAGCGCGCGCTATTATTTTACCTTTAGCGTGCGCTACACGTGCACGTTAGCGTGCGCTATGAATGAGTATTAGCGTGCGCTAATAAGGCTATGTTTAGCCATTATCATCTACTCTTCTCCAACGTCTCGACATGCAGAATACGAACATACGGCATACTGAATACATAGACATATACCAACAACATTCCCATACGATAAGCCCGACACACAATGTCTTCCAATACAAGTGTCAACCAAGTGCGGTAATAATACTAATACAGGTGTCTTAGTCCTTCATTTATTTTATCCATACTGTACAGATTCCACGTTGTACAACATAACTTGGATAAAATAATATTAAACAACAGTAGGAGAAATTCCGGATATTACATACTACACCACTTAAAATAAGTTTCGTCCTCGAAACTTGCAAGCCGTCATAGAAAAACAAACAAACTATTCAACTGAAATATTCTGTCACCATCACGACAACGATCAAAACAGAACCCCAGAGACAGATATACGGACGAATAAAATTCTCAAAACGTTACACAAATCACATACAATGGATCTCAAAGAAACACACCCGAATGTTGAACATACCCTTCGGCATACGAACAACCAATCACAAACCGACGAACATACCCAATCATACCTGGAGTGGGAACGACCAATCAATATCCAAAACAACCATCCTGGAGTCATCATCCCCAAATCTACACTTAAAATAAAATCATTCAAAAATCACTATGGTAAAATCGCACTACTACCACACCAATAGAGTCACATAGCACATATGCTCCAGTTTCACTAAACTCAAAATTCCAAAATCATATTCTGTACCGAACCTACATTACGCGGCATATTTCTCTTATCGGCTCAACCAACCGGTCATCTCAGGATAACCAAACTACCATACTGAAGTTTGAATTCTATTTATCGTACCATACTGATGTCTTATCCAGTTTGTGAGTCATACTCATAACTTCACCATGATATGCACTATGCACTAAATGCGTATGTATATCAATCAAATTTCAAAACCTGTTTGAAATCATATAGTCTCGTCAAGAAGACAATTTTCAAAAGTTCTTTCAAAAATTTCAAAACTCAAAACATAATTTTGGTAAGACCACAAAATCAATTTCCGAAAAATTAAATCGGCTCTCTGGTGCCAAGTATTCGATAATAATTCTTTTCCAATACGCATGATTAAATAAAATGAAATTATGCAGATGATTAACCACATCCATACTACTGTATACCAATTCGGCTCGTCACCAATATCCACTGATATTCTATCGGAAGACCACACGATAGAGTTCCGAAATTTTCAATATATAAACTACGACTAAAAACTCTTTTTCCACATATGACTCGCAACGTCAATCATTTTCCATCCTGGATCACCTCAATTATGCTATGACAATGCATTGAAACAAATCAACACAGCGAAAGACTTCCCGAGAAGTTTCTTTTGAACAAGTAATCCAGAACCCCGAAAGGCAGGAACGACATAGATAAACGATTGATAAAGTGTTTTACAAGTCTCGGGAGTTTTTAAGAAAACAGAAAAGTCTTTTGAAACATTAGGGTCTCAGCCCGTATCTCGTTCCGCATTACAAGAAGATTAAAAAGTAGAAAACCCTTTTTCGGACCCCAAGTCCTGAGTTATAGAACCATTACAAAATCGATTGGGTCTCGGCCCAAAAATCATTTTCCGTAAAACATCCGTAAAACGTTCATTTTGAAAAGTATCGTTTTCAAATGCTCAAAAACAGTTCATATATCTCAAAATGAACTAACATGACTACATGTTCTCCTGAACAATCCACAATATTTCTCCCAAATGCACAGCTCCGTTCCAAAACTTAATCGACATATTGATTTCCAAAATCATAACTTCTCAAGATCATCAATCCTATCCCAACTCTGTCATCTTGTACTGTAACGCATAATATCTTTCTGAACCTCAGAACATATCAACTTAGAACGACAATAAATCTCAATGCAATTCAAAAATCCAATACTTACAGATCGTGAAGCCGACGATTCCCCGTGATACTAGCACATGTCTCGACTCAAGAAAATACTCGACACAGATATTTTCAAAACACACATTTTGCAAACTCAGTTCAACTCGAGAAAACAACACAGCTCTATCTGAAGAAACACGTTAATACTATTTGGAAAAGTTTATAACAAGACCAGTACTACACTAGCAAATCACACAACGCATAAGCCCGAGTGAACAACAAAAACTCACGGCTCCAATATTTTTCAATCGACAACTCAAATGGCCACGTGAAACACGACCAACTCGACCATTTGCCTAGGTTTTCTCAACCTAAGCTCGATACCATATTCGTAACACCCCTAGATCCGATGGGAATATTACGTAGCGTGGGCCCGAGATGGAACCCACAAGGCTGAAGGAAATTTTCGCAAACATTTACAAATGCCCACGAGGCTAACGACGGTACTGTCTTTTAAAAATGCACAAAGACTTAATAAAATCCGTTTATCAAAACCGTCGTAGAATCTAATTTGAAACCACAAGGCCCAAAATGCCAAAATTCAATAGTTTAAAAACATACGTTAAGCTATCGCCTACACGTACCGAGAGAATAGATTTAGAAAATGATTGCCAAAGTAACCTAAGTTACCGGATACCAAAAGGCCATTTAAAAATACTCACGCAGAGGATAAAGACAAACAATTAAAATACTCTAGCAGCGGAATACAACAACTGATGAGAAACTCAAAACACAAATACATGCCCTTGCCAGTATCCTCCGGGAAGTTCATCTCTCCACGACCGCTACAAGCTTGATAATCCAAGAACCTAAAAAGAAAGCCCACGACGGGGCCAGCCATAATATCCAACAATGATAACCATCACATCTCGTCAATAATTACATATCAATGGAAATACTAAGTAAGAATACGACCAATGTAGTCTTACCGTCGTAACTTTACGAGAATCCACGATTCGTATCCTTAACAACACATTAAGATAATACCGAAATATCTGTACGGTATCTCAACAATACTCAAGGTTCTCAAAACATTATCATAACTCGCGATACGGAAATTATACCAACTGTGGCCAATTCAATCCATCGGATAACATCGACAATTCCAATACGATAATCGATTGTCCATCAAAGACAAGTACAAAGGAAATACGGAACATACCCCAAGATACGAAATACCATGACAATCACGTCAGTCTAATCCGAGATCAGATCAACATAACATACGGACATGGTCCTAACACAAGACCTACAAATGCATACTCATATGACAACGTCAATATGATCACAACAATAACGACAATGTATACTTATGGCAAACCCATAATATACATATGCACAACAACAATACATGGCAATCCGATGATCCAGCGTTCACTGCCTAGATCCCACGATGACTCCGTCAGACCAACCGTGGTGGAAAAACCTGTCCGATGATCCAGCGCGCGCTAGCATAGATCCCCTGATGATCCCGTCGGACCAACACGAGGTGGACATATGACAACAACAATGCACAACTGCACAAAACAACAGTACACAATACACGACAACAACAATGCACAAATGCATGACAACAACGATACACGAATGTATCACGACATGATCGACACAAATGATAAAAATGATTGGAGTACTTGCCTCGAGTCCTTCGAGAACGATCTCAATGTCTAAACCATCACGAACCATTATTCTGAATATTCACCGATCCAAAACATCACGAATGGTAGATAATTCATGTTTTCGTCAATACCATGATGTATCCTCGATAACAAGTATACCAACGACAATTGTAAATCATATACATTATGATTTAAATTTCCAAAACTCGAATACAACCTATAATTCCAAATCTCCTGTGATTACGATTTATACATTGCTATACGAATTATAAACGAATGAATCTGAAACCATTCATTAAATATTATAAACTGAGCAAGTAATAACTTGCCTCGATACCAATGAAGCCGTTACCAATTCCTTGCCATCGTCTACAAGTCCCTCGGCCCTGATCAAAGCAATCTACGAACATTCTTGAATACGACCGCAAAGCATGGTTCTAAACATCGATCAATAATCTCAACCTATTACAATAATCGATTTAACATATTCGATAACAATCAACAATCGATATAACTAATCCACAAACCCAACGATTCCAAAATATCTCGATTAAACACAAGTCCGAACAATCTAACTAAAACAATTACGAATTCATTCCCATGATTCCACAAAGCCCATATATCGATTCGGTAAGGCGAGTATACAAACTTAACCAAAATATTCCAATCAATTTCTCATTCAAGACTTCAATCAAACACCTTGAAGGCGGAATTCAAAGGTATATTCGAATCATCAATCAACAAAGACCAACCACATCAAGAACACGAAGAACATAATCACAAACATATATATATCCTTCAACATTACATGATTCTAGCCATCGATATGAACTAAACCACCAAAATATATCAAAAATCTCAAACATCCCAAAATATTAGAGTTCAAGCCAATTACCTTCAATCCGGCGAAAGAATCAATAATGATGTTATAATCCTTGTTCCAAGCTTTTCTAGATGTTATCACTTGATAAACCAACTCAAAAGCTGAGGTTTAGGGGTTAAAAACCGAGTTTGGGTGATTTGGGACGAAAGGGGATCGTGTATGATGGGTTGGGAAATGAAATTCCCGACTGCTTTACGTTTTTATATGCCCAGGCATGTTAGCGTACGCTAACTTCATCAATAGCGTGCGCTACCTGTTCCTAGAATACAGACAGTATAGTTTTTGCCATTTTGAGCATAACTCACTCATCCGGACTCCGATTAACTCACCGTTTGAACCATTAGAAAGCTAACTCGTTGCTCTATTATAATGTTATGTTTCAGAATTTTTGGAGTTTTCAAGAATCGGTGGTTATTTTCCAAAGTCGAACCTTATACACATTACTTTCCAAACAAGTGTCCAAATCTTATTTCCACTAACATTTCAACATATAGTCTTCTTAATCATATCATACACACCAAGAATCATAATCACTTGCATGTTCATCATCATACAAAGTAAACAATAACAACAACATTAAAAACCAGAAATGAAGGAAGATATTAACCAACATATCTCTTGAAGAAAAACAACACCGTTCAAAACCACACGAATCATATCAATATCCGCATATCAACCATATTATTACCAAAACTCAGTAATCCATCTCATAACCATACTCATCAACTCATAAACATGACGATCATCAACTCAAGAACATCATATACAATCCAAAATGAAATCCCAAAGTGGAGAGTAATTACCTCTTTGAAGGAATGGATTGAATCCCAAGGTTGAATCCGTTTTCAATCACTTCCAAGCTTCAAATGTTGTTAGGAATGATCAACTCAAGTGTTTAGAAACTCAACTTCTCTCTAAGACCTCTCTCTATCGGTTCACATGAAGAAATGGACGGAAATGACGAATAATGGCCAACTGCACTTATATATATACTGTACATTATTAACGTACGCTAACATCTTTAATTAACGTACGTTACAAGCTTAGCGTGCGCTAACTGTCCTTTGTTAGCGTGCGCTATCGCAGTCCAGAGGCGACTGCTTTGCTGCATGAAGTGATTTACGTACGCAATGCCCATGCAATAGCGTACGTAAATGCCTCTATTTAGCGTACGCAAGTGTCCTACCTTAGCGTGCGCTACTCATAGTTGACTCGTTTGTTTGTATGCTTCCGAAGACAGTTCCACACGCCGAAAGTGCTGACGAGGATAAGATTCCTTTTTGTCCGATATACAGTTAGCGTGCGCTAATCAACATGCATTAGCGTGCGCTATCACTACATTACAACATCCGTTGACTTATCAGAACGTGCATCGAAAGTGGCCTGGTCCACACGTAGATTCCCTCTGATCTGCCTGCACTAGCGCGCGTTATTATTTTACCTTTAGCGTGCGCTACACGTGCATGTTAGCGTGCGCTATGAATGAGTATTAGCGTGCGCTAATAAGGCTATGTTTAGCCATTATCATCTACTCTTCTCCAACGTCTCGACATGCAGAATACGAACATACGGCATACTGAATACATAGACATATACCAACAACATTCCCATACGATAAGCCCGACACACAATGTCTTCCAATACAACTGTCAACCAAGTGCGGTAATAATACTAATAAAGGTGTCTTAGTCCTTCATTTATTTTATCCATACTGTACAGATTCCACGTTGTACAACATAACTTGGATAAAATAATATTAAACAACAGTAGGAGAAATTCCGGATATTACATACTACACCACTTAAAATAAGTTTCGTCCTCGAAACTTGCAAGCCGTCATAGAAAAACAAACAAACTATTCAACTGAAATATTCCGTCACCATCACGACAACGATCAATACAGAACCCCAGAGACAGATATACGGACGAATAAAATTCTCAAAACGTTACACAAATCACATACAGCGGATCCCAAAGAAACGCACCCGAATGTTGAACATACCCTTCGGCATACGAACAACCAATCACAAACCGACGAACATACCCAATCATACCTGGAGTTGGAACGACCAATCAATATCCAAACCAACCATCCTGGAGTCATCATCGCACTACTACCACACCAATAGAGTCACATAGCACATATGCTCCAGTTTCACAAAACTCAAAATTCCAAAATCATATTCCGTACCGAACCTACATTACGTGGCATATTTCTCTTATCGGCTCAACCAACCGGTCATCTCAGGATAACCAAACTACCATACTGAAGTTTGAATCCTATTTATCGTACCATACTGATGTCTTATCCAGTTTGTGAGTCATACTCATAACTTCACCATGATATGCACTATGCACTAAATGCGTATGTATATCAATCAAATTTCAAAACCTGTTTGAAATCATATAGTCTCGTCAAGAAGACAATTTTCGAAAGTGCTTTCAAAAATTTCAAAACTCAAAACATAATTTTGGTAAGACCACAAAATCAATTTCCGAAAAATTAAATTGGCTCTCTGGTGCCAAGTATTCGATAATAATTCTTTTCGAATACGCATGATTAAATAAAATGAAATTATGCAGATGATTAACCACATCCATACTACTGTATACCAATTCGGCTCGTCACCAATATCCACTGATATTCTATCGGAAGACCACACGATAGAGTTCCGAAATTTTCAATATATAAACTCCAACTAAAAACTCTTTTTCCACATATGACTCGCAACGTCAATCATTTTCCATCCTGGATCATCTCAATTATGCTATGACAATGCATTGAAACAAATCAACACAGCAAAATACTTCCCGAGAAGTTTCTTTTGAACATGTAATCCAGAACCCCGAAAGGCAGGAACGACATAGATAAACGATTGATAAAGTGTTTTACAAGTATCGGGAGTTTTTAAGAAAACAGAAAAGTCTTTTGAAACATTAGGGTCTCAGCCCGTATCACGTTCCGCATTACAAGAAGATTAAAAAGTAGAAAACCATTTTTCGGACCCCAAGTCCTGAGTTATAGAACCATTACAAAATCGATTGGGTCTCGGCCCAAAAATCATTTTCCGTAAAACATCCGTAAAACGTTCATTTTGAAAAGTATCGTTTTCAAATGCTCAAAAACAGTTCATATATCTCAAAATGAACTAACATGACTACATGTTCTCCTGAACAATCCACAATATTTCTCCCAAATGCACAGCTCCGTTCCAAAACTTAATCGACATATTGATTTCCAAAATCATAACTTCTCAAGATCATCAATCCTATCCCAACTCTGTCATCTTATACTATAACGCATAATATCTTTCTTAACCTCAGAACATATCAACTTAGAACGACAATAAATCTCAATGCAATTCAAAAATCCAATACTTACAGATCGTGAAGCCGACGATTCCCCGTGATACTAGCACATGTCTCGACTCAAGAAAATACTCGACACAGATATTTTCAAAACACACATTTTGCAAACTCAGTTCAACTCGAGAAAACAACACAGCTCTATCTGAAAAAACACGTTAATACTATTTGGAAAAGTTTATAACAAGACCAGTACTACACTGGCAAATCGCACAACGCATAAGCCCGAGTGAACAACAAAAACTCACGGCTCCAATATTTTTCAATCGACAACTCAAATGACGCGACAGAAACATGACCCAACTCGACCCGACTGCCTAGGTTTTCTCAACCTAAGCTCTGATACCATATTCTGTAACACCCCTAGATCCGACTGGGAATATTACAGCGCCGTGGGCCCCGAGATGGAACCCACAAGGCTGAAGGAAATTTTCGCAAACATTTACAAATGCCCACGAGGCTAACGACGGTACTGTCTTTTAAAAATGCACAAAGACTTAATAAAATCCGTTTATCAAAACCGTCGTAGAATCTAATTTGAAACCACAAGGCCCAAAATGCCAAAACTCAATAGTTTAAAAACATACGTTAAGCTATCGCCTACAACCAAATTAACCTAAGTTACCGGATACCAAAAGGCCATTTAAAAATACTCACGCAGAGGATAAAGACAAACAATTAAAATACTCTAGCAGCGGAATTCAACAACTGATCAGAAACTTAAAACACAAATACATGCCCTTGCCAGTATCCTCCGGGAAGTTCATCTCTCCACGACCGCTACAAGCTTGATAATCCAAGAACCTAAAAAGAAAGCCCACGACGGGGTCAGCCATAATATCCAACAATGATAACCATCACATCTCGTCAATAATTACATATCAATGGAAATACTAAGTAAGAATACGACCAATGTAGTCTTACCGTCGTAACTTTACGAGAATCCACGATTCGTATCCTTAACAACACATTAAGATAATACTGAAATATCTGTATGGTATCTCAACAATACTCAAGGTTCTCAAAACATTATCATAACTCGCGATACGGAAATTATACCAACTCTGGCCAATTCAATCCATCGGATAACATCGACAATTCCAATACGATAATCGATTGTCCATCAAAGACAAGTACCAAGGAAATACGGAACATACCCCAAGATACGAAATACCATGACAATCACGTCAGTCTAATCCGAGATCAGATCAACATAACATACGGACATGGTCCTAACACAAGACCTACAAATGCATACTCATATGACAACGTCAATATGATCACAACAATAACGACAATGTATACTTATGGCAAACCCATAATATACATATGAACAACAATAATACATGGCAATCTGATGATCCAGCGTTCACTGCCTAGATCCCACGATGACCGCGTCAGACCAACTGTGGTGGAAAAACCTGTCCGATGATCCAGCGCGCGCTAGCATAGATCCCCCGATGATCCCGTCGGACCAACACGAGGTGGACATATGACAACAACAATGCACAACTGCACAAAACAACAGTACACAATACACGACAACAACAATGCACAAATGCATGACAACAACGATACACGAATGTATCACGACATGATCGACACAAATGATAAAAATGATTGGAGTACTTGCCTCGAGTCCTTCGAGAACGATCTCAATGTCTAAACCATCCCGAACCATTATTCTGAATATTCACCGATCCAAAACATCACGGACGGTAGATAATTCATGTTTTCGTCAATACCATGATGTATCCTCGATAACAAGTATACCAACGACAATTGTAAATCATATACATTATGATTTAAATTTCCAAAACTCGAATACAACCTATAATTCCAAATCTCCTGTGATTACGATTTATACATTGCTATACGAATTATAAACGAATGAATCTGAAACCATTCATTAAATATTATAAACGGAGCAAGTAATAACTTGCCTCGATACCAATGAAGCCGTTACCAATTCCTTGCCATCGTCTACAAGTCCCTCGGCCCTGATCAAAGCAATCTATGAACATTCTTGAATACGACCGCAAAGCATGGTTCTAAACATCGATCAATAATCTCAACCTATTACAATAATCGATTTAACATACATTCGATAACAATCAACAATCGATATAACTAATCCACAAACCCAACGATTCCAAAATATCTCGATTAAACACAAGTCCGAACAATCTAACTAAAACAATTACGAATTCATTCCCATGATTCCACAAAGCCCATATATCGATTCGGTAAGGCGAGTATACAAACTTAACCAAAATATTCCAATCAATTTCTCTTTCAAGACTTCAATCAAACACCTTGAAGGCGGAATTCAAAGGTATATTCGAATCATCAATCAACAAACACCAACCACATCAAGAACACGAAGAACATAATCACAAACATATATATCATTCAACATTACATGATTCTAGCCATCGATATGAACTAAACCACCAAAATATATCAAAAATCCCAAACATCCCAAAATATTAGAGTTCAAGCCAATTACCATCAATCCGGCGAAAGAATCAATAATGATGTTATAATCCTTGTTCCAAGATTTCCTAGATGTTATCACTTGATAAACCAACTCAAAAGTTGAGGTTTAGGGGTTAAAAACCGAGTTTGGGTGATTTGTGACGAAAGGGGATCGTGTATGATGGGTTGGGAAATGAAATTCCCGACTGCTTTACGTTTTTATATGCCCAGGCATGTTAGCGTATGCTAACTTCATCAATAGCGTGCGCTACCTGTTCCCAGAATACAGACAGTATAGTTTTTGCCATTTTGAGCATAACTCACTCATCCGGACTCCGATTAACTCACCGTTTGAACCATTAGAAAGTTAACTCGTTGCTCTATTACACTGTTATGTTTCAGAATTTTTGGAGTTTTCAAGAATCGGTGGTGATTTTCCAAAGTCGAACCTTATACACATTACTTTCCAAACAAGTGTCCAAATCTTATTTCCACTAACATTTCAACATATAGTCTTCTTAATCATATCATACACACCAAGAATCATAATCACTTGCATGTTCATCATCATACGAAGTAAACAATAACAACAACATTAAAAACCCGAAATGAAGGGAGATATTAACCAACATATCTCTTGAAGAAAAACAACACCGTTCAAAACCACACGAATCATATCAATATCCGCATATCAACCATATTATTAACAAAACTCAGTAATCCATCTCATAACCATACTCATCAACTCATAAACATGACGATCATCAACTCAAGAACATCATATACAATCCAAAATGAAATCCCAAAATGGAGAGTAATTACCTCTTTGAAGGAATGGATTGAATCCCAAGGTTGAATCCGTTTTCAATCACTTCCAAGCTTCAAATGTTGTTAGGAATGATCAACTCAAGTGTTTGGAACCTCAACTTCTCTCTAAGACCTCTCTCTATCGGTTCACATGAAGAAATGGACGGAAATGACGAATAATGGCCAACTGCACTTATATATATACTGTACATTATTAACGTACGCTAACATCTTTAATTAACGTACGTTACAAGCTTAGCGTGCGCTAACTGTCCTTTGTTAGCGTGCGCTATCGCAGTCCAGAGGTGACTGTTTTGCTGCATGAAGTGATTTATGTACGCAATGCCCATGCAATAGCCTACGTAAATGCCTCTATTTAGCATACGCAAGTGTCCTACCTTAGCGTGCGCTACTCATAGTTGACTCGTTTGTCTGTATGCTTCCGAAGACAGGTCCACACGCCGAAAGTGCTGACGAGGATAATATTCCTTTTTGTCCGATATACAGTTAGCGTGCGCTAATCAACATGCATTAGCGTGTGCTATCACTACATTACAACATCCGTTGACTTATCAGAACGTGCGTCGAAAGTGGCCTGGTCCACACGTAGATTCCCTCTGATCTGCCTGCACTAACGCGCGCTATTATTTTACCTTTAGCGTGCGCTACACGTGCACGTTAGCGTGCGCTATGAATGAGTATTAGCGTGCGCTAATAAGGCTATGTTCAGCCATTATCATCTACTCTTCTCCAACATCTCGACATGCAGAATATGAACATACGGCATACTGAATACATAGACATATACCAAAAACATTCCCATACGATAAGCCCGACACACAATGTCTTCCAATACAACTGTCAACCAAGTGCGGTAATAATACTAATACAGGTGTCTTAGTCCTTCATTTATTTTATCCATACTGTACAGATTCCACGTTGTACAACATACCTTGGATAAAATAATATTAAACAACAGTAGGAGAAATTCCGGATATTACAGCATTGCTTATGGGAGTTTTTCAAATACTCTGAGTTCGTGTTTTGAAGACACACTGGGCATGCATATTTTCCTTTAGTACTCCAACCCGACAAATTTGCAAGACCAGGAAGATCACTTATAGTCCACAATAATGCCGCATATATTTGAAAATTTTGCTTTCTTGAAGCATCGTATGTCTTAACACCTACATCCCATAATTCCTTTAATTCAGCAATTAAAGGTTGCAAGTAGACATCAATGTTATTTCTGGTTCAGGGACCGGTATAAGTGTAGACAACATAAAATATGACTTCTTCATGCACTCTCCAGGTGGTAAGTTATAAGGCATTAAAACAATTGGCCAAGTACTATGGTTAATCATCATGCTTCTGAATGGACTAAATCCATCAGCGAACAAGCCTAATCTTACATTTCGAGCATCCTTAGCGAAATTTGGATGATTGTAATCAAATGTCTGCCAAGCTGGAGAGTCAGCTGGGTGTCTCATGATACCATCATCTATGCGCTCATATGCATGCCATGCCATATTGGATGCAATTTTAGTTGTCATGAACAATCTTTGAAGCCTTGGCTTCAAAGGAAAATGCCAAAATGACTTGTTTGACACTTTGTTTTTCTTTTTTGTCTTCCTAGAGTTTTCAACGCTTGAAATATCACCTTCCAGTACTTTCCATCGAGACTCACCGCAAGTATCACAAAGTGTTTTGCTTTCATTTACACCCCAATATATCATGCAGTCATTTATGCATGAGTCTATCTTTTGGTAATGAAGTCCTAAATCTCTCAATATTTTTCTTGTTTCATAATAATTTTTTGGAAGTTGGACTCCATCTGGAAAAGATTCTCTAAGTAAATCTAGCATCATACAAAATGACCTATCACTCCAGTGCCCAAGGCACTTTATTTGATGCATGCGAACAAGGAAAGAGAGTTTCGAGAACTTTTTGCATCCAGGATACAGTTCCTGTTCAGCGTCATTAAGAAGCCTACAGAACTTTTCAGCTTCTTCATTTGGTCTCTCGCCCACGATATTAGAATTAAATTGCATATCGTTATCGTCACCAAACATAGGAAATTGATCATAAATCAACTCACGCATATTATCAGACGCACTGCACCACTGCTATATGCGTCAACTAAGGGCACCGTGTTCAAATTGACTCACCATTGAACACCCATTTAGTATAGCCTTTCAGAAAACCTCTTGTAATTAGATGTGCTTTGACAATTTTTAGTTCTCTACATATGCCATTTTTACACTCTTTACAAGGACACAATATCAATTCATCATTTGAATTCGAAAATGCAAAGTTCAAAAAGTATTGCACCCCTAGCTTGTAGGCATCCATTAACCTTGGTAATTCCATCCAACTCCTATCTGTATCCATACTGGGATGACAATAACATATTAATTTAAAAATATAAACATTAAATAAAGCAAATCAAGAGAGTTAGAAGGAGAAAAAAGCAGAGATGACAATCGTAGACATTACAAAAGAACACATAATAAATCCTTTTGTTTTATCTGACCTTTGTCAGACCAACATGACAATCATAACAATTTAACCTCATAACTCGTTACAAGTATATAACCTAGCCACTAACTTACTGCCCATAATTTTATTCCACATAATTGCAAGATATTGCACATTAAACTCATAAAATCTTAAAACACTGAACTAAAAACCAAAATGCAAAAAACTTGGCTATATGTAACAAAGATCACATCAACATGACAATCATAACACTTTAACCTTAGAACTCCATACAAGTATATAAACCTAAGCAATAACTTACTGCAAATTCGTAACATACTTGCAACCTTATTATTCTTTTCTTTAATTAAAGTAAACAAAAATGTAGCAATAAAAGAAAGAATTCGATAAGAAATCGCCATTCTCATTGAAAATCACAAAGATCAAGAAAGGAGCACACGGTGATGAGACTCAAATTCGGGGACTCGATTTGAATTTTGAGATTAAAACCCGTTTAAATTAAAACCGGATCCTCAAGCTCTTGACAAAGATTCGAGGACACTTCCGGTCTGGCGTATAAGATTAGTCTTGTTTTGGATTTTAAGGTTTTAATTTGTTTGAGTTTTAATTAATAAGAAAACAAGTCACCCTGAAAAATGAATCCAACAAAAAATAGGCCGCGGCAAGCGAAACAACAAGTAACACTAAACAATTCAAGGACGACTCTGCGACAATAGAACCGAGCTAGCGGCAATAATTAAAGACGAGGTTCAAGTCAACGGAGCCGTAATCGCCCTCCGAGGAGTCCTTTAATCAATTAACTTATCTTATGTGTAATCCTAGTTCACTTAAACAGTAAAGAAAATCCAAATTTTACAGGTAATATTTTTTTACTGAGAAATTACTGAATCAACTAAAAATTAATGGAACTATACTTACCCAGAAGGCGATAAGATTTTTCACTACCTGCCTTCATCAAAAACCATAAGGAAACATATTAAAAATAACATATCAATCTTCAATATTGAGTTGAGGTAGCATTCGAGATTTTGTTTCTAATAAAACAAAATCTACATTGATCAGTTATTGGTACAAAATTAAACAAATAAAAAGGTTATACAAGCACTAAACACAGAGACAAAAAACGGGGCTGTAATATTGACATGTTCTCTGTGGAGACAAGAGAAAATATTTCTCTCAAAGTTCTCCTCCTTATCTCTGATTACAAAAGAACACATAATAAATCCTTTTGTTTTATGTGACCTTTGTCAGACCAACATGACAATCATAACAATTTAACCTCATAACTCGTTACAAGTATATAACCTAGCCACTAACTTACTGCCCATAATTTTATTCCACATAATTGCAAGATATTGCACATTAAACTCATAAAATCTTAAAACACTGAATTAAAAACCAAAATGCAAAAAACTTGGCTATATGTAACAAAGATCACATCAACATGACAATCATAACACTTTAACCTTAGAACTCCATACAAGTATATAAACCTAGCCAATAACTTACTGCAAATTCGTAACATACTTGCAACCTTATTATTCTTTTCTTTAATTAAAGTAAAAAAAATATGTAGCAATAAAAGAAAGAATTCGATAAGAAATCGCCATTTTCCTAACTGAAAATCACAAAGATCAAGAAAGGGAGCACACAGCTAATGAGACTCAAATTCAGGGACTCGATTTGAAATTTGAGATTAAAACCCGTTTAAATTAAAACCGGGATCCTCAAGCTCTTGACAAAGATCCGAGGACACTTAGGTCTGGCGGCAAGATTAGTCTTGTTTTGGATTTTAAGGTTTTAATTTGTTTGAGTTTTAATTAATAAGAAAACAAGTCACCACTGAAAAATGAATCCAGCGGCAAAAATAGGCGCGGCAAGCGAAGCGACAAGTAACACTAAACAATTCAAGGGCGACTCTGCGACAATAGAACCGAGCTAGCAGCAATAATTAAAGACGAGGTTCAAGTCAACGGAGCCATAATCGCCCTCCGAGGAGTCCTTTAATCAATTAACTTATCTTATGTGTAATCCTAGTTCACTTAAACAGTAAAGAAATTCCAAATTTTACAGGTAATACTTTTTTATTGAGAAATTACTGAATCAACTAAAAATTACTGGAACTATACTTACCTAGAAGGCGATACGATTTTTCACTACCTGCCTTCATCAAAAACCATAAGGAAACATATTAAAAATAACATATCAATCTTCAATATTGAGTTGAGGCAGCATTCGAGATTTTGGTTCTAATAAAACAAAATCTACATTGATCAGTTATTGGTACAAAATTAAACAAATAAAAAGGTTATACAAGCACTAAACATAGAGACAAAAAACGGGGCTGTAATATTGACATATTCTCTGTGGAGACAAGAGAAAATATTTCTCTCAAAGTTCTCCTCCTTATCTCCGATTAAAAAAGAACACATAATAAATCTAACACAAAAACTTACCTTAGAAGATTCAGTCATCCAGTGATGGCGCGAGCTCGAATCCGTAAGCGTCAGCAACGACTAAGGGACCGAGTTCAAAGATGAATGAACATACGCGCAAAATCGAAGGCCAACCGAAGAAGAAATGATTCTTGAAATCGAAAAATTTTCAGAGGTAAGGAGAGATGAAGATATTCGACTGGTAATGGAGGCGGAGCAGATTAGATTAATTGAGCGGTGCAAATTAGGTTAAGAGAAGCGGTGTAGAAAGTAAAATATTAAAAGCGTCACATAATATAAATATAAAATTAATAAAACATTAAAATGTCATTACATGTACATATAGCAACACTTGTTTAAAAGTGTCATAAAAAAAGTGTCACTATAAGGGTATTTTTCTAGTAGTGATCGATCAAGCAACGTATATACGAAAATAAAAACGAAAATAAAAGGATTAAGGTCTCATATCCTTGAAGCCTTTGATAATATCTTCATAAGTTGATGATGATCACGAACCCGAGCACGAGCACGAAATCCCTTCATCCCCAACACCGAAACTACGATGCTTCTACGTCACCACGCATTGAAAGTTGCCCGAAATATCTACAAGACTCCGTTCTCCAAGAACACAGCTAGGAAGTGTCGTAGGAATTTTTATATCTTTATTTCTTATCTTTCTCCCACCTCTAAGATGAAGAATTGAACAAGAAAAATGTCTCTCTCCTTTACTTATTTCTCTCTCCGCCGAAGCATGAAGGATAGCATGGATAGAAGTTGTTGTGTTCATTATATAATGTTTATGATGATATTCCTCCACATGATATCAACTTGGCACCATTAGTTAAAAGAATCATGGTGGGATCACACATCATTAAACAAAAACATAACAAGACAAGAGAGAGAGAGGGAGTGGACGGCTCCTTGGAAATTTCTAGGAAACGAGCCGAGTCAGTCGGCTCGTGTACTGGACGTTCGTCAAACGACTCCGTTAAATACACTTCGTTTAATATCTAATGTATTTATATAAATTAATTAATCCAATTAATTAATTATATCAAATACAAAATATATTTCTCTAAGAAATATTATTTATGAATTAAATTAATTACCTAGTAACTTAATTTCAATTCATAAGACCGCCATTTTGATTTATCCAATAAATCATAATTAGATATCTAATATCTAATGTTAATAGAGAGATAATAAATTTATATTTATCCATCAACAATCCTTATGCGCGACTCTGTAGGTCCGTCTCGGCCGGCATTGGGAGGAACCAATGAGTGCGGGCGGCACTTAGCCAGCCTAGCAGGCCGCACTGTCACTACAAAAAAAACAGTTTTTACCGACGCCAAACGCCGTTGGTAAAACAGAAAATGGCGTCGGTAAAAAAGTTACCGACGACAATCCGCCATTGGAAAAACGCTCGACGATAATTTTTTAACCGACATCGCTATTTACCGACGCCATTTTTGGCGTTGTTAAATTAAAAATAAAAAAATCTAAATAAGTCAGGTCAGAACTCAGGCGGGTCACGTCCGGGCTCAAGCGGGGCTCAGGCGAGTTAGGTCCGGGCTCAGGCGGGTCAAGTTCGGTCAGGTCCAGGTCCGGGCGGGTTAGGTCCGGGTCCAGGCGGGTCAGGTTCGGGCTCCATTCAATTTCAAATGGTCGAGAAAGATTTTGGTATATAAACCACATAAAACACTACTGTTTTTTCGATGTGGGATAGTGTAAAAAATTTACCGACACCATTTCTCCATCGGTAATGGCGTCGATAGATACCGACATTGGTAAATGGCGTCGTTAATTTAAAAAATAAATAAAAATAATAACAAAATTACCCACACCAAAATAGCATCAGTAAAGGCGTCGGTAAATGGCGTTGGTAAACGGCGTTGTTAATTGTGAAAAAAGAAAAAAAATATAATAAAAATTTACCAACGCCGAAATGGTGTCGGTAAGGGTGTCAGTAAATGGCGTCGGTAAATGGCGTCGTTAATTGTAAAAAAAAGAAAAAAAATAAGTCTGCGAACCGGTCGTCGGCAATGGCGTCGGTAAATCAATTAAATAACGGGCGTCAGTAATGGCGTCGGTAAATTATAAGTTTAACAACGGCGGGTACAGGCGTCGGTAAATGGCGTCGTTAAAAACTGTTTTTTTTGTAGTGTGTAAACCCCGACTGAGAACGAATGAAGGGATCATTCCAGAACCATTATATCGTGAATACCACATACGTATAGACCCTTAATCAGATGTCCCGCTCAAGTCTTCGGATCACGGAAAATTCAAACTCTACTGTTGACTAGATACTATACATGTGTTAATGAAAATCAAGACCGACTGATTACTAGTGTATCTAACACGACTAGATCAGAATGATTTGGCTAAAGACTTATGATCTTATTTGCCATTAACCGTATAGGACATTCGCCTCCTCACTAATAGGAGATAAAATCCTTTCTTGGCGTGTAGTAAAGACTGCTACCTACCCGTATAGTCCGCACTTCGAGGTTGACTCAGCGATTAAGCAAACGAGCCTAACTACTCTAATGACAAACTAAACGTCATAGGCACATCTCCTATTGAACCCTTAAGTCAAAGGTCCACGTATACTATCACAACCTTTCGATTAATCATCGACTCTCCAAGAGTGAATACCATGTGACTGAATCAAGTATGAGTCGTGTTCGAGTAGACTGGTCCCACCAATATACTTATAACTATGCTATCAAGACATGCACACGTCCTAGCATCAGTTATACAAGTCTTACTCAAAACTTAATGCCCAATTAAGTTTATCGACTTGCGAACAGTTTATGTAAATTAACTTTAAACACTTCCAGTGCATTTTGTTTTATCCAATAACGAGAATGGAATGTTCACTCTTTATTTACATGGACCTCACTTCAATGTTTAGAGAGAGAGAGGAAAATAGTTTTCCAAGTCTTCATCTTCTTCATCATTTCTTCTCGAGTTTTTCTTGGAGAAAATTCAAAATATTATCGAGAGATTGTGAGTTATACACTTAGAGTGTTATAATCACATTTAAAAGCTTCAATCACTTTATTCTAGCCGTAACCTTGGAGTTTAATTGGGTGGTTGTCATTCCGATTGTTTCTCCGGCGCGTGGCAAGTAGAGACGCGGTGCTTTCAGCGTTGGATCATCCAAGAACTTGACGAATTGGATTCATGGGGAAGATCACCTAAAGCTTGGGTAATCGCATACGTGGAGTACACCATTTAATAACGGACTACAAGGGCATGATTTCGAATCTTACTTTGTTTCGTTTTATATTCGTATATACGTAGCTTGATTGATCCTCTTAAGGGATTCGAATCGAATTATATTCATTTTTTACTTCCACTGCGCCTTCGTTTTTCGCACCGAATCCCAACAACGTTAAGCCGAGATGCTCGAGAAAGAGCGTGATCAGTGGACGGCTGCTGAGCGCAAGCGAGACAATCTGGAAAATGTTGCCAAGAATGCGCTATTTGTCACTCTCGACAAAGGCACATTCTCAAAGGTAAAGAGATGTAAGACAGCTACGGAAATCTGGGAAAAACTCAAGCTGATTTGCGAGGGTAGTGAGCTCTCGAAATAAAATAAAATTTCTAAACTTACTCAGCAATTCGAATCCTTTGAAATGAAATCTTCCGAGACGCTTGAGGAGCTTGATCTCAGATTCACTTGCATTGTTGGTGAACTTGAAGCATTAGGTAAAGTGTATACCCAAAAGGAGAAAAATTTAAAAATCTTTAGATCACACTTTGCCCGATGGGATATTAAGACTATAGCTATGCGTGTATCCTATAATCTTAATAATATTTCTACCTTTGACCTCTTCCTTGACCTCAAAGCCTTTGAGTATGATATTAAGAGGAGAGAAAAGGCCGAGGAGTCACCTGCCAAGACTACAGCACAAGCTGCTGTATCTGACAGGAGACACAGCTCTGCACCCAGCACATCCAAATCCACACACAAGGCTATAGACAGCGATGATGATATCCTGTCACAAGATGAAATGGCCCTGTTCATGCACATATTCAAAATGTTCATCAAACAGTCTGGAAAGACCCCTTAGAGGCCCAAGACCTTTCACAAGGTAAGTTCTGAATCTCCTTCCTTTGGTGATTCTAACTTATGCTATAACTGTAGAAAACCTGGACATTATGCAAATAAATGTCCACACCCGAAAGAACAAAAGTTGGCATAAGCTAAGCAACAAGAAAAGGATGAAAGAAGACGTGTCTGGAAAAGCAAGCTCAATGCCCCGATTGGTGAATCAGGAGCCTTTCCAGCATCGAACAAGACCGATGAGTGCCTTCAGGCAATCAGTGACAGTTACTCCTCCGACGATGATATCAATGATAAAGCATATATGTGCTTTATGGCCAAAGAAATACAGGATGATGAGGATAGCGACGATGAAGTAAGTTCAAATTCATCTATTCTTGTAAATGCATCACATACCTTCGTAAACATGTTGAATAAATTCAAAAACATTCAAAAGACCCATGAAACATTAAAATGGGAATACATACAACTCAAAATTTCAAATTTAGAGCTAAAAGATGAAAATGACTTGCTAAAAAACAACTATGAAAATATGTCTATTGATTGCGAACACAGCAAGGTCATGCTTGAAAAACTCATAGAAAGCAATCATCAACTTGCCCACGGTATAAATGAGACTAAGTCTCATAATGAGAGCAAGACAAATGATTCTGCTTTACTCAAAGACAAAGTAAAAACTCTCGAAAAGCAAGAAGGGGAATTAGAGACCATCCTGAAATCATTCGAGAAATCATCTAAACGGATGGAAGAAATTCTAAGCACTGGGCAATATGCCCATGATAAAAGTGGCTTAGGGTATAAATCATTCACCAATAAGGGAAAAACTAGTTCGGTATTCGTTAGGGGTATGGAACCTATTCCTGTTCCCAAAGAGACTCCAAGTCCCAAAAAAGATACATCTACCCTTTGTACAGCAAAAGGTGCGATTCCGCCACCAAGTTCATATCACAAAAAGTGAAAACCTCAGCCTCCCAGACCTATAAGGCGTAATCAACAGCATGCTCCTCGAGCATATCAAAAGCGCCAGCAACCATCAAAAAAGAAGGTTGTATCCAAATATCAAAGGGAAACACCGCAGTACTATCAAAAGTACAGTGGGCCTAGATATTGGATACAGGAGCCCCATTATCCATACAGAAAGTAGGTCACCGTGCAGCATCAACAATAGCTCTAGGAATCCAACTGGAGACCTAGAAGACAAGTTGTAAGACCCAAGAAAATGGCTCCACCTCCTAGACGGCAATCATACTGGAATAATAACCCTAAATTTTACATGCATGATAATCAACGTTACAGCGACTACGTGCCTGCCCTACGCAGACACCGCAAAACTGGACTAAAAGTAACCTACAGCAAAGCTATTGTTGTCAGGCAAATTGGGGTACCAAAAGGCACTAACATACACAGACCCAATAATAAAAAAGGGGTCCTAAATCTACTTAATCTCCTTTATTACATGATATAAAAGAAAAGAACATTTGGTAATTTAATAGCGAATGTTCTCTGCACATGACAGGAGATATAAGCAATCTGTCAAATTATGTAGAAGGTCGCGGTCCAAAGGTGTGCTTCGGTGACAAATCCAAAGGAAGAACAAGAGGGAAGGGAACCCTACATGTAGGAAAGTTCAAAGTCACCGATGTAGCCTATGTTGAAGGCCTACAGTACAATCTACTTAGTATTAGCCAGTTCTGTGACAAACAGTTCTTGGTGAAATTCTATATAGACCACTGTAGAGTGAAGGACATCAAGACCAAAGAAATCATCCTCACAGGAAGCAGGTCAGGTAATATGTATATTGCTGACTGGAAACCTACGAGCTCTATTGTTTCTTGTTTTGTTGCCAAAGGCACTGCAGAACAAAGCTAGCTATGGCACAAGAGGATGCCTCGCATCAACTTCAAGACGATCAACAAACTCGCTAGAAAGGTAATGGTTATAGGTTTGGCCAATGTGTCATTCTATAAAGACAGCGTCTGCGGACCCTGTCAGAAAGGCAATCAAGTCAAAACCACCTTGAAAAACAAATCATACGTGTCCACCCACAATGTTCTGGACATGCTACCTATGGACCTATACGGTACTGTAGAACTGGTAAGCTTGGGAGGTAAGAAATATTGTTTCGTTATTGATGATGATTTTTCCAGGTATGCTTGGACAATCTTTCTAAGCAAGAAGAAAGAAATAACAATGAAGTTGCGTGAGCACCTGAGAAAGCTACCGAATGAGAAAGGGTTGAGAATTGTGTTGGGATATTTTATTCCAAATATTCATTAATTGAGTTTTGATGATTAGTTGTTGAATAAAGTAAAACAACAAAGAAGTAAAATAAAATAACGAAGAAGTCGAAGACGCAAAAAGCTGGAAATAACAAGAATAATGTATGCAATGCATGTAGCATAACGTACGTAACACATGGTGCTTAACGTATGTAATGGAGTGTTCCTGAATTCAAACATGGAGCCATTGAAGATGAAGTCATGGCATAGGTCAGCATGCAACGGATAATTTGACTAAAGATAACGTACGTAATGGGGAGAAGCTTAACGTACGTAATGACAAAGACGAAAGCTACTGGACTGTTTTGTGAAGAGCTTAACATACGTAACATGATGATGTTAACGTACGTAATGATGCTAACGTACGTAAAGGTTGGCCAATAACATACGTAAAGAGGGCAGCAGGAGCTAACGGCTAGTTGAGGCTTTGGAGCCTATAAATACCACTTCTAATTGTATTCATGATACAACAACCTTGAGCAAATCATTCATTCTTGAGATATTATTGTAATCATTCTAGTTGTTTTACTTGAGATTATATTGTCAAGAGTTTGAGTGTGTTGCACGAAAACTCATACACAAGAGGTAAATGAAAGGATAAGATTCGATTCGGTGTTATTAGGATCAAGGATCTGGAATTATTAGAATCACAATCTATATCCACGTGAGGTTTATCTAGTACCCATAGAAAGCTAGATTAGTTGATTCCTTGTCCAATAGAAAAGGAAAACGATTTAACTTGGACCGACAAAAAGACAAGTGATTGAACAGTTTACTCGGACCGATAGAAGACGAGTTTATAATGGTAATCCCTCGAACGATAGAAGAGAGGTGCATAGCTTTATCTTTAGCCTATAGAAAAAGATCCGGAGATAGGACGTAGGCACGTTTGGGCGAACCTCTATAAATCTTGTGTCGATTTGTTTTCGACATCTTTATTTAAGTCGCTTCTGCAACGAAAAAGTGTTTTATAACTCTATCTCCAAACGGCGATACCGACCAATCTTGCTCTAACATATTATGTCCATTCGTTCCGCCAGAGGTACTGAATTCACAAATCGCTTTATAGAGCAATACTGTTCGGACAATGGAATACAACATGAATACTCAGCAGCCCGAACGTCTCAACAAAATGGTTTTTCCGAGCGAAAGAATAGGACAGTTAAGGAAGCAACAAGAACCATGATTGCCGAAAGCAAGTTTCCACAGTGGTTTTGGGGCGAAGCAACCAATATAGCGTGTTATACACAAAACCGTTATATCATCAACAAGCATCACAACAAAACAGCATATGAGGTATGGAATAATAAAACTCCATTAGTTGCGTATTTTCATATCTTTGGATGCAGGTGTTACGCTCTGAATAATGGGAAAGATCAACTCAATACCTTTGACGGAAAGTCGGATGAAGGGATATTTGTAGGATACTCCTCTGTCAGCAAAGCCTTCAATAACAAAAAGAAACTAACAATAGAGGAATATGTTCATGTAGTGAGACTAATTAGGCCAAGTTGTGGGTGTATATGCAGGACTCCGGACACTCAGCTACTTGTGCACTTGCACATTCCATTCGGGCGTACTATGATGCCCATCATTCAACCATAATTCTTAATTCATTCATGTGATTTTTGTATATTGTTCAACTCTTGAGGATTGTTGTTCTATGTAACTAACCCCGTTGGGGATATTGTTTTGAGGTCATGGCAAGGCAAAAGCACGGGAAGAGAACGTTGACCGCGAGAAGTCCCAGTGATACAAGTAGGGTGCCCGAGTCTCTTCATTTCATTCATGCTTCATTGCTATGTATTTTCCGCTGCACTTCCTTTTGGATTGTCATTTGTTCAGTGTTTCATATTTTATCTTCATATAAAATATACATGTATTCAGTGTTCCCTGGGTGTGTTGTAATTGAAACTCATCATCGGAGTAACTGATGATGTAATGTGGTTCGATACTACACTCGTATTGTGTAATTCATTAATTTTCATTCGCCTGGTGGGTCCCAATCGGGAGTCCACAGCACTGTAATATCCGCCTAGTTTGGGGTGTTACAGAGTTGGTATCAGAGCGTGGTTTTGAATACTACCTTCCGAGTCATGTCTCATTTGAAATCATTGTTCATCAGACTAGTATCATTGGACTTTCGTGTCACGTGTGACCTGTGCAAGCGCCAAACCCTCAGACCGAAAGAACTGTAAGATTTCTGATGCCATGGTATGATTTATGGCAATAAGAATCACTCATTCATCAGTCAACAATCCTCAATCATCATTTTCATTTTGATCATGTCGATCATGTTAACTCATTAATCACTCAGTTCATTT
This sequence comes from Orobanche coerulescens, assembly GCA_033398695.1. Lineage (NCBI taxonomy): Eukaryota > Viridiplantae > Streptophyta > Magnoliopsida > Lamiales > Orobanchaceae > Orobanche > Orobanche coerulescens. The sequence goes on from CM065801.1 coordinate 188,527,971, forward strand.
CATCACTCATTTGTTGATCTTGTGGATCGTTTCATTAATCTTGTCAACTTGTTCAAGAAAATCATTTCAAAATTTCATCAGATAATCATGTCACCTCAGTTGATCCTTCATGCGATCATTGTGTTACAGTGCGTATGCTCATTGTTATCATTTTATAACTTCATTATAATGTGATATTCATGTGGGATCTATAATTATCATGTGTTCCCTACCTTCAGTATGGATCGAGCTGGCAGAGGACGCATGGGAAGAGGCCGCTATGCGGGCCGAAACCTGGGAGCCCGAATGAATACTTGTGTGAATACGAGGAATAATGCTAACTTATCGAGCAGCGATGCTACCACACATTAACCTGGAAATAATCCTTCACTGTCAGGGAGTCGCACCCAGGACACGGCTCAATCAGAAGGTGTCTGAGTCGACCCTCTCGCTTTTATGCAGGGCATGATGGCCCAAATGACTCAGATGGCACGTCTGATAGAGACGATGCAGAACTCAACGACTCAGAATCAGCAGGCTCCTCCACCGCCACCTCAGAGGCAAGAGAGGAATGTGAGCAGCATCAACGACATTTCTCGCGAAAGGCCGCCTACCTTCGAGGGCTCATCTGAGCCGGCGGACATTATTCACTGGCTGGAGCATTTCGATAAATTATTTGCTATGGTGGAGTGTCCTGAAGGACACAAAGTTTCAGTCGTGGCTTACTATCTGTGTAAGAGCGCTCACTCATGGTGGCTATCTCTGAAGCCCACCGACGGAGCTTGCACGTGGGACCAGTTCAAACCTTGTATGATGGAAAGATATTATCCGGCCCCACTCAGGGAGGCTAAGTTGTCGGAGTTACTCAGTCCCGACCCCTCAACGGAAGATGAAGTTCTATCCATTGCCGAGAAGTTTCAGGAGCTACTGCCTTTCGCCTCCTCTATTATCCACTCGGAGGCGGATAAAATCAAGTATTTCAGTAAGAGGTTGAAACCTCGTATGAGGCGTCAATTGATTAATCATCATTGCACCACTCTTGATGAATTCATCGAGAAAGCTCTTGCTTATGAGCTTACTGCTATGGAGATTTCTAAGAATCAGACTTCATCTTCCACCAAGAAATTGAAGAAGCGTAATCAGTCCGAAGGCAGTCAGGCCACTTTCAAGAAGCCTAGTATGGGCTCTACTTTTTCTGAGCGACCTCCTACGGCGCCAAAACCTGCGGAATCTCAGTCCCGAGCGGCCAGCTCAGCCATCACCTGTTACAACTATGGTGACCAGGGCCATTTCAGCACGAAATGTCTGAGGCAGACAGTTACGTGTAATAATTGCGGGATTGCGGGGCATAAGGCTCGTTTCTGCCGAAGGAACTCCAAACCCACTCCAGCGACATCTCAGGCCCCGAAGCAGTCAGCGATTCAGAATCAGGCCACTCAGTCCGCGTCGTTTAATATGACAGGAGCTAACAAAGGCGGAGCCCACACCTATCAGGCAGGAGCATCCGGGTCCGGGGCTGGCAAGCCCCGAATTTATGAGATGAAGAGAGCCGATGATCTGGAGGCCCAAATGATCTTAAGTACAATCAAAATTCTATCTCAACCTGTGTGTACCCTTTTTGATACTGGTGCATCGCATTCATTCATTTCCGAGTCATGCTTGAGTAGACTTCATATGGATAGTGCTACTAATTGTGAGCCTTATATCATTGGACTACCTGACGGTAGGAGAATTATCGGAGATCGTGAGATTAAGAATTGTCCGATTCCGTTTCATGGCCGTGATTGGTTGGCATACATGATCATGGTGGATTTAGCTAGAGACGACGTCATTTTGGGTATTGATTGGATGGATCGTCACGATGCCATCCTTAGTGTCCGTAAGCGTATGGTCACTATCATTTCAGACAGTGGAGTTGAATATGTATTTCAGGGGAGTAAACCCAGCTGTTCCGGAAAGGTTATCAATGTAATGAAAGCGGTGAAATTACTCAATCAAGGGTGTGTTGGTTATTGGTGCTATATGACCAAAACCGATAAATCATCAGTGTCATTGGCAGATATTCCGGTAGTAAGGGAATACGCCGATGTATTTCCAGACGAGCTACCTGGTTTGCCTCCACAGAGAGATGTGGAATTCACGATTGAGTTGGAGCCCAGTACATCTCCAATATCGAAGGCACCGTATCGCATGGTCCCGACCGAAATGCAGGAACTGAAGAATCAATTGGATGATTTGACCGAGAAAGGTTATATCCGACCGAGTGCATCCCCATGGGGAGCACTAGTGTTATTTGTCAAGAAGAAGGATGGTTCTTTTCGCGTGTGTATTGATTATCGGGAGTTGAACAGGGTGACGATCAAGAATAAATATCCCCTACCCCACATCGATGATCTTTTGGATCAACTTCAGGGAGCTTCAGTACTTTCCAAGATCGATTAATTATCTCGGTATCATCAGTTGCGAATTCGAGAATCGGATATCATAAGGACGGCATTTCGAATAGGATATGGGCACTACGAGTTTGTAGTGAAGCTGTTTGGGTTAACTAATGCACCTGCGGTATTCATGGAATTAATGAACCGAGTTTTAATCAATTATTTGGATCAGTTCGTGGTTGTATTCATAGATGACATTTTGATTTATTCTCGTGACCGAGAGGAGCATGAATTTTACCTTCATCATATTCTCGACGTGCTGAGACGAGAGCAGCTCTATGGGAAGTTTTCCAAGTGTGTATTCCGAATGTCCGAGGTGACGTTTCTCGGACATGTAATTTCAGCAGACGGAGTATGTGTCGACCCTTAGAAGACCGAGGCTATCCGAGATTGGCAACCTCTGAAGAATGTTAAGGAAATACGAAGCTTTCTCTGATTAGTTGGATATTACCGTCAATTTGTGGAGGGATTTTTTAAAATCGCTCAACCCATGACGAACCTTTTGAGGAAGGATAAGAAATACACGTGGACTGACGCGTGTCAGTGGAGTTTTGAGGAACTTAAGAGTCGTTTAATTTCAGCGCCTGTCCTTTCCTTACCGCAAGGGATGGAGGGAATCGTAGTTTATAGTGACGCGTCCGGGCAGGGTCTCGGATGTGTACTAATGCAGAACGGGAAAGTGATTGCCTGTGCTTCACGGAAACTGAGGCCTTATGAGGTCAACTATCTGACCCATGACCTGGAGCTAGCAGCCATGGTTTTCGCTTTGAAGATTTGGCGTCATTATCTTTTTGGCGCCACCTATCAGATTTTCACCGATCATAAGAGCTTGAAGTATATATTTACTAAGAAGGAGTTAAATATGAGTCAGAGATGGTGGTTAGAACTGATTAAAGACTATGATATCGAGATACAATATCACCCGGATAAGGCGAATGTTGTCGCCGATGCCTTGAGCTGTAAGTCCGTTCAAGAGCAGATGCTTGCTCGTTTAACTATTCAGAAGGAACTCCAGCAGGAATTCCTTAGGCATGAGATCGAGGTTTGGTTACAGCATGTATAAGGACAGCTTTGCATGCTGGATATATCTTCGCCACTTGTGGAGGCGATCAGAATAAAACAGGGTTCAGACCCGTTTTTATTGCGCATTCGAGATGATATAACTCAGGGGAAAGCCCCTGGATTTGTGATACACGAGGATGGACTTTTACGATTTAAGAAACGGTTATGTGTTACGGCGGATGACGAGTTGAAAAACCCAATTTTGAGAGAGGCCCATTGTAACACCCCGTAGATATTCGAAGTATATTACAGCACCGTGGACCCCTACATGGGACCCACCAGGCTAAAACAAGGAAAACACTACTCGACTGACCATCTCAGTTGGCGAGGACACCCATTTAAATAATACAACATATAAAGATACGCCCGGAGCAACCGACGTAATAAACATCAACCGACGATATAGGAATTTGAGTTAATACAAAACGAAGTTCGGAGTGAAAAGCCTAAGTACTCGCGAGTACAAACTATAAGTTTATAAATGTGGGAAACAACAATATCGAAATAGACAAGAGAAATAAGAAGACTCAAATGCACATGTCAACGACCCTGGCCAGCATCCTCGTACTGTCCCAGTGCCCGCTCGTCCAGTAGAACATAACCTGAAATCCATAACAAGAATTTCCCAAAAACGGGTCCCCAAAGGGGTTAGCAGTTACGCTAGTACAAGTAATCAAGGCAAACCATTCGCTTACACGTTTCATAGTACAATGCACCAAAACATTTCAAAACCAAAACCAGACATGTCTTTTCCGGAAACAAACAGGCAATCACATTTGCCTAGGACCGGGACGAAGCCACAAATCCCACTCGAGGCCTCTAAGGACCCTCCCGAGCTAGCTCAAACCATTGGACTCCCTCCATGATCCCGTCGGACCCTCCCAAGGTGAGCAAATCACACACAAAATACATTACCATTTCACGTTAAGCATAAAGGTTTCCAAAAAAAATACTCGCCTTGAATAATTGATGACGCAATGAATAGAAAAAAAAATCACCGACGAATGCTAGGAACCAACAGAACCGAACCTAACGATTCAAAGAACATAATCACAACCAACTCTAAACAAATACGGAAATGGAAAACACCCGAAAACCCGCCTAAGATTCATGTATATTCGTATAAAAATAACAAGGGCGGATCGCAACCAAACCCTCTCGAATACATAACAACCACGAAATATTCCCTGAATCCATAGGGAAAACAAGAATACTAGCAAGATTAATCATATTCAACATGAATTAATCAACTGTATGGAAAGAATCGAAGAAAAACCCGATAACCCCCAATTTACTCAAAAGTAGGGTTCAAAGAAGATTTACCTTGGATTAGGATGAAAGTTTCGTGTTAATGTTGTTATTATACACCAAGAACTCAAGGAAGATGATGGTTGAGATGATTGGAGGAAGAAATCACCAAGAAATCGCCCAAAATCACCAAAGCAGTGGAGGAATGAGCTACTACTATCTAGCATACGCTAACAACGACTCGGTAGCGCGCGCTATCGAGCTATAGCGTGCGCTACCTGGGCACCTGAATGAGTCCAGAACAAACTGTCCAGTACTGGACAGTCACGCTAGCGCACGCTACCGGACACCTAGCGTGCGCTAGTTCCCCGACATTAGCGTGCGCTAGACAACGTAGTGTACGCTAATCCGCTAGTCCAGAGGACTGGAATCAGAACTGCCACTCCCAGGGCTCAGCTTGCTAGCGTGCGCTATGAGCAGACGTAGCGTGCGCTACTAAGGGATCTCTAGCGTGCGCTATACAGAAAAATTAGCGCGCGCTAGGCACGGAATATGAATGGCCCAAAACACCGGAACATGAACGAAACATCAAACGGAACATCTCAAAACGCATAATAACATAGAATTGATCCACGGCAACCCCGAAACGGTGGTTCTCAATAACAATTACGAGAATCAGATCAATAGATGACGGAAGAAATACACTGAAAAATACACGAGGGTCGCTAAAAACGAGAAATACATCGAAAAATGAAAATACCAGGAAAAGAAAAAAATGCGGATATTACATTCTACCCCTCTAAAAATAAGTTTCGTCCCGAAACTTAAGAAATAAACAACTCGGGGTACCTAGCACGCATGCTATCCTCGGTTTCCCAAGTTGCCTCCTCGACACCATGTCTCGACCACTGCACCTTGACCAAAGGGATGGTCTTATGCCTTAGTCGCTTCTCACGATGCTCCAAAATCTTCAAAGGACGCTCCTCAAAAGTAATATTCTCGGCGACATCAATCTCACCATAATTGATGACGTGACTAGGATCCGGGACATATTTCCTCAGCTGGGAAACATGAAAAACGCTATGAACATGACTCAGGCCATGGGTAACGCCAAATGGTATGCCAACCCACCGACTCGCTCGAAAATCTCGAAGGGCCCAATAAATCTCGGACTCAACTTCCCTTTCTTCCCGAAACGAAAAACTCCTCTCGTCGGCGACACCTTTAGCAAAACGTGATCTCCTACCTCGAATTCCAAAGGTCGACGACGGACATCGGCATATGACTTCTGTCGACTCTGGGCAGTCAACATCCATTCCGTAATTAATTCTATCTTTCGCCTCATCTCTAGAATGATTTCCCGCTGGGTCCCGACCATATCGGACGCCTCATTCCAACAAATCGGTGATCGACAACGCCGCCCATAAAGTGCGTTATACGGTGCCATCCGAACCGATGCGTGCCAACTATTGTTGTACGTGAATTCGATCAATGGAAAATGCTCCTCCCAGTCATTGCCCCAATCGAGAGCACAAGCACGCAACATATCATCGAATATCTGGATAGTGTGTTCCGACTGTCCATCTGACTGAGGATGAAAAGAGGTACTCAAACGCAAACGAGTACCTAACGCCTTATGCACCGCCTGCCAAAAATGCGATACATAACGGCCATCACAATCTGAAACAATAGACTTCGGAGTACCGTAAAGCCTCACCATCTGCGCGATAAACACATGAGCCAACTTCTTCGGGCCCCAAGTGTCCTTGATGCCCAGAAAATGTGCCGACTTGGTCAGACGATCAACAATCACCCAGACCATGTTCATGCCCGACCTCGATCTCGGAAAACTCATAATGAAATCCATCGATATATCTTCCCATTTCCATTCCGGAACAGGAAGTGACTGCAATAACTCGGCCGGTCGCTGATGCTCGATTTTGACCTGCTTACAAGTCAAACATCTCGCTACAAACTGTGCGACCTCCTCCTCCATATCATTCCACCAGAAATTCCTTCTCAGGTCTTTGTACATCTTACTCGAACCAGGATGAACGGAGTAAGGTGTAGCATGGGCCTCACGCAAAATACTCTGTCTCAACTCCGAGTCGTTCGGTACACAAATCCGACTCTGGAATCTCAAAACACCATCCTCGTGAATCATAAACCCAGAAGACTTTCCCTTAAGAATGTTCTCTCGGATTTGAGTAATCATCGGATCCTCCAACTGCTTCAGCTTAATTTCATCGATCAAAGACGACGAAATCTCAAAAGCACAAAGTTGCCCGATAGCTCCCGGCAACAAAACCTCAACATCTAACTCGATCAAAACCTGCCCAAGCTCAGACTGAGATGTAAGGATCTCAAGCGTTCGCAACGCAACTGGTTTCCAACTCAAGGCGTCGGCCACGACGTTCGCCTTGCCCGGATGATAAAGGATTTCGAGGTCATAATCTTTAATCAACTCTAACCACCTCCTCTACCTCATATTCAACTCCCGCTGAGTAAATATGTATTTTAGACTTTTATGATCGGTAAAAATCTGACATGCAGAGCCAAAAAGATAGTGACGCCAAATCTTGAGCGCAAAAACAACTACTGCTAACTCCAAATCGTGACTAAGATAGTTAAGCTCATACGGCCTCAACTGTCTCGACGCATATGCAATGGTCTTGTCGTGCTGCATCAATACGCACCCAAGACCGTGACCCGAAGCATCACTGTAAACAGCAAAACCCCCGTTGCCACACGGCAACGCTAAAATCAGGGCTGAAGTCAAACGCCTCTTCAGCTTCTCGAAACTCGACTGTCTCTCGTCATTCCAGATGAACTTCTCGGATTTCTGGAGTAACTGTGTAAGCGGCCGAGCTAGTTTCGAGAAACCCTCGACGAACCTATGGTAGTAGCCAGCCAAACCCAAGAAACTACGGATCTCCTTCACATTCTTGGGCGGTGCCCAATCTAACACTGCCTCAATCTTCTGCGGATCCACACGAACCACCTCGACTGAAATCACGTGACCTAAAAACATCACTTCCTTCAGCCAGAACTCACATTTCGAGAACTTCGCATAGAGTTGCTCGGTCCTCAAAATGTCTAACACTACTCGCAAATGATGGGCATGCTCTTCCTCGTTCCTCGAATAAATAAGAATATCATCAATGAAGACGACGACACACTTATCCAAATACTCGATAAAGACTTTGTTCATCAACTGCATGAACACCGCCGGCGCATTAGTTAACCCGCAAGGCATAACTACGAACTCATAATGTCCGTATCTCATCCGAAAAGTTGTTTTCGGTACATCGGACTCCCTCACCCGGAGCTGATAGCACCCCGATCTCAAATCAATCTTCGAGAATACCGCAGCCCCCTGCAACTGATCGAACAGATCATCAATCTTCGGCTAAAGATACTTGTTCTTGATGGTCACCTTGTTTTGTTCGCGACAGTCGATACACAAACACAGTGAACCATCCTTCTTCCGCACAAACAGGACCGGTGCGCCCCAAGGCGAGGCCCTCGGTCGAACATACCCCGACTCAAGAAGCTCACTCAACTACTTCTTCAACTCGGACATCTCTGAAGGTGCCATGCGATACGGCGCCTTCGAAATCGGAGCCGCGCTCGGCTCTAACTCTATAGCAAACTCGACCTCACGATCCGGTGGCAATCCCGGTAACTCGCCAGGAAATACATTAGGAAACTCACTAACGACTGGAATTGATGAAAACTCGACTCCACCATCCTCCGCCTTCAAGGCATAGAATCAATAACCAGTACACCCATTTCGCAGGAGCCTCATCGCCTTCAATGCATTAATAACGAACTTCGGGTTTCCCCTCTTTCATCCCGCGAAAGAGTGCTCGGTGCCGTCCTCGGATAATATAGTGATGATTGCGCCATGCTGCTCGAGCCAATCATCCTCGAGAATTAAATCCTCACCCTTAATATTAACGACAATAAGATTAGAGAGCCAAGCTCTCTCACAAATAAACACAGAGCAGTCTCGGACCTCTCGATCGCCAACGATCCTATCACCGCTAGGAAGTTTAACGATGAAAGACTCGCAAGGCGACAAACAGTCGAGACTCAAACGGCGCACACACCCCAGCGATATGAACGAATGTGTAGCACAAGAATCGAAAAGCACGATGACAGGATGAGAATGGATATGAACGGTACCTGTCGCCACAGTGGCTGCTGGATCATCGACCCTCCTCATCTCACAGATACGCGGCTGGGCAGAGCCGACACTGGAAGCTCCTCCTATAGCGGGCTGACCCCAACCTCTACCTCGACCGACACTCGGCGGAGGCTGCGGAGCAAACGAGCCCTGGTTCACACTCGGATCTCTAAGTGCTAGAAAAGAATCACGGGACTCGCGAAACTGTCTAACCTGTTCACAAAAGAGGGCCTTATGGCCCGGCTGACCACAAGTATGACAACTCAACTTCTGACGAGGACACTGCCGGTTCCTATGGCCCAGCTGGCCACAGTAAAATCATGTGGGATCACGAACGGGGGTTCCGGCGGCACCTCGAAAACTCCCAGAGAAACGAGCCGAACCGCCCGTAGGAATATTCGCAGCCTGAGATTTCTGCTGGCCTCCACCCTTGGGACCAGAAAAATTTCCGACTGACTTCTGCTTCTTGCTCTCACGTGCCACATCATTAGCCATCACCGACATATCGTAAGCAAGAGCCCTACTCTGATAATCCTTCATAGCAGTGCAGACGAGCCCAGACATATAGTCCCGAATTGACAGTTTCATCCTCCTGGAAAAATGGAAAATTTTGTCGCTCTCCTCGACAACTTAGGTCTTCACATAGCCCAACTCCTTGTTAAAATCGGCAATAGCTTGGGGTACGGGAATATCCCGTGGTTGAGCATCATAGAAAGCATGGACTCGAGCCTGTCTAACCGGCCACAGGCAATATTCAGTATCCATTAATTCCTGAAATTTGGCCCATGAAGCAATATGATCTTTGGGCCCAATGGCCTCCCACCAATCCTTAGCGTCCCAGTGAGAAAGTACTGTGCAATAGGGACCTTACGGTCCTTGGGACAGTTGGTGGCAATACCTTACGGTCCTCGGCCGATTAGCATCGGCCGGATCCGGGTTCTGAACCACCTGAGCTATCGCCGCCATTTAGTTTACCATTTGCTGCATAATGGCCGCAATACCAAGGTCGGCGCGCTCCTTAGAAGAAGCATGACTGTGACGGTCACCAGTACTGCTGGCTCCCGAAGAATGCGACGTGGCCATCCCATCGGCTGCTCTACGTCCCCGGCCGCGTCCACAGCCACGACCACGACCACATCCCCTTCCATCATCCATGCTGGTGTTAAGAGGTGGCAAAAAGCGACTCATTGATAAGTAAAAGAGGGAGAACAACCACAGTTCAAGAAACGGAAATACGGTACGAGAAAGTGAAGAATTGAGTAAGGAAAACTTACGAACACTAGAAGTACTGAGATGCTGGCAGCGGTGTGATAATTTGCAAAACAAACACAACTAGACCCAAATAACCGACAAGCCTAGGTATCCGTAAACCTAGTTTGCTCCGATACCATTTTTTGTAACAACCCCGAGATATTCGAAGTATATTACAGCGCCGTGGACCCCTACATGGGACCCACCAGGCTAAAACAAGGAAAACACTACTCGACTGACCATCTCAGTTGGCGAGGACACCCATTTAAATAATACAACATATAAAGATACGCCCGGAGCAACCGGCGTAATAAACATCAACCGACGATATAGCAATTTGAGTTAATACAAAACGAAGTTCGGAGTGAAAAGCCTAAGTACTCGCGAGTACAAACTATAAGTTTATAAATGTGGGAAACAACCATATTGAAATAGACAAGAGAAATAAGAAGACTCAAATGCACATGTCAATGACCCTGGCCAGCATCCTCGTACTATCCCAGTGCCCGCTCATCCGGCAGAACATTAGATAAGAATTTCCCCAAAATGGGTCCCCAAAGGGGTTAGCAATTACGCTAGTACAAGTAATCAAGGCAAACCATTCGCTTACACGTTTCATAGTACAATGCACCAAAACATTTCAAAACCAAAACCAGACATGTCTTTTCCGGAAACAACTAGTCAATCACATTTGCCTAGGACCGGGACGAAACCACAAATCCTACTCGAGGCTTCTAAGGACCCTCCCGAGCTGGCCATATCATAAAATAAATCACGCACGTGCATCGCCTAGGACCGGGACGAAGCCACAAATCCCACTAGAGGCCTCTAAGGACCCTCCTGAGCTGGCTAGCTAAACAAACTCGTGAATCCAGGGCTCAAACCATTGGACTCCCTCCGTGATCCCGTCGGACCCTCCCGAGGTGACCAAATCACACACAAAATACATTACCATTTCACGTTAAGCATAAAGGTTTCCAAAAAAAATACTTGCCTTGAATAATTGATGACACAGCGAACGGAAAGGAAAATCACCGATGAATGCTAGGAACCAACAGAACCGAACCTAACGATTCGAAGAACATAATCCAACCAACTCTAAATGAATACGGAAATGGAATACACCTGAAAACTCGCCTACGATTTATGTATATTCGTATAAAAATAACGAGGACGGATCGCAACCAAACCCTCTCGAATACATAACAACCACGAAATATACACTGAATCCATAGGGAAAACAAGAATACTAGCAAGATTAATCTTATTTAACATGAATTAATCAACCGTATGGAACGAATCGAAGAAAAACCCGAAAACCCCCAATTTACTCAAAAGTAGGGTTCAAAGAAGATTTACCTTAGATTAGGATGAAAGATTCGTGTTAATGTTGTTATTATGCACCAATAACTCAAGGAAGATGATGGTTGAGATGATTCGAGGAAGAAATCGCCAAGAATCGCTAAAGCCGCGGAGGAAGGAGGTGAAATGAGAATTAGATCCGTCCAAGGTCAACTCCTGGGTATATGTAGCCGCACGGCTTAGCGCGCTATATTACAGTCCAGGACTCACTCTCCTGGACCATTAGCGTGCGCTACTACTATCTAGCGTGCGCTAACAACGACTCGGTAGCGTGCGCTATCGAGCTATAGCGTGTGCTACCTGGGCACCTGAACGAGTCCAGAACAAACTGTCCAGTACTGGACAGTCACACTAGCGCACGCTACCGGACACCCAGCGTGCACTAGTCCCCCGACATTAGCATGCGCTAGACAATGTAGCGTACGCTATTCCGCTAGTCCAGAGGACTGGAATCAGAACTGCCACTCCCAGGGCTCAGCTTGCTAGCGTGCGCTACGAGTAGACGTAGCGTGTGCTACTAAGGGATCTCTAGCGTGCACTATACAGAAAAATTAGTGCGCTCCAGGCACGGAATATGAACGGCCCAAAACACCGGAACATGAACGAAACATCAAACGGAACATCTCAAAACGCGTAATAACATAGAATGGATCTACAGCAACCCCGAAATGGCGGTTCCAAACAACAATTACGAGAATCAGGTCAATAGATGACAGAAGAAATACACTGAAAAATACACGAGGGTCATTAAAAACGAGAAATACACCGAAAAATGAAAATACCAGGAAAAGAAAAAAAATGTGGATTTTAAACCCATGCTATCCCTTATTCTATTCATCCGGGGTCTAGCAAGATGTACAAAGACTTGAAACAAAATTATTGGTGGAGTAACATGAAGCGAGAAGTCGCAGAGTCTGTTTCGAGACGTCTTACTTGCCAACAAGTCAAGATAGAACATCAGCGACCAGCGGGCATGCTGAAACCGCTTCCTATCCCTGATTGGAAGTGGGAAGTTATTTCAATGGATTTCATCACGAGTTTGCCGACGAGTCGGCGGGGCATGAATACAATTTGGGTGATTATGGACCGTTTAACTAAGTCAGCTCATTTCCTTGAGATTAAGGATGCGTGGGGTCCCGAGAGACTTGCCCAGTTGTTCATCAAAGAGGTAGTGAGATTGCACGGTACTCCTAAGAGTATCGTTTCTGATTGTGACGGGCGATTCGTGTCACATTTTTGGAAATCAGTTATCGTGCCATGGGAACTCAACTCAACTTCAGCATGGCTTTTCACCCTCAGTCCGACGGACAATCAGAGCGAACTAATCAGACATTGGAGGACATGTTGAGGGCATGCATCCTCGATTAGAAAGATGATTGGGAAGCCCAACTACCGATGATCGAATTCATGTATAATAACAGTTGGCACGCTTCGATTCGGATGGCACCTTACATGGCCTTATACAGTCGTTGTTGTCGATCTCCCCTATGCTGGGATGACTTATCAGAATCAATCGGCACTAAGCCTGATATGCTTATAGCGGCCCGCGAGAAGGTAGCTTTGATTAGGAGTCGTTTGTTGACCGCTCAGAGTCGACAAAAATCATATGCCTAACCATCATCGACCCTTGGAGTTCGAGACAGGTGATCACGTCTTGGTCATGGTATCCCCGAGTCGAGGTATTTTCCGTTTCGGGAAGTGGGGGAAGTTGAGTCCGAGATTCATTGGACCGTTTGAGATTTTGGATCGAGTGGGCGATCTGGCTTATCTATTGGCTTTACCTCCAACCTTGAGCCGAATTCATAACGTATTTCATGTCTCTCAGTTGCGGAAATATGCTGCCGACCCTAATCACATACTTTAGTTCGATGAAATTGAGATCACGGATGATCATACGTACGAGGAGCATCCTGTACGAATCTTAGAGCGGCGAATCAAGCAGTTAAGGAAAAAGATGATTCCTTTGGTTAAGATTCAGTGGTCTAGACACGGAGTCGAAGAGGCTACTTGGGAAACCGAGGATAGTATGCAGGAGAGTTATCGCGATTTGTTTGACCCTTAGTTTCGAGGACGAACCTATTTTTAAGGGGGGGAGTATGTAATACCCGATTGTAAATTCATTCATTATCATTCAGTTAATTTTCATTCAGTGATACTTCACTCAGTAGTAATCATTCATCATTCATGTTCATTCATCATGTTCACTATTTGACGTACTTGGAATCCTGCATCAGTTATCATTCGTCTTTCTACCTTTTTTGAGATTTCAGCCGAGTTTATCTTCATCATCATCTTTGTGGTGGACTGTGCGTGAGTAGCGCACGCAACGTACTCTTTTTAGCGTGCGCTAATTGAGTATAGGAAGCGCACACTAACCTCTTAATATTAGCGCATGCTAATGCATTTGGGCAGACAATCCAGAAGGCACTGGACTGGATTAGTGAGATTAGTAACATACATTATAATTGGAGTATAATGTACGTTAAGTGATGTGTGTAGCGCATGCTATCAAGATTCATCAGCGCGCGCTAACGTATTGGAACAGACAGTCCAGTAGGTACGGGACTGAGCTGAAATAATTCGTAGCGTACGCTAAGAGGGTACACAGCGTACGCAAGGGTTAGTTTATAGTGCACGCTAATAATAGAGTAGCGCGCGCTAAGGCTCAATCAGGCCAGAGGACAGTAGGTTATGGACTTTAGTTACTGGGCATCAACTTTCATGTAGCGCACGCTAACACAGGTTAACGTACGCTAAGGAGGAGGCGTTAGCGCACGCTACCAAGTATGTAGCGTACGCTAACGATACAGGCAGTGGGTACTGGACTAACTGGTGTGCCCGCTAGCACACGCTAAGAATCACGGGTTAGCGTGCACTAAACTGGCCCAGGTATAAATTGGACAATTCAGTCCAGTTTCGTCATTTTTCATCTCACTTCCTCCTTCCGGCGTTCTTGGGCGATTTCAGGCGAATTGGAGAGATCTTTTTGCGCTTCACTCATCTATCATCACTTTCAAGCTTCTAAGTTGGATTAATCATCACCTAATCCTCTCCAACACATCAAATCAAGGTAATCATTTCTTGAATCTATAATTTCGGAGTTCGAGTGTATTCCTTCCGATTTCTTCGTGTGAGCTTACTATGATGTTGTAATATGTTAGATATGGATTATCTACCTTGAATACATGTATTCCCATTGATTTATTGGTGTATATTGCGGATTTGATGAATATTTAGGGAATTATTCAAGACTCCTTGGGGTTTGACTTTGGATTTTTGGGGGTTTCCAATTGATGTTGTCGTAACCTTGAGTTGTGGTTTCCTTTTGGATCATTGATGTCATTAATGAAGTTTTGTTGGATTGAATTACTTTTGGAGGTTGGTTTTCGACATATTTTTAGGGAATAGTTGTAATCAACGTGAAAATGTTTGCAACGTATCCGCCAGAATGCCCCAATGAGTTTTGATTATTGTTGTAACGACTTTTGAGTTGGTGAAAATCGTGCTTAATAATATATTGACCGTTCGTTGGTAATTATCTTATTCAAGGCTGTTCGAGCGACCGGTACTCTCCATTAGAGAGGTTTGTTCGTGAGAAGACATTTTATCACCGGTGTTGTGTAAGTTAATTCTTACTCGGTTAAAGAGATATTCATTCCTTACGTTGTTGTTCATTCATAAATGTAATTCACTCATACTATATCATTCATGTCGAAACTTGTAATTATCAACTAATCATATAACTCAAGAGGAACGATGGTTCCAAATCATTTTATTGAAGCTATCACTCGTTGTATCATTATTTCATCTCGGTGAGTCATTCTTTATCCTTGTCGGATTTTATTCATTTATCTCTCATCTTGGTCGCTTTTGTTCTTCTGACCTTCCAGGATTGTATTGCGTGGCCGGGTGGCGTATGTGTGGAATTTTTAGTCCGGCATGCTATGGTCCTGTGTATATGCGAGACTCCGGACACATTGGACTGCGCACATAGTAAAGTACATCTGTGAGACTAATTAGGCCAAGTTGTGGGTGTATATGCGGGACTACAGACACTCGGCTGCTTGTGCACTTGCACATTCCATTTGTACGCACTATGATGCCCATCATTCAACCCTCATTTTTAATTCATTCATGTGATTCTTGTATATTCTTCAACTCTTGAGGATTGTTGTTCTATGTAACTAACCCCGTTGGGGATATTGTTTTTAGGTCATGGCAAGGCAAAAGCATGGGAAGAGAACGTTGACGGCGAGGAGTCCCAGTGATACTAGTAGGGGGCCCCAGTCTCTTCATTTCATTCATGCTTCCTTGTTATGTATTTTCCGCTGCACTTCCTTTTGGATTGTCATTTGTTGAGTGTTGTATATTTTATCTTCATATAAAATATACATGTATTGAGTGTCCCCTGGGTTTGTTGTATTTGAAACTCCTCATTGGAGTAACTGATGATGTAATGTGGTTCGATACTACATGCGTATTGTGTAATTCATTAACTTTCATTCGCCTGGTGGGTCCCAGTCGAGGGTCCACGGCACTGTAATATCCGCCTAGTTTGGGGTGTTACACACACAGCCGAAGCTGTATCACAATGAGATCATCCAATGACCGTGACCTGCTGAATTGCAGGTGCTGGGAAACCCACTGCGATAAGTTTAAGCCCCAGACTTACCCATAATGAGATCACCCAGTGACCGTGACCTACTGAACTGTACCAACTGTGAAGATTCAAGCCCCAAACTTACCCATAATGAGATCATCAGAATGACCGTGACCTACTGAACTGTAGGTGTTGGGAAATCAACCGTGAAGGTTCAATCCCTAAACTTACCCACAATGAGATCATCGAAATGACCGTGACCTACTGAACTATAGGTGTTGGGAAACTAACCGCGAAGGTTCAAGCCCTAAGCTTACCCATAATGAGATCATCGAAATGGCCGTGACCTACTGAACTGTAGGTGTTGGGAAACCAACCACGAAGGCTCAAGCCCCAAACATACGCATCAAGCGCTAGTTGAGACTAGCCTCCAAACACAATTAATCACAAATGGAAATTATCACAAAATTACCGAATTCATAAGAATGTTAGTATAATTACTTGAATCGGTCAACACGACAATAATAACTCACGGATGAGCACCGACCTCGGCGGTCCCAATTCAATTGGCTCAATTGCCTTTAATCGGCTAAATCGATAACAACAACAACATGGATGGAAAGTGTCCTTGAGAGTTCCAACTCGATTGCCTTAGAACGACTAATCGATAACGACAACACAACAGATGGGAACTACTCTCAGTGGTCCTAATTCAGTACTTTGATTGCCTTAGAAATGGCCAATCGATAACAATGATACAACGGATGGGAACCATCCTCAACAGTCCCAATTCAATACTTCAATTGCCTTAGAAATGGCCAATCGATAACAACTACACAATTATAATAGATGCCCCGGCGTCTTTAATCGGCCACCGAAGGCAGAGATGATAGTCGAATACGTCAACATCTTTAATCGGACAATACAACATTAATAACAACAACATAAATATCGATAATAACGATCACAATAATGTCTTAAGCCGACATCCACATCAACAATAACAATCGATACATTGATACCGCGAACCGACTATCGATAACAACATTAACAACAAGAGTCTGAATGCCTTGAACCGGCCATTAACGAACAACAATAACATTTGGCATAATTGCCGAAGGGTATCGTATCAAACAATTCCATGATATCAACAAAAATCTTGAAGAGACTACGTCTTGAAATGATACAACATATTCATACACATACATGATAACATTAAACTCATTGAACAGTACAAGTATAAAACTTGCCTCAAACCGAAGGCGATGAAATTCTCCCATGAACGCCGAACGGCGTCCTCCGACAATCACAAGCCCTCAAACAACCTTAAATGAAATATAATTCATTCAATAACACAATATCAATCGAAAACAACACAATAGATAACCCCGATTCAATCACGAATCGATCAAACCACAGAGACAAATATCATAGTCCTCAACTATGAATTCTAACATCCTCCAATCTCTCCAATGATCAATAAACATGATCATAATTTTCTTAACACTTGTGAAAAACAATTCAACAAGGATTATTAAGAACAACATCAATTAATCATCCCATTATGATGATATTATCACAATCACCCCAAGAACATCATCAACATTACCAAGATGATGTCTACGCAATAATCAATCACCAATTCATTAAGAATTCGGATTAATCAACAAGATTAACTCAACCATTTCAAGATTATGATAATTATCTCATAAATCATCATAATCCTACAATAAAATGGTTAAAATCTCCCACGAACACAACCACAACAATAACCATCTCAAAGCTATGTTAATCATCTAACAATCTTAACATAACTCTCCCTAGACATGATTATAATCTCCAAGTATTCTTAAGAAATCAAGAACACACTCCTCCTCAAATCATAAACACCATGTTCTCAACATGTGTTATAAAAATTCATCAAGAATTATGCTATCCTCCGACAATCCATCAATACACGAAGTAACCAACAATTGTCAGGCGTATGCCCTCAAATGCCACTCAAGGGATGTATGAGTCAGGGCATTGTACTTGTTATTAGGTAATTCATTATCACAAGGCAAATGGTTTTTCCTTTATTTACTGGTAGTTACTATAATTCCTAACTCGTGAATATATATATATATATAGAAACTAGTCCGTATGTTTGAGAGCAAAACATTCCACTCCTTATTGGATAAGGGGTCGGCACTGGAAAGGTTTATAGCTCAAATACTTAATCGTTCGCAAGTCGATGAAACTTGACTGGGCGTTAAGTTTATGTGAAGACTTGTATAACATGTACTTTGACATGGAGAGTGCCTGTCGAACGCAAATGGTTAGTGGGAGCACACGTTATAGGTATGCTAATTGGATTAGTATACTTGAACTGACTCACCCTCAATTCTCCACACATATTTCACTCTGGGACAGTCAATGACGGAATCGAAAGGTTGTGATAGGTATTCGTGAACCTTCCACTTGAGGATTTAGTATGGATGTGCTTATGACGTTAAGATTTTCATTAGAGAGTTCGACCCTATAAACCGGAAGGCGGGGGTCAACCTCGACGTGCGTCTTGACGGGCAAGTAGCAGGTCCTACTGAATACCAAGATATAATTCTTTCTCCTTTTAGTGAACGGGTTATATGTCCTATGCGGTTATTGGCAGATGAGATCATAAGTCTTTGGCTAAAGCATTGGAGCTAGTTGTATTGGATACACGAGAGCTCGATGATCTTGATTTGCATTAACGCATGCATAGCATCAAGTACAGAAAGGGTTTGACTGACCGTGACCCTATAACTTGATCGGGACATTTAAAAGAAGGGATTATACGTATACTGGTATTCACGACATAATGGTTCTTGAATGATCCCAACATTCATTCTCAGTTAGGATACAGTGTAGGCCACTAGGCTAGCTAGGTGGTGTTACTACTCTTTGGTTCCTCCCATTGCTGACTGAGACGGACCTACCGAGTCGCGCAATAGCATTGACGACGGAATTAATCGAGCTAATTATCTCTTTATAAATATTAGATATTGGATATCTAATTTATTGGGACATTAGATGTCTAAATTAATTTATTGGATAAATTAATTTACGGCCTAATGAATTAAATAAATTGCTGGGTGATTAATTTAATTCATACATATAATTATTTCTTTGAGAAACTAATTATGTTATTATGTATTTGATATGATTAATTAATTAGATTAATTAATTGATATAAATACATCGAAACGGAATCGGTATTTATCTCTTTGGACTCACGGGAGTCCGAAACGAACCGAACACGTCCGATTTCATCATGATGGGCGCCCCATTTCCACCCACCTTCTGTAACACCCCCAATCCGCTCAGGGATATTACACGCCGTATAACCTTTCCTCAAGGATCTACCAGGCCGGTAACAACATTAAACATCTCAGCAATGCCTTTAAGGCGAAAATGACTCAGTAGACCGATTTGGTCTTTCAGTAAATACATACAACTCAATCACAATACATGCCCACGCAGGGATCGAATACGACACACTCCCGTGCAACGGGGAAAGAATACTGCAGAAATAAAATACAGCTAAACCAATATGACATCAAACAGGTCCTCGTTTGATTAGTATCGTTCATCTTTCACCATCCTTCATGCCGACCCTGTGCTATGCTCCCCGAAACCTGAATGCAATACAGACATCCACCCCCTGATTACTCGGCGGTTAGCAAAACTCCACTATTTTGCTAGTGCAAGTACAAAGTGCAAAATACGAGTCATACAATTCAAGTTCAAAGAATAATAATAATCAAGAATCCTCAAAGATTCAAACACAACGAAAAATACTTCCTGAAGCAAGAGTTTGGGTAAAACGTTCCAAAACCGAAAGATCACAATTCAAGAGAAACAATTTACAAAATGGTTTAATAAACCATCGGGAGTTTTAGTAGAAAACATTTTAGGATTATCGAATCCTTCTCTTTCCAAAATCAACAGGGGTCACAGCCCAAAGGCTTTTGTTTTCACAAATAGAAAACCAACAACAATTCAGAGGGTCAAAACCCACGTCACGTGTCCTCGATGGATATAAAAATTAACACAACATAATCACCCAAGAGATGCAGATCTTGGTCGCTCAACCATATCATAAAACAAATCACGCACAGGCACCGCCTATGACCAGGACGAAGCTACAAATCCCACTCGAGGCTTCTAAGGACCCTCCCGAGCTAGCTAGCGAGACAAACTCGTGAATCCAAAGTGAAGTCACAGATTCCCTCGAGGCCTCGTCGGACCCTCCCGAGGTGAGTAAAACACATTCACAAATCATAAACACACCAGCATGAACACTTGTCATGGCATCTTACGGCTGGATCAATCACTTGTTGTCTCCTGACCATATGATCACACGCCATATATCACCGCAGGTTTTTTCTCAGGCTCTCACGGTTGGATCAATCACTTGTTGCATCCTGACCACATGGTCACATGCAATGTGTCACTGTAGACCTTCGACCATATCCACACATTCACACAAATAACTTAGCACGCCAAGGATATCCGAACAATTCACCTAAAGGCATCAAACACACAGCACGATACGAGTATCAAATCACAATACACCGAAATGAGATAATATATGAATCTATATTATCAAAGCACAACAACAACACTAAGTGTATTCACAGGATTCACATAATGGTTTACGAAACACCACAACCGTAAAAACACACACGGTTTTGAAAGAGAGCCTTTTACGAGGCTAATCCGAATCTTTGAAAGCTCATTTCAAACAACCAAATAAACATACCAAGACAATTCACCAATCGTTATATACACAAAACGAGAAATATATGGACAAGGTACTTGCCTCAAAACTACGATCGCAACGAGATGACGGATGGGATGCGGTCGAACAGCCCCAAATCCCGGAACACTATCAAGAACGCGATAGCACCACGAGTGCTACGAGAATAACACCACACGAAATATCAATCACTAAACGGGATTCAACTCGGAATCCTCGAGCACCTATAATCCTCAAGAAGGAACAATAAAAACAACGAACATACGATTACAATGAGAATCAAGGTCAAAAACAATGGAAATCCCACCAAACTATCGAAGGGAAACTCATTAGGACATTTAATCGAACACTTAACGCTCGATAACTCCCAAGAATACTCGAATCACCAACCGAGTTGAACAAACTCGAAATACGGATATACAAGCCATAGAAAACGATTAATAATGTTCAATAACATCAACTGATTCATGAAACTCGGGCGAACAACGAAATTCAAGAAGGAAATCTCGAAAGTCAATTCTATGAGATTTCAAAAAATTACCTCGATCCGACGAAGAACAAGGATTTAATGTTGATATAATCTACAAGGGCCTTCCAAAACACCCTGGAATTGATTAGAACCGACCAAGGACTCGAGTTCCCGAACACCCATTGCCAGCCGTCGCAAGAAATGAGAAAAAGTGAAAAAATGAGGTTTGGCCGAGGCCCAGGCCTATTTATGCCGACAGGGTTACGGCCGTAACCGGCAGTGCCTTACGACCGTAACTCGGCCCTTATGGACATACTCGGCCAGTCCTTACGGACATACCGGCATTCATCAAAATCCTGCCCAGCGCCTGCCGACCACTTACAGCCGTAACCGGCACCTTACGGCTGTAACCAGCATTCATCCGGAAGCTGTCTAGAGCCCGTACGGCCGTAACCGTTCACGCCTTACGGCCGTAACCGGCCTTCGTCCAGCCTGTGCATGTCGATCACTTACGGCCGTAACCGGCACCTTACGGCCGTAACCGGCACCTTATAAGCACCTGCTCTAAAATGTGCGGTCGTGACTCGGCCGTGGCCACTCCGACGACCCGGATGTTATGTCGAGATTTATACACCTCAACAGGCGATCGGCACAAAGACCGGACGACCAAACCAGAGTCAAATAGACTAAGGCAGATTTGCCGATCGAAGGACCCAGAACAGGACCCATCACCGAGCGATCGACCCCCGAGGCGATCGTCTCCCGGCAACTAGCGATCGTCCCAAGTGCCCGATCACAGACGACTGCCTCGTTCCACTTAAAGCCAATATCCGTCAAGTCTACGAATGCCGGATCTCGGGACAGAGGCCCACGTGCAGATCCGAAAAAGGCGCCGTAGGATAAGGCCCTTTGACCCCAGCCTGTCACCATCTTCTCACCTACCGACAGACCCGCTGAAAGGTCCAAGGTGGGACCTCTCGAGACGGCAGTAAGAGACGCATGTTGTCCTCTCATTAGTTCGCACAGCTGGCTGCCAGCAGCAGCCACGGACTTTAAGGGAACCAACCCATGTGCTACAGACGATCGCCCCCTTATTATAATACAGGAAAGCTGATCGCCCGTCAGGATGAAGACATCCCAGCTCCTCATATAAATATAGGACTTCCAGCTTTCAGAAAAGGGTCTTGGCTTCGCTTCTCTATCTTGGCCACGCTATAAACTTCGGACATCTTTCTATATCTCACTCTCGAAACCTCTTAACCCAAAGACGGTCGGCAGAAACGAGAACAAGAACTCACAGAGCTTCAACTCTGGTTCTTCCGGCAATCACCAACACTCAAGAGCTACATAACTAGGGTCTTTTACACTCATTGTAATTGTACTCTTACATTAATATTTGTTCTCCAATGTATTCGTATTAATAATATCTCGCCAGAGCATTCAAGCCCGAGCCTAACAAACCCGGAAAATCTTGTGTTGTTTACATCCCCGCGGACGTGCTCTCGTATTTGTTTGTTACTCATCCATTCTAGCAATCCCTTCGGATTTTGGGTAACAACAATTGGCGCTAGAAGAAGGGACATCTACCTTCATTTTCATTCCGACCGTTTCGAAGAACACTCACTATCCTCCGGAGCATATACTTGAAGAAACACTCACTGTTCTTCAAAAAAAAGCCTTCAGAATAATGACGTCTACCACTCCATCGAAGAGAGCCACTCTCCGATCCGCCGGACGCCTCATTCCGGCTCAATCCGAGCCCCAACCTATGACGGAGGGTAGCCACGGCGGCACGAGACTCTCGATCCCGCCCCCGAGGGACGGCCCTAGCCTCTCGCTCGATCAGTTCCAAACATCGAAACAGATCGAGGAGGCCATGGCCATCCTGCGGGAGCGACGGAGAGCATGAGGTACGCCCGCAATTACCCCATCATCCATCCGCCGTGCAGGCCAATGGAAGCTCAAGGGGTTACTTGTCGAGCGATCGTCAGGAAGCCCCGATTCAAGAGCAGAAGCACTCGCGAGGTGGACGGTTCCGTTTTCAGCCGCCTAGGCAGCGACCCAATGGCGGCCGGGACATTCTGGCCCCTGCCATAAGATGACGGAGCCCGAATACGTCACCAGGAGTTCAACTTACCCAACTCACAGAAGGCAGACCATCCATATGGCTCCCCCTCGCCGAAGAACCGAGATCGGCGATGACGACCTCATCGCCTACTGCGGAGCCAGGAGATCAGTACACGATCGCCTCGGCTCCCGCTTCGAGAGCCAAACCACGAGCGACCAAGCTACGACGATGGCCGCAATGCAACGCCAGCTCGATGGCATGAAGGCGCTCCTAGAAACTGGGGCAGGCGCCAAGAGAAAGATCGCTGGGCCGAGCGAGCCGTTCGCGGTCCAGATCGAACTTACCCCCATGCACCCAAGGATCGCTCCTCCTCAAACACCTTTGTACGAGGGGAGATCGGACCCTGAGACTCACCTGAGCAAGTTCTGGATCTACATGACTGCATGCGGCGCATCAGACGAAACAAGGTGCCGAATATTCCTGTTAACACTGGGCGACCTTGCCCATACGTGGTACATCTCATTGCCACCGCGATCCATCAGTTCCTTTGAACAACTGGTGAGCGACTTCACATCGTACTTCGCCGCCAAGATCGCTCGATCAGAAGGTCCCCACCGCATGATGAAAATCAGGCAGGGGGAAGAGCAGTCTGACGAAGACTACATCGACCGAGTGGATGAGATAATCCTCAATGGCGAGCCTGTAATCGACAAGATCGCCCTCTACTCGGTTCTAGGGGGATTCAATGGTCTTTCGCCCATGTTCAGGCACATTACGAAGGACATCCCCCAGACCTACGCAATCTTCCGCGCCAAGGCCGCAGATTTTTGGCCAGACGGCGGCTGCTCGCCCTTCGCCAAGATGAGGGGGCAGAGACGGCGTTCGCCAAGTACAACAAGGCAGTTGCCAAGCCACCCGGTGATTTTAGGACCTTCGAGGATGTGGAAGCCCATCTCTACCACAACCTCAATCTATCTCCGGCTAATATTTTCTACGCCATCCAGGGGCGCGAGCGGCTAAGCAAGCCGAGAGCAGTACGGGACCACGATCATTTGGACCGCAAAAAATTTTTTGCTTACCACAAAAGTCCCGGCCACAACATCGATCAATGCCACGACCTCTTCAGACAGCTCTGGAGATTGTTTGAAGAAGGCAAGATAGACAGTCTAATAACTTAGCCGGAGCCCCGGGAGGAAAGGATCAAGTTCCGCGATCGGTGTTAGAACGGCGATCGCCAGTCTCCCGATCCAATAGCCAGAATCAAACATGGCGAGCCAGAGGATTCATACGAGTCGATCCTCCCGATCAACCCAGGCGGCCAGATCTTTATACTTCAATCAGGAGGTGGAAAATTCGGAGGTCTTTCCCCAGTTTCCACCATGTCAAACCGAAGGGTACTGCCCAAGGCAACGTCTCTATAAAATGATGGACTCGCTTGCCATCTAAAGTTCATCATCCAACATGATGGACCCAGGCACGAGATCGCCTCCCCCAGCACAACGTATACCGTCGAGGATCGCCATCTAACATGACGATCCGAGGTAGAAAAGTGCAGCCATGGTCCTGGAGGTCGATGGAACTGAAAGCTTCGCCCATGCAAGGTTCCTTTGGGCTGCGATCGCTCGCCCTTCGTATAAATACGAGGCGGACGTAGCCGAAGGACCCTCCAAACAAACCTGTGGACACGCTCGCCCGCCCTCAAAGGTTCATCATCTAAACTTGGTGGACCCGGACAATGCGACGCGTCCCTACCCCCGTCACTACGTATACCATCGAGGACCGCCATATAGCATGAAGATCTGAGGTGGAAAAGTGCTAACAAGCCGCGGTTGTGGAGTCGATTAATCCGACGACGCCCCGTGCAAGGACTCCTCCAGACCAAGACCGCTCGCCCTTCGTTTAAATACGAGGTGGGCGCAGCCTAACGGAGGACCCTCACAATAAAGTGAGTCGCGAGACAAACCTATAGGTGGAATGTCCCTCGCGCAAAAGACACGGTCATATAGGTCGGTCCATCGAACTCCGCGACCGTACACGGTTCATCTAGGTCGATACAATCGGCCTTCCACGAGGAATCTGCAAAATTGAAGATCCCAAGAACAAGACCGAAGATAGCTTGCCAAACGATCAGGTCGCCCAAATCCGAGACCAAAGTCCGCTCAACGGATCGCCCGTCATTATCTTAAACGATCGCCAGTGGAACAACCTCACCCCATGTCTTCAACATCGGAGCAAGTTGGGGGGCAATTGTTGTGTCAAGATTTATACACCTCAACAGGCGATCGACACAAAGACTTGGCGACTAAACCAGAGTCAAATAGACCAAGGCAGATTTGCCGATCGAAGGACCTAGAAAAAGACCCATCGCCGAGCGATCGACCCCCGAGGCGATCGTCTCCCGGCAACTAGCGATCGTCCCAAGTGCCCGATCACAGACGACCGCCTCATGCCACGTAAAGCCAACATCCATCAAGTCTACGAATGCCGGATCTCGGTACAGAGGCCCACGTGCAAATCCAGAAAAGGCGCCGTAGGATAAGGCCCTTTGACCCCAGCCTGTCACCATCTTCTCACCTACCGACAGAACCACCGAAAGGTCCAAGGTGGGACCTCCCGAGACGGCGATAAGAGATGCGTGCTGTCCTCTCATTGGTTCACACAGCTGGCCGCCAGCACCAGCCGCGGACTTTAAGGCAACCAACCCATGTGCTACAGACGATCGCCACCTTATTATAATACAGGAAAGGCGATCGCCCGTCACGATGAAGACATCCCAGCTCCTCCAATAAATAGAGGACTTCCAGCTTTCGGAAAAGGGTCTTGGCTTCGCTTCTTTATCTTGGACACGCTATAAACTTCGGACATATTTCTATCTCTCACTCTCGAAACCTCTTAACCCAAAGACGGTCGGCAGAAACGAGAAAAAGAACTCACAGAGCTTCAACTCTGGTTCTTCCGGCAATCACCAACACTCAAGAGCTAGATAACAAGGGTCTTTTACACTCATTGTAATTGTACTCTTACATTAATATTTGTACTCCAACGTATTCGTATTAATAATATCTCGCGAGAGCATTCAAGCCCGGGCCTAACAAACCCGGCAAATCTTGTGTTGTTTACATCCCCGTGGACGTGCTCTCGCATTTATTTGTTACTCATCCATTCCAGCAATCCCTTCCGATTTTGGGTAACAACACCGGACAACCCCGAAACCCAAACCTGAATATAAACCGAAGATACAGTTACGAAGTACTCGCAAAGACGAAACTAAGCGCTAAGAGAACACACGATTCTGACCATCCGAAGGCTCGAAATTCGACAACGGGAGTAATTACCCCAAACTTTGGGAAATTACGAAAACGGCCCAAAATGTCCAAAATACACGATACACGATCGAAACACCAAGCCAAAGATTGCAACATGAATAATGTCATTAGATGAACTTACGAGAAACTCGAAACAACAGTTTCGGATGAAATTCGCAAGAATCGAACTCAAGTGCAGAAAAGCCGCTTAAGAACACGGAACTCAACAAAACGACACCGAAATGATCTCGGATGACAAAAAGTGCAGAATTAATCATTCTCAGAATGACGTGACGGTCACAAGCGTGTCGCCAAAACGGACTTCCGCCGAAAAAAGAAAATTACTGGAAATCGAAATTGTGGGTATTACATATTACCCTCCTTAAAAGAAGTTTCATCCCGAAACGTAAAACAAGTAGGGAGAAGCAATATCCCGCCAGGAAAACTCAATGAGATACACAAGAAATGCGTAACTTTCGCCCATCGGCGAAACGTTACAAGCAACGCAAAGGAATATACGGCGTGAAAACACGCTCCACGACGGCCAACACAACGCCACCGGTAGAGACATAATAAAACCAACAAGTGACAAGCGTCATCAAACAGATAATACAATCAAGTCGATTATCCGAACAATCAGAAAACACAAAGTACCTATTACAAGGAAATATGCACAGTCCAGAAAACAGAAGATAAACACAAAACGATCCACAAGGACAATCACAAATAATTCGGACTACTCCGAAATCCTCAAAAAGCACACTAGGCATCTCCGTGTCCTTTCGGAGCAGAGACGCAACCTCGATCCCCAAATCTCTCAGCTACCGTCTCGCAATGCACGGCTTGGTGACCCACCTGGCCACACTCGAAACAGCTGACTAATGGTGAACGACAATTATTCGCGCTATGGCCCGCTCGACTACATTTTAAATAGGTCCTCATGCTGCTCACATTACTCACTGCAGGGGTACTACTCCTCTGATCACGCGATCGAGGAACCACCTTAGGACGATGAAACGAAGTCCCAAGCTCAGGGGGCTCACTCTCCTGATTTCCTGAAAAGTCCCCAACAGTTTTCTATTTCTTCGACTCAGACATATTCTCGGTCGATAATCTGGATAGCTCATAGGCTAACGCTCTATTCTGATAATCTCTCAAGGAAGTACAAGTGAGACCTGTCATGTACTGACGAATCTCCGGATTCATCCGCCTACTAAAATGACAGATCTTGTACTCCTCCGTCTTTACTTGATCCTGCACATAGCTGCGTTGTTTGCTAAAATCGATAATAGCTTGGGACAGCGGTATATCTTGCGGTTTAGCCGAAAAGAATTCATTAATCCTCTGATTTCTGATCGGCTCCGGACAAAACTAATATCTCATGAATATCTAGAACTCTGCCCACCTGACAACACGATCTCGAGGCTTAACAACCTCCCACCAGTTAGCGACATCCTTGTCTAGGAGATACTGATCTATCGGTACTCTATGTTCTTCTGGACAACCAACCACCTCGAATATCTTTTCCAACTTGAAAAGCCAACTATCCCAGCCTAATGCATCTGTAGCACCAGTGTAACGCAGGGGATTCATATGAACCACTTCTCGAAGCCACTGATTTGCAACAGTGTTCTGGGTCACATCTATAATACGCTGAACTGCCTGAGTCATCTGTGCATCTACCTGCTACAAAATAGTAGTAACACCGATACTAATATCATCACCAGCAGCATGATCCTGATCACGCATCTGGTCGCCACAACCACGACCTCTACCCCTCGGCATACTGAATAAGCAACCACTCAGCAAAACAGGAAATCATAACGCGCAACACCTACAACGATTACCATCGTAAAGCAGCACACATACAAACATCACAGCAACGACGGTATGGTTCGGCGACCTCAACGGACCGAAAGATAACCAGCACATAATTACCAACATCATGAAACAATCACACATGTACACAATCAATAAAACTCAAGTTCCAACAGCTCGCACGGTTGCGATAACACACAAATCACCACAAAGCGACAACATTCAATACCAACATCTCACCTCTCACAGAGGGCTAATCACAACAAATACGTGGCAAACGACTCAACGTTCACGCCACCAATTCCATCATACTCGGGAGTTAACATTCAAACGACAATGCGAATATCATACATACATTCCCGGACCGCAAACAGGAATGATAGGTTTTAAAAATGAAAACCACCTTTTGAAAAATTTTGGCAACACCAGTTGATCTTGGGTATCACGTTTCAAAAAGTAGTACAAACACCATTATCGAGACTTTGAAAACCATCTTGTGTTTGAACAAAAATGAGGACACTTTTCTTTTCGTGAAAAACTTTCAGAAATATTCGACCCA
The DNA here is from genome assembly GCA_033398695.1 of Orobanche coerulescens. Taxonomy (NCBI): domain Eukaryota; kingdom Viridiplantae; phylum Streptophyta; class Magnoliopsida; order Lamiales; family Orobanchaceae; genus Orobanche; species Orobanche coerulescens. The sequence continues at coordinate 188,557,099 of CM065801.1, forward strand.
CGGGTCTAAGCAAAGCATTTCTAAATAATTGAAAATATCTCAAAATATTTTGGTCCTCAACTGGAATAATTGCGAAACATATTGCGGTACTAGAAGGCACCTTGAAAGTACCGCGAGAAAACAATTTATTTTAATAGTACGTCTCGAAATTTATTTTCTTAGATACTCAAGGTTTTCGAAAATCTATTAGGCTAGAATGCCTAAAAACTCACATGTAACAACATTCACTTACATATATCACAATACACGCATCAACTCGCTCAACATCAGGACAACATATGTCTTTTACCAGAAACAAGCAGTCAATGCCATAGTCAAAAGGACATAGATAATGACAACACTCCTCATATAAACGAAATAGGAGTCACATAAACGCATCATGACACCGAGAATCTGCATAAAGATTCCATCACTTAACACGTAATAATACCAGTAACTCACGTCACACTAGGCACAACACCAAGAAGGGAGACTTACATCCACAGGTCGAACGAAGGTGATGATCGCCCCAAGATACTAATCACGACCAACCAACTCAGACGACGCGTCACGACATGACTCAGTAAGACAAAATCCGACGATACAAAACTCAACAGACACCACTAACCCGACAGCCTAGGTTTCCACAACCTAAGCTCCGATACCGTTTATGTAAGACCCCCAATCCGCTCAGGGATATTACACGCCGTAGAACCTTTCCTCAAGGATCTACCAGGCTGGTAACAACATTAAACATCTCAACAATGACTTTAAGGCTAAAATGACTCAGTAGACCGATTTGGTCTTTCAATAAATACATACAACTCAATCACAATACATGCCCACGCAGGGGTCGAATACAACACACTCCCGTGCAATGGGTAAACAATACTGCAGCGGAAATAAAATACAACTAAACCAATACGACATCAAACAGGTCCTCGTGTGATTAGTATCGTTCATCTTTCATCATCCTTCATGCCGACCCTGTGCTATGCTCCCCGAAACCTGAATGCAATACAGACATCCACCCCCCCGATTACTCGTGGGTTAGCAAAATTCCACTATTTTGCTAGTGCAACTACAAAGTGCAAAATACGAGTCATACAATTCAAGTTCCAAGAATAATAATAATCAGGAATCCTCAAAGATTCAAACACAATGAAAAATACTTCCCGAAGCAAGAGTTTGGGTAAAACGTTCCAAAACCGAATGATCACAATTCAAGAGAAACAATTTACAAAATGGTTTAATAAACCATCGGGAGTTTTAGTAGAAAACATTTTAGGATTATCGAATCCTTCTCTTTCCAAAATCAATAGGGGTCACAGCCCAAAGGCTTTTGTTTTCACAAATAGAAAACCAACAACAATTCACAGGGTCAAAACCCACGTCACGTGTCCTCGACGGACATAAAAATCAACACAACATAATCACCCAAGAGACGCAGATCTTGGTCGCTCAACCATATCATAAAACAAATCACGCACAGGCACCGCTTAGGACCAGGACGAAGCCACAAATCCCACTCGAGGCCTCTAAGGACCCTCCCGAGCTGGCTAGCGAGACAAACTCGTGGATCCAGAGTGAAGTCATAGATTCCCTCGAGGCCTCGTCGGACCCTCCCGGGGTGAGTAAAACACATTCACAAATCATAAACACACCAGCGTGAACACTTGTCATGGCATCTCACGGTTGGATCAATCACTTGTTGTCTTCTGACTATATGATCACACGCCATATGTCACCGCAGGTTTTTTCTCAGGCTCTCACGGTTGGATCAATCACTTGTTGCATCCTGACCACATGGTCACATGCCATGTGTCACAGTAGACCTTCGACCATATGCACACATTCACACAAATAACATAGCACTCCAAGGATATCCGAACAATTCACTCAAAGGCAACAAACACACAGCACGACACGAGTATCAAATCACAATACACCGAAATAAGATAATATATGAATCTATATTATCAAAGCACAACAACAACACCAAGTGTATTCAAAGGATTCACATAATTGTTTACGAAACACCACAATCGTAAAAACACACACGGTTTTGAAAGAGAGCCTTTAACGACGCTAATCCGAATCTTTGAAAGATCATTTCAAACCACCAAATAAACATACCAAGACAATTCACCAATCGTTATATACACAAAACGAGAAATGTATGGACAAGGTACTTGCCTCAAACCCACGATCGCAATGAGACGATGGATGAGATGCGGTCGAACAGACCCGAACCCGCGAACTCTATCAAGAACGCGATAGCACCACGAGTGCTACCAGAATAACACCACACGAAATATCAATCACCAAATGGGATTCAACTCGAAATCATCGAGCACCTATAATCCTCTGGAAGGAACAATATAAACAACGAAGATACGATTACAATGAGAATCAAGGTGAAAAACAACGGAATTCCCACCAAACTATCAAAGGGAAACTCATTGGAACATTTAATAGAACATTTAACGCTCGATAACTTCCAAGATCACTAGAATCACCAATCGAGTTGAACAAACTCGAAATACGGATACACAACCCATAGAACACGATTAATAATGTTCAATAACATCAACCGATTCATGAAACTCGGGCGAACAACGAAATTCAAGAAGGAAATCTCGAAAGTCAAATCAAGGAGATTTCAAGAAATTACCTCGATTCGACGAAGAACACGGATTTGATGTTGATATAATCGACAAGGGCCTTCCAAAGCACCATGGAATTGATTAAAACCGACCAAGGACTCGAGTTCCCAAACCCCCATCGCCAGTCGCCGCAAGAAATGAGAAAAAGTGAAAAAATGAGGTCTGGCCGAGGCCCAGGCCAATTTATGCCGACAGGGTTACGACCATAACCGGCAGTGCCTTACGGCCATAACTCGGCCCTTACGGCCGTACTCGGCATGTCCTTACGGCCGTAACCGGCATTCATCAAAATCCTGCCCAGCGCCTGCCGACCACTTACGGCCGTAACCGGCACCTTATGGCCGTAACCAGCATTCGTCCGGAAGCTGCCTGGCGCCCGTACCGCTGTAACCGATCACGCCTTACCGCCATAACCGGACTTCGTCCAGCCTGTGCCTTCCGATCACTTACGGCTGTAACCGGCACCTTACGGCCGTAACTCCGCCAGGCCAGCACCTGCTCCAAAATGTGCGGCCGTTACTCGGCCGTGGCCACTCCAACGACCCGGACAACCCCGAAACCCAAACCTGAATATAAACCAAAGATACGGTTACGAAGTACTCACAAATACGAATTTAACGCTAAGAGAACACACGATTCCGACCATCCGAAGGCTCAAAATTCGACAACGGAAATAATTACCCCAAACTTTTGGAAATTACGAAAACGGCCCAAAACGTCCGAAATACACGATACACGATCGAAAAATCAAGACAAAGCTCGCAACATGAATAATGATATTAGATGAACATACGAGAAACTCGAAAGAACAGTTTCGGATGAGATTTGCAAGAATCGAACTCAAGTGCGGAAAAGCCGCTTAAGAACACGGAACTCAACAAAACGACACCAAAACAAACTCGGATGACATAAAGTGCAGAATTAATCATTCTCATAATGACGATACGGTACCAATCGTGTCGTAAAAATGGACTTCTGCTGAAAAAAGAAAATTACCGGAAATCGAAATTGCGGGTATTACACCTTCCTTTAGTCTTTGTCTCTATTTTTTAAACGGAAGACAAAGACTTAAGAGATATTGTATCTCTTATGATGAGGAGAGATTACTACAGTTCTAGCTAAGAAAAATAGATAGATAGATAGAGAGAGAGAGAGGGAGAGAGAGAGAGAGAGAGAGAGAGAGAGAGAGAGAGAGAGAGAGAGAGAGAGAGAGAGAGAGAGAGAGAGAGAGAGAAACAATTCTCCAAGTCTTCTTCTTCATTAGTTCTTGATTATTCTTGGAGAAAAATCGAGAGATCAATTGATAGATTGTGAGTTATACACTTAGAGTGTAATATTCACATTTTATAGCTTCGTCATCCGATTCTAGCTGTAACATTGGAGGTTAATTGGGTGATCGTCATTCCGGTCGTTTCTCCGGCACATGGCAAGTAGAGACACGGTACTTTCGGCATTGGATCATCCAAGAGCTTGGAGCGGATTGGAATCACAGGGAGATCGCCTAAAGCTTGGAGAATCATTTTCTCGGAGGTCACCATTGAATCAACGGACTACAAGGATATGTTTCTCGTATCTTCTTTTACTTTGTTTTATATTCGTATATACGTAGCTCGATCGATCCTCGTAGGGATTCGGATCGAATTAATTTTCGTTTTAGGCACCGAATTACAACAGTAGTATCGGAGCGTAGGTCTTGCGAAAGATATACGATATTTAACATTTGGAATGCTTGATTGGATGGTGTATTATTTGGAATCATAATCGTATTAATCGTTGATTTTCTATTGTTCATCTAAAAATTAATTTTTCATGATTTTATGTTACAATATAAATCTATTTTTCTTTTAAAAAACTGATTTAAATGTGTAATATAAAGATTAGAAAATATTATTTTTAGAATCAGGGTGGAAAAACGAGCTGAAAATATAAACGGACCCGGCAGCTTGGAGCTGTCCGGGCACTGCCACGCGGTCTGGCCCTACGGACCGCGGTCTGTCCCTGTGCCGGCCATGCTCGGCATCCTGCCGGCCATGCTTGATAGCCAAGCCACCGCCAGTGCAAATGGTCCCGATCTTGGCCGCCTCGCTTGGCACTGGCCGATACACGCTTGGCCCGGCCGTGTTTTTTGACTTCGTTTTTTATATTTCGTTCGATAATTAATTTTACACAAATTAAATTAGATTTAATTTGACTAAGATTTAATTATAGTAATTTTATTCTTAGGGGAATTAATTTAATGAAATATTTTCTCGTCCCGAACAAGTTAAAATTAACAGTTGTTTGAATTAATTGGATTAATTCGTTTGGATGGATTAATTTATATTGATTGGATCAATATTTAGATTAATTATGAATGCCATTTATTTAAGGTGCTTGATGCATTATTTTTGAATGGTGATGTGGCTCATGGACCTAGTTTTGAATCGTTCAGTTTTATTCGATTGGGTTGTAAAGGCTGTTTTGAGCCTATTTATTTTACTAGAAATATTTGCATTGTTGTGTCGAGATTTATACACCGCAACAGGCGATCGGCACAAAGACCGGGCGACCGAACCAGAGTCAAATAGACCAAGGTGATCGTCTCCCGGCAACTAGAGATCATCCCGAAGCACCCGACCATGGACGACCGCCTCATGCCACGTAGAGCCAACATCCGTCAAAGTCAGCAAATACCTAATCTCGGGATAGAGGCCCACGTGCAGATCCAGAAATGGCGTCGTAGGATAAGGCCCTTTGGCCCCATCCTGTCACCATCTTCTCACCTACCGACAGACCCGCCGAAAGGTCCAAGGTGGGACCTCCCGAGACAGCGACAAGAGACGCGTGTTGTCCTCTCATTGGTTCGCACAGCTGGATGCCAGCAGCAGCCGCGGACTTTAAGGCAATCAGCCCATGTACTAAAGACGATTGCCCCCTTATTATAATACAGGAAAGACAATCGCCCATCAGGATTAAGACATCCCAGCTCCTCATATAAATAGAAGGCTTCCTGCACTTGGAAAAGGTATGGCGGCTTCTTCTCTCTCAGTCTGCTTTTATCTCAGCTTTTATCTCTCAGAACCTTTTAACCAAAAGACGGTCGGCATAAACGAGAACTCCCTACAGTTCAAGAACTCACAGAGCAGCACTCAAGAGCTAGATAACTAGGGTCTTTTACACTCATTGTAATTGTACTCTTACATTAATATTTATACTCCAACATAATAACATCTCGCGAGAGCATTCAAGCTCGGGCCTAACATACCCGGCAAATCTTGTGTAATTTACATTCCCTCGGACGTGCTCTCGTATTTTGTTTGTTACTCACCCATAGCCATTTCCGGCAATCCCTTCCGTATAATATTTTGGGTAACAACATGCATCTAGGATGCAATTTTCAATGTAAAATTTATATGTAATGACGAAGACCGAAGGAAGATCCGTTCGAGAAAATGAAAATTCAAGACCGAAGACTTGTAATTAGATTACGAAGTTTTTTATTCTAGGAACGGTCCATGAACTACATGTTGGTAGAAACTAGGTTGTGAATGTTTATTCATATTGTATGAATGCACAAACATGCTTAAATGAATTAATGTGAAAAGTGTAACTTTAATTGCGAAAATTCTCCCACGACAAATTATTAAGTTTATAAGGTTTCAAGGTTTTCCTTCCCTCCATCGAGCTTTTGGAAAATTGAAATCCAAACTGGATGTGCTATGCTTCCGAGTTATCGGGGTAGTCGTTCGTGGAGGATGGATAAATTACCGGGAGCGCATTGGATGCCTTTGGTTGGAGCAAATTTTATCCCTAGAAACTTGTTCGATTGCCGGATAAGATTTAATTGTGAAACTGATTTGCGTCGATGGTATATAATTAACTTGTTCATGAACTATAGAAACAGTATAGGTTGAGGGGAGTAAACAAGGGGAAAAATACGATCGAATCATCCATTAGATGAATTGGTGTTGGACACCACTTTATGAATGTAATACCCGGTTGTAAATTCATTCATTAACATTCAGTAAATTGTCACTCAGTAATTTTTCATTCATTGATAATCATTCATCATTCACGTTCATTTGTTTGTGTTCATCATTGGCGTACTTTGACCCGCGTATCAATTACCGATTGTCATTCAACTCCGTTTGAGAATCGAGATGAGAATATTATTATAATCATCGTGATTGGTAGTCTTGTGTTGGAAGTATTATTATTGCGTGTTATTGGATTTAATTACATTCATGCCAGTTATGTATGTTGGATAATTCATCATTAGTGGCGAGCAGGCGAAGTATTCGCATTTCTTTTTCCAGCTGAGAGTTACAGCCATCACCTATCTTGCATTACGGCTGTAACATGCATCCGTTGGTTCAGTGTCTTTTTTCTGAAGGCAACTTATGGCCGTAACGTTTTGCGGGATACGGCCTTAAGTGAGGAGCTTTGTGTTCAGGGGTGTCTCGACGAAGGCTACTTACGGCCATAAGGGAGTCTTTGTTACGACCGTAAGTCGAGAAGTTTGGTCAGTGTGGTTATTCAACGATGTATAGTTACGGCCGTAAGTAAAGGTTGTTACGGCCATAAGGTTGTTGAATTTGGAAAGTTACAGCCGTAAGGTGGCAGAGTTACGGCAGTAACTCTGTGCAGTATATAATGACCAGGACGGGTCTTTCAGCCTCATTTCTTCATTTCTCCACTTTTAGCCGAGAGGGAGAGTCTTGGGAGAGATTTTTTATCAGCATAATACTTGTGTATTCATGTTCTAATAACCTACCTTTGGTTGTGGAGCTTGAATAGTCGATTAACTCGAGGTTCGACGGATTGAAGTGTTTGGATCTTCAAAGGTAATTTCTTCAAAATCTTAGATTTCGATTTTGTGATGGAGTATGAGGTTTTGGATGTTCTAATCATGATATGTGAAGGGATATGCATATTATGAGTTTCTAGGATTTATCATTGGATTGTTGGAGGATTATTCAAGAACACTTTGGATGTTGATTTTAGAATTGGGGGTTCCGATTTAATGTTGTCGAAATCTCGATTTGTGTATTCCTATGAGAGTATTGGTTGTATTAAAGATGTTTTGTTGGATTGAATCATTCATTGGAGTATTGGTATTGATATAATTGAGATTAGTTGTAAACAACCGAAGATTGTTTACAACGTGTTTGTTAAATTGCCACAATGATTTGGGAAGTGTTGTATCGACCTTATGAGTTGATTTTGATTATTCGTGGATATGTGTATTAACCGAATTGTTGGTAATTGTGTTATTCAAGGTTGTTCGAGTGATCGATAATCCCTATAAGGACGTTGATCATAGAAGGACTTTCTCGCTGTCGTTTTGAGGCAAGTTTTATACTTGTACTAGTCAATGAGATTAATGTTATCATATATGTGTATGAATGTATTGTATCATTCCGAGACTTAGTCTCTTCATGAGTTCATTGATATTAAGGGATCATTCGATACGATACTCTTCGGCAATTATGCCAAATGTTTATTATCATTAATGGCCAGTTCAAGGCATTGGGATACTTGTTGTTAATATTATTGTCGATAGCCGGTTCGTGGCATCGATGTATCGATTGTTGTTGTTGTTGTTGATGTCGATCTAAGTCATCGTTATAATCATTATTATCGATGTTGGTGTTTTGTCATTAATGTTGTATTGGCCGATTGAAGGCATTGGCGTATTCATTTCTCATCTTCGTCGTCGGTAACCGATTAAATGTGCCGAGGCATTCGTTGTATCATTGTTACCAATTGGCCGTTCTAAGGCAATCGAGGTATTGGGTCATTCGTTGTATCATTGCTCTTGATTGGCCGTTCTGAGGAAATCGAAGTGTTGAATCATTCGTTGTATCATTGTTATCGATTGGTCGTTCTAAGGCAATCGAAGTGTTGAATCATTCGGTGTATCATTGCTATCGATTGGCCATTCTAAGGCAATCGAGGTATTGAATCATCCGCTGCATCATTGTTATCGGTTGGCCATTCTAAGGCAATCGAGGGATTGAATTGGGACTGTCGAGGACGGTGCCCATCTGTGAGTTACTGTCGTCGTGTTAGCCGACTCAAGGCAGCACACTATCATTCTTGTGAATTCGGTAATCATTGGATCATTGCCGTTTGTGAGCATCTCGTATTATTATTATTATTGTACCATTTCATTTTGCCTTTGGATGCATATCATGTTATACATGTGTTTGATGTTCATTATTTGGATGATTGACCCTGTGGGGGCGGAACATGTTTTCATGTTTTAGGTGCTTGCGAGGAGAGAGTTGAGACATAGGGGCATGACGATGGCGACGAGGCATTCGAGCGATACTAGTCTGAGTTGTTCATGTTGGTCAGTCAGTTGGAGTGTTCTCTAGTTTGTTTGTCATTGTCATTATGTATTACCCGAGTAGTTGCTCGTGGATGTTGTTGTATTTTTATTTTGGCCATGTAGGCCCATCGTTGTCGTTGAAATTCCTTATCGGAATATTGTGTCGGATATCATGGTAGGGACAGTGATTTCCCTTGTTGGTTAATTTGATGTATTTTAGTCGTGTTCGCCTGGTGGATCTCCTGGTGTGGGGTCCACGAGACTGTAATAACCCAATGGGATTTAGGGGGTGTTACAATGAAAATTAATAGACTAGAAACATGTTCGGTTGCCCTCTATTAAGATTTATAAAGAACTCGATCACCACTATGAAGTAGAGCGAACGATACTTCCGGTTTTCACATGGGAGTGTGTTATTCCGATAAAAATAGTGGGAGCTCGGTAATAAGAATAGAAAAGACCTTTATTCTATACTCAGATCATAATTGAATGAGTCACTAATTAATCCGTCATACTTAATGCAGACGAACATAACTCTCAATATAACAATGAACCCACTCGCAATTCTACTGGAAAAGAACACCTTGATCGGACCTAACTTCGTGGATTGGCTCCACAATCTTATGATAGTCCTAAGTATAGAGGCACTGGGATACATCTTGGAGATGGACATTCCGACGCCTACAGTGCGGACAAGAGCCAATCAGGAAGAGATTGAAAACCACGAAAAGTGGGTTAAGGATGACGTAAAAGTCCGTGCTTACATGATGGATTCTATATCTAATGAGCTTCAGAGAGCTCATGAGAAAATGACTTCTGCTAGGCACATTCTATCTCACTTAACCAAGCTTTATGGTGAGCGCAGTCGAACTGCTAGATATGATATATCCTAGCAACTGTTCGGTACAAGGATGAAGGAAGGTGAGAAGGTTGGGGACTACGTCCTCAAAATGATATCTATGATCGAGAGATTGGAAGATCTTGATTTTAAGATGGATACTTCTCTTCAGACCGACCTTATCCTACAGTCTCTCCCTGATTCCTTCTCACAGTTTGTTATGAACTTCAACTGCAATGAGATTGCGTGCAACTTAGCTGGGTTAAGGAACAACTGGTGACCGCTCAGTCTCAGATTAAGATTCCGCGGATGAAGGAGTATGCCTTTGATTTCTTCTGGACCTCGGAGGTCTAAGAATAAGAATAAGAAGAACTTCAGGTACAGAACTTTTAGTTTTGGAAACAAATTGTTATGCTACTGTATTTTCTACTTCTTGGATATTGTATTCTGGTGCTAGTTCTCATGTTTGTACTGTGAATCAGGATCTGGAACGTAGTAGGAAGCTTGGAGCTAGGGAAGGGATGATCACTGTCGGAAACGGGCATAGTGTCGAGGCAACTGACATAGGATCACTTCTTTTGGGTTTAGAATCCAGTTTTGTTTTGACTTTAGAAGATGTACTTGTTTGCCGAAGGGGCATAAAAACATTGTATCCATTCCGTTTATGGATCGAAAAGGCTTTTCATTTTTAATTGGTGATGGTTCCTGTAAAATTTATTTTAGAAATAAACTAGTGGGCACTGCTGTTAGGAGTATGCCCTCGAATGCCACTCAGAGGATGTTGAGTGAGGGCATTGTACTTGTAATTATGTAAATCATTTATATAAGGCAATGAATGTTTTTTTATTTACTGGTAGTTACTGGCATTCCTAACTCGTAAATATACATATAGAAACTAGTCCGTGTATTTGAGTGCAAAATGTTCCACTCCTTATTGGATAAAGGGGTCGGCACTGGAAAGGTTTATAGCTCAAATACTTAATCGTTCGCAAGTCGATGAAACTTGACTGCGCGTTAAGTTTATGTGAAGACTTATATGACGTGTTCTTTGACATGGAGAGTGCCTGTCGAACACGAATGGTTAGTGGTAGCACACATTATAGGTATGCTAATTAGATTAGTATACTCGAACCGACTCACCCTCGATTCGTCACACGGTTATCACTTTGGGACAGTCAATGACGGAATCAAAAGGTTGTGATAGCTTTTCGTGAATCTTCGACTTGAGGATTTAGTAGGGATGTGCTTGTGACGTCAAGATTTTCATTAGAGTAGTTCGACCCTGTAAACCGGAAGGTGGGGGTCAACCTCAACGTGCATCTTGACGGGCAAGTAGAGGACCTACTGAATACCAAGATATAATTCTTTCTCCCGTTAGTGAGCGGGTTATATGTCCTATGCGGTTATTGGTAGATGAGATCATAAGTCTTTGGCCAAAGCATTGGAGCTAGTTGTATTGGATACATGAGAGCTCGATGATCTCGATTTGCATTAACGCATGCATAGCGTCAATTATAGAAAGGGTTTGACTGACCGTGACCCTATAACTTGATCGAGACATTTAAAAGAAGGGTTTATACGTATACTGGTATTGACGACATAATGGTTCTTGAATGATCCCATCATTCGTTCTCAGTTAGGATACAGTGTAGGCCGCCAGGCGGGATAGGTGGTGCTACTACTCTTTGGTTCCTCCCATTGCTGACTGAGATGGACCTACCGAGTCGCGCAATAGGATTGAGGACGGAATGAATCAAGCTAATTCTCTCATTATGAATATTAGATATTGGATATCTAAATTAGGGACATTAGATGTCTAAATCTATTTATTGGATAAATTGATTTACGGCCTAATGAACTAAATATATCACTGGGTGATTAATTTAATTCTTGAATATAATTATTTCTTGTAGAAATTAATTAAGTTATTTTATATTTGATATGTTTAATTAATTTGATTAATTAAATGATATAAATACATCGGAACGGAATCAGAGTTTATCTGTTTGGACTCGCGGGAGTCCGAAACGGACCGAACTCCTCCTACTCTTTTAGATGGCCGCCCCCCTTTGTGTTCCACCTAATGTGGTGGAAGACTTCATGATCTAATATCATGAAGTGTTTTGTCTTAGGGGACATGAAATCTCATTTTATTATGTAAAGGTGATTTCATGTGATTGATTGAAGAATAAAAGGAAGACTAACTCTCACTTACCAGCACTCCTTGCCTTGCATTCATACGTGAGATTGGTGAGAGAGAGAGAGAAAAGAGTTCCTATTCATAGTCTTCTTCTTCTTCATATGTTCTTGATAATTCTTGGAGAAAAATCAAGAAATCAAAGAGAGAAAATTTGATAAACATACTTAGAGTATATTCATCAAATTCAATAGCTTCATCACTTAGCTCTAGCCGTATCCTTGGAGGATTGCAAGGTGATCATCATCCCATTCGTTTCTCCGGCGCATGGCAAGTAGAGGCATTGTATTTTCGACGTTGGATCATTCGAGTGCTTGGAGCGATTTGGATCGTAGGGAATTCGTTTAAAGCTTGGGGAATATCTCAAGAGAAGGAACCCATTTAATCAACGGACTACAAGGGTGAGTTTCTTACATCTCTTGTGTTTTCGTATATATATTCGTATATACGTAGCTCGATCGATTCTCGTAGGGATTCGGATCGAATTAATTTTCGTTTTACCACTTCTGCTGGGCCTTCGATTTAGGCACCGAATCCCAACAGTGGTATCGGAGCGTAGGTCCTGCAATCGTATATACGATATTGGCATTTGAAATGCTCGATTAGATGGTGTATGATTTGGAATCATAATCGTATTAATCGTTGATTTTCTATTGTTCATCTAAAAATTATTTTTTCATGATTTTATGTTACAATATAAATCTATTTTTTTGAAAAACTGATTTAAATGTGTAATATAAAGATTAGAAAAATATTATTTTTGGAATCGGGGCGAAAAAACGAGCCGAAAACGTAAACGGACTCGACAGCTTGGAGCTACCAGGGCACTGCCTCGCGGTCTGCCTATTTGGACCGGATGCAGCCCCGGACATGATCGGAAGCTCGTGCAGCCCTCGCCGGCACTGTGGCGATGTCTGCTTGGCCCGGCCGTGTTTTTCGACTCCGTTTTTTATATTTCGTTCGATAATTAATTTTCCATAAATTATATTGGATTTAATTTGAGTAAGATTTAATTTTGGTAATTTTAATCTTAGGGGAATTAATTTAATGGAATATTTTCTCGTCCAGAACAAGTTAAAATTAATGGTTGTTTGAATTAATTGGATTAATTCATTTTGGATGGATTTATTTATATTGATTGGATCAATATTCAGATTCATTATGAATGTCATTTATTTAATGTGTTTGATGCATTATTTTGAATGGGGATGTGGTTCATGGACTTAGTTTTGAATCGTTCGGTTTTTATTCGATTGGGTTGTAAAGGCCCTTTTGAGCCTATTTATTTAAATAGAAATATTCGTATCTAGGATGTAATTTTAATGTAAAATTTATATGTAATGACGAAGACCTGAGGAAGATCCATTTTGAGAAGACGAAGATTCAGGACGAAGACTTGTAATTAGATTACGGAGCTTTTGTTTCTAGGAACTGTCCATGAACCACATGGTGGTAGCAACTAGGTTGTATGGTTGTTCATATTGTATGAATGCAACAAACGCGCTTAAATGAATTAATGTGCAAAGTGTAACATTAATCGCGATAATTCTCCCACAACAAATTATTAAGTTTATAAGGTTTCATGGCTTTCCTTCCCTCCATCGAGCTTTCAGGAAATTAAAATCCAAACCGGATGTGCTATTCTTCCGAGTTATCGGGGTAGTCATTCGGGGAGGACGGAAAAATTACCGGGAGCGCATTGGATGCTTTCGGTTGGAGAAAATTTTATTCCTAGAAACCTGATAGGTTGCCGGATAAGATTCAATTGTGAAACTGATTTGCGTCGATGGTATAAACAACTTGTTCACGAACCATAGAAACAGTATAGGTTGAGGGGAGTGAACAAGGGGAAAAAGAAGATCGAATCATCCATTAGATGGGTTGGTGTTGGACACCACTTTATGAAAATCAATAGACTAGAAACCTGTTCGGTTGCCCTCTATTATGATTTATAAAGAACTCGATCACCACTATGAAGTAGAGCGACGATACTTCCGGATTTCACATGGGAGTGTGTTATTCCGATAAAAATAGTGGGAGCTGGGTAATAAGAATAGAAAAGACCTTAATTTTATACATAAGATCATCATATAACAAGTAACTAATTAATATGTTATACTTAATACAGACATAACTCTCAATATGACAATGAATCCACTCACAATTCTACTCGAGAAGAACACCCTGATTGGACCTAACTTTTTGGACTGGCTCCGCAATTTGATGATTGTCCTCAGTATAGAGGCACTGGGATACATATTGGAGATGGACATTCTGGCTCCTCCTGTGTGGACCAGAGCCAATCAGGAAGAGATCAAAAACAACGAAAAGTGGGTTAAGGATGACGTAAAAGTCCGTGCATACATGATGGCTTCTATATCAAATGAGCTTCAGAGAGCTCATGAGAAAATGACTTCTGCTAGGCAGATTCTATCTCACTTAACTGAGCTTTATGGTGAGCATAGTAGAACTGCTAGATATGAGATATCCAAGCAACTATTCGGTGCAAGGATGAAGGAAGGTGAGAAAGTTGGGGAACACGTCCTCAAAATGATATCCATGATCGAGAGATTGGAGGCTCTTGATTCTAAAATTGATACTTCTCTCCAAACCGACCTTATCCTACAGTCTCTCCCTGATTCCTTCTAACAGTTTGTTATGAACTTCAACTACATGAGATTGCATGTAATTTAGCTGGGCTAATGAACAAACTTATGAACGCTCAGTCTCATATGAAGACTCCGTGGATGAAGAAGTCTGCTCTTGTGATTTCTTATGGACCTCGGAGGTCTGAGAATAAGAAGAAAAAGACCAAGAAGCAGACTAGACCACATGTCAAGGACTTCAAGGGCAAGGCCAAGGGCAAGGCCCCAACGGATCTAAAGAGCAAGAAGAAAGACGCTTATCTCAAGTGCGGTGAGCTGGGCCACTGGGATAGAGAGTGTCCAATTCATCATGGTACTTCAGGTACAGAACTTTTAGTTTTGGAAACAAATTGTTCTGCTACTGTATTTTCTACCTCCTGGATACTGGATTCTAGTGCTAGTTCTCATATTTGTACCATGAATCAGGATCTGGAACAAAGTAAGAAGCTTAGAGCTGGAGAAGTATGATCACAGTCGGAAGCGGGCATAGTGTTGAGGCAACCAACATAGGATCACTTCTTTTGGGTTTAGAATCCAGCTTTATTTTGACTTTAGAAGATGTACTTGTTCTGCCTAAGGGGCATAAAAACATTGTATCCATTCCGGTCATGGACCGAAAAGGCTTTTCATTTTTCATTGGTGATGGGTACTGCTACATTGTTAAATGGATTGTATCATCTAAATCTCAGCAACAAAGTAGTTGTGAATACTATGACTAGAAAAGGTGGTAGGGATGAAACCAATCAAGTTTTGAAATGGCATCTAAGACTTGGTCATGTTGGTCAGACCAAGGTTTACAAGATGGAAAAAGATGGACTTATGGGTCTATTGGGATCGGATCACTTTCCTACTTGTGAATCTTGTCTTAAAGGCAAAATGACTAAGTCCCCCTTCACAGGGACTTTTGAAAGAGCCACTGATAAACTGGGATTAATCCATACCAACGTATGTAGTGCTTTGGAAGCAGCACGTGACGGATATCAATATTTCATTACGTTTACATACGATCATACTAGGTATGGTTATGTATACTTAATGAAACATAAATCCAAGGCCTTTGAGAAATTCCAGGAATTCAAGGCCCTAGTCGAAAAACAAACTGGTAATCATATCAAAGCACTTCGGTCGGACCGAGGTGGCGAGTATATGAGTATGGTGTTTGACAAGTTCCTTAAAGAACATGGAATAGTTTCACAACTAACACCTCCAGGTACTCAGTTAAATGGTGTGTCAGAAAGAAGGAACCGGACCTTGTTGAACATGGTCCGTTCCATGCTGGGCTATACTAACTTACCAATTTATCTGTGGAGGTTTGCACTCCTGACTGCCGCTTACATCTTGAATAGATGTCCTTCCAAATCTATTCCTAAAACTCCACATGAGATGTGGGAGGGCAGGAAACCAAGTCTTAATCATATTAGGATTTGGGTATGTCCCGCCTATGTCAAGAATACTAAGGTGGAAAAGTTGAAAGCTAGGTCTGCAAAGGGACGTTTCATTGGATTCCCGTCTGGGACGATGGGGTATCTATTCTATATGCCCGAAGATTAAAATATCATTGTTGCTTTACAATCACACTTCCTGGAAAATGAGTTCATTCTGGAAGGTGGAGCAGGTAGAAGTATTTCTTTAGAAGAATACAATGAAACTCCTCGGGAGACACCTGTGCAAGAAACTGGAACCGAACCATAACACAAGTACAACCACCTCGTAGGTCTAGTAGGGTGTCTCATTTATCTGAGAGGTATGGGCTTGTGCACTTGGAGAAGCTGGGTCTCCATGAGGTTACAAGTGATAGCCAAGAGACCGACCCAACGACTTATGACCAAGTGATGGTGGATGTAGACTCCGCGAATGGCGTGAAGCTATGGAAGCTGAGATAGACTCGATGCATGTAAATGAGGTCTGGACACTGGTAGACCCCCCAAGGGCATAGTGCCTATTGGGAACAAGTGGAACTACAAGAGAAAGACTGATGGAGATGGCAAGGTTGACGCCTATAAGGCCAGGCTTGTGGCAAAGGGTTATATCCAAAGAGAAGGGATCGATTACCATAATACCTTCTCGCCTATTGCCATGATCAAGTCTATTCTCATGATGCTTGCTATAGCTTCCTACCACGATTATGAGATATGGCAAATGGACGTAAAGACGGCTTTCCTTAATGGATTCCGCGATGAGGAAATCTATATGGAGCAGCCTACAGGCTTTATGTCCGAAGTTGATATTCAGAAAGTGTGCAAGCTTCAGTGTTCCATTTATGGACTGAAGCAAGCGTCTCGTAGTTGGAACCTTCATTTTGATGAGGCGGTCAAAGAGTTTGACTTCGTGCAAAATGAAGAGGAATCTTGTGTATACAAGAGGGTTAGTGGGAGCAAGATCGCATTCTTAGTACTATATGTGGATGACATTCTACTAATAGGAAATGATATGGGAATGCTCAGTTCTGTGAAAGCTTGGCTTTCGAGTAATTTCTCCATGAAAGACTTGGGAGAAGCAACCTATATTCACGGTATTCGTCTCTACCGGGATAGAGCGAAGAGAACAATAGGTCTTATACAAGCCCTCTATATAGACAAGATCTTAAAGCGGTTTAAGATGGATGATTCTAAAATAGGGTTCCTTCCGATGCGACATGGAATAAAACTCACCTCGAGGATGTGTCCTCAAAGTGAGGAACAACGAAGGGAAATGAGTAATATACCATATGCTTCGGCCATGGGTAGCATTATGTATGCTATGTTGTGTACGAGACCTGACATTGCGCATGCTCTAAGCGTGGTGAGTAGGTTTCAGGCAAACCCAGGTAGGGAACATTGGACTACCGTAAAGAACGTTCTCAAGTACTTAAGAAGGACTAGAGACATGGTTCTCATGTATGGCGGTGGAGAATTGGATGTGGTGGGATTCACTGATTCGGACTTCCAGGGATATAAGGACGACTCGGTGTCTACTTCTGGCTACATCTTTACTCTTAATGGAGGAGCAGTATCTTGGTGTAGTGCCAAGCAAATCGCGACTGTTGATTCCACCTGTCAGGCTGAGTATCAAGCAGCCTCAGAGGCTTCCAAGGAAGGGTTCTGGATTAAGAAGTTCTGGGAGAACTTCAAGTGATACCATGTGCTGAGCTGCCTGTTCCGCTGTACTACGACAATGACGGAGCTATAGTGCAGGCCAAGGAGCCGAGGTTTCACAACAGCGCCAAACATATTGAGAGGAAGTATCACCTCTTGAGAGAATTTGTTCTCAAGGGATATATTGTGCTGCACAGAGTAGACTCGGCTGACAACATCGCTGATCCACTGACCAAGCCACTTTCTCAGACTAGCTTGGAGTGTCATCCGGAGAACATGGGTATTATATACCAAAGTGTATGGCATTTAGTGCAAGTGGGAGATTGTTAGGAGTATGCCCTCAAATGCCACTCAGAGGATGTTGAGTGAGGGCACTGTATTTGTAATTATGTAAATCATTTATATAAGGCAATGAATGTTTCTTAATTTACTGGTAGTTAATGGCATTCCGAAAACGTAAATATACATATAGAAACTAGTCTGTGTATTTGAGAGCAAGGCGTTCCACTCCTTATTGGATAAGGGGGTCGGCACTGGAAAGGTTTATAGCACAAATACTTAATCGTTCACAAGTCGATGAAACTTGACTGGGCGTTAAGTTTATGTGAAGACTTGTATGGCGTGTTCTTTGACATGGAGAGTGCCTGTCGAACACTAATGGTTAGTGGGAGCACACGTTATAGGTATGCTAATTGTAATAGTATACTCGAACCGACTCACCCTCGATTCGTCACACGGTTTTCACTTCGGGACAGTCAATGATGGAATCAAAAGGTTGTGATAGGTATTCGTGAACCTTTGACTTGAGGATTTAGTAGGGATGTGCTTGTGATGTCAAGCTTTTCATTAGAGTAGTTCGACCCTGTAAACTGGAAGGTGGGGGTCAACCTCGACGTGCATCTTGACGGGCAAGTAGCAGGCCCTACAGAATACCAAGATAGAATTCTTTCTCCCGTTAGTGAGCGGGTTAGATGTCCTATGCGGTTATTGGAAGATGAGATCATAAGTCTTTAGCCAAAGCATTGGAGGTAGTTTTATTAGATACACGAGAGCTCGATGATCTCGATTTGCATTAACGCATGCATAACGTCAAGTACAGATAGGGTTTGACTGACCGTGACCCTAAAACTTGATCGGGACATTTAAAAGAAGTGTTTATACGTATACTGGTATTCACGACATAATGGTTCTTGAATGATCCCATCATTCGTTCTTAGTTAGGATACAGTGTAGGCCGCCAGGCTGGCTAGGTGGTGTTACTATTCTTTGGTTCCTCCCATTGCTGACTGAGACGGACCTACCGAGTCGCGCAATAGGATTGACGACGGAATGAATCAAGCTAATTCTCTTATTATAAATATTAGATATTGGATATCTAAATTTGGGACATTATATGTTTAAATCGATTTATTGTATAAATTGATTTACGGCCTTATGAATTAAATATATCACTAGGTGATTAATTTAATTCATGAATATAATTATTTCTTGGAGAAATCAATTATGTTATTTTATATTTTATATGTTTAATTAATTGGATTAATTAAATGATATAAATACATCAGAACGGAATCGGAGTTTATCTGTTTGCCCGCCCCCCCCCCTTTGTCTTCCACCTAATGTGGTGGAAGACTTCATGATTTAATATCATGAAGTGTTTTGTCTTAGGGGACATGAAATCTCATTTTATTATGTAAAGGTGATTTCATGTGATTGATTGAAGAATAAAAGGAAGACTAACTCTCACTTACCACCACCCCTTGCCTTGCATTCATACATGAGATTGGTAAGAGAGAGAGAAAAGAGTTCCTTTGCATAGTATTCTTTTTTTTTTTTTTGATAAGTAGGTGATCCCAGCTTAGCCGGACTAATCCTAGTCCCTCAATGAACTCACTCCTAACCCATTTAGAGAAGTAAATCGCGAGTCGCTCGAGCAATTCCACGGTTCCCAATATCTTTTCTGCACACTTCTGTGCACAAGGAGAAACTCTTAACTGATTAACAGCGCCTCAGGTTCCCAGCATAGTTCTCGGGAGAACAGCCACTAATTGGTCAGCACCTATAGGTTCCCAGCAAGAAAATACTCCCACACTTCCGCTTGATGCGAGATTAAACATTGATTAGCAGTTGCTCGAGCTAGCCCCGGGGAGCTAGAGGATCATAAAGAGAAAACTTCCCCTTTCACCTCCTTGGTGGGGTTAGAACCCAAGACCTCTCCAAAGGAGTGTCTTGGGAGTAGGCGTCCAACCACTAGACCACCGATCCTTCCCCATCCTTTTCATAGTATTCTTCTTCTTCATGTGTTCTTGATAATTCTTGGAGAAAAATCAAGAAATCAAAGAGAGAAAATTTGATAAACATACTTAGAGTATATTTAACAAATTCAATAGCGTCATCACTTAGCTCTAGCCGTATCCTTGGAGGATAGCAAGGTGATCGTCATCCCGTTCGTTTCTCCGGCGCGTGGCAAGTAGAGGCATTGTATTTTCGACGTTGGATCATTCGAGTACTTGGAGCGATCTGGATCGTAGGGAATTCGTTTAAAGCTTGGGGAATGGCTCAAGAGAAGGAATCCATTTAATCAACAGACTACAAGGGTGAGTTTCTTACATCTCTTGTGTTTTCGTATATAGATTCGTATATACGTAGCTCGATCGATTCTCGTAGGGATTCATATCGAATTAATTTTTGTTTTACCGCTTCTGCTGGGCCTTCGATTTAGGCACCGAATCCCAACAACTGCTACATTGTTAAATGGACTGTATCATCAAAACCTCAGTAACAAAGTCGTTGTCAATACTATGACTAGGAAGCATGGTAGGGATGAAACTAATCAAGTTTTGAAATGGCATCTTAGACTAGGTCATGTTGGTTAGACCAAAGTTTACAAAATGGAAAAAGATGGACTTGTGGGTCCATTGGGATCGAATCCCTTTCCTACTTGTGAATCTTGCCTTAAAGGCAAAATGACTAAGTCCCCCTTCACAGGGACTTTTGAAAGAGTCGCTGATAAACTAGGATTAATACATACCGATGTATGTGGTGCCTTGGAAGCAGCACGTGGCGGATACCAGTACTTCATTACGTTTACAGATGATCATACTAGGTATGGTTACGTATACCTACAACAACAACAACAACAACAACATCTAAGCTTCAGTCCCAAAATAATTTGGGGTCGGCTAACATGAATCAAACTTTGAAACCGTCAATAATCGTTACATAAATAACATAAAAGGAAAAAAGAGGAAAAAAAAGTAGAGAAAAAAACAAATAAGAAAGAGAATGAATGTTAAAAAAAAGAAAAAAAAAAGAAAAAAGAAAAAAATGAAAAATTCTGAAAAATAAATTAAAAGATAACATGGAATAAAAGAATATAGGAATAAAAATACATATAAAAAAAAGGAATCAGATTCCATTCACCATTCGTCTTCTTTCCCGCCACATTTGCCTCTCCATTGCCATACTTTCTCCAATTCCAAGAAACCGCATATCATTTTCAATCATCTTTATCCAAGTTTTCTTGGGTCTTCCTCTACCTTTCACAACATTACTTGTTTCCTAACTTTCTAGCCTCCGCACTGGGGCATCAATAGGTCTTCTTCTCACATGACCAAACCATCATAATCGATTCTCCATCATCTTGTCTTCTATAGACGCAACTCTTACCTTCTCTCTAATCACCTCATTTCTGAGCCGGTCCTTTTTTGTATGACCACACATCCATCGTAGCATATGCATCTCTGCCACATTCATCCTTTGAATGTGACACTGTTTTACAGCCCAACACTCGGTGCCATATAACAGCGCAGGCATAATTGCCGTGCGGTAAAATTTACCCTTTAATCTATGAGGCGTGTCAGGATCACATAAAACCCTTGTGGCACTCTTCCACTTCAACCACCCTGTCTTTATTCTGTGAGCCACATCGCCATCTAGCTCTCCATCCTTTTGGATAATAGATCCAAGATACCGAAAGAAAGTGGATCCATGAATAACTTTCCCATCAAATGTGATCATCCCCGCCTCTCTATCACTGTTTTCGCCAAACCTACACTCCATATATTCAGTCTTACTTCTGCTCAGCCTAAAGCCTCGAGCTTCCAAAGTATCCCTCCAAAGTTCCAATTTCGGTTGCACTCCAACCTTCGTTTCATCAATCAACACAATATCATCCGCGAACATCATACACAACGGAACGTCATTTTGAATTTCTCTTGTCAATTCTTCCATGACTATGGCAAAGAGAAAAGGACTAAGAGCAGATCCTTGATGCACCCCAATCGTAATAGGGAATTCTTCTGTCCTCCCAACATTAGTACGTACACTTGTACTAGCACCCTCATACATGTCCTTTATAATGTCAATATATTTTCGTGATACACCCTTCTTTGCTAAGGCCCACCAAAGTACTTCTCTTGGTAATTTATCATATGCCTTCTATAAATCAATAAAAACTATATGCAGATCTTTCTTTTTATCTCGATAATGTTCCATCAACTGCCGGATAAGATAAATTGCTTCCATAGTCGATCTTCCAGGCATAAATCCAAACTGATTTTCTGTTATCTTCACACATTTCATGATCCTTTGTTCAATCACTCGTTCCCACAACTTCATGGTATGACTCATTAGTTTAATTCCACGATAATTAGAACAATCTTGAACATCACCTTTGTTCTTATACAAAGGGACGAGAATACTTTTCCTCCATGCTGGTGGCATCTTATTGCTTCTCCAAATCTTATTGAAAAGCATAGTTACCCATTCGATCCCTCTCTCCCCCAAACACCTCCAAACTTTAATAATTATACCATCTGGTCCTTCTGCTTTCTTTGACCCCATCTTCTTCAATGCAATTGTCACTTCACCCTTTTGAATTCTTCTCTTAAACTCTCGGTTAACCATACTTGAGGGGATGTGTAAATTCTCAATATCTTGTTCTTGATGGCCATTGAATAAGGTATCAAAGTATGACCTCCATCTCTCTTTTATCTCTTTATCTTGAACCAAAACTTTTTGGTCAGTATCTTTTACACATTTAACTTTTCCAATGGTTACATATACCTAATGAAACATAAATCCAAGGCCTTTGAGAAATTCCAGGAATTTAAGGCCCTAGTCGAGAAACAAACTGGAAATCATATCAAAGCACTTCGGTCGGACCGAGATGGCGAGTGTATGAGTACGGAGTTTGACGAGTTCCTTAAGGAACATGGAATAGTATCACAACTAACACCTCCAGGTACTCCTCAGTTAAATGGTGTGTCAGAAAGAAATAACCAGACCTTCTTGAACATGGTCTGTTCCATGCTGGGCTATACTGACTTACCAATTTACCTGTGGGGGTATGCACTCCTGATTGCCGCTTATATCTTGAATAGATGTCCTTCTAAATCTGTTACTAAAACTCCACATGAGATGTGGGAGGGCACGAAACCAAGTCTTAATCACATTAGGATTTGGGGATGTCCCGTCTATGTCAAGAAGACTAAGGTGGAAAAGTTGGAAGTGAGGTCCGCAGAGGGACGTTTGCCTGGGTTCCTGTACCCACTATCTAGGTGCAATGTACTGTTGCTTGTACCGCGGTGCATACCTTTGATACTTAGGACAGCCTTCTTTCTAGCTGGCTGCTGACGCTGTTGGTATGCTCGGGGAACATACTGTTAATGACTAGCATTACGTCTTACATGTCTATGAGGCTGGGGTTTCCTATGCTTATATATGAACTTGGTGGCGGAATCGCATCCTTTTCTATCCTAGATGGGGCAGTTGTGACCTTTAAGGGACTCGGGGCTTCTTCGGGTTACAGAATAGGTTCCACTCCCTTAACAAACACCATACTAGATTAGCCCTTGTGGAAGAACGAGTCATATCCTAAGCCACGTTTATTATGGGCATGCTGTCCAGTGCTTAGAATATATTCCATCCTCTTGATGATTTCTCAAAGGATTTAAGGATGGTCTCGAGTTCTCCTTCCATTTTCACGAGAAACTGTATCTTAGCTTCTAACAAAGCATAATCATTTGTCTTGCAATCATTATGAGTTTTTAGCTTATTAACTTCTGTTGCAAGTATATGATTGCTTTCAATGAGTTTTTCCTGGATAATTTTGTTGTTTTCACAGTCTAAAGACTTCTTTTCATACTTATTTTTCAGCAAATCATTTTCATCCTTCAGCTCTACGTTTAAAAGGGAGAGATGTAGGTTTTCCTATTTAAGCATCTCATGGGCTTTCTTAATGGTTCTAAACTCATTCATCATATTTTCAAATATATGTGATGGATTGATGGTAGTAGTTGAGGTTGAGCTTACCTCATCATCGCTGTCTTCATCACCCTCTTCTTCTTTGGCCATAAAGTACATATATTCTTTATCTTCTATTTCATCATCAGAGGAGTCACTGTTAACGATTGGTTGAAGGCACTCCTCAGTCTTGGTTGATGCGGGTGAGGCTTTTGATTCTCCGATTACGTCCTTGAGCTTGTTTCGCCAAATGCACCTTTTTCATCCTTCTCTTGTTGCTCGGCTTCGGGCAACTTGTGTACTTTGGGATGAGGACACTTATTCGCATAATGTCTTGGTTTCCTGCAATTGTAACACATGTTAGAATCTGCAGATGAAGATGATTCAAAACTCACCCTCTGAAATGGCTTAGGCCTGTATAGGGCCTTTTCACATATCTTGATGAACTTCCGAAATTTATGCATGAGCAAGGCCATCTCGTCTTGCGACAGGATGTCATGTCGCTGTCTGCTACCTTGCATGCGGATTTGGATATGCTGGGTGTGGAATTGTGTCTCCTGTCAGATACAGCAGCCAGAGTTGTAGTCTTGGAGGGTGACTCTTTTGCCTTCTATCTCTCCTATTTCAGGTCAGAGAAGATATCGAAAGTGTATATGTCATTTAAATTACAAGACACACCCATATTTGTGGTCTTAATGTCCCATCGGGCAGGGAGTGATCTAAAGATTTTTAGATATTTCTCTCTTCGGGTATACACTTTATCCAATGTTTCAAATTCACCGACAATGCCAGTAAATATGAGGTCAAAGTCCTCAAGCGTTTCGAAAGATTTCATTTCAAAAGATTTAAACTGCTGAGTTAGTTTAGAATTTTTGTTTTCTTTCGAGAGCTAGTTCCCTCGCAAATTAGCTTGAGTTTCTCCTAGATTTCTTAGCAACATTGTCGAGATTCGCAGGCTTGCGATAATCCATTGTCCATTGCTCACGTTCCTTCTCGAGCATCTCCGCATAAGGTTGTCCATCGATTCTTGTGGCTGTGTTGACCTTTATTATCTTGATTGGTCCTTATTCCTTGACGAAGATCATCTCTTCGTGCATCGTAGTAAGATGAGCCTTCATCCTAATTCTCCAATCATCGAATTCATTAATGGAAAACATAGGGACTTTTTGATCATAGATATGTCCATGATAGATGTAACACCCCCATGACGTTCAGGGTATATTACAGCGCCGTGGACCCAACCCTTTGGAATCCACCAGCCTAATGCACCAACTCAACATCACGACCAACGATAAACATCATCAACATACAAACGATTCCGAAATTTTAGACATTCAAAACAAATAGACCGAACCCAACAGTAATAAATAAAATCTCTCCCAAACCGGGTCCACAAACAAATACAAGTCCAAAAGAAGAAAGCACTCGAGTACGGAGACAAATGACATAATTAATAAAATTAAAAAACAAGACGACAAACAAACGACCATTGAACAGAATCACCCCTGCCTATCATTCTCGTACTATCCGTATGCTCGTTCGCCTCTATGACCTGTACCTGAAATACAAAAGTATTTCCTTCATTTAAGGGGTTAGCGACAATAGCTAGTGCAAGTACAATCCATTTGAACTGCCATTCTAAATAGATGAATTTTACACCAAAAATCATTTTAGAAAATATTTATATTACGGAATATTACAGTGCACGAGCACAAAACATAGTTCTCCAACAAAACATTTCAAAGGTTAACCGTTGGTACGAGAGTCACGGCCCCGCAGAGGCCCCGTCGGACCATCCCAGGGTGGTTAACCCCAGTTCACGATACGCATACACACGGCACTACGTATCCCCAGAGGCCCCGTCAGACCATCCCTAGGTGAACATACGCATTCATATCCACAACATACACGGGGAGCCATAAATCAAATACTAGAATATGCATACAAATGTAAAGTGCTTGCCTTTGAGATATCTTCAACGAGACGGGAAAATAAACGATGACTAGGAATGACCCGGAGTGATCACGTCCGCTCCTAAACGAGAGATTAACACGAATCAGTCCTAAACGACATCAATAACAGAACGGAATACACCCACAACCCCGATTACCAACCATAACAATACATATACGATCAATACGGGCGAGGGTTTTCACAAAACCTCCCTGAATCAACGGTTCACGAACATAACACGATGGAAATGGATTGGGAATCACCCAACAACAATAATCGATAAGAAATATCACAACATAAATGAACAACTCGAGTTTAACTAGACAAATTCCAACCCCCCCCTGGAAAAAAAATAACAAAACTAGGGTTCTAAGCCAAAGTACCATGAATTCGGGCAAAACAGGAGGATTAGGATGATGGTAACTTAGTTCAGATTACTACAATCGATAAGCTAAGGAACTCCACGGATAAATCTTCACAAATCGCCCAAAGTCTCCAGAAATCGCCCAAGGGATGAGATGAGGTGAAAAATGATGGAAAGGGTACTGCTGAGTCCTATTTATACTAAGTATAATTAGTATGCGCTAATTCTAGAATATAACGCGCGCTAAAGGGATTGTCAATAGTCTAGTAGCTTCTGCCCGGTGTCGTTAACATGCGCTATCACAGCTTAGCGTGCGCTATCCGCTAGTCGTTAGCGTGCGCTACGGAAGCTCAGTGCGCGCTACCTGTTAGTAAGAACCCAGAATTTCGAGTCCAGAACCTACTGTCCCCTGCAATACCCGGACCTTGGCGCGCGCTACTGAGATGCTAGCGTGCGCTATTGAAGTACATCTAGCATGCGCAAGAAATCATGAATAGCGTATGCTATTCATGCAGCAGTTCAGTACTGCTGAGTGGAGCCCGCTGCTGAGGAAGGCACGAAACTAAACACAACTAAAAGTTGGAATTCAAAGGCAAATTTACGAAGTACTCGCAATGAAGGATCTAAGCGCTATAATAAGGCACGATTACGACCACTCAATGGCTCGGGATACAGAAATGGAAGTAAGTTCCCTAAACTTTAAAAAATTTCAAAATGGCCCAAAACGTCTGAAAATCAAGATACAACGTCGAATTATAAAACCAAAACTCACAACACGAATAACTCAATCATACGGGCTCGTGGGAGTAAAGAAACAACAAAATAGAATAAGTTTACAAGAATCGAATGTACATGCGACAAGATCATAACATAAAGCATGTTACGTAAAAATACCTCAGAAGCTCGTCCAAATTGAAAAATACCAATAACAAAATATATTAAAAACATCGAAACAGTTGCAAGAGAGTCGTTAATATAGGCATGCACCCAAAAATAGAAACGGCTAAAAATAGAAAGTAAGGATATTACATTCTCCCCCTCTAAAAATAAGTTTTGTCCTGAAACTAAAGGATCAAAAAGCTTGGGGTATCTCACACGCATATCCTCCTCCAATTCCCATGTCGCTTCCTCCACTTCGTGTCTCGACCATTGCACCTTAACCAAAGGAATGGTTTTGTGCCTGAACTATTTATCCCAACGTTCCAAAATCCTCACTGGCCTCTCCTCAAACGTAACATTTGTCTCGATTTATACATCCCCAAAATTGATAACGTGAGTCGGTCGGGAGCATACTTTCTCAGCTGAGTAATGTAAAATACACTATGCACATGGCTCAACGACGGGGGTAATGCCAAATGGTAAGCCAACTCGCCAACTCTCTCTAATATCTCGAAAGGTACAATATACCTTGGACTAACCTTTACCTTTGTCCCAAAATGGAAAACTCCCTTCGACTGAGACACTCTTAACAAGACGTGATCCCCTACCTCAAGTATTGTCGACTCTGAGCCGCCAACATTCTCTCTTGAATCAACTCGACTTTCCTCCTAGTTTCCAATACAAGATCCGGCTCGGTGCCAACTAAATCAGATGGCTCATCAGTGATCGACATCGTTGGCCATAAAGCGCCTCATACGGTGCCATATTTAATCGATGCATGCCAGCTATTATTATAAGTGAACTCGATCAGGGCCAGATTTTCCTCACAATCACTACTCTAGTCTAGCGCACACGCGCGCAACATATCCTCGAACATCTAAATGGTATGCTCGGACTGTCCATCGGGCTGAGGATGGAAAGATGTGCTCAAATACAAACGTGTCCCCAAAGTCTTATGTACTGCCTGTCAGAAATGCGATACAAACCAACCATCCCTGTCCGAAATAATAGTTTTCGGCGTGCCATGAAGCCTCACGATCTGTGCAATAAATATACGAGCCAATTTCTCTGGTCCACAAGTGTCCTTGATGCCCGGAAAATGAGCTAACTTAGTTAGTCAATCCACAATCATCCACACCCTGTTCATTCCCGTCTTCGCCCTCGGCAAATTCATGACAAAATCCATAGTTATGTCCTCCCACTTCCATTTCGGGATGGGAAGTGGTTTCAACAATCCGGCTGGCGAATGTTCGATTTTGACTTGCTGACAAGTCAAACACTTAGCCACAAACTGCACCACCTCATTCTTCATGTCATTCCACCAATAATTCCTCCACAAATCCTTATACGTTTTACTCGAGCCCAGATGTACTGAGTAAGGTGACGCATGAGCCTCCCGCATAATGCCTTGCCTCAATTCCAGGTCGTTCGGAACACACAGCCCACCGTAGAATCTTAACACACTACCTTCACGAATCATAAGTCCTGGGACTTTCCCCTTAACCATATTTTCATGGAGTTGAATAAATATTAGATTTTCTAACTGTCTCGATTTAATGTCATCGACCAGCGACGAAGAAATCTCAAGAGCGCACAACCGTCTAGCATTCTCTGGAAATACAACCTCAATACTCAATCCCATCAACTCTCGCTGGAGCCCTGGCTGAGCAATGAGTAACTCAAGTGCCCGAAGCGATACCAATTTCCGACTCAAGGCATCTGCCAGAGCATTTGCCTTGCCCGGATGATAAAGGATTTCGAGATCGTAATCCTTAATTAGTTCCAGCCACTTTCTCTGTCTTATATTCAGTTCTTTCTGTGTGAATAAGTATTTCAGGCTCTTGTGATCGGTGAAAATCTGACACGATGAGCCATACAAGTAATGATGCCAAATCTTCAACGCAAACACAACTGCAGCCAACTCAAGATCAGGCGTAGGATAATTCAACTCATACGGTTTTAGCTGATGGGAAGCATAGGTAATCGTCTTTCCGTGCTGCATGAGTACACATCCAAGCCCTTGGCCTGAGGCATCGGTATAAACTGAAAAGCCCTCATTACCGCATGGTAAGGTTAAGATGGGAGCGGTAGTCAACTGCTTCTTCAACTCTTCGAAACACTTCTGCCTCTCGTCTGTCCATACAAACTTCTCTGACTTCTGCAACAACTGAGTAAGCGGTCCAGCGAGTTTAGAGAACCCCTCGACAAACCATCGATAATAACCCACCAAACCCAGAAAACTACGGACTTCCTTCACGCTCTTGGGTGGCACCCAATTTAACACTACCTCTATCTTGTGTGGGTCTACACGAACACCCTCGGCCGAGATCACGTGACCGAGAAACATAACCTCCCACAACCAAAACTCACACTTTGAGAACTTTACATAAAGGCGCTGAGTTCTCAAGATTTCCAACACGATATGTAGATGACGTGCATGATCCTCCTCACCCCTCGAGTAAATCAGAACATCATCGATAAAGAAGACTACACACTTATCGAGATATTCGATGAAGACCTTGTTCATTAGCTGCATGAACACTGCTGGGGCGTTGGTTATCCCGAACGGCAATACCACAAACTCGTAATGGCCGTACTCGTCCGAAGGGCCGTCTTTGGAATATCGGTATCCTTCACTCGAAGTTGGTAATATCCCGATCTCAAATCAATCTTTGAGAACACAGTCACTCCCTGTAGTTGGTCAAACAAGTCATCAATCCTCGGAAGCAGATACTTGTTTTTTATGGTCACCTTATTCAACTCTCGGTAGTCAATGCATAAACGCAATGACCCATCCTTCTTCCTTACGAACAAGACCGGTGTGCCCCAAGGCGAAGCGCTCGGTCGAATGTAACCCATGTCTAACAACTCTCCCAATTATTTCTTCAATTCAAGCATCTCGGCAGGCGCCATACGGTACGGCGTTTTGAAATTGGGGCAGCATCCGACTCTAAATCAATGCTGAACTCAACCTCTCGGTCTGGTTGCAAACCCGACAACTCATCTGGAAAGACGTCAGGATACTCATTAACTATCAGAATAGATGAGAGCTTGACAACCTCTTCTTCCGATCTCGAAGCATAACACCAGTAACCAGTGCAACCTCCTCGAAGGAGTTTCACCGCTTTCATAGCACTGACCAAGAATCTCTGACTACTCCATTTGTGTCCCACAAAAGAGTGTTCAGTACCGTTAGAGGCTAACACTGAAATGGCCTTTGCTCTATAATTCATGATCTCCCCATATAGATCCAACCAATCCTCCCCAAGGATCAAATCCTCATCCTTAATGTCTACCACAATCAGATTAGAAGACCAAGCCCTCCCCGCGATACTCACCGGAAAATCTCTAACCTCGCGATCCCCCATAATACTATCTCCACTAGGAAGTTTAACAACAAACGGTTCACATGCAACTAGACAATCAACATGGAGACGGCGCATATAATCCAAAAATATGAAAGAATGCATAGCACCAGAATCGAATAACACGTAAACAGGATGGTCAAGGATGTGGACAGTACCCGTAGCCACTGTTGCGTCATGATCTCCAGCTCGTCTCATCTCATACACACGGAGCGGAACATACCCCGAAGTAAACGCTCCCCGTCTAGAAGACTATCCATGTCCTCGACCTCTGCTGAAACTCTGATGAGGCGGATTAGTTGTCGGAGCCTGATTCACGCTCGGTTCCCTCATTGCCGGAGCTGACATCTGAGTAACTGATGCCCGACTAGCATCTACATAATATGCAGCACGATGCCCCATATGACCACAATTATGACACTGCAGCGGCGGCTTGTCACATTCACTCATCATATGTCCCAGACTACCACAGTTAAAACAAGTATATATGACCACGAACAGGAACATCTGGAGCAGACTTAGAACCATGGCATCGCCCAAATGACGGGGACTGATTCCCAAAGGCTCGCGGACCATACTGAGTCTTCTCGGGCCCGCCAAACTTACTTCTTGAAAACTGACTGGAACTCTTCTGCTTCTTACCCTCTGCTGCCACCTCCGTCGCAGAAAAAGACATCTCATAGGCCATCGCCTTGGTCTGATAGTCTTTAAAAGTCTCACACCCAAGGCCTGACATGTAGTGGTGAACCCTCGGTTTCATCCGCATGTCGAAGTGGTGGATCTTGTCTGGTTCATCCAGACCTGATTCCTCACATAATGTAGCTGCTTATTATAATATTTGATTGCTTGAGAGATGGGAACATCCTGGGGTTTCACCTCTAAGAAAGCTCAAACCCTTCCCTCTTTCATTGGCCATGGACAATACTCAGCCTCCATCAATTCCCTGAACTCATCTCGCGTAGCTTCCCGGTCATGCAGTTTCACTGCCTACCACCACGTTGCCACCTCCTTGGCGAGAAAGTACTGAGCAATTGGTACTTTCCTTTCCTCAGAGCAATTTGCTGCCTCGAATACTTTTTCCATATCAAATATCCAACTCTCCCAACCAGAAGGGTGGAGGTACCATCGAACTGTGGAGGACGCGTACAAATCACATCCTGAAGCAACTTTTAGGTACCAGAACCAGTATGCAGAACCGGAGTAGCATTATCCTGATTAATCAGGACTGCCTAAGTTAGTAGCGCCATCTGATTCGTTACTTGCTGTAGAATGTTAGCTACCCTGACGTTATCATTAGATTACCGAAGCTAGCAGACTGATCCTGCTGACCTTTGGCACTAGGCCGAACACTGTTCGACAAAGACGGCATTGCGGAACCAACCTCAGAGCTATTGGACATGGCCACCCCGCCGGCTGCGCCATGTCCCCTACTTTGTCCGGGACCGCGTCCGCATCCTCTACCAGCATGCACTCTGAAGGAGTAACTAGTAAGTACAGTTCAAACGCAAAACACATCACGATATTAAGAAAGGAACAACACAGGATAACGCAACCAGTCAAGTTAGGAAAACTTGTTTAAACGTAATATTTTCTATAATTGTGAAAAAGGTTTTGGAATGTCCTCTGCGAGGTAAATGTAAAAGAAAATCAGAATCTCGATAGTATTTTTTTTGGGGGGGGGGGGCTTGATTTTGGAAATTATTATTTTATTTATTTATTTATTTTGGGAGGGGGGGTGGGGTTAGGTCAAACATAAGGGTACTCTTTGTAATTAACCCTAAAGTTAACTAGTGAATAAGTTGTGAAATTGTTAAATCAGAAATCCAATAGCACCACTCAGATGAAGAGGTGTTCAAAACTGGATATCCGGAATTTCGGATAGTAGATTTTGATATCCGAATATCCGAAATTTCGGATATCGGGATATCCGAATATCCGGAAAAAAATAGAAATTATATCCGGATATCATTATATTCGGATTTGGATATCCGAATATCCGAATATCCGAAAAAAAACTCCGGATATAGATTTTTCGTATATTTCCGATATCCGAATATCCGATTTTTCTGAAAAGTACTATCCGATATCTGAATCCGAAGTTCCGGATATCCGAACTTCGGATATGATCGGATATTTTGGATCGCGGCGTACTGAGATGATAGCATAGTAGTGATACTGTTCGGAAACGATACTCGACTAGACCCAAATAACCGACAGCCTAGGTATCCATAAACCTAAGCTCTGATACCATATTCTGTAATACCCCCAAGACGTTCAGGGTATATTACAGTGCCGTGGACCCAACCTTTTGGGATCCACCAGGCTAACGCACCAACTCGACATCACGACCAACGACAAACATCATCAACATACAAACGATTCCACAATTTAAGATATTCAAAACAAATAGACGGAACCCAACAGTAATAAATAAAATCTCTCCCAAACTGGGTCCACAAACAAATACAAGTCCAAAAGAAGAAAGTACTCGAGTACGGAGTCAACTGACATAATTAATAAAATTTAAAGATAAGACACCAAACAAACGACCATTGAACATAATCTCCCCAGCCCATCATCCTCGTACTGTCCGCATGCTCGTTCGCCTCCATGACCTGTACCGGAAATACAAAAGTATTTCCCCCATTTAAGGGGTTAGCGACAATAGGTAGTGCAAGTACAAAACATCTGAACTACCATTCTAATCAGATGAATTATACGCCAAAAATCATTTTAGAAAACATTTATATTTCGGAATATTACGGTGCACGAGCACAAAAGTTCTCCATAAAAACATTTCAAAGGTTAACCGTTGGTACGAGACTCACGGCCACCGCACCCTGCAGAGGCCATCCCTGTGTGGTTAATCCCAGTTCACGATACGTATACACACGACACTACGTTTCCCAATAGGCCCCTTCAGACCATCCCTGGGCGAACATACGCATTCACATCCACAACATACACGAGAAGCCATAAATCAAATACTAGAATATGCATACAAATGTAAAGTACTTACCTTTGAGACATCTTCAACGAGACGGGAAAATAAACGACGACTAGGAATGACCCGGAGTGAACAAGTCCGCTCCTAAACGAGAGATTAACACGAATCAGTTCTAAACGACATCAATAACCCAACGGAATACGCCAACAACTCCGATTACCAGCCATAACAATACACGTATGATCAATACGGGCGGGGGTTTTCACAAAACCTCCCCGAATCAACGGTTCACGAACTTAACCTGATGGAAATGGATTGGGATTCACCCAATAACAATAATCTATAAGAAATATCACAACATAAACGAACAACTCGAGTTTAACTAGACAAATGCCGAAACCCCCCAAAATTGACAAAACTAGGGTTCTAAGCCAACGTACCTTGAATTCGGGTGAAACATGAGGATTAAGATAATGGTAACTTCGTTCAGATTACTACAATCGATAATCTAAGGAACTCCACATATTAATCTTCACAAATCGCCCAAAGTCGCCGGAAATCGCCCAAGGGATGAGATGAGGTGAAAAATGACGGAAAGAGTACTGCTGAGTCCTATTTATACTAAGTATAATTAGCGTGTTCTAATTATTGAAAATAACGCGCACGAATGGTATCGTCAGTAGTCGAGTAGCTTATGCCCGGTGTCGTTATCATGCACTATTACAGCTTATTGCTTGCTACCTGCTAGTCGTTAGAGTGCTCTACAAAAGCTTAGCGCGCGCTAGCAAGAACCCAGAATTCCAAGTCCAGAACCTACTGTCCCCTACAATACCCGGACATTGGCACGCGCTATCGAGATGCTAGCATGCACTATTGAAGTACATCTAGCGTGCGCAAGAAATCATGAATAGCGTACGCTATTCATGCAGCAGTTCAGTACTGCTGAGTGCATCCCGCTACTGAGGAAGGCGCGAAACCGAACACAACTAAAAGTTGGAATTCAAAGGCACATTTACGAAGTACTCGCAACGAAGGATCTAAGTGCTATAAGAAGGCACGATTCCGACCACTCAACGGCTCGGGATACAGAAATAGAAGTAAGTTTCCTAAACTTTAGGTAATTACAAAACGGCCCAAAACATCCGAAAATCAAGATACGATGTCGGATTATAAAATCGAAACTCACAATATGAATAACTCAATCATACGGACTCATGGGAGTAAAGAAACTATGAAATCGAGCGAGTTTTACGAGAATCGAACGTACATGCGACAAGATCATAACATAAAGCATATTACGTAAAAACACCTCTGAAACTCGTCCAAATGGAAAAATACCAAGAATAAAATAGATTCAAATCGTCGAAACGGTTACAAGTGAGTCGTTAAAATAGGCCTGCACCCAAAAATAGAGACAACTAAAGATAGAAAGTAAGGATATTACAATAGAAGTAAGATGAATGATAAAGATACTAAAATAAAGTTTCCAAAAACTAGTGATTTTGTGGATATGATTCAGGTTAAAAATCGACTGATTCTTTCTAGAATCAATTGCTCTAATACTACTTGTTGGTCACATTATACAATATAAACAGCTTAGAAGGGTGGGTTGAATAAATTGTATCTTTTCGAAGATAGTTTGCATAGCGGAAGTCTATGGTTAAGTTGTTGTATTTACAACAACTGAATGATCTCCTGTTAGATTGATGCGTACAAGTTTTTTATGATATGTATACTAAAATCACACAGGCAGATAGAAAACAGTAAAGACAAAAAGTAAAGACACACTCATTAAAGTGGTTGGAGGTAAAACCCTCTATGTCCACTATATCGTTCACACAGATTGATTAAAATCATAGCGTACACAACTATGTGACTTTAACTAAACACGTCGCTGTATCGTTCACCCAGATTGATACATCCGACAACAGCTTGGGCCGTTCACACAGATTGGTTTTGGCTTATTTGACTTACTTCTTCTCACACAGACTGAAGCTTTGTCCTTGGCGATATTTATCCTAAACAGGTCAGAGATAGTAAAGCTTAGACCACACAAGGCTAAGTAAACTCAGCAGTAAGATTGGTAAGACAAGATCAAACAGTAGATGTATGCTTGATGAACGTTCACTGTAAGTGTGCTGTTCGCGCTGAGGACTTTGTATATTTCTTCTTTTTTGATGAAGTTGTATGCTTTAAGACATATAATGCTCTTTGAAAGCTTGATAATTAGATTGTCAATACTTTGAATCATCAGGTGATCAATTTCCTCTTGCTTGGAGCTATTTATAACCTTAGAAATAGATTCGTTATAAATGTAGTCGTTGGCCAGTTGGTGAGATTAAGACTGCTCTGATTGGCGGCTTTAAAATGTTTCGAATTATAGGCGATTCGCATTTAATGCTTTCGACATTCTTTTTGCCCAGCATAAATGCTCTTCAGACTGTAGTCTCTTCAGCTACATTAAATGATGTCCTATTAGCATTAAATGCTACTTTAACCTTGAATACTTTGTTCACAAATAATGTTTGCTTTCTCAACGGTTTAAAGTTTCTTCAGTACTATTAGATTTGTGTTTTACTTTTCTCAAGTAAAATACTTGTAGCATGTTTGATGTATCCAACATATTCATCTTTGGTGTATCTTTAAGACTATGTTGTAGGAAAGGACGCTTGACTTTGATGGAAGATATTATGCTGTATGGACATGTTGTATGATGTTCTCCCAACATCTTCCATATTTAGACTGATATTCTGACTTTGGAGATCTTGTTGTATGAGGCAATTATAAAAATAGAGGGAGGAATTTTCCCAATAAGTGGGTCTGAAACGAAGAAATAGGGCTGCATGTAAGACTGCATATCCCCAAACAGAGATAGACAAATTGGTGTGCAAAACCAATTCCCATGCTACCATTTGGATTCTTTTAATGGTTGCCTCTGCGAGACCATTTTGTGTATGCACATGGGGAATGGGATGCTCTACATCAATTTCGATTGACATGAAGTAGTCATGAAATACTTTAGATGCAAATTCTATTGCATTATCGATCCGAATGGACTTGATAAGATGATCAGGATGGTGAGCCCTAGACGAATGATCTGAGCTAGGAGTTTTGCAAATACAGCATTTCGAGTGGACATGAGTGCGATATGTGACCAGCGTGTCGAAGCTTCCACTAACACCATAATAAAGTACCTAAATGGTCCGTATTCTAGGTCGAAGGCTCCACAAATATCTCCTTGTATATGCAGAAAGGTCTCACTCCTACTTTATCTAAAGAGCAAGCTTTGCAAAATGAGTGATGTGCCTTTGACATAGTTAATTACTTCGAAGGGGCATATGTCTCTAGTTATTTAGACGACATAATATGATTAACATCAAAATTGTTCTGTGTGTTGTATTGTTGCCCCCTTTTCACTCGAACGATAGGATGTTTGTGTGAGTTCTTCAAGATACAGATTATCATATCTCGACCTGGATGACCTAGTCTATCGTACCAAAGCATATATGAGTCATTGTCCCAAATTTCATTTATGATGATAGCATAGGATTCGAAGATCCTAATAATAGTGAGGTAAAATCCACTATTTTGATCTTGAGTTTTTCTAATATGTGTTTACATCCAAATTCATTAAATGTAATATAAAGAAACTCAATTCCATTCTCACACGGGTTTCAATATGGAAACAATTGCTATGTATATGTTTAAAGATGAGTAAGGTTCTAGGGGCTCTAGGTGCATATAGAGAATCAGTTGTTAGGAGTATGCCCTCGAATGCCACTCAGAGGTTGTTGAGTGAGGGCATCGTACTCATAATTATGTAAATTATTTATATAAGGCAATGAATGTTTCTTTATCTACTGGTAGTTACTGGCATTCCTAACTCGTAAATATACATATAGAAACTAGTCCGTGTATTTGATAACAAAACGTTCCACTCCTTATTGGATAAGGGGGTCGGCACTGGAAAGGTTTATAGCTCAAATACTTAATCGTTCGCAAGTCAATGAAACTTGACTGGGCGTTAAGTTTATGTAAAGACTTGTATGATGTGTTCTTTGACAAGGAGAGTGCATGTCGAACACTAATGGTTAGTGGGAGCAGACGTTATAGGTATGCTAATTGGATTAGTATACTCGAACCGACTCACCCTCGATTCGTAACACGGATTTCACTCCGGGACAGTCAATGATGGAATCGAAAGGTTGTGATAGGTATTCGTGAACCTTCGACTTGAGGATTTAGTAGGGATGTGCTTGTGACGTCAAGATTTTCATTAGAGTAGTTCGACCCTATAAACCTAAGGCGGGGTCAACCTCGACGTGCATCTTGATGGGCAAGTAGCGAGTCTCATCAATACCAAGATAGAATTCTTTCTCCCGTTAGTGAACGGGTTATATGTCCTATGCGGTTATTGGCGGATGAGATCATAAGTCTTTGGCCAAAGCATTGGAGCTAGTCAGTATTAGATACACGAGAGCTCGATGATCTCGATTTACATTAACGCATGCATAGCGTCAAGTACATGATAGGGTTTGGTGACCGCGACCCTATAACTTGATCGGGACATTTGAAAGAAGGGTTTATACGTATACTGGTATTCACGACAGAATGGTTCTTGAATGATCCCAATCATTCGTTCTCAGTTGGGGTACAGTGTAGGCCGCCAGGCTGGCTAGGTGGTGCTACTACTCTTTGGTTCCTCCCATTGCTGACTGAGACGGACCTACCGAGTCGCGCATTAGGATTGACGACGGAATGAATCAAGCTAATTCTCTCATTATGTGTATTAGATATTGGATATCTAAATTTGGGACATTAGATGTCTAAATCGATTTATTGGGTAAATTGATTTACGGCCTAATGAATTAAATAAATTACTGGGTGATTAATTTAATTCATGTATATAATTATTTCTTGGATAAATTAATTATATTAATTTGTATTTCATATGTTTAATTAATTGGATTAATTAATCGATATAAATACATCGAAACGGAATCGGAGTTTATCTGTTTGGACTTTCGGGAGTCCGAAACGAACCGAACTCATCCGTTTTTCATCATGGCCACCCTCCTCTTTTCCACCTAATTTCCCCTTGTCTTTTGTTTCCATTTTATATGGATGATATTGACATGGTGGGGATACCTCTCATGTGAATGAGTTGTATAAGTTGGTGGAAGGTGTATTAATAATTAGAGGTAGACTTGTGATTGAGTAGATATATAATATCACATATGTAATACACACCTTGGAGGAGAGAGACGTAAGAAAGTTTGAAGGAGAGAGATAAAAGAACTTAGAGTTCATTTCTTGGTGTTCATACTTCTTCATCTTCTTCACTAACTTCTTCTTTATTTTTATTGGAGAAAATTGAGAGAAAATATTGAGAGAATTTTGATAAATATACTTGGAGTATATTCATCAAAATCAATAGATTCATCACCTAGCTCTAGCCGTATCCTCGGAGGATAGCAAGGTGTTGTCATTCCGTTCGTTTTTCCGGCGCGTGGCAAGTAGAGACGCGGTACTTTCGGCGTTGGATCGTTCAAGGGCTTGAAGCGGAATAGATTCGTAGAGATCAAGCAAAGCTTGGGGAATAGCTCAAGAGAAGGTTATCCATCTAATCAACGGACTACAAGGGTGAGTTTCTATATCTTTTGTTATTCATTTTGATATTCGTATATACGTAGCTCGATCGATCCTCGTAGGGATTCGGATCGAATTAATTTTCGTTTTACCGCTTCCGCTGGGCCTTCGATTTAGGCACCGAATCATAACAGTGGTATCGGAGCGTAGGTCTTGCGATCGTATATACGATATTGGCATTTGGAATGCTCGATTAGATGGTGAATGATTTGGAATCATTTTAGTCATAATCGTGGTATGTTTTTCGTTCGTAATAATTGTATTTTTCGTAAGTTTATGTCTAAATATAAATCTTAAATTTCTGGGAAATATGATTTATATTGAAGATACGAAAGTCGGAAAATATTGATATTGGATATCCGGTCGAAAATCTAGCCCCGAATCGTCGTCGGACGACTTTTTGGACAAAAAGGGTAATCTGGCCGAGAGTGACTCGACCGTGTCCTGGGTGACACGGTCGTGTCCGGCAGTGTGGCCAAGTCACTGCCAGGCAGACTCGACCGTGTCCTGGGTGACTCGGTCGTGTCTGGCAGTCTGGCCAAGTCACTGCCAGGCAGACCCGACCGTGTCCTGGGTGACTCGGTCGTGTCCTGGCCGGCATCTTCCGAGCGTGACTCGGCCATGCCAGATCACGGCAGTCGCCAGTGACTTCGGTGACTCATGCGCCAATTTTCACCCGATCTCGATTTTTTCGTGTATTCTTGAAAATTAATCTCCCACATGTTAAATTGGATTTAATATAATTAAAATGATTTATGGTATTTCATTTTATAAGGGAAATTTGATTAATTGGAATATTTATGGTCGACCGAATTATTTTGAACGTTATCATATTACCGATTGTGTGAATCGATTGGATCGGTTCGTATTGTTGATTGGATCAATGTACCTCTACGCTTTTCATTTATATAGTATTTATTGGATGAATACTTTTGAATGGGGATGTGGTTCGTGGACTTAGTTTTGAATCGTTCGTTTTATTCGATTGGGTTGTAAAGGCTGTTTTGAGCCTATTTATTTTACTAGAAATGTTTGTATCTAGGATGCAATTTTCAATGTAAAATTTATATGTAATGACGAAGACCGGAGGAAGATCTATTTCGAGAAGATGAAGATTCAAGACGAAGACTTGTAATTAGATTACTAAGTTTTTGTTTTCTAGGAACGGTCCATGAACCACATGTTGGTAGCAACTAGGTTGTGAATGGTTGTTTCATGTTGTATGAATGCCACAAACGCGCTTAAATGATTAATGTGCAAAGTGTAACGTTAATCGCGATAATTCTCCCACAACAAATAATTATGTTTATAAGGTTTCAAGGTTTTCCTTCCCTCCATCGAGTTTTCGGGAAATTGAAATCCAAACCGGATGTGCTATGCTTCCGAGTTATCGGGGTAGTCGTTCGGGGAGGATGGATAAATTACCGGGAGCGCATTGGATGCCTTCGGTTGGAGCAAATTTTATCCCTAGAAACCTGATAGGTTGCCGGATAAGATTCAATTGTGAAACTGATTTACGTCGATGGTATAAACTTAACTTGTTCACGAACCATAGAAACCGTATAGGTTGAGGGGAGTGGACAAGGGGAAAAAGAAGATCGAATCATCCATTAGATGGGTTGGTGTTGGACACCACTTTATGAAAATTAATAGACTAGAAACCTGTTCGGTTGCCCTCTATTAAGATTCATAAAGAACTCGATCACCACTATGAAGTAGAGCGACGATACTTCCGGATTTCACATGGGAGTGTGTTATTCCGATAAAAATAGTGGGAGCTGGGTAACAAGAATAGAAAAGACCTTAATTCTATACTCATAACATAATGGAATGAGTCCTAATTAATCTATCGTACTTAATACAGACTCAAATCTCAATATGACAATGAATCCACTCGCAATTCTACTCGAAAAGAACACCTTAATGGGACCTAACTTTGTGGATTGGCTCCGCAATCTGATGATTGTCCTCAGTATAGAGGCACTGGGATACGTCTTGGAGACGGACATTCCGGCGCCTCCTGTGCGGACCCGAGCCAATCAGGAAGAGATTGAAAACCACGAAAAGTGGGTTAAGGATGACGTGAAAGTCCGTGCTTATATGATGGGTTCCATGTCTAATGAGCTTCAGAGAGCTCATGAGAAAATGACTTCTGCTAGGCAGATTCTATCTCACTTAACCGAACTCTATGGTGAGCACAGCAGAACTGCTAGATATGAGATATCCAAGCAACTGTTCGGTGCAAGGATGAAGGAAGGTGAGAAAGTTGGGGAACACGTCCTCAAAATGATATCCATGATCGAGAGATTGGAGGCTCTTGATTTTAAAATGGATACTTCTCTCCAAACTGACCTTATCCTACAGTCTCTCCCTGATTCCTTCTCACAGTTTGTTAAGAACTTCAACTGCAATGAGATTGTATGTAATTTAGCTGGGCTAATAAACAAACTTGTGACCGCTCAGTCTCAGATGAAGACTCCGCGGATGAAGGAGTCTGCTCTTGTGATTTCTTCTGGACCTCGGAGGTCTAAGAATAAGAAGAAAAAGACCAAGAAGCGGACTGGACCACAAGCTAAGGACCTTAAAGGAAAGGGCAAGGCCCCGATGGTTCCAAAAGGCAAGAAGAAGAAAGATACTTGTCTCAAGTGCGGTGAGTTGGGCCACTGGGCTAGAGACTGTCCGATTCTTCATGGCACTTCAGGTACAGAACTTTTAGTTTTGGAAACAAATTGTTCTGCTACTTCCTGGATATTGGATTCTGGTGCTAGTTCTCATATCTGTACCATGAATCAGGATCTGGAACAAAGTAGGAAGCTTAGAGCTGGAGAAGTTATGATCACAGTCGGAAGCGGGCATAGTGTCGAGGCGACCGACATAGGATCACTTCTTTTGGGTTTAGAATCCGGCTTTGTTTTGACTTTAGAAGATGTACTTGTTTTGCCCAAGGGGCACAAAAACATTGTATCCATTCCGGTCATGGACCGAAAAGGCTTTTCATTTTTCATTGGTGATGGTTCCCGCAAAATTTATTTCTAAAATAAACTAGTGGGTACTGCTACATTGTTAAATGGATTGTGTCATCTAAATCTCAGCAACAAAGTAGTTGTGAATACTATGACTAGAAAACATGGTAGGGATGAAACCAATCAAGTTTTGAAATGGCATCTACGACTTGGTCATGTTGGTCAGACCAAGGTTTACAAGATGGAAAAAGATGGACTTATGGGTCCATTGGGATCAGATCCCTTCCCTACTTGTGAATCTTGCCTTAAAGGCAAAATGACTAAGTCCCCCTTCACAGGGACATTTGAAAAAGCCGATAAACTGGGATTAATCCATACCAACGTATGTGGTGCTTTGGAAGCAGCACGCGACGGATATCAATATTTCATTACGTTTACAGATGATCATACTAGGTATGGTTATGTATACTTAATGAAACATAAATCTGAGGCCTTTGAGAAATTCCAGGAATTCAAGGCCCTAGTCGTGAAACAAACTGGTAATCATATCAAAGCACTTCGGTCGGACCGAGGTGGCGAGTATATGAGTACAGAGTTTGACGAGTTCCTTAAGGAACATGGAATAGTTTCACAACTAACACCTCCAGGTACTCCTCAGTTAAATGGTGTGTCAGAAAGAAGGAACCGGACCTTGTTGAACATGGTCCGTTCCATGCTGGGCTATACTGACTTGCCGATTTACCTGTGGGGGTATGCACTCCTGAATTCCGCTTACATCTTGAACAGATGTCCTTCCAAAACCATTCATAAAACTCCACATGAGATGTGGGAGGGAAGGAAACCAAGTCTTAATCACATTAGGATTTGGGGATGTCCCGCCTATGTCAAGAAGACTAAGGTGGAGAAGTTGGAAGCTAGGTCTGCGAAGGGACGTTTCATTGGATTCCCATCTGGGACGATGGGATATCTATTCTACATGCCCGAAGATCGAAAGATCGTTGTTGCTTTACAAGCACACTTCCTGGAAGATGAGTTCATTCAGGAAGGCGGAGCAGGTAGAAGTATTTCTTTAGAAGAATACAATAAAACTCCTCAGGAGACACCTGTGCAAGAAACTGGAACTGAACTTTCTGAAACACAAGTACAACCACCTCGTAGGTCTAGTAGGGTGTCTCATTTACCTGAGAGGTATAGTTTTATGCACTTGGAGGAACAGGGTTTCCTCGAGGTTCCAAGTGATAAAAACAAGAGACCGACCCGCGACCAATGACCTAGCAATGGTGGATGTAGACTCCATGAAATGGACTGTAGCAGTCTTCATGTAGTTGGGACCTTCATTTTGACGAGACAGTCAAAGAGTTTGACTTCGTGCAAAATGAAGACGAATCTTGTGTATACAAGAGGGTTAGTGGGAGCAAGATCACATTCTAAGTACTATATCTAGATGACATTCTACTAATAGGAAATGATGTGGGAATGCTCAGTTCTGGGAAAGCTTGGATTTCGAGTAATTCCTCCATGAAAGACTTGGGAGAAGAAACCTATATTCTTGGGATTCGACTCTACTGGGATAGATCGAAGAGAATGATAAGTTTTTCCCAAGCCCTCTATATATATTAGATCTTAAAGAGGGTTCCTTCCGATGCGACATGGAATAAAACTCACCTTGAAGATGTGTCCTCATAGTGAGGAACAATGAAAGGAAATGAGTTATATACCATATGCTTCGGAAGTGGGTAGCCTTACATATGCTTTATTGTGTACAAGACCTGACATTGCGCATGCTGGAAGCATGGTAAGTAGGTTTCGGGCTAACCCTGTCAGGGAACATTAGACCGCCGTAAAGAATGTTCTCAAGTACTTTAGAAGTACTAAGAGATCTGATTCTTATATATGGTGGTGGAGTACATAATGTGGTGGGATTCACTGTATTGGACTTCCAAAGACAGAAAGACGATTATATGTCTACGTCTGGCTATATTTACTCTTAATGGAAGAGCAGTATCTTGGAATAGTGCCTAGTATAGCGCGATTGCTGATTCCACCAGTTAGGCTGAGTATAAACCGGCCACGGAGGCCTCCAAAGGAAGGGTTAAGAAGTTACTAGGTAAACTTCTCGTGACACCTTGTGCTGCGCTACCAGAGTGGTAGCACAGGCCTAAGAGCCGAGGTTTCACAACAGTACCAAACATATTGAGAGAGTATCATCTCGTAAGAGTATTTGGTCGCAAAGAGATACATTGTGCTGCATAGAGTAGAGTCAGTCGACTACGTCACTGATCCACTGACCAAGCCACATTCTCAGATTATCTTGGAGCATAATCTGGAGAACATGGGTATTAGATACCATAGTGTGTGGCATTGAGTGCAAGTGGGAGATTGTTAGGAGTATGCCCTCGAATGCTACTGAGAGGTTGTT
Source organism: Orobanche coerulescens (assembly GCA_033398695.1). Lineage (NCBI taxonomy): Eukaryota > Viridiplantae > Streptophyta > Magnoliopsida > Lamiales > Orobanchaceae > Orobanche > Orobanche coerulescens. Next base: position 188,601,596 of record CM065801.1, read on the forward strand.
GAGTGAGGGCATCGTACTCATAATTATGTAAATCATTTATATAAGGCAATGAATGTTTCTTTATTTACTGGTAGTTACTGGCATTCCTAACTCGTAAATATACATATAGAAACTAGTCCGTGTATTTGAGAACAAAACGTTCCACTCCTTATTGGATAAGGGGGTCGGCACTGGAAAGGTTTATAGCTCAAATACTTAATCGTTCGCAAGTCAATGAAACTTGACTGGGCGTTAAGTTTATGTAAAGACTTGTATGATGTGTTCTTTGACAAGGAGAGTGCATGTCGAACACTAATGGTTAGTGGGAGCACACGTTATAGGTATGCTAATTGGATTAGTATACTCGAACCGACTCACCCTCGATTCGTAACACGGATTTCACTCCGGGACAGTCAATGATGGAATCGAAAGGTTGTGATAGGTATTCGTGAACCTTCGACTTGAGGATTTAGTAGGGATGTGCTTGTGACGTCAAGATTTTCATTAGAGTAGTTCGACCGTAAACCTAAGGCGGGGTCAACCTCGACGTGCATCTTGATGGGCAAGTAGCAGTCCTCAATACCAAGATAGAATTCTTTCTCCTGTTAGTGAACGGGTTATATGTCCTATGCGGTTATTGGCAGATGAGATCATAAGTCTTTGGCCAAAGCATTGGAGCTAGCTGTATTAGATACACGAGAGCTCGATGATCTCGATTTACATTAACGCATGCATAGCGTCACGTACAGATAGGGTTTGACTGACCGTGACCCTATAACTTGATCGGGACATTTGAAAGAAGGGTTTATACGTATACTGGTATTCACGACAGAATGGTTCTTGAATGATCCCAATCATTCGTTCTCAGTTGGGGTACAGTGTAGGCCGCCAGGCTGGCTAGGTGGTGCTACTACTCTTTGGTTCCTCCCATTGCTGACTGAGACGGACCTACCGAGTCGCGCATTAGGATTGACGACGGAATGAATCAAGCTAATTCTCTCATTATGTGTATTAGATATTGGATATCTAAATTTGGGACATTAGATGTCTAAATCGATTTATTGGGTAAATTGATTTACGGCGTAATGAATTAAATAAATTACTGGGTGATTAATTTAATTCATGTATATAATTATTTCTTGGAGAAATTAATTATATTATTTTGTATTTGATATGTTTAATTAATTGGATTAATTAATCGATATAAATACATCGAAACGGAATTGGAGTTTATCTGTTTGGACTTTCGGGAGTCCGAAACGAACCGAACTCGTCCGTTTTTCATCATGGCCACCCTCCTCTTTTCCACCTAATTTCCCCTTGTCTTTTGTTTCCATTTTATATAGATGATATTGACATGGTGGGGATACCTCTCATGTGAATGAGTTGTATAAGTTGGTGGAAGGTGTATTAATAATTAGAGGTAGACTTGTGATTGAGTAGATATATAATATCACATATGTAATATACACCTTGGAGGAGAGAGACGTAAGAAAGTTTGAAGGAGAGAGAGAAAAGAACTTAGAGTTCATTTCTTGGTGTTCATACTTCTTCATCTTCTTCACTAACTTCTTCTTCATTTTTCTTGGAGAAAATTGAGAGAAAATATTGAGAGAATTTTGATAAATATACTTGGAGTATATTCATCAAAATCAATAGCTTCATCACCTAGCTCTAGCCGTATCCTCGGAGGATAGCAAGGTGTTGTCATTCCATTCATTTTTCCGGCGCGTGGCAAGTAGAGACGCGGTGCTTTCGGCGTTGGATCGTTCAAGGGCTTGAAGCGGAATAGATTCGTAGAGATCAAGCAAAGCTTGGGGTATAGCTCAAGAGAAGGTTATCCATCTAATCAACGGACTACAAGGGTGAGTTTCTATATCTTTTGTTATTCGTTTTGATATTCGTATATACGTAGCTCGATCGATCCTCGTTGGGATTCGGATCGAATTAATTTTCGTTTTACCGCTTCCGCTGGGCCTTCGATTTAGGCACCGAATCCCAACATCAGTAACTTGAAAAAGAGTGTCGTTAGACATCAAAAATCAGACATTGCTCCGCCTTTGGATGAGTTGGGAGGACCCAATTATCATAGTTACCGAGGATTGGCAGGCGACTAGTTCTATGAATTTGAAGGGAAAATTGTTAGGAATATGCCCTCGAATGCCACTCATAGGATGGGAGAGTGAGAGCATTTGTATTATAATTATGAATATTTAATAAGGTAATTATTATTTCTATATTATTGTATATCAGTGGCATTATTATTTGGTATATAGAATTATAGTCCTTGCATTTGAGAGCAAACATTCTATTCCTTATGGAGGTGAGATAGGCACTGGAAGTGTTTACAGCTCGAATGCTTAACTAAGTTCGCAAGTCGATAAAACTTAATTGGGTATTAAGTTTAGCCAAGATTTGTATAAGGTATACTTTGACATGTAGAGTGCTTGTCTTCACTAAGAGTTAGTGGGAGCACATGTTATAGGTATGTTAATGAGATTAGTATACTCGAACATGACTCGCCACTATTCGATCACATGGATATCACTCAGGGTTTGTCAATGACTGAATCGAAAGGTTGTGATAGGTATACGTGGACCTTTGACTTGAGGTTTCATTAGGAGATGTGCTTGTAACATTAAGTTAGTCATTAGAGTATTTTGATCCAATCGCTGGTGGTGGGGTCAACCTCGAAATGCAACTTAGTGGGCAAGTAGCAGTCTCTACTGAATACTAAGATAGAATTCTTTCTCTTCTAATTGAGCTGGTAAATGTTCTATGGGACTAATGGCAAATGAGATTATAAGTCTTTGGCCAAAGCATTTAGAGCTAGTTGTATTTTATATACGAGAGATCGATGATCTCGGTTTGCATTAACAGAAAGCATAGAGTCAAGTTACATTAGGGTTTGACTTTACAGTGACCCTAATACTTGACCGGGATATATGATTGAAGGGTTTATACGTATACGGTATTCACGAATTAATGGTTTTGGAATGATCCGATCATTCGTTCTTAGTTGGGTTACGGTACGAAGCACTAGACTGGCTAAGTGTTACCCGTACTCCTTGATTCCTCCCATTGCCGACTAAGACGGACCTACGGAGTCGCGCAAAAGGATATTTGATCGATAAATATGTATTTATTATCTCTTCATTAATATTGGATAATAGATATCTAATTTAATTTATTTGATAAATCAGGCGGTCTAGTGAATTGAAATTAATTATCGGGTGATTAATTTAATTCATAAATAATTATTTCTTGGAAATATATTATTATAATTTTGTATTTGATAAAATTAATTAATTAGATTAATTAATTAAGTATAAATATATTTGGGATAAAATGAAGTGTATTTAACGGACTAGACACGCGAACGTCCGGTACACGAACCGAGTGGCTCGTCTCGTTTTCTCACCTAATACCAAGTGCCCCCCCCCCCCCCCCACCTTCTCCTCACCTTCCATGTTACTTCCTAACATGTGAGGTGTCTTTTATATGGCAAATGATGAAGACTTGGGATAAGATTCCATATCTCATAATATCATCTCATTTGTTATATAAAATGGTGTGTTGGTCTTTGTTTTGAACAAGACTTATGAAATAAACACACACTCACAGACATTGGCCGTGAGCTATATTGGTGAGGAGAGAGAGAAACTCTTTGTCTTCATATTGTTCATCTTTGAGAGAAAGAAAAGGAAGAAGAGAAGAGAAGAAAAATATTGTGTCGATTCCTAGCCGTGTTCTTTGAGAACGAATTGCCATACTATTTTTCCGATCAATATCCGACGCGTGTGAAGTAGAGACATTCGGCATTTTCGGTGTTGGATCATTCAACAAGCTACAACGAATTGGATTCGTGTTCGTGTCGGTAATTGGGAAAAGACTTGCTCGGGTTTTCCTTCGTAGATTATATTATCAAAGGACTACGAGGGTAAATATTCTTTGATTATCATTCTCACTATTTATATTCGGTTTTACGATGCTTGATCAGTCCGTTTTTGGGGTTTGGTTTTATCCAGTTGGACCGGTTTATTTTCCGCTGCGTAACTCGATTTTAATCACCGATTCCCAAAAGTGGTATCCGAGCGAGGTCTATGTGATCGTATATTCGATATTAGCATTTAGAATGCTTGGTTTTTTTTATGATTTGGAATTATAATTGTTTTAATTGTTAATGTTTAATTGTTCATCTAAAAATTATTTTTCATGATTTTATGTTACAATATAAATCTATTTTTGTTTTGAAAAACTGATTTAATTGTGTAATATAAAAATTAGAAAAATATTATTTTTGGATTCGGAACGGAAAAACGAGCCGAAAAAATGGCCGGACCGTGGCTCAGCTGGAATGCTGGCGACAAGCGCTGTGAAATTTTAATTTGGGTCATTGAATTTCATTGGTCATTTGGCACTACGGGCCGAGCTTGGCAGCCTTGTGTTTTCCGACTCCGTTTTTATATTTCGTTCGGTAAATTAATTTCCCGCAAATTAAATTGGATATAATTTGATTAAAATATAATTATGGTAATTTTATTTTAAGGGAATTAATTTAATAAAATATTTATTTTGTCCGGAATAAATTAAAATTAACGGTTAAGTGAATTAATTGTATTAATTCTAATTGTTAGATTATTTTTTTTTGATTAGATCAATATTTAGATTAATCATTTGAATGGGGGTGTAGTTCATGGACCTAGTTTTGAACCATTTGTTCTATTCGATTGAGTTGTAAAGACCGTTTTGAGCCTATTTATTTTACAAAAAAAATTTTATAGGAGGCAATTTTTCAAATATAAAATTTATATGTAATGACGAAGACCAGAGGAAGTCCGCTCGAGAAGACGAAGATTCAAGCCCGAAGACATGTAATTAGATTACGATGTTTTTGTTCTAAGAATGGTCCATGAACTGCATGTTTTAGTTTCAGGTTGTTTATGTATTCATATTGTATGACAAACAAACAAACCGACAAACCGCGCTTATAAACGGACTAATTTGCAAAGTGTAACATACAATTGTGTTAATTCTCCCACTTATAAACACTAAGTTATAAAGGTTACGAGGTATCCTACCCTCCGTCAAACTCATGGAAAATTGAAATCTAAGCTGGATTATTATTCTTCCGAGTCTGCGGGGTAATTTTTTTGGGAAGGTTGATAAATTCCTACAGTGCATTAGATGCCTTTGGTTGTGACAAATCAAACCCCTATAAACCGTATGGGTTGCCGGGTAAGATTCAATTGTCAGACTAATAGGAGTTGACAGTTTAAACATAGATAGTTCAACAAGCCATAGAAACCGAATGGGTTGAGGGCAAGTGAACTAGGGGTAAAAGAAGATCGAAACATCTATTAGATGGGTTAGTGCTAGACACCACTTTATAAAGAATTGTAGAATAGAAACCGTATGGGTTGCCCTCTATTAAACTTTATAAAGAACTCGATCACCACTATGAAATCAACCGTGACTTCTGGATTTCACATGGGAGTGTGCAAATCCGATAAAATAGTGGGAGCCGAGTTATGAATAAAGAAAGTCCTTCAATTCTTTACTCGGATCATAATTAATCAATCACTAACGAATCTTAAATTATTCTCTGCAATTAACATAATTCTCAATATGACAATGAACCCACTCGCTATACTACTTGTAAAGAACGTCCTGACTAGTCTGAACTATGCGAACTGGCTTCGAAACTTGAGGATTTTCCTAACTATGGAAATGCTGGGATACATCTTGAAGGCGGACATCCCAGCGGCTCCTGCAAGAACCCGAGCCAATCAGGAAGATGTCGATGCCCATGAGAAATGGGTAAAAGACGATGTAAGAGTGCGCATGTACATGTTAGGATTAATGACTAATGAGCTTCAATGTGCCCATGCAAAGATGACGTCTTCGAGAGCCATTTTAGCGCACCTTACTGAGCTCAATGGAGAGCATAGTCTAAATGCTAGGTATGAGATATCGAAGCAATTATTCGGCGCCAGGATGAAGGAAGGAGAGAGGGTTGGGGACCATGTCTACAAGATGATCTTGATGATTGAGAGATTAGAAGCTCTTGATTTTCAGATGCATGTATCTCTCCAAACTGACCTTATCCTGCAGTCACTTCCTGACTCCTTTTCCCAATTTGTCATGAACTTCAACTGCAATGAGATTGCATGTAACTTAGCTGGCTAATGAACAAACTGACGACTGCCCAGTCTCAGATGAAGAAAAAGGGAAAGGAAGCTGCACTTGTGATTTCTTCTAGGACTTGGAAGTCTAAGAATAAGAAGAAAAAGAATAAAAAATAGTTAGGTCCAAAAGCCAAGATCGAAAAGAGAAAGGGTAAGGCCCCAACGGTTCAAAAGAGCAAGAGGGCCAAGAAAACGGATGTATGCCTCAACTGCGGTGAGCTAGGCCACTGGAAGAGGTATTGTCCAAAGCATGATCGTAATGTGTCTTCAGGTACCGAACTACTGGTTTTAGAAACAAATTGTTCTGTAACTGTATAGTCTACTTCTTGGATACTTGATTCCGGTGCAAGTTCTCACATTTGTACAATGAATCAAGATCTGGAATGAAGTAGAAAGCTGGATTCAGGGGAGGTGATGCTCACCATCGGAAGTGGGCATAGTGTCGAGGCTTCTGATATTGGATCCCTTATGTTAGATTTAGAATCTGGTTTTATTGTTACTTTAGATGATGTACTTGTTTTGCCCAAGGGGCACAAGAATATTGTATCAATTTCGGTCATGGACCGAAAGGGATTTCACTTCTTTATTGTAGATGGGTCCTGTCGTATTTATTTCAGAAATAAATTGGTTGGTACTGCTACATTATTAAATGGTTTATACCATTTGAATATAAAGAATAAAACAATTGTGAACACTATACTAGGAAGTGTGGTAGGGAGGAAACAAACCAAGGACTTAAGTGGCATCTTAGACTTGGTCATATTAGTCAGACTAAGGTTCATAAAATGGAGAAAGATGGGCTTACGGGTCCATTGAGATTAGATCCCTATCCAACTTGTGAATATTGCCTTCAAGGCAAAATGACTAAGTTACCCTTCACAGGGACTTTTGAAATAGCTACTGAAAAACTTGGATTGATCCATACCGACGTCTGTGGCCCTTTTGAAGTGGCACGAGATGGATTTCAGTATTTCATTACATTCACCGTTGACCATACTAGGTATGGGTTCGTGTACTTAATGAAACATAAGTCTGAAGCTTTTGCTAAATTCAATGAATTTAAAGCCCTAGTTGAAAATCAAACAGGTAATCGTGTTAAGACTCTTCGGTCAGACCGAGGTGGTAAGTACTTGAGTACCAAATTTGATGAGTTCTTAATAGAACTAGGAATAGTGTCACAATTCACTCCTCCAGCTACTCCACAATTAAATGGTGTATCAGACAGAAGGAACCGAACCTTGTTGGACATGGTTCGCACCATGCTTAACTATCCTGATCTACTGATTTATCTGTGGGGTTACGCGCTCCTTACTGCTGCGCATATCTGGAACAGATGTCCTTCCAAATATGTTCCTAAGACTCCACATGAGATGTGGAGAGGTAGGAAACCAAGTCTTAATCACATTAGGATTTGGGGATGCCCTGCTTATGTCAAGAAGACTAAAGTAGAGAAATTGGAAGCAAGGTCTGTGAAAGGTCGTTTCATAGGATATCCAGGGGATTCAATGGGATATCTATTCTACATGCACGAAGATAATAGGATCGTTTTTGCTATGCAAGCACACTTCCTGGAGGATCAGTTTATTCAGGAAGGAGGCGCAGGTAGAAATATTTCTTTGGAAGAAATAAAAGAAATAGCAAATGAGACACCTGTGCAAGATATTAGAACCGAACCTTCTGAAATACAAACACAACCTCGCAAGTCTAGTAGAATTTCTCAATTACCTGAGAGGTATGGCTATCTACATCAAGAGGAACTGGGTGTCCATGAGATGACAGAAAGTATTCAAGATAAGGATCCTTCTACATACGACCAATCGATGGTAGATGTTGACTCCGCCAAGTGGCAAGAAGCTATGGAAGCTGAGATAGACTCAATGTATGCTAATCAGGTTTGGACTTTAGGAGATAGTCCTAAAGGCATAGTGTCTATTGGAAACAAATGGATCTATAAAAGAAAGGCTGATGGAGATGGCAAGGTTGATACCTATAAGGCCAGGCTTGTGGCAACGGGTTATTCCCAAAGAGAAGTAATCAATTACTTCGAGACCTTCTCGCCTGTAGCTATGATTAAGTCTATTCGCATGATGCTTGCCATAGCAGCCCACTTAGATTATGAAATGTGGCAAATGGATTCCTAAATGGATTCCTCGAGGAGGAGATTTACATGAAACATCATAAGGGATGCATATCTCAAACCAATATTCATAAAGTATGCAAACTTCAGCGTGCCATTTATGGACTGAAGCAAGCTTCAGGAACTTGGAATCTTCGTTTTAACGAGACAGTCAAAGAGTTTGATTTTGTCTAAAATGAAGAGGAGCCCTATGTTTACAAGAAGGTTAATGGGAGAAAAATTGATTTCTTAATACTATATGTAGATGACATTCTACTTATAGGGAACGACGTATGAATGCTCAGTTCTGTGAAAGCTTGGATTTCCAAAGAAAAAGAGTTCTCAAGAAAAGACTTAGGAGAAACTGCCTATATTCTGGGTATTCGTCTCTATTGGGATAGAACGAAAAGAATGTTAGGTCTTTCCCAATAATTCGATTTGGTGGGCTACAGCGACTCGGATCTCGGAGGTTGTAAGTTGAATAGGAGGACGTTGGCCACAGAGTATACAATAAACAACTTAGATGGTGAAAATACAATAAGCTGTATGATTTTCGAAGTTAATTTCGTAGAGGAAGTCTGATAGTGAGTTGCTGTAAATATACCAACTGGGTGTTCTCCTGTTTGCTTGATGCGTACAGGTTTTTCATAATGTATACTTATAAATCACAGTTTAAATAAAAACAGTAATTACAGAAGGTAAATAACACAGATTTAAAGTGGTTCGAGGTAAACCCCTCAACATCCACTGGTCCTCCACACATGAGTAAAGAGTTTATTAAAATCACTACGTACACAACTACGTGACTTTAACTAACCTGTCTTTGTATCGTTCACACAGATTGATACCTGGACTGCAGCTTTGGTCGTTCACACAGATTGGCTTCAAGCTCTTGCGACTTACTTCTTTTCACATAGATCGAAGCTTCATCTTCAATGCTATTCTTCCCACACAGGTCGGAATGCGCAAGTTAACTTAGTCCACACAAGGCCAATGATAATCTCAATGGTAAGAGGTAGAACAATTCCAAACAGCAGCTATATCTTTTATGAGTGTTCGTTGTATGCTTTGTTATTTGCGTTGAGAACTTAGTATATTTCTTTGCTTGAATACTGATGTATGCTCAAGAAGTATACTGCTCTTTAATAGCAATATTTGTTAGAGTAATCTGTCAGATGTATGCGCGAGAATGAATAATTCTTCTGTGCAAAGTCGTCTTTCTTGGGTCTATTTATAACCCTGGAAATAGATACGTTATAAATGTAGCTGTTGGCTGCTTGGTGAGATGTTGACATATCTGATTGGTGGCTGCTGAATGTTTGAATTAAAGCAGACCGTATTTAATGATTCAAACATTCTTTTTGACTTTGCATTGTATGATCTTCAGCGCGTTCAGACTTGTCTCTCTCGGCCGCATTAAATGTTGTCCTATCAGCAATAAATGCTACTTTTAACCATGAATACTTTTGAATAAACAATATTTATTTCACAACGGTTTAAAGCATTCCTTCTGCCAATATCCTAGAGAATTCATTTGCGGCATATTCCATAGTCCTGAACCTGCTGTAAATGGGAGACTCTCTGATGAGCGTACAGAAGTATATCATCAGTTCATTCTTCTTCCAATTCTTCAGATCATCGGATGAAGGTTGTCGGTCAGTTGGCAGCAAAATATCAGAAGGCTTATGCATGTTATTCTTCCATATGATGTTGGAATGCTGGAACTCAAGTCGAGAGCCAGTCATCCTGTATCCTCTTGTAGCTTGACTTGACCCGAGTGTGGCCAGTCGTCCAATGGCAGTAACAACACTTTCTTCAGGTGCTGCATCAATCTCTCTCTCTTTCTCCAATCTCCATCTCCGAGCAGCCTCTCTAGACTCTTCCCCCTTTTTGGCAACATCAAGATCTGACACCTTACCGTGAAGTTCCCAAAGGAGCTTCATAAATTCGGCATGTTGGGTCTTCAGATCATTGATTCTTTCAACCAGTGTGCCGACCACCAAACACTGATCATCTATCTTATGATCGTGCTCAGTTAGCCTGGTGCCGGTATGTTGGAGCGCAGCAACCGTTTTATCCTCGGCAACTCTGAACTTCTCTTCTTTTTGCCTTAGGACTCGCTCCTGATGCTGTTTAAGTTGGTTGAGTGCTTGCCACAATGCTGTAGGCATCAGGCAGCATGCGTCTTCCAAATTGTTAATCGCAGATTTTAGCTTTGGGAGCTCGTCCTGTGCAGTCTCATGCATCCAAACGGGTTCTTTACCAATATCATACATGGCCTTTACGGCGTCCTGTAGAAACACTGTTTGTCGACCGTTGGCATGTAGTTGCTCGATGCAGGCTTCGGTGCGCGGGGAGCCAGGGTGCGCAATCTTCAAATACTCAGGTTCTTCTAGCTTATGAAGAACCACGTGATGACTGGGTCTTCCTTTTGTTTTGTGTATGACGGGCTGTGTTGACTGCTTCAGCCCAGAACCTCTTGGGGAGATCAGCTTCTACAATCATTGTCCTGGTTGCTTCTTTGAGAGTTCTATTCCTTCTTTCAGCTACAACATTTTGTTGTGATATTCTTGAAGATGAGACTTCATGTTGGATCCCATTTTAATCATTATATTCAGTTATGGTTTTGTTGAGAAATTATCCTCATTTGTCTGATTTGGTCTTGATGATAGATAGATATTTCTCATTTTTAATTCTCCTCATTAGCTCATCCAACTTGGTTAGTGTTTCACTTTCGTTGTAAAGGGAAACTATCAAGTGTATCTTGAGTAGTCATCTATGACTACCAAGGCACGTTTTCTTCCACTCAAGGTTCTTAGCTTGATGGGTCCAAAAGGATCCATGTGAAGTAGTTCCAGCACTCTGTTGGTTAGAGTGGTCGGTTGTATTGATTTGAATGAAGCTATGGTCTGTTTTCCTTTCTGGCATTAAGGTCTCCTTCTTGAATATTCCTTCTGGGAGGCCTTTGACTAATTTTTATGATCTTACTTTGTTGAGTGCCTTGAAATTTAGATGGTTTAATATCTTGTGCCATAACCATCCATTTTCAGGTAGGGTCTTTGATATGAAGCATGCATTGGGTATGCCTGTATTCCAGTTTATCACATAAACATCCCTTCTTAGATAGCCTTGTAGTTTCACTTCTCCAGTTTGGAGTTCAGTCACCATACATTTTGTAAAACCCACTTCTCCATACTACGTCTAAATTACTAAAATGCCCTCCAGTTTGAAAATTTGAAGAAATGTGTACGTTTACCAAACAAGCCCTAAATCAAAAACGGTTACGGTACAATCATAAATATGAACATGTAACTTCAAGTAAATGATAATTGAGCTACTAAGACATCATATGAACTCAAGAATATGAAATTTGAATTAAGAAACAAATATTGCACGTTACGTGACCTAACGGGTCCGAAAACCACCAAAACTTGTACCTAACTTATAAATTAAATAACAAAACTATCCTAAGTAATATTTTCCACAAAATTTTAAAGAGTTGACCTCTTTCCCCCCCCCCCCCCCCCTTAGCTGAAATTTGACATATCATGGGATAAGGATCCCTTAATTTTTACCAATCACATTAATTTTTATTAAAAACCACACTTCTTTCCCTAAATTCATTAACCAAGAGAATTAGAACACCATTTCTTCTTCTCCTCTCCCTACCATACGACCCAACATATACAAAAACACCAAAATATTATTCTTGGATCATTGGTGATCATTCATACGCGTTCGTGGAAGGGTTTGGCGCACATTGGAATTTGTTGAGAAGCATTTGGTGGTCTCGTTCTTGGTTTTCCCTCCCCATTCGATCCATACATCATCTTGGAAGGGTTTTGATTCGGTTTTTGTTGATTTGTTTGGCCCAATTCTTGGTCACATTTTTTCAGCCCTATTTGGTATGTTCTTGTGATTTTGATTCACTCTTTTGATCCTTAATTCGTGTGATAAAAACCTATTCTAAAAACCATTATAAATCGGCTAAGAAATAACCATAAAATTGTTATGAATCGTATGAATATTTTGTTATTGATCTTGTTGGATTCATATGAGAATTAATTTGATGTGTTTTTTACGTTTATTTTCTGAATATATGATGTGTTATGATCATATAATTAAATGGATTAAAAATAATTGGATAAATTAGGGTTTAAATGAATTAATTGATTTGGACGGCTTTCATAATCGAATATGTATGAATCACCAAACGAATTATATTAATGTTTGATTCGGTATTTTTTTTTGTAAACACAGTTCAGGGTCTTGATTAAGTATTACAATTGGTTTGGATGGATTTGAATTTGATTTGGTCCTATTTTTGAATTTTAGGAGACGATATGTCAAAACTATGTTTACAGAATTTAATTTCAGTCGTGGTTTATTATTTTTCATGTTCAAACCATAAAGAGTTAGGAGATCTCATTTTACACGGGTAATAACTGGGTTATGTGTGACTTCCTGGAATTTTTGTGGATTTTTCCTGAATGAAATGGTAGGCTGTTGAGGCGGATACTTTTTAGGCACTGCTGCTGGTCGGTTTTCTGAGTAGTTTGGGTTTGGGTATTTTTAATGTGGGCTTATACAAACTGATAAACTCTGGAAAAATTCGTATTGGTTCTAAAAACATTCAAGTACATGTGAGAATTTTTATGAATTTTATTGTAGAGTTCTACTATGGAATAAAAATTCGTATATTGGTGACATGTTTGTCTTTAAAAGCTGAAATTATGAAACATAAGATATAATTGATGATTAGAAGGTTTATATTGTAAATATGATACCTAGAGGGACTAATAATGTAAATATGATGAATGTATGCATGTTTTGGCTGGAATAATGTGTTAGGGGCTGTTCGTGACACTTGGGAATAATTATGGGCCTTACATGCTAGTTTTGATAATCAATGGTTTAATTGTGGAAATTATGGTGTATTAGGGTTATTTTTTTTTGTAATTTGTGATACTTGAGGGTGTAATGTGTATATATGTGATACTTGAAGTGTATGGGCTGTATATATGTGTATTTGAGTGTTTATATTTAGTTTTGACCCTTCACTTTCATCATTGACACTTTTAACCCTAAATTATGAAGACTTGTCATAAGAAACCCTAATCTCGGAAAACATGCATAAAATGAAATCCATAACTTAACCTGACATAAAAACTTTATGAGATGAATAACTAACTATTTAGAACATGTCTATATCGAGAAAGCTTGCTAATTTTGATAACCTTCTAAAATAGAAAGTTGCCTAAAATAGAAAGCTGCTAAATATGGAAAGTTACTAAAAATGGAAAGATAACTAAAAGAGGTAACTTATGAGAAATGAGCTCGTCTTGATTCGTATCCACTCTTTTCTAGGTTCGGTGAAGTGAGAGTGATCCTTTTCTCCTTGTTTGTTTGACATTGCTTTTGCTTTGGAACTAAGGTACATATATTCCGCATCCTTTCAGCAAGGTTGCAACTTTTCTCTCTCATGACTTACTCTCTCTCTCTCTCTCTCCTCATTATTGTATATCTGATTTTGACTTTGACTTGGTATCTGAACATTTGATTTGAACCTTTGATTTGAACCTTTTATATGGTCCCTTTATATTTGAACCTTTGATATCTGATTTGAACTTTTGACCTTTGACATATATACTTTGATTTGGGACCTTGACTATTTGACCCTTTCAGTATTTACCCGGGCAATTTGTATTACTTGTTGTGGAGTTGCTACAACCATAGCATTGATGCACCAATGTTATGTACTCCAGTGGGGTTGGAGAGATGTCCCCCACCGTCCCTCTTATATTATATTTGCATTTGGCCATCATTATTGTTATCTGCTTACAGGGGCATATGGATGCATCCTAGATTTGATCTGTTTGATATTTGATTTGATTATTTCGGGCCACTCTACATTTGGGCCATATTATATTTAGTGATTGGGCATGCGTGCAATGCGGTCCCTTCACATTTGGGGAGCTGATCACTCCATTGAGCTACTTTGTTTGGGCTTGGTTTAGGCCTGAAGGTTAAATACTGAAATCATTTGACACTTAACTTTGATAATATTTGATATTTAAACTTTGATAACTTTTCATACCTAACTCTGATAAACCTTTGATATACCTTTATATATTTTTGATATACCTTTGATATAACCAAGTGACACCACATGTAACCTCATTTCGTATTGCCTTGTATCGCTTGTTTATTTCATATCTGTTCACTGAGCTCTTTATGCTCAGCCGCTTTTCTTTCCATGCGGCAGGTACTTAGCTCATGCGGGGTTTAAATTTGGGGATGATAGAGTGTGGACCTACCCTAGAGCTCTTTGAATAAATGAACATTATTTCTTTATCGTAATTCCGAATTTGTGGACCTTTGTAATCGTACTTTCGTTTGTTTGGTTTTGGGGACATTTGGATGTTGTTTTAGTCCCCTTTGATACTCCTTGATGAATTTATCTTAATACTTCCGCTGTTTGGTTTGATCTGTTTGTATCTGATGTGTAACCATATTGTAATGTTTCTACCCTTGCCGGGTTGGGGCGTTACACATTTCCATTTGGTGAAGACTATTAGGTTGTTATCATCACAAAACTGGCTTATGCTTAGGAGATTGTACTTGAGTCCTTTCACATGCTGCACTTTTGGTATGACAATGTTTCCTCTGTGCAGCTTCCCATGTACTTTGATTTGTGCATATGAGCAATCTCCAAATGTTACATCTGGACCTCTTTTATTAATATAACATGACAATATCTTATTGTTGCCAGTCATATGTCTTGAGCACCCACAGTGTTGGGATTCGGTGCCTAAATCGAAGGCCCAGCGGAAGCGGTAAAACAAAAATCAATTCGATTTGAATCTCTACGAGGATCGATCGAGCTACGTATATACGAATATTACACGAAATACAAGAGATATAGAAACTCACCCTTGTAGTCCGTTGATTAAATGGATTCCTTCTCTTGAGCTATTCCCCAAGCTTTAGATTGCTTTCCCTATGATCCAATCCGCTCCAAGCTCTGGGATGATCCAATGCCGAAAATGCCGCGTCTCGACTTGCCACGCGCCGGAGAAATGAACAGAACGACGATCACCTTGCTATCCTCCAAGGATACGGCTAGAGCTAGGATGATGAAAATTTTTGATCATAGCACTCTAACTGTATAATCTATATCTCTCAATTTTATCTCTTGATATTTTCTCCAAGAAAACCTCAAGAACAATGAATAAAATGAAGACTTGGAAAACCAATTTTTCCTCTCTCTCTATCTTTTACTCACGGTTGGAATGGCACACCAAGAAGTGAGAGCAAATCTTCAATATATTCTACCTATCACCTAATCAAATCACCTTTTAAGACAAAAAGAGATTTTCATATCACTCAAGGTCTTAAGTCTTGCAATATAAAATTTAGACAAAGACCAAGAGGGATTAGGTGATGGGGTGGGGCGGATATCTAGAAGGAAGAGATGAGTTCGGTCCGTTTCGGACTCCCTTGAGTCTAAACAGATAAACTCTGATTCCATTCCGATGTATTTATATCGATTAATTAATCCAATTAATTAATCGTATCAAATACATAATGACATAATTAATTTCTCCAAGAAATAATTATATTCATGAATTAAATTAATCACCAGTTAATTCAATAGGCCGTAAATCAATTTATCCAATAAATCAATTTAGACATCCAATGTCCCAATTAATTAGATATCTAATATCTAATATTCATAATGAGAGAATAAGCTCGATTCATTCCGTCATCAATCCTATTGCGCGACTCGGTAGGTCTATCTCAGTCAGCAATGGGAGGAACCAAAGAGTAGTAGCACTACCTAGCCAGCCTGTCGGTCTACACTGTACCCCAACTGAGAAAGAATGATTGGGATCATTCAAGAACCATTCTGTCGTGAATACCAATAAATGTATACACCATTCTTTCAACTGTCCCGATCAAGTTATAGGGTCACGGTCAGTCAAACCCTATCTGTAATTGATGCTATGTATGCATTAATACAAATCGAGATCATCATGCTCTCGTGTATCTAATACAGCTAGCTTTAATGCTTTGGTCAAAGACTTATGATCTCATCTGCCAGTAACCGCATAGGACATATAACCCGCTCACTAACCGGAGAAAGAATTCTATCTTGGTATTCAGTAGGACCTGCTACTTGCCCATCAAGATGCACATCGAGGTTGACCCCCGCTTTCTGGTTTACATGGTTGAACTACTCTAATGAAAAACTTGATGTCACAAGCACATTCCTACTAAATCCTCAAGTTGAATGTTCACGAATACCTATCACAACCTTTGGATTATGTTATTGACTGTCCCGGAGTGAAATCTGTGTGACGAATCGAGGGTGAGTCGGTTCGAGTATACTAATCCAATTAGCATAGATATAACATGTGCTCCCACTAACCATTAGTATCCGACAGGCACTCTCCAAGTCAAAGAACACGTCATACAAGTCTTCACATAAACTTAATGCCCAGTCAAGTTTTATTTACTTGCGAATGATTAAGTATTTGAGCTATAAACCTTTCCAATTCCGACCCCCTTATCCAATAAGGAGTGGAACGTTTTGCTCTCAAATACACGGACTAGTTTCTATATGTATATTTACGACTCAGGAATACTAGTAACTACCAGTAAATAAAGAAACATCCATTGCCTTATATTAATGATTTACATAATAACAAGTATAATGCCCTCACTCAACATCATCTGAGTGGAATTCGAGGGCATACTCCCAACAATCTCCCACTTGCACTCAATGCCACACATTATGGTATCTAATACCCATGTTCTCTAGATTACGCTCCAAGCTAATCTGAGAATGTGTCTTGATCAGTGGATCAGCGACGTAGTCGGATGACTATCCTCTATGCAGCACAATGTATCTCTTTGCGAACAAATTCTCTTACGAGATGATACTCTCTCTCAATATGTTTGGTACTATTGTGAAACCTCGTCTCCAAGGCATGTGCTACCGCTTTGGCAGCTCAGAACAAGGCGTCACGTGAAGTTTACCCAGTAACTTCTAAATCCTTCCTTTGAAGGCCTCCGAGGCCGCTTTGTACTCAGCCTAATAGGTGGACTTAGCAGCCACGCTATACTTGGCACTATGCCAAGATACTGCTCCTCCAATACAGTGAATCCCATTACATTCAGTTCTCCACCGCCGTATTTAAGAATCAGGTCTCTTGTCCTTCTAAATCACTTGAGAACATTCTTTTACGGCAGTCTAATGTTCCCTAACTGGGTTAGCGCGAAACCTACTTACCACGCTCCCAGTATGGGCAATGTCAGGTCTCGTACACAATAAAGTATATATAAGGCTACCTAAATTCCGAAGCATATGGTATATTACTCATTTCCTTTCATTGTTACTCACTATGAGGACACATCTTCAAAGTGAGTTTTATTCCATGTCGCATCGATAGGAACCCTCTTTTAGAATAATCCATCTTAAATTGCTTTAAGATTTTATCTATATAGAGGGCTTGGGAAAAAACTTATCATTCTCTTCGATCTATCCCACTAGAGTCGAATCCCAAGAATATAGGTTTCTTCTCCCAAGTCTTTCATGGAGAAATTACTCGAAAACCAAGATTTCATAGAACTAAGCATTCCCACATCATTTCCTATTAGTAGAATGTCATCTATATATAGTACTAAGAATGCGATCTAGCTCCCACTAACCCTCTTGTATACACAAGGTTCCTCTTCATTTTGCACGAAGTCAAACTCTTTTACTGCCTCGTCAAAACGAAGGTCCCAACTACATGAAGACTGCTACAGTCTATTTCATGGAGTCTACATCCACCATTGCTAGGTCATTGGTAACGGGTCGGTCTCTTGTTTATCACATGGAACCTCGTGGAAAATCAGTTCCTCCAAGTGCATAAAACTATACCTCTCAGGTAATTGAGACACCCTACTAGACCTACGAGGTGGTTGTACTCGTGTTTCAGAAGGCTCTGTTCCAATTTCTTGCACAGGTGTCTCCTGAGGAGTTTCATTGTATTCTTCCAAAGAAATATTTCTACCTGCTCCGCCTTCCTGAATGAACTCTTCTTCCAGAAAGTGTGCATGCAAAGCAACAACGATCTTTCGATCTTTGGACATGAAGAATAGATAACCCATCATCTCGGATGGGAATCCAATGAAACGTCTCCTCACGGACCTCGCTTCCATTTTGTCCACCTTAGTCTTCTTGACATAGGCGGGACACCCCCAAATCCTAATGTGATTAAGACTTGGTTTCCTGCCCTCCCACATCTCATGTGGATGGATTTGGAAGGACAACTGTTCAAGATATATTCAGCAGTCAGGAGTGCATACCCCCACAGGTAAATTGGTAAGTCAGCATAACCTAGCATGGAATGGATCATGTCCAACAAGGTCTGGTTCCTTCTTTCTGACACACCATTTAACTGAGGAGTGCCTGGAGGTGTTAGTTGTGATACTATTCTATGTTCCTTTAGGAACTCTTCAAACTCTGAACTCATATACTCGCCACCTCGGTCCGACCGAAGTGCTTTGATATGATTTCCAGTTTGTTTTTCGACTAGGGCCTTAAATTCCCGGAATTTCACAAAAGGCCTCAGATTTATGTTTCATTAAGTATATATAACCATACCTAGTATGATTATATGTAAACTTAATGAAGTACTGATATTCATCACATGCTGCTTCCAAAGCACCACATATATCGGTATAGATTGATCCCAGTTTATCAGCGGCTCCTTCAAAAGTCCCCGTGAAGGGGGACTTAGTCATTTTGCCTTTAAGGCAATATTCACAAGTAGGAAAGGGATCCAATCCCAATGGACCCATAAGTCTATCTTTTTCCATTTTGTAAACCTTGGTCTGACCAACATGACCAAGTCTAAGATGCCATTTCAAAACTTGATTAGTTTCATCCCTAGCACGCTTTCTAGTCATAGTATTCACAACGACTTTGTTACTGAGGTTTAGATGATATAATCCATTTAATAATGTAGCAGTACCCACTAGTTTATTTCTGAAATAAATTTTGCAGGAACCATCACCAATGAAAAATGAAAAGCCTTTCCGATCCATGACCGGAATGGATACATTATTTTTATGACCCTTGGGAAAAACAAGTACATCTTCTAAAAAACAAAGCCGGATTCTAAATCCAAAAGAAGTGATCCTATGTCGGTTGCCTCGACGCTATGCCTGCTTCCGACAGTGATCATCACTTCCCTAGCTCCAAGCATCCTACTTTGTTCCAGATCCTGATTCACGGTACAAATATGAGAACTAGCACTAGAATCCAGTATCCAAGAAGTAGAAAATACAGTAGCAGAACAATTTGTTTCCAAAACTAAAAGTTCAATACCTGAAGCACCATGAAGAATCGGATAGTCTCTTGCCCAGTAGCCCAACTCACCGCACTTAAGACATGTGTCCTTTTTCTTCTTATTTTTCGAAACCATCGGGGCCTTGCCCTTAACCTTAAGGTCCTCGACTTGTGGTCCCATCTGCTTCTTGGTTTTTTTCTTCTTGTTCTTGGACCTCCGATATCCAGAAGAAATCACAAGGGCAGACTCCTTCATCCGCGGAGTCTTCATCTGAGACTGAGCGGTCACTAGTTTGTTCATTAGCCCAGCTAAGTTACATGCAATCTTATTGTATTTGAAATTCATAACAAACTATGAGAAGGAATCAGGGAGAGACTGTATGATAAGGTCGGTTTGAAGATAAGTATCCATCTTAAAATCAAGAGACCCCAATCTCTCGATCATGGATATTATTTTGAGGACGTGGTCCCCAACCTTCTCATCTTCCTTCATCCTTGCACCGAACAGTTGCTTGGATATATCATATCTAGCAGTTCGACTGTGCTCACCATAAAGCTCGGTTAAGTGAGATAGAATCTGCCTAGCAGAAGTTATTTTCTTATGAGCTCTGTGAAGCTCATTAGACATGGAAGCCATCATATATGCACGAACTTTCACGTCATCCTTAATCCACTTTTCGTGGTTTTCAATCTCTTCCTGATTGGCTCTTGTCCGCACTGGAGGCGCCGGAATGTCCGTCTCCAAGACGTATCCCAGTGCCTCTATACTGAGGACTATCATCAGATTGCAGAGCCAATCTACAAAGTTAGGTCCGATTAAGGTGTTCTTTTCGAGTAGAATTGCAAGTGGGTCCATTGTCATATTGAGAGTTATGTCTGCATTTAAGTATGACAGATTAATTAGCGACTCGTTTAATTATGTTCTGAGTATAGAATTAAGGTCTTTTCTATTCTTATTACCCAGCTCCCACTATTTTTATCGGAATAACACACTCTCATGTGAAATACGGAAGTATCGTCGCTCTACTTCATAGTGGTGATCGAGTTCTTTATAAATCTTAATGGAGGGCAACTGAACAGGTTTCTAGTCTATTAATTTTCATAAAGTGGTGTCCAACACAAACCCATCTAATGGATGATTCGATCTTCTTTTTCCCCTTGTTCATTCCCCTCAACTAATACGATTTCTATGGTTCGTGAACAAGTTAAGTTTATACCATCGACGCAAATCAGTTTCACAATTGAATCTTATCCGGCAACCTATCAGGTTTCTAGGGATAAAATTTGCTCCAACCGAAGGCATCCAATGCGCTACCGGTAATTTATCCGTCCTCCCCGAACGACTACCCCGATAACTCGGAAGCATAGCACATCCGGTTTGGATTTCAATTTCCCGAAAACTCGATGAAGGGAAGGAAAACCTTGAAACCTTATAAACTTAATAATTTGTTGTGGGAGAATTTTCGCGATTAACATTACACTTTGCATGTTAATCATTTAAGCGCGTTTGTAGCATTCATACAATATGAAACAACCATTCACAACCTAGTTGCTACCAACATGTGGTTCATGGACCGTTCCTAGAAAACAAAAACTCCGTAATCTAATTACAAGTCTTCATCTTGAATCTTCGTCTTCTTGAAACGGATCTTCCTCCGGTCTTGGTCATTACATATAAATTTTACATTGAAAATTGCATCCTAGATACAAATATTTCTAGTAAAATAAATAGGCTCAAAACGGCCTTTACAACCCAATCGAATAAAACGAACGATTCAAAAACTAAGTCCAGGAACCACATCCCCATTCAAAAGCATTCATCCAATAAATACTATATAAATAGAAAGCGTAGAGATACATTGATCCAATCAACAAAACGAACTGATCTAATCGATTCACAATCGGTAATATGAAAATGTTCAAAATAATTCAGTTGATCACAAGTATTCCAATAAATCAATTTTCCCTTATAAAATGAAATACCATAAATCATTTTAATCATATTAAATCCAATTTAAAATGTGGGAAATCATTTTTGGGAATACACAAAGAAAACATGCCCGAAATGGGTCCGAAAATGGCTGGACCGCGCCCGAAAACCTACCGGGCAGCAAGTAGGGCTGCCCAACAGCCCTGGGCCGCGGCCCCTTGAGCCCTGGGCCACGGCCATCAGTCCAGCAGCCATACAGGCGGGCTGCAACAGTCATGGGACGCGGCCCCCGAGCCCTGGGCTGCGGCCCCCTCCTTCCGGACCACTCCCGGACCGTCTAGTTTTTCAACCGGATATCCAATATCTATATTTTCAAACATTCATATCTTCAATATAAATCATATTTCCCAGAAATTAAAGATTTATATTTAGGCATAAACTTACGAAAAATACAATTAGAACGAACGAAAAACATATACCACGATTATGACTATAAATGATTCTAAATCATTCACCATCTAATCAAGCATTCCAAATACCAATATTGTATATACGATCACAAGACCTATGCTCCGATACCACTGTTGGGATTCGATGCCTAAATCAAAGGCCCAGCGGAAGCAGTAAAATGAAAATTAATTCGATCCGAATCCCTGCGAGGATCGATCGAGCTATGTATATACGAATATTATACGAAACACAAGAAATATAGAAACTCACCCTTGTAGCCCGTTGATTTAATGGACTCCTTCTCTTGAGCTATTCTCCAAGCTTTAGATTGCTTTCCCTACGATCCAATCCGCTCCAAGCTCTTGGATGATCTAACGGCAAAACTACCGCGTCTCTACTTGCCACGCGCGGAGAAACGAACGGAACAACGATCACCTTGCTATCCTCCAAGGATACGGCTAGAGCTAGGATGATGAAGCTTTTTGATTACAGCACTCTACGTGTATAATCTATATCTTTCAATTTTATCTCTTGATATTTTCTCCAAGAAAACTCTCAAGAATAAAGAATAAAATGAAGACTTGGAAAACCAATTTGTCCTCTCTCTATCTTTTACTCACGGTTGGAATGGCACACCAAGAAGTGAGAGCAAGTCTTCAATATATTCTACCTATCACCTAATCAAATCACCTTTTAAGACAAAAAGAGATTTTCATATCACTCAAGGTCTTAAGTCTTGCAATATAAAATTTAGACAAAGACCAAGAGGGATTAGGTGATGGGGTGGGGCGGCCATCTAGAAGGAAGAGATGAGTTCGGTCCGTTTCAGACTCCCATGTGTCCAAACAGAAAAACTCCGATTCCATTCCAATGTACTTATATCGATTAATTAATCAAATTAATTAATCATATCAAATACATAATGACATAATTAATTTCTCCAAGAAATAATTATATTCATGAATTAAATTAATCACTCGGTAATTTATTTAGTTCATTAGGCCGTAAATCAATTTAGACATCCAATGTCTCAATTAATTAGATATCCAATATCTAATATTCATAATGAGAGAATAAGCTCGATTCATTCTGTCGTCAATCCTATTGCGTGACTCGGTAGGTCCGTCTCAGTCAGCAATGGGAGAAACCAATGAGTAGTAGCACTACCTAGCCATCCTGGCGGTCTACACTATACCCCAACTGAGAACAAATTATTGGGACATTCAAGAACCATTCTGTCGTGAATATCAGTAAACGTGTAAAACCCTTCTTTCAAATGTCCCTATCAAGTTATAGGGTCACGGTCAGTCAAACCCTATCTGTACTTGACGCTATGCATGAGTTAATGCAAATCGAGATCACCGAGCTCTCGTATATCTAATACAGCTAGATCCAATGGTTTGGCGAAAGACTTATGATCTCATCTGCCAGTAACCGCATAAAACATATAACCCGCGCACTAACGGGAGAAAGAATTATATCTCCGTATTCAGTAGGACCTGCTATTTGCCCATCAAGATGCACGTCTAGGTTGACCCCCACCTTCCGGTTTACATGGTCGAACTACTCTAATGAAAATATTGACGTCACAAGCACATCCCTACTAAATCCTCAAGTCGAAGGTTCACGAATAGCTATCACAACCATTCGATTCCGTCATTGACTGTCCTAGAGTGAAATCCGTGTGACGAACCGAGGGTGACTGAGTTCGAGTATACTAATCCAATTAGCATACCTATAACGTGTTCTCCCACTAACCATTAGTGTTCGACAGGCACTCTCCAAGTCAAAGAACACGTCATACAAGTCTTCACATAAACTTAACGCCCAGTCAAGTTTCACTGACTTGCGAACGATTAAGTATTTGAGCTATAAACCTTTCCAATGCCGACCCCCTTATCCACAAGGAGTGGAACGTTTTGCTCTCAAATACACAGACTAGTTTCTATATGTATATTTACGAGTCAGGAATGCCAGTAACTACCAGTAAATAAAGAAACATCCATTGCCTTATATTAATGATTTACATAATAACAAGTACAATGCCATCACTCAACATCCTCTGAGTGGCATTCGAGGGCATACTCCCAACACACAGTCTGTAAACTATTCTTCACCTCCTACTAGTGATTCTGTGGCTGCTGCATAGTAATTGTTCCACCTTTTCTACAATCATTTAAAAGAGATTTAGGTACCCATATCTGAATCGGTCCTCTATGGTTAGTGGATTTATAGAGGGAATTCTTTCTTCTCGGGTTATGAAGGTTGATCTGGTATCTATTATAATATGTATAGTCATTATTCTTATATCCTCTATATGATATTTGATAAGCTTGGTGTGAACCATGGTTAAATTTTGGTTGAGACCAGTTATTAAAGTTTTCAGGTCTCCACATCTTGTGATTTTGAAATCTTCGAATACCTTGAGGTTTCCATCTACCTTTTCCTTGTTGAAGTTGTGGGGATTATTGGTAGTAAAATGGTATTTGAAAGCTATGCAGTTCTTGATCTTTGATTTGATCATTGCTAGTCATTTGTCTTGGTTTCTTTGCTAATCGTCTTGGTATTGCTAAACATTGTGGCTACTGCCTAACGTTTTGACTTGGTTGCTGCCTTTTTTTGAAAGTTTCAGCAGTCTGTACACTGATGTCTGCCTTTACAAAAGTAGTTTTTGAAGTTGAGGGAGTGCTAGGATCATATTAAGGACATGATTTTAAGTATAGTGGTCTCTTGTTTATACACAGTCCATCCAAGGTTATATACTGATTTTAGCTTGTATTTTATTCAGCTGTGTGAGTTTTGAAAGCTTAGTTTTGGTATGAGTGAGTCCAGCTGACTTTTCATTGTTTAAATTTGTCAGTTGGTTTATCTCAGTCATGGCTATTTTGTTTTCATGATGACTGATTTTGAAGTTAGCTGTATCTTGGCTGAGTTTGTATAAATCATTTTTCAGCTGCACTTTTTCATTCTTCAGTTGAGTGTTCCCAGCTGACATAGATAAGTGAGCTGTTTTTAAAGTTTCAAAATATTTTATTAGTTCATTGAGTGATTTATTCAAACCAATATTTTCAGATATGTTTGAACTAGGACATTTTGAAGATTGTAGATGATACCTCTTCATCAACAGTTCTGACCATCACGCAGTTGTAGTCATCTTCATCTTATGAGAAAAATCCACCACCTGATTCAACAATCTCAGGTGTCTGGTCTTCTCCAAATAGAGTTTTTCTTTTATCTTCCCTTCTGTCTTTGTCTCCTTTTGTTCTTCTTTCTTCAGGCCAGGACAGTCATATTGAATGTGACCTGTCTTATGGCAGTTGTAGCATTCCACCTTCCAATTTCCAACTTTTAGGTTTCTTTTGGGAGTTTCTTTGTAGTTATTCTTATATTTTGAGTAATTCTTTCTCAAGTTTACGAATCATTGCATTATGAATGCCATTTCTTCCTTAAAGTTCAAATGACTGGGAGGAGAAACTTTAGCTAGGTTTATTGCAGGGGACTCAGCTGCAAATGTAATCCCTTTCCTAGCTGGCTCACTAGATGATGATCAAGGAAGTTCAAACTCAAATGCCTTGAGGTTGAGAATAGCTCTTGGATCTTTATTTTGTTCAATCCTTCGATTCCCTCATACCTACGACCTTCATACTCCATTTTGGGTGTTAGACCTTAGAACCGTTAGTGCCATATCTCGGTTGCTAGAAGTTTTTTCAAGAGAGTTGATCTCATTCATGATTTTTGTGAATCTGGTAACCACATTATCTATGGTTTCTCTATACTTCATTTTGAAATTGTCAAACTTTTGAGTAGCTATTGACAATTTGTATTCCTTGATTAGTTCAGTTCCCTCATACACTACTGCTAATGTGTCCCAGATTTCCTTGGCATTCTTACAGTTCTTGGTTTTTACCATGGTGGCTTTCTCAAGAGTTTGATACAGAACATCTTTGGCCCGGTTGTCAAGATTGGACAGCTTCCTTTCATCAGTGGTTAGCTCTGATCCAGTCTTGGGAATCTACTTTGGTTTCCTAGCTGAGATTTCTTCAGCAGTGTTGTCCTTCATGTAGGTGATAGGACATTCTTCAATAATGCTCCATTTGTCGTCGTGGATAGATGATAGGTGTGCCTGGATTCTTATCTTCCAAAGATCATAATTATCAACAGATAAAGTAGGGAGTCTAGAGTGCTTGTGCTCCATCTTAATATGAGAGTTTATACGTAAATATGGATCTGGTTTTGCGACTACCAAATAAGAAGTCTATGATCCAACATCTCCAATTCCACTTATAGGTCCCAAGTACGTAAGGTAAAAGTCTAGAGGGGGTGGGGGTGAATAGACTTTTAAAACACTTTGCTGAATTAGCTGGTTTAAGAAACTCAGCTGTTATATATGCCCCTAGGAGGACTTAGCTGATCTTTAGACTTGGCTAAAATCTCATCTAGATACAGCTTAGGGATAAGCTGAAAAATATTATACGGAAGACTTAGTTGACTTTTAATGCAACAGGTAAGATGGATGCAGTAGTTAAGTATGATGCTTAAAGCAGTAAATAACATAGCACTTATAGTGGTTTCAGAGGTGGGTATCCTCTACTAGTCCACTTTTCTTCAATCCACTTAGAGATAAATTCACTATAACGTTAGATAGTTACAATGAATTTAGTTACTGCAGCTTTCAACCAGTAAAAACTCGTGACCACGGTAACACCTTCCCTGGTTTCTTGTCACCTCCTCATCAAAAACCCATGGATACCTCACAACTCTGAAGTTGCTTATAACCTTCCAATCAAGAACCCCTGGATGTCGCACAACCTCAACTTTCAAGAACCTCGTTCAAGAAAATACCTCTACTCAAATATTTACGACAAGAGTGTTTGTTTTCTCCAACTTCTAAGAGCTTCTTAGGATTTGAATCTTATTATCTTAGCTCCTCATGATGCTTGTAGAGTATTTTGCTTTGGTTTGCTTTTGATTGCTTGTAAGTGTTAATCGCGTCTTACACTACCAAAATTCATACTTTAGCCGATGACCCGTAAAAAAACGGCCGACAACTTTTAAGTTTTGTCGTCTAAACTTTGCACTTTAGCCGACGACCCGTACTACCGTCGACTAAACAGTTTTAGCCGACGACTTGATCTGGGTCGTCGGCTAAAGTGCAACGTAGTCGTCGGCTAAAGTGTTAAACTTTAGCCGACGACTTTTATAATGGTTTAGCCGCCGACTTGATCTGGGTCGTCGGCTAAACCCTTTTCGAAAAAAATGGGGTTTAGCCGACGACCCAGATCAAGTCGTCGTCTAAACCTCCAATTTAAAATTATATATAGTCCACGGAACAACAACCCAATCTTGCCCCTCTCCCTGCTAAAGAGCACCTTTCTATTCCCGACTCTGTCAGTTATTCCCCAAAAAAGCTTGTGAGTTTCTACTTTGAGTATTGTGACCTTGCAAAAAATGAGCCATAAATTTATTAGATGTATATTTTTATATGTTATATATAATGAAATAAAAAAATAATAATAATAATCAAAACATTAACATAATATTAATAATATTATTAAAAAAACAAATCAGAGAGGTTTAGCCGACGACTTCCACGAAAGTCATCGGCCAAACCCCTTTCGAAAAAAAAAATTGGGGTTTAGCCGATGACTTCCACGAAAGTCGTCGGCTAAACCCCTTTCAAAAAAAAAATGGTTAAACTAAGAAAACGCCTGCCCACCTGACCCGACCGTGTCGCACCTGCCCAGAAAGTGAAAAACGATTGTATGCCTGATCCGACCGTGTTAGATGACACGGCTCGTGTCGTACTTGGGGTTTAGCCAACGACTATTGTAAAAGTCGTCGGCTAAACTATATTTTTTTTAAACACTTTAGCCGACGACTTGATCTGGGTTGTCGGCTAAACCCCTCAATATTGTTATATTATTATTTTTTTAAACACTTTAGCCGACGACTTGATCTGGTTCGTCGGCTAAACCCCTCAATATTTATACATTTTTTCTACTCCTTTTCTTACTTTTCTCTTCCCCCAGCCCCAGCCCCCCCGACCCCCGTCCCCAGACCCCAGCCCCCCATCCCCAGCCCCCGTAACCCAACCACCAACACACCGCCCGCCCGACCGCCCCGTCCTGCCGCCCGCCCGACGTTCTCCGCCCGCCGTCCGCCCGCCAGCCCCCGTCCCGCCGTCCTTCCGCAAGGTAACCATTGTCATTTTTTTGGTTTTGTTTGATGAATTTATTGTATTTGTTTGATGAATTTCTTTAGATTATTTGATGAATTTAGTATTTTCCATATTTTGTGTTTAATTTAATTTTGATCAATTGTTAGTTGCTAGTTGGATGAAATATGATGAAGTATGATGAATTTTGTGATGAATTAGGTAAATTGTTTGATGAGTTTGGAATTGGATGAAATATTTGATGAATCTGGGAATTAGATGAAATATGACGAAATATGATGAATTTTGTGATGAATTAGGTAATATGTTTGATGAGTTGTGAATTGATGAAATATTTGATGAATATGTTTTCGTTTCTAAAATATTGCGTATTTATATTGTTCATAGGTGTGGTTTGTCATTCCCAACTCTCTACTACGTACTTGGTGTGACGAGGTGCAGTCTACCAAGTAAGTCATTTTAATTTATTTTGTATCTACATTGTTTGTGTAATTTTTTTTTTTACGAATTGTATATGTTGTGCACTGTGTGTTGTAGGTACAAATCTTGGAAAATGAGATACACGTGTTCTGTACAGCCTGGGGTGATACCCGAGAGGCTACCCCGGAAGAATTCAAGTCTTATGCAGACGTACGTCGTCGCCCTTTGGAGTTCAGTACGGGAGACCACGTACTTTTAAAGGTTTCTCTTCCTCGGGGAATACTTCGTTTCGGAAGGAATGAAAAGCTGAGTCCGAGATATATCGGACCATTTGAGATCCTTGAGAGAGTTGGAGAGTTGGCATACAGATTAGCATTGCCGCCGTCGTTGCGCCAGGTTCATAACGTGTTCCACGTATCCCAGTTACGGAGGTATATACCAGATCCTAGTCATATCATTGATTTCGGCGAGATCGAAGTTGCTCAAGATGGGACGTTTGAAGAAAGACCGGTCAAGATACTCGAGAGTCGAGTTAAGCAGTTGAGGAACAAACCAATCGTTTTGGTCAAAGTTTAATGGTCACGTCATGGAATGGAAGAAGCCACATGGGAAACGGAATATGGTATGAAATCCAGATATCCCGATTTATTTTCATCTTGAGTTTCGGGACGAAACTCCTTTTTAGTAGGAGAGTATGTAATATCCGGATTTATTACTGTGTATTTCATTTGTATTCAAACACTGTATTATTCGGATTTGTGGTTTTGATTATTGGAGTATGATATTTCTTGCATTGGCATCCTTGTACTTAAGTATAACAACATGCAAATTTTCTCATGCAAACTCGTGATAGCGCACGCTAAGAATGTAGCTTAACGCGCGCTATCGGCTATTACTAGCACACGCTACGTATGTAGGAGTTGCGTGCGCTAGACAATGAATTATTGAGGTAGGCGGCTAGCACATGCGCCAGCCGGGACATGGATCCGGATAAGATTCCCGCGGACGAACCTGGACATATTTGGAGTCAACGCTTATTAGCGCGCGCTAAGTATGTATTGTAGCGTGCGCTAATTAGCTAAAGTGCAGAATATTATAAATGAGACAACAACCCGTTTTGGCTTACATTTCCTTCGTCCATTCGTCATTATTGAGAGGCCAGAGAGCTATAATCATCCTTCTAACACACTTAGAACACATCTTATTGATCCTTGAATATTGGTTATCACTTGTGAGTGATCATTGAAGAGAAATAACACCTTGAAGTGGCATATAACCAACCGAAGTTGGATTCTACCTTGTGGTTCAGTGATTTCGTCATATTAAGGTATGTTGATTCTATCTTTAACTCTAGATTGGTGTTATGGAGAAGAAGATGATCATGTTATCAAGTATCGATCTTCTTGGATGAATTATCCAAAGCACATCATGTTTGGAATATTGAGATGAATATGCCTTAGTACCTTGATTATAAATCTCATGATTTGAATCTTATTTCATTGAACAAGTAGAGGAAGTTCTATCATTGGTAAATCCGAATTTAGTAGGTGTCTTCGTAACAATAATGGACTTGACTTTAGCATCACTATTGTTAGACGGATATCAAGGATATATCATGGAAGGATTTATCTTGTTAAGATGGAATGTTAATCAAACTACAGAATGATAGTTTTTGATTGAGATAAAGGTGTTAATATCAACTGTCAAGCCTTCTGAATCATCGCATGAAGAATTGTATTTGGAATGGAATATAGTTTCATAATAGTATACAGATTCTTGAATCCGAAGTTGTTGTTATCCGTAAGATCATTCATAACCGTATGAACATGATATTCATGGAGGTAACATGAATTAACACTAAGGATTTCATTTGGTTTGATCATGTTGAGATCCGTCTACTGCCCAGTAGTAAACTGCCATGCACAGTTAGCGCACGCTAAGCTATGTAGATTAACGTGCGCTATCGAGCATGAGTTAACGTACACTACGTTTCGTACGTAACGTACATTAGGCCATCAGACGAGTCAGTCGGCTTATCAGTGAAGTACTGACCATGCATAGTTAGCGTATGCTAGGCTTTGTTGTTTGCGTGCGCTATCGAGCAAACTTAACGCACGCTACACAGAGTACTTAGCGTGCGCTAAGAAGTTCAGGCAGATTGCATGTTATGAGCTTTTGGCCGTAAATCGAATTATTAGACATTCGTACGACGTGAGATAAATTCTATATTATGTCTTTTGTTAAGGTTCGAGCTCGTTACGTGATTGATTGAAGGAGGCGACCTTCGAGTGTTCGTTTTCGTGGAAGTATTGTTCTTGTCTTCGAATCGAGGCAAGTACCTTATTTGTTTTATGTATTAATGTTATAAATATTGTCATGCTTGTATGTCGTTGTTGTATGTCCACCTCGCGTTAGTCCGACGGGATCATCGGGGGATCTATGCTAGCGTGCGCTGGATTATCAGACGGGTTTTTCCACCACGGGTTGGTCTGACGGGATCATCGTGGGTTCTAGGCAGTGAACGCTGGATCGTCGGAATTACCATGTGTATGTTATGATATCATGTTGTGATTATCAGTTGTGTATGTCATTTATGAGTTTCTCGTAGGAGAAGACTCGTTGGTATTTTTTTGTCGTTTACGTTTTTATTCTTCGTGAGATATGAATAATATGTTGTGGTACTTGTAATAGTATCGTTGTGCTAACCCCTTCGGGGGTGAACATTTTGTTTATGTTCAGGATCCAGGAGAGCGGGAAAACAACCACTGGAACTGCATGACGACGAGGGTGCAGAGTGATGTTCCGGCCGGGTGTATTTGACTGTTGTTTGTTGATTATTTCAATAAGTACTCGAGTACGTAGTCGTTTATGATGAATTTGAATCTGGTGATGTATTGATAAGTTGCTGTTGAACATTTGTATTTTCAGTATTGTCATAACTGTTGTATCTTAATTCAGTTACTTCCATTTATTTGTACCTGTTAAGGACAGTTCAATTCTTCAGCCTTGTAAATCCTTATGTAAAGGATTTATGGCGTTGTAATATTCCTGAATATATCGGGGGTGTTACAATTTCAAGAAGACTAAAGTAGAGAAATTAGATGTTAGGTCTGTGGAAAGTCGTTTCATTGGATATCAAGGGGATTCCACTGGATATCTATTCTGCATGCACGAAGATCATAGGATCATCTTTGCTTTACAAGCACACTTCCTCGAAGATGAGTTCATTCAGGAAGGAGGTGCAGGTAGAAATATTTCTTTGGAAGAAATAAAAGAAACTCCAAATGAGACACCTGTGCAAGATATTATAACCGAACCTTCTGAAATACAAATAGAACCTCGCAAGTCTAGTAGAATTTCTCAATTACCTGAGAGGTGTGGCTATCTGCATCAAGAGGAGTGGGGTCTCCATGAGATGACAGAAAGTAGTCATGAGAATGATTCTTCTACATACGACCAAGCGATGGTAGATGTTGACTCCGCCAAGTGGCAAGAAGCTATGGATCCTGAGATAGACTCTATGCATGCTAATCAAGTCTGGACTTTAGTAGATCGTCCTAAAGGCATGGTGCCTATTGGTAACATATGGATCTATAAAAGAAAGACTGATGGAGATGTCAAGGTTGATACCTATAAGGCCAGGCTTGTGGCAAAGGGTTATTTCCAAAGAGAAGGAATCAATTACTTCGAGAACTTCTCGCTTGTATCTATGATTAAGTCTATTAGCATGATGCTTGCCATAGCAGACCACTTAGATTATGAAATATGGCAAATAGATGTGAAAACGGCATTCCTAAATGGATTCCTTGAGGAGGAGATTTACATAGAACAACCTAAGGGATTCATATCTGAAACCAATATTCATAAAGTATTCAAACTTCAGCGTGCCATTTATGGACTGAAGCAAGCTTCGCGAAGTTGGAATCTTCATCTTAACGAGACAGTCAAGGAGTTTGATTTCATCCAATACGAAGAGGAGTCCTGTATTTACACGAAGGTTAGTGGGAGCAAAATTCCATTCTTAATACCATATGTAGATGACATTCTACTTATAGGAAACGACGTAGGAATGCTCAGTTCTGTGAAAGCTTGGCTTTCTGAAGAGTTCTCGATGAGAGACTTCGAAGAAGCTACCTATATTCTGGGTATTCGCCTCTACCGGGATAGAGCGAAAAGAATCCCAAGTCTTTCCCAAGACCTCTATATAGAAAAGATCCTGAAGCGATTTAGGATGGTAAGTTCTAAATGAGGGTTCTACCTATTGGCCACTTAAGTATACTGGATACAGTTTGGAAGATAGTTTAAACAACAAACTGTACGGATTCTAAATCTGAGTGCGTAGCGGAAGTCTTGGATACAGTAGGTTGCTGTGGATACAGCAACTAAGTGTATGATGTATACTTAATATATCACAGTAATTTAAAACAGTAAAAGCTGAAGGTAAATAACACAGTAATTAAAGTGGTTCGAGGTAAACCCCTCTACGTCCACTGGTCCTCCACACAGGAGTAAAAAGTTTATTTATATTTACTGCGTACACAACTACGTAATTATAATCAAACCTATCCTTGTATCGTTCACACAGATTGATACAAAGAATGTCACTTTCAACCGTTCACACAGATTGGTTAAAGCTTCCTTCTTGACTAGCTTCTTCACACACAGTTCCAAAGCTTCGTCCTTATTCGTCCCACACAGGTCAGAATAACTTGTTGAGTTCACACAGAGCTTGGTTTTTACACAGAGGTAAAAGGTAGGTAACCAGGTAAGAACAACAGCTTTGAATATGAAGTTCTTGAGCTGATGATGGTTGTTCTTGATGTTGAACACTGTATATCTCTTTCGTTCTTAATAGCAGTATGCTTTGGAGATATGTTTGCTCTGATGATAACTATTGATAGCTTGAGTGTTAGGTTACTTTTTGGTAACTGATCTTCAATGTCTTCATAAGATATATATAGTCTCTGAAGAATGTATCCGTTTGAATAAGATTTCCTTCAACGGGAATATGACATGATCCGGATTTCGCGGGATTCTGAAGATCTGAAGACTGGCAGTATTTAAATACTTTATCCTTGAGTATTTAAATACTTCTTTGTTCAACGGGACTTTGACTTGTGTTCCTTCTTGTCCTGTTGTGAGCTGTATGGAAGATAACTGTATTTTGGGTTTCGAGACAGTTTCCATACTTGGTCTTTTTACAAGTCTTCTTGCTGTACATAGGAGTTTCGCTTATATGCTGATTCGATCTTCGATACAGGATGAAGCCTCAAAGCTTCGATACAGTTTCCTTACTGTATTTGGATTAGCATATATGTCAAAACCTTTTTATCAAATATCATTCGATACAGGGATCGGGTATCCCGGCTGTTTCGATGCAGGGTCTTTGTTTTCCCAATAATTTCCCCCTTTTTGGCAATTTGCCAAGACTAACTTCTTTAACTTTTCAAGTCTTCTTGATGATGCCAAAACCTTCTTCATGAGGCGATCTTCTTTGATGACTTCTGGCAGATTTCTTGGTCTTTTGTCAAAAGGTCTGACTTAGTGACTTAGTCTAAAATAATGAAGTGCTTTCATGAGCAAGTTCGATCTATTTTAAGATTTATTACAACTTAAGCCTATGACTGGCGCGCAGGCACAATCTTACAATGTATTCTAAGTTTACAACTGAAACTATAAACTGTTCGTAGACTAGTTCGTACAACTTATTTTTCAATCAAGTTTATCTAACTTGAGATTCCTATTAAACAATTTAAGTAATCATACATCAACATAGTAGATTACGAGTTGTAATCTTTCAAGACAAACAAACGTTTTATTGATATTCAAAATGAATTGAGTACAGAGTTCGCTGTTTCGAATAGAAATTACAAAACAAAAAATATACATAAATTTCATCTCCTTATCTATAATCCACATGCCTCCATGGTCTTTTTCCGGGTTCATTCTCGGTACCACGCCACCAGTTTTGAAGAGAATCATTGCCTCGATCCTGGTATATCGCTCTTCCTTCATAAGATCGATCAAAGGCAAGTATCCAATCTTCTGGATGGGTGACCCGATCTCCTCTTCTATGTTTGGATTTCATTTCGATTTGGAGAGGGAGTTTACCTTCTTCTAGCATCTTCGTAAATTTATCTGCGGCCTCCGCTAACGTTTTATAATTTTTGAAGATGGCGGATTCCCTGATGAGTCTGACAAAGTATCTCATCAGTTCGTTCTTCCTCCAGTGCTTCACTTCGTCGGCAGTTGGGTTGCGGTTGGTCGGCAGACGAATTTCCGAAGGTCTTTGAAAAAGAGTTTGCCATGGGACATTGGGATCATGAAATTCCGGTCTGGAGCCAGAAATTTTAAACTTTGGGATTGAGGTGCTAGCTTGTTCAATTCGGCAGTGATACTGTTCTGAGCAGCCTCAAATTCCCTTTCTTGTTGCAGCCTTATTCTCCTAGCAGCTTCTCGTGCCTCTTCCCCCTTTTTGGCTTTATCAAGACTTTGCAAGATTTCAAGAGCAGCGTCCTGTTTGGTCTCGATGCTGGTCATTCTTTCAACAAGGGAGGAAAGAGTCTGCGACATTTCCTGAATGCATTTGTCGTGAGCATGCAGTTGAGAGCTGTTCTCAATCATTGCACAAGCGGTCTTGGCTTCAGCTATCCTCGTCTTTGTAGCTTTCTCCTTCAGCAGTTGCTCCTGCTTATCTTCCATGATCTTCAAGGCTTGCTTGAAAACTTCTGGCAAAAGAATGAATGCGTCGACAACACGAGATACTTCGTGTTGAAGAGTGGTCATTTCTTCGACGGCAGAGGTGTGCATCCAATTCAGTGCTTTTTCAACGGAAGATAGAGCATTTACTGCATCTTGGATAAACACAGTCTGAAGGCCAAGAGCACGCAGGCGCTCTTTTCGTGCGGCAGAGATCGGAGAATGCAGTTCGGCAAGGTTCTGCCATTGCTTCAACCTTCTTACATTCACAGATGGGCGTGAAGTAAGTTGGACATCCTCAGGTTCGGTACCGTCCTCGGATTCCATGGTTGAAGGGGCGGGAGCAGCTTCATGTGATTCGGCGACAGGGGGTTGAGAAGCGTCCTGTGGCGAAGGTTCTTCGGCAATCATGGATGCAGGAGGGACTGAATCCTCCTGTTGGCTTTCAGGAACGGCTTCTTCGGTCGCAGCAGGCTCAGGTGCCTGTTCCAAAATTTCTTGAACTTCCTCGACTGGAGGGACTGATTCCTCTTGGTCGGGAATGTTCTCTGGCTGTGGCGAAGGGGGATTGGCTTGGGTAGAAGGCCCTTCGTCATCTCTGGGTGGAGAGGCGTCTCGAGCTTCAGCCTCTTCACGACTCATTCTCAGACCTGCTTGAAGAGCATCGTCGTCGTCGTCTGAGTCATGGTCTTCGTCATCTTTTGGATTGGTGGGAGAGTCCTCTGACTTATTCTTTCCTTTACTCCTGGCGTTAGATTTGTGCAGAAGGTGGCTTTCAATTAGATCCTTGCAAGAGGCATTGTCCCATCGAAGCAGGGCCTCAATTTCAGTTGAGTCTGTTACTTTGGAGACGAATCGCTCTTCGTGGCTCCAATCGCTCCATTTGTACAGTGTATCGTACGGAGCTAGCCTGTGGCCTTTCCATTGCAGAAATCTTTCGTACGTGTGTTCAATTTGAACCGAAAGAATGGTCTGATTGATGATCGAGTCAGGGGAGGGACTTCGAATAACGTCTGGAGACGCTGTTTCGAGGGATTCCTGTACAGGTATGGGATCCTGTACGGAAGATGCACTCCTTGGAGGGGATGGTGCCCTTAAGGATGATGGATCCTGCACGGGTGTGGAATCCCGCAGAGGAGAAGTAGCTTTTGGCTCCGAATGGGCAGCCGACTCGCTAAAGTCTTGAATGTTGGCAGATGTCTCTATATCCGTCGTACCCGCCAAAGGCTCGGGATCTACTGTCGATACAGTAGGAGATACCTCTTCCACAGGGGTTGGGCCCTGGGGTTCTTCATCAGTGGGTTGCGCCACGGGGGAGACATCCTTGGAGTGCTTGGTAGATTTGATTTTTGAAAGCCTCCTGCGTCTCTTCTTGGACTTCTCACCAGCAGAGTGTTTCTTGTTGTGAGATCGCTTTCGCTTCTTTGAAGATTCCATTTCTGGGACCTTCACGGATTCATCTCTTGGGTTGGCAGAAATTGGCATGTGCCTGGTTCTTGGGTGGTTGCAGTACATGGTGCTCTGGTTATACGCAGTGGGCTTGACGCCTCCTAAGTATATCCTCGAGCTATTCTTCTTTGCGTCGGAGGATTGCGTCAGTCCGCACTTCGTCAGGATGTAGTTCAGCATTAAACCAAAGGATTTCTTTTGGGTGGCAGGTTTGCACACCTCTTCTTGAAGACGTTTCAGAATTATTTGGCACCAATTGACCTTTTCACAGGTCAAAATAGCTACCATCATTCTGAACCTTAAGTTCGTGCACATCTCGAACGCACCGGTTCGGTTTTCAATAATCCTGGAGCAAAAGTCATGAAGATACACAAAATGAAGAAGAAAAGTTTTCTTGTGACAAGTAGTTGTCACCATATCAACCACTTTGGACCCTGTAAATAGTCCATAAAACTTAGTAATAAGCTCTTGAGACCCGAACGTCTCAAGTTGGTCCATGGTCAGGCCGTCAACAGGTAGCCTGTAGATTCTCTGGAGCAGATCGCGATCCATACGGATCTCCACTCCCTGGACTGTTGCAGTGATGTCAGCAACATGACCTCCCTGGGCTAGTGACAGAAAACGGACGGCGGCGTTGAGGTAGAATTCCTCAACCAGATGGGCATCGTATTTGTCGGCGGTTTTGCTCCCAAGGCGATAGAGGCCTTGTTGTTGAAGACGAGTGATGATATATTCCATCGGTTCTGTGTCGTTTGTTTCCGAGATGATACGCTCCATGATGACAGGTTTGGAGAAGATCCGGCCATCAATGATGTTGGAGGATTTCTTCAGAACAGGGGAAGAAGATTGACCAGCCATTGATGTTTTCTTAAAAAAAAAGGTGGAAGAAAACAATCGAAATACGCAGTGAATATGCAGAAAATATGTAGGCTGTTTGCTTGAGAACTCTTGTAATTGCAGAAAGCGTAAAGAGTCTCTAATGGCAGATACAGTCCTTTTATACTTGGGCGGCGAAATAGGGTTTTGCAGAGTACGAATGGTCAGATTTTAAGGGATGGGAACCGGTTTTGAAATCAACGGTCAAGATGGATTGAGTGTAACTGGTACGCTAATCCATTAAAAAGTTTAAAAATAGAGCGGGTCCCACTTCTGACATAGGTTGATACCCTAAATGCCTAAAATGGCGGTTTAAAAATAATAAACAATTTAAAAACATCGCGGCTTTTGAGATTCAGTTGTCCAGATGTCGTGTAAGGCATTTAATGAACATGACGTTTGACATAAAAACAGGGCACGTGGACAAAAATTATTTTAAAAGGAAATAATATTATATTATATCTTGAATCGAAATCCTATAGCATGTCTTTGTTCTCGCGTCGATACAACGTTCCCCCTTAAAAAGTACTAATAGGTTTTGAATTCCATACGGAATATTTGGATTAATCTTTGTATTCATGGTCTACTGATATTCCCCCTTAATTATTGCACACACCAGCTGTAGGATTCATATGCGTTCGCTCGCTACAGTACTGTATTGATGATTCTAAGTGTACAGATAATTAATGTTGGATACTGTATTCACGGGTCTTACAGCATTCCCCCTCAATTGTTGAGTAAAAAAATTAAATTACTTACAGGGAGTCTGGCTGTAGTATTCCCAATTCTTGTCTGAGCATGTTGAATCTTGCTGTGTCGAGAGGCTTGGTGAAAATGTCGGCTAGCTGAATGTCTGCATGAACTTTTTCCAGGCGAACATCCTTGTTCTCGACGTGATTCCTGATAAAATGATGCTTCATGTTGATATACTTAGTGCGCGAGTGCAGAACAGGATTGTGCGTGATTGCAATTGCACTCGTGCTATCACACATGATTGGAGTCTCTCTAGCATCGATTCCATAGTCTGACAGTTGTTGCTGCATCCAAAGGATCTGCATACAGCAGCTACCAGCAGCATAGTACTCTGATTCAGCCGTGGAAAGAGAGTTAGCCAATTGCTTCTAACTGAACCAAGAAACGAGTCTAGGTCCGAGAAAGTGACAAGTTCCACTTGTACTCTTCCTATCTAGCTTGCGACCTCGAGATCGAGTCATTGTATCCACTAAATCGAATCCACCTTCCTTAGGATACCACGATCCTGCATCGTCTTTTCCTTTAATGTACTTCAGGTTTCGTTTTGCCGTATTGTAGTGTGTTTCCTCAGTTGCAACTTGGTATCTCGCTCATACTCCAACAAAGAATGGATATCGGGCTGCTAGCCGTTTGGTAAAGGAGCTAACCAATGATCTTCATGTAGAGTGATTGGTCAAATGGCTTTCGGCTTCATCGGCACTAATTTGCAGGAAGTGCTCATAGGGGTTGGCGAGGATTTGGAAGTGTTCATTCCAAATTTGTTGAGAAGCTCCTTCTTTGTATTTCTCTGGTTGATGAATATACCATAGGCAATCGCTTTACACCGCAAACTTAGGAAATAACTAAGTTTCCCCATCATACTCATTTCAAATTTACTTTGCATGAGATGAGAGAACCTTTGACATAGAGCAAGGTTAGTTGAACCAAAAATAATATCATCGACATAGATTTGTACCATTAGAAGGTCATCACCTTCCGTATCTTGAACAAGGTTTTGTCTACACCTTTCTCAAATCCGTTGTTGGTTAGAATCTTGGGACGGGGTTTCGTACCGTGCTCTGGGGCTTGTTTAAGTCCGTACAGGCTTTCCTTAGCTTTGTAAACTAGATCGATACCGTCTGTGTTGGCAAACCACGGTGGTTGTTCAACATAAACTTCTTCGCAAGATCTCCATTTAGGAAAGCACTCTTGACGTCCATTTGGTATACGATAAAACTCTTATGGGCGGCAAAGGCTAAAAATATCCTAATGGCTTCTAGTCTCGCTACAGTGCGAAGGTTTCATCATAGTCGATTCCTTCTTCTGACAATAGCCTTGTGCTACTAGTCCGGATTTGTTCCTTATGATAAGTCCATTTCGATCCTTTTTGTTTGAAATACCCATTTGGTTCCTATAACCGATTGGTGTGTCGTGCAGGTACAAGATACCATACATTGTTTCTTTCGAAACCATTAAGCTCTTCTTCCATAGATGTTATCCAATGAGAATTGTTAAGAGCGTCTATGGTCGAAACAGTTGATTGGGCTAAGAATACGGCGATAGTGCACATATTCAGTCTCCTAAGTTCGGATTGAGATTTCCATTCAGGAAACTGTGAAACTTCAGCATTAGATTCTTCTTGTGCACAAAGTACATTTCCTTGTGTACTCTGTATTCTCCTACGAGTAGAAACACCGGCATTGATGTTTCCAATGATCAGCTCTTGAGGGTTATCTCTCAACCATCTTCGGTCGGGTTCTAGTTCAGGATCCCATACTGTATCGAAAGTTTCTGTGGATACAGCTTCAGCTTGTACAGCGTCAGCTTCATCCACATCGATTCTTACAGCTGCGGGGTTGATTTCTAAATCAACAACAGGTTCTATGGGTGTAGGTGGATCCAAGATAGATAGATGGTGAATGTCCTGAGTGATATCATTTACTCCTGTAGGGTCATGGTGTGGTTCGTCGAACACTACATGAACTGATTCCTCGATCGTCAGCTTCCTTTTATTTAAGATTAAAGCTTCTTTGTGGAGGAGTATCCTACGAATATTCCTGCATCGATTTTTCATCAAAGGTTCTAAGTTGGTCCTTCCCATTGTTCAATACATAACACGCATCCAAAATGTGAAAATACGAAACTAATGGAGTTTTGTTATTCCATACCTCATATCTTTGTTTTGTTGTGGTGCTTGTTAACGATACAAATGTTTTGAGTGTAGCACGTTGTATTGGTTGCTTCACCCGTAAACGCTGTGGCAATTTGCTTGCGGCAATCATTGTCCTTGTTGCTTCTTTCAACGTCTATTCTTTTGCTCGGCAACACCATTTTGTTGAGGTGTACGGGCGGTGAGTATTCGTCTTTGTATTCCATTCTCCGAAGTATTGCTCTATAAAGCGGTTAGTAAATTCAAGTACCTCTGTCGGAACGAATGCACACGATACTCGATGCTTTTTCATTTTGCAACTTTCTCGGGAGCTCGGGCACCTTGATGTTGTTTCCTTCTTCTTCTTTGAGAAAGATCGTCCAAGCATACGGAATAATCATCAACAACAACCATGCAATATTTCTTACCTCCCAAACTTATCGGGTCTACAGGACCGTAGAGATCCATGTGTAGCATTTCCAACACTCTTTGGGTTGAAAGGTAGGATTTGCTTTTCGTGGTTGACTTGATTTGCTTGCCTTTCGGCATGGTCCGCATGACGCCATCCTTCTTGAATGACACATCGGCAAACCTCTAACCATACCCTGTCTTGAAAGCTTGTTGATCGTCTTGAAGTTGACGTGAGACATCCTCTTGTGCCATAACCACCGAGATCTGCGGTGCCTTTGGCAACAAAACATGGAATTGAGGAGCTCATAGGCTTCCATCAAGAATGTACATATTACCCGATCTGCTTCTGTAAGCACAACTTCCTTGGTTTGGGTGTTCTTGACTCTACAAGAATCTATATAGAACTTCACCGAGAAGCTGTTTATCACAGGCGGCTAATACTAAGTAGATTATACTGTAAGCCTTCAACATATGCAACATCGGTGACCTTGAATTTCCCGACAAGTAGGTTTCCTTTCCCTCTTGTTCTTCCTTTAGACTTATCACCGAAGCGAACTTTTGGACCGCGACCTTCTACAAAATCAGATAGCTTGCTCCTATCTCCGGTCATGTGACGAGAGCATCCACTATCAAAGTACCAGGTATCCTCCTCTAGAATGTCCTGTAACAAAGAAATTAGGTAGATTTAGGTCCCCTTTGATTTTTGGGTCCATATATGTTAGTTCCTTTAGGTACCCAAACTTTCCTGACAGCAATTGGTTTACTGTAGGATGTACTCGGTACAGTGTTGCGATATCTACGGGGGGCATATCCGTAGTTGTTATAATCATGATAATTACTATGCATGTAAAATTCAGGGTTATTATTATTATTCCAGTACGAGTGCCGTCTAGGAGGTGGAGCCATTTTCTTAGGCCTAACAGCTTGTCTTCTGGGTCTCCAGTTGGATTCCCAATGCTGTTGTTGATACTGAACTGGCATCTGCTGTCTTGAGGGATAACGGGGCTCCTGTATCCAGTGCCTAGGCGCGCTGTACTGAGGGTACTGCTGTGCGGGCCTTTGGTGATTGGATACCGCCTTCTTTCTGAATGACTGCCGGCGTATATGATATGCTTGTGGAGCATGCTGTTGATTACGCCTTCTGAGTGGCTGTTGGTTCCACTGTCTCGAATAGTAGAGTTGAGGGGGCGGAATTGCAGCCTTCGGTTTTCTCGGTACAGCAGGTTCCTTTATGGGACTAGGAGTATCTTCCGATTCTGGAATGTGTTCCACACTCTTGACGAACACTGTACTAGATTTCCCTTTGTTCGAACATGAGCTGTATCCTAAGCCACTTTTATCATGAGCATGTTGCCCAGTGCTCAGGATTTCTTCCATTCTTTTGGACGATTTTTCAAACGACTTCAGAATGGTCTCAAGTTCAGTTTCTCGCTTTTCGAGAGTTGTGATTTTGGTTTGTAGTAGAACCAAATCATTTGTCTTGCTCTCATTGTGGGTTTTCACCTCATTTAGTTCATGAGCAAGTTGATGATTGCTCTCCATGAGTTTTTCAAAATCGACCTTGTTGGTTTCACAATCAAGAGACATATTTTCATAATTTATTTTCAGCAAGTCATTTTCATCTTTCAGCTCTAGATTTGTTAATTGAAGCTGTATATTCTCAGTTTTTAGAGTCTCATGGGCTTTTTGAATGTTTTTAAATTCATTCATCATATTTTCGAAAGTATGAGATGTATTAGATGGAATAGCTGAGGTTGAACTTACCTCATCGTCGCTGTCTTCACCTTCTGGAACATCTTTGGCCATAAAGCACATGTATGTTTTATCATCGAAATCATCGTCAGATGAATCACTTTCAGTGACCACCTGAAGACATTCTGCTGATTTGGATGGTGTGGGGGAGGCTTCTGATTCTCCAATCAGGGCCTTGAGCTTGTCTTTCCAAGCACGTCTTCTTTCATCTCTCTCTTGTTGCTCGGCCTCAGGCAATCTTTGGACTTTGAGATGAGGACATTTGTTTGCATAATGGCACAGTTTCCTGTGATTATAGCACGAGTTAGCATCACCGAGATGATGTTTCGGTACTTACCTTGTTGTGTGTTTGGGCACAGTAGGAGTCTTTCAGTCGTTTGATGAACTTTTTGAATTTATGCATTAGAAGCGCCATTTCATCTTGGGACGGGATGTCGTCGTCACATCGGCATTCTTGTGACCGGGCTTCGACGATCTAGGCATGCTGTGTCGACGGTTCGATACAGCAGCGAGAGTTGTGAACTTTGAAGGAGATTCTTCAGCTTTCTCTCTTCTGTCAATGTCATACTCAAAAGCTTTAAGGTCAGAGAAGAGATCAAAAGTGGATATTTCATTAAGATTACAGGATACACGCATAGCTGTGGTCTTAATGTCCCATCGGGCTGGGAGAGATCTGAAAATTTTTAAGTATTTCTCCTTTTGGGTGTAAATTTTGCCCAACGCTTCAAGTTCACCAACAATACCAGTAAATCTGAGGTCAAGTTCCTCAAGTGTTTCCGTTGGTTTCATTTCAAAAGATTCAAATTGCTGAGTAAGTTTTGAAATCTTGTTTTCTTTTGAGAGCTCAGTTCCCTCACAAATTAACTTGAGTTTATCCTGCATTTCTTTGGCTGTTTTGCAGCTCTTTACCTTTGAGAACGTGCCTTTGTCAAGAGTGACAAATAACGCGTTCTTAGCCACGTTGTCGAGATTGGCTCGCTTCCTTTCATCTGTTGTCCATTGCTCGCGTTCTTTCTCGAGCATTTCAAAGATGGGCTTGGCCCTCAATCCTTGCGGCTTTGATTGACCTTCATGATCTTGATAGGACCATCCGTATAACAAAATCATCTCTTCGTGCATTCTTTGCAAGATGAGCTTCCATTCTAATTCTCCAGTCGTCAAATTCGTTAATAGAGAACATAGGGACTTTGTTAATCATAGAAGTATCCATACCGATAATATGGGAATGAAAGAGACTGTTTTGAAAATAAGTGATTTGAATCGATTCGGTTAAAAGAAATACGTGATTCTTTTTAGAATCAACCTCTCGATACCACTTGTTGGCCACTTAAGTATCTGGATACGATTTGGAAGATAGTTTAAACAACAAAGCATGCGGATTCTAAATACGAGTGCGTAGCGGAAGTCTTGGATACGATGAGTTCTTTGTGGATCTG
Source organism: Orobanche coerulescens (assembly GCA_033398695.1). Lineage (NCBI taxonomy): Eukaryota > Viridiplantae > Streptophyta > Magnoliopsida > Lamiales > Orobanchaceae > Orobanche > Orobanche coerulescens. Next base: position 188,645,699 of record CM065801.1, read on the forward strand.
ACAACTAAGTGTATGATGTATACTTAATATATCATAGTAATTTAAAACAGTAAAAGCTGAAGGTAAATAACACAGTAATTAAAGTGGTTCGAGGTAAACCCCTCTACGTCCACTGGTCCTCCACACAGGAGTAAAAAGTTTATTTATAATTACTGCGTACACAACTACGTAATTATAATCAAACCTATCCTTGTATCGTTCACACAGATTGATACAAAGAATGTCACTTTCAACCGTTCACACAGATTGGTTAAAGCTTCCTTCTTGACTAGCTTCTTCACACACAGTTCCAAAGCTTCGTCCTTATTTGTCCCACACAGGTCAGAATAACTTGTTGAGTTCACACAGAGCTCGGTTTTTACACAGAGGTAAAAGGTAGGTAACCAGGTAAGAATAGCAGCTTTGAATATGAAGTTCTTGAGTTGATGATGGCTGTTCTTGATGTTGAGCACTGTATATCTCTTTCGTTCTTAATAGCAGTATGTTTTGGAGATATGTTTGCTCTGATGATAACTATTGATAGCTTGAGTGTTAGGTTACTTTTTGGTAACTGATCTTCAATGTCATCATAAGATATATATAGTCTCTGAAGAATGTATCCGTTGAGATGTATCCGTTTGAATAAGATTTCCTTAAACGGGAATATGACATGATCCGGATTTCGCGGGATTCTGAAGATCTGAAGACTGGCAGTATTTAAATACTTTATCCTTGAGTATTTAAATACTTCTTTGTTCAAGGGGACTTTGACTTGTGTTCCTTCTTGTCCTGTTGTGAGTCAGATGGAAGATAAGCGTATTTTGGGTTTCGAGACAGTTTCCATACTTGGTCTTTTACAAGTCTTCTTCTTTGTACATAGGAGTTTCGCTTATATGCTGATTCGATCTTCGATACAGGATGAAGCCTCAAAGCTTCGATACAGTTTCCTTACTGTATTTGGATTGGCATATATGTCAAAACCTTTTTATCAAATATCATTCGATACAGGGATCGCGGCTGTTTCGATGCAGGGTCTTTGTTTTCCCAACACTACCTATGCAACATGGTGCAAAACTTTCCTTAGAGATGTGTCTTCAAAGTGAGGAAGATAGAGAGGAAATGAGCAAGGTACCCTATGCTTCGGCAGTAGGTAGCTTCATGTATGCAATGATTTGCACTAGACCGGACATTGCCTATGCTGTGAGCATAGTAAGTCGGTTTCAGTCAAATCCAGGGCAGGAACATTAGACTGCTGCGAAGAACATTCTTAAGTACCTAAGGAGGACGAAAAACTTGGTTTTTACATACGGCGGTGGAGAACTTAGAGTGACGGGTTATACAAACTCAGATTTTTCGGGGACATGGATGCTCAAATGTCCACATCAAAGTATATCTTCACTCTGAATGGTGGGGCAGTTTCTTGGAGAAGTGCCAAGCAAAGTTCGACTGCTATCTCTACATGCCAAGCCGAATATCAGGCAGCCACGGAGGCTGCTAAAGAAGCTTTTTGGATAAATAAGTTCACTGAGGAAATTCAAGTGGTCCTAACACAAAAGAGCCTGTGACACTATTTTGTGACAACGATGGAGCTGTTGCACAGGCTAAGGAGCCTAGGGCTCACCACAACACCAAACATATTGTGAGAAAATATCATTTTGTTAGAGAAATGGTTCAGGAATGGAATGTTATACTGCAGAGAGTAGACACAGCAAATAACGTTGTTGATCCGCTCACCAAGCCACTATCTCAGAAAGCCTTAGAGATACATCTAGAGAGTATGGGTATTAGATACCATAGTGTGTGGCATTGAGTGCAAGTGGGAGATTGTTAGGAATACGCCCTCGAATGCCACTCAGAGGATGACAGAGTGAAAGCATTTGTATTGTAATTATGAATATTTAATAAGGCAATTATTATTTCTATATTATTGTATATCACTGGCATTATGATTTGGTATATAGAATTATATTCCTTCATTTGAGAGCAAACATTCTACTGCTTATGGTGATAAGGAGATAGGCACTGGAAGTATTTAGAGCTCGAATGCTTAACTAAGTTCGTAAGTCGATAAAACTTAATTGGGAATTAAGTTTAGCCAATATTTGTATAACGTGTACTTTGACATATAGAGTGCCTGTCTTCACTAAGAGTTAGTGGGAGCACGCATTATAGGTATGCTAATGAGATTAGTATACTCGAACACGACTCACCTCGATTCGGTCACATGGATATCACTCAGGATTTGTCAATGACTGAATCGAAAGGTTGTGATAGGTATACGTGGACGTTTGACTTGAGGTTTTAGTAGCAGATGTGCTTGTGACATTAAGTTATTCATTAGAGTAGTTCGATCCAATCTCCTATAGGTGGGGTCAACCTCGAAATGCAACTTAGTGGCAAGTAGCAGTCTCTACTGAATACCAAGATAGAATTCTTTCTCCTGTAAGTGAGCAGGTAAATGTCCTATGTGGTTAATGGCCAATGAGATTATAAGTCTTTGGCCAAAGCATTTAGAGCCAGTTATATTTGATACACGAGAGCTCGATGATCTTGGTTTGCATTAACAGAAAGCATAGAGTCAAGTTACAGTAGGGTTTGACTTTACCGTGACCCTAATACTTGACCGGGACATATGATTGAAGGGTTTATACGTATATGGTATTCACGACATAATGGTTTTGGAATGATTCAATCATTCGTTCTTAGTTGGGTTACAGTACGAAGCACTAGACTGGCTAAGTGTTACCGTACTCCTTGGTTCCTCCCATTGCCGACTAAGACGGACCTACGGAGTCGCGCACAAGGATATTTGAAAGAAAAATATGTATTTATTATCTCTTCATTAATATTGTATATTAGATATCTAATTTGATTTTATTGATAAATCATGCGGTCTAGTGAATTGAAATTAATTACTAGGTGATTAATTTAATTCATAAATAATTATTTCTTGGAAATATATTATTATAATTTTGTATTTGATAAAATTAATTACTTGGATTAATTAAATACGTTTGGGATAAAATGAACTGTATTTAACGGACTAAACACACGAACATCCGGTACACGAATCGAGTGGCTCGGCACGTTTTCTCACCTAATACCAGGTGGGCCGCCCCCCTCACCTTCTCCTCACCTTCCATGTTACTTCCTAATATGTGGTGTATTTTATATGGCAAATGATGAAGACTTGGGATAAGATTCCATATCTCATAATATCATCACATTTGTTATATAAAATGGTGTGTTGGTCTTTGTTTTGAACAAGACTTGTGAAATAAACACACACTCACATACATTGGCCGTGAGCTATATTGGTGAGGAGAGAGAGAAATTCTTTTTCTTCATCTTGTTCATCTTGGAGAGAAAGAAAAGGAAGAAGAGAAGAGAAGAAAAATATTGTGTCAATTCCTAACCGTGTTCTTTGAGAACGAATTGACATACTATTTCTCCGATCAATATCCGACGCGTGTGAAGTAGAGACATTCAGCATTTTCGGTGTTGGATCATTCAACAAGATACAACGAATTGGATTCGTGTTCGTGTCGGTAATCGAGAAAAGGCTTGCTCGGGTTTTTCCTCTGAAGATTATATTATCAAAGGACTACGAGGGTAAGTATTCTTTGATTATCATTCTCGTTATTTATATTCATTTATAAGATGCTTGATCGGTCCATTTTTGGGGTTTGGTTTTATCCAGTTGGACCGGTTTATTTTCCACTGCGTAACTCAATTTTAATCACCGATTCCCAACAAAAATAACTGAGACATAAAGTAGGGAAAAAGATGTGTATTCTCATTAATGGTATCGCTATATATAAAGAAAGAGATTACAATGTAGGAGACATAATCCTACCATAACTATGGAAGCCCCTAACTTGTAGACTAAGGCCCATTAAAATATTATTCCTTTAACAGATATATCTTTAATCAAGATTATTTCCGATTGAAATCGCGGAGTGCAAAATTTTTAGATAGTAATAGTCAGTCTATAATTATAATTATATACAGATATCATCCTTATGAATAATTAGAATAAATTCAAAGAAATACTTTAATTAAATCAAACAACCATTTTTTACTTTTTAATCTCCACCACACATTCACTATTAGTATTTTTTAATTTTTAATCCTAACTATATATTTATCATCATTTCTTATACCAATATACTTGAAATACACTAAATATAAATCATTTATCAAGCTTCGAGTGAGTTAAATGGCTAAGAAGAGACCCTAGCCTCCCGCGGTACGCTGGTGGAACAACTAAATATTGAGAGTTTCAAGCGGTAGTTTGGGAGGCAAGATCTCGGTGGGACTCTACAGTTGCATTTCAGGGGTCCAGCATGGAGCAATCACTTGGGTGACGTCTTTGTGTACGCGATAGTTGAGGATATTTAAGAACCTGAGTGCCAGACACACATCTCGTTATTTAACTGATAGCAGTTCTGAGGGGTCGGGGTTGTTGTCCCGAGGATTAGTCAGGTGTAAGCTTGGAACCTCGGTATAAAAAAATTCTAAAATTAGTTTATATATATATATATAATAGCATTACGGATTCGGAGCATCATATTAACTCTCTCTCTTATGTGGTATTTTCTTATGTTTGAATTCCTATTTATCTTAAATCTTAAATTCCACGTTGATTTAAAATAGTACTCAACTATTGATAACCCAATTAAATACTTAGAATTCAATGCCTTGATTCTTTAATCCCACACCGATTTAAAATAGAAGTATATTGATAGAGTTTAACATGTATTTTTCCACCCCATAATTATTTCACACCAATTTATGTGTTTAATTTGGTCAATATAAACAGTTTAACTTTGTAGTGGAAAACTAATTTGGCTAATTATTAAATTTGTTGTAATCCTATTTATCTAAAATTTTGAATATCATATCGGTTTTAGTTAGTTGTTTTATTTTGATTGAGAATTTTAGTTTGGCCAAAATTAATACTATCAATTATTAAGTTGGCCAAATAAATATTTTTTATTGGAGCAGTTAATTTGGCCAATTACTGAATTTGCATTAATCGTACTTATCTATAATTTAAATCACACATCGGGTTTAAATGATACTCCACCGATAGAAGAATTTATTAAATATTTAAAATCAATATGTATCAATAGCATTACGTATTCGGCACCATGTTAATTCTCTTTCCAATTTGATGTTTTTTTTATTTTTATTCTTATTTATCTAAAATATTAAATCCACATCTTAGATCGCACATTAGGGGCTTTTGAAGATTGTATAATTCCAAACTTATACTAGAAATTTAATAAATTTTGTGTCATTTATAATATTTATGCTTAATCTTTACTTTGTAATGTTTGGCTTTTTATTGAGATGAATAACCATTTTCTATTAAATTATTTAAATATAATATAAATTTAAATATGTTGAATAATTAGCGGAAATTACTATATGGGTCTGGGGGAGAAATGAGTCATAAAGTCATCTTTCAGTCAAGTTTCATATGCATATGGGTATATAGTTTTTAAATGAGTATGGGTGGCCGAACTATACTATCATTATTTCATGTGTTACTATATGGGTTTTGAAGTTGAATCTTTCAATCGGACTTAGAACGAGTATGAGTATATAAATTCTAAATAGATTCGGGTGGCCGAATCCTAGCTTAATCATTTTGGTTTATTGGTGTGTACCGCTGCGGTAAATGATTCCAGTAGTTGAACCCTAACAAAGTATTAAATTATTTTTAGATTTTGATTTATAAATTACAATATAAAGTGAATACTCGTCCAGTTTCAAAAGCTATACACTAGTTCTTTAGAAAAATAAAAACACAACTAAAAGTCTATTCTTCTGAATTCTTTCGATATGTAAGTTCTAATTTTTTATAACTCAAAAAGTACAGTGTAAGTTCTTTAGATATTGATTTTTTGAACCTTTTTACAGTCCCTACTAGAATAATATTAACATGTCCTTTTCTGATATACTTTTAAATGCCCCACCTGAAGCAATAGCTGGCTTTCTACAGTTGGCTCCGATTCATATGGCAGAACTCTTGCGTGCATTCATTCTGGGTAGGCGTCTTCTACATAATTATGAACCAACAACTATGCGGGAAATCTTTACCCTATTCATATACTATAAACTGGCCTTGAAAAAATGTTTGTGTGTGTCTATATATATATATATATATATATATATATATTGTAATTAATGTATTTATTAATGAATGACCTTTATACCTCTGAAACTCTAGATGTCTACCTATAAATAAAAGTTTTTGGCCCTCATAAGAATACACACATGATTCTTCTTCTCTTCTAATTTCTCTATTTTTCTATCAAGTTTATAACACGTTATCAGCACGATACTCTACGAGTAAAATTTTTTTTTCTCCGATTTTCGAAATAAAAAAAAAAAAACACGAGCAGCTTTTCTGCACTGCGAGACCGCGCTAAAATCGCTCCCGCTTTGTTAACCGTCGGATCAGCATGAAATTTCAGTATCTTCCTGACAAACAGATCTACAAATTCAACAGTGGAGATCGGATTCTAAAACGTATTGCATACATAAAAAAAAAGTCCGAGCAGAAATAGTCTTTTTTTTTTACGTTGGTGAACAGTATTAATTCTATTTACTCCCTCAAAAATTTCTTGCATATGATGATTTCGAGAAAAAATATATATTCTTTAGTTATTAAATTTATATTTTTGTGTGCATCATATATAAATAATATATATGATGAACTCGAAATTTATTATCAAATCATATTCCTCTTTATTTCCAGAAGAAACACGATTCAACAATACTTAATAATCCAAAAGATTATTAAGTTAAAAGATTTGTTGTACTTCTTGAAGAAGCACAACGTTAGCTCATCATATTCTAAATATGATGTGTTCATGAAGAACACTATGCGATCTAATATTTTGTGTAAATTCCTAATGAAAAACACAAAATAATATTTGTGATGAATATTGTAAGTGCTCTTGAAGAAGCAATTATTTTAATTTAGTTATTCCGAGCCTTTTGATTCTCGTACTATTTTATTTCCATTTGTATATTTCGTTACGAATCTTAAAATTATTGCTCCCGAAGTAGCACAATTAATTATAACATTCTTGAAGAATATTACTAAATGAATAATTCTTATTTATACATGAATTATGTGATAATACAATATTCCTGAAGAATATTGATTTTTTACTTATAAATATAATAGCATAATTAAATCATTATGCTCTTGATGTAGCATGATATTATCCCTGAAGGAAAATATAACTTATAATTCAAATAAAAAATATTAATATGATTTAAGAATATTCTCTATCTTTGTAAGATATGATATACTCCACAATCATAATCCGATTGTGCTCTAATGGTAGCAAGATTAGTGAGTAGTCGAATATTCCTATCAGATATACTGATAGTTGTTCCGGGAAGTGAACAATATTAAATTATAAACTTCAATATTACACGGCACAAATTCTCTCTCCTAAAGTAGATAAAATTTAGAGTTTATCCTTGTGGGGGGATAATTATTTATAAATTTTATCTCATGGAGTTGATATATCAACTGTTAATGACAAGGACATGAAAATGATAATCTTAAGATTATATGTCAATATCTAATCTTATATATTGTGTAGTTTAATATTTTATTATCTCTTATGATATATTGTGAGTTTTTATCAATATAAGATATGATGTCTGTAACACTCCTGTTGGCCACTAAGTATACTGGATACAGTTTGGGAATTAGTTTAAACAACAAACTGTACTGATTTTAAATCTGAGTGCGTAGCGGAAGTCTTAGATACAGTAGGCCGCTGTGAATACATCAACTAAATGTATAGTGTATACTTAATTAATCACAGTAATTAAAACAGTAAAAACTGAAGGTAAATAACACAGTAATTAAAGTGGTTCGAGGTAAACCCCTCTACGTCTACTGGTCCTCCACACAGGAGTAAAAAGTTTATTATAATTACTACGTACACAACTACGTAATTATAACAACACACAATCAATATATCGTTCACACAAATTGATATAAAGATCTTAGCTTGAACCGTTCACACAGATTGGTTATGAGCTAATGCTTTGACTTGCTTCTTCACACATAGTTCTGAAGCTTCGTCTTCTTTAATGCAAATCCTTCACACACAGTTCCGGAGAAGCACGGATTACTCAGTCCACACAGGGCTGATCTGGGTTTGTTCAAAGTATAGAACGGATGGTGAACAACAACTTTGACTTTAAGAGCTTTCAGCTGATGAAGTGTTGTTCAGGATGATGAGCACTGTATATCTCTTTTGATCTGAGTTGCAGTAAGCTTTGGAGATATGTTTTGCTCTGATAATAATTTCGATAGATTGGGTGACTGATCTTCAGCATCTTGATGTGATATATATAGTCTCTGAAATATATATCCATTGAGATCTATCCGTTTGAGTGAGATTCCGTTCCAACGGGATTATAACATGATCCGGATTTAGCGGGATTTGAAGATCTGAAGACTGACAGTATTTAAATACTTTATCCTTGAGTATTTAAATACTTCTTTATTCAACGGGACTTGACTTCTGAAGATTCCTTCTTTGTCTCATGAGCTGTATGGAAGATAACTGTTTTGGTGTTTCGATACAGTTTCCATACTTGGTCTTTATAAGACTTCTTTGCTTGTACTGAAGGGTTCTACTATATGCTGATTTCGAGACAGGTCTTCGATACAGGATGATGCCTCAATACTTCGATACAGTTTCCTTTACTGTATGCAGATTGGCATATATGTCAAAACCTCTTTATCAAATATCATTCGATACAGGGATTGAATATCCCGGATGTTTCGATACAGGGTTCTTGTTTTCCCAACAATTTCCCCCTTTTTGACAATTTGCCAAGACTTTCACTTTCTAGCTTTCAAATCTTCTTGATGATGCCAAAACCTTCTTCATGAAATAGTCTTCTTTGATGGCTTCTGGCAGATTTCTCGGTCTTTTGTCAAAAGGTCTGTCTTTCAAAGAACTTAGTCTATCTAATGAACTGTTCGCAGCGAGTTCGATCTGACTAAGGATTTTTACAACTTAAGCTTATGATTGGCGCGCAGGCACAATCTTACAATGTTTTCTAAGCTTACAACTGAAATCATGAACTGTTCGTAGACTAGTTCGTACAGCTTTATTTTCAATCAAGTTTTTATACTTGAGATTTTTATCAAACAAATTAAGTAATCATACATCAACACAGTATATTACGAGTTGTAATCTTTCAAGACAAACAACCACTTTTATTGATATTCAAAGTAAATTGAGTACATGGTTTGCTGTTTCGAAGAGAAATTACAAAACAAAAATAATATACAAAGATTTTCAACTCCTATCTGTAGTCCGCATGCCTCCATGGCTTTCTCCCTGGATCATTCTCGGTACCACGCCACCAGTTCTGTAGGGAATCGTTGCCTCGATCCTGGTATATAGCTCTTCCTTCATAGGATCGATCAAAGGCAAGAATCCAGTCTTCTGGATGGGTGATCCGATCTCCTTTTTTGTGTTTGCTCTTCATATCTAGCTGGAGAGGGAGTTTTTCGTCTTCTAGCATCTTCGTAAATTTATCTGCAGCCTCCGCTAATGTTTTATAGCTCTTGAAGATGGCGGATTCCCTGATGAGTTTAACAAAGTATCTCATCAGTTCGTTCTTCCTCCATTGCTTCACTTCATCGGCAGTAGGATGGCGGTTGGTCGTGACGAATCTCGGGAAGGTCTTTGGATTAGATTTTGCCACGGAACATTTGGATCATGAAATTCGTGCCTGAGCCTGAAATCTTAAAACTTTGGGAGTGAGGGGCTAGCTTGTTTAATTCGGCAGTGATGCTGTCTTGAGCGGCCTCAAATTCCCTTTCTTGCTGTATCCTGATTCTCCTAGCAGCTTCTCTTGCCTCTTACCCCTTTTTGGCTTCATCAAGACGTTCTAGGATTTCTAATGCAGCATCCTGTTTCGTCTCGATGTTAGTCATTCTCTCTACAAGGGCGGAAAGCGTCTGCGACATGTCCTGGATACATTTGTCGTGGGCGCGTAATTGAGAGCTGTTTTCAATCATGGCACATGCAGTCTTGGCTTCAGCTATTCGCGTTTTAGTTGCTTCTTCCTTCAGGAGTTGCTCCTGCTTGTCTTCCATGATTTTCAGAGCTTGTTTGAAAACTTCTGGCAGAATAACGAATGCCTCGACAACACGAGATACTTCATGTTGTAGAGTGGTCATATCCTCCACGGCAGAAGTATGTGTAATATCCGGATAAATTGTTGGGTATTTTCGTCCGTAGTTGAACACTGTATTACCTGAATTGGTGTTATCAATAATCAAAGTACAATCGTTTCCGTATTCATATCCTCATGCATGATAATATCAACTTTTAATACTTCACATGCAACTACGTCGTAACGCATGCTACCGGTAAGCGTAACGTACGTTACGAACTGGAGATAGCGTACGCTACGAGCTAGACGTAGCGTACGTAAGGAGGTCAATAATTGAACAGACTGGCTAGCACATGGACGGCTGGTGGTGGGGCTCGGAAAGATTCCCGCGGATGAACCTGGATAGTTTTGGGATCAACGGGTGTTAACGTACGCTAAGGTTTGTAACTAGCGTACGCTAATGTGTGTAGCTTACGTACATAAGGCATAGGGAGTAACGTACGTAAGCTAGTACAGAATGAGACAGTAAGCTATCAGTGAACGATAGCGTACGCTAAGATCGAATGGTAGCGTGCGCTAAGTCGATTACGTACGTAAATGGCTAAGGCTAACGTACGTAAAGCTCAAGATATTATATATATGGACAATACCACATTTCATTTCACTTCGTCCCTTTCACTTGAAATTCGTTTTCCTTCATTTCTAGAGAGTCTCCAACCCTCTAAAACACCTATAGATCACATTAACTCGATCATTTAAGTTACGAAACATCTTGGATTGATATTCAAACAATCGGAGTCGGATGCTACCTCTTGTCTCTACGTTTCTTTCATATTAAGGTATGTTAATGCTACCTCAACCTTGAATTCGTGTTCTTAAGGATGTTATGAACATACCACCGAGATTATTAAGTTCCATAGATGATTTTCATCCGAACATCATGTTTTTGGAAGTTGGAATGTTCATGCTTTAGTTACCCGAGTTAAGAACATTATAGTTCGATTCTTGTTATTATGATCAAGTAAGGTAAGTTTTCTGAGATTAATAAACCATATTGTTTGGTGTTTCCATAATGATCATAGACTTAATGTTGATAACAACCTCAGATTTTCCGAATTACCTTTGAGGATCTATAATCGAGATTTGGAGTAAATCTTATGATGGGAGGATTAACCGGGAATTCGTAGACATCAACACCATAGGGTCATTCTGATTCACATGAGTATGATATGTGTGAATATAATGTACGTTAAGCTCTATGCATTACGTACGTTATACCCTCAGGCAAGGCAGTCGTCTGAACTGAGAAGAACTGTCCAATGCATGCTTAGCGTGCGCTAATCCTTGTAGCTTACGTGCGCTAATGTGCAGACGTAACGTACGTTACGTATGTGTGTAACGTACGTTACGAAGAGAACAGTTAGGGTTCGGCCATCTCTTTATGCTTTTCCTCGTGTGATTGATTGTTTATTTAATGATAGGATATTAAGGACGAATTTCCTACGATAATTCAGTGTTGAGCCTTTCCGATCATCGTTTCCGTTGGAGTTCCGGATTGTTCCAATCAACTGTATTTTCGGAGTATTTGCGAGAGATTACCAAGGCAAGTACCTTGATATACGAATTATAATTACGTGAAATCATTGTTGCTGAAGTATATGAATCATGTTATGAATATCTGCATTTATGTTATATATATATAGATATGAGTGAATATATGTATAGATATATGTATATGTATATAAATATACATATGGAGATAAATGTTGGGTGATTCATACCAATATTAGTCGACGTACTCAACTTAGACTAAAGTATGAATGATGTTTATAGAGGTAATATGGTAATGTTTGTATTTTTGGTTGAGTTACGATATAAGGATATTTATGTAGTATTGATTGATAGTGTTGAAGGCCTAATGTGCTAAGTCTTGATGAATAACGTGCGAGTTATTGTTTATTTTGCGTAGTTGCGTATTGGCGAATAGATTATGTGAATTGAGGAACTGATTTGATAATTGTTGCAACGGTTGACTGTGTGCTTGGTATTTATAATAATGTGAATACTTATTATGAGAGACGTCATATCCGGGTACCTCTGAGGTCGGGGCGTGCACTCCGGCCTGATGTACGCTGTAATGAGCGGCTCCATATGATTGGTGAACACCGGTGTTACTTAATGCGCGAGCAAGGGGCGGCTCCTGTGGGAGTGAACGCCGGCGCGGTGACATGTGCAATGGGCGGCCAATATAGTGGAGTGAATGCCGGTACATAGGTGTGCAAGGGAGGCGCCTGGCAGGCTTATTGGTAACGGATATTTGAGTGATAGCTAAGACCCCGTTACCAAATGATTTTCGAAATTTAAATCTTTGCAACTTGTTTTAAATGTTGGAATCAGGGTTAATTAACCAAGGATATTTGACGAGATCTCCGAGGGTTAATTAACTAGGGGTCTTGAGCAGGCTTTGTCGAATGAGAGGATGTGCCTTTGATTGTACTGTGTCGATTATTCTGTGTATTGGGTCGAGGACCCCGTGAGATGTTGAGATTTGATCTCGTGATGATATCATTTGGATTGGGCCGAGAACCTCGTGAGATGTTGTAATGATTCTCTTGTGATAGTGCTTTACCATTTGGGTCGAGGACCCCAAATAACGTTGTAATTGTTTTCTTGCAAATTGTTTTCCACATGTTGGGTCAAGGACCCGAGAGCTTTTGAAGTATTTTCTAACGTATTTCCATTTGATTTTCAAAACCCCAAGATGGCCCGAGTCAGTATTAATGTTTTCGAACTTTCTTATCAAAATACTTTTCCTTTTATATAAAGGGATTTTTCTGACTCCTTGGGCTCGTTTAAAGTTTCATTGGTGTTATGTTCTGTAAGGAGAATATGACAATGTGATTATCTTTCACCTTGTGTATGTAATGCTATTCTGTGTTGACCATTTAAATGTGTGGTTTGTGTTAAGGTTTCACGACTCTTGAGTTTTGCGTTGTTATTATTCGTATATCTTATATACTATGTACTTGCACTAGCAAAATTCTAGTTTGCTAACCCCCGAGTTTTCGGGGGGTGGGTGCCTGTTATGCGCTCAGGTTTTGACAGCTCGGGAGCAGTCACCGGATCGGATGGGAAGGAGATGAAGGACAATGATACTAATCACACCAGAGTCAGAGTCTTTTCTTTTGTTTCATTTGGTCGGTAATTCTCTGTCGTTCGAGTATTCACCCTTGCATGGGTGTAGATTTCATTTATTAAATTGAGTTGTCGTTCTTTTCTGTGTTCAAGTTTATTTTTATCATTGAGATGTAAAGTTCATTGGTTTCTGATTTGTTTAATGACCTTGTCGGTCTGCGTTGTATTTAGATTGACCCCGGTCGGTCAATCATTTTGTAGTCTAGTAGAGTTTAGCCTTGTAGATCCTTGTAAGAAGGGCCTACGGCGTGTAACATTTACGGATGTATTCTGGGGGTGTTACAGTATGCATCCAATTCAATCCTTTCTCAACGGAAGACAGATCATTCACTGCATCCTGAATGAATACAGTTTGAAGACCAAGTGTACGCAGGCGCTCTTTCCTAGCGGCAGAAATCGGAGAATCTGGTTGAGCAAAGTCTTCAGAGCTGTTCAACCTCCTTACGTTCACGGTTGGGCGTGAAGTAAGTTGGACATCCTCAGGTACGATACCGTCCTCGGATTCCATGGTTGAAGGGGCGGGAGTAGCTTGTTCTGGTTCGGCGGCAGGGGGTTGAGTGGCTTCCTGTTGCGAAGTTTCCTCAGTAGACATGGATACAGGAGGGAATGAATCCTCCTGTTGTCTCTCAGTGATAATTTCTTCAGTGGTAACAGGCTCAGGTGCCTGTTCCAAAACTGCTTCAACTTCCTCGACTTGAGGGACTGATTCCTCCTCGTCGAGAATTATCTCTTGCTGTGGCGAAGGGGGATTGCTTCGAGTCGATGGCCCTTCGTCACCTTTTGGTGGAGAGGCGTCTCTAGCTTGAGCCTCTTCACGACTCATCCTCAGACCATCTTGAAAAGCATCGTCGTCGTCGTCTGAGTCATTGACATCATATTTTGGGTTTTTGGGAGAGTCCTCTGACTTATCCTTTCCTTTCCTTCTTGCGTCAGATTTCTGCAAAAGAGGGCTTTCAATCAGCTCCTTGCAGAAGGGATTGTCCCATCGGATCAGAGCTTCAATTTCCATTGAGTCCTTCGCTTCTGATACGAATCTTTCTTCTTGGCTCCAATTGCTCCAGTTGTACAATGTTTCATACGGAGCTATCTTGTAGCCTTTCCATGTTAGAAATCTTTCGTAAGCATGTTCAATTTGAACAGAGAGAAGGGTCTTATGAATAATGGTGTCAGGGGAGGGACTACGTACAATGTCTGGAGACGCTGTAGCGAGGGATTCCTGTACAGGTATGGGATCCTGTAAGGAAGTGGGATTCCTTACAGGGGACGGTGCCCTGAAGGAAGATGGATCCTTTATGGGTGTGGGATCCCGCAGAGGAGAAGTAGCTTTTGGCTCCAAATGGGCAGCCGACTCGCTAGAGTCTTTCTCGTTGGCAGATGTCTCATCATCCGTCCTAGCCGCCAAAGTCTCAGGATCTACTGTCGATACAGTAGTGGACACCTCTTCCACAGGGGTTGGGCCTTGGGGTTGTTCTTTAGTGGTTTGAGCCACGGGGGAAACTTCTTCGGAAGGCTTGGCAGATTTGACTTTAGAAAGCCTCCTAAGTTTCTTCTTTGGCTTCTCACCAGCAATGGTTTTCTTGCTGTGAGATCTTTTTCTCTTCTTTGAAGATTCCACGTCCTGGGACTTCAAAGACTCATCTCGAGGATTTGCGGAAACTGGCATACTTCCAGTTTTAGGGTGGTTGCAGACCATAGTGGTTTGATTATATGCAGTAGGCTTGACTCCTCCTAGGTATATCCTGGAGTTATTCTTTTTAGCATCAGCAAATTGCGAGAGTCCGCATTTCGTCAAGATATAGTTTAACATCAAACTAAAAGATTTCTTCTGGGTGGCAGGCTTGGACACCTCCTCTTGCAGGCGCTTCAGGATTATCTGGCACCAGTTGACCTTTTCACAGGTCAGAATAGCCACCATCATCCTGAACCTCATATTGGTACACATTTCGAACGCACCGGTTCGATTCTTAATGATCCTGCAGCAAAATTCATGAAGATACACATAAGAGAGACAAAAATTTTCTTGTGACATGTGGTCTGAACCATGTCAACAACTTTGGAGCCTGTGAACAATCCATAAAATTTAGTTATTAGCTCTTGAGACCCAAATGTCTCAGGTTGATCCATTGTCAGGCCATCAGCGGGTAGCCTGTAGATATTCTGGAGCAGATCGTTATCAACACAGATCTCAACTCCTTGGATTGTAGCGGTAATGTCAGCAACACGAGATCCTTGGGCCAATGACAAAAAGTGTACGGCGGCGTTGAGGTAAAATTCCTCAACCAGATGAGCATCGTACTTATCAGCGGTCTGACTTCCAAGGCGATAGAGGCCTTGTTGATGAAGACGAGTTATGATGTACTCCATGGGTTCTGCGTCGTTGGTTTCAGACAGAATACGTGCAATGACAACAGATCTTGAAAAGATCCGTCCATCGATGATGTTAGCGGTTTTCTTGAGAGCGGGAGAAGAAGTTTGTCCAGCCATTTTATGATTTCTCAAGAAAAAGTGCAAGAAAATAATCGAAATATGCAGTAAAATGCAGAAAAGTATGTAGGCTGTTTTTGCTTGAGAACTCTTGAATTTGTAGAAAGCGTAAAGAGTCTCTAATGGCATATTCAGTCCTTTTATAGTTGGGCGGCGAAATAGTGTTTTGCAGAGTGCGAATGGTCAGATTTTAAAGGATGGGAACCGGTTTTTGAAATCAACGGTTAAGATGGGCTGAGTGTAACTGGTACGCTAATCCATTAAAATGTTTTAAAAAAATGAGCGGGTCCTACTTCTGACATTTGTGTCACCTTAAATGCCTAAAACGGCCGTTTTAAAACAATAAACAATTTAAAACATCGCGGCTTTTGAGATTAAGTTGTCCAGATGTCGTGTAAGGCATTTAATGTACATGACGTTTGACATAAAAACAGGGCACGTGGACAAAAATCATTTTGAAAAGAAATAATATTATATTATATATATACTGAATCGAAATCCTATAGTATGTGCTGTTTCCGCGTCGATACATCGTTCCCCCTTAAAAAGGTACATATAGGTTTTAAATTCCATACAGCAACTTGAGGATTGATGCTGTATTCACGGGTCCTACAGTATTCCCCCTTAATTATTGCACACGTCAGCTGTAGGATTCATATGTCTTCGCTCACTACAGTGTTGTATTGACGGTTTTGAGTGTACAAATAATTAACGTTGGATACTGTATTCTTGGGTCTTACAGCGTTCCCCCTCAATTTGTTGAGTAAAAACAGTAAATCACTTACAGGGAGTCTGGCTGTAGCATTTCCAATTCTTGTCTGAGCATGTTGAATCTGGCTGTGTCGAGAGGCTTGGTCAAGATGTCGGCCAGTTGAATGTCTGTATGAACTCTTTCAAGGCGAACATCCTTGTTCTCGATGTGATTCCTTATAAAGTGATGCTTCATGTTGATATGCTTAGTGCGCGAGTGCAGGACAGGATTGTGCGTGATTGCAATTGCACTCGTGCTATCACACATGATTGGATTCTCTATAGCATCGATTCCATAATCTGACAATTGTTGCTGCATCCAAAGGATCCGCATACAGCAGCTACCAGCAACATAGTATTCAGATTCAGCCGTGGAAAGAGAGTTAGCCAATTGCTTCTTACTGAACCAAGAAACGAGTCTAGGTCCAAGAAAGTGACAAGTTCCACTTGTGCTCTTCCTATCTAGCTTGCAGCCTCCGAGATCCGAGTCTCTGTATCCAACTAAATCGAATCCGCCTTCCTTAGGATACCATAGTCCTGCATCGACTGTTCCTTTAATGTACTTCAGGATTCGTTTAGCTGTATTGAAGTGTGATTCCTTTGGGGCTACTTGATACCTCGCACACACTCCAACAGCAAACTGGATATCGGGCCTGCTAGCCGTTAGGTACAGGAGCGAACCAATGAGCTTCCTGTAGAGTGATTGGTCAAACGGCTTTCTGGCTTCATCTGCGCTAATTTGCACGGAAGTGCTCATGGGGGTTGGCGAAGATTTGGAAGTGTTCATTCCAAATTTGTTGAGAAGCTCCTTGCTGTATTTTTCTTAGTTGATGAAAATGCCTGTAGGCAACTGCTTTACCTGCAAACCTAGAAAATAACTAAGTTCCCCCATCATACTCATTTCAAATTTACTTTGCATGAGATGAGAGAACCTTTGACACAAAGCAAGGTTAGTTGAACCAAAAATTATGTCATCCACATAGATTTGTACCATAAGAAGGTCATCACCTTCTTGTATTTTGAACAAGGTCTTGTCCACAACACTTTTCTCAAATCCGTTGTTGGTTAGATACTGGGACAGGGTTTCGTACCAGGCTCTAGGGGCTTGTTTAAGTCCATACAGTGCTTTTCTTAGCCTGTAAACTAGATCGATACCGTCTGTGTTGGCAAACCCTGGTGGTTGTTCAACATAAACTTCTTCTGCAAGGTCTCCATTCAGGATTGCACTCTTGACGTCCATTTGGTATACAATAAAGCTCTTATGGACGGCAAAGGCTAGAAATATCCTGATGGCTTCTAGTCTCGCTACAGGGGCGAAGGTTTCATCATAGTCTATGCCTTCTTCCTGACTATAGCCTTGTGAGACTAGTCTGGATTTATTCCTTATAATAAGTCCATTTCGATCCTTTTTGTTTCGAAATACCCATTTGGTTCCTATAACCGATTGATGTGTAGGTCTGGGTATAAGATACCATACATTGTTTCTTTCGAAACCGTTAAGCTCTTCTTCCATAGATGTTATCCAATGAGAATTATTAAGAGCGTCTATGGTCGAAACAGGTTTGGACTGGGCTAAGAATACAGCGATAGTGCACATATTGAGTCTTCTAAGCTCGGATTGAGATTTCCATTCAGGAAACTGTGATATCTCAGCATCAGATTCTTCTTGTGCACAAAGTACATTTCCTTGTGTACTCTGTATTCTCCTACGAGTAGAAACACCAGCATTTATGTTTCCAATGATCAGCTCTTGCGGGTGGTCTCTCAAACATCTTCGTTCGGGTTCTAATTTAGGGTCCCGTACTGTATCGAGAGATTCTGTAGATACAGCTTCAGCTTGACAGCGTCAGCTTCATCCACGTCGATTCTTACAACTGCGGGATTGATTTCTAAATCAACGACAGGTTCTATGGGAGTTGGTGGATCCAAGATAGATAGATGTTGAATGTTCTGGGTAATGTCATCTACTCCTGTAGGGTCATGGTGGGGTTCGTCGAACACTACATGAACTGATTCCTCGATCGTCAGCTTCCTTTTATTAAAGATTCTGAAAGCTTTGCTGACGGAGGAGTATCCTACAAATATTCCTTCATCTGATTTCTCATCAAAGGTTCTAAGTTGGTCCTTCCCATTATTCAATACATAACACCTGCATCCAAAAATGTGAAAATACGAAACTAATGGAGTTTTGTTGTTCCATACCTCATATGCTGTTTTTCTGTGGTGCTTGTTGACGATACAGCGGTTTTGAGTGTAGCATGCTGTATTGGTTGCTTCACCCCAGAAACGCTGTGGCAATTTGCTTGCGGCAATCATTGTCCTTGTTGCTTCTTTCAACGTCCTATTCTTTCGCTCGGCAACACCATTTTGTTGAGGTGTATGGGCAGCTGAGTATTCATGCTGTATTCCATTCTCCGAACAGTATTGCTCTATAAAGCGGTTAGTAAATTCTGTACCTCTGTCGGAATGAATGCACACGATACTCAATGCCTTTTCATTTTGCAACTTTCTCAGGAGCTCGGGCAGCTTTGATGTTGTTTCCTTTTTCTTGCTAAGAAAGATCGTCCAAGCATACCTGGAATCATCTTCAACAAAAACCATGTAGTATTTCTTACCTCCCAAACTTACTGGGTCTACAGGACCGTAGAGATCCATGTGTAGCATTTCCAACACTCTTTGGGTTGAAAGGTAGGATTTGCTCTTCTGGGTTGACTTGATTTGCTTGCCTTTCTGACATGGTCCGCACACGCTATCCTTCTTGAATGACACATTTGGCAAACCTCTAACCATTCCCTGTCTTGAGAGATTGTTGATCGTCTTGAAATTGATGTGAGACATCCTCTTGTGCCATAACCAGCTAAGATCTGCAGTGCCTTTGGCAACAAAGCATGGAATTGAGGAGCTCATAGGCTTCCAGTCAGCAACATACATGTTACCTGATCTGCTTCCTGTAAGCACAACTTCCTTGGTTTGGATGTTCTTGACTCTACAGCGATCTATATAGAATTTCACCGAGAACTGTTTATCACAGAACTGGCTAATACTAAGTAGATTGTACTGTAAGCCTTCAACATATGCAACATCGGTGACTTTGAATTTTCCGACAAGTAGGTTTCCTTTCCCTCTTGTTCTTCCTTTAGATTTATCACCGAAACGAACTTTTGGACCGCGACCTTCTACAAAATCTGATAGCTTGCTCCTATCTCCGGTCATGTGTCGAGAGCATCCACTATCAAAGTACCAGGTATCCTCCTCTAGAATGTCCTGTAACAAAGAAATTAAGTAGATTTAGGTCCCCTTTGATTTTTGGGTCCATGATTGTTAGTTCCTCTAGGTACCCAAGTTTTCCTGGCAGCAATTGGTTTACTGTAGGTCATACTCGGTACAGTGTTGCGATATCTACGGGGGGCATATCCGTAGTTGTTATAACCATGATAATTATTATGCATGAAAAATTCAGGGTTATTATTATTAATCCGGTACAAGTGCTGTCTTGGAGGTGGAGCCATTTTCTTAGGCCTAACACCTTGCCTTATGGGTCTCCAGTTGGATTCCCAATGCTGTTGTTGATACTGAACATGCATCTGCTGTCTCAAGGGATAACGGGGCTCCTGTATCTAATACCTCGGCGTGCTGTACTGATAGTACTGCCGTGCGGGCCTTTGGTAGTTGGATACAGCCTTCCTTCTGAACGGCTGTTGGCGCTGTTGATACGCACTGGGAGCATGCTGTTGAGTGCGCCTCACAGGATGGAACGGCTTATGATTCTGCTGTCTGGAATAGGATTGCGGGGGCGGAATAGCACCCTTTGGTTTTCTCGGTACATCAGGTTCCTTAACAGGACTAGGGGTATTTTCCGATTCTGGAATGTGTTCCACACTCTTGACGAACACTGTACTAGTTTTCCCTTTGTTTGAACATGAACTGTTTCCTAAGCCACTTTTATCATGAGCATTTTGCCCAGTGCTCAGTATTTCTTCCATTCTTTTGGACGATTTCTCGAACGATTTCAGAGTGGTCTCAAGTTCAATTTCTCATTTTTCGAGAGTTGTGATTTTGGCTTGAAGTAGAACTAAATCATTTGTCTTGCTCTCGTTGTGAGTTTTAACCTCACTTAGTTCATGAGCAAGTTGATGATTGTTTTCCATGAGTTTTTCAAAATCGACTTTGCTAGTTTCACATCGAGAGACATATCTTCATAATTTATCTTGAGAAGTCATTTTCATCTTTCACTCTAAATTAGTTAATTAAAGCTGTATATTCTCAATTTTCAATGTCTCATGGGCCTTTTGAATGTTTTTAAATTCATTCATCATGTTTTCAAAAGTATGAGATGCATTTGACGGAATAGCTGAGGTTGAGCTTACCTCATCGTCGCTGTCTTCACCTTCTGGAATGTCTTTGGCCATAAAGCACATATATGCTTTATCATCGAACTCATCGTCAAATGAATCACTTTCAGTGACCACCTGAAGACATTCTGCTGATTTGGATGGTGTGGTGGAGGCTTCTGATTCTCCAATCAGGGCATTTAGCTTGTCTTTCCAAGCACGTCTTCTTTCATCTCTCTCTTGTTGTTCGGCCTCAGGCAACCTTTGGACTTTGGGATGAGGACATTTATTTGCATAATGCCCTGGTTTCCTGCAATTATAGCACAGGTTAGCATCACCGGATGATGTTTCGGTACTTACCTTGTGGACAGGTTTGGGCCTGTAGGGAGTCTTTCCAGACTGCTTGATGAACTTTTTGAATTTGTGCATGAGAAGCGCCATTTCATCTTGAGACAGGATGTCGTCGTCACTGTCAGCATTCTTGTGACTAGGCTTCGACGAGCTGGGCATGCTGTGTCGACGATTCGATACAGCGGCTAGTGCTGTGACCTTTGAAGGAGATTCTTCAGCTTTCTCTCTTCTGTCAATATCATACTCAAAAGCTTTGAGGTCAGAGAAGAGATCAAAAGTAGATATTTCATTAAGATTGCAAGATACACGCATAGCTGTGGTCTTAATGTCCCATCGGGCTGGGAGAGATCTGAAAATTTTTAATTTCTTCTCCTTTTGGGTATAAATTTTGCCCAACGCTTCAAGTTCACCAACAATACCAGTGAATCTGAGGTCAAGTTCCTCAAGCGTTTCAGTTGGTTTCATTTCGAAAGATTCAAATTGCTGAGTCAGTTTTGAAATCTTGTTTTCTTTTGAGAGCTCAGTTCCTCACAAATCAACTTGAGTTTATCCTGCATTTCTTTCGTCGCTTTTGCGCTCTTTACCTTTGAGAACGTGCCTTTGTCAAGAGTGACAAATAACGCGTTCTTATCCACATTGTCAAGGTTGGCTCGCTTTCTTTCATCGTGGTCCATTGATCGCGATCCTTTTCGAGCATCTCAAGATGGGCTTGGCCTTCAATCCTTGCGGCCGTGTTTACCTTCATGATCTTGATAGGACCATCTGTATAACAAAATCATCTCTTCGTGGATTGCTGCAAGATGAGCCTCCATCCTAATTCTCCATTCATCAAATTCGTTATTAGAGAACATAGGCACTTTGTTGATCATAGAGGTATCCATGTGATAATACAGAAATGAAAGAGACTGTTTTTGAAAATAGGTGATTTTGGATCTGATTCGGTTAAAAAAAATACGACTGATTCTTTTTAGAATCAACCTCTCCGATACCACTTGTTGGCCACTAAGTATACTGGATACAGTTTGGGATTTAGTTTAAACAACAAACTGCACTGATTTTAAATCTGAGTGCGTAGCGGAAGTCTTAGAGACAGTAGGTCGCTGTGAATACAACAACTAAATGTATAATGTATACTTAATTAATCACAGCAATTAAAACAGTAAAAACTGAAGGTAAATAACACAGTAATTAAAGTGGTTCGAGGTGAACCCCTCTACGTCCACTGGTCCTCCACACAGGAGTAAAAAGTTTATTATAATTACTACATACACAACTACGTAATTATAACAACACACAATCAATATATCGTTCACACAGATTGATATAAAGATCTTAGCTTGAACCGTTCACACAGATTGGTTATGAGCTAATGCTTTGACTTGCTTCTTCACACACAGTTCTGAAGCTTCGTCTTCTTCAATGCAAATCCTTCACACACAGTTCCGGAGAAGCACGGATTACTCAGTCCACACAGGGCTGATCTGGGTTTGTTCAAAGTATAGAACGGATGGTGAACAACAACTTTGACTTTAAGAGCTTTCAGCTGATGAAGTGTTGTTCAGGATGATGAGCACTGTATATCTCTTTTGATCTGAGTTGCAGTAAGCTTTGGAGATATGTTTTGCTCTGATAATAATTTCGATAGCTTGGGTGATTGATCTTCAGCATCTTGATGTGATATATATAGTCTCTGAAATATATATCCGTTGAGATCTATCCGTTTGAGTGAGATTCCATTCCAACGGGATTATAACATGATCCGGATTTAGCGGGATTTGAAGATCTGAAGACTGACAGTATTTAAATACTTTATCCTTGAGTATTTAAATACTTCTTTATTCAACGGGACTTGACTTCTGAAGATTCCTTCTTTGTCCTGTTGCGAGCTGTATGGAAGATAACTGTTTTGGTGTTTCGATACAGTTTCCATACTTGGTCTTTATAAGACTTATTTGCTTGTACTGAAGGGTTCTACTATATGCTGATTTCGAGACAGGTCTTCGATACAGGATGATGCCTCAATACTTCGATACAATTTCCTTTATTGTATGCGGATTGGCATATATGTCAAAACCTCTTTATCAAATATCATTCGATACAGGGATTGAATATCCCGGCTGTTTCGATACAGGGTTCTTGTTTTCCCAACAACTCCCAATCCACTCAGGGACATTACACGCCGTAGACCCTTTACTCAAGGATCTACCAGGCTGGTAAAAATAATTAAACATCTAAACATCGCCTTTAAGGATAAAATGACTCAGTAGACCGACTTGGTCTTTCAATTAATATATACAACTCAATCTCGATACATGCCCACACAGGGGTCAAATACAAAATACTCCCGTACAACGGGGAAAATATCGCAGCGAAAATGACGTACAACTGAACCAGTAGAATAACAAACGGGTCCTCATGTGATTAGTATCGATCATCTTTCATCATCCTTCATGCCGACCCTGTGCTATGCTCCCCAAAACCTAAATGCAATACAGACATCCACCCCCAGATTACTCGGGGGTTAGCAAAATTCCACTATTTTGCTAGTGCAAGTACAAAGTGCAAAATACGAGTCGTACAATTCAAGTTCCAAGAATAACAATAATCAGGAATTCTCAAAGATTAAAACACAATGAAAAATACTTCCCGAAGCAAGAGTTTGGGTAAAACATTCCAAAACCGAAAGTTCACAATTCAAGAGAAACAATTTACAAAATGGTTTATAAGCCATCGGGAGTTTTAATAGAAAACAATTTAGGATTATCGAAACCTTCTCTTTCCAAAAATCAACGGGGGCTACAGCCCAAAGGTTTTGTTTTCACAAATAAAACCAACAACAATTCACGGGATTAAAACCCACGTCACTTGTCCTCGACGGACATAAAATCAACACAACATAATCACCCAAGATACGCAAATCTAGGTCAATGAATATAACACCAACTCATGAATCTGGGGCTATACCATTGGATTCCCTCGAGGCCTCGCCGGACCCCATGAGGTGAGCAAAATACATTCACAAACATATACTATACCATTGGATTCCCTCGAGGCCTCACCAGACCCTCCCGAGGTGAGCAAAACACATTCACAATCATACACATAACACCGTGAACACATGCCACGTCATCTCACGGTTGGATCTATCACTTGTTGTCTCCTGACCATATGATCGCATGCCATATGTCACCGCAGGTCTTATCATCTCACGGTTGGATCAATCACTTGTTGCATCCTGACCACATGATCACAAGCCATGTGTCACCGTAGATTGTCTTAGGCTCTCACGGTTGGATCAATCACTTGTTGCATCCTGACCACATGATCACATGCCATGTGTCACCGTAGACCGTCGACCATATCCACACATTCACACAAATAATATATCACACCAAGGATATCCAAACAATTCACCCAAAGGCAACAAACACAAAGCACGACACCATTGTCCAATCACAACGTACCAAAAGGAGATAATATATGCATATATATAATCAAAGCACAACAACAACACCAAGCATATTCATAGGGTTCATTAACCCTTCACGAGACGCAACATTCACAAAATACAAGCGTTTTGAAAGTGAGCCTTTAACGAGGCTAAACCAAATCTTTTGAATGTTCATCTCAATCAATCAAACAAACATACCAAGCCAATCACCAATCATCATATCCACAAAACGAAGATGTATGGACAAGGTACTTGGCTCGAATCAACACGTGAATACCCCGACGGATACGGTCCAAACGGGAAACCCTCTAATACCTACAATCCTCCGGCAAAAACAATAAAGATACGATTACAATGAGAATCAAGGTAAAAAAACAACGGAAATCCCACCAACTATCGAAAGGAAACTCATTGGGATATTTAATCGAACACTCAATGTTCGATAATTCCCAAGAACACTCGAATCACTAATCGAATTGAACAAACTCAAAATATGGATATACAACCCATAGAACACGATTATTAATGCTCAATAACATCAACTGATTCATCAAAATCGGACGAACAACAAAAATCAAGAAGGAAATCTCGAAAGTCAATTCTAGGAGATTTCAAGAATTTACCTCGATCCGACGAAGAACAAGGATTAGATGATGATATAATCGACAAGAATCTTCCAAAACACCTAGAAATCGAGTGGAATCGACCAAAAACTCCACTCCTCGACTTCTCCCATCGCCAGCCGCCTCCCGGGTGAAGAAATGGGGTAAAAATGAGGTCTGGCCCGTCCTTGGCCTATATATGGCCGACAGAGTTACGGCCGTAACCGGCAGTGCCTTACGACCGTAAGTCGGCCCTTACGGCCGTAACCGACACTCCCTTACGGCCGTAACCAGCACCGTACGGCCGTAACCAGCACGCCTTACGGCCATAACTGGCCTTCATCCAGCCCATGCCTGTCATTCACTTGCGGCCGTAACCGGCACCTTACGGCCGTAACTCGGCCAAGCCAGTACCTGCTCTAAAATATGCGTCCGTGACTCGGCCGTGGCCACTCCGACGACCCAGACAACCCCGAAACCCAAACCTGAATATAAACCGAAGATACGGTTACGAAGTACTCGCAAAGACGAATCTAATCGCTAAGAGACACGAGTCCGACCACCTGAAGGCTCAAAATTCGACAACGGAAGTAATTACCCCAAACTTTAGGAAATTACGAAAACGGCCTAAAACGTCCGAGATACATGATACACGATCGAAACACCAAGCCAAAGCTCGCAACATGAGTAATAACATTAAATGAACTTACGAGAAACTCGAAACAACAGTTTTAGATGAGATTCGCAAGAATCGAACTCAAGTGCGAAAAAGCCGCTTAAGAACACGGAACTCAACAAAACAACACCGAAACGAATTCGGATGACAAAAAGTGAAAAATTAATCATTCTCGGGATGACGAAACGGTCACAACAGAGTCGCTAAGACGGACTTCCGCCAAAAAAAGAAAATTACCAGAAATTGAAATTGTGGATATTACAATGTCATACCTAAAGTATGATTTGAATTGATCGTTGCAATATAATTAGTGATAAAAGGGTCAAAATATCCTGAAGATATTTATATCATTCAAATTCTTGACTTATCTTATTTATTCTTTTTGTGAATGGAATGCCAAGTTCTTGGGATTAAATAGTGGTCATGATTTATTGTCTCATCAAAGTGCAAATATGCATGATATCTCTGGAATGATACTTTTCGTATTGAAAAAAAAAGGTAGTGCTAAATTTATTGACAGTTCCTGAAGAACCACTAAATTCCTTCCCACAGGGTCGAAGATTATGCACTATTATCTTCTAAGTATCGATAAATCTATTGATTTCTAAACTATCTCTTGAAATATGTATGATTCCGCGATAATAAGTGAGACAAATGAAATATACAGTTTATGAAAAAAGAAATTGGTATTAGAGAAAATATCAATGTAAATGACGTATAAAATTCACCACTTATTAGACCAGAAGTCTACTAATCCCAATACTTTCAATATTTACATGTTTAAATTTACGTGTTTGGTGTTAAAGTCTATTTATATCATTTTTATATATTATTTAACTATACGTTTATTTATGATATATATCCTGAAGATATATTAATACAAATTCAGACGTATTGTATGATAAATATCACAAATTACTAGTAAATATCATGAAGTACATTTATACACTTAAAATTATAATATTTTGAGTTGACCAATTTTCATCAACATCTTATAGATGTTGGATTAATTGCATAATAATTATTGCACTTTCTTCTAGAAGAAGAGTAATAACGATAGTTATTACATATTATATTGAAAATAATACTTGTATCATTGATATAAAATTATTTGTACTGATTCTTTTAATACATTACATTAATATATTTTCATGGTTTCCTGAAGAAATATGAATTTATAATTTTAATAATCCAGAAGATTATTAAAAAGAAATTGTTGATGTTCTTGATAAAACACAACGATATATAGTCATATTTTTATGATAGTATTTATGATAAACATATCAATTAAAGTTAATATTCCTGAAGAATATTAAACAAAAAAAAGGCATTATTTTGAATATTTTCTTATATGGCCTTGTGCTATTGAATTGCCTTTATTATCACCATATTGATATAAATTGCTGTTCATGACGTAGCACAATTAATACTTTTAATTAATATTTACATACTCTTTAGAGTAATTTATATTTTGGGTGTTATATGCTTATAAATTGTTGCTCCCAATGTAGCATAATTGATACTTTTGAAGAATATCACATACTCTTGATGAGTACTTCATTTTTCGGTAATATATGATTATCTTTGATTTAAATTGTTGCTCTTAAGTTAGCACAATTAATATTCTTAAAGAAAAATACATGCTCCTGGTGAGTAATTTACATTTGAAGTTGCATGTATTTATTTCAAATGAAAAATACATAACTTTGTGTCATAATGATTTGTTCAATTTCTACTTGAGGAATGTAAAGATAATCCCCAAAGGATTAGTATAATTTCATATGGCAATATTCTTATTGTCGGCTTTAAAAGGAGCTTTATTCAATGAGTATCGAATTAATTATAAGCAATATATTATTTTATTCAATGATCATGTTGCGATAAATTTCAAATTCAAGTATCCATATCAAAGGCACAATATTTGGGTCACCCCCTCTGTTATTAGTGCACCTCCTGAAGAGTATTGATTTTATAATCCAATTCCAGCTATCTCCGACATTAGGGGGAGATATGAAATATAAATAAGAGAAAATCAGAAAATTCTCGTTGGGTTGGATATTTAAATTTACGCATTATGAACTCGAAGTTCAACAAGTTATTGATTGCCAAAGGAGTGATGAAATCTCATATACCTATTGTATATGTACCATAAAGAATTAAAGTCGAATGTGAACAAAATATATTTGTTGATACTCCTCGATGCCAGAAGCGTGAGAGACGTATTCTTTATTGGTATTAAAGATAAAATCCGCGGAATACAAATATATTAAACTATAACATCACTTCAAAAACCTCCTGAAGAGGATCGTCTCGAAGACGAGAATCTCAATACCTTAACTTGCACGTGCACTAAATAATTACAGTATTGGGATTATGGAACGACCAAATCAAATGTTATGGGAAATGTTGAATATTTGATTTTGTTGAAGTTGTCATGGACTTTGTGAATATGGGAGAATTGTTTATAAGAATGATAGTTGTCGACAACACTTTGTGTCTCAACAATTGCTAGTGGAGTGCCTGTAGCACTAAATAAAATATAAGCAATTTAGACAAAGCTTAACTCGCAAAATAAAATAAAATGGTGAAAGATAAGCGAGATTAGCATATCAAGGGTTTAAGCG
The DNA here is from genome assembly GCA_033398695.1 of Orobanche coerulescens. Classification (NCBI taxonomy): domain Eukaryota; kingdom Viridiplantae; phylum Streptophyta; class Magnoliopsida; order Lamiales; family Orobanchaceae; genus Orobanche; species Orobanche coerulescens. Next base: position 188,674,321 of record CM065801.1, read on the forward strand.
CATACCCAAAACATATTCTCCCGTTGGCACTACATCTCGTCATTTAATATACATATGACGATTATTATGAATATAGATATTCAATTAGTGACGTCATCACCACATTTTTCTATGGGTCACTGGACGCGAATATCTATATGAAAGTCCCTCACGGACTTTAGGTTCCTAAAGTAATAGGAACACGAAATTCGCAACATGTACTATTTTGAGTTATAAATATTTTTACCTTTTGAAATAGTCAGTGGATCAACCGACTAAGTGAATTCCTCCTGAAGAGGATTTATATGAATTATTTGAACTCATGTCTAAAAACAAGTTCAAAATGAAAAACTTAGATAAAACTCAATATTAGTATTGTCTCGACTTGTAGATCGAGCATATATGATGGAAAAAAATTATCCATTTAGCTACCTAAAGGTTGTCTTACCACTTGAAGTGGATACTGACTCATATAGATCTCAAGGAGATAACAAAGATATAAGAGGACCAGAAGTTCCGTATTTGTATGCTATTGAAGCATTACATTATCAGGCCTGATATACAGTTTGAAGTTAACATGCTAGCTGTAACACCCCCGATATATTCGGGAATATTACAGCGCCGTAAATCCTTTACGTAAGGATTTACAAGGCTGAAGAATTGAACAAGTATAAAAAGGTACTAATAAATGGAAATAACGGAATTACAAAGACATCGCCCGACCCAATACAGAATAGTACAATTGTTCAATGTAACTTAATAATACATCACCAAATTCAAAATATCACAACCGACTTCGTACTCGAGTACTTATTGAAATAACGAATAAACAATGATAAATAAACCCTGGCCGACATCACTCTGCACCCTCGTCGCCATCTTGTTCCGGTGGTTGTTTCCCGACTCTCCGGATCCCGAACACAAACAAAATGTTCACCCCGAAGGGGTTAGCACAACGATGCTAGTACAAGTACCAAAGATATTATTCATATCTCACGGTGAATAATAATGATAACGTAAACGACAAAATACCAACGAGTCTTCTCCTACGAAACTCAAACATAACATACACAATCGATAATCACAACATGATATCAATACATACACATGGTAATTCCATCGATCCAGCGTTCACCGCCTAGAACCCACGATGATCCCGTCGGACCAACCCGTGGTGGAAAAACCCGTCCGATGATCCAGTATACGCTAGCATAGATCCCCGATGATCCCGTCGGACCAACACGAGGTGGACATACAATAACGACATACATGCACGACAATATGTATAACAACAATACGTAAAACAATTAAGGTACTTGCCTCGATTTGAAGACAATAATAACACTTCCACGAAATGAACACTGACGATCGTCCTTCTCAATCAATCACGTAACTAGACCAAACCTTAACAAAAGAAATAATATAGGATTTATCTCACGTCGTACAAATGTTTAACAATTCGATTAACGGTCAAAAGTTCATAAAGCGCACCGCCGAATAACTTAGCGCACGCTAAGTATTACGTAGCGTGCGTTAAATGCTGCGATAGCGCACGCAAACAACAAAGCCTAGCGCACGCTAACGATGCATGGACAGTACTACACTGATCAGCCAACTGACTCATCTGATGGTCTAGCGTACGTTACGTACCAAACATAGCGCACGCTAACTAGTGTTCGATAGCGCACGTTAAACTGCATTTCATAGCGTGCGCTATCTCTGCATGGCGCTTATCACGAAAAGAACTGCTTCTTGCCATGTTCGAACAATGAAATCCTTCGTGATCATTCATGTTACTTCCTTGAATACCAAGTTCTTACTCTTATTAATGATCTCCAGGATGATAGCAACTTCAAGATGCAAATATACGTATAATCATCATGACACCATAATCCATCTTGATTACAATTCTCATGCAAAGTTGGTGATCTCCGGTTGATGTATTAGATGCTACTATCTTTATACATATTCAGACTTCATCTTGAGGTGAACTAACAATTCCGACTTATACGAAAGAATATTTCCTAAGATGATTCTTCCTTTAAGTTCTTATAACATCTTTTCCAAATCATGATCACAACGATAACATAAATCATACGGATTGTTAACTTCAGAATATTTCTCTCATCATTTGAAGTACTAGGATTCCAACTACAGGGTTCCAACAATAATATCGTAATTGTAGACATTCCAATCTTCTAAACATGATGTTGTTGAAATAATTCACTAATGAAATCCAATATCTCGTTAACATGACCATCATATCCATTGGAAATCCAAATCTAATACGGTGATAGGTTGAACATACCTTAATATGCTGAATTCACTGAGCCACAAGGTGTAATTCGACTCCGGTTGATTATGTGCCCCTCCAAGGTGTTACTTCTCTTCAATAATCACTCACAAGTGATACTCAATCATTCAATGATCACTCATAAATGTTCTAAGTGTTTAGAAAGGAAATTCTTGCTCTCTGGACTCTCAAAGATGAAGTATAGACGAAGGAAATGAAAGCTCAAGCGGTTGTTGTCCCATTTATAAAATTCTGCATTATTGACAAGTTAGCGCACGCTACTAAGCATCCCTTAGCGTGCGCTAATAATGGTTGACTTCAGAATTTGTCCGGGTGCGTCAGCGGGAATCTTATCCGGACCCATGTCCCGCTGGCGCACGAGCCAGCTGCCCCGCTCAACAATTGAGTCCTTAGCGCACGTTACTCATACCTGCATAGCGTGCGCTAATAATGGCCCGATAGCGCGCGTTAAGATACATTCTTAACGTGCGCTATCACGAGGTTGTTTGAGCAATTTTGCAAGTTGCTATACTTATGTATAATGATATTAATGCACTAAATATCATACTCCAATAATCAAAATCACCAATCCGAAATAATACATGGTTTGAATACAGATGAAATACACTGTAATAAATCCGGATATTACATACTCTCCTACTAAAAAGGAGTTTCGTCCCGAAACTCAAGACGAAAATAACTCGGGATATCTAGACTTCATATCAGCTTCTGTTTCCCAAGTGGATTCTTCCGTTCCATGACATGACCACTGAACTTTGACCAAAACGATTGACTTGTTCCTCAGTTGCTTAACTCGACTCTCGAGTATCTTGACTGGTCTTTCTTCAAACGTCCCATCATGTTCGACTTCGATCTCGCCTAAATCGATGATATGACTGGGATCGGGTATATATCTCCGCAACTGGGATACGTGGAACACGTTATGAACATGACACAATGACGGCGGTAATGCTAATCTGTAGGCCAACTCCCCAACTCTCTCGAGGATCTCAAATGGTCCGATATATCTCGGACTCAGATTTCCTTTCCTACCGAAACGAAAGATTCCCCGGGTAGGAGAAACCTTCAAAAGTACGTGATCTCCGGTACTGAACTCCAATGGGCGGCGGCGTACGTCCGCATAGGATTTCTGGCGACTGCCGATATCAATGACCTTTCACGAATCAAGGCTATCTTCTCTCGAGTCTGCTCGATCAACTCTGGTTCTGTTCCGATCAAGTCCGATGAATCGTCCCAACATAAGGGCAATCTGCATCTCCTTCCGTATAATGCCTCAAACGGTGCCATCTTAATGGAAGCATGCCAACTATTGTTGTAAGTAAATTCAATCAATGGTAGATGAACTTCCCAATCGTTTGACCAATCTAAGGCACAGGCCCTTAGCATATCTTCCACCGTTTGTATAGTTCTCTCAGATTGTCCATCAGACTGCGGGTGATAAGCTGTACTGAAGTTCAATTCGGTCCCCAAGGCCTTATGAACTGCCTTCCAAAAGTGAGACACAAAACGGCCATCTCGATCAGAAACAATGGTCTTCGGCGTACCATGCAATCGAACTATCTCTGAAATAAAGACTCGTGCCAACCTCTCTGGTACCCACGTATCCTTAATGCCTAGAAAATGAGCCGATTTGGTTAAACGATCAACTATCACCCAGATCATGTTCATTCCTGTCCTGGTTTTCGGCATATTAGTGATAAAGTCCATTGATATGTCCTCCCACTTCCATTCAGGAATCGGGAGCGGCTTCAACATTCCAGCAGGCCGTTGATGCTCGATCTTAACCTGTTGACAAGTCAAGCATTTCGAAACATAGTCCGCTACGTCTTTCTTCATGTTGCCCACCGTAAATTCTGCTTCAAGTCCTTATACATTTTATTGGTGCCCGGGTGGATAGAATAGGGCGAACTATGAGCTTCCTTCATAATCGTCTGTTTCAGAACATCAACATCGGGAACGCAGAGTCGGTCCTGAAATCTCAAAACTCCATCGTCATGAATTATGAATCCGGGGGCCTTTCCTTTGATCACTTCGTCATGCAATCAATCATCGGAGGATCATCTGCTGTCTAGATTTGATTTCTTCGGTTAATGACGGTTATCTCCATCACGCACGATTGTCCCTGGACTCTCTGTAACCACACTTCAATCCCTTCACGAATCATCTCTCGCCAAGGCTAAGTTGGGAGGTCGGTGTCTCCGGATTCGAATAGAGACAGGGCTTGCGGCTAAGTGCATCGGCCACTACATTCGCTTTGCTTGGATGATATAAAATCTCCAAGTCATAGTCCTTAATCGGTTCCAACCATCTTCTTTGCCGCATATTCAACTCTTTCTGAATATGTACTTGAGACTCTTATGATCCGTAAAGATCGACGGTGAGTCCTGCATGATAATGCCTCCAAATCTTCAAGGCAAAACCACTTTGCTAGTTCCAAATCATGTGTCGGGTAATTCACTTCATAAGGTTTCGGTTGTCGCGACGCATAAGCGATCACCTTATCATTACGCATCAACACGCACCCAAGTCCTTGGTTCAAGCATCACCGTAAACTATGAATCCTTCCGCCTCGCGGAAGTGATAGAATCGGTGCCGTTGTCAATTTCTTCTTTAACTCATCAAAACTAGTCTCGACATGACTGCTCCACTCAAACTTTTGAGTTTTCTGCGAGTCGAGTAAGTGGGCGGGAGATTTTAGAAAACCCTTCCACGAATCGACGGTAATATCCAGCAAGTCCTAAAAGCTTGGACCTCTTTCACATTCTTTGGAGGCTTCCAATCCAATATTGCTTCGATCTTCTGAGGATCTACTCGGACTCCTTTAGCTGACACCACATGGCCGAGGAACATTACTTCCTTTAGCCAGAATTCACATTTAGAAAGTTTGGCGTACAATTGCTCGTTTCTCAAGAGTTCCAATACAATCCGCAAATGCTGCGCATGTTCTTCCGGACTCTTAGAATACACCAGAATGTCATCAATAAACACGACCACAAATTTATCCAAAAATTCAATGAACACACGGTTCATTAATTGCATAAATACAGCAGGTGCGTTAGTGAGAGCAAACGGCATCACTACAAACTCATAATGCCCGTAGCGAGTTCTGAACGCTGATTTCGGAACATCAGACTCCTTAATCCTCAGTTGATGGTATCCTGATCTCAGATCGATCTTGGAAAATACTGTTGCTCCTTGCAATTGGTCAAACAAATCATAAATCCGTGGCAACGGATACTTGTTCTTAATCGTCATCTTGTTCAGCTCTCGATAGTCAATACACAGTCGGAGCGATCCATCCTTCTTTCGGACAAAAAGAACTGGCGCTCCCCAGGGTGAAACGCTTGGCTGAATATAGCCCTTGCCCAGTAACTCCTCCAGCTGCTTCTTCAGTTCGTACATCTCAGTAGGTGCCATACGATACGGCGCCTTAGAAATTGGTGTTGCTCCAGGTTCCACCTCAATAGTAAATTCTACATCCCTTCGTGGAGGTAGCCCAGGTAATTCATCAGGAAATACATCTGGAAATTCGTTCACAACAGGAATAGATGAAAGTTCCACCATTTCGTCTTCTTTCTTCATTGCGTAACACCAGTACCCGGTACAGCCTTGTTTCAACAATTTGACAGCTTTCATCGCCTTGATCAACTTTCCTGAGCTTCCCGGTTTCCATCCCTCAAACAAAATCTCGGAACCATCGTCAGCGATCAGCGAGATATTCCTCCTTCGGTAGTTTACAATTGCTCCGTACTGATTAAGCCAATCGTCTCCGAGTATCAGGTCATCTCCTTGCATTTCTATCATGATCAGATTTGAGAGCCACTCTCTGCCTCCAAATGATACAGGGAAATTTCTAGTTTCTAAGTTTCCGACAATCCTTTCTCCACTCGGTAACCCAACCACATAAGGTTCACAAGCATGAAAACCGGAAATATTCAAACGATTTACACAAGACAAGGATATGAAAGAATGTGTAGCTCCAGTATCAAATAAAACACTAATCGGTGGGAAAGGATCGGGATGCACGATGCGACAAAGGCATCACGATCGTCTGTCCTCCTCATCTCGCATGACGTGGGGAGCAGATCCGGCACTCGATGTCCCCTTTCGGTCCCATTGTCCTCGCCTCGCCCGCGGCCAAAATTCCGAGGCATCTCGAACACTTTGCTGCGTCGTGGAATACCGGCCTCCTTCGACCGGCCGTGGTGTACGGGCTCTAAAAGACTTTGCGGCCTCTTCACAAAACACCGCCCGATGTCCTCTCGTCCACAATCAAAACAAATCACGGCAGAAGGGGGCAATTCCGTCGATAGTGCCCGTCTGGCGCAGTTAAAGCATTTCTGGTAACATCGGTAAAAGTTGATGTCGCCCAAGTTCTTTCCGCTCCTAGTGGGTGCGGAGGTTTCTGAAAGAGTGAAAGGATGACTGGGCCTTACGGGCCCCACTGTTCTTGTGCTCTGTAAAAGTACCGAGACTTTCTGTTTCTTGGTTTCCGCAAATTTCTCCATGGCCGCTTCCTTGATCTCATATGCCAACGCCTTATCCTGGTATTGGCGGAGTGTGGTACATTCGAATCCGGACATGTACCTCTGGACTTACGGTTTCATTCTCATATCGAAATGAATCATCATTTCTGCATCTGCTCGACCGGATGTCGAACAAATGCCACCTTTGGTTAAACGTCTTGATCGCACAGGATACTGGTACATCGGAAAGGCCGAGCGAGAAAAACTCGAACTTTGGCTTCCCTCACGGGACGAGGGCAATCTGAGCTTCCATCATCAATCGAAACTCGTCCAATCGGCATCATGGTCTACAGGATGGCTTCCCACCATTCGGACGCTTCCTATCGTAAAATATTGAGCGATAGAGGCTCTCCTATTGCCCAGGCGGTTGATTCCGCAAAGATTTTCTCCACTCCTTTAACCAATGATCCGGTGGGAGTCTCGAAATACCGTCGAATTTGGGTGGTTGCATCTTCGCCACTTCTTGCACCCACGGTCACCTCGATTTCCCATATCCGGGATCCTTTGTCGTCTCTCTCTCCTGCCGTAGTCCCACCGCCACTTGCATTCGGTCCACGACACAGGCGAACCGAGTCATCTGGTTCACCACTTGACGAAGGATCTCTGCACAGCAGGATCTCGGTTCATTATTAATAGATTGCTGCGGCTCGCGGAGCTATGATCGGCTCGGTTAGAAGGCGACGCCTCCTTTCGGCATTTCTTCGTCTCGCGTCCACGACCGCGACCACGTCCACGCCCGCCTCTCGTAATGACCCAAAACAAGTGGCCATTACGGTGCCGTGGATCCCTCCCAGGACCCACTGTGCAATATCACAAAATACACTTAAAATCCGACAACGTGGCACCGTACCACGATTTTATCAAAACCCGGTGTGGAGTATGAGTTATTCATATTTTTAAATACAAGCAAACATACACAGGATCCAAACACGATGGACCATATGACGATGGGCAGTACCTAACAAGTTTTAGTACATTCATCCGACACAAAAATAAAACGAAAGTCACGCTTAAAACATAACCGAACAACCAAAAGACTCGGGGGCCCCCGAAATAGCATACATCAGAATCCTCCGTCGCCATTGTGCTCCTCCTGTGCCTTGCCCTTTCCTCGCCCTGAAATACAAGTATTTTGCCCCAAACCACAGGGTCAGCTATACATGATAATAATTCTCATGGCATTATACAATTCATATATATACTGATTTCAAAGAAATCCACCGACCATGAATATACCCCAAGGCGTATAAACAATCGATCCCAATCCGAAACATAATCAAGTATACGAACGACCACATACTATGGCTCAAGACGGACGTCACAGTACGCCCGATCCGGAAATGTGTCCGTGCACATGTCCACCCCGTATACGGAATCCAGAATATACATGGGACGGTGTACCTAATTAGCCTCACGAACTACGTCTCGTGTGCACGATCTAAATGCGGAAAACATCCACGCATGATCATCAAGTGCCCGGCTAAAAATCCTACACATAACCAATCGGCGCGCAGATATGACTCTAGAGATGTCACGATACAACATGACAACGAAACTCAACGAATTACACTTTTACGAGGGAATCGAACAACTCACCGAAGTGTCAACAAAGCTCAAAAGAACTAACGGTAATAAGGACGGTAATTCCGGGGGTATCGTCCCCAACACCATGACAATACGATCAAGGGTATCACCATATCACGAATCATAGATTATCAGAACATTTCATACACACGAACTGCATAATAATTACAAGAATTCAACCATCACTATAACCAAGCAAGATAACTTGCCTCAATTCCGTAGAAGAATAATCCTTCTTTGAATGGTCAAACGAACGGTATCCTCGTCTAACAATACTCACGTGAACAAGCAACCTTGAATGAAATATAATCCATTCAACAACACATTCGTATGATAATGGTATTATCGCATGAACAATATTCGTAAATTCACTTTGAATAAATAGATTATCCTATTGACCATTTTAATGTTCTTATTACAAATCATCGCATGTTTATCATGTTCATTACATATTCTAATCTTGATGTCAAATTCTTGATGTCCAGTTTATCATCAATGTAATATCGTGAGGATATCGTTTCAAATCATCGACACTTCCAATTACGATATAAGTTGTGTTTAATTACATTCTTCATTATTTACCGACGATTTCATTCAAAACTTGATTATTATATGAAACGTAAGTTCAAGTTTTTAGTGAGTTAAGAACATTATCTTAATTTACTCCTCTAGACATGCACGGATTAATGAAATGGAATTCGGCTATTCATCTACCGTATTTGTATCGTCATATTCAACACAACTCTCTTAAGAACATTATTAACCTATTAATGTAGTGATTGTGAAATCGATAAATTCGAACGTACGGAGATTACAACTTCCTCCTATCAACATTCATTGTTTTACTTTGAAGAATTTATTAAATGCCTAGTTATACCATTGGATACTTGAGATTTTTGAAGTAATTTCATCCATCTAACAAAGATCATCTTCAAAGGGTTAACATCATCTTTCCAACAATTCCATCACAAAGGTTTTAAAGGCCAAAATCATGGTTTCATGCAACCTTTAAGGATCAATAGAATGTTCAAGACAATCTTAACATTTCTCACTTTTAATCATTAAGGACATCATCTCTAACATGTTCCTAGTGTAGAGACTAAAATCAACTTCCGATTATCATGCTATACCTCAGGTTTTATGTATATCATTATCAACACAATCATATTATGAAGTTATTTACCTCAAGAAACAATACTAATACCTTCAAAATTTATCTTCACTTGATTTGAGTATGATTCAATTAACTTATCATGTTTACACTAATCTAAACTATCATTATGTGAAGTATTTATCTACTAACATCATCAGAAACATGGAATTGATATGAGTTAAAGAAAGACCAACCTTAAAATGAAGAACAACACCAACACTTCAAGGAATATACTTCAATCTCTAGCTTCTCCAAGTCACCAATCAAGTGTTGAGGCTCCAACACAAGTTAGAAAGGCTTAGAAACGAAGTTGGAAGGGAAGGGAATCGTTCCTTAGTCGGGAGATTGAAAAGGTCGAGTAGGAAATGAATGGCAAGTCCTACATTTATAATCTGAATCGACATTACGACGTTAACGAGCGTGGTTAACGTGCGTTATAGCCTTTACGCACGTAATCTTATGATCATTACGTCGTAACCAATTTCATCAAACTCACCGCCTAAAAACACGCGATTCGTTACGCACGTAACCAAGCGGCTATTACGTGCGTAGTGGCCGTTGACTTGGCCGCGATCGACTCCCGACCGGCTACCCTTGCTCGACCCCACCCGCCGAAAGGCGGATTGTTGGGAATCTTCCGCATTACGTGCGTTAATGTATCGTTACGTCGTAAGGCGGCCTTCATAGCGTGCGTTAAGAATACATGTTAACGTCGTTAAGTACTATAACGAGCATAAATGGAATTTTCGCAATATCACCCAACAACTAATATAGTATGAATGACCATGAATCCAACTTAACATAATTCGTCGGTACATGCTACACATCACGGATATGGTGCAACAATACTTAACTTAAATCATGAAATACAATATTAAAGGCGAGGTATTACATACTCCCCCTTAAAAGGAGTTTCGTCCGAAACTAAGGGGTAAACAGGGGTATCTCTCTCGCATGCTATCTTGGCCTCCCACGTAGCTTCCTCGACTCCGTGTCTTGACCACTGAATTTTTAATAAGGGAATCGTCTTGTTCCTCAATTGTTTAATTCTCCTTTCGAGTATCTGCACAGTGCTCCTCATACGAATGGTCGTCGGCTATTTCGACCTCGTCGAATTGAATAACGTGACTTGGATCAGCAACATACTTCCTTAAGCGAGATACATGGAATACGTTGTGAATCCGACTCAAAGTCGGTGGTAATGCTAAGCGATAGGCTAGGTCGCTACTCGTTCCCGGGATCTCGAACGGACCAATATACCTTGGGCTCAATTTGCCTCTCTTCCCGAATCGAAAAACACCTCTAGTAGGAGATACTTTGACCATTACATGGTCACCAACTTCAAACTCGAGTGGTCGTCGACGATTATACGCATATGATTTCTGGCGGCTTTGGGCCGTTAATAGACGGCTCTTGATCGGGAAATCTTCTCGCTGCCAATAACATATCGGGTTCCGTACCAATAGATTCGGATAATTCGTCCCGGACAATGGGGACCTACAACGACGACCATACGGTGCCTCATAAGGTGCCATCATGATCGAGGCGTGCCACCGTTATTGTATGTGAATTCTACCAACGGCTTGGGCTTCCCATCAAGCTTCCAATCGAGAGCACATGCCCTCAACATATCCTCTAGAGTTTGAATTGTCCTCTCGGTCGACTGTCGGTCTGAGGATGAAAAGCAGATCTTGAAGTTCAACTGTACACATAGCACGATGAACCGCCTTCCAGAAGTGCGACACGAACCGTCCGTCCCGATCTGATACAATACTCTAAGGGGTGCCATGCAGTCTCACAATCACTAAGATGAATAATTGGGCCAATCTCTCAGGGCCCCAAGTATCCTTGATCTCCAAGAAGTGGGCTGATTTAGTCAATCGATCCACAACCACCCAAATCGTATTCATGCCTCGACGGCTCGTCGGCAAACTAGTAATAAAGTCCATCGATATGTCTTCCCACTTCCACTCGGGAATAGGAAGCGGTCTCATCATGCCAGCTGGTCGTTGATGCTCAATCTTGACCTGGCGGCAGTCGACATTTCGAAACGAACTCGGCAACCTCCCGTTTCATATTACCCCACCAATAATACGGCTTCAAATCCTTATACATTTTGTTTGATCCCGGGTGTATGGAATACGGGGTAGCATGAGCCTCCTTCAGAATAGTATTCCTCAACTCTTCGTCTGATGGTACACACACTCGATTTTTAAAGCGTAACAGTCCATCCTCGTGAACCACAAATCCAGGGGCCTTCCCCTGATCGATTTCTCCTCGAATTCTGGATAAGAATGGGTCTGACATCTGTTTCGTCCTGATCGTCTCATCAATGGATGGTGAAATCTCAAGTATGCACAGCTGTCCCTGAATGCGTTGAATCCAGACCTCAATCTCTAGTCTCATGAACTCTAACTGCAACTCCCTCTGGGCGGTCAAACGAGCTAGCATCTGCTCCTGCACCGTCTTGCGGCTCAAGGCATCGGCAACCACGTTTGCCTTGCCTGGATGATAAAGGATCTCGATATCATAGTCTTTGATTAGCTCTAACCACCTCCTTTGTCTCATATTCAACTCCTTCTGGGTAAAAATATACTTCAGGCTCTTGTGGTCCGTAAAAATCTGGCAGGTAACTCCATACAGATAGTGGCGCCAGATTTTTAAAGCAAACACTACGGCTGCTAACTCCAAGTCATGAGTCGGGTAGTTGACCTCGTAAGGACGCAACTGTCTGGACGCATAGGCGATCACTTTCCCGTCCTGCATTAATACGCAGCCAAGGCCCTGCCTCGATGCATCGCTGTATACCGCGAATCCTTCCGTCCCTCTAGGTAGTACCAAAACAGGTGCTGAAATTAATCGACCTTTGAGTTCATAAAAACTTTTCTGACATGCTTCCGACCACAAGTACTTCTTATATTTTCTCAACAGATTAGTCATCGGTTGAGCAATTTTGGAAAATCCTTCCACGATAAATGCTGTAATAGCTCGCTAGACCAGAAAACTACGAACTTCCTTCACGTTCTTCGGGGTAGCTGTCTCGGATAGCTTCCGTCTTCTGTGGGTCTACTCTTACTCCCTCTGCTGATATCACATGACCCGGAAAAATAACTTCGGACATCCAGAATTCACACTTGGAAAATTTTCCATAGAGTTGTTCTCGCCTTAACGCATCGAGAACACAGCGGAGGTGACGCTCATGCTCCTCATGATCACGAGAGTAGACCAAGATATCGTCAATAAAAACGACTACAAAACGATCCGGATAATTAATAAAAACCCGATTCATCAATTCCATGAATACTGCAGTGCATTAGTCGGTCCGAATGGCATGACAACGAACTCATAATGCCCATAGCGAGTGCGAAAAGCTGTCTTCGGGACGTCGGACTCTCGAATCCGCAATTGGTGGTACCCAGGCCTCAAGTCGATCTTGGAAAATACAATGCTCCTGGAGCTGATCCAATAGGTCATCGATGCGAGGTAAAGGATACTTGTTCTTAATTGTTACCTTGTTCGGCTCCCGTAATCAATACACAAACGCAAATGATCCGTCCTTCTTCCGCATTTAATAACACCGGCGCTCCCCAAGGGGATGCACTGGGTCGAACGTACCCTTTCTCGATTAATTCTTCGAGTTGACTTTTTAATTCCTGCATCTCGCGGGGCCATACGGTATGGTGCTTTCAAAGCGGACGTCCTGGCTCCAACTCAATGGTGAATTCCACCTCTCGCCGTGGGGTATTCCTGTAAGCTCGTCCGGAAATACATCTGGATAATCTCGAACTACTGGAATATCAATCAATTTGACTGGCCGGTCAGCTGTCTTAGTCATGTAACACCAATAACCAATGCATCCCTGGTTTAGTAATCGCATAGCCTTCATAGCGCTGATGACTCTTCCAGAATGATTGGGATTATCACCCCGAAAAATACACTCGACGCCATCATCCGATGTGACGGTCACCATTCGCTTACGGACGCTAAGGACGGCATCGTGACGATCCATCCAGTCAATACCCAAGATTACATCATCTTTAGGTAAATCCACCACAATCAAGTCAGACAACCACTCACGGTTGTTTATGCTAATCGGACAGTTCTGTACTTCACGACTCCCAATAATTCTTCTACCATCGGGTAGACCAATTACATAAGGTTCACAATTGATAACACGATTCAAATGCAAACGACTCAAGCAAGAACTAGACAAAAAGGAGTGTGAAGCACCGGTATCAAAAAGAACACAAGCGGGCCGAGAGTGGATCTCGAGAGTACCTGCAATCATGCGGCCGGGATCATCGGCTTTCTTCATCTCGTAAACTCGGGTTTTGCAACCCCTAAACAGTGTACCAACTTGGTATCCACGGCCTATCCCTTTGTTCGCCTTAGTCCGGTAAGAAGCGGATGGAGGAGCACGTTCTGAGCAAGATCAGATCTGGAGCAAGAGATGTCACTGGGAACGCCCGAGTCCACCCGGCAATAGCGGCGCGATGACCGTTCTTCCCGCAAGTGTGACAGTAACGGCCGGCCGGACACTTGGAGCTGATATGCCCTGGTCCCCACGGTTATAACACACGGCAGTGAGCCGATTGCCCGAGAGTGCGTTCTGCCGGTTTGGTGCCATAGGTGGCCGCTCGGAAGGATTTGAGTACAGTGGGGTTTCTTGAATACCCCGGTTCTTTGTCTCCTTGGGTCTGGTTCCTGGATCTCTTGTTGGAAAAGCGAGGTTGTCTCTTAGAAATCTCCTTCGCAGTAAGTTCATACTCCAAAGCCTTCTCAATAAACTCCGGTAAGGTCGTACGGTGGTGATTGAGTAATTGCATCCTCATTCGGGGTTTAAGCCTCTTGAGGAAATATTTGATTTTATCGGCTTCCGAACGGACAACCGACGTAGCAAAAGGGAGAAGTGCTTGGAATTTTCCGGAATTGCTAACACATCTTCGTCTTCCGATGGGTCGGGGTTTAATAATTCGGACAGTTTGGCTTCACGGAGGGGTGCGGGATAGTAACGATCTAGCATAAGAGTCTTAAATTCCTCCCAAGTACTCGCGCCTTCGCAGCCTCACGTAAAGCCACCAAGTATGGGCACTCTTACTAAGGTAGTAGTGCCACAAAGAACTCGATTTTCCTCTGGGCACTCCACCATCTCGAACAGTTTCTCGAAATGTTCTATCCAGGTACAATGTCGGCAGGCTCGGATGAGCCTTCAAAAGTCGGAGGTCGCCGACGTGATATGTCGCTAATAATCCGGCTCACGATCCCGCCAGTACCGGGGCGGAGGCCGTTGTCCCCGCCGTTGACCAAGAGTATTCCTTTGCATAGTTTCCATCACCGACCCATTTGGGTCATTTGGGCCATCATGCCTGCATCACGGTGTAAGGATCGGCACGTGCATTCTCTCGGTGTGGTGTGATTGGTCCCGAGAAGGCGAATCGTCACTGCGGAACTCGCTCCACATTCGCGCGTCTGTTAGCTCGTGGTATCGGAATTCGGCCTCTTCCGCGGCCTCGTCCCCTCTCGCCACGACCCCTAAGGTTCCTTTCCATACCGAAAGAATCAAGTCACAAGTACGCTTTGATTTATCAATCACAATTCATGCTAAGTTAATAACAACAGGAATTTCCTATCCAACAAAGCAGTTGTAAAGAGTCACTGGCACTACAAGTGTTACACACTCAATATCATATCAACATTAAGTCGAAACAATTCCAATCACATAATTAATTTAGGTTCTCTTCAATAGATGAATTTTGCCTCATGGTAGCAAGATGCCAAGATAAGTAAGGAGACCAATACATCGTCAATATCATGCCGTAAATCAAATTATGGTTCATGAGAACATACCGTATTCGAGGGGTCGCGCTTGCACAGTTACACGTGGCACGAAGTTTTCTTGATGCTATTTCGATCCTACAATGACTCAAAATAAAAACACACGCTCTCGATACCATCTTCTCGTAATGCCCAAAAACAAGTGGCCATTACGGCCGTGGATCCCTCCCGGGACCCACTGTGCAATATCACAAAATACACTTAAAATCCGACAACGTGGCACCGTACCACGATTTTATCAAAACCGGTGTGGAGTATGAGTTATTCATATTTTTAAATACAAGCAAACATACACAAGATCCAAACACGGCAGATGCACCATATGACGATGGGCGACCTAACAAGTTTTAGTACATTCATCCGACACAAAATAAAACGAAAGTCACGCTTAAAACATAACCGAACAACCAAAAGACTCGGGCCCCTCGAAATAGCATACATCGAATCCTCCGTCGCCATTGTGCTCCTCCCGTGCCTTGCCCTTTCTCGCCCGAAATACAAGTATTTCGCCCCAAACCACGTGGTCGCCTATACATGATAATAATTCTCATGGCATTATACAATTCATATATATACCGATTTCAAAGAAATCCACCGACTACCGAATATACCCGAAGGCGTATAAACAATCGGGCCCCAATCATTCGAAACATAATCAAGTATACGAACGACCACATACTATGGCTCAAGACGGACGTCACAAGATCGCCCGATCCGAAATGTGTCCGTGCACATGTCCACCCCGTATACGGAATCCAGAATATACGTGGGACGATGTACCTAATTAGCCTCACGAACTACGTCTCGTGTGCACGATCTAAATGCGGAAAACATCCACGCATGATCATCAAGTGCCCGGCTAAAAATCCTACACATAACCAATCGGCGCGCAGATATGACTCCAGAGATGTCACGATACAACATGACAACGAAACTCAACGAATTACACTTTTACGAGGGAATCGAACAACTCACCGAAGTGTCAACAAAGCTCAAAAGAACTAACAGTAATAAGGACGGTAATTCCGGGGGTATCGTCCCCAACACCATGACAATACGATCAAGGGTATCACCATATCACGAATCATAGATTATCAGAACATTTCATACACACGAACTGCATAATAATCACAAGAATTCAACCATCACTATAACCAAGCAAGATAACTTGCCTCAATTCCGTAGAAGAATAATCCTTCTTTGAATGGTCAAACGAACGGTATCCTCGTCTAACAATACTCACGTGAACAAGCAACCTTGAATGAAATATAATCCATTCAACAACACATTCGTATGATAATGGTATTATCGCATGAACAATATTCGTAAATTCACTTTGAATAAATAGATTATCCTATTGACCATTTTAATGTTCTTATTACAAATCATCGCATGTTTATCATGTTCATTACATATTCTAATCTTGATGTCAAATTCTTGATGTCCAGTTTATCATCAATGTAATATCGTGAGGATATCGTTTCAAATCATCGACACTTCCAATTACGATATAAGTTGTGTTTAATTACATTCTTCATTATTTACCGACGATTTCATTCAAAACTTGATTATTATATGAAACGTAAGTTCAAGTTTTTAGTGAGTTAAGAACATTATCTTAATTTACTCCTCTAGACATGCACGGATTAATGAAATGGAATTCGCTATTCATCTACCGTATTTGTATCGTCATATTCAACACAACTCTCTTAAGAACATTATTAACCTATTAATGTAGTGATTAACACTCTTTGGTGAAATCGATAAATTCGAACGTCACGGAGATTACAACTTCCTCCTATCAACATTCATTGTTTTACTTTGAAGAATTTATTAAATGCCTAGTTATACCATTGGATACTTGAGATTTTTGAAGTAATTTCATCCATCTAACAAAGATCATCTTCAAAGGGTTAACATCATCTTTCCAACAATTCCATCACAAAGGTTTTAAAGGCCAAAATCATGGTTTCATGCAACCTTTAAGGATCAATAGAATGTTCAAGACAATCTTAACATTTCTCACTTTTAATCATTAAGGACATCATCTCTAACATGTTCCTAGTGTAGAGACTAAAATCAACTTCCGATTATCATGCTATACCTCAGGTTTTATGTATATCATTATCAACACAATCATATTATGAAGTTATTTACCTCAAGAAACAATACTAATACCTTCAAAATTTATCTTCACTTGATTTGAGTATGATTCAATTAACTTATCATGTTTACACTAATCTAAACTATCATTATGTGAAGTATTTATCTACTAACATCATCAGAAACATGGAATTGATATGAGTTAAAGAAAGACCAACCTTAAAATGAAGAACAACACCAACACTTCAAGGAATATACTTCAATCTCTAGCTTCTCCAAGTCACCAATCAAGTGTTGAGGCTCCAACACAAGTTAGAAAGGCTTAGAAACGAAGTTGGAAGGGAAGGGAATCGTTCCTTAGTCGGGAGATTGAAAAAGGTCGAGTAGGAAATGAATGGCAAGTCCTACATTTATAATCAATCGACATTACGACGTTAACGAACGTGGTTAACGTGACGTTATAGCCTTTACGCACGTAATCTTATGATCATTACGACGTAACCAATTTCATCAAACTCACCGCCTAAAAACACGCGATTCGTTACGCACGTAACCAAGCGGCTATTACGTGCGTAGTGGCCGTTGACTTGGGCCGTCGCGATCGACTCCACCAGCCTACCCTTGCTCGACCCCACTGCCGAAAGGCGGATTGCTGGGGAATCTTCCGCATTACGTACGTTAACGTATCGGTGTTACGTACGTAAGGCGGCCTTCATAGCGTACGTTAAGAATACATGTTAACGTACGTTAAGTACTATAACGAGCATAAATGGAATTTTCGCAATATCACCCAACAACTAATATAGTATGAATGACCATGAATCCAACTTAACATAATTCGTCGGTACATGCTACACATCACAGATATGGTGCAACAATACTTAACTTAAATCATGAAATACAATATTAAAGGCGAGGGTATAACACTCTCAACATACTGTAAGCATAAATACTCAATATACAGGAAACAACATCGTTCTAATATTCGAGTATAAAGAGATACAATATGTAAAGAACGCGATATAGTTTAGGAACTTACAACCACTGTTCGCATGAAGACGTAGGCAGTGCAGTGATGTCATTCACGGCCGGTTACCCCAAAAGACATAAATGACCCCTATTTTAACCCAACGGCCAAGATATCCATAATCTTAGCTCTGATACCATATTCTGTAACACCCCGATATATTCGGGAATATTACAGCGCCGTAAATCCTTTACGTAAGGATTTACAAGGCTGAAGAATTGAACAAGTATAAAAAGGTACTAATAAATGGAAATAACGGAATTACAGTACATCAGTTCTGACCCAATACAGGAATAGTACAATTGTTCAACAGAACTTAATAATACATCACCAAATTCAAAATATCACAACCGACTTCGTACTCGAGTACTTATTGAAATAACGAATAAACAACAGATAAATAAACCCGGTCGGGACATCACTCTGCACCCTCGTCGCCATACTGTTCCAGTGGTTGTTTCCCAGCTCTCCTGGATCCTGAACACAAACAAAATGTTCACCCCCGAAGGGGTTAGCACAACGATGCATATTATTCATATCTCACGGTGAATAATAATGATAACGTAAACGACAAAATACCAACGAGTCTTCTCCTACGAGAAACTCAAACATAACATACACAACTGATAATCACAACATGATATCAATACATACACATGGTAATTCCATCGATCCAGCGTTCACTGCCTAGAACCCACGATGATCCCATCAGACCAACCCGTGGTGGAAAAACCCGTCCGATGATCCAGCGCACGCTAGCATAGATCCCCCGATGATCCCGTCGGACCAACACGAGGTGGACATACAATAACGACATACATGCACGACAATATGTATAACAACAATACGTAAAACAATTAAGGTACTTGCCTCGATTTGAAGACAATAATAACACTTCCACGGAAATGAACACTCGACGATCGTCCTTCTCAATCAATCACGTAACTAGACCAAACCTTAACAAAAGAAATAATATAGGATTTATCTCACGTCGTACAAATGTTTAACAATTCGATTAACGGTCAAAAGTTCATAAACTGCAATCTGCCCGAATAACTTAGCGCACGCTAAGTATTCTGTGTAGCGTGCGTTACGTCTGCCTGATAGCGCACGCAAACAACAAAGCCTAGCGCACGCTAACGATGCATGGACAGTACTACACTGATCAGCCAACTGACTCGTCTGATGGTCTAGCGTACGTTACGTACCAAACATAGCGCACGCTAACTAGTGTTCGATAGCGCACGTTAAACTGCATTTCATAGCGTGCGCTACTCTGCATGGCAGTTTACTGCTGAGCAGTAAACTGTTCTTGCCATGTTCGAAACAATGAAATCCTTCGTGATCATTCATGTTACTTCCTTGAATACCAAGTTCTTACTCTTATGAATGATTTCCAGGATGATAGCAACTTCAAGATGCAAATATACGTATAATCATCATGACACCATAATCCATCTTGATTACAATTCTCATGCAAAGTTGGTGATCTCCGGTTGATGTATTAGATGCTACTATCTTTATACATATTCAGACTTCATCTTGAGGTGAACTAACAATTCCGACTTATACGAAAGAATATTTCCTAAGATGATTCTTCCTTTAAGTTCTTATAACATCTTTTCCAAATCATGATCACAACGATAACATAAATCATACGAATTGTTAACTTCAGAATATTTCTCTCATCATTTGAAGTACTAGGATTCCAACTACGGGGTTCCAACAATAATATCGTAATTGTAGACATTCCAATCTTCTAAACATGATGTTGTTGAAATAATTCACTAATGAAATCCAATATCTCGTTAACATGACCATCATATCCATTGGAAATCCAAATCTAATACTGGTGATAGGTTGAACATACCTTAATATGCTGAATTCACTGAGCCACAAGGTGTAATTCGACTCCGGTTGATTATGTGCCCCTCCAAGGTGTTACTTCTCTTCAATAATCACTCACAAGTGATACTCAATCATTCAATGATCACTCATAAATGTTCTAAGTGTTTAGAAAGGAAATTCTTGCTCTCTGGACTCTCAAAGATGAAGTATAGACGAAGGAAATGAAAGCCCAAGCGGTTGTTGTCCCATTTATAAAATTCTGCATTATTGACAAGTTAGCGCACGCTACTAAGCATCCCTTAGCGTGCGCTAATAATGGTTGACTTCAGAATTTGTCCGGGTGCGTCAGCGGGAATCTTATCCGGACCCATGTCCCGCTGGCGCACGAGCCAGCTGCCCCGCTCAATAATTGAGTCCTTAGCGCACGTTACTCATACCTGCATAGCGTGCGCTAATAATGGCCCGATAGCGCGCGTTAAGATACATTCTTAACGTGCGCTATCACGAGGTTGTTTGAGCAATTTTGCAAGTTGCTATACTTATGTATAATGATATTAATGCACTAAATATCATACTCCAATAATCAAAATCACCAATCCGAAATAATACATGGTTTGAATACAGATGAAATACACTGTAATAAATCCGGATATTACACTAGCAAAATTTAATATTTCTCCAAGAAGGATAATGTGGAATGGTGTTAACCATATTGGTCTATTACATGAAAGAGATCGAGATTCGATATTGGTGGCTATTAGGGTATTATGATCTCATTTTTGTTCTCATACTGCCTATTTATTATGATGAGAAATATTCTCCATTTATGTGTTGCATATAATGTTTGGGCAAGTAAAATGAAATTTATTTCCACATGAGCTTCAGAAGAGCAATAATGATAATCTACATATTTATTCACTAAATCTCTCCATGTCTGAAAATTATATTCATGGTATTGGAGTGCAAGATTGTTATCTTGAGGGGGAGAAGTAATAACTTTTAAATAAACTTGAAGATTATATCGACCCTGAAGGTCAAAAGGTCCTGAAGACCAAATGGTTGTACTCTTTTTCCCTTTCTAAGTTTTTTCCCACCGGGTTTTCTAAGTTAAGGTTTTTAACAAGGCAACCAATGCAACACATGAGCAAATTTATACTATGTACTCTTTTTCTCTATTGGTTTTTCCCACAGGGTTTTTCCGAAGGAGTTTTGATGAGGCATGAACATCATAATATTGTATGAAGACAGTGTCACTTGTATCTCAAAGGTAGATACATCAAATATTCACTTAAGTGATTAGTCGGTGAACTTATTCACAAAGGCGTTGCCGGAATCAACATTCAGAAGACTAGTACACAAGATCGGAATGCGTCAATTCAAAGATCTTATGTAATCGATTTCAGGGGGAGTAGCTGTACTCTTTTTCCTTCGATCGGGTTTTTTCCCACTGGATTTTCCCGACAAGGTTTTAATGAGGTAGCATGTATTAAAGGTCATTCAAGGGGGAGTGTTGTAACTAATGTATTTATTAATGAATGACCTTTATACCGTTAAAACTCTAGATGTGTACCTATAAATAAAGGCTTTTGGCCCTCATAAGAATACACACATTATTCTTCTTCTCTTCCAATTTCTCTCTTTTTCTCTCAGGTTTATAACAATATGAAATTATACATTTATTAAAAATGTCATTGTTATAGATTTGACATTAACCTAACATTTTTAAAAAAAAATGTTGGATGAAACTGCAGAAAAGAGGATCCCTGCTGAAAATTTCTTAATTTTACCTGATAGATATTTTCAGTTACTTGGATTTAGATTTAGATTCCTTGAGATAATCAATAATATGTTTACCCCTTGATTCATCCAACCACTTGAAACCGAAAATAGAAGGAAAAAGTGATCAAAGGAGAACTGGTAAGTCCCAACTTAATTAAGAAACGACATAAATAAATAAGACAGATAGAGCCACATAAAAGGAGAACTGGCGAGGATTTGGAAGTGTTCATTCCAAATTTGTTGAGAAGCTCCTTGCTGTATTTCTCCTGGTTGATGAATATACCTGTAGGCAACTGCTTTACCTGCAAACTTAGGAAATAACTAAGTTCCCCCATCATACTCATTTCAAATTTACTTTGCATGAGATGAGAGAACCTTTGACATAGAGCAAGGTTAGTTGAACCAAAAATAATATCATCGACCAAAAATTCAGGGTTATTATTATTAATCCGGTACAAGTGCTGTCTTGGAGGTGGAGCCATTTTCTTAGGCCTAACAGCTTGCCTTCTGGATCTCCAGTTGGATTCCCAATGCTGTTGTTGATACTGAACATGCATCTGCTGTCTCAAGGGATAAAGGGGCTCCTGTATCCAATACCTCGGCGTGCTGTACTGATAGTACTGCCGTGCGGGCCTTTGGTAGTTGGATACAGCCTTCCTTCTGAACGGCTGTTGGCGCTGTTGATACGCTCTGGGAGCATGCTGTTGAGTGCGCCTCACAGGATGGAACGGCTTATGATTCTCGCTGCGGAATAGGATTGCGGGGGCGGAATAGCACCCTTTGGTTTTCTCGGTACATCAGGTTCCTTAACAGGACTAGGGGTATTTTCCGATTCTGGAATGTGTTCCACACTCTTGACGAACACTGTACTAGTTTTCCCTTTGTTTGAACATGAACTGTTTCCTAAGCCACTTTTATCATGAGCATTTTGCCCAGTGCTCAGTATTTCTTCCATTCTTTTGGACGATTTCTCGAACGATTTCAGAGTGGTCTCAAGTTCAATTTCTCATTTTTCGAGAGTTGTGATTTTGGCTTGAAGTAGAACTAAATCATTTGTCTTGCTCTCGTTGTGAGTTTTAACCTCACTTAGTTCATGAGCAAGTTGATGATTGTTTTCCATGAGTTTTTCAAAATCGACTTTGCTAGTTTCACAGTCAAGAGACATATCTTCATAATTTATCTTCAGCAAGTCATTTTCATCTTTCAGCTCTAAATTAGTTAATTAAAGCTGTATATTCTCAATTTTCAATGTCTCATGGGCCTTTTGAATGTTTTTAAATTCATTCATCATGTTTTCAAAAGTATGAGATGCATTTGATGGAATAGCTGAGGTTGAGCTTACCTCATCGTCGCTGTCTTCACCTTCTGGAATGTCTTTGGCCATAAAGCACATATATGCTTTATCATCGAACTCATCGTCAAATGAATCACTTTCAGTGACCACCTGAAGACATTCTGCTGATTTGGATGGTGTGGTGGAGGCTTCTGATTCTCCAATCAGGGCATTTAGCTTGTCTTTCCAAGCACGTCTTCTTTCATCTCTCTCTTGTTGTTCGGCCTCAGGCAACCTTTGGACTTTAGGATGAGGACATTTATTTGCATAATGCCCTGGTTTCCTGCAATTATAGCACAGGTTAGCATCACCAGATGATGTTTCGGTACTTACCTTGTGGACAGGTTTGGGCCTGTAGGGAGTCTTTCGAGACTGTTTGATGAACTTTTTGAATTTGTGCATGAGAAGTGCCATTTCATCTTGAGACAGGATGTCATCGTCACTGTCAGCATTCTTGTGACTAGGCTTCGACGAGATGGGCATGCTGTGTCGACGATTCGATACAGCGGCTAGTGTTGTGACCTTTGAAGGAGATTCTTCAGCTTTCTCTCTTCTGTCAATATCATACTCAAAAGCATTGAGGTCATAGAAGAGATCAAAAGTAGATATTTCATTAGGATTGCAAGATACACGCATAGCTGTGGTCTTAATGTCCCATCGGGCTAGGAGAGATCTGAAAATTTTTAATTTCTTCTCCTTTTGGGTATAAATTTTGCCCAACGCTTCAAGTTCACCAACAATACCAGTGAATCTGAGGTCAAGTTCCTCAAGCGTTTCAGTTGGTTTCATTTCGAAAGATTCAAATTGCTGAGTCAGTTTTGAAATCTTGTTTTCTTTTGAGAGCTCAGTTCCCTCACAAATCAACTTGAGTTTATCCCAGATTTCTTTGGCTGTTTTGCAGCTCTTTACCTTTGAGAACGTGCCTTTGTCAAGAGTGACAAATAACGCGTTCTTATCCACATTGTCAAGGTTGGCTCGCTTTCTTTCATATGTGGTCCATTGATCGCGATCCTTTTCGAGCATCTCAGCATGGGCTTGGCCTTCAATCCTTGCGGCCGTGTTTACCTTCATGATCTTGATAGGACCATCCTGTATAACAAAAATCATCTCTTCGTGGATTGCTGCAAGATGAGCCTCCATCCTAATTCTCCATTCATCAAATTCGTTATTAGAGAACATAGGCACTTTGTTGATCATAGAGGTATCCATGTGATAATACAGAAATGAAAGAGACTGTTTTTGAAAATAGGTGATTTTGGATCTGATTCGGTTAAAAAAAATACGACTGATTCTTTTTAGAATCAACCTCTCCGATACCACTTGTTGGCCACTAAGTATACTGGATACAGTTTGGGATTTAGTTTAAACAACAAACTGTACTGATTTTAAATCTGAGTGCGTAGCGGAAGTCTTAGAGACAGTAGGTCGCTGTGAATACAACAACTAAATGTATAATGTATACTTAATTAATCACAGCAATTAAAACAGTAAAAACTGAAGGTAAATAACACAGTAATTAAAGTGGTTCGAGGTGAACCCCTCTACGTCCACTGGTCCTCCACACAGGAGTAAAAAGTTTATTATAATTACTACGTACACAACTACGTAATTATAACAACACACAATCAATATATCGTTCACACAGATTGATATAAAGATCTTAGCTTGAACCGTTCACACAGATTGGTTATGAGCTAATGCTTTGACTTGCTTCTTCACACACAGTTCTGAAACTTCGTCTTCTTTAATGCAAATCCTTCACACACAGTTTCGGAGAAGCACGGATTACCCAGTCCACATAGGGCTGATCTGGGTTTGTTCAAAGTATAGAACGGATGGTGAACAACAACTTTGACTTTAAGAGCTTTCAGGTGATGAAGTGTTGTTCAGGATGATGAGCACTGTATATCTCTTTTGATCTGAGTTGCAGTAAGCTTTGGAGATATGTTTTGCTCTGATAATAATTTCGATAGCTTGGGTGATTGATCTTCAGCATCTTGATGTGATATATATAGTCTCTGAAATATATATCCGTTGAGATCTATCCGTTTGAGTGAGATTCCGTTCCAACGGGATTATAACATGATCCGGATTTAGCGGGATTTGAAGATCTGAAGACTGACAGTATTTAAATACTTTATCCTTGAGTATTTAAATACTTCTTTATTCAACGGGACTTGACTTCTGAAGATTCCTTCTTTGTCCTGTTGCGAGCTGTATGGAAGATAACTGTTTTGGTGTTTCGATACAGTTTCCATACTTGGTCTTTATAAGACTTATTTGCTTGTACTGAAGGGTTCTACTATATGCTGATTTCGAGACAGGTCTTCGATACAGGATGATGCCTCAATACTTCGATACAATTTCCTTTATTGTATGCGGATTGGAATATATGTCAAAACCTCTTTATCAAATATCATTCGATACAGGGATTGAATATCCCGGCTGTTTCGATACAGGGTTCTTGTTTTCCCAACAACTCCCAATCCACTCAGGGACATTACACGCCGTAGACCCTTTACTCAAGGATCTACCAGGCTGGTAAAAATAATTAAACATCTAAACATCGCCTTTAAGGATAAAATGACTCAGTAGACCGACTTGGTCTTTCAATTAATATATACAACTCAATCTCGATACATGCCCACACAGGGGTCAAATACAAAATACTCCCGTACAACGGGGAAAATATCGCAGCGAAAATGACGTACAACTGAACCAGTAGAATAACAAACGGGTCCTCATGTGATTAGTATCGATCATCTTTCATCATCCTTCATGCCGACCCTGTGCTATGCTCCCCAAAACCTAAATGCAATACAGACATCCACCCCCAGATTACTCGGGGGTTAGCAAAATTCCACTATTTTGCTAGTGCAAGTACAAAGTGCAAAATACGAGTCGTACAATTCAAGTTCCAAGAATAACAATAATCAGGAATTCTCAAAGATTAAAACACAATGAAAAATACTTCCCGAAGCAAGAGTTTGGGTAAAACATTCCAAAACCGAAAGTTCACAATTCAAGAGAAACAATTTACAAAATGGTTTATAAGCCATCGGGAGTTTTAATAGAAAACAATTTAGGATTATCGAAACCTTCTCTTTCCAAAAATCAACGGGGGCTACAGCCCAAAGGTTTTGTTTTCACAAATAAAACCAACAACAATTCACGGGATTAAAACCCACGTCACTTGTCCTCGACGGACATAAAATCAACACAACATAATCACCCAAGATACGCAAATCTAGGTCAATGAATATAACACCAACTCATGAATCTGGGGCTATACCATTGGATTCCCTCGAGGCCTCGCCGGACCCCATGAGGTGAGCAAAATACATTCACAAACATATACTATACCATTGGATTCCCTCGAGGCCTCACCAGACCCTCCCGAGGTGAGCAAAACACATTCACAATCATACACATAACACCGTGAACACATGCCACGTCATCTCACGGTTGGATCTATCACTTGTTGTCTCCTGACCATATGATCGCATGCCATATGTCACCGCAGGTCTTATCATCTCACGGTTGGATCAATCACTTGTTGCATCCTGACCACATGATCACAAGCCATGTGTCACCGTAGATTGTCTTAGGCTCTCACGGTTGGATCAATCACTTGTTGCATCCTGACCACATGATCACATGCCATGTGTCACCGTAGACCGTCGACCATATCCACACATTCACACAAATAATATATCACACCAAGGATATCCAAACAATTCACCCAAAGGCAACAAACATAAAGCACGACACCATTGTCAAATCACAACGTACCAAAAGGAGATAATATATGCATATATATAATCAAAGCACAACAACAACACCAAGCATATTCATAGGGTTCATTAACCCTTCACGAGACGCAACATTCACAAAACACAAGCGTTTTGAAAGTGAGCCTTTAACGAGGCTAAACCAAATCTTTTGAATGTTCATCTCAATCAATCAAACAAACATACCAAGCCAATCACCAATCATCATATCCACAAAACGAGAGATGTATGGACAAGGTACTTGGCTCGAATCAACACGTGAATACCCCGACGGATACGGTCCAAACGGGAAACCCTCTAATACCTACAATCCTCCGGCAAAAACAATAAAGATACGATTACAATGAGAATCAAGGTAAAAAAACAACGGAAATCCCACCAACTATCGAAAGGAAACTCATTGGGATATTTAATCGAACACTCAATGTTCGATAATTCCCAAGAACACTCGAATCACTAATCGAATTGAACAAACTCAAAATATGGATATACAACCCATATAACACGATTATTAATGCTCAATAACATCAACTGATTCATCAAAATCGGACGAACAACAAAAATCAAGAAGGAAATCTCGAAAGTCAATTCTAGGAGATTTCAAGAATTTACCTCGATCCGACGAAGAACAAGGATTAGATGATGATATAATCGACAAGAATCTTCCAAAACACCTAGAAATCGAGTGGAATCGACCAAAAACTCCACTCCTCGACTTCTCCCGTCGCCAGCCGCCTCCCGGGTGAAGAAATGGGGTAAAAATGAGGTCTGGCCCGTCCTTGGCCTATATATGGCCGACAGAGTTACGGCCGTAACCGGCAGTGCCTTACGACCGTAAGTCGGCCCTTACGGCCGTAACCGACACTCCCTTACGGCCGTAACCAGCACCGTACGGCCGTAACCAGCACGCCTTACGGCCATAACTGGCCTTCATCCAGCCCATGCCTGTCGATCACTTGCGGCCGTAACCGGCACCTTACGGCCGTAACTCGGCCAAGCCAGTACCTGCTCCAAAATATGCGTCCGTGACTCGGCCGTGGCCACTCCGACGACCCAGACAACCCCGAAACCCAAACCTGAATATAAACCGAAGATACGGTTACGAAGTACTCGCAAAGACGAATCTAATCGCTAAGAGACACGAGTCCGACCACCTGAAGGCTCAAAATTCGACAACGGAAGTAATTACCCCAAACTTTAGGAAATTACGAAAACGGCCTAAAACGTCCGAGATACATGATACACGATCGAAACACCAAGCCAAAGCTCGCAACATGAGTAATAACATTAAATGAACTTACGAGAAACTCGAAACAACAGTTTTAGATGAGATTCGCAAGAATCGAACTCAAGTGCGAAAAAGCCGATTAAGAACACGGAACTCAACAAAACAACACCGAAACGAATTCGGATGACAAAAAGTGAAAAATTAATCATTCTCGGGATGACGAAACGGTCATAACAGAGTCGCTAAGATGGACTTCCGCCAAAAAAAGAAAATTACCAGAAATTGAAATTGTGGATATTACAATGTCATACCTAAAGTATGATTTGAATTGATCGTTGCAATATAATTAGTGATAAAAGGGTCAAAATATCCTGAAGATATTTATATCATTCAAATTCTTGACTTATCTTATTTATTCTTTTTGTGAATGGAATGCCAGGATTAAATAGTGGTCATGATTTATTGTCTCATCAAAGTGCAAATATGCATGATATCTCTGGAATGATACTTTTCGTATTGAAAAAAAAAGGTAGTGCTAAATTTATTGACAGTTCCTGAAGAACCACTAAATTCCTTCCCACAGGGTCGAAGATTATGCACTATTATCTTCTAAGTATCGATAAATCTATTGATTTCTAAACTATCGCTTGAAATATGTATGATTCCGCGATAATAAGTGAGACAAATGAAATATACAGTTTATGAAAAAAGAAATTGGTATTAGAGAAAATATCAATGTAAATGACGTATAAAATTCACCACTTATTAGACCAGAAGTCTACTAATCCCAATACTTTCAATATTTACATGTTTAAATTTACGTGTTTGGTGTTAAAGTCTATTTATATCATTTTTATATATTATTTAACTATACGTTTATTTATGATATATATCCTGAAGATATATTAATACAAATTCACACGTATTGTATGATAAATATCACAAATTACTAGTAAATATCATGAAGTACATTTATACACTTAAAATTATAATATTTTGAGTTGACCAATTTTCATCAACATCTTATAGATGTTGGATTAATTGCATAATAATTATTGCACTTTCTTCTAGAAGAAGAGTAATAACGATAGTTATTACATATTATATTGAAAATAATACTTGTATCATTGATATAAAATTATTTGTACTGATTCTTTTAATACATTACATTAATATATTTTCATGGTTTCCTGAAGAAATATGAATTTATAATTTTAATAATCCAGAAGATTATTAAAAAGAAATTGTTGATGTTCTTGATAAAACACAACGATATATAGTCATATTTTTATGATAGTATTTATGATAAACATATCAATTAAAGTTAATATTCCTGAAGAATATTAAACAAAAAAAAGGCATTATTTTGAATATTTTCTTATATGGCCTTGTGCTTTTGAATTGCCTTTATTATCACCATATTGATATAACTTGCTGTTCATGACGTAGCACAATTAATACTTTTAATTAATATTTACATACTCTTTAGAGTAATTTATATTTTGGGTGTTATATGCTTATAAATTGTTGCTCCCAATGTAGCATAATTGATACTTTTGAAGAATATCACATACTCTTGATGAGTACTTCATTTTTCGGTAATATATGATTATCTTTGATTTAAATTGTTGCTCTTAAGTTAGCACAATTAATATTCTTAAAGAAAAATACATGCTCCTGGTGAGTAATTTACATTTGAAGTTGCATGTATTTATTTCAAATGAAAAATACATAACTTTGTGTCATAATGATTTGTTCAATTTCTACTTGAGGAATGTAAAGATAATCCCCAAAGGATTAGTATAATTTCATATGGCAATATTCTTATTGTCGGCTTTAAAAGGAGCTTTATTCAATGAGTATCGAATTAATTATAAGCAATATATTATTTTATTCAATGATCATGTTGCGATAAATTTCAAATTCAAGTATCCATATCAAAGGCACAATAATTGGGTCACCCCCCTCGTTATTAGTGCACCTCTGAAGAGTATTGATTTTATAATCCAATTCCATTATCTCCGACATTAGGGGAGATATGAAATATAAATAAGAGAAAATCGAAAATTCTCGTTGGGTTGGATATTTAAATTTACGCATTATGAACTCGAAGTTCAACAAGTTATTGATTGCCAAAGGAGTGATGAAATCTCATATACCTATTGTATATGTACCATAAAGAATTAAAGTCGAATGTGAACAAAATATATTTGTTGATACTCCTCGATGCCAGAAGCGTGAGAGACGTATTCTTTATTGGTATTAAAGATAAAATCCGCGGAATACAAATATATTAAACTATAACATCACTTCAAAAACCTCCTGAAGAGGATCGTCTCGAAGACGAGAATCTCAATACCTTAACTTGCACGTGCACTAAATAATTACAGTATTGGGATTATGGAACGACCAAATCAAATGTTATGGGAAATGTTGAATATTTGATTTTGTTGAAGTTGTCATGGACTTTGTGAATATGGTAGAATTGTTTATAAGAATGATAGTTGTCGACAACACTTTGTGTCTCAACAATTGCTAGTGGAGTGCCTGTAGCACTAAATAAAATATAAGCAATTTAGACAAAGCTTAACTCGCAAAATAAAATAAAATGGTGAAAGATAAGCGAGATTAGCATATCAAGGGTTTAAGCGCATACCCAAAACATATTCTCCCGTTGGCACTACATCTCGTCATTTAATATACATATGACGATTATTATGAATATAGATATTCAATTAGTGACGTCATCACCACATTTTTCTATGGGTCACTGGACGCGAATATCTATATGAAAGTCCCTCACGGACTTTAGGTTCCTAAAGTAATAGGAACACGAAATTCGCAACATGTACTATTTTGAGTTATAAATATTTTTACCTTTTGAAATAGTCAGTGGATCAACCGACTAAGTGAATTCCTCCTGAAGAGGATTTATATGAATTATTTGAACTCATGTCTAAAGACAAGTTCAAAATGAAAAACTTAGATAAAACTCAATATTAGTATTGTCTCGACTTGTAGATCGAGCATATATGATGGAAAAAAATTATCCATTTAGCTACCTAAAGGTTGTCTTACCACTTGAAGTGGATACTGACTCATATAGATCTCAAGGAGATAACAAAGATATAAGAGGACCAGAAGTTCCGTATTTGTATGCTATTGAAGCATTACATTATCAGGCCTGATATACAGTTTGAAGTTAACATGCTAGCAAAATTTAATATTTCTCCAAGAAGGATAATGTGGAATGGTGTTAACCATATTGGTCTATTACATGAAAGAGATCGAGATTCGATATTGGTGGCTATTAGGGTATTATGATCTCATTTTTGTTCTCATACTGCCTATTTATTATGATGAGAAATATTCTCCATTTATGTGTTGCATATAATGTTTGGGCAAGTAAAATGAAATTTATTTCCACATGAGCTTCAGAAGAGCAATAATGATAATCTACATATTTATTCACTAAATCTCTCCATGTCTGAAAATTATATTCATGGTATTGGAGTGCAAGATTGTTATCTTGAGGGGGAGAAGTGATAACTTTTAAATAAACTTGAAGATTATATCGACCCTGAAGGTCAAAAGGTCCTGAAGACCAAATGGTTGTACTCTTTTTCCCTTTCTAAGTTTTTTCCCACCGGGTTTTCTAAGTTAAGGTTTTTAACAAGGCAACCAATGTAACACATGAGCAAATTTATACTATGTACTCTTTTTCTCTATTGGTTTTTCCCACAGGGTTTTTCCGAAGGAGTTTTGATGAGGCATGAACATCATAATATTGTATGAAGACGGTGTCACTTGTATCTCAAAGGTAGATACATCAAATATTCACTTAAGTGATTAGTCGGTGAACTTATTCACAAAGGCGTTGCCGGAATCAACATTCAGAAGACTAGTACACAAGATCGGAATGCGTCAGTTCAAAGATCTTATGTAATCGATTTCAGGGGGAGTAGCTGTACTCTTTTTCCTTCGATCGGGTTTTTTCCCACTGGATTTTCCCGACAAGGTTTTAATGAGGTAGCATGTATTAAAGGTCATTCAAGGGGGAGTGTTGTAACTAATGTATTTATTAATGAATGACCTTTATACCGTTAAAACCCTAGATGTGTACCTATAAATAAAGGCTTTTGGCCCTCATAAGAATACACACATTATTCTTCTTCTCTTCCAATTTCTCTCTTTTTCTCTGAGGTTTATAACAATATGAAATTATACATTTATTAAAAAATGTCATTGTTATAGATTTGACATTAACCTAACATTTTTTAAAAAAAATGTTGGATGAAACTGCAGAAAAGAGGATCCCTGCTGAAAATTTCTTAATTTTACCTGATAGATATTTTCAGTTACTTGGATTTAGATTTAGATTCCTTGAGATAATCAATAATATGTTTACCCCTTGATTCATCCAACCACTTGAAACCGAAAATAGAAGGAAAAAGTGATCAAAGGAGAACTGGTAAGTCCCAACTTAATTAAGAAACGACATAAATAAATAAGACAGATAGAGCCACATAAAATTAACAATGAATGATACATGATTAAACCTAAATTTTAAGTTTGTCTTGTTTCAGGAGAAAGTAAAAGACTGTAAATAGAGTCAATCTTGTATTCATAACACTGATAGAGGGGCCTTTATATAGGCATTACAATGAGAGTCCTTCCATATATAGGATTCCTAGATAAGGTAAGATATCTAATAGAATCCTACTACCTATGGAAGGATATAGAACCTTCCATCTATGTATCTACAATCGGTATTAGGTAAGACACATCATGAAAATAATAATTCCCAGAACACTCCCCCTATATCGAGCACTAATACAACAATGGTGCAGAAGATGTTGCCTTCGTAAAAACCTATTCCAAGCCAAAACAAAACCCCATGGGAAAAATAAAGGCTTGATGAGGAAAATATTGCAACGCACCAACATAACATGTCACGTATACTCCCCCTGATGTATACATAACGACTCCACCTGATGAGTACCTCAAATCATAGGAGTCAGATGCCAAGTTGCCCTCACAACTATACCAAGGAAAAACCCAGTGGGAAAAATACTTCTTGGTCTCAGTTGAATAGAAGTACAACGCATCATTGTATGGATTTTCTCATAGGTCGCCTCGTTAAAAACCTTACCAACTGAAAATGCAATCGGAAAAAACAAACATTGATCTAAGGAAAAAAAGAGCGTGACACATCCAAAGTGCAGAGTCGCTAAAGACTTATCAACTTTTCTAAAGTCTTGACCTCCATGCACTAAATCAGTCGTAACTTCTTCGATTTCAATAGGTATCAATGAGACTATAAGAACTTATGAAAACTAGACACCCATAGCTTTTCATTCACATACAGTACGTAACCTAGATCGACTTGAGCAGATCACAAAGCTCTATCGAAGTTGACTCAGCAAATTACCAGACATATCCTGTCATACTTTCCAACAATAGTCATATGTCACTCAATATGATGGATGTGATCAAATGGTTGGTTTCCTTGGAAAGTAGACACAAACCTTTCCAATGGTACCAATTTCACCATTTTCCAGCAAATGAGCTACCCTGTAGGTCATATGGGAGATAGAACAATACATTTAGGGCAAACTGGGTATCGATTTTCAAGTGTCCTTTTATCGAGATAGAGCGAGCTTCAAGCTTCTTGTCATTCACAAATACTGCGTGAGCACATCCTAGGCCATCATTACAGTGGCTTTACTGGATTATTACGTATGAGTACATCGAGTCAAACATGAGTACATAATACCATACTTTTCTCTTAAGACTGCATCATCACTTAAGTGAGGCAAGTCTTATTATGACTTCGACTAGTCATTGGGAATCATATAGGCATTACTTTATCGTCTCTTAGGGAAACCGTCCCTTAGATTGCCTTAAACCGATTGATGAATACGCATCATCAAGTGTCCCCAAGATCATTTCATTCTTAACTTTGGATTTAGCGGAATTTCTTAGTCTCACAAGAGTACATCACTATAAACCCTTAGTTTTACACGCAAAAGCTTCATATCTCTTCCAAATCAAGTATATACTTAGTATGCGTTCTCGACAATCACTTGGCGATGCGCACCATGGTTAGGACCCACTTGATTTGAGTCTGATCCACCACGAGATCCTTTTTATCACATAACTTAGTTCCCCAATAAGATAAGATTTGACCACAAGCTGCAGGTCAGTTTTTTGGGGAAACTATCTAACTGAAAAGATAGTGGATGCTATAACATCCATCACGATAGCACAACTAAGTTTCGTGTCATCGTAGTCGATTCCAGTGTGTTCATGAAAAACCTCAGTCCATGAGGTGATTTTAACTATTTATCTCACTCGTCTTAACAAAGTATACAGATAGATCTTATCTTTGGAGTGTCGGCACCACTTCAACAAAGGGCTATCACTTTGTTCATACTTGAGTCGCATATATTTCCATTTTAGGCCAGGGCTACAACATTGTAGATTTTCAATGGAGTATGGTTCAATTAAACTCACATTCCACGTCCTCATGTACCGGCTTTATTCATAGAGTACTCTTTATGGATTGGCATTATTGAGGCATCCCCCAATGATGATTGTAATCCAGAATCACATGAGACGGATGAGTTCATTTGATCATATGATCAAGTTTCATGTACCAAACTCGCATACATTCTTAGCGAGAGTATTTATCGAACCAAGTGGCATCCCAATACTCTATGAGATCCACGGCCTAATAACACCATCTACCACAATTTGTGGTGTTACCATATAACCATTCATAGGTGACGAACGTCCATGACCGGACACAATCCTTGTAGACATGTTTGCAGTATGTATTTAATCTCGTCACTTTAGGGAACTTGGTGAGGCACAGTAGGGACAAACTACGACAATTCCAAGTCATTCTACTTGAACATGATCGTTCGCATATCCCCATAACGACGGGAAGAATGGATCATCAAAGTGACTTACGAGATCGTCTGCCAAGGTATATTTTAAGCGGACTATGAGTGAAAGCGCATGTCATATTCATCATTTATAACCCGTCATAATGCATTGTGGTGATGCACTTTGGCACATGAACATGTGGACGATAAAGGTTTTCAGTGTTAACACAATCCAGTTAACAAAATGCATACGATTACACTTGTAACTAAGCATTTGAATGATGATAGGTATAGGTGAATATGACATGCCAGGTAGCAGGCTGTCACGCAGTTCCAACATCAACAGATCTGGGAATCTAACTGGAACCTATATAAAAAGAATTAAGGCCAAAGAGAATGGTTGCCCCTCCGAGACGGCAACCGTGTTGGAGCCAAAACACTAGATTTTACATGCATAATAATCAGGCTTACAGCGATTACATGCATGCCCTACATAAATATCGCAAAATAGGACCAAATATAACCTACAACAAACCAATTGCTGTCAGGTAAATATGTGTATCTAAAGACACTAACAACTATGGACCCAAAAATCAAAGGGGACCTAAATATACTTAACTCCTTTGGTTACAGGATATCAAGGAGAAAGACATCTAGTATTTCAATAGTGGATTTTCTCTCCATATGACAGGAGATATCAGCATGCTGTCAGATTATGTAGAAGGTCACAGTCGAAATGTTCGATTTGGTGACAAATACATAGGAAGAACAAGAGGGAAAGGTACCCTGCTTGTGGTAAAGTTCAAAGTCACCGATGTAGCCTATGCTGAAGGACTACAGTACAATTTACTTAGCATTAGCCAGTTTTGTGACAAACAGTTCTCGATCAAATTCTATGTAGATCACTGTAGGGTGAAGGACACCAAGACCAAGCAAATCGTCCTGAGAGGAAGCTGGTCATGTAACATGTATATTGCTGACTGGATGCCCAGAAGCTCCATAATTCCTTGCTTTGTTGCCAAAGGTATTGCAGATCAAAGCTGGCTATGGCACAAAAGAATGTCGCACATCAATTTCAAGACCATCCATAAGCTAGCTTGACAAGGAATGGTCAGAGTCTTGCTCGATGTTTCATTTCACAAAAACAGTGTCTGTGGACCTGTCAAAAAGGCCAACAAGTCAAGACCACGTTGAAGAGCAAATCATATCTTTCCACCCACAGGGTCCTAGATTTGCTACATATGGATCTCTACGGTCCTGTATGTAACACCCACCAAACCGATTGGAAATATTACAGCGCCCTCTCCGTGAGGATCTACCAGGATAAATACAGAATGAGCACAATAACATAACATAGTGCCAACATGGATAATAATGAACCAATAGATCGATTAGGTCTTTTGACCACAACACACACATCAAACATACTTGACTCTTCCTCACAACTCATACACACGCAGAGGTTGGCATACATGAACCTTCCGATAAAACGAGAGAACAACACAACTGAAAGAACAAACAACAAGACGTTACCATAATGCTCAACACTGGTCTTCATGTGATTAGTATTGTTGTCTTCCATCATCCTTTGTAACGATCATGTGATTCGCTCCCCAGCAACCTGCAAGTACCTGGACACAATACAGACATCCACCCCCCGAATACTCGGGGGTTAGCAAAACTCCACTGTTTTGCTAGTGAAACTATAAACTACAAATCCAAGCCATATACAGCATACTCTAAGAACATGAGATCAGGAATAATCATCCAGACATAAATAAAAACATACTTCCTGAGCTAATTTATTGGAATAAAACCGTTCAAAACATGAAAAATGGAACTGTAGTCTGATATACAATTTGAGAACACGTTTTAAGATATCGGGAGTTTTGAAAACATTTGAGAATCCTCACATATTGAAAGAACCTGGGACACGACCCAATGATCATTTTCCAAAAGTACAATTCCAATAACAAAACACGGGGTCCATGACCCAATCATACTATTTTCGATCACAAACCGCAGGGTCCACGACCCAATCATCCATAACAACA
The DNA here is from genome assembly GCA_033398695.1 of Orobanche coerulescens. Lineage (NCBI taxonomy): Eukaryota > Viridiplantae > Streptophyta > Magnoliopsida > Lamiales > Orobanchaceae > Orobanche > Orobanche coerulescens. The sequence goes on from CM065801.1 coordinate 188,711,765, forward strand.
AATTCCCAAGGATTATTCACGTCCCGTGCTAATAAGCCACGAACCTCAGATGCTCCCGCAGAACATGCCCGAGTGAATAACCCAAAGGGAAACCATACCAATCATATGTCACCATGACAACAGTCACATAATAATAACCATACATACGTTCATAGTTATCCCGGCATCGCGCTAGCAAGCTACGAATCTCGGAGCCTCCGTGAGACATACCCGATTGGACAACCCATGACACGTACACCACACAACCAAACCACAACCGTAAGTTATCCCGGCATCGTGCTAGCAAGCCATGAACCTCGGAGTCCCCGCAAGACATACCCGATTGGATAACCCTACGGTCTTGCCCGATCTGTACTATCAAGGACGGATCCCGGAGATTCACAAATCGTACCCGGTGTTACATCACTTACCACAATCACACAACACAAGCAAATACCAATACCAAGCAACACTAAGCATTACAACCTCCTTACAAAGGAGTAACAACTAATATTACACAACGTCACATAATTACCGGACAGGCACACGGGTCAATGCAACCTTCCACAACCGGTAGAAAAGGTCTAATAAAATCCTATAATACAATCACAACCACGCAACACTAATACACATATACAGAAAAGCACATTTACTCCAAAAACGTACAAGTTATCTCTTGAAAGACAATATTTGTCAAGAACATACCGATCCTCTAGAAGGTTCATTAAAAACATTCGGATCGCACATATAATCATTTACCAACCATTACGTCTACGAAACGTGAGATGTATGGGCAAGATACTTGCCTGGCACTTCAGGGATAAAACGTTTCGAGCGGTTTGTAATTAGGATTCAAGACCCTGAAATCTCCAGCCTACAATGAGGAATTTGTGTTAACCGGCATTAGGACTGTCCATTCTAATTGAAATAATGTCGAAAACTTTAATTGAATCCCTTAGGGAACTTTTATCGGATGCTTCGCGGACGGTATCCGATTACGAGGGTTTAAACGAAGGTTTTGATTTCTGTTCTGCTAGAATCGATAAGAACAGTCCCAGGATAGTCAATATATAACCATTTTCAAGTTCTGAGCAAGTATAAATAAAAAAATCTCGAAAAACAAGTTTTAAGGTTCATGGTTGAATTACCTCCAATCTGGCGAAGTTGGCCTGACTCGCTCGTTATATACTCGTTATCTGATTCCTTCGAAGATTATGGAATGTTTAACAACTCAAAAATCACTCAGGAACACATATTCTATAAGGAGGGCCGAAGGGGTTGGGGAAAATCGCTGTAAAACGCTGGGAACTGCCTTATTTATAGGGCTGTTTGGTCAACACGGCGCTGGACCCGGCGGTGCCCACGCCATTCCCATAAGGCGTCCGAGAGTTCCTGGAAAGCGCTGGAAGCTGTCCGGGCAGCTTGGACAATACGGCGTTGTACCCGGTAGTGCCTGCACCGTGTTCCGAAAGGCGACCGATACCCAGCGCAGTGTGCCGCGCAACACGCGGCTCACAGCGCCGGGTGCCGCTGACTGACATTCCTGTCTTGCTTTGGCCATAACTTGTTCGTTCGGGCTCGGAATGACTCACCGTTTGTTCCATTGGAAAGCTAACTCAATAATCTATGTTCTATAAATTTTAGGATATTGGAATTTTTCCGAGATTTATGGTGATTGATCAAAGTCGGTCCTGATGCACAACGCCTTCCACAAAGGTCTACCTTTATTTATTACAAGATATTACACCCTATCTCCCTAAAAAGAAATTTCGTCCTCGAAACTTGAAACATAAAACGATCAACGCAAAACAATCCCAGATAACACACGTTATCCGTTGCCAATGACCTACAATGAATCACATGCAGCACATGGCTGCTACCATCCATATCACTAAACCAGAATGAAAACAAAACGCAACGAACAAAATCGATATGGTTGACCGACCCGAACAGTACATCAATCAAAATGCGAGCTAATCGCTGAATAAATACAAAATCACAACACCTAAGGGTTTGAAGATCGACAACGAAATTAATTTCCCAAACTTAAGGAAATTACGAAGTGATCTAAACGCTCAAAAATCACGATACGAGACCAACAAAAACCGGACAACAAACGATCGAGACAAATGTGGTCGAACAATCAATTTCGAATCACGACGAACAACAAAAATCAAATAGCAACTCTGAAGTTCACACCTCGACTTGAGACAATAGGTGTTCTGACAAGATATGTATTTACATAAGATTCATAGGAATGGAGCCGAATTCGGAAAAGTCACAACGATAAACGGATTGATCTAAAACAATACCACAACTCGTTCGATCAACAAAAACAAAAGATAGGACAAGTTCAGAAAATATCAACGAACACAAAAGAGTCGATAAATTTGGAAATACATAAGTTCAAAAATCCGATCCACTTCTAATAAAAGAAGTTCATCCCCGAAATTCGAAACAACAAAGCAAGGAGATAACATAACATACAATTGGTAGACTACGCTCTCAGGGACTCCTCAGAGTTAATCCTGATATTAGTGCTCAAGTCCGTGCCTTGTAAGGATTGGTGACTAACTCACAAAACTGATCCTGATGTCCCACGAGTCCGCACTTGTAACACGTTACTGGCGGAGAAGGGCAATGTGCACGAACATGCCTCGACACATTGCAGTTGAAACACCTCCTGGCTTTACCAGGAGTCAAAGCTGACGATTTGGAACTCTCAGTCCCACACATCGAGCGATGGAGATTCACAGCAGAATGACTACGACGTTGCAATCCAGAAACACCAACTCCTGTACTGCCCACAAGGTTACCGGACATCCTCTGTTCCTTCAACTTGGGCACCCGTTCCGACGATAACGAAGCTAGTTCGTAGGCTAAAAGCTCGATCCTGGTAATCTCTCAGCGAAGTGCAAGTGAATCCCGCCATATACTGGCGAATCTACCGCTTCATCCGTCTGTCAAAATGAAGGATCTTCTCTTCTTCGTGTAATACCCGAGATTTCTGTTATGTAATTGGAACTTGTGATATTGTAATGATTGTACTTTTGTCTGAGTACTATTCTCCGTATTTCATAATCCATTGTTGTCGAGCGTATAATTTCGTATATGTGATTTAAAGGTTGAAATTCTGTGCATGTAGCGCACGCTACAGGCTACGTGTAGCGTACGCTAACAGGGATTCATAGCGCACGCTACAGGGGATCATTAGCGCACGCTATGCGTGGTCAGATTGATTGAGACGTGCGGTAGGTGAGATCTGGCCGAGGGACCCCTGTTGGATCATGTCGGATGTACCTGGACGGCTTTCGGGAAAAGGCCGAGTCAACGCCTTAGCGCACGCTACAGGTATATGCGTAGCGCACGCTAAGTGCCGAGTACAGTTTAGACTGTGAGCCGTTAGCGCACGCTACGAACAGGGTCTAGCGCGCGCTAATAGCCATTTATTATAAATAGGACAGCATCCTATTCGTGATTTCAGTTCTTTCTCCTCCCATAGCCCGAACTCTTACACCTAGAACATAACTCCCTTAGTCCTAAACACTTCGAATCAACCTCCTAGTTCGAGATTGAAGATCGTATATCATTGGAGATTGGTGTTCAAGCCTTCGGTGTTGGATTGCTTCATTTTCCTCCGTGTTCTTCGCTAATTTGAGGTAGGTGATTCTTCACCAAGGATTAGTAATGTTCCTAAGGAAGTTTGAATCATGTTTGGATAGCAAGTATTTCGTTATAATCGGTCATCACATGTTAGAAGGATACTTTTGACGTATCGGCACTATATATCGAATGAACCTTTGAACCCTCTTATTATAAGGACTCCTAAGCATGTTCAAATTGATTTATGATCGATGAATCGGATATTACCCAGTTGATACGTTGTACACGTTGGAATCATGTCTTTTGGAACGTAAGACGATCGGAACTTAGATTATTTCTTGAAGATCGTAGATGGATTATGATATTGAGATGACTATCCGTATATTTGTATTTCATAATCATAAAACTTCCACAAACCTTAGTAGCATGATATGACCGAGGATAACTTTTATCATCTCGGTAGAAGTCATGAGTTCTTCTCCATTCAACCGCGTTTTCTGTTTGCAGTATTCTGCCATGCAGATTATCGCACGATAACATGTGTGAGTTAACGTGCGCTATCGAGGTTCGGTTAACGCACGAAATGTATGCGTAGCGTGCGTTATGAGACCAGCCGAAGTCGATCACCGATCCGTGGCTAGCGCACGCTAGTCTTATACGATAGCGTCGCTAACGGTCGGATTAGCGCGCGTTACGTAAAGTACGTAGCGCGCGCTAAGCAATCCGCATACCTTGTTTATTTTGAGCTTTTGCCGTAGGCCAATTGTTAGGCCATTGTTCGACTTGAGATGATTTGTATATCATTCCTTTTGTTAAGGTTCGAGCTTGCTACGTTGATCGAAGGAGGCGACCTTCGAGTGGGTTGAGATCATTGAAGTATATTGTTCTTGCCATCTTCGAGGCAAGTATCGTGATATGTTAATATTGGTATTTTTGGAGCATGCGTATGGTTATTCATGATGTTGAACATGATATTTATTTTGTTGATTTGCCATGGTATTCGTTATATAGTGTTTATATGTTCATGTTGATGAACATAATGATTTGGCATATGTGTATGCATGAGTTGTGTTTGTATACGTTGTACGATCTATGCTGAGGGCGCCCGGATCGGATGTCCACCTCGTGTTGGTCCGACAGGATCATCTTGGGATCTAGCCGAGGGCGCCGGATCATTGGACGGGTTATTTCCACCTCGTGTTGGTCCGACGGGATCATCTTGGGATCTATCTTGAGGCGCGGATCATTGGAATACCCATGCGTGTAATGGAATCTTGTAGATTCGCATTGTCGGATTCCTAGCGGAAGTCCGTGTGGTGTATCTTGTCATGTATTGTTGATGCATATTCGAATTGTTTAATATGATACTTGTACTAGCATCGTTTTCCTAACCCCTTCGGGGTGGACATTTGTTTTGATGTTCGTGTAGCCGAGGAGCAGGGAAACAACCACAAGACCGACGTGACGAAGGGGTTCGATGATGTTTGTGGTTATTGGTGATTTGTTTTCTTGGTTTGATTTACGTACTCGAGTACGCGTGTCTTATTGATATTAATTCGATATGGTTGTATTAATTACTCGTTGAACCCGGTTGTACGTTTTCACAAACTTGAATTTCCGTAGTGTTGATGTCTTAGATTTACTTTCCTTTTTAATTAGCCTTGTAAATCCTTACTTAAAGGGTTTACGGCGCTGTAATTATTCCGAATATCTCGGGGTGTTACAGATTATGGTATCGGAGCTAAGATTCATGGATATCTTGGCAGTTGGGTTTTATTTGGGTGCATTTCGTTATTTGATTTACGGTCGCTTGTAACATCACCGTCGGCCAAGTCGTCATGTGGACCGTGGTTGTAAGTCTCTTAATCTCTTATACTACCGTTTTACTTAATTACTGTCTTGTGAGTATTGACGGACTTTATTTCAAAAATTTTGTTCTGGATATTGAAAAATTGCGTTTACAGTATGTTGAGAGGAGGACGTGGACGCGGACGCGGTCGTGGACGCGGACGTGGTAACATGAGACATGAGGATTCCGCAACTACCCCCGAAATATCGGCTAGTCGAACCGATTCCCATTCTGGAGGGCAGCAAGGATCAGCGAATGATGACGCAAATCCTAACATGCCGGGAGTGCTTCAACAGGTGGTGGCGCAGATAAACCAGTTCGCTCAGGTCGTTGATCGCATGCAAACGGCGATGGGGCAGCAGCACCACGAGGATAACCGGGGAGACAGATGGCTTGCTGAAGTAGTTAAATTGCACCCACCAAAATTTTACGGATCTGCTGAGGCACTTACTTGGGATCACTGGCTCAAGGAGTTGGAGAAGATATTCGCGGGCCTTAACTGTCCCGAGGACCGGAAGGTTCCCATTGCCCAGTATTTTCTGACTGGGGAGGCCTTTGATTGGTGGGAAGCTATTCGACCCGAGAATCATAATGCGGATTGGACGGAATTCAAACAAATGATGGAAGCACAGTATTGTCCTCGTCCAGTTAGAGAGGCAAAGATCCGAGAGTTTTTCTCACCACAGAGTTCGGAGGCATCTGTGACAGATGTAATTAAAACTTTCAATCATCAGCTGACTTGTGTGCGACACTTGGTCAGAACGGAGGCAGAAAAGATTTTTCATTTTGATATGTGGATGAAGCCGGAGGTTCAGCAGTACATGTCCGGATTCGAGTGTACTACGTTGCGACAGTATCAAGACAAAGCGCTGGCCTACGACATGAAAGAGGCGGCGGTGGAGAAATCAGTAGAGGCAAAGAAGCAGAAGGTGACCGGCAGCTTTGCAGAAAACAAGAGTGGTGGGGCCCGCAAGGGCCGTCTTCCTTTTATTCGGCTAGAAACCTCCACATCCTTCTAAAGGCGGAAAGAAGTTCCGGACAACATCAGCAGTTTCGGACGCATCAAGGAAATGCTACAATTGTGGTCGAGCAGGGCATATTCGACGTGATTGCCCCGCATCTTCTGTGACTTGTTAAGATTGTGGGCAAGAAGGGCACCGTGCGGCCTTCTGTGGAGCCGCTACTAGATCTTTTGGTACCCGCACTCCGGCACTGATTCCTAAGGAGATAAGTGTGAACCAGACACAACAGAGTGGATTTCACAAAACATTGGGAAGAGAGAGACATCCAGTCTTTGGGTCCGTTCCTCCGCGCCCGTACGAAATGAGGAGATCTCACGATCGTAACACCGTTGTTGCATCAGTACGATTCAGATCCTTTTGCAACCAGCTAGTGTTTTATTTGATTCCGGAGCTACACATTCTTTTGTATCATTGAACTGTAAATCGTTTAAAAATCTCGTGCTTAATTGATTGTGAACCGTATGTTGTGGGATTGCCGAGTGGAGAGAAAATTGTGGGAACCCTAGAGGCTAGAGATTTTCCAGTATCTATAGGAGGGAGAGATTGGCCGTCGAATCTCATTGTTGTTGACATCTACGGTGACGATTTAATTCTCGGAGACGATTGGCTCAACCGTTATGGAGCTATCCTGAATTACCGAGAGAGAGTCATTTCTATCATTGCTGATGACGGTCCGAACACTTATTCCGAGGATGGAGACCGGAAGTTCGGGAAAATTAATCAAAGCAATGAAAGCCGTAAAATTGTCAAACAGGATGTCATGGACTTTGGTGTTATGCTATGAGGAAAGAGGAAGGAGTAGAGCTCTCGTCTATTTCGATTGTGAATGAGTTCTCGGATGTATTTCTGACGAACTACGTGGTTACCTCCGCAAAGAGAAGTGGAATTCACCATCGAATTAGAGCACTGGCGGCCCTATTTCCGGGCACCATACCGCATGGCGCCAACCGAGATGTATGAACTCAAGAAGCAACCGGAGGAATTGTTACGAAGGGCTATATTCAACCTAGCGTTTCTCTTTGGGAGCGCCCGTTCTCTTTGTCCTAAGAAAGACGGATCCCTCCGACTGTGTATTGATTACAGGGAGCTTAACAAGATGACGATCAAGAATAAGTATCCTATACCTCGGATCGACGACTTGTTTGATCAACTGCAAGGGGCAACGGTATTCTCGAAGATTGACGTGCGATCAGGATACCATCGATTGAGAATTAAGGAATCGGATATACCGAAATGCCTTCGGATCGATGCGGGCATTATGAATTTGTAGTGATGCCATTTGGACTTACCAATGCTCTGCGGTATTCATGCAATTGATGAATCGGGTATTCTTGGAGTACTTGGATAAATTTGTGGTCGTTTTCATTGGCGACATCTTGATATATTCGAGGGGCAGAGGAACATCTTGAACATTTACGTGTGGTTTTGAGCATCTTGAGAAAGGAACAGTGTATGCTAAGCTTTCTAAATGCGAATTTTGGCTTAAGGAAGTAACCTTCCTTGGGCATGTGATATCATCCGACGGAGTACAGGTGGACCGAAGAAAGTCGAAGCAATCTTGGACTGGGAAGCCCCTAAAAACGTGAAAGAAGTCCTAAGCTTCTTAGGACTTGATGGATATTATAGACGCATTGTAGAGGGATGTTAAAAAATTGATCGTCCTCTCACTCATATGTTACAGAAAACTCAAAAGTACTCGTGGAATGAGAAATGTCAGGCTGGTTTTGACGAACTTAAGAGGAGACCGACGGCAAGACCTATATTAGCACTGCCAGAGGGAACTGATGGATTCATGGTATACAGCGATGCTTCAAATCAGGGTTTGGGTTGTGTGTTGATGCAGAAGGATAAAGTGATTGCTTATGCTTCTCGGCAATTGAAACCGTACGAAGTTAATTATCCGACTCATGATCTGGAGCTAGCAGCTGTGGTCTTTGCCTTGAAAATCGCGACATTATTTGTACGGCACTCATTGTCGGATCTTTACAGATCATAAGAGCCTCAAATACATTTTCATAAAGAATTAAACATGAGGCAGAGAAGGTGGCTGGAATTGATCAAGGATTACGACTTGGAGATTCTCTATCATCCGGGGAAAGCAAATGTAGTAGCCGATGCTTTGAGCCGAAAACCCGTTTCTCTTCGAGTGTTGGAAGCACTTACATCCCAAACCAGTATTCAACGGAACTGATCCGCGAGGGGATTGAAGTATGGGCACCAGAATCCAAGGACAACTTTATGTGATGGGAACCGACTTCATCACTAGTCGAGGATCAAGTCTAAGCGGTTGGACGATTCTCCGATCCTTCGATTATGTGATGAAGTAAAGAAAGGAAAAGCCCCTGTGATTCGTGATACAAGATGATGGAGTTCTCGAGATTTGAGTCGACTTTGCTCCCGAGGATGATGATTTGAGACGGACTATTCTGAGAGAAGCTCATAGCGCGCCCTATTCTATTCACCGGGCGTGATAAAATGTATAAGGATCTAAAACAAAATTTACGGTGGGGAATATGAAGAAGGACGTGAGCACGTTTGAAGTGCTTGACTTGTCGCAAGTTAAGATTGAACATCGGCGACTGCCGGAATGTTAAGGCCGCTTAGATCCCTGAATGGAAGTGGGAGGACATCTCGATGGATTTCATCACCAAGATGCCAAGGACTAGAACGGGAATGAACATGATTTGGGTTATAGTTGATCGACTAACCAAGTCGGCTCATTTCCTAGGGATCAAAGATACATGGGGACCCGAGAGATTGGCGCGAGTATTTATTGCGAGATAGTCGATTGCATGGGACGCCAAGACCATTATTTCGGATCGAGATGGCCGTTTCGTGTCGCATTTCGAAAGGCTTCACGGGGCTTTGGGGGATCGAGCTCAACTTTAGCACACTTATCATCCCCAAGCGGACGGCCATCGAAAGGACTATTCGAGATAGAGGACATGCTTAGAGCTTGTGCATTAGATTGGTCGATCGATTGGGAAGTTCACTTGCCCTTGATCGAGTTCACCTATAATAACAGTTGGCAAGCTTCAATTAAGATGGCACCATTTGAAGCTTTTGCACGGAGAAGATGCCGATCACCCCTATGTTGGGATGATTCTTGGATTTGATCGGGACGGAACCAGAATTAATTATTCAAACTCAAGAGAAGATAGCTTTGATTCGAGAGAGACTGTTGACGCCCAGTCGGCGAAGTCTTATGCCGATGTACGTCGTCGTCCTCTAGAGTTCGACGCTGGGGACCACGTACTATTGAAGGTGTCTCCTACACGAGGGATTTTCCGTTTTGGGAGAAGAGGCAAGCTTAGTCCGAGATATATCAGACCATTTGAGATCCTCGAGAGAGTTGGGGATTTAGCATACCGGTTGGCCTTACCGCCATCGCTGAGTCATGTTCACAATGTGTTTCACGTATCCCAACTGCGGAAGTATGTACCGGACCCCAGTCACGTCATTGATTTCGACGAGATCGAGATAGTTAATGATGGCACCTTCGAAGAGAGACCAATCAAGATACTTGAGAGCCGGATCAAACAATTGAGGAATAAACCAATACATTTGGTTAAAGTACAATGGTCACGACATGGAGTCGAAGAGGCCACTTGGGAAACGGAGGACGGTATGAAGGCTAAATATCCGGAGTTGTTTTCATCCTAAGTTTCGGGACGAAACTTCTTTTAGGAGGAAGGATGTAATACCCGAGATTTCGTTATGTAATTGGAACTTGTGATATTGTAATGATTGTACTTTTGTCTGAGTACTATTCTCCGTATTTCATAATCCATTGTTGTCGAGCGTATAATTTCGTATATGTGATTTAAAGGTTGAAATTACATGCATGTAGCGCACGCTACAGCTACGTGTAGCGTCGCTAACGAGGATTCATAAGCGCCTTCTGAGGGATCATTAGCGCACGCTATGCGTGGTCGATTGATTGAGACGTGCGGTAGGTGAGATCTGGCCGGGACCCCTGTCGGATCGTGTCGGATGTACTGGACGGCTTTCGGGAAAAGGCCGAGTCAACGCCTTAGCGCACGCTACTGGTATATGCGTAGCGCACGCTAAGTGCCGAGTACTGATTTAGGCGTGAGCCGTTAGCGCACGCTACGAACAGGGTCTAGCGCGCGCTAATAGCCATTTATTATAAATAGGACAACATTCTATTTGTGATTTCAGTTCTTTCTCCTCCCATAGCCCGAACTCTTACACCTAGAACATAACTCCCTTAGTCCTAAACACTTCGAATCAACCTCCTAGTTCGAGATTGAAGATCGTATATCATTGGAGATTGGTGTTCAAGCCTTCGGTGTTGGATTGCTTCATTTTCCTCCGTGTTCTTCGCTAATTTGAGGTAGGTGATTCTTCACCAAGGATTAGTAATGTTCCTAAGGAAGTTTGAATCATGTTTGGATAGCAAGTATTTCGTTATAATCGGTCATCACATGTTAGAAGGATACTTTTGACGTATCGGCACTATATATCGAATGAACCTTTGAACCCTCTTATTATAAGGACTCCTAAGCATGTTCAAATTGATTTATGATCAGTAATCGGATATTACCCAGTTGATACGTTGTACACGTTGGAATCATGTGTTTTGTAACGTAAGACGATCGGAACTTAGATTATTTCTTGAAGATCGTAGATGGATTATGATATTGAGATGACTATCCATATATTTGTATTTCATAATCATAAAACTTCCACAAACCTTAGTAGCATGATATGCCCGAGGATAACTTGTATCATCACGGTAGAATTCATGAGTTCTTCACCATTCAACCCGATTTCGGTTTGCGATTCTGCCATGCAAGATTAGCGCACGCTAACATGTGTGAGTTAACGTGCGCTATCGAGGTTCGGTTAACGCACGAAACGTACGTAGCGTACGTTATGAGACCAGCCGAGTCAGACTGCCAGTCCGTGGCTATCGCACGCTAGTCTTATACGATAGCGTACGCTAACAGTCCGGATTAGCGCACGTTACGTAAAGTACGTAGCGCGCGCTAAGCAATCCAGACGACTTGTTTATTTTGAGCTTTTGGCCGTAGGCGAATTGTTAGGCCATTGTTCGACTTGAGATGATTTGTATATCATTCCTTTTGTTAAGGTTCGAGCTTGCTACGTTGATCGAAGGAGGCGACCTTCGAGTGGGTTGAGATCATTGAAGTATATCGTTCTTGCCATCTTCGAGGCAAGTATCGTGATATGTTAATATTGGTATTTTTGGAGCATGCGTATGGTTATTCATGATGTTGAACATGATATTTATTTTGTTGATTTGCCATGGTATTCGTTATATAGTGTTTATATGTTCATGTTGATGAACATAATGATTTGGCATATGTGTATGCATGAGTTGTGTTTGTATACGTTGTACGATATATGCTGAGGGCGCTGGATCGGATGTCCACCTCGTGTTGGTCCGACGGGATCATCTTGGGATCTAGGCTGAGGGCGCTGGATCATTGGACGGGTTATTTCCACCTCGTGTTGGTCCGACGGGATCATCTTGGGATCTATGCTGAGGGCGCTGGATCATTGGAATACCCATGCTGTGTAATGGAATCTTGTAGATTCGCATTGTCGGATTCCGGTAGCGGAAGTCCGTGTGGTGTATCTTGTCATGTATTGTTGATGCATATTCGAATTGTTTAATATGATACTTGTACTAGCATCGTTTTGCTAACCCCTTCTGGGGTGGACATTTGTTTTGATGTTCAGGTAGCCGAGAGCAGGAAACAAATGCAAGACCGACGTGACGACGAAGGGGTTCAGTGATGTTTGTGGTTATTGGTGATTTGTTTTCTTGGTTTGATTTCTGTACTCGAGTACACGTGTCTTATTGATATTAATTCGATATGGTTGTATTAATTACTCGTTGAACCAGTTGTACGTTTTCAAAAACTTGAATTTCCGTAGTGTTGATGTCTTAGATTTACTTTCCTTTTTAATTAGCCTTGTAAATCCTTACTTAAAGGGTTTACGGCGCTGTAATTATTCCGAATATCTCGGGGTGTTACACTTCGGTCCTCACCTGATCTCGCACATTACTGAGATGTTTGCTATAGTCGATGATAGCCTGCGACACTGATATATCTTGTGATTCTAATAAATAAAATTCACGAATTCTCTATTCTCTAATCAGTTTCGGACAGAACTCAGCTTCGATAAATGCCTGGAACTCCGCCCACGTGACATCACGATCATGAGGTTTAACAGCTTCCCACCAATTAGTGGCATCTTTGTCAAGAAGGTACTGAACGATTGGTACCTTCCGCTCTTCGGGACAACCGACAGCCTCGAATATCTTTCCCAACTAGAAAAGCCATCCGTCCCAGCCCAACGCATCCGCAGCACCAGCGAATCGAGGGGGATTCATACGAAATACCTCTCGAAGCCAGTGATTTACACCGATGTTCCGAGTCGCGTCAGTGTTACGTTGACCAACCTGGGTCAACTGAGTCATCTGTGCTGCTATTTGTTGCAATATAGTAGCAACACCAATACCAATATCATTCCCGGCAATATTCTCTCGATTCCGCATCTGATCTCCGTGGCCATCAGCACCATTGTTACGACCACGACTTCTGCCTCTCGGCATACTAACAAGCAACAAACTAATGCAATGAAAATCACATAGTCACACATATAATCCACTCACATATGATAAACTGCAAAAATTAGGCCTCACGGCAAAAAATGCAGTCCCAAACTTTTGCCCAGCAAGAAAGCGCGCTCCACAACAAGAGATGACGTGCGCTAACTGTGCAAGTTTGGAAACACATTCATACTCACCTTCCAACGGTACTAGACCGGAAGTTACAAATAAACAACAGCGTACAAATCCAAACACCAACAGTTCACATAATTATAACATTACACAATTAACCATCAGAAGATAATTAACATTCAAAATCGAATTCCCACCTCTCGGTCAAGAAAACTATCTCAATGAGTGCATACCGAACGACTCAGCGTCCACACCACCACTCTAACCACAACTCTGAGCATTATAATCGAAATAACAATAACATCATTACTACATACCTATCAACTGAAATTCATAACCGAAAGGTTAAAAGCAAAAGTCACGTTTCAAGTAAATTTTTGTTAGACCTCATTTGAGTTTTTAGAAATCAAAATTTTGAAAACTTGCAATATAGGATGGAAATAAAATAGAAGTAGTTTGGTTTCTCAAAATTTTCGGACTCGATGTCATCACACGGAAATCAAACATTTTTTTCCTCTTTTGAAGGATGTTTTAAAATGGGATCTACGTGACTTCCCAAAACATTTAATGCTTTAAAATATCCCATTGATAAACCTTTTCTTACATAGTCACACCAAAACCCTTGCCCTTTGTAAAAAAAACGATTTATATATACATATATATATATACATATACACCGACACTACTCTCCATTCTAGTACATTACGAGAATCAACAAGTATGGATTACGTATGCTCAACTCACATTTAGACTCCACATCATAATGAAAATCACACAAGCTCGCATAACACGAGACACAACATGGTAGGGAGACTTACATTCACAGATCGTACGAAGGTGATGGCTGTACCTTGATACTAATCAAGACCGACATCCCAGACGACGCGCCATGACACGACTCAGTCAGACAAAATCTAATAAGACAAGACTCGAGTTACACACAACTTGACCCGACAGCCTAGGTTTCCGTAACCTATGCTCCGATACCATATTCTGTAACACCCCCAAATCGATTGGAAATATTACAGCACCGTAGACCCTCTTCGTGAGGATCTACCAGGCTAAATACAGAATAAGCACACTAACATAACATAGTGCCAACATGGCTAATAACGAACCAATAGACTGATTAGGTCTTTTGACCACAACACACACATCAAACATACATGACTCTTCCTCACAACTCATATCCACGCAGGGGTTGGCATACATAAACCTTCCCATAAAACGAGAGAACAACACAACGGAAAGACCAAACAACAAGACGTTACCAAAATGCTCAACACTGGTCTTTATGTAATTAGTATCGTCGTCTTCCATCATCCTTCGTAACGATCCTGTGATTTGCTACCCAACAACCTGAAAGTACCTGGACGCAATACAAACATCCACCCCCGAATACTCGGGGGTTAGCAAAACTCCACTGTTTTGCTATAAACTACAAATCCAAGCCATACACAGCATACTCCAAGAACATAAGATCATGAATGATCATCCATACATAAATACCAACAGACTTCCCAAGATAATTTATAGGAATAAAACCGTTCGAAACATGAAAAATGGAACGGTAGTCCGATATACAATTTGAGAACACATTTTAAGATCTCGGGAGTTTTGAAAATATTTGAGAATCCTCACATATTGAGAACACCTAGGACACGGCCTAATGATCATTTTCCAAAAGTACAATTCCAATAACAAAACACGGGGTCCATGACCCAATCATACCATTTCCGATCACAAACCGCAAGGTCCACGACCCAATCATCCATAACAACATATTACCAAGGATTATGCGCGTCCTGTGCTGACAAATCACGAACCTCATATGCTCCCGCAGAACATACCCGGGTTAATAACCCAAAGCGAAACCATACCAATCACATGTCACCATGACAACAGTCACATAACCATAACCATACACAAGTTCATAGTTATCCCAACATCGCGCTGGCAAGCTACGAACCTCGGAACTTCCGTGAGACATACCTGATTGGACAACCTATGACACATACACCACACAACCAAACCACAACTGTAAGTTATCCCGGCATCGCGCTAGCAAGATACGAACCTCGGGGTCCCCGCAAGACATACCCGGATTGGATAACCCAAGAAGTTATCCCGGCATCGGGCTAGCAAGCCACGAACCTCGAAGTCCCTGCATGACATACCTGATTGGATAACCCTACGGTCACTCCCGATCCGTACTAGCAAGGACGGATCCCAGAAATTCACAAATCTTACCCGGTGGTACATCACTTACCACAATCACACAACACAAGCAAATACCAATACCAAGCAACACTAAGCATTACAACCTCATTACAAAGAAGTAACAACTAATATTACACGTCACATAATTACCGGACAGGCACACGGGTCAATGCAACAATCCTCAACCGGTAGAAAATGTATAATAAAATCCCATAATACAATTACAACCACGCAACACTAATACACATATACAGAAAAGCACATTTACTCCCAAAACATATGAGTTATCTTTTGACAGACAATATTTATCGAGAACATACCGATCCTTTAGAAGGTTCATTAAAAACATTCTGATCGCACATATAATCATTTACCAACCATTATGTCTACGAAACATGAGATGTATGGGCAAGATACTTGCCTGGCACTTCAGGGATAAAACATTTCGAGCGGTTTGTAATTAGGATTTAAGACCCTGAAATCTACGGCCTACAACGAGGAATTTGTGCTAACAGGCACTAGGGCTGTCCATTCTAATCGAAATAATGTCAAAAACCTTAATTGAATCCCTTAGGGAACTTTTATCGGATGCTTCGTGGACGGTATCCGATTACGAGGGTTTAAACGAAGGTTTTGATTTCTGTTCTGCTAGAATCGATAAGAACAGTCCCAGGATAGTCAATATATAACCATTTTCAAGTTCTGAGCAAGTATAAATCAAAAAATCTCGAAAAAAAAGTTTTAAGGTTCATGGTTGAATTACCTCTAATCTGGCGAAGTTGGCCTGACTCGCTCGTTATATACTCGTTATCTGATTCCTCCGAAGATTATGGAATGTTTAACAACTCAAAAATCACTCAAGAACACCTGTTATATAAGGAGGGACAAAATGTTTGCGGAAAATCACTGGAAAATGCTGGAAACTGCCCTATTTATAGGGTCGTTCGATCAACACAGCGCTGGACCTGGCGATGCCCATGCCATGTCTTGCGCCGTTTCCATAAGGCAGCCGAGAGTTCCTAGAAAGCACTGGAAGCTGTCCGGGCAGCTCGGACAACACGACGCTGTACCCGGAAGTGCCTGCGCCATGTTATGCTCCGTGTTCCGAAAGGCGGCCAATACACGGCGCAGCATGCTGCGCAACATGGCGCTCACAGCGCCGGGTGCTTCGCCAGGTGCCGCTGACTGACATTCCTATCTTGCTTTGGCCATAACGTGTTTCGTTCGGGCTTGGAATGGCTCGCCGTTTATTCCATTGGAAAGCTAATTAAATAATCTTTGATGTTCTATAAATTTTAAGATCTTGGATTTTTTTCGAGATTTATGGTGATTGATCAAAGTCGGTCCTGACGCAGAGCACCTTCCAGAAAGGTCTACCTTTATTTATTACATGATATTACACTGTAGACCCTGTCAGTCAGGGAGGTAAGAAAGAATGTCTCGTTATTGTTGATGATTTTTCCAGGTATGCTTGGACCATCTTCCTATACAAGAACAAAGAAACCATTAAAAAGTTTCCAGAACACCTCAAAAGGTTGCAAAATGGGTAAGGGTTGAGAATTGTATCATTCGTTCCAACAGAGGCACAAAATTCATAAATCACTTTATAGAGCAATACTGTGCGGACAATGACATACAACACGAATACTCAGAAGCCCGGACTCCTCAACAAAATGGTGTTGCCGATCGTAAGAACAAGATGTTGAAATAAGCAACAAGGACCATGTTGGCTACGAGAAAGTTCCGCAGCATTTTTGGGAGATGAAATACAGCATGCTATACACAAAAACGTTATATCATCAACAAGCATCACAACAAAACAGCATATGAGGTATGGAATAACAAAACTCCAATGGGAAGGATCAACTGAAGACGTTAGACAAAAGGTCGGATGATGGTATTTTCATTGGATACTCCTATGTCAGCAAAGCATTCAGGATATTTAACAAACGAAAGCTGATAGGAGGAATCTTATCCACGTAGTATTGATGAACCCCATTGTGACCCTACAGGAGTAGAAGACCTAACCCAGAGCATCCAGACACTTCCTATTGATGACCCCCAAACACCAATATAACCTGTTGTGAACCTAGAAATATATCCCACCACTATAAGAATAGAAGCAGTCAAAGCTGATGTTATAGAAGCTGAAGTTGAGACTACAGTTCAACAGGTTACATCATGGGATACCGGACTAGAACCCAACAGGAGGTGGTTGAAAGATCACCCCCAAGAGTTAATAATTGGAAATATCTATGTTGGTGTAACCACACGCAGAAAAATACAGAGTACACAAGGCACTATACTCTATGCACAGGAAGAGACAGATTCTGAGAAGTGTCAATTTCCTATATGGAAATCTCAAGATGAACTTATGATATTTGCTATGTGTACCCTAACTGTATTCTTAGCCCAGTATGAACTTGTTTTGATCAATGAGGATCTAAATAATTCTCACTGGATCACTTCGATGGAACAAGATCTCAATAGTTTCGAGCGAAACAATGTTTGGTACCTAGTTCCTAGACCAACACATCAGGCAGTCATAGGAACCAAATGGGTGTTCCGAAACAAAAAGGATGAAAATGGACTTGTTATCATAAACAGGTCTAGATTAGTTGCCCAATGATGCATAAAGGAAGAGGGAATCGACTATGATGAAACCTTTGCCCCCATGGAAGTACAACAAGGCGTTGCTCAACAAATTTGGGATGAACAACTCCAAATCATCATCCACCACCATGAGCACTTCCACACAGATAAGTGTTGGCGAATCTAGAAACAACATGATCAATCACTCTACAAGAAGCTTATAGGCTCACTCTTGTACCTAACAGCCAGCAGGCCCGATATCCAATTTACTATAGGAGTGTATGCTCGTTATCAGGTAGCACCTAAAGAGTCACATTCACCACAGCCAAAGGAATCCTTAAGTACGTAAAAGGAACAACCGATGTAGGATCGTGGTATCCTAAGGAAGGAAAATTTGGTAGGCTACAATGATCGGATCTCGGAGGCTGTAAGTTGGATTGGGAGAGTACGAGCAGTACTTGTCACTTCTTTGGACCAAGACTTGTGTCATGGTTCAGTAAGAAATAATTGGCCTGTAATACCCGCGATTTTCGTTCTGGTTATTTTGGATTTTTCTTCGGAAATTTCTCGGTTGTCGATCGTTGATATTATTTTCTCGGCGATTGATTTTGGGTTTATGTCCGTATGTGGCGATTTGTTATATGTTGTTTTTATTTTGGATCGATGATGTTGTCCGCGAGCGTTTTGTCGTGTTCGTTCCTTGCATTTTCAGAAATTTGAGTCGTCGAGTCATGGCGGCTGGGCATCGCCACTAGGTGCGGCGAGGCGGCAGTGCGCCGAGCATGGCGCACTGGCGGTGCAAGATCTGCACTAATGCGGAACCTAGCGCAGCGCCTGGCGGTTGCTCGTGCTTGGTGCTTGTGCGTCTCAGCAAACTCCTGGCAGTGGCGTGCATGGCCCGACGTACGACCGGACGCCTGAGCATCATGCTCGTGTATGTCCAGAAGACTCCAGAGGTGTCCGGAAGCTTATGGTATGTTCTTGGCGCACGAGTCATGCACGGCCGGTGCTCGTGCATGTCTGCTCGTGCGCCGCGCGAGTTCTATATAAATGACCGAGCAGACGTATTCATTACCCGTTTTCTTAACCTAACTCACCTCTTCCAGCCAAGACTTGGAGAACACGAAGGCATGGTGTATAACTACCGATCCACATTGTTTTTGAGCTTCTAACATCGATTAATCATCTTATAATCTTCTCCGTTCGACCGAATCAAGGTATGATTTCCTAAAAAAAAAATCTAATTTTGGGAAAATTGAGGATTTTGGTTGATTTCGCCCCATTAATCCGAATTAGCTTATTATAGTGATGGATTATCAATGATTAAGTTGTATTCTACCAATTTCCTTGTTGTTCCATGTTTCGACTGCTAAAGATTCATCATTTTGTTGAGTTCATAATCGACGCCTTGAAGGTGTCCGGTGAATGTTCTCAGAGGGGGTTTCGAGCGTTCTACGATTATTCTTCCTCGTACAATCGTTGATTATTGATTATATGATGTTAGGGTCAGGTTCCTTATGAAGAACTCGAGTCGGAACTCTTCCCTTCCTCGTTTTCTTCAGGGAATTGTAGCTTCCCAATCGATCGTGTTATCGTTGTTTTCGCCCGGAGAATTATAGGTGTTCAAGGTTTCCCGGTTGAGCCGTGTTTTTAGGAGTATCCGGTATCGATTATCGAGGCAAGTATCTTGCCTATATACTTCATGTTTCGTAGCCGTAATAGTTGGTAATTGACTATGTGTGCGATTAGAATGTTTTTAATGAACTTATAAAAGAATCGGTATATTCTCGATAAAGGCTTTCTTTAAAATCTACTCGTGTCTTTGTGAACGAATGTGTTGTTTTGGGAATGTGTATTAGTGTTGTGCATTGGAATATCTTGTTTGCGTATGGTACCATTGTGTGTGATTATGTCGATAGTTGACTTAAAGTTATGTCTTTTTTACAAGAAGTGTATGTGTGTGTATGGACATATATGTTATTGATGAGTATGTGATGTTGTGTGATGTGAGTATGTGTCGGATATAGTGGCCATTTATAACAAGTACCTTGATTTACATTTTATGTACTTCGGGGGAATGAATTTGTGAAAGTATGTTGTGGAAAGTGGTAATTTCAGAAAAGTGGTTTGTGTCATGTGGCTTCTGAGCGTGTGTGAACCAAGTAAAAACCAGTGAGGGTCCCCTCAGATTCGTTAGGCTGCGTTTCATATGATTCACTCTGTGGGGTTGTACAACCAGAGAGGGCCTGACGAGGACTCCCTGGGGTGTATATCTCGCGTGAGGTACAGGGCTAGTACAACTCGGGAGGTTGTTTTGTGATGATGATTGTGGTATGATGTTGTTTTTGATAATTGTGATATTTCCGGAATATCACAACGATTTCATTCTCGATGTGAAATACGTCATATGTAGGGTCTTGGGACTTGGCTAGAATGGCACTAGTATAAGTGTTGTATGTGATTCATTTCTTGGTTGTGATATTTTTGGCATAGGGCCGTGGGCCCTGTGATCATTTCCGTGCATTGTGGTTTGGTTTGTAACACCCCCAATCCACTCAGGGATATTACACGCCGTAGACCCCCTCCTCGAGGATCTACCAGGCTGATAACTAAAATCAAACATCTAAACATCGCCTTTAAGTCTAAAATGACTCAGTAGACCGATTTGGTCCTTCAATAATAACATACAACTCAATTCCAAACACTTACCCACGCAGGGGTCAAAATACAATAAACTCCCGTACAATGGGGAAAAGATCTTTGCGTGGAAAAGAAAATACAACTAGACCAATACGACATCAACGGATCCTCGTGTGATTAGTATCGTTCATCTTTCATCATCCTTCATGCCGACCACTGCTATGCTCCAAAACACGAATGCAAAATAGACATCCACCCCGAATACTCGGGGGTTAGCAAAACTCCACTGTTTTGCTAGTGCAAATACAAAGTGCAAATACGAGCCATATAATTCAAGTTCCAAGAATAACAATAACCGGGAATCCTCAAAAATCCAAAAGTAACGAAAAGTACTTCCCGAGGCAAGTGTTTGGTAAAACATTCTAAAACCGAAAGGTCACAAATCAAGGGAAAACAATTTATAAAACCATTTAAATGCCATCGAGAGTTTTGATAGAAAACAACTTAGGATTATCAAATCCTTATCTTTCCAAAAATCAACAGGGTCACAGGTCACAGCCCAAAGGTTTTGTTTTCGCAAATAGAAAACCAACAATAATACACAGGGTTGAAACCCACGTCACGCGTCCTCGACGGACATAAAATACACACGCACCCGTGAAGTTTCACTCGTGAATCCAGGTCGAAGCCAATGGAATTCTCTCCGTGGCCCCGTCAAACCCTCCCGAGGTGATCAAACACATTCACAAAACATAAGCAACCGCACTCGTGAATCCAGGTCGAAGACAATGGAATTCCCTCCGTGATCCCATCGGACCCTCCCGAGGTGAGCGAAAAACAATCACAAAATATACACACGTAGCGGTGAAGTTTCACTCGTGAACCCAGGTCGAAGCCATTGGAATTCCCTCCGTGGTCCCGTCGAACCCTTCCGAGGTGAGCAAACACATTCACAAAACATGTACACGCATCGCCTAGGACCGGGACGAAGCCACAAATCCCACTCCGTGATCCCGTTGGACCCCCCGAGATGGCTAGCGAAATACTCAAGCACCACACGTCGCCTAGGACCAGGACGAATCCACGAATCCCACTCTGTGATCCCGTCGGACCCCCCGAGCTGGCTAGCGAAATAATCTCAAGCACGAGTAACATATCACACCAAGGATATCCAAACAATTCACCCAGAGGCATCAAACACTCAGTAAAACAACACGTCAAACCACAATGCACCGAAATAAAACAATATACATCCACACGCAAATACCAAGTGCATCATCAACACCAAACATATCCATAAGATTCACATACTCGTTCACGAATCACACCAATCACAAAACACACACGGTTTTGAAAGAGGGCCTTTAACAAGGCTAACCAAATCTTTTGAAAACTCATTTCAAACAAACAAACAAACCAAAACGATCACCAATCATCATATCCACAAAACAAGAAAAATATGGACAAGGTACTTGCCTCAAAATCGGCATGCAAGTATCCCGACGAACACGGCTCAACCGGAAAGCTTCGAAACGCCCGATGCAATCGAAAAGAAAGACGACAACGAACGGAAGGGTTCAACTCGGTTTCTTCGCAAGAAACTCGACCCTAACAATAAATAATCAATAAATCATCGATCATACGAGGAAGAATAAACGTAGAACGCCCGAAAACCCCTCTAAGACATTTTACCGGACACCTTCAAGGCGTCGGTCAAGAACTCGACCCAAATAACGAATCGATACGATCCAACCATGGAATAACAAGGGAAATGATATAATACATCTAAATAATCGTCAATCCATCACAATCCTAAGTTAAAACGGATTAAACGGACGAAAACAACCAAAACACCCAAATTCCACAAAACTAGATTTCTAGGAAATCTGACCTGATTCGGTAGATTGGAGGATGTTATAGGGCGGATGATTGATGATATGAACTCCAAGACTTCATGGATTGATTGTCCAACAACATCTCTCCATGATATACACACCCACAGCCGCGTACGGGAAGAAAAAGAATGAGGAACTGGGTGAAAATACTGTGCCGAGGCCTTAAATAGAGATTGCCTAGGGTTACGTGCGTATCGGCCGGGCTTACGACGTAACCGGATATGGCGAACTCCTGCTGAAATGCGGAAGCATTACGTGCGTTACCGGCCAGGGCCTTACGTGCGTAATCGGCCTTACGTGCGTATCGCCGATCACTACCGTCGTTACTCGGCGGGCGGCAGCTCCAGCATGCCCGGCCATGACTCGGCCGGGACCAACTCCGACGGCCCGAACGACCCCGAAACCCGAACCTGAGTATGAATCGAAGATACGGTTACGAAGTACTCGCAAAGACGAATTCGTGCACTAATAGAACACACGATTTCGACCACCCGAAGGATCGAAATTCGACAACGGAAACTAATTACCCCAAACTTTGGGAAATTACGAAAATGGCCCAAAGCGCCCGAAAATCACGATACGTGATCGAAACACCAAGCCAAATCTCGCAACATGAATAATAATATTAAATGAACTTACAAGAAAGTCGAAACAACAGTTTCGGACGATATTCGCAAGAATCGAACTCAAGTGCGGAAAAACCGCTAAAAAGCACGGAACTCAACAAAACGACACTGAAACGAGCTCGGATGACAAAAAGTGCAGAATTAATCATTCTCGGAATGACGAAACGGTCATGAGCGAGTCGTCAAAACGGACTTCCGCCGAAAAAAAGAAATTACCGGAAATCGAAATCACGGGTATTACATTCTACCCTCCTTAAAAGAAGTTTCATCCCGAAACTTAATATAAGTAGGGAGAAGCAATATCCACTGTCAGGAAAACTCGACGAGATACCCAAAAACCGAAAACTCGCGCCCGACGGCGAAACGCTGCAAGAAATGCAAAGGAACATACGGCGTGAAAACACGCTCCACGACGACCAACACAACGCCACCGATAGAGAAATAATAAAACCAACAAGTGACAAGCGTCATCAAACATGTAATACAACCAAGTCGATTATCCGAACAATCACAAGACACAACGAACGAAAATCAATATGATTGACCACCCCAACGGTACATCAATCAAAACGCGAGCCAATCACTGAAGAAATACGGAATTCCACCGCTCAAGGGTTGGAAGATCGAAAACGAGACCAATTTCCCGAACTTAAGGGAATTAGGAAGGAGTCTGAACGATCAACAATCACGAAACGAGATCAACAAAAACCGAATCAAACGATCGAACAACAACGGTCGAGACAACAAAAATCGAACAATCATGTTCGAAATACGAAGGATAATAAAATTCAAACAACAACTCCAAGGTTCACGTCTCGGCTCGAGACAATATATGATCCGGTAAAAGCAACAAGATGTGATTCACATAAGATCCACAGGAAAGGGAATAGCAATAGAAAAGTCACAACGACAAACGAGTTATTCCAAAATAATACCACACTCGTTCGATCAACAAAAGCAAGGGGCAGGACAAGCTCAGAAATGTCAACGAACATAAACGAGTCGACAGAGTCGAAAACACAAGTGTTCCAAATTCGATCCACTTCGAATAAGAGAACTAATAAAACTAGATGATGTCACTTCCGAACAAGGTTCACAAGAATCGAACCGAAGTCGAAAAAAGTCACAGCGATAACCAGATCGACCCACAACAAGATCACAGCTCGTTCGAACGATGAAACCAGAATACAGAACAAGTTCAGAAAGTATCAACGAACACGAGCGAGCCGATAGAATTGAGAAAGAGAAAATACAGGAGCCAAAAATAATACGGGTATTATATTCGACCTCTTCTAAAAGAAGTGTCGCTCCCGAAACTCACAACATGAAATCAAGGTGACAACACAACAAGCAACCGACAGAAACATCTCCCATGGGCCTCTCAGAGCCGATCCTCATATCTGTACTGAAGTTCGTGCCCCGAATGGCTCGGAACCCAACTCGCAAAACTGGATCCTGTGTCTCTCGGGTCCACACTTGAAAAGCGTTACTAACGAGGACAATTTACACATACGTGCCCCGGCACATCACGGTTGAAGCGCCTCGGCTCGGCATACCGAAAATACAAATGCTAGAGACAATGGGGCATAATGTCGCAAAACAACATAGCGGAGATGCCAACTCAGCACAACAAGGAATCATAACACATATCATATACAACGATTACCATCGTAAAGTAATACACACACAAACACTACAGCAACGACGGTATCGTTCAGCGACTTCAACGGCCCGAACGATAACCAACACATAATTACAACCATCATGAAATAATCACACATATACATGAACACACCAACCCAAGCTTCAACAGCTCACACTCGTGCGGCAACGCGCAAATCACCACGAGGCAATAAACAGTAAACACCAGTTCACACCTCTCACAGAGGGCGAACAAAACATATGTGTGGCGAACGACTCAACGTTCACACCACCAATTCAATCACAATTCGGAGGGCTAACACCCTAACAACAATACCAACATCATATACACCTTCTCCGACCACAAGCACGAAATGATGGGTTTTAAAAACGAAAACCACCTTTTGAAAATAGTTTGGAAACACCAGTTGATCTTGAGTATCACCTTTCAAAAAAAGTACAAACGTGAAACATCGTTATCGAGACTTTGGAAAACCATTTCGCATTTGAACAAAAATGAGGACACCTTCTCTTAGTGAAAAACTTTCAGAATATTCGACCCTCGGGTCTAAGTAAAATTGTTTATAAAACTTTGAAAATATCTCAGAACATTTTGGGTCCTCGAGGTAGAAGAATTTTGAAACATATTGTGGCACCTTGGATGTACCACGAGAAAATTCATTTTGAAAGTACGTCTCGAAATTTATTTTCTAAGATACTCAAGTTTTTCAAGGATAATTCAATGGGCTAGAATGCCCAAAAATTTCAGGTAATTACACGGAACATTATAGCGTTGTGGGTCCCGCGTCGGAACCCACCAGGATAAAAACCATTTACAAAAACGCCAAAAAGGCCGATGACGGTAATATTTCAAAAACTTACAAAATCCATTTACAGAATACTAAATACCGTCATAAGAATTTCGCCAAAATGATCAAGGCCATAATGCCAAAAACTCGATTAAGGGAATTGGTTTTCGAAATAAAACTCAGTCGGTAAAATACCGAAATCCATTACAAAAGAACTCACACAGCGGATAAAAGAAATACAGTTCGACATGCACAGTCCAGCAACAATACTCTTCATACGAACGAAATATGAGAGT
Source organism: Orobanche coerulescens (assembly GCA_033398695.1). NCBI lineage: Eukaryota > Viridiplantae > Streptophyta > Magnoliopsida > Lamiales > Orobanchaceae > Orobanche > Orobanche coerulescens. The sequence continues at coordinate 188,737,676 of CM065801.1, forward strand.
CAAATAGTCACGTATCAAGAAATCAAAATCCATAAGAGGATTCCGTCACTTAACAAATAATCATAAAAATAGCTCGTGTCACATGAGGCACAACACAAAGAAGGGAGAGTTACATCCACAGGTCGCACGAAGATGATGATTGCCCACGATACTAATCACGACCAACCAACTCAGACGACGCGTCGCGACACAACTCAGTAAGATAAAATCCGACGAAACAAAACTCAACAGACACCACTGACCCGACAGCCTAGGTTTCCATAACCTAAGCTCCGATACCATTCTGTAACACCCCCAATCCACTCAGGGATATTACACGCCGTAGACCCCCTCCTCGAGGATCTACCAGGCTGATAACTAAAATCAAACATCTAAACATCGCCTTTAAGGCTAAAATGACTCAGTAGACCGATTTGGTCCTTCAATAATAACATACAACTCAATTCCAAACACTTACCCACGCAGGGGTCAAAATACAATAAACTTCCGTACAACGGGGAAAAGATACTGCAGCGGAAAAGAAAATACAACTAGACCAATACGACATCAACGGATCCTCGTGTGATTAGTATCGTTCATCTTTCATCATCCTTCGTGCCGACCCTGTGCTATGCTCCAAAACCTGAATGCAAAAATAGACATCCACCCCCGAATATTCGGGGGTTAGCAAAACTCCAATGTTTTGCTAGTGCAAATACAAAGTGCAGATATGAGCCATATAATTCAAGTTCCAAGAATAACAATAACCGGGAATCCTCAAAAATCCAAAAGTAACGAAAAGTACTTCCCGAGGCAAGAGTTTGGTAAAACATTCTAAAACTGAAAGGTCACAAATCAAGGGAAAACAATTTATAAAACCGTTTAAATGCCATCGAGAGTTTTGATAGAAAACAACTTAAGATTATCAAATCCTTATCTTTCCAAAATCAACGTGGTCACAGTCACACCAAAGGTTTTGTTTTCGCAAATAGAAAACCGACAATAATACACAGGGTTGAAACCCACATCACGCGTCCTCGACGGACATAAAATACACACGCACCCGTGAAGTTTCACTCGTGAATCCAGGTCGAAGCCAATGGAATTCCCTCCGTGGCCCCGTCGAACCCTCCCGAGGTGAGCAAACACATTCACAAAACATAAGCAACCGCACTCGTGAATCCAGGTCGAAGCCAATGGAATTCCCTCCGTGATCCCATCGGACCCTCCCGAGGTGAGCAAAAAACAATCACAAAATATACACACGTAGCGGTGAAGTTTCACTCGTGAACCCAGGTCGAAGCCATTGGAATTCCCTCCGTGGTCCCGTCGAACCCTCCCGAGGTGAGCAAACACATTCACAAAACATGTACACGCATCGCCTAGGACCGGGACGAAGCCACAAATCCCACTCTGTGATCCCGTCGGACCCCCCGAGCTGGCTAGCGTAATACTCAAGCACCACACGTCGCCTAGGACCGGGACGAAGCCACGAATCCCACTCCGTGATCCCGTCGGACCCCCCGAGCTGGCTAGCGAAATAATCTCAAGCACGAGTAACATATCACACCAAGGATATCCAAACAATTCACCCAGAGGCATCAAACACTCAGTAAAACAACACGTCAAACCACAATGCACCGAAATGAAACAATATACATCCACACGCAAATACCAAGTGCATCATCAACACCAAACATATCCATAAGATTCACATACTCGTTCACGAATCACACCAATCACAAAACACACACGGTTTTGAAAGAGGGCCTTTAACAAGGCTAACCAAATCTTTTGAAAACTCATTTCAAACAAACAAACAAACCAAGACGATCACCAATCATCATATCCACAAAACAAGAAAAATATGGACAAGGTACTTGCCTCAAAATCGGCACGCAAGTATCCCGACGAACACGGTTCAACCGGAATGCTTCGAAACGCCCGATGCAATCGAAAAGAAAGACGACAACGAACGGAAGGGTTCAACTCGGTTTCTTCGCAAGAAACTCGACCCTAACAATATATAATCAATAAATCATCGATCATACGAGGAAGAATAAACGTAGAACGCCCGAAAACCCCTCTAAAACATTTTACCGGACACCTTCAAGACGTCGGTCAAGAACTCGACCCAAATAACGAATCGATACGATCCAACCATGGAATAACAAGGGAAATGATATAATACATCTAAATAATCATCAATCCATCACAATCCTAAGTTAAAACGGATTAAACGGACGAAAACAACCAAAACACCCAAATTCCCCAAAACTAGATTTCTAGGAAATCTGGCCTGATTCGGTAGATTGGAGGATGTTATAGAACGGATGATTGATGATATGAACTCCAAGACTTCATGGATTGATTGTCCAACAACATCTCTCCATGATATACACACCCACATCCGCGTACGGGAAGAAAAAGAATGAGGAACTGGGTGAAAAATACGCCGGGCCTTAAATAGCCGATTGCCGGGTTACGTACGTAACTGGCCATGGCTTACGTACGTAACCGGCCATGGCCGAACTCCCTGCCTGGAAATGCCGGAAGCGTTACGTACGTTACCGGCCAGGGCCTTACGTACGTAACCGGCCTTACGTACGTAACTGCCGATCACTACCGTATGTTACTCGGCCAGGGCCGGCCTGGCTCCAACATGCCCGGCCATGACTCGGCCGGGACCAACTCCGACGGCCCGAACGACCCCGAAACCCGAACCTGAGTACGAATCGAAGATATGGTTACGAAGTACTCGCAAAGATGAATCCGTGCACTAATAGAACACACGATTCCGACCACCCGAGGCTCAAAATTCGACAACGGAAACTAATTACCCCAAACTTTGGGAAATTGCGAAAATAGCCCAAAGCGCCCGAAAATCACGATACGTGATCGAAACACCAAGCCAAAGCTCGCAACATGAATAATAACATTAAATTAACTTACAAGAAAGTCGAAACAACAGTTTCGGACGAGATTCGCAAGAATTGAACTCAAGTGCGGAAAAACCGCTAAAAAGCACGGAACTCAACAAAACGACACCGAAACGAGCTCGAATGACAAAAAGTGCAGAATTAATCATTCTCGGAATGACGAAACGGTCATGAGCGAGTCGTCAAAACGAACTTCCGCCGAAAAAAAGAAATTACCGGAAATCGAAATCACGGGTATTACATGGTTGTGTATCGAGTTTGATCATTGGGTTATTCACTCGAGTATGTGATGTGGATGATTGGGTCATGGACCCCGTGATTTGTGAATGGATTTGCATTTTTGAAAAACAATACTCGGGGCTGTGTCCTTATGTGGTTTTCGATAAGTTGAGGATTCATTAGTCCAAAAATGTCTTTCCAGAACTCCCGATAATCTTTAAATGCTTTTCAAAGTGTCTACATGTCTCATTCCAACTTTTTATGGTTTGAACTATTTTATCCAATGAAATATCTCGGGAAGTTTTTTGTTGGGTTGAATTGTGGAATTAATCAAGTTATTATATTCTTTGAGTATGTTGTGTATAGCTCGTACTTGCACTTTATACTTGCACTAGCAAAACAGTGGAGTTTTGCTAACCCTCGAGTAATCGGAGGGGTGGATGTCTGTATTGCATCCAGGTATGTGCAGGTTCTTGGGGAGCTAATCACAGGATCGGTATGAAGGATGATGGAAACGACGATACTATTCGCATGAAGACCATGTTGAGTATTTTGGTCAAGGCATGTTGTGGTGTTTTTTCCACTGTTGTATTTTCTGATTGTAAGAGTATGGTTCGTGTATTTAAACATGGTTTGGGTTTGAATGGTATCAAAGTTTGTGTGTAAAGACCAAATCGGTCTAATGTTTCGTTATTTAGTCATGCCGGCTTGTCATATAATGTATTGTTTTTGTATTTAGCCCGGTAGATCCTCACAGAGAGGGTCTGCGGCGCTGTAATATTCCTGAGTAATTTGGGGGTGTTACAGAATATGGTATTGGAGCTTAGGTTGTGGAAACCTTAGCTGTCGGGTCATGTCGTGTATTGTTGTGTCTTGTCCTGTCGGATTGTGTCTGACTGAGTCGTGTCGCAACGCGTCATCTGGAATGTCGGTCGTGATTAGTATCAAGGTGCAACCATCATCTTCTTGCGATCTGTGGATGTAAGTCTCCCCTAATTCATGTTGTGTCTTGAGCTATATGAGCTAGTTGTGTGATTCAGTAGTACGAAGTAAAATTTAAATGTGATTTGCGATTAGGTGGCCTATGCTTGTTTGATTCTCGTATTGTGCTAAGAATGAAAAGTGGTGCTGGTGTATATGTATATATATACATCTTTGTATAAATCGTTTTTACAGGAGTAATGGCTTGGGTGTGGTTACGCAAGGGAAGTTCAACAATGTGATATCTTAGAGCTTTAAACATTTTTTGGGAGTCACGTAATTTTATTTTAAAACATCCTCCAAAGGAGGAAAAAGTTTGATTTTTGTATGATGATCTCAAGGTCGAAATTTTTTTTTGAGAACAAACTATCGATATTTCATTTTCATCTTGTATTATAAGTTTTCAAAACACAATTTTTAAACTCAAATGAGGTCTACAAAATGTACTCAAGACGTGACTCTTGCTTTCAACTTTTCGGTTTTGTGGTTGTTAGTCAAGAAGTACGTGATGATGTTCTCATTGTTTGGGCAGTAGTGCCCAGTTTTATGATTAAAATAGTGTTGTGAATGCTGAGTCGTTCGGTATGTATACGTTGAGATAGCCCTCTTTATTGAAAGGTGAAATTTCGGTTTTGAATGACAATTGTCTTTTGATGGTTGCTAGTGAGGTGTTGTAATTATGTCAATCGATGGCATTTAGATTCGTATGTTTTTTATTTGTAACCTTCACCTCTAGTAATGTCGTATATATGTTCGCAATCATGTTGCTGAATTAGAGGAGTTAGCGCACAATAAGTGTGAGGCTAGCGCGCACTAATGCAGCATGGGTAGCGCACGCTAAATCTTTGTTGTAGCGCGCGTTAATTGTAACACCCCAAACTAGGCGGATATTACAGTGTCGTGGATCCCCGAATGGGACCCACCATGCAAATGAAAATGAATGAATTACAGAGGATAAATGTAGTACCGAACCACATTACAACAGTAATTACTCCGATGAGGAGTTTAATTACAACACACCAGGACAATACCGAATACTAGTGTATTTTATATGAAGATAAAATACACAACACTGAATGAAACGGAGTATCTAAATGAAAATCTGCAGCGGACAATAAATGACAACAATATGAATAACTGAAAAGAACGGGGCCCCCTACTAGTATCACTGGGACTCTTCGCCGTCAGCAAGCTATTCCCGTGCTTTTGCCTTGCCATGACCTGAAAAACAAATTCCCCAGTCGGGGTCAGTTACACATAACAACAATCCTCAAGGGTTGAAATTACACAATCATGATATATATGAAGTTATGAAAATATCCTTAGTTATGAATTACGCTGAAGAGGAGTACCATAGTACGCCCGTAGTGTTCTGTGCAAGTGTACAAGACGGATGACCGGACACACCCGTCCTTGTACCTAATTAGTCTCACGGAGGTAAACGTTACCGTGTGCACAGTCCAATGTATCACTCCCAATACATGGCCATCATGTGCCCGACTAAAAATTCCACACATCCGCACCCGGCCACGCAATATGAACCCAGAAGGTCATATGAACGAGAATGACCATAATGAATATCAATGAATAATAATAACCTGACAACGTCAAGAATGACTTACCGAGATGAAAGTGATAATGAAGTGATTGATAGTTTCAATGAAATGATTGGAACCGCCGTTCCTCGTTAATGAAGTGATTATTCGACAATTACAAGTCTCAATATGATTAATACAATGATGAATGAGTTATGATTATGAATGATCAACAACAAAAGGAATGAAAATCCTTTTAACCGAGTAAGAATCAACTTACACAACACCGGTGACAATTATCCTTCCATGAACAACGTCCTACTTGAGATATCGGTCGCTCGAACAACCTTGAATAACACAATTACCCACAATCCGATCAATATACTAATCAAACATGAATATAACGAACTCAAAACGTCGATACGACTAAACCAAGTCCATTGAGGCATTAAATCAAACACGTTGCGGCCAAACTCCGATTGTTTACAATCAAACCTCAATATACCAATATCAAATCCCCCAAGAAGTGTTTCAAACCAACAAAACATCTTCAATACGATTAATAATCCAAGACGAATATCCGAAAACGTGATTATAACGACAATTAATCGAAAACCCCAATTCCAACTCGATATTCAAAGTGTTCTTGAATAATCCCTCAATAATCCAATGAATCTTTATACAAACTCATAATCATATACATATCCCTTCATACTATCTTAACACAAAATCGAAATCCAAGGTGTTGAAGAATATTACCTTTGAAGATCCAAACACTTCGATCCGATGAAAACGTGTTAAATCGACTATCCAATCTTCCCAACGAAATAAGATGATGAAATCCGAATACACAAGTGATTGAGGATGGAAAAATCCCTCCCTCAAGTCTCTCTTTTGGAACAAAATGAAGAAGAGGATGAAAATGAGTAAAAATGTCCCGGCCGAGTCCTTAAATACTGCCGGAAGTTACGGCCGTAACTCGGCCCTCTTACGGCCATAACATTCCAAGTCAACGGCCTTACGGCCGTAACCGTCCAACTCGTACGGCCGTAACTCGGCTTCGTCCGAAAGCCTGCCGACAGACTTACGGCCGTAACCGCTCCTGAGTTACGGGCGTAACCCGCCTTCGTCAAAAACATCCGCCGACATCCTTACGGCCGTACCCGCACACCTTACGGCCGTATCCGGCCAAACTTACGGCGTAAGCCCTCTTCGTCGAAAATGACCAGGCACCCTGCCTGGAGCGTACGGCCGTATCCGGCCAAGCCTTACGGCCGTACCTTCCTCGACTTACGGCCGTATGCCTCAACCCTTACGGCCGTAAGTCACCCTTGGTCGACAACACCTGAAATTTACGAACACCACTTACGGCCGTATCCAACCCTCCTTACGGCCGTAACTCCCCTTCGGCCAAAATGCCTGGGCAGCCTGCTGGACCACGTACGGCCGTAACCGGCCAGCCTTACGGCCGTACCCACTGAACTTACGGCCGTATTCCGGAACCTTACGTCCGTAACTCAATGTTGGCCAAGGTGAATAAATCCGATAACTCCGATTCCTTGCTACGACTGATGAATGATCCGACATACCATACGAATGTGAAAGTGAACAAGTCTAACACGAGCCAAAGATGATACTCCCACTACAAGGCTATCAATCACAATGAAAATGATAATACTCCCGTCTCGATCTATAAACGGAGATAAAATGACGATCGGTAACTGATATATGATTACAACATGCCAACAGTGAACGCAAATGAGTGATTCATGAATGATGAGTGATTATTAATGAGTGAAAATTACTGAGTGACAATTACAGACTGATAATTACTGAATGAAAATGAAAGAATTAGAACCGGGTATTACATACTCCCCCCCTTAAAAAGAGTTTCGTCCCCGAAACTAAGGGACAAACAACTCGGGATAACTCTCCCGCATACTCTCCTCGGTTTCCCAAGTGGTCTCTTCGACTCCGTGTCTGGACCACTGAATCTTGACCAAAGGGATCGTCTTGTTCCTCAACTGTTTGATTCGCCGCTCCAACACTCGTACAGGACGCTCCTCGTACGAATGATCATCTGCGATCTCGATTTCGTCGAACTGAAGTATGTGACTTGGGTCGGCAACATACTTCCGCAACTGAGAGACGTGAAACACATTACGAATTCGGCTCAATGCCGGAGGTAAAGCCAATCGATAAGCTAACTCGCCTACTCGATCCAAAATTTCAAACGGTCCAATGAATCTCGGACTCAACTTACCCCCATTTTACGAAACGGAAAATACCTCGACTCGGGGATACCTTGACCAAAACATGGTCACCCATCTCGAACTCTAGTGGTCGACGACGATTATCTGCATATGATTTCTGTCGACTCTGAGCTGTCAACATACGACTCTTGATCAAAGCTACCTTCTCCCGGGCAGCTATAAGCATATCGGGCTCGGTGCCGATTAATTCTGACAAGTCATCCCAACACAAAGGAGATCGACAACGACGACCGTACAAGGCCTCGTAAGGTGCCATCTTAATGGATGCATGCCAACTATTATTATACGTGAACTCGATCAGTGGTAGTTGGGCTTCCCAATCGTCCTTCCAATCGAGGACGCATGCCCTCCACATGTCCTCTAATGTCTGAAAAGTCATCTCTGATTGTCCGTCGGACTAAGGGTGAAAACGGTAATGAGATTAAGCTGAATTCCCATAGCACGATGAACTGATTTCCAAAATGAGACACGAATCGCCCGTCACGATCAGAAACGATACTCTTAGGAGTACCGTGCAATCTCACTATCTCTTTGAAGAACAGTTGGGCAAGTCTCTCGGGACCCCACGTATCCTTAATCTCAAGGAAATGAGCTGACTTAATTAAGCGGTCCACGATCACCCAGATTGTATTCATGCCCTGACGACTCGTCGACACTCTCGTGATGAAATCCATAGAAATGTCTTCCCACCTCCATTCTGGAATAGGGAGCGGTTTCAGCATACCCGCCAGTCGCTGATGCCAGACCTCGATCTCGGGTCTAAGGAATTGTTGCTGACGCTCCTTCTGAACTGTTAAACAAGCAAGCATCTGCTCCTGAACGGACTTACGACTCAAGGCGTCGGCGACAACGTTCGCCTTGCCCGGGTGGTAAAGGATCTCGATATCATAATCTTTGATTAGTACCAACCACCGTCTCTGTCGCATATTTAACTCCTTATGAGTAAATATATACTTTAAACTCTTATGATCGGTGAATATCTGACAGGTAACGCCATAAAGGTAATGACGCCAAATTTTCAAAGCGAACACCACGGCTGCTAGCTCCAGGTCGTGGGTCGGATAATTAACTTCGTAAGGTCTCAATTGCCGTGAGGTATAGGCAATAACCTTTCCATTCTGCATGAGTACACATCCGGGACCCTGTCCGGACGCGTCACTATAAACCACAAATCCCTCCGTCCCCTGCGGCAAGGAAAGTACAGGTGCTGACATTAACCGGCTCTTGAGTTCCTCAAAACTCCGCTGACACGCGTCGGACCACGTGTATTTCGTATCCTTTCGCAAAAGGTTCGACAAGGGTTGAGCGATCCTATAAAATCCCTCAACAAATCGCCGATAATAGCCCGCTAATCCGAGAAAACTTTGGATTTCCCTAACATTCTTCGGAGGTAACCAGTCTCGGATAGCCTCCGTCTTCTGAGGGTCGACACGAACTCCGTCTGATGAAATTACATGTCTGAGAAAAGTCACTTCGGACATCCAGAACTCACATTTGTAAAACTTTCCATAAAGCTGCTCTCGTCTCAACACGTCGAGAACCTGATGAAGATGAACCTCGTGTTCCTCTCGGCTACGAGAATAAATCAAAAATGTCATCGATGAAGACAACAACAAACTGATCTAAAAAGTCGATCAAAATCCGATTCATTAATTCCATGAATACCGCAGGTGCATTAGTTAGCCCGAACGGCATGACTACGAACTCATAATGACCATAGCGTGTTCGAAACGCCGTCCTCGCGAAATCCGACTCTCGAATCCGCAACTGGTGATATCCAGATCTTAAGTCGATCCTGGAAAATACTGAAGCTTCCTGAAGTTGATCTAAAAGATCATCAATACGGGGTAAGGGGTACTAATCTTGATCATCACCCTGTTCAACTCTTGATAATTAATACACACACGAGACGAGCCATTCTCCTCCTTGACAGGTCACACTGGTGCTCCTCTCGGGGACGCAATCGGTCGGAGATAACCTTTCTCGAACTATTCCTCAAGTTGAATCTTCAACTCCTGCATTCTGGTCGGGGCCATCCGATATGGTGCCTTCGATAAAGGGGCGTCTGGCTCAACTCACTCCCGAATTCCACTACTCTATGTGAAGGCAAGCAGATAACTCAAATGCGGAAATACATCGTCAATCGATGACAATAATACCACAAATGATTGAACATTTCGATTGCCCTAGAAAGGCCAATCGATGAAAATGGTACAATGAATGATTGAACATCTCGATTGCCTTAGAAGGGCCAATCGATGAAAATGATACAATGAATGTTTGAATAACTCGATTGCCTTAGAAAGGCCAATCGATGAAAATGATACAATGAATGATTGAATAACTCGATTGCCTTAGAAAGGCCAATCGATGAAAATGACACAATGAATGATTGAATAGCTCGATTGCCTTAGAAAGGCCAATCGATGAAAACGACGCAATGAATGATTGAATAACTCGATTGCCTTAGAAAGGTCAATCGATGAAAATGATACAATGAATGATTGAATGACTCGATTGCCTTAGAAAGGCCAATCGATGAAAATGGTGCAATGAATGATTGAATAGATCGATTGCGGAATCTCTCTGCTTCCGCCATAATAATAATTCTACTGGAACAACGGGGATTACTTCCCTGAAGCACACATTCGACAACCAACGACGGAAAGATAGCGACCAAACGCTAACAAACACTAAGGATAGTATCAAAACGATCAAACAACTAATACCGAAAATTACATCGTCCTAAGATAAATTCACCACGATTAGGTCCACCAACCAATCGCGGTCACTAAGCTTACTTCGGTATGATTTCCGAAAATTCTTCCATCGTCAGGTAGACCGATGGTATGAGGTCCACAAGCAATAGGACTATCCCAAAATAAGTCTATTAAAACATGATTCGAAAATGAATGAATGCGGTGCACCAGTATCCAAAAGGTACACACAGGTTGAAATAAAATTACGAGTATACCTGAGGTCATTCGGGCCACCGGATCGTCGATCCTCCTCATCACATGAATCTGGGACTTGCCGGCCCCCGAACCGGACGCTCCCGTCTGATAAATATGAGCTCCAACTTTATTTGCTTTCATTGTCTTAAACGACCTTGACAAAGCAGTCTGATTCTGAAACGCTGATTGCTTCGGGGCCTGAGATGCCGCCGGAGCCGACTTGGAGTCCTTTCGGCAAAAACGGGCCTTATGCCCAAAATTCCCACAATTATAGCACGTGATAGACGGTTTCAGACACTCAGTGCTGTAATGACCCGGCGTTCCACAATTGAAACAGGTGATGGCCTTACAGGCCGCTCGGGACTGAGATCCCGCACGATTTTGCGCCGTAGGAGGTCGCTCAGAAATGATAGGACTCACACGAGGCTTCTTGAAGGTTGACTGACCGCCTTCGGATTGATTACGCTTCGTTGATTTCTTGTTGACAGATGAAGGTTGTTGTTCAGCACTTTCTTTAGCAGCTGGCTCATACGGGAGAGTTCTCTCGATTAATCCGGCCAGAGTGGCGCAATGATGATTGAGCAACTGCACATGGGTCATCATGGCCTGCATAAAAGTGAGTGGATCAACCCGAACATCTTCTGATCGAGCCGAGTCCTGGGCACGATTTCCCGGAAGCGAGTGATTATTTCTCGGGTTTCGGCCCGCACCGCGGCCTCTCCCCGTGCATCCCCTAACAGCTCTCTCCATACTGAAGTAGGAAGGTCGCATCATGATTATATTTCCCGCATGATTATCACGTTATGATTACGTCATGAGATGATGAAAATGAGTATACATGCTCTAACTAAGTGATTATATGAATGATTTACTGAAGTGACATGATTATCTGATGAAATTCTTGAAATGATTATCTTGAATAACTTAATAAGATTGGTAATATGATCATCCAGATCGACAACTGAGTAATGAAATGAATTGAGTAATTAATGAGTTAACATGGTCGTCCTGATCATTAACTGAGTAATGAAATGAATTAAGTGATTAATGAGTTAATATGATCGTCCTGATCATTAACTGAGTAATGAAATGAATTAAGTGATTAATAAGTTAATATGATCATCCTGATCACAATGAATGATGATGTTTGAGGATTGTTAAATGATGAATGATGAATGAATGGCTATTGCGAGAAATTATACCATGGCGTTAGAAATCTTACAGTTCTTTCGGTCTGATTGGCTCGGCATTTGCACAGGTCACACGTGACGCGAAAGTCCAATGATACTAGTCTGATGACGATGATTTCAAATGAGACATGACTCGGAAGGTAGTATTCAAAACCACGGCTCTGATACCAACTCTGTAACACCCCAAACTAGGCGGATATTACAGTGCCGTGGATCCCCGACTGGGACCCACCAGGCAAATGAAAATGAATGCATTACACAGGATAAATGTAGTACCGAACCACATTACAACAGTAATTACTCCGATGAGGAGTTTAATTACAACACACCAGGACAATACCGAATACTAGTGTATTTTATATGAAGATAAAATACACAACACTGAATGAAACGGAGTATCTAAATGAAAATCTGCAGCGGAAAATAAATGACAACAATATGAATAACTGAAAAGAACGGGGCCCCCTACTAGTATCACTGGGACTCTTCTCCGTCAGCAAGCTATTCCCGTGCTTTTGCCTTGCCATGACCTGAAAAACAAAATCCCCAGCCGGGGTCAGTTACACATAACAACAATCCTCAAGGGTTGAAATTACACAATCATGATATATCTGAAGTTATGAAAATATCCTTAGTTATGAATTACGCTGAAGAGGAGTACCATAGTACGCCCGTCGTGTTCTGTGCAAGTGTACAAGACGGATGACCGGACACACCCGTCCTTGTACCTAATTAGTCTCACGGAGGTAAACGTTATCGTGTGCACAGTCCAATGTATCACTCCCAATACATGGCCATCATGTGCCCGACTAAAAATTCCACACATCCGCACCCGGCCACGCAATATGAACCCAGAAGGTCATATGAACGAGAATGACCATAATGAATATCAATGAATAATAATAACCTGACAACGACAAGAATGGCTTACCGAGATGAAAGTGATAATGAAGTGATTGATAGTTTCAATGAAATGATTGGAACCGCCGTTCCTCGTTAATGAAATGATTATTCGACAATTACAAGTCTCAATATGATTAATACAATGATGAATGAGTTATGATTATGAATGATCAACAACAAAAGGAATGAAAATCCTTTTAACCGAGTAAGAATCAACTTACACAACACCGGTGACAATTATCCTTCCACGAACAACGTCCTAATTGAGATATCGGTCGCTCGAACAACCTTGAATAACATAATTACCAACAATCCGATCAATATACGAATCAAACATGAATATAACAAACTCAAAACGTCGATACGACTAAACCAAGTCCATTGAGGCATTAAATCAAACACGTTGCGGCCAAACTCCGATTGTTTACAATCAAACCTCAATATACCAATATCAAATCCCCCAAGAAGTGTTTCAAACCAACAAAACATCTTCAATACGATTAATAATCCAAGACAAATATCCGAAAACGTGATTATAACGACAATTAATCGAAAACCCCAATTCCAACTCGATATTCAAAGTGTTCTTGAATAATCCCTCAATAATCCAATGAATCTTTATACAAACTCATAATCATATACATATCCCTTCATATAACATGATTATAACGTCCAAAACATCATATCTCAACACAAAATCGAAATCCAAGGTGTTGAAGAATATTACCTTTGAAGATCCAAACACTTCGATCCGATGAAAACGTGTTAAATCGACTATCCAAGCTTCCCAACGAAATAAGATGATGAAATCCGAATACACAAGTGATTGAGGATGGAAAAATCCCTCCCTCAAGTCTCTCTTTCGGAACAAAATGAAGAAGAGGATGAAAATGAGTAAAAATGTCCCGGTCGAGTCCTTAAATACTGCCGGAAGTTACGGTCGTAACTCGTCCCTCTTACGGCCGTAACATTCCAAGTCAACGGCCTTACGGCCGTAACCGGCCAACTCGTACGGCCGTAACTCAGCTTCGTCCGAAAGCCTGCCGACAGACTTACGGCCGTAACCGCTCCTGAGTTACGGGCGTAACCCGCCTTCGTCAAAAACATCCGCCGACATCCTTACGGCCGTACCCGCACACCTTACGGCCGTAACTCGGATGATACGGCCGTATCCGGCCAAACTTACGGGCATAAGCCCTCTTCGTCGAAAATGACCAGGCACCCTGCCTGGAGCGTACGGCCATATCCGGCCAAGCCTTACGGCCGTACCTTCCTCGACTTACGGCCGTATGCCGCAACCCTTACGGCCGTAAGTCACCCTTGGTCGACAACACCTGAAATTTACGAACACCACTTACGGCCGTATCCAACCCTCCTTACGGCCGTAACTCCCCTTCGGCCAAAATGCCTGGGCAGCCTGCTGGACCACGTACGGCCGTAACCGGCCAGCCTTACGGCCGTACCCGCTGAACTTATGGCCGTATCCCGGAACCTTACGGCCGTAACTCAATGCTGGCCAAGGTGAATAAATCCGATAACTCCGATTCCTTGCTACGACTGATGAATGATCCGACATACCATACGAATGTGAAAGTGAACAAGTCTAACACGAGCCAAAGATGATACTCCCAGTACAAGGCTATCAATCACAATGAAAATGATAATACTCCCGTCTCGATCTATAAACGGAGATAAAATGACGATCGGTAACTGATATACGATTACAACATTCCAACAGTGAACACAAACGAGTGATTCATGAATGATGAGTGATTATTAATGAGTGAAAATTACTGAGTGACAATTACAGACTGATAATTATTGAATGAAAATGAAAGAATTACAATCGGGTATTACACTAATTTGCCTGGGAAGAGGCTATGGAACCACCTTTTTAGCCGTTAGGTCTAACTTTTGCAGTCAATCACTTGTGACTGTATTCTATGTGTGTTGTCTAGTGATGATAACTGTTGTGTGTGAATGTGTGATGACTTTTCGTAGTGCTAGGTGATAATTGATTAATTGATAAATTATGTCTGCTGTGTGTGTGTTTTCGAAAACGCATTCCTGAAAATTTCATAAACTTGTGCAAGTTGCAAAAAAAAAAATTCAAAAAAAGTTTTGACGGTTTGATTAATCGGCCGCTTCGTGCGGACTTTGAAAATTATTTGGAATTGGCAAGCCGGCCTAGGATTCTCAAATAAAACCTCGACGGTATTTGAAAGAGTTGTTTTAAAGTACCTTTGAATATTTTGTAAAATGTTACCGTCGTTGAATTTTTTGCAGTGTTGACAGGATTTTCGAAAATAATTTTTAACGTATTGTTTTATTTTCAAATATTTCGAGTACGTGATTTTCAAAAAATTTTCACACCATAAAAAAAATTTATATTTCAAAATACAATGCGATTTTTATTTTCAAAAATATATAGTGAAAGATGAAAAATCTTACTCGATTTAAACTTCAAACTCGGATTTGGAAAAATTTTCTATACTGAACCAGTCATCGTACGCTGATCTTGACTTACTCCAAAATGATTGTTGATTGGTGGGAATGTTTAGTATTTGTACGAAGGGCTTGATGGTATTGCGTGGTTACCTTGTTTGTTATTAACGGTGATGATAATGCTGTATCCAAGGGAATTTTGATAATCCGATATATTGTTTTGCAAATAATTTTAAAATAAGATGGTTAAAGTTTTTTTGTTTACAAGTTTTAATAAAACAACCTGAGGTAGCAAAAATACTTTCAAAGTTTTATTTTGAATAACATACAAATTCAAAGATTTTCAAATGATATCATTTAAAAGGATACCTTGTGGATCTTCTTATCGAGTTGCTATTAGTTGTCTTATGTGATATGTCGTGCTGAGTTGGCACTTTCGCATATTATTTTGCGATGTTGTGCCATCGTATTGAGTGAGTATACGCTTAGTATGCCGAGGGGCAGAGGACGCGGTCGTGACCGCGGTATAGCTGCTCATGGAGATCAGATGCGGGACCAAGAGAATATTTCCGGAAAGGTTGCTATTCTAGCACTTCGTTCTCGTTGTTTAGGTTTCGGGGATGAAACCTCTTTTAAAAGTGATATGATGTAATACCCATATTTTTTTTGCTTCCATTTTGTTCGACTCTATCGGCTCAATTGTATTCGTTGATGCTTCTGACCTTGTGTTGTTTCTCGCCTTTGTCATTCGAGCGAGTTTTGATATTGTCCCAAATTGATCTGTATATTGTTGTGACCTTTCCAAGTTCGGATCGATTTCCTATGAACCGTGTACAAAATTAACACCTCGTGGTTCCTACAAGCTTATTGTTGTCTTGATTTGAGGTGTGAACTTTATAGTTGTTGTTTCATCGTTGTTGTTCGATCATTGTTATATGTTCGTCGTTGCGCGATCATTGTTGTTTGATCTCTTAATCGTGATTATTGAGCGTCTGTGCCACTTCGTAATTTTCTTAGGTGTTGAGAAATTGTCTTCGTACTTGATCTTCCAAATTCTTGAGTTATTGGAATTTCATACTTTTTCCGCGTTAAACTCGTGATTTGATTGTTCTACTGCTCAGTTTTTTTATCAACCGCAGTGATTCATGTTCGTTGCTTTTCGTAAGCATTCTTGCATATTGAACCGGATCGTAGTAGCTTTGTACTGCATGGAACTATTGTGTGCTGTCAGTATCAAATAACGTGTGTTATCTAGAGTTGCCTTGCTCTTGATTTAAGTTTCGGGACGAAACTTATTTTTAGGGGGTGAGTGTAATACCCGCAATTTTCGTTCCGGTTATTTTAGATTTTTCTTCGGGTATTTCTCGATTGTCGAGCATTGATACTATATTCTCGGCGATTGATTTGGGTTTATGGCCGTATGTGGTGATTTGTTGTATGTTGTTTTCATTTCGGATCGATGATGTTGTCCGCAAGCGTTTTGCCGTGTTCGTTCCGTGCGTTTTTGGAAATTTGAATCGTCGAGTCATGGTGGCTGGGCACTAGCCGGACAGGTGCGGCAGGAACCGGATATGTGCGTACGAGCATGGCGCACGATCCGGTGCTCGTGCGGTCTTGACTGCACGCGCACGAGCGGTTGCTCGTGCATCTCGGCAGACTCCTGGCAGTGGCGCGCACGACCAGACGCATGACCGGACGCCCGAGCATCTGCCTCGTGTGTGTTCGGAAGACTCCTAGAGGTGTCCTGAATCTTCCGGCAGGTTCTTGGCACACGAGTCATGCATGGCTGGTGCTCGTGTGTATCTGCTCGTGCGTTGTGTGGGTTCTATATAAATGACCAGGCAGACGTATTCATTACCCGTTTTCTCAACCTAACTCACCTCTTCCATGGCCAAGACTTTGAGAACACGAAGGCATGGTGTATAACTACCGATCCACGTCGTTTTTGAGCTTCTAACATCAATTAATCATTATATAATCTTCTCCGATCGACCTAAAAATTTTAAGTTTTGGGAAACTTGGGGATTTTGGTTGATTTCGTCCCTCTAATCCGAATTAGCTTATTATAGAGAGGATTATCAAAGATTAAGTTGTATTCTACCAATTTCCTTGTTGTTCCATGGTTCGAATGCTAAAGACTCGTCGTTTTGTTGAGTTCTTAATCGACGCCTTGAAGGTATCCAGTGAAAGTTCTTAGAGGGGGTTTCGGGCGTTCTACGATTATTCTTCCTCGTACAATCATTGATTATTGATGATATGATGTTAGGGTCAGGTTCCTTGTGAAGAACTCGAGTCGGAACTCTTCCCTTTGTTGTTTTCTTTAGGGATTCGAAGCTTCCCGATCGATCATGTTATCGTTGTTTCTGTCCGGAGAATTATAGGTGTTCAAGGTTTCTCGGTTGATCCGTGTGTCCGGTATCGATTATCGAGGCAAGTATCTTGCCCATACACTTCATGTTTCATAGCTGTAATAGTTGGTAATCGACTATATGTGCGATTGGAATGGTTTTAATAAACTTATAAAAGAATCGGTATATTCTCGATAAAGGGTTCTTTAAAATCTACTTGTGTGAATGTGAAAGAATGTGTTGTTCTGGGAATGTGTATTAATATTGTGCATTGGAATATCTTGTTTGCGTATGGTACCGTTGTGTGTGATTATGTGGATAGTGGACATGAAGTTATGACTTTTTGGCAAGAAGTGTGTGTGTGTGTGTGTGGACATGTGTGTTATTAATGAGTATGTGATGTTGTGTGATGTGAGTATGTGTCGGATATAGTGGCCATTTCTAACAACTACCTTGATTTACATTTGATGTACTTCATGGGAATGAATTTGTGAAAGTATGTTGTGGAAAGTGGTAATTTCAGAAAAGTGGTTTGTGCCATGTGGTTTCTGAGCGTGTGTGAACTGAGTAAAAACCAGTGAGGGTCCTCTGGGATTCGTTAGGCTATGTTTCCTATGGATCACTCGGTGGGGTTGTACAACCAGAGAGGGCCTGACGAGGTACAGGGCCAGTACAGCTCGGTAGGTTGTTTTGTGATGATGATTGTGGTATGATTTTGTTTTTGATAATTGTGGTATGTACGGAATATCACAACGATTTCATTCTCGATGTGAGATACGTCATATGTAGGGTCTTGGTACTTGGCTAGAATGGTACTAGTATAAGTGTCGTATATTTTTGGCATAAGGACGTGGGCCCTGTGATTGTTTCCGTGCATTGTGGTTTGGTTGTGTATCGATTTTGACCATTGGGTTATTCACTGGAGTATGTGATGTGGATGATTGGGTCGTGGACCCCGTGATTTGTGACCAGATTTGCATTTTTGGAAAACAATACTTGGAGTTGTGTCCCTATGTGGTTTTCGATAAGTTGAGGATTCATTAGTCCAAAAATGTCTTTCCAAAACTCTCGAGAATCTTTAAATGCTTTTCAAAGTGTCTACATGTCTCATTCCAACTTTTTAAGGTTTGAACTATTTTATCCAATGAAATATCTCGGGAAGTCTTTTGTTGTGTATAGCTCGTATTTGCACTTTGTACTTGCACTAGCAAAACAGTGGAGTTTTGATAACCCCCGAGTAATTGGGGGGGATGTCTGTATTGCATCCATGTAATTGCATGTTCTTGGGGAGCTAATCACAGGATCGGTATGAAGGACGATGGAATACGATGATACTATTCACATGAGTACCATGTTGAGTATTTTTGTCAAGCCATGTTGTGGTGTCTTTTCCACTGTTGTATTTTCTGATTGTAAGAGTATGGTTCGTGTATTTGAACGTGGTTGGGTTTGAGTGGTATCATAGTTTGTGTGTAAAGACCAAATCGGTCTAATGTTTCATTATTTAGTCATGCCGGCTTGTCATATAATGTAGTGTTTATGTATTTAGCCTGGTAGATCCTCACGGAGAGGGTCTGCGGCGCTGTAATATTCCCGAGTAATTTTGGGGTGTTACATGCCCAACTCGCTTTCTACAGCTGAGTCGGAATACTATGCTGCTGGAAGTTGCTTATGCAGATTCTCTGGATGCAACAATAGTTACAAGACTATGGCACCAATGCAAGAGAGACTCCAATCATGTTCGATAGCACGAGTGAAATTGCAATCACGCACAACACTGTATTGCACTCGCGGAGTAAGCATGTCGATATGAAGCATCATTTCATATGTTGAGAATAAAGATGTTCGGATTGAGAAGATTCATGCAGATGTCCAGCTATGTAATGCCCCGGATTTTTATATGCATGAATTATTATGACCTCAAGTGACACATTAGGGTTTTGCATTCACAAATAATAAAATTCTGACTAATGGAATAAGTTTAGAACTATTTACACGTTTTTAATTCAGAAATCGGATATTCGGTTATCTGGTTGGGTTTACCTTCCGAATTTGATTTTTATGTTTCGATAAACAGAATCGTGATTCCGTCGTCTTCTATGTACACCACTTTTACGTTACGAGTACGATTTTCAAATGTTTACTTTTTGAATTTTTGGGAATATTTTATGTCGAGTCGTTTTCTCGGAAAATTTCGCGTTCCGTAAATCGCGAAACTTTTCTACGACTTTAAGCTGTAAGTGCGACACTATAATTTAAGTATATGACATACACACAATACTTGAGTAATTTTATCTGCGGAGGAGCGAAACGTAAAATATTCTTCGACCGATTTATGATGACGTCTAGGGTTAACCTAGTATATAAAGGGACATCACCTCCCTTTCATTTTTTCCTCCTCACTTCATATTCCTCCTATTCTTTTGCTCCTTTGGCCGCCCCCTCCCCATTCAAGTGAAGAAAACACCATTGTTCTTCCATTAGAACTCAAGTACTAGCTCATTTTGTGTTCCAAACTTGAAACAAAGTTCATATTCAAGTAAGTCACCTCCTCCTCTTCATTTCTATCCAAGTAGAAATAGGTTTTAGGCAACTTTAAAATTTGTGAATATATGAAGAGCTTAGGTTTAATGTTATAATGTTTTGTATGTTGTTTTCAAGTTGATTCTAAGGTTCTTGAAAGTGTTTAAAACAAGTTTTAATCATGGTTTTGATTTCATGTCTTGGCCGAAATTCTTAGGGTTTTATAACCCAATCATGTGTGGTTTTTCTTATGATTTTCTTACACAATATGTTGCTATATGATCATATGATGCTATGGTGAATTTATGGGATTTTTATAAAATGTTTGGTGTTTTGAAAGTGAGGAAGAATCATGCTTAGTTCTTGATATGTTGTTATATATTCAAAAGTGACTTGATAATTGTGATGATGTATGAAAGAAGTACATGATATGTTTTTGTTAGATTTTTATATAATGTTTTGGAAATTTATTTGAAAACAAAAGAATGAAGTTAGATTTATGAAGTTGGAAGATGTGTTGAAAATATTTGATGTAGTTAAGGAGCATGTTATGTATTGAGGATTTTAAAGTCATGTTTAGGTCATTTGTATGTTAGGACCAAGACTTTGATTATCAACATAAGTGTATGTTAAGTGTGTTGTTTGATGTTGGGAACAATTGATGCTTGATGATACTTGATGTTAATGATGTTTGAAGGTTTAAAGTTGGGAAATAAAAATGAGTAAGTAGAATGTTTTCAAAAGAAAAAATTATGAAATGGAGTTCGTAATATCGAGAAGCATGATTGTATGTTGACTCCTATATATGTTATAAGTATGATATACATGATTAGAATTTACATGTTTAGGGTTTTCGATGCTAGAAACGAGCTCTAGGTTTATATGATGTTTTTCCCATTTTAAGGGGAAGTTGGTAGTTTCATTATACTTCACGGAAATGGCCATAACTTTCTCCACGTTTAATATTTTTGAGATCCGTAAAATGGAAATGAAACTAGACTTCAGTGGTTTTCCAATGGAATAAGAAACACTATCTTATTCTTAATGTGCATTAACATAATGCTAATTCTTTCCAGCCTTGATGCACATTATGTTATAATTATGTTAAGTGTTTGATGATGGTTTTCGAACCAAGGAATGTGTAACGGAATTGTGTATCGGTTACCGTTGTTAGTATATTTATATATTATATGGTCAGTTAGGTTCTCTAAGAGAATCATAGCTTTTATTATTAAAATTTAGTCGAATGCAAAACTCTAAAGTCCAAACATGTAGATCGAGTCTATTGTCCGTTAGACTTCATTAAGCTCGATCGACCGCTAAACTTAGTTGTTTTCGATGAAAGGTGGAGCAGCAGCCTGAAGCGTAAGGGAGAGCTGAGAATCATTTTGCTTGCGTTTATACTTGTCCAGGTGGGCTTTCTATAGGAAAATGATTTGAGCTTTGCTCTATTTTGATAAAATATTTTACAAGCAAATTATGATTTCAAATGATTATGATGCTTAAAAATTTTTATGTAGATTCTTATGAACCTATCACTGTTGACTTGGCAACCTATGAAATGATCGGATCCTGAGTTAGACAAAGGTTGCTGGCCAGGGTTAGTGTACACAGTACTCGGGATTGTGAGCTTTCTTCGGAGTGGCGGATCTCGGGGAGTAACGTTCGCGGGAGGTGGCCACCTTCCACGGCGTAAATTATGGATATGGTGAATCTGATGATATATGCTATGAAATGAAATGATTTAGTAAACATGGGCTTTTTCTTAAAACCCCCGTGTGTTACTGCTTATATGCATGATGATAAATACGAAAGCATGTTTTATGTTTTGGCAATATGTTCACGGAGTACGTTGTACTCAGCCCTATATATGTTTTAAAATGTGCAGGTTGAGCAAGGGATGTGATGGAGGGTGTTGAGTGGAAGTCTTTTGTTTACGATCAATGTTAACCCCCGGTTACATATCTTTATATATGTAACCAACCATGTTTTTCAGCTGCAAACACTCTTTATGATTTTGCCTTCTAAGTTATGTTGATTGTAATATGCTATGAAGACTTTTTCTAAACTTCAAGGCTAATATTATAACTATATATCCTACTTTGGATTCTAAGTCATTCCCCCGGTATTGACTCCCCTTCATGATGCCTTGATAGGTTATTCATGAAAATTCACCCCTATTTCTTATGAAACGTATGTCTCCCCCTTTCTTCCCCACTTCTTAATTCCTACCCCGGGTCATGCCCTGGCTGAGCCGTCCTTAGGGATAAGGGGTCGTGACAGAATGAAATCGAAGAGGTTTGTTCGCTCTGAGTCTATGTTCCTTCAAGCGAAGTTTAGTTCGATTCTCTAAACTGAGTTAAGAATTAATTATCAGCTCAACACCCGTCATGTCATGCTCAAATGAAGAGTAATGTAAAATATTTACTAGTCTTTATGATTCAAATTTCTTTTGCCATGAAAATGTATCTCTTTATGAGCTTTTATGAAATGTTAATTATGAACATATATGGAATGATATATGTATGACGAAGCATGTACCATATGAATTCTTATTTTCGATTATGCATGAATTGTTGCTGATGAAGAAACACGAAAGACGAGAACCTAGAAACTTCCTTAGTGTCTTCTATTTAGCGAACGAGAACTTATGCGCCGTAAGTATTTCAGCACATGTATGAAAAAGAAGGACGAACAATAACGATTTAATAACGAGGATTGATGATCCAGTGACGTCTCCAACAAATATGACTTACGTACGAGTAATACGAGTATGGATATTTTTATCGGGATGTCCATTTATGGCGGAACCCGAATAACTTTCATAACATACCCCATCAGAGAGTATATTATTATTTTAATGTTAGTTGCTTCTCGGAGTCCAGAGTTCGAGTCGATAACTTGGGATGTGATTTATATCCTTCTTTTGAGAACGCTTTAGTAGAGTTGTTCTATTATGTCGAGATGTTGATGTATTATAAGTATACCTTCTTCATAGGATGGCAACCACGAAGACGACGCTGCGTAAGTCAACAAGGAGAAGGCGTACACCGTGCGACCTTGGGGAGGCTTTCTGCAGCACGTATCGAGGCACAGGTGCCACCGTGGGCCAGTGCGTGGCAGACCTCGAGGCGACATGGCAATTAGCTGCTCCTCATGGTGTCTCAGACTACGAGGGCATTCAGCGCCTTATCGACCTCCTTCCGATCGAGTGGAGGGAGTGGGCTGCTGCAGTCTCATGGTACTATATATTTTTGTGTGAGCCCACATTAGTACCATCCGGAGATTTCATGGCCTTTGCTATCCGCATCACCACTCAGTACCTCCAGCACCGTGCACCTCCCCCTGGAGCTTGCATATATCGACCTTATGCTATGGGAGCTTTGCCGGAGAGGCTAGCTACACCTCTACCCAGCCAGGTGATTCTTGTTGCACAGTCTCATGCTCAGGATGGGTTAGACATGGAGGCAGGGACCTCATCACCTCGCCGCAGGGACATGAGGACCGAGCCTTTTATTCTCAGGAGGACGTCTCCACCACTTCAACCCATGCAGTCATCAATCCAGTCCACCCACAACCGATTCCAGACGATGCTCATCTACTTCTCCCGAAGAAGCGCAAAGTCACTGAAGACCCTGTTGCAGTCTCTCCAGCTTTAGACGAGGAGTCAGAAGAAGATCCGGAAGAGGATCCGGAGGAGTTCTCCGAGGAGGAAAGCTCGACCACTGAGTCGAGGGCGACTTGAGATAGCTCAGGATGGTGCTAGCCATTTATTTTGTATTTTGTATACGGAACGTCAATTCTTTTTCTTATACGTGTCATTCCGATATCTAGCACTTTCTTATTTTATAGACGGCAATGCTATTTGTTAGAGCACCCCGCATTTTGGCATATGTGTAGGCAGGTAGCCTAGATCAGCTTGTATTGATAGTCAATAAGACCTAGTTGAAGGCAATTGTACTATTATGATGCAAATGATATATTGATGTATATTTTGACCCTTCATGGGTTTTTCTTCTCATGAGTATGATGTTGTTGTTTCTGATCTCTTTCTCGACCTTGCTACGAGAGTTATGTATGAGTATGTGTCGATGCATTATGATTATGTAGTCGCGAAATCATTTCTATGATCCAGTATGATGATAATTACGGACCAATGAGAATGAACTAATGATGATTATGTGCAACACAGAATGCCACTCAGAAGAGAAAGAAGGAGAGGAGGGCATGAACGCGCCCCGACACCCCCTCCTCCTCCACCCGAACGGGCTATTGAAGCGCTTTTCCTCAAGCAAAATCCCCCTACTTTCAATGGGTCAGGAAACTCGAGCGATGCTGAGCTCTGGGTTAGAGATATGGAATGAATTTTTAACTTCCTAAGGTGTACCAACCAAGAGCATCTTTCTTGTGTGCTCTTCCAACTCACTGGATCTGCAGACTTCTAGTGGGAAGTGCGCAGGAAGATCCAGACGGCTGAGCAACTGGAAAACTACTCTAGGGAGGAATTCAAGGAGGCATTGTATGACAAGTTTGTTCCAAAAACCTTTAAGGTCAATAAGGAAGCTGAGTTCTATAATCTGAAGCAAGGAAGGATGTCAGTGACCGAGTACGATAGAATGTTTTGTGAGTTATCAGGGTATGCTCCAGACCAAGTTGATACGGATGAGAAGATGGAAGGAAAATTTAGATCAGGACTGGGGCATGAGATAGGCATGTCCCTAGCTAGCCATGGAAGGCTGAGCTACACTGAATCGCCGAACAGAGCTCTGGATATTCAGGCAGCAATGCCAGAAGAGAAGTGAGCGCCGACAGTTAAACCACCACCCACTCAGACAAATTCCCACGAATATAAGGGGAAGCGTAAGTGGGAAGGACGAAACAATGGTGGCAGTGAGAACAACCAGGCTAACAGGAGGCCGTGGCAGGGAAATATATCTCATAGACATCCTCAGGCTCAAGGAGGCAACAATCGGGGACAGCAGATGGTTCCTGCTCAGGGAGGCAATAATAAGGGACGAGTTTCAAACCCCGTATGTCCCAAGTGTAACAAGCAGTATCATGGTGCATATCTGTTGGGCACCGGAAGTTGTTACACGTGTGGTCAGAAAGGCCATATTATGAGGAATTGTCCTAAGCAGCAGCAGGGAGAGAGACCAAACCACCAGGGTCAACCTCAGCTACTGAGAGCAATACAAGGACAGCCGCAACTGCCGCCACCACCTAAATAGCAGAATCAGAATGCTAGGTTGTATGACATCAATCAGAATCAACCCGAGAAGGATAAGGGTAACTTGGCAGGTATGGGCAAACTTCTTAACCTACCTGTAATTAGTTTTTTTGATACTGGAGCATCGCATTCATTTATTGCTAGAGCATGTGTGGATAATCTTAGTATTATATCGGAACGTTCTAGTCATGTCATGAGAGTATCTTCACCACCAGGAGGAATTTCAACTACCACACATGTTTGTTCTAATCTGGAATTAGAAGTCGGGAATCTTAAAGTGGTAACTAATAATCTGAATGTTATGACGCTGTGGGATGTTGATGTACTCCTAGGAATGGATTGGTAAGCTGAGAATTATGCCACAATTCTTTGTTATGAGAGGAAAATTTCCTTCAGACCACCAAGAAAGGAGCCCACAGACTTTCACGGCATAAGAATGGGTAGAGGATCACCCGTTATCTCTGCTCTCCAAGCCAAGAAGATGATGAGAAAGAAGGATTGTGAGGCTTTCCTTGTTTACCTTAATGGAGAAGCTGGAGAAGTGCGGACTATAGGAGATGTGCCAATTGTGTGGGAATTCGAGGATATATTCCCAGAAGTGTTACCGGGTTTACCACCATATCGACAAGTGGATTTCAATATCGACCTGGAGCCAGGGTCAGCTGCAGTGTCGAAAGCACCATATAGGATGGCAACTAAGGAACTGCAAGAACTTAAATCCAACTGCAAGAGCTATTGGATTTAGGTTTCATTAGACCGAGTGTTTCTCCATGGGGAGCACCTGTCCTTTTTGTGAAAAAGAAGGATGGTACGCTGAGAATGTGTATAGATTACAGGGAGCTGAACAAGCTCACACTCAAGAACAAGTATCCTCTGTCAAGGATAGATGACTTGTTTGACCAACTCAAGGGAACAACTGGTTTTCTAAGATAGACCTTAGGTCTGGGTATCATCAGTTGAAGATTCGACCAGAGGATATACCCAAGATAGCTTTCCGAACAAGATATGGACACTGAGTTTATAG
Source organism: Orobanche coerulescens (assembly GCA_033398695.1). NCBI lineage: Eukaryota > Viridiplantae > Streptophyta > Magnoliopsida > Lamiales > Orobanchaceae > Orobanche > Orobanche coerulescens. Next base: position 188,764,216 of record CM065801.1, read on the forward strand.
TCATGCCATTTGGATTAACTAATGCCCCCGTAGTATTCATAGACCTTATGAACGGAGTTTTCCACCCATACTTGGATAAGTTTGTCTTAGTGTTCATAGATGATATTATCATCTACTCTAGAAATGAGAAAGAGCATGAAGAACATCTCAGGATAGTGTTGGAAACACTAAGAACGGAGAAACTCTTTGCCAAATTCAGTAAGTGCGAATTTTGGTTCAAAGAAATAATGTTTCTTGGGCACATTGTGTCAGCAGATGGTATTAAGGTGGACCCAACTAAAGTGGAAGCAGTACGTGATTGGAAGTCACCAACCAACCCTAATGAGATTAGGAGTTTCTTGGGTCTGGCTGGATACTACCGAAGGTTCATCAAAGGATTTTCCAAGATTGCTAGAGCAATGAAACAACTGTTGCAGAAAGGAATTAAGTATTTATAGATGGATGAATGTGACAAGAGTTTTCAGGAACTCAAGAAAAGATTGACTACTGCGCTAGTTTTAGCAGTACCAGAAGTGAACATGAAGTATGTGGTTTAGACGGATGCTTCTAAGAATGGGCTAGGTTGTGTATTGATGCAATATGGGAAAGTGATAGCATACGCGTCAAGACAACTTAGGCCTCATGAGGTGAATTATCCCACGCATGATTTGGGACTAGCTGCAGTTGTGCACTCATTAAAGATATGGGGGCATCACCTTCATGGGGTAGGATGTGAAATTTTCACTGATCACAAGAGTTTAAAATACTTTTTTGAGCAAAAGGACTTGAACATGAGGCAGAGAATATGGCTCGAATTGGTAAAGGATTATGACTGTGGTATTAACTATCACCCCGGCAAGGCTAATGTGGTAGCAGATGCCTGTAGTCGTAAGACTCAATCGCAACTAGGATACCTACTTACCACGGAAGGGGATCTAATCCACGATTTTGAAGGAATGAGTTTAGAGGTGGTTCATCCACCGGAAATGATAATGGGTCGTGTTGCGACGTTAGTGACGACACCAGATCCGAGAGGACGGATAGTGAATGCGCAGAGGAGAGATGAAGCATTCGAGAAACTACGTATGAGAATTAGATCTGATAACCCAGGAAGTTATCGCGAAGCGGCTGATAACGCAATTATGTCTGAAGAGAGAATGTGTGTCCCACATGATGAGGAATTAAGGAATAAGATTATGAGTAAGGCTCATGATACTCCCTATACCGCTCATCCCGGGAGTACCAAGATGTACCAAGACCTAAAGAGAAATTTCTGGTGGGACGATATGAAACATGATGTAGCTTCATTTGTCGAGCGGTGTTTGGCTTGTCAGCAAGTGAAAGCACTACACCAATGACCGTATGGAAAGTTACAGCCATTGACCATTCCAGAATGGAAGTGGGAAGGAATATCTATGGATTTTGTGACTAGTTTGCCGAGGACCAAACGAGGAAACACTGCTATATGGGTTATAGTAGACGGACTCACAAAATCAGCTCACTTTTTGCCTATCCCAATCACTTATAGATTTGAGAAGTTAGCACAGTTATATGTCCGTGAAATTATACGTTTGCACGGAATGCCGATATCAATCACGTCAGATCGAGATCCAAAATTTACCTCTAGATTTTGGACGAGTCTACAGAAGAAATTAGGTACACACATGAACTTTTACCGCTTTCCACCCGCAGAGCGATGGACATCTGGAAAGGACGATTCAAACACTAGAAGACATGTCAACAACAGTCATCAGGCAACGATAGGTATGGTGCCATATGAAGCCTTATACGGCAGAAAATACAGGTCACCACTTTATTTGGATGAAGTGGGTGAGAGAAATATTTTAGGGCCAGACACAGTCAGCGAGATGATCGAGATTATCCGCAAGAAACGACAGAGAATACAAGAGGCCCAGACTCGACAGAAGTCATACACTGATACACGCCGAACTGAATTACATTTTGAAAGTGGGGATAAGGTTTTCCTCAAGGTTTCCCCTTCTAAGGGAATAATCAGGTTTGGCGTTAAAGGCAAGCTTAGGCCACGTTTTATAGGACCATATGAGATTCTTGAGAGGATCGGCCCAGTTGTTTATAGGTTGGCTCTGCCACCTAGTCTTGGGAATGTTCACAATGTTTTCCATGTTTCTTATCTGAGAAAGTATGTATTTGATCCCAAGCATGTGATTTATCAGAGTGACATAGTTCTATGTCACGATACGAGTTATGTAGAGAGGCCTGAAGCTATTTTAGACCATGAGGTCCAAGAACTGAGGAATAAGTCAATTCCATTGGTGAAAGTATTATGGAGTCACCACGGTCAGGAAGAAGCTACGTGGGAACTCGAAATCAAGATGAGGGAGAAATACCTAGAACTTTTTGATAAGGTATGTAAATTTCGGGATGAAATTTATTGTTATAGGGGTAGGATGTAATGCCCCGGTCTTTTATATGCATGAATTATTATGACCTCAAGTGACACATTAGGGTTTTGCATTCACAAATAATAAAATTCTGACTAATGGAATAAGTTTAGAACTATTTACACGTTTTTAATTCAGAAATCGGATGTTCGGTTATCTGGTTGGGTTTACCTTCCAAATTTGATTTTTATGTTTCAATAGACAGAATCGTGATTCTGTCGTCTTCTATATACATCACTTTTACGTTACGAGTACGATTTTCAAAAGTTTACTTTTTGAATTTTGGGGAATATTTTATGTTGAGTCATCTTCTCGGATAATTTCGCGTTCCGTAAATCGCAAAACTTTTCTCCTATTTTAACCTGTAAGGGTGACATTATAATTTAAGTATATGACATACACACAATACTCGAGTAATTTTATCTGCAGAGGAGCGAAACGTAAAATATTCTTCGACCGATTTATGATGACGTCTAGGGTTAACCTAGTATATAAAGGGACATCACCTCCTTTAATTTTTTCCTCCTCACTTCATATTCCTCCTCTTCGTTTGCTCCTTTGGCCGCCCCCTCCCCATTCAAGTGAAGAAAACACCATTGTTCTTCTATTAGAACTCAAGCACAAGCTCATTTTTGTGTTCCAAACTTGAAACAAAGTTCATATTCAAGTAAGTCACCTCCTCCTCTTCATTTCTATCCAAGTAGAAATAGGTTTTAGGCAACTTTAAAATTTGGGAAAATATGAAGAGCTTAGATTTAATGTTATAATGTTTTGTATGTTGTTTTCAAGTTGATTCTAAGGTTCTTGAAAGTGTTTAAAATAAGTTTTAATCATGGTTTTGATTTCATGTCTTGGCCAAAATTCTTAGGGTTTTATAACCTAATCAAGTGTGGTTTTTCTTATGATTTTCTTACACAATATGTTGCTATGTGATGATATGATGCTATGGTGAATTTATGGAATTTTTATAAAATGTTTGGTGTTTTGAAAGTGAGGAAGAATCATGCTTAGTTCTTGATATGTTGTTATATATTCACAAGTGACTTGATTATTGTGATGATGTATGAAAAAAGTACATGATATGTTTTTGTTAGATTTTTATAAAATGTTTTGAAAATTTATTTGAAAACAAGAGCATGAAGTTAGATTTATGAAGTTGGAAGATGTGTTGATAATATATGATGTAGTTAAGGAGCATGTTATGTATTGATTATATTAAAGTCATGTTTAGGTCATTTGTATGTTAGGACCAAGACTTTGATTATCAACATGAGTGTATGTTAAGTGTGTTGTTTGATGTTGGAAACAATTGATGCTTGATGGTACTTGATGTTAATGATGTTTGAAGGTTTAAAGTTGGGAAATAAAAATGAGTAAGTAGCATGTTTTCAAAAGAAAAGATTATGAAATGGAGTTCATAATGTCGAGAAGCATGATTGTATGTTGACTCCTATATGGGTTATAAGTATGATAAGCATGATTAGAGTTTACATGTTTAGGGTTTTCGATGCTAGAAACGAGCTCTAGGTTTATATGATGTTTTTCCCATTTTAAGGGGAAGTTGGCAGTTTCGTTATACTTCATGGAAATGGCCATAACTTTCTGCACATTTAATATTTTAGAGATCCGTAAAATGGAAATGAAACTAGACATCAGTAGATTTCCAGTGGTATAAGATACAATATCTACTTCTTATTGTGAATTAACAAAATGCTAATTCTTTCCAGCCTTGATGCAGATTATGTTATGATTATGTTAAGTGTTTGATGATGGTTTTCGAACCAAGGAATGTGTAACGGAATTGAGTATCGGTTACCGTTGTTAGTATATATGTATGTTATATGGTCAGTTAGGTTCTCTAAGAGAATCATAGCTTTTATTATTAAACTTTAGTCGAATGCAAAACTCTAAAGTCCAAACATGTAGATCGAGACTGTTGTCCGTTAGACTTCGTTAAGCTCGATCGACCGCTAAACTTAGTTGTTTCCGATGAAAGGTGGAGCAGCAAACTGAAGCGTAAGAAAGAGCAGGGAATCATTTTGCTTGCGTTTATTACTTGTCCAGGTGGGTTTTCTATAGGAAAATGATTTGAGCTTTGCTCTATTTTGATAAAATGTTTTACAAGCAAATTATGATTTCAAATGATTATGATGCATACAAACTTTTATGTGGATTCTTATGAACCTATCAGTGTTGGCTTGCCAAACTATGAAATGATCGGATCCTGAGTTAGACAAAGGTTGCTGTCCAGGGTTAGTGTACACAGTACTCGGGATTGTGTGCTTTCTTCGGAGTGGCCGATCTCGGGGAGTAATGTTCGCGGGAGGTGGCCACCTTCCCCGGCGCAAATTATGGATATGGTGAATCTGATGATATATGCTATGAAATGAAATGATTTAGTAAACATGGGCTTTCTATTAAAACCCCCGTGTGTTACTCCTTATATGCATGATGACAAATACGAAAGCATGTTTTATGTTTTGGCAATATGTTCACAGAGTACGTTGTACTCAGCCCTGTATATGTTTTAAAATGTGCAGGTTGAGCAAGGGATGTGACGGAGGGTGTTGAGTGGAAGTATTTTGTTTACGATCAATGTTAAGCCCCGGTTACATATCTTCATATATGTAACCAACCATATTTTTCCGCTGCGAACACTCTTTATGATTTTGCCTTCTAAGTTATGTTGATTGTAATATGCTATGAAGCCTTTTTCTAAACTTCACGGCTAATATTATAACTATGTATCCTACTTTGGATTCTAAGTCATTCCCCCGGGATTGACTCCCCTTCATGATGCCTTGATAGGTTATTCATGAAAATTCACCCCTATTTCCTATGAAATGTATGTCTCCCCTTTTCATCCCCGCTTCTTAATTCCTACCTCGGGTCATGCCTTGGCTGAGCCATCATTAAGGATAAGGGGCCGTGACAAGCTAGCCGACATCTTTACAAAACCTCTCAGCACCACCAGATTCTACCTGCTTTGCCAAGAATTGGGAGTGCTATAGCCCAACTCCCTATAAGTTTTTATATTTAACTCATCAATTGAGGGGGAATGTTGTAGGTCCCATGAATATAGTATCTATTTTAATTAATTGTACACCCAAAACTCCAAGTTATATCCTTACTATAGGAAGAATAAGGCATTATTACCTTCATGCAGATGACATGTGCATTAATTAAGGGGGAATACAGTATGACCCAAGAATACAGTGTTAATCCAAAATTGATGTAAGAGTCGAATCCTCTTTGTACCTTTTAAGGGGGAACGCTGTATTTTCACGGATATAGCACATATAGTGTAGGATATCAATTAATATTTTAAGTATATTTATATCTGGTATAACTTTAGTGGTGAGGCCAACGAGGAAGATGTAGAGGTTATGATTGCGGATCAGATCGTACCCCATACGGATAAGTTCAAGTATTTGGGTTCGATCATTCAGAAGGAAGGTGAGTATGAAGATGATGTCACTCATCGCATAAAGGCGGGGTGGCTTAGGTGGAGAGCAGCGACAGGGGTCCTGTACGACAAGAAAGTTCCTATAAAGTTGAAGGGTAAATTCTATGGAGCGGCAACCCGACCTGCAATGTTGTATAGCTACGAATGTTGGGCGATGAAGAAGTCGCTTGAGATCAAGTTGGAAGTGGCTGAAATAAGAATGTTACGTTGGTCATGTGGTCGCACAATGTTAGATAGAATCGCGAACGGGGTTTTCAGGAATGCGCTGGAAATGGCGCCCATTTCAGCAAAAGTTAAGGAAGGGAGATTGAGATGGTTTGGCCACGTCCGTAGGAGGCAGGCATCTGCTCCGGTGAGGAGGGTCGAGAGTTTATTGGTTGTCGGGGAGAAGAGGAGAGGCATACCGAGAAGGACGTGGGAGGAGCAGCTGAGATTAGATTTGAAGGCCTTAAACCTTTTCGAGACCATGACTGTTGATAGGTGCGCTTGGAGGCGCCAGATCAGAGTTGTGGATTCTTTTGTAGGGAGCGATGCTGTAGTCGAGAGCCTCAGGATTGGATTGTCTTGGTTAGCTTTGACCTAGAGCATTGTATTTTTTTTTACTTTTATTGTTTATTTTATCCTATTGTCTTTGCGTGTGGTGTATTTTTGACAGGGAGCCGTACGTTGAGCCAACCTCTCTTCTGTTAGAGCAGCGTTCATCAGGAGTGAAGTAGCCAAAATCCACTTAGGTAAGTCCCATGTAGATTAAGCCATAGGCTCAGGTATAGTATCGAGCTTTTTAGAATCATATGCTTTTTTTCTTTTTTATCACTCAATATTCTGTTGTGCACTAAGTTGGGGTCTTTACGGAAACAGTCTCGCTACCGTAATAAGTAGGGGCATGGTCTGCGTACATCTTACCCTCCCCAGTCCCTACTCTGAGCGGGATATACTGGGTATGTTTGGTTTTGTTTGGTTTGGTTTAAATTCATACTCTTGAACATTACAAATTATTTTCAGTCCACTTGCATCATCCGAATTTAAAAAGATTTATCTCTCAATACTGAAGAGACACCTAGACTTTAATGCCTTAAAAACTGCGAGTCAAAAATCAAGCCACCGTATCGTGCATTGGAAGACGGACTGTGTCAGAAGTGGGACCGATCATTAATTACAAAAAAGAACTGATTAGATGTACCAATTACATCTGAAGCCATCTTGTATATTTATTCAAAGACGGTTTCCATCCCTTAAATCTAACCATTCACTGCAACCTAGCTTTCCTGCACACTATAAAAGGTCCAGTATGTTGATATACATACTCTTTACGCTTTTTGCGTAATTATCAAGTCTACAGCATACATCCCACATACGTTCAATGCTTACTAACCTACTTCATCTTTTTCAGTGAAGAAGAAGGACATGATAATTGACAGACGAATCTTTGCTCACTCAGTTCTGCAAGAGCGTATCATTTGAGAGGATGAGGATATGGACGGGATGAACTTAGCCGTCTCCCGTGTGAAGCAAACCAGTCTCTACCATTTGGGTAGTCTGCATCCTGAGAACTATGATGAGAAAATCGTTGGAGAGTTTTATGTTGACGCTGAGTTTTTGTATGCGTCAGACGAGAAAGGTTGACATCACTGCTGTCGTCAACACTATGCAAGAAAAGGAGATCTCGTTTACTTGGGAACTCCTCGAGAGTTTGTACAGGCTACCCTCTGATGGTTTGACATTGGAGGAACTGGAATCATTTTGGTCCGATGAGCTTCTGCAGGCCTATTGGAATCTCTTCACTGGGAATTCCCAGCCTTCACAAGTTTATCTTTCCTTCCATAAGAAGAACTTTACTCTGCCCTACTTGTACCTGCATGACTTTTGCTGCAGCGTTGTTCATAATCATGCTGGAGCATTCGAAATGTGCACAAGCATAACATTACGAATGACGGTGGCCATCATGACCGGAGAGAAGGTTAACTAGTGCCAGATCTTTTGGAAACGGCTTCAGAAGGAGCCTTCGAACCTAGATTCTTCCAGGAAGTCTTTTGGCCTTATTCTGAACTATATCTTGACTAGTTGTGGCATACAGGAGTCCACTAATGCCAAAAGATCCTTGTGGGAAAGTTTCTCGGTGTCTCCAAATCAACTATCTTCAACAAGGCGCCACTTTTCGCCAACAGGCCAAACCCCTTATCCCTCCCAACATCAAGTGACCCCTGGGACATTGCTGATCTCTCAACAAAATCCAAATCTGTTGACAGCAAGAAGAAGGATGTCAGCAAGAAAAGAAATGTTCCCGATAGCATCTCTCCTACAGCTATCCAGAAAAGAAATAAGAAGAAGAAGGCGAAGAGGTTTTCAAAGACGGAAGTTGTCCCTACAGCAACCCCGGTGGCTACAGCGGCCACTGAGGCAATTCCGCCTACTCCAGCTGCCACAGTAGTCATCCCACCGGGCACAACCCCTATGGAAGAAACTCTGGATGCTCCCACAGCAGATCCTGAGCCTATGACGGATGACCAGACATTTGTCAAACTGGAAGGAACATGTGAATCGGTTGCCCCTTTGGAGATTATAATCACCACTCCAAACAAGGGCCCAACCCCTGTAAGGAGTCGCTCTTTCGACAGGGCATCCCACCCTGTCAAGGATCCTGCTTCTCAATAGGATCCCTTACCTGTTGAGAATCTAGACCGGACAGAAGAACCCTATACTATTCGGAGTCCCTCCCCAACAGACATTATAAACAACACTCTCCTCAAGGTCCAGATTGAAGAATCATTTGAGCGCTTCAAGATGTGGAAATCATACAGGGTCGCCCCATACGACTCCTTGTACAACTGGGAAGACTGGAAATAGGAGGAGCTATTCATTTTGGAAGTCACGGAAACCCAGAATGTCGAAGTCTTTATCAGATGGGATGATCCCTTTTTGTAACGCCCCAATAACTCACCGGAATGTTACAGTGCCGCGAACCCCGTGAGGGACCCACAAGGCTAAATTTCAAGATTTTAAAGTTCATCCATTAAAGATTTTTTTGAAGGTAATTCCACGATGATAAAATTCCGAAAAAAATTACTTTAGAAAATAAGTTCGACCACACAGTTATTACATAAACTTGGAATATTCGGAATTTAAAATAAAAAACAAAATAACATGTCTTCCTCCAAACACCACTTAAGCCTGATCGGAACCTTCGGGAATGTCCTGCACATATTCAACAAATTTGCCTGACACAACGAATCGTGCCAGTCAACCTAGGTCAGACAATATGAACGGAAAATCATCGACGGTATAAGATAAACTTGCAATATAATATCAATGTTTGGTTTGGCATTAGATCACATCATACCCAACATTATATTTTCTATCAACACATAAACTCCCAAGGTCGCAACCAAGGGTCACGGAAGTATCTACACAGGATTACTTCGGACGTAGGTACCATTCAGGTTTTATCCCTCAACACAGTTCCGTACAGATGTATCAACATATAAACTTCCAAGGCCGCAGCCAAGGGTTACGAAAGTATCTACATAGGAATACTTTGGACATGGGTAAATAGAACGAGCATAATTCCACAATAGTGACAAACAATAATTTTTGGAATTTAATGTAACATAGTCTGAGCAAGTTTCACTTGCTTTAGTTCCGACGGGCATTACTCCCTTGATAACACAACGTATCGAACGACCACACCTAAGAGCTCAACCTATTACATGTTCTTCGATTAATACCTCATGGTGATAATGACAAATAGAGAAAATTGCCCCATCCCGATAGGATTCTAAACCTAGTTAGTTTCATAATGTCTAAACCCAAAATTCTGTGTTTAACGACAGTGCAAATTACTTGATTCCTCGATCCACCGCTTTTCAATTTATCATCTCATTTAACTATAATGTTCTTGTACAATACTTCTACATTACGACTACGACTATAGCCACCCGTAATTTCGTTACTTACTCAATTTCGAAATTCATAATCTCTAGGAAATCCTAATGTGTTTGATTACCTATCCAATTCGATAATTGAAAATTAATTCGTTAAGGAATTACCAATGAGTTTATAATACGATAATTGAATTACAATCACAATCCATAACATGATAATTCCATGATGTTGGTGATTTACAAGTTCGATTATGAGTTTTACAATCCAACTATGATTACTACTACAAGTCATACAAACTACTAGCTTGATAGGTTTCGATTAACGATTATGTTTAGCCCCACTATTTCGATCATTAGCAAGAGTTCTAAACTACCCAAGGCATCCGAATCTAGTACAACCCAACTAACGACACTGATATGAATTCAAAGGTTGATAAACTTACCTTATTTGACAAGATATGAGGAAGAACAACAAAGGACGATAAAGAACGGGAAGACAACACATTCAAAACCTTCTCTGGAGCTTGATCAATCCACTCTACTATGATAATACACGGCTAGGAAGGCTTAAAATTCGATTAGAAGGGTTGGAGGATGATATTTGGGCGAGAAGAAGTGTTCAAGGCTCAGAGGAAATGAAAGAGGAAATGTCATTTTATAACACCAGGCTAGCATTACGTACGTAATGCTTAAGGGTTTACGTACGTAACCATCGTTACGTACATTACTGCCAAAATGTTAACGTACGTAAGTGATTTTCAGAAGCTACTGCCCGAAATGACATTGCCCATTACGTATGTAATGTGTCGCTGAGTTACGTGCGTAATGCTCAGTTGACTAGCTATCGTTGTCGCGCCGAAAGTTGCCCTGACCATGGGATCGAGAATCTCGTCCGAAGACTACATTACGTACGTAAAGTCTAAGCTTTAACGTACGTAATGTTATGAGAATAGCATACATAATTTTGTTCGAGTAACGTACTTAAGGTTCGTTTAATACACCAAGATATAATATTATGTTTAATCCTTATAACACGACTCCCCTTTAGACTCATCCAGCAATTTCTCGGGGAAAAAGACGTTGGCCACCATCATATTCGCACCGATAATTTCTCAACAACATCAAGGTAAGTCACCGACATATCATCAACATCAAGAAATCACATCACAAAACACATAAGTACTTTCAAGACTTTATACGTCACAACACGGTCTAAACATAATACGTATAAAAGTACAAGCATCACGATGGAGCACATTATTTAATCATTAAAACAAGGTACAAAGTCTTTAACAACATGGAATACTCGTGGTATTACATACCATACCCCTTAAAATAGTTTCATCCCGAAACTAAGAAAATAACTCGGGGTGATTCTCTCTCATGCTAGACTTAGTCTCCCAAGTTGCTTATTCAACGCCATGATATGACAAGCGAACCTTCACAAGGGGTATAGATTTATTCCTCAAGGTCTTTACGCGCCTATCTAGAATCGCGGTTGGCACTTCTCTGAAGGTAGCATCATTAGAAATCTCTAACTCTTCTAAATTAATTTTGTGACTCAGATCGTAAACGTACTTCCTCAACTGGGAGACGTGGAAGACATCTTGCACTCCGTCTAATGATGGGGGCAGTGCTAATCGATAAGCGAGCCTACCCACACAGTCTAAAATCTCAAATGGGCCGATAAACCTCGGGCTCAACTTGCCCTTCTGGCCGAAACGTCGAATGCCCCACAATGGTGACACTTTGACCCAAATGTGATCCCCAACTAGAAATTCCAGTGGTCGTTGGCGATCCATAACATATAACTTCTGGCGGTTCTGCGCTGCTAACATATGTTTCTGGACAACGGAAATCTTCTTAATAGATTCCTGGATCAGATCTAACTCGGTGGCGACGACATCGGAAGCATCATCCCAACATAGGGAGACTTTCATATCCTACCGTATAAGGCTTCGAAGGGTGTCATGCCTATGCTCGCATGCCCATTGTTGTTGTATGAAAATTCTGCCAAGCAGAGATGTCTAGCCCAATCTTTGCCCCAATCGAGTACACATGCTCTCAACATATCCTCCAGGGTCTGTATCGTACGTTCTGTCTGTCTGTCTGTTTGAGGGTGATAGGCTGTACTGAAATGTAGCTGAGTACCCATAGCCTTTTGGACAGCCTTCCAGAAGCGGGACACATACCTAGTGTCTCTATCTGATATGATCACCGAGGGAACGCCATGTAGTCTCACGATTTCACGGATAAAGATGGTGGCCAACTGCTCTGTCCCGGTAGTATCCTGGATCGGAATGAATTGTGCTGACTTGTCAGTCGGTCTACAATGACTCATATCGTGTCCTTACCTCCTATCGATGTTGGTAACTTGGTGACAAACTCTAATGATATGCTCTCCCATTTCCATTCCGGAATGGGCAAGGGTTGCATGATTCCGGCAGGTCGGCGATGTTCGATCTTCACTTGTTGACATGTCATGCATCGAGCAATTAATCTGGCTACTTCTTGTTTCATCTTTTTCCACCAAAAGCTCTTTCGCAGATCTTTATACATTTTGGTTGCCCCAGGATGCACAGAATAGGGAGTAGAGTGAGCTTTCTACAGTATAGTTTTCCTTAGCTTGTCATTTGGCGGGATACAGATCATGTTATTAAATCTTACCAAGCCCCCTTGGATCTTGTAGTCTGAGATAACTCCCCTCTCGGCTCTTGCACTGATTGCACGCAGTTTGGGGTCTTCCATCTGTGCTAGACGTATCTCATCCATCAAGGATGAATGAATATTAATTGAGCACAACTGTCCCTGGCGGCGTTGTACCCATACTTCAATACCATTCCTCTTAAGGTCCTCCTACAGTACTAATTGTACTATTAAATCGGATAACATCATCTCTTGTGCAGTCTTTCGGCTAAGTGCCTCCGCTACGATGTATGCTTTCCCAAGGTGATACAAAATCTCTACGTCATAATCCTTGATTAGCTCCTTCCAGTGCCTCTACCTCGTGTTTAAATCTCTTTGGGTGAAAATATATTTTAAACTCTTGCGGTCCGTAAAAATCTTACAGGTAACCCCGTATAGGTAGTGTCTCCAGATCTTAAGAGGGTGGACCACTGCAGCTAGTTCCAAGTTGTGCGTCAGATAGTTCACCTCGTACGGTATGAGTTGTCGAGAGACGTATGCAATAACTCTGTCGTTTTGCATGAAGACATATCCTGGTCCATGTTTAGATGCATATGTGTAAATCACGAATCCTTCCGTGCCCTGCGGTAATACTAACACCGTAGTAGTAGTCAGTCTCCTTTTTAATTCATCGAAGCTCTCCAGGCAATCTGTTGTCCACACAAACTTGGTACTCTTCCTTAGTAGATTCGTCAACGGCCGAGCAATACAAGAAAAAGCCTCGGTGAACTGTCAATAATATCCTGCCAATCCTAGAAAACTCCTCACTTCCTTGACGTTTCTTGGTGGTTCCCAACTCATCACTGTCTCGATCTTCTGGGGGTCTATCTTGACGCCTTCTGCCGAAATTACATGTCCCAGAAAGGTCACCTCCAGCATCCACAACTTGCATTTAGAAAGTTTAGCATAAAGTTGGCATTGCCTCAAAACACTCAACACCTGCCTCATGTGTTCCTCACGCTCTTGTCGGCTCTGGGAATAGATTAAAATGTCGTCAATAAAAACCACCACACACTTATCGAGAAAATCTGTCAGAACCTTGTTCATTAACTCCATAAAAATGGCTGGGGCATTAGTCAAGCCGAACGACACCACCATGTACTCATAGTGTCCGTATCTTGATCAAAATGCGGTCTAGGGAATATCCTCCTCTCGAATCCTCAATTGGTGATATCCGGACCGTAAATCGATTTTTGAGAACACAGTCGCCCCCTGTAATTGATCCAGTAAATCATCAATCCTCGGAAGTGAGTAACGGTTCTTTATAGTGACTTTGTTTAGCTCTCTGTAGTCGATACACAGACGCAGGGAGTTGTCCTTTTTCTTCACAAAAACGACCAACGCACCCCATGGCAAAGTACTCGGATGGATCAGTCCCTTCTTTAGCAATTCTTCGAGTTGTAACCTTAACTCCTTCATTTCTGTTGGTGCCATCCTGTATGGTGCCTTGGAGATAGGCGTCGTTCCCAGATCAAGTTCAATCGAGTAGGCCTGTGACTTTTCTGTTCGTGGGAGAAAAATACAGGAACCGGAACCGAACCGCATAGTTTTTTCGTGGTTCGGTTTTTCCAGTTTTTTTGTCCAAACCGCACAGGAACCGAACCGCACAGGAACCGAACCGACACTACACCATAGATTGCATACAACAACGTGTAAAATACGTTGCAATATGCCCTAAATTCATTCCAATAGGGCCTATTGCAACGATTATGCAAAAATCAAGCGTGCACTTTGCTCTGGTTGTCATAGGGCCCTTATGGCAACAAATTTGGTACCATATTGCAACGGCATATTATCGTTGCAAATATGGTATATGGCAACGATTTAACGGCTATAGCAACATGTTTAATACCATTGCAATATCTTGGACTACCTATGGCAACATTTTTTTGCAACGATTTTTTTGTGTTAATTGTTGCAATACATGGATTCAGGCAACCCTAAGGCAACATATATATGCCCAATTGCAACGTATTTAGAATCAAATGCAATCTAATTTTATTAATGAATATGACATATATGGCAACATTTAAGCTTCTATTGCAATGCTAAATAAAAAAACTGGCATGACCATTAAATTTATTTCAATTGGTATATCGTAACATCAATCCAACCGAGCAATATTACTGTTGTTCCAACATCAAGACTAATTTTAGGAAAATGACCAAGTTGAAGCAAAATAACTAAGTTCAAGTGACACACAATCTAACTTAGTAATACATAGACCAATATCTTAGTTAAACATTATATAAACATGAGTCATGGCTCTTCTTCCTCTTCCTATTCCTCTTCCTCTTCATCTTCATCTTCATATATCTTCATCTTCATCCGTCTCATCTCCGTCCTCAATAGAAGTAGTAGCACATCTAAATCCTTCTCTGAATCATTATGGACTTCTCCCAATCTGAAATTAGAAAAAAAAAAGTTAGCTCATCACAAAGTAGTTAGCTCACCCACCTCAGGATATAATAAGACACAACCTTGAAAAACACCCACCTCAAGATATAATAAGACACAACCTTGAAAAATTCCACCGCATCATCAAAGAAGCAACAAATACTCCTCTTTGCCAATAAGAAAATAAATTCGAGCCATTAAATCATTAACGAACATAAAAACCAAACTCCTTGTGTGTGTGAACTTCCCCTGTGTGTGTGTAAACCAATAACCATACTTACTTCCCCTCACTGCTCATAAATCATGCTACTATATCGAACCAAACACAATAAGCACAGCAGCAGAATCCAATAATGAGCAGCAGTATGCTATAACGCTAGCAGCAGGAACACTATGTAGCAGCAGCAGAATGATATACGTCGAGCAGCAGAATGATCAAAGCTAGCAGCAGAATAAATTACAACTAGCATCTCATCAATTATATACAGACCCAAAATATAGACTGGAAAACAGACAGTGTCGACCTTCTGTGCTTGAATGACTGTTTCCATCAAGAATAAAACCTTTCTGGCATGAAGGCTTCTTCAATGCGTCGTTTATTATCTCAACAACCAAATCATCAGAAACAAGTTCTCCCTGAGGAATCATAACAAAGAGTTGGTGAGAAGGAATCATAACCAGTCTTGACTGACTACACTTAATCGGAATTAAATCAGAATTTGTTGGCATACATGTGTGTTAGAATAAATAAATGCAAAGGTGTAGTCATTTATTGATTGATCAACATCATACACATGATGCAACTAATCAACCCTTTTTTATTCACCATCACTGAAAATCAACAAACCGCAATATATGTTAGAATTACATCACAACTCACGCATTTATAAATGGAAGGCAAGAAGGCGTCCGTTGGATGATAATGCCAGCTTATCTGTTTAACATCCATCTGGGCTGAGAGTGGAGTATTTTCTATGTAAGTATACATCATCATCATCAATGCACGCACACAAGTTTAAGTTATCGTTCTCAAAATTTCTCCCCGTAGTAATATGCTGTCCCAACCATTAGTGCAACTGTAGCACCATGCACAACCACACGAGCCCTCATTAGTTTCTGACCCAAACAGGAATTTCTCTGTCTGAAACTAATTAAACCAGCTGTGAGCACCCCTGCTGTCATTAGAGCACCTGAGATCCCAAAACAAACCATATATATATATACTATTATGTGTTGACCTCAGAGGAATGTTTGCGGCATTCCAACACCAACTATTGTTTCCATTATTGAGGCACTAGAAACCCAAACATCATACATTGCTCGTAACAATCAATCAATCAATCAATCTTCACTATATTTTGAGGCGCTAATCTACCAAATACACACACACACACGCACATATATATTGACTTTCTTTACAACCTTAACATCACAATTCCATCCTGTTTGAAATTGCATACTTATAAGTGAGGTGTTTCGTTGGTGATCTTTCCAGAGACTTGGGCTTTGTCATATGACTCATAATCTCATGTTTAGGTATTCACAGAGAGAAATGGATCACCAATAGTAATTAATCTTAAGTTCTGGTCATAATTATTATGGAGATAAACAAACTGAAAAGAAAAAGTATATTGAAAATGCTACTCAGGTTACAAAACAGTGAAGCATAAAGAGAAGGAGAAAATTTACCAATTGGGACAAGGGGATTCCTAACTCGCTTTTTCTCCTGAAATAGTTCTTCTAGCTCCGAATTGATAGCACCCATCTGATTCATTTTCCTCGCAGTTAATTAAAAAAGAAACACCAATTCTACGAACAAAATTATGCTATTAATACTACGAATATCATCATTTCTGAACGAATGATTATTGTCAGAAACAATTCGAAACGAAATATATCAGAATTAAATCAAAGAACATTCTTCCATTCCATATACAGAAACACAACCCTCACCTCGGAACAAGTGATCTTGGAGGAACCCAGATTGAAATTTTTTGATTTTGATTTTGATTTCGAGACCAGACACCTAATACAGAGATATTGTTTTGCAGAAATCATGTGAAATTTGGAATAAACAAAAATTCCCTCAAATAATTATAAGAAATCCTTTGAAAATAGCGAATACGACATAGGAAGATCAAAACTGTCAGAGGATTAGGGTTTGGATGCGGGTAAGAACGCCTAGGGCGGGCGAGACTTACACAGTGTATCTGGTGGTGGTGATGCGGCCTGGTGGTGGAGGCGGATGCTTTTCCTGATGGTGGTCGCGGCGTATTGTTCTGGTGGTAGCGGCGGCGACACGGTTCGGAGAGAGAAAGCAAAAATACAGAGAGACAGAAATGTCGCGTGAATAAGGCAGTGTGTGGATAAACCCTAATGTAGTCGCCGGATATGTGGTGAGTTGCTTTCGACGTGAGTGTTAGGTGGCGAGTTTGGGCTGAGGGAGCGGCGAGGGTTTGAGATAATGTGGTTAGTGTTTTAATGTTTCAAAAGCCCGCTCAATTTCTTTAGTACCCGCCTAAATCTTGGGCCCAAAATTGCTATGTACAGCACCGAATTCTTAAATTGTTGCAATAGAATGTAAATTTTACACTATTTCCAACTTTTTCGCTTCAATTGTAACACTTTATAAATGCATTGCAATATATCCGAGTTGGTCCATCAATAGCAACGTTTTCTGATGAAATTTTTGAAATCTGGTTGCTATAGCCAATCTATGGTGTAGTGCGAACCGGAATCGATTTTGTATGGTTTGGACGAAATATATTATATTATATTTTATTTTATTAAGAATATATTATATTATTTTATATTATATAATTATGTTTATTAAGAATATATTATATTATATTATATTCAGAGGGTCAGTTTCCCGGTTCGGTGCGGTTCGGACGGTTCCTTGTGGTTCAGATCGGTTCCTCTTTAAACCAGACAGGAACCGCGAACCTAACCGAACCGAATACTAACAGTACGAACCGAACCGAAAAAAAATATTTGTTGCTAGGAACCGAACCAAACCGTCGGTTCCGATGCGGTTCGGATCGGTTCTGCCGGTTCTCGGTTCCAAAAGTCCCAGCCCTACAATCGAGAGACCGACCTTCCGTCGTGGCGGCAACCCTGGTAATTCATCGGGAAAAATGTCTAGAAATTCACTCACCCTGGGAATGTTATCAACCGATAACTGTGATGCGTCCTCCTGAAGAACATAACTATAGTAATATGTTTCCCGAGTGTGACAAGATACTCCCACTGTAAGAAGGCTGAGGGACCCTTTAGTACCGAAGTGTACTCTCGACCCCTGATTATGTAGTGGCACCGTCACAAGTCATAATGGAAATGGTCAGGTTATAGGTATCTAATATCGTCCTGTGCATTGTCATCCAGTCCATGCCCAAAATGACATCTTCGTTCTGAAGTGGAAAAACCATGAGATTCGTTGTCCAGCCCTGATCATCGATGCAGATCGGACAGTTTCGATCTTCCAAATTACCACCAACTCTGCCACCCTCGGGTAGCTTAACAGTAAAAGATTCCCAAGGTACACAAGGAAAGTTCAAACGATTAACACATTCCACAGATATAAACAAGTGCGTCGCTCCAGTATCAAACAGTACATGAACAGGCTGTGAATTATTAAGAAGTGTACCTGAGACAGCAGGTGCGGTCTGGTCATCAGTAGCCTTCAATTCGAACACGTGGGATGGTATTGTACCCGAGGAGGGTGCAGTGCCTCCCCCGCGCCCACGTCCTCTTCCGGCACCGTATGGTGGAGTTTGGTAAGGTGGAGATCGATAGTCGGACACGGCGGGTGCCCTGGATGTCTGTACCGAACCTTGCTGACTATGAGGAGCTGGATTTGGTGTAGAATTGACCCGGAAATAGTAGCTAGATATGTGCCCACTTTTTTCGCATGAAAAACACTTCATAGCCACCTTACGACACTGACTCATGGTATGTCCAGCTATGCCACAATTAAAACAGCTCCGGCGAAGCGACCGGTCAGATGTGCCCTTCTGTTGGTACGAAACCGCTGATTTAGAGGAGAACACAGTTCTCGAGTTCATTCTACTGGTGCTCCCAGACTGGTTAGAAGTCTTATGCTTCTTTTGGTTATGCCCGGTATCATAACTAACAACAGTACTGGCATATACCGTGACTACGTCCTCATATGCCCTCAGAGTTGTGCAGTGAAATGCAGCTGCGTAACGTTCAACATCATCCGGCAACCGTCGTGCAAAGTGACAAATTCGTTGATCTTCCGATGGAACCATATGTGGACATAGCTTAGTTCGGTCCTATAGGCCCGAATTATTTCTGGCACCGGCAATCTGTGGTCCTGCACTAAAGAAACTCTAGGGGCGGATCTACCGCATGTGTCCACTGGGATGGAGCCCAGTGCAAGCCCAAGACAAACCCTTATACATAAGTATATATTTAGGCCCAAATAAAAATTAGCCCAACCCTAAAAAAACTAAAAAATGAAAGAAGCCCAGCTCATATTTTAATTGCATTGCAGAAAAAAAAATGAAAATGGCCTGTTATTGTTACCACTTACCCAGTAGAATAGAACAAAAAAAACACCAGTGAATCGCAGAAAATGGAAAAGAAAGACGCCGACACAGTTCTTTCACATTTTCTCCTTGTCTTCTCCGGCTCCGATCACCATCGCTCGTGGCATCACGGCAGCACCGACGCACCGCCCTCTACATTTTAGAAATCTGAGTCTTGCAGCATTACTGATTTTATCCTTCAAAATTCACCCCTCATCTGAAGATACTCAATTTAGGGTATGCGTGCATCCCTAAATTAATTTTATTGCATTTACCTTTTGAATTATCTTTTGAATTAAATTATTAGATATGTGTGAAATATATGAGTCTGACATCTTTTTTTTTTACGGTTTCAAATTTTTTGTTTTTATATTTTATTAATATAAGTCTCATTATGTTGGTTTTATAGTTTTCTAATACAAGTCTCATTATGCTTATTGAATTTCAGAAATACAAATGGAGCATCAACAAGTTGCTAAGAAAGGAAAAATACTTATATCATCTTTCTTTAAGAAACGAGATCGTCAAGATAATGAAGGTAGCTCTGAACCTACTTCTACAGACATAAGAAGCAATTGTGTGGATATTGAACGTGATTCGGAAAAAAGAAAGCAATTGTGTGAATATTCTGTTAATGCAGGAGATGATATAAGACGTGCATATTTGGGCCTTATCAAGCCAAATTGGAAGTGTATCCTGTTACAAAGTTTGGGGCTCAAAGAAGTCGATGCTTTTTGCTTGAAGAATGATATTGATGTCCCCAATTTGGATTCTCCATATAAGGTTGGTCATTCTTGTGCGCAAACTACAATTTAACATCATTATCATTTTGATGTTTTCAATTCAGCAATAGATTGCATTTTGATGGAGTTGAATACAAGATTCAATGATGTGTATGTTGAATTACTTTCTCTCAGTGTGGCATTGGATCCTAAAAATTCTTTCGAATCATTCAATAGTGATGATATTTGCAAGCTTGCGAGAAAAATTTATCCTACAGATTTCACTGATCAATACATCGTTTCCTTAGAGTTTGAGTTGAGACATTACAAGCAAGATGTGATGGTGATGCAAGAGTTTCAAGTTTCTACACTTGTTGAGTTGAGTAAACAACTAAGTAAGAGTGGAAGATCGGTGGTCTATGTTATGTTAACTAGACTAATTCATTTGGTTTTGACTTTGCCTGTTTCTACTGCTACGACCGAACAAGCATTTTCGGCAATGAAGCATGTGAAGACAGCACTTCATAACAAGATGGGTGATGATCTACTTGAAGATTCGCTTATGCTTTATATTGAGAGAGATTTTGTAAAAAAATATAAACTTAGATTCGGTTATTGATGAATTTTATGTATCGAAGTCTCGTAGGGCACAACTTAAGTGAAATTCAAAATATTTTGGGTATGTATAAAGTATTTAGCTATATATATTTTCCAGCCCACCCCGACACCGAATCCTGGATCCGCCCCTGAGAAACTCCATGCACGATCAGTTTGAGATGACCTGGAGCAATACTCGTCTCTCAACAGTTTGGAAAACTCGGTCCACACAACTGCTCTGTCGTCCGGCTTATAGGTCCTCCACCATCGGACTGCAGTTTCGCGGAGCTGGTTGATTTCTAGTGGTACCTTTTGGTTCCCTGGGCAACCGATTACCTCGAAAGCAGTCTCCATTTCAGAGATCCAGTCGTCCACATGTTTATCTCCCGAACCGTCAAATAATGGTGGTCTAGCCTTCAGCATCTGGTCTAGGCGAGAGTCTGAATTAAAGCCGGATCCATTCCCCCGTTGTTCTGGTTATCCACCTCCTGTTCGTTCTAATTATTGGACGGCAGCTGGTTTCCGACTGTCTTCCTGCTGGTTCACGGTAGAGCCCTGAGCGTGGTTTACGAATCTCCTAGCTCCACGACGTGCCATTATGATAATTGTTCGATCTAGAGGATCAGTTCAGTACGGTTATTCTTCGAGTTCTACTGAATTCAAATATCATACCTGATTTTCAAGAAACACACGTGTTTCTTACCTTGACATTCCTCGAGGAGTTACGGTCGCTTGGAGTGTTGGACTTTGAAATCCCATAACAAATTTCAAAATGTTTGGTAAAACTTTTCAACGTGGACATAACCGTCTCCGATATCATTTTCTGTAATGCTCCAATAACTCACCGGAACGTTACAATGCCGTGAACCCCATGAGGGACCCACAAGGCTAAATTTCAAGATTTTAAAGTTCATCCATTAAAGATTTTTGAAGGTAATTCCATGATGATAAAATTCCGAAACAAAATACTTTTGAAAATAAGTTCGACCACATAGTTATTACATCAACTTGGAATATTCAGAATTTTATAAAAAAAATGAAATAATAGGTCTTCCTCCAAACACCGCTTAAGTCTGACCGGAACCTTCGGTAATGTCCTGCACATATTCAACAAATTTGCCTGACATGATGAATCATGCCAGTCAACCTAGGTTAGACAATATGAACGGAAAATCATCGACGGTATAAGATAAACTTGTAATACAATATCAATGTTCGGTTTGGCATTAGATCACATCATACCCAACATTTTCTTTTCTATCAACACATAAACTCCCAAGGTCGCAACCAAGGGTCACAGAAGTATCTACACAGGATTACTCCAGACGTGGGTACCATTCAGGTTTTATCCCTCAACACAGTTCTGTACAGATGTATCCACATATAAACTCTCAAGGCCGTAGCCAACGGTCACGGAAGTATCTACACAACAATACTTCGGACATGGGTAAATAGAATGAACGTAATTCCACAATAGTGACACACATTAATTTTTGGAATTTAATGTAACATAGTCTGAGCAAGTTTCACTTGCCTTAGTTCCGACGGGCATTACTCCCTTGATAAGACAACAGCTCAAATGGCCACAGCCGAGAGCTAAACCTATTGCATATTCATCGATTAATACCTCATGGTGATAATGACGAATAACGACAATTGCCCCATCCTGATAGGATTCTAAACCTAGTTAGTTTCATAATGTGGAAACCTAAAATTTCGTGTTTAACGACAATGTGAATTACTTGATTCCTCTATCCACCGATTTTCAATTTATCATTTCATTTAACTATAATGTTCTTGCAATACTTCTACGTTACGACTATGACTATAGCCACCCGTAATTTTGTTACTTACTCAATTTCGAAAATCCATAATCTCTAGGAAAGAACGAACAAGCACAATTCCCACGAAATCCTAATGTGTTTGATCACCGATCCATCGATAATTGACAACTAATTCGTTAAGGAATTACCAATGAGTTTATAATACGATAATCGGATTACAATCACAATCCATAACATGACGATTCCATGGTGTTGGTGATTTACATGTTCGATTATGAGTTTTACAATCCAACTATGATTACTACTACAAGTCATACAAACCACTAGCTTGATAGGTTTCGATTAACGATTATGATTAGCCCCACCGGTTCGATTATTATCAAGAGTTCTAAACTACCCAAGGCATCCGAATCTAAAACAACCCAACTAATGACACTGAGATGAATTCAAAGGTTGATAAACTTACCTTACTTGACGAGATACGAGGAAGAACAACAAAGGACGACAAATAACGGGAGGACAACACCTTCAAAACCTTCTCCGGAGCTTGATCAATCCACTCTACTATGATAATACACGGCTAGGAAGCCTTAAAATTTGATTAGAAGGGTTGGAGGATGATATTTGGGCGAGAAGAAGTGTTCAAGGGTCGGAGGATATGAAAGAGGAAATGTCATTTTATAACACCAGGATAGCATTACGTCGTAATGCCTAAGGGTTTACGTACGTAACCATCATTACGTACGTTACCGCCAAAGTGTTAACGTACATAAGTGATTCTCAGAAGCTACTGCCTGAAATGACATTGCCCATTACATACGTCTAACGCCCCGACTTTCTAGGGTAATATTGGGGAAAATAAGTAAAAGGTAAATTTTGACGAAAAATAATTTTCTTGAGAATATAAAAATTCTCGCCTACAAAGTCGAGTGACTACACTGACATAAAATTTAATACCTTTAAATAAGGCAACATTTCATCATAGATACGAGATAAAATTTGCGGCGGAGGAATAAATCATAAATTATAAATTTCAAATTGAAGTTTCCCCAAATGAGTTCCAAAACATTTGATATAAAGAAAACATCATATAATAATTCCTTTTTCATATGCCCTCTCCGCTCGCTCCTTCGTCCATCGTTTAACCTGCGGGATCAATAAAGGTAGGTGTGAGCTTCCTTCAGCTTGTGGAAATCACACTGATAAGAGTAATATACAATCTCATGGAAAGCATAACATGAATAATCTATCACATTTTTCCTCAACGTCAATGCATACTCACAATATTACGTGTAGCATGAATCGAGCACGCATAACACGAATATTGAGGTTGTGCAGGTGCCCCCGTAACAACATCAAACATACACACAATACCACATAACATGAATCGAGCACGCATATGAATATTGAGGTTGCACAGGTGTCCCCGCAACAACATATATCTTAAGATAGCCTCTTACACGAATACAGGTTAGCCTGATTTACAACATGCATCATAAATTTTAAACATGAATAGAACATCACATATACAGTCCAATTAAAGCAATTAAAGTGATAGTGAAAATTCCCACCTGAATAAATGATGATGTCTGACTTGAAATGAAGATGCTCGACTCATAGTCATAAGCCGGTAAATCTTAGATAAAGTCTACATATAACAATAATTATAATTATAATCCTTACAATTGATTATTTATATCATAAATGAAATATACAAATATCACTATATAATAACTGAAAATAAATTACAATTACTTATTAATATTAATCGAAGAGTTAATATTATTAATAACTGAAATTAAAATACTTATGCATAAATTCAGATTAATTATTAATATTAATTGAAAGTCAACATTTTAATGTTTTGGGTCGGAATAGGACTGAATTGAAGTTTTAAAGTTGACCGGGTTAAAATCGAATTAATTTAAACTGTATGGGGCTGAACTGAATGTTTCTGAAAACTGGGAGGACTAAATTGAAAAACCCTAAATTATAGTGGGTATAAATACCCTTCATCTCAACCCTTAGCCGACAATCCCCATTTCTCCTTCTTCTCCTTCTCGTCGCTCCCTCTATCCTCTCTCTCTCTCTGAATTCATTCTCTCGGCCAGAAAACGAGACTTGTAGAAACACACACACAATATATAAAAACTCACATACTCCCGGTCAGAGGCACCCGCACACGAGCACGTCACACAAATTCAAGTGAGTCCGAATCGGACTGTTCACGATCGCGGCAGCGTTGCAGTGGCGACGAGACGGAAGTTTCGGCTTCGGTTAATCCAACGAGCGGCATGTCGGCGGTTGAACCACTTCCCGAATCGAGTTGGGTTTACAAATTCAGGTCTGAATCCAGCGGAGAGATGGCGGTTCGTTTGGCCGATTCGGCTGGTTGAGTTTGGTGGCAGAAGGGGGGTCCACGGCGGCAGCAGAAATTGCAGGTAAGGTTCGGGCCGCGAATTAGAAGTCGTGCTGATGTGTTTTTTTTGTTGATTTCAGGTGACAGGTTTGAAAGGAGATCTCCGGATTCGGGTTCCGGTCGGCTGGGGAAAAAGACTTTGGGTTTGTTCAGAAACTGTGCTTTTGGCTGGGTTCGTTGAACTAGATTCGAACTGGTTCGTGTATGGCCGAAGGGTTTCGGGTTCGACTTGGGCTGATGAATAGGGTTTCTGATTATGGAGATGTTTTCAATCTATAATTCGGTGTTAGTTTGTTGATTTGTGTATACTGGAATTGTAGATGTTGTATGAATTGTCGGTGTCTATGTTTGAATTTGCAGAAAATAAAAGATGAATTAGGATTTTACCTGTACGGGGATAATGATGATGATTGCTGCAGAATTGGTGAGAGTGCTCAGATGGCGGAAAGGAATACTGGCAATATGCGGCTGGAGCGATTTGCAGAGGACCAAATTGCGATCTGATCTTCCCGTTGAAGAATTATGGCGTGAATTGTTGTGTATTGTTTTCTCTGTATATATTTTTTTTGGATGTTGAACATGTAAAAGATTTCTACAGTAGAACTTTATTTATTTATAGTTGTAAAATTTTTAAGTGTTTTGGTTGAATTAGGTTTGTGTTGGATAAGTATTGATGAGTTTTAATAGAGTGGGAACTCTGATGAGAGGGAACGGGAAAAGGAGGATTCTTAACTATGATTAGTATGGTTAATTAAATTTAATCATAGTTTGATTAAATTATAACTCATGGTTAAAATATAAATAGTATAATAATAATAGTAAATGTAGAATAATAATTAATTGGTAATGCTGATAATAAAAATCTGAAAATAACATAGATAATAATAATATTAATACTTGATAAAAATGGTATTAATAATATTATTAATAACAATAATGATAATATTAATGATAGTGTTAGTGTTATACTCGAATAATTAATAACATTATTATAACATAAATAATGACCACTTGAATATATATATATATATATATATATATATATATATATATATATATATATATTTAATTTAAACGACTACAGACTATGATACGTCGAAGTAAATGTTTGTAACCCTCTAAATGGAATTAAATAAAATGAAATGTATTATAATATTATTATAAATAATAATCTTGCATTATGAAAATAGCGGGTATTACATCCTATCCCTCTTGGAAAAATTTTCGTCCTCGAAAATAAATGACATACCTTGATTGAAGAAATTTGGATAACGAGCTTGAAGTTCTTCTTCGCGCTCCCAAGTGGCTACATCTTTACTATGGTTACGCCATTGGATCTTGACAAATACCTTCTCTTTGTTCCCCAACTGTCGGACTGATCGGTCGAGCATTAGTTCTGGTTGTTCTTCATAGGTAAGATCTTTGTCCATCTCCACGGCGGTATAGTTGATGACGTGGCTGGGATCGTGCACATACTTCCTCAACAATGATACGTGGAAGACGTTGTGCACAGCCAAAAGTTCCGGGGGTAAAGTCAAGCGGTAAGCTAACTCACTGATCCGTTCAAGAATTTCGAACGGTCCAATGTATCTTGGCCTCAACTTGCTCCTTGGACCAAAACGAACAATTCCCTTAGTAGGAGATACCTTCAGGAATACCTTGTCGCCAACACAGAATTTGAGATGCTTCCTACGCTTGTCGGCGTAAGACTTCTAATGATCTTGTGCTATCTTGATCCTCTCATGAATATTATCCACCACACCTACTGTCTGTTCGATCATCTCGGGACCCAAAATTCTCCTTTCACCTACCTCATCCCAATACAGTGGTGATCGACACTTTCTACCGTATAAGGCTTCATACGGTGCCATACCGATCGTCGAGTGATAACTATTGTTGTAAGCAAATTCTACCAAAGGAAATAGTCATTCCCAATTATTTCCCATATCTAACACACATGCTCGCAACATATCCTCAAGGATTTGAATTGTCCTCTCGGACTGACCATCAGTCTGAGGATGATAAGACGTACTAAAATTCAACTGCGTTCCCAAGGCTTCTTGCAAACTCTCCCAAAAACGCAATGTGAAACGAGTATCCCTGTCGGATACTATAGAGGCTGGCACTCCATGCAATTTAATAATCTCGCGGATATATTGTTAAGCATACTGATCCATTCGAAAATTCATCTCAACTGGGATGAAGTGAGCTGATTTTGTGATTCGGTCCACAACAACCCAAATGGCGTGGTTTCCTCTTTCCATTCGAGGCAAACCTACCACAAAGTCCATCGTAATTTGTTCCCATTTGCATTCTGGAATACGAAGTGATTTAAGTAATCCAAAGGGGCGTTGGTGTTCTGCCTTCACTTGTTGACAAACCATACACCTTATGACAAAGTATGCCACATCTCTTTTCAAGCCTTCCCACCAAAATGTCCCCTTAAGGTCTTGGTACATCTTTTTACTCCAAGGGTGTGTTGTAAATGGTGTACTATGTGCCTCCTTCAATATCGCTTCTCTCAACTTGGCAAAATTAGGCACACAAATCCTCCCTTCATAGTACATTGTGCCATCATCGGACACACTAAAACCCTTATCCTCACCTGAAAGAGTATGTTCTTTCATCTTGACCAAGAAGTCGTCTTGTCCTTGACCTTCTTTGATTTGTTCACTCAAGGTTGATTGTACCACCAAACTAGCCAATAATGACTCAACTAGATTCGATGGTGTAGCCATCTCAAGGTTCATTCTTACAAATTCCTGGACCAAGCTTTCCTCTTTGGTCAACAAACAGGTTAGGTCTCCCCTCGCCTTACGGCTCAGTGCATCAGCAACTACGTTTGCTTTATCAGTGTGGTAATGAATTGTACAACCGTAGTCTTTGACCAACTCAAGCTATCTGCGCTGCCTCATATTCAATTCCTTCTGTGTGAAAATATATTTCAGACTTTTGTGGTCTGTATAAATTTCACACTTACCTCAAGGTAATGTCTCCAAATCTTCAAGACATGAACTACCGCTGCTAGTTCCAAATCATGAGTAGGGTAGTTCAGCTCGTGCGGTTTCAACTGTCTTGAAGCATAGGCAACTACCTTGCCCTCTTGCATCAATACACATCCCAAGCCTCGCTTGGATGCATCACTATAAATGACGAATTCTCTCGTCAGATTGGGAATGGCCAAAACTGGTGTTGCAGTCAACTTTCGCTTAAGTTCTTGGAAATTCTTTTCGCATTTCTCATTCCATAAGAAAGCTTCTCACTTTCTAGTCAATTTAGTCATAGATGCAGCAATATTCAAAAATCCCTCGATAAATCTTCGATAATAACTGGCTAATCCCAAGAAGCTGCGAACTTCATTTGCATTACTCGGCACCTTCCAATCATTGACTGCCTCAACTTTAATCGGGTCAACCTCAATTCCTTTATAAGTGACCATATGTCCTAAAATGCAACTTGGTTAAGCCAAAATTCACACTTGTTTAACTTCACATACTTCTCCTTGCGCAAAATTCCCAATACTGTTCTGAGATGCTGCTTGTAAAATCCCCTAAAACTCGATAGTTTACTACATGTATAATTGTTAAATCATGATGTACTCCAATAACAATTGTTTTAATCTACATCTAGTTTCATTTGTTTTACTCATTTATTCGTAAATTATTTATAAACCAAATAATCGAATTAATTAAAATTTAAAGTGGGAACAAAAAAATTCCTAATGGGTCATGTGTATCAACACATATACACATAAACACACCATAAGACTCAAGCCCAAACTAAATAAAACCCCTAAGGCTTCGAATCACAATTTAAAGCCCAATTTAATCACTAGCCACTTCATTTAACACATACTTAATACCTATATCTATATACACCTAAAATACAAAAAAAAAATATAATAACACACACACACACATAAGCACGGCCAAGAAACACTTGGGGTGAGGGGAATCCTTGTCCCCCATGCAAGACTCAATGTCTTACATTTTCTCTTCCCAAGTATTCCACCTTCCGACCCCATTAAACCCTTTTAAAAATCAAACACCCTCATTCCCATCACCCTTACACAAAAAAAAATCTAAAAAATAGAGAGAGTAAGGGAGAGAGGAGGCCGAAATCAAGAAGAGAAGGAGAAGAGAAGAAGAAGAAAAGAAGAGAAGAAGAAAGGTTCAACTTAAGGAGGTAATTTCACTATCTATATGTAACATCAATATATATAAATATATATATATATATATACCTAGATATATCTTACATACGCTAACTTAAACCACATATTCATCATCCATGGTGTGATATACATTGGTCGAAATAAAAAGAGGAGAGGCAAAGAAAAGGTTGGTGCAACTACTTCAAAGACTTAGATCTCTTCACCACTTCAAGAACTAAGGTGGGTAAAACTATTATTCTCAGTTTAATATGCAATTTATCTTAAACAAAGATGCATGTTTCTTCCATGAAGTTCATATAGTCCACTTTTCTCATACTAATAGCATGCATAATGGTTTATAGCTTGTTGCATGCGAAATTAGCCAATTTTGATGATTTAAGTGAAATGTCCCAAAACTTCTTATCAATTAAGTATTATTTTGTCTTCGTTTATATTCTGGAAATTATGTTTAGAGAGGTATATTTGTGTTATATGATCATGCATGTGAAGTTGGATGTTTAATTTGTGGCCTAACAAAAATGGGATAATCAAAACGCACACAAAACAAGAATTAAGTGAAGATAAAGAAAATTATGAGAATTATTACAAAAAAAAAGATGTAATATGACTTAAGGTCAGAAAATCCACCTACCCTTAAAATTTTATAAGAAACGTAAATCATTTTCTAAGTCAACGGGTTAAAATCGGCTAAACACGAAGATTGTGTAAATCCATCAAAATGGTAAAACTACTAAATAAAATCCATATATTTCAGTTGGGAACATCAAAGTGGACATAATAACACATTTAGCCTCTGTCCTAAAATTTTCGTAGTAATCGGAATCCATTTCCGGTGTCTACGGACCAAAAGTGTAAAATAAGACAAAATATGGGGGTCAAATAATAAATTCCTCAAAAATTTGGAACCAAAGTAAAAACTTCACTTTCTGGACTGAAGACATAACTTATATAGAAATAAATATTCTGACCTTAAAATTTCGTAGAGAGCGGGAGTCGATTCAAGATTTGGGGCTAAAATGCAATAATAGGTAAAATTGGGGTCAATTAGTAAATTTCAATAAAAATAGAATTATAAGATAAATTTTCAGGTTTATGGACCAGAATGTTAATTATCAAAGGATAAATATTATATCTGAAAAACCCTATAACAATAGGAGCAAATTTTGAGTTATGGGGTCAAAACGATATTTTAAATAGTTTTGGGGCAAAACTGAAAATTTTAGAAAAATCAGTCAGAAACTGAAAAATTCTGGAAAGTTCACTCAGACACATAAGTTCCAAGTTCAACATGAACTCTTCCATAAGTTTCGTCACCATCCGTGACGAAAACCAAACCTCATGGGCATAATAATCCGTTTCGCAAGAATTATGGGCGTAACCGTAAATTGGGAAAATTTAAACCAAAAATCAAAGATTTGAATTTATCAAGTTTGGAATCAATAATCACAATTATATTCCAAAGATATGTCAATAACGGAACCATAATTCATAAAAACTCGTGCCACGAATAAACTCCAAATCGCAATCGTATAATCAATTTACGCTAAGTATTGGATATATGACTCTGACCATATTATGTGCATTCACCGCAATGTGACTAACGTATAATCGCATATAACCGGGAACTAAGTGCCATACAAACAAAGTGCCACAGACAGGTCCGCCTCTATCTCTATCGGAACAAAGTGCCACGTCGACGGACGGGGGCCACCTCTTGAGTCCATATAAAACAGAGTGCCGACCTACAATCTGGGGGCCACCTCTTGAGTTGTAGGGGCCACCTCTAGAGTACCAAACTTGTGTCAGGGACGGTTAGACCATGTCTTGGATCGAGCAGCACGGCTGGGGTTCATGAACAAGGCTACCATCGTTTCCTATTCCCTTGAAGCCAAGGGACGGAGTGTTCCGGAGGTGACTGGGTCGTAGACTTAGGGTATAATCGCGATTATAGTATGATCCGGGCACTGACCCACAATTAAGGACATACCGAGCCCAGATAAGAGATAAGTAAGCACGTCAACAAGCGTGAGAGCGATAAGCTCAAAGGCCAAAGTTATAGTGACGGTCCGACAAACGCCCAAGGCTATGGTCATTAAACCAAAGGTCGTGGCGATAGTCAAAGGCCAAACACTGATAACGGTCTAAGATCTTATAAGGAGGCCGAGGGACTTAGTCATCTAGACGACCTCTCGAAGCTAAATACTCACTAGGCGCTCGACGCCACATATTATCATACTTAACAGCAATCTACGGAGATTGACTGTTCACTCATAATTTAATTCATTGCATTATATTTTGAAACTTATACCATCCATAAATGATAAATTTTCAAAGGTGGGAGTAAAATAGTATATATTTCAAAATAATTATGTACGTATAATTTCAGAAAATATACTCAACCCAACTCACTGAGAATCCATTATTCTCACCCAAATTTGTATTGTTTTTCTAAAACCCCACTAGATAAGGAGACCCAAGAAGATGACGAGACGAATGCTGATGACCAGTGAAGATCGTGGTTGAAGAACTGTCGAGACATAAGTATTAGAATGTTGAAATAAATGCTCCTTTTTATTCCTGTATCAATAAAGTATTTTGATCTCCGCTGTACTCTTTGAACTTTATGTAACTATTCCGCTGTACTCATGAATGTTTATTCCATCGAATAACCAGACTTAGTTCACCGGGCTAAGATCTGGCATTTGAATGCTCTACTGTAATTCTATTATCACAAACGTTATTTAATTATGATAGTTGTCGCGTTCTCGTCCAACCCCGGTGTCGGGGCATGACAGATGTGGTATCGGAGCCCGCTTTGTGAGAAGGACACTTACAACGGGCTAACCAGGATAAGATTCTTCGGACTTAGATGGGAATTCCACCTAGGACGAAGTGAACCATAGGATTGAGACCTAATGTAGATTTCTCGAGTCAATTCTCATTAAAGATCTCTTTCAACTTATTGCTATTCACTTGGAATATGCATAGTCAAATTCAAAATTCCTAAGTCATTGGCCAAAGTACTTGATTAAGTTTTCACGGCATTTCCCCAACTGAATCAATCCTTCTGTTGAACTCTTGAAACGAATATAGTTTATTTCACTTATCCATTTCTCAAAGTCATATCACTATTCATTCGAAATTGATGAAGTTCCTTTAAACTCTACTAAACTTCATTACTTCTTAAAATGGGGTATTATTGTTCGTTTGTCGTTAAAATCATATAAGCATTTATTGAATCATTAAGTTCACTACCTTAATGATTATTCATGCTTAATAGAGCCTTATATTGGATATTAGATTTTGCGAGGTACTGACTTAGTTTCATTTATTAATTAAGATGGACCCCTCAGACAAGAAGATTGTGACCCAGGGAATCGAAGATATGCCTACCCCGCCGACGACAATTACTGAAGATCAGCTTCGACAGGACCTTAGTCAAATTGATGGTGTCTCTAGACCCATTCTAAATGCAGCTGTTTTGGGCGATTCAAGGGAGAGGGAGACCTAGAACTTGAGTTCCGTGATTGCGCACATTTTTCAAGATGTAACGGGGTATCGTAATCAGAGGGACGAGCTGTTTCAGTTATTGGAGAAGAAAAGGCAAGAGTACGAGGAGCTGGAAGAGAGAGCGCATCAACTGGAAACCCAATCATTAGAAGACATCCGAACAATCGCCAAGCTCCGCAGCCAGAAGTTTCTTCAATCCCACAGGATACAAATGCTTGAAGAACAAATCCTATATGAAAGGCACGAGCATGAAAAGTTCCAAGCTTTGGTGAAATCCAAGTTAGGAGCCGTGATCAACCTTATTCCTAACTCCAACATTGAGATCGGAACCTCATCACGAGCACCACCGACTGACGACGCTCTGTTCCGCGAATACGAAGAAGATCCGGAGGAAGATCTGGAGGAAGATCCGGAGGAGGACCCGGAAGAAGAGACAGGGGAAGACACAAGTATGGATTTAGGAGATAATTAAAGGGTTCTATAATTGAGAGTGTTAATTAAACTTGTTTGGTGTCATGTACTTTTAAGGTTACGGCCTCAGTGCTATGAAACTTGAAATGTATGTTTTGGTAGATAAACCAAGCGTGACTGAAATCAACTATGTTTTCTATACTTATATCAATTTCGTTATTCGCGAATATTTAACACTCAATCATACGCTTAAATCTACACGACAACATAAATTACTGATAACTCCACATAAAATTGCTAATCGTCACACATCCCCCTAACTTATAATAGAGGGCTGACCGAAGATGCGGGCGTCCACATGTGAACGGTGATGAACTCTTAAAACCGTTAGCATTTCATAGGTTACTAATTCCTCAAAAACATCTTCATAAAATCACGCCCTTGCATGAATCGCGAAGAGCAGCATCAACACAATGATCGCTCACGCTCTCCTCTACGGGGAAGAATTGGGAATGATGCCATGGCCCAATCCCTCACTCAACTGACGAACTTCCTACAACAACATACTGCTAACAACGGGAACCACAATGAAACTCATGATCGTACCCTGGAAAGATTCTTACGTTTCAGTCCGCCAACGTTTGATGGAGAACCAGATGACATCAAGGCAGAATTATGGGAAGATAGGATGGAGAGCATATTTAATACATCCCAGTACACCGATGATCAACGTATAATGTTGGCTACGTTTCGACTCGAGGCTACCGCGCATGCTTGGTGGAAGATCGTTAATGCCCGCTGGATAAGAGAGGATCGTGCCAGAACTTGGGTCAATTTCTTAACTGATTTTCGGACCCAGTACGTCTCAGCAGCAGCTAGAGAGGCTCGTCGTGATGAATTTTATCATCTGAAGCAAGGATCTTTGACTGTAGCTTAGTATGAGTCGCAGTTCAACCGACTCTCCAAGTTCGCACCAGGACTAGTAAGTACAGAAGAGGATAAGCTGTACATGTTTACCCGAGGATTGAGGTTTTTTCTGCAACAGAATCTGCTGCCGGTGAGAGTAACGACTATGGCGGAAGCAGTCGAAGCTGCAACCCGAATCGAAAGTGGGATGACACGTCTGGGACAGGCGAAGGAGCGCACCACTGGGAAGTTTAAGAGATCCGCACCAAACCTATCATCCAGACCACCCCAGAAATTCCAACACAAGACTTCTGGCCAGGACACCGAAAAGAGGCCTGTGAACAATCTACCGCCCTGTCCGCACTATAATAAGATGGGACATAAACCCGAGGACTGCTGGAAGAAACAAGGGAGGTACCTGCGCTGTGGAGATAATCAGCATCAGACTAGAGAATGCCCGAAGTGGGAGACACCAGACAACAATCAGCAGAAAAATGTGGCCAAGAAGGATGATCGCAAGGGCAACGGGAAAGCACCAGCGAGAGTTTTTGCCTTAGCTGGACAAGAAGCTCCTAATGCGGCAGACGTGGTGGAAGGTACATTTCTTGTGTCAAACCACTCTGCGCATGCATTATTAGATCCAGGATCATCACATTCTTTTGTTGCACCCCATTACGCACAAAAACTGAATGTATGTGTGGAATCACTACCTGTAAGCTTAGAGGTGTCCACACCTATGGGTGCAAGCCAGGAAACGGATTCGGTATTTAAGAATTGTGAAGTTGTAGTTGAGGGTCAATGCTTCCCTGCTAACCTAATACTTCTTCCCATACTTGAGTATGACCTCATACTAGGTATGGATTGGCTATGTAAGAGCTATGCACAACTCGATTGCCATTCTAAGATAGTTCAATTCTATAAACCCGAACACCCTGTAGTTGAACTACACGGGAGTGCTAGAATTAACTCGGGCCCAATTATATCAGCTACGAAGGCAAGAAAGGCCATTTCAAAGGGAGCAATGGGATATCTAGCTTTTGTCATGAACAAACCTAAGAGAAAAATGGAGATTGAAGCAATACCAGTAATATCAGAATACCCCGATATTTTCCCCACGGAACTCACTTCTCTGCCTCTAGATAGGGAAGTTGAATTTAACATAGATATCTTTCCAGGGAAGGCACCTGTGGCTAGAACGCCATATCGAATGGCCCCACTGGAACTGCAAGAACTGAAGGTTCAATTGCAGAAATGGCTAGAGGTTGGATTTATCCGGCCAAGCATATCCCCTTGGGGAGCACCAGTGCTATTCGTAAAGAAGAAATATGGCACGCTAAGATTGTGCATTGATTACCAAGAACTTAACAACATTACAGTTAAGAACAAGTATCCACTTCCTAGGATCGACGAACTATTCGACCAACTACAAGGAGCGACAGTTTACTCCAAGTTTGATCTTCAGCAGGGATTCCATCAATTGAGGATCAAAGAGAATGACATACCAAAGACTGCCTTTCAAACTAGGTATGGTCATTATGAATTTGTGGTAATGCCTTTCGGATTGACCAACGCACCGGCTGCATTTATGGATTTAATGCACCGCGTATTCCGACCATATTTGGATCAATTCGTAGTGATATTATTGACGACATAATCGTTTATTCCAAGTCGGATTAGGAGCAGGAAACCACCTGAGGTTGGTGCTAGAGACGCTAAGGAAGCTGAGGAAGAAATGAAGAAATCGTATCCCGAATTATTTGAGTAGGAATTTGGGGACCAAATTTTTTTAAGGAGGGGAGGATGTGAAATCCCCTAAAACTCGATAGTTTACTACATGTATAATTGTTAAATCATGATGTACTCCAATAACAATTGTTTTAATCTACATCTAGTTTCATTTGTTTTACTCATTTATTCGTAAATTATTTATAAACCAAATAATCGAATTAATTAAAATTTGAAGTGGGAACAAAAAAATTCCTAATGGGCCATGTGTATCAACACATATACACATAAACACACCATAAGACTCAATCCCAAACTAAATAAAACCCCTAAGGCTTGGAATAACAATTTAAAGCCCAATTTAATCACTAGCCACTTCATTTAACACATACTTAATACCTATATCTATATACACCTAAAATACAAAAAAAAATATAATAACACACACACACACACATAAGCACGGCCAAGAAACACTTGGGGTGAGGGGAATCCTTGTCCCCCATGCAAGACTCAATGTCTTACATTTTCTCTTCCCAAGTATTCCACCTCCCGACCCCATTAAACCCTTTTAAAAATCAAACACCCTCATTCCCATCACCCTTACACAAAAAAAAATCTAAAAATTAGAGAGAGTAAGGGAGAGAGGAGGCCGAAATCAAGAAGAGAAGGAGAAGAGAAGAAGAAGAAAAGAAGAGAAGAAGAAAGGTTCAACTTAAGGAGGTAATTTCACTATCTATATGTAACTTCAATATATATAAATATATATATATACCTAGATATATCTTACATACACTAACTTAAACCACATAATAATCATCCATGGTGTGGTATACATTGGTCGGAAAAAAAAGAGGAGAGGCAAAGAAAAGGTTGGTGCAACTACTTCAAAGACTTAGATCTCTTCACCACTTCAAGAACTAAGGTGGGTAAAACTATTATTCTCACTTTAATATGCAATTTATCTTAAACAAAGATGCATGTTCCTTCCATGAAGTTCATATAGTCTACTTTTCTCATACTAATAGCATGCATAAGGGTTTATAGCTTGTTGCATGCGAAATTAGCCAATTTTGATGATTTAAGTGAAATGTCCCAAAACTTCTTATCAATTAAGTATGATTTTGTCTTCGTTTATATTCTGGAAATTATGTTTGGAGAGGTATATTTGTGTTATATGACCATGCATGTGAAGTTGGATGTTTAATTTGTGGCCTAACAAAAATGAGATGATCAAAACGCACACAAAACAAGAATTAAGTGAAGATAAAGAAAATTATGAGAATTATTACAAAAAAAAAGATGTAATCTGACTTAAGGTCAGAAAATCCACCTACCCTTAAAATTTTATAAGAAACGTAAATCATTTTCTAAGTCAACGGGTTAAAATCGGCTAAACACGAAGATTGTGTAAATCCATCAAAATGGTGAAACTACTAAATAAAATCCATATATTTCAGTTTGGAACATCAAAGTGGACATAATAACACATTTAGCCTCTGTCCTAAAATTTTCGTAGTAATCGGAATCCATTTCCGGTGTCTACGGACCAAAAGTGTAAAATAAGACAAAATAAGGGGGTCAAATAATAAATTCCTCAAAAATTTGGAACCAAAGTAAAAAGTTCACCTTCTGGACTGAAGACATAACTTATATAGAAATAAATATTCTGACCTTAAAATTTCGTAGAGAGCGGGAGTCGATTCAAGATTTGGGGCTAAAATGCAATAATTGGTAAAATTTGGGTCAATTAGTAAATTTCAATAAAAATGGAATTATAAGATAAATTTTCAGGTCTATGGACCAGAATGTTTATTATCAAAGGATAAATATTATATCCAAAAAAACCCTATAACAATAGGAGCAAATTTTGAGTTTTGGGGTCAAAACGATATTTTAAATAGTTTTGGGGCAAAATTAAAAATTTTAGAAAATCAGTCAGTAACTGAAAAATTCTGGAAATTTCACTCAAACACATAAGTTCCAAGTTCAACATTAACTCTCCCATAAGTTTCGTCACCATCCGTGACGAAAACCAAACCTCATGGGCATAATAATCCGTTTCGAAAGAATTATGGGCGTAACCGTAAATTGGGAAAATTTAAACCAAAAATCAAAGATTTGAATTTATCAAGTCTGGATTCAATAATCACAATTATATTCCAAAGATATGTCAATAACGGAACCATAATTCATAAAAACTCGTGCCACGAATAAACTCCAAATCGCAATCGTATAATCAATTTACACCAAGTATTGGATATATGACTCTGACCATATCATGTGCATTCACCGCAATGTGACTAACGTATACTCGCATATAACCGGGAACTAAGTGTCATACAAACAAAGTGCCACAGACAGGTCCGCCTCTAACTCTATCGGAACAAAGTGCCACGTCGACGGACGGGGGCCACCTCTTGAGTCCATATAAAACAGAGTACCGACCTACAATCTGGGGGCCACCTCTTGAGTTGTAGGGGCCACCTCTAGAGTCCCAAACTTGTGTCAGGGACGGTTAGACCATGTCTTGGATCGAGCAGCACGGCTGCGGTTCATGAACAAGGCTACCGTCCTTTCCTATTCCCTTGAAGTCAATGGACGGAGTGTTCCGGAGGTGACTGGGTCGTAGACTTAGGGTATAATCGCGATTATAGTATGATCCGGGCACTGACCCACAATTAAGGACATGCCGAGCCCAGATAAGAGATAAGTAAGCATGTCAACAAGCGTGAGAGCGATAAGCTCAAAGGCCAAAGTTATAGTGACGGTCCGACAAACGCCCAAGGCTACGGTCATTAAACCAAAGGTCGTGGCGATAGTCAAAGGCCAAACACTGATAACGGTCTAAGATGTTATAAGGAGGCCGAGGGACTTAGTCATATAGACGACCTCTCGAAGTTAAATACTCACTCGGCGCTCGACGCCACATATTATCATACTTAACAACAATCTACGGAGATTGACTGTTCACTCATAATTTAATTCATT
The DNA here is from genome assembly GCA_033398695.1 of Orobanche coerulescens. Lineage (NCBI taxonomy): Eukaryota > Viridiplantae > Streptophyta > Magnoliopsida > Lamiales > Orobanchaceae > Orobanche > Orobanche coerulescens. The sequence continues at coordinate 188,802,833 of CM065801.1, forward strand.
GCATTATATTTTGAAACTTATACCATCCATAAATGATAAATTTTCAAAGCTGGGAGTAAAATAGTATATATTTCAAAATAATTATGTACGTATAATTTCATAAAATATACTCAACCCAACTCACTGAGAATCCATTATTCTCACCCAAATTTGTATTGTTTTTCTAAAACCCCACTAGATGAGGAGACCCAAGAAGATGACGAGACGAATGCTGATGACCAGTGAAGATCGTGGTTGAAGAACTGTCGAGACATAAGTATTAGAATGTTGAAATAAATGCTCCTTTTTATTCTTGTATCAATAAAGTATTCTGATCTCCGCTGTACTCTTTGAACTTTATGTAACTATTCCGCTGTACTCATGAATGTTTATTCCATCGATTAACTGCACTTAGTTCACTGTGCTAAGATCCGGCATTTGAATGCTCTACCGTAATTCTATTATCACAAATGTTATTTAATTATGTTAGTCGCGTTCTCGCCCAACCCCTTGTCGGGCGTGATGTATGTGGTATCGGAGCCCGCTTTGTGAGAAGGACACTTACAATGGGCTAACCAGGATAAGATTCTTCGGACTTAGATGGGAATTCCACCTAGGACGAAGTGAACCATAGGATTGAGACCTAATGTAGATTTCTCGAGTCAATTCTCATTAAAGATCTCTTTCGACTTATTGCTATTCACTTGGAATATGCATAGTCAAATTCAAAATTCCTAAGTCATTGGCCAAAGTACTTGATTAAGTATTCACGGCATTTCCCCAACTGAATCAATCCTTCTGTTGAATTCTTGAAACGAATATAGTTTATTTCACTTATCCATTTCTCAAAGTCATATCACTATTCATTCGAAATTGATGAAGTTCCTTTAAACTCTACTAAACTTCATTACTTCTTAAAATGGGGTATTATTGTTCGTTTGTCGTTAAAATCAAATAAGCATTTATTGAATCATTAAGTTCACTACCTTAATGATTATTCATGCTTAATAGAGCCTTATATTGGATATTAGATTTTGCGAGGTACTGACTTAGTTTCATTTATTAATTAAGATGGACCCCTCAGACAAGAAGATTGTGACCCAGGGAATCGAAGATATGCCTACCCCGCCGACGACAATTACTGAAGATCAGCTTCGACAGGCCCTTAGTCAAATTGAGGGTGTCTCTAGACCCATTCTAAATGCAGCTGTTTTGGGCGATTCAAGGGAGAGGGAGACCCAGAACTTGAGTTCCGTGATTGCGCACATTTTTCAAGATGTAACGGCGTATCGTAATCAGAGGGACAAGCTGTTTCAGTTATTGGAGAAGAAAAGGCAAGAGTACGAGGAGCTGGAAGAGAGAGCGCATCAACTGGAAACCCAATCATTAGTAGACATCCGAACAATCGCCAAGCTCCGCAGCCATAAGTTTCTTCAATCCCACAGGATACAAATGCTGGAAGAACAAATCCTATATGAAAGGCACGAGCACGAAAAGTTCCAAGCTTTGGTGAAGTCCAAGTTAGGAGTCGTGATCAACCTTATTCCTAACTCCAACATTGAGATCGGAACCTCATCATGAGCACCACCGACTGACGACGCTCAGTTCCGCGAATACGAAGAAGATCCGTAGGAAGATCTGGAGGAAGATCCGGAGGAGGAGCCGGAAGAAGAGACAGAGGAAGAAGCAAGTATGGATTCAGGAGATAATTAAAGGGTTCTATAATTGAGAGTGTTAATTAAACTTGTTTGGTGTCATGTACTTTTAAGGTTACGGCCTCAGTGCTATGAAACTTGAAATGTATGGTTTGGTAGATAAACCAATCGTGACTGAAATCAACTATGTTTTCTATCCTTATATCAATTTCGTTATTCGCGAATAATTAGCACTTAATCATACGCTTAAATCTACATGACAACATAAATTACTGATAACTCCAAATAAAATTGCTAATCGTAACACATCCCCCTAACTTATAATAGAGGGCTGACCGAAGATGCGGGCGTCCACATGTGAACGATGATGAACTCTTAAAACCGTTGGAATTTCATAGGTTACTAATTCCTCAAAAACATCTTCATAAAATCACGCCCTCGCATGAATCGCGAAGAGCAGCATCAACACAAGGATCGCTCACGCTCTCCTCTACGGGGAAGAATTGGGAATGATGCCATGCCCCAAGCCCTCACTCAACTGACGAACTTCCTACAAAAACAGACTGCTAACAACGGGAACCACAATGAAACTCATGATCGTACCCTGGAAAGATTCTTACGTTTCAGTCTGCCAACGTTTGATGGAGAACCAGATGACATCAAGGCAGAATTATGGGTAGAAAGGATGGAGAGCATATTCGATGCATCCCAGTACAACAATCAGCAGAAAAATGTGGCCAAGAAGGATGATCGCAAGGGCAAAGGGAAAGCACCAGCGAGAGTTTTTGCCTTAGCTGGACAAGAAGCTCCTAATGCGACAGATGTGGTGGAAGGTACATTTCTTGTGTCAAACCACTCTGTGTAATACCCGGTTGTAATTCATTCATTTTCATTCAGTAATTATCAGTCTGTAATCGTCACTCAGTAATTCTCACTCATTAATAATCACTCATCATTCATGAATCACTCATTTGCGTTCAATGTTGGCATGTTGTAATCGTATATCGCTATCGATCGTCATGTCATCTCCGTTTAGAGATCGACGGAGCATTATTATTTTCATCGTGATTGGTAGTCGATCTTTGAGCATCATCCGTGGCTTGTGTTAGACTTGTTCATTTTCACATTCGTATGTTATGTCGGATCATTCATCACCGTATCGTGGAATCGGAGTTATCGAATTTTTCAACTTGGCGGCCAAGATCGAGTTACTACGGCCGTAAGGACTTTCGGTTCTGGCCGTAACAAGGGTTCGTGTTTCGTGCCATTTGGGACGAAAGGACTTACGGCCGTAAGGTCCGTGGTACGGCCGTAAGTTGAGCGGACGGCCGTAAAGTGGCACGCTTCTGGCCGTCACGCGGCCGTAAGGATGGTGAGATACGGCCGTAAGTAGTGTTCGTAAGTTGTGGGTGGTGTCGACCTGGGTGACTTACGGCCGAGAGGGTTGCGGCATACGGCCGTAAGTCGAGGCGTGTACGGCCGTCTGAGTTGGCGATTCTGGCGTCTGTGCAGTGCGGTGCCGCGTTTTTAAGAGGGCTTACGCCCGTAAGATTTGGCCGGATACGGCCGTATCATCGAGTTACGGCCGTAAGGTGTGCGGTTACGGCCGTAAGGGTGTCGACGGATATTTTCGACGAAGGCGGGTTACGCCGTAACTCAGATCGATTACGGCCGTAAAGGCTGTCGGCGAGCTTTGACGAAGCCGAGTTACGTCTGCAGTTGGCAATTACGGCCGTAAGGCCGTTGACTTGGAAAGTTACGGCCGTAAGAGGGCCGAGTTACGGCCGTAACTTCCGGCAGCCAATGACTTGGCCGGTCATTTCACTTCACTTTTTCATTTTTTCCTTCTTCATCCGAGAGAGAGGGTTGAGAGAGAGATTTCATCATCATCAATCACTTGAGTGTGTAATCTTCATCATCTTCATTCCTTTGGGAAGCTTGGATACTCGTTATTACTCGTGTTCATCGGATCGAAGTGGTTGGATCTTCAAGAGGTAATTTCTTTAACACCTTGGATTTCGATTTTGTGTTGAGATATGATGTTTTGGACGTTATAATCATGTTTTATGAAGGGATATGTATATGATTATGAGTTTGTATAAGGATTCATTGGATTATTGAGGATTTATTCTAGAACACTTTGAATATCGAGTTGGATTTGGGGATTTCCGATTAATAGTTGTTATAATCACGTTTTTGGATATTCTTAACGGACTATTGATCGTATTGGAGATGTTTTATTGATTTGAAGCACTTCTTGGGGATTTCAGATTGGTATTGTTGAGGTTTAGTTGTAATCAATCGAAGTTGGACTCAAAGTGTTCGATATAATGCCCCTATGAACTTGGTTTAATCGTATCGACGTCTTGAGTTCGTTATATTCGTGTTTAATTCGTTATTGATCGGATTGTTGGTAATTGGATTGAATTAAGGTTGTTCGAGCGACCGGTATCTTGGTTAGGACGTTGTTCGTGGACGGACATTCATCATCGGTATTGTGTAAGTTAATTCTTACTCGGTTAAAAGGATATTCATTCCTTTTGTCGTTGTTCATTCATAATCATAACTCATTCATCATTGTATTAATCATATCAAAACTCGTCATTGTCAATTCATCACCTCAGTCATAAGGAACGACGGTTCCGATCATTTCATTGAGCTATCATTCATTTCACCATCATTAAATCTTGGTGAGTCATCATTCATTTTCGTTGTCACTTTTGTCATATTTTGGCATTCCGGTCATCTTGGCGTGCGGTTGGTATGTGTAGGATTTTCATGTCGGGCACATTATGGTCGTGTGTTGGTTGTTGGCCTCACATTGGATCGCACACGAGTCGATTGCTCGTGAGGCGATTAGGTACAAGACCACGCGTGTTTGATCGTTGGTGGCTTGTGCACGGACACATTTCCATCCCGGACGTAGTGTGGCGCCATTCCTTTGAGCCGTCGATAGTCGATTTATATAGCATGTTTGATTGCGTATGTTCGACAGATAACTCATAATTTCGGATATATCTTGATTGTGTATTTTCAACCCTTGAGGATTGTTGTTCTCAGATAATCGACCGTTAGGGATATTGTTTTTCGTGTCATGGCAAGGCAAAGGCGCAGGAGAGCACGTTGACGGCGGAGAGTCCCAGTGATACTAGAAGGGGGCCCCAATCCTTTCAGTCATTTATTCAGTCATTTATGTTTTCTTTATTATTCCGCTGCAGACATTCCTTTCAAATACTCATTTCATTCAGTGTCGTGTATTTTATCGTCACATAAGATACACAAGTATTCTATATTATCCTGGGTGTGTTGTATGAAACTCCTAATCGGAGTAATTGATGTTATAATGTGGTTCGGTACTACATTTACCCTGTGTAATTCATCCTTTTTCATTCGCCTGGTGGGTCCCAGTTGGGGGTCCACGGCACTGTAATATCCGCCTGGTTTGGGGTGTTACACTCTGCGCATGCATTATTAGATCCAGGATCATCACATTCTTTTGTTGCACCCCATTACGCACAAAAACTGAATGTATGTGTGGAATAACTGCCTGTAAGCTTAGAGGTGTCCACACCTATGGGTGCAAGCCAGGAAACGGATTCGGTATTTAGGAATTGTGAAGTTGTAGTTGAGGATCAATGCTTCCCTGCTGACCTAATACTTCTTCCCATACTTGAGTATGACCTCATACTAGGTATGGATTGGCTATCTAAGAGCTATGCACAACTCGATTGCCATTCTAAGACAGTTCGATTCTACAAACCCGAACACCCTGTAGTTGAACTACACGGGAGTGCTAGAATTAACTCGGACCCAATTATATCAGCTACGAAGGCAAGACATGCCATTTCAAAGGGAGCAACGGGATATCTAGCTTTTGTCATGAACAAAACTAAGAGCAAAATGGAGATTGAAGTAATACCAGTAATATCAGAATACCCCGATATTTTCCCCACGGAACTCACTTCTCTGCCTCCAGATAGGGAAGTTGAATTTAACATAGATATCTTTCCAGGGAAGGCACCTGTGGCTAGAACGCCATATCGAATGGCCCCACTAGAACTGCAAGAACTGAAGGTTCAATTGCAGAAAATGCTAGAGGTTGGATTTATCCGGCCAAGCAGATCCCCTTGGGGAGCACCAGTGCTATTCGTAAAGAAGAAAGATGGCACGCTAAGATTGTGCATTGATTACCGAGAACTTAACAACATTACAGTTAAGAACAAGTATCCACTTCCTAGGATCGATGAACTATTCGACCAACTACAAGGAGCGACAGTTTACTCCAAGTTTGATCTTGAGCAGGGATTCCATCAATTGAGGATCAAAGATAATGACATACCAAAGACTGCCTTTCAAACTAGGTATGGTCATTATGAATTTGTGGTAATGCCTTTCGGATTGACCAACGCACCGGATGCATTTATGGATTTAATGCACCGCGTATTCCGATCATATTTGGATCAATTCGTAGTGATATTATTGACGACATACTCGTTTATTCCAAGTCGTATCAGGAGCATGAAAACCACCTGAGGTTGGTGCTAGAGACGCTAAGGAAGCTGAGGAAGAAATGAAGAAATCGTATACCGAACTATTTGAGTAGGAATTTGGGGACCAAATTCTTTTAAGGAGGGGAGGATGTAAAATCCCCTAAAACTCGATAGTTTACTACATGTATAATTGTTAAATCATGATGTACTCCAATAACAATTGTTTTAATCTACATCTAGTTTCATTTGTTTTACTCATTTATTCGTAAATTATTTATAAACCAAATAATCGAATTAATTAAAATTTGAAGGGGGAGCAAAAAAATTCCTAATGGGCCATGTTTATCAACACATATATACATAAACACACCATAAGACTCAAGCCCAAACTAAATAAAACCCCTAAGGCTTGGAATCACAATTTAAAGCCCAATTTAATCACTAGCCACTTCATTTAACACATACTTAATACCTATATCTATAAGTCTCTTGCAATGAATTAAAGAAAGGCTGTACTGCTTCTATAAACCTAAAATACAAAAAAAATATAATAACACACACATACACATAAGCACGGCCAAGAAACACTTGGGGGGAGGGGAATCCTTATCCCCCATGCAAGACTCAATGTCTTACATTTTCTCTTCCCAAGTATTCCACCTCTCAACCCCATTAAACCCTTTTAAAAATCAAACACCCTCATTCCCATCACCCTTACACAAAAAAAATCTAAAAATTAGAGAGAGTAAGGGAGAGAGGAGGCTGAAATCAAGAAGATAAGGAGAAGAGAAGAAGAAGAAAATAAGAGAAGAAGAAAGGTTCAACTTAAGGAGGTAATTTCACTATCTATATGTAACTTCAATATATATATATATATATACCTAGATATATATTTCATACACTAACTTAAACCACATATTCATCATCCATGGTGTGGTATACATTGGTCGAAATAAAAAGAGGAGAGGCAAAGAAAAGGTTGGTGCAACTACTTCAAAGACTTAGATCTCTTCACCACTTCAAGAACTAAGGTGGGTAAAACTATTATTCTCACTTTAATATGCAATTTATTTTAAACAAAGATGCATGTTCCTTCCATGAAGTTCATATAGTCCACTTTTCTCATACTAATAGCATGCATAATGGTTTATAGCTTGTTGCATGCGAAATTAGCCAATTTTGATGATTTAAGTGAAATGTCCCAAAACTTCTTATCAATTAAGTATGATTTTGTCTTCGTTTATATTCTGGAAATTATGTTTGTAGAGGTATATTTGTGTTATATGATCATGTATGTGAAGTTGGATGTTTAATTTGTGGCCTAACAAAAATGGGATGATCAAAACGGAGACAAAACAAGAATTAAGTGAAGATAAAGAAAATTATGAGAATTATTACAAAAAAAAGATGTAATCTGACTTAAGGTCAGAAAATAAAATCCATATATTTCAGTTTTGAACGTTAAAGTGGACATAATAACACATTTAGCCTCTGTCCTAAAATTTTCGTAGTAATCGGAATCCATTTCCGGTGTCTACGGACCAAAAGTGTAAATTAAGACAAAATAAGGGGGTCAAATAATAAATTCCTCAAAAATTTAGAACCAAAGTAAAAAGTTCACCTTCTGGAATGAATACATAACTTATATAGCAATAAATATTCTGACCTTAAAATTTCGTAGAGAGCGGGAGTCGATTCAAGATTTGGGGCTAAAATGCAATAATTGGTAAAATTGGGGTCAATTAGTAAATTTCAATAAAAATGGAATTATAAGATAAATTTTCAGGTCTATGGACCAGAGTGTTAATTATCAAAGGATAAATATTATATCCGAAAAACCCTATAACAATAGGAGCAAATTTTGGGTTTTGGGGTCAAAACGATATTTTAAATAGTTTTGGGGCAAAATTGAAAATTTTAGAAAAATCAGTCAGAAACTGAAAAATTCTGGAACGTTCACTCAAACACATAAGTTTCAAGTTCAACATGAACTCTCCCATAAGTTTCGTCACCATCCGTGACGAAAACCAAACCTCATGGGCATAATAATCCGTTTCGCAAGAATTATGGGCATAACCATGAATTGGGAAAATTTAAACCAAAAATCAATGATTTGAATTTATCAAGTCTGGAATAAATAATCACAATTATATTCCAAAGATATGTCAATAACGGAACCATAATTCATAAAAACTCGTGCCACGAATAAACACCAAATCGCAATCGTATAATCAATTTACGCTAAGTATTGGATATATGACTCTGACCATATCATGTGTATTCACCGCAATGTGACTAACGTATACTCATATCTAACCGGGAACTAAGTGTCATACAAATAAAGTGTCACAGACAGGTCCGCATCTAACTCTATCGGATCAAAGTGCCACGTCGACGGACGGGGGCCACCTCTTGAGTCCATATGAAACAGAGTGCCGACCTACAATCTCGGGGCCACCTCTTGAGTTGTAGGGGCCACCTCTAGAGTCCCAAACTTGTGTCAGGGACGGTTAGACCATGTCTTGGATCGAGCAGCACGGATGTGGTTCATGAACAAGGCTACCGTCGTTTCCTATTCCCTTGAAGCCAATGGACGGAGTGTTCCGGAGGTGACTGGGTCGTAGACTTAGGGTATAATCGCGATTATGGTATGTTCCGGGCACTGACCCACAATTAAGGACATTCCGAGCCCATATAAGAGATAAGGAAGCACGTCACCAAGCATGAGAGCGATAAGCTCAAAGGCCAAAGTTATAGTGACGGTCCGACAAATGCCCAAGGCTATGGTCATTAAACCAAAGGTCGTGGCGATAGTCAAAGGCCAAACACTGATAACGGTCTAAGATGCTATAAGGAGGCCGAGGGACGTAGTCATATAGACGACCTCTCGAAGCTAAATACTCACTAGGCGCTCGACGCCACATATTGTCATACTTAATAGCAATCTACGGAGATTGACTGTTCACTCATAATTTAATTAATTGCATTATATTTTGAAACTTATACCATCCATAAATGATAAATTTTCAAAGGTGGGAGTAAAATAGTATATATTTCAAAATAATTATATACGTATAATTTCAGAAAATATACTCAACTCAACTCACTGAGAATCCATTATTCTCACCCCAATTTGTATTGTTTTTCTAAAACCCCACTAGATGATGAGACCCAAGAAGATGACGAGACGAATGCTGATGACCAGTGAAGATCGTCGTTGAAGAACTGTCGAGACATAAGTATTAGAATGTTGAAATAAATGCTCCTTTTTATTCTTTTATCAATAAAGTATTATGATCTCCGCTGTACTCTTTGAACTCTATGTAACTATTCCGCTGTATTCGGAGCATTCAACTACAGCTCTATGCTTGTCCAACCAATCCATACCCAAAATAACATCAAAATCAATGAGTTCCACTATGTGCAAGTTGGCTAAGAAGCTATGTTCGTTAATCTCTATCTTCACATGGTTAGTTATCGAGTCTACACGCACTAATCCGCATCATCACTACTAATAATCTCTACAACGGGAATAGGGGGGTCGTGGCTCAATCCATGAAATGACTTCATCTTCAGACTCGATGTATGCCATCAAAATATCCTTCATATTTTCGGCGAGATCCAACTTGAGCTCTCATCGGGAACTTCTTCTAGATCTTCTTCGGAATCCTCCTCCGAGTATTCCTCGTCCGTAGAGTCGGCATCCCAATGTGCAGCTGGAATCGCCTCTCAAGCATACAAATCCAATAAGCGTCCAGCGACGAACTGGAAATCATCCGCGGACTCTTGCTCTTCTAGCGATCTCTTGATAGCCTTTTTCCAAAGCCGGAAGATGCAACAACTCCAGTCTTCGGATAACTTCTCCATCAGGTGCTCTAGCTGTCGCGTGACGGAATCTTGTTTCCCAGATTCCAACCACTTACTCAGCCTATTAATGACGTAGTGTGGTGCATTTTCTGGTAGACTAGGGTCGTCCCACCATTCTTTGCGTGCTAGAAGACGCGAGTCAAAAGTAGCCGGGACCTTCTTACGTGGCGTCATCCTAGGTTTGGCCATTCTAACAGTTCATACATGCATAAATAATTATGTAAATAAAATGAAATAACATATGCATGAATAATGACTGAAATTTGGTACCTCTGACGGAGTGACGAAGTGGCTAAGCTGAGAGCATATGATACTTTTACATTTTAGCGATTCTACAGAAAGGTAAAATCTCTCCCTGATACCACTATGTAATGCCCCGACTTTCTAGGGTAATTATTGGGGGAAATAAGTAAAAGGTAAATTTTGACGAAAAATAATTTTTTTGAGAATATAAAAATTCTCGCTTACAAAGTCAAGTCGCTACACTGACATAAAAATTAATACCTTTAAATAAGGCAACATTTCATCATAGATACGAGATAAAATTTGCGGCGGAAGAATAAATCATAAATTATAAATTTCAAATCGAAGTTTCCCCAAATGAGTTACAAAACATTTGACATAAAGAAAACATCATGTAATAATTCCTCTTTCATATGCCTTCTCAGCTCGCTCATTCGTCCATCCGGCTCGGTTTAACCTGCGGGATCAATAAAGGTGGGGGTGAGCTTCCTTCACCTCGTGGAAATCACACTGATCACAGTAATATACAATCTCATGGAAAGCATAACATGAATAATCTATCACATTTTTCCTCAACGTCAATGCATACTCATAATATTACGTGTAGCATGAATCGAGCACGCATAACACGAATATTGAGGTTGCGCAGGTGCTCCCGCAACAACATCAAACATACACACAATACCACATAACATGAATCGAGCACGCATGTGAATATTGAGGTTGCGCAGGTGTCCCCGTAACAACATATATCTTAAGATAGCCTATTACACGAATACACGTTAGCCTGATTTACAACGTGCATCATAAATTTTTGGCTTCGGGAGGCGTTGCAGCAGCGACGAGATGGAAGTTTCGGCTTCAGGTACTCCGACGAGCGGCATGTCGGCGGTTGAACCACTTCCCTGTTCGAGTTGGGTTTACAAATTCAGCATGTCGCTGAGTTACGTACGTAATGCTCAGTTGACTAGTTGTTGTTGTCGCGCCGAAAGTTGCCCTGACCACTCGGGATCGAGAATCTCGTCCGAATACTGCAATACGTACGTAAAGTCTAAGCTTTAACGTACGTAATGTTATGAGGATAGCGTACGTAATGCTGTTCGAGTAACGTTAGTAAGGTTCATTTAATACACCAAGTTATAATATTACGTTTAATATAACACGACTCCCCTGTAGACTTATCCAGCAATTTCTCAGGGAACAAGACATTGTCCACCGTTCTATTCGCACAGATAATTGCTCAATGACATCAAAGTAAGTCACCGACATATCATCAACATCGGGAACTCACATCACAAAACAAATAAGTACTTTCAAGACTTTATACGTCACAACACGGTCTAAACATAATACGTATAAAAGTACAAGCATCGCGATGGAGGACATTCTTTAATCATTAAAATGAGGTACAAAGTCTTTAAACAGTATGGAATACTCGTGGTATTACACTTTTGCCATGAACTGGTCACCTCATACTTTGTGGTAAAAGAAAAGACCCGACTAATAGGGAAGTCACAGTATGCCGACAAGCCACGAAGCCCAAGCCATCACTCAGATCTCAATTCATACGGAGATGATGATGACCTGCAGACAGGTCTAAGGATTAGCTATGAGGAGGCTAGTGAAAAAGAATTTGCTCAGTCCAAGGTCGCGGATGGCCAATGGACTTCTGCCGAACAACCATCATCAGCCCCCAAACAGGAGGAATCAGTCCCTCCGATTGAAGCTGCTGAGACACGCGCCGTCCAATAGGAGAAATCAGTCCCTCATAAGGAACAGGCGGATGCTGAGAGTGAACAGGAGGACCCAGTCCTTCCTGTACCCCAGGATACAGAAACCACTCAGAGACAAGAGGAATCAGTCCTCTTTTTCTCTCCATCAGCACATCAAGCAGAACCGTTCGAGGTTCCCACCCCGCAACAGGTACCCATTCCTCTCCATACAGGATCCCCATCTGGATCAAAAGATGAGTCCTTGCTGATAATGAGCCCAAAAGGCCTCATGACAATGTCATACTTAAACACCTTGGAGAGCCATCTGATACCAAGCTCGCTCATCACAACTCTCCACGCAAATAAGGCTGCACCAAATAGTTGCAAGCCATCGGTCGCCAAACTGTCTTCCTACAAGATGCTGTCAAAGCCATGTACGACGTCGGTAAGGAGATCGATTGGATGAGAGAAACTACTTAGGACGAGCTTTTAAAGCTGCAAAGGGCTATACAAGATGTGGAAGAGGCTTTCCACCTCATGCCCAACGCTCTATGGCAAGCCCTTAACCAATTGAAGCAGCATCAGGAGCGAATCCTGAAACAGGAACAAGAAAAGCTACGAGTCGCGGAGGCCAAGACCATAGCCACCCTCGAAATCAAAGGATCAAAACTTACTGCTCATGATCAAAATATAGATGAACTGACATCAGTAGTTGCGAGTCTAGTGGACTGCATCACCGATCTAAAGACAAGCAGGCCGAGTCATTGGACATCCTTTGAAATATTCATGGTAAGGTATCTGATATTGCGACTGGAGAAGGAAAAGGATATGGAAGCCATCATATATGACACTGTTGCATTTGTAACTGTAAAACTAGACGAACCGGGCTAGGTCAAGGTGCCAAAAGATATAGGGTTTCTGGTTCTCGTAATGAGTTCCAAGATCCTAACTTCCCTTGAAAGAATAGTGTGCATAAGCATGCAGAAACAAGACTCCCAACAGACATACAACCAACAGCTGAAGTGTCGAAGGCATGGAAACAGAATGATTTGATGAGATACTTTTGTGTTCTTATCAGGGAATCGGCCATGTTTAATCACTTTAAGATGCTGCAGGATGCCTCTAAAGAGTTTTCTAGGCTTCTAGCAGAAGGAAAACTCCCACTTCAGATCAAGCTAAAATCCAAAATCCTGAAGGGTGAATGTCCAACCCACCCGGAGGACTGGAATCTCTCATTTGACATATCCTAGGAAGAAAGAAATTTATACAGGGATCGAGGAAGAGACACCTTCATCAATTGGTGGAAGGGAACTGAATATGATGCCTCCCGGAAAACTTGGAAACATCAGTCCTATATGGAATAGAACTATTTTCTGCATATTACTATATTCTATTTTTCTTCCTATGTAATCTTTAAATGCAAACAACATTGTAATCTGTTATCAATAAAATACCTTTTTATCTCAATTGATTGTAGCTCGTGATCTAATGTTATTACTTTGATTATATTTTGTGTTGAAATATTTTACTAAGTATAAAACATCAATAAGTCTCAAAGCTGTAAGAACTTGTCTGCAAACAGTTTATAGATTAAGTTGTATTCAAATAGGATCACTTCCTATAAGATGGTGTTAACACGCCAATCATAATTTAAGTTGTAATGCACTTAGTCCTGTAGAATTTACTATTTTAGTACTTGCATCGGAGCAGTTCAAATTTTTAGACTAAGTCTCGAAGATCAGAACTTTCGACATAAGACTTGAAGACAACCTCATTATTAGAAGTTTTGGCATTATCAAAAAGGGGGAAATTGTTGGGAAGAATCCTCCATATGTTTTGATATAGCAAGATATTCAATGTCAGAATTGTTGGAATATAAAACGCAGTGGAAGCGAGTTGGTGATGGTAATTTAATAAAAGGTTTTATAAACTAACCAACATAAAAACCGGATCTATTTAGGCTTGTCAACTATTTAACTAAACAAATTAATAAACAATTAAATAAACATATTTACGCATGAGAGTCGGTAATTTTACCTTTGACGCGAAGTGGTAGAAAAATCCCTTTTGGTCGATTTGTCCTTCTTCGTGGTCCTCTCCGATCTTCTTGTATTTCTACCTCAAGATGTTCTAGAGTATATCCCGCCTACGTCCGGATGTCGTGTGGGCAACAATCTACTGGACTACTTGGAGCACTATATGGATCGGCCGAATCCTTTCTTCTCAAGAATCTCACGATTTTTGTTCTCTCTATTTTTCTTGAATATTTTGAGTATTTTAGAAAAATATTGTGTTAACCAAATTGTGGAATCCAAGACACAAGTCAAGATCCACAATTAAAACACACACACAAAAAATCGATTTCTTGGGCAAATATGGTGTGGAAAATCGGCCAACACATATACTCCTTTTATAGGTGTTTTGGGCTACTCTAGGGACCTTAAGGAGGATATGATAAGGACTCCCAATAGATACCTTCCTTCCATTATTAGGACTCTTCCTAATATGAAGACTCTATTAATATCAACTTAGTCCACTAATAAGTTAATATTGCACTTCCTACCAAAATCCCAAATTACGAAATTGGGCTCCTTTTAATTAATTATTTCCTGTGTTTAAGATATTCCATGTCCATTAATTAATTTAAGCTACTGACAGCTTTTAATTAATTAATGTATTATACATGAGTATACCACTCGACCTTTATTATTATATCGGAAAATTAATTCCACCTGCAGGATTTGATATAATAATCCTTTCGAGTGCCTCAAGGGACATGATCAACCCGAGACACGATTTCTAGCTATAATATTAATTATCAAATAAATAATTATATTGCCCAAAATATCGAGCATATTGAGTCAATCATTGTGGCTCTCACCCATGATAAATCAAAGCAATAAATATTAAATATATATAATTAAATATTAATCAATAGAATTAAGAAATAATAATTATCCGAGATGTACGTTCTTCTTATAGTCAGTACAGAAGAATCTATCTCACCTCGATCCTATTCAACGTATAATGAATACGCTAATATATGCTAATGGTCAAGACCAACCAATCTCAAGCATATACTACAACCTCTCACATAACGGTCTAATGTTACATAGGTTGTGAACTAAATATTACTATATAAGGAACCGATAATGTGATCTTCTGTGTGACACTACACACCACATTATCTACAATATAAAGTAAATTAGACTTCATTTGCATAACCATAGCGTGAATAAATATGCAAAACATGTGATAAATGAATTAAATATTCTCATAGATAAAGACCGGGAAATTAGGTAATACAAGCATAAAGTATGCTTTGACGTATACAACCCTAACAATCTCCCACTTATACTCAAAGCATGCTTTTGAAGTATACTATCTAGACTATGTCTATCTATCTCCCACTTATACTCAAAGCAATGCTGCCATACATCTCAACCCCATTCCTTCCACATGCCCTTCAAATGATTTTGAGGGCAACCCTTTCGTGAAAGGATCAGCTAGGTTGTCTTCAGATGCTATCTTGGAGACAATGATCTTCCTTCTCTTCACAAAATCTCGAATGATATGATATTTGCGCTTGATATGTTTGCTTGCTTTGTGGGCTCGTGGTTCCTTCGAATTTGCAACAGCACCGGTATTATCACAATACAGTGTAATACTCCTGGGCAAATTAGGAATCACCCCCAAATCCTTTAGGAAGTACTTGAGCCATACCACCTCTTTAGCTGCCTCTGAGGCTGCTACATATTCGGCTTCCATAGTAGAGTCCGCTATGCATTTCTGCTTCACACTCCTCCAACTGATGGCTCCACCTCCCAAAGTGAAAACATATCCGGAAGTTGATTTCGATTTTTCTTTGTCCGCACTGAAATCCGAGTCAGTGTAACCCAAAGGACAGCGTATCTGATTGATATACAAGCATATGCTCCCTAGTCCTTCTCAGGTACTTGAGTATATGCTTGACAGCAATCCAATGTCCCGGTCCTGGGTTCGACTGATATCTCGCCACCATGCCTACAGCTTGACAGATATCAGGCCTAGTGCAAAGCATATCATACATGAGGCTTCCCACTGCCGAAGCATAAGGGACCAGCTTCATGTCATCTATCTCCTTCTGTGTCTTAGGACACATAGCCTTAGATAGTTGAATTCTATGTCTGTAAGGTAAGAAACCTTTCTTGGAATTCTCCATGCTAAACCGCTTTAGCACCGTATCGATATAGGATGCCTGAGATAAGCACAACATCATTTTCTTGCGATCTCGAAAGATCTTAATACCAAGGATGTGTCCAGCTTCTCCCAAATCCTTCATATCGAACTGCTCAGATAGCCATACCCTTACGTCTGATAATACCTTCACATTGTTTCCAATTAAAAGAATATCATCTATGTATAGTACCAGAAACACCAGCACGTTTCCATCACACTTTTTGTATACACAAACCTCACTAGGACACTGTTTAAAACCATACGATTGAATGACCTCATCAAATCGCATGTTCCAAGACCTTGATGCTTGCTTAAGACCATAAATGGCTCTCTTAAGCTTGCACACTAAGTGTTCCTGACCTTCAGCAATGAATCCTTCAGGTTGGCGCATATAGATTTCCTTATCAAGACTCACGTTCAAGAACGCAGTCTTGACATCCATCTGCCAAATCTCCATATCCAAATGCGCAGCTATAGCTAAGAGAATCCGGATCGATTTAAGCATGGCTACTGGCTACTGGTGAAAAGGTTTCATCGTGGTGAAAAGGTTTCATCGTAGCAAGGCTTTCTGAGTGTAACCTTTCGCAACAAGCCTTGCTTTGTAGGTTTCAACCTTCCCTTTCGATCCTCTCTTATGCTTGTAGACCCACTTACTTCTAATGGGTTTTACCCCATTGGGTAGTTCTACTAGCTCCCACACTTGGTTAAAATCCATAGATCCCATTTCGGATTCCATTGCTGTTTTCCAGGATTCAGCATCCTTGTCCTGAACTGCCTGTTTGTACGTACATGGATCCATTTCATCCTGGTCCGGGGAGTGGTCCGAAGATGCTCCCACGCCGATGAAACGTTCGGGTTGACGAATAACCCTCCCACTACGACGAGGCGTGTCCTTAGTTTGCGTATCCACAATAGTGTCAATACGTGGTATACTAGGTGTTTGCACAATTGGTATTGTCGAAATATCGCCCCTAAGTTCTTCTAGAATGACCTCACTCCTAGGCTTGTGGCTTATCACGTAGTCCTCCTCTAAGAACCGGGCATTGGTGCTAACAATGACCTTCTGGTCTTTAGGACTGTAGAATAAGCCACCCTTCGTTCCCTTAGGATATCCTACAAACACTGTATTTCATCGAGATGCCAACTTATCGACTTCCTTATGCAAGACGTGTGCCGGAAAACCCCAAATCCGAACATGTCTAGATCGGGCTTGCGCCCATTCCACGATTCGTGGGTGTTTTTGAATCGATTTCAAGGCACCAAGTTTAGAATGTACGCATTGTTTCCAAGGCGTATCCCCAAAACGAAATAGGCATATCGAATAACTCATCATTGACCTAACCATCTCTAATAAAGTACGATTCCTTCGTTCAAAGAACACCATTTTGTTGTGGTGTACTGTGTATTGAGTGGGAAGTAATCCCCTAATGTGCCAAGAAATCCAAAAACTCTCCACTAAGGTATTCGCCACCACGATCAGATCGTAGTGACTTGATACTCTGCCCATGACGCTTCTCCGTTTCAGCCTTGAATTCGTTGAACTTATCAAAAGATTCAGACTTACGTCGCATCAAATAGATGTATCCATATCTCGAATAATCATCTATAAACGTGATGAAGTATTTGAAACCACCCTTAGCCTGGATGTTCATTGGACCACATACATCGGTATGAACCAATTCCAACACCTTTTGTGCACGATTTCCTTTGCTTTGAAAAGCGCTTTTAGTCATTTTACCTTCCAGGTAGGATTCGCAGGTTGGAAATGACTCAACTTGAACCGAATCCAATGGGCCATCGCTCACCAATCTTTGAATCCTTCTAAGGTTAATATGACCCAATCGTAAATGCCACAAATATGTTGGATTTATGCTCGAAAGTTCCTTTCTTTTATTAGGATTAGTCAAAGAATTAAGTGATTTATAATTATGCAAGGAGTCAAAAGATTGATGATATAAAGTTCTTCATTATAAGTACTCCCGCAAATATATTCACCATTTCTTTTAATAATTGCATTATCTTCAAAAGAAACTGAATATCGATCACGACGAAATTTAGAAACTGAAATCAAATTCATTCTAAAATCGGGTACTAATAATACATTATTAAGAACTAAAATCTTATCATCAACTTTTAGCTGCACGACTCCCACTGCAACAGCCTTCAGCCTGGAATAGTCACCCCAGCTTATTGTAATATCATCCGCACTAAGTACCTTGGTTACTTGGAACCCCTGCGAGTCATAACAAACATGATCAGTGGAGCCCGAATCCACTATCCACGAAGTGATGGAACAGGCAGCCAAACATGTTTTGACTACTAGTGCATGAGACTTACCTTTCTTAGGGCAGTCACTATTGAAATGTCCTTTCGCATCTTGATTGAAGCACTTGCCCTTCGGCTTTTGTTCGCTTACCGAGGAGCCTTTGACTGAGGAGCCTTGCCCTTAGCTTTGAAGGTCGCCACTTGCTTCTGGCCAACCTGCTTTTTCTTCTTTCCCCATTTGGGGTTTGAAGAAGCAGCACCGGTTACCGCAAGAATTTGATGATAACCTTGTTTGAAGAGACCTTCGGCAGATTGAAGCTCTGTCAGAAGTTCCGCCAATGTGTAAGTCCTACGATTCATATTATAGTTGAGGCGGAACTGCTCAAAGCTTCTTGGTAAACTGCCCAAGATAATATCTACCTGCGACTCCGCATCGATAGTGGCCCCTAGTATGCTCAGTTCGTTCAAATGAGACATCATTTTAAGAACGTGATCCCTTACTGGGGTCCCTTCAGACATTTGGGTTGTCATCAAAGCCCTCATCGCATTTTGCCTAGCCGCCCGGTTCTGATGACCAAACATCTCAGTGAGATTTTTCATCATTTCCGCGGCCGAGCCCATCGTCTGATGCTGATGCTGCAATACATTTGTCAATGAAGCCAAAATGTAACAGCGAGCCATCTCATCAAACTTTTTCCATTTCCGGAATTCAGCCAACTCTTCAGGAGTGGCATCCGGTTCTGGTTCCAAAGGACTCTCCTCAGTTAAAACAAACTTATGCCCCTCGGCAGTCAAGACAATATCAAGATTTCTTTTCCAGTCGACAAAGTTAGTGCCATCAAGTTTGTTTTCTTTGAGAATAACAACTAGTGGATTGAAAGACATCTGAGAATAAAATTAAAACACCATTCATCACATAATTCGATGCAAAATATATTGAAAAAACCTTAAAACAATATATATGCAATCAACCAACACCTTGAAAAACCGCACATGCAAGTCAGGATAGTGTGGACGTTTACATATACTTTTCAAGTAGATTTTGACGTCTTTAATTTTACTATCTAGCCAAGACACATTTTGACAAGTAAAATTAATAGTTGGTTCCTCTTGGCCATGTATTTAATTAACATAGACTCCGATGGGGAGCTTATTAATTAATACATCTAAGTGAACACCATAATTTAACAAACCTTAGAATATTATTTAATGATAATAGTCCTACAGATGGAGAGGTCCTATCATAAAAATAATATTCACCTTTTTGTTATCAAATTTGAAGTTTAAAACCAGTGAGCCAATAATTTAGCACATCCGATGTGGAGGAAGACTCTAATGTCAACGCGCATGCTAATTATTTCACAATTTAAACCAATTATGGAGGCCAATTTGATTTTGAAAAATCAATTTTAAAATCACTTAGTTATTTTGAAAAAATAAGGTTTTTAATTTTCTCGTCCTAACATGCAAGGAAACATATCACGCATACATCCATACATGCCATACATCAAAACAATATAAACCAACAAATATTAAAATTGGACAATTATATCCAATTATCATGGCTTATTATTCCTCGTTTTGAATAACGAGAAAATCTTCGGCTCGTTTGCTCCCACTGCTTCAAGCATCTCGCGGAAAAACGAATTGAACGACCCGAACCGTACGACTTGACCTGCTGCCCGCTGCCCGACCCGCTGCCCGGCTGCCCCACCCGCTGCCCGGCTGGCCGAGCCGCTGCTGGTGGCCGACTCACGGCCGAGCCTGCTGCTGGTGGCCGAGCCTGCTGCTGGTGGCCGAGTTTGCTGCTGGTGGCCGAGTCCCGATCGGCATGCTGCCGGTCTCGGTCGGTTCGTCTGATCGGGACTCCTCTTCGCGCTGGACTTCTTTTTCTTTCGTACTTTGAGTGTTCCAACTCGATTACAATTTTATTCAAAATAAAATACATCGAATTTACATCAAATTACAAGAAAAATAAATCATATTCTACCCGTGGATTTTCTCATGGAAAAAACTTATACATGCCACAAAACGGGCCAAATTACCAAAGCGCGTAAATAAATAAAAAAAAATATCACATAGCCATGATAATTGGATCATATTTTCCTACAAGACAAATTCTAGCAAAATATTCCAAAAAATCATACTATACGAATATTTAATTGCTAGCATATTAATCACCAAATTAATTAAATTGAACAGAACCTAAAGACCGGCTCTGATACCAATTGTTGGAATATAAAACGCAGCGGAAGCGAGTTGGTGATTGTAATTTAATAAAAGGTTTTATAAACTAACGAACGTAAAAACCGGATCTATTTAGGCTTGTCAACTAATTAACTAAACAGATTAATAAACAATTAAATAAATATATTTACGCATGGGAGTCGGTAATTTTACCTTTGACGCGAAGTGGTAGAAAAATCCCTTTTGGTCGATTTGTCCTTCTTCGTGTTCCTCTCCGATCTTCTTGTATTTCTACCTCAAGATCTTCTAGAGTATATCCCGCCTACGTCCGGATGTCGTGTGGGCAGCAATCTACCGGACTACTTGGAGCACTATATGGATCGGCCGAATCCTTTCTTCTCAAGAATCTCACGATTTTTGTTCTCTCTATTTTTCTTGAATATTTTGAGTATTTTAGAAAAATATTGTGTTAACCAAATTGTGGAATCCAAGACACAAGTCAAGATCCACAATTAAAACACACACACAAAAAATCGATTTCTTGGGCAAATATGGTGTGGAAAATCGGCCAACACATATACTCCTTTTATAGGTGTTTTGGGCTACTCTAGGGACCTTAAGGAGGATATGGTAAGGACTCCCAATAGATATCTTCCTTCCATTATTAGGACTCTTCCTAATATGAAGACTCGATTAATATCAACTTAGTCCACTAATAAGTTAATATTGCACTTCCTACCAAAATCCGAAATTACGAAATTGGGCTCCTTTTAAATTAATTATTTCCCGTGTTTAAGATATTTCATGTCCATTAATTAATTTAAGCTACTGACAGCTTTTAATTAATTAATGTATTATACATGAGTATACCACTCGACCTTTATTATTATATCGGA
Organism: Orobanche coerulescens; assembly: GCA_033398695.1. Lineage (NCBI taxonomy): Eukaryota > Viridiplantae > Streptophyta > Magnoliopsida > Lamiales > Orobanchaceae > Orobanche > Orobanche coerulescens. Next base: position 188,824,345 of record CM065801.1, read on the forward strand.
AAATTAATTCAACCTGCAGGGTTTGATATAATAATCCTTTCGAGTGCCTCAAGGGACATGATCAACTCGACTGGTCGGGACACGATTTCTAGCTATAATATTAATTATCATATAAATAATAATATTGCCCAAAATATCGAGCATATTGAGTCAATCATTGTGGCTCTCACCCATGATAAATCAAAGCAATAAATATTAAATATATAATTAAATATTAATCACTAGAATTAAGAAATAATAATTATCCGAGATGTACGTTCTTCTTATAGTCAGTACAGAAGAATCTATCTCACCTCGATCCTGTTCAACGTATACCGAATACGCTAATATATGCTAATGGTCAAGACCAACCAATCTCAAGCATATACTACAACCTCTAACATAACGGTCTAATGTTACATAGGTTGTGAACTAAATATTACTATATAAGGAACCGATAATGTGATCTTCTGTGTGACACTACACACCACATTATCTATAATATAAAGTAAATTAGACTGCATTTGCATAACCATAGCGTGAATAAATATGCAAAACATGTGATAAATGAATTAAATATTCTCATAGATAAAGACCGGGAAATTAGGTAATACAAGCATAAAGTATGCTTTGACGTATACAACCCTAACAAGAATATCAGTCTAAATATGGAAGCTGTTAGGAGAACATCATACAGCCTATCCATACAGCGTAAGACCTTCCAGCAAAGTCAAGAGTCTTTTCCTACATCATAGTCTTCAAGATACAACAAAGATGAAGATGTTAGATACAGCAAATATGTTGTCAATATTTTACTTAGGAAAAGTAAAACACAAATCCAACAGGACTGGAAAAACTTTAAACCTTTGAGAAAGCAAACATTATTTATTCAAAAATTATTCAAGGTTAAAGTCGCATTTAATGCTGATAGGACAACATTTAATTCGGCCGAAGAGATTACAGTCTGAAGAGCATTTAATGCTGGTCCAAAAGAATGTTGGAAACATTAAATGTGAATCGCGTCTAATTCGAAACATTCTGAATCCGCCAATAAGAGCAGTGTCAATCTCACGAACCGGCCAATGGCTACATTTATAATGGATCTATTTCCAAGGTTATAAATAGGCCCAAGCAAGAGGACATTGCTCACCTGACGATTTAAAGAATTGACAATCTGATTATCAAGCTTGCAAAGAGCACTATATTTCTTCGAGCATACAGCTTCATCAAAAGAGAAGAAATTTGCAAAGTCCTCAACACGAACAGCACACTTACAGCGAATGCTTATCAACAATACAACTGCTGTTTGATCTTGTCTTACTAATCTTACTGTTGAGTTTACTTAGCCCTGTGTGGACTAAGCTTTGATAACTATGACCTATGTGGGATGAATAGCCCCAAGGACAAAGTTTAAATCTGTGTGAGAAGAAGCAAGTCGAAAAAGCCAAAGCCAATCTGTGTGAAAGGCCCAAGCTAATGTTGGTGGTATCAATCTGTGTGAATGATACAACAACGTGTGTAGTTAAAGTCACATAGTTGTGTACGCCGTTTTTTTAATAAATAATTTACTCCTGCGTGAAGGATCAGTGGACGTATAGGGTTTTACTCGAACTACTTTAATCTGTGTGTCTTTACATTCTACCACTTACTATTTTCTATCTGTCTGCGTGATTTTAGTATATATATCGTAAAAACCATGTAAGCATCAAGCTAACCGGAGATTATTTTTTTTCTGTATTTACAACAACTTAACCTTAGACTTCCGCTATGCAAACTATCTTTGAAAAAAATATAGGTTATTCAACCACCCCTTCCAAGCTGTTTATATTGTATATTGTGGCCAACAACTGTTGGACAACTATTTGTTGCATACCAGTTAGTAACTGGATATGAGCCAGATATCTCAAACTTACGAATATTTGGTTGTGCAACATATGTGCCTATCGCGCCCGCATAAAGCAATAATATGGGTCCTCAGAGACGTTCAGGTACTTAGGTTGGATATGAATCCCCAGCAATCATCCGCTATTTAGAACCCTTGGCAGGTGATCTCTTTGACTCATGTTTTGCAGATTGTCACTTCGATGAGACAAAATTCCCATCGTTATGGGGAGAGGAGAAAAATAAATTTCTCGAGGAATGACAGGAAATATCATGGTTCATCCCCAGCCTCTCTCATTACGATCCTTGTACCTCATTGTGTGATCGTGAAGTGTAAAGGATCCTCGATCTTCAGAACGTAGCAGATTTGATGCCTGATGTGTTTACTAATATCGAAAAGTGATAAGATTTCATATTCTAGCTGCAATTGTACCTGCAAGTTTAGAAGTTCCCAATAAGTGGCACCTCACTAATGTACGAAGTGATGCAATCGCACTCGATAGAAGTGCGCTTGAGGGTGTGGCTTCCAAAAGGAAAAGGGGGAGCCCACATGGCTCGACAGACACCCACCCAAGGAAGAAAAAGGCATGTGGGGCACAAACTAATCTCTTAATAATCAATATGGAGAATCCTTCCCACGAGATTGTCTCTTATTATAGCTATGTCCATGAATCATTATTGGGGGATACCCTGAAGATCGATTCGACATCAGAGAACAAAGAGATCTCATTTAACTATCAAAGTGCGTCCGATTGTATGGGACGATCAACCACTCATATTGGTGATGTGTTTGCATATACGGTTAATCAAGAAATTATAGAGCATGAAAATATCGATCCACGCTCTGTTGAAGAATGTCAACAAAGAGCGGACTGTCCTAAATGAAAAGAAGTTATCCAGGCAGACCTTGACTCTCTGACAAAAAGTCATGTATTTGTCCCAGTAGTGCTAACTCTGCCAAGTGTAAAGCCTGTAGGACATAAATGAGTTCTTTTCAGAAGGCATAATGAGAATCAAGAAGTCCTAAGGTACAAGGATCGTATTGTTGCACAAGGTTTCTCACAATGACTCAGTATCGATTACGAGGAAAACTACTCCCCCATAATGGACGTTATTAAATTCCACTATTTAATTAGCCTAGTTATTTCCAAAGGATTGGTAATGCAGCTAATTGACGTGGACACTGCGTATCTCTATGAGGATCTAGATAGAGTGATTTATGTGGAAGTGCTTGATGGCATTCCATTGCCCAAATCAATTAACTCTAGACCAGAGAGTGCGTATATAGTTTGTTTGAAATGCTCACTTTACGGTTTGAAACAATCTGGAAGGATGTGTTATAACCATCTGAGTGACTACTTGATTGGGAAGGGATATAAGAACAATGAACCATGGCCTTGCGTCTTCGTGAAGAGAATAAGTTCCGGATTTGTGATAATCGCAGTATATGTTGGCGATATGAATATAATCGGCACTAACCATCGAATACTTTAAAATTGAGTTTGAGATGAAGGATCTCGGGAAGACTCATTTTTGTCACAGAGTCTGTGGAATTCTTATCCACCAGTCTGCTTATGTCCAGAAAATGCTTAGATGCTTGGATGCAAAGAAAGATCCATTCCATCCAAAGGAAGACGACGAGGAGCTTTTGGAAGCTAAAAATCCCTAGTTAAGTGCAATAAGCGCTCTATTGTAGTTGGCTCAATGTACATGACCCGATATAGCATTCTCAGATAATTTGGTGGCTCAATTTAGTTCAGCACCAACGCAACGTCATTGGAATGGTATGAAGGACATATTTAGATACCTAAAAGGAACCATTAACTTACAACTAATCTTTCCCTTCAAGCAGACAAAGGAGATTGCTTCCGTTAAAGCGAATGCTGAGGTAAATGCTAACGCTGAAGAACCTTGCCCGATGAGTATATTGGTAGGATTTGCTAATGCAGGGTATCTATCCGACCCACACATAGGTCGTTTCAAATTGGCTATGCATTCACCGTTGGGAATACCGCTATATCTTGGAGATCTACTAAGCAAACCCTTGTAGCTACCTCATCTAATCACGCTGAGATTATTGCTTTGCATGAGGCGTTGCACGAGTGTGTTTAGTTAAGAGCTATCATTACACATATCCGAGGTAACAATGGACTAAGTATTCTCACTGATGCACCCACATGTATATATGAAGATAATGCAGCTCGCATAGAACAAATGAAGCTTGGGTATATCAATTGAGATAACACGAAGCACATATCTCCAAAAATTTTCTACAATCAGCAACAACATGCTCTCCTCACATTCAAGTAAAACAAGTGAAGTTTGAGGAGAATGTGGCCGATTTGTTTACCAAATATTTGCCCAAAGTCGTGTTTAAAAATATGTGAGAAGTATCAGAATGCGAAGAATTTCCAAACTCCCAAAATCGAGGTAAAGGTCGAGGGAGGAGGGTTAGTCATAAGAAACTTGCTCACTGACATGGTACTCTTTTCTTTGACCAAGGTTTATTTTTTCCAACTGAGTTTTGTTATTTGACAATATTTTTAACGAGGCAACGGCACATGCACAAGTTTTTCAAATTTTTTTGATTGATGTACAAATCAGGGGAAGATGTAGGCTAGAGGGGGAGTCTTATATCCACATCATACGATATTTTTTTCCTTCCAAGAATATTTTTCCTACTGGGTTTTTATTACTTGAAAATTTTCTTAACGAGGTGACCAGATCTATCGATTTTAGGGATCGATGGAATGATCACTTTAGAGGATGTTGAGTGAGGGCATTGTACTTGTAATTATATAAATCATTAATATAAGGTAATGGATGTTTCTTTATTTACAGGTAGTTTATGGCATTCCTAACTCGTAAATATACATATAGAACTAGTCCGTGTATTTGAGAGCAAAACATTCCACTCCTTATTGGATAAGGGGGTCGGCACTGGAAAGGTTTATAGCTCAAATACTTAATCGTTCGCAAGTCGATGAAACTTGACTGGGCGTTAAGTTTATGTGAAGACTTGTATGACGTGTTCTTTGACATGGAGAGTGCCTGTCGAATGCTAATGGTTAGTGGGAGCACACGTTATAGGTATGCTAAATTTGATTAGTATACTCGAACTGACTCACCCTCGAATCGTCACACGTATTTCACTCCGGGACAGTCAATGACGGAATCAAAAGGTTGTGATAGTTATTCGTGAACCTTCAACTTGAGGATTTAGTAGGGATGTGCTTGTGATGTCAAGATTTTCATTAGAGTAGTTCGACCCTGTAAACCGGAAGTTGGGGGTCAACCTCGACGTGCATCTTAACGGGCAAGTAGCAGGTCCAACTGAATACCAAGATAGAATTCTTTCTCCCGTTAGTGAGCGGGTTATATGTCATATGCGGTTATTGGCAAATGAGATCATAAGTCTTTGGCCAAAGCATTGGAGCTAGTTGTATTAGATACACGACAGCTCGATAATCTCGATTTGCATTAACACAAGCATAGCGTCAAGTACAGATAGGGTTTGACTTACCGTGACCCTATAACTTGATCGGGACATTTCGAAGAAGGCTTTATATGTATACTGGTATTCACGACAGAATGGTACTTGAATGATCCCAATCATTCGTTCTCAGTACAGTGTAGGCCGCCAGGCTGGCTAGGTGGTGCTACTACTCTTTGGTTCCTCCCATTGCTGATTGAGACGAATCTACCGAGTCGCGCAATAGGATTGACGACGGAATGAATCGAGCTTAATCTCTCATTATGAATATTAGATATTGGATATCTCATTTGGGACATTGGATGTCTAAATTGATTTATTGGATAAATTAATTTACGGCCTAATTAATTAAATAAATTACCAGGTGATTAATTTAATTAATGAATATAATTATTTCTTGGAGAAAATAATTATGTTATTATGTATTTAATATGATTAATTAATCGCTATAAATACATCGGAACGGAATCGGAGATTATCTGTTTGGACTCTCGGGAGTCTGAAACGAACCAAACTCGTCGGATTCTTTCTAGAGGCCGGCTCCACTTTTGATCTCTTGCCTTTAGTCTTTGTCATCCTTTGGTGGGTGAAGACTAATCACCTAAGAGATATCATATCTCTTATAATAATAAGGTATAGTTGATTTTGTGGGATTTGGAACAAGAATATATTGGAGACTATTCCTCACTTCTCCAACCAAAAAAAGGATCAGACGTGAGCTTTGAATAGAAAGAGAGAAAAAGTTTTCTCATATTTTCTTCATCTTGTTCTTCATCTTGTTCTTGAGTTTTCTTGGAGAAAATTCAAGATACATTGAGAGATAAATATTATACACTTAGAGTTCAATAATAAAAGGCTTCATCACTTGATTCTAGCTGTAACCTTAGATGTTAATCGAGTGTTTTCATTCCGGTCATTTTCCGGCGCGTGGCAAGTAGAGACGCGGTGATTTCGGCGTTGGATCGTCCAAGAGCTTGGAGCGGATTGGGTTTGTAGAGATCAAGCAAAGCTTGAGGAATAGCTCAAGAGAAGGATACCATTTAATCAACGGACTACGAGGGTATGTTTTTTCGTATCTCTTGTGTTTCGTTTTATATATTCGTATATACGTAGCTCGATCGATCCTCGTAGGGATTCAGATCGAATTAATTTTTGTTTTACTGCTTCCGCTGGGCCTTCGTTTTAGGCACCGAATCCCAACAGTGGTATCGGAGCGTAGGTCTTGCGATCGTATATACGATATTGGCATTTGGAATGCTCGATTAGATGGTGAATGATTTGGAATCATTTTAGTCATAATCGTGGTATATGTTTTTCGTTCCTAATAATTGTATTTTTAGTAAGTTTATGTCTAAATATAAATCTTAATTTTCTGGGAAATATGATTTATATTGAAGATATGAAAGTCGGAAAATAATGATATTAGATATTCGGTCGAAAATCTAGCCCCGAATCGTCGTCGGACGACTTTTTGAACAAAAAGGGTAATCTGGACGAGAGTGACTCGACCATGTCCTGGGTGACTCGGTCATGTCCGGCAGTCTGGCCAGGCCACTGCCAGGCAGACCCAACCGTGTCAGGCGACACGGGCCGTGTCTGACCGGCATGCTTCCGGAGGTGACTCGACCATGTCAGGCGACACGGCCGTGTCTGGCAGGAATGTTTAGGACACTGCCGGCACGACCCGACCGTGTCAGGTGACACGAACCGTGTCTGGCCGGCAGTGACTCGGCCATGGTAGGCCATTTTCGCCCCGGCTCAATTTTTCGTGTATTCTTGAAAATTAATCTCTCGCATGTTAGATTGGATTTAATATGATTAAAATGATTTATGGTATTTCATTTTACAAGGGAAATTTGATTAATTGGAATTTTAATGGGCGACCGAATTATTTTAAACGTATTCATATTACCGATTATGGGAATCGATTGGATCGGTTCGTATTGTTGATTGGATCAATGTATCTCTACGCTTTCCATTTATTTAGTATTTATTGGATGAATGCTTTTGAATGGGGATGTGGTTCGTGGACTTAGTTTTTGAATCGTTCGTTTTATTCGATTGGGTTGTAAAGGCCGTTTTGAGCCTATTTATTTTACTAGAAAAATTTGTATCTAGGATGCAATTTTAAATGTAAAATTTATATGTAATGACGAAGACCGGAGGAAGATCCGTTTCGAGAAGACGAAGATTCAAGACGAAGACTTGTAATTAGATTACAGAGTTTTTATTTTCTAGGAACGGTCCATGAACCACATGTTGGTAGCAACTAGGTTGTGAATGGTTTTTTCATATTGTATGAATACCACAAACGCGCTAAAATGATTAATGTGCAAAGTGTAACGTTAATCGCGAAAATTCTCCCACATCAAATTATTAAGTTTATAAGATTTCAAGGTTTTCCTTCCCTCCATCGAGTTTTCGGGAAATTGAAATCCAAACCAGATGTGCTATGCTTCTAAGTTATTGGGGTAGTCGTTCGGGGAGGACGGATAAATTACCGGAAGTGCATTGTGTAACACCCCAATTTATAAATGGGACATTACACGCCTAGAACCCTCGTGAGGTCTACCAGGCTAACACATGACACATAACCACAATGAAATCCCAAAAGGTGCACTCAAAAGTAAATAAGGCCGTGGCCTCGGCCAAAACATTTTAACGGAGTACATGAAGTATGTGTTAAATACCAATTCATCGCCCACGCAGGGGACTTAAACCAATTTGAAAAATAAACAGTCTAACTCAAATACTCGACAAATGCAATGCCAAAACATAAAAATACAGACTCGAGCCACATCATAATGCCAGCCCATCCTTTGTGTGCGCATTCCGTGCCTGCTCCTCAGCTGTCCTGGTACCTGAAATGCATAAGACGCATTTCCCCCATTTAAGGGGTTAGCATTCGAATAGCTAGTGCAAGTACACAATTACACAACACTATATACATACACGATTCAACGCAACAAATCATTAGGAAAAATCATTTTAAAAATCAATATTCCGGAATATGACATTTACACCAGTACAATATATAATCAAGCTTTCCACATCATAATTATCCATATTTGGTAACTCGAGACCGTACCCATTAGTATCGGCCCCCAGAGGTCTCGTCGGACCGTCCCCGGGTGAGAAACCACTTCCGTGGCTGTACCCATTAGTATCGGCCCCCAGAGGTCCCGTCGAACCGTCCCCAGGTGGAAGAACATCAACACACGCACCCAAGTCCACTTCCATGGCCGTACCCATTAGTATCGGCCCCCAGACGCCCCATGCCATCCCAAGGTGGAAGAGTAACCATCACAATCGTTCAGTAAACCAATTTACATCATTCGCATCAAAATTGTACACACATAATGAAATATAATACATGTACTTGCCTTGGATAATACGACGCAAAGGAAACAACGAAGGAATAGGTTTCGGTCCGAACAATCCTCTCAAATCCGACCCTAACACAATAATGATATACAACCAATCTCAACATCATGAATACGAAGAAATTCATCCTAGTTCTACCCGTTGGGACAATTCATCGAACAGCAAGAGTGCATAGGGAGTTGAAATCGGTCAATGGTGTAATAACGGGATTTCATCCCATCCAATAACAAGGGAACCAAGGATCACGAGTAAACTATCGAAATCTTACAGCAACATCGGTTAAATCGGATTAAAAAGGCAAGATCACCATCAAACCCTCCCCAAATTCATACTGGGATATAGGAGATCTTACCTTGATTCGAAGGCGAACAATAGATGATTTGGTGTTGTGGTGATGATATGATGCTAAATTATACTTCCCAGATGAAAATCTGATGAACTCTCGCCTTGGAAGTCGCCCCGACGTGAAGAAGAGAAGAGGAATGAGAAAATGAGTGAATCTCGCTGAAAAAAAAAATGCAGTTATAAAGTTGACTGCTCTGTGTGCCGCGGCCCAGCCGAAGTGTGCCGCGGCACAGGGCCAAAACTGCATCCAGTGATCGGCAGTGTGCCGCGGCCCGGACGAATGTGCCGCAGCAGTGACTCGGCAGTGTGCCGCGGCCCCGTCGGCATGTGCCGCGGCACACGGTACAGAAGGTTTGGCCGATAAGTGCAACACGAGTGTGCCACGGCCCGTACGAGTGTGCCGCGGCTCCGTCGGCATGTGCCGCGGAACACGGTACAGACTGCATGGCCAGAAACTAGATAATGTGTGTGCCGCGGCGCACATTCCTTGTGCCGCGGCCCACGCCCCCTTGGGTCCCAAAATGATGAAAAATGATCCGGGAAGAGAATAAAAGCATTATGAATCGATATTTGGGAAACAATAACACGAAATGGATATACGGAAACCCTAAAACGGTCCGAGGTACACAACCAAAATCGAACAAGGAACAAATTCCCTAAACTTATAGGAAATTACAAAAACGGCCCAAACATCCGAAAATCACGATACAACGTCGGATTAACAATCCGAAACTCACAACATGCTCTACTCAATCATACGAACTCATGGAAATAGGAAAATGACGAAGTCGAAGAGTTTAACGAGAATCGAATACACAAGCGATAAAATATAACTCAAGGTGAAATTACGTAAAAACATCATCGAGACTCATCCCGGTGGAGAAACTCCAAGAACAAAATAGATTCGGAATTCCAAAACAGTGCCAAGCGAGTTGTCCGAAACGAATATACAACGAAAATAGAAATTACCAAAAATAGAAAACACTGATATTACATTATCTCCCCCTAAAAATAAGTTTCGTCCCGAAACTTACAACGCGAATAACTCGGGGTATCTCGATCTCATACTCTCTTCCGTCTCCCACGTGGATTCCTCGGACCCATGCCTCGACCATTTCACTTTAACCAAAAGAATGGTTTTGTGCTTGAGTTGCTTCACCCGACGCTCTAAGATCTGAATCGGCCTCTCCTCGAAGGTAATGTCGAGCCCCAACTCGATCTCTCCAAAATCAATAATATGGCTAGGGTCCGGTACGTACTTCCTAAGCTGGGAAACATGAAATACGTTATGCACGTGGCTCAGGGACGGTGGCAAACCTAACCGATATGCAAGCTCTCCAACTCTCTCTAGAATCTCGAACGGTCCAATAAATCTCGGACTAAGTTTATCCTTCCGACCGAAGCGGTAAACTCCCCGTGTCAGCGACACCTTAAGCAACACATGGTCTCCCACCTCAAACTCCAATGGCCGGCGACGTGTATCAGCATAAGACTTCTGCCGGCTCTGGGCCGTCACCAACCTATCGCGAATCAGAGCAATCTTCTCTCTCGTCTCAACTACCATATCGGGCTCGGTACCAATCAGCTCGGACGCATCATCCCAACACAACGGTGATCTGCACCTCCTCCCATACAATGCCTCAAATGGTGCCATTTTGATCGAGGCGTGCCAACTATTGTTGTACGTGAACTCGATCAATGGCAAGTGCGACTCCCAATCATCCTTCCAATCTAAGGCACATGCTCTCAACATATCCTCCAGTGTCTGTATCGTCCGCTCAGACTGTCCGTCTGTATGAGGGTGGTAGGATGTACTAAGTCTCAACTCGGTCCCCAAAGCTCTATGAACGGCCTGCCAAAAATGTGATATGAACCGGCCATCACGATCCGAAACAATACTCTTAGGGGTCCCATGCAACCTCACTATCTCCGCAATAAACACTCGCGCTAGTCTCTCTGGCCCCCAAGTGTCCTTAATACCCAGAAAATGAGCTGATTTGGTTAGTCGATCGACAACGACTCAAATCATGTTCATTCCAGTTCGAGTCTCAGGCATTCTAGTAATGAAATCCATAGAAATATCCTCCCATTTCCACTCCGGGATAGGAAGTGGTCGTAAAAGCCCCGCGAGCCACTGATGCTCAATCTTAACCTGCTGATAGGTCAAACACTTCGCCACAAACTCGCTAACGTCCGATTTCAAATTACTCCACCAATAGTTACTCCTCATATCCTTGTACATTTTACTCGTACCAGGATGTATGGAGTAAGGTGTGGTATGAGCTTCACTCAAGATCTTTTGTCTCATCTCAACAACACTCGGTACACATAGTCTGCCGCGAAATCTCAAAACTCCATCATCGTGAACCACAAATACAGGGGCTTTCCCCTTCCTCACATCCTCCCTCAACTGGACCACAAACGGATCGTCATACTACTTCACCTTGATATCATCAGTCAAGGACGAAGTGATCTCCAACGCACATAACTGACCCTGAACTCTCTGAACCCAAACCTCGATATTCTGACAAATAAAATCCCGCCGGATCCTACTCTGTGGCGTAAGTACCTCTACCATCTGTAACGCCATCGGATTCCGGCTCAACGCATCAGCCACTACGTTAGCCTTACCCGGATGATAAAGTATCTTGAGGTCGTAATCTTTAATTAGCTCCAACCACCTACGCTGTCTCATATTCAACTCTTTTTGACTGAAGATATACTTCAAACTCTTGTGATCCGTAAATATCTTACACGACGACCCATAGAGATAATGCCTCCAGGTCTTTAAGGCGAAAACGAACGCATCTAACTCCAAATCGTGCGTGGGGTAATTCGCCTCATACGGTTTCAACTGGCGGGACGCATAAGCAATAACCCTATCTCTCTGCATCAAAACGCATCCGAGTCCGAGGCCCGAAGCATCACTATATACCACAAAATCTTCGCTCCCCTGAGGCAACGCTAACACGGGTGTGGTAGTTAGTCGTCTCTTCAGCTCGTCAAAACTACTCTGTCTGTCTGCGGTCCACTCGAACTTCTGAGTTTTCTGGAGTAGCTGAGTGAGCGGTCTAGCGATCTTAGAGAATCCCTCAACGAATCGACGGTAATAGCCGGCAAGACCCAGAAAACTTCTCACCTCCTTCACATTCTTAGGCGGCTCCCAAGCCAACACTGCCTCTATCTTCTGCGGATCTACCCGAACTCCCTCTGCTGAAATCACATGCCCGAGGAACATCACTTCCTCGAGCCAAAACTCACACTTAGAGAACTTCGCATACAACTGCTCAACTCTCAAAATGTCTAATACAATCCGGAGATGTAAGGCATGTTCCTCCCGACTCCGTGAATAGATAAGAATGTCATCGATAAAGACGACTACGAATTTGTCCAGATACTCAATAAAAACTTTGTTCATCAACTGCATGAACACTGCTGGGGCATTGGTTAGCCCGAAAGGCATAACCACAAACTCGTAATGGCCATATCTCATCCGAAAGGCATCTTTCGCTATATCGATGTCCCGAATCCTCAACTGGTAGTAGCCCGATCGCAAGTCAATATTCGAAAAGACTGTCGCCCCCTGAAGCTGATCAAACAAGTCATCAATTCGGGGAAAAGGGTATTTATTTTTGATGGTCAACTTGTTTAATTCTCGATAATCGATGCATAAATGAAGCGATCCATCCTTCTTCTTAACAAAAAGTACGGGCGCACCCCAAGGCGATGCGCTCGGTCGAATATACCCTTTATCTAACAACTCTCCCAACTGATTCTTCAACTCTAACATCTCCGACGGTGCCATACGGTACGGCGCTCGAGAAATAGGGGCTGCATTCGGCTCAAGATCAATAGGAAACTCCACCTATCGATGTGGTGGTAATCCCGGCAAGTCATCCGGAAATACGTCGGGATACTCGCTAACAACTGGAATCGACGATATGTCAACCCCACCATCTTCCGCCTACAGAGCGAAACACTAGTAGCCGACACAACCCTGGTTCAGAAGTTTCATCGCCTTCAAGGCACTAATCACACTCCCCGATCTACCTAGCTTACAACCGACGAGAGTATGCTCGGTGCCGTCCTCGGCCACTATCGAGATGGTTCGAGTCCGATAGTGCATAATAGCACCGTGACGATCCAACCAATCGTCCCCGAGGATCAAATCCTCACCCTTAAGGTCTATAACAATGATATTCGAGGGCCAATCCCGGCTCCCGATCCTCACTGGGCAATCCCTAACTTCCCGGTCCCCAACCATACGATCCCCGCTGGGCGTACCCACTACAAACGGCTCACACTCAAACAAGCAGTCAAAACCAATTCGACTCACACAATCCAAAGCAATAAAGGAATGGGTAGCACCCGAATCAAAAAGTACTGAAACTGGATGAGTAAGGATCTGAGTGGTACCTGACGCCACCGGAACGTCTGCCTCCTCTGAGCGCCTCATCTGATACAATCGGGGGTGAACTGAACCCGAACTCGATGCTACACGGCGATCCGGCTGACCCCGACCTCTACCATGCCCCGAACCCTGCGGAACATGAGTAGCTGGAGTGCTGTGATCCCTCTGATTGGCGGCGGTAGTCGGAACTCTAGCGGCCCTAGTGGCCCTCTCACAATGGGCTGCCCGATGCCCGGTCTGTCCGCAAGTAAAGCAAGTAACTAACGGAAATGGGAAATCCTTCATAACGTGCTTGGGCTGACTGCAATTAAAACAAACTCTCCCGCCAGGTGCCACAGACTGGACCGAACATTTACCCTGATATCCACCGGCCTGATGAAACGGCCTCTTCCCCGGTGTAGGGGCAGAACGAGACCTCGAAAACTGACCCCCCTTACCGGCCGAGAATCCGCCAGTAGTCTTCTGCTTCTTAGCTTCCGAAACAGTCTCTGATTCCGGGACGGCCATCTCGATCGCTAGAGCGCGATCCTGGTATTCCTTCAAGGTGGCACACATGAGCGGTGCCATACTCTGCCTGATATGCGGCTTCATGCGTATATTGAAGTAACGGATTTTATCGGCCTCCGTCCTCACCTGATCTTTCACAAAACCCAACTGCTGATTGTAAGAGATAATGGCCTGCGAAATCGGCACATCCTGAGGTGTGGCAGTGAAGAACTCCACAATTCTACGTTCTTTGACTGGCGGCGGACAATATTCTGCTTCCATAGCAGCCCTGAACTCTTCCCAAGTAGCTCGACGGTCTTGGGGCGCAACGGCCTCCCACCATTCCGCAGCTTCCTTATCTAGGAGGTACTGGGCAATATGTACCCTCCTGTCTTCAGGACAAGCTACGGCATCAAAGGTCCTGGACAACTGAAAGAGCCAATTCTCCCAACCGAGGGAGTCAGAAGATCCGGAGAAACGAGGAGGGTGCATCTTAGTCACCGTCTGAAGCCACTTACTAGCTTCCTCTTCAGGTGTCGGGGGCGGATTCTGGTGTCCACCATGAGCTATCTGAGCAAGCTGGGCTACTAACTGCTGAAGTACGGCAGTAGCCCCGGCGTTGGCATTATTACCCGACGGCACTGAGTGAGAGGCTGAGTCCGCAGAGGACTGAGAAAGTGAGCCCTCTTCATTATCAGCACCCCGACCACGGCCTCGGCCGCGTCCCCTAGCTGGTCTACCACGACCTCTCAACATACTAAAGGAAGAATGAAAAGATCAAGATCAGAAAGATTCAAATTTGACAAAGTTGGTATCACAATTCATAATTCCGAACAACGCAAGAAAACGAATTACAGAAATATAAGAGTTCGAGGAGACTTACAGCCACGGGTCGCACGAAAAGACGGTAGCATGATGATATTAGGCTCAATGACTGACTCTAATGACGCAACTGACAGACCCAAAAATTTACCGACATCCTAGGTATTCAAAACCTAAGCTCCGATACCACAAATGTAACACCCCAATTCACAAATGGGACATTACACGCCGTAGAACCCTCGTGAGGTCTACCAGGCTAACACATGACACAAAACCATAATGAAATCCCAAAAGATGCACTCAAAAGTAAATAAGGCCGTGGCCTCGTCCAAAACATTTTAACGGAGTACATGAAGTATATGTTAAATACCAATTCATCGCCCACGCAGGGGACTTAAACTAAGTTGAAAAATAAACAGTCTAACTCCAATACTCGACAAATGCAATGCCAAAACATAAAAATATAGACTCGAGCCACATCATCATGCCAGCCCATCCTTTGTGTGCGCGTCCCGTGCCTGCTCCTCAGCTCTCCCGATACCTGAAATGCATAAGACGCATTTCCCCCATTTAAGGGGTTAGCATTCGAATAGCTAGTGCAAGTACACAATTACACAACATTATATACATACACGATTCAACGCAAACAAATCATTAGGAAAAATTATTTTAAAAATCAATATTCCGAAATATCATATTTACACCAAAACAATATATCATCAAGCTTTCCACATCACAATTATCCACGTTTGGTAACTCGCGACCGTACCCATTAGTATCGGCTCCCAGAGGTCCCGTCGGACCGTCCCCAGGTGAGAAACCACTTCCGCGGCCGTACCCATTAGTATCGGCGCCCAGAGGTCCCGTCGAACCGTCCCCAGGTGGAAGAACATCAACACACGCACCCAAGTCCACTTCCGTGGCCGTACCCATTAGTATTGGCCCCCAGAGGCCCCATGCCATCCCCAGGTGGAAGAGTAACCATCACAATCGTTCAATAAACCAGTTTACATCATTCGCATCAAAACCGTACACACATAATGAAATATAATACATGTACTTGCCTTGGATAATACGACGCGAAGGAAACGACGAAGGAATAGGTTTCGGTCCGAACAATCCTCTCATATCCGACCCTAACACAATAATGATATACAATCAATCTCAACATCATGAATACGAAGAAATTCATCTTAGTTCTACCCGTTGGGACAATTCATCGAACAACACGAGTGCATAGGGAGTTGAAATCGGTCAACGGTGTAATAATGGGATTTCATCCCATCCAATAACAAGGGAACCAAGGATCACGAGTAAACTATCGAAATCTAACAGCAATATCGGTTAAATCGGATTAAAAAGGCAAGATCACCATCAAACCCTCCCCAAATTCATACTAGGGATATAGGAGATCTTACTTTGATTCGAAGTCGAACAATAGATGATTTGGTGTTGTGGTGATGATATGATGCTAAATTATACTTCCCAAACGGTGATTGGATGAAAATCTGATGAACTCTCGCCTTGGAAGTCGCCCCGACGTGAAGAAGAGAAGAGGAATGAGAAAATGAGTGAATCTCGCTGAAAAAAAACGCAGTTATAAAGTTGACTGCTCTGTGTGCCGCGGCCCAGCCGAAGTGTGCTGCGGCACAGGGCCAAAACTGCGCCCAGTGATCGGCAGTGTGCCGTGGCCCGAGCGAATGGGGCTGCGCGATGACTTCAGCGGTGCCGCGGCCCCGTCGGCATGTGCCGCGGCACACGGTACAGAAGGTTTGGTCGATAAGTGCAACACGGCATGTGCCGTGGCACACGGTACAGACTGCTCGGCCAGAAACTGGACAATGTGTGTGCCGCGGCGCACATTCCTTGTGCCGCGGCCCACGCCCCCTTGGGTCCCAAAATGATGAAAATGATCCGGGAAGAGAATAAAAGCAATAGGAATCGATATTTGGGAAACAATAACACGAAATGGAAGTACGAAAACCCCAAAACGGTCCGAGGTACACAACCAAAATCGAACAAGGAACAAACTCCGTAAACTTATAGGAAATTACAAAAACGGCCCAAACATCCGAAAACCACGATACAACGTCGGATTAACAATCCAAAACTCACAACATGCTCTACTCAACCATACGAACTCATGGAAATAGGAAAATGACGAAGTCGAACGAGTTTAGCGAGAATCGAATACACAAGCGATTAAATATAACTCAAGATGAAATTACGTAAAAACATCATCGAGACTCATCCCAGCGGAGAAACTCCAAGAACAAAATAGATTCAGAATTCCAAAACAGTGCCAAGCGAGTTGTCTGAAACGAATATACACCGAAAATAGAAATTACCAAAAATAGAAAACACGGATATTACACATTGGATGCCTTCGGTTGGAGCAAATTTTATGCCAAGAAACCTGATAGGTTGCCGGATAAGATTCAATTGTGAAACTCATTTGCGTCGATGGTATAAACTTAACTTGTTCACGAACCATATAAACAGTATATGTTGAGGGGAGTGAACAAGGGGAAGAAGAAGATCGAATCATCCATTAGATGGGTTGCTGTTGGACACCACTTTATGAAAATTAATAGACTAGAAACCTGTTCGGTTGCCCTCTATTAAGATTTATAAAGAACTCGATCACCACTATGAAGTAGAGCGACGATACTTCCGGGTTTCACATGGGAGTGTGTTATTCCGAAAAAAATAGTGGGAGATGGGTAACAAGAATTGAAAAGACCAATTCTATACTCAGAACATAATTAAACGAGTCACTAATTAATCTATCATATTTAATGCAGACATAACTCTCAATATGACTATGAACCCACTCGCTATTCTACTCGAAAAGAACACCTTGATCGGACCTAACTTTGTGGATTGGCTCCGCAACCTGATGATAGTCCTCAGTATAGAGGCACTGGGATACGTCTTAGAGACAGACATTCCGGTGCCTCCAGTGCGGACAAGAGCCAATCATAAAGAGATTGAAAACCACGAAAAGTGAGTTAAGGATGACGTGAAAGTTCGTGCTTATATGATGGCTTCCATGTCTAATGAGATTCAGAGAGCTCATGAGAAAATGACTTCTGCTAGGTAGATTCTATCTCACTTAACCGAGCTTTATGGTGAGCACAGTCGAACTGCTAGATATGATATATCCAAGCAACTGTTCGGTGCAAGGATGAAGGAAGATGAGAAGGTTAGGGACCACGTCCTCAAAATGATATCCATGATCGAGAGATTGGAGGCTCTTTATTTTAAGATGGATACTTATCTTAAAACCGACCTTATCCTACAGTCTCTCCCTGAATCCTTCTCACAGTTTGTTATGAACTTCAACTGCAATGAGATTACATGTAACTTAACTGGGCTAATGAACAAACTTGTGACCGCTAAGTCTCAGATGACTCCGCGGATGAAAGAGTCTGCCCTTGTGATTTCTTCTGGATCTAGGAAGTCCAAGAACAAGAAAAAAAAGACCAAGAAGCAGATGGGACCACAAGTTGAGGACCTTAAGGGTAAGGGCAAGGCCCCAATGGTTCCGAAAAACAAGAAGAAAAAGGACGCATGTCTCAAGTACGGTGAGCTGGGCCACTGGGCAAGGGACTGTCCGATTCTTCATGGCGCTTCAGGTATAGATTTTAGTTTTGGAAACAAATTGTTCTGGTACTGTATTTTCTACATCCTGGATACTGGATTCTTGTGCTAGTTCTCATACTTGTACCGTGAATCAGGATCTGGTACAAAGTAGGAAGCTTGGAGCTGGAGACGTAATGATCACTGTCGGAAGCAGGCATAGTGTCGAATCAACTGACACAGGATCACTTCTTTTGGGTTTAGAATCCAGTTTTGTTCTGACTTTAGAAGATGTATTTGTTTTGCCCAAGGGGCATAAAAATATTGTATCCATTCCGGTCATGGATCGAAAAGGCTTTTCATTTTTCATTGGTGATGGTTCCTGCAAAATTTATTTCAGAAATAAACTAGTGGGCACTGCTACATTGTTAAATGGATTGTATCATCTAAACCTCAGTAACAAAGTCGTTGTGAATACTATGACTAGGAAGCGTGGTAGGGATGAAACTAATCAAGTTTTGAAATGGCATCTTAGACTTGGTCATATTGGTCAGACCAAGGTTTACAAAATGGAAAAAGATGGACTTATGGGTCCATTGGGATCAGATCCCTTTCCTACTTGTGATTCTTGCCTTAAAGGCAAAATAACTAAGTTCCCTTTCACAAGGACTTTTGAAAGAGCTGCTTATAAACTGGGATTAATCCATACCGATGTTTGTGGTGCTTTGTAAGTAGCACGTGATGTATATCAATATTTCATTACGTTTACGGATGATCATACTACGTATGGTTATGTATACTTAATGAAACATAAATCCGAGGCCTTTGAGAAATTCCAGGAATTCAAGGCCCTAGTTGAGAAACAAACTGGTAATCATATCAAAGCACTTCGGTCGGACTGAGGTGGCGAGTATATGAGTACAGAGTTTGACGAGTTCCTTAAGGAACATGGAATAGTATCACAAACACCTCCAGGTACTCCTCAGTTAAATGGTGTGTCAGAAAGAAGGAACCGGACCTTGTTGAACATGGTCCGTTCCATGCTGGGCTATACTGACTTACCAATTTACTTGTGGGGGTATGCACTCCTGACTGCCGCTTACATCTTGAACAGATGTCCTTCCAAATCCGTTCCTAAAAGTCCACATGAGATGTGGGAGGGTAGGAAACCAAGTCTTAATCATATTAGGATTTGGGGATGTCCCGCCTGTGTCAAGAAGACTAAGGTGGAGAAATTAGAAGCTAGGTCTGCGAAGGGAGGTTTCATTGGATTCCCATCTGGGATGATGGGATATCTATTCTACATGCTCGAAGATCGAAAGATCGTTGATGCTTTACAAGCACACTTCCTGGAAGATGAGTTCATTCAGGAAGGCAAAGCAGGTAGAAGTATTTATTTAGAAGAATACAATGAAACTCCTCAGGAGACACCTGTGCAAGAAAGTGGAACCGAACCTTCTGAAACACAAGTACAACCACCTCGTAGGTCTAGTAGGGTATCTCATTTACCTGATAGGTAAATTTTTATGCACTTGGAGGAACTGGGTTTCCACGAGGTTCCAGGTGATAAACAAGAGATCGGCCCGCGACCAATGACCTAGCAATGGTGGATGTAGACTCCATGATATAGACTGTAACAGTCTTCATGTAGTTGGGACCTTCGTTTTGACGAGGCAGTCAAAGAGTTTGATTTCGTGCAAAATGAAGAGGAATCTTGTGTATACAAGAGGGTTAGTGGGAGCAAGATCGCATTCTTAGTACTATGTGTAGATGACATTCTACTAATAGGAAATAATGTGGGAATGCTCAGTTCTGTGAAAGCTTGGCTTTCGAGTAATTTCTCCATGAAATACTTGGGAGAAGAAACCTATATTCTTGGGATTTGAATCTACTGGGATAGATCGAAGAGAATGATAACTTTTTCGCAAGCCCTCTATATAGATTAGATCTTAAAGAGGGTTCCTTCCGATGTGACATGGAATAAAACTCACCTTGAAGATGTGTCCTCATAGTGAGGAACAATGAAAGGAAATGAGTTATATACCATATGATTCGGCAGTGGGTAGCCTTACATATGCTTTATTGTGTACGAGACCTGACATTGTGCATGCTGGGAGAGTGGAAAGTAGGTTTCGGGCTAACCCAGTTTGGGAACATTAGACCGCCATAAAGAACGTTCTCAAGTACTTTAGAAGGACTAGAGATCTGGTTCTTATATATGGTGGTGGAGAACTGAATGTGATAGGATTCACTTTATTGGACTTCCAAGGACAGAAAGACGATTCTATGTCTACTTCTGGCTACATTTACTCTTAATGGAGGAGCAGTATCATGGCATAGTGCCAAGTATAGCGTGACTGCTAATTCCACCTGTTAGGCTGAGTATAAAGCGGCCTCGGAGGCCTCCAAAGAAAGAATTTAGAATTTACTGGGAAAACTTCATGTGACACCTTGTGCTGCGCTTCCAGAGCGGTAGCACAGGCCTAGGAGCCGAGATTTCACAACAGTACCAAACATATTGAGAGAGAGTATCATCTCGTAAGAGCATTCGTCCGCAAAGAGATACATTGTGCAGCATAGAGTAGACTCAGTCGACTTCGTCGCTGATCCACTGACCAAGCCACTTTCTCAGATTAGCTTAGAACGTCATCTGGAGAACATGGGTATTAGATACCATAGTGTGTGGCATTGAGTGCAAGTGGGAGACTGTTAGGAGTATGCCCTCGAATGCTACTCAGAGGATGTTGAGTGAGGGCATTGTACTTGTAATTATGTAAATCATTAATATAAGGCAATGAATGTTTCTTTATTTACTGGTATTTTCTGGCATTTCTAACTCGTAAATATATATATAGAAACTAGTCCGTGTATTTGAGAGCAAAACGTTCCACTCCTTATTGGATAAGGGAGTCGGCACTCGAAAGGTTTACAGCTCAAATACTTAATCGTTCGCAAGCTGATGAAACTTTACTGGGCGTTAAGTTATGTGAAGAGTTGTATGACGTGTTCTTTGACATGGAGAGTGCCTGTCGAACGCTAATGGTTAGTGGGAGCACACGTTATAGGTATGCTAAATTGGATTAGTATACTAGAACCGACTCACACTCGATTCGTCACACGGATTTCACTCCGGGACAGTCAATGACGGAATCGAAAGGTTGTGATAAGTATTCGTAAACCTTCGACTTGAGCATTTAGTAGGGATGTGCTTGTGATGTCAAGATTTTCATTAGAGTAGTTAGACCCTGTAAACCAGAAGGCGGGGGTCAACCTCGACGTGCATCTTGACGGGCAAGTAGCAGGTCCTACTGAATACCAAGATATAATTCTTTCTCCCGTTAGTGAGCGGGTTATATGTCCTATGTGGATATTGGCAGATGAGATCATAAGTCTTTGGCCAAAGCACTGAATCTAGTTGTGTTAGATACACGACAGCTCGATGATCTCGATTTGCATTAATGCATGCATAGCGTCAAGTATAGATAGGGTTTGACTGACCGTGATCCTATAACTTGATCGGGATATTTGAAAGAAGGGTTTATACGTATACTGGTATTCACGACAGAATGATTCTTGAATGATCCCAATCATTCGTTCTCAGTTGGGGTACAGTGTAGGCCGCTAGGCTGGCTAGGTGGTGCTACTACTCTTTGGTTCCTCCCATTGCTGACTGAGACGAACCTACCGAGTCGCGCAATAGGATTGACGACGGAATGAATCGAGCTTAATCTCTCATTATGAATATTAGATATTGGATATCTAATTTGGGACATTGGATGTCTAAATTGATTTATTGGATAAATTAATTTACGGCCTAATTAATTAAATAAATTACCGGGTGATTAATTTAATTAATGAATATAATTATTTCTTCGAGAAAATATTTATGTTATTATGTATTTAATATGATTAATTAATTGGATTAATTAATCGATATAAATACATCGTAATAGAATCGGAATTTATCTGTTTGGACTCTCGAGAGTCCGAAACGAACCAAACTCGTCGGATTCTTTCTAGAGGCCGGCCCCACTTTTGATCTCTTACCTTTAGTCTTTGTCTTCCTTTGGTGGGTGAAGACTAATCACCTAAGAGATATCATATCTCTTATAATAATAAGGTATAGTTGATTTTGTGGGATTTGGAACAAGAATATATTGGAGACTATTCCTCACTTCTCCAACCAAAAAAAGGATCAGCCGTGAGCTTTGAATAGAAAGAGAGAAAAAGTTTTCTCATATTGTCTTCATCTTGTTCTTCATTTTGTTCTTGAGTTTTCTTGGAGAAAATTCAAGATACATTGAGAGATAAATATTATACACTTAGAGTGCAATAACAAAAGGCTTCATCACTTGATTCTAGCCGTAAACTTAGAGGTTAATCGAGTGTTGTCATTCCGGTCGTTTTTCCGGTGCGTGGCAAGTAGATACGCAGTGCTTTCGGCGGTGGATCATCCAAGAGCTTGGAGCGGATTGGATTCGTAGAGATCAAGCAAAGTTTGGGGAATAGCTCAAGAGAAGGATACCATTTAATCAACGGACTACTGTAATATCCGCATTTTTCTTTCCCTTGTAATTGTATTTCCGGTGTAATTCTCGATTTTAGTGACTCTCGTGTATCCTTCAGTGTGACTTTTCCGTTGCCTTTTGATCTGATTCTCGTAATTGTTGTGCGGAACCGTCGTTTCGGGGTTGCCGTGGATTCATTCTATGCTATGATGCGTTTTGAGGTGTTCCGTTTGACGTTTCGTTCATAATCCGGTATTTTGGGTCGTTTATATTCTGTATCTAGCGCACGCTAAATTTCCTGTATAGCGCACGCTAGAAATCTATTAGTAGCGCACGCTACGTTTAATTCGTAGCGCACGCTAACGATTTAGCCCTGGGAGTGGCAGTTTAACTCCCAGGCCTCTGGACTATCGGATTAGCGCACGCTATCGTGTCTAGCGCACGCTAATGTCGGGAGACTAGCGCACGTTAAGTTGTTCAGTAGCGCGCGCTAGTGTGACTGTCCAGTACTGGGCAGTTTACTACTGAGCTCAATCAGATGCTAGTTAGCGCACGCTACGCTGGTATAGGTAGCGCACGCTAACGGGTCAGGTGAGGTTTGGGCAGTTGGCTACTGGACTCGGCTAATGTTCAGGTAGCTCACGCTATTGGTCGATAGCGCGCGCTACCGATAGGCTATTAGCGCACGCTACACATGCATGGTAGCGCACGCTAACGGAAAAAACCCTGGCTTCTGGACTCGGACGCTAACAGGAGGATTTGTAATCCTATCCCGTTAGCGCACGCTAACCTTGAGGTTTTAGCGTGCGCTAACACTCCCTGGCTATATAAACCAGGGAGTTGACCGAGATAATCACAGTTTTTCATTTCTCTCCTTCTTCCGCGGCCGAGCGACTCCGAGGCGATTTGAGGCGATTTTCTTCTTTCAATCACTTCAGAGATTCTTGTGCTTGAGTTCTTGGTGCAAGACTAACATCATCCACTTGTGTTTCTCATCCTAAATCCAAGGTTCATTTCCGCCGGTTCCTTGCGGTCGTGTTCAACTCTTCCGTTCCGTTCGTGTCATCGTCTAATTAATCGAGGCAAGTATCCTTATGAACTTACAGTCTTGACATAGTAGTTTTGTATGAGAAACTGTGTGTGTGTGTATGCTCACTACGGGTTAGACTCGACGGGGTCTCGGTAGGGTTCCACGAAGCTGTGGACCGCGAGCTTGCTTTTAACCACTGTGGGTTAGATCCGACGGGGTCTCGGCAGGGATCCACGAAGCTGTGGGTCCGCGGTTAATTGTGGTGCATTTTTACAAATGTGGTTTGATCATTGGCATTTCCGGAAATGAGCGTTTTGGAAACTATGATTTCTTGATGGCATGCATTACTATATGTGTAAGATGTAAAATGTTCATTTGGTTACTTGTACTAGCGTAATTGCTAACCCTCCTGGGACCCGTTTTGGGGAAATTCGTTTTATGAATTTCAGTCGGGTTCATCGAGACGAGCGGGTACTGGACGATTACGGATGATGGCCGTGCGTGATGATGGTGCACGAGTGATGTTTTAGTGTCTTTTACCTTTTTGTCTTTTGTGGTTTTGAACTAATAGTTGTACTCGAGTACTTAAGGGGTCCTTGTTCGTTTGAATTGTATTGTTGCTCATTATGTTGTGTTGGATGATGATGTTATATTGACCGGTTGAACCGGGTGGATTGTTCGGTTTTACGTCTTTATGACATGGTATTGTTCTGTCGTTTATGTGAGTCGATGAGTATGATGCTGTTCAGCCTGGTGGGTCCCATATAGGGATTCACGGCGCTGTAATATACCTCGGATATCCTGGGGGTGTTACAGAAAATGGTATCGGAGCTCTAGGTTTATGGATACCTAGGCTTGTTGGTTTATTGGGTCTTGTGGTGTTTGGTTTTGCACATCATCACGCCATGCCATGATTCCTGATTTTACCAGTGTCCGTAAGTTTTTCCTTCCTCTGTTCATTAATTCCTTGTATCGTACCCTTGATTCTCGACTTGTAATTGTTCTTTTCTTGTCTTGATCCTCGTATGGCTTTTGCTACTTATTTAACTCCAGTATGGATCTTTGGAAGAGGTCGTGGTCGCGGTCGTGGTCGTGGACGCGGCCGGGGACGTGGGGCCGGGGGCGGCCACGTCACGATCTTCGAGCCGCAGCGGCGGCCGTCATAGCCATGCTTCTTCTCGAGAGCGTGCCGATCTTGGTATTGCGGCCGTTATGCAATGATGGTGAACCAAATGGCGGCAATAGCTCGGCGGTTCAACCGGATCAAGCCCATGCTAATCGGGCGGAGCGGACCGTTGGCTCCAAGATGTCATCAAGATGCATCCTCCTCGGTTTCGGGAGCTTCGGACCCGATTGGGTAGGAAGGGTGGATCAAGGAGATGTCTAAGGTCTTCGTTGCCACTAAGCGTCCCAAGACCGTAGAGTTCCTATTGCTCAATACTTTCTCACCGGGACGCTACGGACCGGTGGGAGGCCGTAGGCCCAAAGACCATGTCGCCGTGGGCTGAGTTTCAAGAGTTGATGGAGATCGAATATTGCCGTGGCGATCGGATGTGCTCGGGTACATGCTTTTATGATGCTCAACCACGGGATATCCCCGTAGCTCAAGCCATTGCTGATTTTAACAAAGAGTTGGGTTATGTGAAGACCCAAGTTGTCGAGGAGAGTGACAAGATTTTCCATTTCTCCAGACGGATGAAGTTGCATTCGGGACTATATGTCGGGGCTCGTATGCACTACATTGAAGGATTATCGAGTAGGGCCCTTGCTTATGATATGTCGGTGACGGCGAGTGAGGCGGCCGCGAGTAAGAAGCAGTCCAGGAACTTTTCGGGCCACAAGAGTGGGGGTCGCAGAGATCCCAATCTGCTAACTTCCCCGCCGCGGTGGTCCAGCTCGTTCCACTGGGGGTCCTCGTGGAACTACCGGTGCTCCTTATCGTGATGTGAAGTGTTTCAATTGTGGTCGTACGGGCCACATCGGTCGTTTTGTCCGAACCCTTTGCGACGTGTAATCGGTGTGGCGGTCGGGTCACAAGGATGCTTTCTGTGCCGAGAGAGAGAAAATTCTTGGTGCCCGGGCTTCCATTCCAGCGCCTAGGGAACCAAGTGTGAATCAGGGATCGTTTGTTCCTCAGCCTCCGCCGAGTGCTAGTCGGGGGAGAGGTCGGGGTCAGCCCTCTAAGGGGGGAGCTTCCAGTGTCGGCTCCGCCCACCCGCGTGTCTATGAGATGCGGAGAGCCGATGATCCAGCGGCTACCGTAGCGACAGGTACCGTTTATATTCTTTCTCATCCTGTCAGTGTGCTTTTCGATTCTGGTGCTACGCATTCGTTCATATCTCTGGATTGTGTGCGCCGTTTGAATCTCGACCGTTTGACGCCTTGTGAGCCCTTCATCGTTAAGCTTCCTAGCGGTGATAGGATCGTTGGTGATCAGGAGGTTCGAGACTGTTCTGTGCTTATTTGTGAGAGGACTTGGCCCTCTAATCTTATTGTTGTGAGTATCGAGGGTGAGGATTTGATTCTTGGTGATGATTGGCTCGAGCGGCATGGTGCAATCATGAACTACCGCACGAGAATCATCACCATGTTGGCCGATGATGGCACGAGCACTCTTTCGCCGGGCGAAAGAGGGGGAACCAGAAACTCGTTATTAACGCCTTGAAGGCGATGAGACTCTGCGAAAGGGGTGTACTGGATATTGGTGCTACGCCTTGAAGGCGGAGGATGGTGGAGTCGAGCTTTCGTCGATTCCAGTCGTTAATGAGTTTCTGATGTATTTCTGACGAGTTACCGGGATTGCCACCGGATCGTGAGATTGAGTTTGCTATAGAGTTAGAGCCGGGTGCGGCTCCTATTTCAAGGCGCCCTACCGCATGGCACCTTGAGAGATGGCGAGTTGAAGAAGCAGTTGAGTGAGCTTCTTGAGTCGGGGTATGTTCGACCGAGCGCCTCGCCTTGGGGCGCACCGGTCCTGTTTGTGCGGAAGAAGGATGGTTCACTACGTTTGTGTATCGACTATCGCGAACTAAACAAAGTGACCATCAAGAACAAGTATCCTTTGCCGAGAATTGATGACTTGTTCGATCGATTGCAGGAGTCATGTATTCTCGAAAATTGATTTGAAATCGGGATACTATCACCGGGTGAGAGAGTCCGATGTGCCAAATAAATTTTTCGGACGAGGTACGGACATTATGAGTTCGTAGTCATGCCCTTCGGGTTAACTAATGCGCCGGTGTTCATGCAATTGATGAACAAAGTTTTTATCGAGTATTTGGATAAGTGCGTCGTCGTCTTTATTGTGATATTCTTGTTTATTCTAGGAATGAGGAAGAGCATGCCCATCATTTGCGGATAGTGTTGGACATTTTAAGGACCGAGCAACTCTATGCAAAGTTCTCGAAATGTGAGTTCTGGTGAAGGAAGTGATGTTTTTAGGTCACGTGATTTCACTGTAGGGGGTTCGTGTGGATCCGCAGAAGATTGAGGCCGTATTGGATTGGGCACCGCCCAAGAATGTGAAGGAGCTCCGTAGTTTCTTGGGTTTAGTGGCTACTATCGTAGGTTCGTCGAGGGTTTCTCGAAACTAGCTCGACCACTTACGCAGCTTGCTCGAAATCCGAGAGGTTCGTGCAGGAGTGACGAGAGGCGATCGAGTTTTGAGGAATCAAGAAGCGTTTGACTTCAGCCAGCTTTGGCGTTGCCATGTGGCAACGAGGGTTTTGCCGTTTATAGCGATGCTTCGGTCGGGGACTTGGGTGCGTGTTGATGCGACGGCAAGAACATTGCCTATGCGTCGAGACAATTGAGGCCGTATGAGTTGAACTACCCTACTCATGATCTAGAGTTAGCGGCGATGCTTTTGCGCTCAAGATTTGGCGTCACTATCTTTTCGGCTCTGCATGTCGATTTTTACCGATCATAAAAGTCTGAAATACATATTTACTCGGCGAGAGTTGAATATGAGGCGGAGGAGGTGGTTAGAGTTGATTAAGGATTATGACCTCGAAATCCTTTATCATCCGGCAAGGCGAACGTTGTGGCCGATGCCTTGAGTCGAAACCAGATTGCGTTGCGAACGCTTGAGATCCTTACATCTCGACCGAGCTTCGGAGGGCTTTGATCGAGTTAGATGTTGAGGTCTTGTTGCCGGAGCCGTCGGGCAACTTCGTGCTTTAGAGATTTCGCGTCTTTGATCGATGAAATTAAGTCAAGCAGATTAGAGGATCCGATGATTACTCAAATCCGAGAGAACGTTCTTAAAGGAAAGTCTCCTGGTTTTGTGTTTCACGAGGTTTGTGTTTTGAGATTGCTGAGTCGGATTTTTGTTCCGAACGACTCAGAGTTGATGCAGAGTATTTTACGGGAGGCCCATGCTACACCTTATTCCGTTCATCCTGGTACGAGTAAGATGTACAAGGACCTGAGGAGAAATTTCTGGTGGAATGATATGAAGGATGAGGTCGCACGGTTTGTAGCGAGATGTTTGACTTGTCGTGAGTCAAAATCGAGCACCAGACCGGTCAAGTTATTGCGTCACTTCGTTAGGAATGGAAATGGGAAGATATATCGATGGATTTCGTTACGAGTTTGCCGAGATCGAGGTCGGGCATGAATATGGTATGGGTGATTGTTGATCGCCTGACCAAGTCGGCACATTTTCTGGGCATCAAGGACACTTGGGGCCCGGAGAAGTTAGCTCGTGTATTCATCGCGCAGATTGTGAGACTTCACGGTACTCCGAAGTCTATTGTTTCGGATCGTGACGGCCGTTTTGTATCGCACTTCTGGCAGGCGGTGCATAAGGCGTTGGGTACCCGTTTACACTTGAGTACCTCTTTTCATCCCCAGTCAGATGGACAATCGGAACGCACTATCCAGACATTCGAGGACTTGTTACGTGCCTGTGCTCTCGATTGGAGTAGTGACTGGGAGGAACATTTGCCGCTGATCGAATTCACGTACAACAACAGTTGGCACGCGTCGATTCGGATGGCACCGTATGAGGCGCTTTACGGGCGGCGATGTCGATCACCGATTTGTTGGAATGAAGCGTCCGATTTGGTCGGGACCGAGCCGGATGTCGTTTTAGAGACGAGGAGGAAGATAGAGTTAATTCGGGAACGGATGTTGACTGCCCAGAGTCGGCAAGTCGTATGCCGACATCCGTCGTCGACCTTTGGAATTCGAGGTGGGAGACCATGTTTTGCTAAAGGTGTCGCCGACGAAGGGAGTTTTTCGTTTCGGGAAGAAAGGGAAGTTGAGTCCGAGATTTATCGGCCCCTTCGAGATCCTCGAGCGAGTAGGTGGGTTGGCATACCGTTTGGCGTTACCTCCGGCCTTGAGTCATGTTCATAGCGTTTTCCATGTTTCCCAGTTGAGGAAATATGTCCCGGATCCTAGTCACATCATCGATTATGGAGACATTGATGTCGCCGAAGATGTTACCTTCGAAGAGCGCCCTTTGAAGATTTTGGAGCATCGTGAGAAACGATTGAGGCATAAGACCATACCTTTGGTCAAGGTGCAGTGGTCGAGACACGGTGTCGAGGAGGCAACTTGGGAAACCGAGGATAGCATGCGTGCTAGGTACCCCGAGTTGTTTGTTCCTTAAGTTTCGGGACGAAACTTATTTTTAGAGGGGTAGAATGTAATATCCGCATTTTTCTTTCCCTTGTAATTGTATTTCCGGTGTAATTCTCGATTTTAGTGACTCTCGTGTATCCTTCAGTGTGACTTTTCCGTTGCCTTTTGATCTGATTCTCGTAATTGTTGTGCGGAACCGTCGTTTCGGGGTTGCCGTGGATTCATTCTATGCTATGATGCGTTTTGAGGTGTTCCGTTTGACGTTTCGTTCATAATCCGGTATTTTGGGTCGTTTATATTCTGTATCTAGCGCACGCTAAATTTTCTGTATAGCGCACGCTAGAAATCTATTAGTAGCGCACGCTACGTTTAATTAAATAGCGCACGCTAACGATTTAGCCACAGGAGTGGCGTTTAACTCCCGGGCCTCGGACTATCGGATTAGCGCACGCTATCGTGTCTAGCGCACGCTAATGTCGGAGACTAGCGCACGTTAAGTTGTTCGATGGCAGCGCTAGTGTGACCATCGATCGGGCGGTTACTACTGAGCTCAATCAGATGCTAGTTAGCGCACGCTACGCTGGTATAGGTAGCGCACGCTAACGGGTCAGGTGAGGTTTGGGCAGTTGGCTACTGGACTCGGCTAATGTTCAGGTAGCGCACGCTATTGGTCGATAGCGCGCGCTACCGATAGGCTATTAGCGCACGCTACACATGCATTGTAGCGCACGCTAACGGAAAAAACCCTGGCTTCTGGACTCGGACGCTAACAGGAGGATTTGTAATCCTATCCCGTTAGCGCACGCTAACCTTGAGGTTTTAGCGTGCGCTAACACTCCTCAACTATATAAACCAGGGAGTTGACCGAGATAATCACAGTTTTTCATTTCTCTCCTTCTTCCGCGGCCGAGCGACTCCGAGGCGATTTGAGGCGATTTTCTTCTTTCAATCACTTCAGAGATTCTTGTGCTTGAGTTCTTGGTGCAAGACTAACATCATCCACTTGTGTTTCTCATCCTAAATCCAAGGTTCATTTCCGCCGGTTCCTTGCGGTCGTGTTCAACTCTTCCGTTCCGTTCGTGTCATCGTCTAATTAATCGAGGCAAGTATCCTTATGAACTTACAGTCTTGACATAGTAGTTTTGTATGAGAAACTGTGTGTGTGTGTATGCTCACTACGGGTTAGACTCGACGGGGTCTCGGTAGGGTTCCACGAAGCTGTGGACCGCGAGCTTGCTTTTAACCACTGTGGGTTAGATCCGACGGGTCTCGGCAGGATCCACGAAGCCGTGGGTCCGCGGTTAATTGTGGTGCATTTTACAAATGTGGTTTGATCATTGGCATTTAGGAAATGAGCGTTTTGGAAACTATGATTTCTTGATGGCATGCATTACTATATGTGTAAGATGTAAAATGTTCATTTGGTTACTTGTACTAGCGTAATTGCTAACCCCTCTGGGACCCGTTTTGGGGAAATTCGTTTTATGAATTTCTGGTCGGGTTCATCGAGACGAGCGGCTACTGGACCAAGACACGGATGATGGCCGTGCGTGATGATGGTGCACGAGTGATGTTTTAGTGTCTTTTACCTTTTTGTCTTTTGTGGTTTTGAACTAATAGTTGTACTCGAGTACTTAAGGGGTCCTTGTTCGTTTGAATTGTATTGTTGCTCATTATGTTGTGTTGGATGATGATGTTATATTGACCGGTTGAACCGGGTGGATTGTTCGGTTTTACGTCTTTATGACATGGTATTGTTCTGTCGTTTATGTGAGTCGATGAGTATGATGCTGTTCAGCCTGGTGGGTCCCATATAGGGATTCACGGCGCTGTAATATACCTCGGATATCCTGGGGGTGTTACAACTACGAGGATATGTTTTTTCGTATCTCTTGTGTTTCGTTTTATATATTCGTATATACGTAGCTCGATCGATCCTCATAGGGATTCAGGTCGAATTAATTTTCGTTTTACCGCTTCCGCTGGGCCTTCGTTTTAGGCACCGAATCCCAACAGGTTAGTCATAAGAAACTTGCTCACCGACATGATACTCTTTTCTTTGACCAAGGTTTATTTTTTCCCGCCGAGTTTTGTTATTTGGCAATATTTTTAACGTGACAACGGCACATGCACAAGTTTTTTAATTTTTTTTTGATTGATGTACAAATCAGGGAAAGATGTAAGCTAGAGGGGGAGTCTTACATCCACATCATACGATATTTTTTTCCTTCCAAGAATATTTTTCCTACTGGGTTTTTATCACTTGAAAATTTTCTTAACGGGGTGACTAGATGTATCGATCTTAGGGATCGATGATGATCACTTTAGTAACGCTATGGTTAATGTTACGATCGTATGAAAGGATAGGAACAAAGGGCGAGTCTAAACCTTATATGTCTAGATGTTGTACTCTTTTTCCTATGATCAAGACATTTTTTCACTTAATATTTGCATGCTGAGGTTTTAACGAGGCAACATGACATGCACTAATAGGCTAGACACAAGGAGAGTGTTAAAAAAATATACTTTAATGTGCCTTAGTCTACAAGTTATGGGCTTTTCTAGTTAGGTTAGAATTAGGCCGGCTACATTATAATCTCTTACTATATATATAGAGATATTATTGATGAGAGTACACATATTTTGCCATACTTTCTGTCTCAGTTATTTTCCCTTCAACAAAATCCGCTAGGACTTCATAATTAATGCAAAAATTATCATTGGAATTTTAAAATATATAGATTTGAAGACATTAACATGGTCTCATAAACAGAAACAAACTCAAGTAAATAATCACATGTGCATCATACAGCTGTATATCAAATATTATATAAAGGCAGGGCATGTCAAACCAATCCAGCATTCCGTCCGAGCAGAAGAAGATATATTTATTATAGTGTTCTACGCTGATTTTAAACATAGTACTAGGGCACAGATCCCATTTTCAGATGCAATGTATCAGCTAAGAGAGCATATTTTATTAAATAATTCTCCCAGCAAAAGAATCAGAACCTAAAAGAAAATAAATATAGCCTGATAGGGAAGTTAACAAAGTATTTGTGTCATTCGGCCAGGAGATGCCTAGGCCACAAAAAATAAATCAAAAAGTGTCGAGTTGATACGAATTATAGCACCACATTTCTAGATGAAAAGTAGAATACAAAACTTCACATCCGATCCAAAATTAAAAGAATCTTTTCTTAGTAGAGAAAGACATTCATCTATGCAAACATGTGATCAACTTATACAAAACACTAAAAGATACAAGTTTATAGATATTTCATATTTGGTAGAATCGGAGTAATAATTAGTAAAGAATGAACCAGAACAAAAAACAGAACACGACCAAATTTTCAACAAACAAACAAAGGTTTACTACTATAACTTTTCTTGATTATCATCTCCAACAAACATGCATGACATTTTTAGTATATATACCAACTGTTGGAATGGTGTTATTCAACTGATGTGCATATTTCATATAATAGTTTATATGTTTTACTCAGTTGATAATTAGTGACTGAAATATATTGCTGGAAATCATTTTTAGTCTGATGATACTAATTAAAAATAATACTCACAGCTAATTATAACTCAACTTACAAGGTCAAACAAAAAGCAGGAGATTGAATCTATCGGAGATAGATTCCAAATGTGAATTAGGGTAAAACTGACTTTAGAAGTACATAAATGATGAATCGGGGTACGCAAGACACACCGGCTGGGCCGAGGAGGCCCGAGCAAGTGGTCGGTCGAACCCATATGGCGGTCACTTGTGTTTCCTTGTGGAACAACAACTCTCTCTTACCTTGTATGTCTAAGTTATTTATCTCTATAAATAACTAGGCATAGGTGTAGAAAAACTAATGTGTGTTAGAGCCAAAATATAAAAATCATCCAACCCTATTTATACTAGAGAGAGAGAGAGAGAGAGAGAGAGAGAGAGAGAGAGAGAGAGAGAGAGAGTTCTTGGAGTCCTTCATCTCTCGTGTTCTAAGCTAACAACTCAAGGCAATTCAAGATCTGTTGTGTGGATACCAATAGAGGGACGATACTTAAACTTCACAAGACAAGTTCCAAGAAGATGAAGATAAGATCTAGAGCCTCTACACGCATCCAAAAGGTATAAATTGTGTACCTTAATTAGTACTAGATTTGATTCATATATTACATGTATATGCGATTCTTAAACTGACTTTTGATGATTCACCAAATTAGTTGATCAAAATCCAATAGAGGTATAGAAACCTCTTACACATGTTTTATTTGATCTAGTTAGTTCAAATTATTATTTGTCATTTATAAGATTTGGATTTTAATTGAATACTTTTTTTGCTCAAAAATCCCACTTATCGAATTGCCCTAAATTTAGTAAAATCAAACACTTGGAGTTCTTATTTTATTTTTCCAGATTTTATTTTCTGTTACTTTAAGATCGGAAACCTAATAAAAAATATTCGCTGCTGGCGGAGCAGTGTAACTGCCGACTGCCGAATTGGGCAAAACTGCCGCTGATACCAATCGCTGAAAACCAAAATTTGACTCTGATACCAATCGCTAAAAATGATAATATAGTAGAAATAAATTTGGTAAAAATTTGATAAATGCATTTTATACATCCATGTGTACAATATCTATTTAGGTATGCTAATTAATTAATTACTAAGATTAATTAGCAATTAAATAGTATTATTATTTATATAATATAAATAATGATAATAACTATCCTAATCTAGATCGTAAGATCAGAGAATATTTACCGTTGAAGTGAGGTGGTTGTTTTGATTTCTTTCTTTAAAATATTCTATAGTATATCCCCACCTTAATCCGAATGTCATTAGACAACGAGCTACCAAATCTTGCTTCAACTTCAAAGTTGGTCGACCAGAATTCTATTGTCATTAAGCTCACGATTTTCTCTCCATTTTTTGGAATATGTTTAGTATTTTAGAAAAATTAATATGCTATCCAAATTATAAAATAAAGACACAAGTCAACATCTACAATTAAATACATCTAGAAAGATCGATTTCTTCCCCTTGTGAAGTAGTGATCTGTCGATCCCTTCCCTTAAAGTCCTATTTATAGACTTTGGCTATTCTAGGAATCTTAAGTAGGATTGGCTACTCCGAGTATACTTCTACCTTCCATATTAAGTGCTTCCTAATATGGTCGAATTTACTAATATCAATTGAACCCACTAAAGAATTAATATTGCACTTCCTACTCAAAATATCAATTTATAAAATTGAGCATCTTATTTAAATATATTATTTTACATGCTTAAGATATCGAATGTCTATTAATTAATTTATAATGTACTAATATCTTTAAATAATTAAATGCTTGTCCAAGAGTAGTACCATTTGAACTTTATTATTTTATCAAAATTAAATCCACCTGCAGGGTTTAGTATAATAATCAATCTCGAATGAGTCAGGATACGGTTTCTAGTTATAGTATTAATTCTCATATATTATTGTCCAAAGTACGAAACTCGTTGAACCAATCAATGTGACTCTCACACATGATATTATTATCAATAGATAATTAAATATTATATAATAGAATTAAGAAGTAATAGTTATTCGAGATTTACGTGCTTCTAACAGTAAGTATGGAAGGATCTTTCTTACTGCGATTCAGTTCAACATATGCAAAGACACAAATGTATGATAATAGTTAAGACCAATTAATCTCAAGCATACACTACAATCTTCCACATATTTGTCTAATAATTATGTATGTTGTGAACTATTATATTATCTTATAAGGCACCGATAATGTTGTCCTTCGTATGACACCAACGGACCATATTATCTATAATATAAAATTAATAGACAAGATATTTGCATAATCATAATGTGAATTAATATGCAAACCATGCGATAAAAATATAAATAATATTCTCATAGGTAGTTATAGGAAAATGAGGTTGTAATACCCGGTTATAAATTCATTGATTATCATTCAGTAATTGTCACTCAGAATTTTTTTTCACTCAGTAATAAACATTCATCATTCATGTTCATTCAGTTGTGACCATTGTTCGGCGTACCTTAGAATCGCATATCAGTTTTTATTCATCATTCATCACTATTTGAGATCGAGCCAAGATTATTGTCATCATCATCATCATCATCATCATCATCATCATATTTTGGTAGTATGTGTGTGAGATAGCGCACGCTACGTACTCCTATTAGCGCGCACTAATGGGGTATAGGTAGCGCACGCTAGGCATCAATATTTGCGCACACTAGCGCAAGTGAGGCAGACAGTCCAGAAGGCACTGGACTGCAGTTGAGTTGTAGTAGTGCACGCTATGAGTGGTAAGTAGCGCGCGCTAGAAGTTGGAGGTAGCGCACGCTATGCAATCGGTATAGCGCGCGCTAAGGCCGATCAGGCAGAGTCCAGTGGTAAGTAACGTGCGCTAACTGTGATAGTAACGCACGTTAAGTCGCTTTGGTAGCGCACGTTAATCATGAACAGGTCAGAGGAAAGGAGGTTCTGGACTTCAGTTTCTGGGCTTCAGACATCATTTAGCGCACGCTAACAATTGGTTAACGCATGCTATCAGTAAGGCGTTAGCGCACGCTACCAAGTTCGTAGCGCACGCTAACAAGGCAGTCAGGGCTCACTGGACTGCCTAGTTAACCGCTAGCGCACGCTAAACATCAGGTCCTAGCGTGCGCTAATCGAGGATCGGTATATATTGGATAGTTCGGTCCAGGTTCATCATTTTTTATTTCCTCCTCCTGTCGGTTTTGGGCGATTTTGGACGTTTTGGAAGGATTTCTTCGAGCTGAATCCATCTAGCATCATGTTCAAGCTTATCATTCGGATTAATCATCATTTCATCCTCTCCAACACATCAAATCAAGGCAATGATTCTTGGATCTAGAATTTCAGATCTTGGATGTTTTGCTTTCGATCTCTTCGTGTTAGCTCGATATTATGTTGGAAAATATTAGATATGGATTACCTATCTTGGATACATGTATTTCTACGGATTCATTGGTGTGATTTTCGGAATTTGTGAATCATTGAGGAATTTTTCAAGAAACCCTTGGTGTTGACTTTGGAATGTTTCGGGGTTTCGACTAGATGTTGTTGAAATCCCTATTTAAGTATTCCTATTGGATTATTGATGGTATTCATGACGATTTGTTGGATTGAATAATTCATTGGAGGTTGGTTTTCGATATTATTGGGTTTAGTTGTAAACAATGAGAGATTGTTTACAACGTTTTTGTTTTAATGCCTCAATGAGTTTTGGGTAGTGTTGTATCGACTTTTGAGTTAGATGTGATCATGCTTGATTCGTATATTAAGCGAATTGTTGGTACTTGTGTTATTCAAGGTTGTTCGAGCGGCCGGTATTTTCCATTAAGGGCGTTGATCGTGGAAGGATTTTCTCGCCTTCGGTTTGAGGCAAGTTTTATACTTGTACTAGTCAATGAGATTAATGTCATCATATATGTGTGTTAATATGTTGTATCATTCCGAGACTAAGTCTATTCATGAGTTCATTGACATTAGGGGATCGTTCGATACGATACTCTTCGGTAATTATGCCAAATATTTATTAATGTTATTGTCGATGGCCGGTTCGCGGTATCGATGTATCGATTGTCTTGTGGATATGGATGTCGAATTAAGACAGTGTTGTAATCATTGTTATTCATGTTAAGTACCTTACCATTAATGTTGTATCGGCCGAATAAAGGCATTAGCGTATTCTTTCCTCATCTTCGTCGTCGGTAACCTATTAAAGGTGCCAGGGCATCCTTCGCATCATTGTTATCGATTGACCGTTCTAAGGCAATCGAGGTACTCAATCATTCATTGTAGCTTTCATATCGATTGGCCATTCTAAGGCAATCGAAGCGCTCAATCATTCATTAAATCATCCGCTGCATCATGGTTATTGATTGACCATTCTAAGGCAATCGAGGTATTCAATCATTCACTGCATCATTGATATCGGTTGACCCTTCTAAGGCAATCAAGATATTGATTTGGGACTGTCAAGGACGGTGCCCATTTGTGAGTTACTATCATCGTGTTTTCCGACTCAAGGCAGCACACTATCATTCTTGTGATTTCGGTAATCTTTGTATCGTTGCCGTTTGTGATTAATTGTGTTTTGGAGGCTAGTGCTCATCTCATTATAGGTAAGTTTGGGGCTTGAACCTTCGCGGTTGGTTTCCCAACACCTACAGTTCAGTAGGTCATGGTCATGTTGATGATCTTATTAGGGGTAAGTCTGGGGCTTGAACCTTCACGGTTGGTTTCACAGCACCTGCAATTCAGCAGGTCACGGTCACTAGGTGATCTTATGGGTAAGTTTGGGGCTTGAACCTTCGCGGTTGGTTTCCTAACACCTACAACTCAGTAGGTCACGGTCATTGAATAATCTCATTGTGTGTTGGCCGACTCAAGGCAGCACACTATCATTCATTGTGATACGGCTTCATGCCGTGGCTTTGGCCCTCATAAATGGAGCTTCGGGCTGTTTTGATTTTAGGTGATTATGATATTGTGATAGCTTCGGCTGAGTGGATTTCAGGTCTTTATGACGTCTTGGTAATTTCATTGGAGCCTTCGGGCATTATGATTCGTGTTTAACTAAGTTCTGGTTTGGTTCATGTTCATGTAATTCATGGTGGTGTTATATAATTATGATACGTTGTTGGGCATTCATGTTCTGATCTGTTGAGCAGGTATTAATAATATGTCGTGGGCATAGTACCTCAGGAATGCTCGATTCTTACCTTGGTTTGTGAGCATCTCGTATCATTATTATCATTGTACCGCTTCATTATACTTTTGGATGCACATCATGTTGTACATGTATTTTGATGTTCATTATCTGGATGACTGACCGCGTGGGGGTGGAACATGTTTTCATGTTTTAGGTGCTTGCGAGGAGAGAGTTGAGACGCAGGGGCATGACGCTGGCGACAAGGCATTCGAGCGATACTAGTCCGAGTTGTTCATGTGGG
This sequence comes from Orobanche coerulescens, assembly GCA_033398695.1. Classification (NCBI taxonomy): domain Eukaryota; kingdom Viridiplantae; phylum Streptophyta; class Magnoliopsida; order Lamiales; family Orobanchaceae; genus Orobanche; species Orobanche coerulescens. Next base: position 188,862,863 of record CM065801.1, read on the forward strand.
TCAGTCAGTTAGGGTGTACTCCAGTTGGGTCAGTTGTTGTCATGTTGTATTTTCTGAGCAAGGCTCGTGGATGTCATTGTATTTCATTTTTGGCCATGTAGGCCACTTTTGTCGTTGAAATTCCTTATCAGAATATTGTGTCGGATATCATAGTAGGGACTGTGATCTTCCTTGTTGATTATTTTGATGTATTTTAGTCATGTTCGCTTGGTGGATCTCCTGGAGTGGGGTCCACGGCACTGTAATAACCCAATAGGATTTGGGGGTGTTACAGAAGATGGTATCAGAGAGTTGGGTTGTGAGATACCCTGATATGTGAGTTGTGTGGATCTACCGTCGAGGTATTAGTGGGACTGTCAGGTAATGACAATCTGGACAGTCGGGTTTTGTGAGTCATGAAATTTGTATGACTGCACGAGTCATTCATTCATCGAGTCGTCATCAGTAGAGACTAGTATCGCAAGACCTCAAAGCTTCGTATGACCTGTGTAAGGACTCGATTCTCTTTATGTTCATATATTCATCATGTCATTAACTATACATGCTTCGTTGAAACCTATATGTGATATTAATGTTACGATTGATTCATGGCTAATTGTTTTGGAACACTTGTGATCTGTATAAGCGATAAGAATCAACTCATTCACCAATTAGAAATCCTCAATCGTCATTTTTGATATTATCGATCATGTTAATTCATTCATCACTCAGTCAATCTCATTACTCAGTTAATTCATTCATCACTCAGTCAATCTCACTACTCAGTTAATTCATTCATCACTCAGTCAACCTCATTACTCAGTTAGTTCATTCATCACTCACTCAATCTCATTACCGAGTCAATTCGTTAATCATCCAGTCCATCTCATTGTTCAGTTGTTGATCTTGTGGATCGAATTTTCAACCTTGTTAACTTGTTCAAGGTAATCATTCCAGGAATTCCATCAGGTAATCATGTTACCTCATTTGATCTTTCATGCGACTTTATAATTTTCTAGTGTCATGTTGGCGATCATTTTATTACATTATTAATGCATTCATTGTGTTAGAGCGTGTATGCTCATTGTTACCATTCAGTAACGTAATCATAATGCGATATTCATGCGGGATCTATAATCATCATGTGACTTTCCTACTCCAGTATGGATAGAGCTGTCAGAGGACGCAGGGGAAGAGGCCGCGGTGCGGGCCGGAACCCGGGACCTCGTGCGAGTACCCGTGCGAACGCGAGGGATATCATTAATTCATCAGATAGCGAGGCTACTCATCCATCAGCAGATAATCAGTCGCTGTCAGGGAGTCGTACACGAGATGCAGCTCACTCGGAAGGTGTTCGGGTTGACCCATTCATATTTATGCAGGGCATGATGGCCCAGATGACTCAGATGACGCGGATGGTGGAAACCATGCAGACCTCGATGGTTCATGATCCACCGCAGCAGGGATTCCAGGTGCCGTTTCATGGACAGACTGGAGGAGTGAGTCAGGTTATTGGCGATATCTCTCGTCAGAGGCCGCCTACTTTTGAGAGTTCGTCGGAACCAGCTGATATTGTTCATTGGCTTGAGCATTTTGATAAACTCTTCGACATGGTTCAGTGTATAGAAGGGAGTAAAGTGTGTTATGTCGATATTTATTCACCTCGACAGGTGATCGACTACAAGGGCCGAGCGACCGAGTCCATAGCCAATCAAGCTATGGCGAACTCGCCTAAACAATGATACCAGACCACCTTCGGGTATCTAGCGATCGACCCCAAAGGCGATCGTCCCTCGGCACCTAGCGATCAACTCTGGGGCCCGACTTAGGACGATTGTCTTGTACCGCGAACAGAGACCTTCGTCCGTCAAAGTCCATGAAGACTAGATCTCAAAGCAGCGCCCATGTGCAGATCCGCGATAGGTGCCGCGTTTCATAGATCGTTGACCACAGCCTGTCACCACCTTATCACCTACCGACAGACCCGCCGAAAGGTACAAGGTGGGACCGCCCGTGACAGCGACTCAGACGCGTGCAGACTTCTCATTGGACCGCACAGCTGGCTGACAGCAACTCTTGCAGACTTTAAAGGAGACCAGCCCATGTGCTAAAGACGATCGCCCGCTTATTATAATACAGCAGAGGCGATCGCCCAGCATCTCCCAGTCCTATATATAGAGAACCTCCAGCAACTGGAAAAAGGTTCCTCTTCTGATTCCCACTCAGTGGAAAAACATATTCAGTTCAGAGAAGACACTCAAATACATACATACTTTCAGGCTATTGGCTTCATCTCCTGAATCTACCTCAGGATTTCTCTCTCAGTACCTCTCAACCAGAAGACGGTCGACAGAGGCAAGAAGTCTCCACAGTGCAGATTCGAAGAGACTCACAAGTCCAGGTGCTAAAACATACATCAGCTACACACCGTGAGAGACTGTCGATCTCTCACGATCGTCACAGCTCATCAACGTTGTTACAAGAACTCACAGAGCATCATATCTGGTTCTTCCGGCAATCTACATGCTCACTAGCTAAGATAACTAGGGTCTTTACACTCATTGTAATTGTACTCTAACATTAATACTTGTATCCCCGAAATTTCGTATTAATAATATCTCGCGAGAGCATTCAAGCCCGGGACTAATAACCCTAGCAAATCTTGTGTTATTTACTTTTCCCACGGAAGTGTTCTCGCACTTTGTTTGTTATCCATCCATTCCAGCAATATCTATCTCTGGATAATATTTTGGGTAGCAACAATTGGCGCTAGAAGGAGGGTGCCCTCTTAACCTTCATTTTTATTCCTACCGTCTCGAAGAACACTCATTGTTCTCGGGGCATATACTTGAAGTGACACTCACTGCGCTTCAAAGAAAGCCTTCAGAATCATGACGTCTGCCACTACATCGAAGAGAGCCACTCTCCGAACCTCCGGACACCATATCCCAGCTCAATCCGAGCCCCAGCCAACGGCAGAGGGAAGCCGCGGCGACACGAGACTCTCGATCCCGCACATGAGGGATGGCCCCAGTCTCTCACTCGACCAGTTCCGAACCGCGGAACAGATCGAGGAGGATATGGCCATCCTAAAGGAGCGACGGAGAGCATGCACATCACCCGCAATAACTCCCTCGGCCATCCGCCGCGTGGGCAAACGGAAATTCAATGGGCTACTGGGCGAACGATCATGAGAAAGCCCCGATTCGCGAGAAAAGGCTCTCGCACGGCCGGACGGTTCGGTATTCAGTTGCTTGGGAAGTGACCCATCATGGCGACCGGGGCATTCTAGCCCCATCCACGAGACGACGGAATCCAAGTCCGTCACTAGGAGTTCAGCCTACCCGACTCCCAGCCGAACACAAGTCGCCCGTTTGGCTCCCACTCCGAACGCCAGGGGTCAGTACTTGATCACCTCGGCTCCCGCTCCGAGCGCCTAGCCGCAAGCATTCAGGCCACGGTAATGGCCGCTATGCAACGCCAGCTCGACGAGATGAAAGCACTCTTGGACACTGGGGTAAGCACCAGTAGAAAGATCATCGGGCCAACCGAGCCACTCGCAGTCCACATCGAGCTCGCCCCCGTGCAACCAAGGATCGCTCCTCCCAAAACACCTCTGTATGAAGGGAGATCGGACCCCGAAACCCACCTAAGTAAGTTCCGGATCTACATGACCGGGTATGGGGCATCAGATGCGACCAAATGCCAAATATTCCCATTAACCTTGGGCGAGCTGGCCCATAGGCGGTACGTCTCACTACCACCACGACCGATCATATACTTTGAGAAACTGGCGAATGACTTCACGTCATACTTCGCCGCCAAGGTCGCCAGACAAGAAGGCCCCCACCGCATGATGAAAATCAGGCAGGGGGAAGATGAAACCGACGCAGATTACATCGACTGAGTAGATGAAATCGTCCTCACCGGCGAGCCCATCAGTGACGAGCTCGCTCTCTACTCGTTCCTGGGAGGGTTCTACGGTCATTCACCCATGTTTAGACATCTCACCAAGGATATCCCCCCAACCTACGCGATCCTCCGCGCTAAGGCTGCCGAAGTTCTGGCCAGGCAAAGGCTACTCACCCTTCGCCTAGGTGAGGAAACGCCTCCTCCTGTCTGGAAGACGGCGATCGCCAAGACCAAAAAGACGGTCGCCAAGTCATCCGGCAACCACAAGGCCTTCGAGGATATGGACGCCCATCTCCTCCACAAGTTCAACCGAACTCCGGCCCACATTTTCTATGCCATCAAGGGGCACGAACCACTGAACAAGCCAAAGGAGATAAGGGAACATGGTCATCTGGACCACAATCAATATTGTGCTTACCACAAGAGTCCCGGCCACAGCACCAACCAATGCCGCGACCTCCTCAAACAGCTCTGGAGATTGTTCGAGGAGGGCAAGTTGGACAGTTTATTAGCTTAGCTAGAGCCCCACCAATCTCCCAACACGGTCGCCCGAGTCGAACGCGAACAAGCCGGAAAGCTCATACGAGCCGACCCCTCGATCAACCTCGGCGACCGTATCTACATGCTTCAATCAAGAGAAGGGAACTTCGGAAGTCTCTCCCTGATTTCCCACCTCATTGAACAAAAGGCTACTGCCTGAGCTAACGCTTCAAAAAAGAGGATGACTCGCTCGCCCTCTAAAGTTCGTCATCGACATGATGGACCTAGGCAGCAATCGCCTCCCCTAGCACAACGTATACCATCAAGGATCATCATCTGACATGATGGCCCGAGGTAGAATAGTGCTGCCATGGTCGCGAAAATCGATTAAACCGACGATCCGTCCATGCAAAGTTCCTTTGGACTCCGATCGCTCGCCCTTCGTTTAAACATGAGGCGGGCGTAGCCAAAGGTCTCTCCAAAGCAAATCAGAGGATTACTCGCTTGCCCTCTAAAGTTCGTCATCTACATGAAGAACCTAGGCAGGCGATCCCCTCCCCTTACCCAACGTATACCGTCGAGGATCGCCATCTAACTTGATGGTCCGAGGTAGAAGAGTGTCGCCATGGTCGTGGAGGACGATGGAACCGTTCTTTGCGCCCATGCAAGGTCCCTTTAGGCCACTATCGCCCGCCCTTCGTTTAAATACGAGGTCGGCGTAGTCTGAGGGCCCTCCAAAACTAATATGTGGACACGTTCGCCCGCCCTCAAAGGTCCATCACTTGACGTGGTGGGTCCTTCCCGGACAATGCGACGCGTCCCTCCCCCATCTCAACGTATACCGTCGAGGGTCGCCATCTTAATGGCGGGCCGAGGTAGAAGTAGAGCTAACAAGCCGCGGACGTGGAGTCGATTAATCCGACAACGCCCCGCGCAAGGAATCTTCCAGACCAAGACCACACACCCTTCGTTTAAATACGAGGCGAGGCACAGCCTTCGGAGGACCCTACTAATTAAGTGAGTCGCGAGAACTTAGCCATCAGACGGAATGTCACTCGCGCACAAGACATGATCGTGGAGATCGATCCATCGAACTCCGCGATCGTGCATGGATCCTCAAGACCGAGATGGACGGCCTTTCGAGGTTTCGACAAAATTGAAGACCGCTCACTCAACGATTTATTTTCGTCCCCTTACTTCCACTAAGTGAACAAAAACAAGGGGGAAGAGTGCGGAGCTATTTATACGACGATCGTCCCTATTCAACGACATACGGAGATCGGCATTTTTCAGATGTTTATGCAGCGATCGAATTTGTTGTAATAGGTATCTATATGAGTTTATCAATTCACTTGGAGCTACACTCGCAACAATCTCACCTCACATATTTGTACAAAGTCATGCAAAGACTCAGAAAAGTAATCATTCAAGTAATAAACCGAAGAAGCAAACACTCATTGCATTACTTGAAATTTCAGTACATACACGGTCGCCCGAAGGCCTAAGTATTACAAGAGAAAGCTACGAAATTACAAGGCAAAAAGATAAAACAATAAGAACGAAGAGCCTCAGGCCCCTGCCTGGCCTTCGCCTTCAACCTCTGGATCGGCCCGTGACACTTCGCCAGCTTCCGGAGCGGCCTCCCCATCCTCTGGGGTGTCAGGATGAACAAGGTTCGCCAGAGTCGGATACCAACTCAGGTCTACGCCGATTTCCGAGATATCCAAGATCGGCATGGAGAAGTCAGGGTGAAGAGGGTGCTCCAACACATACGCCTTGAAGTTTTCAGCAAGAGGGCCAACCTCCAACCCTCCCTTCTTAGCAGCTCGGAGCGAGTCAGCGAATGCCATATAATAGGCAAACTCGCTGACAAACCCCACGTTGAGAAAGGGATTGCCATCGGTCGCCTCCAGCTTCCCTTTCAACTCGGCAACCGCCTGTTGCGCACCCTGGAGCTCAGCCTCCCTTGCAGCCGTCTCTCCCCTCGACACCGCCATCTCGCTAGTCAGCCGAGCGACGGTCACCTTCAGTTGATCGACCTCCTTCTCAGCGGCCAATTGCAACCGTCGGGCATCTGTCATCCGATCCCGAAATCGGTCAGTCATCGCCCGGGCTTGCTCGGCATCCTGTCTCGCCAGCTCAAGTTCATGACTCGCCCGCTTAGCTGCATCCAGGGAGTCCTTCTCCATAGCCACAATCCTGTCGGCGAACTCGGCGTTCTCTTTTCGAATGGCCTCGAGGTCCGCCTGCAGACGTGTAGTAGAAGGATGCCCCTCAAACTCCTGCGCAGCCTGGGCAGCCATTGTCGCCGCTTGGAGGGAGAGAGCGAAAGCAGCTTGCATCGCATTCCCGGATCGCTGGCGAGCGATCGCATCTAAGTCCGTCGTCCAGGCCTTCGGCAAAGCAGAAATGGCCCGGTTGACGTAGAGTGGAACATCGCAGGCCGCGCGAGGAGATCGGCTCGCCAAGAAATCCAGCACCATCGACGAGCAAGATAGGTTAGTGCTACGGATCCTGCATCAAAACGACAAAATTTAGCACATCTCCCACGCAAGTGACGAAATTCAACAAACAAACAAAGCCTACCTCTCGGCTCTCTCGGGGTCGCGACCAAAGTATGGCTTCCCGCGAGGGGTCTCAGCCTCAGCGATCGCCATCTCTCGCAAGAAAGCCGCAGAGGGCGTAGGCTCAGTCCCCGTGGGGACAGCGGTGATCAGAGGCGTGGCGATCGGCACCCCACCGGAAGGGGCAGAAACTGGAGTTTCTTCCAACCTCTGCCGCTTGCGGTTCGCCCGGAGCCCCTCCTCCCGAGGTTCCTCCTCTGATATGATCGGCTCCACGATGGGCCTCACCTCCGGAATGATAGGTAACGCCATAGGAGGAGCTCGAGATGACTTCTTCTGGCGAAGACGGCCCAAAACTCCAGGGTTCGACATAGCTATCTCAAGTGGGGGCTCCAAGAAACGAGGAAAGTGAACTTCTGCAATAAAGAGCAATCAAACAAACGGTCAGACACTTTCCAAGCAGGACGATCGCCAAGCAAATGGAGATCGCAGAAACTCATACCTGAGACCGAGAGATGTCTCGGAAAATGGAATAGCCAAGCAGACAGCCAACGACTCTCCTTGTTAATCCGGTGAGAGTCTAGGTCGTCGTCCGGTAGACTTCATATCCGCTTCCAGACGACCAGGAAATTGAAAGGTAGCTCGTCGATCGCCGGAATGTGGAAACCCGCAAAAGGAAGACCAAATTAGATCATTTCAGAACATATCCGAATAAAGGGAGAGTCAAAACCCTTACTCGGAGTTCTCTCCCGAAAGCCTGTGGGAATGTTCAGCTCGCCCGTGGGGTTGTCACTCGTTGAGGCTTTCCAGGCACCGGCGATCCAGAACCACTTCGCCGGATCGCCCCGCACCTTGTTCGGGACTCCGAGGATCACCCGACCAGATAGGCCTTGAATATGATAGCCTCCGACCGACCCTTTCTGAGCTGTCAGCTTGAAAAGGTGGTTCATCTCCAACGGCGAAAGAAGGCGGTATAGTCGGTGACCGCCGAACAAGGTGAGAGTGCAAATGATCTGGAGCCAGGCATTCGACGTCAGCTGGAGCGGCGCCACATTACAAGCACCCAGTGGGTGGGAGATGGAGAACGACAAAGGAAACCGCAGCCCAGCCTCCATGATTGCTTCGTTCACGGCGACCATGCCCTCCGGAGGCTGATTGGCTCGTTTATTTTTGGCCGGCACAAAAAGATCCACATCTGAAGGGATATGAAACCTCGTCCTCTAGACGGCCAGGTCCTTCCTGGTCGCCGAACTCCTTATCTGACCGAGGGACCATAGAGATTGTTGCACAGCTCGAAATAGCGATCGCCTAGGGGGTTGATAAGGATGAACGATCGAGTACTCCCGGTAATCGAATCGAGGAGACGGACCGGCCAACCTCTCCATAATCTCAGCAAAGGCCACATAGGCCTGGCCGAAAGCACTATGCTGCTCCTAGTAGGCCCTCACCGCCAGATAACTCTCCATCTGCGAGCGTCGGTGCTCAACCGCTGCCTCCCTAGAGACGTCGGCCTCATTAAATAGCGCCTCGACTTTCGCGGGATCAATATCGGCGCGGATAGCTTCGGCGGCCGTCTCCAGATGGAATTGTGCACAGGGTCCTCCCCAGGCAGTCGAAGCCCCAGCGGCGGAGCTGGTGCCCACTCTGTTCGAAGAAGATGTTCCAGACATTCTCGAATCAAGAACAGGAGAAAATGAGTGTTTTCTTACCAAGGATCGAATCGATCGACGATCGGCAGTCAGATCTCCAGAAAAATTCTTCAGCGATATTAACCTTCTTTCTCCTATGAAAATGCGTAAGGGTCTTAACCCTGCAACCCAGCGCCTTTTTATAGGAGATGGCAGGGACTTCTATGCAATTAAGGAGGACCTCAGGGGTTGGAGTGCAACCGTCGCAATTAATGCTCCCTTGAAATCCGCGTACGCATCTTTTCAAGGACGCACCAAACGAGGAGTCATACATGATCATCGGTCTCCCCCAACTGCAACCCGAAACGTGTCCCAGAGACTTTTCCGTAACCACTGTCGTTTCCCGCTCATTCCATCGACTGACCAGGTCGTTCAAGTTCAAAACCAAACTGCTCAAAGACGATCGCCAGTTCTGTAAAATGCAGAGTCACTCATCAAAATTCAGCGATCGCCAACATAACCACCTCACCCCATGTATCCAACATCGGAGCGAGCTGGGGGGCAATTGTTGTGTCGAGATTTATTCACCTCGACAGGCGATCGAATACAAGGGCCGAGCGATCGAGTCCACAACCAATCAAGCTATGGCGAACTCGCCTAAACGAAGATACCAGACCACCTTTGGGTATCTAGAGATCGACCCCAAAGGCGATCGCCCCTCGGCACCTAGCGATCAACTCTGGTGCCCGACTTAGGACGATCGTCCTGTACCGCGACCAGCAACCTTCGTCCGTTAAAGTCCACGAAGACTGGATATCAAAGCAGCGCCCATGTGCAGATCCGCGATAGGCGCCGCGTTTCATGGATCGTTGACCACAGCCTGTCACCACCTTATCACCTACCGACAGACCCGCCGAAAGGTACAAGGTGGGACCGCCCGTGACAGCAACTCAGACGCGTGCAGACTTCTCATTGGACCGCACAGCTGGCTGCCAGCAACTCCTGCAGACTTTAAAGGAGACCAACCCATGTGCCAAAGACGATCGCCCACTTATTATAATACAGCAGAGGCGATCGCCCAGCATCTCCCAGTCCTATATATAGAAAACCTCCAGCAACTGGAAAAAGGTTCCTCTTCTGATTCCCTATCAGTGGAAAAACATATTTAGTTCAGAGAAGACACTCAAATACATACATACTTTCAGGCTCTTGGCTTCATCTCCTGAATCTACCTCAGGATTTCTCTCTCAGTACCTCTCAACCAGAAGACGGTCGGCAGAGGCAAGAAGTCTCCACAGCATAGATTCGAAGAGACTCACAATTCCAGGTGCTCAAACATACATCAGCTACACACCGTGAGAGACTGTCGATCTCTCACAGTCGTCATAGCTCATCAACGTTGTTACAAGAACTCACAGAGCATCATATATGGTTCTTCCGGCAATCTACACGCTCACTAGCTAAGATAACTAGGGTCTTTACACTCATTGTAATTGTACTCTAACATTAATACTTGTATCCCCGAATATTCGTATTAATAATATCTCACGAGAGCATTCTGTAATATCCGCAATTTTCGAATTTCGGTAAATTTCTTTTTTCGGTCGGAGTCCGTTTTGACGACTCGCTCATGACCGTTTCGTCATTCTGAGAATGATTAATTCTACACTTTTTGACATCCGAGTTCGTTTCGGTGTCGTTTCGTTGAGTTCTGTGCTTTTTAGCGACTTTTCCGCACTTGAGTTCGATTCTTGCGAATCTCGTCCGAAACTGTTGTTTCGAGTCTCCCGCAAGTCCGTTTAACTTTGTTAGACGCGTTGTGAACTTCGGTTTGGTTATTCGATCACGTATCGTGATTTCCGGGCGTTTTGGGCCATTTTGTAATTTCTTGAAAGTTACGGGTATCCGTATCTGTAATTGTTGTCTCGACCCGTTTCTTGGTCGCGTATGACTAATTATGGTATTACGCTTTCATTTCGAGTCGTTTATGTTGTCCGCGAACTTTTCGTCGTGTTCGCCCGTGACGCTTTCAAATCGGTCGCCGAGCCACAGCGGTGGCGGATCGGCCGGACGGTGGCGGGCCGGACGGTGGCGGATCGCCGGACGATTGCGGCACCGCCGGACGGGTGCAGAACCGCGAGCGCACGCCACGGCCGGAAAGGTCGCGCGCTAACCGGCAGTGTAGCGCCGCCGCCGGTGGCTAGCGACGCTTATCGCCCGGGCGATGGGGTTTCGAGGTTCTGACTCGGTCAGATCGGCAGTAGCGCACGCTACGCCGAGCGTAGCGCGCGCTAGTCGGCAGCGTAGCGCACGCTGGCCGGCCGGCTAGCGACGTTACTGTCGGGCGATTCACCCGCTACCGATAGCTGGGCCAGCGCGCGCAGTATCCGGCCGTAGCGCACGCTAGCGGGAGTTGGGTCGGCAGGTTGGTCGGGCAGGTTGGTCGATGATGCCGGGTCGTGTGGTCCCCGGCCGAGGGTACTCGGCCGATACTGGCCGATAGCGCACGCTAGTCCGGAAGGCTAGCGCACGCTAGGCGGCCCGAGATAAATATGGTGGCAATCACATTTCACTTCGCTTTTCATTTCCTTCCTTCTCCATCCGCGAGTGGCGATTCATGGGCGACGAAGCCATGTTGTTTAACAACAAATCCATGAAGTCCTTGAGTTCATAACATCAATCGATCGTCCGTTATCAACCTTTGATTCAATAATCAAGGTAATCTTCCTTAGAACCCTAATTTCGTGAATTTGGGGATTTTTGCATTTTCGTCCGATTCGTTCCGTGTTGTTGATTAATTCATGATGGGTATGATTAATCTTGATAGTATTCTTGTGTTTAACATCATTTAATCCATTTTTCTTCGTCGAATCAAGTATATTTCTTGATTTCCTTCGAATTGACTTTTTGGGGATTTGTCCCCGATCTCGCTTTTTCATCCGTTGATGGATCGATTATGGTTAAATGATGTTGTTAAACATATTCTATGTATTGTATATCCATATTTCAACTTGGAATTCCGTTTTCGGGTTTGTGGAACGAATCGTGTTCTTGGCCATTTTGGGGGAAATCCGTGAACTTTCGTCATTCGTTCTTTGAATTCAACGGCTTTGAGTCGTGTTATGGAATTCATTTCATTGTTATTATTTGTCCTTCGTAGTTTATGAACGTGAGTTGGCGTTCGGTGGAGTCGGCGGGTACGTAGTCGGTTCGGGCCAACCTACTTCGGTCGATTCTCCGCGTTGTTCTTATTCGAGGCAAGTACCTTGCCCATACTTTTCTCGTTTTATGGATATGATGATCGGTGGTCGTCTTGATGCGTTTGTTTGGTTATTTGAAATGAAGTTTCAAAGGATTTCGGTTTGGCCTCGTTAAAGGCTTTCTTTCAAAACGAGCGTGATTTGTGAATTGATTATGATTTGATTATTTTGAACGTTGAAGGATTTTATGTTGGTACTCCTATTGTTTAAGTTATGGAATCGTGTATTCCTTATTTAATCTTGTTATTGTATTTTTGAAGAGTTTGGTAATGGTGTCGAGTTAATGGCCATCTCTAGTGAGTATTCTTAATGAACTTACATTCTTAGCATGTTAGTATTGCATGAGTAACGTGTGTGTGTGTGTATGCTCACTACGGGTTAGACTCGACGGGGTCTCGGTAGGGTTCCACGAAGCTGTGGGACCGCGAGCTTGCTTTTAACCACTGTGGGTTAGATCCGACGGGGTCTCGGCAGGGATCCACGAAGCTGTGGGTCCGCGGTTAATTGTGGTGCATTTTTACAAATGTGGTTTGATCATTGGCATTTCCGGAAATGAGTGCTTTTGAACGGTTTTCATGATTGCATGCATTGACTAAGTGTGTAAGAGGTAAGTTGTTCGTTTGGCCTACTTGGCTAGGATGGCTCTAGAGTATTTTGTTGTTTGTTTTAAATCCTTTATTTGTGGATTTTGATGTTGGAAGACGAACCTTGTTGACGTTCTCATGTACTGTGAGTTGATGAGATTTGGGGCTAAAATCCCAATGGTTTTATAAAAGTCGTTTTACGGATTTGGGGCTAAAATCCCAATGGTTTGGTTAATGTCATTTTTCAGAAGGTAAACCTTTGGGGTGGTGACCCCTTTTGTCTTTTGGTTTTCGAAAAGTAGGATTTGATAATCCTAAATTGTTTTCTATTAAAACTCTCGATGGCATTCTAAATCATTTTATAAATTACTTCCATTGATTTATGATATTTTGATTTTGAAATGTTTTCTCAAACCCTTGCCTCGGGAAGTACTTTTCGTTTCGTTTGGATCTTTGAGGATCCTCGGTTATTGTTATTCGTGGAATGTGAATTGTATGGCTCGTATTTGCACTTTGTTCTTGCACTAGCAAAACAGTGGAGTTTTGCTAACCCCCGAGTATTCGGGGGGTGGATGTCTGTTTTTGCATTCAGGTTTTGGAGCATAACACAGGGTCGGCACGAAGGATGATGAAAGATGATCGATACTAATCACATGAGGAACCGTACGTCGTGTGTTGGTTCAGTTGTACTTTATTTTCCGCTGTTGTATTGTTCCCATTGTACGGGTGTAGTTGTATTTTGTCCCCTGCGTGGGCATGAGTTGTATTTGAGCTGTATGTATTTGTGGAAAGACCAAATCGGTCTACTGAGTCATTGTAGCCTTGAAGGCATTGTCGAGATGTTAAACGTCGTTACCGGCTGGTAGATCCTCGAGCAGAGGAACTACGGCGAGTAATATCCCCGAGTGGATTGGGGTGTTAAATAAATTTTATCGGAGCTTAGGTTGAGGAAACCTAGGCTGTCGGGTCAAGTCGTGGTGTTTGAGTCTTGTTTCGTCGGATTTTATCTGACCGAGTCGTGTCGCGTCGCGGCGGTTGAGTTTGTTGGTCGTGATTTGTATCGTGGGGCGATCATCATCTTCGTGCGACCTGTGGAAGTAAGTCTCCCTTCTTTGTGTTGTGCCTCGTGTGACACGAGCTATTTTTATGATTATTTGTTAAGTGATGGAATCCTTATGTGAATTTTGATTTCACGATATGTATTTAGTCGACTCTCGTATTTGATTTATACGAGGAGTGTAAATCGTTGTGATGTCTTTTTATTGTTGTTTTTGTTCGTTGTTGATGATTTTCGAATCGATTTGCACGTTTTACAAGTTCTATTGTGGAAGCTTTGTGCTTATACGCATTCGACTTGTTCACTAGCCAGTGCGGGAGGGTATTTTATCAGTGGTTTTGTTCTGAATGTGGCATTTTATCGTTTATTTCCGTTTAAAGACATGTATTGTCTTGATTTTAAACGTTTTGATGCGTGTGCTAGGAGTTGTTTTAGTGAACGTCGATATGTGTGAGTTTTGGGCATTCTGGCCTATTGGATTTTTGAAAACCTTGAGTATCTTGGAAAAACAAATTTCGAGACATACTTTTCAAATGAGTTATTTTCTTGTGGTACATCCTAGATGCCACAATATATTTCAAAATTTTTCTACCTCGAGGACCAAAATGTTTTGAGATATTTTCAACACTTTTATTTAGACCCGAGGGTCGAATATTTTGAAAGTTTTCACTAAGAGAAAGTGTCCTCATTTTTTTTATCAAATGCGAAATAGTTCTCCAATGTCTCGATAACGATGTTTCACGTTTGTACTTTTTTTTGAAAGATGATACTCAAGATCAATCGGTGTTCTTCTAAATTATTTTCAAAATGAGGTTTTCGTTTTTAAAACCTATCCATTCCCGTTTGAGGGCTGGGTATGTATGTGTGATGTTCGCGTTGTCCTTTTGATACTTTCTCCCGAGTATGACCGAATTGGCGGTGTGAGCGTTGAGTCGCTTTCCACACATTTGTTGCGTTAGCCCCCTGTGAGAGGCGGGATGTTGGTGTTGAATATTATCGTCTCGTAGTGATTCCTGCGTTGTCGCGCATGTGCGAGCTGTTAGAGCTTGGTTTGGTATGACCGTGTGCATCGGTGATGGTTCCGTTATGCGTCGATTGTTTAATGTCTTGTTACCTTGCTCCCGTTTTTGTGAATTGCGTGGACGAGGTCGGAGGTAATGCCCGTACTATTTTGACTTCTGTATTTTCTCTTTCTCCATCTATCGATTCGCTCATGTTCGTTGGCACTTTATGAACTTGTTCTCAGATTTCGATTTCATCGTCCGAACGAGCCGTGATCTTGTTGTGGGTCGATTCGTTATCGATGTTACTTTTTCGAGTTCGGTTCGATTCTTGTGAACCTTGTTCGGAAGTAACATCATTTGGTTCTACTAGTTCTTTTATTCGAAGTGGATTGGATTTGGAACTCTTATGTTTTCGACTCTGTCGACTCATTTATGTTTGTTGACATTTCTGAGATTGTCCGCCCCTTGTTTTTGTTTATCGAACGAGTGTGGTATCGTTTCGGAATAACTCGTTCGTCGTTGTGACTTTTCAATCGCTATCCCCTTTCCTGTGGATCTTCGGCAATGCATGTCTTGTAGTTCTCACCAGATCATCCTGGGAGTTTTTGTTTGAACTTTATTGTTCTTTGTGATTCGAACGTGATTCTTCGATTTTTGTTGTCTCGATCGTTGTGGTTTGATCGTTTGATTGTTCGGTTTTTATTGACCTCGTTCCGTGATTGGCGAACATTCAGACTCCTTCGTAATTCCCTTCAGTTTGGGAAATTAGTTTCGTTTTCGATCTTCCAGCCCTTAGGCAATGGGATTCCGTGTTTGTTCAGCGGTTGACTCGCGTTTTGATTGCTGTACCGTTGGGTTGGTCAATCATATTGGTTTTCGTTCGTTGTGTTTTGTGATTGTCGGATAATTGACTTGGATATATTATCCGTTTGATGACGCTTGTCACTTGTTGGTTTTATTATATCCCTAACGGCGACGTTGTGTTGGTCGCCGTGGAGCGTGTTTTCACGCCGTATATTCCTTTGCGTTGTTTGTGACATTTCGCCGTTGGGCGTTAGTCACACATTCTTATGTGTCTCGTTGAGTTTTTCCTAGCGGAATATTTCTTCTCCCTACTTGTTTTAAGTTTCGGGACGAAACTTCTTTTAAGGAGGGTAGAATGTAATATCCGCAATTTTCGATTTTCGGTAAATTTCTTTTTTCGGTCGGAGTCCGTTTTGACGACTCGCTCATGACCGTTTCGTCATTCTGGGAATGATTAATTCTACACTTTTTGACATCCGAGTTCGTTTCGGTGTCATTTCGTTGAGTTCTGTGCTTTTTAGCGACTTTTCCGCACTTGAGTTCGATTCTTGCGAATCTCGTCCGAAACTGTTGTTTCGAGTCTCCCGGAAGTCCGTTTAACTTTGTTAGACGTGTTGTGAACTTCGGTTTGGTTATTCGATCACGTATCGTGATTTCCGGGCGTTTTGGGCCATTTTGTAATTTCTTGAAAGTTATGGGTATCCGTATCTGTAATTGTTGTCTCGACCCGTTTCTTGGTCGCGTATGACTAATTATGGTATTACGCTTTCATTTCGAGTCGTTTATGTTGTCCGCGAACTTTTCGTCGTGTTCGTTCCGTACGTTTTCGGAAATCGGGTCGTCGAGCCCAGCGGTGGCGGGATGGCCGGACGGTGGCGGGATGGCCGGACGATTGCGGGCACCGGCCGGACGGTGCGGCGAGAACCGCGTAGCGCACGCTTCTGGCCGGAAGAGGCTGCCGCGCTAACCGGTAGGTGTAGCGCCTGCCGCCGGGTAACTAGCGTCTGTGCTCGGGCACAGCGATGGGGTTTCGAGGTTCGACTCGGTCGGGATCGGCGAGTAGCGCACGCTACGCCGGCGTAGCGCGCGCTAGTCGGCGGCGTAGCGCCGCTGTCGGCCGGCTAGCGTCGTTACTGGCGGGCGGTCGATCCGGTGGCTCTTTGGGCCAGTCGGCTAGCGCGCGCAGCATCCGGCCGTAGCGCACGCTAGCGGGAGTTGGGTCGGCAGGTTCGGTCGGCAGGGTTGGTCGATGATGCCGGGTCGTGTGGGCCCTGGCCGAGGGTACTCGGCCGTCTGGCGATAAGCGCACGCTAGTCCGGGAAGGCTAGCGCACGCTAAGTCGCCCAGTATAAATATGGCTGAGCAGTCACATTTCACTTCGTTTTTCATTTCCTTCCTTCTCCATCCGCGAGTGGCGATTCATGGGCGACGAAGCCATGTTGTTTAACAACAAATCCATGAAGTCCTTGAGTTCATAACATCAATCGATCGTCCGTTATCAACCTTTGATTCAGCGAATCAAGGTAATCTTCCTTAGAACCCTAATTTCGTGAATTTGGGGATTTTTGCATTTTTGTCCGATTCGTTCCGTGTTGTTGATTAATTCATGATGGGTATGATTAATCTTGATAGTATTCTTGTGTTTAACATCATTTAATCCATTGTTCTTCGTCGAATCGAAGTATATTTCTTGATTTCCTTCGAATTGACTTTTTGGGGATTTGTCCCGATCTCGTTTTTCATCCGTTTTCGATGGATCGATTATGGTTAAATGATGTTGTTAAACATATTCTATGGATTGTATATCCATATTTCAACTTGGAATTTCGTTTTCGGGTTTTGACGGAACGAATCGTGTTCTTGGCCATTTTGGGGGAAATCCGTGAACTTTCGTCATTCGTTCTTTGAATTCAACGGCTTTGAGTCGTGTTATGGAATTCATTTCATTGTTATTATTTGTCCTTCGTAGTTTATGAACGTGAGTTGGCGTTCGGTGGAGTCGGCGGGTACGTAGTCGGTTCGGGCCAACCTACTTGGTCGATTCTCGCGTTGTTCTTATTCGAGGCAAGTACCTTGCCCATACTTTTCTCGTTTTATGGATATGATGATCGGTGGTCGTCTTGATGCGTTTGTTTGGTTATTTGAAATGAAGTTTCAAAGGATTTCAGTTTGGCCTCGTTAAAGGCTTTCTTTCAAAACGAGCGTGATTTGTGAACGGTGTTTTGAGAATTGATTATGATTTGATTATTTTGAACGTTGAAGGATTTTATGTTGGTACTCCTATTGTTTAAGTTATGGAATCGTGTATTCCTTATTTAATCTTGTTATTGTATTTTTGAAGAGTTTGGTAATGGTGTCGAGTTAATGGCCATCTCTAGTGAGTATTCTTAATGAACTTACATTCTTAGCATGTTAGTATTGCATGAGTAACGTTTGTGTGTGTATGCTCACTACGGGTTAGACTCGACGGGGTCTCGGTAGGGTTCCACGAAGCTGTGGGACCGCGAGCTTGCTTTTAACCACTGTGGGTTAGATCCGACGGGGTCTCGGCAGGGATCCACGAAGCTGTGGGTCCGCGGTTAATTGTGGTGCATTTTTACAAATGTGGTTTGATCATTGGCATTTCCGGAAATGAGTGCTTTTGAACGGTTTTCATGATTACATGCATTGACTAAGTGTGTAAGAGGTAAGTTGTTCGTTTGGCCTACTTGGCTAGGATGGCTCTAGAGTATTTTGTTGTTTGTTTTAAATCCTTTTTTTGTGGATTTTGATGTTGGAAGACGAACCTTGTTGACGTTCTCGTGTACTGTGAGTTGATGAGATTTGGGGCTAAAATCCCAATGGTTTTATAAAAGTCGTTTTACGGATTTGGGGCTAAAATCCCAATGGTTTGGTTAGTGTCATTTTTCAGAAGGTAAACCTTTGGGGCGGTGACCCCTTTTGTCTTTTGGTTTTCGAAAAGTAGGATTTGATAATCCTAAATTGTTTTCTATTAAAACTCTCGATGGCATTCTAAATCATTTTATAAATTACTTCCATTGATTTATGATATTTCGATTTTGAAATGTTTTCTCAAACCCTTGCCTCGGGAAGTACTTTTCGTTTCATTTGGATCTTTGAGGATCCTCGGTTATTGTTATTCGTGGAATGTGAATTGTATGGCTCGTATTTGCACTTTGTTCTTGCACTAGCAAAACAGTGGAGTTTTGCTAACCCCCGAGTATTCGGGGGGTGGATGTCTGTTTTGCATTCGTGTTTTGGAGCATAACACGGGGTCGGCACGAAGGATGATGAAAGATGATCGATACTAATCACATGAGGAACCGTACATCGTGTGTTGGTTCGGTTGTACTTTATTTTCATTTCTTTGTATTGTTCCGTTATGCGGGTGTAGTTGTATTTTGTCCCCTGCGTGGGCATGAGTTGTATTTGAGCTGTATGTATTTGTGGAAAGACCAAATCGGTCTACTGAGTCATTGTAGCCTTGAAGGCATTGTCGAGATGTTAAACGTCGTTACCAGCCTGGTAGATCCTCGAGGAGAGGGTCTACGGCGTGTAATATCCCTGAGTGGATTGGGGGTGTTACACATTCAAGCCCGGGACTAACAACCCCGGCAAATCTTGTGTTATTTACTTTTCCCACGGAAGTGTTCTCGCACTTTGTTTGCTATCCATCCATTCCAGCAATATCTATCTCCGGATAATATTTTGGGTAGCAACAAAGTGGCAGTAGCAGCATACTACTTGAGTAAGGGTGCTTATTCTTGGTGGCTTTCTGTGAAACCCACCGATCGTGATTGTGTTTGGAGCGAGTTCAAGAACCTAATGATAAAGAGGTATTATCCGGATCCACTTTTGGAAGCCAAGTTAACAGAGGTTTTAAACCCCGAACCCGTCGAGGACGGGGGTGTTATTGTCATCGCTGAGAAGTTTCAGGGACTACTTCAGTTTGCTTCATCTGTTTTCCATACTGAAGCGGATAAGATCAAGTATTTTAGCAAGAGGCTAAATCCGCAGTTGAGGATGCAGTTGTTCAATCACAATTGTAATTCACTTAGTGAGGTCATCGGGAAGGCTCTTGGAGCAGAGCTTATGATCAAAGAGCTTACTCAGAATCATCCTTCAGTTTCTTCAGGTGAGAGGACTAGGATGCCAGCTCGTTCAGAGGGACATCGGGCTTAGATGTCCAAGAGGACATTTTCTAGTCGTCTTCGTGCGGAGGGAGCATCCTCTTCTAAGGCAACGAGTTCGACCGTTGTTTGCTTTAACTGTGTGGGAGACATGGACACCTTCAGAAATATTGCAGGAGTTCTAGTACCAGTAGATATCAAGGGAGCTCGCAAACCTCGAGAGGTTTTGTTACTCCAGCCCGTACCTCCTCCAAGGGGCCCTATCAGGCTTCGGAAGCCAGAGGTAAGGACATTCATCACCAATTTTGAACAAGTTAATTCTTGCTCGGTAATAGTATAATCATTCATTTCATTGTCGTTCATTCATTCATATAATTCATTCATCATATATCAATCATGTTGAGACTTATAAGTATCAAACTAATCATTTATTTCACGAGGAATGATGGTTCCAATCATTTCATTGAGTTATAACTCCTTGCGATATTAATTCACCTCGATGAGTCGTTCTTGATCCTTGTTGGATTCCGATTCATTATCATTCATTGTGATCATTTAGTTCTTATAACCTTCCGGGATCATATTGCGCAGTGAGTTCAGATTTGGGTCTACCTTAAATCGTTGAGATAGAGGAGATCGATGTTATGGAATGATATCGACGTTGGGTACATTTGAGATGTAACCTTGTTTTTGGATGACTGTGTAACTCTATCCGTAATAATGTATCGTGACTATGGATCATTTATTGTTGATTTATTTTATTATGATCATATTTGAGAATCTTGAGATTTGGGTTATTTGTTGAGAATTCGTCCCTTTGGCATTGTGCTCGAGATTTCGTGATAATTTGGGTAATCGTTCACTGTGATTCGAGATGTCAAGTCTTGGGGACTTGAGCGTGCGATTGATTTAGTCCCGAGGACTATATGTGCATTATTGTTTTCAGATCATGATGGATAGTTCATATCCCGAGTTGTTTACCCTTAGTTTCGAGGACGAAACACTTTTCAAGGGGGGAGTATGTAATAACGGTTATAAATTCATTGATTATCATTCAGTAATTGTCACTCAGAATTCTTTTTTCACTCAGTAATAAACATTGATCATTCATGTTCATTAAGTTGTGACCATTGTTCGGCATACTTTGGAATCGCATATCAGTTGCTATTCGTCATTCATCACTGTTTTAGATCGAGCCAAGATTATTGTCATCATCATCATCATCATCATCATCATATTTTGGTAGTATGTGTGTGAGATAGCGCACGCTACATACTCCTATTAGTGCGCACTAATGGGTTATAGGTAGCGCACGCTAGGCATCAGTATTTGCGCACGCTAGCGCAAGTGAGGCAGACAGTCCAGAAGGCACTGGACTGCAGTTGAGTTGTAGTAGCGCACGCTACGAGTGGTAAGTAGCGCGCGCTAGAAGTTAGAGGTAGCGCACGCTATGCAATCGGTATAGCGTGAGCTAAGGCCGATCAGGCAGAGTCCAGTGGGTACTGGACTGAATCGGATTAATTTGTAGCGCACGCTACGAGTGGTAAGTAACGTGCGCTAACTGTGCTAGTAACGCATGCTAAGTCGCTTTGGTAGCACACGTTAATCACGAAAAGGTCAGAGGACAGGAGGTTCTGTACTTCAAACATCAGTTAGCGCACGCTAACAATTGGTTAACGCACGCTATCGGGAAGTCGTTAGCGCACGCTACCAAGTTTGTAGCGCACGCTAACAAGGCAGTCAGGGCTCACTGGACTGCCTAGTTAACCGCTAGCGCACGCTAAACATCAGGTCATAGCGTGTGCTAATCGAGGATCAGTATATATTGGACAGTTCGGTCCAGGTTCGTCATTTTTCATTTCCTCCTCCTCCTGTCGGTTTTGGGCGATTTTGGATGTTTTGGAGAGATTTCTCCGAGCTGAATCCATCTAGCATCATCTTCAAGCTTATCATTCGGATTAATCATCATTTCATCCTCTCCAACACATCAAATCAAAGTAATGATTCTTGGATCTAGAATTTTGGATCTTGGGTGTTTTGCTTTCGATCTCTTCGTGTTAGCTCGATATTATGTTGGAAAATGTTAGATATAGATTACCTATCTTGGATACATATATTTCTACGGATTCATTAGTGTAATTTTCAGAATTTGTGAATCATTGAGGAATTTTTCAAGAAACCCTTGGTGTTGACTTTGGAATGTTTCGGGGTTTCGACTAGATGTTGTTGAAATCCCGATTTAAGTATTCCTACTGGATTATTGATGGTATTAATGATGTTTTGTTGGATTGAATCATTCATTGGAGGTTGGTTTTCGATATTATTGGGTTTAGTTGTAAACAATGAGAGATTGTTTACAACGTGTTTGTTTTAATGCCCCAATGAGTTTTGGGTAGTGTTGTATCGACTTTTGAGTTGGTTGTGATCATGTTTGATTCGTATATTAAGCGAATTATTGGTACTTGTGTTATTCAAGGTTGTTCGAGCGGCCGGTATTTTCCATTAAGGATGTTGATCGTGGAAGGATTTTCTCGCCTTCGGTTTGAGGCAAGTTTTATACTTGTACTAGTCAATGAGATTAATGTCATCATATATGTGTGTTAATATGTTGTATCATTCCGAGACTTAGTCTCTTCATGAGTTCATTGACATTAGGGGATCGTTCGATACGATACTCTTCGGTAATTATGCCAAATGTTTATTAATGTTATTGTCGATAGTCGGTTCGCGGTATCGATGTATCGATTGTCGTTGTGGATATGGATGTCGAATTAAGACATTGTTGTAATCATTGTTATTCATGTTAAGTACCTTATCATTAATGCTGTATCGGCCGAATAAAGGCATTAGCGTATTCTTTCCTCATCTTCGTTGTCGGTAACCTATTAAGGGTGCCGACACATCCTTCGCATCATTGTTATCGATTGACCGTTCTAAGGCAATCGAGGTATTTAATCATTCATTGTATCATTCGTATCGATTGTCCATTCTAAGGCAATCGAAGTGCCCAGTCATTCATTAAATCATCCACTGCATCATGGTTATCGATTGACCGTTCTAAGGCAATCGAGGTATTCAATCATTCACTGCATCATTGATATCAGTTGACCCTTCTAAGGCAATCGAGATATTGATTTGGGACTGTCAAGGGCGGTGCCCATCCGTGAGTTACTGTCATCGTGTTATCCGAGTCAAGGTAGAACACTATCATTCTTGTGATTTCGGTAATATTTGGATCGTTGCCATTTGTGATTAATTGTGTTTTGGAGGCTAGTGCTCATCTCATTATGGGTAAGTTTGGGGCTTGAAACTTCGCGGTTGGTTTCCCAACACCTAAAGTTCAGTAGGTCACGGTCATGTTGATGATCTTATTATAGGTAAGTCTGGGGATTGAACCTTCGCGGTTGGTTTCACAGCACCTGCAATTCAGCAGGTCACGGTCACTAGGTGATCTTATGGGTAAGTTTGGAGCTTGAACCTTCGCGGTTGGTTTCCCAACACCTACAACTCAGTAGGTCACGGTCATTGGATAATCTCATTGTGTGTTGGCTGACTCAAGGCAGCACACTATCATTCATTTTGATACGGCTTCGTGCCGTGGCTTTGGCCCTCATAAATGCAGCTTCGGGCTGTTTTGATTTCAGGTGATTTTGATATTGTGAGAGCTTCGGCTGAGTGTCTTTCAGGTCTTTATGACGTCTTGGTAATTTCATTGTAGCCTTCGGGCATTGTAATTCGTGTTTAACTCAGTTCTGGTTTGGTTCATGTTCGTGTAATTCATGGTGGTGTTATATAATTATGATACGCCGTTGGACATTCATGTTCTGATCTGTTGAGCAGGTATTAGTAATATGCCGTAGGCATAGTACCTCACGAATGCTCGATTCTTACCTTGGTTTGTGAGCATCTCGTATCATTATTATCATTGTACCGTTTCATTCTGCTTTTGGATGCACATCATGTAATATATGTATTTTTATGTTCATTATCTAGATGACTGACCCCGTAGGGGCGGAACATGTTTTCATGTTTTAGGTGCTTGCGAGGAGAGAGTTGAGATGCAGGGGCATGACGCTGGAGACGAGGCATTCGAGCGATACTAGTCTGAGTTGTTCATGTTGGTCAGTCAGTTGGGGTGTACTCCAGTTGGGTCAGTTGTTGTCATGTTGTATTTTCCGAGCAAGGCTCATGGATGTCATTGTATTTCATTTTTGGACATGTAGGCCACTTTTGTCGTTGAAATTCCTTATCGGAATATTGTGTCGGATATCATAGTAGGGACTGTGATCTTCCTTGTTGATTTTTTGCTGTATTTTAGTCATGTTCGCCTGGTGGATCTCCTGGCGTGGGGTCCACGGCACTGTAATAACCCAATAGGATTTGAGGGTGTTACAGAGGTAAAGTATGCTAGTATACTGTAACACCCCCAATCCACTCAGGGATATTACACTCCGCAAACCCTTCTATCAAGGATCTACCAGGCTGGTAACACGATTAAACATCTCAATGTCACCTTTAAGGCTAAAGAAAAATGACTCAGTAGACCGATTTTCTCTTTCAATCAATACATACAACGCAATCCCAATATATACCCACGCAGGGGATAAAATACAACACACTCCCGTACAACGGGAAAAAATACTGCAGCAGAAATAAAGTACAACTAATCCAATACGACATCATATGGATCCTCTTGTGATTAGTATCGATCATCTCTCATCATTCTTCATGCCGACCCTGTGTTATGCTCCCCAGAACCTGAATACAATATAGATATCCACCCCCCGATTACTCGGGGGTTAGCAAAATCCCACTATTTTGCTAGTGCAAGTACATAATCATACGAAATGTAACAAACAAATAGTAATCACGAATCGGGTACAACAATATATTACAAAACCTTTCCCGAGAGGTTTTATTAATCAGAAAGCAATCAATGAAGTGTTTGGAAATAAATTCCCCATCTCGGGGATTTTAAAAGTAGAAACCTTGTTGGACCTCAAGTCCTTAGTTTGAAAAATAACCATTTCAAGACGAATGGGTCTCGACCCAAAATCACTTTCCGTAAAACGACCATTACAAAACTGTTGGGATTCCATCCAAAATCTCATCAAATCACAGTATGCGAGAACAATAACAAGGCCCGTTTTCCAACATCAAAACCCCACAACTAAAAATATGAACACATACGACAAATATTCTAGTTTCATCCTAGCCAAGTAGGCCAATGAACAACTTACCTCTTACACATTTAGTCAATGCATGCAATCATGAAATCACCATTAAAAAACACTCGTTTCCGGAAACGCCATAACCCAAAAACACATTTGTAAAATGAACCACAATTAACTGCGGACCCACGCCTCTGTGGACCCCTACCGAGACCCCATCGGATCTAACCCATAGTAGTTAAAAGAAAGCTCGCCGATCCACGCCTCTGTGGACCCCTACCGAGACCCCGTCGGATCTAACCCATAGTGAGCATACACACAGCATACACACACATGCCACTCATGCAATACTAATATGCTAAGAATGTAAGTACATTAAGAATACTTACTAGAGATGGCTACTTACCCGCCACCATTATCATACTCATCACAATACCTCCATCATGAACAATCGATCACAACACAACAACACAATTAACATGGAATACACGATTCCACAACATTAAAAAAGCAGGGGTATCATTAAAGCCCTCAACGTTCAAAATAATCAAATCATAATCAACTCACACGAATCATATTCACGAGGGTAAACCAACCATCGTAAATCCAACATGTAAACTCTATTTGTAGGAAACAAATCGCATAAGAAAATACTTGCCTCAATAACCGATACCGAACACTCCGAAGAACACGGTTCAATCGGGAAAACCTAGAATACCTACAATCCTCCAGCAAAAACAACGAAGATACGATTACAGTGAGAATCAAGTTAAAAAACAACGGAAATCCCACCAAACTATCGAAAGGAAACTCATTGGGACATTTAATCGAACACTCAACGTTCGATAACTCCCAAGAACACTCGAATCACCAATCGAGTTAAACAAACTCGAATTATAGATATACAACCCATAGAACACGATTATTAATATTCAAAAACATCAACCGATTCATCAAAATTGGACGAACAACGAAGATCAAGAAGGAATCCCGAAAGTCAACTCTAGGAGATTTCAAGAATTTACCTCGATTCGATGAAGAACAAGGATTTGATGATGATATTAAACACAAATCAAGCTTCCCAAATGATGCACAAGGAGTTTACCGACCAAAATTCTGGAAACATGCCGAAGAATCACGGAGGAGGATGAAAAATGGTGAGAAAAGGTGAAAATGGCCGAGTGACCTGCTGCCTCGGCCTTATATGGCCGATCACGTACGACCTTAACCAGCACCCCTTACGGCCGTAACCGGCCTTCGTGAAAATTCTGCCCAGCGTGTGCCGATCGCTTACGGCTGTTCTGGGAAAATCCCTCACAATATGCCGCAAGTGCACACTGTCAACAAGTAATAAAGTGATAAGTAAAGTATCGTTCCCTCGAGGACTGATTTCACTAAGTACCAAAATATAGTCAACTCACAATTTTATTTGAAGAACAATTATATGGAATTTATACCTAAACTAATAAATAATAATACTAATAATAATAATACTAATAAGGACGTAGGATTATGATTTTCACCTCAAACAATCAGGAATGATATTTATTCAATTCAATTCACTTTTATTCAATTGATTGTAAGCCAGGAATTCCTAAATTATTCTAAAGCCTTTACCAAGGTCGATAGAAAATACTACGAATTATTAACTCGATATATCCCTATTCGAATTAGATAATTAATAGCTAAAACAGTTCAAGAATTCCCACAATAACAGGCTTCACAATTCGCATGAGTATATCCCTATCTCACGAAAATTATGATTCGTCTCACAGGAACTATGCCTAAATTTCATCTCCCGAATCCATAAAGACATTCAAAACAAATTAACTGTTGGCCAGACAATTAAAAAGCATTAAGAACAGTAAGAAGAATCCAATTCAATAGAATAATGAGTAAATCGAAATAATAATAAATAATCAAACCGTCATGAAATTGGCTACAATCAAAATCCTACTCGAATAGATCTAGGAACTAAGATGCAGAAAAACCGTAGGGATCCGTAGTCTTGTCGTCGCCCACAAATTTCCTCCTTGTGTTCTTCGCCCTAGCTCTAATCCATCTCCAGATTCCTTCTGATCGATCCCCCTCTTCTTCAGCCCTAAGATGCTTATTTATAGTCGTCCTCAGCCTCCGAAACGCGTCCGTGTGATTAGGTCGAGAGCCGGCTCCAAAACGGCCCAAAACCGCGGAGAACACTCCAAAACCACCCCGTGGGCCGCGACTCACTTAATCTGTGCCGCGGCTCACGGCACTCAGCGGGATGCCTGGGTGCTGTTTGTTTCTTCTGTGCCGCGGCTCACTATATCTGTGCCGCGGCACAGAGTACAGTTTACTCGGCACTCTGCTAGTCTTCTGCGTGTGCTGCGGCTCAGCTCATGGGTGCCGCGGCTCATGACCAAAAACTGCTGTTTTCACCCGTTTTTCATTGTTTCGGTTTTCGGACTCCGATTTCCTGCAAAATATATAAAAATAATACATTAAAAGCTCATTTATGCTGATTTAGGCTCAAGATGGATATAAATTAATGATATAAAAGTGCATAAAAATACGCCTAACAAATACCCCCAAACTTGAGCCTTTGCTTGTCCTCAAGCAAAAGTTATCAATTTCAAACAAAAGAATATCGTGAATAATCGTGCAACTCATAGTGCTCATCCTAATCAATACTATCCTGAAATTCTCTCTGAATAATACGAGTATCGTAATAGTGAGCTACACTCAGAACACTGATTCCACAAAGTAACCAAGTTCAGTCCTAATCACTCGTTCATGAAGAAAATCCAGCTCAAAGATTAACAAACGTGAATCTAATCGACCGTCAAATATGAAAGGTTAAAATAAACAAGCTAGTTCATCCCGTTCCACAGTCTTATGGCAAAGTTTTCACGAGTTTCATAACAAATAACCCTCGGACAGTATTCCCTTATATATATGCTCTAGAAATTGATTCGAGCTAACCACTAGGTTCGTATCTCGGGATGTTTCATCGGGATAATCCTAGGGTGGAACTTCCATGCTCATGTATTGGGAAACCGTTTGACGTAAAAGACACTCATGGGGCACATGGATGCTTCTAGTTACTAAGTTCCCCTCCACAGCGGAGAAACAACTCGAATAGCTAATTCTTGCATGTCCGAATCAAGGTCGCTGTTTTACGCGAGAGTAAACAATGGGTCACGCGAATACTCCCGGTTACTAGGCTCCCAATCATTGGCATATGCGAAATTTCTAAATCACTAGTCTAATCAGGGTCGTCGTTTTACGCGAGAGTAAACAACGGGTCACGTGAATACCCCCGGTTACTAGACTTCCCATCATAGTGTAACACCCCCAATCCACTCAGGGATATTACACGCCGTAGACCCTCTCCTCGAGGATCTACCAGGCTGGTAACAACACTTAACATCTCGACAATGCCTTCAAGGCTACAATGACTCAGTAGACCGATTTGGTCTTTCTACAAATACATACAACTCAAATACAACTCATGCCCACGCAGGGGACAAAATACAACCACACCCGTACAACGGGAACAATATAACAGTGGAAAATAAAGTACAACTGAACCAACACACGATGTACGGTTCCTCATGTGATTAGTATCGATCATCTTTCATCATCCTTCGTGCCGACCCTGTGTTATGCTCCAAAACCTGAATGCAAAAACAGACATCCACCCCCCCGAATACTCGGGGGTTAGCAAAACTCCACTGTTTTGCTAGTGCAAGAACAAAGTGCAAATACGAGCCATACAATTCACATTCCACGAATAACAATAACCGAGGATCCTCAAAGATCCAAACGAAACAAAAAGTACTTCCCGAGGCAAGGGTTTGAGAAAACATTTCAAAATCGAAATATCATAAATCAATGGAAGTAATTTATAAAACGGTTTAGAATGCCATCGAGAGTTTTAATAGAAAACAATTTAGGAATATCAAATCCTACTTTTCAAAATCCAAAAGACAAAAGGGGTCACCGCCCCAAAGGTTTACTTTCCGAAAAATGACATTTACCAAACCGTTGGGATTTTAGCCCCAAATCCGTAAAACGACTTTTATAAAACCATTGGGATTTTAGCCCCAAATCTTAGCAACTCACAGTACACAAGAACGACCACAAGGTTCGTCTCCCAACATCAAAATCCACAAATTAAAGATTTAAAACAAACAACAAAATACTCTAGTGCCATCCTAGCCAAGTAAGCCAAACGAACAACTTACCTCTTACACACTTAGTCAATGCATGCAAATGAAAAACCGTTCAAAAGCACTCATTTCCGGAAATGCCAATGATCAAACCACATTTGTAAAATGCACCACAATTAACCGCGGACCCACAGCTTCGTGGATCCCTGCCGAGACCCCGTCGGATCTAACCCACAGTGGTTAAAAGCAAGCTCGCAGTTCCACAGCTTCGTGGAGCCCTACCGAGACCCCGTCGGATCTAACCCGCAGTGAGCATACACACACACACGTTACTCATGCAATACTAACATGCTAAGAATGTAAGTTCATTAAGAATACTCACTAGAGATGGCCATTAACTCGACACCATTATCAAACTCTTCAAAACAGAATAACATGATTAAATACGGAATACACGATTCCATAACTTTAAACAAGAGGAGTATCATCATCAAATCCTTCAACGTTCAAAATAATCAAATCATAATCAATTCCCAAAACACACCGTTCACAAAACACACACGCATTTGAAAGAAAGCCTTTAACGAGGCCAAACCGAAATCTTTTGTAACTTCGTTTCAAACAACCAAACAAACACACTAATACGATCACCGATCATCATATCCACAAAATAAGAAAAGTATGGGCAAGGTACTTGCCTCGAATAAGAACAACGCGGAGAATCGACCGAAGTAGGTTGGCCCGAACCGACTACGAACCCGCCGACTCCACCGAACGCCAACTCACGTTCATAAACTATGAAGGACAAATACTAACAATGAAATGAATTCCATAACACGACTCAAAGCCGTTGAATTCAAAGAACGAATGACGAAAGTTCACGGATTTCCCCCAAAACGGCCAAGAACACGATTCGTTCCGTCAAATCACGAAAACGGAATTCCAAGTTGAAATATGGATATACAATCCATAGAATATGTTTAACAACATCATTTAACCATAATCGATCCATCGAAAATGGATGAAAAACGAGATCGAGGACAAATCCCCCAAAAAGTCAATTCGAAGGAAATCAAGAAATATACTTCGATTCGACGAAGAACAATGGATTAAATGATGTTAAACACAAGAATACTACCAAGATTAATCATACCCATCATGAATTAATCAACAACACGGAACGAATCGGACGAAAATGCAAAAATCCCCAAATTCACGAAATTAGGGTTCTAAGGAAGATTACCTAGTTTCGTTTGATTAAAGTATCATAACTGAAGTGTGATTGTTGTTATGAACTCAAGAAATTCATGGAATTGTTGATAAACAACATGGCTTCGTGACCCATGAATCGCCACCATGGACGGAGAAGTAAGAAAATGAAAAAGCGAAGGGAAATGTGGTGATCTGTCATATATATTGGGCCGGAACTAGCGTGCGCTAGCCTTCCCGGACTAGCGTGCGCTATCGGCCGCACTGCCGAGCACTCTCGGCCATGGCCCGCATGACCCGGCACCACCGACAAATTCTGCCGACCATGACTCGTCCACCCGACTCCCGCTAGCGTGCGCTACGGCCGGAAGCCTTCTTGCGCTAGCGGCTTTATCGAGAGCCACGGACTACAAACTTACCAGTAACGTCGCTAGTCGGCCGGCGTGCGCTACCCCTGCGGTTAGCGTGCGCTTCGACCAAAGCCGGCGTGCGCTACCTGCCGATCCTGACCGAGTCCAGAACCTCAGAATCCCTCTGCCCAGGCCCGATAGCGTACGTTAGGCCATCCGGCAGCGTGCGCTACACCTGCCGGTTAGCGCGCGCAGCCTTCCGGCCGTAGCGTGCGCTACGCCGGTTCCTGCCGCACCCGTCCGGCCGGTGCCCGCAATCGTCCGGCGATCCATAGCCGTCGGCGATCCATGGCCGTGAGGGCTCGACGACCCGATTTCCGAAAAAGCACGGAACGAACACGACGAAAAGTTCGCGGACGACATCAACGACCCGAAATGAAAACATAATACCATAATTAATCATACGCGACCAAGAAATGGGTCGAGTCAACAATTACAGATACGGATACCCGTAACTTTCAAGAAATTACAAAATGGCCCAAAACGCCCGGAAATCACGATTCGTGATCGAATAACCAAACCGAAGTTCACAACACGTCTAACAAAGTTAAACGGACTTACGGGAAACTCGAAGCAATGATTTGAGCGAGCTTCGCAAGAATCGAACTCAAGCGCGGAAAAGTCGCTAAAAAGCACGGAACTCAACAAAACGACACCGAAACGAACTCGGATGTCAAAAAGTGTAGAATTAATCATTCTCAGAATGACGAAACGGTCATGAGCGAGTCGTCAAAACGGACTCTGTCCGAAAAAAGAAATTTACCGAAAATCGAAAATTGCGGATATTACATTCTACCCTCCTTAAAAGAAGTTTCGTCCCGAAACTTAAAACAAGTAGGGAGAAAAATATTCTGCCAGGAAAAACTCAACGAGATACACAAGAGTGCGTAACTAACGCCCAACGGCGAAATGTTACAAACAACGCAAAGGAATATACGGCGTGTAAACACGCTCCACGGCGACCAACACAACGTCGCCGTTAGGGATATAATAAAACCAACAAGTGACAAGCGTCATCAAATGGATAATACAATCAAGTCAATTATCCGAACAATCGCAAAACACAACGAAAGAAAATCAATACGATTGACCAACCTAACGGTACATTGATCAAAACGCGAGCCAAACGCTGAACAAATACGGAATTCCACCGCCTAAGGTTGAAAGATCGAAAACGAGACTAATTCTTCAAACTGAAGGGAATTACGAAGGAGCCTGAATGTTCACCAATCACGGAACGAGGTCAATCAAAACCGAACAATCAAACGGTCGAACCACAACGATCGAGACAACAGAAATCGAAGAATCATGTTCGAATCACGAAGGATAATAAAATTCAAACAACAACTCCAAGGTTCACATCTCGACTCGAGACAATATATGATCCGGTGAAAAAAACAAGATGTGCATTCACATAAGATCCACAGGAAAGGGAATAGCAATTAAAAAGTCACAACGACAAACGAGTTATTCCGAAACAATACTACACTCGTTCGATAAACAAAAGCAAGGGGCAGGACAAGCTCATAAATGTCAACGAACATAAATGAGTCGACAGAGTCGAAAACACAAGAGTTCCAAAGCCGATCCACTTCGAATAAAAGAACTAGTAGAACCAGATGATGTCACTCCCAAACAAGGTTCACAAGAATCGAACTGAACCCGAAAAAGTAACATCGATAACCAGATCGACCCACAACAAGATCACAGCTCGTTCGGACGATGAAACCGAAATACAGAACAAGTTCATAAATTACCAAAGAACATGAACGAATCGATAGACTGGGGAAAGAGAAAATACAGAAGTCAAAATAGTACGGGCATTACCTCCGACCTCGTCCACGAAATTCACAAAAACGGAAGTAAGGTAACAAGACATTAAACAACCGACACATAACGGAACCATCACCGATTCACACAGTCATACCAAACCAAGCTCTAACAGCTCGCACATGCGCAACAACGCAGAAATCATCACGAGGCGACAACATTCAACACCAACATCCCGCCTCTCACAGGGGGCTAGCACAACCCATGTGTGGAAAGCGACTCAACGCTCACACCGCCAATTCGATCATACTCGGGAGAAAGTATCAAAATGACAACGCGAACATCATACATTCATACCCAGCCCTCAAACGGGAATGGATAGGTTTTAAAAATGAAAACCTCATTTTGAAAATAATTTGAAGAATACTGGTTGATCTTGAGTATCACCTTTCAAAAAGTATAAACGTGAAACATCGTTATCGAGACATTGGAGAACCATTTCGCATTTGATAAGAATGAAGTCACTTTCTCTTAGTGAAAACTTTCAAAATATTCGACCCTCGGGTCTAAATAAAAATATTTCTAAAACATTGAAAATATCTCAAAGCATTTTGGTCCTCGAAGTAGAAATTTTTTGAAATATATTGTGGCACCTTGGATGTACCACAAGAAAATAACTCATTTGAAAAGTATGTCTCAAATTTATTTTTCTAAGATACTCAAGGTTTTCAAAAATTGATAGGCGAGAATGCCCAAAACTCACACATATCGACGTTCACTAAAAACTCCTAGCACACGCATCAAAAGCGTTTAAAATCAAGACAATATATGTCTTTAAACAGAATAAGCGATCAAATACCACGTTGAACAAAACCACCGATAAAATACTCTCATGGCGGCTAGTGAACAAGTCGAACGCGTATAAGCATAAAGCTTCCACAATAGAACTTGTAAAACGTGCAAATCTATTCGAAAATCATCAAAAACGAACAAAAACAACAATAAAAAGACATCACAAGCGACGACACTCCTCGTATAAATCAAATACGAGAGTCGACTAAATACATATCGTGAAATCAAAATTCACATAAGGATTCCACCACTTAACAAATAATCATAAAAATAGCTCGTGTCACACGAGGCACAACACAAAGAAGGGAGACTTACTTCCACAGGTCGCACGAAGATGATGATCGCCCCACGATACTAATCACGACCAACAAACTCAAACGACGCGTCGTGACACGACTCAGTCAGATAAAATCCGACGAAACAAGACTCAAACAACACGACTTGACCCGACAGCCTAGGTTTTCCTCAACCTAATCTCTGATACCATTTATGTAACACCCCCAATCCACTCAGGGATATTACACGCCGTAGACCCTCTCCTCGAGGATCTACCAGGCTGGTAACAACATTTAACATCTCGACAATGCCTTCAAGGCTACAATGACTCAGTAGACCGATTTGGTCTTTCCATAAATACATACAACTCAAATACAACTCATGCCCACGCAGGGGACAAAATACAACCACAGCCGTACAACGGGAACAATATAGCAGCGGAAAATAAAGTACAACTGAACCAACACACGATGTACGGTTCCTCATGTGATTAGTATCGATCATCTTTCATCATCCTTCGTGCCGACCCTGTGTTATGCTCCAAAACCTGAATGCAAAAACAGACATCCACCCCCCCGAATACTCGGGGGTTAGCAAAACTCCATTGTTTTGCTAGTACAAGAACAAAGTGCAAATACGAGCCATACAATTC
The DNA here is from genome assembly GCA_033398695.1 of Orobanche coerulescens. Lineage (NCBI taxonomy): Eukaryota > Viridiplantae > Streptophyta > Magnoliopsida > Lamiales > Orobanchaceae > Orobanche > Orobanche coerulescens. The sequence goes on from CM065801.1 coordinate 188,896,756, forward strand.
ACATTCCACGAATAACAATAACCGAGGATCCTCAAAGATCCAAACGAAACGAAAAGTACTTCCCGAGGCAAGGGTTTGAGAAAACATTTCAAAATCGAAATATCATAAATCAATGGAAGTAATTTATAAAACGGTTTAGAATGCCATCGAGAGTTTTAATAGAAAACAATTTAGGATTATCAAATCCTACTTTTCAAAATCCGAAAGACAAAAGGGGTCACCGCCCCAAAGGTTTACTTTCCGAAAAATGACATTTACCAAACCGTTGGGATTTTAGCCCCAAATCCGTAAAACGACTTTTATAAAACCATTGGGATTTTAGCCCCAAATCTTAGCAACTCACATTACACAAGAACGACCACAAGGTTCGTCTCCCAACATCAAAATCCACAAATAAAAGATTTAAAACAAACAACAAAATACTCTAGTGCCATCCTAGCCAAGTAAGCCAAACGAACAACTTACCTCTTACACACTTAGTCAATGCATGCAAATGAAAAACCGTTCAAAAGCACTCATTTCCGGAAATGCCAATGATCAAACCATATTTGTAAAATGCACCACAATTAACCGCGGACCCAAAGCTTCGTGGATCCCTGCCGAGACCCCGTCGGATCTAACCCACAGTGGTTAAAAGCAAGCTCGCGGTTCCACAGCTTCGTGGAGCCCTACCGAGACCCCGTCGGATCTAACCCACAGTGAGCATACACACACACGTTACTCATGCAATACTAACATGCTAAGAATGTAAGTTCATTAAGAATACTCACTAGAGATGGCCATTAACTCGACACCATTATCAAACTCTTCAAAACACAATAACAAGATTAAATACGGAATACACGATTCCATAACTTTAAACAAGAGGAGTATCATCATCAAATCCTTCAACGTTCAAAATAATCAAATCATAATCAATTCCCAAAACACACCGTTCACAAAACACACACGCATTTGAAAGAAAGCCTTTAACGAGGCCAAACCGAAATCTTTTGAAACTTCGTTTCAAACAAACAAACAAACACACTAATACGATCACCGATCATCATATCCACAAAATAAGAAAAGTATGGGCAAGGTACTTGCCTCGAATAAGAACAACGCGGAGAATCGACCGAAGTAGGTTGGCCCGAACCGACTACGAACCCGCCGACTCCACCGAACGCCAACTCACGTTCATAAACTACGAAGGACAAATAATAACAATGAAATGAATTCCATAACACGACTCAAAGCCATTGAATTCAAAGAACGAATGACGAAAGTTCACGGATTTCCCCCAAAACGGCCAAGAACACGATTCGTTCCGTCAAATCACGAAAACGGAATTCCAAGTTGAAATATGGATATACAATCCATAGAATATGTTTAACAACATCATTTAACCATAATCGATCCATCGAAAACGGATGAAAAACGAGATCGGGGACAAATCCCCCAAAAAGTCAATTCGAAGGAAATCAAGAAATATACTTCGATTCGACGAAGAACAATGGATTAAATGATGTTAAACACAAGAATACTACCAAGATTAATCATACCCATCATGAATTAATCAACAACACGGAACGAATCGGACGAAAATGCAAAAATCCCCAAATTCACGAAATTAGGGTTCTAAGGAAGATTACCTTGATTCGCTGGATCAAAGGATGATAACGGACGATTGATTGATGTTATGAACTCAAGAACTTCATGGATTTGTTGTTAAACAACATGGCTTCGTGACCCATGAATCGCCACCCGCGGACGGAGAAGTAAGAAAATGAAAAACGAAGGGAAATGTGGTCGGGTTCATATATATATATCGGGTAGGAACTAGCGTGCGCTAGCCTTCCGGACTAGCGTGCGCTTATCGGCCGCACTGCCGAGCACTCTCGGCCATGGCCCGCATGACCCGGCACCACCGACAAATTCCGCCGACCATGACTCGTCCACCCGACTCCCGCTAGCGTGCGCTACGGCCGAAGCCGCGCGCTAGCCGACTGCCCGGAGCCACCGGACTACAAACTTACCAGTAACGTGACGCTAGTCGGCCGGCGGCGCTACCTCGCCGGTTAGCGTGCGCTCGACCGGCAAGGCGGCGCTACCCGCCGATCCCGACCGAGTCCGTAACCTCGTAATCCTCCGCCCGGGCCCGAGAAGACGTTAAAGCCATCCGGCACAGGCGCTACACTGCCGTAGCGCGCAACCTTCCGGCCGTAGCGTGCACTACGCCGGTTCCTGCCGCAGCCGTGTAGCCGGTGCCCGCAATCGTCCGGCCAGTCCCGCAACCGTCCGGCCAGTCCCGCAACCGTCAGGGCTCGACGACCCGATTTCCGAAAAAGCACGGAACGAACACGACGAAAAGTTCGCGGACGACATCAACGACCCGAAATGAAAACATAATACCATAATTAATCATACGCGACCAAGAAATGGGTCGAGTCAACAATTACAGATACGGATACCCGTAACTTTCAAGAAATTACAAAATGGCCCAAAACGCCCGGAAATCACGATTCGTGATCGAATAACCAAACCGAAGTTCACAACACGTCTAACAAAGTTAAACGGACTTACGGGAAACTCAAAACAGCAGTTTAGAACGAGATTCGCAAGAATCGAACTCAAGCGCTGAAAAGTCGATAAAAAGCACGTAACTCAACAAAACGACACCGAAACGAACTCGGATGTCAAAAAGTGTAGAATTAATCATTCTCAGAATGACGAAACGGTCATGAGCGAGTCGTCAAAACGGACTCTGTCCGAAAAAAGAAATTTACCGAAAATCGAAAATTGCGGATATTACATTCTACCCTCCTTAAAAGAAGTTTCGTCCCGAAACTTAAAACAAGTAGGGAGAAAAAATATTCCGCCAGGCAAAACTCAACGAGATACACAAGAGTGCGTAACTAACGCCCAACGGCGAAATGTTACAAACAACGCAAAGGAATATACGGCGTGTAAACACGCTCCACGGCGACCAACACAACGTCGCCGTTAAGGATATAATAAAACCAACAAGTGGCAAGCGTCATCAAATGGATAATACAATCAAGTCAATTATCCGAACAATCGCAACACACAACGAAAGAAAATCAATACGATTGACCAACCTAACGGTACATTGATCAAAACGCGAGCCAAACGCTGAACAAATACGGAATTCCACCGCCTAAGGTTGAAAGATCGAAAACGAGACTAATTTCTCAAACTGAAGGGAATTACGAAGGAGCCTGAATGTTCACCAATCACGGAACGAGGTCAATCAAAACCGAACAATCAAACGGTCGAACCACAACGATCGAGACAACAGAAATCGAAGAATCATGTTCGAATCACGAAGGATAATAAAATTCAAACAACAACTCCAAGGTTCACATCTCGACTCGAGACAATATATAATCCGGTGAAAAAAACAAGATATGCATTCACATAAGATCCACAGGAAAGGGAATAGCAATTAAAAAGTCACAACGACAAACGAGTTATTCCGAAACAATACTACACTCGTTCGATAAACAAAAGCAAGGGGCAGGACAAGCTCAGAAATGTCAACGAACATAAATGAGTCGACAGAGTCGAAAACACAAGAGTTCCAAAGCCGATCCACTTCGAATAAAAGAACTAGTAGAACCAGATGATGTCACTCCCAAACAAGGTTCACAAGAATCGAACTGAACCCGAAAAAGTAACATCGATAACCAGATCGACCCACAACAAGATCACAGCTCGTTCGGACGATGAAACCGAAATACAGAACAAGTTCATAAAGTACCAACGAACATGAACGAATCGATAGACTGGGGAAAGAGAAAATACAGAAGTCAAAATAGTACGGGCATTACCTCCGACCTCGTCCACGAAATTCACAAAAACGGAAGCAAGGTAACAAGACATTAAACAACCGACACATAACGGAACCATCACCGATGCACACGGTCATACCAAACCAAGCTCTAACAGCTCGCACATGCGCAACAACGCAGAAATCATCACGAGGCGACAACATTCAACACCAACATCCCGCCTCTCACAGGGGGCTAGCACAACCCATGTGTGTAAAGCGACTCAACGCTCACACCGCCAATTCGATCATACTCGGGAGAAAGTATCAAAATGACAACGCGAACATCATACATTCATACCCAGCCCTCAAACGGGAATGGATAGGTTTTAAAAATGAAAACCTCATTTTGAAAATAATTTGAAGAATACTGGTTGATCTTGAGTATCACCTTTCAAAAAGTATAAACGTGAAGCATCGTTATCGAGACATTGGAGAACCATTTCGCATTTGATAAGAATGAAGTCACTTTCTCTTAGTGAAAACTTTCAAAATATTCGACCCTCGGGTCTAAATAAAAATATTTCTAAAACATTGAAAATATCTCAAAGCATTTTGGTCCTCGAAGTAGAAATTTTTTGAAATATATTGTGGCACCTTGGATGTACCACAAGAAAATAACTCATTTGAAAAGTATGTCTCGAAATTTATTTTTCTAAGATTCTCAAGGTTTTCAAAAATTCAATAGGCCAGAATGCCCAAAACTCACACATATCGACGTTCACTAAAACAACTCCTAGCACACGCATCAAAACGTTTAAAATCAAGACAATATATGTCTTTAAACGGAAATAAACGATCAAATACCACGTTCAGAACAAAACCACTGATAAAATACTCTCCCGCACTGGCTAGTGAACAAGTCGAACGCGTATAAGCATAAAGCTTCCACAATAGAACTTGTAAAACGTGCAAATCTATTCGAAAATCATCAAAAACGAACAAAAACAACAATAAAAAGACATCACAAGCGACGACACTCCTCGTATAAATCAAATACGAGAGTCGACTAAATACATATCGTGAAATCAAAATTCACATAAGGATTCCACCACTTAACAAATAATCATAAAAATAGCTCGTGTCACACGAGGCACAACACAAAGAAGGGAGACTTACTTCCACAGGTCGCACGAAGATGATGATCGCCCCACGATACTAATCACGACCAACAAACTCAAACGACGCGTCGTGACACGACTCAGTCAGATAAAATCCGACGAAACAAGACTCAAACAACACGACTTGACCCGACAGCCTAGGTTTTCCTCAACCTAATCTCTGATACCATTTATGTAACACCCCCAATCCACTTAGGGATATTACACGCCGTAGACCCTCTCCTCGAGGATCTACCAGGCTGGTAACAACATTTAACATCTCGACAATGCCTTCAAGGCTACAATGACTCAGTAGACCGATTTGGTCTTTCCACAAATACATACAACTCAAATACAACTCATGCCCACGCAGGGGACAAAATACAACCACACCCGTACAACGGGAACAATATAGCAGCGGAAAATAAAGTACAACTGAACCAACACACGATGTACGGTTCCTCATGTGATTAGTATCGATCATCTTTCATCATCCTTCGTGTCGACCCTGTGTTATGCTCCAAAACCTGAATGCAAAAACAGACATCCACCCCCCCGAATACTCGGGGGTTAGCAAAACTCCATTGTATTGCTAGTACAAGAACAAAGTGCAAATACGAGCCATACAATTCACATTCCACGAATAACAATAACCGAGGATCCTCAAAGATCCAAACGAAACGAAAAGTACTTCCCGAGGCAAGGGTTTGAGAAAACATTTCAAAATCGAAATATCATAAATCAATGGAAGTAATTTATAAAACGGTTTAGAATGCCATCGAGAGTTTTAATAGAAAACAATTTAGGATTATCAAATCCTACTTTTCAAAATCCGAAAGACAAAAGGGGTCACCGCCCCAAAGGTTTACTTTCCGAAAAATGACATTTACCAAACCGTTGGGATTTTAGCCCCAAATCCGTAAAACGACTTTTATAAAACCATTGGGATTTTAGCCCCAAATCTTAGCAACTCACAGTACACAAGAACGACCACAAGGTTCGTCTCCCAACATCAAAATCCACAAATAAAAGATTTAAAACAAACAACAAAATACTCTAGTGCCATCCTAGCCAAGTAAGCCAAACGAACAACTTACCTCTTACACACTTAGTCAATGCATGCAAATGAAAAACCGTTCAAAAGCACTCATTTCCGGAAATGCCAATGATCAAACCATATTTGTAAAATGCACCACAATTAACCGCGGACCCACAGCTTCGTGGATCCCTGCCGAGACCCCGTCGGATCTAACCCACAGTGGTTAAAAGCAAGCTCGCCGTTCCACAGCTTCGTGGAGCTCTACCGAGACCCCGTCGGATCTAACCCACAATGAGCATACACACACACACACGTTACTCATGCAATACTAACATGCTAAGAATGTAAGTTCATTAAGAATACTCACTAGAGATGGCCATTAACTCGACACCATTATCAAACTCTTCAAAACACAATAACAAGATTAAATACGGAATACACGATTCCATAACTTTAAACAAGAGGAGTATCATCATCAAATCCTTCAACGTTCAAAATAATCAAATCATAATCAATTCCCAAAACACACCGTTCACAAAACACACACGCATTTGAAAGAAAGCCTTTAACGAGGCCAAACCGAAATCTTTTGAAACTTCGTTTCAAACAACCAAACAAACACACTAATACGATCACCGATCATCATATCCACAAAATAAGAAAAGTATGGGCAAGGTACTTGCCTCGAATAAGAACAACGCAGAGAATCGACCGAAGTAGGTTGGCCCGAACCGACTACGAACCCGCCGACTCCACCGAACGCCAACTCACGTTCATAAACTACGAAGGAAAAATAATAACAATGAAATGAATTCCATAACACGACTCAAAGCCATTGAATTCAAAGAACGAATGACGAAAGTTCACGGATTTCCCCCAAAACGGCCAAGAACACGATTCGTTCCGTCAAATCACGAAAATGGAATTCCAAGTTGAAATATGGATATACAATCCATAGAATATGTTTAACAACATCATTTAACCATAATCGATCCATCGAAAACGGATGAAAAACGAGATCGGGGACAAATCCCCCAAAAAGTCAATTCGAAGGAAATCAATAAATATACTTCGATTCGACGAAGAACAATGGATTAAATGATGTTAAACACAAGAATACTACCAAGATTAATCATACCCATCATGAATTAATCAACAACACGGAACGAATCGGACGAAAATGCAAAAATCCCCAAATTCACGAAATTAGGGTTCTAAGGAAGATTACCTTGATTCCGGATCAAAGGATGATAACGGACGATTGATTGATGTTATGAACTCAAGAACTTCATGGATTTGTTGTTAAACAACATGGCTTCGTGACCCATGAATCGCCACCCGGACGAGAAGTAAGGAAATGAAAACGAAGGGAAATGTGGTCTGTCATATATATATCGGGCCGGAACTAGCGTGCGCTAGCCTTTCCGGACTAGCGTGCGCTTATCGGCCGATCGCCGAGCACTCTCGGCCATGGCCCGCATGACCCGCACCACCGACAAATTCTGCCGACCATGACTCGTCCACCCGACTCCCGCTAGCGTGCGCTACGGCCGAAGCTTCGCGCGCGCTAGCCGACTTGGCCCAGAGCCACCGGACTACAAACATACCCGTGTAACGACGCTAGTCGGCCGGCGTCGCTACCCTGCCGTTAGCGTGCGCTACGACCGACAAGCAGCGGCGCTACTCGCCGATCCCGACCGAGTCCGTAACCTCGTAATCCTCCGCCTGTGCCCGAGCACAGACGTTAGGCCATCCGGCGGCGCTACACTCCCGGTCGGCGCAGCCTCTTCCGGCCAGAAGGCGCTTACGCGGTTTCTTCCGCACCGTCCGGCCGGTGCCCGCAATCGTCGGCCGCCCCGCAACCGTCCTCGGCCGCCCCGCAACTGCCGTGGCTCGGCGACCCGATTTCCAAAAAGCACGGAACGAACACGATTTAAAAGTTCGCGGACGACATCAACGACCCGAAATGAAAACATAATACCATAATTAATCATACGCGACCAAGAAATGGGTCGAGTCAACAATTACAGATACGGATAGCCGTAACTTTCAAGAAATTACAATATGTCCAAATTAGCCCGGAAATCACGATTCGTGATCGAATAACCAAACCGAAGTTCACAACACGTCTAACAAAGTTAAACGGACTTACGGGAAACTCAAACAATAGCCAACGAGATTCGCAAGAATCGAACTCAAGCGCGGAAAAGTCGCTAAAAAGCACGGAACTCAACAAAACGACACCAAAACGAACTCGGATGTCAAAAAGTGTAGAATTAATCATTCTCAGAACGACGAAACGGTCATGAGCGAGTCGTCAAAACGGACTCCGTCCGAAAAAAGAAATTTACCGAAAATCGAAAATTGCGGATATTACACATAGAACAAATATTATCTCGACTATGGGGAAAAACTGACCAACTCTAAACTCAATATAAATGCCAATACGACTTATGTGACTGGACGACTAGCTAACCGAAAAATGTAACCAAACGTCTCGACGGTGATTGTAAAACAAGTATGTATCCTCTCTTATCCGCCAAGACCTCTACAATCACGAAAAAATCTCGGACCTAAATGAATACTAAGCAGAAACAGAAATCACTGACTACAACTCGACTAAAACTCGACCGTTTCTTCAGAGAGAAAAACAGTGTCGTAACATCAGTATCACACAAATAGAAGCAAGAAAAATTCACGAAAAGTAAAGCAATGATGAAGTCGCAATTTATAACCAAGAAAATCAACTCCACTACACATAAAATCCTCCATAATACAACTCATGTGAAAATAAAAGAGATAAGGAAAAGTGAAACTTATTCCAAATGTCTTATTGAAAGCCAGCACATGTCCGAGTGGAATCGACTGTCCATACGTCCAATAACGCTCAACATCACGAGGGACCCCCAAACTTAGTCTCTAGTCATGAAATGACAATAGGCATTAAATCAAGCAAGACTAGAATATGAAGAATAATAACTCATTGGGGTTATAAAAAGATTAGAGAAATAAGGGCCACAAGATTACATGAATCCAAACGAAATACAAAACAAAGGAAAAAAATTAATAACGAAAAATCAAATAAAAACAACTAACTAGAAAGCAAGTAAAAATGATGGGTTGCCTCCCATCCAACGCTCTATTTTACGTCTTGAGCACGACGTGGCGAAAAAGTTCTAACGTGGCTTCTTTCTAGGGAGATTGCCAAATGCCCCCTTCTTGCAATCTATAAGCCTCTTATTCCATAAGGGAGGCTTTGGTTCATGCCCGGTTGCCAAAAATAATGAGTAAGAATAATTATGCGGACAACCAAAAAATGATGGAAGAATATAATAGTTGTAAGGCAAGAAAAAATAAGCAGAGTTCGAATGGGTAAATAATAAAGACTTATCATGCACAACCTCATTAGAACTCATGGTATCAGCCTCAATAGAATCAAAAGTAATAGGATCAATCTCTCCCATTATGGATTTAGGAAAGATTATGCGCGGCACCGTTAATAAAATTTTTGGCACAAAAGTGTTCACCTTATTAGTCGAAATTTGATGACAATTTAATGAAATTTCTTTGGAAACATCATCAGTGGTAACTTCTTCTATAGGCTCATCACACTTTATGTAATTATCGGGTGCTGGGGGATCGACCCTAAAACTTAGCATGTCTTTATTCTCAACCTCCCCCTCAACTTCACTACTAAATATCTGAGCTGGAAAATAACCATAGTGAATCTCAAGACCACGACGTGCACATTCTAGCTCAAAAAGAGTACTATCAGGATTTTTGAGGACGTCTACACATTGTTCAAGCATGGTCTTTTGTTTTGGGGGAGGGGGCTGACTGACCCTATTTGGCAAATTATTAAGAACATCAAAATTTATGAAATGCCAAGGGCCACGATACTCATAGGAAAACATACTGAAGAAAATAAAAATATAGAGACTAAAGAAGAAACTTCAAATTAAAATTAGAGTCGTTTGGTATTGAAATTAGCGAAAAATCAGTCCCCGGCAACGGCGCCAAAAAATTGTTGTGGGAAAATCCCTCACAATATGCCGCAAGTGCACGGTGTCAATAAGTAATAAAGTGATAAGTAAAGTATCGTTCTCTCGAGGACTGATTTCACTAAGTACCAAAATATAGTCAACTCACAATTTTATTTGAAGAACAATTATATGGAATTTATACCTCAACTAATAAATAATAGTACTAATAATAATAATACTAATAAGGACGTAGGATTATGATTTTCACCTCAAACAATCAGGAATGATATTTATTCAATTGAATTCACTTTTATTCAATTGATTGTAAGCCAGGAATTCCTAAATTATTCTAAAGCCTTTCGCAAGGTCGATAGAAAATACTACGAATTATTAACTCGATATATCCCTATTCGAATTAGATAATTAATAGCTAAAACAGTTCAAAAATTCCCACAATAACAGGCTTCACAATTCGCATGAGTATATCCCTATCTCACGAAAATTATGATTCGTCTCACAGGAACTATGCCTAAATTTCATCTCTGCCCCCAAAACGTGCGGCCGTGACTCGGCCGTGGCCAATTCCGACAGCCCGGTTAGGCGATCGACAACATCTCGGTCACACTAACGCACCAGTTATGATTCAACACAATAACGAGCAAAATTACGAAACATAACATACCGTTCATAATAGAAAAACAAATCCCACATAATTATAACGACACGAAATAACCAACACGAACCGACAAATAGTTCAAGGCAAACGGAATAAAAGTCTCGGGTACCACAATAAACACAAAAATCAATCGTCGAGAAAGATAATACCGATACTCAGCAACCGAGAAATATCCGGAAAAATCCAAATTAACCGGAACGAAAAAATCCCAGGTATTACATTCTCCCCCACTAAACCCGAAACTTAAAACAAGGACATCACAATGCTAGCAAAGCGCCACGCTCAAACATACAAATCGCCAAGACGAATCTAAGCGCTACGAGAACACACGATTCCGACCACCCGAAGGCTCAGAATTCGACAACGAAAACGGCCCAAAACGTCCGAAACACACGATACACGATCGAAACACCAAGCAAAAGCCCGCAACATGCATAATAACGTTAAATGAAGTTACGATAAACTCGAAACAACAGTTTCGAACGAGATTCGCAAGAATCGAACTCAAATGCAGAAAAGTCGCCAAAAAGCACGGAACTCCGCAAAACAACACTGAAACAAACTCGGATGTCAAAAAGTGTAGAATTAATCATTCTCAGAATGACGAAACGGTCGTAAGCGAGCTGATAAAATGGACTCCTGCCAAAAAAAGAATTTTACCGAAAATTGAAATTGCGGATATTACATACTACCCTCCTTAAAAGAAGTTTTGTCCCGAAACTTAAAAATAAGTAGGGAGGAAAAATATTTCACCAGGAACATCTCAACGAGATACACAAGAACGCATAGCTTATGCCCATCGGTGAGATTCTACAAGAACAGAAAGGAACATACGGGGTGGAAACACGCTCAACGACAACCATCACAATGCCACAAGCAGGGGCATAACACGATCAACAAGTGCTAAGCATCACCGAACAGATAACGCAATCGAGTCAATTTTCCGAACCATCAAGAGACAAAAGGCACCTATAACAATAAAACACGCACAGTCGAAGAAATAGAAATGAAACGTACAACGATTCGCAAGGGTAACCACGGAGAATTCCGACCACGCCGAAATTCTCGAAAACCACACTAGGCATCTCCGTGACCTTTCGGAGCAGAGACGCAAACTCGATCCCCAAACCTCTCATCTACCGTTTCGCAATGCACGGCTCGGTGACCCACCTGGCCACACTCGAAACAGCTGACTAACGATGAACAACAATTCTTCGCGGTATGAGATCAGGCAACAACAATCGAACAACCACGATTGAACAACCATGATCGAATAACAACGGTCGAGCAACGGTGATCGAACAAAAATTATCGAACAACAACGATCGAACAACAATAATCGAATACCAATGATCGAACAACAATGATCGAACAACAACGATCGAACAACAATGATCGAACAACAACGATCGAACAACAATGATCGAACAACAACGATCGAACACAAACGATCGAACAACAATGATCGAACAACAACAATCGAACAACAATGATCGAACAACAACTCCGAAGTCACACTTCAACTCAAGACATTAAAAGAACTTGTAGATCTGAGAGACGTTAATTTCGAACAAGGTTGACAAGAATCGAACCGAACTCGGAAAAGTCACAATGATAAATAGATTGATCCGAAACAAGGTCACAACCCGTTCGAACAATGACAACTGAGATACCAAACAAGTTCAGAAAGTATCAACGAACAAGAGCGAGTCGATAGAATTGAGAGAGAAAAAAAGATGCAGAAGTCAAACTAATACGGGTGTTACATTCAACCTCCTCTAAAGAAGTGTCGTCCCCGAAACTCACAACAATGGAAGCAAGGTAATAACACAAGTAAACGACAGAAACATCTTTCAAAGGCCTTTCAAAGCCGATCCTGATATGTGTACTGAAGTTCGTACCTGGAAGACTCGGTAACCAACCCACAAAACTGGATTATGTGCCCCTCGAGTCCACACTTGTAACATGTTACTGGCGAGAAGGACAAATTCGTTCGTACAGGCCCCGGCACATTACAGTTGAAACACCTCGGCATACCGGATGTACAATTGCTAGGTACAATAGAATATAACATCGCAAGACAACATACCGGAGATGCCAACTCAGCACAACATATCAACATAAGACAATCCACATACATAAAATCACAGCAACGACGGCATACATTCGGTGATTTCAATGGCCCGAACGATAAGCAGCACACAATTACAAAACATCATGAAACACTCTTTCAATACCAACATCACACCTCTCGCAGAGGGCTAACACAACAAGTGTGTGGCGAACGACTCAACGCTCACACCACCAATTCAATCACAACTCGGGGGTTAGCACCCTGAAGATAATACTAACATCATACATACATTCCCGGACCGCAAACAGGAATGATAGGTTTTAAAAACGAAAACCACCTTTTTGAAAACAATTTTTGGGAACATCAGTTGATCTTGAGTATCATATTTCATATTTCGAAAAAGTAACACAACCATCGTTATCAAGACTTTGAAAACCCATCTTGCGTTTGATAGAAATGAGGACACCTTTGTTTTAGTTGAAAAACTTTCAAAAACATACGACCTTCGGGTCTAAGCAAATGCGTTTCTAAATTACTGAAAATATCTCGAAATATTTTGGTCCTCAGAGTGGAATAATTTTGAAACATATAGTGGCACTAGTAGGCACCTTGAAAATACTGCGAGAAATAAATCCATTTTAAAATTGCGTCTCGAAATTTATTTTCTAAGATACTCAAGGTTTTCAGAAACCCAATAGGCCAGAATGCCCAAAACTCACACGTATCAACATTTGCTTATACACATCGTAGTACACGCATCAAATCGTTCTCAAAACAAGGCATGTCTTTTCCGAAAAACAAACAGTTAAGTAATCACAGTCGAAACCGCCTAGGATCGGGGCGAAACCACTGATCCCATTCGAGGCCTCTAAGGACCCTCCCGAACTGGCTAGCGAACCAAATCGTGAATCCAGAGTGCAGTCACGGATTCCCCCGAAGCCTCGTCGGACCCTGCCGGAGTGAGCAAATCAAACATATATACATTTCTATTCCATATTAAGCAAAAAGGTTTCATAAGAATACTCGCAAAACGAGCAAATCATTTTGAAATACACACGCAGCGGTCGAACCGACAATCAAAATACATTAGCAGCAACACCAATCCTCATATAAACAAAATATAAGAGTCGAATAACCACATATCATGAAATCAAAATCCACATAAGGATTCCATCACTTAACAAATAATCATACAAGTAGCTAGTGTCACACGAGGCACAACACAAAAAAGGGAGACTTATATCCATAGGTCGCATGAAAATGATGATCGCTCCATGATACTAATCACGACCAACAAACTCAGACGACGCGTCGCGACATGAGTCAGTCAGATAAAATCCGACGAGACAAAACTCAACAGGCATTACTTGACCCGACAGCCTAGGTTTCCACAACCAAAGCTATGATACCATTTATGTAACACCCCAATCCACTCAGGGATATTACACGCCGTAAACTCTTCTCTCAAGGATCTACCAGGCTGGTAACATGATTAAACATCTCAATGTCGCCTTTAAGGCTAAAGAAAAATGACTCAGTAGACCGATTTGTTCTTTCAATCAATACATACAACTCAATCCCAATACATACCCACGCACGGGATATAATACAACACACTCCCGTACAACGGGGAAAAATACTGCAGCGGAAATAAAGTACAACTAATCCAATACGATCATCTCTCATCATCCTTCATGCCGACCCGATGTTATGCTCCCTAAAAGCTGGATGTAATACAGACGTCCACTCCCCGATTACTCGGGGGTTAGCAAGATCCCACTATTTTGCTAATGCAAGTACATAATCATACAAAATGTAACAAACAAATAGGAATCACGAATCGGGCACAACAATATATTACAAAAGTTATCCCGAGAGGTTTTATTAATCAGAAAGCAATCAATGAAGTGTTTGAAAGTAAATTCCTCATCTCGGGGATTTTAAAAGTATAAACCTTGGTGGACCTCAAGTCCTTAGTTTGAAAAATAACCATTTCAAGACGAATGGATCTCGGCCCAAAATCACTTTCCGTGAAACGACCTTTACAAAACCGTTGGGATTCCATCCCAAATCTCATCAAGTCACAGTACGCGAGAACAATAACAAGGTCCGTTTTCCAACATCAAAACCCCAAAACTAAAAATATGAACACATACGACAAATATTCTAGTGCCAACCTAGCCAAGTAGGCCAATGAACAACTTACCTCTTACACATTTAGTCAATGCATGCAATCATGAAATCACCATTTAAAAACACTCATTTCCGGAAACGCCATAACCCAAAACACATTTTTAAAATGGACCACAATTAACCACGGACCCATGCATCTATGGACCTCTACCGAGACCCCGTCAGATCTAACCCATAGTGGTTCAAATCAAGTTCGCGGATCACGCCTCTATGGACCCCTAACGAGACCCCGTCAGATCTAACCCGTAGTGAGCATACACACACATGCCACTCATGCAATACTAATATGCTAAGAATGTAAGTTTATTAAGAATACTTACTAGAGATGGCCACTTACCCGACACCATTATCATACTCATCACAATACCTCGATCATGAATAATTGATCACAACACAAAAACACAATTAACATGGAATACACGATTCCACAACATTAAACAAGCAGGGGTATCATTAAAGCCCTCAACGTTCAAAATAATCAAATCATAATCAACTCACACGAATCATATTCACGAGTGTAAACCAACCATCGTAAATCCAACATGTAAACTCTATTTGTAGGAAATAAATCGCATAAGAAAATACTTGCCTCAATAACCGGTACCGAACTATCAGCGGTAGTTCTTCTCAATTAGTGACCTAGCCACGTGTATCCGAAAAACACGGTTTAATCGGGAAAACCTCGAATACCTACAATCCTCCAGAAAAAACAACGAATATACGATTACAATGAGAATCAAGGTAAAAAACAACGGAAATCCCACCAAACTATCGAAAGGAAACTCATTGGGATATTTAATCGACCACTCAACATTTGATAACTCCCAAGAAAACTCGAATCACCAATCGAGTTAAACAAACTCGAATTATAGATATACAACCCACATAACATGATTATTAATGTTCAAAAACATCAACCGATTCATCAAAATTGGACGAACAACGAATATCAAGAAGGAATCCTGAAAGTCAACTCTAGGAGATTTCAAGAATTTACCTCGATTCGACAAAGAAGAAGGATTTGATGATGATATTAAACACAAATCAAGCTTCCCAAATGATGCACAAGGAGTTTAACGACCAAAATTCTGGAAACGTGTCGAAGAATCGCGGAGAAGGGTGGAAAATGGTGATAAAAGGTGAAAATGGCCGAGTGACCTGCTGCCTCGGCCTTATATGGCTGATCACGTACGGCTGTAACCAGTAACCCTTATAGTCGTAACCGGCCTTCGTGAAAATTCTTCCCAGCGTGTGCCGATCACTTACGGCCGTAACCGATCACACCTTATAGCCGTAACCGTCCTTCGTTCGAATGTTTCCTAGCGCTCTTACGACCGTAGCCGATCACACCTTACGGCCATAACCGGCCTTCGTCCGAATGCTGCCCAGCCCGTGCCTACCGATCTCTAACGGTCGTAGCCGATCACTTACGGCCGTAACTCAGCCAGGCGAGTCTCTGCCCCAAAATGTGCGGCCGTGACTCGGATGTGACCAATTCCGACATCCCGGTTAGGGGTTCGACAATGTCTCAGTCACACTAACGCATCGATTATGATTCAACACAATAACGAGCAAAATTACGAAACATAACATACCGTTCATAACAGAAAAAAGAATCACACATAATTATAACAACACGAAATAACCGACACGAACCGACAAATAGATCAAAGCAAACGGAATAAAAGTCTAGGGTATTACAATAAACACAAAAATTAATCGTAGAGAAAGATAATACCGATACTCAGCAACCGAGAAATATCCGGAAAAATCCAAATTAACCGGAACGAAAAAATCCCAGGTATTACATACACAACCCTATCTGGCAGGCCTATTGAAAAAGAACTGCAAATTTTTTTGTTTTTCCTATCAATATCAGTAAGGAATTCTTCGATGTTGAGGCAAAGTATAATATGACATTGAATGTAACATATCAACCAAGAGCAATTTTGAATACTATTAGTAATGGGATTTATTACCTTTTTCCAAAACTAATAAGTGACAAGCCAAAGTTTGCTTAAAAATTTTGTGACAAAGGATCTTGGAATCATTTTATTCAAATGGGACCTAAATAATATTGAATAAATGTTAATTAACTAGATTATAAGTTTACTTTCAGTCAATTAGATGAACATTTACTTATTGTATATTCTTTTCTATTTAATCATATTTGGAAACAACAATTCTGTTACTGTTTAAACCACCTCTTTAAATTTAAGATCAATCATTAAGAAGGAGAAACTTTATGGCTCTAATTTCCTAGGTTGTTATAGAAACCTGAGAATAGTTCTCAGATATGAAAATAAAGAGTGAGTTCTTGACAACCATATCCCTGTGAGGGGCCAAATGCTACAAATGCCCGAAGGCAGGCTAAGAGCCGTGCCAAAGAACAGTCGTTTGATGTCACTTGCTTGCTATTGGCAACCATAGAATCGAACTTTCGAAAGTAGTTTGAGAACACAGATGCATATAATATTATTCAACGACTCAAGAACATGTTTCAAGAGTAGGCTAGAATCGAGAGGTTTGAGACCTCGAAAGCACTTATTGATGATATGCTCGAGAAAGGAAGCCCGAAGGGCTTCATATGTTGAAAATGATTGGATACTTTGACAACATGATGAGGCCTGATTTTCCCTATAGTTAAGAGTTGGTTACTGACATCATTCTCTATTCACTTCATGATGGTTGTGATACTTTCAAGATGAACTATAACATGAACGGAAAAAAGAAGCTGTTGATTGAGTTGTATGGGATGCTTAAAACTGCTGAGCCAAAAATCAATGTGGAGCCTAAGCGTGAGGTCCTCTTAGTAAAGAAAGCAAAGAGTTTCAAGAAATAGGGCAATAAAAGGGAGTGCTCAAAAGACAGAAGAAAGAAGGCTGCACCTAAACCACAACATACGTCTGGAAAGGTGAAGCCTGATGAAACTCCCGCTGGAAGTTCTTGATTCTATTGTGCCAAGCCCGAGCATTAGAAAAGAAACTTAGGTTTCTCGAAGATCAGACTAATGGGAACATTTTTACGATCCCATGTATTTATGTTATAGATTATCATTTTACTGGTCCTACTTTATGGGTATTGGATATCTGAAATAGTTCTCATATTTGTTCAAATGTGCAGGGACTAGTTACCAGTAGGAGACTGGAGAAAGAGGAAGTGGACCTATGCATCGGAATGGAGCAGGAGTTGCTGCATTAGCCGTAGGAAAATATATTTTATTTTTGCTATCGGGGTTAGTTTTGGAATTAAATAATTATTATTATTTTTCTGCTGCTACAAAGATATAATATCTATTTCAAAGTTAGACATTAAAGGCTTTGAGTTCAGTATTAATAGAGTATTATGCTCTATTTATCTTGATAATATGTTCTTCGTATAAGCAAATTTAAACAATGGTTGCATGTGATAAATACAAATAGAGAAATCTACAACATAAATATCAAAAAGGCTAAACCAAACGAATTGAATCCAACTTATCTCTGGCATTATCGTTTAGGACACAATCATATAAAATGCATGGAGAAACTCCTCAAAAACAGGATGATGGATCCATTTGTCTTAGAGCCATTTGAGACATTTGAATCGTGTTTAATGGGAAAGATGACAAAATTTCCATTTACTGGGATGGGCGAAAGAGCAAACGACTTATTGGGACTCATTCACACATATGCTTGTGTTCCAATGAGTTCAAGCATAAGAGATGGATTTTCATCACTTTTACCGATGATTTAAGTAGATACGGATATGTCCATTTAATGAGGCATAAGTCCAAATCTTTCGAGAAATTCAAGGAATTTCAAAGTGATGTATAAAATCAACTGACAAGAAAATAAAATCACTTTGATCGGATCATGGTGGTGAATATATGAGCCAATAGTTTGATGACCATCTAAGAACTTGTGGAGTTCTATCCCAATAAACCCCTCTTGAAACACCTCAATAGAATGGTGTGTCACGAAGGAGAAACCAAATGCTATTAGATATGGTTCGATCCATAATGTGTCAAGCCGATCTTTGGATCTCCTTATGCATACATGCTCCATCAACTGCTGCACTTACACTAAATTACCAAAACTGTAGAAAAGACATCATATGATATATGGCTGAGAAGGTTCCCAAATTATCTTTTTCTCAAAGTTTGTGGATGGAAAGCATACGTGAAACATGTGGTTTTTACAATGTTGCTCCGAAATCAGACAAATGTCTCTTCATGGGTTATCCAAAAGAGATAAAAGGGTATTACGTCTACCACTATTCTGAGAACAAAGTGTGTGTTGCAAGAGAAGGTGAGGAACATCTTTCGAAAAAGACAAGTATGAGTAAAATTCATCTCAAAGAAATTCGAGAAGAGCACTAAATAGAAATAGAAACTCCTACTCATACATCATTTAAACCACATGTTTCATACGAAGTTGTTATGGAGAATCATTACCAGTTTTAGAAACTGCTATAAAAGTTGCTCAATCCTTGTGTAGATCTCAAATATGTAGAGTTCATCTAGAAATATACTACGGTATCAATCTAACTCAAATTTATCAAGTTATGCTTTCAGAAAGCACTGAACTGAGAACCTGCAAAGAGGCTGAGACAATCCCGAACTCTAAGAAATTGCAAGAAGCCATGAACTCCAAAATGGACTCCATATATGAAAATGAAGTACATATCTTGGTTGATTTGCCTGATGGGGTAGGTAACACTGGGTTTTTAAGATAAAAACCGACACAGGTAGAAAACTGGAAGTTTCGAAAGCTAGAATGGTAGCAAAGGGTTACAAATAAAATCACATGGTAGATTATGATGAAACTTTCCCTCCAATCGCTTAGTCGATAAGTATTATCCTAGATATTGTAGCTTATTATAATTATCAAATTTGACAAATGGATGTCAAAACTGTCTTCCTAAATGCGATTTTGGAAGAAGATGTGTATATGACACAACCATAGGGGTTTGAGGATCTAAAACACGCTGGGAAGATAAGCAAGCTTCAAAAAGCCATTTATGGTTTGAAGCAACCATATTGAAGTTGGACTCTTCTGTTCGAAGAGGTAATTCAGAAATTTGGATTCATAAGAAATAAAGAGGAATATTGTGCATACAAGAAAGTCAGCGGGAGCAAAGTGATAATCCTAGTCTCATATGTCGATGACATTCTTCTCACTAGAAATGACATTCTTGTGCCACAGTTCGTGAAGGCTTGACTTAATAAGTGTTTCTCAATGAAGGGCTTTGGAGAGGCACAATACATATTGGGCAGTCGAATCTAGATAGATCTGAGGATAATATGACTTAGTCGGGGCACTTACATCATATATGTATGATATGTACTCGACCAGATGTGTCGTATGCTTTGAGCATGACGAGAAGATACCAGCGAAACTCAGGTGAGGCGCGTTGGAATATGGCTAAAATTATTCTAAGTACCTGAAAAGGACTGAAGAAAAATTCCTGGTTTGTGGTGGACAAAAGTAATTGGTTGTTACAAGTTATGATGATGCGAGTTTCCAAATGGCCAAAGATGATTTCCGATCACAATCTGGTTATACCTTCTATCCAAATGGAGACGAAGTTAGTTGGAGGAGTGAAGAGCGGAGCACTACCGTTGATTATGCAACTGAGGTTGAGTATGTCATTGCTTCAGAAGCTGCAAAGGATCCGTTTGGATCAAAAAAATTCATTGAAGAACTTGTTGTGGTTCCTAGTATAGCCGAACCGATGTCGTCTCTTCGCCACCTGGAGATGTTGATAAAGAATCATGATAAATGCATATTGTGATCATAGTTGAGCCATTGCACAAGCAAAGGAGTCAAGAAGACACCATCAGTCTAAACATGTAGAAAGGAAATATCACCCGATACGAGATATTATCAAGACAGGTGATATACAAATATTTAAAGTGCGACGAATGACAATGTTGCCATCATGTTAACTACGCCTCTTCCATTGAAGCATGAGGGCCGTGTTGATGTGATGAGAATCAGATACATTTTAGAATGGTCTGTAGTTCTGTAATGTTTTAATTCTTTATGATTGTAAAATATTGAAGATTATATATTTCATTCATCATTATTGTGTTCATCTAATTTGGATGAGTCCAAATTTGATTTAGGATGCCCAAATAGGTTACTAAGACCATGTCTCGGATAATGAAATCATATTAAGTGAATTGAAATTCAAATCAAACATGTCCATAGTCCATATCATTAAACCAGACATTAATATTTAAATGAGAAAACTTTAAGAGATTAGATGTGAGAATATTATCTCATTTACTATTTGAGCCGACTACTAAGACCTAAGTAATTCATTATTTTCTTATTTGTGAATTATTGTTGGCGTTGTTAAACGTCATGCTGTAAAGGGGACTATAAAAGTAGTACTCTGGCTAATATGAATCAAGTGAAGATACTTGGAGGTACAGATAGAATTGTCTTCCCATATCTTAAGATTATGTCTTTAAGGGCCTCTTGGAGAGTTGGAATTGTAAAATGCATGTCCATGCTCAGATGGATTATGAATTAATTATCTGTGTAAATAATTTGACTCAAAGATTACAGAAACACATTTGAACGGGATAATGATGATGGAGTATTTCATCTTATGTTCAAATAAAGACAAAAGCGACAAACGAAAATATCACACTTGTTCTGAAAGACAAGTGGGAGATTGTTAGAATGATGTGCTTCACTCAATGTGTACAACTCATATAATAGTTTATATATTTTATTCAGTTGATAATTAGTGACTGGAATATTTAGCTAGAACCGCTTTCAGTATGATGAGTCTAATTGGAAATTATACTCATGCCTGATTATAACTTAACCTATAGAGTCGCACACAAAGCAGGAAATTTAATCAATCGGACTTAAGAGTCTAAGTTGTTGACATCAATCCATTAGAGTGTCACATCCATCCCAAAAATACAACTAGAATATATTTATGGATGTAAGATTAGGCAACATATAACCTCTTTATATGCAAGTATGGTAATACTTTTTTCATGTATCATCACAAATGAACGAACCCAATATACATGCTATATAATACTCCCTCCGTCCCGCCCAAAGGTTTACATTTCTATCAAAAAGTAGTCCCTTTAGTAAGTTTATATATATATATATCACTTTTTACGAGGCGATCGTGTACCGACCTCCGGACCCCACTGCTGCCGACCTCGGGAATCTGGCGAGCGGGAGCCAGGCGGCTGGATCGTCTTGTGGGAGCCGGGTAGGCCGAGCTCCTGGTGACGGACACCAACTCCGCTGCCTCGTAGCCGGGCCTCGACCGCCTTGGCCGCCAGTCGGGTCAGCCGCCTGTGCGATCGAAGACAGACGTGCCCCGGCTGCCGAGCGCCTCTTCTTGCGGGCGAGGGCCTCCTGGCGCTTGCTCGGCCAGTAGTGCCTTGAGCTTCCGCTTGATCTTCCGGCGAGAGACCGGGGGGGCGGCAGCAGGAGGCGCGTCGAGAGCACTCCGTCGTTCCTGAAGGGCGGCTATGGCCTCTTCGATCTGTTCATTGGTTCGGAACTGATCGAGCGAGAGGCTCGGGCCGCCGTCCCGGGACGGGATCGAGCGTCTTTGACCGCGGCGGCTGCCTTCCACCATCGGCTGCGGCTCGGACTGGGACGGAACAGGGTCAGCCGGGCGGCCGGCTTTCTTCGACGCGGATGCGGAAGACATGATTTCTGAAGGATTTCTTTGAAGTGCAGTGAGTGTCACTTCAAGTATCTGCCCCGAGAACAGTGAGTGTTCGTCGGGACGGTAGGTATAAAAAATTGAGGGTTGGATCCCCTTCCTCTAGCGCCAATTGTTGTTGCCCAAAATATTTATCCGAAGATTAATACTGCTGGAAGACGGACAACAAACAACAATTGCGGGAGCACTTCCGAGAGAAGGTAAATAATACAAGATTTGCCGGGTTTGTTAGGCCCGGGCTTGAATGCTCTCGCGAGATGTTATTAATACAAATATTCGTGGATACAAGTATTAATGAGAGAAATCTAAATACAATGAGTGTAAAAAGACTCTGTTGATCCGGCTCTTGAGCGAAGCTAGGTGTTCTTCGTCCCGCCGGTGATCTGCTCGAGGAGAAAAGGCCGGGAGAAGTAAGACCGAGAGAAAGCCGTTGCCAAGAGTTGGATGTTTGCCAAGTGCTTGATGTTTGCTCCTGTATTGCGTATGTATTGCAAGAATGTCAGAGAGTGCGGCGTGAGTTTACAAATGCAGGGGGCTTCGTTTATATAGAGGCAATGGTCTGTCTGTAGTGGCGATCGTCACGGCCATTAAAATAATCTCACGACCGCTCACGGCCAATATAATAATGTGCCGATCTCCTGGGCTGTCAGGCTAAAGTCCAAATAAGATGCTGGCTGTCGGGCTAAAGTCCAAGGAAGAGGCTGGCACAGCTTGGGCGGTCCAATAAGGAGCCATCACGTGTCCGGAGTCAGTCAACATGTGGCCCTACCGACAAGCTTTCGGCGGCCTGTCGGCTGGTGGAGGGAATCTGTCAGGCTTTGGTCAATGGCCCGGGATTCGCGGATCTTGTCTCGGCCTTTGCACGTGGTGCCAGTCTTGAGGCTCGGCCTTTGCCGACTGGATGTCCGTCGGTGGTGATCGACCTGGATGGTCTTCGGAGGTCGACATCTGCCAGTGGATGGAGGTCGCCAAGGGTCGGTCGCCAAGGGTAGGTCGCCAGGTGCCGAGAGACGGTCGATCGCCAAGGGTCGGTCGTCGAGTACCGAGAGGCGATCGTCTTGATGTCGATCGCTCGGCACCGGGACTTGTCCTGGGCCCTTCGGTTGGCCAGTCTAGCATGCCCACTGGGTTAAGGCTCGGTCGCCTGGTCGCCGATCGGCAGGCTTGCCTTGGTCGCTCGGCAGTAAGTCGGTCGCTCGGCCTGTAAGTCGGTCGCTCGGCCTCGGAGGCGATCGCCGGTCGGAAGGTGTTAAATCTTGACACAACAATTGCCCCCCAGCTTGCTCCTATGTTGAAGACATGGGGCGAGGTGGTTCTTGCGGGTGATCGTGTATGGATGAGGACGGGCGATCTGAGCTGACTTAGGACTCGGACTTGGGCTATCATGGTCGATTGGCTTAGCTATCTTTCGGTCTTGTACCTGCAAAAAACAACATTGGCCGATCCCCCACGGAAACTTGGTGGTTTCGCTTGCTTGAGGAATCGTGCACAGTCGCGGAGATCGATGGACCGACCCCATGACCGTGTCTTGGTGCACAAAGACAATGAGTGCCTCGTCGCTCACTTTATTATGAGGGTCCTCTGTTAGGCTGCGCCTCGCCTTGTTTTTAAACGAAAGGCGTGCGGTCTCGGTCTAGAGGAGTCCTTGCGCGGGGCAGCGTCGGATGAATCAACTCCACGCACGCGGCTTGTTAGCTCTGCTTCCACCTCGGCCAGCCATGGAGATGGCCGACCTCGACGGTGTACGTTGAGACGGGGTTGTGGAATGAGTCCACTGATTAATGTTGGAGGGCCCTCCGACTACGCTGGCCCCGTGTTTAAACGAAGGCGGGCGATCTCGGCCGAAAGGGACCTTGCATGACCGAAGCAGCCGGTTCCATCGATCGCCGTGGCCATGGCTTTATGATGTGCGATGGAGGCGATCTTATGCCTTAGTCCGTCATGTTATATCTTTGGATCGTAGATGGCGATCGTGTCCACCGGTTGCCGATGATGTTGCGATCGGCCGAAGATCGCGATCGTCGCCGCGGCCGATCGCTTTATCCGTAGGTCGATATTGGCGATCGGGCGGCGGCTAGTCCCTCACTTAGAATGTTGGACTGTAGGCGGTGAGCGAGTCCTCCGGCTCTTCTGGATAGTAGCGATCGGGCCGGAAGACTGGAGGTCGTCGTACGGGCGCCGACCGATCTACTCCTAGGCTGAGAAGAAGCCTTTGTCTGGACAGGAAATCTGCGGCTCTAGCCCGGAAGGCTGCGTAGGTCGTCGGCAGGGTCTTCGTGAGATGCCTGAACATAGGCGAGAAACCCTGAAAACCTCCTAGGACAGCGTAGAGGGCGGTCTCATCGCTTACGGGCTCGCCGTTGAGGATGATCATGTCAACCCGGTCGATGTAGTCCGAGTCGGACTCCTGTTCTCCTTGTCTGATTTGCATCATGCGATGGCGACCTTCTGGCCGGGCGACCCTGGTGGTGAAGTGCTCCGTGAAGACATGTGCCAGCTCGTTAAAGGAGCCGATGGACCGAGGTGGCAACGAGGTGTACCACCGGTGGGCGAGGTCGTCAAGTGTCAGAGGGAACATTCGGCACCTGGTCGCGTCCGATGCCCCACACCCGGTCATGTAGATGTTGAACTTGTGCAGGTGTGCTTGGGGGTCCGATCGCCCCTGGTACACGGGTGTCTTAGGAGGGGCGATCGTGTGCTGCACCGGGGCGAGCTCGATGTCGATCGCGAGCGGCTCGCTCGGCGGGGCGATCGTCCTCACGGCGCCCGCCCGGATTGCAGGAGCGCCTTCATGTCGTCGATCCGACGCATTGCGGCGATCGCCGCGGCTCCGCTTGCGGATCGGCTTTGGGAGCGGGGCCGAGGCGATCGTGTACCGACCTCCGACCCCACCGCCGCCGACCTCGGGAATCGCGAGCGGGAGCCAGCGGCCGGATCGTCTTGTGGGAGCCGGGTAGGCCGAGCTCTGGTGACGGACACCAACTCCGTCGTCTCGTAGCCGGGCCCGACCGCCCGGCCGCTGTGTCGGGTCGCCGCCTGTGCGATCGAAGACAGACGTGCCCCGCCGCCGAGCGCCTCTTCTTGCGGGCGAGGGCCTCCCTGGCGCTTGCTCGGCCGCAGTGCCTTGAGCTTCCGCTTGATCTTCCGGCGAGAGACCGGGGGCGGCAGCAGAGGCGCGTCGAGAGCACTCCGTCGTTCTGAAGCGGCGGCTATGGCCTCTTCGATCCGTTCATTGGTTCGAATCGACGAGCGAGAGGCTCGCCGCCGCCCCGGACGGATCGAGCGTCTTTGACCGCGGCCGCCTTCCACCATCGGATGCGGCTCGATCGGGACGGAACAGGGGTCTGCCGCCGGCCAGCGGCTTTCTTCGACGCGGATGCGGAAGACATGATTTCTGAAGGATTTCTTTGAAGTGCAGTGAGTGTCACTTCAAGTATCTGCCCCGAGAACAGTGAGTGTTCGTCGGGACGGTAGGTATAAAAAATTGAGGGTTGGATCCCCTTCCTCTAGCGCCAATTGTTGTTGCCCAAAATATTTATCCGAAGAAAAATACTGCTGGAAGACGGACAACAAACAACAATTGCGGGAGCACTTCCGAGAGAAGGTAAATAATACAAGATTTGCCGGGTTTGTTAGGCCCGGGCTTGAATGCTCTCGCGAGATGTTATTAATACAAATATTCGTGGATACAAGTATTAATGAGAGAAATCTAAATACAATGAGTGTAAAAAGACTCTGTTGATCCGGCTCTTGAGCGAAGCTAGGTGTTCTTCGTCCCGCCGGTGATCTGCTCGAGGAGAAAAGGCCGGGAGAAGTAAGACCGAAAGAAAGCCGTTGCCAAGAGTTGGATGTTTGCCAAGTGCTTGATGTTTGCTCCTGTATTGCGTATGTATTGCAAGAATGTCAGAGAGTGCAGCGTGAGTTTACAAATGCAGGGGGCTTCGTTTATATAGAGGCAATGGTCTCATCTGTAGTGGCCGATCGCCCACGGCCATTAAAATAATTCGCCGATCACGGCCAATATAATAATGTGCCGATCTCCTCGGGTCACAAAGCTAAAGTCCAAATAAGATGTTGGTCAGCCGGGCTAAAGTCCAAGGAAGAGGCGGCACACTTGGGCGGTCGATAAGGAGCCATCACGTGTCCGAGTCGGTCAACATGTGGCCCTACCGACAAGCTTTCGCGGCCTGTCACCGGGTGGAGGGAATCACAGGCTTTGGTCAATGGCCCGGGATTCGCGGATCTTGTCTCGGCCTTTGCACGTGGTGCCAGTCTTGAGGCTCGGCCTTTGCCGACTGGATGTCCGTCGGTGGTGATCGACCTGGATGGTCTTCGGAGGTCGACATCTGCCAGTGGATGGAGGTCGCCAAGGGTCGGTCGCCAAGGGTAGGTCGCCAGGTGCCGAGAGACGGTCGATCGCCAAGGGTCGGTCGTCGAGTACCGAGAGGCGATCGTCTTGATGTCGATCGCTCGGCACCGGGACTTGTCCTGGGCCCTTCGGTTGGCCAGTCTAGCATGCCCACTGGGTTAAGGCTCGGTCGCCTGGTCGCCGATCGGCAGGCTTGCCTTGGTCGCTCGGCCTGTAAGTCGGTCGCTCGGCCTGTAAGTCGGTCGCTCGGCCTGTAAGTCGGTCGCTCGGCCTCGGAGGCGATCGCCGGTCGGAAGGTGTTAAATCTTGACACAACACACCACACATTTAATCATCATTACTTATACCAATCATTACCTAAAATACACCAAATATACACCCTCTGTCAACCTTTGGCTGGGACAGAGGGAGTAGCATAAAAGAACGGGCAAGCCATGTCCACACACAAAAATGCCAACTACTATCCATTTAGTCACAGAAACAAACACACTCGTAAACCACTCAAACCAACTAACTCGTAATATCTATATATAAGATCTTTCAAAAGTGATTAAGTACAATAATATACAACCAAACGACACAAAATCCATGAACCTGACCCAAGAGGCCGTCTTCCATATTCATAAGCCTCATAAACATGTAGAGCTCCGACAACCACATAACAAGCCAGTAAACCCAATCATCAGGTTTACCTACAGTGCATGAACTACATGAGCTAGAGCTCAATAAGTATAAGTCATGCATGTCTAATGAATAAAGTGAATAACTGTAGCACAATTAGACATGTAATGCAATATCATGAGATCAAGCAATCGCTCATTATGCTCAAACGTTATTGTCTTTTCTTGGGCCACTGACCCAACTACTATGTCTTTTCATGCAACCATCTATTCTTGAGATCTGTAAATAAAATAATCAGATGAACAATAATATCAATATAATGTTGCAGGTGGACCATCCTTCCACAATTCAGCAAGGGTTCCACCGCCCTCGCCCCTTGTGCCTGCCAAGAAGTAATGCGATTGACCATCCTCCTATAAAGATCGAGGCCATATCCCATCACAACATGCTTAAGTCAGGCGAATAAGCTGTTATTTTTCGAAGATTTTGTGTAGCGGAAGTTTGTAAGTGAGTTATTATAAGTACAACAACTGTACGTACTCCTGTATGCTTGGTGCTTACAAGGTTTTACAATATACGTATAAATAAATCATATGCAATAATGTAAAAGTAAGTAAGCAAGTAAACATACAGTATGTAATGTGGTTCGAGACAACGTCCTCTACGTCTACAGTTCTCCACGCTGGAGTAAAGTTTATTGAAAAATTAGGGCGTACATAACTATGATTTTAACTAAACCTGAAGTTGTATCTTTCACACAAGTTGATACACTTGACTGTAACTTGAGCAATTCACACAAATTGACTGTAGGCGTTTTGAACTCAGACTTTTACTCACACAGATTGATGATTCCTTCTCCTGAACAACAGCTATAGACTTTCAGGTTACTTGCTACAGTGTGCTCTCTTCTGTTGAGGACTAATAATATATTAAATATTGAATATTCTTGTAAGCTCGATGGAGTATTTCTCTTGCTAGTTTTTCACAAGTAAATCAATGTTTTTTGTGCTCTTAGTTTTAGCAGTATGATCAGTGGTATTGAGCAACTCCTCCGATTGGGCTACTTATAACCTTAGAATTTAGATACGTTATAGGCAAGGAACTCGACTGGATGTGTGGCACGGCACTGGACGAATTCAAAGCTCTTTGTCAAGTAGTATATGACGTCACAGATGCCTTCCTATTAGCTCCAAATGCCATCCACCTCGCCCCTTCCCTATTCAACTAGCATCTGGCACATGTCCTTAAAAAGGAACAGGAATAGACAGCAGTCGTGGAAGCCGCAAATATTACACGACCACAAAATCGATGATCTCAATAAAATGGTCACCAACCCTTTGGACTTGGTCAAAGGGCTACAAGAGAAGAAAAAAGATTCACTGGACATCCTTAAAGATATCCAAGACAAAGTCACCAATCTTGACATGTAAAAAGGGGGAAGATTCGAGGGAAGCTGCAAAGAGATGAAGGATGGAGAAAGAAAGAGAGATGGAGGCAACTCTCAAGGATACAGTGGCTCAAGACATTAGCTATTTCGCGGGGCCAGGCATTGACCAAGGAGCTAAAAGAAACAAAGTTGCAGGGTCAAGACCTGAATTCCATTATCCTGAGTACCCATGGAAGTGCATTATGCAAAAGCCACCTGATTATTGGGTTATTACAGTGCCGTGTACCCCACGCCAGGAGGTCCACCAGGCGAACACGACTAACATACATCAATTTGACTAAAAAGGAAAATCACAATCCCTACTATGATATCCGACACAATATTCCGACGAGGAATTTCAATGACAACGATGGGCCTATATGGCCAAAAAATAAAAATACAACATCCACGAGCCTTGCTCGGATAACACAAAATGGCAACAACTGACAAACTTGAAAACACTCCAAACTGACTGTCCAACATGAACACCAAAATGACTCGGAACTAGTATCGCTCGAATGCCTCGTCGCCATCGTCATGCCCATGTATCTCAACTCTCTCCTTGCAAACACTTGAAAAATGAGAACATGTTCCGCCCCCACGGAGTCAGTCATCTAGATAATGAATATCAAATACATCTACAATATGATATGCATCCACAGGCAAAATAAACGGTACAACAATGATAATACGGGATGCTCACAAACCAAGGTAAGAACCAAGCATTCGGGAAACACTATGCCCACGACATATGATCAATACCTGCTTAACAGGTTAGAGCACAAGTTCCCAACGGCGAATCATCAAATAGAACACAATAACAAATTACTCGAAGTTAAACCAAACCAAAGCTGAAATAGATACGAATCACAATGCCGGAAGGCTCCAACAAAAACACCAATACATCACACATGGCCTAAAAGCCCTCAGCCGAAGCTGCAAAATATCACAATGGCCTGAAAGCTACTTAGCCAAAGCTGCAAATAATCACAATGGCCTGAAGCCAAATAGCCCAAAGCTGTATCACACGAGAGGGCCGAAGCCACACAAATTAACTCAGATTACAATAAGGGGCCAAGCCACACAAATTAAGTCAGATCACAATGAGGGGAAGCCACACATCCAAGTCAGTATCACAATAAGGGGCCGGAGCTGACAAAGACGAAGATGTATCACAATGAGGGGCCGAAGCCACACAAAGACGAAGTCAGATCATAATGGGGGCTAGCCGATAAAGACGAAGTCAGATTACAATGAGGGTCTGAAGCCACACAACACGGCGAGATCAAAATGAGGGGCTAAAGCCACACAAAGACGAAGTCAGATTCACAATGAGGGGCCAAGCCACACAAAGACGAAGTCAGATCACAATGAGGGGCGAAGCCACACAAAGACGGTCAGATCACAATGAGGGTCCGAAGCCACACAACACGAAGCTGTATCACAATGAGGGTCTGAAGCCACACAGCCGAAGCTGTATCACAATAAGGGGACGAAGCCACACAGCCGAAGTTGTATCACAATGAGGTCATCCAATGACTGTGACCTGCTGAATTGCAGGTGTTGGGAAACCAACTGTGACAAGTTCAAGCCCCAGACTTACCCATAATGAGATCACCCAGCGACCGTGACATACTGAACCAACCGCGAAGGTTCAGGACCCAAGCTTACCCATCAAGCACTAGCCGAGACTAGCCTCCAAACACAAACAATCACAACCGGTAATAATCACAAAATTAATGAATCCACAAGAACGATATTGTGCTGCCTTGAGTCGGCCAACACGACAACAATAACTCATGGATGGGCACCGTCCTCGGCGTTCCAATTTAATTACCTCAATCGCCTTGGAATGGCCAATCGACATCAATGACACAACGGATGGAAACCATCTTCGACAGTCCCAATTCAATATCTCGATCGCCCTAGAAATGGCCAATCGATAACAACAACATCTAGGATGGTAAATGTCCTAGACAGTCCCAATTCAATACCTCGATTGTCTCAGAACGACCAATCGATAACAACAATGATAACAGATGCCTCGGCCCCTTTAATCAGCCATTGAAGATAGAGATGATAATCGAATATGTCAGTGCCTTCAATCGGCCAATACAACATCAATAAAAAAACACCGATATCAATAACAAAGATCACAAAAATATCTTAATGGAACATTAGCCAGTAATAACAATCGATACATCGATACTGCAAACCGGCTATCGACAACAACATTAACAACAAGTATCTCAATGCCTTGAACCGGCTATTAACGAACAACAATAACATTTAGCATAATTGTCGAAGGGTATTGTATCGAACAATTCCTTGATATCAACAAATCATTAAGAGACTACGTCTCGAAATGATACAACACATTCATACACATACATGATAACATCAATCTCATTGACCAGTACAAGTTTAAAACTTGCCTCAAACCGAAGGCGATGAAATATCCCCACGAACGACGAACGACGTCCTCCGACAATCACAAGCACTCGTACAATCTTGAATGATATACAATTCATTCAATAACATAATATCGATTGAAAACAACACAATTGATAACCTTGGTTCAATCACGAATCGATCAAACCATACAAACGAATATCATAGTTCTCAACTATTAACTCTAACATCCTCCAATCATCTCAATGATCAATTAACATGATCATAATGTTCTTAACACTTGTGAAAAACAATTCTCAAGGATTATCACTATTACCTCAAGAACATCATCATCATAACAAACATGATGTATCCACCAATATCAATCACCAATTCTTCAAGAATTTCGGATTAATCAAATACTTAACCATTTTAAGATTATGATAATTATCCACATAACTCATCATAATCCTACACTGAAATAATTATATCTCTCAAGAACACAACCAACAACAATAATCATCTCAAAGCTATGTCAGTCATCTAAAAATCTTAACATAACTCTTCCTAGACATGATTAAAATCTCCATGTATTCTTAAACATCAAGAACACAATCAACCTCAAGTCATCTACATCATATTCTTCATCATAAGTTCATACAAACTATGAAGAATCATACAATCCTTCAACAATCACTAGCTAGACGGGGTAATCAACAACAATGTCATCGTAATCTCGAGGTAAACACAAGATTAACCAACATACCTCCTGAAAAATGAAGAACAACTTCAAACCCTCCAAGAATCCACTCAATCTTCAAGCTCTTAAGCTCCAATCTAAGTTAGGAAGCTCCAAAACAAGTTGGAAGGGGATGGAAATCACTAAGGGATGCAAAGGGATGATTTCGGGAGAGAGAAATCAAAAATGGGTCGTGAATTAATGAAAGACGAAACATGTCTTTATAATCTGCACAGTTCATTACGTCCGCTAACCTCTACCATTAACGTACGTTAGACCACCTTACGTATATTATCACCACTATGTAGCGTACGCTATGTCCTCCCAGAGGCTACTGCCTCAAAACGAACCATGCATTACGTACGCTATAAAGTAAGCATTACGTACGTAATGCCTGTTGACTTGGATGCCTCGAAAGGCCAAATATCCGGATCATGCATGGCCCTACATGCTGAAAATCAGATGCGATCTGATACCTATCATTACGTACGTAACCCTATCAGTTTAACGTACGTAAGCCTCTACAGGTAGCGTACGTAATGCTATACATATAGCGTACGCTATGGCTAGTATACTTAGCCAAAAATCAAAACTAACTAAACAACAACCAATCGGCAATTACAATACCGACGACAAGTATAAATATTTCAATACCGAAATACCCCAATACAATATACATTGTATCAGTCAAATACAACAACACTTGTATAATTCCTACTGAATACGAACAACACAATAGTAAAAACGAAAACAAATACCCCCGGATATTACATACTCCTACCCTTAAAATGAATTTCGTACCCGAAACTAAGGGTGCACAACTCGGGATATGAACTATCTATCGGAGTCGAAAAACAACATCTCCAGGAATACCCCTCAATGCGAACCACTTCGCCTGAGTAATTGGGCCAACCCACCGGGTCCCCGCATCTTCTCTGCGTGAAAAAGGAGAAAACCAAGTGATAAAACACTCAACCCAGTGCGAGATCGGTCAAATCATGACTGCTCCGCTAGAGACCAGCCAGAAAGTCGTACCACCCACATGACTTGTAACACCGGCATACACACCCTGCGGGAGCCGCCCATTGTACATGTCTACAATCATCCGTGTACACTTCCCCATTCTCGTCGGCATCGAAGGCCTATGAAATCACTGACTCATGCCACAAAAGGAAAAACACAATGCACATATATAGTCCTCGAGACCATATCAATCGCAGTCCCAAGTCCTCACGACTTAACGCCTCGAATCACAACAAGGTTTTACCCAGATTATCAGAAAATCTCAGGTACAACACCATAAGAAATTTGGAAGCAAATCAAATCAAACAATCTCAAGTCCCATGATTATCAAATACTATTGTAATAAGATAGATCGACAAAAAATGGTTCACAACCACAATACCACAATACAGGTTAAGTTAATCATTGATCGGAAAATCAAAGAAAGGCATACATAAATCAAGGCTACATCTCAAGTGTACCCAACATCGATATCCTCCAGATCATCGATCTCCTCCATCTCATTGATTCGAGAAAGACCCAAATATGAGCTCGCTGCTCCTCCTCGGCTGTCCTTACCTCTGGATCCCGAAGCCTGATAGGACCCCTTGGATGAAGTACAGACTGGAGTAACAAAATCTCTCGAGGTTCGTGATCTCTCTCGAGATTTACTGGCACTAGAACTCCTGCAGTATTTCTGGAGATGTCCATGCCTCCGACACAGAAAACAAGCAAAAGCTAGCACCGTACACCGAGTGCTAATGTGCCCCGCTGAATCACAGTTAAAGCAAACAACAGTCGAACTCGTCGTCCGAGAAGAAGATGATTTCCCAGCACAAAGACAACTAGAAAATGACCTCTTGGACTTCAGAGCCCGATGTTCCCAATGAACTAACCAGCATCCTAGTCCTCTCACCAGAAGAAACTGAAGGGTTCTTCCAGGCAAGCTCCTTGATCAAAAGCTCCGCTCCAAGAGCCTTCTCAATGAATTCACCAAGTGAGTTACAATTATGGTTGAACAACTGCATCCTCAACTGCGGGTTTAGCCTCTTGCTAAAATACTTGATCTTATCTGCCTCAGTACGGATAACAGAAGAAGCAAACTGAAGAAATCCATGAAACTTCTCAGAAATGACAAAAACACCCTCGTCCTCGAAGGATTCGGGGTTCAATACCTCTGACAACTTAGCTTCGCGAAGTGGAGCCGGATAATACCTCTCTAACATGACTCTTGAACTCGCCCCAAACACAATTGCGATCGGTGGTTTTCAAAGAAAGCCACCAAGATAAGCACCCTTACTCAAGTAGTAAGTCGCTACTACCACCTTACTCTCTTCCAGACACTGAACCATGTCGAAGAGTTTATCAAAATGTTCAAGCCAATGAACAATGTCAGCTGGTTCCAACGAACCATCAAAAGTAGGCGGCCTCTGATGAGAGATATGACCAACAATCTGACTCACTCCCCTAGCTTGTCCATGAGACAGCACCTGGGATCCCTGTTGTGGTGGACCACGAACCATCGAGGTCTGCATGGTCTCCACTATCCGTGTCATATGATTCATCTGGGCCATCATGCCCCTTATAACCAAGAAAGGATCGACGTGTCCACTCTCAGTCTGATCGACTTCTTGAGTATGACGTCCCAAAGGAGAATCGGTCATGTAGGTGACACCACCAGTCGAACTCTGATCTATCTCATCATTAGCACGCGCATAAACATGAGGTTATGGGTTACAGCCCGCTCTGCAGCCTTTACCCCCTCTATCACGTCCTCGAATTCCTCTTTCCACACTGAAAGAATAACGTTCGATCATGATCATAGCTCAAATATGCCTCAACGGCCACTTCAGAATGCTAAGTTAATAGCTAAACACGAGTATACATACTCAACAGATAAACAATCACATCAATCAAGCTAATCATAGCCAATACAGTGCCCACATGCTCCAAAACAAATAATCATGAATCAATCGTAGCACAAATGTCACATACAGGTTTCAACAAAACATGTATAATCAATGACAGAATGAATGCATGAACATAAAAGAGAATCGAGTCCTTACACAGGTCCTACGAAGCTTCAAGGTCTTGCGATACTAGTTCTCACTGACAACGACTCGATGAAAGATTGACTCATACAGTCCTGCAACTATCAAGTCTCATATAACCCGACTGTCCAGATTGTCATAACTTGACATCCCCACTACTACCACGCCGGTAGAGCCACATAACTCACATATAAGGGTATCTCACAATCCATTGCTCTGATACCATCTTCTGTAACACCCCCAAAATCCCATTGGGTTATTACAGTGCCGTGGACCCCACGCCAGGAGATCTACCAAGCGAACACGACTAACATACATCAGTTTGACCAAAAAGGAAAATCATAGTCCCTACTATGATATCCGACACAATATTCCGACATGGAATTCAATGACAGCGATGGGCCTAGATGGCCAAAAAATAAAAATACAACATCCACGATCCTTGCTCGGATAACAAAAAATGGCAACAACTGACAAACTGGAGAACACTCCAAACTGATTGTCCAACATGAACACCGA
This sequence comes from Orobanche coerulescens, assembly GCA_033398695.1. NCBI lineage: Eukaryota > Viridiplantae > Streptophyta > Magnoliopsida > Lamiales > Orobanchaceae > Orobanche > Orobanche coerulescens. The sequence continues at coordinate 188,932,460 of CM065801.1, forward strand.
AACGATTCGGAACTAGTATCGCTCGAATGCCTCGTCGCCATTGTCATGCCCCTGTGTCTCAACTCTTTCCTCGCAAACAATTGAAACATGAGAACATGTTCCGCCCCACGGGGTCAGTGATCCAGATAATGAATATCAAATACATGTAAAACATGATATGCATTCAAAGGCAAAATAAACGGTACAATAGTGATAATAAGAGATGCTGAGAAACCAAGGTAAGAATCGAGCATTCGGGAAACACTATGCCCACGGCATACGATCAATACCTGCTCAATAGGTTAGAACACAAGTGCCCAATGGCGAACCATCAATATAGAACACAACAACGAATTACCCGAAGGTAAACCAAACCAAAGCTAAAATACATACGAACCACAATGCCCAAAGGCTCCAACGGAAACACCAATACATCACACATAGCCTAAAAGACCTCAACCAAAGCTGAAAAATATCAAAATGGCCTGAAAGCCACTCAGCCGAAGCTGCAAATCATCACGATGGCCTGAAGCCAAACAACCCGAAGCCGTATCACATGAGGGGCCGAAGCCACACAGCCGAAGCTGTATCTCAATGAGGGGACGAAGCCACACAGCTGAAGCTGTATCACAATGAGGGGCTGAAGCCAGACAACACGAAGCTGTATCACAATGAGGGGCCGAAGCCACACAGCACGAAGCTGTATCACAATGAGGGGCCGAAGCCACACAGCATGACGCTGTATCATAATGAGGGGCCGAAGCCACACAGCATGAAGCTGTATCACAACGAGGGGCCAAAGCCACAGAGCACGAAGTTGTATCACAATGAGGGGCCGAAGCCACACATCACGAAGCTGTATCACAATGAGGGGCTGAAGCCACACAGCACGAAGCTGTATCACAGTGAGGGTCCTAAGCCACACAACACGAAGCTGTATCACAATGAGGGGCCGAAGCCACACAGCCGAAGGTGTATCACAATAAGGGGCTGAAGCTACACAACCGAACCTGTATCACAATGAGGTCATCCAATGTCCGTGACCTGCTGAATTGCAGGTGCTGGGAAACCAACTGCGACAAGTTCAGGCCCCAGACTTACCCATAATGAGATCACCCAGTGACCTTGACCTACTAAACTATAGGTGTTGGGAAACCAACTGTGAAGGTTCAGTCCCCAAGCTTACCCATCGAGCACTAGCCGAGACTAGCCTGAACACACAAACATTCACAACTGGCAATGATCACAAACATACCGAATCCACAAGAACGATAGTGTGCTGCCTTGAGTCGTCCAACACGACAACAATAACTCACAGATGGGCACCGTCCTCGACGGTCCCGATTCAATTACCTCGATCTCCTTGGAATGGACAATTGCTATCAACGACACAACGGATAGAAACCGTCTTCGACAGTCACAATTCAATACCTCAATCGCCCTAGAAATGGCCAATCGATAACAATAACACCACAGATGGGAAATGTCCTCGACAGTCCCAATTCAGTACCTCGATTGTCTCAGAATGACCAATCGATAACAAAAACGATAACAGATGCCTCGGCGCCTTTAATCGGCCATCGAAGATAGAGATGATAATCGAATACGTCGATGCCTTCAATCGGCCAATACAACATCAATAGAAAAACACCGATATCAATAACTACGATCACAACAATATCTTAATGGAACATCAGCCAATAATAACAATTGATACATCGATATTGTGAACCGGATATCGACAACAACATTAACAACAAGTATCTCAATGCCTTGAACCGGCTATTAACGAACAACAATAAAATTTAGCATAATTGTCGAAGGGTATTATATCGAACAATTTCTTGATATCAACAAATCATGAAGAGACTACGTCTCGAAATGACACAACACATTCATACACATACATGATAACATTAATGTCATTGGCTAGTACAAGTATAAAACTTGCCTGAAACCGAAGGCGATTAAATCTTCCCACGAACGACGAACTGCGTCCTCTGACTATCACAAGCACTCGTACAACCTTGAATGGAATAAAATTTATTCAATAACACAATATCGATCGAAAACAACATAATAGATAACCTTGGTTCTATCGCGAATCGATTAAACCACACAAACGAATATCATAGTTCTCAACTATGAATTCTAACATCCTCCAATCATCTCAATGATCATTAACATGATCATAATGTTCTCAACACTTGTGAAAAACAATTCAACAAGGATTATCAAGAAAAACATCAAATTAATCATCCTATTATGATGATATTACCAATATCATCACTATTACCTCAAGAACATCATCATCACAAAACATAATGTCTCCACCAATATCAATTACCAATTCCTCAAGAATTTCGGATAAATCGACAATATTAACATAACTATTTTAAGATTATGATAATTATCCACATACTCATCATAATCCTACACTAAAATGATTATAATCTCTCATGAACATAACCAACAACAATAATCATCTCAAAGCTATGTTAATCATCTAAAAATCTTAACATAACTCTTCCTAGACATGATTGTAATCTCCAAGTATTCTTAAACATCAAGAACACAGTCAACCTCAAGTCATCTAGATCATATTCTTCATCATAAGTTCATAAAAACTATGAAGAATCATATATCCTTCAACAATCACTAGCTACACGAGGTAATCAACAACAATATCATCGTAATCTCGAGGTAACACAAGATTAACCAACATATCTCCTGAAAAATGAAGAACAACCTCAAACCTTCCAAGAATCCACGCAATCTTTAAGCGCCCAAGCTCCAATACAAGTTAGGAAGCTCTAAAATAAGTTGGAAGGGGTTGGAAATCACTAAGGGATGCAGAGGGATGATTTCTAGAGAGAGGGATCGAAAATGGGTCATGAAGAAATGAAAGACGAAACATGTCCTTATAATATGCACAGTTCATTGCGGCCGCTAACCTCTACCATTAACGTAAGTTAGACCACCTTACGTACGTTATGACCACTACGTAGCGTACGCTACGTCCTCCCAGAGGCTACTACCTCAAAATGAACCATGCATTATGTATGCTATAGCATAAGCATTACGTACGTAATGTGCGTTGACTTGGATGCCTCGAAAGGCCAAATATCTGGATCATGCATGGCCCTACACGTCGAAAATCAGATGCGATCTGATACCCATCGTTACGAACATAACCCTCTCGATTTAACATACGTAAGCCTCTACACGTAGCGTACATAATTCTATACATACACCATACGCTATGGCTAGTATACTTAGCCAAAAATCAAAACTCACCAAACAACAATCAATCAGCAATTACAATACCGACAACAAGTATAAATATTTCGATACCGAAATACCCCAATACAATTTACATTGTATCAGTCAAATACTACAACACTTGTACAATTCTAAATAAATATGAATAACACAATAGTAAAAACGAAAAAAAATATCCCCGGATATTACAATTCTTTTAAGGAGGGGAGGATGTAATACCCTACCTTGTCGGTCCTAAATTATATTTATAAGAATCATTGTATTACAACTCGAATTTAATAAAATTATATTCAATGCATATATATTCATTATTATTATTACCAAATTAACTGTGATCATAATTTATTTATTTAATAATTTTTCGAGCTTTTAATATTATTTAAGTAATAAACTTAATTAAATCTAAAATAAATTATTAATTCACTTATTGGGCTTACAATTTAAATTATTAATTCACTTATTGGGCTTACAATTTAACACCTAACTACTAGACTAAATATATATGGACCTAATATCCATACTTAATCATACTTAAAGCTCAAAACTAAAGATTGACCCATGTTAACAACCTTAACTTACAATCCCAAAACTAATACACATTATGATTAATAATATATATATATATATATTATAAAATAAATATCGGTCATGAGGAGTAAGAGGGAGGAGTATGGTCAAATTTTACGTGTCTTCATGAAAGGAAAAGTGTAGACACTTGTACAACCCTTAAAATATTCTGGGATGATTCACCATACACACTTTTGACCACTTCATGTATATGTATTTAGAAAATACTCTTCCTTCCCATTTGCGTTCCAAACAAATCTACATAATAGAGAGAGAAAGAGATAAAGGGACGAAGAGAGAAGAGAAAAGAAGAAGAAGAAGAAGAATAAGAAGAAGAAGAAAGGTGAGGAATACACTTCAAACCTTAGTTCATATTTATTTCTTCTTCTCATTCTAACCCAAGCTTAACATGCAAAAATGACACTTTTAGTATCTCTTGGTAACTTGGCCGAACCATAGGACTGACAAGGAGGAGCTTCCCCTTCAACTGCCAGATCTAGACATAAAAATATCAACCATGAAATCGAGGTGGGTGTAAAATCCTTTCAAAAATACTTAACTGCTTCAAAATTTTGAAATGAAGCATGCTCTCACTTAAATTTAAAGTTTCATATGATGGATAATTGTTTGAATTGATTTATGGTGATAAATTATAATTTTCCATGCATATATTTATATTTTGTTGATACAGTAGATTATTGTTGAAAAATTCATGTGCATGTTAATATATCATTCAATTTCTATAATACGACTTGATTGTGATCATAATTATGTTATGTGGCTGTGATATGGTGTTTAGATGACTGATTTGTGGCAAATCAAGAGATAAACGAGAAATTGGAATATAAAGTGCATGTAATGCAAATTCTTGAAAATAATTGAATAGAAATTAAATTTTACAAAATTAAATTTTTCTAGACCATAAGTAAATATTATGGATATATATTCTGTCCGTAAATCTTTATCCAAATCGGAGTTCGTTTTCTAAATCTACGGACTAAAATAACACAAAAATATATAACTTGAGGTTAAATCATAAATCCTAGAAAAAATTTGGAGCTGGAGTTAAAAATAATACTTGTGGACTGAAAATATAATTTAGGTAAGTATGTACTTGTTAACTGTAAAGTTTTATAATAATCGGAAATTATTTTTCAAAGTCTGGGGATTAAAAACGTAATTTCCAAACAATTCTGGAGCTAAAATATAAGTTTTACGAATTACAGGGACGGAAATAATTTTTATGATTCTGAAATTTCAAGTGTAAATGAGCTATCCCATAAATTTTAGCATCATCCGAATTTATTTCGAAAACATTATTGCCCTCGAGATGATAACTTACGAAAATTGGGGAGAATATGTAATAATCAATAATTCAGTTTCCAAACTGATTTTTGTGTCAATTCAGCTAACCAAACTGTCGTTAGATATTTTGCAATTAATTAATACTAGTTTATTATTACGTAAGTTTTAGTTCAAATGTCCAACCCTTAACGCTCGCGCCACAATTTAAATATCTGAACCGTAATGTAAACAACATAAGCTAAGTTAATTATGTGATTAAAATATTGTGCACATGAGCATGCAATGCATCACGTCTATCTGATACTTGTGATTGGTTGAACTAAGTGCTATACAAGCAAGTGCCACGGATGGGGCCACCTCGAACACGTTGGGACAAAGTGCCACGTTTTCGAACGAGGGCCGCCACTTGAGCCCATAAGAGACAAAGTGCCGCCTCATAATCCGGGGGCCACGTATTGACTTGTAGGAGCCACCTCTAGAATTCCAAAATCGAGTCAGGACTGTTGGACCAAATCCTGGATCAAGCAGTGCGGCATCGCTTCTTGATGCTGCTGCTGTTGTTGTCTATTCTCATAACCGAGGAACGAAGTGTTTCGGGGGATCTAGTTCATAGAATGTGGGATAATCGTGATTGTGACATGATCCGGGAGAAAGACCCACGATCAGGACATGTCCTACCTAGATAAGATATATGGTGATTGGGCTTAGCGGCCAAACTACTGGGACGGTGGTCCAAATACTGCGACGACGGTCCAAATACTGGGGCGACGGCCTATACTGATGGGAGCCACAAGGCGAGCCTAGGTTCCAAGGTCCAAATCGAAAGGTTACGAAGCTATACTGTACTGATTGATTGATCGAATGATTGACTGTTTGACTGATCGATTTGTTTATTTATCCACGGAGTTGAATACAATTATTAAAATTTTCAACTGACAAAAAATTTTAATGCATATGTTTTCACTTAAAACATTTTGATACTTCTAAAATATTGTCGCCTTTTACTGCATCAATTATCAAAGAACGAGACATGCATCACTTGAACATTTTATAAAGAAAACAAGCCACATTCGCACAAGGATGCCCACGCACTAAGACCTTTTATCTCACCCACTGTTTTCGTTTTAAACCAAACGAAGAACAGAATGTCGAGGGTGAGACCGAAGAAGAAACCAAATGACTTCGTCAAAGACTTTATGAATATTGTATTTGACTTATTTCCTTATTCCGCTGTCGAGATTGATGTTGTAATAGTATTTAAGTGTTATGTCGTCTTTTGTCATAATAAGAACCTTGTTCCTTTTGAAAAAATATTTTCCGCTCCTATTTTTATTCAATCGTGGTTTGAGATATTTATTGTCATTGGATGTGAGACTCGGTACATTGGGCTGAGTTTCACTTCGAATTATTTCAGCTATTTATTTTGCTTCCACTATCCACCATTTGATTTTTGCTTGTAAATATCGAGTAACTGTACTGCCGCATAGCGCCCTCGTCCTACCCGATGTTGGGGTCATGAGAAATTTATTCACGGATTTTACACTAGTATATTAAGTTAGAAACTCATAAGTGGACACATATGCCACGGTAATTAGTCAAAATTTTCATACTTTTGAGATAATTTTTGTTGAACAAATTTAATGAACTCTAATAATTATGGAGGGAAAAATCTGAAAAAAATTAAATAAATGATAAAGCAATTTATGATGAAGATTTAGCAATTAATGAATACTTAAAGATTATAGAGTGAGTATAATAACTAGACTATTTGCATATGCATTACGTGTGCTATTTATATATACTAATATAATTTAAAAAAATAATTATAAAATAATATACCTATGAAGAATAAGATTTTCTATAATATTGAATTTGGTACCTTGGTGATGAAATACTATTTATATTGAATACTTGATGTTGGAATATTTTATTCCACACATTCATTTTAGAGGTTTTGATGATAAGTTGCTAAACAAAGAAAAACAACAATTAATCAATAAGGAGTCGAAGACACTCGAGACTGACAGAAAAGAAAAGAAGTAATCATTACTGAAGCTAACATACGCTATAGCAAAGACGCAACATACGCAATGTACCTAGACAGCAGGTACTGCATTCTCCATAACGCACGCTACTACGAAGATTAGCGCATGCAAGAAAGATAACATAACATACGCTATGCATAACGTATGATATGCAAACTGAAGTTCGAATTCAGATAAATAATTCCGTTGGATTGATTCTAGAAAGTCAAAAAGCATGCAATGAATATGTGTAGATAACGTGTAATATCCGCAATTTTGATTTCCAGTAATTTTCTTTTTTTTTTGGCGAGAGTCCATTTTGACGACTCGCTTGGGACCATTTCATCATTCTGAGAATAATTAATTTTGCACTTTTTGACATCCGAGTTTGTTTCGGTACCGTTTTGTTGAGTTCCGTGTTTCTTAGCGATTTTTCCGCACTCGAGTTCGATTCTTGTGAATATCGTTTGAAACTACTGTTTCGAGTTTCCCGTAAATCCGTTTAACTTTGTTAGACGTGTTGTGAACTTCGGTTTGGTTATTCGATCACGTATCATGATTTTCGGGCGTTTTGGACCATTTTGTAATTTACCCAAAGTTGTGGGTATCTGCATTCGTATTTGTTGTCTTGACCCTTTTCATGGTCGCCTGTGATTAACTATTGCATGGTATTTCATTTCGGGTCGATGATATTGCCCACGAGTATTTTTTCGTGTTCGTTCCGTGCGATTTCGGATATTCGAGTCGTCGAGTTCTGGTGGTCGGGCAATGGCCGGCCGGTTGCGGGCACTGGCCGGACGGTTGTGGGCACTTGCCGGATAGGTGCGGTAGGAACCGGCATAGCGCACGCTACGGCCGGAAGGTAGCGCACGTTACGGCTGGGAGGCAGCGCACGCTACGGCCAGTTAGCTGCACGCGCTAGTCGGCCGAGACAGTAGGAGAAGTGAGGTTCTGGACTCGGGTGGATCGGCAGATAGCGCACGCTACGACCGGCAGGTAGCGCACGCTACGGCCGGAAGGCTGCGCACGCTACCTGGCCGAGCAGTCTAGTCCAGGAAGTCTCTGGATTGCGGCCCGGGCCGTTAGCGCATGCTAGCTCGGCAGCCTAGCGCACGCTAGGCTGCACCATTATAAATGTTATAAAGCAGTCGCATTTTCACTCATTTTTCATTTCCTTTCTTTTCCGTCCACGGCTGGAGTTTCGAAGGAGGCGAAGCCATGTTGTTGAACAACAAATCCATAAAGTTCTTGAGTTAATATCATTGATTGATCATCCTATATCATCCTTTGATCCAGCGAATCAAGGTGAGATTTTCTAGAACCCTATTTTGAGAAATTTTGGGGTTTTTGCGTTTTTGTCCGATTCGTTCCGTATTGTTGATTAATCCATGATGGGTATGATTAATATTAGTAGTATTCTTGTGTTTAACATCATTTAATCCATTGTTCTTCGTCGAATCAAGGTATATTTCTTGATTTCCCTCGAATTGACTTTTTGGGGGGATTTATTCTTGATTTCGTTTTCCATCCATCTTTGATGAACCGATTGTTGTAAAATGATGTTTTTAAACATATCCTATGGATTGAATATCCATATTTCGGTTGGGAAGTCCATTTTCATATTTTGTCGGATCGATTCGTGTTCTTGGCCGTTTTGGGTGAAACCCTTGAACTTTCGTCGTAGTTCCTTGAATTCAGCGGCTTTGGGTCGTACATTGGAATTCATTTTCGTTGTTATTGTTGTCGTTCGTAGTTTATTGTTGCGGGTTGTTATTCGGTGGAGTCAGTGGGTTCGTAGTCGGTTCGTGTAATCCTACTTCGATCGATTCTCCGCGTTGTGGTTATTCGAGGTAAGTACCTTGTCCATACAATTCTTATTTTGTGGATATGATAATTAGTGATCGTATCTATGTGTTTGTTTGATTGTTTGAATTGAACTTTCAAAAGATTTGATTTAGCCTCGTTAAGGGCTCACTTTCAAAACACATGTGTTTTGTGGATATTGTGCTCCGTGAATGATTAAGTGAACCTTATGAATTTGCTTGTTGATGTTGTTGTTGTAGTTATGCGTTGATAATATATATATACACATATTATGTCTTCGGTGCGCTACGGTTTGACGTGGTGTTTTGCTAAGTGTTGAGGCCTCTGGGTGAATTGTTTGGATATCCTTGGTGTGATATGTTATTTGTGCATGATTGCTTTGCTCACCCCGGGAGGGTCCGACGGAGCCACAGAGGGAATCCAATGGTATAGCCCTGGGTTCACGAGTGGTGAAAGTATTTTACTCACCTTGGGTAAGTTTGACGGGGCCTCGAAGGGAGTCCAATGGGAGAGCCCTGGATTCACGAGTAAAAACTTAACGAGTGGTGTGTATGTTTGGTGAATGTATTTGCTCACCTCGGGAGGGTTCGACGGGGCCACGGAGGTAGTCCATTGGGAGAGCCCTGGATTCAAGAGTAAAAATTTCACGAGTTGGTATTGATTTTTATGTCCGTCGAGGACACATGACGTGGGTTTTAACCCTGTGTATTTGTTGGGTTCATTTGTGAAAACGAAACCTTTGGGCTGTGACCCCTGTTGATTTTGGAAAGAGAAGGATTTGATAATCCTAAATTGTTTTGTATTAAAACTCCCGAGGGTATTTTAAATCATTTTACGAACCGTTCTCGTTATTTGTGATCTTTTAGATTTGGAAAGCTTTACCTAAACTCTTGCCTCGGGAAGTGTTTTCGTTATGTTTAAATCTTTGAGGATTCCTGATTATTATTGTTCTTGGAACTTGTATTGTATGGCTCATATTTTTGCCCTTTTTCTTGCACTAGAAAAACAGTGGAGTTTTTCTAACTCCCGAGTATTCGGGGGGGTGGATGTTTGTATTGCATTCAAATTTTGGATCATAGCACAGGATCAGCATGAAGGATGATGAAAGATGAGCAATACTAATCACATGAGGATCTGTATGATGTCATTGGTTTAGATGTATTTTATTTCTGCTGCAGTATTCTTTCCCGTTGTACGGGAGTGTGTTGTATTCGACCCCTGCGTGGGCATGTAATGTGTTTGAGTTGTATGTATTTATTGAAAGACCAAATCAGTCTACTGAGTCATTTTAGCCTTAAAGGCATTATTGAGATGCTCGATGTTGTTACCAGCCTGGTAGATCCTTGAGGAAAGGTTCTACGGCGTGTAATATCCCTGAGCGTATTGGGGGTGTTACATAAATGGTATCGGAGCTTCGGTTGTGGAAATATAGGCTGTCGGGTTTAGTGGTGTCTGTTGAGTTTTATCTCGTCGGATTTTGTCTGACTGAGTTGTGTCGCGACGCGTCGTCTGAGTCTCTTGGTCGTGAATAGTATCGTGGAGCGATCATCATCTTCGTACGACCTGTGGATGTAAGTCTCCCTTCTTTGTGTTGTGCCTCGTGTGACATGAGCTGCTTGTATGATTATATCGTTGATTGATTGAATCCTTCTGTGGATTTTTATTATGTGATATGTGGGTATTCGACTCTAATATTTTATTTATATGCGGAGCAGTGTCGCTGCTAATGTATCTTCGAACTGTATTTTATCCGCTGCGTGAGTCCTTTCAAAATAACTTTCAGTATTTTGCAAACTGAGTTCTAATTCGTAAAACCGATTCCCTAAATCGAGTTTTGGCACTTTGGCCTTGAATGTTTTATGACGGTTTGATAAAGGATTTTGTGAGTTTTGGGCATTCTGGCCTATTGAATTTTTGAAAACCTTGAGTATCTTAGAAAATTAAATTTCGAGACGTACTTTTAAAACGAATTATTTTCTTGCGGAGTTTTCAAGGTGCTTTCTACTGCCGCAATACATTTCAAAAATTTTCCAGTTGAGGACCAAAAATATTTTGAGATATTTTCAAGGATTTAAAAATGCTTTTGCTTAGGCCCGAGGGTCGAATAATTCCGAAAGTTTTTCAAGAAAAGAAAAGTGTCCTCATTTTTGTTCAAACGCAAGATGATTTTCAAAGTCTCGATAATGGTGTTTGTACTACTTTTTGAAAGGTGATACTCAAGATCAACTAGTGTTTCTGAAATCTTTCTTTTTCAAAGGTGGTTTTCATTTTTTAAAACCATTCGTTCCTGTTTGCGGTCCGAGAATGTATGTATAATATTCGCACATTCGTTAGGGTGTTAACCCCCAAGTTGTGATTGAATTGGTGGTGTGAGCGCTGAGTTGTTCGCCACGCAATTGTTGTATTAGCCCTCAGTGAGAGGTGTGATGTTGATCTTTAACATTGTCATTTCGTGGTGATTTGCGTGCTATCGCACATGTGCGAGCTGTTACAGCTGGGGTTTGTACGTTTGTGTAAATGTGTGATTGTTCATGATGTTTTGTGATTGTGTGCTGGCTATCGTTCGGGCTGTTGTAATCGTCAAACGATGCCGTTGTTGTTGTGATTTTTGTATGTGTTGATATGTTATGCTGAGTTGGCATCTCCGATATGTTGTTTTGCGATGTTACGTTCCGTTGTATCTAGCATTTGTATATTCGGTACGCCGAGCCGAGGCGTTTCAACCGTGATGTGCCTAGGGCATGTACGTGCAATTGTCTTTCTCGTCGGTAATGCATTTCAAGTGTGGACTCGAAGGACACATAATTCAGTTTTGCGAATTGGTTACCGAGGCTTTCGGAGTTCGCGCTTTAGAACAGTTATCACGATCGGCTTTGACAGGCCTTTGAAAGATGTTTCTGTCAGTTGCTTGTTGTGTTGTCGCCTTACTTCCGTTGTTGTGAGTTGCGGGGACGACATTTCTTTTATAAGAGGTCGATTGTAATATCCGTATTATTTTTGACTTCTGTACTTTCTCCTTCTACATTCTATCGACTTGCTTGTGTTCGTTTATACTTTTTGAACTTGTTTGGTATTCTGGTTATCATCATTCGAACGGGTTGTGACCTTGTTTCGGATCGATCTGTTTATCGTTGTGACTTTTCCGAGTTCGGTTCGATTTTTGTGAACCTTGTTCGGAAGTAACATCTTTTAGTTTCTACCAGCTCTTTAATGTCTTGAGTTGAAGTGTGGACCTTGGAGTCATTGTTCGACCATTGTCATTTGATCATTGTTGTTCGATCGTTGTTACTCGATCATCGTTCTTCGATCGTTGTTGTTCGATCGGTGTTGTCCGACTGTTGTTGCCTGATCTCGTACCGTGAAGAATTGTCATTCACCGTTAGTCATCTGTTTCGAGAGTGGCCAGATGGGTCGTCGAGCCGTGCATTGCGAAACGGTAGCTGAAGTTTTTTTTTGAGGATTTTGGCGTAGTCCGAATTGTTTGTGATTGCCCTTGTGGACCGTTTTATGTTTAATTGTTGTTTTCTCGACGGTGCGTGTTTCTTGTAATAGGTTCTTAATGTTTTGTGATTTTTCGGATAATTGACTTGACTGTATTGTCCGTTTGATGACGCTTGTCACTTGTTGGTTTATTTATGTTTCTACCGGTGGTGTTGTGTTGGTCGTCGTGGAGCGCGTTTTCAAGCCGTATATTCTCTTGCGTTGCTTGTAACGTTTCGCCGTTGGGCGTAAGTTACGCGTTTCTTATGTATCTCGTTGAGTTTTCCTGGCGGGATATCGCTTCTCCCTACTTGTTTTAAGTTTCGGGACGAAACTTCTTTTAAGGAGGGTAGTATGTAATATCCGCAATTTCGATTTCGGGTAATTTTTTTTTTTTTGGCGAGAGTCCGTTTTGACGACTCGCTTGGGACGTTTCATCATTATGAGAATGATTAATTATGCACTTTTTGATATCCGAGTTCGTTTCGGTACCGTTTTGTTGAGTTTCGTATTTCTTAGCGACTTTTCCGCACTCGAGTTCGATTTTTGTGAATCTCGTTCGAAACTACTGTTTTGAGTTTCCCGTAAATCCGTTTAACTCTGTTAGACGTGTTGTGAACTTCGGTTTGGTTATTCGATCATGTATCATGATTTTCGAGCATTTTGGGCCATTTTATAATTTACCCAAAGTTGTGGGTATCTGCATTCGTATTTGTTGTCTTGACCCTTTTCATGGTCGCGTGCAATTAATTGTTGCATGGTATTTCATTTCGGGTCGATGATGTTGCCCACGATCGTTTTGTCGTGTTCGTTCCGTGCGATTTCGGATAATCGAGTCGTCGAGTCCTGGTGGTCGGGCACTGGCCGGACGGATGCGGGCACTGGCCGAACGGTTGCGGGCACTGGTCGGAAGGTAGCGCACGCTACGGCCGGGAGGCAGCGCACGCTACGGCAGGTTAGCTGCGCGCGCTAGTCGGCCGAGACAGCAGGGGCAGTGAGGTTCTGGACTCGGGTGGATCGGTAGGTAGCGCACGCTACTGCCGGACACTGCGCATGCTACGACTGGCAGGTAGCGCACGCTACGGCCGGAAGGATGCGCACGCTACCTAGCCGAGCAGTCTAGTCCAGGAAGTTTCTGGATTGCGTCCCAGGCCGTTAGTGCACGCTAGCTCGGCAGCCTAGCGCACGCTAGGCTGCACCAGTATAAATGTGGCAGAGCAGTCGCATTTTCACTCGTTTTTCATTTCCTTTCTTTTCCGTCCGCGACTGGAGTTTCGGAGGAGGTGAAGCCATGTTGTTGAACAACAAATCCATGAAGTTCTTGAGTTAATATCATTGATTGATCATCCTATATCATCCTTTGATCCAGCGAATCAAGGTGAGATTTTCTAGAACCCTATTTTGAGAAATTTTTGGGGTTTTTGCGTTTTTGTCCGATTCGTTCCGTATTGTTGATTAATCCATGATGGGTACGATTAATCTTAGTAGTATTCTTGTGTTTAACATCATTTAATCCATTGTTCTTCTTCGAATGAAGGTATATTTCTTGATTTCCTCGAATTGACTTTTTGGGGGATTTGTTCTTGATTTCGTTTTCCATCCGTCTTTGATGAACCGATTGTTGTAAAATGATGTTTTTAAATATATCCTAGGGATTGAATATCCATATTTCGTTTGGGAAGTCCATTTTCATGTTTTGTCGGGTCGATTCATGTTCTTGGCCATTTTGGGTGAAACCCTTGAACTTTCGTCGTTGTTCCTTGAATTCAGCGGCTTTGGGTCGTACTTTGGAATTCATTTTCGTTGTTATTGTTTTCGTTCATAGCTTATTATTGCCGGTTGTCGTTCAGTGGAGTCGGCGGGTTCGTAGTCGGTTCGTCCCAACCTAATTCGGTCGATTCTCCACGTTGTGGTTATTCGAGGCAAGTACCTTGTCCATACAATTCTTGTTATGTGGATATGATAATTAGTGATCGTCTCTATGTGTTTGTTTGATCGTTTGAATTGAACTTTCAAAAGATTTGATTTAACCTCGTTAAGGGCTCACTTTCAAAACGCGTGTGTTTTGTGGATATTGTGCTCCGTGAATGATTAAGTCAACCCTATGAATTCGCTTGTTGATGTTGTTGTTGTAGTTATGCGTTGATAATATATATACATATATTATCTCTTTTCGGTGCGCTATGGTTTGACGTGGTGTTTTGCTAAGTGTTTGATGCCTCTGGGTGAATTGTTTGGATATCCTTGGTGTGATATGTTATTTGTGCATGATTGCTTCGCTCACCTCGGGAGTGTCCGACGGGGCCACGGAGGGAATCCAATGGTATAGACCTGGGTTCACGAGTGGTGAAAGTATTTTACTCACCTTGGGTAGGTTCGACGGGGCCTCGAAGGGAGTCCAATGGGAGAGCCTGGATTCACGAGTAAAAACTTCACGAGTGGTGTGTATGTTTGGTGAATGTATTTGCTCACCTCGGGAGGGTTCGACGGGGCCACGGAGGGAGTCCAATGGGAGAGCCCTGGATTCACGAGTAAAAACTTCACGAGTTGGTATTGATTTTTATGTCCGTCGAGGACACGTGACATGGGTTTTGACCCTGTGTATTGTTGTTGGGTTCATTTGTGAAAACAAAACCTTTGGGCTGTGACCCCTGTTGATTTTGGAAAGAGAAGGATTTGATAATCCTAAATTGTTTTCTATTAAAACTCCCGAGAGTATTTTAAACCATTTTGCAAACCGTTCTCGTTATTTGTGATCTTTCGGATTTGGAAAGCTTTACCAAAACTCTTGCCTCAGGAAGTATTTTCGTTATGTTTTAATCTTTGAGGATTCCTGATTATTATTGTTCTTAGAACTTGTACTGTATGGCTCGTATTTTTGCACTTGTTCTTGCACTAGCAAAACAGTAGAGTTTTGCTAACCCCCGAGAATTCGTGGGGTGGATGTCTGTATTGCATTCAGGTTTTGGAGCATAGCACAGGTTCGGCATGAAGGATGATGAAAGATGAGCGATACTAATCACAAGAGGATCCGTATGATATCATTGGTTTAATTGTATTTGATTTTCGCTGCAGTATTGTTTCCCGTTGTACGGGAGTGTGTTGTATTCGACCCCTGCGTGGGCATGTAATGTGTTTGAGTTGTATGTATTTATTGAAAGACCAAATCGGTCTACTGAGTCATTTAAGCCTTAAAGGCATTGTTGAGATGCTCAATGTTGTTACCAGCCTGGTAGATCCTTGAGGAAAGGTTCTACGGCGTGTAATATCCCTGAGCGGATTGGTGGTGTTATATAACGTACGCAACAAAGTGATATTAACGTACGCTAAAAGGAGGATATATTGTACGCTGCAAAGATAGTTAACGTATGCTACAGGAGAGACAGAAGCTACTAGACTGAACCGAACAACATATAACGTACGCAACATGTAAGGATTACATACGCTAAAGAGCATTACATACGCTATGCAGTAAGCTTAACATATGCTATGAAGAGGGCAGTGACCAACAACTACTTTAGGCTTTGAAGCCTTAAATACTACTTCATATGGTATTCACAATACAACAACTACAAGCAAAGTATTCATACATGAGATATTGTTATATTCATTATTGTTGTTGTAATCGAGCTTAATTGATAAGAGTTTGAGTGTTTAATTCACTTAAACATACACTAGAGAAAAGAAAAGATTATAGATATGATTCAATGTTATTAGGATCGTGGATCCGGCATTGTTAGAATCATAATTTATATCCAAGTGAGGTTTTTCTAGTACCGATAGAAGGCTAGAAAGGTTGATTCCTTATCCGATAAAAAAGGAAAACGGTTTATCTTGGACCGACATAAAGACAAGATTGTAACGGTTTATCTTGGACCGATAGAAGATAAGATTGTAACAGTTTACCTCGAACCGATATAAGACAAGGCGGAAAGTTTATCTTAATCCTATAGAAAAAGATATGGAGAGAAGACGTAGGCACATTGCCGAACCTCTATATATCATTGTGTCATTTATATTCCGCATTTAGTTGCTTTCTCAATCGCAAAAGAATTCTATATTCCTAACTGCACTTTTCAACCCCCCTTCTCATGGCGGTACCAAACCCAAAAATTTGTATCAGAGCAGGTATCTCTTATAGTCTGCTTAACATCTAAGGAGAAAAAGATCCAATGGCGCTTCATTATGCCCCGGTCTAAGGCCTCGCCTTAAAACAAACTCCATTTTTTGATGGATCAAATTTAATGACATGGAAAAAGAAGATGTCAATATTCATCCGAGCCTATGATATTGAGCTCTGAAAAGTTATCTTCTTGGTTCGAAAATTCCCATAAATTCCAATGGTCCTCTAAAAGGCTTCGAAAAATATGATGATACGGATTGGAAGAACGACCATTACGATAGCAAAGCAACACAATTGCTTAATTTTGCTTTAAATCCAGAAGAACATAATTGGATTTCCTCGTGTGATAGTGCCAAAGAAATTTGAAAAATGCTAGAGGTAACTAATAGAGGGAAGAATCAAGTCAAGGAGACGAAGATAAATATGCTTCTCCACGACTACGAGCTTTTCATGATGAAAGACTAAGAGTCCATCACAAATATACTAGATCAATTTATGGTTATTATAAATGGACTAGCATGCTTTGTAAAACCCTTATCAAGTAGTGAAAAGGTCAAGAAAATATTACGATCACTAACTCGCGAATGGGACGGCGCAGTTACGGCAATTATGGAATTTAAAGATCTCAATACTCTTGATTTTAGCGCCCTTGTTGGTTCACTAAAAAATTACGAGATTGTCCTTAAATCGAACACGAATCCAAAACCGAAGGAAAAATCTATAGCTTTAAGAGCTATGAAAATATCAAGAAATGAAGAAGCTATCACGGTTGATGACAATGATGAAGAATCGGAATTTTATGCCAAAAACATCAATAATTATCAAAACTTATTAAACCGGAGAAGAAGAGACTTCAACTCGCAAGTCCGGAATGAATCAAATCGATTTGGCAATAATTATCGAAATTGTGGAAAATCCGGCCACTTTGCGAAGAAATGTCGTGGCTCGACTTCTAAGAAGAAAGTATTGATAGCCACCTGGTGTGAAGAGGATGAAGAAGAAGATAATATTCAAATAATCACGTACTCATGGCAAGGAACTCGTTTGACGATAGTGACGATGAAAGCCAGATAAGTACCTCGTCTCACGACGAACTTTTTAATGCTTTCAAACAATTACATTTAGATTTTCAAAATTCGATAAACTTAAAATTAAAAATAAATTTTTGGAAGATGAAATATCCAAATTACAACAAAAATAAAAATTTATTGAAACTGATCATTTTCTATGCCTTGAAAATGAAAATAATTTAAAGAATGATTTATTGAAAGTTCAAATGAACTCAAAAATATAACAACCAAAATTTCTCTCATAAATGAGAAATTACTAAGTGTTCAAAAATTTTCGTTAAATAAATAAGGTTTAGGATTCAAACATAATGATAAAAACGAATCCATAAATTTTAAAATACCTCAATATGGTAAATATTTAAAAACGGGCATCACATTTCAAATTGTAAAAGCCCAAGACGAATAATCAAAATAAATAAAATATGGATTCCAAAAGGAACCATAATAACAAACATCGTCTACTTACCAAAAGAATAACGACCGAGAGTCGGTTGGATCCCTAAAATTCAAAATTAATTATTTCAAAATTACTGGTATTTAACTCAGGGGGAGTTATTTTTTTTA
This sequence comes from Orobanche coerulescens, assembly GCA_033398695.1. Classification (NCBI taxonomy): domain Eukaryota; kingdom Viridiplantae; phylum Streptophyta; class Magnoliopsida; order Lamiales; family Orobanchaceae; genus Orobanche; species Orobanche coerulescens. Next base: position 188,950,678 of record CM065801.1, read on the forward strand.
GGGGAGATATTTTCCAGGGGTAGTTTTTACCCATTTCTTTTCATATTTAATTTTTCATTGATTTTATGATTTCCAAGCAACTTTATGCTAATGACAAAAAGGGGGAGAAGAATAAGGAGAAAAATAAGAGAAAAATATAATGGGGGAGAAGAAGAAAAAAGAGAAGGAATAAAGGGAGAAGAAAACTTACGAAACGGACAAAGCCGAAAACTATGATCTTTATATTTTTTCTATTTTTGTAGGTATAAATTCCATCGAAGTACTGTTGTTTTGTCATCATCAAAAAGGGGGAGATTGTTGGAACATTTTATTCCACACATTCATTTTAGAGGTTTTAATGATAAGTTGCTACACAAATAAAAACAACAATTAATCAACAAGGAGTCGAAGACACTCGAGACATACATAAAAGAAAAAAAGTAATCATTAGCGAAGCTAAGGTACGCTACAGCAAAGACAGAATGTATCAAGACATTAGGTACTGCATTCTGCATCGAAGCAGATAACGCACGCTACTACGAAGATTAACGCACACAAGAAAGATAACATAACGTACGTTATGAAGTATGTATAACGTACGATATGCAAATGAAAGTTCGAATTCAAATAAATCAATCCGTTGGATTGATTCTAGAAAGTCAAAAAGCATGCAACAGATATGTGCAGATAACGTACGCAACGAAGAAATATTAACGTACGCGAAAAGGATGATATAATGTACGCTACGAAGATAGTTAACGTATGCTAAGGGAGAGACAGAAGCTACTGGACTGAACCGAACAACATATAATGTATGCAACATGTAAGGCTTACGTACGCTAAAGAAAATTATGTACGCTATGCAGTAAGCTTAACGTACGCTATGACGAGGGCAGTGACCAACAACTAGTTTAGGCTTTGAAGCCTATAAATCCCACCTCATATAGTATTCACAATACAAGAACTTCAAGGAAAGTATTCATACATCAGATATTGTTATATTCATTATTGTTGTCGTGATCGAGCTTAATTGATAAGAGTTCGAGTATTTAATTCAATCAAACATACACGAGAGAAAAAAAAAAAAGGATTAGAAATTTGATTCGGTGTTATTAGGATCATGGATCCGGCATTGTTAGAATCGTAATCTATATCCGAGTGAAGTTTTTCTAGTACCGATAGAAAGGTAGAAAGGTTGATTCCTTATTCGATAGAAAAGGAACACGGTTTATCTTGGACCGACATAAAGACAATATTGTAACAGTTTATCTTGGACCAGTAGAAGACAAGATTGTAACGGTTTACCTCGAATCAATAGAAGACAAGGCGGAAAGGTTTATTTTAAGCCTATAGAAAAAGATACGGGTAAAGGATGTACGCACATTGTCGAACCTCTATATATCGCTGTGTTATTTATATTCCTCACTTAATCGCTTCCACACTTGAAAAAGAATTCTGTATTACTAACCGCACTTTTCAACCCCCTTTATAGTGGCGGTATCAAACCCAACACTTATTTCATGCATCTTCAGTTTTGAAAAACTAAAATGATAGTTCATAAATAGGGGGGTGTTTCAGAAATTTTATGAGCAAAATGTATTATATTATTCTAAATTATTATTCTATATTTATTATTATTATTATTGTTATATTATTCATGGATCTTCAGTGTTGGAAATAAAAATTATATTTTATACCGTAAATTTATTCATGGGTTCTACATTAATTAATATATTAAAGTTAGAAACTCTAATGGAACACATGCCGCCTCTATAGTTAATCTCAATTTCATATTTTTGCGATAATCTCTTTTGAACAAATTAAATAAACTACCATAATTTTGGGAAAAATATCTAAAACAAATTAAATGAATGATAAAATATTATATGAGGAAGATTTCGCAATTAACAAGTACTTAAAGAGTGGAGTGATTATAATTATGGAACCATTGGCAACTTTACTTTGTAATATTGTCGAATGAGGGCCGTCTTTGAAAGCGGGCAAGCATAGACAATAGTCCGGGGCCATCATCTTTGGGGCTCAAATTTTTTTTTTATTTACTTATTACTATTTATTACGATAGATTTGAAAAAAATTAAGATACAAAAAATTATATATGTGAATATGATCCAAAAATAATTAAATAAAGGCCCAAAATAAATGCACACCCTTAATTCCTATTCCTAATAAACCAAAATACACCATATTGTATGTCATTTATTAGTGTTCCGGGATTAATTATTCCCTTGATGTGTCTTACCTAATACTGATTAGAATAGGTATCATATATGGTAGGGATTCTAGATCTTTCTAGAGGTAGTACGATTCTACTTGATGTCTTTCCTTGGAAGAAATACATGAATGGAAGAAGTCTCATTGTAAGCCTATATAAATGTAATATCCGGAATTTCTACTACTATTGTTTAATATTATTTTATCCGAGTTATATTATACAGCGTGGAATCTGTACAGTATGGATAAAATAAATGAAGGACTGAGAAGTCAGTAATGGTATAATTGTCATATTTGGTCGACAATTGCATTTGAGGATATTGTGTGTCATATGAGAATATTATTGCAAAGAGTATACGTATTCAGTATGTCGTATGTTCATATATAGTATGTTGAGACGTTGGACAATAATAGCTGAAAATGGCTAAGTATAGCCTGATTAGCGAACGCTACTACTCAAGCTTAGCGCACGCTATCGTGCAGGTTTAGCGCAAGCTAAAGGTAAAGGATAGCGCACGCTAGTGCAGAACAGATCAGAAGGAATCTACGTGTGGACCCGGCCACTTTCGGCACATGTGCCGACGAGGTCAGTTGATATTTGTTGTGGAAGATTAGCGCACGTTAATGCATATTGTTAGCGCACGCTAACATCAGATCGGTCCAATGGAAATCTTATCCTTATCAGAGCTTTCGGCGTGTGGACCCCAGGCATCTTCGGGGAAGGTGCAGAATGTCGGGTCAACGACGATTAGCGGACGCTAATGTGGAAGATTAGCACACGCTAATGGTGTATTACTGTAGCATGTCAACGACTATATTTACGTACATTATTGCATGGATATTACGTACGTAAGCTGATATACGAAGCAAGGCAGCAGCCTCTGTACTTCCCGATAGCGCACGCTATCAAGGAAGGATAGCGCACGCTATGGCTGTAGTGCACGCTAAATATAAGGTTTAGCGCACGCTAGTAATATGCTTTATAAAAGGGGACAGACGGGTGTTATGAGGCATTTCGGCCATTTTCTTCCCTTCACTCGATAGAGAGAACCTTGGGAGGATATTTGAAGTTCCTAAGCACTGAGAGATGATCCTCTTTAACAAGATTAAGATGAAAATCCTGGATTAAAGATTTGTTCTTGAAATTATTGGTGATTCTTGGAATGGAGTTCTTAGAGAGACGTTAGAAGTTACAAACACTAGATTATTGTGGAGTTAATCATCCATAATAACATTTGAAGCTTGGAAGTGATTGAGAATGGATTCAACCTTGTAAATTAATCCATTCGTTCAAAGAGGTAATTACTCTTCACTTTGGGATTTCATTTTAGATTGTATATGATGTCCTTGAGTTGATAATCGTCATGTATATGAGTTAACAAGCATGATTATGAGATTGGTTACCGAGTTATGTTGATGTTATTGTTGATATACGGGTATTGATATGATTCGAATAGTTTCGAATTGTGTTGTTTATCTTCAAAGAGATATAATGGCTAATGTCTTCCTTCAATTCGGGTCTTTGATGTTGTTGTTGTTGGTTTCTTCATATGATGGTGATCATGACGATGATTATGAATTCTTGGTATTCATATGTTGATATTGAGGAAGAAGATGATCTATGAATATATGACTTGGATTATGAGTTGGATAATTGTTTATATGTTAAAAGATATCGGATTTCGTTGTTTTGATAACCATGAACATGGTTTCGAATCACTTAGTGTTCTTGATAATCGCCATATGTTGATCGATACTTGTAAGGCATGCATCTGTACAACATTAGCGCACGTTAAGCTTACTGGCTAGCGTACGCTAACGGGAGCGACTTAGCACACGCTACGGTATATGATTAAAATTCCCTAAGTAGGCAGACGGTGTAGTATTTTCGTGTTGTGGTTGTAAATTCGTGCTGGTTTGAGTTGGATTGTTCAGACTTATGTTTAACCGAGATGTCGTAGAACCATTGGGTTTATGGATTGGTTATGTCAGTTATTGATTGTTATCGGATTGTTGTTTATTGGTTATTGCAATAGGTTGTGGTAATTGGTCGGTGATTAGAATCATGCTTTGTGGTCGTGTTCGAGAATGTTCGTAGATTGCTTTGGTCGGGGCTGAGGAACTCGTAGACGAAGGCAATGGATTTGGTAGCGGCTTTGTTGTTTCGGTATCGAGGCAAGTTATTACTTTTCCAGTTTATAATATTTAATGAATGGTTTCCATTTCATTCGTTTATAATTCGTATAGCAATGTTTATAATCGTAATCTCGGGAGATTTGGGATTTTTAGTGGTATTCCAGTTTTGGGAATTAAATCATAATGTATATGATTTACATTTGTTATTGGTATACTTGGGTATCAAGGATACATTGTGATAAAGACAAAGATATGAATTGTCTGCAATCCGTGATATTTTAGACCGTCAAGTATTGAAGATAATGGTTCGTGATGGTTTAGACATCGAGATTGCTCTCGAAGGACTCGGAGCAAGTATTTTAATCATTTTTGTCATTTGTGTCGATCATGTTGTTATATATTCGTGTATCGTTGTTGTCATGCATTGTGTATCATTGTTATATGCATTTGTGCATTGTTGTCGTATGTCCACCTCGTGTTGGTCCGACAGGATTATCGGGGGATCTATGCTAGCGTGCGCTGGATCATCGGACAGGTTTTTCCACCACGTTTGGTCTGACGGGATCATCACGGGATCTAGGCAGTGAACGTTGGATCACCGGATTACCATGTGTTGTTATTTTTCATATGTATATTATGGGCTTACCATAAGTATACATTGTTGTTATTGATGTGAGCATATTGACGTTGTCATATGAGTATGCATTTGTAGGTCTTGTGTTAGGACCAAGTCCATATGTTGTATTGATCTGATCTCGGATTAGACTGACATGATTTCGTCATGGCATTTCATATCTTGAGGTATGTTCCATATTTTCTTTGGTATTTTTCTTTGATGGACAATCGATTATCGTGTTGAGATGTGATGATGTTACCCGATGGATTGGGTTGGACAGAGTTAGTGAATTTCGTAACAGTGAGTTATGATAATGTTTTGAGAACCTTGGGCATTTTTGAGATATTGTACAGATATTTCGTATTAGCTTATTGTGTTGTTGAAAGGTTACGAGATGTGAACTTTGGTAATTTTTATCACTAGTTGGTAAAGTTATGGCGGTAAGATTACATTGGTCATATTCTTACTTAGTATTTCATCGGTATGTAATTATTGACGTGATGTGTTGGTTATCATTATTGGATATTATGGCTGACCCCGTCGTGGGATTTCTTTTTAGGTTCTTGGAATATCAAGCATGTAGCGGTCGTGGAGAGATGAGCTTCCCGGAGGAAACTGGCTAGGGCATGTATTTGTGTATTGAGTTTCCTGATCAGTTCTTGTATTCCGCCGCTAGAGTATTTTAATTGTTTGTCTTTTTCCTCTGTGTGAGTATTTTTAAATGGCCTTTTGGTATCTAGTAACTTAGGTTACTTTGGAAATCGTTTTCTAAACTATTTTGTTGGTACGTGTAAGCGATAGCTTAACGTATATTTTTTTAAACTGTTGAGATTTTGGCATTTCGGGCCTTATGGTTTCAAATGAGATTTTTACAACGGTTTCGATAAACGGATTTTATTAAGTCTTCGAATGCTTTTAAAGATAGTACCGTCGTTCGCCTCTTAGGCGTTTGTAAATGTTTGTAAATATTTATTTCATCCTTGTGGGTTCCGTCTCGGGGCCCATGGCGCTGTAATATTCCTGGTTGGATCTTGAGGTGTTACAGAATATGGTATCAGAGTTTAGGTTGTGAAAACCTAGGCAGTCGGGTCGAGTTGGGTCGTGCTTTTGTCGTGTCATTCGAGTTGTCGGTCGGCAAGTGTTTGAGCTCTGGTTTTTTGTTGTTCACTCGGGCTTGTGCATTATGTGATTTACCATTGTAGTACTGGGGTTGTTGTAAGCTTTTCCGAATGATACTAACGTGTTTCTTCGGATAGAGATGTGTTGTGTTCTCGAGTTGAACTGAGTTTGCAAAATGTGTGTTTTGTAAATGTCTGTGTTGAGTATTTTCTTGAGTCGAGACATGTGCCAGTATCACGGGGAATCGTCGGCTTCATGATCTGTAAGTATTTGGAATTTTGAATTGCATTGAGATTTATTTCCGAGCTAAGTTGATATGCTTTGTGATTCAGCAGAATATTAATCGTTACAGTATGTAATATCCGGATTTTTTACGGTGTATTTCATCTGTATTCAAGCCCTGTATTATTCGGATTTGTGGTTTTGATTATTGGAGTATGATATTTCTTGCATTGATATCATTATACATAAGTATAGAAACATGCAAAATTTCTCATGCAAACTCGTGATAGCGCACGCTAAGAATGTATCTTAACGCGCGCTATCGGGCTACTATTAGCGCACGCTATGCAGATAGGAGTTGCGTGCGCTAAGAACTCAATTATTGAGTGGGATGGCTAGCACATGCGCCAGCCGGGACATGGGTCCGGATAAGATTCCCGCGGACGAACCCGGACAATTCTGAAGTCAACCATTATTAGCGCACGCTAAGGAATGCTTAGTAGCGTGCGCTAACTTGTTAAAATGCAGAATATTATAAATGGGACAACAACCCGTTTTGGCTTACATTTTACTCGTCCATTCTGCATTCTTGAGAGGCCAGAGAGCTGAAATTATCCTTCTACACACTTAGAACACATCTTGTTGGTGTTTGTATATTGGTTATCACTTGGGAGTGATCATTGAAGTGGAATAACACCTTGGAGTGGCATACAACCAACCGGAGTCGGATTCTACCCTACGATTCAGTGATTTTCATCATATTAAGGTATGTTCAACCTATCTCCAGACTTAGAGTTGGATTCTAAAGAATTGAATGATCATAGTAACGAGATATTGATTTTCATAAGTTATTTATCCAAAGTACATCATGTTTGGAATATTGAGATGAATAAGCCTTAAGTACCTTGATTATGATCATCATGATTCGAATCTTATTACATTGAATATGTAAATGAAGCTTCTATCATTGGTAAACCGAATCTAGTAGATGACTTCATAGCAATCTTGGACTTGACTTTAACATCATTATTGTTAGATAAATCTAAAGGATTGATCATGGAAGGATTTATCTAGTATAGATGGAACGTTTAACAACTTCAGCATGATAATATTGATTGATATAGAGGTGTTGATATCAACCGTTAAGCCTTTCGAATTGTCGTATGAAGATTTGTAGTCGAAATGGAATATGGTTTTATAATGGTATGCATATCCTCGAATCCGAAGTTGTTGCTCTCTGTAAGATCATTCATAATCGTATAAACATGATATTCATGGAGGTAACATGAATTATCACGGAAGATTTCATTGTTTTGATCATGATGAGAACAGTTTACTGCCCAGCAGTAAACTGCCATGCATAGATAGCGCACGCTAAGCTATGAAGAGTAACGTGCGCTATCGAGCACGAGTTAGCGTACGCTACATTTGGTACGTAACGTACGCTAGGCCATCAGACGAGTCAGTCGACTGATCAGTGAAGTACTGACCATACATAGTTAGCGTACGCTAGGCTTTGTTGTTTGCGTGCGCTATCGAGCAGACTTAACGCACGCTACACAGAGTACTTAGCGTGCGCTAAGCAGTTCAGGCAGATTGCATTTTATGAACTTTTGGCCGTAAATCGAATTGTTAAACATTCATACGACGTGAGATAAATCCTATATCATTTCTTTTGTTAAGGTTTGGTCTCGTTACGTGATTGATTGAGGAGAACGACCTTCGAGTGTTCATTTTCGTGGAAGTGTTGTTCTTGTCTTCTAATCGAGGCAAGTACCTTAATTGTTTTATGTATTGTTGTTATACATATTGTCGTGCATGTATGTCGTTGTTGTATGTCCACCTCGTGTCGGTCCGATGGGATCATCGGGGGATCTATGCTAGCGTGCGCTGGATCATCGGACGGGTTTTTCCACCACGGGTTGGTCTGACGGGATCATCATGGGTTCTAGGCAGTGAACGCTGGATCGACGAAATTACCATGTGTATGTTATGATATCATGTTGTGATTATCAGTTGTGCATGTCATTTTTGAGTTTCTCGTAGGAGAAGACTCGTTGGTATTTTTGTCGTTTACATTATTCGTGAGATATGAATAATATGTTGTGGTACTTGTACTAGCATCGTTGTGCTAACCCCTTAGGGGGTGAACATTTTGTTTATGTTCAGGATCCAGGAGAGCAGGAAAACAACCACTGGAGCTGCATGACGACGAGGGTGCAGAGTGATGTTTCGGCCGGGTTTATTTATCTGTGTTTATTCGTTATTTCAATAAGTACTCGAGTACGAAGTCATTTGTGATGGATTTGAATTTGGTGATGTATTATTGAGTTCCTGTTGAACAATTGTACTTTCAGTATTTGGTAAGAACTTTTGTATCTTAAATCCGTTATTTCCATTCGTTAGTACCTTTTAATGTTTGTTCAATTCTTCAGCCTTGTAAATCCTTATGTAAAGGATTTACGGCGCTGTAATATTCCTGAATATATCGGGGGTGTTACAGAATATGGTATCGGAGCTAAGATTATGGATATCTTGGCCATTGGGTTAAAATAGGGGTCATTTATGTCTTTTGAGGTAACCGGCCGTGAATGACATTACTGCACTGCCTACGTCTTCATGCGAACGGTGGTTGTAAGTTCCTAAACTCTATCTCGTTCTTTACATGTTGTGTCTCTTTATACTCGAATATTAGAACGATGCTGTTTCCTGTATATTGAGTATTTATACTTACAGTATGTTGAGAGGCGGGCATGGACGTGGTCGCGGTCGTGGACGCGGACGGAGGAATGCCGAAAGGGAAGCGTCGCCTTCTAACCAGGCCAGTCATAGCTCAGGCGAGCCGCAACAATCTATTAATAACGAACTGCATCCTCATTGCAGAGATCCTTCGTCAAGTGGTGAACCAGATGACTCAGTTCGCCCAAGTCGTGGACCTAATGCAAGTGGCGGTGGGACTACAGCAGGGAGAGAGACAGCAAGGAATCCCAGACATGGGAAATCGAGGTAACTGGTGGCTGCAAGAGGTGGCGAAGATGCAACCACCCAAATTCGATGGTATTTCTGAGACTCCCACCTGGGACCATTGGTTGAAGGAACTGGAGAAAATCTTTGCCGGAATTAACTGTCCAGACGACCGGAGAGCCTCTATCGCTCAATATTTTCTGATAGGGGAAGCATCCGAATGGTGGGAAGCCATCCGGCCTGTAGACCATGATGCCGATTGGATAGAGTTTAGATTGATGATGGAAGCTCAGTATTGCCCTCGTCCTGTGAGGGAAGCCAAAGTTCGGGAGTTTTTCTCGGCCTTCCGATGTGCCAGTATCCTGCATTTATTAAGACGTTTAACCAACAAGCGGCATTTGTTCGACATCCGGTCGTAATGCATGCGAAATGATGATCCATTTCGATATGAGAATGAAACCAAATCCGAGGTACATGTCCGGATTTGAATGTACCACACTCACAATACCGTGATAAGGCGTTGGCGTATGAGATTAAGGAAGCAATATGGAGAAATTTTCAATCCAAGAAACAGAAAGTCTCTGGTACTTTTACGAGCACAAGAACAGCGGCCCCGTAAGGCCCAGTCATCCTTTGACTCTTTCAAGAAACCTCCGCACCCAGCTAGGAGCGGAAAGAACTTCGGAGCGACATCAACTATTACCGATGTTACCAGAAATGCTTTAATCGCGCCAGACGGGCACTATCGACGGAATTGCCCCTTCCCGCCGTGACTTGTTTTGATTGTGGACGAGAGGACATCGGGTAGTGTTTTGCGAAGAGGTCGCAAAGTCTTTTAGAGCCCGTATACCACAAAATGATCGAGAAGGAAGCCAGTATCCAACAGACGCAGCAAAGTGTTCAGATGCCTCAGAATTTTGGCCGCGGACGAGGCAGAGGATAATGGGACCGAAAGGGGACATCGAGTGCCGGATCTGCTCCCCCACGTCTATACGAGATGAGGAGGACAGACGATCGTGATGTCAGCCGATCGTGCAGTCGTCGAGATCCTTTCCCAGCCAGTTAGCGTTTTATTCGATACAGGAGCTACACATTCTTTTATATCCTTGTCTTGTGTAAATCGTTTGAATATTTCCGGTTTTCATACTTGCGAACCTTATGTTGTTGGTTTACCGAGTGGAGAGAGGATTGTCGGAAACTTAGAAACTAGAAATTTCCCTATATCATTTGGAGGCAGAGAGTGGCTCTCAAATCTGATCGTAATAGAAATGCAAGGAGACGACCTGATACTCGGAGACGATTGGCTTAATCGATATGGAGCAATTGTGAACTACCGAAGGAGGAATATCTTGCTGATCGCTGACGATGGTTCCGAAATATTGTTCGAGGGGTGGAAACCGGGAAGCTCAGGAAAATCGATCAAAGCGATGAAAGCTGTCAGATTGTTGAAACAGGGATGTACCGGGTACTGGTGTTATGCAATGAAGAAAGAAGACGAAATTGTGGAACTTTCATCCATTCCTGTTGTGAACGAATTTCCAGATGTATTTCCTGACGAGTTACCTGGACTATCTCCACGAAGGGATGTGGAATTTACCATTGAGCTGGAACCCGGAGCTACACCAATTTCTAAGGCGCCATATCGTATGGCACCTACTGAGATGCACGAACTGAAGAAGCAGCTGGAGGAGTTACTGGACAAGGGCTATATTCACCAAGTTGCCACACTGGGAGCGCCCGATTCTTTTGTCCGAAAAAAGGATGGGTCGCTCCGACTGTGTATTGACTATCGAGAGCTGAACAAGATGACGATTAAGAACAAGTATCCGTTGCCACGGATTGATGATCTGTTTGACCAGTTGCAAGGGGCAACAGTATTTTCTAAAATCGATCTGAGATCAGGATATCATCAGCTGAGGATTAATAAATCTGATGTTCCGAAATCAGCGTTCAGAACTCGCTACAGACATTATGAGTTTGTAGTGATGCCGTTTGGTCTCACTAACGAACCTGCTGTATTTATGCAATTGATGAACCATGTGTTCATTGAATTTTTGGTTAAATTTGTGGTCGTGTTCATTGATGAAATTCTGCTGTATTCTAAGAGCCCGTAAGAACATGCGCAACATTTGCGGATTGTATTGGAACTGTTGAGAAACGAGCAATTGTACGCCAAACTTTCTAAGTGTGAATTCTAGCTAAAGGAAGTAATGTTCCTCGACCATGTGGTGTCAACTAAAGGAGTCCGAGTAGATCCTCAAAAGATCGAAGCAATTATGGATTGGAAACCTCCAAAGAACGTGAAAGAAGTCCGAAGCTTCTTAGGACTTGCTGGATATTATCGACGATTCGTGGAAGGATTTTCTAAAATTTCCCGCCCACTTACTCGACTCCTGCAGAAAACTCAAAATTTTGAGTGGAATGAGTTGTGTCAGATCAGCTTTTATGAATTAAAGAAGAGATTGACGACGGCACCGATTCTATCACTTCCACAGGGAACTCGAGGAATTATAGTTTACAGTGATGCTTCGAACCAAGGACTTGGGTGCGTATTGATGCAGAATGATAAGGTGATTGCTTATGCGTCGCGACAACTGAAACCTTATGAAGTGAATTACCCAACACATGATTTGGAGCTAGCAGCAGTGGTTTTTGCTTTGAAGATCTGGAGGCATTATCTCAGACGGACTCACCGCCGATCTTTACGGATCACAAGAGTCTCAAGTACATATTCAGTCAGAAAGAATTAAACATGCGGCAAAGAAGATGGTTAGAACTGATTAAGGACTATGACTTGGAGATTTTATATCATCCAGGTAAAGCGAATGTAGTGGCCGATGCACTTAGCCGCAAGCCTGTTTCTATTCAGATGCTGGAGACGTTGACCTCCCAACTTAGCCTTCAACGAGAGATAATTCGTGAAGGAATTGAAGTATGGTTACAAAGAGTCCAAGGACAACTGTGCGTGATGGAGATAACTTCATCATTAACCGAAGGAATAAAATCTAAACAGACAGATGATCCTCTGATGATTCGGTTACGTGATGAAGTGATCAAAGGAAAGGCCCCCGGATTCATAATTCATGATGATGGAGTTTTGAGATTTCAGAACCGACTCTGTGTTCCCGATGTTGATGTTCTGAAACAGACGATTATGAAGGAAGCTCACAGTTTGCCCTATTCTATCCACCCGGGCACCAGTAAAATGTATAAAGACTTGAAGCACAATTTCTGGTGGGGCAACATGAAGAATGATGTAGCGGACTATGTTTCTAAATGCTTGACATGTCAGCAGGTTAAGATCGAGCATCAATGGCCTGCTGGAATGTTGAAGCCGCTCCCAATTCCTGAATGGAAGTGGGAGGACATATCGATGGACTTTATCACTAATATGCCGAGAACCAGGACAGGAATGAACATGATTTGGGTGATAGTTGATCGTTTAACCAAATCAGCTCATTTTCTAGGCATTAAGGATACGTGGAGACCAGAGAAGTTGGCACGAGTATTTATCTCGGAGATAGTTCGATTGCATGGTGTAACACCCCAAAAACCTTACGGGAGTATTACACGCCGTGGGCCCCGCACCGGAACCCACCAGGCTAAAAACCATTTACAAAAAAACGACAAGAAGGCCGATGACGGTAGTATTTTCCAAAATTCACAAAATCATTTGAAAACACCAACTACCGTCAAGACAAACAAGGCCAAAAACTCGGTTAAGGGAATCGGTTTTCGAAATCAAACTCAGTTGGCAAAAAGCCGAAAACCATTTGAAAGAACTCACGCAGCGGATAATAACACAATCCGCGATACATATACATCAATAATGATATACACAAACAGAATACACGATTCCCCAACAATATGCCATAGCCAGTATCGTCCGGAATCCTCGCTTCACGACCGCTACCATCAAAGTTCTCAATACCTGAAAAACAAGTCCCACAACGGGGTCAGCAATAATGCCCGACAAATAACCGCAAGTACATAAACATAAATATTCACATGCCATGCATCATGAGAATAATAACCTCAACGATAACCTTACCACTTCCGGTAATCCAACGATTCTCGTCAAAATCCCAATATCACGATAATACTATAAAAATCCCAGTATCACAACAATACCGTATAATACCTCAATACCGAATACTTTCTCGTACATAATCCTCTATGTACGATTACCATAAAACATACCTCTATCCGGACTTCCTTCCGGAATGCATACACAGACCAAGAATATCCAAAATGACATCAACAATATCCGAATACTACAATCTTCCCAAGATTGTCCAAGTATCTCAACAATCATCAATCGTGCATTCTAATCCTTTTAGAACATCACCGAACATTCGTCAATATGCAATACAACATAAAATACTTATGAAATGTAAATGGAATTACTCATCAAAACATTACAACCGAACAAGTAAACACTTGCACGGATACCAACATGACAAAACCAACACCGAACTCATCGCCCTCGTCTACGAGCTCTTCACCGATCGAACGCGAATCTACGGTCTTCCAACGAAGCACAACGGTTATACCTATTGATTAATCACCCTAGAACAATAATCATGTCAATAATCGGACCAACTTGGTCACAAGGATCATAACATGCTCAATCTGGAATTCAACCTCGTATTATGATCTAGAAATCCATCTCAAAACGGTTTAAACGAATCATCATCTTTAATAATATGAAGAAACATTCGAAGTTCTTAACAAAATCCATAAAATCCCATATAACATCGTTATATGATTATCCAACATGTTCCTCACATGTAATCATCCAAGAAAAACGAACCATTAACAAAGGAATACGAAGATTACCCGGTTTAGACGAACCAAAAAGAAGAACACTAGAACTCCATCCAAAGAATCATGAACCACTTGAAGAACAAGGCTTGAATCCAAGCTCTCAATCTTAATCTTGTTAAAGATTATCATTATACAGTGTTTGTGAACCTCGAATAACTCTCAACTCTCTCTCTCTCCCGAGTGAAGGAAGAAGAATGGACGAAATGCCTTACAATACCCGTCTGTCCCCTTTTATAATAAACATTATTAGCGTGCGCTAACACCTCATATTTAGCGTGCGCTAAAGCCTTAGCGTGCGCTAACTGACTTTGTTAGCGTGCGCTATCGCAGTCCAGAGGCTACTGCCTTGCTTCGTAAACTAACTTACGTACGTAATGCCCATGCATTAACGTACGTAAAACATCTGCTTAGCGTCGCAAGTCATTTATATTAGCGTGCGCTATCCGAAGTTGACTTGCTACGGTGTTCACCTACCACTCGCCCCCACATTCCGACAAAGATCGGCAAGGATAAGATTCCTTGTAGATCGATACATAGTTAGCGTGCGCTAAGCCTAATATTTTAGCGTGCGCTAGCTCTACACGACAACCACTCGTTGACCTTATCTGGACACGCGTCGAACATGGCGGGTCCACCGCCAGCTAAGATTCCATTATTGGCGATCGATGTTAGCGTACGCAAGCTAACATGCGTTAGCGTCGCTAACCGAATATAAAATCAACTCAGGCCTACCTCGGCCACCTTAGGAACTAACCCGGCAAGTCGTTACGTCGTTGGGGTCCTCCTTAGCGTACGTAACCGAACCTCATAACGTCGCTATCAATACTTCGTGGCGTGCGCTACTGCACCGATGGCGTGCGCTAATGAACACTTATAGCGTGCGCTATCGTTGCTGTGCCTAGCCATATTCACTTATCCTCAACCAATATCTCGACATACCAATCAAACATACGGCACAATGAATACATATGCGCATTCAATAACATTATCAAACGTTCAGAACGTTCTCAAGCACAAATATCCATCAACGATATCCAACAGATAAACGAAAAATATATCCGAAAAATCGGGGTATTACACATGGTACGCCGAAGACCATTGTTTCTGATTGAGACGGCCGTTTTGTGTCTCACTTTTGGAAAGCAGTTCATAAGGCCTTGGGGATCGAATTGAACTTCAGTACAACTTATCACCCGCAGAATGACGGACAATCTGAGAGAACTATACAAAGGGTGGAAGACATGCTAAGGGCCTGTGCCTTAGATTGGTCAAACGATTGGGAAATTCATCTACCGTTGATTGAATTTACCTACAACAATAGTTGGCATGCTTCCATTAAGATGGCACCGTTTGAGGCATTATACGGAAGGAGATGCAGATCGCCCCTATGCTGGGATGATTCGTCAGATTTGATCGGAACAGAACCAGAGTTGATCGTGCAGACTCGAGAGAAGATAGCCTTGATTCGTGAAAGGCTGTTGACCGCCTAGAGTCGCCAGAAATCCTACGCGGACGTACGCCGTCACCCATTGGAGTTCAATATTGGAGACCATGTACTTTTGAAGGTTTCTCCTACTCGGGGAATCTTTCGTTTCGGAAGAAGAGGAAAGCTGAGTCCGAGATATATCGGACCATTTGAGATCCTCGAGAGAGTTGGGGAGTTGGCATACAGAGTGGCATTGCCGCCGTCATTGTGCCATGTTCATAACGTGTTCCACGTATCCCAGTTACGGAGGTATATACCAGATCCCAGTCATATCATTGATTTCGGTGAGATCGAAGTCGAGCAGGATGGGACGTTTGAAGAAAGACCGGTCAAGATACTCGAGAGTCGAGTTAAGCAGCTGAGGAACAAACCAATCGTTTTGGTCAAAGTTCAATGGTCACGTCACGGAATGGAAGAAGCCACCTGGGAAACGGAAGCTGACATGAAGTCTAGATATCCCGAGTTATTTTCGTCTTGAGTTTCGGGACGAAACTCCTTTTTAGTAGGAGAGTATGTAATATCCGGATTTATTACGGTGTATTTCATCTCTATTCAAGCCCTGTATTATTCGGATTTGTGGTTTTGATTATTGGAGTATGATATTTCTTGCATTGATATCATTATACATAAGTATAGAAACATGCAAAATTTCTCATGCAAACTCGTGATAGCGCACGCTAAGAATGTATCTTAACGCGCGCTATCGGGCTACTATTAGCGCACGCTATGCAGATAGGAGTTGCGTGCGCTAAGAACTCAATTATTGAGCGGGACGGCTAGCACATGCGCCAGCCGGGACATGGGTCCGGATAAGATTCCCGCGGACGAACCCGGACAATTCTGAAGTCAACCATTATTAGCGCACGCTAAGGAATGCTTTGTAGCGTGCGCTAACTTGTTAAAATGCAGAATATTATAAATGGGACAACAACCCGTTTTGGCTTACATTTTACTCGTCCATTCTGCATTCTTGAGAGGCCAGAGAGCTGAAATTATCCTTCTACACACTTAGAACACATCTTGTTGGTGTTTGTATATTGGTTATCACTTGGGAGTGATCATTGAAGTGGAACAACACCTTGGAGTGGCATACAACCAACCGGAGTCGGATTCTACCCTACGATTCAGTGATTTTCATCATATTAAGGTATGTTCGACCTATCTCCAGACTTAGAGTTGGGTTCTAAAGAATTGGATGATCATAGTAACGAGATATTGATTTTCATAAGTGATTTATCCAAAGTACATCATGTTTGGAATATTGAGATGAATAAGCCTTAAGTACCTTGATTATGATCATCATGATTCGAATCTTATTACATTGAATATGTAAAGGAAGCTTCTATCATTGGTAAACCGAATCTAGTAGATGACTTCATAGCAATCTTGGACTTGACTTTAACATCATTATTGTTAGATAAATCTAAAGGATTGATCATGGAAGGATTTATCTAGTATAGATGGAACGTTTAACAACTTCAGCATGATAATATTGATTGATATAGAGGTGTTGATATCAACCGTTAAGCCTTTCAAATTGTCGTATGAAGATTTGTAGTCGAAATGGAATATGGTTTTATAATGGTATGCATATCTTCGAATCCGAAGTTGTTGCTATCCGTAAGATCATTCATTATCGTATAAACATGATATTCATGGAGGTAACATGAATTATCACGGAAGATTTCATTGTTTTGATCATGATGAGAACAGTTTACTGCCCAGCAGTAAACTGCCATGCATAGATAGCGCACGCTAAGCTATGAAGAGTAACGTGCGCTATCGAGCACGAGTTAGCGTACGCTACATTTGGTACGTAACGTACGCTAGGCCATCGAGCCAGTCGATCGATCGGTGAAATCTTGACCATACATAGTTAGCGTCGCTAGGCTTTGTTGTTTGCGTGCTTATCGAAAGCGGACTTAACGCACGCTACACGAGTACTTAGCGTGCGCTAAGCGATTCAGCATTGCATTTTATGAACTTTTGGCCGTAAATCGAATTGTTAAACATTAAATGCACGTGAGATAAATCCTATATCATTTCTTTTGTTAAGGTTTGGTCTCGTTACGTGATTGATTGAGGAGGACGACCTTCGAGTGTTCATTTTCGTGGAAGTGTTGTTCTTGTCTTCTAATCGAGGCAAGTACCTTAATTGTTTTATGTATTGTTGTTATACATATTGTCGTGCATGTATGTCGTTGTTGTATGTCCACCTCGTGTTGGTCCGACGGGATCATCGGGGGATCTATGCTAGCATGCGCTGGATCATCGGACGGGTTTTTCCACCTCAGGTTGGTCTGACTGGATCATCGTGGGTTCTAGGCAGTGAACGCTGGATCGACGGAATTACCATGTGTATGTTATGATATCATGTTGTGATTATCAGTTGTGCATGTCATTTTTGAGTTTCTCGTAGGAGAAGACTCGTTGGTATTTTTGTCGTTTACATTATTCGTGAGATATGAATAATATGTTGTGGTACTTGTACTAGCATCGTTGTGCTAACCCCTTCGGGGGTGAACATTTTGTTTATGTTCAGGATCCAGGAGAGCAGGAAAATAACCACTGGAGCTGCATGACGACGTGGGTGCAGAGTGATGTTTCGGCCGGGTTTATTTATCTGTGTTTATTCGTTATTTCAATAAGTACTCGAGTACGAAGTCATTTGTGATGGATTTGAATTTGGTGATGTATTATTGAGTTCCTGTTGAACAATTGTACTTTCAGTATTTGGTAAGAACTTTTGTATCTTAAATCCGTTATTTCCATTCGTTAGTACCTTTTAATGTTTGTTCAATTCTTCAGCCTTGTAAATCCTTATGTAAAGGATTTACGGCGCCGTAATATTCCTGAATATATCGGGGGTGTTACAGTATGAGATGACAAAGTTGGGACAGTATTGATGAAATAAATCCTTGAGAAGTTAGGATTTTGGGAAATAAATATGTCGGTTAAGTTTTGGAACGGAGTTGTGTATTCGGGAGAAGAAATGTGGATTGTTGAGAAGAACATGTAGTCATGTTACTTCATTTTGAAATATATGGAACTGTTTTCGAGCATTTGAAAATGATACTTTTCAAAATGAATGTTTTACGGATGTTTTACGGAAAATAATTTTTGGGTCGAGACCCAATAGATTTTTGAAATAGTTTTGTAACACAGGACTTGGAGTCCGAAAAGACTTTTTTACATTTTAAACTTCTTGTAATGCGGAACGAGATACGGACTGAGACCCTAATGTTCAAAAAGGCTTTTCTGTTTCTTAAAACTCCCGAGATTTGTAAAACACTTTACCAATCGTTTATCTATTTAATTATTACCTTTCGGGGTTTTGGTTTACCTATTCCAATGAAACTTCTCGGGAAGCCTTTCGTTGTGTTGATTTTGTAGCACCCCCAATCCACTCAGGGATATTACACGCCGTAGAACCTTTCCTCAAGGATCTACCAGGGTGGTAACAACATCGAACATCTCAACAACGCATTTAAAGCTAAAATGACTCAGTAGACCAATTTAGTCTTTCAGTAAATACGTACAACTCAATCCCAATACATGCCCACGCAGGGGTCAAATACAAATTACTCCCGTACAATGGAGAAAATACTGCAGCGGAAATAAAGTACAACTGAACCAATACAACAACGTACGGGTCCTCATATTATTAGTATCGATCATCTTTCATCATCCTTCATGCCGAACCTGCGGCATGCTCCCCAAAATCTGAATGCAATACAGACATCCACCCCCCGATTACTCGGGGGTTAGCAAAATTCCACTATTTTCCTAGTGCAAGTACAAGGTGCAAATACGAGCCATACAATCCAAGTTCCAAGAATAATAATCAGGAATCCTCAAAGATCCAAACATAACAAAGAGTACTTCCCGAGGCAAGAGTTTGAGTAAAACTTTTCAAAGTCGAAAGATCACAAATCAAGGGAAACAATTTATAAAGTAATTTGTAATGCCATCGAGAGTTTTAATAGAAAACAGTCAAGGATTATCGAATCCTTCTCTTTCCAAAATCAACAGGGGTCACAGCTCAACGGTTTTGTTTTTGCAAATAGAAAACCAACAATAATTCATAGGGTCAGAACCCACGTCACGTGTCCTCGACGGACATAAAAATCAACACAACATAATGACCCAAGATATGCAATTCTTGGTCAACGAATACAACATCAACTCGTGAATCCATAGCTATACCATTGGATTCCCTCGAGGCCTCGCCGGACCCTCCCGAGGTGACAAAATACATTCATAAATCATATACACACCAACTCGTGAATCCAGGGCTATACCATTAGATTCCCTCGAGGCCTCGCTGGACCCTCCCGAGGTGAGCAAAATACATTCACAAATCATATACATAACACCGTGAACACATGTCACGTCATCTCACGGTTGGATCAATCACTTGTTGTCTCCTGGCCATATGATCGCATGCCATATGTCACCGCAGGTCTTATCATCTCACGGTTGGACCAATCACTTGTTGCATCGTGACCATATGATCAAAAGCCATGTGTCACCGTAGATTGTCTTAGGCTCTCACGGTTGGATCAATCACTTTTTGCATCCTGACCACATGATCACATGCCATGTGTCACCGTAGACCTTCGACCATATCCACACATTCACACAAATAACATATCACACCAAGGATATCCAAACAATTCACTCAATGGCAACAAACACAAAACACGACACAATTGTCAAATCACAACACACCGAAATGAGATAATATATGCATATATATTATCAAAGCACAACAACAACACCAAGCGTATTCATAGGGTTCACTTAACCATTCACGAGACACAACATTCACAAAACACATGCGTTTTGAAAGTGAACCTTTGACGAGGCTAAATCGAATCTTTTGAAAGTTCATTCCAAACAACTAAACAAACATACCAAGATGATCACCAATCATCATATCCGCAAAATAAGAAATGTATGAACAAGGTACTTGCCTCGAATAACCACAAACGCGAAGAGTCGACCGAAGTAGGTTGGCACGAACTAACTACGAACCCGCTGACTCCACCGAATGCCAACTTGCGACAATAAACTACAGACAACAATAAGAACAATGAAAATGAATTCCATAGCACGACCCAAAGCCGCTGATTTGAAGGAACAAATGACAAGAGTTCAAGGGTTTCCCCCAAAATGGCCAAGAACACGAATCGACCGACCAAACATGAAAATGAAATTCCAAACCGGAATATGGATATTCAATCCATAGGATATGTTTAACAACACCATTAAACAACAATCGATTCATCATAATCGGATGGAAAATGAAATCAAGAACAAAACTCCCAAAAAGTCAACTCTAGGGATTCAAGAAAAATACCTTGATTCGGCGAAGAACAATGGATTAGATGATGTTATAATAACCTAGGATGCTCCAAAACACCTTTGGATTGAGCAAAATCGGCCTAGATCGCGATCCATAGTCGACCTTGGCTCTACCCCGGGGAAATGAGGAGAAAAGAGGTGGAAATGATGTATCACGACTACTGTCCAGTTTATATACATTGGAAAGGTTAGCGTGCGCTAATCTTTAAGATTACCGTGCGCTATCGAGGCACACTGTTAGCGTGCTCTAACCACAATTGTTAGCGTGCGCTAACGGGACCTTCAGACCCAGTCCAGTAGTCCCTGGACTGCTCTGAACTACCAGGTAGCGCGTGTTATCCTCACCCTAGCGTGCGCTACTACTGCACTCTAGCGCGCGCTATGATACTAAATAGTGTGCGCTGATCAACGTCTGAACTCAGTCCAGTAGCCTCTGGACTGTTTCTGCACCACCCGTTAGCGTGCGCTACCACACTTGTAGCGTGCGCTAATAACCGCACCTTAGAGCGCGCTAACCAATAAGTGTAGCGTGTGCTAACAACTCAGAAGGACAACAACAGTGCTCTCAAAGCTGGTTACAACAACGAATTCCTCTGATCGGAACACCAAGTTCAATATACGCACGGAAAGTTCCAGAATACGATCATACTAAGATCTTGAGCTACCATCAAGCCCACACGAGACCATGAAAAAGGTCAAGACAACAGTTATGAATGCGGATACCCACAACTTTGGGTAAATTACAAAATGGCCCAAAACGCCCGAAAATCACGATATGTGATCGAATAACCAAACCGAAGTTCACGACACGTCTAAAAAAGTTAAACGGACTTACAGAAAAGTTGAAACAGTAGTTTCGAACGAGATTCTCAAGAATCAAACTCAAGTGCGGAAAAGTTGCTACGAAGCAGGGAACTCAATAAAATGACACCAAAACAAACTCGGACGTCAAAAAGTGTAGAATTAATCATTCTCGAAATGACGAAACGGTCTCAAGCGAGTCGTGAAAACAGACTCTCACCAAAAATTTAAAATTACCGGAAATCGAAATTGCGGATATTACAAACTACCCTCCTTAAAAGAAGTTTCGTCCCGAAACTTAAAACAAGTAGGGTGAAGCAATATCCCGCCAGGAAACACTCAACGAGATACACAAGAACTGAAAACTCACGCCCAACGGCAAAACGTCACAAGCAACTCAAAGAAACATACGGCGTGAAAACACGCTCCAAGACGACCAACACAACGCCATAGGTTGAGACATAATAAAACCAGCAAGTGACAAGCATCATCAAACATATAATACAATCAAGTCAATTATCCGAACAATTACAAAACACAAAGCACCTATTACAAGGAAGCACGCACAGTCGAGAAAACAGAGAATAAACACAAAACGACTCACAGGGACAATCATAAGCAATTAGGACTACGCCGAAATACTCAAGAACCACACTTGGCATCTTCGTGTCCTTTCGGAGCAGAGACGCAACCTCGATCCCCAAATCTCTCAGCTACCATCTCGCAATGCACGGATCGGTGACCCACTTGGCCACACCTGAAATGGCTGACTAACAGTGAACGACAATTCTTCGCGGTACGAGATCAGGCAACAATAGTCAGACAACCACGATTGAACAACAATGATCGAACAATAACGATCGAACAACAACGATCGAACAACAATGATCGAATAACAACGGTCGAACAATGACTCCGAAGTTCACATTTCAACTAAAGATATAAACAAAACTTGTAGAAATTAAAGGACGTTAATTTCGGACAAGGTTCACAAGAATATAAACGAACTCAGAAATGTCACAACGATAATCAGATTGATCCGAAATGAGGTCACAGCCCGTTCGAACGATGGCAACCGAGATACCAAACAAGTTCAAAAGGTATCAACGAACACGAGCGAGTCGATAGAATTTAGAAAGAGAAAATGCAGAAGTCAAAAATAATACAGGTATTACATTCGACCTCTTATAAAAGAAATGTCGTCCCCGCAACTCACAACAACGGAAACAATGTGACAACACAACAAGAAACCGACATAAACGTCTTTCAAAGGCCTCACAAGTCGATCCTGATATCTGCGCTGAGGTTCGTACCCTGAAAGACTACATAACCAACTCGCCCAAAACTAGATTCCGTGTCTCTCGAGTCCACACTTGTAATCTGCTACTGGCGAGGGAGGGCAATTTGCACGTACATGCTCCGGCACATTACAGATGAAGCACCTCGGCATACCGAAAATACAACTGCCAATACGATGGAATATAACATCGCAAAACCACATACCGAAGATTCCAACTCAGCACAACATATCCACGTAAGGCAACCCACATGCACCAAATCACAGCAATGACAGCATACATTCGGCGATTACAATGGCCCGAACCATAACCAGCATACATGTACTAAACATCACAAAACAACCACGTATGTACACAATCATACAAACTCAAGTTCTAACAACTCGGACGGGTGCGATAACACGCAAATCACCACAAGGCGACAATATTAAATACCAACATCACACTTCTCACGGAGGGCTAACACTCTAACGACAATGTTAACATCATACACACATTCCCGAACCACAAACAGGAACGATAGGTCTTAAAAATGAAAACCACATCTTTGAAAATAATTTGGAAACACCAGTTGATCTTGAGTATTACCTTTCAAAAAGTAATACAAACATCTTTATCGAGACTTTGAAAACCATCATACGTTTGATAAAATAAGGACACTTTTCTTTAATGAAAAACTTTCAGAAATATTCGACCCTTGGGTCTAAGCAAATGCGTTACTAAATTGTTGAAAATATCACAAAATATTTTGGTCCTCAAGAGGAATAATTTTTGAAACATATTGTGGCACCTTGAAAGTACCGCGAGAAAATAATTTATTTTAAAAGTACGTCTCGAAATTTATTTTCTAAGATACTCAAGATTTTCAAAAATCTATTAGGCTAGTATGTCCAAAAACTCACATGTAACAATATTCGTTTACACATCTCATAGCACACGTGTCAAGTCGTTCAAATTCAAGAAAATACATGTCTTTTGCCGGAAAACAGACGGTCAAAATATCACAGTCACAATGACATAAATAGCGACAACACTCCTCATATAAACGAAATATGAGAGTCACATAAACGTAGATCACGAAATCAAGATTCTGCACCAAGATTCCATCACTTAACACATAATCATACCAGTAACTTATGTCACACGAGGCACAACACAAAGAAGGGAGACTTATCCACAGGTCGCACAAAGATGATGATCGCTCCACAATACTAATCACGACCAACAAACTCAGACGACGCGTCACGACACGACTTAGTCAGAGATAATCCGACGAGACAGAACTCAACAGACACCACTGACCCAATAGCCAAGGTTTCCACAACCTAAGCTCTGATACCATTTATGTAACACCCCCAATCCGCTCAGGGATATTACACGCCGTAGAACCTTTCCTCAAGGATCTACCGGGCTGGTAACAACATCGAACATCTCAACAACGCCTTTAAAGCTAAAATGACTCAGTAGACCGATTTGGTCTTTCAATAAATTTGTACAACTCAATCCCAATACATGCCCACGCTAGGGTCAAATACAAATTACTCCCGTACAACGGGAAAATACTGCAGCGGAAATAAAGTACAACTGAACCAATACAACAATGTACGGGTCCTCATGTTATTAGTATCGATCATCTTTCATCATCCTTCATGCCGACCCTGCGGCATGCTCCCCAAAACCTGAATGCAATACAGACATCCACCCCCGATTACTCGGGGGTTAACAAAATTATACTATTTTGCTAGTGCAAGTACAAGGTGCAAATACGAGCCATACAATCCACGTTCCAAGAATAATAATAATCAGGAATCCTCAAAGATCCAAACATAACAAAGAGTACTTCCCAAGGCAAGAGTTTGAGTAAAACTTTCTAAACTCGAAAGATCACAAATCAAGGGAAACAATTTGTAAAGTAATTTATAATGCCATCCAGGGTTTTAATAGAAAGAAGTCTAGGATTATCGAATCCTTCTCTTTCCAAACTCAACAGGGGTCACAGCCCAAAGGTTTTGTTTTCGCAAATAGAAAACCAACAACAATTCACAGGGTCAGAACCCACGTCATGTGTCCTCGACGAACATAAAAATCAACACAACATAATCACCCAAGATACGCAATTCTTGGTCAACAAATACAACACCAACTCATGAATCCAGTGCTATACCATTGGATACCCTCGAGGCCTTGCCGGACCGTCCCGAGGTAAGCAAAATACATTCACAAATCAAATACACACCAACTCGTGAATCCAGGGCTATACCATTGGATTCCCTCGAGGCCTGGCCAGACCCTACCGAGGTGAGCAAAATACATTCACAAATCATATACATAACACAGTGAACACATGCCGCGTCATCTCATGGTTGGATCAATCACTTGTTGTCTCCTGACCATATGATCGCATGCCATATGTCACCGCAGGTCTTATCATCTCACGGTTGGACCAATCACTTGTTGCATCGTGACCATATGATCAAAAGCCATGTGTCACCGTAGATTGTCTTAGGCTCTCACGGTTGGATCAATCACTTTTTGCATCCTGACCACATGATCACATGCCATGTGTCACCGTAGACCTTTGACCATATCCACACATTCACACAAATAACATATCACAGCAAGGATATCCAAACAATTCACTCAATGGCAACAAACACAAAACACGACACAATTGTCAAATCACAACGCACCGAAATGAGATAATATATGCATATATATTATCAAAGCACAACAACAACACCAAGCGCATTCATAGGGTTCACTTAACCATTCACGAGACACAACATTCACAAAACACACGCATTTTGAAAGTGAGCCTTTGACGAGGCTAAAGCAAATCTTTTAAAAGTTCATTCCAAACAACTAAACAAACATATCAAGACGATCACCAATCATCATATCCAAAAAATAATAAATGTATGAACAAAGTACTTGCCTCGAATAACCACAAATGCGAAGATTCGACCGAAGTAGGTTGGCACGAACCGACTACGAACCCACCGACTCCACCGAATGCCAAGTTGTGACAATGAAAATGAATTCCATAGCACGACCCAAAGCCGCTGATTTGAAGGAACAAATGACAAGAGTTCAAGGGTTTCCCCCAAAATGGCCAAGACCACAAATCGAACGACCAAAACATGAAAACAAAATTCCAAACCAGAATATAGTTATTCAATCCATAGGATATGTTTAACAAATCGGTTCATTATAATCGGATGGAAAATGAAATCAAGAACAAAACTTCCAAAAAGTCAACTCTAGGGATTCAAGAAAAATACCTTGATTCGATGAAGAACAATGGGTTAGATGATGCTATAATCGCCTAGGATGCTCCAAACCACCTTTAGATTGAGCAAAATCGGCCAAGATTGCGATCCCTAGTCGCCCTTGGCTCAACCCCGCGGAAAGGAGGAGAAAATAGGTGGAAATAATGTATCACGACTATTGTCCAGTTTATATACACAGGACAGCTTAGCGTTCGCTAATCTTTAAGATTAGCGTGCGCTATCGAGGCACACTGTTAGCGTGCGCTAACCACAATTATTAGCGTGCGCTAACGGGACCTTCAGACCCAGTCTAGTAGTCCCTGGACTGCTCTGAACTACCAGGTAGCGCACGTTATCCTCACCCTAGCGTGCGCTACTACTGCACTCTAGCACGCGCTATGATACTAAATAGCGTGCGCCGATCAATGCCTGAACCCAGTCCAGTAGCCTCTGGACTATTTCTGCACCACCCGTTAGCGTGCGCTAACAACTGCACCTTAGCGCGCACTAAACAATAAGTGTTGCGTGCGCTAACGACTCAGAAGGACAGCAACAGTGCTATCAAAGCTGGTTACAACAACGGATTCCTCCGATCGGAAGACCAAGTTCAAGATACGCATGGAAAGTTCCAGAATGCGATCATACTAAGATCTTGAGCTACCATCAGGCCCACACGAGACCATAAAAAAGGTGAAGACAGTAATTATGAATGCGGATACCCACAACTTTGGGTAAATTACAAAATGGCCCAAAACGCCAGAAAATCATGATACGTGATCGAATAACCAAACCGAATTTCACGACACGTCTAACAAAGTTAAACAGACTTACGGAAAACTTGAAACAGTAGTTTCGAACGAGATTCTCAAGAATCAAACTCAAGTGCAGAAAAGCCGCTATGAAGCACGAAACTCAACTAAACGACACCGAAGCGAACTCGGATGTCAAAAAGTGTAGAATTAATCATTCTTGAAATGACGAAACGGTCTCAAGCCAGTCATCAAAACGCACTTTCGCCAAACAAAAGAAAATTACCCAAAATCGAAATTGCGGATATTACATATTTGTTTCAATGTTTTGTCATAACATAGTTGATGTGATCCAGGATGGGTTAATGGTCGATGTTGCGAGTCATATGTGGAAAAAGGAGTTTTTCGGAGTCTATACATTAAGATTTTGGAACTCTATCGTGTGGTTTTTCGATGGAATGTCAGTGGAATTGGTGACAAACCGAATTGGTATACAGGAGTATGGATGTAGTCGAGCATTTGCATAATTACATTTTATTTTAACCATGTAGATTCGAAGGAAATTGTTATCGAATACTTGGCATTAGCTAGCCGATTTCATTTTTTGACAATTGATTTCGTGGTCTTACGAAAATATATGTTTTGAGTTTTGAAATTCTTGAAAGAACTTTCGAAAATTTGTCTTCTTGACGAGACTATATGATTTCAAACTGGTTTTGAAAATGTGACGGATATACATATGCATTTAGTTCATAGTGCATATCACCGTGAAGTTATGAGTGTGACTCACGAACTGGATAAGACATCAATATGGAACGATGAATAAAGATTCGAACTTTAGTATGGTAGTTTGGTTATCCAGGGATGATCGGTTGATTGCGTATAAGAGAAATATGTTGCGTGTTGTAGATTCATGCACATGATGTAATTTTAGAACTTTGGATTTTGTGAAACCGGGACATATGTACTATGTGATTTCATTGGTATGGTAATAGTGCGACTCTACCATAGTGATTTTTGAATGATTTCTTTGTAAGTGTAGATTTGGGGATGGTGACCCCATGCTGGTTGTTTTGGATATTGAGTGGTCGTTCCCACTCCATGTATGATTAGATATGTTCGTCGGTTTGTGATTGGTTGTTAGCCTCTGGACTCCCCGATAGCGCACGCTATCAAGGAAGGATAGCACACACTAGGGCTGTAGCGCACGCTAAATATAAGGTTTAGCGCACGCCAGTAATATGCTTTATAAAATGGGACAGACGGGTGTTATGAGGCATTTCGGCCATTTTCTCCACATCACTCGATAGAGAGAACCTTGGGAGGATATTTGAAGTTCCTAAACACTGAGATATGATCCTCTTCAACAAGATTAAGATGGAAATCATGGATTAAAGCTTTGTTCTTGAAATTATTGGTGATTCTTGGAATGGAGTTCTTAGAGAGATTTTTGAAGTTCCAAACACTGAATTATGGTGGAGTTAATCATCCATAATAATATTTGAAGCTTGGAAGTGATTGAGAATGGATTCAACCTTGGAAATCAATCCATTCGTTCAAAGAGGTAATTACTCTTCACTTTGGGATTTTGTTTTGGATTGTATATGATGTCCTTGAGTTGATAATCGTCATGTATATGAGTTAAGAAGCATGATTATGAGATTGGTTACCGAGTTATGGTGATGTTATTGTTGATATACGGGTATTGATATGATTCGAATGGTTTCGAATTATGTTGTTTATCTTCAAACAGATATGTTGGGTAATGTCTTCCTTCAATTTGGGTCTTTGATGTTGTTGTTGTTGGTTTCTTCATATGATGGTGATCATGACGATGATTATGAATTCTTGGTATTCATAGGTTGATATTGAGGAAGAAGATGATACATGATTATATGACTTGGATTATGCGTTGGATGATTGTTTATATGTTAAAAGATATCGAATTTCATTGTTTTGATAACTATGAACATGGTTTCGAATCACTTAGTGTTCTTGATAATCGCCATATGTTGATCGATACATGTAAGGCATGCATCTGTACAACATTAGCGCACACTAAGCTTTAGTAGGCAGACAGTGCAGTATTTTCGTGTTGTGGTTGTGAATTCGTGCTGGTTTGAGTTGGATTGTTCAGACTTATATCTAATCAAGATGTCGTAGAACCGTTGGGTTTGTGGATGGGTTATGTCAGTTATTGATTGTTATCGGATTGTTGTTTATTGGTTATTGCAATAGGTTGTGGTAATTGATCGGTGATTAGAATCATGCTTTGTGGTTATGTTCGAGAATGTTCGTAGATTGCTTTGGTCGGGGCTGAGGAGCTCGTAGATGAAGGCAATGGATTTGGTAGCGTCTTCGTTGTATCGGTATCGAGGCAAGTTATTACTTGCTCAGTTTATAATATTTAATGAATGGTTTCCATTTCATTCGTTTATAATTCGTCTTGCAATGTTTATAATCATAATCACAGGAGATTTTGTTTTAAGTGGTATTCGAGTTTTGTGAATTAAATCATAATGTATATGATTTACATTTATTATTGGTATACTTGGGTATCAAGGATACATTATGATAAACACGAAGATATGAATTATCTGCAATCCGTGATATTCTGGACCGTCGAGTATTGAGGATAATGGTTTGTGATGGTTTATGTAACACCCCGATATATTCGGAATAATTACAGCACCGTAAATCCTTTATATAAGAATTTACAAGGCTAATTTGAGAAATACGGAAAATAATACCTAAAGTACCATTAAGTTTATAATTCAAAACCAGTTCAACAATTCAAATGAGTCCATTATTTCAAGCATCTCGAAATCTCACAAGACACGCGTACTCGAGTACTGAAAATAAACCAAAACGACAAGGCAACAACAATTAACATCACTGAGCCCCTTCGTCGTCATGTCGGTACTGTGGCTGTTTCCCCGCTCCTCGGCTACCTGAACATCAAAAGAAATGTCCACCCCTGACGGGGTTAGCAAAACGATGCTACTACAAGTATCATAATACACAAATCAAATATGCAACAACAATGTACAATAAAACTCACAATATGGACTCCCGCTATCGGAATCCAACAATGCGAATCCACGTGATTCCATCAACACAACATGAGTGTTCCAACGATCCAGCGCCCTCAGCATAGATCCCAAGATGATCCCGTTGGACCAACATGAGGTGGAAAACCCGTCCAATAATCCAGCGCCCTCAGCGTAGATCCCAAGATGATCCCTTCGGACCAACACGAGGTGGACATCCGATCTAGCGCCCTCAGCATAGATCGCACATACAAAAACACAACTTATGCATACATATATGCAAAATCGCTATGTCCATCAATATGAACATACGAGTAATCGATAACAAATATCATGATAATTCAATGAAAGTAATCTCATGTTCAACAATATGAACAAACAGTATAGATGATCAAAATAACCAATAATAACAATTTCAAAATACGATACTTGCCTTAAAGATGGCAAGAATTAAATACTCCAACGAATGTTAACGCGTCCGAAATTCGCCGCCCCTCGATCGATCACCTTGTACAAGGGAATAATAAGGAATTCAACAACCTCTCGAAACTAACGCACGAGCACCGAACGCCCTAAGTTATAATCAAGTTATCATTAATGAACGATCGGTTCTCGGTCCTACGTCTCGACGAACACTAAGTTTGGAAAAGGCCTGAAGATTCACGAAATCACAATGGGGCACAATGCCGTTGTCTACAATTTCCAAAGATAATTATCATACCACTAAACTCCATACTTTAATTCCGATTATCAACT
This sequence comes from Orobanche coerulescens, assembly GCA_033398695.1. NCBI lineage: Eukaryota > Viridiplantae > Streptophyta > Magnoliopsida > Lamiales > Orobanchaceae > Orobanche > Orobanche coerulescens. Next base: position 188,981,549 of record CM065801.1, read on the forward strand.
CAAAAGCTTAGTTCGGTTGTTTCAACGATGCATAACGAGATAATCATGACCAATCTAGTTTCTAGGTTAATTCACCCCTACGATTCTTGTTCTTCCACAAGTAGTTCTTCTTATCAAGTTCTATATTAAAAGTAATTGTTCAAAAAAATCCTACCAAGTGCAAATCATCCTTATGTAGATTTACAAAGGATTCTTTTTAAGGCAAGAATTATAATTGAACTCCCTCCACAATCACCTCCTTGAATTCATCTTACATAGGGGTAAGCCTTAACAAGTTTTTCATCAAAAGAGTGTTTCGAAAGCATCATCAAGGTGTGTTCATTTCAGAAAACTTCATTCTTATAGTTGGTAAAGATCATGGCTCAACTAATAACAATGGAAACCTTAATTCACCCAATATAATCCTCCTAAACATGGTGCTAGTTCCACTACGACATAACGAGTTAAATAATCTCTGTGAAAAGTTCATAACATAACTAAGAACATAATCTCCATCTTGGTGTAGAGTTAACATACCTCAAAGAAGAGAAGAACAATGGAAAACTTGAAGAAACTCTTCACCGGAAGCTTGAACACCAATCCATAAGGTCTATGCTTCTCAAAAATCGTCTAAGATGATGATATGATGCATAAAGGGTGAGGGATAATCTCCAGAACACGAAAATCGGTCAAGGTGAGGGTGAAAAATCAAATGGGGTCGAGGTCTATAAATAGAATTCTAAAACATTACGTACGTTACCCAATATCCATTACGTACATAACAGTATTAACGTATGCTATACACGAATATTAGCGTACGTTAACGTCTGGCCAGAGCTCACTGACCTGTTTCTGGCATTGGCTTACATACGTTAACGTAAAGATTTTACATACGTAATAGCTATGACCTTAGCATACGTTAAAAATCCCCCTTAGCGTACGTTAAGTCCGTTGACTTGATTAGACAAAAAGCCGTTCAGGTTCACGCGGAGCATCTCACGAATCTTCCCTGGCCCCACCACGCCGACCCTTGATGGATCTTGAGTTGACTGAGCTTACGTACGTTAAGCTTCACAGCTAACGTACATTATATTGTAGCCGTAGAATATGCTAAGATCATCATCTAGCGTACGTTATCATGTGCAGAATTATGCATGCATGCATGAAAAAATACAAAGATGTAGGGATATGAATACGAGAAACCAATCATCGATTAATACGTCACAAAGTCAAATCTTACAAGATCGAATACAGGATAATTACACATTAAGTATCCGAGAATTACATACTACCCCTCTAAAAACAAGTTTCAGACCAAAACTTAAAACGAAAACAATTCCGGGTATCTCGACTTCATACTATCTTGTGATATGTGGAATATATTATAAACGTGACTCAGCGATGGCGGTAAGGCCAACCTGTACGCCAACTCCCCAACTCTCTATAGGATATCAATGTAATACCCGCAATTTTTGATTTTCGGTAAATTTCTTTTTTCGGCTAGAGTCCGTTTTGACGACTCGCTCATGACCGTTTCGTCATTCTGAGAATGATTAATTCTACACTTTTTGTCATCCGAGTTCGTTTCGGTGTTGTTTTGTTGAGTTCCGTGCTTTTTAGCGACTTTTCCGCACTTGAGTTCGATTCTTGCGAATCTCGTCCGAAACTGCTGTTTCGAGTTTCCCGCAAGTCCGTTTAACTTTGTTAGACGTGTTGTGAACTTCGGTTTTGTTATTCGATCACGTATCGTGATTTCCTGGCGTTTTGGGCCATTTTGTAATTTCTTGAAAGTTACGGGTATCCGTATCTGGAATTGTTGTCTCGACCCGTTTCTTGATTGCGTATGATTAATTATGGTATTATGTTTTCATTTCGGGCCATTGATGTTGTCCGCGAACTTTTCGTCGTGTTCGTTCCATACGTTTTCGGAAATCGGGTCGTCGAGCCACGTGGTCGCATCGCCGGATGGTTGCGGATCGGGACAGCGATTCGGGATCGCCGGACGATTGCGGGCACCGGCCGGATAGGTGCGGCAGGAACCGGCGTAGCGCACGCTACTGTCGGAAAGCTGCGCGCGCTAACCGGCAGGTGTAGCGCACGCTATCGGGTGGCCTAACGCACGCTATCGGGTCTGGGCAGTGGGGTTCTGAGGTTCTGGACTCGGTCAGGATCGGCAGGTAGCGCACGCTACTGTCGGTTGTAGCGCACGCTAACCGGCAGGGGTAGCGCACGCTGTCGGCCGACTAGCGTACGTTACCTGGGTGAGTTTGTTAGTCCAGAGGCTACTGGACAGATCGGCTACCGCGCGCAGGCTTCCGGCCGTAGCGCACGCTAGCGGGAGTCGGGCGGACAGTCATGGTCGGCAGAATTGGTCGGTGGTGCCTGGTCATGCGGGCCATGGCCGAGAGTGCTCGGCCGGTACTGGCCGATAGCGCACGCTAGTCCGGGAAGGCTAGCGCACGCTAGTTCCGGCCCAGTATATATATGACAGACCAGCCACTTTTCCCTTCGTTTTTCATTTCCTTCCTTCTCCGTCCGCGGCAGGCGATTCATGGGTGACGAAGCCATGTTGTTTAACAACAAATCCATGAAGTTCTTGAGTTCATAACATCAATCAATCATCCGTTATCATCCTTTGATCCAGCGAATCAAGGTAATCTTCCTTAGAACCCTAATTTCGTAAATTTGGGGGTTTTTGCATTTTGTCCGATTCGTTCCGTGTTGTTGATTAATTCATGATGGGTATGATTAATCTTGGTAGTATTCTCGTGTTTAACATCATTTAATCCATTGTTCTTCGTCGAATCGAAGTATATTTCTTGATTTCCTTCGAATTGACTTTTTGGGGGATTTGTCCCCGATCTCGTTTTTCATCCGTTTTCGATGGATCGATTATGGTTAAATGATGTTGTTAAAAATATTCTATGGATTGTATATCCATATTTCAACTTGGAATTCCGTTTTCGTGTTTTGTCGGGACGAATCATGTTCTTGGCCGTTTTGGGGAAAACACTTGAACGTTCGTCATTCGTTCTTTGAATTCAACGGCCTTGAGTCATGCTATGGAATTCATTTTTATTGTTATTATTGTCCTCCGTAGTTTATTATCGCGAATTGGCATTCGGTGGAGTTGGCGAGTTCGTAGTCGGTTCGTGCCAACCTACTTCGGCCGATTCTCCGCGTTGTGGTTATTCGAGGCAAGTACCTTGCCCATACTTTTCTTATTTTATGGATATGATAATCAGTGATCGTCTCTATGTGTTTATTTGATCGTTGGAATTGAACTTTCAAGAAATTCGGTTAGCCTTGTTAAAGGCCCTCTCTCAAAACGCATGAGTTTTGTGAATGTTGTGTTCTGTGGATGATTACGTGAACCCTGTAAATTCGCTTGTTGTTGTTGTTGTGCTTTGATAATATATATATACATATATTCTGATTTTTGGTGCGTTGTGATTTGACAATTGTGTCGTGCCTTGCGTTGTTGCCTTTGGGTGGATTTCTTGGATATGTTTGGTGTGATATGCTAATTTGTGTGCATGTATTTTCGCTCACCTCGGGAGGGTCCGACGGGGCCACGGAGGGAATTCCAATGGTATAGCCCTGGATTCACGAGTGTGGTTGTTTGTTTTGTGAATGTATTTGCTCACCTCGGGAGGGTTCGACGGGGCCACGGAGGGAATTCCAATGGTATAGCCCTGGATTCATGAGTAAAACTTCACGAGTGCGTGTGTATGTTTGGTGAATGTATTTGCTCACCTCGGGAGGGTTCGACGGGGCCATGGAGGGAATTCCAATGGTATAGCCCTGGATTCACGAACTTCATGAGTTGGTGTATATGATTTCGAAAACGCATTCTGCTCACCTTGGGAGGGTCCGACGGGGCCACAAAGGGAATCCAATGGTATAGCCCTGGATTCACGAGTTGGTGTTGTATTTTTGGTGACCAAGGTTTACGTATCTTGGGCGATTATATTGTTTTGATTTTATGTCCGCCGAGGACACGTGACGTGGATTTTAACCTTGTGAACTGCTGTTGGTTTTCTATTTGCGAAAATAAAACCTTTGGGCTGTGACCCTGTTGATTTTGGAAAGATTAGGATTTGAAAATCCTAAATCGTTTTCTATTAAAACTCTCGATGGCATTTTAAACTGTTTTACAAATTGTTTCCCCTTAATTGTGGTCTTTCGCTTTCGGAATGTTTTACCCAAACTCTTGCCTCGGGAAGTACTTTTCATTATGTTTGGATCTTTGAGGATTCCTGGTTATTGTTATTCGTGGAATGTGAATCGTATGGCTCGTATTTTTGCACTTGTACTTGCACTAGCGAAACAGTGGAGTTTTGCTAACCCCCGAGTATTCGGGGGGTGGATGTCTATTTTTGCATTCAGGTTTTGGAGCATAGCACAGGGTCGGCACGAAGGATGATGAAAGATGAACGATACTAATCACACGAGGATCCATTGATGTCGTATTGGTCCAGTTGTATTTTCTTTTCCGCTGCAGTATCCTTTCCCCGTTGTACGGGTGTGGTTGTATTTTGACCCCTGCGTGGGCATGAGTTGTATTTGAGTTGTATGTATTTATTGAAAGACCAAATCGGTCTACCGAGTCATTTTAGCCTTAAAGGCGATGTTTGATTTTAGTTATCAGCCTGGTAGATCCTCGAGGAGAGGGTCTACGGCGTGTAATATCCCTAAGCGGATTGGGGGTGTTACAGAATGGTATCAGAGCTTAGGTTGTGGAAACCTAGGTTGTCGGGTCAGTGGTGTCTGTTGAGTTTTGTCTCGTCGGATTTTATCTGACTGAGTCGTGTCGCGTCGCGTCGTCTGAGTTTGTTGGTCGTGATTAGTATCGTGGGCGATCATCATCTTCGTGCGACCTGTGGATGTAAGTCTCCCTTCTTTGTGTGGTGCCTCGTGTGACACGAGCTATTTTTATGATTATTTGTTAAGTGACGGAATCGTCTTATGGATTTTGATTTCTAGATATGTGGTTATTTGACTCTCATGTTTCATTTATATGAGGAGTATTGTCATTATTTACGTCCTTTTGACTGTGATATTTGACTGTTGTTTCCGGTAAAAGACAGGTGTTGTCTTGATTTTTGAGCGAGTTGTTGTGTGTATTATGATTGTATGTAAGTGAATATTGTTACATGTGAGTTTTTAGGCATTCTAGCCTAATAGATTTTCGAAAACCTTGAGTATCTTAGAAAATAAAATTCGAGACGTACTTTTAAATGGATTGTATTTTCAACTCGCCTACTAGCGCAACTATCTGTTTCAAAATTCTTCTACCTTGAGGACCAAAAAAATATTTTTTTTCCTTCCAGTAATTTTGGAAATTGCTTAGACCTGAGGGTCGAATATTTTTGAAAGTTTTCACTAAAAGAAAGGTGTCCTCATTTTTGTTCAAATGCGAGATGATTTTCAAAGTCTCGAAAATGATGTTTGTCAACTTTTTGTAAAATGATACTCAAGATCAACTGGTGTTTCCAAACTGTTTTCAAAAGGTGGTTTTCGTTTCAAAACCCATCATTTCCTGCTTGTGGTCGGGGAAGGTGTGTAGGATGTTGGTATTGTTGTTAGGGTGTTAGCCCTCCGAATTATGATTGAATTGGTGGTGTGAACATTGAGTCGTTCGCCACGCTCATGTTTTGTTAACCCTTTGTGGGAGGTATGATGACGATCTTTAGTGTTGTCATTTCGTCGTGGCTTGCATGTTATCGCACCTGTGTGAGCTGTTAAAGCTTGAGTTTGTACGTTTGTGTACATGTGTGATTGTTTCATGATGGTTGTAATTATGTGCTGGTTATCGTTCGGGCCGTTGAGGTCGCCGAACGATACCATCGTTGTTGTAGTGTTTGTGTGTGTATTACTTTACGATGGTAATCGTTGTATATGATATGTATTATGATTCCTTGTTGTGCTGATTTGGCATCTCTAGTTTGTTGTTTTGTGATGTTATGTTCCATTGTATCTAGCATTTGTATTTTCGGTATGCCGAGCCGAGGCATTTCAACCGTGATGTGTCGGGGGAATGTACGTGCAATTTGTCCTTCTCGTCAGTAACACATTTCGAGTGTGGACTCGAGGGACACCAAATTCAATTTTGCGAATTGGCTACCGAGACTTTCGGAGTTCGCGCTTCAGCACAGTTATCAAAATCGTCTTTGAGAGGCCTTCAAAGGATGTTTCTGTCGATTGCTTGTTGTGTCGCCACCTTGATTTCATTGTTATGAGTTTCGGGGACGATACTTCTTTTAGAAGAAGTCGACTATAATACCCGTATTATTTTTGGCTTCTGCATTTTTCTCTTTCTCAATTCTACCGACTCGCTCGTTTTCGTTGAAACTTTATGAACTTGTTCTGTATTTCGGTTTCATCGTCCGAACGAGCTGTAACTTTTTCGAGTTCGGTTCGACTCTTGTGAAAATTGTTCGGAAGTGACATCATTTGGTCCTATTAACTCTTCCATTCGACGTGGATCGGATTTTGAATTTCTGTATTTTCGACTCTGTCGACTCGTTTATGCTCCTTAACATTTTCTGAACTTTCCCTATCCCTTACTTTTGTTGATCGAACGAGGGTGGTATTGTTTCGGAATAACTCGTTTGTCGTTGTGACTTTTCAATCGCTATTCCCTTTCCTGTGGATCTTATGGGAATGCATGTCTTGTAGTTCTCACCAGATCATCCTGGGAGTTGTTGTTTGAATTGTATTATCCTTCGTGTTTCGGACATGATTGTTCGATTTTTGTTGTCTCGACGTTTGTTTGTTCGGTTTTTGTTCTCGTTTCGTGATTGTTGAGCGTTCAGGCTACTTCCTAATTCCCTCAAGTTCGGGAAATTAGTCTCGTTTTCGATCTTCCAACCCTTGGGCGGTGGAATTCCGTATTTGTTCAGCGATTGACTTGCGTTTTGATTGATGTACCGTTGGGTCGGTCAATCTTATTGATTTTCGTTCGTTGTGTTTTGTGATTGTTCGGATAATTGACTTGACTATATTATCCGTTTGATGACGCTTGTCATCTGTTGGTTTTATTATATTCCTAACGGCGGCGTTGTGTTGGTCGCCGTGGAGCGTGTTTTCACGCCGTATGTCTCTTTGCGTTTCTTGCAGCATTTCACCGTCGGGCACGAGTTTTCGTCTTTTGTGTATCTCGTCGATTTTTCCTGGCAGGGGATATTGCTTCTCCCTACTTATTTTAAGTTTCGGGACGAAACTTCTTTTAAGGAGGGTAGAATGTAATACACGCAATTTTCGATTTTTGGTAAATTTCTTTTTTTGGCTAGAGTCCGTTTTGACGACTCGCTCATGACCGTTTCGTCATTCTGAGAATGATTAATTCTATACTTTTTGTCATCCGAGTTCGTTTCGGTGTTGTTTTGTTGAGTTCCGTGCTTTTTAGCGACTTTTCCGCACTTGAGTTCGATTCTTGCGAATCTCGTCCGAAATTGCTGTTTCGAGTTTCCCGCAAGTCCGTTTAACTTTGTTAGACGTGTTGTGAACTTCGGTTTTGTTATTCGATCACGTATCGTGATTTCCGGGTGTTTTGGGCCATTTTGTAATTTCTTGAAAGTTACGGGTATCCGTATCTGGAATTGTTGTCTCGACCCGTTTCTTGGTCGCGTATGATTAATTATGGTATTATGTTTTCATTTCGCGTCGTTGATGTTGTCCGCGAACTTTTCGTCGTGTTCGTTCCGTACGTTTTCGGAAATCGGGTCGTCGAGCCCTGGTGGTCGCATCGCCGGACGGTTATGGATCGCCGGACGGTTGCGGGATCGCCGGACGATTGCATGCACCGCCGGATAGGTGCGGCAGAACCGGCGTAGCGCACGCCATCTTGTCGGAAGGCTGCGCGCTTAACCGGCAGTGTAGCGACGCTATCGGTGGCCTAACGACGCCATCGGGTCCAGGCGGTGGGGTTACGAGGTTCTCGACTCGGCCGGGATCGGCAGTAGCGCACGCTCATCGGTTGCCAGCGCACGCTAACCGGGCAGGTAGCGACGCCGTCGGCCGACTAGCGACGTTACAGGTGAGTTTGTTAGTCCGCAGGCTACCGACAGTCAAGCAAGACGCGCAGGCTTCCGGCCGTAGCGCACGCTAGCGGGAGTCGGGCGGACAGTCATGGTCGGCAGAATTGGTCGGTGGTGCCGGGTCATGCGGGCCATGGCCGAGAGTGCTCGGCCGGTACTGGCCGATAGCGCACGCTAGTCCGGGAAGGCTAGCGCACGCTAGTTCCGGCCCAGTATATATATGACAGACCAGCCACTTTTCCCTTCGTTTTTCATTTCCTTCCTTCTCCGTCCGCGGCTGGCGATTCATGGGTGACGAAGCCATGTTGTTTAACAACAAATCCATGAAGTTCTTGAGTTCATAACATCAATCAATCATCCGTTATCATCCTTTGATCCAGCGAATCAAGGTAATCTTCCTTAGAACCCTAATTTCGTAAATTTGGGGGGTTTTGCATTTTGTCCGATTCGTTCCGTGTTGTTGATTAATTCATGATGGGTATGATTAATCTTGGTAGTATTCTCGTGTTTAACATCATTTAATCCATTGTTCTTCGTCGAATCGAAGTATATTTCTTGATTTCCTTCGAATTGACTTTTTGGGGGATTTGTCCCCGATCTCGTTTTTCATCCGTTTTCGATGGATCGATTATGGTTAAATGATGTTGTTAAAAATATTCTATGGATTGTATATCCAAATTTCAACTTGGAATTCCGTTTTCGTGTTTTGTCGGGACGAATCGTGTTCTTGGCCGTTTTGGGGAAAACACTTGAACATTCGTCGTTCGTTCTTTGAATTCAACGGCCTTGAGTCATGCTATGGAATTCATTTTTATTGTTATTATTGTCCTCCGTAGTTTATTATCGCGAATTGGCATTCGGTGGAGTTGGCGAGTTCGTAGTCGGTTCGTGCCAACCTACTTCGGCCGATTCTCCGCGTTATGGTTATTCGAGGCAAGTACCTTGCCCATACTTTTCTTATTTTATGGATATGATAATCAGTGATCGTCTCTATGTGTTTATTAGATCGTTGGAATTGAACTTTCAAGAAATTCGGTTAGCCTTGTTAAAGGCCCTCTCTCAAAACGCATGAGTTTTGTGAATGTTGTGTTCTGTTGATGATTACGTGAACCCTGTAAATTCGCTTGTTGTTGTTGTTGTGCTTTGATAATATATATACATATATTCTGATTTTCGGTGCGTTGTGATTTGACAATTGTGTCGTGCCTTGCGTTGTTGCCTTTGGGTGGATTTCTTGGATATGTTTGGTGTGATATGCTAATTTGTGTGCATGTATTTTCGCTCACCTCGGGAGGGTCCGACGGGGCCACGGAGGGAATTCCAATGGTATAGCCCTGGATTCACGAGTGCGGTTGTTTGTTTTGTGAATGTATTTGCTCACCTCGGGAGGGTTCGACGGGGCCACGGAGGGAATTCCAATGGTATAGCCCTGGATTCATGAGTAAAACTTCACGAGTGCGTGTGTATGTTTGGTGAATGTATTTGCTCACCTCGGGAGGGTTCGACGGGGCCACGGAGGGAATTCCAATGGTATAGCCCTGGATTCACGAGTAAAACTTCACGAGTTGGTGTATATGATTTCGAAAATGCATTCTGCTCACCTTGGGAGGGTCCGACGGGGCCACGAAGGGAATCCAATGGTATAGCCCTGGATTCACGAGTTGGTGTTGTATTTTTGGTGACCAAGGTTTACGTATCTTGGGCGATTATATTGTTTTGATTTTATGTCTGCCGAGGACACGTGACGTGGATTTTAACCTTGTGAATCATTGGTTTTCTATTTGCGAAAATAAAACCTTTGGGTGTGACTGTTGATTTTGGAAAGATTAGGATTTGAAAATCCTAAATCGTTTTCTATTAAAACTCTCGATGGCATTTTAAACTGTTTTACAAATTGTTTCCCCTTAATTGTGGTCTTTCGCTTTCGGAATGTTTTACCCAAACTCTTGCCTCAGGAAGTACTTTTCATTATGTTTGGATCTTTGAGGATTCCTGGTTATTGTTATTCGTGGAATGTGAATCGTATGGCTCGTATTTTTGCACTTGTACTTGCACTAGCGAAACAGTGGAGTTTTGCTAACCCCCGAGTATTCGGGGGGTGGATGTCTATTTTTGCATTCAGGTTTTGGAGCATAGCACAGGGTCAGCACGAAGGATGATGAAAGATGAACGATACTAATCACACGAGGATCCATTGATATCGTATTGGTCCAGTTGTATTTTCTTTTCCGCTGCAGTATCCTTTCCCCGTTGTACGAGTGTGGTTGTATTTTGACCCCTGCGTGGGCATGAGTTGTATTTGAGTTGTATGTATTTATTGAAGGACCAAATCGGTCTACCGAGTCATTTTAGCCTTAAAGGCGATGTTTGATTTTAGTTATCAGCCTGGTAGATCCTCGAGGAGAGGGTCTACGGCGTGTAATATCCCTAAGCGGATTGGGGGTGTTACAGAATGGTATCAGAGCTTAGGTTGTGGAAACCTAGGCTGTCGGGTCAGTGGTGTCTGTTGAGTTTTGTCTCGTCGGATTTTATCTGACTGAGTCGTGTCGCGACGCGTCGTCTGAGTTTGTTGGTCGTGATTAGTATCGTGGGCGATCATCATCTTCGTGCGACCTGTGGATGTAAGTCTCCCTTCTTTGTGTGGTGCCTCGTGTGACACGAGCTATTTTTATGATTATTTGTTAAGTGACGGAATCGTCTTATGGATTTTGATTTCTGGATATGTGGTTATTTGACTCTCATGTTTCATTTATATGAGGAGTATTGTCATTATTTACGTCCTTTTGACTGTGATATTTGACTGTTGTTTCCGGTAAAAGACAGGTGTTGTCTTGATTTTTGAGCGAGTTGTTGCGTGTATTATGATTGTATGTAAGTGAATATTGTTACATGTGAGATTTTAGGCATTCTAGCCTAATAGATTTTCGAAAACCTTGAGTATCTTAGAAAATAAAATTCGAGACGTACTTTTAAATGGATTGTATTTTCAACGCACCTACTAGCGCAACTATCTGTTTCAAAATTCTTCTACCTTGAGGACCAAAAAAATATTTTTTTCCTTCCAGTAATTTTGGAAATTGCTTAGACCTGAGGGTCGAATATTTTTGAAAGTTTTCACTAAAAGAAAGGTGTCCTCATTTTTGTTCAAATGCGAGATGATTTTCAAAGTCTCGAAAATGATGTTTGTCAACTTTTTGTAAAATGATACTCAAGATCAACTGGTGTTTCCAAACTGTTTTCAAAAGGTGGTTTTCGTTTCAAAACCCATCATTTCCTGCTTGTGGTCGGGGAAGGTGTGTATGATGTTGGTATTGTTGTTAGGGTGTTAGCCCTCCGAATTATGATTGAATTGGTGGTGTGAACATTGAGTCGTTCGCCACACTCATGTTTTGTTAACCCTTTGTGGGAGGTATGATGACGATCTTTAGTGTTGTCATTTCGTCGTGGCTTGCATGTTATCGCACCTGTGTGAGCTGTTAAAGCTTGAGTTTGTACGTTTGTGTACATGTGTGATTGTTTCATGATGGTTGTAATTATGTGCTGGTTATCGTTCGGGCCGTTGAGGTCGCCGAACGATACCGTCGTTGTTGTAGTGTTTGTGTGTGTATTACTTTACGATGGTAATCGTTGTATATGATATGTATTATGATTCCATGTTGTGCTGAGTTGGCATCTCTAGTTTGTTGTTTTGTGATGTTATGTTCCATTGTATCTAGCATTTGTATTTTCGGTATGCCGAGCCGAGGCATTTCAACCGTGATGTGTCGGGGGAATGTACGTGCAATTTGTCCTTCTCGTCAGTAACACATTTCGAGTGTGGACTCGAGGGACACCAAATTCAATTTTGCGAATTGGCTACCGAGACTTTCGGAGTTCGCGCTTCAGCACAGTTATCAGAATCGTCTTTGAGAGGCCTTCAAAGGATGTTTCTGTCGGTTGCTTGTTGTGTCGCCACCTTGATTTCATTGTTGTGAGTTTCGGGGACGACACTTCTTTTAGAAGAAGTCGACCATAATACCCGTATTATTTTTGGCTTCTGCATTTTTCTCTTTCTCAATTCTACCGACTCGCTCGTTTTCGTTGATACTTTATGAACTTGTTCTGTATTTCGGTTTCATCGTCCGAACGAGCTGTGACTTTTTCGAGTTCGGTTCGACTCTTGTGAAAATTGTTCGGAAGTGACATCATTTGGTCCTATTAACTCTTCAATTCGACGTGGATCGGATTTTGAATTTCTGTATTTTCGACTCTGTCGACTCGTTTATGCTCCTTAACATTTTCTGAACTTTCCCTATCCCTTGCTTTTGTTGATCGAACGAGGGTGGTATTGTTTCGGAATAACTCATTTGTCGTTGTGAATTTTCAATCGCCATTCCCTTTCCTGTGGATCTTATGGGAATGCATGTCTTGTAGTTCTCACCAGATCATCCTGGGAGTTGTTGTTTGAATTGTATTATCCTTCGTGTTTCGGACATGATTGTTCGATTTTTGTTGTCTCGATCGTTTGTTTGTTCGGTTTTTGTTCTCGTTTTGCAATTGTTGAGCGTTCAGGCTCCTTCCTAATTCCCTCAAGTTCGGGAAATTAGTCTCGTTTTCGATCTTCCAACCCTTGGGCGGTGGAATTCCGTATTTGTTCAGCGATTGACTCGCGTTTTGATTGATGTACCGTTGGGTCGGTCAATCTTATTGATTTTCGTTCGTTGTGTTTTGTGATTGTTCGGATAATTGACTTGACTATATTATCCATTTGATGACGCTTGTCATCTGTTGGTTTTATTATATTCCTAACGGCGGCGTTGTGTTGGTCGCCGTGGAGCGTGTTTTCACGCCGTATGTCTCTTTGCGTTTCTTGCAGCATTTCACCGTCGGGCACGAGTTTTCGTCTTTTGTGTATCTCGTCGATTTTTCCTGGCAGGGGATATTGCTTCTCCCTACTTATTTTAAGTTTCGGGACGAAACTTTTTTTAAGGAGGGTAGAATGTAATACACGCAATTTTCGATTTTCGGTAAATTTCTTTTTTTGGCTAGAGTCCGTTTTGACGACTCGCTCATGACCGTTTTGTCATTCTAAGAATGATTAATTCTATACTTTTTTGTCATCCGAGTTCGTTTCGGTGTTGTTTTGTTGAGTTCCGTGCTTTTTAGCGACTTTTCCGCACTTGAGTTCGATTCTTGCGAATCTCGTCCGAAACTGCTGTTTCGAGTTTCCCGCAAGTCCGTTTAACTTTGTTAGACGTGTTGTGAACTTCGGTTTTGTTATTCGATCACGTATCGTGATTTCCGGGTGTTTTGGGCCATTTTGTAATTTCTTGAAAGTTACGGGTATCCGTATCTGGAATTGTTGTCTCGACCCCTTTCTTGGTCGCGTATGATTAATTATGGTATTATGTTTTCATTTCGCGCCGTTGATGTTGTCCGCGAACTTTTCGTCGTGTTCGTTCCGCACGCTTCGAAATCGGGTCGCCGAGCCCTCGTGGTCGCATCGCCGGACGGTTGCGGATCGCCGGACGATTGCGGGCACCGCCGGACAGTGTGACAGAACCGCGTAGCGCACGCCATCGTTCAAGATCGCGCGCTAATCGGCAGGTGTAGCGCACGCTATCGGGTGGCCTAACGCACGCTATCGGGTCTGGGCAGTGGGGTTCTGAGGTTCTGGACTCGGTCAGGATCGGCAGGTAGCGCACGCTACTGTCGGTTGTAGCGCACGCTAACCGGCAGGGGTAGCGCACGCCGCCACCGACTATCGTGCGTTACTGGGTGAGTTTGTTAGTCCGAGGCTACCGACAGTCGGCTAGCACGCGCAGCTTCCGGCCGTAGCGCACGCTAGCGGGAGTCGGGCGATCATGGTCGGCCTGGTGGTCGGTGGTTCCCGGTCAAGCGGGCCAAGGCCGAGAGTGCTCGGCCGCATCGACCGATAGCGCACGCTAGTCCGGGAAGGCTAGCGCACGCTAGTTCCGGCCCAGTATATATATGACAGACCAGCCACTTTTCCCTTCGTTTTTCATTTCCTTCCTTCTCCGTCCGCGGCTGGCGATTCATGGGTGACGAAGCCATGTTGTTTAACAACAAATCCATGAAGTTCTTGAGTTCATAACATCAATCAATCATCCGTTATCATCCTTTGATCCAGCGAATCAAGGTAATCTTCCTTAGAACCCTAATTTCGTGAATTTGGGGGTTTTTGCATTTTGTCCGATTCGTTCCGTGTTGTTGATTAATTCATGATGGGTATGATTAATCTTGGTAGTATTCTCGTTTTTAACATCATTTAATCCATTGTTCTTCGTCGAATCGAAGTATATTTCTTGATTTCCTTCGAATTGACTTTATGGGGGATTTGTCCCCGATCTCGTTTTTCATCCGTTTTCGATGGATCGATTATGGTTAAATGATGTTGTTAAAAATATTCTATGGATTGTATATCCATATTTCAACTTGGAATTCCGTTTTCGTGTTTTTTCGGGACGAATCGTGTTCTTGGCCGTTTTGGAGAAAACACTTGAACATTCGTCGTTCGTTCTTTGAATTCAATGGCCTTGAGTCATGCTATGGAATTCATTTTTATTGTTATTATTGTCCTCCGTAGTTTATTATCGCGAATTGGCATTCGGTGGAGTTGGCGAGTTCGTAGTCGGTTCGTGCCAACCTACTTCGGCCGATTCTCCGCGTTGTGGTTATTCGAGGCAAGTACCTTGCCCATACTTTTCTTATTTTATGGATATGATAATCAGTGATCGTCTCTATGTGTTTATTTGATCGTTGGAATTGAACTTTCAAGAAATTCGGTTAGCCTTGTTAAAGGCCCTCTCTCAAAACGCATGAGTTTTGTGAATGTTGTGTTCTGTGGATGATTACGTGAACCCTGTAAATTCGCTTGTTGTTGTTGTGCTTTGATAATATATATACATATATTCTGATTTTCGGTGCGTTGTGATTTGACAATTGTGTCGTGCCTTGCGTTGTTGCCTTTGGGTGGATTTCTTGGATATGTTTGGTGTGATATGCTAATTTGTGTGCATGTATTTTCGCTCACCTCGGGAGGGTCCGACGGGGCCACGGAGGGAATTCCAATGGTATAGCCCTGGATTCACGAGTAAAACTTCACAAGTTGGTATATATGATTTCGAAAACGCATTCTGCTCACCTTGGGAGGGTCCGACGGGGCCACGAAGGGAATCCAATGGTATAGCCCTGGATTCACGAGTTGGTGTTGTATTTTTGGTGACCAAGGTTTACGTATCTTGGGCGATTATATTGTTTTGATTTTATGTCCGTCGAGGACACGTGACGTGGATTTTAACCTTGTGAACTGCTGTTGGTTTTCTATTTGCGAAAATAAAACCTTTGGGTCAGACCTGTTGATTTTGGAAAGATTAAGATTTGAAAATCCTAAATCGTTTTCTATTAAAACTCTCGATGGCATTTTAAACTGTTTTACAAATTGTTTCCCCTTAATTGTGGTCTTTCGCTTTCGGAATGTTTTACCCAAACTCTTGCCTCGGGAAGTACTTTTCATTATGTTTGGATCTTTGAGGATTCCTGGTTATTGTTATTCGTGGAATGTGAATCGTATGGCTCGTATTTTTGCACTTGTACTTGCACTAGCGAAACAGTGGAGTTTTGCTAACCCCCGAGTATTCGGGGGGTGGATGTCCATTTTCGCATTCAGGTTTTGGAGCATAGCACAGGGTCGGCACGAAGGATGATGAAAGATGAACGATACTAATCACACGAGGATCCATTGATGTCGTATTGGTCCAGTTGTATTTTCTTTTCCGCTGCAGTATCCTTTCCCCGTTGTACGGGTGTGGTTGTATTTTGACCCCCGCGTGGGCATGAGTTGTATTTGAGTTGTATGTATTTATTGAAAGACCAAATCGGTCTACCGAGTCATTTTAGCCTTAGAGGCGATGTTTGATTTTAGTTATCAGCCTGGTAGATCCTCGAGGAGAGGGTCTACGACGTGTAATATCCCTAAGCGGATTGGGGGTGTTACAATCAAATGGTCTGATATATCTCGGACTCAGCTTTCCTTTCCTCCTAAAATAGAAAATTCCATGTGTATGAGAATCTTTCAATTGTACATGGTCCCAAATCTCAAACTCCAACGGGCGACGGCGCACATCTTCATAAGACTTCTGTCAACTCTGGGCAGTTAACAACCTTTCACGAATCAGAGCTACCTTCTCTTGAGTCTGAACTATCAACTCTGGTTCCGTCCTGATCAAGTCAGAAGAGTCATCCCAACACAGGGGTGATCTGCATCTCCTTCCATATAATGCTTCAAATGGTGCCATCTTAATGGAAGCATGCCAACTATTGTTGTATGTGAATTCAATCAACGGAAAATGAACCTCCCAATCAGTTGACCAATCTAAGGCACAAGCTCTAAGCATATCCTCTAATGTCTGAGGATGATAAGTCGTGCTAAAGTTCAGTTCAGTTCCCAAGGCCTTGTGAACTGCCTTCCAAAAATCCGACACGAAGCGACCATCTCGATCCGAAATAATGGTTTTCGATGTTCCATGCAATCGGACTATCTCCGTAATAAACACTCGTGCTAAGTTCTCGGGTCCCCAAGTGTCTTTAATACCTAGGAAATGAGCCGACTTGGTTAGTCGATCAACTATAACCCAAATCATGTTCATTCCCGTCTTGGTCCTTGGCATATTGGTGATGAAGTCCATCGATATATCCTCTCACTTCCACTCAGGAATCAAAAGTAGTTTTAACATCCCGGCAGGCCGCTAATGTTCAATCTTAACCTGCTGGCAGGTTAAACATTTCGAAACGTATTCCGCTACGTCCTTCTTCATATTTCCCCACCAGAAATTTGGTTTTAAGTTTTTATACATCTTACTAGTGCCCGGGTGAATAGAATAGGGCGCGCTGTGAGCTTCCTTCAAGATTGTCCGTCTAAAAACATCATCATCGGGGACGCAAAATCGACTCTGAAATCTCAAAACTCTATCATCCTGTATCACGAATCCTGGGGCCTTCTTTTTGTTTACTTCGTCACACACAGTTGCCCTTGGACTCCTTATGACCATACTTCGATTCCTTCACGAATCAGTTCTCGTTGAATGCTGATTTGGGATGTAAGCACTTCCAACACTCGAAGAGAAATAGGTTTGCGGCTTAGTGCATCGGCGACCACGTTCGCTTTGCCTGGATGATAGAGGATTTCCAGGTCGTAATCCTTGATCAATTCGAGCCACCTTATCTGCCTCATGTTTAATTCATTCTGACTGAAAATATACTTGAGGCTCTTATGATCTGTGAAGATCTGACAATGAGTGTCGTACAAATAATGTCGCCAGATCTTCAAGGCAAAGACTACAGCTGCTAACTCCAAATCCTGAGTCGAGTATTTAACCTCGTACGGTTTCAATTGTCGAGAGGCATAGGCAATAACCCTATCCTTTTGCATTAACACATAACCCAGACCCTGATTTGAAGCATCGCTGTATATCATGAATCACTCGGTTCCATCTGGTAATGCTAGTATAGGCGCCTTTGTCAGTCTTCTCTTAAGTTCATCAAGGCTAGCCTGGCATTTCTCATTCCACATGAATTTCTGAGTCTTCTGCAAAATCTAAGTAAGCGGACGAGCGATTTAGGAAAATCCTTCTACAAAACGGTGACAATATCCAGCGAGTCCTAAGAAACTTCGGACTTCTTTCACATTATTAGGAGATTCCCATTCCAATTTGCTTCTACTTTCTTCGGGTCTACCTGAACTCCGTCAGCTGATATCACATGCCCAAGGAAAGTTACTTCCTTAAGCCAGAACTCGCATTTAGAAAGTTTCGCATAAAGCTGTTCATTCCTCAAAATACTCAAAATGATATGCAAATGCTCCGCATGCTCCTCTGGGTGTTTCGAATAGATTAAGATGTCATCAATGAAAACGACCACGAATTTATCCAAGTACTCAAGGAATACCCGATTCATCAATTGCATAAACACTGCAGGAGCGTTAGTAAGTCCGAAGGGCATCACCACAAATTCATAGTGTCCGCACCAGGATCTGAAAGCAGATTTCGGTATATCCGATTCGTTAATTCTCAACTGATGGTATCCTGATCTCAAGTCGATCTTCGAGAATACCCTTGCCCCCTGAAGTTGATTAAACAAGTCGTCGATCCGAGGTAGTGGGTACTTGTTCTTGATCGTTACCTTGTTTAGCTCCCTGTAATCAATACACAATCGGAGGGATCCATCTTTCTTTCGGACAAAGAGAACGGGTGCTCCAAAAGGAGAAACGCTAGGTTGAATATAACCCTTCTGCAATAATTCCTCAAGATGCTTCTTTAGTTCATACATCTCAGTTGGAGCCATATAGTACGGTGCTCTGGAAATAGGTGTGGCTCCAGGCTCTAATTCGATATTAAACTCTACTACTCTCTACGGAGGTAACCCAGGTAGTTCGTCATGGAATATATCTGAGAATTCGTTCACAACTAGAATAGATGAGAGCTCTACTCCTTCTTCTTTCTTCATGGCATAACACCAAAATCCGTAACATCCCTGCTTTAGCAATTTCACTGCTTTCATGGCTTTGATCAATTTTCCTGAGCCTCTCGGTCTCCATCCTTCGAATAAATGTTCGGATCCATCATCAGCAATGATAGAAATAACTCTCTTTCGGTAATTCAAAATAGCCCCATAACGATTGAGCCAATCGTCCCCGAGAATTAAATCATCACCATGGATATCGACCACAATAAGTTTTGATGGCCAGTCTCTCCCTCCTATAGTCACAGGGAAATCTCTAATTTCTAGGGTTCCCAAAATTCTCTCTCCACTCGGTAAACCCATAACATAAGGCTCACAATCATGTAAACACAAGATTTTTAAACGATTAACACAGTTCAATGATATGAAAGAATGCGTAGCTCCTGAATCGAATATGACACTAACTGGTTGCAAAAGGATCTGAATCGTACCTGATGCAACAGCAGTGTTCTGATCGTCTGACTTCCTCATCTCGCATGTGCACGGAGAAATGGACCCAGATCGACACCTCTCTTTTCACATCTTTGTGCTGCTGAAAACCACTTTGCTGTGTCTGGTTCACATTTGTCTCTTTCGAAACTGGTGCTGGAGTGCGAGTACCAAATGATCTAGTCACATTTCCGCAAAAATTTGCACGGTGCCCTTCTTGCCCACATTCAAAACAAGTCACAGAAGGAGCGGAGCAATCACGCCGAATATGCCCTGCTCGACCACAGTTATAACACTTCTTCGATGCGTCCGAAACCGTTGATGTCGTCTGGAACTTCTTTCCGCCTCGGGAAGGAGACGTAGGTTTCCAGGATGAATGAAAAGAGGATTGGCCCTTGAGGGGCCCACTACTCTTGTTCTCCGTGAAGTTTCCAGACACTTTCTGCTTCTTTGCTTCCGCCGATTTCTCCACCGCTGCCTCTTTCATGTCATAATCCAGTGCTTTGTCCTGATAATGTCGCAAGGTAGTACATTAGAATCCGGACATACACTGCTGAATCTCCGGCTTTATCCGCATGTCGAAATGGAAGATCTTTTCTGCCTCGGTCCTGACCAAGTGTCGCACACAGGTCAGCTGGTGATTAAAGGTCTTGATTATGTCTCTCACAGATGCCTCCGAACTCTGCGGGGAGAAAAACTCTCGGACTCTAGCCTCTCTAACTGGACGAGGAAAATATTGTGCTTCCATAATTAATCTGAATTCCATCCAGTCAGCTTTATGATCCTCAGGTCGAACAGCCTCCCACCAGTCGAAAGCCTCCCCATTCAGAAAATACTGGGCGATCGGAACTTTTCGGTCATCGGGACAGTTAATCCCCGCAAATATCTTTTCTAACTCCTTTAGCCAATGATCTCAATTCAAATTTTGGTGGGTGTAACTTGACCACATCCGTAAGCCATCTGTCTCCTCGATTATTCCCATTGCGCTGTTGGTCCATCGTCGTCTGCATGCGGTCAACCACCAGAACGAACTGGGTTATCTGAGCGACCACCTGTTGAAGCACCCCCGACATGTTAGGATTTGTGTTATCATTCGCTGATCCCTGTTGTCCTCCAGAATGGGAATCGGTTCGACTAGCCGATAATTCTGGAGGATGCTGAGTCCTCTTGTCTCGCATTACCACGTCCGCGTCCACGACCGTGTCCGCATCCACGACCGCGTCCGCATCCTCGACCTCCCCTCAACATACTGTAAATACAAATACTTAATATCCAGGGCAAAATTTTCTAAAATAAAGTCCGTCAATATTCACAAAACGGAAATTAAATAAAACGGTAGTATATGAGATTAAGAGACTTACAACCACGGTCCACATGACGATGCTGGCTGAGCAGTGATGTTACAAACGACCCAAAAATCAAATAACGTAAATAGACCCAACTAAACCCGACTACCAAGATATCCATGAATCTTAGCTCTGATACCATATTCTGTAACACCCCGATATATTCGGAATAATTAAAGTGCCGTAAATCCTTTATATACGAATTTACAAGGCTAATTTGAGAAATATGGAAAATAATACCTAAAGTACCATTAAGTTTATAATTCAAAACTAGTTCAACAATTCAAATTAGTCCATTATTACAAGCATCTCGAAACATCACAAGACATGTGTACATGAGTACTGAAAATAAACCAGAAAGACAAGGAAACAACAATTAACATCACTGAGCCCCTTCGTCGTCATGTCGGTACTGTGGCTGTTTCCCCACTCCTCGGCTACCTAAACATCAAAACAAATGTCCACCCCCGAGGGGGTTAGCAAAACGATGCTAGTACAAGTATCATAATACACAAATCGAATATGCAACAACAATGCATAATAAAATACACAATACGGAATTCTGCTACCGGAATCCAACAATGCGAATCCACGTGATTCCATCAACACAACATGGGTGTTCCAACGATCCAGCGCCCTCAGCACAGACCTCAAGATGATCCCGTCGGACCAACACGAGGTGGAAAACCCGTCTAATGATCCAATGATCCGGCCTCAAGATAGATCCCAAGATGATCCCATAGGACCAACACGAGGTGGACATTCGATCCAGCGCCCTCAGCATAGATCGCATAACATACATAAACACAATTTATGCATACATATATGCAAAATTGCTATGTCCATCAACAGGAACATACGAGTAATCGATAACGAATATCATGATAATTCAACGAAAGTAATCTCATGTTCAACAATATGAAAAAACAGTATACATGATCAAAATAACCAATAATAACAATTTCAAATCAAATATTAAAAAAATTTGATTTTAATTTAATTTATTTGCTCGATTGACTTCTACAAAAAAAATAAAAGTAAGAAATTATTTACAATAATTATAACATTCATTTTATTATCATTGGTTTTAATATATTAAGACATTATATAAAACATTTAATCTATTCACTTTGAAATTAGACTACTATATTATATTAATACATATTCAGTTTTGTAATTTTGAAGTCATAATTTAAAATAGTTAATGAAATTTAAATTATAAAAAAATATGATTCATGAAAAGGAAAAAAAAAATTAGAGCTTAAGATTAATATGGACCAAATTTTACATAAGTATTTGTAATGTTAATATTATTAAAATGTAAGTAAATACATACTAATTCTATACATAATATTTAAAATGGTTAAAATAAAATATGTAGTGAGAAAATAAAAAAAATAAAAAAGTTACAGGGTCGGCGGGTACCCGGTAATTTTATTTAGCCGGCCCATTACCCGGCCCGGTAACTCACATAATTAGCGGGCCGAGTACCCGACCCGTTAAATTCGTGTAATTAAAAAAATTACCGGGTAAAAATTTCCCGGGTAATCGGGTAATTGGGCCGGGTCAACCGGGTCGGGTAGTTTTGAACAACCTAGTACAGACTTCCCAATGCATCCGCATGGGAAACTTTATATTCCAATCGACAACGCATGTATACTGAAATTATTGAGAATATATGAGCACAAACATAGTAAATGATTACTTATTTATATTATAAATATAAGAGCACAAACATAGTAAATGCACTACATTTGGTGGTGGTGTTTTTAAATAATGTGTTAATATTGTTGTTTAATTGAATAATAACAGTTGTTGTAGTTGTTTAATGTGTTAATGTTTAACGTATTATTGTTGATGTTGTTGTTTAATTAAATAGAAATACATTAGACGAATACAAAAAACATAACATAAAAAACATAACAAATAAACACTAAAAAAAACATTACACAAAAAACACATAACAAATAAACACTAAAAAAACATAATACACAAAAAAAAAAAGACAACAAAAAGACAACAAAAAAAAGGACAAACCCTCCTAGGGAGAGTTTGCTATGTAAATATAGGGGGTCTTAGTAACCCACCCCTTTTTTGATTGTTTATTCCTGCAATATTCATTACTGTCGAACTTTTTTATTCACGTGTGTTGTTTGTTTTGCTATTTGTTCTATACTATTTTTTATTGATGCACTAATGTTATGTATTGTTTATTGCGCCCACAACAACAACAACAACAACATTACCCCAATGCCTCAACGACTCCCGCAAAAAGCGGGGTAATAGGGGATCGGATGTGCACAAATTTACCTCGTCTTAACACAGAGATCAAGCTTTCCGGCTGATCCAAAATGAAAATTGCATCGAGAATTGTATGGAATGACTAGTACTTCAAGATAAAAAGAAGTGCAACCAGTTTAGTGAGTCATTTTGTTTTATTCCATTATAATCCAGAACCAGAGAATAAGGAGTCTTTGGCTAACATCATTCTCATGGGAAGTACCATCGGTCAATGACATGTAAATCTCTGATGGTGGAATTTGGTCAATCAGGGTTGAAGCCTTGTCAAATTAAAAAGTCTTTTAACGCAATGAAAACTCCATACGAAGCAGATGTTACTTCAAAGCAATGTGCTGATGTGTTATCTGAGCAACAAAAACAGTACACATGTAAGGAGTTTTATGGGCTTATCAAGCATTTCCAAGATAAAGCATTAGTGGATCATGACCAATATTTTGCCGTTGATTTGTGTGAAGATGGGTCTCCTAGAAATATTTTTTGGGCCGATGGAAGATCAAGAGATGCGTATACTAAATTTGGTGATGTTGTCGTGTTTGATGTTACTTACATGACGAACAAATTTAAGATGCCATTTGATCCCTTTATTGGGGTGAATCATCATGGACAGTCTATATTGTTTGCTGGAGCATTACTAGAAAACGAGAGGGACGAAACATTTGAATGGCTATTTGAGCATTTTCTTAAATGCATGTCTAGCAAGTATCCGACGGCCATTATAACTGATCTAGACAAAGCTATATGTAATGCTATCAAAAATGTTTTCTCAAAAACTCGACATCGTTTTTGTGCATGGCATATTAAGAAGCATGAGTTGGAACACCTTCGACCATTTGTTGCTCGTTATAATGATTTTCAAGAATCATATAAACAATTGCTAAAGAGTGATACCATTGAAGAATTTAAAACCATTTGTGAAGTTATATGTTGTAAGTATAACTTGGATAAGTGAAATGAATAACCAACGAATACATTGGGCCAAAAGCCTTCTTGAAGGATTTTTCTTTGCTGGCATGACGACAAGTGGACGAAGTGAGCGCATTCGTTCTTTTTTTGATGGGTTTGTTAATTCAAAGACGAGGTTGAATGAGTTTGTAGTACAATATGACAAAGCAGTTGAGTCTCGAAGGGCCGCCAAAGAAGATGAAGACTTCAAGACTATGAACTTGAGGCCGATCCTTTCTTCTATGCATCCAATCGAAGCCAAAGCAGGTGAGTGTTATACTAGAGAGATTTTTGTCATTTTCAAAAAAGAATGGATAGAAGCTACTAACAATTTAAGTCATGAGACTTAAGCAAAAATAGTGAAGAAGTCAAATATCTGGTTGAGCAATTAAATGTTGATAAAACAAATTGGAGAATTATTAGCTTCCGTTTCTTGAATCAAGTCAACGTCATATGTTCATGTGCGAAGTATGAGACATGGAATTTTATGCAAGCATATCCTATAAGTTATGAAGAAAAAACATGTGGAAACACTTTCGGGTCACTATATTTTACCTAGGTGGACCCTGTTGTATTGAGATTTATTCACCTCGATAGGCGATCGACTACAAGGCCGAGCGACCGAGTCCACAACCAATCAAGCTATGGCGAACTCGCCTAAACGAAGATACCGGGCCACCTACAGGTATCTAGCGATCGACTCCCAAGGCGGTTGCCCTTTGGTACCTAGCGATCGACTCTGGTGCCCGACTAAAGACGGCCGTCCTACGCCCCGAACAGAGACGATCGTCCATCAAAGTCTACGAAGACTGGATCTCAAAACAGCACCCATGTGCAGATCCGAGACAAGATCCGTATTTCACGGATCATTGACCACCAACAGCTGTCTCTGACAAGGGAGGCTTTACCTACCGACAAGCCCGTCGAAAGGCACAAGGTGGGACCGCCCGTGACAGCAACTCAGACGCGTGCAGGCTTCTCATTGGACCGCGCGACTGGCTGCCAGCAACTCCTGCAAACTTTAAGCAGACAAACCCATGTGCTAAAATACGATCGCCCGCTTATTATAATACAGCTGAGGCGATCGCCCGACATATCCAAGTCCTATAAATAGATAACCTCCTTCTACTGGAAAAAGGTTCCGCATTCAGTTCACGAATTCTCCATTCGGTGCACACATTCTCCATCAAGTTCAGAGAAAATACATACAATCATACATGGTATCAAGCTCCCAGCTTCCTCTCCTGAATCTACCTCAGGATTTCTCTCAGTACCTCTCATCCAGAAGACGGTCGGCAGAGACAAGAAGTCCCTACAGTGCAGATTCAAAGAGACTCACAAGTCCAGGAGCTCAAGCATACAGCTAATACACGCCGTGAGAGACTGTCGATCTCCCATCGCCGTCACAGCTCATCTACGTTGTTACAAGAACTCACAGAGCATCATATCTGGTTCTTCCGGCAATCTACATGCTCACTAGATAAGATAACAAGAATCTTTACACTCATTGTAATTGTATTCTTACATTAATACTTGTATCCCCGAATATTTGTATTAATAATATCTCGCGAGAGCATTCAAGCCCGGGACTAACAACCCCGACAATTCTTGTGTCATTTACTTTTCCCAAGTAAGTGTTCTCGCATTTGTTTGCTATCCATTCATTCCAGCAATATCTATCTCCGGATAATATTTTGGGTAGCAACAATTGGCGCTAGAAGAAGAGGGATCAATACCTTCATTTTTATTCCTACCGTTCCGAAGAACACTCACTGTTCTCGGGGCATATACTTGAAGTGACACTCACTGCGCTTCAAAGAAAGCATTCAGAATCATGACGTCCGCCGGTACATCGAAGAGAGCTGCTCTCCGAACCGCCGGACACCATATCCCAGCTCAATCTGAGCCCCAGCCGACGGCTGGGGGAAGCCACGGCAACGCGAGACTCTCGATCCCGCACCTGAGGAATGGCCCCAACCTCTCACTCGACCAGTTCCAAACCAAGGAACAGATCGAGGAGGCTATGGCTATCCTAAAGGAGCGACGGAGAGCATGCGCGTCGCCCGCAATAACTCCCTCGACGATCCGCCGCATGGGCAAACGGAAATTCAATGGTCTACTGGGCGAGCAATCGTCAGAAAGCCCCGATTCGCGAGAAAAGGCTCTCGCCCGACCGGACGGATCCGTATTCAGTCGCCTGGGATGCGACCCATCATGGCGATCGGGACATTCTAGCCCCAACCACGAAACGACGGAATTCGAGTCTGTCACCAGGAGTTCGGCCTACCCAACTCGCAGCCGAACGCAGATCAGCCGTCCGACTCCCGCTCCGATTTCCAGGGGATCAGTACTCGATCGCCTCGGCTCCCGCTCCGAGTGCCGAGCCGCAAGCAGCCAGGCCAGGGCGATGGCCGCTATGCAACGCCAGCTCGACGAGATGAAAGCACTCTTGGACACTGGGGCAAGCACCAGCAGAAAGATCATCGGGCCGACCGAGCCACTCGCGGCCCACATCGAGCTCGCCCCCGTGAAACCAAGGATCGCTCCTCCCAAAACACCTCTATATGAGGGGAGATCGGACCCCGAAACCCATATAAGTAAGTTCCGGATCTACATGACTGGGTGTGGGGCATCAGATGCAACTAAATGTCGAATCTTCCCGTTAACGTTGGGCGAGATGGCCCATAGGTGGTACGTCTCGCTACCACCACGATCGATCATCTCCTTTGAGAAACTGGCGAATGACTTCACGTCATACTTCGCCACCAAGGTCTCCAGACCAGAAGGCCCCCACCGCGTGATGAAAATCAGGCAGGGGGAAGACGAAACCGACGCAGATTACATCGACTGAGTAGACGAAATCATCCTCACCGGCGAACCCGTCAGTGACGAGCTCGCTCTCTATTCGGTCCTGGGGGGATTCTATAGTCACTCACCCATGTTTAGACATCTTACGAAGGACATTCCCCCAACATACGCGATCTTCCGCGCCAAGGCTGCCGAGTTTTTGGCCAGGCAGAAGCTGCTCACCCTCCGCCTAGGCGAGGAAACGCCACCTCCTGTCCGAAAGATGGCGATCGCCAAAACTAAGAAGGCGATCGCCAAGACACCCGTAGATCTCAAGGACTTCGAGGACATGGAAGCCCATCTCCTCCATACGTTCCACCGAACTCGGGCCCACATTTTCTATGCCATCAAGGGGCGCGAACCGCTAAACAAGCCTAAGGCGATAAGGGACCACGGTCACCTGGACCACAATCAATATTGTGCCTACCATAAGAGTCCCGGCCACAGCACCAACCAATGCCGCGACCTCCTCAAAAAACTCTGGAAATTGTTCGAGGAAGGCAAGTTGGATAGCTTATTGGCTTAGCCGGAGCCCCTTCAATCTCCCAACACGGTCGCCCGAGTCGAACGCGAACAGGCCAGAAAGCTCATATGAGCCGACCCCTCGATCAACCTCGGCGACCGTATGCTTCAATCAAGAGAAGGGAACCTCGGACGTCTCTCCCCGATTTCCCACCTCATCAAATCGAAGGCTACTGCCTGGACGAACACTTCGAAACCGGAGGCCTCGTTCGCCATCTGCAGTTCATCATCTAACATGATGGACTAAGGCACGAGATCGCCTCCCCCGCACAACGTACACCGTCGAAGGTTGGCATCTACATGACGATTCGAGGTAGAAGAGTGCAGCCTTGGTCCTGGTAGTTGATGGAACCGACTGCTTCGGCCATGCAAGGTCCCTTTGGGCCAAGATCGTCCGCCCTTCGTTTAAATATGAGGCCGGCGTAGTCTGAGGGCCCTCCAAAACTAATCAGTGGACACGATCGCCCGCCATCAAAGGTTCATCATCTTACTTGGTGGACCCGGACAATGCGACGCGTCCCTACCCCCGTCTCAACGTACACCGTCGAGGGTCGCCATCTTCATGGCGGCCCGAGGTGGAAGTAGAGATAACAAGCCGCGGAAGTGGAGTTGATTAATCCGACGACGCCCCGCACAAGGAATCTTCCAGACCGAGACCGCACGCTCTTCGTTTAAATACGAGGCGAGGCGCAGCCTTCGGAAGACCCTACCAATTAAGTGAGTCACGAGAACTTAGCCATCAGACGAAATGTCGCTCGTGCATAAGACACGATCATGGAGGTCGGTCCATCAAACTCTGCGATCGTGCACGGCTCCTCAAGATCGAGATGGACGGCTCCTTTCGAGGATTCGCAAACTTGAAGACCACTCACTCAACGATTTATTTTCGTCCCCTCACTTTTACTAAGTGGACAAAAACAAGGGGAATAGAGTGCAGGGATATATACTCGATGATCGTCCCTATTCAATTACATACGGCGATCGGAATTAGTCAGATGTTTGTGCAGCGATCGAATTTGTTGTAAAAGTTATCTATATGAGTTTAACAATTCACTTAGACCTACACTTGCAACAATCTCTCCTCACACATTCGTACAAAGTCAAGCAAAAGACTCAAAAATAGCAATCATTCAAGTGATAAATCGAAGAACCAAACAGTCATTTCATTACTTGAAGTTCGGAAGTACATACATGGTCGCCCGAAGGCCTAAGTACTACAAAAGGAAAGCTACGAATTACAAGGCATTAAGCTAAGAAAACAATAAAAACGAAGTGCCTCAGGCCCCTGCCTGGCCTTCGCCTTCAGCCTCCGGAACGGCTTCCCCATCCTCTGGAGCGCCGGGATGAACAAGGTTGGCCGGAGTCGGATACCAGCTCAAATCCACGCCGATATCCACGAGATCCAAGATCGGCAAGGAGAAAGCAGAATGGAGAGGATGCTCCAACGCGTACGCCTTGAAGTTCTCAGCAAGAGGGTCGACCTCCAAACCTCCCTTCTTAGCAGCTCGGATCAAGTCGGCGAACGCCATATAATAGGCAAACTCGATGACAAACTCCAAGTTTTGAAAGGGATCGGCCTTGGTCACCTCTACCTCCCCTTTCAGCTCCGCCATCGCTTGCTGCGCGCCTTGGAGCTCAGCCTCCCTTGCAGCCGTCTCCCCCTGCGACTCCGCCAGCTCGCTAGTCAGCCGAGCGATAGTCACCTTCAGACGATCGGCCTCCGTCTCAGCGGCCTTCTGCGCCCGGACGACATTTGTCATCCGGTCCCGAAAGCGATCGACCGTCACCCGGGATAGCTCAGCATCTTTTCTCGCCAGCTCAAGTTCTTGGCTCGCCCGATTAGCTGCGGCCAGGGAATCCTTCTCCATTGCCACTATTTTATCGGCGAACTCGGCGTTCTCTTTCCGAGCCGCCTCGAGATCCGCCTGCAGGCGAGTAGTGGAAGGACGCCTCTCATACTCCTGCACAGCCTGGGCAGCCATGGTCGCCGCCTGGAGAGAAAGGGCGAAAGCAGCCTGCGTTGTACTCTCAGATCGCTGACGAGCGATCGCATCCAGATCGATCGTCCAGGCCTTCAGTAAAGCGGAGATGGCCCGGTTGACGTACAATGGGATGTCACAGGTTTGGCGAGGAGATCGGCTCGCTAAGAAGTCCACCACCATCGGCGGGCAAGTTAGATCAGCTCTACGGACCCTGCACCAAAACAGCAAAAATTAACATACCTCCTACGCGAATGACAAGTTTCAACTCAACAAGCAATGTCTACCTCTCAGCCCTCTCGGGGTCGTGACCGAAATACGGTTTCCCTCGAGGGGTCTCAGCATCGGCGATCGCCATCTCCCGTAAGAAAGTCGCGGAGGGAGTAGGCTCACTCTCCGGAGGAAGAACGGTGATCGGAGGCGTGGCGATCGGCACCTCGCTGGCAGGGGCAGAAACTGGAGTTTCTCCCAACCTCTGCCGTTTTCGATTCATCCGAAGCCCCTCCTCACGAACTTCCTTCTCAGCCACGATCGGCTCAACGCGAGGCTCCATCTCCAGGATGATAGGTAACGACACAGGAGGAGCCCGCGATGACTTCGTCTGGCGGAGACGACCCAAAACACCAGGGTTCGACATAGCTATCTCCGGTGGGGGGCTCCAGAAAATGAGGAAAACGAACCTCTACAAATAAGAACAATCAAGCCACAATTAGTCATATTCCTCTAACAGGACGATCGCCCAGCAAATGGAGATCGTAGAAATTCGTACCTGAGACCGAGATATGTCTCGGAAAACAGAATAGGCGAGCGGACAACCAACGATTCTCCTTGTTGATCCAGCTAGCGTTCAAGTCGTCATCCGACAAACTTCGTATTCGCTCCCATACAACCAGGAAATCAAAAGGTAACTCCTCGATCGCCGGAATGTGGAAACCTGCAAAAACGAAATCAAATTAGATCAGTTTAGAACATATCCGAACACAGGGAGAGTCTGAACCCTTACCGGGATTTCTCTCCCGAAAACCAGTGGGAATCTCCAGCTCGCCAGTGGGGTTGTCGCTCGCTGAGGCTTTCCAGGCACCGGCGACCCAGAACCACTTCGCCGGATTGCCCCGCGCCTTGTTCGGCACTCCAAGGATCACCCGATCGGATCGGCCTTGTATATGATAGCCTCCGACTGACCCTTTCTGAACCGTCATCTTGAACAGGTGGTTCATCTCTGACGGCGAAGGGAGGCGGTACAGTCGGTGACCGCCGAACAAGGTGAGAGTGCAAATTATCTGGAGCCAAGCATTTGGCGTCAGCTGGAGTGGCGCCACATTCCAAGCAGCAAGAAGATGGGAGACAGAGAACGACAAAGGAAATCGCAATCCTTCCTCCATGATCACTTCGTTCACAGCGACCATCCCCTCTGGAGGCTGATCGGCTCTCTCATTCTCAGCCGACACAAAGAGATCCACATCTGAAGGGATATGAAATCTCGTCCTCCAGACGGCCAGATCCTTCCTGGTCGCCGAACTCCTGATTTGGCCAAGAGACCACAGAGATCGCTGAGCATCCCGAAATAGCGATCGCTTGGGAGGTTGATAAGGATGAGTAATCGAATACTCCCGATAATTGAACTTAGGAGACGGGCCGGCCAACCTCTCCATTATTTCAGCAAATGCCACATAAGCCTGGCCAAAGGCAATGTGCCGCTCCCAGTAGGCCCTGACCGCAAGATCTCTCTCCATCTGCGAGCACCTGTGTTCGACGGCTGCCTCCTTAGCCACGTCGGCCTCGTTGAACAGCGCCTCGACCTCCGCAGGGTCAATCCCGGCTTGAATAGCCTCAGCGGCCGTCTTCAGATGAAACTCAGCGGAGGATCCTCCCCAGACATCAGAAGTCCCAGCGGAGGAGGAAGTGCCCACTCCGTGTGAAGAAGATGTTCCAGCCATTTTTGAAGAAAAGAGGAGAAAAAGAGTGTTCGTCTTACCCAAGGTTGAATCGATCGACGATCGGCAGTCGGATCTTCAAAAAAAAATATTCAAGCGAAATCCTTCTTTCTCCAGTAAATGCGCGTAAGAATGAACACTGCAACACTACGCCTTTTTATAGGAGGTGGCAGGGGCTCTTGTGCAATTAAGGAGAATCTCTGGGTTCGGAGCACAACCGTCGCATTTATTGACCCCCTTGAAACCCGCGTACGCGTCATTTCATGGACGCGTCAGACGAGGAGTCATTAATGACCGTCGGACTACCCCAACAGGAACCCGACACGTGTCCCAGAGACCTTTCCGCATCCGCTGCCGTCTCCCGCTCTTTTCAGCGACCTACCAGATTGTCCACATTCAGAATCAATCAGCTCAAAGACGATCGCCAGTTCAGTAAGACGCAAAGTCGCTCGTCGAAGTTCAGCGATCGCCAGTAGAACCACCTCACCCCACGTTTCCAACATAGGAGCGAGCTGGGGGGCAATTGTTTTATCGAGATTTATTCACCTCGATAGGCGATCGACTACAAGGCCGAGCGACCGAGTCCACAACCAATCAAGCTATGGCGAACTCGCCTAAACGAAGATACCGGGCCACCTACAGGTATCTAGCGATCGACTCCCAAGGCGGTCGTCCTTTGGTACCTAGCGATCGACTCTGGTGCCTGACTAAAGACCGCCATCTTACGCCCCGAACAGAGATGATCGTCTATCAAAGTCTACGAAAACTGGATCTCAAAACAGCACCCATGAGCATATCCGAGACAAGATCCGCATTTCACGGATCATTGACCACCAACAGCTGTCACTGACAAGGGCGGCTTTACCTACTGACAAGCCCTCCGAAAGGCACAGGGTGGGACCGCCCGTGACAGCAACTCAGACGCGTGCAGGCTTCTCATTGGACCGCGCGACTGGCTGCCAGCAACTCCTGCAAACTTTAAGCA
Organism: Orobanche coerulescens; assembly: GCA_033398695.1. NCBI lineage: Eukaryota > Viridiplantae > Streptophyta > Magnoliopsida > Lamiales > Orobanchaceae > Orobanche > Orobanche coerulescens. The sequence continues at coordinate 189,013,373 of CM065801.1, forward strand.
GACAAGCCCATGAGCTAAAAGACGATCGCCCACTTATTATAATACAGCTGAGGCGATCGCTCGACATATCCAAGTCCTATAAATAGATAACCTCCTTCTACTGGAAAAAGGTTCTGCATTCAGTTCACGAATTCTATATTCGGTGCACACATTCTCCATCAAGTTCAGAGAAAATACATACAATCATACATGCTATCAAGCTCCCAGCTTCCTCTCCTGAATCTACCTCTGGATTTCTCTCAGTACCTCTCATCCAGAAGACGGTCGGCAGAGACAAGAAGTCCCTACAGTGCAGATTCAAAGAGACTCACAAGTCCAGGAGCTCAAGCATACAGCTAATACACGCCGTGAGAGACTGTCGATCTCCCACCGCCGTCACAGCTCATCTACGTTGTTACAAGAACTCACAGAGCATCATATTTGGTTCTTCCGGCAATCTACACGCTCACTAGCTAAGATAACAAGAATCTTTACACTCATTGTAATTGTATTCTTACATTAATACTTGTATCCCCGAATATTTGTATTAATAATATCTCGCGAGAGCATTCAAGCACGGGACTAACAACCCCGGCAATTCTTGTGTCATTTACTTTTCCCACGGAAGTGTTCTCGCATTTGTTTGCTATCCATTCATTCCAGCAATATCTATCTCCGGATAATATTTTGGGTAGCAACAGACCCTTGATGGGTAAAGGTAGTATTGGACTCAAAAAAATGAACCATGAAGATGGAGTTAGTGCCTTAAGTTTATGGTGTGTTCGTTCAAATTGTACTAATGCAACCCAACAAGCAAAGGAAACAAGCAAAGGACTCTCCCTCTCAGATTAAAAAGCTTAATACATCTTTGGTGAAGTTCCTAGAAGATCAAATGATTCGGAAAAATGCGAAGGACTCTCTCTGTGAAAATGCATCTCAAATTTCTTGTGTGGGTGTTTCTCAAGTGGATATGATGCCCCAATTATCTATCCGCGATCCTCTTGTTCTCACCAATACTAAAGGGCATCCAAAAAATGCAAGCAGAATAAAGTCTTCTTTAGAAGTGCCGAAAAAAAGACGGTGTTCTCACTGCAAGGGATTGGGGTCATTATGTCTCAGGGTGTCCAAAGAAAAAGGCCCAAGTAAGAATCCGTACAAGACAAAGAATGAAAGAATTTTTTGGTGACCTGTTTTGCTGCATTTATAGTGCATTTTAGCTGTTTCCGTATACTCCAATCTATCTGTTTTTGGTGGCTTGTGTATTTGTTTTTGCCGGTGCATCATTCGCATGCTACTCCTTTTGGTTTGGCGTTGCTGCTATCTTTTCTATAAAAAAAAATGATTTTTGATGCTTTGCTATTTCCCCCATCAGTTCTGCTTGTTAAGTGTTAACATGTTTCTACTATTTCCAGATCAAGTTCTGCTTGTTAATATGTTTCCACTATTTCCCGATCCAGTTTTACAAAAAAAGAACAATGCTTTGCATCTGATTAGTTACTTTATTTAAATGGTTAGTTTTGTCAAAAACGGAAAATTGAAACATTAACAAAAGGTTGAAACAATACTTTGCTTGTCGTTGCTTCATTCAAATTATTAGCTTTGTTTAAATGATTAGCTTTGCTTTTGTTCAGAAAGTTAAAACATAGACAAAAATGAAGCAAAATGTTGCAAGCGTAAAGAATAAGAAAACGACAAACTCGTTCCATTGCATAACCATGAAAAGATGGGGTCTTTTTAATTTAAAGTTTCATTAACTTAACCATTTTTTTTATATTTAAATCAAAATTACGTAGTTTTGGTGGGTTCCACACCTAGGCTTATGTGTATAACAGTCCCATATTCACTATCTCCATATATATATATATACACGTCCACGAGAAAAATGATACACACTTGAACGCGCAAGAATTTACGTGGAATATAATTCGTATGGCAAGGTACTTGCCTTGATAAACCACACCCGAAAACTGCGACGAACACGGCTCGATCGGACAACCCCAAAACCTACAACCTCCATGACAACAACAATAACACAATTAGTACGAGGAATACCACCATTAACGATGGAAACAAACACCGAACAATCGAAGGAAATCCATTGAAACATTTAGTCGAACGTTACATGTTCATGGTTCCTCAAGAACATTCAAATCGCCAATCGAGTTAGACAACTCAAACTATGGATATAGAATCCATAGAATCGATCAACAACATCATATAACACTAACTGATTCATCAAAAATGGATTGAAACGAAATCCCAATTCCAGTCCAGTAGCTTCTTCTGCCTCGGCCAACAGTTAGCGTGCGCTACCTCTCAAAATAGCGTGCGCTAACTGCTGCGAATTAACGCGCGCTGTACTACTTCATAGCATGCTCTATTCCCATTGCATCGGCAGCAGGACGCTCCAAGAACCCGACACAACAACAAAACACGATAGCGGTAAAATTACGCATCACGACTTGTCCATTTATTCGTCATTAGGAAAATACTCGACGCAAGACGACAATTAATTCGAGACAAAGAAATGAAAAATCTCGTATATTACAGACTCTATGTTGCTCTTCCGGCTCACATAACCAGAATATATAAAATATTTACACCCCTTCAACTGGAATTTGCAACTGCAAGTTTGAATGGATTACCAAATATATTCCACAATATCAATAAGCACACAACAATAATCACAAGTACGTTGAACATCGGGGTGTCGGAGTTCAGTGGCTAGCAGAGCTGTTCAACATCCTCCTCAGAGGTTCTAAGATGCCGACGGAGTGGAGGCATAGTATTGTCGTGCCATTTTTCAAGAACAAAGGCGATGCTCAGAGTTGTAGTAATTATAGGGGTATTAAACTCCTCAGTCATACTATGAAACTTTGGGAAAGAGTGGTGGAATGCAGGGTTAGAAGAGAAGTTGAGATCTCAGAGAACCAATTTGGCTTCATGCCAGGGTGGTCCACGACTGAGGCAATTCATCTCGTCAGACGCCTTATGGAGAAGTTTAGAGAGTGGCGTAAGGACCTCCATATGGTGTTCATAGATCTAGAGAAGGCTTATGATAGCATTCCACGCGATGTTATTTGGAGGAGCCTAGTAGAGAGGAGGGTGTCGTTGCCGTTCGTTAGGGCGATCCAAGACATGTACTCCCAAGCTAGGACGTGCATTAGGACCCCAGTTGGTGACACCCAGTATTTCCCGGTTGAGATAGGGCTACACTAGGGGTCGGTTCTAAGCCCTCTTCTCTTCGCTCTAATATTTGACGTCATTTCGCGTGGGATTCAAGATGGCGTCCCGTGGTGCATGCTTTTTGCTGACGACATTGTGTTAGTGGCGGAGTCGAGGAGGGAGGTGAACTCGAAGTTGGAGCTTTGGATGGCTAAGTTAGAATCACAGGGCTTGCGTGTGAGCCGGTCTAAGACCGAGTATCTCTAGTGTAACTTTAGTGGTGAAGCCAACGAGGAATATGTGGAGGTAATGATTGCGGATCAGATCGTACTCCGTACGGATAAGTTCAAGTATTTGGGTTCGATCATTCAAAAGGAAGGTGAGTGTGAAGATGATGTCACGCATCGCATCAAGGCGGGGTGGCTAAGGTGGAGAGCAGCGACAGGGGTCCTGTGCTACAAGAAAGTCCCTCTAAAGTTTAAGGGTAAATTCTATAGAGCGGCAATCCGACCTGCAATGTTGTATGGCTCCGAATGTTGGGCGATGAAGAAGTCGCTTGAGAGCAAGGTGGAAGTAGCTGAAATGAGAATGTTAAATTGGTCGTGTGGTCGCATAATGTTAGATATAATCGCGAACGGGGTTTTCAGGAACGCGCTGGAAGTGGCGCCCATTTCAGCGAAAGTGAGGGAATGGAGATTGAGATGGTTTGGCCACGTCCGCAGGAGGCAGACGTCTGCTCCGGTGAGGAGGGTCGAGAGTTTATTGGTTGTCGGGGAGAGAAGGAGAGGCAGACCGAGGAGCACGTGGGAGGAGCAACAGAGATTAGATTTGAAGGCCTTAAACATTTCCGAGACCATGACTGTTGATAGGTGCGCTTGGAGGCGCCAGATCAGAGTTGTGGATTCTTTTGTAGGGAGCGGTGTTGTAGATGAGAGCCTCAAGATTGGGTTGTCTCGATTAGCTTTGACCTAAAGCATTGTATTTTTTACTTTTATTGTATATTTTATCCTATTATCTTTGCGTGTGATGTATTTTTGACAGGGAGCTGTGTGCAGAGTCAACCTCTCTTCTGTTAGAGCAGCGTTCATCGGGAGTGAAGTAGCCAAATTCCGCTTAGGTAAGTCCCATGTGGATTAAGCCATGGGCTCAGGTATGGTATCGAGCTTTTTCGAATCATATGCTTTCCTGTGTATATATCACGTAATATTCTGTTATGAGGGTCTTCACGGAAACAGCCTCCCTACCGTTATAAGTAGGGGCATGATCTGCGTACATCTTACCCTCCTCAGACTCTACTCTGAACGGGATATACTGGGTATGTTTGGTGTGGTTTGGTTTATTTCAAGAAGTTTATTATGGTCCTCGCCAGAATATTATTCATATCTCGAAAAGACAATAGAGTCCTCAACCCAAAATATCATTACATACACAAAATAGTTCAATGATGGTCAGCAATCCAGGACTCTACCCGGAATCCCTAGAGGTCTCGCCAGACCCTCTCCTGAGTGGATTATCCTTAATTATGATACCAACACTTTCAAAGGTAAAATAATCTTCTAGCATTTTTATTTTTACGAAGAAGAGTTTTTCAAACACCTGGTACCAGTGACTCAATACAGGCACGAGTATCCTCCATCTTGAAGCCTGCCAGAAGCCGCTCCTTGACACGCACTATACACCATCTTTCACTTCCGGCCGGGGGTTGACCCTTGTACATGCCACCGCACCAACATACACTCCCTGTCATGAGTCGTACCTTGCTCGCGCATCAGGTGACATCATCATACACCTCCTCGACGGAAGACCCACATTTCACTATGCACGGCCCAAATACACTTCCCGTCTTCTCAATATTGGTTACTGATTCACCATAAAAAATTAATCATATAATAAGACATCGAGACCTCAAATAACTTGTTAATCGATTCACGATCAAATTTAAAAATCCGTAAACATACACAATCCCAATCAAGAAAAGTCATGACACAAAGTCCAATAACAACATAGTCACACCTCAACACATATACACAAATATTAAACCTTATGATCATGGAAACACCATACACTGCAACTATATGAATATATTTCATCACTGTCACACAAGTAAAAATTTGACGCCTTAATGAAAACTTAAATATATACAAGCACACAAACGGAATCCACACTACAACACATATAAATATTTTCTACATTTCAGTATTGATATACATTTTCATCGCCTTATACTGTTATACCACGTCCGGTTCAACAATGGCAACCTTCTTGGATGAAGTCTCAAGTCGTGTGACCCTTTAAAGTGAAATTCAACAACATAGTCATTATCCATTCTCGACAGATCGATCTGAAACCATTCCATAATCCATCCCAAAATTCTCTATGGCAATATATCGAATATCTTATGAACATTGACATAACACCCCCAATAAATCCAACTAATATGCTAAGAACCCCAATATAACTTGACATCATCAACCAAAATCACGATTTTAGTGTTTAATCCTACTTATTTATGCATATCCTCGACATCCAAACCAAATAAATGAACCAGGGTTCGAACCCTTACCTCAAATTCGAAAAATCTTCAAAATTTAACAGTAGAGAGATCTTCCAATCTGATCTTTTTGAAGTAATTACATGATATTCCAGCCTTGAATCCGTGTTCTAATTTCCAAGTTGAAGAAAAACTCACCTGGGGTTCATAGGTTTCTGAAAGTGGTGAAAAATGGTGAGAAATGAACAACTCCCGATTGAAAACTGTTTTTTCGTGACTTAAGTACAGACCAAAGTTACGGCCATAACTGGTATGCTTTACGACCGTAACTTTCCTGTATTACCGCCATAGCTTGCATTCCTTACGACCTTGATTGGCATAGTGGAAACCCATTGGAGTCGCACCCATAATTCTAAGGCCATATGATCTCCACTTATTGTCATACATTTCATTGTGGCCGTAGTTCATGATCTTTTACGATGGTAATCAATATCTCGAATATTCCGGCCAATCAATAGTGTTATGGCCATAACTACCCACTATCTATGGTTGTAACTTCCATAAACATACGATCATATCTTGGATCTATTATGGTCATATGTTGCTTGCTGCCAAAGCTAACACTTGCAATTTTCTCGCTCGTTCCGAGACTCCTCGCCTTTGAACATTCAAAAATACTCCAAAGACAATCATAACATACTCAACTAACCATAATGGGTTTAACTCATATTCATAATTGCGACAATAGTCACCATGACTATCAAATATCAAAATATCGTACGGTGAACAAACATCAATAGTAATATACGGAAATTCCACTTTTCAAAAAAAAATCGTATATTACAAAGTGATTGTCTTATTCATGCCCTAGCCTTAAAACTAGTTCCAATAAACCCTAATAGCTATGCGCTAACCAGATCGTTAATGCTTGATCATGTTCTGATAGGTCCAGCATGCCCAGCCTGATAATTTATGGCTGTCAGAAACCATAAATTAAGAAGACTTGTCGTGAATGCTTGATCATAGTATATCTTTTAAAGCATTGATTTGTCGCTGATAATCCTACGAGACCAACTTAATCTTTTTTATCTTATGTAGGTGAGAAACAACTCGAATGTCCACCTAGAACTCAAGATCCTTGACTAATTCCGTTAGTGGGTATCAGACGTACACTTGGCATTTGTTGGTAAAAGATAAACTACCATTATCTTTCCTTAACTGAACCGAACACTCAAGAACTATACTACAAAACCAAAGCGAATGCATTTATGTATTTAAGGTTCTGTATTCCCCTTCTATTGAAAAAGTGCTATATAAACCTGCATGCTTCTAAGGAACTATGCATTCACTTCAGCATTTCTTTAACAATGTGCATGATCAACGATTCCCTGAACTTTAGTTACAGAGGGAACACATATAAGGATTATGCTAACATGGAGAAGTATAACCAAGCTATCTTGGAACTCCATGTTGATCTTTGATTTCTATGGCGTATTGAAGTCTGATCACGAATTGATTGAGAAGACTTTCAACAAGTTTCCTACGGAAGCAAGTAATTATTTCTCTTCTGTTGTGCATAGCATATGAAGAAGTGAGAATAAGTACATTCAATGACCTTATTCTCATATACCTAAGAAAGAAAGAAAGGCATCATGAGATTATTCTCAATAGCAATGCGAGGCAAGCTGAAACCAAACCAATTCCAGAAGTGAATCAATCTTCACATGAAAAGACACCAAATTAAAAGAACGAAAGCTAGATCTATTCCATATTTGCAAGCACCTAGCATGCATGGGGCAAGGTGGTGATAAAACACATGGCTAAACTCCTTCTCTTGGGGTGTACCTACTCATAGGTATAGTAGAGCTTGCTTCACATGCTGCTCAAAGAAACATTTTCACTGTGATTGTCTGAGTCAAGGAAACTAGAGGATGATAATGAGATACTGAAGGCAAATCACATTACGGTTACTACAAATCCAATTACCGTAGAAAGGCCTCACCATATGATGCGCGGATTCTTCAAAAATCAGTATTATGCAGTATCGGATAATCCGAGGGGGTGGGGGCGTGTCGGATTCGCGTGGATTCGCACGCAATTCGCCACGTCGTAAATCCGTGTTCGATTTTTAAAAAAAATTGGATACGCATATTCCAATTTTGGATACGTGTATCCGGATTTGGATACGCGTACCCGGAGTAGGGGATACGCGTATCCGAGGTAATATGTTTTTTTTTCGAATTTTAAGGTTTTTTTGCAATTAATTAAAACTATTAAAATTAATTAATTAAAATAGAAATTAATTGAAATAGATTTAGAACTGTGAAATGTCAATCGCAATCCATGGTGATAAGTGAAAGATGGTCTTTGTACCGTGAGGATAATATCGAGAAAGCTAGAATTGTGAAAGAAAACTTGTTGGATGATGGTTGTGGGATCCAATTCTTCGTTTTACTGAGCCAATTTATTCTATGTTGAGAAGTTGTGATACAAATAAGCCTTGTCTTCACTTGATTTATGAGATGTGGGATACCATGATATTTGAAGTGAAATGGGTTATTTTCGAACATGAGCAGAATAGTGAATTTCAATAATCTAGCTTTTGGAATGTTGTACGCGTAGTGTTGGAGGACAAGTGGAGTAAATGACTTAAATTGACAATATGATTTGGTTTAAATTGATTAGAATTTTGTAAGGACTTATCTATTGAATTAATAATAATATTTAAATTGTGGCTTATATATGTTATAGATATTATATATAATAAAATATAAATATAACAAATATATTCTTGACATATCGCACCCTAAAATTTTCAAACTTCCATATTCCGGTATTCGTATCCCCCACCCCACCCCACCTACCCCACCGTGCAACATAGGCCTCAGCATATGGATATCACTGCTTTTGACTAAGTCATTGTTTGTTTAACTTATTATTACGCTTTGGTTTTATTTTCGTCTTGTTTATTTTGTTATTAAACTAATGTGTTTTCATTTCATGTAATAAATTTCGAATTATTACCAAACAATTATTTATTGCATCACAATAGAATCATATTTAACCTTAAACAAGCATTTTTAAATTGAATATTCAAATAGAGAACAAATGCCGAGTTACAAATAACTTGGTGCTCATGATGCTCCTTATGTTTTACTTTTAGCAAATTTTATCTTGGTCATCGATCAGACTAATGATTTATTAGTGATGATATAGGACCATTTGAGTTAAGCCCTGTTATTTTGGATTTATTTTTCGCTTTTGATTCGATTCGGTCATTCGATTCGATTCGATTCATTATTTCGATTCTTCTTCTTATTATTATTATTATTAATCTTAATTATTATTATTATTGTTATTATTACTAATAATATTACTATTATCGTTGTTGTTAATTACTATTATTATTATTATTTACCATTATTATTATTATTATTTATCCTTAATATATATATTTGATTCAATTGATTCGATTCCATTCGATTCGATTGATTCGATTCGATTCGATTCGATTCGATTCGAATCCATTGATTCGAGATCCATTCGATTGATTCGTTATTTCAGATTCATTCAAATTTAAAAAAACGAGCCTTCGAGTTATAATCATACAGAACTTAAATATAGAAAATATGTAGAAAATATGTAGTAGAATATGTAATTTTATTAGATGCAAGTTCGATAAATGACAAAAATAATTCCAAACTTTTCAAGTTTTTGTTGACAATAGTTCATAGGGGTGTGCATGGTACGGCATGGTACGGTTTTAGGGCAAAACCGATACCATACTAAATATTTCGGTTTATTATAGTTGAATATCGTAAACATACGGTTTAATTTGGTTTGGTAGTTCGGTATTTCGATTTGGTTTACATCGGTACGGTATTTTTTCGTTTTTTCTACTTGATCCTTTTTTTTTACCCAATCAGGCAGTTAGATTCACAAATATATCAATTAACTAATGTAATCAAGATAATGAAAATTTCTTATTTACTCATACCTGCCACATAAACTTCTGTCGTAGAACTGGTTCACGAAATATCAAAGAGCATATCTGAACATAATAAAAGCAACACAACATCTATCTCCAACTGATATGGCAGTAATAAGTCCGTCAGAAAAGAAATTTCAACTACAAGGTTCTCCACCAGTTAACCTAGAGTTTCGACATACATATACTTTGATCACAAACATAGAATTATAGTAAAATACATTTCCAGCGGAAATGCAATGCAACTGATTTTTTTTTTCTGAATCCAGCAAGAGATAATTCACTTGGGAGAAACTATTTGTTGAGGTTGGTTTTCCTGCACCTGCTGATGGTTCAAAGGCCTCCTAAAAAGCATAATGTCCTGCATCATGCAAAACCCAACATCCGAATAGGTGTAAATTACTAGTGGAACCCAAAAACCAACATTATTACAGTCAATGTGCTGATATACTTTGAATTAACTAGTAACAGACATTTTCATTACAAAACCATTTAAATAGCTTATACAATATTTTACCAATTTTGGAGGATAAAAATAAAAAAAGGACAAACAAGTGTCTTAAATCCATATGGAATAAAATGCATCTTACCCAAATAATTAATCATCGATCATACACGTGGCGAAGAATTTTGGTTTACCTTCAAATGCATCTACAAGAAAGAAAGATAAACATTTCATTATATATTGTATAATTTAGTACATAAAATAAAGAAATGATATAATGATACAAAAAAACCATACCAACTTCAAGTTTCTTCAATTTGTCTTGCAATTCCTCAATAGCCTTAGCATGCACATCCGGACACAGAAATGGACATGACACCTATCCCCGTAATACCCCATATGTCCTTCAATTCCAATATTACACCTTACACCTAAAGTGAACCAGGAGATGTTAAGACAACTAGCAGTAAGATGAATTGGATTATAATATATCCCATAACCTAAATCCTGATGAACTCTTCTGAACAACTGGACCACCCCATCTTAGATTACAAAGGAATCAAAATTTGAAAAAATGATTTTTTTTTTTTGGCAAAATTGAAGAATCGGAAGACAGAAGAAAATAGGAGAGAGTCAGAAACGGGAAAGAGAGGCAGAAACGAGAGAGATGATGAAATACTTACCGGCATTTACTAGGAGAAGAAGGCGACGGGCGGAGAATGGGGCAAGGGGCGAGGCTGCGCTCTTTTGTCTAGGGTTATGGGAAAAAGATAAAAGAAGGCGACGAAGGCTATATTCATGTCCGTAGGTACTATATATATATATATATATATATACACACCAGTTCTAGAAAGTAAAGGGCTGGAAAATCTCGCTCCTTAAAGCCGCATTAGGCTTCATACGGTACAAGTTTTTTTAGGTATTTATGCCAAATATCGTACCGTTATCGAAATTTCGGTTTTATAAAAAATAAAAACCATATATTTCGGTTTTAACGATTTATCGATTTTTTCGGTACGATTTTTACGATGCGGTGCGATTTTTTGATTTAATTAATTTTTTTGCACCTCTAATAATTCAGGATAATTGACTAAGTACTCAGTTAAGTATCTTTACTTGACCATTAGTTTGTGGACGCTAAGAAGCCAAATAAAATAATTTTGTTCCCAACTAAGCCTGACGAGACTCTTTAAAAATGGCTAAATAATTCAGTATTTTCAAAGGATATTATTCTCTTTTGGAATCCCTCTAGACAAACAATCTAGTTAAATAATACTCTTCCATTTCATAATAGTGTGCTCACTTTTTATGGATACAGATTTTAATAAAAATTAAGCAGTGGTAGATTTGAGTGGAGAAATGCTCCCACCTTTTGTTGTGGGTGTATGTTAATTATTGTTGTTGATTAATTAAAGGATAAATGGTACGGGTCATCCTTTGTATTGTTGTAAATAAGTTGAAAAGTTGGAATAAAAGTATAAGGAGTATTTACTAAAAATAGAATGAGCATACTTTTTTAGGATGGAGAAAATAGTAAATTGAGCACACTTTTATGGAACGGAGGGAGTATGTTTGCATATATGTGGCATCATCAATTTTATTACATGTAATAACATATGGCATTTTTCATATTGAATCACACCATGATTTTGTCCTTGGTAGTCCAAGATGACATCTGTAGAAATAATGTATATTCAAGATTCAAAAGAACCATTAGTCATTACCAAGAATTGAGATTGTAGCAACACTTAAAAAGTGTTTTTAAAAACTTAAGGCCCTGTTCACCAGTTTTCAAGAATTTTTTTTTAAGAAAATAGAAAAAAATAAAAATATGTTCAAATTAGATATTTTTTAAAAAAAAACTTGAAAACTGAAAAACACGGTTTTCCAAATTATAACTGGACTTTAGAAAATTATAGAAAACAGTCCTGACTTGTTTTATAGATTTGGAAAATTAGAAAACACTCTAGAGTTGTGCTACAAACAAGTTAGACACTCTTCGAACAATCGAACCTCAACAAATACATATATTTTAATATTTTTTTAAATCTATGAGCCATACTTGTAGTTATAAATACGTTACATAATTAGTATTTTTAAATGATAAAAAAATATAACAAACAAAATGAAACATCAAATAGTATAAATATTATTTATTAATTATTATTTTACTGTGTTCATGTGACAGTGGTCTCCATTAGTTTAAATTAAATAAAAAATAAAAATCTTGTTCCTATATTTAATAATCTAACTTTATGAACTAGTGATCACTTAAAAATAATAAGAGGAATAAATAGTGTATAAACATGATTATAAAATATTAAAATATAATGTATAATAACTAATTATATGTTAATGTAAAAAGTATGTATATATTTTTTTGAGAGGATACTACATAACTATTTTTTGAGAGTCAAGAACAACAAAGAGAAAACGCTAATCAGTGGCGAACAACTGTATCTACTGAATTGTGGAGTGATATATGAATATATTGATTAGTCAGATTGGTTTTTTAGATGAAAAAGACCATCTTTTGAGTATATATATATTTATAGTATTGAGTAGATTTATAGAGGTATATTAAAATGTAATGTATAATAATTAGTTATATATTAATGTAAAAAGTATGTATATAATTTACGAAACTAAAAAGGTAGAAAACTGATAAATTTTATTTGCATATTTGGAATATATTTTCCTAGTGTTCAACAGTTTTCTTAGAAATTGAATTCAGAAAATTTTAGAAAATTTGTAGAAAAAAAATGAATGTATCACTTTTTTTAATCTAAGGCAACACTTTTTTATCTTTTTAATATAATAACACAACACTTTTTCTCTCAAAGATATCATTTTTCTAGTGGTAATATTTACTCAAATATATCACTTTTAAATCTATGACAACACTTTTTTTTAGTTTTGTTAATATAATAACGCAACACTTTTTTCTATTAAATTGATCATTTTTTATTACACTTATTAAATGCATCACTTTTTGATATATTCCAACACTTTTATGCATATTTAACTATACAAGACATAATATTCCAACGTATTTTTTCATAAATATGGAACTGTCAAACCAACTTTAAGGAATTAACTTTATATCCCTATAGCAATTGAACTGCCCATTATTAATTATTTTTTCTTATTGAAATTGATTCCAAATTATTAATGCAGCTTTGCATTTCTACCCTGATACATCTTAGAATCAGTTAAACGGATAATAAAATGCCATAAATATAATCCACAATTATCGTATTAAATGAGTATTAAACTATTCATGGTATCCAATATAAAACCAACTGTTAGAACTCTCAAAATAAAAGATATGCAAATCCACTGTCAATTGACGAGAGTCTCCTCAAAACAAAAGGCATTAGCAGGAGAAGGTCACTTGAGTAAAGCACTAAAAAAGAGTCCTCCTTCCAAGCATGTATCTATGTGCTTCTTTCCTAAGTTTCTAGCTCAAATTTTTCTTAACAACGGCAAACCTTACTTAGCCTTGAAAAAGTATCCTCCTTCCAAGCCTAATAATGTAACTGCAGAAATTATAACTGGAAAAACAAAAATTGGGGTTCCTTCCATCAATAACCCAAAAAACTCTATGAGAAGCTATCTTTAGCAATGAAGGGCAAACGTTATTTCTAGACTTATAGTTTTTTAAGCAATGATTTGTATCTTCAGCAATAGAGGGCAAACATTTGTATCTAAACTATTGTGCTCTGCATACAGGAGTCAATACACGATCAAGAAATATTCAAGCTAAAGAGGAAACTGAAACATAATATAATGTTCTTTCAATCAACAGTACTCTCATGAAAAAAATCAAAAGAAATTTATCTAATGTAATAAAATTCTTCATGCAAAATCAAATAGTAGTTGCAACATAAATTTTGATGTAATATCTGACTGTAATTTTCTTATTTACTATTGTACTACTCAGATAATTTAGGTATCGTTGAATCATGTTGCATCTAGTATAATGATTATTGATGTTGAGATGTATCAGGATCGAATTAATTATTATTGCCATTCGTCCAATGCTCGATTGTTAGTCGTGTTGTAGATTATTCCATTTTTAGGCTAGGCCTTTAGGGCCTAACGTACGCTACGGCTACAGCTTAGCTTACGCTATTTCATTGGCCTTACGTACGTAAAGTGCTGAGGCTTACGTACGTAATGTAGAGAATCTGATCCGATCTCAACTTTTGGCATGCGGGGCCATACAGATCCGAATATTTGGCCTTTCAAGGAAGCTCAGTCAAACGTACATTACGTGCGTTATGCTTATGCTATAACGTACGTAATGGTTGGGAGCTTACGTACGCTTTTATGGCAACGTACGTAAGGGTGTAGGTATTTTGAGGCAGTAGCCTCTGGAGTCCTATTACGTACGTAACAACATATGTGTTAGCGTACGTAAGGTGGGTTGTTGGGAGTATGCCCTCGAATGCCACTCAGAGGATGTTGAGTGAGGGCATTGTACTTGTTATTATGTAAATCATTAATATAAGGTAATGTATGTTTCTTTATTTACTCGTAGTTACTGGCATTCCTGACTCGTAAATATACATATAGAAACTAGTCCGTGTACTTGAGAGCAAAATGTTCCACTCCTTATTGGATAAGGGGTCGGCACTGGAAAGGTTTATAGCTCAAATACTTAATCGTTCGCAAGTCGGTGAAGCTTGACTAGGCGTTAAGTTTATGTGAAGACTTGTATGGCATGTTCTTTAACATGGAGAGTGCCTGTCGAACACTAATGGTTAGTGGGAGCACACGTTATAGGTATGCTAATTGGATTAGTATACTCGAACTGACTCACCCTCGATTCGTCACACGGATTTCACTCCGGGACAGTTAATGACGGAATCGAAAGGTTGTGATAGGTATTCGTGAACCTTCGACTTGAGGATTTAGTAGGGATGTGCTTGTGACGTCAAGAATTTCATTAGAGTAGTTCGACCCTGTAAACCGGAAGGCGGGGGTCAACCTAGACGTGCATCTTGATGGGCAAGTAGCAGGTCCTACTGAATACCAAGATAGAATTCTTTCTCCCGTTAGTGAGCAAGTTATATGTCCTATGCAGTTACTGGCAGATGAGATTATAAGTCTTTGGCCAAAGCATTGGAGCTAGTTGTATTAGATACACGAGAGCTCGATGATCTCGATTTGCATTAACGCATGCATAGCATCAAGTACAGATAGGGTTTGAATGACCGTGACCCTATAACTTGATCGGGACATTTGAAAGAAGGGTTTATACGTATACTGGTATTTACGACAGAATGGTTCTTGAATGATCCCCATCATTCGTTCTCAGTTGGGGTTCGGTGTAGGCCGCCAGGCTGGCTAGGTGGTGCTACTACTCTTTGGTTCCTCCCATTGCTGACTAAGACGGACCTACCGAGTCGCGTAATAGGATTGATGATGGAATGAATCGAGCTAATTCTCTCTTTATAAATATTAGATATTGGATATCTAATTTATTGGGACATTGGATGTCTAAATTGATTTATTGGATAAATTAATTTACGGCCTAATGAATTAAATAAATTACTGGGTGATTAATTTAATTTATAGATATAATTATTTCTTGGAGAAATTAATTATATTATTTTGTATTTGATATGATTAATTAATTGGATTAATTAATTGATATAAATACATCAGAACGGAATTGGAATTTATCGGTTTGGACTCACAGGAGTCCGAAACGAACCAAACACATCCCGGTTCTTCTAGATGGCCAACCCCTTCCACCAACCTTCCACTTAGTCTTTGTCTCCATTTTATAAATGGAAGACAAAAACTTAAAGATATGGTATCTCTTATTATAATGTGAAAGGTGATTTGGGGAGATGTTGAAAAAGGAATAAATGAAAGACTTCCGTTTGCTTTTGTGAAGAGAAACTCACGGCTCTTTTTGGTAAGAGTGAGAGAGAAAAATTATTTTCTCATTAGTCTTCATCTTCTTCTTCTTTTGTTCTTGGAGAAAAAATCAAGCAATCAAAGAGAGATAGTGAGTTATACACTTAGAGTGTTATAATCATAATCGAAAGCTTCTACAACCTTGTTTTAGCCGTATCCTTAGAGGATAACGAGGTTTAGTCGTTCCGGTTGTTTCTCCGGCGCGTGGCAAGTAGAGACGCGGTCCTTTCGGCGTTGGATCATCCAAGAGCTTGGAGCGGATTGGATTCGTAGAGATCAAGCAAAGCTCGGGGAATAGCTCAAGAGAAGGATACCATTTAATCAACGGACTACAAGAGTATGTTTTCTCATATCTCTTGTGTTTCGTTTAATATTCGTATATACGTAGCTCGATCGATCCTCGTAGGGATTCAGATCGAATTAATTTTCATTTTACCAGTTCTGATGGGCCTTCGTTTTAGGCACCGAATCCCAACAGTGGTATCAGAGAGTAGTTCTTGCGATCATATATACGATATTAGCATTTGGAATGCTCGATTAGATGGTGAATGATTTGGAATTATTTTAGTCATAATCGTGGTATATGTTTTTCATTCGTAATAGTTGTATTTTTCGTAAGTTTATGTCTAAATATAAATCTTAAATTTCTGGGAAATATGATTTATATTGAAGATATGAAAGTCGGTAAATATAGATATTGGATATCCGGTCGAAAATCTAGCCCCGAATCGTGGTCGGACGACTTTTTGGACAAAGGGTCAAATCTGGCCGAGGGTGACTCAGCCGTGTTCTGGGTGACACGGGCCGTGTACGGCAGTCTGCAAGACACTGCCAGGCAGACCCGGTCGTGTCTGGTGACACGGGCCGTGCCAGGCAGGACGACCCGGCCGTGTCTGGCCGGCAGGCTTCCAGAGGTGACTCGGCCGTGTCATTTGACACGGCCGTGTTTGGAAGGTATGTCCAGGACACTGCCGGCACGACCCGACCGTGCCATTCGACACGGGCCGTGTCTGGCCGGCAGGCTGCCGATGGTGACTCGGCCGTGGCAGGCCATTTTCGCCCCGGCTCAATTTTTTCGTGTATTCTTGAAAATTAATCTCCCGCATATTAAATTGGATTTAATATGATTAAAATTATTTATGGTACTTCATTTTATAAGGGAAATTTGATTAATTGGAATATTTATGGGTGACCGAATTATTTGAACGTTTTTCATATTACCGGTTGTGTGAATCGATTGGATCGGTTCGTATTGTTAATTGGGTCAATGTATCTCTACGCTTTCCGTTTATATAGCATTTATTGGATGAATGCTTTTGAATGGAGATGTGGTTCGTGGACTTAGTTTTGAATCGTTTGGTTTATTCGATTGGGTTGTAAAGGCCATTTTGAGCCTATTTATTTTACTAGAAATATTTGTATCTAGGATGCAATTTTCAATGTAAAATTCATACGTAATGACGAAGACCGGAGGAAGATCCATTTCGAGAAGACGAAGATTCAAGACGAAGACTTGTAATTAGATTACGGAGTTTTTGTTTTCTAGGAACGGCCCATGAACCACATGTTGGTAGCAACTAGGCTGTGAATGGTTGTTTCATATTGTATGAATGCCACAAATGCACTTAAATGAATTAATGTGCAAAGTGTAACATTAATCGCGAAAATTCTCCCACGACAAATTATTAAGTTTATAAGGTTTCAAGGTTTTCCTTCCCTCCATCGAGCTTTTGGGAAATTAAAATCCAAACCAGATGTGCTATGCTTCTGAGTTATCGGGGTAGTCGTTCGGGGAGGACGGATAAATTACCGGGAGCGTATTGGATGCCTTCGGTTGGAGCAAATTTTATCCCTAGAAACTTGATAGGTTGCCGGATAAGATTCAATTATGAAACTGAATTGCGTCGATGGTATAAACTTAACTTGTTCACGAACTATAGAAATCGTATAGGTTGAGGGGAGTGAACAAGGGGAAAAAGAAGATCGAATCATCCATTATATGGGTTGGTGTTGGACACCACTTTATGAAAATTAATAGACTAGAAACCTGTTCGGTTGCCCTCTATTAAGATTTATAAATAACTCGATCGCCACTATGAAGTAGAGCGAATGATACTTCCGGATTTCACATAGGAGTGTGTTATTCCGATAAAAATAGTGGGAGCTGGGTAACAAGAATAGAAAAGACCTTAATTCTATACTCAGATCATAATTGAACGAGTCACTTATTAATCTATCATACTTAATGCAGACATAACTCTCAATAGGACAATGAATTCACTCGCAATTCTACTCGAAAAGAACACCTTGAATGGACCTGACTTTGTGGATTGGCTCCGCAATCTGATGATAGTCCTCAGTAAAGAGGCACTGGGATATGTCTTGGAGACTGATATTCCAGCGCCTCCGGTGTGGACAAGAGCCAATCAGGAAGAGATTGAAAACCACGAAAAGTGGGTTAAGGATGACGTAAAAGTCCGTGCTTACATGATGGCTTTATGTCTAATGAGCTTGAGAGAGCTCATGAGAAAATGACTTCTACTAGGCAGATTCTATCTCACTTAACCGAGCTTTATGGTGAGCGCAGTCGAACTGCTAGATATGAGATATCCAAGCAACTGTTCGGTGCATGGATGAAGGAAGATGAGAAGGTTGAGGACCACGTCCTCAAAATGATATCCATGATCGAGAGATTGGAGGCTCTTGATTTTAAGATGGATACTTCTCTTCAAACCGACCTTATCCTATAGTCTCTCCCTGATTCCTTCTCACAGTTTGTTATGAACTTCAACTGCAATGAGATTGCATGTAACTTAGCTGGGCTAATGAACAAACTCATGACTGCTCAGTCTCAGATGAAGACTCCGCGGATGAAGAAGTTTGACCTTGTGATTGCTTCTGGACCTCGGAGGTCTAAGAACAAGAAGAAAAAGACCAAGAAGCAGACGGGACCACAAGTCAAGGACTGTTGGGATTCCGAAAATAAAACGAAATACGCAGCGGAAATAAATACGAATCCCAAACAGGATCGATCAAGTAACGTATATACAAAAAAAAATACAAAGATAAAGATTCATACCCTTGAAGCCTTTGAAATAAATCTTCGTAAAGTGTAGACGATGATCACGATCCCGTCCCGAACACGAAATCCCTTCGTTCCAAGCACCGAAAATTCGAAGCCTCTACTTCACACGCGTCGGAAGTTGCCCGGAAAAATCTACAACACTCCATTCTATGAAGAACACGGCTAGGAAGTGTTGTAGGAATTTTTTCTCTCTTAATTTTTCTTACTTCTTTTCACCTCAAAGATGAACAAAATGAAGAAGGAAAATTTTTCTCTCTCTCTCTCCTCACTAAACTCACGTCCAGCAGGTTAGTATATGTGTGTGTGTGTTGTAGTAGTTGTTATATAATGTGTTGTTTTTATATTATCTCAAACCATATAATTGAGATAAAATGTCAACACATAATAACAAAAATACAACTAACACATACACATGCATGGAAATGATTCCATGTGATGTGGGGAGAGGGAGGGCGGCCCATGGTGGAAATTTCCTAGAAAACGAGCCGAGTCACTCGGCTCGTACCGACGTTACAAACGACTCGTTAAATACACTCCGTTTAATCACCAATGTATTTATATTAATTAATTAATCTAATTAATTAATAATATCAAATACAAATATATTTCTCTAAGAAATATAATTTATGAATTAAATTAATCACCCAGAACTTAATTTTAATTCATAAGACCGCTATTTTGATTTATCTAATAAATCATAATTAGATATCCAATATCTAATATTTATAGAGAGATAATAAATTCACATTTATCCGTCAACGCTCCCGATGCGCGACTCGTAGGTCCGTCTCGGCCGGCATTGGGAGGAACCAATGAGTGCGGACGGCACTTAGCGGCTAGCGGGCCGCCTTTGTAAACCCCGGCGAGAACGAATGAAGGGATCATTCCGTAACCATTATGTCGTGAATACTATATACGTATAGACCCTTTATCAGATGTCCCGGTCAAGTCTTCGGGTCACGGTAAAGTCAAACCCTACTATTGACTAGACTCTATACATGTGTTAATGCAAATCAAGACCGACTGATTAATAGTGTATCTAATACGACTATATCGTAATGCTTTGCCAAAGACTCATGATCTTATTTGCCATTAACCGTATAGGACATACGCCTTCTCACTAACAGGATAAAATCCTTTCTTGGCATACGGTAAAGATCGCTACGCCCGTATAGTCGCACTTCGAGGTCGACTAAGAATCAAGCAAATGAGTCTAACTACTCTAATGACAAACTAAACGTCACAGCACATCTTCTACCGAATCCTCAAGTCAAAGGTCCACATACACTATCACAACCTTTTGATTCGTCATCGACTCTTCGAGAGTGAATACCGTGTGATGAATCGAGTATGAGTCGTGTTCGAGTATCTTGGTCCCACCAATATACTTTATAACTATGCTATCAAGACGTGCACACGTCTAGCATCAGTTATACAAGTCTTATTAAAACTTAATGCCCATTTAAGTTTATTGACTTGCGAACGATTTTCGTAAATAAACTTTAAACACTTCCAGTGCATTTTCTCTTATCCCATAACGAGAATGGAATGTTCAGTTTATTTACATGGACTTCACTTCAATGTTTACCAAGTCAAGAATGCAATTGAAATACAATAAACAGTGAATGAATCGAATTGCCTTTTTATTATTTATTCCATAATTACAAGTACAATGCCCCTACTCTCTCATCCCCTGAGTGGCATTCGAGGGCATATTCCTAACAATCTCCCACTTGCACTCAATGCCACACATCATGATATCCAATACCCATGTTCTTCAGATGTCTTTCCAAGACGGCCTGAGATAATGGCTTAGTCAGCGGGTCAGAGACATTGTCTTCTGAGTCTACTCTTTCCAATGAAATATATCCTTTTTCCACCATCTCTCGAACGATGTGGTACTTTCTCTCTATATGCTTGGTATTGTGGTGAGCCCTAGGCTCCTTGGCTTGGGCGACAGCTCCATCATTATCACAGAATAGTGATATAGGCAACTCCGCGTTAGGCACCACTTGAAGTTCTTGTATAAACTTCTGCATCCAAAATGCTTCTTTGCTAGCCTCTGAGGCAGCTTGATACTCTGCTTGGCAGGTGGAATCTGCAGTAGCGGTTTGCTTGGAGCTTCTCAAGATCGCTCCTCCATTGAGAGTAAATAAATACCCGGATGTCGACTTAGAGTCGTCATTGTCTCCTTGAAAATCAGAATCGGTGAATCCAATCACCTTCAGTTCTCCACCACCATAAGTAAGAACTAAATCTCTAGTTCTTCTTAAGTACTTAAGAATGTTCTTTACGGCAGTCCAATGTTCCCTTCCCGGGTTTGCTTGAAATCGACATACCATACTCACAGCGTAGGCTAAGTCTGGTCTCGTACACAACATAGCGTACATGAGGCTACCCACTGCCGAGGCATAGGGTACCTTACTCATCTCTCTCTTGTCTTCCTCACTTTGAGGACACATTTTCGTGGTGAGATGAATTCCATGTCGCATGGGAAGGAACCCTCTCTTAGATTCATCCATCTTGAATCTTCTCAGGATTTTATCGATATAAAGGGCTTGGGAAAGTCCTATCATTCTTCGCGGTCTATCTCTGTAAAGACGGATCCCTAGAATATAGGAAGCTTCTCCCAAGTCTTTCATGGAGAACGTTTTAGAAAGCCAAGCTTTCACGGTCTTTGAGCATTGCTATGTTATTTCCTATAAGTAGAATATCATCTACATATAGTACTAAGAACGCAATGTTGCTCCCACTGACCTTTTTGTAAACACACGGTTCCTCCTCATTTCGTATGAAGTCAAAGTCCTTAACTGCTTCGTCAAATCGAAGGTTCCAACTCCGAGAAGCTTGCTTCAGACCATAAATGGCTCGTTGCATCTTACACACTTTATGAATATTAGCTTTGGACACAAAACCCTTAGGCTGTTCCATATAGATTTCCTCCTCGAGGTATCCATTTAGAAAAGCTTTTTTGACTTTCATTTGCCATATTTCATAATCATAATAGGCAGCAATGGCAAGCATCATGCGAATCGACTTTATCATAGCTACGGCGAGAAGGTATCATGATAATCGATTCCTTCCCTTTGGGTATAACCCTTTGCCACAAGCCTGGCCTTATAGGCATCAACCTTGCCATCCCCATCAGTCTTTCTCTTATAGATCCATTTATTTCCAATAGTCCTCATGGCAGTTGGAAGATCTACTAGAGTCCAGACCTGATTGGTATGCATCGAGTCTATCTCAGCTTTCATTGCTTCTTGCCATTTATCGGTCATAGGTGACAGGGTCATTTTCACTGCTATCAGGTGTGTCGTGGAGACCCAGTTCCTCGACATGTGTATAGCCATACCTCTCAGGTAAGTGAGATACCCTATCAGACCTTCGAAGTGGAGGCTGTGTTACAATAGGTTCGGTTCTTGATCCCTGATCAGATGTCTCCTTAGGACTTTCATTATGCTCTTCCAAAGAGATATTTCTACCCGAGCCACCTTCCTGAATGAATTCATCCTCAAGGAAGTGCGCTTGTAATGCCACAACGACCCTATGGTCTTCTGGCATGTAGAATAGATAACCCATCGAGTCCTCTGGGTATCCTATGAAACGTCCTTTTATGGACCTCGCTTCCAATTTGTCCACCTTAGCCTTTTTGACATAATTTGGACATCCCCGATCCTTATGTGATTAAGGCTTGGTTTCTTACCCTTCCACATCTCATGCGGAGTGATAGGAACAGATTTGGAAGGACATCTATTTAGGATATAGACAATGTTAGTAAGGCATACCCCCCACAGTAAATAGGTAAATCGGTGTAATTTAACATGGAGCGAACCATGTCCAACAAAGTCCGATTTCTCCTTTCGAAACACCATTTAACCGTGGGGTTCTGGAGGCGTGAATTGTGAAACTATTCCATGTTCCTTAAGGAACTCATCAAACTCGGTGCTCATATATTCGCCACCTCGGTCCGACCAAGTGCTTTGATATGACATCCAGTTTGTTTTTCAACTAGGGCCTTAAATTCTTTGAATTTAGCAAAGGCTTCAGATTTATGTTTCATTAAGTACACAATCCCATACCTAGTATGATCATCTGTGAACGTTATGAAATATTGATATCCATCTCGGGCTACTTCTAAAGCACCACAAACATCGGTATGCACCAATCCAAGTTTATCGGCAGCCCTTTCAAAAGTCCCTGTGAAGGGGAACTTAGTCATTTTGCCTCTAAGGCAAGATTCACAAGTTGGATAGGGTTCTACACCCAATGGACTTAAAAGTCCATCTTTCTCCATTTTCTGAACCTTGGTCTGACCAATATGACCAAGTCTAAGGTGCCATTTAAGAGCTTGATTAGTATCTTGCCTACCACGTTTCCTAGTTATAGTGTTCACTGCTGTTTTATTTTGCATGTTCAGATGATATAAACCATTCAACAATGTAGCTGTTCCAACCAATTTATTTCGAAAATAAATTTTACAACTGCCATTGCCAATGAAGAAACAAAATCCTTTCCGGTCCAAGACTGGAATGGATACAATGTTTTTATGCCCCTTTGGCAAAACAAGTACTTCATCTAATGTCAAAATAAAACCAGATTCTAAACCCAGAAGGATTGATCCAATATCGGTTGCCTCGACACTTTGTCCGCTTCCAACAGTGATCATTATTTCCCCAGCTTCAAGTTTTCTACTTTGTTCCAGATCCTGATTCATAGTACAAATGTGAGAAGTGGCACCTGAATCCAGAATCCATGAAGCAGAATATACAGTAGCGGAACAATTAGTTTCAAAAACAAAAAGTTCCGTACCTGATGCGCCATTAATCTTGCAACAAGTCCTTCGCCAGCGGCCCAGCTCACCGCATTCAAGGCATTTGTCCGTAGGTTTTGAACCGCCTACCTTTTGAACCTTTCGGGCCTTGCCCTTTCCTTTTTGCACCCCTTTCTTGGGTTTGTACTGCTCGTAGGTCTTTTTCTTCTTGTTCTTGGACCTCTTAGGCCCAGAAGAAATCACAAGAGCAGCCTCTCTCGGTTTAGTCTTCATGTTAGACTGCCGTGTCACACCAGTTTATTCATTAGCCCAGCTAATGTGCATGTAATTTCATTACAGTTGAAATTCATTACAAACTGCGTGAAAGAGTCAGGTAGAGATTGAAGGATGAGATCAATTTGAAGGGATAAATCCATATTAAAGTTGAGCACCTCGAGCCTCTCAATCATAGAGATCATCTTGAGGACGTGGTCTCCCACTTTCTCCCCTTCTTTCATCCTAGCACTGAACAACTGCTTTGATATCTCATATCCAGCAGTCCTACTGTGCTCTCCATAAAGTTCGGTCAAGTGTGCGAGAATCTGCCTAGCAGAAGTCATTTTTTCGTGCGCTCTCTGCAGCTCATTAGTCATTGATCCCATCATAAAACCACGGACTAGCACATCATCCTTGACCCATTTTTCATGGACGTCAATGTCTTCCTGATTACCCCTAGTCCGGATTGGAGTCGGTGGAATGTCCGCCTCCAAGACGTATCCCAGAGACTTAATACTGAGTACAATCATCGATTCGCAACCGATCCAACAAAGTTAGGGCCAGTTAGGAGATTCTTTTCAAGTAGTATTGCAAGTGGGTTTTTAGCCATTTTAGAGAGATTCAATTTTGTTTTCTGCAAAGATTTAGACAAGATTAAATTAGTGACTTGTTTAATTATGACCGAGTATAGAATTTAAGGGCTTGTATAATTCTTGTCTCGGCTCCCACTAATTTTATCGAAATTATACACTCCCATGTTATAATCCGGAAATCATGGTTAGATCGACTTCTTAGTGGTGATCAAGTTCTTTACAAATTTTAACAGACGCAACCTATCAGGTTTCTTGCCAATTAATTTCTGTAAAGTGGTGTCTAACACCAACCCGTCTAATGGATGATTTGATCTTCTTTTACCCCTAGTCTTCATGCCCTCAACCTATCAGGTTTCTTGGCAATACAGACTATCTAAGTTGTTGACCATCAACGTCTATCAGTTTGACTATTGAATCTCACCCGGCAACCTATCAGGTTTCTAGGGGCGAAATTTATCACCAACCGAAGGCATCTAATGCACTCAAGAATTTTTCAACCTTTACCAAATGTACTACCCCGATAACTCGGAAGCATAGCACACCAGCTCGGGTATCAATTTTCTACGAGTTTGATGGAGGGTAGGAAACCTCGTAACCTTTTTCAAACTTAGTCTGTTTGTAGTCGGGAGAATTTCGCGATTAATGTTACACTTTGCACATTAATTCAATTATACGCGTGTTTGTTGGTTTGTCAATCATTCAAAATGAAAAACAGTAACCTAGTTACTACCAACATATAGCTCATGGACCTAATTCCTAAGTACTGGGTCAAGCGAATGACCCAATAAAAAAAAACAGTCTTCGATTCTTCGTCTTCTCGGTCGGTTGTCTTTGGTCTTCTTCATACCCAAAATAATAATTACATCATTGAAAAATTGCATCCTATACAAGTTTTTCTGGTAAATATAAATAGGCTCAAAACGGCCTTTACAACCCAATCGAATCGAACAAATCAAAAAACTAAGTCCACGAGCTATATCACCATCACATAAGGATTCCATACAACATGTAATGGCAACGAAATTAAACAATTAATCTTAATATAAATTAATCTAATTAATCTATAAATTAATCTATTCAATTTCTACTATATTAATCCAATTAATATAAAGTGGCATTAAAATTAAATAATCAATTAAGATATTAATCCAATCAATATAAAATTAATCTATTCAATTTTAATGGTATTAATCCAATTAATACTAATAATCGTCATTTAAATTCATTCGAAGTAATCCGGCCAAAATAATATTTTCGTTTAATTTATTTCCTTTAACTAAAAAAATATTCCAAATATTAATTTAGTCAAATTAAAATCCAATTTAAATTTTGGGAAATAATTAAAACGAAATATAAACTTAAAAGCGAGTCCTGACAATCCGATTTTAGGCCCGGCCGCGGCCCGATTCAAAATTGGGCCAAAACCGAGTGCTGGCGAGCCACTGCTCAGCAGACTAGCCGATCATTCTCGGCCGCCGTGGCGAGACATGGCGATCATGGCCGAGCTCGGCGGCTGGCGAGTAACCAGCGATTACGCGGCACCTGCCCGGCACCGTTTCTTTGTTTTTCGCCCGTTTCAAAAACGTGATGCTACAACAAATAATTTAAAATCTACAATTATTCCAAACATGATTCTAAATCATAATCATCATCCAAAAGCATTCAAAATGCACAAATAATCGTATATACGGAAACATTGACCTCGCTCCGATACCACTGTTGGGATTAGAAAATAAAGCGAAATACGCAATGAAATAAATACGAATCCCAAACAGGATCGATCAAGTAACGTATATACAAAAAAAAATACAAAGATAAAGATTCATACCCTTGAAGCCTTTAAAATAAATCTTCGTAAAGTGTAGACGATGATCACGATCCCGTCCCGAACACGAAATCCCTTCGTTCCAAGCACCGAAAATTCGAAGCCTCTACTTCACACGCGTCGGAAGTTGCCCGGAAAAATCTACAACACTCCGTTCTATGAAGAACACGGCTAGGAAGTGTTGTAGGAATTTTTTCTCTCTTAATTTTTCTTACTTCTTTTCACCTCAAAGATGAACAAAATGAAGAAGGAAAATTTTTCTCTCTCTCTCTCTCCTCACTAAACTCATGTCCAGCAGGTTAGTATATGTGTGTGTGTGTTGTAGTAGTTGTTATATAATGTGTTGTTTTTATATTATCTCAAACCATATAATTGAGATAAAATGTCAACACATAATAACAAAAATACAACTAACACATACACATGCATGGAAATGATTCCATGTGATGTGGGGAGAGGGAGAACGGCCCATGGTGGAAATTTCCTAGAAAACGAGCCGAGTCACTCGGCTCGTGTACCGGACGTTCGTCAAACGACTCCGTTAAATACACTCCGTTTAATCACCAATGTATTTATATTAATTAATTAATCTAATTAATTAATAATATCAAATACAAATATATTTCTCTAAGAAATATAATTTATGAATTAAATTAATCACCCGGTAACTTAATTTTAATTCATAAGACCGCTATTTTGATTTATCTAATAAATCATAATTAGATATCCAATATCTAATATTTATAGAGAGATAATAAATTCACATTTATCCGTCAACGCTCCTGATGCGCGACTCCGTAGGTCCGTCTCAGCCGGCATTGGGAGGAACCAATGAGTGCGGACAGCACTTAGCCAGCCTAGCGGGCCGCCGTAAACCCGACTGAGAACGAATGAAGGGATCATTCCAGAACCATTATGTCGTGAATACTATATACGTATAGACCCTTTATCAGATGTCCCGGTCAAGTCTTCGGGTCACGGTAAAGTCAAACCCTACTATCTGCGAAACTTAAAGCTCTGGATTGTGGGACTGCAATTTTATCGGAATTAGAAGGTGAAAACTGGTGGATTGAGCTGGATGCAAGTGTTCTGGTTCAAATTTTAAATCAGGAATCGGGAGGCAACTGGGAATGCCAGAATGTGATTAATAGGATTCGATCCCGACTTGCGCTGAGAAGGTCTAAAATCACTCATATCTACCGTGAAGGAAATAAGCCTGCTGATTTCTTGGCGAATTTGGGATGTCAAGCCCAACAACTTTGTCGCTTGGACCGACATAATCTCCCGCATGGAATTAAAGGGCTTCTTCGTATGGACCAACTGGGCCTTCCCAATTTTAGGCGCTCGGGGATAGGTTAAAGAGATTCAATTGGGTTACTTATGTTTTAAATATGGGTAGTGGGGCTATGGTTTAAATACGGGTAGTGAAATGTTATTTTAATTTGAGTTTTATTTTTGGCCTATGTTTAGGCCCAATTAGCTCTTTGTAATCAGCCGCTTGTGGCTTTTTTGTTTTTATCTTTATCTGGATTTTCCGAACCTTGTAATTTTGCTATTCGTAATAAAATTCACCTGCGGGTGCTGATTGAAAAAAAAAAGTCAAACCCTACTATTGACTAGACTCTATACATGTGTTAATGCAAATCAAGACCGACTGATTAATAGTGTATCTAATACGACTATATTAGAATGCTTTGGCCAAAGACTCATGATCTTATTTGCCATTAACCGTATAGGACATACGCCTGCTCACTAACAGGAGATAAAATCCTTTCTTGGCATACAGTAAAGACTGCTACCTGCCCGTATAGTCCGCACTTCGAGGTCGACTCAGCAATCAAGCAAATGAGTCTAACTACTCTAATGACAAACTAAACGTCACACGCACATCTTCTACTGAATCCTCAAGTCAAAGGTCCACATACACTATCACAACCTTTTGATTCGTCATCGACTCTTCGAGAGTGAATACCGTGTGACTGAATTGAGTATGAGTCGTGTTCGAGTATACTGGTCCCAACAATATACTTTATAACTATGCTATCAAGACGTGCACACGTCCTAGCATCAGTTATACAAGTCTTATTAAAACTTAATGCCCATTTAAGTTTATTGACTTGCGAACGATTTTCGTAAATAAACTTTAAACACTTCCAGTGCATTTTCTCTTATCCCATAACGAGAATGGAATGTTCAGTTTATTTACATGGACTTCACTTCAATGTTTACCAAGTCAAGAATGCAATTGAAATACAATAAACAGTGAATGAATCGAATTGCCTTTTTATTATTTATTCCATAATTACAAGTACAATGCCCCTACTCTCTCATCCCCTGAGTGGCATTCGAGGGCATATTCCTAACAAGGACTTCAAGGGTAAGGGAAAGGCCCTGATGGTTCTGAAGAACAAGAAGAAGAAGAAGGACGCATGTCTCAAGTGCGGTGAGCTGGGCCACTGGGCAAGAGATTGTACGATTCTTCATGGCGCTTCAGGTACAGAACTTTTAGTTTTGGAAACAAATTGTTCTGCTACCGTATTTTATACTTCTTGGATACTGGATTCTGGTGCTAGTTCTAATATTTGTACCGTGAATAAGGATCTGGAACAAAGTAGGAAGCTTGGAGCTGGGGAAGTGATGGTCACTGTCGGAAGTGGGCATAATGTCAAGGCAACCGACATAGGACACTTGTTTTTGGATTTAGAATCCGGCTTTGTTTTTAGAAGATGTACTTGTTTTGGGCATAAAAACATTGTATCCATTCCGACCATGGATCGAAAAGGCCTTTTCATTTTTTATTGGTGATGGTTCCTGCAAAACTTATTTTAGAAATAAACTCGTGGACACTGCTACATTGTTAAATGGATTGTATCATCTAATACTCAGTAACAAAGTCGTTGTGAATACTATGACTAGGAAGTGTGGTAAGGATAAAACCAATCAAGTTTTGAAATGGCATCTTAGACTTGGTCATGTTGGTCAGACGAAGGTTCACAAATTTAAAAAAGATGGATGTATGAGTCCATTGAAATTGGATCCCTTTCCTACTTGTGAATCTTGCCTTAAAGGCAAAATGACTAAGTCCCCCTTCACATAAACTTTTGAAAGAGCCGCTGATAAACTGGGATTAATCCATACCGATGTTTTGTGTTGCTTTGGAAGCAGTACGTGATGGATATCAGTATTTCATTACGTTTACAGATGATCATACTAGGTATGGTTATGTATACTTAATGAAACGTAAATCCGAGGCCTTTGAGAAATTCCAGGAATTTAAGGCCCTAGTCGAGAAACAAACTGGAAATTATATCAAAGCACTTCGGTTGGACCGAGGTGGCGAGGATATGAGTACGGAGTTTGACAAGTTCCTGAAGGAACATGGAATAGTATCACAACTAACACCTCTAGGCACTCCTCAATTAAATGGTGTGTCAGGAAGAAGGAACCAGACCTTGTTGGACATGGTCCATTCCATGCTAGGCTATACTGACTTACCGATTTACCTATGGGGGTATACACTCCTGACTGCTGCATATATCCTGAATAGATGTCCTTCCAAATCCGTTCCTAAAACTCCACATGAAATGTGGGAGGGCAGGAAACCAAGTCTTAATCACATTAGGATTTGGGGATATCCCGCCTATGTTAAGGAGATTAAGGTGGACAAAATGGAAGCGAGGTCCATGAGGAGACGTTTCATTGGATTTCCATCTGAGGCGATGGGTTATCTATTATACATGCCTTAAGATCGAAAGATCGTTGTTGCTTTCCATGCACACTTCCTGGAAGATGAGTTCATTCAGGAAGGCGGAGCATGTAGAAATATTTCTTTGGAAGAATATAATGAAACTCCTCAGGAGACACCTGTGCAAGAAATTGGAACCGAACCTTCTATAACACAAGTACAACCACCTCGTAGGTCTAGTAGGGTGTCTCAATTACCTCAGAGGTATAGTTTTATGCACTTGGAGGAACTGGGTTTCCACGAGGTTCTAGGGGATAAACAAGAGACCGACCCGCAACCAATGACCTAGCAATGGTGGATGTAGACTCCATGAAATGGACTGTAGCAGTCTTCATGCTGTTGGAACCTTCGTTTTTGTAATATCCGCAATTTCGATTTCCGGCAATATATTTTTTTTCGGCGAAAGTCCGTTTTGACGACTCGTTCATAACCGTATCGTCATTCTGAGAATGATTAATTCTTCACTTTTTGTCATCCGAGTTCATTTCGGTATCGTTTTGTTGAGTTCCGTGTTCTTAAGCGGCTTTTCCGCACTTGAGTCGATTCGTGCGAATCTCGTCCGAAACTGTTGTTTCGAGTTTCTCGTAAGTTCATTTAATGTTATTATTCATATTGCGAGCTTTGGCTTGGTGTTTCGATCGTGTATCGTGTATTTCGGACGTTTTGGACCGTTTTTGTAATTACTTTCGTTGTCGAATTTCGACACTTCGGGTGGTCGGAATCGTGTGTTCTCTTAGCTCTTAGATTCGTCTTTGCGACTACTTCGTAACCGTATATTCTTTTTATATTCAGGTTCGGATTTTAGGGTTGTTCGGGCCGTCAGAGTGGCCACGGCCGAGTCACGGCCGGAGCAGGGCCTGGCCTGGCTGAGTTACGGCCGTAAGGTGCCGGTTACGGCCGTACGTGCTCGGCAGGCACGGCTGGAGGAAGGCCGGTTACAGCCATAAGGGTCTGTCAATTACGGCCGTAAGTGACCGGCAGGTGCTGGGCAGATTTTCGACGAATGCGGGTTACGGCCATAAGGGCCTGCCGAGTACGGCCGTAAGGGCACGGCCGATTACGGCCATAACCACCTTACCATATATAGGCCTGACTCGGCCAGAATTCATTCCACTTCATTTTTCACTCATTTTTCACCCCTGTTGGCGGCTGCGGACGGGAGCGACCGGTAGGAGGAGTTCTTAGCCGATTATTCTCATTTCCAAGGCTTTTTGGAAGATCCTCTTTGATTAAATCATTATTTAATCCGCGTTCTTCGTCGGATCAAGGTATTTCCTTGTTAGAACCCTACTTGTATGATTTTTGGGGGTTTTCTTCGTGATTCATTGATTTGTCCGATTTTGATGATTTGATTATGGTATTCTTGTTGTCTTGGCCATAATCTTCGGATTTTTGTAAACTCGTTTATTGATTTTCACCACCCGGAACATGAATTTCGATTTTCTTGAAGAACCTTTGGATTCTTGACGTTTTTCCGGTAGATTCGGATTTCCGTTTAGCGTTAATTATGCGTGGTGATGTTATTTTCATAGCATTTGTGAAGTTGTCGAAGTCTTGGTCATATTTGGAGGTTCAAAGGCTAACCGACCGAATCCGTTCGTTGTTTCCCATTGCTCGTGGTATCGAGGCAAGTATCTTGTCCATACGTTTCATGTTTCGTAGGCATAATTATTGATAAATGATTTTATGCGAAATCTAATGTTTATTGAACGTAAAAAGGGATTGGTATGTTCTCGATAAAGGTTGTCTTTCAATGATAATTCGTGTACTTCGTGAATATATGTGTTCTCGGAATATATGTGTTGGCTTTGTATGTTGAAAGATGCTATGATCACTTTGAGTGAGTTTAATAGACCGTAATCCTTTGTCGGGGATTACGTAATATTATGTGTACTTGTTCGGTAAGAACATAATGTGTGTGATATTAGTTGTTATTCCTTCGTGAGGAGGTTGCGACGCTTGGTGTTGTTTAGTATTTGTATTTTCTCATGGTTGTGTGATATTAGTTGTGAGTGTACGTCGACTATAGTGGCCATTCTAGCGAAGTAGCTAGCATTTTTATGCATATTGTAGTATTCGAATTATGGCTTCCCGTGGCGTTGTGGATGATATGTGTATGTTCACCTAGGGATTGGCCCGACGGGACCTCTAGGGACATGTTGCCGTGAGTTTCGTATCGCGAACTATGGTTAACCACACAGGGATGTCCGACGGGGCTCTGCGGGGTACGGTGGCCGTGAGTCTCGTACCAAGGTTAACTTTGAAATGTTTTGTTGAAAAACTGTGATTTTTTTTGGCGCATATTTTGTCTGATTAGAATGGCAGTCCAAATGATATCGTACTTGGCTGGAATGGCACCAATAAATGTGTTGTGTGTGATTTGTCCCATGACTGTGATAATTTGGTAAGGGTACGTGAGTCCTATGGTTGCTCCATGTATTGTAGCTCTATGGTGTGTCGAGTTCGACCGTATGGTTAAGTTGCAAAGTCGTGCTCTCTGATTTCGTTCTGTGAGATTGTTGTCATGTTAATGTTTGGCACGATGTAGTTTCCGTCGGGTTATTCTTGCGAGTATGTGATGTGGATGATTTGGGTTGTGGACCCATTATTTTGTTATCGAAATCTTATTTTGAAATAAATGATTTTTGGGCTGTTTTCCTAAGTTTTTCGAAAGGCTTGAGAATTCTTAAACCCCATGTATTTTAAAAAACTCCCGAGATCGTAAAATGTTTTGTAAGATGTAAAATGGTTTTATTCCTTTCTTTCGTAATTTAAACTGTTTGACCAAGCGAATTATCTCGGGAAGTATATTCACTTCTATGATCTTGGAATATGATATGTATGGCTTGCCTTTATATTTATACTTGCACTAGCAAAACAGTGGAGTTTTGCTAACTCCCGAGTATTCGGGGGGTGGATGTCTGTATTGCGTCCAGGTATTTGCAGATGGATGGGGAGCAATTCACAGGATCGCTACGAAGGATGATGGAAGACGGCGATACTAATCACTTGGAGACCGGTGTTGAGTAATCGTTGATGTCTTGTTTTGTCCTTCCGTTGTGTTTATTTACCCCTTATGCAGGAACGTTGATTTATGTTAACCCCTGCGTGGGTATGAGTTACGAGAAAGAGTAATGTACGGTTGATGTATATGTTGTCGTAAAAGACCAAATTGGTCTAATGGTTCGTTATTTAGTCATGTAGGCATGTATTGTGTTGTTGTGTTTCTGTATTTAGCCTGGTAGATCCTCACGGAGAGGGTCTGCGGCGCTGTAATATCCCCGAACGGTTTGGGGGTGTTACAGTTTTTACGAGACAGTTAATGAGTTTGACTTCGTGCAAAATGAAGAGGAACCTTGTGTATACAAGAGGGTTAGTGGAAGAAAGATCACAATCTTAGTACTATATGTAGATGACATTCTACTGATAGGAAATGATGTGGGAATGCTCAGTTCTATGAAAGCTTGGCTTTCGAGTAATTTCTCCATGAAAGACTTGGGAGAAGAAACCTATATTCTTGTGATTCGACTCTAGTGGGATAGATCGAAGAGAATGATAAGTTTTTCCCAAGCCCTCTATATAGATAAAATCTTAAAGCGATTTAAGATGGATTACTCTAAAAGAGGGTTCCTACCGATGCGACAATATGGAATAAAACTCTCCTCGAAGATGTGTCCTCGTAGTGAGGAACAATGAAAGGAAATGAGTTATATACCATATGCTTCGGCAGTGGGTAGCCTTACATATACTTTATTGTGTACAAGACCTGACATTGCGCATGCTGGGAGCGTGGTAAGTAGGTTTCGGGCTAACCCAGTTAGGGAACATTTGACCGCTGTAAAGAACGTTCTCAAGTACTTTAGAAGTACTAAGAGATCTGGTTCTTACATATGGTGGTGGCGAATGAATGTAATGGTATTCACTGTATTAGACTTCCAAGGACAGAAAGACGATTCTATGTCTACTTCTGGCTATATTTACTCTTAATGGAGGAGCAGTATCTTGGCATAGTGCCAAGTATAGCGCGCCTGCTGATTCCACCAGTTAGGCTGAGTATAAAGCGCCCTCGGGGGCCTCCAAAGGAAGGATTTAGAAGTTACTGGGTAAACTTCACGTGACACCTTGTGCTGTGCTGCCAGAGCGGTAGCACATGCCTTGGAGCCGAGGTTTCACAATAGTACCAAACATATTGAGAGAGAGTATCATCTCGTAAGAGAATTTGTTCGCAAAGAGATACATTGTGCTGCATAGAGTAGAGTCAGCCAACTACGTCGCTGATCCACTGACCAAGCCACATTCTCAGATTAGCTTGGAGCGTAATCTGGAGAATATGGGTATTAGATACCATAGTGTGTGGCATTGAGTGCAAGTGGGAGATTATTGAGAGTATACCCTCGAATTCCACTCAGAGGATGTTGAGTGAGGGCATTTTACTTGTTATTATGTAAATCATTAATATAAGGTAATGGATGTTTCTTTATTTACTGGTAGTTACTGGCATTCTTGACTCGTAAATATATATATATATATAGAAACAAGTCCGTGTATTTGAGAGCAAAACGTTCTACTCCTTATTGGATAAGGGGGTCGGCACTGGAAAGGTTTATAGCTCAAATAATTAATCGTTCGCAAGTCGATGAAACTTGACTGGGCGTTATGTTTATGTGAAGACTTGTATGATGTGTTCTTTGACATGGAGAGTGACTGTCGAACACTAATGGTTAGTGGGAGCATAGGTTATAGGTATGCTAATTAGATTAGTATACTCGAACTGACTCACCCTTGATTCGTCACACGGATTTCATTACGGGACAGTCAATGACGGAATCGAAAGGTTGTGATAGGTATTCGTGAACCTTCGACTTGAGGATTTAGTAGGGATGTGCTTGTGACGTCAAGATTTTTATTAGAGTAGTTCGACCCTGTAAACTGGAAGGCGGGGGTCAACCTCAACGTGCATCTTGATGGACAAGTAGCAGGTCCTACTGAATACCAAGATAGAATTCTTTCTCCCGTTAGTGAGCGGGTTATATGTCCTATGCGGTTACTGAAGATGAGATCATAAGTCTTTGGCCGAAGCATTGGAGCTAGCTGTATTAGATACACGAGAGCTTGATGATCTCGATTTGCATTAACGCATGCATAGCATCAAGTACAGATAGGGTTTGACTGACCGTGACCCTATAACTTGATCGGGACATTTGAAAGAAGGGTTTATACGTATACTGGTATTCACGACAGAATGGTTCTTGAATGATCCCCATCATTCGTTCTCAGTTGGGGTTCGGTATAGGCCGCTAGGCTGGCTAGGTGGTGCTACTACTCTTTAGTTCCTCCCATTACTGACTGAGACGGACCTACCGAGTCACGCAATAGGATTGACGACGGAATGAATCGAGCTAATTCTCTCTTTATAGATGTTAGATATTGGATATCTAATTTATTGGGACAATGGATGTCTAAATTGATTTTTTGGATAAATTAATTTACGGCCTAATGAATTAAATAAATTACTGAGTGATTAATTTAATTTATAGATATAATTATTTCTTGGAGAAATTAATTATATTATTTTGTATTTGATATGATTAATTAATTGGATTAATTAATAGATATAAATACATCAGAACGGAATTGAAGTTTATCTGTTTGGACTCACAGGAGTCCGAAATGAACCAAACTCATCCCGGTTCTTCTAGATGGCCAACCCCTTCCACCAACCTTCCACTTAGTCTTTGTCTCCATTTTATAAATGGAAGACAAAGACTTAAGAGATATGATATCTCTTATTATAATGTGAAAGGTGATTTGGGGAGATGTTGAAAAAGGAATAAATGAAAGACTTCCATTTGCTTTTGTGAAGAGAAACTCACGGCTCTTTTTGGCAAGAGTGAGAGAGAGAGAAATTGTTTTCTCATTAGTCTTCATCTTCTTCTTCTTTTGTTCTTGGAGAAAAAATCAAGAAATCAAAGAGAGATAGTGAGTTATACACTTAGAGTGTTATAATCACAATCGAAAGCTTCTAAAACATTGTTCTAGCCATATCCTTAGAGGATAACGAGGTTTAGTCGTTCCGATCATTTCTCCGGCGCGTGGTAAGTAGAGACGCGGTCCTTTCGGTGTTGGATCATCCAAGAGCTTGGAGCGAAGCTCGAGGAATAGCTCAAGAGAAGGATACTATTTAATCAACGGACTACAAGGGTATGTTTTCTCGTATCTCTTGTGTTTCATTTAATATTCATATATACGTAGCTCGATCGATCCTCGTTGGGATTCGGATCGAATTAATTTTCGTTTTACCGCTTCCGCTGGGCCTTCGTTTTAGGCACCAAATCCCAACAGGGGTTACGTACGTTAAATGTCTTCGATAACGTACGTAATGGAAGTGCAGTTTATAAAAAGACAGGTCTTGCCTTTCATTTTGCACGATCCAACCTTGATATTTTCTTCAAGTTACCATCCATCGGCCTCCCTAGATCGATACTTTCCTCTTCCATCTTGTCTTTGAGCCTTGCATCTTGGATTGGAGCTTATTGATTGGAAGTTTGGAGTGTGTTCTTGATTTTGGTGCTGTTCTTCATTTTCTTGAGGTTGGTTATCTAAACTCGTGTTGTTTCCATGATATTGATGATGTTAGTAAGGAGTAATTCATATAGTGTTAGATTAATCAAGTATAACATGATAGTTATTGGAATTATGAACAAACTAAGTGAAAAACATGATAATGTTGTTAGTATTACTTCTTGAATGGTTGAAGAGGTTGTAAGATAACATAGTTGTGGTTGCTTATGTCAAGAACCTGATTATGAACATTACAATAGAAACTATA
Organism: Orobanche coerulescens; assembly: GCA_033398695.1. Taxonomy (NCBI): domain Eukaryota; kingdom Viridiplantae; phylum Streptophyta; class Magnoliopsida; order Lamiales; family Orobanchaceae; genus Orobanche; species Orobanche coerulescens. The sequence goes on from CM065801.1 coordinate 189,050,475, forward strand.
AGGTAAGAATGTTCTTGATGCTTAGGGATTTTGATTCTAATCATGTCTTGAAAAGGTTTAGTTAATTCCTTGAGAGATAATAATGGGCTACGAAGTAACACCCATGATTTTGATATATTCATAATGAACTTGATGAATTGATGAAGTGGACTATCTAAAACATTATGTTCGAATGTTGGTAATATTCTCAAAAGGATTATTACAATATATGATGATATTAATCTATTGAAATGATTAATTGGAGTTGTTTTGATGAATAATCGTGTTCAAAGTAATAACAAGAGTTGTAAAGGATATTTTAGTATGATAATCCTTGCATATTAGATATTTGTTGAAGAATCTTTAGAGCGTGATAATCCGATTGTTAAAGATGAGTTATAAGTTCGTTAATAGTCGATAGAATATTTATTGGGATAGGATGAACTATTCGGGTAGGATTATGGGTGTCGTTTCATATGAATTGATATCATTATTGTATGAGTGTGTTGTTAAATGAGTTACATTTCATTCAAGATTTCTTATTCGAGTGAGTATTATTAGTCGAGCATACCGTCCGTCCGTTCGTTCGTTCGAAGAAGGACTATTCGTCTACGGAATTGAGGCTAGTTATCTTGCTTGGTTATAATGATGATTGAATTCTTGTGTACGTTATACATTTCGTGTATTCATAATTTGGTATTGTTCTTGATCGTGCTTACCGTTTCGTTGTGGGATTGTATTCCCAAGTTCATTACTTTCGTATCATTGATCTAGTTGATCATTGTTTTCACTTCGCTGAGTTCTTGATTTTTGATTGATTGTATGATTCATTGAGTTTCGTTGTCATGTTGTATCGTTACATATCTGGAATCATATCTGTGTGCCGATTGGTTATGTGTAGGATTTTTAGTCTGGCACATATGGTCATGCGTGGATTTTTCCGCATTAGACTGTGCACACGAGACGTAGTTCGTGAGGCTAATTAGGTACATTATCCCACGTATATTTTGGATTCCATATATGGGGTGGACATGTGCACGGACATATTTTTGGATCGGGCATACTGTGATGTCCATCTTGAGCCATACTGATGGGTAATTCATATTCCATATTTGATTGGTTATGATTGATGGTTTGTGATTGGTTGTTCATATGCCCGAGGGGTATGTTCAACATTCCAGTTGTCTCCTTGAGATCCAGTGTATGTGAATTGTATAACGTCTTGAGAATTAGTATTATGTATATCTGACCCTGTGGTTTTGGGCGAAATACTTGTGTTGTATTTTAGGTCAAGGCATGGGAAGAGCACGGTAACGGCGAAGGGTTTGAAGGATACTAGTTCGGGGGGCCCAAGTCTTTTGTTGTCCAGTTATGCTTAAACCATGTAATGTTACTTTCTGCTTCATTTAAACTATTATTAATTGTACTAATATTTTAAGTATATTCCATCTTCATATAGTTTATACTAGTATTTGGATCCTGTGTAATCTGAGGCTAATAACCATACTAATTGTAGACTCCTAATCGGAGTAAAGACTATTGTTTTGTGATTTAGTATCACGATAATATTATGTTTAAACTATGTTTTGGTATCGACTGGTGGGTCCCAGTGTGGGGTCCACGGCACTGTAATGGCCGCCATATTCGGGGTGTTATAGAAGATGGTATCAGAGAGTCATTTCTCTTTAAGAGTCGTTGTGGATTGAACTAGTATTAAGAAACCTTCACGTCATGTGTGACCTGTGCAAGCGCCTAACCCGACGAGCCAAATACGGTATGTTATTTATGTGCCATGATTTAATTACTGGCAAGATCTTAATGGCGGAATTGATCTTTTTGTTGATCTTGGTATTCCAAGTGATTTGCGTACGGAATTTATCTTATTGATATTCTGAGGAAAAATTTGGATTGATTATATGGCTGAAATTGTTCCGACTTGATGTCATTATGATATTTTGTTTAGCACTCATGGTGCCGATAATTTATGATGAACTGTTCTCTTGAATAAGCAGTTTCGTTGTTGCTATTAACTTAGCGTGAGTTTTGATCGGTCGTAAAGACGGTCATGAAATGTGCTTATGATTATGGGGTCGAGGCCGCGGAAGGGGCCGAATCCCGAGACCACAAGCCAATGCACATTCGAATGTGGAGCAGAGCTCAGCACGTAGTGATTCACCTACTGAGAACCAATCACACCACACCGAACGACACGAGGATGCACGCGTCGATCCTTATGTCATTATATAGTGTATGATGACTCGGATGACCCAGATGGGTCAAATGATGGAATCTATGCAGAGAGATGCAACTACTAGTAAGCAGCAAGGACCTCATCCACCACCTCCACTGCACGGCGGACCCGTGAGTCGGATTATTAGTGACATCTCTCGTCAGTGACCTCCGACTTTTGAAGGCTCCTCTGAGCCTGCTGATATTGTGCATTGGATCGAACACTTCGAGAAATTGTTCGAGATGGTTGAATGTCCGGGAGAGAATCGAGTCTCCGTGGCGGCTTACTACCTGGGTAAGAGCTCCCACACATGGTGGCTTTCGGTGAGACCAGCTGATGGTGTATGCACTTGGGAGGAATTCAAGAACCTCATGCTGGACCGTTATTATCCAGGTCCACTCCGTGAGGCCAAGCTGACATAGTTGTTGAACCCAGACCCATCTGAGGAGGATGATGTACTATCGATTGCTGAAAAATTTCAGGCACTTCTTCCATTCACTACGTCGATTGTTTGGCTGGAAGCTGATAAGATCAAGTATTTTCTCAAGAGGCTTAAACCCCGAATGAGGATGCAGTTACTTAATCACCACTGCACGACTCTATCAGAATTTATCGAGAGGGCTCTGGATTACGAACTTATAGCGAATGATATTTCCAAGAAGCAGCCACAGTCCAACAATAAGAGATCCAGGAACCAGACTCAGGCTGATAGTAAACAGGGAACGTTCAAGAAGCCCCAATCTGTGCCGACTTTTTCTGAGCGGCCACCTATGGTGCCAAAACCGGCAGGTTCGCATTCTCGAGCGGCTAACTCGTATATTGTGTGTTTTAACTGTGGGGATCTGGGGCATGTCAGCTCCAAATGTCTGAAGCCGACCGTTGCCTACCATACCTATGGGATTATAGGGCATCGTGCTCGTTTTTGCAGAGGTGGACCGGGACGTACACCAGTATCCTCTCATGCTCCAGTTCAGGAACGGGCATCTCCTTCTGCCTCCCATCAGACTACTAGGCTAAACAGAGGGTTGGGCCGTGGAAATCAAGCTTGTATATTTGCTACCGGAGCTGCAAAACCCTGGATTTACGAGATGAAGATGACCGACGATCCTGAAGCCAGCATGATCGCAGGTACACTCGAGATCAACTCTCACCCTATTTGTGTTCTTTTTGGCATTGGTGCTTCGCACTCCTTTATGCCTGCTTCTTGTTTGAGTCGTTTGCTATTAGATCATGTCATCGATTGTGAGCCTTATGTGATTGGTCTACCCGATGGTAGAAGAATTATTGGGAATCGTGAAGTTCAGAACTATCCGATTCGTATGAACGACTGTGAGTAGTTGTCAGACTTGATTGTGGTCGATTTACCTAAAGATGGTGTGATCTTGATTATGGATTGGATGGATCGTCATGATACCATACTTAGCATCCGTAAGCGGATGGTGCCCGTCACTTCTGATGATGGTTTCGAGTGCATTTTTCAGGGTGATAATCCCAGCCGCTCTGGGAGGATTATCAGTGCAATGAAAGAAGTGAAACTGCTTAATTAGGGGTATTTTGGTTATTGGTGCTACATGACCAATACAGTGGATCGACCAGCTAAATTGGCTGATATTCTGGTGGCCCGAGACTACCCAAATGTTTTTCCAGATGAGTTGCCAGGCTTGCCTCCACATCGTGAGGTGGAGTTTACCATTGAGTTAGAGCCAGGTACGTCCCCGCTTCAAAGGCACCGTATCGCATTGCTCTAACTGAGATGCAGGAGTTAAAGAATCAGCTTGAGGATTTGACCGAGAAGGGTTATATTCAACCCAGTGTGTCTCATTGGGTATCACCAGTGTTATTTATGTGAAAGAAAGACGGATCCCTATGTTTATGTATTGATTACCATGAGTTGAATAGGGTAACAATCAAGAATAAATATCAGTTGCCTCGTATTGATGATCTGTTAGATCAGCTCCAAGGCGAAGCTATATTTTCCAAGATCAACTTAAGATCCGGCTATCATCAGCTGAGGATTTGAGAGTCCGATATTTCTAAGACAGGTTTTCGTGCTCGTTATGGGCATTATGAGTTCATAGTGATGTCGTTTGGACTGGCTAACGTACCGACGGTGTTCATGAAATTGATGAACCGGGTTTTCATTGACTTTCTGGATCGTTTTGTGGTCGTTTTCATCGATGACATTTTGATTTAATCTCATAACCGTGAAGAACACGAGTATCATCTCCGTTAGATTCTCGATGCACTAAGACGAGAACAACTCAATGAAAATTTTTCCAAATGCGAGTTCTGGATGTGTAGAGTTACTTTTCTTGGGTATGTGATATCGGTTAATGGGGTTAGTGTAGATCCACAAAATACAGAGGCTATTCGGGATTGCTACCTCCGAAGAATGTGAAGGAAATTTGTAGTTTCCTTGGTTTGGCAAGTTGTTACAGACGGTTTGTGGAAGGCTTTTCCAAGATTGCTCAACCACTGACTAATTTGTTAAGGAAAGATAAGAAGTATACATGGTTAGAGGCATGTCAACGAAGCTTTGACGAACTCAAAAGCCTATTAATTTTGGCACCAGTCTTAGTCCTACCACAGGTGACCGAATGATTCGTGGTGTATAGTGACGCATCCAGACAGGGCCTTGGATGTGTATTAATGTAGAATGGGAAAGTGATTGCCTATGCATCGAGACAATTGTGACCCTATGAAGTCAATTACCCAACCCACGACTTGGATCTAGCTGTCGTGGTGTTTGCTTTGAAGATTTGGCGCCACTACTTGTATGGGGTCACCTGTCAGATTTTTACTGATCATAAGAGCCTGAAATATATTTTTACTCAGAAGGAGCTGAACATGAGATAGGGAAGGTGGCTGGAGATGATTAAAGATTATGACATTGAGATCTTATACCATCTGGGGAAGGCAAATGTGGTTGACGATGCCCTAAGTCGTAAGACAATACAGGAGCAAATGCTTAGCCGTTTGACAGCTCAAAGAGAATTGCAGTTAGATCTTATGAAGCCGGAGATCGAAGTCTGGTTAGAGCGTGTCCAGGGACAACTTTTCACACTGGAGATTTCGTCGTCCTTTGATGATATAATTAGATCAAAGCAGGTGACCGACCCATTCTTATATCGGGTTCGGAATGAAGTAACTCAAGGGAAAGCCCTGGATTTGTGATCCAGGTGGATGGACTGATACTTTTCAGGAATCGAGTATGTGTACCAGCAGATTAAGAGTTGAGAAACTCTATCCTGAGAGAGGCTCATGCTACCCCATACTCCATTCACCCAGGGTCTAGCAAGATGTATAAAGATTTGAAGCAATGTTATTGGTGGAGTAATATGAAACGAGAAGTTGCAGAATTTATTTTGAGATGTTTGACCTGTCAGCAGGTTAAGATTGAGCATCAGCGACCAGTAGGTATGCTGAAACCACTCCCAATTCCCGAATGAAAATGGGAGGACATATCAATGGATTTTATCACTAACTTGCCGACAAACCGTCGAGGTATGAATACAATTTGGGTGGTTGTGGATCGTCTGACCAAATCAGCCCACTTTTTGGAGATTAAAGATACATGGGGTCCCGAGAGATTGGCCCAGTTGTTCATTAAAGAAATTGTAAGGTTACATGGTACCCCCAAGAGTATCGTATCGGATCGTCATGGGCAGTTTGTGTCACATTTCTGGAAAACAGTTCATCGTGCGATGGGTACATCGTTGAACTTCAGCACCACATTTCATCCTCAGACCGATGGCCAGGATTATTCAAACTCTAGAAGATATGTTGAGGGCATGTGCTCTCGATTGGAAGGACATTGGGAAGCCCAACTACCTTTGCTGGAATTCACCTATAATAACAGTTGGCATGCTTCGATTCAGATGGCACCTTATGAAGTATTGTATGGCCGTCGTTGTAGGTCCCCTTTGTGTTGGGATGACCTGTCTGAATCTCTAGGTACGGAACCTGATATGTTGTTAGCAGCTCGTGACAAGATCACTCTGATCAGGAGTCATTTTCTAACAGCTCAAAGCCGGCAGAAATCTTATGCAGACAACCGTCGAAGACCGCTTAAGTTCGAGGTTGGTGACCATGTGCTAGTGAAGGTGTCCTCTACTCGAGGTATTTTTCGTTTTGGTAAGATAGGCAAGTTGAGTGCGAGGTATATTGGACCGTTTGAGATATTAGAACGTGTAGGTTATCTAGCCTATCATCTGGCATTACCACCAGCTTTGAGTCGGATTCATAACATGTTTCATGTTTCCCAGTTGAGGAAGTATGTTGCTGGTCCAAGCCACATACTTCAGTTCGAAGAGATCGAGTAGGCTGATGATCATTCTTATGAGGAACGTCCCGTGTAGATACTCGAGAGGAGGATCAAACAATTGAGGAGCAAGACTATTCCCCTATTGAAGGTTCAATGGTCACGACACGGAGTCGATGAGGCTACGTGGGAGACTGAGAGTAGCATGCGAGAGAGGTATCCCGAGTTGTTTACCCCTTAGTTTCAAGGACGAAACTCCTTTTAAGGGGGAGCATGTAATATCCGACTGTAATTTTCTTATTTACTATTGTACTACTCAGATAATTTGGTATCGTTGAATCATGTTGCATCTAGTATAATGATTATTGATATTGAGATGTATCAGGATCGAATTAATTATTATTGCCATTCGTACGATGCGATTGTTAGTCGTGTTGTAGATTATTGTATTTTTGGGCTAGGCCTTTAGTGCCTAACATACGCTACGGCTCCAGCTTAGCATACGCTATTTCATTGGCCTTACGTACGTAAAGTGCTTACGCTTACGTATGTAATGTAGAGATTCTGATCCGATCTCAACTTTCGGCATGGGGGGCCATGCAGATCCAGCTATTTGGCCTTTCGAGGCAGTTTAGTCAAACATACATTACGTATGTTATGCTTATGCTATAACGTACATAATGGTTGTGTAACACCCCCAAGTTATTCAGGGTATATTACAGCGCCGTGAGCCCCGCCGTGGGACCCACAAGGCTAAACATACGCGGAACTATAAACTTGACCGATAAGGTCTACATACAAAAGAAAGGAAGACGATACAAATGGTATTCAAAACCATAACCAACGAAAACATATACATCACTTCACAAATCAATACCTCGGCAACACAGGCCGGAACATCAAGGAAACTGAAATACAATACTCGAGTATTTAAAAATCCATTCTAGTACAACAACACTGAATGGAGGAATCCAAGAAAATAACCGGAGACAAGACACAGTATCACACTTGCCCATCATCTTCATGCCGACCCGGTACCCGTCTGTCCGCTCTCCTGGAACCTGAAATACATGAAACGTATTTCCCCCATAAAGGGGTTAGCCTTCGAATAGCTAGTGCAAGTATAACAATATGAAACATAATACTCCTCGACAATAAAGTAAATGTAATCCGTCAATTCATCAATTATCCGTCAATTCATCAATTTAAGACTAGTATTCCGGAATAACTAAAATCTCATAAGACGTATGTGAATGCCGTAGAAACGGTTCGTTCACCTCATACGCCGTTACGTATGTGAATGCCGTAGAAACGGTTCGTTCACCTCATACGCCGATACATGTAGGAATGCCGTCAAAACGGTTCGTTCATTACATGCCAACAATATATCTATGAATGCCGTAAAAACGGTTCGTTCATGATATGCCATCAATATTTCTATGAATGCCGTAAAAACGGTTCGTTCATATCATACCATCAATTCCTCTTACTTTCAAAGTCGAGAACGTACAATCATAAATGTATACTTGCCTTAATAAACGTTACCGAAGATCCCGAAGAACACGGTTCGACCGGGAAGCTTGAACCACGAAGAAGACAACGAATGGAAGGGTTCCGACTTGAGTTCTTCACAAGGATTTCGTCCCTAAGTCATATCAATGATAAATCAACAATCGTACGATGAATAATAATCGTACAACGCACAAAAACCCCCCTCTTAGACCTTTTGTCGGACACCTTCAAGGCGTCGACTAATAACTCAACCGAAACGACGAATCAATACCCTCTAACCGTGGAATAACGATGGGAATGATAGAATACACCTAAATCATCATCAATCCATCACTAATCTAAATTACTACGGATTAAAAGGATGAAGTCAAACAAAATCCCCAATTTCCAACACAAAATTCGAAGTGTTCTTGAATAATCTTTCAATAATCCGATGAATACTCAAACATGTCCACAATCATGCGTATATCACTTCATACCCCATGATTTTAACATCCAAAACATCATTACCCAATACAAAATCGAAATCCAAGATGTTGAAGAAATTACCTCTTGAAGATCCAAGCACTATGATTCGAAGAGCACGCGATAGAACGATGATCCGGGCTTCACAATCGAAAATAGATGAAGGAAGTGACCCACTCAAGTGATAGATGAAGAAACTTCCCTCTCTCAAGCCTTCTCTCCCGTGTGAAGGTGAAGAAATGAAAAAGTATCGGTTGAATCGCACAAAAAAAACGCAGATATAGGGTAAACTGACATGTGTGCCGCGGCTCAGTATAGGTGTGCCGCGGCACAGGTCCAAAATTTGCTCCCAGGGCTCGGCAGTGTGCCGCGGCTCAGCCCAGGTGTGCCGCGGCACCGGGTACAGGCGGTTTTGGCCGAATCTGGAAAATGAGAGTGACTTAGCTATTTCGACCATAACTCCCTCGTCTGGACTCCAATTGACTCACAGTTTGAACCATTGGAAAGCTAACTCCCTAGATCGATACTTGCCTCTTCCATCTTGTCTTTGAGCCTTGCATCTTGGATTGTAGCTTATTGATTGGAAGTTTGGTGACACGTTCTTTAGTGTAACTATCGCAAGTGCACGATATCGTATCAAGTAGTAAGTGGACTTTTTGAGTCCAGTTTATCGATCCCACGAGGAAGTTTGGTTATAATTTGAATTATACACTATTTAGCTATTTGTTATAGAGATTTATATGATTGAAACACACAATTTTAGAGTTTGGTTTAATAACTGCAAAGAAAATGCAATAATAGTTCTAATATTCAAGGAAATAAAAGATTGCACTAATAATAGATTAATAAAAGATATAATGAAATAGTTGGGATTACAAACTTAGTTCATCATTATTTATAGAAGATGTATAGGAGATCATAAGATGAATTTACTTATTATGTTGTGTAGATTCAATTTTCCTTAAAAAGACGGTTTTTCTTTCGAACTATAAAACGCCCCTTATATATTGAATCAATCCACTATATTTCTATATTGATTGGCTTCAATACATAGCATTAGGATTTATGAAAATAACTCAAAGAATCATCTAAGGTCTAGAGGTATATTTCTATCCCCTAGAACAACTTAGAGTGAAGATCATTTGATCTAATCAAACATATTTTCTTTTGAAACATATGAAGACCATAAATATCGTCATTTACCGGCAAAATAAATAAAGATTGTTAAAACAATGAAAATCACACACAATAATAAGTAATTCACAATAGATCTTTATACAAACTTAAATAACATGACTAACCTTGTTTATAATCCCAACTAAGGTAACTTAGCCCATGAAGGGTTTAATATACATAATACAAGCTTGAGTGGTCATTATTAGTTGAACAAGAGAAAGAATTGATCCTAACTCCCTTAGTAGATAAAGGAGAAAGAAGCAATAAACTCTATGAACAACATATGCTATACCACTATTACACAAATCACTCAAGAACACAAGTGTGTTGTTCACACAAAAAGAAAATATTACAAAAAGTGGAAAAATTATAAGATGAATGATGAATGATGAAGGATCTAAGGGGTCTATTTATACACCTAAAGTCCTCTAATAGCTCTAAAACTCCAGCATTATTACAATAGATCGGATCAATGCCAGCCATCCCCTCAATAATACACCAAAAGTATAAAAAATTATACAATGATCAATATTTGCCAAGAGTTACGGCCGTAATATTCAGGAGTTACGGCCGTAACATTCAGGAGTTACGGCCGTAACATGGATGGCTTACGGCCGTAAGATTCAGTAGTTACGGCCGTAACTAGGCTAGGGCTTTTTGTTTTGTGAGTTACGCCCGTATGTTATGACGTTATGCCCGTATGGAGTTTCAGACTTCATTTTCAGCCCAGAAATTTCTTAGACTTTGCGTTTTTGCCCCAAATCTTCTTCGGATGATAACTTTTGATATATAACTCTGATTTTGTATCCGGAAAGACTGCCGAACTCGTCTCGGAAAGCCCTACAACATGAATACATAAAAATTCAACAAAGAGAATATTTTATATATGTAATACCCAGTTGAATTTCATTCATTTTTATTCAATATAAATCAGTCAGTAATTATCATTCAGTAAACTTCACTCATTATTAATCACTCATCATTCATGATTCATTCATTGCGTTCACTACTGGTATGTTGTAAATCGTATATCAGTTACCGACTGTCATTTCATCTCCGTTTATAGATCGAGACGGGAATATTATCATTTTCCTCGGGATTGGTAGTCTTGTACTGGGATTATCATTTTTGGCATGTGTTGGACCTGTTCACTTTCACATTCGTATGATTTGTCGGATCATTCATCAGTCGTAGCAAGGGTTCGTTGATGTCAGGCCATTTAGGATGAACGGGACTTATGGCCGTAAGGTTTCGGAATACGGCCGTAAGTTGAGCAGGTACGGCTGTAAGGCTTGGCCGGTTACGGCCGTCTGAAGTCAGCAGGTGTCAGTGTTTTGGCGAAGAAGGCGGATTCTGGCCGTAAGTCGAGCAGGATACGGCCGTAAGGAGTGTTCGTGTTTTTCAGGATGTGTCGGACGAGAGGGACTTACGGCCGTAAGGGTTGCGGCATACGGCCGTAAGACGAGGAAGGTACGGTCGTAAGGCTTGGCCGGATACGGCCGTACGTTACAGGCAGGGTGCCTGGCCATTTTCGACGAAGGGGGATTATGCCCGTAAGTTTGGCCGGATACGGCCGTATCATCCGAGTTACGCCCGTAAGGTGTGCGGGTACGGCCGTAAGGATGTCGGCAGATGTTTTTGACGAAGGCGAGTTACGCTCGTAACTCAGGAGCGGTTACGGCCGTAAGTCTGTCGGCAGGATTTTGGATGAAGCCGAGTTACGGCTGTACGAGTTGGCCGGTTACGGCCGTAAGGCCGTTGACCTGAAATGTTATGGCCGTAAGAGGGCCGAGTTACGGCCGTAACTTCCGGTAGTATATAAGGATTTGGCCGGGACATTTTTCCTCATTTCTTCATTTCTCCAACTTTTATCCAAGAGAGAGGGTTGAGGGAGAGATTTTGCCATCATCAATCATTTGAGTGTGTAATTTTCATCATCTTCATTCATTTGGGAAGCTTGGATACTCGTTTTAACACATTTTCATCGGATCGAAGTGTTTGGATCTTCAAAGGTAATATTCTTCAACATCTTGGATTTCGATTTTGTATTGAGATATGTTGTTTTAGCCGTTAAAATCATGTTGTATGAAGTGATATACGCATGATTATGAATATGTATGATTATCCATTGGATTATTGAAGGATTATTCAAGAACACTTTGAATATTAAGTTGGATGTGGGGGTTTTCGATTAATTATCGTTGTAATCACGATTTTGGATATTCATATCGGATTATTGATCGTATTGAAGAGGTTTTGTTGGTTTGAAACACTTCTTGGGGATTTGATGTTGGTATTTTTGAAGTTTGGTTATGAACAATCGAAGTTGGCCACAAAGTGTTCGATATAATGCCCCAGTGAACTTGGTTTAGTCGTTTTGACGCCTTGAGTTCGTTATAATCGTGTTTGATTTGTTTATTGAGCGGATTGTTGGTATTTGTGGTATTCAAGGTTGTTCGAGCGACCGACACTTCATTTAGGACGTTTGTTCGTGGAAGGACATTCTTCATCAGTATTGTGTATGTTAATTCTTACTCGGTTAAAAGGATATTCATTCCTTTCGTTGTTGTTCATTCATAATCATAATCCATTCATAAGGTACTAACCGTTTTAAAAACTTGTAATTGTCACTTCATTACTTCATTCACGAGGAACGACGGTTCCAATTATTCATTGAGCTATCATTCATTTCACTGTCATTTCATCTCGGTGAGTCGTTATTGATTTTGATGTCACCTTTGGTTATATCGTGGCATTCCGGGTCGCACTGGCGTGCCGGTTGGTATGTGTAGGATTTTCATGTCGGGCACATTATAGTCGTGTGTTGGTTGGTGGCCTCACATTGGACTGTGCACACGATTTGATGGCTTCGTGAGACTGATTAGGTACAAGACCACACGTGTATTCGATCGATACTCGTTGGTGGCTTGTGCACGGACAGATTTCCATCCCGGACGTAGTGTGGCACCAATCCTTTGAGCCGTACTGTTAGTTGATTCTTATAGCATGTTTGATTGCGTATGTTTCGACAGGATATTTCATAATTTCAGATATATCATGATTGTGTATTTTCAATCCTTGAGGATTGTTGTTCTGTGTAACTGACCCCGGCTGGGGATTCTGTTTTTCAGGTCATGGCAAGGCAAAAGCACGGTAATAGCATGTTGACGTCGAGGAGTCCCAGTGATACTAGTAGGGGGCCCCGATCTTTCAGTTATCCATGTTGTTGTCTTTTAATTTCCGCTGCATACTTTCATTTGGATACTCCGTTTCATTCAGTGTTGTGTATTTTATCTTCATATAAAATATACTAGTATTCGGTATTGTCCTGGTGTGTTGTACTTAAACTCCTCATCGGAGTATTTGGGTAATATAATGTGGTTCGGTACTACAATTATATTATTTAATTCATCATTTTCATTCGCCTGGTGGGTCCCAGTCGGGGATTCACGGCACTGTAATATCCGCCTAGTTTGGGGTGTTACAGAGTTGGTATCGGAGAGTGGTTTTGAATACTACCTTCCGAGTCATGTCTCATTTGAAATCATCGTCATCAGACTAGTATCATTGGACTTTTGCGTCACGTGTGACCTGTGCAAATGTCGAGCCAATCAGCCCGAAAGAACTGTAAGATTTCTAACGCCATGGTATAATTTCTGGCAATAGTCATTCATTCATCATTCATCAATTAACAATCCTCAAACATCATCATTCATTGTGATTAGGACGATCATGTTAACTCATTAATCACTTAATTCATTTCATTACTCAGTTAATGATCAGGACGATCATGTTAACTCATTAATTACTCAATTCATTTCATTACTCAGTTGTCGATCTGGATGATCATATTATTAATCTTGTTAAGTTATTCAAGATAATCATTTCAAGAATTTCATCAGATAATCATGTCACTTCAGTAAATCATTCATATAATCACTAAGTTAGAGCATGTATACTCATTTTCATCATCTCATGACATAATCATAACGTGATAATCATGCGGGAAATATAATCATTATGCGACCTTCCTACTTCAGCATGGGAAGAGCTGTCAGGGGATGCACGGGGAGAGGCCGCGGTGCGGGCCGAAACCCGGGGAATAATCACTCGCTGTCGGGAAATCGTGCCCAGGACTCGGCTTGATCAGAAGATGTTCGGGTTGATCGACTCACTTTTATGCAGGCCATGATGACCCATGTGCAATTGCTCAATCATCATTGTGTAACACCCCCAATCCACTCAGGGATATTACACGCCGTAGACCCTCTCCTCGAGGATATACCAGGCTGATAACTAAAATCAAACATCTAAACATCGCCTTTAAGGCTAAAATGACTCAGTAGACCGATTTGGTCTTTCAATAATAACATACAACTCAATTCCAATCACATACCCACGCAGGGGTCAAAATACAATAAACTCCCGTACAACGGGGAAAAGATACTGCAGCGAAAAAAAAATACAACTAGATCAATACGACATCAACGGATCCTCGTGTGATTAGTATCGTTCATCTTTCATCATCCTTCGTGCCGACCCTGTGCCATGCTCCAAAACCTGAATGCAAAAATAGACATCCACCCCCCGAATACTCGGGGGTTAGCAAAACTCCACTGTTTTGCTAGTGCAAGTACAAGTGCAAAAATACGAGCCATACAATTCACATTCCACGAATAACAATAACCAGGAATCCTCAAAAATCCAAACGTAACGAAAAGTACTTCCCGAGGCAAGAATTTGGGTAAACATTCCAAAACCGAAAGACCACAAGTTAAAGGGAAACAATTTATAAAACAGTTTGAAATGCCATCGAGAGTTTTAATAGAAAACAATTTAGGATTACCGAATCCTTATCTTTCCAAAATCAACAGGTCACAACCAAAGGTTTTGTTTTCGCCAATAGAAAACCGACAACGATTCACAGGTTAAAACCACGTCACGTGTCCTCGCGGACATAAAATCAAAACAATATAATCGCCAAGATACGTAAACCTTGGTCACCAAAAATACAACACCAACTCGTGAATCCGGGCTATACCATTGGATTCCCTTCGTGGCCCCGTCGGACCCTCCCAAGGTGAGTAGAATGCGTTTTCGAAATCATATACACCAATGCGTGAAGTTTTACTCGTGAATCCAGGGCTATACCATTGGAATTCCCTCCGTGGCCCCGTCGAACCCTCCCGAGGTGAGCAAATACATTCACCAAACATATACACGCACTCGTGAAGTTTTACTCGTGAATCCAGGGCTATACCATTGGAATTCCCTCCGTGGCCCCGTCGAACCCTCCCGAGGTGAGCAAATACATTCACAAAACAAACAACCGCACTCGTGAATCCAGGGCTATACCATTGGACTCCCTCCGGGATCCCGTCGGACCCTCCCGAGGTGAGCGAAATACATTCACACAATTAACACGTCACAACAAGGATATTCATACAATCCACCAAAGGCAACAAACACAAAGCACGACATAATCGTCAAATCACGACACACCAAAAATGAGATAATATATGCACACACGTGTTATGAAGCGCAACATCAACACCAAACATATCCATAAGATTCACATACTCGTTCGAGAAACACACCAATCACAAAACACACACGATTTTGAAAGAGGGCCTTTAACAAGGCTAACCAAATCTTTTGAAAACTCGTTTTAAACAATCAAACAAATATATAAAGACGATCACCAATTATCATATTCACAAAACAAGAATAGTATGGGCAAGGTACTTGCCTCAAAATCGGCACGCAAGTATCCCGACGAACACGGCTCAACCTAAAGCTTCAAACGCGTCCAATGCTATCGAAGCGGAAGACGGCTTACGAGCGAAAGGGTTCAACACGGTTTCTTTGCAAGAAACACTACCCTAACATCATACAATCAATAAATCATCGATCACACGAGGAAGAATAATCGTAGAACGCCCGAAAACCCTCTAAGACATTTCTAGGACACCTTCAAGGCGTCGGTCAAGAACTCGACTCAAACAACGAATCGATACGATCCAACCATGGAATAATAAAGGAAATGATATAATACATCTAAATATTCATCAATACATCATAATCCTAAGTTAAATCGGATTAAACGGATGAAAACAACCAAAACACCCAATTTCCCCAAAACTAGATTTCTAGGAAATCTGACCTGATTCGGTAGATCGGAGGATGTTATAGGACGGACGATTGATGATATGAACCTAAAAACTTCATGGATATGTTGCTAAACAACATGGCTTCAAGCTTAGAACACGCCCAGCTGCGGAAGAGGAGAAGAAGAAGGTGAAAAATGGCCTGAAGAACGTGTGCAGGGCCTTTTATAGGGGTTGACTGCCCTGCCGGACACGGCCCGTGCCGATCGGCACAGTCGTGTCGCACAGCTGGCCGACAGGGACTCGACCGTGTCCTGCTTGACACGGTCGCGGCGCGGAGGGCCTTCCGATAGTGACCCGTCCGACAGCGACTCGGCATGACTCGACCGTGTCCTGGAACACGGTCGGGCGTGTCAGCGATCGGTACAGCTTATCCTAAGAGTTCGGCACGGGCCGTGTCGGGCGACACGGTCGGGTCCCGAGGCGAGACTCCGGCATTTCCGGACGAAGTGCAGCACGGGCCGTGTCGGACGACACGGCCGAAGTTCGGCCCGGCGATCGCCAATAACGAGCGGGTGAGCTAAAACGACCATAACTCTCTCGTCCGGACTCCGATTGACTCACCGTTTGAACCATTGGAAAGCTAACTCGATGCTATATAATGTTGCAAAGATTTAGAATTTTTGGAGTTACCAAAAATTAATGGTGATCTAACAAAGTCGAACTCCCACGTGAAAAAATCGATTAAGGACACGGAACTCAACAAAACGACACCGAAACGAACTCGGATGACAAAAAGTGCACAATTAATCATTCTAGGAATGACGAAATGGTCATGATAGAATTGTCAAAACGAACTTCCTCCGAAAAAAGAAAATTACCGAAATTTGAAATTGCGGATATTACATTCTACCCTCCTTAAAAGAAGTTTCGTCCCGAAACTTAAAACAAGTAGGGGGGAGCAATATACCCGCCAGGAAAACTCAACGAGATACACAAAAATAGAAAACTCGCGCCCAACGGCGAAACGCTGCAAGAAATGCAAAGGAACATACAGCGTGAAAACACGGTCCACGACGACCAACACAACGCCACCGATAGAGAAATAATAAAACCAACAAGTGACAAGCGTCATCAAACAGGTAATACAACCAAGTCGATTATCCGAACAATCACAAAACACAACGAATGAAAATCAATATGATTGACCACCCCAACGGTACATCAATCAAAACGCGAGCCAATCGCTGAAGAAATACGGAATTCCACCGCTCAAGGGTTGGAAGATCGAAAACGAGACAAATTTCCCGAATATAAGGAAATTAGGAAGGAGTTTGAATGCTCAACAATCACGAAACGAGATCAACAAAACCGAACAATCAAACGATCGAACCACAACGGTCGAGACAACAAAAATCGAACAATCATGTTCGAATCACGAAGAACAATAAAATTCAAACAACAACTCCCAGGTTCATGTCTCGGCTCGGGATAATATATGATCCGGTAAAAGCAACAAGAAGTGATTCACATAAGATCCATAGAAAAGGGAATAGCAATTGAAAAGTCACAACGACAAACGAGTAATTTCGAAACGCCACACTCGTTCGATCAATGAAAGCAAGGGATAGGGCAAGCTCAAAAATGTTAACGAACATAAACGAGTCGACAGAGTCGAAAATATAGAAGTTCAAAATCTAATCCACTTCGAATAAGAGAACTAGTAAAACCAGATGATGTCACTTCCGAACAAGGTTCACAGGAATCAAACCGAACTCGAAAAAGTCACAGCGATAACCAGATTGACCCAAAACAAGATCACAGCTCGTTCGAACGACGAAACCGAAATACAGAACAAGTTCAGAAAGTATCAACGAACACGAGCGAGTCGATAGACTCGAGAAATAGAAAATGCAGGAGTCTAAAAACAACACGGGTACTACATTCGACCTCTTATAAAAGAAGGTCGCCCCCGCAACTCACAACAGCGAAATCAAGGTGACGACACAACAAGCAACTGACAGAAACATCCTTCAAAGGCCTCTCAAAGCCGATTCCGATGACTGTGCTGAAGCGCGAACTTCGAAAGTCTCGGTAGCCAATTCGCAAAACTGAATTCGGTGTCCCTCGAGTCCACACTTGAAATGTGTTACCGACGAGAAGGACAGATTACACGTGCATGCCCCGGCACATCACGGTTGAAACGCCTCAGCTCGGCATACCGAAAATACAGATGCTAGATACAATGGAACTAACACCGCAAAACAACATACCGGAGATGCCAACTCAGCATAACATATCAACGCATACAAAAATCACAACAACAACGGCATCGTTCGACGATTACAACGGCCCAAACGATAGCCAGCACACAACCATAAACATCATGAAACGATCACCAATGTGCATAAACGCATAAAAATCCAAGCTTTAACAGCTCACACAGGTGCGATAACACGCAAGCCACCACGAAATGGCAACAATAAAGATCGTCATCACACCTCCCATAATGGGCTAACAAAACATATGCGTGGCGAACGACTCAACGTTCACACCACCAATTCAATCACAATTTGGAGGGCTAACACCCTAACAACAATACCAACATCATACACACCTTCTCCGACCACAAGCACGAAATGATGGGTTTTAAAAACGAAAACCACCCTTTTGAAAATAGTTTGGAAACACCAGTTGATCTTGAGTATCACTTTACAAAAAGTAGTGCAAACATTGTTATCGAGACTTTGAAAATCGTCTTGCGTTTGAACAAAAATGAGGACACCTTCTCTTAGTGAAAGACTTTCAGAATATTCGACCCTCGGGTCTAAGTAAAAGTGTTTATAAAACATTGAAAATATCTCAAAACATTTTGGTCCCCGAGTTAGAAAAATTTTGAAATATATTGTGGCACCTTGGACGTACCACGAGAAAATAATTCATTTTAAAAGTACGTCTCGAAATTTATTTTCTAAGATACTCAAGTTTTTTTTTTCAAGGATAATTCAATGGGCTAGAATGCCCAAAAATTTCACGTAATTACGCGGAACATTATAACGCCGTGGGCCCCACGCCAGAAGCCACCAGGCTAAAAACCATTTACAAAAACGTCAAAAGTTGATGACGGTAATATTTCAAAAACTCACATAAGCCATTTAGAAAATAATAAATACCGTCATAAGAATTTCGCCAAAACGATCAAGGCCGTAATGCCAAAAACTCGGTTAAGGAATCGGTTTTCGAAATAAAACTCAGTCGGTAAAATATCGAAATCCATTACAAAAGAACTCACACAGCGGATAAAAGAAATAAAGTCAAACATGCACAAGACAGCAACACTACTCCTCATATGAACGAAAAATGGGAGTCAAACAATTACATATCACGAAATCAAAATCCATAAGAGGATTCCGTCACTTAACAAATAATCATAAAAAATAGCTCGTGTCACACGAGGCTCAACACAAATAAGGGAGACTTACATCCACAGGTCGCACGAAGATGATGATCGCCCACGATACTAATCACGACCAACAAACTCAGACGACGCGTCGCGACACGACTTAGTCAGACAAAATCCGACGAGACAAAAACTCAATAGACACCACTGACTCGACAGCCTAGGTTTCCACAACCTAAGCTCTGATACCATTTATGTAACACCCCCAATCCACTCAGGGATATTACACGCCGTAGACCCTCTCCTCGAGGATATACCAGGCTGATAACTAAAATCAAACATCTAAACATCGCCTTTAAGGCTAAAATGACTCAGTAGACCGATTTGGTCTTTCAATAATAACATACAACTCAATTCCAATCACATACCCACGCAGGGGTCAAAATACAATAAACTCCCGTAAAACGGGGAAAAGATACTGCAGCGGAAAAAAAAATACAACTAGACCAATACGACATCAACGGATCCTCGTGTGATTAGTATCGTTCATCTTTCATCATCCTTCGTGCCGACCCTGTGCCATGCTCCAAAACCTGAATGCAAAAATAGACATCCACCCCCCGAATACTCGGGGGTTAGCAAAACTCCACTGTTTTGCTAGTGCAAGTACAAGTGCAAAAATACGAGCCATACAATTCACATTCCACGAATAACAATAACCAGGAATCCTCAAAAATCCAAACATAACGAAAAGTACTTCCCGAGGCAAGAATTTGGGTAAACATTCCAAAACCGAAAGACCACAAGTTAAAGGGAAACAATTTATAAAACAATTTGAAATGCCATCGAGAGTTTTAATAGAAAACAATTTAGGATTACCGAATCCTTATCTTTCCAAAAATCAACAGGGTCATAGCCCAAAGGTTTTGTTTTCGCCAAAAGAAAAACGACAACAGTTCACAGGTTAAAAACCCACGTCACGAGTCATCGACGGACATAAAATCAAAACAATATAATCGCCCAAGATACGTAAACCTTGGTCACCAAAAATACAACACCAACTCGTGAATCCAGGGCTATACCATTGGATTCCCTTCGTGGCCCCGTCGGACTCTCCCAAGGTTAGTAGAATGCGTTTTCGAAATCATATACACAAATGCGTGATGTTTTTCTCGTGAATCCAGGGCTATACCATTGGAATTCCCTCCGTGGCCCCGTCGAACCCTCCCGAGGTGAGCAAATACATTCACCAAACATACACACGCACTCGTGAAGTTTTACTCGTGAATCCAGGGCTATACCATTGGAATTCCCTCCGTGGCCCCGTCGAACCCTCCCGAGGTGAGCAAATACATTCACAAAACAAACAACCGCACTCGTGAATCCAGGTCTATACCATTGGACTCCCTCCGGGATCCCGTCGGACCCTCCCGAGGTGAGCGAAATACATTCACACAATTAACACGTCACAACAAGGATATTCATACAATCCACCAAAGGCAACAAACACAAAGCACGACATAATCGTCAAATCACGACACACCAAAAATGAGATAATATATGCACACACGTGTTATGAAGCGCAACATCAACACCAAACATATCCATAAGATTCACATACTCGTTCGAGAAACACACCAATCACAAAACACACACGATTTTGAAAGAGGGCCTTTAACAAGGCTAACCAAATCTTTTGAAAACTCGTTTTAAACAATCAAACAAATATATAAAGACGATCACCAATTATCATATTCACAAAACAAGAATAGTATGGGCAAGGTACTTGCCTCAAAATCGGCACGCAAGTATCCCGACGAACACGGCTCAACCGGAAAGCTTCGAAACGCCCAATGCTATCGAAACGGAAGACGACGACGAACGAAAGGGTTCAACACGGTTTCTTCGCAAGAAACACGACCCTAACATCATACAATCAATAAATCATCGATCACACGAGGAAGAATAATCGTAGAACGCCCGAAAACCCCTCTAAGACATTTTACCGGACACCTTCAAGGCGTCGGTCAAGAACTCGACTCAAACAACGAATCGATACGATCCAACCATGGAATAATAAAGGAAATGATATAATACATCTAAATATTCATCAATACATAATCCTAAGTTAAATCGGATTAAACGGATGAAAACAACCAAAACACCCAATTTCCCCAAAACTAGATTTCTAGGAAATCTGACCTGATTCGGTAGATCGGAGGATGTTATAGGACGGAAGATTGATGATATGAACCTAAAAACTTCATGGATATGTTGCTAAACAACATGGCTTCAAGCTTAGAACACGCCCAGCTGCGGAAGAGGAGAAGAAGAAGGTGAAAAATGGCCTGAAAAACGTGTGCAGGGCCTTTTATAGGGGTTGGCGCCTGCCGACACGGCCCGTGCCGATCGGCACGGTCGTGTCGCACCTGGCCGGCAGGACTCGGCCGTGTCCTCGCTTGACACGGTCGCGGCGCGGAGGGCCTTCCGATAGTGACCCGTCAAGCGGCGACTTCGGCATGACTCGGCCGTGTCACGGAACACGGTCGGGCGTGTCAGCGATCGGTTCAGCTTATCCGGAAGAGTTCGGCACGGGCCGTGTCGGACGAAGCGGTCGGGTCCTGAGGCGAGACTCCGGCATTTCCCGGACGAAATGCAGCCGCAGGCCGTGTCGGACGACACGGCCGAGTTGGCCGGCGTGATCGGCGATAACGCGGGTGAGCTAAAACGACCATAACTCTCTCGTCCGGACTCCGATTGACTCACCGTTTGAACCGTTGGAAAGATAACTCGATGCTCTATGATGTTGCAAAGATTTAGAATTTTTGGAGTTACCAAAAATTAATGGTGATCTAACAAAGTCGAACTCCCACGTGAAAAAGTCGATTAAGGACATGGAACTCAACAAAACGACACCGAAATGAACTCGGATGACAAAAAGTGCACAATTAATCATTCTCGGAATGACGAAATGGTCATGATAGAATTGTCAAAACGAACTTAATCCGAAAAAAGAAAATTACCGAAATTTGAAATTGCGGATATTACACATTGCGCCACTCTGGCCGAATTAATCGAGAGAACTCTCCCGTATGAGTCGGCTGCTAAGGAAATTGCTGAACAACAACCTTCATCTGTCAGCAAGAAATCAACGAAGCGTAATCAATCCGAAGGCGGTCAGTCAACCTTCAAGAAGCCTCGTGTGAGTCCTATCGTTTCTGAGCGACCTCCTACGGCGCTTAATCGTGCGGGATCTCAGTCCCAAGCGGCCAGTTCGGCCATCACCTGTTTCAATTGTGGAATGCCGGGTCATTACAGCACTAAGTGTCTGAGACCATCTATCACGTGCTATAATTGTGGGAATTTTGGGCATAAGGCCTGTTTTTGCCGAAAGGACCCCAAGTCGGCTCCGGCGGTATCTCAGGCCCCGAAGCAATTAGCGATTCAGAATCAGACTGCTCTATCAACGTCGTTTAAGACAATAGAAGCAAATAAAGTTGGATCTCATATTTATCAGACGGGAGCGTCCGGTTCGGGGGCCGGCAAGTCCCGGATTCATGTGATGAAGAGAATCGACGATCCGGTGGCCCGAATGATCTCAGGTATACTCGTAATTTTATTTCAACCTGTGTGTACCTTTTGATACTGGTACACCGCATTCATTCATTTTCGAATCATGTTTGAATAGACTTATTTTGGGATAGTCCTATTGCTTGTGGACCTCATACCATCTGTCTACCTGACGATGGAAGAATTTTCGGAAATCATACCGAAGTAAGCTTAGTGACCGCGATTGGTTGGTGGACCTAATCATGGTGAATTTATCTTAGGACGATGTAATTTTGGGTATTAGTTGGATTGATCGTCTTGATACTATCCTCAGTGTTTGTAAGCGTTTGGTCGCTATCTTTCCGTCGTTGGTTGTCGAATGTGTGCTTCAGGGAAATAATCCCCGTTGTTCCAGAAGAATTATTATTATATGGCAGCGAGAGAAATTCCGCAATCGAGCTATTCAATCATTCATCGTATCATTTTCATCGATTGGCCTTTCTAAGGCAATCGAGTTATTCAATCATTCATTGCATCATTTTCATCGATTGGCCTTTCTAAGGCAATCGAGTTATTCAATCATTCATCATATCATTTTCATCGATTGGACTTTCTAAGGCAATCGAGTTATTCAATCATTCATTGCATCATTTCCATCGATTGGCCTTTCTAAGGCAATCGAGTTATTCAATCATTCATTGTATCATTTTCATCGATTGGCCTTTCTAAGGCAATCGAGTTATTCAATCATTCATTGTATCATTTCCATCGATTGGCCTTTCTAAGAAAATCGAGTCATTCAATCATTCATTGTATCATTTTCATCGATTGGCCTTTCTAAGGCAATCGAGTTATTCAATCATTCATTGTATCACTTTTTATCGATTGACCATTCTAGGGCAATCGAAATGTTTAATCATTCGTGGTATCATTGTCATCGATTGACGATGTATTCCCAGACGAGTTATCTGGTTGCCTTCACATAGAGTAGTGGAATTCAGGAGTGAGTTGGAGCCCGGTACGTCCCCGTTATCGAAGGCACCGTATCGTATGGCCCCGACCGAAATGCAGGAGTTGAAGATTCAACTTGAGGAATAGTTCGAGAAAGGTTATCTCTGACCGAGTGCGTCCCCGTGAGGAGCACCAGTGTGATCTGTCAAGGAGAAGGATGGCTCGTCTCGTGTGTGTATTAATTATCAGGAGTTGAACAGGGTGATGATCGAGATTAGTATCCTCTACCCCATATTGATGATCTCTTAGATCAACTTCAGGGAACTTCAATATTTTTCCCAGATCGACTTAAGATCTGGATATCATCAGTTGCGAATTGAAGAGTCGGGTATCGCAAGGACGGCGTTTCGTACACGCTATGGTCATTACGAGTTCATAGTTATGCCGTTCGGGCTAACTAATGCACATGCGGAATTCATGGAGTTAATGAATCGGGTTTTCATCGACTTTTTGGATCAGTTTGTTGTTGTCTTCATCGATGACATTTTGATTTATTCTCGTGATCGAGAGGAACACGAAGTACGTCTTCATCAGGTTCTCGACGTATTAAGACGCGAGCAACTTTATGGAAAGTTTTCCAAATGTGAGTTCTGGAAGTCCGAAGTGACTTTTCTCGGGCATGTAATTTCATCTGCAAGAGTTCGTGTCGACCCTCAGAAGACGGAGGCTATCCGAGATTGGCAACCTCCGAAAGATGTTAAGGAAATCCGAAGTTTCCTCGGATTAGCTGGTTAATTATCCGACCCACGACCTGGAGCTAGCAGCCGTGGTTTTCGCGTTGGAAATTTGGCGTCGTTACCTTTATGGCGTCACCTGTCAGATCTTCACTGATCACAAGAGTTGAAGTATATATTTACTCATAAGGATTAAATATGCGACAAAGACGGTGGTTGGAACCAATCAAATATTATGATATCGAGATCCTTTACCACCCGGGCAAGGCGAACGTTGTCGCCGACGCCTTGAGTCGTAAGTCCGTACAGGAGCAGATGCTTGCTCGTTTAACAGTTCAGAAGGAGCTTCAACAGGAATTTCTTAGACCTGAGATCGAGGTCTGGCTTCAGCAAATTCAGGGACAGCTTTGTATGTTAGAGATTTCATCGTCACTTGAGGAGAAAATCAGGGAGAATCAGGGTTCAGATCCAGCTTTGTCGCGCATCTGCGAGGATGTGGCTCAGGGAAAAGCCCCTGGATTCGTGGTCCACGATGATGGACTTTTGAGATTTAAGAATCGGTTGTGCGTACCGGCGAATGACGAGTTGAAAAAGTCGATTTTGAGAGAAGCTCATGCTACCCCTTATTCTGTTCATCCGGGGTCTAGCAAGATGTACAAGGACTTGAAACAAAATTACTGGTGGAGTAATATGAAGCGAGAAGTCACAGAATTTATTTCGAGATGCTTAACCTGTCAACAAGTCAAGATTGAACATCAGCGACCGGCGGGTATGCTGAAACCTCTCCCTATTCCAGAGTGGAAGTGGGAAGACATTTATATGGATTTCATTACGAGTTTGCCGACGAGTCGTCGTGGCATGAATACGATCTGGGTGATTGTGGACCACTTAACTAAATCAGCTCATTTCCTTGAGATCAAGGATACGTGGGGTCCCGAGAGACTAGCCCAGTTGTTCATCAAGGAGATAGTGAGACTGCACGGTACTCCTAAGAGTATCGTTTTCGATCGTGACGGATGATTTGTGTCTCATTTTTGGAAATCAGTTCATCGTGCTATGGGAACTCATCTCAATCTCAGTACCGCCTTTCATCCTCAGTCCGACGGACAATCAGAGAGGACTATACAGACATTAGAGGACATGTTGAGGGCATGCGTCCTCGATTGGAAGGACGATTGGGAAGCCCAACTACCATTGATCGAGTTCACGTATAATAATAGTTGGCATACTTCCATTAAGATGGCACCTTACGAGGCCTTGTACGGTCGTCGTTGTCGATCTCCTTTGTGTTGGGATGACTTGTCAGAATCAATCGGCACCGAGCCTGATATGCTTATAGCCGCCCGGGAGAAGGTAGCTTTGATCAAGGGTCGTATGTTGACAGCTCAGAGTCAACAGAAATCATATGCAGATAATCGTCGTCGACCACTAGAGTTCGAGACGGGTGACCACGTTTTGGTCAAGGTATCCCCGAGTCGAGGTATTTTCCGTTTCGGAAAATGGGGGAAGTTGAGTCCGAGATTCATTGGACCGTTTGAAATTTTGAATCGAGAAGGCGAGTTAGCTTATCGATTGGCTTTACCTCCGGCATTAAGCCGAATTCATAATGTGTTTCACGTCTCTCAGTTGCGGAAGTATGTTGCCGACCCGAGTCACATACTTCAGTTCGACGATGTCGAGATCGCGGATGATCATTCGTACGAGAAGCGTCCTGTACGAGTTTTAGAACGGCGAATCAAGCAGTTGAGGAACAAGACGATTCCTTTGGTCAAGATTCAGTGGTCTAGACACGGAGTCGTAGAGGCTACTTGGGGAACCGAAGAGAGTATGTGGGAGAGTCATCCCGAGTTGTTTGGCCCTTAGTTTTGGGGACGAAACTCTTTTTAAGGGGGGGAGTATGTAATACCCGGTTGAATTTCATTCATTTTTATTCAATATTAATCAGTCAGTAATTATCATTCAGTAAACTTCACTCATTATTAATCACTCATTATTCATGATTCATTCATTGCGTTCGCTGTTGGTATGTTGTAAATCGTATATCAGTTACCGATCGTCATTTCATCTCCGTTTATAGATCGAGACGGGAATATTATCATTTTCCTCGGGATTGGTAGTCTTGTACTGGGAGTATCATTTTTGGCATGTTTGGACCTGTTCACTTTCACATTCGTATGATTTGTCGGATCATTCATCAGTCGTAGCAAGGGTTCATTGATGTCAGGCCATTTAGGACGAACGGGACTTATGGCCGTAAGGTTTCGGAATACGGCCGTAAGTTGAGCAGGTACGGCTGTAAGGCTTGGCCGGTTACGGCCGTACGAGTCGAGCAGGGTGTCCAGGTGTTTTGGCCGAAGGGCGAGTTACGGCCGTAAGAGGGCCAGGATACGGCCGTAAGGAGTGTTCGTGTTTTTCAGGATGTGTCGGACGAGAGGGAATTACGGCCGTAAGGGTTGCGGCATACGGCCGTAAGACGAGGAAGGTACGGCCGTAAGGCTTGGCCGGATACGGACGTACGTTACAGGCAGTGTGCCTGACTATTTTCGACGAAGGGGGCTTACGCCCGTAAGTTTGGCTGGATACGGCCGTATCATCCGAGTTACGCCCGTAAGGTGTGCGGGTACGGCCGTAAGGATGTCGGCAGATGTTTTTGACGAAGACGAGTTACGCCCGTAACTCAGGAGCGGTTACGGCCGTAAGTCTGTCGGCAGGATTTTGGACGAAGCCGAGTTACGGCCGTACGAGTTGGCCGGCTACGGCCGTAAGGCCGTTGACCTGAAATGTTACGGCCGTAAGAGGGCCGAGTTATGGCCGTAACTTCCGGCAGTATATAAGGATTTGGCCGGGACATTTTTCCTCATTTCTTCATTTCTCCAACTTTTATCCGAGAGAGAGGGCTGAGGGAGAGATTTTGCCATCATCAATCATTTGAGTGTGTAATTTTCATCGTCTTCATTCATTTGGGAAGCTTGGATACTCGTTTTAACACATTTTCATCGGATCAAAGTGTTTGGATCTTCAAAGGTAATATTCTTCAACATCTTGGATTTCGATTTTGTATTGAGATATGTTGTTTTAGACGTTAAAATCATGTTGTATGAAGTGATGTACGCATGATTATGAATATGTATGATTATCCATTGGATTATTGAAGGATTATTCAAGAACACTTTGAATATTAAGTTGGATTTGGGGGTTTTCGATTAATTATCGTTGTAATCACGATTTTGGATATTCATATCGGATTATTGATCGTATTGAAGAGGTTTTGTTGGTTTGAAACACTTTTTGGGGATTTTATGTTGGTATTTTTGAAGTTTGGTTATGAACAATCGAAGTTGGCCACAAAGTGTTCGATATAATGCCCCAATGAACTTGGTTTAGTCGTTTCGACGCCTTGAGTTCATTATAATCGTGTTTGATTCATCTATTGAGCGGATTGTTGGTATTTGTGGTATTAAAGGTTGTTCGAGTGACCGACACTTCATTTAGGACGTTTGTTCGTGGAAGGACATTCTTCATCGGTATTGTGTAAGTTAATTCTTACTCGGTTAAAAGGATATTCATTCCTTTCGTTGTTGTTCATTCATAATCATAATCCATTCATAAGGTAATAACCATTTTAAAAACTTGTAATTATCACTTCATTACTTCATTCACGAGGAACGACGGTTCCAATTATTCATTGAGCTATCATTCATTTCACTGTCATTTCATCTCGGTGAGTCGTTATTGATTTTGATGTCACCTTTGGTTATATCGTGGCATTCCGGGTCGCACTGGCGTGCCGGTTGGTATGTGTAGGATTTTCATGTCGGGCACATTATAGTCGTGTGTTGGTTGGTGGCCTCACATTGGACTGTGCACACGAGTTGATGGCTTCTTGAGACTGATTAGGTACAAGATCACATGTGTATTCGATCGATACTCGTTGGTGGCTTGTGCATGGACACATTTCCATCCCGGACGTAGTGTGGCGCCATTCCTTTGAGCCGTACTGTTAGTTGATTCTTATAACATGTTTGATTGCATATGTTTCGACAGGATATTTCATAACTTCAGATATATCAGGATTGTGTATTTTCAACCCTTGAGGATTGTTGTTACGTATGGCGACCCGGTGGGATTCATTTTTAGTCATGGCAAGGCAAAAGCACGGGAATAGCATGTTGACGTCGAGGAGTCCCAGTGATACTAGTAGGGCCCCCCGATCTTTCAGTTATCCATGTTGTTGTCCTTTAATTTCCGCTGCATACTTTCATTTGGATACTCCGTTTCATTCAGTGTTGTGTATTTTATCTTCATATAAAATATACTAGTATTCTGTATTGTCCTGGTGTGTTGTACTTAAACTCCTCATCGGAGTATTTGGGTAATATAATGTGGTTCGGTACTACAATTATATTATTTAATTCATCATTTTCATTCGCCTGGTGGGTCCCAGTCGGGGATTCACGGCACTGTAATATCCGCCTAGTTTGGGGTGTTACAATAAACATGTTATTTCTTGAGTAAATCAGTAATTCAATCCGATTAAGACTAGATTTACATCATCATCCGATAAAAATAAAATTATTAAAAACTAATTAATTCTAAGCAAAAACGAGTAGACTAGCTCAATTATGGGTGAAATATATCGATACAAACCATGGATAAGTGTATAAAATTGATACTTATCACACCCCCAAATTTGAATTCTTGCTAGTCCCGAGCAAGACTCTTTATTAATCACACTCCAAAAATAAAAATAAAAATAAGACACAAAATAAAGATAATACACACATAAATTAAAATATAAAAGGAGAAAAGAAGATCAAAATGCCATTAATACACAACAACCAGCTTTATACAGTAGATAGAAATGAATCAAGATTCAAAATAAATCTACTAATGATTTTCAAGTTAAAACACGGTTTTATTTTGTAATTCCAAATTCAAGGTTTCCCCCCCCCCCAAAAGGTTGATTATTTCTTTCCCACTCATGATACACAAGACTCCCTTTAATGGTTGCTCTCGATCACTCGTTTATTTTTCGACTCAATATGAAAAAGAATTTCATTGGCGTCATCAAATATTGTGATTTTTCATGAAATTGAGTGTATTGAAATTCAGCCGCTAATTAATTCAGATCTGCTCATAAACTACATCCCTTAGTGATAGCTTTCACACCGTTATTTGCTAACGTGTAGCTCTTTTTCACCAACACAATTTCTATCTTTTTTTAAAGGTGATAGCTTTCACACCGTTATTTGCTAACGTGTAGCTCTTTTCACCAATTTTTCTGTGAGACGGCAGCTACGCACCAACAATGGTTAGTCCTTTATTTTTCGCAAAATTTTAAGACCCCCAAAATTAGGCAGCTGTTGCTGCTCAACACTTCTCCTTTTCGTCATTTTTTTTCAGGTGATAGCTTTCACACCGTTATTTGCTAACGTGTAGCTCTTTTCACCAATGACTCCTTTTTTTAGGGAATAGAATTTTTGCATAAAATCATTTATTAGTTAAGCATGAAAAATCAAAAACTCCACAAATTAAGTAAATTTCAGTTCTATTTTTCATCAACCGACTGATTCTTCTTTTCTCAAGGTAATGAATGACTCGATTTTATATGATAACTACAAGGCCTGGAAAGAGAGATTAAGGCTCAAATTTTTTTGGAATATACAATTTTTTTAACCGGTTTAAAATAATTTTAGAAGCTTGTATATAGCTAACTTATTGGTGTTTTGGCCAGATCTAGAAATCTCACAAATTAAAATAATATATATATATATATATATATACACTAAACCTAAAAAAAGAAAAATCAATGCCAAATAATAAAAACACACCACACACTACAATAATCAAAACATACCACAATCATATGATTCAAAGCAAAATAAAAATCATAGTTAAAAAACAAACAAAATAAACAAACAAGTTCCAAAACACCCCAAAACTTGAAACTAAAACTCTCCCGAGTTTTTTTAGAATTGAAAAGCAAGTGAGAAAACAGAAAACTCCCTGAAATTTTAGCTTTTTGATCCTCCAGGTGTGTCGTCAGGGATGTTTAGAAAACGGAAAAGCTTTTCAAAGCACTTCTCCGTTTCTAATTGTCGGTCGATTATTTCATTCTGATTTCTCAAAATTTCAGCCTGGGATGTTTCTAGTCCCCGAACTCTTTCTAGCAAATTTGACTCAAAAGGCGTCAAGTCTTCTCCGGCATCCTCCTCGGGCTCATATTCCTCTTTCTCCCGCCGGGTTTGTGAATCTATGATTCCAAGTCTCGTTTTTTTTATATATAGCTGTATAGTTACGGTCGTAACATACCCAAGTTACGGCCGTATGATGCATTCATTTTTTGACAGGATTTTATGATACGGCCGTATCTTTCCAGACTTACGGCCGTATGATTCTTTCATTTTTCAGACCTTGTTTTAGGATACGGCCGTAACATGCAAGAGTTACGGCCGTATGATGCATTCGTAAAAATTGTATTTTCAAATCAAAAGGAATACGGCCGTAACATACATGTTGGACGGCCGTATGTAAGGTGATATTTACGGCCGTAAGATTTTGGATACGGCCTTATATATATATATATATATATATTATTTTTTTGGTTTTTTTAAGTTTTTTTTTAAAATAAATAAATTTATTACGTGTGTGAGAATAATGAAAGAAAAACTCCTTGGATTTTATGAACGAGATGATCCTTTGTTTTTGTTGTTGAATCTTTCTGTGTTCCCCCCAAACGATTTAAACGAATCCTATGCGGACGTACGTCGTCGCCCATTGGAGTTCAGTACTGGAAATCACGTACTTTTGAAGGTTTCTCCTACCCGGGGAATATTTCGTTTCGGTAGGAAAGGAAAGCTGAGTCCGAGATATATCGGACCATTTGAGATCCTCGAGAGAGTTGGGGAGTTGGCATACAGATTAGCATTACCGCCGTCATTGTGCCATGTTCATAACGTGTTCCACGTATCCCAGTTGCGGAGATATATACCAGATCCCAGTCATATCATCGATTTAGGCGAGATCGAAGTCGAACAGGATGGGACGTTTGAAGAAAGACCAGTCAATATACTCGAGAGTCGAGTTAAGCAACTGAGGAACAAGTCAATCGTTTTGGTCAAAGTTCAGTGGTCACGTCATGGAACGGAAGAAGCCACCTGGGAAACGGAAGCTGATATGAAGTCCAGATATCCCGAGTTATTTTCGTCTTGAGTTTCGGGACGAAACTCCTTTTTAGTAGGAGAGTATGTAATATCCGGATTTATTACGGTGTATTTCATATGTATTCAAATCATATATTATTCGGATTGATGGTTTTGATTATCGGAGTATGATATTTCGTGCATTGACATCATTGTACATAAGTATAGAAACTTGCAAAATTGTTCAAGCAACCTCGTGATAGCGCACGCTAAGAATGTATCTTAACGCGCGCTATCGGGTCATTATTAGCGCACGCTATGCAGGTATGAGTAACGTGCGCTAAGGACTCAATTATTGAGCGAGACAGCTAGCTCATGCGCCAGCGGGACATGGGTCCGGATAAGATTCCCGCTGACGCACCCGGACAAATTTTGAAGTCAACCATTATTAGCGCACGCTAAGGGATGCTTAGTAGCGCGCGCTAACTTGTCAATAATGCATAATATTATAAATGGGACAACAACCGCTTGGGCTTTCATTTCCTTCGTCTATACTTCATCTTTGAGAGTCCAGAGAGCAAGAATCTCCTTTCTAAACACTTAGAACTATTATGAGTGATCATTGAATGATTAAGTATCACTTGTGAGTGATCATTGAAGAGAAGTAACACCTTGGAGGGGCACATAACCAACCGGAGTCGGATTACACCTTGTGGTTCAGTGATTTCGGCATATTAAGGTATGTTCAACCTATCACCAGTCTTAGATTTGGATTTCCAATGGATATGATGATCATGTTAACGAGATATTGAATTTCATTAGTGAATTATTTCAACAACATCATGTTTAGAAGATTGGGATGTCTACAATTACGATATTATTGTTGGAACCTTGAAGTTGGAATCCTAGTACTTCAAATGATGAGAGAAAAATTTCGGAAGTTAACAATCCATATGATTTATGTTATCTTTGTGATCATGATTTGGAAAAGATATTATAAGAACTTAAAGGAAGAATCATCATAGGAAATATTCTTTCGTATAAGTCGGAATTGTTAGTTCACCTCAAGATGAAGTCTGAATATGTATAATGATAGTAGCATCTGATACATCAACCGGAGATCACCAACTTTGCATGAGAATTGTAATCAAGATGGATTATGATGTCATGATGATTATACGTATATTTGCATCTTGAAGTTGATATCATCCTGGAGATCATTCATAAGAGTAAGAACTTGGTATTCATGGAAGTAACATGAATTATCACGAAGGATTTCATTGTTTCGAACATGGCAAGAACAGTTCTTGCTCGTGATGGCGCCATGCGAATAGCGCACGCTATGATATGCGCTTAACGTGCGCTATCGAGTACTAGTTAGCGTGCGCTACGTTTGGTACGTAACGTCGCTAGACCATCGATCGAGTCGGTTGGCTGATCGGTGAAATCGACCATGCGTAGTTAGCGTCGCTAGTCTTTGTTGTTTGCGTGCGCTATCGGGCGACGTAACGCACGCTACTCGTAATACTTAGCGTGCGCTAAGCTATTCGGGCGGTGCGATTTATGAACTTTTGACCGTTAATCGAATTGTTAAACATTTGTACGACGTGAGATAAATCCTATATTATTTCTTTTGTTAAGGTTTGGTCTAGTTACGTGATTGATTGAGGAGGACGATCGTCGAGTGTTCATTTCCGTGGAAGTTTTATTGTTGTCTTCAAATCGAGGCAAGTACCTTAATTGTTTTACGTATTGTTGTTATACATATTGTCGTGCATGTATGTCGTTATTGTATGTCCACCTCGTGTTGGTCCGACGGGATGATCGGGGGATCTATGCTAGCGTGCGCTGGATCATCGGACGGGTTTTTCCACCACGGGTTGGTCTGACGGGATCATCGTGGGTTCTAGGCAGTGAACGCTGGATCGATGGAATTACCATGTGTATGTATTGATATCATGTTGTGATTATCAGTTGTGTATGTTATGTTTGAGTTTCTCGTAGGAGAAGACTCGCTGGTATTTTGTCGTTTACGTTATTATTATTCTTCGTGAGATATGAATAATATGCTATGGTACTTGTACTAGCATCGTTGTGCTAACCCCTTCGGGGGTGAACATTTTGTTTGTGTTCAGGATCCAGGAGAGAGGGGAAACAACCACTGGAACTGTATGATGACGAGGGTGCAGAGTGATGTCCCGACCGGGTTTATTTATCTGTTGTTTATTCGTTATTTCAATAAGTACTCGAGTACGAAGTCGTTTGTGATGATTTGAATTTGGTGATGTATTATTGAGTTCTGTTGAACAATTGTACTATTTCTGTATTTGGTCGAATCGATGTCTTTGTAATTCCGTTATTTCCATTCGTCAGTACCCTTTTATACTTGTTCAATTCTTCAGCCTTGTAAATCCTTAGATAAAGGATTTACGGCGCTGTAATATTCCCGAATATATCGGGGGTGTTACAAAAGGCTCGATGTTCAAGTTCCACTGCCAGGTGACAGGCTTTTCCAAAAATCAAACGAAATGGAGACATGCCTATCGGTGTCTTATAAGTTGTTCTGTAAGCCCAGAGCGCATCATCCAGCTTTTTCGACCAATCTTTCCGAGATGAGTCGACTGTCATCTCAAGTATACGTTTCAGTTCACGATTGGAGACCTCGACTTGTCCACTGGTTTATGGGTGATAAGATGTAGCGACACAGTGTTTTACTCCGAATTTGGTCAATAGGGCCTTAACCTGGTGATTGCAGAAATGAGATCCGCCATCACTGATAATAACTCTCGGAGTTCCGAAGCGAGCGAATATATTTTTCTTTAGAAAATTTACCACAACTCTAGCTTCGTTTGTTGGTACTGCAACAGCCTCCACCCATTTAGATATGTAGTCCACAACTACAAGGATGTATTCATTAGAGAACGATGATGGAAAGGGTCCCATGAAATCAATTCCCCAAATGTCGAAGATTTCAACTTCAATGATGAAATTCATTGGCATTTCATTTCTTTTTGACATGTTTCCATGTCTTTGGCACCGGTCACACTTAGAGACAAGTGTATGTGCATCTTTGAACAGAGTGGGCCAATAGAATCCTGCTTCAAGAATTTTTGCTGCTGTTTCTGAAGCCCCAAAATGTCCTCCATAGTGAGAGGAATGACATCTTTCTAATACCTTCTCCATTTCTTCTTCCGGTATGCATCTCCGGATGATTTGATCAGGTCCTCGTCTGAACAATAGAGGATCTTCCCAGTAATAGTATTTCAACTCGGAGAAGAATTTTTTCTTTTGATGATGAGAAAAATTTGGGTGAATTATTCCACTTACAAGGAAATTAACGATGTCTGCATACCATGGTTCATTTTGTTTTTCCTGCATATTAGAGATTTGGAACCGTTGTTCATCCGGAAATACTTCATTTATTTCCTTCTCTTGAGCATTGTTTTGGTCTAGTCTAGAGAGATGATCCACCACTTGGTTTTCTGTTCCCTTTCTGTCTCGGATTTCTATGTTGAATTCTTGCATAAGTAGGACCCATCGGATTAGCCTTGACTTTGCATCTTGCTTTGTCATTAAATATTTCAAAGTTGAATGATCAGTGTAGACAATGACCTTCGATCCCAATAAGTAGGATCGAAATTTATTAAAGGCATAAACCACTGCAAGCATCTCTTTTTCAGTTGTTGTGTAGTTCAGTTGTGCATCATTCATAGTCCTGCTAGCATAATGGATCACTTGCATCATTTTGTCCTTCTTCTGGCCCAGCACGGCCCCCACAGCATAATCACTTGCATCGCACATCAGAATGAATGGAATAGTCCAATCTGGAGAAATGATGATTGGAGCTGATGTAAGCTTATCCTTCAAAGTTGCAAAGGCCACGTGGCATTTATTTGTAAAAAGGAATGGTGTATCTTTCTCAAGCAAAGAACAGAGAGGTTTTGCTATTTTTGAGAAATCTTTTATGAACCTCCGATAGAATCCTGCATGCCCGAGAAATCTCCTTACTCCTTTCACCGAAATTGGTGGAGGAAGTTTTGCAATCACTTGGATCTTTGCCTTATCGACTTCAATTCCATGTTGTGAGATTCTATGGCCAAGTACGATTCCTTCCTGGACCATGAAGTGACATTTCTCCCAATTGAGAACTAGATTTGTGTCTTCACATCTTTCCAAGACCATGCCTAAGTGATTTAGGCATTTATCAAATGTATCTCCGAAAACCGAGAAATATTCCATGAAAACTTCAATAAATTTTTTAACCATGTCTGAGAATATTGACATCATGCATCTCTGAAATGTGGCTGGAGCATTGCACAATCCGAATGGGATTCTTCTATAGGCAAATGTTCCATAAGGGCATGTGAATGTTGTTTTCTCTTGGTCTTCTGGGGCTATTACGATTTGGTCGTACCCTGAATAGCCGTCGAGAAAACAGTAGTAAGAATGTCCCGCCAATCTATCGAGCATTTGATCAATAAATGGGAGTGGAAAATGATCTTTTCTGGTCGTCTTGTTGAGCTTCCTGTAATCAATGCACATTCTCCATCCTGTGATGGGTCGTGTTGGTATAAGTTCATTGTGCTCGTTCTCTATGATTGTGATTCCACTCTTTTTGGACACCATATGTATAGGGCTCACCCATGAACTATCTGAGATTGGATAAATGATTCCTGCATCAAGTAATTTAAGAATCTCTGCTTTCACAATTTCCTTCATGTTTGGATCAAACGTCGTTGATGCTCAATTGAAGGTTTGCAGTCATCTTCCATCAAAATTTTGTGTGTGCATATAGAGGGGCTTATTCCTCTAATGTCCGCAATAGTCCACCCAATTGCTCTTTTGTGATTCCTCAATACCCTTAGTAATTTCCCTTCTTCAAGTTCGGTCAATATGTTAGATATGATGACCAGAAGTGTGGAGGAAATGCCCAAGTAAGCGTATCTCAAATGTGTGGGTAGAGGTTTGAGATCAAGTATTGGAGCTTCTTGTAAAGAAGGGAGGGGTTTAGCAGAGCTTGTCCCCTATTCTTCAAAATGTGAATGCCTTCTTAAGGGTGGTAGTGCTTCTAGATAGTTAATTGTTTCGGCCAAGTTATATTCTTCTTCCATGCTGGTTAGAGAATTTGCTATACATGTCTCAAGAGGATCTTTAGATAGAATTTTCTCCAAAGACTTGTTTACCATGGCTTTAATTGCGTCTATTCTTAGACAATACTCATTTGTGAAGGGATGATTCAAAGTTTTTAGGACATCGAAGATGACATGTTCGTCTTCCACTCTGAGAATTAGCTTTCCTTCATAGATGTCAATAAGAGCACATCCAGTTGCGAGAAATGGTCATCCCAAAATAATGGGAATATCCTGATCTTCTTCCATATCAAGGATGATAAAATCTGCTGGAAATATGAATTTATCAACCTTGACGAGCACATCTTCTATTATCCCACGTGTAATACCCGAGATTTCTGTTATGTAATTGGAACTTGTGATATTGTAACGATTGTACTTTTGTATGAGTACTATTCTCCGTATTTCATAATCCGATGCCATCGAGCATATAATTTCGTGTATGTGATTTTAATGGTTGAAATTCTGTGCATGTAGCGCACGCTACAGGCTACGGGTAGCGTACGCTAACATGGTTTCATAGCGTACGCTACCGAGTGTAATTAGCGCACGCTACGCGTGGTCAAATTGATTGAGACGCGCGGTAGGTGAGATCTGGCCGGGGGACCCTTGTCGGATCCTGTCGAATGTATCTGGACGGCTTTCGGGAAAAGCCGAGTCAACGCCTTAGCGCACGCTAGAGGTCTATGCGTAGCGCACGCTAAGTGCCGAGTACAGTTTAGACTGTGAGCCGTTAGCGCACGCTACGGATAGTGTATAGCGCGCGCTAATAGCCATTTATTATAAATAGGACAGCATCCTATTCGTGAATTCAGTCCTTTCTTCCCCCATAACCCGAACTCTTGCACTTGTAACATAACTCCATTCGTCTTAAACACTCCATATCAACCTCCTAGTTCGAGATTGAAGATCATATATCATTGGAGATTGGTGTTCAAGCCTTGGGTGTTGAATTGCTTCATTTTCATCCGTGTTCTTCACTACTTTGAGGTAGGTGATTCTTCACCAATGATTAGTAATGTTCATGAGGAAGTTTGAATCATGTTTGGATAGCTAGTATCTCGTTTTTATCGGACATCACATGTTAGAAGGATACTTTTGACGTATCGGTACTAGACGTCGATTGAACCTTTGAACCATCTTATTATAAGGACTCCTAAGCATGTTTAAATCGATTTATGATCAAGTAATCGGATATTACCCAGTTGATACGTTGTATACGTTGGAATCATGTGTTTTGGAATGTAAGACGATGGAACTTAGATTATTTCTTGTAGGTCGTAGAGGAATGGTGTTATCGAGATAACTACCCGTATATTGGTATTTCATAATCATAAATCTTCCAGAAACCTTATTAGCATGATATGCCCGAGGATAACTTGTAATATCACCATAGGGTTCATGAGTTCTTCATCATTCAACCCAGTTTTCGGTTCGTAGTATTCTGTCATGCAAGATTAGCGCACGCTAACATGTGTGAGTTAACGTGCGCTATCGAGGTTCGGTTTTCGCACAGAACGTACGTAGCGTACGTTATGAGGCAGCCGAGTCGTTGCCGGTTGTGGCTAGCGCCACGCTAGTCTTATACGATAGTGTACGCTAATGATTGACTTAGCGCCGCGTTACGTATAGTACGTAGCGCGCTAAGCAATCCAGCACTTGTTTAGTTTGAGCTTTTCGGCCGTAGGTCGAATTGTTAGGCCATTGTTCGACTCGAGGTGATTTGTATATCGTTCCTTGTGTTAAGGTTCGAGCTTGTTACGTTGATCGGAGGCGGCCTTCGAGTGCGTCGAGAGCATTGAAGTATATCATTCTTGCCATCTTCGAGGCAAGTATCGTGTGATATGTTAATATCGGTAATTTTTGGAGTATACGTATGATTATGCATGTTGTTGAACATGATATTTACTTCGTTGATTTGTCATGATATTCGTTGTATATTGTTTATATGTTCATGTTGATGAACATAATGATTTGGCATATGTGTATGCATGAGTTGTGTTTGTATACGTTGTACGATCTATGCTGAGGGCCTGGATCGGATGTCCACCTCGTGTTGGTCCGACGGGATCATCTTGGGATCTAGGTGAGGGCTGGATCATTGGGACGGGTTATTTCCACCTCGTGTTGGTCCGCGGGATCATCTTGGGATCTATCTTGAGGCGCTGGATCATTGGAATACCCATGCTGTAATGGAATCTTGTAGATTCGCATTGTCGGGTTCCGTAGCGGAAGCCCGTGTGATATGTCTTGTTGTGTATTGTTGATGCATATTCGAATTGTTTAAATACGATACTTGTACTAGCATTGTTTTGCTAACCCCTTCGGGGTGGACATTTGTTTTGATGTTCGGGTAGCCAAGGAGCGGGGAAAGCGCCGCGATGCTGGCGTGGCGACGAAGGGGTTGATGATGTTTATTATTGGAGATTTGTTGTCTTGGTTTGGTTTTACGTACTCGAGTACGTATGTCCTTTGATATTAATTCGATATGGTTGTATTAATTACCCGTTGAACCGGTTATGCGTTTTCATAAACTCGAATTTTCGCGATATTGACGTCTTATATTCACTTTCCTTTTTAATTAGCCTTGTAAATCCTTATTTAAAGGGTTTACGGCTATAATTATTCGAATATTTCGGGGTGTTACGAGAATATGGTATCGGAGCTAAGATTTATGGATATCTTGGCGATCGGGTTTTATTTGGGTGCATTTACGTTATTTGATTTACGGGTCGTTTGTAACATCACTTTGTTCACCAAGTCGTCATGTGGACCGTGGTTGTAAGTCTCTTAATCTCTTATACTACCGTTTTACTTAATTCTTGTTTTGTGAGTATTGTGGACTTTATTTCAAAAATTTTGTTACGTATATTGAGAAATTTCGTTTACGGTATGTTGAGAGGAGGTCGTGGACGCGGGCCTTGTCGTGGACGCGGACGTGGTAACATGAGACATGAGGATTCCGCAACTACCCCGAAATATCGGCTAGTCGAACCAATTCCCATTACGGAGGCGGCAAGGATCGGCGAATGATGACGCAAATCCAAACATGCCGGGAGTGCTTCAACAGTGGTGGCGCGAGATAAACCGATTCGCCCAGTCGTTGATCGCATGCGACAATGATGGGGAGCGGCACCATGAGGATAGCAGGAGACAGATGGCTTCTTGAGGTGGTTAAATTGCACCCGCCAAAATTTGACGGATCTGTGAGGCACTTACTTGGGATCACCGGCTCAAGGAGTTGGAGAAGATATTCGCGGGTCTTAAGCATCCCGAGGACCGGAAGGTTCCCATTGCCCACTATTTTACATTTGGGAGGCCTTTGGTGGTGGGAGGCTATTCGACCCGAGAACCATAATGCGGATTGGACGGAATTGGACAAATGATGGAAGCACGATATTGTCCTCGTCCGGTTAGAGGCGAGGATCCGAGAGTTTTTCTCACCACGAGTTGAGGCATCTGTGAGATGTAATTAAAACTTTTAATCATCGGTGACTTGTGTGCGACACTTGGTCGAACGGAGGCGTAAAAGATTTTTCATTTTGATATGCGGATGAAGCGGAGATTCAGTGAGACATGTCGGATTCGAGTGTACTACGTTGCGGCAGTACCAAGACAAAGTCTTTGGCCTACGACATGAAAGAGGCGGCGGTGGAGAAATCGGTAGAGGCAAAGAAGCGAAGGTGACCGGCGGCTTTGCGAGAAAACAAGATCGGTGGGGCCCGCAAGGGCAGTCTTCCCTTTATTCGGCTAGAAACCTCCACATCCTTCTAAAGGCGGAAAGAAGTTCCGGACGACATCAGCCGATTTCGGACGCATCAAGGAAATGCTACAATTGTGGTCGGCGGGGCATATTCGGCGAGATTGCCGCATCTTCTCGTGACTTGTTACGATTGTTGGCAAGAAGGGCACGTGCGGCCTTACGTGGAGCCGCTACTAGATCTGTTGGCGCCCGCACTCCAAAGACCGGTTCCTAAGGAGATGAGTGTGAACCCAGACACGAGTGGATTTCAGCAGAAACGGCGGGAAGAGAGAGACATCCAGTCTTTGGGTCCGTTCCTCTCGCTGTCACGAAATGAGGAGATCGGCGACGAACAACTGCTGTTGCATCAGTGCGATTCAGATCCTTTTGCAACCGATTAGTGTCTTGTTCGATTAGAGCTACGCATTCTTTTATATCTTTGAAGTGTGTTAATCGTTTGAACATCTCGTGCTTGTATAATTGTGAACCTTATGTTGTGGGATTACCGAGCGGAGAGAAAATTGTGGGAACACTAGAAGCTAGGGATTTCCCAGTATCTATAGAAGGGAGAGATTGGCCATCGAATCTTATTGTAGTTGACTTATGCGGTGACGATTTAATTCTCGGAGATGATTGGCTCAACCGTTATGGAGCTGTGTTGAATTACCGAGAGAGAGTCATTTCCATCATTGCTGATGACGGATCTGAACACTTATTCCGAGGATGGAGACCGGGAAGCTCGGGGAAATTGATCAAGGCAATGAAAGCTGTGAAATTACTGAAGCAGGGATGTCACGGACTTTGGTGCTATGCCATGAGAAAAGAGGAAGGGATAGAGCTCTCGTCTATTTCAGTTGTGAATGAGTTCTCAGATGTATTTCCTGACGAGCTACCCGGGTTACCCCCGCAAAGAGAAGTGGAATTCACCATCGAATTAGAGCACAGAGCAACCCCTATTTCCGTGGCACCATACCGCATGGCGCCAACCGAGATGTATGAACTCAAGAAGCAACTGGAGGAATTGTTACAGAAGGGCTATATTCAACCGAGCGTTTCCCCTTGGGGAGCGCCCGTTCTCTTTGTCCGGAAGAAAGACGGATCCCTCCGACTGTGTATTGATTACAGAGAGCTTAACAAGATGACAATCAAGAATAAGTATCCTATACCTCGGATCGACGACTTGTTTGATCAACTGCAAGGGGCGAGGGTATTCTCGAAGATTGACTTGCGATCAGGATACCACCAATTGAGAATTAAGGAATCGGACATACCGAAATCTGCTTTCAGATCCCGGTACGGGCATTATGAATTTGTGGTGATGCCATTCGGACTTACCAATGCTCCTGCGGTATTCATGCAATTGATGAATCGGGTATTCTTGGAATACTTGGATAAATTTGTGGTCGTTTTCATTGACGACATTTTGATATATTCGAGGGACGCAGAGGAGCATGCTGATCATTTACGTGTGGTTTTGAGCATCTTGAGAAAGGAACAACTATATGCAAAATTTACTAAATGCGAGTTCTGGCTTAAGGAAGTAACCTTCCTTGGGCATGTGATATCCGCCGATGGAGTTCAGGTGGACCCGAAGAAAGTCGAAGCAATCTTGGAATGGGAAGCTCCTAAGAACGTGAAGGAAGTCCGAAGCTTCTTAGGACTAGCGGGATATTATCGCCGCTTTGTAGAGGATTTTCCAAAATTGCTCGTCCGCTCACTCATTTATTCTGAGAAAACTCAAAAGTTCACGTGGAATGAGAAATGCCAGTGGTTTGTGAACTTAAAAAAGAGGCGACGACACCTATATTAGCGCCGCTGAAAGGCCCGATGGATTCATGATATACTGACGCTTCAAATCGGGGTTTGGGTTGTGTGTTGATGCGAAGGATAAAGTGATTGCTTATGCTTCTCGGCGGTTGAAACCGTCTGAAGTTAATTATCCGACTCATGATCCGGAGCTAGCATTTGTGGTTTTGGTTTGAAAATTTGGCGACATTATCTACGGCACTCATTGTCGGATCTTTACGGATCATAAGAGCCTCAAATACATTTTGATCGGAAGGAATTAAACATGAGGCGAGAGAAGGTGGCTGGAATTGATCAAGGATTACGACTTAGAGATTCTCTATCATCCGGGGAAAGCAAATGTAGTAGCCGATGCATTGAGCCGTAAACCTGTTTCTCTTCGAGTGTTGGAAGCACTTACATCCCAAACCAGTATTCAACGAGGCCGATCCGCGAAGGATTGAAGTATGGGCACCGGGAATCGAGGCGACTTTATGTGATGGGCCGACTTCATCACTAGTCGAGAAGATCAAGTCCAAGCAGTTGGACGATTCCCTGATCCTTCGATTATGTGATGAAGTAAAGAAAGGAAAAGCCCCAGGATTCGTGATACAAGATGATGGAGTTCTGAGATTTCAAAGTCGACTTTGCGTTCCCGATGATGATGATTTGAGACGAACTATTCTGAAAGAAGCTCATAGCGCGCCCTATTCTATTCACCGAGCGTGATAAGATGTATAAGGATCTTAAACAAAACTTGGTGGGGAATATGAAGAAGGACGTAGCAGAGTACGCTTCGAAGTGTTTGACTTGTCAGCAGGTTAAGATTGAACATCAGCGACCTGCCGGGATGTTAAAGCCGCTTCCGATCCCTGAATGGAAGTGGGAGGACATTTCGATGGATTTCATCACAAGTATGCCAAGGACTAGAGCAGGAATGAACATGATTTGGGTCGTAGTTGATCGACTAACCAAGTCGGCTCATTTCCTAAGAATCAAAGATACATGGGGGCCCGAGAGATTGGCACGAGTATTTGTTGCGGAGATAGTCAGATTGCATGGGACGCCGAAGACCATTATTTCGGATCGAGATGGTCGTTTCGTGTCGCACTTCTGGAAAGCAGTTCACAAGGCTTTGGGGACTGAGCTCAACTTTAGCACAGCTTATCATCCCCAAACAGACGGTCAGTCCGAAAGGACTATTCAAACTGTAGAAGACATGCTTAGAGCTTGTGCGTTGGATTGGTCAACTGATTGGGAAGTTCACTTGCCCTTGATCGAATTCACTTACAATAACAGTTGGCACGCTTCTATCAAGATGGCACCCTTTGAAGCTTTGTACGGGAGGAGATGCCGATCGCCTCTGTGTTGGGATGATTCTTCGGATCTGATCGGGACGGAACCGGAATTGATTATTCAGACTCAAGAGAAAATAGCTTTGATTCGAGAGAGACTATTGACTGCCTGCAGTCGTGTAAGTCTTATGCCGATGTACGTCGTCGTCCTCTAGAGTTCGACGTTGGGGATCATGTGCTATTGAAGGTGTCTCCTACACGAGGGATTTTCTGTTTTGGGAGGAGAGGCAAGCTTAGTCCGAGATATATCGGACCATTTGAGATCCTAGATAGAGTTGGGGATTTAGCGTACAGGTTGGCCTTACCGCCATCGCTGAGTCATGTTCACAATGTGTTTCACGTATCCCCACTGCGGAAGTATGTACCGGACCCCAGTCACGTCATTGATTTCGACGAGATCGAGATAGCTAATGATGGCACCTTCGAAGAGAGACCTATCAAGATACTTGAGAGCCGGATCAAACAATTGAGGAATAAACCAATACATTTGGTTAAAGTACAATGGTCACGACATGGAGTCGAAGAGGCCACTTGGGAAACGGAGGACGGTATGAAGTCTAAATATCCGGAGTTGTTTTCATCCTAAGTTTCGGGACGAAACTTCTTTTTAGGGAGGAAGGATGTAATACCCGAGATTTCTGTTATGTAATTGGAACTTGTGATATTGTAACGATTGTACTTTTGTATGAGTACTATTCTCCGTATTTCATAATCCGATGCCATCGAGCATATAATTTCGTGTATGTGATTTTAATGGTTGAAATTCTGTGCATGTAGCGCACGCTACAGGCTACGGGTAGCGTACGCTAACATGGTTTCATAGCGTACGCTACCGAGTGTAATTAGCGCACGCTACGCGTGGTCAAATTGATTGAGACGCGCGGTAGGTGAGATCTGGCCGGGGGACCCTTGTCGGATCCTGTCGAATGTATCTGGACGGCTTTC
Organism: Orobanche coerulescens; assembly: GCA_033398695.1. Taxonomy (NCBI): domain Eukaryota; kingdom Viridiplantae; phylum Streptophyta; class Magnoliopsida; order Lamiales; family Orobanchaceae; genus Orobanche; species Orobanche coerulescens. The sequence continues at coordinate 189,094,937 of CM065801.1, forward strand.
GGGAAAAGCCGAGTCAACGCCTTAGCGCACGCTAGAGGTCTATGTGTAGCGCACGCTAAGTGCCGAGTACAGTTTAGACTGTGAGCCGTTAGCGCACGCTACGGATAGTGTATAGCGCGCGCTAATAGCCATTTATTATAAATAGGACAGCATCCTATTCGTGAATTCAGTCCTTTCTTCCCCCATAACCCGAACTCTTGCACTTGTAACATCACTCCATTCGTCTTAAACACTCCATATCAACCTCCTAGTTCGAGATTGAAGATCATATATCATTGGAGATTGGTGTTCAAGCCTTGGGTGTTGGATTGCTTCATTTTCATCCGTGTTCTTCACTACTTTGAGGTAGGTGATTCTTCACCAATGATTAGTAATGTTCATGAGGAAGTTTGAATCATGTTTGGATAGCTAGTATCTCGTTTTTATCGGACATCACATGTTAGAAGGATACTTTTGACGTATCGGTACTAGACGTCGATTGAACCTTTGAACCATCTTATTATAAGGACTCCTAAGCATGTTTAAATCGATTTATGATCAAGTAATCGGATATTACCCAGTTGATACGTTGTATACGTTGGAATCATGTGTTTTGGAACGTAAGACGATGGAACTTAGATTATTTCTTGTAGGTCGTAGAGGAATGGTGTTATCGAGATAACTACCCGTATATTGGTATTTCATAATCATAAATCTTCCAGAAACCTTATTAGCATGATATGCCCGAGGATAACTTGTAATATCACCATAGGGTTCATGAGTTCTTCATCATTCAACCCAGTTTTCGGTTCGTAGTATTCTGTCATGCAAGATTAGCGCACGCTAACATGTGTGAGTTAACGTGCGCTATCGAGGTTCGGTTTTCGCACAGAACGTACGTAGCGTCACGTTATGAGGCGGCCGAGTCGATCGCCAGGTTGTGGCTAGCGCACGCTAGTCTTATACGATAGCGTCGCTAATGATTCGACTTAGCGCCGCGTTACGTATACGTGGCGCGCGCTAAGCAATCCAGCACTTGTTTAGTTTGAGCTTTTCGGCCGTAGGTCGAATTGTTAAACCATTGTTCGACTCGAGGTGATTTGTATATCGTTCCTTGTGTTAAGGTTCGAGCTTGTTACGTTGATCGGAGGCGGCCTTGAGTGCGTCGAGCATTGAAGTATATCATTCTTGCCATCTTCGAGGCAAGTATCGTGTGATATGTTAATATCGGTAATTTTTGGAGTATACGTATGATTATGCATGTTGTTGAACATGATATTTACTTCGTTGATTTGTCATGATATTCGTTGTATATTGTTTATATGTTCATGTTGATGAACATAATGATTTGGCATATGTGTATGCATGAGTTGTGTTTGTATACGTTGTACGATCTATCTTGAGGCGCTGGATCGGATGTCCACCTCGTGTTGGTCCGCGGGATCATCTTGGGATCTAGGAGGGCGCTGGATCATTGGACGGGTTATTTCCACCTCGTGTTGGTCCGACGGATCATCTTGGGATCTATCTTTGAGGCTGGATCATTGGAATACCCATCTTTGTGTAATGGAATCTTGTAGATTCGCATTGTCGGGTTCGGTAGCGGAAGCCCGTGTGATATGTCTTGTTGTGTATTGTTGATGCATATTCGAATTGTTTAAATACGATACTTGTACTAGCATTGTTTTGCTAACCCCTTCGAGGTGGACATTTGTTTTGATGTTCGGGTAGCCAGGAGCGAGGAAGCGACCACGATCAAGCGTGGCGGCGAAGGGGTTCGATGATGTTTATTGTTATTGGAGATTTGTTGTCTTGGTTTGGTTTACGTACTCGAAATCGTGTGTCCTTTGATATTAATTCGATATGGTTGTATTAATTACCCGTTGAACCAGTTGTACGTTTTCATAAACTCGAATTTTCGCAGTATTGACGTCTTATATTCACTTTCCTTTTTAATTAGCCTTGTAAATCCTTATTTAAAGGGTTTACGGCGCTGTAATTATTCCGAATATTTCGGGGTGTTACACCACGTGGATATTTGATAGACCGATCAGCTAATTGTAGTGAAACTGTTGTTGCTTTTGCTTCTCCCAAGTTCAGTTTGTTGAAAATTGACAGGGGCATCAAGTTGATACTTGCCCCTAAATCACAAAGAGCTTTGCCAAAATTCACTTCACCAATTGTACACGGGATTGTGAAAGTTCCCGGATCTTTTAGCTTGGGTGGCAACTTCTTTTGTAGTATTGCGCTACATTCCTCTGTTAGCATGACAGTTTCATATTCTTCAAGCCTTCGTTTGTTGGAAAGAATATCTTTCATAAATTTGGCAAAGCTTGGCATTTGTGCTAGAGCATCGGCAAAAGGAATGTTGATGTGTAGCTTTTTGAAAATTTCCAAGAATTTCCCGAATTGAGCATCGAGCTTGTGATTCTTCAACCGTTGAGGAAATGGGATAGGTGGAACATAAGATTTTGTAGCAACTGGACCTTTTTGAGATGTAGGTCCTGATTCAGATTCTTTTTCTGATTCTTGATTTTGTTTATTTTTTTGTTTTTCCAGATGATTTTCTATAGAAATTTCTGGCAGCTGCACTCCACTTCATGTTGCGATAGCTTGGACATTTTCCCTTGGATTTACCTCAGTATTGCTAGGTAACATGCCATGAGATATTTATGAAAGTATTTTGGTTATTTGGCCAACTTGTGTCTCCAGATTTTTAATTGAAGCATCATTGCATTGTTGATACTTCAATTGTTGTTCAGCTACCTTCGTGATTGCTTCTTCCCACCCGGGCTTCTTTTCTTGATGCATTAGATTCAACACATTGTTGTTGATTGTATAAGAAAAATTTCGATGATTTTTGTACCCTGGATTGTATGTTGGCCCGTAAGGATTGTATGCTTACCTTTGGAAATTCTGAGCATACGCCACTTGTTTTGGTGGTGGTGGTGACTGCTCCTGTTGCACTAAGGGACAGATAATGCTATTGTGAGTTGCTCCACAAATTGCACATGAAAAAGCTGAAGCTTATGGAGTTTACACCGTCTTCACAGATTGAGGAGTTGAAAAAGACATGTCCTCGACTTTCTTTGATAGAGCTTCAAATTTTTGCCAACATAAGTGAATAAGAATCCACTTCAAAAACACCATTTGGTTTCTTTTGGATATTTTTGTCTGGCCATCTTGCACTTTGTTCACTTATAACCTCAAAAATATTATAAGCCACTTTCATAGTTTTGTTGCCAAGTGAGCCATTTGATGATGAATCGACATTGGCTCGGCATGTAGGTAAAATTCCAGAATAGAAGTAATTGACTTGTGCTCCCAAACTGAAACCATGGTTAGGACATTTTTGTAGCATATCTTTGTATCTCTCCCATGCTTCGTGGAATGATTCTGAATCTTGTTGATGAAATGTAGAGATTTCGTATTTGAGTTTCGCCACTTTTATTGGTGGAAAGTATTTAGTGGTGAATTTTTGGACAAATTCGGGCCAATTTTTTATGCTTCGTGGTGGCAAAGTATCTAGCAACTCACTTGCTCTGTCCTTCAAAGTGTGCACGAAAAGTCTCATTTTGATCGCCTCGTCATTTACATTTGGATATTTGAAATTTCCACAAATCTCCACAAAATGGTTAATATGGAGATATGGATTCTCGTCGGTTCTTCCATAGAATGAGTTGTTGTTGGAGAAGAGATTGATGACATCAGGGCGAATTTAAAAATTGTCCACTCCAAATGGTGGATAGATCACACTTGATTGCACGCTCAAAGATGGGGGGTTCATGAATTCCCCAAAGAGCATGTTGTCTTCATCTATTTCCAGTACAATAGGATATTGTTAATGTTGAATGTTTTGAACATTAGGTATTCCCTCTATCGGAGGAATTCTTTCATTATCGTTTCCTTAGGGGAGACGTGGGTTTAGTTCGCCCGCCATTGATGGTGAATAAATAATACTTTTCTTTTGTTCTCTTCGCCTTCTTCTGAATGTGGCTTCGATCTCGGGATCTAGTAAAACTAAATCGCGATTGTACGTCCTTCGCATAGACAAGAGAATATACAACAAAGAAAAAGTTGTATTTATAACAATAGTTAATAATGTAATATTTCAAATATAACACTTATACTTCCCCGGCAACGGCGCCAAAAACTTGACACGTTCTTTAGTGTAACTATCGCAAGTGCACGATATCGTATCAAGTAGTAAATGGACTTTTTGAGTCCGGTTTCTTGATCCGACGAGGAAGTTTGGTTATAATTTGAATTATACACTATTTAGCAATTTGTTATAGAGATTTATATGATTGAAACACACAATTTTAGAGTTTGGTTTAATAATTGCAAAGAAAATGCAATAATAGTTCTAATATTCAAGGAAATAAAAGATTACACTAATAATAGATTAATAAAAGATATAATGAAATAGTTGGGATTACAAACTTAGTTCATCATTAGTTATAGAAGATGTATAGGAGATCATAAGATGAATTTACTTATTATGTTGTGTAGATTCGATTTTCCTTAAAAAGACGGTTTCTCTTCGAACTATAAAACGCCCCTTATATATTGAATCAATCCACTATATTTCTATGTTGATTGGCTTCAATACATAGCATTAGGAGTTATGAAAATAACTCACAGAATCATCTAAGGTCTAGAGGTATATTTCTATCCCCTAGAACAACTTAGAGTGAAGATCATTTGATCTAATCAAACAAATTTTCTTTCGAAACATATGAAGATCATAAATATCGTCATTTACTGGCCAAATAAATAAAGATTGTTAAAACAATGAAAATCACACACAATAATAAGTAATTCACAATAGATCTTTATACAAACTTATATAACATGACTAGCCTTGTTTATAATCCCAACTAAGGTAACTTAGCCCATGAAGAGTTTAATATACATAATACAAGCTTGAGTGGTCATTATTAGTTGAACAAGAGAAAGAATTGATCATAACTCCCTTAGTAGATAAAGGAGAAAGAAGCAATAAACTCTCTGAACAACATATGTTATACCACTATTACACAAATCACTCAAGAACACAAGTGTGTTCTTCACACAAAAAGAAAATATTAAAAAAAGTGGAAAAATTATAAGATGAATGATGAATGATGAAGGATCTAAGGGGTCTATTTATATACCTAAAGTTATCTAATAGCTCCAAAACTCCAGCATTATTACAATAGATCGGATCAATATCAGCCATCCCCTCAATAATACACCAAAAGTATAAAAAATTATACAAACATTCAGGAGTTACGGCCGTAACATGGATGACTTACGGCCGTAAGATTCAGTAGTTACGGCCGTAAGATTCAGTAGTTATATGGCTTTTTGTTTTGGGAGTTACGCCCGTATGTTATGATGTTACGCTCGTATGGAGTTTCAGACTACATTTTCAGCCCAGAAATTTCTTAGACTTTGCGTTTTTGCCCCAAATCTTCTTCGGATGATAACTTTTGATATATAACTCTGATTTTGAATCCGGAAAGACTGTCGAACTCGTCTCGGAAAGCCCTACAACATGAATACATAAAAACTCAACAAAGATAATATTTTATAAACATGTTATTTCTTGAGTAAATCAGTAATTCAATCCGATTAAGACTAGATTTACATCATCATCCGATAAAAATAAAATTATTAAAAACTAATTAATTCTAAGCAAAAACAAGCAGACTAGCTTAATTATGGGTTAAATATATCGATACAAACCATAGATAAGTGTATAAAATTGACACTTATCAAGTGTGTTCTTGATTTTGGTGCTGTTCTTCATTTTCTTGAGGTCGGTTATCTAAACTCGTGTAGTTTCCATGCTATTGATGATGTTAGTAAGGAGTAATTCATATAGTGTTAGATTAATCAAGTATAACATGATAGTTATTGAAATTATGAACAAACTAAGTGAAGAACATGATAATGTTGTTAGTATTACTTCTTGAATGATTGAAGAGGTTGTAAGATAACATATTTGTGGTTGCTTATGTCAAGAACCTGATTATGAACATGACAATAGAACTTATAAGGTAAGAATGTTCTTGATGCTTAGGGATTTTTGATTATAATCATGTCTTGAAAAGGTTTAGTTAATTCCTTGAGAGATGACAATGGTATATGAAGTAACACTCATGATTTTGATATATTCATAATGAACTTGATAAATTGATGAAGTGGACTATCTAAAATATTATGTTGGAATGTTGGTAATATTTTGAAAAGAATTATTACAATATATGATGATATTAATTTATTGAAATGATTAATTGGAGTTGTTTTGATGAATAATCGTGTTCAAAGTAATAACAAGAGTTGTAAAGGATATTTTAGTATGATAATCCTTGCATATTAGATATTTGTTGAAGAATCTTAAGAACATGATAATCCGATTGTTAAAGATGAGTTAAAAGTTCGTTAATAGTCGATAGAATATTCATTGGGATAGGATGAACTATTCAGGTAGGATTACGGGTGTCGTTTCCTATGAATTGATATCATTATTGTATGATGTGTTGTTGAATGAGTTACGTTTCATTCAAGGTTGCTTGTTCGAGTGACTATTATTAGTCGAGGATACCGTCCGTCCTGTTCGTTCGTTCGAAGAAGGACTATTCGTTTACAGAATTGAGGCAAGTTATCTTGCTTGGTTATAATGATGATTGAATTTTTGTGTACGTTATACATTCGTGTATATGTAATGCTTTATGAATCTATGATTCATAATTTGGTATTGTTCTTGATCGTGCTTACCGTTTCGTTGTGGGATTGTATTTCCAAGTTCATTACTTTCGTATCGTTGATCTCGTTGATCATTGTTGTTAATTCGGTGAGTTCTTGATTTTTGGTTGTTTGTGTGATTCATTGGGTTTCGTTGTCATGTTGTATCGTGACATATCTGGAATAATATCTACGTGCTGATTGGTTATGTGTAGGATTTTTAGTTGGGCACATATGGTCATGCGTGGATGTTTCCGCATTGAACTGTGCAGACGAGACGTAGTTCGTGAGGCTAATTAGGTACATTATACCACGTATATTCTGGATTCCGTATACAGGGTGGACATGTGCACGGAAATATTTCCGGATCGTGCGTACTGTGATGTCCATCTTGAGCCATACTGATGGGTCATTCATATTCCATGTTTGATTGGTTATGATTGACGGTTTGTGATTGGTTGTTCATACGCTCAAGGGGTATGTTCAAAATTTCAGTTGTCTCCTTGAGATCCTGTGTATGTGAATTGTATAACATCTTGAGAATTATTATCATGTATATCTGACCCTGTGGTTTTGGGCGAAATACTTGTGTTGTATTTTAGGTCAAGGCAAAGGCAAGGCACAGGAAGAGCACGGTGACGGCGAAGGGTTTGATGGATACTAGCTCGGGGGGCCCAAGTGTTTTGTTGTCCGGTTATGCTTAAACCGTGTAATGTTACTTTTCGTTTCATTTAAACTATTATCAATTTTATTATTATTTTAAGTATATTCCATCTTCATATGGTTTATACTAGTATTTTGATCTTGTGTAATTTGAGGCTAATAACCGTACTAATTGTAGACTCCTAATCGGACTAATGATTATTGTTTTGTGATTTAGTATCACGATAATGTTATGTTTAAACTGTATTTTGGTGTCGCCTGGTGGGTCCTAGTGTGGGGTCCACGGCACTGTAATGGCCGCCGTATTCGGTGTGTTAGATGCTTATGGAAAGGGAAACTGGGAAAGTGGAAAAAGAAAAAGGAACTGCATTTTAAACATCCTGGAATAGAGGCAAACTTTGCCAAGAAATAAAAGTAAATCATGTTGTCAGCTTTAATGATTCTAAACGCTAACACTTTGTCTGATCCCAATGCCAATACTTTGTCCGATTTAATGATCTTGATGAGTACGACAAATACTAAGAAAAATAGAACAAAGACATGAATGCATTTATTTTTTCACAGAAGAATTAACATTTCTTGCAAACATAGAATCTGGTCGAATATTGCAAATGGAAATAAAGGAAAACAAAGCAAAAATCAGAAATCTTGAACTTCCACTTGATATCCTTGTATAAGCTAGAACCTTCAAACGACTCAAGGGCAGTTGTTTCGAAATGTCCAACATGTAATTTATGCAGAGAAAGAAAGTACAGTTACTACAACAGATATTCTGGCTTCTCCCACAAACACAATCAACATGCTCGTTCAAAACAGGTGGTATATATAAAACAGGGCTGAACCACATGGACATGTTTAAGTTTAACCTTCACCTAAAGTGTGTATGGAAAAATGAATATTGTGGTCTGATGATCACTTAAAAAACCATATTCTCCCAAAACAAAAGCATGATATGGATTTTCAAAATATTCCTTTGTTGAATTCACTAAATACAGATACAATCCTGCACTTAATCTCCACCACTTAAGATGGAACCAACTAAGCATTTTCAATAGTTTTCAGCTGTTGTTAGTATTACCTAGGCTTTGTTGAGATATCAACCATAATTTAAGCCATATGTAATTGATGGACTGAGTACAATTTGATCTATTTTTTGTTCGTAAAAGTGTGCAGATATAAATAACAAGCTATCAAGTCTAAAAACAATTAAATATTATCAGATATTATTTTTTTCAAATTGAACAAAGGATAGAACAAGAAGAGTGAAAGTAAGAATGAATGGAAGAATGACATCAATAAAAAGACCAATCGCACGCACTTTTTCTTCACAACAAACACCCAAAATTATTTTTCTCTAACATAACTATCACTCACCACTACTCAGGTACATCATAAACTTTCAAGCAAAAGAACATATATAAAACTCATGCAAGGAATACAAAGAATCAACCTTTCCAACTCGTGGGTCTTAATAACATCAAGCTCACTGGGGCCACCAAGTGAGATTGGCGCAAATAACCCAATACAAGCTGCGGTGCCAAAAAGAAACAGATAAAAGAAAAGCTGCGTATTTTTTATTAATGAACATCACAAACCAAAGTCTTTCATAATAAGGAGGATCCTCGAAAAAATCAGGCACCAAAAGGCAAAAAAAGTCTGCACACTGGTCTCCACCAACGCAACCCATGGATTAAATTAACGCACTTGACAACTAAAAAATCTTATCTTAGGATAAATATTTTTTCACTATTTCTCGATGTAAAGCTGCAAAAACCATCTTTACCGCATCTTGAACAATTTCAGCCCTTTGAGTTTCAAGCCCTTTTGAATATCATCCACTCGCTTTCGCTTTCATGATCGCCCAAAATCTCTATGTAATCGCTCCAAAGGCTTCCTTATCTTTCTCATAGCTTTTTTGAAGTTCTGTTGCAACTGAGTGAGCCAAAAACCTCACTAGGCACAATATATGAAGTCTCTACTGCACCAGTTGTAATATCCGCAATTTCGAATTTCGGTAATTTTCTTTTTTTGGTGTATTTCTCGATTGTAGTGACCCTCGTGTACTTTTCAGCGTGTCCTTCCTGTCAAACTGTTGAACTGTATTCTTGTTATTGTTGTGCGAAACCGCGGTTTCGGGGTTGCCGCGGATCCATTTCGTGTTATTAGTCCCCAAATATTGATTCCCATCATTTTATTCTCTTTCCGGATCATTTTTAGCATTTTGGGACCCAAAAAGGGGTGTGGGCCGCGGCACACAAATTTCTCCAAATGTTGGTCGAGCGATCTGTACTGTGTGCCGCGGCACACCTATCCGGTGCCGCGGCACAAGCAGCAGTGCCGCGGCACACCTGTCCGGTGCCGCGGCACACTCGTATGCCTTCTGCGACCAAAACCCAATCAGACTGTGCCGCGGCACACGCTGGCCGTGCCGCGGCACAATGCCAAAACCTCGGGGTAAATTTTCTACTGCCGCGACACACTTTGGTGCCGCTGCGCACACGGCTTATCAATCAGGCAATCGCCTTTATTAGACGAAATCAGCCATTTCCACCTCCATTTTCACTGCGAGAGAAGGAGATCCAAGGGGGAGAGAACTTCTCAAGCAATCTTCATCCGGGGGTCGATTTTCATCATTTCCCTTCGGTCGTGAGGCTCGGGCAATCAATCTAACGCGTGTTCTACGGATCTTAGTTCTTGAATCTCCAAAGGTAACATCTCTAGAACCCTATTTTCGATTAAATTGGGGGTTTTGGGATTTTCTTCCGATTCGTTCCGTTTTGTTGGTGGATTCATGGTGTATGCGATTAATATTGTTAGTATCTTTAGCTTTATTACGGATTCATGGATATTTTGTGGATTTTTACGGAATCGAGAGGGTTTGGTTGTGGTCCGCCCTCGTTATTTTTCGTACGAATATACATGAATCGTAGGCGGGTTTTCGGATGTATTCCATTTCCGTAATCGTTAGAAGTGGTTGTGATTGTGCTATTCGAATCGCTAGGTTCATTTTCGTCGGTTCCTCGCGGTCGTGTTTGATTCTTCCGTTCCGTTTGTTGTCGTCTCCCTTTTCGTTAGCATCGGGCGTTCCGAAGCTTCCCGGTTGAGCCGTATCCGTTCGTGGTTCCGTGCTCGTGGTATCGAGGCAAGTACCTTGCCCATACTTTTCTCGTTTTATGGATATGATGATCGGTGGTCGTCTTGATGTGTTTGTTTGGTTATTTGAAATGAAGTTTCAAAGGATTTCGATTTGGCCTCGTTAAAGGCTTTCTTTCAAAACGCGTGTGTTTTGTGAACGGTGTTTTGAGAATTGATTATGATTTGATTATTTTGAAAGTTGAAGGATTTTATGATGATACTCCTATTGTTTAAATTTATGGAATCGTGCATTCCGTATTTAATCTTGTTATTATATTTTTGAAGAGTTTGGTAATGGTGTCGAGTTAATGGCCATCTCTAGTGAGTATTCTTAATGAACTTACATTCTTAGCATGTTAGTATTGCATGAGTAACGTGTGTGTGTGTGTATGCTCACTGCGGGTTAGATCCGACGGGGTCTCGGTAGGGCTCCACGAAGCTGTGGAACCGCGAGCTTGCTTTTAACCACTGTGGGTTAGATCCGACGGAGTCTCGGCAGGGATCCACGAAGCTGTGGGTCCGCGGTTAATTGTGGTGCATTTTGCAAATGTGACATATTTATGGCATTTCCGGAAATGAGCGCTTTTGAACGGTTTTCATTTGCATGCATTGACTAAGTGCGTAAGAGGTAAGTTGTTCGTTTGGCCTACTTGGCTAGGATGGCTCTACAGTATTTTGTTGTTGTGTTAAATCCTTTATTTGTGGATTTTGATGTTGGGAGACGAACCTTGTGGTCGTTCTTGTGTACTGTGAGTTGATGAGATTTGGGGCTAAAATCCCAATGGTTTTGTAAAAGTCATTTTACGGATTTGGGGCTAAAATCCCAACGGTTTGGTAAAGGTGATTTTACGGAAAGTAAACTTTTGGGGCGGTGACCCCTTTTGTCTTGTGGATTTTGAAAAGTAGGATTTGATAATCCTAAGTGGTTTTCTATTAAAATTCTCGATGGCATTCTAAACCGTCTTATAAATTATTTCCATTGGTTTATGGTATTTTGATTTTGAAATGTTTTCTCAAACCCTTGCCTCGAGAAGTACTTTTCGTTTTGTTTGGATCTTTGAGGATTCCTGGTTATTGTTATTCGTGGAATGTGAATTGTATGGCTCGTATTTGCACTTTGTATTTGCACTAGCAAAACAGTGGAGTTTTGCTAACCCCCGAGTATTCGGGGGGTGGATGTCTATTTTTTGCATTTAGGTTTTGGAGCATAACACAGGGTCGGCACGAAGGATGATGAAAGATGAACGATACTAATCACACGAGGATCCGTTGATGTCGTATTGGTCTAGTTGTATTTTCTTTTCCGCTGCAGTATCTTTTCCCCGTTGTACGGGAGTTTATTGTACTTTGACCCCTGCATGGGTATATGTTGTAATTGAGTTGTATATTTTATTGAAAGACCAAATCGGTCTACTGAGTCATTTAGCCTTGAAGGCATTGTCGAGATGTTAAATGTTGTTACCAGCCTGGTAGATCTTCGAGGAGAGGGTCTACGGCGTGTAATATCCCTGAGTGGATTGGGGGTGTTACATAAATGGTATCAGAGCTTAGGTTGTGAAAACCTAGGCTTTCGGGTCAGTGGTGTCTATTGAGTTTTGTCTCGTCGGATTTAGTCTGACTGAGTCGTGTCGCGACGCGTCGTTTGAGTTTGTTGGTCGTGATTAGTATCGTGGGGCGATCATCATCTTCGTGCGACCTGTGGAAGTAAGTCTCCCTTCTTTGTGTTGTGCCTCGTGTGACACGAGCTATTTTTTTTATGATTATTTGTTAAGTGGTGGAATCCTTATGTGGATTTTGATTTCACGATATGTATTTAATCGACTCTCGTATTTGATTTATACGAGGAGTGTCGTCGCTTGTGATGTCTTTTTATTGTTGTTTTTGTCCGCTGGTGATGATTTTCGAATCGATTTGCACGTTTTACAAGTTCTCTTGTGGAAGCCTTGTGCTTATACACGTTCGACTTGTTCACTAGCCAGTGCGGTAGTGTAACACCCCAAACTAGGCGGATATTACAGTGCCGTAGATCCCCAACTGGGACCCACCAGGCAATTGAGAATGAATGAATTACACAAGATAAATGTAGTACCGAACTACATTAAAACAATAATTACTCCGATGAGGAGTTTAGTTACAACACACCAGGACAATACCGAATACTAGTGTATTTTATATGAAGATAAAATACACAACACTGAATGAAACGGAGTATTCAAGTGAAAGTCTGCAGCGGAAAAATAAAAGACAATAACATGAATAACTGAAAGATCGGGGGCCCCTACTAGTATCACTAGGACTCCTCGACATCAACATGCTATTCCCGTGCGTTTGCCTTGCCATGACCTGAACAACAAAATCCCCAAACGGGGTCAGTTAAACAGAACAACAATCCTCAAGGGTTGAAAGTACACAATCATGATTATATCTGAAGTTATGAAATATCTTAATTATGAATTTCGCTGAAGAGGAGTACCATAGTACGCCCGTAGTGTTCTGTGCAAGTGTACAACATCCGTCCGTGTACCTAATTAGTCTCACGAGACAATATGACCCGTGTGCACGGTCTAATGTATCGGTGAACCCAATACAATAACCATCGTGTGCCCGACTAAAAATTCCACACAGCCACACCCGGCCACGCAATATGAACCCAGAAGGTCATATGAACGAGAATGACCGTAATGAATATCAATGAATAAATAATAATCTGACAAAGTCAAGAATGACTCACCGAGATGAGAATAATAATGAAATGAATGATAGCTCAACGAAAGGATTGGAACCGTCGTTCCTTATGACTGAAGTGATTAATATGATTAATACAATGATGAATGAGTTATGATTATGAATGATCAACAACAAAAGGTATGAATATCCTTTTAACCGAGTAAGAATTAACTTACTCAACAACGATGAAGAATGTCCGTCCACAAACAACGTCCTAACCAAGATACCGGTCGCTCGAACAACCTTAATTCAATACAATTGCCATCAATCCGATCAATAACGAATTAAACACGAATATAACGAACTCAAGACGTCGATACGATTAAACCAAGTTCATTGGGGCATTATATCGAACACTTTGAGGCCAACTTTGATTGATTACCACTAAACCTCAATAATACCAACTTCAAATCCCCAAGAAGTGTTTCAAAACAACAAAACATCTCCAATACGATCAATAATCCGTTATGAATATCCAAAAACGTGATTATAACAACAATTAATCGGAAATCCCCAAATCCAACTCGATATTCAAAGTGTTCTTGAATAAATCTCTCAATAATCCAATGAATCCTTATACAAACTCATAATCATATACATATCCCTTCATATAACATGATTATAACGTCCAAAACATCATAACTCAACACAAAATCGAAATCCAAGGTGTTGAAGAAATTACCTCTTGAAGATCCAACCACTACGATCCGAAGAACACGAGTTAAAACGAGTATCCAAGCTTCTCAAAGGAAAGAAGATGATGAAGATTACACACTCAAGTGATTGATGATGATAAAATCTCTCTCTCAACACTCTCTCTCGGATGAAGAAGGAAAAAAGAAGAAGTGAGGAGAAATGACCCGGCCAAGTCATTAAATACTGCTGGAAGTTACGGCCGTAACTCGGCCCTCTTACGGCCGTAACTTTCCAAGTCAACGGCCCTACGGCCGTAACCGGCCAACTCGTACGGCCGTAACTCGGCTTCGTCCAAAGCTCGCTGCAGACTTACGGCCGTAATCGATCTGAGTTACGGCGTAACCCGCCTTCGTCAAAAACATCCGTCGACACCCTTACGGCCGTAATCGCACACCTTACGGCCGTAACTCGGATGATACGGCCGTATCCGCCAAACTTACGGCGTAAGCCCTCTTCGTCAACGACTGTGTACTGCACCGCGTACGGCCAGAATCGGTCAAGCCTTACGGCCGTACCTTCCTCGACTTACGGCCGTATGCAACCCTTACGGCCGTAAGTCACCCTTGGTCGACAACACCCAAAATTCACGAACACCACTTACGGCCGTATCTCACCTTCCTTACGGCCGTAACTCACCTTCGCCAAAATGTCTCGGTAGCTCTTTGACGCGTCGGCCGCAACCGGCCACCTTACGGCCGCACTCGCCGACTTACGTACCGCACAAGACCTTACGGCCGTAAGTCCCTTTCGCCCAAATGGCACAGCAGAACCCTTGTTACGGCCGTAACCCAAAGTCCTTACGGCCGTAACTCGATGCTGGCCAAGTTGAAAATTCCGATAACTCCGATTCCTCGCTACGACTGATGAATGATCCGACATAACATACGAATGTGAAAATGAATAAGTCTAAAACAAGCCACCGATGAAGCCCCCAGTATACGACTACCAATCACGATGAAAACAACAATACTCCCGTCGATCTATAAACGGAGATGACATGCCGATCGGTAACTGATATACGATTACAACAAGCCAACAGTGAACACAAACGAATGAATCAAGAATGATGAGTGATTATTAATGAGTGAGAAATACTGAGTGACAATTACAGACTGATAAATACTGAATGAAAATGAATGAATTACAACCGGGTATTACATACTCCCCCCCTTAAAAAGAGTTTCGTCCCCGAAACTAAGGGTCAAACAACTCGGGATAACTCCCCCGCATACTATCCTCGGTTTCCCAGGTAGCTTCTTCGACTCCGTGTCTAGACCACTGAATTTTAACCAAAGGAATAGTCTTATTCCTCAACTGTTTGATTCGCCGCTCTAAAACTCGAATAGGACGTTCCTCATATGAATGATCGTCGGCGATCTCGATTTCGTCGAACTGGAGTATGTGACTCGGGTCGGCAACATACTTCCGTAACTGAGAGACATGAAACACGTTATGAATTCAGCTCAACGCCGGAGGTAAAGCCAATCGATAAGCTAACTCGCCCACTCGATCCAAAATCTCAAACGGTCCAATGAATCTCGGACTCAACTTTCCCCCCTTCCCAAAACGGAAAATACCTCGACTCGGGGATACCTTGACCAAAACGTGGTCACCCGTCTCGAACTCTAGTGGTCGACGACGATTATCGCATAGATTTACCGACTCGAAATGTCAACATACGACTCCTGATTAAAGCTACCTTCTCTCGGGCGGCTATAATCATATCGGCTCGGTGCCGATTGATTCTGACAAGTCATCCCAACACAAAGGAGACCGACAACGACGACCGTACAAGGCCTCGTAAGGTGCCATCTTAATGGAAGCATGTCAGCTATTATTATACGTGAACTCGATCAATGGTAGTTGGGCTTCCCAATCGTCCTTCCAATCGAGGACGCATGCCCTCAACATGTCCTCTAATGTCTGAATAGTCCTCTCTGATTGCCCGTCGGACTGAGGATGAAAAGCGGTACTGAGGTTGAGCTGAGTTCCCATAGCACGATGAACTGATTTCCAAAAATGAGACACAAATCGTCCGTCACGATCGGAAACGATACTCTTAGGAGTACCATGAAGTCTGACTATCTCTTTGATGAACAACTGAGCCAGTCTCTCAGGACCCCCACGTATCCTTGATCTCAAGGAAAGGAGCTGATTTAGTTAAGCGGTCCACAATCACCCAGATCGTATTCATGCCACGACGACTCGTCGGCAAACTCGTGATGAAGTCCATAGAAATGTCTTCCCACTTCCACTCCGGAATAGGGAGAGGTTTCAGCATACCCGCCGGTCGCTGATGTTCAATCTTAACTTGTTGACAGGTTAAGCATCTCGAAACAAATTCTGCGACTTCTCGCTTCATATTACTCCACCAGTAATTCTGTTTTAAGTCCTTGTACATCTTGCTGGACCCCGGATGAACAGAATAAGGGGTAGAATGAGCTTCTCTCAAAATCGATTTTTTCAACTCGTCATTCGCCGGTACGCACAACCGATTCTTAAATCTCAAAAGTCCATCCTCGTGGGCCAAGAATCCAGGGGCTTTCCCCTGAGCCACATCCTCACGGATGCGCAACAATGAAGGGTCTGAACTCTGATTCTCTCTGATTACCTCCTCGAGCGACGATGAAATCTCTAACATACAAAGATGTCCCTGAACTCGCTGAAGTCAGACCTCGATCTCGGGTCTAAGGAATTCCTGCTGAAGTTCCTTCTGAACTGTTAGACGAGCAAGCATCTGCTCCTGAACGGACTTGCGACTCAAGGCGTCGGCGACAACGTTCGCCTTGCCCGGGTGGTAAAGGATCTCGATATCGTAATCTTTGATTAATTCTAACCACCGTCTCTGTCGCATATTTAACTCCTTCTGAGTAAATATATACTTTAAACTCTTATGATCGGTGAATATCTGACAGGTAACGCCATAAAGATAATGACGCCATATTTTCAAAGCGAACACCACGGCTGCTAGCTCCAGGTCGTGGGTCGGATAATTAACCTCGTAAGGTCTCAATTGCCGTGAAGCATAAGCAATAACCTTTCCGTTCTGCATGAGCACACATCCGAGACCCTGCCCGGACGCATCACTATAAACCACAAATCCCTCCGTCCCCTGCGGCAAGGAAAGTACAGGTGCTGTCATTAACCGGCTCTTGAGTTCCTCAAAACTCTGCTGACACGCGTCGGACCACGTGTATTTCTTATCCTTTCGCAAAAGGTTCGTCAATGGTTGAGCAATTTTGGAAAATCCTTCCACAAATCGCCGATCATAACCCGCTAATCCGAGGAAACTCCGGATTTCCTTAACATTCTTCGGAGGTAACCAATCTCGAATAGCCTCCGTCTTCTGAGGGTCGACACGAACTCCGTCTGATGAAATTACATGTCCGAGAAAAGTCACTTCGGACATCCAGAACTCGCACTTGGAAAACTTTCCAAAAGTTGCTCTCGTCTCAACACGTCGAGAACCTGATGAAGATGAACCTCGTGATCCTCTCGGCTACGAGAATAAATCAAAATATCGTCGATGAAGACAACAACAAACTGATCCAAAAAGTCGATGAAAACCCGATTCATCAATTCCATGAATACCACAGGTGTAATAGTTAGCCCGAACGGCATAACTACGAACTCATAATGACCATAGCGTGTATGAAACGCTGCCCTCGCGATATCCGACTTTCGAATCCGCAACTGGTGATATCCAGATCTTAAGTCGATCCTAGGAAATACTGAGGCTCCCAGAAGTTGATCTAAAAGATCATCAATACGGGGTAAAGGATACTACTCTTGATCATCACCCTGTTCAACTCCTGGTAATCGATACACCAGCGAAAAGAACTATCATTCTTCTTGACAAACAGCACTGGTGCTCCCCACGGGGACGTAATCGGTCGGAGATAACCTTTCTTGAACTACTCCTCAAGGTGAATCTTCAACTCCTGCATTACAGTCGTGGCCATCCGATACAGTGCCTTCAATAAAGGGGACGTACCGGCTCCAACTCACTCCTGAATTCCCCTACTTTATGTGAAGGCAACCAGATAACTCGTCTGGAAATACTTCGTCAATCGATGACAATGATACCACGAATGATTGAACATTTCGATTGCCCTAGAATGGTCAATCGATAAAAAGAGATAACAATACTGATTGAACAACTCGCTTGCCTTAGAAAGGCCAATTGATGAAGATGATATAATGAATGTTTGAATAACTCGATTGCCCTAGAAAGGCCAATCGATGAAAATGATACAATGAATGATTGAATGACTCGATTGCCTTAGAAAGGCCAATCGATGAAAATGATACAATGAATGATTGAATGACTCGATTGTCTTAGAAAAGCCAATCGATGGAAATGATACAATGAATGATTGAATAGTTCGATCGCGGAATTGCTCTGCTTACGTCATAATAATACTTCTTCTGGAACAACGGGGATTACTTCCTTGAAGCATACATTCGACAACCAACGACGGAAAAATAGCGACCAAACGCTAAAAACACTGAAGATAGAATCAAGACGGTTAAACCAACTAATACCGAAAATTCCATCGTCCTAAGATAAATTCACCACGATTAGATCCATCAACCAATCGCGGTCATTAAGTAGGACTATCCCGAAATAAGTCTATTCAAGCATGATTCGAAAATGAATGAATGCGGTGTACCAAAGATCAAAAGGTACACACAAGTTGAAATAAAATTACGAGTATACCGAAATCGTTCGGACCACCGGATCGTCGATCCTCCTCATCATATGAATCGGGACTTGCTGGTCCCCGAACCGACGCTCCCGTCGATAAATACGGGCTCCAACTCTATTTGCTTCCATTGCCTTAAATGACGATGACAAGGCGATCGATTCTGAAACGCTGGTTGCTTCAGGGCTTGGGGTGCCGCCGGAGCCGACTTGGAGTCCTTTCGGCAAAAACGGGCCTTATGTCCAAAATTCCCACAATTATAGCACGTGACAGACTGCCTCGGACACTTGGTGCTGACATGACCAAGATCCCCACAGTTATAACAGGTGATGGCTGAATTGACCGCTCGTGACTGAGATCCCGCACGATTATGCGCCGTAGGAGGTCGCTCAGAAACGATAGGACTCACACGAGGCTTCTTGAAGGTTGACTGACCGCCTTCGGATTGATTACGCTTCGTTGATTTCTTGCTGACAAATGAAGGTTGTTGTTCAGCACTTTCCTTAGCAGCTGGCTCATACGGGAGAGTTCTCTCGATTAATCCGGTCAGAGTGGCGCAATGATGATTGAGCAACCGCACATGGGTCATCATGGCACATAAAAGTGAGTGGATCAACCCGAATATCTTACGATCGAGCCGAGTCCAGGCACGATTTTCCGGCAATGAGTGTTTAATTCTCGAGTTTCGGTCCGCACCGCCTCTCTCCCGTGCATCTCACGGCTCTCTCCATCTTGAAGTAGGAAGGTCGCATAATGATTATATTTCCGCATGATTAACACGTTATGATTTTGTCATGAGATGATGAAAATGAGTATACATGCTCTAACTTAGTGATTATATGAATGATTTCAAGTTACATGATTATCGATGAAATTCTTGAAATGATTATCTTGAATAACTTAACAAGATTGATAATATGATCTTCCAGTTGACAATGAGTAATGAAATGAATTGAGTGATTAATGAGTTAACATGATTGTCCTAATCACAATGAATGATGATGTTTGAGGATTGTTAATTGATGAATGATGAATGAATGACTATTGCGTAAATTATACCATGGCGTTAGAAATCTTACAGTTCTTAAGTCTCGATTGGCTCGGCATTTGCACAGTCACACGTGACGCGAAAGTCAAATGATACTAGTCTGATTAAGATGATTTCAAATAAGACATGAATCGGAATTTATTATTCAAAACCAAGATCCGATACAAACTATGTAACACCACAAACTAGTCGGATATTACAGTGACGTAGATCCCCAACCAGGACCCACCAGGCAATTGAGAATGAATGAATTACACAAGATAAATGTAGTACCGAACTACATTACAACAATAATTACTCCGATGAGGAGTTTAGTTACAACACACCAGGACAATACCGAATACTAGTGTATTTTATATGAAGATAAAATACACAACACTGAATGAAACGGAGTATTCAAGTGAAAGTCTGCAGCGGAAAAATAAAAGACAATAACATGAATAACTGAAAGATCGGGGGCCCCTACTAGTATCACTAGGACTCCTCGACATCAACATGCTATTCCCGTGCGTTTGCCTTGCCATGACCTGAACAACAAAATCCCCAAACGGGGTCAGTTAAACAGAACAACAATCCTCAAGGGTTGAAAGTACACAATCATGATTATATCTGAAGTTATGAAATATCTTAATTATGAATTTCGCTGAAGAGGAGTACCATAGTACGCCCGTAGTGTTCTGTGCAAGTGTACAACATCCGTCCGTGTACCTAATTAGTCTCACGAGACAATATGACCCGTGTGCACGGTCTAATGTATCGGTGAACCCAATACAATAACCATCGTGTGCCCGACTAAAAATTCCACACAGCCACACCCGGCCACGCAATATGAACCCAGAAGGTCATATGAACGAGAATGACCGTAATGAATATCAATGAATAAATAATAATCTGACAAAGTCAAGAATGACTCACCGAGATGAGAATAATAATGAAATGAATGATAGCTCAACAAAAGGATTGGAACCGTCGTTCCTTATGACTGAAGTGATTAATATGATTAATACAATGATGAATGAGTTATGATTATGAATGATCAACAACAAAAGGTATGAATATCCTTTTAACCGAGTAAGAATTAACTTACTCAACAACGATGAAGAATGTCCGTCCACAAACAACGTCCTAACCAAGATACCGGTCGCTCGAACAACCTTAATTCAATACAATTGCCATCAATCCGATCAATAACGAATTAAACACGAATATAACGAACTCAAGACGTCGATACGATTAAACCAAGTTCATTGGGGCATTATATCGAACACTTTGAGGCCAACTTTGATTGATTACCACTAAACCTCAATAATACCAACTTCAAATCCCCAAGAAGTGTTTCAAAACAACAAAACATCTCCAATACGATCAATAATCCGTTATGAATATCCAAAAACGTGATTATAACAACAATTAATCGGAAATCCCCAAATCCAACTCGATATTCAAAGTGTTCTTGAATAAATATCTCAATAATCCAATGAATCCTTATACAAACTCATAATCATATACATATCCCTTCATATAACATGATTATAACGTCCAAAACATCATAACTCAACACAAAATCGAAATCCAAGGTGTTGAAGAAATTACCTCTTGAAGATCCAACCACTACGATCCGAAGAACACGAGTTAAAACGAGTATCCAAGCTTCTCAAAGGAAAGAAGATGATGAAGATTACACACTCAAGTGATTGATGATGATAAAATCTCTCTCTCAACCCTCTCTCTCGGATGAAGAAGGAAAAAAGAAGAAGTGAGGAGAAATGACCCGGCCAAGTCATTAAATACTGCCGGAAGTTACGGCCGTAACTCGGCCCTCTTACGGCCGTAACTTTCCAAGTCAACGGCCCTACGTCCGTAATCGCCAACTCGTGCCGTAACTCGGCTTCGTCCAAAGCTGCCGGCTGCAGACTTACGGCCGTAATCGATCTGAAGTTACGGCGTAACCCGCCTTCAAAAACATCCGTCGACACCCTTACGGCCGTAACCGCACACCTTACGGCCGTAACTCGGATGATACGGCCGTATCCGGCCAAACTTACGGGCGTAAGCCCTCTTCGTCGAAACGACTGTGTACTGCCACAGCGTCGGCCAGAATCGCCAAGCCTTACGGCCGTACCTTCCTCGACTTATGGCCGTATGCCGCAACCCTTACGGCTGTAAGTCACCCTTGGTCGGCAACACCCAAAATTCACGAACACCACTTACGGCCGTATCTCACCTTCCTTACGGCCGTAACTCACCTTCGGCCAAAAATGTCTCGGTAGCCTGCTGGACGCGTACGGCCGCAACCGGCCAGCCTTACGGCCGTACCTGCTCGACTTATGGCCGTACCACAAGACCTTACGGCCGTAAGTCCCTTTCGTCCAAATGGCCTGAAAACACGAACCCTTGTTACGGCCGTAACCCAAAGTCCTTACGGCCGTAACTCGATGCTGGCCAAGTTGAAAATTCTGATAACTCCTATTCCTCGCTACGACTGATGAATGATCCGACATAACATACGAATGTGAAAATGAATAAGTCTAAAACAAGCCACCGATGAAGCCCCCAGTATACGACTACCAATCACGATGAAAACAACAATACTCCCGTCGATCTATAAACGGAGATGACATGCCGATCGGTAACTGATATACGATTACAACAAGCCAACAGTGAACACAAATGAATGAATCAAGAATGATGAGTGATTATTAACGAGTGAGAAATACTGAGTGACAATTACAGACTGATAAATACTGAATGAAAATGAATGAATTACAACCGGGTATTACAGGTAGGGTCTTTAGAGGCCTCGAATGGGGCCAGTGGTTTTGTTCTGAATATGGTTATTTGACTCTAATATTTGGTTCTTATGAGGAGTAGTGTTGCTGGATTGTGCATGTTGAACTGTATTTCTTTTATCCGCTGCGTGAGTTCTTTTGTAATGACTTTCGGTATTTTACCGACCGAGTTTTATTTCGAAAACCGATTCCCTTAACCGAGTTTTGGCATTATGGCCTTGATCATTTTGGCAAAATTCTTATGACGGTATTTAACATTTTGTAAATGGCTTATGTGAGTTTTTGAAATATTACCGTCATCAGCCTTTTTGGCATTTTCGTAAATGGTTTTTAGCCTGGGGTTCCAACGCGGGACCCACAGCGCTATGATGTTCCGTGTGATTACCTGAAATTTTTGGGCATTCTAGCCTTTTTGGCATCGTCCTTTTTTTGGTATTGAATTATTTTCGAAAACTTGAGTATCTTAGAAATAAATTTCGAGACATATTTCTTTTTTTTTCAATGAGTTATTTTCTTGTGGTACATCCAGGTGCCACAATATATTCCAAAATTTTTCTGCCTCGAGGGCCAAAATGTTTTGAGATATTTTCAATGTTTTAGAAACACTTTTATTTAGACCCAACGGTCGAATATTCTGAAAGTTTTCACTAAGAGAAAGTGTCCTCATTTTTTTTCAAATGTGAAACGGTTCTCCAAAGTCTCGATAACGATGTTCCACGTTTGTACTTTTTGAAAGGTGATACTCAAGATCAATCGGTGTTCTTCTAAATTATTTTCAAAATGAGGTTTTCGTTTTTAAAGCCTATCCAATCCCGTTTGAGGGCTGGGTATATATGTATGATGTTCGCGTTGTCATTTTGATGTTTGCGCCCGAGTATAACCGAATTGGCGGTGTGAGCGTTGAGTCGTTTTCCACACACTTGTTGTGTTAGCCCTCTGTGAGAGGTGGAATGTTGGTGTTGAATGATTGTCGCCTCGTGGTGATTTCTGCGTTGTCGCGCATGTGCGAGCTGTTAGAGCTTGGTTTGGTATGACCGTGTGCATCGGTGATCGTTCCGTTATGTGTCGGTTGTTTAATGTCTTGTTACCTTGCTCCTGTTTTTGTGAATTTCGTGGACGAGGTCGGAGGTAATGCCCGTACTATTTTGACTTCAGTATTTTCTATTTCTCCAGACTATCGATTCGCTCATGTTCGTTGATACTTTCTGAACTTGTTCTGTATTTCGATTTCATCGTCTGAACGAACCGTGATCTTGTTGTGGGTCGATCTGGTTATCGCTGTGACTTTTTCGGGTTCGGTTCGACTCTTGTGAACCTTGTTCGGGAGTAACATCATTTGGTTCTACTAGTCCTCTTATTCGAAGGGATCGGATTTTTGAACTTCTGTATATTCTACTTTGTCGACTCATTTATGTTCGTTGACATTTTCTGAGCTTGTCCTGCCCCTTGCTTTTGTTGATCGAACGAGGGTGGTATTTCGGAATTACTCGTTCGTCGTTGTGACCTTTCAATCACTATTCCCTTTCCTGTGGATCTTATGCGAGTGTGCATCTTGTTGTTTTCACCGGATCATGTTTTGTCTCGAGTCGAGGTGTGAACCTCGGAGTTGTTGGTTGAACTTTATTGTTCTTCGTGATCCGAGCATGATCGTTCGATTTTTGTTGTCTCGATCTTTTTTTTTTGGTTCGATCGTTTGATTGTTCGTTTTTGTTGATCTCGTTTCGTGATTGTTGAACATTCAGACTCCTTCCAAATTTCCTTAAGTTCGGGAAATTAGTCTCGTTTTCGATCTTCCAACCCCTGGGCGGTGGAATTCCGTATTTGTTCAGCGTGTGGCTCATGTTTTGATTGATATACCGTTGGGTTCGTCAATCGCATTGATTTTCGCTGGTTGTGTTTTGTGATTGTTCGGATAATCGACTTGATTGTGTTATCTGTCTGATGACACTTGTCGCTTGTTGATTTTATTATGTCTCTACCGGTGGCATTGTGTTGGTCGCCCTGGAGCGTGTTTTCACGCCGTTTATTCCTTTGCGTTGCTTGTAACGTTTCGCCGATGGGCGTAAGTTACGCATTCCTTGTGTATCTCGTTGAGTTTTCCCTGGCGGGAATATTGCTTCTCCCTACTTGTTTTAAGTTTCAGGACGAAACTTCTTTTAAGGAGGGTAGAATGTAATATCCGCAATTTCGAATTTCGGTAATTTTCTTTTTTGGTGTATTTCTCGATTGTAGTGACCCTCGTGTACTTTTCAGCGTGTCCTTCCTGTCAAACTGTTGAACTGTATTCTTGTTATTGTTGTGCGAAATCGCCGTTTCGGGGTTGCCGCGGATCCATTTCGTGTTATTAGTCCCCAAATATTGATTCCCATCATTTTATTCTCTTTAGGATCATTTTTAGCATTTTGGGACCCAAAAAAAAGGTGTGGGCCGCGGCACAAGGTGCGTGCGCCGCGGCACACAAATTTCTCCAAATGTTGGTCGAGCGATCTGTACTGTGTGCCGCGGCACACCTATCCGGTGCCGCGGCACAGTGCCAGGCCAGTGCCGCGGCACACCTGTCCGGTGCCGCGGCACACTCGTATGCCTTCTGCGACCAAAACCCAGTATGCAGTGTGCCGTGGCACACGCTGGCCGCCGCGGCACACGCTGGTGCCGCGGCACAATGCCAAAACTTGGGGGTAAATTTTCGGCTGTGCCGCGGCACACTTTGGCCGTGCCGCTGCACACGGCGCGGTCATTGTGCAGCTCGTCTTTATTAGACGAAATCAACCATTTCCACCTCCATTTTCACCTGCGCGAGAGAAGGAGATCCAAGGGGGAGAGAACTTCTCAAGCAATCTTCATCCGGGGGTCGATTTTCATCATTTCCCTTCGGTCGTGAGGCTCGGGCAAAAAATCTAACGCGTGTTCTACGGATCTTAGTTCTTGAATCTCCAAAGGTAACATCTCTAGAACCCTATTTTCGATTAAATTGGGGGTTTTGGGATTTTCTTCCGATTTGTTCCGTTTTGTTGGTGGATTCATGGTGTATGCGATTAATATTGTTAGTATCTTTAGTTTTCCTACGGATTCATGGATATTTTGTGGATTTTTACGGAATCGAGAGGGTTTGGTTGTGGTCCGCCCTCGTTGTTATTTTTCGTACGAATATACATGAATCGTAGGCGGGTTTTCGGATGTATTCCATTTCCGTAATCGTTAGAAGTGGTTGTGATTGTGCTATTCGAATCGCTAGGTTCATTTTCGTCGGTTCCTCGCGGTCGTGTTTGATTCTTCCGTTCCGTTCGTTGTCGTCTCCCTTTTCGTTAGCATCGGGCGTTCCGAAGCTTCCCGGTTGAACCGTATCAGTTCGTGGTTCCGTGCTCGTGGTATCGAGGCAAGTACCTTGCCCATACTTTTCTCGTTTTATGGATATGATGATCGGTGGTCGTCTTGATGTGTTTGTTTGGTTATTTGAAATCAAGTTTCAAAGGATTTCGGTTTGGCCTCGTTAAAGGCTTTCTTTCAAAACGCGTGTGTTTTGTGAACGGTGTTTTGAGAATTGATTATGATTTGATTATTTTGAAAGTTGAAGGATTTTATGATGATACTCCTATTGTTTAAATTTATGGAATCGTGCATTCCGTATTTAATCTTGTTATTGTATTTTTGAAGAGTTTGGTAATGGTGTCGAGTTAATGGCCATCTCTAGTGAGTATTCTTAATGAACTTACATTCTTAGCATGTTAGTATTGCATGAGTAACGTGTGTGTGTGTATGCTCACTGCGGGTTAGATCCGACGGGGTCTCGGTAGGGCTCCACGAAGCTGTGGAACCGCGAGCTTGCTTTTAACCACTGTGGGTTAGATCCGACGGGGTCTCGGCAGGGATCCACGAAGCTTTGGGTCCGCGGTTAATTGTGGTGCATTTTGCAAATGTGACATATTTATGGCATTTCCGGAAATGAGCGCTTTTGAACGGTTTTCATTTGCATGCATTGACTAAGTGCGTAAGAGGTAAGTTGTTCGTTTGGCCTACTTGGCTAGGATGGCTCTACAGTATTTTGTTGTTGTGTTAAATCCTTTATTTGTGGATTTTGATGTTGGGAGACGAACCTTGTGGTCGTTCTTGTGTACTGTGAGTTGATGAGATTTGGGGCTAAAATCCCAATGGTTTTGTAAAAGTCATTTTACGGATTTGGGGCTAAAATCCCAACGGTTTGGTAAAGGTGATTTTACGGAAAGTAAACTTTTGGGGCGGTGACCCCTTTTGTCTTGTGGATTTTGAAAAGTAGGATTTGATAATCCTAAGTGGTTTTCTATTAAAACTCTCGATGGCATTCTAAACCGTCTTATAAATTATTTCCATTGGTTTATGGTATTTCGATTTTGAAATGTTTTCTCAAACCCTTGCCTCGAGAAGTACTTTTCGTTTTGTTTGGATCTTTGAGGATTCCTGGTTATTGTTATTCGTGGAATGTGAATCGTATGGCTCGTATTTGCACTTTGTATTTGCACTAGCAAAACAGTGGAGTTTGCTAACCCCAGAGTATTCGGGGTGGATGTCTATTTTTGCATTTCAGTTTTGGAGCATAACACAGGGTCGGCACGAAGGATGATGAAAGATGAACGATACTAATCACACGAGGATCCGTTGATGTCGTATTGGTCTAGTTGTATTTTCTTTTCCGCTGCAGTATCTTTTCCCCGTTGTACGGGAGTTTATTGTACTTTGACCCCTGCATGGGTATATGTTGTAATTGAGTTGTATATTTTAATGAAAGACCAAATCGGTCTACTGAGTCATTTAGCCTTGAAGGCATTGTCGAGATGTTAAATGTTGTTACCAGCCTGGTAGATCTTCGAGGAGAGGGTCTACAACGTGTAATATCCCTGAGTGGATTGGGGGTGTTACACCAGTATCCTTCTTCAACATTTTTCTAGTCACACCCCTACCATAAAGCCTACATTGTCCATCAGGGGTTTTACCCATAAGAGCAAGAAAAGGATATGTATCATTATTTCCCTCCGGACACTTGTAGTTATTCATATCTTTCTGAAAAATCAGCAACCAAATAAAATCAAGCAAAAAATATGTATAATGTGAAGATAAGTACAATTACGACTTTTTAATGTAGAAAGTATATGTAGAGAAAGTGTAAAATAAATCAATTACAATTAATTTGGCAGTATCATCATATGAATCAGCATATTGCTTTCCCTCTTTCCTTCGGCATGTTCGAGCAAAAAGTGCAGTCAATGATGGTGGTTCCTTCTCAAGATTTTCATCTTTCTTTTTGTGTTGAGTTTAAACGAAAATCATGGCAAGATTAAATATACTACATCAAATGAAGAATGGAAGGGAAGTAATTATAAATTATAATGCTTTTATAAAGGAGAATTCTGCCATCTCCTCCTGTACCCTAGCAAAACTTTTTGAGCCAATGGTATGTTTATTCTTATAGACTTAACACGTTGCCTTAAAATAGCAGCACGCTCCTGCACATACATTCGTTGAAAGTTGTTATTTATTGAATTAAAATTTAAGAATAGAAATAACTACATAGAAAAGACTTGATACTAGTATACCTTCGCTTCTTCTGAATCTCATAATTTCAATAAAGTCATAAAATCTTGGTCTGGAATTGTTTTTGGACGCTTTTGCCGTCTAGTCTTGTTATCATTGTACTCATAGATATGCTCTATCTTGACTCGGTATTTATAACTCTTCCATTCAGCACCAATAGTTTTCAACACCCACTTCTTAGCCACATCTGGTACAATGTACTTTTTTATGACAAATAAACATAAATATGCCGGTTTAGTGATAGATAGGTATTGGTTAGTAAGTGTGAATTGTGAAATAAAAAGTAAGTGAAACATACCGACACATACTCCCACATCTTATATTTTTGTGTTACCTTATGCCACGAGCAGTGGGTCAACGGTGCAAAATTATAATCACGTCCTAGTGTGCCCAAAAAGAGAGAAAACTCATGCAATGTGTCTTCTTTTTGGCCATGTGTCCAATTGGTTGTCCCAACATATTACAAATGATAACCATGCGTTCATTTTCTGATCGACTATGAACATGATGCATCATCATCCGACTGCATTTTTTTGTACCAACTTTAGCTGGAACTATAAGTTTCAGAGATAAAAGTTATTCAGTTGCGAGAAGTAGACAATGATGAATTATTCTTAAATAAATCTAAGTTATCGTTCATCAATAAATATACCTTCTGATTGTGGCTGGAGGTTCAGAAGTTCTTCATCAAACTCATCATCTTCATCATCTTCGTTATGTTTATCATCTTTGTTTATGCTAGATGTAATCTGGATATTCTTATCCATATCTTCATGTCCAGTGTTAATCTCATTTATGCCATTTGCCACATCTTCATGTACAGTTCAATACGGATTCATTACGACCATATCCACAACCAACCTTTGTTATGTCAGCCAGGTTGGAACCTATGTCATAGTAAAGACAACAATTTCCTCAGATTAGTAGTTATCTATAGTATTTTAATTTTATACTTAAACGGTTGCAAACATGATTTATTTTGCTGATAAAATGATTCCATGCTTACACAAAGCATGAAAAATGTGAGAAAAATATTTACTTTTAGCAAAAGTATCATCTCTCAAGTTGGACCTTGATACACATGGATTGACAATACGCTAGAACTCGAGTTCCTGAATATCATTATGTGGCTAAAATTGCTTCTTTTGTGACAATATTTCACCAATAGTTGTCATATTCCTATATATTTTCTTTCTTCCAATATTGGCGGCGACAATTTGACGAGTATGCTCATACCCTTTCTTGACATGAAAATTAGGCTGAATTCATAACTTCTTGGAGCAGTTACTCGATGTTTTTTACTTAAATCTGCATATTTTTGTATCGACATTGTGGAATGTATTTCTGGCGAACATTCTTAACCTGTACAATTATATTATCAGAAACCAATATATCAGGAAATAAAAAGATAAAACATAATACGAAATGAGTATTAGATTGGTTGTGCAACAATGACATAGAGAGAAAAGAATTAGCATGTGCATGACATTTTCGTTTCATTTAATTGTTACACCTAATGGTTTTTCAGAATCTAAGTTTTCTTCAATTATTCAAGTCTAAAACCTTGTGAATAAGTAGAGATACATATTACTTGCAAGAAGATATTACAAAATGAGTGCTGGAAATGAGGAATATAAGATGCTTCCTTGGGGTACATGAGGTATAATAGATCCCTGTGGAAAATAAATTAAATTAAAAATAGGCACAAATTAAGAATTAACATTTAAAGAAAAAGAACATACATGAAGAGGGAACTCATAAAAACAATGTGTAAATTAAACATTAGTGATTGTATATACATAACTGAAATAATGGGAATCAAATAAGTATACCTATGTTGACCTTGGGCCTCTAACATCTGTACATCTTTCTTCGTCATCATTATCATCACCAACATTCACTAAATTAAGCATATACGCTGCAGCGTCATCGCTAGAAGCTAATATTTTTTGTTTCTTATTCTTCACTTTTGGGTTTGTCAAAGAATCTGCTAAATTCCTCAATCCAAGTTCCCGCAATCTTGTGTTGTTCTCTTTAGTTCTGAGTTGTCTACTTTTCTCATAAGCATTTGAACCAACTTCCCCAACATCATCCTTATTTCTTGCTTTTCCCATTAGAGTCTAACCTGTTGGAATTGAAATAAGAAACTTGATCAGACAACAATTATGACATGTTGCAACAGTTGCAAAACTTGATTTTATACTTGAATAAGAAGCATTGAAGCATTACAAATTCTCATTTAAAATTAAACAGAAAGAATAAAAAATATATCAGCCACCAATTCTAGATGTAATCAATATATCAACTACCAATTCTAGATGTAATCACTTACTTGTTCAAGATTTAAAAACTCAAATTTTAAAATTACACATATTAGGAAAAAACACTCCAAAACAAAGATAAAAAATAATCACCAACTACTTGTTCTTCCTATGCTCGACCAATCCCATAAAGTATCATCGTCATCAGAATCATCATCCTGATTATTAACACTGCATAAATTAGCCAAGCATGTATCTGCAGCAAGAATAATTGGAGGTATATCATCTCGTGATAACTGAATGTCTTTGTGACCAACTTTTACTGAAGAATGCACCACCTTGTCATTAGGCTCAAACCAGTATAAATTCTCGTCATCCATACAATAATCACCCACATGAAAATATTCAGTAACTCGTCATAACATATTGCAAGCTTCTACTAAAGGATCGGGAACCTAGAACACTTGATGCACTTGAGAAGGCATTACATAAAGGTCATTCGAATAGCACAACTTGTTCGCATTAACACAAGGAAGACCATATTCATCTTTCTCCACCTGGTACCACTCACAAAGGAGCAAAACTACATTGAATTACGACGGGTATCTAAGCTCTAATCTATCTAGTATTGCACCATAATAGTCAACATCTCCGATTATTGGATTTTTATCCATTGAGCTTGCAAAGATAGGAGTTAAAGCTATCACCAAAACTCCATTATTCTGGCATCTTTCATCACGTCCTTTTATGTAAAACCTATAATCATTACATAGTATCCTATATACCTCCTAGCAGTAGGACTCGAACCCTTTGCTAACCAGAAAATGTGACGGAACAACATTGTTTTTTGCTTTGTCTCTGAACCAAGTTGCAAACTGGTTGATATGGCTTTGTGCTTGTGACCAACTACTTGATCTTGGTTGACTATTAATATAAAGTTGATGTTCACTGCAGCAATGAAAGATCAGCAGACTAAAAAGATAGCAGAACAAAGATTTTCAAAGGAAGTAAATGATTATTTTACTAATTTCAAAAGGGTAGTGAGAGTTACTCACTTGATATGATTGTCAACCTCCTTGTAGTCCGAGTTGAATAAAGAATACTGATGTGCTTGTTCCATTGTGATTGCATATAAAGTGAAGAGTTTTCGATCTTTCTTTTATTTCCATCTAAAGGGTGTCCCACGTTTGCAAAAATATTTTCACTAGATGATGGGATTCAGTGATTAAAATCGAATTACGCAGCAGAAAATAAACCGGTCCAACCGGATAAAATCAAACCCCAAAAACGGACCGATCAAGCATCATATAAACGAATATAAATAACGAGGATGAAAAACAAAGAATACTTACCCTCGTAGTCCTTTGATAATATAATCTTCGAAGGAAAAACCCGAGCAAGCCTTTTCCCGATTACCGACACGAGCACGAATCCAATTCGTTGTAGCTTGTTTGAATGATCCAACACTGAAAATGCCGAATGTCTCTACTTTACACGTGTCGGATATTGATCGGAAAAATAGTATGTCAATTCGTTCTCAAAGAACACGGTTAGGAATCGACACAATATTTTTCTTCTCTTCTCTTCTTCATTTTCTTTCTCTCTAAGATGAACCAAGACATTGAAGAAATTATTTCTCCTCCTCACCAATATGTCTCACGGCTGATGTTATGTGTGTGTGTGTTTATTTCACAAGTCATGTTCAAAACAAAGACCAACACACCATTTTATATAACTAATGAGATAATATTATGAGATATGGAATCTGCTCCCAAGTCTTCATCATTTGCCATATAAAATACACCTCACATGTTAGAAAGTAACATGGAAGGTGTGGAGAAGGTGAGGGGGGCGGCCCACTTGGCATTAGGTGAGAAAACGAGCCGAGCCACTCGGTTCGTGTATCGGACATTCGCGTGTCTAGTCCGTTAAATACACTTCGTTTTATCCCAAATGTATTTTTACTTAATTAATTAATCTAATTAATTAATTTTATCAAATACAAAATTATAATAATATATTTCCAAGAAATAATTATTTATGAATTAAATTAATTACCCGGTAATTCATTTCAATTCACTAGACCGCATGATTTATCAAATAAATCAAATTAGATATCTAATATCCAATATTAATGAAGAGATAATAAATACATATTTATCCATCCAATATCCTTGTGCGCGACTCCGTAGGTCCGTCTTAGTCGGCAATGGGAGGAACCAAGGAGTACGGGTAACACTTAGCCAGTCTAGCGCTTCGTACCGTAACCCAACTAAGAACGAATGATCGGATCATTCCAAAACCATTATGTCGTGAATACCGTATACGTATAAACCCTTCAATCATATGTCCCGGTCAAGTATTAGGGTCACGGTAAAGTCAAACCCTACTGTAACTTGACTCTAAGCTTTCTGTTAATGCAAACTGAGATCATCGAGCTCTCGTGTATCAAATACAACTAGCTCTAAATGCTTTGGCCAAAGACTTATAATCTCATTTGCCATTAATCGCATAGGAGATTTACCTGCTCACTTACAGGAGAAAGAATTCTATCTTGGTATTCAGTAGATACTGCTACTTGCCCACTAAGTTGCATTTCGAGGTTGACCCCACACACCGACGATTGGATCGAACTACTCTAATGACTAACTTAATGTCACAAGCACATCTCCTACTGAAACCTCAAGTCAAAGGTCCATGTATACCTATCACAACCTTTCGATCCAGTCATTGACAATCCCTGAGTGATATCCATGTGACCGAATCGAGGTGAGTCGTGTTCGCGTATACTAATCTCACTAGCATACCTATAACGTGTGCTCCCACTAACCCTTAGTGAATACCGGCACTTTACATGTCAAAGTACACATTATACAAGTCTTGTCTAAACTTACTGCGCAGTTAAGTTTTATCGACTTGTGAACGAGTTAAGCATTCGAGCTCTAAACACTTCCAGTGCCTATCTCCTTATCTCCATAAGGAGTAGAATGTTTGCTCTCAAATGCAAGGACTATTATTCTATATACCAAATCACAATGCCAGTGATATACAATAATATAGAAATAATTATTGCCTTGTTAAATATTCATAATTACAATACATATGCTCTCACTCTATCATCCTCTGAATGCATTCGAGGACATATCCCTAACAATCTCCCACTTGCACTCAATTCCACAAACTATGGTATCCAATACCCATACTCTCCAGATGCCTCTCTAAGACCTTCTGAGATAGTGGCTTGGTAAGCGGATCAGTAATGTTATTTGCTGTGTCTACTCTCTGCAGTATAACATTTCCTTCCTGAACCATTTCTCTCACAAAATGATATTTTCTCGCAATATGTTTGGTATTGTGGTGAGCCCTAGGCCCCTTAGCCTGTGCAACAGCTCCGTCGTTGTCACAAAACAGCGTCACGGGCTTCTCCGCATTAGGAACCACTTGAAGTTCCTCAGTGAACTTCTTAATCCAAAAAGCTTCTTTAGCAGCCTTCGTGGCTGCCTGATATTCGGCTTGACATGTAGAGATAGCAGTCGAACTTTGCTTGGCACTTCTCCAAGAAACTGCGCCACCATTCAGAGTGAAGATATAACCTGATGTGGACATCTGAGCATCCATGTCCCCCGAAAAATCTGAGTCTGTATAGCCCATCACTCTAATTTCTCCACCGCCGTACGTAAGAACCAAGTCTTTAGTCCTCCTTAGGTACTTAAGAATGTTCTTTACAGCATTCCAATGTTCCTGACCTGGATTTGAGTGAAACCGACTTACTACGCTCACAGCATAGGCAATGCCTGGTCTAGTGCAAATCATAACGTACATGAGGCTATCTACTGCCGAAGCATAGGGCACCTTACTCATTTCCTTTCTGTCTTCCTCACTTTTAGGACACATCTCTAAGGAAAGTTTTGCACCATGTTGCATAGGAAGGAACCCTCTTTTAGAATCTTCCATCCTAAATCGCTTCAGGATCTTTTCTATATAGAGGGCTTGGGAAAGACCTAACATTCTTTTCGCTCTATCCCGGTAGAGACGAATACCCAGAATATAGGTAGCTTCTCCCAAGTCTTTCATTGAGAACTCTTTAGAAAGCCAAGCTTTCACAGAACAGAACATTCCTACGTCGTTTCCTATAAGTAGAATGTCATCTACATATAGTATTAAGAACGCAATTTTGCTCCCACTAACCTTCTTGTAAATACAGGGCTCCACTTTGTTTTGGACAAAATCAAACTCTTTGACTGTCTCGTTAAAATGAAGATTCCAACTCCGTGATGCTTGCTTCAGTCCATAAACGGCACGCTGAAGTTTGCATACTTTATGAATATTGGTTTGGGATATGAATCCCTTAGGCTATTCCATGTAAATTTCCTCCTCGAGAAATCCATTTAAGAATGCCGTTTTCACATCCGTTGCCATATTTCATAATCTAAGTGGGCTGCTATGGCAAGCATCATGCAAATAGACTTAATCATAGCTACAGACGAGAAGGTCTCGAAGTAATCGATTCCTTCTATTTGGGAATAACTTTTTACCACAAGCCTGGCCTTATAGGTATCAACCTTGCCATCTCCATCAGTCTTTCATTTATAGATCCATTTATTTCTAATAGGCACTATGCCTTTAGGACGATCTACTAAAGTCCAGACCTGATTAGCATGCATTGAGTCTATCTCAGCTTCCATAGCTTCTTGCCACTTGGTGGAGTCAACATCTACCATCGCTTGGTCGTATGTAGAAGGATCATTCTCTTGACTACTTTATGTCATCTCATGGACACCCAGTTCCTCTTGATGCAGATAGCCATACCTCTCAGGTAATTGAGAAATTCTACTAGACTTGCGAGGTTGTGTTTGTATTTCAGAAGGTTGGGTTCTAATATCTTGCATAGGTGTCTCATTTGGTGTTCTTTTATTTCTTCCAAAGAAATATTTCTACCTGCCCCTCCTTCCTGAATAAACTGATCTTCCAGGAAGTGTGCTTGTATAGCAACGATGATCTTATGATCTTCGTGCATGTAGAATAGATATCCCATGGAATCCCCTGGATATCCTATGAAACGACCTTTCACAGACCTAGTTTCCAATTTCTCTACTTTAGTCTTCTTGACATAAGCAGGGCATCCCCAAATTCTAATGTGATTAAGACTTGGTTTCCTACCTCTCCACATCTCATGGGGAGTCTTAGGAATGGATTTGGAAGGACATCTGTTCAAGATATGTACAGCAGTAAGGAGCGCATAACCCCACATATAAATCGGTAGATTAGTATAGTTAAGCATGGAGCGAACCATGTCCAACAAGGTTCGGTTCCTTCTTTCTGTTACACCATTTAATTTTGGAGTAGCTGGGGGAGTGAATTGTGACACTATCCCTAGTTCTTTTAAGAACTCATCAAATTCGGTACTCATGTACTCACCACCCCGGTCTGACCGAAGAGTCTTAACACGGTTACCTGTTTGATTTTCAACTAGGGCTTTAAATTCCTTGAATTTATCAAAAGCTTCAGACTTATGTTTCATTAAGTACACAAATCCATACCTGGTATGGTCTTCAGTGAATGTAATGAAATACTGAAAGCCGTCTCGTGCCACTTCAAAAGGGTCACAAACGTCGATATGGATCAATTCAAGTTTTCAGCAGCTCTTTCAAAAGTCCCTGCGAAGGGTAACTTAGTCATTTTGCCTTGAAGGCAAGATTCACAAGTTAGATAGGGATCTGATCCCAATGGACCCGTAAGCCCATCTTTCTCCATTTTATGAACCTTGGTCTGACCGATATGACCAAGTCTAAGATGCCACTTAAGTGCTTGGTTCGTTTCACCCCTACCACGCTTCCTAGTTATAGTGTTCACAGTTGTTTTATTCTTTAGATTTAAATGGTATAAAACATTTAATAATGTAGCAGTACCAACCAATTTATTTCTAAAATAAATACGACAGGACCCATCTCCAATAAAGAAGTGAAATCCCTTTCGGTCCATGACCAGAATTGATACAATATTTTTGTGCCCCTTGGGCAAAACAAGTACATCATCTAAAGTAAGAATAAAACCAGATTCTAAATCCAACATAAGGGATCCGATATCAGAAGCCTTGACACTATGCCCACTTCCGACGGTGACCATCACCTCCCCTGAATCTAGCTTCCTACTTCGTTCCAGATCCTGATTGATTGTACAAATGTGAGAACTCGCACTGGAATCAAGTATCCAAGAAGTAGAATATACAGTTACAGAACAATTTGTTTCTAAAACCAGTAGTTCCGTACCTGAAGGCGCATTACGGTCAAGCTTTGGACATTACCTCTTCCAGTGGCCTAGATCACCGCAGTTGAGGCATATATCCGTTTTCTTGGCCCCCTAGCTTTTTTGAACCATTGGGGCCTTGCCCTTTCTTTTGTCGATCTTGGCTATTGGACCTACCTGCTTGTTGTTCTTTTTCTTCTTATTCTTGCACTTCCAAGTCCTAGAAGATATCACAAGTGCAGCTTCCTTTCCCTTTGTCTTCATCTGAGACTGGGCAGTCGTCAGTTTGTTCATTAGCCCATCTAAGTTACATGCAATCTCATTGCAGTTGAAGTTCATGACAAATTGTGAAAAGCAGTCAGGAAGTGACTGCAGGATAAGGTCAGTTTGGAGAGATGCATGCATCTGAAAATCAAGATCTTCCAATCTCTCAATCATCGAGATCATCTTGAGGACATGGTCCCCAACCCTCTCTCCTTCCTTCATCCTAGCGCCGAATAATTGATTCGATATCTCATATCTAGCAGTTTGGCTATGCTCTCCATAGAGCTCAGCCAGGTGCGATAAGATGGCTCTTGAAGACGTCATCTTTTCATGGGCACGTTGAAGCTCATTGTTCATTGAGCCTAACATGTACCCTCGCACTCTTATGTCGTCTTTTACCCATTTCTCATGGGCATCGACATCTTCCTGATTGGCTCGGGTTCTTGCAGGAGCCGCTGGGATGTCCGCCTCCAAGACGTATCCCAGCATTTCCATAGTTAGAACAATCCTCAAGTTCTGAAGCCAGTCCACATAGTTCGGACCAGTCAGGACGTTATTTTCAAGTAGTATAGCGAGTGGGTTCATTGTCATATTGAGAGTTTTGTTAAGTGCAGAGAATAATTTGAGATTCGTTAGTGATTGTTTAATTATGATCCGAGTAAAGAATTTAAGGACTTTCTTTATTCATAACTCGGCTCCCACTATTTTATCGGCATTTACACACTCCCATGTTAAATCCGGAAGTCTTAGGTGACTTCATAGTGGTGATCGATTTCTTTACAAAGTTTAATAGAGGGCAACCCATACGGTTTATATTCTATTATTCTTTATAAAGTGGTGTCCTATACCTGTAACACCCCCGATATATTCAGGAATATTACAGCGCCGTAAATCCTTTACATAAGAATCTACAAGGCTGAATAAAGGAAATGACAATAACAGATACCAATTTATGAAATTTCTGAAATAAAGTACAACCATCTGATTCAATACCTAGAATACAAATATCCAATGAAGAAGTATTAATACATCACTAAAATCCAAACATCATAAACTGACGACGTACTCGAGTACTTATTGAAATAACCAACAAACAACAAACAATAAACCCGGCCGGAACATCACTCTGCACCCTCGTCATCATGCATCTCTAATGGTTGTTTCCCCACTCTCCTGGATCCTGAACATACACAAATGTTCACCCCCGAAGGGGTTAGCACAACGATGCTAGTACAAGTACAATAATCATACAACAGTGATATAATCAACAATTATATCATAACAAGTATCTCCAACGAGAAATATCCACAACACATATCATATCATAACAGTTTCAACATACTAATGGTATTCCAAATGATCCAACAAGACACAGCTATAGATTCCCATGATGATCCCGTTGGACCAACACATGGTGGAACTACCTGTCCAACGATCCAGCGCACACAGCTATAGATTCCCATGATGATTCCCGTCGGATCAACGCATGGTGGACATATAATCACAACATATTTACATGATACAATCACATCATAATTGTCATAATATAAACAATTCTAATTAGAGTACTTGCCTCGGTTCGTTGACAAGAATAAAACTTCCACGAATATCAAAACACTCGATGGTCGTCCCCTTCGATCAACCACGTGTTAAGCCCGAACCTTAACAAAATAAATAGTATAGAATTCATCTTATGCCGTACGAACGTCTAACAATTCAAATATTACAGTAGGAAGTTCTTAATATGCAATCTGTCTGGATCGCTTAACGCACGCTACAAATCCTATGTAGCATACGTTAATGCTACTCGTTAGCGCACGCAGTACACACAGCCTAGCGTACGCTAACAAGGCGTGGTCAGTGCCTCACTGATCAGCCGACTGACTCGACTGATGGCCTAACGTACATTACCTACCAAACGTAGCGTACGTTAACTCATGCTCGATAGTGCACGTTAATCTACATAACTTAGCGTGCGCTAACTATGCATGGCAGTTTACTACTGGGCAGTAGACAGATCTCAACATGATCAAACCAAATGAAATCCCCAGTGTTAATTCATGTTACCTCCATGAATATCATGTTCATACGGTTATGAATGATTTTACGGATAACAACAACTTCAGATTCAAGAATATGTATACTATTATGAAACCATATTCCATTTCAAATACAATTCTTCATGCGATGATTCGGAAGGCTCTAACGGTTGATATCAACAACTTCATATCAATGAAAACTATCACTCTGAAGTTTTAATAATGATCCATCTTTACAAAATAAATCCTTCCATGATCAACCCTATAGATTCGTCTAACAATAATGATGTAAAAGTCAAGTCCATGATTGTTATGAAAACACCTACTAGATTCGGATTACCAATGATAAAAGCTTCCTCTACTTGTTCAATGTAATAAGACTCGAATCATGATGTTCATAATCAAGGTACTTAAGGCATATTCATCTCAATATTCCAAACATGATGTACTTTGGATAATTCCTCCAAGAAGATCAATATTTGCTAACATGATCATCTTATTCTCCATAACACGAATCTAGGGTTGAAGATAAAATCAACATACCTTAATATGACGAAATCACTGAACCACAAGGTAGAATCTGACTCCGGTTGGTTATGTACCACTCCAAGGTGTTACTTCTCTTCAATGATCACTCACAAGTGATAAACAATATTCAAGGATCACTAAGATGTGTTCTAAGTATGTTAGAAGGATGATTATAGCTCTATGGCCTCTCAAGAATGAAGAATGGACGAAGGAAATGTAAGCCAAAACGGGTTGTTGTCTCATTTATAATATTCTGCACTTTTGCTAATTAGCGCACCCTACAATACATACTTAGCGCGCGCTAATAAGCGTTGACTCCAAATCTATCCAGGTTCGTCCGATGGAATCTTATCCAGACCCATGTCCCGGCTGGCGCATGTGCTAGCCTCCTACCTCAATAATTCAGTGTCTAGCGCACGCAACTCCTACATACGTAGCGTGCGCTAGTAATAGCCGATAGCACGCGTTAAGCTACATTCTTAGTGTGCGCTATCACGAGTTTGCATGAGAAAATTTGCATGTTGTTATACTTAAGTACAAGGATGCCAATGCAAGAAATATCATACTCCAATAATCAAAACCACAAATCCGAATAATACAGGGTTTGATTATAGATGAAATACACAGTAATAAATCCGGATATTACATACTCTCCTACTAAAAAGGAGTATCGTCCCGAAACTCAAGACGAAAATAATTCGGGATATCTGGACTTCATACCATATTCCGTTTTCCATGTGGATTCTTCCACTCCGTGGCGTGACCATTGAACTTTGACCAAAACGATTGGTTTGTTCCTCAACTGCTTAACTCGACTCTCGAGTATCTTGACCGGTCTTTCTTCAAACGTCCCATCTTGAGCACCTTCGATCTCGCCTAAATCAATGATATGACTAGGATCTGGTATATACCTCCGTAACTGGGATACGTGGAACACGTTATGAACATGGCTCAACGATGGCGGCAATGCTAATCTGTATGCCAACTCTCCAACTCTCTCAAGGATCTCAAATGGTCCGATATATCTTGGACTCGGCTTTCCTTTCCTTCCGAAACGAAGTATTCCCCGAGTAGGAGAAACCTTTAAAAGTACGTGGTCTCCCGTACTGAACTCCAAAGGGCAACGGCATACGTCTGTGTAAGATTTCTGGCGACTTTGGGCGGTCAACAGCCTTTCACGAATCAAGAATATCTTCTCTCGAGTCTGTACGATCAAATCTGGTTCTGTCCCGATTAAGTCTGATGAATCATCCCAACATAGGGGCGATCTACATCTCCTCCCGTATAATGCCTCAAACGGTGCCATCTACATGGAAGCATGCCAACTATTGTTGTAGGTAAATTCAATCAACGGTAGATGTACTTCCCAATCAGTTGACCAATCTAAAGCACAAGCCCTCAGCATATCTTCCAACGTTTGAATAGACCTCTCGGATTGTCCATCAGTCTGTGGGTGATAAGCTGTGCTGAAGTTCAATTCGGTTCCCAAGGCCTTATGAACTGCTTTCCAAAAGTGAGACACAAAACGGCCGTCTCGATAAGAAACAATGGTCTTCGGCGTACCATGCAATCGAACTATCTCCGAAATAAATACTCGTGCCAACCTCTCTGGTCCCCACGTGTCCTTAATGTCTAGAAAATGTGCTGATTTGGTTAAATGATCAACTATCACCCAAATCATGTTCATTCCGGTCTTGGTTCTCGGCATACTAGTGATAAAGTCCATCGATATGTCCTCCCACTTCCACTCAGGAATCGGGAGCAGATTCAACATCCCGGCAGGCCGTTGATGCTCGATTTTAACCTACTGAGAAGTCAAGCATTTCGAAACATAGTCCGCTACATCTTTCTTCATGTTGCTCCACCAGAAATTCTGCTTCAAGTCCTTATACATCTTACTGGTGCCTGGGTGGATAGAATAGGGCGAACTGTGAGCTTCTTTCATAATCGTCTACTTCAGAACATCGACATCGGGAACACAGAGTCGGTTCTGGAATCTCAAAACTCCATCATCATGGATTACGAATCTGGGGGCCTTCCCCTTGATCACTTCATCACGTAACCGAATCATCAGAGGATCATTTGTCTGTCTAGATTTGATTTCTTCGGTTAATGACGAAGTTATTTCCATCACGCACAGTTGTCCTTGGACTCTTTGTAACCACACTTCAATTCCTTCTCGAATCATCTCTCGTTGAAGGCTAAGTTGGGAGGTCAGAGTCTCCAGCATCTGAATAGAAACAGGCTTGCGGCTGAGTGCATCGGTCACTACATTCGCTTTGCCTGGATGATACGAAATCTCCAAGTCATAGTCCTTAATCAGTTCTAACCATCTTCTTTGCCGCATGTTCAATTCTTTCTGACTGGAGATGTATTTGAGACTCTTGTGATCCGTAAAGATCTGATAGTGAGTCCCGTATAGATAATGCCTCCAGATTTTCAAAGCAAAATCTACTGCTGCTAGCTCCAAATCATGTGTTGGGTAATTCACTTCATAAGGTTTCAGCTGTCGCGACGCATAAGCGATCACCTTGGCATTCTGCATCAATACGCACCCGAGTCCTTGGTTTGAAGCATCACTGTAACCTATAAATCCCCCAGTTCCCTAATTTACGGCCTAATGAATTA
Organism: Orobanche coerulescens; assembly: GCA_033398695.1. Lineage (NCBI taxonomy): Eukaryota > Viridiplantae > Streptophyta > Magnoliopsida > Lamiales > Orobanchaceae > Orobanche > Orobanche coerulescens. Next base: position 189,136,943 of record CM065801.1, read on the forward strand.
AATATATTACTGGGTGATTAATTTAATTCATGAATATAATTATTTCTTGGAGAAATTAATTATGTTATTTTGTATTTGATATGTTTAATTAATTGGATTAATTAAACGATATAAATACATCGCACCACCTAGCCAGCCTGGCGGCCTACACTGTACCCCGACTGAGAACAAATGATTGGGATCATTCAAGAACCATTCTGTCATGAATACCAGTATACGTATAAACCCTTCTTTCACATGTTCCGATCAAGTTATAGGGTCACGGTCAGTCAAACCCTATATGTACTAGACGCTATGCATGTGTTAATGCAAATCGAGATCATTGAGCTCTCGTGTATCTAATACAACTAGCTCCAATGCTTTGGCCAAATACTTATGATCTCATCTGCCAATAACCGCATAGGACATATAACCCGCTCACTAACGGGAGAAAGAATTATATCTTGGTATTCAGTAGGACCTGCTACTTGCCCGTCAAGATGCACGTCGAGGTTGACCCCCGCCTTCCGGTTTACAGGGTCGAACTACTTTAATGAAAATCTTGACGTCACAAGCACATCCCTACTAAATCCTCAAGTCGAAGGTTCACGAATACCAATCACAACCTTTCGATTCCATCATTTACTGTCCCGAAGTGAAATCCGTGTGACGAATCGAGGGTGAGTCGGTTCGAGTATACTAATCCAATTAGCATACATATAACGTGTGCTCCCACTAACCATTAGCGTTCGACAGGCATTCTCCATATCAAAGAACACGTCATACAAGTCTTCACATAAACTTAATGCCCAGTCAAGTTTCATTGACTTGCGAACAATTAAGTATTTGAGCTATAAACCTTTCCAGTGCCGACCCCCTTATCCAATAAGGAGTGGAACGTTTTGCTCTCAAATACACGGACTAGTTTCTATATGTATATTTATGAGTTAGGAATGCGAGTAACTACCAGTAAATAAAGAAACATTCATTGCCTTATATAATTGATGATTTACATAATAACAAGTGCAATGCCCTCACTCAACATCCTCTGAGTGGCATTCGAGGGCATACTCCTAACAATATAGCACTAATAACTGACACACCCCTGATTGGGTAATTTCACTACTTTCATCATATTAATGACTCTATCGGAACAGCTAGGATTACCTCCCTGAAATACACACTCGACTCCATCATCTGAAACAATAGTGACCATACGCTTACGGACACTAAGGACGACATCGTGACGATCCATCCAATCAATACCCAATATAACATCATCTCTAGGTAAGTCTACCACGATCAGGTCCGCCAACCAAACACGGCCATTAAGCTGAATCGGACAATTCTTAATCTCACGGTCTCCGATAATTCTTCTCCGTCAGGTAGTCCAATGACATAAGGTTCACAACTAGTAGCACTATCCAGATGAAGTCTACTCAAGCATGACTCGGAAATGAATGAATGCGATGCACCAGTATCAAAAAGGGTACACACAGGTTGAGATAGAATTTCAAATGTACCTGTGATTATTCGGGCCTCCAGATCGTCGGTCCTCTTCCTCTCATAAATTCGGGGCTTGCCAGCCCTGGGACCGGATGCTCCCGTCTGATAGCTTTTCGCTTCGCCTTTGTTTGCTCCTGTTGCCTTAAACGACGCAGACTGAGTGACCTGATTATGAACAACTGACTAGTTCGGGGCTTGAGATGATGCCGGAGTAGGTTTGGAGTCTCTTCGGCAAAAACGGGACTTATGCCCAGCAACCCCACAGTTATTACACGTGATAGTCTGCCTCAGACTCTTAGTGCTGAAATGACCCTGTTCTCCACAGTTGAAACAGGTGATGGCCGCCGCTCGTGATTGAGATTCTGCGGGTCTAGGCGCCATAGGAGGTCGCTCAGAAAAAGTAGGGCCCGCACGAGGCTTCTTGAAGGTTGCGTGACTGCCTTCTGACTGATTACGATTCTTGGATTTCTTGCTAGCAGATGAAGGTTGTTGCTTAGCAATCTCCTTAGCTGTAAGCTCATAAGTAAGAGCTTTCTAGATGAATTCAGCTAGGGTAGTGAAATTGTGATTAAGTAACTGCATCCGCATACGAGGTTTCAACCTCTTACTGAAATACTTGATCTTATCCGCCTCGGAGCGAATAATGGATGAAGCAAAAGGAAGAAGTTCCTGAAATTTCTCAACGATGGTGAGAACATCATCGTTTGCTGAGGGGTCGGGAATGAGTAATTCTGATAACTTGGCCTCCCTGAGTGGGGCCGGATAATATCTCTCCATCATGAGGATCTTAAACTGATCCCAAGTACAAGATTCGTCGGTGGGATTCAAAGATAACCACCAAGAGTGAGCGCTCTTACCCAGATAGTAAGCCGCGACTGAAACTTTATGCCCTTCGGTGCAATCCACCATAGCAAATAAATTCTCAAAATGTTCAAGCCAGTGAATAATATCCGCCGGCTCAGATGAGCCTTCGAAAGTAGGTGGTCTATGGCGAGAGATGTCGCCAATAATACTGCTCACACTCCTCTCTTGTATCTGAGGTGGCGGCGGAGGGGCCTGTTGATTCTGCGCGGTTGAGTTCTGCATCGACTCCATGAGGCATGCCATCTAAGTCATCTGGGGCTATCATGCCCTGCATAAAAGCGAGTGGATCAACCCGAACACCTTCCGGTTGAGCTGTGTCCCGGGTACGACTCCATGACAGTGAATGATTATTTCCAGGTGAATGAGTGGCAGTGTCGTTGCTCGATGAATTAGCATTATTCCTTGCATTCGTGCGTGTATTGACACGATCTCCTGGGTTTCGGCCGGCACCGCGACCTCTTCCCCTGCGTCCTCTGACGGCTCTCTCCATACTGAAGTAGGAAAGTCACATGATAATTATAGATCTCGCATGAGTACCGCATTATGATTACGTTATGAAATGATGATAATGAGAATATGCGCTCTAACACAATGATTACATGAAGGATCAACTGAGGTTACATGATTATCTGATGAAATTCTTGAAATGAATATCTTGAACAAGTTAACAAGATTAATGAACTGAGCAATGAAATGAACTGAGTGATTAATGAGTTAACATGATCGACATGATCAAAAATGAAAATGATGATTGAGAATTGTTGACTGATGAATGATGAATGAGTGGTTCTTATTACCAGAAATTATACAATAGCGTCAGAAATCTTACAGTTCTTTCGGTCTGAGGGGCTTGGTGCTTGCACAGGTCACACGTGACGCGAAAGTCCAATGATACTAGTCTGATGAACGATGATTTCAAATGAGACATGACTCGGAAGGTAGTATTCAAAACCACTCTCTAATACCAACTTTGTAACACCCCAAATTAGGCGGATATTACAGTGCTGTGGACTCCCAACTGGGACCCACCAGGCGAATAAAAATTAATGAATTAAATAATATAATTGTAGTACCAAACCATATTATATCATCAATTACTCTGATGAGGAGTTTCAAATACAACACGCCCAGGAAATACAGAATACATGTATATTTTATATGAAGATAAAATATACAACACTGAATAAAATGAATATCCAAACGGAAATCTGCAGCGGAAATAACACAAAAAGTGACATGAATAAATAAGAGACTGGGCCCCCCTACTAGTATCACTGGGACTCATCGCCGTCAACATTCTCTTCCCGTGCCTTTTTCTTGCCATGACCTGAAAACAATGTCCCCCAACGGGGTCAGTTACACAGAACAACAATCCTCAAGAGTTGAATAAACACAATCATGATATATCTTAATTATGAAATTAAGCTGAAGAGGGGCATCATAGTACGCTCGTAATGGGACGTGCAAGTGCACAAGATGAGTGTCCGGATACACCCGTCCTTGTACCTAATTAGTCTCACGGAGGCACGTTACCGTGTGCACAGTCCATTGTGTCGGTGAACCCTTCACATGACTATCGTGTGCCCGACTAAAAATTCCACACATAACCACCCGACCACGCAATATGAACCCAGAAGGTCACATGAACAAGAGTGGCCATGATGAATATTAATGAATAACAATCCGACACGGGTCAAGAATGACTCACCGAGATGAAGTAATAATGAAATGAATGATAGCTCACTGAAATGATTGGAACCGTTGTTCCCCGTGAATTAGATGATTAGTTTGATAATTACAAGTCTCAACATGATTATTACACTATGAATGAATTATGATTATGAATGAACAACAACGAAAGGAATGAGTATCCTTTTAACTGAGTAAGAATTAACTTACTCAACACCGGTGAAGAATGTCCTTCCTCGAACAAACGTCCTAAAATGGGATGTCGGTCGCTCGAACAACCTTGAATAACACAATTACCAACAATCTGCTTAATAAACGAATAAAACATGATCACAACCAACTCAAAATGTTGATACGACAAAACCAAATTCATTGGGGCATTATAACAAACACGTTGTAACCAATCTTCGATTGTTTACAACCAATCCTCAATTATATCGATACCAAACCTCCAAGGAGTGATACAATCCAATAAAACATCTCCAACACAATCAATAATCCAATATGAATACCCAATTCGAGATTTCACCAATATCTAATCGAAACCCCCAAATCCAAATCAACATTCAAAGTGTTCTTCAAATAATCCTTCAATAATCTAATGAATATTCATACAAACTCATAATCATATGTTTACCTCTTCATATATCATGATTATAACATCCAAAACATCATATTCCATCATAGAATCGAAATATAAGGTTTGGAGAAAATTACCTTTGAAGATCCAACCTCTTCGATCCGTCAAAACTCGTGTTAATCGACTTCCCAGCTCCACAAACGAATAAAGATGATTAAACCCGAACACAAAAGTGTTTGATGATGAAAAATCTCTCCCACAAAACTTCTCTCTCAGAACCAAAGTGAGGAAATGATGAAATGAGCATAAAAATCCCGTCCAAGCCTTTAAATACTACGCAGAGTTACGGCCGTAACTCTGCCATCTTACGGCCGTAACTTCCCAAGTCAACGGCCTTACGGCCGTAATATCCTTTACATACAACCGTAACAACACTTCGTCCAAAACTGATAATGAACACACTGCTTGAGTTACGGCCATACCATAACCACTTTACGGCCGCAACAACAACACTTACGGCCGTATCCTGCCGAACTTACGGCCGTAAGTTATCTTCGTCAGAAAGACCCTCCTGCCCAACGAATGCATGCTACGGCCGTAGTCTCCCAAAACATACGGCCGTACCCTCGTACTTATGGCCATAACTAGAATGACTTACGGCCGTAAGGTGTCTTCGTCCAGAAATACACCAATTTCACGAATGCATGTAACGGCCGTAATGATGATTAGTTACGGTAACTCACTGGTGGGAATGACAAAAATCCGACAACTCTGTCTTCTCGTTACCAATGATAAATGATCTGGCATATGATACTTGTATGAATGTAATCAAGTCCAATAACATGCAATAGATGATACTTCCAACGCAAGACTACCAATCACGATGATTATAATATAACTCTCGTCTCGATTCTCAAACGAAGTTGAATAACGATCGATAACTGAAACACGACTCCAAGTACGCCAACGATGAATACAAATGAATGAACGTGAATGATGAATGATTGTTAATGAGTGAAAATTACTGAGCGGCAATTACTGAATGATAATTACTGAATAATAAATACTGAATTTACAACTGGGTATTACAGCTGTTCTCCTACTATAAGAGGAAGAGGTCGATTTTTCTATTCTTCTTTTGGGGGTGCGATTTTTGTGTCATGGTTTCTTGTGACAACTCCTTGTCTAAGACCTTATATTTATACTAAGTAAACCCTAGAGTCAAGACTCTAGTATTTGCTTAGTTACCCCCCAACTTATTAAATAATACAATATATGTAATATCCAATATTATATATATTACTTATTATTTAATCTCCTCATAAATATAATATCCAATATTATATTTATTATTCCCAGTTGTTATTTATTTCTACTTGTCTATAATTATCGTACGTGCGACCTAAAGGCTTATATTATGTTGGCTATTTAATACCTTATTAAATAATAAATCATAAGTGGCCTCTAGCAAGACATTATGATTACCCAAATAATATAAGTTAATGGTCCATTAAACCTTTTAACGTGTCAAATCCCTTTGTCACACGATATCATATTTGAACTAAGTCATGGAGATTGTCATACTTATTATGTTCAAATGCTTTCTCGATCTTAAGTAGACTGATTGAATCAAATGACTCTTTATTTGAGCATGGCCATGCATTTCCTTCAGTCCTACTTATCAAGGGGCCCATCAGATATCTCTCTCACTAGAGAGAGTGACAAATCCCATCTTGATTATTCATTTCCCTCTACATGACTCCCACTAATTCCAGATCGCTAACCTTTATGATCACCATGTTTCAGATGAAGTTGCATTACGTCAAGGCATAATAGTTATCATGTTGGACTCTATGATAATCTCAGGTTCAGGGATTTATTGACATACTATTATATTGAGATTTACTTATGACATTTCCATGCAGTGATCTCAATGCGGGTCTGTCCAGTATTAGTTCTCCAACCAATACCCATAAGATTGATCCGTACCATAGGCATAATCATCAAATGATTATCAATCAAACTTATACTAGTATATGAATCACTTTACTCTCTACTCAACGCGATTGTACCAGGGACATTTGAATAATCTTATCATTCATGAATAACTATTATTCGATTATTATATTATTAAAACATGCACACATTATAATAATCAATGAGAAATAAATGATATCAAATAACTTCATTTAAATGTGACAATTACAAATCTAGGCACATCGAATGTCCTAGGGCACTATTCCCAACAATATCCCACTTGTACTAGGACCTTTCATTCATGACTTTTAGTCATATCGCTCTAGCATGCTCAACATGCTTTCCTTGCGAGGGAGGCTTGGTAAGTGGATCTGCAACATTCTCTTCCGTTGCTAATTTGCATATTGTAATATCTCCTCATCTGACGATCTCTCTGACTAGGTGATATTTCCTGAGTATATGTTTGGAATTATGATGGGACCTAGGCTCTTTAGCTTGTGCAATAGCACCATTATTATCACTATAAAGGCTTATGGAACCACTCCTAGTTCGGTAACGAACTTCTTGATCTATACGGATTCCTTAGCTGCATCCGATGCTTCTAGGTACATATCTTCTGTAATAGAATCAGCAATCGTGCTTTGCTTGGAACTCTTCCAACTCACAGCACCTCCATTTAATACAAACACATAACGAGTTTGCGATTTAAAATCGTCTCTGTCGGTTTCGAAACTTGCATCGGCATAACCATTTACAGCCAGCTCATTTCCCACCCCTCCATAAACTAGGAAATCATCCTTAGTTCTTCTCAAGTACTTTAGGATGGTTTTCACTGCTGTCCAGTGACTTTCACTTGGATTCGGTTGATATCGACTTGTCATGCTAAGGGCAAATGATACATCTGGTCGAGTACAAATCATGGCATACATGATCGATCCAATGGACAAAGCGTATGGTATCTTGGTCATGCGGCTAGCTCATCAGGAGTCGAAGGACTCTGAGTCTCACTCAGATGAATGCCATGTAACATTAGCAAGAGTCCTCTCTTGGAGTCTTGCATATTGAACCTCTTCAATATTTTATTAATGTAGGTACATTGACTCAGACCAATCAATCTCTTTGATCTATCTCTATAGATCTTTATCCTAAGAATGTAAGCAGCTGCTCCTAAGTCTTTCATTGAGAAACAACTTCCCAACCAAGTTTTGACTGTCTGCAAGGTGGGAATGTCATTTCCAATGAGTAAGATGTCATCTACATATAAGACTAAGAAAACAACTATGCTCCCACTAACCTTCTTGTACACACATGGTTCATATTCATTTTGAATGAACCCAAACTTTTTTACAGTTTCATCAAAATGAAGATTCCAGCTCCGAGAAACCTGCTTCAACCCATAAATGGATCTTTGAAGCTTGCAATCCTTTTCAGAATTTTCTGGATGAACAAAACCTTCAGGTTGTGTCATGTACTCATCCTCGAGTAAGTTTCCATTAAGGAATGCTGTTTTGACATCCATTTGCCATTATCATAATCATAGTATGCGGCAATGGCAAATAAAATTCTAATTGATTTAAGCATAACTACTGGCGAAAAAGTCTCATCATAGTCAACACCATGAATCTGTCTATAACTTTTTGCCACTAGTCTAGATTTATAGGCTTGCAGATTATCATCCATGTTTTTCTTCTTTTTATAGACCCATTTGCACCCAATAGTTTTAACACCCTCAGGTGGATCTATCAAGTTCCAAACTTGATTGTCATACATGGACTGCAACTCTGACTTCATGGCTTCTAGCCATTCCCCAGACTCTAGACCTGAAGCATCTTATGTATAGCTACTAGTATCATCATCTATGAGCGATGCATCATCATCCTCTGTTATGAGATAACCATATCTCTTAGGTTCATGTCACATCCTATCAGATCTGCGAGGGACTTGTGAACTCTGAACGGGCTCTTCAACTGATTGTTGAGTCTATTCGATTTCCATCGGTGAAGCGATGTCTTCTTGTGGTTCTCGAGTTTCCTCGAGAATTACTCTTATCCCTCTATCTCTTTTGGAAATAAATTCCCTTTCTAAGAATACAGCATTTCGAGCAACAAAAACTTTGTTCTCTGCGGGCTTATAAAAGTAATATCCTTTAGTTTCCTTAGGATACCCCACAAATAAACATCTTTCAGATCTGGCTGCCAGTTTGTCAAATACTTGGCGCCTTATGAACACTTCGCAACCCCAGATCTTTAGAAAAGACAAGTTTGGACTCTTACCTGTCCATTTCTCAAATGGTGTCTTTTCAACTACTTTAGATGGAACACGGTTAAGGGTGAATGCTGTTGTTTCTAAGGCGTGGCCCCAAAATGATAATGGAAGCTCTATTCGACTCATCATGGATCGAACCATATCTAATAAAGTTAGATTCCTCCTCTCGGACACTCCGTTATGTTGAGGTGTTCTGGGAGGAGTAAGTTGTGAAACAATTCCACAAACTCCTAAGATGATCTTCGAATTCTTGGCTCAAGTATTCGCCACCTCGATCCGATCAAAGGGCTTTGATTGTCTTGCCAAGTTGATTCTGTACTTCATTTTGGAATATTTTGAACATTTCAAAAGATTCATGTTTATACTTCATAAGATAAACATATCCATATCGGCTAAAATCATCGGTAAATGTAATGAAGTATTGGTATCCGCCTCTGGCATGAGTGCTAAGAGGTTCGCATACATCAGTATATATTAGGCCTAATAGATCACTAGCCCTTTCTACATAACCGGTGAAAGGATTCTTCGTCATCTTGACCAACAAACAAGATTCAAATGTCCCATATGATTCATAGTCAAAAAAGTCTAAAAGTCCATCATTATGGAGTTTAGAAATGCGTTTCTCGTTTATGTGACCAAGTCGACAATGCCATAAGTAAGTCGGATTAGAATCATTGAGTTTAGGTTTCTTGGATGCAATGTTATAGACTTCCAAAGTGTCGGACTCATCTAGATGAATATTGTAAAGGCCAGTATATAACTTTGCAGTACCATAAAGCAAATCATCAAAGAAAATACGAATAATCTTATTCTTAATTAGGAAACTATAACCTTCACAATCTAATGTAGAAACTGAAATAATATTCCTACTCATAGCAGTAACATAATAGCAATTATTCAAAACTAACAAAATCCCATTGGGTAAAACTAGATCATAAGTTCCTACGGCTAGTGCAGCAACTCTTGCTCTATTGCCGACTCTTAGATACACTTCCCCTTTCTTCAGTTCTCTACTGCTTCTCAACCCCTACACATTTGTATAAATGTGAGATCCACATCCAGTCTCCAATACCCAGGAGTTAGAAGTAGATAAGTTAACTTCTAAAACAAATATACCTGTGGCAGTCTCACTACCCTTGGTACGCTTTAGCTCTTCCAAGTAAATCTTGCAGTTTCTTTTCCAGTGTTCTCATTTATTGCAATCATGGCAATTTCCATCTTTGACAGCTTTAGCCTTGAAAATCAGCCTAGTAGGGTCTTTAGATTTGGCAACTTTTGCCTCACCCTTGACCTTGCCTTTGCTCTTAAAGGACTTCCCTTTGCTGACCATCAGCACGTGGCGTAGTTTCTTCTTAATATTCTGCTCAGCCATTTTAAGCATCCCATGCAGCTCAGTATTGGACTTCTCCATCTCATTCATATTATAGATCATAATGAGCTGACCAAAACTTTCGGGCAATGAGTTTAGAATCACATCCGTGGAGTGCTCCTTAGAAAGTGGAAAACCAAGCCTTTCAAGATGATCAATATATCCTTTCATCTTGAGTACATGAGTGCTGACAAATGTCCCCTAAACCATCTTGCATGCATATAAGTCTTGAAAGGTCTCATACCTCTCTTGCCTAGCATGCTTCGAGAAAGTTTCCTTTTGGTGAGCATTCAGCTCATAAGCTTCCATTTCCTCCAGATTCTTCTGAAGTTTTGGACAAATGGTAGCCAACATAAGACAACTGACATCGATGGAATCATCACAATGTTTCTTTCATTTGTCTTTTGTTGCTTGTTTGCATTGTCAGCTGGCTCATCGGGAATTTCTTCCTCAAGAACATACAACTTTCTTTCTTGCTTGAGAACTATTCTCAAGCTCCGGATCCAATCCAGATAGTTGTTGTCGTTTTCTTTGAGCTTGTCCTTCTCAAGGACTAATCGCAGTGAAATGGTAGACGTGTTGTTTGACACCATTCTATAATATCTACAAAATTCAATATGCAAAGTATTTAGTCATATTATTTTATTTCTCGAAAAATACCCCCACTAAAAGAAAGTACCCTCAATTTACAACATTTGTAATATTAGTGGGCTAAAATCCCATTTCTCACAATCTTAAACTCAGCTCTGGCATGACGCCTAGAATTGAGCTACTTTAGGTGGATAACTCTTTATCGATTACATCATATGTAACTCTTAGAATATATTCATGGGATTTGGCATCGTATGTCCAAGCATGTTATAATCTCATCTTATGCCTTAAGGTTCAAAACTCTTTTGAATTCTTAGTTCATTAAAACACATAGGTATCACCATTACCTATCCTACCTTACTAAGATAATCCGAGCACCCAGCTTTGGCATGACCCACTCAAGATGATCGAAGTCTTGATAGGTGTTTTTTCAAATGAACGGCATTTTAAATTTTTAACGAGGGATTTTTATCCTATGTTAATGTCTATGTTTGCTAACATACATCTAAACATACATAGCATCACAGACATGCATAAATTTAAACATACATCGCATCACATGACAATTAAAAGCATAGGACCGTGTATAGCATGACCATAATCCTAACGTGATTTTCATGAGCCAACATGAAATCACAAAGGGCAATCTAAAGGGTGAAATTGGTCTTTTTGATCTTCCCAACTCCTTGGAAGGTCATACACGATCAATATGCTCCTCGAGTCCGTCCTTCTCATCCTTCTTGTCTTCATTACATTAATGAAATTTAATAGTACACTAGTAAATTAAATTACAAGAGGTGCAAATGACACGCTGGCCGTAAAATAATAAACAATTTAAATAGACGACTCGCAGGTCGTAAAACCAAATTTAATTAAATGACACGCAGGCCGTAAAACCAACCCATAAGGAAATAAAGTATCCAATCACATTTTTCAGTTCATGGTCATGCCATACACTATACACATACCATAAATAATTATCAAATAATTAATAAAAGCATGTAATATACAAAATAATAAATCTGTCTGACAATCAGATAATAAATGAAAACTGTGTTAAAAATCAACAATCCAGACCTGCAGCCTAGTTGGTCCGGTCAGAGGTCCTGCAACAGAACCACGCGGGTTCGAAACCTATCCGCAACAAATCATTTTGAGTATTTTCCGGACATCTAAAACTAGGTTTAAATATAATGTTCCGTGAAAATCTCTAAAACAATCCGTGGCCGAGATGGTAAGTGTTGCGGGATGAAAGGTGAAAGACTCGGGATCGAATCCCGGGTTTTGCGGAATTATTTTGCAATATTTAAAACAGATTTCCTGCCTTTTATAGAACTTCCGTGTGTTAATTACAAATAAAAAGGTAGACCAGTTGGTAAGTCTACTCCAGTGTTTCCAAATGTCAAGGCATCGAATCCCTCTCCTAGCAAAACTTATTTTGCTAATTAAAATGACCCCCGGTCCAGGTCCGACCTGACCCAGACCCAACCCGTCTCGGAAAAGATCTGTTCCAGAACAGTTCTGGAGCAGAAATTTGCGAAAACAGTCAAGAAAATTAATTTTTGACGATCCGATTTAATCAAATTAAACCAGAAAAATATTATATAAAATCTAAATATTATAAACATAATTAAGAACATAATTTATATATAAATATGTTCTACATAAATAATTAAATTACATGCAAATTGTCTCCGATACCACTGTTGGGTTTTCCATGCATTGAATACATAAAACAAAAGTAAAACGCAGCGGAAGAAATAATAGGAAAACCCAATTTAGGATCTCATGCAGTAATTTAATCGTTTGATTAGAGGGTTAATCGAATTACCTTAATCCGACGAACAAATCTAGATCCGGACTAGAAGCAGATGAGTATCTCTTTCCTCTCTGAGTGATCCACACATGAACAATTCCACAAGTCGGATGGCTAGATACTTACGAATAATATTGATAAATAGTACAACACAAATTCCTTACTATAAGGATTGTACTATCGATCAAGATCAACTAAGGGAAGAAGATCAGATGACCAACGTCGTTCTCCTACTGTAATAGAAAGAGGCCGGTTTTCTTTTCTTCTTGGGGGGGGGGGGGGGTTTGTGTGTTGGTTTCTTGTGACAACTCCCTGTCCAAGACCTTATATTTATACTACGTAAACCCTAGAGTCAAGACTCTAGTATTTGCTTAGTTACCCCCCCAACTTATTAAATAATACAATATATATAATATTCAATATTATATATATTACTTATTATTTAATCTCCTCATAAATATAATATCTAATATTATATTTATTATTCACAGTTGATATTTATTCCTACTTGTCTATAATTGTCGTACGTGCAACCCAAAGGCTTATATTATGTTGACAATTATTTAATACCTTATGAAATAATAAATCATAAGCGGACTCTAGCAAGACATTATGATTACCCAAATAATATAAGTTAATAGTCCATTAAACCTTTTAACGTGTCAAAACCCTTTGTCACGCGATATCATATTTAACCTAAGTCATGGAGATTGTTATACTTATTATGTTCAAATGCTTTCTCGATCTTAAGTAGACAGATTGAATCAAATGACTCTTCATTTGAGCATGGCCATGCATTTCCTTCAGTCCTACTTATCGAGGGGGCCATCAGATATCTCTCTCACTAAAGAGAGCTACAAATCCCCATCTTGATTATTCATTGCCCTCTACATGACCCTCACTAATCCTGATTGCTAACCTTTATGATCATCATGTTTCAGATGACGTTGGATTACGTCAAGGCATAGCAGTTATCCGTACCATACACATAATCATCCAATGATTATCAATCAAACTTATACTAGTATATTATTCACCTAAGTCTCTACTCAACGCGATTGTACCAAGGACGTTTGAATAATCTTGTTATTCATGAATAACTATTATTCGATTATTATAATATTAAAACATTCACATATTATAATAATCAACAAGAAATAAATGATATCAAATAACTTTATTTAAATATGACAATTACGAATATAGGCACATCTAATGTCCTAGGGCATTATTCCCAACACCATTTATCGTTAAACTGCCTAGCGGAGATAGAATCTTGGGGGATCGTGAGGTTAGGGTTTTTTCCGGTGAGTATCGCAGGGAGGGCTTGGCCTTCTAATCTGATTGTGGTAGACATTAAGGATGAGGTTTTGATCCTTGGTGAGGATTGGTTAGACAGACATGGGGCGATTATGAACTATAGAATGAGGACCATCTCGATGTTATTCTCAGATGGTACCGAACACTCCTTTGTGGTACGGAAATGGGGTAGTCAGAAATTCTTGATCAGCGCGCGGTGAAACTTCTTCGAGGAGGGTGCACTGGTTATTGGTGCTACACCATGACGTCGGAAAAAGGGGAAATCGTACTTTCGTCTATTCCGGTAGTAAATGAATATCATGATGTTTTTCCAGATGAGTTACCGAGTTTGCCACCGGACCGTGCGGTTGAGTTCACCGTTGATTTAGAGCCGGGTGCGGCTCCGATTTCTAAAGCACCGTACCGCATGGAACCTGCGGAGATGGGAGAGTTGAAGAAACAACTAGAGCAGTTGCTAGACATGGGTTAGATTCGTCGGAGCACTTCACCTTAGGGCGCACCGGTCTTGTTCGTAAGGAAGAAGGATGGGTCACTGCGGTTATGCATCGATTACCGAGAGCTTAACAAGGTAACTATGAGAAATAAGTATCCCCTTCCGAGGATTGACGACTTGTTTGACCAGTTGCAGGGGTCTACAGTGTTTTCCAAAATCGATCTAAGGTCGGGATATTACCAGCTCCGAGTGAAGGATTCAAATATCCCGAGAACGACTTTTCGGACGATGTACGGCCATTACAAGTTCATGATTATGTCGTTCGGTCTAACCAACGCCCCATCCGTGTTCATGCAGTTAATGAACAAGGTCTTCATTGAATATCTAGATAAGTGTGTAGTCATCTTTATCGACGATATTCTGATCTATTCGAGGAATGAAGAGGAGCATACACATCATCTATGCATAGTGTTGAACATTTTGAGAACTCAGCACCTTTATGCAAAGTTCTCTAATTGAGAGTTCTGGTTGAGAGAGGTCATGTTTCTCGGTCACATAATCTCGGCCGAGAGCATTCCAGTGGACCCACACAAAATAGAGGTAGTATTGGATTGGGCACCACCCAATAACGTGAAGGAGGTCCTTAGTTTTCTGGGTCTGGTCGGATATTATCGAAGATTTGTTGAGGGATTATCTAAGCTTGCACGACCGCTTACTCAGTTGTTGTAGAAGTCAGACAAGTTTGTGTGGATAGACGAGAGGCAGAAGAGTCTTGATGAGTTGAAGAAGCAGTTGACTACCGCTCCCGTCTTAGCCTTACCGTGCGGTAATGAGGGCTTTTCCATTTATAGTGATGCCTCGGGCCAAGGACTTGGGTGTGTACTCATGCAGCATGGAAAGACGACTGCTTATGCTTCCCGTCAGTTGAAACCATATGAGTTGAATTAACCTACACACGATCTAGAGTTGGTCGCGGTCGTGTTTGCGTTGAAGATTTGGCGTCACTATCTGTATGGCTCTTCTTGTCAGATTTTCACCGATCACAAGAGCTTGAAGTATATATTCACGCAGAAAAAGTTAACATGAGACAGAGGAGGTGGTTAGAACTGATCA
This sequence comes from Orobanche coerulescens, assembly GCA_033398695.1. Lineage (NCBI taxonomy): Eukaryota > Viridiplantae > Streptophyta > Magnoliopsida > Lamiales > Orobanchaceae > Orobanche > Orobanche coerulescens. The sequence continues at coordinate 189,152,445 of CM065801.1, forward strand.
AGTATTATGACCTGAAAATCCTTTATCACCCAGGCAAGGCAAATATGGTGGCATATTCCTTGAGTCGGAAATCGGTATGGCTTCTGGAACTTGAGTTACTCACGGCTCAGCCAGAGCTCCAGCGAGAGTTGATAGACTTGGGGATCGACGTTGTGTTACCGAGAAGTGGGGGACAGTTGTGCGCCCTTGAGATTTCTTCGTCGCTGGTTGATGACATTAAATCGAGACAGTTAGAGGATCCCACGTGTATCCGGCTTCGTGAGAATGTAGTTAAAGGGAAAGCCCTCGGATTTGTGATTCATGAGGATGGTGTGCTGAGATTCCAAGGTCGGTTGTGTGTACCGAACGACTTAGAATTGAGGCTGGGCATTATGCAAGAGGCTCATGCACCACCTTACTCAGTTCATCCGGGCTCGAGTAAAATGTATAAGGATTTGAGGAAGAACTTTTGGTGGAATGACATGAAAAATGAGGTAGTGCAGTTTGTGGATAAGTATTTGACTTGTCAACAAGTCAAAATCGAACATCAACGGCCAGCCGGGTTGTTGAAACCACTTCCCGTTTTGGAATGAAAGTGGGAGGACGTCTCTATAGATTTTGTCACGAATTTGCTAAGGACAAAGACGGGAATGAACATGCTATGGGTGATCGTGGATCTACTAACTAAGTCAGCAAATTTTCTTGGCGTCAAGGATACTTGGGGTCCAGAATAGTTGGCTCGTGTATTTATTGCGCAGATCGTGAGGCTTCATGGCACGCCGAAAACTATTATTTCGGACAACGATGGTCAGTTTGTCTCGCATTTCTGGCAGGCGGTACATAAGGCATTGGGGACACATTTGCGTTTGATCAGATCTTTCCATCCTCAGACCGATGGACAGTCCAAGCGTACCATTCAGACGTCCAAGGATATGTTGTGCGCGTGTGCGCTAGACTGGAGTAACGATTGGGAGGAACATTTGGCCCTGATCAAGTTCACTTATAAAAATAGCTGGCATGCATCGATTAATATGTCATCGTATGAGGCACTTTATGGCCGACGATGTCGATCACCTATATGTTGGAATGAGCCATCCGATTTAGTTGGCACCAAGCTGGATCTTGTGTTGGGGAGTAGGAGGAAAATCGGGTTGATTAGAGAGAGAATGCTGGCGGCTCAGAGTCCACAAAAGTCCTACGCAGATGTTAGATGTCAACCCGTGGAGTTTGAGGTAGGGGATCACGTCTTGTTGAGAGTGTCTCCGTCGAAGGGGGTTTTCCATTTTGGGAAAAAGGGGAAGCTTAGTCCAAGGTATATTGGACCTTTCGAGATATTAGAGAGAATTGGAGAGTTGGGTTACCGTTTGGCATTACCCCCGTACTTAATCCACGTTCATAGCGTATTTCACATTTCTTAGTTGCGGAAGTACGTTCCGAACACTAGTCACATTATCAATTTTGGCGAAGTGGAAATCGAGAAGGATGTCACATTTGAGGAGAGGCCAGTGAGAATTTTGGAATGCCGGGATAAACATCTAAGGCACAAAACTATTCCTTTGGTTAAGGTCCAATGATCGAGACATGGAGTGGAGGAAGCGACATGGGAATTGGAGGAGAATATGCGTGCGAGATACCCCGAGCTTTTTGATCCTTATGTTTCGGGACGGAACTTATTTTTAGAGGGGGATAATGTAATATCCGTGCTTTCTATCTTTAGCAGTTTCTATTTTTGGTGTATGTCTAATTTTTAGCGACTCGCTTGTAACCGTCTCGACGTTCTGAAACTATTTTATTCTTGGTGTTTTTCCTTTTAGACGAGTTTTGGAGGTGTTTTTACGTGTTTCGCTTTATATTATGAGGTTCGTCGCATGTACGTTCGATTTTCAGAAAACCCGTTCTAATATATCGTTTCTTTGTTCCTAAAAGTCCGCAAGATAGAATTGTTCATGTTGTGAATTTCGGTTCAGCATTTCGATGTCATCTCATGATTTTCGGATTGTTGTTACATTGGATTTATTTTAGTTTTTCTTGAGGTGATTCTGTCACCTGTGCGTGAGGTGTAGCGCACGCTATATTTCCTTCATAGAGTACGCTAAATTGTACAACAGTAGGCACGCTATTTTCCAGTTAGCGCATGCTAACTGGTAGTGTGGAGGTAGTCTAGAAGGAACTGGACTGGGATTCAGAGTCTATAGCACACGCTACGTTATCAGGTTAACGCACGCTAGCTCTACTGCAGTAGCGCCCGCTAACATCACGGTAACGCGCGCTAATGTTTGGGTATATCAGGGGACAGTAAGTTCTGGACTCTGAACTCTGGGGTCTAACTGGCAGGCAGCGCGCACTAGTAGTTTCCTAGCGCATGCTAAATGAGCAAGTAGCGCGTGCTAAGCTCTTTGTAGTGCACGCTAACAACACTTGTCAGAAGCTACTAGACTCCCCGGTGACCCCATCAGCGCGCGTTAATTGCAAGGATTAGCGCACCCTAATTATACTTAATATAAATATGACCCAGCAGCACCCTATTCGTCATTTTTCATCTCCTCTCCTTCCTTGGGCGATTTCCGGCGATTTTGGGAGAGTTTTGAAGATCCCAATGAAATATAATCATCTACCAACATCTTCAAGCTATTAGTCCAGATTATTCAACGTTTAATCTTCCCCACCGCTCCAAATCGAGGTAAACTTTGCATAACCCTAGATATTCGGGAATTAGGGGTTTTTTCGAGAATTGTCCATTGAAACTAGAATTGTTCATTCATGTTGCTAGACTTCTTATCGATTATTGATACTGGGTGATTTCCAATCCGTTTTCGTCGAGTTAAGTCCGTGAGTTGTTGATTCCGGGAGGTTTTGTGAAAACCCTCGCCCATGTTGATCGTACGTGTATTGTCATGATTAGTAATCGGGGTTGTGGGCGTATTTCATTTGGTTATTATTGTCGTTTAGGACTGATTCGTGTTAACCTTTCGTTTAGGAGCAGACGTGGTCACTCCGGGTCATTTCTAGTCATCATTTATTTTTCGTCTCGTCGAAGATGTCTCAAAGGCAAGTACTTTATATTTGTATGCATATTCTAGTATTTGATTTATGGTTTTGCATGTATGTTGTGGATTTGAATGCGTATTGTTGGGATAACAATCCCTGTATCGAGATTGTCGGGATAACGATCCCTGTATCGAAAGATCATGATAAGAGTATTTTGACAATATGCCAATCCAGCATACAGCAAACAGCTGTATCGAAAAGCTGATCAAAATATATCAACCTGTATCAAAGACTTCTCGCAGTCCCAGCATACAGTGAATCTATCATACAACAAAGGAGTCTTATAAAGACTAAGTATGGAAGCTGTCTCGAATCGATAATACAGCTATCAATCCATACAGTATCCAAACAGGACAAGAAGGAATCTTTGTTATTCGCTAAATTCAAAGTCCCGTTTAAGAAGATATATTTAAATACTAAAGGATAAAGTATTTAAATATGAAGTCGACAGAGATCTTCTTTCTAGAGAAAAATCCGGATCGTGCTTTATTCAAACACATCATCCCGTTGGAACGGAATCTTGATCAACGGATTTATCTCAATGGATATATCTCAGAAAGCTATATATATCCCTAGCCTTTGAAGATCTGCATATACAATGAATGAATAACTGAGATACTCTTGCTACAACAAAGTTATCATCATATACATCTGAGCAAACATATCTCCTAAAGCATTCTGCTATTCTGAAAGAAGAGATATACAGTGCTCAAACTGTGAACAACACATCATCAGCTAAAAGCTCAGAAAGTCAAAGTTGTTGTTCAAACATTGTTCTAACCCTTGAACAAAACCCATCAGCCCTGTGTGGACTGGGAAACCTTGCTATTCTTGAACTGTGTGTGACGGACTTGCATTGAAGAGACGAAGCTTCGGAACTGTGTGTAAAGAAGCCAGTCAAGTGAAAGCTTAAACCAATCTGTGTGAACGTTTGAAGGCTAAGGTCATTATATCAATATATGTGAACGATATATTGATTAGGTTTGATTATAAATACGCAGTTGTGTACGTAGTATTTATAATAAACATTTTCACTCCTGTGTGGAGGAGCAGTGGACGTTGAGGGGTTTACCTCGAACCACTTTAATTACCGTGTCTTTTACCTTCTGCATTTACTGTTTTATTATTTGTGATTATCTTCAAGTATACACTTTATATCTAGTTGCTGTATTTACAGCAACTCACTTTAACAAGACTTTGGCTACGCACTCAGATTTGAAAACCGTACAGCTTGTTGTTTAAAACACTTTCCAAGCTGTATCCTGTATACTTAGTGTCCAACAAGTGGTATCAGAGCGGTTGATTCTAAAAAGAATCAGTCGTATTTTTGATTGAATCAGAGCCTTAAATCACTTATTTTTGATAAACAGTCTTTTTCCTTCTTATTCTCATATGGATTCATCATTGATCAATAAAGTTCTTATGCTTTCTATTAACGAATTTGATGAGTGGAGAATTAGAATGGAGGCTCATCTTGCAGCAATGCATGAAGAGATAATTTTTGTCATACAGGATGGCCCCATAAAGATCATGAAGGTAAATCCGGCCCCAAGAATTGAAGGCCAAGCTCATGCAGAGATGCTCGATAAAGAGCGCGAACAATGGACTTCTGACGAAAGAAAGCGCTCCAACCTCGACAATGTCGCGAAGAATACGTTATTTGTCACTCTTAACAAAGGCACGTTGTCTAATATAAAGAGCTGTAAATAAGCCAAGGAAATATGGGATAAACTCAAGTTAATTTGTGAGGGAACTGAGCCCTCAAAAGAAAACAAGATTTCAAAATTAACTCAGTAATTTGAATTTTTTGAAATGAAACTAACAGAAAGACTTGAGGAACTTGACCTCAGATTCACTGGCATCGTTGGTGAACTTGAAGCTTTGGGCAAAATTTATACTCAAAGAGAGAAAAACCTAAATATTTTCAGATCTCTCCCTGCCCGATGGGACATTAAGACCACAGCTATGCGTGAGTCATGCAATCTTAGTGAATTATCTACTTTTGATCTCTTTTCTGACCTCAAAGCATTTGAGTACGATATAGACAAGAGAGAGAAAGCTGAAGAATCTCCTGCCATGACTACAGCCTTAGCCGCTGTATCCAACCGAAGACACAGCATGCCGAGCTCATCAAAGCCCATTCATAAGAATGCTGACAGCGACGACGACATCCTGTCGCAAGATGAAATGGCGCTCCTCATGCATAAGTTCGAGAAGTTTATCAAGCAGTCAGGAAAGACTCCATATAGGCCCAAGCCTGTACACAAGGTAAGTACTGAAACTTCTTTTGGTGTCGCTAACTTGTGTTATAATTGCAGAAAACCAGAGCATTATGCAAATAAATGTCCTCATCCCAAAGTTCAAAGGTTGCCGGAAGCCGAGCAACAAGAAAAGGATGAAAGAAGACGTGCTTGGAAAAACAAGCTCAAGGACCTGATTGGTGAATCAAAAGCCTCCCCCGCACCATAAAAATATGAAGAATGTCTTCAGGTAGTCACTGACAGTGATTCATCTGATGATGATTTCGAAGATAAAGCCTATATCTGCTTTATGGCCAAGGACATTCCGGAAGATGAACATATCGATGATGAGGTAAGCTCAACCTCAGCTATTCCTACCAATGCATCTCATACTTTTAAAAACATGATGCTTGAGTTTAAAAACATTCAAAAGGACCATGAGACTTTGAAAAATGAAAACATACAGCTCCAAATTTCTAACCTAGAGCTGAAAGAAGAAAACGACTTGCTAAAAATAAATTACGAAAATATCTCTGTTGATTGTGAAAACAGCAAAATCGAGTATGAAAAACTCATGGAGAGCAATCATCAACTTGCTCATGAACTAATTGAGACTAAATCTCATAGTGAAAGCAATACAAATTATTTTGTTCTGCTTCAAGCCAAAGTGAAAACTCTCGAAAAACGAGAAGGAGAACTTGAGACCATTCTGAAATCTTTCGAGAAATCCTCTAAAAGAATGGAAGAAATTCTAAGCACTAAGCAACATTCTCATGATAAAAGTGGCTTAGGATACAGCTCATTTTCCAATAAAGGGAAAACTAGTACTGTGTTCGTCAGGGGTGTGGAACCCATTCCTGTATTAGAAGAAGTTTCGAGTCCTGTGAAGGAACCCGTTGTACCGCGAACAACAAAAGCTGCCATTCCGACTCCTCAGTCATATTCCAGACAGCGGAATCACCAGCTATTCAGACCTGTAAGGCGTACTCAACAGAATGCTCCCCGAGCATATCAACAGCGTCAACAGCCGTTCAGAAGGAAGGCTGTATCCAAATATCAAAGGCCCGCATGGGAGTACTTTCAGTACAGCACACCTGGGTATTGGATACAGGAGCCCCGTCATTTCTCACAACAGCAAGTTTCCGCACAGTATCAACAACAACGTTGGGAATCCAACTGGAGACCCAGAAGGTAAGCTGTTAGGCCGAAGAAAATGGCTCCACCTCCAAGACAGCATTTGTACTGGACTAATAATAACCCTGAATTTTACATGCATAATAACTATCATGGTTATAGCGACTACGTACATGCCCCACGTAGAAATCGCAACTACGGACCTAAACCATCCTACAGTAAACCTATTGCTGTCAGAAAAATCTGGGTACCTAAAGGCACTAACATCCATGGATCAACAACCTAAGGGGACCTAAATCTACATAATTTGTTTGCATACAGGACATTTTGGAGAATGACATATGGTACTTCGACAGCGGATGTTCCCGACACATGACAGGATATAGAAGCAAGCTATTAGATTACGTAGAAGGTCGCGATCCAAAAGTGCGCTTTGGTGATAAATCTAAAGGAAGAACAAGAGGAAAAGGAAACCTGCTTGTCGGAAAATTCAAAGTCACCGATGTAGCTTATGTTGAAGGCATACAGTACAATCTACTTAGTATTAGCTAGTTCTGTGACAAACGGTTCTCGGTGAAGTTCAATATAAATCACTGTAGAGTCAACAACATCCTAACCAAAGAAGTTCTGCTCACAGGAAGCAGATCAGGTAATATGTATATTGCTGAATGGATGCCCACAAGCTCCACAATTCCTTGATTTTTTGCCAAAGGCACTGCAGATCTAAGCTGGCTATGGCACAAGAGGATGTCACACATCAACTTCAAGACTATCAACAAACTCTCCAGACAGGGAATGGTTAGAGGATTGCCAATTGTTTCATTCCAGAAATACAACGTATTCGGACCCTGTTAGAAAGGCAAGCAAATCAAGACCACCCTGAAAAGAAAATTCTACCTTTCCACCCACATAGTTTTGGAAATGCTACATATGGATCTCTATGGTCCTGTAGACCTGGTAAGTTTGGGAGGTAAGAAATAGTGTCTCGTTATTGTTGATGATTATTCCAGGTATACTTGGACAATCTTCCTAAGAAAGAAGAAGGAAACAACATCAAAACTGCCCGAGCACCTTAGAAAGCTTCAAAATGAAAAAGGGTCGAGTATCATGTCCATTCGTTCCGACAGAGGTACAAAATTTACTAACCACTTTATTGAGCAGTACTGCTCGAAAAATGGGATACAGCACGAATACTCAGCTGCCCGTACACCTCAACAAAATGGTGTTGCCGAGCGAAAGAACAGGACGCTGAAGGAAGCAACAAGAACAATGATTGCTGAAATCAAGTTGCCACATCGTTTCTGGGGCGAAGCCACCAACACAGCATGCTATACACAAAACCGTTGTATCATCAACAAGCATCATAACAAAACAGCATACGAGGTATGGAACAACAAAACTCCATTAGTTTCATATTTTCACATATTTGGATGCACGTATTACGTGTTGAACAACGGTAAGGATTAACTTAGAACCATCGATGAGAAATCGGATGAAGGGATATTTGTAGGATATTCCTCTGTTATCAAAGCTTACAGGATCTTTAATAAAAGGAAGCTAACCATTGAGGGATCAGTTCATGTAGTGTTCGATGAACCTCACCATGACCCTACAGGAGTAGAAGACGTTTCTCAGAACATCCAACAACTTTCCATCGTTGATCCACTAACTCCTATAGAACTTGTCGTTGACCTAGAAATTAACCCCGCAGTTGTAAGAATCGATGTAGATGAAGCCTATGATGTACAAGCTGAATTCGAAACTACAACAACTCAAGATACAGTACGGGACCCCGAATTAGAACCCGACTGAAGATGGTTCAGAGATCACCCGCAAGAGCTGATCATTGGAAACATTGATGCTGGTGTTTATACCCGTAGGAGAATATAGAGTACACAAGGAAATGTACTGTGTGCGCAAGAAGACCCCAAGTCAGATATATCACCATTTCCTGAATGGAAATCTCTATCCGAGCTTAGAAGACTTAACATGTGCACCAATGCTGTATTCTTAGCCCAGTCTGAACCTGTTTCTACCAAAGAAGCTCTCAACAACTCTCATTGGATTACTTCTATGGAAGAAGAGCTTAACGGTTTCGAAAGAAACAACGTATGGTATCTTGTACCTAGACCTACTCATCAATCCGTAATTGGAACTAAATGGGTATTTAGAAACAAGAAGGATCGAAATGGACTCATTATCAGGAATAAATCCAGACTAGTCGCTCAAGGCTACAGACAGGAAGAAGGCATAGACTACGATGAGATATTTGCCCCTGTAGCCAGACTAGAAGTCATTAGGATATTTTTAGCCTTTGCCTCCCATAAGAGCTTAATCGTATACCAAATGGACGTCAAAAGTGTATTCCTGAATGGAGACCTTGCTGAAGAAGTATATGTTGAACAACCACCAGGGTTTGTCAAACCAGAAGGCGAATACCTACTATACAGGCTAAGGAAAGCACTGTATGGACTTAAGCAAGCCCCTAGAGCATGGTATGAGACCATGTCCTAGTATCTAACTGATAATAGATTTAAGAAAGGTGTTGTGGACAAGACCTTGTTCAAAATACAAGAAGGTGATGACCTTCTAATGGTTCAAATATATGTAGACGATATAATTTTTAGTTCAACTAACCTTGCTTTATGTCAAAGGTTCTCTCATCTCATGCAAAGTAAATTTGAAATGAGTATGATGGGAGAACTTAGTTATTTCCTAGGTTTGTAGGTAAAGCAGTTGCCTATAGGGATTTTTATCAACCAGGAAAAATACAGCAAGGAGCTTCTCAATAAATTTGGAATGAATACTTCCAAATCATCTTCAACCCCCATGAGCCCTTCCGTTGAAATTAGTGCTGATGAAGCTGGAAAGCCGATTGATCAATCACTCTACAGGAAGCTTATTGGCTCACTCCTGTACCTAACGGCTGTTGGGATTCGGTGCCTAAAACGAAGGCCCAGCGGAAGCGGTAAAACGAAAATTAATTCGATCTGAATCCCTACGATGATCGATCGAGCTACGTATATACGAATATATAAACGAAAAGCAAGAGTTGTAAGAAACTAACCCTCGAAGTCCGTTGATTAAATGGTAACCTTCTCTTGAGCTATTCCCCAAGCTCTTGAATGATCCAACGCCGAAAGCACCGCGTCTCTACTTGCCACGCGCCGGAGAAACGAATGGAATGACAACACCTTGCTATCCTCCGAGGATACGGCTAGAGCTAGGTGATGAAGCTATATATGTAAAGATTACTACACTCTAAGTGTTTTAATCTTACTCTCTCTTTATGTCTTGATATTTTTCTCTAAGAAAAACAAGAACAAGGTTGAAGAAGAAGATGACTAAAGAGAAAACAATTTTCTCTCTCTCTCTCAAACTCAATGATACGTAAATGCCAAGAAGTGTTGTAAGGATGAGAGATCAAAGTCTTCTATATATTCTTATTCAACCCACATGAAAACAAATACATATATCATGATTTGATTCCCCATATAATGTATATGATACTTGTCCCCTCAATCACATGAGATTCCAAAACCATGATGGGGACAAGTCAATACACACACATGGTAATAAGTGGGGTTGGCCCATGCTAGAAAAGCGGTCGAGTTCGGTTCGTTTCGGACTCCGTGAGTCAAACAGATAAACTCCTATTCCGTTCCGATGTATTTATGTCGTTTAATTAATCCAATTAATTAAACATATCAAATACAAAATAACATAATTAATTTCTCCAAGAAATAATTATATTCATGAATTAAATTAATCACCCAGTAATTTATTTAATTCATTAGGCCGTAAATCAATTTATTTAATAAATCGATTTAAACATCCAATGTTCCAAAATTAGATATCCAATATCTAATATTCATAATGAGAGAATTAGCTCGATTCATTCCGTTGTCAATCCTAATGCGCGACTCGGTAGGTCCGTCTCAGTCAGCAATGAGAGGAACCAAAGAGTAGTAGCACCACCTAGCCAGCCTGGTGGCCTACACTGTACCCTGACTGAGAACGAATGATTGGGATCATTCAAGAACCATTCTGTCGTGAATACCAGTATACGTATAAACCCTTATTTCAAATGTCCCGATCAAGTTATAGGGTCACGGTCAGTCAAACCATATCTGTACTTGATGCTATGCATGCGTTAATGCAAATCGAGATCATCGAGCTGTCGTGTATTTAATACAACTAGCTCCAATGCTTTGGCCAAAGACTTATGATCTCATCGCGATAATCGCATAGGACATATAACCCGCTCACTAACGGGAGAAAGAATTCTATCTTGGTATTCGGTAGGACTGCTACTTGCTGTCAAGATGCACGTCGAGTTGACCCCGCCTTAGGTTTACGAGGTCGAACTACTCTAATGAAAATCTTGACGTCACAAGCACATCCCTACTAAATCCTCAAGTCGAAGGTTCACGAATACCTATCACAACCTTTCGATTCCGTCATTGACTGTCCCGGAGTGAAATCCATGTGACGAATCGAGGGTGAGTCGGTTCGAGTATACTAATCCAATTAGCATACCTATAACGTGTGCTCCCACTAACCATTAGTGTTCGACAGGCACTCTCCATGTCAAAGAACACGTCATACAAGTCTTCACATAAACTTAACGCCCAGTCAAGTTTCATCGACTTGCTAAGTATTTGAGCTATAACCTTTCGGTGCGACCCCCTTATCCGATAAGGAGTGGAAAGTTTTGCTCTCAAATACATGGACTAGTTTCTATATGTTTATTTACGAGTTAGGAATGCCGGTAACTACCAAGAAATAAAGAAACATTCATTTGCCTTATATAAATGGTTTACATAATTACAAGTACAATGCCCTCACTCAACAACCTCCGAGTGGCATTCAAGGGCATACTCTAACAATCTCCCACTTGCACTCAATGCCACACACTATGGTATCTAATACCCATGTTCTCCAGATGACGCTCCAAGCTAGTCTCGAGATAGTGGCTTAGTCGGTGGATCGGCGACGTTGTCGGCCGAGTCTACTCTATGCGGACAATGTATCCCTTGCGAACAAATTCTCTTACGAGATGATACTTCCTCTCAATATGTTTGGTCTTTGTTGTGAAACCTCGGCTCCTTGGCCTATGCTTTACGGCTCCGTCGTTGTCGCGATGCAGTAGCAGGCGGCTCGGCACATGGTATCATTTGAAGTTCTCCTAGAAACTTCTTAATCCGAACCCTTCCTTGGAAGCCTCAGGCCGCTTGATACTCGGCTGACAGTGGAATCGGCGATCGCGCTTTGCTTGGCACTACGCCAAGATACTGCTCCTCCATTAAGAGTAAATATGTAGCCAGAAGTGGACATCGAGTCGTCCTTCAGTCCTTGGAAGTCCGAATCAGTGAATCCCACCACATCCAAATCTCCACCGCCATACATAAGAACCATATCTCTCGTTCTTCTCAAGTACTTGAGAACGTTCTTTACAGCAGTCCAATGTTCCCTACCTGGGTTTGCCTGAAACCTACTCACCATGCTTACAGCATGCGCAATGTCAGGTCTTGTACACAACATAGCATACATAACGCTACCCACGGCCGAAGCATATGGTATATTACTCATTTCCTTGCGTTGTTCCTCACTTTGAGGACACATCTTCAAGGTGAGTTTTATTCCATGTTGCATCGGTAGGAACCCTCTTTTAGAATCATCCATCTTAAATCGCTTTAAGATCTTATGTATATAAAGGGCTTGGGAAAAGGCCTATTGTTCTCTTCGCTCTATCCCGGTAGAGTCGAATACCAAGAATATAGGTTGCTTCTCCCAAGTCTTTCATGGAGAAATTACTCGAAAGCCAAGCTTTCACAGAACTGAGCATTCCCACATCATTTCCTATTAGTAGAATGTCATCTACATATAATACTAAGAATGCGATCTTGCTCCCACTAACCTTCTTGTATACACAAGGTTCCTCTTCATTTTGCACGAAGTCAAACTCTTTGACCGCCTCGTCAAAACGAAGGTTCCAACTACGCGACGCTTGCTTCAGTCCATAAATGGAATCTTTGAGCTTGCACACTTTACGAATATCGACTTCGGACACAAAGCCTTTATTTGCTCCATATAGATTTCCTCCTCGAGGAATCCATTAAGGAAAGCCGTCTTTACGTCCATTTGCCATATCTCATAATCGTGGTAGGCATCTATAGCAAGCATCATGCGAATAGACTTGATCATGGCTACGGGCGAGAAGGTATCGTGGTAATCGATCCCTTTCTTTTGGGTATAACCCTTTGCCACAAGCCTGGCCTTATAGGCGTCAACCTTGCCATCACCATCAGTCTTTCTCTTGTAGATCCACTTGTTCCCAATAGGCACTATGCCCTTGGGGCGGTCTACTAGAGTCCAGACCTGATTGACATGCATCGAGTCTATCTCAGCTTCCATAGCTTCACGCCATTTCGCGGAGTCTACATCCACCATCGCTTGGTCATAGGTTGTTGGGTCGGTCTCTTGGCTATCACTTGGAACCTCATGGAGACCCAGCTCCTCCAAGTGCACAAGCCCATACCTCTCAGGTAAATGAGACACCCTACTAGACCTACGAGGTGGTTGTACTTGTGTTTGAAAGTTCGGTTCGATTTCTTGCACAGTGTCTCTCGAGGAGTTTCATTGTATTCTTCTAAAGAAATACTTCTACCTGCTCCGCCTTCCTGAATGAACTCATCTTCCAGGAAGTGTGCTTGTAAAGCAACAATGATCCTTCGATCTTCGGGCATGTTGAATAGATATCCCATCGTCCCAGACGGGAATCCAATGAAACGTCCCTTCGCAGACCTAGCTTCCAACTTTTCCACCTTAGTCTTCTTGACATAGGCGGGACATCCCCAAATCCTAATATGATTAAGACTTGGTTTCCTTCCTTCCCACATCTCATGTGGAGTTTTAGGAACGGATTTAGAAGGACATCTGTTCAAGATATACGCGGCGATCAGTGCATACCCCACGGGTAAATCGGCAAGTCGGTATAGCCCGGCATGGAACGGACCATGTTCAACAGGTCCGGTTCCTTCTTTACGACACACCATTTAAGCGAGGAGTACGGAGGTGTTAGTTGTGAAACTATTCCATGTTCCTTAAGGAACTCGTCAAACTACGTACTCATATACTCGCCACCTCGGTCCGACCGAAGTGCTTTGATATGATTACCGGTTTGTTTCTCGACTAGGGCCTTGAATTCTGGAATTTCTCAAAGGCCTCGGATTTATGTTTCATTAAGTATACATAACCATACCTAGTATGATCATCTGTAAACGTAATGAAATATTGATATCCGTCACGTCTTTGCTTCCAAAGCACCACATACATCGGTATGGATTAATCCCGGTTATCGGCTCTTTGAAATGTCCTGTGAAGGGGACTTAGTCATTTTGCCTTTAAGGCAAGATTCACAAGTAGGAAAGGGATCCGATCCCAATGGACCCATAAGTCCATCTTTTTCCATCTTGTAAACCTTGGTCGACCAACATGACCAAGTCTAAGATGCCATTTCAAAACTTGATTGGTTTCATCCCTACCGCGTTTTCTAGTTATAGTATTCACAACTACTTTGTTCTTTGAGATTTAGATGATACAATCCATTCAACAATGTAGCAGTACCCACTAGTTTATTTCTAAAATAAATTTTGCAGAACCATCACCAATGAAAAATGAAAAGCCTTTTCGGTCCATGACCGGAATGGATACAATGTTTTTGTGCCCCTTGGGCAAAACAAGTACATCTTCTAAAGTCAAAACAAAGCCGGATTCTAAACCCAAAAGAAGTGATCCTATGTCGGTCGCCTCGACACTATGCCCGCTTCCGACCGTGATCGAACTTCTCCGACTCAAGCTTCCTACTTTGTTCAGATCTGATTCATGGTACAAATATGAGAACTAGCACCGTAATCCGATCCAGAAGTAGAAAATACAAGAGCGAACAATTTGTTTCCAAAACTAAAAGTTACAGACTAAGTGCCATGAAGAATCGGACAGTCTCTAGCCCAGTGGCCCAGCTCACCGCACTTGAGACAAGCATCCTTCTTCTTCTTGTTCTTTGGAACCATCGGGGCCTTGCCCTTACCCTTAAGGTCCTTAGCTTGTGGTCCAGTCCACTTTTTGGTCTTTTTCTTCTTATTCTTAGACTTAGAAGTCCGTAAGAAATCACAAGAGCAGACTCCTTCATCCGCGGAGTCTTCATCTGAGACTGAGCAGTCACAAGTTTGTTCATTAGCCCAGCTAAATTACATGCAATCTCATTGCAGTTGAAGTTCATAACAAACTGTGAGAAGGAATCAGGGAGAGACTGTAGGATAAGGTCGGTTTGGAGAGAAGTATCCATTTTAAAATCAAGAGCCTCCAATCTCTCGATCATGGATATCATTTTGAGGACGTGTTCCCCAACCTTCTCACCTTCCTTCATCCTTGCACCGAACAGTTGCTTGGATATCTCATATCTAGCAGTTCTACTATGCTCACCATAAAGCTCGGTTAAGTGAGATAAAATCTGCCTAGCAGAAGTCATTTTCTCATGAGCTCTCTGAAGCTCATTAGACATGGAAGCCATCATATAAGCACGGACTTTCACGTCATCCTTAACCCACTTTTCGTGGTTTTCAATCTCTTCCTGATTGGCTCGGGTCCGCACAGAGGCGCGGAATGTCCGTCTCCAAGGCGTATCCCGGTGCCTCTATACCGAGGACAATCATCGACATGGAGCCAATCCACAAAGTTAGGTCCCATTAAGGTGTTCTTTTCGAGTAGAATTGCGAGTGGATTCATTGTCATATTGAGATTTGTCTGCATTAAGTATAGCAGTTAGTTAGTGACTCATTTAATT
The DNA here is from genome assembly GCA_033398695.1 of Orobanche coerulescens. NCBI lineage: Eukaryota > Viridiplantae > Streptophyta > Magnoliopsida > Lamiales > Orobanchaceae > Orobanche > Orobanche coerulescens. The sequence continues at coordinate 189,167,694 of CM065801.1, forward strand.
ATGTTACGAGTATAGAATTAAGGTCTTTTCTATTCTTGTTACCCAGCTCCCACTATTTTTATCGGAATAACACACTCCCATGTGAAATCCGGAAGTATCGTCGCTCTACTTCATAGTGGTGATCGAGTTCTTTATAAATCTTAATAGAGGGCAACCGAACAGGTTTCTAGTCTATTAATTTTCATAAAGTGGTGTCCAACACCAACCCATCTAATGGATGATTCGATCTTCTTTTTCCCCTTGTTCACTCCCCTCAACCTATACGGTTTCTATGGTTCGTGAACAAGTTAAGTTTATACCATCGACGCAAATCAGTTTCACAATTGAATCTTATCCGCAACCTATCAGGTTTCTAGGGATAAAATTTGCTCCAACCGAAAGGCATCCAATGCGCTCCCGGTAATTTATCCGTCCTCCCCGAACGACTACCCCGATAACTCGGAAGCATAGCACATCCGGTTTGGATTTCAATTTCCCGAAAACTCGATGGAGGGAAGGAAAACCTTGAAACCTTATAAACTTAGTAATTTATTGTGGGAGAATTTTCGCGATTTACGTTGCACTTTGCACATTAATCATATTAGCGCGTTTGTGGCATTCATACAATATGAAACAACCATTCACAACCTAGTTGCTACCAACATGTGGTTCATGGACCGTTCCTAGAAAACAAAAACTTCGTAATCTAATTACAAGTCTTCGTCTTGAATCTTCGTCTTCTCGAAATGGATCTTCCTCCGGTCTTCGTCATTACATATAAATTTTACATTGAAAATTGCATCCTAGATACAAACATTTCTAGTAAAATAAATAGGCTCAAAACGGCCTTTACAACCCAATCGAATAAAACGAACGATTCAAATCTAAGTCCACGAACCACATCCCCATTCAAAAAGCATTCATCCAATAAATACTATATAAATGGAAAGCGTAGAGATACATTGATCCAATCAACAATTCAAACCGATCCAATCGATTCACACAATCGGTGATATGATAACGTTCAAAATAATTCGGTCGACCATAAATATTCCAATTAATCAAATTTCCCTTATAAAATGAAATACCATAAATCATTTTGATCATATTAAATCCAATTTAACATGCGGGAGATTAATTTTCAAGAATACACGAAAAAATCGAGCCGGGCGAAATTGGCTGCCATGGCCGAGTCATCACGGCAGACATGCTCAGCATGGCCGATCACGATCGGCACTGGCCGGGCACGGCCCGTGTCTCCCGACACGGTCGGGTCTGCTGGCAAGGCCTGGGACCGCCCGACACGGCCGAGTCACCTGGCAAAGAACTCGCCTTTGTCAGAAAAATCGTCGACGACGATTCTGAGCTCGATTTTCGATAGGATATCGATATCAATATTTTTCAACATTCATATCTTCAATATAAATTATATTTCCAAGAAATTAAGATTTATATTTAGACATAAACTTACGAAAAATATAACTACAACGAACGTAAAAATATATATACCACGATTATGACTAAAATGATTCCAAATCATTCATCATCTAATCAAGCAAACGCTAATATCGTATATATGATCGCAAGACCTACGCTCTGATACCACTGTTGGGATTCGGTGCCTAAAACGAAGGCCTAGCGGAAGCGGTAAAACGAAAATTAATTCGATCCGAATCCCTACGATGATCGATCGAGCTACGTATATACGAATATATAAACGAAAAGCAAGAGTTGTAAGAAACTAACCCTCGAAGTCCGTTGATTAAATGGTAACCTTCTCTTGAGCTATTCCCCAAGCTCTTAAACGATCCAACGCCGAAAGCACCGCGTCTCTACTTGCCATGCGCCGGAGAAACGAACGGAATGACAACACCTTGCTATCCTCCGAGGATACGGCTAGAGCTAGGTGATGAAGCTATATATGTAAAGATTACTACACTCTAAGTGTTTTAATCTTACTCTCTCTTTATGTCTTGATATTTTTCTCTAAGAAAAACAAGAACAAGGTTGAAGAAGAAGATGACTAAAGAGAAAACAATTTTCTCTCTCTCTCTCAAACTCAATGATACGTAAATGGCAAGAAGTGTTGTAAGGATGAGAGATCAAAGTCTTCTATATATTCTTATTCAACCCACATGAAAAAAAATACATATATCATGATTTGATTCCCCATATAATGTATATGATACTTGTCCCCTCAATCACATGAGATTCCAAAACCATGATGGGGACAAGTCAATACACACACATGGTAATAAGTGGGGGGTTGGCCCATGCTAGAAAACGGTCGAGTTCGGTTCGTTTCGGACTCCGTGAGTCCAAACAGATAAACTCCTATTCCGCTCCGATGTATTTATGTCGTTTAATTAATCCAATTAATTAAACATATCAAATACAAAATAACATAATTAATTTCTCCAAGAAATAATTATATTCATGAATTAAATTAATCACCCAAGAATTTATTTAATTCATTAGGCCGTAAATCAATTTATCCAATAAATCGATTTAAACATCCAATATTCCAAAATTAGATATCCAATATCTAATATTCATAATGAGAGAATTAGCTCGATTCATTCCGTTGTCAATCCTAATGCGCGACTCGGTAGGTCCGTCTCGATCGAATGGGAGGAACCAAAGAGTAGTAGCACCACCTAGCCACTGGTGGCCTACACTGCATACTCGATCGAGAACGAATGATTGGGATCATTCAAGAACCATTCTGTCGTGAATACCAAGATACGTATAAACCCTTCTTTCAAATGTCCCGATCAAGTTATAGGGTCACGGTCGGTCAAACCATATCTCAGATTTGATGCTATGCATGCGTTAATGCAAATCGAGATCATCGAGTATCGTGTATCTAATACAACTAGCTCCAATGCTTTGGCCAAAGACTTATGATCTCATCTGCCAATAACCGCATAGGACATATAACCCGCTCACTAACGGGAGAAAGAATTCTATCTTGGTATTCAGTAGGACCTGCTACTTGCCTGTCAAGATGCACGTCGAGGTTGACCCCCGCCTTCCGGTTTACAGGGTCGAACTACTCTAATGAAAATCTTGACGTCACAAGCACATCCCTACTAAATCCTCAATTCGAAGGTTCACGAATACCTATCACAACCTTTCGATTCCGTCATTGACTGTCCCGGAGTGAAATCCATGTGACGAATCGAGGGTGAGTCGGTTCGAGTATACTAATCCAATTAGCATACCTATAACGTGTGCTCCCACTAACCATTAGTGTTCGACAGGCACTCTCCATGTCAAAGAACACGTCATACAAGTCTTCACATAAACTTAACGCCCAGTCAAGTTTCATCGACTTGCGAACGATTAAGTATTTGAGCTATAACCTTTCCAGTGCCGACCCCCTTATCCAATAAGGAGTGGAACGTTTTGCTCTCAAATACATGGACTAGTTTCTATATGTTTATTTACGAGTTAGGAATGCCAGTAACTACCAGTAAATAAAGAAACATTCATTTGCCTTATATAAATGGTTTACATAATTACAAGTACAATGCCCTCACTCAACAACCTCTGAGTGGCATTCGAGGGCATACTCCTAACAACGGCTAGCAGGCCCGATATCCAGTTTACTGTGGGAGTGTGTGCGCGATATCAAGTATAACCTAAAGAATCACACTTCGCAACAGCTAAACGAATCCTAAAATACGTCAAAGGAACAGTCGATGTAGGACTTTGGTATCCTAAAGAAGGCGGATTCGATTTAGTTGGATACAGCGACTCAGATCTCGGAGGTTGCAAGTTAGATAGGAAGAGTACAAGTGGAACTTGTCACTTTCTTGGACCTAGACTTGTGTCTTGGTTTAGCAAGAAACAATTGGCAAACTCGCTTTCAACAGCTGAATCAGAGTACTATGCTGCTGCTAGTTACTGTATGCAGATCCTTTGGATGCAACAACAGCTGTCAGATTATGGAATTGAAGCCAAAGAGACGTCGATTATTTGGATAGCACGAGTGCAATTGCTATCACTCACGATCCTGTATTGCACTCTCGCACCAAGCATATCAACATGGAGCATCACTTCATTAGGAATTATGTTGAGAACAAGGATGTTCGGCTAGAAAAAGTTCATACATATATCCAATTGGCCGACATCTTTACCAAGCCTCTCGACACAGCAAGATTCTGCATGCTTCGACATGAATTGGGATTGCTACAGCCTGACTCCCTGTAAGTTTTTAATACTTTTACTCAGCAATTGAGGGGGAATGTTGTAAGACCCAAGAATACAGTATCCACCGTTAGTTATTTGTACACTCAGACCATCAGAACATCACTGTAGCGACATGAATTATCCTACAGCTGATTTGTGCAATAATTAAGGGGGAATACAGTATGACCCATGAATACAGCATTAATCCGAAAGCTGCTGTATCGAATTGAAACTCATATGTACCTTTTAAGGAGGAACGATGTATTTTCGCGGATACAGCACATTATATGGGAAATCAATTATCATGTTATTTATTTATTTTAACAACTTTTATGTCCACATGCCCTGTCATAATTAAAGAGTTTTCGCATTAAATGCTTTACACGGCATTTGGACATTGGTATCTTCAAAGTCGTGATGTTTAAAATTTTATATTAACTGTACATCGCCTTCTCGGGCAATAATGGTTATTTGAAACGTCATAAGTGGGACCCGCTCTTATTTTAAATTAGATGGATAAGTTGTACTGGTTACACTCAGTCCATCGTGCTCGTTCATTTCAAACAACGGTTCCCATCCCTTAAATCTGACCGTTCATTCTTTGAAAACCCTTCTCCTCTGCCCACTATAAAAGTACTGTAAATGCCATTTGAGACTCTTTACACTTTCTGCATATTGTAAGAGTTCTTGAGCAAACAGCCTACAAGTTTTTTGTGTTTACTGCATTCTCTTTGAATCCTTTTAACTTTTCTTCGAGAATCATCAATGGCATCTTCCCAGACCTCTTCCATCTCTCTCAAGAAATCCTCCAACATCATCGACGGACGGATCTTTTCTAGATCTGTCGTGCTTGAACATGTTCGTTCCGAAGTGGATGACGTCGAATCGATGGAGTACGTCATCACTAGGATTCGTCAGCAAGGGCTCTATCGCCTTGGCAGCCACACTGCTAAATGATTTGATGTTCATCTAGTTGAGGAGTTCTACCTCAATGATGTTGTTCGTTTCCTTTCACTGGACCAGGGAGGACATGTTGCTGACATCACAGCCGTCGTTCGCGGAGTCGAAATTCGTGTTGACCAAGAGCTTCTCCAGAATATCTACAGGCTTCCTGCTGATGGCCTGACAATGAAAGATTTTGAGACTTTTGGGTCCCAGGAACTGTTAACCGCTTACCATGGCTTGTTCACCAGTTCATCGACTGTGGAAACGGTTCACACCTCTTGCCATAAGAAAAACTTTTGTTTACCTTTTGTCTATTTACACGATTTCTGTTGCCGTATTATTGAGAACAGAACAGGTGCTTTTGAGATGTGCACCAATCTTAGGTTCAGGATGATGGTTGCAATAATGACCTATGAGAAGGTGAACTGGTGTCAAATCATCCTCAAACGGTTGCAGGAAGAAGTTTCTAAGCCTGCCTAACAAGAGAAATCTTTTGATCTGCTTTTGAACTATATTTTAACCAAATGTGGAGTTCCGCAATCCGCAGAAGCAAAGAAGATCACTTCTTGCATTTGTATAGGAAGCATCAGACACACCGTCTTCAAGAAAGGACCCCTTATCGCAAAAGGCCTTACGTTGGCAAACTGCCCCTTTCTGCCGACCCAAGGGACGTATCTTCGAAGTCTCAGAGCGAGGAGACTTCAAGGAAGATAAAAAGATCTCACAGCAAAACTCTTGCTGCTGCTGTTGAGAAGCCGAAAAAGAAGCTAATGAGGCTTTCAAAAGTTAAAGAAACCTCCAAGGATGCTTCTTCCGTGGCCCAACCCAATATATCAACACCCCAGGGCGAAACCCCTGTGGAGGAGGTGACTGGTACTGTCTCAACAGTAGATCCAGAGCCTTTGGTGGCTATGACGGATGCTTAGACATCTGCCAACTTTCAAGACTCTGGCGAGTCGGCTGCCACTTTGGAGCATAAAGCTACTTCTCCTGGACAGGATTCCACACCCGTTAAGGATCCATCTCCCATCAGGGTACCAACCCCTATAAGGGATCCCTCACCGATACAGGATCCCACACCTGTAGAGGAACTCATGCCTACAGTAGACTCAGGTGCTGTACGCAGCCCCTCCCCGGACACAATTATTAACAAAACCCTACTTTCTGTGCAAATCGAACTGGTATTTGAAAGGTTTGTCCAATGGAAGAACTACAGACTTGCTCCTTACGACAACATATACAACTGCAGCGAATGGACCAATGAAGAAAGATTTGTTTTGGAAGTGATGGACGCTCAAGATGTTGCTATTTTGATCCAATGGGACAACCTATGTGTTATAGAGCTTATTGAGAGCCATCTTGTTGACAAAGACGAAGCTCGAAAGAAAGCAAAATCTAAGTTCGTGGAATGTCCCGATAGTGCAAAATCAAACCATGATTCAGACGATGATGACGACGCCGTTCAGGCTGGTCTAAGGATGAGTCGTGAGGAAGCTAGAGAAAAAGATTTCTCTCAGCGTCAACAACAAAATGGTGAGGGGACATCAACTCACAATCAGTCCCCTTTGCAGCAACAAAACATTGTTCCCGACAATGAGGATTCAGTCCCTCATGTCGCAGAGGAACAATCAGTTTCGCAATAGGCACTCGAGCCTGTCGCCACCCAAGCCGAAGAAGAATCCAGCGCCATCCCGCACGAGGAATCAGTCCCTCTGCAGGAGCAGGTGGAAGCTGAGAGACAGCAGGAGGAATCAGTCCCTCATGTATCCATGTCTTCAGAAACCACTTCAGCACAGGAGGATGCAGCAACCCCTGTCGCCGAGCCACCCTCTGAAGCTCCCTCACCCTTATCTGCCTTGGAATCCGACGACGGTATAATACCTGAGGATGTCCAACTCAATTCACGCCCAAATGTGAACTTGAGACAGTTAAACGGAGTCGAGGATTTCGCCCAGCCAGACTCTCCTAGGACTGCCGCAAGGAAAGAGCGATCACATGCTCTTGGCCTCCAAACTGTTTTCATCCAGGACGCCGTCAATCCCCTGTATTCTGTGGAAAAGGCTCTTGATTAGCTACACACATCAGCTATTGAAGAGATGACAGGTCTAAAGCATGAAGTCTCTCGAGTGGAAGAAGCCTTCACTATCCTTCCACACGTCTTCAAACAGGCCCTGAACTAATTACAAGAAAAACATGAGAAGATCCTGAGAGACGAGCAATCAAAGCTACGCGTGTCTGAGGCCAAGAGAGCATCTGTTATGATCGAAACCGGTTCCCAGCTTCGAGCCCACGACAAGAAAATTCAAGATATGTCGCAGGTGCTCTCCTCCCTTGTTGAGAAAATGACAAGTATTGAGAAGAAACAGGATGCTGCTTTGCAAATCCTAGAACGCCTTGATGAGAAGATGTCATACCTTGATGACAACAAAAAGGGGGAAGAATCCAGGGAAGCTGCTAGGAGAACAAGGTTGGAGCAAGAGAAGGATATGTTAGCTCCTTTTGAAGAGTCCATCACTGCTGATATAGCTCGTATCACATCTCCAAATGTTAGGATACAGGGAGATCGACCAGAATTCTAGGATCCTAAGTATCCTTGGAAGACCCTAGTTCAAAAGTCTCAAGCTATGAACCTCCCGGCCGACCGACAGCCCACTGCAATAGAGATCAAGAACTAGAGGAGAAATGAACTGCTAAGATACTTTATTGTACTTATCAGGGATTCCTCAATTTTCAATAGATGCAGGACGGTACAAGAAGCCGCAGAGGAGTTCAAGAAGAAGTTGGAACAAGGAACGCTCCCGCTACAGCTGCAGATGAAGTCTAAACATAAACAAGGTGACTTGGTTACCCATCCAAAAGATTGGATCTTAGTCTTCGATAAATCATATGATGGACGAGCCATATATCCGAATCGAGACAAGGACGCTCACCAGAAGTGGTGGAAAAATACCAAGAATGACCCTAAAAGTCCATGGAGACACTCAGACTACAGGAATTGAATCCCCTGTTGTATTATTTTTGTAATTTTATTTTCAAAATAGAAAAATATCGTACTCTTTGTTTCTATATCAATAAAATATTTGCCTGTCTTGAAATATTACAACTCGTAATCTACTGTGTTACTGTTTGTTTACAAAACACTCAATTTATCCTTGTTGTATTCAAGTGTAAAACTTGTTTTTTTTAATACATAAGCTGTAAGAACTTGTCTGCGAACAGTTCATAGTTTAAGTTGTATGTATCTAGAATACTATGTAAGATTGTGCCTGCGTGCCAATCATAAGTTTAAAGATGTAATACTCTTTTGATAAAAGCTGAACTTGTCTACGAGCAGTTCTTAGTGTTAGGCTAAATTGCTAAAAGCCAGAACATTCGAACAGAAGACCAAGAAGTCTGTCCTCCTTCAAAAATTGCTAAATGTCAAAGTTTTGGCATCATCAAGGATGTTTGGATAACATCATAAGGTTTTGAAAGGAAGACTTGGAAGGACTTGGCAAATTATCAAAAAGGGGGAAATTATTGGGATAACAATCCCTGTATCGAGATTGTCGGGATAACGATCCCTATATTGAAAGATCGTAATAAGAGTGTTTTGACAATATGCCAATCCAAAGATACAAAGAAATAGTCAGAATTGAAAATCGATCAAAAGATATCAACCTGTATCAAAGACTTCTCGCAGTCCCAGCATACAGTGAATACTATCATACAGCAAAGGAGTCTTATAAAGACTAAGTATGGAAGCTGTCTTGAATCGACAATATAGGTATCATTCCATACAGTATCCAAACAGGACAAGAAGGAATCTTTGTTATTCGCTAAAGTCAAAGTCCAATTTAAGAAGATATATTTAAATACTAAAGGATAAAGTATTTAATATGAAGTCAACAGAGATCTTCTTTCTAGCGCAAAATCCGGATCGTGCTTTATTCAAACACATCATCCCGTTGGAATGGAATCTTGATCAACGGATTTATCTCAACGGATATATCTCATAATGCTATATATATCCCCAGCCTTTGAAGATCTGCATATACAACGAATGAATAACTGAGATACTCTTGCTACAACAAAGTTATCATCATATACATCTGAGTAAACATATCTCCCAAAGCATTCTGCTATTCCGAAAGAAGAGATATACAATGCTCAAACTGTGAACAACACATCATCAGCTAAAAGCTTAGAAAGTCAAAGTTGTTGTTCAAACATTGTTCTAACCCTTGAACAAAATCCATCAGCCCTGTGTGGACTGAGAAACCTTGTTATTCCTGAACTATGTGTGACGAACTTGCATTGAAGAGATGAAGCTTCGGAACTGTTCGTGAAGAAGCCAGTCAAGTGAAAGCTTAAACCAATTTGTGTGAACGGTTGAAGGCTAAGATCATTATATCAATCTGTGTGAACGATATATTGATTAGGTTTGATTATAAATACGTAGTTGTGTACGTAGTATTTATAATAAACATTTTCACTCCTGTGTGGAGGACCAGTGGATGTATAGGGATTTACCTCGAACCACTTTAATTACCATGTCTTTTACCTTCTGCATTTAATGTTTTATTATTTGTGATTATCTTCAAGTATACACTTCATATCTAGTTGCTGTATTTACAACAACTCACCTTAACAAGACTTCCGATACGCACTCAGATTTGAAAACCATACAACTTGTTGTTTAAAACACTTTCCATGTTGTATCCTGTATACTTAGTGGCCAACACGTATGTTCACCCAGGGATTGGTCCGACGGGGCCTCTGGGGATATGTAGTGCCGTGTGTATCCGTATCATGAATTGGGGTTAAACCACCCAGGTATGGTCCGACGGGGCCTATGTGGGGTGCGGTGGCCGTGAGTATCGTACCAACGGTAAACCTTTGAAATATTTTGTTGGAGAACTATGTTTTGTGCATGTGCACCATAATATTCTGGAATATAAATGTTTTCTAAAATGATTTTGGCGCATATTTCATCTGATTAGAATGGTAGTTCAAATGGTATTGTACTTGCACTAGCAGTTGGCGCTAACCCCTTAACTGGGGAAAATACTTTTGTATTTCAGGATACAGGTCCAAGGGACGAGCTAGCACGCAGTTAGTACGAGGATGATGGGCAAGAGTGATATTGTTCAATGGGTCGATTGAGTCATGTCCTGTCGCTCTGATTTTATTATTGTATTATTTGCTTCAGTACTCGAGTACTTTCTTTATTTTATTTGTGTTGTTTCTGAACCCAGATTGGGAAGAATGTTTGGTTGTTGAGTAGTGTTTTTTGGGAACAGTCTGTTTAATATCGTTTACCTTTATTAAGTGTCGGTGTATTTTGTTTCGTAGTGTCTGTTGTTGGTCTTGGGTGGTTGAGATGTGTATTAGCCTGGTGGACTCAAATGAGTGGGTCCATGGCGCTGTAATATGCCCTGAACGTCTTGGGGGTGTTACAACGACAACGCCAGGGTTAAATTAGATTCAATTTATTTCTTAAGCCTTTTTGGTACTTATGTTATAGATTTCTCTATCTGTATTTAGCACATACAAATCATTATTTAATTATACTTATCCAAAGGACATATTATCAAGATTAATAGAGCATAAATCCTTTTTAATCCTGAACCCATAGCCTTCAATGTCTAACACTGGATAGATATCATTTCTTTATAATGACATGAACATAACAATTATGTTGTTCCAAAACAAGCCCTGAAGGCAAATTTCAGACAAATGTTCCTACGGCTAATGCAGCAACTCTTGCTCCATTCCCAATGAGTAGATCCACTTTACCTTTCTCGAGTCTACTACTTATTTTTAGTCCCTGTACATCTGAACAAATGTGAGAATTGTTGGTTCTGATGAGTATCTAATACAATAAAATTTGAGCAAAATGCAGCGGAATTAGTTAACGAAAAACCCAGATGATGATCTTCATGCATTAATTTAATTAATTTATAAATAGTTCATCAAATTACCTTAATTCGAAGAACATATCTGTAACCCGAACCAGAAGCTGATTAATATCGTCTTCCTCTTTCAGTGATCACACACGAACAACTGATACAAGCCAGATTGTTAGATCCTTGCGAATAATGTTGATAACAGTACAACATATAATTCTTTGCTAGAAGGATTTGTATTGTTGATCAAAATCAACTTAAGGGAAGAAGACGGAGATTGCCAGAATGGATTTCCCGGACAGAAACAAAACCGGCCGCATTTCTTGGGGGAGGGGGGATCACATAATTAGGATTGTGTAATTAATCTTATGACAACTCATTGACTAGGACCCTTTATTTATACTAAGTAAGCCCTAGATTGAAAATCTAATGTTTGCTTAGTTGCCCCTCAACTTATTCAATAATACAATATATACAGTATCATATATTATATATTACTTGTTATTTAATCCTCTAGTAAATATAATATCCAATATTATATTTATCATTCCCAGTTGATACAATTAAAAATATAATATATAATATCATATATTATATATTACTCGTTATATAATTTCTTTAATAAATATAAGATCCAATACTATATCTATTAATTATTCTTGCTTGTATTTAATTATCGTATGTGTGACCCAAAGGCTTATATTATGTTGGCAATTATTTAATACCTTACTAAATAATAAGTCATAAGCGGTCTCTAGCAAGACATTATGACTACCTAAATAATATAAGTTTATAGTCCATTAAACCATTTAACGTGTCAAATCCCTTTGTCGCGCGATATCGTATTTGAACTAAGTCATGGATATTGTCATACTTATTATGTTCAAATGCTTTCTCAATCTTAAGTATACTGATTGAATCAAATAACTCTTCACAAGAGCATGACCATGCATTTCCTTCACCCTACTTATCAAGGGGCCCAACAGATATCTCTCTCCCCAAAGAAAGGGACAAATCCTATCTTGATTATTCATTGCCCTCTACATAACTCCCACTAATCCCGATCGCTAACCTTTATGATCACCATGTTTCAGATGACATTGGATTACGTCAAGGCATAGCAGTTATCATGTTGGACTCTATGATCACCATTTATTGACATATTGTTATATTGAGATTCACTTATGACATTTCCATACAGTGATCTCAATACGACTCTGTCCAGTATTGCGGTCTCCAACCAATACCCATAAGTTTGATCCTTACCATACGCATAATCATCTGATGATTATCAGTACTTATACTAGTAGATTAATCACTTGAGTTTCCACTCAACGTGATTGGACCAGGAACATTTGAATAATCTTATTATTCGTGAATAACTATTATTCAATTATCATACTATCAAAACATGCATATATTATAATAATCAACGTGAAATAAATGATATCAAATAACTTTATTTAAATGTGACATAAATCTAGGCACCTCGAATGTCTTAGGGCACTATTCCCAATGATCTCGCACTTGCACTAGGACCATTCATTCATGACTTTTAGTCCTACCAATCTAGCATGTTCTACATGTTTTTCTTGTGAGAGAGGCTTGGTAAGTGGATTAGTAACATTCTTTTCTGTTGCTACTTTGCATATTTTAATATCTCCTCATATGACGATCTCTCTAACTAGTTGATATTTTCTGAGTATATGTTTGGAATTATGATGGGACCTAGGCTCTTTAGCTTGTGCAATAGAACCATTATTATCACAATAAAGTCCTTATGGGACCCTGGATAGTCGGTACCACTCCTAGGGTAACGAACTTCTTGATCCATACGGCTTCCTTAACTGCATCCGATGTTACCAGGTACTCAGCTTCTATTACAAAATCAGCAACCGTGCTTTGCTTGGAACTCTTCCAACTCACAACACCTCTATTCAATACAAACACATAACCAGTTTGCGATTTAAAATCATCTCTATCGGTTTCAAAATTTGCATCATCATAATCATTTACAACCAGCTTGTTTTCCACAACTCCATAAATTAGGAACTCATCTCTAGTTCTTCTTAAGTAATTTAGGATGGTTTTCACTGCTGTCCAGTGACTCTCACCTGGATTTGATTGGTATGGACTTGTCATGCTAAGGGAAAACGATACATCTGATCGAGTACAAATCATGACATACATGATCGATTTAATGGCCGAAGCATATGGAATGTTGCTCATGTGGGCTCACTCATTGGGAGTCTAAGGACTCTGAGTCGTACATAGATGAATGACATGTGACATTGGCAATAGTCATCTCTTGGAGTCCTGCATATTGAACCTCTTCAATATTTTGTTAATGTAGATACTTTGACTCGGATCAATCATTCTCTTTGATCTATCTCTATAGATTTTTATCCCAAGAATGTAAGTAGCTTCTCCTAAGTATTTCATTGAGAAACAACTTCCCAACCAAGTCTTGACTGTCTGCAAGGTGGGTATTGTAACACCCCCAGAGCCATCCAGGAATATTACAGCGCCATGGGCCCCGCGATGGAACCCACAAGGCTCAAGGACATTTTCGCAAACATTTACAAACACCCAAGAGGCTAATGACGGTACTATCTTCTAAAAACATTCGAAGACTATATAAAATCCACTAATCAAAACCGTCGTAAAATCTCATTTGAAACTACAAGGCCCGAAATGCCAAAACTCAATAGTTTAAAAACATATGTTAAGCTATCGCTTACACGTACCGACAAAATAGTTTAGAAAACCATTTCCAAAATAACTCAAGTTGCCAAAAATCAAAATGGAATTTAAGAAATACTCATGCAGCGGGAAGGACAACAATTAAAAATACTCTAGCAGCGAAATACAACGTATAATCAGAAGACTCGATTCACAATCACAAGCCATAGCCAGTATCCTCCGAAAAGCTCATCTATTCATGACCGCTACAAGCTCTATATCCCAAGAACCTAAAAAGAAATCCCACGACGGGGTCAGCCATAATATCCCACAATGATAACAATCACATCACGTCAATAATTACATACAAATGAAAATACCAAGTAAGAATACGACCAATGTAATCTTACCGACGTAACTTTACTTACTCGAATAATCCTCATCAAAATAACCATTATCATATTGCACATCTCATAATCTCGATTAACCAATAAACTCAAACATAACATCTGTATTGTTCCTTAAACAATACTCAAGATTCTCAAAATATCATCACTAACTCATTATACGGAAAAATACCAGCTCTGACCAATTCGATCCATCGGATAACATCATCAAATCCCAACACGATAATCGATTGTCCATTAAAAGACAAATACCAAAGGAAATACGGAACATACCTCAGGATATGTAATGCTGCGACAATCATGTCAGTCTAATCCGAGATCAGACAATACCACATACGGACATGGTCCTAACACAAGACCTACAAATGCATACTCACATGACGACATCTATATGCCCACGATAACAACAACAATGTATATTTATGAAAATCCGATGATCCAGCGCGCACAGCATAGATCCCAAGATGATCCTGAAAGATCAACACGAGGTGGATAACCCATAATATACATATGCACAACAACAACATATGGTAATCCAACGATCCAGCGCACACAGCTATAGATTCCCATGATGATCCCATTGGATTAACGTATGGTGGAAATACATGTTTAGCAATCCAGCGCACACAGCATAGATACCCAAGATGATCCCCTCGGACCAACACGAGGTGGACATACGACAACAATGAACAAATGCATATTAACAACAATACACAATGCATGACAACAACAATACATGAATGTATCACAACATGATCGACACAAAATGACAAAAATGATTAGAGTACTTGCCCCGAGTCCTCCGAGAGCGATCTCAATGTTAAAAACCATCACTGACGATTATCCTCCATATTCGACGGTCCAAAATGTCACAGACTGTAGATAATTCATATCTTCGTCTTTATCACAATGTATCTTCGATACCCAAGTATACCAATAATAAAAGTAAATCATATACATTATGATTTAAATTCCCAAAATACGAAAACAACTTACAATCCCAAATCTCCTGTGTTCACAATTATAATCGTTGCTATATGAATTATAAACGAATTAAACGGAAACTATTCATTAAATATTATAAACTGAGCAAGTAATAACTTGCCTCGATACCGACACGATGATGATGAAGCTGCTACCAATCCCATTGCCTTCGTCTACGAGCTCCCCAGTCCTAACCAATGCAATTCACGAACATACTCGAACTCGACCGCAGCATATTATTCTATTCGGCGATTATAACCAACGGGCAAATATCACAACCTATTGAAGTAATCAATTAACACATGTTCAATATAATCAATTTCCGATAATCAATCAATCTCTGCGGCTCAACAATTCTTCGATCATTTACAAAACCAAATAGTATAACTCAAACCATTACGAACTCATATCCATAACACAAACCGAAATCCGATAATTGTTATTAACAATCCATATAACCGATCAACATACCCAACAATTTCACAATATCTCGATTAAACACAAGTCCGAACAATCCAACTCAAACAATTACGAACTCACAACCACAATACGATTACGGATACAAATGTAAAGGAAATCATATTCGATGATCAATCACAATCTTTCCGGATTTCAAATTGTTTATCATGATTCGTATTTCATCAAGAACATACGAATTCTACCACTACAATCAACATGACTTAACGAACATTCCATCTTCATATCTAAAAATACCGATAATTCAACATACCATCATCTTGCTATGTTATATTCATCAAGAAGTTCTTTAAGAACACTAAGTGATTCGAAACCATGTTCATAGTCATCAAAACATCATAATTCGATATCCTTTAACATGTAGATAATCATCCAACTCATAATCCAAGTCATGTATCATCATATTCTTCAATATACACTTCTCATAACATTAAGAATCGTATCAACACCACTATAATCATCATCATATGAATCAAATACGGATAACAATTCCAAGAATCCGAAATCAATGTGTAGACTTCAACAACATACCTCAAGAATATGAACAACACCATAAAACGCATCAAGGATCAACAATATCTTCATATCTAAGCCTCAAATCCATGTTTCCAAGCTTATATCCAAGATAGAAGAAGTTTATCTTCACTACCATACTCAAAGGGATGAAGTTTGGAGGAAGGAATGGTTTTGTTCTCATGAAGAAATTGTAACACCCCCAAACCATTCGGGAATATTACAGCGCCGCAAACCCTCTCCGTGAGGATCTACCAGGCTAAATACTGAAAACACAACAACACAATACATGCCGACATGGCTAAATAACGAACTATTAGACCAATTCGGTCTTTTACCGCAACAAACACATGAACCATACATTACTCTTTCTCAAAACTCATACCACCGCAGGGGTTAGAATACATCAACATTTCCGTAAAACGGAAATTACCATAACGAGAAGACAAACGACAAGACTACTCTAAATACCCAACGCTGGTCTTCATGTGATTAGTATCATCGCCTTCCATCATCCTTCGTAACGATCCCATGAATTGCTCCCCAGCAACGTGCAAGTACCTGGACGTAATAAAGACATCCACCCCCCGAATACTCGGGGGTTAGCAAAACTCCACTGTTTTGCTAGTGCAAGTATAAAACACAAATACAAGCCATACACAACATACTCCAATAACAATAATAATCGTGAATATACTTCTCGGGATAAATCTCTTGATCAAAACAGTTTGAATTATGAAAAGTAGGAATAAAACCATTATAGATATTACAGAACATTTTACGATCTCGGGAGTTTTGAAAACATTTGGGGTTTAAGAATTCTCAAGACTTTTGAAAACACTAAGGGGCACAACCCAAAATTCATCTTTCCAGAGTACAACTTCGATAACGAAGCATGGGGTCCACGACCCAAACATCCACATCACATACTCGAAAGAATAACCCGACGGAAATTACACAGTGTCAAACATTACCATGACAACAGTCTCACACAACGACATCAGAGAGCATAACTCCACAACTTAACCAAATAGTCGAACTCGACACACCACAAAGTCACAATGCACAGAGCAACTACAGGACTCATGCACCCGTACCCAAAATATCACCACCAAGAGACGAATCACACACAACACATTTTCTGGTGCCATTCCAGCCAAGTACGATACCATTTGGACTGCCATTCTAATCAGACGAAATATGCGCTAACATCATAGTTCTCCAACAAAACATTTCAAAGTTAACCATTGGTACGAGACTCACGGACACCGTACCCCGCGAAGGCCCCGTTGGACCATCCCTGGGTGGTTAACCCTAGTTCGTGATACGCACACTCACGGCAATATGTATCCCTAGAGGCCCCGCCAGACCGTCCCTACGTGAACATACACATATACATCCACAACGTCACGGGAAACCATAATTCGAATACTAGAATATGCAAAAAAATGTTAGGTACTTCGCTAGAATGACCACTTTAGTCGACGTATACCCACATGAATGTCACACAACAACAAATAAATACCAATACCAAACGACACCAAGCGCCACAACCTCCTTACGAAGGAGTAACAACTAATATCACACAACGTCACATATTCATCGAACAAGTACACGTTTTAGTTCACAATCCTCAGCAAGTGTTTACAGTCTACTATATTTACGTAATACAATCACAACACCTTCCAACATACGGCACTAACTACATATTCCAAAACACATTTATTCATGAAGCATCCAAGTTATCTTTGAAGGAAAATCTTTTATCGAGAGTATACCAATCTTTTTTAAAGTTCATTAAAACGTTAAAATTTCACATATAATCAATTATCAACTATCACATCTAGGAAATACGAAATGTATGGGCAAGATACTTGCCTCGGATAATTACAAATGCGGAGAATCGACTGAAGTGAGGAGACCCGAACCATCCACAAACCCGACGACTCCGCCAAGCGACAACCCGCGACGATAAACTACGAATGACAATAACAACAATGAAAATAAATTCCATATCAAAACTTAAAGCCACCGAATTAGAGGGTCAAATGACGAAAGTTCAAGGGTTTCCCCCCAAAATGGCCAAGAACACAAATTGACTTGTTAATTCATGAAAAACGGAATTCCAACCATGGGTTATGATCAAAATGACTAGATAACAACAAAGGAACCAACAATTTCGGATTAAAATCATGAAATCAAGACAAACCCCCAATTATTCCCGAAATAGGGTTCTAGGATGATTACCTCGATTCAAGGTGGAAAATGATGATTTGATGTTGCTAATCCACACCAAGACCTTGATGATAATGTTGTAGGATGAAAGATTGATGAATTCCCGTGATGAAATGCCCTGGAATTGCCTCAAGACTCTGCCCGTCGCGTGAGGAAGTAAAAGAGCAAAACTGATATGAAATAACACTGCCCGCTGCCTGAAATACAGGCACCTGTTACGGCCGTAACATCATGTCCATTACGGCCGTAATATGTTGGCCATTACGGCCATAACATGCTAGCCATTACGGCCGTAACATGCTGCATTCTGGCAGCAGATTCCTTCTGCTGCCCGATCAGTTCCGAACAACCTCAAAATGCGACGACTCGAAAGGTGCGACGTTGCACTAATGAAGAGTTCTCAACAATGAATGAAAGCGCTAAACAAACATGCGATTCCGAAAACTCGGAGGTGGGTAAAAATGAGTATGAAAACAAATACCCAAAACTTTGAGAAATTACAAAATGGCCCAAACGTTTGAAAAATCATGATACATGATCGAATAACCAAACCGAAGTTCACAACACATCTAACAAGTCTAAACAGACTTGCAGGAAACACGAAACGACAGTTTCGAACGAGATTCGTAAGAATCGAACTCAAATACAGAAAAGTCACCAAAAAGCATGGAACTCAGCAAAGCAACACTGAAAAGAAATCGGATGTCGAAAAGTACAGAATTAATCATTCCCAGAATGACAGAACGATCACAAGAGAGCCACTAAAATGGACTCCCGCCAAAAAAAAGAAAATTACCAAAAATCGATATTGCGGGTATTACAGAAATGAAAAACTGATCCTTAATTTATAATCTGCAGCGCTCATTACGTAAGTTACCAATCAACATTAATGTACGTAATGCTTCCTTACGTACACTACAGGTCCTACATAGAGTATGTAACATCATTCCAGAACTCACTGCCTTGTTTCGTTCGATCAGTTATGTACGTAATGCATAGGACATAACGTACGTAATAAATACGATGACTTGCTACAGTAAATATCCATTGAGCATATGTAATGTGAAGTCGCAAACATACATAATATACGTCATTGACTCGCTTGCCCACGTTCTGTGCCAAAAGCTGCCGACCACGGGATCTACCTGTTGGCCATAGCCTGATCCTGTCCGATTCTCTTCATAACATACGTTATGCACTCTACGTAACGTACGTTATGTCTTTGTCTTGGCGTACGTAAGCTCTTATGATTAACGTACGCTATACTTGACAAGGTCCTCTCTGATCAGCCAACTATATCTCACCTGATACTTTAACGTACGTAATGACATAATGTTAACGTACGTAACCTTTGGGAATTAACGTACGTAAGCTCATGTGCTTAATGTACGTTATGGATTCTATACTTGGCCATTTACACTGATCTTGCTCGTCGTCTCAATATACCGAATACATATACATAACACACTATATCATCAAATGCAATTGTCGACCAAGTACGACAATTCTACCAATACAGATGTCTCAGTCCTTTAATTATTTTATCCATACTGTACAGATTCCACACTGAACAACGTAACTCGGATAAAATATCATTAAAGAACAGTGGTAGAAATACCGGATATTACAGGTATGTCATTTCCAATGAGTAATATGTCATCTACATATAAGATTAATAAAATAACTATGCTCCCTTTAACCTTCTTGTACACACATGGTTCATCTTCATTATGAATAAACCCAAACTCTTTGACAGTTTCATCAAATGAAGATTCCAACTCCGAGAAGCCTACTTTAACCCATAAATCGAACTTTGAAGCTTGCAAGCCTTTTTATAACTATCTGGATGAACAAAACCCTCAGGTTGTGTCATGTACATATCTTCGAGTAAGGTTCCATTAGAAAATGCTGTTTTAAGCATGAGGCGAAAAGGTCTCATCATAGTCAATACCATGAGTCTGTATATAACCTTTTTCCACTAGTCTAGCTTTTTAGGCTTGCAGATTATCGTCCATGTCTCTCTTCTTTTTGAAGACCCATTTGCTGTAATATCCGGAATTTCTACTACGGTTGTTTAATATTATTTTATCCGAGTCATGTTGTACAGCGTGGAATCTGTACAGTATGGATAAAATAAATGAAGGACTGAGATGTCAGTATTGGTATAATTGTCGTATTTGGTCGACAATTACATTAAAGGATACTATGTGTTGAGTATACGTATTCAGTATGCCGTATGTTCGTATTCTGCATGACGAGACGTTGGACAAGAGTAGCTAAAAATGGCTAAGTATAGCCAGATTAGCGCACGCTACGATGTATACTTGGCGTATGCTAAGGTACAAGGATTACGTACGTTAATGAGTACAGTTAACATACGTTAATATGTTACGTGTTACGTACGCTATGTATAAGGCATTACATACGTAACGAGAGGAATCGGACAGCTCAGGCTATGGCCGACAGGTAGGACCCGTGGTCGGCAGCTTTCGTCGAGGAACGTGCTTGGTCGAGTCAACTCTTGGTTAACGTACGCTACGGGTAATGCATTACGTACGTTAATTGAGGAATTACTATAGCAAATCAACGTACGTATTACGTATGCTATGAAGGTTATGTTACGTACGTAAAACGAAACTGGTCAGTAAGTTCTGGAATGATATTACGTACGCTATGAAGGACACTTAGCGTACGCTAGGCGGTATTACATACGTTAATCCTGATGGATAATGTACGTAATGATTGATGCAGTTTATAAAATGAAGATCGGTCGTTCATTTCTTCACGAGAGAAAATCGATTTCCTCCTCCAACCTTCATCCCTCTGAGCATATTAGTGAGATTTAACCTCTTCCATCTTGATTACAAGCTTGGAAACATGGATAGGAGGCTTGAATATGGAGATATGGTTGATCCTTGAAGAGTTTGATTGTGTTATTCATGTTCTTAAGGTATATTGTTGAACTCTTCACCTTGATTTCGGATTTTTGGTATTGTTATCCATGTTTGATTCATATGAGTATGATTAGGGTGTTGTTGTTATGATTGTTGAGGTTATATGAAGGGTTTATTGGAAGATATGATAATATACACCTTGAATTATGAATGAGGATTGTTTAGATGTTAGAGGATATCGAATTATGTTGATTTGATGGATATGAACATGATTTCGAATCACTTAGTGTTCTTGAGGAACTTCTTGATGAATTTAACATATCAAGACGATCGTATGTTGAATTATCGATATCTTTAGATATGAAGATCGAATGTTCATCGATTGTAGTGGTAGAATTTGTATGTTCTTGATGGAATACGAATCATGATATCAATTTGGAATCTAGAAAGATTATAGATAATCTTATAACGAGATTATCAATGGTATTGAACTATTTGGGTAGTTCAAATGGACGATTATGCCGATAGTATTGTTGTACTATGAAATTTACTAATATAAACAAGGAGGAATCTTGTTTATTCATATGAATTCGGAAAAGAGTATGTTATGTAATCCTTGTTATCAATATGAGTTGATCGTTGATATGATTATCGGATTATGGAAACGTATCGTGGTAATGAGTTCATGATTGATAGATTTGGGTTGTTCGGATTTATGTTTAATCGGGATAAATGTGGAACAATTAGGTTTATTGATCGGTTGTAGTAATTGTTAAGTATGATCATCGAGTTGCGGTTTATATTGTAGATATGAGTTCGTATTTGTTGAGTTGGATTATTTGGTTTTATGTACGATCGAGATATCGTTGAGTTGATTGGTTGGTCGTGTCGGTTGTTGATTGTTATCGGATATGTGTTAATTGATTACTTCAATAGGTTGAGATTATTGATCGGTGATTAGAACCTTGCCTTGCGGTCGTGTTCGGGAACGTTCGTGAATTGCATGGATCAGGGCCGAGGAGCTCGTAGACGAAGGCAGTAAGATCGGTATCGGCTTCAACATCGACGTATCGGTATTGAGGCAAGTTATTACTTGCTCAATTATAATGTTTAATGAAGGTTTCTGTTTCATTTCATTTATAATGCATATAGCAATGATTATTACTTCAAATTCTGGAGATTTGGATTATATGTTGTCTTTCCGATTCTGGGAGTTAAATCATAATGTATATGCTTTATCTCGGTTATTGGCATATTCGGGTATCAAGGTTACATTGAGATAGAGATGAGGATATGAATATCTGTAGTTCATGATACGTTTGGATCGCCGAGCATTGAGGATAATCGCCGGTGATGATTTAACATTGAGATTTCTCCTGAAGGACTCGGGACAAGTATCTTTGTTTGATTCGGTTTAGTGTTGATGTTGATCATGCAGATTGTCATTCATGTTGCTGAACATGAAGTCGTCCTAGTTGTTTCATCATAGTGTCGTTCATGTTTTGATTCATATGTTGTTCATGTTGATGAACATATTGAGTTGCATATGTGTATGCATAATTGTATTGTTTATGTTGTGTTGATCCTGTGAGATCACGTGATCTATGCTGAGGGCGCTGGATCGGATGTCCACTATGTGTTGGTCCGATTGGATCATCATGGGGATCTATGCTGAGGGCGCTGGATCGTTGGACAGGTTTTCCACCATGCATTGGTCCGACGGGACCATCATGGGGATTTTTTCTGAGGGCGCTGGATCGTTGGATTACCCAGTATTATGTTGATGAAATCATGTGGATTCGCATCATTGATTTTATCATGTGTTGTTATTGTGCATATGTATATTATGGGTTGCCATAAGTATACATTTTCGTTATTTATGTGAGCATATTGACGTTGTCATATGAGTATGCATTTGTAGGTCTTGTGTTAGGACCATGTCCGTGTGTGGTATTGATCTGACCTCGGATTAGACTGTCATGATTGTCGTGGCATTTCATATCTTAGGGTATGTTCCGTATTTCCTTTGGTAATTTTATTTTGATGGACAATCGGTTATCGTCTTCGGATTTGATGATGCTATCCGATGGATCTTATTGGTCAGAACTGGTATATTTCCATATTGTGAGTTGGTGATGACAGTTTGAGAATCTTGAGTATTGTTTGAGGTACAATACATATGTTATGTTCGAGTTTATTGATTATTCGGGTACGAGATGTGAAATATGATAATGGTTATTCTGACGAGAATTGTTTGAGTAAGTAAAGTTACTACAATAAGATTACATTGGTCGTATTCTTATTTTGTATTCTCATTGGTATGTAATTATTAATGTGATGTGACGGTTATCATTGTTGGATATTATGGCTGACCCCGTCGTGGGATTATCAAGCTTGTAGCAGTCGTGGAGAGATGAGCTTCTCGGAGGATATTGGCTAGAACATGTATTTGTGTATTTGGTATCTGGTAACTTATGTTACTTTGGAAATCGTTTTCTAAACCAATTTGTTGATACGTGTAAGCGATAGCTTAACGTATGTTTCTAAACTGTTGAGTTTTGGCATTTTCGGCCTCGTGGTTTCAAATGAGA
This sequence comes from Orobanche coerulescens, assembly GCA_033398695.1. Classification (NCBI taxonomy): domain Eukaryota; kingdom Viridiplantae; phylum Streptophyta; class Magnoliopsida; order Lamiales; family Orobanchaceae; genus Orobanche; species Orobanche coerulescens. The sequence continues at coordinate 189,191,483 of CM065801.1, forward strand.
TTTTACGACGGTTAGATAAACAGATTTTATATGGTCTTCAAATGTTTTTAAAAGACAGTACCCTCGTTAGACTCTTGGGCGTTTTTAAAAGTTTGCGAAAGTTTCCTTCAGCCTTGTGGGTTCCATCTCGGGGCTCACGGCGCTGTAATATTCCCGGTCGGATCTGGGGGTGTTACAGAATATGGTATCAGAGCTTAGGTTGAGAAAACCTCGGCAGTTGGGTCGAGTGGAGTCGTGTTTTTGTCGCGTCATTCGAGTTGTCGATTGACAAATATTGGAGCCGTGAGTTTTTGTTGTTCACTCGGGCTTGTGTGTTATGTGATTTGCCAGTGTAGTACTGGGCTTGTTATAAACTTTTCCAAATAGTATTAACATGTTTCTTCGGATAGAGATGTATTGTGTTCTCGAATTGAACTGAGTTTGCAAAATGTGTGTCTTGAAAATATCTGTGTCGAGTACTTTATAGAGTTGAGACATGTGCCAGTATCACGGGGAATCGTCGGCTTCATGATCTGTAAGTATTTGGATTTTTGAATTACATTGAGATTTATTGTCGTTCTAAGTTGATATGTTTTGAGATTCAGTAGAATATTATGCGTTATAGTATAAGGTGACAGGGTTAGGACAGGATTGATGATTTTGAGAAACTATGAATTTGGAAATCAATATGTCGGTTAAGTTTTGGAACGAAATTGTGTATTCGGGAGAAGGACTGTGTATTGTTGAGAAGAACATGTAGTCATGTTAGTTCATTTTGTGATATATGAACTGTTTTTGAGCATTTGAAAATGATACTTTTCAAAATAAATATTTCACGATTGTTTTATGGAAAATGATTGTTGGGCCGAGACCCAATCGATTTTGAAATAGATCTATAACTCAGGACTTGAGGTCCAGAAGGGTTTTCTACTTTTTAAACTTCTTGTAATGCGGAACGAAATACGCGCTGAGATCCTAATGTTTCAAAAAGGCTTTTTCATGTTTTCTAAAACTCCCGAGATTTGTAAAACACTTTATCAATCTTTATCTATTTCATTTCTGCCTTTCGCGGTTTTAGTTTACTTGTTCAAATGAAACTTCTCGGGAAGTCTGTCGCTGTGTTCATTTGTTTCAATGTTTTGTCATAGCATATTTAAGGTGATCCAGGATGGATTAATGATTGACGTTGCGAGTCATATGTGGAAAAGGAGTTTTTAGTCGGGGTTTATATATTGAGATTTTGGAACTCTATTGTGTGGTTTTTATAATGGAATATCAATGGATATTGGTGACAAACCGGATTGGTATACATGGGTATGCATGTGGACAATCATTTACATAGTTTTCATCTTAAAACTTCGAAATTGTGTGGATTTGAAGGAAACTGTTATCGAATACTTGGCACCAACTAGCCGATTTAAGTTTTTTGAAAATTGATTTTGTGGTCTTACCAAAATTTATGTTTTGAGTTTTGCAATTTTTGAAAGAACTTTCAAAAATTTGTCTTCTTGACAAGATTGCATGATTTCAAACTGATTTTGAAAATGTAATTGATATACTTACGCATTTTGCATATCATGGTGAAGTTCTGAGTGAGACTCACGAACTGGATAATACATCAGTATGGTACGATGAAAAGAGATCCGAACTCTAGTATGATAGTTTGGTTATCCAGGAATGATCGGTTGATCTATCGGATGAGAGAAATATGCTGCGTGTTGTAGATTCATGCACAGGATGTGATTTTAGAAACCTTGGATTTTCTGAAATCGGGATATATGTGCTATGTAATTCCATTGGTATGGTAGTAGCGCAATTTTACCATAGTAATTTTTGAATGATTCCTTTGAATGTGTGAATTTGGGGATGATGACCCCAGGAAGGTTGTTTCGAGTATTGATTGGTCGTTTCCACTCCAAGTATAATTTGGATATGCTCGACGGGTTGATTGGTTGTTCGTACGCGGAGGGGTATGTTCACCAGTCGGGTATGTTTATTGAGATCCACTGTATGTGATTGGTGTAACATTTTGAGAATTTTATTCTTTCACGTATCTGTCACCGGGGTTCTGTGTTCATCGTGTTGAAGCTTACCGTGTGAAGGTATTCTCGGATATTGTTGATCATTCGTTGGTAATATTGAGTTTATCATGTTGATGATATTCTCAGTTGTGTTTTGACCTTTGGATTGGTCGTATTGGAGTTTATCATGTTGATGATATTCTCGATTGTGTTTTGACCTCTCATTGGTCATATTGGAAATTATCATATCGATGATATTCTCGGTTAATTTGTTGGCTGATCATTGTTAATGATCGAATAAGCGTTCAGATTTTGTGTCTATGTTTTGGAATTTGTGTCGTTGTGTTGGGCAGTTGTTTCACAGATGTATCGTGTATTATTGATTTGTATCCGGATTGGGATTTGATTGTGCAATCAGGCAGACAGGATTCGACACGGACAGATTATGTCATCCAAAGATGATATATTTTTGTTGAGATTCATGGAATGTGATTATAAGCGTATCGAGGCTTTACAGTGAAGTCACTTGCTAGTATCTCAGGAGATCGTCAACCTTGCGCATTTGTAAGTATGCTATTTTGATTATTCGGTAATAATGATGATTGATCGTTGTTGTGATGGTTTCGGAATATTTTGGTTGAACAGTTTGTTCGTTTTTCTATGACGGATTACAAGTTTCATGGACGAAACTTATTTTAAGTGGTGTAGTATGTAATATCCATAATTTCTACTACGGTTGTTTAATATTATTTTATCCGAGTCATGTTGTACAGTGTGGAATCTGTACAGTATGGATAAAATAAATGAAGGACTGAGATGTCAATATTGGTATATTTGTCATATTTGGTCGACATTTACATTTGAGGATACTATGTGTTAAGTATACGTATTCAGTATGCCGTATGTTCGTATTCTGCATGACGAGACGTTGGACAAGAGTAGCTGAAAATGGCTAAGTATAGCCACATTAGCGCACGTTACGATGTATACTTAGCGTACGCTACGGTACAAGGATTACGTACGTTAATGAGTACAGTTAACGTACGTTAAGATGCTACGTGTTACGTACGCTATGTATAAGGCATTATGTACGTAACGAGAGGAATCAAACAGCTTTCGGCGATGAACGTGCTTGGTCGAGTCAACTCTTGGTAAACGTACGCTATGGGTAATGCATTACGTACGTTAACTGAGGAATTACTATAGCAAGTCAACGTACGTATTACGTACGCTATGAAGGTTATGTTACGTACGTAAACGAGTGAACGAAATAGGTCTATAAGTTCTGGAATGATATTACGTACGCTATGAAGGACACTTAGCGTACGCTAGGCGGCATTACGTACGTTAATGCTGATGGATAACGTACGTAATGATTGATGCAGTTTATAAAATGAAGATCGGTCTTTCATCTTCATGAGAGGAAATCGATTTCCTCCTCCAACCTTCGTCCCTCTGAGCATATTAGTGAGGTTTAACCTCTTCCATATTGATTACAAGCTTGGAAACATGGATAGGAGGCTTGAATATGGAGATTTGGTTGATCATTGAAGAGTTAGATTTTGCTATTCATGTTCTTAAGGTATGTTGTTGAACTCTTCACCTTGATTTCGGATTTTTGTTATTGTTATCCGTGTTTGATTCGTATGAGGATGATTAGGGTGTTGTTGTTATGATTCTTGAGGTTATATGAAGGGTTTATTGGAAGATATGATAATATACACCTTGAATTATGAATGAGGATTGTTTAGATGTTAGAGGATATCGAATTATGTTGATTTGATGGATATGAACATGATTTCGAATCACTTAGTGTTCTTGAGGAACTTCTTGATGAATTTAACATAGCAAGACGATCGAATGTTGAATTACCGATATCTTTAGATATGAAGATCGAATGTTCGTCGATTGTAGTGCTAGAATTCTTATGTTCTTGATGAAATACGAATCATGATATCAATTTGGAATTCGGAAAGATTATAGTTAATCTTATAACGAGATTATCAATGGTATTGAACTATTTGGGTAGTTCGAATGGCCGATTATGCCGATAGTATTGTCGTACTATGAAATTTACCAATATAAACAAGTAGGAATCTTGTTTATTCGTATGAATTCGGAATAGAGTATGTTACGTAATCCTTGTTATCAATATGAGTTGATCGTTGATATGATTATCGAATTATGGAAACGTATCGTGGTAATGAGTTCATGATTGATTGATTCGGGTTGTTCGGATATATGTTTAATTGAGATAAATGTGGAACATTTGGGTTTATTGGTCGGTTGTAGTAATTGTTAAGTATGATCATCGAGTTGCGGTTTATATTGTAGATATGAGTTCGTATTGGTTGAATTGGATTATTTGGTTTTGTGTACGATCGAGATATCATTGAATCGTTGAGTTGATTGGTTGGTCGTGTCGGTTGTTGATTGTTATCGGATATGTGTTAATTGATTACTTCAATAGGTTGAGATTATTGATCGGTGATTATAACCTTGCCTTGCGGTCATGTTCGGGAACATTCATGAATTACATGGGTCAGGGCCGAGGAGCTCGTAGACGAAGGCAATAAGATCGGTAGCGGCTTCATCCGTCGTATCGGTATCGAGGCAAGTTATTACTTGCTCAGTTATAATGTTTAATGAATGGTTTCAGTTTCATTTCGTTTATAATGCATATAGCAATGATTATTACTGAAAATTCTGGAGATTTAGATTATATGTTGTCTTTCCGATTCTGGGAGTTAAATCATAATGTATATGCTTTATCTCGGTTATTTGCATATTCGGGTATCAAGGTTACATTGAGATAGAGATAAGGATATGAATATCTATAGTTCATGGTACGTTTGGATCGCTGAGCATTGAGGATAATCGCCGGTGATGATTTGACATCGAGATTTCTTTTGAAGGACTCGGGGCAAGTATCTTAGTTTGATTCGGTTTAGTGTTGATGTTGATCATGCAGGTTGTCATTCATGTTGCTGAACATGAAGTCGTCCTAGTTGTTTCATCATAGTGTCGTTCATGTTTTGATTCATATGTTGTTCATGTTGATGAACATATTGAGTTGCATATATGTATGCATAATTGTATTGTTTATGTTGTGTTGATCCTGTGAGATCATGTGATCTATGCTGAGGGCGCTGGACCGGATGTCCACTATGCGTTGGTCCTACGGGATCATCATGGGATCTATGCTGAGGGCACTGGATCGTTGGACAGGTTTTCCACCATGCGTTGGTCCGACGGGATCATCATGAGGATCTATGCTGAGGGCGCTGGATCGTTGGATTACCCAGTATTGTGTTGATGGAATCATGTGGATTCGCATCAATGATTTTATCATGTGTTGTTATTGTGCATTTATATATTATGGGTTGCCATAAATATACATTGTCGTTATTGATGTGAGCATATTGACTGTAATATCCGGATTTATTATTGTGTATTTCATCTGTTGTTGAACCCTGTATTATTCGGAATTGTGGTCTCGATAATTAGAGTATGATATTTCCTATACTTGTATCCTTGTACATGAGTATAACAACATGTAAATTTTCTCATGCGAACACATGATAACGTACGCTAAGAATGTAGCTTAACGTACGTTATCAGCTAAAGTTAGCGCATACTACAAATGAGAAATTGCGTGCGTTACGCAGTCAATTATTGAGCTAGGCGGCTAGCACATACGCCGGCCAGACATGGGTCCGGATAAAATTCTCTCGGATGAACCTGGACAGTTTTGGAGTCAACGCTAATTAGCGTGCGCTAAGGACAGCAGGATAGCGTGCGCTAAACAGCTATCATACAGAAACTTTATATAAGGGGCATCACCCCATTTCATTTGGTTTACGATTCTATCACTCGTTCTTCATATCTTGGAAAGTCCATAGAGCCTTCCCTACTTCTTAAACACATATAAACTCTCCTTACATGATCATTAAAGATTGGAGAGTACTTACACTTGATCATTGAAGAAGAAACTCACTTTGGAGTGACACACAAGCAACCGGGGTTGAAGTCTACCTATTGTTTCAGTGTTTTCTTCATCTTAAGGTATGTTAATACTACATCCTACCTTGGATTCGTGTTAATATGGATATGAGGATTATGCTATCAAGATATTGAGTTCTATTGATGAATTATCCAAACAACATCATGTTTATAAGTTGGAATGTTTATACTCAAGATATCATCGTTGGAAACATCATGATTAGCATCTTACCACGTCGAATGATGAGAGAAATATTCTGAGATTGATTATCCGTATTGATGACGTTACCATATTGGTCGTAGACGTAAAGTTGTTATCACTTTTGTTAAATGGACTTAGGAAAGAATTATAGAAGATTTGCATCCTTTCTTATAAGTTGGAATTGTTAGTTCATCTTCATGGTTAAATTGGGATGTCATGATGATATTGGAATCTAGTGCATCGACCTTAAGGACACCAAACTTCGCATGAGAATTGTAATCAAGATGGTTATGGTGTTGTGATGATTATACGTATCCTTGTATCTCGAAGATGTTTGAATCCGTGAGATCATTTGTAATAAGATGAACGTAATATGCATGGAGATAACGTATATTAAACACTGAGGATTTCGTAAGTTTCATCACAGTTAGAACAGTCGACTGCCCATGAAATAACTGTCATACATGTGTAGCATGCGCTAAGCTTTATAGTTAACGTGCGCTATCGAGCATAAGTTAAAGAACGCTATGCTTGGAACATAACGTGCGTTATATCATCAGACGAGTCAATCGACTAATCAGTGAGGTACAGACAGTGCATGGTTAGCGTACACTAGACTTCGTATTATTGCGTGCGCTAACAAGTAGCCTTAACATACGCTACATAAGATACGTAGCGTGCGTTAAGTGATGCGACCCCAACACGACGTGTCGTGGTAACCGCTATCGCTAGTATGATTTTAGTTCCCAAGATCATTTCAATATTAAGCAAATGATTGTTTTACTTCAAGCCCTCTACGTGACGCGCCGTAGCAAACCGGAAGGTGCGATTCAAACACGCCACGAGGTTTCTAACGCCTCGATAAGTGAATTGAAATCACGATTTATATTTTGGAGACACACTCAACAAAATAAGAAGAAAGTTTGTTAACACAAACACTCACAATTTTGATAAATTTCAAGGTGTCCTTACAAATGAAAATGATGGCTATTTATAGCCAAAATTCCTACAACTATTATAATATAAAATTATAAAATAAAGACTAAAAAATTATAAATTCAACATTTAAAACTCCTAAAATCTGATCCATGACAAATCAACCCATAAGTTAAGGAGTCAACACATTTTTAGGGGACAAAAATCAAGGACCAAGACTTGAGTTTTGAAAATAAGAAAACAAAGTTAAAGAAAAATATGTTGTTGTCGTTTTAGTGGAATAATAGATCCTAGACTTCGGATTTTGATCTTTATGTCTTCTAGATAATTGTAGTACTGCCTCTTAGCTTTCCAAATCCACCTGAATCGTCTCAATCAGATATCGGACGTGAAAGTTATGATAAAAATACGAACATGTATCGTATCTGAAATTCCAACGCCTGCTTTCAATTGTATCGCATCTTCAGTTAGGCTTATTGCTTGGAATGATGACATCAACACTTTTAATCTAACATGTGACGGCTTCAATAACACAAATTAATATGTTATTATATTTATGATCACCGGTCTAATTAAATTGATTTTGCACGAGCATTGTTAATGAATTCTTTATCGCATTTGCTCGTGATCTTGTTATTGGTCCCACAGGAATGTATAGTTCTTCTTCTGACTGACTGAATGCTTCTTGATTCACATCATTCCCTCCATCCTCAAAAGGATTCGTCCTCGAATCTGAAAATTCAAAAGGGCTTAAGTCAGCAACATTGAAGGTAGCAGAAACATTATATTTATCAGGTAGATCCACTTTGTAGGCATTATCATTGACGCGTTCTAAAATTTGAAATGGTCCGTCTCCCCTTGGCATCAATTTAGTCTTCTTTTGTGCGGGAAACCTCTCTTTCCTTAAGTGAATCTAAACCCAGTCACCTGGTTCAAAGAATACTTGCTTCCGTCCCTTATTCTTTATTCGGACATTATGTTCGTTGCGTTTTTTAATTTGTTCTCGAACTTTTGCGTGCAGTTGTTTGATCATTTCAGCCTTTTTCTTGCCATCGATACTCCCCATGTCATCTATAGGAATAGGCAATAAGTCTAAAGGAGTTATCGGATTAAACCCATATATAATTTCAAATGGAGAAAATGTAGTGGTAGAATGAACGGTTCTGTTGTAAGCAAATTCAATGAACGGTAAAGATGTTTCCCAATTTTTCAAGTTCTTGTTAACAACAGTTCGTAACAATTGACCAAGTGTTCGGTTAACTACCTCAGTTTGTCCATCAGTTTGGGGATGACAAGTTGTCGAATAAAGTAATTTTGTTCCCAGTTTCGCCCACAAAACTTTCCAAAAATGGCTAAGAAATTTAGTATCCCGATCGGACACTATACTTTTTGGCATTCCATGTAAACGGACAATTTCTTTGAAAAATAAATTTGCAATATGAGTGGCATCGTCAGTTTTGTGACATGCAATGAAATGTGCCATTTTGCTAAATCTATCAACAACAACAAATATCGAATCACATCCAGATTTTACCTTTGGTAACCCCAACACAAAGTCCATAGAAAGATCAACCCAAGGCTCGTTAGGAACTGGGAGTGGCATGTACAAACCATGTGGTAAAACTCGTGATTTTGCCCTTCGACAAATAATGCATGAATTGACAATTTTATAAACATCATGTTTCATTTTAGGCCAAAAGAAGTGTTCATGCAATATTTCAAAAGTTTTGGCAATTCCGAAATGTCCCATTAATCCCCCACTATGTGCTTCCCTTACTAACAACTCCCGTGTCGAACAAAAAGGAAGGCAAAGTTTATTTTCACGGAATAAAAATCCATCATCCCGATAAAATTTATCCACACTTTTTGTCTCGCAAGCAACATATGTTTCGCCAAAATCTTTATCTCCCACGTAAGATCCTTTCAAGAGCTCAAATCCCAACAATTTACAAGAAAGCGTATTAAGTAATACATACCTTCTCGACAATGCATCGGCAACGATGTTCTCCTTACCTTGTTTATACTTGATGATGTAAGGAAACGATTCAATCTCCTCTAACCATTTGGCATGTCTTTTACTCAACTTATTTTGGCCCTTGAGATGCTTCAATGATTCATGATCCGTGTGAATCACGAACTCCTTAGGCCATAAGTAGTGTTGCCATGTACGTAAAGCTCTAACCAAAGCATACAATTCTTTATCATATGTAGGATAGTTCAACATCGCTCCTCCAAGTTTTTCGCTAAAGTAAGCAATTGGGCTCTTTCTCTGCATTAATACTGCTCCAATTCCTACTCCTGAAGCATCACACTCAACTTCAAAAGTGTTAGAAAAATCTGGTAATGCTAACACAGGTGCGCTGCATAATTTATCCAATGTGTTAAGGCATTTTCTTGATCATCACCCCAATGAAATTTAGCATGTTTCTTTACAAGTTCATTTAACGGGGCAGCAATCGTGCTAAAATCTTTAACAAAGCGTCGATAAAAACCTGCTAAACCGTGAAAACTTCTTACCTCAGTTGCATTAGTCGGTCTAGGCCATTCACGTATGGACCTTATCTTTTCTTCATCAACTTTTATGCCGTCAATACTAACGACATACCCAAGGAATATAACCTCACTCATGCAAAAAGTACATTTCTTAAGACTAGCATATAATTGTTCCTTTTTCAAGGTAATTAAAACCAATCTTAAATGTTCAACGTGTTAAATGCAGTACTCTTGCTATAAATGAGAATATCATCAAAGTATACGACAACAAATTTTCCAATATAAGCACGCAAAACATGATTCATTAGCCGCATAAAAGTGCTCGGTGCATTTGTAAGACCAAAAGGCATTACCAACCATTCATATAATCCGTATTTAGTTTTAAAGGCCGTTTTCCATTCATCTCCTTCTTTCATACGAATTTGGTGATAACCTTTCATTAAATCAATTTTACTAAACACACGCGAACCATGTAATTCGTCCAACATATCATCTAACCTTGGAATTGGATGTCGATACTTTACCGTGATATTGTTCACCGCTCGTGATCGGTGCACATTCTCAAGTCCGTCTTTCTTTGGTACGACAATTATCGGAACGGCACAAGGACTCAAACTTTCTCGGATATACCCAATACTTAATAACTCCTCGACTTGCCACTGAATCTCCTTAGTTTCTTCAGGATTATTTCGGTATGCTGGTCGGTTTGGAATGACGGCTCCTGGCACAAAGTCGATTTGGTGCTCGATCCCTCTTTTTGGTGGCAAACCGAGTGGTAGCTCTTCCGGAAAAACATCATTGAAGTCCTGCAATAGAATTTTTATAGTACTCGGAACATTCCGGTTTTTATCATCATCAAGAGTGCAAATTCGTTTGGTAAGAAGTAAGTATGCGGGTTGCCCCTCCTCAACTTCTTTAACGACTTCCTTTGCACTTATAAATAAACATTTTTTTGATTTTTCATTTTTTTCTTTTTCTTTTTCTCTTTGTTTTTCTTTTTCCTTTTCTTTTTCTTTTTCCTTTTCTTTTTCTTTTTTCTTTTCTTTCTCTTTTTGGTTTTCTTTTTCTTTTTCCTTTGCTTTTTCTTTTTCTTCAACTTCTTTTTGGAGTCGAATTTGATCTTCATGGACTTGTATTTTCGTCATGGGAACTAATGTGATTTTCCTCCCATCTTTCTCAAATGAGTAACGATTCTTCTTCCCGCTAAGTTGGGCATCTCGATCGTAATACCATGGTCTCCCCAACAAAATATGGCAAGCGTGCATTGGTACAACGTCACATAGGATATCATCATGGTATTTTCCAACTGTGATGGTTATGAGTACCTGTTTATTCACCCGAACCTCTCCACAATCGTTTAGCCAATGAAGTCTATAAGGCTTAGGATGTCGCCTTGTTGGTAATTCTAACCCCTCGACTAGCATCGCACTAGCCACATTGGTGCAACTTCCGTTATCAATGATCACACTACAATTTTTATTTTTCACAAAACATCTAGTGTGAAAAAGATTTTCTCGTTGTTTGTTATCGTTGCTCTCTTCCTCCTTTGCCTTCACATTCAACACCCTCCTAATGACAAGTGCGGGTGCGAATTCTACCTCCCCTTCATCACTTTCTTCTTTCACTTCTTCCTCATCTTCATCATCCGTTTCATATTCTCCGTCCTCCCTAAGTATCATTGCTCGTTTATTAGTGCATTGGGATGCAATGTGTCCTCGCCCGTGGCATCGAAAACACTTGATGTCCCTGTTTCTCGTGTTTGTATTTTCTACGGATGTAGATTTGACTTCGGGTTTTGTTCGACTAGTACTCCCCACCTCAAACTTCCCCTTCATAGTGCTTTTATCAAAACTGCCCTTGGATACGTCTCGATTTCCCGTTTGAGGCTTCCAAGGAGTTGTGTACCCCGTGGAGTAAGTATTGTTGCCTCCCTTTCGCAAATTCCTCTCAATTTTGATCGCTGCATATACCATGTCCTCGAACTCAACATAATATTGTTTATCAACTTCTTTAGAGATTTCCGCCCTCATGCCATGTAGAAATCTAGCCATTGTAACCTCCTCGACTCCCTCACATCGGCCGGATCATTAACACCTCCATTTCCTTTCGAAAATCTTCTATGCTCCTTGAACCTTGTTTTAAGGATTGAAGGCGAGAAAATAGTTCCTTATGATAATAATTAGGAGCAAATCTTCTACGCATTACAATCTTTAATTCCTCCCAACTATTAATTGGCCTCTCTCCATTCCTCCTTCTATCCGTCACAAGTTGGTCCCACCAAATGTTTGGCATACTCGGAAAATTCGGTTATTGCTAACCTCATTTTCTTAGTACTAGCATAGTTGTGGCGATCAAATATAGTTTCCAACTTCCTCTCCCGTCAAGGTATGTGTCGGGATCACTCCGCCCTTCGAAGGCCGGGATTTTCATTTTTATATTTCCCATACTTGGTCTTTCGTTTCGTCCTTCCCTTTCATACCGTCTACCTTGTTCTCTCCAACCTCCTCGACCACTTCCTCCTCGATTTTGGTAAGTTCCATCCTCAGAGAATGTTTCATCCTCGTACTCTCTATATGAGATGTGACTCGGATTCCTTCTTCTACGGTGATGCTCATCCTCTTTATTTTTTTGTAAATTTTTGATCGCTTCTTCTTGTCGATCTTGTCTTCTAATTAATTGGGTGAGCATTTCTTGTATGTTCTGAAGGGCTTCGTTTCCTTCATTTTTCTCAATATCGGATTTCGACATTTTTTTTTTTGCTCTTTTTTTTTTTGGCTTTTCTTTTTTTTTTGCCCTTTTTTTGCTTTTTTTTTTTGGCTTTTTTTTTTTGCCTTTCTTTTTTTTTTGCCCTTTTTTTTTGACACACACACACAAATTAGTCCTCACAAGATCCTCACGTATATCGCTCGATCACTCAACGCTCGTGTATCACTCTTTTTTTTATACTTTTTTTTTGTATACATTTTTTTTTGTATACTTTTTTTTTGTATACTTTTTTTTTGTATACTTTTTTTCTGTATACTTTTTTTTGTATACTTTTTTTTTATATTAAGAATACGGAAGGTTTAGAAGATAGAAAGAAAGAATAGGATGGTAAGATAAGAAGATTATGAAAATGAAGGAAAATAGATACCACTTAGTAATGGAAAAAACCGAGCTCTGATACCAACTGATGCGACCCCCACACGACGTGCCGTGGTAACCGCTATCGCTAGTATGATTTTAGTTCCCAAGATCGTTCCAATATTAAGCAAATGATTGTTTTACTTCAAGCCCTCTACGTGACGCGCCGTAGCAAACCGGAAGGTGCGATTCAAACACGCCACGAGGTTTCTAACGCCTCGATAAGTGAATTGAAATCATGATTTATATTTTGGAGACACACTCAACAAAATAAGAAGAAAGTTTGTTAACACAAACACTCACAATTTTGATAAATTTCAAGGTGTCCTTACAAATGAAAATGAGGGCTATTTATAGCCAAAATTCCTACAACTATTACAATATAAAATTATAAAATAAAGACTAAAAAATTATAAATTCAACATTCAAAGCTCCTAAAATCTGATCCATGACAAATCAACCCATAAGTTAAGGAGTCAACACATTTTTAGGGGATAAAAATCAAGGACCAAGACTTGAGTTTTGAAAATAAGAAAACAAAGTTAAAGAAAAATATGCTGTTGTCGTTTTAGTGGAATAACAGATCCTAGACTTTGGATTTTGATCTTTATGTCTTCTAGATAATTGTAGTACTGCCTCTTAGGTTTCCAAATCCACCTGAATCGTCTCAATCGGATATCGGACGTGAAAGTTATGATAAAAATACGAACATGTATCGTATCTGAAATTCCAACGCCTGCTTTCAATTGTATCGCATCTTCAGTTAGGCTTATTGCTTGGAATGATGACATCAACACTTTTAATCTAACATGTGACGGCTTCAATAACACAAATTAATATGTTATTATATTTATGATCACCGGTCTGATTAAAATGATTTTGCACGAGCATTGTTAATGAATTCTTTATCGCATTTGCTCGTGATCTTGTTATTGGTCCCACAGGAATGTATAGTTCTTCTTCTGACTGACTGACTGCTTCTTGATTCACATCATTAAGCAAGCCAGGCAGATTACGATTTATGAACTTCCAATTATAAATTAGATTTTTAACATTCGTGCGACGGGAGATGAATTCTATATTATTTATTTTGTTAAGATTTGAGCTTAGCAACGTGATTGATCGAAGGGAGCGACCTTCGAACGTTTTGTTATTCGTGGGAGTATTATTCTTGTCTTCGAATCGAGGCAAGTACCTTAATTGTTTTATGTATTGATGTTATACATATTGTTTTACATGTATGTCGTTGTTGTATGTCCACCTCGTGTTGGTCCGACGGGATCATCGGGGGATCTATGCTAGCGTGCGCTGGATCATCGAACGGGTTTTTCCACCTCGGGTTGGTTTGACGGAATCATCGGGGGGGGTCTAGGCAGTGAACACTGTATCATCGGAATTACCATGTGTATGTTGTGATATCATGTTGTGATTATCATGTGTGTATGTGTAATATCCAGAATTTCTACTACAGCTGTTTGATATTATTTTATCCGAGTTATATTGTACAGCGTGGAATCTGTACAGTAGGGATAAAATAAATAAAGGACTGAGATGTCAGTATCGGTATAATTGTCGTATCTGGTCGACAGTTACATTTGAGGATATCGTGTATCAGGTTATCGTACTTTCGATATAGAGTATATCGTATAAGAATATTATTGGATTAAGTGTTTGTGTTCAGTGTGTCTTATGTTCGTTTTTGGTACGTCAAGATGTTGGACAGAAATTGCGGAAAATGGCTAAGTGTTCATTAGCGCACGCTACTGGGTACAGGTAGCGCACGCTACGAAGTATTGATAGCGTACGCTAAGAGGTTCGGTTACGTACGCTAAGAAGGACCCCTAGCGTACGTAACGACTTGCTGGGTTAGTTCCGGAAGGTGGCCGACAGGTAGGCCCAGGTTGATTTTTATATTCAGTTAGCGCACGCTAACGTATGTTGGTTAGCGCACGCTAACATCAGATTGCCAATAATGGAATCTTAGTTTTCGGCGGGTGGACCCGGCCACTTACGACACGTGTCCAGATAAGGTCAGCTGGTGTTTGTCATGTAGGGCTAGCGCACGCTAATTCCAGATCGGTCAAAGGAATCCCGATAATCGCGGATGCTTTCGGCATGTGGGGGCACAAGTGGTAGGTGTGTACTGTAGCAAGTCAACTTCGGATAGCGCACGCTAAGGTAAATGACTTGCGTACGCTAAGCAAGATGTTTTACGTACGTTAATGCATGGGCATTACGTACGTAAGCTAATTCTGACGAGGCAGTAGCCTCTGGGCTTCGATAGCGCACGCTAACAAAGTCAGTTAGCGCACGCTAAGGCGGTAGCGCACGCTAAACATGAGATGATAGCGCACGCTAATAATGAATATTATAAAAGGGGACAAAAGGGTGCTGAGAAGCATTTTGTCATTTTCTTATTTCAGTCGAGAGAGAGAGAGAGTTGGGATATATTTGAGGTTCCCAAACAATGTATAATGATAATCTTTAACAACATTAGATTGAGAGCTTGGATTCAAGCCTTGTCCTTCAAGTTGTTCATGATTCTTTGGATGGAGTTCTAGTGTTCTTCTTTTTGGTTCATCTAAACCAGGTAATCTTCGTATTCCTTCGTTAGTGGTTCGTTTTTCTTGGATGATTTCATGCAACGAGAATGCTGGATAATCATATGATGATGTTATATGAGATTCAATGGAATTTTGATAAGAGTTTCGGATGTTAGTTAAGATTCTTCATACCATAAGGATGTTGATTCATTTAACCCGATCTAAGAAGGATTTCTGAATCTTGGTAATTATATTGGTCGATTTAGATGAGATGAATCATGATACTAGGTTGAATTCCAGATTTAGCATGATACGATCCTTGTTATCGAGTAAGTTTGATTGTTGATGTTGTTATTGATATGTGGACATTGACATGATCATTGTGATAATTATGGGGTCGTTTATCTTCAAGAGATATGGAGATTTATGTCTCCCTTCATTCGGATTCGTAGTCGCAAGATGTGAGTCGATCTTTGGAATGCATGTAACTGCACGTCATTAGCGCACGCTAAGCCTACTGGCTAGCGCACGCTACGGTAAGAGATTAATGTGCGCTAAGTCAACAGGCAGTGTAATATATTCTGTTTCGGTTATGAATTCGTGATGGTTTGATTTGGTTTGTTCTGACTGCGTTTATTCG
The DNA here is from genome assembly GCA_033398695.1 of Orobanche coerulescens. Taxonomy (NCBI): domain Eukaryota; kingdom Viridiplantae; phylum Streptophyta; class Magnoliopsida; order Lamiales; family Orobanchaceae; genus Orobanche; species Orobanche coerulescens. The sequence continues at coordinate 189,207,422 of CM065801.1, forward strand.
AGGTTGTGTTGAACCATTGAGTTCGATTGGTTAGTTTTGTCGGTTGTTGATTGTTATCGGATGTATGTTATTTGATTACTTCGATAGGTTGAGATTATTGATCGGTGATTATAACCGGATGTTGCGGTCGTGTTCGAGCGTGTTCGTGAATTGCATGGTCAGGGCCGAGGAGCTCGTAGACGAAGGCATTGTGACTGGTATCGGCTTCATCATCATCGTATTAGTATCGAGGCAAGTTATTACTTGCTCAGTTATAATATTTAATGAATGGTTTCAGTTTCATTTCGTTTATAATGCATATAGCGATGATTATTATTGTGAACTCTGGGTATTCGGATCGCATATCGTTCCTTCGATTCTGGGAGGTAAATCATAATGTATATGCTTTATCTCAGTTATTGGTATGTTCGAGTATCGAGGTTACATTATGGTAAAGACGAGGATATGAGTATCTATAGTTTATTGTACGTTTGGATCGCCGAGCATTGAGGATAATCGTCGGTGATGATTGGACATCGAGGTTGCTCCCGAAGGACTCGGAGCAAGTATTCCATATTGATTAATGTTATTTATTTTGGTCTCGTACATTTTCTTTCATGTTGTTGAACATGAAGTCGTCCTAGTAAATTGTCATGTTGTCGTGCATGTTATGTTGTTCATGTTGATGAACGTGTTGATTTGCATATGTGTATGCATATTGTGTTGTTTATGTTGTGTAAATAATCCGATGGGATTATGAGGATCTATGCTGAGGGCGCTGGATCGAATGTCCATCATGCGTTGGTTCGACGGGATCATCATGAGGATCTATGCTGAGGGCGCTGGATCGTTGGACAGGTTTTCCACCATGCGTTGGTTCGAAGGGATCATCATGGGGATCTATGCTGAGGGCGCTGGATCGTTGGATTACCAGTATTGTGTTGATGGGATCTTGTGAATTCGCATCATTGATTTTATCATGTGTTGTTGTTCATATGTCTATTGTTGGTTATCCACCTTATGATGATCTGATAGGATCATCAAGGGGATCTATGCTGAGGGCGCTGGATCGTCGGATTTCCATTGAGTATACATGATTGTTATTGTTGTGATCATATTGACGCGGTCATATGAGTATGCATTTGTAGGTCTTGTGTTAGGACCGTGTCCGTATTCCATTGTTCTGATCTCGAATTAGACTAATATGATTGTCGTGGCACTTCATATCTCAAGGTATGTCCCGTATTTTCCTTTGGTATTTGTCCTTGATGGACAATCGGTTATCGTCTTGGGATTTGATGATATTATTCGATGGATCGTATTGGTCAGAAATGGTATATTTCCGTATCGTGAGTTGGTTATGATAGTTTGAGAATCTTGAGTATTGTTTGAGGTACAATACAGATATTATGTTCGAGTTTATTGGTTAATCGAGTACAGGATGTGAAATGTGATAATGGTTATTCTGATGAGAATTACTTAAGTAAAGTTATGGCGGTAAGATTACATTGGTCGTATTCTTATTTTGTATTCTCATTGGTATGTAATTATTAATGTGATGTGACGGTTATCATTGTTGGATATTATGGCTGACCCCGTCGTGGGATTTATTTTTAGGTTCTTGGAGTATCGAGCTTGTAGCGGTCGTGAAGAGATGAGCTTCCCGGAGGATACTGGCTATGACATGTTTTGTGTATTGAGTTTCTTGATTGGTTCTCGTGTTCCGCTGCTAGAGTATCTATATGGTTGGTCTTTTTTCGCTGCGTGAGTATTCTGAAATGCTCTTTTGGTATTTGGTAACTGAGGTTACTTTGGAAATTATTTTCTAAACTTTTGAGTGTCGGCAGTTTGGCCTTGCGATTTCAAATGAGTTTTTACGACGGTTTTCGATAAATGGATTTTATAAGTCTTTGTGAATTTTTAAAGATAGTACCGTCGTTGGCCTCTTGGGCATTTGTTAATGTTTGCGAAAATTCTTTTAGCCTTGTGGGTTCCATCTCGGGGCCCACGGCGCTGTAATATTTCCGGTTAAATCTGGGGGTGTTACAGAATATGGTATCGGAGCTTAGGTTGAGAAAACCTAGGCATTTGGGTCGAGTTGGGTCGTGTTTTTCTTGCGTCATTCGAGTTGTCGATTGACAAATGTTAGAGCCGTTAGTCTTTATTGTTCACTCAGGCTTGTGCGTTATCGGATTTGCCAGTATCGTACTGGGCTTGTTATAACTTTTCCAAATGATGTTAACGAGATTCTCTGGAATGAGATGTATTGTGTTCATGAGTCGAACTGATTTGGCAAACGTGTGTTTTGAAAATATCCATGTCGAGTATTTTCTAGAGTCGAGACATGTGCCAGTATCACGGGGAATTGTCGGCTTCACGATCTGTAAGTATTTGGATTTTTGAATTTCATTGAGATTTATTGCCGTTCTAAGTTGATATGTTTTGAGATTCAGCAGATATCATACATTACAGTATGAGATGTCAGAGTGGGACAGGATTGATGATCTTGAGAAACTATGATTTTGGAAATCAGTATGTTGGTTATATTTTGGAACGGAATTGTGCATTTGGGGAGAAATATTGTGCATGGTTGAGAAGAACATGTAGCATGTTAATTCATTTTGAGATATATGAACTGCTTTTGATCATTTGAAAATGATACCTTTCAAAATGAATGTTTTACGGATGTTTTACGGAAAATGATTTTTGGGCCGAGACCCAATCGATTTTGAAATAGTTTTGTAACTCAGGACTTTGTCCGAAAAGAGTTTTCTACTTTTTAAACTTCTTGTAATGCGGAACAAGATACGGGCTGAGACCCTAATGTTTCAAAAGAAAGCTTTTATGTTTTCTAAAACTCCCGAGATTTGTAAAACTCTTTATCAATCGTTTATTTATTTTGTTCCTACCTTTTGAGGTTTTTGGTTCACTTGTTCAAATGGAACTTCTCGGGAAGTCTTTCGTTGTGTTTGATTTGTTGATTTGTTTCAATGTTTTGTCATATCATATTTGAGGTGATCCAGGATGGATTAAGGATTGACGTTGCGAGTAGTATGTAGAGAGGAGTTTTTATCAGAGTCTATATATTTGAGATTTTAGAACTCTATCGTGTGGTTTTCTGATGGAATATCAGTGGATATTGGTGACGAGCCGAAGTGGTATACAGGAGTATGGATATGCACAAGCATTTGCATAAATTCCATTTTATTTAATCGTGTCTATTCGAAAAGAATTTTGATCGAGAACTTGGCACCAGCGAGCCGATTTAATTTTTAAAATTGATTTCGTGGTCTTACGAAAATTTATGTTTTGAGTTTTCAACCTCTTGAAAGAACTTTCGAAAATTGTCTTCGTGACAAGAATATATGATTTCAAACTGGCTTTAGAAATGTGATTGATGTACATACGCATTTAGTGCATCGGGCATATCATATCGAGGGTACAAGGAAAAGAGATTCGAAGTTTAGTATGGTAGATTGGTTATGCAAGGATGATCGGTTGCTTGATCAGATAAGAGAAATATACTGCGTGTTGTATATTCATGTGCAAGATGTAAATTTGGAACTTTGGACTTTGTAAAACCGGGACATACGTGCGATGTGAGTCCATGGGTGTGGTAGTAGCGCAATCTTACCATAGTGATCTTTGAATGATTTCTTTGTAAGTGTAAATTTGGGGATGGTGACACCATGCAGGTTGTTTTGGATATTGAGTGGTCGTTCCCACTCCTTGTATGAATTGATATGTTCGTCGACTTGCGATTCGTTATTCGTATGCCGAGGGAAATGTTCGCCAGTTGGGTATGTTTATTGAGATCTATTGTACGTGATTGATTTGTCGTTTTGAGAATATTATTCTTTCGTATATATGTTTCTGTGGTTCTGTGTTGATAGTGTTGGAGTTTACCGTGTGAAGGTATTCTCGATTTTCGTTGATCGTTCGTCGGTAATATTGGAGTTTATCACATTGATGATATTCTCGAGTGTTTTTTGACCTCTGGTTGGTCATATTGGAATTTATCATGTCGATGATAAATTCGGTTGATTGTTGATCATTGTTGGTGATCATCTGAGCATTCGCATTTTGTGTCGGTGCCTCAGGATTCGTGTCGTTTTGGGTAGTTTTTTCACAGATATATCGGATATTATTCGTTTTATCGGAATTGGAATTTGATCATGTGATCAGGCAAACAAGATTTGTCACGGATAGATTATTTCATCTGACAATGATATAATTTTGTTGAGACTCAAGGAATCGTGATTGTAAGCGTATTGGGACTGTACAGTGAGATCGCTTACCAGTATCTCAGGAGATCGTCGACCTGCGTATTGTAAGTGTACTCTCTTGGTTATTCAGTAATGATGATGATTGATCGTTGTCGTGATGGCTTGGGATATTTTGGTTGAACGGTATGTTTGTTTGTTTTTATGATGGATTGCAAGTTTCGAGGACGAAACTTATTTTAAGTGGTGTAGAATGCAATATCCGGAATTTCTACTACAGCTGTTTGATATTATTTTATCCGAGTTATATTGTACAGCGTGGAATCTGTACAGTATGGATAAAATAAATAAAGGACTGAGATGTCAGTATCGGTATAATTGTCGTATCTGGTCGACAGTTACATTTGAGGATATCGTGTATCAGGTTATCGTACTTTCGATATAGAGTATATCGTATAAGAATATTATTGGATTCAGTGTTTGTGTTCAGTGTGTCTTATGTTCGTTTTTGGTACGTCAAGATGTTGGACAGAAATTGCGGAAAATGGCTAAGTGTTCATTAGCGCACGCTACTGGGTACAGGTAGCGCACGCTACGAAGTATTGATAGCGTACGCTAAGAGGTTCGGTTACGTACGCTAAGGACCCCTAACGTACGTAACGACTTGCTGGGTTAGTTCCGGAAGGTGGCCGACAGGTAGGCCCAGGTTGATTTTTATATTCAGTTAGCGCACGCTAACGTATGTTGGTTAGCGCACGCTAACATCAGATCGCCAATAATGGAATCTTAGTTTTCGGCGGGTGGACCCGGCCACTTACGACGCGTGTCCAGATAAGGTCAGCGGGTGTTTGTCATGTATGGCTAGCGCACGCTAAACCGTATGGTTAGCGCACGCTAATTCCAGATCGGTCAATGGAATCCCGATAATCGCGGATGCTTTCGGTATGTGGGGGCACAAGTGGTAGGTGTGTACTGTAGCAAGTCAACTTCGGATAGCGCACGCTAAGATGTTTTATGTACGTTAATGCATGGGCATTACGTACGTAAGCTAGTTTACGAAGCGAGGCAGTAGCCTCTGGGCTTCGATAGCGCACGCTAACAAAGTCAGTTAGCGCACGCTAAGGCGGTAGCGCACGCTAAACATGAGATGATAGCGCACGCTAATAATGAATATTATAAAAGGGGATAGAAGGGTGCTGAGAAGCATTTTGTCATTTTCTTATTTGAGTCGAGAGAGAGAGAGAGTTAGGATATATTTGAGGTTCCCAAACAATGTATAATGATAATCTTTAACAACATTAGATTGAGAGCTTGGATTCAAGCCTTGTCCTTCAAGTTGTTCATGATTCTTTGGATGGAGTTCTAGTGTTCTTCTTTTTGGTTCATCTAAACCAGGTAATCTTCGTATTCCTTCGTTAGTGGTTCGTTTTTCTTAGATGATTTCATGCAAGGAGAATGTTGGATAATCATATGATGATGTTATATGAGATTCAATGGAATTTTGATAAGAGTTTCGGATGTTAGTTAAGATTCTTCATACCATAAGGATGTTGAATCATTTAACCCGATCTAAGAAGGATTTGTGAGTCTTGGTAATTATATTGGTCGATTTAGATGAGATGAATCATGATACTCGGTTGAATTACAGATTTAGCATGATACGATCCTTGTTATCGAGTAAGTTTGATTGTTGATGTTGTTATTGATATGTGGACATTGACATGATCATTGTGATAATTATGGGGTCGTTTATCTTCAAGAGATATGGAGATTTATGTCTCCCTTCATTCAGATTCATAGTCGCAAGATGTGAGTCGATCTTTGGAATGCATGTAACTGCACGTCATTAGCGCACGCTAAGCCTACTGGCTAGCGCACGCTATCGGGAACAACTTAGCGCACGCTACGGTAAGAGATTAACGTGCGCTAAGTCAACAGGCAGGGTAATATATTCTGTTTCAGTTATGAATTCGTGATGGTTTGATTTGGTTTGTTCTGACTGCGCTTATTCGAGGTTGTGTTGAACCGTTGAGTTCGATTGGTTAGTTTTGTCGGTTGTTGATTGTTATCGGATGTATGTTATTTGATTACTTCGATAGGTTGAGATTATTGATCGGCGATTATAACCAGATGTTGCGGTCGTGTTCGATAGTGTTCGTGAATTGCATGGTCAGGGCCGAGGAGCTCGTAGACGAAGGCATTGTGACTGGTAGCGGCTTCATCATCATCGTATTAGTATCGAGGCAAGTTATTACTTGCTCAGTTATAATATTTAATGAATGGTTTCAGTTTCATTTCGTTTATAATGCATATAGCGATGATTATTATTGTGAACTCTGGGTATTCGGATCGCATATCGTTCCTTCGATTCTGGGAGGTAAATCATAATGTATATGCTTTATCTCAGTTATTGGTATGTTCGAGTATCGAGGTTACATTATGGTAAAGACGAGGATATGAGTATCTATAGTTCATTGTACGTTTGGATCGCCGAGCATTGAGGATAATCGTCGGTGATGATTGGACATCGAGGTTGCTCCCGAAGGACTCGGGGCAAGTATTCCATATTGATTAATGTTATTTATTTTGGTCTCGTACATTTTCTTTCATGTTGTTGAACATGAAGTCGTCCTAGTAAATTGTCATGTTGTCGTGCATGTTATGTTGTTCATGTTGATGAACGTGTTGATTTGCATATGTGTATGCATATTGTGTTGTTTATGTTGTGTAAATAATCCGATGGGATTATGAGGATCTATGCTGAGGGCGCTGGATCGAATGTCCATCATGCGTTGGTTCGACGGGATCATCATGAGGATCTATGCTGAGGGCGCTGGATCGTTGGACAGGTTTTCCACCATGCGTTGGTTCGACGGGATCATCATGGGGATCTATGCTGAGGGCGCTGGATCGTTGGATTACTAGTATTGTGTTGATGGAATCTTGTGAATTCGCATCATTGATTTTATCATGGGTTGTTGTTCATATGTGTATTGTTGGTTATCCACCTTATGATGATCTGATAGGATCATCAAGGGGATCTATGCTGAGGGCGCTGGATCGTCGGATTTCCATTGAGTATACATGATTGTTATTGTTGTGATCATATTGACGCGGTCATATGAGTATGCATTTGTAGGTCTTGTGTTAGGACCGTGTCTGTATTGCATTGTTCTGATCTCGAATTAGACTGATATGATTGTCGTGGCACTTCATATCTCAAGGTATGTCCCGTATTTTCCTTTGGTATTTGTCCTTGATGGACAATCGATTATCGTCTTGGGATTTGATGATATTATTCGATGGATCGTATTGGTCAGAAATGGTATATTTCCGTATCGTGAGTTGGTTATGATAGTTTGAGAATCTTGAGTATTGTTTGAGGTACAATACAGATATTATGTTCGAGTTTATTGGTTAATCGAGTACAGGATGTGAAATGTGATAATGGTTATTCTGATGATAATTATTTGAGTAAGTAAAGTTATGGCGGTAAGATTACATTGGTCGTATTCTTATTTTGTATTCTCATTGGTATGTAATTATTAATGTGATGTGACGGTTATCATTGTTGGATATTATGGCTGACCCCGTCGTGGGATTTATTTTTAGGTTCTTGGAGTATCGAGCTTGTAGCGGTCGTGAAGAGATGAGCTTCCCGGAGGATACTGGCTATGACATGTTTTGTGTATTGAGTTTCTTGATTGGTTCTCGTGTTCCGCTGCTAGAGTATCTTTATGGTTGGTCTTTTTTCGATGCGTGAGTATTCTGAAATGCTCTTTTGGTATCTGGTAACTGAGGTTACTTTGGAAATTATTTTCTAAACTTTTGAGTGTCGGCAGTTTGGCCTTGCGATTTCAAATGAGTTTTTACGACGGTTTCGATAAATGGATTTTATAAGTCTTTGTGAATTTTTAAAGATAGTACCGTCGTTGGCCTCTTGGGCATTTGTTAATGTTTGCGAAAAAATTTTTAGCCTTGTGGGTTCCATCTCGGGGCCCACGGCGCTGTAATATTTCCGGTTAAATCTGGGGGTGTTACAGTATGTTATTATTGAGTTTCTCGCAGGAGAAGACTCATTGGTTCTTTTGTCATTTATGTTATTATTATTCTTTGTGAGATGTTGAATAATATGTTGCGGTACTTGTACTAGAATCGTTGTGCTAACCCCCTCGGGGGTGAACATTTGTTTATGTTCAGGATCCAGGAGAGCGGGGAAACAACCACTGGAGTTGCATGACAACGAGGGTGCAGAGTGATGTTCCGGCCGAGTTTATTTGTCTGTTGTTTGTATCGTTTTAATAAGGACTCGAGTACGTCGTCGTTTGTGATGTATTAATACTTTTCCTTTGGACATTTGTATTTTCAGTATTGGTCAGAATTGTTTTCTTTTATTTAAATTACTTTCATACGTGGGTATCTGTTATTGACTTTTCATTTCTTCAGCCTTGTAAATCCTTATGTAAAGGATTTACGACTCTGTAATATTCCTGAATATATCGGGAGTGCTGCAGAATATGGTATCAGAGCAAAGATTATGGATATCTTGGCCATTGGGTTAAAATAGGGGTCATATATGTCTTTTGAGGTAACCGGACGCAAATAACATCACTGTACTGCCTACGTCTTCATGCGAGCGGTGGTTGTAAGTTCCTAAACTCTATCTCGTCCTTTACATGTTATATCTCTTTATAATTGAACATTAGAACAATATTGTTTCCTGTATATTGAGTATTTATGCCTACAGTATGTTGAGAGGTGGACGTGGACGTGGACGTGGTCGCGTTCATGGACGCGGACGAAGGAATGCCGAAAGAGAAGCTTCACCTTCTAATCAGGCCAGCCACAGCTCAGGCGAGCCACATAGATATATTAATAATGAACCGGAACCTGTTGTGCCCGAAATCCTTCGTCAGGTGGTGAACTAGATGACTTAGTTCGCCCAGGTCGTGGACCGAATGCAGGTGGCAGTAGGGTTACAACAGGTAGATCGACATCAGGGTATCCCAGACATGGGAAATTGAGGCGACCGATGGCTGCAAGAGGTGGCGAAGATGCAACCACCTAAATTCGACGGTATTTCTGAGACTCCCACCTGGGATCATTGGTTAAAGGAATTGGAAAAAAAATTTTCCGGGCTTAATTGCCCAGACGACCGGAGAGCCTCTATTGCTCAGTAATTTCTGATAGGAGAAGCATCCGAGTGGTGGGAAGCCATCCGGCCTGCAGATCATGATGCAGACTGGACAGAATTTAAATTGATGATGGAAGCTCAGTCTGCCCTCGTCCTGTGAGGGAAGCCAAAGTTCGGGAGTTTTTCTCCGCTCAGCCTTCAGATGTGCCAGTATCTCAGGCAATTAAGATGTTTAACCAGCAGCTGGCATTTGTTCGACATCTGGTCAGAACAGATACAGAAATGATGATCCATTTTGATATGAGAATGAAACCAGAAATCCATAGGTACATGTCCGGTTTTGAATGTACCACTCTCCGTCAATACCAGGATAAAGCATTGGCGTATAAAATTAAGGAAGCAGCAATGGAGAAGTTGGCATAGTCCAAGAAGCAGAATGTCTCCGGTAGTTTCACGGAGCACAAGAGTAGTGGGCCCCGCAAGGCCTAGTCATCCTTTCATTCTTTCAAGAAACCTCCGCACCCATCTAAGAGCGGAAAGAACTTCCGAGCAGCATCAGATGTGCCAGTATCTCAGGAAATTAAGACGTTTAACCAGCAGCTAGCATTTGTTCGACATCTGGTCAGAACAGATACAGAAATGATGATCCATTTTGATATGAGAATGAAACCAGAAATCCATAGGTACATGTCCGGTTTTGAATGTACTACTCTCCGTCAATACCAGGATAAAGCATTGTCGTATGAAATCAAGGAAGAAGCAATGGAGAAGTTGGTAGAGTCCAAGAAGTAGAAAGTCTCCGATAGTTTCACTGAGCACAAGAGTAGTGGGCCCCGCAAGGCCCAATCATCTTTTCATTCTTTCAAGAAACCTCCGCACCCATATAAGAGCATAAAGAACTTTGGAGAAGCATCAACCACGACGGATGTCACCAGGAAATGCTTTAACTGTGCCCAGACAGGGCACTATCGACGGAATTGCCCCCTACCTGCCGTGACTTGTTTTGATTGTGGTCGAGAGGGACATCGTGCAGTGTTCTGTGAAGAGGATGCAAAATCTTTTAGAGCCCATACACCACGGTCAGTTCAGAAGGAAGCCAGTATCCAACAGACGCAGCAAAGTGTTCAGATGCCTCAGAATTTTGGCCGCGGACGAGGCAGAGGACAGTGGGACCGAAAGGGCACATCGAGTGCCGGATCTGTTCCCCCACATCTGTACGAGATAAGGAGAATAGACGATCAGGATGCTGCTGTCGCATCAGGTACTGTTCAGATCTTTTCCCAGCCAGTTAGCGTTTTATTCGTTATAGGAGCTACGCACTCATTTATATCCTTGTCTTGTGTAAATCGTTTGAATATTTCTGGTTTTCATAATTGTGAACCTTATGTTGTGGGTTTACCGAGTGGAGAGAGGATTGTTGGAAACTTAGAAACTAGAGATTTCTGTGTATCATTTGGAGGCAGAGAGTGGCTCTCAAATCTGATTGTGATAGAAATGCATGGAGACGACCTGATACTCGAAGATGATTGGCTTAATCAATATGGAGCTATTGTAAACTACCGAAAGAGGAATATCTCGCTGATCGTTGATGATGGTTCCGAAATACTGTTTGAAGGTTAGAAACTAGGAAGCTCAGGAAAGATGATCAAGGAGATGAAAGCTGTCAAATTATTGAAACAGGGCAGCACCGGATACTGGTGCTATGCAATGAAGAAAGAAGACGAAATTGTGTAACTTTCATCCATTCCCATTGTGAACGAATTTCCGGATGTATTTCTTGACGAGTTATCTGGACTACCTCCACGACGGGATGTAGAATTCACCATCGAGCTGGAACCCGGAGCTACACCAATTTCTAAGGCGCCGTATCGTATGGCACCTACTGAAATGTACGAACTGAAAAAGCAACTGGAGGATTTAATGGACAAAGGCTATATCCAGCCAATCATTTCGCCCTGGGGAGCACCAGTTCTTTTTGTCTAGAAGAAGGATGGATCACTTCGACTGTGTATTGACTATCGAGAGCTGAACAAGATGACGATTAAGAACAAGTATCCATTACCATGGATTGATGATTTGTTTGACCAGTTACAAGGAGCAACAGTGTTTTCTAAAATCGATCTGAGATCAGGATATCATCAGCTGAGAATTAAGGAATCTGATGTTCCGAAATCAGCGTTCAGAACTCGCTACGGACACTATGAGTTTGTAGTGATACCGTTTGGTTTCACTAACGCACCTACTGTATTCATGTAATTGATGAACCGAGAGTTCATCGAGTATTTGGATAAACTTGTGGTTGTGTTCATTGATGACATTCTGGTGTATTCTAAGAGACCGGAAGAGCATGCGCAGCATTTACGGATTGTGTTAAACCTGTTGAGAAATGAACAATTGTACGCCAAACTTTCTAAGTGTGAATTATGGCTAAAGGAAGTAATGTTCCTTGGCCATGTGGTATCAGCTGAAGGAGTCCGAGTAGATCCTCAGAATATCGAAGCAGTTATGGATTGGAAGCCTCCAACGAACGTGAAAGAAGTCCGGAGTTTCTTAGGACTTGCTGGATATTATCGTCGGTTCATGGAAGGGTTTTCCAAAATTACTTGCCCACTTACTCGACTACTGCAGAAAAACTAAAAAGTTTGAGTGGAATGAGTTGTGGCAGAATAGCGTTGATGAATTGAAGAAGAGATTGACGACGGCACCGATTTTAGCACTCCCACAGGGAACTAGAGGATTTATAGTTTATAGTGATGCTTCGAACTAAGGACTCGGATGCGTATTGATGCAGAATGATAAGTTGATCGCTTATGCGTCACGACAGGTGAAACCTAAGAAGTGAATTACCCAACGCATGATTTGGAGCTAGCAGCAGTAGTTTCTGCTTTGAAAATATGGAGACATTACCTGTACGGGACTCACTGTCAGATCTTTACGGATCACAAGAGTCTCAAATACATCTTCAGTCAGAAAGAGTTGAACATCCGGCAAATAAGATGGCTGGAGCTTATTAAGGACTATGACTTGGAGATTCTTTATCATCCAGGCAAAGCAAATGTAGTGGCCGATGCACTTAGCCGCAAGCCTATTTCTATTCAGATGCTGGAGGCTCTGACCTCCCAGCTCAGCATTCAATGAGAGATGATTCGAGAAGGAATTGAAGTATGGTTGCAAAGAGTCCAAGGACAACTGTGCGTGATGGAAATAACTTCATCGTTAACCGAAGAAATCAAATCTAAGCAAGTAGATGATCCTCTGATGATTCGGTTACGTGATGAAGTGATCAAAGGAAAGGCCCCCGGATTCGTAATTCATAATGATGGAGTTTTGAGATTCCAGAACCGACTTTGCATTCCCGATGTCGATGTTCTGAAACAGACGATTATGAAGGAAGCTCACAGCTCGCCCTATTCTATCCACTCGGGCACCAGTAAGATATACAAGGACTTGAAGTAGAATTTCTGGTGGGGCAACATGAAGAAAGATGTAGCGGACTATGTTTCGAAATGTTTGACTTGTCAGCAGGTTAAGATCGAGCATCAACGACCTGCCGGAATGCTGAAGCCGCTCCCGATTCCTGAATGAAAGTGGGAGGACATATCAATGGACTTTATCACTAGTATGCCGAGAACCAAGACAAGAATGAACATGATTTGGGTGATAGTTGATCGTTTAACCAAATCAGCTCATTTTCTAGGCATTAAGGACATGTGGGGACCAGAGAGGTTGGCACAAGTATTTATTTCAGAGATAGTCCGATTGCATGGTACACCGAAGACCATTATTTCTGACCGAGATGGTCGTTTTGTGTCTCATTTTTTCAAAGAAGTTCATAAAGCCTTGGGGACCGAATTGAACTTCAGCACAGCTTATCACCCACAGACAGATGGACAATCTGAGAGGACTATTCAAATAGTGGAAGATATGCTAAGGTCTTGTGCCTTAGATTGGTCAACTGACTGGGAAGTTCATCTACCGTTGATTGAATTTACCTACAACAATAGTTGGCATGCTTCTATTTAGATGGCACCATTTGAGGCATTATACGGGAGAAGATGCAGATCGCCCCTATGTTGGGATGATTCATCAGATTTGATCGGAACGGAACCAGAGTTGATCATGCAAACTCGAGAGAAGATAGCTTTGATTTGCAAAAGGTTGTTGACCGCCCAAAGTAGACAGAAATCTTATCCAGATGTACGCTGTCGTCCATTATTGTTCAGTATTCCTTTCTTATAAGTTGAAATTTTTAGTTCATCTTCATGGTTAAATCGGGATGTAATGATGATATTGGAATCTAGTACATCGACCTTAAGGACACCAAACTTCGCATGAGAATTGTAATCAAGATGGAATATGGTGTTGTGATGATTATACGTATCCTTGTATCTCAAAGATATTTGAATCCGTGAGATCATTTGTAATAAGATGAATGTAATATGCATGGAGATAACGTATATTAAACACTGAGGATGTCGTAAGTTTCATCACAGTTAGAACAGTCGACTGCCCATGGAAGAACTGTCATACATGTTTAGCATGCGCTAAGCTTTATAGTTAACGTGCGCTATCGGACATAAGTTAACATACGCTACGCTTGAAACGTAACGTGCATTATATCATCGGACGAGTCAATCGACTGATCAGTGAGGTACTGACAGTACATGGTTAGCGTACGCTAGACTTCGTATTATTGCGTGCGCTAACAATTAGCCTTAACGTATGTTACATAGGATACGTAGCGTGCGTTAAGCAAGCCAGGCAGATTACGATTTATGAACTTCCAATTATAAATTAGATTGTTAACATTCGTGCGACGGGAGATGAATTCTATATTATTTCTTTTGTTAAGGTTTGAGCTTAGCAACGTGATTGATCGAAGGGAGCGACCTTCGAACGTTTTGTTAATCGTGGGAGTATTATTCTTGTCTTCGAATCGAGGCAAGTACCTTAATTGTTTTATGTATTGATGTTATACATATTGTTGTACATGTATGTCGTTGTTGTATGTCCCCCTCGTGTTGGTCCGACGGGATCATTGGGGGATCTATGCTAGTGTGCGCTGGATCATCGGACGGGTTTTTCCACCTAGGGTTGGTTTGATGGAATCATTCGGGAGGTCTAGGCAGTGAATGCTGGATCATCGGAATTACCATATATATGTTGTGATATCATGTTGTGATTATCATGTGTGTATGTTATTATTGAGTTTCTCACAGGAGAAGACTCATTGGTTCTTTTGTCATTTATGTTATTATTATTCTTCGTGAGATGTTGAATAATTTGTTGTGGTACTTGTACTAGCATCGTTGTGCTAACCCCTTCGGGGGTGAACATTTGTTTATGTTCAGGATCCAGGAGAGCGGGGAAACAACCACTGGAGTTGCATGACGACGAGGGTGCAGAGTGATGTTCCGGCCGAGTTTATTGTCACGCCCCCACACCGGGGTTGGACGAGAACGCGACAGTTAACGTAATAAATAACGTTTATGATGATACATTCCAGTAAAGTGTACATATGCCAGATCTCAGCCCGGTGAACTAAGACTGGTTATTCCATAGAAAAGAAATATTCAAGAGTACAGCGGAATTATTACATCCAGTGCAAAAGAGTACATCGGAAACCAAAATACATTATGACACAGGAATAAAAGAAGCGTTAAAGCAGCATCCTAATTCCTACGTCTGGGTAATACTTTGAGGACGGTCTTCAGAGGTCATCACCATCTGTCTCTTCTTCTTCTTGGTTCTCTTCACCTAGTGAGGTTTTAGAAAACAAATTCAAAATGGGGTGAGAATAATGGATTCTCAGTGAGTTGGGTTTGGGTATTTAATGAGTTTATTATTTAATAAATATTATGTTTCTCCCACTTTTGAAAAATAGTGTTGTTTAAAAATTGGTGCAAGTTTTCAAGAATAATATTATGAATTATGACATTAATGTACAGTCAATCTCCGTAGATTGCTGTTGAGTATGAAGAATGTACGGCGTCGAGCGCCCAATGAGTATTTAGATTTGGGAGGTCGTCTACATGACTAATCCATTAGCCTCCTTATAACGTCTTAGACCGTTATCAGTGTTTGGCCTTTGACTATCGCCACGACCTTTGGTTTGATAACCGTCGCATTGGGCGTTTGTCGGACCGTCACTATAACATTGGCCTTTGAGCTTTATCGCTCTCACGCTTGGTGACGTGCTGCCTTATCTCTTATATGGGCTCGATATGTCCTTAGTTTGGGTCTATGCCCGGATCATATCATAATCGCGACTATACCCGAATTCTACGACCCAGTCACCTTAGGATCACTCCGTCCTTTGGCTTCAAGGGAATAGGATACGACGGTAGCTTTGCCTAGAACCGCAGCCACGCTGCTCGATTCATGACTTAGACTAACCGCCCCTCATGCATATAATAGAAAAAGGGACTCTAGAGGTACTCGTACGGACTCTAGCGGTGGCTTCCGCTCGAAGGTCGTAGCACTTAGCTCCGCACAGCACTTAGTCCCGATTTCAATTGAATAACAATTATTGTCTTGATTAACAATGATTATGCATATTATAAGATATAAATATGATTAGTTGATAGTAAATGGACTTGGATAAATTAGAGATATTAGTTCAACCGGTTGATGATTAGATTGCTATTGTGTGAGTCTTAGCATAATCTTATAGTAAACTCATAAACTTGAATAGTTCGGTACGGATTGATTATACGTCCGAAAATTAAGAACTTTATTGCGAAAATCCGTCATTATATGAGGATTGAAGGTCAGAAGTTGCATGAAAGTTTTACCTTTCAGAAATTACAATTCCGCCCTTCCGTCTTTTAAGTACTATCATTATTTTTACTAAAATATTATAAATTTGAATAATTCGGTACGGATTGATTATACGTCCGAAAAATACGAACTTTATTGTGAAAAGTCCGTCATGATATGAAGATTGAAGGTCAGAAGTTGCATGAAAGTTTTACCTTTTGTAAATTACAATTCTGCCCTTCCGTCTTTTAAGTACTATCATTATTTTTACTAAAATATTATAAATTTTGAATAATTCGGTACGGGTTGATTATACGTCCGAAAAATACGAACTTTATTGAGAAAAGTCCGTAATGATATGAGGATTGAAGGTAAGAAGTTGCATAAAAGTTTTACCTTTCGGAAATTATAATTCTGCCCTTCCGTTTTTTAAGTACTATCATTATTTTTACTGAAATATTATAATTTTGATTGAGTCGGAGCGGTTTGATTGTACGTCCGAAAATTACGAACCTTATTGTGAAAAGTCCGTCATTATATGAGAATTGAAGATCAGAAGTTGCATGGAGGTTTTACCTTCCATAAATTACAATTCTACCCTTTCGAAATTAAAGTACTATTATTATTTTTTTTATTTAGTTTTGTCTTATAATTTTGATTAATTCGTTTGGATTCATTTGAACTCCGAAAATTATGAATCCAGTTGCGATTTGAACCTTATGACTTGTACTTTTAGATTATGTTTAGTTTTAATTTCTATTCTTCTATAAATTATAATTTTATCCCTTCATTTTGCCTTAATCGGCATTTTAGTATTCAGGTCATATCTTTTTCGTTTCTTGTCGGAATGACCTAAAATTTTCGGGGTAGGCTCTTTATATTATTATGAGTACAGAGAGTTAAACTTTTCTGGAAATTTTATTTCCGAAACAGTAAGTTTCTGTAAATTACAGTTTTGGCCCCGAAATCTTGAAATTTACATTTTTGCCCCAATTTTCTATTTTAGTAAATTCCGATTTAGGTGAAATTTTATAGAGAACTTATTTTTGATATTTTAAGACTTAATTTTAAGACATAAGACCATAATTATGGATCTTAACAATTTTACCTCAAATTTATCTTATTTAAACTATTTTAGTTTATCCTTCGAACTTAGGTTCGAATTATCAAATCTTCCGGTGACTAATTATCCTCTTACCATAGTCCAATATATAATCATATATTTTTGGGATTTTAATCCCCAAAGATCAGATTTGTCATACTCAACCAATATTTTCATCAATAAATTAATTTGCACATATAATTAAAATATTACAAACAAAAATTCAACAAATATCAAGACCATTACATGTATGGTAATGAATATCAATCAAGTATAGATAACCAAGGTTTTAACACTTGCATGTACCATATATTTAGCTTGTATAAATTTTGAATAAGAGAAAAGAAAGAAACAATTTTACCCACTTTTGAATTCTTCAAAGAGATATTAAAGATGATGGCTTAGACAAGATGACTCCCCTCCTTGAATGTATGTGGTTGATTGAAGGAAGAGTTCAAGAATAGTTAATTTATTTCTAAGTCAAGGCTTCATAGAAAAAAATAAAATAAAATAAAAGTTCATGAAGGTTTGAGGTTCTTACCTTGAGTGTGAGGATCAAGAGTTTAGAAAAATTCTCTTCATCACATTCTCTTCCTTAGCTCAAGGCTTCCCTTCTCTCATCTCACTCTATAATTTTTTTTTTAACTCTAAAATGGAGTAGGTAACAAGGTTGTGGAATTTATGTAAGTCAAAGTGGTGATCAAGTTATCATCCATGTGTCACCATGCAAAACTAATGAGGTGACCATTCACTCTCTCCTTTTCTCCTCTCCACACGTCCACACACACTCACACACTACACTATTTTTTTATTTATTACCTATGTATTTTTTTTTATTATTTAATAAAAGGGAAGACTCATTTTATGAAGGGTTGAGTTTGGGTTTCAAAGGAAGTATTGGGCTTAGTTTAGTGTAAAATCTTCTAAATATATAATGACCCACTATTTAAGTGATCATAGGTCCATAATATCTACACGTCCAAGTATAAATTTCAATAATAAGTCCATTAATCAAGTTATACTATTAAAATAGCCCATTTAAAATATAGATTTATTCTTATATTCAATTAATAATCATAAAATAATTAGGTTGTTAAAATTTGTAGGATTATTTAGCCAACGAGACTATACACAAAGTAAGAACTAAATTTATTTGAAACCACAATAATATTAAATTTTATTTTATTTATTGAAAATTAATAATCTAATCTACTTGTAAAAGAATGGGGTCTCACATTCTCCCCACCTGAGAATTTGGTCCCCAAATTCCTATTCAAATAGTTTCGAAAAATTCTTTTTTTATCTCATCCTCTACTTCCCATGTGGAGTCTTCTTCTCGGTCGTGGTTCTGCCAAACAACTTTAACCAACAGTATCTTCTTGTCTCTTAGTTCGCGCACTTGCTGGTCGACGATCCTGGTCGGCTTCTCGACATAAGTTAAATCCTCTTTGATCGGTGGTACGTCGTACGTAATGATATGCTCAGGATCCGGATGATATTTCTTCAATCTTGAGACATGAAATACGTCATGCATTCCGGCAAGATCGATTGGTAGCTCGAGACGATATGTTAATTTTCCAATTAGTTCTAGGATTGTAAAAGGTCTGACATATCTAGGGCTAAGCTTCCTTCCCTTCTTCGGGTTGATCAATCCCTTGCGTGGTGATAAACGAAGGAATACTTTGTCGCCCGTGTCGAATTCTAAATCTCTTCTCCTATGGTCTGCATAACTCTTCTGTCGGCTCTGAGCAGTGCGAATTCGATCCTGGATGATTCTAACTTAATCCATGGCATCTTCTACTAGATCAACTCTCGCTATCGGGTTTCGGTTCTGCTTACCCTTTGGTGTCCATCGATCGTCAATCTCCCAATGTATTGGCGATCGGCACTTTCTTCTGTATAATGCTTCATATGGAGCCATCCCAATCGTTGCCTGGTAGCTATTGTTATAGGCAAACTCAGCTAAGGGTAGGTGGTTACTCCAACTCTTTTGAAAATCCAGTGCACATGCCCGTAACATGTCCTCAAGGACTTGTATCGTTCGCTAGGATTGTCCGTCCGTCTGAGGGTGTGCTGCAGTACTGAAACTCAATTTCGTCCCAAGTTCTTGATGTAGACTCTTCCAAAATCTAGAGACAAATCTGGGGTCATGGTCTGACACAATATCTACAGGTACTCCATGCAGTCTAATGATTTCTCGGATATACGTCCTTGCTAGTTTCTGCAGACTGTCATTTTTCCTTACGGGTAAGAAGTGAGCTGACTTTGTAAATCTATCCACGATTACCCAGATTGTGTTGTATCCTCTACTGGTTGTTGGTAGATTCGTCGCGAAGTCCATCGTGATTAGTTCCAATTTCCATTCGGGGATCTCGAGCGGCTGTAGCAACCCTGATGGTCTTTGGTGTTCAGCCTTCACCTTTTGACAATTTAAACACCTTGCTACGAATTCTGCAACTTGGTTCTTCATATTCACCCACCAGTAGTGTTTCTTTAGATCCTTATACATCTTATTACCACGTGGATGAATAGTATACCGAGAGCAGTAAGCCTCTGCTAAAATTTTCTTCTTGAGTTCGTAATTGTCGGGAACACATATACGGTGTTTGAATTTTAGTGTTCCATCTTCCGACATGCTAAACTCAGATTTCTCACCTTGTGCGACCCTTTTCTTAAGTTT
Source organism: Orobanche coerulescens (assembly GCA_033398695.1). NCBI lineage: Eukaryota > Viridiplantae > Streptophyta > Magnoliopsida > Lamiales > Orobanchaceae > Orobanche > Orobanche coerulescens. The sequence continues at coordinate 189,227,299 of CM065801.1, forward strand.
ACACAATTTCCTATCTTGTTTCTGTGCTTCCCGGATTTCCTCAAGTGAATCCGTCTTTATTGACAAATTAGCACATAAGACGTGTGTCTTACCTGCCTTAAGTTCCATTGGATTATTTCTCTTAGGGCATCCCATTCCCTTATCATGAGTCTAGCCACACTCGCTTTCCTACTTAAGGCGTCTGCTACGATATTGGCCTTGCCCGGATGATGCTGAATGGTGAGGTTATAATCCTCGAGAAGTTCTATCTACCGTCTCTATCTTAGATTCAACTCCTTCTGAGAGAACAAATATTTTAGACTCTTGTGGTCAGTAAAGATGGTGAATGTAGCTCCATACAGGTAGTGTCTCCATTTCTTCAAAGCAAACACTATTGCTGCTAGTTCAAGGTCATGGGTCGGATAATTCATCTCGTAGATTTTCAGCTTTCGTGATGCATAAGCCACAACCTTGCCGTTTTGCATCAGCACAGCTCCTAATCCTTCCTTTGATGCATCGCTATAAACCACAAATCCTTCACTCCCTTCGGGAAGTGTTAGCACAGGTGCGGTAGTGAGTTTTCTCTTGAGTTATTGGAAGCTCAACTCACACTTATTGTTCCACTCAAATTTGACGTGCTTCTGCATCAGTCTTGTGAGTGGTCCTGCGATTTTGGAAAAATATTTAATGAATTTGCGGTAGTAACCCGCAAGTCCAAGAAAGCTCCTTGTAGTTGGTCGAATAATTCGTCGATCTTCGGAAGTGGATACTTGTTCTTAATGGTAATATTGTTAAGTTCTCGGTAATCGATGCACACTCTTAGTGTGCCATCTTTCTTCTTTACGAATAGCACTGGTGCTCCCCAAGGAGATATACTTGGTCGGATAAATCCAACCTCTAGCAATTTCTGCAACTGAACCTTCAGTTCTTGAAGTTCCAGTGGGGCCATTCGATATGGCGTTCTAGCCACAGGTGCCTTTCCCGGCAAGATGTCAATGCTGAATTCAACTTCCCTATCTGGAGGTAGAGAAGTGAGTCATGTGGGAAAAACATCACGGTACTCTGATACTACCGGTGTAGCTTCAATCTCCATTTTTCTCTTGGGTTTGTTAATGACAAAAGCTAAATATCCCGTTGCTCCCTTCGAGATGGCCTTTCTCGCTTTCGTGGCTGATATGATTGGGGCCGAGTTAATTGTAGCATCCCAGTGTAGTTCAACTACTGGGTGATCAGGTTTGCAGAATCGAACTATTTTAGAATGGCAGTCGAGTTGTGCAAAGTGTTTAGATAGCCAATCCATCCCAAGTATGAGGTCATACTCAAGTATAGGGAGAAGAATTAGGTCAGCAGGAAAACAGTGACCTTTAATGATCACTTCACAATCTCTACATACTAAATCCATTTCTCGGCTCGCACCCATAGGTGTGGATACTTCTAAGCTTACGGGTAGTGATTATTGAAGTGAGTTTTAATTAAGATGCTTGCATTTGGTTGTCGAGTATCAAGAAATGTTATCATTATTCAACATTATTATTACATTCGCAATGCCGTTTCATGAAAAAGTACAGCATTGGATAAGGAAAAGTAGCTTTTCCTTACCAACTATCGATAGTAGGTAACATCTTAAAGAGACAGCTCATAGGACGGAGATACACAGATAATTATTAAGGAAATATGTCTTAATAATTCAAATTAAAGTGTAAGCTTTTGCAAGGTTTGGATTTCGCCCCATTCGGATGGGTCGAATATTTTGAATCATGCCTTGCAGTAATAGCTTTATGTCTTCCGAACGAGTAACATAGCTAAGTTGACTACGAGGTACGTAGCAACACAGAACTTTAATAAGTTGAAATTAGCCATTGCTATTCCAAATGAATAGTATAGTGACTTAATTTATTTAGACAATGCCAATTGGCGCCGCTTGTAACACCCCCAATCCACTCAGGGATATTACACGCCGTAGACCTTCTTCTCGGGGATCTACCAGGCTGGTAACAACATTTAACATCTCGACAATGCCTTCAAGGCTAAAATGACTCAGTAGACCGATTTGGTCTTTCCACAAATACATACAACTCAAATACAACTCATGCCCACGCAGGGGACAAAATACAACCACACCCGTACAACGGGAACAATATAGCAGCGGAAAATAAAGTACAACTGAACCAACACACGATGTACGGTTCCTCATGTGATTAGTATCGATCATCTTTCATCATCCTTCGTGCCGACCCTGTGTTATGCTCTAAAACCTGAATGCAAAAACAGACATCCACCCCCCGAATACTCGGGGGTTAGCAAAACTCCACTGTTTTGCTAGTGCAAGAACAAAGTGCAAATACGAGCCATACAATTCACATTCCACGAATAACAATAACCGAGGATCCTCAAAGATCCAAACGAAGCGAAAAGTACTTCCCGAGGCAAGGGTTTGAGAAAACATTTCAAAATCGAAATATCATAAATCAATGGAAGTAATTTATAAAACGGTTTAGAATGCCATCGAGAGTTTTAATAGAAGACAATTTAGGATTATCAAATCCTACTTTTCAAAATCCAAAAGACAAAAGGGGTCACCGCCCCAAAGGTTTACTTTCCGAAAAATGACATTTACCAAACCGTTGGGATTTTAGCCCCAAATCTGTAAAATGACTTTTATAAAACCATTGGGATTTTAGCCCCAAATCTCATCAACTCACAGTACACGAGAACGACAACAAGGTTCGTCTTCCAACATCAAAATCAACAAATAAAGGATTTAAAACAAATAACAAAATACTCTAGTGCCATCCTAGCCAAGTAAGCCAAACGAACACTTACCTCTTACACACTTAGTCAATGCATGCAATCATAAAAACCGTTCAAAAGCACTCATTTCCGGAAATGCCATAATCAAATCACATTTGTAAAATGCACCACAATTAACCGCGGACCCACAGCTTCGTGGATCCCTGCCGAGACCCCGTCGGATCTAACCCACAGTGGTTAAAAGCAAGCTCGCGGTTCCACAGCTTCGTGGAGCCCTACCGAGACCACGTCGGATCTAACCCGTAGTGAGCATACACACACACACGTTACTCATGCAATACTAACATGCTAAGAATGTAAGTTCATTAAGAATACTCACTAGAGATGGCCATTAACTCGACACCATTACCAAACTCTTCAAAAACACAATAACAAGATTAAATACGGAATATACGATTCCATAACTTTAAACAATAGGAGTATCATCATAAAATCCTTCAACGTTCAAAATAATCAAATCATAATCAATTCTCAAAACACCGTTCACAAAACACACGCGTTTTGAAAGAAAGCCTTTAACGAGGCCAAACCGAAATCCTTTGAAACTTCATTTCAAATAACCAAACAAACACATCAAGATGACCACCGATCATCATATCCATAAAACGAGAAAAGTATGGGCAAGGTACTTGCCTCGAATAAGAACAACGCGGAGAATCGACCGAAGTAGGTTGGCCCGAACCGACTACGAACCCGCCGACTCCACCGAACGCCAACTCACGTTCCTAAACTACGAAGGACAAATAATAACAATGAAATGAATTCCATAACACGACTCAAAGCCGTTGAATTCAAAGAACGAATGACGAAAGTTCACGGATTTCCCCCAAAACGGCCAAGAACACGATTCGTTCCGTCAAATCACGAAAACGGAATTCCAAGTTGAAATATGGATATACAATCCATAGAATATGTTTAACAACATCATTTAACCATAATCGATCCATCGAAAACGGATGAAAAACGAGATCGGGGACAAATCCCCCAAAAAGTCATTTCGAAGGAAATCAAGAAATATACTTTGATTCGACGAAGAACAATGGATTAAATGATGTTAAACACAAGAATACTACCAAGATTAATCATACCCATCATGAATTAATCAACAACACGGAACGAATCGGACGAAAATGCAAAAATCCCCAAATTCACGAAATTAGGGTTCTAAGGAAGATTACCTTGATTCGCTGGATCAAAGGATGATAACGGACGATTGATTGATGTTATGAACTCAAGAACTTCATGGATTTGTTGTTAAACAACATGGCTTCGTCACCCATGAATCACCATTCGCGGAAGGAGAAGGAAGGAAATGAAAAATGAAGGGAAATGTGGCTGGTCTGTCATATATATACTGGGCCGGAACTAGCGTGCGCTAGCCTTACCGGACTAGCGTGCGCTATCGGCCAGTACCGGCCGAGCACTCTCGGCCATGGCCCGCATGACCCGGCACCACCGACCAATTCTGCCGACCATGACTGGTCCACCCGACTCCCGCTAGCGTGCGCTACGGCCGGAAGCCTGCGCGCTAGCCGACCTGTCCAGTAGCCACTGGACTAACAAACTTACCCAGGTAACGTACGCTAGTCGGCCGGCAGCGTGCGCTACCCCTGCCGGTTAGCGTGCGCTACGACCGACAGTAGCGCGCGCTACCTGCCGATCCTGACCGAGTCCAGAACCTCAGAAACCCCACTGTCCGGCCCGATAGCGTGCGTTGGTCGACCAGGCTAGCGTGCGCTACACCTTCCGGCAGTAGCGTGCGCTACGCCGGTTCCTGCCGCATCTGTCCGGCCGGTGCCCGCAATCGTCCGGCCAGTCCCGCAACCGCCAGGGCTCGACGACCCGATTTCCGAAAACGTACGGAACGAACACGACGAAAAGTTCGCGGACAACATCAACGGCCCGAAATGAAAACATAATACCATAATTAGTCATACGCGACCAAGAAACGGGTCGAGGCAACAATTACAGATACGGATACCCGTAACTTTCAAGAAATTACAAAATGGCCCAAAACGCCCGGAAATCACGATTCGTGATCGAATAACCAAACCGAAGTTCACAACACGTCTAACAAAGTTAAACGGACTTACGGGAAACTCGAAACAGCAGTTTCGAACGAGATTCGCAAGAATCGAACTCAAGCGCGGAAAAGTCGCTAAAAAGCACGGAACTCAACAAAACGACACCGAAACGAACTCGGATGTCAAAAAGTGTAGAATTAATCATTCTCAGAATGACGAAACGGTCATGAGCGAGTCGTCAAAACGGACTCCGTCCGAAAAAAGAAATTTACCGAAAATCAAAAATTGCGGATATTACATTCTACCCTCCTTAAAAGAAGTTTCGTCCCGAAACTGAAAACAAGTAGGGAGAAGAAATATTCCGCCAGGAAAAACTCAACGAGATACACAAGAATGCGCAACTAATGCCCAACGGCGAAATGTTACAAACAACGCGAAGGAATGTACGGCGTGTAAACACGCTCCACGGCGACCAACACGACGTCGCCGTTAGGGATATAATAAAACCAAAAAACGACAAGCGTCATCAAACGGATAATATAGCCAAGTCAATTATCCGACAATCACAAAACACAACGAACGAAAATCAATACGATTGACCAACCTAACGGTATATTGATCAAAACGCGAGCCAAACGCTGAACAAATACGGAATTCCACCGCCCAAGGGTTGGAAGATCGAAAACGAAACTAATTTCCCGAACTGAAAGGAATTACGAAGGAGCCTGAATGTTCACCAATCACGGAACGAGGTCAATAAAAACCGAACAATCAAACGATCAAACCACAACGATCGAGACAACAAAAATCGAAGAATCATGTTCGAATCACGAAGAACAATAAAGTTCAAACAACAACCCCCAGGATGATCTGGTGAGAACTACAAGACATGCATTCCCATAAGGTCCACAGGAAAGGGAATAGCGATTGAAAAGTCACAACGACAAACGAGTTATTCCGAAATGATACCACACTCGTTCGATAAACAAAAACAAGGGGCAGGACAAGCTCAGAAATGTCAACGAACATAAATGAGTCGACCAAGTAGAATATACAGAAGTTCAAAATCCGATCCCTTCGAATAAAAGGACTAGTAGAACCAAATGATGTTACTCCCGAACAAGGTTCACAAGAGTCGAACCGAACTCGAAAAAGCCACAGCGATAACCAGATCGACCCACAACAAGGTCGTAGCTCGTTCGGACGATGAAACCGAAATACAGAACAAGTTCGTAAAGTGTCAACGAACATGAGCGAATCGATAGACTGGAGAAAGAGAAAATACAGAAGTCAAAATAGTACGGGCATTACCTCCGACCTCGTCCACGAAATTCACAAAAACGGGAGCAAGGTAACAAGACATTAAACAACCGACACATAACGGAACCATCACCGATGCACACGGTCATACCAAACCAAGCTCTAACAGCTCGCACATGCGCGACAACGCAGAAATCATCACGAGGCGACAACATTCAACACCAACATCCCGCCTCTCACAGGGGTCTAGCACAACCAATGTGCGGAAAGCGACTCAACGCTCACACCGCCAATTCGATCATACTCGGGAGAAAGTATCAAAATGACAACGCGAACATCATACATTCATACCCAGCCCTCAAACGGGAATGGATAGGTTTTAAAAACGAAAACCTCATTTTGAAAATAATTTGAAGAATACCGATTGATCTTGAGTATCACCTTTCAAAAAGTACAAACGTGAAACTTTGTTATCGAGACTTTGGGAAAACCATTTCGCATTTGATAAAAATGAGGACACTTTCTCTTAGTGAAAACTTTCAGAATATTCGACCCTCGGGTCTAATTAAAAGTGTTTCTAAAACATTGAAAATATCTCAAAGCATTTTGGTCCTCGAAGTAGAAAACTTTTGAAATATATTGTGGCACCTTGGATGTACCACAAGAAAATAACTCATTTGAAAAGTATGTCTCGAAATTTATTTTTCTAAGATACTCAAGGTTTTCAAAAATTCAATAGGCCAGAATGCTCAAAACTCACACATATCGATGTTCACTAAAACAACTCCTAGCACACTGTTTAGTATATTTTGAGTAATATTTTTATTAGTATTTTATGTATATAATTGTGTGTTTTGTGTGATAATTTATTCGTTTTACCATATATTTATATTATTTCATTTTCTTAGAAATTTATACAATTTTATGTCATTTTTGGATAATTAATTGGAATTAAACTATATCTGCAGGTTAACCAACCGGTACAAGACAGATCAATTGGTTCAAGGGCGATATTTTTACAAAACTCAAATATAGTCTCGACTGGTCTCACTTTATTCGTCTCGTCGAGACGATCGTTTTAAAAAAAAATCATCCAAATCCGAGTTCGTATGAAGAAGTTATGACCGTTCGAAGGACAATTAAATAGACGGACCATATTGTGCCACGTGTCAACACCTGATTGGACGGGAATTTCAACTCTGTGCTGATGTCATCCATGACATCAGCACTCATGGCAGCCGTGTATTATTGTTGGGGGTGGAATTTTTAATTGTAAAAATGATTATTTTATTGATTTTGTAGTATAAATAGGGGATGATTGTGTAGTGTTTGGGGAGGAGAAAAAAGGAGAAAAAATAGAGAGATATTATTGTAAGGGAGAGAAAAAAAATATTGTGTAATAAAATTATATTTGTGTAATAATATTATGGAATATTTATTTATTTGTGTTGTTATTATGAGTGAGTAATTTTCTTTTACTGGGTTATGATGAAACCATGTCTATATTATTATTAATATTTATATAATAATTCCAAATAAATATTTTTAACGATTATGATTTTCGCTTCAATAGGGGAATATTATTTCATCAATTATATCACGTATTTTTGATAGTTATAAATTCCCCTTGCTTTGTGATTATTGATATTAGTTAATTTCTTTGATTATTTGTTTTCCATTAAATTGGATACATATAATGCTTAGAAATTACATTTTTAAGCGAAGGAAAATCTATATTTGAATTATAATTTTGTACTTATTGTCAAATCTATAGGAAATAGTGAGAATGATTTGAATCTATTCCCGAATTTCTTGGAATTAAAATATAAAATAAATAATAAATAGACATTGGTGGACTCTAAACCCTAGTAAATTATTTAAAATCAATTTATCTAAAATCTACTTAAAAATTACTGTTATTTAATGCAATTATTATAACCATTCAAAAATAAATTATTTGGGATTAGGTTAGAATTTAATATAATTTGGTTCAAAACGATAGGAATCATTTGACTTCACTAGTATAGTCCTCCCTGTGGAATCGACCTTGCACCGCATATCTACATCGAACAAATCGTGCGCTTGCGAGTATAAGACTAAAGAATCAAACCAACAACAAGTTTTTGGCGCCGTTGCCGGGGAGGCGCAAACGAAGTACAAGAAGACCGTCGTCACCAAGTTAGTTGAATTCTTCTACTAGTTATTTATTTGACTGCTTTTCTTTATTATTATCTGTCTTTTTAATATCTGTTAGTTGTAGAATTTATTTTATTCATAAAGAAAAATCTGAAAAACTTTAAAAACTTTTAATAATAAATATAAGTAATAATAATAAAATCTACTCTTCATTTTCGTAAAAATAATAATAAAATAATAAAAAAAAAAATTAAAAAAGTCCAAAAATATATAAAAATATAAAAAAAATCTGAAAAACTTTAAAAATTCAGAACTTATTTATTTTTATTTTGAAAAAAAAGAGATCTGGAAAATACAAAAAGTTTCAGATTTTAAGGTAATATTTTTGTAATTTTGGTATATTAATATTATAAAAATCAAAATTTTTAATTTAAATTCAAAAAAATAAAAATAAAAATAATAAAATAAATTAAAAATAATCTGGAATATTATTTTCCGTAATAAATAAAAATCTGAATTATTTTATTTTATTTTTAAAAGTAAAACTCGCTAGTTTTATTAAAAATTTAATTTTCATAAAAATCTAAAAAAATCAATTAAGAATTAATAATTTAAACAATCTGGAATATATATAATAAAATAAACTTTCTGAACTTTGAATTTTTTTAATAAAAACAGAATTTATTTTTTTTAAAATAAATTACAATATTTTAATAAAAAAGGGAAAATACTAAAAAAAATTAAAAGCCTGAAAATTTAAAAAAAAAAAAAAATCTAAAAAAAAAAAAAAAAAAAAAAAACGGGAGGTCAAGTGCGAAAATCATCACTATATATACATAAAATAGCACTTGAACTATCCTTTAAGTGATACATAAATCCTTCCAGAAGATCCATTGCATACTTTTCCTTACACAAGAGTATGACCTTACCAGATGAATATTCAAATACCATGTACAGAATAACTTGGGGATGATGGGTTGAGAGTTTTCATTACGAAGGGGTGTGTTGATTGTTATTTGTAGGATTTGTTATGCATCTAAATTCACAATTGATCTTGGCTAGCAAACCTCATAATTTTCCCTTTATCCTACCCATTCCCAAAGCCACGTTACAACCAAATGAAAGACCTTTTGATTTATGCATGAGTTTATTTTTAAGTAGTGGAGATTTGATTTTTGACCAAGCATATGGTAATGACACATTATGCTTTAATATGAGTGAACTCTTCTCGAATATCCCGTATATACACTTGAGTGAAGAGTGATATCCACTGTGAGGGTATTGAATCTTTTGGCATTCGATTCTCAATGAAGTTGTTAGAATTTGGTGCGGCATCCTATTTTTCTCTGATCTCACTTGGGTCATGATCACTTGTTCTCTCTTGATATTGGTTTTGTCATGATTTTTTCAGCATATGAGTATTATAACTCGGGTATAAGATTTGCAGGGACGTGCAAAAGATAAGTGTTGGGTAATTTGTTTATTATATTTTGAGTAATATTTTTATTAGTATTTTATGTATATAATTGTGTGTTTTGTGTGATAATTTATTCGTTTTACCATATATTTATATTATTTCATTTTCTTAGAATTTTCTATAATTTTATGTCATTTTTGGATAATTAATTGGAATTAAATTATATCTCGCAGTTAACCAACCTAAGACAAGACAGATCAATTGGTTCAAGGGCGATATTTTTACAAAACTCAAATATAGTCACGACTGGTCTCACTTTATTCGTCTCGTCGAGACGATCGTTTTAAAAAAAAATTCATCCAAATCCGAGTTCGTATGAAGAAGTTATGACCGTTCGAAGGACAATTAAATAGACGGACCATATTGTGCCACGTGTCAACACCTGATTGGACCGGAATTTCAACTCTGTGCTGATGTCATCCATGACATCATCACTCATGGCAGCCGTGTATTATGGTTGGGGGCGGAATTTTTAATTGTAAAAATGATTATTTTATTGATTTTGAAGTAGTATAAATAGGGGATGATTGTGTAGTGTTTGGGGAGGAGAAAAAAGGAGAAAAAATAGAGAGATATTATTGTAAGGGAGAGAAAAAAATATTGTGTAATAAAATTATATTTGTGTAATAATATTATGGAATATTTATTTATTTGTGTTGTTATTATGAGTGAGTAATTTTCTTTTACTGGGGTTATGATGAAACCATGTCTATATTATTATTAATATTTATATAATAATTCCAAATAAATATTTTTAACGATTATGATTTTCGCTTCAATATGTGAATATTATTTCATCAATTATATCACGTATTTTTGATAGTTATAAATTCCCCCTTGCTTTGTGATTATTGATATTAGTTAATTTCTTTGATTATTTGTTTTCCATTAAATTGGATACATATAATGCTTAGAAATTACATTTTTTAAGCGAAGGAAAATCTATATTTGAATTATAATTTTGTACTTATTGTCAAATCTATAGGGAAATAGTGAGATTGATTTCAGAATCTATTCCCTGAATTTCTTGGAATTAAAATATAAAATAAATAATAAATAGACATTGGTGGACTCTAAACCCTAGTAAATTATTTAAAATCAATTTATCTAAAATCTACTTAAAAATTACTGTTATTTAATGCAATTATTATAACCATTCAAAAATAAATTATTTGGGACTAGGTTAGAATTTAATATAATTTGGTTCAAAACGATAGGAATCATTTGACTTCACTAGTATAGTCCTCCCTGTGGAATCAACCTTGCACCGCATATCTACATCGAACAAATCGTGCGCTTGCGAGTATAAGACTAAAGAATCAAACCAACAACAAGTTTTTGAAATGGTTCCGTTGTAGTCTAGTTGGTTAGGATACTCGGCTCTCACCCGGGTCTCTCGGGAGGTAACCAACAACAAGTATAGTCCTCCCTGTGGAATCGACCTTGCACCGCATATCTACATCGAACAAATCGTGCGCTTGCGAGTTTTTTTTTTTAATTTTTATATCTTGTCTTTAGTTCTAATAGAATCTTCTAGTGGTAAATTTAGATTGTGTTTTTAGTTGTTATTTTCTACTTACATTATTCTTAGACATTTAGTTTAGTTGTAATATTTCTCGTCGTATAATTTAGTTTATCAATAGATATTGCTTCCGTAGATCAATTAGTAAATTTATTCCTTTGCAATCTATTACATCCTATAATTTTAGTAATAATTATAATAATTATCATTATTATTAATAATAATAAAAATATAAAAACTCAAAAAATTAATTAAACAATAAAATCCTTTAAAAGATTCAACAAGGGATTGATATTTTTCACTCACTACTTTATTCGATTTGAATAGAGAAAAGCTAAATATCAATCTTGTACAAACTGATTTTGAAAATCGATTGAATTTTGGCAAAAGGCATCCATTGTACATGCCAAGAAAGTTGGATTTTAAGTGCGACTGTGACGCCTCCAACGATCTGGAAGTTCGATCGACTATCATAATTTGGTTTGTATGCAAAGTTAAAAAAATTGTAATATCGGTGAATGCAAGTTTGGCAACGAAATAATAAAGGTCGATTAACGAAGAAGATTGTCCTTAACTAAAATTGAAGTTCAACAAATAAAACCGATACCAAAAATGGACGAAATCGAAAATCGGAATAATCAAGTTGCAAAAGAAAAACTTTAATAGAATATTTTTCTCCAGTGAGTGCTAATTCTCCCTCTTGCATAGTGTTGCCTACGACTAATGCAACTCATTTCGAACTTAAACCATCAATAATTCAACTTCTTCCATCTTTTCACGGTTTGGAAAGAGAAGATCCGTATATGCATGTCAAGGAATTTCTCGATATTTGTTCTACTTTCCGATTCCAAAATTTCTCTGATGAATCTGTCAAACTTAGATTATTTCCATTTTCTCTCAAAGATAAAGCAAAATTATGGCTAAATTCTCTTCAAGCAAGAACAATTACTAGTTGGGACCAACTAGTGAATAAATTTCTCGCAAAATTTTTTACAATGTCCAAAACTGATAGTCTTAGAAGAGAAATATCCGAATTTTTCCAAAAAGAAAATGAAGAATTTTACGAGTGTTGGGAAAGATTTAATGATTTAATCCTTAAGTGTCCCCATCATGGTTTTGAAATATGGCGCTTGGTAAAATATTTTTATGACGGTTTAACTCCAAACAATCGCCAATTAATCCAATCAATGCATGGTGGAAAATTTCTTCACCTTATTGGAGACGAAGCTTGGAATGCACTTGAAAATATGTCAATTAATTCACAACAATGGAATTCACTCGACTCTAGAGCCAAATCGATGCATACGACCCCAAAAAAAGGTCGAATTTACGAGGTTAAACAAGATGTTGAAATAAAATCTACTATAGATGATTTAGTACGAAAAGTGGATGCGTTAGTCTTGAAGCAATCCATCCCCTCGTCAAACTCAAAAAATGAATTTTGCATTTCATGTGCGGAATCATTTCATTCATCTCAATCTTGTCCTCCGGTCCACAAAATCAAGAAATTTTTAATGAAGAAGTCAATGTGTTACATTCATATGGAAAATCTTCTGGACAGTCCATTTGCTCCAACTTATAATCCAAATTGGAGGAATCATCCAAATTTTTCCGAAGCAAAATATGCCTCCAATGAATCAAGGAGGACATCAAATGAATATGCCAAATCAACAAAATGTCCGTCCTAATCAATATCCTCCAAATACTTATCAAGATCCTTCTATAGTGCCAAAGAAACCATCTTTGGAAGATACGTTGCAACAATTCATGCAATATACTCAACAAATGTTCCAATCAACTCAAGCAAGTCAGCATACCAAATTCACGTGCTATTTCTAAGCTTGAAACACAAATTGGTCAACTTGCAACAACTTTAGTTGAAAGAGAAAAGGGAAAATTTCCGAGTCACCATCCCTAATCCTAAAGGACAATATGAAGTAAACTCTTCTAACGCAGGTTCACCCATAACTACCCTTAGAAGTGGAAAAGAAATACAAAAGCCCGAATATGATCCGAAGAAAAATCAAATGAACCACAAGTTTCAAAACCAAAAGATTCTAAGGAAAAGAAAAGCCTTACGTTCCAAAAGCTCCATTTCTGAAAGACTTATTCCAAAAGATAAAAGTGTGCAATACAAAGATATAATGGAAATATTTAAACAAGTTCGAATAAATATTCCATTCCTTGATGCTATTAAACAAGTGCCTCGCTTATTCTAAGTTCTTGAAAGATCTTTGCACCGTAAAAGAAGAACAAATGTTCCAAGAAAGGCATTTTTAGTGAACATGTTAGCTCAATAATCCAAAATAAAACTCCCGTTAAGTATAAAGATCCCGGTAGTCCTACAATATCTTGTGTCATTGGAGATCACATCATTAAACGAGCCTTGCTTGATTTAGGAGCCGGTGTGAATTTATTACCATATTCGTTTATACACAACTTGGATTAGGGAGCTAAAATCAACATCCGTGATACTTCAACTAGCCGATAGATCTATAAAAATACCTCGAGGAATCGTAGAGGATGTTCCGATTCAAGTAGATAAATTCTACTTTCTGTTGATTTTATAGTCATAGACACTCGAACTCATTGAGAATACCAAAGATCAAATCCTGTTATTTTAGGAAGGCCATTTTTAGCTACTTCAAATGCATTAATTAAGCGTAGAAATGGCATCATAAAATTTTCTTTTCGAAATATGACTGTTGAACTAAATATGTTTAACATTTCTCAACAACATGATGATCTTGATGATGTCGTGAGGTAAATATGATAGAGAGTATGGGTCCTTATTTCTTTCCAAAATGGATGATGATGATCTTTTTGAAAGTTGTCTTGCTCATTTGGCTCAGATTTTGACATCGACAATTCAATTAATGAAGTAAATTCTTTACTAGAGTCTACACCATTATTGGATAATGATAAATGGAAAGCTAAAACCGAACCACTTGAGAGCCAAATGAATAATGAAGTAACTATTGAGGATTCAAAGATAGAGCTCAATCCATTACCTGAATCTCTAAAATATGCATTTTTAGGGCCATCAGAAACCCTGCCTGTCATCATAGCATCTGATTTAGATGAAGAACGAGAAGATAAGTTAATCAATGTTCTTAAAGAACATAAAGAAGCAATAGGCTGGACCATCTCCGATATTAAAGGTATTAATCCTTCTATATGCATGCATCGAATTCACCTTGAAGAAAATGCGAAAACTTCCCGAGAATTTCAAAGAAGACTAAATCATAATTTGAAAGAAGTTGTAAGAGCTGAAATAATCAAACTCTTAGATGTAGGGATCATCTACCCTATTTCTGATAGCTCTTGGGTCAGTCCTGTTCATATGGTTCCAAAGAAATCTGGCATAACTGTAATCACGAATGAAGAAAATGAACTTGTTCCAACCAGAATTCAAACTGGATGGAGAGTCTGTATTGATTACAGAAAATTGAACTCTGTTACAAGAAAAGATCACTTTCCACTTCCTTTTATTGATCAAATGCTAGAAAGGTTAGCCGGCCATGCTTATTATTGTTTTCTTGATGGATATTCCGGCTATAACCAAATTCCCATTGCTCCTGAAGATCAAGAAAAAACCACTTTTACCTGTCCTTTCGGAACTTTTGCTTACCGACGAATGCCATTTGGTCTGTGTAATGCACCTGCTACTTTTCAGCGGTGTATGATGAGCATTTTTTCTGACATGGTTGAGCGTTTTTGGAAATTTTTATGGATGATTTTTCTGTATTCGGGTCTAACTTTGATGAATGTTTACACCACTTAACCCAAGTGTTGGTTAGGTGTAAGGAGAAGAATCTTGTCCTAAACTGGGAAAAATGTCATTTTATGGTTAAAAAGGAATTGTCTTAGGACATGTGATTTCGAAAAGGAATTGAGGTGGACAAATCTAAAGTTGATTTAATATCCAGTCTTCCACCCCCACGAGCGATTAAAGAAATTCGGTCATTCTTAGGCCATCTTGGTTTTTACTGTCGATTCATCAAAGATTTTAGTAAAATCTCAAGGCCATTATGTAATTTACTTTCAAAAGACACACCTTTCGTATTTGATGATCATTGTCTAAAAGCTTTTAAGACACTCAAATCTATGTTGAGCTCGCACCTATCATCAAATCTCCAAATGGAATCTTCCTTTTGAAATAATGTGCGATGCATCCGACTATGCCGTCGGTGTAGTATTGGGTCAAAGAGAAAATAAATTGCCAACTGTAATATATTATGCAAGTAGAACTCTAAATGATGCCCAATTAAATTATTCTACAACTGAAAAAGAATTGCTTGCAGTCGTTTTTGCTTTAGACAAATTTCGACCTTACTTGATTGGTTCAAAAGTCATAATTTACTCCGATCATGCTGCATTAAAATATCTTCTTTCTAAGAAAGATGCTAAACCTCGCTTGATCCGTTGGATTCTATTGTTACAAGCGTTTGACTTAGAAATTCGAGATAAAAAAGGTGTTGAAAATGTTGTTGCTGATCATTTGTCTAGGCTAATCGTGAATTTTACTGATAAAGAACCTCCCATTAATGAAACTTTCCCTGATGAACAACTCATGTCTGTTTCTCAAATACCTTGGTATGCAGACATTGTCAATTACCTTGTTACTGGTAACATGCCATCTCATTGGAATAATCAAGATAAAACAAAATTTTTAAACGAAGTAAAAAAATTCTTTTGGGATGATCCATATTTGTTCAAATATTGTCCTGATCAAATTATTAGGAGATGTGTGCCAGAACATGAACAACAAAATATCATTTCCTTTTGTCATGATCATGCATGTGGAGGTCATTTTAGTTCAAAGAAAACAACTGCTAAAATTCTGCAATGTGGTTTTTATTGGCCAACACTTTTCAAAGATACACATTCATATTGCAGCACATGTGATAGATGTCAAAGATTAGGTCGAATTTCTAAACGAAATATGATGCCTTTAAACCCAATTTTAATTATTGAAATATTTGATGTTTGGGGCATAGATTTTATGGGACCTTTTCCAATTTCTTTTGGCAATCTTTACATCCTTGTGGCCGTCGATTATGTTTCAAAATGGGTAGAAGCAATTGCTTGCAAAACAAATGACCACAAAGTCGTGGTAAAATTTTTGAAAGAAAATATTTTTTCCAGATTTGGAACACCACGAGCAATTATAAGTGATGGAGGAAAACATTTTTGTAATAAATTTTTGAATCATTTATTTAAAAATATGGTGTTACACATAAAGTTGCTACTCCTTATCACCCTCAAACAAGTGGCCAAGTTGAAATTTCAAACGAGAGAAATCAAACATATTCTTGAAAAAACTGTTAATCTTACAAGGAAAGATTGGTCTTTGCGATTGAATGATGCATTGTGGGCTTACCGTCTCGCTTTTAAAACTCCCATCTAATGTCTCCATTTAGGCTTGTCTTTGGAAAACCATGTCATTTGCCTGTTGAATTGGAACATAGAGCATCTTGGGCCATAAAACGATTAAATTTTTCATTAGACATGGCTGGAATTCATAGGAAACTTCAACTAAATGAATTGGAAGAAATCAGAAATGATGCGTACGATTGTGCAAGGAAATATAAGGACAAAATGAAATTTTTTCATGATAAACACATTTTGAGAAAAACTTTTTCTCCTGGTCAAAAAGTCCTTCTTTTTAACTCTCGTTTGTTATTATTTCCAGGCAAGTTGCGTTCACGATGGTCTGGTCCATTTATCATTCATACGGTCTATCCTCACGAGTGTAGAAATTGAAAATCCAAAAATGGTAATATTTTCAAAGTAAATGGTCAACGGTTAAAACCATATTTGGAATTAAAATCTTTTGAGGTAGAAGAGATTCTTCTTAAGGACCCTGATATTGTGGATTAATACTCCATTGTGTTTGCCGGTCAAGTGGCGGATAACGGTACTCGTGGCTAGTAAAGTCGGATTTTCAGCTTCCCACAATAATCGATTTTGTAGATATTTTTATTTTATTTTTAATTATGGAAGAAACTTTGAAAACAATTGAAAAAGATTTCCTTTCTTAGCAAAAAGTCATTTTGAAACTTTACCAAGCCGAGTTGAAAGAATGAGGTTGCTTATGAATAACGGCATACCTTTTGATATTCGATTCATTATTGAAGCCAAAGTGAGAATAGCGGGTGAGTTCACGGAAACACCAACTAGATTTTTACCAGGGCTTGGAAAAAGTTCATATGCCAAGAAACGACGAGCAAAGAAAATCGCCGTTTGCTATAAATGTGCTAGGTGGAACTGTGATTCAAGATGTCGATCTTTAGGAATTCCTTCCACAAACAGAGAAGATAAAATTCAGTTCATCAAGGATGGTCTGAATAAGGAGAATTTAGATGATATCGAAATTTCTCTTGACACGCATCCTAGTGGACTCGTACATTACGGGATTCGATGTTTGTGGAATAAATTCAAACCAGAATATGAACAACGTCTTGGGAATCTGACGTTAAAAGACCCTGTTTGCCAATTTGTAAGAAAATTGGATGGGAAGCTTCTCCCCGACTCATAGAAGGCGTTTAAGCCGTTTCTGAACGTAAAATCAGAGGAAGATGTGAGCCACAATCACAACTACTGTACATACACGTGAGTATCTTTATTTTTTGTCGTTTTTAGATTTTATGAATAAAAAACGTGATACGCAATAAATGCATTCATTATTCTATTGAGTAGTTGAAGCGCAATTAACGCGGTCACAGATTTGATAAATCTTTTTACTTTATTTTGCATCTATAAATAAACATTGCAGTTGTTTCTTTTCTGCATCCCTCAAACTTGTATTCTTTTCATTATCTCTCTAAGTAATTTTCTTTTCAAAAAAAAAAAAATGGAATCATCATCTTCCGCAAAGATTTAACTCCATCTGCATTTTTGGTGGAGCTAGTCATGGGAAAGAGGCTTGCTTTATCAAGCGGCCCACAACTTGGGTCGTACCTTAGGAAAAAATGCATTCATGTAGTTTACGGAGGAGGAAGTCTAGGATTAATGGGACGTCTGCTTTCGCCTATCTGGAAGGAGTAAGAGTGTTGGGAATCATTCCAAAACCTCCGCCGAAAGTAAAATCACTGGAGCAACTATTGGAGATGAGTTCAGAGCCGTGAATATGCAAGACCGCATAACTCACATGATAAATAATGCTGATGCCTTTATCACCCTTCCCGGTGGTTTTGGCACTCTTGAGGAACTTTTTCATGTGGTTACCAGAGCCCAGCTAAATGTTCATACGAAACCAATAGGTCTGCTAAATGTCAATGGTTTCTTCGATGGTTTACTATCTTTCATCAACTACTCTTCCGAAAAGGTTTTATTTCGAGCGTGCTAAACGAATCATAGTTGTTGCAACAACACCAGAAGAGCTGATCAAAAAACTTATTGCATTTGTTCCTGAACCAGACCCAGCTCTAGCTAATATTGTTTGGATGGAAGATTTCACTGTGCGGAAATGCAAAATTGATACATTCCTTTCCTCCGATATCCCACTTCATCCCTCTTGTTGTTTTTACTTTTAGCGAGTGTAAAAATCGTGAAAATGATGGCGGCTTAAGGAGTTTTCTTTTCGATCTCTTGACGCGCATCTATCCACGATTTATGTATTGTTATTTCTATTCTTGTACTTTTTCTCGTTTGTTTTTAATAAAAGCATTGATGGCGGCGTAAGGCGACTCTTCTGACTCTCTTGAAGCGCATCTAGGTTGTTTGTGTTATACTTCCGGTATATATTTTCTTTTGTTGTTTTGCCACACTTATTTCTTGCAGGTCCAAAAAAAAAAAAGGGGCTTGAGCAAAGCGTCGTCTTTCATAAACAGGGAAGTCTTATTTAAACCCTTACTCCATTGTTCTTTTTACACAATAAGGATATTGTTTATCATTAAGTGTGGGGAAGGTATATATCTATATCTATATCTATATATATATATATGCAATATTAAAAAAAAAAAGGGGCTGAAAATCACGGCACCATTTTCTTGAGAAAACGTTAGTGAAAAATCATTTTTGGGATATTTCACCGGTTTTGATAATGGATTTGGATGAAGGTGTATGGGATTCAAGACACAACACCCTTTTTGTGAGTTTTGAGCCTTAGAGCAATCCTTATATATACGCTCTATATTTTTGTTGTGTGGTCAAACATATTGTGTTCATTCTAGAACTTGCTCATTTATACATTTCGAGACTACATTCATAAACTCTTGCATTAAGATGATAAAGGCAATTAGGATTAACCCTTGTTGGCTTATATTTTTCCCACCCATTACACTTTATCCTTAGAAGCCCCATTGAGCCTGAGCCTATTTCTTTGATCAAGCACATTACTTTAGCCATTATCCATTCTTGTTGATGACTCATCCATTTGCACCCTCTAGTCAAAGATTTAATTGTGAACTAGATGTGTGACAAATAGGGGCCGATGTTCATAAGAGTATTGTGGAGATTAAGAGCTTTTGTTGAAAGTGAAAGGGTGTGAAGTACATTGGAGTATTGAACCAAAAAAAATAAATATAAATAAAGCCAAAAAAAAAATAAAAAAAAAAAAAAAAAAACGGGAGGTCAAGTGCGAAAATCATCACTATATATACATAAAATAGCACTTGAACTATCCTTTAAGTGATACATAAATCCTTCCGTAAGATCCATTGCATACTTTTCCTTACACAAGAGTATGACCTTACGGATGAATATTCAAATACCATGTACGAATAACTTGGGGATGATGGGTTGAGAGTTTTCATTACGTAAGGGGGTGTTGATTGTTATTTGTAGGATTTGTTATGCATCTAAATTCACAATTGATCTTGGCTAGCAAACCTCATAATTTTCCCTTTATCCTACCCATTCCCAAAGCCACGTTACAACCAAATGAAAGACCTTTTGATTTATGCATGAGTTTATTTTTAAGTAGTGGAGATTTGATTTTGACCAAGCATATGGTAATGACACATTATGCTTTGATATGAGTGAACTCTTCTCGAATATCCCGTATATACACTTGAGTGAAGAGTGATATCCACTGTGAGGGTATTGAATCTTTTGGCATTCGATTCTCAATGAAGTTGTTAGAATTTGGTGCGGCATCCTATTTTTCTCTCGATCTCACTTGGGTCATGATCACTTGTTCTCTCTTGATATTGGTTTTGTCATGATTTTTTCAGCATATGAGTATTATAACTCGGGTATAAGATTTGCCGAGGACGTGCAAAAGATAAGTGTGGGGAATTTGTTTAGTATATTTTGAGTAATATTTTTATTAGTATTTTATGTATATAATTGTGTGTTTTGTGTGATAATTTATTCGTTTTACCATATATTTATATTATTTAATAATATTAGAATTTAATATTATTTTATTTCATTTTTGGATAATTAATTGGAATTCAATTATATCTGCAGCTTAACCAACCTGTACAAGACACATCAATTGGTTCAAGGGCGATATTTTTACAAAACTCAAATATAGTCACGACTGGTCTCACTTTATTCGTCTCGTCGAGACGATCGTTTTAAAAAATATTCATCCAAATCCGAGTTCGTATGAAGAAGTTATGACCGGTCGAAGGACAATTAAATAGACGGACCATATTGTGCCACGTGTCAACACCGATTGGACCGAATTTCAACTCTGTGCTGATGTCATCCATGACATCAGCACTCATGGCAGCCGTGTATTATTGTTGGGGTGGAATTTTTTAATTGTAAAAATGATTATTTTATTGATTTTGATGTAGTATAAATAGGGGATGATTGTGTAGTGTTTGGGGAGGAGAAAAAAGGAGAAAAAATAGAGAGATATTATAGTAAGGGAGAGAAAAAAAAATTGTGTAATAAAATTATATTTGTGTAATAATATTATGGAATATTTATTTATTTGTGTTGTTATTATGAGTGAGTAATTTTCTTTTACTGGGGTTATGATGAAACCATGTCTATATTATTATTAATATTTATATAATAATTCCAAATAAATATTTTTAACGATTATGATTTTCGCTTCAATAAGGGAATATTATTTCATCAATTATATCACGTATTTTTGATAGTTATAAATTCCCCTTGCTTTGTGATTATTGATATTAGTTAATTTCTTTGATTATTTGTTTTCCATTAAATTGGATACATATAATGCTTAGAAATTACATTTTTAAGCGAAGGAAAATCTATATTTGAATTATAATTTTGTACTTATTGTCAAATCTATAGGAAATAGTGAGATTGATCTAATCTATTCCCTGAATTTCTTGGAATTAAAATATAAAATAAATAATAAATAGACATTGGTGGACTCTAAACCCTAGTAAATTATTTAAAATCAATTTATCTAAAATCTACTTAAAAATTACTGTTATTTAATGCAATTATTATAACCATTCAAAAATAAATTATTTGGGACTAGGTTAGAATTTAATATAATTTGGTTCAAAACGATAGGAATCATTTGACTTCACTAGTATAGTCCTCCCTGTGGAATCGACCTTGCACCGCATATCTACATCGAACAAATCGTGCGCTTGCGAGTATAAGACTAAAGAATCAAACCAACAACAAGTTTTTGATTTATTTATTCGGCTCTCACCCGGGTCGATTCCACAGGGAGGACTATACTAAAGAATCAAACCAACAACAAGTTCCGTTAAAACCACAGGGAGGACTATACTTGCACGATTTGTTCGATGTAGATATGCGGTGCAAGGTCGATTCCACAGGGAGTGAGTGTGTATTTATTTATTTGTGTTCTTTTACTCATATGCTGAAAAAATCATGACAAAACCAATATCAAGAGAGAACAAGTGATCATGACCCAAGTGAGATCAGAGAAAAATAGGATGCCGCACCAAATTCTAACAACTTCATTGAGAATCGAATGCCAAAAGATTCAATACCCTCACAGTGGATATCACTCTTCACTCAAGTGTATATACGGGATATTCGAGAAGAGTTCACTCATATCAAAGCATAATGTGTCATTACCATATGCTTGGTCAAAAATCAAATCTCCACTACTTAAAAATAAACTCATGCATAAATCAAAAGGTCTTTCATTTGGTTGTAACGTGGCTTTGGGAATGGGTAGGATAAAGGGAAAATTATGAGGTTTGCTAGCCAAGATCAATTGTGAATTTAGATGCATAACAAATCCTACAAATAACAATCAACACCCCCCTTCTGTAATGAAAACTCTCAACCCATCATCCCCAAGTTATTCTGTACATGGTATTTGAATATTCATCTGGTAAGGTCATACTCTTGTGTAAGGAAAAGTATGCAATGGATCTTCTGGAAGGATTTATGTATCACTTAAAGGATAGTTCAAGTGCTATTTTATGTATATATAGTGATGATTTTCGCACTTGACCTCCCTTTTTTTTTTTTTTAGATTTTTATTTTTTATTTTTTTTTATTTTTTTTTATTTTTATTTTTTTTTATTTTTTTTTATTTATTTTTTATTTATTTTTTTTTAAATAAATTTTCAGGCTTTTAATTTTTTTTAGTATTTTCCCTTTTTTATTAAAATATTGTAATTTATTTTAAAAAAAATAAATTCTGTTTTTATTAAAAAAAATTCAAAGTTCAGAAAGTTTATTTTATTATATATATTCAGTTGTTTAAATTATTAATTCTTAATTGATTTTTTTAGATTTTTATGAAAATTAAATTTTTAATAAAACTAGCGAGTTTTACTTTTAAAAATAAAATAAAATAATTCAGATTTTTATTTATTACGGAAAATAATATTCCAGATTATTTTTAATTTATTTTTATTATTTTTATTTTTTATTTTTTTCGAATTTAAATTAAAAATTTTGATTTTTATAATATTAATATACCAAAATTACAAAAATATTACCTTAAAATCTGAAACTTTTTGTATTTTCCAGATCTCTTTTTTTAAAATAAAAATAAATAAGTTCTGAATTTTTAAAGTTTTCAGATTTTTTTATATTTTTATATATTTTTGGACTTTTTAATTTTTTTATTATTATTTTATTATTATTTTTACGAAAATGAACAGTAGATTTTATTATTATTACTTATATTTATTATTAAAAGTTTTTAAAGTTTTGATTTTTCTTTATGAATAAAATAAATTCTACAACTAATGATATTAACAAGACAGATAATAATAAAGAAAAGCGAATAAATAAATAACTAGTAGAAGAATTCAACTAACTTGGTGACGACGGTCTTCTTGTACTTCGTTTGCGCCTCCAAGAACGGCGCCAAAAACTTGTTGTTGGTTTGATTCTTTAGTCTTATACTGCAAGCGCACGATTTGTTCGATGTAGATATGCGGTGCAAGGTCGATTCCACGGGAGGACTATACTAGTGAAGTCAAATGATTCCTATCGTTTTGAACCAAATTATATTAAATTCTAACCTAGTCCCAAATAATTTATTTTTGAATGGTTATAATAATTGCATTAAATAATGAATTTTTAAGTAGATTTTAGATAAATTGATTTTAAATAATTTACTAGGGTTTAGAGTCCACCAATGTCTATTTATTATTTATTTTATATTTTAATTCCAAGAAATTCGGGAATAGATTCTCAAATCAATCTCACTATTTCCCTATAGATTTGACAATAAGTACAAAATTATAATTCAAATATAGATTTTCCTTCGCTTAAAAATGTAATTTCTAAGCATTATATGTATCCAATTTAATGGAAAACAAATAATCAAAGAAATTAACTAATATCAATAATCACAAAGCAAGGGGAATTTATAACTATCAAAAATACGTGATATAATTGATGAAATAATATTCCCTATTGAAGCGAAAATCATAATCGTTAAAAATATTTATTTGGAATTATTATATAAATATTAATAATAATATAGACATGGTTTCATCATAACCCCAAGAAAAGAAAAATTACTCACTCATAATAACAACACAAATAAATAAATATTCCATAATATTATTACACAAATATAATTTTATTACACAATATTTTTTTTCTCTCCCTTACAATAATATCTCTCTATTTTTTCTCCTTTTTTCTCCTCCCCAAACACTACACAATCATCCCCTATTTATACTACTTCAAAATCAATAAAATAATCATTTTTACAATTAAAAAATTCCACCCCAACAATAATACACGGCTGCCATGAGTGCTGATGTCATGGATGACATCAGCACAGAGTTGAAATTCCGGTCCAATCAGGTGTTGACACGTGGCACAATATGGTCCGTCTATTTAATTGTCCTTCGAACGGTCATAACTTCTTCATACGAACTCGGATTTGGATGAATTTTTTTTTAAAACGATCGTCTCGACGAGACGAATAAAGTGAGACCAGTAGTGACTATATTTGAGTTTTGTAAAAATATCGCCCTTGAACCAATTGATCTGTCTTGTACCGGTTGGTTAACCTGCAGATATAATTTAATTCCAATTAATTATCCAAAAATGACATAAAATTATAGAAAATTACTCACTCATAATAACAACACAAATAAATAAATACACACGCATCAAAACGTTTAAAATCAAGACAATATATGTCTTTAAACGGGAATAAACGATAAAATACCACGTTCAGAACAAAACCACTGACCCCATTCGAGGCCTCTAAAGACCCTCCCGCACTGGCTAGTGAACAAGTCGAACGCGTATAAGCACAAAGCTTCCACAAGAGAACTTGTAAAACGTACAAATCGATTCGAAAATCATCAGCCACGGACAAAAACAACAATAAAAAGACATCACAAGCGACGACACTCCTCGTATAAATCAAATACGAAAGTCGACTAAATACATATCGTGAAATCAAAATTCACATAAGGATTCCACCACTTAACAAATAATCATAAAAAAAATAGCTCGTGTCACACGAGGCACAACACAAAGAAGGGAGACTTACTTCCACAGGTCGCACGAAGATGATGATCGCCCCACAATACTAATCACGGCCAACAAACTCAAACGACGCGTCGCGACACGACTCAGTCAGATAAAATCCGACGAAACAAGACTCAAACAACACGACTTGACCCGACAGCCTAGGTTTTCCTCAACCTAAGCTCTCCGATACCATTTATGTAACACCCCCAATCCACTCAGGGATATTACACGCCGTAGACCCTCTCCTCGGGGATCTACTAGGCTGGTAACAACATTTAACATCTCGACAATGCCTTCAAGGCTAAAATGACTCAGTAGACCGATTTGGTCTTTCCACAAATACATACAACTCAAATACAACTCATGCCCACGCAGGGGACAAAATACAACCACACCGCATGCAGGAACAATATAAACGGAAAATAAAGTACAACCGAACCAACACACGATGTACGGTTCCTCATGTGATTAGTATCGATCATCTTTCATCATCCTTCGTGCCGACCCTGTGTTATGCTCCAAAACCCGAATGCAAAAACAGACATCCACCCCGAATACTCGGGGTTAGCAAACTCCACTGTTTTGCTAGTGCAAGAACAAAGTGCAAATACGAGCCATACAATTCACATTCCACGAATAACAATAATCGAG
The DNA here is from genome assembly GCA_033398695.1 of Orobanche coerulescens. NCBI lineage: Eukaryota > Viridiplantae > Streptophyta > Magnoliopsida > Lamiales > Orobanchaceae > Orobanche > Orobanche coerulescens. The sequence goes on from CM065801.1 coordinate 189,253,037, forward strand.
GATCCTCAAAGATCCAAACGAAACGAAAAGTACTTCCCGAGGCAAGGGTTTGAGAAAACATTTCAAAATCGAAATATTATAAATCAATGGAAGTAATTTATAAAACGGTTTAGAATGCCATCGAGAGTTTTAATAGAAGACAATTTAGGATTATCAAATCCTACTTTTCAAAATCCAAAAGACAAAAGGGGTCACCGCCCCAAAGGTTTACTTTCCGAAAAATGACATTTACCAAACCGTTGGGATTTTAGCCCTAAATCCGTAAAACGACTTTTATAAAACCATTGGGATTTTAGCCCCAAATCTCATCAACACACAGTACACGAGAACGACAACAAGGTTCGTCTTCCAACATCAAAATCCACAAATAAAAGATTTAAAACAAACAACAAAATACTCTAGTGCCATCCTAGCCAAGTAAGCCAAACGAACACTTACCTCTTACACACTTAGTCAATGCATGCAATCATGAAAACCGTTCAAAAGTACTCATTTCCGGAAATGCCATAATCAAATCACATTTGTAAAATGCACCACAATTAACCGCGGACCCACAGCTTCGTGGATCCCTGCCGAGACCCCGTCGGATCTAACCCACAGTGGTTAAAAGCAAGCTCGCAGTTCCACAGCTTCGTGGAGCCCTACCGAGACCCCGTCGGATCTAACCCGTAGTGAGCATACACACACACACACGTTACTCATGCAATACTAACATGCTAAGAATGTAAGTTCATTAAGAATACTCACTAGAGATGGCCATTAACTCGACACCATTACCAAACTCTTCAAAAACACAATAACAAGATTAAATACGGAATATACGATTCCATAACTTTAAACAATAGGAGTATCATCATAAAATCTTTCAACGTTCAAAATAATCAAATCATAATCAATTCTCAAAACACCGTTCACAAAACACACGCGTTTTGAAAGAAAGCCTTTAACGAGGCCAAACCGAAATCCTTTGAAACTTCATTTCAAATAACCAAACAAACACATCAAGACGACCACCGTTCATCATATCCATAAAACGAGAAAAGTATGGGCAAGGTACTTGCCTCGAATAAGAACAATGCGGAGAATCGACCGAAGTAGGTTGGCCCGAACCGACTACGAACCCGCCGACTCCACCGAACGCCAACTCACGTTCCTAAACTACGAAGGACAAATAATAACAATGAAATGAATTCCATAACACGACTCAAAGCCGTTGAATTCAAAGAACGAATGACGAAAGTTCACGGATTTCCCCCAAAACGGCCAAGAACATGATTCGTTCCGTCAAATCACGAAAACGGAATTCCAAGTTGAAATATGGATATACAATCCATAGAATATGTTTAACAACATCATTTAACCATAATCGATCCATCGAAAACGGATGAAAAACGAGATCGGGGACAAATCCCCCAAAAAGTCATTTCGAGGGAAATCAAGAAATATACTTTGATTCGACGAAGAACAATGGATTAAATAATGTTAAACACAAGAATACTACCAAGATTAATCATACCCATCATGAATTAATCAACAACACGGAACGAATCGGACGAAAATGCAAAAATCCCCAAATTCACGAAATTAGGGTTCTAAGGAAGATTACCTTGATTCGCTGGATCAAAGGATGATAACGGACGATTGATTGATGTTATGAACTCAAGAACTTCATGAATTTGTTGTTAAACAACATGGCTTCGTCACCCATGAATCACCATTCGCGGAAGGAGAAGGAAGGAAATGAAAAATGAAGGGAAATGTGGTGATGCATCATATATATCTTGGGCGGAACTAGCTTGCGCTAGCCTTACCTGACTTGCGTGCGCTATCGGCCGATGCGGCCGAGCACTCTCGGCCATGGCCCGCATGACCCGGCACCACCGACCAGTGCCGACCATGGTGGTCCACCGACTCCGCTAGCGTGCGCTCTGGCCGGAAGCTGCGCGCGCTAGCGGCTGTCCGATAGCCCTTTGGACTAACAAACTACCCAGTAACGTCGCTAGTCGGCCGGCGTCGCTACCCCTGCCCGGTTAGCGTGCGCTCGACCGGCGATGGCGCGCTACTGCCCGATCTGGCCGAGTCGAGAACCTCGAAACCCCCTTTATCGGCCGATAGCGTCGTTGGTCGACCAGCTAGCGTCGCCACACTGCCGGTTAGCGCGCGCGGCCTTCCGGCGATGGCGTGCGCTCGCCGGTTCTGCCGCCATCTGTCCGGCCGGTGCCCGCAATCGTCCGGCGATCCGAAAGCCGTCCGGCCGATCCCGCAACCGCCGAGGGCTCGGCGACCGATTTAGAAAACATACGGAGCGAACACGGCGAAAAGTTCGCGGACAACATCAACGGCCGAAATGAAAACATAATACCATAATTAGTCATACGCGACCAAGAAAGCGGGTCGAGGCAACAATTACGAATACGGATACGTAACTTTCAAGAAATTACAAAATGGCCCAAAACGCCCGAAATCACGATTTGTGATCGAATAACCAAACCGAATTTCACAACACGTCTAACAAAGTTAAACAGACTTACGGGAAACTCAAAGCGGCGGATTTGAGCGAGATTCGCAAGAATCGAACTCAAGCGCGAAAAGTCGCTAAAAGCACGGAACTCAACAAAGCGACACGAAACGAACTCGGATGTCAAAAGTGTAGAATTAATCATTCTCGGAATGACGAAGCGGTCATGAGCGAAGTCACAAACGGACTCCGTCCAAAAAGAAATTTACCGAAAATCGAAAATTGCGGATATTACATTCTACCCTCCTTAAAAGAAGTTTCGTCCCGAAACTTAAAACAAGTAGGGAGAAGAAATATTCCGCCAGGAAAAACTCAACGAGATACACAAGAATGCGCAACTAACGCCCAACGGCGAAATGTTACAAACAACGCGAAGGAATATACGGCGTGTAAACACGCTCCACGACGACAAACACGACGTCGCCGTTAGGGATATAATAAAACCAACAAACGACAAGCGTCATCAAACGGATAATATAGCCAAGTCAATTATCCGACAATCACAAAACACAACGAACGAAAATCAATACGATTGACCAACCTAACGGTATATTGATCAAAACGCGAGCCAAACGCTGAACAAATACGGAATTCCACCGCCCAAGGGTTGGAAGATCGAAAACGAAACTAATTTCCCGAACTGAAAGGAATTACGAAGGAGCCTGAATGTTCACCAATCACGGAACGAGGTCAATAAAAACCGAACAATCAAACGATCAAACCACAACGATCGAGACAACAAAAATCGAAGAATCATGTTGGAATCACGAAGAACAATAAAGTTCAAACAACAACCCCCAGGATGATCTGGTGAGAACTACAAGACATGCATTCCCATAAGATCCACAGGAAAGGGAATAGCGATTGAAAAGTCACAACGACAAACGAATTATTCCGAAATGATACCACACTCGTTCGATAAACAAAAACAAGGGGCAGGACAAGCTTAGAAATGTCAACGAACATAAATGAGTCGACCAAGTAGAATATACAGAAGTTCAAAATCCGATCCCTTCGAATAAAAGGACTAGTAGAACCAAATGATGTTACTCCCGAACAAGGTTCACAAGAGTCGAACCGAACTCGAAAAAGCCACAGCGATAACCAGATCGACCCACAACAAGGTCGTAGCTCGTTCGGACGATGAAACCGAAATACAGAACAAGTTCGTAAAGTGTCAACGAACATGAGCGAATCGATAGACTGGAGAAAGAGAAAATACAGAAGTCAAAATAGTACGGGCATTACCTCCGACCTCGTCCACGAAATTCACAAAAACGGGAGCAAGGTAACAAGATATTAAACAACTGACACATAACGGAACCATCACCGATGCACACGGTCATACCAAACCAAGCTCTAACAGCTCGCACATGCGCGACAACGCAGAAATCATCACGAGGCGACAACATTCAACACCAACATCCCTTCTCTCACAGGGGTCTAGCACAACCAATGTGCGGAAAGCGACTCAACGCTCACACCGCCAATTCGATCATACTCGGGAGAAAGTATCAAAATGACAACGCGAACATCATACATTCATACCCAGCCCTCAAACGGGAATGGATAGGTTTTAAAAACGAAAACCTCATTTTGAAAATAATTTGAAGAATACCGATTGATCTTGAGTATCACCTTTCAAAAAGTACAAACGTGAAACTTCGTTATCGAGACTTTGGGAAAACCATTTCGCATTTGATAAAAATGAGGACACTTTCTCTTAGTGAAAACTTTCAGAATATTCGACCCTCGGGTCTAATTAAAAGTGTTTCTAAAACATTGAAAATATCTCAAAGCATTTTGGTCCTCGAAGTAGAAAACTTTTGAAATATATTGTGGCACCTTGGATGTACCACAAGAAAATAACTCATTTGAAAAGTATGTCTCGAAATTTATTTTTCTAAGATACTCAAGGTTTTCAAAAATTCAATAGGCCAGAATGCCCAAAACTCACACATATCGATGTTCACTAAAACAACTCCTAGCACACGCATCAAAACGTTTAAAATCAAGACAATATATGTCTTTAAACGGGAATAAACGATAAAATACCACGTTCAGAACAAAACCACTGACCCCATTCGAGGCCTCTAAAGAGGCTAGTGAACAAGTCGAACGCGTATAAGCACAAAGCTTCCACAAGAGAACTTGTAAAACGTACAAATCGATTCGATAATCATCAGCCATGGACAAAAACAACAATAAAAAGACATCACAAGCAACGACACTCCTCGTATAAATCAAATACGAAAGTCGACTAAATACATATCGTGAAATCAAAATTCACATAAGGATTCCACCACTTAACAAATAATCATAAAAAAATAGCTCGTGTCACACGAGGCACAACACAAAGAAGGGAGACTAACTTCCACAGGTCGCACGAAGATGATGATCGCCCCACGATACTAATCACGACCAACAAACTCAAACGACGCGTCGCGACACGACTCAGTCAGATAAAATCCGACGAAACAAGACTCAAACAACACGACTTGACCCGACAGCCTAGGTTTTCCTCAACCTAAGCTCTCCGATACCATTTATGTAACACCCCCAATCCACTCAGGGATATTACACGCCGTAGACCCTCTCCTCGGGGATCTACCAGGCTGGTAACAACATTTAACATCTCGACAATGCCTTCAAGGCTAAAATGACTCGATGGACCGATTTGGTCTTTCCACAAATACATACAACTCAAATACAACTCATGCCCACGCAGGGACAAAATACAACCACACCCGCACAACGGAACAATATAGCAATGAAAATAAAGTACAATCAACCAACACACGATGTACGGTTCCTCATGTGATTAGTATCGATCATCTTTCATCATCCTTCGTGCCGACCACGTGTTATGCTCCAAAACCCGAATGCAAAACAGACATCCACCCCGAATACTGGGGTTAGCAAACTCCACTGTTTTGCTAGTGCAAGAACAAAGTGCAAATACGAGCCATACAATTCACATTCCACGAATAACAATAACCGAGGATCCTCAAAGATCCAAACGAAACGAAAAGTACTTCCCGAGGCAAGGGTTTGAGAAAACATTTCAAAATCGAAATATCATAAATCAATGGAAGTAATTTATAAAACGGTTTAGAATGCCATCGAGAGTTTTAATAGAAGACAATTTAGGATTATCAAATCCTACTTTTCAAAATCGAAAGACAAAAGGGGTCACCGCCCAAAGGTTTACTTTCCGAAAATGACATTTACCAAACCGTTGGGATTTTAGCCCCAAATCCGTAAAACGACTTTTATAAAACCATTGGGATTTTAGCCCCAAATCTCATCAACTCACAGTACACGAGAACGACAACAAGGTTCGTCTTCCAACATCAAAATCCACAAATAAAGGATTTAAAACAAACAACAAAATACTCTAGTGCCATCCTAGCCAAGTAAGCCAAACGAACACTTACCTCTTACACACTTAGTCAATGCATGCAATCATGAAAACCGTTCAAAAGCACTCATTTCCGGAAATGCCATAATCAAATCACATTTGTAAAATGCACCACAATTAACCGCGGACCCACAGCTTCGTGGATCCCTGCCGAGACCCCGTCGTATCTAACCCACAATGGTTAAAATTAAGCTCGCGGTTCCACAGCTTCGTGGAGCCCTACCGAGACCCCGTCGGATCTAACCCGTAGTGAGCATACACACACACACACGTTACTCATGCAATACTAACATGCTAAGAATGTAAGTTCATTAAGAATACTCACTAGAGATGGCCGTTAACTCGACACCATTACCAAACTCTTCAAAAATACAATAACAAGATTAAATACGGAATATACGATTCCATAACTTTAAACAATAGGAGTATCATCATAAAATCCTTCAACGTTCAAAATAATCAAATCATAATCAATTCTCAAAACACCGTTCACAAAACACACGCGTTTTGAAAGAAAGCCTTTAACGAGGCCAAACCGAAATCCTTTGAAACTTCATTTCAAATAACCAAACAAACACATCAAGACGACCACCGATCATCATATCCATAAAAGAGAAAAGTATGGGCAAGGTACTTGCCTCGAATAAGAACAACGCGGAGAATCGACCGAAGTAGGTTGGCCCGAACCGACTACGAACCCGCCGACTCCACCGAACGCCAACTCACGTTCCTAAACTACGAAGGACAAATAATAACAATGAAATGAATTCCATAACACGACTCAAAGCCGTTGAATTCAAAGAACGAATGACGAAAGTTCACGGATTTCCCCCAAAACGGCCAAGAACACGATTCGTTCCGTCAAATCACGAAAACGGAATTCCAAGTTGAAATATGGATATACAATCCATAGAATATGTTTAACAACATCATTTAACCATAATCGATCCATCGAAAACGGATGAAAAACGAGATCGGGGACAAATCCCCCAAAAAGTCATTTCGAGGGAAATTAAGAAATATACTTTGATTCGACGAATAACAATGGATTAAATGATGTTAAACACAAGAATACTACCAAGATTAATCATACCCATCATGAATTAATCAACAACACGGAACGAATCGATTTAAAATGCAAAAATCCCCAAATTCACGAAATTAGGGTTCTAAGGAAGATTACCTTGATTCATTGGATCAAAGGATGATAACGGACGATTGATTGATGTTATGAACTCAAGAACTTCATGGATTTGTTGTTAAACAACATGGCTTCACCCATGAATCACCATTCGCGGAAGGAGAAGGAAGGAAATGAAAAATGAAGGGAAATGGGGCTGGTCTGTCATATATATACTGGGCCGGAACTAGCGTGCGCTAGCCTTACCGGACTAGCGTGCGCTATCGGCCAGTACCGGCCGAGCACTCTCGGCCATGGCCCGCATGACCCGGCACCACCGACTAATTGCCGACCATGATGGTCCACCCGACTCCCTAGCGTGCGCTACGGCCGGAAGCTGCGCGCCAATTGGCCCAAAGTAGCCACCGGACTAACAAACTTACCAGTAACGTCGCTAGTCGCTAGTCGGCGGCGTGCGCTACCCTGCCGGTTAGCGTGCGCTACGACCGGCGATGCGCGCGCTACCCGCCGATCCCGACCGAGTCCGAACCTCGAAACCCCACTGTCGGCCCGAGATGGCGTCGTTGGTCGACCAGGCTAGCGTCGCCACACCTACCGGTTAGCGCGCAGCCTTCCGGCGATAGCGTGCGCTCGCCGGTTCTGCCGCATCTCAGACGGCCGGTGCCGCAATCGTCCGCGCCCCAACCGTCCGGCCATCCCGCAACCGCGGGCTCGGCGACCCGATTTCCAAAAGCGTGCGGAGCGAACACGGCGAAAAGTTCGCGGACAACATCAACGGCCCGAAATGAAAACATAATACCATAATTAGTCATACACGACCAAGAAACGGGTCGAGGCAACAATTACAGATACGGATACGTAACTTTCAAGAAATTACAAAATGGCCCAAAACGCCGGAAATCACGATTCGTGATCGAATAACCAAACCGAAGTTCACAACACGTCTAACAAAGTTAAACGGACTTACGGGAAACTCAAACAGTTTGAGCGAGATTCGCAAGAATCGAACTCAAGCGGAAAAGTCGCTAAAAGCACGGAACTCAACAAAACGACACCGAAACGAACTCGGATGTCAAAAGTATAGAATTAATCATTCTCGGAATGACGAAACGGTCATGAGCGAGTCGTCAAAACGGACTCCGTCCAAAAGAAATTTACCGAAAATCGAAAATTGCGGATATTACATTCTACCCTCCTTAAAAGAAGTTTCGTCCCGAAACTTAAAACAAGTAGGGAGAAGAAATATTCCGCCAGGAAAAACTCAACGAGATACACAAGAATGCACAACTAACGCCCAACGGCGAAATGTTACAAACAACGCGAAGGAATATACGGCGTGTAAACACGCTCCACGGCGACCAACACGACGTCGCCGTTAGGGATATAATAAAACCAACAAACGACAAGCGTCATCAAACGGATAATATAGCCAAGTCAATTATCCGACAATCACAAAACACAACGAACGAAAATCAATACGATTGACCAACCTAACGGTATATTGATCAAAACGCGAGCCAAACGCTGAACAAATACGGAATTCCACCGCCCAAGGGTTGGAAGATCGAAAACGAAACTAATTTCCCGAACTGAAAGGAATTACGAAGGAGCCTGAATGTTCACCAATCACGGAACGAGGTCAATAAAAACCGAACAATCAAACGATCAAACCACAACGATCGAGACAACAAAAATCGAAGAATCATGTTCGAATCACGAAGAACAATAAAGTTCAAACAACAACCCCCAGGATGATCTGGTGAGAACTACAAGACATGCATTCTCATAAGGTCCACAGGAAAGGGAATAGCGATTGAAAAGTCACAACGACAAACGAGTTATTCCGAAATGATACCACACTCGTTCGATAAACAAAAACAAGGGGCAGGACAAGCTCAGAAATGTCAACGAACATAAATGAGTCGACCAAGTAGAATATACAGAAGTTCAAAATCTGATCCCTTCGAATAAAAGGACTAGTAGAACCAAATGATGTTACTCCCGAACAAGGTTCACAAGAGTCGAACCGAACTCGAAAAAGCCACAGCGATAACCAGATCGACCCACAACAAGGTCGTAGCTCATTCGGACGATGAAACCGAAATACATAACAAGTTCGTAAAGTGTCAACGAACATGAGCGACTCGATAGACTGGAGAAAGAGAAAATACATAAGTCAAAATAGTACGGGCATTACCTCCGACCTCGTCCACGAAATTCACAAAAACGGGAGCAAGGTAACAAGACATTAAACAACCGACACATAACGGAACCATCACCGATGCACACGGTCATACCAAACCAAGCTCTAACAGCTCGCACATGCGCGACAACGCAGAAATCATCACGAGGCGACAACATTCAACACCAACATCCCGCCTCTCACAGGGGTCTAGCACAACCAATGTGCGGAAAGCGACTCAACGCTCACACCGCCAATTCGATCATACTCGGGAGAAAGTATCAAAATGACAACGCGAACATCATACATTCATACCCAGCCCTCAAACGGGAATGGATAGGTTTTAAAAACGAAAACCTCATTTTGAAAATAATTTGAAGAATACCGATTGATCTTGAGTATCACCTTTCAAAAAGTACAAACGTGAAACTTCGTTATCGAGACTTTGGGAAAACCATTTCGCATTTGATAAAAATGAGGACACTTTCTCTTAGTGAAAACTTTCAGAATATTCGACCCTCGGGTCTAATTAAAAGTGTTTCTAAAACATTGAAAATATCTCAAAGCATTTTGGTCCTCGAAGTAGAAAACTTTTGAAATATATTGTGGCACCTTGGATGTACCACAAGAAAATAACTCATTTGAAAAGTATGTCTCAAATTTATTTTTCTAAGATACTCAAGGTTTTCAAAATTCAATAGGCGAATGCCCAAAACTCACACATATCGATGTTCACTAAAACAACTCCTAGCACACGCATCAAAGCGTTTAAAATCAAGACAATATATGTCTTTAAACGGGAATAAGCGATAAAATACCACGTTGAACAAAACCATGACCCCATTCGAGGCCTCTAAAGACCCTCCCGCATGGCTAGTGAACAAGTCGACGCGTATAAGCACAAAGCTTCCACAAGAGAACTTGTAAAGCGTCTGAAATCGATTCGAAAATCATCGACGGACAAAAACAACAATAAAAAGACATCACAAGCGACGACACTCCTCGTATAAATCAAATACGAAAGTCGACTAAATACATATCGTGAAATCAAAATTCACATAAGGATTCCACCACTTAACAAATAATCATAAAAAAAATAGCTCGTGTCACACGAGGCACAACACAAAGAAGGGAGACTTACTTCCACAGGTCGCACGAAGATGATGATCGCCCCACGATACTAATCACGACCAACAAACTCAAACGACGCGTCGCGACACGACTCAGTCAGATAAAATCCGACGAAACAAGACTCAAACAACACGACTTGACCCGACAGCCTAGGTTTTCCTCAACCTAAGCTCTCCGATACCATTTATGTAACACCCCCAATCCACTCAGGGATATTACACGCCGTAGACCCTCTCCTCGGGGATCTACCAGGCTGGTAACAACATTTAACATCTCGACAATGCCTTCAAGGCTAAAATGACTCAGTAGACCGATTTGGTCTTTCCACAAATACATACAACTCAAATACAACTCATGCCCACGCAGGGGACAAAATACAACCACACCCGTACAACGGGAACAATATAGCAGCGGAAAATAAAGTACAACTGAACCAACACACGATGTACGGTTCCTCATGTGATTAGTATCGATCATCTTTCATCATCCTTCGTGCCGACCCTGTGTTATGCTCCAAAACCTGAATGCAAAAACAGACATCCACCCCCCGAATACTCGGGGGTTAGCAAAACTCCATTGTTTTGCTAGTGCAAGAACAAAGTGCAAATACGAGCCATACAATTCACATTCCACGAATAACAATAACCGAGGATCCTCAAAGATCCAAACGAAACGAAAAGTACTTCCCGAGGCAAGGGTTTGAGAAAACATTTCAAAATCGAAATATCATAAATCAATAGAAGTAATTTATAAAACGATTTAGAATGCCATCGAGAGTTTTAATAGAAGACAATTTAGGATTATCAAATCCTACTTTTCAAAATCCAAAAGACAAAAGGGGTCACCGCCCCAAAGGTTTACTTTCCGAAAAATGACATTTACCAAACCGTTGGGATTTTAGCCCCAAATCCGTAAAACGACTTTTATAAAACCATTGGGATTTTAGCCCCAAATCTCATCAACTCACGACACGAAGCGACAACAAGGTTCGTCTTCCAACATCAAAATCCACAAATAAAAGATTTAAAACAAACAACAAAATACTCTAGTGCCATCCTAGCCAAGTAAGCCAAACGAACACTTACCTCTTACACACTTAGTCAATGCATGCAATCATGAAAACCGTTCAAAAGTACTCATTTCCGGAAATGCCATAATCAAATCACATTTGTAAAATGCACCACAATTAACCGCGGACCCACAGCTTCGTGGATCCCTGCCGAGACCCCGTCGGATCTAACCCACAGTGGTTAAAAGCAAGCTCGCGGTTCCACAGCTTCGTGGAGCCCTACCGAGACCCCGTCGGATCTAACCCGTAGTGAGCATACACACACACACACGTTACTCATGCAATACTAACATGCTAAGAATGTAAGTTCATTAAGAATACTCACTAGAGATGGCCGTTAACTCGACACCATTACCAAACTCTTCAAAAACAAAATAACAAGATTAAATACGGAATATACGATTCCATAACTTTAAACAATAGGAGTATCATCATAAAATCCTTCAACGTTCAAAATAATCAAATCATAATCAATTCTCAAAACACCGTTCACAAAACACACGCGTTTTGAAAGAAAGCCTTTAACGAGGCCAAACCGAAATCCTTTGAAACTTCATTTCAAATAACCAAACAAACACATCAAGACGACCACCGATCATCATATCCATAAAAGAGAAAAGTATGGGCAAGGTACTTGCCTCGAATAAGAACAACACGGAGAATCGACCGAAGTAGGTTGGCCCGAACCGACTACGAACCCGCCGACTCCACCGAACGCCAACTCACGTTCCTAAACTACGAAGGACAAATAATAACAATGAAATGAATTCCATAACACGACTCAAAGCCGTTGAATTCAAAGAACGAATGACGAAAGTTCACGAATTTCCCCCAAAACGGCCAAGAACACAATTCGTTCCGTCAAATCACGAAAACGGAATTCCAAGTTGAAATATGGATATACAATCCATAGAATATGTTTAACAACATCATTTAACCATAATCGATCCATCGAAAACGGATGAAAAACGAGATCGGGGACAAATCCCCCAAAAAGTCATTTCGAGGGAAATCAAGAAATATAGTTTGATTCGACGAATAACAATGGATTAAATGATGTTAAACACAAGAATACTACCAAGATTAATCATACCCATCATGAATTAATCAACAACACGGAACGAATCGGACGAAAATGCAAAAATCCCCAAATTCACGAAATTAGGGTTCTAAGGAAGATTACCTTGATTCGCTGGATCAAAGGATGATAACGGACGATTGATTGATGTCATGAACTCAAGAACTTCATGGATTTGTTGTTAAACAACATGGCTTCGTCACCCATGAATCACCATTCGCGGAAGGAGAAGGAAGGAAATGAAAAATGAAGGGAAATGTGGCTGGTCTGTCATATATATACTGGGCCGGAACTAGCGTGCGCTATCGGCCAGTACCGGCCGAGCACTCTCGGCCATGGCCCGCATGACCCGGCACCACCGACCAGTGCCGAGCCATGGTAGTCCACCCGACTCGCTAGCGTGCGCTACGGCCGGAAGCTCTGCGCGCTAGCCGGCTGTCCGGTAGCCACTGGACTCAAACTTACCAGTAACGTCGCTAGTCGGCGGCGGCGTCGCTACCCCTGCCGGTTAGCGTGCGCTACGACCAAGCGATGGCGCGCTACTGCCGATCTGGCCGAGTCGAGAACCTCGAAACCCCACCTTTATCGGCCCGATAGCGTCGTTGGTCGACCCGAGCTAGCGTCGCCACACTGCCCGGTTAGCGCGCGGCCCGGCGATAGCGTGCGCGTCGTTGGTCGTCCGGCGATCCGCAACCGTCCGGCGATCCGCAACCGCCGTGGCTCGGCGACCGATTTCCGAAGCGTCACGGAGCGAACACGACGAAAAGTTCGCGGACAACATCAACGGCCCGAAATGAAAACATAATACCATAATTAGTCATACGCGACCAAGAAACGGGTCGAGGCAACAATTACAGATACGGATACCCGTAACTTTCAAGAAATTACAAAATGGCCCAAAACGCCCGGAAATCACGATTCGTGATCGAATAACCAAACCGAAGTTCACAACACGTCTAACAAAGTTAAACGGACTTACGGGAAACTCGAAACAGCAGTTTCGAACGAGATTCGCAAGAATCGAACTCAAGCGCGGAAAAGTCGCTAAAAGCACGGAACTCAACAAAACGACACCGAAACGAACTCGGATGTCAAAAAGTGTAGAATTAATCATTCTCATAATGACGAAACGGTCATGAGCGAGTCGTCAAAACGGACTCCGTCCGAAAAAAGAAATTTACCGAAAATCGAAAATTGCGGATATTACACCGCTTACTCTGAATGAATAGCAAATGGATTGAAATATCCAATAATAAAACTCTATTAAGCATGAATTATCATCAAGGTTGTGATCTTAATGACTCAACAAATATGCTTATACGACATCAGCGACCAAGAAATAATAATACCCCATTTTGAAAGATAATGAGGTTTAGTGGAGTTCAGAGGATCTGATAAGTGAAATAAGCTATGTCTGTTTCAAGAGTTCAATAGGAGAAGTGATTTAATCGGGGAATTTCCGTGAATACTTAATCAGTTATCTTGGTCAATGACTTAGGAAAGTTGAATTTGACTATACATATTCCAAGCGAATAGCGACAAGTCGAATGAGATGTTAATAAAAGTTGACTCGATAAATCTACCTTAGGTCTCAGTCCTATGGTTCACTTCACGCTAGATGGAATTCCCATCTAAGTCCGAAGAATCTTATCCTGGAAAAGCTCGTTGTAAGTGTCCTTCTTACAAACGGGCTCCGATACCACTCCTGTCACGCCCCCACACCGGGGTTGGACGAGAACGCGACAGTTAACGTAATAACTAACGTTTGTGATGATACATTCCAGTAAAGTGTACATATGCCAGATCTCAGCCCGGTGAACTAAGACTGGTTATTCCATAGAAAAGAAATATTCAAGAGTACAGCAGAATTATTACATCAAGTGCAAAAGAGTACATCGGAAACCAAAATACATTATGACACAAGAATAAAAAGAAGCGTTAAAGCAGCATCCTAATTCCTATGTCTGGGTAATACTTTGAGGACGGTCTTCAGAGGTCGTCAGCATCTGTCTCTTCTTCTTCTTGGTTCTCTTCATCTAGTGGGGTTTTAGAAATCAAATTCAAAATGAGGTGAGAATAATGGATTCTCATTGAGTTGGGTTTGGGTATTTAATGAGTTTATTATTTAATAAACATTATGTTTCTCCCACTTTTAAAAAATAGTGTTGTTTAAAAATTGGTGCAAGTTTTCAAGAATAATATTATGAATTATGACATGAATGTACAGTCAATCTCCGTAGATTGCTGTTGAGTATGAAGAATGTACGGCATCGAGCTCCCAATGAGTATTTAGCTTTGGGAGGTCGTCTACATGACTAATCCCTTAGCCTCCTTATAACGTCTTAGACCGTTATCAGTGTTTGGCCTTTGACTATCGCCATGACCTTTGGTTTGATAACCGTAGCCTTGGGCATTTGTCGGACCGTCACTATAACATTGGCCTTTGAGCTTTATCGCTCTCACGCTTGGGTGACGTGCTACCTTATCTCTTATCTGGGCTCGATATATCCTTAGTTTGGGTCTATGCCCGGATCATATCATAATCGCGACTATACCCAAATTCTATGACCCAGTCACCTTAGGATCACTCCGTCCTTTGGCTTCAAGGGAATAGGATACGACGGTAGCTTTGCCTAGAACCGCAGCCACGCTGCTCGATTCATGACTTAGACTAACCGCCCCTCATGCATATAATAGAAAAAGGTACTCTAGAGGTACTCGTACGGACTTTAGCGGTGGCTTCCGCTCGAAGGTCGTAGTACTTAGCTCCGCACAGCACTTACTCCCGATTTCAATTGAATAACAATTATTGTCTTGATTAACAACGATTATGCATATTATAAGATATCAATATGATTATTTGATAGTAAATGGACTTGGATATACTAGAGGGATTAGTTCAACCGGTTGATAATTAGATTGCTATTGTGTGAGTCTTAGCATAATCTTATAGTAAACTCATAAACTTGAATAGTTCGGTACGGATTGATTATACGTCCGAAAATTAAGAACTTTATTGCGAAAATCCGTCATGATATGAGGATTGAAGGTCAGAAGTTGCATGAAAGTTTTACCTTTTAGAAATTACAATTCTGCCCTTCCGTCTTTTAAGTACTATCATTATTTTTACTAAAATATTATAAATTTGAATAATTCGGTACGGATTGATTATACGTCCGAAAAATACGAAATTTATTGCGAAAAGTCCATCATGATATGAGGATTGAAGGTCAGAAGTTGCATGAAAGTTTTACCTTTTGTAAATTACAATTCTACCCTTCTGTCTTTTAAGTACTATCATTATCTTTACTAAAATATTATAAATTTGAATAATTCGGTAGGGATTGATTATACGTCCGAAAAATACGAACTTTATTGCGAAAAGTCCGCCATGATATGAGGATTGAAGGTCAGAAGTTGCATGAAAGTTTTACCTTTCGGAAATTACAACTCCGCCCTTCCGTTTTTTAAGTACTATCATTATTTTTACTGAAATATTATAATTTTGATTGAGTCGGAGCGGTTTGATTGTACGTCCAAAAATTACGAACCTTACTGTGAAAAATCCGTCATGATATGAGGATTGAAGATCAGAAGTTGCATAGAGGTTTTACCTTCCATAAATTACAATTCTGCCCTTTCGAAATTAAAGTACTATTATTATTATTATTTTTATTTAGTTTTGTCTTATAATTTTGATTAATTCGTTTGGATTCATTTGAACTCCAAAAATTATGAATCCAGTTGCGATTTGAACCTTATGACTTGTACTTTTAGATTATGTTTAGTTTTAATTTCTATTCTTCCAGAAATTATAATTTTACCCCTTCATTTTGCCTTAATCGGCATTTTAGTATTCGGATCATATCTTTTTCGTTTCTTGTCGGATTGACCTCAAATTTTCGGGGTAGGCTCTTTATGTTATTAGAGTACAGAAAGTTCAACTTTTGTAAAAATTGTATTTTCGAAACAGTAAGTTTCTGTAAATTACAGTTTTGGCCCCGAAATCTTGAAATTTAAATTTTTGCCCCAATTTTCTATTTTAGTAAATTCCGATTTAGGTGAAATTTTATAGAGAACTTATTTTTGATATTTTAAGACTTAATTTTAAGACATAAGACCAGAATTATGGATCTTAACAATTTTACCTCAAATTTATCTTATTTAAACTATTTTAGTTTATCCTTCGAACTTAGGTTCGAATTATCAAATCTTCCGGTGACTACTTATCCTCTTACCATAGTCCAATATATAATCATATATTTTTTGGATTTTAAACCCCAAAGATCATATTTGTCATACTCAACCAATATTTCCATCAATAAATTAATTTGCACATATAATTAAAATATTACAAACAAAAATTCAACAAATATCAAGGCCATTACATGCATGGTAATGAATGTCAATCAAGTATATATAACCAAGGTTTTAACACTTGCATGCACCATATATTTAGCTTGTATAAATTTTGAATAAGAGAAAAGAAAGAAACAATTTTACCCAGTTTTGAATTCTTCAAAGAGATGTTAAAGATGATGGCTTAGACAAGATGACTCCCCTCCTTGAATGTATGTGGTTGATTGAAGGAAGAGTTCAATAATAGTTAGTTTATTTCTAAGTCAAGGCTTCATAGAAAATAAAATAAAATAAAAGTTCATGAAGGTTTGAGGTTCTTACCTTGAGTGTGAGGATCAAGAGTTTAGAAAAATTCTCTTCATCACTTTCTCTTCCTTAGCTCAAGGCTGCCCTTCTCTCATCTCACTCTATAATTTTTTTTAACTCTAAAATGGAGTAGGTAACAAGGTTGTGGAATTTATCTAAGAGGTTAAGTCAAAATGGTGATCAAGTTATCATCCATGTGTCACCATGCAAAACTAATGAGGTGACACATTCACTCTCTCCTTTTCTCCTCTCCACACGTCCACACACACTCACACACTACACTATTTTTTTTATTTATTACCTATGTATTTGTTTTATTATTTAATAAAAGGGAAGACTCATTTTATGAAGGGTTGAGTTTGGGTTTCAAATGAAGTATTGGGCTTAGTTTAGTGTAAAATCTTCTAAATATATAATGACCCACTATTTAAGTGATCATAGGTCCATAATATCTACACGTCCAAGTTTAAATTTTAATAATAAGTCCATTAATCAAGTTATACTATTAAAATAGTCCATTTAGAATATAGATTTATTCTTATATTCAATTAGTAATAATAAAATAATTAGGTTGTTAAAACTTGTAGGATTATTTAGCCAACGAGACTATACACAAAGTAAGAACTAAATTTGTTTGAAACCACAATAATATTAAATTTTATTTTATTTATTGAAAATTAATAATCTAATCTACTTATAAAAGAATGGGGTCTCACAGTTGTATCGTTTTAATAAGTACTCGAGTACGTCGTCGTTTGTAATGTATTAATACTTTTATTTTGGACATTTGTATTTTCAGTATTGGTCAGAACTGTTGTATTTTATTTCAGTTACTTTCATACGTGGGCATCTGTTATTGTCTTTTCATTTCTTCAGCCTTGTAAATCCTTATCTAAAGGGTTTACGGCGCTGTAATATTCCTGAATATATCTGGGGTGTTACATTGACGTTGTCATATGAGTATGCATTTGTAGGTCTTGTGTTAGGACCATGTCCATTTGTGGTATTTATCTGACCTCGGATTAGACTGACATGATTGTCGTGGCATTTGATATCTTGAGGTATGTTCCGTATTTCCTTTGGTAATTATATTTTGATGGACAATCGGTTATCGTCTTGGGATTTGATGATGCTATCCGATGGATCGTATTGGTCAGGACTGGTATATTTTCGTATCATGAGTTGGTGATGACAGTTTGAGAATCTTGAGTATTGTTTGAGGTACAATACAGATGTTATGTTTGAGTTTATTGGTTAATCGAGTATGAGATGTGAAATGTGATAATGGTTATTCCGACGAAAATTGTTTGAGTAAGTAAAGTTACTACAATAAGATTAGATTGGTCGTATTCTTATTTGGTATTCTCATTGGTATATAATTATTAATGTAATGTGACGGTTATCATTGCTGGATATTATGGCTGACCCTGTCGTGGGCTTTCTTTTTAGGTTATTGGATTATCAAGCTTGTAGTGGTCGTGGAGAGATGAGCTTCCCGGAAGATACTGGCTAGAACATGTATTTGTATATTGAGTTTCCTGATCAGTTCTTGTATTTCCGCTGCGTGAGTATTTTAAATGTTCTTTTGGTATCTGGTAACTTAGGTTACTTTGGCAATCGTTTCTAAACCATTTTGTTGATACGTGTAAGCGATAGCTTAACGTATGTTTCTAAACTGTTGAGTTTTGGTATTTCGGGCCTCATGGTTTCAAATGAGATTTTACGACGGTTAGATAAACAGATTTTATATAGTCTTCAAATGTTTTTAAAAGACAGTACTGTCGTTAGCCTCTTGGGTGTTTGTAAAAGTTTTCGAAAGTTTCCTTCAGCCTTGTGGGGTTCATCTCGGGGCCCACGGTGCTGTAATATTCCCGGTCGGATCTGGGGGTGTTACATTTACACCCAATGGTTTTAACATCCTCTGGTGGATCTTTCAAGTTCCAAACTTGATTGTCATACATGGACTGCATCTCTGACTTCATGGCATCTTGTCGTTACTCGGACTCTGGACTTGAAGAAGCTTTTGTATAGGTACTAGGATCATCATCTATGAGCGATGCATCATCATCCTCTATTACGAGATACCCATATCTCTCAAGCTCATGTCGCACCCAATCAGTTCTACGAGGAACTTGTGTACTTTGAACTGGCTCCTCAACTAATTGGTGAGCCTGTTTAATTTCCATCCGTGAAGCAATGTCTTCCTGTGGTTCTTGGGTTTCCTAGAGAATTACTTTTCTCCTACTGTCTCTTTTGGTAATAAATTTCCTTTCTAATAAGATAGCATCTCTAGCAACAAACACTTTGTTCTCTACGGGCTTATAAAAGTAGTATCCTTTAGTTTCCATAGGATATTCTACAAATAAACATATTTCAGATCTGGCCTTCAGTTTTTTAAACACTTGGCATCTTACGAACGCTTCGTGACCCTAGATCTTTAGAAAAAACAAGTCTGCTCTATTACCAATCCATTTCTCAAATGGTATCTTTTCAACTGCTTTAGAAGGAGCACGGTTAATGGTGAATGCTACTGTTTCTAAGGCGTGGCCCCAAAATGCTAATGGAAGCTCCGTTCGACATCATCGATCGAATCATATTTAATAAAGTTCGATTTCTCCTCCCAGACACTCCGTTATGTTGAGGTGTTCCAGGCGGAGTAAGTTTTGAAATAATTGCATAACTCCTAAGATGATCATCGAATTCTTGGCTCAAGTATTCGCCACCTTGATCCGATCAAAGGGCTTTAATTCTCTTGCCAAGTTGATTATGTACTTCACTCAGTAATATTTTGAACATTTCAAAAGATTCATGTTTATGCTTCATAAGATAAACATATCTATACCGGCTAAAATCATCGGTAAAAGTGATGAAGTACTGGTATCCGCCTCTGGCATGAGTGCTAAGAGGTCCGAATACATTAATATGTACTAAGACTAATAGATCACTAGCCCTTTCTCCATGACCGGTAAAAGAATTCTTCGTCATCTTCCCCAAAAACAAGATTTACATGTCCCATATGACTCATAGTCAAAGGAGTCTAAAAGTCCATCATTATGGAGTTTAGAAATGCATTTCTCGTTTATGTGGCCAAGTCGATAGTGCTATAAGTAAGTCGGATTAGAATCATTGAGTTTAAGTTTCTTGGTTGCAATGTTATAGACTTCCAAAGTATTGGACTCATCTAGATCAATATTGTAAAGGCCACTATATAACTTTGCAGTACCATAAAGCAAGGCATCAAAGAAAATACGAATAATCTTATTCTTAATAAGAAAACTTTAAGCTTCACAATCTAATGTAGAAACTGAAACAATATTCCTATTCATCGCAGGAACATAATATAAATTGTTCAAAAATAACAAAAGCCCATTGGGTAAAACTAGATCATAATTTCCAATGGCTCTCTTGCTCCATTGCCGGCTCTTAGATCCAATTCCCCTTTCTTTAGCTCCCTACTGCTAGAGATGTTAAACGGGCTAGCCCTAGCGGTTTTGGGGTAGCCCTAGCGGACTCCGGGCTAAACGGTCCGGGCCAAAGAATCCCGAATTTAAACGGGCTAGGAAATATCGGCCCTAACCCTAACCCTAGCGGGCTTCGTGCTAAACGGGCTAAATATTTAAAAAATTTGTATTTTATTTTTATAAGTCGTAAATAAAAAATAGTAACAATGTATATTGAATATATAGTAAGAAATATACTATAAAAAATATATACTAACAAAAAATACACTTTTATTTATATACATATATATATATATATTAAAAAATACATTAGCAATATATATTATAGATATAATATTAATATATGTTATATATATATAGTATTACTGTATGTTAAAATTAACAATATATATTATATATATTTATATATTACATATATGTAAAAGATACTAATATGTTTTTTTTTCCTAGCCCGCGGGCTCGCCCGCCAGCCCGGGCAGCCCGCGGGTTAACCCGGGCCAAATAAGCTCGGATTTAAACGGGCTCGAAAATATTGGCCCTAAGCCGGTTTTATGGCGGATTAAACAGGCCAGCCCACTGGGCCTGAGCTCGTCTAACATCTCTATCTACTGCTTCTCAACCCCTGCATATTTATATAAATGTGAGATCCACATCCAGTATCCAATACCCAGGAGTTAGAAGTAAATAAGTTAACTTCTATAACAAATATACATGTGGCAGTCCCACTACCCTTCCAAGCAGACATTGCAATTTCTTTTTCAGTGTCCTGGATTATTGCAATGATGGCAATTTCCATCTTAGGGAGCTTTTGCCTTGAAAACCGGCTTTGTTGGGTCTTTAGCTTTGGCAACTTTTGCCTTACCATTGCTTTGCCTTTGTTCTTGAAAGACTTCCCTCTACTGACCATCAACACGTGGCTCGGTGTCTTCTTAATATTTTGCTCAGTCGTATTAAGCATCCCATACAGCTCAGCAATGGACTTCTCCATCTCATTCATATTATAGTTCATAATGAACTGACTGAAGCAATCAAGATGATCAATATATCCTTTCATCTTGAGAACATGAGCGCTGACAAATGTCCCCTCAATCTTGCAAGCATATCGTGCTTCAAAGGTCTCATATGTAATATCCGGATTTTTATGGAAGTATTTCATCTGTATATTGAACCCTGTACTATTTTGGGAATGATGATATTGATAATTGAAGTATGATAATTATCGTATTTGTATCTTTATACATGAGTGTAGCAACATGTAAATTTTCTCTGTGCATATACGTGATAACGTACGTTAAGAATGTAACTTAACGTATGTTACCTGTTAATGATAACGTATGCTACGGATGAAGTGTAGCGTACGTAATGCAGTCAATTATTGGGTAGGCCGGCTAGCACATGGGGTAAATGGTGGTGGGCTCGACCAAGATACCCACCAGATTCGCACGGCATGAACCTGGACACTTTTTAAGTCAACGGACTTTAACGTACGTTATGGACATTAGGTAGCGTACGCAAATTATATGGGTTACGTACGTAACACGATTAGTGTAGCGTACGTAATGAAGTTCAGAAACAAGACAGTGAACTATTTTGGACGATAATGTACGTTATGAAGAAGTCCTAGCGTACGTAACACTCAGAAAGTTATAAAAGGAGCAGCACCCCATTTCATTTCAGCTCGTTCTTTTGCCTCTAAGCTTCACCATATTTCATCCCCAGAAGATTTCCAGCCCCTTTTAACACCCTTAGATCATTTGTTACTGAATCATTGAGATTGTATGATGCTGCTTGATCATTGAAGACAACTTATACCCAGAATAGTAGATATGATCACACTACCAAGAATAGTAGATCACTTTGATGATTTATGCGACCTAGTATCATGTTTAAACTATGATGATCGAATTATTATGGTTTAGAACACCGTAGTTGAACCTTGTTGTGACAAAAGATGAGAATAGTGAATTATAAACCGTATCAAATGTTATCGTCATATTGATCGTAGACTTAGTGCCGATTTCCACTTTAACCAAATGGATTTTGGAAAGAATCATCATAGTTGTAATCTTACTTGCATAGATGGAATTAGTAGTTCACTTTCAATATAAGCCTGGATTTAATGACGATATTAGGTCAAATACATCAACCTTAGACCAACCGAATCTTGCATGGGTATTACAATCAAGATTGAGAATAGTATTACGATGATATTCGTATCCTTGAAATTGAAGATATTAATCCGTAGATCATTCATGAGTATGATATATATTTGAAGGTATATTAGGTTACTCACTAAGGATTTCGTAATACTCCGTCACTAATCGAGACAGTCATCTGCCCAGTGAGAAACTGACATGCATGATTAAGGTACGTTAAGTTTGGCAACTAACGTACGTTATATTACGTTGTTAACGTACGCTACGTTTGGTACGTAACGTACGTTACACTATCAGGCCAGTCAAGTCGACTGATCAGAGAGGAACTGTCAGTATATGGTTAGCGTATGCTAGACTTCATAGTTTACGTACGCTAACGAGTAAGTCTAACGTACGTTACAGAGGACATGTAACGTACGTTATGTAAGTCAGACAGTTTTCGTTTTATGGAATTTCAACTGTAATTTGGATGGTTAGATGTTCGTTCGACCTAAGATGAATTCCATGTTATTTCTCTTATTTAAGGTTCGAACTTTGCTACGTGATTGATCGAGAGGGGCGACCTTCGAGTGTTTCGTTTTCGTGGAAGTATTGTTCTGTCTTCAAATCGAGGCAAGTACCTTAATTGTTTTATGTATTGATGTTATACATATTGCCGTGCATGTATGTCATTATTGTATGTCCACCTCGTGTTGGTCCGACGGGATCATCGGGGGATCTATGCTAGCGTGCGCTAGATCATCGGACGGGTTTTTCCACCACGGGTTGGTTTGACGGGATCATCGTGTTAGGAATATGCCCTCGAATGCCACTCAGACGATGAGAGAGTGAGAGCAATTGTATTGTAATTATGAATATTATATTTAATAAGGCAATTATTATTTCTATATTATTGTATATCACTGGCATTGTGATTTGGTATATAGAATAGTAGTCCTTGCATTTGAGAGTGAACATTCTACTCCTTATAGAGATAAGGAGATAGGCACTAGAAGTGTTTAGAGCTCGAATGCTTAACTAGTTCGCAAGTCGATAAAACTTAACAGGACATTAAGTTTTAATAAGACTTGTATAACTGATGCTAGGACGTGTGCACGTCTTGATAGCATAGTTATAAGTATATTGGTGGGACCAAGATACTCGAACACGACTCATACTCGATTCACCACACGGTATTCACTCTCGAAGAGTCGATGACGAATCGAAAGGTTGTGATAGTATACGTGGACCTTTGACTTGAGGGTTCTAGAAGATGTGTCTGTGACGTTTAGTTTGTCATTAGAGTAGTTAGACTCATTTGCTTAATTGCCGAGTCGACCTCGAAGTGCGGACTATACGGCGAGTAGCTTTGTCTGTACGCCAAGAAAGGATTCTATCTCTGTTAGTGAGCGGGCGAATGTCCTATACGGTTAATGGCAAATAAGATCATAAGTCTTTGGCCAAAGCATTCGATATAGTCGTATTAGATACACTATTAATCGTCGGTCTTGATTTGCATTAACACATGTATAGAGTTTAGTCAACAATGAGGGTTTGACTTTACCGTGACCCGAAGACTTGACCGACATCGATGAAGGGTCTATACGTATATAGTATTCACGACATAATGGTTACGGAATGATTCGTTCATTCGTTCTCGATCGGGGGTTTACAGTGCGGCCCGCTAGTGGCTAAGTGTTGCCCGCACTCATTGGTTCCTCCCAATGCCGAGACGAACCTACGAGTCGCGCAATAGGATCATTGATGGATAAATATGAATTAATAATCTCTCTTATAATATTAGATATTAGATATCTAATTTTGATTTATCGGATAAATCAAATAGCGGTCTAATGAATTGTAAGTAGTTAATGGGTGATTACTTTAATTCATAAATTATATTTCTTAGAGAAATATATATTTGTGTTTGATATAATTAATTAATTGGATTAATTAATTAGTCCAAACACATTGGAAATAAAACGGATTCGTTTGACGAACATCCGGTACACGAGGGATTCGTTTTGACGAACATCCAGTACACGAGCCGAGTAAATTCGACCCGTCTTCTTGGAAATTTCCCTTAAGGCCACCACCCCTCCATCTCTTGTCTCTTATATACTCATTTTATGTCACTAGGTGACATATGTGAGGTGTATTTGATACCCTCAATCATGTGTTAAAGGTAGACTTTCATTTTTTTATAAATAAAAATCTTTAAAAAGGAGTTATGATAACTTCTTCTTGCTTTAACTCATAATCACGAATTTGAGAGAGAGAGTAAGGTAGAAAACTTCATCTTGATCTTAGAGACAAGATATAAGAAGAATACATTGAGAGAGAAAATTCCTACAAGCTTCCCTAGCCGCATTCTTGAAGAAAGGAAGCTTGTCGATTTTTCCATCAAGTTCCGGCGTGTGAAGTAGAGGCATCTTGCTTTAGGTGCTTGGAACGAAGGGCTCTTCATCATCATCATCATCATACGAAGGTTTTTCAGAGACATCATAGGTATGGGACTTTGATTCCTTGATCTTCGTATTTTTATTTTCGTATATACGTTACTTGATCGATCTTCTTAGGGATTCCGTTTATTCTTCCGTTGCGTTTATTTTCTGAGGAATCCCAACAGTGGTATCGGAGCGAGGTCAAATATATCGTATATACGATCATCTTTGCATTTGGAATGTTATTTGATGATGTTTATGATTTAGAATCATAATAGATATAATCGAAGAAATTTAATCGTTCGTAGTAAGTCAAGTTTCGACTATTTTATGTGAATTATAAATCTGAAAAATTTGATTTTTGTTGATTTTTAAGTTCTTCATGAAGTTAAGAAACTTTTTCGTTTTGGAAGCGAGTCGAAAAATGAGAAAAACGGGGTTAAACACGAATACCGCACGAAGACGCAATGCCGTGGCAGCTATCGATCACGCTGGCCGGCCGATAGTGACTCGCTAGCTATCGTAGCTGCTCGCCACCTGCCGGGCGATGGCCGAGAGTGACTCGGTCCCGGCGGTTGGGTTTTCGGCCCGATTTTGAATCGGGCCGTGGTGGGCCTCGATACCGGATTTTCCGGACTCCATTTTTGTGTTTATATTTCGTTGTAATAATTTCCAAGTTTAAATTGGATTTAATTAGATTTAATAAAATATTTGGAATATTTTTTAAGGGAAATTATTAGACGAGAATATTATTTTGGCGGATTACTTTGAACTGATTAAAATGACGATTATAAATATTAATTTGATTAATATTGTAGAAATTAAATAAATTAATTTTTATATTAATTGGATTAATATATTAATTGATTATTTAATTTTATTTACCGTTACATGTTGTATTAAATGCCTTATGTGATGGTGATATAGCTCGTGGACTTAGTTGTTGATTTCTTCGATTCGATATGGTTGTAAAGGCCATTTTGAGCCTATTTATTTTTACTAGAAAATATGTATAAAAGGATGTATTGTTCAATGATGTAATTATTCATATGGCTATGACGAAGACCGAAGACGACCGACTGGAAGACGAAGAATCAATCTTGTATTTTTCTTTTCGTTATTTGGCTTGGCCCAATACTTAGGAAAAAGTCCATGAGCTATATGTTGGTAGTAACTAGGTTGCTATTTATTGTTTTTCATTTTGAATGATTGACAAATCACAAACCGCGCTTATAAACGGATTAATGTGCAAAGTGTAACATATAATCGCGTTAATACTCCCACTTACAAACACTAAGTTATAAAGGTTACGAGGTTTCCTACCCTCCGTCAAACTCATGGAAAATTGAAATCTAAACCGGAATATTATTCTTCCGAGTATGTCGGGTAATATTTTTGGGGAAAGTTGATAAATTCCTAGAGTGCATTAGATGCCTTTGGTTGTGACAAATCAAACCCCTATAAACCGTATGGGTTGCCGGGTAAGATTCAATTGTCAGACTAATAGGAGTTGACGGTTTAAACTTAGATAGTTCAGCGAGCCATAGAAACCGAATGGGTTGAGGGCAAGTGAACTAGGGGTAAAAGAAGATCGAATCATCCATTAGATGGGTTGGTATTAGACACCACTTTATAAAGAATAATAGAATATAAACCGTATGGGTTGCCCTCTATTAAACTTTGTAAAGAAATCGATCACCACTATGAAGCACCCAAGACTTCCGGATTTAACATGGGAGTGTGTAAATGCCGATAAAATAGTGGGAGCCGAGTTATGAATAAAGAAAGTCCTTAAATTCTTTACTCGGATCATAATTAAACAATCACTAACAAATCTCGAATTATTCTCTGCAGTTAACAAAACTCTCAATATGACAATGAACCCACTCGCTATACTACTTGAAAAGAACGTCCTGACTGGTCCGAACTATGTGGACTGGCTTCGGAAATTGAGGATTGTCCTAACTATGGAAATGCTGGGATACGTCTTGGAGGTGGACATCCCAGCGGCTCCTGCAAGAACCCGAGCCAATCAGTAAGATGTCGATGCCCATGAGAAATGGGTAAAAGACGACATAAGAGTGCGAGGGTACATGTTAGGCTCAATGACCAATGAGCTTCAACGTGCCCATGAAAAGATGACGTCTTCACGAGCCATCTTAGCGCACCTGGCTGAGCTCTATGGAGAGCATAGCCGAACTGCTAGATATGAGATATCAAAGCAATTATTCGGCGCCAGGATGAAGGAAGGAGAGAAGGTTGGGGACCATGTCCTCAAGATGATCTCGATGATTGAGAGATTGGAAGCTCTTGATTTTCAGATGCATGCATCTCTCCAACCGACCTTATCCTGCAGTCACTTCGACTCCTTTTCCCAATTTGTCATGAACTTCAACGCAATGAGATTGCATGTAACTTAGCCGGGCTAATGAACAACCGACAACCGCCCGATCTCGAGATGAAGACAAAGGGAAAGGAAGTCGCACTTGTGATTTCTTCTAAGACTTGGAAGTCCAAGAATAAGAAGAAAAAGAACAAGAAGCGATTAGGTCCGATAGCCAAGATCGACAAGGGAAGGGCAAGGCCCCAATGGTTCAAAAGAGCAAAGGGGCCAAGAAAACGGATGTATGCCTCAAGCTGGTGAGCTAGGCCACTGGAAGAGGTATTGTCCAAAGCTTGACCATAATGCGCCTTCAGTACGGAACTATTGGTTTTAGAAACAAATTGTTCTCAGAATCGTATATTCTACTTCTTGGATACTTGATTCGGTGCGAGTTCTCACATTTGTACAATGAATCGGGATCTGGAACGGAAGTAGGAAGTCGGATTCGGGGAGGTGATGGTCACCGTCGGAAGTGGGCATAGTGTCGAGGCTTCGATATCGGATCCCTTATGTTGGATTTAGAATCTGGTTTTATTCTCACTTTAGATGATGTACTTGTTTTGCCCAAGGGGCACAAGAATATTGTATCAATTCGGTCATGGACCGAAAGGGATTTCACTTCTTTATTGGAGATGGGTCTGTCGTATTTATTTCGAAATAAATTGGTTGGTATCATACATTATTAAATGGTTTATACCATTTAAATTTAAAGAATAAGACAATGTGAACACTATAACTAGGAAGCGTGGTAGGGATGAAACGAACCAAGCACTTAAGTGGCATCTTAGACTTGGTCATATCGGTCGACCAAGGTTCATAAAATGGAGAAAGATGGGCTTACGGGTCCATTGGGATCGATCCCTATCCAACTTGTGAATCTTGCCTTCAAGGCAAAATGACTAAGTTACCCTTCGCAGGACTTTTGAAAGAGTCGAAAAACTTGGATTGATCCATACCGACGCCCTGTGGCCCTTTTGAAGTGGCACGAGACGGCTTTCGATTTCATTACATTTCTTGATGACCATACTGTATGGATTCGTACTTAATGAAACATAAGTCTGAAGCTTTTGATAAATTCAAGGAATTTAAAGCCCTAGTTGAAAATCAAGCAGTAACCGTGTTAAGACTCTTAGGTCGACCAGGTGGTGAGTACATGAGTACCGAATTTGATGAGTTCTTAAAAGAACTAGGAATAGTGTCACAATTCACACCTCCGGCTACTCCACAATTAAATGGTGTATCGAAAGAAGGAACCGAACCTTGTTGGACATGGTTCGCTCCATGCTAAACTATACCGATCTACCGATTTCTCTGTGGGGTTACGCGCTCCTTACTGCTGTGCATATCTTGAACAGATGTCCTTCCAAATCCGTTCCTAAGACTCCCCATGAGATGTGGAGAGGTAGGAAACCAAGTCTTAATCACATTAGGATTTGGGGATGCCCTGCTTATGTCAAGAAGACTAAAGTAGAGAAATTGGAAACTAGGTCTGTGAAAGGTCGTTTCATAGGATATCCAGGGGATTCCATGGGATATCTATTCTACATGCACGAAGATCATAGGATCATCGTTGCTATACAAGCACACTTCCTGGAAGATCAGTTTATTCAGGAAGGAGGGGCAGGTAGAAATATTTCTTTGGAAGAAATAAAAGAAACACCAAATGAGACACCTATGCAAGATACAAGAACCAAACCTTCTGAAATACAAATACAACCTCGCAAGTCTAGTAGAATTTCTCAATTACCGGAGAGGTATGGCTATCTGCATCAAGAGGAACCAGGTGTCCATGAGATGAGAAAGTAGTCAAGAGAAAGATCCTTCTACATACGACCAAGCGATGGTAGACGTTGACTCCACCAAATGGCAAGAAGCTATGGAAGCCGAGATAGACTCAATGCATGCTAATCAGTGCGGACTTTAGTAGATCGTCCTAAAGGCATAGTGCCTATTGGAAACAAATGGATCTATAAGAGAAAGACTGATGGAGATGGCAAGGTTGATACCTATAAGGCCGGGCTTGTGGCAAAGGGTTATTCCCAAAGAGAAGGAATCGATTACTTGAGACCTTCTACTTTGTAGCTATGATTAAGTCTATTCGCATGATGCTTGCTATAGCAGCCAACTTAGATTATGAAATATGGCAAATGGATGTGAAAACGGCATTCCTAAATGGATTCCTCGAGGAGGAGATTTATATGGAACAGCCTAAGGGATTCATATCTCAAACCAATATTCATAAAGTATGCAAACTTCAGCGTGCAATTTATGGACTGAAGCAAGCTTCACGGAGTTGGAATCTTCGTTTTAACGAGACAGTCAAAGAGTTTGATTTTGTCCAAAACGAAGAAGAGCCCTGTATTTACAAGAAGGTTAGTGGGAGCAAAATTGCGTTCTTAATACTATATGTAGATGACATTCTACTTATAGGAAATGACGTAGGAATGCTCAGTTCTGTGAAAGCTTGGCTTTCTAAAGAGTTCTCAATGAAAGACTTGGGAGAAGCTACCTATATTCTGGGTATTCGTCTCTACCGGGATAGAGCGAAAAGAATGTTAGGTCTTTCCCAAGCCCTCTACATAGAAAAGATCCTGAAGCGATTTAGGATGGAAGATTCTAAAAGAGGGTTTCTACCTATGCAACATGGTGCAAAACTTTCCTTAGAGATGTGTCCTCAAAGTGAGGAAGATAGAAAGGAAATGAGCAAGGTACCTTATGCTTCAAAGCAGAGGTAGCCTTATGTTTGCAATGATTTGCACTAGACCGGACATTGCCTATCTTTGTAAGCGTAGTAAGTCGGTTTCATCAAATCAGGCGGGAACATTGGATCTTTGTAAAGAACATTCTTAAGTACCTAAGGAGGACTAAAGACTTGGTTCTTACATACGGCGGTGGAGAACTAAGAGTGATGGGTTATACAGACTCAGATTTTTCTGGGACATGGATGCTCGGATGTCCACATCGGGGTATATCTTTACTCGAATGGTGGGGCAGTTTCTTGGAGAAGTGCCAAGCAAAGTTCGACTGCTATCTCCACATGTCAAGCCGAATATCAGGCAGCCACGGAGGCTGCTAAAGAAGCTTTTTGGATAAAGAAGTTCACTGAGGAACTTCAAGTGGTTCCTAACGCAGAGAAGCCCGTGACACTGTTTTGTGACAACGATGGAGCTGTTGCACAGGCTAAGGAGCCTAGGGCTCACCACAACACCAAACATATTGCGAGAAAATATCATTTTGTTAGAGAAATGGTTCGGGATGGGAATGTTACACTGCAGAGAGTAGACACAGCAAATAACGTTGCTGATCCGCTTACCAAGCCACTATCTCAGAAGGTCTTAGAGAGACATCTGGAGAGTATGGGTATTAGATACCATAGTTTGTGGCATTGAGTGCAAGTGGGAGATTGTTAGGAATATGCCCTCGAATGCCACTCAGAGGATGAGAGAGTGAGAGCAATTGTATTGTAATTATGAATATTATATTTAATAAGGCAATTATTATTTCTATATTATTGTATATCACTGGCATTGTGATTTGGTATATAGAATAGTAGTCCTTGCATTTGAGAGTGAACATTCTACTCCTTATAGAGATAAGGAGATAGGCACTAGAAGTGTTTAGAGCTCGAATGCTTAACTAGTTCGCAAGTCGATAAAACTTAACAGACATTAAGTTTTAATAAGACTTGTATAATCGATGCTAGGGCGTGTGCACGTCTTGATAGCATAGTTATAAGTATATTGGTGGGACCAAGATACTCGAACACGACTCATACTCGATTCACCACACGGTACTCACTCACGACGAGTCGCGGACGAATCGAAAGGTTGTGATAGTATACGTGGACCTTTGCCTTGAGGGTTCAGTAGAAGATGTGTCTGTGACGTTTAGTTTGTCATTAGAGTAGTTAGACTCATTTGCTTAATTGCTGAGTCGACCTCGAAGTGCGGACTATACGGGCGGTGTAGCGCTTTTTGTGCGCCAAGAAAGGATTCTATCTCTGTTAGTGAGCAGCGAATGTCCTATACGGTTAATGGCAAATAAGATCATAAGTCTTTGGCCAAAGCATTCTGATATAGTCGTATTAGATACACTATTAATCAGTCGGTCTTGATTTGCATTAACACATGTATAGAGTTTAGTCAACAGTAGGGTTTGACTTTACCGTGACCGAAGACTTGACCGACATCGATGAAGGGTCTATACGTATATAGTATTCACGACATAATGGTTCCGGAATGATTCGTTCATTCGTTCTCAGTCGGGGTTTACAGTGCGGCCCGCTAGGCTGGCTAAGTGCTGCCCGCACTCATTGGTTCCTCCCAATGCCGGCTGAGACGAACCTACGGAGTCGCGCAATAGGATCATTGATGGATAAATATGAATTAATAATCTCTCTTATAATATTAGATATTAGATATCTAATTTTGATTTATCGGATAAATCAAATAGCGGTCTAATGAATTGTAAGTAGTTCTTGGGTGATTACTTTAATTCATAAATTATATTTCTTAGAGAAATATATATTTGTGTTTGATATAATTAATTAATTGGATTAATTAATTAGTCCAAACACATTGGAAATAAAACGGATTCGTTTGACGAACATCCGGTACACGAGGGATTCGTTTTGTGAACATCCAAGACACGAGCCGAGTAAATTCGACCGTCTTCTTGGAAATTTCCCTTAAGGCCACCACCCCTCCATCTCTTGTCTCTTATATACTCATTTTATGTCACTAGGTGACATATGTGAGGTGTATTTGATACCCTCAATCATGTGTTAAAGGTAGACTTTCATTTTTTTATAAATAAAAGTCTTTAAAAAGGAGTTATGATAACTTCTTCTTGCTTTAACTCATAATCACGAATTTGAGAGAGAGAGTAAGGTAGAAAACTTCATCTTGATCTTAGAGACAAGATATAAGAAGAATACATTGAGAGAGAAAATTCCTACAAGCTTCCCTAGCCGCATTCTTGAAGAAAGGAAGCTTGTCGATTTTTCCATCAAGTTCCGGCGTGTGAAGTAGAGGCATCTTGCTTTAGGTGCTTGGAACGAAGGGCTCTTCATCATCATCATCATCATACGAAGGTTTTTCAGAGACATCATAGGTATGGGACTTTGATTCCTTGATCTTCGTATTTTTATTTTCGTATATACGTTACTTGATCGATCTTCTTAGGGATTCCGTTTATTCTTCCGTTGCGTTTATTTTCTGAGGAATCCCAACACATCGTGGGTTCTAGGCAGTGAACGCTGGATCGTCGGAATTACCATGTGTATGTTGTGATATCGTGTTGTGATTATCAGTTGTGTATATCATTTATGAGTTTCTCGTAGGAGAAGACTCATTGGTATTTTTGTCGTTTAATTTATTATTCTTCGTGAGATATGAATAATATGTTGTGGTACTTGTACTAGCATCGTTGTGCTAACCCCTTCGGGGGTGAACATTTTGTTTATGTTCAGGATCCAGGATAGTGGGAAAACAACCACTGGAGCTGCATGACGACGGGGGTGCAGAGTGATGTTCCGGCCGGGTGTATTTGACTGTTGTTTGTCGGTTATTTCAATAAGTGCTCGAGTACGTAGTCGTTTATAATGAATTTGAATTTGGTGATATTAATAAGTTTTTGTTGAACATTTGTATTTTCAGTATTTGGACAGAACTATTGTATCTTAATTCTGTTACTTCCATTCATTTGTACATGTTAATGTCTGTTCAATTCTTCAGTCTTGTAAATCCTTATGTAAAGGATCTACTGCGCTGTAATATTCCTGAATATATCGGGGTGTTACAGAATATGGTATCAGAGCTAAGATTATGGATATCTTGGCCGTTGGGTTAAAATAGGGGTCATTTATGTCGTTTGAAGTAACCGGCCGCGAATAACATCACTATACTGCCTACGTCTTCGTGCGGGCGGTGGTTGTAAGTTCCTAAACTCTATCTCGTCCTTTGCATATTATATTTCCTTGTACTTGAGCATTCAAACGATATTGTTTCCTGTATATTGAGTATTTATGCTTACAGTATGTTGAGAGGCGGACGTGGACGTGGTCGCGGTCGCGGACGCAGACGAAGGAATGCTGAAAGGGAAGCGTCGCCTTCTAATCAGGCCAGTCATAGCTCAGGCGAGCCACAGAGATCTATCAATAACGAACCGGAACCTGCTGTACCAGAAATCCTTCGTCAGGTGGTGAACCAGATGACTCAGTTCGCCCAGGTCGTGGACCGAATGCAAGTGGCGGTGGGACTACAGTAGGGAGAGAGACAGCAAGGAATCCCGGACATGGGAAATCGAGGTGACCGGTGGCTGCAAGAGGTGGCGAAGATGCAACCACCCAAATTCGACGGTATTTATGAGACTCCCACCTGGGACCATTGGTTAAAGGAACTGGAGAAAATCTTTGCGAGAATTAACTGCCCAGACGACCGGAGAGCCTCTATCGCTCAATATTTTCTGATAGGGGAAGCGTCCCAATGGTGGGAAGCCATCCGGCCTGTAGATCATGATGTTGATTAGACAGAGTTTAAATTGATGATGGAAGCTCAGTACTGCCCTCGTCCTGAGAGGGAAGCCAAGGTTCGGGAGTTTTTCTCCGCTCAGCCTTCAGATGTTCCAGTATCTCAGGCAATTAAGACGTTTAACCAACAACTGGCATTTGTTCGACATCTGGTCAGAACAGATGCAGAGATGATGATCCATTTCGATATGAGGATGAAACCAGAAATTCAGAGGTACATGTCCGGTTTTGAATGTACCACACTCCGTCAATACCAGGATAAGGCGTTGGTGTATGAGATCAAGGAAGCAGCTATGGAGAAATTTTCATAATCCAAGAAGCAGAAAGTCTCTGGTACTTTTACAGAGCACAAGAACAGCGGGCCCCGCAAGGCCCAGTCATCCTTTCACTCTTTCAAGAAACCTCCGCACCCAGTTAGGAGCGGAAAGAATTTCGGAGCAACATCAACTATGACTGATGTTATCAGGAAATGCTTTAACTGCGCCCAGACGGGACACTATCGACGGAATTGCCCCCTACCTGCCGTGACTTGTTTTGATTGTGGACGAGAGGGACATCGTGCAGTGCGAAGAGGCTGCAAAGTCTTTTAGAGCCCGTACACCACAGCCGGTCCAGAAGGAAGCCAGTATCCAACAGACACAGCAGAGTGTTCAGATGCCTCAGAATTTTGGCCGTGGGCGAGGCAGAGGACAGTGGGACCGAAAGGATACATCGAGTGCCGGATATGTTCCCCCACGTCTGTATGAGATGAGGAAAATAGACGATCAGGATGCTGCTGTCGCATCAGGTACTGTCCAAATCCTTTCCTAGCCAGTTAGCGTTTTATTCGATACAGGAGCTACGCATTCTTTTATATCTTTATCTTGTGTAAATCGTTTGAATATTTCTGGTTTTCATACTTGTGAACCTTATGTTGTTGGTTTACCGAGTGGAGAGAGGATTGTCGGGAACTTAGAAACCAGAAATTTCCCTGTGTCATTTGGAGGTAGAGAGTGGCTCTCAAATTTGATTGTAATAGAAATGCAAGGAGACGACCTGATACTCGGAGACGATTGGCTTAATCGATATGGAGCAATTGTAAACTACCGAAGGAGGAATATCTCGCTGATCGCTGACGATGGTTCCGAAATTCTGTTTGAGGGATGGAAACCAGGAAGCTCAGGAAAATTGATCAAGGCGATGAAAGCTGTCAAATTGTTGAAACAGGGCTGTACCGGATACTGGTGCTATGCAATGAAGAAAGAAGACGAAATTGTGGAACTTTCATCCATTCCTGTTGTGAACGAATTTCCAGATGTATTTCCTGACGAGTTACCTGGACTACCTCCACGAAGGGATGTAGAATTTACTATTGAGCTGGAACCCGGAGCTACACCAATTTCTAAGGCACCATATCGTATGGCACCGACTGAGATGTACGAACTGAAGAAGCAACTGGAGGAGTTACTGGACAAAGGCTATATTCAGCCAAGCGTTTCACCCTGGGGAGCGCCAGTTCTTTTTGTTCGAAAGAAGGATGGATCGCTTCGACTGTGTATTGACTATCGAGAGCTGAACAAGATGACGATTAAGAACAAGTATCCGTTGCCACGGATTGATGGTCTGTTTGACCAACTGCAAGGGGCAACAGTATTTTCTAAAATCGATCTGAGATCAGGGTGTCATCAGCTGAGAATTAAGGAATCTGATGTTCCGAAATCAGCATTCAGAACTCGCTACGGACACTATGAGTTTGTAGTGATGCCGTTTGGTCTCACTAATGCACCTGCTGTATTCATGCAGTTGATGAACCGAGTGTTCATTGAATATTTGGATAAATTTGTGGTCGTGTTCATTGATGACATTCTGGTGTATTCTAAGAACCCGGAAGAGCATGCACGGCATTTGCGGATTGTATTATAACTTTTAAGAAACGAGCAACTGTACGCCAAACTCTCTAAGTGTGAATTCTGTCTAAAAGAAGTAATGTTCCTCGGTCATGTGGTATCAGCTGAAGGAGTCCGAGTAGATCCTCAGAAGATTGAAGCGGTTTTGGATTGGAAACCTCCAAAGAATGTGAAAGAAGTCCGAAGTTTCTTAGGACTTGCTGGGTATTATCGTCGGTTCGTGGAAGGGTTTTCCAAAATTTCCCGCCCACTTACTCGACTCCTGCAGAAAACTCAAAGTTTGAGTGGAACGAATTATGTCAGATTAGCTTTGATGAATTGAAGAAGAGATTGACGACGGCACCGATTTTAACACTTCCACAGGGGACTGAAGGATTTATAGTCTACAGTGATGCTTCGAATCAAGGACTCGGATGCGTACTGATGCAGAATGACAAGGTGATCACTTATGCGTCGCGACAGTTGAAACCCTATGAATTGAATTACCCAACACATGATTTGGAGCTAGCAACAGTAGTTTTTGCGTTAAAAATCTGGAGGTATTATCTGTACGGGACTCACTACCAGATCTTTACGGATCACAAGAGTCTCAAATACATCTTCAGTCAGAAAGAGTTGAACATGCGGCAAAGAAGATGGTTAGAACTGATTAAGGATTATGACTTAGATATTTTGTATCATCCAGGCAAGGCGAACGTGGTGGCCGATGCACTCAGCCGCAAGCCTGTTTCTATTCAGATGCTGGAGACTCTGACCTCCCAACTTAGCCTTCAACGAGAGATGATTCGAGAAGGAATTGAAGTGTGGTTACAAAGAGTCCAAGGACAACTATGCGTGATGAAAATAACTTCATCATTAACCGAAGAAATCAAATCTAGACAGGCGGACGATCCTCTGATGATTCGGTTATGTGATGAAGTGATCAAGGGGAAGGCCCCCGGATTCGTAATTCATGATGATGGAGTTTTGAGATTTCAGAACCGACTCTGCGTTCCCAATGTCGATGTTCTGAAACAGGCGATTATGAAGGAAGCTCACAGTTCGCCCTATTCTATCCACCCGGGCACCAGTAAAATGTATAAGGACTTGAAGCGGAATTTCTGGTGGGGCAACATGAAGAAAGATGTAGCGGACTATGTTTCGAAATGCTTGACTTGTCAGCAGGTTAAGATCGAGCATCAACGGCCTGCCGGGATGTTGAAGCCTCTCTCGATTCCTGAGTGGAAGTGGGAGGACATATCGATGGACTTTATCACTAGTATGCCGAGAACCAAAACTGGAATGAACATGATTTGGGTGATAGTTGATCGTTTAACCAAATCAGCTCATTTTCTAGGCATTAAGGGCACGTGGGGACCAGATAGGTTGGCACGAGTATTTATTTCAGAGATAGTTCGATTGCATGGTACGCCCAAGACCATTATTTTTGATCGAGACGGCCGTTTTTTGTCTCACTTTTGGAAAGCAGTTCATAAGGCCTTGGGAACCGAATTGAACTTCAGCACAGCTTATCACCCACAGACTGATGGACAATCCGAGAGGACTATTCAAACGGTGGAAGATATGCTGAGGGCTTGTGCCTTAGATTGGTCAACTGATTGGGAGATTCATCTATCGTTGATTGAATTTACCTACAACAATAGTTGGCATGCTTCCATTAAGATGGCACCATTTGAGGCATTATACGAGAGAAGATGCAGATCGCCCCTATGCTGGGATGATTCATCAGATTTGATCGGAACAGAACCAGAGTTGATCGTGCAGACTCGAGAGAAGATAGCTTTAATTCGTGATAGACTGTTGACTGCCTAGAGTCGCCAGAAATCTTATGCAGACGTACGCCGTCGCCCTTTGGAATTCAATACGGGAGACCACGTACTTTTAAAGGTTTCTCCTACTCGGGGAATCTTTCGTTTCGGAAGGAAAGGAAAGCTGAGTCCGAGATATATCGGACCATTTGAGATCCTTGAGAGAGTTGGAGAGTTGGCATACATATTAGCATTGCCACCGTCGTTGAGCCATGTTCATAACGTATTCCACGTATCCCAGTTACGGAGATATATACCAGACCTTAGTCATGTCATTGATTTTGGGGAAATCGAAGTCGCTCAGGATGGGACGTTTGAAGAAAGACCGGTCAAGATACTCGAGAGTCGAGTTAAACAGTTGAGGAACAAACCAATCGCTTTGGTCAAAGTTCAGTGGTCACGTCGTGGAGTGGAAGAAGCCACATGGGAAACGGAAAATAGTATGAAATCCAGATATCCAGAATTATTCTCGTCTTGAGTTTCGGGACGAAACTCCTTTTTAGTAGGAGAGTATGTAATATCCGGATTTTTATGGAAGTATTTCATCTGTATATTGAACCCTGTACTATTTTGGGAATGATGATATTGATAATTGAAGTATGATAATTATCGTATTTGTATCTTTATACATGAGTGTAGCAACATGTAAATTTTCTCTATGCATATACGTGATAACGTACGTTAAGAATGTAACTTAACGTACGTTACCTGTTAATGATAACGTACCCTACAGATGAAGTGTAGCGTACGTAATGCAGTCAATTATTGGGTAGGCCGGCTAGCACATGGGGTAAATGGTGGTGGGCTCGACCAAGATACCCACCAGATTAGCACGGCATGAACCTGGACACTTTTTAAGTCAACGGACTTTAACGTACGTTATGGACATTAGGTAGCGTACGCAAATTATATGGGTTACGTACGTAACACGATTAGGGTAGCGTACGTAATGAAGTTCAGAAACAAGACAGTGAACTATTTTGGACGATAATGTACGTTATGAAGAAGTCCTAGCGTACGTAACACTCAGAAAGTTATAAAAGGAGCAGCACCCCATTTCATTTCAGCTCGTTCTTTTGCCTCTAAGCTTCACCATATTTCGTCCCCAGAAGATTTCCAGCCCCTTTTAACACCCTTATAACATTTGTTACTGAATCATTGAGATTGTATGATGCTGCTTGATCATTGAAGACAACTTATATTGGACTTTGGAGTGGAAATCATCACGAGTTGGCGTTGAAGCAACCGGAGTTGGATTTTACTTATGGTCTCAGTATTTTCTTCCTCTTAAGGTATGTTATACTACTTCCAATTTTGAAGTTAAGTTGTTAAAGACGATATGATCACACTACCAAGAATAGTAGATCACTTTGACCATTTATGCGACCTAGTATCATGTTTAAACTATGATGATCGAATTATTATGGTTTAGAACACCGTAGTTGAACCTTGTTGTGACAAAAGATGAGAATAGTGAATTATAAACCGTATCAAATGTTATCGTCATATTGATCGTAGACTTAGTGCCGATTTCCACTTTTACCAAATGGATTTTGGAAAGAATCATCATAGTTGTAATCTTACTTGCATAGATGGAATTAGTAGTTCACTTTCAATATAAGTCTGGATTTAATGACGATATTAGATCAAATACATCAACCTTAGACCAACCGAATCTTGCATGGGTATTACAATCAAGATTGAGAATAGTATTACGATGATATTCGTATCCTTGAAATTGAAGATATTAATCCGTAGATCATGCATGAGTATGATATATATTTGAAGGTATATTAGGTTACTCACTAAGGATTTCGTAATACTCCGTCACTAATCGAGACAGTCATCTGCCCAGTGAGAAACTGACATGCATGATTAACGTACGTTAAATTTGGCAACTAACGTACGTTATATTACGTTGTTAACGTACGCTACATTTGGTACGTAACGTACTTTACACTATCAGGCGAGTCAAGTCGACTGATCAGAGAGGAACTGTCAGTATATGGTTAGCGTATGCTAGACTTCATAGTTTACGTACGCTAACGAGTAAGTCTAACATATGTTACAGAGGACATGTAACGTACGTTATGTAAGTCAGACAATTTTCATTTTATGGAATTTCAACCGTAATTTGGATGGTTAGATGTTCGTTCAACCTAAGATGAATTCCATGTTATTTCTCTTATTTAAGGTTCGAACTTTGCTACGTGATTGATTGAGAGGGGCGACCTTTGTTAGGCGTATTTTTATACGCTTATTTATCATTATTTCGTAATATTTTGGAGAGTGAAATCGTCTAAATGAGCTTTTAATGCCTTAATTTTGTATGATTGACAGGAAATTGAAGTCCGGAAGCTAAAACGAGGCAAAATGGGCGAAAACGGCAAAACTGGACTCTGAGCCGCGGCACAAGGAAGCTGAGCCGCGACACATGAAGACACAAACCGAAGGGCAGAGTAACCTGTACTCTGTGCCGCGGCACAGCCCAGGTGAGCCGCGGCACAGAAGAATTAATTAACGCCTGTGCATTGGTGAAGGCGATGTGCCGCGGCACGAGTTTAGTGAGTGCGGCACACTTAGCGGGTTTGGTAGGTCTGCGGATTTTGAGTTTGGCTTGATTTTCGACCGACTAATACGGACGCGATTTCTGATGTCTTGAGCTATAAATAGGGTTTTAGACCCTAATTAAATCATCTTGGAATCATTGGATCTTAACTTTTGAGAGCTTAAGCTTGGAGACGGCAGAAGAAGAGGAAAGCGAAGAATTCAAGGGCGAAGGCGGGAGGCGAAGAACGGAGGAATCCGAGCTTCGTCTGCGTTTGAATTTTATGCTTTCGTTTATTGTCTGTATTTTGATTTTTAGTATGTCGCTAAAGCCCTAATCTAGGGTTTTGATGAAACCTTTGTTTGACGAATTGATTGAGATTATCCAATTTATTACCTTTTTATTGAGTTTTCCCAATTATGTTTAATGCTTGCAATTATCTGGCCAATAGTTGTATTGATTTAATCATTCACTTCGAATCGGGAGAGGAGATTTGGTGAGGAACTATTGGTGAGGACCGTTTTATTCTGTGAGATAGGAATATACTCATAGGAACTACGTGGCCTTTAGGAGATTTTATGCTTTTTGCCTATCGACGAAATAATTCACCTAGGGATAGAGTGCGTTAGTCGCCGTTAGATAAATCTATTGACCTCAGGAGAGGCGGTAGAATATATTAGCAATCTCCGCCGTCAATAAATTGGGAAAATTATTTATTACGGATAATCGAGAGTAAATTCGGATTGACTAAGGTGGATTCAGAACCCTAGACTTATTTATCATTTGATTTCTTTTATCCAAGATATTGTTTTCTACTGCTTAGTCTTTTAGTACTTCTTTCAATTATTAATCGCAAAACCCAAAATTCGATTATTCAGATAAAATTGGAATACGAAAACATCGGTAGTTAGAGATTCAATCCTCATGGGAACGATACTCTACTTATCACTTTATTACTTGTAAACGATGACGTGCACTTGCGTGTAGGAAATATCGCAACAAGTTTTTGGCGCCGTTGCCGGGGATTGAAATTTTCTAATATCGATTTAAGTATTTCCAGTCTTAATTTGAACGTTTTATTTTTATTTTTGTATTTAATTTCGTTTATTTGTTTTTCCTTTCAGGACCTTTCGTGTAGTGCATGAGAAGACTCGGTAACGAAGGCCTACTACCTTTGGACACCGAGCTCGAGCGCACTCTAAGAAGGAACAAAAAGGAGAAAAGAGTGTTGCAGACGACGGTCAACATGGCCGAGAATATCGAAATCCAAGGAGGAGACAACCAAGTGCGGCAAGTTCAACCGGAACTAGCTCTTCGAGATTATGCCATGCCGCAGGTCAACGCTAATTTTTCGGGAATTCGGCGTCCCACTATTCAAGCTAATAATTTTGAGATCAAGCCCGCCATTATTCAGATGGTGCAGGCGAGCCCATTCTGTGGACTGCCGAAGGACGACCCGAATACTCATATTGCTTCTTTCCTTGAGATATGCGACACATTCAAGACTAATGGCGTCACCGATGATGCCATCCTATTGAGGCTTTTCCCTTTCTCTTTGAGGGATAGAGCAAAATTCTGGTTAAATTCCTTACCGCCGGGGTCGATTACAACATGGGAGAGGCTAGCGCAAGCCTTCCTTGCCAAATTTTTCCCACCAGCTAAGACGGCAAGGTTGAGAAACGAAATAACCACTTTTGCCCAGTACGATATGGAATTGCTCCACGAGGCGTGGGAGCGATATAAAGAATTGCTACGAAGATGCCCTCATCACAGCATTCCTGATTGGCTTCAGCTTCATACGTTTTATAATGGTTTGAGTGCTTCTACACGCACTCTCGTGGATGCGGCCTCGGGTGGGACCTTCATGGGAAAATCTATGGCCGAGGCATACGTGCTTTTGGAAGATATGGCCGAAAACGCATACCAATGGCCATCAGAAAGATTGACACCGAAGAGAGTCATGGAAGTTTCAAGCAATGACCCGATTTCCACTTTGTCAGCTCAAGTCGCCGCTTTGACACAACAGCTCCAGACATTTTCGCATGCACCAGCCCCCGTTACCATAGAGACATGCAATTGGTGTAACGGATCACACTCGAGCGCGGAATGTCAAGTTGGAAATCCGTTCGAGCAAAATCAGATGGAGCAGGCTCAATTCGTAGGAAATGGGAATCGGCCGAATAACCCATACTCCAATACTTATAATCCGGGGTGGCGCAATCATCCTAACTTTTCATGGAGAAACGGGCAGAACTCACACCAGCCCCCGTTCGCCCAGAATCAACAGCAGCCCCCTCCCGCTCCCAAAGTGTCTCTCGAGGAAGCACTTGCAAAATTGGCGGCAAATACGAGTCAATTTATGACCCGTACGGAAGCTAAATTACAAAATCATTCTGCTTCCATTCGGAACTTGGAGGTCCAGCTGGGCCAAATCGCTAATGTGTTGACAGCTCGTCCGGAGGGACCATTGCCGAGTACAACAGAGACAAATCCTAGAGAGAGTCTAAATGCAATTAGCTTGAGAAGCGGGAGAGAGGTGCTGGATCAGCCCGAGCGGGGTAAAGAGAAGAAGGAGATTGAGGAAGAGATGGATTTAAAGCCAGAGGAGTCGAAGGATTTGAAGCCGGATAACTTGAAGACATGTGTCCCCCCCGTTCCGTTTCCGCAGAGATTACAGCAACGGAGGGCGGACAAACAATTTTCTAAGTTCCTAGATTTGTTCAAAAAGCTTCACATAAATATTCCGTTCGCCGACGCATTGGAACAGATGCCGAGTTATGTCAAGTTTATGAAAGAGATATTATCGAAGAATAGAAAGCTTGAGGAGTTTGAAACGGTCACCTTGACAGAGGAATGCAGTGCAATTCTTCAAAAGAAGCTCCCACCTAAATTGAAAGATCCGGGAAGCTTCAACATACCGTGCACCATGGGGAATCTTTCGTTTAATAAGGCACTATGCG
The DNA here is from genome assembly GCA_033398695.1 of Orobanche coerulescens. Taxonomy (NCBI): domain Eukaryota; kingdom Viridiplantae; phylum Streptophyta; class Magnoliopsida; order Lamiales; family Orobanchaceae; genus Orobanche; species Orobanche coerulescens. Next base: position 189,296,396 of record CM065801.1, read on the forward strand.
ATCTTGGTGCGAGTATCAACCTTATGCCTCTGTCGATTTTCAAAAAGCTGAATATTGGGGAAGCCAAGCCAACCACAGTTTCCTTACAATTGGCGGATCGATCGATAAAGTATCCGAGGGGAGTGATCGAGGATGTTTTAGTTAAAGTTGATAAGTTCATCTTTCCGGCTGATTTCATCGTACTCGACATGGAGGAAGATGAAAATATTCCAATCATCTTGGGACAACCATTTCTAGCGACGGGCCGAACCCTTATAGACGTGGAAAAGGGGGAGTTGACTCTGAGGGTCCAAGACGAGCAAGTTACTTTTCAAGTATTCAAATCGTTCCCATGTCCCGGAAGTGCTGATAAAGGATCACAAATTGAAGGTGTGGATGTTGTTGAAAAAGGAAAGCACCGAAAACATCGTCGGTGGGAAAATTCAGATTTTGTGTTAAATGGCCCAAGTTTTAAGAAGGATGTAGAACAAGTGGCGTTCCTCGAGCATGAGGAAAAATCTGCTGCAGTTGTGAGTTCGTTTGTGAAGGAGGAGAGTGAGCCGAAAGCCAAGCGGACAATTAGTCATGGAGAAACCGGGTGTTTCGGGAAGTTTTTCACGTCGAAACCTTTTCGCAAACAACATTTGATGACCGAACCGAAAGTCGAACCGTTGATGACCAATGGTCATAATCTTAACCAAAATATAAACGGTTCGATGAACGGGGCGGAAACCAAATGGAATTTGCGAAAAGCGAACTAATGTTGTCCAATAGGTACGGCTGAAGACTATAAACTTAGCGCTTCTCTGGAGGCAACCCGATTTCGTAGTTGTAGATTTTTGCATTTCTTTATTTTTCTTGTATTCGTGATTCTTATTTTTCATCATTTTTGTGCTTAAATTTGCTTCTGCCTCCCGTTTTTAACGTCTTCTTCTCAAAATTCTGTGCAGGAAAGTCCCAGGGAAGAAATTGAAGTATGAGCCGCGGCACAGGTATTGTGAGCCGCGGCACACATCAATCGCCAGGGGAGGCTAAACCAACTGTACCATGTACCGCGGCACGGCATAAATGAGCCGCGGCACACTTGAGCAATGAGCCGCGGCACACGAAATCTGTGCCGCGGCACACGACAAAACAAGAACACAGGCAAAAGGGATTGTACCCTGTGCCGCGGCTCACTTTAGCTGTGCCGCGGCACACTATGCGGAATCCGAAAGGCCAGGTAACATATAACACGCATTCGGCTGGCATTATCAGGTACGCTCCCTTCTCCTTTTCCTTCCCTCCCCAGCGCGCGACCAGCCGACCAAGTTCTTTCAAATTTTTTCCTGCGATTTCTTCTTGCAATCTTCAAAAAGGTACGCTTCAATCTTTAATTTTTATTTGCTTATGGTTTATATTTGGAAGTTGTTTATGCTTTGAATGAATGGAACATGCTTATTCTCCTTTAAAAGTTTTAGGATTGTTTAGAGAATAACATGGTAGTTTCATCGAATTTTCTTGGTTAAATTGGAATGTAAATGAGTTGAATGTGCCGAGTTACTGATGATTGAAATATGTTTCAGTTTTTGGGGGTTGAATCAAGCTATAACTATGTTTATTCTTCAAGTAAACTTGTGCCCTCAAGGTGTCTGATAAATTGCCTAAATGAAAAATTTTCTTTGAAAAGGCAATCGTTTTGAATTTTCGTGCAACGTATACATTTTAAACTTATAGCAAGCCCTCCCCTTACAGTCAGGCTAAACGTTTAAATCTAATTTCATCCTTCTCTCACGTATGCGCTATTTTCTTAAATTTGGAATTTCTGGCTGGACATCCTTAGCCGAGCGTAGATTATTGTTATTATTGTTGCGTATATAAACCCTCATGTTTTACTTTTCAGGACCATATGGCGCGAACAAAGAAGTTGAGCAAGCGTGCTAGGACCGAGTCATCCCCTACTCGAGGGGAGACCTCTCGTGGTAGGGCCGAGGCGGAGGGGCACCAATTTTCGGACCCCGAAATTCACAAGATATTTAATGAAAAGATCCGGCCACGACCACTTATTCCATAGAGGGGTTTTACTCCGGCTCCTCAGGACGGGGAATTGCTCACCATGATTGACGGGATGGGGTGGGCCAGATTTACCGCACCTCCCGAGCCAGCGGTTATCTCGATCGTCCAGGAGTTTTACGCCAGTGCATTGCTGAAGCACATCCGGGCAGGGCATACGTTGCCATCTTTAGAGTCTCGGACTCAGGTTGACGTCCGAGGGGTTACAGTTGATTTCTCCACGACTTCTATTCGGAGGCTTTTTGGGTTTCCGGTGGTTGACGAGTCAGCCTATGACCGAGTGATGACCAGCCTCACTAAGGAGGCCCTGCTTGAGACCATTGCACAGCCCGATACCGACTGGGAGCAGAGAGCACAGAGTTCATCCACTTTTCATTTCAGGAGCTCGCGCCTCAGCCGGCTCGGGCGAGCCTGGCTTTATTTTATCTGCGCACGCATTGACCCCACCTCCCAGATCCGTACAGTCTTTCTCTCCCGCGCCCGGACACTTTTTGCTATCACTTCCGGGCTGCGTTTCGATGTGGCCCCCATCCTGGTCCGATCTATCTTCCAGAGTATCCAGGGGGGACCAAGACGGGGTTGAAGCACCCCTCCCTCATCTGCGCTTTATGCCGGCAGTCGGGGCTGACTTGGTGAGACGACGAGCCGATGCTTGCCCCACAGGCCCCGATCGACCACCGTATCATATCACACTTCGACCAGTGGGGCGGAGCGCCGGCACACGCTCGGGGGAGAGGATTTTTGCTAGAGGAGGCTCACGAGGGATCCCCCGAGCCGCTTTTGTTGACGCATGGAGATGCCGGCCCGCAGCCCGATAGAGCTAGGTTGGAGGAGTTGTTTGACGGGCTGCGGGAGGATTTGAGGAGACAGAGAGAGGAGCTGAGGAGAGAGAGAGAGGAGCTGAGAGAGGAGACGAGGAGAGAGAGAGAGATGAGATGAGGAGAGAGAGAGAGAGCTTGATGGCTGCCATGCAGGAGGAGCAGCGGGCGGAGCGGGAGAGTGTCATTGCTACCGTCCGAGCCGAGATGCGAGAGCAGGCCCGCCGGGCCAGCCGACGAGCGGCGAGGCGTCTTGCTGCGAGGGATGCTTATCCTCAGGAGCACCTCTCCGCATGGACGGCCCACATCATGCATCCCGACGGGCCATTTATTGCGCCCGCCCGGCCAGCCACACCACCCTCCTCACCGGACGATGCCGGCACCAGCTCCTGAGCAGACTGGAGGGGAGTACTTGACCTTTTACTTTTATTGCATATCATTTTTGTCCATTGAGGTCAATGTACGTCCTAAGTTTGGGGGGGGATTTACTTTCAGTTTCTACATTCATTGCTGTACCTTATTTTCTTGCTGTACATTATTTCGTTGCACTTTTCATTTCTTTGCGTAAAATTTTTTAGATAGCCTTGCTTGTCGTAGTTTTTCTTTATTCGTGAATTTTCGTGCTTCTAATTGTGTGATACTGATGTTACGACACTGTCTTTCTCTCTGAAGAAGCGGGCGAGTTCTAGTCGAGTTGTAGTCAGTTATTTCTGTTCTGCTTAGTATTCAATTAGGTCCGAAATTTTTCGTGATTGTAGAGGTCTTGGCAGATAAGAGACGATACATACTTGTTTTTAAATCCCCATCAATACGTTTGGCTACATTTTCCGGATAGTGGGTCGTACTGTTTCTTTAGTCGTGTTGGCACTTAGATTGAGTTTAGAGTCGGTCAGTTTTTCCCTAAAAGTCGAGATAATGTGTTCTATGAAGGGAAGTCTAGTAACCGGGGGTATTCGCGTAACCCGTTGTTTACTCTCGCGTAAAACGACGACCTTGATTAGACTAGTGATTTAGATATTTCACATGTGCCAATGATAGGGAGCCTAGTAACCGGGGGTATTCGCGTGACCCGCTGTTTACTCTCGCGTAAAACGGCAACCTTGATTCGGACATGCGGAAATTATGTATTCGAGTTGTTTCTCCGCTGTAGACGGGAACTTAGTAACTAGAAGCATCCATGCGCCCCATGAGTGTCTTTTACATCAAACGGTTTTCCAATACATGAGAATGGAGTTTCCACCCTAGGATTATCCCGATGAAACATCCCGAGATCCTAACCTAGTGGTCAACTCGAATCAAATTATTGAGCATATAAAAGGGAATACTGTCTGAGGTTTAATTGTTATGAAACTCGTGAAAATTGTGCCTTTCGACTGTGGAACGGGACGAACTAGCTTGGTTGTGTTAGCCTTTCTTATTGACGGTCGATTTGATTCACGTTTTGTTGATCTTTGAGCTGAATTTTCTGCATGAACGAGTGATTAAGACTGAATTTGATCACTTTGCGGAATCATTATTCTGAGTGCAGCTCGCTTTTATGACACTTGTATTATTTAGAGAGAATCACAGGATAGTATTGATTAGGTTGAACACTATGAGTTGCACGATTATTCACGACATTCTTTTATTGAATTTAATTCTTTTTGCTTTGAGGACAAGCAAAGGCTTAAGTTTGGGGGTATTTGTTAGGCGTATTTTTATACGCTTATTTATCATTATTTCGTAATATTTTGGAGAGTGAAATCGTCTAAATGAGCTTTTAATGACTTAATTTTGTATGATTGACAGGAAATTGAAGTCCGGAAGCTAAAACGAGGCAAAACGGGCGAAAATAGCAAAACTGGACTCTGAGCCGCGGCACAAGGAAGCTGAGCCGCGGCACATGAAGACACCAACCGAAGGGCGAGTAACTCAGACTGCGTGCCGCCTGACCAGTGAGCCGCGGCCTGGTAAGAATTAATTAACGCCCATGCATTCAGGTGAAGGCGATGTGCCGCGGCACGAGTTTAGTGAGCCGCGGCACACTTAGCGGGTTTGGTAGGTCTGCGCGGATTTTGAGTCATTTGGCCGATTTTGACCGACTAATACGGACGCGATTTGCTGATGTGCTGAGCTATAAATAGGGTTTTAGACCCTAATTAAATCATCTTGGAATCATTGGATCTTAACTTTTGAGAGCTTAAGCTTGGAGACGGCAGAAGAAGAGGAAAGCAGAAGAATTCAAGGGCAGAAGGCGGGAGCTGAAGAACGGAGGAATCCGAGCTTCGACTGGGTTTGAATTTTATGCTTTCGTTTATTTATTCTGTATTTTTAGTTTTTAGTATGTCACGCTAAAGCCCTAATCTAGGGTTTTGATGAAACCTTTGTTTTGACGAATTGATTGAGATTATCCAATTTATTACCTTTTTATTGAGTTTTCCCAATTATGTTTAATGCTTGCAATTATCTGGCCAATAGTTGTATTGATTTAATCATTCACTTCGAATCGGGAGAGGAGATTTGGTGAGGAACTATTGGTGAGGACCGTTTTATTCTGTGAGATAGGAATATACTCATAGGAACTAAGTGGCCTTTAGGAGATTTTATGCTTTTTGCCTATAGACGAAATAATTCACCTAGGGATAGAGTGCGTTAGTCGCCGTTAGATAAATCTATTGACCTCGGGAGAGGCGGTAGAATATATTAGCAATCTCCGCCTTCAATAAATTGGGAAAATTATTTATTACGGATAATCGAGAGTAGATTCGGATTGACTAAGGTGGATTCAGAACCCTAGACTTATTTATCATTTGATTTCTTTTATCCAAGATATTGTTTTCTACTGCTTAGTCTTTTAGTACTTCTTTTAGTTATTAATCGCAAAACCCAAAATTCGATTGTTCAGATAAAATTGGAATACGAAAACATCGGTAGTTAGAGATTCAATCCTCGTGGGAACGATACTCTACTTATCACTTTATTACTTGGTAACGATGACGTGCACTTGCGTGTAGGAAATATCGCAACAACCTTCGAGTGTTTTGTTTTCATGGAAGTATTGTTCTGTCTTCAAATCGAGGCAAGTACCTTAATTGTTTTATGTATTGATGTTATACATATTGTAGTGCATGTATGTCATTGTTGTATATCCACCTCGTGTTGGTCCGATGGGATCATCGGGGGATCTATGCTAGCGTGCGCTAGATCATCGGACGGGTTTTTCCACCACGGGTTGGTCTGACGGGATCATCGTGGGTTCTAGGCAGTGAACACTGGATCATCGGAATTACCATGTGTATGTTGTGATATCATGTTGTGATTATCAATTGTGTATATCATTTATGAGTTTCTCGTAGGAGAAGACTCGTTGGTATTTTTGTGTTTACGTTATTATTCTTCGTGAGATATGAATAATATGTTGTGGTACTTGTACTAGCATCGTTGTGCTAACCCCTTCGGGGGTGAACATTTTGTTTATGTTCAGGATCCAGGAGAGCGGGAAAACAGCCACTGGAGCTGCATGACGACGGGGGTGCAGAGTGATGTTCCGGCCGGGTGTATTTGACTGTTGTTTGTCGGTTATTTCAATAAGTGCTCGAGTACGTAGTCGTTTATGATGAATTTGAATTTGGTGATGTATTAATAAGTTTTTGTTGAATATTTGTATTTTCAGTATTTGGACAGAACTATTGTATCTTAATTCTGTTACTTCCATTCATTTGTAACTGTTAATGTCTGTTCAATTCTTCAGCCTTGTAAATCCTTATGTAAAGGATCTACGGCGCTGTAATATTCCTGAATATATCGGGGTGTTACATCATATCTCTCTTGCCTAGGGTGCTTTAAGAAAGTTTCCTTGAGGTGAGCATTAAGCTCATAGGCTTTCATTTCTTCCAGATTCTTATGAAGTTCTGGACAATGGTAGCCAACATAAGACAACTGACATCAATATAATCATAACAATATTTCTTCCATTTATCTTTTATTAATTTGTTAGTATTGTCAGCAAGCTCATCCAAAATTACTTCCTCAAGAACATCTTTCTTTCTTGCTTGAGAACTATTCTCAGGCTTCGGATCCAACCCAGATAGTTGTTGCCATTTTCTTTTAGCTTGTCCTTCTCAAGGACGGATCACAGTGAAATGGTGGATGTGTTGTTTGATGCCATTCTATTATCTATAAAATTCAATATGCAACGTATTTAGTCACATTTTTATTTCTCGAAAAATACTCCCACTAAAGCAAAATACCCTCAATTTTACAACATTTATAATTTTAGTGGGCTAAGATCCCATTTTGCACAATTCTAAACTCATCTTTCGCATGATGCCTAGAATTGAGCTACTTACGGTGGATAACTCTTTATCGATTACATCATATATAACTCTTAGATTATATTTATGGCATTTGGCATCTTATGCCCAAGCATGTTATAATCCCCTCTTATGCCTTAAGGTTCAAAACAATTTTGAATTCTTAGTTCATTGAAACACATAGGTATCACCATTACCTACTCATATCTTACTAAGATAATCCGAGCACCCAGCTTTGGTATGACCTGCTCAAGATGATCAAAGTCTTGATAGGTGTTTAAATTGAACGGTATTAAAAAAAATTTAAAGAGGGGTTTTATCTTATGTAGCATGTCTAAGTTGGCTAACATTCATCTAAACACACATCACATCACATACATGCATAAATTTAAATATACACAGCATCACATGATATAAAAAGCCTATGACCATGTATAGCATGACCATAATCCTAACGTGATTTTCATGATCCAACATGAAAATCACAAAGGCCAATCTAAAGGGTATAATTGGTCTTCATTGATCTTCCAACTCATTGTAACGTCATACGCGATCAATTGGCTTCTCGAGTCTATATTTCTTCCTCTTCTTGTCTTCATTACATTAATGAAAAATATACTACACTAGTAAAATTAAATTGCAACAGGGCAAACGATATGCAGGCCGTAAACTATAATAATAAATTAAAAGATGACTTGTAGGCTGTAAAAACCAATCATAATTAAACGACACGCAGGCCGTAAAACTAATCCAATAATAAATTGAAATATCCAAACACCTTGGTCAATTATGGTCATGCCATACACCATACATCAACCATAACTAATTATCACATACTTAATTAACATACTATTAAAATTAAATATCACAAAATAAAATTTTCCTGACAGCTAGGTATAAGATTAATATCCGCTCAAGATTCAACAATTTGAAACACTAGCCTAGTTGGCCGAGCAATCTCTGGCCACACGGCTGCGAGTTTTCGAATCCGGCCGGCAGCAAGAAATGTATTTTTGAATAGTTATTTTGATTTTACAAAACAGGAGTTAAATAAAATATCACTGAACAAGATTGACAAGAGGAGTTCCAGCCGAGATGGTCGGGACGGGGCTTCGGGTCTGAACCGCGCGGGATCGAATCCCCTCAGCAGCGGGATTTTATTTTGTAATTTTATCACTACCCGCGGGTCCTGGTCCGCGGTTCACAACCCGACCCGAACCTGACCCGTTTATTTGTCTTTGTTCGCGATTACGGGCTAGCTTTTGCGAAACAATCTTGAAAATTAATTTTCAACGATCCGGTTTAATCAATAAATCAGAAAAATATTTATAAAATCTCTATTTCATAAAAATAATCAAGAACATAATTTTATATATTCAAAGCATATAAAACACATTCTACATAAACAATTAAATTACTTCCAAGTTGGCTCTAATTCTACTATTGAGTTTTACGTGTATCTAATATAATAAATTTGAACAAAACGCAGCGGAATTAACTAACACAAAACCCATATGAGGATCTTAATGTAGTAATTTAATTCATTTGTAAAGAGTTTGTCGAATTACCTTAATGCGTAGAAGAGATCTGTAACCTGGACCAAAAGCTGATTAATATCGTCTTCCTCTTTCCGTGATCCACACACGAACAACTGGTACAAGCTGGATTGATAGATCCTTACGAATAATATTGATAAACAGTACAACAGATAATTCCTTGCTAGAAGGATTTGTACTGTTGATCAAAATTAACTAAGGGAAGAAGACAGAGATGGCCGAAATGGATTTCTCGGATAGAAACAAAATCGGCCAAAACTGTGTAATTAATCTTATGACAATACCTTGTCCAAGACCCTATATTTATACTAAGTAAACCCTAGAGTCAAACTCTAGTATTTGCTTAGTTGCCCCTCAACTTATTTAATAATACAATATATACAATATCATATATTATATATTACTTATTATTTAATTCTCTAATAAATATAATATCCCATATTATATTTATCTTTCCTAGTTGATATAATTAAATAATAAAATATATAATATCCTATATTATATATTATAAATTTTGATAACTTCTGGATTCCGCTTTATTTTATAGATCTATTTTAGTAAATTTGTATTATATAGTATATAGAGAATGTCGATTCTAGTGAACGATTCGTGAATATGAATGACGAATCTAAAATTTATATCTAATTCTTAAAAAAAGGAAAAATCCCTCGGATCTAAACGCCTTTGATCCTACCAGTTGTCGATACTTATTATGTAATTTCTTTAATAAATATAAAATCCACTATTGTATCTATTAATTATTCTTGCCTGTCTTTAAGAAAAGCTTTGAATACGATTCCTTCTTGTCGTATGTGTGACTCAAAGGCTTATATTATATTTGAAATTATTTAATACCTTCTTATATAATAAGTCATAAGCGGTCTCTAGCAAGACATTATGACTACCCAAATAATATAAGTTTATAGTTCATTAAACCATTTAACGTGTCAAATCCCTTTGTCGTGCGATATCATAGTTGAACTAAGTCATGGATATTGTCATACTTATTATATTCAAATGCTTTCTCGATCTTAAGTAGACTGTTTGAATGAAATGACTCTTTGTTTGAGTGTGACCATGCATTTTCTTCAGTCCTACTTATCGAGGGCCCGACAGATGTCTCTCTCCCTAAATAGAGGAACAAATCCTTATCTTGATTATTAATTGCCCTGTACATGACTCCCACTAATCCCGATCGCTAACCTTTGTGATCACCATATTTCAGATGATGTTGGATTACGTCAAGGCATAGTAGTTATCATGTTGGACACTATGATAATCACAAGTTCAAGGATTTATTGACATACTATTATTGTTGGCCACTAAGTATACTGGATACATCTTGGAAAGTGTTTTAATCCTGGTCATCGGTTTACCTGGAGACGCAGGGTTCATGATGATTATCATGTTGAGACCCGCATTGATCGATTTTTGGCCACCCCCGATTTTATCGATCACTGGGTTTCCACAAAATATCATGTTTTCCCTAGGACCTGCTCTGATCACCACCCGATCTGGCTCACCTCCACTTTGGGTAATACTTCTTTTCCCAGACCTTTCCGTTTTCAACGTATGTGGACTACTGATAATTCATTTATTGATGTTATTCGAAACTCTTGGAATCTTAATTGTGGGAACCGGTCTCCTTGGGACTTGGTTTTGTACAAGCTTAAAAGACTGCGTCGTACCCTCAAGCATTGGAATTTTTCGTCTTTTGGTGATATTTTCACTAAAAAAAGTCAGCTTTTGGATCAACTTGGTGACATTCAGTCTCTCATTGATGCGGATGGGTATACCGACGAGCTCTTCTGTCAGGAGGTCGAAACAACTGCGGCCTTGAATGACATCCTTAATAAAGAGAGTCTTTTCTTCCAACAAAGGAGTAGGACTAATTGGCTTAAGGATGGTGATCGGAATACTGCCTTTTTCCATAGGACAGTTAAGATGAGGAATAATCGTCTTCAGCTTTCCTCTCTCCTTATTGACGGTGATCTTTGTCGTGATCCGTCTACCATCTCGAACCACATTGTGAATTTTTATCAGCACCTTTTCGAAGGCCACCCGATTGCTACTAATTGGCCCACTGGTTTCTCTCTTCATAAGGTTTCTCATCAGCATAACTCCATCCTTACTGTTATTCCCCATTCCGAGGAAATTCGTTCTACAGTTTTCGATATGGAGCCCCACAGTGCCCCTGGGCCTGACGGCTTTACTGGATTATTTTATCAGTTCTCTTGGGAGGTCATTGGTACCGATATTGTGGCGGCTATTCGGCAATTTTTCATTGAGGGTGATCTTCCGACGGGTCTTAACTCTAGCTTAGTTGCTCTCATTCCTAAAGTCAAAGGGGCCATCTCTATTGAGCAATTCCGGCCTATTGTCTTAAGTAACTTTATCTTCAAGATTATTACTAAAATCCTCACGGCCAGACTTTCTAGTTTTATTCATGAGATCATCAGCCCCATCAGTTTGGCTTTATTCCGGTCGGCGTATCCACGATTGTATATCTATTGCTTCTAATGCGTTAATTGTTTGAATCGCCGCGTTCGCGGTAACATGGCTATTAAAATTGACATTCGTAAAGCTTTTGACACTCTTTCCTGGGAGTTCTTATTGGATGTTCTTCACGCTTTGGTTTTCATGACCAGTTTGTTGCTTGGGTTTCCACCATTCTTCACTCAGCGAAGCTTTCTATTCTTATAAATGGTGCTCCTACGGGTTACTTTGCGTGCAGTCAAGGGGTTCGGCAAGGTGATCCCATGTCCCCTCTTTTATTTTGTATTGCTGAGGAGATGCTCGGTCTCATGCTCTCCAATGCGGTTCAGACTACTCTCTTCAAGCCTATTTTTGCGGGCCGTAAGATTGTCTATCCTTCTCACCTTTTTTATGCGGATGATGCTATCGTGTTTGGTCGTGCCTCTACGGATAATGCCAATGCCATATCGAAGATTCTTGATGATTACTCAGCTATTTCGGTCAGCTATGAACCTTAATAAATCTAAGGTTTATTTCGGTTCTCATGTTCCTATCCACACCAAACGGGTCATTCTGCGCACCCTTGGCATGCGCGAGGGATCACTCCCTTTCAATTACCTCGGGGTTCCGTTATTCTGCGGCATACCCCGTCTCATCCATATTGCCCAGCCGTTGACAAAATTATTAGTAAATTTTACGCTTGGAAAGGATCCTCTCTCTCGATGGTGTCGTATTTGCTTAGTTAACTCGTTATCATGAGCTCCTCCATTCACTCTATGATGATATATAGTTGGCCGATCAAATTGATAAACAAATTAGATTCGCGGCTAGAAATTTTATTTGGTCGGGGAACATTAGTCACAAGAACGCATGTCTTGTGGCACGGAGTAGAGTTTGTTCCCCTTTAGAGGAGGGAGGGCTTGGGGTGAGGCATCTTCGTACGATGAATGAATCCTTTTTGTTCCGTTTGGCACAGGTTATTCTCAGAGGATTCCTTTTGTGGACAATTCCTTCATCGAGGTTTCTCAGAAGTAATTTGGATACTCGCAAGATTGTTTCTTCCTCTATATTCAGGGGGGTTCGTAATCATATTCCCCGTCTTCTTAACACTTCCAGTTGGGTTATTGGTAATGGTCAGAATATTAATTTTTGGTGGGACAACTGGCTAGGTTATATCATTGGTGATCGGTTGGGTATTCCTCAGCATCTCAGAAGTACCTTCTCCGACACCATCAGCGATTTTTACTACGACGGGACCTGGCATCTTACCCTCGATTTCATGTAAAGGTGTCGTGATGTTGCTTTAGATGTCGTCTATGCCCCCTCTGACTTTGAAGGAAAAGACGAGCGGGTTTGGGCTAAATCGGTGCATGGCAATGTTACCTCTCAAATCGCTTATTGGCACCTTCGCCACAACTTTCCTAAGGTGAGCTGGGGGAAATGGATTTGGCACAGATTAATCCCCGTTCGTCGTTCTCTCACGGTCTGGAAGGCTATTCACAACAGGCTGCTTTTGATCTTCTTCGTTTAAGGGGTTTCATTGGTCCTTCGGTTTGCCTTTTACGTCTCTGCCGTGAATCGATTGACCATATTTTCACCGAGTGTGTTGTTATCCGGCGATTAAGGACTATATTGAGCGGGCTTCTTAAACTCTTTAGAATTGAATGTCGGGTTCGGGCACTTCATCATTCGAGCTATGGATATCGATTTAGTCACAGATCTCTACTCTCTGGAGATTCACTATTATTAGTGCCGTCTGGGCTATCCGGCATATTCGTGAGGTTTTATATAATGATGCTAAATTTTCTATTATGTCTCTTCGTTCTATAGTTTGGTCTCTTCTCGGAGAATGTAATAACTATGACATGGGCACCATGGATAACGCTATTTCCGATCCGGTTCGTCTTCGCTCTGGGTGTGGCCGCCACGCGAGACCTCCGCTTTACCCTATTTATGTAAAATGGTATCCCCCAATTGGTGGATGAAAGTTAACACCGATGGGATGGCTAAAGGTCGCCCAGTTGGGTGCTATTGGCCTTGTTTATCTAATCGTCTGGGCCGGGTTTTGGCACTCTCTGCGGCACAATTGGTTCTTTGTTTTGCCTTCAAGCCGAGTTGGTCGCGGCTATTCATGCTATTGAGATTGCTTTTTATCATGGTTGGGATTATTTGTGGTTGGAGTCGACTCTACTTATGTTGTGAGCATTCTCTCGGATCGTAGTTCTACTGCTCCTGGATCTACCGCATCATTTGAGGCGGATTTGGCGTATTATTGACGGCATGCACTTGAGTCTCTCATATCTATAGAGAAGGGAATGCGGTGGCAGATCGCTTTCTAAAAGATTGGTTTCTTACGAGTGGTCTAGCGAAGCACTGAGCCTCTCCAGGGATATGTCTCCTATGTATTTTAGCCGACATTAGTTTTCTCATGAGATAACGCTCGGTACTCTTTTCCCTATCGTAGGTTTTTCCCATTGGGTTTTCTACGATATGGTTTTAACGAGGCTCATGGTTGCAACCCCATACATCCGTATGGGGGTTTAGGTCCTTTTATTCTATTTTCATAGATTGCTTTTGCATTTGTGTTTTTCTCTCTATTTCTCTTGACTACCCGCCTGTGGGATTAGCTTGAGATTTTATTTTGTTGTCTAGGATGGCCCTCTCTTTGTAACTCTTTTCTGTTTCTCGTTTTTTTTTTAATAATATTGACCTTGATGAGTCAAAAAACTACAAGGTGTACGATTTTAAATCTGAGTGCATAGCGAAAGTCTTAAATACAGTAAGTTGCTGTGGATACAGCAACTCGATGTGCAGTGTATACTTAAATAATCACAGTAATTAAAACAGTAAAGGGTAGAAGGTAAATAACACAATATTTAAAGTGGTTCGAGGTAAACCCCTCTACGTCCACTGGTCCTCCACACAGGACTAAAAAGTTTACTATAATTACTGCGTACACAACTACATAATTATAACAACACTTAATCAATATATCTTTCACACAGATTGATATAAAGATCTTAGCTTCAACCGTTCACACAGATTGGTTTGAGCTAACACTTTGACTGGCTTCTTCACACACAGTTCTGAAGCTTAGTCTTCTTCGATGCAATTCCTTCGCGCACAGTTCCGCAGTAGCAAAGATTCTCAGTCCACACAGGGCTGATCTGGGTTTGTTCAAGGATAGAACAGATTATGAACAACAGCTTTGACTTTCTGAGCTTCTAGTTGATGATGTGTTGTTCAAGTTGTTGAGCACTATATATCTCTTTGATCTGAATAGCAGTGAGCTTTGGAGATATGTTTTGCTCTGATGTATATGATAATAACTTCGTAAGATTTTGATAATGTTGGTATTGTTGTATGATCTTCAACGCCTTGAGGAGATATATATAGTCTTCTGAAAATATATCCGTTGAGATAAATCCGTTGAGCAAGATTCCGTTCCAACGGGATGATGTGTTTGAATAAAATACTATCCGGATTTTGCGGGATTTGAAGATATTTTGACTTACAGTATTTAAATACTTTATTCTTTAGTATTTAAATACTTCTTTATCAACGGGACTTGACTTCTAGTGAATACTGAAGATTTCTTCTTTGTCCTGTTGAGAGCTGTATGGAAGGATTACGTATTGTCAATTCGAGATAGCTTCCATACTTAGTCTTTATGAGACTTATTTGATGTATTGTATGCTGGATCTTACGAGAGGTCTTCGATACAGGTTGACATATTTTGATCAGCTTTTCGATACAGTTTCCTTACTGTATTCTGGATTGGCATATAGTCAAAACATCTTATCACCACTATTCAATACAGGGTTTGTTTTGTTGTTTCGATACCGGGCATTGTTATCCCAACAATTTCGATATAGGGTATTTGTTATCCCAACAATTTCCCCCTTTTTGACAATTTGCCAAGACTTTAAATCTTTTAAGCCTTCTTGATGATGCCAAAACCTTCTTCATGAAGCGAATAACCTTCTTGATGACTTCGGGCAGATATCTTGGTCTTCTGTCGAAAGATCTGGCTTTCAGGAACTTAGTCTAATTTATGAACTGCTCGCAGGCGAGTTCGATACACCTAAGAGTTTTTACAGCTTAAGCTTATGATTGGCGAGTAAGCACAATATTTACATTGTATTCTAGATGCATACAACTGAATCTATGAACTGTTCGCAGACAAGTTCGTACAGCTTAATTTTCTCTGGATCATGCTCGGTTCCACGCCACCAGTGCCGTAGAGAATCATTGCCTCGATCTAAGTAGATTGCTCTACCATCGTATGATCTGTCGAAGGCAAGAATCCAGTCTTCTGGATGGGTGATCTGATATCCTCTTCTATGCTTGGATTTCATTTCTTGTTGGAGAGGGAGTTTTCCTTCTTCTAACATCTTTGTGAATTTGTCTGCAGCCTCCGCTAATGTTTTATAACCTTTGAAGATGGCGGATTCCCTGACGAGTTTTGCAAAATATCTCATCAGTTCATTTTTCCTCCATTGCTTCACTTCTTCGGAAGTGGGATGGCGGTTGGTTGGCAGACGAATTTCACAAGGCCTAACAATCATGGTTTGCCATGGGACATTAGGGTCATGGAACTCAGGTCGAGAACCTGAAATCCTGAAACTTTGTGCGGGAGGGGCTAATTTGTTCAGCTCTGCAGTAATGCTGTCTTGAGCAGCATTAAATTACCTTTCATGCTGAAGCCTTGTACTCCTTGCGGCTTCTCTCGCTTCTTCCCCGTTTTTGGCGTCATCAAGACATCCTAGGATCTCCAGTGCGGCATCCTATTTCGTCTCAATGTTTGACATTCTCTCAACAAAGGAGGAGAGCACTTGCGACATATTCTTGATATTTTTGTCGTGGGCTCGCAAATGAGAAGTTGTTTTGATCATGGCTGCTCATGTCTTGGCCTCAGATATGCGAGTTTTGGATTCCTCGTCTCTCAGGAGTTGCTCTTGTTTTTGTTGCAGATTCTTCGGAGCTTGCTTGAAGACTTCTGGCAATACAGTGAAGGCTTCGACTACTCGAGAGACTTCATGCTGTAATCCAGTCATCTCTTCGACAGCAGATGTGTGCATCCAATTTAGAGCTTTTTCTACTGAATACAAGGCATTAACTGCATCCTGGATAAAGACGGTTTGAAGGCCAAGAGCACGCAATTGCTCTTTCCTAGCTGCAGTGCTGGGAGAATCCGGCTTGCAAAATCTTCGGCTCCATTCAACCTCCTCAAATTCACGTTAGAACGTGAAGTGAGTTGGACATCCTCAGGTGTAGTACCATCGTCGCATTCCACGGTTTATGGGGCGGGAGCAGCTGTTGTGGGTTCGGTGGCAGGAGGTGCGGTATCCTCCTGTTTCAAAGAGGTGTCTGTAGACATGGGTACAGGAGGGACTGATTCCTCCTGGTGTCTCTTAGCTTCCGCCTGTTCCGGCAGAGGGACTAATTCCTCTTGTTGGATGGCGCGTGATACTTCTTCTTCTTCTGCGGCAGGCTCGGGTGCCTGTTCCGAAATATGTTCTTCTTCCTCGACATGAGGGACTGATTCCTCATCGTCAGGAATATTTTCTTTCTATGGCGAAGGGGGCTCACTGCGGCTTGATGGCCCTTCGTCATTCTTGGTTTGAGAGGCTTCTCTTTCCTGAGCCTCCTCACGGCTCATTCTCAGACCTGCCTGTAAGGCGGCGGCGGCGTCTGAGTCGTGGTCTTCTTTTGGATCTTGGGGAGAGTCCTCGGACTTATCTTTTCCTTTTCTTCTGGCATCTGATTTTTGCAAAAGATGGCTTTCAATCAATTCTTTGCAGTATAGATTGTCCCATTGGATCAGGGCTTCAACTTCTGTGGAGTCCGTCACTTCCAACACGAATCTTTCTGCATTGCGCCACTCGCTCCAGTTGAACAGGGTATCATATGGAGCTAGCCTATAGCTCTTCCATTGAAGAAATTTTTCATAAGCATGTTCAATTTGCATAGACAGAAGGGTTGCATAGATAATAGAGTTCGGGGAGGGACTTCGTACAACATTTGTATCCGCTGTATCGATTGGTTCCTCTACAGGTGTGGGATCCTGTATGGAAGAGAGATTCCTTACAGGGGATGGTACCCCGAAGGAAGGTGGATCATGTACGGGTGTGGAATCCCGCATAGGAGAGTTAGCTGTTGGCTCCAAAGGGGCAGCCGACTCGCTAGAGTCTTCTAAGTTGGCAGATGTCCTCTCATCCGTTGTTGCCACCAAAGGCTCGAGATTTACTGTTGATACAGTAACGGGCATCTCTTCCGCAAGGGTTGGGCCCTGGGGTAATTCATCGGTGGGTTGCGCCACGCTAGAAGCATCCTTGGAGGGTTTGGTAGATTTGGCTTTTGTGAGCCTCCTCTGCTTCTTTTTCGGCTTCTCAGCAGCAATAGGTGTCTTGCTGTGAGATCTCTTTCGTTTCCTTAAAGATTCCAGACTCTGGGATTTCGAAGAGACATCCCTTGGATCTTCAGAAATGGGCATGCTGCGGACGGATGGTTGGTTGGCGACCAGGGTGCTCTGGTTAAAGGCTGAAAGCTTGACGCCTCCTAAGTAAATCCGGGAACTTATTTTCTTAGCATCTGCGGATAGTGGAAGTCCGCACTTTGTCAAAATCTGATTATAAATAAACCAAATGATTTCTTTTGCGAAGCAGGTTTTGACACTTCTTCCTGCAGACGCTTCAGAATTATCTGACACCAGTTGACCTTTTCACAGGTCTTAATCGCTACCATCATCCTAAATCTCAGATTTGTGCACATCTCAAAGGCACCAGTGCGATTCTCGATGATACGACAGCAAAAGTCATGCAAGTACACGTATGGCAAGCAGAAATTTTTCTTGTGAGAGGTAGTGTGAACAGATTCAACTGAAGCCGATCCTGTGAACAGGCCATAGTACTTGGTCAACAGCTCTTGAGACCCAAAAGTCTCAAGGTCTTCCATGGTCAGGCCATCAGCAGGCAGCCTGAAGATTTTCTGGAGAAGATCTCAGTCGATGCGGATCTCCACTCCGCAGATGAAAGCGGTGATGTCAGCGACGTGGCCTACCTGGGCCAGAGACATAAAGTGGACGACAGCGTTGAGGTAGAAGTCCTCAACCAAATAGACGTCGTATTTCTCGGCGGTGTGACTCCCAAGGCGGTAGAGGCCTTGTTGACGGAGTCTGGTGATGACGACTTCCACGGGGTTCCACGTCATTTGTGTCAGAGAGAATTCGTTCGATGACGACATATCTGGAGAAGATCCGTTCGTCAATGATGTTCGAGGATTTCTTGAGGGCGGTGGCAGAGGTCTGAGCAGACGCCATTGATGATTCTCAAGAAAAAATGAAAAAGATTAAGAGAAATTTGCAGTAAAACGCAAAGAAAACTTGGAGGCTGTATTTACTTGAGTGCTCTTAAAATATGCAGAAAGCGTAAAGAGTCTCAAATGGCAATTGCAGTTCTTTTATATTGGGCAGTGAAGAAGGGTTTCTCAGAGAACGAATGGTCAGATTTAAGGGATGGGAACCGGCTTTTGAAATGAACGGTCATGATGGACTGAGTGTAACTGGTACACTTATCCATGGAATTTTAAAATAGGAGCGGGTCCCACTTCTGACATTTGTTGTTACCCTTAATGCCTGAAACGGTGGTTTTAAAATATTAAACAATTTGAAAACATTGCGGCTTTTGAGATTCAGTTGTCCAGATGTCGTGTAAGGCATTTAATGTAAATGACGTTTGACATGAAAACAGGGCACGTGGACAAAAATTATTTTAAAATGAAATATTATAATATATACTAAATCGAAATCCCATAGTATGTGTTGTATCCGCGACGATACAGCGTTCCCCCTTAAAAGGTACATATAGGTTTTAATTCCATACAACAACTTTTGGATTAATGCTGTATTCATGGGTCATACTGTATTCCCCCTTAATTATTGCACACTTCAGCTGTAGGATGATTCATATCACTTTGTTCCCTACAGTGCTGTATTGAAGGCTCTGAGTGTACAGATAATTAGTGGTGGATACTGTATTCTTGGGTCTTACAGCATTCCCCCTCAATTGTTGAGTAAAAACTGTAAATTACTTATAGGGAGTCGGGCTGTAGCATTCCCAATTCTTGTCTAAGCATGTTGAATCTTGTTGTGTCAAGAGGCTTGGTGAAGATGTCGGCCAACTGAATATCTGTATGAACATTTTCGAGCCGAACATCCTTGTTCTCGACATGATTCCTTATGAAATGATGCTTCATTTTGATATGCTTACTGCGCGAGTGCAATATTGGATTGTGCGTGATTGCAATTGCACTTATGCTATCACACATGATTGGCGTTTCCTTGGCTTCAATCCCATAATCTGACAACTGTTGCTGCATCCAAAGGAGCTGCATACAGCAACTACCAGCAGCACAGTATTCTGATTCAGCCGTGGAAAGTGAGTTTGCCAATTGCTTCTTACTGAATCAAGAAACAAGTCTAGGTCCAAGAAAGTGACAAGTTCCACTTGTACTCTTCCTATGTAGCTTGCAGCCTCCGAGATCCGAGTCGCTATATCCAACTAAATCGAATCCGCCTTCTTTAGGACACCACAGTCCCACATCAACTGTTCCTTTAATATACTTCAGGATTCGTTTATCTGTATTGAAGTGTGATTCCTTGGGTGCTACTTGATATCTCGCACACACTCCTACAGCAAACTGGATATTGGGCCTGCTAGCCGTTAGGTACAGCAGCGAGCCAATAAGCTTCCTGTAGAGTGATTGGTCAACCGGCTTTCCGGCTTCATCACCACTAATCTGCACGGAAGTGCTCATGGGGGTTAACGATGATTTGGAAGTGTTCATTCCAAATTTGTTGAGAAGCTCCTTGCTGTATTTTTCCTGGTTGATGAAAATCCCTGTAGGAAACTGCTTTACCTGCAAACCTAGGAAATAACTAAGTTCTCCCATCATACTCATTTCAAATTTACTTTGCATGAGATGAGAGAACCTTTGACACAAAGCAAGGTTAGTTGAACCAAAAATTATATCATCTACATAGATTTGCACCATTAAAAGGTCATCGCCTTCCTGTATTTTGAACAAGGTCTTGTCCACAGCACCTTTCTAAAATCCATTATTGGTTAGATACTGGGACAGGGTCTCATACCTGTCGGGATTCGGTGCCTAAAACGAAGGCCCATCGGAAGCGGTAAAACGAAAATTAATTCGATCCGAATCCCTACGAGGATCGATCGAGCTACGTATATACGAATATCAAAATGAATTCAAAAGAGATATAGAAACTCACCCTTGTAGTCCGTTGATTAGATGGATAACCTTCTCTTGAGCTATTCCCCAAGCTCTTGAACGATCCAACGCCGAAAGCACCGCGTCTCTACTTGCCACGCGTCGGAGAAACGACCGGAACGACGATCACCTTGCTATCCTCCGAGGATACGTCTAGAGCTAAGTGATGAAGCTATATATGTAAAGATTACTACACTCTAAGTGTTTTAATCTTACTCTCTCTATATGATTTTCTCTCAATTTTTCTCCAAGAAAAACGAAGAAGAAGTTGATGAACAAAGATGAAGAAGACTTGGAGAAGTCTTTTCTCTCTCTCTCTCTACACTCTCACGTTGGAATTGGCTTGGAATGAATAAGTGAGAGATGTCTTCTTCTTCCTTTTATTCAACTCTTCACATGTTACATCTCATTATTATGAGAATCAAAGCCCCACCACCTCAATGATCAAAACATTAAAGAATGGAACAAGGGTCCATATGAAAGTGGGTGGAAATGTGGGGTTTGGCCCATGTAGAAATCGGACAAGTTCGGTTCGTTTCAGACTCCCGCGAGTCCAAAAAGATAAACTCCGATTCCGTTCCGATGTATTTGTGTCGTTTAATTAATCCAATTAATTAAACATGTCAAATACAAAATAACATAATTAATTTCTCCAAGAAATAATTATATTCATGAATTAAATTAATCACCCAGTGAAATATTTAATTCATTAGGCCGTAAATCAATTTATCCAATAAATCGATTTAGACATCCAATGTCCCAAATTAGATATCCAATATCTAATATTCATAATGAGAGAATTAGCTTAATTCATTCCGTCGTCAATCCTAATGCGCGACTCGGTAGGTCCGTCTCAGTCAGCAATGGGAGGAACCAAAGAGTAGTAGCACCACCTAGCCAGCCTAGTGGCCTACACTGCACTCGATCGAGAACGAATGATTGGGATCATTCAAGAACCATTCTGCCGTGAATACCAAAGATAATGATAAACCCTTCTTTCAAATATCCCGATCAAGTTATAGGGTCACGGCCACCAAACCCTATCAGACTTGACGCTATGCATGCGTTAATGCAAATCGAGATCATCGAGCTCTCGTGTATCTAATACAGCTAGCTCCAATGCTTTGGCCAAAGACTTATGATCTCATCTGCCAATAACCGCATAGGACATATAACCCGTTCACTAACCGGAGAAAGAATTCTATCTTGGTATTCAGTAGGACCTGCTACTTGCCCGTCAAGATGCACGTCGAGGTTGACCCCCGCCTTCCGGTTTACAGGGTCGAACTACTCTAATGAAAATCTTGACGTCACAAGCACATCCCTACTAAATCCTCAAGTCGAAGGTTCACGAATACCTATCACAACCTTTTGATTCCGTCATTGACTGTCCCGGAGTGAAATCCGTGTGACGAATCGAGGGTGAGTCGGTTCGAGTATACTAATCCAATTAGCATACCTATAACGTGTGCTCCCACTAACCATTAGTGTTCGACAGACACTCTCCATGTCAAAGAACACGTCATACAAGTCTTCACATAAACTTAACGCCCAGTCAAGATTCATCGACTTGCGAACGATTAAGTATTTGAGCTATAACCTTTCCAGTGCCGACCCCTTTATCCAATAAGGAGTGGAACGTCTTGCTCTCAAATACACGGACTAGTTTCTATATGTTTATTTACGAGTTAGGAATGCCAGTAACTACTAGTAAATAAAGAAACATTCATTTGCCTTATATAAATGGTTTACATAATTACAAGTACAATGCCCTCACTCAACAACCTCTGAGTGGCATTCGAGGGCATACTCCTAACAATCTCCCACTTGCACTCAATGCCACACACTATGGTATCTAATACCCATGTTCTCCAGATGATGCTCCAAGCTAGTCTGAGAAAGTGGCTTGGTCAATGGATCGGTGACGTTGTCGGCCGATTCTACTCTATGCAGCACAATGTATCCCTTGCGAACAAATTCTCTTACGAGATGATACTTCCTCTCAATATGTTTGGTGCTGTTGTGAAACCTCGACTCCTTGGCCTGCGCTACAGCTCCGTCGTTGTCGCAAAGATGAACAGTAAACAAGACATGGTATCACTTGAAGTTCTCCCGAAACTCTTAATCCGTAACCCTTCCTCGAAGCCTCCGAGGCTGCTTGATACTCAGCCTGACAGGTGGAATCAGCAGTCGCGCTTTGCTTGGCACTACGCCAAGATACTGCTCCTCCATGAAGAGTAAATATGTAGCCAGAAGTGGACATCGAGTCGTCCTTCAGTCCTTGGAAGTCCGAATCAGTAAATCCCACCACATCCAATTCTCCACCGCCATACATAAGAACCATATCTCTAGTTCTTCTCAAGTACTTGAGAACGTTCTTTACAGCAGTCCAATGTTCCCTACCTGGGTTTGCCTGAAACCTACTCACCACGCTTACAGCATGCGCGATGCCAGGTCTTGTACACAACATAGCATACATAAGGCTACCCACGGCCGAAGCATATGGTATATTACTCATTTCCTTGCGTTGTTCCTCACTTTGAGGACACATTTTCAAGGTGAGTTTTATTCCATGTTGCATCGGTAGGAAACCTCTTTTAGAATTATCCATCTTAAATCGCTTTAAGATTTTATCTATATAGAGGGCTTGGGAAAGACCTATTGTTCTCTTCGCTCTATCCCGGTAGAGTCGAATACCAAGAATATAGGTAGCTTCTCCCAAGTCTTTCATGGAGAAATTACTCGAAAGCCAAGCTTTACGTAATCGAGCATTCCCACATCATTTCCTATTAGTAGAATGTCATCTACATATAGTACTAAGAATGCGATCTTGCTCCCACTAACCCTCTTGTATACACAAGGTTCCTCTTCATTTTGCATGAAGTCAAACTCTTTGATCGCCTCGTCAAAACGAAGGTTCCAACTACGTGACGCTTGCTTCAGTCCATAAATGGAATGCTGAAGCTTGCACACTTTCTGAATATCGACTTCGGACACAAAGCCTTTAGGCTGCTCCATATAGATTTCCTCCTCGAGGAATTCATTAAGGAAAACCGTCTTTACGTCCATTTGCTATATCTCATAATCGTGGTAGGCAGCTATAGCAAGCATCATGCGAATAGACTTGATCATGGCTACGGGCGAGAAGTTATCGTGGTAATCGAACCCTTCCTTCTGGGTATAACCCTTTGCCATAAGCCTGGCCTTATAGGCGTCAACCTTGCCATCACCATCAGTCTTTCTCTTGTAGATCCACTTGTTCCCAATAGGCACTATTCCCTTGGGGCGGTCTACTAGAGTCTAGACCTGATTGACATGCATTGAGTCTATCTCAGCTTCCATAGCTTCACGTCATTTCCCGGAGTCTACATCCACCATTGCTTGGTCATAGGTCGTCGGGTCGATCTCTTGGCTATCACTTGGAACCTCATGGAGACCCAGCTCCTCCAAGTGCACAAGCCCATACCTCTCAGGTAAATGAGACACTCTACTAGACCTACGAGGTGGTTGTACTTGTGTGTCAGAAGGTTCGGTTCCAGTTTCTTGCACAGGTGTCTCCTGAGGAGTTTCATTATATTCTTCTAAAGAAATACTTCTACCTGCCCCGCCTTCCTGAATGAACTCATCTTCCAGGAAGTGTGCTTGTAAAGCAACAATGATCCTTCGATCTTCGGGCATGTAGAATA
Organism: Orobanche coerulescens; assembly: GCA_033398695.1. Classification (NCBI taxonomy): domain Eukaryota; kingdom Viridiplantae; phylum Streptophyta; class Magnoliopsida; order Lamiales; family Orobanchaceae; genus Orobanche; species Orobanche coerulescens. Next base: position 189,320,545 of record CM065801.1, read on the forward strand.
GATATCCCATCGTCCCATATGGGAATCCAATGAAATGTCCCTTCGCAGACCTAGCTTCCAACTTTTCCACCTTAGTCTTATTGACATAGGCGGGACATCCCCAAATCCTAATATGATTAAGACTTGGTTTCCTTCCCTCCCACATCTCATGTGGAGTTTTAGGAACGGATTTGGAAGGACATCTGTTCAAGATATATGCGGCAGTCAGGAGTGCATACCCCTGTAAATCGGCAAGTCAAGATAGTTTAGCATGGAACGGACCATGTTCAACAGGGTCCGGTTCCTTCTTTCTGACACACCATTTAACTGAGGAGTACCTGGAGGTGTTAGTTGTGAAACTATTCCATGTTCCTTAAGGAACTCATCAAACTCTGTACTCATATACTCGCCACCTCGGTCCGACCGAAGTGCTTTGATATGATTACCAGTTTGTTTCTCGACTAGGGCCTTGAATTCCTGGAATTTCTCAAAGGCCTCGGATTTATGTTTCATTAAATATACATAACCATACCTAGTATGATCATCTGTAAACGTAATGAAATATTGATATCCGTCACGTGCTGCTTCCAAAGCACCACAAACGTCAGTATGGATTAATCCCAGTTTATCAGCGGCTCTTTCAAAAGTCCCTGTGAAGGGGGACTTAGTCATTTTGCCTTTAAGGCAAGATTCACAAGTAGGAAAGGGATCCGATCCCAATGGACCCATAAGTCCATCTTTTTCCATTTTGTAAACCTTGGTCTGACCAACATGACCAAGTCTAAGATGCCATTTCAAAACTTGACTGGTTTCATCCCTACCACGTTTTCTAGCCATAGTATTCACAACTACTTTGTTGCTGAGATTTAGATGATACAATCTATTCAACAATGTAGCAGTACCCACTAGTTTATTTCTAAAATAAATTTTGCAGGAACGATCACAAATGAAAAATGAAAAGCCTTTTTGGTCCATGACCGGAATGGATACAATGTTTTTGTGCCCCTTGGGCAAAACAAGTACATCTTCTAAAGTCAAAACAAAGCCGGATTCTAAACCCAAAAGAAGTGATCCTATGTCGGTCGCCTCGACACTATGCCCGCTTCCGACTGTGATCATAACTTCTCCACCTCCAAGCTTCCTACTTTGTTCAGATCCCGATTCACGGTACAAATATGAGAACTAGCACCGTAATCCAGATTCAGAAGTAGAAAATACAAGAGCGTAACAATTTGTTTCCAAAACTAAAAGTTACAGACCAAGTGCCATGAAGAATGGTACAGTCTCTAGCCCAAAGGGCCCACTCACCGCACTTGAGACAAGCATCCTTCTTCTTTTGTTCTTCTAACCATTGGGGCCTTGCCCTTACCCTTAAGGTCCTTAACTTGTGGTCCAGTTTGCTTCTTGGTCTTTTTCTTCTTGTTCTTAGACCTCCGAGGTCCAGAAGAAATCACAAGAGCAGACTCCTTCATCCGCGGAGTCTTCATCTGAGACTGAGCGGCCACAAGTTTGTTCATTAGCCTGGCTAAATTACATGCAATCTCATTGCAGTTGAAGTTCATAACAAATCGTGAGAAGGAATCAGGGAGAGACTGTAGGATAAGGTCGGTTTGGAGAGAAGTATCCATTTTAAAATCAAGAGCCTCCAATCTCTCGATCATGGATATCATTTTTAGGACGTGTTCCCCAACCTTCTCACCTTCCTTCATCCTTGCACCGAATAGTTGCTTGGATATCTCATATCTAGCGATTCTGCCGTGCTCACCATAAAGTTTGGTTAAGTGAGATAGAATCGCCTAGCGAAGTCATTTTCTCATGAGCTCTCTGAAGCTCATTAGACATGGAAGCCATCATATAAGCACGGACTTTCACGTCATCCTTAACCCACTTTTCGTGGTTTTCAATCTCTTCCTGATTGGCTCGGGTCCGCACAGGAGGCGCCGGAATGTCTGTCTCCAAGACGTATCCCAGTGCCTCTATACTGAGGACAATCATCAGATTGCGGAGCCAATCCACAAAGTTAGGTCCCATTAAGGTGTTCTTTTCGAGTAGAATTGCGAGTGGATTCATTGTCATATTGAGTTATGTCTGCATTAAGTATAACAGATTCATTAGTGACTTGTTATATTATGTTCTGAGTATAGAATTAAGGTCTTTTCTATTCTTGTTACCCAGCTCCCACTATTTTTTATCGGAATAACACACTCCCATGTGAAAACCGGAAGTATCGTCACTCTACTTCATAGTGGTGATCGAGTTCTTTATAAATCTTAATAGAGGGCAACCGAACAGGTTTCTAGTCTATTAATTTTCATAAAGTGGTGTCCAACACCAACCCATCTAATGGATGATTCGATCTTATTTTTCCCCTTGATCATTCCCCTCAACCTATACGGTTTCTATGGTTCGTGAACAAGTTAAGTTTATACCATCGACGCAAATCAGTTTCACAATTGAATCTTATCCGGCAACCTATCAGGTTTCTAGGGATAAAATTTGCTCCAACTGAAGGCATCCAATGCGCTCCCGGTAATTTATTCGTCCTCCTCGAACGACTACCCCGATAACTCGGAAGCATAACACATCCGGTTTGGATTTCAATTTCCCGAAAACTCGATGGAGGGAAGGAAAACCTTGAAACCTTATAAACTTAATAATTTATTGTGGGAGAATTTTCGCGATTTACGTTGCACTTTGCACATTAATCGTTTAAGCGCGTTTGTGGCATTCATACAATATGAAAAAACCATTCACAACCTAGTTGCTACCAACATGTGGTTCATGGACCGTTCCTAGAAAACAAAAACTCCGTAATCTAATTACAAGTCTTCGTCTTGAATCTTCGTCTTCTCGAAATGGATCTTCCTCCGGTCTTCGTCATTACATATAAATTTTACATCGAAAATTGCATCCTAGATACAAACATTTCTAGTAAAATAAATAGGCTCAAAACGGCCTTTACAACCCAATCGAATAAAACGAACGATTCAAAACTAAGTCCACGAACCACATCACCATTCAAAAGCATTCATCCAATAAATACTATATAAATGAAAAGAGTAGAGATACATTGATCCAATCAACAATACGAACCGATCAAATCGATTCACACAATCGGTAATATGATAACATTCAAAATAATTCGGTCGACCATAAATATTACAATTAATCAAATTTCCCTTATAAAATGAAATACCATAAATCATTTTAATCATATTAAATCCAATTTAACATGCGGGAGATTAATTTTCAAGAATACACGAAAAAATCGAGCCGGGGCAAAAAAGGGGTGCCTGGCCGAGTCACCATCGGCATTTTCCGTGATCGCTCGCATGGCCGAGTCACGCTCGGCGCCTACCGGCCAGCACGGCCCGTGTCTCCGACACGGTCGTGCCCGCTCGAAGTGGCCTCGGGACTCCGTGTCACTGACACGGCCGAGTCACCTGGCAGCCTTCTCGCCTTTGTCCGAAAAGTCGTCCGACAATGATTCGGAGCTCGATTTTCGATCGGATATCCAATATCAATATTTTTCAACATTCATATCTTCAATATAAATCATATTTCCAAGAAATTAAGATTTATATTTAGACATAAACTTACGAAAAATATAACTACAACGAACGTAAAAATAAATACCACGATTATGACTAAAATGATTCCAAATCATTCACCATCTAATCAAGCATTCCAAATGCCAATATCGTATATACGATCGCAAGACCTACGCTCCGATACCACTGTCGGGATTCGGTGCCTAAAACGAAGGCCCAGCGGAAGCGGTAAAACGAAAATTAATTCGATCCGAATCCCTACGAGGATCGATCGAGCTACGTATATACGAATATCAAAATGAATTCACAAGAGATATAGAAACTCACCCTTGTAGTCCGTTGATTAGATGGATAACCTTCTCTTGAGCTATTCCCCAAGCTCTTGAACGATCCAACGCTGAAAGCACCGCGTCTCTACTTGCCACGCGCCGGAGAAACGACCGGAACAACGATCACCTTGCTATCCTCCGAGGATACGGCTAGAGCTAAGTGATGAAGCTATATATGTAAAGATTACTACACTCTAAGTGTTTTAATCTTACTCTCTCTATATGATTTTTCTCTCAATTTTTCTCCAAGAAAAATGAAGAAGAAGTTGATGAACAAAGATGAAGAAGACTTGGAGAAGTCTTTTCTCTCTCTCTCTACACTCTCACGTTGGAATTGTCTTGGAATGAATAAGTGAGAGATGTCTTCTTCTTCCTTTTATTCAACTCTTCACATGTTACATCTCATTATTATGAGAATCAAAGCCCCACCACCTCAATGATCAAAACATTAAAGAATGGAACAAGGGTCCATATGAAAGTGGGTGGAAATGTGGGGTTTGGCCCATGTAGAAATCGGACAAGTTCGGTTCGTTTCAGACTCCCGCGAGTCCAAACAGATAAACTCCGATTCCGTTCCAATGTATTTGTGTCGTTTAATTAATCCAATTAATTAAACATGTCAAATACAAAATAACATAATTAATTTCTCCAAGAAATAATTATATTCATGAATTAAATTAATCACCCAGTGAAATATTTAATTCATTAGGTCGTAAATCAATTTATCCAATAAATCGATTTAGACATCCAATGTCCCAAATTAGATATCCAATATCTAATATTCATAATGAGAGAATTAGCTTAATTCATTCCGTCGTCAATCCTAATGCGCGACTCGGTAGGTCCGTCTCAGTCAGCAATGGGAGGAACCAAAGAGTAGTAGCACCACCTAGCCAGCCTAGTGGCCTACACTGTACCCCGACTGAGAACGAATGATTGGGATCATTCAAGAACCATTATGTCGTGAATACCAGTATACGTATAAACCCTTCTTTCAAATATCCCGATCAAGTTATAGGGTCACGGTCAGTCAAACCCTATCTCATGCTTGACGCTATGCATGCGTTAATGCAAATCGAGATCATCGAGCTCTCGTGTATCTAATACGACTAGCTCCAATGCTTTGGCCAAATACTTATGATCTCATCTCGCCAATAACCGCATAGGACATATAACCCGTTCACTAACAGAGAAAGAATTCTATCTTGGTATTCATAGGACTGCTACTTGCCGTCAAGATGCACGTCGAGGTTGACCCCGCCTTAGGTTTACGGTCGAACTACTCTAATGAAAATCTTGACGCGTCACAAGCACATCCCTACTAAATCCTCAAGTCGAAGGTTCACGAATACCTATCACAACTTTTCGATTCCGTCATTGGTGTCCGGAGTGAAATCCGTGTGACGAATCGAGGGTGAGTCGGTTCGAGTATACTAATCCAATTAGCATACCTATAACGTGTGCTCCCACTAACCATTAGTGTTCGACAGACACTCTCCATGTCAAAGAACACGTCATACAAGTCTTCACATAAACTTAACGCCCAGTCAAGTTTCATCAACTTGCGAACGATTAAGTATTTGAGCTATAACCTTTCCAGTGACGACCCCTTTATCCAATAAGGAGTGGAACGTCTTGCTCTCAAATACATGGACTAGTTTCTATATGTTTATTTACGAGTTAGGAATGCCAGTAACTACCAGTAAATAAAGAAACATTCATTTGTCTTATATAAATGGTTTACATAATTACAAGTACAATGCCCTCACTCAACAACCTCTGAGTGGCATTCGAGGGCGTACTCCTAACAATACCATGCTCTGTGGGCTTGTTTAAGTCCATACAGTGCTTTCCTCAGCCTGTATACTAGATCGATACCGTCTGTGTTGGCAAACCCTGGTGGTTGTTCAACATAAACTTCTTCAGTAAGGTCTCCATTTAGGAATGCACTTTTGACGTCCATTTGGTATACAATGAAGCTCTTATGGGCGGAAAAGGCTAAAAATATCCTAATGGCTTCTAGTCTGGCTATAGGGGCAAAAATTTCATCGTACTCAATGCCTTCTTCCTGTCTATAGCCTTGTGCGACTAGTCTGGATTTGTTCCTTATGATAAGTTCATTTCGATCCTTCCTGTGAAGGAACCTGTTGCACAGCGAACAGCAAAGGCTGCCATTCCGGCACCACAATCATACTCCAGACAGCGGAATCAACAGCCATTCAGACCTGAAAGTCGCACTCAACAGCATGCTCCTCGAGCATACCAACAGCGCCAGCAGCCGTTCAGAAGGAAGGCTGTATCCAAATACCAAAGGCCCGCACGGTAGTAGGATCAGTACAGCACGCCTAGATATTGGATACAGGAGCCCCGTTATTCCTTGAGACAACAGGTGTCCGCACAGTATCAACCACAGCATTGGGAATCCAACTGGAGACCCATAAGGCAAACTGTTAGGCCAAAGAAAATGGCTCCACCTCCAAGACGGCACTCGTACTGGATTAATAATAATAACCCTGAATTTTACATGCATAATAATTATCATGGTTATAGCGACTACGTTTATGCCCCACGTAGATACCGCAACACTGTACCGAATGTGACCTACAGTAAACCAATTGCTGTCAGGAAAATTTGGGTACCTAAAGGCATTAACATTCATGGACCCAAAAATCAAAGGGGACCTAGATCTACTTAATCTCATTGCATACAGGACATCCTAGAGGAGGACACCTGGTACTTTGATAGTGGATGCTCTCGGCACATAACTGGAGATAGAAGCAAGCTGTCAGATTTCGTAGATGGTCACGGTCCAAAAGTTCGCTTCGGTGATAAATCTAAAGGAAGAACAAGAGGGAAAGGAAACCTTCTTGTATGAAAATTCAAAGTCACTGATGTTGCTTATGTTGAAGGCTTACAGTACAATCTACTTAGTATTAGCCATTTCTGTGATAAACAGTTCTTAGTTAAATTCTATATAGATCACTGTAGAGTCAAGAACATCCAGACCAAAGAAGTTGTGCTTACTGGAAACAGATCAGGTAACATGTATATTGCTGACTGGAAGCCTGAGCTCCTCAATTCCATACTTTGTTGCCAAAGGCACTGCAGATCTAAGCTGGTTATGGCACAAGAGGATGTCTCACGTCAACTTCAAGACGATCAACAAGCTCTCAAGACAGGGAATGGTAAGAGGATTGCCAAACATGTCATTAAAAAAGGACAGCGTCTGCGGAACATGTCAGAAAGGCAAGCAAATCAAATCAACCCTGAAGAGCAAATCCTACCTTTCAACCCAAAGAGTGTTGGAGATGCTACATATGGATCTCTATGGTCCTGTAGACCCGGTAAGTTTGGGAGGTAATAAATACTATCTAGTTGTTGCTGATGATTATTCCAGGTATGCTTGGACAATTTTCCTAAGCAATAAGAAGGAAACAACATCAAAGCTGCCTGAGCTCCTGAGAAAGCTTCAAAATGAAAAGGCATTAAGTATCGTGTCCATTCGTTCCGGCAGAGGTATAGAATTTACAAAACGCTTTATAGAGCAATACTATTCGGAAAATGGGATACAACACGAATTCTCAGCTGCCCGTACACCTCAACACAATGGTGTTGCCGAGCGAAAGAATAGGACGCTGAAAGAAGCAACAAGGACAATGATTGCCGCAAGCAAGTTGCCACAACATTTCTGGGATGAATCAACCAATACAGCATGCTACACTTAAAACCATTGTATCGTCAACAAGCACCACAACAAAACAGCATATGAGGTATGGAACAACAAAACTCCGTTAGTCTCATATTTTCACATTTTTGGATGCAGGTGCTATGTGATGAATAATGAGAAGGATCAACTTAGAACCTTTGATGAGAAGTCAGATGAAGGAATATTTGTAGGATACTCCTCCGTCAGCAAAGCTTACAGGATCTTTAATAAAAGGAAGCTGACGATCGAGGAATCAGTTCATGTAGTGTTCGACGAACCTCACCATGACCTGTAACACCCCCATGATTTACAGAGATATTACAGCGTTGTAGATTCTTTTTGGAGAACCTACCAAGCTTAGACCAACATGGAACACATTAACCATCAACAAAATCGAGACATTCACACGCTTAAAACCAACGTCAACTTTCAATATGACATATATCACCTAAACAATCCAATACATAGCCCTGTTGGATCACAACAGATACAATAACTCACAACTGATCCAACAACATCAACAACAACTAACACCAACACTTTAAACAATATATGACAGTACCCGCACGAGTACAAAACCAAAACACGACTCTGACCATGACAAAACATCCACCGACTCAAAAGAATGCATGATATCAGTGTTGCTCGTCATCCTCATGCCCTTCCTGCGCCGGCTCACCACTGAGACCTGTACCTGAATACACAACAAGTATATCCACCCCAGAAGGGGTCAGCAAGAAGCCGGTGCAAGTACAACGATTCCAGAATATGTACAACAAGTGAATAAACAATGGGAATCACAATGCCGTCATGGATATTCCGGAATACCATACCACAATTACAAAATAACAACGGGGCTATACTGGTACTATACCTCACGTGAGATACATACTACTCTCCAAAGAGTCCTCGTCAGGCCCTCTCTGGCTGTACAACCCTACCAAGTGAACCGAAGAAGCCTCGGTCTACGGAACCCAGGGGACCCTCATTGGTTTTACTTGGCACATGACCACATGTCGCACTTTCAGAAATCATCACTTTTTCATAAATGGCACAAATCACATTTTCTGAAATTACCACTTTTCAGAAAATCACATTTTCCACATATTCACACGAAGTACATCAAACACAATCAAAGTACTTGCCTCAATTACAATGATACAGGGAACGGTGAATGAAAGGACCTGGCGCCCGAACTTTATCAACGATCAGGTCCTAGCACAACACATCACTATATCAAACACAGTACGATGGAAACGGAAAGGTTTACCATAAGTTATATTCTTAGGGACAATCAATCGGACCTATGGGGTCAGCATGGATCATAGAAAACTACGGAAGAAAACTCGAAACTTAATCCGTAAACTTCAAGGAAAAGCAAAGGATTATAATTACAATATCATAATCCAGCACAATCACAGCTAGATCTGGACTTTAGAGGATGAAACCTCAACAAAACCCTAAAATATAAAGAACTAGGGTTTCGAATGATTTACCTTGATCCGAACAATAAAAGCTGTTAAGATCTTGTTAAATTTGCTCTAGGAACTCTAAAACGTTGTGGGGTAGTGAAATTCGGCCAAAATCTGCACTTCCCTACATTCAAGTCACCCAGCCGCCGGAGGAGGAAAGAAGAGAGAGAGAAATGGCAAGAACTGAACTATGATGTCCTATTTATATTGGACGATGATTAGCGTGAACTACGGCAAGTGTAGCGTGCGCTATCGGGCTTAAAAGGCAGTCTGTCGCCTTTGAAAGGCGGTGCAGAACTTTCTGTACTGGCCGCACTAGCATGCATTACCCGTAATGGTTAGCATGCGCTACCTGTTAGTTTTTCCAGAGTCCAGAAACCTCTGCATGTACTGACCGGCCATAATGGCGTGCGCTACCATGTCCAACTAACGTGCGCTACAAATGCATGATTAGCGCACGCTCGCAACATAGTCTATCGTGCGCTAACTGCTACTTCTCAACATCACCATTATGAAGTTTGGTTAGAACGAACACATCCTGACAGACACATAACTCGACAATCACTAACAACCAACATACCAGTTCCAACTCCAATATACACACGATTCCAGGCACCAAACAATATAATATGGAAATATCTCAAACCAACTCCCAACGGAATACGACCAAAAATAAAATACATTATTAATAAAGTACACGGATATTACAGATCCGAGGGTTTCTTCACCGTGAAGGCTGCCCGCTCTTTTCGCCATCACTTCCGAGTAGTAGTTGTCTTCGACCTCGCGGCCTCAGTTGGCAAAATCAGGGTTGTTGCCCCGTTGTGAAGACGGTAATCCTTCTTTCTAAGAGTCCTCAGTCCTAGGAAATCAAGAATTATGTTCCGGGTGATAAAAATCGATAAACGAGTTACAAAATCCGAAGGTCATGACCAAAATAACAAGGATTCCATAATCAATTCATCAGCCTCTCACGAAGAAACTCCCAAAAATTATACAACAAGGGTTCTAAGGAAGGAAATACCTCGATCCGACGAAGAACAAGGATTTGATGTTGATATAATCGACAAAGGCCTTCCGAAATGCCTTGGAATTGAGTAGAATTGACCAAGAACTCAATTTCTCGTCTTCCCGTCCGACAGCTGCAAGAAGAAGTGAAGAAAAGGGTGAAAATGAGGTCAGCCCGTCGCCCAGGCCTATTTATGGCCGATCACGTTACGGCCGTAACCGGCAGCACCTTACGGCCATAACTCGTCCAATCTCCTTACGGACGTACCGACCTCTGCCTTACGTATGTACCCGGCACCACCCGTAACCAGACTCTCGGGGATACTGCCCAAAACCTGCTGGTGCATTACGGCCGTAACCGGCCCATGCCTTGCGACCATAACGCAGCATTACGGCTGTAACCGGACACCCATTATGGCCGTAACCGAATTCCCAAGGGCTGCTGCCCAAAATGTGCGAATGTCTTACGGCCGTAATCGGCCACGCCGTACGTCCATAACCCGACCCAGCCGACCATCCGACTGTCCGGCTAGATGCTCGACGACGTCTCGATCACAATAACGCACCGTCTATGATTCAAAGCAATAAATAATGAGCAGGCTACGAAACCTAATGTACCACAGCACAAGCACACGTTTCCAAAGACGTGGACGACAACAATCCACTCGACCGAAGAAAAGTTCAACAAAATCGGAATGAAGATCTCGGGTATTACATTCTACGCCTCTAAAAAGAAGTTTCATTTCCGAAACTTAAAACATGAAACAATCAATGCAAGACAATGTCAGATAACACACGTTATCCGCTGCCGACGATCTGCAATGAATCATATGCAGTACGTAGTTGCTATCATCCATATCGCTACACCAGAATGATAACAAAACATAACGAATAAAAATCAATATGGTTGACCAACCCGAACAGCACAGCAGTCAAAACACGAGTTAACCGCTGAACAATTACGAAATTCCAACAACCCAAGGTTTGGAAGATCGAATATGAAGATAATTTCCCGAACTTAAGTAAATTATGAAGTGATCCAAACGTTCAAAAATCACGATACGAGATCGACAAAAATCGGATAACAAACGATCGAAACAACAATGGTCGAACAACCAATTCGAAGCACAACGAACAACAAAAAATCAAATAGCAATTCCGAAGTTCACACCTCGACTCAAGACAATTGATGATCTGGTAAAAACTACAAGATATTCATTTGCATAAGATTCACGGGAATGGAACCGAGTTCGGAAAAAGTCACAATGTCAAACGGATTAATCCGAAACAATACCACAGCTCGTTCGAACAATAAAAAGTGAAGAATAGAACAAGTTCAGAAAATATCAACGAAAACAAACGAGTCAATAGTGTTGAGAATACAAAAGTTCAAAAATCCAATCCATTTCTAATAAAAGAAGTTTATCCCCGAAATTCGAAACAACAAAGCAGGGAAATAACATAACATACAACTGGTAGACTACACCTCTCAGGGACTTCTCAGAGTCGATCCTGATACCAGTGCTCAAGTCCGTGCCTCAGAAGTCTCGGTGACCAATTCACAAAACTGAACCCGGTGTCCCACGAGTCCGCACTTGTAACACGTTATTGGCGGAGAAGGACAATGTGCACAAACATGCCACGACACATTGCAGTTAAAACACCTCCTGGCTTTACCAGGAGTCAAAGATGACGACTTAGAACTCTTGGTCCCACTCATCGAGCGATGGAGCTTCACAGCAGAAAGACTACGGCATTGCAATCTAGAGACACCAACTCCTGTACTTCCCATAAGGTCATCGGACCTCCTCTGTTTCTTCGACTCGGACACATGTTCTAACGATAACGAAGCTAGTTCGTAGGCTAAGGCTCGATTCTGATAATCCCTCAACGATGTGCAAGTGAGTCCTGTCATATACTTGCGAATCTCCGGCTTCATTCGTATGTTAAAATGACAGATCTTATTTTCTTCAGTTCTCACCTGATCTCGCACATAACTGAGTTGTTTGCTATAGTCGATGATAGCTTGCGACACCGATATGTCTTACGGTTCTGCCAAATAAAAATCACGAATCTTCTGATCTCTAATCGTTTTCGGACAAAACTCAGCTTCCATAAATTCCTGGAACTCCGCCCACGTGACATCACGATCACGAGGTTTAACAGCTTCCCACCAATTAGCGGCATCTCTATCAAGAAGGTACTGGGCGATAGGCACCTTTCGCTCTTCGGGGCAATTAACTGCCTCGAATATCTTACCCAACTGAAGAAGCCAACTATCCCAGCCCAACGCATCCGCAGCACCCGCGAATCGAGGAGGATTCATATGAACTACCTCCAGACGCCATTGATTTTCACCGACGTTCTGAGTCGTGTCAGTGTTGCGTTGAACCGCCTGGGTCAAGTGAGTCATCTGTGCTGCTACTTGTTGCAATATAGTAGCAACACCAATACCAATATCATTCCCGGCACAATTCTCTCGATCCTGCGTCTGCTCCCCATGGCCATCAGTATCACGGTTACGACCACGACCTCTGCCCCTCGGCATACTAACAAGCAAAAACCTAACGCAACGAAAAACATAATCAGCTACCAACAGTACTGGACCAGAGGTTACAAATAAACAACAGCGTGCAAGTCTAAACGCCAACAGTTCGCATAATTATAAATTACACAAGTAGCCATCAGAAATTAATTAACATTCAAAACCGAATTTCCCTCTCTCAGTCATGAGGACTATCTCAACTAGTGCATACCGAATGACTCAGCGTTCACACCACCATTTTAATCACAACTCTGAGCATTATAGTCGAAATAACAATAACATCATTCCACATACCTTTTAACCAAAATTTATGAAATCGAAAAGTTAAAAGCGAAAGTCACGTCTCAAATAAATTTTTGGTAGACCTCATTTGAGTTCTTAAAATCAAATTTTTGAAAACTTGCAATACAAGATGAACATAAAATATAAGTAGTTTGAATTCTCAAAATTTTCGGCCTCGAGGTCATCATACGAAAATCAAAAATTTTCCTCTTTTGAAGGATGTTTTAAAATAAAATTAACGTGAATTCCCAAAATATTTAAAGCTTTAAAATATCACATTGATAAACTTTCCTGCGAAACAACACCAAAACCATTACTCCTGTAAAAATGATTTATACAAAGATATATATATATATATATATATATATATATATATATATATATATATATATATACCGGCACCACTCTTCATTCCAGCACAATACGAGAATCAACAAGTATGGATTACGTATTCACAATTCACATTTAAACTCCACATCATAACATAAAATCACACAAGCTCGTATAACACGAGACACAACATAGTAGGGAGACTTACATCCACAGATCGCACGAAGATGATGGCTGCGCCTTGATACTAATCACGACCGACATCCCAGACGACGCGTCGCGACACGACTTAGTCAGACAAAACTTGACATAACGAGACTCGACAACACACAACTCGACCCAATAGCCTAGGTTTCCGCAACCTAAGCTCTGATACCATAATGTGTAACACCCCCAAGCCACTCGGGAATATTACAGCGCCGCAGACCCTCTCCGTGAGGATCTACCAGACACAATACATGCCGACATGGCTAAATAGCGAGTCTTTAGACCAATTTGGTCTTTCACCACAACATACACATCACTTATACATAACTCTTTCTCACAACTCATACCCATGCAGGGGTCAGAATACATCAACACTCCCATAAGACGGGAAAATACAACAACGGAATGACAAAACAACAAGACGTTACCAAAATGCTCAACACTAGACTTCATGTGATTAGTATCGTCGTCATTCCATCATCCCTCGTACCGATCCTCTGATTTGCTCCCTAATAACCTGCAAGTACCTGGATGCAATACAGACATCCACCCCCCGATTACTCGGAGGTTAGCAAAACTCCACTGTTTTGCTAGTGCAAGTATAAAATACAAATACAAGCCATACACATCATACACCAAGAACATAATGATCGTGAATAGTCATCGAGACAAAAATAACAACAGACTTCCAGAGATAATTTTCTTGAATAAAACAGTTCGAAACACGAAAGTTGGAAATGTAGCTCGATATACATTTTGAGAAAATATTTTAAGATCTTGGGAGTTTTGAAAATGTTTAAGAATTTTCACTTGTCGAAACCACTAGGGGACAAAGCCCAAAGATCATCATTTTCAAAAATACAAATCCGATAACAAAACATGGAGCCCACGACCCAATCATACCACTCCGATCACAAAACACGGGGTCCATGACCCAATAATACACATCAACATATTCCCAAGGATTATTCGCGTCCCGTGCTAACAAGCCACGAACCTCAGATGCTCCCACAGAATATACCCGAGTGAATAACCCAATGGGAAACCACACAATATCACATGTCACCGCGACAACAGTCACATAACCACAACCATACATACGTTCGTAGTTATCCCGGCATCGGGCTAGCAAGCCACGAACCTCGGAGCCTCCACGAGACATACCCGATCGGACAACCCATGACACGTACGTCACACAACCAAACCATAACCATAAGTTATCCCGGCATTGCGCTAACAAGCTACGAACCTCGGAGTCCCGCAAGACATACCCGGATTGGATAACCCCACAAGTTATCCTGGCATCGGGCTAGCAAGCCATGAACCTCAAAGTCCCCGCAAGACATACCTGATTGGATAACCCCACGGTCACGCACGATCCGTACTAGCAAGGACGGATCCCGTAGATTCAACAAATCTTACCCGGTAACACATCACCTACAACCATCACACAACAACAAGAAAATACCATTACCAAACAACACTAAGCCTCACAACCTCCTTACAAAGGAGTAATAACTAATATCATGCAACGCCACATATTCACCAAACGAGTACACGCATCAATACACAATCTTCAACCCGTGGAAAAAGGTCTACTATAATCACATAATAAAATCACAACCACGCAACACTAATACACATATACGGGAAAACAGATTTACTCCCAAAACGCACGAGTTATCTTTTGAAAATCAACATTTATCGAGAATATACCGATCCTTTTGAAAGTTCATTAAAACATTCGAATTTCACATATAATCATTTACCAACTATTACGTCTACGAAACATGAAATGTATGGGCAAGATACTTGCCTCGATACCACAAGCAACGGGACAACAAACGGACACGATCGGGTAGCCCTTGAACTTCCAAGAATGACCGAGAACTCGACAACCCCATGAATGCTATGAAAATAACACCACCACGAATCAAAAACACTAATCGGAATCCGAATCGACCCTAAAAACAACAAGGATCCGAGGGTTTCTTCAAAGAAATCAGAAATCATGTTCCGGGTGATAAAAATCGATAAACGAGTTACAAAATCCGAAGGTCATGACCAAGATAACAAGGATTCCATAATTAATTCATCAACATCGGATTAAATCAAAGAATCACGAAGAAACCCCCAAATATTACACAACTAGGGTTCTAAGGAAGAAAAATACCTCTATCCGACGAAGAACAAGGATTTGATGTTGCTATAATCGACAAATGCCTTCCGAAATGCCCTGGAATTGAGTAGAATCAACCAAGAACTCAATTTCCCATATTCCTGTCCAAAAGCCGAAAGAAGAAGTGAAGAAAGGGGTGAAAATGAGGTCAGCCCGTCGCCCAGGCCTATTTATGGCCGATCACGTTACGGCCGTAACCGGCAGCACCTTATGGCCGTAACTCGGCCAATCTCCTTACGGCCGTACCGACCTCTGCCTTACATACGTACCCGGCACAACCTTACGGCGGTACTCGGCACCTCCTTACAGCCGTAACCAAACTCTCGGGGCTACTGCCCAAAACCTGCTGGTGCATTACGGCCGTAACCGGCCCATGCCTTGCGGCCGTAACGCATCATTACGACTGTAACCGGACACCCCTTACGGTAATCGAGTTCCCCAGAGCTGCCGCCCAAAATGTGCGAATGTCTTACGGCCGTAATCGTCCACGTCTTACGGCCGTAACCCGACCCAATCAACCATCCGACTATCCGGCTAGATGCTCGACGACGTCTCGATCACAATAACACATTGTCTATGATTCAAAGCAATAATGTGCAGGCTACGAAACCTAACGTACCACAACACAAACACACGTTTCCAAAGACGTTGACGACAATAATCCGCTCGACCGAAGAAAAGTTCAACAAAACCGGAACGAAGATCTCGGGTATTGCACGTGCCTTACGGCCGTAACTCGGCCAGGCCTTACGGTCAAAACTAGACCATTTCCACAGTCCGGTTAGACGTTCGACAACGTCTCGATCACGCTAATGCACCGGCTATGATTCAAAACAATAATGAGCAAATCACGAAACATAACCTACCACACCACAAGCACACATTTAATCAAAGAAATGCACGCAACAACAAGTCTCACTCGACGAACACTACAACAGGATATATCATACCGTTCATGATAGTAAAACGAATTCCACATAATCATAACGAAACGAAATAATTGACACCAAACGACAAATGGTTCAAGGCAACCGGAATAAATATCTTAGATATTACAGAAATCATGAACTGAACAAGTATAAACTTACCTCGATACTGATACGACGATACTGACTTACCAATTCCCTAGTCTTCGTCTACGAGCTTCTTGACTCTGACGCCAAAGCAATTCAAGAACATCTTCGAACTGAACCGCAACAGACCGTTCTAATCAACGATCAATTATCACAACCTATTGCAAGAATCCGTTAACAACATGTTCGATAATAATCGACAACCGATATAATCAATCAATAAACCCACTGGTTCACAATACCTTGATCATACACAAAACTGCAAAACTCAATCCAATCAACCACGAATTCATATCCACAGTACGATTTTGCAATCCGAAATAATATCGATAATCAATTCAACATGATATCATACTTATAACATTCTCAAATCAAATTCAACTTCGAATACAAATTAACAAGATTACTCCTTGTTAATATTCATCGAATTCATGGTAAAACAATATCAAGATTATCAACAATTCGAAATATCCCATCGGTTCAACATAATGAACTATCATACTTCAAGTTTCATCATAATATTTTCAAACTCATAATCGTAACTCCTATTTCATCAAGAACATGCGAAAATGACATTTTCCAATCAACATAATTTATTTTCTAGATATGAATTACGCATTCATATCCAGAAACACCAACACTTCAACATCTAACCATCTTGACATGATAGATACACCCAAACTTATTCAACAACATGAAGTAATTCATAACTATGTTCATAATCATCAACACAAAATAATCCAATATGTGTTATAACATCTAAGTCACCATCTTAACTCATAATCCAACAATTATCAACATAACATCATCTTCTTCAACACATACCTCATGAAAAGTGAAGTTTCCTAACCATATTTCCATAATCCATACCATATGAAGTAATCATCAATCAACAATCTCTAAACTGAAAATGAAAAAAGGGATTAACCGACATACCTCTTTGAAGATGAACAATACAAAATCGAAAACCACAAGAACCATCCATTACTACATATCACAAGGTACTGTTGGGATTCCGGAAACAATATCGAATACGCAGCAAAATAATAATAATACACAATAAAGAATCCCAAACACGATCGATCAAGTAACGTATATACAAAAAATAAATCGACAAAGATGAAAGGATCACAGTCCCATACATTTGAAGCCTTTGATAATATCTTCGTATGTTGATGATGATCACGAATCTGAATACGAACACGAATTCCCTTCATTCCAAACACCGGAAGTGCAATGTCTCTACGTCACCACGCGACGGAACGTGACCGGAAAAATCTACAGCAATCCGTTCTTGAAGGAACACGGCTAGGAATCACTATAGGAATTTTTCTCTCGATATTTCTTACTTGTTTTCACTTCCAAAAGGAGCAACACTTGAAGAAATAATTTTCTCCCCCTATCTATTTGTCGTCTCGGCTGAATGGTCTTCAAGGTGTTGAAGTGATGAAGAAAACATATATAATGTCTCACATGCCAAAAGGAAGACAAGTCTTGATTTTACAAGATAAGAAAATCAAGACCCCTTGGAAGCATGTGGAATAAAATCACCACCCACAACATGAAAAAGACATCCACATATAGAGATGGGGTAGGGGCGGCTATGAGGAAGGTTGGAGGAAACGGTGCCGAGTCACTAGGCTCATGTACCGGACGTTCGTCAAATGATTCCGTTAAATACACTCCGTTTTATCAATTAATGTATTTATACTAATTAATTAATTATATCACAAACAAATATATTTCTTTAAGAAATATAATTTATGAATTAAATTAATTACCTCGTAACTTAGTTTCAATTCATAAGACCGCTATTTGATTTATCCAATAAATCATAATTAGATATCCAATATCGAATATAATTAGAGAGATAGTAAATTCACATTTATCCGTTAACGATCCTGATGCGCGACTCTGTAGGTCCGTCTCAGCTGGCATTGGGAGGAACCAGTAAGTGCGAGCAATACTTAGCCAGTCTAGCAGGGCACACTGTAAACCCCGACTGAAAAACGAATGAAGGGATCATTCCAGAACCATTATGTCGTGAATACCATATACGTATAAACTCTCCATCAGATGTCCCAGTCAAGTCTTCGGGTCACGGTAAAGTCAAACCCTATTGTTGACTAGACATTATACATGTGTTAATGCAAATCAAGACCGACTGGTTACTAGTGTATCCAATATGACTAGATCAGAATGCTTTGGCCAAAGACTTATAATCTTACTTGCCATTAACCGTATAGGACATTTGTCTGCTCACTAACAGGAGATAGAATCCTTTCTTGGCATTAGTAAAGACTGCTACCTGCCCGTATAGTCCGCACTTTGAGGTTGGCTCAGCAATTAAGCAAATGAGTCTAACTACTCTAGTGACAAACTAAAAGCCATAGACACATCTCCTACTGAACCCTCACGTCAAAGGTCCACGTATAATATCACAACATTTTGATTTGTCATCGACTCTCCAGGAGTGAATACCGTGTGATTGAATCAAGTATGAGTCATGTTCGAGTATACTGGTCCCACCAATATACTTATAATTATGCTATCAATACATGCACACGTCCTAGCATCAGTTATACAAGTCTTTACTCAAAACTTAATGCCCAATTAAGTTTATCGACTTGCGAATGGTTTACATAAATAAACTTTAAATACTTCCAATGTATTTTCTCTTATCCGATAACGGGAATGAAATGTTCACTCTTATTTACATAGACTTCACTTCAATATTTACCAAATTAAGAATGCATTAACAATGAATGAATCATATTGCCTTTAATTGATAATTCAATAATTACAAGTACAATGCCACTTCTCTCTCATCCCCTGAGTGGCATTCGAGTGCATATATCTAACAATATTCCACTTGCACTCAATGCCATACCTCATGGCATCCAATACCCATGTTCTTCAGATGTCTTTCCAAGACAGCATGAGATAACGGCTTAGTCAGCGGGTCAGATACATTGTCTTCTGAGTCTACTCTTTGCAACGAAATATATCCTTTTTCAACCATCTCTCGAACGATGTGATACTTTCTCGCTATATGCTTGGTGTTTTGGTGAGCCCTTGGCTCCTTGGCTTGGGCGACAGCTCCATCATTATCACAGAATAGTGATATATACACTTCTGCATTAGGCACCACTTGAAGTTATTGCACAAACTTCTGCATCCAAAATGCTTCCTTGCTAGCCTCTGAGGCAGCTTGGTACTTTACTTGGCAGGTGTAATCTGCAGTAGCGCTTTGCTTAGAGCTTCTCCACGATACTGCTCCTCCATTGAGAGTAAACAAATACCCAGATGTCGATTTAGAGTCGTCCTTGTCTCCTTGAAAATCAGAATTGGTGAATCCAACCACCTCCAGTTCTCCACCACTGTAAGTAAGAACCATATCTCTAGTTCTTCTCAAGTACTTAAGAATGTTCTTGATGGCAGTCCAGTGTTCCCTTCCCAGGTTTATTTGAAAACAACTTACCATACTAACAGCTTAGGCTAAGTCCGGTCTCATGCACAACATAGCATACATGAGGCTACCCACTGTCGAGGCATAGGGAACCTTACTCATATCTATTTTGTCTTCCTCACTTTGAAGACACATTTTCGTGGTGAGATGAATTCCATGTCGCACGGTAAGGAATCCTCTTTTAGATTCATCCATCTTGAATCTTCTCAGGATTTTATCTATATAGAGGGCTTGGGAAAGTCCTATCATTCTTCACGGTCTAGCTCTGTAAAGACGGATCCCTAGAATATAGGAAGCTTCTCCCAAGTCTTTCATGGAGAACGTTTTAGAAATCCAAGCTTTCACAATGCTAAGCATTGCTACATTATTTCCTTTAAGTATAATATCACCTACATATAGTACTAAGAATGCAATGTTGCTCCCACTGACCTTTTTGTAAACACATGAATCCTCCTCGTTTCGCACGAAATCAAAGTCCTTGAATGCTTCGTCAAATCGAAGGTTCCATCTCCGAGAAGCTTGCTTCAACCCATAAATGGCTCGTTGCAGCTTACATACCTTATGAATATTAGCTTTGGACACAAAACCCTTAGGCTATTCCATACAGATTTCCTCCTCGAGGTATCCATTTAGAAAAACTGTTTTGACGTCCATTTGCCATATTTCATAATGGTAATGGGCAGCAATGGCAAGCATCATGCGAATCGACTTGCTTATAGCTACGAGAGAGAAGGTATCACGATAATCGATCCCTTCCATTTGGGAATAACCCTTTGCCACAAGCCTGGCCTTATAAGCGTCAACCTTGCCATCCCCATCCGTCTTTCTCTTATAGATCCATTTACTTCCAATAGGCTTCATCCCAGTTGGTAGATCTACTAGAGTCCAGACCTGGTTAGCATGCATCGAGTCTATCTCAGCTTCCATTTCTTCTTGCCATTTATCGGATTCCACATCCACTATCGCTTGGTCATAGGTGACAGGGTCCATAATCCCTGATCAGATGTCACCCTAGGACTTTCATTATGCTCTTCCAAAGAGATATTTCTACCCGAGCTACCTTCCTGAATGAACTCATCCTCAAGGAAGTGCGCTTGTAAATCCACAATGACCCTATGAGCTTCTGGAATGTAGAATAGATAACCCATCGAGTCCTTTGGGTATCCAATGAAACATCCCTTGGCGGACCTCGCTTCTAGTTTGTCCACCTTATCCTTCTTGACATAGGTTGGACATCCCCAAATCCTTATGTGATTAAGACTTGGTTTCTTACCCTTCCAAATCTCATGCGGAGTGATAGGAACAGATTTGGAAGGACATCTATTTAGGATATAGGCAGCGGTAAGTAAGGCGTACCCCCATAGGTAAATCTTGCCTGCCACGTTTCCTAGTTATAGTGTTCCCAACTGATTTATTTTGTAAGTTCAGATGATATAAACCATTCAACAATGTAGCTGTGCCAACTAATTTATTTCGAAAAAAAATTTACAACTACCATTGCCAATGAAGAAAGAAAATCCTTTCCGGTCCAAGACTGAAATGGATATAATGTTTTTATGCCCCTTGGGCAAAACCCGACAGTGATCATCACTTCCCCAGCTTCAAGCTGCCTACTTCATTCCAGATCCTGATTCATAGAGAAGTAGCACCTGAATCCATAATCCATGAAGCAGAATATACAGTAGCGGAACAATTGGTTTCAAAAACAGAAAGTTCCGTACTTGATGCGCCATTTATCTTTGAACAAGTTCTACGTGTTATGGTTGTATACATCAAAGCATACTTTATGCTTGTATTACCTAATTTCCCGGTCTTTATCTATGAGAATACTTAATTCATTTATCATATGTTTTGCATATTTATTCACGCTATGGTTATGCAAATGTTGTCTAAATTACTTTATATTATAGATAATGTGGTGTGTTGAGTCACACAGAAGATCCCATTATCGGTTCCTTATATAGTAATAATTAGTTCACAACCATTATAACATTAGACCGTTATGTAAGAGGTTGTAATATATGCTTGAGATTGATTGGTCTTGACCATTAGCACTTATTAGCATATTCGATATACGTTGAACAGGATTGAGGTGAGATATATTCTTTTGTAAAGACTATAAGAAGAACGCACATCTCGGAAAATTATGATTTCTTAATTCTAGTGATTAATATTTAATTATATATTTAATATTTATTGCTTTGATTTCTCATGGGTGAGAGCCACAATGATTGACTCAATATGCTCGATATTTTGGGTAATATTATTATTTATATAATAATTAATATTATAGCTAGAAATCATGTCCCGACCAGTCGGGTTGATCATGTCCCTTGAGGCACTCGAAAGGATTATTATATTAAACCCTGCAGGTGGAATTAATTTTTGCGATATAATAATAAAAGTCGAGTGGTATACTCATGTATAACACATTAATTAATTAAAAGCTGCCAGTAGCTTAAATTAATTAATGGACATGGAATATCTTACACGGGAAATAATTAATTCAAAAAGAAGCCTAATTTCGTAATTTGGGATTTTGGTAGGAAGTGCAATATAACCTTTTAGTGGACTAAGTTGATATTCTTCATATTAGGAAGAGTCCTAATATTGGAAAGATGATCTCCATTGAGAGTCCTTACCTTATCCTCCTTAAGGTCCCTAGAGTAGCCCAAAACACCTATAAATAGGAGCATATGGGTGGCCGATTTTCTTACTTCTTGTAACAAGAAATTTTTGATTTTTCCTCTTATTTTGTGTTTAATTGTGGATCTTGACTTGTGTCTTGGATTCCACAATTTAGCTAACACAATATTTTTCTAAATACATAAATATTCAAGGAAAATAAAGAGAAAAATTTGTGAGGTATTTCTTGAAGAATTTTCGGCCTATCCCATATTGCAAGTCCAAGATTGATTCGATAGATTATTGCCCACACGATATCCGGATCTTAGGCGGGATATACTCTAGAAGATATTGAGGTACAAATACAAGAAGATCAAGGAGGAGTACGAAGGGGAGTTCGATCGACCCAGAAGGAATTTCCACCACTTCGCTTCAAAGGTATGAATTACCAATTTCTACTACGTAAATACATACATTTAAATTGTTAATTAATTTGTTTAATTAATTAATTGACACGCCTAAATAGATCCGCTATTTATGTTGGTCAGTTTATAAAACCTTTTATTCCATCTCGCTTCCGCTGCATTTTATACTCCAACTATTGGTATCGGAGCCGGTCTTTAGGTTCTGTTCAATTTAATTAATTTTATGATTAATTTGCTAGCAATTTAAATATTCATATGGTATGATGTTTTGAAAATTTTTGCTAGAAATTGTCTTGCAGGTGAATATGGTCCAATTATCATGGCTATGTGATTTTTTATTTATTTACGCATTTTGGTAATTTGGCCCGGTTTTGGGGCATGTATAAAGTTTTTCCCGTGAGAAAATCCACGGGTAGAATAGGATTTATTTTTCCTTGTAATTTTTGTTGTAAATTCGATGTATTTATTTGGTGTAAAATTTGTAATAGAATTGGAATACACAAAGTACTGAAGGAAAAGAAGTCCAGCGCGAAAAGGAGTCCTGGTCGGACGAACCGACCAAGACGAGCTTGCTGCCGATCGGGACTCGGCCAGCTTACTGTCTCGGCCGAATCTGGCCTGCCGTGCTCGGACAGCAGCAAGGTGCCGGGCCGCGGGTCAGGTTTTTGTCCGGGCAGGTTCGTTCGGTGTATGGTCCTATTCGTTTATCTGCCGTTGTTGCGTCCGTTGGAGCACAATAATTTTAATTTGGAAATTTCTTGTGCAATTAACTTTGCATGGAAGAAAGTTTCTAAATTTGGCAATTTTTGTGCCCCAACCGGGAGGAGGTGACGAGATGCTTGAAGCAGTGGAAGCAAAAGAGCCGAGGATTTTTTCGTTATTCAAAAGGAGGAATAAAAGCCATGATAATTGGATTTGATTATCCAATTTTTTTATGTTGGTTTTACTGTTTTGATGAATGACATGTATGGATGTATGCGTGATATGTTTCTTGCATGTTAGGACAAGAAAATTAAAAAGCTTACTTTTTCAAAATAACTAAGTGATTTTAATAATTGATTTTTTCAAAATCAAATTGGCCTCTATAATTGGTTTAAATTGTGAAATAATTAGCATTCGCGTTGACATTAGAGTCTTCCTCTACATCGGATGTGTTGGTTAATAAGCTCACTAGTTTTAAACTTCAATTAGATAGCAAAAAGGTGAATATTATTTTTTATGATAGGACCTCTCCATCTGTAGGACTATTATCATTAAATAATATTCTAAGGACTGTTAAATAATGGTGCTCACTTAGGTGTATTAATTAATAAGCTCCCCATCGGAGTCTATGTTAATTTAATACATGGCCAAGAGTAACCAACTATTAATTTTACTTGTCAAAACGCATCTTGACTAGATAGTAAAATTAAAGACAGTAAACTCTACTTGAAAAATGTATATGTAAACGTCCACACTAACGTGGCTTGCATGTGCGGTTTTTTGAGGTGTTGGTTGACTGCATATATATTGTGTTTTAAGGTTTTTCAATATATTATGCGTCGAATTATGTGATGAATGGGGTTTTAATTTTATTCTCAGATGTCTTTCAATCCACTAGTTGTTATTCTCAAAGAAAATAAACTTGATGGCACTAACTTTGCGGACTGGAAAAGAAATCTTGACATCGTCCTGACTGCCGAGGGGCATAAATTTGTTTTAACTGAGGAAAGCCCTCTGGAACCAGAACCGTATGCCACTCCTGAAGAGTTGGCTGAATTCATAAAATGGAAAAAGTCTGATGAGATGGCTCGTTGTTACATTTTGGCTTCACTGAAAAATGTATTGCAGCATCAGCATCAGACGATGGCCTCAGCCGCGGAAATGATGAAAAATCTCACTGAGATGTTTGGTCATCAGAACCGCACGGCTAGGCAAAATGCAATGAGGGTGTTGATGACAACCCAAATATATGAAGGGACTCCAGTAAGGGATCATGTTCTGAAAAATATCTCATTTGAACAAACTAAGCATACTGGGGGCCACTATCGATGCCGAGTCGTAGGTCGATATTACCTTGGGCAGCTTGCCAAGAAGTTTTGAGCAGTTCTGCCTCAACTACAATATGCATCGTAGGAGTTACTCTTTGGCGGAACTTCTGATAGAGCTTCAATCTGCCGAAAGTCTATTCAAACAAGGTTATCATCAAATTCTTGCGGCAACCGGTGCTAGTTCTTCAAAATCCAACTAGGGAAAGAAGAAAAAGCAGGTTGGCCAGAAGCAAGTGGCAAGCTTCAAAGCTAAGGGCAAGGCTACTCAGTCCAAGGCTCCTCAGTCCGAGGCAAACAAAAAGCCAAAGGGCAAATGCTATAAGTGCGGTCTGAAGGGGCATTTCAAGAGTACCTGCCCTAAGAAAGGTACGTCTCATGCACTAGTAGTCAAAACATGTTTGGCTGCCTGTTCTATCACTTCATGGATAGTAAATTCGGGCTCCACTGATCATGTTTGTTATGACGCGCAGGGGTTCCAAGTAACCAAGGTACTTAGTGCGGATGAGATTACTGTTAGCTGGGGCGACTATTCCAGGCTGAAGGCTGTTGTGTGGGAGTCGCGCAGTTAAAAGTTAATGATAGGATTCTAGTCCTAAATAATGTGTTATTAGTACCTGATTTTAGAATGAATTTAATTTCAGTTTCTAAATTGCGTTGTGATTGATATTCAGTTTCTTTTAAAGATAATGCAGTTATTAAAAGAAATGGTGAATATGTTTGCACGAGTACATATAATGAAGGACTTTATATTATTAATGCTGCACCAGCTCCCTTGCATAATTATAAATCACTTAATTCTTTGACTAATCCTAATAAAAAAAACCTTCGAGCATAAATCAAATATATTTGTGGCATTTACGATTGGGTCGTAATAACCTTAGAAGGATTCAAAGATTGGTGAGCGATGGCCCACTGGATTCACTCCACGTTGAGTCATTTTCAATCTGCAAATCTTGTCTAGAAGGGAAAATGACTAAAAGGGCTTTCCAAAGCAAAGAAAATCGTGCACAAAATGTATTGGAATTGGTACACACCGATGTATGTGGTCCAATGAACATCCAGGCTAAGGGTGGTTTCGAATACTTCATCACGTTTATTGATGATTATTCGAGATATAGATACATATATTTGATGCGCCATAAGTCAGAATCTTTTAATAAGTTCAAAGAATTCAAGGCGGAAACGGAGAAGCGTCATAGACAGAGTATCAAGTCACTATGATCTGATCGTGGTGGCGAGTATTTTAGTGGAGAGTTTTTTGATTTCTTGGCACATGAGGGGATTACTTCCCAGCTCACTATACCTGGTACACCACAACAAAATGGTGTTGCTGAACGAAGGAATCGTACTTTATTAGAGATGGTTAGGTCAATGATGAGTTATTCTGATTTGCCTATTTCATTTTGGGGATACGCCTTGGAAACAGCGGCGTATATTCTAAACTTGGTGCCTTCGAAATCAGTTCCAAAAATACCCACAGAACTGTGGAATGGGCGCAAGCCCAGTCTAGGACATGTTCGTATTTGGGGTTCACCAGCACACGTGCTGAATAAGGAAGCTGATAAGTTGGGATCTCCGAAGGGAACGAAGGGTGGCTTATTCTACAGTCCTAAAGATCAGAAGGTCATTGTTAGCACCAATGCCCGGTTCTTAGAGGAGGACTATGTAATAAGCCACAAGCCTAGGAGTGAGGTCATTCTAGAAGAACTTAGGGGCGAGATTTCGATAATACCAATTATACAAACACCTAGTGTACCACGTATCGACACTATTGTGGATGCGCAAACCAAGGACACGCCTCGTCGTAGTGGGAGGGTTGTTCGTCAACCTTAATGTTTCATCGGTGTGGGAGCGTCTTTGGACCACTCTCAGGACCCAGATGAAACGGATCCATGTACGTATAAGCAGGCAGTTCAAGACAAGAATGATGAATCCTGGCAAACAGCAATGTAATCCGAAATAGGATCTATAGATTCTAATCAAGTGTGGGAGCTAGTAGAGCTACCCAATGGGGTAAAACCCATTGAAAGTAAGTGGGTCTACAAGCGTAAGAGAGGATCGAAAGGGAAGGTTGAAACCTTAAAAGCAAAGCTTGTTTTGAAAGGTTACACAGAAGGAGGGCATCGACTACGATGAGATCTTTTCGCCAGTAGCCATGCTTAAATCGATCCGGATTCTCTTAGCTATAGCTGCGCATTTGGATATAGAGATTTGGCAGATGGATGTCAAGACTGCGTTCTTGAATAGGAGTCTTGATAAGGAAATCTATATGCGCCAACCTGAGGGATTCATTGCTGAAGGAGAGGAGCACTTAGTGTGCAAGCTTAAAAGAGCCATTTATGGTCTCAAGCAAGCATCAAGGTCTTGGAACATGCGATTTGATGAGGTCATTCAATAATATGGTTTTGAACAGTGTCCTAGCGAGGTTTGTGTATACAAAAAGTGTGATGGAAACATGCTAGTGTTTCTTGTACTGTACGTAGATGATATACTTCTAATTAGAAACAATGTGAAGGTAATATCAGACGTAAGGGTATGACTGTCTGAGCAATTCTATATGAAGGATATGGGAGAAGCTGGGCACATCCTTGGTATTAAGATCTTTCGAGATTTCAAGAAAAGGATGTTGTGCTTATCTCAGGCATCCTATATCGATACGGTGCTAAAGCGGTTTAGTATGGAGAATTCCAAGAAAGGTTTCTTACCGTACAGACATGGAATTCAGTTATCTAAGGCTATGTGTCCTAGGACACAGAAGGAGATAGATGACATGAAGCTGGTCCCTTATGCTTCGGCAGTGGGAAGCCTCATGTATGCTATACTTTGCACTAGGCTTGATATCTGTCATGTTGTAGGCATGGTGGTGAGATATCAGTCGAACCCAGGACCGGGACATTGGATTGCTGTCAAGCATATACTCAAGTACCTGAGAAGGACTAAGGAGCATATGCTTATATATCAATCGGATACACTTTTTCCTTTGGGTTACACTGACTCAAATTTCAGTGCGGACAAAGAAAAGTCGAAATCAACTTCCGAATATGTTTTCACTTTGGGAGGTGGAGCCATCAGTTGGAGGAGTGTGAAGCATAAATGCATAGCGGACTCTACCATGGAAGCTGAGTATGTAGCAGTCTCAGAAGCAGCTAAAGAGGCGGTATGGCTCAAGTACTTCCTAAAAGATTTGGGTGTGATTCCTAATTTGCCTAGGAATATTACACTTTATTGTGATAATACAAGTGTTGTTGAAAATTCGAAGGAACCACGTGCCCACAAAGCAAGCAAACATATCAAGCGCAAATATCATATCATTCGAGATTTTGTGAAGAGAAGGAAGATTATTATCTCCAAGATAGCATCTGAAGACAACCTAGCTGATCCTTTCACGAAAGTGTTGCCCTCAAAGTCATTTGAAGGGCATGTGGAAGGAATGGGGTTGCGATGTATGGCAACATTGCTTTGAGTATAAATGGGAGATAGATAGACATAGTCTAGATAGTATACTTCAAAAGCATGCTTTGAGTATAAGTGGGAGATTGTTAGGGTTATATACATCAAAGCATACTTTATGCTTGTATTACCTAATTTCCCGATCTTTATCTATGAGAATATTTAATTCAATTATCACATATTTTGCATATTTATTCACGCTATGGTTATGCAAATATTGTCTAAATTACTTTATATTGTAGATAATGTGGTGTGTCAAGTCACATAGAAGATCGCATTATCGGTTCCTTATATAGTAATAATTAGTTCACAACCTATATAACATTAGACCGTTATGTGAGAGGTTGTAATACATGCTTGAGATTGGTTGGTCTTGACCATTAGCACTTATCAGCATATTCGGTATACGTTGAACAGGATCGAGGTGAGATAGATTCTTCTGTACTGATATAAGAAGAACGCACATCTCGGGCAATTATTATTTCTTAATTCTAGTGATTAATATTTAATTATATATATTTAATATTTATTGCTTTGATTTATCATGGGTAAGAGCCACAATGATTGGCTCAATAAGCTCGATATTTTGGGCAATATTATTATTTATATAATAATTAATATTATAGCTAGAAATCGTGTCCCGACCAGTCGGGTTGATCATGTCCCTTGAGGCACTCGAAAGGATTATTATATTAAACCCTGGATGTGGAATTAATTTTTTGATATAATAAAAAGTCAAGTGGTATACTCATGTATAACACATTAATTAATTAAAAGCTGCCAGTAGCTTAAATTAATTAATGGACATGGAATATCTTAAACATGGGAAATAATTAATTCAAAAAGGAGCCCAATTTCGTAATTTGAGATTTTGGTAGGAAGTGCAATATCAACCTTTTAGTGGACTAAGTTGATATTAATAGAGTCTTCATATTAGGAAGAGTCCTAATATTGGAAAGATGGTCTCTATTGGAAGTCCTTATCTTATCCTCATTACGGTCCATAGAGTAGCCCAAAACACCTATAAATAGGAGCATGTGGGTGGCCGATTTTCTTACTTCTTGTAACAAGAAATTTTCGATTTTTTCCTCTTATTTTGTGTTTAATTGTGGATATTGACTTGTGTCTTGGATTCCATAATTTAGCTAACACAATGTTTTTCTAAATACATAAATATTCCAGAAAAATAAAGAAAAAAATTTGTGAGGTACTTCTTGAAGAATTTTTGGCCTATCCCATACTGCAAGTCCAAGATTGATTCGGTAGATTATCGCCCACACGATATCCGGATCTTAGGCGGGATATACTCTAGAAGATCTTGAGCTAGAAATACAAGAAGATCAAGGAGGAGTACGAAGGGGAGTTCGATCGACCCAGAAGAAATTTTCCACCATTTCGCTTCAAAGATATGAGTTACCAATTTCTGCTGAGTAAATGCATACATTTAAATTGTTAATTAATCTGTTTAATTAATTAATTGACAAGCCTAAATAGATCCGCTATTTATGTTGGCCAGTTTATAAAACCTTTTATTCCATCTTGCTTCCGCTGCGTTTTATACTCCAACACTACGCCAGTGGCCCATATCACCACATTCAAGACATTTGTCCGTAGGTTTTGGTCTGCCTACCTTTTGAACCTTTAGGGCCTTGCCCTTTCCTTTCTGCACCCCTTTCTTTGGTTTATACTGCTCGTAGGTCTTTTCTTCTTGTTCTTGGAACTCCGAGGCCCATAAGAAATTACAAGAGCAGCCTCCCTCAGATTAGTCTTCATGTTGGACTGCGCCGTCACCAGTTTATTCATTAGCCCAGCTAATGTGCATGAAATATCATTAAAGTTGAAATTCATTACAAACTGCATGAAGGAATCAGGCAGAGATTGAAGGTTGAGATCAATCTGAAGGGAAAAATTCATATGAAAGTTGAGCACCTAGAGCCTCTCAATCATAGAGATCATCTTGAGGACGTGGTCTCCCACTTTTTCCCCTTCCTTCATCCTAGAACTGAATAACTCCTTCGATATCTCATATCTAGCGGTCCTATTATGCTCTCCATAAAGCTCGGTCAAGTGTGCGAGAATATACTTAGCAGAAGTCATTTTCTCGTGCGCTTTCTGTAGCTCATTAGTCATTGAGCCCATCATAAAGCCACGGACCAGCACGTCATCCTTGACCCATTTTTCGTGGATGTCAATCTCTTCCTGATTACCCCTAGTCCGGACTGGAGTCGGTGGAATGTCCACCTCCAAGATGTATCCCAGAGACTCCATGCTGAGTACAATCATCAGATTCCGCAACCAGTCAACGAAGTTGGGTCAGTTAGGAGATTCTTTTCAAGTAGTATTGCAAGTGGGTTCTAAGCCATTTTAGAGAGATATAGTTTCGTTTCTCTGCATTGAATTTAGACAAGATTGAATTAGTGACTTATTTTATTATGACCGAGTATAGAATTTAAGGGCTTGTATAATTCTTATCTCGGCTCCCACTAATTTCATCGGAATTACACACTCCCATGTTATAACCCGGAAGTCATGGTAAGATCAACTTCTTAGTGATGATCAAGTTCTTTACAAATTTTAACAGATGCAACCTGTCAGGTTTCTTGCCTATTAATTTCTGTAAAGTGGTGTACAACACCAACCCCTCCAATGGATGATTCGATCTCCTTTTACCCCTAGTCTTCATGCCCTCAACCTATCAGGTTTCTTGGCAATCCAGACTATCTAAGTTGTTGACCATCAAAGTCTATCAGTTTGACTATTGAATCTCGCCCGGCAACCTATAGGTTTCTAGGGGCGAAATTTATTAACAACTAAAGGCATCTAATGCACTCAAGAATTTTTCAACCTCTACCAAATTTACTACCCCGATAACTCGGAAGCATAGCATACCAGCTCGGGTATCAATTTTCTACGAGTTTGATGGAGGGTGAAAACCTCGTAACCTTTTTCAAACTTAGTCTGTTTGTTGTCGGGAGAATTTTGCGATTAATGTTACACTTTGAACATTAAATTCAATTATAAGCGCGTTTGAGTTTGTCAATCATTCAAAATGAAAAACAGTAAATAGCAACCTAGTTACTGCCAACATATAGCTCATGGACTTTATTTTAAGTACTGGGCCAAGCGAATGACCCAATAAAAAAAATAAAAACAGTCTTCGATTCTTCGTCTTCTCGGTCGGTTGTCTTCGGTCTTCGTCATAGCCAAATAAATAATTACATCATTGAAAATGCATCCTATTATACAGATTTTCTAGTAAAAATAAATAGGCTCAAAACGGCTTTTACAACCCAATCGAATCGAACAAAAAAAAAGTCCACGAGCTATATCACCATCACATAAGGATTCCACACAGCATGTAATGGCAATGAAACTAAATAACTAATTTTAATATATTAATTCAATTATTCTATAAAATTAATCTATTCAATTTCTACAATATTAATCCAATTAATATATATGGAATTAAAATTAAATAATCAATTAATATATTAATCCAATCAATAAAAGTTAATCTATTCAATTATAATGGTATTAATCTAATTAATACTAATAATCGTCATTTCAATTCGTTCGAAGTATTCCGGCCAAAAATAGTATTTTCGTTTAATATCTTTCCCATTTAAAATAATATTCAAAATATTCATTTTAATCAAATTAAATCTAAATTAAAATGTGGGAAAAATATTACAACGTAATACAGTGACCGAACGAAGTCCCGGACAAGTCGGAACGGGCCCAGCCCGCAAACCGAGCCCGAAAAAGGGGGCTGGCTGAGGGTGACCCGCTGGAGCGAGTCACCTGCCTGCTACTATCCGGGTAGCAGGCCCTCTTGTCCGGCCACCCTGCCAGGCACGACTTGGCAGTGACTCTGGCAGCCTCGGGTTGCCGAGTCCGACCTCTGTTCGGTGCATTTTTTTTTGCTCGTTTCCTAAACGTGATGTTTCTAACTTTTATGTAGGACTTAGAAATCAATAAAATAAAATTTTACAGATTTATAATTCACATAAAATCATAGAAACAAAATTTACAACGAACAATTAATATATCTCTGATGATACCAATAATAATTCTAAATCATAAACATCATCTAATAGCATTCAAAATGCACAAGTAATCGTATATACGGTATCATTGACCTTGCTCCGATACCACTGTTCGGATTCCGGAAACAATATCGAATACGCAGTGAATTAATAATAATACACAATAAAGAATCCCAAACAGGATCGATCAAGTAACGTATATACGAAAAATAAGTCGACGAAGATGAAAGGATCAAAGTCCCATACCTTTGAAGCCTTTGATAATATCTTCGTATGTTGATGATGATCACGAAGCCGAATACGAACATGAATTCCCTTCGTTCCAAACACCGTAAGTGCGATGTCTCTATGTCACCACGTGACGGAACTTGACTGGGAAAATCTACAGCAATCTATTCTTGAAGGAACACGGCTAGGAATCACTATAGGAATTTTTCTCTCAATATTTCTTACTTGTTTTCACTTCCAAAATGAACAACACTTGAAGAAATAATTTTCTCCCCCTCTCTATTTGTCCTCTCGACCGAATGGTCTTCAAGGTGGTGGAGTGATGAAGAAAACATATATAATGTCTCACATGCCAAAAGGAAGACAAGTCTTGATTTTATAAGATAAGAAAATCAAGACCCCTTGGAAGCATGTGGAATAAAATCACCACCCACAACATGAAAAAGACATCCACATGTGGAGATGGGGTAGGGGCGACTATCAGGAAGGTGGGAGGAAACGGCACCGAGTCACTCGGCTCGTGTATCGGACGTTCGTCAAACGATTCCATTAAATACACTCCATTTTATCACCTAATGTATTTATACTAATTAATTAATCTAATTAATTAATTATATCAAATAAAAATATATTTCTTTAAGAAATATAATTTATGAATTAAATTAATTACTCCATAACTTAATTTCAACTCATAAGACCGCTATTTGATTTATCCAATAAATCATAATTAGATATTCAATATCTAATATAATTAGAGAGATAATAAATTCACATTTATCCGTCAACGATCCTGATGCGCGACTCTATAGGTCCGTTTCAGCCAGCATTGGGAGGAACCAATGAGTGTGGGCAGCACTTAGCCAGTCTAGTGGGCCGCACTGTAAAACCCGACTGAAAAGAATGAAAGGGTCATTCGAGAACTATTATGTCGTGAATACCATATACGTATAGACCATTCATCAGATGTCCCAGTCAAGTCTTCGGGTCACGGTAAAGTCAAACCCTATTGTTGACTAGACACTATACATGTGTTAATGCAAATCAAGACCGACTGATTACTAGTGTATCCAATATGACTAGATCAGAATGCTGTAACACCCCCAATCCACTCAGAGATATTACACGCCGTAGACTCCTTTCTGCAAGGATCTACCAGGCAAGAAACTACAAAACAAAACCTACATGCGGTCAATTCGACCAAAATATAATACCGTAGACCGATTAGGTCTCTCAAAACACAACATATCCATACATGATAAATCAAAATACAACTCGATCTCATAATACATAAAATGTCCATCCCATCGAGGATGACAACGAAAACTGAGACCGACAGATCACTGACGAACAACCGACTACAACTGTGACTAGTATCGCTGCTTTACATCATCCTCCGAGCCGATCCTGTGGTTGCTCACTCTACAGTCAGAACACCTGGAATAAATAATAAAATTCCCAACGATGGGTTAGCGATGGAATTGCTAGCAAGTAACCAAGCTATAAAGTTATACATCAAGAATACAACCGTTATGAAAATAACCTTTTAACAAGGTAGTAACACGATCCCCGAGTCTAAAGTCTTTTCGAAAATAGTTCCCATCAAGGAGGATCATAAATATAACTTTAAAACACATTTGAAAGAATAAATGAGGACATCGGGGTTCTCTGTGTAAAATCATGAAAAGATTTGTAATTCTCCTTTTCAAAAGGGTTTTCTATCAAAATCATATAGATGGATCAATTCACAAATGAGCCTCAAAGGCGGAACCACAATCACCAATATAACTGGAATCCAAGATTCATTCATTCATAGTTTAGAGATATCCAATCAAATACTCAAATCACCTCTGGGGCCTCGATGAGACCCAACCCGGATTAGTTATCAAAAAACAAACTCAATCCACCCATAAGTTATCTTGACATCTTACTCGCAAGTAACGATTCTCGGAGCCCTCTCTGGACCTACCCAATTAGATAACCTTATGGTCAAATCATATAAACTGGCCGTACTCGCAAGTACGCGCCGCCGGAGGCCTCACGGGTCCCTACTTGGTTAAATATCATTCAAACACGCCCACAAGTTATCGCGACATCGCACTCGCAAGTGAAGATTCTCGGAGCCCTCTCCAGATCTACCCGATTCGATAACCTTATGGTCAAATCATATAAACTGGCCGTACTCGCAAGTACGTGCCGCCGGAGGCCTCACAGGTCCCTACCCGGTTAAACATCATTCAAACACACCCACAAGTTATCGCGACATCGCACTCGCAAGTGACGATTCTCGGAGCCCTCTCCAGACCTACCCGATTCGATAACCTTATGGTTAAATCATAGCAACTAGCCGTACTCGCAAGTACGCGCCGCCGGAGGCCTCACGGGTCCCTACCCGGTCAATATCTCAATTCACCGATTTCGCAATAACAAGGGTATAACATTCGCTGCAATTACACACACGTAAAATCATAAGTTAATGCAACCAACACTTTCACAGGGTATAACATTCACGTCACACCATCATTTAGTAAACATTCTTAAAAGTGAACAATACAAACATTTCACAATTCCTCGGATAACTACTCACTTCTAAATATCCATCTCGAACACAATACACATGAAATGGTGGTTATCATTCTACAAGAATTTCAATTTAAATTCATATTTACTTTCATTGAATCACATTGTTCATTTAAAGTAAGTTACGGTTAAACGTTCGATCACTATCAAGTCCACGTTAAATTCACGACACGCCACATTCTCAAAGTATAAAGATTATAGACGAGATACTCGCCTCAAGTCCAAAGCACGCGAAACAATGGGGGAGCTCGACCGGAATCCTTGTATACTTATAATCCTCCGGAAAACACAACGAAGATATGATCACAACGAGAATTAAGGCCAATAACAATGGAAATCCCGACAAACTATCGAAGGGAAACTCATTGGGACATTTAATCGAACACTCAATGTTTGATAATTCCCAAGAACACTCGAATCACCAATCGAGTTGAACAAACTCAAAATACGGATATACTACCCATAGAACATGATTAATAACGTTCAATAACATCAACCGATTCATCAAAATTGGATGAACAACGAAGATTGGAAAGAAATCCCGAAAGTCAACCCTAGGAGGTTTCAAGAAATTACCTCGATCCGATGAAGAACAAGGATTTGATGTTGTTAATCCATACCAAGAACTTGAATAAGATGAATTCCCCTTAGATAAACTGCCCAAAAATCGCCCACAAATCGCCCAAGGAGGAGAAGAAGAAGGAAAAATGATGAAATGAGCTTGATCCTCACAAAATTCACAGAAATAGGCTAATCTGCACTGTGTGCCGCGGCCCACAGCCAAAAATAACTGCCCAGCACTGGCTTAGTGCCGCGGCCCGCGGTACAGCCCGCTCCAGCATCAAAAGGCACACGGTGCAGTTTTAACTATTTCGACCATAACTCCTTTATCCGGACTCCGATTGACTCACCGTTTGAACCATTGGAAAGATAACTTGATGCTCTATAATACTGGATAGACTCAGAATTTTTGTAGTTTCCAAGAATTTATGGTGATTTTACAAAGTTGAACTCATACTTGAAAAAGTCGCTTAAGAACACGGAACTCAATAAAACGACACCGAAATGAACTCGGATGACAAACAGTATAGAATTAATCAATCTCAGAATGAAGAAACGGTCACAATAGAGTTTCTAAGATGGACTTCCGCCAAAAAAAGAAAATTACCGAAAACCGAAATTGCGGATATTACATACTACCCTCCTTAAAAGAAGTTTCGTCCCGAAACTTAAAACAAGTAGGGAGAAGCAATATCCCGCCAGGAAAACTCAACGAGATACACAAGAACCAAAAACTCATGCCCAACGGCAAAACGTTACAAGCAACGCAAAGAAACATACGACGTGAAAACACGCTCCACGACGACCATCACAACGCCACAGGCAGAGACATAGTAAAATCAACAAGTGACAAGCGTTATCAAATAGATAGTGCAATCGAGTCAATTATCCGAACAGTCACAAAGTAAGAGGTACCAATATAAGAAAACATTCACAGTCAAGAAAACAGAAAATATACACAAAACGATCCACAAGGACAATCACAAAAACAAATTCGGACTATGCCGAAATCCTCACAGCCACACTAGGCATCTCCGTGTCCTTTCGGAGAAGAGACATAAACTTGATCTCCAAACCTCTCATCTACCGTCTCGCAATGCATATCTCGGTGATCCACCTGACCACACTCGAAGCAGCTGACAAACGATGAACGACAATTCTTCATAGTACGAGACCAGACAACAACAATCGGACAACCACGATTGAACAATAATAATCGAACAACAACTACCGAACAATAATGATCAAACAACAACGATCAGACATCAACGACAGAACAACAATGATCGAACAATAACGATCGAACAACAATGATCAAACAACAACGATCGAGCATCAACGGTCAAACAACGACTCTGAAGTTCATACTTCAACTCAAGACATTAAAAGAACTTGTAGATCTGAAAGACGTTAATTTCGGACAAGGTTCACAAGAATCGAACCGAATCAGAAAAGTCACCACGATAAAAATATTGATCAGAAATAAGGTCGCAACCCGTTCGAACGATGGCAACCGAGATCCCAAACAAGTTCAAAAAGTATCAACGAACACGAGCGAGTTGATAGAATTGGGAAAGAGAAAATGCAGAAGTCAAAAATAATACGAGTATTACATTCGACCTCTCATAAAAGAAATGTCGTCCCCGCGACTCACAACAACAGAAGCAAGGTAACAACATAAAAAGAAACTGACAGCAACATCTTTCATGGGCCTCTCAGATCCGATCCTGATATCTCTGCCGAAGCTCGTACCCCGTCAGACTTGGTAACTAATTCGCAAAATGGATTATGTGTCCTTCGAGTCCACACTTGTAATATGCTACTATCGGGGAAGGACAATTTGCACATGCATGCCCCGGCACATCACGGTTGAAACACCTCGGCTCGGCATACCGAATATAAAAATGATAGATACAATAGAACATAACATTGCAAACAACATACTGGAGATGCCAACTCAGCATAACATATCAACACATACAAAAATCATAACAACAACAACAACAACGGCACCGTTCGATGATTACAACGGCCCGAACGATAACCAGCATACAATTACTAAACATCATGAAACAACCACGTATGTACACAATCATACAAACTCAAGTTCTAACAGCTCGCACGGGTGCGATAACACGCAAATCACCACAAAGTGACAACATTCAATACCAACATCTCACCTCTCACAGAGGACTAACACAACAAATGCGTGGCAAACGATTCAACGTTCATGCCACCGATTCGATCCTACTCGGGAGCTAACATTCTAACAATAATGCGAACATCATACATACATTCCCGGACCGCAAACAGGAATGATAGGTTTTAAAAACGAAAACCACATTTTTGAGAATAATTTTGGAAATACCAGTTAATCTTGAGTACCACCTTTCAAAAAGTAGTACAAACATTATTATCGAGACCTTGAAAAAATCATCTTGCGTTTGATAAGAATGAGGACACTTTTCTTTTAGTGAAAAACTTTCAGAAATATTTGACCCTCGGGTCTAAGCAAATGCGTTTCTAAATCTTTGAAAATATCTCAAAATATTTTGGTCCTCCAAGTGGAATAAATTTGAAACCTACAGTGGCACTAGTAGGCATCTTGAAAATACCGCGAGAAAATAATTCATTTGAAAAGTACGTCTCAAAATTTATTTTCTAAGATACTCAAGGTTTTCAGAAATTTAATAGGCCAGAATGCCCAAAACTCACACGTATCAACATTTGCTTAACCATCTCGTAGTACACGCATCAAATCATTCAAAATCAAGACATTACATGCCTTTTACTGGAAAACAAACAGTCGATAATATTACATGCCGTGGATTCCGCGCCAGAACCCACCAGGCTAAAAACCGTTTACAAAACCATTTCAAAATACACCAAAAGGCCGATGACGGTAGTATTTCCCAAAACTCACAAAATCATTTATCAAACCATCATAAAACATTCAAGGACAAAATGCCAAAACTCGATTTATAGAATCAGTTTTGCGAAATAAAACTCAGTTTGCAAAATACTGAAAGTCATTTTGAAAGAACTCACGCAGCGGATAAAATGCAGTTCGAAAATACATTAGCAGCGACACCGCTTCTCATATAAATAAAATATGAGAGTCGAATACCCACATATCACGAAATCAAAATCCACAAAAAGATTCCATCACTCAACAACTAATCATACAAGTAGCTCATGTCACACAAGGCACAACACAAAGAATGGAGACTTACATCCACAGGTGGCATGAAGATGATGATCGCCCCACGATACTAATCACGACCAACAAACTCAGACGACGCGTCGCAACACGACTCAGTCAGATAAAATCCGACAAGACAAAACTCAACAAACACATCTCGACCCGACAGTCTAGGTTTCCACAACCAAACCTCCGATACCATTTATGTAACACCCCCAATCCACTCAGGGATATTACACGTCGTAGACTCCTTTCCGCGAGGATCTACCAGGCAAGAAACTACAAAATAAAACCCACATGCGGTCAATTCGACCAAAACATAATACCGTAGACCGATTAGGTCTCTCAAAATACAACATATCCGTAAATCTGATAAATCAAAATACAACTCGATCTCATAATACATAAAATGTCCATCCCATCGAGGATGACAAGGAAAACTCAGACGACAGATCACTTACGGACAACCGACTACAACGGTGACTAGCATCGCTGCTTTACATCATCCTCCGAGCCAATCCTGTGGTTGCTCACTCTCCAGTCACAAAACCTAGAATAAATAATAAAATCCCCAACGAGGGGTTAGCGATGGAATCGCTAGCAAGTAACCAAGCTATAAAGTTATACATCAAGAATACAACCGTTATGAAAATAACCTTTTAACAAGGTAGTAACATGATCCCCGAGTCTAAAGTCTTTTCGAAAATAGTTCCCATCAAGGAGGGTCATAAATAAAACCTTAAAACACATTTGAAAGAATAAATG
Organism: Orobanche coerulescens; assembly: GCA_033398695.1. Taxonomy (NCBI): domain Eukaryota; kingdom Viridiplantae; phylum Streptophyta; class Magnoliopsida; order Lamiales; family Orobanchaceae; genus Orobanche; species Orobanche coerulescens. The sequence goes on from CM065801.1 coordinate 189,360,584, forward strand.
AGGACATCGGGGGTCTTTGTGTGAAATCATGAAAAGATTTGTAATTCTCCTTTTCAAAAGAGTTTTCTATCAAAATCATATAGATGGTTCAATTCACAAATGAGCCTCAAAGGCAGAACCACAATCACCAATATAAGCGGAATCCAAGATTCATTCATTCACAGTTTAGAGATATCCAGTCAAATACTCAAATCACCTCCGGGGCCTCGATGAGACCCAACCCGGATTAGTTATCAAAAAACAAACTCAATCCACCCATAAGTTATCTTGACATCTTACTCGTAAGTAACGGTTCTCGGAGCCCTCTTTGGACCTACCCGATTAGATAACCTTATGGTCAAATCATATAAACTAGCCGTACTCGCAAGTACGCACCGCCGGAGGCCTCACGGGTCCCTACCCGGTTAAACATCATTCAAACACGCCCAGAAGTTATTGCAACATCGCACTCGCAAGTGACGATTCTCGGAGCCCTCTCCAGACCTACCCGATTCGATAACCTTATGGTCAAATCATATAAACTGGCCGTACTCGCAAGTACGCACCGCCGGAGGCCTCATGGGTCCCTACCCGGTTAAACATCAATCAAACACGCCCACAAGTTATCGCGATATCGCACTCGCAAGTGACGATTCTCGGAGCCCTTTCCAGACCTACCCAATTCGATAACCTTATGGTCAAATCATAGCAACTAGCCGTACTCGCAAGTATGCGCCGCCGGAGGCCTCACGGGTCCCTACTCGATCAATATCTCAATTCACCGATTTCGCAATAACAAGGGTATAACATTCGCCACAATTACACACACGTAAAATCATAAGTTAATGAAACCAACACTTTCACAGGGTATAACATTCACGTCACACCATCATTTAGTAAACATTCTTAAAAGTGAACAATACAAACATTTCACAATTCCTCGGATAACTACTCACTTCTAAATATCCATCTCGAACACAATACACATGAAATGGTGGTTATCATTCTACAATAATTTCAATTTACATTCGTATTTACTTTCATTGAATCACATTGTTCATTCAAAGTAAGTTATGGTTAAACGTTCGATCACTATCAAGTCCACATTAAATTCACGACACGCCACATTCTCAAAGTATAAAGATTATAGACGAGATACTCGCCTCAAGTCCAAAGCGCGCGAAACAATGGGGGAGCTCGACCGAAATCCTTGTACCTATAATCCTTCGGCAAACATAATGAAGATAAGATGACAACGAGAATTAAGGCTGATAACAATGGAAATCCCGACAAACTATCGAAGGGAAACTCATTGGGACATTTAATCGAACAGTCAATATTTGATAATTCCCAATAACACTCGAATCACCAATCGAGTTGAACAAACTCAAAATACGGATATTACCCATAGAACATGAATAATAATGTTCAATAACATCAACCGATTCATCAAAATCGGATGAACAACGAAGATTGGAAAGAAATCCCGAAAGTCAACCCTAGGAGGTTTCAAGAAATTACCTCGACCCGACGAAGAACAAGAATTTGATGTTGTTAATCCACACCAAGAACTTGAATAAGATGAATTCCCCTGAGATAAAACGCCCAAAAATTGCCCACAAATCACCCAAGGAGGAGAAGAAGAAGGAAAAATGATGAAATGAGTTTGATCCTCACAAAATCCGCAGAAATAGGCTAATCTGTACTGTGTGCCGCGGCACGGGCTGAGTGCGCCGCGGCCCATGGCCAAAAAAAACTGCCCAGCACTGGCTTAGTGCCGCGGCCCGGCCAGCAGGGCCCGCGGCCCGCGGTACAGCCCGCTCCAGCATCAAAAGGCACACGGTGCAGTTTTAACTATTTCGACCATAACTCCTTCATACAGACTCGGATTGACTCACCGTTTGAACTATTGGAAAGCTAACTTGATTCTCTATAATACTGAAAGATTCAGAAATTTTGGAGTTACCAAGAATTTATGGTGATTTTACAAAGTTGAACTCATACTTGAAAAAGTCACTTAAGAACACGGAACTCAATAAAACGACACCGAAACGAACTCGGATGACAAAAAGTATAGAATTAATCATTCTCGGAATAACGAAATGGTCACAATAGAGTTTCTAAGATGGACTTATGCAAAAAAAAGAAAATTACCAAAAATCGAAATTGCGGATATTACAAATGCTTTGGCCAAAGACTTATAATCTTACTTGCCATTAACCGTATAGGACATTTGTCTGCTCATTAACAGGAGATAGAATCTTTCCTTGACGTACAGTAAAGACTGCTACCTGCCTGTATCGTCCGCACTTCGAGGTTGACTCAGCAATTAAGCAAATGAGTCTAACTACTATAATGACAAACTAAACGTCATAGGCACATCTCCTACTGAACCCTAAAGTCAAAGGTCCACGTATACTATCACAACATTTCGATTCATCATCGACTCTCCAAGAGTGAATACCGTGTGATTGAATCAAGTATGAGTCGTGTTCGAGTATACTCGTGCTACCAATATACTTATAATTATGCTATCAAGACATGCATACGTCCTAGCATCAGTTATACAAGTCTTTACTCAAAACTTAATGCCCAATTACGTTTATCGACTTGCGAACGGTTTACATAAATAAACTTTAAATACTTCCAGTGCATTTTCTCTTATCCGATAACGAGAATAGAATGTTTGCTCTTATTTATATGGACTTCACTTCAATGTTTACCAAATCAAGAATGCATTTGAAATACAATAAACAGTGAATGAATCATATTGCCTTTAATTGATAATTCTATAATTACAAGTACAATGCCCCTTCTCTCTCATCCCCTGAGTGGCATTCGAAGGCATATTCCTAACAACTACATTCCATGCCCTCAAGCTCACTATCATGTTTAGAGTGTCTAGAAGTCACTTAGAAGTGAAGAGGGACGATTTTGGGAGAGAAACCCTCAGCTTGGTCCGTGAGGAAATGAAAGACCAAACCTCACTTTATAACCTGCACAATTATTAATGACTGCTACTACTCAACAATAACATACACAAGAGCACCTTACATAGGCTACCGATCTTGATTGTGTACACAACACTAGTCCAGAGACTACTGTCTCATTCGTTACAATGACTTACATATGAAATGCTTCCCTGCTAACATGCTTAAACTGTTAATGTATATAATGCTTAATCTGTAGCGTACATAGATGGGTCCACACATTCTTTCCCCTTGGACTAATCTGAGTGTTACGTATGTAAAGTCATGTTACGTACGTAACCTTGCTGAATTAACGTACGTTATCCTTATGCTTTAGCGTATGTTATGTGTTGTTAACTCGGCCATGCACATGCATGGCGAATACTGCGAACCATCAGACCCTCCTATCGCTTACAACTTGAATCTTGTCCATTATGTTCTTACGTATGTTATCTTTACATTTAACATACATTATACTTGCATATTAACGTAAGTGATGTTTGAAAATCAACATACTACACTTAGCCAATTATAACTGTTCCTATCTGTCATCTCGGCATAATGAATACGTATACTCATTCCAATAATATTCTCATACGATATACCTAATACACAATATCCTCAAGTGCAATTGTTGACCAACTACGGTAATTATACCAATACAACTATCTAAATCCTCATATTATTTTATCGATACTGTACAGATACCATACTGTCCAATATATCTCGGATAAAGTAATTCGAAAAATGCATACTAAAAATCCAGGATATTAGACACATATTTTCTAAAAATTGTAGGTTGTTCCCCTTCTCGAGTATCTGCTAGCTTCAATTGACTGTTGAGCCAGGATCACTTATAAGAAGTTCTTGACAATAATCTCTAAATCTACTCAATTGTTGCTTCAAGTCCCCTGAATTAGCTGCAATGCCTTCTTCGTTTCCCTAAAGGCCTGTTTAACTATAATTTGACTTTTAGTTTAGTGCTAACTTCTTGTCTAAACTCAGCTATGCCCAATTTTGGATTAGTCTTGAATTTATGCATAAATGTTTTGCTACCCATGTAGAATTGATGCTTGGATTGTTCGAAGTCCAAGCACACTTGCTATAGGTTGGTTCATATGACTTCATCTGCCAAGTCTTTAAACTACCCATTGGTGCCATATAAACACACCACTCACATTCTTCTATTGTACATATAGCTTTTAACCCCCTATTATCATTCATGATAAACTTAAACACCATACCTCTTCTCAAGCAATGTGACTAAATTGCAGTTTTAGCCCTATTTGTGAACTAAATAATATTCCCAATTTTAAATCAGGATTCTTATGATCTGTTTTAAGGTTATACTTAGGAAATTTAGGCCCACATTCTTCATTTGACCCCTCAATACTCTTATAGCTGTCACTACTTTCTAAGTCTCCCTCGTTAACTTCCTCAAGCAAAGCCTTTATCTCCTCACTTATTTTATATCTTTCAGATTAATTTTGATTACCTAGATCACTATCAAATTCACCATTTGCATCAATATATTTCTCAAACAGTGTGTCATATTCCTCAATATTGTAGTCATTATCTATAATTTTCTTCACATACGAAGTCCTCAGATTATTATCATCAGATGGCTCAACTACTTGATTATCTACTTGATTTTCAACTTGATTATCCATGGCATTACTATCCACATTATGTAGGAATGAGAAGTCCAAAATAGAACCAAATTAGAGTATTTTGACTTTGGTTTGTTGAATTCAAGTCAATACGATCAACATAAATCAAAGACTCCCTCTTTAACATTATATGTTTCATTAGCCCCATATACGTTAAGATCAGACATGAGAATTTTGGTCCCTCATGTAAAGTTTCCTAAATTGATGCCAAAAAATCAGATTTGCAGAATTATAATCAATTTGCTCCATAAAGTCTCTAGCATATCAAGCATTTTTCCCATCAACATAGTCAAAATATTCAAATCCCTAGCCCACATACATCATATATGGATTTTGCCTTAATTCACCCCACGAAATATTTTCAAAGTAAAAATTGTTGGTTATGTGTTGGCATCTACAAAGAACAAAGATAACACAAATAAAAGGCAAAATTACCAATTAAGGCTATGAACTTTCTCAAATTCTGCAGTTATGATAACAAACTTTTTTGTATCATTTAGGGGTATAAGCTTGTTTTCGTCCAACCAAGTTAGGGTATCCTTGAAAATCCGTCAGTTAAATTTAACGGACTTGCTGACATGTCCGTTAAGTGACACGTGTCACCTTCTGATTGCTCCACATAATAATAAAAAAATATAAAAGTCTAAAAAATATAAAAAAATAACAAATATGGAAATTCTTTAAAAAATCCAAACTTTGTTTCTTTTTTTTTTTAAAAAAATCTGGAATATTAATACAGTAGAAACTCTATAAATTAATACTGTTGGGACAACCAAAATTTATTAATTAAAAGAGTTATTAATTAATCGACAAATTAATAATTATTAATTTATATATTAATTAATATTTTATTAATTTATAATGAAATACTTAATTTACAAACAATTTTCAAACTTTCACTTAATTATTGTACAATGCATGTACATATCAAATGAAGGGTCCAATTTAAAATAACCCTTCAATCACTCATCTTATTATCGCATTCCGTTGAATATATCAAACAGATATTTTTTCTATAAATACAAAATCAAAATATGCGAACATTAAAGCGCCATCATATGAATAATTTATTCTTTGCTATACGAGAATACAACACTAGAAGTTCTTACGGTGATAAAGAAAATTAGAGATGCGATTTAAGATGAAATTGATTCCAACAAAAAAGAAATACAATTGAGTAATTTTTTAAGAAACCTTCATAAATTATTCCCGTAATATGTACGATATATAAGGAATTATTAATTTATATTTTATATGGGACCTATAGAAATTATCAAAAATGTATTATCTTATAATTTTAGCGAATTATTAATTTAGCACCTTATCCCTGAGTCGGGACCGGCCAAAACTATTATCTTAGAGAGTTTATTAAATAATCGAGTATTAAATTATCGAGTTTCTACTGTATTAAAATCGGATGTTCCTATTTAAAGTTCAGAAATAAAGAATAAAAAATTAAATCTGGATTTGATTTAGAAACTATTTTTGGAAAAAATGCTGGAATATTATTTTTTATAAATAAATAAAAGCTGAATTATTATTATTTTTTAAAAAACCTGCCAGTTTTTGTTTTCCTAATTTATTTTACTTTTCATAAAAAAACTATTTTATTTTTAAAAAATCTAAAAAACTAATTACACAATAATAAAAACATCCGATTTCTAATTTTTTTTATTTTTTTATTTCTTATTTTCGAGCTTTAAATAAAAACATCTGATTTTTCATATTAATATTTCAGATTTTTTAAAAAAAAATAAAGTTTGGATTTTTTTTAAAAATTCAGATTTTTTATTTTTTATATTAATTAGGCTTTTATATTTATTATTATTTTTTTATTATCACGTGGACCAATTAAAAGGTGACATGTATCACTTAGCGGACATGATTTTTGCTGCCTTCTCCACCAATGTTGAGATCAATTCGTCAGAATCCTCCATTTTGCTGCCTCATCCACCAAATCGGCTGAAAATAGGGTTTGTTGTCCAAATTAGTTGGCTGACAAATTGATGGAGGTACCAACTCCAAAAATGGAGTCAAAGTGAGGCATCAAATCCGGAAAAGTGATAAGTGATGTACCAATTGTAGAATAAGTGCAAAATTAAGGTACTAAAAGTGCAATTTTCCATATATATATATATATATAAGAACAAGGTGTGGAAAAGGTTCAATCCATAATAGAAAGAACATGGGCCGGATGGTCCAATTTACTTTTATCCAACTTCTTTAGGGTGGTTCGATATGGCATACCGAAAATTATCATTCATACTATATACCATATGAAATTATCAGTATGACAAAAATCATATTACCATGCTGAAATTTTCGGTATACCAAAAACGAATATATCAAAAATTTTGATATGACAAATTTACATACCGTTATCGTGCCAAAAAGTTGGTATACCGAGATCAAATTGGTATACCGAAAAGTTTCAATATATCGATAAACTTTCGATATATCAACAAATTTCGGTATGTGTCGTAAAGAATTCCATATACCAAAAATTTCGATATACTCGGTACAAATTTTAAAAACTCATACTATTACTTTACTGAAAATACGGATAATAATATCATACCATACCAAAAAATTAATATACCAAAAATTTCGATTTATTCAATATTTTTCGATACGATGATATCTATATATATAATAGCGTTACGGATTCGATACATTAGATTAATTCTCTCTCCTACGTGGCATTCTCTTAATTTTGGATTCCTATTTATATAAAATCTTGAATCCCACATCAATTTAAAATGATACTTAACCAATGGACAATCCAAATAAATAGAATTCGATATCTTGAATCCCACATCGGTTTAAAATAGGACTCCACCAATGGAGAATCTAAATAAATACTTACAATCAATGTGTATTTTTCAGCCATATAGTTATTTTACACACAAACTTAAGAATATTATTGTTATTGTGTTTAATTTAGCCGGTTATTAAGTTGGACAAATAAAAGTTTAAATTTTTAGTGAAGTTTTAATTGGACCAATTATTAAATATACATTAATTTTATTTGTCTAAAGTTGAATCTCGTATCTATTTTATTTAGTAGATTATAATAATTAAAAATCTATATAATAGTATTACGGATTTGAAGCATCACATTGACTCTCTCTCATTTGTGGCATTCTGTGAATTTTGTATTCGTGTTTATCTAAAATCTTGAATCTCACATCTATTTAAAATGTTACTTAACCGGTAGACGATCTAAATAAATAGAGTTCATTATCTTGAATCCCACTTCGATTTAAAATAAAACGTCATCAATTAAGAACTTAAAATTCAATGTGTATTTTTCAATTCCATATTTATATTTCACATATATAAGCTTAAGATTTTTTTTATTGTGTTTAATTTGTACAATTATTAATTTGGAGAAATAAAGAATTAAACTTTTTAGTGAAAATTTAATTTGATCAATTATTAAATTTATATTAATTTATTTGTCTAAAATTTGAATATCACATTTGTTTTATTTAGTAGTTTATCTTATTTGAAAATTTTAGTTTGGTAATATCAGTTATTAAATAAATTACTTTATTTTTTATTTGAGAATCTAATTTCTAAATAAATAGAATTCATTGTCTTGAATCCCACATCGATTTAAAATAAAATCTCATCAATTAAGAACTTAAAATAAATACTTAAAATTCAATGTGTATTTTTCAGTTCCATATTTATATTTCACATATAATCTTAAGAATTTTATTTTTATTATGTTTAATTTATCGAGTTATTAAGTTGGAGAAATAAATAGTTAAATTTTCATTGAAAATTTAATTTGCTCAATTATTAATTATATTAATTTATTTATATAAAATTTGAATATTGCATCTGTTTTATTTAGTAGTGCATATAATTAAACATATTTGCGAGGGTAGCATGTACTAAAATTATTTTGTTGGAATGGGTATAGCTATATAATATATAAATGGATTTCAGATAACTAAATCCTAGCTGTATTGTTTCGGGTATCACTATATGGGTTGAGGATGAAAACATATAGTAAGTTCACCTTTAAGTCAGATTTTGAACGAGTACGATTATATAAATTATAAATGGGTTCGAGTGGCTCAATCCTTGCCTCATCTTTTTGGTTTTCGTGGTGTTTTGCTGCGGTGAGGAACTCCGAATGGCTGAACCTAACTAATTAGTATAATTGGCGAGCTTTTTGCATTAATAAATTTGATTTGAAATATAATTTTATTATATATATATATATATATGTAATACGATCATTTTGTATTTTATCATCACATTTCTCATATGCAATTAATTTGATTAATTATTGGATTGGCTGAATAAATATTATTATTTTATTGAAAATGAATTTTGGGTAATTATTGAGTTGACCAAATAAATAATCATATTTTTTCTGAAATTTTTTATTATTTTTATATTTAATTTGTCCAATTTATCAATGTCTAACAATTTAAGCGAATTTTAATTTTGTTAAAGTCAAACATAACAACTAATTATTGTAACAACTTATATTTGATTATGTAGATTTTATAAGTTTTAATAGATTTGGGTAATCCATTCATATATTCAATATGTATTTTACCATCATATTTCTTATCACCAATTAATTTGAACAATTATCCAGTTGACCAAATAAGTAGTATTATTATTTTTATTAAAAATATAATTTGACAAATCATTAAGTTGGCCATATAAATATTTTGAATTAAAACATTAATTTGACTAATTTATTGATGTTTAATTTAATTTTTTTATCAATATATAGCAATTTGAGCAAATTTAATTTTTTTTAAAACCATACGTAACAACCAATTATTATTGCAACATAAATTTAATTATTTAGATTTTGTATATTTTAATAAATCTGGACAATTAGTGCATATAATTATACAAATTTGCGAGGGTAGCATGTACTAAAATTATTTTTTTGGAATGGGTATAGCTATATAATATATAAATGAGTTTCAGATGACTAAACCCTAGCTGTATTTTTTTGGGTATCACTATATGGGTTGAGGATGAAAACGTGTAGTAAGTTCACCTTTAAGTCAGATTTTGGACGTGTACGGTTATATAAATTATAAACGGGTTTGAGTGGCTGAATCCTTGCCTCATCTTTTTGGTTTTCGTGGTGTTCTACTGCGGTGAGGAACTCCGAAGGGCTGAACCTAACTAATTAGTATAATTGGCGAGCTTTTTGCATTAATAAATTTGATTTGAAATATAATTTTATTATATCTATATCTATATCTATATATATATATATATATATACTATTACGTATCCGGAGCACCACGTTAACTCTCTCATACGTGGTATTTTTATTTTCTAAATCTTCCATCCATCTTGATTTCAATGACACTCCACTCATTGAATAAGTGAATAAATATTTAAATTAAGAATGTATTTTATCCACAATTATTTTACATCACCACTTTATTTTCATCATCTATTGAGTTGGCCAAATCAATTATTTTATTCTTTTTAGAAAATTATATTTGACAAATTATTAATTAAACCTCATTGGCGAAATATGTACGTAATTATTTTCTAATATTTAATTTATTTGCATAAATATTTTTTTTATATTTTTACTTTTTTAATAAGCTCGATTATCTTCACTTACAAATAAATTTATAAACTATCTAATTGGAACATGGGTTCGGAGTACCGCGTTAACTCTCTCTCCTACATGAAGTTTTTTATATTTTTGTTCTTATTTATCTAAAATCTTGAATCCCACATCAAAGTATAGGTAATTGTAAAGAATTTTTGAAGATCGTATAATTCTAAAATTATACTAGGAATTTAACTTTAATTTTTTGTCATTCACAATATTTATTCTTAACCTTTATTTTACAATATTTGAGTTTTCATTGAGATGAATTATCCTATTAATTACTATAGCAACTTATATTTAGTTGTTTAAATTATATAAATTTAAATACGCTGAATAATTAGCATATATTACATAGGGGTATGGGATATAAACGATTAATAAAGTTATCTTTTAATCGAGTTTGTTGAATTTGAGTATAAAGATTTTAAACAGGTCTGAATATTTGTAGCATACATTCGTTGTTTCATGTGCACTATATGAGTTCTGAATTGGAATAAGTAGGAAAATTATCTTTCAATCGGGTTTAGGACGAGTATAAGTACATAAATTCTAAATGAGTTCGGGTGGCTGAATTTCATCCTCATTATTTCTGTTTATTGGTGTGTTCATTGCAGATAATCAGAAGTGGTGACCCTAACAAAATATTAAATTATTTTCAGAATTTTACTTGTAAATCTATTACAATATAAAGTGATTACCGTCAGAGTTTCGACCGACTATACACTAGTTCTCAATATTTCGATATGTTAGATATTTTTACCAGCCCCACTGACCCCAACCTCTTCCCCTATTTACCTCACCAGCGCCCCCACTTCTTTTCAGTTTCTCTCCATAATCGAACCACCCTTGAAATTTATCTGATGCATGCAATTTGAATTTTTGAATAATTCCATGGGCGAGGGTGTGAAGTTTCATAATGGCGTCTCCGAGTGGGAGGCGGGGCTTCCGTCCCTCGACGATTTGATGCCCTTGTCTCAATCCTTAATCCCTTCCGAATTGGCGTCGGCGTTTAAAATCTCGCTGGAGCCGACCGGCACCGCCCTCGAAGTCAAACTCGCCTCTGAGAGTACCATTTCTTCCCTTCGAGGCGGCGCCTCCGCTGCCCACTCCGCCACCAGCTCCAATTTCAAGGCGTTTGGTGATCACGTGGATGATCACGTGATGGCTGAGGCAGAGCCTGAAGCAGGATCCGATCCGAAGAAGAGTCGGAGGACGGACCCGGCCGATGGTAACTGTACGTACGACCCGCCAACGTCTACCCCTAAGACTCTGAAGAGGCCGCGGCTTGTCTGGACCCCGCAGCTGCATAAGCGCTTTGTGGATGTGGTGGCGCATTTGGGGTTAAAGAGCGCCGTGCCTAAGACGATTATGCAGTTGATGAATGTTGAGGGTTTGACTAGGGAAAATGTTGCGAGCCATTTGCAGAAGTATAGGCTCTATGTGAAGAGGATGCAGGGGTTGTCCGACGAGCTGCCCTCACCGTTGGATCATTTGTTTGCTTCCGCACCAGTCCCACCACATAGCTTTAATGAGTCATCCAGCGGTGACCTCAACCATGTGAATGGGATTGCTAATGTGACTCATAATATCGTTGGTAATAAAAGTAGTGGGAATAATCATGCTGGAATGCCGATTCCGATCCCGCATCCTCCGCCACCCCAGATTATGCCCGTGCAGATGATGGGAATGGCCAATGGGCATGGATTTCATGGCTATGAAACAGCTCACCCGCATAATAATCATTATCAGCAGCAATTTATTAGCATGGTGCAGCAACCAATGGACTGGTCTTGGAATAAGTATAATGGTTATCCACGTTATCCACGTTATGTGACTCAGGATAATAACAAATGTTAGTAGAGAGCACTGCTTTAAGTGGACCTATAGGTGATGTTTTTTACAGTAGTGAACTCTTTAATTACTTCTGGTCTCTGTCTTCTTAGTTGTGTCTCAATTTGTTTGTGATTTTCTTTGCTGATATCCAATTAGTCATACATGGCCTTGTGAACTCTTGCATCGGAATAAAATACACGTATATGTGATTTTTTAAGTATGTATTTATGTTTACCAAGTTGTTATTTGATTAATTACCGGTAGCCATTATTTGATTCATTTTAAGTATGACTCATTTGATTGAAGAAGATGGGGTCAAAGAAAGCAGAAGGACCAGATGGTATACCTATTGAAGTTTGGAGGTGTTTGGGGGAGAGAGGGATCGAATGGGTAACTATGCTTTTCAATAAGATTTGGAGAAGCAATAAGATGCCGTCAGCATGGAGGAAAAGTATTCTTGTCCCTTTGTATAAGAACAAAGGTGATGTTCAAGATTGTTCTAATTATCGCGGAATTAAACTAATGAGTCATACCATGAAGTTGTGGGAACGAGTGATTGAACAAAGGATCAGGAAATGTGTGAAGATAACAGAAAATCAGTTTGGATTTATGCCTGGAAGATCGACCATGGAAGCAATTTATCTTATCCGTGATTGATGGAACATTATCGAGATAAAAGAAAGATCTGCATATGGTTTTATTGATTTAGAGAAGGCATATGATAAAGTACCAAGAGAAGTACTTTGGTGGGCCTTAGCAAAGAAGGGTGTATCGCGGAAATATATTGACATTATAAAGGACATGTATGAGGGAGCTAGTACAAGTGTACGTACTAATGTTGGGAGGACGGAAGAATTCCCTATTACGATTGGGGTGCATCAAGGATCTGCTCTTAGTCCTTTTCTCTTTGCCATAGTCATGGGCCAATTGACAAGAGAAATTCAAAATGACGTTCCGTGGTGTATGATGTTCGCAGATGATATTGTGTTGATTGATGAAACGAAGGTTGGAGTGCAACGAAATTGGAACTTTGGAGGATACTTTGGAAGCTCGAGGCTTTAGGGTGACGAAGTAGGCCAGAATATATGGAGTGTAGGTTTAGCGAAACAGTGATAGAGAGGCGGGGATGATCACATTTGATGGGAAAGTTGTTCATGGATCCACTTTCTTTCGGTATCTTGGATCTATTATCAAAAGGATGGAGAGCTAGATGGCGATGTGGCTCACGAGAATAAAGGCGGGGTGGTTGAAGTGGAAGAGTGTCACAGGGGTTTTATGTGATCCGGCATGCCTCATAGATTAAAGGGTAAATTTTACCGCACGGCAATTAGGCTGCATTGTTATATGGCACCGAGTGTTGGGGTCAGAAAAGCAGTGTCACGTTGAAAGATGAATGTGGCGGAGATGCGTATGCTACGATGGATGTGTGGTCATACAAAAAGGATCGGCTCGAAATGAGGTGATCGGAGAGAAGGTAAGAGTTGCGTCTATAGAAGACAAGATGATGGAGAATCGATTACGATGGTTTGGTCATGTGAGAAGAAGACCTATTGATGCCCGGTGAGGAGGCTAGAAAGTTGGGGAGCAAGTAATGTTGTGAAAGGTAGAGGAAGACCCAAGAAAACTTGGATAAAGATGATTGAAAATGATATGCGGTTTCTTGGAATTGGAGAAAGTATGGCGATGGAGAGGCAAATGTGGCGGGAAAGAATACGGATGGTGGATGGAGTCTGATTTTTTTTTTTTTTTAATTCCTATTTTCTTTTATTTCATGTTATCTTTCTTTTTTTTTTTTTTTTTTTTTTTTTTTCTTTTTTTTTTTTTTTTTTTTTTTTTCCATTCATTCTCTTTTTTATTTGCTTTTTTCTCTACTTTTTCCCTCTTTTTTCTTTTTATGTTATTTATGTAACGATTATTGACGGTTTCAAAGTTTGATTCATGTTAGCCGACCCCAAATCATTTTGGGACTAAGGCTTAGATGTTGTTGTTGTTGTTGTAGCCATTATGTGATTGGAACTTGTACTGTATAAAGAGGGAAAATCAATATTGTTTCTTAATGAAGAAGGAATTATTTTTTACCAATAACCTCCTGACAAATAACTAATTTTCGACAATTAATTGGCACTATAATCTTAATGTCACCGGCCCCAATATAGTTGGGATTAATGTGCAGTTGATGATGATGGTGATGATGAGGTCTTATGTAATTTATTATATAATACTTTGTCTTATGTAATTTATTATATAATACTATGTAAGTATCTAAATGCAACCAAGACTAGAGAGGTCATTTTACCCCTTAAAATTAAAACTCCAGCTTTAAGAATGGCGAGATGTCCCTCTCTGTCACATACAACTGTCCCTACCAGACATCCTATATGGGCATTTGAAAGTCCAACAAAGTTTCCATACTTGATCTACTTCACCGACATGAGAGTTCTGGTCGCTCGATGTTATGTTTCATGTTAAAATCTACTAACGGGAGAATAATTTTAAAAGTACGAACAATTCATCTAACCTGGTTTCCTCTCTTCCTAATGCCATATGGGTTTTCACATATTTTATTATCCAACTGTATTTAGATAATTGGACCTGGTCATCACTACTTATGTAACTATTGCTTACCTTGTTTTCGTGCTGCATATCTTTACTATGTGCTTCTTCTGAAATGTTTCTTGTATTATATAAAGCTATTTGAGCGTTTGAGAATGTGTAATTATGAGAGTCTATGCTAGTGCATTTGATATAATTTAAATTTGGATTCCATTGATTTTCTGATCACAAAATGGCTCACGTCACAATTTTAATGGGGGAGAACTTATCTCCTGATCAGCTTCTAATACATATGTTGATTTGTCTAATCTTTTACACGTTAACGATACTATTTACGCTCTGTATTAGAATTGCTCAATTCTTCATTCTCTATGTTTCTTCACTATCTGGATGCCTGTTTCACAAAACGATAGATTTTTTTATCTCGTAGAATGTTCTTATCTTATTATTGATAAGAAAGGACATTGATTGGTAGGAACTTGTGATAGCCCAGACACTTTTCAAATACTTGCATGCATTTTATTTCTGAAGTTATGCACTTTGATCAAAGAATTATCTTGAAATTAATCGACATCCTTTAGATTTTTCGATAAGAGCACCGACTCTTGCAAGTGCATAAAGTTCCTTATGGTTTCAGTTTGTTCTCTCCGGAAACAGCACGGATTAGTGGCTTATTAGAAAGAAAATGTGGAGTTGCGAATTATTTCAGGTTCCAAGTCCAGCTTTATAGTAGATTTGCAGAAGTAAATAGAACTCGTACAGCCTTAGGAATTGACTAGAATTTTACGACATTAGCCAACAATCTTTTCCTGTGAATAATTCAAATTTTTCTTTCATTTGTCTCCAATGGCTGGCAAATGTTCAAACTTTAGTCATTATTGTAGTTCAAAGAGTAGAGGTTCTCTTATTTTGCGCAAGAAGCATCATTGTTTTGTGCATCTTAAAGTGCCTTTTTTTTTGGTTTCTTCTATTTCTCGGTTGTTTCTACTGTTTCTTAAATTAGTATGATTAAATGTCCTGATTGATTTGTGTGATTTTCTAGCATATATGTTCAAATTACCTAAGCTTAATTTATAAGTCAAGCACGGAGAGCCTTGATTTATAACACCAGATGTGTCAGATGATTATGGAAGTTGATGAAGATTATCGCATTTGGTGCCTGCCATAGTAAGATGGAAGATAATGTGGGAATTGTCCACCACAAGGACACAACACCGAGTTCCTGTGGTGCACCGACCAAAATATCCTTTAATAATTACCACCCTAAGTAACATTCATCTTTTTACTTTCTCATCTTTCTACCATCCTAAATAATCGGTACCAAAATTCAATTTTTTTACTCCCCATCTTTCGACCCTCTTTCCCTCTCATGAATTTATCACCCCAAGTAATCCGTACCAACATTCAATTTCTTACTCTCCATCTATGTGCACAATTTCTCTCCAGAATTACCATCCAAGTAATCTGTACCAATATTCAATTTTCTACTCCCGCATCTCTCTACACACCTTCTTCCTTTTGGGGCGGCGCTGCCGCCGTCGGACGCTCCGCCACCAGCTCCAATTTCAAGACGTTTGGTAATCACGTGGATTATCACATGATGGCTGAGGGAGAGCCGAAAACAGTATCCAACCTGAAGAATAGTCGGAGGATGGACCCGGCCGATGGTAACTATACGTACGACCGGCCAACGACTACCGCTAAGACTCTGAAGCGGTTGCGGCTTGTGTGGACCCCGCCCCCAACTGCATAACGGCTTTGTGGATGTGGTGGCACCTTTGGGGTTAAAGAGAGTCGTGCCTAAGATGTTTATGCAGTTGCGAGCCATTTGCAGAACTATAGGCTCTATGTGAGGAGGATGCAAGGGTTGTCCAACGAGGGGACCTCACCATCGGATCATTTCTTCGCTACCACACCAGTTCCACCACATAGCTTTAATGAGTCATCCAGCGGTGACCACAACCATGTGAATGGGATTGCTAATGGGACTCATAATATCGTTGGTAATAGAAGTAGTGGGAATAATCATGTTGGAATGCCAATTCCAAAAATCCTGCATCCTCCACCACCGCAGATTTTGTCCATGCAAATGATGGCAATGGCCACACATGGGTATGGATTGTGGCTATGAAACAGCTCACTCGCATAATAATCATTATCAGCAGCAATTTATTAGCCTGGTCAAGCAACCAATGGACTGGTCTTGGAATAAGTATAATGGTTATCCACGTCATGTGACTCGGGGTAATAACAAATGTTAGTAGAGGCACTACTGTAAGTGGACCTACTGGTGAGGTATTTTGACAGTAATGAACTCTTTAGTTACTGCTGATATCCAATTGGTCATACAGGGCCTTGTGAACTCTTGCATTGGAATGTCACATGGGAACCTCAGCTAGGAGTTGTGCTAGCAATTTTTTTATTAATTATTTAGTTCCTCAATAAAATACGTGTATATGTGATTTTTTAACTATGTATATTATGCTTACCAAGTTGTTATTTGAGTAATTACTGGTTGCTTGTATGCATAATGGAAGTACTATATGAGGAGGGAAATTCAGTATTGTTTCTAATGGAAGAAGGAATTATCTTTTATCAATAACCTCCTGGCAGATACCGGAACTGCATTATGTAATTTCTTCATGTATATTTAACTGGACTAGAGGCAACGAAGATACTGATTATTATCCTTGATCAAATTCTTGTTATTGATTGTTTTTGCTAATGTTTAAAAAGTCGGAGGCATAAGTCTAGGCGTTTGCTTGTCCAGAGGCGAGGCGCAAGCCTGAATGCTACAGGCGTAAGCCTCTAGTGCAAAGTATATTTACATTTAAAAGATAAAAAATAATTAACCTATGCACAAAAATAGTTTTTTAAATGTCTTCTTTACTGTTAGTTTTTGTAATTTGAGGGGTAAAGTGCAAAATAAATACAAGGAGGTCTTATGTGATTTATTATATAGTACTTTGTAAATATTTAAATGCAACCAAAATTAGAAACGTCATTTTGCCCCTTAAAAATGAAACCCTAGCATTAGGAATAACGAGATGTCCATCTTTTACTGTCCTCTCATCCTCACCTTCTTCCATCTCTCTCATAGTCATATATGTATACAAAAGAATGAAAAAGTGAAGCATTGTTTCGTTTTACTCAACATCAACCATTCTTCCTCCCCTCTCTGTTTCAATTTTTTAATGTTCGTGCTTAGTCCCTATCTTTTGTTTCGAGTTTTAGGCAGCAAACCACTTGGGGTTTGTTTAATTGAGAGAGATCTGTATGTCTAAAAAATCTGTACAAAAGAATTGAGCCTTGAACGCTAGGCGTAGAGCGTAACAAAAAGTGTAAGCCTAGTATGTAGTTCGATTTCTCAAGAAGCTTCGATGTGTTTTTGGCTCACTGCGTGCCCCAATCCCTCGATCTTCTTTCTCTTTCAATCGGAAGGAATGCGCGCTTTTGGACGCCTTTATAAACATCGGTTTTGGCTTTCTTGTTACATTGGTTATAAATTCGATTGTAATCTCGAGATTCATGTGCTCTATGAGAGATCTTTTGTATGTGGTAATATATATGTTTGTTATCATCATAAGTTTGCTACTAATCAAAAGGTTTTCGACTATAATAGTTTGCTTCTTTTTCCTTCTTGGAGGGTTCCTGTTGCGCCTTTGAAAGCAGCTTTCCGTGCCAGACATCTTATATGGGAATTTGAAAGTCCAACAAACTTTCCATACTTGATCTACTTCACCGGCATGAGAGTTCTGGTCGCTTGATGTTATTTCTCTTGTCAACTTCTACTACTGGGGAATCAGTTTAACAGTACAAACGAGTCATCAAATCTGGTTTCCTTTCTTCCTCATGCCATAATGGGTCTGGACATCTTTTATTATCCAATTGTAATTAGATCATTGGACCTGGATCATCATTACTTATTGCTTACCATGTTTTCGTGCTGCATATCTTTACCATGTGCTTCTCCTGAAATATTATGTGCTTCTCCTGAAATATTTCCTGCATTATATAAAGCCTTTTGAGCGGTTGAGAATGTGTAATTATGAGAGTCCATGCTAGGGCATTTGATATAATGTAAAGTTGGATTCCATTGGTTTACTGATCAGAAATTGGCTCACGTTACCGTTTTAATGGGGAAGTGCTTATGTCCTGATCAGCTTGTAATACATACGTTGATTTGTCTACGCTTTTACATGTTAACCATATTATTTACGCTATTTGTGTTAGAATTGCTCAATTCTTCATTTTCTAGGTTTCTTCCTTATTTGGATGCCTGTTTCACAAAATGAGATTTATTTTTTCCTCGTAGAATTTTATCATCTAACTCTGCCTGTGGGTGTCTTCTTGACATCCATTGCCGGTCCCAAGCCCGGATAAAAGAGGAGGATTGCGGTAGGTTAGTGGCAGCCAGCGTAAAACTCGTCACATTCCATGGACATGAATCAAACATTGAAAATCGTTGGGGCGTCTCCTCAGAAGCGACGCGCTGCATTTCATAGGCTCGGGTGCAGTGATAAGTATGCGAGGGCTGCTAGGTCGTCGCCCAGAAGCGGCGCGCCACCTTTACATCTGAGGGTGGTGTCAAATGAGCAAGGATGCGCTACACTTCATAGGCCCGGGTGTAGTGGAAAATATGCAAGGGTTGCTAGGTCGTCGCCCGGAAGCGGCGCGCCACCTCGAAGTATGGGTGTGGTGTCAAATGTGCAAGAATCCTTGCAGCGTGGACGGGACGACAGAGAAGTTAGTTCTTGCGGCTAGTAAGGGTAGTAAGGCGCGGTTTGGAACTTGGAACGTTGGCTCTTTGTGGGGAGATCGGCAGAGTGGGGAGGTTATGAAAAGGAGGAGAATTCACATAATGTGTCTACAAGAGACTAAGTGGGTTGGCGAGAAGGCAAGAGTGTTAGCTCCTTGGGGTTACAAGCTTTGGTACTCTGGAAAGGATAGAAGTAGAAATGGAGTGGGTATCGTCATTGATAAAGAATTCATTGATGATGTGGTGGAAGTGTCAAGAAAGAGCAATAGAATAATGAGTATTAAGCTTGTGATAGGGGATGCGTTTCTAACTATCTTAAGTGCTTATGCACCACAAGTAGGATTGGATGCATCGATCAAACAAGAATTTTGGGAAGATTTGGAAGAGGTTGTCGAACGAATTCCTATGGGTGAGAAATTGATCATTGGTGGTGACCTCAATGGGCATGTCAGTGTTAGCAGAGATGGCTTTGAGAGCATTCATGGTGGCTTTGGTTTTGGGGACAGGAATGAAGCAGGAAATGGTATATTGGATTTCGCATTAGCTCATGACTTGGGTATTATGAACACTTGGTTCGAGAAAAAGGGACTCTCATTTGGTGACATATAGAAACGGAGGTAATGCAAGTCAGATTGATTTCTTTTTAGTAAGGAATGTTTGGAGGAAAAGTTTTACTAATTGCAAGGTGATACCCGGTGAGAGTCTTTGCAACACA
This sequence comes from Orobanche coerulescens, assembly GCA_033398695.1. Classification (NCBI taxonomy): domain Eukaryota; kingdom Viridiplantae; phylum Streptophyta; class Magnoliopsida; order Lamiales; family Orobanchaceae; genus Orobanche; species Orobanche coerulescens. The sequence goes on from CM065801.1 coordinate 189,380,679, forward strand.
AAGATAGGGTTGTGGTGCTTGACTTTCGAGGTAAGAGGCACTTAAGAAAGAGAAGACCACAAGTTGACCCTCGAATTAAGTGGTGGAAGCTCCAAGGGGAGAGTCGACATACTTTTGTGGCTAAGATTGCGGATAGTGGTATTTGGTCTGATTGCACGGAGATGGATATAGATTCGATGTGGAACTTGTTGGAGCATAACATAAAGGAAGTTGCAAAAGAAGTCCTAGGAGAATCTAAAGGAAACAGACCATCAAGTAAGGACACATCTTGGTGGAATGATGAAGTTAAGCAAGCGATAAAGACCAAACGTGAATGTTATAAGGTCTTGGGTAAATGCTCGAGCGATGAGAATTATGAGAAGTACAAGAAAGCTCGAATGTAAGCTAAAAAGGCGGTCACGAAATGCCCGATCAAAGGTCAATCAAGAATTATATGCAAGATTAGATACTAAAGAAGGGGAAAAGATATCTATAAACTTGCTCGAATGAGAGAGAAGAAGACGCGAGATATTGAAAAAGTTAAATGTGTAAAGATCTTGACCAAATTGGTTCAAGATAAAGAGATAAAAGAGAGATGGAGGTCATACTTTGATACCCTATTCAATGGCCATCAAGAACAAGATATTGGGAATTTAAACATCCCCTCAAGTATGGTTAACTGAGAGTTTAAGAGAAGAATTCAAAAGGGTGAAGTGACAATTGCATTGAAGAAGATGGGGTCAAAGAAAGCAGAAGGACCAGATGGTATACCTATTGAAGTTTGGAGGTGTTTGGGGGAGAGAGGGATCGAATGGGTAACTATGCTTTTCAATAAGATTTGGAGAAGCAATAAGATGCCATCAGCATGGAGGAAAAGTATTTTCGTCCCTTTGTATAAGAACAAAGGTGATGTTCAAGATTGCTCTAATTATCGCGGAATTAAACTAATGAGTCATACCATGAAGTTGTGGGAACGAGTGATTGAACAAAGGATCAGGAAATGTGTGAAGATAACAGAAAATCAGTTTGGATTTATGCCTGGAATATCGACTATGGAAGCAATTTATCTTATCCGGCAGTTGATGGAACATTATCGAGATAAAAAGAAAGATCTGCATATGGTTTTTATTGATTTAGAGAAGGCATATGATAAAGTACCAAGAGAAGTACTTTGGTGGGCCTTAGCAAAAAAGGGTGTATCACGAAAATATATTGACATTATAAAGGACATGTATGAGGGAGCTAGTACAAGTGTACGTACTAATGTTGGGAGGACAGAAGAATTCCCTATTACGATTGGGGTGCATCAATGATCTGCTCTTAGTCCTTTTCTCTTTGCCATAGTCATGGACGAATTGACAAGAGAAATTCAAAATGACGTTCCGTGGTGTATGATGTTCGCAGATAATATTGTGTTGATTGATGAAACGAAGGTTGGAGTGCAACAGAAATTGGAACTTTAGAGGGATACTTTGGAAGCTCGAGGCTTTAGGCTGAGCAGAAGTAAGACTGAATATATGGAGTGTAGGTTTAGCGAAAACAGTGATAGAGAGGCGAGGATGATCACATTTGATGGGAAAGTTGTTCATGGATCCACTTTCTTTCGGTATCTTGGATCTATTATCCAAAAGGATGGAGAGCTAGATGGCGATGTGGCTCACAGAATAAAGGCAGGGTGGTTGAAGTGGAAGAGTGTCACATGGGTTTTATGTGATCCTGACATGCCTCATAGATTAAAGGGTAAATTTCACCGCACGACAATTAGGCCTGCGCTGTTATATGACACCGAGTGTTGGGCTGTAAAACAGTGTCACGTTCAAAAGATGAATGTGGCAGAGATGCGTATGCTACGATGGATATGTGGTCATACAAAAAAGGATCGGCTCAGAAATGAGGTGATCAGAGAGAAGGTAAGAGTTGCGTCTATAGAAGACAAGATGATGGAGAATTGATTACGATGGTTTGATCATGTGAGAAGAAGACCTATTGATGCCCCAGTGAGGAGGTTAGAAAGTTGGGGAACAAGTAATGTTGTGAAAGGTAGAGGAAGACCCAAGAAAACTTGGATAAAGATGATTGAAAATGATATGCGGTTTCTTGGAATTGAAGAAAGTGTGGCGATGGAGAGGCAAATGTGGCGGGAAAGAATACGGATGGTGGATGTGGTCTGATTCTTTTTTTTTTAATTCATATTTTCTTTTATTTCATGTTATCTTTTAATTTATTTTTCAGGATTTTTTTTTCTTTTTTTCTTCCTTTTTTTTCTACATTCATTCTCTTTTTTTATTTGCTTTTTTCTCTACTTTTTCCCTCTTTTTTCCTTTTATGTTATTTATGTAACGATTATTGACGGTTTCAAAGTTTGATTCATGTTAGCCGACCCCAAATCATTTTGGGACTAAGGCTTAGATGTTGTTGTTGTTGTAGAATTTTATCATCTAATTATTTTTATGAAAGAATATTAATTGGTAGGAACTTGTGATAGCCCAGGCACTTCTCAAATACTTGCAAGGTTATCACGATGCCGCGTCACTCATGCACTGTGTTGTGCGGCGATTTATACGCCTCGACAGCGATCAGTATAAGGGCCGAGCGACCGAGTTCACGACCAAAGGAGCTACGGCGAACTTGTCAAAATGAAGGTAACAATCCACCTTCGAGAATCTAGCGATCGACTCCCAAGGCGATCGCCTTTGGGCACCTAGCGATCGACTCTGGTGCCCGACCAAGGACGACTGTCCCACGCTACGAGCAAGGCCATCGTCCGTCAAAGTCTACAAAGACTGGATCACGGACCGAAGGACCCATGTGCAGATCCGCGAAAGGCGCCGCAGAACATGGATCGTTGACTCCAGCCCATCAGCAGCTGTCAGTGACAAGGACGGCCTCACCTACCGACAGCCCCGCCGAAAGGTCCTAAGTAGGGCCACCCAGGACAGCGACATGAACGCGTGTTGGCCTCTCACTGGTTCACACTTCTGGCAGCTAGCAACTTCTGCGGACTTCAAGGAGACCAACCCATGTGCTATAGACGATCGCCCGTATATTATAATACATCAGAGGTGATCGCCCAGCAACTACGAGATCTATAAATAGAGAACCTCCAGCAACTGGAAAAAGGTTCCTCTTTTTTACGAGAAAGGTTCAGATGCTCCCCTCTAGAAAATACGTTGGCAAATACATTCACGAAAGTTCACAACTCTCTCCTCTCGGGCTTTCTCTCTTGAACCCATTTAGGATTTCTCTCTCAGCACCTCTTCACCAAAAGACGGTCGGCAGAGGCAAGAACTCCCTACAGTTCAGGTTTGAATAGATCCACAAGTCCTGGAGCTGAGACAATCAGCTAATATACACTGTGAGAGACCGTCGATTTCTCACAGTCGTCACAGCACTCCATCGTTGTTACAAGAACCCACAGAGCATCATATCTGGTTCTTCCGGCAATCTTCACGCTCGATAGCTAAGATAACTAGGGTCTTTACACTCATTGTAATTGTACTATAACATTAATATTTGTACTCCAAAGTATTTGTATTAATAATATCTCGCGAGAGCATTCAAGCCCGGGACTAACAACCCCGACAAATCTTGTGTTATTTACTTTCCCCACGGACGTGCTCTAGGATTTGTTTGTTACTCGACCATTCCAGCAATATCATCTCCGGAAAATATTTTGGGTAACAACAATTGGCGCTAGAAGGAGGGGTGTCTTAACCTTCATTTTTATTCCGACCGTCCCGAAGAACACTCACTGTTCTCCGAGGCATATACTTGAAGAGACACTCACTGCTCTTCGAAGAAAAACCTTCAGAATAATGGTGTCTGCCACCACATCGAAGAGAGCCACTCTCCGAACCGCCGGACATCATATCCCAGCTCGATCCGAGACCTAGCCGACGGCAGAGGGTAGCCGCAGCGACGCGAGACTCGCGATCCCGCACCTAAGGGGCGGCCCCAACCTTCCGCTCGATCAGTTCCAAACCGCGGAACAGATCGAGGAGGCTATGGCCATCCTAAGGGAGCGACGGAGAACATGCGCATCGCCCGCTATAACTCCCTCGGCCATCCGCCGCGTGGGCAAACGGAAGTTCAAGGGGTTACTGGGCGAGCGATCGTCAGAAAACCTCGAATCGCGAGAAAAGGCTCTCACAAGGCGGGACAGTTCCGTCTTCAGCCGCCTAGGAAGAGATCCATCATGGCGACCGGGGCATTCTGGCCCTAACCATGAGACGACGGAATCCGAGTCCGTCACCAGGAGTTCGACCTACCCAACTCCAAACCAATTACAGGTCAGCCGTCTGGCTCCCATCCACCAAAGAGTCGAGCCACGCGGCAAGGACATCATCGACAGCGAAGCCAGGGGGTCAGTACTTGATCGTCTCGGCTCCCGCTCCGAGCGCCTAGCCGCGAGCAGCCAGGCCGCGGCGATGGCCGCTATGCAGCGCCAACTCGACGAGATGAAAGCGCTCCTGGATAATGGGGCAAGCGCCAGTAGAAAGCTCATCGGATCAACCGAGCCACTCGCGGTCCACATCGAGCTTGCCCCCATGCAGCCAAGGATCGCTCCTCCCAAAACACCTTTGTACGAAGGGAGATCGGACCCCGAGATCCACCTAAGCAAGTTTCGGATCTACATGACCGGGTGTGGGGCATCAGACGCGACCAAGTGCCGAATCTTCCCGTTAACGTTGGGCGAGCTGGCCCATAGGTGGTACGTCTCAATACCACCACGATCGATCATCTCCTTTGAGAAACTGGCGAGTGACTTCACGTCATACTTCGCCACCAAGGTCGCCACACCAGAAGGCCCCCACCGCATGATGAAAATCAGGCAGGGGGAAGATGAATCCGACGCAGATTACATCGACCGGGTGGATGAGATAGTCCTCACCGGCGAGCCCATCAGCGACGAGATCGCTCTCTACTCGGTCCTGGGGGGATTCTACGGTCATTCGCTCATGTTTAGGCACCTCACGAAGGACATCCCCCCAACCTACGCGATCTTCTGCGCTAAGGCTGCCGACTTTCTGGCCAGGCAGAGGCTGCTCACCCTCTGCCTTGGCGAGGGAACGCCGCCTCCTGTCCGAAAGACGGCGATCGCTAAAACCAAAAAGGCGGTCGCCAAGCCACCCGACGATCTCAGGGTCTTCGAGGATGTGGAAGCCCATCTCCTCCACAAGTTCAACCGAACTCCGGCCCACATTTTTTACGCCATCAAGGGGCGCGAACCGCTAAACAAGCCAAAGGCAATAAGGGACCACAGTCATCTGGACCACAATCAATATTGTGCTTACCACAAGAGTCCCGGCCACAGCACCAACTAATGCCGCGACCTCCTCAGACAACTCTGGAGATTGTTCGAGGAGGGCAAGTTGGACAGCTTATTGGCTTAGTCGGAGTCCCATCGATCTCCCGAGACGGTCGCCAGAGTCGAACGTGAACAGGTCGGAAGGCTCATACGAGCCCACCCCTCGATCAACCTCGGCGACCGTATCTACATGCTTCAATGAAGTGGAGGGAACTTCGAAAGTCTCTCCCCGATTCCCGCCTCATCAAACCAAAGGCTACTGCCTGAGCAAATGCTTCGAAAAAGAGGATGACTCGCTCGCCCTCTAAAGTTCGTCATCAATATGATGGACCTAGGCAGCGATCGCCTCCCCTAACACAACGTATACCGTCGAGGATCGTCATCTGACTTGGTGGTCCGAGGTAGAAGAGTGTCGACATGGCTGCGGAGGACGATGGAACCGTTCTCTGTGCCCGTGCAAGGTCCCTCTGGGCCACGATCGCTCGCCCTTCGTTTAAATACGAGGCGGGCGTAGTTTAAGGGCCCTCCAAAACAGATATGTGGACACGTTCGCACGCCCTCAAAGGTCTATCACTTAACGTGGTGGGTCCTTCCCGGACAATGCGACGCGTCCCTCCCCCCGTCACAACGTATACCGTCGAGGATCGCCATCTTAATGACGGTACAAGCTGTGGTCATGGAGTCGATTAATCCGACGACGCCCCGCGCAATGACTCCTCCAGCCCAAGACCGCACGCCCTTCATTTAAATACGAGGCGAGGCGCAGCCTACGGAGGACCCTCACAATTAAGTGAGTCGCGAGAACTTAGCCATCAGACGGAATGTCGCTCGCGCACAAGACACGATCGTGAAGGTCGGTCCATCGAACTCCGCGATCGTGCACGGTTCCTCTAGACCGAGATGGACGGCCTTCCTCGAGGAATCTGCAAAATTGAAGACCGCTCACTCAACGATTTATTTCCGTCCCCTTACTTTCACCAAGTCAACAAAAATAGGGAGGAAGGGCGGAGCTATATATACGACGATCGTCCCTATTCAATTACATACGGAGATCGGCATTTTTCAGATGTATGTGCAGCGATCGAATTTGTTGTAAAAGTTATCTATATGAGTTTATCAATTCACTTGGAGCTATACACGCAACAATCTCCCCTCACTCATTTGTACAAAGTCATGCAAAGACTCATAAAAACAATCATTCGAGTAATAAATCGAAGAAGCAAACTTTCATTTCATTACTTGAAATATCAAAGTACATACACGGTCGCCCGAAGGCCTAAGTACAGGGAAATCTACAAAACTTACAAGTCAAAAACAAAAGCATAGAAGGACGTAGAGCCTCAGGCTGCCCCTGCCTGGCCTTCACCTTCGATCGCTGGATCGGCCCGAGACCCTTCGCCAGCTTCCGGAGCTGCCTCCCCATCCTCCGGGGCATTCGGATGAACAAGATTTTCGGGAGTCGGGTACCAGCTCAGGTCTACGCCGATTTCCGAGAGGTCCAAGATCAGCACGGAGAAAGCAGGATGGAGAGGATGCTCCAGCGCGTATGCCTTGAAGTTTTCAGCAAGAGGGCCGACCTCCAGTCCTCCCTTCTTAGCAGCACGGAGTGAGTCGGCGAACGCCATGTAATAGGTAAACTCGCTGACGAACTCCACGTTGAGAAAGGGATTGGCCTCGGTCGCCTCCAGCTTCCCTTTCAACTCCGCAACCGCCTGTTGCGCACCTTGAAGCTCGGTCTCCTTAGCAGCCGTCTCTCCCCTCGACGACGCCAACTCGCTAGTCAGCCGAGCGACAGTCACCTTCAACTGATTGGCTTCCTTCTGAGCAGCCGCGTGCGACCGACGGGCCTCTGTCATCTGGTCCCGAAGGCGGTTGACCGTCGCCCGGGCTCGCTCAGAATCTTGTCTCGCCAGCTCAAGATCCTGACTCGCCCGTTTAGTCGCATCCAAGGAGTCTTTCTCCATAGCCACGATCCTCTCGGCAAACTCGGAGTTCTGTTTCCGAGCAGCCTCGAGGTCCGAATGGAGACGGGCAGTAGAGGGCCGCCCCTCATAGTCCTTTACAGCTTGAGCGACCATCGTCGCCGCTTGGAGGGTCAGGGCAAGAGTCACCTGCATTGCGTCTTCGAACCGCCGGCGCGCGATCGCATCCAGGTCGGTCGTCCAAGCCTTCGGTAGGGCAGAGATAGCCCGGGAGACATAGTGAGGGACGTCACAAGCCTCGCGGGGAGACCTGCTCGCCAGGAAGTCCAACACCATCGGCGAGGTGTTCGGGTCGGCCAGGCGGACCCTGCAACAAGAACAAAGGGGTCAGAACATCTCCTACGCAAGTGACAAAACTCAACAGATGAACCAAGCTTACCTTTCGACCTTCTCGGGGTCGCGGTCGAGGAACGGTTTCCCGTGAGGGGTCTCGGCCTCGACGATCGCCATGGTTTGCAGATAAACCGACGAAGGCGTAGGCTCGTCCACCAAGGGGACCACGGTAAGCGGAGGCGCGGCAATCGGTGGCTCACTAGCAGGGGCATAGACTGGGGATTCCCCCATCCTCTGTCGCTTGCGGTTCAGCCGGAGTCCCTTCTCCCGAACCGCCTCCTCCGTTGCGATCGGCTCTACATGAGGCCTCATCTCCGGAACAAGAGGTAGCGCCACCGGAGGAACTCGAGTTGACTTCTTCTGGCGCAGGCGACTCAAAACTCCAAGGTTCGACATGGCAATCTCCGACGGAGGCTCCAAGAAGCGAGGGAAGCGGACCTCTGCAATAAGAAACGATCAAACAACGGTTACGCACATTCTTCAAACAGGAAGATCGCCAAGCAAAAGGAGATCACAGATATTCATACATGGGACCAAAAGATGTCGCGGAAAACGGAACAACCGAGCAGACAGCTAACGGCTCTCTTTGTTAATCCGGCGAGCGTATAGATCGTCATGCGGAAGGCTACATATGCGCTCCCAGACGACCAGAAAATCGAAAGATAGCTCGTTAGCCGCGGGAATATGGAAACCTACAAAAGGAAGACCAAATTAGATCAGTTCAGAACATATCCGAACAAAGGGAGAGTCAGAACCCTTACCTGGATTCCTCTCCCGAAAGCTAGTGGGAATATCCAGCTCGCCCGTGGGATTGTCGCTCGCTGATGCCTTCCATGCACCGCCGACCCAGAACCATTTCGCCGGATCACCCCGCACCTTGTTCGGAACCCCAAGGATCACCCGACCGGAACGGCCTTGGATATGATAGCCGCCGACAGACCCTTCTGAACCGTCAGCTTGAATAAGTGGTTCATCTCCGATGGCGAGGGATGGCGGTACAGTCGGTAACCGCCGAACAAGGTGAGGGCACAGACGATCTGGAGCCAGGCGTTCGGCGTTAGCTGAAGCGGCGCCACGTTCCAGATGGCCAGCAAATGGGAGACGGCAAACGACAGAGGGAACCGTAACCCAGCCTCCATTATCGCCTCATTCACGGCGACCATACCCTCCGGGGGTTGGTCAGCTCGCTTGCTCTCGGCCGGCGTGAAAAGATCCACATCTGAAGGGATATGGTACCTCGCCTTCTAGACGGCCAGGTCCTTCCTGGTCGCCAAGCTCCTGATCTGGCCGAGAGACCACTGAGAGCGCTGCGCGGCCCCAAACAGCGACTGCTTCGCCGATTGATAGGGATGAGCGATCGAATACTCCTGGGAGTCGAACTTGGGGCACGGACCGGCCAACCTCTCCATGATATCAGCGAAGGCCAAATAGGCTTGGCCAAAAGCACTATGCTGCTCCCAATACGCCTTCACCACCATATCCTTCTCCGCCAGCATACGCTTCTGCTCAGCCGCCGCCTCCCTGGCAATGTCGGCCTCGTTGAATAATGCCTCGACTTTCGCGGGAGTAATACCAGTGCGGATAGCTTCAGCGGCCGTCTCCATATGAAATTCTGCGTAGGATCCTCCCCGGATAGTCGAAGTCCCGGCGGTAGAGGCGATGTCCATTCCAGACGATGAAGATACTCCAGACATTCTCGAAACAAGAAGAGGAGAAAAGGAGTGTTTCTTACCGAGGGTTGGGTCGATCGACGATCAGCAGTCAAAGCTTCAGAAAATTCTTCGGCAATATTCTTCTTCTCTGATGAAATCGCATAAGGTTCTCAACATTGTAACCCAGCGCCCTTTTATAGGAGATGGCAGGGGCTTCCATGCAAATAGGGAGAATCTCGGGCGCTGAAGTGCAGCCTTCGCAATTAATACCTCCCTTGAAACCCGCGTACGCATCGTTTCAAGGACACGCCAGACGAGGAGTCATGACTAACCGTCGGTCTCCCCCAACAGGAGCCCGACACGTGCCCCGGAGACTTTTCCACGACCGCTGTCATTTCCCGCTCATCTCAGCGACCGACCAGTTCGTCCAAATTCAAAACCAATCCGCTCAAAGACGATCGCCAATTCCGTAAAATGCAGAGTCGCTCGTCAAAGTTAAGCGATCGCCAGTGGAACCACCTCACCCCACGTTTCCAACGTCGGAGCGAGCTGGGGGGCAATTGTTGTGTGGTGATTTATACGCCTCGACGGCGATCGGTATAAGGGCCGAGCGACCGAGTTCACGACCAAAGGAGCTACGGCGAACTTGTCAAAATGAAGGTAACAGGCCACCTTCAAGAATCTAGCGATCGACTCCCAAGGCGATCGCCTTTGGGCACCTAGCGATCGACTCTGGTGCCCGACCAAGGACGACCGTCCCGCGCCACGAACAAGGCCATCGTCCGTCAAAGTCTACAAAGACTGGATCACGGACCGAAGGACCCATGTGCAGATCCGCAAAAGGCGCCGCAGAACATGGATCGTGTTGACTCAAAAAGTATTTTGATGATAATTTTATTCAAAACATTTAATAAAATTGATCTCTGCACGCTGTTATATTGAAGGAGAAAAACGGACTTAGCGCACGCTACAAGCTTCAGAGTAGCGCACGCTATCGAGGCTTATATACAGCCAAGTCAACTCAGCTGCAGCCTAGTCGGAACCTACCTGATGGATAGCGCACGCAAGAACTTCAATATTTGCGCATGCTAAAATACCAATATTAGCGCACGCTATACCACATTTATTAACGCACACTATCGCATCTCCAGTCAGAGGACAGTAAGGTGTGGAAAGAAAAAGAAAAAGGACTTGCGCACGCTATCGAGGCTTATATACAGCCAAGTCAACTCATCTGCAGTCTAGTCGGAACCTACCTGATGGATAGCGCACGCAAGAACTTCAATATTTGCACATGCTAAAATACCAATATTAGCGCACGCTATACCACATTTATTAACGCATGCTATCGCAGCTCCAGTCAGAGGACATTAAGGTCTGGAAAGAAAAAGGAAAAGGACTTGCGCACGCTACAGACGTACATTTACGTACGCTACTATGAGGTCTTAGCGCACGTTACATTTCATGTCTTGCGCACGCTACCGGATAATAAGTTTAGTAGTCCGGTAGCCACTGGACTCAAAATGAGAAGGCATTTTCGTATGTACGTTACTAAGGAACGAATATAGCGCACGCTATTCAGAAATTATTAGCGCACGCTAAATCAGTCAAAATTCTGCCGTTGGATATTCTATCCGTTGGAAGAAGAAGTCAAAGAAGATCCGTGTAATCTGGAAAAGCTGATATAAAATAATACTAGCGCACGCTATGCATAATTGCTAGCGCACGCTAAGTACAAATTTAGCCGTTGGATAAAGAGACGTTGGAGAGACAAACCAACACATTTCAAAGTCAAGATTGAAGACCTGTTGACCAACCGATAGCGCATGCTAAGAAGGTATGACTAGCGCACGCTAGCCATATAATTTTACCGTTGGAACAGTTTTGTGACCGTTCAGATAAGCCAAGTCAGAGATCGATTGCACACGCTATGGAGGTACTATTAGCGCACACTAATAATACAAATACCAGAATTTGAAGAAGGATTGACACCTATAAATACCCATAGGACTTGGGTATCTCATACTCAACTTCAAGCATTCAAGCATACTAGCAATCAAAGCATTCTTGAGCTCAAATCTCTATCTTTTACTACTTTCTAAGTTGTGAGAAGAAAGATACAAAGAGTGATACACCTTGTAATATTTATTATACTTTGTATTCTTTCATTTGGTTGTGAGTGTTGCATCACATACACTTGAGCGTAAGAGAAACGAATTAAGAGTCACTAATCCGGTGTTATTAGGATCTTTTGATCCGGCATTGTTAGGATTACACTCCTATATTCGTAAAGTAAGGATTATCTAGTTCCTATAGAACACTAGATAAACAAAGTTTATTTTTGAGAGTGGTTGAGCTTGGACCAATAGAAGACAAGCGGTTGTAACAGTTGTTGTACTCGGACCGATCGAAGACGAGTCAAGTGTGTGGTTGTTCTTGAGCCAATAGAAAAAGAAGTCGAAGAGAGGACGTAGGCAAGTTGCTGCACCTCTATGAATCTTTGAGTCTTTTACTTTCCGCACTAGTTTCTCTTATTCGCGAGAAAGTTCGATATTCCGCATTACCACTATTCAACCCCCCATTCTAGTGGTGAATTTATCCCTTCAGTTGGTATCGGAGCGGGTCTCTTTTTAAAGGTTTAACCACCTAAGGGAAAAAGATCCGCAAATTGCACTTCTTGGCCAAATCGAAGGAAATGCTCTCAACCGTCCTCCCTTCTTCGACGGTTCCAATTTCATGACATGGAAAAAGAAAATGGCTATCTTCGTTCAAGCCTACGATATTGAAATTTGGAAAGTTATTGCTCTTGGTCCGAAGCTTGCAAAGAAAGAGGATGGATCGTTGAAAAAGTTCGACGAATTCAATGACGAGGATTGGAGGAACACTCACATCAATTCCCGTGCTACTCAACTTCTCTATTGCGCCCTTAATCCCGAAGAACTCAATAGGATATCTTCCTACGAAAGCGCAAAGGAAATTTGGGAAATCCTCGAAGTAACTCATGAGGGAACCACCCAAGTCAAGGAGACCAAAATCAACATGCTACTTCATGACTACGAACTCTTCTCCATGAAAGACGAGGAAACGATCACCAATATGTTGGATCGGTTCTCGGCTATAACCAATGGCTTTGCATCATTCGGAAAGCCTATATCTAGTAGCGACAAAGCTAAGAAAATTCTTCGCTCGTTGCCACGTGAATGGGATGCCACGGTCACCGCGATCATGGAGTCCAAAGATCTCAACAAGCTCGAGTTTAGTGCCCCCATCGGGTCACTCATCAATTATGAGATCGTTCTCAAGTCTAGAGGCACCAAACCAAAGCCTCGTGAGAAGTTAGTCGCATTCAATGTTGATAGCGATGTTGAGGAAGATGTTCCCGAAGATGAAGACGACGAGAAACTTGCTCTCTACGCCAAGAACTTTAGAAGGTATAAAAGCCTAATTCAAAAGAGGCGAAGTTTCCTTGGTCGGGATGGCAAGCCGGAGCAAAAGAAGAGTGGCTATGCTCCTATAAAGAAGTTCGACAATAATTGTCGGAAATGCGGTCAAGCCGGTCACTATGCCAAGGAATGCTGAGGATCCTCTTCAAAGCCTCAAATGGAAAGATTCAAAAAGAAGGAGGTCTTAATCGCTTCTTGGAGTGATGACGAGGAGGAGATTGAAAGATCTCTAGACGCGAATCTCGCATTCATGGCACTTGACTCCGAAAGCAATATCGAGGTAAGTTCTAAACTCAATGATGACGAATATGATTCATTTGATTTTTGCGATTCACAAGAAGTTCATCATGACGATGAGTTATTAAGTGCGTTTGAATCCTTGAACACGGAGTATGACGAGATGGTTAAATTAAATATATCTTTAAAGATAAAAATAAAATCCCTAGAACTCGAAAATTCCTCCCTTCAAAACAAAGGCAAAACTATTGAGCTCGATCATACCCTATGTCTTGAAAAAAAAAAGTTATGAAAATTGAGTTGTCAAAAACTCAAAAAGAGTTGAAATACATTTTGAACAAATTTACTCTCGGAAACGAGAAATTCGAAAAGCTTTTATCTATTCAAAAATCCCCGTTGCTAAAACACGGTCTTGGTTTCGATCCGTTTAAACGAGAACAATCTCTTATCAACCTTGACAAAATAAAGAAAACTGAAATCGAGAACTCAAGAGCCCCTTTCAAACAACGAGTTCATGATGTTAATGTTCGTTCAAAGTTGAGAACCATCAAGGTTAAACAAATATGGGTTCCTAAATGGACAATTGTTCCAAATGCTATAAGCATAGTTAACTTTGGAGGACCCAAACGGGCTTGGGTACCGAAACAACCGAAAAATTCTATTTTTGTAGGTACCGGCACCAAGGAAAAGCAAGTGGTACATTGATAGCGGATGCTCAAGGCACATGTGCAGCTCCGAGGACTTATTTCAAGACTTCGAATATCAAGAACAAGGACATATGACATTTGGGGACAATCAAAATGGAAAAATCAAAGGCATCGGCAAAGTCGGTAAGGAACCTTCTCCCTCTATCAACAAAGTATTGTTTGTTGAAGGTTTGCATCATAATCTTCTTAGCGTTTCACAACTTTGCGATGAAGGTTTTAAAATTCTCTTCGAGCAAACTCATTGCACGACATTTAGAAATAATAAAATTGCATTCATCGGTTTGAGATGTGGAAATATTTATATTGTCGATCTTAACGATAAAAGTTCATTCAATGAAAAGTGTCTTATTACTTTGGATGATAATGCATATTTATGGCATCGAAAATTGGGGCATACATCTTTACCTATTATTTCCATTTACCTAGACACGACCTTGTTCGTGGATTGCCCAAACTCAAGTTTGATAGAAAACACTTGTGTGAATATTGCATAAAAGGGAAACATACTCGAGAATCTTTTAAACCAAAATTCGAGGTTTCCACTAGTCGCGTTCTTGAACTCGTGCATATGGATTTGATTGGACCATCTAGATATGTTAGTTTAAATGGCAAGCTTTACACTTTGGTTATTGTTGATGATTTCTCTCGATTCACTTAGGTTATATTCTTAGCTAATAAGGATGATGCATTTTCCGAGTTTTCTAAATGGTGCCGTTTGGTATCAAATGAGAAAAATCTTTCCATAATATCTATCCATACCGATCACGGAGGTGAATTTGACTGCACTCCGTTTGAACTCTTATGTGACAAATACGGTATTAATCATAATTTTTCGGCTCCTAGAACGCCTCAATAAAATTGGGTAGTTGAAAGGAAAAATCGATCTTTGGAAGAAATGTCAAGGACTATGCTTAACGAATACTCTTTTCCACGATACTTTTGGGCCGAAGCAATCTTTACGGCATGTTATGTGATTAACCGGGTTCATGTTCGTAGAAATCATCTTAAAACCCCGTATGAATTATGGAAGGGCAAAAAGCCAAATATAGCTTATTTTCATCCTTTTGGTTGCAATGTATTTATTTTAAACAATGGTAAGGATAACTTGGGCAAGTTTGATGCTAAATCTGACTCCGGAATATTTCTTGGTTATTGTACAAATAGCAAAGCATATCACGTTTATAACATTAGAACCAATAAAGTTGAAGAATCCATTCATGTTAAATTCAATGATATGGTCTCACCCCCAAGAAAGGTAGAATATTTTGATGATGCAGGTACTTTTCCGGATCCCTCAACCGAAGTGAAGAAAATTTCGGAAATCCAAACGAACACAATCGTTGATTTACCGAAAGATTGGAAGCACATCAAAGGCCATCCAAAGGATCTCGTGATTGGAAATATTGAAGACGGTGTTCAAACCCGAAGGAGAACCACCGAATATATGGCTCATTGTGCTTTTGTATCCGGAATAGTTCCCAAGAATATATCCGAAGCTCTTGATGATGAAAGTTGGGTGATGGCAATGCAAGAGGAGCTTGTACAATTCATGCACAATAATGTATGGAATTTAGTTCCCGCTCCTAAAGATAAAACAATTATCGGAACTGAATGGGTGCACAAAATAAAGAGTGACGAAGACGGTTATCCAATTCGAAATAAATCTCGTTTGGTCGCTCAAGAGTATAATCAAGAGGAAGGCCTTGATTATGAAGAAAGTTTTGCCCCCGTGGCTCGACTCGAAGCCATCCGTTTGTTATGTGCATTTGCCGCTCACAAAAAGATCAAACTATTTCAAATGAATGTGAAAAATGCATTCTTGAATGGTTACATTCAAGAATAGGTCTATGTCAAGCAACCTCCCGGTTTTGAAGATCATCAATTTCCGGATCACGTCTACAAGCTCAACAAGGCACTCTACGGGTTGAAGCAAGCACCCCGAGCATGGTATGATCGGTTAAGTCAATTTTTAATTGCAAATGACTATAAAAGAGGTAAAATCGATAATACCTTGTTTGTGAAAATATTGAATAATGATATACTTGTTTGCCAAATTTATGTTGATGACATTGTATTTGGAGCTACTAACGAATCATTGTGCCAAGATTTCTCTAATCTTATGAAAGGAGAATTCGAGATGAGTATGATGGGAGAATTAACATTCTTCCTCGGGCTTCAAATCAAGCAATTCGAAGATGGAATCTTTATCCATCAAACAAAGTACTCAAACGACCTCCTAAAGAAATTCAAAATGGAAAGTAGCAAGGTGATTTCAACGTCAATGTCTTCATCATTAAAGCTTGAAAAGATGAAAATGGCAAATCCGTAGATCAAAAATTATATCGAGGTATGATTGGATCTCTGTTATATTTGACTGCTTCTAGACCAGACATAATATTTGCTACATGTTTATGTGCTCGATTCCAAGCTAATCCCAAGGAATCACATTTAATTGCTTGTAAACGCATTTTTCGTTACTTGGAAGGGACTATCGGACTAGGTCTATGGTACTCTTCTTGCTTGGATTTTAATTTGATTGCATATAGTGACGCCGATTTCGGCGGATGCAAAATTGATAAGAAGAGTACTAGTGGTACATGTCATTTTATTGCATCATGTTTAATATCTTGGGGAAGTAAAAAGCAAACCAGTGTAGCATTGTCTACAGCTGAGGCCGAATACGTTGCTGCAGGGAGCGCCTGTGCTCAGGTGTTATGGATTAAAAATCAACTCCGCGACTACGACATATATTTTGAAAATACCCCTATATTATGTGATAATACTAGTGCTATTAATCTGAGCAAAAATCCTGTGTTGCATAGTAGAACTAAGCATATAGACATTAGACATCACTTTCTACGCGATCATGTGCAAAAGAAAGATATCCGTTTAATTTTTGTCGGGACGAAGGACCAACTTGCTGATATTTTTACAAAACCTCTTCCCGAAGAATCATTTATTAATATTCGTTTGCAACTTGGTATGGGACATCTAGACAATTTTTGAAATTTATTTTCTACTCGAGAAATCAATATCCTTGAATCGTTCCATTCGCTAGCGCGCGCTAGCTTCATTTCTGTAACGCGCGCTAACTTTCGTTTTCGATAGCGTACGCTAATCTTCTATACTTTGCGTGCGCTAATTAAAATTCTTCATATTCCGAATTTACTACTGGACTGTCCAGTGAACTGCCCATCTACTCCTAACGTACGCTAAACTTACAACTCTAGCGTACGCTAATTAAACCTACACAGCTCACTATATAAACTCCGCTCAGTTCAGAAACTTTTTCATCCTCTCATAACGTACGCAACGCATCGATCCCATTTTCAGCGAAGAACCCTAACCAATAAATCCGATTTAAATCTCTCTTCAAACCTTCAATTCCTATCTCATTGATGTCGAGTAAGGGTAGAAAACTCATGGAGAAGGCTTACAAAAGCACTAAACGTACCCGAGAACCAGAGTATGATGCATCTCGGTTTGTGTCCTATATCGCCTTCAAAGTGTTTTCTGAAATCCTCCCGCTGGAGAACTTAACCGATTGTTACTTCTTCAATTTCGGAAGTCTCGAACGAGCCAAGGTAAAAATCCATGAATTTTTTGAAGCCCTAGGCATAGCTCGTTTCGTTGAATGCAAAGAGATTATTTATCCGTCTTGTGTTCGGGAGTTTTTTGCTAATCTTCATTTGGGAGACGGTGATGGTTTCTCTGGTGGATTCGTTCTCAATAGCTTGGTGAAAGGGACTGTGGTGAAAATTTCGTCGGAAATCCTTCACGAGTTATTTTGTTTATCGAAGGATGGGTTCGCTTGTAGTGGGAAGTCGATTGATGAAGAATCGGACGTATCCGAGAAAGAGATTGCCAACTTATTGTGTTCGAAGGCTGCCATCGAAGTTACTGATGAAGTGTTCGAAAACAACGACTTTGATATACATATCCGGTTGTTGTTGACCGCACTCACTAAATGCTTGATGCCAAAGGTGAACACACAAGACAAGCTCGTCGGCGTTGACAAACCAGTGGTGTACCGGGTGCTGAAAGACGACAAAGTGGATTTCACCGCAATTGTGTTGAATTAGATGAAAGCAAAAGGAGAATCCTTTCGCTCGAAACACTATTTGTCGAGAACGCGGAAGTCAGGGCTCCCATTAGGTTCCATTCTCACTGTGATCTTCCGTCATTTCCGTGTCGATTTGTCAAACGAGGCATCGGTTCCGGTGTCTCGAGGACACGAGATTAGCGATCTCACCCTCAAAGCAATGCACTATGTTGAAACATTTAATAGAGGTTGGGTGTTTTTCTCGTATCTTCGGGAAGACGACCAAGTGCCGAAAGGGACGCGAACACCGACTCCGGCCGAACGTGTGCTCCATCGGGGACCATACACACTTTGGGAATTGCAAGCCAGAACGTTTGTTCGTCGCCCTAAAACAAAAGGAAAGCGACCAATGAAGGATTCAATCACCGAGGAAGAGGAGAGTGACCTAATAGCCCGTATGCGTAGTATTGGAACCTCACAAATGGAAATACGTGAGGATGTTCGGTCTCTACGTTCGGAGGTCCGAGAAGTTCGAGGGCTGATTTTTGAGTTCATCCGATTCACTCACCCGTCATTCCCATTCCCATCCTCCTCATCCGATCAACCGTCTTAGATTATAGGAGTTTGATACTTGTTGTAGCAACTTAGTTTTCAAATGGTTTTGATGTCTCCTGCTTTGAATGTTTGTGTAATGCTTGAAGTTCTTTTTAATGAAATTTGCATTTCTCTTCATTTGGTTGGTTGAAGTCTGGCATTTGTTGATTATGTGTTTTCGTTATGGCTCATGGCATTTTGTTAGTATTATGTCTTGTACGCAACGGCACAGGGGGAGTTCCTTTTTATTTATGTCAAAAGGGGGGAAATACTCCAAAAACTGGATGTCGAACAAGTTACTTTGATTCGAATTTTTTAAATGGTTTTTGCAGGAATATATTAAATGTTTTGACATCATCAAAAAGGGGGAGATTGTTGACTCAAAATGTATTTTGATAATAATTTCATTTAAAACATTTAATAAAATTGATCCCAGCACGCTGTTATATTGAAGGAGAAAAATGGACTTAGCGCACGCTACAAGCTTCAGAGTAGCGCACGCTATCGAGGCTTATATACAGCCAAGTCAACTCAGCTGCAGCCTAGTCGGAACCTACCTGATGGATAACACACGCAAGAACTTCAATATTTGCGCACGCTAAAATACCAATATTAGCGCACGCTATACCACATTTATTAACGCATGCTATCGAAGCTCCAGTCAGAGGACAGTAAGGTCTGGAAAGAAAAAGGAAAAGGACTTGCGCACGCTACGAACGTACATTTACGTACGCTACTATGAGGTCTTAGCACACGTTACATTTCATGTCTTGCGCACGCTACCGGATAACAAGTTTAGTAGTACAGTAGCCACTGGACTCAAAATGAGAAGGCATTTACGTACGCTACTCAAGGTAACGTACGTTACTAAGGAACGAATATAGCGCACGCTATTCAGAAATTATTAGCGCACGCTAAATCAGTCAAAATTCTACCGTTGGATATTCTATCCGTTGGAAGAAGAAGTCAAAGAAGATCCGTGAAATCTGGAAAAGCTGATATAAAATAATACTAGCGCACGCTATGCATAATTGCTAGCGCACGCTAAGTACAAATTTAGCCGTTGGATAAAGAGACGTTGGGGAGACAAACCAACACATTTCAATGTCAAGATTGAAGACCTGTTGACCAACCGATAGCGCACGCTAAGAAGGTATGACTAGCGCACGCTAGCCATATAATTTTACCGTTGGAACAGTTTTGTGACCGTTCAGATAAGCCAAGTCAGAGATCGATTGCGCACGCTATGGAGGTACTATTAGCGCACGCTAATAATACAAATATCAGAATTTGAAGAAGGATTGACACTTATAAATACCCATAGGACTTGGGTATCTCATACACAACTTCAAGCATTCAAGCATACTAGCAATCAAAGCATTCTTGAGCTCAAATCTCTATCTTTTACTACATTCTAAGTTGTGAGAAGAAAGATACAAAGAGTGATACACCTTGTAATATTTATTATATTTTGTATTCTTTCATTCGGTTGTGAGTGTTGCATCACTTACACTTGAGCGTAAGAGAAACGAATTAAGAGTCACTAATCCGGTGTTATTAGGATATTTTGATCCGGCATTGTTAGGATTACACTCCTATATTCGTAAAGTAAGGATTATCTAGTTCATATAGAACAGTAGATAAACAAAGTTTATTTTTGAGAGTGGTTGAGCTTGGACCAATAGAAGACAAGCGGTTGTAACAGTTGTTGTACTCGGACCGATCGAAGACGAGTCAAGTGCGTGGTTGTTCTTGAGCCAATAGAAAAAGAAGTCGGAGAGAGGACGTAGGCAAGTTGCCGAACCTCTATAAATCTTTGAGTCTTTTACTTTCTGCACTAGTTTCTCTTATTCGCGAGAAAGTTCGATATTCCGCATTACCACTATTCAACCCCCCTTCTAGTGGTGAATTTATCTCTTCAGATCGTTGACTCCAGCCTATCAGCATCTGTCAGTGACAAGGACGGCCTCACCTACCGACAGGCCCACCGAAAGGTCCTAAGTAGGGCCTCCCAGGACAGCGACATGAACGCGTGTTGGCCTCTCATTGGTTCACACTTCTGGCAGCCAACAACTTCTGCAGACTTCAAGGAGACCAACCCATGTGCTATAGACGATCGCCCGTATATTATAATACAGCAGAGGCGATCGCCCAGCAACTACGAGATCTATAAATAGAGAACCTCCAGCAACTGGAAAAAGGTTCCTCTTTTTTACGAGAAAGGTTCAGACGCTCCCCTCCAGAAAATACGTTGGCAAATACATTCACGAAAGTTCACAACTCTCTCCTCTCGGGCTTTCTCTCTTGAACCCATTTAGGATTTCTCTCTCAGCAGCTCTTCACCAAAAGACGGTCGACAGAGGCAAGAACTCCCTACAGTTCAGGTTTGAATAGATCCACATGTAACACCCCAAACTAGGCGGATATTACAGTGCCGTAGATCCCCAACTGCGACCCACCAGGCAAATGAAAATGAATGAATTACACAAGATAAATGTAGTACCGAACTACATTACAACAATAATTACTCCGATGAGGAGTTTAGTTACAACACACCAGGACAATACCGAATACTAGTGTATTTTATATGAAGATAAAATACACAACACTGAATGAAACGGAGTATTCAAATGAAAGTCTGCAGCGGAAAATAAAGGACAATAACATGAATAACTGAAAGATCGGGGCCCCCTACTAGTATCGCTGGGACTCGACGCGCCGCTTTTCTCCGTACTTTTGCCTTGCCAAGACTGAAACAAAATCCCCAAACGGGGTCGATAAAGAACAACAATCCTCAAGGGTTGAAAATACACAATCATGATTATATCTGAAGTTATGAAAAAATTCTTAATTATGAATTACGCCAAGAGGAGTACCATAGTACGCCCGTAGTGTTCTGTGCGAGTGTACAAGACGAATGACCGGACACACCCGTCCTTGTACCTAATTAGTCTCACGGTGTAACGCTTTCCCGTGTGCACGGTCCAATGTATCGGTGAACCCAATACATAACCATCGTGTGCCCGACTAAAAATTCCACACAACCACACCCGGCCACGCAATATGAACCCTGAAGGTCATATGAACGAGAATGACCATAATGAATATCAATGAATAATAATTAGACAAGGCCAAGATGACTCACCGATATGAAAGTAAATAGTGACGTGATTGATAACCCAATGAAATGATTTGGAACCGCTGCTCCTCGTGAATGAAATGATTATTCGACAATTACAGTCTCAAAATGATTAATATTATGATGAATGAATTATGATTATGAGTAATCAACAACAAAAAGGAATGAATATCCTTTTAACCGAGTAAGAATTAACTTACTCAACAACGATGAAGAATGTCCGTCCACGAACAACGCCCTAATTGAGATATCGGTCGCTCGAACAACCTTGAATAAATACAATTACCAACAATCCGCTCAATACACGAATCAAACACGAATATAACGAACTCAAACGTCGATACGAATAAACCAAGTTCATTGAGGCATTAAATCAAACACGTTATGCCAAACTCCGATTGTTTACAATCAAACCTCAATATACCAATATCAAATCCCCCAAGAAGTGTTTCAAACCAACAAAACATCTTCAATATGATTAATAATCCAAGACGAATATCCGAAAACGTGATTATAACGACAATTAATCAAAAACCCCCAATTTCAACTCGATATTCAAAGTGTTCTTGAATAATCCCTCAATAATCCAATGAATCCTTATACAAACTCATAATCATATACATATCCCTTCATATAACATGATTATCGCGTCCAAAACATCATATCTCAACACAAAATTGAAATCCAAGATGTTGAAGAATTTACCTCTTGAAGATCTAACCAATTCGATCCGATGAAAACGTGTAAAATCGACTATCCAAGCTTTCCAATGAATCAAGATGATGAAATCCGAACACACAAGTGATTGATGATGACAAAATATCTCCCTCAAGCTTTTCTCTCTCGTATGAAGGTGGAAGAAATGGAAGAAATGAGCTGAAATGCTCAAAAAACGATTTTATAGGGGTTGACTCGTCTGACAGACTCGACCGTGTCCGCCTGACACGGTCGCGGTGTGTCCTGCTTGACACGGTCGCGGCGCGAAGGGGCCTACCGATAGTGACCTGTCCGATAGTGACTCGGCATCGCGGCGCCAGAGATTGACTCGACCGTGTCACGGAACACGGCGGGCGTCGGGCGCCGGTTCGCTTATCCGGAAGGGTTCGACTCGGCCGCGCTGCAGGCGACACGGCCGAGTCCTCGTGGCAAAGACTTCGGCATTTCCGACGAGTACAACACGGCCGTGTCGGACGACACGGCCGAAGTTCGGCCGGCGTGATCGCCAATAACTGAAAAAATGAGCGGGTGAGCTAAAACGACCATAACTCTCTCGTCCGGACTCCGATTGACTCACCGTTTGAACCATTGGAAAGCTAACTCGATGCTCTATAATATTGCAAAGATTCAGAATTTTTGGACCTACCAAAAATTAATGGTGATCTAACAAAGTCGAACTCATATGTGGAAAGTTGAAACAATGAACAATAACGATACACAACTCGAATTTTCTCCGAACGGTGAACACGGGTGAATGAACATGATTGATGAACGATTATAAATGAGTGAAAATCCACTGAGTGACAATCACCGAATGAAATTACTGAATGATAATGACTGAATTACAACCGGGTATTACACCACAAGTCCTGGAGCTCAGACAATCAGCTAATATACACTGTGAGAGACCGTCAATTTCTCACAGTCGTCACAGCACTCCATCGTTGTTACAAGAACTTACAGAGCATCATATCTGGTTCTTCCGGCAATCTTCACGCTCGATAGCTAAGATAACTAGGGTCTTTACACTCATTGTAATTGTACTCTAACATTAATATTTGTACTCCAAAGTATTTGTATTAATAATATCTCGCGAGAGCATTCAAGCCCGAGACTAACAACACCGGCAAATCTTGTGTTATTTACTTTCCCCATGGACGTGCTCTCGCATTTGTTTGTTACTCGACCATTCCAGCAATATCATCTCCGGAAAATATTTTGGGTAACAACACATTGTGAGGACGATAAGCCGACAAGTTGTTTCACTAGTGTCCAAGTTGACAAGAAGTTTATATATATATATATATATATATGTTAGATTTAATACATAATATAACTAAACATACAACAATTTCATAGTTTTCACAAAAAACATATAGACATAAAACTCAAAATCAATAAATATCCATATTAGATAATAGTCACTATATAATACACCAAATATAATTGGAGTTGTAGACTAGGATATAAAACACGTAAATGAGATGAAAAAATTCGTATGTTTTTATGTGCTTTAACAAATTTTTATATTAGATCCAATTTATGGGTTTGTTTTTGATATAAAATTCGGGTTTTCTGATCGGGTTTCGGCCGTCTAAACTCAATAAGTCATCCAGCGATTGGTTTTTCAAAACCCGCTAAGACTTTGTCGACAATTTGATAACCAAGTTTGCAAGCATCTTATTTCTTAAGTTATGCACTTTGATCCAAGAAATATCTTGAGATTATTCGACATCTTTAGATTTTCGATAAGAGGTTCCTTGAGGTTTCAGTTTAATCTCTCTGGAAATAGCATGGATAGGTGGCGCACGCGAAAGAAATGTGGAGCTGTGAGTTATTTCAAGTTCTAAGTCCAGCTTTATAGTAGACGAGACATTATCCAACCCGTGCGATGCACGGTTTTTGGTTGAATATCTATGTGTTTTGTACGTAATGTTGGGGCAGACGGTTGAATGAGCAGATGGCAGAATTAAATGCCCTTTAGAGAAGTTTATATATTTTTTTATTGTTATTGTCCTTTTATTTTAGTCTATGTAATTAGTTATATGAAATGAGGCTATACTAACCCGTATGTTGCTCCGGGATTGTTTTTGGTTTATTCAAACCGTGCGATGCACCGATTGTATTTAAGATTTCATAGCTAAAATTTAACCATCTTGTAATTTATACTATCATTTAAAGTTCATTTTAATCACCTATTAGAAGATGCATTTGTATTGTGATGTTTATCATAACTTTTGTATTTAAATTAGTTTATTTACATTAAAAGTTACAATTAAAATAGTCTCTTCATATGTAATTTCACCCCAATAATTGCTGCCGTTTACAAACTGATGTTTCTCTCCCCAAAATACCCTTCTGCAATCTCTTTGCTAAAACCAAAAATTAATAAATAAAAATATGAAATTATGATAATAAAAATTAATAAATGAGGCAAATGCTTTTTTTCACGTAACCTCCAAATACTATTCGCCCATCTTTCAAGTTAGGTATAATTATAATTTTTAAATCTTTTTTTATGTATTTTGTTAGATTTTTTTATATTATATATTTAAATAAGTGACATAAATCCCCCTTCCACATTAAACTAATTAGAATTTACGAGTCACGCCCTCACATCAATTGGAACGAGAGTGCGATATAAGACAATGGCTGAATAGTGATAATAAAATTTCAAGCGAACTCATCAGCCCGATGTACTAAGTGTTGCCAGGACTCGAATACGAGGTTCAAACTGATACATCATCAAAAGGGTAATAACTTAAAAGTCATCATAAGTTATGGCAACAAAACTATTAAGGTACAATACAAGCATCTAAATGGTACGATTAGCCCAATCATTCAGTCTCTTTCTCGGTTTCATCTTTGACAATGGACTCTTCCTCACAGTGAGCGGGTATCCGTGAGCAAGTGTAGCTTGCTTTCTTTATGAAATATTTAAGTGATAGCAATGTCTCGTTCTTTGAGAAATTATGCAATATGAAGGAGGCGCCGACTTAAATATATCAAAATATTTTATATGAGAACTTATGCAATAAAACTTTTCATTAGATGAGATTGTAATAACAGTATCCAACCCCGTGGACAATAATCAGAAATCAACAATCAATCAGTCAGTCAATCAATCAATCAACCAGTACAGTATAATTTCAAAACCTATCGATTTAAACATGAAACCTAAGCTCTTCCTTGTGACTCCCAAACAGTACAGGTCGTCGCTAAAATATTTGGACCGTCGTCCCAGTATTTGGACCGTCGTCTAGTAGTTTGGCCGCTAAATTCAATCACCTTATGTCTGATCTGGGTAGGACATGTCCTGATCATATTCTCTCTCGGATTGTTTCAGAATTGCAATTATCCCACACTACAATATAGGTTCCTTGAAACACTTATTTCCTCGATTATGGAATAAGCAACAATGGTAGCCTCATCAAGAACTGCGGTCCCGCTATTCGATTCAGGCCTCTGTCTAACCATCCGAAGTCGATTTGCGATTCTAGAAGTGACTCCTACAAGTTAAAGAGGTGGGCCCCGAATTCTGAGGCGCCGCTCCATCTCGTATGGGCTCGAGAGGTGTGCCCCGTCCGAAACGTTGCACTTGGCCCCATTAGAGTGCGAGGCCGTCCGTGACACTTTACTCGCATAGCACTTAGTTTCCGGATAATCACAATTATCAGATAGAGTTTATGCAAATGAATGCTCGGGGCGCACGATTTTCAGTCACACAATTAATCCACGATAACATTTGCTGCGCATCAATTGTGCGCTATGGTTTCAGATATTTAATAGTGGCATGAAAGGTGGGAGTCTTAAGGACTCACATTATTAGTTTAGAACATTTGAAATGATGATTGGATGGCATTTTGCCATAAAGAGATCTAGTATTCCTAAGTATCATTATTAAAATAAGAAAGGGCTGACTTAACTAAATCGAATGTATAATTTTAACAACATAATTTTCAGAATTTTAAATCCTTAGAGGAAAGATAATTTTACTCTTAAACTCAAATTATCCCTTTTTTTAAGTAAAATCGACCCGAAGTCGCGAGTTTGACTCATGGCTATGAGTTAGAGAAAGTCCAAAATAGATGTAAGACTGAGATTTTAGAGATTTTCCAAATTTACAAATTCACTTCCAGATTTTTTATTATTTAAAAAACGATCCTCATTTTTATTTGGAATATGAGAAGGTTCATGATGAACCTCTAATTCCATAATTTAGAAAAATCCTAGAAAAATTGGAACTTAGCCCATTATTATTATTTTCTTTCTTTTGACCTCAAAGGTGTCCAAAATTATGTTTTTGACCCAAACATTTGAAAACGGTCTCTGATTCATATAAAACTTTACGACAGGGTACATACAGTAAATCAAACTCTATTTTCAGTCCAGAGACTGAAAATTCCACCTCAGTCCCAAATATTACAGAAAATAGCAATTCGACCCTTAAAGTGTCCGAATTAAGATTTTTGATCAATAGATTTGGGTAACAAATTCCAATACTTTTGAAAATTGGCGGACATAATATATACACATGTACACTCAATATTTTCAGTCCAAAATAGTAAAATATTTTCAAAATTTCAGTTTAGTTCTTTTTATTTCAATTGTTTGCATAATATGCAATTTTAAGTTCGTTTTCTTCGATTCAAGTTGTAATAGGCCACAAATTACATATCCCACACTCACACACAATCATGCAACACATATTATGAACAGTAATTTCATTATTTTTTCAGAAAATTCAAAATTATTACAAGAACGAGATTGTTCACAAACAAGTCATGATTTTCAATCAGTATTTACAACTTTAAGCAAGTTTCACAGGAATTTATTGCACAAAAATTGCAACACTTAGAATACCATAAAAATGAGAAATTGTCACAAGAGAGCATGCATCCTTTCACAATACATTTTTTTTTTTTTTTTTATAAATTTTGAAACTAATTTTACCCAACTCAAACTTGAGTCCAAATGAAGGTACTAAAGGCATGTTTACTTATATCGAAGGGAATAAGTTATGGATAAAAATAAATCATGAATTGGTATTAGAAAGAATATATATGAAATTGAACCATTTCCATTCACATGTTTACTAACTATCTGGAATGAGCCATGAATCAGAATAAAATATATCAAAATTACTATGATATATAATTGAAATTATAAAATTATAGTCAGGAGATTTTTGGAAGAAAAAATCGATTCAGTATGAGGGATTTCAAATACATACCCCTCTAGAATTACCAACCCAAATAATAAGAACTAATATTCAACTTTTGCTCCCTCATTCTCTACCCACTTTCTGTCTCTAGAGTTCTCACCCCAACAAACATTCTACTTTTCACATTATTTTTTCTCTCTTCACGTTCTCTTTCTAAGATTACCCCCAAGTATTCAGTATCAATAACAAAAACTTATGAGTCTTAATCTCAAAATGATTTGAGTAGACTAACATGAATCATTTTCTGAAGCCGTCAAAAACATAGAAAAAAGTTTAATATAAAAAGCAAAATAGATAAATATAAATACGAAGTGTAAAGCAAAACCAGATCTAGTTAATCTAAAAAATAAAAAAATGCATAGATAAATAAATTATTTAGACTCAGACTCCATCATTGACATGTACATCATCTTCCACATTATTCTCTCCAAACCTCATATCGTTTTCAATCACATTATACATATTCTTTGGATCTTCCTCTACCCTTTATAATTTTATTCCAATCTTCAAGCCTCCTCATTGGGGCATCATTAGGTCTGCGTCTCACATGGCCAAACTTTCGTAACCAATTCTTTATCATCTTGTCTTCTATTGACTCAACTCTTGCCTTCTCCCTAATCACCTCATTTCTGAACTGATCATTTCTTGTATGCCACATAGCTACTGTAGCATATACATTTCCACCACATTCATCTTTTGAACATGATATTTTTTTAGCCCCAAATTCCATGCTATATAAGAGTGCATGCCTAATTGCCGTGTAGTATAATTTACTTAGTCTATGGCATGCCGGATGAGATTTGGGTTGAGATCCCAACGGTTTTGTAAAGGTCGTTTTACTGAAAGTAAATCTTTGGGGCTGTGACCCCTTTTTGGTTTCTTTTGCAAAGAGAAGGATTCGATAATCCTAAATTGTTTTCTATAAAAACTCCCGGTGGCATATTAAACCATTTTATAAATTGTTTTCCCTTCAATTGTGATCTTTCGGTTTTGGAAAGTTTTACTCAAAATCTTGCCTCGGGAAGTATTTCTTGTTATGTTTGAGTCTTTGAGGATTCTTGATTATTATTATTCTTCTCAACACACCATCCTCATGTATCAGGAATCCCGGGGCTTTACCCTTCCCTACATTCTCTCGAAGCTGAATAAACATCGGGTCTTCCAACTGTCCCGATTTAATGTCGTCGACTAGAGACAAAGAAATCTCAAGAGTACGCAACTGGCCGGAACTCACTGATAGTACAATCTCAATGCTCAACCTCATCAACTCTCGCTGGAATCCTGGATGGGCCGTAAGTAACTCAAGCGCCCGAAGCGATACCTATTTCCGGCTCAAGGCATCTGCCACCACATTTGCCTTGCCCGGATGGTAAAGGATCTCGAGGTCGTAATCCTTAAACAACTCAAACCATCTCCGCTGTCTCATGTCTAGCCCTTTTTGCGTGAAAATATACTTCAGGCTCTTGTGATTGGTAAAAATCTGACACAACGAGCCATACAAGTAATGACGCCAGATCTTCAACGCAAACACAACCGCAACCAACTCAAGATCGTGGGTAGGGTAATTTGTAATACCCGTCATTTTTATAATGCAATATTATTATTTTATAATAATATTATAATGCATTTCATGTTATTTAATTTAATTTAAAGGATCATGAATATTTATTTCGACGTATCACAAGTCCTAGCCCGAGTCAATTTCTCAAGTTAATTTCAGAACATTTAATATTAATCATTTTTAAGTATGATAATTAAAGATATTATTATTAATAATAATATTTATAATGGGAGAAATATTAATATTAACGATAGTAATATTTTATTCTTCATTATTTCTATATCATCATTTATATTACTTTCGATATTATTAGTATTGATGTTATTAATATTATTACCACTGTTATTATTATTTTTATCATTATTATTTTTTTATCATTATTATTATTATTATCATTATTGTTATTATTATTATTATTATAATTATCATTATTGTTATTATTATTATTATTATTATTATTACCTTGGCCCAAGTATAATTGTGCTGACCCAAATTGCAGATTAAGCCCATAAAAAAAAATTAATTAAACCCTAACCCTAAACCTACAATATAAATATACTACTACTGCAGTACAATACACAATACTAAGCAAAAAAATACAGTACACTTTTCTCCTCTTCCTAGCGCCGTCACATTCAGAATACACCTTTTCTCCCCAGGCGTCGTCTTCTTCTTCTTCTTCGTTCAGCAAAAAAAAAAAACAAAAAAACAAATAAAAGAAAATTCAATACACAAGTGCCTCAGCAGTAATACAAGGAGGAGAAGAAAATTACACAAATCACTGCAATCTACTAACAGGAACGAGAGGATCCGATCCAATCCATTGTCCGATCAATTTCAAATGAGTTTCATCCGATTTCCATTCAATCTTACGAGGTAAAGCTCAACAACTATCACCTTATATTTCCTATTTTACTTAGTTTCTATCTCTAAGAACATTACAAATTCGTAACACGGATTCTTTTTCTCGACTCAAATACCACGAAATGGAATCACCAATTTCATATTTAGCCCGTAACCCATAATCCAAATTGGCCCTATTATCAAACCAGAATTCAACATTAAAACAGGAGATTCTCCATCTTATGTAAAAATTAGAATTTTTTCTCGGCCAACAAATCATAAAATACTAATCCATCACCACAAATTCTCGTTTGATGTCTAAACCCAAATTCACCCCGATTTAAAACAGAAACCAATAAACCAGATTCCATAATCAACAACACCAAAATCGAACATCACTGTTTCAAATCCGAAATTCACTGCCCGAAGAACCCGAAACCCTTCGGGGACCTGCGGCAAAACACCGAACCAGTTTCACAAAATTCTGCTCCAATTCGCGACCCTGAAACCAGAAACTGATCCCAAAATCAATCCAGAATGAAGTACCCTTACCTTTCACTCAGTACCACGACCCATAAGATTTTGGGACTGACCGGCATGGCGAATCGGGAGTCGCGGAAGGGGCTTTTCTGTTTCCAGTCGAGACCCGACCCGAATGATGGGATTTTCCATCGCGTCGCCGATTCCCCTTTTCGTTCATTTTCGCCGCCGTGTATGTGTGTGCGTTCGATTCAGTGTGTGTGTGTGTGTGTGTTATTTTTTTGGGAATCGTCTCCCGGCCGAGAGGAAGAAAAAATTTAGAGAAGGAGGGAGAGAGATAGGAGAGAGAGAGAGAGAGAGGCGAGAGGAAGAAGAAGAGCAGTAGACGGGAAGAAGAAAGAAAAGAAATTATGCCGGCTGAAGATTAGGTTTAGGTGTATTTATACCCCGAATTTTTAGGACTTTTCAATTTAGTCCTCCCAATTTTCAGGAGTTTTCAATTCAGCCCCATCCAATTTAAATTAATCAAATTTTTAATCCATTCAGTTTCTCAAGTCTTATAATTTGACCCCAGTCAACTTCAAACTTCAATTAAGTCCTATTTTGACCGAAACATTAAAATGTTGACTTTTAATTAATATTAATAATTAATCTGAAATTATGCATAAGTATTTTAATTTCAGTCATTAATAACGTTAACTCTTCGGTTAATATTAATGAACAATTATAATTTATTTTTTAGTTATTATATAGTGATATTTGTATCTTTTCATTTACTATTGTATAAATAATAAATTGTAAGGATCTTAATTATTATTATTATTATATGTAGACTTTGTCAAGGATTTACGGCTTAGATCGTGAGTCGAGCACATTCATTTCAAATCGACATCATCATCATTTATTCAGTGGGAATCTTCACTATCACTTTAATTGCTTTGATTGACCGCATATGTGATATGCATTTCATGTTTATAAATTATGATACACGTTGTAAATCGTGCACACCCGTATTCGTAAGAGGTTATCATGTTGTGTGGGGACACCCGCACAACCCAAGATTCACATATGAACTCGTTTCATGTTATATGTGGTATTGCGTGTATGTTTCATGTTGTGTGGGGACACTGCTCAACCCAAGATTCACATTATATGTGGTATTGCGTGTATGTTTCATGTTGTTGCGGGGCACTGCAACCTCAATATTCGTGTTATGCGTGCTCGATTCATGCTGTACATAATATTGTGAGTATGCATTCATGTTGAGGAAAAATGTGATAATTTATTCATGTTATGTTTTCCATGAGATTGTATATTACTGTGATCAGTGTAATTTCCACGAGCTGAAGGAAGCTCACCCCCACCTTTATTGATCCCGCAGGTTGAATCGAGCCGGAGGGACTGAAGAGCGAGCCGAGGGGGCATATGAGAAGGAAATTATTTTAATGATGTTTTTCTTTTGTCAAACTATGTTGAAACTCATTTCGGGAATCTTGAATTCTATAAATTATAATTATTCTTCCGCCGCAAAAAAAAAAAAAATTACTTAGTAATTATTATGAAATGTTACCTTATCTAAAGGTATTTAATTTTCACGGCATTGTAGCGACTCGACTTTGTAGGCGAGAATTTTTATATTCTCAAGAAAATTATTTTTCTCAAAATTTACCTTTTACTTATTTTTCCCAATAATTACCCTAGAAAGTCGGGGCGTTATATAGTGGTATCAGAGCAGCTTTTACCTTTCTGTAGACTCGCTAAAATGTAAAAGTATCATATGCTGTGAGCTTCGCCACTTCGTCACTCCGTCTGAGGTACCAAATTTCAGTTATTATTCATGCATATGTCATTTCATTTTATTCACATAATTATTTATGCATGTACGAACTGTTAGAATGGCCAAACCTAGAATGACTCATGAGTTTTACAACTCGTTATGCGGACTCATGGCTAATCATGAAATCGCAATGCCCCACCCACACAAGATCAACTCTTGGCTGGATTGGCCACCTTGCTTCAAGGCGCGACTATCGTACCGCCTAATAACCCTGAGCAGGCTCAAGCTCAAGTTATTAAGAGTTTCAACCACTTCAAGCCGCCTGTCTTTCTTGGTCGTGAGGGACCAGCAGCCATAGAGGAATGGTTGATGAATCTAGATAGCATTTTTGACTACATGGTGTGCACCGACGCTCATAAGGTGTCATGTGCCGTGTTCCAGCTTAAGGAAGATGCTCGGACATGGTGGATGGGAGTGTGGAGGCTCAAGACTCAAGACGAGAAGGACACATTCACTTGGGATCAGTTTAAGGAGACGATCATGGAAAAGTACTACCCAAGAGCATACAAGATCAAGATGCAGAAGGAGTTCCTTGATCTAACCCAAGGTGGAATGTCGGTAACCGAGTATGAGCGCAAGTTTAACCATATGTGCCGTTTCGCTCCCCACATGGTCGAGACGGATGATATGAAGTCTCAGAAATTCCGAGATCGACTTCGTGACCGGATTCGCCACCATTTGGCTGGTCATGGTCGTTTGAGCTACAATGAAGCCGTTTCAAGGGCCGAGGACATTTCTGCTAGTTTAGACGTGGAGCAGGCAAGGGCACCACCAGTTGCAACAAATAACAAGCGCAAGTGGCACGATCAAGGAGGTGGTAACAAGAAGATTGTTAAGATTGGACCTTCAGGGGTGAAACCCCAGTCATCTAACCCCATATGTACTACTTGTGGCAAAGGGCATAAAGGTGCGTGTATGCTTGGTCAGAGGCGGTGCTACTATTGCCATGAGGAAGGACACATGGCCCCAGCGTGCCCGAAGAAGGGACAAGGCCCAAGCAATTATGTGCAGGGTCAAGGCTCCGGAGGCAGAGCTCGAGTGTACAGCATGGCCGAGGCTGAAGCTGAGACTGAACCCCAAACCATGTCAGGTATGTTGTCAGTTGCAAATATTCCTGCTTTGGTGTTGTTTGATACGGGTGCGTCTCATTCATCATCTCTAGGAAGCTTTGTACTATGACTAGTTGTAGAAGTAGTAAAGCCCCTAGATCCTTGTTAGTTAGCATGCCTGCGGGGGGAGTAGTGCGTGTAGACACGATAACTAACAATGTGAAGATAGAGAATAATGATCATAGCTTCTTAGCCAACTTGCACATAGTGGTATCAGAGATTAATAATTACCCTAGAAAGTCGGGGCGTTACATAGTGGAACTTAGCGATTTTGATGTCATTTTGGGTATGGATTGGTTGGACAAGCATAGAGCTGTAGTTGAATGCTCCGAAAGGAGAGTAACTTTATGTCCGTCCGTTGATGTCAAGACCATATTCGAGGGAGTTAGACACAGCAGTACCCCGAAGGTGATTTCTGCCATGAAAGCTGTGAAGATGCTGAAGAAGAGTGATTGCCAAGGATTTTTGGTGAACGTGATAGGGAAAACGACTTCGGAGAAGACGATAGCTGATGTACCTATCGTCAAAGAGTATCCAGATGTCTTTCCCGAAGACTTGCCCGGAATTCCACCGAATCGTCAAGTTGAGTTCTCCATTGATCAAGTGCCAGGAGCGGCACCAATATCGAAGGCTCCCTATAGGATGGATCCTAAGGAGTTACAAGAGTTGAAGGTACAACTCCAGGAACTGCTCGACTCTGGATTTATCCGACCGAGTGTTTCGCCATGGGGTGCGCCAGTGCTCTTTGTGAAGAAAAAGGACGGAAGTTTGAGGATGTGTATTGACTATCGTGAACTTAATCGACTCACGATAAAGAATAAATATCCACTTCCTAGAATAGAGGACCTATTCGATCAACTTGGAGGGTCGGGAGTATTTTCGAAGATAGATTTGAGATCCGGATATCACTAGCTGAGGATTAAGGGTGATGATATCCCGAAGACCGCATTTCGAACTCGTTATGGACATTATGAATTTATAGTGATGCCATTTGGTTTGACTAATGCGCCAGCGGTATTCATGGACCTCATGAACCGTGTATTTCAACCTTATTTGGATAAGTTTGTCATTGTGTTTATTGATGACATACTTGTATATTCAAAGACCAAGGTTGAACATGAGCAGCATCTTAGAACAGTATCGGGAATACTGCGCAAGGAGAAGTTATATGCGAAATTCAGCAAGTGCGAATTATGGCTTAACCGAGTTGCATTTTTGGGTCATGTGGTCACTTCTAAAGGAATTGAGGTTGACCCGATTAAAGTTGAGGCAGTCAATGATTGGAAAGTACCGAGTAATGCGAATGAAGTTCGAAGCTTCTTGGGATTAGCCGGTTATTATCGGAGATTCATCGAGGGATTTTCGAAGATAGCTGCACCGATGACTAAGTTGACTAGAAAGGGGGAAACTTTCTTATGGAATGAGAAATGCGAAAGGAGTTTCCAAGAACTTAAGCAAAGATTAACTGCTGCACCAGTATTGACGATTCCCGATCCGACGAAAGAATTTGTCATCTACAGTGATGCATCCAAACAAGGTTTGGGGTGTGTATTAATGCAAGAGGGCAAGGTAGTTGCCTATGCTTCGAGACAGCTGAAACCGCATGAGCTAAACTATCTTACTCATGATTTGGAATTAGCAGCGGTAGTTCATGCCTTGAAGATTTGGAGGCATTACCTATATGGAGGTAAGTGTGAAATCTATACAGACCACAAAAGTCTGAAATATATTTTCACACAGAAGGAATTGAATATGAGGCAGCGCAGATGGCTTGAGTTGGTCAAACACTACGATTGTACAATTCATTACCACCCCGGTAAAGCAAACGTAGTTGCTGATGCATTAAGCCGTAAGGCAAGAGGAGACCTAACTTGTTTGTTGACCAAGGGGGAAAGCTTGGTCAAGGAATTTGCAAGGATGAACCTTGAGATGGCTAACCATCGAGTCCAGTTCAGTCATTATTGGCTAGTTTGGTGGTACAACCAACATTGAGAGAACAAATCAAAGAAGGTCAAGGACAGGACGACTTCTTGGTCAAGATGAAAGAACGTACTCTTTCAGGTGAGAATAAAGCCTTTAGCGTGTCCGATGATGGCACGATGTATTATGAAGGGAGGATTTGTGTGCCCAATATTGTTAAGTTGAGAGAAGCTATATTAAAGGAGGCACATAGTACTCCGTATACAGCACACCCTGGGAGTACAAAGATGTATCAAGATCTTAAGGGGACATTTTGGTGGGAAGGTTTGAAGAGAGATGTGGTAGACTTTGTCAGAAAGTGTATAGTTTGTCAGCAAGTGAAGGCAGAACAACAACACCCCTTTGGATTACTTAAGTCACTTCATATCCCATAATGGAAATGGGAGCACATTACGATGGACTTTGTGGTAGGTTTGCCTCGAACGGAAAGAGGAAACCACGCTATTTGGGTTGTTGTCGACCGACTCACAAAGTCATCTCATTTTATCCCAGTTAAGATGAACTTTTGAATGGATCAGTATGCTCAACTGTATATCAGGGAGATTATTAAGTTGCATGGAGTGCCAGTCTCTATAGTATCCGATAGGGATACTCGTTTCACATCGCGTTTTTGGGAGAGTTTGCAAGAAGCTTTGGGAACGCAGTTGAATTTTAGTACGGCTTATCATCCTCAAACTGATGGTCAGTCCGAGAGGACCATCCAGATCCTTGAGGATATGTTGCGAGCATGTGTGCTAGATATGGGAAATAATTAGGAACGATTGTTGCCTTTGGTAGAATTTGCTTACAACAACAGTTATCAGTCGACGATCGGTATGGCACCTTATGAAGCTCTATATGGTAGGAAGTGTTGATCACCACTGTATTGGGATGAGGTAGGAGAAAGGAGGATTTTGGGTCCCGAGATGATCGAGCAAACAATTGGCATGGTGGATAAGATTCGTGAGAGGATCAAGATAGCCCACGACCGTCAGAAGTCTTACGCCGACAAGCGTAGGAAAGATCTCAAATTCTGTGTTGGAGACAAGGTATTCCTGAAGGTATCCCCTACCAAGGGAATTATTCGTTTTGGTCCGAGGAGCAAGTTGAGACCGAGGTACATTGGACCATTCGAAATTCTTGAGCGGATTGGAGAGTTAGCTTACCGTTTGGCTTTACCCTCGGAACATTCGGCTGTGCACAACGTCTTCCACGTATCATTGTTGAGGAAGTATGTGCACGATCCCAACCACGTCGTCAACTATACCTCCGTAGAGATGAACAAAGACCTTACCTATGAAGAACAACCAGAACTGATTCTTGACCGATCAGTCCGGCAATTGAGAAACAAAGAGAAGGTGTTTGTTAAGGTCCAATGGCGTAACCACAGCAAGGACGAAGCCACTTGGGAGCGTGAGGAGGAACTTCAAGCTCGTTATCCGAATTTCTTCAATCGAGGTATAATATTTATTTTCGAGGACGAAAATTTTTCTAAGAGAGGTAGGATGTAATACCCGTCATTTTTATAATGCAATATTATTATTTTATAATAATATTATAATGCATTTCATGTTATTTAATTTAATTTAAAGGATCATGAATATTTATTTTGACGTATCACAAGTCCTAGCCCGAGTCAATTTCTCAAGTTAATTTCAGAACATTTAATATTAATCATTTTTAAGTATGAAATTAAAGATATTATTATTAATAATAATATTTATAATGGAAGAAATATTAATATTAACGATATTAATATTTTATTCTTCATTATTTCTATATCATCATTTATATTACTTTCGATATTATTAGTATTGATGTTATTAATATTATTACCACTGTTATTATTATTTTTATCATTATTTTTTTTATCATTATTATTATTATTATCATTATTGTTATTATTATTATTATTATAATTATCATCATCATTATTATTATTATTATTATTATTATTATTACCTTGGCCCAAGCATAATTGTGCTGACCCAAATTGCAGATTAAGCCCATAAAAAAAATTAATTAAACCCTAACCCTAAACCTACAGTATAAATATACTACTACTGCAGTACAATACACAATACTAAGCAAAAAAATACAGTACACTTTTCTCCTCTTCCTAGCGCCGTCACATTCAGAATACACCTTTTCTCCCCAGGCGTCGTCTTCTTATTCTTCTTCGTTCAGCAAAAAAAAAAAACAAAAAAAAAAATAAAAGAAAAATCAATACACAAGTGCCTCGGCAGTAATACAAGGAGGAGAAGAAAAATTACAATTCGGAAATCTGCTGCAATCTACGGAACAGGGAACGAGAGGATCCGATCCAATCCGCTGTCCGATCAATTTCCAGTGGAGTTTCATCCGATTTCCATTCAATCTTACGAGGTAAAGCTCAACAACTATCACCTTATATTTCCCTATTTTACTTAGTTTCTATCTCTAAGAACATTACAAATTCGTAACACGAATTCTTTTCTCCGACTCAAATACCACGAAATGGAATCACCAATTTCATATTTAGCCCGTAACCCATAATCCAAATTGGCCCCTATTATCAAACCAGATTCAACATTAAAACAGAGATTCTCCATCTTATGTAAAAATTAGAATTTTTCTACAACAAATCATAAAACACTAATCCATCACCACAAATTCTCGTTTGATGTCTAAACCCAAATTCACCCGATTTAAAAGCGAAACCAATAAACCGATTCCATAATCAACAACACCAAAATCGAACATCACCGTTTCAAATCCAAATTCACCGCCCGAAGAACCCGAAACCCTTCTGGGACTGCGGCAAAACACCGAACCTTTCACAAAATTCGCTCCAATTCGCGACCCCGAAACGGCCCGATCCCGAAATCAATCCGAACGAAGTACCCTTACCTTTCACTCGGTACCACGACCCATAAGATTTGGGACCGACTGGCACGGCGAATCGGGAGTCGTGGAAGGGGCTTTTCATTTCGATCGAGACGACCGAATGATGGGATTTTCCGTCGCGTCGCCGATTCCCCTTTTCGTTCATTTTCGCCGCCGTGTATGTGTGTGCGTTCGATTCAGTGTGTGTGTGTGTGTTATTTTTTCGGGAATCTTCTCCCGGCCGAGAGGAAGAAAAAATTTGGAGAAGGAGGGAGAGAGATAGGAGAGAGAGAGAGAGAGGCGAGAGGAAGAAGAAGAGCAGTAGACGGGAAGAAGAAAGAAAAGAAATTATGCCGGCTGAAGATTAGGTTTAGGTGTATTTATACCCCGAATTTTTAGGACTTTTCAATTTAGTCCTCCCAATTTTCAGGAGTTTTCAATTCAGACCCATCCAATTTAAATTAATCAAATTTTTAATCCAATCAGTTTCTCAAGTCTTACAATTT
Source organism: Orobanche coerulescens (assembly GCA_033398695.1). Lineage (NCBI taxonomy): Eukaryota > Viridiplantae > Streptophyta > Magnoliopsida > Lamiales > Orobanchaceae > Orobanche > Orobanche coerulescens. The sequence goes on from CM065801.1 coordinate 189,419,196, forward strand.
GACCCCAGTCAACTTCAAACTTCAATTAAGTCCTATTTTGACCGAAACATTAAAATGTTGACTTTTAATTAATATTAATAATTAATCTGAAATTATGCATAAGTATTTTAATTTCAGTCATTAATAACGTTAACTCTTCGGTTAATATTAATGAACAATTATAATTTATTTTTTAGTTATTATATAATGATATTTGTATCTTTTCATTTACTATTGTATAAATAATAAATTGTAAGGATCTTAATTATTATTATTATTATATGTAGACTTTGTCAAGGATTTACGGGCTTAGGACTGTGAGTCGAGCACATTCATTTCAGTCAGACATCATCATCATTTATTCAAGTGGGAATCTTCACTATCACTTTAATTGCTTTGATTGGACTGCATATGTGATATTCATTTCATGTTTATAAATTATGATACACGTTGTAAATCAGGCTCACCTGTATTCGTGTAAGAGGTTATCATGTTGTGTGGGGACACCTGCACAACCCAAGATTCACATATGAACTCGTTTCATATTATATGTTGTATTTAGTGTATGTTTCATGTTGTGTGGGGACACCTGCTCAACCCAAGATTCACGTTATATGTGGTATTGCGTGTATGTTTCATGTTGTTGCGGGGCACTGCGCAACCTCAATATTCGTGTTATGCGTGCTCGATTCATGCTGTACATAATATTGTGAGTATGCATTCATGTTGAGGAAAAATGTGATAATTTATTCATGTTATGTTTTCCATGAGATTGTATATTACTGTGATCAGTGTAATTTCCACGAGCTGAAGGAAGCTCACCCCCACCTTTATTGATCCCGCAGGTTGAACCGAGCCGGAGGGACTGAAGAGCGAGCCGAGGGGGCATATGAGAAGGAAATTATTTTAATGATGTTTTTCTTTTGTCAAACTATGTTGAAACTCATTTCGGGAATCTTGAATTCTATAAATTATGATTATTCTTCCGCCGCAAAAAAAAAATACTTAGTAATTATTATGAAATGTTACCTTATCTAAAGGTATTTAATTTTCACGGCATTGTAGCGACTCGACTTTGTAGGCGAGAATTTTTATATTCTCAAGAAAATTATTTTTCTCAAAATTTACCTTTTACTTATTTTTCCCAATAATTACCCTAGAAAGTCGGGGCGTTACATAGTGGTATCAGAGCAGCTTTTACCTTTCTGTAGACTCGCTAAAATGTAAAAGTATCATATGCTCTCAGCTTCGCCACTTCGTCACTCCGTCTGAAGTACCAAATTTCAGTTATTATTCATGCATATGTCATTTCATTTTATTCACATAATTATTTATGCATGTACGAACTGTTAGAATGGCCAAACCTAGAATGACTCATGAGTTTTACAACTCGTTGGCAGACTCATGGCTAACCGCGGAAATCGCAATGCCCCACCCACACAAGATCAACTCTTGGCTGGATTGGCCACCTTGCTTCAAGGCGCGGCTATCGTACCGCCTAATAACCCTGAGCAGGCTCAAGCTCAAGTTATTAAGAGGTTCAACCACTTCAAGCCGCCTGTCTTTCTTGGTCGTGAGGGACCAGCAGCCATAGAGGAGTGGTTGATGAATCTAGATAGCATTTTTGACTACATGGCGTGCACCGACGCTCAGAAGGTGTCATGTGCCGTGTTCCAGCTTAAGGAAGATGCTCGGACATGGTGGATGGGAGTGTGGAGGCTCAAGACTCAAGACGAGAAGGACACATTCACTTGGGATCAGTTTAAGGAGACGATCATGGAAAAGTACTACCCAAGAGCATACAAGATCAAGATGCAGAAGGAGTTCCTTGATCTAACCCAAGGTGGAATGTCGGTAACCGAGTATGAGCGCAAGTTTAACCATATGTGCCGTTTCGCTCCCCACATGGTCGAGACGGATGATATGAAGTCTCAGAAATTCCGGGATGGACTTCGTGACCGGATTCGCCACCATTTGGCTGGTCATGGTCGTTTGAGCTACAATGAAGCCGTTTCAAGGGCCGAGGACATTTCTGCTAATTTAGACGTGGAGCAGGCAAGGGCACCACCAGTTGCAACAAATAACAAGCGCAAGTGGCACGATCAAGGAGGTGGTAACAAGAAGATTGTTAAGATTGGACCTTCAGGGGTGAAACCCCAGTCAGCTAACCCCATATGTACTACTTGTGGCAAAGGGCATAAATGTGCGTGTATGCTTGGTCAGAGGTGGTGCTACTATTGCCATGAGGAAGGACACATGGCCTCAGCGTGCCCGAAGAAGGGACAAGGCCCAAGCAATTATGTGCAGGGTCAAGGCTCCGGAGGCAGAGCTCGAGTGTACAGCATGGCCGAGGTCAAGCCGAGATCGAACCCCAAACCATGTCAGGTATGTTGTCAGTTGCAAATATTCCTGCTTTGGTGTTGTTTGATACGGGTGCGTCTCATTCATTCATCTCTAGGAAGCTTTGTACTATGACTGGTTGTAGAAGTAGTAAAGCCCCTAGATCCTTGTTAGTTAGCATGCCTGCGGGGGGAGTAGTGCGGGTAGACTCGATAACTAACAATGTGAAGATAGAGATTAATGATCATAGCTTCTTAGCCAACTTGCACATAGTGGTATCAGAGATTAATAATTACCCTAGAAAGTCGGGGCGTTACATAGTGGAACTTAGCGATTTTGATGTCATTTTGGGTATGGATTGGTTGGACAAGCATAGAGCTGTAGTTGAATGCTCCGAAAGGAGAGTAACTTTATGTCCGTCCGTTGATGTCAAGACCGTATTCGAGGGAGTTAGACACAGCAGTACCCCGAAGGTGATTTCTGCCATGAAAGCTGTGAAGAAGAGTGATTGCCAAGGATTTTTGGTGAACGTGATGGGGAAAATGACTTCGGAGAAGACGATAGCTGATGTACCTATCGTCAAAGAGTATCCAGATGTCTTTCCCGAAGACTTGCCCGGAGTTCCACCGAATCGTCAAGTTGAGTTCTCGATTGATCTAGTGCCAGGAGTGGCACCAATATCGAAGGCTCCCTATAAGATGGCGCCTAAGGAGTTACAAGAGTTGAAGGTACAACTCCAGGAACTGCTCGACTCTGGATTTATCCGACCGAGTGTTTCGCCATGGGGTGCGCCAGTGCTCTTCGTGAAGAAAAAGGACAGAAGTTTGAGGATGTGTATTGACTATCGTGAACTTAATCGACTCACGATAAAGAATAAATATCCACTTCCTAGAATAGAGGACCTATTCGATCAACTTGGAGGGTCGGGAGTATTTTCGAAGATAGATTTGAGATCCGGATATCACCAGCTGAGGATTAAGGGTGATGATATCCCGAAGACCGCATTTCGAACTCGTTATGGACATTATGAATTTATAGTGATGCCATTTGGTTTGACTAATGCGCCAGCGGTATTCATGGACCTCATGAACCGTGTATTTCAACCTTATTTGGATAAGTTTGTCATTGTGTTTATTGATGACATACTTGTATATTCAAAGACCAAGGTTGAACATGAGCATCATCTTAGAACGGTATCGGGAATACTGCGCAAGGAGAAGTTATATGCGAAATTCAGCAAGTGCGAATTCTGGCTTAACCGAGTTGCATTTTTGGGTCATGTGGTCACTTCTAAAGGAATTGAGGTTGACCCGATTAAAGTTGAGGCAGTCAATGATTGGAAAGTACCGAGTAATGCGAATGAAGTTCGAAGCTTCTTGGGATTAGCCGGTTATTATCGGAGATTCATCGAGGATTTTCAAGATAGCCGCACCGATGACTAAGTTGACTATAAAGGGAAACTTTCTTATGGAATGAGAAATGCGAAAGGAGTTTCCAAGAACTTAAGCAAAGATTAAGCTATTTGCACAAGATTGACGATTCCCGATCCGACGAAAGAATTTGTCATCTACAGTGATGCATCCAAACAAGGTTTGGGGTGTGTATTAATGCAAGAGGGCAAGGTAGTTGCCTATGCTTCGAGACAGCTGAAACCGCACGAGCTGAACTATCTTACTCATGATTTGGAATTAGCAGCGGTAGTTCATGCCTTGAAGATTTGGAGGCATTACCTATATGGAGGTAAGTGTGAAATCTATACAGACCAAAAAAGTCTGAAATATATTTTCACACAGAAGGAATTGAATATGAGGCAGCGCAGATGACTTGAGTTGGTCAAAGACTACGATTGTACAATTCATTACCACCCCGGTAAAGCAAACGTAGTTGCTGATGCATTAAGCCGTAAGGCAAGATGAGACCTAACTTGTTTGTTGACCAAGGAGGAAAGCTTGGTCAAGGAATTTGCAAGGATGAACCTTGAGATGGCTACACCATCGAGTCCAGTTGAGTCATTATTGGCTAGTTTGGTGGTACAACCAACATTGAGAGAACAAATCAAAGAAGGTCAAGGACAGGACGACTTCTTGGTCAAGATGAAAGAACGTACTCTTTCAGGTGAGAATAAAGCCTTTAGTGTGTCCGATGATGGCACGATGTATAATGAAGGGAGGATTTGTGTGCCCAATATTGTTAAGTTGAGAGAAGCTATATTAAAGGAGGCACATAGTACTCCGTATACAGCACACCCTGGGAGTACAAAGATGTATCAAGATCTTAAGGGGACATTTTGGTGGGAAGGTTTGAAGAGAGATGTGGCAGACTTTGTCGGAAAGTGTATAGTTTGTCAGCAAGTGAAGGCAGAACACCAACGCCCCTTTGGATTACTTAAGTCACTTCATATCCCAGAATGGAAATGGGAGCACATTACGATGGACTTTGTGGTAGGTTTGCCTCGAACGGAAAGAGGAAACCACGCTATTTGGGTTGTTGTCGACCGACTCACAAAGTCAGCTCATTTTATCCCACTTAAGATGAACTTTCGAATGGATCAGTATGCTCAACTGTATATCAGGGAGATTATTAAGTTGCATGGAGTGCCAGTCTCTATAGTATCCGATAGGGATACTCGTTTCACATCGCGTTTTTGGGAGAGTTTGCAAGAAGCTTTGGGAACGCAGTTGAATTTTAGTACGGCTTATCATCCTCAAACTGATGGTCAGTCCGAGAGGACCATCCAGATCCTTGAGGATATGTTGCGAGCATGTGTGCTAGATATGGGAAATAATTGGGAACGATTGTTGCCTTTGGTAGAATTTGCTTACAACAACAGTTACCAGTCGACGATCGGTATGGCACCTTATGAAGCCCTATATGGTAGGAAGTGTCGATCACTACTGTATTGGGATGAGGTAGGAGAAAGGAGGATTTTGGGTCCCGAGATGATCGAGCAAACAGTTGGCATGGTGGATAAGATTCGTGAGAGGATCAAGATAACACATGACCGTCAGAAGTCTTACGCCGACAAGCGTAGGAAAGATCTCGAAGTCTGTGTTGGCGACAAGGTATTCCTGAAGGTATCCCCTACCAAGGGAATTATTCGTTTTAGTCCGAGGAGCAAGTTGAGATCGAGGTACATTGGACCGTTCGAAATTCTTGAGCGGATTGGAGAGTTAGCTTACCGTTTGGCTTTACCCTCGGAACTTTCGGCTGTGCACAACGTCTTCCACGTATCATTGTTGAGGAAGTATGTGCACGATCCCAGCCACGTCGTCAACTATACCTCCGTAGAGATGAACAAAGACCTTACCTATGAAGAACAACCAGAACTGATTCTTGACCGATCAGTCCGGCAATTGAGAAACAAAGAGAAGGTGTTTGTTAAGGTCCAATGGCGTAACCACAGCAAGGACGAAGCCACTTGGGAGCGTGAGGAGGAACTTCAAGCTCGTTATCCGAATTTCTTCAATCGAGGTATAATATTTATTTTCGAGGACGAAAATTTTTCTAAGAGGGGTAGGATGTAATACCCGTCATTTTTATAATGCAATATTATTATTTTATAATAATATTATAATGCATTTCATGTTATTTAATTTAATTTAAAGGATCATGAATATTTATTTCGACGTATCACAAGTCCTAGCCCGAGCCAATTTCTCAAGTTAATTTCAGAACATTTAATATTAATCATTTTTAAGTATGATAATTAAAGATATTATTATTAATAATAATATTTATAATGGGAGAAATATTAATATTAACGATATTAATATTTTATTCTTCATTATTTCTATATCATCATTTATATTACTTTCGATATTATTAGTATTGATGTTATTAATATTATTACCACTGTTATTATTATTTTTATCATTATTATTTTTTTTATCATTATTATTATTCTTATTATCACTATTATTATTATTATTATAATTATCATTATTGTTATTATTATTATTATTATTATTATTATTATTATTATTATTATTATTATTACCTTGGCCCAAGCATAATTGTGCTGACCCAAATTGCAGATTAAGCCCATAAAAAAATTAATTAAACCCTAACCCTAAACCTATAGTATAAATATACTACTACTGCAGTACAATACACAATACTAAGCAAAAAAATACAGTATACTTTTCTCCTCTTCCTAGCGCCGTCACATTCAGAATACACCTTTTCTCCCCAAGCGTCTTCTTCTTCTTCTTCTTCGTTCAGCAAAAAAAAACAAAAAAATAAATAAAAGAAAATTCAATACACAAGTGCCTCGGCAGTAATACAAGGAGGAGAAGAAAAATTACAATTCGGAAATCTGCTGCAATCTACGGAACAGGGGACGAGAGGATCCGATCCAATCCGCTGTCCGATCAATTTCTAGTCGAGTTTCATCCGATTTCCATTCAATCTTACGAGGTAAAGCTCAACAACTATCACCTTATATTTCCCTATTTTACTTAGTTTCTATCTCTAAGAACATTACAAATTCAGAACCTGAATTCTTTTTCTCCGACTCAAATACCACGAGCTGGAATCACCAATTTCATATTTAGCCCGTAACCCATAATCCAAATTGGCCCCTATTATCAAACCAATTCAACATTAAACAGAGATTCTCCATCTTATGTAAAAATTAGAATTTTTTCTCGGCCAACAAATCATAAAACACTAATCCATCACCACAAATTCTCGTTTGATGTCTAAACCCAAATTCACCCCGATTTAAAACAGAAACCAATAAACCAGATTCCATAATCAACAACACCAAAATCGAACATCACCGTTTCAAATCCGAAATTCACTGCCCGAAGAACCCGAAACCCTACGGGGACCTGCGGCAAAACACCGAACCAGTTTCACAAAATTCTGCTCCAATTCGCGACCCCGAAACCAGAAACTGATCCCGAAATCAATCCAGAACGAAGTACCCTTACCTTTCACTCAGTACCACGACCCATAAGATTTGGGACTGACCGGCACGGCGAATCGGGAGTCGTGGAAGGGGCTTTCCTGTTTCCGGTCGAGACCCGACCCGAATGATAGGATTTTCCGTCGCGTCGCCGATTCCCCTTTTCTTTCATTTTCGCCGACGTGTATGTGTGTGCGTTCGATTCAGTGTGTGTGTGTGATTTTTTCGGGAATCTTCTCCCGGCCGAGAGGAAGAAAAAATTTGGAGAAGGAGGGAGAGAGATAGGAGAGAGAGAGAGAGAGAGAGAGAGGCGAGAGGAAGAAGAAGAGCAGTAGACGGGAAGAAGAAAGAAAAGAAATTATGCCGGCTGAAGATTAGGTTTAGGTGTATTTATACCCCGAATTTTTAGGACTTTTCAAATTAGTCCTCCCAATTTTCAGGAGTTTCCAATTCAGCCCCATCCAATTTAAATTAATCAAATTTTTAATCCATTCAGTTTGTCAAGTCTTACAATTTGACCCCAGTCAACTTCAAACTTCAATTAAGTCCTATTTTGACCGAAACATTAAAATGTTGACTTTTAATTAATATTAATAATTAATCTGAAATTATGCATAAGTATTTTAATTTCAGTCATTAATAACGTTAACTCTTCGGTTAATATTAATGAACAATTATAATTTATTTTTTAGTTATTATATAGTGATATTTGTATCTTTTCATTTACTATTGTATAAATAATAAATTATAAGGATCTTAATTATTATTATTATTATATGTAGACTTTGTCAAGGATTTACGGGCTTAGGACTGTGAGTCGAGCACATTCATTTCAGTCAGACATCATCATCATTTATTCAGGTGGGAATCTTCACTATCACTTTAATTGCTTTGATTGGACTGCATATGTGATATTCATTTCATGTTTATAAATTATGATACACGTTGTAAATCAGGCTCACCTGTATTCGTGTAAGAGGTTATCATGTTGTGTGGGGACACCTGCACAACCCAGTATTCACATATGAACTCGTTTCATGTTATATGTGGTATTGCGTGTATGTTTCATGTTGTGTGGGGACACCTGCTCAACCCAGTATTCACGTTATATGTGGTATTGCGTGTATATTTCATGTTGTTGCGGGGGCACCTGCGCAACCTCAATATTCGTGTTATGCGTGCTCGATTCATGCTGTACATAATATTGTGAGTATGCATTCATGTTGAGGAAAAATGTGATAATTTATTCATGTTATGTTTTCCATGAGATTGTATATTACTGTGATCAGTGTAATTTCCACGAGCTGAAGGAAGCTCACCCCCACCTTTATTGATCCCGCAGGTTGAACCGAGCCGGAGGGACTGAAGAGCGAGCCGAGGGGGCATATGAGAAGGAAATTATTTTAATGATGTTTTTCTTTTGTCAAACTATGTTGAAACTCATTTCGGGAATCTTGAATTCTATAAATTATGATTATTCTTCCGCCGCAAAAAAAAAAAAAATACTTAGTAATTATTATGAAATGTTACCTTATCTAAAGGTATTTAATTTTCACGGCATTGTAGCGACTCGACTTTGTAGGCGAGAATTTTTATATTCTCAAGAAAATTATTTTTCTCAAAATTTACCTTTTACTTATTTTTCCCAATAATTACCCTAGAAAGTCGGGGCGTTACATAATTCAACTCGCACGGTTTCAACTGACGGAAGCATAGGCAACTGTCCCGTGCTGCATGAGTACACATCCTAGCCCTTGGCACGAAGCATCACTAAAAACTGAGAAACCCTCATTACCACTCGGTAAAGCCAAAACGGGAGCGGTCGTCAACCGTTTCTTCAGTTCCTCGAAACTCTTTTGTCTCTCGTCGGTCCACACAAACTTCTATGACTTCTGTAACAACTGAGTCAGCGGTCGAGTGAGCTTAGAGAACACCTCGACAAATCTACGATAATGCCCAGCCAAACCCAGAAAACTACGGACCTCCTTCACATTTTTGGGCGGCGCCCAATCCAACACTACCTCTATCTTATATGGGTCCACACGAATAACCTCGGCTGAGATCACGTGGCCGAGAAACATAACCTCCCACAACCAAAACTCACACTTTGAGAACTTCGCAAAAAGATGCTGAGTTCTCAAGATTCCTAGCACGATATGTAAATGACGTGCATGCTCCTCCTCGCTCCTCGAGTAAATCAGGATATCGTCGATAAAAATGACTACATACTTATCGAGGTATTCGATAAAGACTTTGTTCATAAGCTGCATGAACATGGCTGGGGTGTTGGTTAGCCCGAAAGACATAAAAACAGACTCGTAGTTGCTGTAGCTCGTTCGGAAGGTCGTCTTCGTAATGTCAGAATCCTTCACTCGGAGCTGATAATACCCCGATCTCAAATTAATCTTCGAAAATACGGTTGCCCCTTGCAATTGGTCAAACAAGTCATCAATCCTCGGGAGCGAATACTTGTTTTTGATAGTCACCTTGTTTAACTCTCGATAGCCGATACACAGACGAAGTGACCCATTCTTCTTCTTTACAAACAGGATCGGTGCGCCCCAAGGCAAAGCGCTCGGTCGAATATACCCCATGTCTCGCAACTCTCCCAACTGTTTCTTCAACTCAAGTATCTGGGCAGGCGCCATACGGTATGGCGTCTTAGAAATCGGTGCTGCACTCGACTCTAAATCCACAGTAAACTCAACCTCTCGGTCTGGCGGTAAACCCGGCAATTCGTCTGGAAAGACGTCAGGATACTCACACACTACCATAATAGACGAGAGCTCGACTCCCACTTCCTCCGATCTCAAAGCATAGCACCAATAACCCGTGCATCCTCCTCGAAGAAGTCTCACCGCTTTCAAAGCGCTGATCAGGAATCTCTGGCTACTCCGCTTACGCTCCACAAAAGAATGCTCGGTACCGTCAGAGGCTAACATCGAAACGGTTCTCTTTCTATAATACATGATCGCCCCATGATGATCCAGCCAATCCTCACCAAGAATCAGATCCTCGTCCTTAATATCTACCGCAATCAGATTAGAAGGCCAATCCCTCTCCGCGATACTCACATGAAAATTTCTAATCTCACGATCCCCCACGATGCTATCCCCACTAGGCAGTGTAACAACAAATGGTTCACACGCAACTAGGCAATCGACATGCAGACGATGCACACAATCTATAGATATGAAAGAATGCGTAGCACCAGAATCGAATAACACGAAAACAGGATGGTCAAGGATGTGAACGGTAGCTGTATCCACCGTCGCGTCGGGATCTACAGCTCGTCTCATCTCATACACATGGGGCGGAACAGACCTCACACTAAAATCCCCCCTCTAGAAGGCTGCCCACATCCTCGGCCTCTACCAAAACTCTGCTGTGGCTGAGAAACTGCCGGTGCGTGCTTCACGCTCGGTTCTCCCGCACCTGGGGCTGATATCTGAGTAACTGGTGCCCGAACTGCGTCCGTACAATACTTAGCATGATGTCCCATCCGACCGCAAGCAAGACAATGAATCGGAGGACTGTCACACTCACTCATCATGTGGCCGGGACGACCACAGTTAAAGCAGGTAGGACCACGAACGGAACCAGTAGGAGCAGACTTAGAACCGTTTCCTCGCCCAAATGACGGGGACTGATTCCCTAAGACTCGCGAACCAGACTGAGCCTTCGGTTACCCACCAGACTTGCCTCCCGAAAACTGACTGGAGGTCTTCTGTTTCTTTCCCTCGGTTTCCTTATCTGTCACAGAAAACGACATCTCATAAGCCATTACCTTGTTTTGATAATCTTTTAGAGTTGTACATCCGAGACCAGACATGTAGTGATGAACCCTCGGCTTCATCCGCATGTCAAAGTGGCGGATCTTGTCTAACTCGTCTCAGACCTGGTTTCTCACATAATGAAGTTATTGGTTGTATTCCTTGATTGCCTGCGAAATCGGAACATCCTGGGGCTTAGCCTCAAAGAAGGCTCGGATCCTCCCCTCTTTAACTGGCCACGGACAAAATTCGTCCTCCATCAGCTCTCGGAACTATGCCCATGTGGCTACCCGGTCACGCGGTTTCACCGCTTGCCACCACGTTGCCGCCTCCTTGGCGAGGAAGTACTGGGCGATGGGTACCTTCCTTTCCTCAGAGCAGTTAGCCGCCTCGAACACTTTCTCCATATCAAATAACCAACTCTCCCAACCTGAAGAGTCGGAAGCACCATCAAACTGTGGAGGACGCATACGAATCACGTCCTGAAGTAGCTTATCATTGCCGGATCTAGTAGGCGGAACCGGGTTGGTATTTGCTTGGACGACCAAGACGGCCTGAGTCAGTAGCGTCATCTGGTTCGCTACTTGCTGTAAAATATTTGCCACCCTGATATTCTCATGAGCATTGCCGGAGCTAGCAAACTGATCCTGCTGGTCTCCGGAACTGGGTGGAACACTGTTCGACAAGGAAGGCATCACCGAATCAGTTCCCGAGTTATCAGACATGGCCGCCCCACCTGATGCACCATGTCCCCTACCGCGTCCGCGACCACGTCCGCGTCCTCTACCAACAGGCATTTTGAAGAAGTAACGGGTAAGTACAGTTCAAACGCAAAACGCAACAAGATACCAAGAAAGGAATAGAACAGAACAACATAATGAGTCAAGTTAGAAAAACTTACGAGCACCGGCGTACTAAGATGATGGCGTAGCAGTGATACTGTTCAAAAACGACACTCAACTAGACCCAAATAACCGACAGCCTCGGTATCCATAAACCTAAGCTCCGATATCTTATTCTGTAACACCCCCAAGACGATCAGGGCATACTACAACGGCGTGGATCCTATACTTTGGAGTCTACCAAGCTAACGCACCAAAACGACATACGACAAAAGACATACATCATCAACAACAGACAATTTCTCAATCCATGACATTTAAATCCAAAGACTGAGATTTGAGAATACAATTTGACATCAAATCCATTCCCAAAACGGGTACACAAAATCGATAAATTCAAGAAAGAAGTATTCGAGTACTTAAGCAAATCATATAATAAGGAAATCCCAAAATAAGACACCAATAGACAACCATTGAACAGAATCACGCCTGCCCATCATCCTCATACGGCTCACATGCTCGTTTGCTTCCATGACCTGTACCTGAAATACAAAAGTATTTCCCCCATTTAAGGGGTTAGTGACAACTGCTAGTGCAAGTACAATTCATTTATACTACAATTCAAATCAGATGAAAATATGCGTCAAAAATCATTTTAGAAATCATTTATGTTCCGGAATATTTACGGTGCACAAGCACAAAACACATTTCTTCAACAAAACAATTCAAAGTTAACCGTTGGTACGAGACTCACTGCCACCGCACCCCGCAGAGCCCCGTTGGACATCCCTGGGTGGTTAACCTTAGTTCGTGATACACACACACAGCAATACGTATCCCTAGAGGCCCCGTCGGACCGTCCCTAGGTGAACATACACATATCCATCCACAACAACCACGAAAATCCATAATACAAATACTAGAACATGTAAACAAATGTAAAGTACTTGCCTTTGAGACATCTTCGAAGAATTAGGAATGAATAACGACTACGAACGATCCGGATGGAAAACGACAGTTCCTAAACGAAGGATTAACATAATTCAGTCCTAAAGGACAATAATAATCGAATGGAATACGCCCATAACCCCAATTGCAAGCTATGGCAATATACATTCAATCGATACGGGTGAGGGTTTATGCAAAATCTTCTCGAATCAATAATTCGCGGATTAAACTCGATGAAATCGGATTGGGAATCTCCCAATAACAACAATTGGTAATAAATAATACAACATACTTGAACAATTCGAGATTAATCAAGCAAAACCCGAAAACCCCCCAAAATTGACAAAGTTAGGATTCTAAGCCAATTACCCCGGATTCGGACGGTGGAAGATGATTACTTAGAAGATGATATGCTCCTATGATCTCACGGTGATAAAGGATGAAGAATACACGGGTTTGAAGTGATGGAAATCACCATGGAGGTTTTGGTGTCGCCCGACGAAGAAAAATGAGAGAATGGATGAGAAATGATGTTCTGACTTCTGCCCGCTGTTCTTAAAACAGCAGGCTGTTATGGCCGTAACAAGGGATGCATTATGGCCATAACAAGTCCAACATTAAGGCCGTAATGAATGGGGTGTTACGGTCGTAATACTCTACTGGACAGCAGTCTAAGAAGCTTCTGTCCGAACTGTCCCGGACGACTCCTAAACCCGGACCTGCTATCGAACCAAAAATATGGTTACGAAGTATATTCGATGACGAACCTAACTGTTACAAGAAAATACAATTTCGACTACCGGGGAATCCGAAATACGACAAAGAAGATGAAATTCCCTAAACTTATAGAAATTTACAAAAATGGCCCAAGTATCCAAAAATCACGATACGACGTCAGATTGACAAACCGAAACTCACAGCACGAACAACTCAACCATACGAACTTATGTAAACAAAGAAACAATGAAAACGAATGAGTTTTACGAGAATCGAACGTACATACGACAAAACACAACATAGAATGGATTTATGTAAAAATATCTTCGAAACTCGTCCAAAGGGAAAAACTCCAAGAATAAAGTAGATTCAAATATCGAAATGGTTACAAGCGAGTCAATAAAAATAGACATACTCTAGAAATGGAAACTCCTAAAAATGGAAAGGTACGGATATTACATTATCGCTACCCGCGGATTAACTGTTTCAAATGTGGTCATTTGGGACACAAAGCAGTGCACTGCGAGACCGTCATTGAGATGTTCGGGAACCGGAGACCCGCTCCTACTCGTGGAGGGCCCAGTGGGGCCCAGAATTTTATTGCGTGTTGTATTGTGGGTATGTCTTGTGTGGAGATTTGATATTTGTTGTGTGAACCTTTTTGCTTCGTTTGTGTTCTAACTTGTTATTATATTTAAGTTTCGGGACAAAACTTATTTTTAGTGGGGTAGAATGTAATACCCGAGATTCTTGTTCTGATTATTTTGAATTAGTTGTCATTTTGTGCCGATTATTTTGTTCCAAAGATCATTACTTGAAATTTCTCTCCGTTGTGTACGGTAGATGTACCATATTGTGATGTTCATCGAGTGTGACTTGTCATCGGAGTCGTATCAATTGTTTCTGGTGCGTATGACATGTATGTCGTGTTTCGTAGTATGATGGTGTTGCTACCCAAAATATTATCCGGAGATAGATATTGCTGGAATGGATGGATAGCAAACAAATGCAAGAGCACTTCCGTGATAAAGATAAATAACACAAGATTTGCCGGGGTTGTTAGTCCCTGGCTTGAATGCTCTCGCGAGATATTATTAATACTAATATTTGGGGATACAAGTACTAACATAAGAATACAATTACAATGAGTGTAAAGATTCTTGTTATCTTAGCTAGTGAGCGTGTAGATTGCCGGAAGAACCAGATTTGATGCTCTGTGAGTTCTTGTAACAAAGGAGATGCACAGTCGCGACGGTGAGAGATCGACAGTCTCTCACGGCGAGTCTTTAGCTGGATGCTTGGGCTCCTGGGCTTATGAATCTCTTGGAATCTGTCTAGTGGAGACTTGCTGCCTCTGCCGATAGTCTTCTGGACGAGAGATTCAGAGAGAGAAGTCCTGAGATGGATTCCGGCGAGAAAGTAGGGAGCTTGATGGTATGTGTGTTCTACTGTATTTCCGTGAATGAATTTGGAATATAAGTGAATGAGTTCTGAACGTAAGTAAATGAGTTCTGAACCTTTTTCTAGTAGGAGGAGGCTCTCTATTTATAGGACTTGGATATGCCGGGCGATCGCCTTTTCTGTATTATAATAATCGGGCGATCGTCTTTTAGCACATGGGCTTGTTCCCTTAAAGTCCATGGCCGCCGCCGCAGCCACCAGACGTCCAATGGGAGCTCGCACGCATCTCGAGTTCTGCCACGGTGGTCCCACTGACAACTTTCGGCGCGCCTGCCGGTAGGTGAGGTAGGTGACAGGCTGTGGTCAAAGGTCTTGTCTGTCAGCAAAAGATCTTGTCTGTCAGCGAAGATCTTGTCTGTCAGCGCCTTTTGTGGATCTGCACATGGGTGCTGTTCTGAGATCCAGTCCTCGATGACTTTGACGGGCGATCATCTCTGCTCGGGGTGTAGGTCGACCGTCCTTAGCCGGACACTAAAGTCGATCGCCAGATGCCAAAGGGCGATCGCCTTGGGAGTCGATCGCTAGGTACCTGATGGTGGTCTGATATCTTCGATTAGGCGAGCTATCCATAGTTTGACTGGAGTTGACTTGGTCGCTCGGCTTTATAGTCGATCACCTGTCGGGATGGATAAATCTTGACACAATAATTGCCCCCCAGCTCGCTCCTACGTTGGAAACGTGGGGTGAGGTGGTTCTATTGGCGATCGCTGAACTTTTGACGAGCGACTCTGTGCTTAACTGAACTGGAGATCGTCTTTGAGCTGATATATTCTGAGGTTGGACGACCTGGTTGGCCGCTAAACTGCGCGGGAAAAGGCAATGGGCGTAGAAAAGTCTCCGCGCACGTGTCGGGCTTCTATTGGAGGATACCAACGGTCATTAATGACTCCTCGGCTGACGCGTCCTTGAAAAGACGCGTACGCGGGTCTCGAGGGAGTCAATTAATGCGACGTTTGGGGTCCGACCCCTGAGATTTTCCCTTATTGCAAACGAGTCCCTGCCACCTTCTATAAAAGGGCGCAGTGCTGCAGTCTTCGTCCTCACGCGCACTTACTAGAGAAAGAAGGACTTGCTGAAGATTTTTCTGAAGATCTTAGTGCCGATCGTCGTTCGATTTCACCTTCGGGTAAGAAAAAATCCTTATCTCCTTTCTTTCTTTGAGAATGGCTGGAACGTCATCATCACATGGAGTGGGTACTAGTTCCGCCGCCGGGACATCGATTGTCCGGGGAGGACCTTCTTCCGAATTCCACCTGGAGACGGCCGCTGAGGCTATTCGGGCCGGAATCGACCCTGCTGAAATCGAGGCTTTATTTAATGAAGCCGATGTCGCTAAGGAGGCAGCTGCTGAAGAAAGACGATCGCAGATAGAGAGAGATCTGGCGATTAAGGCTTACTGGGAGCAGCATAGCGCTTTCGGCCGGGCCTATAAGGCCTTTGCTGAGATAATGGAGAAGTTGGCCGGTCCGACTCCGAGATTCGATTTCCGGGGATACTCGGTCGCCTACCCTTATCAGCTTCCCAAACAGTCGCAGTACCGGGTTGCGCAGTGATCCTTGTGGTCGCTTGGCCAAATACAGAGTTCGACGACCAGGAAAGATCTGGCCGTCTGGAGGACAAGGTTCCATGTTCCTTCAGATGTGGACATGTTCGCGCCGGCGGAGAATGAGCGAGCCGATCAGCCTCCGATGGGTATGGTTGTTGTGAATGAGGCGATTATGGAGGCCAGGCTGCGCTTCCTTCTATCCTTTGCTGTCTCCCACCTGCTGGCCGCTTGGAACGTGGCGCCACTTCAGCTGAAGCCGAACGCCTGACTCCAAATTATCTGCACTCTCACTCTTTTCGGCGGTCACTGCCTGTACCGCCTCCCATTGCCGTTGGAGATGAACCATTTGTTCAAGCTGATGGATCAGAAAGGGTCGGTCGGCGGTTACCATATTCAGGGCCGATCTGGTTGGGTAATTCACGGAGTCCCGAATAAGATGCGGGGCGATCAGACGAAGTGGTTCTGGGTCGCCGGCAAGTGGAGGGCTTCCGCGAGCGACAATCCTTCGGGTGAGCTGGAGGTCCCTACTGAGTTTCGGGAGAGGAATCCCAGTAAGGGTTTAGACTCTCCCTTCGTTTGGATGCGTTTTGGACTGATCTAATTTGATTTCGGTTTTGCAGGTTTTCACATTCCGGCGGTCGAGGAGTTGCCTTTTGACTTCCTGGTTGTCTGGGAGCAGATAAGGAGCTTGTTGGACGACGACCTTGACGCTAATCGGATCAACAAAGAGAGTCATTGGTTGTCGGCTCGGCTATTCTGTTTCCCGAGACATCTCTCGGTACCAGGTATGAGTTTCTGCGACCTTCACTTTCTAGGCGATCGCCTTACTTGAGGAAAGTATCTAACTGTTGGTCGATCGTCTTAACTGTAGAGGTTCGCTTTCCTCGCTTTTTGGAGCCCCCGCCGGAGATCGCCATGTCGAATCCTGGAGTTCTAGGCCGTCTCCGCCATAAGAAGTCGTCTCGGGCCCCACCTGTTGCGTTGCCAATTGTTCCGGAGGTAGAACCTCGCGTGGAGCCGATCGTGGCTGAGGAAGGAGTTCTGGAGGAGGGGCTTCGAACGAATCGCAAGAGGCCGAGGTCGGAAGAAACTCCGGTTCCTGCCCCTGGCAATGAAGTGCCGATCGCCGCGCCTCCGATCACCGTTCTCACTCCGGAGAATGAGCAGCCCTCTGCGGCTTTCATGCGGGAGATGGCGATCGCTGACGCTGAGACTCCTCGAGGGAAACCGTATTTCGGTCGGGACCCCGAGAGGGCTGAGAGGTAGATTGCGTTTTTGGGTTGATACTTGCAATTGCGTAGGAGTTGTGCTAACTTTGTTGTTTTGATGTAGGATCCGTCGCACATATCCATCCTGCCCACCGATGGTGCTGGATTTCTTAGCCATCCGATCTCCTCGCCAGTCCTGCGACATCCCTCAATACATCAGCAAGGCCGCTTCTGCTCTGCCGAAGTCCTGGACGACCGATCTGGATGCGATCGCTCGTCAGCGATCGGGGAGTACGATGCAGGCTGTTTTTGCCCTTTCTCTACAGACGGCGACCATGGCTGTCCAGGCTGCCCAGGAGTTTGAGGGGCGACCCTCCACTATTCGCCTGCAGGCGGATCTCGAGGCGGATCGGAAAGAGAACGCCGAGTTCACCGATAAGATCGTGGCGATGGAGAAGGACTCTTTGGAGGCAGCCAAGTGGGCGAGCCACGAGCTTGAGCTGGCAAAGAAGGAAACCGAGTTGTCTCGTTTGGCGGTTGACCGATTTCGGGACCAGATGCTGAATGCCGTCCGGGCGCAGAAGGTTGCTGAGGAGGAGGCCGATCGCCAGAAGGTGACAATAGCTCGGTTGACTAGCGAGCTGGAGGAGTCGACGGAGAAGGCAGCTGCAAGGGAGGCCGAGCTCCAAGGGTCGCAATAGGCGATGGCGGAGCTGAAAGGAGAGGTAGAAGCGACCAAGGCTGATCCCTTTCAAACTTGGAGTTTGTCAGCGAGTTCGCCTATTATTTGGCGTTCGCCGACTCGATCCGAGCAGCTAAGAAGGGGGGTTTGGAGGTCGGGCCTATTGCTGAGAACTTCAAGGCGTATGCGTTGGAGCATCCTCTCCATCCAGCTTTCTCCTTGCCGATCTTGGATCTTGCGGACATCGGCGTGGATTTGAGCTGGTATCCGACTCCGGCCAATCTTGCTCATCCCGACGCTCCGGAAGATGAGGGGACCGCACCGCATGCTGATGGCGAAGGCCAGGCAGGGGCCTGCGGCACTTCATTTTTGACGTTTTAGCTTATTTCCTTGTAATTTGTAGCTTTCTTTTGTAGCATTTAGGCCTTCGGGCGACCATATACTCTGATCTTTTCAAGTAATGAAATGAACGTTTGAATTTCTGACTTATCACTTGAATGATTGTTATTTTTGAGTCTTTGTTTGACTTTGTACAAATGTGTGAGGAGAGATCGTTGCGAGGGTAGTTCCAAATGAATTGATAAACTCATAAAGATAACTTTTACAACAAATTCAATCGCTGTACAACATCTGCAAAATGGCGATCTCCGTATGTGGTTGAATAGGGACGATCGTCGTTCTGGTAGTCCGCACTCTTCCCCCTTGTTTTTATTCACTTAGTGGAAGTAAGGGGATGAAAATAATTCGTTGAGTGAGCGGTCTTCAACTTTGTCGAATCCTCGAGGACGGTCGTCCGTCTTGAGGAACCGTGCACGATCGCGGAGTTCGATGGATCGACTCCTTGATCATGTCTTGATGTGCGAAGACATTGAGTGTCTTGTGACTCACTTTATTATGAGGGTCCTCTGTTAGGCTGCGCCTCGCCTCGTATTTAAACAAAGGGCGTGCGGTCTTGGTCTAGAGGAGTCCTTGCGCGGGGCAGCGTCAGATGATTCAACTCCACGCCCGCGGCTTGTTTAGCTCTGCTTCCACCTCGGCCCACCATGAACATGGCGAACCTCGATGGTGTACGTTGAGACGGGGGTTGTGGCACGTCGCATTGTCAGGGTTCACCATGTTAGATGATGAACCTTTGAGGGCGAGCGATCGTGTCCACTGATTAACTTTCGAGGGCCCTCAGACTACGTCGGCCTCGTATTTAAACGAAGGGCGGGCGATCTTGGCCCAAAGGGACCTTGCATGGCCTAAGCAGTCGGTTCCATCGACCACCAGGACCATGGCTGCACTCTTCCCCCTTGGATCGTCATGTAAATGCCGACCTTCGACGGTGTACGTTGTGCGGGGGAGGCGATCTCGTGCCTTAGTCCATCATGTTAGATGGTGAACTGCAGATGGCGAGCGAGTCCTCTATTTTCTTAAATAAGGAGGGAGATCGGGGAGACTTCCGAGGTTCCCTTCTCTTGATTGAAGCATGTAGAGACGGTCGCCGAGGTTGATCTAGGGGTCGGCTCCTATGAGCTTCTCAACCTGTTTGGTGTTCGACTCGGACGATTGTGTATAGAGATTGGTAGGGGCCATGGCTAAGCCAATAAGCTGTCCAACTTGACCTCCTCGAACAATCTCCAGAGCTGTTTGAGGAGGTCGCGACATTGGTTGGTGCTGTGGCCGGGACTCTTATGGTAGGCACAATATCGATTGTTGTCCAGGTGACCGCGGTCCCTTATTGCCTTTGGCTTTTTGAGCTTTTCGTGCCCCTTGATGGCATAGAAAATATGTGCCGGAGTTCGGTTGAACGTATGGAGGAGATGGGCTTCCATGTCCTCGAAAGCCTTGAGATCTCCGGGTGGCTTGGCGATCGCCTTCTTTACTTTGGCGATCTTCGTCATCTGGACATGAGGTGGCGTTTCCTCGCCTAGGTGGAGGGTGAGTAGCCTTTGTCTGGCCAGAAAATTGGCAGCCTTAGCGCGGAAGATCACGTAGGTTGGGGGATATCCTTGGTAAGATGTCTAAACATGAGTGAATGACCGTAGAATCCCCCCATGACCGAATAGAGAGCGAGCTCGTCACTGACGGGTTCGCCGGTGAGGATGATTTCGTCTACTCGGTCGATGTAATCAAGCGGTTTCGTCTTTCCCCGCCCGATTTTCATCACGCGGTGGGGCCTTCTGTCCGCGACCTTGCCGGCGAAGTATGACGTGAAGGCATTCGCCATTTCTTAAAGGAGGTGATTGATCGTGGTGGTAGTGAGGCGTACCACCTATGGGCCAGCTCGCCCAATGTTAACGGGAAGATCCGGCACTTGGTTGCATCAGATGCCCCACACCCAGTCATGTAGATTCAGAATTTACTCAGGTGGGTTTCGGGATCCGATCTCCCCTCATACAGAGGTGTTGTGGGAGGAGCGATCGTTGGTTGTATGGGGGCAAGCTCGATGTGGACCGCGAGTGGCTCGGTCGGCCCGATGATCTTTTTGCTGGTGCTTGCCCCAGTGTCCAAGAGTGCTTTCATCTCGTCGAGCTGGCGTTGTATAGCGGCCATCGCCGTGGCCTGGCTGCTCGCGGCTTGACGCTCGGAGCGGGTGCCAAGGCGATTGAGTACTGACCCCCTGGCGATCGGGACGGGAGTCAGATGGCTGACCTGCGTTCGGCTGTGAGTTGGGTAGGCCGAACTCCTGGTGACGGATTCGGATTCCGTCTTTTTATGGTTGGAAACAGAATGCCCCGGTCGCCAGGATGGGTCGCGCCCCAAGCGATTGAATATGGATCCGTCCGGTCGTGCGAGAGCCTTTCCTCGCGAATTGGGGCTTTCTGACGATCGCTCGCTCAGTAGCCCGTTAAATTTCCGTATGCGGCGGACGATCGAGGGAGTTATCGCAGGCGACGCGCATGCTCTCCGTCGCTCCTCCAGGATGGCCATAGCCTCCTCGATCTGTTCCTCGGTTTGGAACTGATCGAGTGAGAGGTTGGGGCCATCTCTCGGGTGCGGGATCGAGAGTCTCGCGTTGCTGCGGCTTCCCCCTGTCGTCGGCTGGGGTTCGGACTGAACCGGGATATGGTGTCCGGCGGCTCGGAGAGCGGCTCTCTTCGATGTACCGGCGGATGTCATGATTCCGAAGATTTTCTTTGAAGCGCAGTGAGTGTCACTTCAAGTATATGCCCCGAGAACAGTGAGTGTTCTTCGGGACGGTAGAAATAAAAATTTGAGGGTTAGATCCCCTTCTTCTAGCGCCAATTGTTGCTACCCAAAATATTATCCGGAGATAGATATTGCTGGAATGGATGGATAGCAAACAAATGCAAGAGCACTTCCGTGAGAAAGATAAATAACACAAGATTTGCCGGGGTTGTTAGTCCCGGGCTTGAATGCTCTCGCGAGATATTATTAATACTAATATTCAGGGATACAAGTACTAACGTAAGAATACAATTACAATGAGTGTAAAGATTCTTGTTATCTTAGCTAGTAAGCGTGTAGATTGCCGGAAGAACCAGATTTGATGCTCTGTGAGTTCTTGTAACAAAGGAGATGCACAGTCGCGGCGGTGAGAGATCGACAGTCTCTCACGGAGAGTCTTTAGCTAGATGCTTGGGCTCCTGGGCTTATGAATCTCTTGGAATCTGTCTAGTGGAGACTTGCTGCCTCTGCCGATCGTCTTCTGGACGAGAGATTCGGAGAGAGAAGTCCTGAGATGGATTCCAGCGAGATAGCAGGGAGCTTGATGGTATGTGTGTTCTACTGTATTTCCGTGAATGAATTCGGAATATAAGTGAATGAGTTCTGAACGTAAGTAAATGAGTTCTGAACCTTTTTACAGTAGGAGGAGGCTCTCTATTTATAGGACTTGGATATGCCGGGCGATCGCCTTTTCTGTATTATAATAATCGGGCGATCGTCTTTTAGCACATGGGCTTGTTCCCTTAAAGTCCGCGGCTGCTGCTGGCAGTCAGCTGTACGGTCCAATGGGGAGCCTGCACGCGTCCTGAGTTGCTGTCACGGGTGGTCCCACTGACAACTTTCGGCGCGCCTGCCGGTAGGTGAGGTAGGTGACAGGCTGTGGTCAAAGGTCTTGTCTGTCAGCAAAAGATCTTGTCTGTCAGCGAAGATCTTGTCTGTCAGCGCCTTTTGTGGATCTGCACGTGGGTGCTGTTCTGAGATCCAGTCCTCGATGACTTTGACGGGCGATCATCTCTGCTCGGGGCGTAGGTCGACCGTCCTTAGCCGGACACTAAAGTCGATCGCCAGATGCCAAAGGGCGATCGCCTTGGGAGTCGATCGCTAGGTACCTGATGGTGGTCTGATATCTTCGATTAGGCGAGCTAGCCATAGTTTGACTGGAGTTGACTTGGTCGCTCGGCTTTATAGTCGATCGCCTGTCGGGATGGATAAATCTTGACACAACAGATGGTTCCCATTTCGGACCGTCACACATTCGTTGCAAACTGGAAGTCAGGTTATTCGTCGGGCAGTTGCATTGATGTACCGACTTCAGACCTGCTGTTGACGGAGCCGGTTACGTACCCTATCAGGAGTTCATTACATACGTTACTGATGAAGGATTACGTACGTAACAATGTATATGTTACGTACGTTAGCCTACAGGTGAATTGAGGCAGTGAGCTCTGAGTAGAGCAGTACGTACGTAACATTTTGTCCGTTACGTACGTAAGATCCATTACATACGTTATTCTTATGGTATTACGTACGTAATGCGCTGCGGTCTATTTATAGGCGGGTAGCAGACTTCATTTCGCGTTTTTCACCATTCTTTCTCCTTCTCTTCTTGCGGTCGACGGGATTGGTTTGAGAGGCTAGGGTTGGTCGTGATTTCATCATCCATCAACCTTCTTGAGTTCCTAACGACGATTAACATCATATAATCCATCATTTTCTGTCGGATCGAAGGTATTGTTCTTGTATTCCTGGAGTTGACTTTTTAGGGTTTTGTTCTTGATTTCGACCCTAGTATGATTTTGATGGATTGGGTGGTGTTATATGATGTTATTAATCTTGTTTTACGGATTGTATATCCATATTTCGAGTTTGTTTAACTCGATTGACGATTTGAGTGTTCTTGGGGAGTATTGAACATTTAACGTTCGATTAAATGTTCTAATGTGTTTCCCTTCGGGAGTTGGGCGTGTTTTTCGTTTTTATTAACCCAGTTACTCGTAGTGATTTTGTTTTGTCGGTTCTCTTGTGGAGGATATATGTTCGGAGGCTTTCGGTCAAGCTACGTTCTTCGGAGTTGTTCGTGTGTTAATCATCGAGGCAAGTATTCTAGTCTATACGATTTATATTGTGTGAATTGAGGTTGTTTAATGAATTTGTGATGGTTATTCATTTTGTTGATTTTGTATGATATGGGTCGTTATAGATGTTATGTTAAGTTAGAATCGCCTTGTTGCTTGTTGTAGAGGCATGCCAATAGAGAAGTGGTGTCGGTTAGATAGTACATTTAAATTTATGTTCTGATGTTTAGGTCATTAGTGAGTGCGTGAATAATGTTTGGGTGTTATAGAGTTGGGTTGGTAGAAATGGTTTGATCGGTTGTTATACCTGTCGATGTGTAGCGATGCGTCTAGAATTGTTGGGTTGTTGCTAAGCTGTCGGCTGTAGATATTTGTTGGAAAAATGGTCATATCTAGCAAGTGCCTTGACTGTATATATTGTGACTAACTATCGAGACATGCAGTTTTGTAAACGTGTGTGTATGTTGTTGTTCTTCCACCCGGGGAGGGTCCGACGGGGCCTCTGGGGGCCGATACTAATGGGTACGGCTGCGGAAGTGGTTTCCCACCTGGGTAGGGTCTGACGGGGCCTCTAGGAGCTGATACTAATGGGTACGGTCACGGATTACCATGTGTAGTTTTCATCATGAGGATTATGTTGATGTTTTCAATAACTGTGATATCCGGAATATCACAACGTTTTTGTTCTCGATGTTTGAGATACATTATATATAGGATTTTGGTACTTGGCTAGAATGGCACTAGAATATGTGTCGTATGTGTTTGGTTCCTTGGTTGTAATGCTTTGATGTAGGTAAATGGACCTTGTTATCGTGCATTGTGGTTTGTAGAAAGTTTGGGGATGAGACATGACACGTCTTCAGTGAAACTAAATCGCGATTGTACGTCCTTCGCATAGACAAGAGAATCTACAACAAAGAAAAAGTTGTATTTATAACAATAGTTAATAATGTAATATTTCAAAAATAACACTTATACTTCACCGGCAACGGCGCCAAAAACTTGACACGTCTTTAGTGTAACTATCGCAAGTGCACGATATCGTATCAAGTAGTAAGAGGACTTTTTGAGTCCGGTTTATCGATCCCACGAGGAAGTTAGGTTATATATTGAATTATACACTATTTATCTATTTGTTATAGAGATCTAGATGAGTGAAACACACAACTTAAGAGTTTGGTTTGACAATTGCAAGGAAAATGCAATAATAGTTCTAAAATTTAAGGAAATGAAAGATTGCACTAATAATTAATTAATAAAAGGTCACATGAAATAGTTGGGATTACAAACTTAGTTCATCATTAGTTATAGAAGATGTATAGGAGATCAAAAGATGAATTTACTTATTATGTTGTGTAGATTCGATTTTCCTTAAAGACGGTTCCTCTTTCGAATGTCAAAACGCCCCTTATATATTGAATTAATCCACTATATTTCTATGTTGATTGGCTTCAATACATAGCATTAGGTTTTATGAAAATAACTCAAAGAATCATCTAAGGTCTAGAGGTATATTTCTATCCCCTAGAACAACTTAGAGTGAAGATCATTTGATCTAATCAAACATATTTTCTTTCGAAACATATGAAGACCATAAATATCATCATTTATTGGCCAAATAAACATAGATTGGTAAATCAATGAAAATCACACACAATAATAAGTAATATATAATAGATCTTTATACAAACTTAAATAACATGACAAACCTTGTTTATAATCTCAAGTAAGGATAACTTAGCCCGTGAAGGGTTTATTCAACATATTACAAGCTTGAGTGGTCATTATTAGTTGAAAAAGGGAAAGAATTGATACTAACTCCCTTAGTAGATAAAGGAGAAAGAAGCAATAAACTCCCCCAACAACATAAGCTAAACCACTATTACATACACTCTCAAGAACACAAGTGTGTTCTTCACAAAAAGAAAAATATTACAAAGTAGGAAAAATATAAGATGAATGCTGATAAATGATGGATCTAAGGGGTCTATTTATACACCTAAAGTCATCTAATCGCTCCAAAACTACAGTATTATTACATTAGATCGGATCAAGTCCAGCCATCCCCTCAATAATAGACCAAAAGTATAAAATATTTAAAAATGATCATACATCTGCCAAGAGTTACGGCCGTAACTTTCAGATGTTACGGCCGTAACTATGAGGACTTACGGCCATAACTTTCAGATGTTACGGCCGTAGCTTTGCTTCGGCTTTTTGCACATTAGTTGCTGTGTGAGTTACGGCCGTAACTTTCAGATGTTACGCCCGTATGGAGTTTCAGACTTCATTTTCAGCCCATAATTTCTTAGACTTTTGCGTTTTCTCCCCATATCTTCTTCGGATGATAACTTTTGATATATAACTCTGATTTTTTGAATCCGGAAAGACTTCCGAACTCGTCTCGAAAATATTTACAACATGAATACATAAAAACTCAATATAGAGAATATTATATAAACATGTTATTTCTTGAGTAAATCAGTAATTCAATCCGATTAAGGCTAAATTTACATCTTCATCCTATATAAATAAAATTATTAAAAACTAATTAATTTAAAGCAAAAACGAGTAGACTAGATCATAATTATGGGTGAAATGCATCAATACTAATCACGGATAAGTATATAAAAGTGACACTTATCACACCCCCAAACTTGAATTCTTGCTAGTCCCGAGCAAGACTCTTTATTATTCACACTCAATGTATAAAATAAAAATAGCACATAAATTAATAAAACACACACAGATAAAGAAAAATACTAATATATATAAAGAGAAAAAGAGATCAAAATGTCATTTACATAACAACCAGCTTTATACAGTAGATGAAAATGAATCAAGATCTAAAATAAATCTACTAATGATTTTTAAGTTAAAACACGATTTTATTTTTGTAATTCCAAAATGCAAGTTTCCCCCCCAAAATGTTGATTATTTCTTTCCCATTCGTGATACACACGACTCCCTTTAATGGTTGCTCTCGATCATGTAACACCCCCAGAATATGACCGGGAATGTCACACGCCGTAGACCCTTATCACAAGGATCTACCAGGCTAAACTCCAAAAGACTACTCAATGATTGACCGACCGGGGCCAAAATTAAATACAAAGCAGACCGACAAGGTCATAAACCAATTCAGAAACTAACGACATTCATATTACAATGACAACAATAAACTTAAACACAAAAAAGAATGACAACTCAATTTAATAAATGATAACTACACCCATGCAAGGGTGAATACTCGAACGACGGAGAAATACCGACCAAAATGAAACAAAAGAAAAGACTCTGACTCTGATGTGATTAGCATCGTCGTCTTCCATCTCCTTCCAAGCCAATCCCGTGACTGCTCCCGAGCTGCAAAACCTGAGCGCATAACAGGCACCCACCCCCCAAAAACTCGGGGGTTAGCAAACTGGAATTTTTCTAGTGCAAGTACATAATATACAAGATATACGAACAGTAACAACACAAAATTCAACCGCCGTGAAGCCTTAACCCAAACCATATATTCCCACAGTCAGCACAGAATAACACTCGCATACACAAGGTGAAAGATAATCACATAGTCATATTCTCTTTACGGAACATAACATTAATGAAACTTTAAACGAGCCCATGGAGTTAGGAAAATCCCTTTTGTAAAAGGAAAAATATTTTGATAAGATAGTTTGCAAACGTTATTATTGACTCGGGCCGTCTTGGGGTTTTTAAAATCGAATGGGAATACTTTTGGAAATAATCTCAAAAGCTCTTGGGTCCTTGACCCAACATATGGAAAACAATTACACGAAAACCAAGTCAACTTATTCGGGGTCCTCGACTCAATTTATAGAACACTGTCGCAAACGAAATCATTACAACAACTCACAGGGTTCTCAACCCAATCCAAATAACATCATCACGAAATCAATCATCTCAACATTCCACAGGGTCCTCGACTCGAAACACAGAATAACACCACAATTCAATCAAAGGCACAAACTCTCATTCGACATATCCTGCTCAAGACCCCCGATTAATTAACCCTTGGAGATTTCGTCAAACCTCCTTGGTTAATTAACCCTGATACCAACGCTTTAAAAACAAGTTGAAACAAGCTTTCAAAAACACGGATCGCGGTCTATATCAAGACAAACATTTAAAAGTGAGTTGAAAGAATTTGAGATACGTACATCGTTCGGTAACGTGGTCTTAGCTATCACTCAAATACCCGTAACCAATAAGCCTGCCAGGCGCCTCCCTTGCGCACCTATGCACCGGACTTCACTCCACTATGTCGGCCACTCATTGAACATGTCACTGCGCCGGCGATCACTCCCACAAGAGCCGCCCCTTGACACACGCATTATGTAACACCGGCGTTAACCACCCATATGGAGCCGCACATTGCAGCGTACACCAGGCCAGAGTGCACGCCCCACCCTCAGAGGTTCCCGGATATGACGTATCTCACAAAAAGTATCCGCATTGTTTCAAACATCAAGCACACAGACAAACGTTACAACAACTATTCACTCAGTGCACTAATTCACACAATTTATCCATCGGTCCACAACCACACAATAAACAATAACACACATGTTATAAATCAAAACCCAATCACCATAAGTCTTCAGGCATAGCTAACCGACGCCGCACTTATGTCTCTATATTGCAACTCAACCGAAAATATATATATTTATATATATATATAGATATATAGATATATATATATATATATAACCTTACTATATTATATGAATAACTATAGTTCGTCCATCAATCCAGGTTGAGTACGTCAACTAGCGTTAGCATTCATCACTCGTAGATCACCGACAGAAGCATATAAATCAATATATGTATATACATACATATATTTAACATATAATTATATATAAATACATATACATATATATATATATACACACACACACACATATATATATATATATATACACACATCCGTATAAACTCATACACTTCGACAACAATGATTTCACGCAGTTACAATTCGTATGTCGAGGTACTTGCCTTGGTAATACGATGCGAAGGCGACGACGAAGGAATAGGTTTCGGTCCGAACAATCCTCTCAAATCCGACCCTAACACAATAATGATATACAATCAATCTCAAGATCATGAATACGAAGAAATTCCTCCTAGTTCTACCCGTTGGGACAATTCATCGAACATCAAGAGTGCATAGGGAATTGAAATCGGTCAACGGTGAATTAACGGGATTTCATCCCATCCAATAACAAGGGAACCAAGGGTTACGAGTATACTATCGAAATCTAACAACAACATCGGTTAAATCGGATTAAAAGACAAGATCACCACCAAACCCTCCCCAAATTCATACTAGGGTTATAGGAGATCTTACCTTGATTCAAAGCCGAACAATAGATGATTTGGTATTGTGGTGATGATATGATGCTAAGTTATACTTCCCAAACGGTGTTTGGATGAAAATCTGATGAACCCTCACCTTGGAAAATCGCCCCGACGTGAAGAAGAGAAGAGGAATGAGAAAATGAGTGAATTTCGCTGGAAAAAACGCAGTTATAGGTTGACTGCTATGTGTGCCGCGGCCCAACCGAAGTGTGCCGCGGCACAGGGCCAAAAATCGCGCCCAGTGATCGGCAGACCGCTCTGTGTGTCGCGGCACAGGGCCAAAATTGCGCCCAGTAACTCGGCAGTGTGCTGCGGCCCTGCCGGCATGTGCCGGGGCTCACAGTATAGACGGGTCGGCCAGGACAATTGCAACACGAGTGTGCCGCGGCCCGGACGGGTGTGCCGCGGCAGTGACTCGGCAGTGTGCCGCGGCTCACAGTACAAGCTGCTCGGCCAAAACTGGAAAATGAGTGTCTGACCTATTTCGACCATAACTCTCTCGTCCGGACTCCGATTGACTCGCCGTGTGAACCATTGGAAAGATAACTCGATGCTTTATAATATTGCAAAGATTCAGAATTTTTGGAGTTTCCAAAAATTAACGGTGATCTAACAAAGTCGAACTCATACGTGGAAAAGTCGCTAAAGAACACGGAATTCGACAGAATGACACCGAAACGAACTCGAATGACAAAAAGTGCAGAATAAAATATTCCCAGAATGACGAAACGGTCCTAAGCGAGTTATCAAAATGGACCTCCACCGGAAAATGAAAATTATTGGAAATCGAAATTGCGGATATTACAGATCACTCGTTTAGTTTTTGACTCAATATGAAAAAGAATTTCATCGGCGTCATCAAATATTGTGATTGTTCACGAAATTGATTGTATTGAAATTCAGCAACCAATTAATTCAAATATGCTCATAATCTACATACCTTTTTAGTGATAGATTTTACACCGTTATTTGCTAACGTGTAGCTCTTTTCACCAACACATTTTTCATTTTTTTATGTGATAGCTTTCACACCATTATTTGCTAACGTGTAGCTCTTTTCACCAACACAATTTTCATCTCTTTTTTTATTAGCTGATAGCTTTCACACTGTTATTTGCTAACGTGTAGCTCTTTTCACCAACATATTTTCCATCTCGTGTGAGACGGCAGCTACGCACCAACAATGGGTCGGTCATTTATTTTTTTCGTTGTTATTTTAGGACCCCCAAAATTAGACAGCTGTTGCTGCTCAACACCTCTTTTTTTTCAACTAGCCTCCTTTCACCAGTGACTTTTTTTTTAGGGAATAGAATTTTTGCAGAAAACCGTTTATTAGCTAAGCATGAAAAATCAAAAACCCCTCAAATTAAGTAAATTTCATTTCTATTTTTCATCAACCGACTGATTCTTCTTTTCTCAAGATAACAAATGACTCGATTATACATGATAACTACAAGGCTTGGAAAGGGAGATTAAGGCTCAAAATTTTTGGAATATACAATTTTTTACCAGGTTAAAACGATTTTAGAAGCTTGAATATAGCTAACTTATTGGTGTTATGGCTAGATCTAGAAATCTCACAAATCAAAATAAATAAAATATATATATATATATATATAAATATACACTAAAAAAAATCAAAGCCAAATAACAAAAATAATCAAAACACACCACCCCCAAAAAGAAACTGCCCTTAGTTTAAAAAACTAATAATAAAAAGCAAGGAAGAAAAGCAGAATACTCCCTGATATGAAAGTTGATGCTTGAGCTAATGCCTTTTTGGACCTGCAAGAAAAAAATATACGAGGCAAAAAAAAAAAAAATATACCCGGAAGTATAACACAATTTTTAAGATGCGGTTCAGGAAAGTCCGAAGAGTCGCCTTACGCTGCCATCAATGCTTTTATTAAAAACAAATAATAAAAATTACAGCAATAAAAATAACAATACATAAATCGCGAATAGATGCGCGTCAAGAGATCAAAAAGAAACTCCTTAAGCTGCCATCATTTAGCACGATTTTTACACACAACAGAAAGTAAAAATAACAAGAGGTCCGATATCGGTTATCAATGGGAGAGAACTGAATCCACTTTTCGTTTTCTCACGGTAAAATCTTTTATCCAAACAATATTGCTAGAGCTGTATATGGTTGAGGAACAAATTCAATGAGTTTTTTGATTAGTTCTTCGGGTGTTGTTGCAACGACTATGATTCGTTTAGCACGCTCGAAAATAAAACCTTTTTCAGCAGAGTAGTCGATGAAAGATAGTAAACCATCAAAGAAACCATTGACATTAAGCAGACCTATTGGTTTTTTTATGAACATTTAGCTGGGCTCTGGTAACCACATAAAAAAGTTCCTCAAAAGTGCCAAAACCACCGGGAAGGGTGATAAAGGCGTCAGAATTATTCATCATGTGAGTTATGCGATCTTGAATATTTACAGCTCTAAACTCATCTCCAATAGTTGCCCCAATGATTTTAATTTCAGCCAGAGGTTTTGGAATTATTCGCAATACTTTTACTCCTTCCATATAGGCAGAAGCAGCAGCGCGTCCCATTAATCCTAGACTTCCTCCTCCGTAAACTACATGAATGTATTTTTCTCCTAAGGTACGAACCAAGTTGTGGGATGCTTCAGTAAAGCATGCCTCTGTTCCATAATTAGCCCCACCAAAAATACAGACTGAGTTAAATATTTTTGTGGAAGATTATGATTTCATTTTCGAAAAGAAACTAATTTGAGAGAAAAAGAGAAAAGTACAAGTTTGAGGGATGAATAAAAGAAATAAGCACAATGTTTATTTATAGAAGAAAAATAAGGTAAAATATTTAAAAAATCTGTGATTGCGTTAATTGTGCTTCAACTACTCAATAGAATAATGAATGTATTTATTGCGTATCACTTTTTTTATTCATAAAATCTCACCATACGAAAAAAATAAAAGACACTTACGCGTATGTACAGTAGTCGTGATTGTGGCTCACATCTTCCTCTGATTTTACATTCAGAAACGGCTTAAACGCCATCTATGATTCGGGGAGAAGTTTCCAATCCAATTTTCTTACAAATTGGCAAACTGGGTCTTTTAACGTCAGATTCCCAAGACCTTCATATTCTGGCACCAATTGCATCAATTTTTAAACAATAATCATTTGTGGTGGGATGGTTCAATGTTTTTAGGACATTGAAGGTGGCATGTTCATCTTGCACTCTAAGAATTAGCTTTCCTTTGTAGACATCAATAAGAGCATGTCCGGTTGCAAGAAATGGCCATCTCAAGATAATAGGAATATCCTGATCTTCTTCCATGTAAAGAATGATAAAATCTGCTGGAAATATAAATTTATCAACCTTTATTAACACATCTTCTATTAACCCATGTGGATATTTGATTGACCGATCGGCTAATTGCAGTGATACTGTTGTTGCTTTTGCTTCTCCCAAGTTTAGTTTGTTGAAAATTGACATGGGCATCAAATTGATACTTGCCCCTAAATCACAAAGAGCTTTGTCAATATTCACTTCACCAATTGTACACGGGATTGTAAAGGTTCCCGAATCTTTTAGCTTAGGTGGCAACTTCTTTTGTAGTATTGCGCTACATTCCTCCATTAGCATGACAGTTTCATATTCTTCAAGCCTTCGTTTGTTAGAAAGAATATCCTTCATAAATTTGTCATAGCTTGGCATTTGTGCTAGAGCATCGGCAAAAGGTATGTTGATGTGTAGCTTTGTGAAAATTTCTAAAAATTTGCCGAATTGCGCACCGAGCTTGTGATTCTTCAACCATTGAGGAAAAGGGATAGGTAGAACATAAGATTTGATAGCAACTAGACCTTTTTGAGATGAAGGTCCTGATTCAGATTCTTTTTCTGTTTCTCGACTTCGTTTATTTTTTGTTTTTTCAGATGATTTTCCACAGAAATCTCAGGCAACTGCACTCCACTTCTTGTTGTGATAGCCTGGACACTCTCCCTTGGATTTACCTCGGTATTGCGAGGTAACATGCCGTGGGATCTTTCTGAAAGTATTTTGGCCATTTGGCCAACTTGTGTCTCTAGATTTTTAATTGAAGTATCATTGCGTTGTTGATACTTCAGTTGTTGTTCGGCTAGCTTCGTGATTGCTTCTTCCCACCCGGGTTTATTTTCTTGATGTGTTGTATTCAACACATTGTTGTTGTTGTTGTTTGCATAAGAAAAATTTGGATGATTTTTGTACCCTGGATTGTATGTTGGCCCGTAAGGATTGTATGATTGCCTTTGGAAATTCTGAGCATGACCCACTTGTTCTGGTGGTGGGAATGACTGCTCCTGTTGCACTAAGGGAAACATAGTGCTGTTGTGAGTTGCTCCACAAATTTAACATGAAAGAGCTAAAACTTGTGGAGTTTGCACCGTCTTCACAGATTGAGGAGTTGAAAAAGACATGTCCTCGACTTTATTTGACAAAGCTTCCATTTTTGCCAACATAAGTGAATAAGAATCCACTTTAAAAACACCATTGGGATTCTTTTAGATATTTCTGTCTGGCCATCTTGCACTTTGTTCACTTATAACCTCAAAAATATTATAAGCCTCTCTCATTGTTTTGTTGCCAAGTGAGCCATTTGATGATGAATCGACATTGGCTCGACATGTAGGTAAGAGTCCAGAATAGAAGTAGTTGACTTGTGCTCCCAAATTGAAACCATAGTTAGGACATTTTCATAGCATATCTTTGTATCTCTCCCATGCTTCGTGAAATGACTCCGAATCTTGTTGACGAAATGTAGAGATTTCATATTTGAGTTTTGCCACTTTTATTGGTGGAAAGTATTTAGTGGTGTTTTTTTGAACAAATTCGGGTCAATTTGTTATGCTTCGTGGTGGCAAAGTATCTAGCCACTATCTTGCTCTGTCCTTCAAAGTGTGCACGAAAAGTCTTATTTTTATCGTCTCGTCATTTACATTTGGATATTTGAAATTTCCACAAATCTCCACAAAACGGTTAATATGGAGATAGGGATTCTCGTCGGTTCTTCCATAGAATGAATTGTTGTTAGAGAAGAGATTGATGATATCCGGGCTAATTTGAAAATTGTCCACTCCAAATGGTGGATAGATCACACTTGCTTGCATGCTCAAAGATGGGGGGTTCATGAATTCCCCAAAGAGCATGTTGTCTTCATCTATTTCTGGCACAATAGGATGTTGTTGATGTTGAATGTTTTGAGCATTGGGTATTCCCCCTACCGGAGGAATTATTTCGTTATCATTTCCTTGGAGGAGACGTGGGTTTGGTTCGTCCGCCATTGATGGTGAAGAAATAATGCTTTTTTTTGTTCTCTTCGCCTTCTTCTGAATGTGGCTTCAATCTCGGGATCTAGTGAAACTAAATCGCGATTGTACGTCCTTCGCATAGACAAGAAAATATACAACAAAGGAAAAGTTATATTTATAACAATAATTAATAATGTAATATTGCAAAAATAACACTTATACTTCACCGGCAACGGCGCCAAAAACTTGACACGTCTTTAGTGTAACTATCGCAAGTGCACGATATCGTATCAAGTAGTAAGTGGATTTTTGAGTCCGATTTATCGATCCCACGAGGAAGTTAGGTTATATATTAACTTATACACTATTTATCTATTTGTTATAGAGATCTAGATGAGCGAAACACACAATTTAAGAGTTTGGTTTGACAATTGCAAGGAAAATGCAATAATAGTTCTAAAATTTAAGGAAATGAAAGATTGCACTAATAATTGATTAATAAAAGGTAAAATGAAATAGTTGGATTACAAACTTAGTTCATCATTAGTTATAGAAGATGTATATGATATCATAAGATGAATTTACTTATTATGTTGTGTAAATTCGATTATCCTTAAAAAGACGGTTCCTCTTTCGAATGTCAAAACGCCCCTTCTATATTGAATCAATCCACTATATTTCTATGTTGATTGGCTTCAATACATAGCATTAGGTTTTATGAAAATAACTCAAAGAATCATCTAAGGTCTAGAGGTATATTTCTATCCCCTAGAACAACTTAGAGTGAAGATCATTTGCTCTATTCAAACATATTTTCTTTCGAAACATATGAAGACCATAAATATCATCATTTATTAGCCAAATAAATAAAGATTGGTAAAATAATGAAAATCACAAACAATAATAAGTAATTCATAATAGATCTTTATACAAACTTAAATAACATGACAAACTTTGTTTATAATCCCAACTAAGGATAACTTAGCCCATGAAGGGTTTATTCAACATATTACAAGCTTGAGTGGTCATTATTAGTTGAAAAAGGGAAAGAATTGATACTAACTCCCTTAGTAGATAAAGGATAAAGAAGCAATAAAATCCCCTAACAACATAAGCTAAACCACTATTACATACACTCTCAAGAACACAAGTGTGTTCTTCACACAAAGAAAAATATTACAAAGTAGGAAAAATATAAGATGAATGATGATAAATGATGGATCTAAGGGGTATATTTATACACCTAAAGTCATCTAATAGCTCCAAACTCCAGCATTATTATATTAGATCGGATCAAGGCCAGCCATCCCCTCAATAATAGACTACATCTGCCAAGAGTTACGGCCGTAACTTTCAGATGTTACGACCGTAACTATGAAGAATTACGGCCATAACTTTCAGATGTTACGGCCGTAACTTTGCTTTGGCTTTTTGCACATTAGTTGCTGTGTGAGTTACGGCCGTAAAGTTCATATGTTACACCCGTATGGAGTTTCAGACTTCATTTTCCGCCCAGAATTTCTTAGACTTTTGCGTTTTCGCCCCAAATCTTCTTCGGATGATAACTTTTGATATATAACTCTGATTTTGAATCCGGAAAGACTGCCAAACTCGTCTCGAAAATCTCTACAACATGAATACATAAAAACTCAATATAGAGAATATTATATAAACATGTTATTTCTTGAGTAAATCAGTAATTCAATCCGATTAAGGCTAAATTTACATCTTCATCCTATAAAAATAAAATTATTAAAAACTAATTAATTTAAAGCAAAAACGAGTAGACTAGCTCATAATTATGGGTGAAATGTATCAATACTAATCACGGATAAGTGTATAAAACTGACACTTATCTAGACCTTAACGTTTGTATAAAGGATGTTTTGCAGAAAATAACTTTGAGTCGAGACCCCATTGTTTTCGAAAAAGGTTTTATGATCTTGGACTTAAAGCACAACAGATTTTCTGTCGTTTTATAAAACTTCCAAGTTGATATATATTACTTTCAAGGACTTGGGTTGTACTTTAAACAGTGAAAACCTCTCGGGAACTTCTTTCATGATTTGTCTATTTTAATATAACTGATATTTACGTGGTATATGTTGTATGTCCTGAATACTTACTAGCCATTTAAATGCTAACCCCTTAAATGGGGGAAATGCGTTTCATGCATTTTAGGTATGCATAGTTTGTTGGAGCAATCACGGGTACGGCATGGAAGAAGACGAGCCGCGATACTAATCAAGAGTTAGAGTCAGTATTGATGTTATTGTATTGTTGTGGTATCTTCAACCTTCCGCTATATTGTATTTTGATCTCTGTGTGGGTAAGTTCAGAAATGAGTTTTATTTGGATTGATTTCTTGTCATGTGACCCTATCGGTCGGTGTATTTTAATATTTGACCTTATGGGTCAGTGTCGGTATGTAGTTTGACCCAGGTCGTTCAAATGTTTATCGTCTCATGGTAATTAGCCTTGTAGATTCCTCTGAAAAGGGGTCTACGACGTGTAATATTCTCGGTGGACTCTGGGGGTGTTACACAATCCTCTTTTGGAGATAAATTCACTATAACTTGGACGGTTACAATGAATCTAGTTACAACAGCTTTCATCTAGTGAAAAACCTTGGCTGTTGTAACTCCTTCCCTTTGGTTGCCTGTCACCTCTTGATCGAAAACCCGTGGATGCCTCAAAAACTCTCATGTTGTCTATCACCTTCTAATCAAGAACCTGTTGATTCCTTACAACCTTTTACTTTCAAGAACCTCGTCCAAGAAAGTACCCCCTATGCAAAACCTTAAGACTCGAGTGTTTGTCTTCTCCAACTTCTAAAAGTTTCTCAGTACTTGATTCTTATGATCTTTGCTCTTCACGATGATATAATTGCAGCCTGTATTGCTTTCGATTGATTTGATTGATTGTAAGTGTAAATCGTATCATATTTATGCTCATCAATTCTTCAGATATTTATAGTATGATCTTGAGCTTCTTCATAGCCATTGCATCTAGAACAAATCGGTCCGTTGCAGAGAGAGTTCTTTGTTTAATATTTTATCTCTTTGCACGACTTGTAGCTTTCTTGAAATCTCCATTTTGAAGATATAAAGTTGTCGATGTTTTCTTTGATTTCAATAATAGGAAGTCTTCAGAGCGCGAATATCAAGGAATATTTTATTCCTTAACTTGAGGGAATCATTCACATTGTCTCCTTGGCTTTATTTACATCCGCATGTGATTTGCCATCTTTGTTAACTTTTCAACGTTTTCTGACGTGGTCATAGATGATTAATACTTGCTGAGTTTTGCCCAACTATTTTGACGTCCATACTTCGCTGAAGTTCTGTCTTGGCTAAACTCAGCTGACATTATGTCTCTGACCAATCTCAGTTGATATTCTGACTTGTTGATACTTAGCTGATATGCAATACTTAGCTGTTATGTGATAATCAGCTGATAGTCGATACTCAACTGATATTCTGACTTAACCTGTTTAATCAACCCTTAGTCTAACTTTTAAGAGGCCTATAGAAGATACTCATTTGGTTCTTCTTCACAATGCCAAGTACTTAGAACATTATATTTGAATTAAACTTTAGAATTAAGGGATGACATCATCAAAATCCTAAATGTATTCCTAACACACATATTATAGGTATGCTCCTAAGTGTTATTAAACAGTTACATAAGTTAATATGGAGGTTAATGTGCGGTAAATATCAACAGTTATTGCACGTAACATAGTAAAGGTTACATACGTTAGTATCATGCAGTCAGTGGTGTTTTGGCTGCAAAATCTCGCTAGTTGGGTGGTCCCTAGCGAATCATGCATGATGGATAAAGTGTAACACCCCCGATATATTCAGGAATATTACAGCACCGTAAATCCTTTACATAAGTATTAACAAGGCTGAAGAATTGAACAGACATTAACAGGTACAAATGAATGGAAGTAACAGAATTAAGATACAACAGTTCTGACCAAATGTTGAAAATACAATTGTTCAACAGAAACTTATTGAAATTCATCATAAAAGACTACGTACTCGAGTACTTATTCATCATAAAAGACTACGTACTCGAGTACTTATTGAAATAACCAACAAACAACAGTCAAATAAACCCGGCCGGAACATCACTCTGCACCCTCGTCGTCATGCAGCTACAGTGGTTGTTTTCCCGCTCTCCTGGATCCTGAACATAAACAAAATGTTCACCCCCAAAGGGGTTAGCACAACAATGCTAGTACAAGTACCACAACATATTAGTCATATCTCACGAAGAATAATAACGTAAACGATAAAAATACCAACGAGTCTTCTCCTAAGAGAAACTCATAAATGACATACACAACTGATAATCACAACAAGATATCATAACATACACATGGTAATTCCGACGATCCAGCGTTCACTGCCTAGAACCCACGATGATCCCGTCAGACCAACCTGTGGTGGTAAAGCCCGTCCGATGATCCAGCGTACGCTAGCATAGATCCCCCGATGATCCCGTCGGACCAACACGAGGTGGACATACAATAACGACATACATGCACGACAATATGTATAACATCAATACATAAAACAAATAAGGTACTTGCCTCGATTCGAAGACAAGAACAATACTTCCACGAAAACAAACACTCGAAGGTCGCCCCCCTCAATCAATCACGTAACAAGCTCGAACCTTAACAAAATAAATAATATAGAATTTATCTCACATCGAACGAATGTCTAACAATTCGATTTACGGCCAAAAGCTCATAAAATGTAATCTGCCTGAACTTCTTACCGCACGCTAAGTACTCTGTGTAACGTGCGTTAAGTCTGCTCGATAGCGCACGCAAACAACAAGGCCTAGTGTACGCTAACTATGCATGATCAGTACTTCACTGATCAGCCGACTGACTCGTCTGATGGCCTAACATACATTACGTACCAAACGTAGCGTACGTTAACTCATGCTCGATAGCGCACATTAATACATAGCTTAGCGTGCGCTAACTGTGCATGACAGTTTACTACTGGGCAGTAGACTGATCTCAACATGATCAAACCAAATGAAATCTTCAGTGTTAATTCAGGTTACCTCCATGAATATCATGTTCATTCCGTTATGAATGATCTTAAGGATAACAACAACTTCGGATTCAAGAATATGTATACTATTATGAAACCATATTCCATTTCGATTACAATTCTTCATGCGATAATTCGGAAGGCTTAATGGTCGATATCAACACCTTTATATCAATCAAAAACTATCATTCTGTAGTTTGATTAACATTCCATCTTTACAAGATAAATCCTTCCATGATCAATCCTTTAAATTCGTCTAACAATAATGATGTTAAAGTCAAGTCCATGATTGCTATGAAAACACCTACTAGATTCGGATTACCAATGATAGAAGCTTCCTCTACTTGTTCATTGTAATAAGATTCGAATCATGATGTTCATAATCAAGGTACTCAAGGCATAATCATCTCAATATTCCAAACATGATGTGGTTTGGATAATTCACCCAAGAAACTCATTATTTTGCTAGCATGATCATCATATTCTCCATAACACAAATCTAGAGTTGGAGATAGAATCAACATACCTTAATATGACGAAATCATTGAACTCCAAAGGTAGAATCTGACTCTGGTTGGTTATATGTCACTCCAAGGTGCTATTTCTCTTCAATGATCAATAATAAGAAGTATCCAATGTCCAATGATCAAGTGGATGTGTTATAAGTGTGTCTAAGGAAGATGATATGCCCTCTGGTCTCTCAAAAACGAAAGATGAACGAAGGAAATGAGAACAAAATGGAGTGCTGGCCCATATATAAACTTTCTGTACAAAAGCAGATTAGCGCACGCTACCTATACATCCTTAGCGCGCGCTAATAAGAGTTGACTCCAAAACTGTCCAGGTTCATCCGCGGGAATCTTATCCGGTCCTACGTCCGGCTGGCGCATGTGTTATCCGCCTAGCTCAATAATTGATTACCGAGCGCACGAAAGTCATACATTCATAACGTGCGCTAGTAGTAGCCGATAGCGTGCGTTAAGCTACCTTCTTAGCATACACTATCACGAGTTTGCATGAGAAAATTTGCATGAAGATATACTTATGTACAAAGATACCAATGTGAGAAATAACATACTCCAATTATCGAGATCAAAAATCCGAATGATACAGGGTTCGAATATAGATGAGATACACAATAATAAATCCGGATATTACATACTCTCCTACTAAAAAGGAGTTTCACCCCGAAACTCAAGACGAAAATAACTCTGGATATCTGGATTTCATACTATTTTCCATTTCCCATGTGGCTTCTTCCACTCCATGACGTGACCACTGAACTTTGACCAAAGCGATTGGTTTATTCTTCAACTGTTTCACTCGACTCTCGAGTATCTTGACCGGTCTTTCTTCAAACATCCCATCCTGAGCGACCTCGATCTCCCTGAAATCAATGACATGACTAGGGTCCGGTATATATCTCCGTAACTGGGATACATGGAATACGTTATGAAAATGACTCAACGAAGGCGGCAATGCCAATCTGTATGCCAACTCTCCAACTCTCTCAAGGATCTCGAACGGTCCGATATATCTCGGACTCATCTTTCCCCTTCTTCCAAAACGGAAGCTTCCCCGAGTAGGAGAAACCTTTAAAAGTATGTGGTATCCATTACTGAACTCCAAAGGGCGACGACGTACGTCTGCGTAAGATTTCTGGCGACTCTGGGCAGTCAACATCCTTTCTCGAATCAAGGCTATCTTCTTTCGAGTCTGTATGATCAACTATGGTTTTGTCCCGATCAAGTCTGATGAATCGTCCCAACATAGGGGCGATCTACATCTCCTCCCGTATAATGCCTCAAACGGTGCCATCTTAATGGAAGCATGCCAACTATTGTTGTAGGTAAATTCAATCAACGGTAGATGAACTTCCCAATCAATTGACCAATCTAAGGCACAAGCCCTCAACATATCTTCCAGCGTTTGAATAGTCCTTTCGGATTGTCCATCAGTCTGTGGGTGATAAGCTGTGCTGAAGTTCAATTCGGTTCCCAAGGCCTTATGAACTGCTTTCCAAAAGTGAGACACAAAACGACCGTCTCGATCAGAAACAATGGTCTTCGGCGTACCATGCAATCGAACTATCTCCGAAATAAATACTCATGCCAACCTCTCTGGTCCCCACGTGTCCTTAATGCCTAGAAAATGAGCTGATTTGGTTAAACGATCAACTATCACCCAAATCATGTTCATTCATGTCTTGGTTCTCGACATACTAGTGATAAAGTCCATCGATATGTCCTCCCACTTCCATTCAGGAATCGGGAGCGGCTTCAACATTCCGCCAGGCCGTTGATGCTCGATCTTAACCTGCTGACAAGTCAAGCATTTCGAAACATAGTCCGCTACATCTTTCTTCATGTTGCCCCACCAGAAATTCTGCTTCAAGTCCTTATACATCTTACTGGTGCCCGGGTGGATAGAATAGGGCGAACCGTGAGCTTCCATCATAATTGTCTGTTTCAGAACATCGACATCGGGAACGCATAGTCAGTTCTGAAATCTTAAAACTCCAATATCATGAATTAAGAATCCGGGGGCCTTTCCCTTGATCACTTCATCACATAACCGAATCATCAGAGGATCATCTGCCTGTCTAGATTTGATTTCTTCGGTTAATGATGAAGTTATTTCCATCACGCACAGTTGTCCTTGGACTCTTTGTAACCACTCTTCAATTCCTTCTCGAATCATCTCTCGTTGAAGGCTAAGTTGGGAGGTCAGCGTCTCCAGCATCCGAATACAAACAGGCTTGCAGCTGAGTGCATCGGCCACTACATTCGCTTTGCCTGGATGATACAAAATCTCCAAGTCATAGTCCTTAATCAGTTCTAACCATCTTCTTTGCCGCATGTTCAACTCTTTCTGACTGAAGATGTATTTGAGACTCTTGTGATCCGTAAAGATCTGACAGTGAGTCCCGTATAGATAATGCCTCCAGATCTTTAAAGCAAAAACTACTGCTGCTAGCTCCAAATCATGTGTTGGGTAATTCACTTCATAAGGTTTCAGCTGTCGCGACTCATAAGCGATCACCTTGTTATTCTGCATCAATACGAATCCGAGTCCTTGGTTCGAAGCATCACTGTAAACTATGAATCCTCCAGTCCCCTGTGGAAGTGTTAAAATCGGTGCGGTCGTCAATCTCTTCTTCAATTCATCAAAGCTAATCTAACATAATTCGTTTCACTCAAACTTTTGAGTTTTCTGTAGGAGTCGAGTCAGTGGGCGAGAAATTTTGGAAAACCCTTCCACGAACCGACGATAATACCCAGCAAGTCCTAAGAAACTTCAGACTTCTTTCACGTTCTTTGGAGGCTTCCAATCCAAAACCGCTTCGATCTTCTGAGGATCCACTCGGACTCCTTCAGCTGATACCACATGACCGAGGAAAATTACTT
This sequence comes from Orobanche coerulescens, assembly GCA_033398695.1. Classification (NCBI taxonomy): domain Eukaryota; kingdom Viridiplantae; phylum Streptophyta; class Magnoliopsida; order Lamiales; family Orobanchaceae; genus Orobanche; species Orobanche coerulescens. The sequence goes on from CM065801.1 coordinate 189,461,988, forward strand.
CCTTTAGCCAGAATTCACACTTAGAGAGTTTGGCGTACAGTTGCTCGCTTCTTAAAAGTTCCAATATAATCCGTAAATGTTGTGCATGCTCTTCCGGGTTCTTAGAATACACCAGAATGTCATCAATGAATACGACCACAAATTTATCCAAATATTCGATGAACACCCAGTTCATCAACTTCATGAATACAACAGGTGCATTAGTGAGACCAAACGGCATCACTACAAAGTCATAGTGTCCGTAGCGAGTTCTGAATGCTGATTTCGGAACATCAGATTCCTTAATCCTCAGTTGATGATACCCTGATCTCAGATCGATTTTAGAAAATATTGTTGCCCCTTGCAACTGGTCAAACAGATCATCAATCCGTGGCAACGGATACTTATTCTTAATCGTCATCTTTTTCAGTTCTCGATAGTCAATACACAGTCGAAGCGATCCATCCTTCTTTCGGACAAAAAGAACTGGCGCTCCCCAGGGTGAAACTCTTGGCTGAATATAGCCTTTGTCCAATAACTCCTCCAGCGGCTTTTTCAGTTCATACATCTCAGTAGGTGCCATACGATACGACGCCTTAGAAATTGGTGTAGCTCCGGGTTCCAGCTCAATGGTGAATTCTACATCCCTTCGTGGAGGTAGTCGAGGTAACCCGTCAGGAAATACATCTGGAAATTCGTTCACCACAGGAATGGATGGAAGTTCCACAATTTTGTCTTGTTTCTTCATTGCATAACACCAGTATCCGGTACAGCCCTGTTTCAACAATTTGACAGCTTTCATCGCCTTGATCAACTTTCCTGAGCTTCTCAGTTTCCATCCCTCAAACAGTATTTCGGAACCATCGTCAACGATCAGCGAGATATTCCTCCTTCGGTAGTTTACAATTGCTCCATATCGATTAAGCCAATTGTCTCCGAGTATTAGGTCGTCTCTTTGCATTTCTATTACAATCAAATTTGAGAGCCACTCTCTGCCTCAAAATGATACAGGGAAATTTCTAGTTTCTAAGTTCCCGACAATCCTCTCTCCACTCGGTAAACCAACAACATAAGGTTCACAAGTATGAAAACCGGAAATTTTTAAACGATGTTCATAATCAAGGTACTCATTGTAATAAAACGCTAACTGGCTGGGAAAGGATCTGGACAGTACCTGATGCGACAACAGCATCCTGATCGTCTGTCCTCCTCATCTCGTACAGATGTGGGGGAACAGATCCGGCACTCTATGTACCCTTTCGGTCCCACTGTCCTCTGCCTAGCCCGCGGCCAAAATTCTGAGGCATATGAACACTTTGCTGCGTCTGTTGGATACTGGCTTCCTTCTGGACTGACTGTGGTGTACGATCTCTAAAAGACTTTGCAGCCTTTTCACAAAACACCGCACGATGTCCCTCTCGACCACAATCAAAACAAGTCACGGCAGGTAGGGGGCAATTTCGTCGATATTGGGCGCAGTTAAAGCATTTCCTGGTAACATCAGTTATAGTTGATGTTGCTCTGAAGTTCTTTCCACTCCTAACTGGGTGCGGAGGTTTCTTGAAAGAGTGAAAGGATGACTAGGCCTTGCGGGGCCTGCTGTTCTTGTGCTCTGTAAAAGTACCAGAGACTTTCTGCTTCTTGGATTCCGTAAATTTCTCCATAACTGCTTCCTTGATCTCATACGCCAACGCCTTATCCTGGTATTGACGGAGTGTGGTACATTCAAAACCGGACATGTACCTCTGGATTTCTGGTTTCATCCTCATATCAAAATAGATCATCATTTCTGCATCTGTTCTGACCAGATGTCGAACAAATGCCAGTTGTTGGTTAAACGTCTTAATTGCCTGAGATACTGGCATATCTGAAGGCTGAGCGGAGAAAAACTCCCGAACTTTGGCTTCCCTCACACGACGAGGGCAGTACTGAGCTTCCATCATTAATTTAAACTCTGTCCAATCAGCATCATGGTCTACAGGCCGGATGGCTTCCCACCATTCGGACGCTTCCCCTATCAGAAAATATTGAGCGATAGAGGCTCTCCGGTCGTCTGGGCAGTTGATTCCGGCAAAGATTTTCTCTAGTTCCTTCAACCAATGGTCCCAGGTGGGAGTCTCAGAAATGCCGTCGAATTTGGGTGGTTGCATCTTCTCCACCTCTTGCAGCCACTAGTCACCTCGATTCCCCATGTCCGGGATCCCTTGATGTCTTTCCCCCTACTGTAGTACCACCGCCACTTACATTCGGTCCACGACTTGGGCTAACTGAGTCATCTGGTTCACCACCTGACGAAGGATTTCTGGTACAGCAGGTTCCGGTTCGTTATTGATAGATCTCTGTGGCTCGCCTGAGCTATGACTGGCCTGATTAGATGGCGACGCTTCCCTTTCAGCATTCCTTCATCCGCGTCCGCGACCACGTCCACGTCCGCCTCTCAACATACTGTAAGCATAAATACTCACTATACAGGAACCAATATCGTTCGAATGCTCAAGTACAAGGAAATATAACATACAAAGGATGAGATAGAGTTTAGGAACTTACAACCACCGCCCGCACGAAGACGTAGACAGTACAGTGATGTTATTCGCGGCCGGTTACCTCAAAAGACATAAATGACCCCTATTTTAACCCAACGGCCAAGATATCTATAATCTTAGCTCCGATACCATATTCTGTAACACCCCCGATATATTCAGGAATACTACAGCGCCGTAAATCCTTTACATAAGGATTTACAAGGCTGAAGAATTGAACAGTGATTAACAGGTACAAATGAATAGAAGTAACAGAATTAAGATACAACAGTTCTGACCAAATACTAAAAATACAATTGTTCAACAGAAACTTATTAATACATCACCAAATTCAAATTCATCATAAACGACTACGTACTCGAGTACTTATTGAAATAACCAACAAACAACAGTCAAATAAACCCGGACGGAACATCACTCTGCACCCTCGTCGTCATGCAGCTCCAGTGGTTGTTTTCCCGCTCTCCTGGATCCTGAACATAAACAAAATGTTCACCTCCGAAGGGGTTAGCACAACGATGCTAGTACAAGTACGACAACATATTATTCATATCTCACGAAGAATAATAATGTAAACGATAAAAATACCAATGAGTCTTCTCCTACGAGAAACTCATAAATGACATACACAACTGATAATCACAACAAGATATCATAACATACACATGGTAATTCCGGCGATCCAGCGTTCACTGCCTAGAACCCACAATGATCCCGTCAGACCAACCCATGGTGGAAAAACCCGTCCGATGATCCAGCGCAAGCTAGCATAGATCCCCCAATGATCCCGTCAGACCAACACAAGGTGGACATACAATAACGACATACATGCACGACAATATGTATAACATCAATACATAAAACAAATAAGGTACTTGCCTCGATTCGAAGACAAGAACAATACTTCCACGAAAACGAACACTCGAAGGTCGCCCCCCTCAATCAATCACGTAACAAGCTTGAACCTTAACAAAAGAAATAATATAGAATTTATCTCACGTCGAACGAATGTCTAACAATTCGATTTACGGCCAAAAGCTCATAAAATGTAATCTGCCTGAACTTCTTGGCGCACGCTAAGTACTCTGTGTAACGTGCGTTAAGTCTGCTCGATAGCGCACGCAAACAACAAAGCCTAGCGTACGCTAACTATGCATGGTCAGTACTTCACTGGTCAACCGATTGACTCGTCTGATGGCCTAACGTATGTTACATACCAAACGTAGCGTACGTTAACTCATGCTCGATAGCGCACGTTAATCTACATAGCTTAGCGTGCGCTAACTGTGCATGGCAGTTTACTACTAGGCAGTAGACTGATCTCAACATGATCAAACCAAATGAAATCTTCAGTGTTAATTCATGTTACCTCCATGAATATCATGTTCATACGGTTATGAATGATCGTACGGATAACAACAACTTCGGATTCAAGAATATGTATACTATTATGAAACCATATTCCATTTCAATTACAATTCTTCATGCGATAATTCGGAAGGCTTAACGGTTGATATCAACACCTTTATATCAATAAAAAACTATCATTCTGTAGTTTGATTAACATTCCATCTTTACAAGATAAATCCTTCCATGATCAATACTTTAGATTCGTCTAACAATAATGATGTTAAAGTCAAGTCCATGATTTCTATGAAAACACCTACTAGATTCGGATTACCAATGATAGAAGCTTCCTCTACTTGTTCATTGTAATAAGATTCGAATCATGATGCTCATAATCAAGGTACTTAAGGCATAATCATCTCAATATTCTAAACATGATGTGGTTTGGATAATTTACCCAAGAAACTTAATATTTTGCTAGCATGATCATCTTATGCTCCATAACATGAATCTAGCATTGGAGATAGAATCAAGATACCTTAATATGACGAAATTACTGAATCGCAAGGTAGAATCCGACTCCGGTTGGTTATATGCCACTCCAAGGTGTTACCTCTCTTCAATGATTACTCACAAGTAAAATCCAATATTCAAGGATCACGTATATGTGTTTTAAGTGTGTTAGGAGGATAATTATTGCTCTCTGGTCTCTCAAGACTGAAGAATGAACGAAGGAAATGTAAGCCAAAACGGATTGTTGTCTCATTTATAACATTCTGCACTTTAGCTAATTAGCCCACGCTACCATACATATTTAGCGCATGCTAATAAGCATTGACTCCAAATCTGTCCAGGTTCGTCCGCGGGAATCTTATCCGGACCCATGTCCCGGCCGACGCATGTGCTAGCCGCCCCGCTCAATAATTGAGTGCCTAGCGCACGCAACTCCTACATATGTAGCGTGCGCTAGTAGTAGCCTATAGCGCGCGTTAAGCTACATTCTTAGCGTGCGCTATCACGAGTTTGCATGAGAAATTTTGCATGTTGTTATACTTATGTACAAAGATACCAATGCAAGAAATATCATATTCCAATTATCAAGACCACAAATCCGAATAATACAGGATTCGAATACAGATGAAATACACATTAATAAACCCGGATATTACATACTCTCCTACTAAAAAGGAGTTTCGTCCCGAAACTCAAGACGAAAATAATTCGGGATATCTGGACTTCATGCCATCTTCTGTTTCCCATGTGGCTTCTTCCACTCCATGACGTGACCATTGAACTTTGACCAAAACGATTGGTTTGTTCCTCAACTGCTTAACTCGACTCTCAAGTATCTTGACCAGTCTCTCTTCAAACGTCCCATCATCAGCGACTTCGATCTCGCCGAAATCAATGACATGACTAGGATCTAGTATATACCTTCGTAACTGGGATACGTGGAACACGTTATGAACATGGCACAATGACGGCGGCAATGCTAATCTGTATGCCAACTCTCCAACTTTCTCAAGGATCTCAAATGGTCCGATATATCTCGAACTCAGCTTTCCTTTCCTTCCGAAACGAAAGATTCCCCAAGTAGGAGAAACTTTTAAAAGTACGTGGTCTCCCGTACTGAACTCCAAAGGGCGACGGCGTACGTCTGTGTAAGATTTCTGGCGACTCTGGGCGGTCAACAGCCTTTCACGAATCAAGGTTATCTTCTCTCGAGTCTGTATGATCAACTCTGGTTCTGTCCCGATTAAGTCTGATGAATCGTCCCAACATAGGGTCGATCTATATCTCCTCCCGTATAATGCCTCAAACGGTGCCATCTTAATGGAGGCATACCAACTATTGTTGTAGGTAAATTCAATCAACGGTAGATGAACTTCCCAATCAGTTGACCAATCTAAGGCGCAATCCCTTAGCATATCTTCCACCGTTTGAATAGTCCTTTCGGATTGTCCGTCAGTCTGTGGGTGATAAGCTGTGCTGAATTTCAATTCGGTCCCCAAGGCCTTATGAACTGCTTTCCAAAAGTGAGACACAAAACGGCCGTCTCGATCAGAAATAATGGTCTTTAGTGTACCATGCAATAGAACTATCTCCGAAACAAATACTCGTGCCAACCTCTCTGGTCCCCACGTATCCTTAATGCCTAGAAAATGAGCTGATTTGGTTAAACGATCAACTATCACCCAAATCATGTTCATTCCTGACTTGGTTCTCGGCATACTAGCAATAAAGTCCATCGATATGTCCTCCCACTTCCATTCAGGAATCGGGAGTGGCTTCAACATCCCGACAGGACGTTGATGCTCGATCTTAACCTGTTGGCAAGTCAAACATTTCGAGACATAGTCCGCTACATCTTTCTTCATGTTACCCGACCAGAAATTCTGTTTTAAATCCTTATACATCTTACTGGTGCCCGGGTGGATAGAATAGGGCGAGTTGTGAGCTTTCTTCATAATCATCTGTTTCAGAACATCGATATCAGGAACGCAGAGTCGGTTCTGAAATCTCAAAACTCCATCATCATGAATTAGGAATCCAGGGGCCTTTCCCTTGATCACTTCATCACATAACCGAATCATCAGAGGATCATCTGCCTGTCTAGATTTGATTTCTTCGGTTAATGACGAAGTTAATTCCATCACGCACAGTTGTCCTTGGACTCTTTATAACCACACTTCAATTCCTTCTCTAATAATCTCTCGTTGAAGACTAAGTTGGGAGGTCAGAGTCTCCAGCATCTGATTAGAAATAGGCTTGCAGCTAAGTGCATCGGCCACTACATTCGCTTTGCCTGGATGATACACAATTTCCAAGTCGTAGTCCTTAATCAGCTCCAACCATCTCCTCTATCGCATGTTTAACTCTTTCTGACTGAAGATGTATTTGAGACTCTTGTGATCCGTAAAGATCTGACAGTGAGTCCCGTACAGATAATGTCTCCAGATCTTCAAAGCAAAAACTACTTCTGCTAGCTCCAAATCATGTGTTGGGTAATTCACTTCATAAGGTTTCAGCTGTCCCGACGCATAAGCGATCACCTTGTCATTCTTCATCAATACGCATCCGAGTCCTTGGTTCGAAGCATCACTGTAAACTATAAATCCTCCAGTTCCCTGTGGAAGTGATAGAATCGGTGCCGTCGTCAATCTCTTCTTCAATTCATCAAAGCTAACCTAACACAACTCATTCCACTCAAACTTTGGAGTTTTCTGCAGTAGTCGAGTAAGTGGGCGGGAAATTTTGGAAAACCCTTCCACGAATCGACGATAATACCCAGCAAGTCCTAAGAAACTTTGGACTTCTTTCACATTCTTTGGAGGCTTCCAATTCATAATCGCTTCGATCTTCTGAGGATCTACTCGTAATTCTTCAGTTGATACCACATGGCCGAGGAATATTACTTCTTTTAGCCATAATTCACACTTAGAGAGTTTGGCGTACAATTGCTCGCTTCTCAAAAGTTCTAATACAATCCGCAAATGCTATGCATGCTCTTCCGGGTTCTTAGAATATACCAGAATGTGATCAATGAACACGACCACAAATTTATCCAAATATTCGTTAAACACTCGATTCATCAATTACATGAATACAGCGGGTGCATTAGTGAGGCCAAACGGCATCACTACAAAGTCATAGTGTCCGTAGCGAGTTCTGAATGCTGACTTTGGAACATCAGATTCCTTAATCCCCAGCTGATGGTATCCTGATCTCAGATCAATTTTAGAAAACACTGTTGCTCCTTGCAACTGGTCGAACAGATCATCAATCCGTGGCAACGGATACTTGTTCTTAATCGTCGTTTTGTTCAGCTCTCGATAGTCAATACACAGTCGAAGCAATCCATCCTTCTTTCGGACAAAAAGGACTGGCGCTCCCCAGGGCGAAACGCTTGGCTGAATATAGCCTTTGTCCAGTAACTCCTCTAGCTACTTTTTCAGTTCATACATCTCAGTAGGTGCCATACGATACGGCGCCTTAGAAATTGGTGTAGCTCCGGGTTCCAGCTCAATGGTAAATTCTACATCCCTTCGTGGAGGTAGTCCAGGTAACTCGTCAGGAAATACATCTGGAAATTCGTTCACAATAGGAATGGATGAAAGTTCCACAATTTCATCTTCTTTCTTCATTACATAACACCAGTATCTGGTACAGCCCTATTTCAACAATTTGACAGCTTTCATCGCTTTGATCAACTTTCCTGAGCTTCCCGGTTTCCATCCCTCAGACAGTATTTCGGAACCATCGTCAGCGATCAGCGAGATATTCCTCCTTCGGTAGTTTACAATCGCTCCATATCGATTAAGCCAATCGTATCCGAGTATCAGGTCGTCTCCTTGCATTTCTATTACAATCAAATTTGAGAGCCACTCTCTGCCTCCAAATGATACAGGGAAATTTCTGGTTTCTAAGTTCCCGACAATCCTCTCTCCGCTCGGTAAACCAACAACATAAGGTTCACAAGCATGAAAACCAGAAATATTCAAACGATTTACACAAGACAAGGATATAAAAGAATGCGTAGCTCCTGTATCGAATAATACGCTAACTGGCTGGGAAAGGATCTGGACAGTACCTGATGCGACAGCAGCATTCTGATCGTCTATCCTCCTCATCTCGTATAGACGTGGGGGAACAGATCCGGCACTCGATGTCCCCTTTCGGTCCCATTGTCCTCTGCCTCGTCCACGGCCAAAATTCTGAGGCATCTGAACACTTTGCTGCGTCTGTTGGATAGTGGCTTCCTTCTGGACTGGCTGTGGTGTACGGGCTCTAAAAGACTTTGCAGCCTCTTCACAGAACACCGCACGATGTCCCTCTCGACCACAATCAAAACAAGTCACGGCAGGTAGGGGGCAATTTCGTCGATAGTGCCCCGTCTGGGCGCAGTTAAAGCATTTCCTGGTAACATCAGTCATAGTTGATGTTGCTCCGAAGTTCTTTCCACTCCTAACTGGGTGCGGAGGTTTCTTGAAAGAGTGTTCTTGTGCTCTGTAAAAGTACCAGAAACTTTCTACTTCTTAGATTCCGTAAATTTCTCCATGGCTGCTTCCTTGATCTCATACGCCAACGCCTTATCCTGGTATTGACGGAGTGTAGTACATTCAAAACCAGACATATACCTCTGGTTTCATCCTCATATCAAAATGGATCATCATTTCAGCATCTGTTCTGACCAGATGTCGAACAAATGCCAACTGTTGGTTAAATGTCTTAATTGCCTGTGATACTGGCACATCTGAAGGCTGAGCGGAGAAAACCTCCCGAACTTTGGCTTCCCTCATAGGACGAGGGCAGTACTGAGCTTCCATCATCAATTTAAACTCTGTCCAATCAGCATCATGGTCTACAGGCCAGATGGCTTCCCACCATACGGACGCTTCCCCTATCAGAAAATATTGAGCGATAGAGGCTCTCCGGTCGTCTGGGCAGTTAATTCCGGAAAAGATTTTCTCCAGTTCCTTCAACCAATGGTCCCAGGTGGGAGTCTCAGAAATGCTGTCGAATTTTGGTGGTTGCATCTTTGCCACCTCTTGCAGCCACCGGTCACCTTAATTTCCCATCTCCGGGATCCCTTGATGTCTCTCTCCCTGATGTAGTCCTACCACCACTTGCATTCGGTCCACGACTTGGGCGAACTGAGTCATCTGGTTCACCACCTGACGAAGGATTTCTGGTACAGCGGGTTCCGGTTCGTTATTGATAGATCTTTGTGGCTCGCCTGAGCTATGACTGGCCTGATTAGAAGGCGATGCTTCCCTTTCAGCATTCCTTCGTCCGCATCCGCGACCGCGACCACGTCCACGTCCGCCTCTCAACATATTGTAAGCATAAATACTCAATATACAGGAAACAATATCGTTCGAATGCTCAAGTACAAGGAAATATAACATGCAAAGGACAAGATAGAGTTTAGGAACTTACAACCACCGCCCGCACGAAGACGTAGGCAGTACAGTGATGTTATTCGCGGCCGGTTAACTCCAAAGACATAAATGACCCCTATTTTAACCCAACGGCCAAGATATCCATAATCTTAGCTCCGATACCATATTCTGTAACACCCCCGATATATTCAAGAATATTACAGCACCGTAAATCCTTTACATAAGGATTTACAAGGCTGAAGAATTGAACAGACATTAATAGGTACAAATGAATGGAAGTAACGGAATTAAGATACAACAGTTCTGACCAAATACTGAAAATACAATTGTTCAACAGAAACTTATTAATACATCACCAAATTCAAATTCATCATAAACGACTACGTACTCGAGTACTTATTAAAATAACCAACAAACAACAGTCAAATAAACCCAGCCGGAACATCACTCTACACCCTCGTCGTCATGCAACTCCAGTGGTTGTTTTCCCGCTCTCCTGGATCATGAACATAAACAAAATGTTCACCCCCGAAGGGTTTAGCACAACGATGCTAGTACAAGTACCACAACATATTATTCATATCTCACGAAGATTAATAACGTAAACGACAAAAATACCAACGAGTCTTCTCCTACGAGAAATTCATAAATGACATACACAACTGATAATCACAACAAGATATCATAACATACACATGGTAATTCCGACGATCCAGCGTTCACGGCCTAGAACCCACGATGATCCTGTCACACCAACCCGTGGTGTAAAAACCCGTCCGATGATCCAGCGCACGCTAGCACAGATCCCCCGATGATCCCGTCGGACCAACACGAGGTGGACATACAACAATGACATACATGCACGACAATATGTATAACATCAATACATAAAACAAATAAGGTACTTGCCTCGATTCGAAGACAAGAACAATACTTCCATGAAAACGAACACTCGAAGGTCGTCCCCCTCAATCAATCACGTAACAAGCTCGAACCTTAATAAAATAAATAATATAGAATTTATCTCACGTCGTACGAATGTCTAACAATTCGATTTACGACCAAAAGCTCATAAAATGTAATTTTCCTGAACTTCTTAGCGCACGCTAAGTACTCTGTGTAGCATGCGTTAAGTCTGCTCGATAACGCACGCAAACAACAAAGCCTAGCGTACGCTAACTATGCATGGTCAGTAGTTCACTGATCAGCCGACTGACTCGTCTGATGGCCTAACGTACGTTACGTACCAAACGTACCGTACGTTAACTCATGCTCGATACCGCACGTTAATCTACATAGCTTAGCGTGCGCTAACTGTGCATGGCAGTTTACTACTGGGCAGTAGACTGATCTCAACATGATCAAACCAAATGAAATATTCAGTGTTAATTAATGTTACCTCCATGAATATCATGTTCATACGGTTATGAATGATCTTACGGATAACAACAACTTCAGATTCAAGAATATGTATACTATTATGAAACCATATTCCATTTCGATTACAATTCTTCATGCGATAATTCGGAAGGCTTAACGGTCGATATCAACACCTTTATATCAATAAAAAACTATCATTCTGTAGTTTGATTAACATTCCATATTTAAAAGATAAATCCTTCCATGATCAATCCTTTAGATTCATCTAACAATAATGATGTTAAAGTCAAGTCCATGATTGCTATGAAAACACCTACTAGATTCAGATTACCAATGATAGAAGCTTCCTCTACTTGTTCATTGTAATAAGATTCGAAACATGATGTTCATAATCAAGGTACTTAAGGCATAATCATCTCAATATTCTAAACATGATGTGGTTTGGATAATTTACCCAAGAAACTCAATATTTTGCTAGCATGATCATCTTATGCTCTATAACACGAATCTAGAGTTGGAGATAGAATCAACATACCTTAATATGACGAAATTACTGAACTGCAAGGTAGAATCCGACTCCGGTTGGTTATATGCCACTCCAAGGTGTTACTTCTCTTCAATGATTACTCATAAGTAATATCCAATATTCAAGGATCACGTAGATGTGTTTTAAGTGTGTTAGGAGGATAATTATTGCTCTCTGGTCTCTCAAGACTGAAGAATGAACGAAGGAAATGTAAGCCAAAACGGATTGTTGTCTCATTTATAACATTCTGCACTTTAGCTAATTAGCGCACGCTACCATACATATTTAGCGCACGCTAATAAGCGTTGACTCCAAATCTGTCCAGGTTCGTCCGCGGGAATCTTATCCGTGTAATACCCTTAATTTCGATTTCCGGTAATTTCTTTTTTTTTCGGCAAAAGTCCGTTTTGATGACTCGCTCATGACCGTTTCGTCATTCCGAGAATGATTAATTCTGCACTTTTTGTCATCCGAGTTCGTTTCGGTGTCATTTTGTTGAGTTCCGTGCTTTTTGGCTACTTTTCCGCACTTGAGTTCGATTCTTGTGAATCTCGTTGGAAACTGTTGTTTTGAGTTTCCCGTAAGTCCGTTTAACTTTGCTAGACGTGTTGTGAACTTCGGTTTGGTTATTCGATCACGTATCATGATTTTCGGACGTTTTGGGCCATTTTCGTAATTTCCCAAAGTTTGGGGTAATTACTTTCCGTTGTCGAATTTCGAGCCTTCGGGTGGTCGGAATCGTGTGTTCTCTTAGCGCTTGGGTTCGTCTTTGTGAGTACTTCGTAACCGTATTTTCGATTCATATTCAGGTTCGGGTTTCGGGGTCGTTCGGACCGTCGGAGTGGCCACAACCGAGACGGCCGCAGTAGGTACTGGCCTGGCCGAGTTACGGCCGTAAGGTGCCGGTTACGGCCGTAAGTGATCGGCAGGCATGGCCTGACGAATGCCGGTTACGGCCGTAAGGGCCGAGAGTTACGGCCGTACGGGTGCCAGGCAGCTTCCGGACGAATGTCGGTTATGGCCGTAAGGGCCTGCCGGGTACGGCCGTAAGTGCCGAGTTACGGCCGTAAGGCCTCGCCGGTTACGGCCGTAAGTGATCGGCCATGGTCGGCTATTTAAGGGCCTGGACGTGGATCTCTCAGCCATTTTCCATTTTTCCTTCGTTTTTCGCGACCCTTCGACGGAATTTGAGGGTTTTTGATCGGGAACATCATAGAACATCATTTTTGGAAGGCTTGTGTTGATTATATCATCATCTAATCCGTGTTTTCCTTTGTTTTCAATTGTCATTCTCATAGTAACCGTGTTTCCGTTGGATTTCACGAAAGATTGTAGGTGTTCGGGGTTTTACGGGTTGTGCCGTATTCGTAGGAATATTCGGGTGCCGACTATCGAGGCAAGTATCTTATTATACGACTTGTATCTTGCGACTAGTAATTACGTATGAGATGTGTGATGATTTTGCTTGCCTTCGTAATTATGTTCCGTTTGAGTTGGTTGTGTTTTCCGTAATTTGAAGGCTTTGCGATAATATTGTTATATTAGTATACGTGTTAGGTGTTGTGCCATTTGTGCAGGATTGGGACGTACATATGGGATGGTTGTACACTTGGTTGTGCAATGTATTGTGTGCCGAACGTGTGTTATGTTGGTTATGTGTCGTTGATTGACGATAGTTGTTGCGAGTGTTGAGATTGTGTTATGTGCGTGTGATGTACGATTTTGTGGTGATCAATGTGATTGATCAATTGTGCTCATTGTCGTATGTAATGTGAATGTGAATATGAATATGTGTGTGACCGCTAAGTTCACTCGTGTTGGTTCGATGGGACCTACGAGGATTCGTGGCAGTGGACTACGGGGTCAGAACTTAGTGAGGTACTGAGGTCCAATCGTGCTGGTCTGACGAGGCCTACGATAACGCATGGTAGTGGACCATGAGTTTCTGACACAGTACGTCCAACCGGGTGAGCTCGACGGGGCTTATGGTGACACGTGGCAGTGGACTACGGTGTCAGGACTGTGTGTGTGATTGCTGTGATTGATATAGTCCGTGCGGGTTGTTAAGCCTACGGATACACGTGACAGTAGATCACGGTGTCGGAATTGGTTGTCTGGTTAATAGTCCGTGCGGGTTGTTGAACCTACAGAGACACGTGACAGTGGATCACGGTGTCGGAATTGATTATGTTTGTTTAATTGAGCGTGGTGTAGTCCGTGCGGGTTGTTGAACCTACGGAGACACGTGACAGTGGATGACGGTGTCATGAGCATGATTATTTTCAAATCAAAGTTTTGAAAAGAAAGTTTTAAGAAAGGAATGTTGAGCCGAGCCCCACGAGATTTATGGAAATGTTTTCGTACTGTAAATTGTTGAAATACAATTTGAGATTTGGGTTAAGACCCTAAGATTTTCGAAAGGTTTTGAAATTCTAAGAATTCCCGAGATGATAATCTTATTTTCGAATGCGTCATAGCCTATCTTCCCTTGTGAAAACCTCCCGGGAATATCTTGATACTTGATTTTTATATTTGATTCACGATTGTTATTTGCTTGTTACATTTCGTATGATTTGATACTTGCACTAGTAAAACAGTGTAGTTTTACTAACCCCCGAGAAATCGGGGGTGGATGTCTGTTTTGTGTCCAGGTACATGCAGATTCAGGGGAGCAGTCACAGGATTGGCACAAGAGGATGACGAGCTGCGATACTAAACAAGAGTTGAGAGTTGTTCTGATTTTTGTTGTGTTGTCAGAGTTGATTTCAGTCTTCCGCTGTATTGTATTTTGACCCCTGTGTGGGTAATGTTGTATAGGTCAATTTTGTTGATCGAGTTGTGTGCCCTCACCGGTCTGTATTATTTTATTGTTTGACCCTGGCTGGTCAAGCAGTTGGTCGTTTTGTGAGGTATAGCCTGGTAGATCCTCGTAAAAATGGGTCTACGGCGTGTAATATTCCCATATGGTTTTGGGGTTGTTACATTTATGGTATCAGAGATTAGGTTGCAGAAACCTAGGCTGTCGGGTCGAGTCGAGTCGTGATTTGTCGAGTAATGTGTTGTCTTGTCGTTCGAGTCGTCAGGTGACAAGTTGAGTTGTGTGTAGTCACAACGTGTCGGTTATGTTTTCGGATGAGATTAGTATCGTGGGCGACCGTCACCTCCGTGCGACCTGTGGATGTAAGTCTCCTCCTTTATGCGTAATACCTGTGTATCTCGATTTTTATCTTAGTGAGTTAATTGCGGTGCATAATTTTATTTACACAGTATTGTGTAATATAGTTGTGTTTAATACTCGTGGCACATAGTAAGTGTATAGAACTGGACACGTTATTGTTTTATCTTTGAACCACCGGGTGGAGTGGTATGTTGTGAAAGTTGTAAACCTTGATGGGTTTCGAAAAGGTACCGACGATAGAGTTTGTGAGAAACTCCGATGAATGATTTTGCTGTGTGTTTAAACTTGATACCACGAGATGCATTTGATTGAATTGGCGACCCTGGTTGCCATTTGAGTATGTGGTTTTAAATTCGACTGTTTTTGGAATGTTGTATTTTTTGTCCGCTATGGGTAAGTTTGAGAATGTTTTCTGAAGGACTTTACAGTTTGAGATTTTTTGTAAAAATCGATTTTTGGAAAATATTTTGGTGGTGCGATCAAACCACGGTTTATTTGGATTTTTAAAATTTGTTAAATTTTGACAAATGGGCCGTGTACTTTCAAATGACACAATCAGACGGTATTTGAAAAATATGTATTAAAGTACTTCGAACAGTGTAAAATATTACCGTCGTTTTGGTTATGAACTAAAGGATTTTGGAAAATTTTTATTTTGCAGAACGATTTTTGGTTTTCGGAATTTTGAACTTTGATATGTCCACGTATTGGGGCTAAGTGGTTGTGATAAATTTGTGGTGTTGTTGTGCTCGCCGGAGAATATTTTAGTATTCTCTAAATGTTGATATACATGGTTTTGATTGGACGACCGAGGT
Organism: Orobanche coerulescens; assembly: GCA_033398695.1. Taxonomy (NCBI): domain Eukaryota; kingdom Viridiplantae; phylum Streptophyta; class Magnoliopsida; order Lamiales; family Orobanchaceae; genus Orobanche; species Orobanche coerulescens. Next base: position 189,477,656 of record CM065801.1, read on the forward strand.
ATTAAAAGTGTTTTCAAAAATTTCATTTCACCAAATTTTTCAAACTTGAGAATTTTAAAATTTTATCATTTGAATAATACCCCGGAAATATTTTATTTTTGTTGCTAGTGTTTGATCCCTACAATACGTGTGTGGTTTTGACTGTGTTTGATTTGGTAAAACCCAAACATCTCTGTTGATGTGACTGTGTGAATTATTTTTTTATGAAGTTCTTAAATTACAGTGTTAGTTCATGCACTTGTGTGATGACTTGGAGTTGATGTTTTATCGTGCTGCTATTTATCGTTCTATGTTGACGTTGTGTTATTCTGAAAGTTTTTCACTAAGAGAAAGTGTCCTCATTTTTATCAAATGCAAAATGGTTCTCCATGTTGGAACATTTTGTTCCATACATAAATTAAAAGTGTTTTGATGATTAAAGTTGCTAAACAAAACAAAACAACGAAGAGGCGAAGCAAGCATCGAAGGAAAACGAAGTGCTAAATGCTGGATAAAATAAAGCTAACGTACGTAACAAGGGTATGTTAACGTACGTAATATGGGCAATCTAACATACGTAATGGAGGTTGTATAACGTACGTAAAGGAGTTCAAACAAGTGAACGTTGGAGGAGTCAAAGTCAGAAAAGCATGCAACGGATATATGACATCATCAGTGACGTAATGTTAACGTACGTAACGACGTCAATGCTAACGTGCGTAACCAAAGAAACGAAACTCACTGGATTGAAACTGTACTGGGCTAACGTACGTAACCTGGGGAAGTTAATGTACGTAATGAAGCTTACGTACGTAATATGAATGAAATAGCGTACGTAATGCAGTGTGCAGCAGCTAACGGCTAGTTTGATGATGGAGCCTATAAATACCATCCCTATGGTATTGTTTGAGTACAACAACCTTGAGCAAATAGTCTATACTTGTGATATTATTATACACATTCTTGTTGTTGATATTGAGCTTAATTGTAAGTGTTTGAGTGAGAATTCACGAAAACATACACGAGTGGTAAAAGAAAAGATACGATTGGATTCGGTGTTATTAGGATCAAGGATCCGGCATTATTAGAATCACAATCGATATCTAAGTGAGGTTTATCTAGTACCCATAGAAAGCTAGAGTGGTTGATTCCTTGTCCGATAGAAAAGGAAAACGTTTTAACTTGGACCGACACAAAGACAAGTACTAGAGGTTTATCACGGACCGATAGAAGACGTGATTGTAAACGGTTATACTTCGACCGATAGAGGAGAGGCATAGAGGTTGCTATCTTTAACCTATTGAAGAAGATAAAGGGAGGACATAGGCTCGTTTATAGCCGAACCTCTATAAATCCTTGCGTCATTTATTTTCCGCAATTTTATTTAAGCTTCCGCAAAACTGCACAAATATCTGATCCCGTACCCAACAATTGGTATCGGAGCGGTACTCCAATACACGGCTTATCATCCGAGGAGAAAAAGATCCAATGGCGTTTCAATTTTCTCCTGTCGAAGGCCTTGCTCTCAACCGACCACCTTTCTTTGATGGCTCAAATTATTTGACATGGAAGAAAAAGATGTCGATCTTTATTCGTGCCTACGATATAGAGATTTGGAAGATTATTTGTCTCGGCCCGAAAGTTCCTATCAAATCCGACGGTACGCTCAAATCTTTCGAAGAATACGACGATGCCGATTGGAAAAATGACCATCTAAATTGTAAGGCTACTCAACTCTTATTTTGTGCCTTAAATCCGGAAGAGGTCAATCGAATCTCATCATGTGAGAGTGCGAAAGAAATATGGAAAATTCTAGAAATCACACACGAAGGGACGACTCAAGTCAAGGAGACAAGAATCAATATGCTTCTCTATGACTACGAGTTATTTATGATGAAAGGTGACGAGTCCATCACCAATATGCTCTACCGATTCTCGGTCATCACTAATGGACTTGCTTCGTTCGGAAAACCATTATCTAGTAGTGAAAAAGTTAAGAAAATTTTACGATCACTACCTAGCGAATGGGATGGCACCGTGACCGCGATTATGGAATCCAAAGATCTCAACACGCTCGATTTTAGTGCCCTTGTTGGTTCACTAATCAATTATGAGATTGTATTAAAATCACGAAGTGTCAAGCCAAAGCCGAAGGAACGATCATTAGCCATGAAGGCTAAGATATCGAGACAGAAAGAAGAAACCCCGGTGGAGGAAAGCGACGAAGAAGCGGCATATTATGCCAAGAATATTAATAAATTCCAAACTTTATTAAACCAGAGGAAGAAGGATATCTCGAGCGAAACGAAGAAGTTCGACAACTCTTGTCGACAATGTGGAAAACCAGGCCACTTCGCTAAGCATTGCCGTGCCAAACCCAAGAAGGAGGTTCTCGTGGCTACTTGGAGCGATGAAGATGAAGACGATGATTTCATCAATCAAAATAATCTCGCTCTTATGGCCTGGAGTTCGTTCGACGACAGTGACGTCGAAAACCAAGTAAGTACATCCTCCCGTGATGAAATGTTTGATGCATTTGAGTTATTACATACGGATTTCCAAAACGCTTTATTGGAAATTAAATCCCTTAAGTGTAAAATTAAATCTTTGGAAATTGAAAATTCCAAAATTATCGAGAAGGGAAAATTTGTCGAAATCGATCATTCGAAATGCATTGAAAATGAGAATATTTTGAAGAATGATCTTTTAAAAGTTCAAGATGAACTAAAATCTTTGACAAGAAAATTCTCGTGCGGCAACGATAAATTTGAACAAATGTTATGTGTTCAAAAATATACTTTAAATAAAGAGGGGTTAGGATTCAAACCACGTTCAAAAAATGAATCCGTTAATTTCAAAATACTCCATTGCGAAAAGTATTTGAAAATTGGGCATCATGTTTCAAATTGTAAAAGCCCACGCCGGACGATAAAAATAAAGAAAATTTGGGTTCCTAAAGGAACAAAAATTTCAAATATTGTTTATGTCTCGAAACAAAAACCAACTATAGGTTGGATCCCCAAAAATTGATTTTTGTATTTTACTCAGGGGGAGTATTTTTTTTAAGGGGAGATATTATTCTCAGGTGGAGTTTTTACCCATTATGCAATTATTCATAAATTGTATCATGCATATTTTATATTTTGGTATTATTTATTTCAATTGATATTTTATCCACTTTTTGATGAAAACAAAAAAGGGGGAGAGAATGGAGAAGGAGAAAAGAAGGCGAAAATGGGATTAACCCTAAAAGGGGGAGAAATTCAAAAAAAATGAAAAAGAGAAGTCGAAAATGACAGAAAAACAAAAACGCGGAGACGTCGAAAAGACGATGAAAATTTGAAAATTAGAAAAGAAAAGAAGGAGTCGAAAAAAGAAATGGGAGAAGAAACTAACAAAACGGACAAAGTCAAAAATTTTGGTCTGTACACATATACATATATTTGTAATTTTGCAGGTAAATCCCATTGACGAAGTGTTGTTTTGTAATCATCAAAAAGGGGGAGATTGTTGGAACATTTTGTTCCATACATAAATTAAAAGTGTTTTGATGATTAAAGTTGCTAAACAAAACAAAACAACGAAGAGGCGATGCAAGCATCGAAGGAAAACGAAGTGCTAAATGCTGGATAAAATAAAGCTAACGTACGTAACAAGGGTATGTTAACGTACGTAATATGGGCAATCTAACGTACGTAATGGAGGTTGTATAACGTACGTAAATGAGTTCAAACAAGTGAACGTTGGAGGAGTCAAAGTCAGAAAAGCATGCAACGGATATATGACATCATCAGTGACATAATGTTAACGTACGTAACGACGTCAATGCTAACGTACGTAACCAAAGAAACGAAACTCACTGGATTAAAACTGGACTGGGCTAACGTACGTAACCTGGGGAAGTTAACGTACGTAATAAAGCTTACGTACGTAATATGAATGAAATAGCGTACGTAATGCAGTGTGCAGCAGCTAACGACTAGTTTGATGATGGAGCCTATAAATACCATCCCTATGGTATTGTTTGAGTACAACAACCTTGAGCAAATAGTCTATACTTGTGATATTATTATACACATTCTTGTTGTTGATATTGAGCTTAATTGTAAGTGTTTGAGTGAGAATTCATGAAAACATACACGAGTGGTAAAAGAAAAGATACAATTGGATTCGGTGTTATTAGGATCAAGGATACGGCATTATTAGAATCACAATCGATATCTAAGTGAGGTTTATCTAGTACCCATAGAAAGCTAGAGCGGTTGATTCCTTGTCCGATAGAAAAGGAAAACGGTTTAACTTGGACCGACACAAAGACAAGTACGAGAGGTTTATTACGGACCGATAGAAGACGTGATTGTAAACGGTTATACCTCGACCGATAGAAGAGAGGCATAGAGGTTGCTATCTTTAACCTATTGAAAAAGATAAAGAGAGGACGTAGGCTCGTTTATAGCCGAACCTCTATAAATCCTTGCGTCATTTATTTTCCGCAATTTTATTTAAGCTTCCGCAAAACTGCGCAAATATACGATACCGTACCCAACACTCCAAAGTCTCGATAACGATGTTTCACGTTTGTATTTTTTTGAAAGGTGATAATCAAGATCAACCGGTGTTTTTCTAAATTATTTTCAAAAGAAGGTTTTAGTTTTTAAAACCTATCCATTCCCGTTTGAGGGCTGGGTATGTATGTATGATGTTCGCGTTGTCGTTATGATATTTGCTCCCGAGTACGATCGAATTGGTGGCATGAACGTCGAGGTGTTGCCACGCATTTGTTGTACTAGCCCTATGTGAGAGGTGTGAACTGGTGTTTACTGTTTATCGCATCGTGGTGATTTGCGTGTTGTCGCACGAGTGTGAGCTGTTGAAGCTTGGGTTTGTACGTTTGTGTACATGTGTGATTGTTTCATAATGTTTGTAATTATGTGCTGGTTATCATTCGGGCCGTTGAGGTCGCCGAACGATACCGTCGTTGTTGTAGTATTTGTGTGTGTATTACTTTACGATGGTAATCGTTGTATATGATATGTGCTATGATTCTTTATTGTGCTGAGTTGGCATCTCCGCTATATTGTTTTGCGACGTTATGCCCCATTGTATCGAGCCGAGGTGTTACAACCGTGATGTGCCGGGGCATGCAGGTGTAAATTGTCCTTCTCGTCAGTAACGCGTTTCAAGTGCGGACTCAAGGAACACCGAATTCATTTTTGCGAATTGGCTACTGAAACTTTCGGAGTTTGCGCTTCAGCACAGATATCAGGATCGGCTCTGAGAGACCCATGGGAGATTTTCCTGTCGGATGCTTTTTGTGTTGTGACCTTGTTTCCGTTGTTGTGAGTTGCGGGGACGACATTTCTTTTATAAGAGGTCGGATGTAATACCCGTATTATATTTGACTTCTGCAGTTTCTCCTTCTAAATTCTATCGACTTGCACGTGTTCGTCGATACTTTTTGAACTTGTTTGATGTCTCAGTTGTCATCGTTCGAACTGGTTGTGACCTTGTTTCAGATCGACCTTTTTATCATCGTGACCTTTCCGAGTTCTGTTCGATTCTTGTGAACCTTGTTTGGAAGTAACGTCTTTCACTTTCTACCAGTTCTTTTAATGTCTGGAGTTGAAGTGGGGACTTCGGAGCCATTGTTCGACTGTTGTCATTCAATCATTGTTGTTTGATCGTTGTTGTACGATCATTTTTGTTCGATCGGGGTTGTCTGACTGTTGTTGCCTGATCTCGTACTTCGAAGAATTGTCGTTCAACGTGTCGTTGCCCGAAATATTTATCCGAAGATGAAATACTGCTGGAATTGACGAACAATAAACAAGGTTGCGGGAGTACTTCCGAGAGAAGATAAATAACACAAGATTTGCGGGGTTTGTTAGGCCCGGGCTTGAATGCTCTCGCGAGATGTTATTAATACAAATATTCGTGGATACAAGTATTAATGTGAGAATCTAAGTACAATGAGTGTAAAAAGATCCTGTTAATCCAGCTCTTGAGCGAAGCCTTGGTGTTCTTCCTTCTCGGCCGATCGTCTTCTATATGAGAGAGGCGGAGAGAGAAGAATGAACCGAGAGATAGCCGTTGCCAAGAGTAGGAAATCCAAGTCGTGTGTAAAATCCCGTAGGTGCTGAAGTTCTGAAGCCCTTTTCTCAAATGCAGGCAGCCTTCTATTTATAGGGGCTGAGGAGCCTTGTTTCCTGGCGGGCGATCGCCTTTCGGCCAATAAAATACTGGGGCGATCGTCTTAAAGTCACATGGGCAGTATGCCTAAAGTCCAAGGCAGCTGCTGGCAGCTAGCTGTGTGGTCCAATGAGGAGCCAGCACGCATCCGGAGTTGCCGTCATGGGCGGTCCCACTGACACCTTTCGGCGGGCCTGTCGGCTGGTGGGAAGATGCTGACAGGCTATGGTCAACGATCCATGAAATGCTGATCTTGTCTCGGCTCTGCACGTGGGGTCTGTCCTGAGGTTTGGCCTTTGCCGACTGGATGACCATCGGTTTTGAGCGGCATGAGGCGGTCGTCGTTGGTCGGTCACCAAGGGTCGATCGACAAATCACCAGGGGTCGGCAGCGGGCGGTCACCAAGGGTCGATCGTCAAGTGCCGGGGGATGATCGTCTGCTAGTCGGCCACCAGGAATCGATTGCCAAGTACCGAGAGACGATCGTCTTAGATGTCGATCGCTCGCCACTGGGACTTGTCCTGGGACCTTCGGTCGGTCGATCTATCTATAATACCCGGTTGTAATTCAGTCATTATCATTCAGTAATTTCATTCGGTGATTGTCACTCAGTGGATTTTCACTCATTTATAATCATTCATCAATCATGTTCATTCACCCGTGTTCACCGTTCGAAAAAACTTCGAGTTGTGTATCGTTATTGTCCATTGTTAAACTTTCCGCTTATGAGTTCGACTTTGTTAGATCACCATTAATTTTTTGGTAACTCCAAAAATTCTGAATCTATGCAATATATAGAGCATCGAGTTAGCTTTCCAATTGTTCAAACGGTGAGTCAATCGGAGTCCGGACGAGAGAGTTATGGTCGTTTTAGCTCACCCACTCATTTTTCAGTTATTGGCCGATCACTGCCGACCGAACTCGGCCGTGTCGTCCGACACGGCCCGTTCCGTACTCGTCCGGAAATGCCGAAGTCTCTGCCCACAGGACTATACCGTGTCGTCTGGCACGGCCGAGTCGAACTCTTAGGATAAGCGTAACCGATCGCCCGCCCGCGACCGTGTTCCAGGACACGGTCGAGTCATGCCGAGTCGCTGTCGGACGGGTCACTATCGGAAGGCCCTCCGCGCCGCGACCGTGTCAATCAGGACACGGTCGAGTCCCTGACGGCCAGTTGCGCGACGCGACCGTGCCGATCGGCACGGGCCATGTCCGGCAGACAGTCAACTCCTATAATTTCGTTTTTTTTGAGCATTTCAGCTCATTTTTTCATTCTTTCACCTTCATACACGAGAGGATCTTGAGGGAGAGATTTCTTCATCAATTATCATTTGAGTGTGTATTTTTCTTCACCTTCAATCCCTTGGGAAGCTTGGATACTCGATTAAACTCGTGTTCTTCGGATCGAAGTGGTTGGATCTTCAAGAGGTAATTTCTTCAACACCTTGGATTTCGATTCTATGTTGAGATATGATGTTTTGGACGTTATAATCATGTTATATGAAGGGATATGTATATGATTATGAGTTTATATAAGGATTCATTGGATTATTGAGGGATTATTCAAGAACACTTTGAATATCGAGTTGAAATTGGGGGTTTTCGATTAATTGTCGTTATAATCACGTTTTCGGATATCCATTTTGGATTATTGATCATTTGGAAGATGTTTGTTGGTTTGAAACACTTCTTGGAGGATTTGATATTGGTATATTGAGATTTGATTGTAAACAATCGGAGTTTGGCCACAACGTATTCGATATAATGCCCCAATGAACTTAGTTTAATCGTATCGACGTTTTGAGTTCGTTATATTCGTGTTTGTTTCGTATATTGAACGGGTTGTTGGATATTGTATAATTCAAGGTTGTTCGAGCGACCGATATCTCAATTAGGACGTTGTTCGCGGAAGGATAATTGTCACCGGTATTGAGTAAGTTAATTCTTACTCGGTTAAAAGGATATTCATCCCTTTTGTTGTTGTTCATTCATAATCATAACTCATTCATCATTGTATTAACCGTATCAAAACTTGTTATTGTCAATTAATCACTTCAGTCATAAAGAACTACGGTTCCAATCATTTCATTGAGCTGTCATTTACTTCACTATCATTCCATCTCGGTGAGTCATTATTCATTTTCGATGTCACTTTTGTTATATCGTGGCATTCCGGGTCATACTGGCGTGCCGGTTGGTATGTGTAGGATTTTCATGTCAGGCACATTTATGTCGTGTGTTGGTTGTTGGCCTCACATTGGACTGTGCACACGAGTCGATTGCTTCGTGAGACTGATTAGGCACAAGACCACGCGTGTATTCGATCGATACTCGTTGGTGGCTTGTGTACGGACACATTTCCATCCCGAGCGTAGTGTGGCGCCATTCCTTTGAGCCGTACTGGTAGTTGATTCATATAGCATGCTTGATTGCGTATGTTTCGACAGGATATTTCATAACTTCAGATATAATCATGATTGTGTATTTTCAACTCTTAAGGATTGTTGTTCTTTGTAACTGACCCCGTTTGGGGATTTTGTTTTTCAGGTCTTGGCAAGGCAAAAGTACGGGGAGAACACGCTGACGTCGAGGAGTCCCAGTGATACTAGTAGGAGCCCCCGATCTTTCAGTTATTCATGTTATTGTCCTTTATTTTCCGCTGCAGACTTTCATTTGAATACTCCATTTCATTCAGTGTTGTGTATTTTATCTTCATATAAAATACACTAGTATTCGGTATTGTCCTGGTGTGTTGTAACTAAACTCCTCATCGGAGTAGTTATTGTTGTAATGTAGTTCGGTACTACATTTATCTTGTGTAATTCATTAATTTTCATTTGCCTGGTGGGTCCCAGTTGGGGATCTACGGCACTGTAATATCCGCCTAGTTTGGGGTGTTACAGAGTTGGTATCGGAGAGTGGTTTTGAATACTACCTTCCGATTCATGTATCATTTGAAGTCATCGTCATCAGACTAGTATCATTGGACTTTCGCATCACGTGTGACCTGTGCAGATGCCGAGCCAATCAGACCGAAAGAACTGTAAGACTTATAACGCCATGGTATAATTTCTGGCAATTATCATTCATTCATAATTCATCAATTAACAATCCTCAAACATCATCATTCATTATGATCAGGACGATCATATTAACTCATTAATCACTTAATTCATTTCATTACTCAGTTAATGATCAGGACGATCATATTAACTCATTAATCACTTAATTCATTTCACTACTCAGTTAATGATCAGGACGATCATATTAACTCATTAATCACTCAATTCATTTCATTACTCAGTTGTCGATCTGGATGATCATATTATCAATCTTATTAATTTATTCAAGATAATCATTTCAAGAATTTTATCAGATAATCATGTCACTTCAGTAAATCATTCATATAATCACTAAGTTAGAGCATGTATACTCATTTTCATCATCTCATGACATAATCATAACGTGCTAATCATGCGGGTAATATAATCATTATGCGACCTTCCTACTTCAGTATGGAGAGAGCTGTCAGGGGATGCACGGGGAGAGGCCGCGGTGCGGACCGAAACCCGAGAAATAATCACTCGCTGCCGGGAAATCGTGCCCAGGACTCGGCTCGATCAGAAGATGTTCGGGTTGATCCACTCACTTTTATGCAGGCCATGATGACCCATGTGCAGTTGCTCAATCATCATTGCGCCACTCTGACCAGATTAATCGAGAGAACTCTCCCGTATAAGCCAGCTGCTAAGGAAAGTGCTGAACAACAACCTTCATCTGTCAGCAAGAAATCAACGAAGCGTAATCAACCCAAAGGCGGTCAATCAACCTTCAAGAAGCCTCGTGTGAGTCCTATCGTTTCTGAGCGATCTCATACGGCGTATAATCATGCGGGATCTCAGTCTCGAGCGGCCAGTTCGGCCATCACCTGTTTCAATTGTGGAACGCCGGGTCATTTCAGCACTGAGTGTCTGAAACCGTCTATCACGTGCTATAATTGTGGGAATTTTGGGCATAAGGCCCGTTTTTGCCGAAAGGACTCCAAGTCGGATCCGGCGGCATCTCAAGCCCCGAAGCAACCAGCGTTTCAGAATCAGACTGCTTTGTCATCATCATTTAAGACAATGGAAGCAAATAGAGTTGGAGCTCGTATTTATCAGACGGGGGCGTCCGGTTCGGAGACCGGCAAGTCCCAGATTCATATGATGAGGAGAATCGACGATCCGGTGGTCCGAATGATTTCAGGTATACTCGTAATTTTATTTCAACTTGTGTGTACCTTTTGATGCTGGTACACCGCATTCATTTAATTTCGAATCATGCTTGAATAGACTTATTTCGGGATAGTTCTATTGCTTGTGGACCTCATACCATCGGTCTACCTGACGATGGAAGAATTTTCGGAATCATACCGAATTAAGCTTAATGACCGCGATTGGTTGATGGATCTAATCGTGGTGAACTTATCTTAGGACGATGTAATTTTCGGTATTAGTTGGTTTGATCGTCTTGATACTATCCTCAGTGTTGTTAGCGTTTGGTCGCTATTTTTCCGTCGTTGGTTGCCGAATGTGTGCTTCAGGGAAGTAATCCCCGTTGTTCCAGAAGAAGTATTATTATGACGAAAGCAGAGAAATTCCGCAATCGAACTATTCAATCATTCATTGTATCATTCTCATCGATTGGCCTTTCTAAGGCAATCGAGTTATTCAATCATTCCTTGTATCATTTCCATCGATTGGCCTTTCTAAGACAATCGAGTCATTCAATCATTCATTGTATCATTTTCATCGATTAGCCTTTCAAAGGCAATCGAGTTATTCAAACATTCATTGTATCATCTTCATCGATTGGCCTTTCTAAGGCAATCGAGTTGTTCAATCATTATTGGTATCTCTTTTATCGATTGACCATTCTAGGCAATCGAAATGTTCAATCATTCGTGGTATCATTGTCATCGATTGACGATGTATTTCCGCATTTGTTATCTAGTTGCCTTCACATAGAGTAGGGAATTCAGAGTGAGTGGGAGCCAGACGCCCCTTTATCGAAGGCACCGTATCGGATGGCCCCGACCAGAATGCAGGAGTTTAAGATTCAACTTGAGGAGTAGTTCGAGAAAGGTTATCTCCGACCGATTGCGTCCCCGTGAGGAGCACCAGTGTGATCTGTCAAGGAGAAGGATGGCTCGTCTCGTGTATGTATTAATTACCAGGAGTTGAACAGGGTGATGATCAAGAGTAGTATCCCTTACCCCGTATTGATGATCTTTTAGATCAACTTCAGGGAGCCTCAGTATTTTCCAGGATCGACTTAAGATCTAGATATCACCAGTTGCGGATTCGATAGTCGGATATCGCGAGGACAGCATTTCGTACACGCTATGGTCATTATGAGTTCGTAGTTATGCCGTTCGGGCTAACTATTGCACCTGCGGTATTCATGGAGTTAATGAATCGGGGTTTCATCGACTTTTTCGATCAGTTTGTTGTTGTCTTCATCGACGACATTTTGATTTATTCTCGTAGCCGAGAGGAACACGAGGTTCATCTTCATCAGGTTCTCGACGTGTTGAGACGAGAGCAACTTTATGGAAAGTTTTCCAAATGTGAGTTCTGGAGGTCCGAAGTGACTTTCTCGAGCATGTAATTTCATCTGACAGAGTTCGTGTCGACCCTCAGAAGACGGAGACTATCCGAGATTGGCAACCTCCAAAAGATATTAAGTAAATACGATGTTTCCTCGGATTAGCTGGTTAATTATCCAACCCACGGCCGGAGCTAGCAACCGTGGTTTTCACGTTGGAAATTTGGCGTCGTTACCTTTATGGCATCACCTGTCAGATCTTCACCAATCACAAGAGTTGAAGTATATATTTACTCACAATGAGTTAAATATGCGACAGAGGCGGTTGTTGGAACTAATCAAAGATTTTGATATCGAGATCCTTTACCACCCGGGCAAGGCGAACGTTGTCGCCGACGCCTTGAGTCGTAAGTCCGTTCAAGAACAGATGCTTGCTAGTTTAACAGTTCAGAAGGAGCTTCAGCAGGAATTCCTTAGACCCGAGATTGAGGTCTGGCTTCAGCGAGTTCAGGGACAGCTTTGTATGTTAGAGATTTCATCGTCACTTGAGGAGGTAATCAGGGAGAATCAGGGTTTAGACCCAGCATTGTTGCGCATTCGTGAGGATGTGGCTCAGGGGAAAGCCCCTGGATTCGTGATCCACGAGGATGGACTTTTGAGATTTAAGAATCGGATGTGTGTACCGGCGAATGATGAGTTGAAAAACTCTATTTTGAGAGAAGCTCATGCTACCCCTTATTTAGTTCATCCGGGGTCCAGCAAGATGTACAAGGACTTGAAACAAAATTACTGGTGGAGTAATACGAAGCGAGAAGTCGCAAAATTTGTTTCGAGATGCTTAACCTGTCAACAAGTTAAGATTGAACATCAGCGACCGGCGGGTATGCTGAAACCTCTCCCTATTCCGGAGTGGAAGTGGGAAGACATTTCTATGGATTTCATCACGAGTTTGCCGACGAGTCGTCGTGGCATGAATGCGATCTGGGTGATTGTGGACCGCTTAACTAAATCAGCTCATTTCCTTGAGATCAAGGATACGTGGGGTCCTGAGAGACTTGCCCAGTTATTCATCAAAGAGATAATGAGACTGCACGGTACTCCTAAAAGTATCGTTTCCGATCGTGACGGACGATTAGTATCCCCTTTTTGGAAATCATTTCATCGTGCTATGGGAACTCAGCTTAATCTCAGTACCGCCTTTCATCTTCAGTCCGACGGACAATCAGAGAGAACTATTCAGACATTAGAGGACATGTTGAGGGCATGCGTCCTCGATTGGAAGGACGATTGGGAAGCCCAACTACCACTGATCGAGTTCACGTATAATAATAGTTGGCATGCCTCCATTAAGATGGCACCTTACGAGGCCTTGTACGGTCGTCGTTGTCGATATCCTTTGTGTTGGGATGACTTGTCAGAATCAATCGGCACCGAGCTCGATATGCTTATAGCCGCCTGGGAGAAGGTAGCTTTGATCAAGATTCGTATGTTGACAGCTCAGAGTCGACAGAAATCATATGCAGATAATCGTCGTCGACCACTAGAGTTCGAGATGGGTGACCACGTTTTGGTCAAGGTATCCCCGAGTCGAGGTATCTTCCGTTTCGGAAAACGGGGGAAGTTGAGTCCGAGATTCATTGAACCGTTTGAAATTTTGGATCGAGTAGGCGAGTTAGCTTATCGATTGGCTTTACCTCCGGCATTGAGCCGAATTCATAATGTGTTTCACGTCTCTCAGTTGCGGAAGTATGTTGCCGACCCGAGTCACATACTTCAGTTCGACGAAATCGAGATCACCGACGACCATTCATATGAGGAGCGTCCTATACGAGTCTTAGAGCGGCGAATCAAACAGTTGAGAAATAAGTCGATTCCTTTGGTCAAGATTCAGTGGTCTAGACACGGAGTCGAAGAGGCTACTTGGGAAACCGAGGATAGTATGCGGGAGAATTATCCCGAGTTGTTTGACCCTTAGTTTCGGGGACGAAACTCTTTTAAGGGGGGGTGTATGTAATACCCGGTTGTAATTCAGTCATTATCATTCAGTAATTTCATTCGGTGATTGTCACTCAGTGGATTTTCACTCATTTATAATCATTCATCAATCATGTTCATTCACCCGTGTTCACCGTTCGAAAAAACTTCGAGTTGTGTATCGTTATTGTCCATTGTTAAACTTTCCGCTTATGAGTTCGACTTTGTTAGATCACCATTAATTTTTTGGTAACTCCAAAAATTCTGAATCTTTGCAATATATAGAGCATCGAGTTAGCTTTCCAATGGTTCAAACGGTGAGTCAATCGGAGTCCGGACGAGAGAGTTATGGTCGTTTTAGCTCACCCACTCATTTTTCAGTTATCGCGATCATCGCCGACCGAACTTCGGCCGTGTCGTCCGACACGGCCCGTGCACTCGTCCGGAAATGCCGGTCTCGCCACGTGACTCGACCGTGTCGCTCGGCACGGCCGAGTCGAACTCTTCCGGATAAGCTGTAACCGATCGCCCACACGCCCGACCGTGTTCCGGACACGGCCGAGTCATGCCGAGTCACCGCTGGACGGGTCACTATCGGAAGGCCCTTCAGCCGCGACCGTGTCAAGCAGACACGGTCGAGTCCTCGCCGGGCCGATTGCGCGACGCGACCATGCCGATCGGCACGGGTCGTGTCCGGCAGACAGTCAACTCCTATAATTTCGTTTTTTTTGAGCATTTCAGCTCATTTTTTCATTCTTTCACCTTCATACACGAGAGGATCTTGAGGGAGAGATTTCTTCATCAGTTATCATTTGAGTGTGTATTTTTCTTCACCTTCAATCCCTTGGGAAGCTTGGATACTCGATTAAACTCGTGTTCTTCGGATCGAAGTGGTTGGATCTTCAAGAGGTAATTTCTTCAACACCTTGGATTTCGATTCTCTGTTGAGATATGATGTTTTGGATGTTATAATCATGTTATATGAAGGGATATGTATATGATTATGAGTTTATATAAGGATTCATTGGATTATTGAGGGATTATTCAAGAACACTTTGAATATCGAGTTGAAATTGGGGGTTTTCGATTAATTGTCGTTATAATCACGTTTTCGGATATTCATTTTGGATTATTGATCATTTGGAAGATGTTTGTTGGTTTGAAACACTTCTTGGAGGATTTGATATTGGTATATTGAGATTTGATTGTAAACAATCGGAGTTTGGCCACAACGTATTTGATATAATGCCCCAATGAACTTAGTTTAATCGTATCGACGTTTTGAGTTCGTTATATTCGTGTTTGATTCGTATATTGAACGGGTTGTTGGATATTGTATAATTCAAGGTTGTTCGAGCGACCGATATCTCAATTAGGACGTTGTTCGCGGAAGGATAATTGTCACCGGTATTGAGTAAGTTAATTCTTACTCGGTTAAAAGGATATTCATCCCTTTTGTTGTTGTTCATTCATAATCATAACTCATTCATCATTGTATTAACCGTATCAAAACTTGTTATTGTCAATTAATCACTTCAGTCATAAAGAACTACGGTTCCAATCATTTCATTGAGCTGTCATTTACTTCACTATCATTCCATCTCGGTGAGTCATTATTCATTTTCGATGTCACTTTTGTTATATCGTGGCATTCCGGGTCATACTGGCGTGCCGGTTGGTATGTGTAGGATTTTCATGTCAGGCACATTTATGTCGTGTGTTGGTTGTTGGCCTCACATTGGACTGTGCACACGAGTCGATTGCTTCGTGAGACTGATTAGGCACAAGACCACGCGTGTATTCGATCGATACTCGTTGGTGGCTTGTGTACGGACACATTTCCATCCCGGGCGTAGTGTGGCGCCATTCCTTTGAGCCGTACTGGTAGTTGATTCATATAGCATGTTTGATTGCGTATGTTTCGACAGGATATTTCATAACTTCAGATATAATCATGATTGTGTATTTTCAACTCTTAAGGATTGTTGTTCTTTGTAACTGACCCCGTTTGGGGATTTTGTTTTTCAAGTCTTGGCAAGGCAAAAGTACGGGGAGAACACGCTGACGTCGAGGAGTCCCAGTGATACTAGTAGGGGCCCCCGATCTTTCAGTTATTCATGTTATTGTCCTTTATTTTCCGCTGCAGACTTTCATTTGAATACTCCATTTCATTCAGTGTTGTGTATTTTATCTTCATATAAAATACACTAGTATTCGGTATTGTCCTGGTGTGTTGTAACTAAACTCCTCATCGGAGTAATTATTGTTGTAATGTAGTTCGGTACTACATTTATCTTGTGTAATTCATTAATTTTCATTTGCCTGGTGGGTACCAGTTGGGGATCTACGACACTGTAATATCCGCCTAGTTTGGGGTGTTACACTATCTCGGCTGCTCGGCTATGGATAGGTCGCCTAGTCGCTGGTCGGCAGTTCTGCCTTGTCTGTGGGGCTAAGACTAGGTCGCCCGATCTCTGGTCGGCAGCTCTGCCTCGGCTGCTCGGCAATGGCTAGGTCGCCCGATCTCTGAGGCGATCGCCGGTCGGAGAGTATAATTCTCGACACAACAATTGCCCCCCAGCTTGCTCCGATGTTGAAGACATGGGGTGAGGTGGTTCTTGCTAGCGATCGTGTAGGTTGAGGACGGGCGACCCTTTGAACGGACTCTGATTTCAGACTTGGGCGATCTGGTCGATTGGCTAGCTATCTTTCGGTCTTATACCTGCAAAAAACAACATGGGCCGATCCCTCGTAGAAACTTGATTGTTTCGTCGCTGAGGAACCGTGCACAGTCGCGGAGTTCGATGGACCGACTCCATGACCGTGTCTTGTGCGCGAACGACATTGACTGTCTCGTGACTCAGTTTATTGTGAGGGTCCTCTCATGCCGCGCCGCCTCGTATTTAAACGAAGGGCGTGCGGTCTTGGTCTAGAGGAGTCCTTGCGCGGGGCGTCGTCGGATTAATCAACTCCACTTCCACGGCTTGTTAGCCCTGCTTCCACCTAGGCCCACCATGAAGATGGCGAACCTCGACGGTGTACATTGAGACGGGGGTAGTGACGCGTCGCATTGTCCGGGTTCACCATGTTTGATGATGAACCTTTGAGGGCGGGCGATCGTGTCCAATAATTAGTTTTGGAGGGCCCTCAGACTACGCCGGCCTCGTATTTAAACGAAGGGCGGGCGATCTTGGCCCAAAGGGACCTTACATGGCCGAAGCAGCCGGTTCCATCGACTACCAGGACCATGGCTGCACTCTTCCACCTCCGATCGTCATGTAGATGCCGACTTTCGACGGTGTACGTTGTGCGGTGGAGCCGATCTCGTGCCTTAGTCCATCATGTTAGATGGTGAACTGTAGATGGCGATCGAGTCCTCCGGTTTTGGTGATGTAGCTTGATGATGGCGATCGAGCTGGAAGACTGTGATCGTCGCTCGGCTGTCGATCGCGTTATTCATAGGTTGATACCGCCGATCGGGTGGGTGATCGTCGTTCGGGCGCCGATCGCGCTGCTTATAGGCTAAGAAGAAACCTTTGCCTGGACAGAAATTCTGCGGCCTTAGCTCGAAACATCGCGTAGGTCGAGGGTTGGTCTTTCGTAAGATGCCTGAACATAGGCAAAAGGCCATGGAATCCTCCCAGGACCGTGTAGAGGGCGATCTCATCGCTTATGGCTTCGCCATTGAGGATGATCTCGTCTACCCGGTCGATGTAGTCCGAGTCGGACGCTTCTTCCCCTTTCTTGATCCACAACATGCGATGGGGACCTTCTGCCCGAGCGACCCTGGTGGCGAAGTATGCTGTGAAGATGTTCGCCAGTTGGTTAAAGGAGCCGATGGACCGAGGCGGCAATGAGGCGTACCACCTGTGGGTGAGGTCGTCCAGCGTCATAGGGAACATTCGGCACCTGGTCGCGTCATATGCCCCACACCCGGTCATGTAGATTTTAAACTTGCTCAGGTGTGTTTCGGGGTCTGATCTCCCCTCGTACAAAGGTGTTTGAGGAGGAGCGATCTTGTGCTATACGGGGGCGAGCTCGATGTGGACCGCGAGCGGCTCGCTCGGCTTGGCGATCTTCTTCTTGGCGTCTGCCCCAGATTACAGGAGCGCCTTCATATCGTCGAGCTGGCGTTGCATCGCGGCCATTGCCGTGGCTCGGTCGCCCGCGGATCAGCTTTGGGAGCGGGAGCCGACGTGATCGTGTACCGATCTCCTGACTCCGCTGCTGCCGACCTCGGCTATTTGGCGAGGGGGAGCCAGACGGCTGGGTTGTTTTCTAGGAGTCGGATAGGCCGAGCTCCTGGTGACGGACTCAAGTTCCTTCGTCTCGTGGCAGGGGCCGGACTGCCCCGGTCGCCAAGATGGGTCGCTGCCGAGGCGATCGAAAACTGAGGTGCCCCGGCTGGCGAGCGCCTCCTCTTGCGAATGGGAGCCTCCTGGCGATCGCCTGGTTAGCAATGCCTTGAACTTACGTTTGGTCATCCGGCGGACGACCGAGGGGGTGATAGCGGGAGGCGCGTCGAGAGCACTCCGTCGCTCCTGTAGGACGGCCATGGCCTCCTCGATCTGTTCCGCGGTTCGGAACTGATCGAGTGAGGACTTGGACCGCCCCCCAGGGGCGGGATCGAGCGCCTCGGACCGCGGCGGCTACCCTCCGCCATCCGCTGTGGCTCGGATTGAGACGGAACGAGGCGCCTGGCGGGCTGGCCAGCGGATTTCTTCGACGCGGAGGTGGAAGACATGATTCTGAAAGCTTTCTTTGAAGAACAGTGAGTGTTTCTTCAGGTATATGCCCCGGAGAACAGTGAGTGTTCTTCGAGACGGTAGGAATAGAAATTTGAGGGTTAGATGCCCTTCTTCTAGCGCCAATTATCGTTGCCCGAAATATTTATCCGAAGATGAAATACTGCTGGAATGGACGGACAACAAAGAAGGTTGCGGGAGCACTTCCGAGAGAAGATAAATAACACAAGATTTGCTGGGTTTGTTAGGCCCGGGCTTGAATGCTCTCGCGAGATGTTACTAATACAAATATTCATGGATACAAGTATTAATGTGAGAATCTAAGTACAATGAGTGTAAAAAGATCCTGTTAATCCAGCTCTTGAGCGAAGCCTTGGTGTTCTTCCTTCTCGGCCGATCGTCTTCTGTATGAGAGAGGCGGAGAGAGAAGAATGAACCGAGAGATAGCCGTTGCCAAGAGTAGGAAAGCCAAGTCGTGTGTAAAATCCCGTAGGTGCTGAAGTTCTGAAGCCCTTTTCTCAAATGCAGGCAGCCTTGTATTTATAGGGGCTGAGGAGCCTTCTTTCCTGGCGGGCGATCGCCTTTCGGCCAATAAAATACTGGGGCGATCATCTTAAAGTCACATGGGCAGTCTGCCTAAAGTCCAAGGCAGCTTCTGGCAGCCAGCTGTGCGGTCCAATGAGGAGCTATCACGCGTCCGGAGTTGCTGTCACGGGCGGTCCCACTGACACCTTTCGGCGGGCCTGTCGGCTGGTGGGAAGATGCTGACAGGCTGTGGTCAACGATCCGTGAAATGCGGATCTTGTCTCGGCTCTGCACGTGGGGTCTGTCTTGAGGTTCGGCCTTTGCCGACTGGATGACCATCGGCTTTGAGCGGCATGAGGCGGTCGTCGTTGGTCGGTCACCAAGGGTCGATCGGCAAATCACCAGGGGTCAGCAGTGGGCGGTCACCAAGGGTCGATCGCCAAGTGCCGGGGGATGATGGTCTGCTAGTCGGCCACCAAGAGTCGATCGCCAAGTACCGAGAGACGATCGTCTTAGATGTCGATCGCTCGGCACTGGGACTTGTCCTTGGACCTTCGGTCGGTCGATCTATCTCGGCTGCTCGGCTATGGATAGGTCGCCTGGTCGCTGGTCGGCAGTTCTGCCTTGTCTGCGGGGCTAAGACTAGGTCGCCCGACCTTTGGTCGGCAACTCTGCCTCGGCTGCTCGACAATGGCTAGGTCGCTCGATCTCTGAGGCGATCGCCGGTCGGCGAGTATAATTCTCAACACAACACACCGTTAGTCAACTGTTTCGAGTGTGGCCAAGTGGGTCACCGAGCCGTGCATTGTGAGACGGTAGTTGAGAGATTTGGGGATTGAGGTTGCGTCTCTGCTCCGAAAGGACACAGAAATGCCTAGTGTAGTTTTTGAGGACTTGGGCGTAGTCCGAATTATTTGTGGTTGTCACTTGTTGGTTTTATTATGTCTCTATCGGTGGCGTTGTGTTGGTCGTCGTGGAGCGTGTTTTCACGCCGTATGTGTCTTTGCGTTTGTTGCAGCGTTTCGCCGTTGGGCGCGAGTTTTCAGTTTTTGTGTATCTCGTCCAGTTTTTCCTGGTGGGGATATTGCTTCTCCCTACATGTTTTAAGTTTCGGGACGAAACTTCTTTTAAGGAGGGTAGAATGTAATACCCGTAATTTTGATTTCCGGTAATTTCTTTTTTTCGGCAAAAGTCCGTTTTGATGACTCGATCATGACCGCTTCGTCATTCCGAGAATGATTAATTCTGCACTTTTTGTCATCCGAGTTCGTTTCGGTGTCGTTTTGTTGAGTTTCGTGCTTTTTGGCGACTTTTCCGCACTTGAGTTCGATTCTTGCGAATTGGAAACTGCTGTTTCGAGTTTCCCGTAAGTCCGTTTAACTTTGTTAGATGTGTTGTGAACTTCGGTTTGGTTATTCCATCACGTATCGTGATTTTCGGACGTTTTGGGCCATTTTCGTATTTTCCCAAAGTTTGGGGTAGTTACTTTCCGTTGTCGAATTTAGAGCCTTCGGGTGGTCGGAATCGTGTGTTCGCTTAGCGCTTGGGTTTGTCTTTGTGAGTACTTCGTAACCGTATTTTCGATTCATATTCAGGTTCGGGTTTTGGGGTCGTTCGGACCGTCGGAGTGGCCACGACCGAGACGGCCGCAGCAGGTACGGGCCTGGCCGAGTTACGGCCGTAAGGTGCCGGTTACGGCCGTAAGTGATCGGCAGGCATGGCCTGACGAATGCCGGTTATGGCCGTAAGGGCCGAGAGTTACGGCCATACGGGTGCCACGTAGCTTCCGGACGAATGCCGGTTACGGCCGTAAGGGCCTACCGGGTACGGCCGTAAGTGCCGAGTTACGGCCGTAAGGCCCCGCCGGTTACGGCCGTAAGTGATCGGCCATGGTCGGCTATTTAAGGGCCTGGACGTGGATCTCTCGGCCATTTTCTATTTTTCTTTCGTTTTTCGCGACCCTTCGACGGAATTTGAGGGTTTTTGATCGGGAACATCATAGAACATCATTTTTGGAAGGCTTGTGTTGATTATATCATCATCTAATCCGTGTTCTTCATCCAAATCGAGGTATTTTGACTTGAACCCTTGTTTTTGAAGATTTTAGGGATTTTCCTTTTGATTTCGATTCCAATCCGTTTCTAATCAATTAGTTGTTGTATAAACATTGTTTTGGACGTGTTCTACGGATTGTATATCTGTATTTCGAGTTCGTTGGAATCCAATTGGTATTTTTGGTTTTCTAAGGAACCTTGAACATTTCGTATCCGATTAAATGTCTCAAAGAATTCCCTTCAATTCTTGACCGTGTTTTCCTTTGTTTTCAATTGTTATTCTCATAGTAACCGTGTTTCCGTTGGATTTCACGAAGGATTGTAGGTGTTCGGGGTTTTACGGGTTGTGCCGTATTCGTAGGAGTATTCGGGTGCCGACTATCGAGGCAAGTATCTTATTATACGACTTGTATCTTGCGACTAGTAATTACGTATGAGATGTGTGATGATTTTGCTTGCCTTCGTAATTATGTTCCGTTTGAGTTGGTTGTGTTTTCCGTAATTTGAAGGCTTTGGGATAATATTGTTATATTAGTATACGTGTTAGGCGTTGTGCCATTTGTGCAGGATTGCGACGTACATATGGGATGGTTGTACACTTGGTTGTGCAATGTATTGTGTGCCGAACGTGTGTTATGTTGGTTATGTGTCATTGATTGACGATAGTTGATGCGAGTGTTGAGATTGTGTTATGTGCGTGTGATGTACGATTTTGTGGTGATCAATGTGATTGATCAATTGTGCTCATTGTCGTATGTAATGTGAATGTGAATATGAATATGTGTGTGACCGCTAAGTTCACTCGTGTTGATTCGACGGGACCTACGAGGATTCGTGGCAGTGGACTACGGGGTCAGAACTTAGTGAGGTACTGAGGTCCAATCGTGCTGGTCTGACGAGGCCTACGATAACGCATGGCAGTGGACCATGAGTTTCGGACACAGTACGTCCAACCGGGTGAGCTCGACGGGGCTTACGGTGACACGTGGCAGTGGACTACGGTGTCAGGACTGTGTGTGTGATTGTTGTGATTGATATAGTCCGTGCGGGTTGTTAAGCCTACGAAGACACGTGACAGTGGATCACGGTGTCGGAATTGGTTATGTCTGGTTAATAGTTCGTGCGGGTTGTTGAACCTACGGAGACACGTGACAGTGGATCACGATGTCGGAATTGATTATGTTTGTTTAATTGTGCGTGGTGTAGTCCGTGCGGGTTGTTGAACCTGCGGAGACACGTGACAGTGGATCACGGTGTCATGAGCATGATTATTTTCAAATCAAAGTTTTGAAAAGAAAGTTTTAAGAAAGGAATGTTGAGCCGAGCCCCATGAGATTTATGGAAATGTTTTCGTACTGTAAATTGTTGAAATAGAATTTGAGATTTGGGTTAAGACCCTAAGATTTTCGAAAGATTTTGAAATTCTAAGAATTCCCGAGATGATAATCTTATTTTCGAATGCTTCATAGCCTATCTTCCCTTGTGAAAACCTCCCGGGAATATCTTGATACTTGATTTTTATATTTGATTGACGATTGTTATTTGCTTGTTACATTTCGTATGATTTGATACTTGCACTAGTAAAATAGTGGAGTTTTACTAACCCCCGAGAAATCGGGGGGTGGATGTCCTGCTTCGGCCCGTACATGCATTCAGGGAGCAACACAGATTGGCACAAGAGGATGACGAGCTGCGATACTAATCAAGAGTTGAGAGTTGTTCTGATTTTTGTTGTGTTGTCAGAGTTGATTTCAGTCTTCCACTGTATTGTATTTCGACCCCTGTGTGGGTAATGTTGTATAGGTCAATTTCGTTGATCGAGTTGTGTGACCTCATCGTTCTGTATTATTTTATTGTTTGACCCTGGCTGGGCAAGCAGTTGGTCATTTTGTGAGGTATATCCTGGTAGATCCTCGTAAAAAGGGGTCTACGGCGTGTAATATTCCCATATAGTTTTGGGGGTGTTACAATCCGGACCCATGTCCCGGCTGGCGTATGTGCTAGCCGCCCCGCTCAATAATTGAGTGCATAGTGCACGCAACTCCTACATACGTAGCGTGCGCTAGTAGTAGCCGATAGCGCGCATTAAGCTACATTCTTAGCGTGCGCTATCACGAGTTTGCATGATAAATTTTGCATGTTGTTATACTTATGTACAAAGATACCAATGCAAGAAATATCATATTCCAATTATCAAGACCACAAATCCGAATAATACAGGGTTCGAATACAGATGAAATACACAGTAATAAACCCAGATATTACATAGATTACGGAAGAACCAATAAATGCAGAACTGGATGACAAAAAGTCTCGAAACAATTATTCTCAAAAATTAATAGGGTTACACGAGGGTCGCTAAAAATGAGAAATACACCGAAAAATGAAAATACCGGGAAAAGAAAAACGCGGATATTACATTTTACTCCTCTAAAAATAAGTTTCGTCCCGAAACTTAAGAAACAAACAACTCGGGGTACCTAGCACGCATGCTATCTTCGGTTTCCCAAGTTGCCTCCTCGACACCGTGTCTCGACTATTGTTGCCCAAAATATTTATCCGAAGATTAAATACTGCTGGAATGGACGGACAACAAACAAGGTTGCGGGAGCACTTCCGAGAGGGTATGAATAACACAAGATTTGCCGGGTTTGTTAGGCCCGAGATTGAATGCTCTCGCGAGATGTTATTAATACAAATATTCGTGGATACAAGTATTAATGTGAGAATCTAAGTACAATGAGTGTAAAAAGATCCTATTAATCCAGCTCTTGAGCGAAGCTTTGGTGTTCTTCTTCTCGGCCGATCGTCTTCTGTGTGAGAGAGGCTGAGGGAGAAGAATGAACCGAGAGATAGCTGTTGCCAAGAGTAGGAGAAAGCCAAGTTGTGAGTCTAGCTTCTGTATTGTGTGCTGAAATCGCGGGAGACAGAGAGTTTGGACTTCAGAGAGGATCCGTCGTTGTACAAGTGCAGGCAGCCTTCTATTTATAGGGGCTGAGGAGCCTTGTTTCCTGGCGGGCGATCGCCTTTGGGCCAATAAAATAATGGGGCGATCATCTTTAAGACACATGGGCTGTCGGCCTAAAGTCCAAGGCTGCTGCTGGCAGCCAGCTGTGCGGTCCAATGGGGAGCCAGCACGCGTCCGGGGTCACTGTCACGGGCGGTCCTACTTGACACCTTTCGGCGGGCGTGTCGGCTGGTGGAAAGATGCTGACAGGCTGTGGTCAATGATCCGTGATATGCGGATCTTGTCTCGGCACTGCACGTGGGGTCTGTCCTGGACTTCGGCCTTTGCCTACTGGATGTCCATCGGCTTCGAGCGGCATGAGGTGATCGTCATCGGTTGGTCACCAAGGGTCGGCATCGGTCGGTCACCAAGGGTCGATCGGCAAGTGCGAGAGATGATCGTCTGCTAGTCGGCCACCAGGAGTCGATCGCCAGGTACCGAGAGACGATCGTCTTAGATTTCGATCGCTCGGCACCGGAACTTGTCCTGGGACCTTCGGTTGGACGATCTATCTCGGCTGCTCGGCTATGGCTAGGTCACCTGGCCTCTGGTCGGTAGTTCTACCTTGGCTGCCGGGCTATGGCTAGGTCGCCCGATCTCTGAGGCGATCGCCGGTTGAAGAGTATAATTCTCGACACAATAATTGCCCCCCAGCTTGCTCCGATGTTGAGGACATGGGGCGAGGTGGTTCTTGCAGGCGATCGTGTAAGATGAGGACGGGCGATCCGTTGAGCTGACTTTGGATTCGGACTTGGGCGATCTGGTCCATTGGCTACCTATCATTCGGTCTTGTACCTGCAAAAGACAACATTGGCCGATCCCCCTCAGAAACTTGATGGTTTCGCTGTTGAGGAATTGTGCATAGTCGTGGAGTTCGATGGACCGAATCCATGACCGTGTCTTGTGTGCGAACGACATTGACTGTATCGTGACTCATTTTATTGTGAGGGTCCTCTGTTAGGCTGCGCCTCGCCTCGTATTTAAACGAAGGACGTGCGGTCTTGGTCTAGAGGAGTCCTTGCGCGGGGCATCGTCGGATTAATCAACTCCACTTCCGCGGCTTGTTAGCTCTGCTTCCACCTCGGACCTCCATGAAGATGGCGAACCTCGACGGTGTACGTTGAGACAGGGGTAGTGGCACGTCGCATTGTCCGGGTTCACCATGTTAAATGATGAACCTTTGAGGGCGGGCGATCGTGTCTACTGATTAGTTTTGGAGGGCCCTCAGACTACGCCGGCCTCGTATTTAAACGAAGGGCGGGTGATCTTGGCCCAAAGGGACCTTGCATGGCCGAAGTAGCCGGTTCCATCGACTACCAGGACCATGGCTGTATGTTGTGCGGTGGAGGCGATCTCGTGCCGTAGTTCACCATGTTAGATGTAGATGGCGAACGAGTCCTCCGGTTTTGGTGATGTAGCTTGAGATCGGCGATCGGACTAGAAGACTGGAGATCGTCGTTCGGGTGCCGATCGCGCTGCTCAAAGGCTGAGAAGAAACCTTTGCCTGGCCAGAAAGTCTGCGGCCTTAGCTCGGAAGATCGCGTAGGTCGAGGGTTGGTCCTTCGTAAGATGCCTGAACATAGGCGAAAGACCATGGAATCCTCCTAGGACCGCGTAGAGGGCGATCTCATCACTTACGGGCTCGCCGTTGAGGATAATCTCGTGTTCCCGGTCGATGTAGTCTGAGTCAGACTCTTCTTCGCCTTGCTTGATCCACATCATGCGATGGGGACCTTCTAGCCGAGCGACCCTGGTGGCGAAGTATGCTATGAAGTCGATCGCCAGTTGGTTAAAGGAGCCTATGGACCGAGGCGGTAATGAGGCGTACCACCTGTGGGCGAGGTCATCCAGCGTCAGAGGGAACATTCGGCACCTGGTCGCGTCTGATGCCCCACATCCGGTGATGTAGATGTTGAACTTGCTCAGCTGTGTTTCGGGGTCTGATCTCCCCTCGAACAGAGGTGTTTGTGGAGGAGCGATCTTGTGCTGCACGGGGGCGAGCTCAATGTGGACCGCGAGCGGCTCGCTCGGCCCGACGATCTTGTTCTTGGCGCCTGCCCCGGATTCCATGAGCGCCTTCATGTCGTCGAGATGGCGTTGCATCGCGGCCATTACTGTAGCATGGTTGCTCGTGGGTCAGCTTTTGGAGTGGGAGCCGAGGTGATCATGTACTGATCTCCTGACTCCGTTGCTGCTGACCTTGGCTATTTAGCGAGGGGGAGCCAGACGGCTGGGCTGCCTTCTGGGAGTCGGATAGGCCGAGCTCCTGGTGACGGACTCGAGCTCCGTCGTCTCGTGGCTGGGGCCGGATGGCCCCGGTCGCCAAGATGGGTCACTGCTGAGGCGATCGAAAACCGAGGTGCCCCGGCTGGCGAGCGCCTCTCCCTGCGAACGGGAGCCTCCTGGCGATCGCTCGGTCAGCAACACCTTGAATTTCCATTTGGTCCTCCGGCGGATGGCCGAGGGGGTGATAGCGGGAGGCGCGTCGAGAGCACTCCGTCGCTCCTGTAGGACGGCCATGGCCTCCTCGAGCTGTTCCGCGGTTCGGAACTGATCGAGTGTCTCGGACCGCGGCAGCTACCCTCCGCCATCGGCTTTGGCATGGACTGAGACGGAACGAGGCGTCTGGCGGGCTGGCCAGCGGCTTTCTTCGACGAGGAGGCAGAAGTCATGATTCTGAAAGCTTTCTCTGAATAACAGTGAGTGTTTCTTCAGGTATATGCCCCGAAGAACAGTGAGTGTTCTTCGAGACGGTAGGAATAAAATTGAGGGTTAGATGCCCTCCTTCTAGCGCCAATTGTTGTTGCCCAAAATATTTATCTGAAGATTAAATACTGCTGGAATGGACGGACAACAAACAAGGTTGCGGGAGCACTTCCGAGAGGGTATGAATAACACAAGATTTTCCGGGTTTGTTAGGCCCGGGCTTGAATGCTCTCGCGAGATGTTATTAATACAAATATTCATGGATACAAGTATTAATATGAGAATCTAAGTACAATGAGTGTAAAAAGATCCTATTAATCTAGCTCTTGAGCGAAGCTTTGGTTTTCTTCTTCTCGGCCGATCGTCTTATGTGTGAGAGAGGCTGAGGGAGAAGAATGAACCGAGAGATAGCTGTTGCCAAGAGTAGGAGAAAGCCAAGTTGTGAGTCTTGCTTCTGTATTGTGTGCTGAAATCGCGGGAGACAGAGAGTTTGGACTTCAGAGAGCAAAAGTTCTGTCCTTGGACAAGTGCAGGCAGCCTTCTATTTATAGGGGCTGAGGAGCCTTGTTTCCTGGCGGGCGATCGCCTTTCGGTCAATAAAATAATGCGGCGATCGTCTTTAAGACACATGGGCTGTCGGCCTAAAGTCCAAGGCTGGTGCTGGCAGCCAGCTGTGCGGTCCAATGGGGAGCCATCACGTGTCCGGGGTCACTGTCACGGGCGGTCCTACATGACACCTTTCGGCGGGCCTGTCGGCTGGTGGAAAGATGCTGACAGGCTGTGGTCAACGATCCGTGATATGCGGATCTTGTCTCGGCACTGCACGTGGGGTCTGTCCTGTACTTCGTCCTTTGCCGACTGGATGACCATCGACTTCGAGCGGCATGAGGCGATCGTCATCGGTTGGTCACCAAGGGTCGGCAGCGGTCGGTCACCAAGGGTCGATCGGCAAGTACGAGAGATGATCGTCTGCTAGTCGGCCACCAGGAGTCGATCGCCAGGTACCGAGAGACGATCGTCTTAGATGTTGATCCCTCGGCACCGAGACTTGTCCTGGGACCTTCGGTTGGACGATCTATCTCGGCTGCTCGGCTATGGCTAGGTCGCCTGGCCTCTGGTCGGCAGTTCTACCTTGGCTGCCGGGCTATGGCTAGGTCGCCCAATCTCCGAGGCGATCGCCGGTTGAAGAGTATAATTCTCGACACAACATCGACTACTGCACCTTGACCAAAGGGATAGTCTTACGCCCCACTCGCTTCTCACGATGCTCCAAAATCTTCAAAGGACGCTCCTCAAAAGTAATATCCTCGGTGACATCAATCTCACCATAATCGATGACTTGACTAGGATTCGGGACATATTTCCTCAGCTGGGAGACATGAAAAACGCTATGAACATGACTCAGGGCCGGGGGTAAGGCCAAACGGTATGCCAACCCACCGACTCGCTCGACAATCTCGAAGGGTCCAATGAATCTCGGACTCAACTTCACCTTTTTCCCGAAACGGGAAACTCCTCTCATCGGTGATACCTTTAGCAAAACGTGGTCCCCCACCTCGAATTCCAAAGGTCGACGACGGACATCGGCATAAGACTTCTGTCGACTCTGGGCAGTCAACATCCGTTCCCGAATTAATTCTATCTTCCGCCTCGTCTCTAAAGCGATATCCGGCTCGGTCCCGACCAAATCGGACGCCTCATTCCAATAAATCGGTGATCGACAACGCTGCCCATAAAGTGCCTCATATGGTGCCATCCGAATCGACGCGTGCCAATTATTGTTGTACGTGAATTCGTTCAACGGAAAATGCTCCTCCCAATCACTGCTCCAATCGAGAGCACAAGCACACAACACATCCTCGAACGTCTGGATAATGCGTTCCGACTGTCCATCTGACTGAGGATGAAAAGAGGTACTCAAACGCAAACGAGTACCCAATGCCTTATGCACCGCCTGCCAAAAGTGCGATTCAAAACGGCCATGACGATCCGAAACAATAGAACTTAGAGTACCGTGAAGCCTCACAATCTGCGCGATAAACACACGAGCCAACTTCTCCGGGCCCCAAGTGTCCTTGATGCCCAGAAAATGTGCCGACTTGGTCAGACGATCAACAATCACCCAGACCATATTCATGCCCGACCTAGATCTCGGCAAACTCATAATGAAATCCATCGATATATCTTCCTATTTTCATTCCGGAATGGGAAGTGACTGCAATAACCCGACCGGTCGCTGATGCTCGATTTTGACCTACTGACAAGTCAAACATCTCGCTACAAACTGTGCGACCTCCTCCTTCATATCATTCCACCAGAAATTCCTTCTCAGGTCCTTGTACATCTTACTCGAACCAGGATGAACGGAGTAAGGTGTAGCATGGGCCTCGCGCAAAATACTCTGTCTCAACTCTGAGTCGTTCGGTACACAAAGCCGACTCTGGAATACCAAAACACCATCCTCGTGAATCACAAACCCAAGAGACTTTCCCTTAAGAACGTTCTCTTGGATTTGAGTAATCATCGGATCCTCCAACTGCTTCAGCTTAATTTCATCGATCAAAGACGACAAAATCTCTAAACCACAAAGTTGCCCGACAGCTCCAGGCAACAAAACCTCAACATCCAACTCGATCAAAACCCGCCGAAGCTCAGATTGAGACGTAAGGATCTCAAGTGTTCGCAACGCAACCGGTTTCTGACTCAAGGCGTAGGCTACGACGTTCGCCTTGCCCGGATGATAAAGGATTTCGAGGTCATAATCCTTAATCAACTCTAACCACCTCCTCTGCCTCATATTCAACTCCCGCTGAGTAAATATGTATTTTAAACTTTTATGATCGGTGAAAATCTGACATGCAGAGCCGAAAAGATAATGACGCCAAATCTTGCGCGCAAAAACAACTGCCGCTAACTCCAAATCATGAGTAGGGTAGTTAAGCTCGTACGACCTCAATTGTCTCGACGCATATGCAATGGTCTTGCCGTGCTGCATCAATACGCACCCAAGACCCTGACCCGAAGCATCACTATAAACAGCAAAACCCCCGTTGCCACACGGTAACGCTAAAATCAGGGCTGGAGTCAAACGCCTCTTCAGCTCCTCAAAACTCGACGCCTCTCGTCATTCCAGACGAACTTATCGGACTTCTGGAGCAACTGTGTAAGTGGCCGAGCCAGTTTCGAGAAACCCTCGACGAACCTACGGTAGTAGCCGGCCAAACCCAAGAAACTACGGATCTCCTTCACATTCTTGGGCAGTGCCCAATCCAACACTGCCTCAATCTTCTGCGGATCCACACGAACCCCCTCGGATGAAATCACGTGACCTAAAAACATCACTTCCTTCAGCCAGAACTCACATTTCGAGAACTTCTCATAGAGTTACTCGGTCCTCGAAATGTCTAACACTACTCGCAAATGATGGGCATGCTCTTCCTCGTTCCTCGAATAAATAAGAATATCGTCAATGAAGACGACGACACACTTATCCAAATACTCGATAAAGACTTTGTTCATCAACTGCATGAACACCGCCGGCGCATTAGTTAGCCCGAAAGGCATAACTACAAACTCATAATGTCCGTATCTCATCCGAAAAGCTGTTTTCGGCACATCGGACTCCCTCACCCGGAGCTGATAGTACCCCGATCTCAAATCAATCTTTGAGAATACCGCAGCTCCCTACAACTGATCGAAAAAGTCATCAATCCTCGGCAAAGGATACTTGTTCTTGATGGTCACCTTGTTTAGTTCGCGATTGTCGATACACAAACGCAGTGAGCCATCCTTTTTTCGCACAAACAGGACCGATGCACCCCAAGGCGAAGCGCTCGGTCTAACATACCCTGACTCAAGAAGCTCACTCAACTGCTTCTTCAACTCGGCCATCTCTGAAGGTGCCATGTGATATGGCTCCTTCGAAATCGGAGCCGCGCCCGGCTCTAACTCTATGGCAAACTCGACCTCACGATCCGGTGGCAATCCCGATAACTCGTCAGGAAATACATCAAGAAACTCACTAACGACTGGAATCGACGAAAGCTCGACTCCACCATCCTCCGCCTTCAAGGCATAGCACTAATAACCAGTACACCCCTTTCGCAGGAGCCTCATCGCCTTCAAGGGGTTAATAACGAACTTCTGGTTTCCCCTCTTTCGCCCCGCGAAAGATTGCTCGGTGCTGTCCTCGGATAACATAGTGATGATTCTCGTGCGGTAGTTAATGATTACGCCATGCCGCTCGAGCCAATCATCCCCGAGAATCAAATCCTCACCCTCAATATTCACGACAATAAGATTAGAGAGCCAAGCTCTCTCACAAATAAACACAGAGCAGTCTCGGACCTCTCGATCGCCAACGATCCTATCACCGCTAGGGAGTTTAACGATGAAAGTCTCGCAAGGCGACAAACAGTCGAGACTCAAACGGCGCACACACTCCAGCGATATGAACGAATGTGTAGCACCAGAATCAAAAAGCACACTGACAGGATGAGAATGGATATGAATGGTACCTGTCGCCACAGTGGCCGTCGGATCATCGACCCTCCTCATCTCGTAGATATGCGGCTGGGCAGAGCCGACACTGGAAGCTCCTCCTCTAGCGGGCTGACCCGACCTCTACCTCGGCTGGCACTCGGCGGAGACTGTGGAGCAAATGAGCCCTGGTTCACACTCGGATCTCTAGGTGCTGGAAAAGAATCACGGGGCTCGCGAATCTGTCTGACTTGTTCACAAAATAGAGCCTTGTGGCCCGACTGACCACAAGTATGACAAGTCAACTTCTCACGAGGACACTGCCGGTTCCTATGGCCCGGCTGGCCACAATTAAAGCATGTGGGATCACGAATGGAGGTTCTGGCGGCACCTCAAAAACTCCCAGAGAAACGAGCCGAACCGCCCGTAGAAATATTCGCAGCCTGAGATTTCTACTGGCCTCCACCCTTGGGACCATAAAAATTTCTGACTGACTTCTGCTTCTTGCTTTCACGAGCCACATCACTAGCCGTCACCGACATATCATAAGCGAGAGCCCTACTCTGATAATCCTTCAAAGTAGTGCAGACGAGCCAAGACATATAGTCCCGAATTGACAGTTTCATCCACCTGGAAAAGTGAAAAATTTTGTCGTTCTCCTCGACAACTTGGGTCTTCACATAGCCCAACTCCTTGTTGAAATCGGCAATAGCTTGAGAGACAGGAATATCTCGTGGTTGAGCATCATAGAAGGCATGGACTCGAGCCTGTCTAACCAACCACGGGCAATACTCGGTATCCATTAGGTCCTTGAACTCCACCCATGAAGCAACATGGTCCTTGTAATGCCCGGATAATTATTGTGTATTTATCTTGTAAGAATCAACTTTGTGATGTTATTATTCGGAGGTTGGTTTCCCGTATTTCGTATCCTTACGTTTTGGTATCTCCAGTATTTTGCATGCATGTTTCTGCACGTGTTAACGTACGTTATCAGACGTCCATAACGTGCGTTATGACTGCAGTATTACGTACGTTATCTAAGGTGATTAACGTATGTAAGCTAAGTCAACTTGGGATCAGATAAGGGTCAGCGTGTGGGGGCCGAGGAAGGGTCCGGGGAAGATCCATGTGATTTCCGCGTGAACCTGGACATAGGTGTTACGTACGCTATGGTGCATGTTTTACGTACGCTAAGGACATGGATATTACGTACGTAAAACCCCTGTGACTACGTACGTAAGGAAATGGCGAAATCAGGCCAGTGAGTTCTGGTCAGACGACTACGTACACTATAGTTAGGGTATAACGTACGTTAAGTTTGTTACGTACGTAAGGTTAATTGCATAACGTACGTAATGTCCAGAATTCTATTTATAGACCTCGACCCTATTTCATTTCTCACCTTTCCTTTGGCCGATTTTTCGTGTTCTGGAGATCTTTCATCACCTCTTATCCTTCATATCATCTTCTGAGATGATTCTTGGGAAGCTTAAGCCTTGTAGATTGGTGTTCAAGCTTCCGGTGGTTGAGTTTATTCAAGTTCTTCATTGTTCATCAATTTATTGAGGTATGTGATCCTTCACCAACTAACTTAGCATGATCTTAGTAACGTTTTGGACCTGTTTTGAGTAGACCGAACTAGTTTTATTTTTGAGGAGCCCTTCATCATGGTTTAGAAGATTAAATTCAATTGTTTTCGATTTCTCTTGGTTGTTGAAATCATTGAGCAAACCTTCTAGTGATTAGACTATCGAGTAGTGCATCTTGAGATGGTAAACCCAATTATATCTAGTCTTCGAAGATTATCTTAGTTCATTGGAATGTTATGATCGAACATTTCGGTGAAGAATTAATGGATTGAACTTAAGGATTAATTCGTAGAAGGAGATTATATTGGAACTAGTCTTTATGATGATTCATCAAGTTCGGATATCTTGTTATAATAGAACATGATTAGAATCCTCCTAGGATAAATTCCATGTTATGTTGTACCAATCAACCAAGGGAATTGTGTTGGAACTTAGAAAGTATTCCATTGAGCTATTGCTAGAATGAATAGCGTAGTATCGGTCCAACCAAATTGTGTTAGGGCAGAATGGTCCATCACCACGATAGATGCATCATGCCTTTTTATAATTCATTTGATGATTTGAACGATTATCCGGAACCGTTAGTTATACCGAAGTTATTGTTCGATGAAGGTTTGCATTCCGGTGGGCCGACCAAGTGAGAATTCTCCAATCGGATTGAAGACTATTGATAGTAGAAATTCTTGTCGCCTTTTGTGAGGCAAGTATCGTATTTTGAAAGTTTGTGAATAATTTATGAATTTGATCATGCATATGGTTCATTCGTATTGTTGACATGAGATTATTTCATTTAATTGTCATGACATTTGCTATCGATTTAATGTAAGTTCATATTGATGAACATGTCGATTTTCTTGCATATGTATATGCATAGTTGTGTTATATGTAAGTTGTGATGATCCGAAGGGATCAAGCGATCTATGCTGAGGGCGTTGGATCGGATGTCCACCTCGTGTTGGTCCGACGGGATCATCTTGGGATCTAGGCTGAGGGCGCTAGATCATTGGACGGGTTTTTCCACCTCGTGCTGGTCTGACGGGATCATCTTGGGATCTATGCTGAGGGCGCTGGATCGTTGGAATACCCATGTTGTGTTGATTGAATCTTGTGGATTCGTATTATGGATTCCGGTAGTGGAAGTCCGTTTTGTGTATGTTTTTATGCATTATTGTTGCATATTCGAGTGTTTCCGATACTTGTACTAGCATTGTTTTGCTAACCCCTTCGGGGGTGGACATTTGTTTTGATGTTCAGGTAGCCGAGGAGCGGGGAAGCAGCCACAGTACCATCATGACGATGAAGTGGCCTAGTGATGTTAAGTGTTCGTTGTCTTTGTGATTTGTCTTCTTGGTTCATTTTCAGTACTCGAGTACGCGTGTCTTTTTAATATCATTTTCGATATGGTTGTAATGGATCAGTTGGAACTGGTTTTGTAATTTTAAATTCGGTGGTATTGTTGGTTTATATTCACATTTCTTTTAATCAGCCTTGTAAATCCTTACTTAAAGGGTTTACGGCACTGTAATTATTCCGATTATCTCGGGGTGTTACAGTCCTTAGGCCCAACAGCCTCCCACCAGTCAGTAGTGTCACCAGTGAGAAAGTACTGGGCAATAGGGACCTTACGGTCCTCGGGACAGTTGGTGGCAATGAAGACTTTAGATATCTCCTTGATCCACCCCTCCCAGCCGATTGGGTCTGATGCTCCCGAAAACTGAGGAGGATGAATCTTGATGACATCTTGAAGCCAACGGTCTGCTCCGCCCCGATTAGCATGGGCCGGATTCGGTTTCTGAACCACCTGAGCTATAGCCGCCATCTGGTTCACCATTTGCTGCATGACAGCTGCAATAACAAGGTCAGCGCCATCTTGAGAAGAAGCATGGCTATGACGGTCACCGGTACTGCCGGATCCCGAAGAATGCGACGTGGCCGCCCCACCAGCTGCCCCACGTCCCCGGCCGCGTCCACGGCCACGACCACGGCGCCTTCCAGCATCCATGCTGGTGTTAAGAGGTGGAAAAAAGCAACTCGATGATAAGTAAAAGAGGGAAAATAACCACAGTTCAAGAAACGGAAATACGGTACGAGAAAACAAATAATCGAGTTTGAAAACTTACGAACACTGGAAGTACTGAGATGCCGGCAGCGGTGTGACAATGTGCAAAACAAAACAAAACTAGACCCAAATAACCGACAAGCCTAAGTATCCATAAACCTAGTGCTCTGATACCATTTTCTGTAACACCCCCGAGATATTCGAAGTATATTACAGCGCCGTGGACCCCAACATGGGACCCACCAGGCTAAAACAAGAAAACACCACTCGACTAACCATCTCAGTTAGCGAGGACACACATTTAAATAATACAACATATAAAAAAATACACCCGGAACAACCAGCATAATAAACATCAACCGACAATACAACAACTTTAGTTAATACAAGACGAAGTTCGGAGTGAAAAGCCTAAGTCCTCGCGAGTACAATCTATAAGTTTATAAATGTGGAAAACAACCATATCGAAAGAGACATGAAAAATAAGAAGACTCAAATGCACATGTTGACACGTCTTTAGTGTAACTAGCGCAAGTGCACGATATCGTATCAAGTAGTAAGTGGACTTTTTGAGTCCGGTTTATCGATCCCACGAGGAATTTAAGTTATAAATTGAATTATACACTATTTAACTATTCTTTATATATATTTATATGATTGAAACACACAATTTAAGAGTTTGGTTTGACAATTGCATAGAAAATGCAATAATAGTTCTAATATTCAAGGAAATAAAAAATTGCACTAATAATAGATTAATAAAAGATAATATGAAATAGTTGGGATTACAAACTTAGTTCATCATTAGTTATAGAAGATGTATAGGAGATCATAAGATGAATTTACTTATTATGTTGTGTAGATTCGATTTTCCTTAAAAAGACGGTTCCTCTTTCGAACTATAAAACGCCCCTTATATATTGAATTAATCCACTATATTTCTATGTTGATTTGCTTCAATACATAGCATTAGGTTTTATGAAAATAACTCAAAGAATCATCTAAGGTGTAGAGTATATTTCTATCCCCTAGAACAACTTAGAGTGAAGATCATTTGATCTAATCAAACATATTTTCTTTCGAAACATATGAAGACCATAATTATCGTCATTTATTGGCCAAATAAATAAAGATTGGGAAAACAATGAAAATCACACACAATAATAAGTAATTCATAATAGATCTTTATACAAACTTAAATAACATGACTAACCTTGTTTATAATCCCAACTAAGGTAACTTAGCCCATGAAGGGTTTATTCAACATATTACAAGCTTGAGTGGTCATTAATAGTTGGAAAAGGGAAAGAATTGATCCTAACTCCCTTAGTAGATAAAGGAGAAAGAAACAATAAACTCCCTCAACAACATAAGCTAAACCACACTTACACAAATCACTCAAGAACACAAGTGTGTTCTTCAAAAAGAAAAAGTATTACAAAGTGAGAAAATAATAAGATGAATGATGAATAATGATGGATCTAAGGGGTTTATTTATACACCTAAAGTCATCTAATAGTTCCAAAACTCCAACATTATTACAATAGATCGGATCAATGCCAGCCATCCCCTCAATAATAGACCAAAAGTATAACAAATTAGACAAATGATCACAATCTGTCAAGAGTTACGGCCGTAACATTGAGTTACAGCCGTAACTATGATGACTTACGGCCGTAACATTGAGGAGTTACGGCCGTAACATGGCTTCGTAAATTTGCATATTGTGAGTTACGCCCGTACACGCCCGTATGGAGTTTCAGACTTCATTTTCAGCCAAGAATTTCTTAGACTTTGCGTTTTTGCCCCAAATCTTCTCCGGATGATAACTTTTGATATTTAACTCTGATTTTGAATCAGGAAAGACTGCCGAACTCGTCTCGGAAAGCCCTACAACATGAATACATAAAAAATTCAACAAATAAAATATTTTATAAACATGTCATTTCTTGAGTAAATCAGTAATTCAATCCGATTAAGACTAAATTTACATCTTCATCCGATAAAAATAAAATTATTAAAAACTAATTAATTAAAAGCCAAAACGAGTATACTAGCTCAATTATGGGTGAAATATATCGATACAAACCATCGATAAGTGTATAAAACTGACACTTATCACACCCCCAAACTTGAATTCTTGCTAGTCCCGAGCAAGACTCTTTATTAATCACACTCAAAAAAATAAAAATAAAAATAAGACAAAAATACTAATACACAAATAAATTAAGAAAAATAATCATATAAAAAGAGAAAAGGAGATCAAAATGCCATTAATACACAACAACCAGCTTTATACAGTAGATATAAATGAATCAAGATTCAAAATAAATCTATAAATGATTTTAAAGTTAAAACACGGTTTTATTTTTGTAATTCCAAAATGCAAGGTTTCCCCCCAAAAGGTTGATTATTTCTTTCCCACTCGTGATACACACGACTCCCTTTAATGGTTGTTCTCGATCACTCGTTTATTTTTCGACTCAATAGGAAGAAGAATTTCATTGGCGTCATCAAATATTGTGATTTTTCACGAAATTGAGTGTATTGAAATTCAGCCGCTAATTAATTCAAATCTACTGATAAGCTACATCCCTTAGTGATAGCTTTCACACCGTTATTTGCTAACGTGTAGCTCTTTTCACTAACACAATTTTTTCTATCACTTTTTTTTAAGGTGATAGCTTTCACACCGTTATTTGCTAACGTGTAGCTCTTTTCACCAACACATTTTCTATCTTTTTTTTAGGTGATAGCTTTCACACCGTTATTTGCTAACGTGTATCTCTTTTCACCAACACAATTTCCATTTTTTTAGGTAATAGCTTTCACACCGTTATTTGCTAACGTGTAGCTCTTTTCACCAACACAATTTTTTCCATCTCTCTTTTTTAAGGTGATAGCTTTCACACCGTTATTTGCTAACGTGTAGCTCTTTTCACCAACACATTTTCTATCTTTTTTTAGGTGATAGCTTTCACACCGTTATTTGCTAACGTGTAGCTCTTTTCACCAATGACTCCTTTTTTTAGGGAATAGAATTTTTGCAGAAAATCGTTTATTAGCTAAGCATGAAAAATCAAAAACTCCACAAATTAAGTAAATTTCAGTTCTATTTTTCATCAACCGACTAATTCTTCTTTTCTCATGGTAACGAATGACTCGATTTTATATGATAACTACAAGGCTTGGAAAGAGAGATTAAGGCTCAAAATTTTTGGAATATACAATTTTTTAACCGGTTTAAAACGATTTTAGAAGCTTGTATATAGCTAACTTATTGGTGTTATGACCAGATATAGAAATCTCACAAAACAAATATATATATATATATAAATATACAAAAAAAATATATATTATTTCCAAATAACAAAAATAATCAAAACACACCTCAATAATTAAAGCTAAACACACCAAAATAATCAAAATACATCACCCCCAAACTTGAAAATAAAACTATTCTCAGTTTAAAAAAAAAAAGCAAGGAGAAAAACAGAATACTCCCTGTTATGAAAGTTGATGCTTGAGCTAACGCCTTTTAGAATCTGCAAGAGAATAAATATACGAAGCAAACAACAAAATAAAATAAAATATACTCGGAAGTATAACACAATTTTTAAGATGCGCTTCAAGAAAGTCCGAAGAGTCGCCTTACGCTGTCATCAATGCTTTTATAAAAAACAAACAATAAAAATTACAGCATTAAAATAACAATACATAAATCGTGAATAGATGCGTGTCAAGAGATCACGAAGAAACTCCTTAGGCTGCCATCATTTAGCACGATTTTTACACACAACAGAAAGTAAAAATACAAGAGGTCCGACATGGGTTATCAAAGGGAGAGGAATGAATCCACTTTTCGTTTTCTCACGGTAAAATCTTCCATCCAGACAATTTAACTAGAGTTGGATCTAGTTGAGGAACAAATTCAATGAGTTTTTGATTAGTTCCTTTGGTGTTGTTGCAACGACTATGATTCGTTTAGCACGTTCAGAAATAAAGCCTTTTTCAGCAAAGTAGTCGATGAAAGATAGTAAACCATCAAAGAAACCATTGACATTAAGCAGACCTATTGGTTTTTGATGAACATTTAGCTGGTCTCTGGTTACCACATGAAAAAGTTCCTCAAGAGTTCCAAAACTACCGGGAAGGGTGATAAAGGCGCCAGAATGATTTATCATGTGAGTTATGCGATCTTGCATATTTACAGCTCTAAACTCATCACCAATAGTTACCCCGGTGATTTTACTTTTAGCCAGAGGTTTTGGAATTATTCCCAACACTCTTAC
This sequence comes from Orobanche coerulescens, assembly GCA_033398695.1. Taxonomy (NCBI): domain Eukaryota; kingdom Viridiplantae; phylum Streptophyta; class Magnoliopsida; order Lamiales; family Orobanchaceae; genus Orobanche; species Orobanche coerulescens. The sequence goes on from CM065801.1 coordinate 189,516,843, forward strand.
TCCTTCCATATAGGCAGAAGCAGCAGCTTGTCCCATTAATCCTAGACTTCCTCCTCCGTAAACTACATGAATGCATTTTTCTCCTAAGGTACGACCCAAGTTGTGGGCTGCTTCAGTAAAGCATGCCTCTTTTCCATAACTAGATCCACCAAAAATGCAGACTGTGCTAAATTTTTTTGTGGAAGATGCATTGAAAAGAAATTTATTAGAGAGAAAAAGAGAAAAGTACAAGTTTGAGGGATGAATAAAAGAAACAAGCACAATGCTTATTTATAAAAGAAAAATGAGGTAAAATTGTTTAACAAATTTGTGATTGCGTTGATTGCGCTTTAACTACTCAATAGAATAACGAATGCATTTATTGCGTATCACCTTTTTTGTTCAGAAAATCTCACCATACGACAAAAATTAAAGATATTCACGAGTATGTACAGTAGTTGTGATTGTGTCTCACATCTTCCTCTGATTTTATGTTCAAAAACGGCCTAAACGCCTTCTATGAGTCGGGGAGAAGCTTCCCATCCAATTTTCTTACAAATTGGCAAACAGGGTCTTTTAACGTCAGATTCTCAAGACGTAGTTCATATTCTGGTTTGAATTTATTCCACAAACATCGAATTCCGTAATGTACGAGTCCACTAGGATGCGTGTCAAGAGAAATTTCGATATTATCTAAATTCTCTTTTTTCAGACCATCCTTAATGAACTGAATTTTATCTTCTCTGTTTGTAGATGGAATTCCTAAAGATCGACATTTTAAATTATAGTTCCATCTAGCACATTTATAGCAAACGGCTATTATCTTTGCTCGTCGTTTCTTGGCATATGAACTTATTCCTAGCCCTGGTAAAAATCTAGTAGGTATTTCTGTGAATTCACCTTCTATTCTCACTTTGGCTTCAATTATGAATCTAATGTCAAAAGGTATGCTTTTATTCATAAGCAACTTCATCCTTTCAAGTCTTGTCTTGTAAATTTTTAAAATGACATTTTTGCTCAGAAAGGGAAATCTTTTTTAAATTTTATTCAAAGTTTCTTCCATGATTAAAAAAAATAATGAAAATAATTGGAGAAAATATCTACAAATATCAGCTGTTGTGGGAAACTGATAATTCCGACTTTAATAGTCACGGAGTACCGTTATCCGCCACTTGATCGGACAAACACAATTGAGTACTAAGTTACAACGTCGAGAAATTGTATCTATAAAAATAGTTTACAATGTAAGATTTCAAAAATAACACTTATACTTCCCCGCAACGGCGCCAAAAACTTGACACGTCTTTAGTGTAACTATCGCAAGTGCACGATATCGTATCAAGTAGTAAGTGAACTTTTTGAGTCCGGTTTATCGATCCCACGAGGAAGTTAGGTTATATATTGAATTATACACTATTTAACTATTCATTATATAGATTTCTAAGATTGAAACATACTGTTTAAGAGTTTGGTTTGACAATTGCAAAGAAAATGCAATAATAATTCTAATATTCAAGGAAATAAAAAATTGCACTTATAATAGATTAATAAAAGACAAAATGAAATAGTTGGGATTACAAACTTAGGTCATCATTAGTTATAGAAGATGTATAGGAGATCATAAGATGAATTTACTTATTATGTTGTGTAGATTCGATTTTCCTTAAAAAGACGGTTCCTCTTCCGAACTATAAATGCCCCTTATATATTGAATCAATCCACTATATTTCTATGGTGATTGACTTCAATACATAGCATTAGGTTTTATGAAAATAACTCAAAGAATCATCTAAGGTCTAGAGGTATATTTCTATCCCCTAGAACAACTTAGAGTGAAGATCATTTGATCTAATCAAACATATTTTCTTTCGAAACATATGAAGACCATAATTATCGTCATTTATTGGCCAAATAAATAAAGATTGGTAAAACAATGAAAATCACACACAATAATAAGTAATTCATAATAGATCTTTATACAAACTTAAATAACATGACTAACCTTGTTTATAATCCCATCTAAGGTAACTTAGCCCTTTAAGGGTTTATTCAACATATTACAAGCTTGAGTGGTCATTAATAGTTGAAAAAGGGAAAGAATTGATCCTAAATCCCTTAGTAGATAAAGGAGAAAGAAACAATAAACTCCCTCAACAACAGAAACTAAATCACACTTACACAAATCACTCAAGAACACAAGTGTGTTCTTCAAAAAGAAAAAGTATTACAAAGTGAGAAAATAATAAGATGAATGATGAATAATGATGGATCTAAGGGGTCTATTTATACATCGAAAGTCATCTAATAGTTCCAAAACTCCAACATTATTACAATAGATCGGATCAATGTCAACCATCCCCTCAATAATAGACCAAAAATATAAAAAATTAGACAAATGATCACAATTTGTCAAGAGTTACGGCCGTAACATTGAGGAGTTACGGCCGTAACTATGATGACTTACGACCGTAACATTGAGGAGTTACGGCCGTAACATGGCTTCGTAAATTTTCATATTGTGAGTTATGCCCGTACACGCCCGTATGGAGTTTCAGACTTCATTTTCAGCCCAGAATTTCTTAGACTTTGCGTTTTTGCCCCAAATCTTCTTCGGGTGATAACTTTTGATATTTAACTCTGATTTTGAATCCGGAAAGACTGCCGAACTCGTATTGGAAAGCCATACAACATGAATACATAAAAATTTCAACAAAGAAACTATTTTATAAAAATGTTATTTCTTGAGCAAATAAGTAATTCAATCCGATTAAGACTAAATTTACATCTTCATCCGATAAAAATAAAATTATTAGAAACTAATTAATTAAAAGCAAAAATGAGTAGACTAGCTCAATTATGGGTGAAATATGTAATACCCGGTTGTAATTCAGTCATTATTCAGTATTTATCATTCAATAATTGTCACTCAGTAATTTTCACTCATTAATGATCACTTGTCACTCATATTCAATAATCATATTCATCGTTCAGAGTAATTGTATCGAGTATCAGTCGTCATTCATCATCAATCTAGACGGAGTTTCGTGTCGTGTTTATCACCGTTGTCATATTCATAGTGTGCTGTGTATGAGGAGTAGTGCATGCTACGTACTCTCTTTAGCGTGCGCTAATTGAGTACGGGTAGCGCAGGCCACCTCTCAACACTAGCGCACGCTAGTGTAGTTGAGCAGGCAGTCCAGCAGGCACTGGACTGCAGTTGGGATTGTAGGTAGCGCACGCTACGAATGGTAAGTAGCGCGCGCTAGGGATCCGGAGTAGCGCGCGCTAGTGATCTGGAGTAGCGCACGCTATACAGTCGGTGTAGAGCGCTCTAAGTTCGGATCAGGTTGAGTCCAGTGGCTACTGTACTGAATTGAATTAATTCATAGCGCACGCTATGAGTGGTTTTAGCGTACGCAAACGGTGTAGTAGAGCACGCTAATTGTTGGATGTAGCGCACGCTACAGAAGGTTTCTGGACTCTAGTACTGGGCATCAGATAATTCGTTAGCGCACGCTAACATTTGGGGTTAAAGCAAGCCAATTGTACATCCGTAGTGCACGCTACCAAAGGTACGTAGCGCGCGCTACCGTTGTCGGACAGTGGGTACTAGACTACCCAAAACACCCGTTAGCGCACGCTAAGCATAGGGGCTAGCGCGCGCTAAACTGAAATCACTATAAATTGGACAATTAGCCCAGTTTTCGGCATTTGTCATTTCTTCAAATTCTCTCAGCAGTTCTGGGCGATTTGGAGCGATTTGAAGAGTATTCTTCGAGTTGTAATCATCAATCATCATCTTCAAGTCTTTGAGTTGGATTAATCATCACTTCATCATCTCCAAAACATCAAATCAAAGGTATTAATCTCTTGGATCTAGAATTTCGGATTTTTGGGGTTTTCCTTCCGATTTTTTTTGTATAAGCTTGGATTGTTGTTGGAATATGTTAGATATAGATTATCTACCTTGGATATCCTATGGATTTAATGGCTATTTTGGGGATTTATTTCAAGAACCCTTGGGGTTGACTTCAGTTAATTTGGGGATTTCCGATTGATATTGTTGTAATCTTGAATTGTGGATTCCTATTGGATTATTGATGTCATTGATATTGTTTTGCTGGTTTGAATCAATCATTTGATAGTTGGTTTCGATAATTTGGGTTTTGGTTGTAACCAACAGGAAGGATATTTTCAACGTATTCGTTAGAGTGCACCTACGAGTTTGGATATTGTTGTATCGACGTTTGAGTTGGTTATAATCGTGTTTGATGCGTGTATTGATCGAATTATTGGTAATTGTGTTATTCAAGGTTGTTCGAGCGACCGACTTTTCATTTAGGACGTTGTTCGTGGACGGACATTCTTCATCGGTGTTGTGTAAGTTAATTCTTACTCAGTTAAAAGGATATTCATTCCTTTTGTTGTTGTTCATTCATAATCGTAATTCATTCATAAGGTACTAACCGTTTTAAAACTTGTAATTGTCACTTAATTACTTCATTCACGAGGAACGACGGTTCCACTCATTTCATTGAGCTGTCATTCATTTCACCATCATATCATCTTGGTGAGTCGTTATTCATTTTCGATGTCACTTTTGTTATATCGTGGCATTCCGGGTCATACTGGCGTGCCGGTTGGTATGTGTAGGATTTTCATGTCGGGCACATTTAAGTCGTGTGTTGGTTGGTGGCCTCACATTGGACTGTGCACACGAGTTGATGGCTTCGTGAGACTGATTAGGTACAAGACCACACGTGTATTCGATCGATACTCGTTGGTGGCTTGTGCACGGACACATTTCCATCCCGGACGTAGTGTGGCGCCATTCCTTTGAGCCGTACTGTTAGTTGATTCATATAGCATGTTTGATTACGTATGTCTCGACAGGATTGTGTCTATTCAACTCTTGAGGATTGTTGTTCTGTGTAACTGACCCCGTTGGGGGATATTGTTTTTCAGGTCATGGCAAGGCGAAAGCACGGGGAGAGCACGTTGATGGCAAGGAGTCCCAATGATACTAGAAAGGGGCCCCAGTCTTTTCAGTCATTTATGTTTCCTTCATTTATTCCGCTGCAGACATTCCGTTTGAATACTCATTTCACTCAGTGTTGTATATTTTATCTCCATATAAAATATACATGTATTCTGTATTATCCTGGGTGTGTTGTATGAAACTCCTCATCGGAGTAATTATTGTTGTAATGTGGTTCGGTACTATATTTACCCCGTGTAATTCATTCATTTTCATTCGCCTAGTGGGTCCCAGTCGGGGGTCCACAACACTGTAATATCCGCCTAGTTTGGGGTGTTACAAAATATATCGATACAAAGCATGGATAAGTGTATAAAACTGACACTTATCACATGTCAACGACCCTGGCCAACATCCTCGTACTGTCCCAGCGCCCGCTCGTCCGGCAGAACATAACCTGAAATCCATAACAAGAATTTCCCCAAAATGGGTCCCCAAAGGGGTTAGGAATTACGCTAGTACAAGTAATCAAGTCAAACCATTCACTTACATGTTTCATAGTACAATGCACCAAATCATTTCAAAACCAAAACCAGACATGTCTTTTCCGGAAACAAACAGTCAATCACATTTGCCTAAGACCGGGACGAAGCCACAAATCCCACTCGAGGCCTCTAAGGACCCTCCCGAGTTGGCCATATCATAAAACAAATCACGCACGTACATCGCCTAGGACCGGGACGAAGCCACAAATCCCACTCGAGGCCTCTCAGGACCCTCCCGAGCTGGCTAGCTAAACAAACTCATAAATCCAGGGCTAAAACCATTGGATTCCCTCCGTGGCCTTGTCGGACCCTCCCGAGGTGAGCAAATCACACACAATATACATTACCATTTCACGTTAAGCATAAAGGTTTCCAAAAATACTTGCCTTGAATAATTGACGATGCAACGAACGGAAAGGAAAATCACCGACGAACGCTAGGAACCAACGGAACCGAACCTAACGATTCGAAGAACACAATCACAACCAACTCTAAACGAATACAGAAATGGAATACACCCGAAACCCACCTACGATTCATGTATATTCATATAAAAACAACAACGAGGGCGGACCACAACCAAACCCTCTCGAATACGCAATAACCACGAAATATACCATGAATCCGTAGGCAAAACAAGAATACTAGCAAGATTAATCATATTCAACATAAATTAATCAACTATATGGAACGAATCGAAGGAAAACACGAAAACCCCCAATTTACCCAAAAGTAGGGTTCTTACAAGATTTACCTTGGATTAGGATGAAAGATTTGTGTTGATTTTGTTATTATACACCAAGAACTCAAAGAAGATGATGGTTGAGATGATTGGAGGAAGAAATCGCCAAGAAATCGTCCAAAATCGCCAAAGCCGCGGAAAAGGAGGTGAAATGAGAAATAGATCCGTCCAAAGTCAACTCCTGGGTATATATAGCCACACGGCTTAGCGCGCGCTAACGGCTAAGGGTTAGCGTGCGCTACCCAATTATTACACAGTCCAGAACTCACTGTCCTGGACCATTAGCGTGCGCTACTACTATCTAGCATGCGCTAACAATGACTCGGTAGCGCGCGCTATCGAGCTATAGCGTGCGCTACCTGGGCACCTAAACGAGTCCAGAACAAACTGTCAGTACTGGACAGTCACGTTAGCGCGCGCTACTGGACACCTAGCGCGCGCTAGTCCTCCGACATTAGCATGCGCTAGACAACGTAGCGTACGCTAATCCGGTAGTCCAGAGGACTGGAACCAGAAATAAGTTCGCTGCCACTCCCAGGGCTCAGCTCGCTAGTGCGCGCTACGAAGCAGACGTAGCGTGTGCTACTAAGAGATCCCTAGCGTGCGCTATGCAGAAAGATTAGCGCGCACTAGGCACGAAATATTAACGGCCCAAAATGCCGGAACATGAACGAAACATCAAACAGAACATCTCAAAACTCATAATAACCTAGAATGGATCCACGGCAACCCCGAAGTGGCGGTTCCAAACAACAATTTTGAGAATCAGATCAATAGATGACGGAAGAACCAATAAACGCAGAACTGGATGACAAAAATTCTCGAAACAATTATTCTCAAAAATTAATACGGTTACACGAGGGTCACTAAAAACGAGAAATACACCGAAAAATGAAAATACCGGGAAAAGAAAAATGCGGATATTACAGTTATGTACGTAAGCATTGTGCATCTTATAAATAAGAGGGTATCCGCTTTCACTTCTCCCCCATTTCCAAACACCCCTATATACTTCAGTCGTCCCTTAGACCTCCTAAACCCATATTCAACCCTCTGCAACGTATGGAATCAATTGTGGAATCTTGTTGATTCTTTTTCAAGTGTATTGATGTTATGTATACCGGTAGATAGTCTGTCTATATCATCTTAAGGTTGGTTGGACTAAGCCCTTCATTTTTCCTTTTGTATTAACTGATGTTTAGACTTGTGTCATCAGCCTTGATGACATATGAATGGGTTTCTCGAAGCATCTTTCATAATGGTTAAGATTATCAAATGTTAGAGTGCATGTTCATAGTTGATTTAATTCACGTTGTTTGATCTATTTATTAAGTATTACGTTTTTAGGATGTTGTAAAGCCCATGTCAAAGTCATGGAACCTCTTGTCTTGATGCTTAGTTCATGGATGTTGAATTGACGTGAATAAGGGGTGTTAGAATAAGGTGTTCTTGTGTATTCTTCATGTTTGAATGAATTAATGGAAGAGGTCTTAGATGCTCGTATCCATGTGTAAGCTGCACTTTTTCACCATAGAATGTTAGTATTGTGTTTAATATGAACATGCGCAAGTATTCAATATTATAAATGAAGTTGATAATGACTCTAGCTATAGAAAGCATGTTAAGTGTGTTTTTGATAAAGGACGTTTTTCAGACTCCTTAAAGATAGCAGGTTGGATTATCATAAAATACAGGAATATGCTCTTATTAGAAATTCATTGCTAGGATGAATGTTGGTCGAATAACATAGGATAAGATACTTATAATAGGAGTATCAAGGTGAGTGCGCGTAATTAAGAACTGGATGGTAGTAAACCAGATCGCTGTGCTCCCATCACTTATTTGATTTAGAAGGAGGCAGGCGCCCAGTGGATAGACCTATTCATGAAATGTAAGGGCGACAGCTAGCCGAAGGTTCTATCATTAGGGACTTGGCCGAGATATCCCGACACACAACATAAGGAACCGCCTACTACTTCTCGTTGTAGTACGGTCATCTAGGATCTTTTATAACAGAGGAGAAAGAGCTTCTGGCTCGTTCCAAGTAGCCATTTCCTTAGGCAAGTTAGTCTTCCATGAAATGCCCGTCATTGTTACAGATCGGTCTCCCAAATCCCCATGCCCTGGTCGGAAGCACCTGATGAAGCTTATTCGTAGGGGCTTTTAAATATGCTAAAAAAACTAGGATAACAGGCCCGCTCGAGTTGAGTCCTTGAGGAGAAGGGATAAGCGAAATGAGGCAGATACTAGAATCTCTGGGTCTATTCTTAGATCCTTCAATAAATAAGGAGGAATAACATACTCTCTAACCCGAGGTATACACCAGCCTATGATTATTATATCTGAGTAGGCCGGAAGAGACTTTCGTGACTCTTGTTAAAAATTATTTGCTATAATGAAAGTTGGCCGAATAACATAGGATAAGATATTTATAATAGGAGTATCATTTTGTTGATAACTTGAGTATTCATAATTAATCGATGTTATATCATTAAGTCGACTCATGAGTCTAACTGAGAAATATACTAACATCTAATATTAACTGAACCTATGGGTCACATATAAAGCAGGTCATTGAATCAATCAGACCTAGAATCCAAATGTGGATAGAGGTAAAACTGACTTTAGAAATGCAGATAGGATTAAATGGGGCACGAGGACACACTAACCTGGTCGAGATTATCGCGCGGGCCAATCTTGCTGGGCCGAGCCATGCCGGACTGGGCCGAAGGGATACAGTCCGTGTCGGGCTGAGGGCCCGAGCATAATGGTCGTCTGAGCTCAATTGGGGCAGCCACTTTGGCTTTTTTCTTGTGGGACAAGGACTCTCTATTACCTGGATGTCTAGGTTATTTATCCTTATAAATAACTAGACATAGGTATGAAAAAATTAATGTGTGTTATTAGAGGTAAAACAGAAAATCATGAAATCTAATACAATATATAGTCGTGAGATAAAGAGAGGAAGAGTAAACTTCGAGTTCTTCGTCTTGCTCGTATTCTTAGCTAACAACTCGAGGTAATTCAAGATCTGCTATGGGATACTGGTAGAGGGGCGACGCGTAGAGTCCTAAAGCTATATCTTACAGATCTCGTTCGAGTATTATTCGTGCACCAAAGGTGTTGGGATAACAAATCACTGTATCGATGCTGCCCTGTATCGATCGTATTGTCAGTATGTTTTGACAATATGCCAAATCCTGTATACCGCCTCTAGCTATATCGACAAGATGATCAAGTATCAAACCATGTATCGAAGACCTCTCGCAGTCTCATCCATACAATATATTGATCACACAGCAAAGAGTCCCGCATAGCAAGTATGGAAGCTGTCTCGAATATCAATACAATGATCTTTCCATACAGCTCTCAACAGGACAAGAAAGAATCTTCAGTATTCGCTAGAAGTCAAGTCCCGTTGATAAAGAAGTATTTAAATGCTAAAGGATAAAGTATTTAAATACTATAAGTCAGAAGATCTTCAAAATCCCACAATATCCGGATCTCAGTCAAATATTAGTTGTCGCAGAATCTTGCCTCAACAGATATATTTCAAATGGATATAATTCAGATGGCTATATATATCTCCAGAGTTTGAAGATCATCAACTACTGAAAAACTGAAAATCCACTGAACGACTGAACAACTTACAAACGATCAAGCTTACAAGAAATATTCAGAGCAAACCATATCTCCCAAGCTTTCTGCTATTCAGATATAAGAGACATACAGTGCTCAAACCTTGAACAACACATCATCAGCTTATAGTCCAGAAAGTCATAGCTGTTGTTCAACCCTGTTCTATCCTTGAACAAACTTATATCAGCCCTGTGTGGACTGAGGAATCTTTGCTTCTCCCGAACTGTGTGTGAAGGACTTGCATCGAAGAAGACGAAGCTTCAGAACTGTGTGTGAAGAAGCCAGTCAAAGTGTTAGCTCAAACCAATCTGTGTGAACGGTTGAAATCTAAGATCTTTATATCAATCTGTGTGAACGATATATTTATTAAGTGTTGTTATAATTACGTAGTTGTGTACGCAGTAATTATAATAAACTTTTTACTCCTGTGTGGAGGACCAGTGGACGTAGAGGGGTTTACCTCGAACCACTTTAAATACTGTGTTATTTACCTTCTGTTTTTATTGTTTTATTTAACTGTGATTATTTAAGTATACACTGCACATCGAGTTGTCAGATTCCACAAAGAATCTCATCGTATTTAAGACTTCCGCTACACACTCAGATTTAAAACAGTACAGCTTGTTGTTTAAAACACTTTCCAAGCTGTATCCAGTATACTTAGTGGCCAACAAAAGGTATATTCTACACTACTTGAATATAATAGTTAGACTCGATTAGGTTCATCTTTATCATGTGTATGCGATCTTGAAATGGCTCTGATGATTCCTGTAACACCCCCAATCCACTCAGGGATATTACACGCCGTAGACCCTCTCCTCGAGAATCTACCAGGCTGATAACTAAAATCAAACATCTAAACATCGCCTTTAAGGCTAAAATGACTCAGTAGACCGATTTGGTCTTTCAACAATAACATACAACTCTATTACAAACACTTACCCACGCAGGGGTCAAAATATAATAAACTCCCGTACAACGGGGAAAAGATACTGCAGCGGAAAAGAAAATACAACTAGACCAATACGACATCAACGGATCCTCGTGTGATTAGTATCGTTCATATTTCATCATCCTTCGTGCCTACCCTGTGCCATGTTCCAAAACCTGAATGCAAAAATAGACATCCACCCCCCGAATACTCGGGGGTTAGCAAAACTCCACTGTTTTGCTAGTGCAAATACAAAGTGCAAAAATACAAGCCATACAATTCACATTCCACGAATAACAATGACCAGGAATCATCAAAGATCCAAACGTAATGGAAGGTACTTCCCGAGGCAAGAGTTTGGGTAAAACATTCCGAAACCGAAAGACCACAATTAAGGGGAACAATTTGTAAAACAGTTTAAAATGCCATCGAGAGTTTTAATAGAAAACAATTTAGGATTATCAAATCCTAATCTTTCCAAAATCAACAGGGTCACAGCCCAAAGGTTTTGTTTTCGCAATTAGAAAACCAACAGCAATATACAAGGTTAAAACCCATGCCACGTGTCTTCGGCGGACATAACATCAATACAATATGATCGCCCAAGATACGTAAACCTTGGTCACCAAAAATACAACATCAACTCGTGAATCCAGGGCTATACCATTGGATTCCCTTCGTGGCCCCGTCGGACCCTCCCAAGGTGAGTAGAATGCGTTTTCGAAATCATATAAATACCAATTCGTGAAGTTTTACTCGTGAATCCAGGGCTATACCATTGGAATTCCCTCCGTGGCCCCGTCGAACCCTCCCGAGGTGAGCAAATACATTCACCAAACATACACACGCACTCGTGAAGTTTTACTCGTGAATCCAGGGCTATACCATTGGAATTCCCTCCGTGGCCCCGTCGAACCCTCCCGAGGTGAGCAAATACATTCACAAAACAAACAACCACACTCGTGAATCCAGGGCTATACCATCGGAATTCCCTCCGTGATCCCATCGGACCCTCCCGAGGTGAGCGAAATACATTCACACAATTAACATGTCACAACAAGGATATTCATACAATCCACCAAAGGCAACCAACACAAAGCACGACATAATCGTCAAATCACAATGCACCAAAAATGAGATAATATATGCACACACGCGTTATCAAGCGCAACATCAACACCAAACATATCCATAGGATTCACATAGTCACTTACAACCCACACAATTTACAAAACACACGCGTTTTGAAAGTGAGCCTTTAACGAGGCTAGTCGAATCTTTTGAAAAACCCGTTTCAATCAAACACACACACATACCAAGACGATCACCAATCATCATATCCACAAAACAAGAAATGTATGGACAAGGTACTTGCCTCGAATAAGAACAACGCGAAGAACCGACCGAAGTAGGTTGACACAAACCAACTACGAACCCGCCGACTCCACCGATCGCCAACTCGCGTCATAAACTACGAAGGACAATAACAACAATGAAATGAATTTCATAACACGACTCAAAGCCGTTGAATTCAAAGAACAAATGACGAAGGTTCAAGGATTTCCCCCAAAACGGCCAAGAACACGATTCGTCCCGTCAAAACCCGAAAATGGAATTCCAAGTTCAAATATGGATATACAATCCATAGAATATGTTTAACAACATCATTTAACCATAATCGATCCATCGAAAACGGATGAAAAACGAGATCGGGGACAAATCCCCCGAAAAGTCAATTCGAAGGAAATCAAGAAATATACTTCGATTCGACGAAGAACAATGGATTAACTGATGTTAAACACGAGAATACTACCAAGATTAATCATACCCATCACGAATTAATCAACAACACGGAACGAATCGGACAAAAATGCAAAACCCCCCAAATTCACGAAATTAGGGTTCTAAGGAAGATTACCTTGATTCGCTGGATCAAAGGATGATAACGGACGATTGATTGATGTTATGAACTCAAGAACTTCATGGATTTGTTGTTAAACAACATGGCTTCGTCGCCCATGAATCGCCATTCGCGGACGGAGAAGGAAGGAAATGAAAAACGAAGTGAAATGTGACTGCTCAGCCATATTTATACTGGGCCAGACTAGCGTGCGCTAGCCTTCCCGGACTAGCGTGCGCTATCGGCCGGTATCGGCCGAGTACCCTCGGCCAGGGCCCACACGACCCGGCATCACCAACCAACCCTGCCGACCAAACCTGTCGACCCGACTCCCGCTAGCGTGCGCTACGGCCGGAAGCCTGCGCGCGCTAGCCGACTCGGCCCAAAGAGCCACCGGACTAACCAACTTATCCAGTAACGACGCTAGTCGGCCGGCACAGCGGCGCTACCCTCGCCGGTTAGCGTGCGCTACGACAAGAAGGCGTGCGCTACCCGCCGATCCCGACCGAGTCCGTAACCTCGAAACCCCATCGCCCGTGCCCGATAAGACGCTAAAGCCACCCGGCACAGGCGCTACACTGCCGGCTTGCGTGCGCAGCCTTCCGGCCAGAAGGCGTGCGCTACGCCTGCCTCGCGCACCTGCCCGGCCGGTGCCCGCAATCGTCCTGCCAGTCCCGCCACCGTCCGGCCAGTCCCGCCACCGCCAGGGCTCGACGACCCGATTTCCGAAAACGTACGGAACGAACACGAAGAAAAGTTCGCGGACAACATAAAAGACTCGAAATGAAAGCGTAATACCATAATTAGTCATACGCGACCAAGAAACGGGTCGAGACAACAATTACAGATACGGATACCCGTAACTTTCAAGAAATTACAAAATGGCCCAAAACGCCCGGAAATCACGATACGTGATCGAATAACCAATCCGAAGTTCACAACACGTCTAACAAAGTTAAACGGACTTGCGGGAAACTCGAAACAACAGTTTCGGACGAGATTCGCAAGAATCGAACTCAAGTGCGGAAAAGTCGCTAAAAAGCACGGAACTCAACAAAACGACACCGAAACGAACTCGGATGTCAAAAAGTGTAGAATTAATCATTCTCAGAATGACGAAACGGACATGAGCGAGTCGTCAAAACAGACTTCCGCCGAAAAAAGAAATTACCGGAAATCGAAAATTGCGGATATTACATTCTACCCTCCTTAAAAGAAGTTTCGTCCCAAAAATTAAAACAAGTAGGGAGAAGAAATATTCCGCCAGGAAAAACTCAACGAGATACACAAGAATGCGTAACTAACGCCCAACGGCGAAATGTTACAAACAACGCAAAAGAGTATACGGCGTGTAAACACGCTTCACGGCGACCAACACAACGTCGCCGTTAGGGATATAATAAAACCAACAAGTGACAAGCGTCATCAAATGGATAATACAATCAAGTCAATTATCCGAACAATCGCAAAACACAATGAACAATAATCAATACGATTGACCAACCTAACGGTACATTGATCAGAACGCGAGCCAAACGCTGAACAAATACGGAATTCCACCGCCTAAGGTTGAAAGATCAAAAACGAGACTAATTTCCCAAACTTAAGGGAATTAGGAAGGAGCCTGAATGCTCAACGATCAAGAAACGAGGACAAAAACCGAACAAACAAACAAACGATCGAGACAACAAAATCGAACAATCATGTCCGAAACACGAAGGATAGTAAAATTCAAACAACAACTCCTGTGATGATCTCGTGAGAACTACAAGACATGCATTCCCATAAGATCCACAGAAAGGGAATAGCGATTGAAAAGTCACAACGACAAACGAGTTATTCAAACAATACCACACTCGTTCGATCAAAAAAGCAAGGGGCAGACAAGCTCACGAATGTCAACAAACATAAATGAGTCGACAAAGTAGAATATACGTAAGTTCAAAATCCGATCCACTTCGAATAAAAGAACTAGTAGAACCAAATGATGTCACTTCCGAACAAGGTTCACAAGAATCGAACCGAACTCGAAAAGTCACAGCAATACCGGATCAACCCAAAACAAGATCACAGTTCATTCGAACGATGAAACCGAAATACGAACAAGTTCGAAAGTATCAACGAACATGAGTGTATCGATAGACTGGAGAAAGAGAAAATATAGAAGCCAAAAATAATACGGGTATTATATTCGACCTCTTCTAAAAGAAGTGTCGTCCCCGAAACTCACAAAGAACAAAATCAAGGAGACGACAAAACAGCAATCAACAAAAACATCCTTCAAAGGCCTCTCAAAGCCGATTCGATATCTCAGGCCAAGCGCGAACTCCGAAAGTCTCTAAGCCGATTCGCAAAACTGAATTTGGTGTCCTCGAGTCCACACTTGAAATGTGTTACCGACGAGAAGGACAATTTACGCGTGCATGCCCCGCACATCACGGTTGAAACGCCTCGGCTCGGCATACCGAAAATACAAATGCTAGATACAATGGAACTAACACCGCAAAACAACATACCGGAGATGCCAACTCAGCATAGCATATCAACGCATACAAAAATCACAACAACGGCATCGCTCGACGATTACAACATCCCGAACGACAGCCAGCACACAATCACAAACATCATGAAACAATCACCCATGTGTATAACGCACAAAAATCCAGGCTTTAACAACTCACACTAGTGCGACAACACGCAAATCACCACGAGGCGATAAACAAGAAACACCGCTAACACCTCTCACGAGGGCCAACAAAACATATGCGTGGCGAATGGCTCGACGCTCACGCCACCAATTCAATCACACCAAGTTAACACCGTAACGAAAGTTCGAAAACCATACACGCATTTCCGGTCCGCAAACAGGAATGATAGGTTTTAAAAACGAGAACCACCTTTTGAAAACAGTTTGGAAACAACAGTTGATCTTGAGTATCATTTTACAAAAAGTAGTACAAACACCCTTATCGAGACTTTGAAAATCATCTTGCGTTTGAACAAAAATGAGGACACCTTTCCTTTAGTGAAAAACTTTCAAAAATATTCGACCCTTGGGTCTAAGCAACTGCGTTTGAAAATACCTCAAAAATATTTTTGGTCCTCAACCGGAAAATTTTTGAAATGTATTGCGGCATTAGAAAACACCTTGAAAACACCACAAGAAAATAATTTGTTTTAAAAGTACGTCCCGAATTTTAATTTTCTAAGATACTCAAGGTTTTCAAAAATAATTCAATGGGCTAGAATGCCCAAAAATACTCATGTAACAATATTCGTTTAAACATATTATAATATATGCATCAAATCGCACAAAGTCAAGACAATACATGTCTTTTACCGGGAAGGCAAACAGTCAATTATCATAGTCAAAAAGACAAATAATGACAACACTCATACAAACGAAATAAGAGAATCACGCGAACGCATCACGAAACCAAGAATCTACATGAAGGTTCCATCACTTAACACAAAGTCAAACAAATAGCTCATGTCACAGGAGGCACAACACAAAGAAGGGAGACTTGCACCACAGTCGCACGAAGATGATGATCGCCCCACGATACTAATCACAACAAACCAATTCAGACGACGCGTCGCGACACGACTACCGGATAAAATCCGACGAGACAAAAACTCAATAGACACCATCGACCCGGCACCAGGTTTCCACAACCTAAGCTCCGATACCATTCTTAACACCCCAATCCATTCAGGATATTACACGCCGTAGACCCTCTCCTCGAAAATCTACCAGCCGATAACTAAAATCAAACATCTAAACATCGCCTTTAAGGCTAAATGACTCAAGAGACCGATTTGGTCTTTCAACAATAACATACAACTCTATTACAAACACTTACCCACGCAGGGGTCAAAATATAATAAACTCCCGTACAACGGGAAAAGATACTGCAATGAAAAGAAAATACAACTAGACCAATACGACATCAACGGATCCTCGTGTGATTAGTATCGTTCATCTTTCCTCATCCTTCGTGCCGACTCGTGCCATGCTCCAAAACCCGAATGCAAAATAGACATCCACCCCGAATACTGGGGTTAGCAAACTCCACCGCTTTGCTAGTGCAAATACAAAGTGCAAAAATACAAGCCATACAATTCACATTCCACGAATAACAATGACCAGGAATCATCAAAGATCCAAACGTAATGGAAGGTACTTCCCGAGGCAAGAGTTTGGGTAAAACATTCCGAAACCGAAAGACCACAATTAAGGGGAACAATTTGTAAAACGGTTTAAAATGCCATCGAGAGTTTTAATAGAAAACAATTTAGGATTATCAAATCCTAATCTTTCCAAAATCAACAGGTCACACCAAAGGTTTTGTTTTCGCAATTAGAAAACCAACAGCAATATACAAGGTTAAAACCCATGTCACGTGTCTTCGGCGGACATAACATCAATACAATATGATCGCCCAAGATACGTAAACCTTGGTCACCAAAAATACAACATCAACTCGTGAATCCGTGGCTATACCATCGATTCCCTTCGTGGCCCCGCTTGACCCTCCCAAGGTGAGTAGAATGCGTTCGAAATCATATATATACCAATTCGTGAAGTTTTACTCGTGAATCCGTGGCTATACCATTGGAATTCCTCCGTGGCCCCGTCGAACCCTCCCGAGGTGAGCAAATACATTCACCAAACATACACACGCACTCGTGAAGTTTTACTCGTGAATCCGTGGCTATACCATTGGAATTCCTCCGTGGCCCCGTCGAACCCTCCCGAGGTGAGCAAATACATTCACAAAACAAACAACCGCACTCGTGAATCCAGTGGCTATACCATCGAATTCCTCCGTGATCCCGTCGGACCCTCCCGAGGTGAGCGAAATACATTCACACAATTAACATGTCACAACAAGGATATTCATACAATCCACCAAAGGCAACCAACACAAAGCACGACATAATCGTCAAATCACAATGCACCAAAAATGAGATAATATATGCACACACGCGTTATCAAGCGCAACATCAACACCAAACATATCCATGGATTCACATATTCACTTACAACAAACACAATTTACAAAACACACGCGTTTTGAAAGTGAGCCTTTAACGAGGCTAGTCGAATCTTTTGAAAACCCGTTTCAAACAAACACACACACATACCAAGACGATCACCAATCATCATATCCACAAAACAAGAAATGTATGGACAAGGTACTTGCCTCGAATAAGAACAACGCGAAGAACCGACCAAGTAGGTTGACACAAACCAACTACGAACCCGCCGACTCCACCGATCGCCAACTCGCGTCATAAACTACGAAGGACAATAACAACAATGAAATGAATTTCATAACACGACTCAAAGCCGTTGAATTCAAAGAACAAATGACGAAGGTTCAAGGATTTCCCCCAAAACGGCCAAGAACACGATTCGTCCCACAAAACCCGAAAATGGATTTCCAAGTTCAAATATGGATATACAATCCATAGAATATGTTTAACAACATCATTTAACCATAATCGATCCATCGAAAACGGATGAAAAACGAGATCGGGACAAATCCCCGAAAAGTCAATTCAAGGAAATCAAGAAATATACTTCGATTCGACGAAGAACAATGGATTAAATGATGTTAAACACGAGAATACTACCAAGATTAATCATACCCATCACGAATTAATCAACAACACGGAACGAATCGGACAAAATGCAAAACCCCCAAATTCACGAAATTAGGGTTCTAAGGAAGATTACCTTGATTCATTGGATCAAAGGATGATAACGGACGATTGATTGATGTTATGAACTCAAGAACTTCATGGATTTGTTGTTAAACAACATGGCTTCGCCGCCCATGAATCGCCATTCGCGACGGAGAAGGAAGGAAATGAAAACGAAGTGAAATGTGATCGCCAACCATATTTATACTAGGCCACACTAGCGTGCGCTAGCCTTTCCTGACTAGCGTGCGCTTATCGGCCAGATCGCCGAGTACCCTCGCCAGGGCCCACACGACCCGGCATCACCAACCAACCCCGCCGACCAAACCTGCCGACGACTCCGCTAGCGTGCGCTACTGGCCGAAGCCTCGCGCGCTTAATTGGCCCAAGAGCCACCGGACTAACCAACTTATCCAGTAACGACGCTAGTCGGCCGGCGTGCGCTACCCTCGCCGGTTAGCGTGCGCTACGACCGACAACAGGCGCTACCCGCCGATCCCGACCGAGTCCGTAACCTCGAAACCCCATCGCCTGTGCCCGAGCAGACGCTAGTTACCCGGCAATAGGCGCTACACTGCTTAAGCGTCAGGCACCTTCCGGCCGTAGGCGTGCGCTTACGCGGTTCTCGCGCACCCGTCCGGCCGGTGCCCGCAATCGTCCGGCCATCCCGCCACCGTCCGGCCAGCCCCGCCACCGCTTGGGCTCGACGACCCGATTTCCGAAAACGTACGGAACGAACACGACGAAAAGTTCGCGGACAACATAAACGACTCGAAATGAAAGCGTAATACCATAATTAGTCATACGCGACCAAGAAACGGGTCGAGACAACAATTACAGATACGGATACCCATAACTTTCAAGAAATTACAAAATGGCCCAAAACGCACGGAAATCACGATACGTGATCGAATAACCAATCCGAAGTTCACAACACGTCTAACAAAGTTAAACGGACTTGCGGGAAACTCGAAACAACAGTTTCGGACGAGATTCGCAAGAATCGAACTCAAGTGCGGAAAAGTCGCTAAAAAGCACGGAACTCAACAAACGACACCGAAACGAACTCGGATGTCAAAAAGTGTAGAATTAATCATTCTCAGAATGACGAAACGGACATGAGCGAGTCGTCAAAACAGACTTCCGCCGAAAAAAAAGAAATTACCGGAAATCGAAAATTGCGGATATTACAATTCCGCCATATAAGATATGATCAAAATCCAACAGTGGTATCAGAGGGACTTACACATGTTATATTTGATCTAATTAATTTGATGGTTTAATACTAGATTTAAGTTTTATTCGATTTAATTCGTGCAGTGCAAATTTCCCAATTAATTGATAATGGTAAAAATTAATAATAAAACGTGGAGTTTTGATTTAGTTTTTCAGATTTTAAAATTTTTTGTGTTTCTCTGAAAATCTGAAATTTCCAAAAGAAAAAAAATCTGCCAAGAAGCATACTACCCAAAGCAGTACCGCTGTCGGCGGTATAACTAAGCAGTGGGACTGCTAAATGCCGCCAGCAGGGCTAGGCACATGCCTCGGTAGTCTAAGAAGGTTGTGGGCATTCGTTCGAGCAGTTTGCTCGGACTGCTCTCTGGCATAGAGTCGGAGAAATAAATTTGGAATCTGAAATAGTTTTCGCCCACTGTCAAATTAAATTAAATCTAAATTTAATTAATTTATAATCAATTAAATAAATAGTAAATAAATTCAGTTTAATTAAGTTACTAATTTAGGATTAAGTAGCTTGATTATTATGCGTGTGCTTATATGAGTTAGAATCATATAATTAGTTGTAGTGCAAGGCCATTCACATTTAGTAGATGCATTATTTTGAATGACACTGCAGGTTTGGTGAACTAGTATGGCCGAAATATTTTGGTTTTATCGGTCTGCATGCTGACTATATATTTGGCAGTCTGCGTACATTCTAAAAATATGTAAATTAAATGGTTTGCGCACTTGCCTTAATCTTTTTGCAATTTGTTTATTACATGGTGTGCGTACCATTAAAAATTTGTAAAATTGGGAAGACTAGATGATGAAGTCATTGGTGCACAATGAATGATGGCATTCAAAATTGCACCAAGACGTATTGAATATTGGATCTTTAAAGGCCATACTAGTATCACCGTCCACGTTTTTCATTATTACATTTTGAATACGTTGATGTTTTATGTATGTCGTGAACTTAGAATTTACTATTTAAATCGAAAAAATATAATAAACATGTCCCATAAATGACGAGTAAATGTCTTTCTAAAATTAAAAACACACATTAAGCCCTCGATCACTAGTGATAGGTTTTGCAATTGTATCACTTCGAATTTTGGGATAATGCGGGTAGGTCTGTTGAAAGAGATCTACAAGTTTTTTTTTTTAGTTTCTCATCAGTATCAGTAAGGAGTACTTAGTGTTGAGGCAAAGTGTTATAGGATATTAGATGTAACCTATTAACCAATAGTAGTATTGGACACTATTAGTAATGAAATTACTTACCTATTTCAAAAACTAATAAGTGACAAGTCAAGGCTTGCTAAAAAGTTTTGTGACCAAATTTTGGAATCGTTTATTCAAAAGGGGCCTAAATAATATTGAATAAAATAATAAATAATTAGAACATATATATACTTACGAGTTATTTAGATGAATGATTTACTTATTATATTTTTCTCTCTATGTGTAGTAATTATGTCTGGAAACAGCAACCTTGTTACTGTCCAAACTGCCTCTTTCAACATAAGATCAATCCTTGAGAAAGGAGAAACTTAATGGATTAATTTCCTTAATTGACATAGAAATCTGAGAATAGTTCTTAGACAGGAAAAGAAAGTGTCCGTTCTTGACAACCCTATCCCTGTTTTGGGGCCAAATGCAACAATCACCCAAAGACAGGCCAAGCGTCGTGCCAAAGAACATCCACTTGACATCACTTGCCTGATGTGGGCGACCATGGATCAAAACTTGCGAAAGTAGTTTGAGAACGTAGGTGGTCACAACATTATTCAGCAGCTCAAGGACATGTTTCAACAGCAAGCTAGAATTGAGAACTTTAAGACCTTGATGCTAGGGCTGAGAAAGGAAAGCCCCTTGGACCTCATGTGTTGAAAATGATTTGATACTTTGACAATATTACGAGGCTGAGTTTTTCCTATAGTCAAGAGTTGGCTACTGACAGCATTCTTCATTTTGTTCATGATGGTTATGATACTTTTATGGTGAATTGAATCATGAATGGAATGGAAAAATAATTGACTGAGCGACATGGAATTCTTAAAACTGTTCAGCCAAAAATCATGGTGGAGCCTAGACATGAGGTCCTCTTGATAAAGAAATCAAAAGGTTTGAAGAAAGAGGGAAATAAGGGAGTGGTCAAAAGGCAAAAGCAAGAAGACTGCACCAAAACCATAGCCAACTTCTGGGAAGGTGAAGGCTGCTAAAACTCCCGTTGAAGGTTCCTACTTCTATATCGCCAAACCCGGACATTGGAAGAGAAACAGTCTTATGTTTCTGGAAGATAAGAAAAATGGGAATGTTGCTACCATCCCAGGTATCTATGTTATAGATAGTCATTCTACAAGTCCTTCTTCATGGGTATTAGATATTGGATGTGGTTCTTGTTTGGAATAGTGCCCTAGGACATTCGATGTGCCTAGATTTGTAATTGTCATATTTAAATAAAGTTATTTGATATCATTTATTTCTCGTTGATTATTATAATGTGTGTATATTTTAATATTATAATAATTGAATAATAATTATTCATGAATAAGAAGATTATTCAAATATCCCTGGTTCAATCACCTTGAGTGGAGACTAAAGTGATTAATATACTACTATATGTTTGATTGATAATCATCGAATGATTATACGTATGGTACGGATCAAACTTATGGGTATTGGTTGAAGAACGCAATACTGGAAAGACCCGTATTGAGATCACTGCATGGAAATATCATAAGTAAATCTCAATATAACAGTATGTCAATAAATCCTTGAACTTGTGATTATCATAGTGTCCAACATGATAACTACTATGCCTTGACGTAATCCAACGTCATCTGAAATATGGTGTTCACAAAGGTTAGCAATCGGGATTAGTGAGAGTCATGTACAGGGTAATTAATAATCAAGATGAAGATTTGTTCCTCTATTTAGGGAGAGAGACATCTGTCGGGCCCTCGATAAGTAGGACTGAAGAAAATCCATGGTCACACTCAAACAAAGAGTCATTTCATTCAATCAGTCTACTTAAGATCGAGAAAGCATTTGAATATAATAAGTATGACAATATCCATGACTTAGTTCAACTATGATATCGCGCGACAAAGGGATTTGACACGTTAAATGGTTTAATGAACTATAAACTTATATTATTTGGGTAGTCATAATGTCTTGCTTGTAATACCCGAGATTTCTGATGTGTATTTGAACCTTATGATATTGTATATGTCTCATTTTGATCTAAGTATTATTCTCCGTATTTCATGATCCTGTGTTGTTGAGCGTATGATTTCATGAAATGTTCAATTGTGACTTTTGCAATTGTAGCGCACGCTATCGACTAAGCATAGCGTACGCTAATTTGGGTTTCGTAGCGCACGCTATGTATGAACCTTAGCGCGCGCTATACGTAGTCAGCATGATTGAGACATGTTGGTAGGTGAGATCAGGCCGCGGATTTCGTTGGGATTATGTCGGGATGAACCTGGATGGCTTTCTGGAAAAGTCGAGTCAACGGTACTTATCGCACGCTAAAGGTACGAGGCTAGCGCACGCTAAGTCTAGTACAGTGAGGTCAGTGAACTTTCGTTAAGTCTTTAGCGCACGCTATAAGTAGTGGTTAACGTACGCTAATCGTTGATTTTAGCGCACGTAAGGCTGTTTATCGTACGCTATACCGAGACACGTCAGAGACAATAGGCTGATAGCCCGTTAGTGCACGCTAACCACAAGGAGTAGCGCGCGCTAATAAGCCTTTTCTATAAATATGTCAGCACCGACCGTTTCAGACGCAGGGAAGAAATGTTATAACTGTGGAAAATCGGGGCATGTTCGGCGTGATTGTTTTGCACCTGATGTGACCTGTTTCGAGTGTGGACAGGAAGGACATAACGCAACATTTTGTAGAAATGCGACTCGATCTTTTGGTACTCGCACTCCTGCACCAGTTCCGAAGGATACAAGTGTAAACTAGACGCAGCAGAGTGGTTTCCAGCAGCCGAATGTTGGGAAAAGAGAGGCATCCAGTGCTGGGTCCCTTCCTCCGCGTATTTACGAGATGAAGAGGTCATACGATTAGAATACGGCTATTGCATCAGGTACGATTCAGATCCTTTTGCAACCAGTTAGTGTCTTATTCGATTCAGGAGCTACGCATTCTTTCATATGTTTGAACTGTTTTAATCGTTTGAAAATCTCGTGCTTGTATGATTGTGAACCTTAAGTTGTGGGATTACCGAGCGGAGAGAAAATTGTGGGAACCCTAGAAACTAGAGATTTTTCGGTGACTATAGGAGGGAGAGATTGTCCATCAAATCTTATTGTAGTCGACATCCATGGTGACGATTTAATTCTCGGAGATGATTGGCTCAACCGTTATGGAGCTATTTTGAATTACCGAAAGAGAGTCATTTCTATCATTGCCGATGACGGGTCTGAACATTTATTCAAAGCATGGAGACCGGGAAGCTCGGGAAAATTGATTAAAGTTATGAAAGCAATTAAATTGCTAAAGCAGGGTTGTCACGGACTTTGGTGCTATGCCATGAAGAAAGAAGGAGTAGATCTCTCATCTATTCCAGTTGTGAACGAATTCTTAGATGTGTTCCCTGACGAACTACCTGGGTTACCTCCGTAGAGAGAAGTAGAGTTCAATATCGAATTGGAGCCTGGAGCTGCACCTATTTCTAGAGCACCGTACCGTATGGCGCCAACCGAAATGTATGAACTAAAGAAGCAGCTTGAGGAATTATTGCAGAAGGGTTACATTCAACCAGTGTTTCTCCTTGGGGAGCACCCGTTCTCTTTGTCCGGAAGAAAGATGGATCCCTCCGACTATGTATTGATTACAGAGAGTTAAACAAAGTGAAGATCAAGAACAAGTATCCTATACCTCGAATTGACGACTTGTTTGATCAACTGCAATGGGAAAGAGTATTCTCGAAGATTGACTTGCGATCAGGATACCATTATTTGAGAATTAAGGAATCGGATATACCGAAGTCTACTTTCAGATACCGGTACAGACACTATGAATTTGTGGTGATGCCATTCGGACTCACCAATACTCTTGCGGTATTTATGCAATTGATGAATCGGGTATTCTTAGAATACTTAGATAAGTTCGTGGTCGTTTTCATTGATGACATCTTGATCTATTCGAAAGTGTAATATCCGCAATTTTCGATTTCCGGTAATTTCTTTTTTTTTCGGCGGAAGTCTGTTTTGACGACTCGCTCATGTCCGTTTCGTCATTCTGAGAATGATTAATTCTACACTTTTTGACATCCGAGTTCGTTTCGGTATCGTTTCGTTGAGTTCTGTGCTTTTTAGCGACTTTTCCGCACTTGAGTTCGATTCTTGCGAATCTCATCCGAAACTGTTGTTTCGAGTTTCCCGCAAGTCCGTTTAACTTTGTTATACGTGTTGTGAGCTTCGGCTTGATTATTCGTTGTCGTATGGTGATTTTCGGGCAGTTGGGCCATTTTCGTAATTTCCCAAAGTTTGGGGTAATTACCTTCCGTTGTCGAATTTCGAGCCTTCGGGTGGTCGGAATCGTGTGTTCTACGAGCTCGGATTCGTCTTTGTGAGTACTTCGTAACCGTATCTTGGTTCGTATTCGTGCTCGGGTTTCGGTGTCGTTTTGTTGAATTCAGGATTACTAAACGACTTTTCTAAGTATGAGTTCGACTTTGTTAGATCACCATTAATTTTTGGTGACTCCAAAAATTATAAATCTTTGCAATATTATAGAACATCGAGTTAGCTTTCCAGTGGTTCAAACGGTGAGTCAATCGGAGTCCGAACGAGAGTTATGGTCGCTTTAGTGGAAGATCACCGTCGGGCACTGCCCAGAGCCTTTCGGCCGATAGGGTGGGCGAAAGACTCAACCGCCGGCATTTCTGTATGGGTATCGGCCGATCATGTCCGGAAGCCTTTCGGCCGATAGGGTGGGCCGAAAGACTCTATCACGGCAATCGGCTATAAAAGGCCTCGGCGCGTTTTTCATCGGCATTTTCTCACTTCTCTTCTTCCATTCCGCGGCCGGAGCTGGGTAATCATGTAGAGATGTTGTTGGACAATAAATCCATGAAGTTTGGAGGTTCATATCATCAATCATCCGTCCTATAACATCCTCCAATCTACCGACCGTGCCGATTTCCTAGAAATCTAGTTTTGGGGAATTTGGGTATTTTTGTTGTTTTCGTCCGATTAATCCGATTTAACTTAGGATTATGATGGATTGATGATTATTTAGATGTTTTATATCTTTTACCTTGTTATCCCATGGTTGGATCGTATCGATTCGTTGTTTTGGTCGAGTTCTTGACCGACACCTTGAAGGTGTCCAGAAATGTCTTAGAGGGGTTTTCGGGCGTTCTACGATTATTCTTCCTCGTATGGTCGATGATTTATTGATTGTATGATGTTAGGGTCGTGTTTCTTGCGAAGAAACCGTGTTGAACCCTTTCGTTCGCCGCCGTCTTGCTTCGATAGCATTGGGCGTTTGAAGCTTTCCGTTGAGCCGTGTTCGTCGGAATACTTGCGTACCGATTTTGAGGCAAGTACCTTGCCCATACTATTCTTGTTTTGTGAATATGATAATTGGTGATCGTCTTTATATATTTGTTTGATTGTTTAAAACGAGTTTTCAAAAGATTTGGTTAGCCTTGTTAAAGGCCCTCTTTCAAAATCGTGTGTTTTGTGATTGGTGTGTTTCTCGAACGAGTATGTGAATCTTATAGACATGTTTGGTGTTGATTATACACTTGGTATTTGCGTGTGGACGTATATTGTTTTATTTCGGTGCATTGTGGTTGACGTGTTGTTTTACTAAGTGTTTGATGCCTCTGGGTGAATTGTTTGGATATCATCGGTGTGATATGTTACTCGTGCTTGAGTTTGATTCGCTAGCCAGCTCGGGAGGGTCCTTCGAGGCCTCGAGTGGGATTCGTGGCTTCGTCCCGGTCCTAGGCGACGTGTGGTGCTTGTGTTGTTTTGTGATATGTTATTTGTGCATGATTGATTCGCTAGCCAGCTCGGGAGGGTCCTTCGAGGCCTCGAGTGGGATTCGTGGCTTCGTCCCGGTCCTAGGTGACGTGTGGTGCTTGAGTATTTCGCTAGCCAGCTCGGGAGGGTCCGACGGGATCACGGAGTGGGATTTGTGGCTTCGTCCCGGTCCTAGGCGATGTGAGTACGTGTTTTGTGAATGTGTTTGCTCACCTCGGGAGGGTTCGACGGGACCACGGAGGGAATTCCAATGGCTTCGACCTGGGTTCACGAGTGAAACTTCACCGCTACGTGTATATATTTTGTGATTGTTTTTCGCTCACCTCGGGAGGGTCCGATGGGATCACGGAGGGAGTCCAATGGTATAGCCCTGGATTCACGAGTGCGGTTGCTTATGTTTTGTGAATGTGTTTGCTCACCTCGGGAGGGTTCGACGGGGCCACGGAGGGAATTCCATTGGCTTCGACCTGGATTCACGAGTGAAACTTCACGGGTGTGTGTGTATTTTATGTCCGTCGAGGACGCATGACGTGGGTTTTTAACCTTGTGTATTATGGTTGGTTTTATTTGCGAAAACAAAACCTTTGGTCTGTGACCCTGTTGATTTTTGGAAAGCGAAGGATTCGGTAATCCTAAATTGTTTCCTATTAAAACTCTCGATGGCAATTTAAACTGTTTTATAAATTGTTTTCCCTTGATTTGTGACCTTTCGGTCTTAGAATGTTTTACCAAACTCTTGCCTCGGGAAGTACTTTTCGTCACGTTTGGATTTTTAAGGATTCCTGGTTATTGTTATTTGTGAAATGTGAATCAGTATGGCTCGTATTTGCACTTTGTTCTTGCACTAGCAAAACAAAGGAGTTTGCTAACCCCCGAGTATTCGGGGGGTGGATGTCTATTTTTGCATTCAGGTTTTGGAGCATAGCACAGGGTCGGCACGAAGGATGATGAAAGATGAACGATACTAATCACACGAGGATCCGTATGATGTTATTGGTTTAGTTGCATTTTATTTCCACCGCAAGATTCTTTCCGTTGTACGGGAGTGTGTTGTATTCGACCCCTGCGTGGGCATGTATTGTAATTGAGTTGTATGTATTTATTGAAAGGCCAAATCGGTCTACTGAATCTTTTTAGCCTTAAAGGCATTGTCGAGTTGTTCGCTTGTTGTTACCAGCCTGGTAGATCCTTGAGGAAAGGTTCTACGGCGTGTAATATCCCTGAGCGGATTGGGGGTGTTACAGAATGGTATCGGAGCTTAGGTTGAGGAAACCTAGGCTGTCGGGTCAAGTCGTGTTGTTTGAGTCTTGTTTCGTCGGATTTTATCTGACTGAGTCGTGTCGCGACGCGTCGTTTGAGTTTGTTGGTCGTGATTAGTGTCGTGGGGCGATCATCATCTTCGTGCGACCTGTGGAAGTAAGTCTCCCTTCTTTGTGTTGTGCCTCGTGTGACACGAGCTATTTTTATGATTATTTGTTAAGTGGTGGAATCCTTATGTGAATTTTGATTTCACGATATGTATTTAGTCGACTCTCGTATTTGATTTATACGAGGAGTGTCGTCGTTTGTGATGTCTTTTAGTGTTGTTTTTGTCCGTTGTTGATGATTTTCGAATCGATTTGCACGTTTTACAAGTTCTATTGTGGAAGCTTTGTGCTTATACGCGTTCGACTTGTTCACTAGCCAGTGCGGGAGAGTATTTTATCAGTAGTTTTGTTCTGAATGTGGTATTTTATCGTTTATTTCCGTTTAAAGACATATACTGTCTTGATTTTAAACTTTTTGATGCGTGTGCTAGGAGTTGTTTTAGTGAACGTCGATATGTGTGAGTTTTGGGCATTCTGGCCTATCGATTTTTGAAAACCTTGAGTATCTTGGAAAAACAAATTTCGAGACATACTTTTCAAATGAGTTATTTTCTTGTGGTACATCCTAGATGCCACAATATATTTCAAAAATTTTCTACCTCGAGGACCAAAATGTTTTGAGATATTTTCAACACTTTTATTTAGACCCGAGGGTCGAATATTTTGAAAGTTTTCACTAAGAGAAAGTGTCCTCATTTTTATCAAATGCGAAATGGTTCTCCAATGTCTCGATAACGATGTTTCACGTTTGTACTTTTTTTGAAAGATGATACTCAAGATCAATCGGTGTTCTTCTAAATTATTTTCAAAATGAGGTTTTCGTTTTTAAAACCTATCCATTCCCGTTTGAGGGCTGGGTATGTATGTGTGATGTTCGTGTTGTCCTTTTGATACTTTCTCCCGAGTATGACCGAATTGGCGGTGTGAGCGTTGAGTCGCTTTCCACACATTTGTTGCGTTAGCCCCCTGTGAGAGACGGGATGTTGGTGTTGAATATTATCGCCTCGTAGTGATTCCTGCGTTGTCGCGCATGTGCGAGCTGTTAGAGCTTGGTTTGGTATGACCGTGTGCATCGGTGATGGTTCCGTTATGTGTCGGTTGTTTAAAGTCTTGTTACCTTGCTTCCGTTTTTGTGAATTTCGTGGACGAAGTCGGAGGTAATGCCCGTACTATTTTGACTTCTGTATTTTCTCTTTCTCCAGTCTATCGATTCGCTCATGTTCGTTGGTACTTTATGAACTTGTTCCGTATTTCGGTTTCATCGTCCGAACGAACTGTGATCTTGTTTTGAGTTGATCTGGTTATCGTTGTGACTTTTTCGGGTTCAGTTCGATTCTTGTGAACCTTGTTCGGGAGTGACATCATCTGGCTCTATTAGTTCTTTTATTCGAAGTGGATTGGATTTGGAACTCTTATGTTTTCGACTCTGTAGACTCATTTATGTTCGTTAGCATTTCTGAGCTTGTCCTGCCCTTGTTTTTGTTTATCGAACGAGTGTGATATCATTTCGGAATAACTCGTTTGTCGTTGTGACTTTTCAATCGCTATTCCCTTTCCTATGGATCTTAGGGGAATGCATGTCTTGTAGTTCTCGCGATCATCCCGGGAGTTATTGTTTGAACTTTATTGTTCTTCGTGATTCGAACATGATTCTTCGATTTTTGTTGCCTCGATCGTTTGTTTGTTCGGTTTTTGTTCTCGTTTCCTGATTATTGAGCATTCAGCTCCTTCGTAATTCCCTTCATTCGGGAAATTAGTTTCGTTGATCTTCCACTTCTTAGGCGGTGGGATTTCGTGTTTGTTCGGTTGACTCGCGTTTTGATTAATGTACCGTTGGGTTGGTCAATCATATTGATTTTCGTCGTTGTGTTTTGTGATTGTCGGATAATTGACTTGGCTATATCATCCGCTTGATGACGTTTGTCACTTGTTGGTTTTTATTATATCCCTAACGGCGACGTTGTGTTGGTCGCCGTGGAGCGTGTATTCACGCCGTATACTCCTTTGCGTTGTTTGTGACATTTCGCCGTTGGGCGTTAGTTACGCATTCTTGTGTATCTCGTTGAGTTTTCCTCGGAACATTTCTTCTCCCTACTTGTTTTAAGTTTCGGACGAAACTTCTTTTAAGGAGGGTAGAATGTAATATCCGCAATTTTCGATTTCGGTAATTTCTTTTTTCGGCGGAAGTCTGTTTGACGACTCGCTCATGTCCGTTCGTCATTCGAGAATGATTAATTCTACACTTTTGACATCCGAGTTCGCTTCGTATCGCTTCGTTGAGTTCTGGCTTTTAGCGACTTTTCCGCACTTGAGTTCGATTCTTGCGAATCTCATCCGAAATCGTTGTTTCGAAGTTTCGCAAGTCCGTTTAACTTTGTTATACGTGTTGTGAGCTTCGGCTTGATTATTCGTCGTATGGTGATTTTCGGGCGGTTGGGCCATTTTCGTAATTTCCCAAAGTTTGGGGTAATTACCTTCCGTTGTCGAATTTCGAGCCTTCGGGTGGTCGGAATCGTGTGTTCTACTAGCTCGGATTCGTCTTTGTGAGTACTTCGTAACCGTATCTTCGGTTCGTATTCGTGCTCGGGTTTCGGTGTCGTTTTGTTGAATTCAGGATTACTAAACGACTTTTCTAAGTATGAGTTCGACTTTGTTAGATCACCATTAATTTTTGGTGACTCCAAAAATTATAAATCTTTGCAATATTATAGAACATCGAGTTAGCTTTCCAGTGGTTCAAACGGTGAGTCAATCGGAGTCCGGACGAGAGAGTTATGGTCGTTTTAGTGGAAGACTGTCAGCTGTCGGGCACCGTCCAGGAGCCTTTCGGCCGATAGGGTGGGCCGAAAGACTCAACTGCCGGCATTTCTGTATGGGTATCGGCCGATCATGTCCGGAAGCCTTTCGGCCGATAGGGTGGGCCGAAAGACTCTACTGCCGGCAGTCAGCCTATAAAAGGCCTGGCAGCGTTTTTCTTCAGCATTTTCTCACTTCTCTTCTTCCATTCCGCGGCTGGAGCTGGGGTAATCATGTAGAGATGTTGTTGGACAATAAATCCATGAAGTTTGGAGGTTCATATCATCACTCATCCGTCCTATAACATCCTCCAATCTACCGAATCAGGTCAGATTTCCTAGAAATCTAGTTTTGGGGAATTTGGGTATTTTTGTTGTTTTCGTCCGATTAATCCGATTTAACTTAGGATTATGATGGATTGATGATTATTTAGATGTTTTATATCTTTTACCTTGTTATCCCATGGTTGGATCGTATCGATTCGTTGTTTTGGTCGAGTTTTGACCGACACCTTGAAGGTGTCCAGAAATGTCTTAGAGGGGTTTTCGGGCGTTCTACGATTATTCTTCCTCGTATGGTCGATGATTTATTGATTGTATGATGTTAGGGTCGTGTTTCTTGCGAAGAAACCGTGTTGAACCCTTTCGCTCGTCGTCGCCTTCGCTTCGATAGCATTGGGCGTTTGAAGCTTCCTATTGAGCCGTGTTCGCCGGAATACTTGCGTATCGATTTTGAGGCAAGTACCTTGCCCATACTATTCTTGTTTTGTGAATATGATAATTGGTGATCGTCTTTATATATTTGTTTGATTGTTTAAAACGAGTTTTCAAAAGATTTGGTTAGCCTTGTTAAAGGCCCTCTTTCAAAATCGTGTGTTTTGTGATTGGTGTGTTTCTCAAACGAGTATGTGAATCTTATAGACATGTTTGGTGTTGATTATACACTTGGTATTTGCGTGTGGACGTATATTGTTTTATTTCGGTGCATTGTGGTTGACGTGTTGTTTTACTAAGTGTTTGATGCCTCTGGGTGAATTGTTTGGATATCATCGGTGTGATATGTTACTCGTGCTTGAGTTTGATTCGCTAGCCAGCTCGGGAGGGTCCTTCGAGGCCTCGAGTGGGATTCGTGGCTTCGTCCCGGTCCTAGGCGACGTGTGGTGCTTGTGTTGTTTTGTGATATGTTATTTGTGCATGATTGATTCGCTAGCCACTGGGAGGGTCCTTCGTGGCATCGCGTGTGATTCTTGGCTTCGTCCGGGTCGTAGGTGACGTGTGGAGATTGAGTTTTTCGCTAGCCAGCTCGGGAGGGTCCGACGGATCACGGAGTGGGATTTGTGGCTTCGTCCGGTCTGGCGATGTGAGTACGTGTTTTGTGAATGTGTTTGCTCACCTCGGGAGGGTTCGACGGGACCACGGAGGGAATTCCAATGGCTTCGACGACACAGGTTCACGAGTGAAACTTCACCGCTACGTGTATATATTTTGTGATTGTTTTTCGCTCACCTCGGGAGGGTCCGATGGGATCACGGAGGGAGTCCAATGGTATAGCCGGATTCACGAGTGCGGTTGCTTATGTTTTGTGAATGTGTTTGCTCACCTCGGGAGGGTTCGACGGGGCCACGAGGGAATTCCATCGCTTCGACTGGATTCACGAGTGAAACTTCACGGGTGTGTGTGTATTTTATGTCCGTCGAGGACGCATGACGTGGTTTTTAACCTTGTGTATTATGGTTGGTTTTATTTGCGAAAACAAAACCTTTGAGGTCATGACTGTTGATTTTTGGAAAGCGAAGGATTCGGTAATCCTAAATTGTTTCCTATTAAAACTCTCGATGGCAATTTAAACTGCTTTATAAATTGTTTTCCTTGATTTGTGACCTTTCGGTCTTAGAATGTTTTACCAAACTCTTGCCTCGGAAGTACTTTTCGTCACGTTTGGATTTTTAAGGATTCCTGGTTATTGTTATTTGTGAAATGTGAATTGTATGGCTCGTATTTGCACTTTGTTCTTGCACTAGCAAAACAGTGGAGTTTTGCTAACCCCCGAGTATTCGGGGGGTGGATGTCTATTTTTGCATTCAGGTTTTGGAGCATAGCACAGGGTCGGCACGAAGGATGATGAAAGATGAACGATACTAATCACACGAGGATCCGTATGATGTTATTGGTTTAGTTGCATTTTATTTCCGCAGATTCTTTCCGTTGTAGACGGAGTGTGTCAGATTCGACGCTGCGTGGCATGTATTGTAATTGAGTTGTATGTATTTATTGAAAGGCCAAATCGGTTCATCAATCTTTTTAGCCTTAAAGGCATTGTCGAGTTGTTCGCTTGTTGTTACCAGCCTGGTAGATCCTTGAGGAAAGGTTCTACGGCGTGTAATATCCCTGAGCGGATTGGGGGTGTTACAGAAAGACCCCGAGGAGCATGTTGAGCATTTGCGTGTTGTTTTGAACACCTTGAGGAATGAACATCTTTATGCGAAACTATCTAAATGCGAGTTCTGGCTTAGGGAAGTAACCTTCCTTGGGCATGTGGTATCAGTGGACGGAGTTGAGGTGGACCCGAAGAAAGTCGAAGCAATCTTGGAATGGGAGTCTCCTAGCAGTGTGAAGGAAGTTCGAAGTTTCTTAGGACTTGCTGGATATTATCGCCGTTTTGTAGAGGGATTTTCCAAAATTACTCGTCCGCTCACTCAACTATTGCAGAAGACTCAGAAATTTGTGTGGAATTAGTAATGCCAGTCGAGTTTTGATGAGCTTAAGAGAAGACTGACGACAGCACCTCTACTAGCGTTACCAGATGGAACCGAGGGATTCATAGTATACAGCGACGCTTCGAATCAGGGTCTGGGATGTGTGTTGATGCAGAAGGGTAAGCTGATTGCCTATGGCTCTCGACAGTTGAAACCGTATGAAATTAATTACCCGAGTCATGATCTGGAGTTAGCAGCTTTAGTCTTTGCTTTGAAAATTTGGCGACATTATTTATACGGCACTCATTGTCAGATCTTTACAGATCATAAGAGCCTCAAGTATATTTTTAGTCAGACGGAATTAAACATAAGGCAGAGGAGATGGCTAGAATTGATCAAGGATTACGACTTGGAAATCCTCTATCATTCGGGTAAAGCAAACGTGGTAGCCGACGCACTGAGCCGTAAACCTATTTCTCTTCGAGTGTTGGAAGCATTTACGTCCCAAACCAACATTCAACGAGAACTGATCCGCGAAGGGATTGAAGTATGGTCACCAGAAATCCAAGGGCAATTATATATGATGGAACTAACCTCGTCATTAGTCGAGGAAATCAAATCCAAGCAGTTGAACGATTCTCTGATTCTTCGGTTATGTGACGAAGTAAAGAAGGGGAAGGCCCCAGGGTTCTTGATTCAAGATGATGGAGTTCTGAGATTTCAAAATCGACTTTGCGTTCCCGACGATGATGTTTTGAGACAGACAATTCTGAAGGAAGCTCACAGTGCGCCCTATTCTATTCACCCATGCAGCAGTAAGATGTATAAGGATATAAAACAAAATTTCTGGTGGGGAAATATGAAAAAGAACGTAGCAGAATACGTTTCGAAGTGTTTGACTTGTCAGCAGGTTAAGATTGAACATCAGCGACCTGCCGGAATGTTGAAGCCACTTCCGATCCCTGAGTGGAAGTGGGAGGATATAGCGATGGACTTTCTCACCAGTATGCCAAGGACCAAGACGGGAATGAACATGATTTGGGTTATAGTTGATCGATTAACCAAGTCGGCTTATTTCTTGGGTATTAAAGACACTCGGGGACCCGAGAAATTAGCACGAGTGTTTATTACCGAGATAGTTCGATTGCATGGTGCCCCGAAGACCATTATTTCAGATCGAGATGGTCGTTTCGTGTCGCACTTTTGGAAGGCAGTTCACAGGGCTTTGGGAACTGAGCTGAACTTTAGCTCGACTTATCATCCTCAGATGGACAGTCAGTCCGAAAGGACTATTCAGACAGTTGAGGACATGCTTAGAGCTTGTGCTTTAGACTGGTCAACCAACTGGTAGGTTCATTTGCCCTTAATTGAATTCACCTACAACAATAGTTGGCATGCTTCCATTAAGATGGCACCATTTGAAGCATTGTACGGAAGAAGATGTAG
The DNA here is from genome assembly GCA_033398695.1 of Orobanche coerulescens. NCBI lineage: Eukaryota > Viridiplantae > Streptophyta > Magnoliopsida > Lamiales > Orobanchaceae > Orobanche > Orobanche coerulescens. The sequence continues at coordinate 189,551,808 of CM065801.1, forward strand.
ATCGCCCCTGTGTTGGGATGATTCTTCTGATTTGATTGGGACGGAACCAGAGTTAATAGTTCAGACTCAAGAGAAGGTAGCTCTAATTCGGGAACGACTGTTGACTGCCCAGAGTCGACATAAGCCTTATACAGATATACGCCGTCGTCCGTTGGAGTTTGAGACTGGGGATCATGTACTATTGAAGGTTTCTCCTACCTGGGGAACTCTCCGTTTTGGGAGGAAAGTAAAACTTAGTCCGAGATATATCGGGCCATTCGAGATCCTTGAAAGAGTTGGGGAATTAGCATACAGGTTGGCTTTACCACGATCACTGAGTCACGTTCATAATGTATTTCACGTATCCCAGTTATGGAAATATATACCAGATCCCAGTCATATCACTGATTTCGGCGAAATCGAGATAGCTAATGATGGCACCTTCGAAGAGAGACCAATCAGAATACTTGAGAGTAGGATCAAACAATTGAGGAATAAACCAATATCCTTGGTTAAGGTGCAATGGTCACGACATGGAGTCGAGGAGGTCACTTGGGAAATGGAGGACAGTATGAAGGCTAGATATCCGGAGTTGTTTTCATCTTAAGTTTCGGGATGAAACTTCTTTTTAGGGAGAGAGAATATAATACCCGAGATTTCTGATGTGTATTTGAACCTTATGATATTGTATTTGTCGCATTTTGATCTAAGTATTATTCTCCGTATTTCATGATCCGGTGTTGTTGAGCATATGATTTCATGAAATGTTCAATTGTGATTTTTGCACTTGTAGCGCATGCTATCGACTAAGCGTAGCGTAGGCTAATTTGGGTTTCGTAGCGCACGCTATGTATGAACCTTAGCGCATGCTATACGTAGTCAGCATGATTGAGACATGTTGGTAGGTGATATCAGGCCGTGGATTTCGTTGGGATTATGTCGGGATGAACCTGGACGGCTTTCTGGGAAAGTCGAGTCAACGGTACTTAGCGCACGTTAAAGGTACGAGGCTAGCGCACGCTAAGTCTAGTACAGTGAGGTCAGTGAACTTTCGTTCAGTCGTTAGCGCATGCTATAAGTAGTGTTTAACATACGCTAATCATTGATTTTAGCGCACGTAAGGCTGTTTATCGTACACTATATTGAGACACGTCAGAGACAATAGGCTGATAGCCCGTTAGCGCACGCTAACCACAAGGTGTAGCGCGCGCTAATAATCCTTTTCTATAAATATGTCAGCACTCTCCTTCATTTTTCAGACTTCCACTTCAACCCATAACATAATTCCGCGACTTTGAGAGTTACCCTCTCCATTTTCAACCTTCATATCAGCTCGCTAACACCTCATTGAAGACGAAGGGACTTTGAGGGTCGGTGTTCTAGCTTTTGGGCATAAAGGTCATCAAGATATTCCAACTTATCCTTCCGTTTAAGGTATGTTACGATTCACCAAGCTAGAATTTATGTTCTTAGCTTTGCTTTGAGCTTGTTTCGGAAATCATTGGACTAGTTAACGATCTTTTGAGTCCAGCACCATGTTTTGGAGATTAGAACCCGAATATACCTTATCTTTCTTCCATTACTTAGAGTATTGATTTAGCCTCGGTGGATGAAAACCTTAGCATGTAGTATCCTTAATTCGTTGGAATAATGAGCATGATTTTAGTTAGATTCTATGAATTCCTTCAATGTTCCACTGATGAGATTCATGTATGTTTGAGGAATTTGTTTTGACAATATTCTTCATGATCTTGAGGATGATAAATCGGCCATGTCTTTGAACTCAACCCGGATCACCGTAGGATTGTTTTCCTTGCGTAATATTGGAGCATGCTTGTCATCTTGAGTAACATTGATGGTAAAATCATCATAGCCGAACTTATGCGAATTTGTAATTTAATCCAATATTTAAACCCGAAAGCTTTAATGTCTTGTAAACCCTTGAACTCATAAGCATCGGCACTTCACCTCCGAAATGATCGTTCAACTCTCATGAAGTGTATTATCATTTCCGGTTCAGCCCTCATCTAGTGTACTAACCATGAACTGGCCTTACGTCACTACCTTATGATTCTAATATAAGTATTCAATGATCGTACGTTAGTATCGAGTAGTACGTAAAGTTCCTTGTATCTCTTTTTGAACAAGGTCCGAGCCTTGCATAGGGGTCGATCGAGGGGCGGTGGCATACGGACGCGTGACATTTGTTGGAGTATTTCATTCTTGCCATTTTCGAGGCAAGTATCATATGTTGAGTTTGGTTTATATTGGAACTTTGATCATGAATATTGAAATGCATATATGTATGCATGATTGCATGGTTTATATTGTAAATGATCCGAGGGGGCCATGAGGATCTATGCTAAGGGCGCTGGATCGAATGTCCACCATGCTTTGGTCCGACGGGATCATCATGGGGATCTATGCTGAGGGCGCTGGATCGTTGGACGGGTTTTCCACCATGTGTTGGTCCGACGGGATCATCATGTGTATCTATACTGAGGGCGCTGGATCGTTGGATTACCCTGTATTATGTTGATGGAATCGTGAGGATTCACATCGTTGGATTCTGATGACGGAAGTCCATTTTGTATGTTTTATGATGCATTGATGATTTATGTATTATGATACTTGTACTAGCATTGTTTTGCTAACCCCTTCGGGGGTGGACATTTGTTTTGATGTTCAGGTAGCCGAGGAACGGGAAAGCAGCCACAGTACCGACATGACGATGAAGTGGCTCAGTGATGTGGATTATGTTATTTTGGTTTTATGGTTATTTTCCAGTACTCGAGTACGTTTATGTTATTGATGTTTTGGAGATGTGTTGTAATATTGAACTTATTGAAATTGTCAGACGGGTTTGAATTTCTTTCAAATAATAACGCTTTAATATTATCTCCGCATTTTCTTAAATTAGCCTTGTAAATTCTTATACAAAGGATTTACGGCGCTGTAATTATTCCGAATATATCGGGGTGTTACATTGCTAGAGACCGCTTATGACTTATTATATAAGAAGGTATTAAATAATTTTCAATATAATATAAGCCTTTGGGTCACACATACGACAATTACAGACAGGCAAGAATAATTAATAGATACAATATTGGATATTATATTTATTAAAGAAATTACATAATGAGTATCGAAAACTGGTAGGATCGAAGGCGTTTAGATCTGAGGGATTTTTCCTTTTTTTAAGAATTAGATATAAATTTTAGATTCGTCATTCATATTCACGAATCGTTCACTAGAATCGACATTCTCTACATACTATATAATATAAATTTACTAAAATAGATCTATAAAATAAAGCGGAATCCAAAAGTTATCAAAATTTATAATATATAATATAGGATATTATATATTATATTATTTAATTATATCAACTAGGAAAGATAAACATAATATGGGATAATATATTTATTAGAGAATTAAATAATAAGTAATATATAATATATGATATTGTATATATTGTATTATTTAATAAGTTGAGGGCAACTAAGCAAATACTAGAGTTTGACTCTAGGGTTTACTTAGTATAAATATAGGGTCTTGGACAAGGTATTGTCATAAGATTAATTACACAACCCTAATTATGTGAATAGACCCCCCCCCCCCCCCAAAGAAATTTGGCCGATTTTGTTTCTATCCGAGAAATCCATTTCGGCCATCTCCGTCTTCTTCCCTTAGTTAATTTTGATCAACAGTACAAATCCTTCTAGCAAGGAATTATTTGTTGTACTGTTTATCAATATTATTCGTAAGGATCTATCAATCCAGCTTGTACCAGTTGTTCGAGTGTGGATCACCGAAAGAGGAAGACGATATTAATCAGCTTTTGGTCCAGGTTACAGTTCTCTTCTACGCATTAAGGTAATTCGACAAACTCTTTACAAATGAATTAAATTACTGCATTAAGATCCTCATTTGGGTTTTTCGTTAGTTAATTCCGCTGCGTTTTGTTCAAATTTATTATATTAGATACACGTAAAACCCAATAGTAGAATTAGAGCCAACATGCAAGTAATTTAATTGTTTATGTAGAATGTGTTTTATATGCTTTGAATATATAAAATTATGTTCTTGATTATTTTTATGAAATAGAGATTTTATAAATATTTTTCTGATTTATTGATTAAACCGGATCGTTGAAAATTAATTTTCAAGATTGTTTCGCAAAAACTGCTGTCCAGAACTGTTCTGGAACAGCACAGCGAAACGGGTCAGGTTCGGGTCGGGTTGTGAACCGCGGACCAGGACCCGCGGGTAGCGATAAAATCGCATTGTACTGTTTATCAATATTATTCGTAAGGATCTATCAATCCAGCTTATACCAGTTGTTCGAGTGTGGATCACCGAAAGAGGAAGACGATATTAATCAGCTTTTGGTCCAGGTTACAGTTCTCTTCTACGCATTAAGGTAATTCGACAAACTCTTTACAAATGAATTAAATTACTGCATTAAGATCCTCATTTGGGTTTTTCGTTAGTTAATTCCGCTGCGTTTTGTTCAAATTTATTATATTAGATACACGTAAAACCCAATAGTAGAATTAGAGCCAACTTGCAAGTAATTTAATTATTTATGTAGAATGCGTTTTATATGCTTTGAATATATAAAATTATGTTCTTGATTATTTTTATGAAATAGAGATTTTATAAATATTTTTCTGATTTATTGATTAAACCGGATCGTTGAAAATTAATTTTCAAGATTGTTTCGCAAAAACTGCTGTCCAGAACTGTTCTGGAACAGCACAGCGAAACGGGTCAGGTTCGGGTCGGGTTGTGAACCGCGGACCAGGACCCGCGGGTAGCGATAAAATCGCAAAATAAAATCCCGCTGCTGAGGGGATTCGATCCCGCACGGTTCATACCCGAAGCCCCATCCGGACCATCTCGGCTGGAACTCCTCTTGCCAGTCTTGTTCAGTGATATTTTATTTAACTCCTGTTTTGTAAAATCAAAATAACTATTTCAAAAATACATTTCTTGCTGCCGGCGGGATTCAAACACTCGCAGACGTGTGTGGCCAGAGATTGCTCGGCCAACTAGGCTAGTGTTTCAAATTGTTGAATCTTGAGCTGATATTAATCTTATACCTGGCTGTCAAGCAAATTTTATTTTGTGATATTTAATTTTAATAGTATGTTAATTAATTATGTGATAATTAGTTATGGTTCATGTATGGTGTATGGCATGACCATAATTGACCAATGTGTTTAGATATTTCAATTTATTATTGGGTTAGTTTTACGGCCTGCGTTTCGTTTAATTATGATTGGTTTTTACAGCCTACAAGTCATCTTTTAATTTATTATTATAGTTTACGGCCTGCGTATCGTTTGCCCTGTTGTAATTTAATTTTACTAGTGTAGTATATTTTCCATTAATGTAATGAAGAAAAGAAGAGGAAGAAAGACAGACTCGAGAAGCCAATTGATCGCGTGTGACGTTACAATGAGTTGGAAGATCAATGAAGACCAATTATACCCTTTAGATTGGCATTTGTGATTTTCATGTTGGCTCATGAAAATTACGTTAGGATTATGGTCATGCTATACACGGTCATATTCTTTTTATATCATGTGGTTCTGTGTATATTTAAATTTATGTACGTATGTGATGTGATGTATGTTTAGATGAATGTTAGCCAACTTAGACATGCTACATAGGATAAAACCCCTCTTTAAAATTTTTTTAATGCCGTTCAATTTAAACACCTATCAAGACTTTGATCATCTTGAGCAGGTCATGCCAAAGCTGGGTGCTCGGATTATCTTAGTAAGATAGGAGTAGGTAATGGTGATACCTATGTGTTTCAATGAACTAAGAATTCAAAATTATTTTCAACCTTAAGGCATAAGAGGGGATTATAACATGCTTGGGCATAAGATGCCAAATTCCATAAATATAATATAAGAGTTATATATGATGTAATCGATAAAGAGTTATCCACCTTAAGTAGCTCAATTATAGGCATCATGCCAAAGCTGAGTTTAGAATTGTGCAAAATGGGATCTTAGCCCACTAAAATTATAAATATTGTAAAATTGAGGATATTTTGCTTTAGTGGGAGTATTTTTCGAGAAATAAAAATGTGACTAAATACGTTGCATATTGAATTTTATAGATAATAGAATGGCAGCAAATAACACATCCACCATTTCACTGTGATCCGTCCTTGAGAAGGACAAGCTAAAAGAAAACAGCAGCAACTATCTGGGTTGGATCCGGAGCCTGAGAATAGTTCTCAAGCAAGAAAGAAAGATGTTCTTGAGGAAGCAATTTCGGATGAGCTTGCTGACAATGCTAACAAATCAACAAAAGATAAATGGAAGAAATATTGTGATGATTCTATTGATGTCAGTTGTCTTATATTGGCTACCATTGTCCAGAACTTCATAAGAATCTGGAAGAAATGAAAGCCTATGAGCTTAATGCTCATCTCAAGGAAACTTTCTTAAAGCACCCTAGGAAAGAGAGGTATGAGACCTTTCAAGCCCGATATGCTTGCAAGATTGAGGGGACATTTGTCAGCGCTCATGTTCTCAGGATGAAAGGATATATTGATCATCCTGATAGCTTCAGTCAGTTCATTATGAACTATAATATGAATGAGATGGAGAAGTCCATTGGTGAGCTGTATGGGATGCTTAATACGACTGATCAAAATATTAAGACGACACCGAGCCACGTGTTGATGGTCAGCAGAGGGAAGTCTTTCAAGAACAAAGACAAAGCAATGGTAAGGCAAAAGTTGCCAAAGCTAAAGACCCAACAAAGCAGGTTTCCAAGGCAAATGGAAATTTCCATCATTGCAATAAACCAGGACACTGAAAAAGAAATTGCAATGTCTGCTTGGAAGGGTAGTGGGACTGCCACATGTATATTTGTTATAGAAGTCAACTTATTTACTTCTAACTCCTGGGTATTGGATACTGGATGTGGATCTCACATTTATATAAATTTGCAGGGGTTGAGAAGCAGTAGATAGAGATGTTAAACGAGCTCAGGCCCAGTGGGCTGGCCTGTTTAATCCGCCATAAAACCGGCTTAGGGCCAATATTTTCGAGCCCGTTTAAATCCGAGCTTATTTGGCCCGGGTTAACCCGCGGGCTGCCCGGGCTGGCGGGCGAGCCCGCGGGCTAGGAAAAAAAACATATTAGTATCTTTTACATATATGTAATATATCCGCTAGGGCTACCCCGAAACCGCTAGGGCTAGCCCGTTTAACATCTCTAGCAGTAGAGCGCTAAAGAAAGGGGAATTGGATCTAAGAGTCGGCAATGGAGCAAGAGTTGTTGCACTAGCCATTGGAAATTATGATCTAGTTTTACCCAATGGGCTTTTGTTATTTTTGAACAATTTATATTATGTTCCTGCTATGAATAGGAATATTGTTTTAGTTTCTACATTAGATTGTGAAGCTTAAAGTTTTCTTATTAAGAATAAGATTATTTGTATTTTCTTTGATGCCTTGCTTTATGGTACTGCAAAGTTATATAGTGGCCTTTACAATATTGATTTAGATGAGTCCAATACTTTGGAAGTCTATAACATTGCAACCAAGAAACTTAAACTCAATGATTCTAATCCGACTTACTTATAACACTATCGACTTGGCCACATAAACGAGAAATGCATTTCTAAACTCCAAAATGATGGACTTTTAGACTCCTTTGACTATGAGTCATATGGGACATGCAAATCTTGTTTTTGGGCAAGATGACGAAGAATTCTTTTTCCGGTCATGGAGAAAGGGCTAGTGATCTATTAGTCTTAGTACATATTAATGTATTCGGACCTCTTAGCACTCGTGCCAGAGGCGGATACTAGTACTTCATCACTTTTACCGATGATTTTAGCCGGTATAGATATGTTTATCTTATGAAGCATAAACATGAATCTTTTGAAATGTTCAAAATATTACTGAGTGAAGTACATAATCAACTTGGAAAGAGAATTAAAGCCCTTTGATCGGATCAAGGTGGCGAATGTAACACCCCCAGATTTAATCGGGAATATTACAGCGCCGTGGGCCCCGAGATGGAACCCACAAGGCTAAAGGAAATTTTCGCAAATATTTACAAATGCCCAAGAGGCCAACGACGGTACTATCTTTAGAACATTTGAAGACTATATAAAATCTATTTACCAAAACCGTCGTAAAATCTCATTTCGAAAAGGACAAAGGCCAAACGGCCGAAACTCAATAGTTTAGAAAAAGATTTCCAAAGTAACTCAAATTACCAGAAACAAAAGGTCATTTCAAAATACTCGCGCAGCGGAAAAGACAATAATTAAAAGTAATCTAGCAGCGGAAATACAGCAACTGATCAGGAAACTCAATACAAAAACATGTCCTAGCTAGTATCCTCCGGGAAGCTCATCTCTCCATGACCGCTACAAGCTCGATATTTCGAGAACCTAAAAGGAAAGCCCACGACGGGGTCAGCCATAATATCCAACAATGATAACCGTCACATCACATTAATAATTACATACCAATGAGAATACAAAATAAGAATACGAACAATGTAATCTTATCGTAATAACTTTACTTACTCAAATAATTCTCTACAGAATAACCATTATCACATTTCACATCTCGTACTTGATTAACCAATAAATTCGAACATAATATATGTATTGTACCTCAAACAATACTCAAGATTCTCAAACTATCATCACCAACCCATGATACGGAAATATACCAGTTCTGACCAATACGATCCATCGGATAGCATCATCAAATCCCAAGACGACAACCGAGTGTCCATCAAAAGACAAATACCAAAGGAAAATACAGAACATACCTCAAGATATCAAATGCCATGACAATCATGTCAGTCAAATCCGAGGTCGGATCAATACCACACGCGGACATGGTCCTAACACAAGACCTACAAATGCATACTCATATGACAACGTGAATATGCTCAAAACAATATCAACAGTGTATACTCAATGGAAATCCCATGACCCAGCGCCCTCAGCATAGGTCCCAAGATGATCCCACCAAATCAACACGAGGTGGATAACCAACAATATATATATACACAAGAACATATGCAAAACCAAGGATGCGAATACATATGATTCCATCAACACAACACTGGGTACTCCAACGATCCAGCGCCCTCAGCATAAATCCCAAGATGATCCTGTCGGACCATAACGAGGTGGAAGAACCCGTCCAATGATCCAGCGCTCTCAGCATAGATCCCAAGATAATCCCGTCGGACCATAACGAGGTGGACATCTGATCCAGCGCCCTCAGCATAGATCACACGATCCCAACGGATCAACACAACATAAACAACATAAACAATACACATATGCAAATCAATATGTTCATCGACATGAACAACACATGACTCAATAACATGAACGACATTATGACAAAATAACTAGGACGACCTCATGTTCAGCAATATGAAAGACAACCTGCATGATCAACATCATCAACACTAAACCGAAATAAAAACTAAGATACTTGTCCCGAGTCCTTCAGGACTAATCTCGATGTCAAATCATCACTGGCGATTATCCTCAATGCTCGATGATCCAAACGCACCATGAACTATAGGCATTAATATCCCGATCTTTCTTGCAACGTAACCTTGATACCCGAACATACCAATAACCGAGATAAAGCATATACATTATGATTTACCTCCTATAATCGGAAGAACGATATACAATCCAAATACCCCCAAGTTCACAATAATAATCATTTCTATATGCATTAAAAACGAAATGAAACCGAAACCATTCATTAAATATTATAACTGAGCAAGTAATAACTTGCCTCGATACCGATACGACGATGATGAAGCCGCTACCAATTTCATTACCTTCGTCTACGAGCTCCTCAGTCCTGACCACGCAATTCACGAACATGCTCGAACACGACTGCAATATACGGTTATAATCACCGATCGATTATCGCAACCTATCGCAATAATAAATTTAACACACATTCGATAACAATCAATAATCGATATAACCAATCCACAAACTCAACGATTCTACGATATCTCGGTTAAAAATAGACTGTACAATCCAACTCGAACCAGCACGAATTCATAATCATAATACGATGTACTGCATTGTTTACCTACTTAGCGCACGTTAATCACTCAACGTAGCGTGCGCTAAGTCGCTCCCGATAACGTGCACTAGCCAGTAAACTTAGCGTGCGCTACTGCTGTACAGTTTGCATGTTTTACAAGTATCGATCAACATATGGCGATTATCAATAACACTAAGTATTTCGAAACCATGTTCAAATCTATCAAGACAACGAAATCCGATATCCTTTAACATATAAACAATCATTCAACTTATAATCCAAGTCTTATATCCATATATCATCTTCCTCAATATCAACATCATGAAACCTTAAAAACGTAACAATAATTCCATAATCTATCATTACAGTGAGTAATTATCAACAATAACGTCAACATCCGAAACCGAGGAGAAGAATTAACCAACTTATCTCGAGAGGACGAACAACACGATTCAAACCATACGAATCACATCAATATCCATATATCAATAACAACATCATCATAATCCGATAATCCATGTCCTAATCATACTTATTAACTTGTTTATATGATAATCATCAACTCAAGAACATCAATCTCCAATCCAAAATTAAATCCAAAGGTGAAGAACTATTACCTTGTATAGACGAACCATGAAGGAGAACAATCAACTTTATTCCAAGAATCATCAATAACCTCCAACTTCTCTCTAAAAACTCTCTCGCGGTTGCAAGGAAGGAATGGACGAAATGAAGGATAATGCCCAACTACACACACACACACACACACACACACACATATATATATATATATATACTGTATATTATTAACATATGCTAACATCCTCATTTAACATACAATACATGCTTAGCGTGCACTAACTCTCTTTCGTTAGCGTGTGCTATCGCGGTCCAGAGGCTACTGACTTGCTCCGCACATCAGCTTACGTACGTAATGCCCATGCAATAACATACGTAAACTACACTGTCTAGCGCAAGCAAAATCTTGTATCTTAGCGTGCGATAATCGTAGTTAACCTGCTACAGTCTGCACCTACCCCGAATATGCTCGTGACCCCACAAGCCAAAAGCAACCAATAAAGCCAATATTCCCTATTGACCGATCTGATATTAGCGTGCGCTAACAACAGGCATTAGCATGCGCTAATGCTTCACGACAAACATCAGTTGACTTCGTCGGCACATGCACCGAAAGTGACCGGGTCCACACGTAGATTCCCTCTGATTTGTCCTGAACTAGCGTGCGCTATCTTTTACCATTGGCATGCGCTAAACCTGCATGATGGCGTGCGCTAGGAATGCATATTAGCGTGCGCGAATAATGCTATACTTAGCCATTTCCCGCAATTTATGTCCAACGTCTCGACATACCAAAAACGAACATACGACACACTGAACACAAATATTGAATCCAATAATATTCTCATACGATATACCCAATATCAAAAGTGCGATAACCTGATACACGATATTCTCAATTGTAATTGTCTACCAAATACGACAATTATAACAATACTGACATCTCAGTCCTTCATTATTTTATCCATACTGTACAGATTCCACACTGTACAACATAACTCGGATAAAATATCCCAAAACCATCACGACAATGATCAATCATCATCACTATAGAATAACCACAACAGCATACTTACCAATGCGCAAAGTCGACGATCTCCTGAGATACTAGCTAGTGACCTCACTGTAAAGTCTCAATACACTTTACAATCACAATTCCTTGAGTCTCAACAAAATATATCATCTTCGGATGAAACAATCTCCCAGAATCAAATTCTATCTGCCTGATTACATAATCAGGTCTCAATTCCTATAAGACAAATAATATACAATACATCTGTGAAACAACTGCCCAAAACAACGATACGAATCCCGAAACGTTGACACAAAATCTGAACGCTTACATGATCACCAACAATGATCAACAATCAACCGAATTTATCATCGACATGATAAATTCCAATCTGACCAACCAGAGGTCAAAGCACAATCGAGAATATCATCAACATGATAAACTCCAATATGACCAACTAGAGGTCAAAACACAATCGAGAATATCATCAACGTGATAAACTCCAATACCACCAACGAACGATCAACGATAATCGAGAATACCTTCACATGGTAAGCTCCAACACGATCAACACAGAAACACAGAAACCGATATACAAACGAATAAAGTTCTCAAAACGACACGCCAATCACATACAGTGTCTGTCAATAAACATACCCGACTGGTGAACATACCCCTCGGCGTACGAACAACCAATCACAACCCGTCGAACATATCCAAATTATACATGGAGTGGGAACGACCAATCGATACTCAAAACAACATGCATGAGGTCAACAACCCCAAATCTACACTTACAAAGAAGTCATTCGAAAATCATTATGGTAAAATTGCGCTACTACCATACCAATGGAATCCCATAGCACATATGTCCCGATTTCAGAAAATTCAAAGTTTCTAAAATCGCTTCCTGTGCATGAATCTACAATACGCAGCATATTTCTCTCATCCGATAGATCAACTAATCATCACTGGATAACCAAACTGCCATACTAAAGTTGGAATCTCCTTTTTCCACATATGGCTCACAACGTCAATCATTAACCCATCCTGGATCACCTCAATTATGCTATGACAAAACATTGAATAATCAATAAATCAAACACATCGAAAGACTACCCGAGAAGTTTCATTTGAACAAGTAAACCAAAAACCTCAAAAGGCGGAAATAAAAACGATTGGTAAAGTGTTTTACAAATCTCGGGAGTTTTAGAAAACAGAAAAGCCTTTTTTGAAACATCAGGGTCTAAGCCCATATCTCGTTCCGCATTTCAAAAAGTAGAAAACTCCTTTCGGACTCTAAGTCTTGAGTTGTAAAACTATTTCAAAATCGATTGGGTCTCGGCCCAAAAATCATTTTCCGTAAAACATTCGTGAAACGTTCATTTTGAAAAGTATATTTTCAAATGCTCAAAATCAGTTCATATATCAAAATGAATTATCATGACTACATGTTCTTCTCAACAATTCACAGTCCTTCTCCCGAATACACAATTCCGTTTCCAAAATATAACCGACATATTGATTTCCAAAATCATAGCGTCTCAAGATCATCAATCCTGTCCCAACTACTGTGTTCTGTTATCTCATAATCATAACACATAATATTCTTCCGAATCTCAAAGCATATCAATTTATGTCCCAACTACAGATCGTGAAGCCAATGATTCCCCGTGATACTGGCACATGTCTCGACTCCAGAAAATACTCGACACAGGTATTTTCAAAACACACATTTTCAAAATCAGTTCAACTTGAGCACACAACACATCTCTTTCAAGAGAATCACGTTAGCACCATTTGAAAAAGTTTACAACAATCTAGTACCACACTGATAAATCACATAACCCATATGTAATACCCGGTTGTAATTCATTAATTTTCATTCAGTAATTATCAGTCTGTATTTGTCACACAGTAATTTTCACTCATTAATAATCACTCGTCATTCATGATTCATTCATTTGCGTTCACTGTTGGCATGTTGTAACCGTATATCAGTTACCGATCATCATTTCATCTCCGTTTATAGATAGAGACGGGAGTATTATAATTTTCACCGTGTTTGGTAGTCTTGTACTGGGAGTATCATCTTTGGCATGTGTTGGACATGTTCACTTTCACATTTGTATGATATGTCGGATCATTCATCAGTCGTAGCAAGGAATCGGAGTTATCGGATTTTTCACCTTGTCCAGCATTGAGTTACGTCCGTAAGGATTGTAGGTTATGGCCATAACAAGGGTTCGTTGTTTTCAGGCCATTTTGGACGAATGGGACTTACGGCCATAAGGTCTCGGAATACGGCCATAAGTTGAGCAGGTACGGCCGTAAGGCTTGTCCGGTTACGGCCGTACGTCTCCAGCAGGCTGCCGAGGCATTTTTGGCCGAAGGCGAGTTACGGCCGTAAAAAAGGTAGGATACGGCCGTAAGTGGTATTCATAAATTTCAGGTTTTGTCGGACAAAGGGGACTTACGGCCGTAAGGGTTGCAGTATACAGCCGTAAGACGAGGAAGGTACGGCCGTAAGGCTTGGCCGGATACGGCCGTACGTTACAGGCAGGGTGCCTGGTCATTTTTGACGAAGGGGGCTTACGCCCGTATGTGTGGCCGGATACGGCCGTATCATCTGAGTTACGCCCGTAAGGTGTGCGGGTACGGCCGTAAGGGTGTCGGTAGATGTTTTAGATGAGGGCGAGTTATGCCCGTAAGTCAGGAGCCGTTACGGCCGTAAGTCTGTCGGTAGGCATTTGGACGAAGCCGAGTTACGACCGTAAGAAGGCCGAGTTACGGCCGTAACTTCCGGCAGTTTATAAGGACTTGGCCGGGGCTTTTTCTTCATTTTCATCCTTTTCTTCACTTTGTTCCGAGAGAGAGACTTGAGGGAGGGATTGTTCCATCATCAATCACTTGAGTGTTAGATTTTCATCATCTTCATTCATTTGGGAAGCTTGGATACTCGATTTAACTCGTATTCTTCGGATCGAAGTGGTTGGATCTTCAAGAGGTAATTTCTTCAACATCTTGGTTTTCGATTTTGTATTGGGATATGATGCTTTGGACGTTATTATCATGTTATATGGAGGGATATGCATATGATTATGAGTTTGTATATAGATTCAATGGATTATTGAAGGATTATTCAAGAACACTTTGAATATTGAGTTGGTTTTGGGGGTTTTCGATTAATGGTTGTTGAAATCACGATTTTGGATATTCATAATGGATTATTGATCGTATTGAAGATGTTTTGTTGGTTTGAAACACTGCTTGGGGTTTTGATGTTGGTATTCTTGAGGTTTGGTTATAATCAATCGTAGTTTGTCCACAAAGTGTTAGATATAATGCCCCAATGAACTTGGTTTAATCGTATCGACGTTTTGAGTTCGTTATATTCGTGTTTGATTCGTATATTGAATGGATTGTTGGTCAATGTATTATTCAAGGTTGTTTGAGCGACCGATATCTCAATTAAGACGTTGTTCGTGGAAGGATAATTGTCACCGGTGTTGAGTAAGTTGATTCTTACTCGGTTAAAAGGATATTCACTCCTTTTTGTTGTTGATCATTCATAATCATACTCATTCATCATGGTATTAACCGTATTGAGACTTGTAATTGTCGAATAATCACTTCATTCACGAGGAACGACGGTTCAAATCATTTCATTGAGTTATCAATCACGTCACTATTATTTTCATCTCGGTAAGTTATTCTTGGCCTTGTCGAATTATTATTCATTGATGTTCATTGCAGTCATTCTCGTTCATATGACCTTCTGGGTTCATATTGCGTGGCCGGGTGTGGTTGTGTGGAATTTTTAGTCGGGCACACGATGGTCATGTATTGGGTTCACCGATACATTTGGACCGTGCACACGGTAACGCTTACCTCCGTGAGACTAATTAGGTACAAGGACGGCTGTGTCCGGTCATTCGTCTTGTACACTTGCACAAAACATTATGGGCGTACTATGATACTCCTCTTCAGCATAATTCATAACTAAGGATATTTCATAACTTCAGTTATAACATGATTGTGTATTTTCAACCCTTGAGGATTGTTGTTCTGTGTAACTGACCCCGTTGATGGATTTTGTTTTCCGGTCACGGCAAGGTAAAGGCACGGGAAGAGCATGTTGACGGCGAGGAGTCCCAATGATAATAGTAGGGGGCCCCAGTCATTCCGTGTATTTCAGTCATTTCAGTCATTCCAGTCATTTCATAAATTCTTATTTCTCTTCAGTTGTATTTCTGCTGCAAATTCCGTAAGAGCTGTTATTTATTCAGGGTGGTGTATTTTATCTCCATATAAAATATACTAGTATTTTGTTTTGTCCTGGTGTAATGTACTTAAGCTCATCATCGGAGTATTTGGTAATATAATGTGGTTCGGTACCACAATTATATTATTTAATTCATCAGTTTTCATTCGCCTGGTGGGTCCCAGTCGGAGGTCCACGGCACTGTAATATCCGCCTAGTTGGGGTGTTACAGAGTTGGTATCAGAGCGTGGTTTTGAATACTACCTTCCGAGTCATGTCTCATTTGAAATCATCATCATCGGACTAGTATCATTGGACTTTCGCGTCACATGTGACCTGTGCAGATGCCGAGCCAATCAGACCGAAAGAACTGTAAGACTTCTTACGCCATGGTATAATTTCTGGCAATAATCATTCATTCATAATTCATCAGTTAACAATCCTCAACCATCATTTTCATTTTGACCAGGACGGTCATGTTAACTCATTAATCACTCGATTCATTTCATTACTCAGTTGTTGATCTGGAAGATCATATCATTAATCTTGTTAATTTGTTCAAGATAATCATTTCAAGAATATCATCAGATAATCATGTCACCTCAGTTAATCATTCATGTAATCACTGTGTTAGAGCGTGTATGCTGATTTTCATCATCTCATGTCATAATCATAATGTGATATTCATGCAGGAAATATAATTATCATGTGACTTTCCTACTTCAGTATGGAGAGAGCAAGAAGAGGACGCGGAGTACGAGGCCGTGGAGCGGGCCGAATTCCTAGAGCTTGTGTGAATACACGTGCGAATGCGAGGAATAATGCTAATTCATCGAGCAGCGACGCTGCCACTCATTCACCTGGACGTGATCATTCACTATCGGGGAGTCGTACCCGGGACACAGCTCAGTCAGAAGGTGTCCGGGTTGACCCACTCGCTTTTATGCAGGGCATGATGGCCCAAATGACCCAGATGGCACAGCTGATGGAGACGATGCATAACTCAGTCAATCAAAATCAACAGGCTCCTCCGCCGCCACCCCAAAGGCAAGAGAGGAACGTGAGCAGTATCATCGGCGACATCTCTCGCCAAAGGCCACCTACTTTTGAAGGCTCATCTGAGCCGGCGGATATTATTCATTGGCTCGAACATTTCGAAGTTGTTTGCTATGGTAGAGTGTCCCGAAGGACACAAAGTTTCAGTTGCGACTTACTACCTGGGTAAGAGCGCACATTCTTGGTGGTTGTCGTTGAAGCCCACCGAAGGATCATGTACTTGGGATCAGTTCAAACTCTCATGATGGAGAGGTATTATCCAACCCCACTCAGGGAAGCTAAATTGTCGGAATTACTCACTCCCGACCCTTCAACAGACGATGATGTTCTCGCCATCGCCGAGAAATTTCAGGAACTTCTCCCTTTCGCCTCATCCATCATTCATTCAGAGGCGGATAAAATCAAGTATTTCAGCAAGAGGCTGAAACCACGTATGAGACTACAGTTGCTTAATCATCATTGCACCACTTTGGCCGAATTTATTGAGAAGGCTCTCACTTATGAGCTTACTACTAAGGAAATTTTGCTAAGCAGCAACCTTCGTCTGCTAGCAAGAAATCGAAGAATCGTAATCAGTCTGAAGGCGGTCAGACGACCTTCAAGAAACCTCGTGCGGGCACCACTTTCTCTGAGCGACCTCCGGTGGCGCCCAGACCGGCAGAATCGCAGTCCCGAGCGGCCAGTTCGGCCATCACCTGTTTTAACTATGGGGATCTTGGTCATCTCAGCACCAAGTGTCCGAGACAGACTATCACGTGTCATAGCTGTGGGATTGCTGGGCATAAGGCCCGTTTTTGCCGTAGGGACTTCAAACCTACTCCGGCTTCATCTCAGGCACCGAAGCAGTCAGCCGTTCAGAATCAAGCTACTCAGTCAGCGTCATTTAAGACAACAGGAGCGAACAAGGGTGGAGCCTTTAGCCATCAGATGGGAGCATCCAGTGCCGGGACTAGCAAGCCCTGGATTTATGAGATGAAGAAGACCGATGATCCAGAGGCCCGAATGATCTCAGGTACACTCGATATTCTATCTCAACCTGTGTGTACCCTTTTTGATACTGGTGCATCGTATTCATTCATTTCTGAGTCATGTTCGAGTAGACTGCGTCTGGGTAGTGCTGCTAGTTGTGAGCCTTATGTCATTGGTCTACCTGATGGTAGACGAATTATCGGAAATCGTGAGATTCAGAATTGTCCGATTTAGCTTCTAGGTCGTGTATGGCCAGCGGACCTAATCGTAGTAGATTTGCCGAGAGACGACGTGATCTTGGGTATTGATTGGATGGATCGTCATGATGCCATCATTAGTGTCCGTAAGCGTATGGTCACTATCATTGCAGACGATGGGGTCGAATGTGTGTTTCAAGGAGGTAATCCCAGCTGTTCTGGAAGAGTTATTAATTTGATGAAAGCAGTGAGATTACTCAGTCAGGGATGTGTTGGTTATTGGTGCTATATGACCAAAACCGAGAAATCATTAGTAATGTTGACGGATATTCCGGTAGTGAGGGAATATGCCGATGTTTTTCCAGACGAGTTACCTGGTTTGCCTCCACAGAGAGATGTGGAATTCACGATTGAGTTGGAGCCCGGTACTTCCCCGATATCGAAGGCACCGTACCGGATGGACCCAACCGAAATGTAGGAGTTGAAGAATCAACTTGAGGAGTTGTTCGAGAAGGGTCATATCCGACCGAGTGCGTCCCCGTGGGGAGCACCAGTGCTGTTTGTCAAGAAGAAGGATGGTTCGTTCCGTTTGTGTATTGATTACCGGGAATTGAATCGGGTGACGATCAAGAATAAGTATCCTTTACCCCATATCGATGATCTTTTGGATCAACTTCAGGGAGCTTCAGTATTTTCCAAGATCGACTTAAGATCTGGATATCATCAGTTGCGGATTCGAGAGTCAGATATCGCGAGGACGGCGTTTCGAACACGCTATGGTCATTATGAGTTCGTAGTTATGCCGTTCGGGCTAACTAATGCACCTGCGGTATTCATGGAGTTAATGAATCGGGTTTTCATCGACTTTTTGGATCAGTTTGTTGTTTTCTTCATCGATGACATTTTGATTTATTCTCGTAACCGAGAGGAACACGAGGTTCACCTTCATCAGGTTCTCGACGTGTTGAGACGAGAGCAACTTTATGGAAAGTTTTCCAAATGTGAGTTCTGGATGTCCGAAGTGACTTTTCTCGGGCATGTAATTTCATCAGATGGAGTGCGTGTTGATCCTCAGAAGACGGAGACTATCCAAGACTGGTTACCTCTGAAGAATGTTAAGGAAATCCGAAGCTTTCTCGGATTAGCCGGTTATTATCGGCGGTTTGTGGAAGGATTTTCCAAAATTGCTCAACCATTGACGAACCTTTTGCGAAAGGATAAGAAATACATGTGGTCCGACGCGTGTCAACGGAGTTTTGAGGAACTCAAGAGCCGGTTAATGTCAGCACCTGTACTTTCCTTGCAGCAAGGGACGGAAGGATTTGTGGTTTATAGTGATACGTCCGGACAGGGTCTCGGATGTGTGCTCATGCAGAATGGGAAGGTTATTGCCTATGCTTCACGGCAATTGAGACCTTACGAAGTTAATTATCCGACCCACGACCTGGAGCTAGCAGCCGTGGTGTTCGCTTTGAAAATCTGGCGTCATTACCTTTATGGCGTCACCTGTCAGATTTTCACCGATCACAAGAGTTTGAAGTATATATTTACTCCGAAGGAGTTAAATATGCGACAGAGGCGGTGGTTAGAACTAATCAAAGATTATGATATCGAGATCCTTTACCACCCGGTCAAGGCGAACGTTGTCGCCGACGCCTTGAGTCGTAAGTCCGTTCAGGAGCAGATGCTTGCTCGTTTAACAGTTCAGAAGGATCTTCAGCAGGAATTCCTTAGACCCGAGATCGAGGTCTGGCTTCAGCGAGTTCAGGGACAGCTTTATATGTTAGAGATTTCATCGTCACTTGAGGAGGAAATTAGGGAGAATCAGGGTTCAGACCCAGCATTATTGCGCATCCGTAAGGATGCGGCTCAAGGGAAAGCCCCTCGATTCGTGGTCCACGAGGATGGACTTTTGAGATTTAAGAATCGGTTGTGCGTACCGGCGATTGACGAGTTGAAAAACTCGATTTTGAGAGAAGCTCATGCTACCCCTTATTCTGTTCATCTGGGGTCTAGCAAGATGTACAAGGACTTGAAACAAAATTACTGGTGGAGTAATATGAAGCGAGAAGTCGCAGAATTTGTTTCGAGATGCTTAACTCACAACAAGTCAAGATTGAACATCGGCCGTGGGTATGTCAAGCCTCTCCCTATTCCAGAATGGAAGTGGGAAGACATTTCTATGGATTTCATCACGAGTTTGCCGACGAGTCGTCGTGGCATGAATACGATCTGGGTGATTGTGGACCGCTTAACTAAATCAGCTCATTTCCTTGAGATCAAGGATACGTGGGGTCCCGAGAGACTTGCCCAGCTGTTCATCAAAGAGATAGTGAGACTGCACGGTACTCCTAAAAGTATCATTTCCGATCGTTACAGACGATTTGTGTCTCATTTTTGGAAATCAGTTCATCGTGCCATGGGAACTCAGCTTAATTTCAGCACATCTTTTCACCCTCAGTCCGACGGGCAATCAGAGAGGACTATTCAGATATTAGAGGACATGTTGAGGGTATGCATCCTCGATTGGAAAGACTATTGGGAAGCCCAACTACCACTGATCTAGTTCACGTATAATAATAGTTGGCATGCTTCGATTAAGATGGCACCTTACGAGGCCTTGTACGGTCGTCGTTGTTGATCTCCTTTGTGTTGGGACGACTTATCAGAATCACTCGACACCGAGACCGATATGCTTATAGCCGCCCGTGAGAAGGTAGCTTTGATCAGGAGGCGTTAGTTGACCGCTCAGAGTCGACAAAAATCTTAT
Source organism: Orobanche coerulescens (assembly GCA_033398695.1). Classification (NCBI taxonomy): domain Eukaryota; kingdom Viridiplantae; phylum Streptophyta; class Magnoliopsida; order Lamiales; family Orobanchaceae; genus Orobanche; species Orobanche coerulescens. The sequence goes on from CM065801.1 coordinate 189,572,718, forward strand.
GCAGACAATCGTCGTCGACCACTAGAGTTCGAGACGGGTGACCACGGTTTGGTCAAGGTATCCCCGAGTCGAGGTATTTTCCGTTTCGGAAAACGGGGAAAGTTGAGTCCGAGATTCATTGGACCGTTTGAGATTTTGGATCGAGTAGGCGAGTTAGCTTATCGATTGGCTTTACCTCCGGCATTGAGCCGAATTCATAATGTGTTTCACGTCTCTCAGTTGTGGAAGGATGTTGCCGACCCGAGTCACATACTTCAGTTCGACGAAATCGAGATCGCGGATGATCATTCGTACGAGGAGCGTCCTGTACGAGTTTTAGAGCGGCGAATCAAACAGTTGAGGAACAAGACGATCCCTTTGGTCAAGATTCAGTGGTCTAGACACGGAGTCGAGGAGGCCACTTGCGAAACCGAGGAGAGTATGCGGGAGAGTTATCCCGAGTTGTTTGGCACTTAGTTTCAGGGATGAAACTCTTTTTAAGGGGGGGGGGTATGTAATACCCGGTTGTAATTCATTCATTTTCATTCAGTAATTATCAGTCTGTAATTTTCACACAGTAATTTTCACTCATTAATAATCACTCGTCATTCATGATTCATTCATTTGCGTTCACTGTTGGCATGTTGTAACCGTATATCAGTTACTGATCGTCATTTCATCTCCGTTTATAGATAGAGATGGGAGTATTATCATTTTCACCATGTTTGGTAGTCTTGTACTGGGAGTATCATCTTTGGCATGTGTTGGACTTGTTCACTTTCACATTCGTATGATATGTCGGATCATTCATCAGTCGTAGCAAGGAATCGGAGTTATCGGATTTTTCACCTTGTCCAGCATTGAGTTACGGCCGTAAGGATTGTAGGTTACGGCCGTAACAAGGGTTCGTTGTTTTCAGGCCATTTTGGATGAATGGGACTTACGACCGTAAGGTCTCAGAATACGGCCGTAAGTTGAGCAGGTACGGCCGTAAGGCTTGGCCGGTTACGGCCGTACGTGTCCAGCAGGCTGCCCAGGCATTTTTGGCCGAAGGCGAGTTACGGCCGTAAGAAAGGTAGGATACGGCCGTAAGTGGTATTCGTAAATTTCAGGTTTTGTCGGACAAGGGGGACTTACGGCCGTAAGGGTTGCAGCATACGGCCGTAAGACGAGGAAGGTACGGCCGTAAGGCTTGGCCGGATACGGCCGTACGTTACAGGCAGGGTGCCTGGTCATTTTTGACGAAGGGGGCTTACGCCCGTATGTGTGGCCGGATACGGCCGTATCATCCGAGTTACGCCCGTAAGGTGTGTAGGTACGGCCGTAAGGGTGTCGGCAGATGTTTTAGACGAGGGAGAGTTACGCCCGTAAGTCAGGAGCGATTACGGCCGTAAGTCTGTCGGCAGGCATTTGGACGAAGCCGAGTTACGGCCGTACGAGTTGGCTGGTTATGGCTGTAAGGCCGTTGATCTGTAATGTTACGGCCGTAAGAAGGCCGAGTTACGGCCGTAACTTCCAGCCGTTTATAAGGACTTGGCCGGGACTATTTCTTCATTTTCATCCTTTTATTCACTTTGTTCCGAGAGAGAGACTTGAGGGAGGGATTGTTCCATCATCAATCACTTGAGTGTTAGATTTTCATCATCTTCATTTATTTGGGAAGCTTGGATACTCGATTTAACTCGTATTCTTCGGATCGAAGTGGTTGGATCTTCAAGAGGTAATTTCTTCAACATCTTCGTTTTCGATTTTGTATTGGGACATGATGTTTTGGACGTTATAATCATGTTATATGGAGGGATATGCATACAATTATGAGTTTGTATATAGATTCAATGGATTATTGAAGGATTATTTAAGAACACTTTGAATATTAAGTTGGTTTTGGGGGTTTTCGATTAATGGTTGTTGAAATCACGATTTTGGATATTCATAATGGATTATTGATCGTATTGAAGATGTTTTGTTGGTTTGAAATACTTCTTGGGGTTTTGATGTTGGTATTCTTGAGGTTTGGTTATAATCAATCGTAGTTTGTCCACAAAGTGTTAGATATAATGCCCCAATGAACTTGCTTTAATCGTATCGACGTTTTGAGTTCGTTATATTCGTGTTTGATTCGTATATTGAACGGATTGTTGGTCATTGTATTATTCAAGGTTGTTCGAGCGACCGATATCTCAATTAAGACGTTGTTCGTGGAAGGATAATTGTCACCGGTGTTGAGTAAGTTGATTCTTACTCGGTTAAAAGGATATTCACTCCTTTTTGTTGTTGATCATTCATAATCATACTCATTCATCATGGTATTAACCGTATTGAGACTTGTAATTGTCGAATAATCACTTCATTCATGAGGAACGATGGTTCAAATCATTTCATTGAGTTTCAATCACGTCACTATTATTTTCATCTCGGTAAGTTATTCTTGGCCTTGTCGAATTATTATTCATTGATGTTCATTGCGGTCATTCTCGTTCATATGACCTTCTGGGTTCATATTGCGTGGCCGGGTGTGGTTGTGTGGAATTTTTAGTCGGGCACACGATGGTCATGTATTGGGTTCACCGATATATTTGGACCGTGCACACGGTAACGCTAACCTCCGTGAGACTAATTAGGTACAAGGACGGGTGTGTCCGGTCATTCATCTTGTACACTTGCACAAAACATTATGGGCGTACTATGATACTCCTCTTCAGCATAATTCATAACTAAGGATATTTCATAACTTCAGTTATAACATGATTGTGTATTTTCAACCCTTGAGGATTGTTGTTCTGTGTAACTGACCCCGTTGGGGGATTTTGTTTTCAGGTCACGACAAGGCAAAGGCACGGGAAGAGCATATTGACGGCGAGGAGTCCCAATGATATTAGTAGGGGGCCCCAGTCATTCAGTGTATTTCAGTCATTTCAGTCGTTCCAGTCATTTCAGAAATTCTTATTTCTCTTCAGTTGTATTTCCGCTGCAAATTCCGTATGAGATGTTATTTATTCAGGGTGGTGTATTTTATCTCCATATAAAATATACTAGTATTCTGTTTTGTCCTGGTGTAATGTAATTAAGCTCCTCATCGGAGTATTTGAAAATATAATGTGGTTCGGTACCATAATTATATTATTTAATTCATCAGTTTTCATTCGCCTGGTGGGTCCCAGTCGGGGGTCCACGGCACTGTAATATCCGCCTAGTTGGGGTGTTACACCATAAGCCCGATTGAACAACAAAAACTCACGGCTCTAGTATTAGTCAATTGACAACTCGAATGACGCGACCAAAACACGACCCAACTCTACCCAAATGCCTAGGTTTCTTAACCTAAGCTCTGATACCATAGTCTGTAACACCCCCAGATTTAACCTGGAATATTACAGCGCCGTGGGCCCCGAAATGGAACCCACAAGGCTAAAGGAAATTTTCACAAACATTTACAAATGCCCAAGAGGCCAACGACGGTATTATCTTTAAAACATTTGAAGACTATAAAATCTATTTATCAAAACCATCGTAAAATCTCATTTCGAAAAGGGCAAAGGCCAAACGGCGGAAACTCAATAGTTTAGAAAAAGATTTCCAAAGTAACTCAAATTACCAGAAATAAAAGGTCATTTCAAAATACTAGCACAGCGGAAAAGACAATAGTTAAAAGTACTCTAGCAGCGAAAATACAGCAACTGATCAGGAAACTCAATACAAAAACATGTCGTAGCCAGTATCCTCCGGGAAGCTCATCTCTCCACGACCGCTACAAGCTCGATATTGCAAGAACCTAAAAAGAAAGCCCACGACGGGGTCAGCCATAATATCCAACAATGATAACTGTCACATCACATTAATAATTACATACCAATGAGAATACAAAATAAGAATACGACCAATGTAATCTTATCATAGTAACTTTACTTACTCAAATAATTCTCGACAGAATAACCATTATCACATTTCACATCTCGTACTTGATTAACCAATAAATTCGAACATAATATCTGTATTGTACCTCAAACAATACTCAAGATTCTCAAACTATCATCACCAACCCATGATATGGAAATATACCAGTTCTGACCAATACGATCCATCGGATAGCATCATAAAATCCCAAGACGACAACCGATTGTCCATCAAAAGACAAATACCAAAGGAAAATACGGAACATACCTCAAGATATGAAATGCCATGACAATCATGTCAGTCAAATCCGAGGTCGGATCAATACCACAAACAGACATGGTCCTAACACAAGACCTACAAATGCATACTCATATGACAACGTGAATATGCTCAAAACAATATCAACAGTGTATACTCAATGGAAATCCCATAATCCAGTGCCCTCAGCATAGGTCCCAAGATGATCCTACCAAATCAACACGAGGTGGATAACCAACAATATACATATACACAACATATGCAAAACCAACGATGCGAATCCATATGATTCCATCAACACAACACTGGGTACTCCAACGATCCAGCGCCCTCAGCATAGATCCCAAGATGATCCTGTCGGACCATAACGAGGTGGAAGAACCCGTCCAATGATCCAGCGCCCTCAAAATAGGTCCCAAGATGATCCCGTCGGACCATAACGAAGTGGACTGTAAAACCCTAAAATTCAAATTCCCAATTTACGTCTAATTTTAAATTTTTACCTAAAGTTTGAAATGATTTAATTTGAACCCTAAACTATATGTTATAATTAAATTAAATAGTAACTAACCAGAGTCCTAAGCCTAATATTACACGAAAAAGTCTTGAATTCATGTAGGGAATGTGAAGATGAATCCTCATGCGTTTATGCTCATTTCTTCACCATGATAGGTAACTCGAATTGAATCGTGAGGACACGATTCTTTTTGAGGAGGTGAGACTGTGACAACCCGCAAATTTCCCTACATGTTCTATTTGGAGAAACAATCATTTATTTTGAGTTTGGTATTATTCATGAGTAACTAGACGTATTTATAGTCATTTTTATCAGAAATATTATTATGAGCACATTGGTGTTATTCTCGTATCATGAATCTTCCGTTTATTAGTCTAAATGAGCCCTGAACCCTATATTGTGAAAGATATCATAAATTACTAATATGGCCCCTGTGTTATACTTTCATTCGCACCCTCCATCTATTGGAAACTTTCCACTTTGTTTTTACAAGTTGGAAATACGTTTATATATGTAGCATAACCCATTTAGGGTTTTCACTTCTTCCTCTCTTTTTCCAGCCGACAACACCCACCCCACTCCCTCTTCATTTTTCGGCCGTTTTCAGGCCATTTTAGCCCACACCACCGGCAACCATGCCTCACCGCCAACACCACCTTGCTCCTCTCATCTTCCCCTTCATCCTAGTATAACGCACGCGCCAAGAAGCTTCACCAAACACTATCATCGACACCACCACAGCCGCAAAACCACCATCAAAGATGACCATCTCTTGTTCTTATTGAAGATCCGTGAGCTTCGAAGGTGCTTGTAGATCGAGAGTTGAGTTGTGTTGGTAGCCGCCGCCGTTTGAGTTTTTCTTTTGACGCCACTATTATGAGAAGATTTAAGGGTCTGTTCGTTTGGTTAACTGTTGGTGGTTCGAGTTGTACTCGAAGAAGACGCCACCGCCTTCATCTATCTTTTCTCTCGTCTGTTGTGGTATGCTCGACATCACACTACTACAAAACTGGCCTTTAACAACACAATTTTAACAGCGGTTGTTCGGAAACCACTGTTAAAATGAGGCGGTGGCATACCTGTAAATTTTATGTAATATATTAACAGCAGTTTTTAAAAAAACCGCTGTTAAAAGAAAAATTAACAGCAGTTATTATAATAACCGATGTTAAAAAAAAACGTTTAACATCGGTTGTTTAGAACAACCGCTGTTAATTGCATAAGTTTAACAGCGGTTGTTTTAAACAACCGCTGTTAATGTAATATTAAAAAAAAAACATTTAACATCAGTTGTTTAAAACAACCGCTGTTAATTGCATAAGTTTAACAGTGGTTGTTTGAAACAACCGCTGTTAATGCAATATTAAAAAACAAAACGTTTAACATCAGTTGTTGAAAACAACCGCTGTTAATTGCATAAATTTAACAGCGGTTGTTTAAAACAACTGCTGTTAATGTAATATTAAAAAAAAAACGTTTAACAATCAGTTTAAAACAACCGCAGTTAATGTTATATATAAAAAAAGGGTTAACATCAGTTGTTTAAAACAATCGTTGTTAATGTAACATTTAATATATAATTCAATATATAATTTTAAATATTGATTTATAATAACATATATTCGTAGTCAATATATATTATAAATTTTAATGTACATTAAAAAATTTAAATTTTCAGCATGGTTATATATAATATACATTATAAATATGTAATATAATTTTTATTACATTCTATTATTATTCTATAATAATATAATCAGTTTCATTAAATTTTTATATAATCTACATTATAACTTTAATATATATATAATATAATTCTAAAAATATTAATAAACATATATATATATATGATTAATTGTACACTTATATAAAATAAAGCAACAAAAGTATAAGAAATGACATTGGCACAGTGGTTTGATACCACCTCCACAAAATTGGAGGTCAGAGGTTCGAATCCCATGTGCAGCGAAAATGCACATTTATATGCATATATGTGCGGGTCGCGAGCGGGCGGGCGAGGCAAGCAGGGATGTGCGGGCGGGGATCTAGGCAGGGGTAATTTAATTAATTTTTTTATTTCAACAATTTTAACAGCGGCTGTAAAAGAACCGCTGTTAAAAAAATAATTTCTAAAAAAATATTTGAAAAAAAATTATTTAACAGCGATTTTTACTAATAACCGCTGTTAAATTTAACATCGGTTATTAGTAAAAACCACTGTTAAATTTAACATCGGCACCTTTAACAGCGGTTCCAGAACAGCTGTTAATATGGCTCCAGAACCGCTGTTAAAGCCCTGTTTTTGTAGTAGTGTCACGACCCCTTTTCTAATCTTCATACATATACCGTTTATATATATATTCTTGTGTTGTTTTCGTGGATTTAAAAACTGAGATAACTTGAAGTTATTGTTTTGTGGATTAAAGGACGGATTAACTTGAGAATTTAAAAGGTTTTGGAAATAGATTCGTGTGGTTAAAACATGATTAAAAGTAGTTTGTGTTATAAATGAAATCGGGCCTTCACAAGACTTACAAATCGTGTAATATTATTAGAATATAAGTGTGTCGAATGGAATTACATTGTGTTAATATTGGTTGGTTCGTATGAAGAGTTTTGGGGTGTGTTTATGATGAATTAATCTGTATAAAACATGTATTTTTACTCTTATATACATTGGGTTAAAAAGGGTAAAAAGAATTAGGGTTTATGTGGATGTTTTGATTGGGACAGTTTTGATAGTCGAATTTGTATGCATCACACAACGAGTTTCATAAATGTTATATTCGGTATTTTTAATCAAAAACTCAGTTTAGGGTCTTAGTAAAGTATTCCAATTGGTTTGGATGGATTTGAGTTTGATTTAGTCCTATTTTTGAATTTTATGAGACGATATGTCAAAACTGTGTTTATAAAATTTGATTTCAATCGTGGTTTATGATTTTTTAAGATCAAACCATAAGGAGTTAGGAGCTATCCTTTTACAGGGGTAATATATGGGTTATGTTTTACTCCCTGGAATTTTTATGGATTTTTCTAAAGTGTTGAAATGGGTTAGTTTAAGGCAAACTTTCTGTGCATATCTGCAGATCCGAATCTGAATATGTTAGAATAAACGATTTTTGATACGGATTTCCAGTTAATAATAAAATCTGGGAAAAATTCAAATAGACTCCTAAGACATATATGCTTCAGTGATAATTTTGGTGAATTTTTAGTTTGATATCTGGTGTGGTTTTAAAGTTCATAAAGGCTAAAACAAAGTAAAACCAGAATTTTGTTAGAAGATTAAGATTTTTGTGATTTTAATACCATTTAATATACTTGAACCCTAAAATACACTTGAACATTAATTATGATACAATTGGTCATATGTTAACCTAATTCCAATAACGAAACTCTAATCACATTAACAAATAGTGTTAAGTAATTAAGAACCCGTTATGACATTATGAGCTAATAAGCATAAAATGAACCTACTTCGTGTAGATTCGCTGAAGAAGGAGTGACTTCCTATTCTTATGTTATGACATGGTTTCGTTAGCGGTTTAAGGTATGGATATTCTTGATACCCCCTTCTCTCTACCATTGTTGTCGGTTGTTTAGTTTGTTTGATTAACCGTACAGATATTCTAACCTTATCCCTTAAGGTTTCTCATGATTTGTTCACAACGGTTTGATATTAGTTTTGATTATGATGCCTTTGATATGAGATTTCTTATTATGGCTTTCTTATTTAATCTATGCCTTTGCTATGCTCCATTAGATTTATAAACCTTTGATTATGAACCTTTGCTTTGAACCTTTGCTATGAACTTATGAACATTTGGTATGAACCTTTGATATGGACTTTGATATGATATGACATTTGAACCCTTCAGTTTGATACTGTAATACCCGAGATTTCTGATATGTATTTGGAACTTGTGATATTGTAATTGTTGCACTTTGATCTGAGTATTATTCTCCGTATTTCATAATCCGGTGTTGTTGAGCGTATGATTTCATGAATGTGATTTAAAAAGTGTGATTCTGCGCATGTAGCGCACACTATCATCTAAATGTAGCGTACGCTAACTTGGATCCATACCGCACGCTACAAAGGAACCTTAGCGCATGCTATACGTGGTCAATATGATTGAGACGTGTTGGTAGGTGAGATCAGTCCGGGGATCTTGGTCGGATTGTGTCGGGATGAACCTGGACGGCTTTTGGAAAAAAGCCAAGTCAACGCGTTAGCGCACGCTACTCACATGAGGGTAGCGCACGCTAAAGGCTGAGTACAGTGAAATCAGTAAGTTTCAAATAGCCGTTAGCGCACGCTATGAATATGGACTAGCGCGCGCTAATAACCATTTTCTATAAATAGGACAGCATCCCTTTTCGTATTTTCAGTCTTTTCACTTCCCTCATCCGAATCCTTATACTTAGAGAATTACTCTCTTCATCCTAAAGACTTAATATCAGCATCCTAGCTCGTGTACATCATTGGGGATTGGTGTTCAAGCCTTCGACGTCGGATTGCTTCAAATTCCTCCTTGTTCTTCACTACTTTGAGGTAGGTGATTCTTCACCAATACTAAGTACTAGTATGAAGGACGTTTTGATCATGATTATCTAGTCAGTTAAATACGTTAGTAGTCGAATATCATGTGTTAGAAGGATAACTTTGACGTTTAGGCACTTATTCATCGTATAATCCAGTGAACCTTTTTAGTATATGGACTCCTAAGCATATTCATGTATCTTCAAAACCGATTATGACCAGTATATGGAGATTACCTAGTTCTTATGTTTTACGTAAGGAATCATATGTTTCGGGACTTGGAATGAATTGAACTTAGAATATTTTTTTGAAGATCAAGATGAATTATGGTGTAGTAATGATGATACGTATCCTTGGGTCTCGTAGTCATTTAATCCATAAAGATCTTTCATAAACCGTATGAGCATGATATGCACGGAGTTGGCATGTATTAACACTGATGATTTCATGACTTTTCATCACCTTTAGCTCAAGTTTTTACCCAGTAGTGACTGCCATGCACAATTAGCGCACGCTAAGATGTATATATTAACGTGCGCTATCGGGAATGAGTAATGTACGCTACGTTGGGTACGTAACGTACGTTATGTCATCCGGCAGGGCAGTCGGCTGTTCAGAGAGGACTGTCAGTACACCGCTAGCGCACGCTAAACTTGGTCATTTGCGTACGTTAACGGGCAGGCTTAGCGCCGTTACGTATAATACGTAGCGCGCGCTAAGTAGTTCAGGCAGAATTCATTTTTAGAGCTTGCGGCCGTAAACCGAATTGTTAGATGTTCGTACGACTTGATGGAGTATTTCATAGGGGACGATCGAGGGACAGTGACATACGGACGCGTGTCATTTGTTGGAGTATTTCATTCTTGCCATTTTCGAGGCAAGTATCATATGATGAGTTTGATTTATATTGAAACTTTGATCATGCATATGGTTCTGTTCATGTTGTCGAATATGAGATTTATTTCTTTAATTTCTCGTGGTATTCGTTGTTAATTGTTCGTATTGATGAACATATTGAAATGCATATATGTATGCATAATTGATTGGTTTATGATATATATGATCCGAGGGGGTCATGAGGATCTATGCTGAGGGCGCTGGATCGAATGTCCACCATGCGTTGGTCCGACGGGATCATCATGGGGATCTATGCTGAGGGCGCTGGATTGCTGGACGGGTTTTCCACCATGCGTTGGTCCGACGGGATCATCATGGGGATCTATACCAAGGGCGCTGGATCGCTGGATTACACTGTATTGTGTTGATGGAATCGTGAGGATTCACATCGTTGGATTCCGATGACGGAAGTCTGTTTGCATGTTTTATGATGCACTGATGATTTATGTATTATGATACTTGTACTAGCATTGTTTTGCTAACCCCTTCGGGGGTGGACATTGTTTTGATGTTCAGGTAGCTGAGGAGCGGGGAAGCAACCACAGTACCGACAGGACGATGAAACGGCTCAGTGATGTGGTTCATGTTTATTGTTATTGTGATTTGTGTTCTTGGTTCATTTAGTACTCGAGTACGTATGTTTTAATAATGTCATTTTCGATATGGTTGTATAAGTTAACTCATTGAATCAGTTGAACCAAATCTGTATTTTGAACTTCAGTTGTACGATTGGATTACATTTACATTTCTTTTAAATTAGCCTTGTAAATCCTCCTTAAAGGGTTTACGGCGTTGTAATTATTCCGAATATCTCGGGGTGTTACAGAATATGGTATCGGAGCTAAGATTAATGGATATCTTGGCAGTCGGGTTAGTTGGGTCTGTTTACGTTATTTGATTATTGGTCGTTTGTAACATCACTGCTGAGCCAGCATCGTCGTGTGGACCGTGGTTGTAAGTTTCCTAATCTCAAATACTACCGTTTTATTTAATTCATGTTTTGTGAACATTGATGGACTTACTTTTAGAAAGATTGCCCTGGATATTGAGTATCTGTGTTTACAGTATGTTGAGGGGAGGTCGTGGACGCGGACGCGGTCGTGGACGTGGACGTGGAAATGCAAGACAAGAAGATTCAGTGTCTACCCCAGAAATAACCGCTAGCCGAACGGATTACCATTCCGGGGGACAACAGGGATCAGCAAATAATAATGCAGATCCTAATGTGCTGGGAGTGCTTCAGCAGGTGGTTGCTCAGATAAACCAGTTTGCTCAAGTTGTGGATCGCATGCAGACGGAGATGGGACAACAGCATAACGTGGATAATCGGGGGGATAAATGGCTTACTGAGGTGATCAAATTGCATCCTCCGAAATTTGACGGTTCTGCTGAGACGCTTTCTTGGAATCACTGGCTGAAGGAGTTAGAGAAGATTTTTGCGGGGATTAACTGTCCCAACGACAGAAAGGTTCCGGTCGCCCAATATCTTCTGACGGGGGAGGCTTTCGACTGGTGGGAGGCCATTCGACCTGAGGAGCATAATGTCGACTGGACGGAGTTCAAATTAATGATGGAAGCGCAGTATTGTCCTCGCCCAGTTAGAGAGGCCCGAGTCCGGGAGTTTTTCTCACCACAAAATTCAGAAGCATCTGTGACAGACGTGATTAAGACCTTTAATCACCAGCTGACTTATGTGCGCCACTTGGTTAGGACCGAGGCGGAGAGGATTTTTCATTTCGACATGCGAATGAAGCCGGAAATTCAGCAGTATATGTCCGGGTTTGAATGTACCACCTTGCGGCAGTATCAGGACAAATCACTCGCCTATGATATGAAAGAGGCAGCAGTAGAGAAATCAACGGAAGCAAAGAAGCAGAAAGTGGCTGGCAATTTCACGGAGAATAAGAGTAGTGGGCCTCGCAGGGGCCAGTCCTCTTTTCATTCATCCAGGAGGCCTCCGCATCCTTCTCGAGGTGGAAAGAAGTTTCGGGCAGCACAAACCGTTTCAGACGCAGGGAAGAATTGTTATAACTGTGGCAAAGCGGGGCATGTTCGACGTGACTATTTCACGCCTGCTGTGACCTGTTTCGAGTGTGGACAGGAAGGGCATCGCGCAACATTTTGTGGTAATGCGACTCGATCTTTTGGCACTCGCACTCCTGTACCAGTTCCGAAGGACACTAGTGTAAACCAGACGCAGCAAAGTGGTTTCCAGCAGCAGAATGTTGGGAAAAGAGAAGCATCTAGCGCTGGGTCCGTCCCTCCATGTATTTACGAAATGAAGAAGTCAGACGATCAGAACACAGCTGTTGCATCAGGTACGATTCAGATTTTTTTGCAACCAGTTAGTGTCTTATTCGATTCAGGAGCTACGCATTCTTTTATATCTTTGAACTGTGTTAATCGTTTGAAAATCTTGTGCTTGTATGATTGTGAACCTTATGTTATGGGTTTACCGAGCGGATAGAAAATTGTGGGAACCCTAGAAGCTAGAGATTTTCCAGTGTCTATAGGAGAGAGAGATTGGCCATCGAACCTTTTTGTAGTTGACATCTACGGTGACGATTTAATTCTCGGAGACGATTGGCTCAACTGTTATGGAGCTATTCTGAATTACCGAAAGAGAGTCATTTCTATCATTGCTGATGATGGATCTGAACACTTATTCCAAGGATGGAGACCGGGAAGTTCGGGAAAATTGATCAAAGCAATGAAAGCCGTGAAATTACTGAAGCAGGGATGTCATGGACTTTGGTGCTATGCCATGAGGAAAGAGAAAGGAGTAGAGATCTCATCTATTTCAGTTGTGAATGAATTCTCCGATGTATTTCCTGACGAACTACCTGGGTTACCTCCGCAGAGAGAGGTGGAATTCACTATCTAATTAGAGCCTGGAGCTGCTCCTATTTCCAGAGCACCATACCGCATGGCGCCAACCGAGATGTATGAGTTAAAGAAGCAACTAGAGGAATTATTACAGAAGGGTTATATTCAACCTAGCGTTTCTCCTTGGGGAGCGCCCGTTCTCTTTGTCCGGAAGAAAGACGGATCCCTCCGACTGTGTATTGATTACAGGGAGCTCAACAAAGTGACAATCAAGAATAAGTATCCTATACCTCGGATTGACGACTTGTTTGATCAACTGCAAGGGGCAAGGGTATTCTCGAAGATTGACTTGCGATCAGGATACCATCAGTTGAGAATTAAGGAATCGGATATACCAAAGTCTGCTTTCAGGTCCCGGTACGGGCATTATGAATTTGTAGTGATGCCATTTGGACTTACAAATGCTCCTGCGATATTCATGCAATTGATGAATCGGGTATTCTTAGAATACTTGTATAAATTTGTGGTCGTCTTCATTGATGACATCTTGATATATTCGAAGGACATAGATGAGCATGCCCAACATTTGCGTGTGGTTTTGAGCACCTTGAGGAAGGAACAACTGTATGCAAAGCTTTCCAAATGCGAGTTCTGGCTTAGGGAAGTAACTTTCCTTGGGCATGTGATATCAGCTGACGGAGTGCAGGTGGACCCGAAGAAAGTCGAAGCAATCTTGGAATGGGAAGCTCCTAATAACGTGAAGGAAGTCCGGAGTTTCTTAGGACTTGCTGGATATTATCGCCGTTTTGTAGAGGGATTTTCCAAAATTGCTCGTCCGCTCACTCAGCTATTACAGAAAACTCAAAAGTTCACGTGGGATGAGAGATGCCAGGCTGGTTTTGACGAACTTAAGAGGAGACTGACGACAGCACCTATATTAGCATTACCAGAGGGAACTGATGGATTCATGGTATACAACGACGCTTCAAATCAGGGTCTGGGATGTGTGTTGATGCAAAAGGATAAGGTGATTGCTTTTGCTTCTCGGCAGTTGAAGTACGAGGTTAATTACCCGACTCATGATCTGGAGCTAGCAGCTGTAGTCTTTGCATTGAAAATTTGGAGACATTATTTGTACGGCACCCATTGTCAGATCTTTATAGATCATAAGAGCCTCAAGTACATTTTTAGCCAGAAAGAATTAAACATGAGGCAGAGAAGGTGGCTGGAATTGATCAAGGATTACGACTTGGAGATTCTCTACCATCCGGGTAAAGCAAACATAGTAGCCGATGCTTTGAGCCTTAAACCTGTTTCTCTTCGAGTGTTAAAAGCACTTACATCCCAAACCAGCATTCAACGGGAACTCATCCGCGAAGAGATTGAAGTATGGGCACCAGGAATCCAAGGGCAACTATATGTGATGGAACTGACTTCATCACTAGTTGAGGAGATCAAATCTAAGCAGTTAAATGATTCTATGATCCTTCGGTTATGTGACGAAGTAAAGAAAGGAAAGGCCCCAGGATTCGTGATACAAGATGATGGAGTTCTGAGATTTCAGAGTCGACTTTGCGTTCCCGACGATGATGATTTGAGACGAATAATTCTGAAGGAAGCTCATAGCGCACCTTATTCTATTCACCCGGGCAGCAGTAAGATGTATAAGGATCTAAAACAAAATTTCTGGTGGGGGAATATGAAGAAGGACATAGCAGAGTACGTTTTGAATTGTTTGACTTGTCAGCAGGTTAAGATTGAACATCAGCGACCTGCCGGAATGTTAAAGCCGTTTCCGATCCCTGAGTGGAAGTGGGAGGATATCTCGATGGATTTCATCACCAGTATGCCAAGGACCAAAACGGGAATGAACATGATTTGTGTTATAGTTGATCGACTTACCAAGTCGGCTCATTTCCTAGGAATTAAAGATACTTGGGGACCTGAGAGATTGGCGCGAGTATTCATTGCAGAGGTCGTCAGATTGCATGGGACGCCGAAGACCATTATTCCAGATCGAGATGGTCGCTTCGTGTCGCACTTCTGGAAGGCAGTTCATAGGGCTTTGGGGACTGAGCTCAACTTTAGCACGGCTTATCATCCCCAAACGGACGGTCAGTCCGAAAGGACTATACAAACAGTAGAAGACATGCTTAGAGCTTGTGCCTTAGATTGGTCGACTGATTGGGAAGTTCATCTGCCGTTGATTGAATTCACCTACAATAATAGTTGGCATGCTTCTATTATGATGGCACCATTTGAAGCTTTGTACGGGAGAAGATGTCGATCACCCCTGTGCTGGGATGATTCTTTGGATTTGATCGGAACGCAACTGGAATTGATAGTTCAAACTCAAGAGAAGATAGCTTTGATTCGAGAGAGACTGTTGACTGCCCAGAGTCGACAGAAGTCTTATGCAGACGTACGTCGCCGCCCTCTAGAGTTCGACGTTGGGGACCATGTACTATTGAAGGTGTCTCCTACACGAGGGATTTTCCGTTTTGGGAGGAAAGGTAAGCTAAGTCCGAGATATATCGGGCCATTTGAGGTCCTCGAGAGAGTTGGGGATTTAGCATACAGGTTGGCCTTACCGCCATCGCTGAGCCACGTTCACAGTGTCTTTCACGTATCCCAATTACGGAAGTATGTACAGGACCCCAGTCACATCATTGATTTCGACGAGATCGAGATAGCTAATGACGGCACCTTCGAAGAGAGACCAATCAAGATACTTGAGAGTCGGATCAAACAATTGAGGAATAAACCAATACACTTGGTTAAAGTACAATGGTCACGACATGGAGCTGAAGAGGCCACTTGGGAAACAGAGTTCAGTATGAAGGTTAGATATCCAGAGTTGTTTTCATCTTAAGTTCCGGGACGAAACTTCTTTTTAGGGAGGAAGGATGTAATACCCGAGATTTCTGATATGCATTTGGAACTTGTGATATTGTAATTGTTGCACTTTGATCTGAGTATTATTCTCCGTATTTCATAATCCGGTGTTGTTGAGCGTATGATTTCATGAATGTGATTTAAAAAGTGTGATTCTGCGCATGTAGCGCACGCTATCATCTAAGTGTAGCGTACGCTAACTTGGATCCATAGCGCACGCTACGAAGGAACCTTAGCGCACGCTATACGTGGTCAATATGATTGAGACATGTTGGTAGTTGAGATCAGGCCGGGGATCTTGGTCGGATTGTGTCGGGATGAACCTGGATGGCTTTCGGGAAAAAGCCAAGTCAACGCGTTAGCGCACGCTACTCACATGAGGGTAGCGCATGCTAAAGGCTGAGTACGGTGAAATCAGTAAGTTTCAAATAGCCGTTAGTGCATGCTATGAATATGGACTAGCGCGCGCTAATAACCATTTTCTATAAATAGGACAACATCCCTTTTCGTATTTTTAGTCTTTTCACTTCCCTCATCCGAATCCTTATACTTAGAGAATTACTCTCTTCATCCTAAACACTCAATATCAGCATCCTAGCTCGTGTTGAAGATTGTAGATCATTGGGGATTGGTGTTCAAGACTTCGACGTCGGATTGCTTCAAATTCCTCCTTGTTCTTCACTATTTTGAGGTAGGTGATTCTTCACCAATACTAAGTACTAGTATGAAGGACGTTTTGATCATGATTATCTAGTGAGTTAAATTCGTTAGTAGTCGAATATCATGTGTTAGAAGGATAACTTTGACGTTTCGGCACTTATTCATCGTATAATCCAGTGAACCTTTTTAGTATATGGACTCCTAAGCATATTCATGTATCTTCAAAACCGATTATGACCAGTATATGGAGATTACCTAGTTCTTATGTTTTACGTAAGGAATCATATGTTTCGGGACTTGGAATGAATTGAACTTAGAATATTTTCTTGAAGATCAAGATGAATTATGGTGTAGTAATGATGATACGTATCCTTGGGTCTCGTAGTCATTTAATCCATAAAGATCTTTCATAAACCGTATGAGCATGATATGCACGGAGTTGGCATGTATTAACATTGAGGATTTCATGAGTTTTCATCACCTTTAGCTCAAGTTTTTACCCAGTAGTGACTGCCATGCACGGTTAGCGCACGCTAAGATGTATATATTAACATGCGCTATCGGGAATGAGTAACGTACGCTACGTTGGGTACGTAACATACGTTATGTCATCAGGCAGGGCAGTCGGCTATTCAGAGAGGACTGTCAGTACACCGCTAGCGCACGCTAAACTTGGTCATTTGCGTATGTTAACGGGCAGGCGTAGCGCACGTTACGTATAATACGTAGCGCGCGCTAAGTAGTTCAGGCAGATTTCATTTTTAGAGCTTGCGGCCGTAAACCGGATTGTTAGACGTTCGTACGACTTGAGAGGAATTCTTTATTATTCTCTTAGGTCCGAGCCTTGCATAGGGGACGATCGAGGGACGGTGACATACGGACGCGTGTCATTTGTTGGAGTATTTCATTCTTGCCATTTTAGAGGCAAGTATCGTATGATGAGTTTGATTTATATTGAAACTTGGATCATGCATATGGTTCTGTTCATGTTGTCGAATATGAGATTTATTTCTTTAATTTCTCGTGGTATTCGTTGTTAATTGTTCGTATTGATGAACATATTGAAATGCATATATGTATGCATAATTGATTGGTTTATGATATATATGATCCGAGGGGGTCATGAGGATCTATGCTGAGGGCGCTGGATCGAATGTCCACCATGCGTTGGTCCGACGAGATCATCATGGGGATCTATGCTGAGGGCGCTGGATCGCTGGACGGGTTTTCCACCATGCGTTGGTCCGACGGGATCATCATGGGGATCTATACCAAGGGCGCTGGATCGCTGGATTACCCTGTATTGTGTTGATGGAATCGTGAGGATTCACATCGTTGGATTCCGATGACGGAAGTCCGTTTGCATGTTTTATGATGCACTGATGATTTATGTATTATGATACTTGTACTAGCATTGTTTTGCTAACCCCTTCGGGGGTGGACATTGTTTTGATGTTCAGGTAGCCGAGGAGCGGGGACGCAACCACGCATCAAACGGAGACGATGAAACGGCTCAGTGATGTGGTTCATGTTTATTGTTATTGTGATTTGTCTTCTTGGTTCATTTAGTACTCGAGTACGTATGTTTTAATAATGTCATTTTCGATATGGTTGTATAAGTTAACTCATTGAATCAGTTGAACCAAATCTGTATTTTGAACTTCAGTTGTACGATTGGATTACATTTACATTTCTTTTAAATTAGCCTTGTAAATCCTCCTTAAAGAGTTTACGGCGCTGTAATTATTCCAAATATCTCGGGGTGTTACAGATACCCGAGCCAAGTTCGTTTCCTAGCCATGAAGGTAACATGGCCGTGTCATTGATGCACCAATGGCACGACTCTAGTGTGGTTGAGTGATGTTCCACACCGTCCCATTTTGTTATGATTTGTGTACTCTATATTTGTATGGCCAATATGATTGTTCGGGGGCGTATGGATGCATCCTATGTTCGATTTGTATTTGATTGGATATGATATGATATGTTCGGTGATTGATGCTTGTGTGCAATACACGTCTTTCACATGTTCGGGAGCTAGCTACTCCATGGTTACTATGATATTTGATTTGATTTGTGTTCGGGCTCGTGGTAGATTACTGACCTCTCCTTATTTTGACATACCTTTGTTATACCTTATGCTTGCTCAATGCACTATATCCTATTATTCTTTGATTCGTCATATTCTTGATTCAGTTGACTAACGAGATTTGTTCAGTTGACCATTAATCCCATATTCATTTGACAGATGACATTCTTTTCAGCAAGAGCTTATTATTTCTTTTCTTATTCTTATATGCGTATTCGATTATTCATTTGTTTATATATCTGTTCACTGAGCTTGTTAAGCTCAGCCACGTTTCTTTTCTCCGCGGCAGGTTTTAGGTTGGAAGCTGGGGTTGAGTGGAGAGTACATTGGAGCTCTTAGTGGATTACCCTGAGGATTAGAAGCCCATTTGCATCTCGATTAGACTTGGATTGGATTTACTTTGGATTTGTATTACATATTATATAGAATTAGCATTTCTTTTGTTCCCTTAGAATACTTTGTAATTATTATGTTTAGAAGTCTTCCGCTTGTTGTATGTTCTGATTTGGCACCATAATGTGATACTTCTACCCTTGTCGGGTTGGAATGTTATAATTATGGTATCGGAGCTTTAGGTTCGACCTGTAGAACTTTAGTATGACCGGTGAGGATTGGGTAGATGATATGATAAGAAGTTGGTTAGTCATCTTGCTTCCACATCACTCTGATTCGTGCGTTACGTTTAGGTAAGCCCTTTCAAGATCAATCTCTCTAGAGGTTAGAAACTTATTATTTTGCACAACATAAGATTAGTGACCTAGTGAGTTTAGAGTTCCTCGAGAACTACATGGATACCTTACACCATTTAAGCTTCACTTTCTGATTCTGACCTCCATTCCGATTCGTTTGATAATCAGTTGGACACCTTTCAACCTTTCTGAGAATCCTTATGAACATAATGTGTTTGACACATTCTGTAAACTCTATTACTTATGCTGGGCATATTAAGTTTCCTCTGAGACTACTTGATTTTGCGTAACCCATTTCTATTCCTATGAGAAATCTGGTGGTTATTAACCACGAGTATATGAAATTGTCCACACCATTCTGATGATGAATTAACTCTGCAAATTGTTTCCTTTGGAAGGTTATGATTTTGATATTATTATGATAGGTTACTTTTTCACAACTCGAGATAGAGTATGACCATTATGAGGGCATATTTATATGATGCTAGTATTATGACGCCTGATCAACGTGATAATACTTACATCATATAACGTGTACTTATTGTGAACATAGGATATCTTGAGGAGTGCCTTAGAAGCATTAGAAGTTTTGATATCTAACGAAGAACTATTCGCGATATGTTAGCCCTTAGGCTCATTCTTATCCGTACGATTATTCTATCATTCCCATTATGCCTTCTGATATGTTTCGATACTCCGATACGCGCCTAATGATCGATAGTACTAACAGGTTATCCACCTTTTCTTAGGAAACTCTTGATACGTTTGATGAGTCGATTTGTGCTCCTTCGACTTTGGCAAATCCCTGGTTCATTCAGAATTCGGTAAAAATTGATGAAGTTTCATCGTTTAGTACTACCTCTATGCTTGCCTCGTAGGCATATGTTCGTGTATCTCATTGTGATCTGTCATCTGCTACACAATTGTTTTGCATTCATTGGATCAGATTTGTTACGATTTGTGTTCTGTGGAGAGCCTGAGGCTATCCAAGTTTGTCGGGATCGAGTCATGAGAAAACAATCTGTTTGTGAAGATTTTTTTGGAAGAACCACTCCGAGCGTGAGGCTAATTATCGTCATTCCTTTTGTAATTTCTACGTCTCCGTCGAACCTTCGCGACTCCAATTTTCGAGGACGAAAATTTTTCTTTTAGAGGGGAAGAGTTGTAAAACCCTAAAATTCAAATTCCCAATTTACGTCGAATTTGAATTTTTCCTTAAAGTTTGAAATGATTTAATTTGAACCCTAAACTATATGTTATAATTAAATTAAATAGTAACTAACCAGAGTCCTAAGCCTAATATTACACGAAAAAGTCTTGAATTCACGTAGGGAACGTGAAGATGAATCCTCATGCGTTTATGCTCATTTCTTCACCTTGATAGGTAACTCGAATTGAATCATGAGGACACGATTCTTTTTAAGGAGGTGAGGTTGTGACAACCCGCAAATTTCCCTACATGTTCTATTCGGAGAAACAATCATTTATTTTGAGTTTGGTATTATTCATGAGTAACTAGACGTATTTATAGTCATTTTTATTAGAAATATTATTCTGAGCACATTGGTGTTATTCTCGTATCATGAATCTTCCGTTTATTAGTCTAAATGAGCCCCGAACCCTATATTGTGAAAGATATCATAAATTACGAATCTGGCCCCTGTGTTATACTTTCATTCGCACCCTCCATCTATTGGAAACTTTCCAGTTTGTTTTTACAAGTTGGAAATACGTTTATATATGTAGCATAACACATTTAGGGTTTTCACTTCTTTCTCTCTTTTTCCAGCCGACAACACCCACCCCACTCCCTCTTCATTTTTCGGCCGTTTTCAGGCCATCTGAGCCCACACCGCCGGCAACCATGCCTAACCGCCAACACCACCTTGCTCCTCTCATCTTCCCCTTCATCCTAGTATAACGCACGCGCCAAGAAGCCACACCAAACACTATCATCGACACCACCACAGCCGCAAAACCACCATCAAAGACCACCATCTCTTGTTCTTATTGAAGATCCGTGAGCTTCGAAGGTGCTTGTAGATCGAGAGTTAAGTTGTGTTGGTAGCCGCCGCCGTTTGAGTTTTTCTTTTGACGCCACTATTATGAGAAGATTTAAGGGTCTGTTCGTTTGGTTACCTGTTAGTGGTTCGAGTTGTACTCGAAGAAGACGCCACCGCCGTCATCTATCTTTTCTCTCGTCTATTGTGGTATGCTCGACGTCACGACCCCTTTTCTACTCTTCATACATATATCGTTTATATATATATATATATATATATTCTTGTGTTGTTTTCGTGGATTTAAAAACTGAGATAACTTGAAGTTGTTGTTTTGTGGATTAAAGGACGGCTTAACTTGAGAATTTAAAAGGTTTTGGAAATAGATTCATGTGGTTAAAACATGATTAAAATTAGTTTGTGTTATAAATGAAATCGGGCCTTCACAAGACCTACAAATCGTGTAATATTATTAGAATATAAGTGTGTCGAATGGAATTAAATTGTGTTAATCTTGGTTGGTTCATATGAAGAGTTTTGGGGTGTGTTTATGATGAATTAATCTGTATAAAACATGTATTTTTACTCTTATATACATCGGGTTAAAAAGGGTAAAAAGAATTAGGGTTTATGTGGATGTTTTGATTGGGACAGTTTTGATAGTCGAATTTGTATGCATCACACAACGAGTTTCATAAATTTTATATTCGGTATTTTTGCTCTAAAACTCAGTTTAGGGTCTTAGTAAAGTATTCCAACTGGTTTGGATGGATTTGAGTTTGATTTAGTCCTATTTTTGAATTTTATGAAACGATATGTCAAAACTGTGTTTATAAAATTTGATTTCAATCGTGGTTTATGATTTTTTATGATCAAACCATAAGGAGTTAGGAGCTATGCTTTTACAGGGGTAATATTTGGGTTATGTGTTACTCCCTGGAATTTTTGTGGATTTTTCTAATGTGTTGAAATGAGTTAGTTTAAGACAAACTTTCTGTGCATATCTGCAGATCCGAATCTGAACATGTTAGCATAAACTATTTTTGATACGGATTTACACTTAATAATAAAATCTGAGAAAAATTCAAATAGACTCCTAAGACATATATGCTTCAGTGATAATTTTGGTGAATTTTTATTTTGACATCTGGTGTGGTGTTAAAGTTCATAAATTAAAGGGTAAAACATAGTAAAACCAGAATTTTGTTAGAAGATTAAGATTTTTGTGATTTTAATACCATTTAATGTACTTGAACCCTAAAATGCACTTGAACATTAATTATGATACAATTGGACATATGTTAACCTAATTCCAATAATGAAACTCTAATCACATTAATAAATGGTGTTAAGTAATTAAGAACCCGTTATGAAATTATGAGCTAATAAGCATAAAATGAACCTAATTCGTGTAGATTCGCTGAAGAAGGAGTGACTTCCTATTCTTATGTTATGACAGAGTTTCGTTAGAGGTTTAAGGTACGGATATTCTTGATACCCCCTTCTCTCTACTATTGTTGTCGGTTGTTTAGTTTGTTTGATTAACCGTACAGATATTCTAACCTTATCCCTTAAGGTTTCTCATGATTTATTCACAACGGTTTGATATTAGTTTTGATTATGATGCCTTTGATATGAGCCTTCTTATTATGGCTTTCTTATTTAATCTATGCCTTTGCTATGCTCCATTAGATTTATAAACCTTTCATTATGAACCTTTGCTTTGAACCTTTGCTATGAACTTATGAACATTTTGTATGAACCTTTGATATGGACTTTGATATGATATGACATTTGAACCCTTCAGTTTGATACCCGAGCCAAGTTCGTTTCCTAGCCATGAAGGTAACATGGCCGTGTCATTGATGCACCAATGGCACGACTCTAGTGTGGTTGAGTGATGTTCTACACCGTCCCATTTTGTTATGATTTGTGGACTCTATATTTGTATGGCCAATATGATTGTTCGGGGGCGTATGGATGCATCCTAGGTTCGATTTGTATTTGATTGGATATGATATGATATGTTCGGTGATTGATGCTTGTGTGCAATACACGTCTTTCACATGTTCGGGAGCTAGCTACTCCATGGTTACTATGATATTTGATTTGATTTGTGTTCGGGCTCGTGGTAGATTACTGACCTCTCCTTAGTTTGATATACCTTTGTTATACCTTATGCTTGCTCAATGCACTATATCCTATTATTCTTTGATTCGTCATATTCTTGATTCAGTGGACTAACGAGATTTGTTCAGTTGACCGTTAATCCCATATTCATTTGACAGATGACATTCTTTTCAGCAAGAGCTTATTATTTCTTTTCTTATTCTTATATGCGTATTCGATTATTCATTTGTTTATATATCTGTTCACTGAGCTTGTTAAGCTCAGCCGCGTTTCTTTTCTCCGCGGCAGGTTTTAGGTTGGAAGCTGGGGTTGAGTGGAGAGTGCATAGGAGCTCTTAGTGGATTACCCTGAGGATTAGAAGCCCATTTGCATCTCGATTAGACTTGGATTGGATTTACTTTGGATTTGTATTACATATTATATAGAATTAGCATTTCTTTTGTTCCCTTAGAATACTTTGTAATTATTATGTTTAGAAGTCTTCCGCTTGTTGTATGTTCTGATTTGGCACCATAATGTGATACTTCTACCCTTGTCGGGTTGGGATGTTATAATTATGCTATCGGAGCTTTAGGTTCGACCTGTAGAACTTTAGTATGACCGGTGAGGATTGGGTAGATGATATGATAAGAAGTTGGTTAGTCATCTTGCTTCCACATCACTCTGATTCGTGCCTTACGTTTAGTTAAGCGCTTTCAAGATCAATCTCTCTGGAGGTTAGAAACTTATTATTTTGCACAACATAAGATTAGTGACCTAGTGAGTTTAGAGTTCCTCGAGAACTACATGGATACCTTACACCATTTAAGCTTCACTTTCTGATTCTGACCTCCATTCCGATTCGTTTGATAATCAGTTGGACACCTTTCAACCATTTTGAGAATCCTTATGAACATAATGTGTTTGACACATTCTGTAAACTCTATTACTTATGCTGGGCATATTAAGTTTCCTCTGACACTACTTAATTTTGCATAACCCATTTCTATTCCTATGAGAAATCCGGTGGTTATTAACCACGAGTATAGGAAATTGTCCACTCCATTCTGATGATGAATTAACTCTGCAAATTGTTTCCTTTGGAAGGTTATGATTTTGATATTATTCTGATAGGTTACTTTTCACAACTCGAGATAGAGTATGACCATCATGAGGGCATATTTTTATGATGCTAGTATTATGACGCCTGATCAACGTTAATACTTACATCATATAACGTGTACTTATTGTGAACATAGTATATCTTGAGGAGTGCCTTAGAAGCATTAGAAGTTTTGATACCCAACGAAGAACTATTCGCGATATGTTAGCCCTTAGGCTCATTCTTATCCGTACGATTATTCTATCATTCCCATTATGCCTTCTGATATGTTTCGATACTCCGATACGCGCCTAATGATCGATAGTACTAATAGGTTATCCACCTTTTCTTAGGAAACTCTTGATACGTTTGTTGAGTCGATTTGTGCTCCTTCGACTTTGGCAAATCCCTGGTTCATTCAGAATTCGGTAAAAATTGATGAAGTTTCATCGTTTAGTACTACCTCTGTGCTTGCCTCGTAGGCATATGTTCGTGTATATCATTGTGATCTGTCATCTTCTACGCAATTGTTTTGCATTCATTGGATCAGATTTGTTACGATTTGTGTTCTGTGGAGAGCCTGAGGCTATCCAAGTTTGTCGGGATCGAGTCATGAGAAAACAATATGTTTGTGAAGATTTTTTTGGAAGAACCTCTCCGAGCGTGAGGCTAATTATCTTCATTCCTTTTGTAATTTCTACGTCTCCGTCGAACCTTTGCGACTACAATTTTCGAGGACGAAAATTTTTCTTTTAGAGGGGAAGAGTTGTAAAACCCTAAAATTCAAATTCCCAATTTACGTCTAATTTTGAATTTTTCCTTAAAGTTTGAAATGATTTAATTTGAACCCTAAACTATATGTTATAATTAAATTAAATAGTAACTAACCAGAGTCCTAAGCCTAATATTACACGAAAAAGTCTTGAATTCACGTAGGGAACGTGAAGATGAATCCTCATGCGTTTATGCTCATTTCTTCACCTTGATAGGTAAATCGAATTGAATCGTGAGGACACGATTCTTTTTAAGGAGGTGAGGCTGTGACAACCCGCAAATTTCCCTACATGTTCTATTCGGAGAAACAATCATTTATTTTGAGTTTGGTATTATTCATGAGTAACTAGACGTATTTATAGTCATTTTTATCAGAAATATTATTCTTAGCACATTGGTGTTATTCTCGTATCATGAATCTTCCGTTTATTAGTCTAAATGAGCCCCGAACCCTATATTGTGAAAGATATCATAAATTACGAATCTGGCCCCTGTGTTATACTTTCATTCGCACCCTCCATCTATTGGAAACTTTCCACTTTGTTTTTACAAGTTGGAAATACGTTTATATATGTAGCATAACCCATTTAGGGTTTTCACTTCTTCCTCTGTTTTTCCATCCGACAACACCCACCCCACTCCCTCTTCATTTTTCGGCCGTTTTCAGGCCATCTGAGCCCACACCGCCGGCAACCATGCCTCACCGCCAACACCACCTTGCTCCTCTCATCTTCCCCTTCATCCTAGTATAACGCACGCGCCAAGAAGCCAGACCAAACACTATCATCGACACCACCACAGCCGCAAAACCACCATCAAAGACCACCATCTCTTGTTCTTATTGAAGATCCGTGAGCTTCGAAGGTGCTTGTAGATCGAGAGTTGAGTTGTGTTGGTAGCCGCCGCCATTTGAGTTTTTCTTTTGACGCCACTATTATGGGAAGATTTAAGGGTCTGTTCGTTTGGTTACCTGTTGGTGGTTCGAGTTGTACTCGAAGAAGACGCCACCGCCGTCATCTATCTTTTCTCTCGTCTATTGTGGTATGCTCGACGTCACGACCCCTTTTCTAATCTTCATACATATACCGTTTATATATATATATATTCTTGTGTTGTTTTCGTGGATTTAAAAACTGAGATAACTTGAAGTTGTTGTTTTGTGGATTAAAGGACGGATTAACTTGAGAATTTAAAAGGTTTTGGAAATAGATTCATGTGGTTAAAACATGATTAAAATTATTTTGTGTTATAAATGAAATCGGGCCTTCACAAGACTTACAAATCGTGTAATATTATTAGAATATAAGAGCGTCGAATGGAATTACATTGTGTTAATCTTGGTTGGTTCATATGAAGAGTTTTGGGGTGTGTTTATGATGAATTAATCTGTATAAAACATGTATTTTTACTCTTATATACATCGGGTTAAAAAGGGTAAAAAGAATTAGGGTTTATGTGGATGCTTTGATTGGGACAGTTTTGATAGTCGAATTTCTATGCATCACACAACGAGTTTCATAAATGCTATATTCGGGATTTTTACTCTAAAACTCCGTTTAGGGTCTTAGTAAAGTATTCCAATTGGTTTGGATGGATTTGAGTTTGATTTAGTCCTATTTTTGAATTTTATGAGACGATATGTCAAAACTGTGTTTATAAAATTTGATTTCAATCGTGGTTTATGATTTTTTATGATCAAACCATAAGGAGTTAGGAGCTATCCTTTTACAGGGGTAATGTTTGGGTTATGTGTTACTCCCTGGAATTTTTGTGGATTTTTCTAAAGTGTTGAAATGGGTTAGTTTAAAGCAAACTTTCTGTGTATATGTGCAGATCCGAATGTGAACATGTTAGAATAGACGATTTTTGATATGGATTTCCACTTAATAATAAAATCTGGGAAAAATTCAAATAGACTCCTAAGACATATATGCTTCAGTGATAATTTTGGTGAATTTTTATTTTGACATCTGGTGTGGTGTTAAAGTTCATAAAATGAAGGCTAAAACATAGTAAAACCAGAATTTCGTTAGAAGATTAAGTTTTTTGTGATTTTAATACCATTTAATAAATTGAACCCTAAAATGCACTTGAACATTAATTATGATACAATTGGTCATATGTTAACCTGATTCCAATAATGAAACTCTAATCACATTAATAAATGGTGTTAAGTAATTAAGAACCCGTTATGAAATTGTGAGCTAATAAGCATAAAATGAACCTAATTCGTGTAGATTCGCTGAAGAATGAGTGACTTCCTATTCTTATGTTATGACATAGTTTCGTTAGAGGTTTAAGGTACGGATATTCTTGATACCCCCTTCTCTCTACCATTGTTGTCGGTTGTTTAGTTTGTTTGATTAACCGTACAGATATTCTAACCTTATCCCTTAAGGTTTCTCATGATTTACTCACAACGGTTTGATATTAGTTTTGATTATGATGCCTTTGATATGAGCCTTCTTATTATGGCTTTCTTATTTAATCTATGCCTTTGCTATGCTCCATTAGATTTTTAAACCTTTGATTATGAACCTTTGCTTTGAACCTTTGCTATGAACTTATGAACATTTGGTATGAACCTTTGATATGAACTTTGATATGATATGACATTTGAACCCTTCAGTTTGATACCCGAGCCAATTTCGTTTCCTAGCCATGAAGGTAACATGGCCGTGTCATTGATGCACCAATGGCACGACTCTAGTGTGGTTGAGTGATGTTCCACACATCCCATTTTGTTATGATTTGTGCACTCTATATTTGTATGGCCAATATGATTGTTCGGGGGCGTATGGATGCATCCTAGGTTCGATTTGTATTTGATTGGATATGATATGATATGTTCGGTGATTGATGCTTGTGTGCAATACACGTCTTTCACATGTTCGGGAGCTAGATACTCCATGGTTACTATGATATTTGATTTGATTTGTGTTCGGGCTCGTGGTAGATTACTGACCTCTCCTTATTTTGATATACCTTTGTTATACCTTATGCTTGCTCAATGCACTATATCCTATTATTCTTTGATTCGTCATATTCTTGATTCAGTTGACTCACGAGATTTGTTCAATTGACCGTTAATCCCATATTCATTTGACAGATGACATTCTTTTCAGCAAGAGCTTATTATTTATTTTCTTATTCTTATATGCGTATTCGATTATTCATTTGTTTATATATCTGTTCACTGAGCTTGTTAAGCTGAGCCGCGTTTCTTTTCTCCGCGGCAGGTTTTAGGTTGGAAGCTGGGGTTGAGTGGAGAGTGCATAGGAGCTCTTAGTGGATTTCCCTGAGGATTAGAAGCCCATTTGCATCTCGATTAGACTTGGATTGGATTTACTTTGGATTTGTATTACATATTATATAGAATTAGCATTTCTTTTGTTCCCTTAGAATACTTTGTAATTATTATGTTTAGAAGTCTTCCGCTTGTTGTATGTTCTGATTTGGCACCATAATGTGATACTTCTACCCTTGTCGGGTTGGGGTATTACATAGACATCTGATCCAGCGCCCTCAGCATAGATCACACGATCCCAACAGATCAACACAACATAAACAACATAAATAATACACATATGCAAATCAATATGTTCATCGACATGAATAACACATGACTCAATAACATGAAACGCATTATGACAAAACAACTAGGACGACCTCATGTTCAGCAATATGAAAGACAACCTGCATGATCAACATCATCAACACTAAACTGAAATCAAAACTAAGATACTTGTCCCGAGTCCTTCAGGAGCAATCTCGATGTCAAATCATCACCGGAAATTATCCGCAATGCTCGACGATCCAAACACACCATGAACTATAGGTATTCATATCCTCATATTTCTCGCAACGTAACTGTAACACCCCCGATATATTCAAGAATATTACAGCGCCGTAAATCCTTTACGTTAGAATTTACAAGGCTGAATAATAGAAACGACAATGACAGATACCAACTTATGGAAATAACGGAAATAAGATACAACAGTTTTGACCAATACTGAAAATATGAAAGTTCAACGGAAAAGTATTATTACATCACCAAATCCAAAATCATCATAAACGACTACGTACTCGAGTACTTATTGAAATGACCAACAAACAACAGACAATTAAACCCAGTCGGAACATCACTCTGCACCCTCGTCGTCGTGCAGTTCCAGTGGTTGTTTCCCCGCTCTCCTGGATCCTGAACATAAATAAAAATGTTCACCCCCAAAGGGGTTAGCACAATGATGTTAGTACAAGTACCACAACATATTATTCAACATCTCACGAAGAATAATAATAATGTAAATGACAAAAATACCAACGAGTCTTCTCCTACGAGAAACTCATAAATAACATACAAAACTGATATTCACAACATACACATGGTAATTCCAATGATTCAGCGTTCACTACCTAGACCCCAAGATGATCCCGTCAGACCAATACGTGGTGGAAAAACCCGTCCAATGATCCAGCGCACGCTAGCATAGATCCCAATATGATCCCATCGGACCAACACGTGGTGAACATACAACAACGACATACATGTACAACAATATGTATAACATCAATACATAAAATAATTAAGGTACTTGCCTCGATTCGAAGACAAGAACAATACTTCCACGAAAAACGAAACACTCGAAGGTTGCCCCTTCGATCAATCACGTAGCAAGCTCGAATCTTAACAAAGAAATAATAAAGAATTCATCTCTTGTCGTACGAATGTCTAACAATTCGATTTACGGCCGAAAGTTCATAAAATGTAATCTGCCTGAACTACTTAGCGTACGCTAAGTATTCTACGTAGCGCGCACTAAGCCTGCTCGTTAGCACACATAAACACTAAAGCCTAGCGTACGCGAATTGTGTATTGACAGTCCTCTCTGATCAGCCGACTGACTCGCCTGATGACATAGCGCACGTTACGTTTCTAATCGTAGCGTACGTTAACTGTGCTCGATAGCGCACGTTAATCTACAAAGTTTAGCGTGCGCTAAACTTGCATGGCAGTTCACTACTGGGCAGTAGACTGATCTAATCGTGATGAAACCAATGAAATCTTCAGTGTTAATTCATGTTATCTCCATGAATATCAGGCTCATACGGTTATGAATGATCTTACGGATAACAACAACTTCGAAATCAAGAATATGTATACTATCATAAAACCATATTCCATTTCGATTACAATTCTTCATGCGTAAATCGGAAGGCCTAACGGTCGATATCAATACCTTATATCAATCAAAACCATCATCATATAGTTTGTTTAACACTCCATCTTTACAAGATAAATCTTTCCATGATCAATCTCTTAGATTCGTCTAACACTAATGATTTTAAAGTCAAGTCCGTGATTACTATGAAGACACCTTCTAAATTCGGATTACCAATGTCAGAAACTTCCTCTACTTGTTCATCATAACAAGATTCAAATCATAATGTTCTTAACCAAGGTACTTAAAGCATAATCATCTCAATCTCTTAAACATGATGTGGTTTGGATAATTCACCAAAGGAATTTAATATCTGATAGCATAATCCTCATATCCTTAAGAACACGAATTCAAGGTTGGAAGTAGTATAACATACCTTAAGATGATGAAAAACACCGAGACAACAAGTAGAATCCGGCTCCGGTTGCTTGTTTGCCAAATCAATACGTTTCTCCACTCCAATGATCAAACACAAGTGACATTGAATCTTCAATTATCAAGTGGATGTGTTCTGAGTGTGTTTAAGGAAGATAATGGGTTTTCTGGACTATCAAATAATGAGGACGAGTGAAGGGAACAAGAAGAAATGAAGTGCTGACCCATATATAAACTTTCTGTACATTAGCTGATTAGCGCACGCTATCATACATCCTTAGCGCGCGCTAATAAGAGTTGACTCCAAAACTGTCCAGGTTCGTCCGCGGGAATCTTATCCGGTCCTATGTCTGGATGGCGCATGTGCTAGCCGCCCAGCTCAAAAATTGACTGCCTAGTGCACGCAATTCTTCATTCGTAGCGTGCGCTAGTTGTAGCCCGATAATGCACGTTAAGCTACATTCTTAGCGTGCGCTATCACGAGTTTGCATGAGTAATTTGCATGTTGTTATACTTATGTACAAGGGTACAAATATGAGAAATAACATACTCCAATGATCGAGATCACAATTCCGAATAATACAGGGTTCAAATATAGATGAAATATACAATAATAAGTCCAGATATTACATACTCTCCTACTAAAAAGGAGTTTCGTCCCGAAACTCAAGACAAAAATAACTCTAGATATCTAGACTTCATGCTATCTTCCGTTTCCCAAGTGGCTTCTTCCACCCCGTGGCGTGACCACTGAACTTTGACCAAAACGATTGGTTTGTTCCTCAACTGCTTAACTCGACTCTCGAGTATCTTGACCGGTCTTTCTTCAAATGTTCCGTCCTGAGAGACTTTGATCTCGCCGAAATCAATGACATGACTAGGATCCGGTATATATCTCCATAACTGGGATACGTGGAACACATTATGAACATGGATCAATGACGGCGGTAATGCCAATCTGTATGCCAACTCTCCAACTCTCTCGAGGATCTCGAATGGTCCGATATATCTTGGACTCAGCTTTCCTTTCCTTCCAAAACGAAAGATTCCCCGAGTAGGAGAAACCTTTAAAAGTACGTGGTCTCCAGTACTGAACTCCAATGGGCGACGGCGTATGTCTGCATAAGATTTCTGTCGACTCTGGGCGGTCAACAGTCTTTCACGAATCAAGGCTATCTTCTCTCGTGTCTGCACGATCAACTCCGGTTCTGTCCCGATCAAGTCTGATGAATCGTCCCAACATAGGGGCGATCTGCATCTCCTCCCGGATAATGCCTCAAACGGTTCCATCTTAATGGAAGCATGCCAACTCTTGTTGTAGGTAAATTCAATCAACGGTAGATGAACTTCCCAATCAGTTGACCAATCTAAGGCACAAGTCCTCAGCATATCTTCCTCCGTTTGAATAGTCCTCCCGGATTGCCCGTCAGTCTACGGGTGATAAGCTATACTGAAGTTCAATTCGGTTCCCAAGGCCTTATGGACTGCCTTACAAAAATGCGATACAAAGCGACCGTCTCGGTCAGAAATAATGGTCTTCGGCGTACCATGCAGTCGGACTATCTCTGAAAATACTCGTGCCAACCTCTCTAGTCCCCACGTGTCCTTAATGCCTAGAAAATAAGCTGTTTTGGTTAAACGGTCAACTATCACCCAAATTATGTTCATTCCCGTCTTGGTTTTCGGCATACTAGTGATAAAGTCAATCGATATGTCCTCCCACTTCCATTCTGGAATCGGGAGCAGCTTCAACATCCCAGCAGGTCGTTGATGCTCGATCTTAACCTGTTGACAAGTCAAACATTTCGAAACATAGTCCGCTACATCTTTCTTCATGTTGCCCCACCAGAAATTCTGCTTCAAGTCCTTGTACATCTTACTGGTGCCAGGGTGGATAGAATAGGGCGAGCTGTGAGCTTCCTTCATAATCATCTGTTTCAGAATATCGACATCGGGAACACAAAGTCGGTTCTGAAATCTCAAAACTCCATCATCATGAATTACGAATCCGGGGGCCTTCCCCTTGATCACTTCATCACGTAACCGAATCATCAGAGGATCATCTACCTGCTTAGATTTGATTTCCTCGGTTAACGATGAAGTTAATTCCATCACACACAGTTGTCCCTGGACTCTTTGTAACCACACTTCAATTCCTTCTCAAATCATCTCTCATTGAATGTTGAGATGGGAAGTCAGAGTCTCCGGCATCTCGATAGAAACAGGCTTGCGGCTAAGTGCATCGGCCACTACATTTGCTTTGCCTGGATGATATAGAATCTCTAAGTCGTAGTCCTTAATCAGCTCGAACCATCTTCTTTGTCGCATGTTTAACTCCTTCTGACTGAAGATGTATTTGAGACTCTTGTGATCCGTAAAGATCTGACAATGAGTCCCGTACAGGTAATGTCTCCATATTTTCAAAGCAAGAACTACTGCTTCTAACTCCAAATCATGCGTTGGGTAATTCACTTCATAAGGTTCCAACTGTCGTGACGCATAAGCGATCACCTTATTATTCTGCATCAATACGCATCCGAGTCCTTGGTTCTAAGCATCACTGTAAACTATAAATCCCCCAGTTCCCTGTGGAAGTGTCAAAATCGGTGTTGTCGTCAATCTCCTTTTCAATTCATCAAAGCTATTATGGCATAACTTGTTCCACTCAAACTTTTGTGTTTTTTGCAGTAGTCGAGTAAGTAGGCGGGAAATTTTGGAAAACCCTTCCACGAACCGGCGATAATACCCAGCAAGTCCTAAGAAACTTCTGACTTCTTTCACGTTTTTTGGAGGTTTCCAATCCATAACTGCTTTGATCTTCTGAGGATCTACTCGGACTCCTTCAGCTGATACCACATCGCCGAGGAACATTACTTCCTTTAGCCAGAATTCACACTTAGAAAGTTTGGCGTACAATTGCTCGTTCCTCAAAAGTTATAATACAGTCCGTAAATGCTGCACATGCTCTTCCGGGTTCTTAGAATATACCAGAATGTCATCGATGAACACAACCACAAATTTATCCAAATATTCGATGAACACTCGGTTCATCAATTGCATGAATACATCAGGTGCATTAGTGAGACCAAACGGCATCACTACAAACTCATAGTATCCGTAGCGAGTTCTGAACGCTGATTTTGGAACATCAGATTCCTTAATCCTCAGTTGATGATATCCTGATCTCAGATCGATTTTAGAAAATACTGTTGCTCCTTGTAACTGGTCAAGCAAATCATCAATCCGTGGCAACAGATACTTGTTTTTAATCGTCATCTTGTTCAGTTCTCGATAGTCAATACACAGTCGAAGCGATCCATCCTTCTTCTAAACGAAAAGAACTGGCGCTCCCCAGGGCGAAACGCTTGGCTGGATATAGCCTTTGTCCAATAACTCCTCCAGTTGCTTTTTCAGTTCGTACATCTCAGTCTGTGCCATACGATACGGCGCCTTAGAAATTGGTGTAGCTCCGGGTTCCAGCTCAATGGTGAATTCTACATCCCGTCGTGGAGGTAGTCCAGGTAACTCGTCAGGAAATACATCTAGAAATTCGTTCACAACAGGAATGGATGAAAGTTCCACAATTTCGTCTTCTTTCTTCATTGCATAGCACCAGTATCCGGTACAGCCCCATTTCAACAATTTGACAGATCGCCTTGATCAACTTTCCTGAGCTTCCTTGTTTTCATCCCTCAAACAGTATTTCGGAGCCATCGTCAGCGATCAGCGAGATATTCCTCGTTCGGTAGTTTACAATAGCTCAATATCGATTAAGCCAATCGTATCCGAGTATCAGATCGTCTCCTTGCATTTCTATCACGATCAGATTTGAGAGCCATTCTCTGCCTCCAAATGATATAGGGAAATCTCTAGTTTCTAAATTTTCAATAATCCTCTCTCCACTCGGTAAACCAACAACATAAGATTCACAGTTATGAAAACTAGAAATATTCAAACGATTTACACAAGATAAGGATATAAATGAATGCGTAGCTCTTGTATCGAATAAAATGCTAACTACCTGGGAAAGGATCTGAACGGTACCTGATGCGATAGCAGCATCCTGATCGTCTATTCTCCTCATCTCGTACAGACGTGGGGGAACATATCCGGCACTCGATGTCCCCTTTCGGTCAAACTTTCCTCTGCCTCGTCCACGGCCAACATTCTGAGGCATCTGTACACTCTGTTGCGTCTGTTGAATACTTGATTCTTTCTGGGATGGTTGTGATGTACGGGCTCTAAAAGCTTTCGCATCCTCTTCACAGAACACCGCACGATGTCACTCTCGACCACAATCAAAATAAGTCACGGAAGGAAATGAGCAATCTCGTCGATAATGTCCTGTTCGACCACAGTTAAAGCACTTCCTTGTCACATCTGTCGTGACTGATACTGCTCCAGAGTTCTTTCCACTCTTGGATGGGTGCGGAGGTTTCTTGAACGAATGAAAGGATGACTGTGTTTTGCGGGACCCACTACTCTTGTGCTCTGTAAAACTGCCAGAGACTTTATGCTTCTTGGATTCGGTAAACTTCTCCATCGCTGCTTCCTTGATCTCATATGCCAATGCCTTATCCTGGTATTGACGGAGAGTGGTACATTCAAAACCGGACATGTATCTCTGGATTTCCGGTTTCATCCTCATATAAAAATGAATCATCATTTCTGCATCTGTTCTGACCAGATGTCGAACGAATGCCAACTTCTGGTTAAACGTCTTAATTGTCTGGGATACAGGTTCGTCTGACGGCTGAGCGGAGAAAAACTCCCGAACTTTGGCTTCCCTCACAGGCGAGGGCAATACTGAGCTTCCATCATCAGTTTAAACTCTGTCCAATCAGCATCATGGTCTACAGGCCGGATGACTTTCCACCATTCGGACGCTTCCCCTATCAGAAAGTATTGAGCGATAGAGGCTCTCCGGTCGTCTGGGCAGTTAATCCCGGCAAAAATTTTCTCCAATTCCTTCAACTAATGGTCCCATGTGGGAGTCTCAAAAAAGCCATCAAATTTGGGTAGTTGCATCTTCGCCACCTCTTGCAGCCATCGGTCACCTCGATTTCCCAGGTCTGGGATTCCTTGCTGTCTATCTCCCTGCTGTAATCCCACCGCCACCTGCATTCGGTCCACGACCTGGGCGAACTGAGTCATCTGGTTCACCACCTGACGAAGGATTTCGGGCACAGCAGGTTCTGGTTCATTGTTAATAGATCTCTGTGGCTGGCCTGATTAGAAGGCGAGGCTTCTCTTTCGGCATTCCTTCATCCGCGTCCGCGACCACGACCACGTCCACGTCCACCTCTCAACATACTGTAAGCACAATTACTTAATATACAGGCAATAATATCATTCCAATGTTCAAGTATAAAGAGATACAACATGTAAAGGATGAGATAGAGTTTAGGAACTTACAACCACCGTTCACACAAAGACGTAGGCAGTACAATGATGTTATTCATGGCCGGTTACCTCAAAAGACGTATACGACTCCTATTTTAAACCAATGGCCAAGATATCCATAAACCTTGCTCCGATACCATATTCCTTAACACCCCCGACATATTCAAGAATATTACAGCGCCGTAAATCCTTTACGTAAGAATTTACAAGGCTAAATAAAAGAAACGGCAATGACAGATACCAACTTATGGAAATAACGGAAATAAGATACAACAGTTTTGAGCAATACTGAAAATACGAAAGTTCAACGGAAAAGTATTATTACATCACCAAATCCAAAATCATCCTAAATGACTACGTACTCGAGTACTTATTGAAATGACCAACAAACAACAGACAATTAAACCCGGCTGGAACATCACTTTGCACCCTCGTCGTCATGCAGTTCCAGTGGTTGTTTCCCCGCTCTCCTGGATCCTGAACATAAACAAAAATGTTCACCCCCGAAGGGGTTAGCACAACGATGCTAGTACAAGTACCACAACATATTATTCAACATCTCACGAAGAATAATAATAATGTAAATGACAAAAATACCAACGAGTCTTCTCCTTCGAGAAACTCATAAATACCATACACAACTGATATTCACAACATACACATGGTAATTCCAATAATTCAGCGTTCACTGCCTAGACCCCAAGATGATCCCGTCGGACCAACACGTGGTGGAAAAACCCGTCCAATGATCCAGCGCACGCTAGAATAGATCCCAAGATGATCCCGTCGGACCAACACGTGGTGGACATACAACAACGACATACATGTACTGTAACACCCCGAGATATTCGGAATAATTACAGCGCAGTAAACCCTTTAAGGAGGATTTACAAGGCTAATTTAAAAGAAATGTAAATATAATCCAATCGTACATCTGAAGTTCAAAATACAGATTTGGTTCAACTGATCCAATGAGTTAACTTATACAACCATATCGAAAATGACATTATTAAAACATACGTACTCGAGTACTAAATGAACCAAGAAGACAAATCACAATAACAATAAACATAAACCACATCACTGAGCCATTTCATCGTCCTGTCGGTACTGTGGTTGCTTCCCCGCTCCTCGGCTACCTGAACATCAAAATAATGTCCACCCCCGAAGGGGTTAGCAAAACAATGCTAGTACAAGTATCATAATACATAAATCATCAGTGCATCAAAAAACATGCAAACGGACTTCCGTCATCGGAATCCAACGATGTGAATCCTCACGATTCCATCAACACAATACAGGGTAATCCAGCGATCCAGCGCCCTTGGTATAGATCCCCATGATGATCCCGTCGGACCAACGCATGGTGGAAAACCCGTCCAGCGATTCAGCGCCCTCAGCATAGATCCCCATGATGATCCCATCGGACCAACGCATGGTGGACATTCGATCCAGCGCCCTCAGCATAGATCCTCATGACCCCCTCGGATCATATATATCATAAACCAATCAATTATGCATACATATATGCATTTCAATATGTTCATCAATACGAACAATTAACAACGAATACCACGAGAAATTAAAGAAATAAATCTCATATTCGACAACATGAACAGAACCATATGCATGATCAAAGTTTCAATATAAATCAAACTCATCATATGATACTTGCCTCGAAAATGGCAAGAATGAAATACTCCAACAAATGACACGCGTCCGTATGCCACCGCCCCTCGAGCGTCCCCTATGCAAGGCTCGGACCTAAGAAATAATAAAGAATTCCTCTCAAGTCGTACGAATGTCTAACAATCCGATTTACGGCCGCATGCTCTAAAAATGAATTCTGCCTGAACTACTTAGCGCGTGCTACGTATTATACGTAACGTGTGCTAAGCCTGCCCGTTAACGTACGCAAATGACCAAGTTTAGCGTGCGCTAGCTGTGTACTGATAGTCCTCTCTGAACAGCCGACTGCCCTGCCTGATGAAATAACGTACGTTACGTACCCAACGTAGCGTAGGTTACTCATTCCCGATAGCGCACGTTAATATATACATCTTAGCGTGCGCTAACCGTGCATGGCAGTCACTACTGGGTAAAAACTCGAGCTAAAGGTGATGAAAACTCATGAAATCCTCAATGTTAATACATGCCAACTCCGTGCATATCATGCTCATACGGTTTATGAAAGATCTTTATGGATTAAATGACTACGAGACACAAGGATACGTATCATAATTACTACACCATAATTCATCTTGATCTTCAAGAAAATATTCTAAGTTCAATTCATTCCAAGTCCCAAAACATATGATTCCTTACGTAAAACATAAGAACTAGGTAATCTCCATTTACTGGTCATAATTGGTTTTGAAGATACATGAATATGCTTAGGAGTCCATATACTAAAAAGATTCAATGGATTATACGATGAATAAGTGCCGAAACGTCAAAAATATCCTTCTAACACATGATGTTCGACTACTAACGAATTTAACTGACTAGATAATCATGATCAAAACGTCCTTCATACTAGTACCACTAGTAGAAACAGCCCCTTCCTTGACCCTTTTTTATGACCAACAGTTGAAGATGACTCGCAAATAGCTTAGTCACATAATCAGAGTCATAACGCGTAAAATGTCCATTAGCGATGACGCGAGTTTACATGTGTCAAAAAGTGGCAGTCATAATCGTTTTCATTCCTCTCCTACTCCACTTATCGATTCATTCCTCCTATTCCCGTCAACACAAGAAACACACTCAAACACACACATTTAACCCAAATCTCACAAATCTCTCACAAACATGAGTCGATTCATCACTCAAATCACTCAAATCTCTCAAACACACACACTTAGTCGATTCACCCCCAAATCTCACACACATCAGTTGATTTTGCCCCAAATCTCTCAAGCCCTAATTTCAGTCGTTTTGTGGAAGTTGCAGTCGCGTAATCAAAAAGGTATGTTCATAAAACCTAATCAAAACTCTCATGGATAAATCTTGGATTCTGTCCGATAGATTATCAGTCGCGTACGAGGAAGGTGTGAATGCATTTTTAGAGTTTGCACAATGTAATAATCCGAATTCGGACGCCATTCCATGTCCCTTGTGTAAACTGTATAAATTTGTGTCACACTCCAGTTTCCAACGTGCGCTATCACCTATTTAAACACGGGTTCGATAAGAAGTATAAGGTTTGGTCCTTCCACGGAGAGAGTTTATCTAAGTCTGAACCTAATGAGTCTAATCAGCCTAGACCTCCTCAGTTCGACTACGCGAAGGAGATGCTACATGATGCCTACACATATGCAGAGAATGAACCTAGTTCATTGAAGTCACTTCTTGAACAATGCGACAAGCCACTTTATGAAGGGTCTAACCATAATGCACTAAGTGGGTTGCTGAAATTCCAACATTTGAAGGGTCAATTTGGCTGGTCTGATACAAGCTTTGATGCTTTATTGGGCGAGCTAAATGATGTTTTGCCTCCAAATAATGCAATCCCTAAGTCGCTATACGAAGCCAAGAAGTTGCTAAAAGGCCTAACTATAGAATACATAAAGTATCATGCTTGTGCTAATGACTGTGTCTTATTCTGGAAAGAACATGAGGATGCTACTCAATGTCCAACATGTGGCACTTCTCGGTGGAAGGAGAATACCAAGAACGTGCCGAGAAAAGTTGTTTGGTATTTTCCGCCAATTCCTAGATTTAGGAGAATGTTCGCGTCACCAGAAACCGCACGGGACCTGACTTCGCACGCGCAAGGTCGGGTCAGTGATGGAAAGCTGAGACATCCTTCTGATTCCCCATCTTGGAAACTTGTTGATGACAAGTGGAAAGACTTTGGAAACGAAGATAGGAATCTGAGGTTAGCCTTGTCCATTGACGGTATAAATCCTCATAAGTCATTAAGTGCAAAGTATAGTTGTTGGCCGGTTACCCTAGCAACATACAATCTGCCTTCTAATTTGTGTATGTCAAGAAAGTTCTTGATGTTGACTCTATTGATATCAGGTCCAAGGCAACCTGGTAACAATATCGATGTCTACTTGGCACCACTAATTGCAGATCTGAAAGAGTTGTGGGAACCGGGCGTTAAGACATACGATGCTTATAGGAAACAGTTCTTCAATTTAAAAGCAGTCTTACTTTGGACTATAAATGACTTTCCCGCATATGGTGACCTGTCGGGGTGTGTTACCAAAGGTTATAAAGCGTGTCCAGTATGTTCCGAGGAGACCTACTCACAATGGCTGACAAATTCCAAAAAAGTATGCTTCCTCGGGCATAGAAGATTCCTCCCAGTAATACATCCGTTTCGCAAAAGAAAAAAGGATTTCAATAATCAACAAGAGAGCGGTCTGATTAGAAGACCGAAATCGGGTGAAGAAGTTTACGAGTATCTTGAGGGGTTTGAGACTAAATGGGGTAAGAAGATTAAGGCAAAGAAGGATATTTACACGTGGAAGAAGAAAATATCAAAGAAGAAGAAGAAAATGCCACGTTTGCATAGATCGAAAAAGATAAAAGAAACTGTCGATGTGAGATCGAAACTTTTTCATAAAAAATCTATCATTTTTGAACTAGAGTACTGGAAGCATTTTCTTGTTCGTCACCAGTTAGATGTGATGCATATAGAAAAAATGTATGCGAGAGTATTTATGGGACGTTACTGAATTTGCAAGGCAAGACGAAGGATGGTTTAAACGCACGAAAAGATCTTAAAGAGTTGGGGATTAAGCCTGAGTTAATAAGTCAACCGAAAGGGTCTGGCCATTATCTTCCACCAGCTGTCTACTCATTAAACAGCTCGGAGAAACTTATGTTTTATGACACGCTGTCTAACATAAAAGTGCCCGAAGGCTATTCCTCCAATTTTAAGAATCTGGTGTCCAACGATTTGAAGTTGAATGGATTGAAGTCCAACGATTGTCACGTACTAATGCAACAGATTCTTCCTTTTGCAATCAAAGGGGTGTTAGACGTGAAAGTTAGGAAAACTATTATATCGTTGTGTCACTTCTTCAACGAGCTGTGTAGTAAAGTTGTTGATGTTAGTAAGCTAGGCAAGCTGCAAAATGACATCGTATTAACTTTGTGCTTATTAGAGAAGTATTTTCCGCCTTCGTTTTTCGATGTCATGATTCATTTGATGGTGCATTTAGTCAGAGAGGTTAGGTTATGTGGCCCAGTCCACTTTAGGTGGATGTATCCGTTTGAGAGGTACATGAAAACACTAAAGGGTTATGTACGAAACCATTATCGACCCGAGGGTTGCATGGCAGAATGTTATGTGGCAGAGGAAGCATTAGAGTTCTGTTCCGGTTACTTAGAAAACATGAAGTCTATTGGAAATCGTAATGATCGAGTTGACGAAAGAATTCGCACTGGTAAACCTTTATCAGCGGCTACCATCCGTGTTGTGGATTCTAAGTTACTTGATCAGGCTCATCTCTATGTAATACGAAACACTGCCGACGTTGAACCGTACATAAATCAGCATATGTTAGAACTTAAGGATCTTAACCCGCGTCGAAATAATACATGGCTGCAGACCCAACATAGTCGGACGTTTAGTGGCTGGTTTAAGAAGTTGGTTGAAAAGGGTTTGGATAACGGGGAAAATATTTGTGAAACTGTTCATTGGTTAGCAAAAGGCCCTGATTTTGCCGTTAGTGAATATACCGGTTATGCCATAAATGAATATAAATTCCATACAAAATCTCGCGATGAATCTAAAACCACTCAAGGTAGTGGAGTATCTATAGTTGCAAATACTATGCAGATTGCTAGTGCAAAAGACTCTAATCCGGTGTCAGTATTTGTTACCTACTTCGGTCGCATATTGGAAATATGGGATCTTGATTATCGTACATTTACGATTCCTGTTTTCATGTGTGAATGGGTAGATAGTCGTGGAGTAAGAAAAGATGATTTAGGGTTCACAGTAGTTAACTTTGATAGGCTTGGTCAACAGTCAGAACCCTTCATATTAGCTAGTCAAGCAAGACAAGTTTTTTTCGTTCCGACCAACAAGATAGGAACACATTAGTTGTTGGCTTCACACCACATAGGATGCATAAATATGGAGATTTAAGTGAAAATGATGATGTGGGTGAATTTGATGTTACACAAGATATGAACCTGTCTTTAGTAGACCTAGACGATGATTTTAAGTGTACGCGCCCGGATGACGAGGGCATATTCGTCTTAGATCATTAGTTTTTGGTATGTTTATTTATTATTTAACTGTTTAGTTACTATTTAACTGTTTATTTATTATTTGTTAACATTTTATTTTGTTAATTTTAAACAGGTTGCTTTTTGGTAATAAGATGGCCTCGGGTTCTGGTTCTGATTCGGACGGCGAAGATGTTTCTGGAACCGGTTCGGGTTCTGAGTCGGATCCCGAATTCGGTTCCAAGCAAAGAGGCCCAACAATAAAAGCAAAGGCGAAGAACAAAACAATAATTACTTATAATAAAAGAGGTGTGCCAGTTGGACCGGGGGCGAAGAAACTGTCAACTTTTGAGGGATTGGTTGCAAGATCTATGGTTCTCATAACCTATGATTCTTGGTTAGTTGTAGATGCTGAAACAAAGTAAGCTTGTTGGCAATATATTTTGGTAAGTATTGAAATATTTTATTCTAATTATGTTTTAGTTTTAGTAATTTATTCTAACTGTGTTTTGTTACGTTTGCACACATTTTGTAGTTAGCCTAAAGAGCTCAAGCAAGTTCTCCAGTCAATCGGGGTAAAGTGGAAAAACTTCAAGCATTATCTCTACAAGAAGTACATTAAGCCACTAAAGGATGATGAGTCCCAGGAGGCCAAGGAGCAGTTAAATACTCCTCCTGCATGTTATCCGTCCGTGAAAAAAAGACTGGAAGTTGTTCGTATCACAAAGAACTAAGAAAGCTTTTGAGGTATTTGTATTTGTTTAAGTTTGTTAAATAGTTATAATTTGTATTTGTTTAAGCTTCTAACTATTTGTATTTGTAAAACAGGAAAGGAGTGCAAAGGCGTCAGCTATCCGGGCACGTAATAAGTACAACCATCGTTTGAGCCGAAAGGGATATGCTGGACTCATTTCTGAGATGGTATATGTAATTTAATTTAATTTAATTTAATTATATTCTTATGTTAATTG
Source organism: Orobanche coerulescens (assembly GCA_033398695.1). Classification (NCBI taxonomy): domain Eukaryota; kingdom Viridiplantae; phylum Streptophyta; class Magnoliopsida; order Lamiales; family Orobanchaceae; genus Orobanche; species Orobanche coerulescens. The sequence goes on from CM065801.1 coordinate 189,616,119, forward strand.
ACTTTTATTTTGTTGACAACTTAGATGACAGAAACTGGCCTAGAGGAAGAAGAAATTGATCAGGTAGAATGTTGGAAAAAAGCAAGAGAAAAGAAGAAAGGAGGTTTCGATCCAACTATCCAACAAGTTATCGATAAAATTGTATGTTTCATATAGTCTCTTCTTTATTTTGGTATGTTATAAGTTTTTAAAAGTTTGACTTGTTGCTTGTTTGTTGTTAACTATTTTGGTATGTTTGACTTGTAATCTGGTTTGTGTATTCAGGAGGAGCTAAAGAAGGACAAAGATTTCATAGAAGATCCAATGGGAGCACAAGATTAGTTAACAGAAGCTCTGGGTACCGAAGAACAATGTGGGCGTGTTCGTGGGATGGGTCGTTATATAACACCGCATCAGTACTTTCTAATACCCAAAAATATCAAGCAGTACCTGAGACAACATGCTAAGAAGATGAACCAACGGCTCAGAGATGTTGAAGATGAGTTAGCAAGAATGAAAAGATGTGGAAGTAATGCTTCTCAGGGTGCAAGTAATTACCATTTCTGGAGCGATCAAGACGAAGAACCAAATGAACCAAGTGAACCAAATGTAAGTCATTTATATATTCTGTTTGGATTTATAACTTAAACACTCAGGTTTACTAACATATAAGTCTTGTGTAGGATAAATTATGCTATCTTGCGGTCGACGATCCTTCAAATATAGTCGCCAAAGGAACCATAGTGAATCCGTTTGTTGAAGGTATATATTTATATATATATATATATATTTAAACTTTATATATATTCTTACTTATTTAATATTTATTTGTTCATATATTAGATGGGAACCTTCAAGTTACCGTTGATACATCTGTTCAAGGAGAAGCTAAGCTACCGAATCCAATTCCCGATGAGTTTGTTGAGACTGTTAAAGATGCCCTCGGGTACATATTAAGTTGGCCGACTCACCTAGTCATTCCATGTTCTGATTTGGTATGTTTTTTATTATAAAACAGTTGACTTTTTTGTGTTTAAGTTAGTTAATTAGTGTTAGTTATAGTTTGACTTGGTTATATTTGTGTAGAACAAGATAGCAGTGGTCAAAAAGATGGAGAAAAAGGATGCTGCCCAAGAAAAGGAGAAACCCAGAATCGAAGAAGCAAACAAGCGAAAAAAAGATGAAGAAGAAGCAAAAAAAAAAAGAAGAAGAAGGAAAGAAGAATGGAGAGTTGGGAACTGTGACCCACCAGAAAAAAGAAAAGAAGAAGAAGCGCCAACGAGAAGCCAACAACGAAGAACCGACAGTTGACAAAAAAAGACCCGAGGTAAACTGATCGATCTTTGTATTTAACATTTATTATTTTTTCAAGTTTTTCTATTTTTATTAACAAAATGACCAAAATGTCCTCCTACTTAGGTTGACCAATTGCAGACAACATATGTGGATGATGGGAAAAAGTTACACTTGGTTGCAGGTATTTTTTCTAGTTTTTCTATTTTTCAAGTTTTTCAAGTTTTTGTAGTTGATATGTTGATAATAACCAGCTTGATATGTTGTAGTTGAAGTGAAGGATAAAGGCCAAAGTCCGGAAACTCTCGCCACTATTGCAAAAACTAAGAAAAAGGCCGGAAATCCATTGAGAAAAATGACGACGAGAAGGCAGAAGAGAGTACGGAAGAGAATTAACGAAAGGCTTGGGTTGAAAATGACTGCAATGATGGTTGATGGACAAGTTGCGGAGGTCGATTCCATTAAAGTGCAGTGCGAGGATGATTTGTTTGGGTACGACAGTTTCACGTAAGTTAGTTAACTTATAATTTAGTTATTTTAGCTAGTTAATTTAATTACTTAGTTAATTTAGTTAACTTTATTTTAACAGGTACTTAAATTGGAATGACTTTGACAAGCTTTTTGCGATGGATGAATTAAGCGGTGCTGTCGTTGCATCTTATACCATGTAAGTTAGTTAATTTAATTAGTTAATTTAGTTAACTTATTTATTTAGTAGTTAATTTAGTTAATTAACTCTATTTTAACAGGTTCTTGTATGAGCAAATCAAGAATGGGTCACAACAAGATCATGGAGTTTGTTTCATGACCCCGACTGCAACCATGACTTCTGGACGTAAAGCGAGGGTCCAGAATATCGAGGATGCAAGTCGAGTCATTGCAAAACGATTATCTTCAAGGAAGCAAAATGACATTGTCATACTGCCATACAATCCCGGGTTAGATTTTCGACAATCTTCAAATTAATTAGTAAATATTAACTGTTTTTAACAGAATTTGATTTTTGATTTGTTGTAGAAGACGTTGGGTGTTGGGCGTCCTTAATATGAAGACAAGCACATGCTATTATCTCGATTCCCTCACGACAAGCGATGTCAATTCTCAGTTTAAGCAAATAGTGGATGCGTAAGTAATACAAATTCTCAGTTTAACCATTATCTCTATGATGTAATACTTAACTGGGTTAATTCGGTGTAGGGCAATTGCAAGGTATGATGTACAAGTTGGAAGCAGTAAGAGAACCAAACTTATCTGGGTTAATTCTAAGGTTAGTTAACTGATCTAAGGTTATTATATATATTTATGTGATTATGCAGGGTCAGTAGTAATTAGTCTTGTGTTGTTTTAAGATACATAAAGTTAAGTTGTAGTAAAGTTGGTAATTAATTGTAACAATTAACTGTGTCTGTTGTGTTGTGTCCACGTCAGCCCGGATTCACCGAATGTGGGTACTTCATGCTGAAGTTTATGAAGGAGGTTGTTAAGCATGGAGTTCGGGTTCTCGAAAATGACAATGTAAGTTCATTACATAAAGTAGCTATAAAGTTTACTTTTTTATTAGTTTATTTGAAGTAGGTATGATTCTGAGTATGAATAAAGTAGGTTAAAGTAGCTGGAATGGTTTGTCTTAACTGTTTCATGGTGTTTAGAGTCTGGTTTGATTTTGTTGATTTGTCTTGTTTTATGGTGTTTAGAGTCTGGTTTGATTTTTTTGATTTGTGTTGTTTTATGGTGTTTAGATTCTGGTTTGAATCTCAGTTTTGTGACTGTGAATTGGCAGCTGGTTTTAGAGTTTAGATGCCGTTTCTCGGTTGTCCCTGTTATTGGCTAGTTAACTTGTCTAATTATGCTTGTTTTACTGTTTCGTAACTTGTAAGTGCAGGTTGTTTTACTGCTTGGTAATTGAATCTCAGTTTGTGTAGGTTATTGCCTAGTTAATTGATCATCTTGTTTTACTTGTAAGTGTAGGTTATTTGTTTTGTTAATATGAATTGGCAGCTGGTTTTAGTTGTAAGTGTAGGTTATTGCCGGCTCTCGGTTGTCCCTGTTATTGCCTAGTTTTGTGACTATGAATTGAAGTTTTGTGACTGTGAATTGTGGCTGTTGGTGATAATGAGCAGTCTAGATTGTCTTGTAGTTGGTCTTAGTTGTCTTATTTAAACTGTGAATTGTGAATTGTGGCTGTTGGTCTTAGTTGTCTTATTTAAACTATGAATTGAAGTTGTGACTGTGAATTGAAGTTGTCACTGTGAATTGTGACTGAATTGTGGTTTTGTGACTGGTCGGGTGTAATCCAAAAAAAGGATTCATAAGTGGTTGTAAATAGAGTTGAAGTTACTGGTATCAATTTATGCCAAATTGCTAGTATTATGGGTCAAATTCCTGTTAGTAATAGGTTTATTATTATGTCTCTTTTATTATGGAGCATCAGAGACATACTATGTATAGTTTTCGAGCTTAGGCTTGGGGCAAGACATTGTCTTCTCGAATGAAATTATTCTTTTTCCTTTTTTCAAGTCCTGCCATAAAACCGACTCCGCTATTTGAATGCCCCAGTGGTCAGTGATATCATTGGTTGTTGTATCTTATTTTTGTTATCTCTAATGAGTTTTACGAGCATTATCCATTTATTTTGTGCCTTATTCTATAAATTGAGCTTCTTAGTTTCACTGTGTACTATGCTTCTTGACGCTAGAATATGTTCAAATATTGTTTACATCTCTTCTTTTTGTCACATTTACAATTGCCAGTCAACCCATAAGCCTCTGTACAGTTATTGTGAGCTCTTTTACTGTTGTCGAAGTCGTTATCGTGTAGATTATGATCTGTATTACGCTTATCATTAAAGGACAATGTAGGTTATATCTTTGTAGAAAAGGTGTTTTCTCCTGCCAAAGTAATTTTTCCATAGACAAGATTTCGATTTTCAAAGTTTATTTTGGACATTATTTCTCCTTGAAGATGTATTATCTATTTATTTAGTTCAGTTTAATGCATATCGACATTGATGGCCACATATATTTGGCTATTCCTTTTTTGAATATAAAGTGTTGATGATCTATTAAATGGCATATAGGCTCGAACTTGGCAGTAATTGACTTCTGCATAGTGCATTATCCTATTGAACAATTCCTTAGGCAGCCTGACTCTTTATCTAAGTTTGTGATTTAATTCCAGGAGATTTGTTTATGCTTCTTATTCCCTTCTCCTTTTGTTGCTTTTTGTGGTAGGGATTTATAGAGGAGTTCTTTGGTTTTTGCCCAACTATTTCAGTGGATGCTAGTTTTGGGTTTTTGTCTAGCTTAGTTAGTCCGCGGATCCTATTTAAACTGTTTTAACTTGTTGTTTTATTTGACTAGATTGGAGGTGAAAGCAAGGACTACACTTATGCGGATTTCGACGACATTCGAGAAGAATGGTGTACTTATGTGTCGAATTTTATTTTTAGGGAGTAAAACTGTTTGTAGGAATAGGTACAGTTGGTAGAAATGGGTACAATTGGTAGTAATCGTAAACTAGATAATATTGATCCGATTTTGACATGATCAAGTTTAGTCGAGTCATGTAATGAATTGGTAACGCATGGTTTTGCGATATATATGAAATGCGTTAATTTTGTACAATCGATCAGCAGGTTTTGTAATGAATTGGGTACAATTGGTATATAATTGCAGGTTTAGCAGGGGGTCATAAAAGCGAAAAAAAATAAAAAATTTTGAAGTTATGACACGCAAAAACTGAAATCAGAAAAAGGGGTCATAACTTTTATGACACGCATATATAGTTGTCAGAAAAGGGCGTCATAAAGTGGGTGTCATAAGTGCGTGTCATTGTACAATGACGAACAAATGCGAGTCATAATGAGTTATGACTGGTCCTTCTATGACCAGCATTTGCGCGTCATAAAGGCCCTTTATGACGCCAAATGCGCGTCAAGAAAGACTCTTTTTCTACTAGTGTACTTAGTATTGGTGAAGAATCTCCTACCTCAAAGTAGTGAAGAACAAGGAGGAATTCGAAGCAATCCAACGTCGAAGGCTTGAACACCAATCCCCAATGATCTACAATCTTCAACACGAGCTAGGATGCTGATATTAAATGTTTAGGATGAAGAGAGTAATTCTATAAGTATAAGGATTCGGATGAGGGAAGTGAAAAGACTGAAAATACGAAAAGGGATGCTGTCCTATTTATAGAAAATGGTTATTAGCGCGCGCTAGTCCATATTCATAGCGTGCGCTAACGGCTATTTGAAACTTACTGATTTCACTATACTCAGCCTCTAGCGTGTGCTACCCTCATGTGAGTAGCGTGCGCTAACGCGTTGACTTGGCTTTTTCCCGAAAGCCGTCCAGGTTCATCCTGACACAATCCGACCAGGATCCCCGGCCTGATCTCACCTACCAACACGTCTCAATCATATTGACCACGTATAGCGTGCGCTAAGGTTCCTTCGTAGCGTGCTCTATTGATCCAAGTTAGCGTATGCTACACTTAGACGATAGCGTGTGCTACATGCGCAGAATCACAATTTTTAAATCACATTCATGAAATCATAGGCTCAACAATACCGGATTATGAAATACGGAGAATAATACTCAGATCAAAGTGCAACAATTACAATATCACAAGTTCCAAATACATATTAGAAATCTCGGGTATTACATCCTTCCTCCCTAAAAAGAAGTTTCGTCCCGAAACTTAAGATGAAAACAACTCTGGATATATAGCCTTCATACTGTCCTCTGTTTCCCAAGTGGCCTCTTCAGCTCCATGTCGTGACCATTGTACTTTAACCAAGTGTATTGGTTTATTCCTCAATTGTTTGATCCGACTCTCAAGTATCTTGATTGGTCTCTCTTCGAAGGTGCCGTCATTAGCTATCTCGATCTCGTCGAAATCAATGACGTGACTGGGGTCCGGTACATACTTCCGCAATTGGGATACGTGAAACACACTGTGAACGTGACTCAGCGATGGCGGTAAGGCCAACCTGTATGCTAAATCCCCAACTCTCTCGAGGACCTCAAATGGCCCGATATATCTCGGACTTAGCTTACCTTTCCTCCCAAAACGGAAAATCCCTCGTGTAGGAGACACCTTCAATAGTACATGGTCCCCAATGTCGAACTCTAGAGGGCGACGACGTACGTCTGCATAAGACTTCTGTCGACTCTGAGCAGTCAACAGTCTCTCTCGAATCAAAGCTATCTTCTCTTGAGTCTGAACTATCAATTCCGGTTCCGTCCCGATCAAATCCGAAGAATCATCCCAGCACAGGGGTGATCGGCATCTTCTCCCGTACAAAGCTTCAAATGGTTCCATCTTAATAGAAGCATGCCAACTATTATTGTAGGTGAATTCAATCAACAGCAAATGAACTTCCCAATCAGTCGACCAATCTAAGGCACAAGCTCTAAGCATGTCTTTTACTGTTTGTATAGTCCTTTCGGACTGACCGTCCGTTTGGGGATGATAAGCCGTGCTAAAGTTGAGATCAGTCCCCAAAGCCCTGTGAACTGCCTTCCATAAGTGCGACACGAAACGACCATCTCGATCTGAAATAATGGTCTTCGGCGTCCCATGCAATCTGACTACCTCTGCAATGAATACTCGCGCCAATCTCTCGGGTCCCCAAGTATCTTTAATTCCTAGGAAATGAGCCGACTTGGTTAGTCGATCAACTATAACCCAAATCATGTTCATTCCCGTTTTGGTCCTTGGCATACTGGTGATGAAATCCATCGAGATATCCTCCCACTTCCACTCAGAGATCGGAAGCGGATTTAATATTCCGGCAAGTGCTGATGTTCAATCTTAACCTGCTGACAAGTCAAACACTTCGAAACGTACTCTGCTACGTCCTTCTTCATATTCCCCCACCATAAGTTTTGTTTTAGATCCTTATACATCTTACTGCTGCCCGGGTGAATAAAATAAGGTGCGCTATGAGCTTCCTTCAGAATTGTCCATCTCAAATCATCATCGTCGGGAACGCAAAGTCGACTCTGAAATCTCAGAACTCCATCATCTTGTATCACGAATCCTAGGGCCTTTCCTTTCTTTACTTCGTCACATAACCGAAGGATCATAGAATCGTTTAACTGCTTAGATTTGATCTCCTCGACTAGTGATGAAGTCACTTCCATCACATATAGTTGCGCTTGGATTCCTTGTGCCCATACTTCAATCCCTTCGCGGATCAGTTCCCGTTGAATGCTGGTTTGGGATGTAAGTGCTTCCAACACTCGAAGAGAAACAGGTTTATGGCTCAAAGCATCGGCTACTATGTTTGCTTTACCCGGATGATAGAGAATCTCCAAGTCGTAATCCTTGATCAATTCCAGCCACCTTCTCTGCCTCATATTTAATTCTTTCTGGATGAAAATGTACTTGAGGCTCTTATGATCTGTAAAGATCTGACAATGAGTGCCGTACAAATAATGTCTCCAAATTTTCAATGCAAAGACTACAGCTGCTAGCTCCAGATCATGAGTCGGGTAATTAACCTCGTACGGTTTCAACTGCCGAGAAGCATAAGCAATCACCTTATCCTTTTGCATCAACACACATCCCAGACCCTGATTTGAAGCGTCGTTGTATACCATGAATCCATCAGTTCCCTCTGGTAACGCTAATATAGGTGCTGTCGTCAGTCTCCTCTTAAGTTCGTCAAAACCAGCCTGGCATCTCTCATCCCACGTGAACTTTTGAGTTTTCTGTAATAGCTGAGTGAGCGGACGAGCAATTTTGGAAAATCCCTCTACAAAACGGCGATAATATCCAGCAAGTCCTAAGAAACTCCAGACTTCCTTCACGTTATTAGGAGCTTCCCATTCCAAGATTGCTTCGAATTTCTTCGGGTCCACCTGCACTCCGTCAGCTGATATCACATGCCCAAGGAAATTTACTTCCCTAAGCCAGAACTCGCATTTGGAAAGCTTTGCATACAGCTGTTCCTTCCTCAAGGTGCTCAAAACCACACGCAAATGTTCGGCATGCTCATCTGTGTCCTTCGAATATATCAAGATGTCATCAATGAAGACGACCACAAATTTATCCAAGTATTCTAAGAATACCCGATTCATCAATTGCATGAATACCGCAGGAGCATTAGTAAGTCCAAATGGCATCACTACAAATTCATAATGCCGTCTTGGGACAAAGCGTACTTTGGTATATCCGATTCCTTAATTCTCAACTGATGGTATCCTGATCGCAAGTCAATCTTCGAGAATACCCTTGCCCCTTGGAGTTGATCAAATAAGTCGTCGATCCGAGGTATAGGATACTTATTCTTGATTGTTACTTTGTTGATCTCCCTATAATCAATACACATTCGGAGGGATCCTTCTTTCTTCCGGACAAAGAGAACGGGCGCTCTCCAAGGAGAAACGCTAGGTTGAATATAACCCTTCTGTAATAATTCCTCTAGTTGCTTCTTTAACTCATACATCTCAGTTGGCGCCATGCGGTATGGTGCTCTGGAAATAGGAGCGGCTCCAGGCTCTAATTCGATAGTGAATTCCACCTCTCTCTGCGGAGGTAACCCATGTAGTTCGTCAGGAAATACATCGGAGAATTCATTCACAACTGGAATAGATGAGAGCTCTACTCCTTCCTCTTTCCTCATGGCATAGCACCAAAGTCCATGACATCCACCTTGATAATTTCACGGCTTTCATTGCTTTGATCAATTTTCCCGAACTTCCCGGTCTCCATCCTTGGAATAAGTGTTCAGATCCGTCGTCAGCAATGATAGAAATGACTCTCTTTCAGTAATTCAGAATAGCTCCATAACGGTTGAGCCAATCGTCTCCGAGAATTAAATCGTCACCGTAGATGTCAACTACAATAAGGTTCGATGGCCAATCTCTCTCTCCTATATACACTGGAAAATCTCTAGCTTCTAGGGTTCCCACAATTTTCTCTCCGCTCGGTAAACCCACAACATAAGGTTCACAATCATACAAGCACGAGATTTTCAAACGATTAACACAGTTCAAAGATATAAAAGAATGCGTAGCTCCTGAATCGAATAAGACACTAACTGGTTGCAAAAGGATCTGAATCGTACCTGATGCAACAGCTGTGTTCTGATCGTCTTACTTCTTCATTTCGTAAATACGTGGAGGGACAGACCCATCGCTAGATGCTTCTCTTCTCCCAACATTCTGTTGCTGGAAACCACTTTGCTGCATCTGGTTTACACTAGTGTCCTTCGGAACTGGTACAGGAGTGCGAGTGCCAAAAGATCGAGTCGCATTCCCACAAAATGTTGCGCGATGCCCTTCCTGTCCACACTCGAAACAGGTCACAGCAGGCGCGAAACAGTCACGTCGAACATGCCCCGCTTTGCCACAGTTATAACATTTCTTCCCTGCGTCTGAAACGGTTTGTGCTGCCCGGAACTTCTTTCCACCTCGAGAAGGATGCGGAGGCCTCCTGGATGAATGAAAAGAGGACTGGCCCCTGCGAGGCCCACTACTCTTATTCTCCGTGAAGTTGCCAGCCACTTTCTGCTTCTTTGCTTCCGTTGATTTCTCTACTGCTGCCTCTTTCATATCATAGGCGAGTGCTTTGTCCTGATACTGTCGCAAGGTGGTACATTCAAACCCGGACATATACTGCTGAATTTCCGGCTTCATTCGCATGTCGAAATGAAAAATCCTCTCCGCCTCGGTCCTGACCAAGTGGCGCACATAAGTCAGCTGGTGATTAAAGGTCTTAATCACGTCTGTCACAGATGCTTCTGAATTTTGTGGTGAGAAAAAATCCCGGACTCGGGCCTCTCTAACTGGGCGAGGACAATACTGCACTTCCATCATTAATTTGAACTCCGTCCAGTCGACATTATGCTCCTCAGGTCGAATGGCCTCCCACCAGTCGAAAGCCTCCCCCGTCAGAAGATACTGGGCGACCGGAACCTTTCTGTCGTTGGGACAGTTAATCCCCGCAAAAATCTTCTCTAACTCCTTCAGCCAGTGATCCCAAGAAAGAGTCTCAGTAGAACCGTCAAATTTCGGAGGATGCAATTTGATCACCTAAGTACGCCAATTATCTCCCCGATTATCCACGTTATGCGGCTGTCCCATCGCCGTCTGCATGCGATCCACAACTTGAGCAAACTGGTTTATCTGAGCAACCACCTGCTGAAGCACTCCCGGCACGTTAGGATCTGCATTATTATTTGCTGATCCCTGTTGTCCCTCGGAATGGGAATCCGTTCGGCTAGCGGTTATTTCTGGGGTAGACACCGAATCTTCTTGTCTCGCGTTTCTACGTCCGCGTCCACGACCGCGTCCGCGTCCACGACCTCCCCTCAACATACTGTAAACACATATACTCAATATCCAGGGCAATCTTTCTAAAAGTAAGTCCATCAATGTTCACAAAACATGAATTAAATAAAACGGTAGTATTTGAGATTAGGAAACTTACAACCACGGTCCACACGACGATGCTGGCTCAGCAGTGATGTTACAAACGACCAATAATCAAATAACGTAAACAGACCCAACTAACCTGACTGCCAAGATATCCATGAATCTTAGCTCCGATACCATATTCTGTAACACCCCGAGATATTCGGAATAATTACAGCGCCGTAAACCCTTTAAGGAGGATTTACAATGCTAATTTAAAAGAAATGTAAATATAATCCAATCATACAACTGAAGTTCAAAATACAGATTTGGTTCAACTGATCCAATGAGTTAACTTATACAACCATATCGAAAATGACATTATTAAAACATACGTACTCGAGTACTAAATTAACCAAGAAGACAAATCACAATAACAATAAACATAAACCACATCACTGAGTCGTTTCATCGTCCTGTCGGTACTGTGGATGCTTCCCCGCTCCTCGGCTACCTGAACATCAAAATAATGTCCACCCCCGAAGGGGTTAGCAAAACAATGCTAGTACAAGTATCATAATACATAAATCATCAGTGCATCATAAAACATGCAAACGGACTTCCGTCATCGGAATCCAACGATGTGAATCCTCACGATTCCATCAACACAATACAGGGTAATCCAGCGATCCAGCGCCCTTGGTATAGATCCCCATGATGATCCCGTCGGACCAACGCATGGTGGAAAACCCATCCAGCGATCCAGCGCCCTCAGCATAGATCCCCATGATGATCCCGTCCGACCAACGCATGGTGGACATTCGATCCAGCGCCCTCAGTATAGATCCTCATGACCCCCTCGGATCATATATATCATAAACCAATCAATTATGCATACATATATGCATTTCAATATGTTCATCAATATGAACAATTAATAACGAATACCATGAGAAATTAAAGAAATAAATCTCATATTCGACAACATGAACAGAACCATATGCATGATCAAAGTTTCAATATAAATCAAACTCATGATATGATACTTGCCTCGAAAATGGCAAGAATGAAATACTCCAACAAATGACACGCGTCCGTATGCCACCGCCCCTCGATCGTCCCCTATGCAAGGCTCGGACCTAAGAAATAATAAAGAATTCCTCTCAAGTCGTACGAACGTCTAACAATCCGGTTTACGGCCGCAAGCTCTAAAAATGAATTCTGCCTGAACTACTTAGCGCGCGCTACGTATTATACGTAACGTGCGCTAAGCCTGCCCGTTAACGTACGCAAATGACCAAGTTTAGCGTGCGCTAGCTGTGTACTGACAGTCCTCTCTGAACAGCCGACTGCCCTGCCTGATGACATAACGTACGTTACGTACCCAACGTAGCGTACGTTATTCATTCCCAATAGCGCACGTTAATATATACATCTTAGCGTGCGCTAACCGTGCATGGCAGTCACTACTAGGTAAAAATTTGAGCTAAAGGTGATGAAAACTCATGAAATCCTCAGTGTTAATACATGCCAACTCCGTGCATATCATGCTCATACGGTTTATGAAAGATCTTTATGGTTTAAATGACTACGAGACACAAGGATACGTATCATCATTACTACACCATAATTCATCTTGATCTTCAAGAAAATATTCTAAGTTCAATTCATTCCAAGTCCCAAAACATATGATTCCTTACGTAAAACATAAGAACTAGGTAATCTCCATATACTGGTCATAAACGGTTTTGAAGATACATGAATATTCTTAGGAGTCCATATACTAAAAAGATTCAATGGATTATACGATGAATAAGTGCCGAAACGTCAAAAATATCCTTCTAACACATGATGTTCGACTACTAACGAATTTAACTGACTAGATAATCATGATCAAAACGTCCTTCATACTAGTACTTAGTATTGGTGAAGAATCTCCTACCTCAAAGTAGTGAAGAACAAGGAGGAATTCGAAGCAATCCAACGTCGAAGGCTTGAACATCAATCCCCAATGATCTACAATCTTCAACACGAGCTAGGATGCTGATATTAAGTGTTTAGGATGAAGAGAGTAATTCTCTAAGTATAAGGATTCGGATGAGGGAAGTGAAAAGACTGAAAATACGAAAAGGGATGCTGTCCTATTTATAGAAAATGGTTATTAGCGCGCGCTAGTCCATATTCATAGCGTGCGCTAACGGCTATTTGAAACTTACTGATTTCACTGTACTCAGCCTTTAGCGTGCGCTACCCTCATGTGAGTAGCGTGCGCTAACGCGTTGACTTGGCTTTTTCCCGAAAGCCGTCCAGGTTCATCCTGACACAATCCGACCAAGATCCCCGGCCTGATCTCACCTACCAACACGTCTCAATCATATTGACCACGTATAGCGTGCGCTAAGGTTCCTTCGTAGCGTGCGCTATGGATCCAAGTTAGCGTACGCTACACTTAGACGATAGCGTGCGCTACATGCGCAGAATCACAATTTTTAAATCACATTCATGAAATCATATGCTCAACAACACCGGATTATGAAATACGGAGAATAATACTCAGATCAAAGTGCAACAATTACAATGTCACAAGTTCCAAATACATATCAGAAATCTCGGGTATTACATGTACAACAATATGTATAACATCAATACATAAAATAATTAAGGTACTTGCCTCGATTCAAAGACAAGAACAATACTTCGTCGAAAAACGAAACACTTGAAGGCGCCCCTTCGATCAATCATGTAGCAAGCTCGAACCTTAACAAAAGAAATAATAAAGAATTCATCTCTTGTCGTATGAAGGTCTAACTATCCGATTTACGGCCGAAAGTTCATAAAATGTAATCTGCCTGAACTACTTAGCGTATGCTAAGTATTCTACGTAGCGCGCGCTAAGCCTGCTCATTAGCGCACGTAAACAATAAAGCCTAGCGTACGCTAACTGTGTATTGACAGTCCTCTCTGATCAGCCGACTGACTCGCATGATGACATAGCGCACGTTACGTTTCTAATCGTAGCGTACGTTAACTGTGCTCGATAGCGCACGTTAATCTACAAAGTTTAGCGTGCGCTAAACTTGCATGGGAGTTCACTACTGGGCAGTAGACTGATCTAATCGTGATGAAACCAATGAAATCTTCAGTGTTAATTCATGTTATCTCCATGAATATCAGGCTCATACGGTTATGAATGATCTTACGGATAACAACAACTTCGAAATCAAGAATATGTATACTATCATAAAACCATATTCCATTTCGATTACAATTCTTCATGCGTAAATCGGAAGGCCTAAAGGTCGATATCAATACCTTATATCAATCAAAACCATCATCATGTAGTTTGTTTAACACTCCATCTTTACAAGATAAATCTTTCCATGATCAATCTCTTAGATTCGTCTAACACTAATGATTTTAAAGTCAAGTCCGTGATTACTATAAAGACACCTTCTAAATTCGGATTACCAATGTCAGAAACTTCCTCTACTTGTTCATCATAACAAGATTCAAATCATAATGTTCTTAACCAAGGTACTTAAAGCATAATCATCTCAATCTCTTAAACATGATGTTGTTTGGATAATTCACCAAAGGAATTTAATATCTGATAGCATAATCCTCATATCCTTAAGAACACGAATTCAAGGTTGGAAGTAGTATAACATACCTTAAGATGAGGAAAAACACCGAGACAACAAGTAGAATCCGGCTCCGGTTGCTTGTTTGCCAAATCAATACGTTTCTCCACTCCAATGATCAAACACAAGTGACATTGAATCTTCAATTATCAAGTGGATGTGTTCTGAGTGTGTTTAAGGAAGATAATGGGTTTTCTGGACTATCAAATAATGAGGACGAGTGAAGGGAACAAGAAGAAATGAAGTGCTGACCCATATATAAACTTTCTGTACATTAGCTGATTAGCGCACGCTATCATACATCCTTAGCGCGCGCTAATAAGAGTTGACTCCAAAACTGTCCAGGTTCGTCCGCGGGAATCTTATCCGGTCATACGTCCGGCTGGCGCATGTGCTAGCCGCCCAGCTCAATAATTGACTGCCTAGCGCATGCAATTCTTCATTCGTAGCGTGCGCTAGTTGTAGCCCGATAACGCACGTTAAGCTACATTCTTAGCGTCCGCTATCATGATTTTGCATGAGTAATTTGCATGTTGTTATACTTATGTACAAGGGTACAAAGGTGAGAAATAACATACTCCAATGATCGAGATCACAATTTCGAATAATCCGGGGTTCAAATACAGATGAAATATACAATAATAAGTCCGGATATTACAATAACGTTGATACCCGAACATACCAATAACCGAGATAAAGCATATACATTATGATTTACCTCCCAGAATCGGAAGAACGGTATACAATCCAAATATCCCGAGTTCACAATAATAATCATCGCTATATGCATTATAAACGAAATGAAACCGAAACCATTCATTAAATATTATAACTGAGCAAGTAATAACTTGCCTCGATACCGATACGACGATGATGAAGCCGATACCAATTTCATTGCCTTCGTCTACGAGCTCCTCAGCCCTGAACACGCAGTTCACGAACATGCTCGAACATGACTGCAATATAGGGTTATAATCACCGATCAATTATCGCAACCTATCGCAATAATAAATTTAACACACATTCGATAACAATCAATAATCGATATAACCAATTCACAAACTCCACGGTTCTATGATATCTCGGTTAAACATAGACTGTACAATCCAACTCAAACCAGCAAGAATTCATAATCATAATATGATGTACTGCATTGTCTGCCTACTTAGCGCACGTTAATCACTCAACGTTGCATGTGCTAAGTCGCTCCCGATAACGTGCGCTAGCTAGTAAGCTTAGCGTGCGCTACTGCTGTACAGTTTTCATGTTTTACATGTATCGA
The DNA here is from genome assembly GCA_033398695.1 of Orobanche coerulescens. Taxonomy (NCBI): domain Eukaryota; kingdom Viridiplantae; phylum Streptophyta; class Magnoliopsida; order Lamiales; family Orobanchaceae; genus Orobanche; species Orobanche coerulescens. Next base: position 189,631,679 of record CM065801.1, read on the forward strand.
TCAACATATAGCGATTATCAAGAACACTAAGTAATTCGAAACCATGTTCAAAGCTATCAAGACAACGAAATCCGATATCCTTTAACATATAAACAATCATCCAACTTATAATCCAAGTCTTATATCCATATATCATCTTTCTCAATATCAACATCATGAAACCTTAAGAACATAACAATACTTTCATAATCTATCATTAGAGTGAGTAATTATCAACAATAACGTCAACATCCGAAACTGAGGAGAAGAATTAACCAACTTATCTCGAGAGGACGAACAACACGATTCAAACCATACGAATCACATCAATATCCATATATCAATAACAACATCATCATAATCCGGTAATCCATGTCCTAATCATACTTATTAACTTGTTTATATGATAATCATCAACTTAAGAACATCAATCTCCAATCCAAAATGAAATCCAAAGGTGAAGAACTATTACCTTGTATAGACGAACCATGAAGGAGAACAATCAACTTTATTCGAAGAATCATCAATAATTTCAAGAACAAGACATTAATCCATGTTCCTCAGCTCAATCTTTGTTAAATATCATCATCTCTCAGTGTTTGGAACCTCCAACTTCTCTCTAAAAACTTTCTCTCTCGGTTGCAAGGAAGGAATGGACGAAATGAAGGATAATGCCCAACTACTCATATATATACTGTATATTATTAACGTATGCTAACATCCTCATTTAACGTACGTTACATGCTTAGCGTGCGCTAACTCTCTTTCGTTAGCGTGGGCTATCGAGGTCCAGAGGCTACTAACTTGCTACGCACATCAGCTTACGTACGTAATGCCCATGCAATAACGTATGTAAACTACACTGTCTAGCGCACGCAAAATCTTGTATCTTAGCGTGCGCTAATAGTAGTTGACTTGCTACAGTCTGCACCTACCTCGAATATGCTCGTGACCCAACATGCCGAAAGCAACCAATAAAGCCAATATTTCATGTTGACCGATCTGATATTAGCGTGCACTAACAACAGGCATTAGCGTGCGCTAATGCTTTACGACAAACATCAGTTGACTTCGTCGGCACATGCGCCGAAAGTGACCGGATCCACACGTAGATTCCCTCTGATCTGTTATGAACTAGCATGCGCTATCTTTTACCATTAGCGTGCGCTAAACCTGCACGATGGCGTACGCTAGGAATGCATATTAGCGTGCGCTAATAATGCTACACTTAGCCATTTCCCGCAATTTCTGTCCAACATCTCGACATACCAAAAACGAACATACGACACATTGAACACAAATACTGAATCCTGTAATATTCTCATATGATATACCCAATATCAAAAGTGCGATAACCTGATACACGATATTCTCGATTGTAATTGTCAACCAAATACGACAATTATAACAATATTGACATCTCAGTCCTTCATTATTTTATCCATACTGTGCAGATTCCACGCTGTACAACATAACTCGGATAAAATAATATTAAACAATAGTAGTAGAAATTCCGGATATTACATTCTACACCACTTAAAATAAGTTTCGGCCTCGAAACTTACAAGCCGTCATAAAAACAAACAAACATACCTTTCAACTCAAAATATCCCAAAACCATCACGACAATGATCAATCATCATCACTATAGAATAACCACAACAACATACTTACCAATGCGCAAAGTCGACGATCTCCTGAGATACTAGCTAGTGACCTCACTGTAAAATCTCAATACACTTTACAATCACAATCCCTTGAGTCTCAACAAAATATATCATCTTCGGATGAAAAAATCTGCCAGAATCAAATTCTGTCTGCCTGATTACATAATCAGGTCTCAATTCCGATAAGACGAATAATATACAATACATCTGCGAAACAACTGCCCAAAACTACGATACGAATCCCGAAACGTTGACACAAAATCTGAACGCTCAGATGATCACCAACAATGATCAACAATCAACCGAATTTATCATCGACATGATAAATTCCAATCTGACCAACCAGAGGTGAAAACATAATCGAGAATACCATCAACATGATAAACTCCAATATGACCAACCAGAGGTCAAAACACAATCGAGAATATCATCAATGTGATAAATTCCAATACGACCAACGAATGATCAACGATAATCGAGAATACCTTCACACGGTAAGCTCCAACACGATCAACACAGAACCACAGAAACCGATATACAAATGAATAAAGTTCTAAAAACGACACGCCAATCACATACAGTGTATCTCAATAAACATACCCGACTGGTGAACATACCCCTCGGCATACGAACAACCAATCACAACCCATCGAACATATCCAAATTAAACATGGAGTGGGAATGACCAATCGATACTCAAAACAACCAGCATGAGGTCAACAACCCCAAATCTACACTTACAAAGAAATCATTCGAAAATCATTATGGTAAAATCGCGCTACTACCAAACCAATGGAATCCCATAGCACATCTGTCCCGATTTCAGAAAATTCAAAGTTTCTAAAATCGCATCCTGTGCATGAATCTACAATACGCGGCATATTTCTCTCGTCCGATAGATCAACTGATCATCCTTAGATAACCAAACTGCCATACTAAAGTTCGAATCTCCTTTTTCCACATATGGCTCACAACGTCAATCATTAACCCATCCTGGATCACCTCAATTATGCTATGACAAAACATTGAATAATCAATAAATCAAACACAGCGAAAGACTACCCGAGAAGTTTCATTTGAACAAGTAAACCAAAAACCTCAAAAGGCGGAAATAAAAACGATTGGTAAAGTGTTTTACAAATATCGGGAGTTCTAGAAAACAGAAAAGCCTTTTTTGAAACATCAGGGTCTAAGCCCATATCTCGTTCCGCATTTTAAAAAGTAGAAAACTCCTTTCGGACTCTAAGTCCTAAGTTGTAAAACTATTTCAAAATCGATTGGGTCTCGGCCCAAAAATCATTTTCCGTAAAACAATCGTGAAACGTTCATTTTGAAAAGTATATTTTCAAATGCTCAAAAGCAGTTCATATATCAAAATGAATTAGCATGACTACCTGTTCTTCTCAACAATTCACAGTCCTTCGGCTGAATATACAATTCCGTTTCCAAAATCTAACCCACATATTGATTTCCAAAATCATAGCGTCTCAAGATCATCAATCCTGTCCCAACTACTGTGTTTTGTTATCTCATAATCATAACACATAATATTCTTCCGAATCTCAAAGCATATCAATTTAGAACGGTAGTAAATCTCAATGAAATTCGAATCCAAATACTTACAAATCGTGAAGTCGACGATTCCCCGTGATACTGGCACATGTCTCGACTCCAGAAAATACTCGACACAGGTATTTTCAAAACACATGTTATGCAAAATCAGTTCAACTTGAGAACACAACACATCTCTTTCAAGAGAATCACGTTAGCACCATTTGGAAAAGTTTAAAACAATCCCAGTACCACACTGATAAATCACATAACCCATAAGCCCGAGTGAACAACAAAAACTCACGGCTCTAGTATTAGTCAATCAACAACTCGAATGACGCGACCAAAACACGACCCAACTCGACCCAAATGCCTAGGTTTCTCTACCTAAGCTCCGATACCATAGTCTGTAACACCCCCAGATTTAACCGGGAATATTACAGCGACGTGGGCCCTGAGATGGAACCCACAAGACTAAAGGAAATTTTCGCAAACATTTACAAATGCCCAAGAGGCCAACGACGATACTATCTTTAAAACATTTGAAGACTATATAAAATCTGTTTATCAAAACCGTCGTAAAATCTTATTTCGAAAAGGGCAAAGGCCAAATGGCCGAAACTCAATAGTTTAGAAAAATATTTCCAAAGTAATTCAAATTACCAGAAACAAAAGGTCATTTCAAAATACTCGCGCATCGGAAAAGACAATAGTTAAAAGTACTCTAGCAGCGAAAATACAGCAACTGATCAGGAAACTCAATACAAAAACATGTCCTAGCCAGTATCCTCCGGGAAGCTCATCTCTCCACGACCGCTACAAGCTCGATATTTCAAGAACCTAAAAAGAAAGCCCACGATGGGGTCAGCCATAATATCCAACAATGATAACCGTCACATCACATTAATAATTACATACCATTGAGAATACAAAATAAGAATACGACCAATGTAATCTTATCGTAGTAACTTTACTTACTCAAATAATTCTCGACAGAATAACCATTATCACATTTCACATCTCGTACTTGATTAACCAATAAATTCGAACATAATATCTGTATTGTACCTCAAACAATACTCAATATTCTCAAACTATCATCACCAACCCATGATACGGAAATATTCCAGTTCTGACCAATACGATCTATCGGATAGCATCATCAAATCCCAAGACGACAACCGATTGTCCATCAAAAGACAAATACCCAAGGAAAATACGGAACATACCTCAAGATATGAAATGCCACGACAATCATGTCAGTCAAATCCGAGGTCGGATCAATACCACACGCGGACATGGTCCTAACACAAGACCTACAAACACATACTCATATGACAACGTCAATATGCTCAAAACAATATCAACAGTGTATACTCAATGGAAATCCCATGACCCAACGCCCTCAGCATAGGTCCCAAGATGATCCTACCAGAGCAACACGAGGTAGATAACCAACAATATACATATACACAACAACATATGCAAAACCAACGATGCGAATCCATATGATTCCATAAACACTACACTGGGTACTCCACCGATCCAGCGCCCTCAGCATAGATCTCAAGATGATCCCGTCGGACCATAACGAGGTGGAAGAACCCATCTAATGATCCAGCGCCCTCAGCATAGATCCCAAGATGATCCCGTCGGACCTTAACGAGGTGGACATCTGATCCAGCGCCCTCAGCATAGATCACACGATCCCAACGGATCAACACAACATAAACAACATAAACAATACACATATGCAAATCAATATGTTCATCGACATGAACAACACCTGACAAAATAACATGAACGACATTATGAAAAAAAACTAGGATGACCTCATGTTCAGCAATATGAAAGACAACCTGCATGATCAACATCATCAACACTAAACCGAAATCAAAACTAAGATACTTGTCCCGAGTCCTTCAGGAGCAATCTCGATGTCAAATCATCACCGGTGATTATCCTCAATGTTCGACGATCCAAACGCACCATGAACTATAGGTATTCATATCCTCATCTTTCTCACAACGTAACCTTGATACCCGAACATACCAATAACCGAGATAAAGCATATACATTATGATTTACCTCCCAGAATCGGAAGAACGATATACAATCCTAATACCCCGAGTTCACAATAATAATCATCGCTATATGCAATATAAACGAAATGAAACCGAAACCATTCATTAAATATTATAACTGAGCAAGTAATAACTTGCCTCGATACCGATACGACGATGATGAAGCCGCTACCAATTTCATTGCCTTCGTCTACGAGCTCCTCAGTCCTGACCACGCAATTCACGAACATGCTCGAACACGACTGCAATATACGGTTATAATCACCGATCGATTTTCGCAACCTATCGCAATAATAAATTTAACACACATTTGATAACAATCAATAATCCATATAACCAATCCATAAACTCAACGGTTCTACGATATCTCGGTTAAACATAGACTGTACAATCCAACTCGAACCAGCACGAATTCATAATCATAATACGATGTACTGCATTGTCTGCCTACTTAGCGCACGTTAATCACTCAACATAGCGTGCGCTAAGTCGCTCCCGATAACGTGCGCTAGCTAGTAAGCTTAGCGTGCGCTACTGCTGTACAGTTTTCATGTTTTACAAGTATCAATCAACATATGGCGATTATCAAGAACACTAAGTAATTCGAAACCATGTTCAAAGCTATCAAGACAATGAAATCCGATATCCTTTAACATATAAACAATCATTCAACTTATAACCCAAGTCCTATATCCATATATCATCTTCCTCAATATCAATATCATGAAACCTTAAGAACGTAACAATACTTCCATAATCTATCATTACAGTAAGTAATTATCAACAATAACGTCAACATCCGAAACTGAGGAGAAGAATTAACCAACTTATCTCGAGAGGACGAACAACACGATTCAAACCATACGAATCACATCAATATCCATATATCAATAACAACATCATCATAATCCGATAATCTATGTCCTAATCATACTTATTAACTTGTTTATATGATAATCATCAACTCAAGAACATCAATCTCCAATCCAAAATGAAATCCAAAGGTGAAGAACTATTACCTTGTATAGACGAACCATGAAGGAGAACAATCAACTTTATTCCAAGAATCATCAATAATTTCAAGAACAAGACTTTAATCCATGTTCCTCAGCTTAATCTTTGTTAGAGATCATCATCTCTCAGTGTTTGAAACCTCCAACTTCTCTCTAAAACTCTCTGTCTCTCGGTTGCAAGGAAGGAATGGACGAAATGAAGCATAATGCCAAACTACACAAATATACTGTATATTATTAACGTACGCTAACATCCTCATTTAACGTACGTTACATGCTTAGCATGCACTAACTCTCTTTCGTTAGCGTGCGCTATCGCGGTCCAGAGGCTACTGACTTTCTCCGCACATCAGCTTACGTACGTAATGCCCATACAATAACGTACATAAACTACACTGTCTAGTGCACGCAAAATCTTGCATCTTAGCGTGCACTAATCGTAGTTGACTTGCTACAGTCTGCACCTACCCCAAATATGCTCGTGACCCCACATGCCGAAAGCAACCAATAAAGCCAAGATTCCGTGTTGACCAATCTGATATTAGCGTGCGCTAATAACAGGCATTAGCGTGCGCTAATGCTTTACGACAAACATCAGTTGACTTCGTTGGCACATGCGCCGAATGTGACCGGGTCTACACGTAGATTCCCTATGATCCGTTCTGAACTAGCGTGTGCTATCTTTTACCATTAGCGTGTACTAAACCTGCACGATAGCGTGCGCTAGGAATGCATATTAGCGTGCACTAATAATACTACACTTAGCCATTTCCCGCAATTTCTGTCCAACGTCTCGACATACCAAAAACGAACATATGACACACTGAACACAAATACTGAATCCAATGGGATACCGGTAGAGGGGCAACGCGTAGAGTCCTAAAGCTATATCCTACAGATTTGGTTCGAGTATTATTCGCGCACAAAAGGTGTTGGGATAACAAATCACTTTATCGATGCTGCCCTGTATCGATCATGTTGTCAGTATGTTTTGACAATATGCCAAATCCTGTATACCACCTCTAGCTATATCGACAAGCTGATCAAGTATCAAACCATGTATCTAAGACCTCTCGTAGTCTCATCTATACAGTATATTGATCATACAACAAAGAGTCCCGCATAGCAAGTATGGAAGCTGTCTCGAATATCAATACAGTGATCTTTCCATACGGCTCTCAACAGAACAAGAAGGAATCTTCAGTATTCGCTAGAAATCAAGTCCCGTTGATAAAGAAGTCTTTAAATACTAAAGGATAAAGTATTTAAATACTATAAGTCAGAAAATCTTCAAAATCCCGCAATATCCGGATCTCAGTCAAATATTAGTTGTTGCAGAATCTTGCTTCAATGGATATATTTCAGATGGCTATATATATCTCCAGAGTTTGAAGATCATCAACTACTGAAAAACTGAAAATCCACTGAATGACTGAACAACTTACGAATGATCAAGTTTACAAGAAATATTCAGATCAAAACATATCTGCCCAAGCTTTCTGCTATTCAGATATAAGAGATATGTAGTGCTCAAACCTTGAACAACACATCATCAGCTTATAGCCCAGAAAGTCATAGATTTTGTTCAATATTGTTCTATCCTTGAACAAACTTATATCAGCCCTGTGTGGACTGAGGAATCTTTGCTTCTCCCGAACTGTGTGTGAAGGACTTGCATTGAATAAGACGAAGCTTCAGAACTGTGTGTGAAGAATCCAGTCAAAGTGTTAGCTCAAACCAATCTGTGTGAACGGTTGAAAGCTAAGATCTTTATATCAATCTGTGTGAACGATATATTGATTAAGTGTTGTTATAATTACGTAGTTGTGTACGCAGTAGTTATAATAAACTTTTTACTCCTGTGTGGAGGACCAGTGGACGTAGAGGGGTTTACCTCGAACCACTTTAAATACTGTGTTATTTACCTTATGTTTTTATTGTTTTATTTAACTGTGATTATTTAAGTATACACTGCACATTGAGTTGTTGTATCCACAGCAACTTACTGTATTTAAGATTTCCGCTACGCACTTAGATTTAAAACAGTACAGCTTGTTGTTTAAAACGCTTTCCAAGCTGTATCCAGTATACTTAGTGGCCATCAAAAGGTATATTCTACACTACTTGAATATAATAGTTAGACTCGATTAGGTTCATCTTTATCATGTATATGCGATCTTGAAATGGTTTTGATGATTCCGCCATATAAGATATGATCAAAATCCAACAGTGGTATCGGAGGAACTTACAAATGTTATATTTGATCTAATTAATTTGATGGTTTAATACTAGATTTAAGTTTTATTCGATTTAATTCGTGCAGTGCAAATTTCCCAATTAATTGATAATGGTATAAATTAATAATAAAACGTGGAGTTTTGATTTAGTTTTTCAGATTTTAAAATTTTTTGTGTTTCTCTGAAAATCTGAAATTTCCAAAAGAAAAAAAATCTGCCAAGAAGCATACTACCCAAAGCGATCGCTATCGCGTATAACTAAGCAAAGATGGGATCTAAATGCCGCAGGTCGGGCAGAGGCCTCGGTAGTCCAAGAAGGTTGTGGGCATTCGTTCGAGCAGTTTGCTCGGACTGCTCTCCGGCATAGAGTCGGAGAAATAAATTTGGAATTTGAAACAGTTTTTGCCCACTGTCAAATCTAAATTTAATTAATTATAATCAATTAAATAAATAGTAAATAAAATCAGTTTAATTAAGTTACTAATTTAGGATTAAGTAGCTTGATTATTATGCGTGTGCTTATATGAGTTAGAATCATATAATTAGTTGTAGTGCAAGGCCATTCACATTTAGTAGATGCATTATTTTGAATGACACTGCAGGTTTGGTGAACTAGTATGGCCAAAATATTTTCGTTTTATCGGTCTGCATGCTGACTATATATTTGGCAGTCTGCGTACTTTCTAAAATTATGTAAATTAAATGGTTTGCGTACTTCTCTTAATCTTTTTGCAATTTTTTTTATTACATGTTGTGCGTACCATTAAAAATTTGTAAAATTGCGAAGACTAGATGATGAAGTCATTGGTGCACAATGAATGATGGCATTCAAAATTGCACCAAGACGTATTGAATATTGGATCTTTAAAGGCCATACTAGTATCACCGTCCACGTTTTTCATTATTACATTTTGAATACGTTGATGTTTTATGTATGTCGTGAACTTAGAATTTACTATTTAAATCGAAAAAACATAATAAACATGTCCCAAAAATGACGAGTACATGTCTTTCTAAAATTAAAAACACACATTAAGCCCTCGATCACTAGTGATAGGTTTTGCAATTGTATCACTTCGAATTTTGGGATAATGCGGGTAGGTCTGTTGAAAGAGATCTACAAGTTTTTTTAGTTTCTCATCAATATCAGTAAGGAGTCCTTAGTGTTGAGGCAAAGTGTCATAAGATATTAGATGTAACCTATCACCCAATAGTAGTATTGGAAACTATTAGTAATGGGATTACTTACCTATTTCAAAAACTAATAAGTGGCAAGTCAAAGCTTGCTAAAAAGTTTTGTGACCAAATTTTGGAATCGTTTATTCAAAAGGGGCCTAAATAATATTGAATAAAATGTTAAATAACTAGAACGTATATATACTTACGAGATATTTAGATGAATAGTTTACTTATTATATTTTTCTTTCTATGTGTAGTAATTATGTCTGGAAACAGCAACCTTGTTACTGTCCAAACTGCCTCTTTCAACATAAGATCAATCCTTGAGAAAGGAGAAACTTAATGGCTTAATTTCCTTAATTGACATAGAAACCTGAGAATAGTTCTTAGACAGGAAAAGAAATAGTCCGTTCTTGACAACCCTATCCCTGTTTTGGGGCCAAATGCAACAATCACCCAAAGACAAACTGAGCGTCGTGCCAAAGAACAGCCACTTGACATCACTTGCTTGATGTTGGCGACCATGGATTAAAACTTGCGAAAGTAGTTTGAGAACGTAGGTGGGCACAACATTATTCAGCAGCTCAAAGACATGTTTCAACAGCAAGCTAGAATTGAGAACTTTAAAACCTTGATGCTAGGCTTGAGAAAGGAAAGCCCCTTGGACCTCATGTGTTGAAAATGATTTGATACTTTGACAATATTACGAGGCTGAGTTTTTCCTATAGTCAAGAGTTGGCTACTGACAGCATTCTTCATTTGGTTCATGATGGTTATGATACTTTTATGGTGAATTATATCATGAATAGAATGGAAAAATAATTGACTGACTGACATGGGATTTTTAAAACTGTTCAGCCAAAAATCAAGGTGGAGCCTAGACATGAGGTCCTCTTGATAAAGAAATCAAAAGGTTTGAAGAAAGAGGGAAATAAGGGAGTGGTCAAAAGGCAAAAGCAAGGAGACTGCACCAAAACCATAGCCAACTTCTGGGAAGGTGAAGACTGCTAAAACTCCCGCTGAAGGTTCCTGCTTCTATAGCGCCAAACCCTGACATTGGAAGAGAAACAGTCTTATGTTTCTGGAAGATCAGAAAAATGGGAATGTTGCTACCATCCCAGGTATCTATGTTATAGATAGTCATTCTACAAGTCCTTCTTCATGGGTATTAGATACTGGATGTGGTTCTTGTTTGGAATAGTGCCCTAGGACATTCGATGTGCCTAGATTTGTAATTGTCACATTTAAATAAAGTTATTTGATATCATTTATTTCTCGTTGATTATTATAATATGTTCATATTTTAATATTATAATAATTGAATAATAATTATTCATGAATAAGAAGATTATTCAAATATCCCTGGTCCAATCACCTTGAGTGAAGACTCAAGTTATTAATATACTACTATATGTTTGATTGATAATCATCGAATGATTATACGTATGGTACGGATCAAACTTATGGGTATTGGTTGAAGAACGCAATACTGGAAAGACCCGTATTGAGATCACTGCATGGAAATGTCATAAGTAAATCTCAATATAACTGTTGGGATAACAAATACCCTGTATCGAAATTGTTGGGATAACAATGCTCGGTATCGAAATAGCAAAACAAACCCTGTATCGAATAGTGGTGATAAGATGTTTTGACAATATGCCAATCCAGAATACAGTAAGGAAACTGTATTGAAAAGCTGATTAAAATATGTCAACCTGTATCGAAGACCTCTCGTAAGATCCAGCATACAGTACAGCAAAGAAGTCTCATAAAGACTAAGTATGGAAGCTGTCTCGAATTGACGATACGTAATCCTTCCATACAGCTCTCAACAGGACAAAGAAGGAATCTTCAGTATTCACTAGAAGTCACGTCCTGTTGATAAAGAAGTATTTAAATACTAAAGGATAAAGTATTTAAATACTGTAAGTCAAAAGATCTTCAAATCCCGCAAAATCCGGACAGTGTTTTATTCAAACACATCATCCCGTTGGAACGGAATCTTGCTCAATGGATTTATCTCAACGGATATATTTTCAGAAGACTATATATATCTCCTCAAGGCATTGAAGATCATACACCAATACCAACGTTATCAAAAGATTACGAAGTTATTATCATATACATCAGAGCAAAACATATCTCCAAAGCTCACTGATATTCAGATCAAAGAGATATACAGTGCTGAACAACTTGAACAACACATAATCAGCTAGAAGCTCAGAAAGTCAAAGCTGTTGTTCATAACGTGTTCTATCCTTGAACAAACCCAGATCATCCCTGTGTGGACTGAGAATATTTGGTACTCCGGAACTGTGTGTGAAGGAATTGCATCGAAGAAGACGAAGCTTCAAAACTGTGTGTGAAGAAGCCAGTCAAAGTGTTAGCTCAAACCAATCTGTGTGAACACTTGAAACTAAGATCTTTATATCAATCTGTGTGAACGATATATTGATTAAGTGTTGTTATAATTATGTAGTTGTGTACGCAGTAATTATAGTAAACTTTTTACTCCTGTGTGGAGGACCCGTGGACGTAGAGGGGTTTACCTCGAACCACTTTAAATATTTTGTTATTTACCTTCTACCATTTACTATTTTAATTACTGTAATTATTTAAATATACACTGCACATCGAGTTGCTTTATCCACAACAACTTACTGTATTTAAGACTTCCACTACGCACTCAGATTTAAAATCGTACAGCTTGTAGTTTAAAACACTTTCCAAGCGGTATCCAGTATACTTAGCAGCCAACAAGTGGTATCGGAGCGGTTGATTCTAAAAAGAATCAGTCGTATTTTTAACCGAATCAGATCCAAAATCACTTAATTTTTAAAAACAGTCATTTTCATTCATTTATTCCCATATGGATACATCAATGATCAACAAAGTGCCCATGTTCTCTATTAATGAATTTGATGATTGGAGAATCATAATGGAGGCTCATCTTGCAGCAATGCACAAAGAAATGATTTTTGTTATACAGGATGGCCCCATTAAGATCATGAAGGTAAACACGGCCGCAAGGATTGAAGGCCAAGCCCATGCTGAGATGCTCGAGAAGGAGTGCGAACAATGGACAACAGATGAAAGAAATCGCGCCAATCTCGACAATGTGGCTAAGAACGCGTTATTTGTCACTCTTGACAAAGGCACGTTCTCGAAGGTAAGGAGCTGTAAAACAGCCAAGGAAATCTGGGATAAACTCAAGTTGATTTGTGAGGGAACTGAGCTCTCAAAAGAAAACAAAATTTCAAAACTAACTCAGCAATTTGAATCTTTTGAAATGAAACCAACTGAGACACTTGAGGAAGTTGACCTCAGATTCACTGGTATTGTTGGTGAACTTGAAGCTTTGGGCAAAATTTATACCCAAAAGGAGAAGAATTTAAAAATTTTCAGATCTCTCCCTGCCCGATGGGACATTAAGACCACAGCTATGCGTGTGTCATGTAATTTAAATGAAATATCTACTTTTGATCTCTTCTCTGACCTGAAAGCTTTTGAGTATGATACTGATAGAAGAGAGAAAGCTGAAGAATCTCCTTCAAAGGTTACAGCACTAGCCGTCAGATAAATCGTCGACACAAAGATGCCCACTTCGTCAAGCCTAGTCACAAGAATGCTGACAGTGACGCAGACATCCTGTCTCAAGATGAAATGGCGCTTCTCATGCACAAATTCAAAAAGTTCATCAAGCAGTCTGGAAAGACTCCCTACAGGCCCAAACCTATCCACAAGGTAAGTACCGAAACTTCATCCGGTGATGCTAACATGTGCTATAATTGTAGAAAACCGGGACATTATGCAAATAAATGCCCTCATCCCAAAGTTCAAAGGTTGCCGGAGGCCGAGCAACAAGAGAGCGATGAAAGAAGACATGCTTGGAAAAACAAGCTCAAGGCCCTTATTGGAGAATCAGAAGCCTCCCCCGCACCATCAAAATCCGAAGAATGTCTTCAGGTGGTCACTGAAATTGATTCATCTGACGATCAGTTCGATGATAAAGCATATATGTGCTTTATGGCCAAGGACATTCCGGAAGGTGAAGATAGAGACGATGAGGTAAGCTCAACCTCAGTTATTCCATTAAATGCATCTCATACTTTTGAAAACATGATGAATGAGTTTAAAAACATTCAAAAGGCACATGAGACATTGAAAAATGAGAATATACAGCTCTAACTGTCTAACCTAGAGCTGAAAGATGAAAATGACTTGCTGAAAATAAATTATGAAAATATGTCTATTGATTGTGAAACTAGCAAAATCGAACATGAAAAACTCATGGAGAGCAATCATCAACTTACTCATGAACTAAGTGAGGTTAAAACTTACAACGAGAGCAAGACAAATGATTTCGTTCTACTTCAAGCCAAAGTCAAAACTCTCGAAAAACGAGAAGATGAACTTGAGACCATTCTGAAATCTTTCGAGAAATCGTCCAAAAGAATGGAAGAAATTCTGAGCACTGGGCAACATGCTCATGATAAAAGTGGCTTAGGATACAGCTCATGTTCAAACAAAGGGAAAACTAGTACAGTGTTTGTCAAGAGTGTGGAACACATTCCTGTATCGAAAGAAACTTTCACAAATTCAATCAAACATAATTCGCGAACACCAAGTTCAAACATACGTCAAAACTACCCATCTAAGTTCTTCACGAACTCTACCGTCAATACATTCTCTGGAACACGTCAAGATTCACAGTTTTCACATCGTACTGCACCAATCGGTGTCCAACCATCAATATATTCAGCTCAATATACCCACGATATACTGCAAGTATTAAACACGGATTTCACTTTACAACACTACACAAACAAAATTACAAACCACAATCATCGCACATACAGAAAATCATGAAATACCAATACGTATCGGAGCTTAGGTTTATGGATACCTAGGCTGTTGGTGTTTTGGGTCTGTCAAAGTTGAGTTGGTCGTTTGTTTATGATATCACTGGATTTCTGCCATCTCGTGCGACCTGCGCTGTAAGTCTCTCTGAATTCTAATTCCTTCTGCCCAAATTATTTTAGTCTCTTTCCGAACATGTTGTATTTTGAGTTCCTCTTGTGAGTTATGTTCCATTGGAGTTGTGCCTATTGATTTCTGATCTTATTATAGGCCTACGGGAAAACCATAATAACCAGTTGACACTCCTTAGAATTGTGTCTATTGTTTTCCTTCCCTTATACGTTTAAGGAACTGGTGTATATTGGCGTAAGGATAAGGTGAGTTTTTCGATTGTAAGCTCCCTCCTATGTGTGTGGTGGTTGTGTTGTGTTAATTCTATTAACCCTAGGTTGAGGGGCTGGAATTTGTTGGTAGTATTAGGATTGTTGGGATGTACTTGAGTATACCATACGGTCTGGGTGAAAATAGTTATATAGCATATATTGGAAAAAACGGGAATATTATCGATTCCTACATTCCATCAAAAATGAAACTTTAAGTGTCGGTTTTATCAGCTGCACGAATATTTTTAAAGTGGTGTTGTGAGCTTTTTCAAGTGGTGAAGACCTATGAACATCTTATTCCTTGGTCAGGTATTTCGGCGAAAACTTTTTCTCGAGTAAACATTTTGGTAGAAGAGGAAAGATTTTTAAATTTGCGGTATTTGAAATGCAAATCCTTTAAACTAGTTATGATATTTTAAAACTTTGTTTGCAAAAAAAAAACTTGAAAGTTGACATGAGAAATAAAACTTCCTCTTTTAAAGTATTCACGATTTTTGGGCGAAACGTGACTCGCCCCTTATTTGCAAAAAATTGTGTTTCGGACATGGTATTATCATTTCTGTCAGAAGACCAAAAGTTGATTTTAAGCATAATACGCATGTATATATATATATTCTCATCCTTGTATATAGTATACGTGCCTCCAAATTCGACGTTCTAGTGTTGCGTACTTTGAGTACTCGGAGATGTTGATTGAGTCCGGTGGTGTTACTATACGAAAGAGTATTACAAGTCTTGGTATGTCGAATATTGATGGAAGTGGATGTGTTGACGGTTGTGGGAGCAGTGATTTCATACGAAAACGATTCATGCTACGGTGGGGGAGTACTAAGATCAGACGATATCTTATGAAGCCCCCTCAGTAACTAAGTTGACAAGCGGGGCAAGGAGACCGAAAACATCTGGAAGATTTTGGGCCAATAGTGCTCAAAATTGTGATCAAGTTGATGGTGTAAACGTCAGGTCGTTTTGTATACACTTGTGATAAAAACCCTCTTCACCGAGAGGTAGGATTTCAGTTTGATTGATAATGGTCTTTCAATGATTGTTTGTGTGGTGTTGTATACGTACGAACTGATGGTGTTTGGATTTGTATATTGCCGTTTATTGGTAACCTTCAGTTCTAGTGATGTTTGAGACGTGTTCATGACTGTTTTACTGAATTGGAACAGTTAACGCACGCTACCTTGTGGATAGCGCACGCTAACATGAGATGCAGAAACTACTGCATTTGACTGAGCGTTCGGCAGTACACGCTATGCAATTATGTAGCGCGCGCTAAGGTGCAGCAGTTAGTGCACGCTACGAAGAGGGTAACACGCGCTAACTGGTAGTTCGGGGGGCAGTCCAGGAGCTACTGGACTCGTTAGAGCATGCTAACGCTTGTAGTTATAGCACGCTAATCTGTCCGGCATATAAACCGGACAATAATCGTGATTCATCATTTCCACTCTTTTCCTTTTTCTCCGCGGGTGACACCAAGGTGTGAATCGAAGGCGACTAGGGTTCGTGATCTTGGCCGTTTTTGTTCTGTTCAAAGGTGTTTTGGAGTATAACATCATCTAATCTATTGTTCTTCGTCGAATCGAGGTAATTCCTTGATTTTTCTTGCATTTTATAGATTTTGTTCTTGATCTCATTTCCAACCCGTTTCTGATCAATCAATTGATGTTAAATGTTGTTGTTGGTCATGTCCTATGAATTGTATATCCATAATTCCGACTTGTTCAACTCGGTTGACGATTCTGAGGAACCGTGAACAATTAACGTTCGATCAAATGTCCGTAAACTATCGGAGAACAAAGCAAACGACCAAGGGGCGTCCCGTATCCCAGATATTGGCAAGTGATGCTTTCATAATACGTCCGAATTGTTGATGCTCCCGACATTGTGGCTTTGATTCTTTTTATCTTCTTGCTTTCCATCTCTAACTTGGTAGTTCTACGTACTGGGGACAAAACTCCCTTTGAGGGGGAGAAGAGTATAATAACCGGGATTCTTGTGCTTGTACAATTTAGGTCCTTGAACCCTTATGTTTGACTCTGTTGTCGCACTACAGAACTTGCGTGTTTGGTGGTACTGCGATGATTGGCTAGATGTCTGAGCTTATCATAATTATGGTTTCCGTCATGTACTGGTTTCAAGATCTCATTGTATAACCTCATTGTCGTTGAATATTCGACCATATTTCCTTTGATAACTCATGATTCCAACCGAGCAAACCATATATAATTATGTTGTGCTTTATTTTGATCTCAACTTGTGCCGTTTACTGAATCGCGTCACTACCGAGAAATTCTCGTGATGTTAGTAGTCATTCCGCATTTGTTAAAATACTTAGAGATTTGGCCATCCGATATTATGAAGTTGCTTGTTATGTTATTACCTTGTTTTCATTGTTCTAAATTTCGGGGAAAACTTCTTTTATTAAAAGTAGATCATGACGACTTTTGTATTTTCCCATCCTATCGACTCGCTTATGTTCGATGATACCTTCTGAATTTGTTCTGTTCTTTGGGTTTTGTCGTTCGAACAAGTCGTGACATTGTTTCAGATGAATCTATTTATAGTTGTGACTTTTCCAACTTCGGTTCAAAGCTCGTGAGTCCTATGCGAAGTGGACATCTTATAATCTTTACAAGTCATTTAATGTCTTGTGTTGAGATGTGAACTTCGGAGTTGTTGTTCGATTATTGCCGTCCAATCGTTGTTGTTCGATCATTGTTGTTCGATCGTTGTTGTCCAATTGTTAATATTCGACCTCGTATCGTGATTATTGAGCATTTGGACCACTTCGTAATTTCCTTGAGATTCAGGTACTTGTCCTAATATGTGATTTTGCAAACCTTCGAGGTTGTGGGAATTATATACTTGTTCAGTGTTAAGCTCGCATTTTGATTATTATACTACTTGGATTATCAACCGTAGTGATTCATGATCATTGCACTTCGTAAACATTCTTGCGTATTGAATCGGACCGCAGCGGCTTCGTATGATATGGAGTTTTATGTCCGTTGTTGGAAGCAGATAACGCGTGTCCTCTAAAGTTGCCTTGCCTTGATTGTTTCGTGTCCTAAGTTTGGGGACGAAATTTATTTCAAAAGGAGTGAGATATAATAATTTTATTTTCCCGTTAGTTCCATTTCTTTTTATTTATTTTCATTGCTTTCGGTTCGCTAGTCTCGACGATCAACAGCTGAGAGATGGTCATCATGTCTTGATGTTAAGTGGAAATACCGAGAGTCCGTGATTGCATCTTTTAGCTTGACCAATATTTTAGTCGTATTCATACTATTGATTAACTCGATCCTTATCAGGTATTCTTACGAGTATATCGCTAAGATTTTATTATTAATATTATCATTGTTGTGGCAGCGAGAGATAATTGATACTGAATGACGGTGCCACCGTAATAGCGGCTACTAGAAACAACTGTAGCGCCGCTAGGGCCACTGACTTAAAGTTGGTTTGATGTGTATAGAAGGCCCTGATAGGTATTTCCATAGTAAATTTAAGACGTTAACCGAAAGGAAACAGTTGACTGATCTTGTAAGTATGGATCCTACTATGCATACCCGCTACTTACAATTTAGAGGTCGTAGCATAATTTCATCGGGACGCAAGTCAGACTGCACAGAAAGAAGCTACACGGGAACGCGAGCATGCTGCGCAGCTAGAAGCTCAGTTGGCTGCAGTACGGCCTACTCTTCGATAGATGGAGGCCCAATACACTCAAGCGAGAGAGGCCCTCCAGGATCAGATCCAGCAAGAAAGGGAAATGATACGTGCCAATGCTGAGGAAATCCTTGCTATCCTCCCAGCAGCCCCAATTCCGGTCGCAGAGGCCGAAGAGGATCCCGAGGAAGATCACGAAGAGGACCCGGAAGAAGAGGCTGAAGACGACTCTGTTGTCTTTAACCCATGAAATATGCTTAATGGGGCATGCTGTGTATCGCTGTTTTCTTATAGACATGTATTGGTATAATGTTTATGATTTAAGAATAAAATTTTTGCATGTATATGATTTGTGACTCGAATATATATTACAACGACCCTCTTCCTGTTCAATTTTCGAGGATGGAACTTTTTTTAGAGGGTAAGGGTGTAATATCCGTGTACTTTATTAATAATGTATTTTATTTTTGGTCGTACTCCGTTGGGAGTTGGTTTGAGAAATTTCCATATTATATCGTTTGGTGCCTGGAATCATGTGTATATTGGAGTTGGAACTGGTATGTTGTTTGTTAGTGATTGTCGAGTTATGTTCCTGTCAGGATGTGTTCGTTCTGACCAAACTTCATAATGGTGATGTTGAGAAGTAGCAGTTAGCGCACGCTAGACTGTGTTGCTAGCGCATGATAATTATGCATTTGTAGCGCACGTTAGTTGGCCATGGTAGCGCAAGCCATTATGGCCGGTCAGTACATACAGAGGTTTCTGGACTCTGGAAAAACTAACAGGTAGCGCATGCTAACCATTACGGGTAACGCACGCTAGCGCGGCCAGTGCAGAAAGTTCTGCACTGCCTTTCAAAGGTGGTGGACTGCCTTTTAAGCCTGATAACGCATGCTACACTTGCCGTAGCGCGCGCTAATCATCTTCCAATATAAATAGAACAATGTAGTTCAGTTCTTGCCATTTCTCTCTCTCTTCTTTCCTCCTCCGACGGCTGGGTGACTTGAACGTAGGGAAGTGCAGATTTTGGCAAGATTTCACTACCCAACAACGTTTTAGAGTTCCTAGAGCAAAGTTAACAAGATCTTAACAGATTTTATTATCCGGATCAAGATAAATCATTCGAAACACCAGTTCTTTATATTTTAGGGTTTTGTTGAGGTTTCATCCTCTAAAGTCCAGATCTAGCCGTGATTGTGCTGGATTATGATATTGTAATTATAATCCTTTACTTTTTGTTGAAGTTTACAGATTAAGTTTCGAGTTTTCTTCTGTAGTTGTGTATGATCCATGCTGACCCCATAGTGTCCGATTAATTATCCCTAAGAGTAGAACTTAGGGTAAACATTTCCGTTTTCGTCGTACTGTGTTTGATATAGTGATGTGTTATGCTAAGACCTGATCATTGAGAAAAGTTTGGGCGGCAGGTCCTTTCGTTCACCGTTCCCTGTATCATTGTAATTGAGGCAAGTACTTTGATTGTGTTTGATGTACTTCGTGTGAATATGTGGAAAATGTGATTTTGTGAAAAGTGGTAATTTCAGAAAATGTGATTTGTGCCATTTGTGAAAAAGTGATGATTTCTGAAAGTGCGACATATGGTCGTGTGCCAAGTAAAACCAGTGAGGGTATCCTGGGTTCCGTAGACCGAGGCTTCTTCGGTTCACTTGGTAGGGTTGTACAGCCAGAGAGGGCCTGATGAGGACTCTTTCGGGAATGGTATGTATCCCGCGTGAGGTATAGTGCCAGTATAGTCCCCGTTGTTATTTTGTGATTGTGGTATGGTATTCCGGAATATCCGTGATGGCACTGTGATTCCTGTTGTTTACTCACTTGTTGTACATATTATGGATTCGTTGTGTTTGCACCGGCTTCTTGCTGACCCCTTCTGGGGTGGATATACTTGTTGTGTATTCAGATACATGTCTCAGTGGTGAGCTGGCGCAGGAAGGGCACGAGGATGACGAGCAACACTGATATCATGCGTTATTTTGAGTCGGTAGATGTTTTGTCATGGCCAGAGTCGTGTTTTGGTTTTGTACTCGCGCGGGTACTGTCATATATTGTTTAAATTGTTGGTGTTAGTTGTTGTTGATGTTGTTGGATCAGTTGTGAGTTATTATATCTATTGTGATCCAACAGGTCCATGTATTAGATTGTTTTGGTGATGTATGTCGTATTGAAAGTTGACGTTGGTTTTAAGTGTGTGAATGTCTCGATTTTGTTGATGGTTAATGTGTTCCATGTTGGTCTAAGCCTAGTAGGTTCTCCAAAAAGAATATACGGCGCTGTAATATCTCTGTAAATCACGGTGGTGTTACAGGATCCTTGTTGTGTTTAGGGTCGATTCGGATTCCGATTAGCATTTTTGATTCGTGGTAGTGTTATTTTCGTAGTATTCGTGGGGTTGTAGAGTACTCGGTCGTTCTTGGAAGTTCAAGGGCTACTCGATCATGTCCGTTCGTTGTCCCGTTGCTCGTGGTATCGAGGCAAGTATCTTGCCCATACATTTCATGTTTTGTAGATGTAATAGTTGGTAATTGATTATATGTGAAATCCGAATGTTTTAATGAACTTTCAAAAGGATCATTATATTCTCGATAAATGTTGTTTTTCAAAAGATAACTCGTGCATTTTGGGAGTAAATGTAATTTCCTGTATATGTGTATTAGTGTTGCATGGTTGTGATTTTATTATGTGATTATAGTAGATCTTTTTCCACGGGTTGAAGATTGTGTATTGATGCGTGTACTCGTTTGGTGAATATGTGGCGTTGTGTGATATTAGTTGTTACTCCTTTGTAAGGAGGTTGTGAGGCTTAGTGTTGTTTGGTAATGGTATTTGCTTGTTGTTGTGTGATGATTGTAAGTGATGTGCCACCGGGTAAGATTTGTTGAATCTCCGGGATCCATCCTTGCTAGTACGGATCGGGCATGACCGTGGGGTTATCCAATTGGGTCTGTCTTGGGGGGACTCTGAGGTTTGTGGCTTGCTAGCCCGATGCCGGGATAACTTATGGGGTTATCAAATCCGGGTATGTCTTGCGGGGACTCCGAGGTTCGTAGCTTGTTAGCGCGATACCGGGATAACTTATGGTTATGGTTTGGTTGTGTGACGTACGTGTCATGGGTTGTCCGATCGGGTATATCTCGTGGAGACTCCGAGGTTTGTGGCTTTCTAGCCCAATGCCGGGATAACTATGAATATGTATGGTTGTGGTTATATGACTGTTGTCGCGGTGACATGTGATATTATGTGGTTTCCCACTGGGTTATTCACTTGGGTATGCTCTGTGGGAGTATCTGAGGTTAGTGGCTTGTTAGAACGGGACGTGAATAATCCTTGGGAATATGTTGATGTGTATGATTGGGTCGTGGACCCCGTGTTTTGTGATCGGAGTGGTATGATTGGGTCGTGGGCCCCGTGTTTTGTCGGATTTGTATTTTGGAAGATGATGATCTTTGGGTTTTGTCCCCTGGTGGTTTCGACAAGTGAAAATTCTTAAACGTTTTCAAAACTCACGAGATCTTAAAATATTTTCTCAAAATGTATATCGAGCTACATTTCCAACTTTCGTGTTTCGAACTATTTTATTCAAGAAAATTATCTCTGGAAGTCTGTTGCAATTTTTGTATGGATGACTATTCACGATCATTGTGTTCTTGGTGTATGATGTGTATGGCTTGTATTTGTATTTTATACTTGCACTAGCAAAACAGTGGAGTTTTGCTAACCCCCAAGTAATCGGGGGGTGGATATCTGTATTGCGTCCAGGTACTTGCAGGTCATTGGGGAGCAAATCACAGGATCGGTACGAGGGATGATGGAATGACAACAATACTAATCACATGAAGTCCAGTGTTGAGCATTTTTGTAACATCTTGTTGTTTTGTCTTTTCGATGTGGTATTTTCCCGTCTTATGGGAGTGTTGATGTATTCTGACCCCTGCGTGGGTATGAGTTATGAGAAAGAGTTATGTATAAGTGATGTGTATGTTGCGGTGAAAGACCAAATCGGTCTAACGATTGACTATTTAGCTATGTCGGCATGTATTGTGTTGTTGTGATTTCTGTATTTATCCTGGTATATCCTCATGGAGAGGGTCTGTGGCGCTGTAATATTCCCGAGTGGCTTGGGGGTGTTACAGCACGGTCGGTTACGGCCGTAAGGAAAGGTCGGTTACGGCGGCAAGGCATGGCCTAGTTACGGCCGTAATGACTTGCCAGTTACGGCCGTTATGTACCACACATTTTTGGGCGGTAGGCCTGTGGAACCAAGTTACGGCCCTAGGGGTAGTCGGGTACAGCCATAACGCCGAGTTACGGCCGCAATGCTTTGCTGGTAACGTCCATAATATGCCTGAGCATTTTGGGCAGGAGTCGGGTGATGCCGATTACGGCCGTAAGGAGATGCCAATCACGTCCGTAAAGGGGTGCCCAGTTACAGCCGTAAGGTGCTGCCTATTATGGCCGTAACGCGCTCGACCATTTAAGGCCGCGGGCAGCAGTAAACTTACCTATTTTTCTATCCTTTTCTCTTCCTTCCGGCCGTGGGCGATCTTGTGCGAGGGTGAGAGGCGATTTCAGCCAAATATCATTAGGAATCAATATCTTTCAACTCCTAGCAAGGATTTATAAAACATCTAACACCTTCCACCAAATATTTGAGATAAGAGTACTTGAACCCTTGATTTTAGGGATTTTGGGGACTTTGTTATGGTTTCGTTCTTCCGACTCATTTTAGCCTAGATTGTTGTTAGATTTGCGTTGTATACTTGAGATCCTTTGTTAATCTTGAAGCTTTGTGGAATAAACTTCGTAAATCCTTATGTTCATCGATTATGTTGGTTTGAGCCTTCGAAGTGTCTGGCAAATTGTCCCTAAGGGTAGAACTTAGGATGAATATTGGTTTTCCGATGAATTTGTAGATGACTTAGTCTCGATTCTTGTTAGGAACGGAATTTGGAAGATAGTTCGGATCGAATCCTTTGTCGTTCGGCATTCTGTTCGCTCGTGGTTTTGAGGCAAGTATCTTACTATATGATTTGTGTCTTGTGAATAGAGACTTCATGTTGGGTTTATGATGATTGGTTTGCCTCCGTGGATATACTTCATGTGAATTGATTCTGAATTGATTATTGCGAACGATTGATGGTAGTGATGATATCCCTACTTGTTTAACGTTGTGGAATTGTGTTGGTTGTGTTAATCATATTGTTGTGTTGTGCGAGATTGTTTCATGATTGTCTTATCGTAATGATTATGATAATTGTGCCGGATTGATTATATACTTGAATATGTATTGCGGTGTATTGTTGAATGGTTTGACATATTGGTAGTAATGTGCGTTGTTCGTGGTAGTATGTTGAGTTGATCAATATGTGTTGTGAAGTGATATTGTGTCTTCAGGGTAGGGTCCGCCGAGGCCTCTAGAGTTTGGGACATGATGTGTACGAACAATGTGTGTGTGTTCCGGGTAGGGTCCGTCGAGGCCTCTAGAGTTCGGTACATGATGTGTACGAACAGCATGTGTGTTCTGGGTAGGGTCAGTCGAGGCCTCTGCAGTTTGGTACATGATATGTACGAACAACTTGTGTGTTCCGGGTAGGGTCCGTCATGGCCTCTAGAGTTCGGTATATGATGTGTACGAATAGTGATCGTGTAACAGTGATTGAATGGATAACATTCTGAAGTTGGGTCACGGACCCATGATGATATCTTAGCTAGTATGTTTTGAAACGAGAACTGGGCTGAGGCCCTAATGATTTTGAAAAAGGTTTTGTAACTTGGGACTCGAGGTCCAAATAGAATTTCTACATTTAAAATCCCCGAGATGATGAGGTTCTTTTCATATACTTCTTTGCTTGAGTTCGAAATTCTAAAACTTCTCGGGAATATTTTGATAATTGATTGCCGTATCTAATTCATGGTGTTATTTGCTTGTTGCATTTCATATAGTATTGTACTTGCACTAGCATGATAGTGGAATTTTGCTAACCCCCGAGTAATTGGGGGTGGATGTCTATTTCGCATCCAGGTACATGCAAGCTCGTGGGAGCAGTCACAGGATCGGCACAGGACGTGACGAGCTACGATACTAATCAAGGGTTGGGAGTTGAGTTGAGTTGTGTTGCATCGTCAGAGTTGTAATCCGCCTTCCGCTATTTTGTATCTTTACCCCTGCATGGGTATTCATGGTAAAGGATTGTATTTTTTCTGTTTGTGTTAATCGTGCGACCTCATCGGTCAGTGTAGTTGTTTACAATTGACCTTAACGGTTCGTATTATTGTATTGTTTGCCCCAGGCCGGGCAAACACTTGGTCGTTTTGTGATGGTTAGCCTGGTAGATCCTCGTGGGAAGGATCTACGGCGTGTAATATTCCCATATGGTTTTGGGAGTGTTACATTTATGGTATCAGAGTTTAGGTTGCAGAAACCTAGGCTGTCGGGTCAAGTCGAATCGTGATTTGTCGAGTGATGTGTTGTCGTGTGATTCGGGTTGTTGGGTGCTAAGTTGAGTTGTGCGTAGTCACAACGTGACGTGTGTACTGTCGGATGGGATTAGTATCGTGAGCAACCGTCATATCCATGCGGCCTGTGTACGTAAGTCTCCCCTTTTATGCGTAGTATCTGTGTTTCATGATTTCATTTATGTGAGATATTTGTGGTGCGTAATTTTGTTTGCACGGTGTTATGTAATGGAGTTTGTATTCGATACTTGTGATACACTATATTTGCATAGAACTGGAAATATTGATGGTTTGACTTTGAACCACCGCGTGGGGTGGTATGATGTGAAAGATGTGAACCTTGATGTGATTTGTAAAAGGTATCGACGGTAGAGTTTGTGAGAAACTCAGATAGATGGTTTTGTTGTATGTTTAAACTTGATGCTCACGAGATGTATTTGATTGAGTTGGTGATCTTGTTTGCCGTTTGGGAATGTGGTTCTAAATTCAGTTATTTTTAGATAATTGTAATTATGCCCGCTGCGGGTAGGTTTGAAAATGTTTTTCTAAAAGACTTTATAGGCGTGAGTATGTTTGTGGAAAATCGATTTTTGAAAATATTTTGATGGTGCGGTTAAACAACAATTTCGTATGAATTTTGAAACCCATTGAACTTTGATGAGTTAGTCATGTATTTTCAAATGACATATTCAGATGGTATTTGAATTTTTTTTAAAGTACTTTGAACATTGCAAAATGTTACCGTTGTTTTTGGATATGATCGAAAGAATTTTAGAAAATTTTTATTTTTGCAAACCGACTTTGATTTTCGAAATTTAAAACATTATGTGTTTGTGTGTTGAGACTAAGTCGTTGCAACTAGCTTGTTATGTTGTTATGCTCATTGGAGAATTTTACAGTGTTTTCTAAAGATTGGGATACATTGTTAAGAGTCGATCCGTAACATTCGGAGCCATTTCAAGACTACTGAGTTAATTCTGCTGTCCTAGCTAGTGGTTACGGCCGTAAGATATTTTCCATTACGGCCATAAGATGCTAGATGTTACGGCCGTAAGTAGTTAGTTGTTACGGCCGTAAGCTCTTATTGTTGCGGCCGAAAACTGCATGTTTTTACGGACGTAAGCTTTTGGCTGACTCAGTAGTAATCTTATTGTTATAGTTGTATCTGTGCCCTTTTACTGATCATTTGATTTCTGTATATATATTTGTATGGTCCGCCAGTGATGACTGTGAACTTTAACTATTATATCGATAAAGTCGCACTCGGTTGGTTATCCTGTATGGGTATCGTTGACGTGTTGTTGATCATTACCATTCTTGCTAGAAAATTTTGGTTGTACACTTAGGTGGTGTGATTGCAAATTCTGATTTAATTGTATTATTCCATGACGTTATCCTGATGTGGTAGTTGATCTATGGAAATGATTAGTACGAGTACAAGAGGTTTTCCACCCGGGAATGGTTTGCCGAAACCTCTGGGGGTCGATGCCGAGGGGCATGGACGTGAATTACCATGTGCGTTGTTATTCATGATGGTGTGGCGTGGTATCATGTGGCTACCATGTATGTCGTTAATGGTGATGATGATATATATTGATAAGGTCATTTTGATGACATCGGTTATCGAGTAGATTTGATATGCCAAAGTGTTGTTTTGCAAATGATTTCAAAACAAAACAGTTATGATAATGGGTTCACAGTCTTGATTAAACGACTGAGGTATTAAAATATTTTTCAAAAATTTCATTTCAGCAAAATCTTTCAAACTCACGAATTTTAAAATATTATCATTTGAACAAATACCTCAGAAAACTTATTTTTAAGAATATTACCCATGTTTGACCACAATGGTATGTATGATGTTTTAACAGTATTTGTTTTGGTAAAGGTCGTACAATTATGTTGATGTGGCCATGTGAATTACTTCTGAAATTAGGTTCTATTATTGCAGTGCTAGTTCGTGTATTCGTGTAATGACTCCAATTGAATGTTTTATTGTGTTGCTGTTTGTTATCCTATGTCGATTATGTAATGTTTGTTTTATTGTGTTATTCTGAATGGTTGTCCGTTCAGTATGCCGAGAGGTCGAGGCCGAGGACGTGGTCATGGTAGTGGTCGTAATCAAGAGCATGAGAGGGCGACTCGCTCTTTGTCGAGTGCCAATCAGCTCAGTACAGATGGTCGAGATGACCAGTCGCGTGATCAGGGGCAATCAGCCAGAGGTAGTGTTAACGTTGGCGCCGCCATCGTCCTTCATAAGGTGGTTGACCAGTTGGCGCAGATGAATCAGACCGTGCACCGGAAAGGGATCCCAGATGGGGATATTGGAGCTAGTCAGTGGTTACGAGATGTGATGAGAATGCACCCGCCCCATTTAATAGGTTCTTCGGACTCATTAGGTTGGGAGAACTGGCTCTTCCAGTTGGATAGAACATTTGATGCTGTAGCTTGTCCCGATAAAAGAAGAGTACTTATTGCTCAATACCTGCTCGACAAGGAAGCTGCAGACTGGTGGGAGACCGTAGCGCCTAGTGATCGTGCAGCTACTTGGGCAGAATTCAAGACTGCCATGGAGGCTGAGTATTGTCCGCCGCCTGTTAAAGAGCGTATGATTGTCGATTTTTTCTCGGCTATGCCCCAAGACGTGTCGATATCTCAGGCAATAGTTGATTATAATCGGCAGTTATGTTATGTTCGAGATCAAGTGAGAAGTGAGGCAGATAAGGTTCGTTATTTCGATATGCATATGAAACCTCATGTTCGACAGTATATGGCTCCTTTTATGTGTACAACATTGCAGGACTATCAGGATCGAGCCTTAGCATTTGAAATGGCTATAATGTCTGCAGAGTCTATATTTGCGATAAAGAAACAGAAGATTTCTGATAACGCCTCGGGAAGCAAGGGAATTAGGGTTTCAAAATCTAAAACCTCGTATCAAATGTGTATGGGACCTTCTCGATTAGCTAGAGAATCTAAAAGACCCAGGTCGGTGTCTTTGATTTTAGGTAGTGCTCCAAGATGTTTCAACTGTAACGTTCTGGGCCATGAACGTGCGCATTGTAAGAAACCGCCGGTGACTTGTTATAATTGTGGACGCGAGGGGTATCGAGTTCAGTACTGCGAGATCGTTGCTAAGATGGTAGGGAACCAGAGTTCCATTCCTACCTGTGGAGGGCCCAGTGAGGTCCAGTGATAGTATTTTGTGCTCGTAATGTGGATTGTTTGTCATGTGGAGATATATTATGTCATGTTTTCATGTTTGGTGCGTGATGGTTTTGTTTTAAGTTTCGACCGAAACTTGTTTTTAGAGGGGTAGAATGTACCCGAGATTTTTATTCTGGTTGCCTTGATCTATTTGTCGTTTGGTGTCAGTTATTTCGTTTCGTTATGATTGTGTGGAATTTGTTTTTCTATCATGAACGGTATGATATATCCTGTTGTAGTGTTCGTCGAGTGAGACTTGTTGTTGCGTGCATTTCTTTGACTAAATGTGTGCTTGTGTTGTGGTAGGTTATGTTTCGTGATTTGCTCCTTATTATTTTGAATCATAGCCGGTGCGTTAGCGTGACTTAGACGTTGTCGAACGTTTAACCGGACTGCCGAAATGGTCGAATTTCGACTGTAAGGCCTGGCCGAGTTACGGCCGTAAGGCACGGTTGGTTATGACTGTAAGGCATGGTCGGTTACGGCCGCAATTAGAGATGTTAAACGGGCTCGGGCCCGTAGGGCTGGCCCGTTTAACCCGCCAAAAAACCGGGTTAGGGCTGATATTTCCTAGCCCGTATAAATCCGGGCTTTTTTGGCCCGAATCGTTTAGCCCGAAGCCCGTTAGGGCTAGCCCGAAGCCCGATATATATATATATATATTGTTAATTTCAACTTAAAGTAATACTATATTTATATAACATATATTAATATTATATATATAATATATATTAATATTATATATAATTTATATTATTATTGTATTTGTTAATATAGTGTGTGTATATATATATATATATATGTATATACATAAAAGTGTATTTTTTGTTATATTTATTATAGTATAGTTGTTACTATATATATAAAATATATTGTTACTGTTTTTTGTTTATGACTTATAAAAAATAAAAAATAGATTTTTTAAATATTTAGCCCGTTTAGCCCGTTTAGCCCGAAACCCGTTAGGGTTAGGGTTAGGGCCGATATTTCCTAGCCCGTTTAAATCCGGGCTTTTTTGACCTGGACCGTTTAGCCCGAAGCCCGCTAGGGCTAGCCCGTTTAACATCTCTAGCCGCAATGCACGGCCGAGTTACGGCCGCAAGGAATGGCCTAGTTACGGCCGTAATGCCTTGCCGGTTACGGCTGTTATGTACCGCACATTTTTGGGCGGTAGGCCTGTGGGACCTGGTTACGGCCGTAAGGGGTGGCTGGGTACGGCGGTAATGCCGATTTACGGCCGCAATGCTTTGCTAGTAACAGTCGTAATATGCCCAAGCATTTTGGGCAGGAGTCGGGTGATGCCGATTACGGCCGCAAGGAGATGCCGATCACGGCCGTAAAGGGGTGCCCAGTTACGGCCGTAAGGTGCTGCCTATTACGGCCGTAACACGCTCGACCATTTAAGGCTGCGGGCAGCAGTCAACTTAGCCATTTTTCCATCCTTTTCTCTTCCTTCCGGCCATGGGCGATCTTGTGCGAGGGTGAGAGGTTATTTCGGCCAAATATCATTAGGAATCAACATCTTTCAACTCCTAGCATGGATTTATCAAACATCCAACACCTTCCACCAAAAATTTGAGGTAAGATTACTTGAACCCTTGATTTTGGGGATTCTGCGGGTTTTGTGATGATTTCGTTCTTCCAGCTCGTTTTAGCCTAGATTGTTGTTAGATTTGCATTGTATACTCGAGTTCCATTGTTAATCTTGAAGCTTTGTGGAATAAACTTCGTAAATTCTTACGTTCGTCGATTATGTTGGTTTGAGCCTTCGAAGTGTCCGGCAAATTGTCCCTAAGGGTAGAACTTAGGATGAATCTTGGTTTTCCGATGAATTTTTAGATTACTTAGTCTCGATTCTTGTTAGGAACGGAATTTGGAAGATCGTTCGGATCGAAGCCTTTGTCGTTCGGCATTCTGTTCGCTCGTGGTTTCGAGGCAAGTATCTTACTATATGATTTGTGTCTTGTGAATAGAGACTTCGTGTTGGGTTTACGATGATTTGGTTTACCTCTGTGGATATACTTCGTGTTAATTGATTATGAATTGATTATTGAGAATGTTTGATGGTAGTGATGATATCCCTACTTGTTTAACGTTGTGGAATTGTGTTTGTTGTGTTAATCATATTGTTGTGTTGTGCGAGATTGTTCATGATTGAGTTATCGTGATGCTTATGATAATTGTGCCAGATTGATTATATACTTGAATATGTACCGCGGTGTATTGTTGAATGGTTTGACATATTGGCAATAATGTGCGTTGTTCGTGGTAATGTGTTGAGTTGATCAATATGTGTTGTGAAGTGACAGTGTGTGTGTTCCGGGTAGGGTCCGCAGAGGCCTCTGGAGTTAGGTACATGATGTGTACGAACATTGTGTGTGCGTGTTCCTGGTAGGGTCCGTCAAGGCCTCTGGAGTTCGGTACATGATGTGTACGAACAACGTTGTTAGGAATACTTGTTAGATTTTGATGATGTCATCCCTGTATTGTTAATTATTCAATGTATGCATCCAAGTACTTGGCATTGTATAGAAGAACCAAATGAGTATCTTCTATAGGTCTTAAAAGTGAGGCTAAGTCTTGATCAAATGTGGATTTGTAAAAAATTGACTAAAGTATAGAACTGCCATTTATCCGAGAAGTTTACAACAAGTTCATCATCAAACAAGTTTTGCTCAATGCAGAACATCAGAGAGGTTTGACCAAAACCAAGCTACAGTTAAGTTCTGAGAAGATGCTACATCAGACGAGTTTTGGTCAACGCAGAATATCAGAGAGGTTTGACCAAAACCTATCTGCAGTCGAGTTATCAAACGAGAAATGGTCAACATAAATATCAGCTGAAGTCTGACCATCAGATCCGAGAATATTCATCAGGTCAGAGAACTTCAGTCATCAGAGCAGATAACTTTATCTCAGAGAACTTCTACCAAGATATATCAGAGAAGTTTACACCAGAGAAGGTTGACCGCACATCAGACAGGTTTGACCAAAAGGTATCAGATAAGTTCTCAGTCAAGATATCAGCCAACTCCAATTAACTCAGTCCACATCAGCAAGCGTTGAAAGTCAACAATTATGGAAAGCAACATGCAGACGTAAGGACACAAACTGGAACGATTCCCGGAAAGCTAGGAATAAAATATTGCTTGAGATCTGCATTTTGAGGACTTATGATTATTTTAATCAAGAATAACAGCGCTAACAAAGAAAGTCTTTCAAACGGTAGGAAATGAAAAGGGAATCAAGCCGTGCAATGGAATGATAAGATAAACAAAGAAGTCTACTCTCCAGCGGACAGATTTGTTACAGTGATGCAACGGCTATAAAGGAAGCTCAAAGAATCGTATTATAAACATCTGAGGATATGAATTGAGCAAAGTACGATGCAAACTATACTTACAAGCGAACAAAGTAATCAAAGAAAACAAAGTTATCAAAGAGATCTATAGCATCGTGAAAGAGTAAAGCTTAAACAGTCATATTCGAAGAAGCTCTTTAGTTGGGGAAGACAAAAACTCGTCTTTAAAGGTTGAGTACGGGGTTGCTTTCTTGAACGAGGTTCTTGAAAGTAAAGAGACTATAAACGCATCCACAAGTTCTTAATTTGAAGGTGACAGATAGCTCGAGAGCTGTTGAGGCATCTGTTAGGAATACTTGTTAGATTTTGATGATGTCATTAATATAATTCAAATATTTATTACTTGGCAAAAATGTAAGAAAGAACCAAATGAGTATCTTCCATAGGCCAAATTATGTTAAGTTTCATACTTGGAAAAATGTAAAGAAGAACCAAATGAGTATCTTCTATAGGCCAAAATAAGTTAGGCTAAAATCGGCTAAGTACAAATGTACAGCTGAGTTCATCAGAGAGGTACAGCCGAGTTAAGTCAGAGAAGTTCTGGTCAACAAAAATTATCAGGGATGTTTGACGCCTCCATATTTTAAGTGCAAACACCACTGCAGCAAGTTCCAAATCATGTGTCGGGTAGTTCTTTTCATACTCCTTCACTTGTCTAGATGCATATACTATTACTTTACCATTCTGCATCAATACACAACCCAGACCATTCTTTGAAGCATCACTGTAGACGTTAAAACCTCCAGTTCCCATTGGAATGGTCAAGATCGGTGCTGATGTCAACCACCTCTTCAGTTCTTGAAAGCTTTGCTTGCATGATTCTGTCCACTTGAAGGAAACATTATTTCTAGTCAATTGTGTTAATGGAGAGGCAATCTTGGAGAATCCCTCGACAAATCGACGGTAATATCCAGCTAGACCAAGAAATCTGCGTACTTCTATAGAATTTGTGGGTTGCGGCCAGTTATTGATTGCTTCAACTTTGCTTGGGTCTACTGAAATCCCTGCTCCGGATATAAAATGCCCCAAGAATACCACTCAGTCTAACCAGAATTCACACTTTTTAAACTTAGCATATAACTGTTTCCGTTTTAAGACTTCTAAAACTTTCCTTAGATGCACTGTATGGTCTTCTTTGGTCTTCGAATATATGAGAATATCATCAATAAACACGATAACAAACTTATCCAGGAATCTTTAAACACTCTATTCATTAAATCCATAAATGCTGTTGGGGCATTTGTTAGGCCAAACGACATCACCAAAAACTCATAGTGTCCGTACCTCGTACTGAATGCTGTTTTTGGGATGTCCTCTTCCTTTATCTTCAATTGATGGTACCCTGATCGCAGATCAATTTTGGAAAAGATAGATGTGCATTGAAGTTGATCAAACAAGTCATCTATTCGAGGTAAAGGATACTTGTTCTTGATCTTAACTTTGTTGAGCTCTCGATAGTCTATACACATCCTCAAGGAACCATCCTTCTTACGAACAAACAATATTGGCGCTCCCCATGGTGAATAACTAGGCCTAATGAGGCCTTTATCTAACAACTCTTGCAACTGGGTCTTTAATTCCTTTAATTCAGCTGGTGCCATTCTGTATGGTGACTTTGATATTGGTGCCGTTCCCGGCTGTAAGTTAATCACAAACTCTATTTCACGATCTGGTGGCAGTCCCGGTTGATCATCGGGAAACACTTCAGGGTATTGTTTCACCACTGGTACTTCATGGACGTTCGAGAAATCTTGCTTTTCAATGCTCATTACACTAACTACATAGCCTTCACAACCACTGTTTAATAAACGTTGTGCCTTCATTGCTGAGATTACTAGAAATCTTAAATTCTTACTAACCCCGACAAAATAAAAAGGTTCTTCCCCAGGTGGTTGTAGTGTCACAATCTTTCTCCGACAGTTAATAGTAGCATGATATTTTGATAACCAGTCCATACCCAAGATTATGTCATAGTCATTCATGTCCAACACAATTAAATCAGCATAGAGTTCCCTATTTTCGATAGGAATACTACATGCTCGTATGATCTTATTTGTTTGTTTTGGATCTCCAGAGGGGGTAGGTACATTATAACCTACCTAAATTGTTTCTGGTACTCTACACAGCCTTCTCACATACTTGGTAGATGCAAATGAATGTGTAGCACCAGAATCAAATAATATCGATGCTGAAATACCAAAGATAAGAAGGTTACCTGTGATAATAGATGGATTAGCTTAAGCATCTTATCTGGTTATAGTGTAAACTCTAGCTGGTACCCTTTCCTGCGCTTTGGCTTTTGTCTTGTTTGGGCAAACGTTCGCCATATGTCCAGGTTGTCCACATGAAAAGCATACTTTAGAACCCAATAAGCAAACTCCACTATGTTGTTTTCCACAGTTAGGGCACGCCGGTAATGGTACAAAAGGTCTACCCTTTTCAGACTTCATACGCTTACTTGGTTCTCCTTGTTCCTGACCCTTTTTAGATGGAAAATCAGCCTCTGGATTCTGCGATTGAGGTGGCCTCTTCTTTTCATTCTTAAACCAGTGTTGGCCTTGTCGTTGGGCAAATTGCCATCGAACCTCTTGTGCTTGTCGAATCCTCAGTTCTGCCTGTTCTGCAACCAATGCTCTCTCAGCAATTATTGAATAAGTCGTCTCTTGAATTCCTGCCATGCTGACATCTCTGTATAGCTCTGGTCTCAAGCCTTCAAGGAACCTCTCCACTTTTAGTGCTTCCGTGCTAACCATATGCTCAGCAAACCTAGACAGCATTTCGAACTTACAGATGTAGTCTGAAACCGTCATGCTTTCCTGTTTCAACTGTATAAATTCGTTCATCATCATTGCACGAACAGGAGATGTAAAGTACTTATTTCTGAATAGTTCCTTGAACTTAGCCCAAGTCATTGTTGCCACATTTTCAATAGCGCTTATCGTATCCCACCAATGACCTGCACTGCCCCGTAACATGAAGGAAGCACAAAGTACCTTGTTCTCTTCAGAAACCTTACTATACTGGAACATGTTTTCTATAGTCCTTAGCCAATCTTCTGCTTCTGTAGGATCCACTGCGTTCTCAAATGTTGGGGGATTCAACTTCCTGAAACTTCCTCCATCTAATTCAAATTGTTCTACTCGAGGTGGCGGTCGATTCCTGTCATCTCCCTGCTGTCCTCGCATGTCTCTTTGTTCGATGAGTTGTTGGATTTGTTGAGATTGCCTTTCTACTAGTTCAGTCAATTGACCAATGATCATATCACGATCAGAACTTGTGGACGTCATTTCTGGGTCTTGTGTTCTACCCCCATCACTGCCTTCAGTTCTTGTTCTCGGCATTATTTTCTATTTATGACTGAGCCCTATATCATATGGTCAATATAATTCATGAAATATGAGTGCACACAAATAAAATAACACTTACTGGATTTGTTGTGCTCCACATGCTCTGAGCTCGTGTACATAGACAGTCTACAGGGCACAAACCAGGCTCCGATACCACCTGTAACACACACGCACTAACTACCTAACTTACACTATCTTATATCATATTAGTACTTATAAATTACGGTGAAATTTCGATAGAGTTTCCCCTAAACTAGTACCTATCCCAAACCTATGACATAAAACAAACACAAGTATCATACAGAGACATCTAGTCTCGATCCGAATCAAACACATGACATCAATATCCCCGTAGCTATAACAAAAAGAGATTAGTAAACAACAAAACTTCGAACTTCCCAAATCACTCATTTATTTTACATTGCGATATTTAAACAACCTCACAGGTTAAGCAAACATACTAAGTGAACTTAAAGTACCCCTCACACCATCAACGACACTCGAACACATGAGTACATTACTACAATACATATTTATAAAAAAGGTTCAGAAACAAGAACTAAAACATGTTAAGCCCATGGTTAAGCGCGACAGGTGGTCATCCATATACGTCGACCCTCAGCAATAGTGGAACTCCAACTCATCCATCGAGGGAACATACTCAAGCATCAGAATTACCTACAATGCATAAACTACGTGAGCTAAAGCCCAATAAGTAGAAATCATGCATGTTATGTATCATGTCTGATGCAACATATGACATATGATTATCAATGAGAATCTCTCAAAATCATTTTCTTATCCTTGGGCCCGTTGAACCACGTACTAAGCACCGGAATGAACTCAATATCATATCATATCATGAGGCATGCATCTACCATGCCAGATATATAAGGCATGCATCTACCACACCAAATATATCGTGAGAACATGCATCCACCATGTCTCACACATGATATAAGCACGCATCTACCGTGCTAAACATATCGTAAAAGCATGCATCTACCATGCCTCGGTGCTCTAGCAGCGGCCAACAAAATATTTTTCTTTTCTTTCTTTCCATGATCGTACCATGCATGCAGACACTAGTGAGTATCCTGTTATGCATGCATGTGGAGATGCTAATGGATGTTATGATCATGTAAGGTGCAACCAAACACTTTAAGCATAATAAAAATCAATCATCCAATACAATACACTCTCAAGATATCATCAAGTTTACAAACAATACTATGTTTATGTATTGTAGTTGCATATGGATTTCTACTTACCTTGATCGGGTAATACCCTTACGTTTATACCAATAGGGGTAGTTGTGATGATATATCTTCAGAACCTGTTTCAAGGGATGTGTTTAAAGGATTTGCATACCACATACAAGGTTTAACTCTCTTTATATCGAAAGGGTTTACCACTTCCTATGTAGACGCGTAATCGGTGTTCTATGTATTTTATGTCTATTTAACGACCTATACCAGCCCATTAAGCAATCAATTTTGGACTTATAATTCACTAATGAATCTATTAGTCTCGGTTTATAAAGTTCATTCAACTCTCACAACTTAAAATTCCAAGGTTTTATAACAAACACTTGATTAACAGAGTTTATCAAGATCTTGTCATAATCAGATTTTGTTTTGCTTATAACCACTATAATATAACTTAAATTTGCACCAATTTTGGACATAATATCCCTAAGATACTTAAGAATAAGTATACTGAAACTCCTGAACCTGAAACATACGGATCAAGTAACATATACTATTAATTCCAAAAGGTGGCAGAATTGATTCCTTTATTGCCTTAGTGAGTTGTAAGCCTTATAAATCCATATTAAACACAAGGGTTTGCCATGGCTGAATTCTTAACATCATTATAACATGTATAAGAACATATACAAGCTCTCACACCTTCGAAATAGCTAAGAAACATAGCAAGAATAAGGAAGAAACAAAGGAAACTCACCTTGATTGTCAAAGGAATTGAGGTGATGTTTTTGATGATTTCTTCTTGAATTTTTGGTGAATTTTCGAAGTGGGGAGCTTCTTGTTCATGTAAAGACTGTAAATGAGGGTTGAGGGTCGGATTTATCCATAAACCAAGTGTCTTAAGTCGGTTATGAAGGTGAAATATCCAAAATACCCCCGAATGACTATTAGAGACTAGGTTTGAAAGAATGGATCGATTCAAGTAGTTATGATCCGGTTATTGGAGTGTATGAACTGGTTCCTAGTAGATATTGACCTAATTTAGGGTATGGATGATCTTTCAAAGGGTTTAGTAAAAGTTTAGGGTGTATTTTTATTGCTTAAACTCGGTTACTCATGCGAACAATGTTGAAAATGCTAGTGAAGGAGTTTATTGTCAAACTTTCTAAAACTTCACAAATACGACACTGTAGATAAGAATGGAAGGACTCATTTATTACTAAGATATAGTTAATACATTAAACTAAAATATAAGTTCAATTCCTACTGCAGTTGGAACGAATAAGGTATAGACAGATGACAATATTTTACCACCGTTACTACATGCAATCATAAATTGCATCCTATAGGGTATTGACAAGAATCAATGTACTTGACATGTGTTAGTATATTAAATGATGGTTATTTACTTGAATCATCAATACCCAGTACACGCGCCGACTAAAATCTCGAGATAAGCTAGTTAACCTCTGATAGACACGTTAGTGACACCTTTATTACTTCTAGGCTTACCACGTGTACTCAGAGTTGTATAGGATCTTTACATATATTTTATTTTCGTATTAGAAATAATATGAATAACATAACTTAGTTCCGTAACATATACCACGATAGTGTTTGACTTTAGTTCAAATGTTTAGCACATTTCTATGTAGTGAAATTAACTATAAGATCAAATGAACCATGAAACATCAAGTAATCCAAATAACACATAATTAACAAGTTATGCATGAATCATATTGACCAAGTGAGTAGTGTCAGGCTCGGGTATCACAGGACCCTACCCGGATGACATCTCAATTCACTAAGATACACAACAACAAAGGCACAATATTCACTACAACTGCAAACACGTAACACATAATTTAACGCAACATAACTTCCTCAAAGGCACAACATTCACAGCACACCATCATTCAGGAAAAAGGCTAACGAGCTAATAATACAAGTATTACTCGATTCCATAATTCCTCGGTTAACTACTCATTTCGAGTATCCACCTTAAGCACAAAATAATATGAAAAGGTCGTTATCATTCTTCACGAAACTCAAGTTTACGTTCGTAATTACTTTCATAAAATCACATCTTCATTAAAAGTAAGTTACGGTTAAATATACCGTCACTAAAAAGTCCACGTTAAATTCACGACACATCACATTCTCAAAGTATAAAGATTATAGACGAGATACTCGCCTCAAGTCCAAAGCACGCGAAGAAATGGGAGAACTCGACCAGAAACCCTCGACTCCTCCAACTAGGTCAAAAACACAAGAACAACATAATTACTACAAGGTCGATCACAAGGAGAATGGAAAATATACGAAATTCTCAACAAGAATTCGTAGAAACAAAAGATCGAACACTTAGGGTTCAATACTTCCCCATGAACAACAAGAACATCACCCGAACCTGAAAACGACAAGAAATACAAATCAAATAATAGGAGTAGAATCAATACAACCAATTGATGATATACAACAACACGATTCATGAAGAACAACTCAAATCTTGAAGATTCTCAAAATACATCAAGGAGGTTTCAAGTGAGTTACCTCGAATCAAAGACGAAGAACACGGATTGATGATGCTAATCAATACCAAGAACTCAGGAAAGATGAAAACTTAGAGTTACAAGACTCCAAAATCACCCTCCAATCGTCCACAGATCGCCAACGCCGTGGGGGAGAGAAGGAAGGGTGAAAAATGGCTAACACGGTCAACCCTTGGGAATATATAGAGAACTGAAGCTTACGTACGTTACGAGCACTATCTTAACTTAGGTTACCCTATTAACGGACATAAGGTATAAACCTTTACGTATGTAATAACCATACCTGGCTCACTGACCGAATACCTGAAGGACTTTACGTACGTTAGCAAGGCTTCGTAATGTACGTAATAAGTTTCAATAGCGCACGCTATTCTCAACACATGGCGTACGCAATCGCGGGACATAACTCATTGTCCGAAGCTGTGAAAACCCTTACGTACGTTATGGGAAGGGCTTAACGTACATAAGGCATATGATGTTAACGTACGTTATGCTCAAAGCATAGCGTACGTAAGTCACTTAGCAGTTCCAAAACTGCTAAGTTCAGCCCGTCGAGTACGAGCGCGAGGAAACCGCGAAACGACAACAACAATACAAGACGAAGACATGCATACGAAGAGTGCACAACGATGAACTCAAACGTTAAATGAAAATATGATTCCGACTACCCAGAGGTTCGGAAAACGACAACGGAAGTGATTACCCCCAAACTTCGGGAAATTACAAAATGGCCTAAAACGTCCGAAAATCACAATATGACATCGAACAATAAAACTGAAGCTCACAACACGCATAACAAAATTAAACGGACTTATAGAAAACACGAAACTGTAGTTTCGAACCACCATCACACGAAATGAACCGAATAGCAGAAAAAGTTGCTCAAAATAGGAATTCGGGTAAAACAGCCCCGGAACAAACTCGGATGACCAAACACACAGAACAAAACATTATCCAAATACCAAAACACTCGCAAGCGAGTTTTGGAAATTAGAAAATGCTAAAAACGAAAAATTATCGAAAGAGAAAATCACGGGTATTATATTCCACCCCTCTAAAAAGAAGTTTCGTCCCAAAACTTAAAAAAAGGGGGTGAAGTCACAAACAACAAAGCACGGATGACAGAATCTCAACGGTCCCGACGAATCGATCCCGATAATGATGCCGAAGCACGATTCTGGGAATCTTCATGGAATAATTCACAATACTGAACCCTGTGGCGCTTGAGTCCACAGTTATAACAAGTAATCGGTTGCGAAGGACAATTAGCTTGCACATTACCCACAACGTTGCAATTGAAACACCTCCCAACCTAACTAGGAGCCAAAGAAGACGACTTAGAATCCTTGGTTCCACCGAACGAAGAAAATGAAGGTTTCACCGTAAGACTTCGCGAAACTCGACAAGAACAAGTTCCGACTCCCACACTATCCGAAAAATCTCCAGACATCCTCTGCCTCTTCGGCTCATGCAAAGGCCCAATAGATAATGATGCCATCTCGTACGCCATGGCTCGATTATGATACTCTCTCAAAGTAGCACAAGTGAAACCCGACATGTACTGTCGAATCTCTGGTTTCATCCGCATATCGAAATGACGAATTTTGTCTTCCTCGGTCCTCACCTGCCCCTTCACGTAAGCGAGATGTCAACTATAATCGATAATAGTCTGCGACATGGGTACATCCTGCAGCTCGGCTAGATAAAAATATCGGATCCTCTGCTCTCGGATCGGCTCCAGATAGAACTCTATTTCCATCAACTTCTTGAAATCATCCCAAGTAACCACATGATCCTGAGGCTCAACAGCCTCCCACCAATTAGCAGCGTCACTATTGAGAAGGAACTGAGCGATAGGAATCCTCCATTCCTTTGGACACCCGACCGCCTTGAAAATCTTTTCTAATTGGAATATCCAACCGTCCCAGCCCAAGGTATCACCTATGCCCGTAAAACGGGGAGGACGCATACGTACCACTTCTCTAAGCCACTGAGTGGACCCGGCATTCTCAGTCACGGTAGTGTTACGCTGGACCGCCTGGGTCAAATGAGTCATCTGGTCTGCCACCTGCTGAAGTATAGTAGCAACACCAATACCAACGTCATAACCGACAGCATAATACTGATCGCACGACTGGTTGCCACGACCCCGACCTCTGGCCCTCGACATACTAAACTGAACAACCGTTCGTTAAAACGAGACATAACAACACATAACATCAATCACAAAAGAAGGTCCATACAAGACACACTGCGAAGCGCAGAGATATTTTTGTTAACAAGAGTTACCATAGAGTGTTCACATAATAAACTCATATCTGATAGTTCTCATAGCTTCGGAAATGAATATTTCCGACAACAACATTTATCAAGTCATCGCACATTAGAACCAAGAACGTGGGTAAACCACTCGAAACATTCAACACATGCCCAAGGCATTAACCGCAGCTATCACCGCATATACAACAATATCATTCAAGTTTCGAACCATTCTCAAATCTTACCATCGTTTTCGAAACAAAACCAAACTCTTATAAAATAGTCGTAAACTCTCATAGTGAAGTTGACAAAACTAATCGATTTTCCAATAATCAAGAACGTTCCAATTCAGTTGAACTTTTGAAAATCTCAAGTCAAAATTTCTGAGTTAAAACACAAAATTTTCCGAAATTTATTAAAGTTCAAAGTTTCTAACAAGAGTCACAGAAAAATAGTTTAGTGACCACAACTCGAGCATCATCAACACAGGTAATGATATTAGTCATCACATGTTTCTTTCAAACATAATTGCCGAACATACATATATAAAAAAATAGAGTTTCTTTCTCAAACAACAAAAATGCTTGTAATTATCGCTTCTTCGTGAAACGGATCAAGGATTTCTTATTTTGAAAATTTTGAAAAAGTGTGAAAAATATTTTAGAAGACTTATCGTTCCTCGTAAAGCCGAAAGAACTCAGTTTAAAAAAAGAAATTTGAAATCATCAATATCCCATTCCATTTCTAAGCGAAACTTTCGAATCTAAGCAAAAATTTTCCAAAATACTTTCGATCATAACCAAAATAACGGTAATATTTTACAACGTCCAAAATACATTAAAGCGCCTACTTCAGATACCGTCTGAAGGTGTCAATTGGAAATACAAGACTAACTAGTCAAAGTTTAACCGCTTTCAAAATCCATGTAAAACTGTTGATTAACCGCACCATCGAAATATTTAAAAAAAAATCGGTTCTTTACAAACATACTCAGGCTCGTAATTGCAATTAAGAAAACCGTTTTCAAACCTACACGCAGCGGACATAAACACATACAAACGGTGCGAACAAACATTCAGAGCAATCAAAGCATTCAAAGCAATCTAAAAGCGAACTATAGCATCGTGAAAAGAGCAGTTCTCAAAAGTTCATACTTGGAGAAGCTCTTAGTTGGAGAAGACAAAAACTCGTGTCTTTAATCCTGAGTTCGGGGTACTTCACTGGTTGAAGTTCGAGATTGTAAAGGCATCCAACGATCATGGATCAAGAGGTGCAAGGCAGTCAAAAGTGTTGCAACGGCAAGGATTTCCACTGGTTGGAAGCTGTTGTAATTTGGTTGAATCACTGTAATCCTTAGCACTGGTTGACAATTATAGTGAATTCATCTCCAACTGGTTTGGAGAGAAGTGGATTAGTAGAGGATTACCCCACCTCTGAGACCACTATAACTTCCTGCGTATTTTACTGTTTTATAGCATCATACCTTAACTGCTGCATTCATCGTTAAGTGTTTCATTAGTTGTTTTGTATTCGTCATCAGCTGACTTCCGCACATATTGAGAACAAACGACTCTAAGTAATTTGTATATCTATCAGCTGAAGAAACTTACTCTTTATGAAAATGAGTTTAAGAGTTTCAATAAGTCTATTCACCCCCCCTCTAGACTTATTCCTGGACGACTTGTGACCTACAAGTGGTATCAGAGAAGTTGGTTCATTTAGTTCACGAACCATATCTATATCAGAGATATATTTTTACTCTCATTATATAATGGAACACATGCATTCTAGACTACCTGTGTTTTCAGTTGATGAGTATGATCTTTGGAAGATAAGGAT
Organism: Orobanche coerulescens; assembly: GCA_033398695.1. Classification (NCBI taxonomy): domain Eukaryota; kingdom Viridiplantae; phylum Streptophyta; class Magnoliopsida; order Lamiales; family Orobanchaceae; genus Orobanche; species Orobanche coerulescens. The sequence continues at coordinate 189,674,554 of CM065801.1, forward strand.
GCAGGCACACTTATCTTCAATCCATGATTACATGTGGTGCATCATAGAGGACGGACCATTCACCTTCGAGAAGGACAACACTCCCGAGGAGATCGCAGCAGGGAAGCCAGAGAAGATCCCAAAGAAGAGGACAGAACTGACTCCCGAAGAAAGAAAGCTGGCCAACCTTGATAACCGGGCCAGAGACGTGCTGTATCAAACTCTTGACAAATCCACCATGGTCAAGATCAAGAATTGAAAGAATGCAAAAGAAATCTGGGACACATTAGCCCTAATGTGTGAGGGAACAGAGCTAATCAAAGAAAATAAGTTGTCAATTGCTACTCAAAAATTTGACAACTTCAAAATGAAGAATGGCGAATCTATAGACCAAGTGGACACAAGGTTCACTGAGATTATCAATGAGATCAACTCTCTCGGCAAATCTTATAGCAACAGGGAAATGGCGCTGAAAGTTCTAAGATCTCTCAATCCTGAATGGAGCATGAAGGCAGTGGCCATGAGAGAATCCAAGGATCTTAATAAAATAAAGATCCAAGAGCTGTTCTCCGATCTAAAGGCTTATGAGTTCGAACTCCCAAGTTCATCCTCAACCGAACCTGCAGAGAAGGGAATAGCCTTTGCAGCCGAGTCCCCCGCCAAGAGCTTATTTGATGTAAAGCCTCCAAATCCATTAAATTTTGAGGAAGAAATGGCATTCATAATGCAGAGGTTCAGCAACTTCCAGAAGAACTACTCCAAATACAAAAAGAATTATAAGGAGAATCCTAGAAGGAACCAGAAAGCTGGAAGTTGGAAGGTGGAGTGATACAACTGTCATAAGACAGGACATATTCAGATCGACTGTCCTGATCTTAAGAAGGACGAGAGCAAGAAGGAGGTGAGCAGAAAAGAAGATAGAAGGAAGGCCCTCATCGGAGAAGATCAAGAGCGTATAGAGTCCAGCAGCGGATTCTTCTCAGATGATGACGAAGAGTATGATTGTTTGATGGCCAACCTAGCTGATGAATAGGTAACATCAAAACCCTCTGGTTCAAATAATAGTTCAGCCATGTCACAAGATATGGATCTGCACGAATCTGTAAATCAGCTACTTAAAGATTTTGAGACACTTAAATCTGCACACTTATCTGTATCAGCAGAGAAGACTCAGCTGCAAGATGAGAATAGGCAGCTGAAAAATGATTTTGAAAAACTCAGCCTAGAATTAAATAAAGTAAAATCTGATTTTGAAAACCAGGCTGCAGTTGACTTGAAAAACCAGGCTGATGTCACTACAGGTGAGATAAATCGACTAACTATTTTAATTAGAGAAAAATCAGCTGCAGTTGCTCATGTCAAAGCCGAATTTACTAAGCTGACTCAGGTAAATAAGACTCAGGCGCAGGAAATAACCTCCCTGAAAGCGTCTTTAACTCTGGACGAATTGTGTACTAATAAAAGGCCACTATATTCCAGATCTGGCCTTGGATATGATCCTCACACTCCCTCTAATTCTAAAACCACTTTCATCAAGGGAGAAACAATTGTCTCGACTGTTGAGCCTACATACAAACTGATATTCAAAAATAGGCAACAGCCAAGTCACAAGTCTAGGCTGCAGCCAGGATTCACAAGGCAGCCACCTAGACAAGCGACTAGGCATTGGCCAAGACAAAAGCAGCAGCCCAGACAACATGCCCATTATTATCAACAACTCCCCAAAAACAGATTTCAAAATGCGAGGGGCAGATGGAAACCTCAAGGTTATCCTAATTTCCAAAATGAACAAGTGTGAAGACCTCAAAGATTTAACAAATGGTCTCAGTCAAGGTTAGAAAAGGCCCACACTACCAGTACTTTGAGGAATATCCGGTATACAATCCCAACAGAAGATACAGACTTAGACCTTACACACCTTACAAGGGTAATAATAATAACAATAACAATCCAAGGAGAAATCAATTCTCCATGAAACCATCTAACCCGAGAGGACCCACACAGATTTGGGTACCTAAATCTCTGCTTGTATGATTGCAGAAAAGGTGGAAGGACTACTACCACATCTCCACAAATTCAAACTTTGGAGGTGAAGAATGGTTTGTAGATTCTGGATGCTCGAGGCACATGACTGGGAACAAGAAGATGCTGACTAAATATACCAAAGAAAGAGGTCCCGACGTAACCTTTGGAGATAGCTCTAGAGGACAAACCAAGGGCTTTGGAGAGCTGCACCGAGGAAACATCATTATATCCAAAGTTCACTATGTCAAAGGGCTCAAATATAATCTCCTGAGCATAAGCCAGTTTTGCGATGAGAAGAATCTAGTAGTCTTCACCATTTGGAAATGTATGGTGATACATATCCTATATGGAGATGTGAAGATATAAGGATTCAGAAGGAGAGATGTCTATATGATAGATTGGAACACAGGAACTCCCAACACTTGTTTTCTATCTAAGATAGTAGCTGAGAACGGATGGCTGTGGCACAAAAGATTATGTCACCTGAACTTCAAAGCCATCAACAAGGTTAGTTCTCAGAAGCTGGTCAGAGGACTCCCATAGGAAGCATTCAGGAAGGAAGCTATTTGTGATGCATGTCAGAAAGGGAAGCAGACCAGAGCATCATTCAAGCCAGTCCAGCCTACAACCCTCACCACAAGGATCTTAGATCTACTACACATGGATCTATTTGGTCTTATCAAGCTAAGGACTCTAAGCATCAGAAAGCATGCACTAGTAATAGTGGATGACTTTTCGAGGTACACTTGGATTATCTTCCTGTACAAGAAAAGTGAAACCTTGACCAAGCTACCTAAGCTGCTGAGAAGGATCCAGAATGAGAAATCCCTCTCCATCATCAAGATCAGATCAAATAGAGGAGGTGAATTTCTCAACAAGGCAATCACCGACATAGCCGATCGAATGAGATCCAAAGATGAGCTCTGCGGCAGACCCCCAAAGAGAATGGTGTTGCTGAAAGAAGAAACAGAACCCTGAAGGAAGTAGCCAGGTCCATGATTGCAGAAGCGGACCTGCCCAAGAGGTTCTGGGCTGAAGCTATCAACACGGCTTGCCATACTCAGAACAGGAGTATGATAGTAGGGAGACATGGCAAAACTCCCTATGAGGTTTGGAATAATAGAACTCCTACTGTTGCTTACTTTCATGTTTTTGGTTGTAAGTGTTTCATCCACAACAACGGTAAAACACAACTAAAAGTCACAAACAACAAAGCACGGATGACAGAATCTCAACGGTCCCGACGAATCGATCCCGATAACGATGCCGAAGCACAATTCTGGGAAACTTCATGGAATAATTCACAATACTGAACCCTGTGGCCCTTGAGTCCACAGTTATAACAAGTAATCGGTTGCAAAGGACAATTAGCTTGCACATTACCCACAACATTGCAATTGAAACACCTCCCAACCTGACTAGGAGCCAAAGAAGACGACTTAGAACCCTTGGTTCCACCGAACGAAGAAAATGAAGGTTTCACCGTAAGACTTCGCGAAACTCGACAAGAAGAAGTTCCGACTCCCACACTATCCGAAAAATCTCCAGACATCCTCTGCCTCTTCGGCTCATGCAAAGGCCCAATAGATAATGATGCCATCTCGTACGCCATGGCTCAATTATGATACTCTCTCAAAGTAGCACAAGTGAAACCCGACATGTAAGGTCGAATCTATGGTTTCATCCGCATATCGAAATGACGAATTTTGTCTTCCTCGGTCCTCACCTGCCCCTTCACGTAAGCGAGATGTCAACTATAATCGATAATAGTCTTTGACATGGGTACATCCTGCAGCTCGGCTAGATAAAAATATCGGATCCTCTGCTCTCGGATCGGCTCCAGATAGAACTCTATTTCCATCAACTTCTTGAAATCATCCCAAGTAACCACATGATCCTGAGGCTCAACAACCTCCCACCAATTAGCAGCGTCACTATTGAGAAGGAACTGAGCGATAGGAATCCTCCGTTCCTTTGGACACCCGACCGCCTTGAAAATCTTTTCTAATTGGAATATCCAACCGTCCCAGCCCAAGGTATCACCTATGCCCGCAAAACGGGGAGGACGCATACGTACCACTTCTCTAAGCCACTGAGTGGACCCGACATTCTCAGTCACGGTAGTGTTACGCTGGACCGCCTGGGTCAAATGAGTCATCTGGTCTGCCACCTGCTGAAGTATAGTAGCAACACCAATACCAACGTCATAACCGACAGCATAATCCTGATCGCACGACTGGTTGCCACGGCCCCGACCTCTGGCCCTCGACATACTAAACTGAACAACCGTTCGTTAAAACGAGACATAACAACACATAACATCAATCACAAAAGAAGGTCCATACAAGACACACTGCGAAGCGCAGCGATATTTTTGTTAACAAGAGTTACCATAGAGTGTTCACATAATAAACTCATATCTGATAGTTCTCATAGCTTCGGAAATGAATATTTCCGACAACATTTATCAAGTCATCGCACATTAGAACCAAGAACGTGGGTAAACCACTCGAATCATTCAACACATGCCCAAGGCATTAACCGCAGCTATCACCGCATATACAACAATATCATTCATGTTTCGAACCATTCTCAAATCTTACCATCGTTTTCGAAACAAAACCAAACTCTTTTAAAATAGTCGTAAACTCCCATAGTGAAGCTGACAAAACTAATCGATTTTCCAATAATCAAGAACATTCCAATTCAGTTGAACTTTTGAAAATCTCAAGTCAAAATTTCTGAGTTAAAACACAAAATTTTCCGAAATTTATTAAAGTTCAAAGTTTCTAACAAGAGTCACAGAAAAATAGTTTAGTGACCACAACTCGAGCATCATCAACACAGGTAATGATATTAGTCATCACATGTTTCTTTCAAACATAATTGCCGAACATACATATATAAAAAAATAGAGTTTCTTTCTCAAACAACAAAAATGCTTGTAATTATCGCTTCTTCGTGAAACGGATCAAGGATTTCTTATTTTGAAAATTTTGAAAAAGTGTGAAAAATATTTTAGAAGACTTATCGTTCCTCGTAAAGACGAAAGAACTCAGTCTAAAAAAAGAAATTTGAAATCATCAATATCCCATTCCATTTCTAAGCGAAACTTTCGAATCTAAGCAAAAATTTTCCAAAATACTTTCGATCATAACCAAAATAACGGTAATATTTTACAATGTCCAAAATACATTAAAGCGCCTACTTCAGATACCGTCTGAAGGTGTCAATTGGAAATACAAGACTAACTAGTCAAAGTTTAACTGCTTTCAAAACCCATGCAAAACTGTTGATTAACCGCACCATCGAAATATTTAAAAAAAAAATCGGTTCTTTACAAACATACTCAGGCTCGTAATTGCAATTAAGAAAACCGTTTTCAAACCTACACGCAGCGAACATAAACACATACAAACGGTGCGAACAAACATTCAGAGCAATCAAAGCATTCAAAGCAATCTAAAAGCGAACTATAGCATCGTGAAAAGAGCAGTTCTCAAAAGTTCATACTTGGAGAAGCTCTTAGTTGGAGAAGACAAAAACTCGTGTCTTTAATCCTGAGTTCGGGGTACTTCACTGGTTGAAGTTCGAGATTGTAAAGGCATCCAACGATCATGGATCAAGAGGTGCAAGGCAGTCAAAAGTGTTGCAACGGCAAGGATTTCCACTGGTTGGAAGCTGTTGTAATTTGGTTGAATCACTATAATCTTTAGCACTGGTTGACAATTATAGTGAATTCATCTCCAACTGGTTTGGAGAGAAGTGGATTAGTAGAGGATTACCCCACCTCTGAGACCACTATAACTTCCTGCGTATTTTACTGTTTTATAGCATTATACCTTAGCTGCTGCATTCATCGTTAAGTGTTTCATTAGTTTATTTGTATTTGTCATCAGCTGACTTCCGCACGTATTGAGAACAAACGACTCTAAGTAATTTGTATATCTATCAGCTAAAGAAACTTACTCTTTGTGAAAAAGAGTTTAAGAGTTTAAATAAGTCTATTCACCCCCCCTCTAGACTTATTCCTGGACGACTTGTGACCTACAAGTGGTATCAAAGAAGTTGGTTCATTTAGTTCACGAACCATATCTATATCAGAGATATATTTTTACTCTCATTATATAATGGAACACATGCATTCTAGACTACCTGTGTTTTCAATTGATGAGTATGATCTTTGGAAGACAAGGATGCAGGCACACTTATCTTCAATCCATGATGGCATGTGGTGCATCATAGAGGACGGACCATTCACCTTCGAGAAGTACACACTCCCGAGGAGATCGAAGCAGGGAAGCGAGAGAAGATCCCAAAGAAGAGGACAGAACTGACTCCCGAAGAAAGAAAGCTGGCCAACCTTGATAACCGGGCCAGAGACATGCTGTATCAAACTCTTGACAAATCCACCATGGTCAAGATCAAGAATTGCAAGAAAGCAAAAGAAATCTGGGACACATTAGCCCTAATGTGTGAGGGAACAGAGCTAATCAAAGAAAATAAGTTGTCAATTGCTACTCAAAAATTTGACAACTTCAAAATGAAGAATGGCGAATCTATAGACCAATTGGACACAAGGTTCACTGAGATTATCAATGAGATCAACTCTCTCGGCAAATCTTATAGCAACAGGGAAATGGCGCTGAAAGTTCTAAGATCTCTCAATCCTGAATGGAGTATGAAGGCAGTGGCCATGAGAGAATCCAAGGATCTTAATAAAATAAAGATCCAAGAGCTGTTCTCCGATCTAAAGGCTTATGAGTTCGAACTCCCAAGTTCATCCTCAACCGAACCTGCAGAGAAGGGAATAGCCTTTGCAGCCGAGTCCCCCGCCAAGAGCTTATTTGATGTAAAGCCTCCAAATCCATTAAATTTTGAGGAAGAAATGGCATTCATAATGCAGAGGTTCAGCAACTTCCGGAAGAACTACTCCAAATACAAAAAGAATTATAAGGAGAATCCCAGAAGGAACCAGAAAGCCGGAAGCTCGAAGGTGGAGTGCTACAACTGTCATAAGACAGGACATATTCAGATCGACTGTCCTGATCTTAAGAAGGACGAGAGCAAGAAGGAGGTGAGCAGAAAAGAAGATAGAAGGAAGGCCCTCATCGGAGAAGATCAAGAGGGTATAGAGTCCAGCAGCGGATTCTTCTCAGATGATGACGAAGAGTATGATTGTTTGATGGCCAACCTAGCTGATGAATAGGTAACATCAAAACCCTCTGGTTCAAATAATAGTTCAGCCATGTCATAAGATATGGATCTGCACGAATCTGTAAATCAGCTACTTAAAGATTTTGAGACACTTAAATCTGCACACCTATCTGTATCAGCAGAGAAGACTCAGCTGCAAGATGAGAATAGGCAGCTGAAAAATGATTTTGAAAAACTCAGCCTAGAATTAAATAAAGTAAAATCTGATTTTGAAAATCAGGCTGCAGTTGACTTGAAAAACCAGGTTGATGTCACTACAGGTGAGATAAATCGACTAACTATTTTAATTAGAGAAAAATCAGCTGCACTTGCTCATGTCAAAGCCGAATTTACTAAGCTGACTCAGGTAAATAAGACTCATGCGCAGGAAATAACCTCCCTGAAAGCGTCTTTAACTCTGGACGAATTGTGTACTAATAAAAGGCCACTATATTCCAGATCAGGCCTTGGATATGATCCTCACACTCCCTCTAATTCTAAAACCATTTTCATCAAGGGAGAAACAATTGTCTCGACTGTTGAGCCTACATACAAACCGATATATAAAAATAGGCAACAGCCAAGTCACAAGTCTAGGCTGCAGCCAGGATTCACAAGGCAGCCACCTAGACAAGCGACTAGGCATTGGCCAAGACAAACGCAGCAGCCCAGACAACATGCCCATTATTATCAACAACTCCCCAAAAACAGATTTCAAAATGCGAGGGGCAGATGGAAACCTCAAGGTTATCCTAATTTCCAAAATGAACAAGTGTGGAGACCTCAAAGATTTAACAAATGGTCTCAGTCAAGGTTAGAAAAGGCCCACACTACCAGTACTTTGAGGAATATCCGGTATACAATCCCAACAGAAGATACAGACTTATACCTTACACACCTTACAAGGGTAATAATAATAACAATGTTAACAATCCAAGGAGAAATCAATTCTCCAGGAAACCATCTAACCCGAGAGGACCCACACAGATTTGGGTACCTAAATCTCTGCTTGTATGATTGCAGAAAAGGTGGAAGGACTACTACCACATCTCCACAAATTCAAACTTTGGAGGTGAAGAATGGTTTGTAGATTCTGGATGCTCGAGGCACATGACTGGGAACAAGAAGATGCTGACTAAATATACCAAAGAAAGAGGTCCCGACGTAACCTTTGGAGATAGCTCTAGAGGACAAACCAAGGGCTTTGGAGAGCTGCACCGAGGAAACATCATTATATCCAAAGTTCACTATGTCAAAGGGCTCAAATATAATCTCCTGAGCATAAGCCAGTTTTGCGATGAGAAGAATCTAGTAGTCTTCACAATTTGGAAATGTATGGTGATACATATCCTATATGGAGATGTGACGCTACAGGATTCAGAAGGAGAGATGTCTATATGATAGATTGGAACACAGGAACTCCCAACACTTGTTTTCTATCTAAGACAGTAGCTGAGAACGGATGGCTGTGGCACAAAAGATTATGTCACCTGAACTTCAAAGCCATCAAAAAGGTTAGTTCTCAGAAGCTGGTCAGAGGACTCCGATAGGAAGCATTCAGGAAGGAAGCTATTTGTGATGCATGTCAGAAAGGGAAGCAGACCAGAGCATCATTCAAGCCAGTCCAGCCTACAACCCTCACCACAAGGATCTTAGATCTACTACACATGGATCTATTTGGTCTTATCAAGCCAAGGACTCTAAGCATCAGAAAGCATGCACTAGTAATAGTGGATGACTTTTCGAGGTACACTTGGATTATCTTCCTGTCCAAGAAAAATGAAACCTTGACTAAGCTACCTAAGCTGCTGAGAAGGATCCAGAATGAGAAATCCCTCTCCATCATCAAGATCAGATCAAATAGAGGAGGTGAATTTCTCAACAAGGCGATCACCGACATGCCGATCGAATGAGATCCAAAGATGAGCTCTGCACCAGACCCCCAAAGAGAATGGTGTTGCTGAAAGAAGAAACAGAACCCTGAAGGAAGTAGCCAGGTCCATGATTGCAGAAGCGGACCTGCCCAAGAGGTTCTGGGCTGAAGCTATCAACACGGCTTGCCATACTCAGAACAGGAGTATGATAGTAGGGAGACATGGCAAAACTCCCTATGAGGTTTGGAATAATAGAACTCCTACTGTTGCTTACTTTCATGTTTTTGGTTGTAAGTGTTTCATCCACAACAATGGTAAAACACAACTAAAATTCACAAATAATAAAGCACGGACGACAGAATCTCAACGGTCCCGACGAATCGATCCCAATAACGATGCCGAATCACAATTCTGGGAAACTTCATGGAATAATTCACAATACTGAACCCTGTGGCCCTTGAGTCCACAGTTATAACAAGTAATCGGTTGCGAAGGACAATTAGCTTGCACATTACCCACAACTTTGCAATTGAAACACCTCCCAACCTGACTAGGAGCCAAAGAAGACGACTTAGAACCCTTGGTTCCATCGAACGAAGAAAATGAAGGTTTCACCGTAAGACTTCGCGAAACTCGACAAGAAGAAGTTTCGACTCCCACACTATCTGAAAAATCTCCAGACATCCTCTGCCTCTTCGGCTCATGCAAAGGTCCAATAGATAATGATGCCATCTCGTACACCATGGCTCGATTATGATACTCTCTCAAAGTAGCACAAGTGAAACCCGACATGTAAGGTCGAATCTCTGGTTTCATCCGCATATCGAAATGACGAATTTTGTCTTCCTCGGTCCTCACCTGCCCCTTCCCGTAAGTGAGATGTCAACTATAATCGATAATAGTCTGCGACATGGGTACATCCTGCAGCTCGGCTAGATAAAAATATCGGATCCTCTGCTCTCGGATCGGCTCCAGATAGAACTCTATTTCCATCAACTTCTTGAAATCATCCCAAGTAACCACATGATCCTGAGGCTCAACAACCTCCCACTAATTAGCAGCGTCACTATTGAGAAGGAACTGAGCGATAGGAATCCTCCGTTCCTTTGGACACCCGACCGCCTTGAAAATCTTTTCTAATTGGAATATCTAACCGTCCCAGCCCAAGGTATCACCTATGCCCGCAAAACAGGGAGGACGCATACGTACCACTTCTCTAAGCCACTGAGTGGACCCGGCATTCTCAGTCACGGTAGTGTTACGCTGGATCGCCTGGGTCAAATGAGTCATCTGGTCTGCCACCTGCTGAAGTATAGTAGCAACACCAATACCAACGTCATAACCGACAGCATAATCCTGATCGCACGACTGGTTGCCACGGCCCCGACCTGTGGCCCTCGACATACTAAACTGAACAACCATTCGTTAAAACGAGACATAACAACACATAACATCAATCACAAAAGAAGGTCCATACAAGACACACTGCGAAGCGCAGAGATATTTTTGTTAACAAGAGTTACCATAGAGTGTTCACATAATAAACTCATATCTGATAGTTCTCATAGCTTAGGAAATGAATATTTCCGACAACAACATTTATCAAGTCATCGCACATTAGAACCAAGAACGTGGGTAAACCACTCGAAACATTCAACACATGCCCAAGGCATTAACCGCAGCTATCACCGCATATACAACAATATCATTCAAGTTTCGAACCATTCTCAAATCTTACCATCGTTTTCGAAACAAAACCAAACTCTTATAAAATAGTCGTAAACTCCCATAGTGAAGTTGACAAAACTAATCGATTTTCCAATAATCAAGAACATTCCAATTCAGTTGAACTTTTGAAAATCTCAAGTCAAAATTTCTGAGTTAAAACACAAAATTTTCCGAAATTTATTAAAGTTCAAACTTTCTAACAAGAGTCACAGAAAAATAGTTTAGTGACCACAACTCGAGCATCATCAACACAGGTAATGATATTAGTCATCACGTGTTTCTTTCAAACATAATTGCCGAACATACATATATAAAGAGAATAATTAAATACCTTAAGTCTACAGTCAATGTTGGACTATGGTATCCAAAAGCACTAGTGAAATGTGCCAATTCCTAGGAACCAGACTGATATCCTCGTTTAGCAAGAAGCAGGTTTCTAACTCTATCTCCACCACAGAGTCAGAATACCTAGCTGCAGGTAGTTGTTGTGCCCAGATCTTGTGGATCAGACAGCAACTAAGGGACTACAACATCATTCCCAATGAAGTCCCTATCTGGTGTGACAACAATAGTGCTATTGCAATAACCAACAATCCAGTTTTGCATTCAAGGACCAAACACATTGATGTTAAGCATCACTTCATTATAGATCACGTGCTTAACAAGAGAGTCAGAGTTGAAAGAGTCAGCACAGACTATCAAATTGCTGTTATCTTTACCAAACCCTTGCCAGAAGAAAGGTTTTTGGAGCTGAGCAGAGAACTTGGTCTACTAGATTGGGAATCTAGTACAGAAGAAAAAGCCAACTGAAGCAGATCAGAGGAAGGACAGACTTAGCTGATCAAAGGAATCAGAACCTACCTGAAGACGAAGGACAGACGAAGAAGCCTAGCTGATCAAATCTCAGGCGAGAAGGCAGAGGAGTCAACTCACCTGATACAGAGCAGTCAACAGTCAACCAGCTAAGTTCTCTAATCTTAACCAACTCCTGAATATTAAATTACTATCTGCTATATGTATATATGAAAATATTATATTAATTTTGGTTCACAAGTGGCGTAATACTATATGCATTAAATACACGTGGCAATCACATGATAAATTGACCTCCACTGTGACCAATTAAAATCCAACCGTCCAATTTTAAAATCAAAACCTGGACCACCGATTAAAATTTGAAATTTAAAAAGGAATCTCAAAAGGCGGTCCACTGATTTAAAATAAAAGATTATTTAACTCCAGTGTTGTTTCACTTTCTTTTTAAGGACGAAAAAAACCCTTCACTTTATCTTTACCAGTCTTTCATAAACACTAATTTACAGAGCGAAAAATCCTTTGAACTCTAAATACACTAAGAAATTTTCTACATTTGCAGAAATGGAAACTTACTTTGAATGAGTAAACATGAAGGCTGTCAAGGACCAGATCATATTTTCACTGGTCGTTGATTTTGAAGGTCTCTTAGAATCAAATCTGGAAAACTACGACGTCCTTGACCTTATTCGTTCGATGAAGCCAAATGGGATCTACCCATTTCTGGATATCAACCCCAAACATCTGTACAAGGAGGACTTAATCACATTTTACCGCGAAGCCCGTGTGATTGAAGAAGGAATTAGGAGCAATGTCGGCGGAGTTCAAGTTGACATATCGCCGGAATCGATTCGGAAAATTTTTGGTATGAAGCATCGTGGCATAGCGGTCGAGGCCCTCAAGCAGACAGCAACCGACACATGACTAAAGATTAAGGCAGATGATTAGCCGATGAAGCTAAATCTCACCGCCAAGAGGAGCGAAATCAAAAGGGTATATCGATATGTGTTGGACATTACCAACAAAATCGTTATGGGCATGGCCGGAAGTTACGACCAATTATCGTCGGCAAAATTCATGGTGCTTGGAGCACGAATTCAGGACGAGTCGATCGATTGGTCAGACCACATTTTCAGGCAGTTTGTTCGAGAAGTCAACAAGGCCGAATGGCTTGTTGACGAGAAGAAATTCAGATCCAAGCTGGCGTTTGAAACGCAGCTAAGTTGGATCCTTGAGAAGATGGGTGTGGCGAAGGGAAGTACTGACCCCTTCCACATCAACAAGAGACTTGGTGACCTAGACCAAGAGACTTTGAGGAAGCTCGGAAGCAATAGAAGAGCAGCAAAGATGATAAAAGAGTTGTCTGACTCAAGGACCTACTACAGATCTTCACCAGACGAGTCGGACCAACCTGCAGACGACAACCCTCCTGCAGCCAAGTCGGATTCGGAGTCAGACGACACGCCCATTACTGTTCGGTTCAAAAGACGGGGACCAGCCCCTGGTGAGCCATCCATCATGTATTCATCACCATAACCATCACCTAAAAGGCCCAGACGACTGCAGTTCAGCCAAGAGGAGGATCCAGAACAATATCCCAGTCCTGCAGTCAGGTCGCCTATCCACCTGGAGGACCAGCCTGCTCCGGGCAGCCTGGAGACTCAGATTGTTCCCCTTCTCACTCCAGCATTCATTTCAGAAGAGGAGGAAGCAGGTTTAATCATTTCCATCCCTGAGGCAAATTACACTTTTCATCTGTTGGACAACAATATTTTCAATTTATCCCTAGAGCAACTTCAATTGGTCAAATCACAAGCTCTAAAACATTCCTTTATCCATATTTTTGAAGAATGGAAAACCTTTAAATCATTTTCTTTTACTGAACTTGAAGCCTATGTTGAAACCAGTGGTTGGGAATATCCCAAAGCCACAGAAGATGTGTTGATACATTTTTGTAAAGTATCAGACACAATTTTAATTCTTCGGGAAAATTGGTTCATGTCCAATTTCAAAACCAACATGGACCAATTTATCCACTCCATAATGTATAGTATTTTTGATGGTTATTTTGGGAAAGAAGAAGAAGAGGAGAAAGAAGAAAAGGGGATAAGAATTGAAGAAGTAGAAGAAGAAATTATTGTGATTGATGATGAAGAAGAGAAACAGGAAGAAAAGGAAAAAGAAAATATTTTAGTTGAAAAAGAAACTGGAGAAGAAGTTGAAAAAACGGAGGAGTTAGTAGATGAAGGAGAAGAAGAAGGAGAAGAAGTTGAACAGGAGGATGGAGAATGAAAGGAAGATGATTAAAAAGATGCTGAAAAAGATGATGAAAAAGATGATAAAAAGGATGATGATGATGATGATGATGATGATGATGATGATAAGGATGATGGAAGAGAAAAGGATACTGAGAAAGAAAAAGAGAATGTTGAAGAGGAAGAAAAGAAGGAGGAAGAAGAGAAGAAGTCAGAAAAAGAAGAAGAAGAAAAAGAGGAGCAAGAAAAGGAGCCTGAGAAGGAGGTCAGCAGTGGTGGCGGGCGCCCGCCAGATACTGATTAGATGAAGACTCAGTCAAGATTCCAGATCGGGGACCCCTGAACTGACCCCATCTGGAATACCTGCTGCAGACAAGAGTCTACAGTTAGATGGGTCGTTTGTACGCCCACTTGCAGGAGTAGAGGGATCAGGCGAGTTATCTCCACCAACATCACAGATCTCACCTGCGATGACCGAGCTAATCAGACAAGTAGTTAAGGACACTATTAGAGAATTACTTGCTTCTCAGGTCACCCCTGATCTCCAATCTATCAATACAAAAATCGATACTTTGCTGCAGCGGGACATCCCCCAACCTCCTCCTTATACAAATAACAGAATGCATTTTGGCATGTCTGACTGGATGCATCGAATGGAGCAGCAGTTGACCACTTTGGTTGATGCTGGCAAAAAGGGGGAAGAAAGGATTCAGGGGGAATGCAGCATTCAAGGAGAAATAAGGGAATAGATGAGAACTAAGAAAAGGCAGGATGTCTAGTTGATCACTGCTGGGAGATCTTCAGCTAAAAGGAAGGGAGAAGCTACAGAATCAGAACAGGCTGATGATCAGCCTGCAGGCAAAAGAAGGAGGAACAGAGGAGGATTCGAGCCTACTCTAGAATGAGAAGGCAAAGAGTTGTGGTACGTTGAAGAATTTGTACCTCCCGAAGCTTTAGTTATGTGGGGACCTGCAAGGAAAAGGTTTAACAGAGATTACTATATCTGGGAAATAATCCAAGATAGTAGCTGCTCCCCACAGCAGATTTTCATCAATTTCATGGAGGAAGCATATCCACAACTCTGGGCCATCCTTCTAAAACATGTTGAAGCATGCAATGCATATCCCATGATCCCTCCTTTCATGCCGAAAGATCCTCCCACTTTGGAGAATAATGATTTGAATGAACTAGCTCTCCAGAAGAAGATAAAGAAATTATGTGTTGAGAACAAGTTCTCATCTCAAGAAGAGCAAGATTTTGCAGCTCTTGTTGTAATAAGAAAGTATGGTCTTGTTCCTGTTAAAATAAGACCAATTGGAGCTAAACCATTCAGACCTGCCAAGCAGCCTATCCGAAGAGGCAGAGGCAGAGGCAAATGACTTACATTTATTTTTGTAGGTGTTTCATCCACAACAACGGTAAAACACAACTAAATGCCTTTGATGCTAAAACTGATGATGGTCTCTTTATGGGATACTCACAAAGGAGCAAGACATATAGAGTTTTTAATAAAAGAACTTTAGGTGTGGAGGAAACACCTCATGTTGTATTTGACGAATCTACTGTTGGGTACAGAAAGCAAGTTGAGCTAATTGAGAATAAGCTCAAATCAGCAACACTCGAAGAAGTCATTGTACATGACACATGAATGGTGGACTCAGCTGCAGATCAGCCCGTTGACCCAACTGTAGCTACTGAAGACCCAACTACAGATCAGATAGGAACACCAGACCTACCTGATCCAATTGCCGCTGATGAAGACCCACAGAAATGATAAAAACTCATCCGCAGACGTAATGCATCCCAACCTGCAGATGACAAGACGGTAGCTGACCCAGTTGCAGACCAAGGAGACCAGATCCAGGCTGATGCAGACAGAGAGGAAATTCACCAGAGCAATTCTATAGGGGGAACAGACCCTGAAGAAGATGATATTCCCAAGTGGCTGAAAGACCATCCAATCCAGCAAATTATTGGGAAGCTGACTGATGGAGTTAAGAGAAGACAATCTACCCTACCCGCAAGAATGGCAATGTTCTCGTGCTTCATGTCACAGATAGAACCCAAGACAACAGAACAAGCCTTGGAGGATTATTCTTGGATAAATACCATGCAATAAAAACTTGAGCAGATGGAAAGGAACAACGTTTGGGTACTAACAGACAGACTAGATCACAAGAAGGTTATTGGCACCAAATGGGTGTACAAAAACAAGAGTGACGAAGACGGAGCTGTTGTTAGGAATAAAGCCAAACTTGTTGCTAAAGGTTATGCACAGTGTGAAGGAATAGATTTTGATGAAACCTATGCACCTGTTGCAAGATTAGAATCCACCAGACTATTCCTCGCATATGCTACGTTCAAGGATTTCGAAGTCTACCAGATGGATGTAAAGAGTGCATTTCTAAATGGCATCCTAGAAGAAGAAGTCTACGTGGAGCAGCCCCCAGGATTTGTCAAAGGAGACAAAGTCTACAAGCTTCTAAAAGCTCTATATGGACTTAAGCAAGCACCAAGATCTTGGTATGAAACTCTATCCATATTTCTTGAGAAGAACGGTTTCTGCAAAGGAAAGGTAGACAAGACCCTATTCAGAGTGGAGCACGAAGGCCACATATTGATAGTTCAGATATATATGGATGATATTATATTTGGCTCAACCAACCCAGAGCTATGTGAGAAATTCTATAATCTCATGCAAGGAGATTTTGAGATGAGTATGATGGGAAAGCTTAACTTCTTTCTTGGATTACAAATTAAGCAGATGGAAAATGGAATTTTCATCAATCAAGCCAAATATACCAGAGATCTAATCAAAATATTTGGAATGGAATCCGCCAAGCCACCAAGAATTCCTATGAGCACAAGTACTCACCTATATGCAGATGAGGGAGGCATATCAGTGGATTTAACCCACTACAGAGGACTTATTGGATCATTATTATACCTCACTGCAAGAAGACCAGACATATCTTATGCCGTAGGAGTTTGTGCGCGATTTCAATCCAAGCCTAAGCAGTCGCACCTAGATGCAGCAAAGAGAATAATTAAATACCTTAAGTCTACAGTCAATGTTGGACTATGGTATCCAAAGGACGATAACTTCGAGCTGTCAGGATATTTAGATACAGATTTTGCAGGATGAAAAATTAATAGGAAAAGCAATAGTGAAACGTGCCAATTCCTAGGAACCAGACTGATATCCTGGTTTAGCAAGAAGCAGGTTTCTAACTCTATCTCCACCACAGAGTCAGAATACCTAGCTGCATGTAGTTGTTGTGCCCAGATCTTGTGGATCAGACAGCAACTAAGGGACTACAACATCATTCCCAATGAAGTCCCTATCTGGTGTGACAACAATAGCGCTATTACAATAACCAACAATCCGGTTTTGCATTCAAGGACCAAGCACATTGATGTTAAGCATCACTTCATTAGAGATCACGTGCTTAACAAGAGAGTCAGAGTTGAAAGAGCCAGCACAGACTATCAAATTGCTGATATCTTTACCAAACCCTTGCCAGAAGAAAGCTTTTTGGAGCTGAGCAGAGAACTTGGTCTACTAGATTGGGAATATAGTACAGAAGAAAAAGCCAGCTGAAGCAGATCAGAGGAAGGACGGACTTAGCTGATCAAAGGAATCAGAACCTACCTGAAGACGAAGGACAGACGAAGAAGCCTAGCTGATCAAATCTCAGGCGAGAAGTTAGAGGAGTCAACTCACCTGATACAGAGCAGTCAACGGTCAACCAGCTAAGTTCTCTAATCTTAACCGACTCCTGAATATTAAATTACTATCTGCTATATATATATATGAAAATATTATATTAATTTCGGTTCACAAGTGGCGTAATACTATGTGCTTTAAATACACGTGGCAATCACATGATAAATTGACCTCCACTGTGACCAATTAAAATCCAACCGTCCAATTTTAAAATCAAAACCTGGACCACCGATTAAAATTTGAAATTTAAAAAGGAATCTCAAAGGTCGGTCCACTGATTTAAAAAAAAAGATTATTTAACTCCAGTATCGTTTCACTTTCTTTTTAAGGACGAAAAAAACCCTTCACTTTATCTTTACCAGTCTTTCATAAACACTAATTTACAGAGCGAAAAATCCTTTGAACTCTAAATACACTAAGACATTTTCTACATTTGCAGAAATGGAAACCTACTTTGAAGGACTAAACATGAAGGTTGTCAAGGACCAGATCATATTTTCACTGGTCGTTGATTTCGAAGGTCTCTTAGAATCAAATCTGGAAAACTACGACGTCCTTGACCTTATTCATTCGATGAAGCTAAATGGGATCTACCCATTTCTGGATATCAGCCCCAAACATCTGTACAAGGAGGACGTAATCACATTTTACCGCGAAGCCCATGTGATTGAAGAAGGAATTAGGAGCAATGTCGGCGGAGTTCAATTTGACATATCGCCGGAATCGATTCGGAAAATTTTTGGTATGAAGCATCGTGGCATAGCGGTCGAGGCCCTCAAGCAGATAGCAACCGACACATGACTAAAGATTAAGGTAGACGATCAGCCGACGAAGCTAAATCTCACCGCCAAGAGGAGCGAAATTAAAAGGGTATATCGATATGTGTTGGACATTACCAACAAAATCGTTATGGGCATGGCCGGAAGTTACGACCAATTGTCGTCGGCAAAATTCATAGTGCTGGGAGCACTAATTCAGGACGAGCCGATCGATTGGTCAGACTACATTTTCAGGCAGTTTGTTTGAGAAGTCAACAAGGCCGAATGTCTTGTTGACGAGAAGAAATTCAGATCCAAGCTGGCATTTAGAACGCAGCTAAGTTGGATCCTTGAGAGGATGGGTGTGGCGAAGGGAAGTACTGATCCCTTCCACATCAACAAGAGACTTGGTCACCTAGACCAAGAGACTTTGAGGAAGCTCGGAAGCAATAGAAGAGCAGCAAAGATGATAAAAGAGTTGTCTGACTCAAGGACCTACTACAGACCTTCACCAGACGAGTCGGACCAACCTGCAGACGACAACCCTCCTGCAGCCAAGTCGGATTCGGAGTCAGACGACACGCCCATTACTGTTCGGTTCAAAATACGGGGACCAGCCCCTGGTGAGCCATCCATCATGCATTCATTACTAGAACCCTCACCGAAAAGGCCCAGCATCCAGTCAGCTAAGAGAAGCAATGAACAATATCCCACTCTACAATGGTCGCCTATCCACTGAGGACCACTGCCCGGCACTGAGACTCAGATTGTTCCCCTCCTCACTCCAACATTCATTTCAGAAGAGGAGGAAGCAGGTTTAATCATTTCCATCCCTGAGTCAAATTACACTTTTCATCTGTTGGACAACAATATTTTCAATTTATCCCTAGAGCAACTTCAATTGGTCAAATCACAAGCTCTAAAACATTCTTTTATCCATATTTTTGAAGAATGGAAAACCTTTAAATCATTTTCTTTTACTGAACTTGAAGCCTACGTTGAAACCAGTGGTTGGGAATATCCCCAAGCCACAGAAGATGTGTTGATACATTTTTGTAAAGTATCAGACACAATTTTAATTCTTCAGGAAAATTGGTTCATGTCCAATTTCAAAACCAACATGGACCAATTTATCCACTCCATAATGTATAGTATTTTTGATGGTTCTTTGGGAAAGAAGAAGAAGAGGATAAAGAAGAAAAGGGGATAAGAATTGAAGATGTAGAAGAAGAAATTATTGTGATTGATGATGAAGAAGAGAAACAGGAAGAAAAGGAAGAAGAAAATATTTTAGTTGAAAAAGAAACTGGAGAAGAAGTTGAAAAAACGGAGGAGTTAGTAGATGAAGGAGAAGAAGAAGGAGAAGAAGTTGAACAGGAGGATGAAGAAGAAAAGGAAGATGATTAAAAAGATGATGAAAAAGATGATGAAAAAGATGATAAAAAGGATGATGATGATGATGATGATGATTATGATAAGGATGATGGAAGAGAAAAGGAGACTGAGAAAGAAAAAGAGAATGTTGAAGAGGAAGAAAAGAAGGAGGAAGAAGAGAAGAAGTCAGAAAAAGAAGAAGAAGAAAAAGAGGAGCAAGAAAAGGAGCCTGAGAAGGAGGCTGCAGGCAGGGCTGGGGCGCCCGCCCGGTATACCAGATTAGATGAAGACCTGGCTGAAGATTCCAGATCGGGGACCCCTGAACTGACCCCATCTGGAATACCTGTTGCAGACAAGAGTCTACAGTTAGATGGGTCGTTTGCATGCCCACTTGCAGGAGTAGAGGGCTCAGGCGAGTTATCTCCACCAACATCACAGATCTTACCTGCGATGACCGAGCTAATCAGACAAGTAGTTAAGGACACTATTAGAGAATTACTTGCTTCTCAGGTCACCCCTGATCGCCAATCTATCAATGCAAAAATTGATACTTTGCTGCAGCGGGACATCCCCCAACCTCCTCCTCCTACAAATAACAGGATGCCTTTTGGCATGTCTGACTGGATGCATCGAATGGAGCAGCAGTTGACCACTTTGGTTGATGCTGGCAAAAAGGGGGAAGAAAGGATTCAGGGGGAATGCAGCATTCAAGGAGAAATAAGGGAAGAGATGAGAACTAAGAAAAGGCAGGATGTCCAGTTGATCACTATTGGGACATCTTCAGCTAAGAGGAAGGGAGAAGCTACAGAATCAGAACAGGCTGATGATCAGCCTGCAGGCAAAACAAGGAGGAACAGAGGAGGATTCGAGACTACTCTAGAATGAGAAGGCAAAGAGTTGTGGTACATTGAAGAATTTGTACCTCCCGAAGCTTTAGTTATGTGGGGACCTGCAAGAAAAAGGTTTAACAGAGATTACTATATCTGGGAAATACTCCAGGATAGTAGCTGCTCCCCACAGCAGATTTTCATCAATTTCATGGAGGAAGCATATCCATAACTCTGGGCCATTCTTCTAAAACATGCTGAAGCATGCAATGCATATCCCATGATCCCTCCTTTCAGGCCGAAAGATCCTCCCACTTTGGAGAATAATGATTTGAATGAACTAGCTCTCCAGAAGAAGATAAAGAAATTATGTGTTGAGAACAAGTTCTCATCTCAAGAAGAGCAAGATTTTGCAGCTCTTGTTGTAAGAAGAAAGTATGGTCTTGTTCCTGTTAAAATAAGACCAATTGGAGCTAAACCATTCAGACCTGCCAAGCAGCCTATCCGAAGAGGCAGAGGCAGAGGCAAATGACTTACATTTATTTTTGTACTTGTAAAATTTTCTTGTAAATTTAAGACATGTATTTGTAATCAATTCAGAAAATTTTATAACAGTCTTTTGAATGACAATTTCCAGTTGTCTCAAAACTAGACTGATTTTAGTTTGTGTCTTGCACTCAAGTGCAGATTTGTTCATTTGAATATCTGCTTAAGTTTTGCCATTATCAAAATAGGGGGAATTTGTTATGAATACTTGTTAGATTTTGATGATTTCATTAATATAATTCAAATGTTTATTACTTGGCAAAAATGTATGGAAGAACCAAATGAGTATCTTCCATAGGCCAAATTATGTTAAGTTTAATACTTGGAAAAATGTAAAGAAGAACCAAATGAGTATCTTCTATAGGCCAAAATAAGTTAGGCTAAAATCGGCTAAGTACAAATGTACAGCTGAGTTCATCAGAGAGGTACAGGCGAGTTAAGTCAGAGAAGTTCTGGTCAACAAAAATCATCAGGGATGTTTGACCAGACTGCAGTCAAGTGACCTCAGACAAGTCATCTGATCAGGCGAGTCCCAAACAGTGAACATCTGAGAAGCCCAGACTGCAGAGAAGTTACTTTCACATCAGCCTACTCGAGATCAGCCAAGTACTCCAAGTCCACGTCAGCATGCGTTGAACGTGAAGAGACAAATTGGAGAGATTCCCGCTAAAGATATGAATTGAATAATTCATCCAGGCCTACCACTGAAGACTGTAATCTTATTATATTCAAAAGATTCGGTGCCTCACATGCAAAGTCTTCACAACGGTCGGAAGATGGATTAAATTATGGGAATCCAGCC
The DNA here is from genome assembly GCA_033398695.1 of Orobanche coerulescens. Lineage (NCBI taxonomy): Eukaryota > Viridiplantae > Streptophyta > Magnoliopsida > Lamiales > Orobanchaceae > Orobanche > Orobanche coerulescens. The sequence goes on from CM065801.1 coordinate 189,696,458, forward strand.
TTGTAACATTCAGAAAGAAAACAATGAAGTCTACCTCTCCAACGGACGGATTTGTTGAAAAGGTTTGCAATGGCTATGAAGGAAATGCTCAGAGATCGTGACCTATATATTTCTGATGATTTGAAGCTGAGAATAACACATAACACATACAAACGGTGCGAACAAACATTCAGAGCAATCAAAGCATTCAAAGCAATCTAAAAGTGAACTATAGCATCGTGAAAATGGCAGTTCTCAAAAGTTCATACTTGAAGAAGCTCTTAGTTGGAGAAGACAAAAACTCGTGTCTTTAATCCTGAGTTCGGGGTACTTCACTTGTTGAAGTTCGAGACTATAAAGGCATCCAAGGATCGCGGATCAAGAGGTGCATGGCAGTCAAATGTGTTGCAATAGTAAGGATCTCCACTGGTTGGAAGCTGTTGTAATTTGGTTGAATCACTGTAATCTTTATCACTGGTTGACAATTATAGTGAATTCATCTCCAACTGGTTTGGAGAGAAGTGGATTAGTAGAGAATTACCCCACCTCTAAGACCACTATAACTGCCTGCGTATTTTACTATTTTATAGCATCATACCTTAACTGTTGCATTCATTGTTAAGTGTTTCATTAGTTGTTTTGTATTCGTCATCAGCTGACTTCCGCACATATTGAGAACAAATGACTCTAAGTCATTTGTATATCTATCAGCTAAAGAAACTTACTCTTTGTGAAAAAGAGTTTAAGAGTTTCAATAAGTCTATTCACCCCCCCTCTAGACTTATTCCTGGACGACTTGTGACCTACAGCATCCACGGGTTTTCGATCAAGAGGTGCAGTCAAGGGAGTTGCAAAGGCCACGAGTTTCCACTGGTTGGAAGCTGTTGTATCAAGGAAGAAATTCATTATAATCTTTATCACTGGTTGACAGTTATAATGAATTTATCTCCAACTAGTTTGAAGAGAAGTGGAGTAGTAGAGGATTACCCCACCTCTGAAACCACTATAAGTGTTTGTGTGGTTTACTGCTTTAAACATCATACGTAACCACTGCATATATATTTACTGTTCCATTAGAAAGTTACTTGCAGTCGATACTTGTTATTTGCATTATTATCAGCTGTGTCTTCCGCATTATCTGTCTGCAGTCGACTTAAGTCATCTGCACTTAATCATAGCTGAGAAACTCACCTGAGATTTAGGAAAGAGTTTAATAAGTCTATTCACCCCCCTAGACTTATTCCTGAGGAATTGTGACCTACAAGTGGTATCAGAGAGGTTGGTTCAAATTTTAAAGAACCAGATCCATATATCTGAGCATATATATTAATCTCTCATTTAGAATGGAACACATGCAATACATGCACTCTAGATTACCTATATTCTCTGTAGATGAATATGACTTATGAAAATGGGAATGCAGGCTCATCTGTCATCCATTCATGATGACATGTGGTGTATCATTGAGGAAGGACCTTTCATATTTGAGAAGGATAATACTCTAGAAGAAATTGCTGCTGGGAAGCCAGAGAAGACTCCCAAGAAGAGAACCGAGATGACCCCTGAAGAAAGAAAGCTGGCCAAGATAGACAACCGGGCCAGAGATATGCTGTACCAGACCCTTGAAAAAGCAACCATGGTCAAGATCAAGAATTGAAAAAATGCCAAAGAAATTTGGGACACATTTGCTGTAATGTGTGAGGGAATCTAGCTGATAAAGGAAAATAAGTTGTCAATTGCTACTCAAATGTTTGACAACTTCAAGATGAAGAATGGTGAATCAATTGACCAAGTGGACACAAGATTCACTGAGATCATAAATGAAACAAAGTCCCTTGGAAAGATATATGGCAACAGGGAGATGGCCCTAAAAGTTTTAAGATCTCTCAATACTAAATGGAGCATGAAGGCTGTGTCCATGAGAGAATCAAAGGACCTCAACAAAATGGAGATCCAGGAGCTGTTTTCTGATCTGAAGGCATATGAGTTCGAGCTGCCCTGTTCATCATCTAATGAACCAGGTGAAAAGGGAATAGCATTTGCAGCAGAATCATCTGCAAAGAGCCTAGCTGAAGCCAGTACTCCCACTCCTCTGAATTTTGAAGAAGAAAAAGCTTTCAACATGTAGAGGTTCAGTAATTTAAGGAAGAGCTATTCCAAATACAAGAAGAATTACAAGGACAATCCAAGGAGGAACTAGAAGGCAGGCAACTGGAAGGTGGAATGTTATAACTGCCACAAAACTGGACACATCCAGTTTGACTGTCCAGAACTCAAGAGATATGAAGGCAAGAAAGAAGTGGGCAGAAAAAAGGACAAAAAAAAGCTCTCATTGGAGAAGACCAGATTGAACAAAGAGTAAAGTCAAGTGTTGGACTCTTCGTTGATGATGATGATGAATACAACTGTCTGATGGCCAACCTAGCTGATGAAGAGGCAACATCTAAACCATCAATTTCTAATAATGACAGTTGAGACATATCTCAAGATATTAGCTTACATGAACCTGTCAATCATCTCCTTAAAGACTTTGAAAAAATAAAATCTGCCCACTTAACTGTGACAGCCGAGAAAACACAATTGCAAGATTAGAATAGGCAGCTGAAAAATAACTTTGAAAAACTCAGCCTAGAGTTAAACAAAATTAAATCTGAATTTGAAAAATAGGCTGAAAACAAATTGAAAAACCCGACTGGTAATACTACAGCTGAGATTAAAAGGTTAACTGTTTTAAACAGTGAGAAATCAGCTGCACTTGCTCATGTCAAATATAAGTTTGCCAAACTGACACAGGTAAGTAAGACACAAGCTAAGGAAATAACATCCTTAAACGTATCTATAACCTTGGATGAACTGTGTATGAACAAGAGGCCACTTTATTTAAGATCAAGCCTTGGATATGACCCCAACACTCCCTCTAGCTCAAAAACCACTTTTGTCAAGGGAGAAACCATTATCCAGACTATTGAGCCTACATATAAACCTGTATTTCAAAATAGGCAACATCCCAGTCAAAGGTTTAGGCAGAAACAAGGTTTACCAGGCAGCCACCTAGACAAGAGACTAGGCAATGGCCAAGGCAAAAGCAGCAGTCAAAACATTATGCCAATTATTACCAAAGACTCCCCGAAAATAGATTTCAAATTGGGAGAGGTAAATGGAAACCTCAGGTTATCCAAATGAACAGGTGTGGAGACTCCAACGATTTAAAAAATGGTCACAGCCAAGATTTAGAAATGGCCCACACCACAGATTTTATGAGGTATATCCAGTACAATAAGGGCAATCAACATAATTTTTATAATCCAAGGAGAAACCAATTCTCCAGGAAACCTACTAACCCCAAAGGACCCACACAAATTTAGGTACCTAAATCTCTGCTTGTATGATTGCAGAAAAGGTGGAAGGACTACTACCAAATCTCCTCAAATTCAACTATAGGAGGTGAAGAATGGTTTGTACATTCTGGACGCTCAAGGCACATGGCAGGGAATAAGAAGGTGCTTTCAAACTACATCAAAGAAAGAGGTCCAGATGTAACCTTTGGAGATAGCTCTAGAGGTCAGACAAAAGGATTTGGAGAGATGCATAGAGGAAACATAACCATATCCAAACTACATTATGTCAAAGGACTCAAATACAACCTTTTGAGCATAAGTAAATTCTGTGATGAAAAGAACCTAGTAGTCTTCACCATTTGGAAATGCATGGTGATTGATATCATATCTGGAGAAGTGAAGCTACAAGGATTCAGAAGAAGAGATGTCTACATGATAGACGGGAATACAGGCACTCCAAACACCTGTTTTCTATCTAAGACAATTGCTGAAAATGGATGGCTATGGCACAAGAGATTATGTCACCTGAACTTCAAAGCCATCAACAAGATAAACTCTCAAAAGCTGGTCAGAGGACTTCCAGAAGAAATATTCAAGACAAAAGCTCTCTGTGATGCATGCCATAAAGGAAAGCAGACCATAGCATCATTCAATCCTGTTCAGCCTACCACTCTCACCACCAGAGTTCTATATCTACTTCATATGGATCTCTTTGGCCCCAGAAAGCCAAGGACATTGAGTGGAAGGAAGCATGCCTTACTAGTAGTAGATGACTACTCAAGATACACATAGGTTGTTTTTCTCTATAAAAAGAGTGAAACATTATCAAAGTTACCTGAGCTGCTGAGGAAGATTCAGAATGAGAAATCCCTCTCCATCATCAAGATCAGATCAGATAGAGGAGGAGAATTTCTCAACAAGGCAATCACTGAGTACAGTGATCAGAATGGAATCCAGCATGAAGTTTCTGCTGTAAGAACATTACAACAAAATGGTGTTGCTGAAAGAAGAAACAGGATCTTGAAGGAAGCTGCCAAATCAATGATTGCTGAAGCTGACCTGCCAAAGAGGTTCTGGGCTGAAGCTGTCAACATAGCATGCCATACTCAGAATAGAAGTATGATTGTAGGGAGACATGGCAAAACTCCCTATGAGGTTTGGAATGGGAGAACACCAACTATTGCATATTTTCATATATTTGGTTGTAAGTGTTTCATCCACAACAACGGTAAAACCCAACTGAATGCCTTTGATCTAAAACTAATGAAGGTCTCTTTATCGGATACTCACAAATAAGCAAGGCATACAGAGTATTTAACAAAAGAACATTAGTTATGGAAGAAACACCTCATGTCGTGTTTGATGAGTCGACTGTTGAGTACAGGAAATAGGTGGAATCGATTGAGAAAAAGCTCAAATCCGCCACCCTAGAAGAGGTTATCATTTATGACACAAGAATGATGGACTCTCCTGCAGACCAGCCTGAAGATCCATCTGCAGATCAGTCTTAAGACTTAACTGCAGATTAGATAGGATCCCAAAACCTAATTGATCCAACTGCCATAGATGAAGACCCAACTGTAGCTGACATAGACACATCTGTAGATGACAAGACCATAGCTGATCCAGTTGCAGATCAAGAAGGCCAAAACCAAGCAGATGCAGAGAGAGATAAAGTCCACCAAAGCAACTCAACAGGGGGAACAAACCCTGAAGAAGATATCCCCAAATGGCTCAGAGATCATCCCATTCAACAGATAATTAGAATCCTAACTGATGGAGTCAGAACCAGACAATCCACAGAACCAGCAGGAATGGCTATGTTCTCATGTTTCATGTCTCAAATGGAACCCAAGACAACAGATCAATGCACTGGACGACTACTCATGGATAATTTCAATGCATGAAGAGTTTAACTAGATGGAAAGAAACAGCTTATGGGTACTAACAGACAGACTAAATCACAAGAAAGTCATAGGCACCAAGTGGGTGTATAAAAATAAATGTGATGAAGATGGAGCTGTTGTTAGGAACAAAGCCAGACTCGTTGCAAAAGGATATGCTCAATGTGAAGGAATATATTTTGATGAAACATATGCTTCTGTAGCAAGACTGTAAGTTATCAGACTATTCCTTGCATATGCAGCATTCAAGGATTTTGAAGTCTACCAAGTGGATGTAAAAAGTACATTTCTCAATGGAGTTCTAGAAGAAGACGTCTATGTGCAGCAACCCCCCGGATTTGTAAAGGAGACAAAGTATACAAGCTTTTGAGTGCTCTATATGGACTCAAGCAAGCACCAAGAGCATGGTATGAGACACTATCTACGTTTCTGGAGAAGAATGGATTCAGCAAAGGAAAGGTGGACAAGACCCTTTTCAGAGTGGAACATGAAGACCACATATTGCTTGTTCAAATATATGTGGATGACATAATATTTGGCTCAACTAATCCCGAGCTATGTGAAAAATTCTCAAGTCTCATGCAAGGAGAATTTGAGATAAATATGATAGGAACGCTAAACTTCTTCTTGGTTTGCAAGTCAAGCAAACGGACAAAGGAATCTTCATCAATCAATACAAGTATACAAGGGATTTAATTAAAAGATTTGGTATGGATTCAGCCAAACCAACAAAAGTACCAATGAGCACATCCCTACACTTTGATGCAGATGAAGAAGGCATTTTAGTGGATCCAACCCACTACGGAGGACTTATTGGATCACTTCTAGACCTCACTGCAAGCAGACCTGACATTCCATATACAGTGGGAGTATGTGCCAGATTTCAGTCAAAGCCAAAGCAGTCTCACCAGGAAGCAGCTAAGAGGATAATCAGATACCTTAAGTCTACAATCAATGTTGGTCTATGGTATCCCAAGGATGATAATTTGAGTTATCAGGCTACTCAGATACAGACTTTGCAGGATGCAAGATTGACACGAAGAGCACTAGTGGAACGTGCCAATTCCTAGGAACCAGACTTATATCATGGTTCAACAAGAAGCAGTTATCCAACTCAATTTCCACAACCGAGTCAGAATACCTAGCTGCAGGCAGCTGTTGTGCACAAATTCTATAGATCAGACAACAGTTAAGGGACTACAACATCATAGCAAATGAAGTTCCTATCTGGTGTGACAACAACAGTGCAATTGTAATAACACGCAATTCAGTATTGCACTCAAGGACAAAGCGCATAGATGTGAAACATCATTTCATCATAGACCATGTGCTAAACAAGAGAGTAAGAGTGGAAAGAGTCAGCACAGAATTCCAAATTGCTGACATGTTCACAAAACCTTTACCAGAAGAAAGGTTTCTGGAGCTAAGGAGGGAACTTGGTCTACTAGATTGGGAATCTAGTACAGACGAGAAATGTCATCTGATCTGATGATGAATAAAAAGTTATCTGATCTGAACCAGACAAGAAAGCTACCTAATGATCAGACCAGACGACGAAAGCTATCTGATGCCGAGACCAAATGAGAAAGCTGCCTGATCATACCAGTCAAAGAAAAGTTAGCTGACATCAACCACAGGCGACAAAACCTACCTGATACAGAGTAGACAAGAAGTCAAACGGTCATCCAGCTAAGTTTCTAATTCTTGGACCGACTTAATTATTATATTATATATTTACATGTGTACAATCCCACTACCTCCACAACGACCAATCAACTCCAACCGTCATTGCTTAATTATCAAAAAACGTACCAGCGCTTGACTATTTTAATATTAAAATTCAAAGAGTCTTTTCAACTAGGTATTTAAGGCGGCGGAAATCATTTCATCAACTTTACCGTCTTCAAGCTCTAAAGAACCCTAGTTGTCAAAATCAAGAAAAAACCTCTGAATATTCACTGCAATCAATCGAAAAGCTTATTTTTTGCAGAAATGGACTCTACTCAGTATTTCGAAGGAGTCAACCTAAAGATGGTGAAGTAGTAGATCATTTTCAGTATTGTTGTCGATTTCGAATGATTGCTCGAGGAAAACATGGCGGACACCGGAGAAATGAGCCATGTCACCCGAATGATGAAGAAAAATGGTATCTACCATTTCCTTGACATCAACCCGAACCAGTTGTTCAATGAGGCCGTCAATTATTTTTACAAAGAAGCACAAGTCACGGAGCGCTGTATCACTAGCTCGATTTTTGGAGAGGAAATCAACATCACACCTCAGACCATTGCTGATGCATTCAAGATGGAAAATAGGGGTATTGTAGTCGAAGCCCTAAAACAAAGCTCTGTTGAAACCTGGTATGAGATTAAATTACCAGAACAACCCAACAAAGTCAAATTTACTGCGAGGAGAGGCGACCTCAAGAAAGACTACAGATATGTCCTTGACATCACCAATATGATTGTCATGGGCATGGCCGGCAGTTATGATCAGTTATCATCTGCCAAATTTATTGTGATGGGAGCGTTATCCAGTAACAATGGATTAACTGGCCTGACTATATCTATAGGTAGTTAGTCCGAGAAGTGAACAAGGTAACATGGAACGCATAAGAGAAGAAGTTCAAACAGAAGCTTGCCTATGGAACCCAGATCAGTTGGATCTTGGAGTTTCTCGAAAAGGAAAAGGGAGCTGCAGACACATTCCATGGAAGCAAAAGACTTGGTCATCTGGACCAAGAAACTTTGAAGAAATTGGCTGATCAAAGGAAGGCCGCCAAGATCTTGAAGAAGATGACAAGTACAACGTCTCCATACAGAGCACCTTCGGACTCGGACGAAGTACACTCTAATGCAGTTGGCCAAACTTCCCAAAAGTTTCCTGCAGAGGAAATTACATCAGCCCCCTCTACAGCTATGCAAAAGTTACCTGCAGATGAGTCCGATGATGACAACCTACCTATTTCCAAGCTATCGAAAAGGAAGCTATCTGTAGCAGAGGAGGCTGTGCACATCACCTCATCTACAGATAAGTCCCCCGAAAGGCAAAGAGGATTGGAGGACTATCCACTTGAAGTTAAAGAAGAAGCAGTGCAGACAATAAGATCACCTGCACCTGCACCAATTGAAGATCCTTCAGCCCAGATGCAAATCATCATTTCACCTGCACCTGCACCTGCTAAAGATCAATCATTAGATCATCCAGATCAATCAGAGCTGATGGCTGAAATCGTTCCCCTTCTCACTCTCCCTGGCATGACAGAAGAGGAAGAAGCAGAAGAAACAATAGAGATACCAGAAGTTGGATACTCCCTAAACCTCAGGAAGAACAACCCTCGGAACCTGAACGCAGATCAAGTAAAGCTGGTAAAACAACAAGCTCTTAAGTTTTCTTTTATCAATATATTTGACGAGTGGAAGGACTTAACATCTCTTTTCTTCCCTCAATTAAATGAGTTTGTTGAGAGAAGTACCTGGGAACACCCCCAAGCTATTGCGCAACTTCTCATGTTTTTCTGTAAAGAGACAGATATTCTATTGTTGCTTCAGGAGAACTGGTTCATGTCCCATTTTAAACAAAATATGGACCAGTTCATCCTTCATATCATAGAGGGTGTGTCTCTAGGTAAAACACTTGGAAAATAAGACCAAGTTGAAAAGGAAAAAATAAGAGAAGGAGAATTAGAAAAAGAAATCAGAATTGAAGAAGTTGAAAAAGATGATACAGAAAAAGGAGAAGAAGGAGTCAAAAAAGAAGAAATAGAAGGAGTTGAAAAAGAAGAAAAGGAAGAAAAATAACAGGAAAAAGAAGAAGTTGAAGAGAAAGAGGAGAAAGAAGAAGATGAGGAGGACAAAAAATATGAAGAAAAGAAGGAAGAAGAAAGAAGAGATGAACATGAGGATCAGGATCAACAATTACATGATCATGCTCCGGAAGATGAAGCAGACAATCAGGGGGAACATCCTGAGAAAACCCCTTCCGAAAACAAGAAGTCATCTGTAGAGAGGAATTCCTCTGCAGAGAAGAAGGAAAAGTCCCCTATAGATGAGGACTTATTAGATGGCAAATCAGGAATTCCTGAGAAGACCCCATCTGATTAGGCGCCAGTTGACAGGCAGGTCTCTTCTGAGAAATCCATTTCTCGGAGACCAAGTGCACAAGAGGATTCAAGAGAAAATTTTGTTCGTGCAGAGCCACCTGTGTATCAGCTACCCCCAAATATCACTGAGCTTATCAGAGGCATTGTTGAAGAAACAGTTACCAGACTTCTGTAGGTCACAAGTCGTCCAGGAATAAGTCTAGATGGGGGGTGAATAGACTTATTGAAACTCTTTTCCACAAAGGATGAGTTTCTCAGCTGATAGGTATGCGGAAGTCAGCTGATGACGAAAGCAAATAGCTAATGGAACAGTTAAGTATGAATGCAGCAGTTAAGTATGATGCTAAAACAGTAAAATACGCAGGCAAGTTATAGTGGTCTCAGAGGTGGGGTAATCCTCTACTAATCCACTTTCTCCAAACCAGTTAGAGATGAATCCACTATAATTTTCAACCAGTGATACATATTACAGTGATTCTACAACTTAGCTACAATAACCTCCAACTAGTGGAAATCCTGTCGTTGCAGCTCCTTTCTGACTGCCTAGCACCACTTGATCTTCGAATTCTTGGATTCCTATCAGTCGCGAAACTTCAACCAGTGAAGTACCCCTTACTCAAGTTTTAAGACAGGAGTGTTTTGTCTTCTCCAACTAAGAGCTTTCTTCATATATGAATGAGAATACTGCTCTTCATGATGCTATAGATTTCTGATTGCTTAGATTACTTTGATCGCTTGAAAGTATAGTTCGCACCGTTGTTCTGCTCAACTTCAAATCTTCAGATATTTATAGATGTTGATCCTCTGAGCTTTTCTTCATAGCTATTGCAAATCTGTAACAGATCCATTGTGGAGAAATAGACTTCTTTGTTTTTCCTTCTAAACGTTGCAAGGCTGGATTCCCATATTTTAATCCATTTTTCGACCGTTGTGAAGACTTCCATGTGATGGCGCCGAATCTTTTGATTTTAATATGTTTAAAGTCTCCACTGGTGGGTCTTGATGAATTATTTAATTCATATCCTTTCCAGGAATCTCTCCAATATGTCCCTTATCACCCGCATGTGACTTTCCGTAATTATTGACTATTCAACACATGATGACGTGGACTGGTTTACTTGGATGATCATTTAACTGATCTCTCTGTGCTCAAACTGTCTGATGTGCAGTCAACCTTATGTGATGTCTACTTCTCTGATGTGCCGACTAGTCTGAAGTCTTCTAACCTGATTGTACTTGTCTGATCTGATGGTCAAACTTCAAATGACTTGACTTTTCTTCTTGACTGCAGTCTGGTCCAACTTCGCTGATTAATTTGTTGACCAGAATTTCTCTGATAAAGGTTGCCTGACATAGCTCGTATGTGGTCAACCTTATCCGAACAGTTGAGTTGACCAAGACTCGGCTGTTGAATACTTATCTGTGATTTGTACTTAGCCGATTTTTAAAGCCTGACTTATATGGCCTATAAAAGATACTCATTTGGTTCTTCTTTACATTTTGCCAAGTATCTAACTTAACACAATTTGGCCTATGGAAGATACTCATCTGGTTCTTCCTTACATTTTGCCAAGTAATAAATATACATTCGAATAAACAAATACAATGATGACATCATCAAAATCTAACAAGTATTCCTAACAAATTCCCCCTATTTTGATGATGGCAAAACTTAAGCAATTATTCAAATGAATAACAGGTCTGTACATAAGTGCAAGACAAAAATTAAAATTAGTCTTGTTTTGAGACAACTAGAGGTTGTCATTCAAATGATTGTTTATGTAATTTTTCTGAGTTTGTTTACAAGTACATAGGCTCCGAATGAACAAACAAATAGAGAAAAAAATACAAGAACTTCAAAAACAAAAATTATAAAGAAAATCCTATCTGCCTCTGCCTCTTCGGACAGTTTGCTTAGGAGGCCTAAATAACTTAGCTCCAATAGGGCTCTTACAGACAGGTGCCATACCATATTTCCTTTTGATGATCTGGGAGGAAAACTCTTGCTCGTCTGTGGTTGAGAATTTATTTTTCTCACAGAGAGCACTGATTTCTTTCTGCAAGATTAGCTCATCCAATTCATTGTCCAAACAGGTAGGCGCTTCTTTTGCTCTAAATGAAGGAATCATGGGATAAGCATCCCATTTAGCTGCATATTTAAGCGTGATCTTCCAAATAGTAGGCCATTTGTTCTCTATGTAGTTGATGAATGACTGTTGAGGAGAGCATTCTCTATCCTGGAGTATTTCCCAGTGATAATGCTTCTCTGTGAACTCCTTCTTGGCATCTGCCCATCTACTCATAAATTCTGTAGGCATAAAGTCTTCAACATGCCATAATTGTTTGCCTTCCCATTCGAACCTTGGCTCTTCTCCTTGCCTTGTTCTCTTCTTCTTCTCTGTAGGCTGATCTTAAGTCTGCTCAGGATCAGCTACTTCCTTCCTCTTTTTGCATGATGTAAGAGCTTCAATTAGTGGGATATCTTGCGTCTTCTTCGATCTGAGCTCCTGAAAGCCATATACCTGTGCTGATACTTCTTACTTCCCCCTGCTTACTTCCTTCGCCCTTTTTGCCAGCATAAACCAGTATAGTCAATTGCTGCTCAACTCTGTGCATCGAGTCAGACATGCCAAGGGGCATTCTAGAGTTTGTAGGAGGAGGGGGTTGAGGAACATTCCTCTAGAGTAGGGTATCAATTTTGGCATTGATGGTCTGCAGGTCAGGTGTGATATCAGTTGAAATAAGTTGGGCAACAGTTTCTCTGACTAGAGACTTGATCAGGTCATCCATCTCAGTTGAGATAGGTGTTGCCTATGGAGAGTGCTCACCTGAACTTTCGGTGCCTGCAGGTAGGTATGCAGTTGACCTACCTGTCTGCAGGCGGCTGATCAGATGTGGTCTGTTAAAAAATCCTGATAGTACCCCTCTTGAGCGAGAATGTGCAAGTCGTGGTCTTGAGATTCACTATGGTTATTTTCCAGCTCATAGATTTAGTAGTGAAGTTGAGGGGGAGGTTGAGAAGAAAGATATGCTGAGTTTTAGGGTCGATCCCCCAGCACCTGATAATTACATAAAGTGTGATGAGCTTGTAGAAGAAGTTACCATTGATGATGTTTCCAAAGAAATTTCAGTAATTTGTCATCAAACTTCGAACAATAAGGTGAACACATTTGTGCCTAAAATTTTATTAACGGTGTCGCGCATAATTTTTCGTAAATCCATAATGGGAGAGATTGACCCCATTACTTTTGATTTTTTTGAGACTGATTCCTTGAGTTCTAATGAGGTTGTTCATGATATGTATTTATTATCTACCCATTCGAACTCTGCTTATTTTTTCATGCCTTATAATTATTACATTCTTCCATTATTTTTTGGTTGTCCGGATAATTATTCTTACTCATTATTTTTGGCAACTAGGCATGAACCAAAGCCTCCCTTGTGGAATAAGAGGCTTATAGATTGCAAGAAGAGGGTATTTGGCAATCTCCCTAGAAAGAAGCCACATTAAATTTTTTTTGCCACGTCGTGCTCAAGACGTAAAATAGAGCGCTTGATGGGAGGCAACCCATCATTTTTACTTGCTTTCTAGTTAGTTGTTTTTATTTGATTTTTTTCGTTAATAATTTTCTTTTCTTTGTTTTGTTATTTCGTTTGGATTCGTGTATTCTTGTTGGCCCTTATTTCTCTATTATTTTGTTTATATAACCCCAATGAGTTATTATCCTTCATATTCTAGTCTTTCTTGACTTAATGTCTACAGTTATTTAATGACTAGAGACTAAGTTTGGGGGTTCCTGGTGATGTTAAGCATTATTTGAAGTATGGATTGACAAACGATTCCACTCAGACATGTGCTGGCTTTTAAGAAGACATTCGGAATAAGATTCACTTTTCCTTATCTCTTTTATTTTCACATGAGTTTTATTGTTGATGATTTTATGTGTAGTGGAATAAATTGAAGCATGCGATATTCTCTTAATTTTTCTTGGTTATAAATTGTGATTTCATCATTGCTTTATTGTCCTTGCATGCTGTTGATGGTTTTTGCCAAAAACGTGAATTTTTCGTGCTTCCGTGTGTAAAATTGATGTTACGATACTGATTTCTTTTTGAAGAAATGGTTGACTTTTGGTCGAGTTGTAATCAGCGATATCTGTTTCCATTGAGTATTCATTTAGGTCCGAAATTTTTTCGTTTTTGTAGAAATCTTAGCAGATAATAAAGGAGATATACGTGTTTTCAAATCACCATTTATACATTTGGTTAAACTTTCCGCGCAGCTAGTCGTCCAGTAATATGAGTCTTGTTGGCACTTGGATTGAGTTTAGAGTCGGACAGTTTTTCCCAAAAAAAATCGAGATATTATATGTTCTATGATGGGAAGTTTAGTAACTGGGGGTATTCACGTGACCCGTTGTTTACTCTCACGTAAAACGACAACCCTGAATAGACTAATGGTATAGAAATATCGCATTTGCCGATGATGGGAAGCCTAGTAATCGGGGGTATTCACGCGACCCATTGTTTACTTTCGCGTAAAACAGCAACCTTGAATCGGACGTGCGGGAATAGCTATTCGAGTTTTTCTCCGCTGTAGAGGGGGACTTAGTAACTAGAAGCATCCATGTGCCCCCTGAGTGTCTTTTACGTCAAACGGTTCCCCAATACATGAGAATGGAAATCCACCCTAGGGTTATCCCGATGAAACATCCCGAGATCCGAAACCTAGTGGTTAACTCGAATCATATTATTGATCAGACATAAGGGAATGCTGTCCGAGGTTTAATTTTGACGATGAAACTCTTGAATTTATGCCATTGGAATGTGGGACTGGGCGAGTTGGCTTGTTTACTCTAACCCTTCGTATTGGCGGTCGATTGAATTCACGCTTGTTAATCTTTGAGCTTAATTTTCTTCATGAACGATTGATTAGCACTGAAAATGGTTACTTTGTGGAGTTAGTGTCCTTGATGTGACTCACTATTACTATACTCGTATTATTCTTTGAGATTTTCAGGGTAGTATTGATTAAGTTGAGCACTATGGATTTGCATGAGTATTCACGATACTTTTTGTTTAAAATTGATTTTTGCTTGAGGACAAGCAAAGGCTTAAGTTTGGGGGTATTTGTTAGGCGTATTTTTGTATGCTTATTTATCATTATTTTATATTCATTTGAAGTGTAAATCTGCATAAATGAGCTTTTAATGCACTATTCTTTTATGTTTTGCACGATAATGGAGTCCGGAAGCTCGAACGTCGAAAAATGGGCGAAAACGGCAATTTTTGGCCTGGGGCCGCGCCACGAACCAAGTGAGTCGGGGCACACAAAGAGGTCTAGCAAGTGCTGAGCGGACTGTACCCTGAGCCGCGGCACAAGGATGCTGAGCTGCGGCCCAGGAGGAAAAATAAGCGCCCAGGTATAGGGGCTGAACAACGTGAGCCGCGGCACAGATTAAGTGAGCCGCGGCCCATGGGGCGGTTTTGCTGAGTCTTCCGCGGTTCTGGGCCATTTTTGGAGCCTGTTCCCAACCTAATTCCTGGACGCGTTTTGGAGGATAAGGAGAGCTATAAATAAACACTGAAGGTCAGAAGAAGGGGGCATCATCAAGAAATCGATCGATAGATAGAGGGAGACACTCGAGGAGCAGAAACGAAGAGATTTGTGGGCGACGACAAGACCACAGATCCCTTACGGTTTTTCTTAATTTTTCCGCATCTTAGTTTCTAGATCTGTTTGAGTAGGATTGTGATTGTAGCCGATTACATGACGGTTTGATTTATTTATTTTTATTTCAATTTACTCGTTATTCGTATTGAGTTAGATTTTTCTCATTGTTCTTAATGCTTTTTAATTGTCTGGCCAACAGTTGAATTGTTTTGAATGTCTTTATGGATTCAGGAGATGAAATTTAGGCATAGTTCTTGTGAGAAAAATCATGATTTTCGTGAGATAGGGATATACTCATGGGAATTGTGAAGCCTGTTTATTGTAGGAATTCATGAACAGTTTTAGCTATTAATTATCTAATTTGAATAGGGATATATCGAGTTAATAATTCGTAGTATTTTCTATCGACCTTGGGAAAGGCTTTAGAATAATTTAGGAATTCCTGGCTTACAATCAATTGAATAAAAGTGAATTGAATTGAATAAAAAATCATTCCTGATTGTTTGAGGCGAAAATCATAATCCTACACCCTTATTATTATTATCTTTATTATCACTATTATTATTTTCTATTTATTTTTCTGCAATTAGTTTAGATATAAATTCCATATAATTGTTCTTCAAATAAAATTGTGAGTTGACTATATTTTGGTACTTAGTGAGATCAGTCCTCGAGGGAACGATATCTTACTTATCACTTTATTACTTGTTGACACCGTGTACTTACAGCATAGTGTGAGGGATTTCCTCACAACATTCTCTCACAAGTAATCATCCTTAAAAACGAACTACTATCAAAGGGATACAAAAATTACCTGGATTAGATGAACCAAGAAGAAGATCACTTGAACTTCACTCCAAGAATCATGAATAACTTGAAGAACAAGGCTTTAATCTATGCTCTCTATCTTAATCTTGATAAAGATCATCATCTCGGAGTGTTTCTAGAGCTCAAGTACCTCCCAAAGTTCTCTCTATCGAGTGAAAGTAAAGAAATGGACGAAATGCTTTATAACACCCGTCTGTCCCCTTATATAGAATACAGTACTAGCGTGCGCTAACATCTCATGTTTAGCGTGCGCAACAGCCTTAACGTGCGCTAACTGACTTTTTTAGCGTGCGCTATCGCAACCCAGAGTCTATTGTATGGCTTCGTTCATGAGCTTACGTAGGTAATGCCCATGCATTAGCGTACGTAACTTACACTGTCTAGTGTACGCAAGTCCTTGCATTTAGCGTGCGCTATCGGATGTTAACTTACTACAGTATTCACCTACCACTCGTGCCCCCACATGCCGAAAGCATCCGCAATTTCCGGGATTCCTCTAACCGATCTGGAATTAGTGTGCGCTAACTATACGGTTTAGAGTGCGCTAGCCCTACATGACAAACACCCGCTGACCTTATCTAGACACGCGTCACAAGTGGCCGGGTCCACTCTCCGAAAGCCAAGATTCCATGTCGGGCGATTTGGTATTAGTCTACGCTAACCATCCTTGGTAGCGTGCACTAAATGCCGATAAACATCAACCCAGGCCTACCTGTCGGCCGCCTTCCGAACCTTTCCCAGAATGCCTTACGTACGTTAAGGATCCTCCTTTGCATACGTAATGCGAACCTATTAGCGTACGCTAACTGCACCACGTAGCATGCGCTACTCATACCTCGTAGCGTGGGCTAAGCATATTTCATAGCGTGCGCTAACGTGGCTGTACTTAGCCATTTCCAACTCTTCTCGTCCGTCTCGACATACTGGATACGTACACTCACATACTGAATACATATACTAAATCTAATAATATTCTCATATGATAGACCCGATATCAAAATCAAAATAACCGGATACACGATATCCTCAATTGTAATTATCTGCCAAATACGTCAATTGTACCAATACTGACATCTCAGTCCCTTATTTATTTTATCCATACTGTACAGATTCCACGCTGTACAATATAACTCAGATAAAATAATCTCAAACAACAGTAGTAGAAATTCCAGATATTACATTCTACACCACTTAAAATAAGTTTCGGCCTCGAAACTTGCAATCCGTCATAAAAACGAACAAACATACCGTTCAACCAAAATATTTCGAAACTATTACAACACGATCAATCATCTTCATTACTGAATAACCAAAAGAGCACATTTACAAATACGCAGGTCGACGATCTCGTGAGATACTAGCAAGCGATCTCACTGTACAGTCCCAATATACTTACAATCACAATTCCTTGAGTCTCAACATAATATATCATCTTTGGATGAAACAATCTGCTCAAAACAATGACACGAATCCCGAAACACCGATACAAAATCCGAACGTTCAGATGATCACCAACAATGATCAACCAATAAGTCAACCGAATTTATCATTGACATGATAAATTCCAATATGACCAAACAGAGGTCAAAACACAATCGAGAACATCATCAACATGATAAACTCCAGTATGACCAACCATAGGTCAAAACACAGTCGAGAATATCATCAACATGATAAACTCCAATACGACCAATTAACGGTCAACGATAATAGAGAATACCTACACACGGTAAGCTCCAACACGATCAACACAGAACTACAGAAATTGATATACAAATGAATAGAGTTCTCAAAATGACACGCCAATCACATACAGTTGATCTCAATAATCATACCCTATTGGAGAACATACCCCTCGGCATACGAACAACCAATCGCAAATCGGCGAACATACCAAATCATACGTGGGGTGGGAACGACTACTCAATATCCAAAACGACCAGTATGGGGTCACCATCCCCCAATTCTATACTTACAAAGGAATCATTCACAAATCACAATAGCAAAACACGCTACCACCATATCAATTGGGCCACATAGCACGTATGCTCCAGTTTCACAAAATCTAAAGTTCCAAGATCATATTCTGTACCGAATCTACTTCCCGCAGTATATCTCTCTTATCCGATAAATCAACCGATCATCCCGTGATAATCAAACTACCATACTAAAATTCAAATCTCTTTTCATAGTACCATTAGTGCGTTATCCAGTTTGTAAGTCCCACTCAGAACTTCACCATGATCTGCATTTTGCACTAGATGCGTATGTACATCAATCACATTTTCGAAACCAGTTTGAAATCGTATACTCTTGTCACGAAGACAATTTTCGAAAATTCTTTCAAAAATTCCAAAACACAAAACATAAATTCTCGCAGGATTACGAAATCAATTTTCGAAAAATTAAATCGATTTGTTTACGTCAAGTTCTCGATGAAAATTCTTTTTGAAAAGATACATTTAAAATAAAATGGAATTATACAAATGATTGACCACAACCATACTCCAGTATACTAGTTCGGCTTGTCACCAGATTCCATTGACATTCGGTCGGAAAACTACATGATAGAATCTAAAAATCTCAATGTATAGACTCCGATAAAAACTCCTTTTCCCCACATGACTCGCAATGTCAACCATTATCCCATCCTGGATCACCTCAATTATGTTATGACAAAACATGGAATAATTAACAAATCAAACACAGCGAAAGATTACCCGAGAAGTCTCATTTGGACAATTAAATCAAAACCCCGAAAAGTAGAAATAAAATGTATAAACGATTAGTAAAGTGTTTTACAATCTCGGGAGTTTTAGAAAACAGAAAAGCCTTTTGAAACATTACGGTCTCAGCCCGCATCTCATTCCGTATTACAAGAAGTTTTAAAAAGTAGAAAACCCTTTTCGGACCCCAAGTCCTGAGTTGTAAAACTATTTTAAAATCACTTGGGTCTCGCCCCAAAACCATTTTCCGTAAAACATTCGTGAAACGTTCATTTTGAAAAGTATCATTTTCAAATGCTCAAAACAATTCATATATGAATTAACATGACTACATGTTCTTCTCAACCATCCTCAACATTCTCCCAAATGCACAACTACTTTCCAAAATTTAACCAATTTCCAAAATCATAACTTCTCAAGATCATCAATCTTGTCCCAACTACTGTGTTCTGTTATCTCACAACATAACACATAATATTCGTCCGAATCTCAAAGCATATCAATTTAGAACGGCAGTAAATCTCAATGAAATTCGAAAATCTAAATACTTACAGATCGTGAAGTCGACGATTCCCCGTGATACTGGCACATGTCTCAACTCAAGAAAATACTCGACACAGATATTTTCAAAACACGTATTTTGCAAAAAAAAATCAGTTCAACTCGAGAACACGACACATTTCTATCCGAAGAAACACGTTAATACCATTTGGAAAAGGATATAACAAGCCCAGTACTATACTGGCAAATCCCATAACGCACAAGCCTGAGTGAACAACAAAATCTCACGGATCTAAAATTTGTCAATCGACAACTCGAATGACGCAACAAAAACACGACCCAACTCGACCCGAATGCCTAGGTTTTCTCAACCTAAGCTCTGATACCATATTCTGTAACACCCCCAGATTGAACCGGAAATATTACAGCGCCGTGGGCCCCGATATGGAACCCACAAGGCTAAAAGAAATTTTCACAAACATTTATAAATGCCCAAGAGGCTAATGACAGTACTATCTTTAAAAATATTCGAAGACGTTATAAAACTCGTTTATCAAAAGCATCGTAAAACCTCATTTTTAAAAGGGCAAGGCCCAATGGCTAGAACTCAATAGTTTAGAAAATGATTTCCAAAGTAACTCAAGTTACTAGATATTAAAAAGTCAATAAAAATACTCACACAGCGGAAAAGACAAACAATTTAAAATACTCTAGCAGCGAAATACATCAACTGATCAGGAAACTCAATACATAATTACATGTCCTATCCAGTCTCCTCCGGGAAGCTCATCTCTCCACGACCACGACAAGCTCGATATATCAAGAACCTAAAAAGAAAGCCCACGACGGGGTCAGCCATAATATCCAACAATGATAACCGTCACATCACATTAATAATTACATACCAATGAGAATACAAAGAAATAAGAATACGACCAATGTAATCTTATCGTCATAACTCTGCCAAAATTCACATCTCATACTGTGACTCACACAATACCCCAAAATCCTCAAAACGTCATCATAACTCACTGTTACGAAAATCCACTAACTCTATCCAACCCAAATCCGTCGGGTGACATCATCAAGTCTCAACACAAAAATCAATTGTCCATCAAAGACAAATACCAAGGAAAATACGAAACATACCTCGAGATGCACAATACCACGACAATCATATCAGTCTAATCCCAGATCAGATCAATGCAACATACGGGCAAGGTCCTAACACAAGACCTACACATGCATACTCATATAACAACGTCAATATGATCGCAACAATAACAATGATGTATACTCAATGGAAATCCGACGATCCAGCACCCTCATCATAGATCCCCTTGATGATCCTATCAGATCATCATAAGATGTATAACCAACAATACACATATGAAAAAGAATACATGATAAAATCAATGATGCGAATTCACAAGATTCCATCAACACAATACTGGTAATCCAACGATCCATCGCCCTAAGCATAGATCCCCATGATGATCCCGTCGAACCAACGCATGGTCGAAAACCTTTCCAACGATCCAGCGCCCTCAGCATAGATCCCCATGATGATCCCGTCGAACCAACGCATGGTGGACATCCGATCTGGCGCCCACAGCATAGATCCTCATGATCCCTTTCGGATCATTTACAACATAACAATGCAGTTATGCATACACATATGCAAATTAATATGTTCATCAACATGAACAACATATGAATCAAAACATGAAACGACACTATGATAAACAACTAGGACGACCTCATGTTCGGCAACATAAATGATAACCTGCATGATCAACATCATCAGTACTAAACTGAATCAAACTAAGATACTGTCCCGAATCCTTCAGGAGAAATCTCAATGTCAAATCATAACCGGCGATTATCCTCGATGCTCGGTGATCCAAACGTACCATGGAATATAGATACTCATATCCTCGTTTTTATCGCAACGTAACCTCGATACCCGAACATACCAATAACTGAGATAAAGCATATACATTATGATTTACCTCCCAGAATTGGAAGAACGATATACAAACCAAATACCCCGAGTACACAATAATAATCATCGTTATATGCATTATAAACGAAATGAAACCAAAACCATTCATTAAATATTATAACTGAGCAAGTAATAACTTGCCTTGATACCGATACCACAAAGCTATTACCGAACCCATTGCCTTTGTCTACGACCTCCTAAGCCCCGATCAAAAGCAACACAATGGACGTAATCCACGATCAATTATCGCAACCTAATGCAATAATCAAATGACAACACATCCGATAATAATCAACAACCGACAAAACCAACCAATCGAACTCAACGGTTCAATAAAAACCTCGAATAAACGTAGTCTGAACAAACCAAATCAAACCATAACGAATTCATAATCACAACACAAAAAATACTGCTCTGTCTGCCTACTTAGCGCACGTTAAACGCATAACGTAGCGTGCGCTAAGTTGCTCCCGATAGCGTGCGCTAGCCAGTAAGCTTAGCATGCGCTAATGCTGTACAGTGGCATGCATTCCAAGCATCGACTAACACCTTGCGACTACGAATCCGAATGAAAAGGAAATCATACTCCAAGATTAACAATAATTTTTTCCAAATTCAACCTCATCATCATGATCCACATCTTATCAGGAACATACGAAACTAAAATCAACATAACGTTCGTTTTGATCATCGTATCCATATTTATAATCAAAACCATTATATATCCTTATATCATCTTAACATCAAAATCCGAAATGAAGGGAGACATAAATCCCCATATCTCTTGAAGATAAATGACACCATAACTATCACAAGGATCATATCAATGTCCATATATCAATAACAACATCAACAATCAAACCAACTCGATAAGAAGGATCATATCATACTCAATCTAGAATTCAACCTCATATCATGATTTAACTCATCTAAATAGACCACTGAAATTATCATGATTCATAAATCCATGATTCAAACTCATCAAGTTAAGCGAATCACCATTAACATGAAGAATCTTAAATAACATCCAAAAACTCTTATCATAATCCCATTAGGTCTCATAAATATCACCACATGATTATCCAACATGTTCTCTCACAAGTAATCGTCCTTAAAAACGAACTACTACCTGGATTAGATGAACCAAGAAGAAGATCACTTGATATTCACTCCAAGAATCATGAATAACTTGAAGAACAAGGCATTAATCCATGCTCTCTACCTTAATCTTGATAAAGATCATCATCTCGGAGTGTTTCTGGACCTGAAGTACCTCCCAAAGCTCTCTCTATCGAGTGAAAGAAAAGAAATGGACGAAATGCTTCATAACACCTGTCTATCCCCTTATATAAAATACATTACTAGCGTGCGCTAACATCTCATGTTTAACGTGCGCAACAGCCTTAACGTGCGCTAACTGACTTTGTTAGCGTGCGCTATCGCAACCCAGAGTCTACTGTCTGGCTTCGTTCATGAGCTTACATACGTAATGCCCATGCATTAGCGTACGTAACTTACACTGTCTAGCGTACGCAAGTCCTTACATTTAGCGGGTGCTGTTGACTTACTACAGTATTCACCTACCACTCGTGCCCCCACATGCCGAAAGCATCCGCGATTTCCGGGATTCCTATGACCGATTTAGAATTAGCATGTGCTAACTATACGGTTTAACGTGCGCTAGCGCTACATGACAAACACCCGCTGACCTTATCTGGACACGCGTCACAAGTGGCCGGGTCCACTCGCCGAAAGCCAAGATTCCCTGTCGGACGATCTGATATTAGCATACGCTAACCATCCTTGGTAGCGTGTGCTAAATGCCGATAAACATCAACCCGGGCCTACCTGTCGGCCGCCTTCCGAATCTTTCCCAGAATGCCTTACGTACGTTAAGAATCCTTCTTAGCGTACGTAATTCGAACCTATTAGCGTACGCTAACTATACCACGTAGCGTGCGCTAAGCATATTTCATAGCGTGCGCTAACGTGGCTGTACTTAGCCATTTTCAACTCTTCTCGTCCATCTCGACATACTGGATACGTACACTCACATACTGAATACATATACTTAATCGAATAATATTCTCATATGATAGACCCGATGTCAAAATTAAAATAACCGGATACAAGATATCCTCAATTGTAATTGTCTCCCAAATACATCAATTGTACCAATACTGACATCTGAGTCCCTTATTTATTTTATCCATACTGTACAGATTCCACGCTGTACAATATAACTCAGATAAAATAATCTCAAACAACAGTATTAGAAATTCTGGATATTACAGCTACCACGAACGCCTAGCGTGCGCTATGTTACCCAAAATATTATCCGGAGATGATATTGCTGGAATGGTCGAGTAACAAACAAATGCGAGAGCACGTCCGTGGGGAAAGTAAATAACACAAGATTTGCCGGGGTTGTTAGTCCCGAGCTTGAATGCTCCCGTGAGATGTTATTAATATAAATACTTGGGAGTACAAATATTAATGTTAGAGTACAAATACAATGAGTATAAAGACCCTAGTTATCTTAGCTATCGAGTGCTAAAGATTGCCGGAAGAACCAGAATAGATGTTCTGAGAGTTCTTGTAACAACGATGGAGTGCTGTGACGATTATGAGAAATCGACGGTCTCTCACAGTGTGTGTTAGTTGAATATCTGAGCTTTTGAGCTTGTGAATCTCTTCGAATCTGAACTGTAGGGAGTTCTTGCCTCTGCCGACCGTCTTTAGGTTAAGAGGTACTAAGAGAGAAATCCTGAAATAGTTTCAAGAGAGAAAGCCAAGAGGAGTCTGAATGTCTGAACGTTTTTCGGAACCTTTCTCCAGTTGCTGGAGGTTCTCTATTTATAGGACTGGGAGTCACTGGGCGATCGCCTCTGCTGTATTATAATAAGCGGGCGATCGTCTTTAGCACATGGGTTGGTCTCCTTAAAATCCACAGAAGTCGCTGGCTACCAGAAGTGCGAACCAATGAGAGGCCAACATGCGACTATGTCGCTGTCATGGGAGGCCCTACTTAGGACCTTTCGGCGGGTCTGTCGGTAGGTGAGGCCGTCCTTGTTACTGACAGCTGCTGATGGGATGGAGTCAACGATCCAGATTCTACGGTGCCTTTCGCGGATCTGCACATGGGTCCTTGCTTCGTGATCCAGTCTTCGTAGACTTCGATGGACGATGGACTTGTTCGTGGCATAGGACGGTCGTCCTTGGTCGGGCACCAGAGTCGATCGCTAGGTGCGAAAAGGCGATCGCCCCAGACATTGATCGCTCGGTACCTGATTTCGGTTTGGGCTCTTTGCTTTGGCAAGTCTGCCTAGGATTTATTTGGTCGTGAACTCGGTCGCTCGGCCCTTATACCGATTGCTGTCGAGGCGTATAAATCGCCGCACAACATGATACTACAATAGTTAGCGTGCACTGACTTCTACACATGGCGTGCCCTACGAGTTCTCCATTCCAGTCCAGTACCTTCTGGACTGGATGCCTCAAATACACTAGTAGCGTGCGCTAATACTGACCGATAGTGTGCGCTACTAGTACTTAAATAACGTGCGCTATACAGAGAACGTAGCGTGTGCTACGCCTCATACACTGGTGATAACATCGCATCCAAAATCCAAAACAGCAATGATCCGAACAAGAAAAAGTAAATCCCAAGTGATATGAACTCCAATGTTAATCTCAACTTGCTAAACACCTACAACGAGTGTCAAAAATCACAGAAGTACCAAAGCGGAAAAATTACAAAAAGTACGGGTATTACATTCTCCCCCTCTAAAAGAAGTTTTGTCCCGAAACTTAAGAAATATAAAGTTCGGGGTAATCCGATCGCATCTTCTCTCCCGTATCCCAAGTCGCTTCCTCGACTACATGTCTCGACCATTGCGCCTTAACCAACGGTATGGTTTTGTGCCAAAGCTGCTTCTCACAATGTTCAAGGATCTTCACCGGCCTCTCTGGAAAGGTAATATCCTCGGGTAAGTCAATCTCACTATAGTCAATAATATGACTTGGATCGGGCACATACTTTCTCAACCGAGAAACATGAAAAACGATATGGATATGACTCAATGCTAGAGGCAACGTCAAGCGATAAGCTAAATCTCCAACCCTGGAGTAAGACGTGGTCTCCAAAATCGAATTCCAATGGTAGACGACGAGAATCGGCATAAGATTCGATATGTTGAAGGGCATTCTCAAATACCAAAAGAAATCAACTATAACCGTCTGTGCTGTTTTCAGATAATACCAAGAATCCCCAAGATATCATCACAACTCATAAGTGTGGAATGAACTATCTGTGCCAAATCCTGGCCGTCAGATTGCAATGTCAAATCTCAATCTGGGTCAAACCTAATATCACATAATATATTTGTAGATCAACTCTCACAAAACAATGATAGCAAGTCCTGAACCATCGACATACAGTCCGAATGCTCATACGATCAATAACAATGATCAACCAATAAATCAACCTAGAATATCACCGACATGATAAACTCCAACACGATCAACAAAGAATCAACAACGAGCGAGAGTACCTATCAACAAGGTGAACTACAAACATGGTAAAAAATAATGGATCTCAAAGAAATAACCTCGACTGTCGAACATACCCCTCGGGCGTATGGACAACCAGTCGCAAACCGTCGAACATACCCAAACATAAATGGAGGATGAACGACCAATCCATATGGCTCAAAGATGGACGTCACCGTATGCCCGATCTGGAAATGTGTCCGTGCACATGTCCACCCCATATACGCAATATAGGCTATACGTGGGACATGTACCTAATTAGCCTCACGAAGTAACGTCTCGTGTGCATAGTCCATTGCGGAAAGATCCACACATGACCATCGTGTGCCTGGCTAAAAATCCTACACAATAACCAATCGGTACACAGATATGACTCCGGATGTGTCACGATGCAACATGACAATGAGACTCAAAGAATCACATATCCAATAAGGATCAAAAGACTCACCAAAGTGAACAATGACAAACTGACAATGACAAATCGGCATGACCAAACAATGTCCAAAACAACAATCCTGGGATCATCATCCCCAATGAATGATCAACACAGTCAATAATCTTAATACAAATAGTCCTGGGATCAACATCTCTCAACGAAACAATCAATATGAATCCCCACATACGAAACATCAACATACAACATATACAACAATTCACTAGATTAAGTATCCTCCTAACTGAACAATACTGAAATTACCTCAAAGACGAAGAAAACCTCCTTTCCACGAACATACATCCGTGAACGAATATTCAGATGATTCAAAGAACCTCCAATGAAATACAGTCACTTCAGTACTAATAAACCTCCATCCCGAAATCAATGTCGACACGATAACTATCCTCGATATCCGACATTCCATAACATAGGCCAAACATAACTCACGTATCTGCCTTCAATCAAACACAATTAAATCATATACATTATGATTTAATCCAAACTGGAGCACAATATACAAACCATCATCCCGACAATTCACATTTATAATATCATTGCTATATGAATTATAAATGAGATGGAAGCGAAACCATTCATTAAAATTGTAAACTGAATAAGTATAAACTTGCCTCGATACCAATACGACGAAACTGTTACCAATTCAGTTGCTTTCGTCTACGAGTTCCTCAGTCCCGACCAAAAGCAATCTACGAACTCTTCAACCTGAATCGCAACACAACGGTCATAATACATGATCAAACATCACAACCTATTGCAATAGTCGATTAACACACATTCGTTAATAATCAACAACCGATATAACCAACCAATCAAACTTAACGGCTCAACAATACCTCGATCACATACAAAACCGAGCAATAAAACTTAAAGTATTACGATCCCATAACCACAATGCAAACCGCAACTCGATAATCATAATTAACAATCAATATAACCGATCAACAAACCCAATGGTTCCACCATGTCTCGATTAAACACAGTCTGAACAATCCAAATAAATCGGTCACAAATCCATAACCATAATGCGATATAATGCACTGTCTGCCTACTTAGCGCACATTAAACACATAACGTAGCGTGCGCTGATAGTCACCAGTTAGCGTGCGTTAGCCAGTCAGCTAGCTTGCACCAACCTCGTGCAGCTGCATGCTTTCCAAGCATCGACTAACACCTTGCGACTACAAATACGAATATAAAGGAAATCTCATTCCAAGATCAATCACAACCTTTCCAAATTCAATCCCATCATCATGATCCATATCTTATCATACAAACTCAATCACTAAAATCAACATAATGTTGGTTTAAATTATCTTATCCATGTTTATAATCAAAACCATTATATATCCTTACTCTTTGATGTGATATATACCAAGAACACCAAGAACACCATGATTCCATAATCATGTTCATGACAACCCACATAATTGAAGGCATATATCATCATACTCTCCAATATACAATTCACATAACCTCAAGAATCACACAACAACACCATAACCGTCATCATATGAAGAAAAACGTCAATAACAACATCAAATCTGAAATGAAAGGAGATATTAACCAACATCTCTTGAAGATAAACAACACCATTCATACCGCAAGAATCATATCAATGTCCATATATCAACAACAACATCAACATAACTCAGTAACAATGATCATAACATACTCAATCCTGAATTCAACCTCATATCATGATTCATCTCGTCTAAATCGACCACTATAATTACCATGATGCAGAAATCCATATTACACCTGTTTAAATGAATCATAATCCTTACAATAGGAAGAATCTTAATTAACATCATCACATGATAATCCAACATGCTCCCTCACAAGTAATCATCCTTTAAAAACGAACCACTATCAAAGGGATACGAGAATTACCTTGTATAGACGAACCAAGAAGAAGAACAATTGAACTCCATTCCAAGAACCATTAACAGTTTCAAGAACAAAGCTTTAATCTTATTCTTTCCATCTTAATCTTGTTAAAGAGGATCATCTCTCAGTGTTTAGGAACTTCAAATATCCTCCCAAGGCTCTCTCTATCGAATGAAAGGAAAGAATTGGATGGAATGCCTCTTAACACTTGTTCGTCCCCTTTATAAAGTACATTACTAGCGTGCGCTAAACCTTATATTTAGCGTGCACTACACATCTAGCGTGCACTATCCTTCCTTGATATATAGCGTACGCTATCGGGCAGTCCAGAGGCTACTGCTTTGCTCCGCATATCAGCTTACGTACGTAATATCCATACAGAAATACAATCGTTGACATGATACAGTAATAAACCATTAGCGTATGCTAATCTTCCACATTAGCATGCGCTAATCAGCATTGTTCCGACAATCTGCACTTTCCCCGAAGATACCCGGGGTCCACATGCCGAAAGCATCTGACAAGGATAAGATTCCCTTTGACCAATCTACAATTAGCGTGCGTTAAGCCTCGTGCTTAGCGTACGCTAATCCTTCGTAGCAAAAATCCGTTGACTATCGGAACATGTGCCGAAAGTATTCGGGTCCACACGAAGATTCCCTATGATCTGATCTGCACTAGCATGTGCTATACTTATGCATTAGCGTGCGCTAAGTGCATATAATAATCGACCTGGGCCTACCTGTCGGCCACCTTCCGAACCTTATCCAGAATACCTTACGTACGTTAGGGGTCCTCCTTAGCGCACCTAACACAAACCTCTGAGCATGCGCTAAGTATGCACCATAGCGTGCGCTAGTCATACATTGTAGCGTGCGCTAGGCTTACATTGTAGTGTGCGCTAACGTGGGTGTACTTGGCCATTTCCAACTGTTCTCGTCTGTCGTCTCGATATACCAGATGCATATACATTACATACTGAATACATATATTCAATCTAGTAATATTCTCACATGATATACCCAATATCAAAAGTACGATAATGTGATACAAGATATCCTCAAATGTAATTGTCGACTAACTACGACGATTATACCAATACAGCTGGCTTAGTTCTCAAGTTATTTTGCCCATACTGTATATACGCCAAGCTATCCAGTATATCTCAGATAAAATAACGCAAAAAATTTATACTGAAAATCCGGGTATTACATATTACCCCCCTTTAAAATAAGTTTTGTCCTCGAAACTTACAATCATGTCACAAACAACAGATCAACCCAAAATTTCCAACTCATCACAAAAGCAATCAATCGTCGCCACAAGCGAATAACCAAAATGATATACTTAGAGGTGCGTGAAGCCGATGATCTCCCGTGATACTAGCATGCGACTCCCACACAAAGTCTCAACACCATACCCATACACACCAATATCATAATTAGCAACTTGACGATATTTCAAGGAAGATTTCACGTCTGTGATCACGGCCACGACTCTGTCTCCTGTCAGCAAAATCCAAATCTCACATCATCGAAATGACCGATTCCCAAAAATACCAAATCAGAAGCAAAGTGATTAAGGAAACACCAGAAGAGTAAGAGGTCTTACAAGTACCAGTCGTACTGTGATGATGGCAAAGTAGTGATACTATAGACAAACGATGACTCAATCGACCCAAAAGACCGACACCCTAGGTATCCATAAACCTAAGCTCCAATACTATATTCTGTAACACCCCCAAGTTATTCAGGGTATGTTACAACATCATGAGACCCACCGTGGGACCCACAAGGCTATACATACGCGGAATTATAACATTTGACTGATCTGGTCCAAATGCAATGAAATGAAAGACAATACAAATGGTATTCAAACCGTAATCAATGTATCTAAATACAACACGTCGCAAATAAATACCTCGGCAACACTGAAAACAGTACTCGAGTATTCAAAAGCCATTCCATAACAACAACAATGAATGGAGGAAACACAAAATGTAACCAGATATAAGACATAGTATCATGCTTGCCCATCATCTTCATGCCGACCCGATACCTGCCTGCGCACTCTCCTGGAACCTGAAATACATAAAAAGTATTTCCCCCATGAAGGGGTTAGCTGTCGAATAGCTAGTGCAAGTATATCGAATATGAAACACAATACTCCTCAACAATAAAGTAAAAGTAACCGTCAATTCATCATTTCAATACTAGTATTCCGGAATAACTAAATCTCATAGTATCACATCAATACATACATGATCAACCGTGGAACCGCACCAGAGGCTGCGGAACCCTCAGAGGACCCGTCGGTTCATCCAAGAGTGGTTAACCCAACTATCCGTGGAATCGCACCAGAGTCTACGAAACCCTCAGAGGACCCGTCGGTCCGCCCCAGAGTGGATATAAACAATCATGCCAATCATATATATTACTTTCAAAGTCGATAACGTACAATCATAAACATATACTTGCCTTTGAGACATCGAGAAATTGGAAGGAAAAGAGTATAAGTTCGGTAGGTCCGAGAACGCACTTCCGGTACCTAAACGATTCGCAAGGAAAATGGTAATCAATAATCCATACTCAAAGCACACGAAGAAACTCCCGAAACCCGCCTACGGTACACAAAACGACAAGGGTAAACATCTAGAGGTTGGAAAATCACCCAAACCCTATCACATCCAAACAAGGTACAAAACAATCCATAAAATCATAGGAAAAACATGTATGCGGGGTAGATACTTCATAATCTCAAGGTTCTCAAGCCCCAAAATGGATAAGTCGGACGAATCTAAGAAAAATCCCAAAATTCCCAAAAATTATGGTACTAAGGAATTTACCTTGATTTGGAGGATATAAATGGACTAGATATTGTGTAATCTTTGTTATGCAACTCAAAATGATGATTGATGAAGAAGGACTACCTCGAATCGCCCCAAATCGCCACTCCCGATCTCCCCTGATCGGAATAAGTGAAAATGAAGAAGAAATGACAAGTGCAAGTTCAACTGTCCCTTATATACCGTGTCCAGTCTAGCGCACACTACGCCTCTATATTAGCGTGCGTTAACGGGTCACCTGGTAGTCCAGTGGCTTCTGCCAGCATCATTAGTGTGAGCTACGTATACGGTAGCGTGCGCTAATACCTTACTGTAGCGTGCGCTATCCGAGAGTTAACATGCGCTACCTGGTAGATGTTTTCTAGAACTGGGAGTCCAGAACCTACCATCCTCTGCCCTGCTCGGGCCTTAGCGTGCGCTACCACGAATGCCTAGCGTGCGCTACAACAACAGTTAGCGTGTGCTCACATCTACACATGGCATGCGCTACGAGTTCTCCGTTCCAGTCCAGTACCTTATGGACTGGCTGCCTCAAATACACTAGTAGCGTACGCTATACTGACCGATAGCGCGCGCTACTAGTACTTAAATAACGTGCGCTATACGTGTTAGGATTATGCCCTCGAATGCCACTCAGAGGTTGTTGAGTGAGGGCATTGTACTTGTAATTATGTAAACCATTTATATAAGGCAAATGAATGTTTCTTTATTTACTGGTAGTTACTGGCATTCCTAACCCGTAAATAAACATATAGAAACTAGTCCGTGTATTTGAGAGCAAAACGTTCCTCTTTATTGGATAAAGGGGGCGGCACTGGAAAGGTTATAGCTCAAATACTTAATCGTTTGCAAGTCGATGAAACTTGACTGGGCGTTAAGTTTATGTGAAGACTTGTATGACGTGTTCGTTGACATGGAGAGTGCCTGTCGAACGCTAATGGTTAGTGGGAGCACACGTTATAGGTATGCTAATTGGATTTGTATACTCGAACCGACTCACCCTCGATTCGTCACACGGATTTCACTCCGGGACAGTCAATGACGGAATCGAAAGGTTGTGATAGGTATTCATGGACCTTCGACTTGAGGATTTAGTAGGGATGTGCTTGTGACGTCAAGATTTTCATTAGAGTAGTTCGACCCTATAAACCGGAAGGCGGGGGTCAACCTCGACGTGTATCTTGACGGGCAAGTAGCAGGTCCTACTGAATACCAAGATAGAATTCTTTCTCCCGTTAGTGAGTGGGTTATATGTCCTATGCGGTTATTGGCAGATGAGATCATAAGTCTTTGGCCAAAGCATTGGAGCTAGTTGTATTATATACACGACAGCTCGATGATCTCGATTTGCATTAACGCATGCATAGCGTCAAGTACAGATAGGGTTTGAGTGATCGTGACCCTATAACTTGATCGGGACATTTGAAAGAAGGGTTTATACGTATACTGCTATTCACGACATAATGGTTCTTGAATGATCCCAATCATTCGTTCTCAGTTGGGGTACAGTGTAGGCCACCAGGCTGGCTAGGTGGTGCTACTAATCTTTGGTTCCTCCCATTGCTGACTGAGACGGACCTACCGAGTCGCGCAATAGGATTGACGACGGAATGAATAAAGCTAATTCTCTCATTATGAATATTAGATATTAGATATCTAATTTTGGAACATTAGATGTTTAAATCGATTTATTGGATAAATTGATTTACGGCCTAATGAATTAAATATTTCACTGGGTGATTAATTTAATTCATGAATATAATTATTTCTTGGAGAAATTAATTATGTTATTTTGTATTTGATATGTTTAATTAATTGGATTAATTAAACGACACAAATACATCAGAACGGAATCGGAATTTATCTGTTTGGACTCGCGGGAGTCCGAAACGAACCGAACTTGTCCGATTTCTACATGGGCTAACCCCCACATTTCTACCCACTTTCATATGGACCCTTGTTCCATTCTTTAATGTTTTGATCATTGAGGTGGTGGGGCTTTGATTCTCATAATAATGAGATGTTACATGTGAAGAGTTGTATAAATAAAGAAGACATCTCTCACTTGAGATTCCAAGCCAATTCCAACGTGAATAGAGAGTAGAGAGAGAGAGACAAAAGACTTATCCAAGTCTTCTTCATCTTTGTTCATCAACTTCTTCTTCATTTTTCTTGGAGAAAAAAATTGAGAGAAATTATTGAGAGATATATTATACTCTTAGAGTGTAGTAATAAATAGCTTCATCACTTA
This sequence comes from Orobanche coerulescens, assembly GCA_033398695.1. NCBI lineage: Eukaryota > Viridiplantae > Streptophyta > Magnoliopsida > Lamiales > Orobanchaceae > Orobanche > Orobanche coerulescens. The sequence goes on from CM065801.1 coordinate 189,729,506, forward strand.
GCTCTAGCCGTATCCTCGAAGGATAGCAAGGTGATCGTCGTTCCGGTCGTTTTTCCGGCGCGTGGCAAGTAGAGACGCGGTGCTTTCGGCGTTGGATCGTTCAAGAGCTTGGGGAATAGCTCAAGAGAAGGTTATCCATTTAATCAACGGACTATGAGGGTATGTTTCTCGTATCTCTTGTATTTCGTTTTTGATATTCGTATATACGTAGCTCGATTGATCCTCATAGGGATTCGGATCGAATTAATTTTCATTTTACCGCTTCCGCTGGGCCTTCGTTTTAGGCACCGAATCCCAACAGTGGTATCGGAGCGTAGGTCTTGCGATCGTATATACGATATTAGCATTTAGAATGCTCGATTAGATGGTGAATGATTTGGAATCATTTTAGTCATAATCGTGGTATATGTTTTTACGTTCGTTGTAGTTATATTTTTCGTAAGTTTATGTCTAAATATAAATCTTAATTTCTTGGAAATATGATTTATATTGAAGATATGAATGTTGTAAAATATAGATATTGGATATCCGGTCGAAAAACTAGTCCCGAAATGCCGTTGGACGGTCCGGAGAATCCGAAGTCGGGGCCGCGGCCCAGTGTTGCATCGCACAGGCGGCCAGCATCTTGTGGGCCGCGCACAGTCTCCGAGGGCGCGGCACGTGGTCGCTGGGCATCCGGGCGGTGCCGATCATGTCGGTCATGCCGGGCATGTCTGCGGCATCTTTGCCCGTGATGACTCGGCCATGGCAGCCAATTTCGCCCGGCTCGATTTTTCGTGTATTCTTGAAAATTAATCTCCCGCATGTTAAATTGGATTTAATATGATTAAAATGATTTATGGTATTTCATTTTATAAGGGAAATTTGATTAATTGGAATATTTATTGTCGACCGAATTATTCTGAACGTTATCATATTACCGATTGTGTGAATCGATTGGATCGGTTCGTATTGTTGATTGGATCAATGTATCTCTACGCTTTCCATTTATTTAGTATTTATTGTATAAATGCTTTTGAATGGGGATGTGGTTCGTGGACTTAGTTTTTGAATCGTTCATTTTATTCGATTGGGTTGTAAAGGCCGTTTTGAGCCTATTTATTTTACTAGAAAAATTTGTATCTAGGATGCAATTTTCAATGTAAAATTTATATGTAATGACGAAGACCGGAGGAAGATCCATTTCGAGAAGACAAATATTCAATACGAAGACTTGTAATTAAATTACAGAGTTTTTGTTTTCTAGGAATGGTCCATGAACCACATGTTGGTAGCAACTAGGTTGTGAATGGTTGTTTCATATTGTATGAATGCCACAAACGCGCTGAAATGATTAATGTGCAAAGTGTAACGATAATCGCGAAAATTCTCCCACGATAAATTATTAAGTTTATAAGGTTTCAAGGTTTTCCTTCCCTCCATCGAGTTTTCGGGAAATTGAAATCCAAACCGGATGTGCTATGCTTCCGAGTTATCGGGGTAGTCTTTCGGGGAGGACGGATAAATTACCGAGAGCGCATTGGATGCCTTCGGTTGGAGCAAATTTTATCCCTAGAAACCTGATAGGTTGCCGGATAAGATTCAATTGTGAAACTGATTTGCGTCGATGGTATAAACTTAACTTGTTCATGAACCATAGAAACTGTATAGGTTGAGGGGAGTGAACAAGGGGAAAAAGAAGATCGAATCATCCATTAGATGGGTTGGTGTTGGACACCACTTTATGAAAATTAATAGACTATAAACCTGTTCGGTTGCCCTCTATTAAGATTTATAAAGAACTCGATCACCACTATGAAGTAGAGCGACGATACTTCCGGATTTCACATAGGAGTGTGTTATTCCGATAAAAATAGTGGGAGCTGGGTAACAAGAATAGAAAAGACCTTAATTCTATACTCAGAACATAATATTACAAGTCACTAATTAATGCTATGCTTAATGCGGACATAACTCAATATGACAATGAATCCACTCGCACTCGCTTGAAAAGAACACCACCTGATTGGACCTAACTTTGTGGTGGTTCCGCAACGATGATAGTACTCGGTATAGAGGCTTTGGGATACGTCTTAGAGACGGACATTCCGGCACCTCCTGTGCGGACGAGCCAATCGGGAAGAGATCGAAAACCACGAAAAGTGGGTTAAGGATGACGTAAAAGTCCGTGCATACATGATGGCTTCTATGTCTAATGAGCTTCAGAGAGCTCATGAGAAAATGACTTCTGCTAGGCAGATTCTATCTCACTTAACCGAACTTTATGGTGAGCACAGCAAAACTGCTAGATATGAGATATCCAAGCAACTGTTCGGTGCAAGGATGAAGGAAGGTGAGAAAGTTGGGGAACACGTCCTCAAAATGATATCCATGATTGAGAGATTGGAGGCTCTTGATTTTAAAATGGATACTTCTCTCCAAACGACCTTATCCTACAGTCTCTCCCTGATTCCTTCTCACAGTTTGTTATGAACTTCAACTGCAATGAGATTGCATGTAATTTAGCTGGACTAATGAACAAATTTGTGACCGCTCAGTCTCAGATGAAGACTCCGCGGATGAAGGAGTCTGCCCTTGTGATTTCTTCTGGACTTCGGAAGTCTAAGAATAAGAAGAAAAAGACCAAGAAGCGGACTGGACCACAAGCAAAGGACCTTAAGGGTAAGGACAAGGCCCCGATGGTTCTAAAGAACAAGAAGAAGAAGGATGCTTGTCTCAAGTGCGGTGAGCTGGGCCACTGGGCTAGAGACTGTAACATCCCCAAAACCGTATGGGAATATTACACGCCGTAGACCCTTTCCACAAGGATCTACCAGGCTAAACATCCATAAACAACCAAGTGCTTGCCCGACCAGGGTCGAATATCCCTGATCTGTACTGAGCTGATTGGTACTCGGCAAGGAGGGAGTCGCCCTCTCCTGCTCCCGATTACGACCACGACCACGACCATGACCACGGCCTCGACCTCGACCCCTTAGCATACTGAACGGACATCCAATCAGAATAACAAGATAAAACAAACCTCACATAATCGACATAAGCCCAAAATCAGCAGCACAATGCAATATTCACACGTTCACAATGACAAAGATGAACGACCTATACCTCAGCATACACGGTTAAAACATTAAGCATACCATTGTGGTCCAACACCGGTAATATTTTAAAAAAAACAAGTTTATCGAGGTATTTGTTCGAATGATAATATATAAAAAAAATTCGCGAGTTCGAAAGATTTTCTTTGGGGTGAAATTTTGAAAGTACTTTGTTTAATACCTCGGTCATTGAAGTGGGAGCGATACCTAACAACGTATCCGCCACTTGGGCATACAACCCAGTTTTCCGACGAGAATAATAATATAGCAACTCACTGCACGACTTAACCTCAATACATAAACACATAACGTTCTAAATTACGGAAGCCAAAGTTGTTTTGCAAAACAGAAATTTTCCAAAATCCTTTAGTTCATAAGCAAAATGACGGTAATATTTTACAATGTCCGAAGTATTTGAAAACACATTTTTCAAATACCGTCTGATTGTGTCATTTGAAAATACACGGCCCATTTGTCAAAATTTAACAAATTTTAAAAATCCATATAAACCATGGTTTGACCGCACCACCAAAATATTTTCCAAAAATCGATTTATACAAAATTCTCAAACTGTAAAGTCCTTCAGGAAACATTCACAAACTTACCCATAGCGGACAAAAATTAAACCATTCCAAAAACAATCGAATTTAAAACCACATACTCAAATGGCAACCAGGGTCGCCAATTCAATCAAATGCATCTCGTGGTATCAAGTTTAAACACACAGCAAAATCATTCATCGGAGTTTCTCACAAACTCTACCGTTGGTACCTTTTCGAAACCCATCGAGGTTTACAACCTTCACAACATACCACCCCACCCGGTGGTTCAAAGGTAAAATAATAACGTGCCCAGTTCTATACACATGCTATGTGCCACAAGTATGAAACACAACTATATTACACAATACTGTGTAAATAAAATTGTACACCGCAATTAACTCACTAAAATAAAATCGAGATACACAAGTATTACGCATAAAGGAGGAGACTTACATCCACAGGTCGCACGGAGGTGACAGTCGCCCACGATACTAATCTCGTCCGACAACATAGCCGACACGTTGTGACCACGCACAACTCAACTTGTCACCTGACGACTCGAAAGACAAGACAACACATTACTCGACAAAACATGACTTGAAACGACCCGACAGCCTAGGTTTCCGCAAACCTAAGCTCTGATACCATAATTGTAACATCCCCAAAACCGTATGAGAATATTACACGCCGTAGACCCTTTCCACAAGGATCTACCAGGCTAAACATCCATAAACAACCAAGTGCTTGCCCGACCAGGGTCAAATAATAAAATGATACAGACCGATATGGTCACTTACACGTGAATACACAGACCGATGAGGTCACACAAGCCAATCGATAAAACTGACTTAAATAACATTACCCACACAGGGGTCGAAATACAATCTGACGGAAGGCGAAATCAACTCGACAACACAACAAAAATCAAAATAACTCCCGACTCATGATTAGTATCGCAACTGGTCATCCTGTTTTGCCAATCCTGTGTTGCTCCCACAGATCGCATGTACGAGCAAAGCAGACATCCACCCCCGATTACTGGGGTTAGTAAACTCCACTGTTTTACTAGTGCAAGTATCAAATCATACGAAATGTAACAAGCAATTAATAATCGTGATCAAATATAATAATCAAGTATCAAATATTCCTGGGAGGTTTTCACAAGAGAAGATAAGCTATGAAGCATTCGAAAATAAGATTATCATCTCGGGAATTTTTAGAATTTCAGAACCTTAAGACCTCAAGTCCTTATTCACAAAACCTTTCGAAAAACTTAAGGGCCTTAACCCGAACTTGTTTCATAATTCAACGATTTACAATACCGAAACATTTCCATAAATCTCGTGGGGCACGGCCCAACATTCTTTCTTAAAACTTTTCTGTAAAAACTTTGATTTGAAAAGTATCATGCTCATGACACCGTGATCCACCATCACGTGTCTCCGTAGGTTCAACAACCCGCACGGACTACATCACGCACAAGTAAACAAACATAATCAATTCCGACACAGTGATCCACTGTCACATGTCTCCGTAGGTTCAACAACCCACACGGACTATTAACCAAACATAACCAAATCCGACACCGTGATCCACATCACGTGTCTCCGTAGGCATAACAACCCGCACGAACTATATCAATCACAACAATCACACACACGCCCGACACCGTAGTCCACCGCCACGTGTCACCGTAAGCCCCATCGAGCTCACCCGGTTGGACGCACCGTGTTGGAAACTCATGGTCCATTGCCATGCGTTATCGTAGGCCTCGTCAGACCAGACGATTGGACCTCGCACCTCACTAAGTTACGATCCCGTAGTCCACCGCCACGAATCCTCGTAGGTCCCGTCGAACCAACACGAGTGAACTTAGCGGTCACACACATATTCACATTCACATTACATACAACAACGAGCACAATTAATCAATCACCTTGATCACCACAAAATCGTACATTGCACGCAAATAACACAACCTCGACACTCGCAACAACTATCATCAATCAACGACATTTAACCAACATAACACACATTCGGTACACAATACATTGTACAACCAAGTGTACAACCATCCCATATGTACGTCGCATTCCTGCACAAATGGCACAACGCCTAACACGTATACTGATATAACACTATTATCACAAAGCCTTCAAATTGCGGAAAACACAACCAACTCAAACGGAACATATTTACGAAGGCAAGCAAAGTCATTATACATCTCATACGTAATTACTAGTCGCAAGATACAAGTCGTATAGTAAAATACTTGCCTTAATAACCGCTACCGAACGCTCCGAAGAACACGGTTCGACCGGGAAGCTCGAACCCTAAAGAAGGCAACGAACGGAAGGGTTCCGACTCGAGTTCTTCACAAGAATTCGCTCCTAAGTCACAACGATGTCAATTCAATCACAATTCTACGAAAACGTATGGAACTTCCCAAGTTCTACTCATTGAAGCATTTTATCGGACACCTTGAGGGCATAGTCCAATTCAATCGATTATTCAAGGTAATACTCAAATTCGTTTCACAAAACTTCAGGGGTAATGAATGAATGATTTGAGTATACAACCATGTTCTAACAATAATCTAAACTAAAACGAATCAAATCGGCCAAAACATCAAGAAACCTCAAAAATTCCCAAAACCAAGAGTTTAGGTGTTCTTACCTTCGATCCGGGTGGAAGATGATGTTAATCCATGAATCAAACTTCCAAAACGTGTTGTTCTATGATTCTCTTACTCAAATCCATCCATTTATCTTTGAAGAAATCGCGAAGGAGCGAAGGAAAAATGAGAAATGGCGGATAACTCGATCCGAGCCATTAAATAGGTGATTCCTTGCTGTGTGCCGCGGCACAGACAAGTGTGCCGCGGCCCACGGCCAAAAAAACTGCCCAGCGGCTTAGTGCCGCGGCACAGCTGAAGTGTGCCGCGGCACACGGTACAGTCCACTCCAACACCAAAAAGGCACATTGTGCAGTCTTAGCTATTTCGACCATAACTCCTTCGTCCGGACTCCGATTGACTCACTGTTTGAACCATTGGAAAGCTCACTTGATGCTTTATAATATTGCAAAGATTCAGAATTTTTGGAGTTTCCAAGAATTTATGGTGATTTTTACAAAGCCGAACTCATACTTAGAAAAGTCGTTTAGTAATCCTGAACTCAACAAAACGACACCGAAACCCGAACACAGCAGAACCGAAGATACGGTTACGAAGTACTCACAAAGACGAATCTAAGAGCTAGTAGAACACACGATTCCGACCACCCGAAGGCTCGAAATTCGACAACGGAAGGTAATTACCCCAAACTTTGGGAAATTACGAAAATGGCCCAAATGCCCGAAAATCACCATACGACAACGAATAATCAAACCGAAGCTCACAACACGTATAACAACGTTAAATGAACTTACAAAAACCCCAAGCAGCGATTTGAGCGAGATTCGCAAGAACCGAACTCAAGCGCGGAAAAGTCGCTAAAAAGCACGGAACTCAACAAAGCAGCACCGAAACGAACTCGGATGACAAAAAGTGCAGAAATAAATATTCTCCGAATGACGAAATGGTCAAAAGCGAGTTTTCGAAACGGACCTCCGCTGAAAAATGAAAATTACCGGAAATCCGAAATTGCGGATATTACATTCTACCCTCCTTAAAAGAAGTTTGGTCCCGAAACTTATAATAAGTAGGGAGAAGCAATATTCCAACAGGAAACCTCAACGAGATATACAAGAACGCATAACTTTCGCCCATTGGTGAAACGTTACAAGCAATGCGAAAGAATATACAGCGTGGAAACACGCCCCACGACGACCATAACAAAGCCACCGGCAATGATTCAAAACAATAACAATCAATTAACGACGCATCACATACCACATCATATGCACACATTTAATCAAAGAAACGTATGCGATAACAAGTCGCACCCGACTAAAACGGCTATGCGACAGAAACAATTAGAGTATTACGATAGAAATCATTCCGATTCTCATCAACAAGAAAATGTCTGACGTCAAAACACAAACAATTCAAGATAACGGAAAACGAGAATACCGGATATTACATTCTATCCTATTAAAATTAAGTTTCGTCCCGAAACTTAAAATAAAACATCATGATAGAATAGAAACAAAACCAAAAAGTTCACGCAACAAATATAAATCTCTACACGAATTACAGCACAAAGTACGATACACAACTACATCACTGGACACCACCGGGCCCTCCCCGAGTAGGAACGAAAACCCGATTCCCGAACATCCTGGCAACGGACTCACAATGCACCGCTTGGTGCCCGATTGGCCGCACTTAAAACAATTAACGGCGACGACAATTACATCTCGCATGGCCTACACATGCGATTAAAGCGAGTCTTCACACTGATCGTCTTACTCGCCTCTGGGGTAAGGTTCTTAGACTAGTCAACCGAACGAGGAGTGCTCCCAGAAGGAAACTGCGAAGCAACAGGCTCACGGATCTCACTCCTCTGGCCTCTTGAAAAATTCCTCGAGGTCTTCTGTCTCTTACTCTCTGAACCAGATTCCATCACGAAACGGCCATCTCAATGGCTAAAGCTCGGTCCTGATATTCCTTCAGGGTGGTACACATGAGCGGAGACATACTCTCACTGATATGGGGTTTCATGCGCATATTGAAGTATCGGACCTTGTCCGATTCACTTCTCACCTGATCATGAACATAAGCCAACTGCCGATTATAATCGATTATCGCACAGGATATTGACACATCCTGGGCGTAGCCGAGAAAAATTCAACGATTCTGCGTTCACGAACAGCAACGGCAATACTCTGCCTCCATGGCGGTCTTAAACTCAGCCCATGTAGTCATGCGATCTGCAGCACTACGGCGTGCCACCGCCTCCGGCTTCTTTGTCGAGTAGGTATTGAGCAATGGGTACCCTCCTATCATCCGGACAAGCTACAAGATCAAATATTCTCATCCCAACCGGAAGAGCCAGTTTTCCCAACCTAACAAGTCAGACGAACCCACAAAACGGGGCGGCTGCATCTTCATCACATCTCGTAACCACTTACTAGTTCCGTTATCCCTATTTGGGTTCTCATCCCGACGTACGGCCTGATTCATCTGCACTAACTGATCAACCACCTGACGAAGGATGGTGGCGGCGTCAACGTCAACATTAACGCTAGTCGAATATCCCTGATCTGTACTGAGCTGATTGGTACTCGGCAAGGAGGGAGTCGCCCTCTCCTGCTCCCGATTACGACCACGGCCACGACCATGACCACGGCCTCGACCTCGACCCCTTAGCATACTGAACGGACATCCAATCAGAATAACAAGATAAAACAAACCTCACATAATCGACATAAGCCCAAAATCAGCAGCACAATGCAATATTCACACGTTCACAATGACAAAGATGAACGACCTATACCTCAGCATACACGGTTAAAACATTAAGCATACCATTGTGGTCCAACACCGGTAATATTTTAAAAAAAACAAGTTTATCGAGGTATTTGTTCGAATGATAATATATAAAAAAAATTCGCGAGTTCGAAAGATTTTGCTGGGGTGAAATTTTGAAAGTACTTTGTTTAATACCTCGGTCATTGAAGTGGGGAACGATACCTAACAACGTATCCCGCCACTTGGGCATACAACCCAGATTTTCTGACGAGAATAATAATATAGCAACTCACTGCACGACTTAACCTCAATACATAAACACATAACGTTCTAAATTACGGAAGCCAAAGTTGTTTTGCAAAACAGAAATTTTCCAAAATCCTTTAGTTCATAAGCAAAATGACGGTAATATTTTACAATGTCCGAAGTATTTTAAAACACATTTTTCAAATACCGTCTGATTGTGTCATTTGAAAATACACGGCCCATTTGTCAAAATTTAACAAATTTTAAAAATCCATATAAACCATGGTTTGACCGCACCACCAAAATATTTTCCAAAATCGATTTCTACAAAATTCTCAAATCAGTAAAGTCCTTCAGAAACATTCACAAACTTACCCATAGCGGACAAAAATTACAACATTCCAAAAACAGTCGAATTTAAAACCACATACTCAAATGGCAACCAGGGTCGCCAATTCAATCAAATGCATCTCGTGGTATCAAGTTTAAACACACAGCAAAATCATTCATCGGAGTTTCTCACAAACTCTACCGTTGGTACCTTTTCGAAACCCATCGAGGTTTACAACCTTCACAACATACCACCCCACCCGGTGGTTCAAAGATAAAATAATAACGTGCCCAGTTCTATACACATGCTATGTGCCACAAGTATGAAACACAACTATATTACACAATACTATGTAAATAAAATTATACACCGCAATTAACTCACTAAAATAAAATCGAGATACACAGGTATTACGCATAAAGGAGGAGACTTACATCCACAGGTCGCACGGAGGTGACAGTCGCCCACGATACTAATCTCGTCCGACAACATAGCCGACACGTTGTGACCACGCACAACTCAACTTGTCACCTGACGACTCGAAAGACAAGACAACACATTACTCGACAAAACATGACTTGAAACGACCCGACAGCCTAGGTTTCCGCAAACCTAAGCTCTGATACCATAATTGTAACATCCCCAAAACCGTATGGGAATATTACACGCCGTAGACCCTTTCCACAAGGATCTACCAGGCTAAACATCCATAAACAACCAAGTGCTTGCCCGACCAGGGTCAAATAATTAAATGATACAGACCGATATGGTCACTTACACGTGAATACACAGACCGATGAGGTCACACAAGCCAATCGATAAAACTGACTTAAATAACATTACCCACACAGGGGTCGAAATACAATACAGCGGAAGACTGAAATCAACTCTGACAACACAACAAAAATCAAAATAACTCCCGACTCATGATTAGTATCGCAACTCGTCATCCTCTTGTGCCAATCCTGTGACTGCTCCCCTGAATCTGCATGTACCTGGACGCAAAACAGACATCCACCCCCCGATTACTCGGGGGTTAGTAAAACTCCACTGTTTTACTAGTGCAAGTATCAAATCATACGAAATGTAACAAGCAATTAATAATCGTGATCAAATATAATAATCAAGTATCAAATATTCCCGGGAGGTTTTCACAAGAGAAGATAAGCTATGAAGCATTCGAAAATAAGATTATCATCTCGGGAATTTTTAGAATTTCAAAACCTTAAGACCTCAAGTCCTTATTCACAAAACCTTTCGAAAAACTTAAGGGCCTTAACCCAGAACTTGTTTCATAATTCAACAGTTTACAATACCGGAAACATTTCCATAAATCTCGTGGGGCACGGCCCAACATTCTTTCTTAAAACTTTTCCTGTAAAAACTTTGATTTGAAAAGTATCATGCTCATGACACCGTGATCCACTGTCACGTGTCTCCGTAGGTTCAACAACCCGCACGGACTACATCACGCACAATTAAACAAACATAATCAATTCCGACACCGTGATCCACTGTCACATGTCTCCGTAGGTTCAACAACCCACACGGACTATTAACCAAACATAACCAATTCCGACACCGTGATCCACTGTCACGTGTCTCCGTAGGCATAACAACCCGCACGAACTATATCAATCACAACAATCACACACACAGTCCTGACACCGTAGTCCACTGCCACGTGTCACCGTAAGCCCCATCGAGCTCACCCGGTTGGACGCACTGTGTTGGAAACTCATGGTCCACTGCCATGCGTTATCGTAGGCCTCGTCAGACCAGCACGATTGGACCTCAGTACCTCACTAAGTTCTGATCCCGTAGTCCACTGCCACGAATCCTCGTAGGTCCCGTCGAACCAACACGAGTGAACTTAGCGGTCACACACATATTCACATTCACATTACATACAACAACGAGCACAATTAATCAATCACCTTGATCACCACAAAATCGTACATTGCACGCAAATAACACAACCTCGACACTCGCAACAACTATCATCAATCAACGACATTTAACCAACATAACACACATTCGGTACACAATACATTGTACAACCAAGTGTACAACCATCCCATATGTACGTCGCATTCCTGCACAAATGGCACAACGCCTAACACGTATACTGATATAACACTATTATCACAAAGCCTTCAAATTGCGGAAAACACAACCAACTCAAACGGAACATATTTACGAAGGCAAGCAAAGTCATTATACATCTCATACGTAATTACTAGTCGCAAGATACAAGTCGTATAGTAAGATACTTGCCTTAATAACCGCTACCGAACGCTCCGAAGAACACGGTTCGACCGGAAAGCTCGAACCCCAAAGAAGGCAACGAACGGAAGGGTTCCGACTCGAGTTCTTCACAAGAATTCGCTCCTAAGTCACAACGATGTCAATTCAATCACAATTCTACGAAAACGTATGGAACTTCCCAAGTTCTACTCATTGAAGCATTTTATCGGACACCTTGAGGGCATAGTCCAATTCAATCGATTATTCAAGGTAATACTCAAATTCGTTTCACAAAACTTTAGGGGTAATGAATGATTTCGAGTATACAACCATGTTCTAACAATAATCTAAACTAAAACGAATCAAATCGGCCAAAACATCAAGAAACCTCAAAAATTCCCAAAACCAAGAGTTTAGGTGTTCTTACCTTCGATCCGGGTGGAAGATGATGTTAATCCATGAATCAAACTTCCAAAACGTGTTGTTCTATGATTCTCTTACTCAAATCCATCCATTTATGCTGAAGAAATCGCGAAGGAACGAAGGAAAAAATGAGAAATGGCCGGATAACTCACCCGTGCCATTAAATAGCCGATTCGCACCGTGTGCCGCGGCACAGGACAAGTGTGCCGCGGCCCACGGCCAAAAAAAACTGCCCAGCACTGGCTTAGTGCCGCGGCACTGCTGAAGTGTGCCGCGGCACACGGTACAGTCCACTCCAACACCAAAAAGGCACATCTTGCAGTCTTAGCTATTTCGATCATAACTCCTTCGTCCGAACTCCGATTGACTCACCGTTTGAACCATTGGAAAGCTAACTTTATGCTTTATAATATTGCAAAGATTCAGAATTTTTTGAGGTTCCAAGAATTTATGGTGATTTTTACAAAGCCGAACTCATACTTAGAAAAGTCGTTTAGTAATCCTGAACTCAACAAAACGACACCGAAACCCGAACCTGAATACGAACCGAAGATACGGTTACGAAGTACTCAAAAATACGAATCTAAGAGCTAGTAGAACACACGATTCCGACCACCCGAAGGCTCGAAATTCGACAACGGAAGGTAATTACCCCAAACTTTGGGAAATTACGAAAATGGCCCAAATGCCCGAAAATCACCATACGACAACGAATAATCAAACCGAAGCTCACAACACGTGTAACAACGTTAAATGAACTTACGAAAAACCCCAAACGATAGTTTCGAATGAGATTCGCAAGAACTGAACTCAAGCGCGGAAAAGTCGCTAAAAAGCACGGAACTCAACAAAGCAGCACCGAAACGAACTCGGATGACAAAAAGTGCAGAAGTAAATATTCTCCGAATGACGAAACGGTCAAAAGCGAGTTTTCGAAACGGACCTCCTCCGAAAAATGAAAATTACCAGAAATCCGAAATTGCGGATATTACAGAGACTGTCCGATTCTTCATGGCACTTCAGGTACAAAACTTTTAGTTTTGGAAACAAATTGTTCTGCTACTGTATTTTCTACTTCCTGGATACTAGATTCTAGTGCTAGTTCTCATATTTGTACCGTGAATCAGGATCTAGAACAAAGTAGGAAGCTTGGAGCTGGAGAAGTTATGATCACAGTCGGAAGCGGGCATAGTGTCGAGGCGACCGACATAGGATCACTTCTTTTGGGTTTAGAATCCGGCTTTGTTTTGACTTTAGAAGATGTACTTGTTTTTCCCAAGGGGCACAAAAACATTGTATCCATTCCGGTCATGGACCGAAAAGGCTTTTCATTTTTCATTGGTGATGGTTCCTGCAAAATTTATTTTAGAAATAAACTAATGGGTACTGCTACGTTGTTGAATAGATTGTATCATCTAAATCTCAGCAACAAAGTAGTTGTGAATACTATGACTAGAAAACGTGGTAGGGATGAAACCAATCAAGTTTTGAAATGGCATCTAACACTTGGTCATGTTGGTCAGACCAAGGTTTACAAGATTGAAAAAGATGGACTTATGGGTCCATTGGGATCGGATCCATTTCCTACTTGTGAATCTTGCCTTAAAGGCAAAATGACTAAGTCCCCCTTCACAGGGACTTTTGAAAGAGCCGCTGATAAACTGGGATTAATCCATACTGACGTTTGTGGTGCTTTGGAAGCAGCACGTGACGGATATCAATATTTCATTACGTTTACAGATGATCATACTAGGTATGGTTATGTATACTTAATGAAACATAAATTCGAGGCCTTTGAGAAATTTCAGGAATTCAAGGCCCTAGTCGAGAAACAAACTGGTAATCATATCAAAGCACTTCGGTCGGACCGAGGTGGCGAGTATATGAGTACGGAGTTTGACGAGTTCCTTAAGGAACATGGAATAGTTTCACAACTAACACCTCCAGGTACTCCTCAGTTAAATGGTGTGTCAGAAAGAAGGAACCAGACCCTGTTGAACATGGTCCGTTCCATGCTGGACTATACTGACTTGCCGATTTACCTATGGGGGTATGCACTCCTGACTGCCGCTTACATCTTGAACGGATGTCCTTCCAAATCCGTTCCTAAAACTCCACATGAGATGTGGGAGGGCAGGAAACCAAGTCTTAATCATATTAGGATTTGGGGATGTCCCGCCTATGTCAAGAAGACTAAGGTGGAAAAGTTGGAAGCTAGGTCTGTGAAGGGACGTTTCATTGGATTCCCGTCTGGGACGATGGGATATCTATTCTACATGCCCGAAGATCGAAGGATCATTGTTGCTTTACAAGCACACTTCCTGGAAGATGAGTTCATTCAGGAAGGTGGAGCAGGTAGAAGTATTTCTTTACAAGAATACAATGAAACTCCTCGAGAGACACCTGTGCAAGAAACTGGAACCGAACTTTCTGAAACACAAGTACAACCACCTCGTAGGTCTAGTAGGGTGTCTCATTTACCTGAGAGGTATGGGCTTGTGCACTTGGAGGAGCTGGGTCTCCATGAGGTTCCAAGTGATAGCCAAGAGACCGACCCGACGACCTATGACGAAGCGATGGTGGATGTAGACTCCGCGAAATGGCGTGAAGCTATGGAAGCTGAGATAGACTCGATGCATGTCAATCAGGTCTGGACTCTAGTAGACCGCCCCAAAGGCATAGTGCCTATTGGGAACAAGTGGATCTACAAGAGAAAGACTGATGGTGATGGCAAGGTTGACGCCTATAAGGCCAGGCTTGTGGCAAAGGGTTATACCTAAAAGGAAGGGATCGATTACCACGATACCTTCTCGCCCATAGCCATGATCAAGTCTATTCGCATGATGCTTGCTATAGCTGCCTACCACGATTATGAGATATGGCAAATGGACGTAAAGACGGCTTTCCTTAATGGATTCCTCGAGGAGGAAATCTATATGGAGCAGCCTAAAGGCTTTGTGTCCGAAGTCGATATTCAGAAAGTGTGCAAGCTTCACATTCCATTTACGGACTGAAGCAAGCGTCGCGTAGTTGGAACCTTCGTTTTGACGAGGCAATCAAAGAGTTTGATTTCGTGCAAAATGAAGAGGAACCTTGTGTATACAAGAGGGTTAGTGGGAGCAAGATCACATTCTTAGTACTATATGTAGATGACATTCTACTAATAGGAAATGATGTGGGAATGCTCAGTTCTGTGAAAGCTTGGCTTTCGAGTAATTTCTCCATGAAAGACTTGGGAGAAGCAACCTATATTCTTGGTATTCGGCTCTACCGAGATAGAGCGAATAGAACAATAGGCCTTTCCCAAGCCCTCTATATAGATAAAATCTTAAAGCGATTTAAGATGGATGATTCTAAAAGAGGGTTCCTACCGATGCAACATGGAATAAAACTCACCTTGAAGATGTGTCCTCAAAGTGAGGAACAACGCAAGGAAATGAGTAATATACCATATGCTTCGGCCGTGGGTAGCCTTATGTATGCTATGTTGTGTACAAGACCTGACATCACGCATGCTGTAAGCGTGGTGAGTAGGTTTCAGGCAAACCCAGGTAGGGAACATTGGACTGCTGTAAAGAACGTTCTCAAGTACTTAAGAAGAACTAGAGATATGGTTCTTATGTATAGCGGTGGAGAATTGGATGTGGTGGGATTCACTGATTCGGACTTCCAAGGACTGAAGGACGACTCGATGTCCACTTCTGGCTACATATTTACTCTTAATAGAGGAGCAGTATCTTGGCGTAGTGCCAAGCAAAGCGCGACTGCTGATTCCACCTGTCAGGCTGAGTATCAAGTAGCCTCGGAGGCTTCCAAGGAAGGGTTCTGGATTAAGAAGTTTCTGGGAGAACTTCAAGTGATACCATGTCTTTGGTTGCCTCTTCCAGCATCGCGACAACGACGGAGTCGTAGCGCGAGCCAAGGAGCCGAGGTTTCACAACAGCACCAAACATATTGAGAGGAAGTATCATCTCGTAAGAGAATTTGTTCGCAAGGGATACATTGTGCTGCACAGAGTAGACTCGGACGACAACGTCGCCGATCCACTGACCAAGCCACTTTCTCAGACTAGCTTGGAGCGTCATCTGGAGAACATGGGTATAAGATACCATAGTGTGTGGCATTGAGTGCAAGCGGGAGATTGTTAGGATTATGCCCTCGAATGCCACTCAGAGGTTGTTGAGTGAGGGCATTGTACTTGTAATTATGTAAACCATTTATATAAGGCAAATGAATGTTTCTTTATTTACTGGTAGTTACTGGCATTCCTAACTCGTAAATAAACATATAGAAACTAGTCCGTGTATTTGAGAGCAAAACGTTCCACTCTTTATTGGATAAAGGGGGCGGCACTGGAAAGGTTATAGCTCAAATACTTAATCGTTCGCAAGTCGATGAAACTTGACTGGGCGTTAAGTTTATGTGAAGACTTGTATGACGTGTTCTTTGACATGGAGAGTGCCTGTCGAATGCTATTGGTTAGTGGGAGCACACGTTATAGGTATGCTAATTGGATTAGTATACTCGAACCGACTCACCCTCGATTCGTCACACGGATTTCACTCCGGGACAGTCAATGACGGAATCGAAAGGTTGTGATAGGTATTCGTGGACCTTAGACTTGAGGATTTAGTAGGGATGTGCTTGTGACGTCAAGATTTTCATTAGAGTAGTTCGACCCTATAAACAGGAAGGTGGGGGTCAACCTCGACGTGCATCTTGACGGGCAAGTAGCAGGTCCTACTGAATACCAAGATAGAATTATTTCTCCCGTTAGTGAGTGGGTTATATGTCCTATGCGGTTATTGGCAGATGAGATCATAAGTCTTTGGCGAAAGCATTGGAGCTAGTTGTATTAGATACACGACAGCTCGATTATCTCGATTTGCATTAACGCATGCATAGTGTCAAGTACAGATAGGGTTTGACTGACCGTGACCCTATAACTTGATCGGGACATTTGAAAGAAGGGTTTATACGTATACTGGTATTCACGATAGAATGGTTCTTGAATGATCCCAATCATTCGTTCTCGGTTAAGTGCAGTGTAGGCCACCAGGCTGGCTAGGTGGTGCTACTACTCTTTGGTTCCTCCCATTGCTGACTGAGACGGACCTACCGAGTCGCGCAATAGGATTGACGACGGAATGAATAAAGCTAATTCTCTCATTATGAATATTAGATATTGGATATCTAATTTTGGAACATTAGATGTTTAAATCGATTTATTGGATAAATTGATTTACGGCCTAATGAATTAAATATTTCACTGGGTGATTAATTTAATTCATGAATATAATTATTTCTTGGAGAAATTAATTATGTTATTTTGTATTTGATATGTTTAATTAATTGGATTAATTAAACGACACAAATACATCGGAACGGAATCTGAATTTATCTGTTTGGACTCGCGGAAGTCCGAAACGAACCGAACTTGTCCGATTTCTACATAGGCCAACCCCCACATTTCCACCCACTTTCATATGGACCCTTGTTCCATTCTTTAATGTTTTGATCATTGAGGTGGTGGGGCTTTGATTCTCATAATAATGAGATGTTACATGTGAAGAGTTGTATAAATGAAGAAGACATCTCTCACTTGAGATTCCAAGCCAATTCCAACGTGAATAGAGAGTAGAGAGAGAGAGAGAAAAGACTTCTCCAAGTCTTCTTCATCTTTGTTCATCAACTTCTTCTTCATTTTTCTTGGAGAAAAAAATTGAGAGAAATTATTGAGAGATATATTATACACTTAGAGTGTAGTAA
The DNA here is from genome assembly GCA_033398695.1 of Orobanche coerulescens. Taxonomy (NCBI): domain Eukaryota; kingdom Viridiplantae; phylum Streptophyta; class Magnoliopsida; order Lamiales; family Orobanchaceae; genus Orobanche; species Orobanche coerulescens. The sequence goes on from CM065801.1 coordinate 189,747,572, forward strand.
TAAATAGCTTCATCACTTAGCTCTAGCCGTATCCTCGGAGGATAGCAAGGTGATCGTTGTTTCGGTCGTTTTTCCGGCGCATGTCAAGTAGAGACGCGGTGCTTTCGGCATTGGATCGTTCAAGAGCTTGGGGAATAGCTCAAGAGAAGGTTATCCATTTAATCAACGGACTACGAGGGTATGTTTCTCGTATCTCTTGTATTTCGTTTTTGATATTCGTATATACGTAGCTCGATTGATCCTCATAGAGATTCGGATCGAATTAATTTTCGTTTTACCGCTTCCGCTGGGCCTTCGTTTTAGGCACCGAATCCCAACAATACAGAGAACGTAGCATGTGCTACGCCTCATACAACAGTGATAATATCGCATCCAAAATCCAAAACAGCAACGATCCGAACAAGAAAAAGTAAATCCCCAATGATATGAACTCCAAGGTCAATCTCAACTTGCTAAACACCTACAACGAGTGTCAAAAATCACAGAAGTACCAAAGCGGAAAAATTACAAAAAGTACGGGTATTACACGTTAAGTGATATATATATATATATATAAGTGCTAAGGCAAGTAAGTACATTACCTTGTTTCCTTCTAACCTCCTCCTTCCTCCTCTTTTCGCTTTTTCTCTTCTCTTCCTTTTTTGTTCTCTACCTCTCGGCCTCTCCCTCTCCCTAGAATGTGCATATGTTTTTTTTTGTTGTGTAAAGGATGATAAAATGTGCATGGAAGTACTTATAGGGAGGGGGTAGATTTGGTGAGTGAGGAGGTGAAGACAAGTGTATGTAGGTAACAAGTGGAAGGGTCAAAGGGACACTTCATCCCTTACTCACCATGGCCGATTTTTGTGCCATTTTTATTATAAATTTTATATTTTTTTATAATGGTGTAGGTTGGGTCATGTGGTGTTGGTTAGCCTTTGTTGGGTTGGGTTAAAGTTAAAGGTGGTTTAGGCTATTCTTTGGTCTTGGGCCCTAATTGAACTTTAAATTCAATTACAATAGTCCATTAGTGAGTCCACTCATAATTAAATGTTGGTGCATAGCCCAATAGGTAAATCGACACTTCACTTTGACTTTAATTAATTGATTGCCTAATTAATAATATAATTTCGAAATTCATGAATAAATAAGTGAATAATAGATTATATTGAACCGCGAGGCGAAATTGTTATTTTATTAAAATTCATTATGATATAGTAAGTCGTATATATAATATGCTACCGGAATTATGGGGTTTTACAGTTGGGGATTGCTAAATTTGTTGAGATGAAAGGCCCGATTTACCCAGATTTGATGCGTGAGTTCTATGCGAATTTACATATTGGGACTCATTCCTCTTCGAAATCATCTGTCTTATTTTCACTGGTCTATGGTACGAAGTTGTTCGTGTCTTATGAACTCCTGAAAGAAATTTTTGATCTTAGTTGTGATGGATTCATGTGCACTGGGTCGTCTCAAGACGATGAAGAGTCGAATTTGAGTGATCTTGACATACGCGAGTTTCTGAGTTTCAAAGCAGTTATTGATATCACTGATGATATCTTTGAGAATAATGACTTCGGGATTAATATCCATTTGCTTCTTGTTGCTCTTACCAAATGCCTTATGCCAAAAATCAACACTCGACACAAGCTTGTTGGTGTTGATAAACAAGTCTTCTATCATGTCTTGAACGAGGAACATGTGAACTTTGTTGTCATAGTTTTCAACTGGCATGCCTTTTGGATGCATTTTAACATAAATCTTTAAATTCGATAAAGTAAACATGCAAGGCGAAGTGTCTATCCCACTATCTCGAGGTCATGAGATCTCTGACTCCACGCTAAAGGCGATGTACTATGTCGAAACTCTTAATCGAGGATGGATTTTGTTTTCTTACCTTCGTGAAGATGACCGGGTGTCGAAGGGTACATGCCTTCCAACACCCGTGGAAAGAATCACTTGGAAAGGACCAGAGACTTTACGGGAAATACAGACGGGAGGATTTCAGTTCAAAGCTCAAGCCAAAGGGAAGAAGAAAATTCCCGAGGAAATGAGTGCGACTGAAGAGGAAGATGAATTGGTCGTACGGATGCATAGCTTGGAAACTGGTTAGTTTGAAATCAAGCAAGAACTTAAGGGTCTCCGTTCCGATCTAAATGAACATCGGGAAGAAATGAAGTCGGTGAAAACTCCTCTCGAAGCATATATTCGCTCTAATAATCCGAGCTTCCCTTTTCCGACCTTGACTTCCAATCCTCAAATTCATCTCCGCTTTAATTTTGTCGGACGCTTTATGACTTATTTCCTTGTTTGTTGTTTATGTTGCGAATCTTGGTATTTGAACGTTTTGAATGTTACTAGTGGTACTTTTGATTAATGTTACTTCCACTTGGTATTTGATTATGGCCTTTGATTTCTTTAATGAGGTGTAGGTAAGCTTGTTGCTTATGACAAAAAGGGGGGAAAATATGTGTAAAAATTCCTTATCAACATATTGCGACATTTTCCACACTAACAAAAATTGAACAAAGTAAAAACTTTGATTCGAAATTTCATTTTCAAAAGTTTGCAAGAATTTTTACAAAGTGTTTTGTCATCATAAAAAACGGGGAGATTGTTGAGCAAACATAGTTTTGATTATGATTTCAAAATCACTTAGTATCATATAACGCACGCTATACCATCTAGTAGCATACTTTAAGAACCTTGAACAGAGAACTGGATAGAATATTGACGACAAACTTAACGCACGCAACCGCTATGATTAGCGCACGATGCCGATACTACTAACTCATGTTACAGTCTCATATAACGCACATAAATGGACCAGGACAGTAAGCTCAAAGTTGCCATCAGAAAATGATTAACGCACGCTATTGGTGAAACAACGCATGCTAAGTAGATCAATTAACGCACGCAAATATGGTCATGTGCACGTTAAAGCCTCAAGATAGAAGATTCTAGAATTCAGACATGGAAACAGGAAACACACACTAATGGTTCAATAATGCACACTAAGCAAAGCTGGTAACACACGTAAATATGTTCATAGCGCACGCTAAAACCTCAAGATAGAAGGTTCTGGAATTCAGACATGAAAGCAGGAAACGCACACTAATGGTGATGTAACGTACGCTAAATGGAGGAATTAACGCACGCTACATGCAGAAATAATGCATGTTATTAAGCACCTTCGGAAGAAGTCCAAAAGCATGTTTGAAGACATCAACAAACGCTACAGTGAAAGTTAACGCGCGCTAAATTCAAAATATGACCATTAACCTATATGAACATTGGAATTATGTCTGTTACACCAAAGTCCATGCATATCCGGGTTTTTAGGGTTGAATATCATCTAACGCACGCTATGGTATGTGTAACACACGCTAATGAGGACATGACCATTAGAGCCGAAAAGAAGACCGTTCCTTTTTGATAAAGTCAAAAGTTACCGTTCTTGATAACGTACGCTACTGCCTCTATTAGCGCATGCTAATTAAGGCGTTTTTCAAATTAGAAGTCAGGGTGAAATGCTATAAATACCCATACCTTTGGTATCTCAACACACACAACTTCAAGCAATCATACATACATTCTGAGCTCAAACTATTGTTATTCTCAAGCCACTTTAGTTCATCGAGCTGTGTAAGAAAAAGATACAAAGCATTGTGTTGCATCATTCTCTCACAAGTCGAATCAGGAAGTTCAATCTGGTGTTATTAAGATCATTGATCTGGCATTGTTAGGATTGAATTTTTAGATTCATAGTGAGGTTATTCTAGTTCTGATAGAATACTAGAAAAAAAATTGTATTAATTATAGTCGGTTGTGCTTGGACCAATAGAAGACAAGAAAACTGTATCAGTTATGGCCAGAACAATAGAACACGAGGCAAAGTGAAGTGTAGTTTATCCTTAAGCCAATAGAAAAAGGAAACGAAGAGAGGACGTAGGCAAGTTGCAAACCTCTATATATCGCTATGTCATTTACTTTCAGCACATTTAATTATTCCTTCACGAGAAATTTTATTTATCCGCAACACCACTATTCAACCCCCCTTCTAGTGGTATTCTTATTCCCCCTTCTAGTGGTATTCTTATCTCCTCATTTACCTCTATTGTGCTAAAAATGAAATATGGGCTGATTCCAGTAGTGGAAAAACCCATTTGGGCAAAACCTTTAAAAGCACTACCTCCAGCCAAGTCCAGAGGAAGAAGGATCTAAATGTTTATTTTTTTTATTTGTTTGTTTTGTCATTTGCATGTAATTTATTTTTACTTTTGTTCAACAAAATTTACTCAAGGACTGTAATGTAATAAAAAGTAAAGTGAAACGTATATATAGTCGACCTAAATGACAATCCTTAGTTGTCTCAAACAGACTGAGTTTTATTTTTTCTGTGTGTGTTGACTAATTTACATTTGAACACTTATTAAGTTTTGCCATCATCAAAATAGGGGAGATTTGTTAGGATTACAGTTAAGATGTTGATGATGTCACCCCTATATTCTAAGTATTCAAATGTATTTCTAAGTACTTGGCATTATAAAGAAGAACCAAATGAGTATCTTCTATTGACCTTTTAAGTTAGGCTAAATATTGATCAAATAGGTTTTTACAACTAAGTTTGTTCAGCTGAGATTGGCCAAGACAAAACATCAACTAAGTTTAGCCAGGACAAAATATCAGATGAGTTTGGCCAAGAAAGAATATGATCTGAGTATAGCCAAGACAAAATATCAGCTGAGTATAACCAAGATAGAATATCCGCTGAGTATATCCAAGATGGAATATCAGCTGAGTATAGCCAAGACAGAATAGCAGCTGAGTATAGCCAAGGCACAATATCTATCGGGTATCGCCAAGTTAAAATATCAGTCAGGTATTGCCAAATATCCAGTCGAGTATGACCAAGACAATTCAACCAGCTAAGTATGGACATCAAAATACTTCGACAAAATTCAACAAGTATTAATCAGCTATGTCCATGTCAGCAAATGTTGAAAATTCAACAAAGATAGAAAATCAAATGTGGACGTAAATAAAGCAAAGGATACAATCTGAATGATTACCACAAGTTGGGGAATAAAATATTCCTCGAGATTCGCGTCCTTAAGACTTCTCATTATAGAAATCCAAGAAAATGGCACAGACAACTATATATCTTCAAACAATCATATTTGAAGAAAGAAACAATCCGTGCAAAAGAGGTGAAAAGAAAAACAAAGAAGTTCACTCTACAACGGACCAATTTGTCCGGAGGATGCAAAGGAGCTTTTGTTGAATGGGGCGCCCCTTTTCTTTCTCAAAGTCAACTTTCTCACTTCTTATTCATGAAGCCCCAGCTCCCACTTATGGGATATTTGAAGAAGTGCAAGTTCAAATGGGTCATTGGAACGGATTCCCAGGTTTTCTAGTTCACAGGAAGGGTAACTAAATAGATCTATTGATGAGCTAGACCTACCGCAGAGAGGTGCATAAATATCTGAAGAGCTCTTAAGCAAAAGTACGATGTGATTATCACCTACAAGCGATCAAAGCAAACGAAAGCAATATACTCTACATGCATCGTGAAGAGCTAAGATCATAAGATTCAAATCCAAATAAGCTCTTAGAAGTTGGAGAAAACAAACAATCTTGTCTTGAAGATTTAAGTAGAGGTATTTTCTTGAACGAGGTTCTCTAAAGTTGGGTTGTGCGACATCCACAGGTTCTTGATTGGAAGGTGATAAGCAACTTGAGAGTTGTGAGACATCCATGGATTTTCGGTCAGGAGGTGACAAGCAGCCAAGGGAAGGAGTTTCCACAGACAAGGATTTTCACTAGTCGAAAGCTACAGTAACTAATTCTAGGGTTACCCCTTCTTTGTGGAGGACCTACGCCAGTACCTCCTGGCTGTTACATATCGAAATAGGTTTCCTCCATAGGTAATCCTAGTTCTTTTCCTTTTTAATTCTGTTACTGTTGTGTTTGGTACTGTTTGGTGTGGGTTTGCTGCTGGCTAGTTGTTTGTTGTAAAAATGGAGAACTGGAAAGAGTTTGAGCTTGCAAAGGAAAAGGTGGGGGAGGGCTGTGTGGTAGATGAAGTGGAGGTGTGTAAAGAAGAGTTTTTCACCAGATCTCTAGTGGTAAAGCTCTAGACTCAGGATCATTGCAATGCTATAATCTTCAAACAAGTCATTACACAAGCTGTAGGTGGAAAAATCCAATTGAGGTGCAAGATCTGAACAAAAATCTGTTCTTGTTCCGGGTTCAGCAACAAGAGGGATCTCGAAAATGTGCTCAAGAACGGACCAAGGAGTTTCGACAGGAATCTCGTCATCCTTAAATGCGTGTTAGGAGACAAACAACCTTCGGAGATGGAGATGCATTCAGGTGAGAGTTGGGCACGTATTTACGATTTGCCGCTGAAACTAACATCTGATGCGATGGTGAAAAAACTTGGAGACCTTCTAGGAGTGTTTTTGGAGGTGGACAACAAGGAAGTAAATAGAATGGGGAAGTTCCTTCGCGTGAAGATCATGGTGGACCTGAGAGAACCACTAAAAAAGGGGACATATGTCAAATACCAAGGTAGAAATCTCAAAGTCTTCTTTAAATATGAGAGATTGTCTACATTCTATTTTGTGTGTGCAAAAATTGGGCATCAAATTAAAGATTGTGATGAGATGGAAGGGAAGGATGAGGCAGAGTTTGACGACACTGAAGAGAAAGAGTTGCCCTTTAGACAATGGTTGAGAGCTTCCCCTCGTCCAAAGTTCACAGGAGAAATTAAAAGATAAAATAGCTCTGGATCTTGCAGTAAGACCCTTTTTGCTGCAGCAAGTAATAGCAAAGAAGGCTCGTTGGAAGGAAAAAAATAAGGAAAAAGAGGTTGAGGTGGAACAAGCTCTAGACACTACACTGCTACCACTGAAATATCAATTGCCTATTATTGAGTTGAAAAAGTCCGATAGCAAAGTTGTGAGTGTGGCGGAGTCGTTGGGGAACATGGCTATCTCTCCAACTGCTCCAATTCTAGGGGAGTCGGATAGAATGTCTTGTACTAAATCAAAAACAAATATCAAAATAGCGAAGAGATCGGCTAGAAAAAAGGGGGAGAGGAAGACAAAGGGGCAAGAACAACTAGTGCTGGAAGGAAGAAAGAGACAGCTAGAGGAGGTAACAATTTTATAGGGTGATACTATGGAGCTGTGTGGAGGGGAACAGAAGATAAGACTCAGGTGTTGGGAGTATACCCTCGAATGCCACTCAGAGGATGTTGAGTGAGGGCATTGTACTTGTTATTATGTAAATCATTTATATAAGGCAATTGATGTTTCTTTATTTACTGATAGTTACTGGTGTTCCTGACTCGTAAATATATATATAGAAACTAGTCCGTGTATTTGAGAGCAAAATGTTCCATTCCTTATTGGATAATAGGATCGGCACTGGAAAGGTTTATAGCTCAAATACTTAATCGTTCGCAAGTCGATGAAACTTGATGGGCAAAATGTTCCACTCCTTATGTGAAGACTTGTATGACGTGTTCTTTGACATCGGAAGTGCCCGTCGAACACTAATGGTTAGTGGGAGCACATGTTATAGGTATGCTAATGAGATTAGTATACTCGAACCGACTCACCCTCGATTCATCACACGGATTTCACTCTGGGACAGTCAATCACGGAATCGAAAGGTTGTGATAGGTATTCGTGAACCTTCGACTTGAGGATTTAGTAGGAATGTGCTTGTGACGTCAAGATTTAGAGTAGTTCGACCCTATAAATCGAAAGGCGGGGGTCAACCTCGACATGCATCTTGATGGGCAAGTAGCAGGTCCTATTGAATACCAAGATAGAATTCTTTCCCCTGTTAGTGAATGGGTTATATGTCCTATGCAGTTATTGGCAAATGAGATCATAAGTCTTTGGCCAAAGCATTGGAGCTAATTGTATAAGATACATGAGCGCTCGATGATCTCGGTTTGCATTAATGCATGCATAGCGTCAAGTACAAATAGGGTTTGACTGACCGTGACCCTATAACTTGATCGGGACATTTGAAAGAAGGATTTATACGTATACCGGTATTCACGACAGAATGGATCTTGAATGATCCCAAAATCATTCATTCTCAGTTGGGGTACAGTGTAGGCCGCTAGGGTGGCTAGGTGGTGCTACTACTATTTGGTTCCTCCCATTGCTGACTGAGACGGACCTACCGAGTCGCGCATTAGGATTGACGACGGAATGAATCAAGCTTAATTCTCTCATTATGAATATTAGATATTAGATATCTAAATTTGGGACATTGGATATTTAAATTGATTTATTGGATAAATCAATTTACGGCCTAATGAATTAAATAAGTTACTGGGTGATTAATTTAATTCATGGACATAATTATTTCATGGAGAAATTAATTATGTCATAATGTATTTGATATGATAAAATTAATTGGATTAATTAATCGATATAAATACATCGGAAGGGAATCGAAGTTTATCTGTTTGGACTCACGGGAGTCCGAAACGAACTGAACTCATACGATTCATCCACATAGCCGCCCCCTCTTTGTTTCATTCTTTACTGAGTGATAAAGACATTGTGGTCATGATATTATTTTCATGGTGGGGTTGATCACTCATGTGATGAGTTGTATCATGTGAAACGGAATTAAATAAAGGAACGAAGACTTCATCTCATTCACTTGATAAATCATACGGTTCATTGAGATAAAGAGAGAGAGAAAGAACTTTTAGTTCATTTCATAATTCTCTAGTCTTCTTCTTCCTTTTCTTCATTTTTGTTCTTGGTAGTTCTTAAAGAAAAATCAAGAATTCAAAGAGAGATTGTGAGTTATACACTTAGAGTGTTATAATTTCATATTGGAAGCTTCATCACTTAACTCTAGCCATATACTCGGAGAATAGCAAGGTGATCGTCATTCCAGTCGTTTCTCCGGCGCGTGGCAAGTAGAGACGCAGTGCTTTCGGTGTTGGATCATTCAAGAGCTTGGAGCGGATTGAATTGCAGGGAGATCGCCTAAAGATTGGGAAATAGCTCGAGAGAAGATTACCATTCAATCAATGGACTTCGAGGGTATGTGTTTCTCGTATCTTCTTTGTTCATTCAATATTCGTATATATGTAGCTCGATCGATCCTCGTAGGGATTCAGATCGAATTAATTTTCGTTTTAGCACTTCCGCTGCGGCCTTCGATTAAGGCACCAAATCCCAACAGTGGTATCGGAGCGTAGGTCTTGCGATCGTATATACGATATTAGCATTTGGAATGCTTGATTGAGTGGTGAATGATTTGGAATCATTTTAGACATAATCGTGATGTATGTTTTTCATTCATTGTTGTTGTATTTTTCGTAAGTTTAGGTCTCAATATAAATCTTTAATTTCTGGAAAATATGATTTATATTGAAGATATGAAAGTCGTAAAATATTGATATTGGATATCCGGTCAAAAATCTATCTCCGAATCGTCGTCGGACGACTTTTCGAACAAAAGGCAGGAAGCTGCCAGGGTGACTCGGCCGTGTCAGGCTGACACGGGCCGTGTCCGGAAGTCCCCAGGCCACTGCCACGCAGACCCGGCCGTGTCTGGTGACACGGGCCGTGCCTGGGCGGCAGGCTGTCGAGTGTGACTCGGTCCTGCCTTTCGGGACAAGGCCAGTCTGCCGGCAGGCTACCGAGGGTGACTCGGCCAGGCAGGCCATTTTTTGCCCCGGCTCGATTTTTTCGTATATTTTTGAAAATTAATTTCCCACATATTAAATTGGATTTAATATGATTAAAATAATTTATGGTATTTCATTTTATGAGGGAAATTTGATTAATTGGAATATTTAAGACTGACCAAATTGTTTGAACATTTTTTTTCATATTACCGGTTCTGTGAATCGATTGGATCGGTTCGTATTGTTGATTGGATTAGTGTATCTCTCCGCTTTTCATTTATATAGTATTTCTTGGATGAATGCTTTTGAATGGGGATGTGGTTCGTGGATTTAGTTTTGAATCGTTCGTTTTATTCGATTGGGTTGTAAAGGCCGTTTTGATCCTATTTATTTTACTAGAATTAATTGTATCTAGGATGCAATTCTCAATGTAAAATTTATATGTAATGACGAAAACCGGAGGAAGATCCATTTCGAGAAGACGAAGATTCAAGACAAAGACTTGTAATTAGATTCCAGAGTTTTTGTTTTCTAGAAACGGTCCATGAACCACATGTTACTGAGTTACAATCTTATCAATCCGCCTCGGGCCAAATGGTTAGCCTTGAGAAATGGGAAGTGCTATGTAGTCGAAATGTCCCAACCTAAGATAAAGATATGATCTACCAGCAGATAACGATAAAGACTGTGACATCCCACTCAAGGTACCTAGGCCTTCCGGTAATTTTTGGAAGGTATAAGAAAGACATATTTTTCTTTCTTCAGGAGAGATTCTGGAAAAAGGTTAAAGGTTGGAAAGAGAAATTCTTATCTAGGGCCGGAAATGAGACTCTAATAAAAGCAGTTGCACAAGCCATTCCGAATTTTATCATGAGTTGCTACAAGCTTCCAGAAGGTTGGTGCCATGCCATTGAAGGAATGCTAGCCAAGTTCTAGTTGGGATCTGATGAAACTAGTAGGAAATTGCACTGGACCAGTTGGAAAAGAATGGGTGCTGCAAAAAATAGAGGAGGAATGGGCTTTAGGTCCTTTTCTGCTTTCAACAATGCTCTCTTACGGAAACAATGTTGGCGGATCATACAAGACACATCATCATTAGTGGCAAAAATCTTCAAAGCAAGACACTTCCCTAGGTCGACTTTTATGGAAGATAAAGTGGGATTCCAACCTATCTATGCATGGTGAATCTTGTTCTCAGCCAAAAGAGTAATATAATCAGGAGCTAGATGGGGAGTCGGTAACGGCAGGAATATTAAATTTTTCAAAGTTAGCTGGATCCCCTCCAAACGAGACTTCAAGATGCACCATGTGGCTGAGAGCCTTAATGATGTAGACACTGTGGATGAATTGATTGATAGGGATACAAATCATTGGAATAGAGTCCTTATCTTCAATTGTTTCAATAATTATGCAGCACGACAAATCATTAATATTCCTTTATCAGTAAGACGCCCTGATGATAGAATTATTTGGCATTGGGAGAAGGATGGGAACTATTCTGTCAGGTCCACACCATGTCCTCTGTGATGAAAATTATTCAGACCAGGCTGAATCCTCATCTACAAACAGCACTGTGATTTGGAAGAAAATTTGGAGTACTCCAGTAGCAAGGAGTTTGCGGAATTTTTTATGGCATCTAGCAAAGGACATTTTGCCAACTAGGAGTAATTTGGGGAAAAAAAGGCTTAAGCCTGGACATTTGTTGCCCTCTCTGTAACATCTCAGTTGAGAAGAGGGACCATTTATTCATGCGCTATCCAGCTGCTATGGCAGTTGGGTTTGCGTCACCGCTGGGGATACATGTTCCTGATCAGTTAGATTTAACGGGTTGGATGGAGAAGTGGTTTGTTGTCCCTGACTAGCGAGTTAAATAGTTATTTGGCACCTCCCTCTGGCAAATTTGGAAGTATAGAAATCAAAAGGTTTTCAATAATGTCGGTTTCGATCCATTGCTCGCTCCACAGAAGGTTTCTATGTTTATGGAGGAATTTAATTATGCAAATTTGCCCCTTAAAGGCGTTCAAGTGCGTGTTACCCCAAAATCGAAGCCCCCTCCAATTGGTCCAATCAAGATAAATGTTGATGCAGGGTGCATCGACGATGGAAATACAAGTTAGGGCTTTGTTGTCAGAAAGTGCTCGAGGCACAGCTATGTTTGCGAATCCAGCGAGATGGCATAGGCGTGTCTCCTTTGTTGGCTGAATGTATGGGCATGAGATGGTGTCTTGCTTGGGTTTTGGGAAAATGGTTCTCCAGTGTTATTATCGAAACTGATGTAGAGACTGTGGTGAAGAGACTGTATGGTGGCTCTTTGTTGGCTGAAATTGAACCTCTAATTCTAGATGTTTAGATCAACTTTCTAAGTTAGTGAATGTCTCTGTTTGTAGCATAAGTAGAGATTGTAACAAAGTGGCTCATAACCTTGTTAATTTGTCTTAGTCTGTCGGTTGTAGGATGTGGAATGGTTGTATTCCAGATCGGTGTTTAATATTATTGTAATAATTTGCCCTCTTTTAATGCAAAATCTTGGTTTATGTCAAGAAAAAAAAAACTAATTCGTTGTAACCATCAAACTTTATAGTGAATTTATCTCCAAGTGGATTGGAAAAAGTGGACTAATAGAGGATTACCCCACCTCTGAAACCACTATAAGTGCTGTGTGATTTTTTGTCTTAAAATATCATTACTTATCTGTTGCATCCATCATAACTGTCGCATTAAAATCAGCTAAGTCTTTCGTATATTATTTATAGCTGGCATTTGAATTGTACCTAGCTGAGATTTCAGCTAAGTTAAAGATCAACTAAGTTTACCTAGCTGCACACATCACATCTGAGTTTCTTAAACTAGCTATTTCAGCAAAGTGTTATAAAAGTCTATTCACCCACCCTCTAGACTTTTACCATACGTACTTGTGACCTACACACACCTAGGTGTGATAGCTGGGAATGCACAACTGAAATATGAGAAAGTGCAACTGAAAAATGAATTACATAAACTCAGTCAATATATAACCAACTTTAAAGACAACCTGGCTGAAGTTGAAAAATTTTCAAAACAAGAAAACTCCGCCAAAATTGATGTGGCCATAGCTGAGATAAACAAGCTGAGGCTGAAATTTCAAATCCAACACAGTTGAGTAATGCTCAAGCCAAAGAAATAACCTCTCTTAAAGCATAAAAAACATTAGAAATATTATGCACAAACCAAAGACCACTATATTTAAAATTAGGTCTTGGATATGATCCACATGCTCATTATGTTTCTCAAAGCACATTTATTAAAGGAGAAACAAGTGTACAGCTAGCAGAACTGACTGAACAAAGTAGGTTGAAAAAGAGGTAGCAGCCCAGTCAAAAGGAGCAGCAGCAGCCAAAATAGTCTAGGCAACAACCAATAGAGTTTAGGCATCAGCCAAGATAGTCTAAGGAACAGCCAGGACAGTTCAGGTCATAATTGAGACAAAGGATTAGTCAATGGCCAAATCAGAATCACCAACTGAGACACTACCCACAGACCTACTTCTACCACAATTCAGCACAAAATAATTTTCAAACATAGAAAGAGATATGGAAACCCCATGGGAATCTAATATTTCAAAATATGTGAAAATCACAAAGGGAATTTCAGCCAAGATTTAATAATGGCCCACACCAAGCAAATTTTCAACCTTCTTATATGTATAATCTAAATAAGGGATACAAAAATTGTAATATGTATATTATAATGGACATCAAAATAATTTTCATAACAAAAGGAGAAACCGATTCTCCAGGAAGTCCACTAACCCTATAGGATCCACTCAGATCTGGGTACCTAAATCTTGTCTTGCTGGATATGTAGAAAAAATGAGATGATTACTATGCAGCATCCATAGAATCACCAGGAAGGAGTGAATAATGAATTATAGACTCTGGGTGCTCAAGGCACATGACAAGAAACAAGAAAATATTATCAAGTTATAATAAGGAAAGAGGCCCATATGTAACATTTGAAAATATCTCAAGTAGACAAACCAAAGGGCATGGGAAGCTGCACAGAGGTGCATTGCCACTTATATGTTGAGCAGTATATCAAAGGATTGAAGTACAACTTATTGAGCATAGCCACTTATATGTTGAGAACAACTTAGTAGTCTTCACCAAATGAAAATGTATGGTGATTAATATCCTAACCACATAAGCGAAGCTACAAGACTACAGAAAAAGGGATGTCTATGTGATAAACTAGGAAACAGTCATACCAAATGCATGTTTCATATCAAAGACATTAGCTAAAAATGGATGGCTGTGGCACAAGAGATTAAGCTGTCTAAATTTCAAAGCCTCAACAATATAAGCTCATAAGACCTAGTTAGAGGTCTTTCAAAAGGAATATTCAAGAAGGAGACTTGCTAGCCACAGTATACAGTAAAAACAGCTTAGAAGGGGGTTAAATAAGTTGTATCTTTCTCGAAGTTTATTTTCATAGCGGAAGTCTAAGGTTAAGTTGTTGTAAATACAGCAACTGACTAATCTTCTGTTAGCTTGGTGCTTACATTTTTATGATATGTATACTAAAATCACACAGGCAAATAGAAAACAATAATGATAGAATGTAACAACACACTGATTAAAGTGGTTTGAGGTAAACTCTTATACGTCCACTCGACCTCCACACATGAGTAAAATATTTATTAAAATCACGGCGTACACAACTATGTGACCTTAACTAAACGCATCGTTGTATCATTCACACAGATTGATACACCCGACAATATCTTGGGCCGTTCCCATAAATTAGTTGGCTTCTGCGACTTGCTTCTTCTCACACAGATTTAAGCTTCGTCTACAGCGCTATCGTCCCACACAGGTCAAAGATATCAAGGCTTAGTCCACATAGGGCTAAGTAAACTCAACGATAGGTTTGGTTATGACAAGATCAAATAGCAGTTGTATGCTTGATAAGCATTCGCTGTAAGTGTGCTGTTTGCATTGATGACTTTGTATATTTCTTCTCTTGATGAATCTGTATGCTAGAAGTAATATATTACTCTTGTAAGCTCGATATTCAGATTGTCAAAGTGTTAATTCGCCAGGCGAGCAATGTCCTCTTGCTTGGGGCTATTTATAACCTTGGAAATAGATCCATTATAAATGTAGCCATTATCCGGTTGGTGAGATTGAGACTACTCTGATTGGCAGCTTCAGAATGTTTCGAATTAAAGGAGATTCACATTTAATGCTTCAAATATTCTTTTTGATCAGCATTAAATGCTCTTCAGACTAGAGGCTCTTTGGCTGCATTAAATGTTGTCCTATCAGCATTAAATGCTACTTTAACTGTGAATACTTTGTGAATAAGGGGAAATTACAGTCAACTACCCTATTAGATGGTCTCTTTACACTTTAGTCCCTATTGTTTCATAAATTACAGCGAAGGACAAAAATCTGAATTGGTGTTGACTTCTATTAAAAAGGCGAAAATGCCCCTCTATTTACTTGAATAAAACATTTCTTTTAAAATACATTTCATATTAAACAAATAGCTTATAAGTTATTAAAGTGTTTGGCTAATAAATTTCTTTTAAAAAATATTTTTTTTTTAGAAAATAATTTTTTTTGAAATATAAATTTTTTCCAGAAAATATATTTTTTTCGCAAAAATAATTTATTTTATTTTTTTCCAGAAAATAATTTTATTTCGAAAAAAATATTATTTTGCCAAAAAATATTTTTTTTCTCCATTTTTTTTTTAATTTTTTCGTAAAAATATTTTTTTTATTTTTTTTCCAGAAAATAATTTTATTTTTTTTAAAAAATAATATTTTTTCGTAATTAAATTATTTTATGAAAAATACCTTTTTCTCCAGAAAATAATTTTATTTCGAAAAAAATATTATTTTGCCAAAAAATATTTTTTTCTCCATTTTTTTTTAATTTTTTCGTAAAAATATTTTTTTATTTTTTTTCCAGAAAATAATTTTATTTTTTTGAAAAAATAATATTTTTTCGAAATTAAATTATTTTGCCAAAAATACCTTTTTCTCCAGAAAATATTTTTTTAATTTTTTCGAAAAAATATTTTTTTTTATTTTTTTCCAGAAAATAGTTTTATTTTTTCGAAAAAATAATATTTTTTCTAGAAAATAATTTTATTTCGAAAAAATATTATTTTTCCCAAAAATATTTTTTTCTCCAGGAAATATTTTTAATTTTTCGAAAAAAATAAAAATTCCATAAAATAACATTTTTTTCGAAAATATAATTCTTTCCCCAGAAAATAATTTTTTTTTTGGAAAAATAATATTTTTTTTTCCAGAAAATACTTTCTTTTTTGGAAAAAATATTTTTTTCTAGAAAGCTTGAAAATTTATTACACTGAAGTCCAAAAGTGTTATATATATATTACAATGAGGTCCAGCATGTGCCACTCACGTGAGGCGAAAAATAAATGGGTGAACAAGAAAAGGAAAAATAAAAGGGCAAATTCGGAATATCAGTACTCTCTCTCCAGTGACATCATCTGAAAATTTGACTTTTGTCCTTCGTTGTAAATATAGTTTCTGGACAGTGCAAAGTTTGTCCTTCATTGTAATATCTGAAACAATAGGGACCAAACTGTAATTAGACTATCTAAAAAGGTAGTCAGATGTAAATCGCCCTTGTGAATAAATAATGTTTGCTTTCTCAACAGTTTAAAGTTTCTTCAGTCCTGTTGGATTTGTGCTTTACTTTTCCTAAGTAAAAAACTTACAATATTTGTGCTATATCCAACATCTTCGTCTTTTGTTGTATCTTGAAGACTACGCTGTAGGAAATGACTCTTGACTTTGCTGGAAGATCTTTCGCTGTATGGATTGGCTATATGATGTTCTTCTAACAGCTTCCATACTTAGATCGATATTCTGACTTGGAAAATCTTGTTGTATGAGGCAATTATCAAAGCACATGGATGATTTTTCCCAATAATTTTCCCCTTTTTGATAATACCAAAACTTTCTTAATAAGGAGAGGCTGTCTTCAAGTCTTTTGTCGAAAGTTCTGATCTTCAAGACTTAGTCTTAAAATTCGAACTGCTCGCTGGCAAATTTTAAAATGATAAATCTTACAGGACTAAGTGTATTACAACTTAAATTATGATTGGCGCGTAGGCACAATCTTACAGGAAGTAATCCTATTTGAATACAACTTAAAATATGTACTGTTCGTAGTCAAGTTCTTACAGCTATGAGTCTTTATCATTGTTACATACTTGGTAAAACATTTCAACACAAATATAATCAAATTAACAACATTAGATCACGAGCTATAATATTTTGAGATAAAAATGATATTTTATTGATAATAGAGTGCTGTTTGCATTATAGATTACATCGGAAGAAAGACATAAAATAGTAATATGCAGAAAACAAAAGTTCAATCCCCTGTAGGACTGGTGTCTCCAAGTTTTCCAGGAGGGGTCATGTTTGGTTCCCTTCCACCGGTTGACGAAGGCATCTCTTCCTCGATCACTATATAAATTTCTTCCTTTTTGGGATACGTAAAATGAGAGAATCCAATCTTCCAGGTGGGTTGGTCGTTCGCCCTTCAGGATTTTGGATTTCAGTTTGATTTGGAGTGGGAGCTTTCCTTCTGCTAGAAGCCTCGAAAACTCTTTGGCGGCATCCTACAGTGTCTTAAATTGATTGAACATGGGCGATTCCATGATGAGAACACAGAAGTATTTCACCAGTTCATTCTGTTTCCATGCCTTGAACTCTTCCTGTTGGGTCATGCATCGCTTAGGAGTTTTGTCTCTCGCAGCTTCGCACCTTTGTTCTACCACAAGAAGTTAGGATCTTGGAACTTGGGACAAGAACCAGGTACCCTGTATCCTTTGGCTCATTGACCTAGCCCGGGTCCGGCTAGTCATCCAATCGCAGATGCAACACTGTCATCTAAGATGGCCTCCATCTCCTTTTCTTTTTCCCGTCTCCATCTCCTTCCAGCCTCTCACGCCTCTTCTCCCTTTTTGGCATTTTCAGTATCAGCGACCTTGCCATGAATGTCCCAAAGGTTGTCCATTGACTCGGCCTGCTTGGTCTTGAGATTGGTTACGCAATCCACTAGGCTCGCAACTATAGCTGTCAGTTCATCGATCTTTTGATCATGGGTAGTAATTTTTAATCATGTGAATTCGAGGGCTGCGACGGTCTTGGCCTCAGTAACTCGCAGCTTCTCTTGCCCCTATTGCAGGATTCGCTCCTGATGCTGCTTCATTTGGTTGAGGGCTTGCCATAGAGCGGTGGGCATGAGGCAGAAAGCCTCTTCCACATCCTGTATGGCCCTGTGCAACTTAGGAAACACGTCTGAGGCTGTTTCTCTCATCTAATCGAGCTCCTTACTGACTTCGTACAGGGCTCTAACAACATCCTATAGGAAGACAGTTTGGCGACTGATGGCTTCCAGCTATTCGATGCGGGCTTTTGTGTGTGGAGAGTTGGGGTGAGCAAGCTTGGCATCATAAGGCTCTCCAAGTTGTTTAAGTTTAACATTGTGACGAGGCCTTTGGGGCTCATCACAATTTTACGATTTGGTAACATTGTATTGCTGGTCCTTTTGACTGGGCTGCTGCATTTTTTGCAACCTACTTTGTTCAGTCAGTTCAGCTAGTTGTACACTTGTTTCTCCTTTAATAAGTGTGCTTTGATAAACAGAATGAGCATGTGGATCATATCCAAGACCTAATTTTAAATATAGTGGTCTTTGGTTTGTGCATAATATCTCTAATGTTTTTTATGCTTTAAGAGAGGTTATTTCTTTGGCTTGAGCATTACTCAACTATGTGTGAGAGGTTATTTGTATTGTTGATCAAAATCAACTAAGAGAAGAAGATAGAGATGGCCGAAATTGACTTCACGGACAGAAAAGCAGTTCGACCGATTTATCTGAGGGAGGGCCGATTTTTGGTGTGTCACAATTAGGGTTGTGAGATTTTTCTTATGAAAACTTCTTGTCCAAGACCCTTTATTTATACTAAGTAAACCTAGAGTCAAACTCTAGTATTTGCTTAGTTGCCCCTCAACTTATTAAATAGTACAATATATATAATATCTTATATTATATATAAATTACTTATTATTTAATCCTCTAAAATTATAATATCCAGTATTATATTTATCTTTCCCAGTTGATATAATTAAATAATATAACATATAATATCCTATATTATACATTACTCATTATTTAATAAGCATATTATCCAATATTATATCTATTAATTATTCTTGCTTGTATTTAATTGTCGTATGTGTGACCCAAAAGGCATATATTATGTTGGAAATTATCTAATAACTCATTAAATAATAAGTCATAAGCGGTCTCTAGCAAGACATTATGACTACCCAAATAATATAAGTTTATAGTCCATTATACCATTTAGCGTATCAAATCCCTCTGTTGGGCGATATCATAGTTGAAACTAAGTCATGAAAATTATCATACTTATTACGTTCAAATGCTTTCTCGATCTTAAGTTCACTGACTGAATCAAATTACTCTTCATTTGAGCATGACCAATTATTTTCTTCAGTCCTACTTATCGAGGGCCCAACAGATATCTCTCCCTTTATAGAGAGGGACAAATCCCCATCTTGATTATTCATTGCCCTCTACATGACTCCCACTAATACCGATCGATAAACTTTATGATCACCATGTTTCATATGATGTTGAATTATGTCAAAGCATAGCAGTTATCATGTTGGACTCTATGAGAATCTTTGGCTCAAGGATTTATTGACATAATGTTATAATGAGATTCACTTATGACATTCCATGCAGTGATCTTAATGCGTGTCTGTCCAATATTGTGTTCTCCAATCAATACCCATAAGTTTGATAAAGTCTGAGAAGTCAACATAATTGTAGAGAATTTTTTTTTTGAAGAAACTAAGAGATAATGCAGAAAGTTGCAGAAGATATGTAAACTGTATGCTTAAGACTCGTTTAATAGTTCTGAAAGCATAAAGGGTCAAAGAGAGCAAAATACAGTCCTTTTCTAGAGTGCAGGGACCATTAGGGTTTCATACGGTCAGATTTAAGGGATGGGAACCGTCTTTTAAAAGAACGTCCAGGATGGATTTAGAGTAAGTTGTACGTCTTATCCATATGTATTTCAAATGATAACTGATCCCACTTCTAACAGTTCGTCTTCCCTTATTGCACGAAACAGTAGTTTTGAAATTATTAAAATCGTGGTGTTTGAGGCATTGAAGTCCAGTTGTCTTTAAAACATTAAAGGATACAACGTTTGAATTTTAATAACAGGGCATTTGGACTTAAAAAGTTTTCTATACGAATAGTAATAAAATATTAATTAATATCCTACAGTGTGTGTGCTGTTTCCGCGAACAATATAGCGTTCCCCCCTTAAAAGGTATATACAGGATTCAATTCGTACATCAATATTTGGATTACTGTATTCATGGGTTATATTGTATTCCCCCATAATTAATACACTTGTCATCTGCAGGAAGGTTTTTACGCCTTCTTTTTCCTACAGTAAGATCTGCCTTGTTCCGAGTGTATAGTTAATTAAAGTGGATACTGTATTCTTAGGTCTTACAGCATTCCCCCTCAATTGATGAGTAAAAGCGTAAAAACTTACCGGGAGTCAGGCTGTAGCATCCCCAATTCTTGATGAAGCAAACAAAATCTAGTAGTGCTGAGAGGTTTTGTAAAGATGTCGGCCAACTGGATGTCTGTATGAATCTTATCAATCCGAACATCTTTATTCTCAACATGATTCTGGATGAATTGATGCTTCATATCAATATGCTTAGTTCGCGAGTGCAATACAAGGTTTTATGTTATTGCAATTGCACTCGTGCTATCGCAGATGATTGGCGTCTCTCTAGCATTGATTCCATAATCTTGTAGTTATATTTGCATCAATAGAATCTGCATACATCAGCTTCCAGCGGCATAGTATTCCGACTCAGCTGTAGAAAGCTAGTTGGATAATTGCTTCTTACTAAACCACGACATAAGTCTAGGTCCAAGAGAGTAACAAGTACCACTTGTACTCGTCCCATCCAACTTACAGCCTCCAAGATCCGAGTCGCTGTAGCCAACCAAATCAAATCCTCCTTCCTTAGGATACCACAATCCTACATCATATGTTCCTTTAACGTACTTAAGGATTCATTTGGCTATTGTGAAGTGTGACTCCTTAGGTGCTACTTGATACCGAGCACACACTCCTACAGCAAATTGGATATCGGGCCTGCTAGCTGTTAGGTACAGGAGTGAGCCTATGAGCTTCCTGTAGAGTGATTGATCAACCGAATTTCTAGCTTTGTTAGCACTAATTTGCGTGGAAGTGCTCATGGGGGTCGACGAGGATTTGGAGTTGTTCATCCTAAAATTGTTGGGTAGCTCCTTGATGTACTTCTCCTGGTTGATGAAGATTCCTGTAGGTAGTTGCTTAACCTGCAGTCCTAGAAAATAACTAAGTTCTCCCATCATAATCATTTCAAATTTACTTTGCATGAGATGAGAGAACCTTTGGCATAAAGCAAGGTTAGTACAACCAAATATAATATCATCGACATATATTTGAACCATTAACAGATCATCTCCTTCTTGTATATTAAATAAAGTCTTGTCCACATCATCTTTCTCAAAACCATTATTGGTCAGGTACAGGGACAGGGTTTCCTACCATGCTCTAGGTGCTTGCTTAAGTCCATACAGAGCTTTCCGTAGTCTGTATACTAGGTATCCGCCTTCATTGTTGACAAACCCTCGTGGTTGTTCAACATAGACTTCTTCGGCAAGATCTCCATTCAGGAATGCGCTCTTCGCGTCCATTTGATATACTATAAAAATCTTATAGGCGGCAAAATCTAGGAATATCCTGATGGCTTCTAGTATGTCTACAGGGGTAAAAGTCTCATCATAGATTATGCCTTCTTCCTGTCTTTAGCCTTGTGCGACCAGACGAGATTTGTTCTTGATTACATGTCTATTCTCATCCTTCTTGATTACAGCTTGATGTTCTGGACTGGGTACTAGATACCATACATTGTTTCTTTCAAAAATATTAAGCTCTTCTTCCATAAAAGCGATCCAGTGAGAATTATTAAAAGCTTCATGGGTAGAAACAGGTTCGGATTGAGCTAAGAATACAACCAGGGTGCACATAGCTAGTCTCATAAGTTCAGCTTAAGATTTCCATATAAGAAATGGAGATTTCTCATAATCGGTCTCTTCTTGCGCACACAATACATTTCCTTGTGTACTCTGTATTCTTCTTCGAGTAGATACACCATAATCAATATCTTCTATAATTAATTCCTGTGGGTGATCTCTCAACCATATCTTGTCATGTTCTAATTCAGCATCCCGTACTATATCTCGTGGTGTTATAGTCTCGGCTTCAGCTTGTACAGCATCGGCTTCAACTACTTCTGATCTTGCAGCTGCGGGATTTATTTCCAAGTTTACTACAGGCTCTATTGGAGTTTGAGGGTCATTGATGGAAAGTGTTAAGATAATCTGGGTTAAGTCTTCTACTCCTATAGGGTCAAAATGAGGTTCATCAAGCACTACATGGACAGATTCCTCTATTGTCAGCTTCCTTTTGGTAAAGATCTTGAAAACTTTGCTGACAAAGGAATATCCTACAAATATCCCCTTATCCGACTTTTCGTCGAAGGTCTTGAGTTGATCTTTCTCATTATTCATAACATAACACCGACATCTAAAAATGTGAAATATGAAACTAATGGAGTTTTATTATTCCATACCTCGTGGGCTGTTTTGTTGTGATGCTTGTTGATGATACAACAATTTTGTGTGTAGCACGCAGTATTTGTTGCTTCGCCCCAGAACCGCTTTGGCAACTTGCTTGCAGCTAACATGGTTCTTGTTGCTTCCTTGAGTGTTCTGTTCTTTTGCTCAGCAACACCATTTTGTTCAGGGGTCCGGGCTGCTGAGTATTCGTGATATATTCTATTGTCTGAACAGTATTGCTCTATAAAGTGATTTGTAAATTCAATACCTCTGTCGGAACGAATGGACACGATACTCGACCCTTTCTCATTCTGAAGCTTTCTTAGGTGATCTGGAAGCTTTCTTGTGGTTTCTTCCTTCTTGCTAAGAAAAATTGTCCAAACATACCTGGAGTAATCATCAACAATGACAAGACAGTATTTCTTAACTCCCAAACTTACAGGGTCTACAAGACCATAGAGATCCATGTGTATCATGTCCAGGACTCTGTGAGTGGACATGTATTATTTGATTTTCAGGATGGTTTTGACTTGTTTGCCTTTCTGACAGGGTACACAGATGCTGTCTTTGTGGAATGACACATCGGACAAACCTCTAACCATTCCCTATTTGGAAACATTGTTGATCGTCTTGAAGTTGATATGAGATATCCTCTTGTGCCATAGCCAGCTTTGATCTGCATTGCCTTTGACAACAAAACAAGGAATATTAGAGCTCGTAGGCTTCCAGTCATCAATGTACACATTACCTGATCTGCTTCCTATGAGAACGATTTCTTTGGTCTTGATGTCCTTCACCATACAGTGATCTATATAGAATTTGATCGAGAAATGTTTGTCACAGAACTGGCTAATACTAAGTAGATTGTACTGAAAGCCTTCAACATAGGCTATGTCGGTAACTTTGAACTTTCCTACAAGCAGGGTTCCTTTCCCTCTTGCTCTTCCTTTGGACGTGTCACCGAATCGCACCTTTGGACCGCGACCTTCTACATAATCTGACAGCTTTCTGATATCTCCTGTCATGTGTCGAGAACATCCGATTTCAAAATACTAGATGTCCTTTTCTTTGATATCCTGTAAGCAAAGAATTTAAGTAGATTTAGGTCCCCTTTGATTGTTGGGTCCTTGTATGTTAGTGCATTTTTGTACCCAAATTTGCCTGACAGTAATTGGTTTGTTGTAGGTTACTTTTGGTCCAGCCTTGCGATGTCTACGTGGGGCAGGTACGTAGCCTTTGTAACCTTGATTAATATGTATGTAAGGTCTAGGGTTATTATCCCAGTACGATTGCCGTCTTCGAGGTGGAGCCATTTTCTTCGGCCTTACAGATTGTCTTATGGGTCTCCAGTTGGATTCCCAGAGCTGTTGTTGATACTGAGCGGCGACCTGCTTTCTAGAAGGATAACGGGGCTTCTGTGTCTAATATCTAGGCGCACTGTACTATTGGAAGTACTGCTGTGCTCTCCTTTGATATTTAGATACATCATTATTTCTGAATGGCTGCTGGCGCTTTTGATATGCTCGGGGAGCATGCTGTTGATTACGCCTTATAGGTCTGTGAGGTTGAGGTTTCCACTATCGGTGATATGGCTTTGGTGGCGGATTTGCAGCCTTTACTGTACGTGGGGCAGGTGTAGCCTTTGCGGGACTCGGGGTCTCTTCAGGTACAGAAATGGGTGGTTCCACACCCCTGACGAATACCATACTAGCTTTTCCCTTATTGGAGAATGAGTTATATTCTAAGCCACTTTTATCATGAGCATGTTGCCCGGTGCTTAGAAATTCTTCCATCCGTTTAGAGGATTTCTCGAAAGATTTCAGGATGGTCTCTAATTCTTCTTCTCACTTCTCGAGAGATTTTACTGTGGCTCTGAGTTAAGCATAATCATTTTTCTTGCTCTAATTATGAGACTTAGCCTCGTTTCGATACTTGGGAAGTTGATGATTGCTTTCCATGAGTTTTTCAAATGTGACTTTGCTGTTTTCGCAATCAATAGACATGTTTTCATAGTTATTTTCAGCAAGTCATTTTCATCTTTTAGCTCTAAGTTCAAAACTTCGAGCTGTATGTTCTCTCGTTTCAAGGTCTCATGGGCCTTTTGAATGTTTTTGAATTAGTTCATCATGTTCAAAGGTATGCGATGCATTTATGGGGATAGTAGAATTAGAACTTACTTCATCAACGCTGTCCTCATCATCCTGTCTTTCTTTAGCCATAAAGCACATGTATGCTTTATACTCGATCTCATCGTCGGAGGAGTCACTTTCAATGATATCCTGAAGGCACTCCTCGGTCTGGGTTGATGCGGGCGAGGCTTCTGATTCACCAATCAGTGCCTTTAGCTTTTTTTCCAGACACGCCTTCTTTCGTCCTTTTCTTGTTGCTCAACTTCTGGCAACTTTTGTACTTTTGGGTGTGGACACTTATTTGAAGTTGTAGCATATGTTAGAATCACTAGAGGAAGGAGATTTAGAACTTACCTTGTGAAATGGCTTGGGCCTGTAGGGAGTCTTTGCAGACTGTTTGATGAACTTTTTGAATTTGTGCATTAGAAGGGCCATTTCATCTTGTGACAGGATGTCATCAATGCTGTCTACAGTCTTGTGTTCAGATTTGGATGTGCTGGGTGACGAGTTGTGTCTCCTGTCAAATACAGCAGCTAGTGCTGTAGTCTTGGCAGTGACTCTTCAGCCTTTTATCTCCTGTCAATATCATACTCGAAAGCTTTGAGGTCAGATAACAGGTCAAAAGTAGAAATATCATTAATATTACAGGATACACGATAGCTGTAGTCTTAATGTCCCATTGGGCAGGGAGTGATCTAAACTTTTTTTAAACTTTTCTCCTTTTGGGTATACACTTTACCCAATGCTTCAAGTTCACCGAAAATGTCAGTAAATCTGAGGTCAAGCTCCTTAAATGTTTCAGAAGATTTCATTTCAAACAATTCAAATTGCTGAGTAAGTTTAGAAATTTTATTTTCTTTCGAGAGCTCAGTACCCTCGCAAATCAGCTTTCGTTTCTCCCAGATTTCCTTAGCTGTCTTACAGCTCTTTACCTTTGAGAATGTGTCTTTGTCGAGAGTGACAAACAGTGCATTGTTAGCTACATTATCGAGGTTCGCACGCTTGCGATCCTCAGTTGTCCATTGCTCGCGCTCCTTCTCGAGCATTTCAGCATGAGGTTGTCCTTCTATCCTTGCGGCAGGATTAATCTTCATTAATATTTACTGAGTGATAAAGACATTGGGGTCATGATATCATTTTCATGGTGGGGTTGATCACTCTTGTGATGAGTTGTATCATGTGAAAAGGAATTAAATAAATGAACGAAGACTTCATCTCATTCACTTGATCAATCATACGGTTCATTGAGATAAAGAGAGAGAGAGAACTTTGAGTTCATTATAATTCTCTAGTCTTCTTCTTCCTTTTCTTCATTTTTGTTCTTGGTAGTTCTTAAAGAAAAATCAAGAATTCAAAGAGAGATTGTGAGTTATACACTTAGAGTGTTATAATTTCATATTGGAAGCTTCATCACTTAGCTCTAGCCATATACTCGGAGGATAGCAAGGTGATCGTCGTTCCGGTCGTTTCTCCGGCACGTGGCAAGTAGAGACGCGGTGCTTTCGGATTTGGATCATTCAAGAGCTTGAAGCGGATTGAATTGCAGGGAGATCGCCTAAAGCTTGGGAAATAGCTCGAGAGAAGATTACCATTCAATCAATGGACTTCGAGGGTATGTGTTTCTCGTATCTTCTTTGTTCATTCAATATTCGTATATATGTAGCTCGATCGATCCTCGTAGGGATTCAGATCGAATTAATTTTCGTTTTAGCACTTCTGCTGCGGCCTTCGATTGAGGCACCAAATCCCAACAGTGGTATCGGAGCGTAGGTCTTTCGATCGTATATACGATATTAGCATCTGGAATGCTTGATTGAGTGGTGAATGATTTGGAATCATTTTAGACATAATCGTGATGTATGTTTTTCATTCATTGTTGTTTTATTTTTCATAAGTTTAGGTCTAAATATAAATCTTTAATTTCTGGAAAATATGATTTATATTGAAGATATGAAAGTAGGAAAATATTGATATTGGATATCCGGTCAAAAATCTAGCTCTGAATCGTCATCGGACGACTTTTCGGACAAAAGGCAGGAAGCTGCCAGGGTGACTCGGCCGTGTCAGGCTGACACGGGCCGTGTCAGGCTGACACGGGCCGTGTCCGAAAGTCCCCAAGCCACTGCCAGGCAGACCCGGCCGTGTCTGGTGACACGGTCCGTGCCTGGGTGGCAGGCTGTCGAGTGTGACTCGGTCGTGCCTTTCGGGACCAGGCCAGTCTGCCGGCAGGCTACCAAGGGTGACTAGGCCAGGCAGGCCATTTTTCGCCCCGGCTCGATTTTTTCGTATATTGTTGAAAATTAATTTCTCACATATTAAATTGGATTTAATATGATTAAAATAATTTATGGTATTTCATTTTATGAGGGAAATTTGATTAATTGGAATATTTAAGACTGACCAAATTGTTTGAACATTTTTTTTCATATTACCGGTTCTGTGAATCGATTGGATCGATTCGTATTGTTGATTGGATCAGTGTATCTCTACGCTTTTCATTTATATAGTATTTCTTGGATGAATGCTTTTGAATGGGGATGTGGTTCGTGGACTTAGTTTTGAATCGTTCGTTTTATTCGATTGGGTTGTAAAGGCCGTTTTGATCCTATTTATTTTAGTAGAATTAATTGTATCTAGGATGCAATTCTCAATGTAAAATTTATATGTAATGACGAAAACCGGAGGAAGATCCGTTTCGAGAAGACGAAGATTCAAGACGAAGACTTGTAATTAGATTACGAAGTTTTTGTTTTCTAGGAACGGTCCATGAACCACATGTTGGTAGCAACTAAGTTGTGAATGGTTGTTTCATATTGTATGAATGCCACAAACGCGCTTAAATGTATTAATGTGCAAAATGTAACATTAATCGTGAAAATTCTCCCACGACAAATTATTAAGTTTATAAGGTTTCAAGGTTTTCTTTCCCTCCATCGAGCTTTCGGGAAATTGAAATCCAAATCGGATGTGCTATGATTCCGAGTTATCGGGGTAGTCGTTTGGAAAGGACGGATAAATTACCGGGAGCGCATTGGATGCCTTCGGTTGGAGCAAATTTTATCCCTAGAAACCTGAAAGGTTGCCGGATAAGATTCAATTGTGAAACTGATTTGCGTCGATGGTATAAACTTAACTTGTTCATGAACTATAGAAATCATATAGGTTGAGGGGAGTGAACAAGGGGAAAAAGAAGATCGAATCATCTATTAGATGGGTTAGTGTTGGACACCACTTTATGAAAATTAATGGACTAGAAACCTGTTCGGTTGCCTCTATCAAAGTTTATAAAGAACTCGATCACCACTATGAAGTAGAGCGAACGATACTTCCGGATTTCACATGGGAGTGTGTTATTTCGATAGAAATAGTGGGAGCTGGGTTAAAGAATAGAAAAGACCTTAATTCTATACTCGGAACATAATTGAACGAGTCACTAATTAATCTGTCATACTTAAATGCAGACATAACTCTCAATATGACAATGAACCCACTCGTAATTCTACTCGAAAAGAAGACCTTAATCGGACTTAACTTTGTAGATTGGCTACGCAATCTGATGATAGTCCTCAGTATAGAGGAACTGGGATACGTCTTGGAGACAGACATTCTGGCGCCTCCTGTGTGGACCAGAGCCAAACAGGAAGAGATTGAAAATCACGAAAAGTGGTTTAAGGATGACATAAAAGTCCGTGCTTACATGATGACTTCTATGTCAAATGAGCTTCAGAGAGCTCATAAGAAAATGACTTCTGCTAGGCAGATTCTATCTCACTTAACCGAGCTTTATGGTGAGCATAGTCAAACTGCTAGATATGAGATATCCAAGCAACTGTTCGGTGCAAGGATGAAGGAAGGTGAGAAGGTTGGGGAACACATCCTCAAAATGATATCTATGATCGAGAGATTGGAGGCTCTTGATTTTAAAATAGATACTTCTCTTCAGACCGACCTTATCCTACAGTCTCTCCCTGATTCCTTCTCACAGTTTGTAATGAACTTCAACTGCAATGAGATTGCATGTAACTTAGCTGGGCTAATGAACAAACTGGTGACCGCTCAGTCTCAGATAAAGACTCCGCGGATAAAGGAGTCTGCCCTTGTGATTTCTTATGGATCTCAGAGGTCCAAGAATAAGAAGAAAAAAACTAAGAAGCGGTCAGGACCACAAGTCGAGGACCTTAAGGGTAAGGGCAAGGCCCTAATAGTTCCAAAGAGCAAGAAGAAAGATGATTGTCTCAAATGCGGTGAGCTGGGCCACTGGGCTAGAGACTGTCCGATTCTTCATGGCACTTCAGGCAGAGAACTTTTAGTTTTGGAAACAAATTGTTCTGCAACTGTATTTTCTGCTTCGTGGATACTGGGTTTTGGTGCTAGTTCTCATATTTGTACCATGAATCAGGATCTGGAACAAAGTAGGAAGCTTGGAGCTGGGGAAGTGATGGTCACTGTCGGAAGCAGGCATAGTGTCGAGGCAACCGACAGAGGATCACTTCTTTTGGATTCAGAATCCAGCTTTGTTTTAGATGATGTACTTGTTTTGCCCAAGGTGCATAAAAACATTATATCCATTACGGTTATGGATCGGAAAGGCTTTTCATTTTTCATTGGTGATGGTTCCTGCAAAATTTATTTTAGAAATAAACTAGTGGGTACTGCTACTTTGTTGAATAGTCTGTATCATCTAAACCTCAGTAACAATGTCATTGTAAATACTATGACTAGGAAGCGTGGGAGGGATGAAACCAATCAAGTTTGAAATGGCATCTTAGAGTTGGTCATGTTGGTCAGACCAAGGTTTACAATATGGAAAAAGATGGACTTATGGGTCCATTGGGATCGGATTCCTTTCCTACTTGTGAATCTTGCCTTAAAGGCAAAATGACTAAGTCCCCCTTTACAGGGACTTTTGAAAGAGCTGCAGATAAACTGGGATTAATCAATACCGATGTATGTGGTGCTTTGGAAGCAACACGTGATGGATTTCAGTATTTCATTACATTTACAGAAAATCATACTAGGTATGGTTATGTATACTTGATGAAACATAAATCCGAGGCCTTTGAGAAATTCCAGGAATTGAAGGCCCTAGTCGAAAAACAAATTGGTAATCATATCAAAGCACTTCGGTTGGACCGAGGTGGCAAGAATATGAGAATGGAGTTTGACGAGTTCCTTAAGAAACATGGAATAGTATCACAACTAACACCTTTAGGTACTTCTCAGTTAAAATGGTGTGTCAAAAAGAAAGAACCAGACCTTGTTGAACATGGTCCGTTCCATGCTAGGGTATAATGACTTACCAATTTACCAATGTGGGTATATACTCCTGACTGCTGCTTATATCTTGAACAGATATCCTTCCAAATCCATTCCGAAAACTCCACATGAGATGTTAGAGGGCAGGAAACCAAGTCTTAATTATATTAGGATTTGGGGATATGCCGCCTATGTCAAGGAGATTAAGGTGGAAAAGTTGGAAGCGAGTTCGCGAAGGGACGTTTCATTTTATTCCCATCTGGGACGATGTGTTATCTATTCTACATGCCCAAACATCGAAAGATTGTTGTTGCTTTGCATGCACACTACCTGGAAGAAGAGTTCATTCAGGAAGGTGGAGCAGGTAGAAGTATTTCTTTAGAAGAACACAATGAAACTCCTAGGGAGACACCTATGCAAGAAATTGGAACCGAACCTTCTGAAACACAAGTACAACCACCTGGTAGGCTTAGTAGGGTGTCTCATTTACCTAAAAGGTATGTCCTTGTGCACTTGGAGGAGCTGGGTCTCCATGAGGTTCCAAGTGATAGCCAAGAGACCGACCCAATGACCTATGACCAGGCAATGGTAGATGTAAACTCCATGATATGGACGGTAGCAGTCTTCACATAGTTGGGATCTTCGTTTTGACAAGAC
Source organism: Orobanche coerulescens (assembly GCA_033398695.1). NCBI lineage: Eukaryota > Viridiplantae > Streptophyta > Magnoliopsida > Lamiales > Orobanchaceae > Orobanche > Orobanche coerulescens. The sequence continues at coordinate 189,778,030 of CM065801.1, forward strand.
AATCTGAGAGTCTGACTTCGTGCAAAAGAATAGGAACCTTGTGTATACAAGAAGGTTAGTGGGAGCAAAATCGCATTCTTAGTACTATATGTAGATGTCATTCTACTAATAGGAAATGATGTGGAAATGCTCAGTTATGTGAAAGCTTGGCTTTCGAGTAATTTCTCCATGAAAGACTTGGTAGAAGCAATCTATATTCTTGGTATTCGGCTCTACCGGGATAGAATGAAGAGAATGATAGGCCTTTCCCAAGCCCTCTATATAGATAAAATCTTAAAGCGATTTAAGATGGATGATTCTAAAAGAGGGTTCCTTCCGATGCGACATGGAATAAAACTCACCTTTGTGTATGTGTCCTCATAGTGAGGAACAACGAAAGGAAATGAGTAATATACCATATGCTTCGGCCATGGGTAGCCTTATGTATGCTATGTTGTATATGAGACCTGACATTGCGCATGCTGGGAGCGTGGTAAGTAGGTTTCAGGTAAACCCAGGTAGGGAACATTGGACTACCGTAAAGAACATTCTCAAGTACTTGAGAAGGACTAGAGATATGGTTCTTATGTATGGCAGTGGAGAACAGAATCTGGTGGGATTCACTGATTTGGACTTCCAAGGACAGAAAGAGAATTCGATGTCTACTTCTGGCTACATTTTACTCTTAATGGAGGAGCAGTATCTTGGCATAGTGTCATGCATAGCGCGACTGCTGATTCTACCTGTTAGGCTGAGTATCAAGCAGCCTCGGAGGCTTCTAAGGAAGGGTTCTGGATTAAGAAGTTACTGGGTAAACTTCACATGACACCATGTGCTGTGCTGCCTGTTTTTCGTTTTTCATACGACAACAATAGAGCGGTAGCACAGGCCTAGGGCCCGAGGTTTCACAACAGTACCAAACACATTGAGAGAAAGTATAATCTCGTAAGAGAATTTGTTCGCAAAAGAGATATATTGTGCTGCATAGAGTAGAGTCAGCCGACTACGTTGCTGATCCACTGATCAAGCCACTTTCTCAGATTAGCTTAGAGCGTCATCTGGAGAACATGGGTATTAGATACCATAGTGTGTGGCATTGAGTCCAAGCGGGAGATTGTTGGGAATATACCCTCGAATGCCACTCAGAGGATGTTGAGTGAGGGCATTGTACTTGTTATTATGTAAATTATTTATATAAGGCAATGGATGTTTCTTTATTTACTGGTAGTTACTGGCGTTCCTGACACGTAAATATATATGTAGAAACTAGTCCGTGTATTTGAGAGCAAAACGTTCCACTCATTATTGGATAAGGGGATCTGCACTGGAAAGGTTTATAGCTCAAATACTTAATCATTCGCAAGTCGATGAAACTTGATTGGGCGTTAAGTTTATGTGAAAACTTGTATGACGTGTTCTTTGACATGGGAAGTGCCTGTCGAACTCTAATGGTTAGTGGGAGTACATGTTATAGGTATGCTAATGAGATTAGTATACTCGAACTGACTCACCCTCGATTCGTCACACGGATTTCACTCGGGGACAGTCAATGACGGAATCGAAAGGTTGTGATAGGTATTCGTGAACCTTCGACTTGAGGATTTAGTAGGGATGTTCTTGTGACGTCAAGATTTTCATTAGAGTAGTTCGACCCTATAAACCGGAAGGTGGGGGTAAACCTCGACATGCATCTTGATGGGCAAGTAGCAGGTCCTATTGAATACCAAGATGGAATTCTTTCTCCTGTTAGTGAACGGGTTATATGTCATATGCGGTTATTAGCAGATGAGATCATAAGTCTTTGGCCAAAGCATTGGAGCTAATTGTATTGGATACATGAGAGCTCGATGATCTCGATTTGCATTAATGCATGCATAGCATCAAGTACAAATAGGGTTTGACTGACCGTGACCCTATATCTTGATCGGGACATTTGAAAGAAGGGTTTATACGTATACCGGTATTCACGACAGAATGGTTCTTGAATGATCCCAAAATCATACGTTCTCAGTTGGGGTACGGTGTAGGCCGCCAGGCTGGCTAGGTGGTGCTACTACTCTTTGGTTCCTCCCATTGCTGACTGAGACGGACCTATCGAGTCGCGCATTAGGATTGACGACGGAATGAATCAAGCTTAATTCTCTCATTATGAATATTAGATATTAGATATCTAAATTTGGGACATTGGATGTTTAAATTGATTTATTGGATAAATCAATTTATGGCCTAATGAATTAAATAAATTACTGGGTGATTAATTTAATTCATGAATATTATTATTTCTTGGAGAAATTAATTATGTCATAATGTATTTGATATGATAAAATTAATTAGATTAATTAATCGATATAAATACATCGGAACGGAATCGGAGTTTATCTGTTTGGACCCACGGGAGTCCGAAACGAACTGAACTCGTCCGATTCATCCACATAGCCGCCCCCTCTTTTTACACCCACCTTCACTTTGTCTTTGTTTCATTCTTTATTGAGTGAAAGACATTGGGGTCATGATATCATTTTCATGGTGGGGTTTATCACTCATGTGATGAGTTGTATCATGTGAAAAGGAACTGAATAAAGGAACGAAGACTTCATCTCACTCACTTGATCAATCATACGGTTCATTGAGAGAAAGAGAGAGAGAGAGAGAGAAAGGACTTTGAGTTCATTTCATAATTCTCTAGTCTTCTTCTTCCTTTTCTTCATTTTTGTTCTTGGTAGTTCTTAAAGAAAAATCAAGAATTCAAAGAGAGATTGTGAGTTATACACTTAGAGTGTTATAATTTCATATTGGAAGATTCATCACTTAGATCTAGCCGTATCCTCGGAGGATAGCAAGGTTATCGTCGTTCCAGTCGTTTCTCCGGTGCGTGGCAAGTAGAGACATGGTGCTTTCGGTGTTGGATCATTCAAGAGCTTGGAGGGGATTGAATTGCAGGGAGATAGCCTAAAGATTGGGGAATCGCTCGAGAGAAGATTCCCATCCATTCCAACGGACTTCGAGGGTATGTGTTTCTCTTATCTTCTTTGTTCATTCAATATTCGCATATATGTACCTCGATCGATCCTCGTAGGGATTCGGATCGAATTAATTTTCATTTTACCGCTTCCGCTGCGGCCTTCGATTAAGGCACCGAATCCCAACATCAGTGTGACTGAAAAACTTTCTAAGATACCAGAGGGGGTGCTGGAGGACCAATACATCCTACCCCAATGAAAATACATAGTTGGAACTGCAGGGGGGTGGGGAACCCTCGTGAAGTTCGAGCCTTGTTAAGGCTCAACTACCTAGAAAATCCCGACTTAGTCTTCCTAACAGAGACTAGGTTAAAAGATTATGAGATGGTTCGAATCAGAGTTCAGTGTGGTTTCAATTGTGGATTGTTTGTTTCATGAGCTGGGCAAGGAAAGTAAAGATCTGGAGGTATTGCTTTGATGTGGAATGATGATATAAAGGTGTCCATTACCTCTTATTCTTTAAATAACATATGGGGCTCTATAGGAGTATGCAACAACTGAACCTTGGTCGTGATATAGTGAGTGATTGCAGCATTAATGACCATGGTTTTCGAGGCTATCCTTTCACCTGGACTAATGGAAGAGCGGGGACTGAACAGATCCAATGCAGACTTGACAGGTCTATAGCAACTGAGGAATTTAATAATAGGTTCTATCCTATTTAAGTCTCGCATCTGCCAAGGTATAGATCAGACCATGTTGTCCGTAAAATTAAGCTTGAAGCGCCTAACCGTGAAGCCCAAATATGTAAGCCTTATATCTTCATATTCGAGAAGTGCTGGGCGACAAATGAAAGATGTGAAGGGATGGTGAGACAATTATGGCGTCGGGGCCAGTCTAGATGGGAGAATAAGCTAGAGGCTATGAAGTCAATTGATCCTGACTTCAAAAAATAACGCACCAATGGGATCAAGAAGGAAATCCTCAATATTAAAAACCAGATCAAGAGTGATATTATGTGGGATGATGATCCAGAGAGGATAGAAGATCACAACGAGCTTGAGAGGAGGCATGCACACCTCCTCAATGCAGAAGAAACCATATGGCGTCAATGTAGCCGAGCTAAGTGGCTTAGAGAAGGAGACAAAAATACAAAGTTCTTTCACAGCAAAGCAAAACAAATGGGCAAAATGTGATTCGGAAGCTCAAAGAAGATGGGGTTTGGAGACAAGGTGAAGACCAAGTGGAGTGCGTCCTACTCAATTTCTTTGAAGAACTGTTCAACTCTTCTGATCATATAGGTGCTGAATAGATATGTCAGGTGGTGCAAGGGAGATTGTCCGTGGAAAATATTGACTGATGTAATGAAAAGTTTACAAGGGAAGAGGTGAAGGAAGCACTCAATCTAAATGCATCCGTTAAAAGCTCCAGGTCCGGATGGTATCCCCGCTTTATGTTTCCAAAAGTAATGTCATATTGTTGGAAATGATGTGCAATCCCTTGTCCTAAGTATCCTTAATGAGGGTAAATCTCCCGAGAGCATCAATAGAACCTTTATTGTTTTAATTCTGAATTGTAAGAATCCCAATTCCCCAAAACAGTTTCGGCCCATAAGCCTTTGTAACGTGGTCATGAGATAGTTACAAAGGTCATTGCTAATAGATTGACACCACTCCTCCCAAAGATTGTTGATGAAGAGCAGAGTGCTTTTGTTAAAGGAAGACTAATCACTGACAATGCAGTAATAGCGATGGAATGCTTCCATTGGCTAAAGAAGAAAACAAAAGGTAAGAAGGGGATGATGGCCATGAAGCTAGACATGGAAAACGCTTATTATAGGGTTGAATGGTATTTTGTTGAAATAATGCTTCTATCCATGGGTTTCCCTACACATTTGATGAACACTATTTTGAGTTGCATCTCCACTGTCACATACCAGGTGCTAACTAATGGCCAGCCCAACAGAGTTTTTTCTACGGAAAGGGGCCTCCGCCAAGTAGACCCCCTATCTCCCTACCTCTTTATAGTGTGCAAATGTATTATCTGGGTTATTGAAAAGTGAAGGAAACAAGCTGAATCTCCATAGTATCCAAGTGCCAAGGAGCGCCCCAAAAGTTACCCACCTCCTATTTGCAGATGGTAGTCTTTTGTTTGAAAGAGCTAATCTTACATAGGCTGCCACAATTATGCAAGTGTTACACTCTTATCAATCTGCCTCGGGCCAAATGGTTAGCTTTGAGAAATGGGAAGTGTTATGTAGTCGAAATGTCCCAACCTAAGATAAAGATATGATCTACCAGCAGATAGCGATAAAGACTGTGACATCCCACTCAAGGTACCTAGGCCTTCCGGTAATTTTTGGAAGGTATAAGAAAGACATATTTTTCTTTGTTCAGGAGAGATTCTGGAAAAAGGTTAAAGGTTGGAAAGAGAAATTCTTATCTAGGGCCGGAAATGAGACTCTAATAAAATCAGTTGCACAAGCCATTCCGAATTTTATCATGAGTTGCTACAAGCTTCCGGAAGGTTGCTGCCATGCCATTGAAGGAATGCTAGCCAAGTTCTAGTTGGGATCTGATGAAACTAGTAGGAAAGTGCACTGGACCAGTTGGAAAAGAATGGGTGCTGCAAAAGAGAAAGGAGGAATGGGCTTTAGGTCCTTTTATGCTTTCAACAATGCTCTCTTACGGAAACAATGTTGGCGGATCATACAAGACACATCATCATTAGTGGCAAAAATCTTCAAAGCAAGACAGTTCCCTAGGTCGACTTTTATGGAAGATAAAGTGGGATTCCAACCTATCTATGCATGGTGAATCTTGTTCTCAGCCAAAAGAGTAATAGAATCAGGAGATAGATGGGGAGTCGGTAACGGCAGGAATATTAAATTTTTCAAAGTTAGCTGGATCCCCTTCAAACGAGACTTCAAGATGCACCATGTGGCTGAGAGCCTTAATGATGTAGCCACTGTGGATGAATTGATTGATAGGGATACAAATCATTGGAATAGAGGCCTTATCTTCAAATGTTTCAATAATTATGCAGCACGACAAATCATTAATATTCCTTTATCAGTGAGACGCCCTGATGATAGAATTATTTGGCCTTGGGAGAAGGATGGGAACTATTCTGTCAGGTCCACACCATGTCCTATGTGATGAAAATTATTCAGACCAGGCTAAATCCTCATCTGCAAACAGCACTGTGATTTGGAAGCAAGTTTGGAGTACTCCGGTAGCAAGGAGTTTGCGGAATTTTTTATGGCATCTAGCAAAGGACATTTTGCCAACCAGGAGTAATTTGGGGAAAAAAAGGCTTAAGTCTGGACATTTGTTGCCCTCTATGTAACATCTCAGTTGAGAAGAAGGACCATTTATTCATGCACTATCCAGCTGCTATGGCAGTTGGGTTTGCGTCACCGCTGGGGATACATGTTCCTGATCAGTTAGATTTAACGGGTTGGATGGAGAAGTGGTTTGTTGTCCCTGACCAGCGAGTTAAATAGTTATTTGTCACCTCCCTCTCGCAAATTTGGAAGTATAGAAATCAAAAAGTTTTCAATAATGTCGATTTTGATCCGTTGCTCGCTCCACAAAAGGTTTCTATGTTTATGGAGGAATTTAATTATGCAAATCTGCCCCTTAAATGCGTTCAAGTGCGTGTTACCCCAAAATGGAAGCCCCCTCCAATTGGTCCAATCAAGATAAATGTTGATGCAGGGTGCATCGGCGATGGAAATACAAGTTAGGGCTTTGTTGTCAGAAATTCTGCAGGCCTGGCTATGTTTGCAGAATCCAAGGCAGATGGCATAGCCGTGTCTCCTTTGCTGGATGAATGTATGGGTATGAGATGGTATCTTGCTTGGGTTTTGGGAAAATGGTTCTCCAATGTTATTATCAAAACTGATGCAGAGACTGTGGTGAAGAGACTGTATGGTGGCTCTTTGTTGGCTGAAATTGAACCTCTAATTCTAGATGTTTAGATCAACTTTCTAAGTTAGTGAATGTCTCTGTTTGTAGCATAAGTAGAGATTGTAACAAAGTGGCTCATAACCTTGTTAATTTGTCTCAGTCTGTCGGTTGTAGAATGTGGAATGGTTGTATTCCAGATCGGTGTTTAACATATTATTGTAATGATTTGCCCTCTTTTAATGCAAAATCTTGGTTTATGTCAAGAAAAAAAACTAATTCGTTGTAACATCAAACTTTATAGTGAATTTATCTCCAAGTGGATTGGAGAAAAGTGGACTAATAGAGGATTACCCCACCTCTGAAACCACTATAAGTGTTGTGTGATTTTTTGTCTTAAAATATCATTACTTATCTGTTGCATCCATCATAACTGTCGCATTAAAATCAGCTAAGTCTTTCGTATATTATTTATAGCTGACATTTAAATTGTACCTAGGTGAGATTTCAGGTATGTTTAAAGATCAACTAAGTTTACCTAGCTTCACACATCACATTTGAGTTTCTTAAACCAGCTATTTCAGCAAAGTGTTATAAAAGTCTATTCACCCCCCTCTAGACTTTTACCATACGTACTTGTGACCTACACACACCTAGATGTGATAGCTGGGAATGCACAACTGAAAGATGAGAAAGTGCAACTGAAAAATGAATTACATAAACTCAGTCAATATATAACCAACTTTAAAGACAACCTGGCTGAAGTTGAAAAATTTTCAAAACAAGAAAACTCCACCAAAATTGATGTGGACATTGCTGAGATAAACAAGCTGACAATTATAAAAAATGAAAGATCAGGTGCACTCGCTCATACTGAGGCTGAACTTTCAAATCCAATACAGTTGAGTAATGCTTAAGCCAAAAAAATAACCTCTCTTAAAGCATAAAAAACATTAGAAATATTATGCACAAACGAAAGACCACTATATTTAAAATTAGGTCTTGGATATGATCCACATGCTCATTCTGTTTCTCAAAGCACATTTATTAAAGGAGAAACAAGTGTACAACTAGCAGAACTGACTGAAAAAAGTAGGTTGCAAAAGAGGTAGTAGCCCAGTCAAAAGGACCAGCAGCAGCCAAAATAGTCTAGGCAACAACCAATAGAGTTTAGGCATCAGCCAAGATAGTCTAAGGAACAGCCAGGACAGTTCAGGTCATAATTGAGACAAAGGATTAGTCAATGGCCAAATCAGAATCACCAACTGAGACACTACCCACAGACCTACTTCTACAAAAATTAAGCACAAAATAATTTTCTAACATAGAAAGAGATATGGAAACCCCAATGGAATCTAATATTTCAAAATATGTGAAAATCACAAAGGGAATTTCAGCCAAGATTTAATAATGGCCCACACCAAGCAAATTTTCAACCTTCTCATATGTATAATATAAATAAGGGATGCAAAAATTGTAATATGTATATTATAATGGACATCAAAATAATTTTCATAACAAAAGGAGAAACTGATTCTCCAGGAAGTCCACTAACCCTATAGGATCCACTCAGATCTGGGTACCTAAATCTTGTGTTGCTGGATATGCAGAAAAAATGGGATGATTACTATGCAGCATCCACAGAATCACCAGGAAGGAGTGAATAATGAATTATAGACTCTGGGTGCTCAAGGCACATGACAAGAAACAAGAAAATATTATCAAGTTATAATAAGGAAATAGGCCCATATGTAACATTTGAAAATATCTCAAGTAGACAAACGAAAGGGCATGGGAAGCTGCACAGAGGTGCATTGCCACTTATATGTTGAGCAGTATATCAAAGGATTGAAGTACAACTTATTGAGCATAGCCACTTATATGTTGAGAACAACTTAGTAGTCTTTACCAAATGGAAATGTATGGCGATTAATATCTTAACCACATAAGCGAAGCTACAAGACTACAGAAAAAGGGATGTCTATGTGATAAACTAGAAAACAGTTATACCAAATGCATGTTTCATATCAAAGACATTAGCTGAAAATGGATGGCTGTGGCACAAGAGATTAAGCCGTCTAAATTTCAAAGCCTCAACAATATAAGCTCATAAGACCTAGTCAAAGGTCTTTCAAAAGGAATATTCAAGAAGGAGACTTGGTAGCCACAGTATACAGTAAAAACAGCTTAGAAGGGGGTTAAATAAGTTGTATCTTTCTCGAAGTTTATTTTCATAGCGGAAGTCTAAGGTTAACTTGTTGTAAATACAGCAACTGACTAATTTTCTGTTAGCTTGGTGCTTACATTTTTATGATATGTATACTAAAATCACACAGGCAAATAGAAAACAATAATGATAGAATGGAACAACACACTGATTAAAGTGGTTTGAGGTAAACTCTTATACATCCACTCGACCTCCACACATGAATAAAATGTTTATGAAAATCACGGCGTACACAACTATGTGACCTTAACTAAACGCATCGTTGTATCATTCACACAGATTGATACACCCGACAATATCTTGGGCCGTTCCCATAGATTAGTTGGCTTCTGCGACTTGCTTCTTCTCACACAGATTTAAGCTTCGTCTACAGCGCTATCGTCCCACACAGGTCAAAGATATCAAGGCTTAGCCCACACAGGGCTAAGTAAACTCAACGATAGGTTTGGTTATGACAAGATCAAATAGCAGTTGTATGCTTGATAAGCATTCGCTATAAGTGTGCTGTTTGCATTGAGGACTTTGTATATTTCTTCTCTTGATGAATCTGTATGCTAGAAGTAATATATTACTCTTGTAAGCTCGATATTCAGATTGTCAAAGTGTTAATTCGCCAGGCGAGCAATGTCCTCTTGCTTGGGGCTATTTATAACCTTGGAAATAGATCCATTATAAATGTAGCCATTATCTGGTTGGTGAGATTGAGACTACTCTGATTGGCAGCATCAGAATGTTTCGAATTAAAGGAGATTCACATTTAATGCTTCAAACATTCTTTTTGATCAGCATTAAATGCTCTTCAGACTAGAGGCTCTTTGGCTGCATTAAATGTTGTCCTATCAGCATTAAATGCTACTTTAAGTGTGAATACTTTGTGAATAAGGGGAAATTACAGTCAACTACCCTATTAGATGGTCTCTTTACACTTTAGTCCCTATTGTTTCATAAATTACAGCGAATGACAAAAATCTGAATTGATGTTGACTTCTATTAAAAAGACGAAAATGCCCCTCTATTTACTTGAATAAAACATTTCTTTTAAAATACATTTCATATTAAACAAATAGCTTATAAGTTATTAAAATGTTTGGCTAATACATTTCTTTTAAAAAATATTCTTTTTTTCATAAAATAATTTTTTTTTGAAATATAATTTTTTTCCAGAAAATATATTTTTTTTCGCAAAAATATTTTATTTTATTTTTTTTCCAGAAAATAATTTTATTTTTTCGAAAAAATAATATTTTTTCAAGAAAATAATTTTATTTCGAAAAAAATATTATTTTACAAAAAATATTTTTTCCTCCAAAAAATATTTTTTTATTTTTTTCGTAAAAATATTTTTTTATTTTTTTTCCAAAAAATAATTTTATTTTTTTGAAAAAATAATATTTTTTTTTAGAAAATAATTTAATTTCGAAAAAAATCTTATTTTGCCAAAAATACCTTTTTCTCCAGAAAATATTTTTTTATTTTTTTCGAAAAAATATTTATTTTTATTTTTTTTCCAGAAAATAGTTTTATTTTTTCGAAAAAATAATATTTTTTTCCAGAAAATAATTTTATTTCGAAAAAATATTATTTTTCCCAAAAATATTTTTTTCTCCAGGAAATATTTTTTAATTTTTCGAAAAAAATAAAAATTCCATAAAATAACATTTTTTTCGAAAAGATAATTCTTTTCCCAAGAAATAATTTTTTTTATTTTTTGGAAAAATAATATTTTTTTTCCAGAAAATACTTTCTTTTTTGGAAAAAATATTTTTTTCTAGAAAGCTTGAAAATTTATTTCACTGAAGTCCAAAAGTGTTATATATATTACAATGAGGTCTAGCTTGTGCCACTCACGTGAGGCGAAAAATAAATGGGTGAACAAGAAAAGGAAAAATAAAAGGGCAAATTCGGAATAGCAGTACTCTCTCTCCAGTGACATCATCTGAAAATTTGACTTTTGTCCTTCGTTGTAAATATAGTTTCTGGACATTTCAAAGTTTGTCCTTCATTGTAATATCTGAAACAATAGGGACCAAACTGTAATTAGACTATCTAAAAAGGTAGTCAGATGTAAATCGCCCTTGTGAATAAATAAAGTTTGCTTTCTCAACAGTTTAAAGTTTCTTCAGTCATGGTGGATTTGTGCTTTACTTTTCCTAAGTAAAACACTTACAATATTTTTGCTATATCCAACATCTTCGTCTTTTATTGTATCTTGAAGACTACGCTGTAGGAAATGACTCTTGACTTTGCTGGAAGATCTTTCGCTGTATGGATTGGCTATATGATGTTCTTCTAACAACTTCCACACTTAGATCGATATTCTGACTTGGAAAATCTTGTTGTATGAGGCAATTATCAAAGCACATGGATGATTTTTCCCAACAATTTCCCCCTTTTTGATAATGCCAAAACTTTCTTAATAAGGAGAGGCTGTCTTCAAGTCTTTTGTCGAAAGTTCTGATCTTTAAGACTTAGTCTTAAAATTCGAACTGCTCGCAGGCAAATTTTAAAATGATAAATCTTACAGGACTAAGTGTATTACAACTTAAATTATGATTGGCGTGTAGGCACAATCTTACATGAAGTAATCCTATTTGAATACAACTTAAAATATGTACTGTTCGCAGTCAAGTTCTTACAACTATGAGTCTTTATCATTGTTTCATACTTGGTAAAACATTTCAACACAAATATAATCAAAGTGACAACATTAGATCACGAGCTATAATATTTTGAGATAAAAATGATATTTTATTGATAATAGAGTGCTGTTTGCATTATAGATTACATCGGAAGAAAGACATAAAACAGTAATATTTAGAAAACAAAAGTTCAATCCCCTGTAGGACTGATGTCTCCAAGTTTTCGAGGAGGGGTCATGTTTGGTTCCCTTCCACCGGTTGACGAAGGCATCTCTTCCTCGATCACTATATAAATTTCTTCCTTTTTGGGATACGTAAAATGAGAGAATCCAATCTTCCAGATGGGTTGGTCGTTCGCCCTTCAGGATTTTGGATTTCAGTTTGATTTGGAGTGGGAGCTTTCCTTCTGCTAGAAGCCTCGAGAACTCTTTGGCGGCATCCTCCAGTGTCTTAAATTGATTGAACATGGGCGATTCCATGATGAGAACACAGAAGTATCTCACCAGTTCATTCTGTTTCCATGCCTTGAACTCTTCCCTGTTGGCTGTCTGTCAGTTAGGAGTTTTGTCTCTGCAGGCTTCTGCACACTGTTCTACCACAAGAAGTTAGGATCTTGGAACTTGGGACAAGAACCAGGTACCCTATATCCTTTGGCTACTTGACCTAGCCCGGGTCCGGCTAGTCATCCAATCGCAGATGCAACACTGTCATCTAAGATGGCCTCCATCTCCTTTTCTTTTTCCCGTCTCCATCTCCTTCCAGCCTCTCACGCCTCTTCTCCCTTTTTGGCATTTTCAATATCAGAGACCTTGCCATGAATGTCCCAAAGGTTGTCCATTGACTCGGCCTGCTTGGTCTTGAGATTGGTTACGCAATCTAACAGGCTCGCAACTATAGTTGTCAGTTCATCGATCTTTTGATCATGGGTAGTAAGTTTTAATCATGTGAATTCGAGGGCTGCGACGGTCTTGGCCTCAGTAACTCGCAGCTTCTCTTGCCCCTGTTGCAGGATTCGCTCCTGATGCTGCTTCATTTGGTTGAGGGCTTGCCATAGAGCGGTGGGCATGAGGCAGAAAGCCTCTTCCACATCCTGTATGGCCCTGTGCAACTTAGGAAACATGTCTGAGGCAGTCTCTCTCATCTAATCGAGCTCCTTACCGACTTCGTACAGGGCTCTAACAACATCCTATAGGAAGACAGTTTGGCGACTGATGGCTTCCAGCTATTCGATGCGGGCTTTTGTGTGTGGAGAGTTGGGGTGAGCAAGATTGGCATCATAAGGCTCTCCAAGTTGTTTAAGTTTAAAATTGTGACGAGGCCTTTGGGGCTCATCACAATTTTACGATTTGGTAACATTGTATTGCTGGTCCTTTTGACTGGGCTGCTGCATTTTTTGCAACCTACTTTGTTCAGTCAGTTCAGCTAGCTGTACACTTGTTTCTCCTTTAATAAGTGTTTTTTGATAAACAGAATGAGCATGTGGATCATATCCAAGACCTAATTTTAAATATAGTAGTCTTTGGTTTGTGCATAATATCTCTAATGTTTTTTATGCTTTAAGAGAGGTAATTTCTTTGGCTTGAGCATTACTCAACTATGTGTGAGAGGTTATTTATATTGTTGATCAAAATCAACTAAGAGAAGAAGATAGAGATGGCCGAAATTGACTTCACGGACAGAAAAGCAGTTCGGCCGATTTATCTGAGGGAGGGCCGATTTTTGGTGTGTCACAATTACGGTTGTGAGATTTTTCTTATGACAACTTCTTGTCCAAGACCCTTTATTTATACTAAGTAAACCTAGAGTCAAACTCTAGTATTTGCTTAGTTGCCCCTCAACTTATTAAATAGTACAATATATATAATATCTTATATTATATATAAATTACTTATTATTTAATCCTCTAAAATTATAATATCCAGTATTATATATATCTTTCCCAGTTGATATAATTAAATAATATAACATATAATATCCTATATTATGCATTACTCATTATTTAATAAGCATATTATCCAATATTATATCTATTAATTATTCTTGCTTGTATTTAATTGTCGTATGTGTGACCCAAAAGGCGTATATTATGTTGGAAATTATCTAATAACTCATTAAATAATAAGTCATAAGCGGTCTCTAGCAAGACATTATGACTACCCAAATAATATAAGTTTATAGTCCATTATACCATTTAGCGTGTCAAATCCCTTTGTTGGGCGATATCATAGTTGAAACTAAGTCATGAAAATTATCATACTTATTACGTTCAAATGCTTTCTCGATCTTAAGTTGACTGGCTGAATCAAATTACTCTTCATTTGAGCATGACCAATTATTTCCTTCAGTCCTACTTATCGAGGGCCCAACAGATATCTCTCCCTTTAAAGAGAGGGACAAATCCCCATCTTGATTATTCATTGCCCTCTACATGACTCCCACTAATACCGATCGATAAACTTTATGATTACCATGTTTCAGATGATGTTGGATTATGTCAAAGCATAGCAGTTATCATGTTGGACTCTATGAGAATCTTAGGCTCAAGGATTTATTGACATAATGTTATAATGAGATTCACTTATGACATTCCATGCAGTGATCTTAATGCGTGTCTATCCAATATTGCGTTCTCCAATCAATACCCATAAGTTTGATAAAGTCTGAGAAGTCAACATAATTGTAGAGAAATTTTTTTTGAAGAAACTAAGAGATAATGCAGAAAGTTGCAGAAGATATGTAAACTGTATGCTTAAGACTCGTTTAATAGTGCTGAAAGCATAAAGAGTCAAAGAGAGCAAAATACAGTCCTTTTATAGAGTGCAGGGACCATTATGGTTTCATACGGTCAGATTTAAGGGATGGGAACCGTCTTTTAAAAGAACGTCCAGGATGGATTTAGAGTAACTTGTACGTCTCATCCATATGTATTTCAAATGATAACTGATCCCACTTCTAACAGTTCGTCTTCCCTTATTGCACGAAACAGTAGTTTTGAAATTATTAAAATCGCGGTGTTTGAGGCATTGAAGTCCAGTTGTCTTTAAAACATTAAAGGATACAACGTTTGAATTTTAATAACAGGGCATGCGGACTTAAAAAGTTTTCTATACGAATAGTAATAAAATATTAATTAATATCCTACAGTGTATGTGCTGTATCCGCGAATAATATAGCGTTCCCCCCTTAAAAGGTATATACAGGATTCAATTCGTACATCAATATTTGGATTACTGTATTCATGGGTTATACTGTATTCCCCCGTAATTAATACACTTGTCATCTGCAGGAAGGTTTTTACGCCTTCTTTTTCCTACAGTAAGATCTGCCTTGTTCCGAGTGTATAGTTAATTAAAGTGGATACTGTATTCTTAGGTCTTACAGCATTCCCCCTCAATTGATGAGTAAAAGCGTAAAAACTTACCGGGAGTCAGGCTGTAGCATCCCCAATTCTTGACGAAGCAAACAAAATCTAGTAGTGCTGGGGAGGTTTTGTAAAGATGTCGGCCAACTGGATGTCTGTATGAATCTTATCAATCCGAACATCTTTATTCTCAACATGATTCCGGATGAATTGATGCTTCATATCAATATGCTTAGTTCGCGAGTGCAATACAAGGTTCTGTGTTATTGCAATTGCACTCGTGCTATCGCAGATGATTGGCGTCTCTCTGGCATTGATTCCATAATCTTGTAGTTATATTTGCATCAATAGAATCTGCATACATCAGCTTCCAGTGGCATAGTATTCCGACTCAGCTGTAGAAAGCTAGTTGGACAATTGCTCTTACTAAACCACGACATAAGTCTAGGTCCAAGAGAGTAACAAGTACCACTTGTACTCGTCCCATCCAACTTACAGCCTCCAAGATCCGAGTCGCTGTAGCCAACCAAATCAAATCCTCCTTCCTTAGGATACCACAATCCTACATCATATGTTCCTTTAACGTACTTAAGGATTCATTTGGCTATTGTGAAGTGTGACTCCTTAGGTGCTACTTGATACCGAGCACACACTCCTACAGCAAATTGGATATCGGGCCTGCTAGCTATTAGGTACAGGAGTGAGCCTATGAGCTTCATGTAGAGTGATTGATCAACTGATTTTCTAGTTTTGTTAGCACTAGTTTGCGTGGAAGTACTCATGGGGGTTGACGAGGATTTGGAGTTGTTCATCCTAAACTTGTTGGGTCGCTCCTTGATGTACTTCTCCTGGTTGATGAAGATTCCTGTAGGTAGTTGCTTAACCTGCAATCCTAGAAAATAACTAAGTTCTCCCATCATGCTCATTTCAAATTTACTTTGCATGAGATGAGAGAACCTTTGACATAAAGCAAGGTTAGTAGAACCAAATATAATATCATCGACATATATTTGAACCATTAACAGGTCATCTCCTTCCTGTATATTAAATAAAGTCTTGTCCACAACATCTTTCTCAAAACCATTATTGGTCAGGTACAGGGACAGGGTTTCGTACCATGCTCTAGGTGCTTGCTTAAGTCCATACAGAGCTTTCCGTAGTCTGTATACTAGGTCTCCGCCTTCAGTGTTGACAAACCCTAGTGGTTGTTCAACATAGACTTCTTCGGAAAGATCTCCATTCAGGAATGCGCTCTTCACGTCCATTTGATATACTATAAAAATCTTATGGGCGGCAAAAGCTAGGAATATCCTGATGGCTTCTAGTCTGGCTACAGGGGTAAAAGTCTCATCATAGATTATGCCTTCTTCCTGTCTTTAGCCTTGTGCGACCAGACGAGATTTGTTCTTGATTACATGTCTATTCTCATCCTTCTTGATTACAACTTGATGTTCTGGACTGGGTACTAGATACCATACATTGTTTCTTTCGAAAATATTAAGCTCTTCTTCCATAAAAGTAATCCAGTGAGAATTATTAAAAGCTTCATGGGTAGAAACAGGTTCGGATTGAGCTAAGAATATAACCAGGGTGCACATAGCTAGTCTTATAAGTTCAGCTTAAGATTTCCATATAGGAAATGGAGATTTCTCATAATCGAACTCTTCTTGTGCACACAGTACATTTCCTTGTGTACTCTGTATTCTTCTTCGAGTAGATACACCATAATCAATATCTTCTATAATTAACTCATGTGGGTGATCTCTCAACCATATCTTGTCAGGTTTTAATTCAGCATCCCGTACTGTATCTCGTGGTGTTATAGTCTCGTCTTCAGCTTGTACAGCATCAACTTCAACTACTTCTGATCTTGCAGCTGTGGGATTTATTTCCAAGTTTACGACAGGCTCTATTGGAGTTTGAGGGTCATTGATGGAAAGTGTTAAGATAATCTGGGTTAAGTCTTCTACTCCTATAGGGTCAAAATGAGGTTCATCAAACACTACATGGACAGATTCCTCTATTGTCAGCTTCCTTTTGGTAAAGATCTTGAAAACTTTGCTGACAAAGGAATTTCCTACAAATATCCCCTTATCCGACTTTTCGTCGAAGGTCTTAAGTTGATCTTTCTCATTATTCATAACATAACACCGATATCCAAAAATGTGAAATATGAAACTAATGGAGTTTTATTATTCCATACCTCGTGGGCTGTTTTGTTGTGATGCTTGTTGATGATACAACAATTTTGTGTGTAGCACGCAGTATTTGTTGCTTCGCCCCAGAACCGCTGTGGCAACTTGCTTGCAGCTAACATGGTTCTTGTTGCTTCCTTGAGTGTTCTGTTCTTTTGCTCAGCAACACCATTTTGTTCAGGGGTCCGGGCTGCTGAGTATTCATGCTATATTCTATTGTCTGAACAGTATTGCTCTATAAAGTGATTTGTGAATTCAGTACCTCTGTCGGAACGAATGGACACGATACTCAACCCTTCCTCATTCTGAAGCTTTGTTAGGTGATCTGGAAGCTTTGTTGTGGTTTCTTCCTTCTTGCTAAGAAAAATTGTCCAAGCATACCTGGAGTAATCATCAACAATGACAAGACAGTATTTCTTAACTCCCAAACTTACAGGGTCTACAAGACCATAGAGATCCATGTGTATCATGTCCAGGACTCTGTGAGTGGACATGTACGATTTGCTTTTCAGGATGGTTTTGACTTGTTTGCCTTTCTGACAGGGTATACAGATGCTGTCTTTGTGGAATGACACATCGGACAAACCTCTAACCATTCCCCATTTAGAAACTTTGTTGATCGTCTTGAAGTTGATATGAGATATCCTCTTGTGCCATAGCCTGCTTTGATCTGCATTGCCTTTGACAACAAAACAAGGAATATTAGAGCTCGTAGGCTTACAGTCAGCAATTTACACATTACCTGATCTGCTTCATATGAGAACGATTTCTTTGGTCTTGATGTCCTTTACCATACAGTGATCTATATAGAATTTCATCGAGAACTGTTTGTCACAGAACTGGCTAATACTAAGTAGATTGTACTGAAAGCCTTCAACATAGGCTATGTCGGTGACTTTGAACTTTCCTACAAGCAGGGTTCCTTTCCCACTTGTTCTTCCTTTGGACTTGTCTCCGAATCGCACCTTTGGACCGCGACCTTCTACATAATCTGACAGCTCGCTGATATCTCCTATCATGTGTCGAGAACATCCGCTTTCAAAATACTAGATGTCCTTTTCTTTGATATCCTGTAAGCAAAGAATTTAAGTAGATTTAGGTCCCCTTTGATTGTTGGGTCCTTGTATGTTAGTGCATTTTGGTACCCAAATTTGCCTGACAGTAATTGGTTTGTTGTAGGTTACTTTTGGTCTAGCCTTGCGATGTCTACGTGGGGCAGGTACGTAGTCTTTATAACCTTGATTAATATGTATGTAAGGTCTAGGGTTATTTTCCCAGTACGATTGCCGTCTTCGAGGTGGAGCCATTTTCTTCGGCCTTACAGCTTGTCTTCTGGGTCTCCAATTGGATTCCCAGAGCTGTTGTTGATACTGAGCGGCGACCTGCTTTCTAGAAGGGTAACGGGGCTTCTGTGTCTAATATCTAGGCGCACTGTACTATTGGAAGTACTGTTGTGCTCTCCTTTGATATTTAGATACATCATTCTTTCTGAATGGCTGCTGGCGCTTTTGATATGCTCGGGGAGCATGCTGTTGATTACTCCTTACATGTCTGTGAGGTTGAGGTGTCCACTATCAGTGATATGACTTTGGTGGCGGATTTGCAGCCTTTACTGTACATGGGGCAGGTGTAGCCTTTGCGGGACTCGGGGTCTCTTCATGTACAAAAATGGGTGGTTCCACACCCCTGATGAATACCGTACTAGTTTTTCCCTTATTGGAGAATGAGTTATATTCTAAGCCACTTTTATCATGAGCATGTTGCCCGGTGCTTAGAAATTCTTCCATCCGTTTAGAGGATTTCTCGAAAGATTTCAGGATGGTCTCTAATTCGTATTCTCACTTCTCGAGAGATTTTACTTTGGCTCTGAGTTAAGCATAATCATTTTTATTGCTCTCATTATGAGACTTAGCCTCGTTTAGATCCTTGGGAAGTTGATGATTGCTTTCCATGAGTTTTTCAAATGTGACTTTGCAGTTTTCGCAATCAATAAACATGTTTTCATAGTTATTTTCAGCAAGTCATTTTCATCTTTCAGCTCTAAGTTCAAAACTTCGAGCTGTATGTTCTCTCGTTTCAAGGTCTCATGGGCCTTTTGAATGTTTTTGAATTAATTCATCATGTTTTCAAAGGTATGCGATGCATTTATGGGGATAGTAGAATTAGAACTTACTTCATCAACGCTGTCCTCATCATCCTGTATTTCTTTAGCCATAAAGCACATGTATGCTTTATACTCGATCTCATCATCGGAGGAGTCACTGTCAATGATATCCTGAAGGCACTCCTTGGTCTTGATTGATGCGGGCGAGGCTTCTGATTCACCAATCAGGGCCTTTAGCTTTTTTTCCAGACACGCCTTCTTTCGTCCTTTTCTTGTTGCTCAACTTCTGGCAACTTTTGTACTTTTGGGTGTGGACACTTATTTGAAGTTGTAGCATATGTTAGAATCACTAGAGGAAGGAGATTTAGAACTTACCTTGTGAAATGGCTTGGGCCTGTAGGGAGTCTTTGCAGACTGTTTGATGAACTTTTTAAATTTGTGCATTAGAAGGGCCATTTCATTTTGTGACAGGATGTCGTCAATGCTGTCTACAGTCTTGTGTGCAGATTGGATGTGCTGGGTGCCGAGTTGTGTCTACTGTCAAATACAGCGGCTAGTGCTGTAGTCTTGGCAGTGACTCTTTAGCCTTTTCTCTCCTGTCAATATCATACTCGAAAGCTTTGAGGTCAGATAACAGGTCAAAAGTAGAAATATCGTTAATATTACAGGATACACGATAGCTGTAGTCTTAATGTCCCATTGGGCAGGGAGTGATCTAAATTTTTTTAAACTTTTCTCCTTTTGGGTATACACTTTACCCAATGCTTGAAGTTCACCGACAATGTCAGTAAATCTGAGGTCAAGCTCCTTAAATGTTTCAGAAGATTTCATTTCAAATAATTCAAATTGCTGAGTAAGTTTAGAAATTTTATTTTCTTTCGAGAGCTCAGTACCCTCGCAAATCAGCTTGAGTTTCTCCCAGATTTCCTTAGCTGTCTTACAGCTCTTTACCTTTGAGAATGTGCCTTTGTCGAGAGTGACAAACATCGCATTCTTAGCTACATTATCGAGGTTCGCACGCTTGCGATCCTCAGTTGTCCATTGCTTGCGCTCCTTCTCGAGCATTTCAGCATTAGGTTGTCCTTCTATCCTTGCGGCAGGATTAATCTTCATTATCTTTATTGGACCTTCTTGGATGATGAATATCATCTCCCCATGCATGGCGCAAGATGAGACTCCATCCTAATTCTCCAGTCATCAAACTCATTAATAGAGAACATAGGAACCTTGTTTATCATATAGGTATCCATCTTATAAATATGAAAGATAATGACAATAGGATACGGTTTTCAAAAGCTAGTGATTTGTGGATCTGATTCAGTTAAAAATCGACTGATTCTTTTTAGAATCAACCGCTCTGATACCATTTGTTGGACACTAAGTATACAATAAACACCTTAGAAAGTAAATGTACAATAAGCTGTACAATTTTCGAAGTTAGTTGCATAGTGGAAGTCTATTGAGTGAGTTGCTGTAAATACAGCAACTAGGTGTTCTCCTGTTTGCTTGATGCATACAGAGTTATACAATGTATACTAATAAAGCATAATAGAATGAAAATAGTAAAGACTGGAAGTTAATAGCACACCGTTTAAAGTGATTCGAGGTAAACCCTTCTATGTCCACTGGTCCTCCATACAGGAGTAAAGAGTTTATTAAAATCACTACGTACACAACTGCGTGACTTTAACTAAACCTGTCTCTGTATCGTTCACACATATTGATATAGGGACTGTAGCTTTCGCTGTTCACACAGATTGGCTTCAATCTCTTTTCTGACTTCTTTACACACAGTTTGAAGCTTCGTCTACACAGGTCGGAATATGCAAGGATCCTTAGTCCACACAGGGCTAATAATAATCTCAACAGTAAGGGAAGAACAAATCTCAAACAGCAGTTGGATCTTTAATGAACGTTCGTTGTATGCTGTGCTGTTTGCGTTGAGTACATAGTATATTTCTTTGATTAGAATACAGCTGTATGCTCATGAAATATAATGCTCTTTAATAGCTAGCGCGAGAATGAATGATTCAAGTGTCAATATTCTCTTGTTTGGGACTATTTATAAACTTGGAAATGTATCTATTATAAATATAGCCGTTGCTGGTTGGTGAGATGTTGATGTCTCTGATTGGCGGCTTGCTGCATATTTAAATTAAAGCAAATCACATTTAATGCTTCAGCTTCGCATTAAATACTCTTCAGCGCGTTCAGACTTGTCTCTCTCCAATTGCATTAAATGCTGTCCTTTTACCATTAAATGCAACTATAACCGTGAATACTTCAGGAATAAACAATGTTTATTTCACAATGGTTTAAATCTTTCTTTATTCAGTGCAGTTGGATGTGTTTTACTTTTCTTAAGTAAAACACTTTCAGCCTGTATGCTGTATCCAACGCACTATATCTCTTTGGTGTATGAAGTAATCTCTGTAGAAGATCTCTTTGTTGTATGGACAGTCTGTATGGAGTTTCCTGAAATCTTCCATACTTAGCGATATATTGACTCCTTCAAGACTTCTTTGCTATGTTGGCAATTATCAAAACAGGAATGTATATCCCAACAAGTTCAAATGCTTTCTTGATCTTAGAATCAAATAAGTCTTCGTTTGAGTATGGACATGCATTTCCTTCAGTCCTACTTATCGAGGGGCCTAGCAGATACCTTTCTCCCTAAAGAGAGGAACAAATCCCCATATTGATTATTCATTACCCTCTATATGACTCCCACTAATCCTGATCGCTAACCTTTATGATCACCATGTTTCAGATGATGTTGGATTACATCAAGATATAGCCGTTATCATGTTGGGCTCTATGATAATCTGAGGTTCAAGGATTTATTGACATACTATTATATTGAGATTCAATTATGACATTTCTATGCAGTGATCTCAATGTGGGGCTATCCAGTATTGCGTTCTCCAACCAATACCCATAAGTTTGATCCATACCATACGCATAATCATCCGATGATTATCTATCAAACTTATACTAGTATATTAATCACTTGAGTCTCCACTCAACGTGATTAGACCAGGGACATTTGAATAATCTTATTATTCATGAATAACCATTATTCGATTATTATAATACTAAAACATGCACAAATTATAATAATCAACGAGAAATAAATGATATCCAATAACTTTATTTAAATGTGACAATTACAAATCTAGGATATCTCCTAAGGCACTATTCCCAACACAACCCTACAACAAAAATCATGCAAGTATAAGTAGGGTAGAGTAGGTTCTTGTGGCAGGAAAGATGAACTTGTGAAGGTTAATAGCTCCCAGCTAACAGATCCCAATAGGCTTCAAAAGCTCATCAAACCCGAATGATTCACTACAGAAAAAACTGGTTTGACTAATGAAAATTAACGACGGCTGCTCTGCCGTCGGTAAATACCAAAAACACTGACGGCATTACTTGTAATATCCAGGTAATTGTTGAGTATTTTCATCTGTATTTGAACCTTGCAATATTCGACTTTATGGTATCTATAATTGAAGTCTGATTTTCCCGTATTCATATTCCTACAGTCATGATCATATTAGGAAGAGTTTACAAATTCATGCATGCAGCTACGTCATAACGTACGCTAGCAGATGAGCTTAATGTACGTTATGAGCTGAGGATAGCGTACGCTATCGACGAAGCATAACGTACGTAACATGCAGTCAAAAGATCAGGTTGGTCGGCGTATGGGCCAGCTTGGGATGGGGTCGGATAGGATAAGATTCCCGCGTGATCCGGACAGATTTTTGATAAAGCAAATCAACAAGGCATAACATATGTTAAAGGACAAAGATAGCGTATGCTTAATAGAGCTCATTACGTATGTAAAAGGTAATGGTTAACGTACGTTAAGGAGGTCAGAAAACGAGGTAGTAGCTACTGTCGGACGTTAACGTACGCTAAAGATTTCAGATCGCGTATGTTAAGATGACAACGTATGTAAGGCTGTGAGGTTAACGTATTTAAATGTCTGAGTTTCATAAATATGACAGCACCCCTTTCATTTCTCACACTCCTTCATTTCCTTTTGCCCAACCTCTGCCATCTCAAGAACTACTCCAACGAATAGTACCCCTTATATTAGCCTCTCTACCTTGTTTTGAAGATCGTAGACATCTAGTATTGGTGTTTAAGCCTACGATGTCGAGTTCTACCGATCGTTTTCATCGTTATTCTTCGTGAAAGGTATGTTAATACTCTTCCAACCTCCGATTCTTGTTCTTAAGAATGATATACTACTGAGACCATCGAGTTTGTTAATAACCTTTTAGGTTGTACACAAAGACTTAGAAAATCTGAGGCAATCATGCTAGAATTTCTTTGAGTAAGAAGATTATAACCGAGCCTTGTTGGGTTGAAACCTATGATATAGTTTTCTGGGATTTGTTGTATCTTCTGGATGATGATTCTGAATCACTTGTATACCTATGAATTATTAATATCATCACCTAGAATGGAGCTATGCAAGAAGATGAATTCTAAGGGTTTTCACTAAGATTAATTCATGAGTAGTATGAGGTGTTCCTCAACTGTAATTCATGACTTGTAGGGATTTATTTACATGATGATATTCGTATTGATGATGGGAACGAAGTGTGTTGATGGGACAATTGCTATGAACTTAAAACTTTGGCAAGAAGGATCGGTTGTGGAAGAACGAAATTGTAGTGACGAACTAATCTAGAAACTCGTTTGGAATGTGTTAAATAACCAAACCAAGTATTGTAATTGATATTCAGAATTGGGGGTGTGGAGTTATGATAATTTGAATATCCTTGAATTCATAGACGTCGACTTTTCATTTCCATTATTGCCATTTGATTTTCATGAAGTATGTCATTAGTTCGACCGAGCATTCGTCGAATAGTAGAACCGTGAACCGGCTAACTTAGTGTGTTAACTCGGCCGTAGTAGATGTTAGATGTTTGTACGTTAGTTTTATTACGTAAGTTTAGTTGTCATTATTTTCCTATTGTTTAAGGTTCGAGGTTTGCAAACGGTTGATCGAGGGAACAACCTTCGAGTTTGTTGAAGTCGTGAATTGTTTATTTCTTGCCATCTTTCAATGGAAAGTACCTTAATTATATTCATTCGTATTGATGTCGGTTATGTTGTTTTTGTATTGTGCATATGTGTTGTCCACCGTGCATTGGTCCGACGGGATCATCATGGGAATCTATAGCTGTGTACGATGGATCGTTGGATAGGTATTTCCACAATGCGTTGGGCCGACGGGATCATCATGGGAATCTATAGATGTGGGCGCTGGATCGTTGGAATACCACGAGTATGTTGAGATTGACATGATGTGGTATGCATTGTTATTGTTTCTCGTTGGAGAAACTTGTTGTGATTATTGTTGATATTATTAACATTATTATTTAGGGATAGTTGAATACATCATTGTTGTATAACTATCGTACTTGTACTAGCATCGTTCTGCTGACCCCTTCAGGGGTGAACATTTGTTTTATGTTCAGGAATCAGGAGAGCAGGAAAACAACCACTAGAGCTGCATGACGACGAGGGTGCAGAGTGATGTTATGGCCGGATTAAATTGTCGGATGTTTTTGTTGTTTTAATAAAGTACTCGAGTACGTTGTTGTTTTGTCATCTTTGAAGTTTGTATTCAGATGTGAATTGATTTGTATGTTTTAGATTGGTGATGTAATAATTATTTCTATGATTGGTATTTAATAGATGTTGTTTTTAAATTCTTAGCCTTGTGAATCCTTATATCAAGGATTTACGGCGTTGTAATATTCCTGAATATCTCGGGGTATTACAGAATATGGTATCGGAGCTAAGATTATGGATATCTTGGACGCTGGATTAAAATAGGGGTCGTGTATGTCTTTTGAGGTGACCGGCCGCGTATAACATCACTGTACTGCCTACGTCTTCATGCGAGCGGTGGTTGTAAGTTTCCTAAACTCTATCTTTTCCTTTACATGTTTTACCTTTTTATAACTTGAAACGTTAGGACGATATTATTCCCTGTATATTGAGTATCTATGCTTACAGTATGTTGAGGGGAGGACGTGGACGTGGTCGCGGTTGTGGACGCAGACGTAGAAATGCTGAGAGAGAAGTTTCACCTTCTGTCCCTAACTCACTGTCAAATCAGCCTAGCTACAACTCGGGCGAGCAATAAGAATCTGTTAACAACAAATAAGAGCATACGGTGGAGACCAATGCCGAACCTGCTATTCCCGACATCCTTCGTCAGGTGGTCAATCAGATGACTCAATTTGCTCAAGTTGTGGATAGGATGCAAGTGGCAGTAGGATTGCAGCCAGGGGAAAGATAGCAAGGTATCCCACACTTGGGAAATCGAGGAGACAGATGGCTACATGAGGTGGCGAAGATGCACCGCCAAAATTCGATGGATTTTCTGAGACGCCGACATGGGATCACTGGTTGAGAGAACTGGAGAAAGTATTTGCCAGGATTAACTGCCCAGATGACTGGAGAGCTCCCATTGCCCAGTACATTCTAACAGGAGAAGTGTCCGAATGGTGGGAAGCCATCCGACCTGTTGATCATGATGCCGGTTGGGAAAAGTTCAAACTTATGATGGAAGCTCATTACTGCCCTCGTTCGGTGAGAGAAGCTAAGGTTCGAGAATTTTTCTCCGTGCAGCCTTCGGATGTGCAGGTGGCTCAGGCAATTAAGACATTTAATCAACAACTGCCGTTTGTTCGACACCTGGTTAGAATCGACGTATAAATGATGATTCACTTTGATATGAGAATGAAGCCGGAAATACAGAGGTACATGTCAGGTTTTGAATGCATCACTGTCCGCCAGTACCTAGACAAAGCTCTGGCCTATGAAATGCAAGAAGCAGCTACGGAAAAGTTCTCGGAGTCCAAAAAGCAGAAAGTCTCTGGTAGTTTCACAGAGCACAAGAGTAGTGGGACCCGCAAAGCTCAGTCATCCTTCCATTCATTTAATAGACCTATGCATCCATCCAAAGGCAGAAAGAACTTTAGATCAGTATCAACACCGACAGATGTGGTCCAGAACTGTTTTAATTGTGGTCGCCCAGGACACATTAGGCGTGATTGTTTCCATTCTCCAGTGACATGTTATGAATATGGACAAGAAGGTCATCGTGCGATATTCTACAAGGATGCCATGAAGTTAATTGGAGATCGTACTTCATAGCCAGCTTGGAAGGAGGCAAGTGTTCCACAGACGCAGCAGAGTGTCCAACTACCATAGAGTTTTGGTCGAGGACGAGGTAGAGGACAGTTCGACCGAAAAGGAGCATCGAGTGCTGGATCTGTTCCCCCAAGCCTCTATGAGATGAGGAGGGCAGACGATCAGGGTGCCGCTGTTGCATCAGATACCGTTCAGATATTTTCACAACCAGTTAGTGTTTTGTTCGATACAAGGGCTACACATTTGTTTATATCATTGTCTTGTGTTAATCGTTTGAACATTTCTTGTTTTCATAAATGTGAGCCTTATGTTGTGGGTTTACCAAGTGGGGAGAGAATTGTGGGGAAGTTAGAAACTAGAGATTTTCCTGTATCAATTGGAGGAAAAGAGTGGCCCTCAAATCTGATTGTGATAGAGATATAAGGAGACGATCTGATTCTCGGAGACGATTAGGTTAATCGATATGGAGCTATTGTGAACTACCGGAAGAGGATATCTCTATGATAGCCGAAGATGGTTCTGGATTATTATTCGAGGGATGG
The DNA here is from genome assembly GCA_033398695.1 of Orobanche coerulescens. NCBI lineage: Eukaryota > Viridiplantae > Streptophyta > Magnoliopsida > Lamiales > Orobanchaceae > Orobanche > Orobanche coerulescens. Next base: position 189,805,133 of record CM065801.1, read on the forward strand.
AGACCAGGAAGCTCAGGGAAAGTGATCAAAGCTATGAAAGCCGTCAAACTGCTAAAACAGCGCTGTACTGTATACTGGTGTTACACAATGAATAAAGAAGACGAAAAAGTAGAGCTTTCATCCATTCCTGTTGTGAGTGAATTTCGGTACGTGTTCCCTGACGAATTACCTGGACTACCTCCATGACGAGATGTAGAATTTACTATCGAGATAGAACCAGGAGCTACACCGATTTCTAAGGCGCCATATCGTATGGCACCTACCGAGATGTACGAATTGAAGAAGCAACTGGAAGAGTTACTGGACAAGGTTATATTCAACCAAGTGTTTCACCCTAGGGTGCACCAGTTCTTTTTGTCCGAAAGAAAGATGGATTGCTTCGATTGTGCATTAACTATCGGAAGATGAACAAGATGACGATCAAAAGCAAGTACCCGTTGCCACGGATTGATTATTTTTTTGACAAGTTGCAAGGAGCGATGGTATTTTACAAGATTGATTTGAGATTGGGATATCATCAGTTGAGGATTAAGGAATCCGATGTTCTAAATTCAGCATTCAGAACTCGCTACGGACATTATGAGTTTGTGGTGATGCCGTTTGGTCTCACTAATGCGCCTGCTCTGTTTATGCAATTAATGAATCGATTGTTCATAGAGTATTTGGATAAATTCGTAGTTGTGTTTATTGATGATATTCTGGTTTATTCTAAGAGCCTGGAGGAGCATTTACAGCACTTACGGATCGTTTTGGACCTCTTGAGAAGCGAGCAATTGTATGCCAAACTTTCTAAGTGTGAATTCTGGCTAAAGGAAGTGATGTTCCTCGATCATGTGGTATCAGTGGAAGGAGTCCGAGTAGGTCCCCAGAAAGTCGAGGCAATTTTGGATTGGAACTTGAAGGAAGTCAGGAGCTTCTTAGGACTTGCTGGGTATTATCGTCGGTTCGTGGAAGGATTTTCCAAAATTACCTATCTACTTACTCGATTGCTGCAGAAAACCCAAATGTTTGAATGGAACAATATGTGCCATGCCAGTTTTGATGAATAGAAAAAGAGATTGACGACGGCACCAATTTTAGCGCTATCACAAGGAACTGAAGGGTTCATAGTTTACAGTGACGCCTCAAATCAACATCTCAGGTGTGTACTGATGCAGAATGAGAAGGTGATTGCCTACGCTTCACGACAATTGAAGCTATATGAAGTAAATTGTCCAACGCACGATTTGGAACTGGCAGATATGGTTTTTGCCTTGAATATATGGAGACATTATTTGTACGGGACTTACTGTCAGATCTTCACGGATCATAAGAGCCTCAAATACATCTTCAGTCAGAAAGAGTTAAACATGCGGTAGAGGAGATGGCTGGAATTGATTAAAGACTATGACTTGGAAATTCTTTATCACACAGGCAAAGCAAACGTAGTGGCCGATGCACTAACCCGCAAACATGTTTCTATTCGAATGTTGGAGACTCTCACTTCCCAGTCCAGCATTCAATGAGAGTTAATTCGGGAAGTAATTGAAGTATGGTTTCAAGGAGTCTAAGGGCAATTGTGCGTGATGGAATTAACCTCATCATTAACCGAAGAAATCAAATCTAAACAATGAGATGATCCTCTCATGATTCGGTTACGTGATGAAGTGATAAAGGGTCAGGCCCGAGGATTTGTGATTCACGATGATGAAGTTTTGAGATTTCAGGGTCGACTTTGTGTTCCCGATATTGATGTTTTAAAGTAGACAATCATGAAGGAAGCTCACAGTACGCCCTATTCTATTCATCCGGGCACCAGTAAGATGTATAAGGATCTGAAGCAGAATTTTTGGTGGGGCAACATGAAGAAAGATGTGGCAGAATATGTCTCGAAGTGTTTATCTTGTCAGCAGGTTAAGATCGAACATCAACGACCTGCCGGAATGTTGAAGCCACTTTCGATTCCTGAATGGAAGTGGGAAGATATATCGATGGACTTTATCGCTAATATTCCGAAGACCAGAATAGGGATGAACATGATTTAGGTGATAGTTGATCGCCTAACCAAGTCGGATCATTTTCTGGGCATTAAGGATACTTGGGGACCAGAGAGGTTTGCATGAGTATTTATTGCAGAGATAGTCCGATTGCATGGTACACCGAAGACCATTATTTCTGACCGAGATGGTCGCTTCGTGTCACATTTTTGGAAAGCGGTTCAGAGGGCCTTGGGAACCGAGCTAAACTTTAGCACAACTTATCATCCTCAGACTGATGGACAGTCCGAGAGGACTATTCAAACAATAGAAGACATGCTAAGAGCTTGTGCCGTGGATTGGTCGACTGAGTGGGAAGTTCATCTACCGTTGATTGAGTTCACTTACAACAATAGTTGGCATGCTTCCATTAATATGGCACCTTTCGAAGCATTATATGGGAGAAGATGCAGATCACCCCTGTGTTTGGATGATTCGTCAGACTTGATCGGGACGAAACCGGAGTTGATAGTACATACTCAAGAGAAGGTAGCTTTGATTCGTGAAAGGCTGTTGACTGCCCAGAGTCGGCAGAAATCTTATGCAGACGTGCGTCGTCGCCCATTAGAGTTTTGTATTGGAGACCACGTGCTTTTAAAGGTTTCTCCTACTCGGGTTTTTTTTTGTTTTGGGAGAAAAGGAAAGCTGAGTCCAAGATATATCAGACCATTTAAGATTCTTGAAAGAGTTGGAGAATTGGCGTAGAGGTTGGTCTTGCCGCCATCATTGAGTCTTATTCATAATGTGTTTCATGTATCACAATTATGAAAATACATATCAGATCCCAGTCATGTCATCGATTTCGGCGAGATCGAAGTCACTAGGGACGGCACGTTTGAAGAGAAACCAATCAAGATACTCGAGAGTCGAGTCAAACAATTGAGAAATAAACCAATCACCTTGGTTAAAGTTCAATGGTCGCGACATGGAGTTGAAGAAGCCACTTCGGAGATGGAGGATAGTATGAAGTCAAGATACCCAGAATTATTTTCGTCTTAAGTTTCGGGACAAAACTCCTTTTTAGAGGGAGAGTATGTAATATCCAGATAATTGTTGAGTATTTTCATCTGTATTTGAACCTTGTAATATTCGACTTTGTGGTATCTATAATCGAAGTGTGATTTTCTTATATTCGTATTCCTACAGTCATGATCATATTAGGAAAAGTTTACAAATTCATGCATGCAGCTACGTCATAACGTACGGTAGAAGATGAGCTTAACGTACGTTATGAGCTGAGGATAGCGCACGCTATGGATGAAGCATAGCGTACGTAACAGGTAGTCAAAAGATCAGGTTGGTCGGCGTATGGGCCAGCTTGGGATGGGGTCGGATAGGATAAGATTCCCGCGTGATCCGGACAGTTTTTCGATAAAGCAAGTCAACGAGGCATAACGTACGCTAAAGGTCAAAGATATCGTACGCTACACACAGCTCATTATGTACGTAAAAGGTAATGGTTAACATACGTTAAGGAGGTCAGAAAATGAGGCAGTAGCTACTGTTGGAGGTTAACGTACGCTAAAGATTTCAGATACCGTATGTTAAGACGATAACGTACGTAAGGCTATGAGGTTAATGTGAAGGTCTGAGTTTTATAAATATGACAGCACCCCTTTCATTTCTTACACTCCTTCATTTCCTTTTGTCCGACCTCTGCCATCTCAAGAACTACTCCAGCGAATAGTACCCCTTATATTAGCCTCTCAACCTAGTTTGGAAGATCGTAGACATCTTGGATTGGTGTTCAAGCCTACGGTGTCGAGTTCTACCGAAAATTTTCATCGTTATTCTTCGTGAAAGGTATGTTACTACTCTTCCAACCTCCAATTCTTGTTCTTAAGAATGCTATACTACTGAGACCATCGATTTTGTTAATATCTTTTTAGGTTGTACACCATGACTTAGAAAATCTGAGGCAATCATGCTAAAACTTCTTTGAGTAAGAAGATTATAACCGAGCCTTGTTGGGTTGAAACATAGGATATAGTTTTTTAAGATTTGTTGTATATTCTGGATGATGATTTTGAATCACTTGTATACTAATGAATTGTTAATATCATCACCTAGAATGGAGCTATGCAAGAAGATGAATTCTAAGGGTTTTCACTAAGATTAATTTATGAGTAGTATGAGGTGTTCTTCAAATGTAATTCATGACTTGTAGGGATTTCTTGACATGATTATCTTCATATTGATGATGGGAACGGAGTGTGTTGATGGGTAACAATTGCTATGAACTTAAACTTTGGCAAGAAGGATCGCTTGTGGAAGAACGAAATTGTAGAGAAAAACTAATCTAGAAACTCGGTTGGAATATGTTAAATAACCAAATCAAGTATTGTTGTAACAACCCCCTAACATAGCAGCTGAACCGCAAAGGGGTCCGTGCTACTAAGTTGGGGAGTATCACGCTTTTAAACTTTGAAACCAATAAAAAGTAGCTTTGGTAATGCGAGTACTCATGGAAATAATGCAAACCGGTATTATTTATTCAAAACATTACACAATGTTAAGTTTAATACATAACAAAACCATAACAGAGTGATCTTATTCAAGACAAAATATAGTCTTCCAGCATAGGGGCGAAATAGCTGGGGAATGGCATATGGACAAGTCTCCGGTTGTCAATACTGAAGAAGATAGTCAACTCCTAAACATGAGCATCATCTCCTGTATCATAAGAATATAATGAGCTAATGGCTCAGTAAGATGAGACTTCTGTAATAGCAAAGTATCACGTATCACATTTATCAACAAAAAGCTACTATATATAGTCATGTTCTTGCAAAATCCTTTCTTCGGGTACCCTTGAAGTGTGATACTCGACTGATAGTGATAGTCCATGGTTTTCGGAACCTGTTCATATAATTGGCCAATAAAAGATGTATACGGAGGTTCCCATACTGGTTTTTCAACCAATGGTATTAGACGTATTCAACTTTTTTTCATTTAGTGTGGGTTTCCTTGACCGACTTTCAGCCGCAAGTATTTGCCACCATGTGTTGGGTCCGTCGGTCCCCCGCTTCCCGTGCCTACCCGCTATCAATCAAGTACCATACTTCCTGTTCTTAAACATTCTTTTACATACACATGTTGTGCATGATCATTCAATAACAGTCACATATGAAAATATCAATCAATATATGATTCTTATTATACAGTAAGGAAAAGCCTCATCTTACCTCAAGTCCTATGCCTGTTGATGTGAAAAGATCAGTTTCTATAGATGGATGTGCTAAAATCCTTGAAGAAACAATCTGAAATCTCTTTGGGGACTTTTAACAAACACCTTGGAAAAGTGTCAGATTTGAGCTTCCTGTTTGATCGGGCTTTTGTAGCTTTTATCATTTTTGAAATGGAAGTATGTTACGAGCGTTCTAAAGTAGAGGTTCGCAGTTTCAAAATGGTATATTATTTGTAGGAAAATACTTACGTATACATATATTTATAGGAGTCCAAAATCGACTGAAAATCAATCTTACTCGGACAACTGGAGGCCTTATCCGGACAACTGGCCGAGAAGATTCTGTCGGTCGTGACCGACCTTATCCGGACAGCTGGACAGCCTCATCCGGATAGTGGCCGAGAAGCTTCTGTCGGTCGTGACCAACCTTATCCGGACAATTGGACAGCCTTATCCGGAGAGTGACCTCGAAGCTTCTGTCGGTCGTGACCGTCAGTTGTCAGTCGGCGTGTCCGGCGGTGACTGGCAAATGTCCGTCAACTTGGCTCAGCCGGTTCGACCCCTTCCCGATGTCCAAATTCAATTTTCCGACCTGTTCCAAACTCGTCTAAGTTAAATCTTCGATATGCTCAGAACGGATTTTTGATAATAATAAAATAATAATTTAATATTATTTTTGCAGTATAAGTGTTCTGTAATGAAAATTTTATCGTATCAATTCGTCGAATTTTTTTTTTGTAATTACTTTCATAAATTCTAAAATAATCCTTATAATTTATTTTGAAATGTTTTCTTTTTAAATCCTTCATTTTCTGTTAGGAACATATCGGTCCAAGTATTGGACAACTTGTAAATATCGAAATCCATGATCATTAGCAAAATAAATAGCATTTAAATAAGTCTTTGAATTTTCTAGGGTATTACAATTATTATTTTATAATCGTTTAGCACATCGAACTCGAGAAACTGAGCTCGTCACTGCAGCAAAACATCTCACAATGACTTTTATCATGTTAGAGGAGATAATTAACATGTCGTATAAAACGTAATGCGAATGGACATAGCAGTTATTCATGCTCATGAAATGTCTACTTGTATGCCATGATTCCATAATGCATATTATGTAAATGCATTTAGGTATTAAATGGTTATTGGATTAGGGGATAACCGGACATTACAGTCCTCCCCTCCTTATAAAATTTCGTCCTCGAAATTGACATACCGAACAGTTCTGGATATTTGCTTTGCATTTCCTCATCTCTTTCCCACGTAGCCTCTTCAACAGCATGATTCCTCCACAAAATCTTTACCAAACGAATTTCCTTGTTCCTTAGTTTCTTTATTTTCTTATCGAGAACCTGTACCGACTTCTCTTCATAAGACAAATCTGGGGATAATTCCAACGGCTCATAATTTAACACATGTGAGGGGTTGGAAATGTACTTCTTTAACATGGACACATGGAAGACGTTGTGTACACCAGATAGCGAAGGAGGTAAGGCTACTCTATAAGCTCTATCACCAACTCTCTCAAGGATTTCAAATGGGCCAACATATCTCGAGCAAAGTTTTGCTTTCTTCCCAAATCTCATTATGCTTTTCATTGGGGATACTTTCAAGAAGACATGGTCTCCAACTGCAAATTCCAAATCTCTTCTGTGATTATCTGCATAACTCTTCTGTCTACTTTGTGCAATTTCATTTATTCTCTTATCTTTTCTACCACCATAGCAGTCTGTTATATCATTTCTGGGCCCAATAGGCTTCTTTCTCCAACTTCATCCCAGTGTACGTGAGATCTACATTTTCTCCCATACAGTGCTTCATAAGGTGCCATCCTAATTGTAGATTGGTAACTGTTGTTGTTGGTGAACTCTACTAATGGAAGCTTTGTATCCCAATTGCCCTTGAAATCTAGTATGTATGCTCTCAACATATCTTCGAGTATTTGAATAACTCTTTCTGACTGCCCATCACTTTGTAGATGAAATGCGGTGCTGAAAGCAAGCTTCGTACCCATTGCATTATGTAAACTTTTCCAAAATGCAGATGTGAATTTAGGGTCCCTGTCAGATACTATAGATATTGGCACCCCATGTAGCCGGACTATCTCTTTAATATATTCCTGAGCGTATCAATCCATATTATATGTGGATTTTACTGGAAGGAAATGAGCAGACTTGGTCAATCTATCAACAATCACCCATATGGAATTATACCCACTTTTAGTCCTTGGTAGTCCAAGCACAAAATCCATTGTAATGTGTTCCCATTTCCATTCTGGAATTAGTAAAGGCTTCAATAATCCTACTGGTCTCTGATGTTCAGTTTTGATCTGCTGGCAAGTTAGACATTCTGCCACGAATTTTGCAATATCTTTCTTCATGTTAGGCCACCAATAATGTTGTTACAAGTCTTTATACATTTTTGTGCCACCTGGATGTATTGAATAAGGACTGGAATGAGCTACCTTTAGAATGTCCCCTATGATGGTTGCGTCGGCTGGCACGCACAGTCTCCCTTTATATCATAATATTTTATCACTAGAGACTGAGAAGTTTGGTAATTTGCCTTCATCAACTTTTTCCCTCAATTTGCCAATGTAATGATCCGCCTTCTAGGTTTCTTTGATTATATCTTGAAGTGCAGGTTTCAATATGAGTGCTGATAATGAACAAATCTTCCTTTTGGGCACAATTTCCAGTTCTAATTTTTGCAAGTCTAATAATAATGGCTTCTGTGTGATTAGAAAGGAAGACATAGACTTTCTACTTAACGCGTCTGCAACCACATTTGCCTTACCAGGATGATAATTGATCTCACAATCATAGTCTTTCACTAATTCTAACCATCTCCGTTGTCGCATATTCAGCTCCTTCTGTGTGAAAAAGTACTTCAAACTCTTATGGTCTATATAGATTTCGCACTTTTCACCATATAGGTAATGCCTCCAAATTTTTAGTACAAAGACAACAGAATCTAGTTCTAGATCATGTGTTGGATAATTCTTTTTGTTGTGTCGAGATTTGTACATCTCAATTGGCGATCGGCACAGAGATCCGGCGACCGAGCTAGAGCCAAATAGACCAAGGCAGATTGGCCGATCGAGGGTCCCAGGTCAAGTCCCAGTGCCGAGCGATCGACATCCAAGACGATCGTCTCTTGGCACTTGGCGATCGACTCTGGTGCCCGGCCAATGGCGACCGCCTCTGGCCATGCAAAGCCAGCATGTCTAGTCGTCAAAGGACGAAGCTCATACAGTCCCACATGCAGATCTGGAAAAGGCGCTGCAAGACATGGATCGTTGACCACAGCCTGTCAGCATCTACTCACCTACCGACAGACCCGCCGAAAGGTGCAAAATGGGACTGCCCGGGACAGCGACTCAGGACACGTGCAGGCTCCTTATTGGACCGCACAGCTAGCTGTCAGCAGCAGTCGTGGACTTTAAGGCAGACAGCTCTTGTGCTAGGAGACGATCGCCCCCTTATTATATCACAAGAAAGGCGATCGCCCAGCAGTGGCCAGTCCTATAAATAGGAAGCCTCCAGCAGCGAAAAAAGGGGTTCAGGAGTTGAGCTCATAACTTGGCTTTCACTCTCTTGGAAATACTATACACTTCGGATATATATCTCTCTCACTCTCGAGACCTCTTAATCATAAGACGGTCGGCAGAAACGAGAACAAGAACACACAGAGCTTCGCTCTAGAGCTAGATAAATAAGATCTTTTACACTCATTGTAATTGCATTCTTACATTAATATTTGTACTCAAATGTATTCTTATTAATAACATCTCGCGAGAGCATTCAAGCCCGGGCCTAACAAACCCGGCAAATCTTGTGTTATTTCCATTCCCACGGACGTGCTCTCGCACCTTGTTTGCTGTCCGTCCATTCCAGCAATATCTATCTCCGGATAATATTTCGGGCAGCAATAATTGGCGCTAGAGGAAGGGGCATCTTAACCTTCATTTTTATTCCTACCGTCCCGGAGAACACTCACTGTTCTCGGGACATATACTTGAAGTGACACTCACTGCGCTTCAAACAAAGCTTTCAGTATCATGACTTCTGCCTTCACATCGAACAAAGCCACTGGCCAATCCGCCGGACGCCTTATTCCATCTCAATCCGAGCCCGGGCCTATGGCGGAGGGCACCGCGGCGACCCGAGACTCTCGATCCCGCCCCCGAGGGACGGCCCAAGCCTCTCACTCGATCGGTTCCAAACTGCAGAACAGATCGAAGAGGCTATGGCCATCCTACGGAAGTGACGGAGAGCTTTCGATGCACCCGCTATAACCCCCTCGGCCATCCGCCGCGTAAGCAAATGGAAGTTCAAGGGGCTACTGGCCGAGCGATCGCCAGGAGGCCCCAATTCGCAAGAAGAGGCGCTCGCAAGGCGGGACAGCTCCATATTCAGCCGCCTAGGAAGCGACCAATCATGGCGACTGGGGCAGTCCAGTCCCAGCTACGAGACGACGGAGCTCGAATCCGTCACTAGGAGTTCAGCTTATCTAACTCCCAGAAGGCCGACCAGCCATCTGGCTCCTCCTCGCCGAAGAACCGAGGTCGGCGACCGCGGAGTCAGGAGATCGGTACACGATCGCCTAGGCTCCCGCTCCGAAAGCCAAACCACGAGCAACCAAGCTACAGCAATGGCCGCGATGCAACGCCAGCTCGACGACATGAAGGCGCTCCTAGAATCTGGGGCAGGCGCCAAGAGAGAGATCGCCGAGCCGAGGGAGCCACTTGCGGTCCACATCGAGCTCGCCCCCATGCAGCGTAGGATCGCTCCTCCGCAAACACCTTTGTATGAGGGGAGGTCGGACCCCGAGACTCACCTAAGTAAGTTCCGCATCTATATGACCGGGTGTGGGGCATCAGACGCAACCAGGTGCCGAATGTTCCCGCTAACGCTAGGTGACCTGGCCCACAGGTGGTACATCTCATTGCAATCACGATCAATCAGTTCCTTTGAACAACTGGCGAACAACTTCACAGCGTACTTCGCCGCCAAGGTCGTTCGGCCGGAAGGTCCCCATCGCATGATGCAGATCAGGCAAGGGGAAGAAGAGTCCGACGCAGACTACATCGACTGGGTAGATGAGATCATCCTCAATGGCGGGCCCATAAGCGACGAGATCGCCCTATACTCGGTCCTAGGGGGATTCAATGGTCTTTTGCCTATGTTCAGGCAACTTACGAAGGACCTCCCCCCGACCTACGTGATCTTCCGCGCCAAAGCCGCAGACTTTTTGGCCAGGCAAAGGTTACTTTTTGACCTATGAGCAACGCGATCAGCGACCGAACGACGATCATCAGTCTCCCGACCTGATCGCCTTTATCAAGCAACATCACCGAAACGGAGGACTCACTGGCCCTCTACAGTTCATCATCTAACATGATGGACTAAGGCACGAGATCGCCTCCCCCGCACAACGTACACCGTCGAGGGTCGACATCTAACATGACGATCCGAGGTAGAAGAGTGCAGCCATGGTCCTGGTGGTCGATGGAACCGACTGCTTCGTCCATGCAAGGTCCCTTTGGGCCACGATCGCCCGCCCTTCGTTTAAATACGAGGTCGGCGTAGTCTGAGGGCCCTCCAAAACTAATCAGTGGACGCGCTCGCCCGCCCTCAAAGGTTCATCATCTAACTTGGTGGACCCAGACAATGCGATGCATCCCTACCCCCATCTCAACGTATACCGTCGAGGGTTACCATCTTAATGGCGGCCCGAGGTAGAAGAAGAGCTAACAATCTGCGGACGTGGAGTTGATTAATCCGACGATGCCCCGCGCAAGGAATCTTCCAGACCAAGACCGCACGCCATTCTTTTAAATACGAGGCAAGGCGCAGCCTTCGGAGGACCCAACCAATTAAGTGAGTCGTGAGATCTTAGCCCTCAGACGGAATGTCGCTCACGCATAAGACACGGTCGTGGAGATCGGTCCATCAAACTCCGCGATCGTGCACGACTCCTCAAGACCGAGATGGACGGCCTTTCGAGGATTCGACAAAATTTGAAAATTACAGGTACAAGACCAAAGATAGCTCGCCAATCGATCAGATCGCCCAAGTCTGAAGCCAAAGTCCGCTCAACTGATCGCCCGTCCTTATCCTCAATGATCGCCAGTAAGAACCACCTCGCCCCATGTCTTCAACATCGGAGCAAGCTGGGGGGCAATTGTTGTGTCAAGATTTATACATCTCAACTGGCGATTGTCACAGAGATCGGGCGACCGAGCCAGAGCCAAATAGACCAAGGCAGATTGGCCGATCGACGGTCCCAGGTCAAGACCCAGTGCTGAGCGATCGACATCCAATACGATCGTCTCTTGGCACTTGGCAATCGACTCTGGTGCCCGGCCAATGGCGACCGCCTCTGGCCACGCAAATCCAGCATGTCTAGTCGGCGAAGGACGAAGCTCATACAGAGTCCCACATGCAGATCCGGAAAAGGCGCCACAAGACATGGATCGTTGACCACATCCTGTCAGCATCTACTCACCTACCGACAGACCCGCCGAAAGGTGCAAAGTGGGACCACCCGGGATAGGGACTGAGGACACGTGCAGGCTCCTTATTGGACCGCACAGCTGGCTGCCAGCAGCAGCTGCTGACTTTAAGGCAGACATCCCATATGGTAGGAGATGATCACCCCCTTATTATATCACAAGAAAGGTGATCGCCCAGCAGTGGCCAGTCCTATAAATAGAAAGCCTCCAACAGCGGAAAAAGGGGTTCAGGAGTTGAGCTCATAACTTAGCTTTCACTCTCTTGGAAACGCTATACACTTCGGATATATCTCTCTCTCACTCTCAAGGACTCTTAATCCTAAAACGGTCAGCAGAAACGAGAACAAGAACACACAGAGCTTCGCTCAAGAGCTAGATAAATAGGATCTTTTACACTCATTGTAATTGCATTCTTACATTAATATTTGTACTCAAGCGTATTCTTATTAATAACATATCGCGAGAGCATTCAAGCTCGGGCCTAACAAACCCGGTAAATCTTGTGTTATTTCCATTCCCACGGACGTGCTCTCGCACCTTGTTTGTTGTCCGTCCATTCCAGCAATATCTATCTCCGGATAATATTTAGGGCAGCAACACTTTTCATACTCTTTTAATTGCCTGGAGGCATAGGCTATTACCTTCCCATGTTGCATTAATACAACACCCAAACCATTTTTAGAAGCATTAGTGTAAACTACAAAGCGACCTGTTCCTATAGGAGTGGCAAGGACAGGAGGTGTAGTTAATCTAAGCTTCAATTCCTCGAAACTCTCCTCGCAAGCATCAGTCCAAACAAACTTTGTATGGTTCCTTGTTAACAATGTCAATGGGGTTGCAATCTTTGAGAATCCTTGTACTAACCGTCGGTAGTAGCCGGCTAGTCCTAAGAAACTTCGAACCTCTGATACATTCGCTGGTGTTGGCTAGTTGCTCACCGCCTCTACCTTGTTGGGATCAACTGAAATGCCATCCTTAGATACCACATGCCCTAAAAATATCACTTGTTCTATCTAGAATTCACATTTCTTGAATTTAGCATACAACCATTTTTCTTTGAGAATTTGAAGCACAATTCTGAGGTGTTCTTTATGCTCATCTTTATCATGTGAATAGATAAGTATGTCATCAATAAACACCACCACAAATTTATCAAGGAACTCTTTGAATACCCGGTGATGTAACCGAGCTGATCGGCCACCAAGAACCGGGTTAATCTCAGGAGTTTATCTAAGAAAACCCGAATGTATGAAGTATTGCCTTTTCTCTCTCTAAAATATGCTGTAATCTCAGAATTATGCCTGGCCTTTGAAGGAAAGCGCCCCTGCTCCTTTTATGGAAGGGAGAGCCGCCTATCTTTTAAGATCTTCCCTGATTTTTAGGGAAGATCCTGGATTTCCGGGATTGAAGAGTATGGGCTTTCAGTCCCCGAATCTCTGGGATTCTTTCAGGTGAGTCGAGATCTCCTTTCCCGAGAGTTTGACCTTCATGAGCCCGGTGATTCCCGACCCCAGTTATGACTTAGTAGGTCGGATCATATTATAAAGGATCACTTAGGTCGGGACACTCTTATCCAAATCCATAGTTCGGCGAGGCCTTCGAGATCGGCCCTCTCTTAGCAGAGGTCACAGGTCAGCGGGGCCTCCGAGGTCGGCACCCTCTTATCTGAGGTTATAGATCGGAGAGCCATCTGAGGTCGGCATCCTCTTGTCTAAGGACATAGGTCGGACTTCATTAGTCTAAGAAAACCTTCCTTTACTCAAATATCAGTACGCCGGCTTATATTGGTCCTTTTTTAAACCAGGTTTTTAGGGAGCGTACATTCGTCGTCCTATCAACCAGTCCCCCCTACTCTAGTCGAGCTGTAAGATCGAGTAGAGTAGGATTTGTTTACGATCTGACAACCTCGACACAGTAGTCCTTGGGGTTCCCGTTCCCAGGTAACGAGGTTCCTCGAGCTTTGTGCGCCTTTATATCAACGTCTTTTCCTTTCCTCGCCTCCCAACCGTCGCATCTATGGCCAGGTCCAGGTGTCAACCTACTATAGGTCGGATGAGGCGGTACCAGATCTAAGCCGTTCTTTACAGGAGGCATCGGAAGCTCCAGATCGCCCGTTATCTTCTTGGTTTTCGCCCTTACTCCCTATAAATAGAGATCCTCTACCCCCTCAGCCACTGCCGCTCTTTTTTTTTTGCCAAACACTAGTGCGAGGGTTTTCCGGCGACACATGCGACCTTGGTTTCCTGCCTCCGGTGGTGCTTCCACTATTTTTCTCCGGTGCTCTTCCACCCAATCTCATGGGTATGTCTATCTAAACACCTCTTTACTTTTTCTTTTTGTATATTACCTATATTTTTCTTTCTCCTCCCTTAATATTCTTCCTTTTATTATGTCGTCTGCCTTGGATTCTCAGAATCTTTCCAGCCAATCAGCCGTGGACTCTTTCGATGATCCTGCAACAAAAATCATGCAAGTACACGTATGGCAAACAAAAATTCTTCTTGTGACAGGTGGTGTGAACCACGTCAACAATAGCTGAGCCGGTGAACAGCCCTTAGTACTTCGTTATCAGCTCTTGAGACCCAAAAGTCTCAAGTTCTTCCATGGTAAGGCCATCAGCAGGCAGCCTGTAAATGTTCTGAAGAAGATCTCAATCGATACAGATCTCCACTCCTTGAATGATAGCAGTGATGTCAGCAACGTGACCTCCCTGGTCCAGGGACAGAAAATGAACGGCGGCATTGAGGTAAAAGTCCTCAACCAAGTGAACATCGTATTTCTTGGCGGTTTGACTCCCAAGGCGGGAGAGACCTTGCTGATGGAGTCGGGTGATGATGACCTCCATGGGTTCGGCGTTATTAGTTTCAGCGAGAATACGCTCGATGACGACAGATCTTGAGAAGATCCGTCCATCGATGATGTTCGAGGATTTCTTGAGTGCGGGAGAAGATGTCTGACCAGCCATTGATGATTCTCAAGAAAATATGAAAGAGAATAAAAGAAATATGCAGTAAAACGCAGAAAACTTTGTAGGCTGTATTTGCTTGAGTACTTTTAAATTTTGCAGAAAGCGTAAAGAGTCTCTAATGGCAGTATCATTCCTTTTATAATGGGCGGCAAAGTAGGGTTTTCCAGAGTACGAATGGTCAGATTTTAAGGGATGGGAACCGGTTTTTGAAAAGAACGATCACGATGAACTGAGTGTAACTGGTACACTTATCCACGGAATATTAAAATATGAGCGGGTCCCACTTCTGACAATTGTTGTTACCCTAAATGCCTGAAACGGTGGTTTTATTGAGATTCAGTTGTCCAGATGTTGTGTAAGGCATTTAATGTAAATGACGTTTGGCATAAAAATAGGCCACGTGGACAAAAATTATTTTAAAATGAAATAATATAATATAATGTATATACTAAATTGAACTCCTATAGTATGTGTTGTATCCGCGACGATACAGCGTTCCCCCTTAAAAGGTACATATAGGTTTTAATTTCATACATCAACTTTTGGATTAATGCTGTATTCATGGGTCATACTGTATTCCCCCTTAATTATTGCACACGTCAGCTGTAGGATGATTTATATGTCTTTGTTCCTTCCAGTGCTGTACTGAAGGCTCTAAGTGTACAGATAATTAATGGTGGATACTGTATTCTTGGGTCTTACAGCATTCCCCCTCAATTGTTGAGTAAAAACAGTAAATTACTTATAGGGAGTCGGGCTGTAGCATTCCCAATTCTTGTCTAATCATGTTGAATCTTGCTGTGTCGAGAGGCTTGGTGAAGATGTCGGCCAACTGAATATCTGTATGAACCTTTTCGAGCCGAATGATGCTTCATGTTGATATGCTTAGTGCGCGAGTGCAATACAGGATTGTGCGTGATTGCAATTGCACTCATGCTATCACACATGATTGGCGTCTCTCTGGCTTCAATTCCATAATCTAACAACTGTTGCTGCATCCAAAGGATCTGCATACATCAACTACCAGCAGCATAGTATTCTGATTCAGCCGTGGAAAGTGAGTTAGCCAATTGCTTCTTATTGAACCAAGAAACGAGTCTAGGTCCAAGAAAGTGACAAGTTCCACTTGTACTCTTCCTATCTAGCTTGCAGCCTCCGAGATCTGAGTCGCTGTATCCAACTAAATCGAATCTGCCTTCTTTAAGATACCACAATCCTACATCGACTGTTCCTTTAATGTACTTCAGGATTCGTTTAGTTGTATTGAAGTGTGATTCCTTAGGTGCTACTTGATATCTCGCACACACTCCAACAGCAAACTGGATATCAGGTCAGCTAGCCGTTAGGTACAGGAGTGAACCAATAAGCTTCCTGTAGAGTGATTGGTCAACCGTCTTTCCGTCTTCATCAGCACTAATTTGCACGGAAGTGCGCATGGGGGTTGGCGATGATTTGGAAGTGTTCATTCCAAATTTGTTGAGAAGCTCCTTGCTGTATTTTTCCTGGTTGATGAAAATACCTGTAGGCAACTATTTTACCTGCAAACCTAGGAAATAACTAAGTTCTCCCATCATACTCATTTCAAATTTACTTTGCATGAGATGAGAGAACCTTTGGCACAAAGCAAGGTTAGTTGAACCAAAAATTATATCATCTACATAAATTTGCACCATTAGAAGGTCATCACCTTCCTGTATTTTGAACAATGTTTTGTCTACAGCACCTTTCTCAAATACATTGTCGGTTAGATACTGGGACAGGGTCTCATACCAGGCTCTAGGGGCTTGCTTAAGTCCATACAGTGCTTTCCTTAGCCTGTATACTAGGTCGATGCCGTCTGTGTTGGCAAATCCTGGTGGTTGTTCAACATAAACTTCTTCAGCAAGGTCTCCATTAAGGAATGCACTCTTGACGTCCATTTGGTATACAATAAAGCTTTTATGGGCGGCAAAGGGTAAGAATATTCTAATGGCTTCTAGTCTGGCTACAGGGGCAAAGGTTTCATCATAGTCTATGCCTTCTTCTTGGCTATAGCCTTGTGCGACTAGCCTTGATTTGTTCCTTATAATAAGTCCATTTCGATCCTTTTTGTTTCGAAACACCCATTTGGTTCCTATAACCAATTGATGTGTAGGTCTGGGTACAAGATACCATACATTGTTTCTTTCGAAACCGTTAAGCTCTTCTTCCATAGATGTTATCTAATGAGAATTATTAAGAGCGTCTATGGTCGAAACAGGTTCAGACTGGTCTAAGAATACAGCAATAGTGCACATAATGAGTCTTCTACGCTCGGATTGAGATTTCCATTCAGGAAACTGTGATATCTCAGTATCTAGTTCTTCTTATGCACAAAGTACATTTCCTTGTGTACTCTGTATTCTCCTACGGGTATAAACACCAGCATCTATGTTTCCAATGATCAGCTCTTGCGGGTGATCTCTCAACCATCTTCGGTCGGGTTCTAATTTAGGGTCTCGTACTGTATCGAGAGTTTCTGTAGATACAGCTTCTGCTTTTATAGCGTTGGCTTCATCTACGTCGATTCTTACAACTGCGGGGTTGATTTCTAGTTCAACAATAGGTTCTATGGGAGTTGGAGGATCTAAGATAGAGAGATGTTGGATGTTCTGAGTAATATCATCTACTCCTGTATGGTCATGGTGAGGTTCTTCGAACACCACATGAACTGATTCCTCGATCGTCAGCTTCCTTTTATTAAAGATCCGGTAAGCTTTGCTAGCGGAGGAGTATCCTACAAATATTCCTCATCTGATTTCTCATCAAAGGTTCTAAGTTGATCCTTTCCATTATTCAACACATAAAACCTGCATCAAAAAATGTGAAAATATGAAACTAACGGAGTTTTGTTGTTCCATACCTCGTATGCTGTTTTGTTGTGGTGCTTGTTGACGATACATCGATTTTAAGTGTAGCATGCTGTATTGGTGGCTTCACCCGAGAAACGTTGTGGCAACTTGCTTGCGGCGATCATTGTCCTTGTTGCTTCTTTCAGCGTCCTATTCTTTCGCTCAGCAACACCATTTTGTTGAGGTGTACGGGCAGCTGAGTATTCGTGTCATATCCCATTTTCCGAATAGTATTGCTCTATAAAGCGGTTAGTAAATTCTGTACCTCTGTCGGAATGAATGGACACGATGCTCAATGCCTTTTCATTTTGCAGCTTTCTCAGGAACTCGGGCAGCTTTGATGTTGTTTCCTTCTTCTTGCTTAGGAAAATTGTCCAAGCATACCTGGAGTAACCATCATCAAAAACAAGACAATATTTCTTACCTCCCAAACTTACTGGGTCTACAGGACCGTAGAGATCCATGTGTAGCATTTCCAACACTCTTTGGGTTGAAAGGTAGGATTTGCTCTTCAGGGTTGACTTGATTTGCTTGCCTTGCTGACACGGTCCGCAGATGCTGTCCTGTTTGAATGACACGTTTGCCAATCCTATTACCATTCCCTGTCTTGAGAGCTTGTTGATCATCTTGAAGTTGATGTGAGACATCCTCATATGCCATAACCAGCTAAGATCTGCAGTGCCTTTGGCAACAAAGCATGGAATTGAGGAGCTCATAGGCTTCCAGTCAGCAATATACATGTTACCTGATCTGCTTCCTGTAAGCATGACTTCTTTGGTCTGGATGTTCTTGACTCTATAGCGATCTATATAGAATTTCACCGAGAACTGTTTATCACAGAATTGGCTAATACTAAGTAGATTGTACTGTAAGCCTTCAACATATGCAACATCGTTGACTTTGAATTTTCCGACAAGTAGGTTTCCTTTCCCTCTTGTTCTTCCTTTAGATTTATAAGTCTTATAACTTTTGAAGATGGCGGATTCCCAGACGAGTTTAACAAAGTATCTCATCAGTTCATTCTTCCTCCATTGCTTCACCTCTTCGGCAGTTAGATGGCGGTTGGTTGGCAGACGAATTTCAGAAGATCTTTGGATTAAGTTTTGCCACGGGACATTTAGATCATGAAATTCAGGTCGGGAGCCTGAAATCTTAAAACTTTGAGATGGAGGGGCTAGCTTGTTCAATTCAGCGGTAATGCTGTCTTGAGCGGCATTAAATTCCCTTTCGTGCTGTAACCTTATTCTCCTAGTAGCTTCTCTCGCTTCTTTCCCCTTTTTGGCATCATCAAGACGTCCTAGGATCTCCAGTGCGGCATCCTGTTTCGTCTCAATGTTTTTCATTCTTTCTACAAGGGTGGAAAGCACCTGCGACATATCCTTGATACTTTTGTCGTGGGCACGAATATGAGAAGTGGTTTCGATCATAGCAGTTGCGGTCTTGGCCTCAAAAATGCGCGTTTGGATGCCTCTTCTCTCAGGAGTTGCTCTTGTTTCTCTTGCATGATCTTCAGTGCTTGCTTGAATACTTCTGGCAATACAGCGAAGGCTTCTACTACTCGAGAGACTTCATGCTGTAATGTAGTCATCTCTTCGACAGCAGAGGTGTGCATCCAATTAAGAGATTTTTCCACTGAGTACAGGGCATTGGCTGCATCTTGGATGAAGACATTTTGAAGACCAAGAGCACACATGCGCTCTTTCCTAGCAGCAGTGCTTGGAGAATCTGGTTTGGCAAAATCTTCAGATCCATTCAACCTCCTCAGATTCATGGTAGGGCGTGAATTGAGTTGGACTTCCTCAGTTACATTACTGTCCTCGGATTCCACGGTTGATGGGGCGGGAGCAGCATTTTTGGGTTCGGCGGCAGGGGGTGTTGTGTCCTCCTGTTGCGAAGGTGCATCTGTAGACATGGATACAGGAGGGACTGATTCCTCCTGTTGTCTCTCAGCAACAACTTCTTCTTCGGCAGCAGGCTTGGGTGCCTGTTCCAAAACTGTTTCTTTTCCTCGACTTGAGGGACTGATTCCTCGTCGTCAGGAATTTTCTCTTGCTATGGCGAAGGGGGCTCACTTCAATTTGATGGCCCTTCGTCATCCTTGGGTTGAGAGGCATCTCTGTCTTGAGCCTCCTCGCGACTCACTCTCAGACCAGCTTGTAAAGCATCGTCATCGTCGTCTGAGTCATCGTCATCTTTTGGATTTTGGGGAGAGTCCTCGGACTTATCTTTTCCTTTTCTCCTTGCATCAGATTTTTGCAATAAATGGCTTTCAATCAGTTCTTTGCAGTAGAGATTGTCCCATTGGATCAGGGCTTCAACCTGTGTTGAGTCCGTCACTTCCAATACAAATTTCTCTTCGTGGCTCCAATCGCTTCAGTTGTATAATGTGTCATACGGAGCTAGCCTATAGCTTTTCCATTTAAGGAAATCTTTCATAAGCATGATCAATCTGCACAGAGAGAATGGTTTTGTTGATAATGGTGTCCGGGGAGGGACTGCGTACAACGTCTGAATCCGCTGTAGCGAGGGGTTCCTCTACAGGTGTGGGATCCTGTAGGGAAGTGGGATTCCTTACAGGGGATGGTGCCCCGAAGGAAGATTGATCCTGTACGGGTGCGGAATCCCGCATAGGAGAAGTAGCTTTTAGCTCCGCAGGGGCAGCCGAATCGCCAGAGTCTTCTAAGTTGGCAGATGTCCGATCATCCATCTTAGCCACCAAAGGCTCAGGATCTACTGTCGATACAGTAGCGGGCACCTCTTCCACAGGGGTTGGGCCCTGGGGTAGTTCTTCAGTGGGTTTCGCCACAGTGGAAACTTCTTCAGAGGTTTTGGTGGATTTAGCTATAGAAAGCCTCCTTAGCTTCCTATTCGGCTTCTCACCAGCAATGGGTGTCTTGCTGTGAGATCTTTTTCTCTTCCATAAAGACTCCACATCCTGGGACTTCAAAGAAATATCCCTTGGATCTTCAGACACGGGCATATTATGGATTTTAGGGTGGTTGCAGACCAGAGTGCTCTGGTTATACGCCGAAGGCTTGACACTGTAATATCCGGATTTATTACAGTGTATTTCATCTGTATTCAAACCATGTATTTTTCGGATTGGTGATTTTGATTATTGGAGTATGATATTTCGCGCATTGATATCATTGTACATAAGTATAGAAACATGCAAAATTGCTCAAGCAACCTCGTGATAGCGCACGCTAAGAATGTATCTTAACGCGCGCTATCGGGCCATTATTAGCGCACGCTATGAAAATAGGAGTTGCGTACGCTAAGAACTCAATTATTGAGCGGGACGGCTAGAACATGCGCCAGCCGGGACATGGGCCCGGATAAGATTCCCGCGGACACACCCGGACAATTCTGAAGTCAACCATTATTAGCGCACGCTAAGGAATGCTTAGTAGCGTGCGCTAACTTGTCAATAATGCAGAATATTATAAATGGGACAACAACCGTTTTGGCTTTCATTTCTTTCGCCCTTTCCTCATCCTTGAGAGTTCAGAGAGCTGTAGTAATACTTCTATAGACTTAGAACACATCTTGTTGGTGTTTACATATTGGTTATCACTTGGGAATGTTCATGGAAGTGGAATAGCACCTTGGAGTGGCATACAACCAACCGGAGTTGGATTCTACCATACGGTTCAGTGATTTTCATCGTATTAAGGTATGTTCAATCTATCTCAAGACTTAGAGTTGGATTCTAACGATTGGATGATCATGTTAACAAGATATGGATTTTCATAGATGAATTATCCAAGTATATCATGTTTGGAATACTAAGATGATTAAACCTTGAGTACCTTGATTATGATCATCTTGATTCGAATCGTATTACACTGAATATGTGAAGAGAAGCTCTTATCATTGGTAATTCGAATCTAGTAGATGATTTCATAATAATCATGGACTTGACTTTAACAATCATTATTGTTGGATAAATCTAAAGGTTTGACCATGGAAGGATTTATCTAGTATGGATAGAACGTTTAACAACTTCAGCATGATAATATGGATTGATATAGAGGTGTTGATATCAACCGTTAAACTTTTCGGATCGTCATATGAAGAATTGTAGTCGGAATGGAATATGGTTTTATATCGGTATGCATATCCTTGAATCCGAAGTTGTCTTTATCCGTAAATCATTCATAAGGATATAAACATGATATTCATGGAAGTAATATGAATTATCACGCAAGATTTCATTGTTTCAATCATGGCAAGAACCGTTTACTGCTCAGCAGTAAACTGCCATGCAGAGATAGCGCACGCTATGCTATGGAGTTTAATGTGCGCTATCGAGCACAAGTTAGCATGCGCTACGTTTGGTACATAACGTACGCTAGACCATCAGACGAGTCAGTTGGCTGGTCAGTGAAGTACTGACCATGCATAGTTAGCGTACGCTAGTCTTTGTTGTTTGCGTGCGCTATCGGGCAGACTTAACGCACGCTACACGGAGTACTTAGCGTGCGCTAAGCAGTTCAGGCAGATTGCATTTTATGAACTTTTGGCCGTGAATCGAATTGTTAAACATTCGTACGATGTGAGATAAATCCTATGTCATTTCTTTTGTTAAGGTTTGGTCTCGTTACGTGATTGATTGAGGAGGACGATCTTCGAGTGTTCATTTTTGTGGAAGTGTTGTTATTGTCTTCAAATCGAGGCAAGTACCTTAATTGTTTTATGTATTGTTGTTATACATATTGTCGTGCATGTATGTCGTTATTGTATGTCCACCTCGTGTTGGTCCGACGGGATCATCGGGGGATCTATGCTAGCGTGCGCTGGATCATCGGACGGGTTTTTCCACCACGGGTTGGTCCGACGGGATCATCGTGGGTTCTAGGCAGTGAACGCTGGATCGATGGAATTACCATGTGTATGTATTGATATCATGTTGTGATTATCAGTTGTGTATGTTATGTTTGAGTTTCTCGTAGGAGAAGACTCGTTGGTACTTTGTCGTTTACGTTATTATTCTTCGTGAGATATGAATAATATGTTGTGGTACTTGTACTAGCATCGTTGTGCTAACCCCTTCGGGGGTGAACATTTTGTTTGTGTTCAGGATCCAGGAGAGCAGGGAAACAACCACTGGAACTGTATGACGACGAGGGTGCAGAGTGATGTTGTGACCGGGTTTATTAATCTGTTGTTTATTCGTTATTTCAATAAGTACTCGAGTACGAAGTCTATTGTGAGGGATTTGAATTTGGGGATATATTATTGAGTTCTGTTGAACAAATTGTATTATTTCTGTATTTGGTCAGAACTGTTGTATTGTAATCTCGTTATTTCCGTTCGTTAGTACCTTTTTATGCCCGTTCAATTCTTCAGCCTTGTAAATCCTTATGTAAAGGATTTACGGCGCTGTAATATTCCCGAATATATCGGGGGTGTTACAGAATATGGTATCAGAGCTAAGATTATGGATATCTTGGCCGTTGGGTTAAAATAGGGGTCATTTATGTCTTTTGAGGTAACCGGTCGTAAATGACATCACTGCACTGCCTACGTCTACATGCGAACAGTGGTTGTAAGTTCCTAAACTCTATCTTGTTCTTTACATGTTGTGTCTCTTTATACTCGAATATTAGAACGATGTTGTTTCCTGTATATTGAGTATTTATGCTTACAGTATGTTGAGAGGCGGACGTGGACGTGGTCGCGGACGGAGAAATGCCGAAAGGGAAGCGTCGCCTTCTAACTGTGCGATCATAGCTCAAAGTAGCCGCAACAATCTATTAATAATGAACCAGATCTGCACTGAGAGATCCTTCGTCAAGTTGTGAAACAGATGACTCGATTCGCTCAGTCGTGGACCGAATGCAAGTGGCGGTGGGACTACGGCAGGAGAGAGACAAAGGGATCCCGGACATGGGAAATCGAGGTGACCGGTGGTCGCAAGAGGTGGCGAAGATGCAACCACCCAAATTTGACGGTATTTCGAGACTCCCACAGGATCATTGGTTGAAAGAACTGAGAAAATCTTTGCCAATTAAGCGCCTGCATTTAACGGGAGAGCCTCTATCGCTCAATATTTTACGATAGGAAGCGTCCGAATGGTGGGAAGCCATCCGGCTGTAGACCATGATGCCGATTGGACAGAGTTTAGATTGATGATGGAAGCTCGATTGCCTCGTCCCCGTGAGGGAAGCCAAAGTTCGGGAGTTTTTCTCCGCCTGACCTTCCGATGTGCCGTATCCTGTGCGATTAAGACATTTAACCAACAGTGGCATTTGTTCGACATCCGAGTCAATGCATGCGAAATGATGATTCATTTCGATATGAGGATGAAACCAGAAATCCAGAGGTACATGTCCGGATTTGAATGTACCACACTCCGTCAATACCAGGATAAGGCATTGGCGTATGAGATCAAGGAAGCAGCCATGGACAAAATTTCAGAATCCAAGAAGCAGAAAGTCTCTGGTACTTTTACAGAGCACAAGAACAGCGGGGCCCGTAAGGCCCAGTCATCCTTTCACTCTTTCAAGAAACCTCCGCACCCAGCTAGGAGCGGAAAGAACTTCGGAACGACATCGACTATTACTGATGTTACCAAGAAATGCTTTAACTGCGCCCAGACGGGGCACTATCGACGGAATTGCCCCCTTCCTGCGGTGACTTGTTTTGATTGTGGAAGAGAGGGACATCGGGCGGTGTTTTGTGAAGGGGCTGCAAAGTCTTTTAGAGCCCGTACACCACAAAATCCCGTAAGGAGGCCGATTCCACAGACGCAGCAAAGTGTTCAGATGCCTCAAAATTTTGGCCGCGGACGAGGCAGAGGACAATGGGACCGAAAGGGGACATCGAGTGCTAGATCTGCTCCCCCACATCTGTACGAGATGAGGAGGACAGACGATCAAGATGTCATTGCCGCATCGTCATCGGCCCAGATCCTTTCCCACCGATTAGCGTTTTATTCGATACAGGAGCTACACATTCTTTCATATCTTTGTCTTGTGTAAATCGTTTGAATATTTCCGGTTTTCATGCTTGTGAACCTTATGTTGTTGGTTTACCGAGTGGAGAGAGGATTGTCGGAAATTTAGAAACTGGAAATTTCCCTGTATCATTTGGAGGCAGAGAGTGGCTCTCAAATCTAATCGTGATAGAAATGCAAGGAGATGACCTGATACTCGGAGATGATTGGCTTAATCGATATGGAGCAATTGTAAACTACCGAAGGAGGAATATCTCGCTGATCGCTGATGATGGTTCCGAGATTCTGTTTGAGGGATGGAAACCGGGAAGCTCAGAAAAATTGATCAAGGCGATGAAAGCTGTCAAATTGTTGAAACGGGGTTGTACCGGGTACTGGTGTTATGCAAGGAAGAAAGAAGACGAATATGTGGAACTTTCATCCATTCCTGTTGTGAACGAATTTCCAGATGTGTTTCCTGACGAGTTACCTGGACTACCTCCACGAAGGGATGTGGAATTTACCATTGAGCTGGAACCTGGAGCTACACCGATTTCCAAGGCGTCGTATCGTATGGCACCTACCGAGATGTACGAACTGAAGAAGCAGCTAGAAGAGTTACTGGACAAGGGCTATATTCAGCCAAGCGTTTCGCCCTGGGGAGCGCCAGTTCTTTTTGTCCGAAAGAAGGATGGGTCGCTCCGACTGTGTATTGACTACCGAGAGCTGAACAAGATGACGATTAAGAACAAATATCCGTTACCACGGATTGATGATCTGTTTGACCAGCTGCAAGGGGCAACAGTATTTTCTAAGATCGATCTGAGATCAGGATATCATCAACTGAGGATTAAGGAATCTGATGTTCCGAAATCAGCGTTCAGAACTCGCTACGGGCATTATGAGTTTGTAGTGATGCCGTTTGGTCTCACTAACGCACCTGCTGTATTTATGCAATTGATGAACCGTGTGTTCATTGAATATTTGGATAAATTTGTGGTCGTGTTTATTGATGACATTCTGGTATATTCTAAGAGTCCGGAAGAACATGCGCAGTATTTGCGGATTGTATTGGAACTTTTGAGAAACGAACAATTGTACGCCAAACTTTCTAAGTGTGAATTATGGCTAAAGGAAGTAATGTTCCTCGGCCATGTGGTGTCAGCTGAAGGAGTTCGAGTAGATCCTCAGAAGATCGAAGCAATTATGGATTGGGAGCCTCCAAAGAACGTGAAAGAAGTCCGAAGCTTCTTAGAACTTGCTGGATATTATCATCGATTCGTGGAAGGGTTTTCTAAAATTTCCCGCCCACTTACTCGACTTCTGCAGAAAACTCAAAAGTTTGAGTGGAACGAGTCGTGTCAGATTAGTTTTGATGAGTTAAAGAAGAGATTGACGACAGCACCGATTCTATCACTTCCGCAGGGAACTGGAGGATTCATAGTTTATAGTGATGCTTCAAACCAAGGACTTGGGTGCGTGTTGATGCAGAATGATAAGGTGATCGCTTATGCATCACGACAGCTGAAACCTTATGAAGTGAATTACCCGACGCATGATTTGGAGCTAGCAGCAGTAGTTTTTTCTTTGAAGATCTGGAGGCATTATCCATGACGGACTTCACCGCGATCTTTACAGATCATAAGAGTCTCAAGTACATATTCAGTCAGAAAGAGTTGAACATGCGGCAAAGAAGATGGTTAGAACTGATTAAGGACTATGACTTGGAGATTTTATATCATCCAGGCAAAGCGAATGTAGTGGCCGATGCACTTAGCCGCAAGCCTGTCTCTATTCAGATGCTGGAGATGCTGACATCCCAACTTAGCCTTCAACAAGAGATGATTCGTGAAGGGATTGAAGTATGGTTGCAAAGAGTCCAAGGAAAACTGTGCGTGATGGAGATAACTTCATCTTTAACCGAAGAAATCAAATCTAGACAGGCAGATGATCCTCTGATGATTCGGTTACATGATGAAGTGATCAAAGGAAAGGCCCCCGGATTCATAATTCATGACGATGGAGTTTTGAGATTTCAGAACCGACTCTGCGTTCCCGATGTTGATGTTCTGAAACAGACGATTATGAAGGAAGCTCATAGTTCGCCCTATTCTATCCACCCGGGCACCAGTAAGATGTATAAGGACTTAAAGCAGAATTTATGGTAGGGCAACATGAAGAAAGACGTAGCGGACTATGTTTCGAAATGCTTGACTTGTCAGCAGGTTAAGATCGAGCATCAACGGCTTGCTGGAATGTTGAAGCCGCTCCCGATTCCTGAATGGAAGTGGGAGGACATATCGATGGACTTTATCACTAATATGCCGAAAACGAGGACAGGAATGAACATGATTTGGGTGATAGTTGATCGTTTAACCAAATCGGCTCATTTTCTAGGCATTAAGGATACGTGGGGACCAGAGAGGTTGGCACGAGTATTTATTTTGGAGATAGTTCGATTGCATGGTACGCCAAAGACCATTGTTTCTGATCGAGACGGCCGTTTTGTGTCTCACTTTTGGGAAGCAGTTCATAAGGCCTTGGGGACCGAATTGAACTTCAGTACAGCTTATCACCCGCAGACTGACGGACAATCTGAGAGGACTATCCAAACGGTGGAAGACATGCTAAGGGCCTGTGCCTTAGATTGGTCAAACGATTGGGAAGTTCATCTACCGTTGATTGAATTTACCTACAACAATAGTTGGCATGCTTCCATTAAGATGGCACCGTTTGAGGCATTATACGGAAGGAGATGCAGATCGCCCTTGTGCTGGGACGATTCGTCAGACTTGATCGGAACAGAACCAGAGTTGATCGAGCAGACTCGAGAGAAGATAGCCTTGATCCGTGAAAGGCTGTTGACTGCCCAGAGTCGCCAGAAATCCTACGCGGACGTACGCCGCCGCCCATTGGAGTTCGATCTTCGAGATCATGTACTTTTGAAGGTTTCTCCTACTCGGGGGATCTTTCGTTTCGGAAGGAAAGCAAAGCTGAGTCCGATATATATCGGACCATTTGAGATCCTCGAGAGAGTTGGGGAGTTGGCATACAGATTGGCATTGCCGCCATCATTGTACCATGTTCATAACGTGTTCCACGTATCCCAGTTACGGAGGTATATACCAGATCCCAGTCATATCATTGATTTCGGCGAGATCGAAGTCGCACAGGATGGGACGTTTGAAGAAAGACCAGTCAAGATACTCGAGAGTCGAGTTAAGCAACTGAGAAACAAACCGATTGTTTTGGTCAAAGTTCAGTGGTCACGTCACGGAATGGAAGAAGCCACCTGGGAAACGGAAACTGATATGAAGTCTAGATTTCCCGAGTTATTTTCGTCTTGAGTTTCGGGACGAAACTCCTTTTTAGTAGGAGAGTATGTAATATCCGGATTTATTACAGTGTATTTCATCTGTATTCAAACCATGTATTTTTCGGATTGGTGATTTTGATTATTGGAGTATGATATTTCGCGCATTGATATCATTGTACATAAGTATAGAAACATGCAAAATTGCTCAAGCAACCTCGTGATAGCGCATGCTAAGAATGTATCTTAACGCGCGCTATCGGGCCATTATTAGCGCACGCTATGAAGATAGGAGTTGCGTACGCTAAGAACTCAATTATTGAGCGGGACGGCTAGAACATGCGCCAGCCGGGACATGGGCCCGGATAAGATTCCCGCGGATGCACCCGGACAATTCTGAAGTCAACCATTATTAGCGCACGCTAAGGAATGCTTAGTAGCGTGCGCTAACTTGTCAATAATGCAGAATATTATAAATGGGACAACAACCGTTTTGGCTTTCATTTCTTTCGCCCTTTCCTCATCCTTGAGAGTTCAGAGAGCTGTAGTAATACTTCTATACACTTAGAACACATCTTGTTGGTGTTTACATATTGGTTATCACTTGGGAATGTTCATGGAAGTGGAATAGCACCTTGGAGTGGCATACAACCCACCGGAGTTGGATTTTACCATACGGTTCAGTGATTTTCATCGTATTAAGGTATGTTCAATCTATCTCAAGACTTAGAGTTGGATTCTAACGATTGGATGATCATGTTAACAAGATATGGATTTTCATAGATGAATTATCCAAGTATATCATGTTTGGAATACTAAGATGATTAAACCTTGAGTACCTTGATTATGATCATCTTGATTCGAATCGTATTACACTGAATATGTGAAGAGAAGCTCTTATCATTGGTAATTCGAATCTAGTAGATGATTTTGTAATAATCATGGACTTGACTTTAACAATCATTATTGTTGGATAAATCTAAAGGTTTGATCATGGAAGGATTTATCTAGTATGGATAGAACGTTTAACAACTTCAGCATGATAATATGGATTGATATAGAGGTGTTGATATCAACCGTTAAACTTTTCGGAACGTCATATGAAGAATTGTAGTCGGAATGGAATATGGTTCTATATTGGTATGCATATCCTTGAATCCGAAGTTGTCTTTATCCGTAAATCATTCATAAGGATATAAACATGGTATTCATGGAAGTAACATGAATTATCACGCAAGATTTCATTGTTTCAATCATGGCAAGAATAGCATCGCTCGCAGTGAAACGCCATGCGAGATAGCGCACGCTATGCTATGGAGTTTAACGCGGCGCTATCGAGCACGAGTTAGCGCGGCGCTACGTTTGGTACATAACGACGCTAGACCATCGACGAGTCACTGGTTGGTCGCTGAAGTAATCGACCATGCATAGTTAGCGTACGCTAGTCTTTGTTGTTTGCGTGCGCTATCGGGCAGACTTAACGCACGCTACACAGAGTACTTAGCGTGCGCTAAGCAGTTCAGGCAGATTGCATTTTATGAACTTTTGGCCGTGAATCGAATTGATAAACATTCGTACGATGTGAGATAAATCATATGTCATTTCTTTTGTTAAGGTTTGGTCTCGTTACGTGATTGATTGAGGAGGACGATCTTCGAGTGTTCATTTTCGTGGAAGTGTTGTTATTGTCTTCAAATCGAGGCAAGTACCTTAATTGTTTTATGTATTGTTGTTATACATATTGTCGTGCATGTATGTCGTTATTGTATGTCCACCTCGTGTTGGTCCGACGGGATCATCGGGGGCTCTATGCTAGCGTGCGCTGGATCATCGGACGGGTTTTTCCACCACGGGTTGGTCCGACGGGATCATCGTGGGTTCTAGGCAGTGAACGCTGGATCGATGGAATTACCATGTGTATGTATTGATATCATGTTGTGATTATCAGTTGTGTATGTTATGTTTGAGTTTCTCGTAGGAGAAGACTCGTTGGTACTTTGTCGTTTACGTTATTATTCTTCGTGAGATATGAATAATATGTTGTGGTACTTGTACTAGCATCGTTGTGCTAACCCCTTCGGGGGTGAACATTTTGTTTGTGTTCAGGATACAGGAGAGCGGGGAAACAACCACTGGAACTGTATGACGACGAGGGTGCAGAGTGATGTCCTGACCGGGTTTATTTATCTGTTGTTTATTCGTTATTTCAATAAGTACTCGAGTACGAAGTCTTTTGTGAGGGATTTGAATTTGGGGATGTATTATTGAGTTCTGTTGAACAATTGTATTATTTCTGTATTTGGTCAGAACTGTTGTATTGTAATCTCGTTATTTCCGTTCGTTAGTACCTTTTTATGCCCGTTCAATTCTTCAGCCTTGTAAATCCTTATGTAAAGGATTTACGGCGCTGTAATATTCCCGAATATATCGGGGGTGTTACAGACACCTCCTAAGTATATCCTGGAGCTATTTTTCTTCGCATCAGCAGATTGCGAAAGTCCGCATTTCGTCATAATATGGTTCAAGATTAAACCAAATGACTTCTTCTGGGTGGCAGGCTTGGATACTTCCTCCTGCAAGTGCTTCAAGATTATCTGGCACCAGTTGACCTTTTCACAGGTCAAAATTGCAACCATCATCCTGAATCTCAGATTAGTGCACATTTCGAATGCACCAGTTTGATTCTCGATGTTCCTACAGCAAAAATCATGTAAATACACATATGGCAGACAAAAATTCTTCTTGTGACATGTGGTGTGAACCATGTCAACAACAGTTGAGCCGGTGAATAGCCCATAATACTTCGTTATCAGCTCTTGAGACCCAAACGTCTCAAGTTCTTCCATGGTCAGGCCATCAGCAGGTAGCCTGTAAATATTCTGGAGAAGATCTCGATCGATACAGATCTCCACTCCTTGAATGGTAGCAGTGATATCAGCAATGTGACCTCCCTGGGCCAGCGACAAAAAGCGAATGACGGCGTTGAGGTAAAAGTCCTCAACCAGGTGAACATCGTATTTCTCAGCGGTCTGACTCCTAATGCGGTAGAGTCCTTGTTGATGGAGACGAGTGATGATGAACTCCATGGGTTCGACATGATTTGTTTCAGCGAGAATGTGTTCGATGACGACAGATCTTGAGAAGATCTGTCCATCGATGATGTTTGCGGATTTCTTGAGTGCGGGAGAAGATGTCTGACTAGCCATTGATGATTGTTCAAGAAAATGTGAAAGAGAATACACGAAATTTGCAGTAAAACGCAGAAAACTATGTAGGCTGTATTTGCTTGAGAACTCTTAAGTTTGTAGAAAGCGTAAAGAGTCTCTAATGGCAGTATCAGTCCTTTTATAGTGGGCGGCGAAGTAGGGTTTTGCAGAGTACGAATGGTCAGATTTTAAGGGATGGGAACCGGTTTTTAAAAAGAACGGTCACGATGAACTGAGTGTAACTGCTACACTTATCCATGGTATATTAAAATATGAGCGGGTCCCACTTCTGACATTGTTGATACCCTAAATGCCTGAAACAGCGGTTTTAAATCATTAAACAATTTGAAAACATCGCGGCTTTTGAGATTCAGTTGTCCAGATGTCGTGTAAGGCATTTAATATAAATGATGTTTGACATAAAACAGGGCACGTGGACAAAAATTATTTTAAAATGAAATAATATAATATAATATTCACTGAATCGAAATCCTATAGTATATGCTGTATCCGCGACGATATAGCGTTCCCCTTAAAAGGTACATATAGGTTTTAAATTCCATACATCAACTTTTGGATTAATGCTGTATTCATGGGTCCTACTGTATTCCCCCTTAATTATTGCACATGTCAGTTGTAGGATAATTCATATGTCTTCGTTCCCTACAATGCTGTATTGAAGGCTCTGAGTGTACAAATAATTAACGGTGGATACTGTATTCTTGGGTCTTACAGCATTCCCCCTCAATGGTTGAGTAAAAACAGTAAATTCCTTACAGGGAGTCGGGCTGTAGCATTCCCAATTCTTGTCTAAGCATGTTGAATCTTGCTGTGTCGAGAGGCTTGGTGAAGATGTCGGCCAACTGAATGTCTGTATGAACCTTTTCAAGCCGAACATCCTTGTTCTCGACATGATTCCTTATGAAATGATGCTTCATGTTGATATGCTTAGTGCGCGAGTGTGATGTGATTGTGCGTTATTGCAATTTCACTCGTGCTATCACACATGATCGGGCGTCTCTCGCTTCAATTCCATAATCGACAATCTGCTGCGCATCCAAAGGATCTCGCATACAAAGAATTACCAAAGAGATAGTATTCTGATTCAGCCGTGGAAAGTGAGTTGGCTCTGTTCTTTTGGATCAATGAATCAATCGAATCGAATCAATCGAATGGATTCGAATCGAATCGAATCGAATCGAATCGAATCGAATGGACTGAATCGAATCGAATCGAATCAAATATATATTAAGGGTAAATAATAATAATAATGTCAATAATAATAATAGTAATCAACAACAACAACGATAATAGTAATATTATTAGTAATAATAACAATAATAATAATTAAGATTAATAATAAGAAGAAGAAGAAGAACTGAACTGAATCGAATCGAATCAAATGAATCGAATCAATCGAATGGACTCAAATGAATCGAATCGAATCGAATCAATCAATCGAATCGAATGGACTCGAATCGAATCAAAATCAAAATAAGTCCAAAAGAACAGGGCCTTAGCCAATTGCTTCTTGCTGAACCAAGAAACGAGTCTAGGTCCAAGAAAGTGACAAGTTCCACTTGTACTCTTCCTATCTAGCTTGCACCCTCCGAGATCCGAGTCGCTGTATCCAACTAAATCGAATTCGCCTTCTTTAGGATACCATAGTCCTACATCGACTGTTTCTTTAATGTACTTCAGGATTCGTTTAGCTGTATTGAAGTGTGATTCCTTAGGTGCTACTTGATATCTCGCACACACTCCAACAGCAAACTGGATATCGGGTCTGCTAGCCGTTAGGTACAGGAGCGAACCAATGAGCTTCCTGTAGAGTGATTGGTCAAACGGCTTTCTGGCTTCATCAGCACTAATTTGCACGGAAGTGCTCATGGTGGTTGACGATGATTTGGAAGTGTTCATTCCAAATTTGTTGAGAAGCTCCTTGCTGTATTTTCCTGGTTGATGAAAATACCTGTAGGCAACTGCTTTACCTGCACACCTAGGAAATAACTAAGTTCTCCCATCATACTCATTTCAAATTTACTTTGCATGAGATAAGAGAACCTTTGACACAAAGCAAGGTTAGTTGAACCAAAAATTATATCATCTACATAGATTTGCACCATTAGAAGGTCATCACCTTCCTGTATTTTGAACAATGTTTTGTCCACAACACCTTTCTCAAATCCATTGTCAGTTAGATACTGGGACAAGGTCTCATACCAGGCTATAGGGGCTTGTTTAAGTTCATACAGTGCTTTCCCTAGCCTGTATACTAGGTCGATGCCGTCTGTGTTGGCAAACCCTGGTGGTTGTTCAACATAAACTTCTTCGGCAAGGTCTCCATTCAGGAATGCACTCTTGATGTCCATTTGGTATACAATAAAGCTTTTATGGGCGGCAAAGGCTAAGAATATCCTAATGGCTTCTAGTCTGGCTACAGTGGCAAATGTTTCATCATAGTCTATGCCTTCTTCCTGACTATAGCCTTGTGCGACTAGTCTGGATTTGTCCCTTATAATAAGTCCATTTCGATCCTTTTTGTTTCGAAATACCCATTTGGTTCCTATAACCGATTGATGTGTAGGTCTGGGTATAAGAGACCATACATTGTTTCTTTCGAAACCGTTAAGTTCTTCTTCCATAGATGTTATCCAATGAGAATTATTAAGAGCGTCTATGGTCGAAACAGGTTCGGATTGGGATAAGAATACAGCAATAGTGCACATATTGAGTCTTCTAAGCTCGGATTGAGATTTCCATTCAGGGAACGGTGATATCTCAGTATCTAGTTCTTCTTGTGCACAAAGTACATTTCCTTGTGTACTCTGTATTCTCCTACGAGTAGAAACACCAGCATCTATCTTTCCAATGATCAGCTCTTGCGGGTGATATTTCAACCATCTTCGGTCGGGTTCTAATTCAGGGTCCCGTACTATATCGAGAGTTTCTGTAGATACAGCTTCATCTTGTACAGCTTCGGCTTCATCTACGTCGATTCTTACAGCTGTGGGGTTGATTTCTAGATCAACGACAGGTTCTATGGGAGTTGGAGGATCTAAGATAGAGAGATGTTGGATGTTCTGAGTAATATCATCTACTCCTGTAGGGTCATGATGAGGTTCATCGAACACTACATGAACTGATTCCTCGATCGTCAGTTTCCTTTTATTAAAGATCCTATAAGCTTTGCTGACGGAGGAGTATCCTACAAATATTCCTTCATCTGATTTCTCATCAAAGGTTCTATGTTGATCCTTCCCATTATTCAACACATAACACCTACATCCAAAAATGTGAAAATATGAAACTAACGGAGTATTGTTGTTCCATACCTCATATGTTGTTTTGTTGTGGTGCTTGTTGACGATACAGCGGTTTTGAGTGTAGCATGCTGTATTGGTTGCTTCACCCCAGAAACGCTGTGGCAACTTGCTTGCGGCGATCATTGTCCTTGTTGCTTCTTTCAGCGTCCTATTCTTACGCTCGGCAACCCATTTTGTTGAGGTGTACGGGCAACTGAGTATTCGTGTTGTATCCCATTTTCTAAACAGTATTGCTCTATAAAGCGGTTAGTAAATTCTGTACCTCTGTCGGAACGAATGGACACGATACTCAATGCCTTTTCATTTTGCAACTTTCTCAGGAGCTCGAGCAGCTTTGATGTTGTTTCCTTCTTCTTGCTTAGGAAAATTGTCCAAGCATACCTCGAGTAATCATCAACAACAACAAGATAGTATTTCTTACCTCCCAAACTTACTGGGTCTACAGGACTGTAGAGATCCATATGTAGCATTTCCAACACTCTTTGGGTTTAAAGGTAGGATTTGCTCTTCAGGGTTGACTTGATTTGCTTGCCTTTCTGACATGGTCCGCAGACGCTGTCCTTTTTGAATGACATATTTGGCAATCCTCTTACCATTCCCTGTCCTGAGAGCTTGTTGATCGTCTTGAAGTTGATGTGAGACATCCTCTTGTGCCATAACCAGCAAAGATCTGCAGTGCCATTGGCAACAAAGCATGGAATTGAGGAGCTCATAGGCTTCCAGTCGGAAATATACATGTTACCTGATCTGCTTCCTGTAAGCACAACTTCTTTGGTCTGGATGTTCTTGACTCTACAGCGATCTATATAGAATATAGCCGAGAACTGTTTATCAAAGAACTGACTAATACTAAGTAGATTGTACTGTAAGCCTTCAACATATCCAACATCGGTGACTTTGAATTTTCCGACAAGTAGGTTTCCTTTCCCTCTTGTTCTTCCTTTAGATTTATCACCGAAATGAACTTTTGGACCGCGACCTTCTACGAAATCTGATAGCTTGCTTTTATCTCCGGTCATGTGCCGAGAGCATCCACTATCGAAGTACCAGGTGTCCTCCTCTAGGATGTCCTGTATGCAAAGAGATTAAGTAGATTTAGGTCCCTTTTGATTTTTGGGTCCATAAATGTTAGTTCCTCTAGGTACCCAAGTTTTCCGGCAAAGAATTGGTTTATCGTAGGTCATACTGCATGTTGTTGCGATATCTACGTGGGGCATATCCGTAGTCGCTATAACCATGATAATTATTATGCATGTAAAATTCAGGGTTATTATTTTTAATCCAGTACGAGTGCCGTCTTGGAGGTGGAGCCATTTTCTTTGGCCTAACAGCTTGCCTTCTGGGTCTCCAGTTGGATTCCCAATGCTGTTGTTGATACCGGCGACACTGCCTCGAGGAATAACGGGGCTCGTATCCAATACCTCGGCGTGTCAGATCGATAGTACCGCCGCGGACTTTGGTATTTGGATACAGCCTTCCTTATGAATGGCTGTTGGCGCTGTTGATATGCTCGGGGAGCATGTTGTTGAGTGCGCCTTTCAGGTATGAATGGCTGATGATTCCGCTGTCTGGAATAGGATTGTGGTGGCGGAATGGCAGCCTTTGGTTTTCGCTGTGCAACAGGTTCCTTCATGGGACTCTAAATTTCTTTCGAAACAGGAATGTGTTCAACACTCTTGACGAACACTGTACTAGTTTTCCCTTTGTTTGAACATGAGATGTATCCTAAGCCACTTTTATCATGAGCATGTTGCCCAGTGCTCAGAATTTCTTACATTCTTTTGGACGATTTCTCGAACGATTTCAGAGTGGTCTCAAGTTCAATTTCTCATTTTTCGAGAGTTGTGAATTTGGCTTGAAGTAGAACCAAATCATTTGTCTTGATTTCGTTTTGAGTTTTAACCTCACTTAGTTCGTGAGCAAGTTGATGATTGCTCTCCATGAGTTTTTCAAAATCGACTTTGCTGGTATCACAATCAAAAGACATATTTTCATAATTTATCTTCAGCAAGTCATTTTCATCTTTCAGCTCTAGGTTAGACACTTGGAGCTGTATATTCTCATTTTTCAATGTCTCATGGGCCTTTTGAATGTTTTTAAATTCATTCATCATGTTTTCAAAGGTATGAGATGCATTTGATGGAATAGCTGAGGTTGAACTTACCTCATCATCGCTATCTTCACCTTCCGGAATGTCCTTGGCCATAAAGCACATATATGCTTTATCATCGAACTCATCGTCAGATGAATCACTTTCAGTGACCACCTGAAGACATTCTTCTAATTTGGATGGTGTGGGGGAGGCTTCTGATTCTACAATCAGGGCCTTGAGCTTGTTTTTCCAAGCACGTCTTGTTTCATCTCTCTCTTGTTGCTCGGCCTCCGGCAACCTTTGGACTTTGGGATGAGGACATTTATTTGCATAATGCCTGGTTTCCCGCAATTATAGCATAGGTTAGCATCACCAGATGAAGTTTCGGTACTTACCTTATGGACAGGTTTGGGCCTGTAGGGAGTCTTTCCAGACTGCTTCATGAACTTTTTGAATTTATGCATGAGAAGCGCCATTTCATCTTGAGACAGGATGTCGTCGTCACTGTCAGCATTTTTGTGACTAGGCTTCGATGAGCTGGGCATGCTGTGTCGACGATTCGATACAACGGCTAGTGCTGTGACCTTTGAAGGAGATTTTTCAGCTTTCTCTCTTCTGTCAATATCATACTCAAAAGCTTTAAGGTCAGAGAAGAGATCAAAAGTAGATATTTCATTAAGATTGCAAGATACATGCATAGCTGTGGTCTTAATGTCCCATCGGGCAGGGAGAGATCTGAAAATTTTTAAATTCTTCTCCTTTTGGGTATAAATTTTGCCCAAAGCTTCAAGTTCACCAACAATACCAGTGAATCTGAGGTCAAGTTCCTCAAGTGTCTCAGTTGGTTTCATTTCAAAAGATTCAAATTGCTGAGTCAGTTTTGAAATTTTGTTTTCTTTTGAGAGCTCAGTTCCCTCACAAATCATCTTGAGTTTATCCCAGATTTCCTTGGCTGATTTACAGCTCTTTACCTTCGAGAACGTGCCTTTGTCAAGAGTGACAAATAACGCGCTCTTAGCCACATTGTCGGGGCACTAGACTGGCTAAGTGTTACCTGTACTCCTTGGTTCCTCCCATCGCCGACTAAGACGGACCTATGGAGTCGCGCACAAGGGTATTTGATGGATAAAAGTATTTATTATCTTTTCATTAATATTAGATAATAGATATCTAATTTGATTTATTTGATAAATCATGCGGTCTAGTGAATTGAAATTAATTATCGGGTAATTAATTTAGTTTATAAATAATTATTTCTTGGAGAAATATATTTATAATTTTGTATCTGATAAAATTAATAAATTGGATTAATTAATTAAGTATAAATACATTTTGTTGTTGCCCGAAATATTATCCGAAGATAGATATTGCTGGAATGGTCGAGCAACAGCAAATTGCGAGAGCACGTCCGAGGGAATGGAGAAAACACAAGATTTGCCGGGTCTGTTAGGCCCGGGCTTGAATGCTCTCGCGAGATGTTATTAATACAAATATTCTTGGATACAAGTATTAATGTAAGAATGCGATTACAATGAGTGTAAAAGATCCTATTTATCTAACTCATGAGCGAAGCTTTGGTGTTCTTGCTCTCTGCCGATCGTCTTCTGTGTAAGAGATGCTGAGAGAGAAGAAAGAACCGAGAGATAGCTGTTGCCAAGAGTGAGAAGGCCAAGTTATGGTAAAAATCCGAAGCGAAGCCGCGAGAATCCGAGAGTTGGGGGCCTTTTCCAAGTGCAGGCAGCCTTCTATTTATAGGGGTTGAGATGCCCTGTTTCCTGGCGGGCGATCGCCTTTCGTGCAATATAATAAAGGGGCAATCGTCTTTATGTCACATGGGCTGTCTCCATAAAGCTTGCGGCTGCTGCTGGCAGCCATCTGTGCGGTCTAATGAGGAGCCGGCACGCGTCCTCAGTTGCTGTCACGGGCGGTCCCACTGACACCTTTCGGCAGGTCTGTCGGTTGGTGGAAGGATGCTGACAGGCTGTGGTCAACGATCCATGTGCTGCAGCGCCTTTTCTGGATCTGCATGCGGGCTCTGTCCTGAGCTTCGGCCTTTGCCGACTGGACGATCATTGGCTTCGCGCGGCATGAGGCGATCGTCATTTGGTCGGTCACCAGGAGTCGATCGCCAAGTGCCGAGAGACGATCGTCTTAGATGTCGATCGCTCGGCACCGAGACTTGTCTTGGGACCTTCGGTCGTCATCTAGTCAGACACCAGGAGTCGATCGCCAAGTACCGAGAGACGATCGTCTTAGATGTCGATCGCTCGGCACCGGGACTTGTCCTGGGACCTTCGGTCGGCCAATCTGCCTTGGATGCTGGGCTCCGGCTCGGTCGCCCGGTCCCTGAGGTGATCGCCGGTCGAGGCGTATAATTCTCGACACAAAAATTGCCCCCCATCTTGCTCCGATGTTGAAGACATGGGGCGAGGTGGTTCTTGCTAGCGATCGTGTAGGATGTGGACGGGCGATCCGTTGAGCGGACTTTGGTTTAGGACTTGGGCGATCTGGTCGATTGCCGAGCTATCTTCGGTCTTGTACCTGCAATAAACAATTTTGCTGATCCCTCGTAGAAACTTGGTAGTCTCGTAGTTTAGGAACCGTGTACAGCCGCGGAGTTCGATGGACCGACTCCATGACCATGTCTTGTGCCCGAGCGACATTGTCTGTCTCGTGACTCATTTTATTGTGAGGGTCCTCTGTTAGGCTGCGCCTCGCCTCGTATTTAAACGAAGGGCATGCGGTCTTGGTCTAGAAGAGTTCTTGCCACTATGCTGCAAGTGCACAGTGTCAACAAGTAATAAAGTGATGAATAAGATATCATTCCCTCGAGGACTGATTTCACTAAGTACCAAAATGTAGTCAACTCGTAATTCTATTTGAAGAACAATTATACGGAGTTTATACCTAAACTAATTGCAGAAAATAAATAATATTACTAATAATAATAATACTAATAAGGGCGTAGGATTATGATTTTCACCTCAAACAATCAGGAATGATATTTATTCAATTCAATTCACTTTTATTCAATTGATTGTAAGCCAGGAATTCCTAAATTATTCTAAAGCCTTTCCCAAGGTCGATAGAAAATACTACGAATTATTAACTCGATATATCCCTATTCGAATTAGATAATTAATAGCTAAAACAGTTCAAGAATCCCCACAATAAAAAGGCTTCACAATTCCCATGAGTATATCCCTATCTCACGAAAATCATGATTATTCTCACAAGAACTATGCCTAAATTTCATCTCCCGAATCCATAAAGACATTCAAAACAGTTCAACTGTTGGCCAGACAATTAAAAAGCATTAAGAACAGTAAGAAGAATCCAATTCAATAGAATAACGAATGAAGTTAAATAATAATAAATAAATCAAACCGTCATGTAATTGGCTACAATCAAAATCCTACTCGAATAGATCTAGAAGCTAAGATGCAGAAAAACTAAGAAAAACCGTAGGGAATCCATGGTCTTGTTGTTGCCCACAAATCTCCTCATTGTGTTCTTCGCCCTAGCTATCGATCTTCCTCCTGATCTCCCCCTCCTTTCTTCAGCCCTTCAATGCTTATTTATAGCAGTCCTAAGCCTCCAAAACGCGTCAGTGTGATTAGGTCGAGAATAGGCTCCAAAACGGCCCAGAACCGCGGAGTATTCAGCAAAAACCGGTGGGCCGCGACTCACTTAATCTGTGCCGCGACCCCTTAACGCCCAGCGCCCATACCTGGGCGCATTTTTCCTCCTGGGCCGCGGCTCAGCATCCTTGTGCCGCGGCTCAGGGTACAGTCCGCTCGGCATCCTGCTGGTCACCTGCGTGTGCCGCGGCTCACTTGGTTTGTGCCGCGGCCCCAGGCCATAAATTGCCGTTTTCGCCCGTTTTTCATCGTTCGAGCTTCCGGACTCCAATTTCCTACAAAACATAAAAGAATAGTGCATTAAAAGCTCATTTATGCTGATTTAGGCTCAAGATGGATATAAAATAATGATAAATAAGCGCATAAAAATACGCCTAACAAATACCCCCAAACTTGAGCCTTTGCTTGTCCTCAAGCAAAAATTATCAATTTTAAACAAAATGCATCGTGAATAATCATGCAAGTCCATAGTGCTCAACTTAATCAATACTACCCTGAAAATCTCAAAGAATAGTACAAGTATCGTAATAGCGAGTCACATCCAGAACACTGATTCCACTAAGTAACCAATTTCAGTCCTAATCAATCGTTCATGAAGAAAATCAAGCTCAAAGATTAACAAGCGTGAATTTAACCGACCGTCAATATGAAGGGTTAGATTAAACAAGCTAATTCGCCCAGTCCCACAGTCTAGTGGCGAAATTCAAGAGTTTCATTATCGACATTACTCCTCGGACAGCATTCCCTTATGTATGATCAATAATATAGATTCGAGTTAACCACTAGGTTTGGATCTCGGGATGTTTCATCGGGATAATCCTAGGGTGGAATTCCATTCTCATGTATAGGGGAACCGTTTGACGTAAAAGACACTCATGGGACACATGGATGCTTCTAGTTACTAATCCCCCCTCTATAGCAGAGAAAAAACTCAAATAGTAATTCCTGCATGTCAAGGTTGCTGTTTTACGTGAGGGTAAACAACGGGTCACGTGAATACCCCCGGTTACTAGGCTTCCCAGCATCGGTAATGCGATATTTCTAAATTATTAATCTATTCAGGGTCATCGTTTTACGCGAGAGTAAACAACGGGTCACGTGAATACTCTTGGTTACTAGATTTCCAATCATAGAACAACTAATATCTCGACTAATTCTTAGGGAAAAACTGTCCGACTCTAAACTCAAATTAAGTGCCAACACGACTCATGTTACTGGACGACTAGCTATGCGAAAAGTATAACCAAACATATAGACAGTGATTTGAAAACACGTATGTCTCCTTTCTTATCTGCTAAGATTTCTACAAAAACGATAAAATTTCGGACCTAAATGAATACTCAACGGAAACAGAAATCGCTGACTGCAACTCGACTAAAAGGCAACCATTTCTTCCAAGAGACATCAGTATCGTAACATCAGTTTTACACACGGAAGCATGAAAAGTTCACGAAAAAATCACGTTTTTAACCATCGATAGCATGCAAGAAAAATAAAGTAATGATAAAATCGAAATTCATAACCAAGAAAATTTAAGAAAATATCGCATGCTTCAATTTATTCCGCTATACATAAAATCATCAATAATAAAACTCATGTGAAAATAAAAGAGATAAGGAACAGTGAAACTTATTCCAAATGTCTTCTTGAACACCAGCAGATGTCTGAGTAGAAATTTCGGTAAATCCATACTTCAAATAACGCTCAGCATCACGAGGGACCCCCAAACTTAGTCTCTAGTCATGAAATAACAATAGACATTAAATCAAGCAATACTAGAATACGAAGAATAATAACTCATTTGGGGTTAAAATATTAGAGAGATAAGGGCCAACAAGAATACGAATCCAAAAGAAATAACAAAACAAAGAAAAAATTAATAACTAAAAATCAAATAAAAACAACTAACTAGAAAGCAAGTAAAAATGATGGGTTGCCTCCCATCAAGCGCTCTATTTTACGTCTTGAGCACGACGTGGAAAAAAGAGTTTAACGTGGCTTCTTTCTAGGGAGATTGCCAAATGCCCCCTTCTTGCAATCTATAAGCCTCTTATTCCATAGGGGAGGCTTTGGTTCATGCCCGGTTACCACAAATAATGAGTAAGAATAATTATGAGGACAACCAAAAAATGATGGAAGAATATAATAATGATAAGGTATGAAAAAATAAGCAGAGTTCGAATGAGTAGATAATAAAGACATATCATGAACAACCTCATTAGAACTCATGGTATGAGCCTCAACAAAATCAAAAGTAATGGGGTCAATCTCTCCCATTATGGATTTAGGAAAAATTATGCGTGGCACCGTTAATAAAATTTTAGGCACAAAAGTGTTCACCTTATTTTTCGAAGTTTGATGACAATTTAATGAAATTTCTTTGGAAGCATCATCAATGGTAACTTCTTCTACAGGCTCATCACACTTTATGTAATTATCGGGTGCTGGGGGATCGACCCTAAAACTTAGTATGTCTTTCTTCTCAACCTCCCCCTCAACTTCACTACTAAATATATGAGCTGGAAAATAACCATAGTGAATCTCAAGACCACAACTTGCACATTCTCGCTCAAAAAGGGTACTATCATGATTTTTGAGAACGTCTACACATTGTTCAAGCATCGTCTTTTGTTTTGGGGGAGGGGGCTGACTGACCCTATTTGGCAAATTATTAAGAACATCGAAATTTATGAAATGGCAAGGGCCACGATACTCAAAGGAAAACATAATGAAGAAATTAAAAATATAGAGACTAAAGAAAAAAACTTCAAATTAAAATTAGAGTCGCTTGGTATTGATATTAGCGAAAAATCAGTCCCCGGCAACGGCGCCAAAACTTGTTGTGAGGAAATCCCTCACACTATGCCGCAAGTGCACGGTGTCAACAAGTAATAAAGTGATGAATAAGATATTGTTCCCTCG
Source organism: Orobanche coerulescens (assembly GCA_033398695.1). Lineage (NCBI taxonomy): Eukaryota > Viridiplantae > Streptophyta > Magnoliopsida > Lamiales > Orobanchaceae > Orobanche > Orobanche coerulescens. The sequence continues at coordinate 189,848,136 of CM065801.1, forward strand.
AGGACTGATTTCACTAAGTACCAAAATGTAGTCAACTCGTAATTTTATTTGAAGAACAATTATACGGAGTTTATACCTAAACTAATTGCAGAAAATAAATAATATTACTACTAATAATAATAATACTAATAAGGGCGTAGGATTATGATTTTCACCTCAAACAATCAGGAATGATATTTATTCAATTCAATTCACTTTTATTCAATTGATTGTAAGCGAGGAATTCCTAAATTATTCTAAAGCTTTTCCCAAGATCGATAGAAAATACTACGAATTATTAACTCGATATATCCCTATTCGAATTAGATAATTAATAGCTAAAACAGTTCAAGAATCCCCACAATAAAAAGGCTTCACAATTCCCATGAGTATATCCCTATCTCACGAAAATCATGATTATTCTCACAAGAACTATGCCTAAATTTCATCTCCCGAATCCATAAAGACATTAAAAACAGCTTCAACGTTGGCGGACAATTAAAAGCATTAAGCACAGTAAGAAGAATCCAATTCAATAGAATAACGAATGAAGTGAAATAATAATAAATAAATCAAACAGTCATGTAATCGGCTACAATCAAAATCCTACTCGAATAGATCTAGAAGCTAAGATGCAGAAAAACTAAAAAAAACCGTAGGGAATCTGTGGTCTTGTCATTGCCAACAAATCTCCTCCTTGTGTTCTTCGCCCTAGCTATCGATCTTCCTCCTGATCTCCCCCTCCTTTCTCCAGCCCTTCAATGCTTATTTATAGCAGTCCTAAGCCTCCAAAACGCGTCCGTGTGATTAGGTCGAGAACCGGTTCCAAAACGGCCCAGAATCGCGGAGTATTCAGCAAAAACCGCCCGGTGGGCCGCGGCTCACTTAATCTGTGTCGCGGCCCCTTAACGCCCAGCGCCCATACCTAGGCGCATTTTTCCTCCTGGGCCGCGGCTCAGCATCCTTGTGTCGCAGCTCAGGGTACAGTCCGCTCGGCATCCTGCTGGTCACCTGCGTGTGCCGCGGCTCACTTGGATTGTGCCGTGGCCCCAGGCCATAAATTGCTGTTTTCGCCCATTTTTCGTCGTTCGAGCTTCCGGACTCCAATTTCCTGCAAAACATAAAAGAATAGTGCATTAAAAGCTCATTTATGCTGATTTAGGCTCAAGATGGATATAAAATAATGATAAATAAGTGCATAAAAATACGCCTAACAGCGGGGTGTCGTCGGATTAATCAACTCCACTTCCGCGGCTTGTTAGCTCTGCTTCCACCTCGGCCCACCATGAAGATGGCGACCCTCGACGTTGTATGTTGAGACGGGGGTAGTGATGTGTTGCATTGTCCGGGTTCACCATGTTAGATGATGAACCTTTGAGGGCGGGCGATAGTGTCCACTGATTAGTTTTGGAGGGCCCTCAGACTACGCCGACCTCGTATTTAAATGAAGGGCGGGTGATCTTGGCCCAAAGGGACCTTGCATGGCCGAAGCAGTCGGTTCCATCGACTACCAGGACCATGGCTGCACTTTTTTACCTCGGATCGTCATTGTCAAATGCCGACCTTCGACGGTGTACGTTGTGCGGGGGAGGCGATCTCGTGCCTTAGTCCAACATGTTAAATGGTGAACTGTAGATGGCGAGCGAGTCCTCCGGTTTTGGTGATGTAGCTTGAAATCGGCGATCGGGCTGGAAGACTAGAGATCGTCGTTCGGGCGCCGATCGCGCTGCTCATAGGCTGAGAAGAAACCTTTGCCTGGCCAGAAAGTCTGCGGCTTTAGCGCGGAAGATCGTGTAGGTCGGGGGATGGTCCTTCGTAAGGTGCCTGTACATAGGCGAATGACAATGGAATCCCCCTAAGACCGAGTAGAGGGCGATCTCACGACGGCAATGAGGTGTACCATATGTTGCCTAGGTCGCCCAGCGTCAGTGGGAACATTCGGCATCTGGTTGCATCTGATGCCCCACACCCGGTCATATAGATCCGGAACTTGCTCAGGTGAGTTTCGGGGTCCGACTTCCCCTCGTATAGAGGTGTTTGCGGAGGATCGATCGTACGCTGTATGAGGGCGAGCTCGATGTGGACCGCGAGTGGCTCACTCGGCCTGGCGATCTTTCTCTTGGAGCCTGCCCCAGATTCCAGGAGCGCCTTCATGTCGTCGAGCTGGCGTTGCATCGCGGCCATCGCTGTAGCTTGGTCGCTCGAGGGTCGTCTTTTGGAGCGGGAGCCGAGGCGATCGTGTACCGATCTCCTGACTCCGGTGCTGCCGACCTTGGTTCTTCGGTGAGGAGGAGCCAGATGGCTGGTCGGCCTTCTGGGAGTCGGATACGCCAAACTCCTGGTGACAGACTCGAGCTTCGTCGTTTCGTGGCTGGGGCCGGACTGCCCCGGTCACCATGACGGGTCGCTGCCTAGGCGATCGAAAACAGAAGTGCCCCGGCTGGCGAGCACCTCTTCTTGCGATTGGGAGCCTCCTGGCGATTGCTCGGTGAGTAATGCCTTGAACTTCCGTTTGGTCATGCGGCGGATGGCCGAGGGGGTTAAAGCGGGCGGCGCGTCGAGAGCACTTTGTCGCTCCTGTAGGATGGCCAAAGCCTTTTCGATCTGTTCAGTGGTTTGGAACTGATCGAGTGAGAGGCTTGGGCCATTTCTCAGGGGCGGGATTGAGCGTCTCGAACCGCGGCGGCTTCCCTCCGCCATCGGCTGTGGCTCGGACTGAGACGGAATGAGGCGTCTGGCGGATCGGTCAGCGGCTTTCTTCGACGTGGAGGCAGAAGTCACGCCCCGGAGGCTTTATCTGAAGAACAGTGAGTGTCTCTTCAGGTATATGCCCCGGAGAACAATGAGTGTTCTTCGAGACGGTAGGAATAAAATTGAGGGTTAGATCCCCCTCCTTCTAGCGCCAATTGTTGTTCCCCGAAATATTATCCGAAGATAGATATTGCTAGAATGGTCGAGCAACTGCAAATTGCGAGAGCACGTCCGAGGGAATGGAGAAAACACAAGATTTGCCGGGTTTGTTAGGCCCGGGCTTGAATGCTCTCGCGAGATGTTATTAATACAAATATTCGTGGATACAAGTCTTAATGTAAGAATGCGATTACAATGAGTGTAAAAGATCCTATTTATTTAACTCCTGAGCGAAGCTTTGGTGTTCTTGCTCTCTACCGACCGTCTTCTGTGTAAGAGATGCTGAGAGAGAAGAAAGAACCGAGAGATAGCTGTTGCCAAGAGTGAGAAGGCCAAGTTATGGGAAAAATCCGAAGCGAAGCCGCGAGAATCAGAGAGTTGGGGGCCTTTTCCAAGTGCAGGCAACCTTCTATTTATAGGGGTTGAGATGCCCTGTTTCCTGGCGGGCGATCGCCTTTCGTGCAATATAATAAAGGGGCAATCGTCTTTATGTCACATGGGTTGTCTGCATAAAGCTTGCGGCTGCTGCTGGCAGCCAGCTGTGCGGTCCAATGAGGAGTCGGCACGCGTCCTGAGTTGCTGTCACGGGCGGTCCCACTGACACCTTTCGGCGGGTCTGTCGGTTGGTGGAAGGATGCTGACAGGCTGTGCACTACACCAAAAACTGACATTTATGACTTTTTATCTCGCTAATTTTGTGACTGCCAATAGCTATCACAATTATTATGACTGTTTACAACAGTCACAAAGCTTGATTTGTCATAATACTAAATATTTGTGACTGTTCACTGCAGTCACAAATTATAATGTACTTTGTGACTGTTTCTAGCAGTCACAAATTTTAATTACAGTCAATTTATTAAAAACGTTATATTTTTTGCGTTGGAACCCTAGGCAAGATCGTATGACTTTTATCATTACACTGGATCTCAGTTTCTCCCTCCTATCTCTGTCTCTGAAGCGCTCTCTCTCCCTCTCTCAGTTTCTCGCCCATTTCCACTCTCTTGAAGCTCAAATCATAGAACCCTAAATCTTCATCTTCATCATCTGCCATAAAATCATATGCACATTAGGTGGTACATTTGTTGGTGTTATCTTCTTGTCTCACGTAATAGAAACCTTCTGCCAGGACTCAACCCTTAAACCGCTGATTTAGAAGTCCGAAGTTGATCTGGTGAGTTCCTATTTCTAGTTTCCTGATTATAAATTCTTTGTGTTTTTATCAAATTTTAATCTTAGTTTTTAACTGTTGTTTTGGAGCAGAATGGGATTTTAGTTTTTTGCCGTGAAGTTTGTTTCCTATTTCTTTCCAAATTCTTCATTTGCATCAATCGTTGTTTTGCATAGTTGCTGAATTCTATGTTTGCAAGTTGTTATTTTTGTTGTATCCTGATTCAACAACTGCTGAAATGTGTTTGGAAGTAGTTATTTTTGTTGTTTTCTCGTTATGTGCTTGTTGAATTTGAAGCTGAAATCCTTTAAGTGTGTGGTAATTTGAAATTCACATGGGTAATATGAATTTTTAAGTTATTTTGCACGGGTGTCGTTTCTGTTATAGAAGTCTTTAATGGGGAGATACTCTAAAACTTGGCAATCTTGACAAACTAATAACATGACATAGTAGTAGCAGCAGCAACATTTGTGATTCAATGATCTAAAAAGTGAATGGCTTACATGCACATTTGAGTATTACAAGTCTCATATTTAATCTGGTAATTATTCAAATACATTGTACATAAATAAACCAACAATCTAATGTATGTTGTTTTTATATTTATAGACGGTAGTGATGGAGTTTCCACCTTATAAAGAGTGGATGGGTGAAAATAATAATAGATTGGGTGATGCGTATGTCATTGGTGTTAGAGAATTTGTCAAGTATGCGAGAAGAAATCTAGGAGATGATCTTATCTCATGTCCATGCACGCGTTGTAAAAATGGTAAAAATGTGAACTGGGAGATTGTTGAGGTACATTTGATAAAGTGGGGAATGCAAGAAGATTATTTATTCTGGAATTATCATGGGGAGAGAAAATTCCCTTTTGTTCCTGATCAAATACCAGCAAGCGAGCCTTTTCATAAAGAGTGTGATCCACTACAACATAGTAGCTTGAATGACCTTGTTAATGACGCTTATGGACTTAACATGAATCAAGCTAATTAGAGTTCAATACGTGATAATAGCTGTGACGTAGAAGACCTTAGTCAGGATAAGGACTATATCAAGTTGAAAGCTGCAGCCGCGAGACCTTTGTATCATAATTGCAACCCAGAGCACACAACATTATATGCTACAGTTGGTTTGCACAACTTGAAGAGCCATTTCGGTTTGTCAGGAAATAGTGTGACAGAAATCTTAAAGTGGGCGAAAGACTTACTTCCAAAGGATAACACACTTCCTGATACCTATCCAGAGATGAAGAGCAGCTTAAAAGGTTTAGGGATGAAATACAAATCTATTCATGTGTGCAACTTCGATTGCATTCTATATCGAAAAGAGCATAAGCATAAATTGAAATGTCCGGTTTGCAATGAATCTAGATATGTCCAGAAAGTAAATATAAATTGTAACATAAAAACAGATACAAAAGTACCACATAAGGTACTTAGGTATTTTCCTCTAGGACCAAGATTGTCGAGACTTTACACAGTACCTTGGATAGGAGAGGCAATGACCTGGCATGCTCGGGCAGAAGTTGGTGACAATCTCATGCGTCATCCGATCGATTCTTCAATGTGGAAGGCTGCAAATTTGCGATACCCTGAGTTTGCTCAAGAAAGTCGCAATGTGCACCTTGGAATATCAACTGATGGGTTTAATCCTTTTGGTAATTTAAGCACAACCTTTAGTATTTGGCCCGTCTTTGTAGTTCCTTATAATCTCCCGCCATCTCTATGCATGAAAAAAGAATTTTCTATATTATCATTGATTATACCAGGGCCTAAGGCTCCAAGTGATGACATAGATGTATTTTTGGCACCACTAGTTGAAGAATTAAAGGACTTGTGGGTTGAAGGTGTGCAGGCATTTGACTCATTTAAACAAGAGACATTCACTTTGAGGGCTATGTTATTGTGGGCCATTCACGATTTTCCGGCGTATGGCACTTTTTCTGGCTGTAATGTGCATGGTTACATGGGCTGTCCCATTTGTGCAGAGGAAATAGAAGCCACATATTTAAAAAACAGCCACAAAGTATTTTATCATTCTCATAGGAGATTTTTACCACTTAATCACAAGTTCAGATCAGTGGAAAGTAATTTTCTTCCAGATGGAGCTGAATTAAGGCCACTCTGGAAAGCTAACCGGCGAAGTTGAAGAGAAGTCTTCCTTGGCTTTTCGTGCTCTCGGGTAAACATCCTAAAATTTTGGTGAGAAACGTAAATCAAGGATGAATCTGTGAAGATGGCTTGGTCTAGGAGGTCAATATTGTTTGATTTGCCGTCTTTGGAAGCAACATTGATCGACATGTGCTAGATATAATGCATCTTGAAAAAATATTATTGAGCATATAATGGGAACATGTATTGATGGGAGTCACTCGAAAGATGGGGTAAATGCTCGAAAAGATCTTCGTACGTTGAAAACAAAAAGATCGTTATGGTGGAGGAAGATCCTAAAACTATGAGGGGTAATTCCGGTCGGAGCCTTTTCTTTGTCTCTTGTGAAAGAAAGGTGTTACTAAATACATTGTATGAGTTGAAGGTCCCCTCAAATTTCTCTTCTAATTTGCGTAGAGTTGTCCATCATGCAACTAATGATTTGAAACAGTGTAAGTCTCACGATTGGCATGTAATTATGCAATTAGTCCCACTTTTATTTGGACATTGTTTTGGGAAGCATAAGGATCTTCGAAAGGCTATTATGCAAATAAGTTTGTGTTTTACCATATTGTGTGCAAAAGTTGTCAATAAGAAGCATGTTATGGCGGCAAACACTACTATAGCTGAGGCTACATGTGTATTGGAGAAGTATTTTCCTCCCTCATTCTTCGACATTAGCATCCATTTACTGGTGCATTTATGTGACGAAGCCCTCCAATGTGGGCCGGTTAGGTATCGTTGGATGTATCCTTTTGAGCGGTTGATGAAAACCTTCAAAGATTATGTCAAAAATGCACGATATGTTGAAGGTTCTATTGCGGAGGAATATATAACAGAAGAAGCTTCCATATATGCAAAGGAGTATATTCCCAACCCATGTAATGAAATACGGGAATGTTTTGTTGATGAATCAGATGGTTTTGCTGATGAGGAGGCTCTGGGGAATGGAAAGTTAGTGACACTAACAAGTGTCCAGTACGAACAAGTAGCTCGATATGTTTTTGAAACGCATGAAGATATAGACCACTGGAAAGAATGAGAATTTCTGACTTTATCTAAATTAATAATGTTAATTATTATATGTTCGTTGTCATAATTCACTTATTTATCGTATAGGAAATTTGATCAATCCGATCCAGGAAGAAAAAGAAAAAGAACACGGAATATAGGCATTGAATTCATGCATTGGGTAGCAAAAGAGGTATGCTAACAATAAGTTCAGTCTAGCTTTATAAATGATAATAGTATTATAGCTTGACTAATTAGTATGCACGCCCTTTAATTTCAGTTGTTGAAAATTAAGGATGTGTCGTCGAAGCTCGCACGCTATGCCACCGGCCCCAACATTGTGGCTAAGGAATATAAGAGATATCGTCTTAATGGCTACATGTTCTCAACTAGTGCACATGATTCAAATCTTGTGGCTAAACAAAACAGCGGTGTTGCAATTACTGCTTTAACGCACTTCAGGGCTAGTTCGAAGGACAAACACTTGGTTGAGGCTGAGATTACTTATTATGGTATTATAAGACAAATTCTTGTATTAGACTATGTAACTGAGAATGTAACAACATTTTGCTGTGACTGGGTTAGAGTAGAAGACAAGGCAGCTTGTACAGTCGATGCAGACACTAACTTGGTCATGGTAAATTTAGATAAGCTCAAGAGCAAAGACCATATAAATGACGAACCATTTATTTGTGCATTCCAGAATCTAAAGCAAGTATTCTATGCGAAGAGCCCGAAGGATGGACCGTGGTCTGTTGTTCTATTTTCCCCCAAACGTTTGACTACATCTGTAGATGACTTGGAGGCACCAACTCATTATCAATCTGCTTTAGATGACAATCCAGAATTGAAGAAATTTCTTGATTTTCTAGATGAATAAATGTCTAATTTTGTTAGTACGCTATATGAATTTTTGTTATATTTATTCGAACTTTGTACTACTGTAGAGCACTCATTATTGTTCTATTCCGCATTTTGAAATTAACTCTATGGGCTGTTTAAGTTTGTGAGAGAAGCGAGTTAGTATATTATTTATTAATAAAGTGAAGGCAAATTGGGATGAGGAAGATTTGGATGATGTCAAGGAATCTTGGGAAGATGATAATGAGCCTGCTACACTATGTAACATTTTTTAACATTGTAAACTTAGTTTGAAGATTTCAAGGCAATGGATAAAATTAACTCAGTTTAGAATCTTGTATGTTACTACTTTTTTGCATAGCTTTATCTATATGTGGTTGTTTGCTGTTGTTAACTTTTGCTTCACATTTGAAATTAATCTATACTGCTTCTATGGTTGTTCACTATTATATAATGCAAAAGAATTGATCGTCAAAGCTTGCACCACCATTGTGTTGTCCTCTATGATGATCCTTAAATTTTAAATATTAATGTCACTGTAAGACCATAGATAAAGCGGATGATCGACTTCATTTCTTGGAAGTGTTCTATCGGATATTCGAGTGGTGTTATCGGATATTCGAGTGGTGTCGGGTGCAATAGAGAAGTGCACTTTGGTCGTTCGAAATATTATATCCTCATATTTGAGCCCCTGAGACTGTTCATGAGGAACACTGTGCATTTCGATCGCTATTTTTCTTTTGGTTATCAATGTTGGAGTAAAATTATTATATTAAAAACACTCTCTCCGGTAGTATCATTTTTGGTATGGATAGATGAACCTCATTTTCGGAGAGTGTACGTAGGATCGGGATGCTCGATTAGGTCAAGCAAGAGCTAACTATTGTTCTCTTTTCATAATTTAATGAAATTCTTGATTATGCTTTTGAACAAATTCATGAGTCAGTGGGCATTTTACGCCGAATGTTTGGTTGCGATCGATTTCGAAATATAGCCTTGATTGTTGAAATCTTCATTTATGTCTTTTATTATGCTAGCAATATGTTTCTTAGTCACCATTTTAGTTCCGGCATGAGCAACGTCAATTTAATGGGCATTATCCATTCTTGATGTCGGTTTATCTTTGGAACCTTTTCTTAAAGTTTGGCAATGCCCCGATGAAGCTGAGCAAACTTACTCAAATCCGAATAACGAGATGGTTCATCATTTTATTACTCAGATATTTAATGTTAATACGGAGTTTTCTGTACGGTACATGGATGTGACTGAGCCCCAATGTTATTCTGAAAAATGCAGTTTAGTCCTCTATTATTAAAATGCAGTTTTAGTCCTCTATCTTATATGCATTTTTGGTATATTATTTATTAATAAACTGATATTGCAATGGTGGCTTTTTCTTTCTTAATTTCCTCCTGAAGGGCTTGGTTTTGTTTCACAAGTTTGGTGTTTTGAATTTGAAGTGTGACATTTTCTAGTTTAGCTTGTTTTAGAACAAGTAATTCATCTCTACACTTATTTAATTCAAAAACAAGCTTGTTATATTTTGAAAACAGATTTAACCTTTGATCTTCGTCATGGCTTTAGATGACCCGTTCTCCATTTCTTGCATGGCTTTTACCCACTGCTAGCTTGTCATCTTGTAAAAGAGCCATCAGTGCACTGACCCTTACTTCATCATCATTAGAAGAAACAGCTTCCTCATCCCAGTCGAAGGCTTCAGCCACAAGTACTTTGTTCTTTGCTTGAACAGGTTTGGTGGTTGCATCCTGAGGTACTGAGGTTTGGTGGTTACACTCCTAAAAATCTCAAAAATATTCCTCCACTATTTCCTGTCTCTCTCCCTCTTTTCTTTCTTCTTCTCTTTATTTTTCTCTTATTTCCTTCTTTAGTTCTAATTTTTTAAAATAATATAACTTTTAGGATACAATAGCTAATGCATATCTTTGTAACATTTGAGTTTGAAATTGTATAGGAAATAGTTTACAGTGAATTTAGCAGTAAATTTTAAGATATGTATTGTGGGTGATCTTAGTCTAATTCCAATTGACTATAATGTTTGAGAATTAACTTATTCCCTCTTGATATTTGTTTATGTTTTACAAATCACTCCTATTTGATGGTGCATTTGTAAAAACAAATGAAACTTCAAGGGAAAACTTGTAAGGTAAATGGATTCTTTTGTAATTAGACAACGTCTGACTGGTAGCTTATGTAATTTACCCTGCCCACAAACACTAATAGATTTCACAATCAACCTGAACAGGGACTAAGATTGCATTTAGACTACCTAGGAACAAGTCATCGTCCGAGACGATCGAGTTCGGGCATTCTCGAATATGTTCAAATAGATGGACCAGTTTCGGCTTATAGTGTTGTTGCCGCTGGGGCTGCTGTGGTTGCTGGTATAGGTGTATACGCCTTCTTGAAACGAACTGGAAACTGATTAATGGTTTATTAGTAAAATTCCATATATAATAGAACTAATACATACAGGAAAGTTGACTCCTCTTTCGTCTGTAGTCTAATACGAATAGTTTACGGGTGTGGTCATGGATTTAGGTAGTGATATACATACATTCTGTAACTTCTTTTTAGTTATCGTTCAATGTATAAACGGACAGTGATTGGGTTCGTGAATGCAAGTTTTATGTAAGTGGAACCGGACAGGATATCAAAGGAAATTGTTTATATTTCAGAAGAAAATGATGTTTGTTTGGTCTTCATGTATCTTACTTGACCATCTCCCAGCAGTGCATGATCTGCATTCCATGATTTTCATCTTTAGATACATTACTAGAAAAGAACATTTTATAATGTTTTTTATTTTATTTATTTAATCTTTACTTTTTCTTATTTATAATTAATAAATATATGACTAGTGTAATTTTATTTAATATTTACTAGTACTATATAAAATTAGTAATTCATCTCTACACTTATTTAATTCAGAAACAAGCTTGTTATATTTTGAAAACAGATTTAACCTTTGCTCTTCCTCATGGCTTTAACCTTTTCTATACTTAGCTTCAAAATCTTTTTGATTATTTTGAATAGTTTTCATTTGAAAATGTTGAGTATACTGAAGCATTTTTGGTTGAAACTTGCTAAATCCTGATGTTGAGTATACTGAAGCATTTTTGGTTGAAAATGTTGAGTATACTGAAGCATTTTTGGTTGAAAATGTTGAGTATACTGAAGTATTTTTGGTTGAACTACTATCTGAGAATTTGTATAAGGTTTCATTTGCTGATGTTTATTAATAAACTGATATTTATATCCCTCTTGAGGGTGAACCTTTTTATTGCTAATTTCAATCATGAATCATTTCTTACAGATAATGGCAGCTTCATCAAGTCATCAAGAAAGTGAAAATGAAACTCAACCCAACTCGGAAGAATCTGCCGTTGAGAGGCAATTAGTTGTAGATAAACGACCTCTCGTTACCTTTAATAGCACAGGACAGATAGTTGGAAATAAGGATAAGTTCAAGGCTCGATCTTTAGCCCTATTAAAAATACAAGTAGGATTGGAGTATGATGATTGGAGGCAAGTTGATCAAGCCATTAAGGACGATATGTGGACGACTCTCTATAGAGAATTTAATATCCCTCTTCTTAGGAAAAAAGATGTTCTGAAAGAGATGGGTGGACAACTAAAAACATGGAGATGGAACATGCGACATAAGCATTTAAAGGATTTGGATGCTACGGGAATAATGGCTTTGAAGGACCACGTACCTCCGAAAGAGAATATTCGCACCAGCCAATGGAATGCATTTATTGAACATGAAGCAACGGCCAAAAAGCTTCAACAAAGAAGTGTTTTAAAAGCTAACAGGGCTAATAAAAATGATGTCCACTGTCTTGGTAGGACATCCTACGCCGAGAAAGCTATGAAAATGGTATGTACACGAGCATTTAATATAAACACACGCACGCACACGCGCACACACACACACATATCTATATATATATATATTTATATATAATGTACTAGGAAAGATCTTGTTTTCAGCTTATATATGTATTGATTTGGCTATATTTTTTATGTGTAGAAAGCGACGGATCCAGACCGTCGATCGCCTACTCGTTCCGAGGTGTACTTAGAGTCGCGAAAACAGCGAAAAACTGGGGAATTACACCCAAAAGTTGCTGAAGCATGTGTAAGTTCTGAAATGTGATTTTAAGTCATGTTATTATCAGTCATATATCTCTGATATGTTGAGAATTATGTAATTTACAGCAGAAAGTTAAAGAGTTCAGTAGTAGTGAGGACTCGTCAAGCCAGGCTTCTTTGGAAGATGATGCACTTACACAGATTTTTGGAAAGGATTCTAGAGGAAGGACCCGTGGTGTCGGTCGAGTCTCTAAGGGTACAGTGAAGGCTATTCAGCCTATTAAGTCAAACATTGACATGGTCCTTAACAGTAATCAACACTTAGAGAAGGTTGTTTACAACATGCAAGATCAGCTTAGTACGTTTATAGCAGCATTCAACCATTCTCAAAAGTTATCTTCGACACAAACTTCTGCGCCCTCACCTCGATCAACATTTCATGTACCAACTCCAACTGAAACAAAAACGCCACAATCATCCCGGGTTATTATTAAAGATGTTATTTCAACCAAGGTCATTGCTAAAGGAGATGTAGTTCCAACTCTCAAAGGTGAAAAAGTACATGGGCGCAATATTCTGGACCATGAAAGCAAGGTTAGTGTTATAAGTGTGGAGCATGATGCCAATGACACTCTGTTGTATCTAGGTAGCCAAGGTTGTGCCACGACTATTGGGAAAGTTGTTGGTGGGTTCGTGGTTTGGCCTAAATGTTTCCTCGAAGAAATGTAATTTAATTTGGGGACTTGTATTAGTTTGTGTACTTGGTAGTACTTTGGGTTTTTGTATGTACTTGTAGTAAGTCGTGGACTTGATAGTACTTTGGATTATATATGAAACTTGTAATATATTGTGGACTTGGTGGTATTGTGAGTTTAAGCTATTCTGGTTGCATTTTGGAGCAGTTCCAAATTATTATGGCTGTATTTCTTGCTGTGTTTCTAAATAGGCTGTGATTGATTCTGGATTGATTGAATAGGCTGTGATTGATTATTATGGATTCTGTGTTTTTAACAGGCTGTATCTCCTGCTGTGTTTTTGGGGCTATACTGATTGATTCTTTTTGTGATTGTCTTTAACAAATTTTTGACCGTCCCACACAGTCACTAAAAAGTCACAAACATTGTATATTTCTTACTGTCAACGACAGTAACAAAATTGCCAATTTGTGACCGTCCCGGACAGTCACTAAGAGCTATGTTTGTGACTGTCATTAATAGTCACAAACATTGTATATTTCTTACTGTCAACGACAGTAACAAAATTGCCAATTTGTGACCGTCCCGGACAGTCACTAAGAGCTATGTTTGTGACTGTCATTAACAGTCACAAACATTGTATATTTCTTACTATTAACGACAGTAACAAAATCGCCAATTTGTGACCGTCCCGGACAGTCACTAAAATCCTTTGTGACTGCCATAAAAAGTGGGATTATAAAGTCAGAAAATCAAGTTCTTGTGACTTTTTTGTTACTGTTTTTGACAGTCACAAAATAAATTGTGACTGTTGTTTATGTGACAATCATTTGTGACTTTTTGTGCCTTTTGTGACTGTTTTTGGGAGTCACAAATCCCTAGTTTTGGTGTAGTGGTGGTCAACGATCCATGTGCTGCAGCGCCTTTTCTGGATCTGCACGTGGGCTCTGTCCTGAGCTTCGGCCTTTGCCGACTGGACGATCATTGGCTTCGCATGGCATGAGGCGATCGTCATTTGGTCGGTCACCAGGAGTCGATCGCCAAGTGCCGAGAGACGATTGTCTTAGATGTCGATCGCTCGGCACTGGGACTTGTCCTGGGACCTTCGGTCGTCAGCTAGTCGGCCACCAGGAGTCTATCGCTCGGCACTGGGACTTGTCCTGAGACCTTCGGTCGGCCAATCTGCCTTGGATGCTGGGCTCCGGCTCGGTCGCCCGGTCCCTGAGGCGATCGCCGGTCGAGGCGTATAATTCTCAACACAACACATTTGAGATAAAACGAAGTGTATTAGACGCGCGAACTTCCGATACACGAACTGAGTGGCTCGACTCGTTTTTTCTCACCTAAAATCAAGTGGGTCGCCGCCCCTTGTCTCCTGTCACCTTGCATGATGCTTTCGTACTTGTTATGTTGTTATGTGGGGTGTGTTTGACTTGATTAACACATGGGAAGATAAGAAATCAAGATCATCATGATCTTGAAATAATATCTAACCATGTTATAAAACAAGACAATGCACACACACACACATAAACACACACACACACACACACACACACACACTCTACAACACACAAAAATCGGCCATAAGCAAGGGGAGAGAGAGGAGAGAAAAACTTTCATCATCTTGTTCATCTTAGAGAGAGAAAAAAGAAGAAATGAAGAGAAGAGAAATACTACATCAATTTCTAGTCGTGTTCTTTGAGAACGAATTGATATAATATTTTTTTGATCAATATCCATCGTGTAACACCCCCAGATTTAACCGGAAATATTACAGCGCCGTGGGCCCCGAGATGGAACCCACAAGGCTAAAAGAAATTTTCACAAACATTTACAAATGCCCGAGAGGCCAACGATGGTACTATCTTTAAAAATTCACAAAGACTTATAAAATCCATTTATCAAAAACCGTCGTAAAACTCATTTGAAATCGCAAGGCCAAACAGCCGATACTCAAAAGTTTAGAAAACGATTTCCAAAGTAACCTCAGTTACCAGATACCAAAAGTGCGTCTCAAAATACTCACGCAGCGGAAAAAGACCAACCAAAACAATACTCTAGCGGCGGAAAACAAGAACCAAACAATAAACTCAATGTACGTAACATGTCTAGCCGGTATCCTCAGGAAGCTCATCTCTTCACGACCGCTACAAGCTCGATACTCGAGAACCTAAAAGAAATCCTGACGGGGTCAGCCATAATATCCAACAATGATAACCGTCACATCACATTAATAATAACATACCAATGATAATACAACATAAGAATACGACCAACGTAATCTTTACTTACTCAAGAAATTCTCATCAGAATAACCATTATCACATTTCACATCCTGTACTCGATTAACCAATAAACTCGAACATAATATCTGTATTGTACCTCAAACAATACTCAAGATCCTCAAACTATCAGAACCAACTCACGATACGGAAATCTACCATATCTGACCAATACGATCCATCGAATAATATCAACAAATCCCAAGACGGTAACCGATTGTCCACCAAAGACAAGACCAAAGAAAATATGGAACATACCTCGAGATATGATGTGCCACGATAATCATATCGGTCTAATCCGAGATCAGATCAATGCAATACGGACACGGTCCTAACACAAGACCTACAAATGCATACTCATATGACCACGTCAATATGATCACAGCAATAACAATCATGTACACTCAATGGAAATCCGACGATCCAGCGCCCTCAGCATAGATCCCTTTGTTGCTCCTATGCTATCCACATAAGGTGGATAACTAGCAATACCCATGTGAACATCAGCTCATGATAACATCAATGATGCGAATTCACAAGATTCCATCAACACAATCTGGTAATCCAACGATCTAGCGCCCTCGGCATAGATCACCATGATGATCCCATCGAACCAACGCATTTTGGAAAACCATCCCAACGATCCAGCGCCCTCAGCATAGATCCCCATGATGATCCCGTCGAACCAACGCATGGTGGACATCCGATCCAGCGCCCTCAGCATAGATCCTCATAATCCCATCGGATTATTTACACAACATAACAACATAATAAGCATACACATATGCAAATCAACACGTTCATCAACATGAACAACATAACATGCACGACAACATGACAATTTACTAGGACGACTTCATGTTCAACAACATGAAAGAAAATGTGCGAGACCAAAATAAATAACATTAAACCGTATTCAATATGGAATACTTGCCCCGAATCCTTCGGGAGCAACCTCGATGTCCAATCATCACCGACGATTATCCCCAATGCTCGGAGATCCAAACGTACAACGAACTATAGATACTCATATCCTCATCCTTACCATAATGTAACCTCGATACTCGAACATACCAATAACTGAGATAAAGCATATTCATTATGATTTACCTCCCAGAATCGAAAGAACGATATGCGATCCGGATACCCAGAGTTCACAATAATAATCGCTATATGCATTAAAAGCGAAATGAAAGCGAAACCATTCATTAAATATTATAACTGAGCAAGTAATAACTTGCCTCGATACCGATACCACGAAGCTGCTGCCGAACACATTGCCTTTATCTACGAGCTCCTCAGCCTCGATCAAAAGCAATACAATGGACATACTCGAACACGACCGCAATATCCGGTTATAATCACCGATCAATAATCTCAACCTATCGAAGAAATCAAATAACACATATCCGAAAACGGTCAACAACTGAGAAAACTAACCAATCAAACTCAACGGTTCAACACAATCTCGAATAAACACAGTCAGAACCAACCAAGTCAAACCATCACGAATTCCTAATCAAAACACAAAAATCTTGCCTTTACGCCTACTTAGCGCACGTTAATCACCTAACGTAGCGTGCGCTAAGTTGCTCCCGTTAGCGCACGCTAGGCGATGACGTAGCGTGCGCTAATCTTTGTGCAGTGGCATGCATTTCAAGCATCGTCTAACACTTCCATCATGTCATTGATCAACTCATCTCGATATTAAGGATTTCATAACAATCATGACATATAATTCAATAGCTCTTCAAGAACACGAATTATCCAAATTCACGTTCATGATCCATAAAATGATAAAATCCGATGTGTTCTAACATCTAAAAATCCTTATTCATAATGTTCTTGACATACAATTCATATAACTTCAAGAATCACAATAGCACCACCATAATCGTTACCATACAAAGTAACCAACGACAAAGCATCAAAAATCCGAATTGAAGAAGGGAATTACATCAACATATTTCTTGAATTCCATCCAAAACCATACGAAACATATCAATACTCATATATTGATAACAACACTAACTTAGTACGGTAATCCAACTCGTTGTCATGCTCATCAACTTGTTTATATGATAATCATCAACTCAAGAACATCATATACAATCCAAAACGAAATCTCAAAGTGAAGAGTAATTACCTTTTTGAAGGAATGGATTGATTTCCACGAATCACCAATGATTTCAAGAACAAAGCTTTACTCCATGATTTCCATCTTTAATCTTGTTAAAGAGGATCATCCCTCAGTGTTTAGGAACTCCAAATGTTCTCCCAAGGTTGTCTCTATCGGGTGAAAGGAAAGAAATGGACGAAATGCTTCATGACGCCCGTTTGTCCCTTTAAATAGAATACATCACTAGCGTGCGCTAAACCATTATGTTTAGCGTGCGCTAGCCTTAGCGTGCGCTAACTGAGTTTGTTAGCGTGCGCTATCGAAGCCCAGAGGCTACTGTCTTGCTTCGTAAACTACCTTACGTACGTAATGCTCATGCATTAACGTACGTAAATCATCATGTCTAGCGTACGCAAGTCTTTACTCTTAGCGTGCGCTATCCGAAGTTGACTTACTACAGTGTTCACCTACCACTCGCCCCCACATTCCGACAGCATCTGGCAAGGATAAGATTCCTTGTTGACTGATACATAGTTAGCGTGCGCTAAGCCTAATCTTTTAGCGTGCGCTAATACTTCGAGACAACAACCGTTGACTTACGAGCGTGCGCCGGCGGTAGGTCCACACGCAGATTCCTTCCGATGCATGCGCACTAGCGTCGCTAACCTATAAACGTGGCGTCGCTAATCACCGCGATAGCGTGCGTTATGCATGAATATCGGCGTGCGCTAATAAGGCTATACTTAGCCATTTTCTCAGATTCTTGTCCAACGTCTCGACATACCAAAAGCGAACATAAGACACACCGAACACAAACACGATTCCAATAATATCATCATACGATATACCCAATATCAAAAGTACGACAACCGATACACAATATCCTCAAATGTAATTGTCGACCAAATACGACAATTATACCGATATCGATATCTCGTCCTTTATTTATTTTATCTCTCTTTATGCAGTTCAACGCTGTACAATATAACTCGGATAAAATAATATTAAACAACAATAGTAGAAATTCCGGATATTACATTCTACACCCCTTAAAATAAGTTTCGTCCTCGAAACTTGCGATCCATCATAAAACGAACAAACATACCGTTCAACTCAAAATATCCCAAAACCATCACGACAACGATTAATCATCATCATTACCGAATATCCAAAAGAGCATACTTCGAAATACGCAGGTCGACGATCTCACTGTACAATCTCAATATGCTTACGATCACAATTCCCTGAGTCTCAACAAAATATATCATCTTCGGATGAAACAATCTGCCCGAATCAAATCCTGTCTGCCTGATTACATAATCAAGTCCCAATTCCGATAAGACGAATTATACACAATACATCTACAAAACAACTGCCCAAAACAACGACACGAATCCCGAAACATCAACACAAAATCCGAGCGCTCAGATGATCACCAACAATGATCAACAATCAACCGAATTTATCATCGACCTGATAAATTCCAATATGACCAACCAGAGGTCAAAACACAATCGAGAATATCATCAACGTGATAAACTTCAATACGACCAACGAACGATTAACGGTAATCGAGAATACCTTCACGGTAAGCTCCAACACGATCAACGCAGTAACCACGATGGCGATATAGAGTTCTCAAAGCGACACACCAATCACATACGGTGGATCTCAACGAAACACAACCGACTCGTGAACTTTCCCTCGGCATACGAACAACGAATCGCAAATCGGCGAAGATACCAATTCATACAAGGAGTGGGAGCGACCACTCAATATCAAAACAACTAGCATGGGGTCACCATCCCCAAATTTGCACTTACAAGGAAATCATTCCAATCACCGTGGTAAAATCGCTACTACCGTACTAATGGAATCACATAGCACATATGTCCGGTTTCACAAAATCCCGATTTCCAAAATAATATTATGTGCATGAATCTACAACACGCAACATATTTCTCTTATCCGATAAATCAACCGATCATCCGTGGATAACCAAACTACCATACTAACGTTCGAATCTCTTTCATCGACCATCGATGTACCATCCGATTCGTGAGTCTCATTCGAACTTCACCACGATACGCATTATGCACTAAATGCGTATGTACCTCGATCACATTTTCAAAACCAGTTTGAAATCATATATTCTTGTCACGAAGACAATTTTGAAAGTTCTTTCAAAAATTTCAAAACTAAAAACATAAATTTTGGTAAGACCACAAAATCAATTTTCGAAAAATTAACTTGGCTCGATGGTGCCAAGTATTTGATAATGATTTCCTTGAATCCACACGATTTCGAAGTTTTAAAATGAAAAGTATGCAAATGCTCGACTATATCCATACTCCTGTATACCAATTCGGTTCGTCACCAATATCCACTGATATTCCATCGGAAAACCACACGATCGAGTTCCAAAATCTCAATATATAAATTCCGACTAAACTCCTTTTCCACACATGACGTGCAACGTCAGTCATTAACCCATCCTGGATCACCTTAAATATGATATGACAAAATATTGAAACAAATCCACACAGCGAAAGACTTCCCGAGAGGTTCAATTTGAACAAGTAAACCAAAGCCTCGAAATGCGGAAATAACATAGGTAAACGATTGGTAAAGTGTTTTACAAGTCTCGGGAGTTTTAAGAAAACAGAAAAGCCGTTTGAAACATTAGGGTCTCAGCCCGTAACTCGTTCCGCATTACAAAAAGTTTAAAAAGTAGAAAACCCCTTTTCGGACTTCAAGTCCTGAGTCACAAAACCATTTCGAAATCGATTTGGGTCTCGGCCCAAAATCATTTTCCGTAAAACATCATGAAATATTCATTTTGAAAAGTGTCATTTTCAAATGCTCAAAGCGATTCATATATATCACAAAATGAACTAACATGACTACATGTTCTCCTCAACAATTCATAGTCCTTCTACCGATTACACAATTCCGTTCCAAAACTTAACCGACATATTGATTTCCAAAACAATAACTTCTCAAGATCATCAATCCTGTCCCAAATCTATCACCTTATACCGTAACGCATGATATCTGCCGAATCTCAAACATATCAACTTAGACGGCAATAAATCTCAAAAAAAAATCCAAATACTTACGGATCGTGAAGCCGACGATTCCCGTGATCTTGGCACATGTCTAGACTCAAGAAAATACTCGACAGGTATTTTCAAAACACACGCGTTGCAAACTCGGTGCAACTCAAGAACACAATATATCACGTAAACACCATTTGGAAAAGTTATAACAAGCCCGATGCGATCTTGGCAAATCCGATAATGCACAAGCTGAGTGAACAACAAAGACTCACGGCTCTAGTATTTTCAATCGACAACTCGAATGACGCAACAAAAACACGACCTAAATCGACCCAAATGCCTAGGTTTTCTCAACGGCTCGATACCATATTCGTAACACCCCAGTTTAACCGGAAATATTACAGGCGCCGTGGGCCAGATGGAACCCACAAGGCTAAAAGAAATTTTCACAAACATTTACAAATGCCCGAGAGGCCAACGGCAGTACTATCTTTAAAAATTCACAAAGACTTATAAAATCCATTTATCAAAACCGTCAGTAAAACTCATTTGAAATCGCAAGGCCAAACAACGATACTCAAAAGTTTAGAAAATGATTTCCAAAGTAACCTCGGTTACGGATACCAAAAGTGCGTCTCAAAATACTCACGCGTGGAAAAGACCAACCAAAACAATACTCTAGCAATGGAAAACAAGAACCAAACAATAAACTCAATGTACAGAACATGTCCTAGCCAGTATCCTCCGGGAAGCTCATCTCTTCACGACCGCTACAAGCTCGATACTCCGAGAACCTAAAAGAAATCCCACGACGGGGTCAGCCATAATATCCAACAATGATAACCGTCACATCACATTAATAATAACATACCAATGATAATACAACATAAGAATACGACCAACGTAATCTTTACTTACTCAAGAAATTCTCATCAGAATAACCATTATCACATTTCACATCCTGTACTCGATTAACCAATAAACTCGAACATAATATCTGTATTGTACCTCAAACAATACTCAAGATCCTCAAACTATCAGAACCAACTCACGATACGGAAATCTACCATATCTGACCAATACGATCCATCGAATAATATCAACAAATCCCAAGACGGTAACCGATTGTCCACCAAAGACAAGACCAAAGAAAATATGGAACATACCTCGAGATATGATGTGCCACGATAATCATATCGGTCTAATCCGAGATCAGATCAATGCAATACGGACACGGTCCTAACACAAGACCTACAAATGCATACTCATATGACCACGTCAATATGATCACAGCAATAACAATCATGTACACTCAATGGAAATCCAACGATCCAGCGCCCTCAGCATAGATCCCTTTGTTGATCCTATCAGATCAACATAAGGTGGATAACTAACAATACACATGTGAACAACACATGATAAAATCAATGATGCGAATTCACAAGATTCCATCAACACAATACTGGTAATCCAACGATCCAGCGCCCTCAGCATAGATCCCCATGATGATCCCGTCGAACCAACGCATGGTGGAAAACCTGTCCAACGATCCAGCGCCCTCAGCATAGATCCCCATGATGATCCCGTCGAACCAACGCATGGTGGACATCCGATCCAGCGCCCTCAGCATAGATCCTCATAATCTCATCGGATTATTTACACAACATAACAACATAATAAGCATACACATATGCAAATCAACACGTTCATCAACATGAACAACATAACATGCACGACAACATGACAATTTACTAGGACGACTTCATGTTCAACAACATGAAAGAAAATGTGCGAGACCAAAATAAATAACATTAAACCGTATTCAATATGGAATACTTGCCCCGAATCCTTCGGGAGCAACCTCGATGTCCAATCATCACCGACGATTATCCCCAATGCTCGGCGATCCAAACGTCTGACGAACTATAGATACTCATATCCTCGTCCTTACCATAATGTAACCTCGATACTCGAACATACCAATAACTGAGATAAAGCATATTCATTATGATTTACCTCCCAAAATCGAAAGAACGATATGCGATCCGGATACCCAGAGTTCACAATAATAATCATCGCTATATGCATTAAAAACAAAATGAAACTGAAACCATTCATTAAATATTATAACTGAGCAAGTAATAACTTGCCTCGATACCGATACCACGAAGCTGCTGCCGAACACATTGCCTTTATCTACGAGCTCCTCAGCCTCGATCAAAAGCAATACAATGGACATACTCGAACACGACCGCAATATCCGGTTATAATCACCGATCAATAATCTCAACCTATCGAAGAAATCAAATAACACATATCCGATAACGGTCAACAACTGAGAAAACTAACCAATCGAACTCAACGGTTCAACACAATCTCGAATAAACACAGTCAGAACCAACCAAGTCAAACCATCACGAATTCCTAATCAAAACACAAAAATATCAAGATCGCCTACTTAGCGCACGTTAATCACCTAACGTGGCGTGCGCTAAGTTGCTCCCGTTAGCGCGCGCTAGGCGATAAGCGTGGCGTGCGCTAATCTTTGTGCAGTGGCATGCATTTCAAGCATCGTCTAACACTTCCATCATGTCATTGATCAACTCATCTCGATATTAAGGATTTCATAACAATCATGACATATAATTCAATAACTCTTCAAGAACACGAATTATCCAAATTCACGTTCATGATCCATAAAATGATAAAATCCGATGTGTTCTAACATCTAAAAATCCTTATTCATCATGTTCTTCGACATACAATTCATATAACTTCAAGAATCACAATAGCACCACCATAATCGTTACCATACGAAGTAACCAACGACAAAGCATCAAAAATCCGAATTGAAGAAGGGAATTACATCAACATATTTCTTGAATTCCATCCAAAACCATACGAAACATATCAATACTCATATATTGATAACAACACTAACTTAGTACGGTAATCCAACTCGTTGTCATGCTCATCAACTTGTTTATATGATAATCATCAACTCAAGAACATCATATACAATCCAAAACGAAATCTCAAAGTGAAGAGTAATTATCTTTTTGAAGGAATGGATTGATTTCCACGAATCACCAATGATTTCAAGAACAAAGCTTTACTCCATGATTTCCATCTTTAATCTTGTTAAAGAGGATCATCCCTCAGTGTTTAGGAACTCCAAATGTTCTCCCAAGGTTGTCTCTATCGGGTGAAAGGAAAGAAATGGACGAAATGCTTCATGACGCCCGTTTGTCCCTTTAAATAGAATACATCACTAGCGTGCGCTAAACCATTATGTTTAGCGTGCGCTAACTGAGTTTGTTAGCGTGCGCTATCGAAGCCCAGAGGCTACTGTCTTGCTTCGTAAACTACCTTACGTACGTAATGCCCATGCATTAACGTACGTAAATCATCATGTCTAGCGTACGCAAGTCCTTACTCTTAGCGTGCGCTATCCGAAGTTGACTTACTACAGTGTTCACCTACCACTCGCCCCCACATTCCGACAGCATCTGGCAAGGATAAGATTCCTTGTTGACTGATACATAGTTAGCGTGCGCTAAGCCTAATCTTTTAGCGTGCGCTAATACTTCAGGACAACAACCATTGACTTACCAGAACGTGCGCCGAAAGCAGCCGGGTCCACACGCAGATTCCTTCCGATCATGCGCACTGGCGTCGCTAACCTATAAACGTGGCGTGCGCTAATCACCTGCGATAGCGTGCGTTATGCATGAATATCGGCGTGCGCTAATAAGGCTATACTTAGCCATTTTCCAGATTCTTGTCCAACGTCTCGACATACCAAAAGCGAACATAAGACACACTGAACACAAACACTGATTCCAATAATATCATCATACGATATACCCAATATCAAAAGTACGACAACCTGATACACAATATCCTCAAATGTAATTGTCGACCAAATACGACAATTATACCGATACTGATATCTCAGTCCTTTATTTATTTTATCTCTACTGTACAGATTCAACGATGTACAATATAACTCGGATAAAATAATATTAAACAACAATAGTAGAAATTCCGGATATTACACATCGCGTGGTAACATAGAGACACTCGGCTTCTTTGGTGTTTTGATCATTCATCAAGCTGCAACGAATTGGATTCATGTTCGTGTTGGTGACCGGAAACGATCAAAGCTTTGCTCGGGAATTTCTTCTTCAGAAGATATTGTAACACCCCCAGATTTAACCGGAAATATTACAGCGCCGTGGGCCCCGAGATGGAACCCACAAGGCTAAAAAGAAATTTTCACAAAACATTTACAAATGCCCAAGAGGCCAACGACGGTACTAACTTTAAAAATTCACAAAGACTTATAAAATCCATTTATCAAAAACCGTCGTAAAACTCATTTGAAATCGCAAGGCCAAACAGCCGATACTCAAAAGTTTAGAAAACGATTTCCAAAGTAACCTCAGTTACCAGATACCAAAAGAGCGTCTCAAAATACTCACACAGCGGAAAAAGACCAACCAAAACGATACTCTAGCAGCGGAAAACAAGAACCAATCAAGAAACTCAATGCACACAACATGTCCTAGCCAGTATCCTCCGGGAAGCTCATCTCTTCACGACCGCTACAAGCTCGATTCTCCAAGAACCTAAAAAGAAATCCCACAACGGGGTCAGCCATAATATCCAACAATGATAACCGTCACAAAACATCAATAATTACATACCAACGAGAATACAACATAAGAATACGACCAACGTAATCTTTACTTACTCAAGAAATTCTCATCAGAATAACCATTATCACATTTCACATCCTGTACTCGATTAACCAATAAACTCGAACATAATATCTGTATTGTACCTCAAACAATACTCAAGATCCTCAAACTATCAGAACCAACTCACGATACGGAAATCTACCATATCTGACCAATACGATCCATCGAATAATATCAACAAATCCCAAGACGGTAACCGATTGTCCACCAAAGACAAGACCAAAGAAAATATGGAACATACCTCGAGATATGATGTGCCACGATAATCATATCAGTCTAATCCGATATCGAACAATGCAATGCGGACAAGGTCCTAACACAAGACCTACAAATGCATACTCATATGACAACGTCAATATGCTCAAAAACAATAACAACTATGTATACTCAATGGAAATCCCATGATCCAGCGCCCTCAGCATAGATCCCAAGATGATCCTACAAGATCAACACGAGGTGGATAACCAACAATATACATATGCACAACAATAACACAATCCTGGGTAATCCAACGATCCAGCGCCCTCAGCATAGATCCCAAGATGATCCCGTCGGACCAACACGAGGTGGAAAAACCCGTCCAATGATCCAGCGCCCTCAGCATAGATCCCAAGATGATCCCGTCGGACCAACACGAGGTGGACATCCGATCCAGCGCCCTCAGCATAGATCGCGCGATCCCATCGGATCAACACAACATAAACAACACAATATGCATACACATATGCAAAACAATATGTTCATCATCATGAACAACGCAACATGAACGACAATATGACAAATCAATTAAGACGACCTCATGTTCGACAACATGAATGATAAAACGCATGATCAAATCACTAACTCTAATTGAATCGATATAAGATACTTGCCCCGAGTCCTTCGGGAGAAATCTCGATGTCCAATCATCACCGACGATTATCCTCAATGCTCGGCGATCCATACGAACAATGAACTATAGATACTCATATACTCGCCTTTACCATAATGTAACCTTGATACTCGAACATACCAATAACTGAGATAATCATATACATTATGATTTATCTCCCAGAATCGAAAGAACGATATGCGATCCGAATACCCAGAGTTCACAATAATAATCATCGCTATATGCATTATAAACGAAATGAAACTGAAACCATTCATTAAATATTATAACTGAGCAAGTAATAACTTGCCTCGATACCGATACCACGAAGCTGCTGCCGAACACATTGCCTTTATCTACGAGCTCCTCAGCCTCGATCAAACGCAATACAATGGACATACTCGAACACGACCGCAATATCCGGTTATAATCACCGATCAATAATCTCAACCTATCGAAGAAACCAAATAACACATATCCGATAACGGTCAACAATCGAGAAAACTAACTAATCGAACTCAACGGTTCAACACAACCTCGAATAAACATAGTCGAACCAACCAAGTCAAACCATCACGAATTCCTAATCAAAACACAAAAATATCGCACTGTCGCCTACTTAGCGCACGTTAATCACCTAACGTAGCGTGCGCTAAGTTGCTCCCGTTAGCGCGCTGGCGATGGCGTAGTGTGCGCTAATCTTTGTGCGGTGGCATGCATTTCAAGCATCGTCTAACACTTCCATCATGACAATGATCAACTCATCTCGAGATTAAGGATTTCATAACAATCATGACATATAATTTAATAGCTCTTCAAGAACACGAATTATCCAAATTCACGTTCATGATCCATAAAATGATAAAATCCGATGTGTTCTAACATCTAAAAATCCTTATTCATCATGTTCTTCGACATACAATTCATATAACTTCAAGAATCACAGTAGCATCACCATAATCGTTACCATACGAAGTAACCAACGACAAAACATCAAAAATCCGAATTGAAGAAGGGAATTCCATCAACATATATCTTGAATTCCATCCAAAACCATACGAAACATATCAATACTCATATATTGATAACAACACTAACTTAGTACGGTAATCCAACTCGTTGTCATGCTCATCAACTTGTTTATATGATAATCATCAACTCAAGAACATCATATACAATCCAAAACGAAATCTCAAAGTGAAGAGTAATTACCTTTTTGAAGGAAAGGATTGATTTCCAAGAATCACCAATGATTTCAAGAACAAAGCTTCACTCCATGATTTCCATCTTTAATCTTGTTAAAGAGGATCATCCCTCAGTGTTTAGGAACTCCAAATGTTCTCACAAGGTTGTCTCTATCGGGTGAAAGGAAAGAAATGGACGAAATGTTTAATGACACCCGTTTGTCCCTTTATATAGAATGCACCACTAGCGTGCGCTAAACCATTATGTTTAGCGTGCGCTAGCCTTAGCGTGCGCTAACTGACTTTGTTAGCGTGCGCTATCGAAGCCCAGAGGCTACTGTCTTGCTTCGTAAACTACCTTACGTACGTAATGCCCATGCATTAACGTACGTAAATCATCATGTCTAGCGTACGCAAGTCCTTACTCTTAGCGTGCGCTATCCGAAGTTGACTTACTACCGTGTTCACCTACCACTCGCCCCCACATTCCGACAGTATCTGGCAAGGATAAGATTCCTTGTTGACTGATACATAGTTAGCGTGCGCTAAGCCTAATCTTTAGCGTGCGCTAATACTTCAGGACAACAACCGTTGACTTACCAGAACGTGAGCCGAAAGCAGCCGGGTCCACACGCAGATTCCTTCCGATCTGTCTTCACTAGCGTACGCTAACCTATAAACGTAGCGTGCGCTAATCCTGCACGATAGCGTGCGTTATGCATGAATATTAGCGTGCGCTAATAAGGCTATACTTAGCCATTTTCCGCAGTTCTTGTCCAACGTCTCGACATACCAAAAACGAACATAAGACACACTGAACACAAACACTGAATCCAATAATATCATCATACGATATACCCAATATCAAAAGTACGACAACCTGATACACAATATCCTCAAATGTAACTGTCGACCAAATACGACAATCATACCGATACTGATATCTCAGTCCTTTATTTATTTTATCCCTACTGTACAGATTTCACGTTGTACAATATAACTCGGATAAAATAATATCAAACAACAGTAATAGAAATTCCGGATATTACATTCTACACCCCTTAAAATAAGTTTCGTCCTCGAAACTTGCAATCCGTCATAGAAAACAAACAAACATACTGTTCAACCCAAAATATCCCAAAACCATCACGACACTGATCAATCATCATTAAACTGAATAGCCAAAACCGCATACTTACAAATACGCAGTCGACGATCTCCGGAGATACTAGCGGCGTTCTCACGATGATCTCAATACGCTTACGATCACAATTCCACGAGTCTCAACAAAATATATCATCTTCGGATGAAACAATCGCCCGAATCAAATCCTGCACTGTTTACATAATCAAGTCCCAATTCCGATAAGACGTATTATAGAAAATTCATATGCGAAACAACCGCCCAAAACAACGACACGAATTCAAACACCAACACAAAATCCGAGCGCCGATGATCACCAAAAATGATCAACTAATAAATCAACCGAATTTATCATCAACATGATAAATTTCCAATATGACCAACCGGAGGTCAAAACACAATCGAGAATATCATCAACGTGATAAACTCCAATATTACCAACGAGCGATCAACGAAAATCGAGAATACCTTCACACGGTAAACTCCAACACGATCAACACGGAACCACGAAATGTATATATGAAAGAATAACATTCTCAAAACGTCAAATCAATCACGCACCGTAGATCTCAATAAACATACCCAACTGGCGAACATTTCCCTCGGCATACGAACAACGAGTCGCAAATCGACGAACATACCAATTCATACAAGGAGTGGGAACGACCACTCAATATCCAAAACAACCAGCATGGGGTCACCATCCCCAAATCTACGCTTACAAGGAAATCATTCCAGAATCAGTAAGGTAAAATCGCGCTACTACCATACCAATGGAATCACATAGCACATATGTTCCGGTTTCACAAAATCCCAAGTTTCCAAAATAATATTATGTGCATGAATCTACAACACGCAACATATTTCTCTTATATGATAACTCAACCGATCATCACCGGATAATCAAACTAACATACTGAAGTTCGAATTCCTTTTCCATCGTACCATCAATATGATATGCACTATGCACTAAATGCGTATGTATATCAATCACATTTTCAAAACCAGTTTGAAATCATATATTCTTGTCAAAAGACAAATTTTCGAAAATTCTTTCAAGAGTTTGAAAACTCAAAACATAAATTTTGGTAAGACCACAAAATCAATTTTCGAAAAATTAACTTGGCTCGATGGTGCCAAGTATTTGATAACAGTTTCCTTCGAATCCACACGATTTCGAAGTTTTAAAATGAAAAGTATGCAAATGCTCGACTATATCCATACTCATGTATACCAATTCGGTTCGTCACCAATATCCACTGATATTCCATCGGAAAACCACACGATCGAGTTCCAAAATCTCAATATATAAATTCCGACTAAACTCCTTTTCCACACATGACTTGCAACGTCAGTCATTAACCCATCCTGGATCACCTTAAATATGATATGACAAAATATTGAAACAAATCCACACAGCGAAAGACTTCCCGAGAGGTTCAATTTGAACAAGTAAACCAAAGCCTCGAAAGGCGGAAATAACATAGGTAAACGATTGGTAAAGTGTTTTACAAGTCTCGGGAGTTTTAAGAAAACAGAAAAGCCGTTTGAAACATTAGGGCCTTAGCCCGTAACTCGTTCCGCATTACAAAAAGTTTAAAAAGTAGAAAACCCCTTTTCGGACTTCAAGTCCTGAGTTATAAAACCATTTCAAAATCGATTGGGTCTCGGCCCAAAATCATTTTCCGTAAAACATCTGTGAAATATTCATTTTGAAAAGTGTCATTTTCAAATGCTCAAAAGCAGTTCATGTATCTCAAATGAATTAACATGCTACATGTTCTTCTCAACAATCCATAGTCCTTCTCCCGATTACACAATTCCGTTCCAAAATCTAGCTGATATACTGATTTCCAAAATCATAACTTCTCAAGATCTTCAATTCTATCCCAACTCTGTCACCTTATATTGAAATGCATAATATCTGCTGAATCTCAAAACATATCAACTTAGAACGGCAGTAAATCTCAATGAAATTCAAAAATCCGAATACTTACAGATCGTGAAGCCGACGATTCCCCGTGATACTGGCACATGTCTAGACTCAAGAAAATACTCGACACAGGTATTTTCAAAACTCACGTTTTGCAAACTCAGTGCAACTCAAGAACACAATATATCACGTAAACACCATTTGGAAAAGTTATAACAAGCCCAGTACGATACTGGCAAATCCGATAACGCACAAGCCTGAGTGAACAACAAAGACTCACGGCTCTAGTATTTGTCAATCGACAACTCGAATGACGCAACAAAAACACGACCCAACTCGACCCAAATGCCTAGGTTTTCTCAACCTAAGCTCCGATACCATATTCTGTAACACCCCCAGATTTAACCGGAAATATTACAGCGCCGTGGGCCCCGAGATGGAACCCACAAGGCTAAAAAGAAATTTTTACAAAACATTTACAAATGCCCAAGAGGACAACGACGGTACTAACTTTAAAAATTCACAAAGACTTATAAAATCCATTTATCAAAAACCGTCGTAAAACTCATTTGAAATCGCAAGGCCAAACAGCCGATACTCAAAAGTTTAGAAAACGATTTCCAAAGTAACCTCGCTACGAGATACCAAAAGAGCGTCTCAAAATACTCACACAAATGGAAAAGACCAACCAAAACGATACTCTAGCAGCGGAAAACAAGAACCAATCAAGAAACTCAATGCACACAACATGTCCTAGCCAGTATCCTCCGGGAAGCTCATCTCTTCACGACCGCTACAAGCTCGATTCTCCAAGAACCTAAAAAGAAATCCCACGACGGGGTCAGCCATAATATCCAACAATGATAACCGTCACAAAACATCAATAATTACATACCAACGAGAATACAACATAAGAATACGACCAACGTAATCTTTACTTACTCAAGAAATTCTCATCAGAATAACCATTATCACATTTCACATCCTGTACTCGATTAACCAATAAACTCGAACATAATATCTGTATTGTACCTCAAACAATACTCAAGATCCTCAAACTATCAGAACCAACTCACGATACGGAAATCTACCATATCTGACCAATACGATCCATCGAATAATATCAACAAATCCCAAGACGGTAACCGATTGTCCACCAAAGACAAGACCAAAGAAAATATGGAACATACCTCGAGATATGATGTGCCACGATAATCATATCAGTCTAATCCGATATCAGAACAATGCAATGCGGACAAGGTCCTAACACAAGACCTACAAATGCATACTCATATGACAACGTCAATATGCTCAAAAAACAATAACAACTATGTATACTCAATGGAAATCCCATGATCCAGCGCCCTCAGCATAGATCCCAAGATGATCCTACAAGATCAACACGAGGTGGATAACCAACAATATACATATGCACAACAATAACACAATACTGGGTAATCCAACGATCCAGCGCCCTCAGCATAGATCCCAAGATGATCCCGTCGGACCAACACGAGGTGGAAAAACCCGTCCAATGATCCAGCGCCCTCAGCATAGATCCCAAGATGATCCCGTCGGACCAACACGAGGTGGACATCCGATCCGAGCCCTCAAGATAGATCGCGCGATCCCATCGGATCAACACAACATAAACAACACAATATGCATACACATATGCAAAACAATATGTTCATCATCATGAACAACGCAACATGAACGACAATATGACAAATCAATTAAGACGACCTCATGTTCGACAACATGAATGATAAAACGCATGATCAAATCACTAACTCTAATTGAATCGATATAAGATACTTGCCCCGAGTCCTTCGGGAGAAATCTCGATGTCCAATCATCACCGACGATTATCCTCAATGCTCGGCGATCCATACGAACAATGAACTATAGATACTCATATACTCGCCTTTACCATAATGTAACCTTGATACTCGAACATACCAATAACTGAGATAATCATATACATTATGATTTATCTCCCAGAATCGAAAGAACGATATGCGATCCGAATACCCAGAGTTCACAATAATAATCATCGCTATATGCATTATAAACGAAATGAAATCAAACCATTCATTAAATATTATAACCGAGCAAGTAATAACTTGCCTCGATACCGATACCACGAAGTCATTGCCGAACACATTGCCTTTATCTACGAGCTCCTCACCGATCAAACGCAATACAATGGACATACTCGAACACGACCGCAATATCCGGTTATAATCACAGATCAATAATCTCAACCTATCGAAGAAACCAAATAACACATATCCGATAACGGTCAACAACTGAGAAAACTAACCAATCGAACTCAACGGTTCAACACAACCTCGAATAAACATAGTCGAACCAACCAAGTCAAACCATCACGAATTCCTAATCAAAACACAAAAATACGCCTGTCGCCTACTTAGCGCACGTTAATCACCTAACGTAGCGTGCGCTAAGTTGCTCCCGTTAGCGCGCTAGGCGATAACGTAGTGTGCGCTAATGTCTTGTGCAAAGGCATGCATTTCAAGCATCGTCTAACACTTCCATCATGACAATGATCAACTCATCTCGAGATTAAGGATTTCATAACAATCATGACATATAATTTAATAGCTCTTCAAGAACACGAATTATCCAAATTCACGTTCATGATCCATAAAATGATAAAATCCGATGTGTTCTAACATCTAAAATCCTTATTCATCATGTTCTTCGACATACAATTCATATAACTTCAAGAATCACAGTAGCATCACCATAATCGTTACCATACGAAGTAACCAACGACAAAACATCAAAAATCCGAATTGAAGAAGGGAATTCCATCAACATATATCTTGAATTCCATCCAAAACCATACGAAACATATCAATACTCATATATTGATAACAACACTAACTTAGTACGGTAATCCAACTCGTTGTCATGCTCATCAACTTGTTTATATGATAATCATCAACTCAAGAACATCATAT
Source organism: Orobanche coerulescens (assembly GCA_033398695.1). Classification (NCBI taxonomy): domain Eukaryota; kingdom Viridiplantae; phylum Streptophyta; class Magnoliopsida; order Lamiales; family Orobanchaceae; genus Orobanche; species Orobanche coerulescens. The sequence continues at coordinate 189,881,376 of CM065801.1, forward strand.
ACAATCCAAAACGAAATCTCAAAGTGAAGAGTAATTACCTTTTTGAAGGAAAGGATTGATTTCCAAGAATCACCAATGATTTCAAGAACAAAGCTTCACTCCATGGTTTCCATCTTTAATCTTGTTAAAGAGGATCATCCCTCAGTGTTTAGGAACTCCAAATGTTCTCACAAGGTTGTCTCTATCGGGTGAAAGGAAAGAAATGGACGAAATGTTTAATGACACCCGTTTGTCCCTTTATATAGAATGCACCACTAGCGTGCGCTAAACCATTATGTTTAGCGTGCGCTAGCCTTAGCGTGCGCTAACTGACTTTGTTAGCGTGCGCTATCGAAGCCCAGAGGCTACTGTCTTGCTTCGTAAACTACCTTACGTACGTAATGCCCATGCATTAACGTACGTAAATCATCATGTCTAGCGTACGCAAGTCCTTACTCTTAGCGTGCGCTATCCGAAGTTGACTTACTACCGTGTTCACCTACCACTCGCCCCCACATTCCGACAGCATCTGGCAAGGATAAGATTCCTTGTTGACTGATACATAGTTAGCGTGCGCTAAGCCTAATCTTTAGCGTGCGCTAATACTTCAGGACAACAACCGTTGACTTACCAGAACGTGAGCCGAAGCGGTAGGTCCACACGCAGATTCCTTCCGATTCGCCGCACTAGCGTACGCTAACCTATAAACGTAGCGTGCGCTAATCCTGCACGATAGCGTGCGTTATGCATGAATATTAGCGTGCGCTAATAAGGCTATACTTAGCCATTTTCCGCAGTTCTTGTCCAACGTCTCGACATACCAAAAACGAACATAAGACACACTGAACACAAACACTAAATCCAATAATATCATCATACGATATACCCAATATCAAAAGTACGACAACCTGATACACAATATCCTCAAATGTAACTGTCGACCAAATACGACAATCATACCGATACTGATATCTCAGTCCTTTATTTATTTTATCCCTACTGTACAGATTTCACGCTGTACAATATAACTCGGATAAAATAATATCAAACAACAGTAATAGAAATTCCGGATATTACAGATATTATCAAATGTCTACGAGGGTATGACTTCTAAATTATATCTTCGTTAATTTTATATTCGTTTATACGTTGCTTGATCGATCCGTTTTTGAGGATTGGTTTTATCCGGTTAGACCGGTTTTATTTTCCACTGCGTATCTCGTTTTTATTCACCGAATCTCAACAGTGGTATCGGAGCGAGGTCTTGCGATCGTATATACGATACTTAGCATTTGAAATGCTTGTTTGGATGTTCTTATGATTTGTAATCATAATCTTTTTAATCGTTGATTTTTAATTGTTCGTCTAAAAATTAATTTTTCATGATTTTATGTTATAATGTAAATCTATTTTTCTTTTGAAAAACTGATTTAAATGTGTAATATAAAGATTAGAAAAATATTATTTTTTGGAATCGAGGCGAACAAACGAGCTGAAAATGAGAACGGACCCGGCATCTTGGAGCTGGTCGGGCGCTGCCGTGCGGTCACAACAGTGGATCGCGATCCGGCCATGCGGTCCGGCCCTGTTCGGCAGCTTGTTGGGCAGCTCCCGGCTTGGCCTGGCCATGTGTTTTTCGACTCTGTTTTTATATTTTGTTCGGTAATTAATTTCCCATAAATTAAATTGGATTTAATTTGACTAAGATATAATCATGGTAATTTTCATTCTTAGGGGAATTAATTTAATAAAAGATTTTCTCATCCGGAACAAGTTAAAATTAACGGTTGTGTGAATTAATTGGATTAATTTTGATTGTTGGATTAATTTTTGTTGATTAGATCAATATTTAGATTAATCATTTTTACCATTTATTTTAATGTGATTGTTGCATTAATTTTGAATGGGGATGTAATTCATGGACCTAATTTTGAATCGTTTATTTTGTTCGATTGGGTTGTAAAGGCCGTTTTGAGCCTATTTATTTTACTAGAAAATTTGTATAGGATGTAATTTTTCAAATGTAAAATTTATATGTAACGACGAAGACCGAAGGAAGATCCGCTCGAGAAGACGAAGATTCAAGACCGAAGACATGTAATTAGATTAGGATGTTTTTGTTCTAGGAACGGTCCATGAACTGCATGTTGTTAGTTTTAGGTTGTGTATGTTTTCATATTGTATGACAAACAAACAACCGACAAACGGCACTTATAAATGGATTAATGTGCAAAGTGTAACATATAATCGCGTTAAACTCCCGCTTACGAACACTAAGTTATAAAGGTCACGAGGTTTCCTACCCTCTGTCAAACTTACGGAAAATTGAAATCTAAAGTGAAATATTATTCTTCCGAGTATGTCGGGGTACTATTTTTGGGGAAGGTTGATAAAATCCTAGAGTGCATTAGATACCTTTGGTTGTGACAAATCAAACCCCTAGAAACTGTATGGGTTGCCGGGTAAGATTCAATTGTCAGACTAATAGGAGTTGACGGTTTAAACTTAGATAATTCAGCGAGCCATAGAAACCGAATGGGTTGAGGGCAAGTGAACTGGGGGTAAAAGAAGATCGAATTATCCATTAGATGGGTTGGTGTTAGACACCACTTTATAAAGAATGATAGAATAGAAACTGTATTGGTTTCCCTATATTAAACTTTGTAATGAACTCGATCACCACTAAGAAGTCAACCGTGACTTCCGGATTTCACATGGGAGCCGAGTTATGAATAAATAAATTCCTTAAATTCTTTATTCGGATCATAATTAAACAATCACTAACGTATCTTAAATTATTCTATGCAGTTCACTAGTATCTCTCAAAATGACAATAAACCCATTCGCCATACTACTTGAAAAGAACGCCCTGACTGGTCCGAACTATATGGACTGGCTTCGGAACTTGAGGATTGTCCTCACTATGGAAATACTGGGATACGTCTTGGAGGCGGACATCCCAACGGCTCCTGCAAGAACTCGAGTCAATCAGGGAGAAGTCGATGCCCATGAGAAATGGGTAAAAGACGACGTAAGAGTACGCGGGTACATGGTAGGCTCAATGACTAATGAGCTTCAACGTGCCCATGAAAAGATGACGTCTTCGAGAGCCATCTTAGTGCACCTGGCTGAGCTCTATAGAAAGTATAGTCGAACAGCTAGATATGAGATATCAAAGCAATTATTCGGCGCCATGATGAAGGAAGGAGAGAGGGTTGGGGACCATGTCCTCAAGATGATCTCGATGATTGAGAGATTATAAGCTCTTGATTTTCAGATGCATGCGTCTCTCCAAACTTACCTTATCCTGTTGTCACTTCCTTACTCTTTTTCTCAATTTGTCATGAACTTCAACTGCAATGAGATTTCATGTAACTTAACTAGGCTAATGAACAAACTGATGACTGCCCAGTCAAAGATGAAGACAAAAGGAAAGGAAGTTGTACTTGTGATTTCTTCTGGGATTTGGAAGTCCAAGAATGTGAAGAAAAAGAACAAAAAGCAGTTATGTCCAATAGCCAAGATCGATAAGGAAAAGGGCAAAGCCCCAATGGTTCAAAAGAGCAAGGGGGCCAAAGAAAAGGATGTATGCCTCAACTGCGGTGATCTAAGCTACTGGAAGAGGTACTGTCCAAAACTTGACCATAATGCGCCTTTAGGTACGGAACTACTGGATTTGGAAACAAATTGTTCTGTAACTGTATATTCTACTTCTTGGTTACTTGATTCCGGTGCGAGTTCTCACATTTGTACAATGAATTAGGATCTGGAACGAAGTAGGAAGATGGATTCAGGGGAGGTGATGGTCACAGTTGGAAGTGGACATAGTGTCGAGGGTTCTGATATTGGATCCCTTATGTTGAATTTAGAATCTGGTTTTATTCTTACTTTAGATGATGTATTTGTTTTGCCCAAGGGGCATAAAAATATTGTATCAATTCCGGTCATGGACCGAAAGGGAATTTACTTCTTTATTGGAGATGGATCCTGTCAAATTTATTTTAGAAATAAATTGGTTGGTACTGCTATATTATTAAATTGTTTATACCATTTGAATCTAAAGAATAAAACAACTGTGAACACTATAACTAGGAAGCGTGGTAGGGATGAAACAAACCATGCACTTAAGTGGCATCTTAGACTTAGTCATATTGGTCAGACCAAGGTTCATAAAATGGAGAAAGATTGGCTTACGGATCCATTGGGATCAGATCCCTATCCAACTTGTGAATCTTGCCTTCAAGGAAAAATGACTAAATTACCCATCGCAGGGACTTTTGAAAGAGCTGCTGAAAAAATTGGATTAATTTATACCGACGACTGTGTCCCTTTTGAGGTGGCACAAGATGGCTTTCAGTATTTCATTACATTCACCGATGACCATACTAGGTATGGGTTCGTGTACTTAATGAAAAATAATTCTAAAGCTTTTGGTTAATTCAAGGAATTTATAGCCCTGGTTGAAATCAAACAGGTAACCGTGTTAAGACTCTTTGGTCAGACCGAAGTGGTGAGTACATGAGTACCGAGTTTAATGAGTTCTTAAAAGAACTAGGAATAGTATCACAATTAACTTCTCCGGCTACTCCACAATTAAATGGTGTATCAGAAAGAAGGACATGAACCTTGTTGGACATGGTTCACTCCATGCTTAACTATACTCATCTACCGATTTATCTGTGGGGTCACGTGCTCCTTACTGTTGCGCATATCTTGAACAGATGTCCTTCCAAATCTATTTCTAAGACTCCACATGAGATGTGAAGAGGTAGGAAACCAAGTCTTAATCACATTAGGATTTGGGGATGTTTTGCTTATGTCAAGAAGACTAAAGTAGAGAAATTAGAAGCTAGGCCTGTGAAAGGTCGTTTCATAGGATATCCAGGGGATTCCATGGGATATCTATTCTACATGCACAAAGATCATAGGATCATTGTTGCTTTACAAGCACACTTTCTGGAAGATGAGTTCATTCAGGAAGGAGGCGTAGGTAGAAATACTTCTTTTGAAGAAATAAAAGAAACACCAGATGAGACACATGTGCAAGATATTAGAACCGAACCTTCTAAAATACAAACACAACCTCGCAAGTCTAGTAGAATTTCTCAATTACCTGAGAGGTATGGCTATCTGCATCAAGAGAAACTGAGTGTCCATTAGACGACAGAAAGTAGTCAAGAGAATGATCCTTCTACATACGACCAAGTGATGGTAGATGTTGACTCCGCCAAGTGGCAAGAAGCTATGGAAGCTGATATAGACTCAATGCATGTTAATCAGGTCTGGACTTTAGTAGATCATCCTAAAGGCATGGTTCCTATTGGAAACAAATGGATCTATAAAAGAAAGATTGATGGAGATGGCAAGGTTGACACCGATAAGGCCGGGCTTGTGGTAAAGGGTTATTCCCAAAGAGAAGGAACCGATTATTTCGAGACCTTCTCGCCGGTAGATATGATTAAGTCTATTCGCATGATGCTTTCCATAGCAGCCCACTTGGATTATGAAATATGGCAAATGGATGTGAAAACGGCATTCCTAAATGGATTCCTCGATGAGGGGATTTACATGGAACAGCATAAGGGATTCATATCTAAATCTAATATTCATAAAGTTTGCAAACTTAAGCATGCCATTTATTGACTGAAGCAAGCTTCACGGAGTTGGAATATTCATTTTAACGAGACAGTCAAAGAGTTTGATTTTGTCCAAAACGAAGAGGAGCCCTGTATTTACAAGAAGGTTAGTGGAAGCAAAATTGCATTCTTAATACTATATGTAGATGACATTCTACTTATAGGAAACAACGTAGGAATGCTCAGTTCTGTGAAAGATTAACTTTCTAAAGAGTTTTCAATGAAAGACTTGGGATAAACTACCTATATTTTGGGTATTCGCATCTACCGGGATAGAGCGAAAAGAATGTTAGGTCTATCCCAAGCCCTCTACATAGAAAAAATCCTGAAGCGATTTAGGATGGAAGATTCTAAAATAGGGTTCCTACCTATACGACATGGCATAAAACTTTCCTTAGAGATGTGTCCTCAAAGTGAGGAAGACAGAAAGGAAATGAGTAAGGTACCCTATGCTTCGGCAGTAGGTAGCCTCATGTACGCTATGATTTGCACTAGACCGGACATTGCCTATGTTGTGAGCGTAGTAAGTCGGTTTCAGTCAAATCCCGGGTAGGAACATTGGATTGGTGTGAAGAACATTCTTAAGTACCTAAGGAGGACTAAAAACTTGGTTCTTACATATGTGGGTGGAGAACTTAAAGTGATAGGTTATACGGGCTCAGAATTCTCGGGAGACATGGATGCTCAGATGTCCACATCAGGGTATATCTTTACTCTGAATGGTGGGGCAGTTTCTTGGAGAAGTGCCAAGCAAATTTCGACTGCTATCTCTACATGTCAAGCCGAATAGCATGCAGCCACGGAGGTTGCTAAAGAAGCTTTTTGGATTAAGAAGTTCACTGAGGAACTTCAAGTGGTTCCTAATACAGAGAAGCCCGTGACGCTATCTTGTGACAACGACAGAGCTGTTGCACAGGCTAAGGAGCCTAGGGCTCACCACAACACCAAACATATTGCGATAAAGTATCATTTTGTTAGAGAAATGGTTCAGAAATGGAATGTTATACTGCAGAGAGTAGACACAGCAAATAACGTTGCTGATCCGCTTACCAAGCCACTATCTCAGAAGGTATTTGAGAGACATCTGGAGAGTATGGGTATTATATACCATAGTTTGTGACATTGAGTGCAAGTGGGAGATTGTTAGGAATATGCCCTTTAATGCCACTCAGAAGATGAGAGAGTGAGAGCATTGTATAGTTATTATGAATATTATATTAAATAAAGGCATTTATTATTTGTATATTATTGTATAGCACATTCATTGTGATTTTGTATATAAAATGTTGGAATTTGGTGCCTAAAACGAAGGCCCATAGGAAGCGGTAAAACGAAAATTAATTCGATCCAAATCCCTACGAGGATCGATCGAGCTATGTATATACGAATATAAAATGAAGCACAAGAAGATACGAGAAACATACCCTTATAGTTTGTTGCTTGAATGGTGTTCTTCTCTTGAGCGATTCCCCAAGCTTTAGTTGTTCTCCACGAATCCAATCCACTCCAAGCTCTTGGATGATCCAATGCCGAAAGTACCGCGTCTCTACTTGCCACGCGCCGGAGAAACGAACAGAATGACGATCACCCAATTAACCTCCAAGGTTACGGATAGAATCGGATGACGAATCTATCAAATGTGAATATTACACTCTAAGTATATAACTCAGAAACTCTCAATATTGTCTTGAATTTTCTCCAAGAAAAAACTCAAGAACAAAGTGAAGAAGAAGAAGACTTTGATAAGTTTTTCTCTCTCTCTTGCCTATCAATGAGCCGTATGAAATTCACAAGATTGGTAGTAAGAGATGAAGTCTTCACATCTAAATATATCCCAAATCCACCTAATGACAACACCCATTATAATAAGAGATACTATATCTCTTAAGTCTTTGTCTTTCATTTAAAAAATAGAGACAAAGACTAAAGGAAGGTGGGTGGAAATGGGGCGGCCTTCATGAAGAAATCGGACGAGTTCAGTTTGTTTCGGACTCTCGTGAGTCCAAACAGATAAACTCCGATTCTGTTCCGATGTATTTATATCAATTAATTAATCCAATTAATTAATCATATCAAATACAAAAATAACATAATTAATTTCTCCAAGAAATTATATTCATGAATTAAATTAATCACCCGGTAATTTATTTAATTCATTAGGCCGTAAATTAATTTATTCAATAAATCAATTTATACATCCAATATCTAATATTCGTGATGAGAGAATAAGCTCGATTCATTCCGTCGTCAATCCTATAGCGCAACTCGGTAGGTCCGTATCAGTTAGAAATGGGAGGAACCAAAGAGTAGTAGCACCACCTAGCCAGCCTGGCGGCCTACACTGTATCCCAACTGAGAACGAATGATTGGGATCATTCAAGAACCATTCTGTCGTGAATACCAGTATACCTATAAACCCTTATTTCAAATGTCCCGATCAATTTATAGGGTCACGGTCAGTCAAACCCTATCTGTACTTGACGCTATGCATGAGTTAATGCAAATCAAGATCATCGAGCTCTCGTGTATCCAATACAACTAGCTCCAATGCTTTGGCCAAAGACTTATGATCTCATATGCCAATAACTGCATAGGACATATAACCCGTTCACTAATAGGAGAAAGAATTCTATCTTTGTATTCAGTAGGACCTGCTACTTGCCCGTCAAGATGTTAGGCGTATTTTTATGCGCTTATTTATCATTATTTTATATCCATTTTGAGCCTAAATTTGCATAAATGAGCTTTTAATGCACTATCTTTATATGTTTTGTAGAAAATTGGAGTCCGGAAGCTCAAACGGTGAAAAACGGGCCGAAACGATAATTTTTGGCATGGGGCCGCGGCACAAGGAAAGCAGGCCGCAGCACATGCACGGCACACCAAGACGCCGAGCGCACTGTACCGGGGGCCGCGGTACGAACTTACTGAGCCGCGACCCATGACGAAAACCTGCGCCCAGGCTAAAGGCGCTGAGCATTAGGGGCCGCGGCACGCACTTACTGTGTCGTGGCCCACGGGGCAGTAATGATGATTAAGCCCTCATTTTTTGGACTGTTCTGAAGCCCGTTTTCAACCTAATTCCCGGGCGCGTTTTGGAGGCTAAGGATAGCTATAAATAAACATTGAAGGTCAGAAAAAGGGGGATAATGGAGAGATCGTTAGAGGGGATCGAAGAACGCAAGAATCCAGGGAGAGCGGAAACGAGGAGATTTGTGGGCGATGACAAGACCGCGGATCCCTTACGGTTTTCCTGAATTTTTCCGCATCTTACTTTCTAGATCTGTTCGAGTAGAATTGTGATTGTAGCCGATTACATGATGGTTTGATTTATTTATTTTTATTTCAATTCACTCGTTATTCGTATTGAGTTGGATTTTTCTCATTGTTCTTAATGCCTTTTAATTGTCTGGCCAACAGTTGAATTGATTTGAATGTCTTTATGGATTCGGGAGATGAAATTTAGGCATAGTTCTTGTGAGAAAAATCATGATTGTCGTGAGATAGGGATATACTAATGGGAATTGTGAAGCCTATTTATTGTGGGGATTCATGAACTGTTTTAGCTATTAATTATCTAATTCGAATAGGAATATATCGAGTTAATAATTATTAGTATTTTCTATCGACCTTGGGAGAAGCTTTAGAATAATTTAGGAATTCCTGGCTTACAATCAATTGAATAAAAGTGAATTGAATTAAATAAAAATCATTCCTGATTGCTTGAGGTGAAAATCATAATGCTACGCCCTTATTATTATTATTATTATTATTATTATTTTCTATTTATTTTTCTGCAATTAGTTTAGAAATAAATTTTATATAATTGTTCTTCAAATAAAATTACGAGTTGACTATATTTTGGTACTTAGTAAAACCAGTCCTCGAGGGAACGATATATTACTTATCACTTTATTACTTGTTGACACCGTGCACTTGTGGCATAGTGTGAGGGATTTCCTCACAACAAGTTTTTGGCGCTGTTGCCGGGGATTGATTTTTCGCTAATATCATTACCAAGCGACTCTAATTTTAATTTGAAGTTTTTTTTTTAGTTTCTATATTTTTTTTTCTTCTTTCTTATTTTTTTCATTATGTTTTCTTTTGATTATCATGACCCTTGGCATTTCATAAATTTCGATGATCTTAATCATTTGCCTAATAGGGTCAGTCAGCCCCCTCCCCCGAAACAAAAGACCATGCTTGAACATTGTGTAGACGCTCTCAAAAATCCTGATAGTACCCCTCTTGAGCGAGAATGTGCAAGTCGTGGTCTTGAGATTCACTATGGTTATTTTCCAGCTCATCTATTTAGTAGTGAAGTTGAGGGGGAGGTTGAGAAGGAAGACATACTGAGTTTTAGGGTCGATCCCCCAGCACCTGATAATTACATGAAGTGTGATGAGCTTGTAGAAGAAGTTACCATTGATGATGTTTCCAAAGAAATTTCATTAATTTGTCATCAAACTTCGAATAATAAGGTGAACACTTTTGTGCCTAAAATTTTATTAACGGTGCCACGCATAATTTTTCCTAAATCCATATTGGGAGAGATTGGCCCCATTACTTTTGATTTTGTTGAGGCTGATTCTTTGAGTTCTAATGAGGTTGTTCATGATATGTCTTTATTATTTACCCATTCGAACTCTGCTTATTTTTTCATACCTTATAATTATTATATTCTTTCATTATTTTTGGGTTGTCCGCATAATTATTCTTACTCATTATTTTTGGCCACCAGGCATGAACCAAAGCCTCCCTTGTGGAATAAGAGGCTTATAGATTGCAAGAAGGGGGTATTTGGTAATCTTCCTAGAAAGAAGCCACGTTAATTTTTTTTATTTGCCACGTCGTGCTCAAGACCTAAAATAGAGCGCTTGATGGGGCAACCCATCATTTTTACTTGCTTTCTAGTTAGTTGTTTTTATTTGATTTTTCGTTAATAATTTTTTTCCTTTGTTTTGTTATTTCATTTGGATTCGTGTATTCTTGTTGGCCCTTATTTCTCTAATATTTTTTTATATAACCTCAATGAGTTATTATCCTTCATATTCTAGTCTTTCTTGACTTAATGTCTATAGTTATTTCATGACTAGAGACTAAGTTTGGGGGTCCCTAGTGATGTTGGGCATTATTTGAAGTATGAATTGACAGACGATTCCACTCAGACATGTGCTGGCGTTCAAGAAGACATTTGGAATAAGATTCACTTTTCCTTATCTCTTTTATTTTCACATGAGTTTTATTGTTGATGATTTTGTGTAGTGGAATAAATTGAAGCATGCGATATTTTCTTAATTTTTCTTGGTTATAAATTGCGATTTCATCATTGCTTTATTTTTCTTGCATGCTGTTGATGGTTTTTGCCAAAAAAAAACGTGAATTTTTCGTGAATTTTTCGTGCTTCCTTGTGTAAAACTGATGTTACGATACTGATTTCTTTTGAAGAAACGGTTGACTTTTGGTCGAGTTGCAAACAGCGATATCTGTTTCCTCTGAGTATTCATTTAGGTCCAAAATTTGTCGTTGTTGTAGAAATCTTAGCGTATAAGAAAGGAGACATACGTGTTTTCAAATCGCCGTCTATACGTTTGGTTACACTTTTCGCGTAGCTAGTCGGCCAGTAACATGAGTCTTGTTAGCACTTAAATTGAGTTTAGAGTCGGACAGTTTTTCCCAAAAAGTCGAGATATTATACATATTCTATGATGGGAAGTTTAGTAACCGGGGGTTTTCACGTGACCCGTTGTTTACTCTCGCGTAAAATGACAACCCTGAATAGACTAATGGTTTAGAAATATCGCATTTGCCGATGATGGGAAGCCTAGTAACCGGGGGTATTCACGCGACCCGTTGTTTACTTTTGCGTAAAACAGCAACCTTGAATCGGACATGCGGGAATAGCTATTCGAGTTTTTTCTCCGCTGTAGAGGGGGACTTAGTAACTAGAAGCATCCATGTGCCCCATGAGTGTCTTTTACGTCAAACAGTTCCCCAATACATGAGAATGGAAATCCACCCTAGGGTTATCCCGATGAAACATCCCGAGATCTGAAACCTAGTGGTCAACTCGAATCATATTATTGATTATACATAAGGGAATGCTGTCCGAGGTTTATTTTTGATGATGAAACTCTTGAATTTATGCTATTAGACTGTGGGACTGGTCGAGTTGGCTTGTTTACTCTAACCCTTCATATTGGCGGTCAGTTAAATTCACGCTTGTTAATCTTTGAGCTTGATTTTCATCATGAACGATTGATTAGCACTAAAAATGATTACTTTGTGGAATCAGTGTCCTTGATGTGACTCACTATTACGATACTCGTTAAGGTTTTCAGGATAATATTGATTAAGTTGAGCACTATGGATTTGCACGATCATTCACGATACTTTTTATTTGAAAATTGATTTTTGCTTGAGGACAAGCAAAGGCTCAAGTTGGGGGGTATTTGTTAGGCGATTTTTATGCGCTTATTTATCATTATTTTTATATCCATTTTGAGCCTAAATCTGCATAAATGAGCTTTTAATGCACTATCTTTATATGTTTTGTAGAAAATTGGAGTCCGGAAGCTCAAACGGTGAAAAACGGACCGAAACGATAATTTTTGGCCTGGGGCCGCGGCACAAGGAAAGCAGGCCGCGGCACATGCACGGCACACCAAGACGCCGAGCGCACTGTACCGGGGGCCGCGGTACGCACTTACTGAGCCGCGGCCCATGACGAAAACCTGCGCCCAGGCTAAAGGCGCTGAGCATTAGGGGCCGCGGCACGCACTTACTGAGCCGCGGCCCACGGGGCGGTAATGATGATTCAGCCCTCATTTTTTGGACTGTTCTGAAGCCCATTTTCAACCTAATTCCCGGACGCGTTTTGGAGGCTAAGGATAGCTATAAATAAACATTGAAGGTCAGAAAAAGGGGTATGATGGAGAGATCGTTGGAGGGGATCGAAGAACACAAGAATCCAGGGAGAGCGAAAACGAGGAGATTTGTGGACGACGACAAGACCACGGATCCCTTACAGTTTTCCTGAATTTTTCCGCATCTTATTTTCTAGATCTGTTCGAGTAGGATTGTGATTGTAGCCGATTACATGACGGCTTGATTTATTTATTTTTATTTCAATTCATTCGTTATTCGTATTGAGTTGGGTTTTTCTCATTGTTCTTAATGACTTTTAATTGTCTGGCCAACAGTTGAATTGATTTGAATGTCTTTATGGATTCGGGAGATGAAATTTAGGCATAGTTCTTGTGAGAAAAATCATGATTGTCGTGAGATAGGGATATACTCATAGGAATTGTGAAGCCTATTTATTGTGGGGATTCATGAACTGTTTTAGCTATTAATTATCTAATTCGAATAAGAATATATCGAGTTAATAATTATTAGTATTTTCTATCGACCTTGGGAGAAGCTTTAGAATAATTTAGGAATTCCTGGCTTACAATCAATTGAATAAAAGTGAATTGAATTAAATAAAAATCATTCCTAATTGTTTGAGGTGAAAATCATAATGCTACGCCCTTATTATTATTATTATTATTATTATTATTATTTTCTATTTATTTTTCTGCAATTAGTTTAGAAATAAAGTTTATATAATTGTTCTTCAAATAAAATTACGAGTTGACTATATTTTGGTACTTAGTAAAACCAGTCCTTGAGGGAACGATATATTACTTATCACTTTATTACTTGTTGACACCGTGCACTTGCGGCATAGTGTGAGGAATTTCCTCACAACACAAGACGCACGTCGAGGTTGACCCCCGCCTTCCGATTTACAGGGTCGAACTACTCTAATAAAAATCTTAACGTCACAAGTACATCCCTACTAAATCCTCAAGTCGAAGGTTCACGAATACCTATCACAACCTTTCGATTCCGTCATTGACTGTCCCGGAGTGAAATTCGTGTGACGAATCGAGGGTGAGTCGGTTCGAGTATACTAATCCAATTAGCATACCTATAACGTGTGCTCCCAATAACCATTAGTGTTCGACAGGCACTCTCCATGTCAAAGAACACGTCATACAAGTCTTCACATAAACTTAACGCCCAATCAAGTTTCATCGACTTGCGAACGATTAAGTATTTGAGCTATAAACCTTTCCAGTGCCAATCCCCTTATCCAATAAGGAGTGAAATGTTTTGCTCTCAAATACACGGACTAGTTTCTATATATATATATATATATTTACGAGTTAGGAATGCCAGTAACTACCAGTAAATAAAGAAACATCCATTTGCCTTATGATAATGAATTACATAATAACAAGTACAATGCCCTCAATCAACATCCTCTGAGTGGCATTCGAGGGCATACTCCTAATATAAAATAATAGACCTTGCATTTGAGAGCAAATATTCCACTCCTTATGGAGATAAGGAAACAGGCACTGGAAGTGTTTAAGGCTCGAATGCTTAACTGGTTCGCAAGTCGATAAAACTTAATTGGGCAGTAAGTTCAGACAAGACTTGTATAACGTGTACTTTGACATGTAGAGTGTCTGTCTTCAATAAGGGTTAGTGGGAGCACATGTTATATGTATGCTAATGGGATTAGAATACTTGAACACGACTCACCTCGATTCAGTCAAATAGATATCACTTTGGGACTGTCAATGACTGAATCGAAAGATTGTGATAGGTATACGTGGACCTTTGACTTGATGTTTTAGTAGGAGATGTGCTTGTGACATTAAGTTAGTCATTAGAGTAATTCGATCCAATCGGCAGTTGGTGGGATCAACCTCTAAATGCAACTTAGTGGGCAAGTAGCAGTCTCTACTGAATACCAATATAGAATTCTTTCTCCTCTAAGTGAGCAGGTAAATGTCCTATGTGGTTAATGGCAAATGAGATCATAAGTATTTTGCCAAAGCAGTTAAAGCTGGTTGTATTTGATACACATGGGTATTTGATGGATAAAATGTGTATTTATTGTCTCTTCATTAATATTAGATATTAGATATCTAATTTGATTTATTTGATAAATCATGCGGTCTAGTGAATTGAAATTAATTGCCGGGTAATTAATTTAATTCATAATAATTATTTCTTGGAGAAATATATTTACAATTTAGTATTTGATAAAATTAATTAATTGGACTGATTAATTAAGTATAAATACATTTGAGATAAAACGAAGTGTATTAGACGCGCAAACTTCCGGTACACGAACCGAGTGGCTCGGCCCATTTTTTCTCACCTAAAATCCAGTGGGCAGCCCCCCCTTATCTCATCCCACCTTGCATGATGCTTCCTTATTTGTTTTGTTGTTGTGTGGGGTGTATTTGACTTGATGAACACATAGGAAGGTAAGAAAGAAAGATCATCATGATCTTGAAATAATATCTCACCATGTTATTAAACAAGACAACACACACACACACACACACACAGACAATACAACACACAAAAATCGGCCATAAGCAAGGGGAGAGAGAGGAGAAAAAAACTTTCATCATCTTGTTCATCTTAGAGAGAGAGAAGAAGAAATGAAGAGAAGAGAAAATACTATATCAATTCTTAGCCGTGTTCTTTGAGAACGAATTTATATAATATTTTTTTCGATCAATATTCTTCGCGTGTTAACGTAGAGACACTCGGCTTCTTCGGTGTTTTGATCATTCATCAAGTTACAACGAATTGGATTCGTGTTCGTGTTGGTGACCGGAAACGATCAAAGCTTTGCTCGGGAATTTCTCCTTCAAGAAGATATTATCAAAGGTCTACGAGAGTATGGCTTCTAAATTATATCTTCGTTACTTTTATATTAGTTTATACGATACTTGATTGATCCGTTTTTGGGGTTTGGTTTTATACGGTTAGACCGGTTTTATTTTCCATTGTGTATCTCGTTTTTATTCACCGAATCTCAATATGATATGCATAATTGTCATATCATTTTTTCCAAATAAATCACCCTATAGTATACATTGAAGTAATGAATTCCTAAATTATCACATAAAATACATATCATATATTATTTTGCTACTTCCAATTGAGCAGGACTCGGGACCAAAAAAATTTCAATTGACATACCTTAATTTTTCCACTGCTCGAAAAATAATGAGTTGGGATCATATGAGATTTCAGGCCCACTTGAGATTGTAACACCCCGAGACGTTCAGGGCATATTACAGCTCCGTGGACCCCACCCCTTGGAATCCACAAGGCTGACACAAAAACTCGACAACAGTGATAGACATCATACGAACGACTTCTCAATCCAAGACATACAAAATAAGTAAACCGAACTTGACAGTGCAATGCAACGTTAAATCAACCCCAAATCGGGTACTCAGCAATTACAATGTTCACAGGAAAGAAGTACCCGGGTACTGAAGCAACGACATGATTAATAAAATGTAAAAGACATGACATCAACGAACGACCATTGAACAGAATCAATCTTGCCTGTCATCCTCGTACAGCCCGCATGCTCGTTCGCCTCCAAGACCTGTACCTGAAATACAAAAGTATTTCCCTCATTTAAGGGGTTAGTGACAACTGCTAGTGCAAGTACATCCATTTAAACTACCATTCTAATCAGATGAAATATGCGCCAAAAATCATTTTAGAAAACATTTATATTCTAGAATATTACAGTGCACGAGCACAAAACACTGTTCTCCAACAAAATATTTCAAAGGTTAACTGTTTGTACGAGACTCACAGCCACCGCACCCCGCAGAGGCCCCGTCGGACCATCCCTGGGTGGTTAACCCCAGTTCGCGATATGCATACACACGGCACTACGTATCCCCAGAGGCCCCGTCGAACCATCCCTGGGTGAACATACACATTCACATCCATAATCCAAATATTAGAATATGCAAACAAATGTAAAGTACTTGCCTTTGAGACATCTTCGACGAAACGGGAACGAACAATGACTAGGGATGACCCGAAGGGAGCGCGACCGTTCCTAAATGAGAGATTAACACAACTCAGTCCTAAATGATAACAATAATCAAACGGAATACACCCACAACCCCGATTATCAATCATAAACATACACGGACGATGAATACGGGCGAGGGTTTTCACAAAACCTCCTCGAATCAACAATACACGGATTAAATACGACGGAACGGATTGGGAATCACCCAACATCAATAATCGATAAGAAATATCACAACATAAACGAACGATTCGAGTTCAATCTATACAAATCCCGAAAAACCCCCCAAGTGGATAAAGGTAGGGTTATAAGCCAAATACCTTGGATTCGGATGGAAGAAGATGATTACGATGATGATAAACTTCACTTGGAACACAATAATCGATCTCTCAAGGAAATCCACGGACAAATCTTGAAGAATCGCTCAAATCGCTCATAGGGACTCAATCACGGACGAAGAAGGAATAAAAGAGGAAAATGATGTGGAGAAGGGTCTGCTCAGGTTTATAAAACCTGACAACTCATTACGTACGTTAACATGCTGATGTTAACGTACGCTATGCCTCTTACGTATGTAACAGCCGCGAGTTAACGTACATAAGGACTTGGCAAAAACTGGGCAGAAGCCACTGTCCAAAACGCAGAGGACCATAACGTACGTTATCACCAGGGTGTAACGTACGTTATGAAGGCATCGGTAGCGCACGCAAGAAAGCACGCATAACATACATTATGCATGCAGCAGTTCAACACTGCTGAATACAGTTTGCTGCACAGGACGGTACGAAGTCGGGACGCAACACAAGGACAGAACCCAGAAGCTTAAACACGAAATATTCACTGCGACGAAGCTAAGTGCTGAAAGAAAATACAATTCCGACTACCGGGAAATCCGAAAGACGACAAAGAAGATAAAATTCCCTAAACTTATAGGAAATTACAAAACGCCCCAAACATTCGAAAATCACGATACAACGTCGAATTAACAAACCAAAACTCACAACATGAATAACTCAACCATACGAACTCATGTAAACAAAGAAACAACGAGATCGAATGAGTTTTACGAGAATCGAACATACATGCGACGAAACATAGCCCAAAATAAAATTACGTAAAAACATCTCCGAAACTAGTCCAAATGGAAAAACTCCAAGAACAAAATAGATTCAAAACATCGAAACAATTACATGCGAGTCGATTAAAATAGACAAGCGTCAAAAATAAAAAATTGCTAAAAATGGAAAGGTACGGATATTACATTCTCCCCCTCAAAAAAGAAGTTTTGTCCCGAAACTTAAGAATCAAAAAGCTCGGGTGTCTCGCACGCATGTCCTCCTCCAATTCCCACATCGCTTCCTCCACTCCATGCCACGACCACTGCACCTTAACCAAAGGAATAGTTTTGTGCCTTAACTGTTTATCTCGACGTTCTAAAATCTTCACTGGCCTCTCCTCAAATGTAACATTCTTCTCGCCAAATTCAATAACGTGAGTCGGGTATGGAACATACTTTCTCAACTCAGAAACGTGTAATACACTATGCACATGGCTCAACGACGGGGGTAATGCCGAACGGTAGGCTAACTCTCCGACTCGTTCCAATATCTCGAAAGGTCCAATATACCTTGGACTAAGCTTCCCCTTTTTCCCAAAATGGAAAACTCCCTTCGACGGAGACACTCTCAACAAGATATGATCCCCTACCTCAAACTCTAAGGGTCGACGCCTAACATCCGCATAAGACTTTTGTCGACTCTGAGCCGCCAACATCCTCTCTCGAATCAACTCGACTTTCTTCTTCGTCTCCAACACAAGATCCGGCTCGGTGCAAACTAAATCAGACGGACCATCCCAACATATCGGTGATCGACACCATCGGCCATAAAGCAACTCATACGATGCCATCTTAATCGACACATGCCAGCTATTATTATAAGTAAACTCGATCAGGGCCATATGTTCTTCCCAATCACTACTCCAGTCTAGCGCACATGCGCAACATATCCTCGAACGTCTGAATGGTACGCTCGGACTGTCAATCGGTCTGAGGATGGAAAGATGTACTCAAACACAAATGTGTCCCTAATGCCTTATGTACCGCCTGCCAAAAATGCGATACAAACTGACCATCTCTGTCCGAAATAATAGTCTTCGACATACCATGAAGTCTCACGATCTGTGCAATAAAAATACGAGCCAATTTTTCTGGACCCCAAGTGTCCTTGATACCCAGAAAATATGCCGATTTAGTCAGTTGATCCACGATCACTCACACCATGTTCATTCCGGTCTTCATCCTCCGTAAATTTGTGACAAAATCTATATAGACATCATCCCACTTCCATTCCGGGATGGGGAGTGGTTTCAAGAACCCGGCTGGTCGCTGATGCTCGATTTTGACTTGCTGACAAGTCAAACACTTAGCCACAAATTGTACTACCTCATTCTTCATGTCATTCCACCAAAAATTCTTCCTCAAATCCTTATACATTTTACTCGAGCCCGGATGGACTGATGCATGAGCCTCTCGCATAATACCCTGCCTCAATTCCAAGTCATTTGGAACACACAGATAACCTTGGAATCTCAACACACCATCCTCATGAATCATGAATCCCGGGGACTTCCCCTTCACCACATTCTCACGGAGTTGAATAAACATTGGATCTTCTAACTGTATCGATTTAATGTCGTCGACCATAGACGAAGAGATCTCAAGAATGTGCAATTGCCCGGCACTCCCTGGTAGCACAACCTCAATACTCAACCCCATCAACTCTCGTTGGAGCCCTAACTGAGCCGTGAGTAACTCAAGTGCCCGAAGTGATACCGATTTCCGACTCAAGTCATCTGCCACCATATTTGCCTTACCCGGATGATAAAGGGTCTCGGGATTGTTGTAATACCCGAGATTTTCGTTTCCGGTTAATTTTGAATTTTTGTCGGTGGTGCCGGTTATTTTGATCTGTTAGAGATTACTTGAGTTTCTCCTATGTTGGGTACGGCATGATGTACCGTGTTGTAGTGTTCGTCGGGTACGACTTATCATTGCGTAATTCGAGCTAATAGTATGCCGTACTTTGTTATTTGTTTGTTTTCGATTTGGATCATTGGTGTTGTCCGTTAGTGTTTCGTTGCATGTTGAATAATCATTGTTTTGTCGAGGAGTATTGTTGTTGTGCATTTGGTCGAATTTGTAAGATCACCACCGGCACTTATAAAGTCTAAAAATTCTGAAACTTTACAATATGATATAGCATTAAGTTAGCTTTCCAATGGTTTAAACGGCGAGTCAATCGGAGTCCGGACGAAGGAGTTATGGTCATAATGGCAAAGTCTACACTGTCAAAATACGGCCCTGGAACACGACGATGTTTGCACCGTTTTGCTGAGCCGTTTATAATACAGTGCTGGAACACGGAGCTATTAGAGCCGTTTTCTGAGCCATTTTGTCCAGGTGTATAAATAGGACAGTCGCATTTTCAGCCCCATTTCACTTCTCTCTCTCGGTTTTTGGGCAATTTGATGGGGATTTCAATCCTTAAGTAGATTATCATTATATTGTTGAAGTCTTTATCATGTTTAACATCATCTAATCCATTGTTCTTCGTTGTATTAAGGTAATTCTTCGAAAATACTTTTTCAACTATTTTGGGGTTTTCCTCTTGATTTCAATTCTGGGCCGATTATGATGAATTAGTCATTTAATTCTTGTTGTATTGGTTGTAATCTACGGATTAGAAACTCGTTTATCAATTTTCATTTCACCCAGAACATGATTTTGGCTTTCTTGGAACAAACCCTTGAACGATTGTAGTTTCTTAGTGTCGATTGGGATTTCGTTTAGTGTTGTTGATTCGTAGCGGTGTTATTATCGTAGTGATTGTGTTGTTATTGTTTTCTCGCGAAGGTGGCCAGTTTTCAGGGCTGTTTCGGCCGAGCCACATTCGTCGGAGTACTCACAAATTGATTTCGAGGCAAGTATCTTGCCAATACATTACGTATTTTGTAGATATAATAGTTGATAATAGACGATATGTGCTACATGAATGTTTACAACTAACTTTCAAAAGAATCGGTATATTTACGATCATGATTTTCTTTAAAGAGAACTTGCGTGTTCCGTGGATTAATGTGCTTAATTGAATATGTGTATTAGTGTTGTGTATATGAATATTTACCTTCATGTGGAGATGCTTTGTGTGATTATGTCATTTGTAGATATAAAATTTCTAACTTTTGTTAAGGTGTGTGTGTGTATGGGTGCTATTGATGAATATGTGAGGTTGTGTGATAAAGGTTGTAACTCCTTTATGAGGAGGTTGTGCCATTCGGAATGGTTGGAAAGGTATTCTCTCTCGTTGCTATGTGTTTGGTGCTAGTTGCACCATTGGATTCTAGAGATGATGGTAATATTTCTTGGTTGTGAGTTTATGTCGGACAATATGGTCATTCTAGCAAGGTACCTCGACTATATATTTTGTGTTTGACTTTCGAGAGTTGTGGTTTTACAAACCATGATTTGTGAAAATGTGTGTGTGTTGTTGTTGTTCTTCCACCCGGAGTGTTCGACGGGGCGTCTGGGGGTCGATACTAAGGGGTACGGCCATGGGTTACCAAATGTGGATGGTTGTGATATTGAGATGAGTTAAAATACTGTTTTGATGTTTTAATGATTAATTTTGATATGTACGGAGTATCACAATGCTTTGTGCTTGGGGTCGAGATACATTATATATCGAGTCTTGGTGTTTGGCTAGAATGGCATAAGTGTGATGTGTTGTGTGTGTGATTTGTCCCTGGAAGTGAATTGATGTGGATGGTTGGATCGTGGACCCCGTGTTTTGTGAAGTGATTTGTATTTGGGAAAACGAACCTTGGGCTGTGACCCTAAGTGGTTTTTGATAAACTGAGGATTATTAAATCCCAAATGTTTTCAAAACTCCCGATATTTTAAATTGATTTCCAAAATGACCACTTGTTTCATTTATACTTTTTGATTTGAACTATTTTATTCGAATGAGAAATCTCGGGAAAGCTTTTGTTGTGATTGGACAATGGATGAGTCGAGTTATTGTATTCCATGAATGTGTTGTGTATGAATCGTATTTCCACTTTATACTTGTACTAGCAAAACAGTGGAGTTTTGCTAACCCCCGAGTATTCGGGGGGTGGATGTCTGTTCTCCGTCCAGGTACATGCAGGTTTTGGGAGCAATCACAGGTTCGGTGCGAAGGATGATGGAAGACAAATGATACTAATCACATGAAGGCCAATTTTAGGTGCAGTCAGTCGGAGTTCGTTGTACGGTCTTTTCCGTTGTCGTACTTTTTGTTTGTGAGTGTATTTTACCCTTGCATGGGTACGAGTCCAGACAGAGTTTTATATATATATATATATATATATATATATATTAGAGTTGTTTGATAATGATGTAAGACAAATCAGTCTATTGATTCGTCATTCTATCAAGTCGGTATGTAATGTATTGTGTTGTTTTGATATCTAGCCTGGTGGATCCTCACAGAGAGGGTCTGTGGCGTGTAATATTCCCGGTTAGATTCTGGGGGTGTTACATTTATGGTATCAGAGAGCTTTGGTTGCGGAAACCTAGATTGTCGGTCCAGTCGTGTATTGCTGAGTCTTGTCTTTTCGGATCATGTCTGACTGATTCGTGTCGCGACGCGTCATCTGTGATGTCAGTTGTGATTAGTATCATGCTGCAACCATCATCTTCGTACGATCTGTGGATGTAAGTCTCCCTACTACATGTTGTGCCTCGAGCTGCACGAGCTAGCGTGTGATTCAGTATTTCGGGGTACAGTTTAAATGTGATTTATGAGTATTTGGTCTATGCTTGTTCGATTCTCGTATTGTACTAGAATGAAAAGTGGTGTCGGAGCATATGTATATGCATATATACCATTGCATAAATCGTTTTTACAAGAGTAATGGCCTTGGTGAGGTTACGCAAGAAAAATTTGACAATGTAATAACTTAAAGCGTTAAACGTTTTTGGGAGTCACGTAATTTTAATTTTAAAGCATCCTCCAAATGAGGAAAAAGTTTGATTTTCGTGTGATAACCTCAAGGTCGAATTTTTTTGGGAATTCAAACTATCGATATTTCATTTCCATCTTGTATTATAAGTTTTCAAAACACGATTTTTAAACTCAAATGAGGTATACAAGATGTACTCAAGATGTGACTCTCGCTTTCAACTTTCAACGTGATGATGTTATCGTTGTTTGGGCAGCGGTGCCCAGTTTTATGATTAAAATAGTGATGTGAATGCTAAGTCGTTCGGTATGTATACGTTGAGATAGCCTGCTTTATCGAGAGGTGAAATTTCGGTTTTGAATGACATTTGTCTTTTGATGGTTCTTCGTGAGGTGTTGTAATTATGTGAATTGGTGGAATTTAGATTCGTATGTTGTTGTTGTCTATTTGCAAACTTCGGTTCTAGTATTGACATATATATGTTCGCAATGTTGCTGAATTAGTTAGCACACACTAAGTATGAGGATAGCGCGCGCTAATTTGGCAGGAGTAACGCATGCTAATCATTGTTGTAACGCGCGCTAATCAGCCTGGGCAGAGGCTATGGAACCGCATTTTTGCCGTCATATCTATCTTTTGCAGTCGATTATCTGTGAATGTATTCGATGTGTGTTGTCTAGTGATGACAACCGTTGTGTGTGAATATGTGTAAGACTTTTCGTAGTGCTAGGTGATAATTGATTGTGTTTAACGAATTGATAAATTATGCTTACTGTGTGTGTTTTCGAAAAAGCTTTCCTGAAATTTTCATAAACTTGTGCAAGTTGCGGAAAAAGTAACTTCAAAAAGAAAAAAGTTTTGACGGTTCAATTAATCGGCGGCTTCGTGTGGACTTTGAAAATTATTTGGAATTGGTGAGCCGGTCTAGAATTCTCAAATAAAACCTCGACCGTATTTGAAAGAGTTGTTTTAAAGTGCCTTTGGACATTTTGTAAAATGTTACCGCCGTTGATTTTTGTGCAGTGTTGAGAGGATTTTCGAAAATGAATTTTTTAACGTATTGTTGTATTTTCAAATAATTCGAGTACATGATTTTCAAAAGTCTTTCACACCATAAAATTTTTATATTTCAAAGTCCAATACGATTTTTATTTTTCAAAAATATATAGTGAAAGATAAAAAATCTTACTCGATTTAAACTTCAAACTCGGATTTGGAAAAGTTTGAATCACTACAAAATGATTATTGATGTAACACCCCCAAGATATTCGAGGTGTATTACAGCGCCGTGGACCCCTACATGGGATCCACCAGGCTAACACAAGAAAACACCTCTCGACTAACCGTCTCGGTTAGCAAGGAAACAATTGTTAACAACAAGAACATAAAACAACACGTCCGGTACAACCGGCATAATAAATATCAACCGACAAATACAGTAACTCCAACGAAGACCAATCACAATCCGAAAGGAAAAGCCTAAGTACTCGCGAGTACAATCTATAAGTTTACAATTTGGAAAACATCCACATCAAAAGAGACAGTAGGAAATAACAAGACTCAATTGCACATGTCAACAACCTTGGCCGACATCCTCGTACCATCCCAGCGCCCGCTCGTCTGGCTGAACATAACCTGAAATCCATAACAAGAATTTTCCCGACAATGGGTCCCCAAAGGGGTTAGCAATTACGCTAGTACAAGTATTCAAGGCAAACCAATCGCTTACACATTTCATAGTACATGCACCAATATTATTTCAAAAGCCAAAACCAGACATGTCTTTTCCGGAAACAAACAGTCAAACAATTTGCCTTGGGAACAGAGTCATATCATAAATTCCCGCACGAGGCCTCTATGGACCCTCCCGCACTGGCTATATTATAAAGCAAAACACGCACATGCATCCCCTTAGGAACAGAGTCATATCATAAATTCCCGCACGAGGCCTCTAAGGACCCTCCCGCACTGGCTAGCTAAACAAACTCATGAATCCGGGACGAAAACCTTTGGATTCCCTCCTTGATCCCGTCGGATCAACACGAGGTGAGCAAATCACACACAAAATACATTACCATTCCACGTTAAGCATAAAGGTTTCCAAAAATACTTGCCTTGAATTATTGACGACGCAACGAACGGAAAGGAAAGTCACCGACGAACGCTAGGAACCAATGAAACCGAACCTAACGATTCGAAGAATACAATCACAACCATTTCTAAATGAATACGGAATTGGAATACACCCGAAAACCCGCCTACGATTCATGTATATTCGTATATAAACAACAACGAGGGCGGACCACAACCAAACCCTCTCGATTCCGTAAAAATCACGAAATATACCATGAATCCATAGGGAAACTAAGAATACCAACAAGATTAATCATATTCATCATGAATTAATCAACAAAACGGAACGAATCGGACAAAAATGCGAAAACCCCCAAATCTACCCAAAAGTAGGGTTCTAAAGATCTAACCTTGATTCGCTGGATCGAATGATGTTATAGGATGATTGGCCGGTGATATAAACTCAGAAACTTCATGGATTTGTTGTCCAACAACATGGTTTTGTCTCCTTCAAAACCCCAGCCGCGGACCGAAGAGAAATGAAATGAAAAATGACTGAAAAAGTCGCTTGTCTGTCATTTATATACTCGGCCGGAACTAGCGTGCGCTAGCCTTCCCGGAATAGCGTGCGCTATCGGCCAGTATCGGCCGAGCACTCTCGGCCATGGCCCGCATGACCCGGCACCACCGGCCAATTCTGCCGACCATGAGTGTTCGCCCGACTCCCGCTAGCGTGCGCTACGGACGGAAGCCTGCGCGCGCTAGCCGACCTGTCCAGTAGCCTCTGGACTAACAAACTCACCCAGGTAACGTACGCTAGTCGGCCGGCAGCATGCGCTACCCCTGCCGGTTAGCATGCGCTACGACCGACAGTAGCGTGCGCTACCTGCCGATCCTGACCGAGTCCAGAACCTCAGAACCCCACCGCCTGCACCGATGGCGTCGTTAGGCGGCCGATAGCGTCGCTACACTGCCGGTTAAGCGCGACCTTCCGGCCGTGGCGTGCGCTCGCGGTTCTGCCGCACCTATCCGGCGGTGCCCGCAATCGTCCGGCCCGATCCATAACCGTCGGCGATGCGACCACTGTGGCTCGACGACCCGATTTCCGAAAACGTACGGAACGAACACGACGAAAAGTTCGCGGACAACATCAATAGTCCGAAATGAAAACATAATACCATAATTAATCATACGCGACCAAGAAACGGGTCGAGACAACAATTACAGATACGGATACCCGTAACTTTCAAGAAATTACAAAATGGCCCAAAACGCCCGAAAATCACGATACGTGATCGAATAACCAAACCGAAGTTCACAACACGTCTAGCAAAGTTAAACAGACTTGCAGGAAACTCGAAACAGTAGTTTCGGACGAGATTCGCAAGAATCGAACTCAAGTGCGGAAAAGTCGCTAAAAAGCACGGAACTCAACAAAACAACACCGAAACGAACTCGGATGACAAAAAGTGTAGAATTAATCATTCTCAGAATGACGAAACGGTCATGAGAGAGTCGTCAAAACGGACTCCGGCCGAAAAAAGAAATTTACCGAAAATCGAAAATTGCGGATATTACATTCTACCCACCTTAAAAGAAGTTTCGTCCCGAAACTTAAAACAAGTAGGGAGAAGCTATATCTCGCCAGGAAAACTCAACGAGATACACAAAAACCGAAAACTCGCGCCCGACGGCGAAACGCTGCAAGAAACGCAAAGAGACATACGGCGTGAAAATACGCTCCAGGGCGACTAACACAACGCCACCGGTAGAGACATAATAAAATCAACGAGTGACAAGCGTCATCAAATAGACAATACAATCGAGTCGATTATCCGAACAATCACAAAACTCAACGAACGAAAATCAATACGGTTGACCAACCCAACGGTTCATCAACCAAAACGCGAGTCAACGCTGAACAAATACGGAATTCCACCGCCCAAGGGTTGGAAGATCGAAAACGAGACTAATTTCCCGAACTTAAGGGAATTACGAAGGAGCCTGAACGCTCAACAATCACGAAACGAGAACAAAAGCCGAACAAATAAACGATTGAGACAACAAAAATCGAACAATCATGTCCGAAACACGTAGGATAATAAAATTCAAACAACAACTCCCAGGATGACCTGGTGAGAACAGCAAGACATGCATTCCCATAAGATCCACAGGAAAGGGAATAGTGATTGAAAAGCCACAACAACAAACGAGTTATTCCGAAACAATACCACCCTCGTTCGATCAACAAAAGCAAGGGATAGGGAAAGTTCAGAAATGTTAACGAGCATAAACGAGTTGATAGAGCCAAAAATAAAGAAGTTCAAAATCCGATCCACTTCGAATAAAAGAACTATTAGAACCAAAAGATGTTACTTCCGAACAAGGTTCACAATAGTCGAACCGAGTTCGGAAAAGTCACAGCGATAACCAGATCGACTCAAAACCAGATTACAGCTCGTTCGAACGATGAAACCAAGGTACAGAACAAGTTCAGAAGGTATCAATGAACACGAGCGAATCGATAGACTGGAGAAAGAGAAAATATAGAAGTCAAAATAGTACGGGTATTACCTTTGACCTCGCCCCCGAAACTCACAAGAACGGAACCAAGGTAACAATACAACAAGCAACCGACACAACGCGGAACAATCACCGATGCACACAATCATACCAACCCGAGCTCTAACAGCTCGCATATATGCGATAACGCATAAACCGCTACGAGGCGACAACATCCAATACCAATATCACACCCCTCACAGAGGCTACCACGACAAATGTGTGGCGAACGACTCAACGCTCACACCAACAATTCAACAACAACTCGGGGGTTAACACCGTAACGAGAGTACGAACATCACACATATATTCCCGGACCACAAATAGGAATGATAGGTTTTGAAAACGAAAACCACCTTTTGAAAATAATTTGCAAGCACCAGTTGATCTTGAGTATCATATATCAAAAAGTAGTACAAACATCGTCATCGAGACTTTAAAAAAAAATCATCTTGCGTTTGATAAAAAAAATGAAGACACCTTTCGTTAAATTAAAACTTTTCAGCTATATTCGACCTTCGGGTCTAAGCGAATGCATTTCTAAATCATTAGAAATATCTCAAAATATTTTGATCCTCAAAGTAGAAAAATTTTGAAACATAGCGTGGCGCTAGTAGGCATCTTGAGAACACTGTGAGAAAATAATTCATTTGAAAAGTACGTCTCGAGGTTTATTTTCTAAGATACCAAAGGTTTTTCAGAAGTACAATAGGCCAAAATGCCCAAAATTCGCACGTATCAACATTCACTTAAACACATCATATCACACGCATCAAATCGCTCAAAATCACGACAGTGATATACAATCCTTAGGATATGTTTAACAACATCGTTAAAACAACAATCGGTTTATCAAAACTGGATGGAAAACGATATCAAGAACAAAACTCCAAAAAGTCAACTCTAGGGATTCAAGAAAAATACCTAGATTCGGCGAAGAACAATGGATTAGATGATGTTAAAAATCATCTAGGATACTCCAAAACACCTTTGGATGGAAGAAAAATCAGCCCAGATGCGAACCCTAGTCGCTACGTCTCAAACTCATGGAGGAAGAAGAAGAAATGAAGAAAAATGCAACTTCTAGACTGGTGTCCAGTATTTATACTGGACACAATTAGCGTGCGCTAATCATTAAGGTTAGCGCGCGCTATCACGGCACCAAACAAAACTCCTGACCAAAAATACACTATTAGCGTGCGCTAACCCCAAGTGTTAGCGTGCGCTAACGAGAACTTCAGACCCAGTCCAGTAGCTCCTGGACTGCTCTGAACTACCAGGTAGCGTGCGCTATTCTCCCCTTAGCGTGCTACCAACGCACTCTCGCGCGCGCTAGCCGCAAAGCGTAGCGTTCGCTAACGACCCACAGAGACAACAACAGAACATATCAGAAAAAAAATTACATGCCGTAAACCTTTCTCACACGGGTTTACCAGGCCAAGCACAATTTCCCATGTCATTTCGAAAATGCTAAAAAGACCAATGACGGTAATATTTTCCAAAGCTCACAAAATCATTTGTCAAACCATCATGAAATGTTCAAGGCCAAAATGCCAAAACTTGATTCAGGGAATCGGTTTTACAAAATAAAACTCAGTTTGCAAAATGCCGAAAGCCGTTTGAAAGAACTCACGCAGCGGATAAAATGCGGTTTGAAAATACATCAGCAGTGACGACACTCCTCGTATAAACCAAATACGAGAGTCTAATAAACACATATCGTGAAATCAAAATCCATAGAAGGATTCCATCATTCAACGACTAATCATACAAATAACTCGTGTCACACGAGGCACAACACAAGGAAGGGAGTTTTACATCCATAGGTCGCACGTAAGTGACGACCGCCCCTCGATACTAATCACGACCAATGATCTCAAACGACGCGTCGCGATGCGACTAAGTCAGACAAAATCCGACGAGACAAAACTCAACCAACACAACTTGACTCGACAGCCTAGGTTTCCCTTGGCTAATCTGATTTTAAAATCGTATACTCTAGTTATTCGAAAATAAAACCGATAAGTTAAAAATCATTTTCAAGACCCTTCCAAACACGACAAGGGTTTAACAGCGGCACATTTTATAAAATGTCCTAAAACACTTTTAAACACGACCTTTAAATACCGATACAAGGTTTTATTTGAAATTACAAGGCTGGCTCGCCCAAATTCATGTCACTTTTCAAAAACCCACAATACGATCAAGTCTAAGAAATTTTCAAGCATGCACGCCGCATGTATTATTATTAATAGAAACACATTGGTTGTAAATAACAATAATTAGCCAAGTACCATCAATTCCCGAACACACGCATATACGGCATTCAAAAATCACCAGTTCAACAAGCGCAACTCAGGAACACTAATTCTAAGCATATGTCAAACTTATCTCTTCAAGTTTAACAGCATAACTAATGAACACCGATTTGGACATATGTCGAAACCAGCTATGTGAGTTTCTCAACAAACTCTGCCATCAATACCTATACCGGAACATGTCAATGTTCAAAACTTCTACATCACACTGCACCCCTCGATATCCAAACCATCAGTACATTCGGCTCAACATACATTTGGTATATCACAATTACCAAACGCAGATTCCATCATACAACAAACGACTAGAGAGTCAAGCCCTCTCACAATATACCACGGAGCAAATCTCGGATCTTTCGATCACCAACGATCCCACCAACGCTAGGAAGTTTAGCGATGGAAGGCTCGCAAAACGACAAACGGTCAAGCCCAGAACGGCGCACATACTCCAGAGAGACAAAGGACTGCGCAATACTAGAATCAAAAGTACACGAACCGGATGGATCGAAAAACAACTCGACGATAAGTACGAGAGAGGCAATCACAGTTCAAGAAGTGGAATTTCAATACGAGAAAATAAGAGAATCGGGTAAGGAAAACTTACGAGCACTGGATGTACTGAGATGCTGGCAGCGGTGTGACAATGTGCAAAACAAAACACAACTAGACCAAATAACCAACAAGCCTAGGTATCCATAAACCTAGATCTCTGATACCATTTTCTGTAACACCCCCAAGATATTCGAGGTGTATTACAGCGTCGTGGACCCCTACATGAGATCCACCAGGCTAACACAAGAAAACACCTCTCGACTAACCGTCTCGGTTAGCAAGGAAACAGTTGTTAACAACAAGAACATAAAACAACACGTCCGGTACAACCGGCATAATAAACATCAACCGACAAATACGATGCTCCAACGAAGACCAATCACAATCCGAAGGAAAAGCCTAAGTACTCGCGAGTACAATCTATAAGTTTACAATTTGGAAAACATCCACATCAAAAGAGACGTAGGAAATAACAAGACTCAATTGCACATGTCAACAACCTTGGCCGACATCCTCGTACCATCCCAGGCCGCCGCTCGTCTGGTGAACATAACACGAAATCCATAACAAGAATTTCCCGACAATGGGTCCCCAAAGGGGTTAGCAATTACGCTAGTACAAGTATTCAAGGCAAACCAATCGCTTACACATTTCATAGTACATGCACCAATATCAATTTCAAAAGCCAAAACCGGACATGTCTTTTAGGAAACAAACAAATCAAACAATTTGCCTTGGGAACAGTCATATCATAAATTCCCGCACGAGGCTTCTATGGACCCTCCCGCATGGCTATATTATAAAGCAAAACACGCACATGCATCGCCTTGGGAACAGTCATATCATAAATTCCCGCACGAGGCCTCTAAGGACCCTCCCGCGGCTAGCTAAACAAACTCATGAATCGGACGAAAACCTTTGGATTCCCTCCTTGATCCGTCGGACCAACACGAGGTGAGCAAATCACACACAAAATACATTACCATTCCACGTTAAGCATAAAGGTTTCCAAAAATACTTGCCTTGAATTATCGACGACGCAACGAACGGAAAGGAAAGTCACCGACGAACGCTAGGAACTAATGAAACCGAACCTAACGATTCGAAGAATACAATCACAACCATTTCTAAATGAATACGGAATTGGAATACACCCGAAAACCCGCCTACGATTCATGTATATTCGTATATAAACAACAACGAGGGCGGACCACAACCAAACCCTCTCGATTCCGTAAAAATCACGAAATATACCATGAATCCGTAGGGAAACTAAGAATACCAACAAGATTAATCATATTCATCATGAATTAATCAACAAAACGGAACGAATCGGACAAAAACGCGAAAACCCCCAAATCTACCCAAAAGTAGGGTTCTAAAGATCTAACCTTGATTCGCTGGATCGAAGGATGTTATAGAATGATTGATCGGTGATATAAACTCAGAAACTTCATGGATTTGTTGTCCAACAACATGGTTTCGTCTCCTTCAAAACCCGACCATGACCGAAGAGAAATGAAATGAAAAATGGTGAAAAAGTCATTTGATGCATCATTTATATCTTGGCCGGAACTAGCGTGCGCTAGCCTTCCCGGACTAGCGTGCGCTATCGGCCGATATCGGCCGAGCACTCTCGGCCATGGCCCGCATGACCGGCACCACCGACCAGTCTGCCGACCATGGTATCGCCCGACTCCGCTAGCGTGCGCTACGGCCGGGCTCGCGCGCACTAGCCGACTGTCCGAGAGCCTGCGGACTAACAAACTCACCCAGTAACGTGTCGCTAGTCGGCGGCGGCGTCGCTACCCCTGCCGGTTAGCGTGCGCTCGGCCAAGCGATGGCGTGCGCTACCGCCGATCTGACCGAGTCGAGAACCTCGTAACCCCACCGCCCGGACCGATAGCGTCGTTAGGCGGTAGATAGCGTCGCTACACTGCCGGTTAGCGCGCGCGCTTCCGGCCGTGGCGTGCACTCTGGCGGTTCTGCCGCACTGTCCGGCGGTGCC
Organism: Orobanche coerulescens; assembly: GCA_033398695.1. Lineage (NCBI taxonomy): Eukaryota > Viridiplantae > Streptophyta > Magnoliopsida > Lamiales > Orobanchaceae > Orobanche > Orobanche coerulescens. The sequence continues at coordinate 189,913,425 of CM065801.1, forward strand.
GCAATCGTCCGGCCATCCATACCGTCCGGCGATGCGACCACCAGGGCTCGACGACCCGATTTCCGAAAACATACGGAACGAACACGACGAAAAGTTCGCGGACAACATCAACGGCCCGAAATGAAAACATAATACCATAATTAATCATATGCGACCAAGAAACGGGTCGAGACAACAATTACAGATACGGATACCCGTAACTTTCAAGAAATTACAAAATGGCCCAAAACGCCCGGAAATCACGATACGTGATCGAATAACCAAACCGAAGTTCACAACACGTCTAACAAAGTTAAACAGACTGGCGGGAAACTCGAAACAGTAGTTTCGGACGAGATTCGCAAGAATCGAACTCAAGTGCGGAAAAGTCGCTAAAAAGCACGAAACTCAACAAAACAACACCGAAACGAACTCGGATGACAAAAAGTGTAGAATTAATCATTCTCAGAATGACGAAACGGTCATGAGCGAGTTGTCAAAACAGACTCCGGCCGAAAAAATAAATTTACCAAAAATCGAAAATTGCGGATATTACAATTGATTGGTGGAAATATTTAGTGCATGTGCGAATAGTGTGATGGTATTGCATGGTTACCCTGTTTGTTATTAACGATAATGATGATACTGATTATAAGGGAAATTGATATTTCGAAATATTGTTTTGCAAATGATTTCAAAATGAGACAGTTAAGGTCTTCTGTTTACAAGTCGTGGTAAAACAGCCCGAGATACCAAAAATACTTTCAAAAATTCTATTTCGAGTGAACATACAAATTCAAATATTTTTTTTATGATATCATTTAAAAGGATACCTCGTGGATCTTCTTATCGTGTTGCTATTAGATACCTTATATCGATATGTTGTGCAACGTTGGCATTCTAATGTATCGTTTTGAGATGTTGGGTTTCATCGTGCTGAGTGGTTACTTACTCAGTATGCCGAGGGGTAGAGGTCATGGTCGTGACTATGGTACAGATGGTCGTGGAGACCAGATGCGGGACCAAGAGAATATTGCCGAGAAGGTTGTTATGCTAACACCTCGCTCTCGTTGTTTTGGTTTCAGGGACGAAACCTCTTTTAATAGTGATAGAGTGTAATAACCTTTTTTTCCGCTTCCGTATTGTTTGACTCTATTGAATCGTTTGTGTTCGCTGATACTTCTGACCTTGCGCTATTTTTCGGCATTGTCATTCGAGCGAGTTTTGATGTTGTTCCAAATTAATTAGTTTATCGTCATGACTTTTTCGAGTTCGGTGTGACTCCCGTGAACCCTATGCATATGAGCGTCTTGTAGTAAACTTCGGCATTGTGGTCCAATTGTTGTTGTTCGGACGTTGTTGTTCGACCGTTGTTGTTCAATCGTTGTTGTCCAATTATTATTGTCCGATTCCGAACTGCGAATATTGGGCATCTGGGCCACTTCATGGTTTCCTTAAAATTCGGGTAATTGTTCCCGTATGTGATTTTTCAAACCTTTGATGTTATTGGAATTACATTCTTGTTCAACGTTGGACTTGTGTTTTGATTGTTGTACTGCTCGGATTTATCAACCGTGGTGGTTCATGTTCGTTACTTTCGTAAACAATCTTGCGTATTGAATCGGACCGCGGTAGCTTTGTACTGCATGGAACTCTTGTGTGCTGTCACTATCAGATAACATGTGTTATCTAGAGTCGCCTTGCTCTTGTTTTAAGTATCGGGACGAAACTTATTTTTAGTAGGGTAAAATGTAATACCCGAGATTTTCGTTTCCAGTTATTTTTTATTTTTTGTCGGTTGTGCCGGTTATTTTGCTCTATTGGCAATTACCTGAGTTTTTTCCTATGTTGGGTATGGCATGATGTAGCGTGTTGTGGTGTTCGTGGGGTACGACTTATCATTGCGTAAGTCGCGCTCATAGTATGCCGTTCTTTGTTATTTGTTTGTTTTTTATTTGGATCGTTGGTGTTGTCCGTTAGTGTTTTGTTGCATGTTGAATAATCATTGTTTTGTCGAGGAGTATCGTTGTTGTGCATTTGGTCGTCTTTGTAAGATCACCACCGGCACTTATGAAGTCTAAAAATTCTTAAACTTTACAATGTGATAGAGCATCAAGTTAGCTTTCCAATGGTTCAAAAGCGAGTTAATCGGAGTCTGGACGAAGGAGTTATGGTCGTAATGGCAAAGTCTACACTGCCAGAATACGGCCCTGGAACACGGTGATGTCTGCACCATTTCGCTGAGCCGATTATAATACGGCGCTGGAACACGGCGCTATTTGCGCCGTTTTCTGAACTGTTTTGTCCAGGTGTATAAATAGGACAGTCGCGTTTTCAGCCCATTTTACTTCTCTCTCTCGGTTTTTGGGCGATTTGATGGGGCTTTCAATCCTTGAGTAGATTATCATTATATTTTTGAAGTCTTGATCATGTTTAACATCATCTAATCCATTGTTCTTCGTCGGATTGAGGTAATTCTTCGAAAATCCTTTTTCAACTATTTTGGGGTTTTCCTCTTGATTTTAATTCTGGGCTGATTATGATGAATTGGTCATGTAATTTTTGTTGTATTGGTTTTAATCTACGGATTAAAAACTCATTTATCGATTTTGTTTCACCTGGAACATGATTTTGGCTTTCTTAGAACAAACCCTTGAACCCTTGTAGTTTCTTAGTGTCGATTGGGATTTCGTTTAGTGTTGTTGATTCGTAGCGGTGTTATTCTTGTATTGATTGTGTTGTTATTAATTTCTTGCGTAGGTGGTCAGTTTTTGGGGCTGTTTCGAGGCTATTTCGGCAGAGCCGCATTCGTCGGAGTACTCACAAATTGATTTCGAGGCAAGTATCTTGCCCATACATTACGTATTTGGTGGATATAATAGTTGACAATCGACGATATGTGCTAAATGAATGTTTACAACTAACTTTCAAAATAATCGGTATATTTACGATCACGATTTTCCTTAAAGAGAACTCGCGTGTTCCGTGGATTAATGTGCTTAATTGAATATGTGTATTGGTGTTGAGTATATGAATGTTTACCTTCGTGTGGAGATGTTTTGTGTTATTATGTCATTTGTAGATTTAAACTTTCTAACTTTTGTTAAGGTGTGTGTATATGGGTGCTATTAATGAATATGTGAGGTTGTGTGATAAAGGTTGTAACTCCTTTATGAGGAGGTTGTGCCATTCGGCATGGTTGGAAAGGTATTCTCTCTCGTTGCTATGTGTTTGGTGTTAGTTGCACCATTGGATTCTAGAGCTGATGGTAATGTTTCTTGGTTGTGAGTTTGTGTCGGACAATCTGGCCATTCTAGCAAGGTACCTCGACTATATATTTGTGAAAACGTGTGTGTGTGTGTGTGTGTTGTTGATCTTCCACCCGGAGCGTTTTATAGGGCATCTGGGGGTCGATACTAAGGGGTATGGCCGCGGAAGTGGTTTCCCACCCGGAGCATTCGACGGGGCATCTGGGGGTCGATACTAAGGGGTACGGCCACGGGTTACCAAGTGTGGATGATTGTGATATTGAGATGAGTTAAAATACTGTTTTGATGTTTTGATCATTAATTGAGATATGTCCGGAGTATCACAATGCTTTGTGCTCGGGGTCGAGATACATTATATACCGAGTCTTGGTGTTTGGCTAGAATGGCATAAGTATGATGTGTTGTGTGTGATTTGTCCCTGGAAGTGAATTGATGTGGATGGTTGGGTCGTGGACCCCGTGTTTTGTGAACTGATTTGTATTTGGGAAAACGAACAGGGGGTTGTGACCCTAAGTGGTTTTTGATAAACTGAGGATTATTAAATCCCAAATGTTTTCAAAACTCCCAAGATTTTAAATTGATTTCCAAAATGACCACTTGTTTCATTTATACTTTTTGATTTGAACTATTTTATTCGAATGAGAAATCTCGGGAAAGCTTTTGTTGTGATTGGACCGTGGATGAGTCGAGTTATTGTATTCCCTGAATGTGTTGTGTATGAATCGTATTTGCACTTTATACTTATACTAGCAAAACAGTGGAGTTTTGCTAACCCCCGAGTATTCGGGGGGTGGATGTCTGTTCTGCGTCCAGGTACATGCAGGTTTTGGGAGCAAATCACAGGTTTGGTGCGAAGGATGATGGAAGACAAATGATACTAATCACATGAAAGCCAGTTTTGGGTGCAGCTAGTCGGAGTTCGTTGTACGGTCTTTTCCGTTGTCGTACTTTTTGTTTGTGAGTGTATTTTACCCTTGCATGGGTACGAGTCCAGACAAAGTTATGTATATTAGAGTTGTTTGATAATGTTGTAAGAACAAATCAGTCTATCGATTCGTCATTCTATCACGTCGGTATGTAATGTATTGTGTTGTTTCGATGTCTAGCCTGGTGGATCCGCGTGAGAGGGACTACGGCGTGTAATGTTCCCGGTTAGATTCTGGACAATCGTAATCCTTAATTAGCTCCAGCCACCTTCTCTGTCTCATATTCAGTTTTTTCTGTGTGAAAATATACTTCAGGCTCTTGTGATCGGTGAAAATCTGACACGACGAGCCGTATAAGTAATGACGCCAAATCTTCAATGCAAATAAAATTGCGGCCAACTCCAGATCGTGGGTAGGATAATTCAACTCGTACGGTTTCGACTGACGGGAAGCACATGCAATCATCTTCCCGTGCTGCATGAGTACACATCCAAGCCCTTGGCCTGAAGCATTGCTATAAACCGAGAAACCCTCATTACCGCTTGGTAAAGCTAAGACAGGAGCGGTAGTCAACCGCTTCTTCAACTCCTCGAAACTCTTATGCCGCTCGTCGGTCCACACAAACTTCTCTGACTTCTGCAACAACTGGGTAAGCGGTCGAGAGAGTTTAGAGAACCCCTCGACAAATCTAAGATAATACCTGGCCAAACCCAGAAAACTACGGAACTCCTTCACGTTCTTGGGCGGCGCCCAATCTAACACCGCCTCTTTCTTGTGTTGGTCCACACGAACACCCTCGGCTGAGATCACGTGACCGAGAAACATAACCTCTCGCAACCAAAACTCACACTTCGAGAACTTCGCATAAAGATGCTGAGTTCTCAAGATTCCCAACACGATATGCAAATGACGTGCATGCTCCTCCTCGCTCCTCGAGTAAATCAGAATATATCGATAAAGACGACTACACATTTATCGAGATATTCGATAAAGACCTTGTTCATTAGCTGCATGAACACGGATGGGGTGTTTGTTAACCCAAACGGCATAACCACAAGCTCATAGTGGCCGTATCTCGTCCGAAAGGCCGTCTTCGAAATATCGAAATCCTTCACTCGAAGCTGGTAATACCCCAATTTCAAATCAATCTTTGAAAATACGGTTGCTCCTTGCAATTGGTCAAACAAGTCGTCAATCCTCGGGAGCAGATAATTGTTTTTGATGGTCACCTTATTCAACTCTCGATAGTCGATACATAGACGAAGTGACCCACCCTTCTTCTTCACAAACAAGACTGGTGTGCCCCAAGGCGAAGCGCTCAGTCGAATGTAAACCATGTCTAACAACTCTCCCAGCTGTTTCTTCAACTCAAGCATCTCGGAAGGCGCCATGTGGTACGGCGTCTTCAAAATCGAAGCCGCACTCGGCTATAAATCAACAGTGAACTCAATGGTCTGGTGGCAAACCCGGCAGCTCCTCAGGAAAGACGTCAGGATACTCGTTTACCACCAGAATAGACGAGAGCTAGACTCCCCCTTCTTCCGATCTCAAATCATAACACTAGTAACCAGTGCAACCTCCTCGATGAAGTCTCACCGCTTTCATAGCGCTGATCAAAATCTCTGACTACTCCTCTTACGTCCCACAAAAGAATGCTCGGTACCGTCAGAGGCTAACATCGAAATGGTTCTCGCTCTATAATTCATGATCGCCTCATGTTGATCTAGCCAATCCTCACCAAGAATCAAATCCTCATCCTTAATGTCTACCGCAATTAGATTAGAAGACCAATCCCTCCCCGCGATACTCACAGAAAAATCTATAACCTCAAGGTCCCCCACAATACTATCTCCACTAGGCAGTTTAACAACAAACGGTTCACATGCAACTAGATAATTAACATGCAGACGATGCACACAATCCAAAGAGATAAAAGAATACGTAGCACCATAATCGAATAGCACGAAAATAGGATGGTCAAGGATGTGAACGGTACCTGTAGCCACCGTCGCGTCAGGATCTCCAGCTCATCTCATCTCATACACACGGGGCAGAACAGACCCCACACTAGACGCTCTCCCTCTAGAAGGCTGCCCACGTCCTCGACCTCTGCCAAAACTCTGCTGAGGCTAGATAGTTGTTGGTGCCTGATTCACGCTCGGCTCTCCCGCAGCTGGGGCTGACACCTGAGTAACTGGTGCCCGACTCGCATCTCTACAATACTTAGCGTGATGCCCCATACGACCGCAAGTAAGACACTGTAGCGGCGGCCTATCACGCTCACTCATCATGTGTCCGGGATGACCACAGTTAAAACAGGTAGGACCACGAACAGGAACAGTCGGAGCAGACTTGGAACCATTTCCTCGCCCAAATGATGGGACTGATTCCTGAAGACTCGCGAACCAGACTAAGCCTTCTGATGCCCGCCAAACTTACCTCCCAAAAACTGACCGGAAGTCTTCTGTTTCTTACCCTCTATTGCCGCCTCTATCGCAGAGAAAGACATATCGTAGGCCATCGCCTTGTTCTGATAGTCCTTCAAAGTTGTACATCCAAGGCCTAACATGTAGTGGTGAACCCTCGGCTTCATACGTATGTCGAAATGGAAGATCTTATCTAGCTCATCTCGGACCTGATTCCTTAGATAATGTAGTTGCTCATTGTAGTCCTTGATCGCCTGCGAAATGGGAACATCCTGGGGTTTTGCTTCAAAGAAGGTTCGAATTCTTCCCTCTTTCACGGCCACGGGCAATATTCGCCCTCCATCAATTCTCGGAACTCATCCCATGAAGCTTCCCGGCCACGCGGTTTCACTGCTTGCCACCACGTTACCGTCTCCTTGGCGAGAAAGTACTGAGCGATTGGTACTTTCCTCTCCTCGGAGCAGTTAGCCGCCTCAAACACCTTCTCCATCTCGAATAACCAACTCTCCCAACCAGAAGGGTCGAAAGTACCATCGAACTGCGGAGGACGCATACGAATCACGTCCTGAAGTAGCTTGTCGGTACCAGAACCATTAGGCGGAACCGGATTAGCATTAGTTTGGTTGACCAGAACGGCCTGAGTCAGTAGCATCATCTAATTCGCTACTTGCTGCAGAATATTCGCTACTCCAACGTTATCATGAGCATTACCAAAGCTATCAGACTGATCTTGCTGTCCCTCGACATGAGGCTGGACACTGTTCGACAAAGAAGGCATTACCGAACTATCCCCAGAACTATCGGACATGGCCACCCCACCGGCTGTGCCACGTCCCCTACCGCGTCCGCGTCCTCTACCATCAGACATTCTGAAGAGGTAACTAGTGAGTACAATTCAAATGCAAAACACATCACAATATTAAGAAAGGAACAGAACAGGATAATGCAACGAGTCAAGTTAGGACAAACTTACGAGCACCGGCGTACTGAAATGACTGCGTAGTAGTGATACTGTTCAAAAATGACACTCAACTAGACCCAAATAACCGACAGCCTAAGTATCCATAAACCTAAGCTCTGATACCATATTCTGTAACACCCTCGAGACGATAAGGGCATATTACAGCGCCATGGACCCCACCCCTTGGAATCCACCAGGCTGACACACAAACTCGACATGACAATAGTGATAGACATCATCAACATACGAACGACTTCCCAATCCAAGACATACAAAATAAGTAAACCGAACTTGACAGTGCAATGCAGCGTTAAATCAACCCCAAATCGGGTACTCAACAATTACAATGTTCACAGGAAAGAAGTACTCGGGTACTGAAGCAAACAACATGATTAATAAAATGTAAAAGACATGACATCAACGAACGACCATTGAACAGGATCACTTTTGCCCGTCATCCTCGTATAGCCTGCATGCTCGTTCGCCTCCAAGACATGTACCTGAAATACGAAAGTATTTCCCCCATTTAAGGGGTTAGCGACAACTGCTAGTGCAAGTACAATCCATTTGAACTACCATTTTAATCAGATGAAATATGCGACAAAAATCATTTTAGAAAATATATACATTCCGGAATATTGCAGTGCACGAGCACAAAACACAGTTCTCCAACAAAATATTTCAAAGGTTAACCGTTGGTACGAGACTCACGGCCAGCGCACCCCGCAGAGGCCCCGTCGGAACATCCCTAGGTGGTTAACCCCAGTTCGCGATATGTATACACACGGCACTACGTATACCCAGTGGCCCAGTCGGACCATCCCTGGGTGAACATACACATTCACATCCGCAACATACACGGGAAGCCATAATCCAAATACTAGAATATGCAAACAAATGTAAAGTACTTGCCTTTGAGACATCATCGACGAAACGGGAACGAACAACGACTAGGAATGACCCGGAGGGAACACCATTCCTAAAAGAGAGATTATCACATCTCAGTCCTAAACGATAACAATAAATCGAACAGAATACACCCACAAGACCAATTATCAATCATAAACATACACAGACGACGAATACGGGCGAGGGTTTTCACAAAACCTCCCCAAATCAACAATCCACGGATTAAATAGGACGGAAACGGATTGGGAATCACCCAACAACAATAATTGATAAGAAATATCACAACATAAACGAACAATTCGAGTCCAATCTAGACAAATCCCGAAAAACCCCCAAAATGGATAAAGGTAGGGTTCTAAGCCAAATACCTTGGATTCTGGTGGAGGAAGATGATTACGATGATGATAAACTTCATTTGGAACACAATAATCGATCTCTCAAGGAACTCCATGGACAAATCTTGAAGAATCGCTCAAATCGCTCACAGGGACTCACTCACGGACGAAGAAGGAAGAAAAGAGGAAAATGATGCGGAGAAGGGTCTGCTCAGGTTTATAAAACCTGACCACTCATTACGTATGTTAACATGCTGATGTTAATATACTCTACGTCTCTTACATACATAACAGCTGCGAGTTAACGTACGTAAGGGCTTGGCAGAAACTGGGTAGAAGCCACTGTCTAAAACGCTGAGAACCATAACGTACGTTATCACCAGGGTGTAACGTACGTTATGAAGGCATCGGTAGTGCACGCAAGAAAGCACGCATAACGTACGTTATGCATGCAGCATTTCAACACTACTGAATACAGTTTGCTGCACAGGACGGTACGAAGTCGGGACGCAACACAAGGACATAACCCAGAAGCGTAAACACGAAATATTCACGATGACGAATCTAAGTGATGAAAGAAAATACAATTTCGACTATCGGGGAATCCGAAATACGACAAAGAAGATAAAATTCCCTAAACTTATAGGAAATTACAAAATGCCCCAAATGTCCGAAAATCATGATACAACGTCGGATTAACAAACCGAAACTCACAACATGAACAACTCAACCATACGAACTCATATAAACAAACAAAACAATGAGATCGAACGAGTTTTACGAGAATCGAACATACATGCGACAAAACATAACCCAAAATGAAATTACGTAAAAACATCTCTGAAACTCGTCCAAATGAAAAAGACTCCAAGAACAAAATAGATTCAAAACGTTGAAATGATTACAAGCGAGTCGATAAAAATAGACAAGCGTCAAAAATAAAAAATTGCTAAAAATGAAAAGGTACAGATATTACAGAGATTTTGACGCAACTGCCACAGTTTTCGACTTATCAGCACATTATTTGGTGTAGGGGTAGTCAATATTGTTTTTTCTGCACGGGCATCTACATCATCCGCCCAATCCTCCTTTTATTTGCTGAAGGCTGCAACTTTTCATTCCTACAACAGTTGAAAAAACTACATATAAATAATACAAATACAAGGAATTAACATATTGACAATAGCAATCAGAGGACTTCATGTATTTACGGTGATGGAAGTGAAGAATCCATGCGCAATATGTTTCTGGCAAAAAAAAATCTGCAGCAAAATGGGGATGCGATAAACCTTGGAACAAAACCCTCGATTTGATTCATCTTAATATATATATATATATATATCAAAACTGTAGATGCTACTTTTTAGCGTATTTGGTAAACGATTGTTGAGGGATGGCCGAAAATCTTGCTTCCCAGATATAGCCGCAATTTTTTTTTTTTTGAATTTTGGTTTTCAGATGCGATTTCTTGAGAGGAGACGTGGGAAGCTGGAAAGGTAAATTCCCGAAAATCGCTGAGCGTGTTTCTTGATGATCTCCACGATTTGTTTTAGCCGTTAAGTGGAGACTTCTAGACTTCTAGTAGATGAGGAGCTATTGTTTATAAATAATAATTAAATATCTCTATTTTATCATCATCTGAATAAATTAAAGGTATGAAACGAAACTTTTGCAATTATGTATCACTAGCATATAGAGTATCGAATTTCGACCGAAAATTATTTTACTTGTAATTTATAAGTAGAAATTTATAAAATTATGTATAATTTTGATCGATTGTGTATAATTTCACATCGATCATGTATGATTTCAATCAAATATTCATAATTTTGGTTAATTATGTTCAATTTCGACCAATTATGTACAAATTTGAACCAATTATATACATTTCAAATCGATTTTGTACCATTTCGACCAATTATGTGCAATTTCAAATTGAGTATGTTCAATTTCGGCCAATTATGTTTACTCTCGACCAATTATGTTCAATCTCAACTAGTTGTGTATAATTTCAAATCGATCATGTATTACAACTAATTATAAATAATTACGATCGATCATGTATAATTTCTAATCGATCATGTATTATTACAATTAATTATATATAATTTTGACCCATATGTATAATTTCGACTAATTATGTTCAATCTTGACCAATTATGTATAATCTCAATCAATTGTGTACAATTCAAATGGATTACACATAATTTTAATCGATTATACATAATTTCGTCCAAATATGTACAGTTTCAACTCATTATGTATAATTTCAAATAGATTATTTACATTTTCGATCAATTATGTATGATTTTCAAATCGAATATGTTTAATTGATTATGGATTATTTCAACCAATTGTTTATAATTTCAAATGGATTATACATATTTTAATTGATTATACATAATTTCAACTAAATATGTACAATTTTGACCCCTTATATATAAATTCGCCTAATTATGTACAATTTCGACCCATTATATATAATTTCAAATTGATCATGTTCATCGACCAATTATGTATAATTTCAATCAATTATGTACAATTACAAATCGATTATGTATAATTTCAACAACTTATGTACAATTTCAAGCCGATCATGTAAAGTTTCAAATTAGTTGTGTATAATTTCAATTCGATTATGTTCAATTTCAACCAATTATGTTCAATTTTAAAGTGATCATGTACTATTACAACTTAGTGTATATAATTTCGGCCAATTATGTCTACTCTCAACCAATTATGTATGGTTTCAAATCGATCATGTACTATTTATTTTTAATATTTGGGTTTTTATCAAGAAGGATAAGCCAATTATCGTAATAACTTATATTTGACTGTTTAAATATTTTATAGATTTAATTGAGTTTGTGTAATTAGCGGGTTTTAGTGTATGTGTTTGAGATGTTAATGAGTAGTAAGATCACATTTTACTCTGATTTGGTATGAGAATGTGTCTATAAATTTTAAAGGGGTCTGAGTGGCTGGACCTTATACTCATCGTTTCGGGTATTGTATTTGGGTTTAAAGTATAAATGGGTAGTAAGTCACCATTTAATTGGATTTGAGGCGGGTACGGGTATATAAATCCTAAGCAGTTCTAGTGGTCGTACTCTAACATTATTATTTCGATTCACTATCACTCGCCATGGTAAATGACACCGCTGCCTGAAGTCTAGCTAAATATTAATTATTTTATTTTATTTATGTAATATATGAGATTTTCGTTTCCGGTTACTTTGGATTATTTATCGGTTGTGCCGGTTATTTTGTTCCGTTGATGATTACTGGAATTTTTCCTATGATGTGTACGGTATGATGTACCGTGTTGTGGTGTTCGTCGGGTACGACTTGTCGTTGCGTAAGTCATGTGATCGTATGTCGTGCTTTGTTATTTGTTTGTTTTTGATTTGGATCGTTGTTGTTGTCCGTTAGTATTTCGTTGCATGTTGAATGATCGATGTTCTGTCGAGGAGTATCGTTGTTGTGCATTTGGGTCGACTTTGTAAGATCACCATCGGAACTTATAAAGTCTAAAAATTCTGAAACTCTACAATGTTATAGAGCATTGGTATAAACGGTGAGTCAATCGGAGTCCGGACGAAGGAGTTATGGTCGAAATAGCAAAGACTACACTATGAGCATATAGTGTATAATTAGCGCATGCTAACGCATCTATTAGCACGCGCTAATTGTTAGGGACAGAGCGTTCTGTCCTTTATTGGACTGCCTCATTTACGCACGCTAATGCATTGATTAGCACGCGCTAACGGAGACTGGCAGAAGGTTCTGGACTGCGTTTTTCAACCGATATCGCACGCTACACACGCCCGTAGCACGCGCTAATTGTTGACAGTATAAATAGGACTGCAGAGGTCAACTTTCGTCATTTCTTCCTCTCTTTTCTTCCTTCCGGCGATTTGGGCGATCAGGGTGTGTAAGCGTGGAGTTTGGCCTGATATCATCATCCATCAATACTTTTGAGTTCCAAGTGTGGATTAATCAATCTCTAATCCTTGTTCTTCGTCAGATTGAGGTATTTTTCTTGATTTCCCTAAAGTTCATTTTTTTTGAGGGATGTGTTCTTGATTCAAATTCGGTCAAGTTTTGATGAATCAGTTGTCGTAAAACATCGTTTCAAACATCTTTTATGGATTGAATATCCATATCTTCGGTTCGTTCAACCCGATGGGTTATTTTGGTGTTCTTGAAGGTCGTGAACATTTAATGTTCGATTAAATGTTCGAATGAGTTTTCCTTCGATAGTTTGATGTGATTTCCATTGTTATTGGTCTTGATCCTCGTTGTGATCCTGTTTTTGTTGTGTCTTGCGAACGTTGTAGGTATTCGAAATTTCCCGGTCGAGCCGTGTTCGTCGGAGTGTTCGGTATCAGTTATCGAGGCAAGTATCTTGCCCATACATTACGTGTTTTGTGGATATAATAGTTGGTAATTGACGATATGTGCTAAATGAATTCTTATAAATAACTTTCAAAAGAATCGGTTTATTTACAATTGAGGTTTGTTTTAAGATAACTTGTGTGTTTCATGGTTAATTGTGTTTATCTAAGTATGCGTGTTAGTGTTGAGTATAGGAACGCCTTACTTTCGTGTTATGTCATTTTGTGTGATTATGTCGTTGGTAAATTTAAAGTTCTATCCTTTTGTTAAGATGTGTGCGTGGAAACGTGTGGTTCTCGATGATCATGTGACGTTGTGTGCTAAAGGTTGCAACTTCTTTATGAGGAGGTTGTGTCGTTCGGCGTGGTTGGAAAGGTATTCTCTCTCGTTGCTATGTGTTTGGTGCTAGTTGCACCATTGGATTCTAGTGTTGATGGTAATGTTTCTTGGTCGTGAGTATGTGTCGGACAATATGGCCATTCCAGCAAGGTACCTCGACTATATATTTTGTGTTTGAGTTTCGAGGTTTGTGGTTTTGCAAACTATGAACTGTGTTTGTGTTTGAGATGTCACTCTTCCACCCAGGGATGGCATGTGTGGCCTTTGGGGGCCGGTACTAAGGGGTACGGCCGCGGACGTGGACATGTGTGCGTGTTTGGTTGTTCTTCCACCCAGTGAGGGTCTGACGAGGCTTCTAGGGGCCGATACTAAGGGGTATGGCTGCGGAAGTGGTTTCCCACCTGGTGAGGGTCTAACGGGGCCTCTAGGGGTCGATACTAATGGGTACGACTGCGGGTTACCAGGTATGGTTTTGTGATGATGAGTTGTGTTATCATGGCTTGATGATGTAAATGTTTTGATGATTAATTGTGATATGTCCGGAGTATCACAATGCGCTGTTCTCGGGGTCGAGATACATTATATATTGAGTCTTGGTGGTTGGCTAGAATGGCATCATAATGTGGTTTCTGTGTGTAATTGTTCCTTCGTTGGGAGAGTTTGATGTCCAAAATGTTGTGTATAAACTGCCCTTTTGTCGTGAGACTTTGAATACAGTTTTGGTAATGGTTTCCTAATTAAAACTCCCAAGATCTGGAATTGTTTTTTTCAAAGTATTCACCTGTGTTATTTCTACTTTTAAGACTTGAACTATTTTATCGAAATGAAATATCTCGGGAAGTCTTTCGTTGTATTCTCGGAATGTGTTATGTATGGCTCGTATCTACACTGTATACTTGTACTAGCAAAATAGTGAAATTTTGCTAACCCCTGAGTAATCGGGGGTGGATGTCTGTATTGCGTCCAGGTACATGCAGGTTTTTGAAGAGCAGTTCCAGGATCGGCACAGGAAGTGATGAGCTACGATACTAATCAGGAGCTCAGAGTTTGGTTGAGTTATGTGTATTGTCAGAGTTGTAATCAGTCTTTCATTGTATTGTACTTCGACCCCCCGTATGGGTAATGTTGTATAAAGTTATCATCTATTGATTGAGTTGTGCGACCTCATCGGTCCGTGTAGTTTACTGGCAATTGACCTTAACGGTCTATATTATTATATTGTTTGACCCTGGTCGGGCAAGCATTTGGTCGTTCTGTGATGTTTAGCCTGGTAGATCCTTGTGTAAAGGATCTACGGTGTGTAATATTCCCATAGGATTTTGGGGGTGTTACATTTATGGTATCGGAGCCTAGGTTATGGAAACCTAGGTTGTCGATTCGAGTCGTGTTTTGTTCTATTGTTTGAGTTGTGTATTGACAAGTTGAGTTGTGCATTGTCACTCCGTGTTGTCGATGTTGATCGTCGAGATTAGTATCGTGGGCGACTGTTATCTTCGTGCGACCTGTGGACATAAGTCTCCTCTTCTATGTGAGATATTTGTGTTTTGTGATTTCGTTTATGTGCATGTTGTGTTATGAAATCTGTCTCCGGTACTTGTGATGTACTACATGATTATTGAGCTAAATGTATTGATGGTTTGGACACCGAGTGGTGCAGTATAATGTGAAAGCCTTGAACATTGATGTGTTCCTCGAAGCATAATGACGATAGAGTTTGTTGAGAAACCCATATAGACGGTTTCGACATGTGTTCGAATCGATGTTCATTAGTTATGCTGTTAAACTCGGAGAGATGGTTTGACGTATGTTTGAGATTAGTGTTCCCGAGTTGCGCTTGTTGAACTGGTGATTTTGAATGACGTATGGGCATATGTTGGAAAATCGATTGTGCTTGGCTAATTGTTATTATTTGCAACCAACGTATTCCTATTGATAATCGTATCCGCTGCATGCACTTTTTTAAGGGATTACTAAACTTTCATAGACGTAAGTCTATTGTGGAAAATCAGTTTTCGAAAATGTTTTGACGATGCAGTCATATGGCGGCTTAGTGTAGGTTTTGAAAGTGGTATAAATTTGGCAAGCCGGCCTTGTATTTTTTTTTCAAATGAAAACCTTGTGATGGTATTTGAAAGCTGTGTTTTAAAGTATTTTGGGACATTTTATAAAATATTACCGTTGACAATCTTTTATCGTGTTTGAAAGAATTTTAAGAAAATGATTTTCGCGTATTTGTGCTATTTTCCAAATGACCGAGTGAATGATTTTAAAACCTTCACACCATGAAATTTTTGCATTTATAAATCAAACGTGATTTTCATTTCTAAAAAAAAAAGGTGGAGAAAAAATCTTTCTGTCAGTTAGTGCACGCTAACTAGCATGGGCAGACAAGGTGATATAGTTAACGCGTGCTAACCGTAGGCTTAGCACGCATTAAGATACATTGTGCTGTATGATTTGAATGTGATTGATTATATGTGGGAATGCTTATGTTATGTATGAATAGGTTACCCATCCTGGGACGGTTCGATGAAACCTCCGGGGGTCGATGTCAAGAGAGCATGACCACGGGATACCTTATGTGCTGTCGATTATGCTGATGTTGAGCAGTAACATGAGATTACCCTATCTGTTGTTAGTTGTGATGATGTTGGTTCCGAAGAAATTGATATTTCGGAATGTTACTTTGCAAACATTTTCAAAGTAAGATGGTTAAGATTCATGATTCATGATTTGGTAAAACATCCCGAGGTATCAAAAATATTTTCAAAATTTATTTTGGAAAATCACACGAACTCAAGGATTTTACATATTATCAATTGAATGAATACCTTGTGGAATTTTAAAAGAATACTACCAAATGTTGACTACAATGATGTATAGTTTGTTATGGTCGTGTTTGTATCGGTAATGGTCGTAAGTTTCTGTTAATATGGTCTTGTGATTCATTACGACTGTAAGTTTCATCTGTTGCCATGATGGTTCTTGTATTCGTGTAATTTACCGGAGTGTATATTTTTGTCGTGCTGATATTTGTTGCCTTACGTTGATGTGTTATGCTGAGCTGGAATTTCGGCATACTGAATTACGATGTGTTGTGCTGAGTTGGCATCTTGGTACGTTGCTCTGCGATGTTACGTTTCGTTGTATGTTCGGTATGTCGAGGAGACAAGGACGAGGTTGTGGTCGTGGTCATAGCCATGAGCGTAACTAGGTGACTCGTTCATTAAACGAGCACTGATTAAACCAGTGCATATGGTCGTGAAAACCAGTCGCATGATCAGATGCAAGTAGCTGAAGAGAATATCGATGTTGGCGTAGATCCAGCGTTCGAGCTGCCTATCGTTGATGGAGCTTATGTCCGTGGCAAAGAAATATGAGACGTCTGGAGATTCATAGAGAGGTAGGAGAACTGAGGTTTCTAAACCTCGACCCTCACATCGATAGTTTGTGGAACCTTCTCCATCGATGGAGAATCAAAGGGTTCCGAGTCGGTAACGTTGATTCTCGGTGGTACGCCGAGGTGTTTCAATTGTAATGTTCTGAGTCACGTACGTGTGAACTGTCAGTGGAGCACCAAGCAGTGCACTGCGAGATTGTTGCTAGTATGGCTGGGAACCGGGGGTTCCGCTCCCACTCTCGGAGGGGGCAGCAGTATCCGGTGAGTACGATGCATGTATTGTTTGGTTGGTTGAATATTGTGTGGAGAATTGTTTTTGTTGCTTGAATGCTTTTGCCTTGTTATGTGGCGTTTTTATGTTTTGTTTAAGTTTCGGGACAAAACTTATTTTAGTGGGGGAGAATGTAATATCCGAGATTTTCATTTCCGGTTACTTTGGATTATTTATCGGTTGTGCCGGTTATTTTGTTCCGTTGATGATTATTGGAATTTTCCCTATGATATGTACGGTATGATGTACCGTGTTGTGGTGACTTGTCGTTGCGTAATTCATGTGATCATATGTCGTGCTTTGTTATTTGTTTGTTTTTTATTTGGATTTTTGTTGTTGTCCGTTAGTATTTCGTTGCATGTTGAATGATCGATGTTTTGTCGAGGAGTATCGTTGTTGTGTATTTGGGTCGAATTTGTAAGATCACCATCGGAACTTATAAAGTCTAAAAATTCTGAAACTCTACAGTGTTATAGAGCATCAAGTTAGGTTTTCAATGGTTTAAACGATGAGTCAATCGAAGTCCGGACGAAGGAGTTATGGTCGAAATATCAAAGACTACACTATGAGCATATAGTGTATAATTAGCACACGCGCATCTATTAGCGCGCGCTAACTGTTAGGGACAGAGCGTTCTGTCCTTTATTGGATTGTCTCATTTGCGCACGCTAATGTGTTGACTAGCGCGCACTAACGGAGACTGGCATAAGGTTCTGGACTGCATTTTTTAGCCGATAGCGCAAGCTACACACGCCCGTAGCGCGCGCTAATTGTTGACAGTATATATAGGACTACAGAGGTCAAATTTCGTCACTTCTTCCTCTCCTTTCTTCCTTCCGGCAATTTGGGAGATCTTGAGAATGTGTACGTGTGGATTTTGGCCTGATATCATCATCCATCAATATTTTTGAGTTCCTAGTGTAGATTAATCAACCTCTAATCCTTGTTCTTCGTCGGATCGAGGTATTTTTCTTGATTTCCCTAAAGTTGATTTTTTGGGGGGTATTTGTTCTTGATTCAAATTCGGTCCAGTTTTGATGAATCAGTTGTCGTAAAAATGTCATTGCAAAATGTTTTATGGATTGAATATCCATATCTTCGATTCGTTCAACGCGATGGGCTATTTTGGTGTTCTTGAAGGGTCGTGAACATTTAATGTTCGATTAAATGTACGAATGAGTTTTCTTTCGATCGGTTGATGTGATTTCCATTGTTATTGCTCTTGATCCTCGTTGTTATCGTGTTTTCATTATGTCTTGTGGAAGTTGTAGGTATTCAGAGTTTTCCGGTCGAGCAGTGTTCGTCGGAGTGTTCGGTATCGGTTATCAAGGCAAGTGTCTTGCCCATACATTACGTATTTTGCGGATATAATAGTTGGTAATTGACAATATGTGCTAAATGAATTCTTATAAATAACTTTCAAAAGAATCAGTTTATTTACAATTGAGGTTTCATTAAAGATAACTTGTGTGTTTCATGGTTAATTGTGTTTATCTAAGTATGCATGTTAGTGTTGGGTATAAGAACGCCTTACTTTCATGTGATGTCATTTTGTGTGATTATGTCGTTGGTAAATTTAAAGTTCTAACCTTTTGATAAGATGTGTGCATGGAAACGTGTGGTTATCGATGATCATGTGACGTTGTGTGATAAAGGTTGTAATTTCTTTATTAGGAGGTTGTGCCATTCGGCGTGGTTGGAAAGGTATTCTCTCTCGTTGCTATGTGTTTGGTGCTAGTTGCACCATTGGATTCTAGTGTTGATGGTAATGTTTCTTGGTCGTGAGTATGTGTCGGACAATATGGCCATTCCAGCAAGGTACCTCGACTATATATTTTGTGTTTGACTTTCGAGGTTTGTGGTTTTGTAAACTATGAACTGTGTTTGTGTTTGAGATGTCACTCTTCCACCCAGGGATGGCATGTGTGGCCTTTGGGGGCTGGTACTAAGGGGTACGGCCGCGGACGTGGACATGTGTGCATGTGTGGTTGTTCTTCCACCAAGTGAGGGTCTGACTAGGCTTCTAGGGGCCGATACTAAGGGGTACGGCCACGGAAGTGGTTTCCCACCTGGGGAGGGTCCGACGGGGCCTCTCGGTATGGTTTTGTGATGATGAGTTCTGTTGTCATGGCTGGATGATGTAAATATTTTGATGATTAATTGTGATATGTCCGGAGTATCACAATGCACTATTCTCGGGGTCGAGATACATTATATATTGAGTCTTGGTGTTTTGCTAGAATCGCATCAGACTGTGGTTTCTGTGTGTAATTGGTCCTTGGTTGGGAGAGTTTGATGTCCGAAATGTTGTGAATAAACTGCCCTTTTGTCGTGAGACTTTGAATATAGTTTTTGTAATATTTTCCAAATCAAAACTCCCGAGATCTGGAATTATTTTTTTCAAAGTATTCACCTGTGTTATTTCTACCTTTAAGACTTGAACTATTTTATCCAAATAAAATATCTTGGGAAGTCTTTCGTTGTATTCTCGAAATGTGTTATGTATGGCTCGTATTTGTACTTTATACTTGTACTAGCAAAATAGTGAAATTTTGCTAACCCCCGATTAATCGGGGGTGGATGTCTGTATTGCGTCCAGGTACATGCAGGTCTTGAAGAGCAGTTCCAGGATTGGTACAGGAAGTGACGAGCTACGATACTAATCAAGAGTTGAGAGTTTGGTCGAGTTATGTGTACTGTCAGAGTTGTAATCAGTCTTCCACTGTTATTGTACTTCGACCCCTGCGTGGGTAATATTGTATAAAGTTATTATCTGTTGATTGAGTTGTGCGACCTCATTGGTCCATGTAGTTTACTAGTAATTGACCTTAATGGTCTGTATTATTATATTGTTTGACCCTGACTGGGCAAGCCTTTGGTCGTTTTGTGATGTTTAGCCTGGTAGATCCTTGTGGAAAGGATCTACGACGTTTTTTATTCCCATAGGGTTATGGGGGTGTTACAATTTATACTTATAAATTATAACATAGTGTGATTTTTCTTCAAGTTTCGACGGGTTGGACACTAGTTATGTACAATTTCGAATCGATTATGTACAATTTCAAATTGACCATGTACAATTTTAACTAATTATTCATAAATTTGACCAATTATGTTCAATTTCGACCAATTATGCAAAAATTTGAATCGATTATGTACATTTTCAAATCAATTATGTATAATTTTAACAAATTATAAATTTCAAGCCGATCATGTAAAGTTTCAAGTCGATTATGTATAATTCAAATCGATTATGTTCATTTTCGACCGATTATATACACTTTCAAATCAATTATGTGTAATTTTAACTCGATCACGTATAATTTCAAATATAATTTCAACAAATTATATACATTTTGTTGAAATTGTACAATTTCGACCCATTATGTAAATTTTTTAATCGATTACGTACATTTCCAAATCGATTATGTACAATTTAAAATCGAGTATTTTCAATTTCGACCAATTATATACAATTTTAATTGATTATGTAGATTTTCAAACCGATTAAGTATAATTTCAATCGATTATGCTCAATTTCGACCAATTGTGTATAATTTCAAATCGATCATTTTCAATTTCAATATATTTGTAACACCCAAAAAAAACGGATATTACAGTGCCGTGAATCCCACACTAGGACCCACCAGGCGATATTCAAAATAGATTAAACAAATATTATTTGTGATACCGAACCACAATGAATAGTCATTACTCCGATTAGGAGTTTATTAAAACATGGCCAACGGCCTTACAATACACAGGATCCAAAATCAAGTATAAACCATATGGAGATGGAAAATACTTCAAATGTCAAATACAACCAAATAGCAATTTAAATGAAACAGGAAATAACATAACACGGTTTAACATAACCGGACAACAAGAGATGTGGGGGGCCCCCGAACTAGTATCCCTCGAACTCTTCGCCGTCGACATGCTCTTCCCGTGCCTTGCCTTTGCCTCGACCTAAAATACAATACAAGTATTTCTCCCAACACAGGGTCAGATATACATGATAATCAATTCTTCTGACATTATACAATTCACATATATAGATTTCAAAGAAATCATTCCGACTATCAATCATACCCCTCAGGCGTATGAAACGATCAGTCACAAGCATCCAATACTATGGACGATTAACAGTATGGCTCATGATGGACATCACAGTACGCCCGATCCGGAAATGTGTCCGTGTACATGTCCGCCCCGTATACGGAATCCAGAAATATACGTGGGATAATGTACCTAATTACCTCACGAAAATACGTCCCGTGTGCACAGTCCAATGAGGAATAATATCCACGCATGACTATATATGTGCCTGGCTAAAAATCCTACACAATGACCAATCGGAACGCAGATATGATTCCGGATATGTCACGATACAACATGACAACGAATTCAACAAAACACATATCCGATTAAGGATCAAGAAAACTCACCGAAGTGAAAATAAGGCCAACGAGATCAATGATTCAAAACGACGTACTTGGGAATGCAACCCCATGAAGAAAATGGAATAACGTCAAGGACAATGTCAAATCACGACAAACATTTCATGAACAATTCATACATATGAAAAATATAACCATCAGAAGAATCTAATCATCATTATAACCAAGCAAGATAACTTGCCTCAAATCCGTAAGCGAAAGATAGTCCTTCTCCAAATGATCAAACGAACGGTATCCTCGGTTAAACACTCAATCGAACAAGCAACCTTGAATGAAACGTAATTCATTCAATAACATATTCACATAATATTAATATCGATTCGTAGGAAACGACGCCCGCAACCTAATCGAATAATTTATTCCACCCTGATGAATACCTTAACGATTAATGAAAGGTTTCAAAACAACTAATTCATCTTCCAAAATCGGATTACCATACCAAAAGTGTCCTGTAATTCTCTTGTTATTCCATGAACAAAAACATCTTCAATTTGCCAATAAAATTGGTTTAAATCAAATTCTCATGTTCTACAACATCTCTTATTATAAAAGGATTGTCATAATGAATTTGATACTCAATCTACCATGATAGTATCATACATAAACAGCATCATCTACTTAAGAACACTATCTATTTAGCATGATGATGAACCACATTCTAAGTTATCAACACAATAGATTAATGAAAAGTTATTGTTGTAAGATCCTTATCATTCTTCAAAGACTTGTGAAACTGAACAAATATGCTTTGTTAAAGCTTCTAAGATTCCTGAACTAGATCATCTAATCTTATCTTTAACATTATCAAGTTCTTCTCAAGGTAAATAAATACCTAAAATGGTGTTTAAACACTTTATGATATCAAGTTCTTGACTAAATCCAGTTATGATGAAGCTAACCGATCCAACAATGTCCTACTGAGTTAAATTCGTCCAGAAGGTGAGTAATGACAACTACAAACATGGTTACCATTACTACAATATCAAGAACTCCTCTAATCTAAACCCTCATTTATCATATTCATCAAGAAGTGTTTAAAGAGTTTAATTATAACTATGTTTTACTTGCTTAATCTAACTCCAGGTGAAGTATAATTCGTCATTAACATCAACATAAGAAAATAATGCAGAGAAGAAAGCACACCTACCTCCAGAAATGAAGAACAACTTCAATGCTATGAGAGAATATATTCCAAGCTCAAAAACAACTCCAAATCTCCAAGGAAATGAGCTCCACTCCAAGATTCAAGGCTTAGAAACAAGTTTGTGAAGGTTGATATCGTTTTGGTAGTGCAGAGGTATGATATGTGAAGAGAGAAATTCGGTTTGGGGTTGTGAAGAAATGAAAAACAGGCTGGTCCTATAAATAGACTGTGCAGACTTAGCGCACGCTATCGGAACAGTTTAGCGTACGCTAATGCACTTACGTACGTTATCCGGTCGATATTACGTACGTAAGCGGCTTACAGTGGCTACTGTCTTGAATTATCGCAGGCCGTTAGCGCACGCTAACGAGAAATGGGTTACGCATGCTAATAAAAGTAGATTCTCACCGACACGACAGCTCAGACCTTGATCACATGCATGCTAACGGATAAGGAGTTCACGTGCTGAAGTCAACTGATGCCAGATTCCCTCTTAGCGTACGCAACAGAGGAAACCTTACGCACGCTAAGTCACATGATTAGCGTACGTTAATCGTACTGTGTAGCGTACGCTACATTAACAGAAAAATTCGAAAATGCAACACTCTAATTAACATCGAATCATCACATATGAAATGAAATAACAACGATATGATATTCAAATCTATAATACCACGACATAATACTAAATGCAACGATTCATGATAATCAGATTATCCGAATAATACAATGACAGGTAAAAAAAATGAGAAGTTACAGTCGGATATTACAATATTATATATAATTTTGACCGATTGTGTACAATTTAGACCAAATTATGTACAATTTAGACCAATTATGTACAATTTAGACAAATTATGTATGTGTGTATATATATAATTTCAAATCGATTATGATTAATTTCAACAAACTATACAATTTCTAATTGATTATGCATGATTTCAATAAATTGTGTATAATTTCAAACCAATTATGCATAATTTTAATCGAGTATGCATAATTTCAATCAATTATGTACAATTTCAATTGATTATGTATAATATCAACTGATTATGTACAGTTTCAAAATAATTAAATATAATTTCAGATTAATTATGTATAATTTCAACCACTTGTGTATAATTTCAAATTGATATGTTACGGTAAGAGGGAATGGATTGTTGATATTATACATGAGAGTTCGAGATATGCGATGGTCGGTTCATCGTATCGGCCCACCGATGGTCGGTGCACACGATGTCAATGCCGTTAGTTGACATCATATACTTGATTTTGTGTGTTTCAAGACCAATCTCACAGCAAGTGGGCCAAGGCCAAGCCCATAGGATCCTACCACTATGACATGACCAACACCTCAAGAACCATTAGAATAGCAAGCTCAGCTGGTCAGGTCAACAGAAAGCAAAAATATGCAATTCATTACTTTTGAAAACGTGCCATTTATGTTCAATCTCAACCAATTATGTATAACTCCAAATCGATCATGTACTATTACAACATAGTGTAGATAATTTCAACCTATTATGTACCATTTCGACCAATTATGTTTAATTTCAAACCGATCATGTATATTTTTAAATCGATTATGTGCAATTTCAAATCGAGTATGTTCAATTTCGGCCAATTATGTTTATTATCGACTAACTAGGTATTGTAATATCCGCAATTTCGATTTCCGGTAAAAAAATTTTTTTGGCAAGAGTCCGTTTTGACGATTTCGTTTCGTCATTTCGAGAATGATTAATTCTACACTTTTTGATATCCGAGTTCGTTTCGGTGTCGTTTTGTTGAGTTCCGTACTTCTTAGCGGCTTTTCCGTACTTGAGTTTGATTCTTGAGAATACCGTTCGAAACTACTGTTTCAAGTTTTCCGTAAGTCCGGTTAACTTTGTTAGACGTGTCGTGAACTTCAGTTTGGTTATTCGATCACGTATCGTGATTTTCAGGCATTTTGGGCCATTTCATAATTTACCCAAAGTTGTGGGTATTCGCATTCATAATTATTGTCTTGACCCTTTTCATGGTCGCGTGTGGGTTTGTTGGTAGCTCAAGCTCTTAGTATCACCTTATTCTGGAGCTTTCCGTGCGTATCTTGAACTTGGTGTTCCGATCGAAGGAATCCGTTGTTGTAACCAGCTTTGAGAACACTGTTGTTGTCCTTCTGAGTCGTTACCGCATGCTACACTTATTGGTTAGCGCGCGCTATGGTGCGGTTGTTAGCGCACGCTACAGGTGTGGTAGCGCACGCTACAGGGTTCGGACGTTGATCAGTATAATAGCGCGCGCTAGAGTGCATTAGTAGCGCACACTAGGGTGAGGATAGCGCGCGCTACCTGGTAGTTCAGGGCAGTCCAGGGGCTACTGGACTGGGTCTGAAGGTCCCGTTAGCGCACGCTAATAGTGTGCCCCGATAGCGCACGCTAATCCTGATGATTAGCGCACGCTAAGGTTGTCCAGCATATAAAACTCGACAGCGGTCATTTTTCTCATTTCTCATTTCCTTTCTTCTTCTTTCCGCGGGGCTGAGCAAAGGGCGACTGGGGATCGCGATCTTGGCCGATTTTGCTCAATCCAAAGGTGTTTTGGAGTATCCTAGGTGATTATAACATCATATAATCTTTTGTTCTTCGCTGAATCAAGGTATTTTTCTTGAATCCCTAGAGTTGACTTTTTTGGAGTTTTGTTCTTGATTTTGTTTTCTATCCGATTTTGATGAACCGGTTGTTGTTTGATGATGTTGTTAAACATATCCTATGGATTGTATATCCATATTCCGGTTTGGAATTTCATTTTCATGTTTTGGTCGGTCGATTCGTGTTCTTGGCCATTTTGGGGGAAACCCTTGAACTTTCATCGTTGTTCCTTGAAATCAGCGGCTTTGGGTCGTGCTATGGAATTCATTTTCATTGTTGTTATTGTCCTTCGTAGTTTATTGTCGCGAGTTGGCGTTCGGTGGAGTCGGCGGGTTCGTAGTCGGTTCGTGCCAACCTACTTCGGTCGATTCTTCGCGTTTGTGGTTATTCGAGGCAAGTACCTTGTCCATACATCTCTTGTTTTGTGGATATGATGATTGGTGATTGTCTTGGTATGTTTGTTTGATTGGTTGAGATAAACTTTCAAAAGATTCGATTTAGCCTCGTCAAAGGCTCACTTTCAAAACGCGTGTGTTTTGTGAATGTTGTATATATATATATATATATATATATGCATATATTATCTCATTTCGGTGCGTTATGATTTGACAATTGTGTCGTGCTTTGTGTTTGTTGCCCTTGAGTGAATTGTTTGGATATCCTTGGTGCGATATGTTATTTGTGTGAATGTGTGGATATGGTCGAAGGTCTACGGTGACACATGGCATGTGATCATGTGGTCATGATGCAACAAGTGATTGATCCAACCGTGATAGCCTAAGATAATATACGGTGACACATGACTTGTGATCATGTGGTCAGGATGCAACAAGTGATTGATCCAACCGTGAGATGATAAGACCTGCGGTGACATATGGCATGCGATCATATGATCAGGAGACAACAAGTGATTGATCCAACCGTGAGATGACGTGGCATGTGTTCACGGTGTTTGTAACACCCCCAGATTTAACCAGAAATATTACAGCGCCGTGGGTCCCGAGATGGAACCCACAAGGCTAAAGGAAATTTTCGTAAATATTTTACAAACGCTCAAGAGGCAAATGACGGTAATATCTTTAAAACATTTGAAGACTATATAAAATCTGTTTATCAAAACCGTCGTAAAATCTCGTTTGAAAGGACAAGGCCTGAAATGCCAGAACTCAATAGTTTAAAACATGCGTTAAGCTATCGCTTACACGTACCGACAAAATAGTTTAGAAAATGGTTGCCAAAGTAACCTAAGTTACCAGATACCAAAAAGCCATTTAAAAACACTCGCGCAGCGGAAAAGACAAACAACTAAAAATACTCTAGCAGCGGAATACAACAACTGATCAGGAAACTCAGTACACATTTACATGCCCTAGCCAGTATCCTCCAGGAAGCTCATCTCTCCACGACCGCTACAAGCTCGATATCCAAAGAATCTAAAAAGAAAGCCCACGACGGGGTCAGCCATAATATCCAACAATGATAACCGTCACATCACATTAATAACTACATACCAATGAGAATACAAAATAAGAATACGACCAATGTAATCTTATCGTAGTAACTTTACTTACTCAAATAATTCTCATCAGATCTCATACTCGATTAACCAATAAACTCGAACATAATATCTGTATTGTACCTCAAACAATACTCAAGATTCTCAAACTATCATAACTAACTCACGATACGGAAATATACCAGTTCTGACCAATACGATCCATCGGATAGCATCATCAAATCCCAAGACGATAACCAATTGTCCATCAAAAGACGAATACCAAAGGAAATACGGAACATACCTCGAGATATGAACTGTCACGATGAAATCACGTCAGTCTAATCCAAGATCAGATCAACAACATACGGACACGGTTCTAACACAAGACCTACAAATGCACTCATATGACAACGTCAATATGCTCAAAATAATAACAACAGTGTATACTTAATGAAAAACCCATGATCTAGTGCCCTCAGCATAGATCCCAAGATGATCCTACTAGATCAACACGAGGTGGATAACCAATAATATACATATACACAAAACAACACATGATAAAATCAATGATGTGAATCTACATGATTCCATCAACACAATACCGGGTAATCCAACGATCCAGCGCCCTCAGCATAGATCCCCATGATGATCCCGTCGGACCAACGCATGGTGGAAAACCTGTCCAACGATCCAGCGCCCTCAGCATAGATCCCCATGATGATCCCGTTGGACCAATGCATAGTGGACATCCGATCCAGCGCCCTCAGTATAGATCCTCATGACCCCATCAGATCATTTACAACATAAACAATGCAATTATGCTTACACATATGCAACTCAATATGTTCATTAACATGAACAACATATGAATCAAAACATGAACGACACTATGATGAAACAACTAGGACGACTTCATGTACAGCAACATGAATGACAACCTGCATGATCAGCAACATCAACACTAAACTGAATCAATCTAGAATACTTGTCCCGAGTCCTTCGGAAGCAATCTCGATGCCAAATCACCACCGACGATTATCCGCAATGCTCGGCAACCCAAACGTACCATGGACTGCAGATACTCATATCCTCGTCTTTACCATATTGTAACCCTGATACCTGAATATGCCAATAACTGAAATAAATCATATACGGTACGATTTAACTTCCAGAATCAGAAAGACAATGTATAGTCATCGCTATATGCTTTATAAACGAAATGAAACTGAAACCATTCATTAAATATTATAAACTGAGCAAGTAATAACTTGCCTCGATACCGATGAAGTCGTTACCAAATCCATTGCCGTCACCTACGAGTCCCTCGACCCTGATCAATGCAATCTATGAACATTCTCGAATACGACCGCAAAGTATGGTTCTAATCACCGATCACTTACCACAACCTATGGCAATAATCAATAAACAACAATCCGGTAACAATCAATAACCGACATAACCAATCCAAAAACCCAACGGTTCTACGACATCTCGGTTAAACATAAGTATGAACAATCTAACTCAAACCAGTACAAATTCACAACCACAACACGAAAATACTGCACTGTCTGCCTACTTAGCGCACGTTAAAGGCATAACGTAGCGTGCGCTAAGTAGCTCCCGTTAGCGTGCGCTAGCCCATAAGGTTAGCGTGCGCTAATGCTGTACAGATGCATGTTTTTCAGATACCGAATCAAATAATGGCGATTATTAAGAACACTAAGTGATTTTAAACCTGTTCAAAGCTATCAAAACAGCGAAATCCGATATCCTTTAACACATAAACAATCATTCAACTTATAATCCAAGTCCTATATCCATATATCATCTTCCTCAATATCCACATCATGAAACCTTAAGAACGTAACAATACTTCCATAATCTATCATTACAGGGAGTAATTATCAACAATAACATCAACATTCGAAACTGAGGAGAAGATTTAACCAACTTATCTCAAGAATATGGACAACACAATTCAAACCATACGAATTATATCAATATCCATATATCAATAACAACATCATCATAATCTGGTAATCCATCTCCTAATCATACTTATTAACTTGTTTATATGATATTCATCAACTCAAGAACGTAAATCTCAAATCCAAAATGAAATCCAAAAGTGAAGAACTATTACCATGTATAGACGAACCATGAAGGAGAACAATCAACTTCATTCCAAGAATCATCAATAATTTCAAGAACAAGACTTTAATCCATGTTCCTCAGCTTAATATTTGTTAAAGATCATCATCTCTCAGTGTTTGGAACCTCAAACTTCTCTCTAAAAACTCTCTCTCTCGGTTACAAGGAAGGAATGAACGGAATGAAGGATAATGCCCAACTACACATATATACTGTATATTATTAACGTACGCTAATGTCCTCAGTTAACCTACGTTACATGCTTAGCGTGCGCTAACTCTCTTTCGTTAGCGTG
Organism: Orobanche coerulescens; assembly: GCA_033398695.1. Classification (NCBI taxonomy): domain Eukaryota; kingdom Viridiplantae; phylum Streptophyta; class Magnoliopsida; order Lamiales; family Orobanchaceae; genus Orobanche; species Orobanche coerulescens. The sequence continues at coordinate 189,942,819 of CM065801.1, forward strand.
CGCTATCGCGGTCCATAGGCTACTGACTTGCTCCGCACATCAGCTTACGTACGTAATGCAATAACATACGTAAACTACAATGTCTAGCGCACGCAAAATCTTGTATCTTAGCATGCGCTAATCGTAGTTGACTTGCTACAGTCTGCACCTACCCCGAATAGGCTCGTGACCCCACATACCGAAAGCAACCAATAAAGCCAAGATTCCCTGTTGACCGACTGATATTAGCGTGCGTTAAGCCTCATGCTTTAGCGTGCGTTAAGCCTCATGCTTTAGCGTGCGCTAATCCTTCAGGACAAACAATCGTTGACCCTATCAGAACATGCGCCGAAAGCAGCCGGGTCCACACACAGATTCCCTCTGGTCTGATTTTCACTAGCGTGCGTTACATTCTGCCTCTAGCGTGCGCTAACCATGGATGATAGCGTGCGCTATACTTGAACATTAGTGCGTGCTAATCAGGCTATACTTAGCCATTTCCAACTCTTCTTGTCCGTCTCGACATACTGGATACGCATACATGCATACCGAATACATATACTGGATCCAATAACATTCTTATACGATATACTCCATATCGAAAGTATGATAAACCTGATACACGATATCCTGAATTGTAATTGTCTACCAAATACGTCAATTGTACCAATACTGACATCTCAGTCCCTTATTTATTTTATCCATAATGTACAGATTCCATACTGCACAATATAACTCGGATAAAATAATTTCAAACAACAGTAGTAGAAATTCCGAATATTACATTCTACACCACTTAAAATAAGATTCGGCCTCGAAACTTTCAATCCGTCATAAAAACGAACAAACATACCGTTCAACCAAAATATTTCGAAACTATTACAACACGATCAATCATCTTCATTACTGAATAACCAAAAGAGCACACTCACAAATACGCAGGTCAACGATCTACTGAGATACTAGCAAGCGATCTCATTGTACAGTCCCAATACGCTTACAATCACAATTCCTTGAGTCTCAACAAAATATATCATCTTCGGATGAAGCAATCTTCCCGAATCAAATCCTATCTGCGTGATTACATAATCAAGTCCCAATTCTGATAAGACGAATAATACACAATATATCTGCAAAACAACTGCCCAAAACAACGACAGGAATCCCGAAACACCGACATAAAATCCGAACGTTCAGATGATCACCAACAATGATCGACCAATAAGTCAACCGAATTTATCATCGACATGATAAATTCCAATATGACCAAACAGAGGTCAAAACACAGTCAAGAATATCATCAACATGATAAACTCCAATACGACCAACGAACGGTCAATGATAATCAAGAATACCTTCAAACGGTAAGCTCCAGCACGATCAACACAGAACTACAAAACCCGATATACAAACGAATAAAGTTCTCAAAACGACACGCCAATTGCATACAGTGGATATCAATAAACACAACCGACTAATAAACATACTCCTCGGCATACAAACAACCAATCACAAACAAACGAACATATTCAACCATACATGGAGTGGGAACGACCACTCACTATCCAAAACAACCAGCATGGGGTCACCATCCCCAAACCTACACTTACAAGGAAATCATTAAAAAATCACCTATGATAAAATCGCACTACTACCATACCAATGGAATCACATAGCACATATTCTTCAGTTTCATAAAATCCTAAGTTCCAAAATCATATTCTGTACCCGAATCTACAATACGCAGCATATAATCCTCTTATCCGATAATTCAACCGATCATCCCTGGATAACCAAACTACTATACTGAAGTTCGAATCTCTTTTCCTCGTGCATCGATGTCTTATCCGATTAAGTGAGTCATACTCAGAACTTCACCATGATATGCATTATGCACTAAATGCGTATTTATATCGATCATATTTTCAAAACCAGTTTGAAATCATATAGTCTCGTCAAAAGACAAATTTCCGAAAGTTCTTTCAAAAATTTCAAAACTCGAAACATAAAATTTCGTAAGACCACGAAATCAATTTTAAAAATTAAATCGGCTTGCTGGTGCCAAGTATTCGATAACAGTTTCCTTCGAGTCCACACGATTTCAAAGTTTTAAAATGAAAACTATGCAACTGATTGACCACATGCATACTCATGTATACCAATTCGGTTCGTCACCAATATTCACTGATATTTCATCAGAAAATCACCCGATAGAGTTCCAAAATCTCAATATATAAACTCGCATAAAAACTCCTCTTCCATACATGACTCGCAACGTCAACCATTTTCCATCCTGGATCACCTCAATTATGCTATGACAATGCATTGAAACAAATCAACACAGAGAAAGACTCCACGAGAGGTTTCATTTGAACAAGTAAACTAAAACCGCGAAAGGCAGAAACGAAATAGATAAAGATTGATAAAGTGTTTTACAATTCTCAGGAGTTTTAGAAAACAGAAAATCTTTCTTTTGAAAGATTAGGGTCTCATCCCATATCTCGTTCCGCATTACAAGAAGTTTAAAAAGTAGAAAACCCTTTTCAGACTCCAAGTCCTGGGTTATAAAATTATTTCAAAATCAATTGGGTCTCAGCTCAAAAATCATTTTCCGCAAAACATCCGTAAAACGTTCATTTTGAAAAGTATCGTTTTCAAATGCTCAGAAAAAGTTTCATGTATTTCAAAATGACTTAACATGACTACAAGCTCTTCTCAACCATGCACAACATTTCTCCCAAATGCACAATTCCGTTCCAAAGTTAACCGACATACTGATTTCCAATATCATAGTTTCTCAAGATCATCAATCCTGTCTCACTCTGTCATCTCATACTGTGAAGCATAATATCTTTCTGAATCTCAAAACATATCAACTTAGAACGGCAATAAATCTCAATGAAATTCAAAAATCCAAATACTTACAGATCGTGAAGCCGATGATTCCCCGTGATACTGGCACATGTCTCGACTCAAGAAAATACTCGACACAGGTATTTTCAAAACACGCGTTTTGCAAACTCAGTTCAACGCGAGAACATGACACATTTCTATCCGAATAAATACGTCAGTACCATTTGTAAAAGTTTATAACAAGCCCAGTACTATACTGGCAAATCCCATAATGCACAAGCCTGAGTGAACAACAAAAACTTCACGGCTCTAATATTTGTCAATCGACAACTCGAATGAGCGACAAAAACACGACCCAACTCGACCCGATTGCCTAGGTTTTCTCAACCTAAGCTCTGATACCATATTCTGTAACACCCCCAGATTTAACCAGAAATATTACAGCGCCGTGGGCCCCGAGATGGAACCCACAAGGCTAAAGGAAATTTTCGTAAACATTTTACAAACACCCAAGAGGCAAACGACGGTAATATCTTTAAAACATTTGAAGACTATATAAAATCTGTTTATCAAAATCGTCGTAAAATCTTGTTTGAAAGGACAAGGCCTGAAATGCTAGAACTCAACAGTTTAAAACATACGTTAAGCTATCGCTTACACGTACCGACAAAATAGTTTAGAAAACGGTTGCCAAAGTAACCTAAGTTACCAGATACCAAAAGGCCATTTAAAAACACTCACGCAGCGGAAAAGACAAACAATTAAAAATACTCTAGCAGCGGAATACAACAACTCATCAGGAAACTCAGTACACATTTACATGCCCTAGCCAGTATCCTCCGGGAAGCTCATCTCTCCACGACCGCTACAAGATCGATATCCAAAGAACCTAAAAAGAAAGACCATGACGGGGTCAGCCATAATATCCAACAATGATAACCGTCACATCACATTAATAACTACATACCAATGAGAATACAAAATAAGAATACGACCAATGTAATCTTATCGTAGTAACTTTACTTACTCAAATAATTCTCATCAGATCTCATACTCGATTAACCAATAAACTCGAACATAATATCTGTATTGTACCTCAAACAATAGTCAAGATTCTCAAACTATCATAACCAACTCATGATACGAAAATATACCAGTTCTGACCAATACGATCCATCGGATAGCATCATCAATGTAACACCCCCAAATCCTATTGGGTTATTACAGTGCCGTGGACCCCACGCCAGGAGATCCACCAGGCGAACATGACTAAAATACATTAAATTAAACAACAAGGGAAAATCATAGTCCCTACCATGATATCCGACATAATATTCCGATAAGGAATTTCAACGACAACGATGGGCCTACATGGCCAAGAGTAAAATACAACATCCACGAGCATCTGCTCGGGTAATACAAAATGACAATGACTGACAAACTGGAGAATACTCCAACCGACTGACCAACATGAACAACTCGAACTAGTATCGCTAGAATGCCTCGTTTCCATCATCATGCCCCTGTGTCTCAACTCTCTCCTCGCAAGCACCTAAAACATGAAAAACATGTTCCGCCCCCACGGGGTCAGTCATCCAGATAATGAACATCAAATACATGTATAACATGATATGCATCCAAAGGCAGAATGAAACGGTACAATGATGATAATAATACGAGATGCTCACAAACCAAGGTAAGAACCGAGCATTCGTGAAATACTATGCCCACGGCATACTATTAATACCTGTTCGACAGGTTAGAACATAAATGCCCAACGGCGAATCATAATCACAGAATACCACAATGAATTAAACGACAGGAACCAAACCAATCGAATTTAATATGAATCATAATGCCCAAAGGCTCCAATGAAAATACCAAGACATTTCAAAAGGCACGAAAGTCATTCAATGGAAATTAACAAATATAACAAACACTGAAGTCAAAAGCGAAGTCAGAATAATGAGGGCGAAGCCACGGCACGAATCCGTTTCACAATGAGGGCGAAGCCACGGCATCGGCCGTATCACAATTAGGGCGAAGCCACGGCATCGGCCGTATCACAATGAGGGCGAAGCCACGGCATCGGCCGTATCACAATTAGGGCGAAGCGGCATCGGCCAGTATCACAATTAGGGCGAAGCCACGGCATCGGCCGTATCACAATGAATGATAGTGTGCTGCCTTGAGTCGGCCAACACGATGATAGTAACACACGGATAGACACCGTCCTTGACAGTCCCAAATTAACACCTCGATTGCCTTAGAACGGCCAACCGACAACAATGATGCAGCGGATGATTGAACACTTTGATTTGCTTGAGAACGGCCAATCGATAACAATGACACGATGAATGAGTGAATACCTCGATTGCCTTAGAAAGGTCAATCGATAACAATGACACGATGAATGAGTGAATACCTCGATTGCCTTAGAAAGGTCAATCGATAACAATGATGCAGTGCATGATTGAACATTTAGATTTGCCTGAGAACGGCCAATCGATGACAATGATACGAAGGATGCCTCGGAACCTTTAATCGGTTACCGACGATGCAGGTGAGAAATGAATAAGCCAATGCCTTTAATCGGCCTGTACAGTTTTAATGACGATCCAAACAGGAATAACAATGATCTCAACGATGTCTTAAATTGACATTTATATTAACAACAATCGATACATCGATACCGCGAACCGGCTATCGACAATGACATTAATAATGAATATTACAATGCCTTGAATCGGCCGTTAACGAACAACAATAAACATTTGGCAAAATTGCCGGGAGGTATCGTATCGAACGATCTCTTGATATCAATGAATTCATGAAGAGACTAAGTCTCGGAATGATACAACACATTCATACACATACATGATGACATTAGCTCATTGACTAGTACAAGTATAAAACTTGCCTCAAACCGAAGGCGAGAAGGTACTTCCACGATCAACGTCCTTAATGAAATTACCGGCCGCTCGAACAACCTTAAACAACACAAAAACCAATAATTCTCTTAATACACGAATCAAGCATGATCACAACCAACTCAAAAGTCGATACAACAATACCCGAAACTCATGGGGCATTTAAAACAAGCGTTGTAAACAATCTCCAATTGTTTACAACCAAAACTCATTTACATCCGAACCAACTCCCAATGAATGATTCAAATCCACAAAAACTCATGGATACTATCAATAATCCAATAGGAATGCTTAGAACGATATTTCAACAACATTTAGTCGAAAACCCCCAAAATTCCAAAGTCAACCCGTAAGGGTTCTTGAACAATTCCTCAATTATTCACAAATTCAGAAAATTACACCAATGAATCCGTAGAAATACATGTATCCAAGATAGATAATCCATATCTAACATATTCCAACATAATATCGATTTACACGAAGAGATCGAAAGCAAAACACCCAAGATCCGAAATTCTAGATCCAAGAATCATTACCTTGATTTGGAGTGATGAAACTGATTTAGATGATGATTAATCCAACTTAGGAGCTTGAAGATGATGCTAGATGATTGCAGCTCGAAAAGACTTTTCCGAATCGCCCGAGCTCGTCCGAAATGATTGAGAAATGAAGAAATGACGAAGGTTGGACCGAACTGTCCTATTTATACTGTCCCAGCTTAGCGCGCGCTAACTCCTGATGTTAGCGTGCGCTAACGCGTGTACCGGGTAGTCCAGTGAGGTCTGAAATGCCTCGTTAGCGTGCGCTACGACTTGGTAGCGTGCGCTAACACCTTACCGATAGCGTGCGTTATCCCAAAATGTTAACGTGCGTTACTGATGTATGATACTCAAAGACTGAAATTCAGAACCTACTGTCCTCTGTCTTGCACGCGTTAGCGTGCGCTACTAATGTGACTTAGCGTGCGTTGCCAACACAATTAGCGTACGCTACTTACCACTCGTAGCGTGCGCTACGAATTTCCCAAATCAGCCCAGTACCTTCTGGACTGTCTGCCTCACTTGCGCTAGCGTGCGCTAATACTGAATCATTGCGTGCGTTACATGCACCTCATTAGCGCGCGCTAACTAAAATGTGTAGCGTGCGCTACCTCTCAAACTGCAAATAAAAACATGATGATGATGACGACAACAATCTCGGCTCAATCTCAAACAATGATGATCCCAAAATACGCCGAATGGTGAACATAGTTGACTGAATATGAATGATGAATGATTATTACTGAGTGAAAAAAAAAAATCTGAGTGACAGTTACTGAATGATAATAAATGAATTCACAACCGGGTATTACATACTCCCCCCCTTAAAAAGAGTTTCGTCCTCGAAACTGAGGGTAAACAACTCGGGATATGAACTATCCATCACGATCTGAAAACAATAACGCCCAAATAGTACTCGGGACCAAATCAACCGCAAGCCCAAGTCCCCAAGACTTGACGTCTCGAAACACAGTGAACGATTTCTCAAATTATCACGAAATCTCGAGCACAACGCCGGAGGGATGAACTCCCAACAAATGACCCAAATCTCAAGATTCTCAAATATGATCATAATAAGATAGATCAACAATAAATGATCCACAGTAACGATACATTATTACGGATAGATTTACACAGTCATCCAAAAACAAGGTTACATCTCAAATGTACCCAACATCGATTTCCTCTATCTCAACAATTTATGGTATATCCGACGATGAACTCGCCGCTAACTAAGACCTCAGAAGGTCACGAGAATGAAAGTGACAAAAATGAATGATGAATGATAAATGACTACAAATCCGACAAGGATTTGGAATAACTCACCAAGGTGAATTAATAACGTCATGAGTGATAGTTCCCTGAAGTGATTGGAACCGCCGTTCCTCGTGAATTGAATGATTAATCGATAATTATGTGTCCCAACATGATTGATATATATGATGAATGAATTATATGAATGAATGAACGACAATGAAATGAATGATTATCCTCCTACCGAGCAAGAATTAACTTGCTCAAAACTGGTGATGAATGTCCTTACCTCGGGCTCTCGACGCCTGATAGGGCCCCTTGAATGAAGTACGGGCTGGAGTAACAAAATCCCTCGAGGCTCTTGAGCTCCCTTGAGATTTACTGGCGCTAGAACCCCTGCAGATTTTAGGTGTCCATGCCTCCCACACGAGAAAACAAACAATAGCCGGCACCGTACACGGTACTAACGTGACTGCGAATCACGATTAAAGCAAACAACGGTCGAACTCGTCGCTCGAGAGGAAGATCTTTGTCCCGGACGAAGACGACTAGAAAACGACCCCTTGGACGTCGGATCCCGATGTCCCTCTGAACGAGCCGGCATTCTAGTCCTCTCACCTGAAGAAACTGAAGGATGCTTCTGAGTGAGCTCCTTGATCAAAAGCTCTGCTCCAAGAGCCTTCCCGATGAACTCACTAAGTGAATTACAATTGTGATTGAACAATCGCATCCTCAACTGCGGATTTAGCCTCTTGCTAAAATACTTAATTTTATCCGCCTCAGTACGGATAATTGACGAAGCAAACTGAAGTAGTCCCTGAAACTTCTCAGCAATGACAATAACACCCTCATCCTCATCGGGTTCGGGGTTCAAAACCTCTGACAACTTGGCTTCACGAAGTGGAGCCGGATAATACCTCTCTAACATGAGAGTCTTGAACTCGCTCCAAATACAATCACGATCGATGGGTTTCACAGAAAGCCACCACGAATAAGCGCCCTTACTCAAGTAATAAGCCGCTATCGCCACTTTACTCTCTTAGGACCTTTGAACCATGTCGAAGAGTTTATCAAAATGCTCGAGCCAATGAACAATATCACCGGTTCGACGAACCCTCAAAAGTAGGCGGCATCGACGAGTATCGCCAACAATCGATTCACTCCTCCAGTCTGTCCATGAAATGGCACTGCATCCCTGTTGCGGTGGACCACGAACCATCGAGGTCCGCATGGTCTCCACTATCCGCGTCATCCGAGTCATCTGGGCCATCATGCCCTGCATAAATATGAATGGATCAACCCGAACACCTTCCGAGTGAGATGCCTCTGCACGACTCACTGACAGTGAATGATTATCTGGCGATGAATGAGTAGCCTCGCTATTTGATGAATTAATGATATCCCTCGCGTTCGTGTGGGCATGCACACGAGATCCGGTTCCGGCCCGCACCGCGGCCTCTTCCCCTGCGTCCTCGATGACTCTATCCATACCGAAGTAGGAAAGTCACATGATGATTATAGATTCCGCATGAATATCGCATTATGATCACGTTACAGAGTGACAATAATGAGCATACACGCTCTAACACAATGAATGCATTAATGATTTAATGAAATGATCGTCGGCATTACGTCAGAGTATGATAAGACCGTATGAAACATCAAATGAGGTAACATGATTGCCTGATGAAATTCCTGAAATGATTACCTTGAACAAGTTAACAAGGTTAAAAATTCGATCCTCAAGATCAACAACTGAACCGTGAGATGGGCTGAATGATTAATGAATTAACTGAATAATGAGATCAACTGAGTGATGAATGAATTAAGCGAGCGATGAGATTGGTGAGTGATGAATGAATTATGTGAGTGATGATATTGGTGAGTGATGAATGAATTAATCGATGATGAATGAATTATACGAGTGATGATATTGGTAGTGAGGAATGAATTAATCGATCGATGAATGAATTATCTGAGTGATGATATTGGTGAGTGAGGAATGAATTAAGCGAGTGATGGATGAATTATCGAGTGATGATATTGGTGAGTGAGGAATGAATTAATCGGTGATGAATGAATTATCCGAGTGATGATATTGGTAGTGAGGAATGAATTAACTGAGTGATGGATGAATTATCTGAGTGATGATATTGACTGAGTGAGGAATGAATTAACTGACTGATGAATTCAAAATGATGATTGAGAATTATTAACTGATAAATGAGTTGATCCTTAATGCTTACACAAGTCACACGTGCTCCAAAACAATTAGTCATGAATCAATCATAACACTAATATCACATATAGGTTTCAGCAAAGCATGAACAATTAATGACATGATGGATGTATGAACACAAAGAGAATCGAGTCCTTACACAGGTCATACGAAGCTTCGAGGTCTCGCGATACTAGTCTTCACTGACGACGACTCGATGAATGAATGACTCGTGCAGTCGCACTAATGTTACGACTCACAAAACCTGACTGACTAGATTGTCATAACCTGACAATCCCACCACTACCGCGTCGGTAGGACCACATAACTCACATCTTAGGGTATTTCACAACCCAAAGCTTTGATACCATTTCTGTAACATCCCCAAATCCTATTGGGTTATTACAGTGCCGTGGACCCCACGCCATGAGATCCACCAGGCGAACATGACTAAAATACATTAAATTAAACAACAAGGGAAAATCATAGTCCCTACCATGATATCCGACACAATATTCCGATAAGGAATTTCAACGACAACGATGGGCCTACATGGCCAAGAGTAAAATACAACATCCACGAGCATCTGCTCGGGTAATACAAAATGACAATGACTGACAAACTGGAGAATACTCCAACCGACTGACCAACATGAACAACTCGAACTAGTATCGCTAGAATGCCTCGTTGCCATCATCATGCCCCTGTGTCTCAACTCTCTCCTCGCAAGCACCTAAAACATGAAAAACATGTTCCGCCCCCACGGGGTCAGTCATCCAGATAATGAACATCAAATACATGTATAACATGATATGCATCCATAGGCAGAATAAAACGGTACAATGATGATAATAATACGAGATGCTCACAAACCAAGGTAAGAACCGAGCATTCGTGAAATACTATGCCCACGGCATACTATTAATACCTGTTCGACAGGTTAGAACATAAATGCCCAACGGCGAATCATAATCACAGAATACCACAATGAATTAAAGCAGCGGGAACCAAACCAGATCGAATTTAATATGAATCATAATGCCCAAAGGCTCCAATGAAAATACCAAGACATTTCAAAAGGCACGAAAGTCATTCAATGGAAATTAACAAATATCACAAACACTGAAGTCAAAACGACCAAGTCAGAATAATGAGGGCGAAGCCACGGCGAAGTCAGATCACAATGAGGGCGAAGCCACGGCATCCGGTAGTATCACAATTAGGGCGAAGCCACGGCATCGGCCGTATCACAATGAGGGCGAAGCCACGACATCCGGTAGTATCACAATTAGGTGAAGCCACGACATCGGCCAGTATCACAATTAGGGCGAAGCCACGGCATCGGCCGTATCACAATGAATGATAGTGTCTTTGCCTTGAGTCGGCCAACACGATGATAGTAACACACGGATAGACACCGTCCTTGACAGTCCCAAATTAACACCTCGATTGCCTTAGAACGGCCAACCGACAACAATGATGCAGCGGATGATTGAACACTTTGATTTGCCTGAGAACGGCCAATCGATAACAATGACACGATGAATGAGTGAATACCTCGATTGCCTTAGAAAGGTCAATCGATAACAATGACACGATGAATGAGTGAATACCTCGATTGCCTTAGAAAGGTCAATCGATAACAATGATGCAGTGAATGATTGAACATTTAGATTTGCCTGAGAACGGACAATCGATGACAATGATACAAAGGATGCCTCGGCACCTTTAATCGGTTACCGACGACGCAGGTGAGAAATGAATAAGCCAATGCCTTTAATCGGCCTGTAGTGACGATCCAAACAGGAATAACAATGATCTCAACGATGTCTTAAATTGACATCTATATTAACAACAATTGATACATCGATACCGCGAACCGGCTATCGACAATGACATTAATAATGAGTATTACAATGCCTTGAATCGGCCGTTAACGAACAACAATAAACATTTGGCAAAATTGCCGAGAGGTATCGTATCGAACGATCTCTTGATATCAATGAATTCATGAAGAGACTAAGTCTCGGAATGATACAACACATTCATACACATACATGATGACATTAGCTCATTGACTAGTACAAGTATAAAACTTGCCTCAAACCGAAGGCGAGAAGGTACTTCCACGATCAACGTCCTTAATGAAATTACCGGCCGCTCGAACAACCTTAAACAACACAAAAACCAATAATTCTCTTAATACACGAATCAAGCATGATCACAACCAACTCAAAAGTCGATACAACAATACCCGAAACTCATTGGGGCATTTAAAACAAACGCGTTGTAAACAATCTCCAATTGTTTACAACCAAAACTCATTTACATCCGAACCAACTCCCAATGAATGATTCAAATCCACAAAAACTCATGGATACTATCAATAATCTAATAGGAATGCTTAGAACGATATTTCAACAACATTTAGTCGAAAACCCCCAAAATTCCAAAGTCAACCCGTAAGGGTTCTTGAACAATTCCTCAATTATTCACAAATTCCGAAAATTACACCAATGAATCCGTAGAAATACATGTATCCAAGATAGATAATACATATCTAACATATTCCAACATAATATCGATTTACACGAAGAGATCGAAAGCAAAACACCCAAGATCCGAAATTCTAGATCCAAGAATCATTACCTTGATTTGGAGTGATGAAACTGATTTAGATGATGATTAATCCAACTTAGGAGCTTGAAGATGATGCTAGATGATTGCAGCTCGAAAAGACTTTTCTGTATCGCCCGAGCTCGTCGAAATGATTGAGAAATGAAGAAATGACGAAGGTTGGACCGAATCGCCTATTTATATCGTCCGGCTTAGCGCGCGCTAACTCCTGATGTTAGCGTGCGCTAACGCGTGTACCGGGTAGTCCAGTGAGGTCTGAAATGCCTCGTTAGCGTGCGCTACGACTTGGTAGCGTGCGCTAACACCTTACCGATAGCGTGCGTTATCCCAAAATGTTAACGTGCGTTACTGATGTATGATACTCAAAGACTGAAATTCAGAACCTACTGTCCTATGTCTTGCACGCGTTAGCGTGCGCTACTAATGTGGCTTAGAGTGCGTTGCCAACACAATTAGCGTACGCTACTTACCACTCGTAGCGTGCGCTACGAATTTCCCAAATCAGCCCAGTACCTTCTGGACTGTCTGCCTCACTTGCGCTAGCGTGCGCTAATACTGAATCATTGCGTGCGTTACATGCACCTCATTAGCGCGCGCTAACTAAAATGTGCAGCGTGCGCTACCTCTCAAACTTCAAATAAAAACATGATGATGATGACGACAACAATCTCGGCTCGATCTCAAACAGTGATGATCCCAAAATACGCCGAATGGTGAACATAGTTGACTGAATATGAATGATGAATGATTATTACTGAGTGAAAAAAAAATCTGAGTGACAGTTACTGAATGATAATAAATGAATTCACAACCGGGTATTACAATCAAATCCCAAGACGATAACCGATTGTCCATCAAAAGACGAATACCAAAGGAAATACGGAACATACCTCGAGATATGAACTGTCACGACGAAATCACGTCAGTCTAATCCAAGATCAGATCAACAACATACGGACACGGTCCTAACACAAGACCTACAAATGCACTCATATGACAACGTCAATATGCTCAAAACAATAACAACAGTGTATACTTAATGGAAATCCCATGATCCAGCGCCCTCAGCATAGATCCCAAGATGATCCTACTAGATCAACACGAGGTGGATAACCAACAATATACATATACACAAAACAACACATGATAAAATCAATGATGTGAATCCACATGATTCCATCAACACAATACCGGGTAATCTAACGATCCAGCGCTCTCAGCATAGATCCCCATGATGATCCCGTTGGACCAACGCATGGTGGAAAACCTGTCCAACGATCCAGCGCCCTCAGCATAGATCCCCATGATGATCCCGTCGGACCAACGCATAGTGGACATCCGATCCAGCACCCTCAGCATAGATCCTCATGACCCCATCGGATCATTTACAACGTAAACAATGCAATTATGCTTACACATATGCAACTCAATATGTTCATCAACATGAACAACATATGAATCAAAACATGAACGACACTATGATGACACAACTAGGACGACTTCATGTACAGCAACATGAATGACAACCTGCATGATCAACAACATCAACACTAAACCGAATCAATCTAGAATACTTGTCCCGAGTCCTTCGGAAAGAATCTCGATGCCAAATCACCACCGACGATTATCCGCAATGCTCGGCAACCCAAACATACCATGGACTGCAGATACTCATATCCTCGTATTTACCATAATGTAACCTCGATACCCGAATATGCCAATAACCGAAATAAATCATATACGGTACGATTTAACTTCCACAATCGGAAAGACATCGTATAATCATTGCTATATGCTTTATAAATGAAATGAAACTAAAACCATTCATTAAATATTATAAAATGAGCAAGTAATAACTTGCCTCGATACCGATGAAGTCATTACCAAATCCATTGCCGTCACCTACAAGTCCCTCGACCCTGATCAATGCAATCTACGAACATTCTCGAATACGACCGCAAAGCATGGTTCTAATCACCGATCACTTACCAAAACCTATGGCAATAATCAATAAACAACAATCCGGTAACAATCAATAACCGACATAACCAATCCACAAACCCAATGGTTCTACGACATCTCGGTTAAACATAAGTCTGAACAATCCAACTCAAACCAGTACAAATTCAAAACCACAACACGAAAATACTGCACTGTTTGCCTACTTAGCGCACGTTAAACGCATAACGTAGCGTGCGCTAAGTATCTCCCGTTAGTGTGCGCTAGCCCGTAAGCTTAGCGTGCGCTAATGCTGTATAGATGCATGTTTTTCAGATACCGAATCAAATAATGGCGATTATCAAGAACACTAAGTGATTCTAAACCATGTTCAAAGCTATCAAAACAGCGAAATCCGATATCCTTTAACATATAAACAATCATTCAACTTATAATCCAAGTCTTATATCCATATATCATCTTCCTCAATATCCACATCATGAAACCTTAAGAACGTAACAATACTTCCATAATCTATCATTACAGGGAGTAATTATTAATAATAACATCAACATTCGAAACTGAGGAGAAGATTTAACCAACTTATCTCAAGAATACGGACAACACAATTCAAACCATACGAATTACATCAATATCCATATATCAATAACAACATCATCATAATCCGGTAATCCATCTCCTAATCATACTTATTAACTTGTTTATATGATATTCATCAACTCAAGAACGTAAATCTCCAATCCAAAATGAATCCAAAAGTGAAGAACTATTACCATGTATAGACGAACCATGAAGGAGAACAATCAACTTCATTCCAAGAATCGTCAATAATTTCAAGAAAAAGACTTTAATCCATGTTCCTCAGCTTAATCTTTGTTAAAGATCATCATCTTTCAGTGTTTGGAACCTCAAACTTCTCTCTAAAAACTCTCTCTCTCGGTTGCAAGGAAGGAATGAACGGAATGAAGGATAATGCCCAACTACACATATATACTGTATATTATTAACGTACGCTAACGTCCTCATTTAACCTACGTTACATGATTAGCGTGCGCTAACTCTCTTTCGTTAGCGTGCGCTATCGCGGTCCATAGGCTATGACTTGCTCCGCACATCAGATTACGTACGTAATGCCCATGCAATAACGTATGTAAACTACATTGTCTAGCGCACGCAAAATCTTGTATCTTAGCGTGCGCTAATCGTAGTTGACTTGCTACAGTCTGCACCTACCCCGAATAGGCTAGGGCTGTTCAAAACCGGATATCCGGACTTTCGAATATCCGAAATTTCGGATATCCGAAAATTCGGATACTAGATTTTGATATCCGATATCCGAATATCCGGAAAAAAATAAAAATTTTATTCGGATATCCTTATATTCGAAAAAAATATTCGGATTTGGATATCGGATATCCGAATATCCGAAAAAACTTCGGATATGGATATCGGATATCCGAATATCCGAATACTTTTTATTATTTAAAATATAAAAAAATAAAAATTTTAGGATTTTTCGGATATTTCGGATATCCGAATATCCGATTTTTCTGAAAACTACTATCCGATATCCGAATCCGAAGTTCCGGATATCCGAACTTCGGATATCCGAATTATCGGATATCCAAATTTTCGGATATCCGGAACTTCGGATTTTCGGATATTTCGGATCGGATATCGGATATCGAATATTTTTGAACACCCCTAGAATAGGCTCGTGACCCCACATGCCGAAAGCAACTAATAAAGCCAAGATTCCCTGTTGACCGACTGATATTAGCGTGCGTTAAGCCTCATGCTTTAGCGTGTGCTAATCCTTCAGGACAAACAACCGTTGACCCTATCGGAACATGCGCCGAAAGCAGCCGGGTCCACACGCAGATTCCCTCTGGTCTGATCTGCACTAGCGTGCGTTACATTCTGCCTCTAGCGTGCGCTAACCATGAACGATAGCGTGCGCTATACTTGAACATTAGCGTGCGCTAATCAGGCTATACTTAGCCATTTCCAACTCTTCTTGTCCGTCTCGACATACTGGATACGCATACTGAATACATATACTGGATCCAATAACATTCTTATACGATATACTCCATATCGAAAGTACGATAAACCTGATACACGATATCCTCAATTGTAATTGTCTACCAAATACGTCAATTGTACCAATACTGACATCTCAGTCCCTTATTTATTTTATCCATACTGTACAGATTCCACGTTGTACAATATAACTCGGATAAAATAATCTCAAACAACAGTAGTAGAAATTCCGGATATTACAGTGTTATGTATATGATTGTGATGTGTTTTGCCAACCTCGAGAGGGTCCGGCGAGGCCTCGAGTGAATCCAATGGTATAGCCCTGGATTCACGAGTTGGTGTGTATATGATTTGTGAATGTATTTTGCTCACCTCGAGAGGGTCCGGCGAGGCCTCGAGGGAATCCAATGGTATAGCCCTGGATTCACGAGTTGGTGTTGTATTTGTATGACCAAGATCTGCGTATCTTGGGTGATTATGTTGTGTTGATTTTTATGTCCGTCGAGGACACGTGACGTGGGTTTTGACCCTGTGAATTGTTGTTTGTTTTCTATTTGCGAAAATAAAACCTTTGGGCTGTGACCCCTGTTGATTTTGGAAAGAGAAGGATTCGATAATCCTAAATTGTTTTCTACTAAAACTCCTGATGGCTTATTAAACCATTTTGTAAATTGTTTTTCTTGAATTGTGATCTTTCGGTTTTGGAATGTTTTACCCAAACTCTTGCTTCGGGAAGTATTTTTCGTTGTATTTGAATCTTGAGGATTCCTGATTATTGTTATTCTTGGAACTTGAATTGTATGACTCGTATTTGCACTTTGTACTTGCACTAGCAAAATAGTGGAATTTTGCTAACCCCCGAGTAATCGGGGGGTGGATGTCTGTATTGCATTCAGGTTTTGGGGAGCATAGTACAGGGTCGGCATGAAGGATGATGAAAGATGATCGATACTAATCACATGAGGACCTATTTATTGTTGTATTGGTTCAGTTGTACGTTATTTCCGCTACAATATTTTCCCCATTGTACGGGTGTATTTTGTATTTGACCCCTGCGTGGGCATGTATTGAGATTGAGTTGTATGTTTTTATTGAAAGACCAAATCGGTCTACTGAGTCATTCTAGCCTTAAAGTCATTGTTGAGATGTTCGATGTTGTTACCAGTCTGGTAGATCCTTGAGGAAAGGTTCTACGGCGTGTAATATCCCTGAGCGTATTGGGGGTGTTACAGGTATAATTTCACATTGATCATGTACAATTTCAACTAATTACTTTGTAAAAATTTGGCCAATTATGTACAATTTTCAAATTGATTATGTACATTTTCAAATCGATTATGTACAATTTCAAATCGAGCATGTTTAATTGATTATGTATAATTTCAACCAATTGTGTACAATATACATATTTTAAAATTGATTATACATAATTTCAACTGAATACGTACAATTTCGACCCATTATATATCATTTCGCCTAATTATGTACAATTTCGACTAATTACACATAATTTCAAATCGATAATTTACATTTTCGACTAATTATATACAAATTCAAATCGACTATGTATAATTTCAGATCTATTATGTATAATTTAAACCAAATATATACAATCTCAATATATGCACATTTTAATATAAACAATTTATTAATTTGAATTTACAAAAATTCACATGTAGTTACAATCCAAATAATTTTGTATACACACACACATATGTGTGTGTGTGGTCTTAAGACTATATTATATTTATATGATTATAACTAATTATAATAGTATTCAAATATATACATAATATCTCTTATCTTATAATAAAATTTCTCGTGAGAATACACATTCCCCTTTTTTATAATGCCACATCACCATACACTACAAGAAAATTTTTGCTACAAAATGAATGAAAATAAAATAAAATGATATAATTTGAACATTAAACTCTTTGTTTAATGTTTTAGATATTATATATTAGTTTGTATGTAAATAAATATACTTACTAAAATTCCACCTTATCTTTCCACAAATTTTGCAAAAATTAAAATATAAGATATTTGTAATATAAATAATAATATTTTAGAAGCATACTCAATTGTAATTCATCAATTTGGAAGCATGCACTTCATTAGTTTTAGAAACTTACTCAATTGCAATTTATCAATTTTGGAAGCATACTTGAATGCAATTCATTATTTTTGAAAACATACTCGATTACAATTTGTGAGTTTTGGAAGACTATAATTTAATAGTTCGTTTCTTTTCGCGGTATCCATAAACTCTTCGATTCTTACACCTCTTTATGCCTCTTCACCCAACCTAATTGATTCCCTCATTCTGCGCGGGGTGGGGGTGGGGTGGGGGGGGGGGGTAAATTACATATCCAATCAAATACACAATTTATACATATAAAAAAATTAGGAGAAAAATTTATGGCCAAAGGACATACCATTCTGCTACGAAGTCAACAAAAAAAAATTACACCCAATATATATATCTGCAGTGATTTAAGTGATTTAGATAGTCGATGCAACAAATTACTTTGCTTTCACTTAGACCCGTAATGCTGGATCGGAACCAGGCAAGATCCACATGCACGCTATAGACCCTTATGCTGGATTTGCTAGAATTTGAAGCCGCTTAAGTACTGGGCTAAATTTTGCTCGAAGGCAACCCCTTCTTACCAAGCGCAATTGTGCATTCAAACCAGCCACGAAGCGGTACCATGTGGTCGGTGGTATAGAATGAAAGAAAAGGTTGACTCAGTGAAAGAAGAATCTTTTTTTTCAAAAAAAAAATTCTTTGTTCAAATAAAAACGGTTCTCAGTTCACAGGCATTAAACGGCAGACCTGACTCATGAGACTGGTGATGATGTTATTATGAAGCGAGAATGGAGACATATAACTTCCATCGCCCTCGAAAAATATAGACACTGGAAATCTTTGATTCAGACGGAGAGGAAGATCATTTCTCTTTTCATCACCACCAAGAAAAAAGTCGATATACGCTAGCATTAGATCTGGTGTTGCGCCTACCTACATTTTACAAATACGAATATCATAGCTTGAAAATTTCCAAGCTGAGAAAATGTAGCTAAAAGGTCTTAGAGGATTTATGCAAACTGAGGATTAATAAATCTAACTACCAATAGACTGCAAAGTTTGAAAAGGAAAAACAGCACACACAAATCTGACTGAAGAAATCAAGTTAATAGTATAATGGAAATGACAAATAGCAACAATGCCATAAGTTCTGTCGCTAACATACTGCCCAAATAAGCACAGAAATTCTCACTTCTCCAAATCCCAGCATGTCAAAACAAATTCGTGTGCACCCCGCCGGAACAAAAGGCAAAACAAACGAATGGAAAAGTAAAATAATCAATAGAATTTTCTCTTCGCAACTGCATTCAGGTTAACTGACACATGCTGAGCACGTCTATATGATGAATCAGCTTCAAAACAAATATAAATGGATAGAATGCCCAATCATAAGTCAAGTTTATTTAGAACATAAACAGCTATTAAGCATAATATGGGCCATTAAGTTTCTTCATGCAATTTCGCTGACAAAGTCGCCCTTTCTTTTGAAAGACTTGATACTTGATATACATGTTGAAATATGGGCAGCATATATTTAAACCGCTGAACATGAAGGCATCTTTAGTTCACTAAAATTTGATCGACAAAAAATAGTATTAGATAAATGAACCTTCAGTCCTTCATATAGAGCACGCGAACGACAAGAACGTAATCAAGCATGGTCATATTCAGATCACACAAATTCTCTTATTTTCTGAAACTTCATTTTACGCCGCCATTGCTGCCATGACCATGCAAAAGAATAAGCAAGAATGCAAAGAAAACTATGCACTGACCCTTCCCAGCTCTGATATGCTGCAAGAGCATTGATCTCATCCACAAACGAATTAAATGCACCTTCATGTCTGCCATTTGAAAATAGCATTAGATTCTCTTTTCGAGGTATGTAGTAGCAGGCCAACAATGAATCTTGAAGAAAGCATATATTCTACTTGGTATAAATATAAAGAAGAAATCAAATGGTAACTTATAGCCCTCCGAATTCAGCCTATTAAAAAACCATTTATCTTCCAAAATTACAAACACCAAATATATTTTTGTTCTATAAATTACACCCTTTGAGGGGAGTATCTATAGAACAAATATAAACCTCAAAGGTGTATTTGCAATAATTTAACAGGGTCCTCATAATTTTTAGGGATAGCTCAATTTTTTTTAGCTAAACCTTGGCTCAATGATTGCCTACACAATAATTGAAGCGATCTATAAAAAAATATTGTCACCAACGACCTTCCCCGTTCTTGTCATTTTAAGCTAGTACACTAGATATTTCAAAATAGTATCCCGTTATTATCGTGAATATGTAAGCTCTCAAAAGTAGATCACATAACCCCGCATGATTTTCTACTAATGCAACAACCAACAAGATACATTAATCATTAAGTAACTTTATTCAACCAACCATATAGCTACATTTCATAGGAAATTGATCTTTAAACACCAGTATTTCCTTCATCAAGCCCCCCAAAATCCAAACTCAAAGTGTATGTGAAGAGAAATTCACAAAGAAAGGGAGAATCAAAGGCACGTAATAAGGATTATGAACTAAAGTTCTCAAAAGTCCAACCTCAAATTGTATGTGAAGAGAAATTCACAAAAATGGAGAATTAGAGGCATGCAGTAAAGATTATGAACTAAAGTTTTCAAATTTAAGCAAAAATCATTAAATTTGAGAAGTTGAGTTAATATATTTCCATAATTCGGATTTCACTAAAGCAGTTCACATAATTCATCACCTACAAATCTAAATTCTTAATAAAGGATAAATAAATTAAAGTTAGTTGAAAGTCATGCAATCATATACATGATTCTTAGTTCTTACCTCAAATCAACACATTTTTCTTCCCTGCACAATGGACACCTCATGACCCATTATATTGCAAAGAAGTATCTACATCTCTCTAACAATTCAACATGCACTATACGAGAAAGATCATTGTCCGAATGCTTAAGTGACTTTTCCTCATATTCAAACAATTTTGCTATGTATTAATATCTAAAACCTCCAGATTAGATAGTCTAAAAAGATAACAACCTGTAGACATATCAAGAAAAAAGTGTGATGGGAAAAAGTGAAGTAAAATAAAAGCAAATGTTGCAAGAAAAACAATTGTTTGATATCGAACCAAAGGAAGAAAAAAAATAAACATACTGAAAAATGTCAGCTATTATATATAAAACATGTCATCAAAATCGGGGAATTTTTAAGAAGAGAATAAGTTAATAAAAAATGGTTCTTTCCTACATAAAATTCTTTTTTTTTTACTATTTGGGTAGACTCCATTGGGGAAAACCAATGAAGTAATAGCAACCCTTAGGATTTCTACAAGAATTCGAGCGATTTTGCATGTAGTTCATCATTTTCATCTACAAGTTACAAAGAATATACAGATAGCCTGAGAAAATAGTGACAGGTTGAATCAAATTTTCATAAGAGAATGAAATAAAAACAAAACAAGAAATACAATAATATTCCATCGTTACAAATTAAATTTCAATGAACAGTAAAACCATATGGTGTTTGGTTATCTTTTGGGAGAGAGAAACCACTCGACTCTCGTGTTCTACTGGTAATTTAATGTAATGTTTGGGTCCAAGATGTCGCCTGTGGCAAATTGACGAAGATGTGGCCACTGGTCGAATGATGAATATGTCGACTCCGAAATACTTACGAAGATGTCGCCTCCAGTAGAGTTTTCTCTCTCGTCGATGAGGAAGGATGGAAGATTGAGGAAATCTACAACCCTACATGATGCCAATTGGAGGGGAAAATAGAGAGAATTCAGATTATGGGTTGTGTGGAAAGAGGTCTATAAACCGCCGATGCCACATGATTTTGCTGCCGCATTATTGTGGGTGGATGGGTATGGTGTTGGGGGCGGGGGGAACGAGGGAGAAGAAATTAGGGGGGAGAGCGGAAGGGAGAGGAAGAGAACAGAAGATGATAATCAGGAATAGATTTAGTTTGATAAATATTTATGTGATAAAGATTTTAGTTGTAATTTAATTATGTAGGGATAAATATGTAATTGAGTTAATAGGAAATAAAAATATAAATAAAATTTGATGTACTACCATTATAATATATACTAGATGTCCTCCCGTGCAATACACGGCGTAAAATGTTAAATATTTTATTATATTAATAATATTTGATCGAATTTCAATAATATTATAAAATCATCAGAAATATACGTAGTCAAGATATACACGCATATACATATACTATTATTTGATTTAGTTTTATTTATAAACTCTTATCATGCGATCTAAGCAAGCATACGATAGGAAAACCGTAAATTAATTAAGACCGCATTTATCTTTTCATATGCGACAACGTGAGTCTTATATCTAATTTTATAAATAAGAAATTAAATTATGTTTATTATTATCAACTTTCATTATAGCTGACCCCAAAGCATTTTGGGATTAAGGCTCTGATGATGATGTTGGTGGTGTTGTATTATCAACTTTCATTAAAAGTATACAACCGATATTCTTACTAATATAATTTATTTATTGGGAATCAATTTTTTAATACCAAAGCATAAAATTGATAAGTTTTATATCCTCATTCATAAAACTATAAGTTTTTGGTACCATTTTGATTGAAAAGACTAAAATGTCCTCTCTTTTTGTTGTATTGTTGACTTCTCTGTCTTTTTATTTATTTATTTAATTTAAACTACTTTTCTTCTCTTTTTTCTTTTTTACTTTCCTCCTCCGATCGATATTAATGTCCAGGAACCAAAATTTAACTACAAACATATACATCAAAACAACACAACCATTTTATTTTTGACAAAGGGTCTCTCAAAAATCTTATAGAAATCACAAGATTGTTCGAAAATAAAAGTTGACGTTGAAATAGGACTTCATTTGTCGTGCTTCTGAGTTCATAAAGAAGGTATGTATCATTATTTGAACGATGAAAAAAAAATTCCAGATCTGTTCTTACGGACACGATCGCTGCACACGATGGGAAGCCACCGCGGTGCAACGATCGCGGCGCAACGACCTTAACATCGCGGCGCAACACTAACGCGTACACGATCGCTTAACACGATCGTATAAAATCGCAGCGATCGTGTTCATGGACGTAAACTTACACACGATCACCGCACACGGTAGTATACGACCGTGTGCATCGGCCGTGTCCAAGCGCACTGTAATATTGTTCGCTCATTTTTCCGAATAGTTATTCATCTTTTTGTAATCGATGTCGGGCACTTATTTTGATACATCACGGTGGTCATTGGGAGCGATCGACATATGTAGACGGGGACTCCTTTTTGTCTATATCGACACGAGCAAAGTTAGTCGTGCAAACCTCGTGGGGTTATCGAGAGGGTTTGGGTGGTCCAAATGAGTCCGATTACAAATTATGGTACTTGACACACATGGCCAAAGGAAACAAAGTAAAAGTCCTATTAAGGGGCGATACCGAGATACTTCGATTACTAGTAGAATACAAGGAGGATCCCGAGGTCTATGTTGAGAGCAGCTCCTCCACTCCCGAGGTTAATATGGGATGTAGCAATGAGAGTAGAGCCCGGCAACATAAATTATGACATGCCTTCCAAAGAGTATCAATACGAGGAAGATGAGGAAGACGAGGAAGATGAGGAAGATGAAGAGGTGCATACATCCGAAGATGAAGATTGTTGTAAAGACTTGCTTGAGTCACTATCTCATGCGGAATTTCTTGCTCGCCAACCGCCCAAATGGATAGGATTATGAGTCGTCGGAACTTCTCATCCGACCATCAATCATGAGCGAGCATGAGCATCTACAATCAATGCGTAATCGATCATTCCATTTCCTACTTAGAGTGCCGGACTTTGGGTTGGGTCGAGCCTCCACCTAAGCACGGCCACCAGAGGTGGGGTCCACCTTTCATTCGAAGACAGAGTTGAGGATAATCGTAAGAATGTATCATTTGGAAAACATGCTACAGTGTATCACCGATCGCTCGCCGATAAACGTATAGTGTTTGTCCTGTAAGAGTGGGCGAAGAAATTGTCGCTTTAGGTTGTGTGCTATTGAGGGTGCAAATAATTGGATAATTACTAAGTTTACATTGGAGCACAAATGCATTACCTGATTTGAACTGTGGCCGCCGCACGATCGGTCACTTCGAGGTTGCCGCCCATTATTTTGCTAAAAGATTGACCGGTGAGGGGTCACTTTGAGGCCAAAGGAGATGATTGCAGAGATGTGTAGGAGTATGGCATTGACATGCTATACAGTTTTGCTCTCTGGACGAGGAATATAGCGATAGAGAATACATACGGCGGCTTCGATGAGTCGTATCAGAGGCTCCCATCTTATCTGTATTTGTTAAAACAGCGTAATCCAGGGACAATTTATGATTTGCAGACGACTCGTGAGGGAGTGTTTCGCCACATGTTCGTTGCACTCGGACAGAGTATTAGGGCATTTGATACGTGCCTTCGACCGGTGATTATAGTTGATGGGACCCACCTGAAGGGAAGGAATAAAGGTACTCTATTTGCGGCCGTCACATTTGACGGGAACGAGCAAGTTTTTCCTCTTGCTGTTGGTCTCGGTCCGATAGAGAACGACGAGTCATGGACTTATTTTCTGTATAACCTGCGCAGATGCTACAATCCGACGGAAGATTTACTGATTGTGAGTGACCAACATAAGAGCATTCAGAATGCTGTTCGAGCCGTCTATCCGAATGCATTCCACGGGTTTTGCTATCACCATCTTGCAAAAAATCTGACCTCGTAATCAAGGGGCTGCTGAGTCCGCTCAACAGAATGATGAATCTGAGAATGGTGACTCGGCTGACGCTGAGAATGGTGACTCGAATGATGACTAGGCTGACGATGAGAATGGTGACTGTGTGCTGCGCCAGAGACTGAGTGACGTGGAGGGTCAGGAATCCTCCGCCGGGCGCTGCTAACAGATGCAGAATGACGAGGCCTATCATGGCTCCCAGCTAAGTAGTGTACCGGGCTCCTAGAACGTCTATGCATAGGTCCTAAGAAATCCACGATCCCAGAAAGCACCCGGCGAGAAACTCGAGCACTAAATCCGGACTCAGAATCGTCATACAAGATCGCCTTCAAACGGTGATCGAAGTACTCATCCCTGCTCGTGTCCTGGGTGTGGTCCGGACAAGGAAGTCCGTGGACACAACACACCCTCTCTGGCTGCCTCTCCCGGTCCGATGTCTCTGCACCATCTACTGGTTGGGCACTCTGCCGGCGTCGCTTCGACACTTTATGTGCCGACTCATATGTAATCAATTTTCCAGCAGCCTTCTTCAACCTATCCATAACTTTCTTCCTCGGGATCGGCGCAGGCTCATCCTCCTTATTCCTCACAGCTATTCTTACAGGCTTAATGAACTTAACGTCATAAGGCGAGCTATTCTCAAAGCTCAGGTAGTAGTACTCAGCCTCATCCTCCTCCAGATGCGGTAAAGAGGGAAGTACTTTGTGCTGCAACAATAGTCATTAAAGCATACCATTAGATGGGCAATCACATAATGTTGAAGAGATGAGTGAAGTTAGGAGAAAATACGTTTACAAATTTATGTACCTTATCGTCGAAGAAATGAGTGAAATCAAAAAACATCTTTCTCGTAGTCCACATCAAACACCGGGGGACTTGGACAGTTTTATCTCGACTACCACACAATGCTCCCAATGCAGGAATCATCTCATACTACCATATTTGTAATGGGCAATCAGGACAATTGAAGTGATAGTCCTTGTGCTCTTGTCCCTCCTTCATGGCAACGTTGCCTATGTAGTAAGATAAAACCCCAAAGGCATAAGAACCCCAAGGAAACATATCCCACTGCTCGAAATCCTCCACTAATGCCCATGCCCATGTCTCGACCATCATGTCGTCACAGCATAGGATAAAGTAGTAGTATATAAGCAAATTGGCAACCTTGAGATAATCTCTTATGTCTCTACCAAAATCTCGAGCATTGAACCTATTCCGTAACACTAACCTTAATGTTTTTGCCATGGAGTATTCTCAGGAAAATACCGGACGAAAGGAGATGGTCGTCCCGGGATGGAAGGTAGAGTTTCCAAATGGAATCCCGTGATCAAGGCGAAATCACGGGCCAGAAACGAATGGTCCTCCCACAAACCTCGGAACCACGACTCATCCGGGGATTTGATCACCCTCCAATTGACGAGCAATCAAGTGATGTAGGGCGATTTGGACTCCCATTCCTCCTAACTTTAATCAAGCGCCCCAGACCCCCTCGGTCAAGCTCTCGATAGCTCGATCAAGAATAAATGAATTGCGGCCCATACTCCTTAATGTCTCAATGATCTCTTTAAATACCGCCTCCCGTATGTAAAGATTCACTTGACGTGTAACAAAACGCAATGTAGGTCTCTTCCATACGCAACTACCGCAATATGGACATACAACTCATAAGAATATGATAAAATGCTTAAGAGAACGAAAAAAAATTACGCCTTGCACACGATCGCATGCACACGATCGATGCCGTCGTGTGAAGACCATCGTGTGCCACACGACGGTTCACACGACGGAAACGATCGTGTGCTCGCGATCGTGTGCAAGGCAGAGCTTTTGCACTTCTAGCACACGACGGCACACACGATCGACGACCGTCGTGTGTAGCCATCGTGCCCACGAAAGACCATCGTGTACACGATGGTCTCATCTTCTTCAGCACGATCGTGGGAAGATGAACAACCGTCATGGCACGATCGTGTGTGAATGAAAATACACTAACCGGCGGCTCATTGACGAATTGCTCTTCAGATGGAGTGTCACTAGCGGAACTTCTGGCGTCTTCAGATTCTCTGTGGTAGTCGGAGGTCGACATTTTCTGGCCGGCGAAGGGTTTCACGACGGAGACTTTTTTGCAGAGAGGAGGAGAGTTTTTGGAATATTGAGTTGTGGGACCTTTTTTATTGTTGTTTCGTTTTAATAATCTTCCTTTTTCTTTTTAGTTTTTTTCTCTTATTGGTAGACTTTAAGGGTAATAAAGTCTTTTAACACATTTTGGTATCAAAACTTATAGTTTTATGAATGGGGATATATAACTTGTTACTTTTATGTTTTGGTACTAAAAAAAGAGATCCCATTTATTTATATGATTTGACATTAATGTAATATATTTTATTATTTTATAATCGTAACAAAATAATTCTTAAAAATCAAATAATTGTTAAAAATATATGAAAATAAACTAAAAATATATCTTTCTTCAACATCTTATATTTTTATATTGTAATATTTTAATCATCTAAATATATTATAATTATATTTATATTACTTTATATATACTATGGATGTCAAATTAAAGAGCACGAAGTAAGAATTAATTTGATATATTTTTTTCAAAAATAAAATTTATACATAAAAGTTATAATTCTTTAAACCATTAGGTTAAAAATAAAAGGAATAAAATGAGAGAAAGTTTTTAATTGGTAGATAGTATATAATGGAATAATCCTCTAACTCCCTCCCAAATTAAACGTCCATTTTTTTAAGATTTTTAAAAAGAGGATTAACGTGAAGATGACACATGTTTCCTTAGGTTTTTTTGCGACTCTCTTTTAATATTAAGTATAGATGTGTAAAAATTCGATGTAAAATATATAAACATGACATAAATCTATATGATCATTGTATATTTATAATATTATATTAATATACTAATATAATTACATATCAGTATACGGGTGAAAGCACGGCATATATTTTTTTATAAATATTTAGATTAAAGTCACACATTTTATACTTAATAATATACTATGAGATCCACAATGATATTAATTCATGTGGGAAGTCAATTTTTTAATACCAAAGCATAAAATTGATAAGTTCTATATCCTCATTCATAAAACTATAAGTTTTTGGTACCATTTTGATTAAAAAGACTAAAATGTCCGCTCTTTTGTTGTATTGCTGACTTCTCACTTTTTTTTATTTATTTAATTTAAACTACTTTTCTTCTCTTTTTTCTTTTTTACTTTTCTCCTCCGATCGATATTAATGTCCAACAACCAAAATTTAACTGCAAACATATACATCAAAACAACACAACCATTTTATTTTTGACAAAGGGTCTCTCAAAAAATCTTATAGAAATCATAAGATTGTTCAAAAATAAAAGTTGACGTTGAAATAGGACTTCATTTGTCGTGCTTCTGAGTTCATAAAGAAGGTATGCATCAGTAATTGAACGATGAAAAAAAATCCAGATCTGTTCTTACGAACACGATCGCTGCACACGATGGGAAGCCACCGTGTGCGACGATCGTGTGCAACGACCTTAACATCGTGCGCAACACTAACGTGTACACGATCATTTAACACGATCGTCTACAATCGTGTGCAGCGATCGTGTTCATGGACAGAAACTTACACACGATCACTGCACACGGTAGTATACGACCGTGTGCATCGGTCGTGTCCAAGGCGCATCGCTTTATAATATTGTTCGCTCATTTTTCTGAATAGTTATTCATCTTTTTGTAATCAGATGTCGTGGCAGCGTATTTTGATACATCACGGTGGTCATTGGGAGCGATCGACATATGTAGACGGGGACTCCTTTTTTGTTTATATCGACACGAGCAAAGTTAGTCGTGCAAACCTCGTGGGGTTATCAGAGAGGGTTTGGGTGGTCCAAATGAGTCCGATTACAAATTATGGTACTTGACACACATGGCCAAGGGAAACAAAGTAAAAGTCCTATTACGGGGCGATACCGAGATACTTCGATTACTAGTAGAATACAAGGAGGATCCTGAGGTCTATGTTGAGAACAGCAGCTCCTCCACTCCCGAGGTTAATATGGGATGTAGCAGCTCGAGAGTAGACCCCGACAACATAAATTATGACATGCCTTCCAAAGAGTATCAATACGCGGAAGATTAGGAAGACGAGGAAGATGAGGAGGTGCATACATCCGAAGATGAAGATTGTTGTAAAGACTTGCTTGAGTCACTATCTGCGGAATTTCTTGATTGGGTTCGCCAACCGGCCCAAATGGATAGGATTATGAGTCGTCGGAACTTCTCATCCGACCATCAATCTGCGAGCGAGCATGAGCATCTACAATCAATGCGTAACTGGATCATTCCATTTCCGGACCCCGGTAGTGCCGGGACTTTGGGTTGGGTCGAGCATCCTCCACCGGTTACCGGTCAGCTAGAGGTGGGATCCACCTTTCGTTCGAAGACAGAGTTGAGGATAACCGTAGGAATGTATCATTTGGAAAACATGCTACAGTGTATCACTGATCGTTCCGCCGATAAACGTATAGTGTTTGTCTGTAAGAGTGGGCGAAAAAATTGCCAGTTTAGGTTGTGTGCTATTGAGGGTGCAACTATTTGGAGAATTACTAAGTTGACATTGGAGCACAGCTGTCACCCTGATTTGAACCGTGCTGCCGCACGATCGGTCACTTCTGATTTTGCCGCCCATTATTTTGCTAAAAGATTGACCGGTGAGGGGGTCACTTTGAGGCCAAAGGAGATGATAGCAGAGATGTGTAGGGAGTACGGCATTGACATGCTATAAAGTTTTGCTCTCCGGACGAGGAATATAGCGATAGAGAATACATATGGCGGCTTTGATGAGTCGTATCAGAGGCTCCCATCTTATCTGTATTTGTTAAAACAGCGTAATCCAGGGACAATTTGTGATTTGCAGACGACTCGTGAGGGAGTGTTTCGCCACATGTTCGTTGCACTCGGACAGAGTATTAGGGTATTTGATACGTGCCTTCGACCGGTGATTATAGTTGATGGGACCCACCTGAAGGGAAGGAATAAAGGAACTCTATTTGCGGCCATCACATTTGATGGGAACAAGCAAGTATTTCCTCTTGCTGTTGGTCTCGGTCCGATAGAGAACGACGAGTTATGGACTTATTTTCTGTATAACCTGCGCAGATGCTACAATCTGATGGAAGATTTACTTATTGTGAGTGACCAACATAAGAGCATTCAGAATGCTGTTCGAGCCGTCTATCCGAATGCATTCCACGGGTTTTGCTATCACCGTCTTGCAAAAAATCTGACCTCCTACGGTGCGCATGCTATAGGATAGAGGTGCCCAACCACGGGTCCGGGTTCGGGTCCGGGTCGGACCCGCCGGGTCGCCGGGTCGGCAGGACAGGACCCGGACCCCACCCGTACATATGAAATGTATGGGTTGGCGGGTCGATGGGTCGGCCACGGGTCCGGGTCCGGGTTCGACCCGCCGGGTCACGGGTCGACCCGTCTCTATTTTTTTTTTAAAAATGTATATAAAACTTTTATTTGTTATCATTTTATACACGAAAAATAACTATAAGTGAAAAAGGAAATCATTTGAAAAAATTAGCTTGTATTTAATTTTAAGTTTTTACTTAAAATTAAATTGCCTACGTATCCTCGTGAGGAATCAAAGCTCCACGTAGTTCTTTTACTTGAGAAGAGTTAAAAAAATGGGCTTGTATTTAATTTTAAGTTTTCACTTAAAATTAAATTGCCTACGTATCCTCGTGAGGAATCAAAGCCCTACGTAGTTCTTTACTTACCTGACTTACCTTACTTACCTTTAGTCGAAGTCGATGTCGTCGTCTTGATCATCGGTTTGACTCATTTGACTAGACTCTCCTTCAGTAGTGCCTTCTTGATAGGCATCTTGGTCCGCTAATAGGTCATCCCATTTATTTTCTTGATCTCGTAACTCGGCTTTTGTTGCGTCTTTAAGTATCATTTGAGCCTCGAGATTTTTTGGCGTCATTCGGGATCTCCGCTCGTCCAGCATATAGCCTCCTTCACTAAAAGCACTCTCAACGGGACTGTGGATGCGGCACCGCAAGAATTTCTTGTGCCATAATGGAAAGCATGGGAAATTCGGTTCCCCTTCTTTTCCACCAATCCAACAGATCAAAGGTACTGCATTGTCATCCTCGGCACAAAACTAGTTGCATAATATCTACTAAGGTCATTTCTTTGACCGACGTTACTACCACCCCTATTTCTTGCTATATTATAGAGTTGTTGTTGAAATGGGTTAGTGGGAGTTCTGTCAATTCCATGTTAAATGTATTTGTAGTCTTAGTTCTTGTTTTTGAGTTTGAATCTTATCACCATATTTAGAAGAATATTCGGAAAAAGCTTTCTAAACTATTTTTCAAATCAATTTTTACTTGTTCAACGTCAGAATATTTTCAAATAAAGTTTGACTTTCAACACTATCCACAATATTAGGAAAACCCAAATTTTTAAGAATATTATAATATATTTCAAGTAATTGTTCTACTTGAGCTAAATTCAAATCGGGAGATAAAACAGCACTAATCAAGAAAACATCATGAATACGATTAAAGTATTTTAGCCATTTTAAACACATATTGTAAATAGCATTCGATAATGTTTCGGATTTACTACAAGCATCCATTTCAGATACAATAAAACAACAATGAAATAAAACTTTAGGAGACGTGGGATAATAACAACCACTTAAATCTTTAGTTGCATTTTCAAAAACCCTTAATAGTTTTATTAAATCTTTAGTTTCATCCCAATACGTTGGCAATAAATAAAATCCTTCTACGTGAAAATACGTATCAAAAAATTCACACAATAATTCTTTATATTCATTAGTTGAATTTAACATCTCATAAGTTGAGTTCCATCTATGTTTTACGTCTGGAGTAAAAAATTTGGGTTGCGTTTGTTTTGACTTTAAAAATTTTACCCATTGTCTAGCTAACTTAGTGCGATTATGTAAAAACAAGACACATTTTCTAATTGGTTCTATTGCCTCATCTACAAATTTTAATGCATCTTGTACACATAAATTTAGAATATGACATATACATCTAGTATGAAATAATCGACCCGCTAAAACAGGATTGCAAGCTTGTATTAATCTTTGGTACACTTGCGAGATTAGAACTAGCATTATCAAAACCAATTGTGAAAATTTTATCTTTTAAGCAATAAAAGTTAAAATTTTAATAATTGCTCTAGCTATATTATCTCGCACTATGTGTACAATTAAATTTTTAAACGCAAGTAATCTTTTGTTTAAGTTCCAATTTTCATCAATCCAGGTATAGTTATTCCCATATAATCATTTTTTGTTTAAAATCGCCCAAGTATCTGTGACTAAAGAAACTCTATGATTTATAGATCTAAAATAAGCTCGTAGTGCAAGTTTATGTTGTTTGGCTAAGTATACTACTTGTCTAGTCATTGTGGTACGTGGAATTCTTTTAATAGCGGGATTATAGGCATTTTGCATCCCGTATTCCCAACCCGTACTATCCGCAAAATTAAAAGGTAAAGATTCTTGTGCACATAATTTTGCCATTTGTTCTCTAGCAATTTTTTCATTATATTTATAAAGTTGAGATTCGGACATACCTTGATTGCCGTCTGCGGCTCAGAGAAGGTTGGAAGTTGAGTTGACTTTGTGACTTTTGTTCTCCGTGGACCGAGGCATGGTTATTCTCAAAATGCCTTTTAAAATTTCCATATCCATCCCCGGCTTTATACGGATACTCTTTCGAGCAGAGTTGCAAGATACCTTCATCGAACCATCCGACATTTTTCCTTGTTAAAGTGTTTTGAAAAAGTACGGATCTAGGTCTCCTTTCTCGCAACAGGCGTGCTTGTTTCTTGCTTTAGTTTTCTTGCTTTCTTTGCCTTTCACATTTTCTTCCTCCTCGGACGATAACTCCTCAACATAAGGAGGTTCTTCTTCACCTTGGCTTGCCGCAGGACGCTTCGACTTTGATTTTTACGTCGGAGTTGGTACGCCATGAAGAGTGCGCTCGAATGTTGCATATGTTTGATTTAACATAGCTTCATAGATTTCATGGTCCATTTCTTCGTCGATGTTTTGCAGTTGTTGACGATTCGGGACACGTCGAAATCCCCGGAGATCAACTTCTTCTTCACTGGTAGTTGTTGTACTACCGTAATAGATATTTTCATGTATAGCATCATATTCAGGTTCTTGACTTTCATTTTCAAAACCGGGTGGAGTTTGGTTTTGGGGCTCCCGAATAATTATTCCAGATGGTTTCTTCGATTTGCCCCAAAGACCAATTCGCTCGAACTTGGACATTTTGGATTTTTTGGGAGATGTAGCAATACTCTTTCCCTTGTCAGAACTCGACATAATGATAAAATGCGAAAAAAAAAGAGAGATTAAGTAGTATAGCAATTAGCAATGAGAGTTTGAGAGATAGATAGTATTGAAGGTGTGGAAAAATTGTGTTGGGGAGGGGGGTATTTATAGATAGGAAACTTTTTTTTTTTAAAAATCGGACTAGCCGTTAGACCCGCCGGGTCACGGGTCCGACCCGCCGGGTCCGGGTCCGGGTTCGACCCGCCGGGTCCAACGGCCATTTTTTGAATTTTTTTTTGTTTTTTTTTTTATATTTCCGCCGGGTCGACGGGTCGGACCCGGCGGGTCGACGGGTTGGGAGAAGCTCGACCCGGACCCCACCCGTGTATACCATGGGTCCGGGTCGGCGGGTCGCATGGGTCGTCCGTGTCCGGGTCTTGCACCGGTCAGCCGAGTCCGGGTCGGCGGGTTGGGTCGTTTTGGGCACCTCTACTATAGGACTCTTTAGAACTGCTGCCTACACGCATCGAGAAGAAGTTTTTGAAAACTACTTTTCGAAACTACATATCGAAAGCCCTAATGGGGATCACAGGCGCCTTTCTGAAATTGGGCCAGAGAGGTGGGCTAGGTCGAAGTGTCCGGTACGACGCTATAACTTCTTGACATCCAATGCTGTTGAATGCTTTAATAATCGTATGTTGTGGGCGAGGCGTTTACCTGTTTGCTCGTTACTTGAGATATTTCGCCTAATTTTAGAAAATTGATTTGATGAGAAGCGGGGAGAAGCTACATCAAGAGACCATGAGTTGACAATGCACACTTTTGAAAAGCTTTCTAACTCTGTGCAAGCCAGTCTGACTCTTACCGTTCGAGCTACCACCCCACTTGTTTATAAAGTCGAAGAAAACAAAGTTTCTTATGAGGTCGACCTTCGAATATGGACATGTTGTTGTCGTGAGTTTGATTTGGATCAGATTCCATGTCGTCATGCCGTTGCCGCTATAAGGTAATTGTCTATGCTGTTGTGTGCACATGGTCATGGCCATTCAATGTGTTTGTCTATGTTGTCGTGTACACGGTCATGGCAGAATGCTTACGATCGTAACCCACTATGGGCACGATCGTAACCCAATGGGCACGATCGTAACCCACGATGGGCACGATCGTAACCCACAATGGGCACGATCGTAACCCAATGGGCACGATCGTAACCCACGATGGGCACGATCGTAACCCACGATGAGCACGATCGTAACCCCACGATCGCCATGATCGTAACCCACGATCGCCGTGATCGTAACCTACGATGGGACACGATCGGCACGATCGTAACCCACAATCGACACGATCGTAACACACGATCGGCACGATCGTAACACACGATCGGCACGATCGTGTTTTGCCATCGTGTGGAAAACAGGGCAGGTCTGGATTTATCCTGCACCTCATCAATATCAAAAATACATTATCCTATACAACATCCTTGACATAATTGCTTATTGTAACAGGCGCACCGGCAATGGTTTGTCCGTGTATGATTTTGTTAGTCGTTATTTCAAGCAACAAGGCCTTAGAGAGACTTATAAGGAGCATATTAGTCCCATCCCACATCCTGATGAGTAGAATGTCCCACCGGAGTTCTCATCCATCATTTGCGTACCTCCAGAGGGGGTACGACAAGCCGACCGACCAAGGATGAGTCACGCACGGTCCGCTGTTGAAAATTTGCCCACAGGTGGACGGCCTCAGGTGTGCGGTAGGTGTAAAGGAACCGGCCACAATAGAAAATCTTGCAAAGCATTCATTCCCATAGGTGGTGTGGATTTGAATATCCCTGAAGAAACTCAAGGAATCGATGAACAATCGAGGCAAAGGCGCCGACAGAAGAAGAGGTGTAGCATTTGCCGTAATGATGACCATGACATAAGGGGATGTCCAGACCGTGAAACTTAAATTGCTTATGTATTTTTATATTTTGTGACTTACTAGCAACAATCATGTGCTGATATTTTGATCCTCGATGGACCATGTATTGATTCAGTATTCTGATTATTAGTTGAAATGCATAATTTTGTGTCTATTTTCTTTACCTTTGAATTGAAATTTAAGTGTTCAGTTATGTAAAGCAAATAAAGGTGATTATGGAGCCAAACATTAACCATAACAAAGTAGCTCACTTCAAAGAGCAATAGTTTACAGCAAAGGGATATCCAAAGCATATAACTTTACAAAACAAAATTTAATCACCATCACACAAAAATATCTAATAATAACATAAAAAAAACAATCACTTGGATCCCTTTTTCCCCATCTGCTGCTGTATCTTTAGTCTTGTATCACCATCTTCATGAACTTCCTCTTCTAAAATAATTTCTTTGCTTTTCTTCTCAGAAATCTCCAAATCATTATCATCATCACCATCTAGTATGACTGGAGTGCTTGCAGTGTTTTTAAATAGGCCCTGTTTCATGGAACACATTAATTCGCAATGATAGTCACTACATATACAACAAAATCAAAAAACTTACTCTGAGCATTGAGTATCTTCCTCTCGGCCTAATTCTGTATGGTGGGTTGGGGGGAGGTATCCTCCTTCTTCTTTTTGGTGGTGGTGCTTCGATTCCTCCTAAATCGCTTTCTCGTAACCGGCCACTCATTTCGCGTATTTGATTTTAATGGATTTTAACTGATGTTAATTGATTAGGGTTTGTAATGAAAAGGGGGGCTACGGTACATGTATTTCACTCTCAGTCAATGAAGATGGGCTTATATTGAAAAGGGGGGGGACCGACCCACGATGAGATTTTATAATAAAATAATTTGATGTTGACCTTTGCAGTAAACACGATTGTGCACACGATCACCGCGATCGTGTGTTCCAATCGTGTGACACGTTGGCAACCAGGTGTCACGTTGTCTTTGGTGTCAAATTGGCACTGTATCCACGTATGCACACGATCGTGTCCACGATGGAACACACGATCGTGTGCACAAGAACATCAAGAATTTTCACCAATTTCTCAAATTACTCGTCAATTTAGGTGTTGTTAGTTATATATTAACAATTATTTGTTAACGATACACTTATTTAAAAAGTTATTGATTGAATTAACATAATATATTGCATATCATGTGTCGTCTATCTGTTCTCAGTGTATTAGTTCGTACGGATAAGTTCAATCATCTGGATGAAATATCTCATATACAAATGAATTACAACGAAATGAGAAATATGAGTTTTTATAAGAAGCTATATAGTAATTAATGTTTGAACAAGCGATGTTTGAATCACAAAACATCATTCTAGATAACACAATAAATCAAATTTGCAAAAATATTAAAAGTTCATATGCACACGATCGTGTACACGGTCGTGTCCACGATGGAACACACGATCGTGTGCACAAGAACATCAAAATATTTCACCAATTTCTCAAATTACTCGTCAATTTAGGTGTTGTTACTTATATATTAACAATTATTTGTTAATGATACACTTATTTAAAAAGTTATTGATTCAATTAACATAATATATTGCATATCATGTGTCGTCTATCTGTTCTCAGTGTATTAGTTCGTACGGATAAGTTCAATCATTTGGATGAAATATCTTATATACTAATGAATTACAACGAAATGACAAATGGGAGTTTGTATAAGAAGCTATATAGTAATTAATGTTTGAACAAGCGATGTTTGAATCACAAAACATCATTCTAGATAACACAATAAATCAAATTTGCAAAAATACCAAAAGTTCATATGCACACGGTCGTGTACACGGTCGTGTCCACGATGGAACACACGATCGTGTGGACAAGAACATCAAAACATTTCACTAATTTCTCAAATTACTCGTCAATTTAGGTGTTGTTACTTATATATTAACAATTATTTGTTAATGATACACTTATTTAAAAAATTATTGATTGAATTAACATAATATATTGCATATCATGTGTCGTCTATCTGTTCTCAGTGTATTAGTTCGTACGGATAAGTTCAATCATCTGGATGAAATATCTCATATACTAATTTAGGTGTTGTTACTTATATATTAACAATTATTTGTTAACGATACACTTATTTAAAAAGTTATTGATTGAATTAACATAATATATTGCATATCATGTGTCGTCTATCTGTTCTCAGTGTATTAGTTCGTACGGATAAGTTCAATCATCTGGATGAAATATCCCATATACTAATGAATTACAACGAAATGATAAATAGGAGTTTGTATAAGAAGCTATATAGTAATTAATATTTGAATAAGCGATGTTTGAATCACAAAACATCATTCTAGATAACACAATAAATCAAATTGGCAAAAATACCAAAAGTTCGTATGCACACGACCATGTAAACAGTCGTGCCCACGATTAGTCACACGATCGTGTGCACGGCCGTGCCCACGATGGTCCTCACGGTCGTGTGCACACGGTCATGCCAGCCATCGTGCGCACACGACAACATCAACCCATGACCGTGGGTAGGTTGCACACGATCGTAACACACGATGGCCACGATCGTGTGCATCCATCGTGTGTAACACAAAGCCAAAACATAAAGATTTAACAACACAACACGATCGTGACCATGATGGTCACGATCGTGTTCATCCATCGTGTGTAACACAGAGCCAAAATATAAAGATTTAACAACACTGACACATTCATATTGCCAAAACTGTCTAAATACAACATAAATATTTAACAACACACCATAAACAATTCTACATGTCTAAAGACAACATAAAGATTTTAGCAGCTAAACCATATCGATATTTCTTAATATATTTTTCATTAAGTTCCTTGATTTGGTGCCTTGCTCCTGGGTTTGCAGAGACGAGTCGATCCAAGTACATGCACGCGAAGGGGCCACAACTGTGATTGTCATTTTGTATGAACTGTAGCTCTCGTGGCATAATTTTGAAACTCATCTCCGTGTCATACTTCTTCTTCGATTGGTTGTTCAGCCAATACCCGGATTGAGCTAGCACACGAGGCATCAGACGCATAATCGGTCGCAGTTGGTTGAATCGGTAACGACCATCTTCGTGGTGGTGTGACAAGGAATCGTACAACTCCACGGTCCATGTTATGATGTCAATCTTGATAGTCACCCAGTGGCTCTGGTCGAGGCAACAAATGGCAATGATTTGTTGAAACAAAATATGTAATCATAAAAGATCATCACATCAAACATACCGAATCATTTATAAATAGCAAATCATTTATAAATATAAATTTCAAATGGCAATAAATCGTCAATTATTTATAAATATAAATTTCAAACTTACTTCGTTGCAATTTAACCATGGAACCGCATGTGGTGTATAGTCCTCGATGCATTTAGGAATTTTCCAATCCTTGTAAACTGGCTTCCCCGTCACCTTGATACCAAGTGGATCATCCGGATGGAGTCTTGCAAACTCGTTGGCCAAAACTAACTACAAAAAGCCAAACCACAAAATTAAAAAAAAATCCATATCACACCAATGATATACAAGCGAGTAGGTTATAGAACTTACGTAAAATAGGGAGCCGGCAAGTACAATGCCAACTCTACCGACACCAACACTACGAACTCCCCTCCGAAGCCTCGCTCAAGTCGCAAGCACATAACAGTCTATCACCTCGGCATCAAAGTCTTCACGGCTAGACTCTATCCAGTCAAATAACGCCTGGGTGAGAGCATGCCCAGTCTCCAAACACCGGACAATAGCATCACGTGGCTGCTCCCTCATAAACTGTAGGTAAAACTTCTTCAGAGCCTCGCTATCTCTTGGAGGCACAACCACAAAAGGCTCCCGAAGAGCAGCAGATGGTCGACTCACTCGCGGTGGAAGGCTATGCTCACCCAAATGCTGCGTTCCGGCACTCTCACCATCTTCATCACCCTCAGCATCCCTCTCACAACTATAACGATCAGAGAGTCATGCAGTAGTGCTCGATCTCAAAAACTGGCTGCTCGATCTGAAATGGAGGCTGCTGCTCAGGACCACCACCCTCACTTCGAAATATCGCACTATAATGATGCTCGTCCTGAAACCAGTCGAACATCGTCCCATACTGCTGAAACGGCGCCTCAAATGGCTCATACTGATGCTCGTAATCAAGGGGCTGCTGAGTTCGCTCAACAGAATGATGAATCTGAGAATGATGACTGTGCTGGACCTCAGAATGGTGGGTAGGCGGACGCTGAGAATGATGACTCGGCTGACGCTGAGAATGGTGACTCGGCTGACGCTGAGAATGATGACTAAGTGTGGCCGAGAATGGTGACCGTGGCCGCGCCAGACCGAGTGACGTGGAGGGTCGGGAATCCTCCGCCGGCGCCGCTATGAAGCGAATGACGAGGCCTATCATGGCTCCCAGCTGAGTAGTGTACCGGGCTCCTAGAACGTCTATGCATAGGTCCGAAGAAATCCACGATCCCAGAAAGCACCCGGCGAGAAACTCGAGCAATAAATCCGGACTCAGAATCGTCGTACAAGATCGCCTTCAAACGGCAATCGAAGTACTCATCCCTGCTCGTGTCCTGGGTGTGGTCCGGACAAGGAAGTCCGTGGACACAACACACCCTCTCTGGCTGCCTCTCCCGGTCCGATGTCTCTGCACCATCTACTCGTGGGGTACTCTGCCGGTGTCGCTTTGACACTTTATGTGCCGACTCATATGTAATCAATTTTCTAGCAGCCTTGTTCAACCTATCCATAACTTTCTTCCTCGGGATCGGCGCAGGATCATCCACCTTATTCTTCACAGCTATTCTTACAGGCTTAATAAACTTAACGTCATATGGCGAGCCATTCTCAAAGCTCAGGTAGTAGTACTCAGCCTCATCTTCCTCCAAATGCGGTAAAGAGGGAAGTACTCTGTGCTGCAAAATTAGTCATTAAATCATACCATTAGATGAGCAATCACATAACGTTTAAGAGATGAAGTCAGGAGAAAATATGTTTACAAATTTATGTACCTTATCGTCGAAGAAATGAGTGAAATCACAAAACATCTTCCTCGTAGTCCACATCAAACACCGGGGGACTTGGACAGTTTTATCTCGAATACCACACAATGCTCCCAATGAAGGAATCATCTCATACGAACATATTTGTAAAGCCCAAACAGGACATAGAAGTGATAGTCCTTGTGCTCTTGTCCCTCCTTCATGGCAATGTTGCCTATGTAGTAAGATAAAACCCCAAAGGCATAAGAACCCCAAGGAAACATATCCCACTGCTCGAAATCCTCCACTAATGCCCATGCCCATGTCTCGACCATCATGTCGTCACGGCATAGGATAAAGTAGTAGTATATAAGCAAATTGGAAACCTTCACATAATCTCTTATATCTCTACCAAAATCTCGAGCATTGAACCTCTTCCGCAGAACACTAACCTTAATATTTTTGCCATGGAGTATTCTGTGGAAAATACCGTTAGACGGAAGGAGATGGTCGTCCTGGGGATGGAAGGTAGAGTTTCCAAAATGGAGTCCACTGATCATGGCAAAATCACGGGCCGTAAAACGAATGGTCCTCCTGCAAACCTGGAACCACGACTCATCCGGGGGGATTTGATCACCCTCCAATTGACGGGCAATCAAGTGATGTAGCGCAGTATTTGAACTCCCATTCCTCCTAACTTTAATCAAGCGCCCCAGGACCCCCTCGGTCAAGCTCTCGATAGCTCGATCAGCAACTGCGGAATTGCGGCCCATACTTCTTAGTGTCTCAATGATCTCTTTAAATACCGCCTCCCGTATGTAAAGATTCACTTGACGTGTAACAAAACGCAATGTAGGTCTCTTCCATACGCAACTAGTCTGCAATATGGACATACAACTCATAAG
This sequence comes from Orobanche coerulescens, assembly GCA_033398695.1. NCBI lineage: Eukaryota > Viridiplantae > Streptophyta > Magnoliopsida > Lamiales > Orobanchaceae > Orobanche > Orobanche coerulescens. Next base: position 189,984,290 of record CM065801.1, read on the forward strand.
AATATGATAGAATGCTTAAGAGAACGAAAAAAAAATTCTGCCTTGCACACGATCGCAGGCACACGATCGATGCCCGTCGTGTGAAGACCGTCGTGTGCCACACGATGGTTCACACGACGAGCAACGATCGTGTGTATGCGATCGTGTGCAAGGCAGGAGCCTTTGGTCTTCTAGCACACGACGGCACACACGATCGACGAGCTTACCTCAAATCAACACATTTTTCTTCCCTGCACAATGGACACCTCATGACCCATTATATTGCAAAGAAGTATCTACATCTCTCTAACAATTCAACATGCACTATACGAGAAAGATCATTGTCCGAATGCTTAAGTGACTTTTCCTCATATTCAAACAATTTTGCTATGTATTAATATCTAAAACCTCCAGATTAGATAGTCTAAAAAGATAACAACCTGTAGACATATCAAGAAAAAAGTGTGATGGGAAAAAGTGAAGTAAAATAAAAGCAAATGTTGCAAGAAAAACAATTGTTTGATATCGAAGCAAAGGAAGAAAAAAAATAAACATACTGAAAAATGTCAGCTATTACATATAAAACATGTCATCAAAATCGGGGAATTTTTAAGAAGAGAATAAGTTAATAAAAAATGGTTCTTTCCTACATAAAATTCTTTTTTTTTTACTAGGAAAACCAATGAAGTAATAGCAACCCTTAGGATTTCTACAAGAATTCGAGCGATTTTGCATGTAGTTCATCATTTTCATCTACAAGTTACAAAGAATATACAGATAGCCTTAGAAAATAGTGACAGGTTGAATCAAATTTTCATAAGAGAATGAAATAAAAACAAAACAAGAAATACAATAATATTCCATCGTTAGAAATTAAATTTCAATGAACAGTAAAACCATATGGTGTTTGGTTATCTTTTGGGAGAGAGAAACCACTCGACTCTCGTGTTCTACTGGTAATTTAATGTAATGTTTGGGTCCAAGATGTCGCCTGTGGCAAATTGACGAAGATGTGGCCACTGGTCGAATGATGAATATGTCGACTCCGAAATACTTACGAAGATGTCGCCTCCAGTAGAGTTTTCTCTCTCGTCGATGAGGAAGGATGGAAGATTTAGGAAATCTACAACCCTACATGATGCCAATTGGAGGGGAAAATAGAGAGAATTCAGATTATGGGTTGTGTGGAAAGAGGTCTATAAACCGCCGATGCCACATGATTTTGCTGCCGCATTATTGTGGGTGGATGGGTATGGTGTTGGGGGCGGGGGGAACGAGGGAGAAGAAATTAGGGGAGAGAGTGGAAGGGAGAGGAAGAGAACAGAAGATGATAATCAGGAATAGATTTAGTTTGATAAATATTTATGTGATAAAGATTTTAGTTGTAATTTAATTATGTAGGGATAAATATGTAATTGAGTTAATAGGAAATAAAAATATAAATAAAATTTGATGTACTACCATTATAATATATACTAGATGTCCTCCCGTGCAATACACGGCGTAAAATGTTAAATATTTTATTATATTAATAATATTTGATCGAATTTCAATAATATTATAAAATCATTGTAAAATATACATGAGTCAGTATATACACGCATATACATATACTATTATTTGATTTAGTTTTATTTATAAACTCTTATCATGTGATCTAAGGGCACATGATAGGAAAACCGTAAATTAATTAAGCACCGGCATTTATCTTTTCATATAGGACAATGTGAGTCTTATATCTAATTTTATAAATAAGAAATTAAATTATGTTTATTATTATCAACTTTCATTATAGCTGACCCCAAAGCATTTTGGGATTAAGGCTCTGATGATGATGTTGGTGGTGTTGTATTATCAACTTTCATTAAAAGTATACAACCGATATTCTTACTAATATAATTTATTTAGTGGGAATCAATTTTTTAATACAAAAGCATAAAATTGATAAGTTCTATATCCTCATTCATAAAACTATAAGTTTTTGGTACCATTTTGATTGAAAAGACTAAAATGTCATCTCTTTTTGTTGTATTGTTGACTTCTCTCTCTTTTTTTTTATTTATTTAATTTAAACTACTTTTCTTCTCTTTTTTCTTTTTTACTTTCCTCCTCCGATCGATATTAATGTCCAGGAACCAAAATTTAACTACAAACATATACATCAAAACAACACAACCATTTTATTTTTGACAAAGGTCTCTCAAAAAATCTTATAGAAATCACAAGATTGTTCGAAAATAAAAGTTGACGTTGAAATAGGACTTCATTTGTCGTGCTTCTGAGTTCATAAAGAAGGTATGTATCATTATTTGAACGATGAAAAAAAATTCCAGATCTGTTCTTACGGACACGATCGCTGCACACGATGGGAAGCCACCGTGTGCAACGATCGTCTTGCGACCTTAACATCGCGGCGCACTAACGCGCGTGTACACGATCGCTTAACACGATCGTATAAAATCGTGTGCGGCGATCGTGTTCATGGACGAAACTTACACGATCACGCACACGGTAGTATACGACCGTGTGCATCGGTCGTGTCAAGCGACTGTAATATTGTTCGCTCATTTTTACGAATAGTTATTCATCTTTTTGTAATCGATGTAGTGGCGGCGTATTTTGATACATCACGGTGGTCATTGGGAGCGATCGACATATGTAGACGGGGACTCCTTTTTGTCTATATCGACACGAGCAAAGTTAGTCGTGCAAACCTCGTGGGGGTTATCGAGAGAGGTTTGGGTGGTCCAAATGAGTCCGATTACAAATTATGGTACTTGACACACATGGCCAAAGGAAACAAAGAAATAGTCCTATTAAGGGGCGATACCGAGATACTTCGATTACTAGTAGAATACAAGGAGGATCCCGAGGTCTATGTTGAGAACAAAGTTCCTCCACTCCCGAGGTTAATATGGGATGTAGCAATCGAGAGTAGAGCCCGGCAACATAAATTATGACATGCCTTCCAAAGAGTATCAATACGAGGAAGATGAGGAAGACGAGGAAGATGAGGAAGATGAAGAGGTGCATACATCCGAAGATGAAGATTGTTGTAAAGACTTGCTTGAGTCACTATCTGCGGAATTTCTTGCTTGGGTTCGCCAACCGGCCCAAATGGATAGGATTATGAGTCGTCGGAACTTCTCATCCGACCATCAATCTGCGAGCGAGCATGAGCATCTACAATCAATGCGTAACTGGATCATTCCATTTCCGGACCCCGGTAGTGCCGGGACTTTGGGTTGGGTCGAGCAGCCTCCACCGGTTATCGGTCAGCTAGAGGTGGGGTCCACCTTTCATTCGAAGACAGAGTTGAGGATAACTGTAGGAATGTATCATTTGGAAAACATGCTACAGTGTATCACTGATCGTTCTGCCGATAAACGTATAGTGTTTGTCTGTAAGAGTGGGCGAAGAAATTGTCAGTTTAGGTTGTGTGCTATTGAGGGTGCAACTATTTGGAGAATTACTAAGTTGACATTGGAGCATAGCTGTTACCCTGATTTGAACCGTGCTGCCGCACGATCGGTCACTTCTGAGGTTGCCGCCCATTATTTTGCTAAAAGATTGACCGGTGAGGGGGTCACTTTGAGGCCAAAGAAGATGATTGCAGAGATGTGTAGGGAGTATGGCATTGACATGCTATACAGTTTTGCTCTCTGGACGAGGAATATAGCGATAGAGAATACATACGGCAGCTTCGATGAGTCGTATCAGAGGCTCCCATCTTATCTGTATTTGTTAAAACAGCGTAATCTAGGGACAATTTATGATTTGCAGACGACTCGTGAGGGAGTGTTTCGCCACATGTTCGTTGCACTCGGACAGAGTATTAGGGCATTTGATACGTGCCTTCGACCGGTGATTATAGTTTATGGGACCCACCTAAAGGGAAGGAATAAAGGAACTCTATTTGCGGCCGTCACATTTGACGGGAACGAGCAAGTTTTTCCTCTTGCTGTTGGTCTCGGTCCGATAGAGAACGACGAGTCATGGACTTATTTTCTGTATAACCTGCGCAGATGCTACAATCCGACGGAAGATTTACTGATTGTGAGTGACCAACATAAGAGCATTCAGAATGCTGTTCGAGCCGTCTATCCGAATGCATTCCACGGGTTTTGCTATCACCATCTTGCAAAAAATCTGACCTCATAATCAAGGGGCTGCTGAGTCCGCTCAACAGAATGATGAATCTGAGAATGGTGACTCGGCTGACGCTGAGAATGGTGACTCGAATGATGACTAGGCTGACGATGAGAATGGTGACTGTGTGCTGCGCCAGAGACTGAGTGACGTGGAGGGTCAGGAATCCTCCGCCGGGCGCTGCTAACAGATGCAGAATGACGAGGCCTATCATGGCTCCCACCGAGTAGTGTACCGGGCTCCTAGAACGTCTATGCATAGGTCCTAAGAAATCCACGATCCCAGAAAGCACCCGGCGAGAAACTCGAGCAATAAATCCGGACTCAGAATCGTCGTACAAGATCGCCTTCAAACGGCGATCGAAGTACTCATCCCTGCTCGTGTCCTGGGTGTGGTCCGGACAAGGAAGTCCGTGGACACAACACACCCTCTCTGGCTGCCTCTCCCGGTCCGATGTCTCGCACCATCTCTTGGTTGGGCACCTTTGCCGCGTCGCTTCGACACTTTATGTGCCGACTCATATGTAATCAATTTTCCAAGACCTTCTTCAACCTATCCATAACTTTCTTCCTCGGGATCGGCGCATGCTCATCCTCCTTATTCCTCAGCTATTCTTACAGCTTAATGAACTTAACGTCATAAGGCGAGCCATTCTCAAAGCTCGTAGTAGTACTCACCTCATCCTCCTCCGGATGCGGTAAAGAGAGAAGTACTTTGTCTTTGCAACAATAGTCATTAAAGCATACCATTAGATGGGCAATCACATAATGTTGAAGAGATGAGTGAAGTTAGGAGAAAATACGTTTACAAATTTATGTACCTTATCGTCGAAGAAATGAGTGAAATCAAAAACATCTTCCTCGTAGTCCACATCAAACACCGGGGACTTGGGTATTTATCTCGACTACCACACAATGCTCCCAATGCAGAATCATCTCATACGACCATATTTGTAAAGCCCAAACAGACCATAGAAGTGATAGTCCTTGTGCTCTTGTCCCTCCTTCATGGCAACGTTGCCTATGTAGTAAGATAAAACCCCAAAGGCATAAGAACCCCAAGGAAACATATCCCATCGCTCGAAATCCTCCACTAATGCCCATGCCCATGTCTCGACCATCATGTCGTCACAAAGACAGATAAAGTAGTAGTATATAAGCAAATTGGCAACCTTGAGATAATCTCTTATGTCTCTACCAAAATCTCGAGCATTGAACCTCTTAGCGTAACACTAACCTTAATGTTTTTGCCATGGAGTATTCTCATGGAATATACCGTCGGACGGAAGGAGTTGGTAGTCCTGGGGATGGAAGGTAGAGTTTCAAAATGGAGTCCCGTGATCAAGGCGAAATCACGGGCCGTAAACGAATGGTCCTCCCACAAACCCGGAACCACGACTCATCCGGGGATTTGATCACCCTCCAATTGACGAGCAATCAAGTGATGTAGGGCGATTTGAACTCCCATTCCTCCTAACTTTAATCAAGCGCCCCAGACCCCCTCGGTCAAGCTCTCGATAGCTCGATCGGCAACGGAATTGCGGCCCATACTCCTTAATGTCTCAATGATCTCTTTAAATACCGCCTCCCGTATGTAAAGATTCACTTGACGTGTAACAAAACGCAATGTAGGTCTCTTCCATACGCAACCACCGCAATATGGACATACAACTCATAAGAATATGATAAAATGCTTAAGAGAACGGAAAAAACTTACGCCTTGCACACGATCGCATGCACACGATCGATGCCCGTCGTGTGAAGACCATCGTGTGCCACACGACGGTTCACACGACGGAAAACGATCGTGTGCCTGCGATCGTGTGCAAGGCAGGAGCTTTTGCACTTCTAGCACACGACGGCACACACGATCGACGACCGTCGTGTGTAGCCATCGTGCCCACGAAAGACCATCGTGTACACGATGGTCTCATCTTCTTCAGCACGATCGTGGGAAGATGAACAACCGTCGTGGCACGATCGTGTGTGAATGAAAATACACTAACCGGCGGCTCATTGACGAATTGCTCTTCAGATGGAGTGTCACTAGCGGAACTTCTGGCGTCTTCAGATTCTCTGTGGTAGTCGGAGGTCGACATTTTCTGGCCGGCGAAGGGTTTCACGACGGGAGACTTTTTTGCAGAGAGGAGGAGAGTTTTTTGGAATATTGAGTTGTGGGACCTTTTTTTATTGTTGTTTCGTTTTAATAATCTTCCTTTTTCTTTTTTAGTTTTTTTTTCTCTTATTGGTAGACTTTAAGGGTAATAAAGTCTTTTAACACATTTTGGTATCAAAAACTTATAGTTTTATGAATGGGGATATATAACTTGTTACTTTTATGTTTTGGTACTAAAAAAAAGAGATCCCATTTATTTATATGATTTGACATTAATGTAATATATTTTATTATTTTATAATCAGAACAAAATAATTCTTAAAAATCAAATAATTGTTAAAAATATATGAAAATAAACTAAAAATATATCTTTCTTCAACAGTCTTATATTTTTATATTGTAATATTTTAATCATCTAAATATATTATAATTATATTTATATTACTTTATATATACTATGGATGTCAAATTAAAGAGCACGAAGTAAGAATTAATTTGATATATTTTTTTCAAAAATAAAATTTATACATAAAAGTTATAATTCTTTAAACCATTGGGTTAAAAATAAAAGGAATAAAATGAGAGAAAGTTTTTAATTGGTAGATAGTATATAATGGAATAATCCTCTAACTCCCTCCCAAATTAAACGTCCATTTTTTTAAGATTTTTAAAAAGAGGATTAACGTGAAGATGACACATGTTTCCTTAGGTTTTTTTGCGACTCTCTTTTAATATTAAGTATAGATGTGTAAAAATTCGATGTAAAATATATAAACATGACATAAATCTATATGATCATTGTATATTTATAATATTATATTAATATACTAATATAATTACATATCAGTATACGGGTGAAAGAACGTCATATATTTTTTTATAAATATTTAGATTAAAGTCACACATTTTATACTTAATAATATACTATGAGATCCACAATGATATTAATGGGAAGTCAATTTGTTAATACCAAAGCATAAAATTGATAAGTTCTATATCCTCATTCATAAAACTATAAGTTTTTGGTACCATTTTGATTAAAAAGACTAAAATGTCCGCTCTTTTGTTGTATTGTTGACTTCTCACTTTTTTTTATTTATTTAATTTAAACTACTTTTCTTCTCTTTTTTCTTTTTTACTTTCCTCCTCCGATCGATATTAATGTCCAACAACCAAAATTTAACTGCAAACATATACATCAAAACAACACAAACATTTTATTTTTGACAAAGGGTCTCTCAAAAAATCTTATAGAAATCATAAGATTGTTCAAAAATAAAAGTTGACGTTGAAATAGGACTTCATTTGTCGTGCTTCTGAGTTCATAAAGAAGGTATGCATCAGTAATTGAAAGATGAAAAAAAATCCAGATCTGTTCTTACGAACACGATCGCTGCACACGATGGGAAGCCACCGTGTGCGACGATCGTGTGCAACGACCTTAACATCGTGCGCAACACTAACGTGTACACGATCGTTTAACACGATCGTCTACAATCGTGTGCAGCGATCGTGTTCATGGACAGAAACTTGCACACGATCACTGCACACGGTAGTATACGACCGTGTGCATCGGTCGTGTCCAAGGCAGACCGTTTTATAATATTGTTCGCTCATTTTTCTGAATAGTTATTCATCTTTTTGTAATCAGATGTCGTGGCAACGTATTTTGATACATCACGGTGGTCATTGGGAGCGATCGACATATGTAGACGGGGACTCCTTTTTTGTCTATATCGACACGAGCAAAGTTAGTCGTGCAAACCTCGTGGGGTTATCAGAGAGGGTTTGGGTGGTCCAAATGAGTCCGATTACAAATTATGGTACTTGACACACATGGCCAAGGGAAACAAAGTAAAAGTCCTATTACGGGGCGATACCGAGATACTTCGATTACTAGTAGAATACAAGGAGGATCCTGAGGTCTATGTTGAGAACAACAGCTCCTCCACTCCCGAGGTTAATATGGGATGTAGCAGCTCGAGAGTAGACCCCGGCAACATAAATTATGACATGCCTTCCAAAGAGTATCAATACGAGGAAGATGAGGAAGACGAGGAAGATGAGGAGGTGCATACATCCGAAGATGAAGATTGTTGTAAAGACTTGCTTGAGTCACTATCTGCGGAATTTCTTGATTGGGTTCGCCAACCGGCCCAAATGGATAGGATTATGAGTCGTCGGAACTTCTCATCCGACCATCAATCTGCGAGCGAGCATGAGCATCTACAATCAATGCGTAACTGGATCATTCCATTTCCGGACCCCGGTAGTGCCGGGACTTTGGGTTGGGTCGAGCATCCTCCACCGGTTACCGGTCAGCTAGAGGTGGGATCCACCTTTCGTTCGAAGACAGAGTTGAGGATAACCGTAGGAATGTATCATTTGGAAAACATGCTACAGTGTATCACTGATCGTTCCGCCGATAAACGTATAGTGTTTGTCTGTAAGAGTGGGCGAAAAAATTGCCAGTTTAGGTTGTGTGCTATTGAGGGTGCAACTATTTGGAGAATTACTAAGTTGACATTGGAGCACAGCTGTCACCCTGATTTGAACCGTGCTGCCGCACGATCGGTCACTTCTGATTTTGCCGCCCATTATTTTGCTAAAAGATTGACCGGTGAGGGGGTCACTTTGAGGCCAAAGGAGATGATTGCAGAGATGTGTAGGGAGTACGGCATTGACATGCTATACATTTTTGCTTTCCGGACGAGGAATATAGCGATAGAGAATACATATGGCGGCTTTGATGAGTCGTATCAGAGGCTCCCATCTTATCTGTATTTGTTAAAACAGCGTAATCCAGGGACAATTTGTGATTTGCAGACGACTCGTGAGGGAGTGTTTCGCCACATGTTCGTTGCACTCGGACAGAGTATTAGGGTATTTGATACGTGCCTTCGACCGGTGATTATAGTTGATGGGACCCACCTGAAGGGAAGGAATAAAGGAACTCTATTTGCGGCCATCACATTTGATGGGAACGAGCAAGTATTTCCTCTTGCTGTTGGTCTCGGTCCGATAGAGAACGACGAGTTATGGACTTATTTTCTGTATAACCTGCGCAGATGCTACAATCTGATGGAAGATTTACTTATTGTGAGTGACCAACATAAGAGCATTCAGAATGCTGTTCGAGCCGTCTATCCGAATGCATTCCACGGGTTTTGCTATCACCATCTTGCAAAAAATCTGACCTCCTACGGTGCGCATGCTATAGGATAGAGGTGCCCAACCACGGGTCCGGGTTCGGGTCCGGGTCGGACCACGGTCGCCGGTCGGCAGGACAGGACCCGGACCCCACCCGTACATATGAAATGTATGGGTTGGCGGGTCGATGGGTCGACCACGGGTCCGGGTCCGGGTTCGACCCGCCGGGTCACGGGTCGACCCGTCTCTATTTTTTTTTTAAATGTGTATAAAACTTTTATTTGTTATCATTTTATACACGAAAAATAACTATAAGTGAAAAAGGAAATCATTTGAAAAAATTAGCTTGTATTTAATTTTAAGTTTTTACTTAAAATTAAATTGCCTACGTATCCCCGTGAGGAATCAAAGCTCCACGTAGTTCTTTTACTTGAGAAGAGTTAAAAAAATGGGCTTGTATTTAATTTTAAGTTTTCACTTAAAATTAAATTGCCTACGTATCCTCGTGAGGAATCAAAGCCCTACGTAGTTCTTTACTTACCTGACTTACCTTACTTACCTTTAGTCGAAGTCGATGTCGTCGTCGTCTTGATCATCGGTTTGACTCATTTGACTAGACTCTCCTTCGGTAGTGCCTTCTTGATAGGCATCTTGGTCCGCTAATAGGTCATCCCATTTATTTTCTTGATCTCGTAACTCGGATTTTGTTGCGTCTTTAAGTATCATTTGAGCCTCGAGATTTTTTGGCGTCATTCGGGATCTCCGCTCATCCAACATATAGCCTCCTTCACTAAAAGCACTCTCAACGGGATCATGGATGCGGGCCGCAAGAATTTCTTGTGCCATAATGGAAAGTATGGGAAATTCGGTTCCCCTTCTTTTCCACCAATCCAACAGATCAAAGGTACTGCATTGTCATCCTCGGCACAAAACTAGTTGCATAATATCTACTAAGGTCATTTCTTTGACGACGTTACTACCACCCCTATTTCTTGCTATATTATAGAGTTGTTGTTGAAATGGGTTAGTGGGAGTTACATAATTCCATGTTAAATGTATTTGTAGTCTTAGTTCTTGTTTTTGAGTTTGAATCTTATCACCATATTTAGAAGAATATTCAAAAAGCAGTTTCTAAACTATTTTTCAAATCAATTTTTACTTGTTCAACGTCAGAATATTTTCAAATAAAGTTTGACTTTCAACACTATCCACAATATTAGGAAAACCCAAATTTTTAAGAATATTATAATATATTTCAAGTAATTGTTCTACTTGAGCTAAATTCAAATCGGGAGATAAAACGGACTAATCAAGAAAACATCATGAATACGATTAAAGTATTTTAGCCATTTTAAACACATATTGTAAATAGCATTCGATAATGTTTGGATTTACTACAAGCATCCATTTCGAATACAATAAAACAACAATGAAATAAAACTTTAGGAGACGTGGGATAATAACAACCACTTAAATCTTTAGTTGCATTTTCAAAAACCCTTAATAGTTTTATTAAATCTTTAGTTTCATCCCAATACGTTGGCAATAAATAAAATCCTTCTACGTGAAAATACGTATCAAAAAATTCACACAATAATTCTTTATATTCATTAGTTGAATTTAACATCTCATAAGTTGAGTTCCATCTATGTTTTACGTCCGAGTAAAAAATTTGGGTTGCGTTTGTTTTGACTTTAAAAATTTTACCCATTGTCTAGCTAACTTAGTGCGATTATGTAAAAACAAGACACATTTTCTAATTGGTTCTATTGCCTCATCTACAAATTTTAATGCATCTTGTACACATAAATTTAGAATATGACATATACATCTAGTATGAAATAATCGACCCGCTAAAACAGATTGCAAGCTTGTATTAATCTTTGGTACACTTGCAGATTAGAACTAGCATTATCAAAACCAATTGTGAAAATTTTATCTTTTAAGCAATAAAAAGTTAAAATTTTAATAATTGCTCTAGCTATATTATCTCGCACTATGTGTACAATTAAATTTTTAAACGCAAGTAATCTTTTGTTTAAGTTCCAATTTTCATCAATCCTGTATAGTTATTCCCATATAATCATTTTTTGTTTAAAATGCCCAAGTATCTGTGACTAAAGAAACTCTATGATTTATAGATCTAAAATAAGCTCTTAGTGCAAGTTTATGTTGTTTGGCTAAGTATACTACTTGTCTAGTCATTGTGGTACGTGGAATTCTTTTAATAGCAGGATTATAGGCATTTTGCATCCTGTATTCCCAACCCGTACTATCCGCAAAATTAAAAGGTAAAGATTCTTGTGCACATAATTTTGCCATTTGTTCTCTAGCAATTTTTTCATTATATTTATAAAGTTGAGATTCCGACATACCTTGATTGCCGTCAGCTGGCTCCAGTAGAAGGTTGGAAGTTGAGTTGACTTTGTGACTTTTGTTCTCCGTGGACCGAGGCATGGTTATTCTCAAAATGCCTTTTAAAATTTCCATATCCATCCTCGGCTTTATACGGATACTCTTTCGAGCAGTAGTTGCAAGATACCTTCATCGAACCATCCGACATTTTTTCCTTGTTAAAGTGTTTTGAAAAAAGTACGGATACCGGTCTCCTTTCTGCAACAGGGGCAGGCTTGTTTCTTGCTTTAGTTTTCTTGCTTTCTCTGCCTTTCACATTTTCTTCCTCCTCGGACGATAACTCCTCAACATAAGGAGGTTCTTCTTCAGCTTGGCTTGCCGCAGGACGCTTCGACTTTGATTTTTACGTCGGAGTTGGTACGCCATGAAGAGTGCGCTCGAATGTTGCATATGTTTGATTTAACATAGCTTCATAGATTTCATGGTCCATTTCTTCGTCGATGTTTTGCAGTTGTTGACGATTCGGGACACGTCGAAATCCCCGGAGATCAACTTCTTCTTCACTGGTAGTTGTACTACCGTAATAGATATTTTCATGTATAGCATCATATTCAGGTTCTTGACTTTCATTTTCAAAACCGGGTGGAGTTTGGTTTTGTAATATCCGGAATTTCTATTACTGTTGTTTGATATTATTTTATCCGAGTTATATTGTACAGCGTGGAATCTGTACAGCAGAGATAAAATAAATAAAGGACTGAGATATCAGTATCGGTATAATTGTCGTACTTTTGATATTTGGGTATATCGTATGATGATATTATTGGATTCAGTGTTTGTGTTCAGTGTGTCTTATGTTCGCTTTTGGTATGTCGAGACGTTGAACAAGAACTGCGGGAAATGGCTAAGTATAGCCTTAGTAGCGCACGCTGATATTCATGCATAACGCACGCTATCGTGCAGGATTAGCGCACGCTACGTTTATAGGTTAGCGTACGCTAGTGCAGACAGATCGGAAGGAATCTGCGTGTGGACCCGGCTGCTTTCGGCGCACGTTACGTAAGTCAACGGTTGTTGTCACGAAGTATTAGAGCACGCTAAATAATTAGGCTAAGCTCACGCTAACTATGTATCACCAACAAGGAATCTTATCCTTGCCGGATCTTTGTCGGAATGTGGGGGCGAGTGGTAGGTGAACACTGTAGCAAGTCAACTTCGGATAGCGCACGCTAAGATAAATGACTTGCGTACGCTAAGCAGGATGTTTTACGTACGTTAATGCATGGGCATTACGTACGTAAGTTAGTTTACGAAGCAAGGTAGTAGCCTTTGGGCTTCGATAGCGCACGCTAACAAAGTCAGTTAGCGCACGCTAAGGCGGTAGCGCACGCTAAACATGAGATGTTAGCGCACGCTAATAATGAATATTATAAAAAGAGACAGAAGGGTGTTATGAAGCATTTCGTCCATTCCTTCCTTGTAACCGAGAGAGAGAGTTTTTAGAGAGAGGTTTGAGGTCCCAAACACTGAGAGATGATGATCTTTAACAAGATTAAGATAGAGAGCATGGATTCAAGCCTCGTTCTTCAAGTTATTCATGATTCTTGGAATGGAGTCTAGTGTTCTTATTCTTGGTTCATCCAATCCAGGTAATTTTCGTATCCTCTTGATGATGGTTCGTTTTTCTTGGATGATTTCATGTAAGGAGCATGTTGGATAATCATATGATGATGTTATATGAGATTCAATGGAATTTTGATAAGAGTTTCGGATGTTAGTTAAGATTCTTCTTACTATAAGGATGGTGATTCGTTTAACCTGATCTAAGATGGATTTCTGAATCTTGTTAATTATATTGATCGATTTAGAGAAGTTAAATCATGATACGAGGTTAAATTCCGGATTGAATATGATATGATCCTTGTTATGGAATCGGTTTGATTGTTGATGTTATTATTGATATATGGACATTGATATGATCCTTGCGATAATTATAGTGTCGTTTATCTTCAAGAGATATGGAGATTTATGTCTCCCTTCATTCGGATTCGTAGTCGCAAGATGTGAGTCGATGCTTGGAATGCATGCCACTGCACAGCATTAGCGCACGCTACGTTTACTGCCTAGCGCGCGCTAACGGGAGCAACTTAGCGCACGCTACGTTAGGTGATTAACGTGCGCTAAGTAGGCGTAGGCAAGATATTTTGTGTTTTGATTAGGAATTCGTGATGGTTTGACTTGGTTGGTTCTGACTGTGTTTATTCGAGGTTGTGTTGAACCGTTGAGTTCGATTGGTTAGTTTTCTCAGTTGTTGACCGTTATCGGATATGTGTTATTTGGTTTCTTCGATAGGTTGAGATTATTGATCGGTGATTATAAACGGATATTGCGGTCGTGTTCGAGTATGTCTATTGTATTGTGTTTGATCGAGGCTGAGGAGCTCGTAGATAAAGGCAATGTGTTCGGCAGCAGCTTCGTGGTATCGGTATCGAGGCAAGTTATTACTTGCTCAGTTATAATATTTAATGAATGGTTTCAGTTTCATTTCGTTTATAATGCATATAGCGATGATTATTATTGTGAACTCTGGATATTCGGATCGCATATCGTTCTTTCGATTCTGGGAGGTAAATCATAATGTATATGCTTTATCTCAGTTATTGGTAACTTCGAGTATCGAGGTTACATTATAATAAAGACGAAGATATGAGTATCTATAGTTCATTGTACGTTTGGATCGCCGAGCATTGAGGATAATCGTCGGTGATGATTGGACATCGAGGTTGCTCCCGAAGGACTCGGGGCAAGTATTCCATATTGATTATGGTTTAGTGTTATTTATTTTGGTCTCGTACATTTTCTTTCATGTTGTTGAACATGAAGTAGTCCTAGTATATTGTCATGTTGTCGTGCATGTTATGTTGTTCATGTGGATGAACGTGTTGTTTTGCATATGTGTGTGCATATTGTGTTGTTTATGTTGTGTAAATAATCCGATGGGATTATGAGGATCTATGCTGAGGGCGCTGGATCGAATGTCCATCATGCGTTGGTTCGACGGGATCATCATGAGGATCTATCTTTGAGGCGCTGGATCGTTGGACAGGTTTTCCACCATGCGTTGGTTCGACGGGATCATCATGGGGATCTATGCTGAGGGCGCTGGATCGTTGGATTACCAGTATTGTGTTGATGGAATCTGGTGAATTCGCATCATTGATTTTATCATGTGTTGTTGTTCACATGTGTATTGTTAGTTATC
The DNA here is from genome assembly GCA_033398695.1 of Orobanche coerulescens. Lineage (NCBI taxonomy): Eukaryota > Viridiplantae > Streptophyta > Magnoliopsida > Lamiales > Orobanchaceae > Orobanche > Orobanche coerulescens. The sequence continues at coordinate 189,999,300 of CM065801.1, forward strand.
CACCTTATGTTGATCTGATAGGATCAACAAAGGGATCTATCTTGAGGCGCTGGATCGTCGGATTTCCATTGAGTATACATGATTGTTATTGTTGTGATCATATTGACGTGGTCATATGAGTATGCATTTGTAGGTCTTGTGTTAGGACCTTGTCCGTATTGCATTGATCGATCTCGGATTAGAGGTATGATTGTCGTGGCACTTCATATCTCGAGGTATGTTCCGTATTTTCCTTTGGTATTTGTCTTGATGGACGATCGGTTATCCTATTGGGATTTGATGATGTTATTCGATGGATCGTATTGGTCAGAAATGGTATATTTCCGTATCGTGAGTTGGTTATGACAGTTTGAGAACCTTGAGTATTGTTTGAGGTACAGTACTTATATTATGTTCGAGTTTATTGGTAATTCGAGTACATGATGTGAAATGTGATAATGGCTACTCTGATGAGAATCACTTGAGTAAGCAAAGTTATGGCGGTAAGATTACATTGGTCGTATTCTTATGTTGTATTCTCATTGGTATGTTATTATTAATGTGATGTGACAGTTATCATTGTTGGATATTATGGTGACCCCGTCGTGGATTTCTTTTAGGTTCTCGGAGTATCGAGCTTGTAGCGGTCGTGAAGAGATGAGCTTCCGGAGGATCTTGGCTAGGACATGTTACGTACATTGAGTTTCTTGATGGTTCTTGTTTTCATTTGCTAGAGTATCGTTTTGGTTGGTCTTTTTCCGCTGCGTGAGTATTTTGAGACGCTCTTTTGGTATCTGGTAACTGAGGTTACTTTGGAAATCGTTTTCTAAACTTTTGAGTATCGGCTGTTTGGCCTTGCAATTTCAAATGAGTTTTACGACGGTTTTTGATAAATGGATTTTATAAGTCTTTGTGAATTTTTAAAGTTAGTACCGTCGTTGGCCTCTTGGGCATTTGTAAATGTTTGTGAAAATTTCTTTTTAGCCTTGTGGGTTCCATCTCGGGGCCCACGGCGCTGTAATATTTCCGGTTAAATCTGGGGGTGTTACAGGTTTTGGGGCTCCCGAATAATTATTCCAGATGGTTTCTTCGATTTGCCCCAAAGACCAATTCGCTCGAACTTGGACATTTTGGATTTTTTGGGAGATGTAGCAATACTCTTTCCCTTGTCAGAACTCGACATAATGATAAAATGCGAAAAAAAAAGAGAGAGATTAAGTAGTATAGCAATTAGCAATGAGAGTTTGAGAGATAGATAGTATTGAAGGTGTGGAAAAATTATGTTGGGGAGGGGGGTATTTATAGATAGGAATTTTTTTTTTAAAAAATCGGACTAGCCGTTAGACCCGCCGGGTCCAACGGCCATTTTTTGAATTTTTTTTTTTGTTTTTTTTTTATATTTCCGCCGGGTCGACGGGTCGGACCCGGCGGGTCGACGGGTTGGGAGAAGCTCGACCCGGACCCCACCCGTGTATACCATGGGTCCGGGTCGGCGGGTCGCATGGGTCGGCCGTGTCCAGGTCTTGCACGGGTCAGCTGAGTCCGGGTCGGCGGGTCGACCCGGCGGGTTGGGTCATTTTGGGCACCTCTACTATAGGACTCTTTAGAACTGCTGCCTACACGCATCGAGAAGAAGTTTTTGAAAACTACTTTTCGAAACTACATATCGAAAGCCCTAATGGGGATCACAGGCGCCTTTCTGAAATTGGGCCAGAGAGGTGGGCTAGGTCGAAGTGTCCGGTACGACGCTATAACTTCTTGACATCCAATGCTGTTGAATGCTTTAATAATCGTATGTTGTGGGCGAGGCGTTTACCTGTTTGCTCGTTACTTGAGATATTTCGCCTAATTTTAGAGAATTGGTTTGATGAGAAGCGGGGAGAAGCTACATCAAGAGACCATGAGTTGACAATGCACACTTTTGAAAAGCTTTCTAACTCTGTGCAAGCCAGTCTGACTCTTACCGTTCGAGCTACCACCCCACTTTGTTTATAAAGTCGAAGAAAACAAAGTTTCTTATGAGGTCGGCCTTCGAATATGGACATGTTGTTGTCGTGAGTTTGATTTGGATCAGATTCCATGTCGTCATGCCGTTGCCGCTATAAGGTAATTGTCTATGCTGTTGTGTGCACATGGTCATGGCCATTCAATGTTTTTGTCTATGCTGTCGTGTACACAGTCATGGCAGAATGCTTACGATCGTAACCCACTATGGGCACGATCGTAACCCAATGGGCACGATCGTAACCCACGATGGGCACGATCGTAACCCACAATGGGCACGATCGTAACCCACGATGGGCACGATCGTAACCCACGATGAGCACAATCGTAACCCCACGATCGCCATGATCGTAACCCACGATCGCCGTGATCGTAACCTACGATGGGACACGATCGGCACGATCGTAACCCACGATCGACACGGTCGTAACACACGATCGGCACGATCGTAACACACGATCGGCACGATCGTGTTTTGCCATCGTGTGGAAAACAGGGCAGGTCTGGATTTATCCTGCACCTCATCAATATCAAAAATACATTATCCTATACAACATCCTTGACATAATTGCTTATTGTAACAGGGGCGCCGGCAATGGTTTGTCCGTGTATGATTTTGTTAGTCGTTATTTCAAGCAACAAGGCTTTAGAGAGACTTATAAGGAGCATATTAGTCCCATCCCACATCCTGATGAGTAGAATGTCCCACCGGAGATCTCATCCATCATTTGCGTACCTCCAGAGGGGGTACGACAAGCCGGCCGACCAAGGATGAGTCACGCACGGTCCGCTGTTGAAAATTTGCCCACAGGTGGACGGCCTCAGGTGTGCGGTAGGTGTAAAGGAACCGGCCACAATAGAAAATCTTGCAAAGCATTCATTCCCATAGGTGGTGTGGATTTGAATATCCCTGAAGAAACTCAAGGAATCGATGAACAATCGAGGCAAAGGCGCCGACAGAAGAAGAGGTGTAGCATTTGCCGTAATGATGACCATGACATAAGGGGATGTCCAGACCGTGAAACTTAAATTGCTTATGTATTTTTATATTTTGTGACTTACTAGCAACAATCATGTGCTGATATTTTGATCCTCGATGGACCATGTATTGATTCAGTATTCTGATTATTAGTTGAAATGCATAATTTTGTGTCTATTTTCTTTACCTTTGAATTGAAATTTAAGTGTTCAGTTATGTAAAGCAAATAAAGGTGATTATGGAGCCAAACATTAACCATAACAAAGTAGCTCACTTCAAAGAGCAATAGTTTACAGCAAAGGGATATCGAAAGCATATAACTTTACAAAACAAAATTTAATCACCATCACACAAAAATATCTAATAATAACATAAAAAAAAACAATCACTTGGATCCCTTTTTCCCCATCTGCTGCTGTATCTTTAGTCTTGTATCATCATCTTCATGAACTTCCTCTTCTAAAATAATTTCTTTGCTTTTCTTCTCAGAAATATCCAAACCATTATCATCATCACCATCTAGTATGACTGGAGTGCTTGCAGTGTTTTTAAATAGGCCCTGTTTCATGGAACACATTAATTCGCAATGATAGTCACTACATATACAACAAAATAAAAAAACTTACTCTGAGCATTGAGTATCTTCCTCTCGGCCTAATTCTGTATGGTGGGTTGGGGGGAGGTATCCTCCTTCTTCTTTTTGGTGGTGGTGCTTCGATTCCTCCTAAATCGCTTTCTCGTAACCGGCCACCCATTTCGCGTATTTGATTTTAATGGATTTTAACTGATGTTAATTGATTAGGGTTTGTAATGAAAAGGGGGGCTACGGTACATGTATTTCACTCTCAGTCAATGAAGATGGGCTTATATTGAAAAGGGGGGGACCGACCCACGATGAGATTTTATAATAAAATAATTTGATGTTGACCTTTGCAGTAAACACGATTGTGCACACGATCACCGCGATCGTGTGTTCCAATCGTGTGACACGTTGGCACCCAGGTGTCACGTTGTCTTTGGTGTCAAATTGGCACCTTTGTATCACGTATGCACGATCGTGTCCACGATGGAACACACGATCGTGTGCACAAGAACATCAAGAATTTTCACCAATTTCTCAAATTACTCGTCAATTTAGGTGTTGTTAGTTATATATTAACAATTATTTGTTAACGATACACTTATTTAAAAAGTTATTGATTGAATTAACATAATATATTGCATATCATGTGTCGTCTATCTGTTCTTAGTGTATTAGTTCGTATGGATAAGTTCAATCATCTGGATGAAATATCTCATATACTAATGAATTACAACGAAATGAGAAATATGAGTTTATACGAAGCTATATAGTAATTAATGTTTGAACAAGCGATGTTTGAATCACAAAACATCATTCTAGATAACACAATAAATCAAATTTGCAAAAATATTAAAAGTTCATATTCACACGATCGTGTACATGGTCGTGTCCACGATGGAACACACGATCGTGTGCACAAGAACATCAAAATATTTCACCAATTTCTCAAATTACTCGTCAATTTAGGTGTTGTTACTTATATATTAACAATTATTTGTTAATGATACACTTATTTAAAAAGTTATTGATTCAATTAACATAATATATTGCATATCATGTGTCGTCTATCTGTTCTCAGTGTATTAGTTCGTACGGATAAGTTCAATCATTTGGATGAAATATCTCATATACTAATGAATTACAACGAAATGATAAATGGGAGTTTGTATAAGAAGCTATATAGTAATTAATGTTTGAACAAGCGATGTTTGAATCACAAAACATCATTCTAGATAACACAATAAATCAAATTTGCAAAAATACCAAAAGTTCATATGCACACGGTCGTGTACACGGTCGTGTCCACGATGGAACACACGATCGTGTGCACAAGAACATCAAAACATTTCACTAATTTCTCAAATTACTCGTCAATTTAGGTGTTGTTACTTATATATTAACAATTATTTGTTAATGATACACTTATTTAAAAAGTTATTGATTGAATTAACATAATATATTGCATATCATATGTCGTCTATATGTTCTCAGTGTATTAGTTCGTACGGATAAGTTCAATCATCTGGATGAAATATCTCATATACTAATTTAGGTGTTGTTACTTATATATTAACAATTATTTGTTAACGATACACTTATTTAAAAAGTTATTGATTGAATTAACATAATATATTGCATATCATGTGTCGTCTATCTGTTCTCAGTGTATTAGTTAAATGCGGATAAGTTCAATCATCTGGATGAAATATCCCATATACTAATGAATTACAACGAAATGACAAATAGGAGTTTGTATAAGAAGCTATATAGTAATTAATATTTGAATAAGCGATGTTTGAATCACAAAACATCATTCTAGATAACACAATAAATCAAATTGGCAAAAATACCAAAAGTTCGTATGCACACGACCATGTAAACAGTCGTGCCCACGATTAGTCACACGATCGTGTGCACGGCCGTGCCCACGATGGTCCTCACGGTCGTGTGCACACGGTCATGCCAGCCATCGTGCGCACACGACAACATCAACCCATGACCGTGGGTAGGTTGCACACGATCGTAACACACGATGGCCACGATCGTGTGCATCCATCGTGTGTAACACAGAGCCAAAACATAAAGATTCAACAACACAACACGATCGTGACCACGATGGTCACGATCGTGTTCATCCATCGTGTGTAACACAGAGCCAAAATATAAAGATTTAACAACACTGACACATTCATATTGCCAAAACTGTCTAAATACAACATAAATATTTAACAACACACCATAAACCATTCTACATGTCTAAAGACAACATAAAGATTTTAGCAGCTAAACCATATCGATATTTCTTAATATATTTTTCATTAAGTTCCTTGATTTGGTGCCTTGCTCTGGGTTTGGAGAGGCAGTCGATCCAAGTACATGCACGCGAAGGGGCCACAAGCTGTGATTGTCATTTTGTATGAACTGTAGCTCTCGTGGCATAATTTTGAAACTCATCTCCGTGTCATACTTCTTCTTCGATTGGTCATTCGGCCCAATACCCGGATTGAGCTAGCACACGAGGCATCAGACGCATAATCGGTCGCAGTTGGTTGAATCGGTAACGACCATCTTCGTGGTGGTGTGACAAGGAATCGTACAACTCCACGGTCCATGTTATGATGTCAATCTTGATAGTCACCCAGTGGCTCTGGTCGAGGCAACAAATGGCAATGATTTGTTGAAACAAAATATGTAATCATAAAAGATCATCACATCAAACATACCGAATCATTTATAAATAGCGAATCATTTATAAATATAAATTTCAAATGGCAATAAATCGTCAATTATTTATAAATATAAATTTCAAACTTACTTCGTTGCAATTTAACCATGGAACCGCATGTGGTGTATCAAGACCTGTCATGTAGTCCTCGATGCATTTAGGAATTTTCCAATCCTTGTAAACCGGCTTCCCCGTCACCTTGATACCAAGTGGATCATCCGGATGGAGTCTTGCAAACTCGTTGGCCAAAGCTAACTACAAAAAGCCAAACCACAAAATTTAAAAAAAATCCATATCACACCAATGATATACAAGCGAGTAGGTTATAGAACTTACGTAAAATAGGGTGCCGGCAAGTACAATGCCAACTCTACCGGCACCAACACTACGAACTCCCCTCCGAAGCCTCGCTCGAGTCGCAAGCACATAACAGTCTATCACCTCGGCATCAAAGTCTTCACGGCTAGACTCTATCCAGTCAAATAACGCCTGGGTGAGAGCATGCCCAGTCTCCAAACACCGGACAATAGCATCACGTGGCTGCTCCCTCATAAACTGTAGGTATAACTTCTTCAGAGCCTCGCTATCTCTTGGAGGCGCAACCACAAAAGGCTCCCGAAGAGCAGCAGATGGTTGACTCACTCGCGGTGGAAGGCTACGCTCACCCAAATGCTGCGTTCCGGCACTCTCACCATCTTCATCACCCTCAGCATCCCTCTCACAACTATAACGATCGAGAGTCAGATACAGCCGCTCGATCTCAAAAACTGGCTGCTCGATCTGAAATGGAGGCTGCTGCTCAGGACCACCACCCTCACTTCGAAACATCGCACTATAATGATGCTCGTCCTGAAACCAGTCGAACATCGTCCCATACTGCTGAAACGGTGCCTCAAATGGCTCATACTGATGCTCGTAATCAAGGGGCTGCTGAGTTCGCTCAAGAATCTGAGAATGGTGACTGTGCTGGACCTCAGAATGGTGGGTAGGCGGACGCTGAGAATGATGACTCGGCTGACACTGAGAATGGTGACTCGGCTGACGCTGAGAATGATGACTAGGCTGACGCTGAGAATGGTGACTGTGGGCTGCGCCAGAGACTGAGTGACGTGGAGGGTCAGGAATCCTCCGCTGGGCGCTGCTAACAGAAACAGAATGACGAGGCCTATCATGGCTCCCAGCTGAGTAGTGTACCGGGCTCCTAGAACGTCTATGCATAGGTCCGAAGAAATCCACGATCCCAGAAAGCACCCGGCGAGAAACTCGAGCAATAAATCCGGACTCAGAATCGTCGTACAAGATCGCCTTCAAACGGCAATCGAAGTACTCATCCCTGCTCGTGTCCTGGGTGTGGTCCGGACAAGGAAGTCCGTGGACACAACACACCCTCTCTGGCTGCCTCTCCCGGTCCGATGTCTCTGCACCATCTACTTGTGGGGTACTCTGCCGGTGTCGCTTCGACACTTTATGTGCCGACTCATATGTAATCAATTTTCAAGCAGCCTTGTTCAACCTATCCATAACTTTCTTCCTCGGGATCGGCGCAGGCTCATCCACCTTATTCTTCACAGCTATTCTTACAGGCTTAATGAACTTAACGTCATATGGCGAGCCATTCTCAAAGCTCAGGTAGTAGTACTCAGCCTCATCTTCCTCCAAATGCGGTAAAGAGGGAAGTACTCTGTGCTGCAAAATTAGTCATTAAATCATACCATTAGATGAGCAATCACATAACGTTTAAGAGATGAAGTCAGGAGAAAATATGTTTACAAATTTATGTACCTTATCGTCGAAGAAATGAGTGAAATCACAAAACATCTACCTCGTAGTCCACATCAAACACCGGGGGACTTGGACAGTTTTATCTCGAATACCACAGAATGCTCCCAATGAAGGAATCATCTCATACGAACATATTTGTAAAGCCCAAACAGGACATAGAAGTGATAGTCCTTGTGCTCTTGTCCCTCCTTCAATGCAACGTTGCCTATGTAGTAAGATAAAACCCCAGAGGCATAAGAACCCCAAGGAAACATATCCCACTGCTCGAAATCCTCCACTAATGCCCATGCCCATGTCTCGACCATCATGTCGTCACGGCATAGGATAAAGTAGTAGTATATAAGCAAATTGGAAACCTTCACATAATCTCTTATATCTCTACCAAAATCTCGAGCATTGAACCTCTTCCGCAGAACACTAACCTTAATATTTTTGCCATGGAGTATTCTGTGGAAAATAACGTCAGACGGAAGGAGATGGTCGTCCTGGGGATGGAAGGTAGAGTTTCCAAAATGGAGTCCAGTGATCATGGCAAAATCACGGGCCGTAAAACGAATGGTCCTCATGAGCACGGAACCACGACTCATCCGGGGGGATTTGATCACCCTCCAATTGACGGGCAATCAAGTGATGTAGGACAGTATTTGAACTCCCATTCCTCCTAACTTTAATCAAGCGCCCCAGGACCTCCTCGGTCAAGCTCTCGATAGCTCGATCAGCAACTGCGGAATTGCGGCCCATACTTCTTAGTGTCTCAATGATCTCTTTAAATACCGCCTCCCGTATGTAAAGATTCACTTGACGTGTAACAAAACGCAATGTAGGTCTCTTCCATACGCAACCAGTCTGCAATATGGACATACAACTCATAAGAATATGATAGAATGCTTAAGAGAACAAAAAAAAATTCTGCCTTGCACACGATCGCAGGCACACGATCGATGCCCGTCGTGTGAAGACCATCGTGTGCCACACGACGGTTCACACGACGAGCAACGATCGTGTGTATGCGATCGTGTGCAAGGCAGGAGCCTTTGGTCTTCTAGCACACGACGGCACACACGATCGACGACCGTCGTGTGTAACCATCGTGCCCACGAAAGACCATCGTGTACACGATGGTCTCATCTTCTTCAGCACGATCGTGGGAAGATGAACAACCGCCGTGGCACGATCGTGTGTGAATGAAAATACACTAACCGGCGGCTCATTGACGAATTCCTCTTCAGATGGAGTGTCACTAGCGGAACTTCTGGCATCTTCAGATTCTCTGTGGTAGTCGGAGTTCGACATTTTCTGGCCGGCGAAGGGTTTCACGACGGGAGAGTTTTTTTGCAGAGAGGAGGAGAGTTTTTTTGCAGAGGAAAATATTGAGTTGTGGGACCGTTTTTTTATTGTTGTTTCGTTTTAATAATCTTCTTTTTTTATATTTTTTTTATCTTTTAGTGGTAGACTTTAAGGGTAATAAAGTCTTTTAACATATTTTGGTAAAAAAACTTATAGTTTTATGAATGAGGATATATAACTTGTTACTTTTATGCTTTGGTACTAAAAAAGAGAGATCCCTTAATTCATTAGGCATAGGGTGATAAAGTATATTATTGTGACGTACTTAAATAAAAATATAATCAACTTATTATATTTGTTTATATAATTTTTCTTTTCATAAAAAGAAGAATTAATCAAAAAATTATTTTAACTAATAATATATCTTTCTACTGGGAATTGTAAGTCTAACATATGTATAATTCTTTTCCCAAATATTTTTAAAATAAAATAACTCAGTAATCTAAAATTATTATAAGAAGGTGAAAACTGAAGTAAAAATATTGATCTTGTAAAAAGATAGTTTTGCTTCAATAAAATTATTTGGAAATTATCTGATTTTTGTATTTTATATACAAATAATTAAAATTAAGATTAAATATAATATTTATTCAAAAAAAACTATATTCAAGAAGGAATACTTTAATTATATATATGCCTAATGAATGTTAAATCAAATATCGTAAAAACAAGATTAATTTAAAATATTAATAATAGAAAATAGACTTGAGACGATAAAACTATTAACTTCCAAACATTGAGAGGAAAAAAAATCGGTTCCCATTAACTCTCATTCAAATGGGTAGGAGTTAGTGTATTTTTAAAAAGAAAAAAAAAAGATAATTAATTCAAAAAATCCATATAAAGACACGTGTTTTGTACAACTCTCTTTTAATAGTAAAGTCGATGTGGTTATGATGTAGTACAACTATTTATAATAAATCTACAATTAATATAAAAGCTATAATTGAGTACACTCTAAATTGATGTATGTTAATCAAGTATAAGAGTGGGTGAACCCTAGAATTACTCATGTTATCAATGAGAATGTACATCTTTTGCCCTACTTCTTGTCTCAGTTATTTTCCCTTCAACATATTATAATCATTCTAATATAAAAAACTGCAATAATAATTGGATTTATTACAAATGATGTAATACCCGAGATTTCTATGTAATTGGAACTTGTGATATTGTAATAATTGTACTTTTGTCTGAGTACTATTCTCCGTATTTCATAGTCCGATGTGGTCGAGCGTTTAATTTCTTAGTTGTGATTTAAAGATTTTAAATCTGCGCATGTAGCGCGCGCTACCGGCTATGTTTAGCGTCCGCTAACGTAGATTCATAGCGCACGCTACAGAGGGTCATTAGCGCATGCTATGCATGGTCAATTTGATTGAGACGTGTGGTAGGTGAGATCTGGCCGGGGGACCCCTGTCGGATCGTGTCGGATGTACCTGGACGGCTTTCGGGAAAAGCCGAGTCAACGCCTTAGCGCACGCTACAGGTATATGCGTAGCGCACGCTAAGTGCTGAGTCTGATTTAGTCGAGGCCGTTAGCGCACGCTAAGAACAGGGTCTAGCGCGCGCTAATAGACATTTATTATAAATAGGACAGCATCCTATTCGTGATTTCAGTTCTCTCTTCTCCCATTACCCGAATTCTTACACTTAGAACATAACTTCCTTCATCCTAAATACTTCATATCAACATCCTGATTCGTGATTGAAGATCGCATATCATTGGAGATTGGTGTTCAAGCTTTCGGTGTCGGATTGCTTCATTTTCCTCCGTGTTCTTCACTACCTTGAGGTAGATGATTCTTCACCAATACTAGTTGTGTTCTAGAGGATGTTGATCACGTTCATCTAATCAGTTAGATTCGTTATTAGCCGTACATCATATGTTAGAAGGATGTTTTCGACGTTTCGACACTTATTCATCGTATGATCCATTGAACCTTTTTGTATGAGGATTCCTAAGCATGTTATGTACCTTCCAAACCAATCGACCAGTATATGTAGATTACCTAGTTCGTATGTTTTACGTAAGGAACCATATGTTTTGGGATTTGGAATAATCGGAACATAGAATATTTCTTGAAGATCTTGGATGAGTTATGATGATGAGATAATTATCCGTATATTTGTGCCTCATGATCATGGAACTTCCACAACCTTATTAGCATGACAGACTTAAGGATGATTTGTTGTATCAACATAGAATTCATGAATTCACCACCTTTCAACCCAGTTTTCCGTTAGCAGTATTCTTCCATGCAGGGTTAGCGCACGCTAACATATATGAGTTAATGTGCGCTATCGGGGTTCAGTTAACGCACAGAACGTACGTAGCGTACGTTATGTATCAGCCGATTCGAACTGTCAGTTCGTAGCTAGCGCACGCTAGTCTTACACGATAGCGTCGCTAACGAGCCGGCTTAAGCGCCGTTACGTATAGTACGTAGCGCCGCTAAGCGATCGAGCATTGTTTATTTTGAGCTTTTCGGCCGTAGACCGAATTGTTAGGCCATCGTTCGACTTGAGATGATTTGTATATCATTCCTTTTGTTAAGGTTCGAGCTTGTTACGTTGATCGAAGGAGGCGGCCTTCGAGTGTGTCGAGAACATTGAAGTGTTTCGTCCTTGCCATTTTCGAGGCAAGTATCATATGTCGAGTTCGATTTATCATGCTTGTGGTTTTATTCATATTGTTGAATATGAGATGTATTTCGAAAATTCTCGTGATATTCGTTGTTGTTTGTTTGTATTGATGAACATGTTGAAATGCATATGTGTATGCATAGTTGATTGATTATGGTATAAATGATCCGAGGGGGTCATGAGGATCTATCCGAGGGCGCTGGATCGAATGTCCACCATGCGTTGGTCCGACGGGATCATCATGGGGATCTATCTTTGAGGCGCTGGATCGTTGGACGGGTTTTCCACCATGCGTTGGTCGACGGGATCATCATGGGAATCTATCTTGAGGCGCTGGATCATTTGGATTACCTTGTATTGTGTTGATGGAATCGTAAGGATTCGCATCGTTGGATTCCGTGGCGGAAGTCCGTTTTGCATGCTTTATGATGCATTGATGATTTATTGTTTGACGATACTTGTACTAGCATTGTTTTGCTAACCCCTTCGGGGTGGACCTTTATTTTGATGTTCGGGTAGCCGAGGAGCGGGAGGCAACCACGATGCAAACGGAGACGATGGAATGGCTCAGTGATGTGATTGATGTTATTGCTATTGTGATTTGTCTTCTTGGTTCGTTTAGTACTCAAGTACGTCTGTTTTAATAAGGTCAATTCGATATGGTTTTATAAGTTAACTCATTTGATCGGTTGAATCAAATCTGTATTTGAACTTCAGTTGTTCGATTTTATTGTTTTTACACTTCTTTTAAAAATCAGCCTTGTAAATCCTTACCTAAAGGGTTTACGGCGCTGTAATTATTCCGAATATCTCGGGGTGTTACAGAATATGGTATCGGAGCTAAGATTTATGGATATCTTGGCAGTCGGGTTAGTTGGGTCTGTTTACCTTATTGATTATTGGTCGTTCGTAACATCACTGCTGAGCCAGCATCGTCGTGTGGACTGTGGTTGTAAGTTTCCTAATCTCGAATACTACTGTTTTATTTAATTCACGTCTTGTAAACATTAATGGATGTACTTTGAGAAAGTTTGTCCTGGATATTGAGTATTTATGTTTACAGTATGTTGAGAGGAGGTCGTGGACGCGAACGTGGAAATGCGAGGCAAGAAGAGTCGGTATCTACTCCAGAGATAGCCGTTAGTCGAACGGATTCACATTCCGGGGGACAGCAGGGATCGGCAAATAATAATGCAGATCCTAACGTGCCGGTAGTGCTTCAGCAGGTGGTTGCCCAGATAAACCAGTTTGCTCAAGTTGTGGATCGCATGCAGACGGCGATGGGACAGCAGAATAACGTGGATAATCGGGGAGATAAATGGCTTACCGAGGTGGTCAAATTGCATCCTCCGAAATTTGGATTCATTGAGACGCTTTCGTGGGATCATTGGTGAAGGAATTAGAGAAGATTTTGCGAGGATTAAGCTGTCCCAACGATAGGAAGGTTCCGTCGCCCGGTATCTTTTGGCCGGGAGGCTTTCGGTGGTGGGAGGCCATTCGACCGAGAGGAGCACAATGTTGGTCGGACGGAATTCAAAGTGATGATGGAGGCACGATATTGTCCTCGTCGATTAGAGAAGCCCGAGTTCGGGAGTTTTTCTCACCACAAAATTCGAAACATTCGTGACGGACGTGATTAAGACTTTTAATCACCCGGTGACTTATGTGCGCCACTTGGTCGACCGAGGCGGAGAAGATTTTCATTTTGACATGCGAATGAAGCCGGAAATTCAGCAGATATTTCCGGATTTGAATGTACCACCTTGCGGCGATGATCGGGACAAGGCGTTGGCTATGATATGAAGGAGGCGGCGTGGAGAAAGCGACGGAAGCAAAGAAAGCGAGAAGGTGTCAGCAACTTCACGGAGGATAAGAGTAGCGGACCTCGCAAGGGTCGATCCTCTTTTCATTCATCCAGAGACCTCCGCATCCTACTCGAGGTGGAAAGAAGTTCCTGGCGGCACCGACTGTTTGAGACGCAGAAAGAAGTGTTACAACTATGTCAAGGCGGGACATGTTCGACGTGATTGTTTCGCGCCTGCCGTGACTGTTTTGAGTGTGGACAGAAGGACATCGCGCAACATTTTGTGGGAATGCGACCCGATCTTTTGGTACTCGCACTCCGGCTCGATCCGAAGGAGACGAGTGTGAACCAGACGGCAAAGTGGATTTCAGCAGCCCGGGAAGAGAGAGGCATCCGATCGGGTCTGTTCCTCCACGCTTTTTAAATGAGGAAATCGATGATCGAACACAGTGTTGCATCAGTACGATTCAGATCCTTTTGCAACCGATTAGTGTCTTGTTCGACTCGGGAGCTACGCATTCTTTTATATCTTTGAACTGTGTTAATCGTTTGAAAATCTCGTGCTTGTATAATTGTGAACCTTATGTTGTGGGATTACCGAGCGGAGAGAAAATTGTGGGAACACTAGAAGCTAGGGATTTCCCAGTATCTATAGAAGGAAGAGAGTGGCCATCGAATCTCATTGTAGTTGACATCTACGGTGACGATTTAATTCTCGGAGATGATTGGCTCAACCGTTATGGAGCTGTTCTGAATTACCGAGAGAGTCATTTCCATCATTGCTGATGACGGATCTGAACACTTATTCCGAGGATGGAGACCAGGAAGCTCGGGAAAATTGATCAAAGCAATGAAAGCCGTGAAATTACTGAAGCAGGGATGTCACGGACTTTGGTGCTATGCCATGAGGAAAGAGGAAGGAGTAGAGCTCTCGTCTATTTCAGTTGTGAATGAGTTCCCAGATGTATTTCCTGACGAACTACCTGGGTTACCTCCGCAGAGGGGAGTGGAATTCACTATCGAATTAGAGCCTGGAGCAGCTCCTATTTCCAAAGCACCATACCGCATGGCGCCAACCGAGATGTATGAACTCAAGAAGCAACTGGAGGAATTGTTACAGAAGGGCTATATCCAACCTAGCGTTTCTCCTTGGGGAGCGCCCGTTCTCTTTGTCCTAAGAAAGACGGATCCCTCCGATTGTGTATTGATTACGGAGCTCAACAAGATGACGATCAAGAATAAGTATCCTATACCTCGGATCGGCGACTTGTTTGATCAACTGCAAGGGGCAAGGGTATTCTCGAAGATTGACTTGCGATCGTGATACCACCATTGAGAATTAAGGAATCGGATATACCGAAATGCGCTTTGAGATCCGATGCAGGCATTATGAATTCGTAGTGATGCCGTTTGGACTTACCAATGCTCCCGCAGATTCATGCAATTGATGAATCGGGTATTCTTGGAATACTTGGATAAATTTGTGGTCGTCTTCATTGATGACATCTTGATATATTCGAAGGACGCAGAGGAGCATGCCGAGCATTTGCGTGTGGTTTTAAGCACCTTGAGGAAGGAACAGTGTACGCAAAATTTTCTAAATGCGAGTTCGCTTAAGGAAGTAACCTTCCTTGGGCATGTGATATCACCGACGGAGTTCGGGTGGACCCGAAGAAAGTCGAAGCAATCTTGGATTGGGAAACTCCTAAAACGTGAAAGAAGTCCGAAGCTTCTTAGGACTTGCTGGATATTATCGCCGCTTTGTAGAAGGATTTTCCAAAATTGCTCGTCCGCTCACCCAGCTGTTACAGAAAACTCAAAAGTTCATGTGGAATGAGAAGTGCCAGGCTGGTTTTGACGAACTTAAGAGGAGACTGACGACAGCACCTATATTAGCGTTGCCAGAGGGAACTGATGGATTCATGGTATACAGCGACGCTTCAAATCAGGGTTTGGGTTGTGTGTTGATGCAGAAGGATAAAGTGATTGCTTATGCTTCTCGGCAATTGAAACCGTACGAGATTAATTACCCGACTCATGATCTGGAGCTAGCAGCTGTGATCTTTGCCTTGAAAATTTGGCGACATTATTTGTACGACACTCATTGTCAGATCTTTACAGATCATAAGAGCCTCAAGTACATCTTTAGTCAGAAAGAATTAAACATGAGGCAGATAAGGTGGCTGGAATTGATCAAGGATTACGACTTGGAGATTCTCTATCATCCGGGGAAAACAAACGTAGTAGCTGATGCTTTGAGCCGTAAACCTGTTTCTCTTCGAGTGTTGGAAGCACTTACGTCCCAAACCAGTATTCAACGAGAACTGATCCGCGAGGGGACTGAAGTATGGGCACCAGGAATCCAAGGCAACTTTATGTGATGGAACTGACTTCATCACTAGTCGAGGAGATCAAGTCTAAACAATTGAACGATTCTCTGATCCTTCGATTATGTGACGAAGTAAAAGAAGGAAAAGTCCCAGGATTCGTGATACAAGACGATGGAGTTCTGAGATTTCAGAGTCGACTTTGCGTTCCCGATGATGATGATTTAAGACGGACAATTTTGAAGGAAGCTCATAGCGCGCCCTATTCTATTCACCCAGGCAGTAGTAAGATGTATAAGGATCTAAAGCAAAACTTCTGGTGGGGGAATATGAAGAAGGACTTAGCAGAGTACGTTTCGAAGTGTTTGACTTGTCGGAGTTAAGATTGAACATCGGCGACTGCCGAATGTTAAAGCCGCTTAGATCCCTGAATGGAAGTGGGAGGATATCTCGATGGATTTCATCACTAGTATGCCAAGGACTAGAACGGGAATGAACATGATTTGGGTTGTAGTTGATCGACTAACCAAGTCGGCTCATTTCCTGCGAATTAAAGATACATGGGGACCCGAGAGATTGGCACGAATATTTATTGCGGAGATAGTCAGATTGCACGGGACGCCGAAGACCATTATTTCGGATCGAGATGGTCGTTTCGTGTCACACTTCTGGAAGGCAGTTCATAAGGCTTTGGGAACTGAGCTCAATTTTAGTACGGCTTATCATCCCCAAACGGACGGTCAGTCCGAAAGGACTATTCAAACTGTAGAAGACATGCTTAGAGCTTGTGCTTTGGATTGGTCAACTGATTGGGAAGTTCATCTGCCATTAGTTGAATTCACCTACAATAATAGTTGGCATGCTTCAATTAAGATGGCACCATTTGAAGCTATGTACGGGAGAAGATGCCGATCACCCCTATGTTGGGATGATTCTTCGGATTTGATCGGGACGGAACCACTGATTATTCGGACTCAAGAGAAGATAGCTTTGATTCGAGAGAGGCTGATCGCCCAGTCGGCGAAGTCTTATGCAAATGTACGTCGTCGCCTCTAGAGTTCGACTGGGACCATGTACTGTTGAAGGTGTCTCCTACACGAGGGATTTTCCGTTTTGGGAGGAGAGGCAAGCTTAGTCCGAGATATATCGGACCATTTGAGATCCTCGAGAGAGTTGGAGATTTAGCATACAGGCTGGCCTTACCGCCATCGCTGAGTCACGTTCACAATGTGTTTCACGTATCTCAACTGCGGAAGTATGTACCGGACCCCAGTCATGTCATTGATTTCGACGAGATCGAGATAGCTAATGATGGCACCTTCGAAGAGAGACCAATCAAGATACTTGAGAGCCGGATCAAGCAATTGAGGAATAAACCAATACACTTGGTTAAAGTACAATGGTCACGACATGGAGTCAAAGAGGCCACTTGGGAAACAGAGGACAGTATGAAGACTAGATATCCGGAGTTATTTTCATCTTAAGTTTCGGGATGAAACTTCTTTTTAGGGAGGAAGGATGTAATACCCGAGATTTCTATGTAATTGGAACTTGTGATATTGTAATAATTGTACTTTTGTCTGAGTACTATTCTCCGTATTTCATAGTCCGATGTTGTCGAGCGTTTAATTTCTTGGTTGTGATTTAAAGATTTTAAATCTGCGCATGTAGCGCGCGCTACCGGCTATGTTTAGCGTGCGCTAACGTAGATTCATAGCGCACGCTACAGAGGGTCATTAGCGCACGCTATGCATGGTCAATTTGATTGAGACGTGCGGTAGGTGAGATCTGGCCGGGGGACCCCTGTCGGATCGTGTCGGATGTACCTGGACGGCTTTCGGGAAAAGCCGAGTCAATGCCTTAGCACACGCTACAGGTATATGCGTAGCGCACGCTAAGTGCTGAGTACAGTTTAGTCAGGGAGCCGTTAGCGCACGCTAAGAACAGGGTCTAGCGCGCGCTAATAGACATTTATTATAAATAGAATGACATCTATTCGTGATTTCAGTTCTCTCTTCTCCCATTACCCGAATTCTTACACTTAGAACATAACTTCCTTCATCCTAAACACTTCATATCAACATCCTGATTCGTGATTGAAGATCGCATATCATTGGAGATTGGTGTTCAAGCTTTCGGTGTCGGATTGCTTCATTTTCCTCCGTGTTCTTCACTACCTTGAGGTAGGTGATTCTTCACCAATACTAGTTGTGTTCTAGAGGATGTTGATCATGTTCATCTAATCAGTTAGATTCGTTATTAGTCGTACATCATATGTTAGAAGGATGTTTTCGACGTTTCGACACTTATTCATCGTATGATCCATTGAACCTTTTTGTATGAGGATTCCTAAGCATGTTATGTACCTTCCAAACCAATCGACCAGTATATGTAGATTACCTAGTTCGTATGGTTTACGTAAGGAACCATATGTTTTGGGATTTGGAATAATCGGAACTTAGAATATTTCTTGAAGATCTTGGATGAGTTATGATGATGAGATAATTATCCGTATATTTGTGCCTCATGATCATGGAACTTCCACAACCTTATTAGCATGACAGACTTAAGGATGATTTTGTAACACCCCAAACTAGGCGGATATTACAGTGCCGTGGACCCCCGATTGGGACCCACCAGGCGGATGAAAATGAATGAATTACACAGGGTGAATGTAGTACCGAACCACATTACAACATTAATTACTCCGATGAGGAGTTTCATACAACACACCCAGGATAAAATAGAATACATGTGTATCTTATGTGACGATAAAATACACAACACTGAATGAAACGAGTATTCAAACGGAATGTCTGCAGCGGAATAAATATAGGAAACATAAATGACTGAACAGACTGGACAGATCGGGCCCTTTCTAGTATCACTGGACTCCTCGACGTCGCCGTGTTCTCCCCGTGCCTTTGCCTTGCCTGCACTAAAAACAAAATCCCCAAACGGGCCGGGCCATACGTAACAACAATCCTCAAGGGTTGAAATTACACAATCATGAATTAATGAAGTTATGAAATATTCTTAATTATGAATTACGCCAAGAGGAGTATCATAGTACGCCCGTAATGTTCATGCAAGTGTACAAGACGAATGACCGACACACCCGCCCTGTACCTAATTAGTCTCACGGAGGTAAGCGTTACCGTGTGCACGGTCCAATGTATCGGTGAACCCAATACATGACCATCGTGTGCCCGACTAAAAATTCCACACAGCCACACCCGGCCACGCAATATGAACCCGGAAGGTCACATGAACGAGAATGACCGTGATGAATATCAATGAATAATAATTAGACAAGGCCAAAATGACTCACCGATATGATAGTAATAGTGACGTGATTGATAATCCAATGAAATGATTTGGAACCGCTGCCCTCGTGAATGAAATGATTATTCGACAATTACAAGTCTCGAAATGATTAATATTATGATGAATGAATTATGATTATGAGCAATCAACAACAAAAGGAATGAGTATCCTTTTAACCGAGTAAGATTTAACTTACTCAATACCGATGAAGAATGTCCGTCCACGAACAACGTCCTAACCAAGATACCGGTCGCTCGAACAACCTTGAATAACAATCATTACCAACAATTGTTCAATACACGAATCAAACACGAATATAACGAACTCAAAACGTCGATACGATAAAACTAAGTCCATTGCGGCATTAAATCAAACATGTTGCGTCAAACTCCGATTGTTTACAATCAAACTTCAATATACCTATCTCAAATTCCCCAAGAAGTGTTTCAAACCAACAAAACATCTTCCAAATGATCAATAATCCGAAATGAATATCCGAAAACGTGATTATAACGACAATTAATCGAAAATCCCCAATTCCAACTCGATTTCCAAAGTGTTCTTGAATAATTCCTCAATAATCCAAAGAATCCTTATACAAACTCATAATCATATACATATCCCTTCATATAACATGATTATAACGTCCAAAACATCATATCTCAACACAAAATCGAAGTCCAAAGTGTTGAAGAAATTACCTCTTGAATATCCAACCAATTCGATCCGAAGAACACGAGTTTAATCGAGTATCCAAGCTTCCCGAATGATTGAAGGTGATGAAAAATATACTCTCAAATGATAATTGATGAAGAAATCTCTCCCTCAAGTATTTCTCTCTCGGTTGCAGGTGAAGAAGATGGAAAAAATGGGAGAAATGAGCTCAAAATGCTCAAAAAAGAATTTATAGGGGTTGACTCGCCAACAAGCTCGACCGTGCCCGCCTGACACGGTCGTGGCGCGCAGCCGGCCGCAGGACTCGACCGTGTCCCGCTTGACACGGCCGAGGCGCGAAGGGGCCTACCGACAAGTGACCCATCCGCGGCGCCGACAATGGCTCGACCGTGTCCCGAACACGGCCGGCCTCCGGCGCCGCTACAGCTAATCCGAAGAGCTCGACTCGCCGCGCTGCACGGCACACGGTCGGGTCCTGAGGCGACGCTCCGCACTATCCGGACGAGTACGGCACGGGCCGTGTCGGACGACACGGCCGAGTTCGTTCGGCGATGATCGCCAAAATCAAAATGAGCGGTTGAGCTAAACGACCATAACTCTCTCGTCCGGACTCATTGACTCACCGCTTGAACCATTGGAAAGCTAACTCGATGCTCTATAATATTGCAAGATTTAGAATTTTTGGAGTTACCAAAAATTAATGGTGATCTAACAAAGTCGAACTCATATGAGGAAAGTTGAAACGATGAACAATAACGATACTCAACTCGAAGTTTATACGAACGGTGAACACGGTGAATGAACATGATTGATGAATGATTATAATTGAGTGAAAATACACCGAGTGACAATTACAGCTGATAATTACCGAATGAAAATGAATGAATTACAACCGGTATTACATACTCCCCTTAAAAAGAGTTTCGTCCCAAACTAAGGGTCAAACAACTCGGGATAACTCTCCCGCATAATCTCCTCGCTTCCCAAGTGGCCTCTTCGACTCCATGTCCTGACCACCGAATCTTGACCAAAGGAATCGACTTATTTCTCAACCGTTTGATTCGCCGCTCTAAAACTCGTATAGGACGCTCCTCATATGAATGATCGTCGCGATCTCGATTTCACAAACCGCAGAGATGTGACTCGGGTCGGCAACATACTTCCGCAACCGAGAGACATGAAACACATTATGAATTCGGCTCAACGCCGAGGTAAAGCCAAACGATAAGCTAACTCGCCCACTCGATCCAAAATCTCAAACGGTCCAATGAATCTCGACTCAACTTCCCCTCTTCCCGAAACGGAAGACACCACGACTGGGATACCTTGACCAACACGTGGTCACCGTCTCGAACTCTAATGGTCGCGACGGTTATCTCGCATATGATTTCGCCGACTGAGCGGTCAACAAATGATTCCTGATCAAAGTTACCTTCTCACGGGCGGCTATAAGCATATCGGGCTCGGTGCCGATTGATTCTGATAAGTCGTCCCAACACAACGGAGATCGACAACGACGACCATACAAGGCCTCGTAAGGTGCCATCTTGATCGAAGCATGCCAGCTATTATTATACGTGAACTCGATCAAAGGTAGCTGGGCTTCCCAATTGTCCTTCCAATCGAGGACGCATGCCCTCAACATGTCCTCTAATGTCTGTATAGTCCTCTCTGATTGTCCGTCGGACTGAGGATGAAAGGCGGTACTGAGATTAAGCTGGGTTCCCATAGCGCGATGAACTGATTTCCAAAAATGAGATACAAATCGTCCGTCACGATCGGAAACGATACTCTTAGGAGTACCATGCAGTCTTACTATCTCCTTGATGAATAATCGGGCCGCCTCTCGGGACCCCACGTATCCTTGATCTCAAGGAAATGAGCTGATTTAGTTAAACGGTCCACAATCACCCAGATTGTATTCATGCCACGACGACTCGTCGGCAAACTCGTGATGAAATCCATAGAAATGTCTTCCCACTTCCACTCTGGAATAGGGAGAGGTTTTAGCATACCCGCCGGTCGCTGATGTTCAATCTTGACTTGCTGGCAAGTTAAGCATCTCGAAACAAATTCTGCGACTTCGCTCATATTACTCCACCAAGAATTTTGTTTCAAGTCCTTGTACATCTTGCTAGACCCGGATGAACGGAATAAGGGGTAGCATGAGCTTCTTTCAAAATCGAGTTTTTCAACTCGTCATTTTCCCTAAGACGCACAACCGGTTCTTAAACCTCAAAAGTCCATCCTCGTGGACCACGAATCCGTGGGCTCTCCCGAGCCACATCCTCACGAATGCGCAACAATGCCGGGTCCGAACCCCGATTCTCCCCGATTGCATCCTCAAGAGATGATGAAATCTCTAACATACAAAGTCGTCTCCCGAACTCGCCGGCTGCACTCGATCTCGGTCTAAGGAATTCCCGTTGGAGCTCCTTCGAATTGTTAAACGAGCAAGCATCCGCTCCCGAATGGACTTACGACTCAAGGCGTCGGCGACAACGTCGCCTTGCCCGGTGGTAAAGGATCTCAATATCATAATCCTTGATTAGTTCTAACCACCGCCTCCGTCGCATATTTAATTCCTTCCGAGTAAATATATACTTTAAACTTTTATGATCGGTGAATATCCGACAAGTGACGCCATAAAGGTAATGACGCCAAATCTTCAAAGCGAACACCACTTTGCTAGCTCAAGGTCGTGTGTCGGATAATTAACCTCGTAAGGTCTCAACGCCGTGAAGCATAGGCAATAACCTTCCTGCTCGCATGAGTACACATCCGAGACCCCGTCCGACGCATCACTATAAACCACAAGTCCCTCCGTCCCTCGCGGCAAGGAAAGTACAGCCGACATTAACCGGCTCTTGAGTTCCTCAAAACTCCCGACACGCGCGGACCACATGTATTTCTTATCCTTCCGCAAAGGTTCACAATGGTTGAGCAATTTTGGAAAATCCTTCCACAAACCTCCGATAATAACCGCTAATCCGAGAAAGCTTCGATTTCCTTAACATTCTTCTGAGGTAACCACCTGATAGCCTCCGTCTTCTGAGAATCAACACGCACTCCATCTGATGAAATTACATGTCCGAGAAAAGTCACCTCGGACATCCAGAACTCGCATTTGGAAAACTTCCCATAAAGTTGTTCTCGTCTCAACACGTCGAGCACTTGATGAAGGTGAAACTCGTGTTCCTCCCGGTCACGAGAATAAATCAAAATGTCATCGATGAAGACAACAACAAACCGATCCAAAAAGTCGATGAAGACCCGATTCATTAACTCCATGAATACCGCAGGTGCATTAGTTAGCCCGAACGGCATAACTACGAACTCAAAATGACCATAGCGTGTTCGAAACGCCGTCCTCGCGATATCCGACTCTCGAATCCGCAACTGATGATATCCAGATCTTAAGTCGATCTTGGAAAATACCAAGCTCCCGAAGTTGATCCAAAAGGTCATCGATACGGGTAAAGGATACTTATTCTTGATTGTCACCTTATTCAACTCCCGATAATCGATACACAAGCGAAAAGAACCATCCTTCTTTTGACAAACAACACCGGTGCTCCCCACGGGACGCACTCGTCGAATATAACCTTTCTCGAACAATTCCTCAAGTTGACTCTTCAACTCGCATTTCGGCCGGGGCCATTCTGCACGGTGCCTTCGATATCGGGACGACTGTGCTCCAACTCAATCGTGAATTCCACATCCTCTCGTGGAGGCAAACCAGTAACTCGCTGAAAAACATCGCATATTCCTTACTACCGGAATATCCGACAACATTATCGATGATTCCTCGGTTTTGGTCATATAGCACCAATAACCGACACATCCTCGATCGAGTAATCGCACCGCTTTCATCAAATTAATGACCTTACTGTAATGGGATTACCTCCCGAAATACACATTCAACCCCATCGCTTGAAATGATAGTAATCATACGCTTACGGACACTAATGATGGCATCATGACGATCCATCCAATCAATACCCAAGATGACGCTGCCTCTCACAGATCTACCACGATAAGGTTCGCCGCCATACACGACCATGAAACTCGAATAGACAATCCCGAATCTCACGACATCGATGATTCGTCTACCATCGTGTAGACCAATGACATAAGGCTCACAACTAGTAGCACTACCCACGTAGTCTACCCAAACATGATTCGAAATGAATGAATGCGATGCACCAAGATCAAAAAGGGTACACACAAAGTTGAGATAGAATATCAAGTGTACCCGAGATCATTTGGGCCTCGGGATCATCGGTCTTCTTCATCTCATAAATCCGGGTTTGCTAGTCCCGCACCGACGCTCCTGTCACGACTATAGGCTCCACCTTTAGTCGCCTCCCGCTGCTTTAAACGACGCCGATTGAGTGGCCTCGATTCTCGAACGGCCGACTGCTTCGGGCCCGAGATGACGCTGAGTAGGTTTGGAGTCCCTACGGCAAAACGGGCCATATGCCCAAATTCCACAATTATGACACATGATCGTCTGCCTTGACACTTGGTACCGAGGTGACCAAGTTCCCCACGCTATAACAGTGATGGCCGAACCGCCGCCGAGACCGTGATTCCGCGGGTTTAGACGACACAGAGGTCGCTCGTAAAAGCGGAGCCCGCACGGGGTTTCTTGAAAGTTGCCCGACCGCCTTCCGACCGATTGCGATTCTTCGATTTCTGCTAGCGCACGAAGGTTGCCGCTAGCAATTTCCTTAGCAAGAAGCTCGTAGGTGAGAGCTTTCTCAATGAATTCGCCAACGTGGTGCAATTATGATTAAGTAATCAAGTCTCATACGGGGTTTCACCTCTTCTTGAAATACTTAATCTTATCCGCCTCGGAATGAATGATAGATGAGGCAAACGGAAGAAGTTCCCGAAATTTCTCGGCAATGGCGAGAACATCCTCGTCTGTTGAGGGGTCGGGGTGAGTAATTCGATGCCTTGGCCTCTCTGAGTGGGGCCGGATAATATCTCTCCATCATGAGAGTCTTGAACTGTTCCCAAGTACATGATCCTTCGGTGGGCTTCAACGATAACCACCAAGAATGTGCGCTCTTACCCAGGTAGTAAGCCGCAACAGAAACTTTGTGTCCTTCGGGACACTCTACCATAGCAAACAACTTCTCGAAATGCTCGAGCCAATGAATGATATCTCGCTGCCTGACGAGCCCTCAAAAGTAGGTGGCCTCTGGCGAGAGATATCGCCGATGATATTACTCACATTCCTCTCTTGCCTCTGAGGTGGCGGCGGAGGAGCCTGCTGATTTTGATTAGCTGAATTTTGCATCGTCTCCATTAGTTGTGTCATTTGAGTCATTTGGGCCATCATGCCCTGCATAAAAGCGAGTGGGTCAACCCGGACACCCTCTGACTGAGCCGTGTCCCGGGTACGACTCCCTGATAGTGAATGATCGCGTCCAGGTGAATGAGTGGCAGCGTCGCTGCTCGATGAATTAGCATTATTCCTCGCATTTGCACGAGTATTCACACGAGTTCTCGGATTCGCCCGCCCACGGCCTCGTCCTCCACGCCCTCTTCTTGCCCTCTCCATACCAAGTAGGAAAGTCACATGATGATTATATTCACCGCATGAAATATACGTTATGATTATGACATGAGATTATGAAAATGAGCATACGCGCTCTAACACGGTGATTACATGAATGATTAACTGAGGTGACATGATTATCTGATGAAATTATTGAAATGATTATCTTGAATGAGTTAACAAGATTAATGATTCGATCTTCCTGATCAACAACTGAACAATGAAATGAATTGACTGATTAATGAGTTAACCTGACCGTCCTGGTCAAAATGACAATGATGATTGAGGATTGTTAACTGATGAATTATGAATGAATGACTATTGCCAGAAATTATACCATGGCATTAGAAATCTTACAGTTCTTGGTCTGATTGGCTCGGCATTTGCACAGGTCACACGTGACGCGAAAGTCCAATGATACTAGTCCGATGACGATGATTTCAAATGAGACATGACTTGGAGGGTAGTATTCAAAACCACGCTCCGATACCAACTCTGTAACACCCCAAACTAGGCGGATATTACGGGCCGTGGACCCCGATTGGGACCCACCGGGCGGATGAAAATGAATGAATTACACAGGTGAATGTAGTACCGAACCACATTACAACATTAATTACTCCGATGAGGAGTTTCATACAACACACCCAGATAAAATAGAATACATGTGTATCTTATGTGACGATAAAATACACAACACCGAATGAAACGAGTATTCAAACGGAATGTCTGCAGCGGAATAAATATAGGAAACATAAATGATCGAATGATCGACAGATCGGGGCCCTTTCTAGTATCACTGGGACTCCTCGACGCCGTGTTCTCCCGTGCCTTTGCCTTGCCTGCACTAAAAACAAAATCCCCAAACGGGCCGCCATACGTAACAACAATCCTCAAGGGTTGAAATTACACAATCATGAATTAATCAAGTTATGAAATATTCTTAATTATGAATTACGCCAAGAGGAGTATCATAGTACGCCCGTAATGTTCTCGTGCAAGTGTACAAGACGAATGACCGGACACACCCGTCCTTGTACCTAATTAGTCTCACGGAGGTAAGCGTTACCGTGTGCACGGTCCAATGTATCTGAACCCAATACATGACCATCGTGTGCCCGACTAAAAATTCCACACGCCCACACCCGGCCACGCAATATGAACCCTAAGGTCACATGAACGAGAATGACCGTGATGAATATCAATGAATAATAATTAGACAAGGCCAAAATGACTCACCGATATGATAGTAATAGTGACGTGATTGATAATCCAATGAAATGATTTGGAACCGCTGCTCTCGTGAATGAAATGATTATTCGACAATTACAAGTCTCGAAATGATTAATATTATGATGAATGAATTATGATTATGAGCAATCAACAACAAAAGGAATGAGTATCCTTTTAACCGAGTAAGATTTAACTTACTCAATACCGATGAAGAATGTCCGTCCACGAACAACGTCCTAACCAAGATACCGGCCGCCGAACAACCTTGAATAACAATCATTACCAACAATTGTTCAATACACGAATCAAACACGAATATAACGAACTCAAAACGTCGATACGATAAAACTAAGTCCATTGCGGCATTAAATCAAACATGTTGCGTCCAAACTCCGATTGTTTACAATCAAACTTCAATATACCTATCTCAAATTCCCCAAGAAGTGTTTCAAACCAACAAAACATCTTCCAAATGATCAATAATCCGAAATGAATATCCGAAAACGTGATTATAACGACAATTAATCGAAAATCCCCAATTCCAACTCGATTTCCAAAGTGTTCTTGAATAATTCCTCAATAATCCAAAGAATCCTTATACAAACTCATAATCATATACATATCCCTTCATATAACATGATTATAACGTCCAAAACATCATATCTCAACACAAAATCGAAGTCCAAAGTGTTGAAGAAATTACCTCTTGAATATCCAACCAATTCGATCCGAAGAACACGAGTTTAATCGAGTATCCAAGCTTCCCGAATGATTGAAGGTGATGAAAAATATACTCTCAAATGATAATTGATGAAGAAATCTCTCCCTCAAGTATTTCTCTCTCGGTTGCAGTGAAGAAGATGGAAAATGGGAGAAATGAGCTCAAAATGCTCAAAAAAAGAATTTATAGGGGTTGACTGCCAACAGCTCGACCGTGCCCGCCGACACGGTCGTGGCGCGCAGCCGGCCGGGCAGGACTCGACCGTGTCCCGCTTGACACGGCCGAGGCGCCGAAGGGGCCTACCGACAAAGGACCCGTCCGCGGCGCCGACAATGGCTCGACCGTGTCCCGAACACGGCCGGCCTCCGCGTCGCTACAGCTAATCCGAAGAGCTCGACTCGGCCGCGCTGCACGACACGGCCGGTCCCGAGGCGCACTCTCCGCACTATCCGGACGAGTACGGCACGGGCCGTGTCGGACGACACGGCCGAAGTTCGTTCGGCGATGATCGCCAAAATCAAAATGAGCGGTTGAGCTAAAACGACCATAACTCTCTCGTCCGACTCGATTGACTCACCGTTTGAACCATTGGAAAGCTAACTCGATGCTCTATAATATTGCAAAGATTTAGAATTTTTGGAGTTACCAAAAATTAATGGTGATCTAACAAAGTCGAACTCATATGAGGAAAGTTGAAACGATGAACAATAACGATACTCAACTCGAAGTTTATACGAACGGTGAACACGGTGAATGAACATGATTGATGAATGATTATAATTGAGTGAAAATACACTGAGTGACAATTACAGGCTGATAATTACTGAATGAAAATGAATGAATTACAACCGGGTATTACAGATTTGTTGTATCAATATAGAATTCATGAATTCACCACCTTTCAACCCAGTTTTCCATTAGCAGTATTCTGCCATGCAGGGTTAGCGCACGCTAACATATATGAGTTAACGTGCGCTATCGGGGTTCAGTTAACGCATAGAACGTACGTAGCGTACGTTATGTATCAACCGATTCGAACTGTCAGTTCGTAGCTAGCGCACGCTAGTCTTACACGATAGCGTACGCTAACAGGCCGGCTTAGCGCACGTTACGTATAGTACGTAGCGCACGCTAAGCGACCAGCATTGTTTATTTTGAGCTTTTCGGCCGTAGACCGAATTGTTAGGCCATCGTTCGACTTGAGATGATTTGTATATCATTCCTTTTGTTAAGGTTCGAGCTTGTTACGTTGATCGAAGGAGGCGGCCTTCGAGTGTGTCGAGAACATTGAAGTGTTTCGTCCTTGCCATTTTCGAGGCAAGTATCATATGTCGAGTTCGATTTATCATGCTTGTGGTTTTATTCATATTGTTGAATATGAGATGTATTTCTGAAAATTCTCGTGATATTCGTTGTTGTTTGTTTGTATTGATGAACATGTTGAAATGCATATGTGTATGCATAGTTGATTGATTATGGTATAAATGATCCGAGGGGGGTCATGAGGATCTATGCTGAGGGCGCTGGATCGAATGTCCACCATGCGTTGGTCCGACGGGATCATCATGGGGATCTATGCTGAGGGCGCTGGATCGTTGGACGGGTTTTCCACCATGCGTTGGTCCGACGGAATCATCATGGGGATCTATGCTGAGGGCGCTGGATCGCTGGATTACCTTGTATTGTGTTGATGGAATCGTAAGGATTCGCATCGTTGGATTCCAGTGGCGGAAGTCCGTTTTGCATGCTTTATGATGCATTGATGATTTATTGTTTGACGATACTTGTACTAGCATTGTTTTGCTAACCCCTTCGGGGGTGGACATTGTTTTGATGTTCAGGTAGCCGAGGAGCGGGGAGGCAACCACAGTACCGACAGGACGATGGAATGGCTCAGTGATGTGATTGATGTAATTGCTATTGTGATTTGTCTTCTTGGTTCGTTTAGTACTCGAGTACGTCTGTTTTAATAAGGTCAATTCGATATGGTTGTATAAGTTAACTCATTTGATCGGTTGAATCAAATCTGTATTTGAACTTCAGTTGTTCGATTTTATTGTTTTTACACTTCTTTTAAAAATCAGCCTTGTAAATCCTTACCTAAAGGGTTTACGGCGCTGTAATTATTCCGAATATCTCGGGGTGTTACAAATGATACCCCCAATAAACATTCGTTTCTCAAGTTGGTCCCTGTCATTTCAACAATTACATCTAAGTCCTGATAAAACATATTGTAATTACACATGGGTCCAAAAATCAACAAAAAATAAAGTGAATCTTTTACTTGAGAACTAATTAGTTTTGATTGAAGTGAAATATGATATTTATCCAAAAGTAATATTTTTTAATTCAATTTGATATGAACAAATTAAAAAAAAATATATTTATAAAATTAAAAATAAAAATAATAATATAAAATATTTATTTAGATAAAATAAAAAGTGGCAATAAATATGTCTATATGTAGGATCCAACGAGATCCCAAAAGTTAGGACTATATTTAACTAGAGGTTCCCAAAACGACCCAACTCGCCGGGTCGACCCGCCGACCCGGACCCGGATGACCCGTGCAGGACCCGGACCCGGCTGACCCGTGTAGGACCCGGACCTGGCTGACCCGTCAGACCCGTCGACGCAGACGGGTGGGGTCCGGGTCTAGGTTTTGCCTACCCGGCGACCCGCCGGGTCCGATCCGTCGACCCGGCGTAAAAGTAAAAAAAAAAATTGAGAATTGGCTGTTAGACCCGCGGGTCGGACCCGGACCCGGCGGGTCTAACGGCTAGTGCAGATTTAAAAAAAAATATTCCTATCTATAAATACCTCACTACTCAACACATTTTTTTCACACCTTCAATATAATCTATCTCTCAAACTCTCATTGCTAATTGCTATACTACTTAATCTCTCTCTTTTTTCGCATTTAATCATTATGTCGAGTTCTGACAAGGGAAAGGGTATTGCTACATCTCCCAAAAAATCCAAAATGTCCAAGTTCGAGCGAATGGGTCTTTGGGGCAAATCGAAGAAACCATCTGGAATAATTATTCGGGAGCCCCAAAACCAAACTCCACCCAGTTTTGAAAATGAAAGTCAAGAACCTGAATATGATGTTATACATGAAAATATCTATTACGGTAGTACAACAACTACCAGTGAAGAAGAAGTTGATCTCCGGGGATTTCGACGTGTCCCGAATCGTCAACAACTGCAAAACATCGACGAAGAAATGGACCATGAAATCGATGAAGCTATGTTAAATCAAACATATGCAACATTCGAGCGCACTCTTCATGGCGTACCAACTCCGACGCAAAAATCAAAGTCGGCTGCCCCGCAAGCCAAGTCAAGAAGAACCTCCTTATGTTGAGGAGTTATCGTCCGAGGAGGAAGAAAATGTGAAAGGCAGAGGAAGCAAGAAAACTAAAGCAAGAAACAAGCCTGTCCCTGTTGCATAAAGGAGACCGGTATCCGTACTTTTTTCAAAACACTTTAACAAGGAAAAAATATCGGATGGTTCGATGAAGGTATCTTGCAACTACTGCTCGAAAGAGTATCCGTATAAAGTCGGGGATGGATATGAAAATTTTAATAGGCATTTTGAGAATAACCATGCCTCGGTCCACGGAGAACAAAAGTCACAAAGTCAACTCAACTTTCATCCTTCTACTGGAGTCGGGCCAGTCGGCAATCAAGGTATGTCTGAATCTCAACTTTATAAATATAATGAAAAAATTGCTAGAGAACAGATGGCAAAATTATGTGCACAAGAATCTTTACCTTTTAATTTTACGGATAGTACGGGTTTTTTTTTAAAGAAAAAGCATCCAGTCTGGACGGGGGGTTGAGGCGGGACCCACCAACCTGTAGATAAGAAGAAATCAAGAAATACAAAGTATCAGCCCCGAATTAAGACCAAAAATGGGCCATAATTCGGGTCCAAACATCGAAGAAATCTACGGCCCACTAAAGAAATACAAAGTGCACCACAAACCGTGGGCTAATGTGCGGACCCGTAGACTAAAATAACTGAACTCTGAATTATGACAAAAAATGGGCCATAATCCGGAAACCTAAAATCTAAAGTGTCTACGGCCCGCTAGATCAATACAAGGTGCACCACTAAAAATTGTGGTCTAATGTGCGGACCAATAGGCAAGCAAGCAAGCAATCAATAAAATAAAAACCTATCTAAATCTAAAAGACGAATAACCAAGCTGATCCATCCGAATAAGGGAGAGAAGAAACGGAGGAGCAGTATCGTAAGTATAAGTCTGAATGCCGAGGGATGACATGCCGAGCTCACAAAGATAGTCGGCCGGCCTGTTGCCCTCCCGGAAAATGTGAGTGACTCTGAACTGAATATCTCTGAGAATGTGTCGGATACGCATAAGAGTGTGACGAACCTGCCAAGAGCCCCGCTGGCCAGATGATAGTAGGATCACCATAGCAGCAGCATCAAGCTCAATCCAAACATGTCTCGATCTTTGGGCAGCTAGAATCAATATAATCGCCAATGCCTGGACCTCAGCATCAAAACTCGAAGAGGCCTGAAAAGAGGAATGAAAAGCAAGAAGGAGCTCTCCGTGGTGATCTCTAATCAGACCTCCCCCACCCGCAATCTGTGTGTCTCTATCGAACGAACCATCCGTGTTCAGCTTGATCCAAGGGGTCTCGGGTTGAAGCCAAACCACTGGGATAGGGCGACGAGTCTGAGCGGGGGAAGATGTAGCTCGCTGGAAACGATCAGGCGGCGAGCAACCCGCCTAGAATTCAGATGAAATAAGCCCCGCAGAATCCAATAAAGCAACATGGTGCTCCACCTGCACAATAATATGATACGAAAGAAAAGTAACCACCCTATGCTTTGCACTATTCCTTTCTGTCCAGATGAACCAAAGGATCAGACAAGGAATAATGAAAGTCGCGTGCTTAAAGTGTGTGCCGTGTGCGAAAAAACTCAGGAGCTCAAAGATATTCTGAGTATGGGGTAGGGATAAATGTGTCCAAGTGCCAAAATACTCCCACACGTCACGAGCTACATCACTCTCTAAGAAAAGGTGGGCAATGGTCTCGGTATGGTAGGTCTGGGTAAGGGTATGCGAGCAACACAAACATCTAGAAGCCAGTGAAACGCCCCTCCTCTGTAGAATGTCATCAGTCGGTATCCGTCGCATGAGAAGTCGCCAAATAAACACCGAAGTGGTTGGTGTAAGTAAGGCAGTCCAGATGGCCCCGTAAACTAGATTAGCCTGACCCCTCACCCTGATGTGAGACCAATCCGACGACAATGAGAACGCACCCGAAGAGGTAAGAGTCCAGCACATACTATCCGAATCCTCCTCGGCGATGGGAATCGCGGAGATCTCCTGGATGAACTGAGGGATAAATCCTAGCTCCTCTCCAACAATAGACTCCAATCTATCCATGTCCCACGTCCCATCAACCCATAACTCATGAATCCTAAGATGGGGTCTATCGGTAACCTGATGAAAAGAAGAAATAGGCCTATCCCCAATCCAAGTATCGTTCCAAAAGCTGACCTCCCCACAGCCACGACCAAGAGTCCAGCGGATGAACTCCTGAGCCTCAATACCCACTCGGAGGAGACAGCGCCAAGGGTGGCTGGCACGAGCTTTAAGAGCGGTACGCATAGGCGTATAAAGGCCAGCAAAGCAGTTTCTGTGGAGCATAAACTGCGCCCATAGAGACATACCCGCGCGAAGGCGCCACCAGAGCTTATAACTAAAAGCTCTCGCCATATCCGAAAGGCTCCGAATCCCGAGGCCTCCCTCAGAGACCAGATGACAAATTTGCCGCCAACGGACCCAGTGCGTCTTCCTCTTCAGACCAACAGCACCCCAGAAGTATCTCGCAATGATCTGCTCGAGCTCCTGGATAATGTAACTGTGGAGGGTCCAACACCTGAAGCAGGTGTAGAGGAATCGTGCAGAGTGTGCTCTTAATAAGAGCCAAGCGTTCCCCAAAAGCAAGGTGGCGATGGGACCAACCAGAGATCCTATCCAACATCCGTTGCTTCACCCCAGCAAAGAGCTCTCGTCTCATAAAGCCTTTGTAAAGGGGCACACCAAGATAGGTGATGGGGAGATCGCCCTGGCGAAAACCAGTAAGATCGTGAACTCTCTGATGCCAACGAGGCGCATGCTTAGGAGAAAGAATAAAAGTGCTTTTCTGGATACTAACCATTTGGCTCGAAGCCATAGAGTAGTGATCCAGGAGGCGCATAAGATCAACGAGACCATCATCCACAGCCCGTGTGAATATAATGATGTCATCGGCGTAGGATAGGTGCGAGACGGGGAAAGGCCATCCAACCGTCCTATACCTCATCAAAGGATGGTCTCGAATGAATCGATCCAAGCAGCGTGATAGATAATCAGCGGCAAGCACGAAGAGCGATGGAGAGATAGGGTCGCCCTGACGCAAACCCCGACTAGAGACAAAATAGCCGGCTGGACTGCCGGTCACCAAAATGGAGAACGTGCAACTCTCGATGCAATGACGGATGAACAAAATCCATCTAGCTGGGAATCCCATCCTCACCAGGACCTCACGTAAAAACTGCCAGTGAACCCTATCATACGCCTTAGCCATATCAAGCTTCAGTGCAAGGTTCGGGACACCATGAATGTCCGCGACATGGAGGTCGTGAATAAGTTCTTGGGCCAGAAGGATATTATCTGTAATAGCCCGCCTGTGAACAAATCCACTCTGGTTCGGAAAGATAACCAGAGGGAGGAGAGGAGGAAGCCGAGCGTTAAGGATTTTCGTGATAATCTTATTAGTCACATTATACAGACTAATAGGCCGGTAATCTGACCAACCGCTCGGAACAGGCTTCTTCGGGATCAAGACGACCGTAGTCGCCGTGAAAGCCGGAGGCATAGGATGACCCTAAAAAAACTCGAGCACAGCCCCCTCCACGTCGGAAGAGACAATCTCCCAACAATGCTGAAAAAACAAAGACGAGAACCCATCAGGCCCAGAAGCGTTGTGAGGATCGATATCAAATACCGCAGCACGAATCTCCTGGGGAGAGGGTGGGACACACAAACTATCAGCATCAAAAGAACAGGGGATAGAGGGAAAATAAGTGTCATCCGGGGGGACGAGAACATCTCCATCGGATGTAAGCAGAGTCCTAAATAAATTCACAGCGGATGATCGGATGTCCGACTCTACAGCGATCTTCGTACCACCATCCTCAATGCTGTGAATATGCGACTGACAACGCTTCTGCTTTGCAAAACCCTGAAAGAACCGGGTGTTGCGCTCGCCCTCAGTAACCCAATGAACTGCGGCTTTCTGTTTCCATAAATATTCCTCCATAGAGAGGCGAAGATGGTACTCAGCACGAAAACGGTGCATAACGGTTCTATTCTCCGGAGTAGGATCCGAATCATATCGCCGCTCGGCCTCGTCAGCATCCCTCAAGGCCTCATCCAACTTCGTATGAAGGTTTCCAAAAGCAGACCAGTTCCACTGTTTCAGCCTGCGCTTAACCCTAAGGAGTTTGGCCTGTAGGTTACAAATTCCAGATAATCCAGTCGGGGTAAGCCACACCTCCCTAACAGTGTCCAGGAATGTGTGATGCCGGATCCACATACTCTGGAAACGGAATGACGACTTGTGATGAGTCGCGGAGAAGCGACACTGGATAAGAAGGGGCGCATGGTCCGACCGGAGTCTAGGCAGGGGAGTGACGGTAGAAATCGCAAACACGTTCGACCATGCTTCATTAAATAAAGCACGATCTAGCCTTTCCCTCAAACCACTGCGCTCCCAAGTGAAAATGTCGCCCTCGCAGCCCGCATCAATCAACTCACAGTCAGCAATAGCCTGTGCGAAGTCTAGAATCTCTGGAGAATGGTCTGTGGTACTACCCTCGCGTTCATGTGAATGCAAGAAGATGTTGAAGTCACCGTTGACTAGCCACGACAACCCCTCTACTTCCAAAGCAATCTCACGGAGGGTGTCCCAAAGGGCGTAATGACCAACACGGTTAGTGCTGGCATAAACAAAGGTGACATAAATCGACTGAGGAAGAAGGGGAAAAGAAATAAAAAGATGGAGGACTTGATCGATATCCAACAAAACTTGGTGCTGAAAGTGAGGGGAAGAAAAGAACCAAATTTTGTTAGACCGATTATAAAGTCCCGACGCAAAACCTAAGGAACGAATATAAAAATAAAAATTAGCATTGGAATCCATGGGTTCTAAAATGCCAATAAAAGAAAACCTATGAACACGGTTGAGATGTCGAATGCGCTTCTGTGCTCCGGTGCTAGCCAGACCACGAGCATTCCATGTAAGAATGGGTATCGACATAAACTAACCAACCAACTCAGACGAAGACCTAGGATGCTGACTGGAGCGGCCCCATCTCTGAGGTCTATCCTGTCGGGCAGATGTTCCCCCTTTCAAGGGCGATGAAGATCGCCCCTTCGAGGAGGAGGAGGGTCCGCGAGAAGCTGTTCTTCCTCGTGTGGAAATCGAGGAGTCGGAAGCAGCTTTGCCTCTAGTGGTGACACCAGGAGCAGCAGTGGAAGACAACAGACGTCTCTTAACCGGGGGCTTCGGTGCCTTCGTAAGAGGCACCAGCGCTGAGAAAGATAGACTGGACTCAGAAATCTCAAATTGGGTGCGTTTAAGACCACACTCAATCTGAGATAGAGAAAGAAAAGAAGAAGAAGGGAGAGGAGGGGGAGGCTCGTAAACCACCATGGAAAGGGTCTCAGGCTCCACGATGATTGGATCATCCGTGCAGCCCTCACCGTCATGGCGGGGGGAGGTAGACTCTACTAGTCTAGAAAAGTGTGGGACGGTGGAGGACTCCGTGTCGTCCTCTAAAAGACGTTCAATATTGCTATCTCGACCACCGTCATCGCTACCCAACACGCTATCTTTATTGCCCACGCTAATAATGTCATCTGTACCTACTAAATCCTCTTCCTCTCTAGCAGAGGAGTCTAATGATGCAAAGTACGAGTGCTGTCCAGTGGCAGCCGTGCCCTTGGGGATCATCCCCGTCTCTCTAGCTCCTTTTTTGGTAACAACCTGCCAAACGGCAGGCTCCTTCCCTTTAGTGGTCTTAGGAGCAGCCTGAGAGGTATTAGCCTTAGGGGCTTTAGCAGGGGTTGGCTGCGCCTTCTGTTGTCTAGAAGTGACAACAGCAGGCTTCTTACGCTGGGGCGGAGGAGGCCGTTCTTTGTTGCCAACTATGTAGCAACTGGACGGGTCATGCCCCACATGAGAACAAAGAGATCAATACAATGGAACTCTCTCATAGATGATGCGCTGCGTAAGAATGTGACCCTCAAATTCAACTTCAATCTCGGGCACTCTGGGCGCCAGAAGATCAATCTCGACACACACACGGGCGACCGAAAGTCGTGAATGTGTGGCCGTCGGGGCATCAACTAAGATGGGATTGCCTATAGCCTTGGCAATCGTGTATAATGCGCGTGGATGAAATAAATGCAAAGGCAAACCTGGAAGTCTAATCCAAACCGGGCAGATCGAAGTCTCTGTCCTAATCGAAAAACTACGTGACCACTTAAAAAAACGGGCAGGACATCCAGAAAAATTCCACGTTGATCCTAACCAAATTCGTCTAAAATCCTCATCATTATCAAACCTAATCGCTATGTGGCAATAATTTAACCAACTCCAACTAAATTTACCCCTCAGTTTCATATCATTCAAACCCGTAGACACATCTCGAGGGGAAGGAATAACATGCGAGAATTTAAGAATCAAAGTGCGTTCCCATGACGCAGCAAGAGTAATCATATCAGAGGAAGAAAAGGTAACACGCGTTTTCTCATTTACGGAGGAGAGAGTACCAAAAGGACTAACCTTAGCTCCGTCGAAATTGAAACTTTTAACTGTATGCTGGACTAAAATGGGATGTTGCGCCGAGCCGGATGAATTATTGACCATCTGTGCATAAGTACCCTTCGGTCGGTGCGGGTCATTGGAAACCGAGTCAGGGTGCCTAGTCGGGTTGTACGGGACAGTGCTGGCCGGTCGCGTTGCGTCATTATGTGCCGGGTGACGGGTCAGATCTTGCTGACTGTTGGTTGGCTGGTGGTTCGGTGTGGCTGAACTTGGTGTCGGCTGGCTGACCGGAATATGAATGGCCGGAGCTGCTCGAGAGTGTTGGGCTGGATTGGTAAGGCTTACATCATTGGGCTGAGAAGGGGGTTGGGCCAGTTTAGGGTTGTTGGGTTTGGGTGATTGGGCTGCAGTTGGGTTGATTGGTTTGCGGTTGGGCACGGTTGCCTGGGTGACTTTTGGGTCAGGTATAAGGCCGGATGTGGGGACATGCTTGGGCCGTATGGGCTTGATTGGGGTGATTGGGTTTAAATTAATTGGGTGGAAGTAATTGAGAATAGTATTTGGTTTTGGTGATGGGTTGGGCTTGGGAAATAAATTATTATGGGATTGAGTTTGTGTGAAAGTGGGTTCAAGAGTGGTGGGCTTGGTAATAATGGAAAACCCAGATTCAATACGATCGGCCTGGTGAGATTTTTGGGTCGAATTTAATTTTGTGGGGTTGCAAGCAAGTGGGTTGGTTAAATTTGGGCTATTATTTGATATAGGATTTGGGCTGGAATTAAAATAAGAGGTGGGCCAAATAATGGCTGGCCCAGTATGATTAGCAATGTTGAGCCGTTCCTTAGGTGAGTTGATTTGGGCCGCTGAGTGGGATTCATTTGCAAGGGGCGGGTGATCTGGGCCATGTGATGGAAAAGGCCCTAGGATCGACGGCTCCTCTTCAATCCTCGAAATCTTCTTCTCCGAAGCTAGGGTTCTGGACAAGACCGACGGCGCGGCTGCAGTAACATGGCGGTTGATCGGAGCTTCGTCTCCATGTGAACTAGTGTTAGGTAAACCTTTGCTGTGAAGAGGAACGACGGAGCTATCAGACGGAGGCTGGAGAGTTGCAGAAAACTTCATTGGCGACGTTAATGGCGAAACAGGCGGCGAAGGCGAATCCGCCAGATACGGCGACAACGATGAAACCCGGTTGATGCGGGCGACATGTGATGCGACTTTTTTGTTTTCGGGCGAGTGCGAGGCCCTTTTTTTCTTCTTCGTCATATATGCAGAAATTCAGTCAACGGAAGGGCCGATGATGAGCATAACACTTGATGACGGTGGATAGAGGATGAAGGTGCGATGTCAGATCTGAATGTGAGTGAAAAAGGCGACAACAGAACGAGATGGAAAGTGCAGGCGACCGGATATGCGATTTTCAACTTGAGTGTGTGAAAGTCGTCTACTCCGCGGAGGCTGCTGCCGGCTTCGGTTCAGGCTGGAAGTTGCAGGCGAATGGTCGGGAAGAGATGGCGAGTCGGCTGGTGGGTGAGTTGGCCGGAGACGATGGCCGGACGGTGGTGTAATATCCGCAATTTCGGATTTCTGGTAATTTTATTGTTTCGGCGGAGGTCCGTTTCGACGACTCGCTTGGGACCGTATCATCATTATGAGAATGATTAATTCTGCACTTTTTGTCATCCGAGTTCGTTTCGGTATTGTTTTGTTGAGTTCCGTGTTTCTTAACAACTTTTCCGCACTCGTGTTCGATTCTTGTGAATCTCGTCCGAAATTACTGTTTTGAGTTTCCCGTAAGTCCGTTTAACTTTGTTAGACGTGTTGTGAGCTTTGGTTTGGTGTTTCGATCGCGTATCGTGATTTTCGGACGTTTTGGGCCATTTTCGTAATTTCCCAAAGTTTTGGGTAATTACTTCCGTTGTTGAATTCCGAGCCTTCGGGTGGTCGGAATTGTGTGTTCTCTTAGCCCTTAGATTCGTTTTTGCGAGTACTTCGTGACCGTATCTTCG
Source organism: Orobanche coerulescens (assembly GCA_033398695.1). Classification (NCBI taxonomy): domain Eukaryota; kingdom Viridiplantae; phylum Streptophyta; class Magnoliopsida; order Lamiales; family Orobanchaceae; genus Orobanche; species Orobanche coerulescens. Next base: position 190,038,868 of record CM065801.1, read on the forward strand.
ATTCGTATTCAGGTTCGGGTTTCGGTGTCGTTTTCTTGAGTTCAGTGTTATTAAACGACTTTTCCCAAATATGAGTCGACTTTGTAGAATCACCATAAATTCTTGAAAACTCCAAAGACTTTGAATCTTTTCAATATTATAGAGCATCAAGTTAGCTTTCCAATGGTTCAAACGGTGAGTCAATCGGAGTCCTGACGAGAGAGTTATGGTCGAAATAGCTCGGACACTCATTTTCCAGTTTGGCGAGCAGCACAGACTGTGCCGCGGCACACTTATTCAGGCCGCGCACACACCCGAATTAGCCTATTTCGCGGATTTTGTGAGATGAATGCTCATTTCATCTCTTCCTTCATTCCTCCTCCTCTTGGCGATCTTATGGGCGATTTTTGGGCGTTTTGCATCATCAATCCCAGAGAACTTCATATTCTTCAAGTTTTTGGTGTGGATTAACAACTCCAACAATTGTTCTTCATCATTAATCCAAGGTAAATTCTTGAAACCCTACTTTTGGGTGAATTGGGGGTTTTTGTTCGTTTTGTCCGATTTAACCGTAATAACTTAGATTTGTGATGTATTGATGATTATTTAGATGTATTCTATCATTTCCCTTGTTATTCCATGGTTGGATCGTTTCGATTCGTTATTTTGGTCGAGTTCTTAGTCAACGCCTTGAAGGTGTCCGACAAAAGGTCTAAGAGGGGGGATTGGGCGTTGTATGATTATTATCCATCGTACGATTGTTGATTTATCATTGGTATGACTTAGGGACGAAATTCTTGTGAAGAACTCGAGTCGGAACCCTTCCGCTCGTCTTCTTCTGGTCCGAGCTTCCTGGCCGAACCGTGTTCTTCTAACGTTTGGTAGCGGTTATTAAGGCAAGTATCTTATTATACGACTTGTATCTTGTGACTAGTAATTACGTATGATATGTATGACGATTTTGCTTGCCTCCGTAAATATGTTCCGTTTGAGTTGGTTGTGTTTTCCAAATTTGAAGGCTTTGTGATAATAGTGATATATTGGTATCCGTGTTAGGCGTCGTGCCATTTGTGCAGGATTGCGATGTACATATGAGATGGTTGTACACGTGGTTGTTCAATGTATTGTGTACCGAATGTGTGTTATGTTGGTTAAGAGTCGTTGTGATGATCATGATATTTGTGTTGTTTTGGTTTACATACTTGATTGTACATTTCGGTAATGTGGAATGGCTTGACATTTAATGATTATGAATTGTGTCGTGTCGATGTGTGTGTGTTCCGTAGTGGTCCGACGAGGCCTGGAGTTCGGTACATGATGTGTACGAACAAAGTGTGTGATCCAGTAGGTCCGACGAGGCCTCCGGAGTCCGACATGACGTGTACGGACAAGGTGTGTGATCCGTAGTGGTCCGTCGAGGCCTCTGGAGTTCGGTACATGATGTGTACGAACGATGTTGTGGCCGGGTAGGGTCCGTTGAGGCCTCCGGAGTTCGGTACATGATGTGTACGAACAGTGTGTGTGGCCGGGTAGGGTCCGTTGAGGCCTCCGGAGTTCGGTACATGATGTGTACGAACAAGGTGTGTGGTCCGGTAAGGTCCGTCGAGGCCTCGAGTTCGGTACATGATGTGTACGAACAATGATCGTAGCGATGATTGTTCGGGTAACATTTTAAATATGGATCTCGGACTCATAATGATATATTATTTAGTATGCTTTGAAACGAGAATCGGGCTAAGACCCTAATGTTTACGAAAAGGTTTTGTAAATTGGGACTCGAGGTCCAAAAGAATTTCGCTTTAAAAATCCCCGAGATGATGTGTTCCTTTTCAAATATCTCTTACTTGAGTTCGAAATTCTAAAACTTCTCGGAACATTTTGATAATTGATTTACGTATTAAATTCGTAGTTGCTATTTGCTTGTTACATTTCGTATGGTTTGATACTTGCACTAGTAAAACAGGAGTTTTACTAACCCCGAGTATTCGGGGTGGATGTCCTGCTCAAGGCCCGTACATGCAGTTCGGGAGCAACACAGGATTGGCACAAGGGGATGACGAGTGCGATACTAATCAAGAGTTGAGAGTTGGTAGAGTTTATTTGTATTGTTAGAGTTGATTCACTTCCGTTGTATTGTATTTCGAACCCCGTGTGGGTAATGTTGTTAGTCATCCTGTTGATAGAGTTGTGTGACCTCATCTGGCCCTGTGTTTTTGTGTAAGTGACCTTAACGCCTCGTATTATTATATTGTTTGACCTGGCCGGCAAGCATTTGGTCGTTTATGGACGTTAGCTGGTAGATCCTTGCGGAAAGGGTTTACGGCGTGTAATATTCCCATATGGTTTGGGGGTGTTACATTTATGGTATCAGAGCTTAGGTTGCGGAAACCTAGGCTGTCGGGTCGAGTCGAGTCGTGGTTTGTCGAGTAATGTGTTGTCTTGTCGTTCGAGTCGTCAGTGACAAGTTGAGTTGTGCGTAGTCACAACGTGTCGGATATGTTGTCGGATGAGATTAGTATCGTGGGCGACCGTCATCTCTGTGCGGCCTGTGGATGTAAGTCTCCTTCTTTGTGTTGTGCCTCGTGTGACACGAGCTATTTTTATGATTATGAGTTAATTGACTAATCCTCTTATGGATTTTGATTTCGTGATATGTGATCATTTGACTCCGCTTTTTCGTTCATATGAGGAGTAGTGTTGCTGTCTTGTGCATGTTTGATTTTATTTCTTTTATCCGCTGCGTGAGTTCTTTTGTAATGGCTTTCGGTATTTTACCGACCGAGTTTTATTTCAAAACCAATTCCCTTAACCGAGTTTTTGGCATTATGGCCTTGATCATTTTGGCGAAATTCTTATGACGGAATTTAGTATTTTGTAAATGGCTTTTGTGAGTTTTTGAAATATTACCGTCATCGACCTTTTGGCATTTTGTAAATGGTTTTTATCCAGTGGGTTCCGCGGACCCACGGCGCTATAATGTTCCATGTAATTATCTCAAATTTTGGGCATTCTAGCCCATTGAATTATCTTTGAAAACTTTGAGTACCTTAGAAAATAAATTTCGAGACGTACTTTTAAAATAAATTATTTTCTCGTGGTACATCCAAGGTGCCACAATATGTTTCAAGATTCTTCTACCTCGAGGACCAAAATGTTTTGAGATATTTCCAATATTTTAGAAACACTTTTACTTAGACCCGAGGGTCGAATATTTCCGAAAGTTTTTCACGAAAAGAAAGTGTCCTCATTTTTATCGAATGCGAAATAGTTTTCCAAAGTCTCGATAACGATGTTTCACGATTGTACTTTTTTTTTTTTTGAAGGGTGATACTCAAGATCAATCGGTGTTTCCAAAATTGTTTTCAAAAGGAGGTTTTCGTTTTAAAACCTATCTATTCCCATTTGAGGGCCGGGTATGTATGTGTGATGTTCGCGTTGTCGTTATGATGTTTGCTCTCGAGTATGATCGAAATGGTGGCATGAACGTCGAGGCGTTGCCACGCATTTGTTGTACTAGCCCTCCGTGAGAGGTGTGAATTGGTGTTTACCGTTTATCGCCTCGTGGTGATTTGCGTGTTGTCGCACGAGTGTGAGCCGTTGAATCTTGGGTTTGTACGTTTGTGTACATGTGTGATTGTTTCATAATGTTTGTAATTATGTCTTGGTTATCGTCGCCGTTGAGGTCGCCGAACGATACCGTTGTTGTAGTGTTTGTGTGTGTATTACTTTACGATGGTAATCGTTGTATATGATATGTGTTATGATTCTTTGTTGCCGAGTTGGCATCTCCGCTATATTGTTTTGCGACGTTATACCCCATTGTATCTAGCATTTGTACTTTCGGTATGCCGAGCCGAGGTGTTTCAACCGTGATGTGCCGAGCATGCACGTGTAAATTGTCCTTCTCGCGCAACGCGCTTCGAGGGACACCGAATTGATTTTGCGAATTGGCTCCGAGACTTTCGGAGTTCGCGCTCAAAGACAGATATCACGATCGACTCGAGAGACCCATGGGAGATTTTCTGTCGGATGCTTTTGTGTTGTGACCTTGTTTCCGTTGTTGTGAGTTGCGGGACGACATTTCTTTTATAAGAGGTCGGATGTAATACCCATACTATATTTGACTTCTGCAGTTTCTCCTTCTAAATTCTATCGACTTGCACGTGTTCGTCGATACTTTTTGAACTTGTTTGATGTCTCAGTTGTCATCGTTCGAACTGGTTGTGACCTTGTTTCAGATCGACCTGTTTATCATCGTGACCTTCCCGAGTTCGGTTCGATTCTTGTGAGCCTTGTTTGGAAGTAATATCTTTCACTTTCTACGAGTTCTTTTAATGCCTGGAGTAGAAGTGGGGACTTCGGAGTCATTGTTCGACTGTTGTAATTCGATCATTGTTATTTGATCATTATTGTTCGATCATTGTTATTTGATCGTTGTTGTTCGATCATCGTTATTTGATCATTGTTGTTCGATCATTGTTATTTGATCGTTGTTGTTCGATCATTGTTATTTGATCATTGTTGTTCGATCATTGTTATTTGATCGTTGTTGTTCGATCATTGTTATTTGATCATTGTTGTTCGATCATTGTTGTTCGATCGTTGTTGTTCGAATGGGGTTGTCTGACTGTTGTTGCCTGATCTCGTACTGCGAAGAATTGTCGTTCACCGTTAGTCAACTGTTTCGAGTGTGGCCAAGTGGGTCACCGATCAGTGCATTGTGAGACCGTTGCCAAGATGTTCGGGAATTGGGTTTTCGTTCCTACTCGGGGAGTGCCTGGTGGTGTCCCGTGATGTAGTTGTGTATCGTACTTCGTGCTGTAATTCGTGTAGAAATTGTTATTTGTTGCGTGAACTTTTTGGTTTTGTTTGTATTCTACCATGATGTTTTATTTTAAGTTTCGGGACGAAACTTATTTTTAATAGGATAGAATGTAATGTCCGGTATTCTCGTTATCTTGAATTCTTTGTGTCTTGACGTCGGACATTTTCTTGTTGACGAGAATCGGAGTGAATTCTATCATAATACTATATTTGTTTCTACCGCATAGTCGTTGTGGTCCGGTGCGACTTGTTGTCGCGTGCGTTTCTTTGATTAAATGTTTGCATGTGATGTGTTGTTAATTACTCGTTATTGTTTTGAATCATTGTCGGTGGCGTTGTTATGGTCGTCGTGAGGCGTGTTTTCACGTTGTATGTTCTTTCGCGTTGCTTGTAACGTTTCGCCGTTGGGCGCGATTTTTTTTTCGGTTCTTGTGTATCCCGTTGAGTTTTCCTGGCGAGATATTGCTTCTCCCTACTTGATTTAAGTTTCGGGACGAAACTTCTTTTAAGGAGGGTAGAATGTAATATCCGCAATTTTGGATTTCTGGTAATTTTATTGTTTCGGCGGAGGTCCGTTTCGACGACTCGCTTGGGACCGTATCATCATTCTGAGAATGATTAATTCTGCACTTTTTGTCATCCGAGTTCGTTTCGGTATTGTTTTGTTGAGTTCCGTGTTTCTTAACAACTTTTCCGCACTCGTGTTCGATTCTTGTGAATCTCGTCCGAAATTACTGTTTCGAGTTTCCCGTAAGTCCTTTTAACTTTGTTAGACGTGTTGTGAGCTTTGGTTTGGTGTTTCGATCGCGTATCGTGATTTTCGGACGTTTTGGGCCATTTTCGTAATTTCCCAAAGTTTTGGGTAATTACTTCCGTTGTTGAATTCCGAGCCTTCGGGTGGTCGGAATTGTGTGTTCTCCTAGCCCTTAGATTCGTCTTTGCGAGTACTTCGTGACTGTATCTTCGATTCGCATTCAAGTTCGGGTTTCGGTGTCGTTTTCTTGAGTTCAGTGTTATTAAACGACTTTTCCCAAATATGAGTCGACTTTGTAGAATCACCATAAATTCTTGAAAACTTCAAACACTTTGAATCTTTTCAATATTATAGAGCATCAAGTTAGCTTTCCAATGGTTCAAACGGTGAGTCAATCGGAGTCCGGACGAGAGAGTTATGGTCGAAATAGGTTAGACACTCATTTTCCAGTTTTGGCCGAGCAGCCTGTACCCTGTGCCGCGGCACACTTATGCTGGGCCGCGGCACACAGTCCAGATTAGCCTATTTCTGCGGATTTTGTGAGATGAATGCTCATTTCATCTCTTCCTTCATTCCTCCTCCTCTTGGGCGATCTTATGGGCGATTTTTGGGCGTTTTGCATCATCAATCCCAGAGAACTTCATATTCTTCAAGTTTTTGGTGTGGATTAACAACTCCAACAATTGTTCTTCATCATTAATCCAAGGTAAATTCTTGAAACCCTACTTTTGGGTGAATTGGGGGTTTTTGTTTGTTTTGTCCGATTTAACCGTAATAACTTAGATTTATGATGTATTGATGATTATTTAGATGTATTCTATCATTTCCCTTCTTATTCCATGGTTGGATCGTTTCGATTCGTTATTTTGGTCGAGTTCTTAGTCAACGCCTTGAAGGTGTCCGACAAAAGGTCTTAGAGGGGGGATTGGGCGTTGTATGATTATTATCCATCGTACGATTGTTGATTTATCATTGGTATGACTTAGGGACGAAATTCTTGTGAAGAACTCGAGTCGGAACCCTTCCGTTCGTTGTCTTCTTGGTCCGAGCTTCGGTCGAAGCCGTGTTCTTGAACGTTTGGTAGCGGTTATTAAGGCAAGTATCTTATTATACGACTTGTATCTTGTGACTAGTAATTACGTATGATATGTATGACGATTTTGCTTGCCTCCGTAAATATGTTCCGTTTGAGTTGGTTGTGTTTTCCGAAATTTGAAGGCTTTGTGATAATAGTGATATATTGGTATCCGTGTTAGGCGTCGTGCCATTTGTGCAGGATTGCGGTGTACATATGAGATGGTTGTACACGTGGTTGTTCAATGTATTGTGTACCGAATGTGTGTTATGTTGGTTAAGAGTCGTTGTGATGATCATGATATTTGTGTTGTTTTGGTTTACATACTTGATTGTACATTTTAGTGTAATGTGGAATGGCTTGACATTTAATGATTATGAATTGTGTCGTGTCGATGTGTGTGTGTTCCGGTAGGGTCGACGAGGCCTCCGGAGTTCGGTACATGATGTGTACGAACAAAGTGTGTGATCCGGGTAGGGTCCGACGAGGCCTCTGGAGTCCGGTACATGACGTGTACGGACAAGGTGTGTGATCCGGTAGGGTCGACGACGCCTCTGGAGTTCGGTACATGATGTGTACGAACGATGTTGTGGCCGGGTAGGGTCCGTTGAGGCCTCCGGAGTTCGGTACATGATGTGTACGAACAGTGTGTGTGGCCGGGTAGGGTCCGTTGAGGCCTCCGGAGTTCGGTACATGATGTGTACGAACAGTGTGTGTGGTCCGGGTAAGATCCGTCGAGGCCTCCGGAGTTCGGTACATGATGTGTACGAACAATGATCGTGTAGCGTTGATTGTTCGGGTAACATTTTAAATATGGATCTCGGACTCATAATGATATATTATTTAGTATGCTTTGAAACGAGAATCGGGCTAAGACCACAATGTTTACGAAAAGGTTTTGTAAATTGGGACTCGAGGTCCAAAAGAATTTACCTTTAAAAATCCCGAGATGATGTGTTCCTTTTCAAATATCTCTTACTTGAGTTCGAAATTCTAAAACTTCTGGGAACATTTTGATAATTGATTTACGTATTAAATTCGTAGTTGCTATTTGCTTGTTACATTTCGTATGGTTTGATACTTGCACTAGTAAAACAGTGGAGTTTTACTAACCCCGAGTATTCGGGGTGGATGTCTGCTACTGCGTCTGTACATGCGAGTTCGGGGGAGCGATCACGGGATTGGCACAAGGGGATGACGAGTGCGATACTAATCAAGAGTTGAGAGTTGGTAGAGTTTATTTGTATTGTTAGAGTTGATTCGGTCTTCCGTTGTATTGTATTTCGAACCCTGTGTGGGTAATGTTGTTAGTCGATCCTGTTGATAGAGTTGTGTGACCTCATCGGTCTGTGTGTTTTTGTGTAAGTGACCTTAACAGTCTGTATTATTATATTGTTTGACCCTGGCCGGCAAGCATTTGGTCGTTTATGGACGTTTGCTTTGGTAGATCCTTGCGGAAAGGGTTTACGGCGTGTAATATTCCCATATGGTTTTGGGGTGTTACATTTATGGTATCGGAGCTTAGGTTGCGGAAACCTAGGTGTCGGGTCGAAGTCAGTCGTGGTTTGTCGAGTAATGTGTTGTCTTGTCGTTCGAGTCGTCGGGTGACAAGTTGAGTTGTGCGTAGTCACAACGTGTCGGATATGTTGTCGGATGAGATTAGTATCGTGGCGGCCGTCATCTCTGTGCGGCTGTGGATGTAAGTCTCCCTTCTTTGTGTTGTGCCTCGTGTGACACGAGCTATTTTTATGATTATGAGTTAATTGACGGAATCCTCTTATGGATTTTGATTTCGTGATATGTGATCATTTGACTCCGTTTTTCGTTCATATGAGGAGTAGTGTTCTTTGTCTTGTGCATGTTTGATTTTATTTCTTTTATCCATTGCGTGAGTTCTTTTGTAATGGCTTTCGGTATTTTACCGACCGAGTTTTATTTCAAAACCAATTCCCTTACCGAAGTTTTGGCATTATGGCCTTGATCATTTTGGCGAAATTCTTATGACGGAATTTAGTATTTTGTAAATGGCTTTTGTGAGTTTTGAAATATTACCGTCATCGACCTTTTTGGCATTTTGTAAATGGTTTTTATCTGGTGGGTTCGGCGCGGGACCCACGGCGCTATAATGTTCCATGTAATTATACGAAATTTTGGGCATTCTAGCCCATTGAATTATCTTTGAAAACTTTGAGTACCTTAGAAAATAAATTTGAGACGTACTTTTAAAATAAATTATTTTCTCGTGGTACATCCAAGGTGCCACAATATGATTCAAGATTCTTCTACCTCGAGGACCAAAATGTTTTGAGATATTACCAATATTTTAGAAACACTTTTACTTAGACCCGAGGGTCGAATAATTCAAAGTTTTCACGAAAAGAAAGTGTCCTCATTTTTATCGAATGCGAAATAGTTTTCCAAAGTCTCGATAACGATGTTTCACGATTGTACTTTTTTTTTTTGAAGGGTGATACTCAAGATCAATCGGTGTTTCCAAAATTGTTTTCAAAAGGAGGTTTTCGTTTTTAAAACCTATCTATTCCCATTTGAGGGCTGGGTATGTATGTGTGATGTTCGCGTTGTCGTTATGATGTTTGCTCTCGAGTATGATCGAAATGGTGGCATGAACGTCGAGGCGTTGCCACGCATTTGTTGTACTAGCCCTCTGTGAGAGGTGTGAATTGGTGTTTACTGTTTATCGCCTCGTGGTGATTTGCGTGTTGTCGCACGAGTGTGAGCTGTTGAATCTTGGGTTTGTACGTTTGTGTACATGTGTGATTGTTTCATAATGTTTGTAATTATGTGCTGGTTATCGTTCGGGCCGTTGAGGTCGCCGAACGATACCGTCGTTGTTGTAGTGTTTGTGTGTGTATTACTTTACGATGGTAATCGTTGTATATGATATGTGTTATGATTCTTTGTTGTGCTGAGTTGGCATCTCCGCTATATTGTTTTGCGACGTTATACCCCATTGTATCTAGCATTTGTACTTTCGGTATGCCGAGCCGAGGTGTTTCAACCGTGATGTGCCGGAGCATGCACGTGTAAATTGTCCTTCTCGATGCAGCGTTTGAGGACACCGAATTCAGTTTTGCGAATTGGCTACTGAGACTTTCGGAGTTCGCGCTTCAGCACAGATATCACGATCGACTCTGAGAGACCCATGGGAGATTTTCCTGTCGGATGCTTTTTGTGTTGTGACCTTGTTTCCGTTGTTGTGAGTTGCGGGGACGACATTTCTTTTATAAGAGGTCGGATGTAATACCCATACTATATTTGACTTCTGCAGTTTCTTCTTCTAAATTCTATCGACTTGCACGTGTTCGTCGATACTTTTTGAACTTGTTTGATGTCTCAGTTGTCATCGTTCGAACTGGTTGTGACCTTGTTTCAGATCGACCTGTTTATCATCGTGACCTTCCCGAGTTCGGTTCGATTCTTGTGAGCCTTGTTTGGAAGTAATATCTTTCACTTTCTACGAGTTCTTTTAATGCCAGAGTAGAAGTGGGGACTTGAGTCATTGTTATTGTTGTAATTCGATCATTGTTATTTGATCATTATTGTTCGATCATTGTTATTTGATCGTTGTTGTTCGATCATCGTTATTTGATCATTGTTGTTCGATCATTGTTATTTGATCGTTGTTGTTCGATCATTGTTATTTGATCATTGTTGTTCGATCATTGTTATTTGATCGTTGTTGTTCGATCATTGTTATTTGATCATTGTTGTTCGATCATTGTTGTTCGATCGTTGTTGTTCGAATGGGGTTGTCATTGTTGTTGCACGATCTCGTCTTTGCGAAGAATTGTCGTTCACCGTTAGTCAATTTGTTTGAGTGTGGCCAAGTGGGTCACCGATCGGTGCATTGTGAGACCGTTGCCAAGATGTTCGGGGTGGGTTTTCGTTCCTACTCGGGAGTGCACAGTGGTGTCCGTGATGTAGTTGTGTATCGTACTTCGTCTTGTAATTCGTGTAGAAATTGTTATTTGTTGCGTGAACTTTTTGGTTTTGTTTGTATTCTACCATGATGTTTTATTTTAAGTTTGGGACGAAACTTATTTTTAATAGGATAGAATGTAATGTCCGGTATTCTCGTTTTGTTATCTTGAATTCTTTGTGTCTTGACGTCGGACATTTTCTTGTTGACGAGAATCGGAGTGAATTCTATCATAATACTATATTTGTTTCTACCGCATAGTCGTTGTGGTCGGTGCGACTTGTTGTCGCGTGCGTTTCTTTGATTAAATGTGTGCATGTGATGTGTTGTTAATTACTCGTTATTGTTTTGAATCATTGTCGGTGGCGTTGTTATGGTCGTCGTGGGCGTGTTTTCCGCTGTATGTTCTTCGCGTTGCTTGTAACGTTTCGCCGTTAGGCGCGATTTTTTCGGTTCTTGTGTATCCGTTGAGTTTTCTGGCGGGATATTGCTTCTCCTACTTGATTTAAGTTTGGACGAAACTTCTTTTAGGAAGGGTAGAATGTAATATCCGCAATTTCGGATTCGGTAATTTTATTGTTTGGCGGAGGTCCGTTTGACGACTCGCTTGGGACCGTATCATCATTCGAGAATGATTACTTCTGCACTTTTTGTCATCCGAGTTCGTTTGTATTGTTTTGTTGAGTTAGTGTTTCTTAACAACTTTTCCGCACTCGTGTTCGATTCTTGTGAATCTCGTCCAAATTCTTGTTTGAGTTTCCCGTAAGTCCTTTTAACTTTGTTAGACGTGTTGTGAGCTTTGGTTTGGTGTTTCGATCGCGTATCGTGATTTTGGACGTTTTGGGCCATTTTCGTAATTTCCCAAAGTTTTGGGTAATTACTTCCGTTGTTGAATTCGAGCCTTGGGTGGTCGGAATTGTGTGTTCTCCTAGCCCTTAGATTCGTCTTTGCGAGTACTTCGTGACCGTATCTTGATTCGTATTCGTTCGGGTTTCGGTGTCGTTTTCTTGAGTTCGGTGTTATTAAACGACTTTTCCCAAATATGAGTCGACTTTGTAGAATCACCATAAATTCTTGAAAACTCCAAAGACTTTGAATCTTTTCAATATTATAGAGCATCAAGTTAGCTTTCCAATGGTTCAAGCGGTGAGTCAATCGAGTCCTGACGAGAGAGTTATGGTCGAAATAGCTCGAGACACTCATTTTCCGATTTGGCGAGCGGCTGTACCACTGCCGCGGCACACTTATCTTGAGCCGCGGCACACGATCCAGTTAGCCTATTTCTGCGGATTTTGTGAGATGAATGCTCATTTCATCTCTTCCTTCATTCCTCCTCCTCTTGGCGATCTTATGGGCGATTTTTGGGCGTTTTGCATCATCAATCCCGAGAGAACTTCATATTCTTCAAGTTTATGGTGTGGATTAACAACTCCAACAATTGTTCTTCATCATTAATCCAAGGTAAATTCTTGAAACCCTACTTTTGGGTGAATTGGGGGTTTTTGTTCGTTTTGTCCGATTTAACCGTAATAACTTAGATTTGTGATGTATTGATGATTATTTAGATGTATTCTATCATTTCCCTTGTTATTCCATGGTTGGATCGTTTCGATTCGTTATTTTGGTCGAGTTCTTAGTCAACGCCTTGAAGGTGTCCGACAAAAGGTCTTAGAGGGGGGATTGGGCGTTGTATGATTATTATCCATCGTACGATTGTTGATTTATCATTGGTATGACTTAGGGACGAAATTCTTGTGAAGAACTCGAGTCGGAACCCTTCCGTTCGTTGTCTTCTTCGGGGTCCGAGCTTCCCGGTCGAACCGTGTTCTTCGGATCGTTTGGTAGCGGTTATTAAGGCAAGTATCTTATTATACGACTTGTATCTTGTGACTAGTAATTACGTATGATATGTATGACGATTTTGCTTGCCTCCGTAAATATGTTCCGTTTGAGTTGGTTGTGTTTTCCGAAATTTGAAGGCTTTGTGATAATAGTGATATATTGGTATCCGTGTTAGGCGTCGTGCCATTTGTGCAGGATTGCGATGTACATATGAGATGGTTGTACACGTGGTTGTTCAATGTATTGTGTACCGAATGTGTGTTATGTTGGTTAAGAGTCGTTGTGATGATCATGATATTTGTGTTGTTTTGGTTTACATACTTGATTGTACATTTCGGTGTAATGTGGAATGGCTTGACATTTAATGATTATGAATTGTGTCGTGTCGATGTGTGTGTGTTCGGGTAGGGTCAGCGAGGCCTGCGGAGTTCGGTACATGATGTGTACGAACAAAGTGTGTGATCCGGTAGGGTCGACGAGGCCTCGGAGTCCGGTACATGGCGTGTACGGACAAGGTGTGTGATCCGGTAGGTCCAGCGAGGCCTGCGGAGTTCGGTACATGATGTGTACGAACGATGTTGTGGCCGGGTAGGGTCCGTTGAGGCCTCGGAGTTCGGTACATGATGTGTACGAGCAGTGTGTGTGGCGGGTAGGGTCCGTTGAGGCCTCGGAGTTCGGTACATGATGTGTACGAGCGGTGTGTGTGGTCGGGTAAGGTCCGTCGAGGCCTCGGAGTTCGGTACATGATGTGTACGAACAATGATCGTGTAGCAATGATTGTTCGGGTAACATTTTAAATATGGATCTCGGACTCATAATGATATATTATTTAGTATGCTTTGAAACGAGAATCGGGCTAAGACCTAATGTTTACGAAAAGGTTTTGTAAATTGGGACTCGAGGTCCAAAAGAATTTACCTTTAAAAATCCCAGAGATGATGTGTTCCTTTTCAAATATCTCTTACTTGAGTTCGAAATTCTAAAACTTCTGAACATTTTGATAATTGACTTACGTATTAAATTCGTAGTTGCTATTTGCTTGTTACATTTCGTATGGTTTGATACTTGCACTAGTAAAACAGTGGAGTTTTACTAACCCCCGAGTATTCGGGGGGTGGATGTCTGTTCTGCGTCCAGGTACATGCGAGTTCGGGGAGCGATCACAGGATTGGCACAAGGGGATGACGAGCTGCGATACTAATCAAGAGTTGAGAGTTGGTAGAGTTTATTTGTATTGTTAGAGTTGATTCAGTCTTCCGTTGTATTGTATTTCGAACCCTGTGTGGGTAATGTTGTTAGTCAGTCCTGTTGATAGAGTTGTGTGACCTCATCGGTCTGTGTGTTTTTGTGTAAGTGACCTTAACGGTCTGTATTATTATATTGTTTGACCCTGGCCGGGCAAGCATTTGGTCGTTTATGGACGTTTAGCCTGGTAGATCCTTGCGGAAAGGGTTTACGGCGTGTAATATTCCCATATGGTTTTGGGGGTGTTACAGGTGGTGCGGTTGAAGAGAGAAGTGGCGGCGTGTGTGTGAAGGAGTTGTAAAATATATTTATCTTAATATGAAGGATTGTGCACGGATAGTACGGGTTGGGAATACAGGATGCAAAATGCCTATAAGCCTGCTATTAAATGAATTCCACGTACTACAATGACTAGACAAGTAGTATACTTAGCCGAACAACATAAACTTGCACTATGAGCTTATTTTAGATCTATAAATCATAGAGTTTCTTTAACTGCAGATATTTGGGCAGATTTTAAACAAAAAAAATGATTATATGGGAATCACTACTGGATTGATAAAAATTGGAACTTAAACAAAAGATTACTTGCGTTTAAAAAATTTAATCGTGCACATAGTGCAGATAATATAGCTAGAGCAATTATTAAAATTTTAACTTTTTATTGCTTAAAAGATAAAATTTTCACAATTGGTTTTGATAATGCTAGTTCTAATACTGCAAGTGTACCAGCTTTAATACAAGCTTGCAATCCTGTTTTAGTGGGTCGATTATTTCATACTAGATGTATATGTCATATTCTAAATTTATGTGTACAAGATGCATTAAAATTTGTAGATGAGGCAATAGAACCAATTAGAAAATGTGTCTTATTTTTACATAATCGTACTAAGTTAGCTAGACAATGGGTAAAATTTTTAAAGTCAAAACAAATCCAACCTAAATTTTTTACTCCAGACGTAAAACATAGATGGAACTCACCTTATGAGATGTTAAATTCAACTAATGAATATAAAGAATTATTGTGTGAATTTTTTGATACGTATTTTCGCGTAGAAGGATTTTATTTATTGCCAACGTATTGGGATGAAACTAAAGATTTAATAAAACTATTAAGGGTTTTTGAAAATGCAACTAAAGATTTAAGTGGTTGTTATTATCCCACGTCTCCTAAAGTTTTATTTCATTGTTGTTTTATTGTATCTGAAATGGTTGCTTGTAGTAAATCCGAAAGATTATCGAATGCTATTTACAATATGTGTTTAAAATGGCTAAAATACTTTAATCGTATTCATGATGTTTTCTTGATTAGTGCTGTTTATCTCCCGATTTGAATTTAGCTCAAGTAGAACAATTACTTGAAATATATTATAATATTCTTAAAAATTTGGGTTTTCCTAATATTGTGGATAGTGTTGAAAGTCAAACTTTATTTAAAAATATTCCTGACGTTGAACAAGCAAAAATTGATTTAAAAAATAGTTTAGAAACTGTTTTTTTCTGAATAATCTTCTAAATATGGTGATAAGATTCAAACTCAAAAAACAAGAACTAGGACTACAAATACATTTAACATGGATTCGACAGAACTCCCACTAACCCATTTCAACAACTCTATAATATAGCAAGAAATAGGGGTGGTAGTAACGTCGGTCAAAGAAATGACCTTAGTCGATATTATGCAACTAGTTTTGTGCCGGAGGATGACAATGCATGTACATTTGATCTGTTGGATTGGTGGAAGAGAAGGGGAACCGAATTTCCCATACTTTCCATTATGGCACAAGAAATTCTTGCAGTGCCCGCATCCACAGTCCCCGTTGAGAGTGCTTTTAGTGAATGAGGCTATATGTTGGACGAGCGGAGTTCCCGAATGACGCCAAAAAATCTCGAGGCTCAAATGATACTTAAAGACGCAACAAAAGCCAAGTTACGAGATCAAGAAAATAAGTGGGATGACCTATTAGCGGACCAAGACGCCTATCAAGAAGACACTACTGAAGGAGAGTCTAGTCAAATGTGTAACACCCCCCGAGATATTCGGAGAATATCACAGCGCCGTAAATCCCGACCTGGGATTCACTAGGCTTATCTCACTTACAACGTATTGAATTTAATAAAATCCACTTGGGGAACAATAAACTCGATACAACCAAGGAAGTTCAAACGCGGACAAACAATACCATGAAGAAATACAAGAAGTTGTACGACAATGGAAAAGGACTTTCCTAAAGTACTCGAGTACCACTTATTATTACAAGGATAAAATGGACCGAAGGGAACAACGACCAAACAAAGTAGAACACAACTAGCCACAGTATCACGCCTCGCCATCCTCATCGTATCGTCCCGGCGCTCGCTCGTAAGGTTCCTTAGGACCTGAAAAGCACAAAAGTAATTTTCCCCAAACGAGAGGGGTTAGGGCAAGTATTACAAGTGAAGTGTCAAGTCTTATACATAAAAGCGTATGCACCAATTCAAAGCCATGATAATGATTTTCCGGAAAATGCAATTATCCAAACATATTTAGAAATGATGATATCTCTTGATTAACCGTGGACTCGACAATACGCGAATCCCTCCTCGACCCCGTCGGATCATCTCGGAGTGGCTAACCCAAATGTTCACGGAACCGACATAAGCGGAACCCTCCTCGACCCCGTCGGGTCCTCTCGGAGTGAACGAAAGCAACTCTCACAATCACATGCATTACTTTTCATATTTAAGAACATAACATTCACAAGAATTACTTGCCTGGAAACGAGAGGAGAGGGTACAAACGACAAGGTACCAAGATCGAAGGATTCAACAACTCCGAACCTAGACAAGTTCGTAATTCAATTATCAAAACCCCATCGGTATGAAAATAGGTTGGAATCACCCGAATTTACTACCCCGATACATGTGTTCCGGGAATAATTCTCTTGGATA
Organism: Orobanche coerulescens; assembly: GCA_033398695.1. Classification (NCBI taxonomy): domain Eukaryota; kingdom Viridiplantae; phylum Streptophyta; class Magnoliopsida; order Lamiales; family Orobanchaceae; genus Orobanche; species Orobanche coerulescens. The sequence continues at coordinate 190,055,458 of CM065801.1, forward strand.
GTGAATCGCAAGTTAAATATCCCAAACACTCAAGAACTCCGGAAATATACCAATAAATCCGTAGGAAAACATGTATCCAAAGTAGATAACTCGTAATCGGTATATTCTAACACAACAACAAGCTGGATCGAAGAAATCGGATGGAAAATCCCCAAATCTCGAAAATATAGGGTTGTGAGAATTTTACCTTGATTTGGAGCGGCGGAGAGGATTAAACGTTGATAAATCCGAACTAGAAACTCAAAGATGTTGCTAGATAATTGCAGCTCGAAGAACTCCTCACAAATCGCCCGGAATCGCCTAGAATCGCCCAAGGAGGTGAAGGTAGGTAGAAATGACGATTTGGGAATGGAAATGTCCTATTTATACTAAATAGGGACTAGCGTGCGCTAGCCCTGAAAAATAGCGCGCGCTATCGGACTCACCAGGCAATCCAGTAACCCCTGCCAGTTCCGTTAGCGTACGCTAACACCTGCTCATAGCGTGCGCTAGTGACTTCAATTAGCGTGCGCTAGTTATTTCTAATAGCGTGCGCTACTTGGTAGTCAGTGTCCAGTCCAGAACCTACTGTCCCCAGCTCTACTCTCTTTAGCGCACGTTACTCTTGTAACGTAGCGTGCGCTACCACCAAAATCTAGCGTACGCTACCAGTCACACCTAGCGTACGCTAGGAATTCCCTTTTCCAGTCCAGTAGCTACTGGACTGTCCGCCTCCAATACACTAGCAGCGTGCGCTAATTATAATGGATAGCGTGCGCTGCCCTCACTAAATTAGCGTGCGCTACAAGGTGTGCGTAGCGTGCGCTACCCATTACACGAAGGTAGTATAATCGCATCAAGGATCCGAAACAGCGGCGATCCGAACAAGAAAAGGGGTAAATCCAATTGACAAGAGTTCCAAGATCAATATAAGCTTGCCAAACACTTACACGAGCGTAAAAATTACAAAGCACAAGAGTAGGGGATTTACAAAAAGTACGGGTATTACATCCTCCCCCTCTAAAATGAAGTTTCGTCCCGAAACTTAAGAAATGAATAACTCGGGGTATCTAGTGCGCATGCTCTCTTCGGTTTCCCACGTCGCTTCCTCAACTCCGTGTCGTGACCACTGAACTTTAACCAACGGTATGGTTTTGTGCCGGAGTTGTTTTACTCGATGCTCTAGTACTTTCACTGGCTTTTCTTCAAATGTGACATCCTCTGCTATCTCGATGTCCCCGTAATCAATGATATGACTCGGGTCAGGGACGTACCTCCTCAGTTGGGAAACATGGAACACACTGTGAACATAGCTAAGGGCTGGAGGCAAAGCCAATCGATAGGCCAGTTCCCCGATTCTGTCAAGAATCTCAAAAGGTCCAATATATCTCGGACTAAGTTTGCCCCTTTTTCCGAACCTGAAGACTCCTCTAATCGGTGATACTTTGAGTAGGACATGATCACCCACATCAAATTCCAAGGGCCGACGACGATTGTCAGCGTAGGATTTTTGTCGACTCTGAGCGGTTAACAGTCGGTCTCGGATGATGGAAATCTTCTCTTTAGTTTCCATCAACATATCGGGTTCCGTCCCGACTAAATCTGAAGCTTCATCCCAACAAAGTGGAGATCTACACCGCCTACCATACAATGCCTCAAAAGGTGCCATCTTGATCGATGCGTGCCAGCTATTATTATAAGTGAACTCGATCAAAGGTAGGTGTACTTCCCAATCGGTACTCCAATCCAGGGCACACGCCCTCAGCATATCTTCCAACGTCTGGATCGTCCGCTCAGTCTGACCGTCAGACTGAGGGTGGAAGGAAGTACTCAACCTCAATTCGGTGCCCAAGGCTTGATGGACCGCCTTCCAAAAATGCGACACGAAACGGCCATCACGATCGGAAACAATAGACTTTGGCATACCGTGTAATCTCACAATCTCCGATATAAAAATCCGGGACAATCGCTCCGGTCCCCACGTGTCCTTAATGCCAAGAAAATGTGCCGACTTAGTCAATCGGTCAACAACAACCCAAATCATATTCATTCCCGACTTAGTCCTCGGCATCCCGGTGATGAAATCCATGGTAATATCCTCCCATTTCCATTCGGGAATAGGGAGAGGTTTCAACAGCCCGGCTGGCCGTTGATGCTCAATTTTGACCTGTTGACATGTCAAACACCTTGACACGAACTCGGTGACATCTCTCTTCATATTATTCCACCAAAAACTCCTTTTAAGATCCTTGTACATCTTACTCGTCCCAGGATGGATCGAGTAAGGTGTAGCATGAGCTTCTCGGAGTATTCTCTGTCTCAGCTCTGAGTCATTTGGAACACAAATCCTACCTTGAAATTTCAAAATGCCATCCTCATGGATCATAAGACCAGGGGCTTTCCCTTTTTCCACGTCCGCTTTCAGTTGAACAAGCATTGGGTCATTCTCCTGTTTTTCCCCGACGTCGTCAATCAAGGACGACGACCTCAAGAGTACACATCGACTCCGAACCCGTTGGATCCGTACTTGACTCCTGCTCAATTAACTCCCGTCTGATCTTAACTTGAGGCGTAAGGGCCTCAAGCATATGAAGAGATATCGACTTCCGGCTCAACGCATCAGCTACAACGTTAGCCTTTCCTGGATGGTAAAGGATTTCCAGATCATAATCCTTTATCAGTTCTAACCAACGTCGTTGTCTCATATTCAGCTCTTTCTGGCTAAAAATATACTTTAGGCTCTTGTGGTCGGTATAAATCCGACATGACGAACCGTACAAATAGTGACGCCAGATCTTCAGTGCAAACACTACAGCAGCTAATTCCAAATCATGGGTAGGATAATTCAGCTCGTACGGTTTAAGTTGCCGTGAAGCATAGGCAATCGTCTTATCATGCTGCAAGAGTACGCACCCAAGTCCTTGTCCTGATGCATCACAATAAACCGAATACCCACCGACTCCCTGAGGTAGGGCTAAAACCGGCGCGGTAGTCAGACGCCTTTTCAGCTCTTCGAAACTACGTTGTCTCTCTTCATTCCATTCGAACCTTTCGGACTTCTGGAGTAATTGAGTAAGTGGTCGAGCAAGTTTGGAGAATCCCTCGACGAACCTCCGGTAGTATCCGGCCAGACCCAAAAAGCTACGAACCTCCTTCACGTTTCTGGGTGGAGCCCAATCTAACACTGCCTCAATTTTCTGGGGATCTACCCGAACCCCTTCCGCTGAAATCACATGTCCGAGAAACATGACTTCCTTCAGCCAGAATTCACACTTAGAAAACTTTGCATAGAGGTGCTGAGTCCTCAGAATCTCCAGCACCAATCGCAAATGCCGAGCGTGTTCCTCTTCATCTCTAGAGTAAACCAAAATATCGTCGATAAAAACGACTACACAATTATCAAGATGTTCAATAAATATCTTATTCATCAATTCCATAAATATCGCCGGTGCGTTGGTTAACCCAAAAGGCATAACCACAAACTCATAGTGTCCATACCTCGTACGGAAAGCAGTTTTAGGAACGTCGGATTCCTTAATGCGAAGTTGATAGTAACCGGACCTCAAATCAATTTTCGAGAACACCGCGGCTCCCTGCAATTGATCAAACAAATCATCGATACGCGGCAAAGGGTATTTATTCTTAATGGTCACTTTGTTCAGTTCCCGATAATCAATACACAAACGTAGTGAACCATCTTTCTTTCTTACGAACAAGACCGGTGCACCCCATGGCGAGGCAATCGGGTCTAATATACCCTTTATCCAACAATTCTCCCAGCTTGTTTCTTCAACTCTTGCATTTCAAGGTGCCATACGATACGGTGCCTTAGAAATCGGGGTTGCTCGACTCCAAATCAATTGTAAATTCAACTTCCCGCCCGGTGGTAGTCCCTAATTAAATGCGGAAAACATCCGGAAAATCACTTACAATAGGAATCGAGGGAAGTTCAACTTTCCCATCTTCGACTTTCATGGCATAACACCAATATCCAACACACCCTTTTCTAATAAGTTTTGTCACCTTCAAGGCACTAATCAAAAATTTCTGACATCCCCTCTTGTACCCCGCAAAATGGTGTTCGGTACCGTCTTTGGCTAACATTGATATGATCTTCGTGCGATAATTCATTACCGCACCGTGTCTATCGAGCCAATCGTCACCGAGGATTAGATCTTCATCAACAATGTCTACGACTATCAAATTCGAAAACCACACTCTCTCAGCGATAAACACCGGACAATCTCTAACTTCCTTGTCTCCCACGATTCTATCACCACTGGGCAACTTAACCACAAAGGACTCACAAGGAGACAAGCCCTCAATATTCAATCGACGCACACAATCCAAAGAGATGAACGAATGAGAAGCACCAGAATCAAAAAGCACTCTAACTGGATGAGACAAAGAGAAATGATACTGCCGCCACGGTAGCCTCTCGGATCTCCAGCCTTTCCTCATCTCATAGACACGAGGTTGCACCGAACCAAGACCGGGAGCTCCTCTAACAGATCGACCACGGCCTCTGCCTCGGCCGTAACTCCGGGATGGTTGACCCGTAGATGACTTCGATTAACACTCGGTTCTCCCAGCGTAGGGCCGTTGCTCGAGTTCCAAGTGGGGTTTCTTCTTCCGTACAATACATGGCTCGTGGCCTTCCCCGCCGCAATTAAAACACTTCAATGGGGGTAGACCACAATCACGATTAATATGGCCTGCCGCCACAATTAAAACATGTCACAACCCTTGGACGCATTAGCACCACTCAAATTCCGCTTACCTCCCGATGCACGGAAGACCCTTTGGTTGTATAGCTTGCCGATCGCGATCCCCGCGGGTTGCCACCTCTACCGCTAGAAAACTTTCCCGTGGTCTTCGCTTCTTACTCTCACTTGTCGCTTTGGTAGGTGTGAAGGACATATCATAGGCTAGTGCCCTATCTTGATACTCCTTCAATGTGGCGCAAGCGAAGCCCGACATATAGTGCCGAACTTTGGCTTCATTCGCATGTCAAAGTGACGAATTCTATCTCTCTCTTCCCTCACTTGATTTTTCACATGGTTGAGTTGACGGTTGTATTCAATGATTGCACGAGATACAGGGGACATCCCTGGGCTTAGCTTCATAAAAGGCTCGAATCCTGCCTCCCGAACAGCCACGGCGTAACTCGCCTCCATCAATTCCTTAAACTCGTCCCATGAAACCTCACGATCCCGAGGTGCAACTTGCCACCAGCTAGCCGCATCCCTTGATAGGAAGTATCGGGCAACCGGCACCTTACGTGCCTCGGACAATTCACGGCCATGAAAACTTTATTCATCTCATTAATCCAATCTTCCCACCGATCGGATCATTTGCACCAATAAATTGGGAGGGCGATACGAATAACATCTTGTAACCACTTCTCAAAGTGTCGAGAATAGGAGGTGGTTGGTTGTCGCATCACCGGGTTAAAAGAGCCATTTGGTTCGCCACTTGTTGCGATGGTGGCAACACCCGCATCCGATGGCTCCCGTAGAAGTTCCTGCACTCGTTGACGGCTCCCGATGACTACCGGTGCTAGGTTGAATAGAGTCCGACAAGCCAGGCGTAGCCGAGCCTTCTCGAGCCGAGGACATGGCCGCTCCACCGGCCGCGCCACGCCCTCGGCCACGACCACGACCACGGCCGCGTCCACGTCCTCTACCCGTTGACATTCTAAAGAAAAATGTAAGTAAAATCATAAGAATAGCTCAAAGCAATGCCATCTAGAATATGGACTTCTCATGTCCCATAATCGAATGATAGTGAGTGAATGAAGAGGGTAAATAAGATAGGGAACTTACGAGTACGGTCAGACGAGATGACGGCAGCACATGATACTGTGTCCTTGGAATAGTACATTTAGACCCAAAGAATCCGGCAAACTAGGTATCCATAAACCTAAGCTCGATACCAAATTCTGTAACACCCCCCGAGATATTCGGAGAATATCACAGCGCCGTAAATCCCGACCTGGGATTCACTAGGCTTATCTCACTTACAACGTATTGAATTTAATAAAATCCACTTGGGGAACAATAAACTCGATACAACCAAGGAAGTTCAAACGCGGACAAACAATACCATGAAGAAATACAAGAAGTTGTACGACAATGGAAAAGGACTTTCCTAAAGTACTCGAGTACCACTTATTATTACAAGGATAAAATGGACCGAAGGGAACAACGACCAAACAAAGTAGAACACAACTAGCCACGGATCACGCCGCCATCCTCATCGTATCGTCCCGGCGCCGCTCGTAAGGTTCCTTAGGACTGAAAAGCACAAAAGTAATTTTCCCAAACGAGAGGGGTTAGGGCAAGTATTACAAGTGAAGTGTCAAGTCTTATACATAAAAGCGTATGCACTAATTCAAAGCCATGATAATGATTTTCCTAAAATGCAATTATCCAAACATATTTAGAAATGATGATATCTCTTGATTAACCGTGGACTCGACAATACGCGAATCCCTCCTCGACCCCGTCGGATCATCTCGGAGTGGCTAACCCAAATGTTCACGAACCGACATAAGCGGAACCCTCCTCGACCCGTCAGGTCCTCTCGGAGTGAACGAAAGCAACTCTCACAATCACATGCATTACTTTTCATATTTAAGAACATAACATTCACAAGAATTACTTGCTGAAACGAGAGGAGAGGGTACAAACGACAAGGTACCAAGATCGAAGGATTCAACAACTCCGAACCTAGACAAGTTCGTAATTCAATTATCAAAACCCCATCGGTATGAAAATAGGTTGGAATCACCCGAATTTACTACCCCGATACATGTGTTCCGGGAATAATTCTCTTGGATAGTGAATCGCAAGTTAAATATCCCAAACACTCAAGAACTCCGGAAATATACCAATAAATCCGTAGGAAAACATGTATCCAAAGTAGATAACTCGTAATCGGTATATTCTAACACAACAACAAGCTGGATCGAAGAAATCGGATGGAAAATCCCCAAATCTCGAAAATATAGGGTTGTGAGAATTTTACCTTGATTTGGAGCGGCGGAGTGGATTAAACGTTGATAAATCCGAACTAGAAACTCAAAGATGTTGCTAGATAATTGCAGCTCGAAGAACTCCTCACAAATCGCCCGGAATCGCCTAGAATCGCCCAAGGAGGTGAAGGTAGGTAGAAATGACGATTTGGGAACGGAAATGTCCTATTTATACTAAATAGGGACTAGCGTGCGCTAGCCCTGAAAAATAGCGCGCTATCGGACTCACCGTGCAATCCAAGAACCCTGCCGATTAGCGTACGCTAACACCTGCTCATAGCGTGCGCTAGTGACTTCAATTAGCGTGCGCTAGTTATTTCTAATAGCGTGCGCTACTTGGTAGTCAGTGTCCAGTCCAGAACCTACTGTCCCCAGCTCTACTCTCTTTAGCGCACGTTACTCTTGTAACGTAGCGTGCGCTACCACCAAAATCTAGCGTACGCTACCAGTCACACCTAGCGTACGCTAGGAATTCCCTTTTCCAGTCCAGTAGCTACTGGACTGTCCGCCTCCAATACACTAGCAGCGTGCGCTAATTATAACGGATAGCGTGCGCTACCCTCACTAAATTAGCGTGCGCTACAAGGTGTGCGTAGCGTGCGCTACCCATTACACGAAGGTAGTATAATCGCATCAAGGATCCGAAACAGCGGCGATCCGAACAAGAAAAGGGGTAAATCCAATTGACAAGAGTTCCAAGATCAATATAAGCTTGCCAAACACTTACACGAGCGTAAAAATTACAAAGCACAAGAGTAGGGGATTTACAAAAAGTACGGGTATTACAAAATGAGTCAAACCGATGATCAAGACGACGACGACATCGACTTCGACTAAAGGTAAGTAAGGTAAGTAAAGAACTACGTAGGGCTTTGATTCCTTACGGGAATACGTAGACAATTTAATTTTAAGTGAAAACTTAAAATTAAATACAAGCCCATCCTTTTCAACTCTTCTCAAGTAAAAGAACTATGCGGAGCTTTGATTCCTCACGAGGATACGTAGGCAATTTAATTTTAAGTAAAAACTTAAAATTAAATACAAGCTATTTTTTTCAAATGATTTCCTTGTTCACTTATAGTTATTTTTCGTGTATAAAATGATAACAAATAAAAGTTTTATATACTTGAAAAAAAAGTGAGACAGGTTGGACCCGTGACCCGACGGGTCGGACCCAGACCCGTGGTCGACCCGTCGACCCGCCAACCCGTACATTTTATATGTACGGGTAGAGTTCGGGTCCTGTCCTGCCGACCCGGCGAGTCCGATCCGGACCCGGACCCGGCGTTGGGCACGTCTATATTTAACCGTATTTCATTTCAGTTGACCGCAACATCTCACTCTCTCCCTACAAAACACAGATACACACGCTGACGAATCGGGAGAACTCAAATCTTACCAGCATCCCTGTTGATTCAGACGATATCACACACACACACACACACACAGACAAATGACGGCGAGCGGACGGCGGGTCGCGACTGAGGCGGTGGGTGATGGAACTGGGTTCGATTTCAGGGATTTAAGTGATGTGGTCTGATTCCGCTGGAGCTCGAGCTTGGTTTGGAGGCGGCGCATCCAGGTCGACCTCCCGTATTCAGCCGCGACCGCTCAGGTAAGTTTCTCGACACAGCCCGAAAATAAGTTTGCATCGGGTCGTTTTTTCCAGTTCCATTTTTTGGCTTTCAATTCGGGTTTCTAGAGAATCTTGGAGATTTCTATTTTTTTATTGTCTGGTGTAGAATTTGATAACTCGTGGCGGAAGTCCGATTCCGATCAGGTAAATTAGATTTGGGTTCGGGCTGATAAAGGGGTGAGTTGTTATTCAGCTGCTAGAATATATTCAGCCTCCCTTGTGTGATAGACATTATATAAACAAAGTGCACTAGTAAACTTAGCAATTTAAGGAGAAACGGGGACTGAGTTCATAAACCATGAATTGAAACTCAGAATGCTTCAACATAACTTCATAGCATCTGAATTTTGTGCGACCAATTTTTGGATACTTTGAACCTGGAATTTAAAGTTCATAACACCTCTATGTTTTAGTAGAGATACATGTAAACACAACGAATAGGATAGATAATAAAAAAAACCCATATCCAATATACGTTTGCACTGCAAGAGTCGAGTCATCCAGAACATAAAAAGTTCCAGATGTGGTGCTATTTCCATTTGTTGCTAGTCTGCAAGAAAAATAGAAGCAACAAAAAGAAGAGAAAAAATAATAATTCCAACATTGATAATTCCAGGGAAAAGCACAAAAACACCTTAATATGTGCACAATTTAGATGCAATCAAAGAGGAGAATGAATTAACCATTGGACCAACTGGATTCAGAATCAAATGTAACAATATTAAACATGTAGTTACAATGAAACTACAGAATACATAGAATATGTAGAGGACTAGAAAAAAAAAGTTTAACATGAATTAATAGCAAGAAGTTATTCTCTTACAAATCGATAGTAACAAAGGCATCAAATTCTTATATTGAACTTGATACATGAAAATGAAATGGTTCCAAAGTAGAGAAAGTTATTTGCAACCAAAAGAAAAGAAAAAGGTATCTCATATGTATCCATGCAACAACATCCATTCACCAGTACATTTACATAAGTGTACATGGATAGTAGAGGGACCAAAGATGTCATTTTTCCTATATGAAATTCTGGTCTAGTTTCGCGAAATTCAGTTTGCTGAGTTGATCCGAATTGTTTATGTTGTTGAATTGCACGAATACACTGCACCTGTTGTGACCAATCATGCACTCAGTTTATTTTGCAACTGATTTTCCTTTTTGTTCAAGGTTCGTGGTTCTGCTGCATTCGTGCCTGAGTTCAGTAACCTTCGGGATGAATCCGAAAAGTTTGTGTTTGCTTATTCCATTCGTATGTCACTTTCATCTGATGGATGTATCGTCAATGGGCTGAGATTCAGCTCTTGCCAATTATATTGGAGACATTGGATCGTACGTGCTAATCATGCTGTTGTTTCTGCTGTAAATGGGGAAGCTGTGATAGGAAATGTTCGTTTTCTTATTTATTTATTTGTTAGCTTTAAATTTCAGATTCGTTGGTCTCTACTTTGTATAATCACCTCTGAAGTCATAGTTATGCTACATTGGATTTTATAATTGAATTCTCGGATGCTAAAAGGATTCCTTTTTTTTTTTTTGGGGTGTGGAATGTTTTGGGCCCACTAGGTTAAATTTATTGATTTGTCACTCGTTTGTGATCTCCATTTCCCTTTTTTTATTTTTTTAATATTTTTCCTGGGTTGCTACAAATGTTGGTGTAGTTTTTGATTTTATATCGGGAAGGGGAAATTTATGTTCAAGGAACATGTAGGTCCCCATATTATAATAAAAACCTTTAATTTCTTGAATCTTCCTGATGCACTTTGTGAATGAACCAAATATAATGCAATGACAAGGAAACTGTATGAGACCGTCTTACAGAGTCAACATTTTAGTTTTTTAGTTTTTTTTTTCAGTGTTTAGGGGGGATGTTTTCAGTTTTTTTAGCTTTTTTTATTTTTTAGGATATTTTATTTTATTTTTTAGGGTTTTTAGTTTTTTATTTCTATTTTTATTTTTAGTTTTCCATTTTCTTATGGATTTTTTAGTTCTTTAGTTATTTTTTTTTTTATGTTTTATATTTGTTTTTACATCTTAAGATTTAGTTTTAAGAGACCGTCTTACGGATGAAGACCATCTCACAGGAGTTTCTTTTAAATGGTAGGTCCAGAAGATAGAAGTGATTAGAATGATATTAATGTACTAGTGTTTGATTAGAGGATCGGTTGGAAAGAATAAACAAGGTTTCTCTTTGCTATTTGTATTAGCATGTATTATTCATTTCTGCTTAGTCAGGGCTTCTGTGCTAGGAACAATTATTCTGAAGATGATTTCTCTCGCGGTTGCATTTTGGACGGAACACTTGAGATTAAAGGACCATCTACTATGGATCTGAAATTCATAATAATTGATTCAAAAAATAGTAGAAGTTGGATTATGAATTTGAATTCTTTAACAAAAGCCTCTCAATTCAAAATGAAGCCTAAGCAGAGATCTTGATAAAAGATCTAGTGGCCACTCAAAAGTAAATGCTAAATGCACTTGTGCACTTCTCTCACCTAGTCTCTTCGTCACTTGCCATGTTAGTCTATTGCCTGATATTTATCTACGATAGATGGATTAGCCCCAGGGGTGCGAGAATGTCGAGAATGTCTGAGATTAGACTCATTTACTCAACGAAAAAATTGGACAGCTTCCAGAAATAGCAGCTGGATATATTCTAGCAGTTGATATTCTAAAGGTCTCCAGTTTTTTGAAGTGGGTTTGATGAATTTCTAATTTTTTGGTTGTTTTTTATTGGCAGAAGTCGGTCCGATTCTGGTTCACGAGTGAAACTGGAATCAGGAAGGACTGAAGAAGTTTGAAGTTGATTTTGTTTCTCCGAAATGGGATTAAACCGATTATTCGGTTGGGATTTGATTTCTGATTTATGTTTGTTTTGCAGGTTTTGGTTTGTATAGTAGAATTGAATATGGACGCACAAAGCTGATAGTAAAGGATTTTGAGTTTTGAATTTACCTTTGCTGTAAGGATATAGTAGGTGAGAATTGTAGAATTATGCTGAGGTACTGGAACAAAATCGGATGAGAAGAAAGATCTTGAGTTGTTGGATAGCTATTGCAGAAATTGAACTAGAACGAGACGATCTTCTTGAAGTTGAAATATGCTGTAACGAAGATCGTTGCTAGATTTAAGTGGAATTTAGTATGATTTGATCTTTTGCTACTAGTATTAAGGTGGATTATAAGTACTTTTATGACGTGGTTGGTTAAGTATTAGGAGGATGTGTTTGTTTATGTACTGAAGTGTGATGTTCTATTTTGTGGTTGGTTACAAGTACATTGTACTGGTAATGCCTATATATAACAAGTACATTTTCAATTTAAATTGCAAGTGTGCTGTCATCGCTATAGTATAATGCTGCAATATGTGATGGTAGATGTTGTAATAAACTAGCAAGGTGTTGCCACTTGAATGTTACGATGTTCACTTGAACAATTACTATAGATAATGTAGAGTGGGCCCAACAAAATGGGTCCCACATAGTGGCCCCCACTTTTGTTGACCCATGTTTAAGTAAAAATAGCATCTGTGTGCCACATATAAACAATGCTCTAGGTCACTTAAGATGTTGCCTCAGAGTTCTGTAACAACAAGAGAACCCATGTTACCCTAGGGTCGCAAAGATGTTGTCTTTGACCCTAGGGCAACCATGCAAAATCTAACACACGAAAAGGGTTGCCTTTGACCGTTTTGTGCCTATAGCAACATCTTTTGGCACTTGCTGCAACATTTTTTGGGGGTTGCAGTAGGTAGGGGTGTTCAAAACCGGATATTCGGACTTTCGGATATCCGAAATTTTGGATACGGATATTGGATATCCGAATATCCAGAAAAAAATATGAATTATGTTCGGATATCCATATATTCGAAAAAAAATATTCGGATTTGGATATTGGATATCCGAATATCCGAAAAAAACTTCGGATATGGATATCGGATATCCATATCCGATATCCGATATGTTATTTATGTAACGATTATTGACGGTTTCAAAGTTTGATTCATGTTAGCCGATCCCAAATCATTTTGGGACTAAGGCTTAGATGTTGTTGTTGTTGTTGTATGGATATCGGATATCCGAATATCCGAATACCTTATATTATTTAAAATATAAAAAAATTAAAATTTTAAGATTTTTCGGATATTTGGGATATCCGATCCGATTTTTCTGAAAAGTACTATCCGATATCCGAATCCGAAGTTCCGGATATCCGAATTTTCGGATATCCGAAATTTCGGATTTTCGGATATTTCGGATCGGATATCGGATATCGGATATTTTTGAACACCCTAGCAGTAGGCCATCTATGGCGTAGTGTATTGAAAACGATCAATATCCAAAAAATAGTGGTCAACCCATATTAGTTCCTTTCTTCGTTCATTTCTTCATGTCTTCATTCCTTTTCCTATCACAAAATTTAAATTATTTTCAAACTCCTGCAAAAAATTGAACTATATCAATCGAATTATGACAATAATTCTGCTATAAAGATCAAATTGCATAAACTATCGCCAACCCAACACATACTTTTGGAAGTACTTTCATGCTCAAATGAGACTTACTGTTGTCACTATTATACGCCAACAATATGATGACAAAACAACTCTAACTGTTACCATTTAAGGGATAATTTTTAGAAACAAACATACTGCAACTGAATAAGTTTGAAAATAATAAGTGTCACAACATAAATACGAAAGTATAAAAATATTTGCACATAATGTTACCACATGGAAACATAATAATGGAAATTTTTGAATAAAATGTCACTGGAACAATGCATATGTGTAGCAACACTAACATGAGGAAATGAAATAAACCATTGTCACCATTGTATACTAACACCCTGGTGACAAGTAACTTTAAATGTTACCATATATTGGTGAACATGTGAAAACAAATATACTGCAATTAAATTAAACCAAAAAATGGGATGGGTCACCACATTCGAATAGAAGTCGGAAAATACTTGCTAAAAAATATCACAATCTCTGTGTTCAAAAAAAATATTTTTTAAAATATCACATGAATAGATTAAAATATAATATATATCACCACGTTCACACATTGTAATGTGGAATATTTTTAAGAAAATGCCATTCAGATTATACAGGAACTGGAAATATTTGAAAAATAAACTAATTAATTACAAAAAAAAAAAGATCTACTTAGATAATTAGGGATAGAATAAGTTACATATTGAAGTTCAAAATTACTTGAAGATATTGGCAAATGACCTTATTCATGAAAAAACAAACTTCCCTACATCCCGCCAAAATAACATGTCAATCCTCAAATAATTGGCCAAGTAAATTGCCACGCACGACAGAAAACTTTAGCATGAAAATTTCCATGACCAACCTACCAAGCTAACCAGGAAAAACATAATATGATTCTTCCTCGACAGAGTGTAATTCAATTTGACCGGAGGATAAGAAGTAAAAACTCTTCTAATCTGCTATGGACTGACATGAGAAGATAAAAAGTAGTTTGACCTTGATGGACTATTCGTCTTTCATCATGAAAACCTCGTAGTCATGGAGAAGCATATTTGTCTTCGTCTCATTGACTTGATTTGTTCCTTCGTGAGTTACTTCTAATATTTTTCAAATTTTTTTGGCACTATCACACGGGGAAATCCGATTATGTTCTTCCGGATTTAAAGCACAATAAAACAATTGTGTTGCTTTGCTGATGAAATGGTCGTTCTTACAATCCGTATCATCGTATTCTTCAAAGCTTTTTAGAGTATCATTGGAATTTGTGGTAATTTTCGGACCAAGACAAACGACTTTCCAGAGCTCAATATCATAAGCTCGGATGAATATTGACATCTTCTTTTCCATGTCATAAAATTTGATCTATCAAAAAATGGAGGGGTTTAAGGCCAGGCCTTCGATCGGAAAATGGAGCGCCATTGGATCTTTTTCTCCTCGGATGTAAAGCCGACTATAAGAGATACCCTCTCTGATACCAATTGTTGATCTTGGTACAGTCACTTGAAGGGAGATTAATAGTGCGGTGTTGAGTTTCTAAACTCTTTTGCGTATTTAAATGCGGAATATAAACGATACAAGATTTATAGAGGTTCGGTAAATATGCCTACGTCCTCTCCCCGTATCTTTTTCTATAGGCTTAAGATAAACCTTTCCGCCTTGTCTTCTATTGGTCCGAGGAAAAGAGTTACAATCTTGTCTTTGTGTCGGTCCAAGATAAACCATTTTCCTTTTCTATCGGATAAGGAATCAACGTTTCTAGCTTTCTATCGGTACTAGAAAATCTCACTTGGATTTGTATTATGATTCTAACAATGTCGGATCCACGATCCTAATAACACCGAATCAAATCTATGATCCTTTCTTCTCTCGTGTTTGGTTGAGTGAATTAAACACTCGAACTCTTCTCAATTAAGCTTGATTACAACAACAATAATGAATATAACAATATATGATGTATGAATGCTTTGATTGAAGTTGTTGTATGAATTAATACCAAATGATTTGGCATTTATAGGCTTGAGAGCCAAACTAGCTGTTGCTCCCTGTTCTGTTTTAGCATACGTTATGCTTTCTCCATAGCATACGTAATGCTCTTAGCATACATAACACTTCCCTGTAGTGTACGTTATCTGGTTTTCATTTCAGTTCAGTAGCTACTATCTCTTCCTTAGCGTACGTTGATAGTGATGATTGCGTACGTTATATCAGCCTCAGATAGCCGTTGATATGATGACCTACTCCATGACGTCACATGCTTTAGCGTACGTTAACTACTCCTCGTAGCGTATGTTAACTCACTACACCATAGATTGCATACAGCAACGTGTAAAATACGTTGCAATATGCCCTAAATTCATTGCAATAGGGCCTATTGCAACGATTATGCAAAAATCAAGCGTGCCCTTTGCTCTGGTTGCCATAGGGCCCTTATGGCAACAAATTTGGTACCATATTGCAACGGCATATTATCGTTGCAAATATAGTATATGGCAACGATTTAACGGCTATAGCAACATGTTTAACACCATTGCAATATTTTGGACTACCTATGGCAACATTTTTTTGCAACGATTTTTTTGTGTTAATTGTTGCAATACATGGATTCAGGCAACCCTAAGGCAACATATATATGCCCAATTGCAACGTATTTAGAATCAAATGTAATCTAATTTTATTAATGAATATGACATATATGGCAACATTTAAGCTTCTATTGCAATGCTAAATAAAAAAACTGGCATGACCATTAGATTTATTTAATTGGTATATCGCAACATCAATCCAACCGAGCAATATTACTGCTGTTCCAACATCAATAAATTCACTCAGACTAAGTTTAGGAAAATGACCAAGTTGAAGCAAAATAACTAAGTTCAAGTGACACACAATCTAACTTAGTAATACATAGACCAATATCTTAGTTAAAAATTATATAAACATGAGTCATGGCTCTTCTTCCTCTTCCTATTCCTCTTCCTCTTCATCTTCATCTATCTTCATCTTCATCTTCATCTTCATCTTCATCTTCATCTTCATCTTCATCCGTCTCATCTCCGTCCTCAATAGAAGTAGTAGCACATCTAAATCCTTCTCTCAATCATTATGGACTTCTCCCAATCAAATTAGAAAGAAAAAAGTTAGCTCATCACAAAGTAGATTAAATAATGCAATGGCTTCAAAGAGATATAATTGCCCTCGACAAAATCAAAACAACTCCTTGTGATACTCTATATTGATATTCTTTTACCTTGTGAAATTTCCCGTTGCATCCGACTCTTGTGAAGCATTACACAAACTATTACGGAGACCGCTTTCACAATGCTTACATATCGTCCATCTTCCATGTTCGTACACAAGAATGTAATCGCGGTTGCTAAGCGGTGGGCGCGACAAATCCCCTCGTTAAGATCACGCAATTCAGGTTTTAGTAAAGTAATAACTTAACAAAATTCGACTATAAGGAGTGGGGAATGAATAATATTTCCGGAGATAATATATACCACAATGAGACTCGAGCACGTACATCCTGCTTCGTTATTTGGCCAAGATTCGCATACATACATAAAGGTTGGAAAATATATATTTAAACTTGTATGAAGTAAAGATGCTTACGTACGGAGAAAAATATTGTGTTAGAAATAAGTGTGGCCACAAAAACAATATAATAGCACGAATGTTAAAAGGTAACCAAGCTAGTTAATCTTACCCAATATTTATTGCCGTCTCCATCTTATCACCTGTTATAACCCAAATTTTAATTCCAGCATTTTCAAGCTTGTTAATGCATTCAGGGACCTGCAGAGCACACACACACACACACATACACACACACACACACACACATATATATATATATAAGGAATCAAACAAATTTGCTTTAATTTTATTTCTTCAAAGAAAAGGTGCACTTCATTCAGATGCAAAGACGGAATAAACACACGCAATATGAGATTTCAGTTTAACATTGACCCCTTTTTGTAGTTTGTCCTCAACAGCTGTAGCACCAAGGAGAACCAAGTCCCTCTCAATCTTATCAACAGCTGCTTCCATTAGATCATCTCTCTGAGCCATCAGAAACTCCTCTTCCCAAGAACTAAACTCTAATTCACTAAGCTCACGGTATGCAACTACTAAAGTTCGTAAACTCCGTCAAAGATATCCTTTGATATGATCCTTTGTTACCGCCACAAAATCTTGCACATCATCGACATCCTTTCAAACATTATGCATGGAAATACAATAAATACAACCAAAAATGAGTTTCGTGTTCATATACGACTCGATTGTAAACAAGACATTTCTCTAGCAGATTTAAGTGTCCTCGGAGAGAGAACTGTCGCACCCTTGCACGTGAGCAAAGAATCGGTTTTCAACGTTCTTTACAATCACTGACATCTCTTCCTCGCAGAAATGAACTCCAGAATATGAAGAAGCGTATATGATCTACAAAAAGTAACATGATATACAGTTAAGGCAAACATCTGTCTTACTTTGTACAATTTATTGGTGAATTGTAGGCAATGTAAATGCCACGACAAAAGAAAAAAAAACTCATTCTGAGGGAAATAAGACATCTTGAGAAATAAAACATGTGTTGAAAATGGCTTGAGTTCTTAGGCTCAAGGTCACCAGCATGTGTTGATTCATTTAGTATTCTGGCCTGGGACAACAAACCTCCCCTTTTTCTTTTTCTTCTTCTACTGAAAGTCAATAAGGAACTCTCAAATATGCTAATCATAACTCCAGGTTAAAAGTCTTCTCTGAGTTGTCTGCATAAATTTTTCAAAGTAGTAATAATAATAATAATAAAATGGTTCCAAAACCTAAAACGAGTTGCATGAAGAAGCCTTGAGGAAATCCAATCATCAATATGAGACCTAAATTTATCTGTAGTATATCTTATAAAAAGTAAAAGAGAAAAAACTAGTCTTCAACATAATGGAGAGAAGGTAATACAACCCATAAAGTTATAGCAAAAATCCTATCAAACAACTACACCCAAACAATGACAAGAATCGGCAACACCTTTATCCACGAAAAATACACCGACACTCAAGAAGGGGAAGAACCTAGTACCAATATCTCAACTCCGATTAAAGGTGCTGTAGAGATATAATAGACACTACTTTCTCTGATAAAGCCATATACCCATGAAGAGATATTCTTTACAACAGTTGCATGACACATTAAAAGTTCTTAAAATGTTACCAAATCAAAGCCACAAGTATCACTACTTTTAGCTTTCCTCACAAGTCTTGAAACATAGTTCACTCTTACTAAACCCTTATCACTTTGAAACAACAGCTTATTCGATAATAGAAGCTATGGCACCAATTAGCCGCCAAGATTCAAGAACCTAAAGATACAAGGAATCTGGTTTACATACAATTTAGACTCAAGACCCTTTGCTTTAACAAGTCTCGCAAACCCTTGGTATTCTTGTCTAGAATACTAGGCTTCTCTACAAAGTAGCATTGACTTAAAAAAGGGAGCACGTAAGCAGTTTCTCTTTTTTGCAAGACAAAGATCCAAGAAAGGTGATGAAGAGAAGAATGACGGTGAGAAACTTGATATCGTATAGTATCAAATAGAAGCAAGTTTTATCATAATATATTGCATGTCTGTGAATAAGAGTGCAAAAGAAACAAATCACTCACATACACACACCAGGCTAGGCGTATATATGACTAGGCAATTGAAATACGCGAATGATCAGATCTGAACAAGATCCCCAACTAGTTAGAGAAGCTCACACAATCAGCAAAAGAACAAAGAAACCACATCAATTTCACCCTTGAGGCACGATGGGGAATGACACTAACATGCTGCGGCCACATAAATACTTTCTAAATCTAACATAAGAAAATGAAATCAAACTAAACCTGGAGAAAGACAGAACAAATCATTCCTGAAAATCAAATAGTGGGAAGTTAAAAACAATTACCATTGAACATCATCGCCATCACCCACCAACAACCTATAATGTATACATAAATACATACATACAAATATATATATATATATATATATATATATATAATACACACACATATATATAAGAATAAAGAGCAGGTGTTATGCACCTAATAGAAAGCCTATGAAGCACGGACACTCTCCCAAAGCCACGTTTCGTTGGACACTCGAACACGTTGGACACTAAAATAGTTGTCGCATAAAAATTTATTAAAAAAAAAAAGAAGAATAAGAAAACTCTCAAACTTGATGCAAAGCACAAAACTTTAAGCGAACAATACCAATATACCGGGAATAAGCGATAAAAAAATATATATTACAGCTAAACTAACCTTCAATCCACCAAATTGAGAACGACCGAGATTATTTCTGTTAGCCATCAACGAAGCAACCTCCAATTGTCAACAAACTTTTGAGAGATAGATCTACTTCTTCTCGCCTGGAAAATTCCAAAAAGAGAGAAATAACTTTGGAGCAATACCTTTAAAATTGAAATTTTTTACCGGAAAAAGCCCAGAATTACTTCAATCAGAACAATACCTTCACATACAAGAAAGTCCGCTGGTATCCCTTTCCTTGCGAGTGAAAAACAGTGAATGATTTACATATGAATTCAACGATTTACTGAACTTTTGCTTTTCTTCACCATGTCTGCGTGCCGACAGCCGAGTGGGAGGAAGGATGGGGTGGGGGGAAGAGAACTAGGGTTTTTCTGGGTTGGCCGTGTGGGTTGTGTCTGTCCGTTGTGGGTTTTGTTTTTTCTTTTCTTTTTTCTTTTGTTATTTTTTGTAAGCCCGGCAAGAAATCCCGCTCACATTTTACAAGCCCGCCAATATTCCCCCCCCCAAATGAATAGATACTGCAACGATTTTAAAAAAGTATTGCAATAGAATGTATGTTTTAAACTTTCTTAGATTTTTCCAATGGAATTGCAATGCTTTCCAAAAGCATTGCAATTTATATGATTTGGTTTCTCAATTGCAATGGTTTTTAACAATTTTTTAGAAATGTGGTTGCAATAGGCAATCTATGGTGTAGTGACTGCACATATCTGTGGCATGGTTTTGACCTTCTAGAATCAATCCAATAGATTGATTTATTTAAATTCGAACTTCACCATGCATAGCGTACGTTATTCATGCATTCTTAGCATACGTTATGTTATCTTCCTTGTGTGCGCTAATCTCCGTATTAGCGTGCATTATCTGCTTCGATGCAGAATGCAGTACTTACTGTCTTGATACATTGCGTACGTTATGTCTTGTTGCATAGCGTATGTTAGCTTCACTATTGTTTATTTCTTTGCTTTTCTGTCCGTCTCGAGCGTCTTCGACTTCCTTTTTGATTCATTGTTGTTTTTCTTTGTTTATCAACTTATCATCAAAACCTCAATTTTAATATGTGGAATATAATGTTCCAATAATCTCTCCCTTTTTGATGATGACAAAACAACTTCACTATTGTTTATTTATTTGCTTTTTTGTCCGTCTCGAGCGTCTTCGACTTCCTTTTTGATTCATTGTTCTTTTTCTTTGTTTATCAACTTATTATCGAAACGTCATTTGAATATGTGGAATATAATGTTCCAACAATCTCCCCCTTTTTGATGATGACAAAACAACAATGATTCGATGGAATTTTTACCTACAAAAATAAAAAATATATACAGATCAAAGTTTACGGCTTTATCCATTTCGTTAGTTTTCTTCTCCCATCATTCCTTCTCTTTTTCTCTTCTTCTTCCCTATTGTATTTTTCTTTATTTTTCTCCTCATTCTTCTACCCCTTTTTGTCATTAGCAAAAAGTGCATGAAAGTCATAAAATCAATGAAGAATTAAATATGCAAAGAAATGGGTAAAACTCCCCCTGAAAAATATCTCCCCTTTAAAAAATAACTCCCTCCGAGTTAAATATCAATTATTTTGAAATAATTAATTTTGAATTTTGGGGATTCAACTGACTCTCGGTCGTTTTTCATTTGGTAAATAGACGATGTTTGGTATTATGGTTCCTTTTGGGATTCATATTTTCTTTATTTTGATAATTTGTCTTGGGCTTTTACAGTTTGAAATGTGATGCCCGATTTTTAAACATTTACCACATTGGGGCATTTGAAATTTAAGGATTTGTTTTTATCATTATGTTTGAATCCTAAACCTTGTTTATTTAACGAAAATTTTTGAACACTAAGTAGTTTTCCAAATTTCTCATTTCCGAGAGAAAATTTGTTCGCTAAATTTTTGAGTTCATTTTGAAATTTTAATAGTTCTTTAATTTATTTTCATTTTCAAAGCACGGAGAATGATCAACTTCAATAAATTTTTCTTTTTATTGTAATTTGGAGATTTCATCTTCCAAAAACTTATTTTTAATTTTAAGGGATTTATTATCTCTTACTGAATTTTGAAAATCCGTATGTAATTGTTCCAAAGCATTACAAAGTTCATCTTGAGACGAGGTACATACCTGGCTTTCATCGTCACTATCGTCAAACGAGCTCCTTGCCATGAGTGCGAGATTATTTTGAATATTATCTTCTTTTTCATCCTCGTCACTCCAGATGGCTATTAACACTTCCTTCTTAGAAGTCGAGCCACCGCAATTCTTCGCAAAGTGGCCGGATTTTCCACAATTTCGACAATTATTGTCGAACCAATTTGACTCGTTCTGGATTTGCGAGTTGAAGTCTATTCTTCTACGGTTTAATAAGTTTTGATACTTATTGATGTTTTTGGCATAAAATGCCGATTCTTCATCATCGTCATCAACCAGGATAGCTTCTCCATTTCTTGACATCTTCTTAGCTTTTAAAGCTATATATTTTTCCTTTGGTTTTGGCTTCGTGTTCCGTGATTTAAGAAAAATCTCGTAATTTATTAGCGAACCAATAAGGATGCTAAAATCAAGAGTATTGAGATCTTTAGATTCCATAATTACCGTAACCGTCCCGTCCTATTCGCAAGGTAGTGATCGTAATATTTTCTTGACCTTTTTACTACTCGATAAGGGTTTTCCGAAGCATGTAGTCTATTTGTAATAACCGAAACTGGTCTAGCATATTTGTGATGGACTCTTCCTCTTTCATCGTGAAAAGCTCGTACTCATGGAGAAGCATATTTATCTTTGTCTCCTTGACTTGATTTGTTCCTTCGTGAGTTACTACTAACATTTTCCAAATTTCTTTGGCACTATCACACGAGAAAATTCGATTATGTTCTTCCGAATTTAAAGCACAATAAGGAAATTGTGTTGATTTTCTGTTGACATGTTTGTTCCTCCAATCCGTATCATCGTATTCTTCAAATCTTTTTAGAGTACCATTGGAATTTGTGGGAATTTTCGGACCAAGGCAAATGACTTTCCAGAGCTCAATATCATGGGCTCGGATGAATATTGACATCTTCTTTTTTCATGTCATAAAATTTGATCCATCAAAAAATGGAGTTCGGTTTAAGGCGAGGCATTCGACCGGGGAAAAATGGAGCGCCATTGGATCTTTTTCTCCTCGGATGTAATGCCGACTATAAGAGATACCCTCTCCGATACCAATTGTTGAGCTTGGTACCATCACTTGAAGGGAGGTTAATAGTGCAGTGTTGAGTTTTTAAACTCTTTTACGTATTTAAATGCAGAATATAAACGATACAAGATTTATAGAGGTTCATCCAAATATGCCTACGTCTCTCCGTATATTTTTCTATAGGCTTAAGATAAACCTTTCCGCCTTGTCTTCTGTCGGTCCGAGGGAAACCATTACAATCTTGTCTTTGTGTCGGTCCAAGACAAACCATTATAATCTTGTCTTTGTGTCGGTCCAAGATAAACCATTTTACTTTTCTATCGGATAAGGAATCAACCTTTCTAGCTTTCTATTGGTACTAGAAAACCTCACTTGAATTTAGATTATGATTCTAACAATGCCGGATCCACGGTCCTAATAACACCGAATCAAATCTATAATCATTTCTTTTCTCTCGTGTTTGGTTGAGTGAATTAAACACTCGAACTCTTCTCAATTAAGCTTGATTACAACAACAATAATGAATATAATAATATATAATGTATGAATGCTTTGCTTGATTTGTTGTATGAATTAATAACAAATGCTTTGGTATTTATATGCTTGAGACCTAAACTAGCCGTTGCTCCCTGTTATGTTATGCTTCCTCCATAGCATATGTAATGCTCTTAGCGTACGTAACACTTTCCTGTAGCGTACGTTATCTGCTTTTCATTTCAGTTCAGTAGCTACTATCTCTTCATTAGCGTACGTTGATAGTGATGATTGTGTACGTTATATTAGCCTCAGATAGCCGTTGATATGATGACCTACTCTATGATGTCACATGCTTTAGCGTATGTTAACTACTCCTCGTAGCATACGTTAACTGCACATATACGTTACATGCTTTTGACCTTCTAGAATCTTTCTAACGGACTGATTTATTTGAATTCGAACTTCACCATGCATGGCGAACGTTATTCATGAATTCTTAGCGTACATTATGTTATCTTATTTATGTGCGCTAATCTCCATATTAGCGTGCGTTATCTGCTTCAGTGCAGAATGCAATACTTACTATCTTGATACATTGCGTACGTTATGTCTTGTTGCATAGCGTATGTTAGCTTCACTATTGTTTATTTTTTTTGCTTTTCTGTCCATCTCGAGCGTCTTCGATTCCCTTTTTGATTTATTGTTGTTTTTCTTTGTTTATCAACTTATCATCACAAACTCAATTTGAATATGTGGAATATAATGTTCCGATATTCTTTTAATATCTTAGTTTGATAAATCGATATGAACCAACCCAAACATGATATTAAAAAAACTTCAATTGCCACTTCCACACGTTCTTCATTTGTCCTACTACCAATTAATTCTAAAAAGCTCAAGCAGAGGGAAAAAGGATACTTTAGAAAGAAAGCTCATTATGTGGCTAAAAAAATAGGCGCAAAGGCTCAAATGGGCTAACTAGGAATTTAATAATGATTGGGTAGGCCAAAAGGATTGAAGGGCTAAATCAAGAATCACCTAAGATCATTTTCACTTGTTTGCACACACTTGTAGTTTCGAATAAGATACCAAGTCAAGTTCTGGAGTCCTAAGATATGAATGGTACACTCAATAATAAACTTGCATATTCAATGATGCACAAAGGCTCAAAATCTCACAAGTTATAATTTATTCATACTTCCAAGATATTAGACTATTTATTAAAATTCCGTACCCTTTTGATTATTCAAATCATCCTCAACTTATATGCCAAAATAACCAAATGAATTCTGAGGCATTCAAGACAAAAGTCTTTCAAGTTTTTATCAAAAGCATAATACTCAAAGAAAACACAGACTAAAATGCTAATAAAATATTACCCCTACAAAATCAATAAATATGAGAAAGCAATAAACCTGAATGCAGGCTAAATGTAATGCAAAAATCAAAAAATACAAGTACTTCTTGACCCAATCTCTCCCTAAAAACTTAAATTAAATAATATACGTACGAAGGGAAGTATAGAATCTAAAAACAAGTGGTCAAGAAATACTTACAAGCAGTCCTACTGAGTAGGCGGAGGGAAGTGGACTTGTTGGACATGTCACTTATGTATTTGTTGCAATAAAGTCAACATCTTGTTATGTGGTTGTCGGGTCTCCTGTCGGAAGGCCACAAACTCCTCTCTAAGAATCGGACAAGATGAGGCATGTATAGCTTCGGCCTGTCTAGATGACTCGGGTCGATCCATGGGAATTTATTCAACGTCATCGTTATTCGGTCCTCTCTCACAGGCCTCCTCTTCCTCAATCATATTTGCCCGATCCACATTTATCGTGCGCCTAGGTCGAACATTACGAGCATGAGGGCTTTGACTTGGGGAGACCAAGCCTACTGCGATCCGAGTCGATTTGTGCGCATCCATGGCCATTTGCAAATTTCCCCAAATCCCGAATATTATCAATTGTTGTCAAAGGCGTATCTGGGTGAAGGAAATGATCTTTATCATTTTGTAGAAATATCGGATGCGGTCGTGGTCCAAGATGTTCATGATTTTCATCACTGATAGAGATAAGATCTTGTTTTCGGGCAAGAGAGTTCTTTGATTCAATTCTATTTCATAATGAAATGCAATAGGAGTAGTCAAGCCCCCTATCTAAATCTCCCCTCATGGCTTTGTAGCCACCTCCTCAAAATTCTCGGCTAACACTTTCCCAGTCGCCGAAGTTGTCCTATCGAGCATATGTGTAAGTGTATGTAACTCTCACTGGGAAATATGCTGTTTCCACTCGACCATAAATAGTATTCGCAATCACTTTATGAAGATATCCAAGCACTGGATTGCTAATACACGAGCTTTTAGCTGACTTCGATACGTAAGGCCTTTCTCATCTCCCGGGGTATTCAACCATGACTCTCCAATAGGTTTCACACCTGAACTTGTTGATGAAGAATTCTCTTTGAGTTCGTGTTTGATAAATATTCTCAAGTTCTACCATATACAATTTCTCATTCTCGTTGTTAAGTCGAAACGTGATCGCGGTGGGTTCATGAGAAACCGGACTTCTTGTAACACTCAAACTCAAAAACTCCAATGTGAGACATTGGTAAGTTGGCCATTGTTGGGTCATCATCCAATCTCACTCGACCCTTTCAAGAAACTTCAGCACATCGTCCTTGATTCTCATTGTCGTCATGCAATTGTTGTCGGGATATCGAGTGGGTAACGTCTTTTTATGGCCCAAGCATATCCCAACGAGCATGTCGTATCTCGGGGAGATCAATCCCATAAGTCTCTGGTGTCTCAATGGCTCCTTGGACAGGTACTCTCGCCGGCTGTTCGGTTTCTATGGCTTGTCTTCCCCGTCCTCATTGTGCATTACCTCATCCTCATTGTGCATTATCCCATCCTCGTTGTGCATTACCCCGAGCCATTGTTCGTGCAAAATTTTATCAATTACTAAGATTTCAAAGGTTTTGAACATTCAATCATGGCTCAAGGCTTCTTAATCATGCATCTTCCCCCAAACTTATATCAAATTATACATTAGCCCCAAAATTTCTATTGATCCTCAAAACTAACTAACCATTTAAAATTGACAACAACAAACTCCTTCAAACAAGTATTTCATTCATATCCAACATCCATTTTGGCACAAGAATTCCCAATTCCTAATTAAAATCTAAAAATCGAAATTCATGAAAAATCCCCCCAAAAAAATCAACAAGAACCCGAGATTAATCAAGAACTTCGATTCCACACAACTTTAGCATGCTCATAGACAAGAATTAACACAAAATTGGTAAACTTACCTTATCCGAAGCAAAAATGGAGATTTTGAAATAATAAATTTTCTTGAGTTTTTCTTCAAAATTTATCCTTAGATGCAAGGAAATCGGTGGAATAATGGTATAGAAGTGTTGGATTTCTTGTTTCTATGCTTGATTTTGTATATTTTTTGCTTTAAAAGTGAAAATTAAAATAAAGGGTTTGCGGGATTTAGGGATTGGGGTAAGAAGGAAGGAGGAGGAAGATGAAAACTGAGGGACACAGTCGGGTGTCCCTTTCATAATCCTGACCGACACGACCTTGTCAAATGACACAGCCGTGTCATACCATGTTCATTTTTTTTCAAAATTCGTTGAATAGTGACTCGGGCCGTGTCATTTGACACGACCATGTCACACCTGTTACTCCATTTTGAATTTCGGGGCCGTTTTTCTGCACATTATACAATGAAAGTTGAACCGGTTAGTTCCAAACCAAAAAATAGGCTATAAAAACTAAAAAATATAAATATAAATACTAATGACAAAAATAAACTAACTGGAATAATTAAAAACAACAAAAACGATTGGGTTGCCTCCCAACTAGCGTTAAGTATAACGTCTTCACCCGGACGCCTGAAACAGGAAGCTTTATGGTTCAGCTAAGGTCATCACAGACACCTCCTCTTTTTGTGTATGATGAAAATAATGTTTGTTCTTTGTCCGTTCACTTTAAACAGTGTCCCATATTTTCCCAATAATTCTGCTACTCCCGGTGGAAGTACCTTTTTAATTAAGCACGGACCCGACCATCTCGATTTTAGTTTCCCTAGGAACAACCTCAATCTAGAATTGTATAGCAAAACTGGTTGTCCCGGCAAAAATTCATGTTGTGCAATCATCTAGTCATGCCACCTTTTTGTCTTCTCTTTATAAATACGGGAGTTTTCATAGCACTTATCCCGAAATTCTTCCTATTCATTTAATTCTAAAAGTCTCTTTTTCCAGCCCTTCAAAGTAAAATTTATTTTTTCACCGCCCAGATTGCTCGATGCTCTAACTCTACATGCAAATGACACGCTCTTCCAAACATGAGTCGATATGGAGATGCGCCTAAAGGTGTCTTATAAGTAGTGTGATAAGCCTAAAGCGCATCATCTGCCCTTTCGCCCTGACCGGCTGCCCGAAACGACTGCCCCTCACCCTCGCCGGTGGGCCCCGCATCCGCACCTCCTACAGACTCATCGACATCCTTTGTCTCATCGGCGTACATCGGCTCCACCTACAGGTCGGAGGCCCGACCCACGATATAGGCGCGAACTTCCTGAACTGACTTCCCCTCCTTCATCAGATCCAACATCTCATAACAGGTGGAGACGTAGTTCAGGTTGAGTAGCTCTTCGTACTCGGCTGTCTTTTTTAAAGTAACCGCCCCGACAGCCAAACCTTTGGCATAGCCCGTAGCCTCGCAGGTATCAACCTGCTCGGTCATACGCTTGATCCGGGCAGTTGTGTCCCTCAGATAAGCCACGTGCTCAGCCCGGATCTCCTCACACCGTTTGTGCATGGACTCGGCCGCCTCAGTCTTTTCCCGGGCCTTCTCCCTCCAGATGTCGGCCTCGCTGGCTTGGCTGACCAAAGCTGCCATCTCATCTTTCAGAGCTGATATTTCGTCCTCCATGGATCGAACCAGAGATGGGCAGAGATGATGCTCCTCCTGAAGGGTTTAAAGCTCGGCCACCACCTGTTTATGCTTCTCGGCCATGGCCTGGAACTCCCCGAAAGCCTTCACATATATCCTCAAAGCACGACTGAGTTGAGCATTCCCGAACTGGATCTGCTTAGTGGGATCCATGTCGTTAGTCACCAGCTCCATATTCGGCGTCTATCCCTGAATAGGAACGTGACTGGATTCATCTACAACCGGCGGAACCCTCTCGAACATGTCGGCAGTGGGAGTAGCCGCCCGAACATAGTTAAGGAACCAACGCAGCCTCCTCCCCCTCATTTCGGTGCAAGGGTCCTCCCGGTCCTTATTGACTGGGAGGTAGTGTCCCTCCAATGCCTCCTTCCCCGCGGTGCGACCAGTCCTGACTGGGATCGACATGGGTAAAACTTTGGGAGCAGGCTGGGCCTCCATTTTATTGACACTAGCCTCCGGCTCAGTGTCTCCCCCTTTTCACTTAGCCACCCCACTCCTCCACCTCTCAGCAGCTTTGGTGGCTAATCTCTCAACCCGCTCTGCAGGGGTTTCTCTCCTCCCCGACGCGGCCTTAACCCTGGAAATTGGAAGAGAAAGCAAAAAGTGTAAAAAAAAAGATGTTGAATTGGGAAGAAAGATTAAATTACCAGACTCGGATATTTTCGGGTCGCTTTACCAGAGACCAGTGGTCCAAAGATTCTCCTCGATGGTTAAGAGGTGCGATTTCCTCTGCTCGGCTGGAAGCCCCTAAAGCTTGTCAACCCGGTCATTGAATTGGAAAGATGTCTCCTGTGGCGGAATATGATCTGCACAGGAAATAAATGATGAGCATTAGACAAAAATAAACAAAATAGAATGCTCATACTTACGCATTTTGGAAATGAAGTGCTCCAGAACCCGAAGCCGCTCATCCACAACACCGGGATCGGGCTCATCCATCGAGCTCCTCCAATCACCCCAACGTAAAACCACTGCTCCTTCCAACTGTGTATGGTCTCTGGAACGTCCACCACCTCCTTGTGCATGAAATACCGAGCGGTCAAATAGAACCAACCCGAGTCGGACCTCCAAACCGACCTCCACAAGAAAAGGCTGTTGAATTCCTTGAAGCTAGGCTCGGGCCAACCTTGCTGGTTAAAGAGGATAAAGAAGCCCACGACCCAAGCCCAGGCATTTAGATGGATTTGAGCAATCGGAAGGCCCCATCGCCTCAAGAACCTGGACAAAACCCGAGGAAGCAGGAATCTCAGCCTCACCAGCAAAGAGCGGTAGTATACGACTGTACATCCGAACAGCGACAGGTGGGGCTCTCCTTAGGGTATGGAACGAACAAGTGCACCCCCGCCGGGATTTTGAACCGCTGCCACCGCGCCCCCAGTTGTTCCTCCGTGATGGTGCTGCGGATCAAGGCAGAATCCCATGCTGCCTCCACAAAAAGGGTCGCCCAAGGCCGAGTCCAAACCTTATCGGGCTCGACCTCCCCCTCCACATCCGCCACTCCACCAACCGTCGGCGTCACAACCTCTGCCTCCACGACTCCCGAAGACCTTGCTACCTCGCCGCCTCTGTCATCGTCGCTCCAGTTTACAAGAGTCCCCCCTAGGGACAAGTCTGTCACCCCTGTCCGGTCCGACGACATGGCCAGCTCGTCCATCCTCAAATACCCCCGATCCAACATGACAAATACTTAAAACGGAAAAAATAAACACGAAAAAGAGACTCACCAGAATTTTTTTTCTCTGCAAAAACTTGGAAAAATGGCGAAAGTAAAGAAGAAGAACAAAGGTGAGAGAACACCGTTATTTATATGGAGAAGTAGGGAAAAAGTGACTCACCGGAATTTTTTTCCTCTGCAAAAACATGGAAAAATGGCGAAAGTAAAAAAGAAGAAGAAATGTGAGAGAACACCTTTATTTATAGGGGGACGTAGGCATTAAATGCCTGGCGCGTGGCCTTTAGATTCACACTGAACCGTCGAAAAGATTAAGGG
Source organism: Orobanche coerulescens (assembly GCA_033398695.1). NCBI lineage: Eukaryota > Viridiplantae > Streptophyta > Magnoliopsida > Lamiales > Orobanchaceae > Orobanche > Orobanche coerulescens. The sequence continues at coordinate 190,085,545 of CM065801.1, forward strand.
CGCGTGTACGGCACCATCAAACCAAATTCTGCCACGCGTCCCTCATCATGACACATGAGACACAGAAATCGAACCGTCACACCCTTCGAAGAGACGTCCCTTCGAGATTCCCATCCAGTGAAACCTCCCTAGGAAGCCGGCTCGGCCTAACTACAAATCGACCCAAGACCCGGCTACCCCGGCACGGCCCTGGACTCGGGGGCCCTTGATGATAGCCAATCCACCTTAGCATCCACCCATACACTCCCCGCCAGCACAACCAACCTGGTTTGGGGGGACCAAAAGACAAAAGAACCAGTTTCTGGATAAACCGGCCGAGCAGGTATAACAAGGAGGACCGGCCGAGTAAATATCGAATTTGCTCCAAGGTCCCATTATGACAGGACCAGGCCGAATAGATAGAGACTGGAGACCGACCCCGAGACTGACCTGGAGCAGGGGCGACAAGGAGGGCCGACCAGATCCAGGACAAATATGGTCTAAGACCCCGTTATGATATGACCGGGCAGACCATCTAGAGACCAGGGACCGACCCCAGAAACGACCACTGTAACTCCCCCAAAAATCTACCGGGAATATTACATGTCGTAGACCCTTCCCACGAGGATCTACCAGGCTAAACATCACAGAATGACCAAAGGCTTGACCGACCGGGTCAAACAATATAATAAAAATGGACCATTGAGGTTTAATACAAGTAAACTTCACGGACCGATGAGGTCGCACAACTCAATCAAACAGAAAATAACTCTTACAACAGTACCCACGCAGGGGTCGAAGTACACTACAGCGGAAGACTGATTACAACTTGACAGTACAACAACATCAAAACAGAACTCTAACTCTTGATTAGTATCGCGACTCGTCTTCTTCCATGCCCTCCCTGTGATTGCTCCAACAAATTAGGAATACCTGAAATGCATGAAACGCATTTCCCCCATTTAAGGGGTTAACATTTGAATGGCTAGTAGAAGTATCACACCCATATGGAATGTAGCAAGCAAATAGTAACTATGAATTAGATACGACAATCAACTACCAGAGCATTCCCGAGAGGTTTTAAAATTTCGAAAACAAGCAAGAAGTATGTGAAATAAAATCCTCATCTCGTAGGTTTTTAAGACTAGAAAACCTTTAGGACCTCGAGTCCTGAATTCCAAAACCTTTTCGAAATTTTTAGGGTCTCAACCCAAATCTCAGTTCATATCTCAACAATTTCAGCACGGAAAACATTTTTCACAATCGCGTGGGGCTCGACTCAACATTCATTTCATAAAAACTTTCCTTCAAAACTTTGATTGGGAAAACATAATTCACGACTCCGTGATCGCTTGCCACGAGTCTCCGTAGGTTCGATAACTCGCACAGAAGGAACCAAACACAATAATACATCAAAATCAATCATGCTCATGACCCAGTGATCGCTTTCAACGCGTCTCCATAGGTTCAACAACCCATACGGATTGAGCCAACACAACAATCACAACAACTAGTCCCGACCCCGTGAACCTGTGTCATGTGTCATCATAGGTTCCTTCCGAACCCACACGGTTGGAATCAAACACATCAATCACAACAACCAGTCCTGACCCCGTGAACCTGTGTCACATGTCACCGTAGGTCCCGTCGAACCCGCACGGTTGGACATACTGTGTCCTGACGCCATGGACCTATGCCATGTGTCATTGTAGGTCTCGTCAGACCCGCATGATTGGACCTCAGCACCACATACTAAGTTCTGATCCCATGGACCTGTGCCATGAATCCTCGTAGACCCCTTCGAACCCACACGAGTGACCTTAGCACCACAACGCACAATACTCACATTCACATTACATCAATAATGAACACGGTCAATCAATCACATTGATCACCAAAAAATCACGCATCATGCGCACATAACACAATCTCAGCAATCCAACCATCATCAATATCAACGACACACCACCAGCATAACTCACGACCAATACAAATACATTGCACAACCATGTGTACAACCAAACCAACATGATTATCACAATCATGCACACATAGCACGATGTTGACATTTCAACCATCATCACGGTACACAGTTGACTATTCTCATAATTCACATAAAACACAACATACATCCAAGCGTAAATTTAATCCGACACAATCATCACAACCATCGTGATTTCTTAATCATGAACAATCAAGCACAACACAACCAACACGAAGTATTTATTACCAATAGTTCATATTCACTTCGTATGAAATATATATTCACGGAGGTAAATCAATCCTCGTAAAACTAACACGTAATCTCTATTTACAAGACACAAATCGTATAAGCAAGATACTTGCCTCAAAATCGGCACGCAAATACTCCGAAGAACACGGCTTGACCGAAGTGCCTCGAAACCTACAACTTCCACAAGCACAATGAAAACACGATCACAACAAGGATCCAGACCAATAACAACAGAGATCACATCAAACTATCGAAGGGAAACTCATTCGAACATTTAATCAAACATTAAATGTTCAATAATTCCCAAGAACACTCAACTCGTCAACCGAGTTGAACAAACTCGAAATATGGATATACAATCTATAGAACACGATTAAAAATGTCATATAACATCAACCAACTCATCAAAATCGGGATTAGAATCAAAATCAAGAACAAATCTCCAAAAAGGCCAACTCAAGGAAAAATGGGAAAATACCTCGATCCAACGAAGAACAACGGATTAAATGATGTTATAATCATCTAAGACTCTCCAAAACACCTTAGATGGAGCAAAAATAGACCAAGATCATCAACCCTAGGGACTCTCGTCTCAAACCCGCGGAAGGGAGGAGAAAGAAGTGAGAAATGAGAAAAATAAACTGCTGTCCACTTTATATACTGGATAGCTTAGCGCCCGCTACTCATCCATATTAGCGTGCGCTATCAAATCATCAACAAAAGACGTTATACACAACTTCCTAGTTAGCGCGCTCTAACTGCAAGCATTAGCATGTGCTAATCAACATTCCAACCCAGTCCAGTAACTTCTGGACTGCCCCACACCACCAGATAACGTGCGCTATTCTCACCATGGCGTGCGTTACTGATGCACCTTAGCGAGTGCTATTCTACTACATAGCGTGCGCAATAGACTTCCCAGCCCAATGCAGTAGCTTTTACATCACTTCTGTATCCTCCGTTAGCATGCGCTAACAGAGATAGCGTGCGCTAGAAATGCTCTAGTAGCGCACACTATCCATGCATGTAGAGTGTGCTATTCCGACTGCACAGGCAGTAGGATCGCACCACAAGCTCATCATAACAACGATACCTGCCAACAGAATGACAAATCATTTAACATGCGATATAACGCCAACATCCAACACCAACAACCAAGTTGCAAACAAACACTTGACACGATAAGACACGATCATAAAGGCATGAACAGAATATAATCCATTAAATAGTAGAAAAAAATTCAACGAAACCGGAATGAAAATCTCGGGTATTACAACCATAACGGATAATCATCGCCAAAAGCATGCGGAACAAGCACACAGGACAATTAATGCGCTCTGTCCTCCCCCTTCCCAAAGCAACCCCCGAATGCCGCCACGTGTCCAAGGAACCTTCTCCCTTTGACAAGTGTTTGGATGTATCTCAAACATTACCTAGCTGCCAGTCTTCTGATTGGCTAGAGTTTTTTATATATAGAGGGAATGTATGATAAATAGGGACTTATGGAAAAGTTTCAAAAAAAAAAGAGAGAGATGAGACTTGTAATAGAAAAAAGCAATTTAGACCGGATTCAAAATTCAGCCCGGCTCTATCTCAAGAAATAACAAGATCATCAATAAAATTTAGTGATCCTACTCAATCAGTTTTTTTATTCTTTACTACGTGGCTTCGATTCACCAAGTCCAGGTCAGCACACGTTTCGTTGATCAAACCAGATATCAACAGATGAGAAGATCATGACCGAGAAATTGAAGAAATGACAAGAAGAAGCATAACAATCTGGTTCTGATGTGGTTGTTGATCCTGCTTCTACTCCTACTCGACACCAGAGATGGAAGCGAGACCGTATAAGAAAATCGGGTGAGATGATTACTGATGCAACACCTGAGATTGCAAAGAGGATTGTAAGTTTTCCAATATGCTTAGTTTAGTATTCTCAATGACGAATACAAATTAGTAGTAAGCTATGTTGCTTTTTTTCCTCTTTAGTGTTCAGCAAATAGTAATGCAATTGCTGTTTTAATATTGGTGAAGGATGATTTGGAGGAGCAGTGTTCACAGGGTTCATTTGTTCCTCATGGACGTGATGACATTCTTAGTAGTGCAATTGGGCAATAAGAGCACCCAGTTCGTGTTCGTGGCGTTGGATCTGGTATAGGGATTCAAGAATATTTTGGATCACGTTCATGTGGGTGGACCAGACCCCAGTCAATCAGTCCTGAGTTTTTGCAAAGCCTCACACAGAAGATCATGATGGAGGTTACACAGAATTTGATGAAGCAATTCGGTCCGACGTTGGCATCCCTAGGAGCATATACACAACCACCTCGAGTTACACCTCTTGTACATGTTAGCACGAACGGGAGTTGTGCTGCTGCTACCGATTGCTCTTTAGGAGAGACTCACACTAGTACCGTTGGCCAGTGTGGTTTATATATTGATGGTCAACCTCTCCGCCTAGTGGCCCTAGGGAGAGTTCTCGAGGGTGGTTCAACCATACATGGTGTGCCCTTTTCTGATGATTTAGTTAGGGTGATAGTTGAGGATGTTCGAGATGCTGATGCTCAGGTCCCTATTCCCACTTTAGAGGTTAGCATAGTGGGAGAGGCCCTAGGTGGTTTTATTGCATGGCCGAAACGTCTTGTCAAGGCTATATCTAGCGAGGTGTGATTTTTTTTCCGTAAAAGGTTATTATAATAAATGTGTGAATTAAAGATTGATTGTTGGCATGCTTATTATTTAGGATATCGAGTGACAAAAGAAGCGGGTTAATAAAGTTGAGGGATCAGCTCTTATAGATAGTCCCATTGTTGAGTTGCTTAAAGTCGCTGCATCTCTTTATGGTAACCCTATGCAGGTGGCATGGGATTCAAGTCTCTTTGGTGTTGAGCATGATGTTCCATTATACCTTTTCCACAGCGACGTTTTGGAGATATTTCACGGCAATTTGTGGCTGAGCATATCGATTATACAGTTTTGGATCTTGTAAGTTCTAAACTTTTAAGTTTTATTAGGTAATTCATTGCTTTTAGAATTTATGATAGCAATATTATTTAAGTAAAGTTTATTTGAACACATTAGATTTATGCATAACTGAAGTGTGGATATGGGTAGTGATGATGTGTACGGATTTATTAAGCCCCAATATATACAATATATGGGGAACAAAAAAAAAATGAAGTCTCCAAGTATATTCTGAAACATATGCGGGAATCAAACAAAAAGATTTACTTAGGAGCTTATCATCATGGGTAAGTACAGTCACGACATAATTAATTTAATTATAGTAAAAAATTTATGTATTTCATTTGTAAAAATATTTTATTGTAATGTAGGAATCATTGGCCGCTCTCAATAATTATTCCTAACAAAGTGTTGGTTGTGTGACTTTGTTCACTACATGCTAGGCTAGACGCCGCTATGAAAGCCATAGTACATAGATAAGTTTAATATGTAACTTTAGTATTTTAGTTTAATATGTTTGTATTTATTAATTACTTAATGAGAATTGTCATCAAAACCAGTGTCGTGACCCCTTTTAAAGTGCTTGGTGGTATACACAATGACAAATCGAAGCATAACCTTATTTGACTTTATCCGAAAGTAAGTCATTTTAGATTCAAATAGTTTTACATGATGCTGTAAATTTTTTAAAATTAACTTTAAATTTAATTTTTTAGTGTAATAAACAAGTCGGATCTTGGGAATGTGGATATTACGTTATGTATTGGATGTTAACTATTATTCGAGCGAGTGTCAAGAAGAGCTGGCAGGAGGCAATTTTTTTTTAAAATAGCCACAAGGATCGTGTGATCTATGTTGAGGGCGCTGGATCGGTTGTCCACCTCGTGTTGGTTTGACGGGATCATCTTGGGATCTATGCTGAGGGTGCTGGATCATTGGATTACCCTGCGTTGTGTTGATGGAATCATGTGGATTCGCATCATTGGATTCCGGTAGAGGAAGTCCGTGTTTTGTATTTTGCTATGCATCATTGTTACATATCTGATTTTGTATATTATGATACTTGTACTAGCATCGTTTTGCTAACCCCTGTGGGGATGGACATTTGTTTTGATGTTCAGGTAGACGAGGAGTGGGGAAGCAACCACAGTACCGACATGATGACGAAGGGGCTCAGTGATGTTATCCATTGTATTATTTTGGTATCCTGGTTTGGTATTTAGTACTCGAGTACGTGTGTTCTTTTGATGTTTTGAAATTTTATAATAATGGACTGTTTTGGGTTGTATGGATGATTAAACTGGTTATTAAATTACTCAACTTTTAGTGGTACTTTTGTATTGTTCAGCATTTCTTTCAATTTAGCCTTGTAAATTCTTATATAAAGGGTTTATGGCGCTGTAATTATTCTGAATATCTTGGGATGTTACAGGAGTGGTGGTTCTCGGCTCCAAAGGGCAGCCGATTCACCAATTCCTTTCAATTTAACAAACAACTGGTCATCCGTCACTGTCGAACAGGTTGAGGATCTGCTGTGGGAGCAACCAGTGTTTCTTGCATAGGAGTTGCGTCATGTAGGTATGCTACTTCTGCAGAGTGTGCAGTAGGCAGAACTGCCTCAGTGACCGCTGTAGTCACCTGAGGTGCTGTAGGAACAGCGTCTGACTTTGAAGACTTCTTTGTCTTCTGTTTTTTCTTCTTCTTCTCGACAGCTGTAGGAGAGCTCCTGTCGGGAATAGATCTTTTACTACTGATGTGCCTCTTCTTGCTATGATCAGCCTTGGCCTTGGAGGATTGATCGGTAACGTCTCTTGGATCACTCGACGTTGGAAATGAGAAGGGGTTGGGCTTGTTGGCAAGAAGAGTTGCTTTGTTGAACAAGGTGGGCTTGGAACCACCTAGGAATTTTCCATCTTGAATCTTCTTGGCAGCAGGAGATTGTTGTATGCCACAGCAAGTCAACAAATAGTTCAGCATCAGGCCGAAGGACTTCCTTGTCGAATATGGCTTGGAAGCCTCCTCCTGTAGGCGCTTCATAATCACTCGTCACCAATTGACTTTCTCCCTAGACATGATGGTGACCATCATACGAAACCTCAAATTTGTGCACATCTCAAAGGCTCCGGTGCGGTTCTCCATGACCCTGCAACAGATTCATGAAGATAAAAGTAGGGGAGGGTGAAGTTCTTTTTGTTGTGTAATGGATGGATTTCTGATGACATGGAGTTGCCCGTGAAGAGTTTCCACTAGGCTTCCAACAAAATGTCAGAGCGAAAAGTTTCCAGCTCCTCCACAGTCAGACCATCAGAAGACTACCCAATCTATACAGACCTGATTGCTTGACACAGGAAATAACAAGGTTCATCGAGGTCATGTCTTCGTCCTCAGACATGATACACTCTTGAAGAATAGAGCGAGTGAAAATACGTCCGTCAATAATCGTGTCTTTCTTTTTCAGAGAAAGTGATGAAGTTTGTGAAGAAGACATTTTATAGTAAATAGAGAAGAGTAAACGAACTTGGCAGAAAGATTTCAATGTATATAAGCTGTATGCTGTAGGCTCCTTTAATATGCAGAAAGCATAAAGAGTCTGTAGATCAGCATACTGACCATTTTATAGTGTGTACGAAGGCTAGGTCACAATGAACGGTCATATTTAAGGGATAGAAACCATTTTTGAATAAACATACATGATGAATTAAGATGTAACTGGTTCATCCAATCCGTCAATTTTTGAAATTAATTCTCGGGCCCACCTCTGACACATTTCAGCTTCCACTATTGTATGTTTAGGCAGTTTGAATTTTAAAATCAAGGGATTCAAGGTTTTAAAGTCAGATGTCGTTTCAATATTGAAAGATAAATCATTTTACATTCAGACGATCCACGTGGACTAAAACTATTTTGGAAACGATTAAGTGTATGGAATTTGAAATGCTTAAAATTAATTAAATCCTACAATATTTGTGATGTATCCAGGAAAGTATAGCATTCCCCTTTAAGGGTGCATACATGATTCAATTCTTACAGCAATTGATGATTAATATTGTATTCTTGGTCCTATTGTGTTCCGTGTTAATTAATGCACATTTTATCTATACAAATGTAATTGTACCTTCTTCTTCCCACAATAAGGATAAAACTTGTAGTTCTGAGTGTATGATTCATTAAAGTGGACATTGTATTAATGGGTCTTACAGCAGTCCCCCTCAATTTATGAGTGAAATTAAAAACTTAAGGGAGTTTTAGCCGAGTTGTAGCATTCTCAATTCCTGGCGGAGCATACAAAAATGTTGTGCTAAGAGGCTTGTAAAGATATCGGCTAACGGAATATCTGTATGAATTTCTCGATCCAAACATCATTATTCTCCACATGATTCCTAATGAAGTGATGTTTCATATCAATGTGCTTGGTCCTCGAGTGCAATACAGGATTGTGCGTGATTGCGATTGCACTCGTGCTGTCGCACATGATTGAAGTTTCTCTTACCTCAATGCCATAGTCCTGTAGTTGTTGATGCATCCATATGATCTGTATGCAGCATCTTCCAGCAACAGAATATTCTGACTCAGTTGTAGAAAGTGATTTGACCATGTTAGTAATATGCCCTCGAATGCCACTTAGAGGATGTATGAGAGAGGGCACTGTACTTGTTATTATGTGAATTCTTATCAGAAGGAAAGTGTTTGTTTCTTTATTTACTGGAAATCACTGGCATTCCTGACTTGTAAATATATATAGAGAAACTATTCCATATATTTGACAGCAAACATTCCACTTCTTATTGGATAAGGGGATCGACACTGGATAAGTTTATGGCACAAATACTTAATCGTTCGCAAGTCGATGAAACTTGACTGGGTGTTAAGTTTATGTGAAGACTTTTATGATGTGTTCCTTGACTTGGAGAGTGCCTGTCTTCACTAATGGTTAGTGGGAGCACAAGTTGTAGGTATGCTAATGGGATTAGTATACTAGAACCGTCTCACCCTCGATTCGTCATACTGATTTCACTCTGGGACAGTCAATGACGGAATTCAAAGGTTGTAATAGGTATTCATGAACCTTAGACTTGAGGTTTTAGTAGGGATGTGCTTGTGACATTAAGATTTTCACTAGAGTAGTTCGACCTAGAAAATCGAAAGGTGAGGGTCAACCTCGACATGCATCTTGACGGGGAAGTAGCAAGTTGTACTAAATACCAAGATAGGATTCTTTATTCTGTAAGTGAATAGATATATGTCCCATGCAGTTATTGGCATATGAGATCATAAGTTTTGGCCTCTCCCGGCGCATGAATAGTAGAGATGTGGTGTTTTTGGTGTTTGGATCATCGGTAACTTATCAAATTGGATTTGCGGTCACCGAAATCAACTTCAACATTCAATCAAAGGACTTCAAGGGTATGTTTTCTTATTTTTATTCTTTTCCTTTTATATTCGTATGTACGATGCATTATCAGTCCTCTTTAGAGGGTTTGGTTCATTTCATTTTTGCTTCCGCTGCGCCTTCAATTTAGGCATTAAATCCCAACAATGGTACCGGAGAGAGGTCTTGCATACGATATTTAGCATTTGGAATGCTTGATTGAATGATTTATGATTTGGAATCATAAATGTTTATCGTTGCATATGTTTATTTGTTCGTTGTAGTTATATTTTTCATAAATCTATATCTAAATATAAATCTTTATATTCTTGGAAATATGATTTACATTGAAGATATGAAAGTCGAAAAATATAGATATTAGATATTCGGTTGAAAATCAAGCCCCGGATTGCCGTTTAATGGACCCCTATCTGGCCTCTGGGCTACTGGATATCTGACCCGGCCGAGTCCCCCGTCCAGTGAGTTTGACACGGTCGTGTCATCCTGTGACTTGACCGTGTCACCTTGCAGACTTGTTCCGGACTCGAATTTTTCATGTATTTCAGAAAATTAATCTCTCGCATTTTAAATTGGATTTAATTTGATTAAAGTAGAATATGGTATTTCATTTTAAAAGGGAAAATTGATTTGCTGGAATACTTATGATTGACCAAATTACTTTTAACGAATTTATATTAGCGCTTGTGTGAATTGAATGGATTAATTCTATTAAATAGTAAATTTTATATATTGGTTGGATCATTATATCAAATTACTCATTTAATACTAAATCTATTTATTTAGTATTTATTGGATGAATGCTTGTGAATGGTGATGTAGTTCATGGACCTAGTACTGAATCGATTGTTTTATTCGATTGGGTTGTAAAGGCCGTTTTCAGCCTATTTATTTTACTAGAAAATTTGTATTATAGGATGCAATTTTTCAATGTAAAATTTATCCGTTACGACGAAGACCGGAGGACGGTCCATTCTAGAAGACAAATATTCAAGAGTCAAGCCTTGTAATTAGATATGATGTTTTTGTTCTAGGAACGGTCCATGAACTATAGGTTGGTAGGTTGTGAATGTTTTATTCATATGGTATGAATGTTGACCAACGCGCTTAAATGAATTAAGGTGGAAAGTGTAAGATTAATCGCGAAAGTTCTCCCACGACAAAATTTTAAGTTTAAAAGGTTTCAAAGTTTTTCCTCCCCTCCATCGAGCTCTTGGAAAATTGAAATCCAAACCGGATATGCTATGCTTCCGAGTTATCAGGGTAGTTATTTGGGGAGGGTTGATAAATTCTGAGAGTGCATTGGATGCCTTCGGTTGGAGCAAATTTCATCTCTAGGAACCTGTTTGGTTGCCGGATAATATTCAATTGTGAAACTGATCAGCATCGATGGTGTAAACTTAACTTGTTCACGAACTAAAGAAACCATATAGGTTGAGGGGAGTGAATAAGGGGAAAAAGAAGATCGAATCATCCATTAGATGGTTGGTGTTGGACACCACCTTATAAAGATTAATAGACCAGAAACCTATTCGGTTGCCCTCTATTAAAATTTGTAAAGAACTCAATCACCACTATGAAGTAAAGCGAACAAGTACTTTCGAATTTCACAAGGGAGTGTGTTATTCCGATAAAAAAAAGTGGGAGCTGGGTTAAACGAATAGCAAAGTCCTTAATTCTAAACTCAGATCATTATCAAACGAGTCACTAATCAATCTGTTATACTTAATGCATACAAACTAAACATCAACTCTCCAAATAACAATGAACTCACTTGCAATTCTACTAAAAAAGAACAACTTAATTAACTGGACCAAACTTTGTTGACTGGCTTCAAAATCTGGTGATTGTCCTCAGTATGGAGACAGTGGGATACGTCTTGGACGCGGACATTCCGGCGGCTCCAGTGCGGACCAAGACCAGTCGGGAAGATGTTGAAAACCATGAAAAGTGGGTTAAGGATGACATTAGCGTCCGTGGATATATGATGGGCTCTATGTCAAATGAGCTTAACAGAGCTCATGACAAATGACTTCTACAAGGCAGATCTTATCTCACTTAACCGAGCTTTACGGTGAGCACAGTCGAACTGCTAGATATGAGATATCTAAGCAACTGTTCGGTGCCATGATGAATGAAGGTGAGAAAGTCGGGGACCACGTCCTCAAAATGATCTCTATGATCGAGAGATTGGAAGCTCTTCATTTTAGGATGCATGTTTCTCTCCAAACTGATGTTATCCTGTAATCTCTTCCTGATTCCTTCTCTCAGTTTGTTATGAACTTCAACTGTAATGAAATTACTTGCAATTTAGCAGGCTTGATGAAAAAACTTGTAACCGCTCAGTCTCAGATGAAGAGTCAGCAGGTGAAGGAATCTGCCCTTGTGATTTCTTCTGGATCTCGGAGGTCCAAGAATAAGAAGAAAAAGACCAAGAAACAGATGCGCTCACAAGGTAAGGCTTTTAAGGGTAAGGGCAAGGCCCCGATGGTTCCTAAGAGCAAGAAGGTGAAGACGTACGCATGTCTCAAATGCGGTGAGCTGGGCCACTGGGCTAGAGACTGTCTGATCCTTCATGGCGCTTCAGGTACGGAACTTTTAGTTTTGGAAACAAATTGTTCTGCTACTATTTTTCCTACTTCTTGGATACTGGATTCAGGTTCTAGCTCTCACATTTGTACATTGAATCAGGATCTGGAACAAAGTAGGAAGCTTGGAGCTAGGAAAGTGATGATTACTGTCGGAAGCGAGCATAGTGTCGCAGAAACTGATATAGGATCACCTCTTTTGGATTTGGAATCCAGCTTTGTTTTAACGTTAGATGATGTACTTGTTTTGCCCAAGGGGCATAAAAATATTGTATCCATTCCGGTCATGTATCGGAAAGGCTTTTTATTTTTCATTGGTCATAGTACTTGCAAAATTTATTTTGGAGATAAATTAGTAGGTACTGCTACATTGTTAAATGGACCGTATCATCTAAACCTAAGTAACAAAGTCGTTGTGAACACTATGATTAGGAAACCTGGTAGAGATAAAACTAATCAAGCTTTGAAATGGCATCGTAGACTTGGTCATGTTGGTCAGACCAAGGTTTACAAAATAGAAAAGGATGGACTTACGGGCCCATTGGGATTAGATCCCTTTCCAACTTGTGAATCCTGCCTTAAAGTCAAAATGACTAAGTCCCACTTCACATGGACTTTTGAAAGAGCCACTGATAAACTTGGATTAGTTCATACCGACGTATGTGGTGCTTTGGAAGCAATACGTGATGGATATCAGTATTTCATTATGTTCATGGATGATCATACTAGGTATGGTTATGTGTACTTAATGAAACATAAATTCGAGGCCTTTGAGAAATTCAAGGAATTTAAGGCCCTAGTCGAAAAACAAACTGGTAATCATATCAAACACTTCGGTCAGACTGAGGTGGCGAGTATATGAGTATAGAGTTTGATGAGTTCCTAAAGGAGCACGGAATAGTGTCATTACTTACACCTCCAGGAACTCCTCAATTAAATGGTGTGCCTGAAAGAAGGAACCGAACCTTGTTGGACATGGTTTGTTCCATTCTTAGCTACACCGACTTACCGATTTACTTGTGGGGTTATGTGCTCCTTACTGCTGCTTATATATATCAAACAGATGTCCTTACAAGTCCGTTCCTAAGACTCCACATGATATGTGTAACACCCTGAGATATTCGGAATAATTACAGCACCGTAAACCCTTTAAGTAAGGATTTACAAGGCTAATTAAAAGAAATGTGAATATAATCCAACAATACCACAGAAATTCAAATTACAAAACCGGTTCCAACTGATCCATTGAGTTAACTAATACAACCATATCGAAATGATATTAATAAGACACGCGTACTCGAGTACTAAAAATGAACCAAGAAGACAAATCACAAAAACAACAAACATCACTGAGCCCCTTCGTCATCATGTCGGTACTGTGGCTGTTTCCCCGATCCTCGGCTACCTGAATATCAAAACAAATGTACACCCCCGAAGGGGTTAGCAAAACGATGCTAGTACAAGTATCATATTAAACAAATCGAATATGCATCAACAATACATAACAAGATACACCACATGGACTTCCGCTACCGGAATCCGACAATGCGAATCCACAAGATTCCATTAACACAGTATGGGTATTCCAATGATCCAGCGCCCTCAGCATAGATCCCAAGATGATCCCGTCGGACCAACATGAGGTGGACAAACCCGTCCAATGATCCAGCGCCCTCAGCCTAGATCCCAAGATGATCCCGTCGGACCAACACGAGGTGGACATCCAATCCAGCGCCCTCATCATAGATCGTACAACATACACAAACACAACTCATGCATACATATATGCCAAATCGCTATGTCCATCAACATGAACATACAGACACTAGATAACGAATATCATGACAATTCAACGAAATAAATCCCATGTGCAACAACATGAATAAACCACAGGTATGCTCAAAATACCAATATTAACAAATTACGATACTTGCCTCAAAGATGGCAAGAACTAATCACTCCAATGATCTCAACACACTCGAAGGCCGCCTCCTTCGATCAACGTAGCAAGATCGAACCTTAATAAAAGAAATAATATAGAATTCATCTCATGTCGTACGAATGTCTAACAATCCGGTCTACGGCCGAAAGCTCTAAAAAAATGTAATCTGCCTGAACTACTTAGCGTACGCTAAGTACTCTATGTAACGTGCACTAAGCCTGCCTATTAGCGTACGTAAACGACGAAGTCTAGCGTGCGCTAACTATGTACTAACAGTCCTCTCTGATTAGTCGACTGATTCATCTGATGACATAACGTACGTTACGTACCAAATGTAGCATACGTTACTCGTTCTCGATAGCGCACGTTAATATACATATCTTAGCGTGCGCTAACCGTGCATGGCAGTATACTACTGGGCAGTAGACTTGATCTTATAGTGATGAAACTCATGAAATCTTTAATGTTAATACATGTCATCTCCATGCATATCATGCTCATACGGTTTGTGATAGATCTTTACGGATTAAACAACTTCGAGATACAAGGATACATATAATCATCACAACACCATAATTCATCTTGATCTTCAAGAAAGTATCCTATGTTCCATCCATTCTATGTCCAAAACGTATAATTCCATTATGTAAAAACATAAGAACTTGATAATCTCCATAAACTGGTCATAATCGGTTTTGAAGCTTCATGAATATGCTAGGAGTTCAAACACTAAAAGGTTCAATGGTTTATATGATGAAGAAGTACCGAAACATCAAAAATATCCTTCTAACAACATGATGTTCGACTACGTATGAATTTAACTGACTAGATAATCCCAAATCATGATCAAAACGTCCTTCAGAATATTACTTAATATTGGTGAAGAATCACCTACCTCAAAGTAGTGAAGAACAAGGAGGAACTTGAAGAAATCCAACGCCGAAGGCTTGAACACCAATCTCCAATGATCTACAATCTTCCAACTCGTGCTAGGATGATGATATGAGAGGTTGAGGATGGAAGAAGTAACTCTCTAAGTCTAAGAATTCGGATTTGGGAAGTGAAAAGTCTGAAAAAAATCAAAAAGGATGTTGTCCTATATATAGAAAATGGTTATTAGCGCGCGCTAGTCCATATCCATAGCGTGCGCTAACGGCCATATGAAGCTTACTGACTTCACTGTACTCAGCATTTAGCGTGCGCTATCCCTATACCACTAGCATGCGCTACAGCATTGACTTGGCTTTTCCCGAAAGCCGTCCAGGTTCATCCCGACATGATCCGACCAAGATCCGCGGCTGATCTCACCTACCACCCTGTCTTAATCATGTTGACTATATATAGCATGCACTAAGGTTCATACATAGCATGCGCTACGAACCCAATTTAGCGTACGCTATGCTAAGCCGATAGCGTGCGCTACATGTGCAAAAATCACCACTTAGAACACATTCATGCAATCGTGCGCTCAACAACACCTGAGCATGAAATACAGAGAATAATACTCAGATTACATGCAACAAATACAATATCACAAGGTTCAAATACACATCAAAATCTCGGGTATTACATCTTCTCTCCCTAAAAAGAAGTTTCGTCCTGAAACTTAAGATGAAAACAACTCCGGATATCTAGTCTTCATATTGTCCTTCATTTCCCAAGTGGCCTCTTTAACTCCGTGTCGTGACCATTATATTTTAACCAAGGGTATTGGTTTATTCCTCAATTGTTTGATCCGACTCTCAAGTATCTTGATTGGTCTATCTTTGAAGGTGCCGTCATTAGCTATCTCGATCTCATCGAACTCAATGATATGATTGGGATCTGGTACATACTTCCGCAATTGGGATACGTGAAACACATTGTGAACGTGACTCAGCGATGGCGGTAAGGCCAACCTGTATGCTAAATCCCTAACTCTCTCGAGGATCTCAAATGGTCCGATATATCTCGGACTTAGCTTACCTTTCCTCCCAAAACGGAAAATTCCTCATGTAGGAGACACCTTCAATAGTACGTGGTCCCCAATGTCGAACTCTAGCGGGCGACGACGCACGTCTGCATAAGACTTCTGTCGACTCTGGGCAGTCAACAGTCTTTCCCAAATCAAGGCTATCTTCTCTTGAGTCTGAACTATCAATTCTGGTTCTGTCCCGATCAAGTCTGAAGAATCATCCCAGCACAGGGGTGTTCGGCATATTCTCCCGTACAAAGCTTCAAATGGTTCCATCTTAATAGAAGTATGCCAACTATTGTTGTAGGTGAATTCAATCAACGGCAAGTGAACTTCCCAATCAGTTGACCAATCCAAAGCACAAGCTCTAAGCATGTCTTCTACTGTTTGTATAGTCCTTTCGGACTGACCGTCCGTTTGAGGATGATAAGCCGTGCTAAAGTTTAGCTCGGTCCCCAAAGCCCTGTGAACTACCCTCCAGAAGTGCGAAACGAAGCGACCATCTCGATCTGAAATAATGGTCTTCGGTGTCCCATGCAATCTGACTATCTCTGCAATAAATACTCGTGCCAATTTCTCGGGTCCCCATGTGTCTTTAATTCCTAGGAAATGAGACGACTTGGTTAGTCGATCAACTATAACCCAAATCATGTTCATTCCCATCTTGGTCCTTGGCATATTGGTGATGAAATCCATCGAGATATCCTCCCACTTCCACTCAGGGATCGGAAGCGGCTTTAACATTCCGGCAGGTTGCTGATGTTCAATCTTAACCTGCTGACAAGTCAAACACTTCGAAACGTACTCTGCTACGTTCTTCTTCATATTTACCCACTAGAAGTTTTGTTTTAGATCCTTATACATCTTACTGCTGCCCGGGTGAATAGAATAGGGCGCGCTGTGAGCTTCCTTCAGAATTGTCCATCTCAAATCATCATCATCGGGAACGCAAAGTCGACTCTGAAATCTCAGAGCTCCATCATCTTGTATCACGAATCCTAGGGCCTTTACTTTCTTTACTTCGTCACATAACCGAAGGTTCAGAGAATCATTCAACTGATTAGATTTGATTTCCTCGACTAGTGACGAAGTCAGTTCCATCACATATAGTTGCCCTTGGATTCCTGGTGCCCGTACTTCAATCCCTTCGTGGATCAGTTCTCGTTGAATGCTGGTTTGGGACGTAAGTGCTTCCAACACTCGAAGAGAAACAGGTTTACGGCTCAATGCATAGGCTACTACGTTTGCTTTACCCGGATGATAGAGAATTTCCAAATCGTAATCCTTGATCAATTTTAGCCACCTTCTCTGCCTCATGTTTAATTCTTTCTGATTGAAAATTTACTTGAGGCTTTTATGATCTGTAAAGATCTGAGAATGAGTGCCGTATAAATAATGTCGCCAAATTTTCAAGGCAAAGACCACATCTGTTAACTCCAGATCATTAGTCGGGTAATTAACTTCGTACGGTTTCAACTGCCGAGAAGCATAGGCAATCACCTTATCCTTTTGCATCAACACACATCCCAGACCCTGATTTGAAGCATCGCTGTATACCATGAATCCATAAGTTCCATCTGGTAATGCTAATATAGGTGCTGTCGTCAGTCTCTTCTTAAGTTCATCAAAGCCAGCCTGGCATTTCTCATCCCACGTGAACTTTTGAGTTTTCTGTAACAGCTGAGTGAGTGGACGAGCAATTTTGGAAAATTCCTCTACAAAATGGCGATAATATCCAGCAAGTCCTAAGAAGCTTTGGACTTCTTTCACGTTATTAGGAGCTTCCCATTCCAAGATTGCTTCGACTTTCTTCGGGTCCACCTGAACTCCGTCAGATGATATCACATGCCCAAGGAAGGTTACTTCCCTAAGCCAGAACTCACATTTGGAAAGCTTCGCATAAAGCTGTTCATTCCTCAAGGTGCTCAAAACCACACGCAAATGCTCGGCATGCTCCTCTGTGTCTTTCGAATAGATCAAGATGTCGTCAATGAAAACGACCACGAACTTATCTTGGTATTCTAAGAATACCCGATTCAACAATTTCATAAATACCACAGGAGCATTGGTAAGTCCGAATGGCATCATCACGAATTCATAGTGCCCGTACCGGGATCTAAAAGCAGATTTCGGTATATCCAATTCCTTAATTCTCAACTGATGATATCCTGATCGCAAGTCAATCTTCGAGAATACCCTTGCCCCTTGCAGTTGATCAAACAAGTCGTCGATCCGAGGTAAATGATACTTATTCTTGATTGTCACCTTGTTTAGCTCCCTGTAATCAATACATAATCGGAGGGATCCATCTTTCTTCCGGACAAAGATAACGGATGCTCCCCAAGGAGAAACGCTAGGTTGAATGTAACCCTTCTGTAATAATTCCTCCAGTTGCTTCTTTAGTTCATACATCTCGGTTGGCGCCATGCGGTATGGTGCTCTGGAAATAGGAGCAGCTCCAGGCTCTAATTCGATAGTGAACTCCACTTCTCTCTGCGGAGGTAACCCAGGTAGTTCATTAGGGAATACATCTGAGAATTCATTCACAACTAGAATAGATGAGAGCTCTACTCCTTCTTCTTTCTTCATGGCGTAGCACCAAAACCCGTGACAACCTTGCTTCAGTAATTTTACTGCTTTCATCGCTTTGATCATTTTTCCCAAGCTTCTCGGTCTCCATACTCTGAATAAGTGTTCAGATCCGTCATCCGCAATGATAGAAATGACTCTTTTTTGGTAATTCAGAATAGCTCCATAACGGTTGAGCCAATCGTCTCCGAGAATTAAATCGTCACCATGGATGTCAACTACAATAAGATTCGATGGCTAATCTCTACCTCCTATAGACACTGGAAAACCTCTAGTTTCTAGGGTTCCCAAAATTCTCTCTCCGCTCGGCAAACCCACAACATATGGTTCACAATCAAATAAACACGAGATTTTCAAATGATTAACACAGTTCAATGATATGAAAGAATGTGTAGCTCCGGAATCGAATAAGACACTAACTGGTTGCAAAAGGATCTGAATCATACATGATGCAACAGTAGTGTTCTGATCGTCAGATTTCCTCATCTCGTACAGGCGTGGAGGAACGGACTCAGCACTGGATGTCTCTCTCTTCCCAACATTCTGCTGCTTAAATCCACTCTGCTGCGTCTGGTTCACACTTATCTCTTTCGGAACTGGCGCTGGAGTGAGAGTACCAAATGATCTAGTCGCAACTCCACAGAAAGTCGCACGGTGTCCTTCTTGCCCACAATCGAAACAAGTCACAGAAGATGCGGGGCAATCACGTCGAATATGCCCTGCTAGACCGCAATTATAACATTTCTTTGATGCATCCGGAACTGCTGATGTTGTCCAGAACTTCTTTCCACCTCTAGAAGGATGTGGAGGTTTCCTAGATGAATAAAATGAAGACTGGCCCTTGCGGGGCCCACCACTCTTGTTTTCCGAGAAGTTGCCGGTCACTTTCTGCTTCTTTGCCTCCATCGATTTCTCCACCGCCGCCTCTTTCATGTCGTAGGCCAGCGCTTTGTCTTGATACTGCCGCAACGTAGTACACTCGAATCCAAACATGTACTGTTGAATCTCCGGCTTCATCCGCATATCGAAATGAAAAATCTTTTTTGCCTCCGTTCTGATCAAGTGTCGCACACAAGTCAGCTGATGATTAAAAGTTTTGATTGAGTCTGTCACAGATGCTTCCGAATTCTGTGGTGAGAAAAACTCTCGGATTTTTGCCTCTCTAACTGGAAGAGGACAATATTGTGCTTCCATCATTTGTTTGAATTCCGTCCAGTCAGCATTATGATTCTCAGGTCGAATAGCTTCCCACCAGTCAAAAGCCTCCCCAGTCAGAAAATACTGGGCAATAGGAACTTTCCAGTCCTCGGGACAGTTAATACCCGTGAATATCTTCTCCAATTCCTTTATCCAATGATCCCAAGTAAGTGCCTCAGCAGATCCGTCAAATTTTGGCGGGTGTAATTTGACCACCTCAGCAAGCCATCTGTCTCCCCGGTTATCCTCGTGGTGCTGCTGTCCCATCGTCGTTTGCATGCGGTCAACTACCTGAGCGAACTGGTTTATCTGAGCCACCACCTGTTGAAGCACTCCCGGCATGTTAGGATTCGCGTTGTCATTCGCTGATCCCTGCTGTTCTCCAGAATGGGAATCGGTTCGACTAGCCGATAATTCTGGTGTAGTTGTGGAATCCTCCTGTCTCATGTTACCACGTCCGCGTCCACGACCGCGTCCGCGTCCACGTCCTCCTCTCAACATACTGTAAACACAATTTCTCAATATCCAGAACAAAATTTTCAAAATAAAGCCCGTCAATACTCACAAAACAGAAATCAAGTAAAACGGTAGTATAAGAGATTAGGAGACTTACAACCACGGTCCACATGACGACTTTGGCTGAACAGTGATGTTACGAACGACCCGTAAATCAAATAACATAAACAGACCCAACTAAAACCCGACTGCCAAGATATCCATGAATCTTAGCTACGATACCATATTCTGTAACACCCCGAGATATTCGGAATAATTACAACGCCGTAAACCCTTTAAGTAAGGATTTACAAGGCTAATTAAAAGAAATGTGAATATAATCCAACAATACCACATAAATTCAAATTACAAAACCGGTTCCAGCTAATCCATTGAGTTAATTAATACAACCATATCGAAATGATATTAATAAGACACGCGTACTCGAGTACTGAAAATGAACCAAGAAGACAAATCACGAAAACAACAAACATCACTGAGCCCCTTCATCGTCACGTCGGTACTGTGGCTGTTTCCCCGATCCTCGGCTACCTGAACATCAAAACAAATGTCCACCCCCGAAGGGGTTAGCAAAACGATTCTAGTATAAGTATCATATTAAACAAATCGAATATGCATCAACAATACATAACAAGATACACCACATGGACTTCCGCTACCGGAATCTGACAATGCGAATCCACAAGATTCCATTAACACAGTATGGGTATTCTAATAATCCAGCGCCCTCAACATAGATCCCAAGATGATCCCGTCGGACCAACACGAGGTGGAAAAACCCGTCCAATGATCCAACGCCCTCAGCCTAGATCCCAAGATGATCCCGTTGGACCAACACGAGGTGGACATCCGATCCAGCGCCCTCATCATAGATCGCACAACATACACAAACACAACTCATGCATACATATATGCCAAATCGCTGTGTCCATCAACATGAACATACAGACACTAGATAACGAATATCATGACAATTCAACAAAATAAATCCCATGTTCAACAACCTGAATAAACCATATGTATGCTCAAAATACCAATATTAACAAATTACGATACTTGCCTCAAAGATGGCAAGAACTAATCACTCCAATGATCTCAACACACTCGAAGGCCGCCTCCTTCGATCAACGTAGCAAGCTCGAACCTTAACAAAAGAAATAATATAGAATTCATCTCATGTCGTACGAATGTCTAACAGTCCGGTCTACGGCCGAAAGCTCTAAAAAAATGTAATCTGCCTGAACTACTTAGCGTACGCAAAGTACTCTACGTAACGTGCGCTAAGCCTTCCTATTAGCATATGTAAACGACGAAGTCTAGCGTGCGCTAACTATGTACTGACAGTCCTCTATGATCAGTCGACTGATTCGTCTGATGACATAACGTACGTTACGTACCAAATGTAGCATACGTTACTCGTTCTCGATAGTGCACGTTAATATACATATCTTAGCGTGCCGTGAATGGCAGTTTACTACTGGGCAGTAGACTTGATCTTGTAGTGATGAAACTCATGAAATCTTTAATGTTAATACATGTCATCTCCATGCATATCATGCTCATACGGTTTGTGAAAGATCTTTACGGATTAAACAACTTCGAGATACAAGGATACGTATAATCATCACAACACCATAATTCATCTTGATCTTCAAGAAAGTATCATAAGTTCTATCCATTCTATGTCCAAAACGTATAATTCCATTATGTAAAAACATAAGAACTTGATAATCTCCATAAACTGGTCATAATCGGTTTTGAAGCTTCATGAATATTCTAGGAGTTCAAACACTAAAAGGTTCAATGGTTTATACAATGAAGAAGTACCGAAACATCGAAAATATCCTTCTAACAACATGATGTTCGACTACGTACGAATTTATCTGACTAGATAATCCCAAATCATGATCAAAACGTCCTTCAGAATATTACTTAATATTGGTGAAGAATCACCTACCTCAAAGTAGTGAAGAACAAGGAGGAACTTGAAGAAATCCAACGCCGAAGGCTTGAACACCAATCTCCAATGATCTACAATCTTCCAACTCGTGCTAGGATGATGATATGAGAGGTTGAGGATGGAAGAAGTAACTCTCTAAGTCTAAGAATTCGGATTTGGGAAGTGAAAAGTCTGAAAAAAATGAAAAAGGATGCTGTCCTATATATAGAAAATGGTTATTAGCGCGCGCTAGTCCATATCCATAGCGTGCGCTAACGGCCATACGAAGCTTACTGACTTCACTGTACTCAGCATTTAGCGTGCGTTATCCCTATACCAGTAGCGTGCACTACAACGTTGACTTGGATTTTCCCGAAATTCGTCCAGGTTCATCCCGACATGATCCGACCAAGATCCGCGGCTGATCTCACCTACCACCCTGTCTTAATTATGTTGACTATGTATAGCGTGCGCTAAGGCTCATACATAGCGTGCGCTACAAACCCAATTTAGCGTACGCTACACTAAGCCGATAGCGTGCGCTACATGTGTAAAAATCACCACTTAGAACACATTCATGCAATCGTGCGCTCAACAACACCTGATCATGAAATACTCAGCTTAAAATGCAACAAATACAATATCACAAGGTTCAAATACACATCAAAATCTCGGGTATTACAATATGTGGGAGGGTAGGAAACCAAGTCTTAATCATATTAGGATATGGGGTGTCCTGCCTATGTCAAGAAGACTAAGGTGGAGAAGTTGGAAACAAGGTCCGTGAAGGGACATTTCATTAAATTCCCATATGGGACGATGGGTTATCTATTTTACATGCCCGAAGATCGAAAGATCATTATTGCTATCAATCACACTTCCTAGAAGATGAGTTTACTCAGAAAGGTGGAGCAGGTACAAGTATTTCTTTGGAAGAATACAATGAAATTCCTCAGGAGACACCTGTATAAGAAGTTGGAACCAAACCTTCTGAAGCACAAGTACATCCACCTCGTATATCTAGTAGGGTGTCTCAATTACCTGAAAGGTATGGCTTAATATACTTGGAGGAACTGAGTCTCCATGAAGTTCTAGGTGATAGCCAAGAGACCGACGCCACGACCTATGACCAAGCGATGGTGGATGTAGATTCCGCAAAATAGCGTGAAGCTATGGAAGATGAGATAGACTCGATGCATGTCAATCACTTGTGGACTCTAGTAGACAGCCCCAAAGACATAGTGCCTATTGGGAACAAGTGGATCTACAAGAGAAAGATTGATGGGGATGGCACGGTTGACACCTATAAGGCCAGGCTTGTGGCAAAGGGTTATACCCAAAAAGAAGGGATCGATTACCATAATACTTTCTCGTCTCTGGCTATGATCAAGTCTATTCGAATGATGCTTGCTATATCTTCGTACCATGATTATGAGATATGGCAGATGGACATAAAGACGACTTTCCTTAATGGATTCCTCGAGGAGGATATCTATATGGAGCAGCCTAAAGGCTTTGTGTCCGAGGTTGATATTCATAAAGTGTGCAAACTTCAGCGTTCTATTTATGGACTGAAGCAGGCTTCACGTAGTTGGAACCTTCATTTTTGACGAAGCTGTCAAAGAGTTTGACTTCATGCAAAATGAAGAGGAACCTTGTGTATACAAGAGGTCTAGTGGGAGCCAGATTGCATTATTAGTACTATATGTAGATGACATTCTACGAATGGGAAACGATGTAGGAATGCTCAGTTCTGTGAAAGTTTGGCTTTGAGTAGGTTCTTTATGAAAGACTTTGGATAAGCTACCTATAATCTTGGGATTCAACTCTACCGGGATAGATCGAAGAGAATGATAGGTCTTTCCCAAGCCCTCTATATAGATAAAATCTTAAAGCGATTTAAGATGGATGATTCTAAAAGAGGGTTCCTTCCGATGCGACATGGAATAAAACTCACCTCGAAGATGTATCCTCAAAGTGAGGAACAACAAAAGGAAATGAGTAATATACCATATGCGTCGGCCGTAGACGTACCTGGGCTTTCGAGCCCGGCGGTTTTGTCCCGGAACCGGACCTAAGTCAACGGTTTTAGCCCGGTCCCGCCGGTCAACGGGCCTGAACCGGACCGGGACCGAGAAACTCGGACTGGGCTAGGGTCAGGGGAATTAAACCCGAGGACCGACGGTTCAGGCCCTTCGGTCCTCAGAGGCCCGTCGGTTCGCAGCAGCCCGGCGGGCTGGGCCTGGACCGACGGGCCCAATGGGAAAAAAAGAAAAAAAGAGCAGCAGTCATTGGATTGATGCAAAATGGATTATGCAAAAATGTTTGATTGCCTTTAGGGAGTTTGAAGAGCCTCACACGGCTCAAAATATTGCTTTAATTATTATTACGGTTTTGAATGAGTATTGTTTGGTTAACAAGGTATTTTCCGTTGGTTTTGATAATGCATCGGTGAACACCGCTAGTATTCCGGAACTTATTGAAGCATGTGCACCATCATTTGAAGGAAACTATTTTCATTCTAGATGCATTTGTCATATTTTAAATTTATGTGTTCAAGATGCGCTTAGTATTTTTCAAGATTCCGTTATTCCTATTAAAAATACCGTTAAATATTTGCACAAATCAAAAACTTTGGGGGAAAAATGGCAAAAATATTGTCGTGCAAAGGGTATTATTTATACTTGTTTCAAATTAGATGTATCTCATCGTTGGAACTCTACTTATGAGATGATTAATAGTTCACTAGAGTATAAGAGTTATTTATGCGACATTTTTAGAAAAGAGTTCTCAAGCATGCAATTAGTTGTTAATGAGAGTCATTGGGATTCATGTATGGATTTATATCGTTTGTTAAAGGTTTTTCATAATGCTACTAAACAATTATCGGGTGTTTATTATTGTACTTCTGTTAAAGTGTTGGAACATTGCATATATATTGCCTTGTCTTTTAAGAGTTGTTTTAGTAGGCCAAACATGCAAGGTGTGATTTATTTTATGGTTCAAAAATGGCTCAAGTATTTTAGGGAGATTCCTATGATTTTCTTGCTTGCTAAGTGTTTAGATCCTAAATGGAAATATGATGGTGTTTGTCAAATGCTTGGTATTTATTATGATGCTTCTGCTCAAATGGACTTGAGTGATGTTGTAATTGATGGTGAATGGGTCTTCTTTGATCTTCTTTCCGTGCCACAAATCAAAGATGCTCTAGATAGGAGTTTGAGATCTATTTTTCAAGAATATAGATTAAAACATGGTAGTGATTTTCCTTCTTCTACAATGCCTTCTTCTAAGATGCCTTCATGTGATTTTCCTTTTGAGATGAATGAAAGTGATCCTTCAGTTCAACAATTGCATGGAATGATGCAAAATAGAAGCAATGAACTTCCAATGGGGCAAGGTAATAGTGAATTAGATATGTTCTTGCAAACTCGTTTTGTATTTGGTGTTGAAGATAGTGGTCTGTCGATCGATGTGTTGAAGTGGTGGTCGAACAGAGAGGAGTACCCAATACTCTCCATCATTGCAAAGGAGTTATTTGCCGTCCCGGCATCCACCGTTTCCGTCGAACAAGCCTTTAGCATCGGAGGACTTATGCTAGATCAAAGAAGATCAAGGATGAAGCCGGCAAACATTGAATCTACCATGTTGCTCGATGATTGGTGTAGGGCCGACCTTAGAGCTCAAGAACCGGAATGGGACGATGCAAATGAGAGCGAAGATGAAGCCTTCACCGAGACGGATCGATCGGATGTGGAGTAGAGAGCTCAAGTCCTTTATTATTATTATTTTTTCATTTCAAGAATTCAAGTGTAAAACTCCTAAAATTGTGCTCAACTTATTTGTTGTAATTTTCCTCATTCTTAATGCAAAATTGCAAAGTCCTTCTCCTTATTCATTTTTCAACAATTTAATGAGTTTTTAAAAATTTAAAAAAAATCAAAACAAAATCAAAACATTAACAATTATCATTTTCTATTCATAAAAGTAATAAATATACGAGAATAAAATGAAAAAAATAAAAAAAATGTTAAAAAATAAAAAATGCAAAATTGGGCAGCCCCTATTTTTGTCGCGGGCTGTGGGCCGGCCTGTTAAAACCGGCGGTTTTAGCCCAGCCCGGGACCGGATGGCTTCTAGCCCAGCACGGGTGGTCGGGCTCGTCTCCGGTCCGGTCTCGGATCTGTGTTTTGGGGACCGAGGACCGCCGGTTCTAGGCCCGAAACCGGCGGTTTTGGCCCGGCGGCACGTCTAGTCGGCCGTGGGTAGCCTTATGCATGATTTGCTGTGTATGATACCTGAATTTGCACATGATATTAGCGTAGTAAGTAGGTTTCAGGAAAACCCAGGAAAGGAACATTGGACCGCCGTAAAGAATATTCTCAAGTACTTAAGAAGGACTAAAGATCTGCTTCTTATGTATGGTGGTGGAGAAATGAATGTGATGAGATTCACTGATTCAGACTTCCAAGGACAGAAAGACGACTCGATATCTTCTGGCTACATTTTATTCTTAATGGAGGAGCAGTATCTTGGCGTAGTGCCAAGCAGAGCACGACTGCTGATTCCACCTGCCAGGCTGAGTATCAAGCGGCCTCGGAGGCCTCTAAGGAAGGGTTTTGGATTAAGAAGTTTCTGGGTGAACTTCAAGTAACACCATGTGCTGAGCTGCCTGTTAAGATTTAGTGCGATAACAACGGAGCTGTAGCCCAGGCCAAAGAGCCGAGGTTTCATAATAGTACAAAACATATTGAGAGAAAGTATCATTTCGTGAGAGAATTTGTTCGCAAAGGATACATTATGCTGCATAGGGTAGACTCAGAAGACAATATCACTGATCCACTGACCAAGCCACTTTCTCAGATAAGCTTGTAGCGTTATATGGAGAACACGGGTATTAGATACCATAGTGTGTGGCATTGAGTGCAAGCGGGAGATTGTTAGGAATATATCCTTGAATGCCATCCAGAGGATGTATGAGAGAAGACAATGTACTTGTTATTATGTAAATTCTTATCAGAAGGCAATTATTTTTATATTTATTTACTAGAAGTCACTGGCATTCCTGACTCATAACTATATATATATATATATAGAAACTAGTCCATATATTTGAGAGAAAATATTCCACTTCTTATTGGATAAGGGTATCGGCACTGGAAAGTTTATGGCTCAAATAATTAATCGTTCGTAGGTAGATGATGTTGGGATTCGATTCCTAAAACGAAGGCCCAACAGAAGCGGTAAAACAAAAATTAATTCGATCTGAATCCGTACGAGGATCGATCGAGCTACGTATATACGAATATGAAAATGAAGCAACAGAAGATACGAGAAACATACCCTCGTTGTCCGTTGATTAAATGGTGATCTCCAGTAAAGCGATTCCCTAAGCTTTAAGCGATCTTCCTATGATTCCAATCTGCTCCAAGCTCTTGGATGATCCAATGCCGAAAGCACCGTTTCTCTACTTGCCACGCGCTGGAGAAACGAAAGGAATGACGATCACCCAATTAACCTCCAAGTTTACGGCTAGAATCGGATGACGAAGCTATCAAATGTGAATATTACATTCTAAGTGTATAACCCACAAACTCTCAATTAAGCTCTCGATTTTTTCTCCAAGAATGATCAAGAACAAATGAAGAAGAAGAAGAAGACTTGGAGAAATATTTCTCTCTCTACTCTTTATCATGGATGAAAACACCAAAATGTTTCTCCTCATTCTTTATACACTTTCCACCCACACCTACAACTCATCCTCATGAGATATAACCCCACAATAAGTCATTGTCATCCATTATAAAATGGAAACAAAAAACCAAAAGGAAGGTTGGTAGAAGAGGGGTGGCCATCATGAAAAAATCGGACGAGTTCGGTTCGTTTGGGCTCCTATGAGTCAAACAGATAAAATCCAATTCCGTTCTGATGTATTTATATCAATTAATTAATCCAATTAATTAATCATATCAAATACATAATAACATAATTAATTTCTCCAAGAAATAATTATATTCATGAATTAAATTAATCACCCAGTAATTTATTTAATTCATTAGTCCGTAAATTAATTGATCCAATAAATCAATTTAGACATCCAATGTCCCAATAATTAGATATCCAATATCTAATGTTCATAATGAGAGAATAAGATCGATTCATTCCATCGTCAATCCTATTGCGCGACTCGGTAGGTCCGTCTCAGTTAGCAATGGGAGGAACCAAAGAGTAGTAGCACCACCTAGCCAGCCTGGTGGCCAACACTGTACCCCAACTGAGAACGAATGATGGGATCATTCAAGAACCATTCTGTCATGAATACCAGTATACATATAAACCCTTCTTTCAAATGTCCCGATCAAGTTATAAGGTCACGGTCAGTCAAATCCTATCTGTACTTGACGTTATGCATGAGTTAATGCAAATCGAGATCATCAAGCTCTCGTATATCCAATACAACTAGCTCCAATGCTTTGGCCAAAGACTTATGATCTCATCTGCCAATAACCACATAGGACATATAACCCATTCACTAACAGGAGAAAGAATTCTATCTTGGTATTCAGTAGGACCTACTACTTACCTGTCAAGACGCACGTCGAGGTTGACCCTCACCTTCCGGTTTACAAGGTCGAACTACTCTAATGAAAATTTTGATGTCACAAGCACATCCCTACTAAATCCTCAAGTCGAAGGTTCACGAATACCTATCACAACCTTTCGATTCCGTCATTGACTCTCCCTAAGTGAAATCCGTGTGACGAATCGAGGGTGAGTCGGTTCGAGTATACTAATACAATTAGCATACCTATAACGTGTGCTCCCACAAACCATTAGTGTTCGACAGGCACTCTCCATGTCAAAGAACACGTCATGCAAGTCTTCACATAAACTTAACGCCCAGTCAAGTTTCATCGACTTGTGAACGATTAAGTATTTGAGCTATAAACCTTTCCAGTGCCGACCCCCTTATCCAATAAGGAGTGGAAAGTTTTACTCTCAAATACACGGACTAGTTTATATATATATATATATACCAGTTGTTGTTACCCAAAATATTATACGTAATGATTTGCTGGATATGGCTACGGGTGAGTAACAAACAAAATGCCAGAGCACGTACGAAAGAATGTAAATAACACAAGATTTGTCGGGGTTGTTAGTCCCGAGCTTGAATGCTCTCGCGAGATATTATTAATATGAATGCTGCTTTGGAGTATAAGTATTAATGTTAGAGTACAATTATAATGAGTGTAATGCCCCTAGTTTTCTAACCCTCGAGTGCTGATGATTGCCGGAAGAGCCAGAGTTAAAAGCTCTGTGAGTTCTTGTTACAAAGATGAAGTGTTCTCTGTATTGTTTACTATGGGTAATCGTGTTCACCTCTTCACGTCCCTTTTTCCAATGCTGGAGGTTTCCTATTAATAGGAGAGGAGGTTGTTGGGATGTCCCTGTCCTACATGGGCGATCGCCGTTCCTGTATTAAATTAAGCGGGCGATCGTCCCAGCACGTGGGACTGTTTCCTTAAAGTCAGCAGCCGCTGCTGGCAGCCAGATGCGCGAACCAATGAGGAGGCGACATGTGCCTTATGTCGCAGTCTTGGGAGGTCCCACCTAGGACCTTTCGATGGGTCTGTCGGTAGGTGAGGCCGTCCTTGTCACTGACAACTGTTGACGGGTTGGAGTCAAGCCTGTTCTTGCGTCGCCTTTTGCGGATCTGCACGTGGGCCTTCATCCCGAGGTTCGGTCTTCGCAGGCTTTGACGGATGTTGGTTTTACACATGGCATAAGACGGTCGTCCTCTATCGGGTACTAGAGGCGATCGCTAGGTGCCAAGAAACGGTCGCCCGACCATTATGACGATCGCCTTTGAGGCGTATAAATCTCTGCACAACAATTGCCCCCCAGCTCGCTCCGATGTTGAAGACGTGGGGTGAGGTGGCTCTACTGGCGATCGCTTGCATTAGACAAGCAACTCATCCACTTATGAAGTAGACGATCATCTCCCAAATGAACTGATTTCGAATTTGGACGACCTCCCCGGTCGCTGAAAAGAGCGAGAAGTGGAAACGAGCTTTAAAACATCACTAGGGCTCGTGTCGTGCTCCCATTGGGGGAGTCCGATGGTTTTTTCAGGCTTGTCGTTTGGCGTGCCCTCGAAACAATGCACACGCGGATTTCAAGGGCGGCATTAAATACGACTTATCCGATGGTTGTACTTCAGCCCTCGAGATTCCGTTTAATTGCCCAAAAGTCCCCACTCTCGCCTATAAAAGGGGCTAGGGCTTTTGTGGTTATAACTTTAAGCGTTTTCGCCTGAGAAGAAGAAGACATAGCCGAATTTTCTTGAAGCTTTGTGTGACGGTCGTCGTTGGACTCAGACTCTAGGTAAGAACAAAAAACTTCTTCTCCTTCCTTTCTCTTTAAATATGTCCGGAGGATGATCAAACGTGTATGAGGTGGGTAGCACTTCCACCGCCGCGACTTCGACTGCTCGGGATGAAACCTCTGCAGATTTTCACGTGGAAACGGCCGTCGAGGCCATCCGCGCTGGGATTGAACCCACGGAGGTTGAAGAACTCTTCAATGAGGCTGACGCGGCGAATTCGGCGAAGGTGGAGCAGAAGTGCTCGCTGGCCGAAGAGGAGGAGGCAATAAGACTGTATTGTGATCAGAACAGCGTGTTCGGCAAAGCCTTTTTAGAATTTGCCGAGCTTATGGAGAGTTTAGCCGGCCCACGTCCTATGTTCGACTTTCGCGCATATTCGGTCGCCCACCCCCATGAACACGTAAAGCGGACGTCATTTTGGGCCGCGAGCCGCTCCCCGTGGACCCTCGGCCAGATCAAGAGTTCAGCGAACAAGAAGGATTTGACTCGTTGGATGGCGGAGTTCCATGTCCCCTCCGACGTTTCACTGTATGTGCCTACTGAGCACGAATGTGCCGACCAACCTCCCGAAGGTATGGTCGCCGTTAACGAGTTGATCATGGGGGCCGGACTGCAGTTCCCACTGCCGTTCGCCGTGTCATATCTGTTGGCCACTTGGAATGTTGCACCGCTCCAATTGACGCCGAACACCTGGTTGCAGATCGTCAAGACTTTCACTCTATTTGGCGGTCACCGGCTGTTCCGTCTTCCTTCTGCGCTGGAGATGAACTATCTCTTTAAGATGACGACGCAGAAGGGTTCCGTTGGCAGCTACCACATCCAGGGTCACTCGGGCCGGGTGGTTTTTGGGGTGCCGAACAAGGTCCGGGGTGACCTGACAAAGTGGTGTTGGGTCGGCGGTGCATGGAAATCGGTCGTGAGCGACAAACCGGACGATGAGTTGGATATCCCCACCGGCTTCCGGGAGAGGAATCTGAGTAAAGGTTTTGACTCTCCCTTCGTTTGGATACATCTTGAACTGATCTAATTTGGTTTTCTTTTTGCAGGTGCCCTTGTTCTGGCAATAGGGGACCTACCATTTGATTTTTCGATCGTATGGGAGCGAATCCACAGTCTTCCGGACAGCTACATCGATGCTCGCATGATCAACAACGAAGCTCATCGGTTGGCCGCTCGGTTGTTCCGCTTTCCCCGCCACTTAAGGGTCCCAGGTACAAATGTTTACGATCTCCTTTTGCTTGGCGATCGCCTTTGATTGAAGAAGACGACTAACTTGGTTGATTGTCTTTTCTTTTGGCAGAGATCTACTTCCCCCGCTACTCCGAGCCACCGAGAGAAATTGCCATGTCGAACCCTGGGGTCATGAGTCATCTCCGATAAGGGAAGAAGACGATCCGTGCCCCTGCAACGACGATTCATCCTATCCCGGAGCCGAGACCTCTCGTGGGGCCGATCGTCAATGAGCCGGAGTCTCGGGAGGAGGAACAGCTCCAGCTCAACCACAAGAGGCGGAGGCCAGAGGAGCCGTCGCCCTCTGTTGCTGCTGAGGCGCCTACAGTGGTGCCGCCGATCGCCGCGCCTCCCCTTTCTGCAGTTCCAATGGCGGAGGTGTCTACGCCCTCATCGGCCTTCCTACAGGCCATGGCGACCGCTGACGCCCAGACCCCGCGTGGCAAGCCGTTCTTCGGACGCGACCCAGAGAAGGTTGAAAGGTAAGTTTGGTTGCTCTGTTGAGTTATGTCACTTGTGTAGGGGACATACTAACTCATTTTTTCTTGGTGCAGGGTCCGTCTTGCCGACCCGAACTACTTTCCAATGGTGTTGGACTTCCTCGCGAGCAGATCTCCCCGCGAGCCTAGCGACGTCCCTCACTATGTCTCTCGGGCTATCACCGCCCTACTGAAGGCTTGGACGATTGATCTAGATGCGATCGCGCGCCGACATTCCGGAGATGCAATGCAGGCGACTCTTGCTCTGGCCCTTCAAACGACGACGATGGCCGTTCAGGCCGTGAAGGATTATGAGGGGCGGCCCTCCACCGCCCGTCTCCATGCGGACCTCGAGACTGCTCGGAATTAGAACGCTGAGTTTGCCGACAGGATTGTGGCAATGGAAAAGGAGTCTGTGGAGGCGGCCAAGCGGGCGAAGCAGGATCTCGACCGAGCCCAGGCGGCGACCGACCGGATGTGTGATCAAATGACAGAAGCCCGCCAGTTGTACGCGGCCTCGCAGAAGGAGGTGACTGAGCTGAAGGCGGTCGTGGACCGGTTGAATAGCGAACTGGAGTCAAACAATCGCGGGGCTTAAGGAGAAGTTGAAGGCCACCGAGGTCGATCCCTTTCTCAACATGGATTATGACAACGAATTTGCCTATTACATGGCTTACGCTGACGCCATCCGTGCTGCCAAGAAGGGAGGGCTCGAGGTCGGCCCCTTTGATTGATAACTTCAAAGCCTATGTGCTTGAGCATCCTCTGCAGTCGGCTTTCTTTGTGCCGATCCTCGACCTCACTGACCTCGGAATCAACCTGAGCTGGTATCCATCGCCGGACAACCTCGTTCACCCGGATGCCGGTGAGGAGGCGCACACCGATCCAGCGGCCGGTGGCGAAGGCCAGACGGGGGCAGCCTGAGCTTGTCCGCTTTCATTTTGTTTTCACTTGTAATTTTTCAGTTTCGTTGTGTTTTGTCTTCGGGCGCTTATACATGTAATTCAGATGAAATGAAATAGACATTTGCTTCTGATTCCTTGCTTGTATGATCTCCTGTCTGGATATTTTGCATTTGACTTCACACGTGTTTGAGGAGTGATCGTTTGTATGTACAGCTCCGGATGGATTGGTATACTTAAATTCATACTTGTAAATTTCAGAACAAAACCAATCGTCATATATGTATATGAACAACACCGATCGTATGTATGGCTCTGTTCTCCTGGTCGTATGTATGGCTCCACTCTGCCCCTTATTTTTGCTTACTTAGTGAAAGTAAGGGAACGAAAATAATTCGTTCAGCTAGCTATCTTTACTTTGGTTCTTGCGATCTTTAATTTTAGTCGATTTCTCGAGGAAGGCCGAACGTCCCGGCCTGAAAAGACTTTGCATGGTCGTGGGGTTCGATTGAACCGACCTCCACGACTGTGTCTTATGCGCGAGCGACATTCCGTCTGATGGTTAACTTCTCGCGACTCACTTAATTGTGAGGGTCCTCCGTAGGCTACGTTTTGCCTCGCAATGAAGCGATGGGGTGGACGGTCTCTGCCTGGAGGAGTCCTTGCACGGGCGCGGTTGGATTAATCGACTCCACTACCGTGGCTTGTTAGCACTTTTTATGCCTGGGACCGACATGTTAGATGACGGACCTAAGAGGGCATACGTTGTGACGGGGGGATGGACGCGTCGCATTGTTCAGGTCCACCATGTTAAATGATGGATCTGAGAGCGGGCGAGCGTGTCCACTGATCTGTTTTGGAGGGTCCTTCGGCAACGCCCGCCTCGTATTTAAACGAACGGGCGGGCGATCTCTGCCCAAATGAACCTTGCATGGGCGGGCTGTCGGTTCCATCGACCTCCAGAACCATGGATGCACTTTTCTACCTCGGATCGTCATGTTAGATGACGATCTTCGACGGTATACGTTGTGCTGGGGGGGCGATCGCGTGCCTAGGTCCATCATGTTAGATGACGTACTCTTGGAGGGAGAGCGAGTCATCCTCTTTTTTTGTTTGTTTTGCCAAGACGAATTATTTAGAGAGGATCAGAAAATCTCATTAAGCTCTTTGTACATTGGATAACTAAATACAGAGTTTTTATTGATAGTATTTCTTCCAATGAATGGCGTTCCAGGGATATTGGTCCGGAGTGCCGTCTGGGTGTTGGAGCTCGTAGGCTCCTTTGGTCAGCCATTTGGATATCCTGAAGGCCCCCTCCCAATTCGGGCCAAATACTCCCGTGTGAGCCTGGAACTTTTTGAGGACTAGGTCGCCCACTTGGAATCGCCTTTCCTTGACCTTCGAATTGAAGAATTTCTCGGATTTCCTTTTGTGGATTGCGTTCTTCATTTCCGAGGTCAGTCGTCATTCCTCGAGCATATCCAACTCGATTCGCCGAGCTACATCATTGTCCGTCGTCAGTTGTTGTGCAGTTCGGTGGCTGAGGACGGCGATCTCCGATGGGATCACTGCTTATGTTCCGAAGGCGAGGGCGAATAAGGTTTCGCCAGTTGAATTTCGGGTCGTCGTTCGGTAGGACCACAAAACATCTGGGAGCTCGCTCGCCCATCATCCTTGTTTGGATTCGAGTCTTGCTTTGATCGTGTGTCTGAGAATATTGTTTACAGACTCTACCTGCCCATTTGTTTGAGGGTGGTAAGGGGCCGAGAATAGCTTTTTAATTCCCTATTTCTCGCTGAATTGCATAACTTCCAAACTGTCGAACTGCTTTTCGTTGTCGGAGATGATAGCCTGAGGTAGACCGAATCGGCATATGATGTTCTTCCAAATGAACTTGATCACTTGTTCTTGGCCGACCTTGTTGAGTGGCTCGGCCTCTGCCCATTTCGTGAAATAATCGACCCCCACGATGGTGAATTTACATCCCCTTGGCGCCGTCGGCAAAGGACCGATGAGGTCGATGCCCCACTGGGCGAACGGCCACAGACTGTACATAGAAGTGAGCTGCTCGTGGGAGAGCTTGATGTTTGGGCCCATTACTTGACACCTGTGATAAGATCGGGCATAGGCGATCGCGTCTTTTTGTAGGGTAGGCCAGAAAAAGCCTTGCCTGGTCATCTTGTGGATGAGAGCTCGCCGTCCAGCATGATTTCCATAGATCCCATCATGGATTTTGGCTAAAACAAGTCGGCCTTCCTCCGGCGTAATGCATTTGAGGAAAGGAAGGGTGAAAGCTCGCTTGTAAAGCCGGTCACCCAATAGGGTGTATGTGGTTGCTCGGATCTGAAGCTGGCGAGCTTTGATCCGATCTTTGGGGACCGCTCCGTCCTTCAAGTACTTAACAAATGGAGTCATCTAGTTCTCTTCGGTGATGGCAACTGTGGTGACCAGGCTTCCGTCGATCGCCGATTTTGCTGACTTTGTGATTTGGATGTTAGAGAAGTATGCCGCCCCATCTGACGATGCGAGTTTGGATAGGGCATCGGCCTGGGAGTTGTGCTCTCTCGGGACTTGTTCGATCAGCACTTCTTCAAACTTTGTGCACATTTCGGCGACCAATTCTTGATATTTGATCATCTGTTCGCCGCGCACCTCATATTCCCCCTTGACTTGGTTCACGACCAAGAGGGAGTCTATGAAGATATGGAGGCGACGAACGTCCATGGCGAGTGCTAGATTGAGTCCGCCTACCAAGGCTTCGTACTCGGCTTCATTGTTGGTCGCATGGAACCCGAAACGCACAGCATTTGTAAAACTTTGGCCGTCGGAGCTGATGAGGACAATCCCTACCCCTGCTCGCGAGCTGGTCGCCGAGCCATCTACATATAATTTCCAGGCAGGACGACCGACCTGGGTCGGACCGGGCGGGAACGTTAATTCCACCACGAAATCCACCAGAGCTTGGCCTTTGATCGCCGTGCGAGGAGCGTACGTGACACCGTATTGGGCAATCTCTAGTGACCACTTGAGGAGTCGCCCGTTGGTGTCTGGCCGGTGCAGAACTTGCCTTAGAGGGAGAGTCGTCAGAACCTCCACTTGGTGTTCGAAGAAGTAGGCCCTCAGCTTGCGAACACTCATGACTAGTGCATTGGCGAGCTTCTCCAGAGGTGTGTAACGCGTTTCCGCATCATGAAGCGCTCGACTGACGAAGTAGATCGGCAAGTGGGCTTGCCCCTCTGCTCGCACTAATACAGTGCTCAGCGCGACCTCCGAGGCTGCCACGTAGAGGAATATCTTTTCGCCAGGGATTGGTTTCGCCAAAATTTGGGGATTAGATAGATACTCCTTGATTTTGGCGAACGCCATTTGACTTTCCTTCGTCCACGCAAATTTCTTATTCTTTATGGTGGCGAAGAATGGCTTGCTTTTGTCTCCGAGCCGAGAAATGAAACGGTTAAGGGCTGCTAGACAACCCGTGAGGCATTGCAACTGCTTGACATTCCGTGGCTCTTGCATGTCGAGGATCGCCTTGATCTTGGTGAGATTCACTTCGATCCCCCTTTGGCTCACGATGTGCCCCAGGAACTTTCCGGAGCTTACCCCGAAGTTTCATTTCTTGGGGTTCAGTTTCATGTTGAATTTCTCGAGGATGGCGAACGTCTCGGCAAGGTCTTTGAGGTGATCTTCCTTTTTGAGGCTCCTGACCACAATGTCGTCAATGTAAACCTCCATGGTCTTGCCGATCTGATCGGCGAACATCCCGTTGACTAGTCGTTGGTAGGTCGCCCCCGCATTTTTCAGACCGAACGGCATTCGGACCCAAAAGTACATGTCTTTTTCCGTGTGGAATGACGTGTGTTTTACGTCTTTCTCCACCATTGGGATCTGATGGTACCCGGCGAAGGCGTCCATAAACGACATCATTTCGCAAGCTGCCATGCTATCGACCAAGTGGTCAATATGAGGCATTGGAAAGTGGTCTTTCGGACACGCCGCATTGAGGTCGGTGAAATCGATGCATAACCTCTAGGAGTTGCTCGCATTTTTTACGAGCACTGCGTTCGCTACCCACTATGGCTCGTCGGTAGCTACTCCGATCAGTTTGTTGTCGAGTAGCTTTTTGACTTCTGCGTCGAGCGCAGCATACTTCTCAGGACCGAATTTCCTACGTTTCTGGTGAACAGGCTTCCTTGCCGGGTCGATCTTTAGATAGTGGCAAGCGTGTTCAGAACTGATGCCGACCATATCTTGATGCGACCAGGCAAAGACTCTGATGTTCTTTCGTAGTAAACTGATCAGATCCTCTTTTAACTCGGGACCGACACTTGATCCGGTCTGCACTTCCCGTTCCGGGCGAGCCGGATCGATTGTTATACTTTCCAACTCTTCGATGGGGACGGTTGCTTCTCGTTTGGAATGATCGCCGGACTCGATCCTTGGATTAACATCGAGGCTTGGCTCAAAGCTGATCCTCGGCTCGATGTCGTCCGACAATTGATGTGAGATGCCGTCCTCTGAGTCGGGCTGGTATGAGGTGCTTGGCTTGTCGACCTCCATCAGTTGAATGTCGATCGTCTCAATGTTAGAAATAGTACAGGAAACGTTTAAAGGGAAAGTTACGACACAGGAGTAATTCAAACACTTCTTTGCCATTAGCTGGTCTCCTTTTACAGTACCGACTGTCCCATCGGTAGTGGGGAACTTGATACAGTAAAAGAAAGAAGAGGCGACCACCTCAAAGGTTTCTAGAAAAGGGCAACCTAGGAACCCATTATAGATACTGTGCCTATATATGATTACAAAATTGAGGTTCCTAGTGATCTTAACCTTGGGATCGTAACAGCAGATTAGCTCGACAGAGAGCTTGATCCTTCCATAGGCCTGGACCGTGTTGTTTCCGAACCCTTGAAGCACGATATCGAATGGCTTGATGAATTTTTTCAGGTTGCCGAGATGGTCCAGAGCATATTTGAATATGATGTTGTAGAAGCTCCCATTGTCAACCAGCACGCGGTCGACCATTTTCCCAAGGATACATGCAGAGATCACCAATGCATCCTCTTTGGGGCACTGCACTCCCTCCCTATCCTTGTTGGAGAAGGAGACGAGCGCGTCTCTAGAGATGGTTGGCTCTCGGGGCACCACGGCATAGACTCCGGTGAATGCCCTCAGCTCGGCCTTTCGCTTTCTATTTAATATGGTGGAAACCAGGGAAAGACCTCTGAGGTTTCACCTCCCGACTGAAGCATATTGATCCGGCCGCCGGGGTTGATCGGAGGGATCGACTCGTCTGAGTACTCTGGCTCATTTTGCTCGATCCTGGCGAACGGATTGGGAGGTTGACGGTCGTCATTCTGTCGACGATCACGTCCCCCGGTTCTTTCTGCCCGGGGTTCTGGCTTGGTCACCAAATTGTCCATCTTGTCTTGTTCGAACAATCTCCAGAGTTGTCTGAGGAGGTCGTGGCATTGGCTGGTGTTGTGGCCGGACTTTTGTGGTAGGCACAAAATTTACTGCGGTCCAGATGACCGTTGTCCCTCATTGGCTTCAGCTTGCTAAGCCATTCGCGCCCCTTGATGGCATTGAAGATAT
Source organism: Orobanche coerulescens (assembly GCA_033398695.1). Classification (NCBI taxonomy): domain Eukaryota; kingdom Viridiplantae; phylum Streptophyta; class Magnoliopsida; order Lamiales; family Orobanchaceae; genus Orobanche; species Orobanche coerulescens. Next base: position 190,124,425 of record CM065801.1, read on the forward strand.
GGGCCGAAGACAGATTGAGGTTGCGGAGGAGATGAACTTCCACATTTCGAAGGCCTTGAACTCACTGGGCGGCTTTGCGACCGCCTTTATGGGCTTAGCGATCGCCTTCTTCGGGATGAAAGATGGCGCCTTCCCTTCTCTGGTGGATCCCTCGCCGAGGCGAAGGGTGAGCATTCTCTGCCTGGCCAGAAAGTCGGCGGCCTTGACTCGGGAGATCGCGTAGGTCGGGGGGATGTCCTTCGTGAGGTGCCTGAACATGGGTGAATGACCATAGAATCCCCCTAGTACTGAGTAGAGGGCGAGCTAATTGCTAATGGTGTCGCCGGTGAGGACCATTTCATCCACCCGGTCGATGTAATCTTCTTCTGGCTCGTCTTTCCCCTGCCTGATCTTCATCATGCGGTGGGGACCTTCTGGCCGAGCGACCTTGATGGAAAAATACGACGTGAAATCGTTCGCCAGCTTCTCAAAACAGTTGATCGAGCGTGGCGGCAATGAGATGTACCACCTATGGGCAAGATCGCCCAATGTTAATGGGAACATTCGGCACTTCGTCGCATCCGATGCCCCGCATCCGGTCATGTAGATCCGGAACTTGCTCAAGTAGATCTCAGGGTCCGACCTCCCCTCATACAGAGGTGTTTGAGGAGGAGCGATCTTCGGTTGCACGGGGGCAAGCTCGATCTGGACCGCGAGCGGCTCACTTGGTCCGGCAATCAATCTCTTGGCGCCGACCCCAGTTTCTATGAGCGCCTTCATTTCTTCGAGCTGGCTCTGCATTGCGGCCATCACCGTAGCCTGCTTGCTCGCGGTCTGGCTCTCAGAGCGGTAGCCGAGGCGATCATGTATCGATCTCCTGGCCCCGTGGTAGGCGATGAGGTCTCTGACGCCAAGCTGAGCCTGATGGTTGGCCTGTCTTCTGGGAGTTGGGTACGCCAAACTCCTAGTGAGGGATTCGGAATCCGATGTCTCAAGGCTGGGGCCTGAATGCCCAGGTCGCCATGAGGGATCACTCCCTAGGCGGCTGAAGACGGAATCGTCCCGCCTTGCGAGCGCCTTTTCCTGCGGCTCGGGGCTTTGTGATGATTTCTCGACATATAACCCCTTGAGCTTTCGCTTGCCCGCATGGCGGATTGCTGATGGAGTAATAGTGGGCGTGTCGCATGCTCTCCGTCGCTCCCTTAGGATGGCCATGGCCTCCTCAATCTATTCTGCGGTTTGGAATTGATCGAGTAAGAGGCTGGGGCCGTCCCTCGGGGGCGGGAGTGAGAGTCTAGCGTCGCCGCAGTTGCTTTCCGCCGCAGACTCGGCCTGGGCCGGAATGAGGCGTCCGGTGGACCGTAGGGTTGCTCTCTTCGAGGTAGTGGCAGACATCATTATCTTGAAGGTTTTTCTTTGAAGAACAGTGAGTGTTTCTTCAAGTATATGTTCCGGAGAACAGTGAGTGTTCTTCGAAACGATCGGAGAGAAAATAAAGGTTGAGCGCCCTCCTTCTAGCGCCAATTGTTGTTACCCAAAATATTAAACGTAATGATTTGCTGGATATGGCTACGGGTGAGTAACAAACAAAATGCGAGAGCATGTTTGAACAAATGTAAATAACACAAGATTTGCCGGGGTTGTTAGTCCCACGCTTGAATGCTATCGCGAGATATTATTAATACGAATGCTGCTTTGGAGTATAAGTATTAATGTTAGAGTACAATTATAATGAGTGTAATGCCCCTAGTTTTCTAACCCTCGAGTACTGATGATTGCCGGAAGAGCCAGAGTTAAAAGCTCTATGAGTTTTTATTACAAAGATGAAGTGTTCTCTGTATTGTTTACTGTGGGTAATCGTGTTCACCTCTTCACGTCCCTTTTTCCGGAGGTCTCCTATTAATAGGAAAGGAGGTTGTTGGGATGTCCCTGTCCTACATGGGCGATCGCCGTTCCTGTAATAAATTAAGCGGGCGATCGTCCCAGCACGTGGGACTGTTTCCTTAAAGTCCACAGCCGCTGCTGGCAGCCAGATGCGCGAACCAATGAGGAGGCGACATGTGCCTCATGTCACAGTCTTGGGAGGTCCCACCTAGGACCTTTCGACGGGTCTGTCGGTAGGTGAGGCCGTCCTTGTAACTGACAACTATTGACGGCTGGAGTCAAGCCTGTTCTTGCAGCGCCTTTTGCGGATCTGCACGTGGGCCTTCATCCCGAGGTTCGGTCTTCGCAGACTTTGGCGGATGTTGGTTTTACACGTGGCATAAGACGGTCTTCCTCGATCGGGTACTAGAGGCGATTGCCAGGTGCCAAGAAACAGTCGCCCGACCATTATGACGATCGCCTTTGAAGCGTATAAATCGCCGCACAACACCAGTAACTCCCAGTAAATAAAGAAATATCTATTTGCCTTTAAAATATTAATGATTTACATAATAACAAGTATAATACCCCCACTCAACATTCTCTGAGTGGCATTCGAGGGCATACTCCTAACAATTTCCCACTTGCACTTAATGCCACACATTATGGTATCTAATACACATGTTCTCCAGATTACGCTCCAAGCTAATCTGAGGAAGTGGCTTGGTTAGTGGATCAGCGACGTTGTCGGCTGAGTCTACTCTATGCAGCACAATGTATCCCTTGCGAACAAATCCTCTTATGAAATGATACTTCCTCTCAATATGTTTGGTACTGTTGTGAAACCTCGGCTCCTTGGCCTGCGCTACAGATCCGTCGTTGTCGCAGTACAGCGGAACAGGCAGATCAACACATGGTATCACTTGAAGTTCTCCCATAAACTTCTTAATCCAGAACCCTTCCTTAGAAGCCTCCGAGGCTGCTTGATACTCAGCCTGACAGGTGGAATCGGTAGTCGCGCTTTGTTTGGCGCTACGCCAAGATACTTCTCCTCCATTAAGAGTAAATATATAGCCAGAAGTAGACATCGAATCATCTTTCTGTCCTTGGAAGTCCGAATCAGTGAATCCCATCACATTCAGTTCTCCACTGCCATACATAAGAACCATATCTCTAGTCCTTCTCAAGTACTTGAGAACGTTCTTTACGGCAGTCCAATGTTCCCTGCCTGGGTTTGCCTGAAACCTACTTACCACACTTACAACATGCACAATGTCAGGTCTCATACACAATATAGCATACATAAGCTACCCACCTCCGAAGCATATGGTATATTACTCATTTCCTTTCGTTGTTCCTCACTTTGAGGACACATCTTCTAGGAGAGTTTTATTCGATGTCTCATTGGAAGGAACCCTCTTTTAGAATTATCCATCTTAAATCACTTTAAGATTTTATCTATATAGAGGGCTTGGGAAAGAACTATCATTCTCTTCGCTCTATCCTGGTAGAGTCGAATACCAAGAATATATGATGCTTCTCCCAAGTTTTTCATGGAGAAATTACTCGAAAGCCAAGCTTTCACAGAACTGAGCATTCCCACATCATTTCATATTAGTAGAATATCATCTACATATAGTACTAAGAATGCGATCTTGCTCCCACTAACCCTCTTTTATACACAAGTTTCCTCTTTATTTTGCAGGAAGTCAAACTCTTTGACCGCCTCGTCAAAATGAAGGTTCCAACTACACGACGCTTGCTTCAATCCATAAATGGAACGCTGAAGCTTGCACACTTTCTGAATATCGACCTCGGACACAAAGCCTTTAGGCTGCTCCATATAGATTTCCTCCTCGAGGAATCCATTAAGGAAAGCCATCTTTACATCCATTTGCCATATCTCATAATCGTGGTAGGCAGATATAGCAAGCATCATGCGAATAGACTTGATCATGGCTACGGGCGAGAAGGTATTCTGGTAATCGATCCCTTCCTTTTGGGTATAACCCTTTGCCACAAGACTGGCCTTATAGGCGTCAACCTTGCCATCCCCATCAGTCTTTCTCTTGTAGATCCACTTGTTCCTAATAGGCACTATGCCCTCGGGGCGGTCTACTAGAGTCCAAACCTGATTGACATGCATCGAGTCTATCGTAGCTTCCATAGCTTCATGCCATTTTGCGGAGTCTACATCCACCATTGCTTGGTCATAGGTCGTTGGGTCGGTCTCTTGGCTATTACTTGGAACCTCATGGAGACCTAGATCCTCCAAGTGTACAAGGCCATCCCTCTCAGGTAAATGAGACACCCTACTAGACCTACGAGGTGGTTGTACTTGTGTTTCAGATGGTTCGGTTACAATTTCTTGCACATGTGTCTCCTGAGGAGTTTCATTGTATTCTTCCAAAGAAATACTTCTACCTTCTCCGCCTTCCTGAATGAACTCATCTTCCAGGAACTGTGCTTGTGAAGCAACAACGATCTTTCGATCTTCGGGTATGTATAATAGATAATACATCGTCCCAGACGGGAATCCAATGAAACATCCCTTCGCGGACCTCGCTTCTAACTTTTCCACCTTAGTCTTCTTAACATAGACGGGACATCCCCAAATTCTAATGTGATTAAGACTTGGTTTCCTGCCCTCCCACATCTCATGTGGAGTTTTAGAAACGGATTTGGAAGGACATCTATTCAAGATATAAGCGGCAGTCAGGAGTGCATACCCCCACAGGTAAATTGGTAAGTCAGTATAGCCTAGCATGGAACGGACCATGTTCAACAAGGTTCGGTTCCTTCTTTCTGACACACCATTTAACTGAGGAATACCTGGATGTATTATTTGTGATATTATTCCATGTTCCTTAAGGAACTCGTCAAACTCTATACTCATATACTCACCACCTCGGTCCGACCGAAGTGCTTTGATATGATTTCCAGTTTGTTTCTCGACTAGGGCCTTAAATTCTTGGAATTTCTCAAAAGCCTCGGATTTATGTGTCATTAAGTATACATAACCATACCTAGTATGATCATCTGTAAATGTAATGAAATACTGATATCCATCACGTCCTGCTTCCAAAGCACCACATATATTGGTATGGATTAATCCTAGTTTATCAGCGGCTCTTTCAAAAGTCCATGTGAAGGGGGACTTAGTCATTTTGCCTTTAAGGCAAGATTCACAAGTAGGAAAGGGATATGATCCCAATGGACCCATAAGTCCATCTTTTTCCATTTTGTAAACCTTGGTATGGCCAACATGACCAAGTCTAAGATGCCATTTCAAAACTTGATTAGTTTCATCCCTACCATGCTTCCTAGTCATAGTATTCGCAATGATTTTGTTACTGAGGTTTAGATGATACAGTCCATTCAACAATGTAGCAGTGCCCACTAGTTTATTTCTAAGATAGATTTTGCAGGAACCATCACCAATGAAAAATGAAAAGCCTTTCCTATCCATGACCGGAATGGATACAATGTTTTTATGCCCCTTGGGCAAAACAAGTACATCTTCTAAAGTCAAAACAAACCCGGATTCTAAACCCAAAAAAAGTGATACTATGTTAGTTGCCTCGACACTATGCCCGCTTCCGACAGTAATCATCACTTCCCCAGCTCCAAGCTTCCTAATTTGTTCCAGATCCTGATTCACGGTACAAATATGAGAACTAGCACCTGAATCCAGTATCCAAAAAGAAGAAAATACAGTAGCAGAACAATTTGTTTCCAAAACTAAAAGTTCTGTACCTGAAATTCCATGAAAAATTGGACAGTCTCTAGCCCAGTGGCCCAGCTCACCGCATTTGAGACAAGTGTCCTTGTTCTTGCTCTTCGGAACCATCGGGGCCTTGCCCTTACCCTTAAGGTCCTTGATGTGTGGTCCTGTCCGCTTCTTAGTCTTTTTCTTCTTATTCTTGGACCTCCGAGATCCAGAATAAATCACAAGGGCAGACTCCTTCATCCGTAGAGTTTTCATCTGAGACTGAGCGGTCACCAGTTTGTTCATTAGCCCTGTTAAGTTGCATGCAATCTCATTGCAGTTGAAATTCACAACAAACTGTGAAAAGGAATCAGGGAGAGACTGTAAGATAAGGTCGGTCTGAAGAGAAGTATCCATCTTAAAATCAAGAGCCTCCAACCTTCTCACCTTCCGTCAGCCTTGCACCGAACAGTAGCTTGGATATCTCATATCTAGCAGTTCGACTGTACTCACCATAAAGATCAGTTAAGTGAGATAGAATCTGCCTAGCAGAAGTCATCTTCTCATGAGCTCTCTGGAGCTCATTAGACATAGAAGCCATCATGTAAGCATGGACTTTTACGTCATCCTTAACCCACTTTTCGTGGTTTTTAGTCTCTTCTTGATTGGCTCTAGTCCGCACTGGAGGCGCCGGAATATCCGTCTCCAAGACATATCCCATTGCCTCTATACTGAGGACAATCATCAGATTACGGAGCCAATCCACGAAGTTAGGTCCGATCAAGGTGTTCTTTTCAAGTAGAATTGCGAGTGGGTTCATTGTCATATTGAGAGTTATGTCTGCATTAAGTGCGACAGATTAATTAGTGACTCGTTCAATTATGATCTGAGTATAGAATTAAGGTCTTTTCTATTCTTTAATCCAGCTCCCACTATTTTTATCGGAATAACACACTCCCATGTAAAATCCGGAAGTATCGTTCGCTCTACTTCATAGTGGTGATCGAGTTCTTTATAAATTTTAATAGAGGGCAAACGAACAGGTTTCTAGTCTATTAATTTTTATAAATTGATGTCCAACACCAACCCATATAATGAATGATTCGATCTTCTTTTTCCCCTTGTTCACTCCCCTCAACCTATATGGTTTCTATGGTTTGTGAACAAGTTAAGTTTATACCATCGACGCAAATCAGTTTCACAATTGAATCTTATCGGCATCCTATCAGGTTTATAAGGATAAAATTTGCTCCAACCGAAGGCATCCAATGCGCTCCCGATAATTTATCCATCCTCCCCGAATGAATACCCCGATAACTCGGAAGCATAGCACATCCGGTTTGGATTTCAATTTTACGAAAGCTCGATGGAGGGAAGGAAAACCTTGAAACCTTTTAAACTTAATAATTTATCGTGGGAGAATTTTTGCGATTAATGTTACACTTTGCACATTAATTCATTTATGCGCGTTTGAGCATTCATACCATATGAATAAACATTCACAACCTAGTTGCTGCCAACATGTAGTTCATGGACCGTTCCTAGAATCAAAAACTCCGTAATCTAATTACAAGTCTTCGGTCTTGAATCTTCGTCTTCTCGAATGGATCTTCCTACGGTCTTCGTCATTACATATAAATTTTACATTGAAATATTGCATCCTAGATACAATTATTTTTAGTAAAATAAATAGGCTCAAAATGGCCTTTACAACCCAATGGAATAAAACCGAACGATTCAAAACTAAGTCCATGAACTACATTCCCATTCAAAAACATTCATCCAATAAATACTATACAAACAGATATCGTAGAGATACATTGATCCAATCAACACACAATCGGTAATATGAAAAACGTTCAAAATAATTCGGTCGTCAACAAGTATTCTAATCAATCAATACTCCCTTATAAAATGAAATACCATAAATCACTTAATAATATTAAATCCAATTTAATACGCGGGAGATTAATTTTCTGGAATACACGAAAAAATCGAGCCGGGACAAAACTGCCTGCCGGACACGGCCCGTGCCGATGGCACGATCGGGTTACCCGGCCAGTTTCTAAACTGACTGCCTGGCATGGCCCGTGCCGAATGGCACGGTCGGGTTACCCCGACAGTCTCCAATACTGGCCTGCCGGACACGGCCGTGTCAATTGACACGGTCGGGTCACCCCCGCAGTTTTCAACCTTTTGTCCGAAAAGTCGCCCAACGACGATTCAGGGATAGATTTTTGACCGGATATCCAATATCAATATTTTCCGATTTTCATATCTACAATATAAATAACATTTCTTAGAAATTAAAGATTTATATTTAGACATAAATATACGAAAAATATAACTACAACGAACGAAAAACATACACCACGATTATGACTATAGATTATTCCAAATCATTCACCATCCAATCAAGCATACCAAATGCAAATATCGTATATATGATCGCAAGACCTGGCTCCGATACCACTGTTGGGATTTGGTGCCTGAAACGAAGGCCTAGCAGAAGCGATAAAATGAAAATTAATTCGATCCGAATCCCTACGAGGATTGATCGAGCTACGTATATATGAATATGAAAACTAAGCAATAGAAGATACGAGAAACATACCCTCGTTGTCCGTTGCTTAAATGGTGATCTCCAAGAAAGCGATTCCCCAATATTTAAGCGATCTTCCTACGATTCCAATCCGCTCCAAGCTCTTGGATGATCCAATGCCGAAAGCACCGCGTCTCTACTTGCCACGCGCCGGAGAAACGAACGGAATGACGATTACCCAATTAACCTCCAAGGTTACGGCTAGAATCGGATGACAAAGCTATTAAATTTGAATATTACAATCTAAGTGTATAACTCACAAACTCTCAATTAAGCTCTCGGTTTTTTCTCCAAGAATCATCAAGAACAAATGAAGAAGAAGAAGACTTGGAGAAATGTTTTTCTCTCTCTACTCTTTCTCACGGATGAAAACACCAAAATTGAAGATTGAGTGAGTAAGTCTTCTCCTCATTCTTTATACACTTTCCACCCACACCTACAACTCATCCACATGAGATATAACCCCACAATAAGTCATTGTCATCCATTATAAAATAGAAACAAAAGACCAAGAGGAAGGTTGGTGGAAGAGGGGCGGGCATCATGGAAAAATCAGACGAGTTCAGTTCGTTTCGGACTCCTGTGAGTCCAAACAGATAAACTTCAATTCCATTCCGATGTATTTATATCAATTAATTAATCCAATTAATTAATCATATCATATAAATAATAACATAATTAATTTCTCCAAGAAATAGTTATATTCATGCATTAAATTAACCACCCAGTAATTTATTTAATTCATTAGACCGTAAATTAATTTATCCAATAAATCAATTTAGACATCCAATGTCCCAATAATTAGATATCCAATATCTAATATTCATAATGAGATAATAAGCTCGATTCATTCCGTCGTCAATCCTATTGCGCGACTCAGTAGGTCCGTCTCAGTTAGGAATGGGAGGAACCAAAGAGTAGTAGCACCACCTAGCTAGCCTGGCGACCTACACTGTACCCCAACTGAGAACGAATGATGGGATCATTCAAGAACCATTCCGTCGTGAATACCAGTATACGTATAAACCCTTCTTTCAAATGTCTCGATCAAGTTAAAGGGTCACGGTCAGTCAAACCCTATCTGTACTTAACGCTATGCATGAGTTAATGCAAATCGAGATCATCGAGCTCTCGTGTATCCAATACAACTAGCTCTAATGCTTTGGCCAAAGACTTATGATCTCATCTGCCAATAACCGCATAGGACATATAACCCATTCACTAACAAGAGAAAGAATTATATCTTGGTATTCAGTAGGACCTCCTACTTGCCTGTCAAGACGCACATCGAGGTTGACCCCCACCTTCCAGTTTATAATGTCGGACTACTCTAATGAAAATATTGACGTCACAAGCACATCTCTACTAAATCCTAAAGTCAAAGGTTCACGAATACCTATTGTTGGCCACTAAGTATACATGATACAGCTTGGAAAGTGTTTGAAACAGCAGGCTATACGGTTTTCAAATCTGAGTGCGTAGCGGAAGTTTATAATACAGTAAGTTGCTGAGGATACAACAACTAGTGTGCAGTGTATACTTAAATAATCATAATTAATAAAACAATAAAGGTAGAAGGTAAATAACACAATATTTAAAGTTGTTCGAGGTAAACCCCTCTACGTCCACTGGTCCTCCACACAAGAGTAAAAAGTTTATTATAATTACTGCGTACACAACTACGTAATTATAACCAAACCTAATCAATATATCGTTCACACAGATTGATATAAAGATCTTAGCTTTCAACCGTTCACACAGATTGGTTTGAGCTAACACGTGATTGGCTTCTTCACACATAGTTCTGAAGCTTCGTCTTCTTCAATGCAAGTCCGTCACACACAGTTCGGGAAGAGCAAGGATTCTCAGTCCACACAGGGCTGATGGGTTTGTTCAAGGGTTAGAACAATATTTGAACAACAGCTTTGACTTTCTGAGCTTATAGCTGATGATGTGTTGTTCACAGTTTGAGCACTGTATATCTCTTCTTTCAAAATAGCAGAATGCTTTGGGAGATATGTTTTGCTCAGAATATTCGTGTAAGCACTTGTTGGTTGTTGTTGCAAGTCGTGTGTGTATGATCTTCAAACTCTGGAGATATATATAGCCTTTGAAATATATCCGTTGAAATAGATCCGTTGAGCAAGATTCTGTGACAACTTGATAGTTGACTTGAATAGACTGAGATCCGGATATTGCGGGATTTGAAGATCTTCTGACGACTTATAGTATTTAAATACTTTATCCTTTAGTATTTAAATACTTCTTTATCAAATGGGACTTGACTTCTAGCGAATACTGAAGATTCCTTCTTGTCCTGTTTGAGGACTGTATGGAAGGATTGTTGTATTGATGTTGTGAGACAGCTTCCATACTTAGCTTTGCGGAACTCTTTGTTGTATGATAGATTCACTGTATGGTGGGACTACGAGAGGTCTTCGATACAGGTTAATACCTTTGATCAGCTTTTCGATACAGCTATTAGCGGTATGCAGGATTTGGCATATTGTCAAAATATTCTGTTAACATGATCGATACAGGGATTGTTTATCCCAACAGCTTCGATAATGGGTTTTTGTTATCCCAACAATTTCCCCTTTTTGATAATTTGCCAAGTTCTTCCGAGTCTTCCTTTTAAAACCTTATGATGTTATCCAAACATCCTTAATGATGCCAAAACTTTGACACTTAGTGGTTTGAAGTAGGGCAGACTTCTTGGTCTTCTTTCGAATGATCTGGCCTTCAGCATTTGGCTTAACACTAAGAACTGATCGCAGGCAAGTTAAGCTTTTATCAAAATAAAGTTACATTTGAAAATTTATGATTGGCACGCAGGCACAATCTTACATTGTATTCTAGATACATACAACTTAAACTATGAACTGTTCACAGACAAGTTCTTACAGTTTGTGTATTGAGATAAGTTTCATAATTTGAATACAGCAAGAATAAATAAAGTGTTTGTAAACATACAAGAACACAGTAGATTACGAGTTGTAATCTTTCAAGACAGGCAAAAATTTTATTGATATTGAAATGAAGAGTACAAAATTTTGTTGTTCTGAAAATAAGATTACAAAATTATAATACAAGGAAATTTAACTCCTGTAGTTTGAATGCCTCCATGGCCTTTTAGGGTCATTCTTGGTACCCTTCCACCAGTTTTGATATGCTTCCCTATCTCGATTCAGATATAAGGCTCGACCTTCATATGATTTATCGAAGACTAGGATCCAATCCTCTGGGAGGGTAACCAAGTCACCATTCTTGTGCTTTGACTTCATCTACAGCTGTAGTGGGAGCGTTCCATCTTCCAGCTTGTTCTTAAATTCCTCTGCGGCTTCCTGCACCGTCCTGCATCTGTTGAATAATGAGGAATCCCTGATAAGTACAACAAAGTATCTTAGAAGTTCATTTCTCCTCCCGTTGTTGATCTCTGCAGCAGTAGGTTGTCGGTCCGCCGAGAGGTTCATAGCTTGCGGCTTTCGGACTAGGCTTTTCCAAATATACTTAGGATCCTGGAATTCTGGTCGGTCTCCCTGTATCCTAACAATTGGCGTTGAGATACGGGCTATATCTGCAGTGATGGAGTGTTCAAAAGGAGCTAACATTTCTTTATCTTGCTCCAACCTTGTTCTCCTAGCAGCTTCCCTTGCTTATTCCCCCTTTTTGGCGTCATCAAGGTATGACACCTTTTCATCAAGGCGTTCCAGGATTTGCAAAGCAGCATCCTGTTTCATCTCAATATTAGACATTTTCTCAACAAGGGAGGAGAGCACTTGCGACATATCTTGGATTTTCTTGTCGTGGGATCAAAGTTGGGAACCGGATTTGATCAGAGCAGATGCTGTCTTAGCCTCAGACACGCGTAGCTTTGATTGCTCTTCTCTCAGGATCTGCTCCTATTTTTCTTGCAGTTGGCTCAGGGCCTCCTTGAAGACGTGTGGCAAGACAGTGAAGGCTTCTACCACTCGGGAGACTTCGTGCTTCAGTCCGGTCATCTCTTAAACGGCAAATGTGTGTAGCCAATCAAGAGCTTTTTCCACAGAGTACAGGGCATTGACGGCATCCTGGATGAAAACAGTTTGGAGGCCAAGAGCATGTAATCGCTCTTTTCTTGCGACTGTTCTGGGAGAGTCTGGCTGGGAAAAATCCTCAACTCCGTTCAACCGTCTCAAATTCACATTGGGACGTGAATTGAGTTGGACATCCTCAGGTATTATATAGTCGTCGGATTCTAAGGCGGTTGATGGTGTGGGAGTATCAGATTCGGGCTTGGCGACATGGGGTGCTGCATCCTCATGTGCTGAAGTGGTTTCTGAAGACATAGATACAGGAGGGACTGATTCCTCCTGCTGTCTCGCAGCATCCGCCTGCTCCAGCAGAGGGACTGATTCCTCTTGCGGGATGGCATTAGATTCTTCTTCGGTGGGGGCGACGACAGGCTCGGGTGCCTGGTGCGAAACATATTGTTCCTCCGCGACATGAGGGACTGAATCCTCATTGTCGGTAACAGTATCTTGCTGTGGCAAGGGGGGCGACTGATGAGCAGATGTCCCTTCATCTCTCTTTTCTCGGGCTTCCTCACGACTCATCCGCAGACCAGCCTGGAGTGCGTCGTCATCGTCGTCTGAATCAGGATTGGACTTTGGACTATCGGGAGATTCCATGGACGTAGCTTTCCCTTTCCTTCGTGCTTCGGCCTTTTCAAACAGATGGCTTTCAATAAGCTCTTTAACTAATAGGTTGTCCCATTGGATCAGGACAGCAATTTCTTGAGTGCCTGGTGGGGGTCGACTGATGAGCAGATGTCCCTTCATCTCTCTTTTCTCGGGCTTCCTCACGACTCATCCGCAGACCAGCCTGGAGTGCGTCGTCATCGTCGTCTGAATCAGGATTGGACTTTGGACTATCGGGAGATTCCATGGACGTAGCTTTCCCTTTCCTTCGTGCTTCGGCCTTTTCAAACAGATGGCTTTCAATAAGCTCTTTAACTAATAGGTTGTCCCATTGGATCAGGACAGCAATTTCTTGAGTGTCTGTCACTTCCAAAACAAATTTTTCTTCGTTTCTCCATTCACTCCAGTTGTATAGGTCATCGTAAGGAGCAAGTCTGTAGTTCTTCCATTAGAGAAACCATTCGTAAGCTTGTTCGATTTACATAGAAAGTAGGGTCTTGGAAATAATTGTGTCCAGGGAGGGGCTCCGTACATCGTTTGGGTTCGCTGTAGGCATGGGTTCCTCTACAGGTGTGTAATCCTGTATCGGAGAGGGATTCCTTACAATGGTTGGTACCCTGATGGGAGATGGATCCTGAACGGGTGTGGAATCCCGTATAGGAGAAGTAGCTTTTGGCTCTATAAAGGCAGCCGACTCGCCAGAGTATTTAGAGTTGGCAGATGGCCTAGCATCCGTCGTAGCCGCCAAGGGCTCAGGATCTACTGTATCGACAGTAGTGGGCATCTCTTCCACAGGGGTTGGGCCCTAGGGGAGTTGATCAGTGGGTTGAGCCACGGAAGGAGCAGCCTTGGAGGTTTCTGTAGCCTTAACTTTTGTAAGCCTCCTTAGCTTCCTTTTCAGCTTCTCAACAGCAACTGGATTTTTGCTGTAAGATCGTTTTCTCTTCTTCGATGATTCAACACTTTGGGACTTAGAAGAAACGTCCCTCGGATCGGCAGATAGCAGCAAATTTCGGACAAAAGGTCTGTTTGCAATCAGGGTGCTTTGGTTGAAGACCGAAGGCCTGACGCCTCCTAAGAATATCTGTGAACTACTTTTATTTGCCTCTTTGGATTGCGGAAGTCCGCACTTCGTCAAAATATGGTTCAAAAACAAACCAAACGATTTCTTCTGCGAAGCAGGCTTAGACACCTCTTCCTGCAAACGCTTAAGGATAATTTGACACCAATTGACCTTCTCGCAGGTCATTATCACGACCATCATCCTAAACCTGAGATTGGTGCACATCTCAAAAGCACCTGTTCGGTTCTCAATAATACGGCAGCAAAAATCATGTAAGTAGACAAAAGGTAAACAAAAATTTTTCTTATGGCAAGTGGTATGAATCATTTCCACCATTGCTGAACCGGTGAATAAGCCATAGTACTGAGTCAAGAGTTCTTGGGACCCAAAGGTCTAAAGATCTTCCATGGTCAGGCCCTCAGCAGGTAGCCTGAAGATGTTCTGGAGAAGTTCTTGGTCGACGCGGATCTCTATTCCGCGGATAACGGCTGTGATGTCAGCGACATGGCCTCCCTGAGCCAGTAACAGAAAACGAACTGCAGCGTTGAGGTAGAATTCCTCAACTAGATGAACGTCATATTTTTCGGCGGTGTGGCTCCCAAGGCGATAAAGGCCTTGCTGACAGATTCTTGTAATGACGAACTCCATGGAATTAACGTCATTGCCTTCGGCGTGAATGCATTCCAGCAAAATAGATCTGGATAAGATCTATCCGTCGATGATGTTGGATGATTTCTTGAGAGAGGTGGAAGATGTCTGGGTAGACGCCATTGATGATTTCTCAAGGAACGGTGAAAAAGATTCAAGAAAAAATGCAGTAAACACAAAAAAATCTTGTAGGCTGTATGCTCGTGAACTCTTAAAATATGCAGAAAGCGTAAAGAGTCTCAAATGGCATTTACAGTCCTTTTATAGTAGGTGGCGAAGAAGGGTTTTCAGATAACGAATGGTCAGATTTAAGGGATGGAAACCGGTGTTTAAAATGAACGGTCACGATGGACTGAGTGTAACTGGTACACTTATCCATTGAATTTTAAAATAGGAGCGGGTCCCACTTCTGACATTTCAAATTACCCTTAATGCCTGAAACGGCGGTATAAAATATATTAAATAATTTGAAACATCGCGGCTTTTAAGATTCGATTGTCCAGATGTCGTGTAAGACATTTAATGTAAACGACGTTTGACATGAAAACAGGGCACGTGGACAAAAATTGTTTTAAAATGAAATATTATGATATATAATGAATCGTTCTCCCATAGTATGTGCTGTATCCGCGACGATACAGCATTCCCCCTTAAAAGGTACATATGGGTTTCAATTCCATACAGCAACTTTTGGATTAATGCTGTATTCGTGGGTCACACTGTATTCCCCCTTAATTATTGCACACTTCAGCTGTAGGATGATTCATATCGCTTTGTTCCCACAGTTCTGTATTCAAGGCTCTGAGTGTACAGATAATTAATGGTGGATACTGTATTCTTGGTTCTTACAGCATTCCCCCTCAATTGTTGAGTGAAAACAATAAATACTTACAGGGAGTCAGGCTGTAGCAATCCCAATTCTTGTCGAAGCATGTTGAATCTGGCTGTGTCGAGAGTCTTGGTGAATATGTCGGCCAACTGCATATCTGTATGAACTTTTTCCAACCGAACATCCTTGTTCTCGACATGATTCCTGATGAAATGATGCTTCATGTTGATATGCTTAGTGCGTGAGTGCAATATAGGGTTGTGCGTTATTGCAATTGCACTCGTGCTATCGCACATAATAGGTGTTTCCTTGGCTTCAATCCCATAATCTGACAACTGTTGCTGCATCCAAAGGATCTACATACAACAACTACTAGCAGCATAGTACTCTGATTCAGCCGTGGAAAGTGAGTTTGCCAATTGCTTCTTGCTGAACCAAGACACATGTCTAGGTCCAAGAAAGTGACAAGTTCCACTTGTACTCCTCCTATCTAGCTTGCAGCCTCCGAGATCCGAGTCGTTGTAGCCAACTAAATCGAATCTGCCTTCTTTAGGATACCATAGTCCTACATCGACTGTTCCTTTAATATACTTCAGGATTCGTTTAGTTGTATTGAAGTGTGATTCTTTGGGTGCTACTTGATATCTCGCACACACTCCTACAACAAACTGGATATCGGGCCTACTAGCCGTTAGGTACAGGAGAGAGAGCCAATAAGCTTCCTGTAGAGTGATTGGTCAACCGGTTTTTCGGCTTCATCAGCACTAATTTGCACGGAAGTGCTCATGGAGGTTGACAATGATTTGGAAGTATTCATTCCAAACTTGTTGAGAAGCTCCTTGCTGTATTTTTCCTGGTTGATGAAAATCCCTGTAGGCAACTGCTTTACCTGCAAACCTAGGAAATAACTAAGTTCTCCCATCATACTCATTTCAAATTTACTTTGCATGAGATGAGAGATCCTTTGACATAAAGCAAGGTTAGTGGAACCAAATATAATATCATCTACATAAATTTGAACCATTAAAAGGTCATCGCCTTCCTGTATTTTGAACAAGGTCTTGTCCACAACACATTTCTCGAATCCATTATTGGTTAGATACTGGGACAGGGTCTCATACCATGCTTTAGGAGCTTGCTTAAGTCCATACAGTGCTTTCCTTAGCCTGTATACTAGGTCTTCGCCTTCTGGATTGACAAACGCTGGTGGTTTTTCAACATATACTTCTTCAGCGAGGTCTCCATTTAGGAATGCACTTTTGACGTCCATTTGGTATACAATGAAGCTCTTATGGATGGCAAAGGCTAAAAATATCCTAATAGCTTCTAGTCTGGCTACAGGGGCAAATGTCTCATCGTAGTTTATGCCTTCTTCCTGTCTATAGCCTTGGGCGACTAGCCTTGATTTATTCCTGATAATGAGTCCATTTCGATCCTTCTTGTTTCTAAATACCCATTTGGTTCCAATTACTAATTGATGCGTATGTCTGGGTACAAGATACCATACGTTGTTTCTTTCGAAACTTTTAAGCTCTTCTTCCATAGATGTTATCCAATGAGAATTGTTGATAGCTTCTTTGGTAGAAACAGGTTCGGACTGGGCTAAGAATACAGCAATAGTTCACATATTGAGTCTTTTAAGCTCGAATTGAGATTTCCATTCAGGAAATTATGATATCTCAGTATCTGGTTCTTCTTGTGCACACAGTACATTTCCTTGTGTACTCTGCATTCTCCTACGGGTAGAAACACCAGCATTAATGTTTCCAATGATCAGACCTTGCGGGTGATCTCTCAACCATCTTCGGTCGGGTTCTAATTCGGGGTCCCGTACTGTATCTTGAGTTACTGTAGTTTCGGCTTTAGCTTGTACAGCATCGACTTTATCTACGTCGATTCTTACAGCTGCGGGGTTGATTTCTAGGTCAACGACATGTTCTATAGGAGTTGGTGGATCTATGATGGAAAGTTGTTGGATGTTCTGAGTAACAACTTCTACTCCTGTAGGGTCATGGTGAGGTTCGTCGAACACTACATGAACTGATTCCTCGATTGTCAGCTTCCTTTTATTAAAGATCCTATAAGCTTTGCTGACGGAAGAATATCCTACAAATATTCCTTCATTTGACTTCTCATCGAAGGTTCTAAGTTGATTCTTCCCATTGTTCAACACATAGCACCTGCATCCAAAAATGTGAAAATACGAAACTAACGGAGTTTTGTTGTTCTATACCTCGTATGCTGTTTTGTTGTGGTGCTTGTTGACGATACAGCGGTTTTGAGTGTAGCACGCTGTATTGGTTGCTCCACCCCAGAAACGCTGTGGCAACTTGCTTGCGGCAATCATTGTCCTTGTTGCTTCCTTCAGCGTCCTGTTCTTTCGCTCGGCAACACCATTTTGTTGAGGTGTACGGGCAGTTGAGTATTCATGATGTATCCCATTTTCCGAATAGTATTGCTCTATAAAGCGTTTAGTAAATTATGTACCTCTATCGGAACGAATGGACACGATACTCGACCCTTTTTCATTTTGAAGCTTTCTCAGGTGCTCGGGCAGCTTTGATGTTGTTTCCTTCTTCTTGCTTAAGAATATTGTCCAAGCATACCTGGAATAATCATCAATAATAACGAGACAGTATTTCTTACCTCCCAAGATTACCGGGTCTACAGGACCATAGAGATCCATATGTAGCATTTCCTGAATTCTGTGGGTTGAAAGGTAGGATTTGCTCTTCAGGGTGGACTTGATTTGCTTGCCTTTTTGACATGGTCCACAGACACTGTCTTTTTGGAATGATACGTTCGGCAATCCTCTAACCAGTCCCTGTCTTGAGAGCTTGTTGATCGTATTGAAGTTGACGTGTGACATCCTCTTGTGCCATAACCAGCTTAGATCTGCAGTGCCTTTGGCAACAAAACAAGGAATTGTGGAGCTCGTAGGCATCCAGTCAGCAATATACATATTACCTGATCTGCTTCCTGTGAGCACAACTTCTTTGGTCAGGATGTTCCTGACTCTACAGTGATCTATATAGAATTTCACCGAGAACTATTTGTCACAGAACTGGCTAATACTAAGTAGATTGTACTGTAAGCCTTCAATATAAGCTACATCGGTGACTTTGAATTTTCCGACAAGAAGGTTTCCTTTTCCTCTTGTTCTTCCTTTAGATTTATCACCTAAGCGCACTTTTGGACCGCGACCTTCTACGAAATCTGATAGCTTGCTTCTATCTCCTGTCATGTGCCGGGAGCATCCGTTGTCGAAGTACCATATGTCCTTCTCCAAAATGTCCTGTAGCAAACAAATTAGATATATTTAGGTCCCCTTTGATTGTTGGGTCCATGGATGTTAGTGCCTTTTGGTACCCAAATTTTCCTCACAGCAATCGGCTTACTGTAGGTTACATTTGGTACAGTTTTGCGGTATCTACGTGGGGCATGTACGTAGTTACTGTAGCCGTGATAATCATTATGCATGTAAAAATCAGGGTTATTATTATTTATCCAGTACTTATGCCGTCTCGGATGTGGAGCCATTTTCTTTGGCCTTACAGCTTGCCTTATGGGTTTCCAGTTAGATTCCCAAAGCTGTTGTCGATGATGTGCGGACACCTGCTTTCTTGATGGATAATGAGGCTCCTGTATCCAGTACCTAGGCATGCTGTACTGAACGTACTGTCGTGCGGGCCTTTGGTATTTAAATACAGCCTTCTTTCTGAACGGATGTTGGTGCTGTTGATATGCTCGGGGAGCATGCTGTTGCGTGCGTCTTACAGGTTGGAATAGCTTATGATTCCGCTGTCTCGGATAGGATTACGGGGGCGGAATGGCAGCCTTTGCTTTTCGCGGTGCAGCAGGTTCCTTCATAGGACTTGGAGTTTCTTCCGATACAGGAATGTGTTCCACAATCCTCACGAACACAGTACTAGTTTTTCCTTTGTTGGAAAATGAGCTGTATCCTAAGCCACTTTTATCATGAGCATATTGCCCAGTGCTTAGAATTTCTTCCATTCTTTTAGATGATTTCTCGAAAGATTTCAGAATGGTCTCAAGTTCGCCTTCTTGCTTTTCGAGAGTATTAAATTTGGCTTGAAGTAGAAAAAAACCATTTGTCTTGCTTCCATTTTGAGACTTAGTCTCATTTAGTTCATGAGCAAGTTGATGATTGCTCTCCACGAGTTTTTCATGCTCTACCTTGCTATTTTCGCAATCAATTGACATATTTTCATAGTTTATCTTCAGCAAGTCGTTTTCTTCTTTCAGATCTAAGTTAGAAAGTTGAAGCTGAATGTTTTCATTTTTCAAAGTATCGTGGGCTTTTTGAATATTCTTAAATTCATTCATCATGTTTTTGAAAGTATGAGATGCGTTTACTGGAATAATTGAGGTTGAGCTTACCTCATCATCGCTATCTTCTTCTTCCGGAATGTCCTTTGCCATAAAGCACATATATGCCTTATCTTCGAATTCATCGTCAGATGAGTCACTGTCAGTGACTACCTGAAGACATTCTTCGGATTTGGATGATGTGGGGGAGGCTTCTGATTCTCCTATCAGGGCCTTGAGCTTGTTTTTCCAAGCACGTCTTCGTTCATCCCTCTCTTGTTGTTCGGCTTCCGGCAACCTTTGAACTTTAGGTTGAGGACATTTGTTTGCATAATGTCCTGGTTTCCTGCAATTATAGCACATTTTAGCATCGCCAGAGGAAGTTTCAGTACTTACCTTGTGAACAGGCTTGGGCCTATAGGGAGTCTTTCCAGACTGCTTGATGAACTTTTTGAACTTGTGCATGAGGATCGCCATTTCGTCTTGCGACAGGATGTTATCATCGCTGTCAGCATTCTTATGATTAGGCTTTGATGGGCTGGGCATGTTGTGTCATCGGTTGGATACAGCGGCTAAGGCTGTAGTCCTAGCGGGAGATTCTTCAGCTTTCTCTCTTCTGTCTATATCGTACTCAAATGCTTTGAGGTCAGAAAAGAGATCAAAAGTAGATATTTCACTAAGATTACACGACACACGCATAGCTGTGGTCTTAATGTCCCATCGGGCAGGGAGAGATCTAAAAATCTTTAGGTTTTTCTCCCTTTGAGTATAAATTTTGCCCAAAGCTTCAAGTTCACCAACAATTCCAGTGAATCTGAGGTCAAGTTCCTCAAGTGTTTCAGTTGGTTTCATTTCAAAAGATTCAAATTGCTGAGTTAATTTTTAAATTTTTTTTTCTTTTGAGAGCTTAGTTCCCTCACAAATCAACTTGATTTTATCCCAGATATCCTTGGCTGATTTACAGGTCTTTACCTTAGAGAATGTGCCTTTGTCAAGGGTGACAAACAGCGCATTCTTTGCAACTTTGTCGAGGTTAGCGCGGTTTCTTTCGTCAGAAGTCCATTGTTCGCGCTCTTTTTCAAGCATATCCGCATGAGCTTGGCCTTCAATCCTAGGGGCCGGATTTACCTTCATAATTTTGATGGGGTCGTCCTGTATTACAAAGATCATCTCTTCGTGCATTGCTGCAAGATGAGCCTCTATCCTGATTCTCCAATCATCAAACTCATTAATAGAGCACATAGGAACTTTGTTGATCATTGATGTATCCATATGAGAATGTAGGAATGAAAAAGACTGTTTTATAAAAATAAGTGATTTTGGATCTGATTCAGTTAAAAATACAACTGATTCTTTTTAGAATCAACCGCTCCAATACCACTTGTTGGCCACTAAGTATACAGGATACATCTTGGAAAGTGTTTGAAACAACAGGTTGTACGGTTTTCAAATCTGAGTGCGTAGCGGAAGTCTATAATACAGTAACTTGCTGAGGATACATCAACTAGGTGTGCAGTGTATACTTAAATAATCACAATTAACAAAACAATAAAGACAGAAGGTAAATAACACAATATTTAAAGTGGTTCGAGGTAAACCTCTCTACGTCCACTGGTCCTCCACACAGGAGTAAAAAGTTTATTATAATTACTGCGTACACAACTACGTAATTATAACCAAACCTAATCAATATATCGTTCACACAAATTGATATAAAGATCTTAGCTTTCAACCGTTCACACAGATTGGTTTGAGCTAACACGTGACTGGCTTCTTCACACAGTTCTGAAGCTTCGTCTTTTTTAATGCAAGTCCATCACACACAGTTCGGGAAGAGCAAGGATTCTCAGTCCACACAGGGCTGATGGGATTGTTAAAGGGTTAGAACAATATTTGAACAACATCTTTGACTTTCTGAGCTTACAGCTGATGATGTGTTGTTCACGGTTTGAGCACTGTATATCTCTTCTTTCAGAATAGCAGAATGCTTTGGGAGATATGTTTTGCTTAGAATATTCATGTAAGCACTTGTTGGTTGTTGTTGCAAGTCATATGTGTATGATCTTCAAACTCTGGAGATATATATAGCCTCTGAAATATATCCATTGAAATAGATCCGTTGAGCAAGATTCTGTGACAACTTGATAGTTGACTTGAATAGACTGAGATCCGGATATTGTGAGATTTGAAGATTTTCTGATGACTTACAGTATTTAAATACTTTATCCTTTAGTATTTAAATACTTCTTTATCAAACGGGACTTGGCTTCTAGCGAATACTGAAGATTCCTTCTTGTCCTGTTTGAGGGCTGTTTGGAAGGATTATTGTATTGATGTTTTGAGACAGCTTCCATACTTATCTTTTTGGGACTCTTTGTTGTATGATAGATTCACTGTATGGTGGGACTACGAGATGTCTTCGATACAGGTTAATACCTTTGATTAGCTTTTCGATACAGCTATTAGCGGTATGCAGGATTTGGCATATTGTCAATATATTCTGTTAACACGATCGATATATGGATTGTTTATCCCAACATCTTTGATACCGGGTATTTGTTATCCCAACACCTATCACAACCTTTCTATTCCGTCATTGACTCTCCCAGAGTGAAATCTGTGTGACGAATCGAGGGTGAGTCGGTTCGAGTATACTAATCCAATTAGCATACCTATAACGTGTGGTCCCACTGACCATTAATGTTCGATAGGCACTCTCCATGTCAAAGAACACGTCATACAAGTCTTCACAGAAACTTAACGCCCAGTCAAGTTTCATCGACTTGCAAACGATTAAGTATTTGAGCTATAAACCTTTCCAGTGCCGACCCCCTTATCCAATAAGGAGTGGAATGTTTTGCTCTCAAATACACGGACTAGTTTATATATATATATATATATATATTTACAAGTTCGGAATGCCAGTAACTTCCAGTAAATAAAGAAACATCCATTTGCCTTTAGAATATTAATGATTTACATAATAACAAGTATAACGCCCTCACTCAACATCCTCTGAGTGGCATTCAAGGGCATACTCCTAACAGATGAAACTTAACTGGGTGTTAAGTTTATGTGAAGACTTGTATGACGTGTTCTTTGACTTGGAGAGTGCCTGTCGTCACTAATGGTTAGTGGGAGCACACGTTGTAGGTATGCTAATGGGATTAGTATACTCGAACACGGATTTCACTCTCGGACAGTCAATAACGGAATCGAATGGTTGTGATAGGTATTCATGAACCTTCGACTTGAGGTTTTAGTAAGGATGTGCTTGTGACGTTTAGATTTCACTAGAGTAGTTCAACCCAAAAAACTAGAATGTGAGGGTCAACCTCGACATGTATCTTTACGGGCAAGTATAAAGTTGTTCTAAATACCAAGATAGGATTCTTTCTCCTGTAAGTGAACAGGTATATGTCCCATGCAGTTATTGGCAGATGAAATCATAAGTCTTTGGCCAAAGTATTGGAGCTAGTTGTATTGGATACACGATAGCTTGGTGATATCGATTTGCATTAACTCATGAATAGCGTCAAGTATAGATAGTGTTTGACTGATCGTGACCCTATAACTTGATCGGGACATTCGAGAGAAGGGCTTATACATTTACTAGTATTCACAATAGAATGGTTCTTGAATGATCCCTATCATTCGTTCTCAGTAAGGTTACAGTATAGGCCGCGAGACTAGCTAGGTGATACTATAACTCTTTGGTTCCTCCCATTGCTTACTGATACGAACCTACCGAGTCACGCATTAGGAGACAAAAGAATAATATGAACTGGATCTCTTATTATGAATTTTAGACATTGGATTTATTATTTAATTTATACTGATACGAACCTACCGAGTCGCGCATTAGGAGACGAAAAAATAATATGAAATGGATCTCTTATTATGAATTTTAGATATTGGATGTCTTATTTAATTTATTGGATAAATGAAATTCGGTCTAGTGAATTAAATAAATCACTAGGTGATTAGTTTAATTCATGAATAATTATACCTTAGAGAAATAATATCTTAGTATAATTAATTAATTAGATTAATTAATTGTATTAATTTTAATTGAGACGAACCAAGGTGTATCAGTCGGACTGGACACATGACGGTCCGTTTCAGGGACCGAAAAGAACTGAATCCTTCTCAATTATGGTGTGGGCCGCCCCACATCTTGTAGAATCATTGTTGATGACTTTGTCCTCTTATTTGCATGTGTTGAGGAGGCTTCCTAACACTTTAGGACAAAAGGGTGATAAGATGTGATCTTATCATAATCAACCATTAGGTGTGATGGTTGGAAGTTAGTGTGGACTTTATTATTAAACAAATTTCATCCTCCTCCACTAAACATGGGAAAAATCGGCCATCACTAGAGAAGAGAGGGAGAGTTCACTTCGTTCACATTCTTACACTCTTAGAGAGAGAAAGAAAACCAAAATCAAATTTTATATCAATTAGAGTGATCATAATCTTGAGACCTCATTTCCTACTACTCCTTTGTAGCCATATCCTTGGATGATAATTGAGTAGTCGTTGTTCCGATCATCTCCCGGCGTGTGGATAGTAGAGACGTGGTGCTCTTGGCGTTTGGATCATCGTGGACTTAGAAAATCTGATTTGCGGTCACCGGAATCAACTTTAACATTCAATCAAAGGACTTCAAGGGTATTTTTTTCATATCTTTATTATTGTCCTTTTAGTTTTGTATATACAATGCATGATCGGTCCTCTTTATAGGTTCGATTCATTTCATTTTTGCTTCTGCTGCGCTTTCAATTTAGGCATCGAATCCCAACAGACCAATTGTTTCATACTGAACCATGACACAAGTCTAGATCCAAGGAAGTGACAAGTCCCGCTTGTACTATTCCTATCCAACTTACAGCCTCCGAGATTCGAGTAGTTATAGCCTACCAAATCGAATCCCCCTTCCTTAGGATAACACAATCATACATTGATTGTTCCTTTAACGTACTTCAGAATTTGTTTGGTTGTGGTGAAGTGTGACTCTTTAGGTGCTACCTAATACCGAGCACAAAATCCTACAACAAATTGGATATTGAGCCTGCTGGCTGTTAGGTACGAAAGTGAGCCTAGAAGTATATTGTAGAGTGATTGATCCACTGGCTTTCTAGCTTCGTCAGCATGTATCTATCTGGAAGTGCTCATGGGGGTGGACGAGGACTTTTAAGTGTTCATCTCGAACTTGTTGAGCATCTCCTTGCTGTATTTCTCCTGGTTGATGAATATACTTGTAGATAGTTGTTTAACCTGCAACCCTAAGAAATAGCTAAGTTCTCCCATCATACTCATTTCAAATTTACTTTGCATGAGATGAGAGAGCTTCTTACACAGATCAAGGTTAGTTGAACCAAAGATAATATCATCTACATAGATTTGCACCATAAGAAGATCATGACTTTCCTAGATTTTCAAGGGGGTTTTGTCAATGGCATCTTTCTCAAATCCATTATTGATGAGGTACAGTGACATGGTTTCATATCATGCCCTGGGAGCTTGGTTAAGCCCATACATCGCTTTCCTTAGCCTGTATACAACATCTCCTCGTTCTGTATTAGCAAACCATGGAGGTTGTTCAACATATACTTCTTAGGCTAGGTCTCCATTAAGAAATTCGCTCTTTACATCTATTTGATATATGATGAAGTTCTTATGAGCCGCAAAAGCTAGAAATATCCTAGTGGATTCTAGTATGGCTACATGGGAAAATGTTTCATCATAGTCTATTCCTTCTTCCTATATGTAGCCTTGGAAACTAATCTGAACTTGTTCCTTATGACAAGGCCATTTTCATCCTTTTTGTTTCGAAATACCCATTTGGTTCCTACAGAAGCCTTGGAAACTAATCTGAACTTGTTCCTTATGACAAGGCCATTTTCATCCTTTTTGTTTCGAAATACCCATTTAGTTCCTATGGAAGCCTGATGGGTTGGTCTATGGACTAGGTACCAAATATTTTCTTTCAAAACCATTGAGCTCTTCTTCCATAGAAATGATCTAGTGAGAATTATTAAGAGCCTCATTGGTCGAAACAAGCATCATAAGTTCATCTTGGGATTTCTATACAGGGAAAGAAGACTGTTCAGAAATGGATTCGGTATCCTCTTGTGCAGAGAGTACAGTTCCTTGTGTACTCTATATTCTTATTCTGGTAGACACACCAGCATCAGTATCACAAATTATTAACTCCTGAGGGTGATCTCTTAACCACCTCTTGTCGGGTTATAGTTTAGCATCCCTTGTTGTGTCCTATTGAGATGTAGTTTCAGCTTCATCTTCTACAGCATCAGCTTCGACTACTTTCTCCTATTCTTATAGCAGTGGGATTCATATCTAGATTTACAACTGGTTATTCCTGAGCTTGTGGGATTATATCATGAGATAATGTCTGGATGCCTTGGGTTAGGTTTTCTATTCCTGTAGGGTGCAAATGGGGTTCATCAAAGAGTACATTGACTGGCTCCTCTATTGTCAATTTCCATTTGTTGAATATCCTAAATGCGTTGTTGAAAGAGGAATATCCAATGAATATACCTTCATCTAGTTTTTCATCGAAGGTCTTGAGTTCATCCTTCCATTGTTAAGAACGTAACACCTGCATCAAAAAATATGAAAATATGCAACCATTGGAGTTTTATTATTCCATACCTCGTATGCGGTGTGCTTGTTGATGATACAGTAGTTTTCTGTATAGCATGCTGTATTTTGGCTTCTCCCCAAAAATGCTGTGGCAACTTGCTTGCAGCTAACATAGTTCTTGTTGTTTCCTTCAGCGTCTTGTTCTTTCACTCGGCAACACCATTTTATTGAGGAGTGTGGGCTGCTGTGTATTCATTCTTTATGCCATTGTCCGCACAGTACTGCTCTATGAAACGGTATTTGAATTATGTACCTCTTTCGGAATGAATGGATACAATACTGAGGCCTTTCTTATTTTGATCTTTTTTCAGGTGTTCCGGCAGCTTTGTGGTTGTCTCTTTCTTCTTTCTCAAAAAGATGATCCAAGAGTACCTGAAAAATCATCTACAATAACAAGACAATATTTCTTACCTTCTAGGCTGACAGGATTTACTGGGCCACAAATATCCATATATAGCAAGTCTAGGACCCTTTGGGTTGAAAGATAAGATTTGCTCTTTAGAGACGTCTTGACTTGCTTGCCTTTCTAACAGTGTCCGCAAACGTTGTTCTTGTGAAATGAAACATCGAGCAATCCTCTGACCATTCCCTGTGTAGCTAATTGTTGATGGTCTTGAAGTTGATGTGAGACATCCTTTTATGCCATAGCCAGCTTTAATCTGCAGTGCCTTTGGCAATAAAACAAGGAATTACAGTTCTAGTGGGTTTCTAGTCAGCAACATCCATGTTACCTGACTGGCTTCCTGTAAGGACAATATGTTTGGTCTTTATGTCATTCACCCTACAGTTATCTGTATAGAATTTGACCGAGAACTGTTAGTTACATAACTGGATAATGTTAAGAAGATTATACTATAGTCCTTCTACGTAGGCAACGTCGATGACCTTGAATTTTCCTACAAGCAGTGATCCTTTCTCGCTTGTTCTTCCTTTTGATTTGTAACCGAATCACACCTTTGGACCATGACCTTCTACATAATCTGTTAGCTTGATGATATCTCCTGTTATGTGGCGAGAACTGTTAGGAGTACTTTTCGAGATTTTGATGATGTCATCCCTATATCCAAAGTTTATTTCAAATGTATGTTTAAGTACTTGGAACTATAAAGAAGAACCAAATGAGTATCTTCTATAATCCTTTAAATATTAGGCTAAGTATTGATCATGTTGATCGGATAAAATTTTGGCTAAGTATGGAGCAGTCAAAAATCAGCCGAGTTTGGTCAAAGGAGAATATCAGCTAAGTTTGACCAGACAAACATCAGTCGGGGTTGGTCAAAGGCAAATATCAGCTAAGTTTGCCGAAGATAAATATCAGTCGAGATTCGGTATAAGTCAAATATCAGCTAAGTTTGACCATATAAACATCAGTCGGGTTTCGGTCGAATCACAATATCAACCGGGTTTTCCAAGGGAAAACATAAGTCAGCTTTGACCAAAACATCAGTCGGGTTTAAACAAAGTAGAATATCAGCCAAGTTTGATCAGGACGGAATCCAGCCAAGTTTGGACACCAGTTGTGTCCATGTCAGCAAACATTGAAAAGTCAACAAAGATGGAAAATCACATGGAGACGTAATTAAACCAAAGGAGACAGATTGATTGATTCTCATAAGTTGAGTAATAAATATTCCTTGAGATTTGCGCCCAGAAGACTTTCCAATTATAGTAATCAAAGAAAAACGGGGCAAAAACTATACATCTTCAAACGGTCAGATTTGAAGAAAGAGAGAAAGTCGTGCAAAGAGATGAAAAGCTAAAATAATGAGGTACACTCTCCAATTGACTGATTAATTTGTTCAAGGATGCAACGACTATGAAGAGCTCAAGAATCAAATTATAAATATCTGAAGAACACTTAAGCAGAAGTACGATGCGATTAATACTTTCAAGCAAACAAAGCAAACAGAAGCAATACACTCTTTGATAAGCATCGTAAAAGACCAAAGATCTTAAATATCAAAATCATCAGAAGCTCTTTGAAGTTAGAGACGACAAACTCTTTTATCTTGAAGTTTGAGTACGGGGTACTTTCTTGAACGAGGTTCTTGGGAGTAAATGTTTGTAAGGCATCCACTGGTTCTTGATTGGAAGGTGATAGGCAACTTGTGAGTTGCTGAGGCATCCAGGGGTTTTCGATCAAGAGGTGTTAGGCAACCAAGGGAAGGAGTTGCAACGGCCATGGATTTTCATTAGTTGAAGGCTGTTGCAACTAGATTCATTGTAACTAAGTTTCACAGGTTGAAAGTTATAGTGAATTTATTTCCATGTGGATTGGAGAGAAGTGGATTAGTAGATAATTACCCCACCATTGACACTACTATAAGTGCTGTGTGATTTATCACTTTCAACATCATACTTAACTATTGCATTCATCTTAATTGTTGTATTAAAAGTCAGCTGTCTGCTGCTAAAAATTTTACAGCTGATATCTCAACTGAACTTAACTCCATTAAAATCAGCCAAGTTAACCCATCTGCTCTAAATCTCAGCCGAGTGTTTTCAAACAAGTTATTTTCAGAAAAATATTTTACAAGTCTATTCACCCCCCCACCTCTAGACTTGTACCTTACGTACTTATGACCTACAAGTGGTAGCAGAGAGGTTGGCTCAAAAACATCAAACCAAATCCATATACTTGCGTATATCAAATCTCTCACACTAAAATGGAACACATGCAACACATGCACTCTAGATTCCCTGTTCTCTCTGTTGATGAGTATGACCTCTGTAAGATAAGAATGCATGCACATTTATCATCCACACATGTCGACATGTGGTACATAATCGAAGAATGTCCTTTCATCTACCTAAAGGACAACACAAATGAAGAAATTGCAGCTGGTAAACCCAATCAGATTCCCAAGACAAGATCAGAGCTAAGTACTGAGGAATTGAAGCTGGCCAACCTTGACAACCGGGCCAGAGTTATTTTATACCAAACTCTTGATAAGCCACCATGGTGAAAATCAAGAACTGCAATAATGCCAAGGAGATATGGGATACATTAGTTATAATGTATGAGGGTACTGAGGTAATCAAAGAGAACAAATTGTCAATTGCTACTCAGAAATTGGAAAATTTCAAGATGAAGATTGGAGAGACCATTGATCATGTGGATACTAGGTCCACATAAATCATTAATGAAATCAACTATCTGGGAAAGACCTATGGCAACCGAGAGATGGCCCTAAAAGTTGTGAGGTCCCTTAATCCAGAATGGAGCATGAAGGCAGTAGCCATGATGGAATCCAAGGATCTTAACAAAACAAAGATCCAAGAGCTATTCTCAGACCTCAAGGCATTTAAGTTTAAACTTTCTTGCTCATCATCTAATGAACCACCAGGAAAAAGGAATTGTCTTTGCAGTCGAGTCACCTACAAAGAACCTAGCTGAAATCATCCCTCCAAGTCCTCTAAACTATGAAGAAGGTATGGCAAAGATTCAGTAACTTCAAGAAGAATTACTCAAAGTACAAGAAGAACTACAAGGAGAATCCCAAAAGGAACCAAAAAGCTGGGAACTAGAAGGTGGCATGCTACAACTATTATAAGACAAGGCATATACAATATGACTGCCCTGGCCTCAATAAAGATAAGGAAAAGAAGGACATGCGCAAAAGAGAAGACAAAAGGAAAGCCTTGATTGGAGAAGACCAGATGCTAGAGATTGTGGAATCAAGCAGTAGATTCTTCTCTGAAGAAGAAGATGACTACAACTACTTAATGGCCAACATAGCTGATGAAGAGGTATGTTCTAAACCCCAATCTTCAGAATGTTCTAGCTCAGGCGTGTCTGAAGATCTTGATTTACATAAGTACCCAAAACCAACTATTAAAAGATTTTGAAATTCTTAAAAAAACACACCTAGCTGTGTCAGTTGAGAATACTCAGCTGAAAAATGAGCAAAGGCAGCTGAAAGTGACTTGGACAAACTCAGCCATGAGTCAGCCAAGATTGAAAACAACAGAGCTGAGTTTGGAAGACTTTCTAAACTAAATTTAAAAAACTCAGCTGAAATTGATACAGCCACAGCTGAGATTAACAGGATGACTATTTAACAAATGAGAAATCAGTTGCACTCGCTCATACTAAAACTGGGTTTTCAAAACTAACACAGTTGAGCAATACACAATATAAGGAAATAACATCTATGAAGGCATCTATAACCTTATATGGATTATGTATAAATCAAAGGTCACTCTATTTAAAATTAGGCCTTGGATATGATCCCAATACTCCCTCAAGTTCAAAAACCACTTTTATAAAGAGAGAAATAATTATCCAGACTGCTTAGCCTATCAACAAACCTGCATTTAAAAATAGGCAGTAGTCCAGTCAAAAGTGTAGGCAGCAGACAAGATTATCAAGGAAGCAGTCTAGACAAAGGACTAGGCAATAGCCAAAACAACATCAGCAGTTGAGATATTATCAGTCTAGTTACTACCAAATACTCCCACAAAATAGATTCAACATGGGAGAGGAAAATGAAAACCACAAGATAATCCAAATTTTCAAAATTACCAGGTATGGAGACCCCAAAATTTTAATCATAAGTCTCAGACAATATAGTTAACAATGGCTCATACCAAACACATTATCAGTCATATCCTATATATAATTCAAACCAGGGATATAGAAAGAAAAATAATGCATATCAAAATGAGTTTTTCAAACATAGGAGAAATCAATTCTCCAAGAAAACCACTAACCCTAGAGGACCCACTCAAATCTACGTACCTAAATTTTTTCTTAATGATTGCAGAAGAGATTGAAGGAGTTACTATCAGGTTACCTCAAAATCACTAGTAGGAGGTGAAGGATGGTGTAATTCCCGGATAATTAAGGTGTATTTATCCTGTATTCGATCTTGTAAGATTCGACTTTGTGACATATTAATCGATGATCAGTTTCCAATATTCGTATCCCTACATTTTTGTATTCCTTTCCCATGCATGCATGCATAATCCTGCACGTCTTAACGTACCCTAAAGGATGACCATAACGTACGCTACGACTCTAGTATAACGTACGTTACTGGTGTAGCTTAACGTACGTAAGCATAGTCAACTCGGAATCAGACAAGGGTCGGCGTGTGGGGCCTGACGAAGATGCGAGGAGATCACTCGCATGAACCTGGACGGCTTTCTAGCTATGCAATTCAACGGACTTAACGTACGCTAAGGGGTAGTTTTAGCGTACGCTAAGGTGTAGTTTTAACGTACGTAAAACCTTTAAGCTAACGTACGTAAGCCAATACCAAAGACAGTCCAGTGAGCTCTGTCCAGACGTTAACGTACGCTAATGTTCGAGTATAGTGTACGCTAATAAGGTTACGTACATAATAGACTTCTGGTAACGTACGTAATGGCTCATAATTCTATTTATAGAACTTGACCCCCACTTCATTTCTAACTTCTACCTTGGCCGATTTTCATGCTCTGAAGATTATCCCTCACCATATACCTCTCATATCATCATCCTAGCTCGAGTTTGAAGATCATAGACCATTGGGGATTGGTGTTCAAGCTCTCAGTGTTGAGTTTCTTCAAGTTTCTCCTTGTTCTTCACCATTTTGAGGTAGGTGATTCTTCACCAACTGGATTATGTATTCTTAGGGATGTTTTGAGCATGTTTTGAGATTATCAATTCAATTATATTCAGGCATAGTCGAACATCATGTTGTTAGAAGTATAATTTCGGTTATGTTTCGGCTCTTCTTCATTGTTTAGAATATTAATCGAACCTTGTAGTGTTTAGACTCCTAAACATGGTATCATGAGGCTACGAACCTGATTATGACAAGTTTATGCATATTATCAAGTTCTTACATGATGAAATAATGCGTATTGGGACATTTAATGGATTGAACTTAGGATTTATTTCCTTGAAGAAGGAGATGATAATCAAGTGAACCTAGTAAATAAGTTCTTACGGTGTTCTTTGGGGTAATTCCGATATCTTGCTGCTTTGGAATAATGAAGAGTATGATTAGAATCATTGTAAGAAGAATTATCTTGTGGTATATTGAAGAATCCGACCGTAGGATGCATTTGATCATAGATGGGATACTATGAGCTTTTGCCGGGTTAGTATCCTAATGTTGATTCAACTCCGAAATGGTTTAGGGCAGATTAGTAAGCTTGTATGATTGGGGATATTACACCCTTTTGATGTTCTTATGATGATTAAAACGATTATCCGGAAATGTTAGTTATACCGGTGTTATTGCTCGTTGAAGGTTTGGGTTTTGGTGGATTGATTGAGTGAGAGTTCTTCGAGCTGGTTGAAGATTTTTTTTCGTAGTAGCAACCCTTATCGCCATTTCTAAGGCAAGTATCATATTTTGAATATTGGTTTAATATTGAGGATTTTAAGAATACATATTGTTATTCATGTTATTGGACATGAGGTCATTCCAGTTGAATTGTCATTATATCGTTATTGATTGATTTTATGTTCATGTGGATGGACATATCGATTCTTGCATATGTGTATGCATAGTTGTGTTCGTGTATGTTGTGTTGATCCTGTGAGATCACGTGATCTATGCTGAGGGTGCTGGAACGGACGTCCACTATGTGTTGGTCCGACGGGATCATCTTGGAGATCTATGCTGAGGGCGCTGGATCGTTGGACGGGTTTTCCACCATGCGTTGGTCCAACGGGATCATCATGGGGATCTATACTGGGGGTGCTAGATCATTGGATTACCCTTTGTTATGTTGATGGAATTATGTGGATTCACATTGTTGGATTCCGGTAGCGGAAGTCCGTATTGTGTGTTTTATTATGCATTGTTGTTGCATATTCGATTTGTGTATTATGATACTTGTACTAGCATCGTTTTGCTAAGCCCTTCGGGGGTGGACATTTGTTTTGATGTTCAGGTAACCGAGGAGCAGGGAAACAGCCACAGTACTGACATGATGACGAAGGGGCTCAATGATGTTAACTGTCGTTACCTTGTCTTTCTGGTTTACTTTCAGTACGCGTGTATTATTGATGTTTTGAAACGGTTGTAATAATGGACTCATTTGAACTGGTTTTGTATTTTGAACTTTAATGGTACTATTGTATTATTTTAACATTTCTTTAAATTAGCCTTGTAAATTCTTATTTTAAGAGTTTACGGCACTGTAATTATTCCAAATATCTCGGGGTGTTACAGAATATGGTATCGGAGCTAAGATTCATGGATATCTTGGCAGTCGGGTTTAGTTGGGTCCATTTACGTTATTTGATTTATGGGTCGTTTGTAACATCACTGCTCAGCCAGCGTCGTCATGTGGACCGTGGTTGTAAGTCTCCTTATCTCTTATACTACCGTTTTACTTGATTTCTGTTTTGTGAATATTGACGGACTTTCTTTTAGAAAATTTTGCCCTGGATATTGAGTAATTGTATTTACAGTATTTTGAGGGGAGGTCGTGGACGCGGACGCGGTCGTGGACACGGACGTGGTAATGCAAGGCAAGAGGATTCGGTGACTACTCCAGAATTATCGGCTAGTCGAACTGATTCCCATTCTGGAGGACAACAGGGATCAGCGAATGATAACACAAACCCTAACATGCCAGCTGTTGGGATAACAAATACCTTGTATCGAAATTGTTGGGATAACAATGCCCGGTATCGAAACAGCAAAACTAACCCTGTATCGAATAGTGGTGATAGGATGTTTTGACAATATGCCAATCGAGAATACAGTAAGGAAACTGTATCGAAAAGCTAATCAAAATATGTCAACCTGTATTGAAGACCTCTCGTAAGATCCAGCATACAGTACAACAAAGAAGTCTCATAAAGACTAAGTATGGAAGCTGTCTCGAATTGACAATACGAAATCCTTCCATACAGCTCTCAACAGGACAAAGAAGAAATCTTCAGTATTCATTAGAAGTCAAGTCCTGTTGATAAAGAAGTATTTAAATACTAAAGGATAAAGTATTTAAATACTGTAAGTCAGATCTTCAAATTCCGCAATATCCGGATCTCAGTTGAATATCTGTTGTCACAGAATCTTGCCCAACGGATAGATCTCCAACGGATATATTTCAGAAGACTATATATATCTCCTCAAGGCGTTGAAGATGTGTTACCAATATCAACGTTATCAAAAGCTTACGAAGTTATTATCATATACATCAGAGCAAAACATATCTCCAAAGCTCACTGCTATTCAGATCAAAGAGATATACAATGCTCAACAACTTGAACAACACATCATCAGCTAGAAGCTCAGAAAGTCAAAGCTGTTGTTCATACCCTGTTCTATCCTTAAACAAACCCAGATCAGCCCTGTGTGGACTGAGTAATCTTTGCTACTCCGGAACTGTGTGTGAAGGAATTGCATCAAAGAAGACGAAGCTTCAGAACTGTGTGTGGAGAAGCCAGTCAAAGTGTTAGGTCAAACCAATCTATGTGAACAGTTGAAGCTAAGATCTTTATATCAATCTGTGTGAATGATATATTGATTAAGTGTTGTTATAATTACGTAATTGTGTACGCAGTAATTATAATAAACTTTTTACTCCTCTGTGGAGGACCAGTGGACGTAGAGGGGTTTACCTCGAACCACTTTAAATAATGTTATTTACCTTCTACCCTTTACTGTTTTAATTACTGTGATTATTTAAGTATACACTGCACATCGAGTTGCTGTATCCACAACAACTTACTGTATTTAAGACTTCCGCTACGCACTCAGATTTAAAACCGCACAGCTTGTAGTTTAAAACACTTTCCAAGCTGTATCCAGTATACTTAGTGGCCAACACCAGCGGTGCTTCAGCAGGTGGTCACTCATATGACCCAGTTCGCTCAAGTGGTTGACCGCATGCAGACCGCGATGGGCCAGCAGGGCAACGAGGATAATCGGGGAGACGAGTGGCTTATGGAGGTGGTAAAATTGCACCCGCCAAAATTTGACAGTTCTGCTGAGATGATTACTTGGGATCACTGGCTGAAGGAATTGGAGAAGATATTTGTGGGGATCAACTGTCCCGATGACCGAAAAGTTCCTATCACCTAGTATTTTCTGATCGGGGAAGCTTTCGACTGGTGGGAGGTTGTTCGACCTGAGGATCATAATGCTGACTGGCCGAAATTTAGATTAATGATGGAAGCACAATATTATCCTCGTCCCGTTAGAAATGCTAGAGTCCGAGAATTTTTCTCCCTGCAGAGTTCGGAGGCATCTGTGACAGATATAATCAAGACTTTTAATCACCAGCTGACTTGTGTGCGACACTTGGTCAGGACCGAGGCAGAAAGGATTTTCCATTTCGACATGCAGATGAAACCCGAGATTCGGCAATATATGTCTGGATTTGAATGTGCTACCTTGCGACAGTATCAGGACAAAGCATTGGCCTACGACATGAAAGAGGAAGCAGTCGAGAAATCAACAGAGGCAAAGAAGCAGAAAGTGTCTGGCAACTTCTCGGAGAACAAGACTGGTGGACCCCGCAAGGGCCAACCTTCATTTCATTCATCTAGGAGACCTCCGCATCCTTCCCGAGGTAGAAAGAAGTTCCGGACAGCATCAACAATTTCAGACGCAGCGAAGAAATGTTATAACTGTGGTAAATCAGGGCATGTCTTGCGTGATTGCTATGCACCTTCTGTGACCTATTTCGAGTGCTGACAGGAAGGCCACCGTGCGACTTTTTGTGGAAATGTGTCTAGATCTATGGGTACTCGCACTCCTGCACCGGTTCCAAAAGAGGCAAGTGTGAACCAGACACAACAAAGTGGATTACAGCCGCAGAATGTTGGGAAAAGAGAGGCGTCCAGTGCTGGGTCCGTTCCTCCGTGCCTTTACGAGATGAGGAGGTCAGATGATCAAAACACTGCTGTTGCATCAGGTACAATTCAGATCCTTTTGCAACCAGTTAGTGTCTTATTCGATTCAGGAGCTACGTATTCTTTCATATCATTGAACTGTGTTAATCGTTTGAAAATCTCGTGTTTGTATAATTGTGAGCCTTATGTTGTGGGATTACCGAGCAGAGAGAGAATTATGGGAACCCTAGAAACTAGAGATTTTCCAGTGTCTATAGGAGGGAAAGATTGGCCATCAAATCTTATTGTAGTGGACATCCATGGTGACGATCTAATTCTCGGAGACGATTGGCTCAACCGTTATGGGGCTATTTTAAATTACCGAAAGAGAGTCATTTCTATCATTGCTGATGACGGATCTGAACATTTATTCAAAGGATGGAGATCGGGAAGCTCAGGAAAATTGATCAAAGCCATGAAAGCAGTGAAATTACTGAAGCAGGGTTGTCACAGACTGTGGTGTTATGCCATGAAGAAAGAAGAATGAGTAGAAATATCATCTATTCCAGTTGTGAATGAATTCTCAAATGTATTCCCTAACGAACTACCTGGGTCCTCCGCAGAGAGAAGTAGAGTTCAATATCGAATTAGAGCCTGGAGCCGCTCCTATTTCCAGAGCACCATACCGTATGGCGCTAGCCGAAATGTATGAACTAAAGAAGCAGCTCGAGGAATTATTGCAGAAGGGTTACATTCAACCTAGCGTTTCTCCTTGGGGAGCACCCGTTCTCTTTGTCCGAAAGAAAGATGGATCCCTCCGATTATGTATTGATTACAGAGAGCTAAACAATGTGACGATCAAGAACAAGTATCCTATACCGCGGATCGACGACTTGTTTGACCAACTGGAGGGGGCCATAATATTCTCGAAGATTGACTTGCGATCAAGATACCACCAGTTGAGAATTAAGGAATCGGATATACCGAAATCTGCTTTCAGATCCCGGTATGGGCACTATGAGTTCGTAGTGATTCCATCCGGACTTACCAATGCTCCTGCGGTATTCATGCAATTGATGAATCGAGTATTCTTAGAATACTTGGATAAATTTGTGGTCGTTTTCATTGATGACATCTTGATCTATTCTAAAGACACAAAGGAACATGCAGAGCATTTGCGTATCGTTTTGAGCACTTTGAGGAATGAACACCTTTATGCAAAACTTTCTAAATGCGAGTTCTGGATTAAGGAAGTAACCTTTCTTG
The DNA here is from genome assembly GCA_033398695.1 of Orobanche coerulescens. NCBI lineage: Eukaryota > Viridiplantae > Streptophyta > Magnoliopsida > Lamiales > Orobanchaceae > Orobanche > Orobanche coerulescens. Next base: position 190,161,845 of record CM065801.1, read on the forward strand.
GGCATGTGATATAAGCTGACCGAGTTCAGGTAGATCTGAAGAAAGTTGAAGCAATCTTGGAATGGGAATCTCCTAGTAATGTGAAAGAAGTCCGAAGTTTCTTAGGACTTGCTGGATATTATTGCCGTTTTGTTGAAGGATTTTCCAAAATTGCTCGTCCGCATACTCAGCTATTGCAGAAGACTCAGAAGTTCCTATGGAATGAGAAGTGCCAGGCTAGTTTTGATGAACTTAAGAGAAGACTGACGACAGCACCTATACTAGCGTTACCAGATGGAACAGAGGGATTCATGTTATACAGCGACGCTTTAAATCAGGGTCTAGGATGTGTGTTGATGCAAAAGGATAGGGTGATTGCCTATGCCTCTCGACAGTTGAAACTATATGAAGTTAATTACCCAACTCATGATCTGGAGTTAGCAGTTGTGGTCTTTGCTTTGAAAATTTGGCGACATTATTTGTACGACACTCATTGTCAGATCTTCACAGACCATAAAATCCTTAAGTATATTTTCAGTCAGAAGGAATTAAATATGAGGCAGAGAAGGTAGCCCTGATTCGCGAAAGGTTGTTGACTGTCCAGAGTCGATAGAAGTCTTATGCAGATGTGTGCCGTCGCCCGTTGGAGTTTGATATTGGGGACCATGTATTATTGAAGGTTTCTCCTACTCGGGGAATTTTTCGATTTGGGAGGAAAGGAAAGCTGAGTCCGAGATATATCGGGCCATTCGAGATCCTTGAAAGAGTTGGAGAATTGGCATACAAGTTGGCTTTACCGCCATCACTGAGTCACATTCATAATGTATTCCACGTATCCCAATTGCAGAAATATGTACCAGATCCCAGTCATATCATTGATTTTGGCGAGATTAAAGTGGCTAATGATGGCTCGTTCGAAGAAAAGCCAATCAAGATACTTGAGAGTCGAGTCAAGCAATTGAGGAATAAACCGATCTCCTTGGTAAAAGTTCAGTGGTCTCGACATGGAGTCAAAGAAGCAACTTGGGAGACTGAAGATAGTATGAAGTCGAGATACCCGGAATTGTTTTCGTTTTAAGTTTCGGGCCGAAACTTCTTTTTAGAGGGGTAGTATGTAATGCCTGGATAATTAAGGTGTATTTATCCTATATTCGATCTTGTAAGATTCGACTTTGTGACATATTAATCGATGATCAGTTTCCCGTATTCGTATCCCTATGTTTTTGTATTCCTTTCCCATGCATGCATGCATAATCCTGCACGTCTTAACGTAGGATAAAGGATGACCATAACATATGCTACGACTGTAGTATAACGTACGTTACAGGTGTAGCTTAACGTACGTAAGCATAGTCAACTCGGAATCAGACAAGGGTCGGCGTGTGGGGCCTGAAGAAGATGTGACGAGATCACTCGCATGAACCTGGACGGCTTTCCAGCTATGCAAGTCAATGGACTTAACGTACGCTAAGGGGTAGTTTTAACGTACGCTAAGGTGTAGTTTTAACGTACGTAAAACCTTTAAGCTAATGTACGTAAGCCAATACCAGAAACAGTCCAGTGAGCTCTGGCCAGATGTTAACGTATGCTAATATTCGAGTATAGCGTATGCTAATAAGGTTACGTACGTAATAGACTTCTGGTAACGTACGTAATGGCTCATAATTCTATTTATAGAACTCGACCCCACTTCATTTCTAACTTCTACCTTGGCCTATTTTCATGATCTGAAGATTATCCCTCACCATATACCTCTCATATCATCATCCTAGCTCGAGGTTGAAGATCATAGAACATTGGGGATTGGTGTTCAAGCTCTCAGTGTTTGAGTTTCTTCAAGTTTCTCCTTGTTCTTCACCATTTTGAGGTAGGTGATTCTTCACCAACTGGATTACGTATTCTTAGGGATGTTTTGAGCATGTTTTGAGATTATCAATTCAGTTATATTCAGGCATAGTCGAACATCATGTTGTTAGAAGTATAATTTCGGTTATGTTTCGGCTCTTCTTCGTTGTTTAGAATATTAATCGAACCTTGTAGTGTTGGGACTCCTAAACATGGTATCATGAGGCTACGAACCTGATTATGGCAAGTTTCTGGATATTATCAAGTTCTTACATGATGAAATAATGCGTATTGGGACATTTAATGGATTGAACTTAGGATTTATTTCCTTGAAGAAGAAGATGATAATCAAGTGAACCTAGTAAATAAGTTCTTACGGTGTTCTTTGGGATAATTCTGATATCTTGATGCTTTGGATTAATGAAAAGTATGATTAGAATCATTGTAAGAAGAATTATCTTGTGGTATATTGAAGAATCCGACCGTATGATTCATTTGATCTTAGATGGGATAGTATGAGCTTTTGTCGGGTTAGTATCCTAATGTTGATTCAACTCCGAAATGGTTTAGGGCAGATTAGTAAGCTTATATCATTGGGGATATTACGCCCTTTTGATGTTCTTATGATGATTAAAACGATTATCCGGAAACGTTAGTTATACCGGTGTTATTGTTCGTTGAAGGTTCGGGTTTTGGTGGATTGATCGAGTGAGAGTTCTTCGAGCTGGTTGAAGATTTCTTTTTCGTAGTAGCAACCCTTATCGCCATTTCTAAGGCAAGTATCGTATTTTGAATATTGGTTTAATATTGAGAATTTTGATAATGCATATTGTTATTCATATTATTGGACATGAGGTCATTCCAATTGAGTTGTCATTATATCGTTATTGATTGATTTTATGTTCATGTGGATAGACATATCGATTCTTGCATATGTGTATGCATAGTTGTGTTCGTGTATGTTGTGTTGATCCTGTGAGATCACATGATTTATGCTGAGGGCGCTGGATCGGACGTCCACTATGCGTTGGTCCGACAGGATCATCATGGGGATCTATGCTGAGGGCGCTGGATCGTTGGACGGGTTTTCCACCATGCGTTCGTACGATAGGATCATCATGGGGATTTATACTGAGGGCGCTGGATCGTTGGATTACCCTTTGTTATGTTGATGGAATCATGTGGATTCGCATTGTTGGATTCCGGTAGCGGAAGTCCGTATTGTGTGTTTTATTATGCATTGTTGTTGCATATTCGATTTGTGTATTATGAAACTTGTACTAGCATCGTATTGCTAATCCCTTCGGGGGTGGACATTTGTTTTGATGTTCAGGTAGCCGAGGAGCGGGGAAACAGCCACAGTACCGACATGACGACGAAGGGGCTCAGAGATGTTAATTGTCATTACCTTGTCTTTCTGGTTTACTTTCAGTACTCGAGTATGCGTGTCTTATTAATGCTTTGAAACGGTTGTAATAATGGACTCATTTGAACTGTTTGAACTGGTTTTGTATTTTGAACTTTAATGGTACTGTTGTATTATTTTTACATTTCTTCAAATTAGCCTTGTAAATTCTTATTTAAAGAGTTTACGGTGTTGTAATTATTCCGAATATCTCGGGGTGTTACAGATGGTTTGTCGACTCTGGGTGCTCAGGAAATATGATAGGAAATAAGAAAGTTCTATCAAACTATATTAAAGAAAGAGGCTCAGATGCAGCCTTTCGGGATAGGTCAAGTGGACAAACAAAAGGTAATGGAAAGTTGCACAAATGGAACATTGTCATTTCAAAGGTGCAGTATGTCAAAGGACTCAAGTACAATCTCTTGAGCGAAATCCAGTTCTGTGATGAGAACAATCTAGTAGTTTTCACTAAATGGAAATGTATGGTGATTGATCTCCTATCTGGAGAAGTAAAACTATAAGGCTACAGAATAAAGGGATGTCTATATGATAGATTGGAAACAAGTACACCAAATGCTTTTTTCATATCAAAGACAGTAGCTGAAAATGGATGGCACTGGCACAAAAGACTAAGTCACCTGAAGTTCAAAGCTCTCAACATGTTAAGCTCACAAAAATTGGTGAGAGGCCTTCCAGAAGGAATTTTCAAGAAGGAGACTCTGTGATGCATGCTATAAAGGAAAGCAGGCCATAGCTTCATTCAAGTCTGTTCAACCTACCACTCTAACCAACAGGGTACTGGATCTACTTCACATAAATCTTTTTGGTCTTATCAAGCCAAGAACTCTAAGTGGAAGGAAGCATGCATTGGTAATTGTGGATGACTACTCAAGATACACTTGAATAGTCTTTCTCTACAAGAAGAGTGAAACTCTAACCAAGCTGCCTGAGCTAATGAAAAAATTCAAAAGGATAAATCCATACCCAGAATAAAGATCTGATCAGACAAAGGAGGAGAATATATCAACAAGGCCATAACTGAATATTGTGATCAAAATGGGATTCACCATGAAGTGTCAACTGCAAGAACACCACAACAAAATGGTGTAGCTGAAAGAAGGAACAGAACCCTCAAGGAAGCATCCAGAACAATGATTGCTGAGACTGATCACCCCAAAAGGTTCTGGATGATGTCAACACAACATGCCATACTCAGAACAAAAGTATGATAGCATGGAGACACTGTAAAACTTTCGATGAGGTTTGGAATGGCAGATTACCAACTGTTTCATGTTTTCATATTTTTGTTGTAAGTGTTTCATCCACAACGATGGTAAAACCCAACTGAATGTCTTTGATGTAAAAACTGATGATGGCTCTTTATGGGATACTCATAGATAAGCAAGGCATACAAAGTCTTTAATAATATAACATTAGCTATAGAAGAAACACCTCATGTTGTATTTGATGAATCTAGTACTTAGTATAGGTTAACAGGTGGAGCAAATTGAGAAAAAGCTTAAAATCACCTCTCTAGCATAAGTCATTATCAATGACACAAGGTTGATGTACCAAGCTGATGAAGACCCAACTACAGATCAGCCAGGATCACCTATCTTAGTTAATCCTATCACAACTGAAGATGATCCAATCATATCTGAAGCAGACACAGCTGCAATCCGATAAGACCGAGCTGAAGGACAGACAGATTCAACAAATCCTCAGCGTAATCCAACAAAAGGAACAAGCAGTGATAATCATCAACAAACATGATACTACCAAATGGTTAAAAGATCATCCAATTCAATAAATAATTGGGAACCTATCTGATGGACTCAAGACCAGAAATTCAAAAGAACCAATAAGAATGGCAATGCTCGCTTGTTTCATGTTTCAAATGGAGCCCAAAACAACATAACAAGCTCTAGATAACTACATATGGGTTATTGCAATGCAAGAAGAGTTCAACCAAATGGAAAGGAACAATGTGTGGGAGCTGATAGACATACCAAATCACAAGAAGGTCATTAGCACCAAATGGGTTTACAAAAACAAATGTAATGAAGATGGTTGTTAGGAATAAACCCAGATTGTTTGCAAAAGGATATACCCATTGTGAAGGAATAGATTTTGATGAAACCTATGCACTAGTATCAAGATGAGAAGCAATAAGGTTATTTCTTGCCTATGCAGCCTTCAAGAAATTTGAGGTGTATCAAATGGACGTGGAAAGTGCCTTCCTCAATGGAGTATTGGAAGAGGAAGTATATGTTGAACAACCTCCTATATTTATCAAAGGAGACAGGGTGTACAAGCTATTAAAAGCTTTATATAGACTTAAATAGGCACCAAGAGCCTCGTCTGAGACTCTATCTGTGTTTCTTGAGAAAAATGGATTCTGCAAGGGAAAGGTGGCCAAAACTTTATTCAGAATTGAACATGAAGACCACATATTACTAGTTCAAGTATATATGGATGATATCGTCTTTGGCTTAATAGATCTTGAACTATGTGAAAAAATCTCAAACCTCATGCAAGGAGAATTGTAAATGAGCATAATGGGTAAACTTAACTTCTTTCTTGGTTTACAAGTCAAGCATGTTGAAACTGGTATTTTTATCGACCAATCAAAATATACAAGGGAGTTGATCAAAATATACAAGGTTGAACCACACCTGTTATCACTCAACAGCAAGATGGATGTCCTACTCTACAAGAAGGAATCTTCCCCACCATCTGTTTCAGTTAGAATGCCCCTTGGCATGCAGGACTTTATATCTAAGGTGGAGGAACAACTTGTAACACCCCGAGATATTTAGGATTCTTACAGCTCCGAAAATCCTTATTATAAGGATTTAATAGGCTAAGAATTTAAAAACAACATTTTTAAATACCAACCATAAAATTTATTATTACATCACAAGTCTGAAAAGTACAAATCAGCCAACACCCGAAAGCAATCCTCAAAAGACAAATAAAACGACAGCGTACTCGAGTACTTATTAAAGAAAAAAAAAATCTGACAAACCATTCCGGCTGTAACATCACTCTGCACCCTCATCATCATGCAGCTCTAGTGGTTGTTTTCTCATCCTCCTGTATCGTGAACATAACACAAATGTCCACCCCCGAAGGGTTAGCACAATGATGTTAGTACAAGTACGATAATTATACAACAACATATTATTCAACATCTCATGAAGAATAAAAAAACCACATCATCAACGACAAAATAACAACGAGTCTCAACTACAAGAAGACTCAAAATATTGTACACAACATGATAACCAAAACATGAAATCACAACATACACATGGTAATTCCGATGATCCAGCGTTCACTACATAGATCCCAAGATGAGCCCGTCAGACCAACACGAGGGTAAAAGAAAAGTCTAATGATCCAGCGCATGCTAGCATAGATCCCCGTCGGACCAACACGAGGTGGACATACAACAACGACACATATGCACGAAAACATGTATAATATCAATACTTAAAACATAATTAAAGTACTTGCCTTGGAAAGATGATAAGGATTAAAATACTTCAACGAATGTCAATACGCCCGAAGGTCGCCCCTTCGATCAATCACTTTGCAAAGCTCGGACCTTATTCAAAAAGAAATAACATAGAGTTCAACTTCCGTCACATAGCTAACATACGAACATCTAATATGTCCGAGTTAACATTCTACGTATGGCCGGTTCACGGTTCAACTACTCGACAAACGCTAAGTCGAACTAATGACATACTTCATGCGAATCAAATGACCATAATGGAGATGAAATGTCGACATCTACGAATTTCAAGGATATGCATGTCATCACAATCCGAACTTCAATCTCGATTATTAACTTCCAAAATATGGTTCTGCTAATCTTACAATTCATACAAAAGGTGTGATTCAAGATATATGAATACTAAAACATACTTTAGAGGGAGACGATACAACCGTGTTCCAGTTTCAATTCTATTATCATCAACATTATCAAACCATTCTAACCATGAATATGAAGAAGGTTATCAATTCAAACACCTCTTACAAAACATGAACTAATCTCGGTGAAAACCCTTCATAATCTCAGAAAGCTTATTCGAAATCATTATTCAAAATCATTAACAATCTCGGAAAGCTACATCCCAGGGTTCAACCAAATAAGGCTCGATTAATTCTTTTAACAGTGAAGGAAAACCGAAGTATAACCAAATCCAATCTTCCTAAAACATGGTATTTGATTGCTACAACACCTTTGGGACCTAATCATCTCAGGGGCATGCTCATAATCATTACTAAGAACATGAACTCTAGATTGGCAAAACATCACATACCTTAATACGGAAGGAAACGACAAAACACTTGGTGAAACTCAACACCGGATGCTTGAACACTAATCCCTAATGCTCCTCGTCTTCAGCAATCACATTCAGAGGCTGATATGGGGGGTTAATGTCATGAGGGTAGCTCTCCAAGTCGAAAAATCGGATAATGGACGAAGGGTAAGGTGAGAAATGAAATGAGGGTGATGTCCTATATATAGAAAATGACCTTTAGCGTATGCTATTCTTCAGTTTTAGCGTGCGCTAATGGGCCCACATCCCACTATCCTTTTTGTCCTCGGCCTTACGTACGTTAGATAGCCTTTACGTACGTTAATGCAACAGTTAGCATACGCTAACGCCTTATCATAACGTGCACTAACGATTTTATGAAGCTTACTGACCTCACTGTACTTGACTTAGCGTGCGCTAGCATACCTCTCATAGCATGCTCTAAGCACCGTTGACTCAACTTTTCCAAAAGTCGTCCAGGTTCATCCCGACACAATCTTATCCAAATATGCGATCCGATCTCACCTGCTGACCCTTATCTTATTCATGTTCATTGCACATAGCGTACGCTAAGTGTCTTGTTTAGCGTGCGCTAGCTTAACATTTTAGCGTACGCTACACGAACTGGTTAGCGTGTGTTAATTACGTGTAAGTGCATGCATGCATTAACATCAATGGTATCATACAGTCACCAATACTGGACTATGAAATACGGAGGATCATACTCTGATTAATAATACGACATTCACAATGTCACAAGGTTCAAATACAGATAAAATACATATCAAAAATCCGGGTATTACATATTCTCCCTCTAAAAAGAAGTTTTGTCCCAAAACTTAAGATGAAAATAACTCTGGGTATTTCGACTTCATACTATCCTCCGTCCCCCAAGTAGCTTCTTCGACTCCGTGTCGGGACCATTAAACTTTAACCAAGGATATTGGTTTATTCCTCAATTGCTTGACTCGACTCTCGAGTATCTTGATTGGCTTCTCCTCGAACGTGCCATCATTAGCTACTTCGATCTCGTTAAAATCGATGACATGACTGGGATCTGGTACATACTTCTGTAACTGGGATACATGAAACACATTATAAACATGACTCGACGATGGTGGCAAGGCTAACCTGTACGCCAACTCCCCAACTCTTTCAAGAATCTCAAATGGTCCGATATATCTCGGACTCAGATTTCCTTTCCTCCCAAAACGAAAAATTCCTCGGGTAGGAGAAACTTTCAGAAGTACGTGATCCCCAATTCCAAACTCTAACGGGCAACGGCGCATGTCTGCATAAGACTTCTGCCGACTCTGGGTAGTCAACAGCCTTTCACGAATCAGAGCTACCTTCTCTTGAGTCTGCACTATCAATTCTGGTTCCATCCCGATTGATTCAGACGAATCATCCCAACATAAGGGGATCTACATCTTCTTCCGTATAATGCTTCGAAAGATGCCATCCTAATAGAAGCATTCCAACTATTATTGTAGGTGAATTCAATCAATGGCAGATGAATTTCCCAATCAGTAGACCAGTCTAAGGCACAGGCTCTCAACATATCTTCTACTATTTGAATAGTTCTCTCAGACTGTCTATCGGTTTGAGGATGATAATATATGCTAACGTTCATCTCAGTTCCCAAGGCTCTATGAACCATTTTTCAAAAATGTGACACGAAGCGACCATCTGGATCTGAAATAATGGTCTTCGATATACCATGTAATCGGACTATCTCCACAATAAACACTCGTGCTAACCTCTCGGGTCCCCAAGTATCCTTAATGCCCAGAAAATGAGCCGACTTGGTTAGACGATCAACTATCACCCAAATCATATCCATCCCTCTTCTGGTCTTCGGCATATTGGTGATAAAGTCCATCGATATATCTTCCCACTTCCATTCAGGAATCAGAATTGGCTTCAACATTCTGGCAGGTCGCTGATGTTCAATCTTAACTTGCTGACAAGTTAAACACTTCAAAACATAGTCTGCCATGTCGTTCTTCATGTTGCCCCACCAAAAATTCTGCTTCAGATCTTTATACATCTTACTGGTGCCTGGGTGAATAGAATAGGCGTGCTATGAGCTTCTTTTATGATTGTCTATTTGAAAACATCAAAATCAGGAACACAAAATCGACTTTGGAATCTCAAAACTCCATCCTCACGAATTACAAATCATGGGGCTTTTCCCTTGCCCACTTCATCACGTATCTGAATCATCAGAGGATCATCTAATTGCTTAGATTTTATTTATTCGATCAACGATAAATTTAATTCTATCACACATAACTGTCCTTGAACGCCTTGTAACCATACTTCAATTCCTTCATCGATCAACTCTTGATGTATGCTGGACTGGGATGTGAGCATCTCCAGCATTCGAATAGAAACGGGTTTGCGGCTCAGTGCATCAGCCACTACGTTCGCTTTTCCTGGATGATAAAGAATTTTTAAGTCATAGTCTTTAATCAATTCTAGCCATCTTCTCTGCCGTATGTTCAACTCTTTTTTACTGAAGATGTATTTAATACTCTTATAGTCTGTGAAGATCTGACAGTGAGTCCCGTACAAATAGTCTCTTCATATCTTTAGGGCGAAAACAACAGCTGCCAGTTCCAAATCATGAGTTGGATAATTTACTTCATATGACTTCAACTGCCATGAAGCGTAGATGATCACCTTCTCATTCTGCATCAGTACACAACTGAGACCTTAATTTGAAGCGTCACTGTAAACTATGAATCCTTCAGTTCCTTGCGGTAGCGTTAAGATTCGATCCGTCGTCAATCTCTTCTTAAATTCATCAAAACTGGCCTGACACATCTCGTTCCATCCAAACTTTTAGGTCTTCTGCAGCAATCGAGTAAGTGGACGTGTAATTTTGGAAAACCCTTCCACGAGCCGACGATAATACCCAGCAAGTCCTAAGAAACTTCTGACTTCCTTCACGTTCTTAGGAGACTTCCATTCAAAATTGCCTCGACTTTCTAGGGATCTACTCGGAACCCTTCCGCTGATACCACGTGACCAAGGAACATCACTTATTTTAGCCAGAATTCACATTTAGAAAGTTTGACATATAACTGCTCGCTTCTCAAGAGGTTCAAAACGATCCGCAAATGTCGTTCATGCTCTTCTGGGCTCTTGGAATAGATCAAAATATCATCAATAAACACAACTACAAATTTGTCCAAATACTCTATGAATACCCGATTCATTAACTACATAAACACAGTAGGTGTATTAGTGAGACCAAACGGCATCACTACAAACTTATAGTGCCCGTAACGAGTTCTGAAGGCTGACTTCAGGACATCGGATTCTTAATCCTCAGCTGATGGTATCCCGATCTAAAATCGATCTTTGAAAACACTGTCACTCCTTGCAACTGGTCAAACAAATCATCAATCTGTGGCAATGGGTACTTATTCTTGATCATCATCCTGTTTAGATCTTGTTAGTCGATGCACAATCGAAGCGATCCATCTTTCTTTCGAACAAAAAGAACTGGTGCACCCCATGGCGAAACACTTGGCTGAGTATAACCTTTGTCCAACAATTCTTCGAGATGCTTCTTCAATTCATACATCTCGGTAGGTGCTATATGATATGGCGCCTTAGAAATCGGCGTAGCTCCCGACTCTAGCTCAATGGTAAACTCTACATCTAGTTGTGGAGGTAGTCCAGGTAATTCGTCAGGGAACACGTCCGGAAATTCGTTCACCATAGGAATGGATGAAAGCTCTACATTTCCTTCTTCTTTGTTCATCGCGTAACACCAGTATCCGGTACAGTCCTGTTTTAGTAGTTTGACGACTTTCATAGCTTTGATCACTTTCCCTGAGCTTTCTGGTCTCCATCCTTCGAATAATACTTCGAAACCATCTTCGGCTATCATAGCTCGATGTTAAACACTACATTTAGTTGTGGAGGTAGTCCAGGTAATTCGTCAGGGAACACGTCCGGAAATTCGTTCACCATAGGAATGGATGAAAGCTCTACATTTCCTTCTTCTTTATTCATCGCGTAACACCAGTATCCGGTACAGCCCTGTTTTAGTAGTTTGACGACTTTCATAGCTTTGATCACTTTCCCTGAGCTTCCTGGTCTCCATCCTTTGAATAATACTTCGGAACCATCTTCGTATATCATCGAGATATTCCTCTTCCGGTAGTTCATAATAGCTCCATAACGGTTAAGCCAATCATCTCCAAGAATCAGGTCATCTTCTTGAATCTCTACCACAATTAGGTTTGAGGGCCATTCCTTGCCTCCAATTGATACAGAAAAATCTCTAGTTTCTAAGTTCCCCACAATTTTTTCCCCACTCGGTAAACCCACAATGTAAGGCTCACATTCATGAAAACAAGAAATGTTCAACCGATTAACACAAGATAATGATATAAACGAATGTGTAGCTCATGTATCGAACAAAACACTAATTGATTGCGAAAGGATCTGAACGGTACTTGATGCGAAAACTGCATTCTGATCGTCTTCCTTTCTCATCTCATAAAGATGTGGAGGAGCGGACCCAGCACTCGATGCTTCTTTACGGTCGTACTATCCTCTGCCTCTACCTCGGCCGAAATTCTGGGGTGGATGAACACTCTATTGCGTCTGAGGGACACTCGCCTCTTTCTGAACTGGCTGCGAAGTACGAGCTCTAAAAGATTTTACAACCTCTTCATAGAACACTGCGCGGTGTCCTTCTCATCCACAATCATAACACGTCACGGAGGTAAGTGATCAATCACATTGATATTGTCCTCTCCGACCACAGTTAAAACATTTCCTGGTTGCATCCGCCATTGTTGATACTGATCTGGAGTTATTTCCACCTCTTGATGGATGCGGAGGCCTATTGAATGAATGGAAGGTTGACTGGGCTTTTCGGGGCCCACTACTCTTGTGCTCTGTAAAACTAACATAGATTTTCTGTTTCTTGGACTCAGAGAACTTTTCCATAGTTGCTTCTTTCATTTCATACGCCAGAGCTTTGTCTTGATACTGGCGGAGAGTGGTGCATTCAAAACCTGACATGTACCTTTGTATCTCCGTCTTCATTCTCATATCAAAGTGAATTATCATTTCTGCGTCGGTTATGACCAGGTGTCGAACAAACGCCAGTTTCTGGTTAAATGTCTTAACCGCCTGAGCCACTAGCACATCCTAAGGTTGCGTGGAGAAAAATCCTCGAACTTTGGCTTCTCTCACCGGGCAAGTACTGAGCTTCCATAATAATTTTGACCTCTCCCCAATCAGCATCATGATCGATAGGTCGGATAGCTTCCCACCATTCGGACGCTTCCCCCATCAGGAAATATTGGGCAATGGGGGCTCTCTGGTCGTTCAGGCAGTTAACCCCTGCAAATACTTTCTCCAGCTCTCTAAGCCAGTGATCCCATGTTGGCGTCTTAGAAAAACCATCGAACTTAGGCGGGTGCATCTTCGCCACCTCCTGTAGCCATCTATCTCCTAGATTTCCCAAGTCTGGGATGCCTTATTGTCTCTCTCCCGGCTGTAATCCTACCGCCACTTGCATTCTGTCCACAACTTGAGCAAATTGGGTCATCTGGTTGACCACTTGGCGTAGTATGTCGGGAACAGCAGGATTGGCATTTGCTTCCACGGTTTGCTCTTGTTCATTGTTGACACACTCTTGTTTTTCGCTTGAGCTGTAGCTAGCCTGATTTGACAGCGAATCAGGGACAGAGGGTGAAACTTCCCTCTCAGCATTTCTACATCCGCGTCCACAACCACGACCGCGTCCACGTCCTCCTCTCAACATACTGTAAGCATACATACTCAATATACAGGAAATAATATCGTTCTAACGTTCAATTATCAAAAAGAAAGGACAAGATAGAGTTTAGGAAACTTACAAGCACCGATCACAATGAAGACGTATGAAGTACAGTGATGTTATTCGTGGTCGGTTACTCAAAAAGACACATCTGAACCCTAATTTAACCCAACGGCCAAGATATCTATAATCTTAGCTCCGATACCATATTCTGTAACACTTTGAGATATTCAGGATTATTATAGCACCGTAAATCCTTGTTATAAGGATTTACTAGGCTAAGAATTTAAAAACAACATTTTTATATACCAACCGTAAAATTTATTATTACATCACAAGTCTGAAAAGTACAAACCGGCCAACACCCGGAAGCAATCCACAAAAGACAAATAAAACGACAGTGTACTCGAGTACTTTATTAATGCAAAATACAATCTGACAAACCATCTCGGCCGTAACATCACTCTGCACCCTCGTCATCATGCAGCTCTAGTGGTTGTTTCCCCATCCTCCTGTATCCTGAACATAACACGAATGTCCACCCCCTAATGGGTTAGCACAACGATGCTAATACAAGTACGATAATTATACAACAACAGATTATTCAACATCTCATGAAGAATAAAAAACCACATCATCAATGACAAAATAACGAGTCTCTACTACGAGAAGGCTCGCAATATTGTACACAATATGATAACCACAACATGAAATCACAACATACACATGGTAATTCCGATAATCCATCGTTCGCTGCATAGATCCCAAGATGATCCCGTCGGACCAACACGAGCTGGAAAAACATGTCCAATGATCCAGCACACGCTAGCATAGATCTCAAGATGATCTCGTCGGACGAACACGAAGTGGACATACAACAACGACCCATATGCACGACAACATATATAATATCAATACTTAAAACATAATTAAAGTACTTGTCTTGGAAAGACGATAAGGATTAAAATCTTCACCAAATGTTAATATGCCCGAAGGTCGCCCCTTCGATCAATCACTTTGCAAAGCTCGACCTTATTCAAAAAGAAATAAAAAAAGTTCAACTTACGTCACATAGCTAACGTACGGACATCTAACGTCCTAAGTTATATCCGAGTTCACATTCTACCTATGGCCGGTTCACGGTTCAACTACTCGACGAACACTAACTCGGACTAATGACATACTTCATGTGAATCAAATGACCATAATGGAGATGAAATGTCGACGTCTACGAATTTCAAGGATATGCATGTCATCACAATCCAAACATCAATCTCGATTATCAACTTCCAAAATATGGTTCGTCTAATCTTACAATTCATACAAAAGGTGTGATTCAAGATATACAAATACTAAAACATACTTTGGAGGGAGATGATACAACCATGTTCCAGGTTGAATTCTATTATCATCAACATAATCAATCCATTCTAACCATGAATATGAAGAAGGTTTTCAATTCAAACACCTCTTTCAAAACATGAACTAATCTCGGTGAAAACCCCTAATAATCTCAGAAAGCTTATTCGAAATCATTATTCAAAAACATTAACAATCTCAGAAAGCTACATCCCAGGGTTCAACCAAACAAGGCTCGATTAATTCTCTTACCAATGAAGGAAAACCGAAGTATAACCAAATCCAAGCTTCCTAAAACATGGTATTCGATTGCTACAACACCCTTGGGACCTAATCATCTAAGAGGCATGCTCATAATCATCACTAAGAACATGAACTCTAGGTTGGTAAAGCATCACATACCTTAATACGGAAGGAAACGACAAAGCACTTGGTGAAACTCAACACCAGATGCTTGAACACTAATCCCCTATGCTCCTCGTCTTCAACAATCACATTCAGAGGCTGATATGGGGGGTTAATGTCGTGAGGGTAGCTCTCCAAGTCGAAAAAGTCGGATAAAAGACGAAGGGTAAGGTGAGAAATGAAATGAGGGTGATGTCCTATATATAGAAAATGACCTTTAGCGTGTGCTATTCTTCAGTTTTAGCGTGCGCTAACGGGCTCATAGCCAAATGTCCCTTTCTATCCTTGGCCTTATGTACGTTAGATAGCCTTTAAGTACGTTAATGCAATAGTTAGCGTACGCTAACGCCTAATCATAACATGCGCTAATGACTTTACGAAGCTTACTTACCTCACTGTACTTGACTTAGCGTGCGCTAGCATACCTCTCATAGCTTGCGCTAAGCATCGTTGACTCAACTTTTCCAAAAGCCGTCTAGGTTCATCCGTACACAATCTTATCCAAATCCACGATCCAATCTCACATGCTGACCCTTATCTTATTCATGTTGACTGCACATAGCGTACGCTAATTGTCTTTTTTAGCGTGCGCTAGATTAACATTTTAGCGTACGCTACACGAACTGGTTAGCGTGTGTTAATTACATGTAATTGCATGCATGTATTAATATCAATGGAATCATACCCTCGCCAATACTGGACTATGAAATACGGAGGATCATACTCTGGTTAATAATACGACAATTACGATGTCACAAGGTTCATATACAGATAAAGTACATATCAAAAATCTGGGTATTACACAGCTAGCCCAAATTATTGATGCTGGCAAAAATGGGGAAGAGATGAGCACAAAATGGAGACAAGAATCCCTTGTTGTAGTTCCTATAAGTGCACCTCCATAAACCATTCACTTTCCAGGAGCTAAAAGCTCTCAGAAATTGAAAAGAAAAAACACAACTGAACCCAGAGATGTTCCTGCAAAGAAGAGAACCTGACAGGAAACTATGCAACCTTTAAGCTGGGAAGGAAAGAGTTATACTATGTCGAGGAGTTCATTCCAGAAGAAGCTGAAGATAAATGGGGTGTAGCAAAGAAAGACTTTATTGAAAAATACTACATTTGGGAAATCCTTCAAGTTCCCAAATGTACCCCTCAACAAATCTTTATTGATTATCTGGAGATGAATTGGATGAACTTGTGGGAGATTCTGAAGAAGGTAGATGAAGAAGACTTTAATGCATACCCAAGGATTCCTTCTTTCAGACCACAAGATCCACCAATATATATCCATGGAAGTCTAGATGATGATGAACTTCAGGAGGAAATAAGGAAAGTTTGTACTAAGAACAAGTATACTTCTCCTTAAGATCAAGAATTTGCATCCACTATGGTGAAAAAGAAGTATGGGCTGATCCCAGTGGTGGAAAGACCCATTGGAGCTAAGCCTTTGAAATCACTCCCTCCAGCAAGATTTAGAGGTAGAGGAAGAGGAAGAGGAATGAGCTAGATTTTTTATTTGTTGTCATTTACTTGCAATTGTTTTTTATTTTTTCAAAAGATTGTATTGTATTGAACTTCCAAATTATAAATGTATATACAGTCGATCTGAATAACAAGCATTAGTTATCTCAAACAGACTGAGATTTTTCATTTCATTTAATTTTTATGTGTGATGAATTAATCACATTTGAAACTTAAGTTTTTCCATCATCAAAATAGGGGGAATTTTTTATGAATACTTTTTGAGATTTTGATGATGTCATCTATATATTCAAAGTTTATTTCAAATGCATGTTTAAGTACTTGGCATTGTAAATAAGAACCAAATGAGTATCTTCTATAGGCCTTTAAATATTAGGCTAAGTACTGATCATGTTGATCGTATAAAATTTTGGCTAACTACGGAACAATCAAAAATCAGCCGGGTTTGGTCAAAGGAGAATATCAGCTAAGTTTGACCAAATAAACATCAGTCGGGGTTGGTCAAATGCAAATATCAGCTATGTTTGCCCAATATAAATATCAGTTGGGTTTCGGTCAAAGGCAAATATCAGGTAAGTTTGGCCAGATACACATTAGTCAGGTTTCAGTCAAATACAAATATCAGACGGGTTTTACCAAGAGAAAACATCAGTCGGGTTTTGGCCAATACATCAGCCGGGTTTGACCAAAGCATAATATAAGCCAAGTTTGATCAAGACGGAATATTAGCCAAGTTTTGACAGCAATTGTGTCCACGTCAGCAAACGTTGAAAAGCCAACAAAGATGGAAAATCATATGCAGTCGTAATTAAAGCAAAGGAGACAAACTAATTGATTCCCGGAAGTTGAGGAATTAAAAATTCCTTTGAGATTCGCACCCAGAAGACTTTTCAATTATAGTAATCAAATAAAAACACCTCAACAACTATACGTCAACGGTCAGATTTGAAGAACGAGACAAAGTCGTGCAAAGACATGAAAAGCTAAAACAATGAGGTCCACTCTCCAACGGACTGATTTGTTCAAGGATACAATGTCTATGAAGAGCTCAAGAATCATACTGTAAATATCTGAAGAACACTTGAGTAGAAGTACGATGCGATTAATACTTTCAAGCAAACAGAAACAATATACTCTGTGATAAGCATCATGAAAGAGCAAAGATCTTAAAGATAAAAACCATCAGAATCTCTTTGAAGTTAGAGACGACAAACTCTTTTGTCTTGAAGTTTGAGTATGGAGTACTTTCTTGAACGAGGTTTTTGAGAGTAAAAGGTTGTAAGCATCTACAAGTTCTTGATTGGAAGGTGATAGGCAACTTGTGAGTTGTTGAGGGATCCAAGGGCTTTCGATCAAGAGGTTTTAGGCAACCCAGGGAATGAGTTGCAACGGCCACGGGTTTTCACTGGTTGAAACCTGTTGTAACTAAGTTTCACTGATTGAAAGTTATAGTGAATTTATCTCCAAGTGGATTGGAGAGAAGTGGATAAGTAGAGGATGTTGGGATTCCACAGAAAATAAACGCAGCGGAAGAATAAATGGAATCCCTAAGAGGATCGATCAAGTAACGTATATACGAAAAGAAATACGAAGATCAAGGAATCAAAGTCCCATACCTTTGATGTCTCTGAAAAACCTTCGTATGATGATGATGATGATGATGATGATGATGATGATGAAGAGCCCTTCGTTCCAAACACTGACAGCACAGTGCCTCTACTTCACACGCCGGAACTTGACGGAAAAATCAGCAAACTTTCTTTCTCTAAGAATGCGGCTAGGGAAGCTTGTAGGAATTTTTTCTCTCGATCTTTTCTACTAATAACTTGTCTCTAAGATGAAGTATATGCTGTAGAAAACTTTTCTCACTCTTGAAGCTCTCTAAAAAACGAAAATGCACTTGGGGAAGGAAGAAGGAGACCTTATTATTGAAAAGACTTTCTTTTCACAATAATCAAGCCTCACATGTAGAAGATGCTTTTAAAAGCATCTCTACACCTCACATGACCCCACAAGTGTATAATATAGTGAGAGAGAGACAAAGTAGAGAGGAGGGGGGGCCTTATACGGAATCTTCCCAGAAACAGGTCGAGTTAATTCGGCTCGTGTATTGGATGTTCGTCAAACGAATCCCTCGTGAATCGGATGTCCGTCAAACGAATCTGTTTTATTTCCAATTTGTTTATACTAATTAATTAATCCAATTAATTAGTTATATCAAACACAAATATACATTTCTCTAAGAAATATAATTTATGAATTAAAGTAATCACCGAGTAACCTACTTACAATTCATAAGACCGCTATTTGATTTATCTGATAAATCATTAATATCTAATATTATAAGAGAGATTATTAATTCATATTTATCCGTAAATGATCCTGTTGCGCGACTTCATAGGTTCGTCTCAGCCGGCATTGGGAGGAATCAATGAGTGCGGGCAGCACTTAGCCAGCCTAGCGGGCCTCACTGTAAACCCCGACTGAGAACGAATGAACGAATCATTCCAGAACCATTATGTCATGAATACCATATACGTATAGACCCTTCATCATATGTCCCGGTCAAATCTTCGGGTCACGGTAAAGTCAAACCCTACTGTTGACTAAACTCTATACATGTGTTAATGCAAATCAAGACCGACTGATTAATAGTGTATCTAATACGACTATATCAGAATGCTTTGGCCAAAGACTTATGATCTTATTTGCCATTAACCGTATAGGACATTCACCTGCTCGCTAATAGGAGATAGAATTCTTTCTTGGCGTACAGCAAAGACTGCTACCTGCCCATATAGTCTGCACTTCGAGGTCGACTCAGCAATTAAGAAAATGATTCTAACTACTCTAATGACAAACTAAACGTCACAGGCACATATTCTACTGAACCCTCAAGTCAAAGGTCCACGTATACTATCACACTCTTTCGATTCGTCATCGACTCTCCGAGAGTGAATACCGTGTGACTGAATCGAGTATGAGTCGTGTTCGAGTATACTGGTCCCACCAATATACTTATAACTATGCTATCAAGACGTGCACACATCCTAGCATCAGTTATACAAGTCTTATTAAAACTTAATGTCCTGTTAAGTTTTATCGACTTGCAAACTAGTTAAGCATTCGAGCTCTAAACACTTCTAGTGCCTATCTCCTTATCTCCATAAGGAGTAGAATGTTCACTCTCAAATACAAGGACTATTATTTTATATACCAAATCACAATGCCAGTGATATACAATAATATAGAAATAATAATTGCCTTATTAAATATAATATTCATAATTACAATACAATTGCTCGCACTCTCTCATCCTCTGAGTGGCATTCGAGGGCATATTCCTAACAATCTCCCACTTGCACCCAATGATACAAACTATGGTATCTAATATCCATACTCTCCAGATGTCTCTCTAAGACCTTCTGAGATAGTGGCTTGGTAAGCGGATCAGCAACGTTATTTGCTGTGTCTACTCTCTGCAGTGTAACATTCCCATCCCGAACCATTTCTCTAACAAAATGATATTTTCTCGCAATATGTTTGGTGTTGTGGTGAGCCCTAGGCTCCTTAGCCTCGTGCAATGTACTCCACGTTGTCACAAAACAGTGTCACGGGCTTCTCTGCGTTAGGAACCACTTGAAGTTCCTCAGTGAACTTCTTTATCCAAAAAGCTTCTTTAGCAGCCTCCGTGGCTGCCTGATATTCGGCTTGACATGTAGAGATAGCAGTCAAACTTTGCTTGGCACTTCTCCAAGAAACTGCCCCACCATTCAGCGTAAAGATATACCCTGATGTGGACATTTGAGCATCCATGTCCCCCGAAAAATCTGAGTCTGTATAACCCATCACTCTTAGTTCTCCACCGCCGTATGTAAGAACCAAGTCTTTAGTCCTCCTTAGGTACTTAAGAATGTTCTTTACAGCAGTCCAATGTTCCTGCCCTGGATTTGACTGAAACCGACTTACTACGCTCACAGCATAGGCAATGTCCGGTCTAGTGCAAATCATTGCATACATAAGGCTACCTACTGCCGAAGCATAAGGTACCTTGCTCATTTCCTTTCTATCTTCCTCACTTTGAGGACACATCTCTAAGGAAAGTTTTGCACCATGTTGCATAGGTAGAAACCCTCTTTTAGAATCTTCCATCCTAAATCGCTTCAGGATCTTTTCTATGTAGAGGGCTTGGGAAAGACCTAACATTCTTTTCGCTCTATCCCGGTAGAGACGAATACCCAGAATATAGGTAGCTTCTCCCAAGTCTTTCATTGAGAACTCTTTAGAAAGCCAAGCTTTCACAGAACTGAGCATTCCTACGTCGTTTCCTATAAGTAGAATGTCATCTACATATAGTATTAAGAACGCAAATTTGCTCCCACAAACCTTCTTGTAAATATAGGGCTCCTCTTCGTTTTGGACAAAATCAAACTCTTTGACTGTCTCGTTAAAACGAAGATTCCAACTCCGTGAAGCTTGCTTCAGTCCATAAATGGCACGCTGAAGTTTGCATACTTTATGAATATTGGTTTGAGATATGAATCCCTTAGGCTGTTCCATGTAAATCTCCTCCTCGAGGAAACCATTTAGGAATGCCGTTTTCACATCCATTTCCCATATTTCATAATCTAAGTGGGCTGCTATAGCAAGCATCATGCGAATAGACTTAATCATAGCTACAGGCGAGAAGGTCTCGAAGTAATCGATTCCTTCTCTTTGGGAATAACCCTTTGCCACAAGCCTGGCCTTATAGGTATCAACCTTGCCATCTCCATCAGTCTTTCTATTATAGATCCATTTGTTTCCAATAGGCACTATGCCTTTAGGACGATCTACTAAAGTCCAGACCTGATTAGCATGCATTGAGTCTATCTCATCTTCCATAGCTTCTTGCTACTTGGTGGAGTCAACATCTACCATCGCTTGGTCGTATGTAAAAGGATCATTCTCTTGACTACTTTCTGTCATCTCATGGACACCTAGTTCCTCTTGATGCAGATAGCCATACCTCTCAGGTATTTGAGAAATTCTACTAGACTTGCGAGGTTGTGCTTGTATTTCAGAAGGTTGGGTTCTAATATCTTGCATAGGTGTCTCATTTGGTGTTTCTTTTATTTCTTCCAAAGAAATATTTCTACCTGCCCCTCCTTTCTGAATAAACTGATCTTCCAGGAAGTGTGCTTGTATAGCAACGATCATCCTATGATCTTCGTGCATGTAGAATAAATATCCCATGGAATCCCTTGGATATCCTATGAAACGACCTTTCACAGATCTAGTTTCCAATTTCTCTACTTTAGTCTTCTTGACATAAGCAGGGCATCCCCAAATCCTAATGTGATTAAGACTTGGTTTCCTACCTCTCCACATCTCATGGGGAGTCTTAGGAACGGATTTGGAAGGACATCTGTTCAAGATATGCACAGTAGTAAGGAGCGTGTAACCCCACAGATAAATTGATAGATCAGTATAGTTAAGCATGGAGCGAACCATGTCCAACAAGGTTCGGTTCCTTCTTTCTGATACACCATTTAATTGTGGAGTAGCTGGAGGAGTGAATTGTGACACTATTCCTAGTTCTTTTAAGAACTCATTAAATTCGGTACTCGTGTACTCACCACCCCGGTCTGACCGAAGAGTCTTAACACGGTTACCTATTTGATTTTCAACTAGGGCTTTAAATTCCTTGAATTTATCAAAAGCTTCAGACTTATGTTTCATTAAGTACACGAATCCATACCTGGTATGGTCATCAGTGAACGTAATGAAATATTGAAAGCCATCTCGTGCCACTTCAAAAGGGCCACAGACGTCGGTATGGATTAATCCAAGTTTTTCAGCAGCTCTTTCAAAAGTCCCTGTGAAGGGTAACTTAGTCATTTTGCCTTGAAGGCAAGATTCACAAGTTGGATAGGGATCTGATCCCAATGGACCTGTAAGCCCATCTTTCTCCATTTTATGAACCTTGGTCTGACCGATATGACTAAGTCTAAGATGCCACTTAAGTGCTTGGTTCGTTTCATCCCTACCACGCTTCCTAGTTATAGTGTTCACAGTTATTTTATTCTTTAAATTTAAATGGTATAAACCATTTAATAATGTAGGAGTACCAACCAATTTATTTCTGAAATAAATACGACAGGACCCATCTCCAATAAAGAAATGAAATCCCTTTTCGGTCCATGACCGGAATTGATACAATATTCATGTGCCCCTTGGGCAAAACAAGTACATCATCTAAAGTGAGAATAAAACCAGATTCTAAATCTAACATAAGGGATCCGATATCAGAAGCCTCGACACTATGCCCAGTTCCGACGATGACCATCACCTCCCCTGAATCCAGCTTCCTACTTCGTTCCAGATCCTGATTCATTGTACAAATGTGAGAACTCGCACCGGAATCAAGTATCCAAGAAGTAGAATATACAGTTACAGAACAATTTGTTTCTAAAACCAGTAGTTCCGTACCTGAAGGCGCATTACGGTCAAGCTTTGGACAATACCTCTTCCAGTGGCCTAGCTCACCGCAGTTGAGGCATACATCCGTTTTTTTGGCCCCTTTGCTCTTTTGAACCATTGGGGCCTTGCCCCTTCCCTTGTCGATCTTGGCTATCGGACCTAACTGCTTCTTGTTCTTTTTCTTCTTATTCTTGGACTTCCAAGTCTTAGAAGAAATCACAAGTGTAGCTTCCTTTCCCTTTGTCTTCATCTGAGACTGAGCAGTCGTCAGTTTGTTCATTAGCCCAGCTAAGTTACATGCAATCTCATTGCAGTTGAAGTTCATGACAAATTGGGAAAAGGAGTCAGGAAGTGACTGCAGGATAAGGTCAGTTTGGAGAGATGCATGCATCTGAAAATCAAGAGCTTCCAATCTCTCAATCATCGAGATCATCTTGAGGACATGGTCCCCAACCCTCTCTCCTTCCTTCATCCTGGCGCTGAATAATTGCTTTGATATCTCATATCTAGCAGTTCGGCTACGCTCTCCATAGAGCTCATCCAGGTGCGCTAAGATGGATCGTGAAGACGTCATCTTTTCATGGGCACGTTGAGGCTCATTGGTCATTGAGCCTAACATGTACCCCCGCACTCTTATGTCGTCTTTTACCCATTTCTCATGGGCATCGACATCTTCCTGATTGGCTCGGGTTCTTGCAGGAGCCGCTGGGATGTCCGCCTCCAAGACGTATCCCAGCATTTCCATAGTTAGGACAATCCTCAAGTTCCGAAGCCAGTCCACATAGTTCGGACCAGTCAGGACATTCTTTTCAAGTAGTATAGCGAGTGGGTTCATTGTCATATTGAGAGTTTTGTTAACTGCAGAGAATAATTTGAGATTCGTTAGTGATTGTTTAATTATGATCCGAGTAAAGAATTTAAGGACTTTCTTTATTCATAACTCGGCTCCCACTATTTTATCGGCATTTACACACTCCCATGTTAAATCTGTAAGTCTTGGGTGACTTCATAGTGGTGATCGATTTTTTTACAAAGTTTAATAGAGGGCAACCCATACGGTTTATATTCTATTATTCTTTATAAAGTGGTGTCTAATACCAACCCATCTAATGGACGATTCGATCTTCTTTCACCCCTAGTTCACTTGCCCTGAACCCATTCGGTTTCTATGGCTCGCTGAACTATCTAAGTTTAAACCGTCAACTCCTATTAGTCTGACAATTGAATCTTACCCGGCAACCCATACGGTTTATAGGGGTTTGATTTGTCACAACCAAAGGCATCTAATGCACTCTAGGAATTTATCAACTTTCCCCAAAAATATTACCCCGACATACTCGGAAGAATAATATTCCGGTTTAGATTTCAATTTTCCATGAGTTTGACGGAGGGTAGGAAACCTCGTAACCTTTATAACTTAGTGTTTGTAAGTGGGAGTATTAACGTGATTATATGTTACACTTTGCACATTAATCCGTTTATAAGGGCGGTTTGTGGTTTGTCAATCATTCAAAATGAAAAACAATAAATAGCAACCTAGTTACTACCAACATATAGCTCATGGACTTTTTCCTAAGTATTGGGCCAAGCCAAATAAAGAAAAGAAAAATACAGTATTGATTCTTCGTCTTCTAGTCGGTCGTCTTCGGTCTTCGTCATAGCCATATGAGTAATTACATCATTGAACAATACGTCCTATTATACATATTTTCTAGTAAAAATAAATAGGCTCAAAATGGCCTTTACAACCATATCGAATCGAACAAATCAACAACTAAGTCCACGAGCTATATCACCATCACATAAGGCATTCCATACAACATGTAACGGTAAATGAAATTAAATAATCAATTAATATATTAATCCAATTAATATAAAAATTAATCTATTTAATTTCTACAATATTAATCAAATTAATATTTATAATCGTCATTTTAATTCGTTCAAAGTAATTCGGCCAAAACAATATTCTCGTCTAATAATTTCCCTTAATAAAAAGATATTCCAAATATTTTATTAAGTCCAATTAAATCCAATTTAAATTTCGGAAATTATTACAACGAAATATAAACACAAAAATGGAGTCCCGGAAAATCCCAGACGTGCCCACCACGGCCGATTCAAAATCGGGCCGAAACCCAAGAACCGCCCGACCGAGTCACTCTCGGCCATCGCTGGCGGCGAGCTCTGATAGCCTACCGAGTCACTCTCGGCCGCCAGCAAGAAATTAGTGAGCCGCGGCGTCTTCGTGCGGTATTCGTGTTTAACCCCGTTTTCTCATTTTTCACTCGCCTAAAACGAAAAAGTTTCTTAACTTCATGAAGAACTTATAAATCACCAAAAATCAAATTTTTCAGATTTATAATTCACATAAAATAGTCGAAACTTGACTTACTATGAACAATTAAATTTCTTCGATTATATCTATTATGATTATAAATCATAAACATCATCAAATAATATTCCAAATGCAAAGATGATCGTATATACGATATATTTGATCTCTCTCCGATACCACTGTTGGGATTCCACAGAAAATAAACGCAGCGGAAGAATAAACGGAATCCCTAAGAGGATCGATCAAGTAACGTATATACGAAAAGAAATAGGAAGATCAAGGAATCAAAGTCCCATACCTTTGATGTCTCTGAAAAACCTTCGTATGATGATGATGATGATAATGATGATGATGATGATGATGATGATGATGATGATGAAGAGCCCTTCGTTTAAAACACCGAAAGCACGGTGCCTCTACTTCACACGCCGAAATTTGAAGAAAAAATCAGCAAACTTCCTTTCTCTAAGAATGCGGCTAGGGAAGCTTGTAGGAATTTTTTCTCTCGATATTTTCTACTAATAACTTGTCTCTAAGATCAAGTATATGCTGTAGAAAACTTTTCTCACTCTTGAAGCTCTCTAAAAAACGAAAATGCACTTGGGGAAGGAAGAAGGAGACCTCATTATTCAAAAGACTTTCTTTTCACAATAATCAAGCCTCACATGTAGAAGATGCTTTTAAAAGCATCTCTACACATCACATGACCCCACAAGTGTATAATATAGTGAGAGAGAGACAAAGTAGAGAGGAGGGGGGGCCTTATAGGGAATCTTCCAAGAAACGGGTCGAGCTAATTCGGCTCGTATCGATGTTCACAAACGAATCCTCGTGAATCGGATGTCCGTCAAACGAATCCGTTTTATTTCCAATGTGTTTATACTAATTAATTAATCCAATTAATTAGTTATATCAAACACAAATATAAATTTCTCTAAGAAATATAATTTATGAATTAAAGTAATCACCCAGTAACCTACTTACAATTCATAAGACCGCTATTTGATTTATCTGATAAATCATTAATATCTAATATTATAAGAGAGATTATTAATTTATATTTATCCGTCAATGATCCTGTTGCGCGACTCCGTAGGTTCGTCTCAGCCGGCATTGGGAGGAATCAATGAGTGCGGGCAGCACTTAGCCAGCCTAGCGGGCCGCACTGTAAACCCCGACTGAGAACGAATGAACGAATCATTCCAGAACCATTATGTCATGAATACCATATACGTATAGACCCTTCATCAGATGTCCCGGTCAAATCTACGGGTCACGGTAAAGTCAAACCCTACTGTTGACTAAACTCTATACATGTGTTAATGCAAATCAAGACCGACTGATTAATAGTGTATCTAATACGACTATATCAGAATGCTTTGGCCAAAGACTTATGATCTTATTTGCCATTAACCGTATAGGACATTCGCCTGCTCACTAACAGGAGATAGAATCCTTTCTTGGCGTACAGCAAAGACTGCTACCTGCCCGTATAGTCCGCACTTCGAGGCGACTCAGCAATTAATCAAATGAGTCTAACTACTCTAATGACAAACTAAACGTCATAGGCACATCTTCAACTGAACCCTCAATTCAAAGGTCCACGTATACTATCACAACCTTTCGATTCGCCATCGACTCTCCGAGAGTGAATACCGTGTGACTGAATCGAGTATGAGTCGTGTTCGAGTATACTGGTCCCACCAATATACTTATAACTATGCTATCAAGACGTGCACTCATCCTAGCATCAGTTATACAAGTCTTATTAAAACTTAATGTCATGTTAAGTTTTATCGACTTGCGAACTAGTTAAGCATTCGAGCTCTAAACACTTCTAGTGCCTATCTCCTTATCTCCATAAGGAATAGAATGTTCACTCTCAAATGCATGGACTATTATTTTATATACCAAATCACAATGCCAGTGATATACAATAATATAGAAATAATAATTGCCTTATTAAATATAATATTCATAATTACAATACAATTTCTCTCACTCTCTCATCCTCTGAGTGGCATTCGAGGGCATATTCCTAACAGAGGATTACCCCACCTCTGACACCACTGTAAGTGTTGTGTGATTTATCGCTTTTAATGTCATACTTAACTGATGCATTCATCTTTAGTGTTGCATGAAAAGTCATTTGTCTTCCGCTAAACATTTTACAACTGATATGTCAAGTGAACTTAACTGCATTAAAATCAGCCAAGTTAACCCAGTTGCACTAAATCTCAGCTGAGTGTTTTCAAACAGGTTATTTTCAGAAAAAGATTTTACAAGTCTATTCACCTCCCCTCCTCCAGACTTGTACCTTACATGCCTGTGACCTACAAGAACATCCGTTGTCAAAACAACAGATGTCCTTCTCCTTGATATCGTGTAATCAAAAAATTAAGTAGATTTAAGTCCCCTTTAATTTTGGGTCCTTGATTATTTATGCCTTTAAGTAACCATATTTGTATGACACCAATGGATTTGTTGTAGCTTGTATTTGGTCCTCTGTTGCGAGATTTACGTGGGACAGGCACGTAATCGCTGTAAGCATTATTATTATGCATGTAAAATTTAGAAATTTGGCTCTAGTACAGTTGTTGTCTAGAAAGAGAAACCGTATTTCTCTGCCTTTTAGCCTGCCTTCTAGGTTTCTAGTTGGATTCCCAGAACTGTTGATGAGTCGATTTTTGATCGTCTCATTATGTTCTATCGAGTCGCACTTTCATTTGTTTTCGAGTGTTTTTGCCCTTTTTACGCGTGGTATGTTGTGTTTTTGTTTTGTAGGTATCCGGAAGAAGATTGTGGTGAAATATGCGCTTTCATAGCTAATATTGGAGTTTATGACAATCAAAAGCTAAAATGGGGCCTAAAACGATGAAAGATTTAAGCAGTATCGGTCAAATCTCCTAAATACCAGAATCTCCACTCCGAATTGAGATGTATTCTCCTTTGATATAAATTCCTCGTGAAATTAGCTTCTAAACGGTATATCATATGCTAAAATACGAGGTGAATTGATACAAGAACGAAGGATCATGCCGAAGAAGACCAAAAACCGGACTTGGCTGCACCAGGCAACCCAACTAGGCTGCACCAAGCAACCCAACTCGGCTGCATCAGGTAACTCGGCCGTGCCATGGGACACGGCCGGGTCTCATTCCAGCGCGAACTGCTATTTTCAGAAGGGTACGACACGGCCGTGCCTTTTGGGACACGGCCGAGTCACTATCGGCCATTTTGCCTTTCCCGCATAGTGCTGCACGGCCGTGTCATGGGACACGGCCGAGCCTCTTGATAGACCCCTTTTCGTTTATCCAGCGCAGTGTGACACGGCCGTGTCCCAGGACATGGGCCGTGTCACTTTTCGGTTCATGTCACTTTCCTTGACATTTTTGCACATCTTTAAGCCTTTGTGTTGATTTTTTGGCTATAAAACAAAGGGTAGTGACCCCTTGAGGGAAGTGCTTGTCTTGTGAAGAAGATATTTTGTGGAAAAACACAAGATTAGGGAGGAAAAACACCAAAAGAGTGGGAAAGAGAGAGATTTTCATCATCTTCCTTGTGTGTTCTTGGAGTGAGAAAAATACTTTTGTGAGATATAATAATTCCTTGTATAAATTTGTTGTGAGTTCTTGTAAGAAGATCATCAAACCTTCATCGGGAATTCGATTTCGGCATTTACAAGGGAAGTTTTTACCATGTTTTGTTCTTCAATTTCCATTATTGTTGTTGAATTAATCATGTGTGGCTAAACACTTCATATGGGTTTTTAGATATAGCCACACACATGTTTTTTATTGTTAGTTCCTTTAGATTTTCCGGATAAAAGTTTGGGATTGTTCCTCTTGTTCGTTCTTCGTTTAAGAACTTTTGAATTAGATCATCAAACCTTTTTCATTGTTGTTATTATTATTCGAATCGAGGGTTTTTATCGGTGTTCGCCATCAAACGACCCGAAAGAAACGATTGTGAATGTTCTCGAGCTTTTTCGCGCGATCTTTTAACGATTTACCTCATCAAAAGTAGTCGGTTAATTGATTGTTAGCTAGGGTTTCGTCCCCATCAAAAGAGTATCCCTTAATTTTCGTTGAGAACAATCGTGATTTTTAGAATTTCCGCCATCAAACGGATTTCTTTTAATCGTGAGCAATCGATAATTCCTAACCTTATTTATTTGAGTATCGGAACTAATAATTGATTACGTGTGTGTCGGTAACTCTAAATTCCCATATTAATCTCATTATTGTTATCTCTCAGTTATTCGACTATCAAATTGGTGTTGTTATCACTTAGTTCAATTTAATTTTATGCATTAGTAATTGTAATAATAATCAACCAATGATGTATTTTAATTTAATTTACTTTTGTTCATTCGACTATTTGCCGAACATTATCGAATTTTAAACCGTTTCCAATTCCTCGAGAGATCGACCTCAGAGTTACTTGCCGCTTACTACAAGAGCGATTCGTACACTTGCGAGTATTTAATTTGAATCCATCAAGTTTTTGGCGCCGTTGCCGGGGAGTTGGCGTTTAATTTTTGATCTTGTTTTAATAATAGTTGAATTGTTTTTCTTGATTATTTTTCCGTTTTCATTATTTTCGATAAAGTCTAAAAATTCGCTCTAACTTCTCTTGTTTATGCTTGGTAGGGGATCGTTGGGAAACCCGATTCTTCCACCCATAGATGAGGTTCAAAGAATTAGAGCACCAAAAATAATAGCGCAATCATCAATGGCAAACGACGAGAATAATCCGAATCTTAAAGAGCACCAATTGCTTGATGAGGAAGAAATTCGTCAACCAAGGTTTCCGAGATATGATAATGTTGGGCGCAATCAAGGGATACCGGAAGCTCAACAAGGGAGGTACTTTTATCCGAGACTACCACCCGTCGGAATGCAATATGGAGCGAATTATTATCCCGGACCTCAATATGGGATGGAGGCGAACTATAACATGCCGAAACAACCTCCGGTCGAACATCTAATGCGGGACTATGCAAAGCCCGTAGTGAACACTGCCATTTCATGCATCCAATTAGCACCGGCCGCAAGGAACTACCACATAAGCGGATTTCACATCGAGCAATTGCCCTCATTTCACGGATTAGCACGAGAGGATCCGTTATCATTCATCTGAGATTTCTATGTTGCGATTGATAACTTCCCATTGAACGGGTTGAGCGAGGATCAACTAAGAATGAAGTGCTTCCCTTATACACTAAAGGATGGGGCGAAACAATGGTTGATGACTTTGGCGCCGGGCTCACTGAAAACGTGGGATGAAGTTTACGACAAATTCATTACCAAGTACTTCTCTCATTCGAAGACTACACAATTGAGAGCCCAAATCTCAACATTCGGACAACAAGACGGAGAGGCATTTCATGAAGCATGGGACCGATTCAAGATGCTCCTCATTCAATGCCCACACCATCACTATCCGCTTCAACTACTCAATCAATTCTTCTATGACGGATTGACTCAATATTGCCAAGGAGCGGTGGATAACGCCACGGTGGTTCGTTTTGGGGGTTAACGGAGAGACAAGCTTATGACATATTTGAATTATTGGGGGCTAATTCTCAACAAAAAAATGTGCGTGTTCGTAGAGGAGTTGTGAACCAAGTAAGCGAGAAGGACGAGATGCAATCTAAAATCGATGAGTTAATGAAGGAACTAAGACAACTCAAGATTCAAAATAAATCTTTGAGCTCACGAGTTTGCGAAATTTGTTGGGGACCCGGACATCATGCTAATTCTTGCCCTTATATTTTTCCGGGAGAACAAACCGAACAAGTTAATTGGGCTATGGGACAAAGCACGGGAAGGCCCGAGTGGGAGGAGAGGAGAAATAATTATGACGGAAACGCAAGAAATGCACCTCTCCCAAATACTTATCATCATGGGCTAAGAAACCATTCGAATTTCTCATGGAGAAACAACAACCCGATGGCATACGACGCAAATGCCCAAGCTCAATACAACGGAGGAAACCGAGCCCAACAAACAACACAAAGTGAACCACCTCCACAACAAAGGAACTCTCTTGAGGAGAGTATTGTGTCATTCATTAAGGAGAGCAGGGGAAACCGAGTGGAGAACAATAAAAGGTTCGAATCTTTAGAAGTTTCGATGAAGAAAATGGAGATTCAAATTGGGCAACTTACTACCGAGGCATGCAAACAAGAAACGGGTAAACTACCAAGTCAACCCGAGCAAGTTCAAGCTATTACCACCATCCGAAGTGGTAAAGTGATAAATAAAGAGACAATTTCCGAAGCGAAAGAGAGGGGCGGTGAGAAAGAAGAATTGCCGAGTCAATCAGAGAAATCTATGGTGATTGAAGAGGATGAGTCGAACGATGAAGAAATCCGAGTAACTGCTACCCAATCTTGCGAGACTCGAATTCTTTGGGACAAATATAAAGATCCAATCGAGAAGCCAATTGAAGAGAATAAGAGCGAACCAGTCAAATCAATGCATCAAAAGGAGGACCTAGAAAGCTTTGATATGGAAGTTCTTTTCGTGGAGAAAGAAGTCCCCACTGTGAACTTAGGAGCGAGTATTAATTTAACACAAAAACCAATATACTCGCCACTAGGTTTGGGGGAGGTAATGGTCCCGATGGATTTCGTGATACCAAACATAGAAGAAACATCACCAACAAAAATCACGTCACTTATTCTTCAAGGAAGACATTTCATGGTGACGATGATAATGAAAATTCAAATGGTGACAAAAGCGCTCACAATGGAAATCCATGGAACCACTCTCCACATCCTTACAAAGGAAAACGAGCGAAAAATGACGAGCTATGTGGATGGACCTGGCATATTTCCATTTAATCCCGGATAGAAGAATCCAAAGAAGTCGAGCTAAAGACTATAAAAAAGCGCTGCTTGGGAGGCAACCCAAGGGAGTTTTAAATTTTATCGCTTTTATTATTATTATTGCATTAATTTTGTTTTTGTCTATGGCGTGTGTAGGTAATCTAATAAAGGAGGTATTTATGGGAGGAAGAAGCCTAGCTTATTGAAAGTTGAGACCCAAGCACAAAGGATGGTGCCCCGCGATAAAAAAAAAAACCACACTTCTTAATCCGGTAGTTTTATTTTCTTTCTTTTTAATTTGCATTTTCGCATTTTTCCTGACTTAATCTTTCTGCTTGGGGATAAGCAAAGGTTTAGGTTTAGGGGGTGCAACTTCTTCGATTTTTATTTGTTTTTTTGTTTGCGTGATGTTTGTTTCCTTTCTTTATTTTTTTTCTTGCGTGATGTCGTAGTTGGATTGCAATAACCTTGTTAACTGTTGGGTATATGGATGATTAATCGTGTTTGTGTTTGGCTCGTAGAGTTTAATAAATCTAATTGATTGCTTGACCTTGCGTGTGAATGTATAGTTTTTGGTTACTTTATTTGACGTGTAAGGAATGAGTATGGTAGTCCAAAAGCCGTGAGTCCTTGTGCCTAATTGAACCGTTCACTTTTAGCGGTGAAATTCTTTCATGAGTGATTTCTCTTCTTATGGATTGTATTCTTTAGAACTTGCATGATTCTGTCGGATGAAGTGTTGATATTTACATACACGAGAAATGATTAGGGGTGCCCATTTTTTGTCTTGAACCTACTTATCTAAAAATATCCACCAATTCATATCAATATCCTTTGCTAGCCTCGTTGAGCCTTTAGCCGTAATTTTGTTCGAAAAAAAACCCGCATCTTATAGCTCCATATCCAAAAGCCATAACTTACCCAAGTATTGGTCCTTGTAAGAGCATGAGAGGGTATATTTGAAAAACGAAGGTGTGCAAAGTTTGTGGTGTATAGAGGCAAAAATCTTCTCTCCCGTTCCCCTGAAAATAATAAGCCCAAAAAAAAAAAAAGAAAAGAAAAAAAAAAGTGATCCTAATAATAATAGTGGGATAAGAAAGATAGGGGAGGAGAGGAGTGAGCCTAAGAAAAACAAAAGGGAAGTCGATGGGTTGTGAGGAATAGGCCAATATCATAAGAATTGCTCTTAAAAAGGCCTAGAGAAAAAAAAGGGATATATATACGGGAGAATTGAAGTAGAATGATCGATCTTGCTTTGAGTGTTTATTTCATATATGTGAGGATCATATATGCTCTACTTGGACTGAACTTGTAACTACTAGCCAAATTTTCCCATCCTGAGCCACAGCCCCGTTACAACCAAAAGTAAGACCTTATGACTCGTGTTTTGTGAATATTGATGCGTTTGATGAAGAGAAGAAGTGCAAGCATATAGTAGAACTTTCCATTTGAATCGAGTTGAGCGTATTGACCTATCTAAACACTTGAGAGATGAGTGAATCGATATAATTAAGTGAGGGACTATTAAGACTTGTTTTCTTGCATGTTCGATCAAGTGCCATTGCTTTCCACTCATTTGTGAGTTTAGGCTTCCATGATGAATTACGAGACTTTACGATACTTTTACATTCGCGGTTGATTGTATGTATACCCAATGATTAACTTTATTATTCAATCCTTCTCGTTTATTTGTCGTGTGTTTTATTTCTTTTTGCTTGAGGGCAAGCAAAGTTTAGGTTTGGGGGGATTTGATGAGTCGATTTTTGATCGTCTCATTCTGTTCTATCGAGTCGCACTTTCATTTGTTTTCGAGTGTTTTTGCCCTTTTTACGCGTGGTATGTTGTGTTTTTGTTTTGTAGGTATCCGGACGAAGATTGTGGTGAAATATGCGCTTTCATAGCTAATATTGGAGTTTATGACAATCAAAAGCTAAAACGGGGCCTAAAACGACGAAAGATTTAAGTAGTATCGGTCAAATCTCCTAAATACCAGAATCTGCACTCCGAATTGAGATGTATTCTCCTTTGATATAAATTCCTCGTGAAATTAGCTTCGAAACGGTATATCATAGGCTAAAATCCGAGGTGAATTGATACAAGAACGAAGGATCATGCCGAAGAAGACCAAAAACCGGACTTGGCTGCACCAGGCAACCCAACTAGGCTGCACCAGGCAACCCAACTCGGCTGCATCAGGTAACTCGGCCGTGCCATGGGACACGGCCGGGTCTCATTCCAGCGCGAACTGCTATTTTCAGAAGGGTACGACACGGCCGTGCCTTTTGGGACACGGCCGAGTCACTATCGGCCATTTTGCCTTTCCCGCATAGTGCTGCACGGCCATGTCATGGGACACGGCTGAGCCTCTTGACAGACCCCTTTTCGTTTATCCAGCGCAGTGTGACACGGCCGTGTCCCAGGACACGGGCCGTGTCACTTTTCGGTTCATGTCACTTTCCTTGACATTTTTGCACATCTTTAAGCCTTTGTGTTGATTTTTTGGCTATAAAACAAAGGGTAGTGACCCCTTGAGGGAAGTGCTTGTCTTGTGAAGAAGATATTTTGTGGAAAAACACAAGATTAGGGAGGAAAAACACCAAAAGAGTGGTAAAGAGAGAGATTTTCATCATCTTCCTTGTGTGTTCTTGGAGTGAGAAAAATACTTTTGTGAGATATAATAATTCCTTGTATAAATTTGTTGTGAGTTCTTGTAAGAAGATCATCAAACCTTCATCGAATTCGATTTCGCATTTACAAGGGACGTTTTTACCAGGTTTTGTTCTTCAATTTCCATGATTGTGGTTGAATTAATCATGTGTGGCTAAACACTTCATATGGGTTTGTAGATATAGCCCCACACATGTTGTTTATGGGTAGTTCCTGTAGATTTTCCGGATAAAAGTTTGGGATTGTTCCTCTTGTTCGTTCTTCGTTTAAGAACTTTTGAATTAGATCATCAAACCTTTTTCATTGTTGTTATTATTATTCGAATCGAGGGTTTTTATCGGTGTTCGCCATCAAACGACCCGAAAGAAACGATTGTGAATGTTCTCGAGCTTTTTCGCGCGATCTTTTAACGATTTACCTCATCAAAAGTAGTCGGTTAATTGATTGTTAGCTAGGGTTTCGTCCCCATCAAAAGAGTATCCCTTAATTTTCGTTGAGAACAATCGTGATTTTTAGAATTTCCGCCATCAAACGGATTTCTTTTAATCGTGAGCAATCGATAATTCCTAACCTTATTTATTTGAGTATCGGAACTAATAATTGATTACGTGTGTGTCGGTAACACTAAATTCCCATATTAATCTCATTATTGTTATCTCTCAGTTATTCGACTATCAAATTGGTGTTGTTATCACTTAGTTCAATTTAATTTTATGCATTAGTAATTGTAATCATAATCAACCAATGATGTATTTTAATTTAATTTACTTTTGTTCATTCGACTATTTGCCGAACATTATCGAATTTTAAACCGTTTCCAATTCCTCGAGAGATCGACCTCGGAGTTACTTGCCACTTACTACAAGAGCGATTCGTACACTTGCGAGTATTTAATTTGAATCCATCACCTGTTGTTGGTAGAAATCCGCGGCAGCTTGGTTACGAGACAGATACTTAGGTTCCTGTACCCAGTATCTAGGAGCATTGTACTATTGGTAGTACTGAGGTGCATGTTGTTGATGGTACTTAGGATCAGCCTTCCTTTTAGTTTGTTGCTGATGATGTTGGTATGCTTGAGGAACATACTATTAATATTCAGTGGGCGTTAATACAAAATACATATATATAAAGTTCTTCCACAATCAGCAATAACATGCTCTCCTCAAAATTCGCGTAAAGCAAATGAAGTCTGAGGATAATGTAATTAATTTGTTTACCAAATCATTTTCCAAAGCTGTGTTTGAAAAATATGAGAGAAGTATCGGAACGCAGAGAATTTTTAAACTCCCGAGATTGATGCAAAGGTCGAAGGAGAAAGGTGACTTAAAAAATAACATCCTCACTGATGTTGTACTCTTTTTTTGACCAAGGTCTACTTCATCCCACTTGGTTTTGTTACTTGGCGAAGTTCTTTAACGAGACAATGATACATGCACAATTTTTCAAAGTTTCCTTAATTGATATACAAATCAGGGGAGATGTAGACTTGATGAGGAGTCTTACATCCATATTGTATGTTATACTGTTTGCCTTACAATGATCATTTTTCCATATGGCCTTTATCACTTGTTAACGAGGTAACTAGATGTATCGATATATGGATAGAACGATCACCTTAGAGCAGTATGGTCAATGTAACGATCATATGGAGGGATAGGCTCAAATGGACGAATTATAAGTCTTACATGTCTAGATGATGTACTCTTTTAGATACAATCAAGATATTTTTACCATTGAATTTTTGGTTGATAAGGTTTTAACGGTAACATGACACGCACTAAAAGACTCGGCACAAGTGGGAGTGTTGAAAAATAATATTTTTATGTGCCTTAGTCTGCAAATTATACACTTTCCTGTTTATGGTAGGATTAAGCCGGACGTATCTCAACCTCTCTCTTTATATAGGGATATCATTAATGAAAATAATACACATATCGTTTTACTCTACTTCTTGTCTCCTTTATTAAAATCTTCAACTTAGTCTTTGTAAAATATTAAAGCTCACACCCCATTTCCTTTTTCAGCAAAAAAATTCAATCCCGTTTAAACCAACATCTAAAAAGACAAAAACAATCGAGATATTCCTGAATTACTGACATTATCGGAAACCATTTGAAATTATATTAAACCTGAATGAACTAAATTACATTTAAGATAATTCAGAAAATAAAGGAAGATAATTTTTCTCATAAACCATTATATGAAAATTCATTCTGAAACTTCGAAACTCAAAAAACCCAGAAAAATACATTTCATAAGAATTGACACGAAAGACTTCAAAAAAAATAAAACCTTACATTATAACAACTAATCATTATAATCTTCAACTTAATTACGTCAAATGCCAATCGTCATGGAAAAAAATAATGAGACATCGCACAGTTTCAAATTTCCAGTGAAAAAAGTAAAAACAAAAATAGTTAAATATCCGGCTGAAATTTTTTAATTCAAAATTATCACTTCATTGCACCAAATGAGTCTATAAATATGACATTGTGGAACATGAGAAATATGAGAAAGCATGTCATGATAATGGACATGCCGTCTAGATTTGGCTCCTTGACTCCAGAGGCAATTGGACTCCTCAAGAGGGTGAAGGTCATGTACAATAACATCATGACCGCATGTTCGAGAGAGTTTGTTTTTAAAAAGATAGGATTTGCCATTCAAAAGGGGTTGGCGGCGCAACTTGTTGCTCGCTTGCCTGTTGCATCGATGTAATAATACTAAGCTTTAAAATATAGTTTTTGACTTTTATATCATTGTAATAAATTAGCATAAATTTAATAGAAGGATATATTTGATGTATAGAGTCCTAACACAGAAATTACGTTCAGCATAAAATCAAATCTCTACAAAAATAAATGTTAAAAATTATATTATTTTTACCAAAAAAAACTACGTATTTATTTAAACGTAATTTACTGTTCACCCTTTAAATCTGAAATTACAAAAGAATAAGCATATAAACAAATAGATAGAGAAACAAAAATAAAATTTTGGATTCTATGTGTACAAAACAATCTATATTTTTGTTTCAAAATTCAAAATTTTCATACCTGAACTAAGACACATCCTCACATACCTCAACTCTCCACGTTAAAATATCATAAATCAAAAGGCGTGTGCATAATCCTAGAATTGACTTAGGGGCTGTTTGGTAGTTGCTGAATGGTTTGGTGCAGAATGGTTGAGAGGTCAGAATGGTTGAGAGGCTCTGAATGATGTAGTGCAGGATGAAATATGGTTGTTTGGTAACTGTTCTGAATGGACAATCTGAATAACAACAAATTACCATTTTACCCCTCCGTATGATTAGTACTAAAATGAAATATAGTTGTTTGGTAGATATCTGAATAAAACAACACTTTGCAAATAAAATTACATAGCCAAAAACACTAGTTCAGAAAGGCATATGGTATTAATCCAAACAAACATAAATTATTCAAGTTCTAGAATAAATAAAAACATAACAATAAAATTCTAACATAATAGTTTTTGAACAATTCTTAATTTGACGCATTTAACATTAATTGATTCGCAATCTGCTCACGTAAATTAGCCATATATTCATTGTTTTGAGTACCATAAGGCCTTCCATCCATGTCATCTTCATCGCCTCCCTCAATTTCTTCTTGTCTCTCAGCAACAAACATCGGGTCATTGTCATAATCCATGAATAACTGATCATGGACATTGCATCTTCTTATAAAATTGTGAACCGCAAAACATGCAATCACAACGTTTCTTTGTATTCGAAACGGGTAGGGAGCCATGCGTTTTAAAATTGGAAATCTTGCCTTCAAGACGCCGTAGGCACGCTCGATAACATTTCTGAGTTGCGCATGAGCATGGTTGGACCTTTCTTGTTTTGTCAAGGCACGCTGTTGTCGAAAATCAGCAAGCCAATACCTCGTATTGCGGTATGGGGTCATAAAACCACGAGTGTTGGCATACGCAACATCACAAAGATAATACTTATCTACAATTGAAATGTGGATGTAAAAGCATTATATAAAATATATAAGAATCAGTAAATATTTAAAGTTAAGTAAAATTATGTATACCTCGTGGAGGAAAGGGAAAGCCGGATGTTGGTGTTGGGTACCGATTCGGATATTTGCGCCGTTTTATGCGGAAGCTAAAATAAATTGCGGAAAATAAAGGACACGAGGATTTATAGAGGTTCGGCTATTAACGAAGCCTACGTCCTCTCTCGATGTATCTTTTTCCTTAGGCTTAAGATCAAAACCTCTACGCCTCTCTTCTATCGGTCGAGGGATTACCGTTACAAGCTCGTCTTCTATCGGTCCGAGTAAAACCGTTTTTCCTTTTCTATTGGATAAGGAATCAACCACTCTAGCTTTCTATCGGTACTAGATAAACCTCACTAAGATAGCGATTGTGATTCTAACAGTGCCGGATCCTTGATCCTAATAACACCGAATCAAATCGTATCTTTTCTTTTTCTCGCTCGTGTATGATCTTGTGTATAACACTCAATCACTCTTAATTAAGCTCAAGAACAACAACTATAATGTTTACAATGATATAACACGTATGTATGCTTTGCTCAATGTTGTTGTCTGGAATAATACCAACTCCTTGGTATTTATAGCCTTCTTCCTCCTTACTAGCCGTTCTTTGCCGGTTGACTAGCTAGCGTGCGCTAGCCTTCCTTCTTAGCGTGCGCTATCGCACATTTTTGCTCTAGCGTCGTAAAGGCTTTCATGTAGCGTGCGTTAATCACTTTATATTTCATCCGGTAGCTACCGCCATGCGATTAGCGTGCGCTACCACTTTCTTTGTAGCGTGCGCTAATCCAATATATCCGTTGCATGGATTGTCAAAGTGACCGTTTGATATGCTGACTTTGACCTGCTTTTCCCAACGTTCGGATTGACTAGATTCAAACATCTTAGCGTGCGCTAATCATCCTTTGTAGCGTGCGCTAATAATAGAGGGTAGCGTGCGCTAATAATAGAGTGTAGCGTGCGCTATCCATTTGGACTTCACTGCGGACTTACTTGATACTAGGTGGAATGCGGTGACTCCTTGTTAGCGTGCGCTAACATATGTCCCTTAGCGTGCGCTAATGCGATCCAGTTGCAATTTTTGCGTCTTAAATGCCTTCGCCGTTTTGCTTCGCCTCGATGTTGTTTTGTAGTTTAGCAACTTTAATCATCAAAACATAAATTAAATAATGTGTGGAATAAATATTCCAACAATCTCCCCCTTTTTGATGATTACAAAACAACTCTTGAATTGGATAATCTGTAAAAATAATATATGTATATTTATACGAATCAAAGTTTTCGGCTTTGATCGTTTCGTTAGTTTCTCCAATTCTTTTCTTTTTCGACTTCTTCGATTTTTCTCATTTTTATCTCCTCTTCATCTCCTTCTCATTTTTATCATTTTTATCTCAATTCATATCTTTCTCCCCCTTTTTGTTTTCATCAAAAAGTACAAAAAATATAAAGGATACCAAATGAAATATAAATATACATGATACCAATTTATGCATTAATAAGGGTATAAACTCCCCCTGAAAATATTATTTCTTTCTCCCCCTTTGTAAAATATCATTTGTCAAAATTTATTTTTGGGGATCCAATCGATAGTTGGTTTTACTTTTGAAACGTAGACGATGTTTGAAATGTTTGTTCCTTTAGGAACCCAAATCCTTTTAGTTTTTATCGTCCGTCTTGGGCTTTTGCAATTGGAAATATGATGCCCGATTTTTAAACACTTTTCGCAATGGGGTATATTAAAATTAACGGATTCGTTTTTCGAACGTGGTTTGAATCCTAACCCCTCTTTATTTAGAGTATATTTTTGAACACATAACATTTGTTCAAATTTATCGTTGCCGCACGAAAATTTCTTTGTCAAAATTTTTAGTTCATCTTGAACTTTTAAAAGATCATTTTTCAAAATATTTTCATTCTCAAGGCATTTCGAATGATCAATTTCGACAAATTTCCCTTTTTCAAGTATTTTGGAATTTTCAATTTCCAAAGCTTTATATTTAGACTTGAGGGACTTAATTTCATTTAAAGCATTTTGATAGTCCGTATGTAATAATTCGAATGCTTCAAAAGTTAAATCGTAAGAATTACTTACTTGGCTTTCGACGTCGCTATCGTCGAATGAACTCCGCCATGAGCGAGATTATTTTGTTCAAGAAAATCTTCATCGGGATCTTCGTCGCTCCATGTTGCGATTAGAACCTCCT
Source organism: Orobanche coerulescens (assembly GCA_033398695.1). NCBI lineage: Eukaryota > Viridiplantae > Streptophyta > Magnoliopsida > Lamiales > Orobanchaceae > Orobanche > Orobanche coerulescens. The sequence goes on from CM065801.1 coordinate 190,203,006, forward strand.
TTTGCTTTACTCGACGCTTCTTAGCAAAGTGGCACAGTTTACCACATAATCGGCAAGTGTTGTCGAATTTCTTAGGTTCGCCCGCTTGAATGTCCTTCTTTCTCCGGTTTAATAAGTGTTGGAACTTATTAATATTTTTGGCATAATATGCCATTTCTTCGTCACTTTCGTCACCGGTTTCTTCTTTCTTCTTCGACATTTTAGCCTTGAAGGCTATCGACCTCTCCTTCGGTTTTGGTTTGGCATTTGAGATTTTAGAACAATCTCGTAGTTGATAAGAGAGCCAACGAGAGCACTAAAATCGAGTATTTAAATCTTTGGATTCCATTATTGCCGTAATCTTGGTCCCATTCTCGAGGTAGTGATCGGAGAATTTTCTTTACTTTCTCACTACTCGAAAGTGGTTTTCCAAAACATGCCAATCCATTAGTGATGACCGAAAATCGGTCGAGCATAATCGAGATGGATTCGTCGTCCTTCATTTGGAATAATTCATAATCGTGAAGGAGCATGTTTATCTTCGTCTCCTTGACTTGAGACGTACCTTCGTGTGTTACCTCAAGCATTTTCCAGATTTCTTTGGCACTATCACACGATGATATCCGGTTGTGTTCTTCCGGATTTAAGGCACAATAAAGAAGTTGAGTTGCCTTACAATTGAAATGGTCGTTTTTCCAATCGGAGTCGTCATATTCTTCAAAATTTTTAAGCGTACCGTTGGAATTCATTGGGATTTTTGGACCGAGACAAATCACTTTCCAAAGTTCGATGTCGTAAGCTCGAATGAATATCGACATCTTCTTCTTCCAAGTCATGAAGTTCGCGCCATCAAAAAATGGTGGTCGGTTGAGAGCAAGGCCTTCGGCTGGAGAGATTTGAAACGCCATTGGATTTTTTCTCCTCGGATGTTAAGCCGTGTATTGGAGTACCGCTCCGATACCAATTGTTGGGTACCGATTCGGATATTTGCGCCGTTTTATGCGGAAGCTAAAATAAATTGCGGAAAATAAAGGACACGAGGATTTATAGAGGTTCGGCTATTAACGAAGCCTACGTCCTCTCTCGATGTATCTTTTTCCTTAGGCTTAAGATCAAAACCTCTACGCCTCTCTTCTATCGGTCGAGGGATTACCGTTACAAGCTCGTCTTCTATCGGTCCGAGTAAAACCGTTTTTCCTTTTCTATTGGATAAGGAATCAACCACTCTAGCTTTCTATCGGTACTAGATAAACCTCACTAAGATTGCGATTGTGATTCTAACGATGCGGATCCTTGATCCTAATAACACCGAATCAAATCGTATCTTTTCTTTTTCTCGCTCGTATGATCTTGTGTATAACACTCAATCACTCTTAATTAAGCTCAAGAACAACAACTATAATGTTTACAATGATATAACACGTATGTATGCTTTGCTCAATGTTGTTATGCGGAATAATACCAACTCCTTGGTATTTATAGCCTTCTTCCTCCTTACTAGCCGTTCTTTGCCGGTTGACTAGCTAGCGTGCGCTAGCCTTCCTTCTTAGCGTGCGCTATCGCACATTTTTGCTCTAGCGTACGTAAAGGCTTTCATGTAGCGTGCGTTAATCACTTTATATTTCAGTCCAGTAGCTACTGCCCTTAACAGTTAGCGTGCGCTACCACTTTCTTTGTAGCGTGCGCTAATCCAATATATCCGTTGCATGGATTGTCAAAGTGACCGTTTGATATGCTGACTTTGACCTGCTTTTCCCAACGTTCGGATTGACTAGATTCAAACATCTTAGCGTGCGCTAATCATCCTTTGTAGCGTGCGCTAATAATAGAGGGTAGCGTGCGCTAATAATAGAGTGTAGCGTGCGCTATCCATTTGCTGACTTCACTGCAGCTTACTTCGATACTAGGCTGGAATGCAGCTGACTCCTTGTTAGCGTGCGCTAACATATGTCCCTTAGCGTGCGCTAATGCAGTCCAGATTGCAATTTTTGCGTCTTCGTCTGCTTCGCCGTTTTGCTTCGCCTCGATGTTGTTTTGTAGTTTAGCAACTTTAATCATCAAAACATAAATTAAATAATGTGTGGAATAAATATTCCAACAGTTGGACTAAATGCAACTTCTCTCAACACTCTAGCATCATGTGCTATACCTTCCCATCTAGCCCAAACGTACGTGAAAAGCATATTAAAATCACAAATACCTAAAACGTTTTGATAACATTCACCTCTTCCTCTACCTCTATAACGAGCTTGTTGATCAATAGGCACGATTGCATGTACGAGAGTTCCATCTAATGCACCTATTGCCCCCTTTATTGTAAAATACAAATTATTAGACACAACTATGTTATGGATTATAGTTTGTGTTACAAAAAAATTACCGGAAATATTCTTCGGAGATTTCTTTGACGTTCTGATGTATTCGAGGTTCCCTCGAAAGGTTTTGGTCGTATAGCTTCTTTTGCAAATTTCATCATTGCTCGTAGCACCTCATGAAAATATCTATGAATAGTCTCCGTGGAGTGTTGAAATCTCCGTTTAACCATTCTAAAACGTTCGTTATGACCAATAATCGTCAAAAATATAGCCATCTTTTCCTCGACGGTGACATTCCTACTATTTTCCAACCAATTTTTTTCTGTAAAATGATTGCATAGCAGTATATATGCGTCACGAGAAAGCCGCATCAATTCAACACATTGCGTATTTGATCCGCCTAACAATTCTAGTGTATACGCATGTCCAGTTAAGGCGGAAGTGTTATCTCTTATTCGTTCTATTGTTGATGAAATTTTGTATTTCCAATACCAATAGATAATCAAAACCAACAATAGATCCTCCTCAAAGTTCATGTATTACCTTGAAAATAAAGTACAACACCTATACATGAGAAACACATATATTAAACACAAAACACCATAACACAGAGTTTAATCCCAAAAACAAAATACAAGTATTCTCAAAACAAAGTTCAACGAAGACACAAATACTCTCAAAACAAAGTTCAACCAAGACAACATATATTCCCAAAACAAAGTTCAACCAAGACAACAAATATTCCCAAAACAAAGTTCAACGAAGACATAAATATTCTCAAAACAAAATTCAACCAAGACACAAATATTCCCAAAACAAAATTCAACCAAGACAACAAATATTCCCAAAACAAAGTTGAATCCAAACCCAACAACTAAAGTAGTCCATACTTACGGGCCGTAAGTCTAATCCAACCCTCACATTTCTCCGGCTCTAAGCGCATCCACATTTTCCTATAGTCAGCACTCTCACCTAAAATAAATAGTGTAACGTCATGCAACGGTGCACCCCATCCAAGTTCCGTCAACTTCTTCAAGCAATCATCAATATCATCTTTCATAGTTGGTGCTCCATGTTTTTCTAGCATGACATTCATAACCTTCAAAATAGTTTCTTCAACTTGGACTTTATTTGAATTACTTCTTTCTTTAGTTTTTCGCTTTTTGCTTTGGGTTGGAGGGTGAGAAGAACACTCTTGAGTTGAAATTGGGCCTATGGTGTCTTGTGTGTCCGGGATAATTTCAACATCATCATTGACATTGGGATCAGAGTCGTAAGGATCAGGAACTGTAGATGCGGTTCCATAACTCTCAAGCCCCACACTAGCAACCCCATCAAATAGTTTGACACAAAGTTCTGGGAAAACTAGTCCCGTACTCCTCAACGGTTCCATGTATTTATTGCCCAAAATTTCTATCTTCCATTCTTCATCGGATAGATTAAAGGTGTTGGTTGATGGATCGTAGATGTTGCCCGTTTTATTTTTCAATTTAGACCACGCAACATATTTTCCTTTAAGGTAATCGAATTGATTTTTCATCTGTCGTTGGTCGACGACAATGTTATGTTTCTTTTTCAATTCTTCTCCAACATTCTTCCATGATTGTGTCTTAAGACTACTACCTTCTCTCCCATTTTTAATTGTCTCGTGTATACAAGCTTCAAGAAATGTTTGTACCAATCCATCTTTTTTTCATGTAATCCTACGTTTCTTTTGGTACGAAGATTCACCAACTAATTCCATACCTAATCCAAAAAAAAATCAGCATAATGTTTGTTTGGCAGATATCCGAATACAACAATTATGGAAATCAGCAAAATGTTTTTGGAAAAATCCGCAAAATAACTTTGCAAATATCACAACTCAAAAGCAAAACCTGTAACACCCCCAAGTTATTCAGGGTATATTACAGCGCCGTGAGCCCCGCCGTGGGACCCACAAGGCTAAACATACGCGGAACTATAAACTTGACCGATAAGGTCTACATACAAAAGAAAGGAAGACGATACAAATGGTATTCAAAACCATAACCAACGAAAACATATACATCACTTCACAAATCAATACCTCGGCAACACAGGCCGGAACATCAAGGAAACTAAAATACAATACTCGAGTATTTAAAAATCCATTCCAGTACAACAACACTGAATGGAGGAATCCAAGAAAATAACCGGAGACAAGACACAGTATCACACTTGCCCATCATCTTCACGTCGACCCGGTACCCGTCTGTCCGCTCTCCTAGAACCTGAAATACATGAAACGTATTTCCCCCATAAAGGGGTTAGCCGTCGAATAGCTAGTGCAAGTATAACAATATGAAACATAATAATCCTCGACAATAAAGTAAATGTAATCCGTCAATTCATCAATATCCGTCAATTCATCAATGTAAGACTAATATTCCGGAATAACTAAATCTCATAGCATCACATCAAGATGTATATGAATACCGTGGAACCGCACCAGAGGCTACGGAACCCTTAGGGGACCTGTCGGCCCGCCCCAAAGTGGTTCGTTCATATCATCCGTGGAATCGCACCAGAGGCTACGAAACCCTCAGAGGACCATAGGCCCGTCCCGGAGTGGCTAGAAATAATCATACCATCAATATTTCATACTTTCAAAGTCGAGAACGTACAATCATAAATGTATACTTGCCTTAATAAACGTTACCGAAGATCCCGAAGAACACGGTTCGACCGGGAAGCTTGAACCACGAAGAAGACAAAGAACGGAAGGGTTTCGACTCGAGTTCTTCACAAGAATTCGACCCTAACAACATAAATTCAATAAATCATCGATCATACGAGGAAGAATAATCGTAGAACGCCGGAAAACCCCTCTATGACATTTTACCGGACACCTTCAAGGCGTCGGTCAAGAACTCGACCAAAACAACGAATCGATACGATCCAACCATGGGATAACAAGGGAAATGATACAATACATCTAAATAATCATCAATCCATCACAATCCTAAGTTAAATCGGATTAAACGGACGAAATCGAACAAAATACCCAAAATCCCCAAAATTAGATTTCTAGAAAATCGATTCGATTCGCTCGATCAAAGGATGTTATAGGATGGATGATTGATGATATGAACTCCAAGACTTCATGGATTTATTGACCAACAACATCTCTCTATGATAGGAACAACCCCAGCCGCGGAAGAGAAGTAGAAGAAGGAGAAAAAATGGCGAAAAAAACGACTGTTGGGCCTTAAATAGGCTGACAGACTCGACCGTGTCCGCCTGACACGGTCGTGGCGCGCATCTGGCCGGCAGGGACTCGACCGTGTCCTGCTAGACACGGTCGCGGCGCGGAGGGGCCTTCCGATAGTGACCCGTCCGACAGTGACTCGGCACGACTCGACCGTGTCCTGGAACACGGTCGGGCGTCTGGGCAGTCGGTTCTGGCCTATCCGGAAGAGTTCGACTCGGCCGTGCCAGACGACACGGTCGGGTCCTGAGGGAGAGACTTCGGCATTTCCGGACGAGTACGGCACGGGCCGTGTCGGACGACACGGCCGAGTTCGGCCGGCAGTGATCGGCCAATAACTGAAAAAATGAGCGGGTGAGCTAAAACGACCATAACTCTCTCGTCCGGACTCCGATTGACTCACCGTTCGAACCATTGGAAATCTAACTCGATGCTATATAATATTGTGAAGATTTAAAATTTTTGGAGTTACCAAAAATTAATGGTGATCTAACAAAGTCGAACTCATACTTAGAAAAGTCGTTTAGTAATCCTGAACTCAACAAAACGACACCGAAACCCGAACCTGAATACGAACCGAAGATACGGTTACGAAGTACTCACAAAGACGAATCTAAGAGCTAGTAGAACACACGATTCTGACCACCCGAAGTCTCGAAATTCGACAACGGAAGGTAATTACCCCAAACTTTGGGAAATTACGAAAATGCCCCAAATGCCCGAAAATCACCATACGACAACGAATAATCAAACCGAAGCTCAAAAAACGTATAAAAATGTTAAATGAACTTACGAAAAACCCCAAACGACAGTTTCGAACGAGATTCGCAAGAACCGAACTCAAGCGCGGAAAAGTCGCTAAAAAGCACGGAACTCAACAAAGCAGCACCGAAACGAACTCGGATGACAAAAAGTGCAGAATTAAATATTCTCCGAATGACGGAACGGTCATGAGAGAGTCGTCAAAACAGACTCCGACCAAAAAAAAGGAATTTACCAAAAATCGAAAATTGCGGATATTACATTCTACCCTCCTTAAAAGAAGTTTCGTCCCGAAACTTAAAATAAGTAGGGAGGAGCAACATCCCGCCAGAAAATACTCAACGAGATGAACAAGAACCGAAACATACGCCCAAACGGCGAATCATCAATATAGAACACAACAATACATTACCCGAAGGTAAACCAAACCAATGTCGAAAAAGATACGAATTCACAATGCCCGAAGGCTCCAACGGAAATACCGATACATCACAATGGCCTGAAAGCCGAACAGCCCAAAGCTGTAAATCATCACAATACAGATCTCAAAGAAGCAAACCTGACTGTCGGACATACCCCTTGGCGTATGAACAACCAGTCGCAAATCGTCGGACATATCCAATACAACATGGACTACGAACGATCAATCAATAAAGCTCATGAGGGACATCACAGTACGCCCGATCCGGAAATGTGTCCGTGCACATGTCCACCCCGTATACGGAATCTAGAATATACGTGTGACAATGTACCTAATTAGCCTCAAGAACTACGTCTCGTGTGCACGGTCCAATGCGGAAATATCCACGCATGACCATCGGGTGCCTGGCTAAAAATCTTACACATAACCAATCGGCACGCATACATGATTACAGATATGCCACGATACAACATGACAACGAAACTCAAGGGATAAAACATCCAATACGGATCATACGACTCACCAAGTGAACGATGACACACGAATAATAAAAGATCGACACGACCAACGATATTCAAAACAACCATCCTGGGATCAGAATTCCCTAAGGACCGATTAACACGGCAATAATCACAACACCACAATTCGGAAAATCCTCAACCCTCAACGATCACAAAATTACCGAGTTCACAAGAATAATAGTGTGCTGCCTTGAGTCGGCCAACCCGGCAATAATAATTCAACGGATGGAACTATCCTCGACAGTCCCAATTCAATGCTTCGATTACCGTAGAATGGCCAATCGATAACAACGATACAACGGATGAGAGTATCTTCGACAACGGATGGGAATTATCTTCGATAATCCCAATTCAATACCTCGATTACCTTAGAACGGTCAATCGAAAATCAATGATACGATAGAATAGATGTCCCGGTGTCTTAAACCGACCACCGAAACGGAGATGACAAAAGGATATATCAAACGTCCCCAATCGGTTAACGCAACATCATAGCAACAGTTCCAATTCAACGACAACGATTCAACGATGTCTCATAACGACATTAATTGCGAACAATAATAATCGATACATCGATACCGCGAACCGGCTATCGATAGCAACTTTACCAACAAGTATCGTAATGCCTTGAACTGGCCATTTACGAACAACAATAATATTTGGCATAATTTGCCGAAGGCGTCGTGTCAACCAATCCCTTGACATCAATACAATCATAAAGAGGCCAAGTCCCAAAATGATACACACAATCGTACGCCTACACGATAACATTAGTCTCATTGATTAGTACGAGTATAAAACTTGTCTCGATATCAATACAACGTACTGTTACCAATTCAGTTGATTTCGTCTTACGAATTCCCTCAGTCTCGACCAAGTTAATCTACGAACCCTTCAACCTTAACCGCAACACAACAGTCATAATTCACGATCAAACATCATACCTTATTGTAAAACGAAGGATTGATAATCAACCGGTTCGATGACGACCAATATCAATACCACCAAACCACGAACTCAATCGTTTTACCATATCTCGACTAATCACATCGAACAATCCAACTCAGACACTTACAAATCCTGTCCACAATACGAGTCTAAATATGATGATCATATCAGCAACCAATTCGGACCAATAATAAGGGTCTAAATGTTCCAAACTCAATTCTTAAATACGAATTGACAAGGTTCCCTTCTCGTAAATCCATCGTTAAAATTTACTTATGACCGTCATCAATTCGAATCATCCGACTGGTTCAAAACAATAGATAATCATATTAAAAGGTTATCAAACAATCCAATCATTCGATTTGAATATTTGCTCCATACGTATGGGCTTCCAAATTCAGAGATGAATAATAGTCTCATCAAACTCATAATCACATTCGTATTCCTATACGAATATTATTTCCAACACATAGTTTAGCTCTAGATATGAATATTCCATATTCATTTTCAAAACATCAACACTTCTAAAAAAAAAAAATTCATCACCTCGTATAATTCAAGAGTTCTTCAAGAACATGAAATATCCGAAATCACGTTCAGAACAACATATCCGAGGTATATATCTCCATGTTACCATTTTCTTCATCATGTCATTCATACAATCTCAAGAATCGCAACAAAACCCTTATCACTATATGAAGAAGATCTCAATGATCATATCAACATCCGAAATCTCTTATTACGATTCCAATAAATCTGTAACACCCCAGATCCTCCTGGGAATATTACACGCCGTAAACCCTTCTCACAAGGATTTACCAGGCTAAGCACAATTTCCACGTCATCTCAAAAATGCCAAAAAGACCGATGACGGTAATATTTTTCAAATACTAAAAAAAATCATTTTCCAAATACCGTCAAAACGATCAAGGTTAAAATGCCAAAAACTCAGTTTAGGGAATCGGTTTTACAAAATAAAATTTCAGTTGGCAAAATACCAAAATCCATTTCAAAAATACTCACGCAGCGGATAAAAGTACAGTCCAATTTATGCATTTTCATTGAAATAAGACGAACATCAAAATACACGATTCCCAACATACTCCCTCCCAAGTAATAATCCAAAAAGAAAAAATGAGCCACTATCAAAGGGATACGAGGGTTACCTTGTATGGACGAACCACGAAGAAAGAATAATTGAACTCCATTCCAAGAATCATTAAATCATCTTAGTCATCATATGGCCTCAAGAACATCAAGATCTCTATGATTCCATAATCATAATCAACATATTCAAAGCATATCATTATCTTCCTTCAACATAAACCTCATAGAATATGGATAACACAAGAAATCACTTCAAGAATCAACAATAGTTCCATAACCAAGCTCTAATTCCATGATTCCAAGCTCACAATCATGTTAAAAGTGTTTAGAACACTCTTAAAAGTGAAGAGGGACGAGTTTTGGAGAGAAATATCTCAAAGGATCGTGAGAGGAATGAAAGGCAACACTTCAATATATAAATTGCACTCTCATTACGTACGTAAGTGTCCTTTCTTAACGTACGTAACAACTTTAACGTACGTAATCCAATATCCATAACGTACGTAACCAACTCACTGTCTCATTCCGTGCAGTCCATTACGTATGTAACCCATACCATATAACGTACGTAATATACCAGTTGACTTGCTACAGTACAATGGTTGTGTTACGTACGTAACACGTCCTGTATAACGTACGTAACACGTACGTTGACTCACCTGTCAACATCCTCCGCCGAAAGTTGCCGAAACAGGGTCCCATCTGCCGACCAGGACTCGGTTCTGTCCGATGCCTTCGTTACGTACGTAATACCTTAGTCTTAACGTACGTAACCATGTCAATCTTACGTACGTAATCTCACCTTATTAACGTACGTAATAATTCCATACTTAGCCAATTTCAACCATTCCTGTCCAAAGTCATGACATACCAAATACGAGCACACGGCAAAATCAATACATATACTCAATTCAATAACATTGTCATACGTTCACAACGTCCTCGAGCATAATTAACCATCCACGATATCCAATATATAAACGAAAAAAAATATATATCCGAAAAATCGGGGTATTACACTCTACCCCCCTTAAAAATAAGTTTCGTCCTCGAAACTTACAATCACTCGTACAAACAACATTTCAACGGGAATTCAATTTCACCAGGAATTATCGAATAATTCGAACAACATACTTACAAGTCTGCGAAGTCGAAGATCTCCCGTGATACTAGCATGCGACTCCTAAACAAAGTCTCAACATAATATCGATACACACCATTATCGCCATTAGCAACTTAACAAAATCTCAAGGAAGAGTTCACTTCCGTGACCACGGCCACGATTCTTCCTACTTTCAGCCAACATTCTGAAAGGCACACACGTGCGTAAGTATAATCCAAATCGCACATTCTCGAAGTGACCAATTCCCAAGATTACCAAGCTATAAACGAAACGATTAAGGAAAATACGAGAAGAGTGAGAGGACTTACAAGTACAGGTCGCACTGTGATGATGGCAGAGTAGTGATACTGTGGTCAAATGCCGACTCAATCGACCCAAAAGACCGACGGCCTAGGTATCCATAAACCTAAGCTCCGATACCATATTCTGTAACACCCCCAAGTTATTCAGGGTATATTACAGCGCCGTGAGCCCCGCCGTGGGACCCACAAGGCTAAACATACGCGGAACTATAAACTTGACCGATAAGGTCTACATACAAAAGAAAGGAAGACGATACAAATGGTATTCAAAACCATAACCAACGAAAACATATACATCACTTCACAAATCAATACCTCGGCAACACAGGCCGGAACATCAAGGAAGCTGAAATACAATACTCGAGTATTTAAAAATCCATTCCAGTACAACAACACTGAATGGAGGAATCCAAGAAAATAACCGGAGACAAGACACAGTATCACACTTGCACATGAAACGTATTTCCCCCATAAAGGGGTTAGCCGTCGAATAGCTAGTGCAAGTATAACAATATGAAACATAATACTCCTCGACAATAAAGTAAATGTAATCCGTCAATTCATCAATATCCGTCAATTCATCAATGTAAGACTAGAATTCCGGAATAACTAAAATCTCAAGACGTATGTGAATGTCGTAGAAAAGGTTCGTTCATATCATACGCCGTTACATGTAGGAATGACGTCAAAACGGTTCGTTCATTACATGCCAACATTATTTCATATGAATGCCGTAGAAACGGTTTGTTCATATCAACCATGGAATCGCACCAGAGGCTACGAAACCCTCAGAGGACCATAGGCCCGTCCCGGAGTGGCTAGAAATAATCATACCATCAATATTTCATACTTTCAAAGTCGAGAACGTACAATCATAAATGTATACTTGCCTTAATAAACGTTACCGAAGATCCCGAAGAACACGGTTCGACCGGGAAGCTTGAACCACGAAGAAGACAACGAACGGAAGGGTTTCGACTCGATTTCTTCACAAGAATTCGACCCTAACAACATAAATTCAATAAATCATCGATCATACGAGGAAGAATAACCGTAGAACGCCCGAAAACCCCTCTATGACATTTTATCGGACACCTTCAAGGCGTCGGTCAAGAACTCGACCAAAACAACGAATCGATACGATCCAACCATGGGATAACAAGGGAAATGATACAATACATCTAAATAATCATCAATCCATCACAATCCTAAGTTAAATCGGATTAAACGGACGAAATCGAACAAAATACCCAAAATCCCCAAAATTAGATTTCTAGAAAATCTGACATGATTCGCTCGATCAAAGGATGTTATAGGATGGATGATTGATGATATGAACTCCAAGACTTCATGGATTTATTGACCAACAACATCTCTCCATGATGGGAACAACCCCAGCCGCGGAAGAGAAGTAGAAGAAGGAGAAAAAATGGCGAAAAAAACGACTGATGGGCCTTAAATAGGCTGACAGACTCGACCGTGTCCGCCTGACACGGTCGTGGCGCGCATCTGGCCGGCAGGGACTCGACCGTGTCCTGCTAGACACGGTCGCGGCGCGGAGGGGCCTTCCGATAGTGACCCGTCCGACAGTGACTCGGCACGACTCGACCGTGTCCTGGAACACGGTCGGGCGTCTGGGCGATCGGTTACAGCCTATCCGGAAGAGTTCGGCCCGGGCCGTGCAGACGACACGGTCGGGTCTGAGCGAGACTTCGGCATTTCCGGACGAGTACGGCACGGGCCGTGTCGGACGACACGGCCGAGTTCGGCCGGCAGTGATCGGCCAATAACTGAAAAAATGAGCGGGTGAGCTAAAATGACCATAACTCTCTTGTTCGGACTCCGATTGACTCACCGTTCGAACCATTGGAAAGCTAACTCGATGCTCTATAATATTGTAAAGATTTAGAATTTTTAAAGTTACCAAAAATTAATGGTGATCTAACAAAGTCGAACTCATACTTAGAAAAGTCGTTTAGTAATCCTGAACTCAACAAAACGACACCGAAACCCGAAACATGCAGGTTCAGGGGAGCAGTCACAGGATTGGCACAAGGGGATGACGAGCTGCGATACTAATCAAGAGTTGAGAGTTGGTAGAGTTTAGTTGTATTGTTAGAGTTGATTCAGTCTTCCGCTGTATTGTATTTCGAACCCTGTGTGGGTAATGTTGTTAGTCAGTCCTGTTGATAGAGTTGTGTGACCTCATCGGTCTGTGTGTTTATGTGTAAGTGACCTTGACGGTCTGTATTATTATATTGTTTGACCCTGGACGGGCAAGCATTTGGTTGTTTATAGACGTTTAGCCTGGTAGATCCTTGCGGAAAGGGTTTACGGCGTGTAATATTCCCATACGGTTTTGGGGGTGTTACATTTATGGTATCGGAGCTTAGGTTGCGTAAACCTAGGCTGTCGGGTCGAGTCAAGTCGTGATTTGTCGAGTAATGTGTTGTCATGTCGTTTGAGTCATCAGGTGACAACTTGAGTTGTGCGTAGGCACAACGTGTCGGTTATGTTGTCGGACGAGATTAGTATTGTGGGCGACCGTCACCTCCGTGCGACCTGTGGATGTAAGTCTCCTCTTTTATGCGAAGTACCTGTGTATCTCGATTTTATCTTAGTGAGTTAATTGCGGTGCATGATTTTCTTTACACAGTATTGTGTAATATAATTGTGTTTAGTACTTGTGGCATATAGTATGTGTATAGAACTGGGCACATTATTGTTTTATCTTTGAACCACCGGGTGGTGTGGTATGGTGTCGGAATTGGTTATGTTTGGTTAATAGTCTGTGTGGGTTGTTGAACCTACGGAGACACGTGACAGTGGATCACGGTGTCGGAATTGATTATGTTTGTTTAATTGTGCGTGATGTAGTCCGTGCGGGTTGTTGAACCTACGGAGGCACATGACAGTGGATCACGGTGTCATGAGCATGATACTTTTCAAATCAAAGTTTTTACAGGAAAAGTTTTAAGAAAGAATGTTGGGCCGAGCCCCACGAGATTTATGGAAATGTTTCCGGTATTGTAAACTGTTGAATTATGAAACAAGTTTTGGGTTAAGGCCCTTCAGTTTTTCGAAAGGTTTTGTGAATAAGGACTTGAGGTCTTAAGGTTTTGAAATTCTAAAAATTCCCGAGATGATAATCTTATTTTCGAATGCTTCATAGCTTATCTTCTCTTGTGAAAACCTCCCGGGAATATTTGATACTTGATTATTATATTTGATCATGATTATTAATTGCTTGTTACATTTCGTATGATTTGATACTTGCACTAGTAAAACAGTGGAGTTTTACTAACCCCCGAGTAATCGGGGGGTGGATGTCTGTTTTGCGTCCAGGTACATGCAGATTCAGGGGAGCAGTCACAGGATTGGCACAAGAGGATGACGAGCTGCGATACTAATCATGAGTCGAGAGTTATTTTGATTTTTGTTGTGTTGTCAGAGTTGATTTCAGTCTTCCGCTGTATTGTATTTCGACCCCTGTGTGGGTAATGTTATTTAAGTCAGTTTTATCGATTGGGTTGTGTGACCTCATCGGTCTGTGTATTCACGTACAAGGCATTTATAATCAACGAATATCACATTAACTCTCTCCCAAGAACTATCAAAACGTGTTGAACCCTGAGTATTCTGTAACACCCCCAAGTTATTCAGGGTATATTACAGCGCCGTGAGCCCCGCCGTGGGACCCACAAGGCTAAACATACGCGGAACTATAAACTTGACCGATAAGGTCTACATACAAAAGAAAGGAAGACGATACAAATGGTATTCAAAACCATAACCAACGAAAACATATACATCACTTCACAAATCAATACCTCGGCAACACAGGCCGGAACATCAAGGAAACTGAAATACAATACTCGAGTATTTAAAAATCCATTCCAAGACAACAACCTTTGAATGGAGGAATCCAAGAAAATAACCGAGACAAGACACGGTATCACACTTGCCCATCATCTTCACGCCGACCGGTACCGTCATCGCTCTCCTGGAACTCGAAATACATGAAACGTATTTCCCCATAAAGGGTTAGCCGTCGAATAGCTAGTGCAAGTATAACAATATGAAACATAATACTCCTCGACAATAAAGTAAATGTAATCCAATCAATTCATCAATATCCGTCAATTCATCAATGTAAGACTAGTATTAGGAATAACTAAAATCTCAAGACGTATGTGAATGCCGTAGAAACGGTTCATTCATATCATACGCCGTTACATGTAGGAATGCCGTCAAAGCGGTTCGTTCATTACATGCCAACATTATTTCATATGAATGCCGTAGAAGCGGTTCGTTCATATCAACCATGGAATCGCACTGCAGGCTACGAAACCCTCGAGAGGACCATAGGCCCGTCCGGAGTGGCTAGAAATAATCATACCATCAATATTTCATACTTTCAAAGTCGAGAACGTATAATCATAAATGTATACTTGCCTTAATAAACGTTAGAAGATCTCGAAGAACACGGTTCGACCAGGAAGCTTGAACCACGAAGAAGACAACGAACGGAAGGGTTTCGACTCGAGTTCTTCACAAGAATTCGACCCTAACAACATAAATTCAATAAATCATCGATCATACGAGGAAGAATAATCGTAGAACGCCCGAAAACCCCTCTATGACATTTTACCGGACACCTTCAAGGCGTCGGTCAAGAACTCGACCAAAACAACGAATCGATACGATCCAACCATGGGATAAAAAGGGAAATGACACAATACATCTAAATAATCATCAATCCATCACAATCCTAAGTTAAATCGGATTAAACGGACGAAATCGAACAAAATACCCAAAATCCCCAAAATTAGATTTCTAGAAAATCTAACCTGATTCGCTCGATCAAAGGATGTTATAGGATGGATGATTGATGATATGAACTCCAAGACTTCATGGATTTATTGACCAACAACATCTCTCCATGATAGGAACAACCCCATCCGCGGAAGAGAAGTAGAAGAAGGAGAAAAAATGGCAAAAAAAACGACTGCTGGGCCTTAAATAGGCTGACAGACTCGACCGTGTCCGCCTGACACGGTCGTGGCACGCATCTGGCCGGCAGGGACTCGACCGTGTCCTGCTAGACACGGTCGCGGCGCGGAGGGGCCTTCCGATAGTGACCCATCCGACAGTGACTCGGCACGACTCGACCGTGTCCTGGAACACGGTCGGGCGTCTGGGCAGTCGGTTCTGGCCTATCCGGAAGAGTTCGACTCGGCCGTGCCAGACGATACGGTCGGGTCCTGAGGCAGAGATTTCGGAATTTCCGGACGAGTACGGCACGGGCCGTGTCGGACGACACGGCCGAGTTCGGCCGGCAGTGATCGGCCAATAACTGAAAAAATGAGCGGGTGAGCTAAAACGACCATAACTCTCTCGTCCGGACTCCGATTGACTCACCGTTCGAACCATTGGAAAGCTAACTCGATGCTCTATAATATTGTAAAGATTTAGAATTTTTGGAGTCACCAAAAATTAATGGTGATCTAACAAAGTCGAACTCATACTTAGAAAAGTCGTTTAGTAATCCTGAACTCAACAAAACGACACCGAAACCCGAACCTGAATACGAACCGAAGATACGGTTACGAAGTACTCACAAAGACGAATCTAAGAGCTAGTAGAACACATGATTCCAACCACCCGAAGGCTCGAAATTCGACAACGGAAGGTAATTACCCCAAACTTTGGGAAATTACGAAAATGCCCCAAATGCCCGAAAATCACCATACGACAACGAATAATCAAACCGAAGCTCACAAAACGTATAACAATGTTAAATGAACTTACGAAAAACCCCAAGCAGGATTTGAGCGAGATTCGCAAGAACCGAACTCAAGCGCGGAAAAGTCGCTAAAAGCACGGAACTCAACAAAGCGGCACCAAGCGAACTCGGATGACAAAAAGTGCGAAATTAAATATTCTCCGAATGACGGCGGTCATGAGATAGTCGTCAAAGCAGACTCCGACCAAAAAGAAATTTACCAAAAATCGAAAATTGCGGATATTACATTCTACCCTCCTTAAAAGAAGTTTCGTCCGAAACTTAAAATAAGTAGGAGGAGCAACATCCCATGAAAATACTCAACGAGATTCACAAGAACCGAAACATACGCCCAAACGGCGAATCATCAATATAGAACACAACAATACATTACCCGAAGGTAAACCAAACCAATGCCGAAAAAGATACGAATTCTGCCCGAAGGCTCCAACGGAAATACCGATACATCACAAGTTATTCAGATCTTACAGCGGGAATACACGATTGCTATGGTTTTATACTTGCACTAGTAAAACATTTCGTATGGATATGAGTTTCTTGTGAAGAAACCGTGTTGAACCCTTCCGTTCGTTGTCGTCTTCCTTTTCGTTAGCATCGGGCGTTCCGAAGCTTCCCGGTTGAGCCGTATCCGTTCGTGGTTCCGTGCTCGTGGTATCGAGGCAAGTATCTTGCCCATACATTTCATATTTCATCAGCATAATTATTGATAAATGATTTTATGCGAAATCCAATGTTTAATGAACCTTAAAAAGGATCGGTATGTCCTCGATAAATATTGTCTTTCAACGATAATTCGAATACTTCGTGAATGGTTATGTTCTCGGAATATTTGTGTTAGTTTCGTACGTTGAGAGACGTTATAATCGCATTGAGTGAATATAATAGACCATAATTGTTTGCCGAGGATTGTGTATTGAATTGTATGTTTGTTCGGTGGGTATTCGACATGATGTGATGTTAGTCGTTACTCCTTTGAAAGGAGGTTGTGATGCTTAATGTTGCTTGTCTTGATAATCAACTATTGTTGTGTGCTTGTTGTATGTGATGTGCCTCCGGGTAGGATTGTTGAATCTCCGGGATCCATACTTGCTAGTATGGGTCGGGCGAAACCGTAGGGTTATCCAATACGGGTATGTCTTGCGGGGACTCTGAGGTTCGGGGCTTGCTAGCCCGATGCCAGGATAACTTGTGAGGTTATCATCGGGTATGTCTTGCGGGGACTCCGAGGTTCGTGGCTTGTTAGCGCGATGCCGGGAGACCCGACCGTGTCGTCTGGCACGGCCGAGTCGAACTCTTCCGGATAGGCGAGCATTGCCAGGCCCGGCCGTGTTCCAGACACGGTCGAGTCGTGCCAGTCAGTCGGACGGGTCACTATCGGAAGGCCCCTCACGCCGCGACCGTGTCTAGCGAGACACGGTCGAGTCCTCGCCGGTCAGCTGCGCGCCACGACCGTGTCGGGCGGACACGGTCGAGTCATCGGCTATTTAAGGTCCGCGGCGTTTTCTTGACCATTTTCTCATTGTTTTCTTCCCATACGCGGCTGTGGGTGTGTGAATCTTCTAGAGATGTTGTTGGACAATGAATCCATGAAGTTTGGAGGTTCATATCGTCAATCATCCGTCCTATAACATCCTCCGATCCACCGAATCAGGTCAGATTTCCTAGAAATCTAGTTTTGGGGAATTTGGGAGTTTTGGTTGTTTTCGTATTTATACTTGCACTAGCAAAACAGTGGAGTTTTGCTAACCCCCGAGTTTTCGGGGGGTGGATGTCTGTATTGCATTCAGGTTTTGGAGCAGAGCACAGGGTCGGCATGAAGGATGATGAAAGATGAACGATACTAATCACACGAGGACCCGTTGATGTCGTATTGGTATAGTTGTACTTTATTTTCCGCTGCTATATTTTTCCCGTTGTACGGGTGTGGTTGTATTTTGACCCCTGCGTGGGCATGAGTTGTATTCGAGTTGTATGTATTTATTGAAAGACCAAATCGGTCTACTGAGTCATTTTGCCTTGAAGGCATTGTCGAGATGTTAAATGTTGTTACCAGCCTGGTAGATCCTCGAGGAGAGGGTCTATGGCGTGTAATATCCCTGAGTGGATTGGGGGTGTTACAATCACTAGTATGTTGGGGTGTATTCTGTAACACCCCCAAGTTATTCAGAGATATTACAGCGCCGTAAACCCCTCCGTGGGACCCACAAGGCTAAACATACGCGGAACCATAAATTTTGACCGATGAGGTCTACACACAATGGAATGAAAAACGATACAAAGGTATTCGAAATATAACCAATGTATTCACAAACATCACAACTCAATTCAATACTTCGGCAAACACAGGCCGGAACATCAAGGAAAAAGGAAAACAATACTCGAGTATTCAATAGCCAATCCAGTACAACAACACTGAACGGGAAACTCCAAAGAAATAAAACTGGAAGAAAGACACAGTATCACACTTGCCCACCATCTTTATGCCGACCCGATACCTGCCCGTCCGCTCTCCTGGAACCTGAAATACATGAAACGTATTTCCCCCATAAAGGGGTTAGCCGTCGAATAGCTAGTGCAAGTATAACAGTATGAAACATAATACTTCTCGACAATAAAGTAAATGTAATCCGTCAATTCATCAATATCCGTCAATTCATCAATTTAAGATTAGTATTCTGGAATAACTAAAATCTCAAGACGTATGTGAATGCCGTAGAAACGGTTCGTTCATATCATACGTCGTTACATGTAGGAATGCCGTCAAAACGGTTCGTTCATTACATGCCAACATTATTTCATATGAATGCCGTAGAAACGGTTCGTTCATATCAACCATGGAATCGCACCAGAGGCTACGAAACCCTCAGAGGACCATAGGCCCGTCCCGGAGTGGCTAGAAATAATCATACCATCAATATTTCATACTTTCAAAGTCGAGAACGTACAATCATAAATGTATACTTGCCTTTGAGACATCGAGAAATCGAACGGAGGAAAGGTATGAGTTCGGTAGGTCCGAGAACGCGCTTCCGGCACCTAAACGATTCGCAAGGAATATGATAATCAATTATCCATATTCAAATTACACAAAGAAACCCCCGAAATCCGTCTACGATTCATAAAAATATACGGATAATCAACTAGAGGTTGGAAAAATCGTCCAAATCTCACAAGTCCGAAAACGACATAATCTAACCCGTAAAATCGGAAGAAAACACTCATACGGTATAGATATATATCAAAATCTCAAGGTTCTCAAGCTTCAATCGGACAAAAGCGGACGAATCTCGAAAACCCCAAAATCGACACAAAATTCAAAGTGTTCTTGAATAATCTTTCAATAATCCGGTGAATACTCAAACATGTCCATAATCACGCATATATCACACCATACACCATGATTTAATCATCCAAAACGTCAATACCCACACAAAATCGAAGTCCAAAGTGTTGAAGGAATTACCTCTTGAATAACCAAGCTCTATGATCCAAGGAACACGCGTTAGATCGATTATCTGGGCTTCCCGATCGAAAGGAGATGAAGAAAATCAAACACTCAAATGATTTGTGAAGGAAATCCCTCCCTCAAGCTTTCTCTCTCGGTTATAGGTGAAGGAATGGGAAGAAATGAGCTGAAATGCTCAAAAAAAAACGAATTATAGGGGTTGACTACCCTGCCGGACACGGCCCGTGCCGATCGGCACGGTCGTGTCGCACAGCTGGCCGACAGGGACTCGACCGTGTCCTGCTTGACACGGTCGCGGCGCTGAGCTAGACGGAAGGGACTCGACCGTGTCCTGCTTGACACGGTCGCGGCGCTGAGCTAGCCGGAAGGGACTCGACCGTGTCCTGCCTGACACGGTCGCGGCGCGAAGGGGCCTACCGATAGTGACCTGTCCGCGGCGCTCGGCATTGACTCGACCGTGTCCTGGAACACGGTCGGGCCTCTGGGCAGTCGGTTCTGGCTTATCCGGAAGGGTTCGACTCGGCCGTGCGACAGCGCCTCGGGACCCGGCCGTGTCGTGCAGCACGGCCAGTCGAACTCTTCCGGATAGGCGAGCAACGCCCGGACGCCCGACCGTGTTCCAGACACGGTCGAGTAAATCTTGAAAGTCAGCGTCGGACGGGTCACTATCGGAAGGCCCCTCCGCGCGCGGCCGTGTCTAGCGAGACACGGTCGAGTCCCTGCCGGCGGATGTGCGCCACGGCCGTGTCGAGCGGACACGGTCGAGTCTGTCGGCTATTTAAGGCCCAGTGATCGTTTTTTCGCCATTTTTCTCCTTCTTCTACTACTCTTCATGGTAGGTTGTTCCTATCATGGAGAGATGTTGTTGGTCAATAAATCCATGAAGTCTTGGAGTTCATATCATCAATCATCCATCCTATAACATCCTTTGATCGAGCGAATCAGGTCAGATATTCTAGAAATCTAATTTTGGGGATTTTGGGTATTTTGTTCGATTTCGTCCGTTTAATCCGATTTAACTTAGGATTGTGATGGATTGATGATTATTTAGATGTATTGTATCATTTCCCTTGTTATCCCATGGTTGGATCGTATCGATTCGTTGTTTTGGTCGAGTTCTTGACCGACGCCTTGAAGGTGTCCGGTAAAATGTCATAGAGGGGTTTTCGGGCGTTCTACGATTATTCTTCCTCGTATGATCGATGATTTATTGAATTTATGTTGTTAGGGTCGAATTCTTGTGAATAACTCGAGTCGAAACCCTTCCGTTCGTTGTCTTCTTCGTGGTTCAAGCTTCCCGGTCGAACCGTGTTCTTCGGGATCTTCGGTAACGTTTATTAAGGCAAGTATACATTTATGATTGTACGTTCTCGACTTTGAAAGTATGAAATATTGATGGTATGATTATTTCTAGCCACTCCGGGACGGGCCTATGGTCCTCTGAGGGTTTGCGTAGCCTCTGGTGCGATTCCATGGTTGATATGAACGAACCGTTTCTACGGCATTCATATGAAATAATGTTGGCATGTAATGAACGAACCGTTTTGACGGCATTCCTACATGTAACGGCGTATGATATGAACGAACCGTTTCTACGGCATTCACATACGTCTTGAGATTTTAGTTATTCCGGAATACTAGTCTTACATTGATGAATTGTCGGATATTGATGAATTGACGGATTACATTTACTTTAATGTCGAGGAGTATTATGTTTCATATTGTTATACTTGCACTAGCTATTCGACGGCTAACCCCTTTATGGGGGAAATACGTTTCATGTATTTCAGGTTCCAGGAGAGCGGACAGACGGGTACCGGGTCGGCGTGAAGATGATGGGCAAGTGTGATACTGTGTCTTGTCTCCGGTTATTTTCTTGGATTCCTCCATTCAGTGTTGTTGTACTGGAATGGATTTTTAAATACTCGAGTATTGTATTTCAGTTTCCTTGATGTTCCGGCCTGTGTTGCCGAGGTATTGATTTGTGAAGTGATGTATATGTTTTCGTTGGTTATGGTTTTGAATACCATTTGTATCGTCTTCCTTTCTTTTGTATGTAGACCTTATCGGTCAAGTTTATAGTTCCGCGTATGTTTAGCCTTGTGGGTCCCACGGCGGGGCTCACGGCGCTGTAATATACCCTGAATAACTTGGGGGTGTTACAGAATAATTGAACTCCATTCACAGAATCATAGGAAATCGTGCGGGAGGGTTCAGTATCGGAAGGCCCCTCCGCGCCGGACACTTATTCCATATCATTTTCCAAAAGTTCTGCTTTTTGGCATTATGGCCTTGATCGCTTTGGCGAAATTCTTATGACGGTATTTAGCATGTTGTAAAATGGCTTTTGTGAGTTTTTGAAACATTACCGTCATCGGCCTTTTTGGCATTTTTGTAAATGGTTTTTAGTCTGGTGGGTTCCGGCGTGGGACCACGGCGCTATAATGTTCTGTGTAATTACCTGAAATTTTTTGGCATTCTAGCCCATTGAATTATTTTTGAAAACCTTTAGTATCTTAGAAAATTAAAATTCGAGACGTACTTTTAAAACGAATTATTTTTTCGCAGTACTTTCAAGGTGCCTTCTAGTACCGTAATATGTTTCAAAATCATTCCAATTGAGGACCAAAATATTATGAGATATTTTCAATTACTTTTAGAAATGCAGTTGCTTAGACCCAAGTGTCGATTATTCTGAAAGTTTTTCACTACGAGAAGGTGTCCTCATTTTTGTTCAAACGCAAGATGATTTTCAAAGTCTCGAAAATGATGTTTGTTCAACTTTTTGTAAAATGATACTCAAGATCAACTGGTGTTTCCAAACTGTCTTCAAAGGTGGTTTTCGTTTTTAAAACCTATCATTCCTGTTTGCGGACCGGAAATGCGTGTATGGTTTTCGAACTTTCGTTACGGTGTCAACCCCGAATTGTGATTGAATTGGTGGCGTGAGCGTCGAGTCGTTCGCCACGCATATGTTTTGTTGGCCCTCTGTGAGAGGTGTGAACTGGTGTTTACTGTTTATCATCTCGTGGTGATTTGCGTGTTGTCGCACTAGTGAGAGTTGTTAAAGCTTGGATTTTTGTGCGTTTATGCACACGTGTGATTGTTTCATGATGTTTGTAATTATGTGCTGGTTATCGTTCGGGCCGTTGAGGTCGCCGAAGGATACCATCGTTGTTGTAGTGTTTGTGTGTGTATTACTTTACGATGATAATCGTTGTATATGATATGTATTATGATTCCTTGTTGTGCTGAGTTGGCATCTCCGCTATGTTGTTTTGCGACGTTATGCCCCATTGTATCTAGCATTTGTATTTTCGGTATGCCGAGCCGGGGCATTTCAACCGTGATGTTCCGGGGCATACACGTGTAAATTGTCCTTCTCGTCAGTAACACATTTCAAGTGTGGACTCGAGGGACACCGAATTCAGTTTTGCGAATTGTCTACCGAGACTTTTGGAGTTCGCGCTTCATCACAGTCACCGGAATCGGCCTTGAGAGGCCTTTGAAAGATGTTTCTGTCAGTTGCTTGTTGTGTTGTCACCTTGATTTCGTGTTGTGAGTTTCGGAAACGACACTTCTTTTAGAAGGGGTCGAATATAATACCCGTATTGTTTTTGGACTTCTTCATTTTCTCTTTCTCCAGTCTATCGATTCGCTCGTGTTCGTTGATACTGTCTGAACTTGTTTTGTATTTCGGGTTCATCATTCGAATGAGCTGTGATCTTGTTTCGGGTCGACCTGGTATCGCTGTGACTTTTCCGAGTTCGGTTCGATTCTTGTGAACCTTGTTCGGAAGTAACATCTTTTGGTTCTACTAGTTCTTTTATTCGAAGTGGATCGGATTTGGAACTTCCGTATTTTCGACTCTGTCGACTCGTTTATGTTCGTTGACATTTTCTGAGCTTGTCCTGCCCCTTGCTTTTGTTGATCGAACGAGCGTGGTATTGTTTCGGAATAGCTCGTTTGTCGTTGTGACCTTTCAATTTCTATCCTCTCTCATGTGGATCTTATGTGAATGCACATGTTGTTGTTTTCACCGGATCATATATTGTCTCGAGTCGAGATGTGAACCTTGGAGTTGTTGTTTGAATTTTTATTGTTATTCGTGATTCGAACATGATCGTTCGATTTTTGTTGTCTCGATCTTTGTGGTTCGATCGTTTGATTGTTCGGTTTTTGTCCTCGTTTCGTGATCGTTGAGCATTCAGGCTCCTTCCTAATTCCCTTAAGTTTGGGAAATTAGTCTCGTTTTCGATCTTCCAACCCTTGGGCGGTGGAATTCAGTATTAGTTCAGCGATTGGCTCGCGTTTCGATTGATGTACCGTTGGGTTGGTCAATCATACTGACTTTCGTTCGTTGTGTTTTGTGATTGTCGGATAATTGACTTGGCTATATTATCCGTTTGATGACGCTTGTCATTTGTTGGTTTTATTGTATCCCTAACGGCGACATTGTGTTGGTCGTCGTGGAGCGTGTTTTCACGCCGTATGTCTCTTTGCGTTTCTTGCAGCGTTTCGCCGTTGGGCGCGAGTTTTCTATTTTTGTGTATCTCGTCGAGTTTTCCTGGCGGGTATATTGCTCCCCCCTACTTGTTTTAAGTTTCGGGACGAAACTTCTTTTAAGGAGGGTAGAATGTAATATCCGCAATTTTGAATTTCGGTAATTTTATTTTTTTCGGCGGAAGTTCGTCTTGGCGACTCGCTCCTGACCGTTTCGTCATTCCGAGAATGATTAATTCTGCACTTTTTGTCATCCAGGTTCGTTTCGGTGTCGTTTTGTTGAGTTCCGTGTCCTTAATCGACTTTTTCAAGTGGGAGTCCGACTTTGTAACGTCACCATTAATTCTTGGAAACTCCAAAAATTCTGAATCTTTGCAACATTATAGAGCATCAAGTTAGCTTTCCAATGGTTCAAACGGTGAGTCAATCGGAGTTCGGACGAGAGAGTTATGGTCGTTTTATTTCACCCGCTCGTTATTGGCCGATCACTGCCGGCCGAACTCGGCCGTGTCGTCCGACACGGCCCGTGCCGTACTCGTCCGGAAACGCCGGAGTCTCTGCCTCAGGACCCGACCGTGTTGTCTGGCACGGCCAAGTCGAACTCTTCCGGATAGGCCAGTACCGACTGCCCAGACGCCCGACCGTGTTCCAGGACACGGTCGAGTCGTGTCGAGTCGCTGTCGGACGGGTCACTATCGGAAGGCCCCTCCGCTCCGCGACCGTGTCTAGCAGGACACGGTCGAGTCACTGCCGGTCAACTGCGCGCCACGACCGTGTCAGGCGGACACGGTCGAGTCTGTCAGCCTATTTAAGGCACAGCGGCGTTTTCTTGACCATTTTCTCATTCTTTTCTTCCGTCTGTGGTGTGGGTGTGTGAATCTTCTAGAGATGTTGTTGGACAATGAATCCATGAAGTTTGGAGGTTCATATCGTCAATCATCCGTCCTATAACATCCTCCGATCTACCGAATCGAGTCGATTTCCTAGAAATCTAGTTTTGGGGAAATTGGGTGTTTTGGTTGTTTTCATCCGTTTAATCCGATTTAACTTAGGATTATGATGTATTGATGAATATTTAGATGTATTATATCATTTCCTTTATTATTCCATGGTTGGATCGTATCGATTCGTTGTTTGAGTCGAGTTCTTGACCGACGCCTTGAAGGTGTCCTAAAATGTCTTAGAGGGTTTTCGGGCGTTCTACGATTATCCTTCCTCGTATGATCGATGATTTATTGATTATATTGTTGTTAGGTCGAGTTTCTTGTGAAGAAACCGTGTTGAACCCTTCCGTTCGTTGTCGTCTTCCTTTTCGTTAGCATCGGGCGTCCGGCTTCGGTTGAGCCGTATTCGTTCGTGGTTCCGTGCTCGTGGTATCGAGGCAAGTATCTTGCCCATACATTTCATATTTCATCGGCATAATTATTGATAAATGATTTTATGCGAAATCCAATGTTTAATGAACCTTAAAAAGGATCGGTATGTCCTCGATAAATATTGTCTTTCAACAATAATTCGAATACTTCGTGAATGGTTATGTTCTCGGAATATTTGTGTTAGTTTCAAATGCGTTGAGAGGCGTTATAATCGCATTGAGTGAATATAATAGACCATAATTGTTTGCCGAGGATTGTGTATTGAATTGTATGTTTGTTCGGTGGGTATTCGACATGATGTGATGTTAGTCGTTACTCCTTTGAAAGGAGGTTGTGATGCTTAATGTTGCTTGTCTTGATAATCGACTATTGTTGTGTGCTTGTTGTATGTGATGTGCCTCCGGGTAGGATTGTTGAATCTCCGGGATCCATACTTGCTAGTATGGGTCGGGCGAAACCGTAGGGTTATCCAATACGGGTATGTCTTGCGGGAACTCCGAGGTTCGGGGCTTGCTAGCCCGATGCCGGGATAACTTGTGAGGTTATCATCGGGTATGTCTTGCGGGGACTCCGAGGTTCGTGGCTTGTTAGCGCGATGCCGGGATAACTTATGGTTGTGGTTTGGTTGTGATATTCGTGTCGTGGAGACATGTGATTTGATATGTTTTTCCTATTGGGTTATTCACTCGGGTTTGTTCTTCGGGAGCATCTGAGGTTCGTGGCTTGTTAGCACGGGACACGAATAATCCTTAGGAACATGTGATTTGTGATTTGGGTCACGGACCCCGTGTTTTGTGAAATGGGTTGTGGACCCTGCGTATTTTTACCGGAACTTGAATTTTGGAAAATGACTTTTGGGCTGTGTCCCTAAATGTTTTCGAAAGGTTTTAGAATTCTTATATCCCAAATGTTTTCTAAACTCCCGAGATCGTCAAATGTTTTGTAATATGGACGTTAGGTTATTTCCTACCTTTCACGTTTTGAATGGTTTGATCAAGTGAATTTTCTCGGGAAGTATATTCGCGATTATTCTGTTTTTGTGGAGTATGATATGTATGGCTTGTTTTCGTATTTATACTTGCACTAGCAAAACAATGGAGTTTTGCTAACCCCCGAGTTTTCGGGGGGTGGATGTCTGTATTGCATTCAGGTTTTGGAGCAGAGCACAGGGTCGGCATGAAGGATGATGAAAGATGAACGATACTAATCACACGAGGACTCGTTGATGTCGTATTGGTATAGTTGTACTTTATTTTCCGCTGCTATATTTTTCCGGTTGTACGGGCGTGGTTGTATTTTGACCCCTGCGTGGGCATGAGTTGTATTCGAGTTGTATGTATTTATTGAAACACCAAATCGGTCTACTGAGTCATTTTTGCCTTGAAGGCATTGTCGAGATGTTAAATGTTGTTACCAGCCTGGTAGATCCTCGAGGAGAGGGTCTACGGCGTGTAATATCCCTGAGCGGATTGGGGGTGTTACAGAAGTGATCGGCCAATAACGAGCGGGTGAGCTAAAACGACCATAACTCTCTCCTCCGGACTCCGATTGACTCACCGTTTGAACCATTGGAAAGCTAACTCGATGCTTTATAATGTTGACAAGATTCAGAATTTTTGGAGCTTCCAAGAATTTATGGTGATTTAACAAAGTCGAACTCATACGTGGAAAAGTCGCTAAAGAACACGGAATTCAACAGAACGATACCGAAACGAACTCGGATGACAAAAAGTGTAGAAATAATCATTCTCAAGATGACGAAACGGTCCCAAGCAAGTCGTCAAAATAGACTTCCGCCAAAAATAGAAAATTTCCGGGGAACAAAAATTACGGGTATTACATTCTACCCTCCTTAAAAGAAGTTTCGTCCCGAAACTTAAAACAGGCAGGGAGAAGAAATATTTCGCCAGGAAAAACTCAACGAGATACACAAGAACCGAAACTTACGCCCAAACGGCGAATCATCAATATAGAACACAACAATACATTACCCGAAGGTAAACCAAACCAATGCCGAAAAAGATACGAATTCACAATGCCCGAAGGCTCCAACGGAAATACCGATACATCACAATGGCCTGAAAGCCGAATAGCCCAAGGCTGTAAATCATCACAATACAGATCTCAAAGAATCAAACCTGACTGTCGGACATACCCCTCGGCGTATGAACAACCAGTCGCAAATCGTCGGACATATCCAATACAACATGGACTACGAACGATCAATCAATAAAGCTCAAGAGGGACATCACAGTACGCCCGATCCGGAAATGTGTCCGTGCACATGTCCACCCCGTATACGGAATCCAGAACTATCCTCGACAGTCCCAATTCAATGCTTCGATTACCGTAGAATGGCCAATCGATAACAACGATACAACGGATGAGAGTATCTTCGACAACGGATGTGAATTATCTTCGATAATCCCAATTCAATACCTCGATTACCTTAGAACGGTCAATCGAAAATCAATGATACGATAGAATAGATGTCCCGGTGTCTTAAACCGACCACCGAAACGGAGATGACAAAAGGATATATCAAACGTCCCCAATCGGTTAACGCAACATCATAGCAACAGTTCCAATTCAACGACATAGATTCAACGATGTCTCAGAACGACATTAATTGCGAACAATAATAATCGATACATCGATACCGCGAACCGGCTATCGATAGCAACTTTACCAACAAGTATCTTTAATGCCTTGAACCGGCCATTTACGAACAACAATAATATTTGGCATAATTTGCCGAAGGGTATCGTATCAAACAATCCCCTGATATCAACAAAATCATAAAGAGACCAAGTCTCGAAATAATACACACATTCATACACATACATGATAACATTAATCTCATTGACCAGTACAAGTATAAAACTTGCCTCGATATCAATACAACGTACTGTTACCAATTCGGTTGATTTCGTCTTACGAATTCCCTCAGTCTCGACCAAGATAATCTACGAACCCTTCAACCTTAACCGCAACACAACAGTCATAATTCACGATCAAACATCATACCTTATTGTAAAATGGAGGATTGATAATCAACCGGTTCGATGACGACCAATATCAATACCACCAAACCACGAACTCAATCGTTTTACCATATCTCGACTAATCACAGTCTGAACAATCCAACTCAGACACTTACAAATCTTGTCCACAATACGAGTCGAAATATGATGATCATATCAGCAACCAATTCGGACCAATAATAAGGGTCTAAATGTTCCAAACTCAATTCTGACAAGGTTCCCTTCTCGTAAATCCATCGTTAAAATTTACTTATGACCGTCATCAATTCGAATCATCCGACTGGTTCAAAACAATAGATAATCATATTAAAAAGGTTATCAAACAATCCAATCATTCGATTTGAATATTTGCTCCATACGTATGGGCTTCCAAATTCAGAGATGAATAATAGTCTCATCAAACTCATAATCACATTCGTATTCCTATACGAATATTATTTCCAACACATAGTTTAGCTCTAGATATGAATATTCCATATTCATTTTCAAAACATCAACACTTCTAAAAAAAAATTCATCACCTCGTATAATTCAAGAGTTCTTCAAGAACATGAAATATCTGAAATCACGTTCAGAACAACATATCCGAGGTATATATCTTCATGTTACCATTTTCTTCGTCATGCCATTCATACAACCTCAAGAATCACAACAAAACCCTTATCACCATATGAAGAAGATCTCAATGATCATATCAACATCCGAAATCTCTTATTACAATTCCAATAAATCTGTAACACCCCAGATCCTCCTAGGAATATTACACGCCGTAAACCCTTCTCACAAGGATTTACCAGGCTAAGCACAATTTCCACGTCATCTCAAAAATGCCAAAAAGACCGATGACGGTAATATTTTTCAAATACTAAAAAAAAATCATTTTCGAAATACCGTCAAAACGATCAAGGTTAAAATTCTAAAAACTCATTTTAGGGAATCGGTTTTACAAAATAAAATTTCAGTTGGCAAAATACCAAAATCCATTTCAAAATCCTGTCCAAAGTCATGACATACCAAATACGAGCACACGGCAAAATCAAAACATATACTCAATTCAATAACATTGTCATACGTTCACAACGTCCTCGAGCATAATTAACCATCTACGATATCCAATATATAAACGAAAAAAAATATATATCCGAAAAATCGGGGTATTACACTCTACCCCCCTTAAAAATAAGTTTCGTCCTCGAAACTTACAATCACTCGTACAAACAACATTTCAACGGGAATTCAATTTCACCAGGAATTATCGAATAATTCGAACAACATACTTACAAGTCTGCGAAGTCGAAGATCTCCCGTGATACTAGCATGCGACTCCTAAACAAAGTCTCAACATAATATCGATACACACCATTATCGCCATTAGCAACTTAACAAAATCTCAAGGAAGAGTTCACTTCCGTGACCACGGCCACGATTCTTCCTACTTTCAGCCAACATTCTGAAAGGCACACACGTGCGTAAGTATAATCCAAATCGCACATTCTCGAAGTGACCAATTCCCAAGATTACCAAGCTATAAACGAAACGATTAAGAAAAATACGAGAAGAGTGAGAGGACTTACAAGTACTTGTCGCACTGTGATGATGGCAGAGTAGTGATACTGTGGGCAAATGCCGACTCAATCGACCCAAAAGACCGACGGCCTAGGTATCCATAAACCTAAGCTCCGATACCATATTCTGTAACACCCCCAAGTTATTCAGGGTATATTACAGCGTCGTGAGCCCCGCCGTGGGACCCACAAGGCTAAACATACGCGGAACTATAAACTTGACCGATAAGGTCTACATACAAAAGAAAGGAAGACGATACAAATGGTATTCAAAACCATAACCAACGAAAACATATACATCACTTCACAAATCAATACCTCGGCAACACAGGCCGGAACATCAAGGAAACTGAAATACAATACTCGAGTATTTAAAAATCCATTCCAGTACAACAACACTGAATGGAGGAATCGAAGAAAATAACCGGAGACAAGACACAGTATCACACTTGCCCATCATCTTCACGCCGACCCGATACCCGTCTGTCCGCTCTCCTGGAACCTGAAATATATGAAACGTATTTCCCCCATAAAGGGGTTAGCCGTCGAATAGCTAGTGCAAGTATAATAATATGAAACATAATACTCCTCGACAATAAAGTAAATGTAATCCGTCAATTCATCAATATCCGTCAATTCATCAATTTAAGACTAGTATTCCGGAATAACTAAATCTCATAGCATCACATCAAGATGTATATGAATACCGTGGAACCGCACCAGAGTCTACGGAACCCTTAGGGGACCTGTCGGCCCGCCCCAAAGTGGTTCGTTCATATCATCCGTCATCAATACATATATGAATACCGTGGAACCGCACCAGAGGCTACGGAACCCTCAGAGGACCCGTCGGTCCGTCCCGGAGTGGTTAATTCATATTATCCATGGAATCGCACCAGAGGCTACGAAACCCTCAGAGGACCCGTCGGTCCGTCCCGGAGTGGATATAAATAAGCATGCCATTAATATTTCGTACTTTCAAACTCGAGAACGCACATTCATAAATATATACTTGCCTTAATAAACGTTACCGAAGATCCCGAAGAACACGGTTCGACTGGGAAGCTTGAACCACGAAGAAGACAACGAACGAAAGGGTTTCGACTCGAGTTCTTCACAAGAATTCGACCCTAACAACATAAATTCAATAAATCATCGATCATACGAGGAAGAATAATCGTAGAACGCCCGAAAACCCCTCTATGACATTTTACCGGACACCTTCAAGGCGTCGGTCAAGAACTCGACCAAAACAACGAATCGATACGATCCAACCATGGGATAACAAGGGAAATGATACAATACATCTAAATAATCATCAATCCATCACAATCCTAAGTTAAATCGGATTAATCGGACGAAAACAACAAAAACCCCCAAATTCCCCAAAACTAGATTTCTAGGAAATCTGACCTGATTCGGTAGATCGGAGGATGTTATAGGACGGATGATTGACGATATGAACCTCCAAACTTCATGGATTCATTGTCCAACAACATCTCTAGAAGATTCACACACCCACAGCCGCGTACGGGAAGAAAAGAATGAGAAAATGGCTGAAGAAAAACGCTGCCAGTCCTTAAATAGGCTGACAGACTCGACCGTGTCCGCCTGACACGGTCGTGGCACGCAGTTGACCGGCAGGGACTCGACCGTGTCCTGCTAGACACGGTCGCGGCGCGGAGGGGCCTTCCGATAGTGACCTGTCCGACAGCGACTCGGCACGACTCGACCGTGTCCTAGAACACGGTCGGGCGTCTGGGCAGTCGGTTCTGGCCTATCCGGAAGAGTTCGACTCGGCCGTGCCAGACGACACGGTCGGGTCCTGAGGCAGAGACTCCGGCATTTCCGGACGAGTACGGAACGGGCCGTGTCGGACGACACGGCCGAGTTCGGCCGGCAGTGATCGGCCAATAACGAGCGGGTGAGCTAAAACGACCATAACTCTCTCGTCCGGACTCCAATTGACTCACCGTTTGAACCATTGGAAAGCTAACTCGATGCTTTATAATATTGCCAAGATTCAGAATTTTTGGAGCTTCCAAGAATTTATGGTGATTTAACAAAGTCGAACTCATACGTGGAAAAGTCGCTAAAGAACACGGAATTCAACAGAACGATACCGAAACGAACTCGGATGACAAAAAGTGTAGAAATAATCATTCTCAAGATGACGAAACGGTCCCAAGAAAGTCGTCAAAATAGACTTCTGCCAAAAATAGAAAATTTCCGGGGAACAAAAATTACGGGTATTACATTCTACCCTCCTTAAAAGAAGTTTCGTCCCCAAACTTAAAACAGGCAGGGAGAAGAAATATTTCGCGAGGAAAAACTCAACGAGATACACAAGAACCGAAACTTACGCCCAAACAGCGAATCATCAATATAGAACACAACAATACATTACCCGAAGGTAAACCAAACCAATGCCGAAAAAGATACGAATTCACAATGCCCGAAGGCTCCAACGGAAATACCGATACATCACAATGGCACAGCGAAAGCCAAAGTAGAATCATCACAATCTGAGATCTCAAAGAAGCAAACACGATCGGACATACCCCTTGGCGTATGAACAACCCGATGCAAATCGTCGGACATATCAAATACAACATGGACTACGAGCGATCAATCAATAAAGCTCAAGAGGGACATCACAATGCGCCCGATCGGGAAATGTGTCCGTGCACATGTCCACCCGTATACGGAATCGAACTATCCTCGGCGGTCCCAATTCAATGCTTCGATTACGTAGAATGGCGATCGATAACAACGATACAACGGATGAGAGTATCTTCGACACGGATGGGAATTATCTTCGATAATCCCGATTGATACCTCGATTACCTTAGAACGGTCAATCGAAAATCAATGATACGATAGAATAGATGTCCCGGTGTCTTAAACCGACCACCGAAACGGAGATGACAAAAGGATATATCAAACGTCCCCAATCGGTTAACGCAACATCATAGCAACAGTTCCAATTCAACGACAAAGATTCAACGATGTCTCAGAACGACATTAATCGCGAACAATAATAATCGATACATCGATACCGCGAACCGGCTATCGATAGCAACTTTACCAACAAGTATCGTAATGCCTTGAACCGGCCATTTACGAACAACAATAATATTTGGCATAATTTGCCGAAGGGTATCGTATCAAACAATCCCCTGATATCAACAAAATCATAAAGAGACCAAGTCTCGAAATAATACACACATTCATACACATACATGATAACATTAATCTCATTGACCAGTACAAGTATAAAACTTGCCTCGATATCAATACAACGTACTGTTACCAATTCGGTTGATTTCGTCTTACGAATTCCCTCAGTCTCGACCAAGATAATCTACGAACCCTTCAACCTTAACCGCAAAACAACAGTCATAATTCAAGATCAAACATCATACCTTATTGTAAAATGGAGGATTGATAATCAACCGGTTCGATGACGACCAATATCAATACCACCAAACCACGAACTCAATCGTTTTACCATATCTCGACTAATCACAGTCTGAACAATCCAACTCAGACACTTACAAATCCTGTCCACAATACGAGTCGAAATATGATGATCATATCAGCAACCAATTCGGACCAATAATAAGGGTCTAAATGTTCCAAACTCAATTCCTAAATACGAATTGACAAGGTTCCCTTCTCGTAAATCCATCGTTAAAATTTACTTATGACCGTCATCAATTCGAATCATCCGACTGGTTCAAAACAATAGATAATCATATTAAAAAGGTTATCAAACAATCCAATCATTCGATTTGAATATTTGCTCCATACGTATGGGCTTCCAAATTCAGAGATGAATAATAGTCTCATCAAACTCATAATCACATTCGTATTCCTATACGAATATTATTTCCAACACATAGTTTAGCTCTAGATATGAATATTCCATATTCATTTTCAAAACATCAACACTTCTAAAAAAAAAATTCATCACCTCGTATAATTCAAGAGTTCTTCAAGAACATGAAATATCCGAAATCACGTTCAGAACAACATATTCGAGGTATATATCTCCATGTTACCATTTTCTTCGTCATGCCATTCATACAACCTCAAGAATCACAACAAAACCCTTATCACCATATGAAGAAGATCTCAATGATCATATCAACATCCGAAATCTCTTATTACAATTCCAATAAATCTGTAACACCCCAGATCCTCCTAGGAATATTACACGCCGTAAACCCTTCTCACAAGGATTTACCAGGCTAAGCACAATTTCCACGTCATCTCAAAAATGCCAAAAAGACCGATGACGGTAATATTTTTCAAATACTAAAAAAAATCATTTTCCAAATACCGTCAAAACGATCAAGGTTAAAATTCCAAAAACTCATTTTAGGGAATCGGTTTTACAAAATAAAATTTCAGTTGGCAAAATACCAAAATCCATTTCAAAATCCTGTCCAAAGTCATGACATACCAAATACGAGCACACGGCAAAATCAATACATATACTCAATTCAATAACATTGTCATACGTTCACAACGTCCTCGAGCATAATTAACCATCTACGATATCCAATATATAAACGAAAAAAAATATATATCCGAAAAATCGGGGTATTACACTCTACCCCCCTTAAAAATAAGTTTCGTCCTCGAAACTTACAATCACTCGTACAAACAACATTTCAACGGGAATTCAATTTCACCAGGAATTATCGAATAATTCGAACAACATACTTACAAGTCTGCGAAGTCGAAGATCTCCCGTGATACTAGCATGCGACTCCTAAACAAAGTCTCAACATAATATCGATACACACCATTATCGCCATTAGCAACTTAACAAAATCTCAAGGAAGAGTTCACTTCCGTGACCACGGCCACGATTCTTCCTACTTTCAGCCAACATTCTGAAAGGCACACACGTGCGTAAGTATAATCCAAATCGCACATTCTCGAAGTGACCAATTCCCAAGATTACCAAGCTATAAACGAAACGATTAAGAAAAATACGAGAAGAGTGAGAGGACTTACAAGTACCGGTCGCACTGTGATGATGGCAGAGTAGTGATACTATGGGCAAATGCCGACTCAATCGACCCAAAAGACCGACGGCCTAGGTATCCATAAACCTAAGCTCCGATACCATATTCTGTAACACCCCCAAGTTATTCAGGGTATATTACAGCGCCGTGAGCCCCGCCGTGGGACCCACAAGGCTAAACATACGCGGAACTATAAACTTGACCGATAAGGTCTACATACAAAAGAAAGGAAGACGATACAAATGGTATTCAAAACCATAACCAACGAAAACATATACATCACTTCACAAATCAATACCTCGGCAACATAGGCCGGAACATCAAGGAAACTGAAATACAATACTCGAGTATTTAAAAATCCATTCCAGTACAAGAACACTGAATGGAGGAATCCAAGAAAATAACCGGAGACAAGACACAGTATCACACTTGCCCATCATCTTCACGCCGACCCGATACCCGTCTGTCCGCTCTCCTGGAACCTGAAATACATGAAACGTATTTCCCCCATAAAGGGGTTAGCCGTCGAATAGCTAGTGCAAGTATAATAATATGAAACATAATACTCCTCGACAATAAAGTAAATGTAATCCGTCAATTCATCAATATCCGTCAATTCATCAATTTAAGACTAGTATTCCGGAATAACTAAATCTCATAGCATCACATCAAGATGTATATGAATACCGTGGAACCGCACCAGAGTCTACGGAACCCTTAGGGGACCTGTCGGTCCGCCCCAAAGTGGTTCGTTCATATCATCCGTCATCAATACATATATGAATACCGTGGAACCGCACCAGAGGCTACGGAACCCTCAGAGGACCCGTCGGTCCGTCCCGGAGTGGTTAATTCATATTATCCATGGAATCGCACCAGAGGCTACGAAACCCTCAGAGGACCCGTCGGTCCGTCCCGGAGTGGATATAAATAAGCATGCCATTAATATTTCATACTTTCAAACTCGAGAACGCACATTCATAAATATATACTTGCCTTAATAAACGTTACCGAAGATCCCGAAGAACACGGTTCGACTGGGAAGCTTGAACCACGAAGAAGACAACAAACGAAAGGGTTTCGACTCGAGTTCTTCACAAGAATTCGACCCTAACAACATAAATTCAATAAATCATCGATCATACGAGGAAGAATAATCGTAGAACGCCCGAAAACCCCTCTATGACATTTTACCGGACACCTTCAAGGCGTCGGTCAAGAACTCGACCAAAACAACGAATCGATACGATCCAACTATGGGATAACAAGGGAAATGATACAATACATCTAAATAATCATCAATCCATCACAATCCTAAGTTAAATCGGATTAATCGGACGAAAACAACAAAAACCCCCAAATTCCCCAAAACTAGATTTCTAGGAAATCTGACCTGATTCGGTAGATCGGAGGATGTTATAGGACGGATGATTGACGATATGAACCTCCAAGCTTCATGGATTCATTGTCCAACAACATCTCTAGAAGATTCACACACCCACAGCCGCGTACGGGAAGAAAAGAATGAGAAAATGGCTGAAGAAAAACGCTGCCAGTCCTTAAATAGCCGACAGACTCGGCCGTGTCCGCCCGACACGGTCGTGGCGCGTGATTGACGGCGAGGACTCGGCCGTGTCTGCTAGACACGGTCGCGGCGCGGAGGGCCTTCCGATAGTGACCCGTCAAGCGGCGACTCGGCACGACTCGGCCGTGTCTAGAACACGGTCGGGCGTCTGGCGATCGGTTACGGCCTATCCGGAAGAGTTCGACTTCGGTCGTGCCCGGGCGACACGGTCGGGTCTGAGGCGAGACTCCGGCATTTCCGGACGAGTGCAGGCAGGCCGTGTCGGACGACACGGCCGAGTTCGGCCGGCAGTGATCGGCCAATAACGAGCGGGTGAGCTAAAACGACCATAACTCTCTCGTCCGGACTCCGATTGACTCACCGTTTGAACCATTGGAAAGATAACTCGATGCTTTATAATATTGCCAAGATTCAGAATTTTTGGAGCTTCCAAGAATTTATGGTGATTTAACAAAGTCGAACTCATACGTGGAAAAGTCGCTAAAGAACACGGAATTCAACAGAACGATACCGAAACGAACTCGGATGACAAAAGGTGTAGAAATAATCATTCTCAAGATGACGAAACGGTCCCAAGCAAGTCGTCAAAATAGACTTCCGCCAAAAATAGAAAATTTCCGGGGAACAAAAATTACGGGTATTACATTCTACCCTCCTTAAAAGAAGTTTCGTCCCCAAACTTAAAACAGGCAGGGAGAAGAAATATTTCGCCAGGAAAAACTCAACGAGATACACAAGAACCGAAACTTACGCCCAAACGGCGAATCATCAATATAGAACACAACAATACATTACCCGAAGGTAAACCAAACCAATGCCGAAAAAGATACGAATTCACAATGCCCGAAGGCTCCAACGGAAATACCGATACATCACAATGGCGTGAAAGCCGAACAGCCCAAAGCTGTAAATCATCACAATACAGATCTCAAAGAAGCAAACCTGACTGTCGGACATACCCCTTGGCGTATGAACAACCAGTCGCAAATCGTCGGACATATCAAATACAATATGGACTACGAACGATCAATCAATAAAGCTCAAGAGGGACATCACAGTACGCCCGATCAGGAAATGTGTCCGTGCACATGTCCACCCCGTATACGGAATTTCTGTAACACCCCCAAGTTATTCAGGGTATATTACAGCGCCGTGAGCCCCGTCGTGGGACCCACAAGGCTAAACATACGCGGAACTATAAACTTGACCGATAATGTCTACATACAAAAGAAAGGAAGACGATACAAATGGTATTCAAAACCATAACCAACGAAAACATATACATCACTTCACAAATCAATACCTCGGCAACACAGGCCGGAACATCAAGGAAACTGAAATACAATACTCGAGTATTTAAAAATCCATTCCAGTACAACAACACTGAATGGAGGAATCCAAGAAAATAACCGGAGACAAGACACAGTATCACACTTGCCCATCATCTTCACGCCGACCCGATACCCGTCTGTCCGCTCTCCTGGAACCTGAAATATATGAAACGTATTTCCCCCATAAAGGGGTTAGCCGTCGAATAGCTAGTGCAAGTATAATAATATGAAACATAATACTCCTCGACAATAAAGTAAATGTAATCCGTCAATTCATCAATATCCGTCAATTCATCAATTTAAGACTAGTATTCCGGAATAACTAAATCTCATAGCATCACATCAAGATGTATATGAATACCGTGGAACCGCACCAGAGGCTACGGAACCCTTAGGGGACCTGTCGGCCCACCACAAAGTGGTTCGTTCATATCATCCGTCATCAATACATATATGAATACCGTGGAACCACACCAGAGGCTACGGAACCCTCAGAGGAGCCGTCGGTCCGTCCCGGAGTGGTTAATTCATATTATCCATGGAATCGCACCATAGGCTACGAAACCCTCAGAGGACCCGTCGGTCCATCCCGGAGTGGATATAAATAAGCATGCCATTAATATTTCATACTTTCAAAGTCGAGAACGCACATTCATAAATATATACTTGCCTTAATAAACGTTACCGAAGATCCCGAAGAACACGGTTCGACCGGGAAGCTTGAACCACGAAGAAGACAACAAACGAAGGGTTTCGACTCGATTTATTCACAAGAATTCGACCCTAACAACATAAATTCAATAAATCATCGATCATACGAGGAAGAATAATCGTAGAACGCCCGAAAACCCCTCTATGACATTTTACCGGACACCTTCAAGGCGTCGGTCAAGAACTCGACCAAAACAACGAATCGATACGATCCAACCATGGGATAACAAGGGAAATGATACAATACATCTAAATAATCATCAATCCATCACAATCCTAAGTTAAATCGGATTAATCGGACGAAAACAACAAAAACCCCCAAAATCCCCAAAACTAGATTTCTAGGAAATCTGACCTGATTCGGTAGATCGG
Source organism: Orobanche coerulescens (assembly GCA_033398695.1). Taxonomy (NCBI): domain Eukaryota; kingdom Viridiplantae; phylum Streptophyta; class Magnoliopsida; order Lamiales; family Orobanchaceae; genus Orobanche; species Orobanche coerulescens. The sequence goes on from CM065801.1 coordinate 190,242,511, forward strand.
AGGATGTTATAGGACGGATGATTGACGATATGAACCTCCAAACTTCATGGATTCATTGTCCAACAACATCTCTAGAAGATTCACACACCTGACCGCGTACGGGAAGAAAAGAATGAGAAAATGGTCAAGAAAAACGCGCGATCCTTAAATAAGCCGTGAGACTCGGCCGTGTCCGCCCGACACGGTCGTGGCGCGCTGATTGACCGGCGAGGACTCGGCCGTGTCCTGCTAGACACGGTCGCGGCGCGGAGGGGCCTTCCGATAGTGACCCGTCAAGCGGCGACTTCGGCACGACTCGGCCGTGTCCTGGAACACGGTCGGGCGTCAAGCGATCGGTTACGCCTATCCGGAAGAGTTCGACTCGGCCGTGCTGCGACACGGTCGGATCTCGGGCGAGACTCGGCATTTCCGGACGAAATGCAGCCACGGGCCGTGTCGGACGACACGGCCGAGTTCGGCCGGCAGTGATCGGCCAATAACGAGCGGGTGAGCTAAAACGACCATAACTCTCTCGTCCGGACTCCGATTGACTCACCGTTTGAACCATTGGAAAGCTAACTCGATGCTTTATAATATTGCCAAGATTCAGAATTTTTGGAGCTTCCAAGAATTTATGGTGATTTAACAAAGTCGAACTCATACGTGGAAAAGTCGCTAAAGAACACGGAATTCAACAGAACGATACCGAAACGAACTCGGATGACAAAAAGTGTAGAAATAATCATTCTCAAGATGACGAAACGGTCCCAAGCAAGTCGTCAAAATAGACTTCCGCCAAAAATAGAAAATTTCCGGGGAACAAAAATTACGGGTATTACATTCTACCCTCCTTAAAAGAAGTTTCGTCCCGAAACTTAAAACAGACAGGGAGAAGAAATATTTCGCCAGGAAAAACTCAACGAGATACACAAGAACCGAAACTTACACCCAAACGGCGAATCATCAATATATTACAGCGCCATATCTCTTGAATTTTACACTATCAAAGGGAATTTAGTTTAGAACATGAAATATATGTAATTCAAGAGTTCTTCAAGAACATGAAATATCCGAAATCACGTTCAGAACAACATATCCGAGGTATATATCTCCATGTTACCATTTTCTTCGTCATGCCATTCATACAACCTCAAGAATCACAACAAAACCCTTATCACCATATGAAGAAGATCTCAATGATCATATCAACATCCGAAATCTCTTATTACAATTCCAATAAATCTGTAACACCCCAGATCCTCCTGGGAATATTACACGCCGTAAACCCTTCTCACAAGGATTTACCAGGCTAAGCACAATTTCCACGTCATCTCAAAAATGCCAAAAAGACCGATGACGGTAATATTTTTCAAATACTAAAAAAAATCATTTTCCAAATACCGTCAAAACGATCAAGGTTAAAATGCCAAAAACTCAGTTTAGGGAATCGGTTTTACAAAATAAAATTTCAGTTGGCAAAATACCAAAATCCATTTCAAAAATACTCACGCAGCGGATAAAAGTACAGTCCAATTTATGCATTTTCATTGAAATAAGACGAACATCAAAATACACGATTCCCAACATACTCCCTCCCAAGTAATAATCCAAAAAGAAAAAATGAGCCACTATCAAAGGGATACGAGGGTTACCTTGTATGGACGAACCACGAAGAGAGAATAATTGAACTCCATTCCAAGAATCATTAAATCATCATAGTCATCATATGGCCTCAAGAACATCAAGATCTCTATGATTCCATAATCGTAATCAACATATTCAAAGCATATCATTATCTTCCTTCAATATAAACCTCATAGAATATGGATAACACAAGAAATCACTTCAAGAATCAACAATAGTTCCATAACCAAGCTCTAATTCCATGATTCCAAGCTCACAATCATGTTAAAAGTGTTTAGAACACTCTTAAAAGTGAAGAGGGACGAGTTTTGGAGAGAAATATCTCAAAGGATCGTGAGAGAAATGAAAGGCAACACTTCAATATATAAATTGCAGTCTCATTACGTACGTAAGTGTCCTTTCTTAACGTACGTAACAGCTTTAACGTACGTAATCCAATATCCATAACGTACGTAACCAACTCACTGTCTCATTCCGTGCAGTCCATTACGTATGTAACCCATACCATATAACGTACGTAATATACCAGATGACTTGCTACAGTACAATGGTTGTGTTACGTACGTAACACGTCCTGTATAACGTACGTAACACGTACGTTGACTCACCTGTCAACATCCTCCGCCGAAAGTTGCCGAAACAGACGACTCTCTCATGACCGTTCCGTCATTCGGAGAATATTTAATTCTGCACTTTTTGTCATCCGAGTTCGTTTCGGTGCTGCTTTGTTGAGTTCCGTGCTTTTTAGCGACTTTTCCGCGCTTGAGTTCGGTTCTTGCGAATCTCGTTCGAAACTGTCGTTTGGGGTTTTTCGTAAGTTCATTTAACATTGTTATACATTTTGTGAGCTTCGGTTTGATTATTCGTTGTCGTATGGTGATTTTCGGGCATTTGGGGCATTTTCGTAATTTCCCAAAGTTTGGGGTAATTACCTTCCGTTGTCGAATTTCGAGCCTTCAGGTGGTTGGAATCGTGTGTTCTACTAGCTCTTAGATTTGTCTTTGTGAGTACTTCGTAACTGTATCTTCGGTTCGTATTCAGGTTCGGGTTTCGGTGTCGTTTTGTTGAGTTCAGGATTACTAAACGACTTTTCTAAGTATGAGTTCGACTTTGTTAGATCACCATTAATTTTTGGTAACTCCAAAAATTCTAAATCTTTACAATATTATAGAGCATCGAGTTAGCTTTCCAATGGTTCGAACGGTGAGTCAATCGGAGTCCGGACGAGAGAGTTATGGTCGTTTTAGCTCACCCGCTCATTTTTTCAGTTATTGGCCGATCACTGCCGGCCGAACTCGGCCGTGTCGTCCGACACGGCCCGTGCCGTACTCGTCCGGAAATTCCGAAGTCTCTGCCTCAGGACCCGACCGTGTCGTCTAGCACGGCCGAGTCGAACTCTTCCGGATAGGCGAACCGATCGCCCGAGCGCGGCCGTGTTCCAGACACGGTCGAGTCGTCTTGAGTCACCGCTTCGGACGGGTCACTATCGGAAGGCCCCTCCGCGCGCGACCGTGTCTAGCGGGACACGGTCGAGTCCTGCCGGCAGATGCGCGCCACGACCGTGTCGGCGGACACGCGAGTCTGTCATCGGCTATTTAAGGCCAGCAATCGTTTTTGCCATTTTTCTCCTTCTTCTACATCTCTTCCACCCCAGGGGTTGATTCTATCATGGAGAGATGTTGTTGGTCAATAAATCCATGAAGTCTTGGAGTTCATATCATCAATCATCCATCCTATAACATCCTTTGATCGAGCGAATCAGGTCAGATTTTATTGAAATCTAATTTTGGGGATTTTGGGTATTTTGTTCGATTTCGTCCGTTTAATCCGATTTAACTTAGGATTGTGATGGATTGATGATTATTTAGATGTATTGTATCATTTCCCTTGTTATCCCATGGTTGGATCGTATCGATTCGTTGTTTTGGTCGAGTTCTTGACCGACGCCTTGAAGGTGTCCGGTAAAATGTCATAGAGGGGTTTTCGGGCGTTCTACGATTATTCTTCCTCGTATGATCGATGATTTATTGAATTTATGTTGTTAGGGTCGAATTCTTGTGAAGAACTCGAGTCGAAACCCTTCCGTTCGTTGTCTTCTTCGTGGTTCAAGCTTCCCGGTCGAACCGTGTTCTTCGGGATCTTCGGTAACGTTTATTAAGGCAAGTATACATTTATGATTGTACGTTCTCGACTTTGAAAGTATGAAATATTGATGGTATGATTATTTCTAGCCACTCCGGGACGGGCCTATGGTCCTCTGAGGGTTTCGTAGCCTCTGGTGCGATTCCATGGTTGATATGAACGAACCGTTTCTACGGCATTCATATGAAATAATGTTGGCATGTAATGAACGAACCGTTTTGACGGCATTGCTACATGTAACGGCGTATGATATGAACAAACCGTTTCTATGGCATTCACATACGTCTTGAGATTTTAGTTATTCCGGAATACTAGTCTTACGTTGATGAATTGACGGATATTGATGAATTGACGGATTACATTTACTTTATTGTCGAGGAGTATTATGTTTCATATTGTTATACTTGCACTAGCTATTCGACGGCTAACCCCTTTATGGGGGAAATACGTTTCATGTATTTCAGGTTCCAGGAGAGCGGACAGACGGGTACCGGGTCGGAGTGAAGATGATGGGCAAGTGTGATACTGTGTCTTGTCTCCGATTATTTTCTTGGATTCCTCCATTCAGTGTTGTTGTACTGGAATGGATTTTTAAATACTCGAGTATTGTATTTCAGTTTCCTTGATGTTCCGGCCTGTGTTGCCGAGGTATTGATTTGTGAAGTGATGTATATGTTTTCGTTGGTTATGGTTTTGAATACCATTTGTATCGTCTTCCTTTCTTTTGTATGTAGACCTTATCGGTCAAGTTTATAGTTCCGCGTATGTTTAGCCTTGTGGGTCCCACGGCGGGGCTCACGGCGCTGTAATATACCCTGAATAACTTGGGGGTGTTACAGAATATGGTATCGGAGATTAGGTTTATGGATACCTAGGTTGTCGGTCTTTTGGGTCGATTGAGTTGTCATATGCCCACAGTATCACTACTCTGCCATCATCACAGTGCGATCGGTACTTGTAAGTCCTCTCACTCTTCTTGTATTTTTTTTCTTAATCGTTTCGTTTATAGCTTGGTAATCTTGGGAATTGGTCACTTCGAGAATGTGCGATTTGGATTATACTTACGCACGTATGTGCCCTTCAGAATGTTGGCTGAAAGTAGGAAGAATCGTGGCTGTGATCACGGACGTGAACCCTTCCTTGAGATTTTGTTAAATTGCTAATTGCGATATTGGTGTGTAACGGTATTATGTTGAGACTTTGTTTAGGAGTCGCATGCTAGTATCACGGGAGATCTTCGTCTTCACAGACCTGTAAGTATGTTGTTCGGATTATTCGAAAATTCTTGGTTATCTTGGTGATTTTGGATTTTCCGTTGAAATGTTGTTTGTGCGAGTGATTGCAAGTTTCGAGGACGAAACTTATTTTTAAGGGGGGTAGAGTGTAATACCCCGATTTTTCGGATATTTTTTTTTTTCGTTTATATATTGGATATCGTGGATGGTTAATTATGCTCGAGGACGTTGTGAACGTATGACAATGTTATTGAATTGAGTATATGTATTGATTTTGCCGTATGCTCGTATTTTGGTATGTCATGACATGATTACAGGAACTGTTGAAATTGGCTAAGTATGGAATTATTACGTACGTTAATAAGGTGAGATTACGTACGTAAGATTGACATGATTACGTACGTTACGACTAAGGTATTACGTACGTAACGAAGGCATCGGACAGAACCGAGTCCTGGTCGGCAGGTGGGACCCTGTTTCGGCAACTTTCGGCGGAGGATGTTGACAGGTGAGTCAACGTACGTGTTACGTACGTTATACAGGACGTGTTACGTGCGTAACACAACCATTGTACTGTAGAAAGTCAACTGATATATTACGTACGTTATATGGTATGGGTTACGTACGTAATGGACTGCACGGAATGAGACAGTGAGTTGGTTACGTACGTTATGGATATTGGATTACGTACGTTAAAGTTGTTACGTACGTTAAGAAAGGACACTTACGTACGTAATGAGAGTGAAATTTATATATTGAAGTGTTGCCTTTCATTCCTCTCATGATCCTTTGAGATATTTCTCTCCAAAACTCGTCCCTCTTCACTTTTAAGAGTGTTCTAAACACTTTTAACATGATTGTGAGCTTGGAATCATGGAATTAGAGCTTGTTTATGGAACTATTGTTGATTCTTGAAGTGATTTCTTGTGTTATCCATATTCTATGAGGTTTATGTTGAAGGAAGATAATGATATGCTTTGAATATGTTGATTATGATTATGGAATCATAGAGATCTTGATGTTCTTGAGGCCATATGATGACTAAGATGATTTAATGATTCTTGGAATGGAGTTCAATTATTCTTTCTTCGTGGTTCGTCCATACAAGGTAATCCTCATATCCCTTTGATAGTGGCTCATTTTTTCTTTTTGGATTACTACTTGGGAGGGAGTATGTTGGGAATCGTGTATTTTGATGTTCGTCTTATTTCAATGAAAATGCATAAATTGGGATACTTTTATCCGCTGCGTGAGTATTTTTGAAATGGATTTTGGTATTTTGCCAACTGAAATTTTATTTTGTAAAACCGATTCCCTAAATTGAGTTTTTGGCATTTTAACCTTGATCGTTTTGACGGTATTTGGAAAATGATTTTTTTTTAGTATTTGAAAAATATTACCGTCATCGGTCTTTTTGACATTTTTGGAATGACGTGGAAATTGTGCTTAGCCTGGTAAATCCTTGTGAGAAGGGTTTACGGCGTGTAATATTCCTGGAGGATGCAGGGTGTTACAATTATGGTATCATGTGATAATGTTATACGAGATTTATTGGAATTGTAATAAGAGATTTCGGATGTTGATATGATCATTGAGATCTTCTTCATATAGTGATAAGGGTTTTGTTGCGATTCTTGAGATTGTATGAATGACATGATGAAGAAAATGGTAACATGGAGATATATACCTCGGATATGTTGTTCTGAACGTGATTTCGGATATTTCATGTTCTTGAAGAACTCTTGAATTATACGAGGTGATGAAAAATTTTTTTAGAAGTGTTGATGTTTTGAAAATGAATATGGAATATTCATATCTAGAGCTAAACTATGTGTTGGAAATAATATTCGTATAGGAATACGAATGTGATTATGAGTTTGATGAGACTATTATTCATCTCTGAATTTGGAAGCCCATACGTATGGAGCAAATATTCAAATCGAATGATTGGATTGTTTGATAACCTTTTTAATATGATTATCTATTGTTTTGAACCAGTCGGATGATTCAAATTGATGACGGTTATAAGTAAATTTTAATGATGGATTTACGAGAAGGGAACCTTGTCAATTAGTATTTAAGAATTGAGTTTGGAACATTTAGACCCTTATTATTGGTCCGAATTGGTTGCTGATATGATCATCATATTTCGACTCGTATTGTGGACAGGATTTGTAAGTGTCTGAGTTGGATTGTTCAGACTGTGATTAGTCGAGATATGGTAAAACGATTGAGTTCGTGGTTTGGTGGTATTGATATTGGTCGTCATCGAATCGGTTGATTATCAATCCTTCGTTTTACAATAAGGTATGATGTTTGATCGTGAATTATGACTGTTGTGTTGCGGTTAAGGTTGAAGGGTTCGTAGATTAACTTGGTCGAGACTGAGGGAATTCGTAAGACGAAATCAACTGAATTGGTAACAGTACGTTGTATTGATATCGAGACAAGTTTTATACTCGTACTAATCAATGAGACTAATGTTATCGTGTAGGCGTACGATTGTGTGTATCATTTTGGGACTTGGACTCTTTATGATTGTATTGATGTCAAGGGATTGGTTGACACGACGCCGTCGGCAAATTATGCCAAATGTTACTGTTGTTTGTAAATGGCCAGTTCAAGGCATTACGATACTTGTTGGTAAAGTTGCTATCGATAGCCGGTTCGCGGTATCGATGTATCGATTATTATTGTTCGCGATTAATGTCGTTCTGAGACATCGTTGAATCTTTGTCATCGAATTGGATCTGTTGCTATGATGTTGCGTTAACCGATTGGGGACGTTTGATATATCCTTTTGTCATCTCCGTTTCGGTGGTCGGTTTAAGACACCGGGACATCTATTCTATCGTATCATTGATTATCGATTGACCGTTCTAGGGTAATCGAGGTATTGAATTGGGATTATCGAAGATAATTCCCATCCGTTGTCGAAGATACTCTCGTCCGTTGTATCATTGTTATCAATTGGCCGACTCAAGGCTGCACACTATTATTCTTGGGAACTCGGTAATTTTGTGATCGTTGAGGGTTGAGGATTTTCCGAATTGTGGTGTTGTGATTATTGCCGTGTTAATCGGTCCTTAGGGAATTCTGATCCCAGGATGGTTGTTTTGAATATCGTTGGTCGTGTCGATCTTTCATTATTCGTGTGTCATCGTTCACTTGGTGAGTCGTATGATCCGTATTGGATGTTTTATCCCTTGAGTTTCGTTGTCATGTTGTATCGTGGCATATCTGGAATCATGTCTGCGTGCCGATTGGTTGTGTAAGATTTTTAGCCAGGCACCCGATGGTCATGCGTGGATATTTCCGCATTGGACCGTGCACACGAGACGTAGTTCTTGAGGCTAATTAGGTACATTGTCACACGTATATTCTGGATTCCGTATACGGGGTGGACATGTGCACGGACACATTTCCTGATCGGGCGTACTGTGATGTCCCTCTTGAGCTTTATTGATTGATCGTTCGTAGTCCATGTTGTATTGGATATGTCCGACGATTTGCGACTGGTTGTTCATACGCCAAGGGGTATGTCAAACGATCGAGTTTGCTTCTTTGAGATCTGTATTGTGATGATTCTGACTTTGGGCTGTTCGGATTTCAGGCCATTGTGATGTATCGGTATTTCCGTTGGAGCCTTCGGGCATTGTGAATTCGTATCTTTTTCGGCATTGGTTTGGTTTACCTTCGGGTAATGTATTGTTGTGTTCTATATTGATGATTCGCCGTTTGGGCGTATGTTTTGGTTCTTGTGCATCTCGTTGAGTATTTTCTGGCGGGATGTTGCTCCTCCCTACTTATTTTAAGTTTCGGGACGAAACTTCTTTTAAGGAGGGTAGAATGTAATATCTGCAATTTTCGATTTTTGGTAAATTTCTTTTTTTTGGTCGGAGTCTGTTTTGACGACTCTCTCATGACCGTTCCGTCATTCGTAGAATATTTAATTCTGCACTTTTTGTCATCCGAGTTCGTTTCGGTGCTGCTTTGTTGAGTTCCGTGCTTTTTAGCGACTTTTCCGCGCTTGAGTTCGGTTCTTGCGAATCTCGTTCGAAACTGTCGTTTGGGGTTTTTCGTAAGTTCATTTAACATTGTTATACGTTTTGTGAGCTTCGGTTTGATTATTCGTTGTCGTATGGTGATTTTCGGGCATTTGGGGCATTTTCGTAATTTCCCAAAGTTTGGGGTAATTACCTTCCGTTGTCGAATTTCGAGCCTTCGGGTGGTCGGAATCGTGTGTTCTACTAGCTCTTAGATTCGTCTTTGTGAGTACTTCGTAACCGTATCTTCGGTTCGTATTCAGGTTCGGGTTTCGGTGTCGTTTTGTTGAGTTCAGGATTACTAAACGACTTTTCTAAGTATGAGTTCGACTTTGTTAGATCACCATTAATTTTTGGTAACTCCAAAAATTCTAAATCTTTACAATATTATAGAGCATCGAGTTAGCTTTCCAATGGTTCGAACGGTGAGTCAATCGAGTCGGACGAGAGAGTTATGGTCGTTTTAGCTCACCCGCTCATTTTTTCGATTATTGGCGATCCGCCGGCGAACTTCGGCCGTGTCGTCCGACACGGCCCGTGCCGTCTCGTCGGAAATGCGAAGTCTCTGCCTCGAGGACCGACCGTGTCGTGCAGCACGGCCGAGTCGAACTCTTCCGGATAGGCGAGCCGATCGCCAGACGCCCGGCCGTGTTCCAGACACGGTCGAGTAAATCTTGATCCTTGTCGGACGGGTCACTATTGGAAGGCCCCTCGCGCCGCGACCGTGTCTAGCGGGACACGGTCGAGTCCCTGGCGCCAGATGCGCGCCACGGCCGTGTCGGGCGGACACGGTCGAGTCTGTCGGCTTATTTAAGGCCCAATGATCGTTTTTTCGCCATTTTTCTCCTTCTTCTACTTCTCTTCCATGGTGGGGTTGTTCCTATCATGGAGAGATGTTGTTGGTCAATAAATCCATGAAGTCTTGGAGTTCATATCATCAATCATCCATCCTATAACATCCTTTGATCGAGCGAATCAGTCGATTTTCTAGAAATCTAATTTTGGGGATTTTGGGTATTTTGTTCGATTTCGTCCGTTTAATCCGATTTAACTTAGGATTGTGATGGATTGATGATTATTTAGATGTATTGTATCATTTCCCTTGTTATCCCATGGTTGGATCGTATCGATTCGTTGTTTTGGTCGAGTTCTTGACCGATGCCTTGAAGGTGTCCTAAAATGTCATAGAGGGGTTTTCGGGCGTTCTACGATTATTCTTCCTCGTATGATCGATGATTTATTGAATTTATGTTGTTAGGGTCGAATTCTTGTGAAGAACTCGAGTGAAACCCTTCCGTTCGTTGTCTTCTTCGTGGTTCAAGCTTCCCGTCGACCGTGTTCTTGGGATCTTGATGCGTTTATTAAGGCAAGTATACATTTATGATTATCGTTCTCGACTTTGAAAGTATGAAATATTGATGGTATGATTATTTCTAGCCACTCGGGACGGGCCTATGGTCCTCTCGAGGGTTTCGTAGCCTGCAGTGCGATTCCATGGTTGATATGAGCGAACCGTTTCTACGGCATTCATATGAAATAATGTTGGCATGTAATGAACGAACCGTTTTGACGGCATTCCTACATGTAACGGCGTATGATATGAACGAACCGTTTCTACGGCATTCACATAGGTCTTGAGATTTTAGTTATTCCGGAATACTAGTCTTACATTGATGAATTGACGGATATTGATGAATTGACGGATTACATTTACTTTATTGTCGAGGAGTATTATGTTTCATATTGTTATACTTGCACTAGCTATTCGACGGCTAACCCCTTTATGGGGAAATCGTTTCATGTATTTCAGTTCCGGAGAGAGCGGACGAGGCGGAGTGCAGGTCGGCGTGAAGATGATGGGCAAGTGTGATACTGTGTCTTGTCTCCGGTTATTTTCTTGGATTCCTCCATTCAGTGTTGTTGTACTGGAATGGATTTTTAAATACTCGAGTATTGTATTTCAGTTTCCTTGATGTTTCGGCCTGTGTTGCCGAGGTATTGATTTGTGAAGTGATGTATATGTTTTCGTTGGTTATGGTTTTGAATACCATTTGTATCGTCTTCCTTTCTTTTGTATGTAGACCTTATCGGTCAAGTTTACAGTTCCGCGTATGTTTAGCCTTGTGGGTCCCACGGCGGGGCTCACGGCGCTGTAATATACCCTGAATAACTTGGGGGTGTTACAGAGTGTAATACCCCGATTTTTCGGATATATTTTTTTTTCGTTTATATATTGGATATCGTGGATGGTTAATTATGCTCGAGGACGTTGTGAACGTATGACAATGTTATTGAATTGAGTATATGTATTGATTTTGCCGTATGCTCGTATTTTGGTATGTCATGACATGATTACAGGAACTGTTGAAATTGGCTAAGTATGGAATTATTACGTACGTTAATAAGGTGAGATTACGTACGTAAGATTGACATGATTACGTACGTTAAGACTAAGGTATTACGTACGTAACGAAGGCATCGGATAGAACCGAGTCCTGGTCGGCAGGTGGGACCCTGTTTCGGCAACTTTCGGCGGAGGATGTTGACAGGTGAGTCAACGTACGTGTTACGTACGTTATACAGGACGTGTTACGTGCGTAACACAACCATTGTACTGTAGCAAGTCAACTGGTATATTACGTACGTTATATGGTATGGGTTACGTACGTAATGGACTGCACGGAATGAGACAGTGAGTTGGTTACGTACGTTATGGATATTGGATTACGTACGTTAAAGTTGTTACGTACGTTAAGAAAGGACACTTACGTACGTAATGAGAGTGCAATTTATATATTGAAGTGTTGCCTTTCATTCCTCTCATGATCCTTTGAGATATTTCTCTCCAAAACTCGTCCCTCTTCACTTTTAAGAGTGTTCTAAACACTTTTAACATGATTGTGAGCTTGGAATCATGGAATTAGAGCTTGGTTATGGAACTATTGTTGATTCTTGAAGTGATTTCTTGTGTTATCCATATTCTATGAGGTTTATGTTGAAGGAAGATAATGATATGCTTTGAATATGTTGATTATGATTATGGAATCATAGAGATCTTGATGTTCTTGAGGCCATATGATGACTAAGATGATTTAATGATTCTTGGAATGGAGTTCAATTATTCTTTCTTCGTGGTTCGTCCATACAAGGTAATCCTCATATCCTTTTGATAGTGGCACATTTTTTTCTTTTTGGATTACTACTTGGGAGGGAGTATGTTGGGAATCGTGTATTTTGATGTTCGTCTTATTTCAATGAAAATGCATAAATTGGACTGTACTTTTATCCGCTGCGTGAGTATTTTTGAAATGGATTTTGGTATTTTGCCAACTGAAATTTTATTTTGTAAAACCGATTCCCTAAATTAAGATTTTGGCATTTTAACCTTGATCGTTTTGACGGTATTTGGAAAATGATTTTTTTTTAGTATTTGAAAAATATTACCGTCATCGGTCTTTTTGACATTTTTGGAATGACGTGGAAATTGTGCTTAGCCTGGTAAATCCTTGTGAGAAGGGTTCACGGCGCTGTAATATACCCTGAATAACATAACCGAGTCCTGGTCGGCAGATGGGACCATGTTTCGGCAACTTTCGGCGGAGGATGTTGACAGGTGAGTCAACGTACGTGTTACGTACGTTATACAGGACGTGTTACGTACGTAATACCTTAGTCTTAACGTACGTAACCATGTCAATCTTACGTACGTAATCTCACCTTATTAACGTACGTAATAATTCCATACTTAGCCAATTTCAACAATTCCTGTCCAAAGTCATGACATACCAAATACGAGCATACGGCAAAATCAATACATATACTCAATTCAATAACATTGTCATACGTTCACAACGTCCTCGAGCATAATTAACCATCCACGATATCCAATATATAAACGAAAAAAAATATATATCCGAAAAATCGGGGTATTACACTCTACCCCCCTTAAAAATAAGTTTCGTCCTCGAAACTTACAATCACTAAATACAAACAACATTTCAACGGAATTCAATTTCACCAGAATTATCGAATAATTCGAACAACATACTTACAAGTCTGCGAAGTCGAAGATCTCCGTGATACTAGCATGCGACTCTAAACAAAGTCTCAACATAATATCGATACACACCATTATCGCCATTAGCAACTTAACAAAATCTCAAGGAAGAGTTCACTTAGTGACCACGTACGATTCTTCCTACTTTCAGCCAACATTCTGAAAGGCACACACGTGCGTAAGTATAATCCAAATCGCACATTCTCGAAGTGACCAATTCCCAAGATTACCAAGCTATAAACGAAACGATTAAGAAAAATACGAGAAGAGTGAGAGGACTTACAAGTACCGGTCGCATTGTGATGATGGCAGAGTAGTGATACTGTGGGCAAATGACAACTCAATCGACCCAAAAGACCGACAGCCTAGGTATCCATAAACCTAATCTCCGATACCATATTCTGTAACACCCCCAAGTTATTCAGGGTATATTACAGCGCCGTGAGCCCCGCCGTGGGACCCACAAGGCTAAACATACGCGGAACTATAAACTTGACCGATAAGGTCTACATACAAAAGAAAGGAAGACGATACAAATGGTATTCAAAACCATAACCAACGAAAACATATACATCACTTCACAAATCAATACCTCGGCAACACAGGCCGGAACATCAAGGAAACTGAAATACAATACTCGAGTATTTAAAAATCCATTCCAGTACAACAACACTGAATGGAGGAATCCAAGAAAATAACCGGAGACAAGACACAGTATCACACTTGCCCATCATCTTCACGCCGACCCGGTACCCGTCTGTCCGCTCTCCAAGAACCTGAAATACATGAAACGTATTTCCCCCATAAAGGGGTTAGCCGTCGAATAGCTAGTGCAAGTATAACAATATGAAACATAATACTCCTCGACAATAAAGTAAATGTAATCCGTCAATTCATCAATATCCGTCAATTCATCAATGTAAGACTAGTATTCCGGAATAACTAAATCTCATAGCATCACATCAAGATGTATATGAATACCGTGGAACCGCACCAGAGGCTACGGAACCCTTAGGGGACCTGTCGGCCCGCCCCAAAGTGGTTCGTTCATATCATCCGTGGAATCGCACCAGAGGCTACGAAACCCTCAGAGGACCATAGGCCCGTCCCGGAGTGGCTAGAAATAATCATACCATCAATATTTCATACTTTCAAAGTCGAGAACGTACAATCATAAATGTATACTTGCCTTAATAAACGTTACCGAAGATCCCGAAGAACACGGTTCGACCGGGAAGCTTGAACCACGAAGAAGACAACGAACGGAAGGGTTTCGACTCGAGTTCTTCACAAGAATTCGACCCTAACAACATAAATTCAATAAATCATCGATCATACGAGGAATAATAATCGTAGAACGCCCGAAAACCCCTCTATGATATTTTACCGGACACCTTCAAGGCGTCGGTCAAGAACTCAACCAAAACAACGAATCGATACGATCCAACCATGGGATAATAAGGGAAATGATACAATACATCTAAATAATCATCAATCCATCACAATCCTAAGTTAAATCGGATTAAACGGACGAAATCGAACAAAATACCCAAAATCCCCAAAATTAGATTTCTAGAAAATCTAACCTGATTCGCTCGATCAAAGGATGTTATAGGATGGATGATTGATGAATGAACTCCAAGACTTCATGGATTTATTGACCAACAACATCTCTCCATGATAGGAACAACCCCAGCCGCGGAAGAGAAGTAGAAGAAGGAGAAAAAATGGCGAAAAAAACGACTGCTGGGCCTTAAATAGGCTGACAGACTCGACCGTGTCCGCCTGACACGGTCGTGGCGCGCATCTGGCCGGCAGGGACTCGACCGTGTCCTGCTAGACACGGTCGCGGCGCGGAGGGGCCTTCCGATAGTGACCCGTCCGACAGCGACTCGGCACGACTCGACCGTGTCCTGGAACACGGTCGGGCGTCTGGGCAGTCGGTTCTGGCCTATCCGGAAGAGTTCGACTCGGCCGTGCCAGACGACACGGTCGGGTCCTGAGGCAGAGACTTCGGCATTTCCGGACGAGTACGGCACGGGCCGTGTCGGACGACACGGCCGAGTTCGGCCGGCAGTGATCGGCCAATAACTGAAAAAATGAGCGGGTGAGCTAAAACGACCATAACTCTCTCGTCCGGACTCCGATTGACTCACCGTTCGAACCATTGGAAAGCTAACTCGATGCTCTATAATATTGTAAAGATTTAGAATTTTTGGAGTTACCAAAAATTAATGGTGATCTAACAAAGTCGAACTCATACTTAGAAAAGTCGTTTAGTAATCCTGAACTCAACAAAACGACAAACCGAACTCGAATACGAACCGAAGATACGGTTACGAAGTACTCACAAAGACGAATCTAAGAGCTAGTAGAACACACGATTCCGACCACCCGAAGGCTCGAAATTCGACAACGGAAGGTAATTACCCCAAACTTTGGGAAATTACGAAAATGCCCCAAATGCCCGAAAATCACCATACGACAACGAATAATCAAACCGAAGCTCACAAAACGTATAACAATGTTAAATGAACTTACGAAAAACCCCAAACGGATTTGAATGAGATTCGCAAGAACCGAACTCAAGCGCGGAAAAGTCGCTAAAAAGCACGGAACTCAACAAAGCAGCACCGAAACGAACTCGGATGACAAAAAGTGCAGAATTAAATATTCTCCGAATGACGGAACGGTCATGAGAGAGTCGTCAAAACAGACTCCGACCAAAAAAAAGAAATTTACCAAAAATCGAAAATTGCGGATATTACAAAACCAGCATAATGTTTTTGGAAAAATCAGCAAAATAACTTTGCAAATATCACAACTCAAAAGCAAAACCAGCATAATGTTTTTGGAAAAATCAGCAAAATAACCTTGCAAATATCACAACTCAAAAGAAAAACCAGCATAATGTTTTTGGAAAAATCAGCAAAATAACTTTGCAAATATCACAACTGAAAAGAAAAACCAGCATAATGTTTTTGGAAAAATCAGCAAAATAACTTTGCAAATATCACAACTCAAGAGAAAAACCAGCATAATGTTTTTGGAAAAATCAGCAAAATAACTTTGCAAATATCACAACTCAAAAGAAAAATCAGCATAATATTTGTGGAAAATCAGCAAAATAACTTTGCAAATATCACAACTCAAAAGAAAAACTAGCATAATGTTTTTGGAAAGATCAGCAAAATAACTTTGCATATATCACAACTCAAGAGAAAAACCAGCATAATGTTTTTGGAAAAATCAGCAAAATAACTTTGCAAATATCACAACTCAAAAGAAAAATCAGCATAATGTTTATGGAAAATCAACAGTAGGGTTGTGTTAATAGAATTAAGCAAAATACAAGTGAGGGGTGTTAAAAAAACAGGAAAAGAAATCAGCAAAAATCAGCAAACTCTTAGAGGTTGAATGAGGAAGAAATCAACAAAAACCAGCAAATTAGTAGAACAAGGGAAGAAATTGGGAGAGGCATCGACTGAAGTGGTGTGTGTTTTCCTCTACCAAATAGCCCCGAAAGATGATACCTGAGAGACGGCAAGATCTGTCGAGGAGAAGGAGAAGCGATAGTTGCCGACGGGAGGAGCGAGAGCTGCCGACGGGAGGAGCGAGAGCTGCCGACGGGAGGAGAGGGGAACACCGCGAGAGCTGCCGATGGGAGGAGAGGGGAACACCGCGAGAGCTTCCGACGGGAGGAGAGGGGAACTGGTGTGGAACGAAGGATGTGAGTGGGAGGGAGGAGGTCGATCGTTTTGTGAAGGGCAGATGTGGGAATAGTTAGGGTCTGAATGGTTGAGGGAACCACTAGCCACTAAATCGTTAAGAGCCTTTTGTCACCATTAAGAGGATAATTTTTTTTTACCAAACACTCTTTTCCTCTGACCGATTAAGAGATGTGCTCTGAATGGAACCATTCATAGCTAAACAAACGGCCCCTTAGCTTCTTGGGCAAAAATACTAAGGAATCCTCCTAAGAGATTGTTGATCATAAAATATTTATTTTTTTATGATCAATGGCCTAGAATTAATATGATAACAAAAGGGCAGAATTGGAATTAATTTAAATTATTTAATTGATTTCTGATTTTTATAAGAATAAAAAAATAGTTTTTTATATCATTTGCTAAAATTTTGAAATTTTCTTTCATGAATTTCAAGTTACCCAGGATTTGTAATTGATATTGGTTCCTTCTTTATCTCTTCTATTTATCTTCTAATTCCTCTCGCTGCTTCACATTCAACTCGCCTTCTTCCTAGATTTTTCTACATACTGACTCTACTTCACAGCTCACATAGATGAATGTGGAAAAACTGACGAAAATGGTTGGTTCGGTCCGCACTAGTGGAAAGGGTGCAGTTCTGAATATCGCATTTTTTTCATTTTGTGTGTTTTTTGTTTTCACCTTTTTTTCATATATTTAGTCACATTTATAGTTTGTCATCCGAGTATTAGTACTATTTTTCAAATATTTTTAATTCCTGCATAATTTAGATGAAATTTTTGAAAAGTGCTCCTATTGCAATGTGTGAATGTGGTGACATATATTATGTTTAATGTATTCATATGTATTATATTATTTCCACATTTGAGCACAGAGATAATGATAATTTTGAGCAAGTATTTTCCTACTTCTATTTGAATAGTGTGACACAATCCATTTTTACATTTATTTAGTTGCAGTATATTTCCACATGTTATCCTATAGATGGTATTATTTAGAATTATCTTGTAACTAGAGTGTTAGAATACAATGGTGACAGTACTTTTTCTCATCTTCCTCGTATTAGTATCTCCACATATGCATTGTTCTAGTGACATTTTGTTCAAAAGTTTTCATTATTACGTAGGCATGTAGTAATATTTTGTGCAAATATTTTCATACTTCTGTGTGCATGTGGTGACACTTCGAGTTTATTCATTTATAGTAAGTTTGTTTCCAAATGTCATCCCTTCCATGGTAACAGTTAGAGTTATTTTGTCACCAGATTATTAGTGTATAATAGTGACAACAGTAAGTCTCATTTAGGTAAGAAAGTGCTTGCACAAGATCTATTGAATTGTTGACATTTTATGCATTCGAACATTATAGCAGAAGTTATTGTCATAATTCGAATTAATATTGTTCAATCTTTTTTGCAGGAGTTTGAGAATTTCGAATTTTGTGACGAAAAAAGGAATGAAGACATGAAGAAATGAATTAATATGGGATAACAACTATTTTGGGGGATATTGATTGTGTCCAAGTTTTAAGAGATTCAAATAATTAATGTGGTCAAAATTTTCCTATTTTTCACTTCTAATTATTATGGTAGTTTTTTTTATATTATTGTACTATTTTACCTTCTTAAGGAGGTTCCTTAGGAATCATTCTAAGGAGCTAAACCGAACTTCATAATCCTATCTAAGAATCCGTCCACATAACCCTATTTCATTTCATACATTACACATAACTTAAAATTTATCACAAAGTATCATTTAATTTGAGTTCCAAAAATTGATAATTTTAAATTTTAATGACCAAAAACATATAATTAACTCCCAACGGTTCTATAGATATGACGCAAAAAGATAAAAGATAAATCATTCAACCGAGGATGACAGAAGCAACAGTCCATAAACAAGAACGCAAGATAATGAATAATACTGAATTAGAGAAATTTAATCATCTGATTCATTTTGGCCCAATACTGTGTTAGCCTAATTAAATGGTCGGATTTATATTACATGCCAGTCTAGAAAATTGCAACTCATACAACTTGATGATATATAATGTTCGGATAGTAGGATTTATATTTTGGATAACATTATGAATTGGCCAAAATACACCATGATGATAATGAATACTAAATCTAGAAAAATGAACTTAGAGTGTACCTCACACCAAGGTATGTTGACGAGAACTCACGCGAAACACGGTGAGATGTCTATAATTCATTACAAAATTGTAACTATTAAAAAAACTGTTAAAGGAATAATACACATTGTGTGCCTAAGTCTGTTAGTTTATGGACTTTTCTAGTTAGGGTTTAGCTAAGGCCTGTTTGTATGTACTTCACCCTATTTAAAGGGATCTCATTGATGGAATAATACAACAACTTTTGCCTTACTTTTTGTCTCAAGTTATTTTCCCTTCAACACGTTATCAGCACGTAGTTCCCGAACTGAGCAAGAAAAATCCCGTTTCGTTTTTTTTCTGAAAATCCCGCGGCCGAAACCCTAGCCGCCACCACCGAAACCAGGTCATCTTCTTCACTGACCCGCAGCAACCACCACAGAAACCAGGTCATCTTCTTCACTGACCCGCGGCAACCACCACCGAAACCAGGTCATCTTCTTCACTGACCCGCGGCAACCACCACCGAAACCCAACCCCGCAGCCGCCCACCTGCATCTCCTTCCCCGACGTCCGACGCGACCTGCTCGCGACTGAACCCGCCCAGATTCGCAAACCATCACCTCTGCTCGCGACTTCCCCGACCGCACCTTCCCCAGCCGTCACCTCTGCCCGCGACTGAACCCTAGTCGCCCAGAATCGCGATCCCTTTCCCCCCGTCCGACGTCGCACCAGACTCACCGAAGAAAGAAAACTCGCCCTACCGTCGACTGCACACCAGTCCCGTCTCCATCGCCGGCTGTCAATCGGATCCGACGTGACCGCCTGCAACCGCCCGCAATCGGAAACCACCGCACGGACCAAGGGCACAGAAGCCAGCCTGTCTCCTGCTCTGTTCTCAATCAGCCCGGTTGTCCAGCACTCGGCCCGCGATCCAGACCCGGTTGCTGACTCGGCCTGACCCGCCAGCAATCCCGTTTTTGAACTTCTCAGTCCATTTTTCTGCCTCTATTCACGAAATAAAGTACACAAATACGAACCTTACTATCTGCAATGTGCGAATTTATATATTACTATTAATTGCATATTTACACTCTGCAATTTATTTATGCTTAATTAAACCAAAAGCATGATGCATTCATAATTTTAACTAAATTAAAATAAATTGCTTAAGCAACTTGAATTAAAATAAATTCACGTTGAATTAATAATTATTGCGGCATAAGATACCTCTTTGACTGCATTTATACGTGTATAGATATATTCATAGGGCTATGTGATTATATCTATAGTTATATATATATTTTGCATGCATTGTTAGTTATGGCATGTATATTAAATTCATCATTAGTAGAACCTAGAGGACTTATTTCTACTATCTATATCAACTCGAACCGTGATAAAGTAATTTCATCGGTAAAAACCCAATAGCATCGAAAGTAATTTTGACCATATCTTGGTTCTGAAAAATAATAACCCTCTACTTTATTGAAAATTTTATCATGGAAAGTACTCATGATATACTGTGAAAATTCATTTTCCTTTTTTTTTCTTGTCTCAAGATGGCTGATCCAACTCGTCCTGAATTTGATATCTTGGACTCAGAAGGACTTGAGTACCATAGATGAGTTTCTCACGTAGAGACCACTTTTATCGCTAAGGACTATAGTGCTACTATCTTTGAAAAAGCAGGCGAAGTACCGTCTGACAAAACCAAAGCTAGTGCATTAATGTTCCTTAGGCGACATATCGACCGAGCCTAAGGTGGGAATATCTGCAATTGAAATCCCCGAAAGAACTATGGGATGCCCTTAAGGGCCGTTTTGGGAACATCCACAATACCTTGCTCCCAGAGTTGACCGTGCAGTGGAATGAAATCCGCTTGCTTGATTATAAACGGATCAACGATTTCAACAAAGATATGCTCCGTCTGAAGGCACGCCTTAACTTCTGTGGAAAGGACCTCACAGAAGATGATATGATTCAGAAAACTCCTTCCACTTTCCCTACTTATACCCTTATACTAGCGAACCAGTTTAGGCTGGAGTATGACAATAAACGCATCACTACCTTCAATAAGCTTATCAACCTACTGCAAGTGGCTGAGAGGCACAATGAAGTATTAGTGAGCAACAATGCCAGGCCGGCTGGGACAAACAAAGTTCCCGAGGCCAACTATGGCAAAGTGAAAGGTGGAAAGAACCCCAATGCACAGGAGACTGGTCATGGCAACCCCAAACCACAACGTGGAAGAGGGCACAGTGGTCGAGGACGTGGTCGAGGACGTGGAGGTTCTTCCAATGTAATGAGAAGACTTGGTGCTCTCGGATCTTGTGGCCAAGGAAACAAAGCACCTACCCCCCATGTCGCTCCCAAAGTCAGAGTTAGCGATGAACCGTGCTATCGATGTGGAGATGCTGGACATTGGTACAAGAACTACCATGCAAGTAAACAAGTCGCAGCACACTACAAGAAATATAGAGAGTCCAAAGAACGGGAGGCTCACTATATGGAGGAAGATGCTCTCGACGAGTCCCCCGACGTCAATTTCACAGTCACCGATAATTGCAATGAGCCATACGTGTCACAGTCATTAGAGGCACCCCTTTATGACTTAATGTTTTCATTATGTTTACTTTCTCATTTACATTTGGCATTGTTAGCTCGAAACGATTTTATCGATGTTTTATTTTCAATAATGGTGTGATGAAACTTTATTTTTCTAGAACAAGATATTATTATTGCTTACGTTATATCCTCAGCTTTATTTCGAAGAAATGAATATTGCTTGCATGTTTATGGTACGAATTTTTTTCTCTGCTTTTCGTAGGAATGAATCGGGGAGAACTTGAATTTTTGGTAGACAGTGGGACCACCCACACCATTCTTAGGAATAGGCTTCTATTCACGGAATTAATTGCATGTCAATCCTCGGTAACCACGATGACTGGGTCCTCCCAACTCATCCAAGGGCGAGGCAATGCCCGATTTTTATTGCCTAACGGCACTCTTATCCGAGTTACCGATGCTCTATACACACCTAGGGCCCTCGAACCTTACTAAGTTTTAAAGATATACGTAGCAATGGTTTCCACGTCGAAACCCACTGTGAGAATGGAATCGAGTTCCTTTATATTACATCTAATGAATGTGGACGTAAACGCATATTAGAAAAACTTAAGAGTCAAAATAGTGGACTGTACACCACAACTATTAGGGTATTCGAATCCTATGTTGTCACCATAAATGAAATCTGGGACAAAGACTCATATAAGCTTTGGCATAATAGACTAGGTCATCCTGGTCGAGATATGATGATCCGTATCCTAAAGAACTCGCACGGAGATCCTTTCTTTCGAGTGAAAAAGGGACAACAACTCAACACGAATAACAGTATTGATGTTAATCATGCTATGTCATCTAAAGAAATAGAGACATATGCCCCTTCTGAGCAATTGACTATGTCAAAAGCACATCGCTCATTCTGCAAAGCCTGCTCTTTAGCTAAAGTAGGAGCGAGACCTTCCTACACTAAAGATACTAAAGCGAACATCTCATTCTTACAACGTATACAAGGAGATATTTGTGGACCCATCCACCCAGAATGCGGACCATTTAGGTACTTTATGGTATTGGTGGATGCTTCGACACGCTGGTCACATGTCGCACTCCTTTCCACTCGAAATGCTGCATTTGCAAAACTCCTGGCTCAGATCATTCATCTAAGGACTCACCATCCTGATCACCCTATCAAGTCTATTCGACTCGATAATGCAGGAGAATTTACATATAAAGTATTTGATGACTACTACATGTCAATCGGAATCGATGTAGAGCATCATGTTTCCCATGTGCATACACAAAATGGTCTCGCAGAGGCAACCATTAAAAGAATCCAAATGGTAGCACGGGCATTAGTTTTGCACACCAATCTGCCCATCTCTGCTTGGGGATATGCAGTCCTACATGCACTGCATTTATTCGTTTGCACCCACCGTTGGCCAACCATTTTTTGCGTACCAGTTGGTAACTGGATATGAACCGGATATTTCACACCTACGCATATTTGGTTGTGCAACATATGTGCCGATTGCGCCCCCACAACGCAATAAAATGGGTCCTCAGAGACGTTTAGGTATTTACGTTGGATACGAATCCCCAACAATTATCCGCTACTTAGAACCCTTGACAGGTGATCTCTTTACCGCGCGTTTTGCGGATTGTCACTTCAATGAGTCAGAATTCCCGTCGTTAAGGGGAGAGGAGAAAAAGAAATTTCTCAAGGAACGATAGGAATTGTCTTGGTACGTCCCGAGTCTGTCTCATTATGATCCCCATACCTCACTATGTGATCGTGAAGTACAACGAATCCTCGATCTTCAGAACGTAGCAGATTCGATGCCTGATGCGTTTACTGATATCGCCAAAGTGACAAGATCACACATTCCAGCTGCAAATGTGCCTGCAAGGTTAGAAGTCCCCAATAAGGGGCACATCACCAAAGTACCGAGTGATGCGATCGCACAGCGCAATCGAGGCCGTGGCTCCCAAAAGGAAAAGGGGGAGGCCACCTGGTTCGACAGACACCCGCCCAAGGAAGAAAAGGGCAGGTGAGGCACAAATCAACCCATTAATCATCAATACTGGGAATTCTTCCCACGAGACCATCTCTGACTATAGCTATGTCCATGAATCATTAATGGGGGACGCCCCGGAGATCGATTCAGCATTAGAAAACAAATAGATCTCGATCAACTATGAAAGTGCATCTGATTTGATGGAATGATCAACCACTCATATTAATGATGTGTTTGCATACACAGTTGCTCAAGAAATCATAGAGCACGATGATGTCGAACCACGCTCTGTTGAAGAATGTCAACAAAGAGCCGATTGGCCTAAATGGAAAGAAGCTATCCAGGCAGAGCTTGACTCTATGACAAAACGCAAGGTACTTGGCCCAGTAGTGCTAACTCCGCCAAGTGTAAAGCCTGTTGGACACAAATGGGTTCTTGTCAGAAAGGGTAATGAGAATCACGAAGTCCTGAGGTACAAGGCTCGCCTCGTTGCACAAGGTTTCTCACAACGCCCTAGTATATATTACGAGGAAACGTACTCCCCCGTAATGGATGTTATTACGTTCCGCTATCTAATCAGCCTAGTTATTTATGAAGGATTGGAAGTACAGCTAAGGGACGTGGTCACTGCGTATCTCTATGGGGATCTAGATACGGATATTTACATGAAAGTGCCTGAAGGCATTTCATTGCCCAAATCAAGTAACTCGAGACCACGGAGTGCGTATTTAGTTCATTTGAAACGCTCACTTTACGGTTTGAAACAATCTGGAAGGATGTGGTATAACCGTCTGAGTGAATACTTGATTGGAAAGGGATACAAGAACGATGAATTGTGTCCTTGCATCTTTATAAATAAAACAAGTTCCGGATTTGCGATCATCGTAGTGTATGTCGACGATATGAATATAATCGGCACTCTTGATGAAATAAGAGAAACCACCAGATACTTGAAAATTGAGTTTGAGATGAAAGATCTTGGGGAGACTCGTTTCTATCTTGGTATTCAGATAGAACATAGAGTCTGTGGAATTCTCATCCACCAGTATGCTTATGTCCAGAAGATGCTTAGACGCTTTAACATGGACAAAGCACACCCGGTTAGCACTCCCATGATCGGTCGTAGCTTGGATGCGAAGAAAGATCCATTTCGTCCAAAGGAAGATGACGAAGAGCTTTTGGGAGCTGAAATTCCCTACTTAAGTGCAATAGGCGCTCTATTGTACTTAGCTCAATGTACGCGACCAGACATCGCCTTCTCAGTAAACTTACTAGCTCGATTTAGTTCAGCACCGACGCAACGTCATTGGAATGGTATCAAGAATATATTCTGATGCCTAAAATGAACCATTGACTTGGGACTATTTTTTCCCTACAAGCAGGCAAAGGAAGCTGCTTCCGTAAAGGCAAATGCTAAAGTAAATGCTAATGCCATAGAACCTACCCCGACGAACGTATTGGTAGGATTTGCTGACGCAGGGTATCTCTCCGACCCACACAAAGGTCGTTCCCAAACAGGCTATGTATTCGTTATTGGGAACACCGCTATATCTTGGAGATCCACAAAGCAAACCCTTGTAGCTACCTCATCTAATCACGCCGAAATTATCGCTTTGCATGAGGCGGTATGTGAGTGTATTTGGTTAAGAGATATCATTACACATATCCGAGGTAACAATGGACTAAGTAATGTCACTGGAGCACCTACATGCATATATGAAGATAATGCAGCTTGCATCGAACAGATGAAGCTTGGGTATATCAAGGGGGATAACACAAAACACATATCTCCAAAATTCTTCTATAATCAGCAACAACAGACTCTCCTCAATATTCAAGTAAAGCAAGTCAGATCTGAGGAGAATGTGACCGATTTTTTCACCAAATCTCTGCCCAAGGCCGTGTTTGAAAAACATGTGAGAAGTATCGGAATGCGGAGAATTTCCGAACTCCCGAAATCGATGTAAAGGTGGAGGGAGAAGGGTGAGTCATAAAGAAACTTACTCACCGACGTTGTACTCTTTTCTTTGACCAAGGTTTATTTTCTCCCATTGGTTTTTGTTACTTGGCAAAGTTTTTAATGAGGCAAACGACACATGCACAAGTTTTTCAAAGTATCCTTGATTGATGTACAAATCAGGGGGGATGTAGACTTGAGGGGGAGTCTTACATCCACACCGTACGTTATACTCTTTTCCTTCCAAGGATCATTTTTCCCACAGGGTTTTTTATCACTTGGAAAGGTTTTTAACGAGGTAACAAGATGTACGATTTTAGGGATCGATGGAATGGTCACCTTAGTAGCGCTATGATCAAATGTAACGATCATATGAGAGGATAGATTCAAAGGACGAAGTCTAAACTTGATGTGTC
The DNA here is from genome assembly GCA_033398695.1 of Orobanche coerulescens. Lineage (NCBI taxonomy): Eukaryota > Viridiplantae > Streptophyta > Magnoliopsida > Lamiales > Orobanchaceae > Orobanche > Orobanche coerulescens. Next base: position 190,268,404 of record CM065801.1, read on the forward strand.
TAGATGTTGTACTCTTTTCCCTACGATCAAGACATTTTTCCCACTGGGTTTTTGCTTGACGAGGTTTTAACGAGGCAACATGACATGCGCTTGTAGACTAGGCACAAGGGGGAGTGTTAAAGAAATAATACCAATTGTGTGCCTAAGTCTGTTAGTTTATGGGCTTTCCTAGTTAGGGTTTGGCTAAGGCCTGTTTGTATGTACTTCACCCTATTTAAAGGGATCTCATTGATGGAATAATACAACAACAACTTTTGCCCTACTTTCTGTCTCAAGTTATTTTCCCTTCAACAAAAACATTTTTTTAAAAAAAGTAACAAAATAAAAGTTGGATATTTTTAGGGTGAATAGAGTTTTCGACAAAACTAAATCCATCAACTCAGATTGAAACCTGAGGAAGAAAAGGTTTATTGAATCTCATAATTCATGCAACAACAACAACAACATCTAAGCCTTAGTCCCAAAATGATTTGGGGTCGGCTAACATGAATCAAACTTTGAAACCGTCAATAATCGTTACATAAATAACATAAAAGGAAAAAAGAGGGAAAAAGTAGAGGAAAAAGCAAATAAAAAAAGAGAATGAATGTAAAAAAAAAAATCCTGAAAAATAAATTAAAAGATAACATGAAATAAAAGAAAATAGGAATTAAAAAAAAAAAAGGAATCAGACTCCATCCACCATCCGTATTCTTTCCCGCCACATTTGCCTCTCCATCGCCATACTTTCTCCAATTCCAAGAAACCGCATATCATTTTCAATCATCTTTATCCAAGTTTTCTTGGGTCTTCCTCTACCTTTCACAACATTACTTGTTCCCTAACTTTCTAGCCTCCTCACTGGGGCATCAATAGGTCTTCTTCTCACATGACCAAACCATCGTAATCGATTCTCCATCATCTTGTCTTCTATAGATGCAACTCTTACCTTCTCTCTGATCACCTCATTTCGAGCCGATCCTTTTGTATGACCACACATCCATCGTAGCATACGCATCTCGCCACATTCATCTTTTGAACGTGACACTGCTTTCTGACCGAACACTCGGTGCCATATAACAGCGCAGGCCTAATTGCCGTGCGGTAAAATTTACCCTTTAATCTATGAGGCATGCCAGGATCACATAAAACCCCTGTGGCACTCTTCCACTTCAACCACCTTGCCTTTATTCTGTGAGCCACATCGCCATCTAGCTCTCCATCCTTTTGGATAATAGATCCAAGATACCGAAAGAAAGTGGATCCATGAACAACTTTCCCATCAAATGTGATCATCCCCGCCTCTCTATCACTGTTTTCGCTAAACCTACACTCCATATATTCAGTCTTACTTATCCTTAGCCTAAAGCCTCGAGCTTCCAAAGTATCCCTCCAAAGTTCCAAAGAATCTCATAATTCATGATTCAGTCAAATGACACTAGGTTGACAAACCCAGGAAAAAAAATTAAGCTAAATTTGTGCAACTGTTATACTACCTGACCCTGATGAGAGCTTCGCATATCTCGGGTCCAATTTAATTAAAGAGGTTTGTCGATTTCAAAGAGAAAAAAGAATGTGGGTAGAATAAACTCCGCAGTAATATCTATTGACAGCTAATTTTGGACATTAAATACTTTTTTGTTCAAATGATTTAAAAATATTTATGGACATAGTGGGTGTTATGGTGACCAGGACTACGCCGAAAGAGGTGAGCAGGATGTCACTCATATCTCCTATTTCAAACTGAACATCTTGACGAGGTATGTCGGCAGCACGCTTATACTTGGTCGTAGAAGCTTCAAAGTCTAGCTGAGTAGTCGCATGAATCTGCTGATTTCCTGAATGACGTCAGCCGCTCGGCAATCCTTCGTTGTTGTCGACGGAAATGTCAACAAGTCAACTAACATGCAGGGAATAAGGTCGTTGTCAACTTGAAAGGGGCGAAACCCGGTAAAAATTCAGTTTAGTGTTTGCCATATGCCATAAAGTACGCCAAAAATAACTTAAGAAGCAAGAATAGCAACCCAACATAACAGATAATCCAAACCATTCAAATGTAAAACTTCACAAAAAAAATAATTGAGCATAATGGAAGGTATTCGCAGTTTCCTTGTAAGAACGAAATGCACCATTTTCAAAAAAATGGTTGACAACAACATAAATAGAATCATTACCTCTTTGGCCGGCAAAGCCAAGACGAAATCCATACTTATGACAGTCCAACATTGAGAAAGAATCGGGAGGGGTCGATAAAGATTAGCATTAGAAGTCGTCCCTTTTTCCAATCGAAAAACCTGGCAGCGCAATACGTGACGCTCGACGTCCCTTCGTACGGATGGGCAAAAATAGCGGCGAAGCAAAAGTTCAGAGGATCTGTCGCGGCCAACATGTATGATGTCATGTAGTTCCTAAATTAGCTTTAGACGCAAGCTAGCGCACGACATCCCTCCGTATGGATGGCCGAAAATAATGGTGAAGCAAAAGTCTGAAGACATATAGCCGCCAACATGACCGTGCCATGGAGTTCTAAAATCAACTTGAGAGGCAAGCTGTATGTGGGAATACATAGTCTCACGTCCTTAAATGAAAACCCATCAATTGGAAAATTCCAAATAAACCTAATTCACAAATTTTGTATGAAATAGGGCCAAAAAGAAAAGAATCATCAACATATGACTCCCAGAAAGGTATCAAATCCAACCACTTCAACATGCATGTCTGTTCAAAGGCACTGGGCGTCTGCCACCTTATTCAAGGCAACTGACTGGGGGCAAATGACAAAGTAACTTGTTGTGGAAAGGACAATCATTTAGCATGTCTTGTTGGGAAAAACCGACAATAATAATGTCACAACGAAACGCGGAAACTCATTTGACAACTTTCTCAATCTTCAATTGTAACTTCGAGGTTACCGGCGAGTAGAGTAATCAATTACAACTCGGCAAACAATACAAATGATATCCAAAACAATAAACAACGAGACACAATTTTTAGCGTAGAAAACCCCTCAAGACGAGAGTAAAAACCACGGGACCGAAGCCGCTTAAATCCACTATCACCAATCCACAATACACAAATCGTCCCTAGTACAAACTAGAGGTATACAATAATAATCATCAAATACTTGGTAATAAACAATCTTCAAGTATTTGGAATACACAACAACAACAAGATCGAGAAAGAAAAACACTGAAATAGCTTACACAAAAAGCTAACAAAATACCCGAACTTCTGGACTCAAAACCTTCGATCTATTCCGGTGAAAAGATTTGCCCAATCGCTACTAAGCTCTTGTCAAAATATCACGGCGATCCAATCGATACACCTCCAAGAAATCGAACAAGTATAATTTCTCTTTTCTTTTCTCTCTTGTATCTCTCTCTCGTGTCTCTCAAAGTGTGTAGGTGAGGAATAATGAAACCCGCAGCAAAAACTAATAGAAAAAGAAGACCTAGCCCTGTTGACTTGGGGTGCCGCGTCCCAGATGGTGTATTCCGCGGCACACTTCAAAAATCGGCTGTTGGATGCGCCCAGGGGGCCGCGGGCCGGAGGGCAGGAGCCACGGCCCGTAGTACAGTCTCGGCTGGTCATTTTGCAGCACATCAGCACGGGGCCACGGCCCGGCGGGCATGGGTCGCGGCCCGGAGTACAGTGGTGAAGGGGACTCGACCAAAAGTGGTGTGCCGCGGCCCGGATGGCTTATGCCGCGGCCCGGAGTCCAGTCGACTCCGAGAAGGCCTATATTTCGGAAATAACTCCTACAAATCACCCCCTTTCTGGAATATAGGAAGAGTTCGCCATCCCGGCGATCGAACAACATACCTTAACTTTCTCTATACTCAACGCCTTCGTTAACATATCGAAACCATTATCATTAGTGTGAACTTTATCAAGTTCAAACAAACCATCCTCTAATGCATCTCGAATCCAATGATATCTCACATCGATATGTTTTGTTCTCTTGTGAAAAGTCGCATTCTTCACCAAATGAATCGCACTCTGACTATCAAAAAGAACCACGTAACATCGTTGTCGGAAGCCCAGCTCTCGTAAAAACATTTTCAACCATAAGAGCTCTTTACTCGCTTCACCACCGCAATATACTCGCCCTCCATTGTTGACATGGCAACACACTTTTGCAATCTCGATTGCCATGACACGGCTCCCCCTGCAAACGTCATCAAATAATCGGATGTGGATTTTTGGTTATCTTCGTTTCCTGCCATATCCGAATCGGAATAACCAACAAGCATCGCTTTCCCATTTCCAAATGTAATCCCCAATTTGGAAGTACCCCGTAAATATCAAAATATCCACTTTACGGCTTCCCAATGCTTCTTTCTCAGATTCAATAGAAACCGGCTCACCACTCCCATGGCATGAGCAATGTCGGGCCTCGTACATACCTTGGCATACATCAAACTCCCGACCGCAGAGGCATAAGGAACTTTATCTATTTCTTCAATCTCTTTCTTCGTCGTAGGGCAATCTTTGGTCGTCAATTTAAAATTGTTAGTAAGAGGCGAACTAACAATTTTAGCTTTATCCATGTTAAACCGCTTAAGCACCTTCTCAATGTATTTTTCCTGTGATATGTGTAATTTTCGGGCTGCTCTATCTCAAGTGATTCTTATCCCAAGAATCTGTTTAGCGGCCCCCAAGTCTTTCATGGCAAAAGACTTATTAAACTCTTTCTTCAAATTGGCAATCCTTTCGGCATTCTTGCCAACGATCAATATGTCATCTACATAAAGCAATAAGATGATAAAATCATCATCTCCAAATTTCTTGAAAAATACGGTCCAGGGTCGTCTTTCGGTAGCCTTGCTTCCCCATAACCGACTCGAACTTTTTATACCATTGTCGTGGTGCTTGCTTCAAGCCGTATAGACTCTTACGGAGTCTACAAACATAATCCTCTTTTCCCTTAACCTGAAACCCTTCAGGTTGCTTCATATATATTTCTTTGTCGAGGTCTCCATGAAGAAATGCTGTCTTGACATCCATTTGCTCAATCTCAAGGTCAAGACTAGTTGCTATACCAAGGACCAATCGAATCGATCCTATATTCACAACCGGAGAAAAAATCTCATCAAAATCAATGCCTTTCTTTTGACTAAAGCCCTTCACTATGAGTCTTGCTTTGTATCATGGCAATACAGTATGCTCCTCCGACTTCACCTTATACACCCATTTATTTCTCAAGGCTCTCTTGCCCTTCGGCAACTTAACCAACTCGTACGTATTGTTCTCATGCAAAGAACTTATCTCGTCTTGCATGGCATCCATCCACTCCTTCTTATTCTCATCCTCCATAGCCTCCTCAAAATATTCAGGCTCTCCCTCGTTGGTGAGTAAAACGTACTCATCGGCCGAATAATGAGTGGAGGGATGATGGTCCCTTGTAGACCATCTAAGTGGAACAAAAGATGGCATGTTCATCACGGGTAGCTCGGGATGAACTCCATCGGTATCATCTTGAAATAACTCATCATTGTCACCGGCATCATGTTGTTCATCATTTTGGACGTCATCTCCACCGGGTGTCTCAACATGTCATGGAGGAACGGGGTCCAAATCAATAAGATCATAATCATGTTGTGGAGCCGAATCTCCATTCTCAACATCCTTCATCGTTTGATCTTCAACAAAAACAACATCTCTCAAACGAACAAGTTTCTTAGTCACCAGGTCATACAATCTATACCCGCACTCATCAAGCCCGTAACTAATAAAAATACATGGCTTCGTCTTGGAATCAAGCTTTGACCTCTCATCTTTCAGAATGTGTACAAATGCTTTACATCCGAAAACCTGTAAGTGGCGATATGAAATATCTTTACCGCTCCACACTTTGTCCGGGACATCAAATTTCAAAGTAACACACGGCGTCAAATTAATCACGTGAACCGCCGTGTTCAAAGCTTCTCCCCAAAATGACTTTGGTAATCCGGCATGTGAGAACAAACATTGATCTCTCTCAACCAAAGTCCGATTCATCCTCTCCGACAAGCCATTGAGTTGCGGAGTCTTCGGTGGCATCTTTTGATGTCAGATCCCTTGCTCTCGACAATACTCATCAAAAGGCCCAGTGTATTCTCCACCATTATCCGTCCGAATACACTTTAACTTCTTACCGGTCTCTCTCTCCACCGAGGCATGAAACTGTTTAAAAACATCCAACACTTGATCTTTCGTCTTTAAGGTGTATGTCCACACCTTCCTCGAATGATCTTCGATGAATTTGATAAAATATAGGCAACCACCAAGCGTCCTAGTCTTTATTGTTAGGAGTATGCCCTCGAATGCCACTCAGAGGTTGTTGAGAGAGGGCATTGTACTTGTAATTATGTAAACCATTTATATAAGGCAAATGAATGTTTCTTTATTTACTGGTAGTTACTGGCATTCCTAACTCGTAAATAAACATATAGAAACTAGTCCGTGTATTTGAGAGCAAAACGTTCCACTCCTTATTGGATAAGGGGGTCGGCACTGGAAAGGTTATAGCTCAAATACTTAATCGTTCGCAAGTCGATGAAACTTGGTAGGCGTTAAGTTTATGTGAAGACTTGTATGACGTGTTTTTGACATGGAGAGTGCACGAACACTAATGGTTAGTGGGAGCACACGTTATAGGTATGCTAATTGGATTAGTGTACTCGAACCGACTCACCCTCGATTCGTCACATGGATTTCACTCCGGACAGTCAATGACGGAATCGAAAGGTTGTGATAGGTATTCGTGAACCTTCGACTTGAGGATTTAGTAGGGATGTGCTTGTGACGTCAAGATTTTCATTAGAGTAGTTCGACCACTGTAAACCGGAAGGCGGGGTCAACCTCGACGTGCATCTTAACGGCAAGTAGCGAGTCCTACCGAATACCAAGATAGAATTCTTTCTCCCGTTAGTGAGCGGGTTATATGTCCTATGCGGTTATTGGCGGATGAGATCATAAGTCTTTGGCCAAAGCATTGGAGCTAGTTGTATTAGATACACGGCGACTCGATGATCTCGATTTGCATTAACGCATGCATAGCGTCAATCTGAGATAAGGTTTGGTAGACCGTGACCCTATAACTTGATCGGGACATTTGAAAGAAGGGTTTATACGTATCTTGGTATTCACGACAGAATGGTTCTTGAATGATCCCAATCATTCGTTCTCGATTAAGTGCAGTGTAGGCCACCAGTGGCTAGGTGGTGCTACTACTCTTTGGTTCCTCCCATTCTTGGCGAGACGGACCTACCGAGTCGCGCATTAGGATTGACGACGGAATGAATTAAGCTAATTCTCTCATTATGAATATTAGATATTGGATATCTAATTTGGGACATTGGATATTTAAATCGATTTATCGGATAAATTGATTTACGGCTTAATGAATTAAATATATCACTGGGTGATTAATTTAATTCATGGATATAATTATTTCTTGGAGAAATTAATTATGTTATTATGTATTTGATATGATTAATTAATTGGATTAATTGATCGATATAAATACATCGGAACGGAATCGGAGTTTATCTGTTTGGACTCGCTAGAGTCCGAAACGAACCGAACTTGTCCGATTTCTTCTTGATAGCCGCCCCCTTCCACCAACCTTCCCTTTGGTCTTTGGTTTCCATTTTATAATGGATGATAGTGACTTGTGGGGAAGACATCTCATGTGAGATGAGTTGTTGGTGGTTATAATGTGTATAAAGAATGAGAAGAAGACCAAACTCTCACATGTATTCATTTGTGCATTTCATACGTGAGATGTAAGAGAGTTAAAGAGAGAGAAAAGTTCTTCTCAAAATAGTCTTCTTCTTCTTCACTTTCCTCTTGGTTTTCTTAGAGAAAATTCAAGAGTATTAATGAGAGTTGTGAGTTATACACTTAGAGTGTGATAATCTCATATTGGAAGCTTCATCACTTAGCTCTAGCCGTATCCTCGGAGGATAGCAAGGTGATCGTCGTTCGGTCGTTTCTCCGGCGCGTGGCAAGTAGAGACGCGGTACTTTCGGCGTTGGATCGTTCAAGAGCTTGGGGAATAGCTCAAGAGAAGGTTACCATTTAATCAACGGACTTCGAGGGTTAGTTTCTTACGACTCTTGCTTTTCGTTTATATATTCGTATATACGTAGCTCGATCGATCCTCGTAGGGATTCGGATCGAATTAATTTTCGTTTTACCGCTTCCGCTGGGCCTTCGTTTTAGGCACCGAATCCCAACAGTGGTATCGGAGCGTAGGTCTTGCGATCGTATATACGATATTGGCATTTGGAATGCTCGATTAGATGGTGAATGATTTGGAATCATTTTAGTCATAATCGTGGTATATGTTTTTCGTTCGTAATAATTGTATTTTTCGTAAGTTTATGTCTAAATATAAATCTTAAATTTCTGGGAAATATGATTTATATTGAAGATATGAAAGTCGTATAATATTGATATTGGATATCCGGTCGAAAATCTAGCCCCGAATCGTCGTCGGACGACTTTTTGGACAAAAAGGGTATTTTGGCCGAGAATGACTCGACCGTGTCCTGGGTGACACGGTCGTGTCCGGCAGTGTGGCCGGACCACTGCCTGGAGACCCGACCGTGTCAGGAGACACGGGCGTGTCTGGCCGAAGGTGACTCGACCGTGTCCTGGATGACACGGTCGTGTCCGGCTAATATGATTAATGTGCAAAGTGTAACGTTAATCGCGAAAATTCTCCCACTATAAATTATTAAGTTTATAAGGTTTCAAGGTTTTCCTTCCCTCCATCGAGTTTTCGGGAAATTGAAATCCAAACCGGATGTGCTATGCTTCCGAGTTATCGGGGTAGTCGTTCGGGGAGGACGGATAAATTACCGGGAGCGCATTGGATGCCTTCGGTTGGAGCAAATTTTATCCCTAGAAACCTGATAGGTTGCCGGATAAGATTCAATTGTGAAACTGATTTGCGTCGATGGTATAAACTTAACTTGTTCACGAACCATAGAAACCGTATAGGTTGAGGGGAGTGAACAAGGGGAAAAAGAAGATCGAATCATCCATTAGATGGGTTGGTGTTGGACACCACTTTATGAAAATTAATAGACTAGAAACCTGTTCGGTTGCCCTCTATTAAGATTTATAAAGAACTCGATCACCACTATGAAGTAGAGCGACGATACTTCCGGATTTCACATGGGAGTGTGTTATTCCGATAAAAATAGTGGGAGCTGGGTAACAAGAATAGAAAAGACCTTAAAATTCCATACTCAGAACATAATTGAATGAGTCACTAATTAATCTGTTATACTTAATGCAGACAAATCTCAATATGACAATGAATCCACTCGCAATTCTACTCGAAAAGAACACCTTAATGGGACCTAACTTTGTGGATTGGCTCCATAATCGATGATTGTCCTCGGTATAGAGGCACTGGGATACGTCTTGGAGACGGACATTCGCGCCTCCTATGCGGACTCGAGCCAATCAGAAGAGATTGAAAACCACGAAAAGTGGGTTAAGGATGACGTGAAAGTCCGTGCTTATATGATGGCTTCCATGTCTAATGAGCTTGAGAGCTCATGAGAAAATGACTTACGCTAGGCATTCTATCTCACTTAACCGAGCTTTATGGTGAGCACGGCAGAATCGCTAGATATGAGATATCCAAGCAACTGTTCGGTGCAAGGATGAAAGAAGGTGAGAAGGTTGGGGAACACGTCCTCAAAATGATATCCATGATCGAGAGATTGGAGGCTCTTGATTTTAAAATGGATACTTCTCTCCAAACCGACCTTATCCTACAGTCTCTCCCGATTCCTTCTCACGGTTTGTTATGAACTTCAACGCAATGAGATTGCATGTAACTTAGCCGCTAATGAACAAACTTGTGACCGCTCGGTCTCGGATGAAGACTCCGGATGAAGGAGTCTGCTCTTGTGATTTCTTCTGGACCTCGGAGGTCTAAGAACAAGAAGAAAAGGACCAAGAAGCAAACTGGACCACAAGCTAAGGACCTTAAGGGTAAGGGCAAGGCCCCGATGGTTCCAAGAACAAGAAGAAAAAGGATACTTGTCTCAAGTGCGGTGAGTGGGCCACCGGGCTAGAGACTGTCCAGATTCTTCATGGCAATTCAGTCTGAGAACTTTTAGTTTTGGAAACAAATTGTTCTCATCGTATTTTCTACTTCTGGATCTTTGGATTCTCGTGCTAGTTCTCATATTTGTACCGTGAATCGTGATCTGGAACAAAGTAGGAAGCTTGGAGCCGGAGAAGTTATGATCACAATCGGAAGCGGGCATAGTGTCGAGGCGACCACATAGGATCACTTCTTTTGGGTTTAGAATCCGGCTTTGTTTTGACTTTAGAAGATGTACTTGTTTTGCCCAAGGGGCACAAAAACATTGTATCCATTCCGGTCATGGACCGAAAAGGCTTTTCATTTTTCATTGGTGATGGTTCCTGCAAAATTTATTTTAGAAATAAACAAGAGGTTCATGCTACATTGTTGAATGGATTGTATCATCTAAATCTCAAGAACAAAGTAGTTGTGAATACTATGACTAGAAAACGTGGTATGGATGAAACCAATCAAGTTTTGAAATGGCATCTTAGACTTGGTCATGTTGGTCAGACCAACGTTTACAAGATGGAAAAAGATGGACTTATGGGTACATTGGGATCAGATCCCTTTCCTACTTGTGAATCTTGCCTTAAAGGCAAAATGACTAAGTCCCCTTCACAGGACTTTTGAAAGAGTGGCGATAAGCTGGGATTAATCCATACCGACGTATGTGGTGCTTTAGAAGCGACGTGACGGATATCAATATTTCATTACGTTTAGATGATCATACTAGGTATGGTTATGTATACTTAATGAAACATAAATCCGAGGCCTTTGAGAAATTCCAGAATTCAAGGCCCTAGTCGAGAAACAAACCGGTAATCATATCAAAGCACTTCGGTCGGACCGAGGTGGCGAGTATATGAGTATGGAGTTTGACGAGTTCCTTAAGGAACATGGAATAGTTTCACAACTAACACCTCCAGTACTCCTCGCTTAAATGGTGTGTCGAAAGAAGGAACCACTTGAACATGGTCCGTTCCATGCCGGGCTATCTTGACTTGCCGATTTACAGGGGGTATGCACTCTGATCGCCGCGTATATCTTGAACAGATGTCCTTCCAAATCCGTTCCTAAAACTCCACATGAGATGTGGGAAGGAAGGAAACCAAGTCTTAATCACATTAGGATTTGGGGATGTCCCGCCTATGTCAAGAAGACTAAGGTGGAAAAGTTGGAAGCTAGGTCTGCGAAGGGACGTTTCATAGGATTCTCGTCTGGGACGATGGGATATCTATTCTACATGCCCGAAGATCGAAGGATCGTTGTTGCTTTACAAGCACACTTCCTGGAAGATGAGTTCATTCAGGAAGGCGGAGCAGGTAGAAGTATTTCTTTAGAAGAATACAATGAAACTCCTCGAGAGACACCTGTGCAAGAAACTGGAACCGAACTTTCTGAAACACAAGTACAACCACCTCGTAGGTCTAGTAGGGTGTCTCATTTACCTGAGAGGTATGGGCTTGTGCACTTGGAGGAGCTGGGTCTCCATGAGGTTCCAAGTGATAGCCAAGAGACCGACCCAACGACCTATGACCAAGCGATGGTGGATGTAGACTCCGCGAAATGGCGTGAAGCTATGGAAGCTGAGATAGACTCGATGCATGTCAATCAGTCTGGACTCTAGTAGACCGCCCCAAGGGTATAGTGCCTATTGGGAACAAGTGGATCTACAAGAGAAAGACCGATGGTGATGGCAAGGTTGACGCCTATAAGGCCGGGCTTGTGGCAAAGGGTTATACCTGAAGGAAGGGATCGATTACCACGATACCTTCTCGCCCGTAGCCATGATCAAGTCTATTCGCATGATGCTTGCTATAGCCGCTACCACGATTATGAGATATGGCAAATGGACGTAAAGACGGCTTTCCTTAATGGATTCCTCGGAGGAAATCTATATGGAGCAACTAAAGGCTTTGTGTCCGAAGTCGATATTCGGAAAGTGTGCAAGCTTCGTTCCATTTATGGATCAAGCAAGCGTCGCGTAGTTGGAACCTTCATTTTGACGAGGCGGTCAAAGAGTTTGACTTCGTGCAAAATGAAGAGGAACCTTGTGTATACAAGAAGGTTAGTGGGAGCAAGATCGCATTCTTAGTACTATATGTGGATGATATTCTACTAATAGGAAATGATGTGGGAATGCTCGATTACGTAAAAGCTTGGCTTTGAGTAATTTCTCCATGAAAGACTTGGGAGAAGCAACCTATATTCTTAGTATTCGGCTCTCTCGGGATAGAGCAAAGAGAACAATAGGCCTTTCCCAAGACCTCTATATAGATAAGATCTTAAAGCGATTTAAGATGGATGATTCTAAAAGAGGGTTCCTACCGATGCAACATGGAATAAAACTCACCTTGAAGATGTGTCCTCAAAGTGAGGAACAACGCAAGGAAATGAGTAATATACCATATGCTTCGGCCGTGGGTAGCCTTATGTATGCTATGTTGTGTACAAGACCTGACATCGCGCATGCTGTAAGCGTGGTGAGTAGGTTTCGTGCAAACCCTGTAGGGAACATTGGGCTCAGAAAGAACGTTCTCAAGTACTTGAGAAGAACGAGAGATATGGTTCTTATGTATGGCGGTGGAGATTTGGATGTGGTGGGATTCACCGATTCGGACTTCCAAGGACCGAAGGACGACTCGATGTCCACTTCGGCTACATATTTACTCTTAATGGAGGAGCAGATCTTGGCGTAGTGCCAAGCAAAGCGCGACCGCGATTCCACTGTCGGGCTCGGTATCAAGCGGCCTCGGAGGCTTCCAAGGAAAGGTTACGGATTAAGAAGTTTCGGGAGAACTTCAAATGATACCATGTCTTTGAAATTCCTATTCATCTTTGCGACAACGACGGAGTCAGAGCGCAGCCAAGGAGCCGAGGTTTCACAACAAGACCAAACATATTGAGAGGAAGTATCATCTCGTAAGAGAATTTGTTTGCAAGGGATACATTGTCTTGCCAGAGTAGACTCGGCCGACAACGTCGCCGATCCACCGACAAGCCACTTTCTCGGACTAGCTTGGAGCGTCATCTAGAGAACATGGGTATTAGATACCATAGTGTGTGGCATTGAGTGCAAGTGGGAGATTGTTAGGAGTATGCCCTCGAATGCCACTCGGAGGTTGTTGAGAGAGGGCATTGTACTTGTAATTATGTAAACCATTTATATAAGGCAAATGAATGTTTCTTTATTTACCGGTAGTTCTTGGCATTCCTAACTCGTAAATAAACATATAGAAACTAGTCCGTGTATTTGAGAGCAAAAGCGTTCCACTCCTTATTGGATAAGGGGGTCGCACCGGAAAGGTTATAGCTCAAATACTTAATCGTCGCAAGTCGATGAAACTTGGTAGGCGTTAAGTTTATGTGAAGACTTGTATGACGTGTTTTTGACATGGAGAGTGCCCGTCGAACACTAATGGTTAGTGGGAGCACACGTTATAGGTATGCTAATGGATTAGTGTACTCGAACCGACTCACCCTCGATTCGTCACATGGATTTCACTCGGACGATCAATGACGGAATCGAAAGGTTGTGATAGGTATTCGTGAACCTTCGACTTGAGGATTTAGTAGGGATGTGCTTGTGACGTCAAGATTTTCATTAGAGTAGTTCGACCACCGTAAACCGGAAGGCGGGGTCAACCTCGACGTGCATCTTAACGGCAAGTAGCAGTCCTATCAATACCAAGATAGAATTCTTTCTCCCGTTAGTGAGCGGGTTATATGTCCTATGCGGTTATTGGCGAGATGAGATCATAAGTCTTTGGCCAAAGCATTGGAGCTAGTTGTATTAGATACACGGCTCGATGATCTCGATTTGCATTAACGCATGCATAGCGTCAAGTACGTATAAGGTGTGACCGACCGTGACCCTATAACTTGATCGGGACATTTGAAAGAAGGGTTTATACGTATCCGGTATTCACGACAGAATGGTTCTTGAATGATCCCAATCATTCGTTCTCGATTGGGGTACAGTGTAGGCCACCAGTCATCTAGGTGGTGCTACTACTCTTTGGTTCCTCCCATTCTTGCCGATCGAGACGGACCTACCGAGTCGCGCATTAGGATTGACGACGGAATGAATTAAGCTAATTCTCTCATTATGAATATTAGATATTGGATATCTAATTTGGGACATTGGATATTTAAATCGATTTATCGGATAAATTGATTTACGGCTTAATGAATTAAATATATCACTGGGTGATTAATTTAATTCATGGATATAATTATTTCTTGGAGAAATTAATTATGTTATTATGTATTTGATATGATTAATTAATTGGATTAATTGATCGATATAAATACATCGGAACGGAATCGGAGTTTATCTGTTTGGACTCGCTAGAGTCCGAAACGAACCGAACTTGTCCGATTTCTTCTTGATAGCCGCCCCCTTCCACCAACCTTCCCTTTGGTCTTTGGTTTCCATTTTATAATGGATGATAGTGACTTGTGGGGAAGACATCTCATGTGAGATGAGTTGTTGGTGGTTATAATGTGTATAAAGAATGAGAAGAAGACCAAACTCTCACATGTATTCATTTGTGCATTTCATACGTGAGATGTAAGAGAGTTAAAGAGAGAGAAAAGTTCTTCTCAAAATAGTCTTCTTCTTCTTCACTTTCCTCTTGGTTTTCTTAGAGAAAATTCAAGAGTATTAATGAGAGTTGTGAGTTATACACTTAGAGTGTGATAATCTCATATTGGAAGCTTCATCACTTAGCTCTAGCCGTATCCTCGGAGGATAGCAAGGTGATCGTCGTTCCGGTCGTTTCTCCGGCGCGTGGCAAGTAGAGACGCGGTACTTTCGGCGTTGGATCGTTCAAGAGCTTGGGGAATAGCTCAAGAGAAGGTTACCATTTAATCAACGGACTTCGAGGGTTAGTTTCTTACGACTCTTGCTTTTCGTTTATATATTCGTATATACGTAGCTCGATCGATCCTCGTAGGGATTCGGATCGAATTAATTTTCGTTTTACCGCTTCCGCTGGGCCTTCGTTTTAGGCACCGAATCCCAACATTTATAGGACCACAAACATCGGAACGTATAAGATCAAGAACATTTTCCTTCCGTGAAGGGGTATGGCTCTTAAAAGTGACTCTCATTTGATTCCTGGCTAGACAGTGAGAGCACCTTTTAAGATGTACATCGTGAACCCCATATAGCACCTCCTTCTTTGACAATATCGCCATCCATTTCTCGCTCATGTGACCGAGCCTCTTATGCCATAGCTCGTTTACGTCATTATTGTCAATAATGTTCAAGGCATTAATCGTAACCTTTGGAAGTATCACGTATAATTTCGCTGTCTTCTCTCCTCTACCGACAATCAAGGAACCTCGAGTGAGTTTCCACAACCCTTTGCCAAAACCACTACAATAGCCATCATCATCGAGTAAACCAATGGAAATCACATTTAGCCTCATATCCGGAACATGTTTCACATTACATAAAACATGTTCCACACCGGTGTCGAACCTTAAGTGTACGTCTACTACTCCAATAATCTTGGATAACCCATCGTTACCCATCTTGACTATCCCATAGTCGTCCGGAGTATAAGAGGAATAAAAATCCCTATGTGATGTAACATGGCACGTGGCTCCACTATCGACCATCCAACTCGACTCATCTATGGCAAGGTTCACCATGTCATAATCGCAACATACAAAGAACTCTTTGGTCGTAGTATTTACTTCGGCTTTTTCATTACTCCCGCTCTCCTTCTTTTAGTTTTTTTCTGCCTTGGCGATTTTTCTTCTTTAATTTTCAGCAAAATTTCTTCGTATGTTCTTTCTTACCACAATGGTAGCATTCAACATTGGCATACTTCCCTCTAGAATTACTTCTTTGTGACCCTCTATTACTCGGACCTCTGCTTTGACCTCTCCCCCGTCTTTCGGTAACAAGAACATCCGACTGTGACGAAGATCCCTGTGACTTTCTTCGGACCTCCTCGTTCAGCATGTTTTCCTTAGCAAGTTCCATCGAAATGACACCATCAGGGGCAGAGTTAGACAACGATGTACGAAACGTCTCCCAAGTATCCGGCAATGTTCCCAACAACCACAAAGCTTGAACCTCCTCTTCGAATTTAATGCCCATTCCTTCAAGTTGATTAATGATGCCTTGGAATGCATTCAAATGATCCGACAGACGAGTCCCATCTCGATATTTTAGGTTCATCATTTTTTTAATGAGGAATAGCTTATTATTCCCCGTCTTCCGAGCATACAATTGCTCGAGCTTGTGCCATAATTCTTGAGTGTCCTTTTATCCACTAATATGATTCAAAACATTATCATCAACCCATTATCGAATGTAGCCACACACTTGGCGATGCAAAATAGCCCAATCCGGGTTGGACTTGCCTTCTGGTTTGTCTTTGCTAAAGACCGGTAGATAATAATCTTTCACATATAGAAGGTCTTCCATCTTGCCCTTCCATACATGGTAGTTCGAACCATTCTAATTCACCATTCTACTTGTATTGGCTTCCATCTTACAATTGAGATAATATAACCACGAAACAAAAATCTCGTGGCTCTGATACCACTTTGTTGGGAAAAACCGACAATAATAATGTCACAATGAAATGCGGAAACTCGTTTGACAACTTTCCCAATTTTCAATTGTAACTTCGAGATTACCGACGAGTAGAGTAATCAATTACAACTCGACAAACAATACAAATGATATCCAAAATAATAAACAGCGAGACACAATTTTTAGCGTGGAAAAACCCTCAAGACAAGAGTAAAAATCACAGGACCGAAGTCGCTTAAATCCACTATCACCAATCCACAATACACAAATTGTCCCTAGTACAAACTAGAGGTATACAACAATAATCTTCAAATACTTGGTAATAAACAATCTTCAAGTATTTGGAATACACAACAACAACAACAACAACAACAACAAGATCGAGAAAGAAAAACACCGAAAATAGCTTACACAAAAAGCTAACAAAATACCCGAACTTCTGGACTTAAAACCTTCGATCTATTCCGGTGAAAAGATTTGCCCAATCGCTGCCAAACTCTTGTCAAAATATCACGACGATCCGATCAATACACCTCCACGAAATCGAACAAGTATAATTTCTCTTTTCTTCTCTTTTGTATCTCTCTCTCTCTCTCTCTCTCTCTCTCTCTCTCGTGTCTCTCAACGTGTGTAGGTGAGGAATAATGAAACCCACAGCAAAAACTGCTAGAAAAATAAGCCCCAGACCTGTTGACTTCGGGTGTCGCGGCCCAGATGGTGTGTGCCGCGGCACACTTCAAAAATTGGCTGTTGGATGCGGCCAGGGGGCCGCGGCCCGGAGGGCAGGGGCCGCGGCCCGTAGTACAGTCTCGGCCGGTCATTTTGCAGCACATCAGCAGGGGGCCGCGGCCCGGAGTACAGTGGTGAAGGGGACTCGGCCAAGAGTGGTGTGCGGCCCAGAGTCCAGTCGACTCCGAGAAGGCCTATATTTCATAAATAACTCCTACATGTCTTCCTAATAGAGAATTTTGATTGGCCAAATGTTTGAGTGATTCTTGATTCGTATATAACACAAACTCACGCCGGACTAAATAGTGACGCCAGTGCCGAACAGCATGCACTACGGCATAAAACTCGATATCAATATACTATACCTCGACTGGGCTCCAGTTAACTTCTCAGTGATGTAAGCAACATGTCGACCTCCTTGAATCAACACTGCATCAATACCAATTTTGGACGCATCGCAATGCAATTCAAAAGAGGAATCAAAATCCGTTAACACTAAGAGAGGAGCATGAGTTAGTTTTTCTTTAAACGCCTCATCTGCATGGACGTCCCACGTCAAACCGGTGCCATGCATGGCATTTATGATGGGTGCCATGACTGTGGTAAAATGAGGAATAAAACGCTGATAAAATAAGGCCAAACTGTGAAAGCTTCGTGCAAGCGTGAAAGAAGTAGGTGCCAGACAGTCACGAATGGAATCAACTTTCTGTTCATCCACTTCAATGCCATTGAAAGAGATTTTATACCCCAAAAATATAACTGCATCCACGAATAAAGAACACTTAGGCATGGCTGTGAAGAGCTTTTGAGATTGCAAATCGAGACATTAGATGTGTAGCACCCCCAATCTATGCAGATATTACAGTGCCGTGGACCCCCGACTGGGACCCACCCGGCGAATGAAAATTAATGACTTAAATAATATAATTGTAGTACCGAACCACATTATATCGTTAAATTATTCCGATGAGGAATTTCATTACAACACACCCAGGATAATACAGAATACATGTATATTTTATATGTAGATAAAATATACAACATGGAATAAATGAGTATTCAAACGGAAGTCTGCAGCGGAAATAAAAATGAAGAAAACATGAAGACTGAAAAGGACTGGGGGCCCCTACTAGTATCACTGGGACTCCTCGCCGTCAACGTCCTCTTCCCGTACCTTAGCCTTGCCATGACCTGAAAACAACATCCCCCAACGGGGTCAATTACACAGAACAACAATCCTCAAGAGTTGAACAATATACAACAATCACATAAATGAATTAATGAATTAAGTTGAATGATGAGCATCAATGTACGCCCGAATGAACGGTGTAATAGCACAAATAGCCGAGTGTCCGGAGTCCCACATATACACCCGCTATTGGCCTAATTAGTCTCACGGTTCAATGTGCCGGAGTCCCGCGTATACACATTACCATGCGCACAGTCCAATGTGTCCGGAGTCCCGCATATACACATGACCATAGTGTGCCTGACTAAAATTTCACACATGCGCCAACTGGCCATGCAATATAATTCCGGAAGATCACCAGAACAAAAATGACCAAGGTGAGGAGTAATGAATAGAATCCGATAAGGATCAAGAACGACTCACCGAGATGAAATAATGATACAACGCGTGATAGCTTCAATGAAATGATTTTGGAACCGTCGTTCCTCGTGAGTTACATGATGAGTTGATAAATACAAGTCTCGACATGAACGATATATTATGAGTGAATTACATGTATGAATGAACAACAATGTAAGGAATGAATATCCTTTTAACCGAGTAAGAATTTACTTACTCAATACCGGTGAAGAATGTCCTTCCTCGAGCAAACGTCCTACAATGAGATGTCGGTCGCTCGAACAACCTTGAATAACACAATTACCAACAATCCGCTCAATATACGCAACAAGCACGATTATAACAACTCAAAACGTCGATACGACTAAGCCAAGTTCATTGGGGCATTTTCTCAAATACGTTGTAACCAATCTTCGATTGTTTACAACCAATCCTTAATTATACCAATATCAAATCCCCAAGGAGTGTTTCAAACCAACAAAACATCTTCAATACAATCAATAATCCAATATGAATATCCAATTCGTGATTTCAACAACAACAAATCGAAAACCCCCAAATCCAACTCAATATTCAAAGTGTTCTTGAATAATCCTTCAATAATCCAATGAATATTCATACAAACTCATAATCATATGTATATCTCTTCATACAACATGATTATAATGTCCAAAACATCATATCTCAACACAAAATCGAAATATAGGGTGTTGAAGAACATTACCTTTGAAGATCCAAACACTTTGATCCGGTGAAATCGTGTTAAATCGACTATCCAAGCTTCTCAAATGAATGAAGATGATGAAAACCGAACACCCAAGTGATTGATGATGAAAAATCTCTCCCTCAAACTCTCTCTCTCTCTCTCGGATACAAGGTGAAGAAATGATAAAAATGATCTCAAAGTCCCGTCCAAGTCCTTAAGTACAGCTCCGAGTTACGGCCGTAACTCACCTATCTTACGGTCGTAACCTTCCAAGGTCAACAGACTTACGGCCGTAAAAATCCCTCCTTACGGGCGTAACTCACCCTCGTCCAAACATCTGCCGAAAGACATACGGCCGTACCCGCACATGCCTTACGGGCATAACTAGACTGATACGGCCGTACTCGGCAAGACTTACGGGCGTAAGAAACTTTCATCGAAACTGACCGAGCACCCTGCTCAAGTTGTACGGACGTAACCGGCCAAGCCTTACGGCCGTACCTGCCTCAACTTACAGCTGTATGCCGCAACCCTTACGGTCGTAAGCCCTCCTCGACCGACAATTCCTGAAAACCACCAATACACATTACGGCTATAGCCTGCCAACCTTACGGCCGTATCTCACCTTCGGCCAAAACAACCTTAAGCCAACGAATGCATGTTACGGCCATAATGCATGATTAGTTACGGTCGTAACTCATTGCTGGAAGTGACGAAAATGCGACAACTCTGTCTACTCGCTACAAACGGTGAATGATCCAACATACAATACTTATATGAATGTAATTAAGTCCAATAACACGTGATAGATGATACTTCCAACACACGACTACCATTCACGATGATTATCATAATATCTCGTCTCGATCCTCAAACGGAGATGAATGACGATCGGTAACTAATACACGGTAACAATATGTCAACGATGAATACAAATGAATGAATCATGAATGATGAGTGATTATTAATGAGTGAAAATTACTGAGTGACGATTACTGACTGATAATTACTGAATGATAATGATTGAATTACAACTGGGTATTACATACACCCCCCTTAAAAGAGTTTCGCCCCCGAAACTACGGGTCAAACAACTCGAGATAACTCTCCCGCATACTATCCTCGGTTTCCCAAGTAGCCTCTTCGACTCCATGTCTAGACCACTGAATTTTGACCAAAGGAATCGTTTTGTTCCTCAACTGTTTGATTCGCCGCTCTAAGACTCGTATAGGACGTTCCTCATACGAATGATCATTCGCGATCTCGATTTCATTGAACTGAAGTATGTGACTCGGTTCGGAGACATACTTCCGCAACTAAGAGACATGAAACACATTATGAATTCGGCTCAATGCCAGAGGTAAAGCCAATCGATAAGCCAGACTGCCTACTCGATCCAAAATCTCAAACGGTCCAATGAATCTCGGACTAAATTTTCCCCGCTTCTCAAAATGGAAGATACCTCGACTCGGGGATACCTTGACCAATACGTGGTCACTTGTCTCGAACTCTAGTGGTCGACGACGATTATCTGCCTATGATTTCTGTCGACTCTGAGCGGTCAACAAACGACTCCTGATCAAAGCTACCTTCTCACGGGCGGCTATAAGCATATCGGGCTCGGTGCCGATTGATTCTGATAAGTCATCCCAACACAAAGGAGATTAACAATGATGACCGTACAAGGCCTCGTAAGGTGCCATCTTAATCGAAGCATGCCAACTATTATTGTATGCGAACTCAATCAACGGTAGTTGGGCTTCCCAATCGTCTTTCCAATCGAGGACGCATGCCCTCAACATGTCCTCCAACGTATGAATAGTTCGTTCTGATTGTCCGTCGAACTGAGGATGAAAAGCTGTGCTGAAATTAAGCTGAGTTCCCATAGCACGATGAACTGATTTCCAAAAATGTGACACGATTCACTCGTCACGATCAGAAACGATACTCTTAGGAGTACCGTGCAATCTCACTATCTCTTTGATGAACAACTGGGCAAGTCTCTCGGGACCCCACGTATCCTTAATCTCAAGGAAATGAGCTGATTTAGTCAAACGGTCCACAATTACCCAAATTGTATTCATGCCATGACAACTTGTCGGCAAACTCGTGATGAAGTCCATTGAAATATCGTCCCACTTCCACTCTGGAATAGGGAGAGGTTTCAGCATACCCGCCGGTCGCTGATGTTCTATCTTGACTTGCTGACAGGTTTAACATCTCGAAAAAAATTCCGCGACTTCTCACTTCATATTACTCCACCAGTAATTTTTTTTTAAGTCTTTGTACATCTTGCTAGACCCTAGATGAATGGAATAAGGGGTAGCATGAGCTTCTCTCAAAATCGAGTTTTTCTGAGGGTCGACACGAACTCCGTCAGATGAAATTACATGTCCGAAAAATGTCACTTCGGACATCCAGAACTCACATTTGGAAAACATTCCATATAGTTGCTCTCATCGCAACACGTCAAGCACCTGATGAAGGTGAAACTCGTGCTCCTCCCGGTCACAAGAATAAATTAATATGTCATCAATGAAGACAACCACGAACTGATCCAAATAATCGATGAAGACCCAATTCATTAATTCCATGAACACCGCAGGTGCATTAGTTAACCCAAACGGCATTACCACAAACTCATAATGACCATAGCGCGTTCGGAACGCCGTCCTTGCGATATCCGACTCTCGAATTCGTAACTGATGATATCCAGATCTTAAGTCGATCTTGGAAAATACTGAAGCTCCCTGAAGTTGATCCAAAAGATCATCGATACGGGGTAGATGATATTTATTTTTGATCATCACTTGGTTCAATTCCCGGTAATCAATACACAAGCGAAACGAACCATCCTTCTTCTTTACAAACAAAACAGGTGCTCCCCATGGGGATGCACTCGGCCGGATATAACCCTTCTCGGTAAAATCCTCTGATTGATTCTTCAACTCCAGCATTTCGGTCGGGGCCATCCGGTACGGTGCCTTCGATATTGGGGACGTACCAGGCTCCAACTCAATCGTGAATTCCACATCTCTCCGTGGAGGCAAACCATGTAACTCGTCTGGAAATACATCGGCATATTCTCTCACTACAGGAATATCCATCAACATTACTGATGGTTTCTCGATCTTGGTCATATAGCATCGATAACTGACACACCCCTGATTGAGTAATTTCACTGCTGTCATCAAGTTTATGACTCCACCGGAACAGCTGGGATTACCTCCCTGAAAAACACATTCGACTCCATCGTCTGAAATGATAGTGACCATACGCTTACGGACACTAATGATGGCATCGTGACGATCCATCCAATCAATACCCAAGATGACGTCGTCTCTCGGTAAATCTACCACGATTAGGTTTGCTAACCAATCACGGCCATGAAGCTGAATCGGACAATCCTTCATCTCTCGATTCCCGATAATTCTTCTACTATCAGGTAGGCCAATGACATAAGGCTCACTACTAGTAGCACTACCCAGACGTAGTCTACTCAAACATGACTCGGAAATGAATGAATGCGATGCACCAGTATCAAAAAGGGCACACAGATTGAGATAGAATTTCGAATGTACTTGAGATCATTCGGGCTTCCGGATCATCAGCTCTCTTCATCTCATAAATTCGAGGCTTGCTAGCCCCGGAACCGGATGCTCCCGTCGGATAGTTGTGGACTCCGTATTTGTTAGCTCCCGTCGTCTTAAACGACGCGGACTGAGTAACCTGGTTCGGAACCGCTGACTGTTTCGGGGCCTGAGATGACGCCGGAGTAGGTTTGGAGTACCTTCGGCAAAAACGGGCCTTATGCCTCGCCATTCCACAGTTATTGCACGTGACGGTTTGCCTCAAACACTTCGTGCTGTAATGACCCTGTTCTCCATAGTTGAAACAGGTAATGGCCGAACTGGCCGCTCGTGACTGATATTCTGCGGGTCTGGGCACCATAGGAGGTCGCTTAGTGAAAGTAGAGCCCGCTCGAGGCTTCTTGAAAGTTGCCTGACTACCTTCAGGCTGATTTCGATTCTTTGACTTCTTGCCAGATGATGGAGTTTGATTCTTAGCAATCTCCTTAACAGTAAGCTCATAAGTAAGAGCTTTCTCGATAAATACGGCCAGAGTGGTGCAATTGTGGTTAAGCAACTGCATCCGCATACGAGGTTTCAACCTCTTGCTGAAATACTTGATCTTGTCCGCCTCGGAGTGAATAATAGACGAGGCGAAAGGAAGAAGCTCCTGAAATTTCTCGGCAATGGCGAGAACATCATCGTCCGTTGAGAGGTCGGGAGTGAGTAATTCCGATCACTTGGCCTCTCTGAGTGGGGCCGGATAATACCTATCCATCATGAGAGTCTTGAACTGATTCCAAGTACATGATCCGTCGGTGGGCTTCAACGATAACCACCATGAATGAGCGCTCTTACCCAGATAGTAAGCCGCAACTGAAACTTTATGCCCTTCGGGGCAATCCACAATAGCAAATAACTTCTCAAAATGCTCAAGCCAATGAACAATATCCGTCGGATCAGACGAGCCCTCAAAGGTAGGTGGTCTTTGGCGAGAGATGTCGCCAATAATACTGCTCACACCCCTCTCCTGCCCTTGAGGTGGCGGCAGAGGAGCCTGTTGATTCTGAGTAGCTGAGTTCTGAATCGTCTCCATGAGGTGTGCCATTTGAGTCATCTGGGACATCATGCCCTGCATAAAAGCGAGTGGGTCAACCCGAACACCCTCTGAATGAGGTGAGTCCTGGGAACGACTTCCTAATAGTGAATGATCATTTCCAGGAGAATGAGTGGCGGTGTCGCTGCTCGATGAATTAGCATTATTCCTCGCGTTCGCACGTGTGTTCACACGAGTTCTCGGGGTTCGGCCCGCACCGCGGCCTCTTCCCCAGCGTCCTCTGCCAGCTCCTTCCATACTGAAGTGGGGAAGTCACAAGATGATTATATATCTCGCATGAATATCACATTACGATTACGTTATGAAATGATGAAAATGAGCACACACGCTCAAACACAATGATTTCATGAATGATCAACTGAAGTGACGAGATTATCTGATGAAATTCTTGAAATGATTATCTTGAACAAGTTAACAAGATTAATGATATGATCCTCAAGATCAACAACTGAACATTGAAATGAACTGAGTGATTAATGAGTTAACATGATCGACATGATCACAAATGAAAATGATAAATGAGGATTGTCGACTGTTGAATTATGAATGAGTGATTCTTATTGCCAGAAATTATACCATGGCGTCAGAAATCTTGCTATTCTTTGGTCTGAGGGGCTCGGCTCTTGCATGGGTCACACGTGACGTGAAAGTCTAATGATACTAGTCGGATGAATGATGATTTCAATGAGACATGACTCGGAAGATAGTATTCAAAACCACTCTCCAATACCAACTCTGTAACACTCCAATCTAGGCGGATATTACGGTGTTGTGGACCCCCGACTGGGACCCACCAGGCGAATAAAAATTAATGACTCAAATAATATAATTGTAGTACCGAACCACATTATATCGTTAAATTACTCTGATGAGGAGTTTCATTACAACACACCCAAGATAATACAGAATACGTGTATATTTTATATGAAGATAAAATATACAACACGGAATAAATGAGTATTCAAACGGAAGTCTGCAGCGGAAATAAAAATGAAGAAAACATGAAGACTGAAAAGGACTGGGGGCCCCTACTAGTATTACTGGGACTCCTCGCCGTCAACGTCCTCTTCCCGTGCCTTAGCCTTGCCATGACCTGAAAACAACATCCCCAACGGGGTCAGTTACACAGAACAACAATCCTCAAGAGTTGAACAATATACAACAATCACATAAATGAATTAATGAATTAAGTTGAATGATGAGCATCAATGTACGCCCGAATGAACTGAGTAATAGAACAAATAGCCGAGTGTCTGGAGTCCCGCATATACACCCGCTATTGGCCTAATTAGTCTCACGGTTCAATGTGCCCGGAGTCCCGCGTATACACATTACCATGCGCACAGTCCAATGTGTCCGGAGTCCCGCATATACACATGACCATAGTGTGCCTGACTAAAATTTCACACATGCGCTAATTGGCCATGCAATATAATTCCGGAAGATCACCAGAACAAAAATGACCAAGGTGAGGAGTAATGAATAGAATCTGATAAGGATCAAGAACGACTCACCGAGATGAAATAATGATACAACGAGTGATAGCTTCAATGAAATGATTTTGGAACCGTCGTTCCTCGTGAGTTACATGATGAGTTGATAAATACAAGTCTCGACATGAACGATATATTATGAGTGAATTACATGTAAGAGTGAACAACAACGTAAGGAATGAATATCCTTTTAACCGAGTAAGAATTTACTTACTCAATACCGGTGAAGAATGTCCTTCCTCGAACAAACATCCTACAATGAGATGTAAGTCGCTCGAACAACCTTGAATAACACAATTACCAACAATCCGCTCAATATATGCAACAATCACGATTATAACAACTCAAAACGTCGATACGACTAAGCCAAGTTCATTGGGGCATTTTCTCAAACACGTTGTAACCAATCTTCGATTGTTTACAACCAATCCTTAATTATACCAATATCAAATCCCCAAGGAGTGTTTCAAACTAACAAAACATCTTCAATACAATCAATAATCCAATATGAATATCCAATTCGTGATTTCAAAAACAACTAATCGAAAACCACCAAATCCAACTCAATATTCAAAGTGTTCTTGAATAATCCTTCAATAATCCAATGAATATTCATACAAACTCATAATCATATGTATACCTCCTCATACAACATGATTATAACGTCCAAAACATCATATCTCAACACAAAATCGAAATCTAGGGTGTTGAAGAATATTACCTTTGAAGATCCAAACACTTTGATCCGGTGAAATCATGTTAAATCGTCTATCCAAGCTTCTCAAACGAATGAAGATGATGAAAACCGAACACCCAAGTGATTGATGATGAAAAATCTCTCCCTCAAATTCTCTCTCTCGGATACAAGGTGAAGAAATGATAAAAATGAGCTCAAAGTTCCGTCCAAGTCCTTAAGTACAGCTCCGAGTTACGGTCGTTTCCTGAAAACCATGAACACACATTACGGCCATAGCCTACCAACCTTACGACCGTATCTCACCTTCGGCCAAAACAACCTTAAGGCAACAAATGCATGTTACAGCCGTAATGCATGATTAGTTACGGTCGTAACTCATTACTGGAAGTGACGAAAATGCCACAACTCCGTCTACTCGCTACAAACGGTGAATGATCCGACATACAATACTTGTATGAATGTAATTAAGTCCAATAACACGTGATAGGTGATACTTCCAACACACGACTACCATTCACGATGATTATGATAATACTCTCGTCTTGATCCTCAAACGGAGATGAATGATGATCGGTAACTAATACACGGTAACAATATGCCAACGATGAATACAAATGAATGAATCATGAATGATGAGGGATTATTAATGAGTGAAAATTACTGAGTGACAATTACTGACTGATAATTACTGAATGATAATGAATGAATTACAACCGGGTATTACATACACCCCCCTTAAAGGAGTTTTGTCCCCGAAACTAAGGGTCAAACAACTCGGGATAACTCTCCCGCATACTATCCTCGGTTTTCCAAGTAGCCTCTTCGACTCCGTATCTAGACCACTGAATTTTGACCAAAGTAATCGTCTGGTTCCTCAACTATTTGATTCGCCGCTCTAAGATTCGTATAGGACGTTCCTCATACGAATGATCATCCACGATCTCAATTTCGTTGAACTGAAGTATGTGACTCGGGTCGGAGACATACTTCCGCAACTGAGCGACGTGAAACACATTATGAATTCGGCTCAACGCCTAAGGTAATGCCAATCGATAAGCCAGACTGCCTACTCGATCCAAAATCTCAAACGGTCTAATGAATCTCGGACTCAATTTTCCCCACTTCCCGAAACGGAAGATACCTCGACTCGGGGATACCTTGACCAATACGTGGTCACCTGTCTCGAACTCTAGTGGTCGACGACGATTATCTACATATGATTTCTGTTGACTCTGAGCGGTCAACAAACGACTCCTGATCAAAGCTACCTTCTCACAGGCGGCTATAAGCATATCGGGCTTGGTGCCGATTGATTCTGATAAGTCATCCCAACACAAAAGAGATCGACAATGACGACCGTACAAGGCCTCGTAAGGTGCCATCTTAATTGAAGCATGCCAACTATTATTGTACGAGAACTCAATCAACAGTAGTTGGGCTTCCCAATCGTCTTTCTAATCGAGGACGCATGCCCTCAACATGTCCTCCAATGTCTGAATAGTTCGTTCTGATTGTCCGTCAGACTGAGGATGAAAAGCTGTGGTGAAATTAAGCTGAGTTCCCATAGCACGATGAACTGATTTCCAAAAATGTGACACAATTCGCCCGTCACGATCAGAAACGATACTCTTAGGAGTACCGTGCAATCTCACTATCTCTTTGATGAACAACTGGGCAAGTCTCTCGGGACCCCACATATCCTTAATCTCAAGGAAATGAGCTGATTTAATCAAACGGTCCACAATTACCCAAATTGTATTCATGCCACGACAACTCGTCAGCAAACTCGTGATGAAGTCCATTGAAATATCTTCCCACTTCCACTCTGGAATAGGGAGAGGTTTCAGCATACCCGCCGGTCCCTAATGTTCTATCTTGACTTGCTGACAGGTTAAACATCTCGAAACAAATTCCCCGACTTTTCGCTTCATATTACTCCACCAGTAATTTTGTTTCAAGTCTTTGTACATCTTTCTAGACCCTAGATGAATGGAATAAGGGGTAGCATGAGCTTCTCTCAAAATCGAGTTTTTCAACTCATCGTTCGCCGGTACGTATAACCGATTCTTAAATTGCAAAAGTCCATCCTCGCGGACCACAAATCCGGGGGCTTTCCCCTGAGTCACATCATCTCGAATGCGTAACAAAAATGGGTCTGAACCCTGACTCTCCCTGATCGCCTCCTAAAGTGGCGATGAAATCTCTAACGTACAAAGTTGCCCTTGTACTCGCTGTAACCAGACCTCGATCTCGGGTCTCAGAAATTCCTGCTGAAGTTCCCTCTGAACTGTTAATCGAGCAAGCATCTGCTCCTAAATGGACTTACGACTCAAGGCGTCGGCGACAAAGTTCGCCTTGCCCGGGTGGTATAGTATCTCAATATCATAATCTTTGATTAGTTCCAACCACTGCCTCTGTCGCATATTTAACTCCTTCTGAGTAAATATATACTTCAAACTCCTATGATCGGTGAATATCTGACAGGTAACGCCATAAAGATAATGACGCCAAATCTTCAATGTGAACACCACGGCTGCTAGCTCCAGGTCGTGCATCGGATAATTGACCTCGTAAGGCCTCAATTTCCGTGAAGCATAAGCAATAACCTTCCCGTTCTGCATTAGTACACATCC
Organism: Orobanche coerulescens; assembly: GCA_033398695.1. Lineage (NCBI taxonomy): Eukaryota > Viridiplantae > Streptophyta > Magnoliopsida > Lamiales > Orobanchaceae > Orobanche > Orobanche coerulescens. The sequence continues at coordinate 190,297,570 of CM065801.1, forward strand.
GAGACCCTATCCGGATGCATCACTATAAACCACAAATCCTTCCGTCCCTTGCGGTAAATAAAGGACAGGTGCTGAGATTAATCTGCTCTTGAGTTCCTCAATACTCTGCTGACACGCGTCGGACCACGTGTATCTATTATCCTTCCGTAAAAGGTTCTTCATAGGTTGAGCAATTTTAGAAAATCCTTCCACAAATCGCCGATAATAACCAGCTAATTCGAGGAAACTCTGGATTTCCTTAACATTCTTCGGAGGTTGCCAATATCGGATCATCTCTGTCTTCTGAGGGTCGACACGAACTCCGTCAGATGAAATTACATGTCCGAAAAATGTCACTTCGGACATCCAGAACTCACATTTGGAAAACTTTCCATATAATTGCTCTCATCTCAACACGTCGAGCACCTGATGAAGGTGAAACTCGTGCTCCTCCCGGTCACGAGATTAAATTAATATGTCATCAATGAAGACAACCACGAACTGATCCAAATAATCGATGAAGACCCGATTCATTAATTCCATGAGCACCGAAGGTGCATTAGTTAACCCAAACGGCATTACCACAAACTCATAATGACCATAGCGTGTTCGGAACGCCGTCCTTGCGATATCCGACTCTCGAATTCGTAACTAATGATATCCAGATCTTAAGTCGATCTTGGAAAATACTGAAGATCCCTGAAGTTGATCCAAAAGATCATCGATACGGGGTAGAGGATATTTATTTTTGATCGTCACTCGGTTCAATTCCCGGTAATCAATACACAAGCGAAACGAACCATCCTTCTTCTTGACAAACAATACAGGTGATCCCCACAGGGATGCACTCGGACGGATATAACCCTTCTCGGTCAAATCCTATAATTGATTCTTCAACTCCTGCATTTCGGTCGGGGCCATCCGGTATGGTGCCTTCGATATTGGGGACGTACCAGGCTCCAACTCAATCGTGAATTCCACATCTCTCTGTGGAGGCAAACCAGGTAACTCGTCTGGAAATACATCGGCATATTCTCTCACTACAGGAATATCCGTCAACATTACTGATGGTTTCTCGATCTTGGTCATATAGCACCAATAACCAACACACCCATGATTGAGTAATTTCACTGTTGACATCAAGTTGATGACTCTACCGGAACAGCTGGGATTATCTCCCTGAAAAACACATTCGACTCCATCGTCTAAAATTATAGTGACCATACGCTTACGGACACTAATGATGGCATCGTGACGATCCATCCAATCAATACCTAAGATGACGTCTCTCGGTAAATCTACCACGATTAGGTTTGCTAACCAATCATGGCCATGAAGCTGAATCGGACAATCCTTAATCTCGCGATTCCCGATAATTCTTCTACCATCAGGTAGGCTGTTGGCCACTTAAGTATACTGGATACAGTTTGGAAAGATAGTTTAAACAACAAACTGTATGGATTCTAAATCTGAGTGCGTAGCGGAAGTCTTGGATACAGTAGGTTGCTGTGGATACAGCAACGAAGTGTTTGGTGTATACTTAATATATCACAGTAATTTAAAACAAGAAAAGCGAAGGTAAATAACACGTAATTAAAGTGGTTCGAGGTAAACCCCTCTACGTCCACCGGTCCTCCACACAGAGTAAAGTTTATTATAATTACTGCGTACACAACTACGTAATTATAAACAAACCTATCCTTGTATCGTTCACACAGATTGATACAAAGAATGTCACTTTCAACCGTTCACACAGTTGGTTAAAGCTTCCTTCTTGACTAGCTTCTTCACACACAGCCCAAAGCTTCGTCCTTATTCGTCCCACACAGTCGGAATAACTTGTTGAGTTCACACAGAGCTCAGTTTTTACACAGAGGTAAAAGGTAGGTAACCAGGTAAGAACAGCAGCTTTGAAGTTCTTGAGCTGATGATGGCTGTTCTTGATGTTGAGCACTGTATATCTCTTTCGTTCTTAATTGCAGTATGCTTTGGAGATATGTTTGCTCTGATGATAACTTTTGATAGCTTGAATGTTAGGTTACTTTCGGTAACTGATCTTCAATGTCTTCATAGGATATATATAGTCTCTGAAGAAAGTATCCGTTGAGATGTATTCGTTTGAATAAGATTTCCTTCAATCGGGAATATGACATGATCCGGATTTCGTGGGATTCTGAAGATCTGAAGACTGGCAGTATTTAAATACTTTATCCTTGAGTATTTAAATACTTCTTTGTTCAACGGGTCTTGACTTGTGTCCTTTCTTGTCCTTTTGTGAACTGTATGGAAGATAACTGTATTTTGAGCATCGAGACAGTTTCCATACTTGGTCTTTTACAAGTCTTCTTGCTGTACTGACGAGATTCACTTATGCTGATTCGAGGCAGGTCTTCGATACAGGATAAAGCCTTAAAGCTTCGATACAGTTTCCTTTACTGTATTTGGCATATATGTCAAAACCTTATTTATGACATTCGATACAGGGATTCGAGTACCCCGGCTGTTTCGATACAGGGTGTTTGTTTTTCCCAACAATTTCCCCCTTTTTGACAATTTGCCAAGACTAACTTACTTAACTCTTCGAGTCTTCTTGATGATGCCAAAACCTTCTTCATGAAGCATTTCTCCTTTGATGACTTCTGGCATATTTCTTGGTCTTTCGTCAAAAGGTTTGACTTAGTGACTTAGTCTACAATAATGAACTGCTCGCAGGCAAGTTCGATACAGTTTACAACTTAAGCCTATGATTGGCGCGCAGGCACAATCTTACACTGTATTCTAAGTTTACAACTGAAACTATGAACTGTTCGTAGACTAGTTCGTACAGCTTATTTTTCAATCAAGTTTATCTAACTTGAGATTCCTATCAAACAATTTTAAGTAATCATACATTAACACAGTAGATTACGAGTTGTAATCTTTCAAGACAAACAAACGATTTTTATTGATATTCAAAATGATTGAGTACAAAGTTTGCTGTTTCGAATAGAAATTACAAAAAAAAAAAAAACATAAATTTCAGCTCTTTATCTATAATCCGCATGCCTCCATGGTCTTTTTCCGGGTTCGTTCTCGGTGCCACGCCACCAGTTTTGAAGAGAATCATTGCCTCGATCCAGGTATATCGCTCTTCCTTCATATGAACGATCAAAGGCAAGTATCCAATCTTCTGGATGGGTGACCCGATCTCCTCTTCTATGTTTGGATTTCATTTTGATTTGGAGAGGGAGTTTACCTTCTTCTAGCATCTTTGTAAATTTATCTGCCGCTTCCGCTAACGTTTTATAATTTTTGAAGATGGCGGATTCCCTGATGAGTCTGACAAAATATCTCATCAGTTCATTCTTCCTCCAAAGGCTTCACTTCGGCAGTTGGGTTGCGGTTGGTCGGCAGACGTATTTCCGAAGGTCTTTGAATAAGAGTTTGCCAAGGGACATTAGGATCATGGAATTCCGGTCTGGAGCCTGAAATTTTAAAACTTTGGGATGGAGGTGCTAGCTTGTTCAATTCGGCAAAGGATACTGCTCGAAAACCTCAAATTCCCTTTCTTGTTGCAGCCTTATTCTCCTTGCAGCTTCTCGTGCCTCTTCCCCCTTTTTGGTTTCATCAAGACTTTGCAGGATTTCAAGAGCGGCATCCTGTTTGGTCTCGATGCTGGTCATTCTTTCAACAAGGGAGGAAAGAGTCTGCGACATTTCTTGAATGCATTTGTCGTGAGCACGCAGTTGAGAGCTGTTCTCAACCATTGCACAAGCGCTCTTGGCTTCAGATATCCTTGTCTTTGCAGCTTCCTCCTTCAGCAGTTGCTCCTGCTTATCTTCCATGATCTTCAAGGCTTGCTTGAAGACTTCTGGCAAAAGAATGAATGCGTCGACAACTCGAGATACTTCGTGTTGAAGAGTGGTCATTTCTTCGACAGCAGAGGTGTGCATCCAATTCAGTGCCTTTTCAACGGAAGATAGAGCGTTTACTGCATCTTGGATAAATACGATCGAAGGCCAAGAGCTCGCAGCGCTCTTTTCGTGCGGCAGAGATCGGAGAATTGCCGGGCGAAGTCAGCAGCGCCGTTAAACCATCTTACATTCAAGGATGGAAGTTAAGTAAGTTGGACATCCTCGTGTTGATGCATCATCCTCGGATTCCATTGTTGAAGGGGCGGGAGCAGCTTCCTGTGGTTCGGCGACAGTTGGTGGAGAAGCTTCCTGTTGCGAAGACTCTTCAGCAATCATGGATGCAGGAGGGACTGAATCCTCCTGTTGGCTTTCAGGAATAGCTTCTTCGGTCGCAGCAGGCTCGGGTGCCTGTTCCAAAACTTCTTGAAGTTCCTCGACTGGAGGGACTGATTCCTCTTGGTCGGGAATGTTCTCGGGCTGTGGCGAAGGGGGATTGGCTTGGGTAGAAGGCCCTTCGTCATTTCTGGGTGGAGAGGCGTCTCGAGCTTCAGCCTCTTCACGGCTCATTCTCAGACCTGCTTGTAAAGCGTCGTCGTCGTCGTCTGAGTCATGATCGTCGTCATCTTTTGGATTAATGGGAGAATCCTCTGACTTCTTCTTTCCTTTCCTCCTGGCGTCAGATTTGTGCAGTAGGTGGCTTTCGATTAGATCCTTGCAAGAGGCGTTGTCCCATCGAAGCAGGGCCTCAATTTCAGTTGAGTCTGTTACTTCGGAGACGAATCTCTCTTCGTGGCTCCATTCGCTCCAGTTGTACAGTGTATCGTACGGAGCTAGCCTATAGCCTTTCCATTGCAGGAATCTTTCGAACGCGTGTTCAATTTGAACCGAAAGAAGTGTTTGATTTATGATCGAGTCAGGGGAGGGACTTCGAATAACGTCTGGAGATGCTGTTTCGAGGGATTCCTGTATAGGTATGGGATCCTGTACGGAAGATGGACTCCTTGCAGGGGATGGTGCCCTTAAGGAAGATGGATCCTGCACGGGTGTGGGATCCCACAGAGGAGAAGTAGCTTTTGGCTCCGAATGGGCAGCCGACTCGCTAAAGTCTTGAGCGTTGGCAGATGTCTCTATATCCGTCGTAGCCGCCAAAGGCTCGGGATCTACTGTCGATGCAGTAGGAGACACCTCTTCCACAGGGGTTGGGCCCTGGGGTTCTTCATCAGTGGGTTGCGCCACGGGCGAGACATCCTTGGAGTGCTTGGCTTTGATTTTTGAGAGCCTCCTGAGTCTCTTCTTGGACTTCTCACCAGCAGAGTGTTTCTTGCTGTGAGATCGCTTTCGCTTCTTTGAAGATTCCATTTCTGGGACCTTCACGGTTTCATCTCTTGGGTTGGCAGAAATAGGCATGTGCCTGGTTCTCGGGTGGTTGCAATACATGGTGCTCTGGTTATACGCAGTGGGTTTGACACCTCCTAAGTATATCCTCGAGCTATTTTTCTTTGCATTGGCGGATTGCGTCAGTCCGCACTTCGTCAGGATGTAGTTCAGCATTAAACCAAAGGATTTCTTTTGGGTGGCAGGTTTGCACACCTCTTCTTGAAGACGTTTCAGAATGATTTGGCACCAATTGACCTTTTCACAGGTCAAAATAGCTACCATCATCTTGAACCTTAAGTTCGTGCACATCTCGAACGCACCGGTTCGGTTTTCGATGATCCTGGAGCAAAAGTCATGAAGATAGACAAAATGAAGAATAAAATTTTTTTCTTGTGACAAGTAGTTGTCACCATATCAACCACTTTGGACCCTGTAAATAGTCCATAGAACTTAGTAATAAGCTCTTGAGACCCGAACGTCTCAAGTTGGTCCATGGTCAGGCCATCGGCGGGCAGCCTGTAAATTCTCCGGAGTAGATCGCGATTGATGCGATTTCCACTCCTGGATCATTGCGGTGATGTCGGCAACATGACCTCCCCGGGCCGATGGAAAAACGGACGGCGGCGTTGAGGTAGAATTCCTCAACCGGATGGGCGTCGTATTTGTCGGCGGTCTTGCTCCCGGCGATAGAGACCTTGTTGTTCAAGACGAGTAATGATATACTCCATCGGTTACGAGTCGTTGGTTTCGAGAGAATACGCCGATGATGACAAGTTTGGAGAAGATCCGCCATCAATGATGTTGGAGGATTTCTTCGTAATGTGGGAAGAAGATTGACTAGCCATTGATGTTTTCTCAAAACAAAGGTGGAAGAAAACAATCGAAATTCGCAGTGAATATGCAGAAAATATGTAGGCTGTTTGCTTGAGAACTCTTGTAATTGCAGAAAGCGTAAAGAGTCTCTAATGGCAGATACAGTCCTTTTATACTTGGGCGGCGAAATAGGGTTTGCAGAGTACGAATGGTCAGATTTTAAGGGATGGGAACCGATTTTGAAATCAACGGTCAAGATGGATTGAGTGTAACTGGTACGCTAATCCAATAAAAGGTTTTTAAAATACAGCGGGTCCCACTTCTGACATAGGTTGATACCCTAAATGCCTAAAACGGCGGTTTAAAAATAATAAACAATTTAAAAACATCGCGGCTTTTGAGATTCAGATTGTCCAGATGTCGTAAGGCATTTAATGAACATGACGTTTGACATAAAAACAAGTGCATGTGGACAAAAATTATTTTAAAAGGAAATAATATTATATTATATCTTGAATCGAAATCCTATAGCATGTGCCGTGTTCTCCGCCGATACGTTCCCCCTTAAAAAGGTACTAATAGGTTTTGAATTCCATACAAGAATATTTGGATTAATGTTGTATTCATGGGTCCTACAAGATTCCCTTAATTATTGCACACACCAATGTAGGATTCATATGCCTTCGTTCGCTACGATCGTATTGATGATTCCGAGTGTACAGATAATTAATGTTGAATCTGTATTCACGGGTCTTACTGATTCCCCTCAATTGTTGAGTAAAAGCAGAAATTACTTACAGGAGTCCGCCGTAGTATTCCCAATTCTTGTCTTAGCATGTTGAATCTTGCCGTGTCGAGAGGCTTGGTGAAGATGTCGCCACCGAGCGTCTGTATGAACTTTTTCCAGCGAACATCCTTGTTCTCGACATGATTCCCGATAAAATGATGCTTCATGTTGATATGCTTAGTGCGCGAGTGCGAGCAGGATTGTGCGTGATTGCGATTGCACTCGTGCTATCACACATGATTGGAGTCTCTCTAGCATCGATTCCATAGTCCGGCGGTTGTTGCCGCATCCAAAGGATTCGCATACGCAGCCTACCAATGACATAGTACTGATTCACCGTGGAAAGAGAGTTAGCCAATTGCTTACCGAACCAAGAAACGAGTCTAGGTCCGAGAAAGTAACAGTCCCACTTGTACTCTTCCTATCTAGCTTGCGACCTCCGATATCCGGTCGTCAGATCCAACTAAATCGAATCCGCCTTCCTTAGGATACCACGATCCTGCATCGATCGCCTTTAATGTACTTCAGATTCGTTTAGCCGTATTGAAGTGTGATTCCTTAGGTGCAACTTGGTATCTCGCACACACTCCAACAAAGAATCGATATCGGGCTCAAGCTAGCCGTTAGGTACAGGAGCGAACCAATGAGCTTCCTGTAGAGTGATTGGTCAAACGGCTTTCCGGCTTCATCAGCACTAATTTGCACGGAAGTGCTCATGGGGGTTGGCGAGGATTTGGAAGTGTTCATTCCAAACTTGTTGAGAAGCTCCTTGCTGTATTTCTCCTGGTTGATAAATATACCTGTAGGCAACTGCTTTACCTGCAAACCTAGGAAATAACTAAGTTCCCCCATCATACTCATTTCAAATTTGCTTTGCATGAGATGTGAGAACCTTTGACATAGAGCAAGGTTAGTTGAACCAAAAATAATAAAATCGACATAGATTTGTACCATTAGAAGGTCATCACCTTCCTGTATCTTGAACAAGGTTTTGTCCACAGCACCTTTCTCAAATCCGTTGTTGGTGAGATATTGGGACAGGGTTTCGTACCAGGCTCTAGGGGCTTGTTTAAGTCCGCATGCCGCTTTCCTTAGCCTCGTAAACTAGATCGATACCGTCTGTGTTGGCAAACCCTGGTGGTTGTTCAACATAAACTTCTTCTGCAAGTTCTCCATTCAGGAAAGCACTCTTGACGTCCATTTGGTATACGATAAAACTCTTATGGGCGGCAAAGGCTAAAAATATCCTAATGGCTTCTAGTCTCGCAACAGGGGCGAAGGTTTCATCATAGTCGATTCCTTCTTCCTGACAATAGCCTTGTGCTACTAGTCTGGATTTGTTCCTTATGATAAGTCCATTTCGATCCTTTTTGTTTCAAAATACCCATTTGGTTCCTATAACCGATTGGTGTGTCGGTCTGGGTACAAGATACCATACATTGTTTCTTTCGAAACCGTTAAGCTCTTCTTCCATAGATGTTATCCAATGAGAGTTGTTAAGAGCGTCTATGGTCGAAACAGGTTCGGATTGGGCTAAGAATACGGCGATAGTGCACATATTGAGTCTCCTAAGTTCGGATTGAGATTTCCATTCAGGAAATTGTGAAACTTCAGCATTAGATTCTTCTTGTGCACAAAGTACATTTCCTTGTGTACTCTGTATTCTCCTACGAGTAGAAACACCGGCATTAATGTTTCCAATGATCAGCTCTTGCGGGTGATCTCTCAACCATCTTCGGTCGGGTTCTAGATCAGGATCCCGTACTGTATCGAAAGTTTCTGTGGGTACAGCTTCAGCTTGTACAGCGTCAGCTTCATCCACATCGATTCTTACAGCTGCGGGGTTGATTTCTAAATCAACTACAGGTTCTATGGGTGTAGGTGGATCCAAGATAGATAGATGGTGAATGTCCTGAGTGATATCATCTACTCCTGTAGGGTCATGGTGTGGTTCGTCGAACACTACATGAACTGATTCCTCGATCGTCAGCTTCCTTTTATTGAAGATTCTGAAAGCTTTGCTGACGGAGGAGTATCCTACGAATATTCCTTCATCTGATTTTTCATCAAAGGTTCTAAGTTGGTCCTTCCCATTGTTCAATACATAACACCTGCATCCAAAAATGTGAAAATACGAAACTAATGGAGTTTTGTTATTCCATACCTCATAAGCTGTTTTGTTGTGGTGCTTGTTGACGATACAGCGGTTTTGAGTGTAGCACGCTGTATTGGTTGCTTCACCCCAGAAACGCTGTGGCAATTTGCTTGCGGCAATCATTGTCCTTGTTGCTTATTTCAACGTCCTATTCTTTCGCTCGGCAACACCATTTTGTTGAGGTGTACGGGCAGCTGAGTATTCGTGCTGTATTCCATTCTCCGAACAGTATTGCTCTATAAAGCGGTTAGTAAATTCAGTACCTCTGTCGGAACGAATGCACACGATACTCGACGCTTTTTCATTTTGCAACTTCCTCAGGAGCTCGGGCAGCCTTGATGTTGTTTCCTTCTTCTTGCTAAGAAAGATCGTCCAAGCATACCTGTAATAATCATCAACAACAACCATGCAATATTTCTTACCTCCCAAACTTACTGGGTCTACAGGACCGTAGAGATCCATGTGTAGCATTTCCAACACTCTTTGGGTTGAAAGGTAGGATTTGCTTTTCAGGGTTGACTTGATTTGCTTGCCTTTCTGGCATGGTCCGCAGACGCTGTCCTTCTTGAATGACACATCTGGCAAACCTCTAACCATACCCTGTCTTGAAAGCTTGTTGATAGTCTTGAAGTTGACGTGAGACATCCTCTTGTGCCATTGCCAGCTAAGATCTGCAGTGCCTTTGGCAACAAAACATGGAATTGAGGAGCTCATAGGCTTCCAGTCGGCAATGTACATATTACCTGATCTGCTTCCTGTAAGCACAACTTCCTTGGTTTGGGTGTTCTTGACTCTACAGCGATCTATATAGAACTTCACCGAGAACTGTTTATCACGTAATCAAGCTAATACTAAGTAGATTATACTGTAAGCCTTCAACATATGCAACATCGGTGACCTTGAATTTCCCGACAAGTAGGTTTCCTTTCCCTCTTGTTCTTCCTTTAGACTTATCACCGAAGCGAACTTTTGGACCGCGACCTTCTACAAAATCGATAGCTTGCTCCTATCTCCACCATGTGACGAGCATCCACTATCGAAGTACCTGTATCCTCCTCTAGAATGTCCTGTAACAAAGAAATTAGGTAGATTTAGGTCCCCTTTGATTTTGGGTCCATATATGTTAGTTCCTTTAGGTACCCAAACTTTCCTGACGGAATTGGTTTATCGTAGGATGTACTCGACAAGATTGCGATATCTACGGGGCATATCCGTAGTTGTTATAATCATGATAATTACTATGCATGTAAAATTCGGGGTTATTATTATTATTCCGATGAGTGCCGTCAGGAGGTGGAGCCATTTTCCTAGGCCTATGACTTGTCTTCTGGGTCTCCAGTTGGATTCCCAATGCTGTTGTTGATACTGAACTGGCATCTGCTGTCTTGAGGGATAACGGGGCTCCTGTATCCAGTGCCTAGGCGCGCTATACTGAGGGTACTGCCGTGCGGGCCTTTGGTGGTTGGATACCGCTTTCTTTCTGAATGACTGTCGGCTTTGATGATATGCTTGTGGAGCATGCTGTAGATTACGCCTTCTGAGTGGTTGTTGGTTCCACTGTCTCGAATAGTAGAGTTGAGGCGGAATTGCAGCCTTCGGTTTTCTGCACAAAGAGGTTCCTTTATGGGACTAGGAGTATCTTCCGATTCTGGAATGTGTTCCACACTCTTGACGAACACAGTACTAGTTTTTCCTTTGTTCGAATATGAGCTGTATCCTAAGCCACTTTTATCATGAGCATGTTGCCCAGTGCTTAGAATTTCTTCCATTCTTTTGGACGATTTTTCAAAAGACTTCAGAATGGTCTCAAGTTCAGTTTCTCGCTTTTCGAGAGTTGTAATTTTGGTTTGTAGTAGAACCAAATCATTTGTCTTGCTCTCATTGTGGGTTTTAACCTCATTTAGTTCATGAGCAAGTTGATGATTGCTCTCCATGAGTTTTTCAAAATCGACTTTGCTGGTTTCACAATCAAGAGACATATTTTCATAATTTATTTTCAGCAAGTCATTTTCATCTTTCAGCTCTAGATTTGTTAATTGAAGCTGTATATTCTCAGTTTTTAGAGTCTCATGGGCCTTTTGAATGTTTTTAAACTCATTCATCATATTTTCGAAAGTATGAGATGCATTAGATGGAATAGCTGAGGTTGAACTTACCTCATCGTCGCTGTCTTCACCTTCTGGAACATCTTTGGCCATAAAGCACATGTATGCTTTATCATCGAACTCATCGTCAGATGAATCACTTTCAGTGACCACCTGAAGACATTCTGCTGATTTGGATGGTGTGGGGGAGGCTTCTGATTCTCCAATCAGGGCCTTGAGCTTGTCTTTCCAAGCACGTCTTCTTTCATCTCTCTCTTGTTGCTCGGCCTCAGGCAATCTTTGGACTTTGGGATGAGGACATTTGTTTGTGTAATGGCCTGGTTTCCTGCAGTTATAGCACAGGTTAGCATCACCAGATGATGTTTCGGTACTTACCTTGTTGACAGGTTTGGGCCTGTAGGGAGTCTTTCCAGACTGTTTGATGAACTTTTTGAATTTATGCATTAGAAGTGCCATTTCATCTTGGGGATGATGTCGTGCCATCACAAGCATTCTTGTGACCGTGCTTTGACGAGCTAGGCATCTTTGTGTCGACGCTCGATACAAAGAATGAGAGATGTGACCTTTGAAGGAGATTCTTCAGCTTTCTCTCTTCTGTCAATGTCATACTCAAAAGCTTTAAGGTCAGAGAAGAGATCAAAAGTGGATATTTCATTAAGATTACAGGATACACGCATAGCTGTGGTCTTAATGTCCCATCGGGCTGGGAGAGATCTGAAAATTTTTAAGTTCTTCTCCTTTTGGGTGTAAATCTTTCCCAACGCTTCAAGTTCACCAACAATACCAGTAAATCTGAGGTCAAGTTCCTCAAGTGTTTCCGTTGGTTTCATTTCGAAAGATTCAAATTGCTGAGTAAGTTTTGAAATCTTATTTTCTTTTGAGAGCTCAGTTCCCTCACAAATTAACTTGAGTTTATCCCAGATTTCTTTGGCTGTTTTGCAGCTCTTTACCTTTGAGAACGCGCCTTTGTCAAGAGTGACAAATAACGCGTTCTTTGCCACGTTGTCGAGATTGGCTCGCTTCCTTTCATCTGTTGTCCATTGCTCGCGTTCTTTCTCGAGCATTTCAGCATGGGCTTGGCCCTCAATCCTTGCGGCTAGATTGACCTTCATGATCTTGATCGGACCATCCTGTATAACAAAAATCATCTCTTCGTGCATTGCTGCAAGATGAGCTTCCATTCTAATTCTCCAGTCGTCAAATTCGTTAATAGAGAACATAGGGACTTTGTTAATCATAGAAGTATCCATACTAATAATATAGGAATGAAAGAGACTGTTTTGAAAATAAGTGATTTGAATCTGATTCGGTTAAAAAGAAATACGACTGATTCTTTTTAGAATCAACCGCTCTGATACCACTTGTTGGCCACTTAAGTATACTGGATACAGTTTGGAAAGATAGTTTAAACAACAAACTGTATGGATTCTAAATCTGAGTGCGTAGCGGAAGTCTTGGATACAGTAGGTTGCTGTGGATACAACAACGAAGTGTTTGGTGTATACTTAATATATCACAGTAATTTAAACAGTAAAAGCAGAAGGTAAATAACACAGTAATTAAAGTGGTTCGAGGTAAACCCCTATACGTCCACTGGTCCTCCACACAGGAGTAAAAAGTTTATTATAATTACTGCGTACACAACTACGTAATTATAAACAAACCTATCCTTGTATCGTTCACACAGATTGATACAAAGAATGTCACTTTCAACCGTTCACACAGATTGGTTAAAGCTTCCTTCTTGACTAGCTTCTTCACACACGCCCAAAGCTTCGTCCTTATTCGTCCCACACAGGTCAGAATAACTTGTTGAGTTCACACAGAGCTCAGTTTTTACACAGAGGTAAAAGGTAGGTAACCAGGTAAGAACAGCAGCTTTGAAGTTCTTGAGCTGATGATGGCTGTTCTTGATGTTGAGCACTGTATATCTCTTTCGTTCTTAATTGCAGTATGCTTTGGAGATATGTTTGCTCTGATGATAACTTTTGATAGCTTGAATGTTAGGTTACTTTCGGTAACTGATCTTCAATGTCTTCATAGGATATATATAGTCTCTGAAGAAAGTATCCGTTGAGATGTATCCGTTTAAATAAGATTTCCTTCAATCGGGAATATGACATGATCCGGATTTCGTGGGATTCTGAAGATCTGAAGATTGGCAGTATTTAAATACTTTATCCTTGAGTATTTAAATACTTCTTTGTTCAACGGGTCTTGACTTGTGTTCTTTCTTGTCCTTTTGTGAACTGTATGGAAGATAACTGTATTTTGAGCATCGAGACAGTTTCCATACTTGGTCTTTTACAAGTCTTCTTGTTGTACTGACGAGCTTCACTTATGCTGATTCGAGGCAGGTCTTCGATACAGGATAAAGCCTTAAAGCTTCGATACAGTTTCTTTTACTGTATTTGGCATATATGTCAAAACCTTCTTTATGACATTCGATACAGGGATTCGAGTATCCCGGCTGTTTCGATACAGGGTGTTTGTTTTTCCCAACATAGGCCAATGACATAAGGCTTACTACTAGTAGCACTACCCAGACGTAGTCTACTCAAACATGACTCGGAAATGAATGAATGCGATGCACCAGTATCAAAAATGGCATACACAGGTTGAGATAGAATTTCGAGTGTACATGAGATCATTCGGGCTTCCGGATCATCAGCTCTCTTCATCTCATAAATTCGGGGCTTGCCAGCCCCGGAACCGGATGCTCCCGTCTGATAGCTGTGGGCTCCGCCTTTGTTAGCTCCCGTCGTCTTAAACGACGCAGACTGAGTAGCCTGGTTTGGAACCGCTGACTGTTTCGGGGCCTGACATGACGCCGGAGTAGGTTTGGAGTACCTTCGGCAAAAACGGTCCTTATGCCCCGTCATTCCACAGTTATTGAACGTGACGGTTTGCCTCAAACACTTCGTGCTGTAATGACCCTGTTCTCCACAGTTGAAACAGGTAATGGTCGAATTGGCCGCTCGTGACTGAGATTCCGCGGGTCTAGGCGCCATAGGAGGTCGCTCAGTGAAATTAGAGCCCGCTCTAGGCTTCTTGAAAGTTTCCTGACTCCCTTCAGGCTGATTTCGATTCTTTGACTTCTTGCCAGATGATGGAGTTTGATTCTTAGCAATCTCCTTAACAGTAGGCTCATAAGTAAGAGCTTTCTCGATAAATTCGGCCAGAGTGGTGCAATTGTGGTTAAGCAACTGCATCAGCATACGAGGTTTCAACCTCTTGCTGAAATACTTGATCTTGTCCGCCTCGGAGTGAATAATAGACGAGGCGAAAGGAAGAAGCTCCTGAAATTTCTCGGCAATGGCGAGAACATCATCGTCCGCTGAGAGGTCGGGAGTGAGTAATTCCGATAACTTGGCCTCTCTGAGTGGGGCTGGATAATACCTATCCATCATGAGAGTCTTGAACTGATCCCAAGTACATGATCCGTCGGTGGGCTTCAACGATAACCACCATGAATGAGCGGTCTTACCCAGATAGTAAGCCGCAACTGAAACTTTATGCCCTTCGGGGCAATCCACCATAGCAAATAACTTCTCGAAATGCTCAAGCCAATGAACAATATCCGTCGGCTCAGACGAGCCCTCAAAGGTAGATGGTCTTTGGCGAGAGATGTCACCAATAATACTGCTCACACCCCTCTCCTGCCCCTAAGGTGGCGGCGGAGGAGCCTGTTGATTCTGAGTAGCTGAGTTCTACATCGTCTCCATGAGGCGTGCCATTTGAGTCATCTGGGCCATCATGCCCTGTATAAAAGCGAGTGGGTCAACCCGAACACCCTCTGAATGAGTTGTGTCCCAGGTACGACTTCCTGACAGTGAATGATCATTTCCAGGAGAATGAGTGGCGGCGTCGCTGCTCGATGAATTAGCATTATTCCTCGCGTTCGCACGTGTGTTCACACGAGTTCTCGGTGTTCGGCCCACACTGCGAGCTCTTCTCCCGCGTCCTCTGCCAGCTCCTTCCATACTGAAGTGGGAAAGTCACAAGATGATTATATATCTCGCATGAATATCACATTATGATTACGTTATGAAATGATGAAAATGAGCACACGCGCTCAAACACAATGATTTCATGAATGATCAACTGAAGTAACGAGATTATCTGATGAAATTCTTGAAATGATTATCTTGAACAAGTTAACAAGATTAATGATACGATCCTCAAGATCAATAACTGAACAGTGAAATGAACTGAGTGGTTAATGAGTTAACATGATCGACATGATCACAAATGAAAATGATAAATGAGGATTATCGACTGTTGAATTATGAATGAGTGATTCTTATTGCCAGAAATTACACCATGGCGTCAGAAATCTTACTGTTATTTGGACTGAGGGGCTCGGCTCTTGTACGGGTCACACGTGACGCGAAAGTCCAATGATACTAGTCTGATGAATGATGATTTCAATGTGGCATGACTCGGAAGGTAGTATTCAAAACCACTCTCCGATACCAACTCTGTAACACCCCAATCTAGGCGGATATTACAGTGTTGTGGACCCCCGACTGGGACCCACCAGGCGAATGAAAATTAATGACTTAAATAATATAATTGTAGTACCGAACCACATTATATCATTAAATTACTCCGATGAGGAATTTCATTACAACACACTCAGGATAATACAGAATACATGTATATTTTATATGAAGATAAAATATACAACACGGAATAAATGAGTATTCAAACGGAAGTCTGCAGCGGAAATAAAAATGAAGAAAACATGAAGACTGAAAAGGACTGGGGCCCCTACTAGTATCACTGGAACTCCTCACCATCAACGTCCTCTTCCCGTGACCTGAAAACAACATCCCCCAATGGGGTCACTTACACAGAACAACAATCCTCAAGAGTTGAACAATATACAACAATCACATAAATGAATTAATAATGAATTAAGTTGAATGATGAGCATCAATGTACGCCTGAATGAACTGATAATAGCACAAATAGCTGAGTGTCCGGAGTCCTGCATATACACCCGCTATTGGCCTAATTAGTCTCACGGTTCAATGTGCCCGGAGTCCCGCGTATACACATTACCATGCGCACAGTCCAATGTGTCCGGAGTCCCGCATATGCACATGACCATAGTGTACCTGACTAAAATTTCACACATGCGCCAACTGGCCATGCAATATAATTCCGGAAGATCACCAGAACAAAAACGACCAAGGTGAGGAGTAATGAATAGAATCCGATAAGGATCAAGAACGACTCACCGAGATGAAATAATGATACAACGAGTGATAGCTTCAATGAAATGATTTTGGAACCGTCCTTCCTCGTGAGTTACATGATGAGTTGATAAATACAAGTCCCGACATGAACGATATATTATGAGTGAATTACATATATGAATGAACAACAACGTAAGGAATGAATATCCTTTTAACCGAGTAAGAATTTACTTACTCAATACCGGTGAAGAATATCTTTCCTCGAACAAACGTCCTACAATGAGATGTAGGTCGCTCGAACAACCTTGAATAACACAATTACCAACAATCCGCTCAATATACGTAACAAGCACGATTATAACAACTCAAAACGTCGATACGACTAAGCCAAGTTCATTGGGGCATTTCCTCAAACACGTTGTAACCAATTTTCGATTGTTTACAACCAATCCTTAATTATACCAATATCAAATCCCCAAGGAGTGTTTCAAACCAACAAAACATCTTCAATACAATCAATAATCCAATGTGAATATCCAATTCGTGATTTCAACAACAACTAATCGAAAACCCCCAAATCCAACTCAATATTCAAAGTGTTCTTGAATAATCCTTCAATAATCCAATGAATATTCATACAAACTCATAATCGTATGTATATCTCTTCATACAACATGATTATAACGTCCAAAACATAATATCTCAACACAAAATCAAAATCTAGGGTGTTGAAGAATATTACCTTTGAAGATCCAAACACTTTGATCCGGTGAAATCGTGTTAAATCGACTATCCAAGCTTCTCAAACGAATGAAGATGATGAAAACCGAACACCCAAGTGATTGATGATGAAAAATCTCTCCCTCAAACTCTCTCTCTCGGATACAAGGTGAAGAAATGATAAAAATGAGCTCAAAGTGCCGTCAAGTCCTTAAGTACAGCTCCGAGTTACGGCCGTAACTCACCTATCTTACGGCTGTAACCTACCAAGGTCAATGGCCTTACGGCCGTAACAAGCCCTCCTTACGGGCGTAACTCGCCCTCGTCCAAACATCTGCCGACAGACATACGGCCGTACCCGCACATGCCTTACGGGCGTAACTAGACTGATACGGCCGTACTCGGCAAGACTTACGGGCGTAAGAAACTTTCGTCTAAACTGACTGGGCACCCTGCTCGAGTCGTATGGCCGTAACCGGCCAAGCCTTACGGCCGTACCTGCCTGAACTTACGGCCGTATGCCGCAACCCTTACGGCCGTAAGCCCTCCTCGACCGACAATTCCTGAAAACTACGAACACAGATTACGACTGTAGCCTGTCAACCTTACGGCCGTATCTCACCTTTGGCCAAAACAACCTTAAGCCAACGAATGCATGTTACGTCCGTAATGCATGATTAGTTACAGCCGTAACTCATTGCTGGAAGTGACGAAAATGCGACAACTCCGTCTACTCGCTACAAACGGTGAATGATCCGACATATAATACTTGTATGAATGTAACTAAGTCCAATAACACATGATAGATGATACTTCCAACACACGACTACCATTCACGATGATTATGATAATACTCTCGTCTCGATCCTCAAACGGAGATGAATGACGATCGGTAATTAATACACGGTAACAATATGCCAATGATGCATACAAATGAATGAATCATGAATGATGAGTGATTATTAATGAGTGAAAATTACTGAGTGACAATTACTGACTGATAATTACTGAATGATAATGAATGAATTACAACCGGGTATTACAAGATGTTGGAAGTGTTCAGTTTACGCCTTGTTATATACGAGAATGTCATCAAAATAAACCACGATATAAGATCCAATAAGTAGACATAATGCCTGATTCATCACCCGCATAAAATTACTTAGAGCAACGGACAAGACGAATGGAATTACTAACATCTAAAAGGCCCTCGCGCATCTTAAATGTTGTCTTCCACTCATCACCCAATCTAATTCTGATTTAATGGTAGCCACTCTTGAAACCTAATTTTATAAAGATTATAGCGCCACCCAATTGGTCCAAAAGATAGTCCAACTGAGGAATCGAAGAACGATAACGAATAATAATTTTGTTAAGAGTCCGACTGTCTACATATATACGCCATTCCCTCATTTTTTGGTATTAGAAGTGCAGGTACTACATAAGGGCTTAAAATCTAATGGCCCTAGTGAAAGAGATTTTGAACCTCCCGATGAAGCTCCTCATGTTTGGAAGGACTCCAGCGATAATGCGGTCGGTTAGCTAATGGGCGCTTGGAATGAGATCAATATGGTGTTGAATATCACGTAGAGGAAGCAAACTGTGTGGCAATTCTGATGGGAAAACATCTACAAACTCATCGAGAATAGGGGTAACAATAGGTGGCAAAATAGAGCTCCCAAAAACATCATGTGCAAGTGGTAACAAAGTGAAAGGTACAGATTCCATCTCATGGAAAAAGTCGGAGTGTAACAAAAATGAAACTGTATTTTGTTGAGTAGGTAGAGGTGCTGGCAAGCAGTTCCTGATGCGGTTGTTGCATGTCTTCGTCATCAAATGGGTGATCCGAAAAAACCATACATGTATATCGAGTCCTCCAAAAATAGTTCATGCATGCATAGGCAGACGCATATGAGGGCACCACTAAAAAAATACAAAACGACGTCGTTTTAACCAAAATGACGTCGTTTTGAAGTTTTTCGGTTAAAACGACGCCATTTTAACCAAAACGGCGCAGTTTTGACGCCTTTTCAGTTAAAACGACGTCGTTTTGGTTAAAGTGACGTCGTTTTGGTAGTTTTTATTAAAAAAGGTGAAACTTTTAGAAAAAATTTCGATCGTTCATTATTTTTTTTGTGGTGCACCAGTAGTTTTCGGATGATGGATCCGCCTATGCATGCATGCCAACAAGTTTCGGATAATTCGACATCCTATGGCCATATTCACCGCACGAAAAACACTAGCCTGTTCATGGTACCGATGGATTTTGCTAGGTTTTGCTAGGTTCAGAGAATGGATTTTCAGTGGTTTCTTCATCATATTACAAGGCGTCGAAACCATAGAAAGAATAAAGGCTCGGGTCATCATGCTCTAACGGTCTATCGAGTCTTGTGGGGGATGATCCTAGATGGCGGTTGCTTGGACCGTAAGCAACCGGACCACCATGGCAAGCTGTCGCGTCAAGTCATCCAGGCGTTGTGAGGTCGGCGTCACGGTTAACATCACAAGTGGGATCACGTCGGGGAGGCATGATCAGATCGTACTCTGACAACTAGATACCAAGCAATGTGCCGCAGCGTAATAAGAAACGAGACAACACCTTCTATGAAAGAGTTGATTCAAAGAATACCGCAGAGATAGGATAAAGGGAAAACCCTAATTTATTGCAATATTTGCCAAGTCTCCTCCATAGCAACGTACCTATATAAATAGTAGGAATTAATATATTAAAACCAAGCAATGTTCATAAACATGTTGGGCTCAAATTATTAAAATTAATAAATAGTAAATAAATAACTTATGACTTAGGCTTAATGTGTTAAATTGGATCATATTTATTCATGTATGCTAACGGAACTTCATCTCCACTATTAATGATATTAGAACCGACTCGATTGATCCTATAAATAGTAGGAATTAATATATTAAACCAAGCAATGTTCATAAACATGTTGGGCTCAAATTATTAAAATTAATAAATAGTAAATAAATAATTCATGACTTAGGCTTGATGTGTTCGACGGGATCACATTTATTCATATATGCTAATGGAACTTCATCTCCACTATTAATGCTGTTAGAACCGACTCGATTGTATATGGAAAAATTTTGGAACTCATAATTAAATATGAATCTTATGTATTTATAATTCTCACTTCTATTTGTAGCCTAATTTATTTTTTCCGCTGTCATAATCTGAATCCAATAATTTTTATTTATTTTCATTGAACGTGTGATGGATATTAAGCGTATAATAATTTTTTTCCTCATTATATTAGAGATGTAGAACATGAAATAATTTTTTATATGCTTCATGCACTCCTTAAATATATTATTAACAGAATTGGTTGGGTTGGTGTCAAACAATGAGGGATAAAAATTGAAGTTAGATTGAGTTGTAAATTATAGGTGTAGATGAAAGAGAAATATATTTTTTTATTATTGGTTTAGGTTGGATAGAATTATAGCAAAATGAGTACAATAGCACTCATATAATTACCGAACTAAAACTATTATTTTAATATAACACGAATACTTGCATTCTAAAAACAATGAGCACCATTGTGCGCTAGGTATATGAGTATAGTAGAGCTCATATAATTTGTGATAATTTTAAGCATAACTTAAACACAAACTACCTGAGGCTTGTGATCAGTTATATATAGGATTTGTGCCACATTTAACAAAGGAAAAAGAAGAAGGATATCTACAACCAGAACCCAAACTAAGTTGGGCCAAAAAGCTGATACACAACCACCCATTCAGTTCTCCAAGAAAATCTTAAGCTACATTCAGGCGTTCAAAGAAAATCTGCATACAGCTCCCCTACGTTTCTAATCATCTTTCTACAACTACTTTGGGACTATACATTGTAACTCACTAACAGGATCAGTAAATTTCACTGAATCAATTATGGCCATTTTGTTTACATCGAGTCGGGAAGTCCTGAAGTTGATCCTACAAATTCCAGTACCTGGACTTTCCCTGCATCATAAGAATTTTCAATGTTACTAAAATGATTATTACCAGAATGTCTTAAAAACAGAACATTTTGATGTTCAATATACATTAGTTGCGGACACCAACCTTCAGTTCCTGCGCCGTTTTGTTTTTTTGTGGGTCTTCCATTGTTTAAGTAGATACCCAATTCCTTCATTTAGTGGAACTTTCCTTTTCTCATTGGAGTTCCAGAGCTCCTTTACTGGATACCTACCACTTGGATTGTATTCATTCATCTCATTCAGAGCTGTAGTCACAGCCATATACACTTCGTCGCCTAATTCGGTTTTCAGTTCCTTCAACTTTTCATCATTTTCATCAAGTACTTCCTAGCAAAAGCGGAAAGTAAATTGTCAACACAAACGAGTAAAAAGAATGGATAATGTTAGGGCGATTCCGTATGGTTAGTAAAATAAAGTATCTTAACAAACCAAGATATTAAACGCCACATAAGGATTAGGTCAACTGAGGTTGAGGCTGAAAATTCAAATAGAGTAGAGCAAAATTTGTGAACAAGATTCCTATCTCAAGCAATAAATGTTTGATTGATTAGGATTAATTTGTTAATAAATGACGAGAACAATAATTTTAAATGACAGAATCAACTGGATAAGTTCACAACAAAGAATCCTTGATAGTCAATTTCAATAACCCATTATAAATGGTACAGTCAGTTGATTGGACAATGTAAAATATACAGTCGGAATCAGAACTACTCAAAAATCCCAAACACAATATTTCACTGTCATATCTATTGGATTTATTCAACCCAACAAAAAGTCCTAGCACGGCAATTTTCTTGTCCACACTGACACCACCCAATTCAGAAATTAACTGGCTTTCATGTATAATTTCGGAAATTGCACCAGCCTATTACATTGTCTTCATGAATCTTCAAGTGGAATGCTTAAATTGCATTGTGTGGATAAGACTTTGGAAGACAACTACTTATGATGGAAAAAATAGAATTTGAAGAGTTGTGCTCCTTGTGCAGGTTTTCTTTCAGTACACATATAAAAGGAAGACTGCGCTTCTCCAGAAGTACATACATGTGCTGAATGGACAATTCTGCCATCGAATTTGACTTTCATAACTGAGCTTATAAGCTCACAAACTCTGTTAGAGTGTTTTCCTAGAAAACAACAAAAGAAGATTTTTGTCTGAGGGTGCATAAAGAAAAGTAAACTCACCCCGGCATATTTCCCAAACAAAATCTAGACGAACCAAAATCCAATTACAATTTAAAAGCTATATAATGTTATTTCAGTAAAGCAATTTAACTTATTCCAGGATCTAAAATCTTATAACTTATAAAAACATATCATTAAGATGTAGGAGCTGTTAAATGAGCTTAGCCAACAATCTCTTCGTTCCTCGACCAAAACTCATTTGACTACCAAAGTATATATATATATATATATATATATATATATATATATATATATATATATATATATATATATATATATATATATATATATACTCATTTAAGTTCGAGTTTCCTATTTAAACATTTAGTTTTAGGCTTAAAAATGACTCAGATTTGGGGATGTACTGTATCACCCCACCACCACCACCACCCCCGGAAATCATTTCTCCCATAATGAAATTTGACATGCTTCACCATTTCCAATACATTTCCTCATAACAAACACACTCCAGTACAATCTCACTAAAAATACATT
The DNA here is from genome assembly GCA_033398695.1 of Orobanche coerulescens. Taxonomy (NCBI): domain Eukaryota; kingdom Viridiplantae; phylum Streptophyta; class Magnoliopsida; order Lamiales; family Orobanchaceae; genus Orobanche; species Orobanche coerulescens. Next base: position 190,320,287 of record CM065801.1, read on the forward strand.
CTCTTAAAAAGCAAAACGAACCAATGCAGAATTACACATCTGAAGGCAAATGTTTAAAGAATGCAAAGCATGATCACGTCCAAATGTTTGCAAGTGTGCTCTCAAGATATATCTCGTCAATACAATATAGAAAAAGCAGGAATCAGTCATTAATTATTGATGTTGTCCATTAAAAAAGGGCACCTTGTGAGTTCCTCCTTCCATGACCATCTTATATGGATGCCAACTTGGATCCCTGAGATAATCCTCCCACAATGAACAGAGTTCCATTGCTTTTGCTTTAGCATCTTCACCAGCATGTTTAATGTCAGCAGCTTTGAAAAATGGTTTTTCATCAAGCTCCCCCATCCTCTTGACAGAAATATTGGCGCGGCTATCATTGAAAACCTTTGGGGAAGAAAATGTTAAACATCAGATTCCTAATTAAGATATGGAATCGGCTCCATTCCACATGTCTATAAATAAAATCAACAAAATTTTGTTTCTCATTCGGATATTATATTATGCTGCAACAAACAAATACACAAGATGTAATATCCGTACCTTTCCATTTTTTAGCAGTTTCTATTTTTGGTGTATGTGTATTTTTCTCGACTCGCTTGTAACCGTTTCGACGTTTTGAATCTACTTTATTCTTGGATTTTTTTCGTTTGGACGAGTTTTGGAGGTTTTTTTACGTAAATCCATTCTATGTTATGTTTTGCCGTATGCGCGTTCGATTCTCATGAAACTTGTTCGTTTTCGTTGTTTCTTTGTTTGCATGAGTTCGTATGGTTGAGTTGTTCGTGTTGTGACTTTCGGTTTGGTCAGAACCTCATTTCTCATCCTTTCCTTTCGTTTACTTCGTCGGGCGACACTAGAGGGCGATTTCTACCACTTTCGATCCGTGTGTTCTTCGTTTCCCATCACCGTGGTGTTGTGGTAACATATTATCATCAACAAAATCACCCTACACCGTCCGAATCCGAGGTAAATAGCTTAGAACCCTAACTTTGTCCATTTTGGGGGTTTTTCGGGTTTTGCTTGATTAAACTCGAATTGTTCAAGTATGTTGTGATATTCCTTACCGTTTGTTGTTATTGGATAATTCCCAATCCGAACTTGTCGAGTTTAATCCGTGAATTGTTGATTCGGGGAGGTTTTGCGTAAACCCTCGCCCGTATCAATTTATCGTACTTTGTCATAGCTTGTAATCAGGATTATGGGCGTATTCCATTCGATTATTGTTGTCCATTAGGGCTGAATTATGTTAATCCTTCGTTTAGGAACCGTCGTTTTCCATCCGGGTCGTTCGTAGTCGTTATTCATTCCCGTTTCGTCAAGAATGTCTCAAAGGCAAGTACTTTACATTTGTTTACATGTTCTAGTATTTGAATTATGGCTATTCGTGGTTGTTGTGGATGGATATGTGCATGTTCACCTACGGACGGTCCGACGGGGCCTCGAGGGATACGTATTGCCGTGAGTGTGCATATCGCGAACTATGGTTAGCCACCCAGGGATGTCCGACGGGGCTCTGCGGGGTACTGATACGATATCATTTATTCCAATCGAAGAAGAGTCAATAAAAATCGACGTCAACGACGATACAAAGTTGCATGACCATGCATCATCATACTTGGGTGAAAAGAACACGCGGATTGGAGTTACATTATTAATCGGAACTGGAGTTACGTAAACATGGCGACAAATTAACGTTGGAATCGGCCCAAATCATAGGGGAATCGGCCGAATCACTCCAAGACACATGAAAGATTTGTCTAGCATTTTTTTTCTCTTCAACTTCATATCTTGTCCAAAATAAAGATCTCCTTCCCCCACCTTTGAAGAAATTTTCGGCCAAAGCATTGAAAAAGACCTCTCAAAGTCTTCATATCTTATACAAAGATATTGAAGATCTCCTCCTCCCCACCATTGAAGAAATCGGCCAAAGCATCTTGAAAGGGACCTCTCCAAGTCTTCATATCTTATACAAGATATTGAAGATCTCCTCCTCCCCACCATTGAAGAATCGGCCGAAGCATGCTTTGATGGAGACTTGTATTTTCGTTTTTTCTTGTCTTTTTTATTCCCTTATCTTTGAAATACTACTATATATAGTAGTTCCCCTTGTATTTGTAATCATCTTGAATATTAATAAACCTTGTATTTCTTTGAAATATACGTTGAACGAGTTCAACAAAACTTTAGTTATTATTTCGACGCGTCTCGAATTATAACTTGATCAATTCTCAATAGGTCTTGAGGAGAGATTATCTTTATCGAGTTATAGGTCTAATTCGGTAAAACACATTCAAACCCATACACTATCCTACATCACGGCCGAAAACCGTATAATTTCGGCCACCACCTTTTATTTTGCTGTATCGAAAAGTTGCCGCTGTTCGAAATTGCTGTATCGAGCGAGCCTTGCTGTTCGGAAGTGCTGTATCGACGAGTTGCTGCTGTTCGGAACTGCTGTAGCGGCTTGATTCATTTCGGCTGAGTGTTGTTCGCTACCGTACGTGAAAGAGTCTTCTGCTGTACCGAGAGAGAACGTATCATAAGAGAGTCTTCTGCTGTACCGAGAGAGAATTCGTATCATAAGTGGTATCAGAGACATTTGTCTCACGGTGCTCGACGTTACTCAAGAAGATGGCATTCACCGATGAAGAAGTAGCACAACTACGTGACGTTCTTCGCAGCTTACCGGAGCCCCGAATCCATGCACGACGAGGATACGACACCATGCATGCACCACGACATGCTGATGAATACAAGACAAACGAACTTCCGGAGTTCGTAGGCGGCACCGATCCCGAGGCTTATTTGGAGTGGGAACAGAAAATTGAACGAATGTTTGAGTTCAAGGATCTCGATGACGAGGTACGATGCAAGTACGCGATTCTCAAACTTGGAAAGGGAGCTTCCCTTTGGTTTGAACGAATGAAGACACAACGAGTTCGTGCCGGTAAGGAAAAGATACGTTCGTGGAATTCTCTAAAAAAGAAACTACGAAAGAGATATGTCAGGCTACACACAAGTTGAGCTTGTATCGAAAAATTTCGACCTCACGCAAGGAAAGCTAAGTGTAGAGGAGTACATCGAGGAGTTTGAAAACTTATCCTTGATGGGAGAACTTGAAGAAAGCGAAGAATTACGGATGTCCCGTTTCTACGAGGTTTGAATAAAAACATTGCTAATCCGTGGAACTCTACCCCTATTCCGACTTTGATACTTTATGCGGACTTTGCATAAAGTTGGAAACTCAAAACAAGACAAAATTCTCTAAACCCGAATTCCCACCTAAATTCGGAAATACCAACTTTGCACGAGTTCTAGCTCGTTTCAAAATCACAACAAGTCCACTGTTACTACCATTCCAAAACTCTATCACACCAAAAGAAACAAGCTTATCTAAAGTTCGGTGTTTCAAATGTCAAGGATTTGGACACTATCAAAGTGCTTGTCGAATCGGAGAATAGTGACGTTACGAGAAGCCGTAGCCGTCAGGAAGAATTACTAGCCGAAGAAGAAAGAATTGGAGCGTCTTTAACTTGGAAGCCGACGAAGAAGAAGAAGATTGCGAGGCATACGATGCCCCGAACTATGACACGAACCTCGTCCTTCGCATGTTACAAACGAAGGCGGCCCCGAGTGACATAGAACAACGAGATCAAATCTTTCACACGAAGTGTCATGTCGGAGATAAATGGTGTAGCTTGATCATTGACGGTGGAAGTTGTACAAACGTGGCATCAAGCGAGATGGTCTCGAAGCTCGGACTAATCACTACGGCTCATCAGCCGTATGCACTCCATTTGATCGTTGATGGAAATAATGTGAAAGTATCAAGACATGTGAAGGTCGGACTCTCCATGGTTTGGTATGGTGTTGATATTACATGCGATGTACTACCATGGACGCATGTCACGTGTTGTTAGGAAGACCTTGGTTATTTGATCGGGACGTACTACATCGAGGAGGAGCAACGAGTATGAGTTACGTGACAAAGGTAAAAATTGTTCTTAAACGTATGTCACCTCAAGCTATCCGAGCGATGAGTTCAAAAAGTCGAAGGGCGAAGCTCACGATGCTTGCAAGCGAAAAAGAAGTCGAACACGCCATTGTGATGGCGAATGTTTATTTGATGATGATCAAAGAAGTCCGAAACCTTGCTACCAAATCACACCACGAAGAAGAGATAGATACCTTTATTACGAGTTCGCGGATGTATTTCCCGAAGACTTGCCGGTGGGATTACCACTATCGTGGAATCGAACACCAAATTGATCTTATACCGGGAGCTCCATTAGAACAAAGCGGCGTATCGTTGTAATCCCGAAGAAACCAAAGAGCTACAACGTCAAATTGATGAGCTCATGAGTCACGGATATGTCCGAGAGAGTTTAAGTCCGTGTGCGGTTCGATCTACTTGTACCAAAAAGGACGGATCATGGCGAATGTGCATTGTGAGAGCCGTGAATAACCTCACCGTCAAGTATCGGTTCCCCATCCGAGACTAGACGACATGCTTGAAACGAGTTGCATGGCTCGGTTATATTTTCAAAAGTTGATTTGCGGAGCGGATACCATCAAATTCGCATGCGAGAGGGAGACGAATGGAAGACGGCATTTAAAACAAAGAATGGACTTTACGAATGGGTTGTGATGCCATTCGGCCTCACTAATGCCCCGAGCACTTTCATGAGGTTGATGAACGAGGTTCTCAAACCTTTCTTGGGAAAGTTTGTTGTCGTATACTTAGACGACATTTTGATCTGATCGATCCTTAGAGGAGCATCTCGAACATTTGCGGCACGTGTTTGAAACTCTTAAGGAAACAGAAACTTTATGGAAAGCGGGAGAAGTGTACTTTCCTAGTCGAGAGTCTTGTCTTTCTCGGCTATGTCGTTTCTAAAGGAGTTTCGGTGGATCAAAAGAAGATCGCGGCAATCAAGTCTTGGCCGACACCAAAAACTATCACGGAGGTACGATCATTTCATGGCCTCGCTTCTTTTTACCGACGATTTATACGGGACTTTAGTAAAATCTCCAGTCCGATCACGGAGTGTCTTAAAAAGGGAACCTTTGCATGGAACGAGGCTGCCCAAAAGGCTTTTGAAAAATTAAAAGAAAAGTTATGTGAAGCACCAATTTTAATGTTACCCGATTTTTCGCAACCGTTTGAGGTGGAATGCGACGCTAGTGGAGTTGGAATCGGGGCAGTACTTATTCAAGGAGGCCGCCCCATCGCCTATTTTTCGAAAAAATTAAGTGGTGCTCGAGTTAATTATTGTACTTGCGACAAGGAGTTCTATGCTATCGTGAGAGCACTCGATCATTGGAGTCACTATTTACGTTCGAAACATTTCGTGTTACATTCGGATCACGAGTCGTTGAAATACATTAACGGGCAAAGCAAGCTAAGTTCGAGACATGCAAAATGGGTGGAATTTTTACAATCTTTTCACTTTTCATCCAAGTACAAAGACGGTAAGAGTAATATCGTGGCGGATGCACTATCAAGACGGTATGCCTTACTTTCTATTCTAGATGTTCGTTTGTTGGGGTTCGAGACTTTGAAAGATCATTACATTGACGATTGGGATTTCGGAGAAATTTTCACCCGTTGTAAGGCAGGCCCATACGAAGAATTTATTTTACAGGATGGCTTTCTTTTTAAAGGAAATAAACTATGTGTGCCGAATCATAGGATTCGGGAATTACTAGTTCGGGAGGCGCACGGAGGAGGACTAGCCGGTCATTTCGGTTCAGCTAAAACCGTGGAAGTTCTAAAGGAGCATTTCTTTTGGCCGAAGATGTATGGTGACGTAAGCAACATCGTGAGTAAATGCGTCACTTGTCACATGATGAAAAGCTCGTTCAAGCCAAGTACCTACATGCCGTTGCCAATACCTTTGCATCCGTGGGAGGATGTCTCGATGGATTTTATTGTTGCTTTACCTCGTACTCAACGGGGCAAAGACTCGATCATGGTGGTCGTCGACCGTTTTTCAAAAATGGCTCACTTTATAGCATGCCACAAAACCGATGATGCAAGCAATGTGGCGGACTTATATTTCCGAGAAGTAGTTCGTTTACACGGAGTTCCGAAAACTATCGTGTCGGATCGAGATTCTAAATTCCTGAGTTACTTTTGGAATACTTTATGGAGGAAAGTGGGTACTAAACTTCTATTCAGTACTTCGCACCACCCACAAACCGATGGACAAACGGAAGTGACCAACCGAACATTAGGAGCATTATTGCGAGGATTGGTGAACAAAACACAAAAAGATTGGGACGTTAAACTTGCATATGCGGAATTCGCATACAATCGATCACCCGGTTTCGCCACGGCCCATTCCCCTTTTGAAGTAGTATACGGAATAAATCCGCACATGCCATTGGATTTGATTCCGTTGCCGAGCGACGAATTGGTTCACAAAGACGCAGAATCAAAACTCAAGTCAATGATGAAGTTACATGAAAAGGTACGAGAGCGGATTAAAGAAGTGAATGAAATTTACAAACGGAAGTCGAACAAAAATAAAAAAGCGAGATTATTTGAAGTTGGCGACTTAGTTTGGATACATTTGAGGAAAGAACGATTCCCAAAAAAACGCAAGAACAAATTAATGCCGAGAGCCGAAGGTCCATACAAAATTGTGGGAAAAGTGAACGACAACGCCTACAAAGTAGAACTTCCGGGCGATTACGGAGTACACGCGACTTTCAACGTAGGCGATCTCTCGCCTTACCTTGACGACGATGGCATTACGGAATGGAGGTCATTTCCTTTCAATGAGGGCGGGTTTGATACGATATCATTTATTCCAATCGAAGAAGAGTCACTAAAAATCGACGTCAACGACGATACAAAGTGCATGACCATGCATCATCATACTGGGTGAAAAGAACACGCGGATTGGAGTTACATTATTAATCGGAACTGGAGTTACGTAAACATGGCGACAAATTAACGTTGGAATCGGCCCAAATCATAGGGTAATCGGCCGAATCACTCCAAGACACATGAAAGATTTGTCTAGCATTTTTTTTTCTTCATCTTCATATCTTGTCCAAAATAAAGATCTCCTTCCCCCACCTTTGAAGAAATTTTCGGCCAAAGCATTGAAAAAGACCTCTCAAAGTCTTCATATCTTATACAAAGATATTGAAGATCTCCTCCTCCCCACCATTGAAGAAATCGGCCAAAGCATCTTGAAAGGGACCTCTCCAAGTCTTCATATCTTATACAAGATATTGAAGATCTCCTCCTCCCCACCATTGAAGAATCGGCCGAAGCATGCTTTGATGGAGACTTGTATTTTCGTTTTTTCTTGTCTTTTTTATTCCCTTATCTTTGAAATACTACTATATATAGTAGTTCCCCTTGTATTTGTAATCATCTTGAATATTAATAAACCTTGTATTTCTTTGAAATATACGTTGAACGAGTTCAACAAAACTTTAGTTATTATTTCGACGCGTCTCGAATTATAACTTGATCAATTCTCAATAGGTCTTGAGGAGAGATTATCTTTATCGAGTTATAGGTCTAATTCAATAAAACACATTCAAACCCATACACTATCCTACATCACGGACGAAAACCGTATAATTTCGGCCACCACCTTTTATTTTGCTGTATCGACAAGTTGCATTTGTTCAAATTCTTTGTATCGAGCGAGCCTTGCTTTGGAAGTCTTTATGTCGACGAGTTCTTCTTTGTTCGGGCTAACATGTGGCTTGATTCATTTCGGCTGAGTGTTGTTCGCTACCGTACGTGAAAGAGTCTTCTGCTGTACCGAGAGAGAATTCGTATCATAAGAGAGTCTTCTGCTGTACCGAGAGAGAATTCGTATCAGGTACGGTGGCCGTGAGTCTTGTACCAACGGTTAACTTTGAATTGTTTTGTTGGAGAAATGTGTTTTGTGCTTGTGCACCGTAAATATTCCGGAATATAAATGTTTTCCTAAAATGTTTTTGGCGCATATTTTCATCTGATTAGAATGGTAGTTCAAATGGATTGTACTTGCACTAGCAGTTGTCGCTAACCCCTTAAATGGGGGAAATACTTTTGTATTTCAGGTACAGGTCATGGAGGCGAACGAGCATGCGGGCCGTATGAGGATGATAGGCAAAAGTGATTCTGTTCGGTGGTTGTCTGTTGGTGTCTTGTTTTTGGAATTTATTTACTATGTCATTGTTTTAAGTACTGGAGTACTTCCTTCCTGAATTTATTAATGTTGTGTACCCGTTTTGGGGAGTGGATTTGATGTCAAATTGTATTGTTGAATTTTAACCTTTGGTGTTGAATGTCGTGGATTGTGAAATTGTCGTTTTGTGGATGATGTATGTCTTTGTCGAATGTCATTTTGGTATGTTAGCCTGGTGGATTCCACAGTGTGGGGTCCACGGCGCTGTAATATGCCCTGATCATCTTGGCGGTGTTACAGAATATGGTATCAGAGCTTAGGTTTATAGATACCTAGGTTGTCGGTTATTTGGGTCTAGTTGAGTGTCGCTTTCGAACAGTATCACTGCTATGAGTACGCCGGTGCTCGTAAGTTTTTCCTAACTTTGACTCGTTATGTTGTTCTGTTCTATTCCTTTCTTGGTATCTTGTTGCGTTTTGCGTTTGAACTGTACTTACCCGTTACTTCTTCAGAATACCTGCTGGTAGAGGACGCGGACGTAGTCGCGGTAGGGGACGTGGCGCAGGCGGTGGGGCGGCCATGTCCGATAACTCGGGAACTGATTCGGCGATGCCTTCCTTGTCGAGAACACTGTTCCACCAGTTCCGGAGGCCAGCAGGATCAATCTGCTAGCTCCGGCAATGCTCATGAGAATATCGGGGTGGCAAAAATTTTACAGTAAGTAGCAAACCAGATGACGCTACTAACTCAGGCCGTCTTGGTCGGCCAAGCTAATGCCAACCCGGTTCCGCCTACTGGATCCGGCAATGATAAGCTACTTCAGGACGTGATTCGTATGCATCCTCCGCAGTTTGATGGTGCTTCCGACCCTTCGGGTTGGGAGAGTTGGTTATTTGAAATGGAGAAAGTGTTTGAGGCTGCTAACTGCTCTGAGGAGAGGAAGGTACCCATCGCTCAGTACTTCCTCGCCAAAGAGGCGGCAACGTGGTGGCAAGCGGTGAAACCACGTGACCGGGCAGCCACGTGGGCAGAATTTCGAGAGTTGATGGAGGACGAATTTTGTTCGTGGCCAGTTAAAGAGGGGAGGATCCGAGCCTTCTTTGAGGCTAAGCCCCAGGATGTTCCGATTTCGCAGGCAATCAAAGAATACAACCAACAACTTCATTATGTGAGAAACCAGGTCCGAGACGAGTTAGACAAGTGCGGATGAAGCCGAGGGTCCGTCACTACATGTCTGGTCTCGGGTGTACAACTCTGAAAGATTATCAGAACAAGGCAATGGCTTATGAGATGTCGTTTTCTGCAACAGAGACGGCAACCGAGGGAAAAAAACAGAAGACCTCCGGGCAGTTTTCGGGAGGCAAGTCTGGCGGGTATCAGAAGGCTCAGTCTGGTTCGCGAGTCTTCGGGAGTTAGTCCCCGTCATTTGAGCGAGGAAACGGTTCTAAGTCTGCTCCTACTGGTTCCGTTCGTGGTCCTACCTACTTTAACTGTGGTCGTCCCGACCACATGAAGAGTGAGTGTGATAGGCCCCCGATTCAGTGTCTTGCTTGCGGTCTGATGGGACATCTTGCTAAGTACTGTACGGACGCAGTTCGGGCACCAATTACTCAGATATCAGCCCCAGCTGCGGGAGAACCGAGCGTGAATCACGCACCAGCAGTTTCTCAGCCACAGCAGAGTTTTGGTAGAAGTCGAGGACGTAGGCAGCCTTCTAGAGGGGGACCTTCTAGTGCGGGGTATGTTCCACCCCGTGTGTATGAGATGAGATGAGACGAGCTGGAGATCCCGACGCGACGGTGGCTACAGGTACCGTTCATATCCTTAACCATCCTGTCTCCGTGTTATTCGATTCTGGTGCTACGCATTCTTTCATATCTATGGATTGTGTGCGTCGTCTGCATGTTGATCGCCTAGTTGCGTGTGAACCATTTGTTGTTAAACTGCCTAGTGGGGATATTATCGTGGGGGATCGTGAGATTAGAGATTTTCCTGTGACTATCGCGGGGAGGGGTTGGCCTTCTAATCCGATTGCGGTAGATATTAAAAACGAGGATCTGATTTTAGGTGAGGATTGGCTGGACCATCATGGGCGATCATGAACTATAGAACGAGAACTGTTTCGATGTTAGCCTCCGACGGTACCGAGCATTCTTTTGTGGGGCGTAAGCGGAGTAGCCAGAGATTCCTGAGCAGCGCTTTGAAAGCGATGAGACTTCTTCGAGGAGGTTGCACGGGTTATTGGTTTTATGCTTTGAGATCGGAAGAAGGGGGAGTCGAGCTCTCGTCTATTCCGGTAGTGTGTGAGTATCCTGACGTCTTTCTAGACGAGTGGCCGGGTTTGCCGCCAAACCGAGAGGTTGAGTTTACTGTGGATTTAGAGCCGGGTGCAGCACCGATCTCTAAGACATCGTACCATATGGCGCCTACCGAGATGCTTGAATTGAAGAAACAGTTGGGAGAGTTGCTAGACATGGGGTATATTCGATCGAGCGCTTCGCCTTGGGGCGCACCGGTCCTGTTTGTAAAGAAGAAGGATGGGTCACTTCGTCTGTGTATCGACTATCGAGAGTTGAACAAAGTGACTATCAAAAACAAGTATCCACTCCCGAGGATTGACGACTTGTTTGACCAATTGCAGGGAGCAACCGTATTTTCGAAGATTGATTTGAGATCGGGGTATTATCAGCTCCGAGTGAAGGACTCCGACATTCCGAAGACGGCCTTTTGGACGAGATACGGTCATTACGAGTTCGTGGATTGACGACTTGTTTGACCAATTGCAGGGAGCAACCGTATTTTCGAAGATTGATTTGAGATCGGGGTATTATCAGCTCCGAGTGAAGGACTCCGACATTCCGAAGACGGCCTTTTGGACGAGATACGGTCATTACGAGTTCGTGGTTATGCCTTTGGGGCTAACCAACGCCCCAGTCGTGTTCATGCAGCTTATGAATAAAGTCTTTATCGAATATCTCGATAAGTGTGTAGTTGTTTTTATCGACGATATCCTGATTTACTCGAGGAGCGAGGAAGAGCATGCACGTCATTTGCATATTGTGTTGGGAATCTTGAGAACTCAGCATCTTTTTGCGAAGTTCTCAAAGTGTGAGTTTTGGTTGCGGGAGGTTATGTTTCTCGGTCATGTGATCTCGGCCGAGGGTGTTCGTGTGGACCCACATAAGATAGAGGCAGTATTGGATTGGGCGCCGCCCAAAAACGTGAAGGAGGTTCGTAGTTTCCTGGGTTTGCCCGGGTATTATCGTAGATTTGTCGAGGGGTTCTCTAAGCTCGCTCGACCGCTGACTCAGTTGTTACAGAAGTCAGAGAAGTTTGTGTGGACCGACGAGAGACAGAAGAGTTTCGAGGAGTTGAAGGAACGGTGACGACCGCTCCCGTTTTGGCTTTACCGAGTGGTAATGAGGGTTTCTCAGTTTTTAGTGATGCTTCGGGCCAAGGGCTCGGATGTGTACTCATGCAGCACGGGAAGACAATTGCCTATGCTTCCCGTCAGTTGAAACCGTACGAGTTGAATTACCCTACACACGATCTTGAGTTGGCCGCGGTTGTGTTTGCGTTGAAGATCTGGCGTCATTACTTGTATGGCTCGTCGTGTCAGATTTTCACCGATCACACGAGTCTGAAATACATTTTCACACAAAAAGAGCTAAATATGAGACAGAGGAGATGGTTGGAGTTGATTAAGGATTACGACCTCGAGATCTTTTATCAACCGGGCAAGGCAAATGTGGTGGCAGATGCCTTGAGTCGGAAATCGGTATCGCTTCGGGCACTTGAGTTACTTACGGCTCAGACGGGACTTCAACGAGAGTTGATGAGGTTGAGCGTTGAGATTGTACTACCAGAGAGTTCCGGGCAGTTGCGTACTCTTGAGATTTCTTCGTCTCTAGTCGACGACATTAAATCGGGACAGTTGGAAGACCCGATGTTTATTCAGCTTCGAGAGAATGTAGGGAAGGGGAAAGCCCCGGGATTCGTGATATATGAGGACGGTGTGTTGAGATTCCGAGGTCGGCTGTGTGTTCCGAACGACTTGGAATTAAGGCAGAGTATTATGCGGGAGGCTCATGCGTCACCCTACTCAGTCCATCCGGGCTCGAGTAAAATATATAAAGATTTGAGGAAGAATTTTTGGTGGAATAACATGAAGAATGAGGTAGTTGAGTTTGTGGCTAAATGTTTGACTTGTCAAAAAGTCAAAATCGAGCATCAGCGGCCAGCTGGTTTGTTGAAACCACTTCCCGTCCCGGAATGGAAGTGGGAAGATATTTCGATAGATTTTGTCACGAATTTGCCGAGGACGAAGACCGGAATGAATATGGTGTGGGTGATCATGGACCGACTGACTAAGTCGGCACATTTTCTAAGCATCAAGGATACTTGGGGTCCAAAAAAATTAGCTCGTATTTTATCGCGCAGATAGTGAGACTTCATGGTACGCCGAAGACTATTATTTCGGATAGAGATGGCCGGTTTGTATCGCATTTCTGGCAGGCGGTACATAAGGCATTGGGGACACGGTTGCGTTTGAGTACATCTTTCCATCCTCAGACCGACGGGCAGTCCGAGCGTACAATTCAGACGTTCAAGGATATGATACGCGCGTGTGCGTTAAACTGGAGTAGTGACTGAGAGGAGCATCTGGCCTTGATCGAGTTTACTTATAATAATAGCTGGCACGTGTCGATTAAGATGGCACCGTATGAGGCGCTTTATGGCTGACGTTGCCGATCACCGATATGTTGGGATGAGCCGTCCGATCTATTTGGCACCGAGCCGGATCTTGTGTTTAGGGATGGCATTCGGGTACGGCGGGTGCGGATAGTGCCTATCCACATCCGTACCCGCGAGGTAAACATGTACCCGCGACCCGACCCGCGACCCGCGGGTATCCGCCACCCGTTGGGTATTCGCAACCCGCCACCCGTCGGGTATCCGCGATACAAATAAATGAATTCAATATAAATAAAAATTTCACACAAATTAATATCCATAAATCAAACTCAGAAATTCATATATAGTATATAAAAAAAGATTAAAATACTTGTACATCATACCGAATTCAAAATCTGTTCGAATATTTTATGGGTATTTCGCGGGTATTTTTGTGGGTATTTCGCGGGTATCTCCGCGGGTGTTTTTCGCGGGTAAATGGGTTTTGCGGGTACGGATAGTAGCTATCCATATCCATACACCGTCCGAATTCGAGGTAAATAGCTTAGAACCCTAACTGTGTCCATTTTGGAGGTTTTTCGGGTTTTGCTTGATTAAACTCGAATTGTTCAAGTATGTTGTGATATTCCTTACCGTTTGGTGTTATTGGATAATTCCCAATCCGAACTTGTCGAGTTTAATCCGTGAATTTTTTATTCGGGGAGGTTTTGCGTAAACCCTCGCCCGTATCAATTTATCGTATTTTGTCATAGCTTGTAATCGGGGTTATGGGCGTATTCCATTCGATTATTGTTGTCCGTTAGGGCTGAATTATGTTAATCCTTCGTTTAGGAACCATCGTTTTTCATCCGATCGTTCGTAGTCGTTATTCATTCCCGTTTCGTCAAGAATGTCTCAAAGGCAAGTACTTTACATTTGTTTACATGTTCTAGTATTTGAATTATGGCTATTCGTGGTTGTTGTGGATGGATATGTGTATGTTCACCTAGGGACGGTCCGACGGGGCCTCGAGGGATACGTATTGTCGTGAGTGTGCATATCGCGAACTATGGTTAGCCACCCAGGGATGCCCGACAGGGCTCTGCGGGGTACGGTGGCCGTGAGTCTCGTACCAACGGTTAACTTTGAATTGTTTTGTTGGAGAAATGTGTTTTGTGATTGTGCACCGTAAATATTCCAGAATATAAATATTTTCCTAAAATGTTTTTGGCGCATATTTTCATCTGATTAGAATGGTAGTTCAAATGGATTGTACTTGCACTAGCAGTTGTCGCTAACCCCTTAAATGGGGGAAATACTTTTGTATTTCAGGTACAGGTCATGGAGGCGAACGAGCATGCAGGCCGTACGAGGATGATGGGCAAAAGTGATTTTGTTCGGTGGTTGTCTGTTGGAGTCTTGTTTTTGGAATTTATTTACTATGTCATTGTTTTAAGTACTCGAGTACTTCCTTCCTGAATTTATTAATGTTGTGTACCCGTTTTGGGGAGTGGATTTGATGTCAAATTGTATTGTTGAATTTTAACCTTTGGTGTTGAATGTCGTGGATTGTGAAATTGTCGTTTTGTGGATGATGTATGTCTTTGTCGAATGTCATTTTGGTATGTTAGCCTGGTGGATTCCACATTGTGGGGTCCACGGCGCTGTAATATGCCATGATCATCTTGGGGGTGTTACACAAGAATACCCTGTTTAAGCTTTTAATAAGTGTGAAATATATCACTTGGATCTGGTGCATGGCTTACAAGGAAAATTATAAACGGAAGGGAACTTTTGAAGGGATATCTTGTGACATTATTACTAGATAGTTCTGATAGCTTTTTCCAAGCTTATATTTTTTGGAGTATGAGAAAAGGGAAAAAGGAACTGCCTGTACATCCAGGCATTATAAAATGAGACCGAAAGTCGAGTATTCAAACCAAAGTGCCTGTCAGATAATTCAGACTTAAGCCATCGATGCAACTTATTTGGGTTGCCCAGTTCTCTTGAAGCAGCTATGAGATAGTCCGTCAGTAGTTGAATAGCCTAACTTGCAACAGTCGACTGTATTACAGTGTGAAACACAAGATGAAACTAAAAAGCTCCTTGATTAAAATCCGTCGGTCACCCTCAATCTCTAGCCGCTAACTTATAACCCATTATAGAATTATGAATTTATGACAAGATACTCAGCAAAATTGACGGCTTACTCGGAGATGAGCAGGATACAATCACCAAATTGTTTGGCTGGAATGCCATTGGTGATTTTATGCTATAGTTGGTGGCGGGTGATTGTTAATTCTTACACATATTTGATTGCAAGGACACATTTTTCACAAATCTTCTCAATAGGTGAAAGAGTCGAAGAATAGTGTTAATAGGATGAAGGCATTGGTAGATATATATATATATATATATATATATATATAGAAAACTTAAGAAAAAAATAGATTTGCGAGGTAATGAGAATAATGAAAATCTAAAGCAGGAGAGGAGGCGATGTCAAGTAAAAAAACTCACATGTATTAAGTGCTTGCGAGCTTCCTGCAACTCGTCATTGGTCTTTCTCTCCTTGATAATTAGAGCTTGATTTATAGATTCCAGACCATCAAATTCTTCTTCTTTATCCTTGAGCTCCTCTTCAATTGATTCCAACTTTTTCTTTAATTCCATGTCTTCTTCTTCTTCACCAGCAGTCATGTGTTTCATTACCTCAACAGCACCCCTCATGCGTTGTATGTGCAACTCCAGTGCTTGCTTCTGATCAAGCTTTACTTCAAGATCTATAATCTTTTTGTGCAGGAGTTCCTTTTGTCTCTGTCATTATCAATAAAATCTAAGATATTAAGCACTATAAGCTTAATTAGGTAGAAAAGGATCAAACTGATATCAAACGACTCACCTTTTGTTCCTCTGCAAGTTTCAGCATTTTTTCATCAGCCTTCTTTTGTTCACTGATTGCCATCTCATTCTGCAGAAAGTCACTTGGTCATTCTAATGTTTGACAATTTCTTTTCAGGAATATAAGGACAAAAGGCGTAGAGGACACAGTCTATATAATTCAATAGACAAATAAACTCAGAACCTTTTAATTCACGATGAGACCCAGTACAAGTAGACTCGCCAAGTAGTAAGTACTGCAAAGCCCTCACACTATTAAAATTCAAACCCGGAATCCGTCATGTATTTCTCATTATAGTTCACACACCGGCAGAGAGTTTGCTAAAATTTGTTTCAAGGAATTAAAGGAACATAACAAAACCAATACCAATTTCTTTTGGTTATTAAGCTTCATCTTCTCACTCATGCAGAGAGTTTGCTAAAATTTGTTTCAAGGAATTAAAGGAACATAACAAAACCACTACCAATTTCTTTTGGTTATTAAGCTTCATCTTCTCACTCTCATTGAGAGCTTGGCGTTGTTTCAAATCTTTCTCCCTTCGTTTCAACTTTTCTCTTTGAGCCTCCAATCTTGCTTTACTTCTCTCATGCTCCTCAGAAATTTTGCGGAGCTGATCAGATGCACTATCCTGCATCTTCTTCATCTCTTTTAAAATAATCAAAAAGAAGGATAAGTACTTAAATTTGCATTTCAGTAGAGCAGAATTACAAATTAATATTTAGATTCTTTTTATGTAGCTAAAGAACATCAAGCATGTAAATTGAACTAACAGCCGAGCCAAAATCAAGCATGTAAATTGAACTAACAGCCGAGCCATGTACCGTACCTTCATTGTAGCTTCGGACTATCTCTTCCTTCTGCACCATAATATTTCCCATATAAATTTCAGTCCTGTTAATGTTCTTCTTTATCTCTTCACACTCCTTTCTCTTTGACTCCAATTGAGTAGTCAAATTGCACATCAGGGTGGTGTCTTTCCTTTCACTTTCTCTTTGTATATCAGACAGAGTCTTAAGATCTCCATTCTTCTGAAGGTGTTTACCAATAAGACCCCCTCCCCTATATTCATCTTCACGGGCAAGCCAGCCATACAGTTTATCTCCTTTGTGTCTTCTCTGATGCCAATGTCTCTTTCCCTGGTGATCCATTTCAAACGCCTTTTCAAAAGCCATAGCGTTCTTGAAACCCTCCCAGTCTTTCTTAAATTCAGCAACTGCGAACCCCGAGTGACCCTGGAAGTTCCACAATGGGTGAACCTTTACAGGATTGTATCCTAAGGTAATCAACTCCTCTCTCAGCTTTCCACCACTTTCGCCTGCATACCTTCCATTCTCTTTCTTAACCGGAATGTTCGCGATAATAGCCATCCAAGGCCAAACGATAGGCTCATCATCACCTTTATTAGTAGATCGCGCACAAGATTGGGATTGCAAGTCCTGTTCGATTCTTCCAAGAGATTCTATTGATGCGACTTTGGCGGTAACACCAAAATGTCCTAATTCAGGTATTATTTCTCCTGGTTCAATATCTAAAACCTCCAATTGAGCAACTATTTTTGGGTTGCTTATCACTATTCCACGCTGTTCTATCACTATTTCCCCAGGTTCAGTAGCTCCACCAGCAGTGTGGATGAGAGCGTCATTTCCATGAGTTCTCTCCACGAACTTTCCAGCATTGGCGCCTCCCTGCAGTAACTTAGTTTCTCCAGCAGTTCTTACAGATTTGCTCTTATCGTATTGACAACCCTCCGAAAGCTCAGGTTTATTTGGGTGTGATGATTTACCCTTCCTTTGCCCATATCGATCCAAGTACTTACGAAGTCCTTCATGTCTAGCTCTCTCTCTAAAGCTTGCACTTTTTGACTCTCTAGCAATTCTAGATGCGTGTCTTTCTAACTCCAAGAAGTCATACTCTTTTCTCCGATAATCCTGGCAATAAGGGCATCTTAGGTACTTCCCAGCTCCATCAATTCTGACTTTTCCATCTTTCAAATCTTTATAGTAGCTGTACTCTAAATCTTGTAGCTCTGAGTACCTACTGTCGCTCCTTCCTCTTTTGCGAGACATCCTCAACCTGCATTCATATTGAAATAATAAAGAAAAAAATGATCAAACAGAAAAGTAAACAGGAAGTAAGTGATGTGTGATTAAACAGAAAAGTAAGCAGGAATGTGTTATATGTTACACCGTATAGGCATTTGGTTGCCGATTTATAACTACAACTTAGGTAATACGTAGATATTGGAAACAAAAGTAGTAAGCTGAATTCTTACTTTAAGCCAATGAAAAATCTACCCCGCCTGAACCACCTATATTCAGTGTGTTCATTCGTTTATTCATAAACAAGACAGGACCAAAGACCAAGTTTTGCAACCTATTTAATGCAGCCCCGAATAACTGAAACAGTCATGGGGAATAATTTCATATATGCAACTGTCGTTATGTATTGGATCTATATCACATAAGTACTGCCAATCATTTACAACAAAAGATACTCAAACTTCAGCAGTTTACGTCTAGAAGGGAAGTTCACATTTCATAATTTTTTTATGCAAGGCAGTGGGCTACAGCCTGTTTGACAAATGATGGTGGAGTTCAAGCTTCTTTATTGTGGAGAAGAATGAGTACATAGCCACATCCATGGCGATATATTAAAATGATAGGAACAATTAACCTTACATGAGATTTAGAAGAACTTTTGGCTGGCCACCTTAATTGATCAAAGAATTCTTTGTTAACCTTAATTAACCTTCCACGAGCATCAATGTAAAAATCCCACACTACTTTTTAGTACGGATATTCAACAGGAAAGCCAGACTCCTGAATATAAAATTTGGAAATATTAAAAGGCAACACACAAGCTTTCCTCTGTATCTTATGCTTCTCAATCAGCGCCTCAATGTCCGGACCCCTGTTTAGTTGTTTCTACTACTAATACCAAGTACAACATGTTGATTAAAAGTACGTATCCGAGTCCATAATCTCTTATGTTCCTAATTGTTGTCCGGTTGTGCATCCTCCTAAAAATGAGTTCCAACATGACCCACGTTCACCATCTTCATAATATCAAAATCGATCAGTCTGCTCCACATAACATTTGGAAAGTTCTCAAGAGAACAGAGTGGAAGACAGCTGTTAGGAAGGAGATCAATGCCATGGAAAAGAAGGGAACCTGGGAAATTATTACAGCACCCAAACAAAATTTTTTTATTGGTAACTATATAATTTCTACAGTCAAATACAAGTGAAATTGTAGAAAGATTAAGATAAGATTGGCAACACTTGCTCGGATTTCCCAACATATTACTCAGGTTATGTTCCCATTAGCAACCAATCTCAATTGGCCACTCCATGAACTTCAAGTAAATAATTCCTTTTAACTGGGATCTACAAGAACATGCATATGTACACATACCTGATGGACAGTTAAATTGAGAAAAGACATGTATGGGTTAAAGCAATCACGGTTTTCAAGGTTTAACACATCTGTAAGAAATATGTATATTGCTAATGTCAGGCCAATCATATGTTACTTATCAAGTATTAGGAATGATGTAATTCTTATTGTGTATGAGAAGGAAATTCATATACTAACTGCCATGAATTTAAAAGAGTATTTGGGGTATCTCAAATACTCCCTTGGCAGCAAAGTATGTCAATCAAAGACGGTTATATCATCTCTCCTCACTAGTATGTTCATGATCTACCCGGGAACTGGAATTTCAAATGTAACCCAGCTAAGCTAAATTCGATTGATCACATTACTAAGACAGTAGCTCTTATAGCTCGATACTGAATGTACAGTCCGAGCCAAGTCCTACATAATCACAATGAGGAGCACACAGGCACAATAAAAAAGACTTTTCAATACCTCGAGATGGTGCCATGAAATGAAAAACTTTTTCAATTAGAACATCTAACAGAAATGTTTATATGAATTTAATGCAATTAGGCCGTAATGCTACTTGATCAAATGTCTACCTCGGAGTAATGTGCTATGCTCATATATTTGGAAATATAATTACTTAACAGAGTAGATGCAATCAACTGAGAAGTACCGAGGTAAAACTCAGGGCTTTATCATTAAGCATATGTGAGGAACAAGTTTGAAAACGTTCTTATCAGGACTTTTAAGTCACTAAAGGCAAACCCATGATGATGTTATGTGATAATCAAGTTACAATCAACACTTCTATAAATCCTCAATCCTCAAGCGCCACAAAGACAATCAAAGACAACAAATAGATTGCAACTTCGAAAAAACAGAGAGACTATCAAGTTGGTGAAAACACCAACCAAACTTCCATGCTCAAATTGAGGAGTGCCAAACTCCTCTTTTTTTGACTTTCTACATTTTCTACTAAAGAAAAAAAAATCTCATCACTTTCTTGAAACACATATTCTATAATTACAATAGCAGAATTCAACATCTCACCAACATGGACTCCATTTTTTCGCTCTGCAATATACTCATAAACATGTCCACACTCAACATACTTACACATGTGCATGAGTGTGAGAGTATATACTTACACACATACTATAATAAGAAGAAGAATAAGAATAAGAATAAGAATAAAAATAAGCATATATCAAATTTTAAAGAAGTGCCGAATGCCATGCTCGTTCCAATTCGAATCATGTTAGGTCATAATCTATCTCAACAAAGAAATATGGATTCTCTTAGCAACCGAACTCTCTAATACTCCCTCCGTCCACCAAGTAGTTGCCCCTTTGCTTTCGGCACGGTTTTAAAAGATTAGTTTAGTGTGTTGTGTGATTGGAATAAGGGTCCCACATTTCTTGTAGTTTTAAAGTGAAATGTGTGGGGTATACTTACTAAAAATGGAAAGGGATAAGCTGTTTGTGGACGGACCAAAATGGCAAAAGGGGTAACTAGTTTGTGGACTGAGGGAGTATATAAAATGTTATACAAAAGGGGAAAAAGTTCAAATTAGAGTCAGATAAAGACTTTAGATCTGCCCCACCAAAAATTGCCGTCCAAATACAAGCATAAACATTCAAACTTGTTTGCTTAACGGAAATCATAAGAAAATGAAATTAGTTTCTCAGGATAATAGAATACGGATGGAAAACTATGAAGAAAATTATACATTGGAGCTAATTCTGAAATAACTCTTCTTTTCCCTCAAAATTTTCAAAATAAACCTCCCTTGAGCAACCTTTACTATTTGCTTCCTCCATCCCACCCCGGCACCTTCCCATTTTTCTTGTGTAACTTTCACTAAACATTTGTCCCTTTCACTAACAATGTTCAATAACCTTATTGTTCCCTCCAAACAACAACAAAAAAAAAAAAATGAGATTTGGGTTTCGTTACTATTATCTTCCTTTGTCCTAGAACAAAATTTGTTTTCTATTGCACAAAACCAAGCAGGGCATGTATGCAGACAAAATAGTTATTTGAATAATCACAGCAGTGAAATGAAATAATTAAAAATAATCCGTAGTTTAATACTCGCGCAATCATACGAAAAATGTACATTCAACTCATTGAAGGGTACATTTGCTGATCGTAACCAAAAAACGAAAATTCTTGGTGGATAGCTCCGACCAAGTTTTCAAGGGTTTTAAAACCCTAACCAGTTTTCTTTTACCTTGTTCATGAAAAAATCATTGAAGTTATATTGATTGAAAATAGCAGAAAATAGGGCGTTAAATTTCTCAACCTCGAAAAATGACTTCTGGCGGCCAAATTCTTGAGGTGAACGCTAGGGTTATTGAACCGAGAAGAATCGGAAGAGGCCGAAGGGTTCTGCCACAAAAAACTAATAATAATAACTGAAAAAATGTGAATGCAGAGTTCCGTTCAACGCGCCAAAATCTATATATATATATATATATATATATGAAAAGTGGTGATGAAAATGAAAGGAGAGCGTCTGCGTGGAAAAATCACAGGTGGCGAATTAAAGAAAAATAAATGATTTAAAATAATTTCAATTATATTTTGCCACATGAATATAGTTTGTTGAGTTTTCCATATTTTTAGCCAAAAGCTTACGTGGCACAATCCCGACGAATTCCAGCAAAAAATAAATGATTTAAAATAATTTCAGTTATATTTTGCCACATGAAAATAGTTTGTTGAGTTTTCCATATTTTTAGCCAAAAGCTTACGTGGCACAATCCCGATTCAAATTATATTCTGTCACAATTTTAGTTATTTATAATATTTATTATATTATCCATTAGTTAGTTAGATTTATAAGAGTTTGTAGGGCACCAATAGTCATCATAAATCCCATAAAAATTTAATTGATTTAAAAATATTTCAGCTACAAATAGGGAACCGAGGGCTATATAAACAGAGTGCTATATAAACGATTCGAAATGTTTGATTATCTCAAAGTGTTTGATTCGAAAAGAAGGATGATTATCCATAACTACGCAATTATAAATCTGCCACATGAATTAATCATGTGCATTATGGAAAAGCTTGCACGTCAATCAGCCAACGGCTGGGCAAACGCTATCGCCAGGTAATTTGCAGGTTTCTTAGGCTCTTCATTCACTGCGTGTTATTGTGTATATATATAAAATTATTATTTTCTAACCACAAACAATACTACGTTTCCCAGTTGTCGGCTCCTCTATGAGTTGGGTAACACAACAAGCATTTTGCAGCAGCTTAGTTTTGACATGCAACATGATATTTCTCCTCCAATGTTAGATAAACTGGTGGCTTCTAAAAATGCTGAAGCACTGTTCAGAAAATCATTGATACATTAATATCTAATTAGTTACTAATTATTTTTATCTCATCTTCTCCTAATTTTATTACCATTTCATTTTTTTGTAGTTAAAGTTCTTCGTCGAAGAAAATGAAGACGAAGCATTTGAATTAATGATTATCGCCCTAAACCTCAATCACCATGAAGCCTCATACTGTTTAAACTTTATGAAGTTGTTTAGTGGTGATGAAAAACACAGAGAAGAGGGAATTCATGGGTTGTCGATGTTGGAGGATAATTCTAAGAGCGCATACTATGTGACATCATGCAGATGGCAACTGAAAAAAAGGCTTTCAAAAATGAAATTTAAGCTTCCTAACTATCTTGGTGTTCCACTGTTCTGTAATTCAAGTGACGAAGAATTTCTATCGCATTTAGAAAGGCAACTTCCGCACAACCAGTGCCCTAGATGTGTTGCTGATATTGAAGTGGTCTATATGAATGCTATAAGTACATGCGAGCACGGCGCCAAAACCTAGGAGTATTTCAATATCGTTGTAATTGTCTCGATTCACATTACTAAAACAACTTATATTTGTGAATCATATTCACTTATCTTGGGTTTCAAATTCTCACTTTTCATTTCATGCATGTTTCTATTATTTCAAACATGTTAACCAATTATTTTTATAGATAATGACTTGAAAATTTTAAATGCTCGAAACAAATTGTAAATTAATCTGATCAAAATTATTAACAGTCTTTCAAAAGATAAGGACTGTTTAATTGTAAATTAAGCTGATCAAAATTATTAACACCTTACATTAATAAAAGGTTATAAATAAGCTTTTTAGCTAATAAGATATTTACAATATAATCAAAACAATATTCGTTTAATTCTAATTTGTTCGATCTTTTAACGCGCACAGAAGGACTGATTTATAATATTGTCAAAGATCATATCAAATTAATATTTAAATAACTAAAATTCGGATAATCTTAACTGAAACCTAGATCCTGAAAACTTTAAAAAGTTGAACCACTTCCGACTGTTTTTTATATTTTCGAAAAGCAGATCAAATTGATACTCAAATAACTAAAATTCGCGTAATCTTAACAACTGATAACCGTATCATCAATCCGATTTTATTTTATTTAAATAACTAAAATTCGGATAATCTTAAAAATTGAGATCAAGATCCTGAAAACTCTAGAAAGTTAAAACACACTGTTTTATGATAATTTAAAAGACCACATCAAATTGAAAATTAAATAACTAAAATCCGGATAATCACAATAATAATTGAAAACCATATCCTAAAGTCTTCCACTGAATCAACTTTCTAGAGAACTAACAATTCGGGATATCAAGTCATTGAAAACCATATCCTAATAACCCTACCAGTTTAAACCACTCGATTATAATGACTTATATAATAAAATATCTATCATCAATCCGATTTTATTTTATTTAAATAACTAAAATTCGGATAATCTTAATAATTGAGACCTAGATCGTGAAAACTCTAGAAAGTTAAAACACACTGTTTTATGATAATTTAAAAGACCACATCAAATTAAAAATTAAATAACTAAAATTCGGATAATCACAACAATAACAATTGAGACCTAGATCGTGAAAACTCTAGAAAGTTAAAACACACTGTTTTATGATAATTTAAAAGACCACATCAAATTAAAAATTAAATAACTAAAATTCGGATAATCACAACAATAATTGAAAACCATTTCCTAAAGTCTTCCACCGAATCAACTTTCTAGAGAACTAAAAATTCGGGTAATCTAAATCATTTAAAACAATAATCTTATAAAAACCCTACAAGTTTAAACCACTCGATTATAATGACTTAGATAATAAAATATCTATCATCAATCCGATTTTATTTTATTTAAATAACTAAAATTCGGATAATCTTAACAATTGAGACCAAGATCCTGAAAACTCTAGAAAGTTAAAACACACTGTTTTATGATAATTTAAAAGACCACATCAAATTGAAAATTAAATAAGTAAAATTGGGATAATCACAACAATAATTGAAAACCATTTCCTAAAGTCTTCCACCGAATCAACTTTCTAGAGACCTAAAAATTCGGGTAATCTAAATTATTTAAAACAATAATCTTATAAAAACCCTACAAGTTTAAACCACTCGATTATAATGACTTAGATAATAAAATATCTATCATCAATTCGATTTTATTTTATTTAATGTAGAGATAATCAAGTCTTTTGAAAAAGATAGACTGTTTTGATAATTTCGGATAACGACAGAAAGTTCAATGGGTCGTCGTTTTAATAGGCATAAATTAAGATCTGTTCCAAATTAAGACTCCTACAAAATACAGTCACTCGAGGCAAGGGCCTGTACTACACTATAAATAACAAAGAGTATATTCATGCTATAAAGGAAGCCAGTTTTTGGGGTTCCGGTCGTTTCCTTCGACATTTATTCTCCATGCTTATACGATCGACGTATGTCCGCACCGTTCATGTTTGGGAAAGTACATGGGAGTATCTATCGGACGACATCCAATACTTTATGCGACGGAAGTTGAATAATCCTGGTATAAATTTAAGGAACTTTCTTATGTCGGAAATTTTATATGAACATTTATTTGTTATTTACTATGCTAACTTTATATCTAAATATTTCAATATAGGACTGGAACTGAATGAAGAACAGTTGAAGAATTTTACTCTTGCTGAGATAGAAGAGTTTCTTTCTAGGAATGGATTTAGCTTGACTCAGATTGAAGGTATGCCCGTTCCCGACAATGTCGTCATAGATAATGGTATGAATAATTTGATTGCCGAAGAAATGTCGTACGATATTGATGAGATGAATGAGTTGCATAGCCGTTTGTATCCATGTCTCACGGACAAGCAAAGAAGTATGTACGATACTATTATGGATGCAGTCGATTCCGGTAATGGTGGAGTTTTCTTTCTATATGGTTACAGTGGCACAGGAAAGACATTTTTGTGGAAGACACTGTGTTCTGCATTACGTGGTGGACGTGATATTGTTCTCCCAGTTGCATCGAGTGGTATAGCTTCTCTACTTCTTCCTGGAGGCCGCACTGCTCACTATAGGTTTAGTATTCCTTTGCAGGTCGATGAAACAACCATGTATAGTAGGATAACTCCCAATAGCTATCTGACAGGACTTTTGAAGAGTACAAAGCTAATTATATGGGATGAGGCACCCATGACTAATAAGTTTTACTTTGAGGCATTGGATCGCAGTCTAAGGGATATGATGAAAGATCATCATGGTGTGGAATCTAACAAGCCGTTTGGTGGATTGGTCGTTGTCTTTGGTGGTGATTACAGACAGATATTGCCCGTCATACCAAAGGGTAGTAAGCAGGATATAGTCCACGCATCCCTTTGCTCATCTAAGACAATTTGGAGTTCCTGTCGTGTCCTGAAGCTTACGAAGAACATGCGTCTGCAGGTACTTTTCTAAAATTTTGATGCTAGATCATTACTTTTTATATAAATAACTTATTTTAAATGTATATAAATTGTTGACTTTGTCTTTATTAAATTACGATCGCGGCTCATATGATGAGACCGAGAGCATCAAGGAGTTTCTTTGAGTGGGCTTTGAAGGTTGGAGATGGTGAAATTGGGGTTGATAATGATGGTGAGGTAGAATTCAAACGCCTGATGATATTCGATTCGGATCTATTGATGAACCAATTCTTTAATAGTTAAGAGCACATATCCGAGCATATTAGACCATGTCGGTGATGGTCGGTACTTCGAGATAGGGCTATTCTTGCTCCCACTAATGAGATCGTCCAGAAGTAAATGATTATATAATGTCTCTTTTACTGGAGATGCCACGAATTCATGAGTTCGGATAGCATATGCCAGCGAAGATGATACCGTCAATAGAGAAGATGTCTATTACGCCGAGTTCTGAACACTATAAGGACTTCGGGATACCAAATCATATAATTCGACTTAAGGTCGGTTGTCTATAATGCTTCTTAGAAATATTGACGATCTGTAGAGCTTTGTAATGGAACTAGATTGATTATTCTGCGATTGGCAAGCACGTTATTGAGGCTAAGACGATACATGGAAAGAACCTGGATTGAAGGTTTTCATACCAAGGATGGTACTTTCACCTTCCGATATTACCAAGTTTCCTATTAGATTTCAACGAAGGCAATTTCTATATCGATTTGTTATGCAATGACTATCAATAAGAGTCAGGGACAGTCTTTATCTCATGTTGGGCTCTACCTCCCAAAGTCTGTTTTTAGCCATGACCAGCTCTATGTTGCATTTTCCAGAGTAACAAGCAGAAAGGGGCTCAAGGTTTTAGCATTGGATGAGGAAGGCAATCCCACCGACACGATCACCAACATTGTATACAAGGAGGTGTTTTCAAAACTTCGAGGTATGTTTTTATCATATTAATACACTTTATGTCTAAAGTAGCAATATACATTTATTTGATTTTGTTATTGCTTACTGATTTGTACAGATATCGTTTTGCAGTTGGCGATTATTCAGATGTCTACTGTGATTGTACATGTTGACTTTGCATTCTCTTTCATATTTTTCGATGTACTGAACGTTTGATTCTATTTAATATTATTTATTGTTTGGATGATATTTATTTCATGTATTACTGATTTAAAGGAAATCATGCCGTGGCAACGCCACGGGTTAGTACTAGTATTCAATAGGAAAATAGAAATAATACACTAATTTCGTTGGGGCATGTACGGTAGCAGTTCTCATTTCCAAGTACACTGCTATCCGAATTATTGGTGACTTGCCAAAAATAAATAATGAATTGTGAATTTGAATAAATTTTTATTTGATAAATATTATTTTTAAAATATTTGTAAGATATAAAATATAATTTTTCAATATTTTTTATTATAATTATTTTTAAAAGTAATTTTATACTAGTTTCAACATCCACCGGTACTAATTCATAAGTTTTAGAAAAGATTGTTTCTTCTCTACCAAATACTATAAATTTAAAAGTTTGTTGTAATTAATGCTGTAATTAATATTATAATTAATATATCAATTGATAAATGACTTTTATACCCCTAAAAACTTGTACTTATAAATAAAGACTTTGGACATTATATGCAATACACACATTATTATTCTCCTCTTCCATTGTCTCTTTTTTCCTCTCAAGTTTTTTTTTGCTCCGTCGGAAGGGAAAAAAAAAAAGAAAAGACTAAAAGCCTGATAACAAGCTCTCTACATCGTGTAAAAGCAACGGAACTAATTGGGGAGGGGGATCAGTCCACAAATGGAACCCAATCATCTCATGTCCAAACTTGGCCAACCAATCAGCACACATATTGCCATCTCTGTTAGTATGTTGAATGGTAAACTCTCATGGGAGGTGTTTATAGCTCCGGCAATCCTCTAAAATGCAATGCAAACTATGTGCAAAAGTATTATTGTCATTGAAAAGCCTCAACACCACCTCAAAATCAATTTCAACAACAATCTTAGGTGGTCTCTTATCCACGCGATTCGTAGTCCCTCACGAAGGGCAAGTAACTCGGCCACATTAATTGATACACAAGTGAGTTTATGGGAGAAACCACAAACCCATTCGCCCCTATCATTCCTCAACAAACCACCACTAGCAGTTGAACATGTATCAGTCAACAAGCTCGCATTCGTGTTCAGTTTATAGTGCCCAGGTGGAGGACGAAGCCAAACCACTCGTGGTAGATTTGTTCTCACCCGTAAAGACTTAGGGAAAGCAGAACACATCTCCCCAAGCATCATCTTAATATGGTGCTTCTTCGTCCCAATTGGCATATTATGAGCTTGAAAAATCCATTCATTTCGGCCCTTCCAAATATGCCACAACACTGTGAGAGAAGTATATGTCCATGAAGCATCGCATATCACACATCCTTGAAGTGTATCATGCATAATAATACGTTGGAGCCACCGTGTAACACCACGAAGTATCCGCAGCTGATTGACAGACCCCTCAATGCACTCCTTCCACACTTCCCGCGCTTGCGTGCATATCGAAGAAAAATCGACTTTGTTCCCTTCGATTTCAAAGCATAACACCAATAGTACGTGCAACCTTTATTCAAGAGTTTTACGGCCTTCAGGGCGTTGATAAACAACTTAGGTTGGTCCGATTTACGCCAAATGAACGAGTACTCGGAACCATCTCTGGTCATCATAGTGATAACCTTAGTGCGGTAATTCATAATCGCTTGGTGACTGTCAAGCCAGATTCACCGAGGATCACATCCTCGCCTTCGATATCAACCACAATCAAGTTCGATAACCAATAAATACCAACTATGTTCACCGGAAAATCTCTAATCTACCGATTCCCCACGATTCTATCCCCACTAGGCAGTTTCACAATAAAAGGATTGCAAAAGCAGTCATACAATTTATACTGAAACAGCGCACACACTCCAAGAAGATGAAAGAATGTGTAGCACGCAAATCAAAAAGTACACAAACTGGATGAGATAAAATATGAATGGTACTTGAGGCCACCGCCACATCGGGTTCATCTGCTCGACGCATCTCATAGACTCGTGGGTGTGCTGAACCAATGCTAAAATCCCCCCCTCTAGTGTTCTGGATCCATCTCCGGCCTCTGTCATAGCTCTGCTGTGACTGACCAACTGGTTGTCGCTGATTCATACTATGATATATAGGCGCTGGGGCAGAAGCCCGGGTGTCTAAAGTATGATCTTGTTCGGGGCAATAAGCTACACTGTGTCCCATCTGTCCACAAGTGTGACACTTCAGAGGTGAGAAATTGCACTCCAGATTAATGTGGCCTGGACGACCACAATTAAAAACAAGTTACTGGGCGAGTTGAGGTGTCGGGAGCAGAACCAAAACTCTTCTTCCCTCTAACAGAACGTGACGACTGCCCGGCAGAACGGTTAACCGCTTGAGGTCTCTGAAAGTTGCCATCTTTAGAGCCAGAAAAGTTACCAACGGTCTTTTGCTTCTTCGATTCTTCTGTGGTATCATTGTGGGGACTTAAAATGTCATATGCCAAAGCCCTATCTTGGTATTCCTTCAAAGCAGTGCAAGCAAACCCGGCCATGTAACGCCGTAAATCCATATTCATCATCAGGTCAAAGTAGCGGATCTTGTCACGCTCGTCCCGCACTTGATTCATCACATAGATCAGTTGTTGGTTGTATTCCACTATCGCCTGCGAGACTGGAATGTTCTGCGGCTTAGCCTCGAAAAATGCTCGGATTCTGCCTTCTTGTACTGGCCAAGGAAAAAACTCAGCCTCCAGTAGCTTCTTATATTCTCCCCATGTAGCAGCATGATTCTGCGGCTTGATAACTTTCCACCAAGTCGCGGCTTCCTTGGTAAGGAAGCACTGAGCAATCGGTACCTTTCTCACTTCCGGACAATCAACCGCTTCAAACACTTTCTCTAATTCCGCTAGCCAATTCTCCCAACCTGTGGGGTCGGTAGCACCGCTAAACTGCGGAGGATGCATACGGACCACATTCTGGAGCAAAGCATCCGATGTCGGGTTAGGATTATTCAGGTGAACAGCGCGTGAAAATTTGATTCGGGCTCAAGTGCGCAGATGACACACAAAGAAGAGTCAACAATGGAGCGCTTTGCGAGAAATTCCCTCGTCGGGAGACATTGATGAATCCCAAGCCAAATGAAAACTTTAATCTTAAGAGGGCACTTCAAAGCCCATATCCAATTCCAACTCGAGCCATACGACACAGCTGCAGAACCCATAACCGCACGGTAAGCACCACTACATGTGAAATGGCCATTAGATGAGCCCAAAAACACTCTTCTATCCGCAACCCAAGTTTGTTGTGGCATCACGACAATTTCAATTTTCTGTCGAGTTGATAAAGGAATAAGTGTACGGAGATGATGCAAGTTCCAACCAGACTCCACGCTCCAAACCTCGTTCAACCGCAACTCCAACTCTTGAGTATCAATATTGATGTTTTCAAGGTCCATCAAACATATTCCATCAAGCCATTTATCAAACCAAAAAGAGATGTCCTCCGCACTATATTGAGGTTTTCCGGGGTCTCATTGTTCATAGCAGGGCTTCCAACTGGCAAGTTTATTTGCAACCCTATCAATGAGACCCCGGAAAACCTCCGCAGAAGCCCTGCTATGAACAATGGGAACGCCCAGATATTTCACCAAATCAGGAATAATAGTAAATCCCATAAATTCACTGATCTGCCTCTTTCTCCTCAGTCGCCTCATATTGGAGAAAATGATTTTAGATTTGGCCTTATGCAGCACAAAAATCAGAGAGAATTCTTTTAATGCAACGTGTTTTGTCAGCATTTGCTTTAGCCATAAGGATAAGATCATCAACGAAAAAAATATGAGAGAAAGAGGGCCCGTTTCGACACACTTGGAGAGGGTGCCAGTTACCATCCTCAACAGCTTCCTGGATAATATATGACAGCCTTTCCATACATTATAACACATTATCAGCACGATGCTCTACCAGTAGAATTTTCTTTCTCTCTGATTTTCGAAATTAAAAAAAAAAAAAGTATTTTCCGCGAGCAAATTTTCTGCACTGCGAGGCCGTGCGAAATTGCTTTCTCCGCTTCGTTAATCATTGGATCAGGATGAAATTTTTATAATATATTCCTGACAAACATATGGAGATCGGATTTTGATAGATATTGTTGAAGAAATAAGAATTCAACAGAAGTAATTTTTACATCGATGAACGGTATTAATTCTATTTACTCATTCGAAAACTTTCTTCCATATGTTGATTTCGAGAAAAAAATATTCTTTAGTTATTAAATTTCATGTTTCTATATGCGCACATATAAAAATAATATATATGATGATCTAGAAATTTATTATCAAATTATATTCCTCTTTGTTTCCGAAAGAACCACGATTCAAAAAATACTTAATAATCCATAAGATTATTAAGATAAAAGATTTGTTGCAATTCTTGAAGAAGCACAACGTTATCTCGTCATATTCTAGTTGGATATGATGTGTTCATGAAAAACATTATGAGATCTAAAGATTTGTGTAAATTCTTAACAAAATACAAAATAATATTCCTGAAAAATATTGTAAGTGCTCTTGAAGGAGCAATTATCTTAATTAGTTATTTAGAGACTTGCTTAATTTTCATAATATTTTATTTCCATACGTATATTCAATTATATCTCTTACAATTGTTGCTCCTGAAGTAGCACAATTAACTGTAATATTTTTGAAGAATATTACTTATTCTAAATAAATAATGCTTATTTAATCATAACTTATGTGATAATGCAATATTCTTGAAGACTATTATTTTCTTACTTATAAATATAATAGCATTATTAAATTATTATGCTCTTGATGTAGCACATATTTTAATGTAAGAGTGATATATAGCATAATATTATCCCTGAAGGAAAATACAATGTATATCTCAAATAAAAAATATGAATATGATTTGAGAATATTCTCAATCGAGATTGTATAAGATATAATATACTTCACAATCATAACCCGATTGTACTCCAATAGTTGCAAGATTAATGAGTGGTTGAATATTCCTATCACATTTACTGATAGTTGTTCCAAAAGTGAACAATATTAAAACTTCAATATTACGTGGCTCAAATACTATTAATATATAGAAATTATCTCCAGGAGTAATAATATTAATAGAAATTATCTCCTGAAATAGATAAAATTTAGAGTTTATCCTCGTATGAGATAATTACCTATAGATTTTATCTTTTGAAGTGAATATTATTAATTGTTAATGACAAGGACACGAAGATGGTAATCTTAAGATTATATGTCAAATATCTAATTTTATCGATTGTGTAGTTTAGTATTTTATTATCTATTATGGTATATTATGAGTGTTTATCAATATGATGTTGGATTAATTATATAACAATCATCGCACTTTCTTCTGCAAGAAGAGTAATATGATAATTATTATATATAATATTGATGATGATACTTGTATCATTGATAGAGTATATATATGCAGTTGAGAAAAATAAATGCTCTTGAAAAGATATAATAGTTCTCCGCGAAGGAGGAACTACTACTATCTTTTAATGTTTAAAGATATAATATTATTGATATCTCTTGAAGTAGATTATTGTATTAATAATTCAATAAAATATTGATTGATTATGCCAAAAACTCATTCAAGAACGAATTCGAGGTTGAGATAGTTGTCCTTATTCGTATTTTGAATTAGAATCATCATCACAGTAAACTTAAAGTTCATATATTTGAATAATTTATGATCTGATATCGATAAAAGGGCATTGTTTTTGTAACACCCCCGATATATTCAGGAATATTACAGCGCCGTAAATCCTTTACATAAGGATTTACAAGGCTGAAGAATTGAACAGGCATTAAAAGGTACTAACAAATGGAAATAACGGAATTACGACACAACAGTTCTGACCAACTACAAAAATAGTACAATTGTTCAACAGAACTCAATAATACATCACCAAATTCAAATCCATCACAAATGACTTCGTACTCGAGTACTTATTGAAATAACGAATAAACAACAGATAAATAACCCGGCCGGAACATCACTCTGCACCCTCGTCGTCATGCAGCTCCAGTGGTTGTTTTCCCGCTCTCCTGGATCCTGAACATAAACAAAATGTTCACCCCCGAGGGGGTTAGCACAACGATGCTAGTACAAGTACCACAACATATTATTTCAACGTCACACGCAGAATCATAATAATAAAATGTCCAACGAGTCTTCTCCTACGAGAAACTCAAACATAACATACACAACTGATAATCACAACATGATATCATAACATACACATGGTAATTCCGTCGATCCAGCGTTCACTGCCTAGAACCCACGATGATCCCGTCAGACCAACCCGTGGTGGAAAAACCCGTCCGATGATCCAGCGCACGCTAGCATAGATCCCCCGATGATCCCGTCGGACCAACACGAGGTGGACATACAACAATGACATACATGCACGACAATATGTATAACAATAATACATAAAACAAATAAAGTACTTGCCTCGATTTGAAGACAAGAACAACACTTCCACGAAAATAAACACTCGAAGGTCGTCCTCCTCAATCAATCACGTAACGAGACCAAACCTTAACAAAAGAAATGATATAGGATTTATCTCACGTCGTACGAATGTTTAACAATTCGATTCACGGCCAAAAGTTCATAAAATGCAATCTGCCTGAACTGCTTAGCGCACGCTAAGTACTCTGTGTAGTGTGCGTTAAGTCTGCTCGATAGCGCACGCAAACAACAAAGCCTAGCGTACGCTAACTATGCATGGTCAGTACTTCACTGACCAGCCAACTGACTCGTCTGATGGTCTAGCGTACGTTACGTACCAACCGTAGCGCACGCTAACTCGTGCTCGATAGCGCACGTTAATATTCATAGCATAGCGTGCGCTATCTATGCATGGCAGTTTACTGCTGAGCAGTAAACTGTTCTTAACAAGATCAAAACAATGAAATCTTCCGTGATAATTCATGTTACCTCCATAACTATCATGTTCATACCCCTATGAATGATTTTACGGATAAAGACAACTTCGGATTCAAGGATATGCATACCAATATAAAACCATATTCCATTCCGACTACAAATCTTCATACGACAATTCGAAAAGCTCAACGGTTGATATCAACACCTTATATCAATCAATATTATCATGCTGAAGTTGTTTAAACGTTCCATCTATACTAGATAAATCTTTCCATGATCAATCCTTTAGATTTATCCAACAATAATGATGTTAAAGTTAAGTCCATGATTGCTATGAAGTCATCTACTAGATTCGGATTACCATTGATAGAAGCTTCCTTTACATATCCAATGTAACAAGATTCGAATCATGATGATCATAATCAAGGTACTTAAAGCTTAATCATCTCCATATTCCAAACATGATATACTTTGGATAATTCATCTATGAAAATCAATATCTCACTAACATGATCATCCAATTCTTCAGAATCCAACTCTACGTCTGGAGATAGGTTGAACATACATTAATATGATGAAAATCACTGAACCGTAGAATCCGACTCCGGTTGGTTGTATGCCACTCCAAGGTGCTATTCCACTTCAATGAATACTCCCAAGTGATAACCAATATACAAACACCAACAAGATGTGTTCTAAGTGTGTAGGAGGATTATTTCAGCTCTCTGAACTCTCAAGGATGAAGAATGGGCGAAAGAAATGAAAGCCAAAACGGTTGTTGTCCCATTTATAATATTCTGCATTTTAACAAGTTAGCGCACGCTACTAAGCATTCCTTAGCGTGCGCTAATAATGGTTGACTTCAGAATTGTCCGGGTGCGTCCGCGGGAATCTTATCCGGACCCATGTCCCGGCTGGCGCATGTGCTATCCGTCCCGCTCAATAATTGAGCTCTTAGCGCACGCAACTCCTACCTGCATAGCGTGCGCTAATGGTAGCCCGATAGCACGCGTTAAGATACATTCTTAGCGTGCACTATCACGAGTTTGCATGAGAAATTTTGCATGATTCTATACTTATGTACAATGATATCAATGCAAGAAATATCATACTCCAATAATCAAAACCACAAATCCGAATAATACAGGGTTCGAATACAGATGAAATACACCGTAATAAATTCGGATATTACAGTTTTGAATTCCGACAAGTAATTCAGTGTACATATTCCCCTTTATGGCTCCTACTGGATATTACATAATATCGGGTATGGTCCCTTTTATGACAATACCTGAAGTATTGATGAGTATATGGATAAGATTGATTTGTAAGATAATATCATTCCCGACATTAAGGGGAGGAGTGTATCAACCGATCAAGAAAATTATTTGAAAAATTATGATCTTGAAATTCAAATGATTATCGGCTTTGCAGAAATTACAATCAATCATATGTATATACTCCAAAAGAGTTTAAATAAATCCAGCTAGAAATTGATGTGTTGGGAGACACATGCAAGCGCTACAATTGAGTTTAAGTCTAGCCCACCTAAATGGTGAAAATTATATTATAAATCTCCAGAGACCAAAAATAAATATTAGTAATTCAACGTCCTGAACCATCGCTCTTGAAGAGCATACTCTTGAGGAGAATTAAATTATAGAACGTTCTACGATTTTGTTACAGTAAAACGTGGAGCCTATATCTATAGATTTAACTATAGCACTTGATACAAATAAATATCATAATAATCTAGGTTGATTAATGTCGGAATGTTGATTAATCTCCAAGATGAAATATTTGGTCAAAATGGACATAATAATCTAATATGATTTAGATTAATTTTAATACTTTGTTATTTGGCCTGCAATCCAAAATAGCATCTTGAATAAAGTTCGTTGAATATTGATTGATTTTTATACTTTATATGATTATGATGATTGTAACTTTTGAAGAGTTACCAAAAATCTTAAGCATTACTTATGTAAACATGAGATGAAGCACGACTTGTAGTCAAAATCACTCATGAATTGTCTTATGGATACATGAAATCTAGAAGAATTTTATATGCATGAAGCATATAAATCAAGATCTAAATATATGTACTCCTTCAAATTGTAAGAGTCTTTATATAGACTCAAATAGTACAGTCGAATTTGAAATAAACGTCTTAGTCAACTGACTAAAGAATGGTATATTAATGACTCAACATCATATATAGATATGAATCTTAGATTGATTGGAACTCCAAAAGAGATCCAACTGACACTTGAATATTTGAGAAGATAATTTAAGATCGAAAAGTTTGAAATATCTAGAATATGTCTTTGATTAATGTTCGCTATATCTTTAAACAATCCACAAGTGTACGGAGTAAATGTAGAAAGCGGCGAGCAAGGTCGTATTCCACAGAGACTAATTATTCATATTGTATTTATTACTAGATTATAGTGATCCAAATTTTATCGAGACGATCGATAGGGTGGATGAATGGTTAACGAAATACAATAAAATAATGACAATTAATTTAAACAAGTGAAAATATCCGAATTAAAGATAATTGTAAGAATTTTGAAAGATAGATTCCAAGGATAGGTTTCCGTTGATCACTAAGTTTAGTCGGGATTGATGCCGAAGGGTTCTAAGTGCGTTTCCAAAATGATAATCACAACAATATTCTAAAGTCCCTCTCAAGATGCATTAAAACGTAGATTAACTATGTCAAATACTCAAAACCTATTAATGCCCTCTTCTCTCGAATTATGAGTAATTAAGTTAAACATGTAAAAACATTGATCAACTGTTCTAACATGAATTAAAACCAAGCATTTGATAAAGAAATCACACTAGATATATATAATCATCAATCTCTCAAAAACATCATGAATCAACATACTCCCATGCCCGAAATCTAACAAGTTTAGCTGGACATGGTAATGAAAGAGAGATTAATAATCATCATGTTCATCATGTTCATGCTAAATAAAACAACAAAATGAGTAAAATATAGGAATAAGATAAAACTCGGATGGTGTCTTGAGTGAACTTGGTTTAAGCCTTCAAGTGTTCTTGATGTGTTCTTCCTTGTGCTTCCTTCAAAGTCTCTTTCTTTTGGTAAGTTTTCTCTCAAATCTTGTGTTTTTCTCTCTCTCCAACTCCCCAAATCTCAGAATATATTCATTCTTCAGTCCAAGGCCCTGTTTATCAACCCAAAAAGCCACTTTTCTTGTTCAAATCTTGTAAAAATGTCAATAAAGTGATTTTGCACCGAAAAGTGACACGGCCCGTGTCAAATGACACGGCCCATGTCATAGTCTTCTAGATATGACAGTTTCTTTTGGATAGGCAACTCGACCATGTTGTATGACACGGTCGAGCCAGTGACACGACCCGTGTCAAATGACACGGCCGAGTTCGTGTTGAATTGTTTTGACTCCATTTTTCTTCTTTTTCGGCTCGATCTTTCGTTTCCGCATTACTTGATATGTATTGGGGATTGAGACTTCGTTCTTGCTTGATAATGTCCTTAAAACACCTATAAAATCAATAAAACGTACCCAAGCGTGATCGAGTCCAACAAACACAATATAAGCACAAACGACACAATTCTACACATTTTAGGATCTTAAAATTCGAAAAAATCTAATAAAAATATGTGTAAAAATGAGTGTTACCAAAATCCCCCAAACTTAAACGTTGATCGTCCCGAGCAATGCACTTCAAAATAACCACTCTTAAGGGAACTCATCCCTCAACACACCTCAAAGGATCATCTTGAAAATTCATCAATACGCCTCAAGTAATAAATAAGTCGAGTTCTATAAAGTATTCAAATATCTGGGGTTCTTCCTTAACATCATAGCCAATACTTGAAGAATATGAACCTCACCGGTCAAGTGTATTCACTCACTCTAAAGTGTATAAAGAGATATGTGTACGCTCAAAACTTATTCAATGAAATAAGAATCCCCATAAGCTTGCCAATCGTCTACATCTCTACTACTATTTGTGCATGTAAATTTGGTGAATCAAAAAGGACTTTATTGGTTGTAATGTAGGCTTTTTGGTCGGGGTAGAATAAGTATGGCTAAAGTGACTTGACTTGAGCAAATTAGAACTAAATCCCAATATTCACTTCGCTCTCTTAGAAGCTCAAAATTTTTCTGGGCTTTGCTTCTTTCAACCCCTTGATTTTAATATAATCGCAATAAGCGCTTTTGAAAGTGAAAATCACAACCTTATTCCTCCTTATCGCTCCATTTATTTTATTTCCTTTTTATCGCTTCATTTAAATTTTTTTTTGTACACTCTTTGTTTTTGCCTTTTCATGTGGTGGACAATATCGTCATTATAATCACACCATTCTTCCTTCAAATTTATTTTGATAAATCATCGCAATTGAACCAACAATCTTCCCAATCGCCTCCACACACCTTTTCATTCTTTTGTCAATTTGTTCTAATAAGCTCATAGGGACAAAAGTTTATAATTTAACGAAAAGCTCATAATGTGGCTAACAAGAAACAGGCTTTAAGCTCAATTAGGCTAACTAGGAAATTAATAATTGTCGGGTTGGCCAAAAGGTTTGAAGGGCTAACAAAAAAATTGCCTAAAATCACTTTCACTAATTTGCACGCACGCTTGTAGTTTCGAATAAGATACCCAGGCAAGTTCTAGAGTCTTAATGATGGAATTCGGTGATTAAAAATGAGTTACGCAGCGGAAATAAACCGGTCAAACCGGATAAAAACCAAACCCCAAAACCGGATCGATCAAGCATCGTATAAACGAATATAAATATACGAAGATAAATAAAGAAATCATACCCTCGTAGACCTTTGATAATATCTTCTTGATTCCGAGTACGAACACGAATCCAATCGAACAAGCTTTTGGAAATTCCCGAGCACCGAAAACACCGTGCCTCTACGTATCACGCGTCGGAAGATGACCGGAAAATATTTCTATCAATGTATACTCTAAGTATACGGCTAGAAATTGATAGAATTAACTTATATATATTTTTATAAATACTCTAAGTATTTTTATAAAAATTGTTTTCTCTCAAAATACACTTAGAACTCAAAATGTATAAAGTTAGAAAACTTTTCTCTCACTCCCCTTAGCAACTCACGGCTGATCTTACATTATAAATGAGGGAGATGGTGTTTATTTTATAAACAAAACACACACCTCATCAATTATTTCAAAAATAAATAATGAAGTAATAATACATCAAATGTATTATTAAGTCCCCACATTTATAAAAAAATCACCAAGTCAATTGATGAAAGTGGGGTGGTGGCTAAGGGAGGAGAAAAAGAAGTTGGTTCTGCTGTCCGTGAAACGGACCCTCGTGTATCTAATCCGATAGATAAACCTTGGTATGTTTCAATATTAATATAATTAATTAATCTAATTAATTAATTATATTAAAAATAAATTCTCTAAGAAATAATATGAATAAATTAATTACCCAAGAATTTATTTAATTCACGACCGATTTAATTTATCCAATAAATTGAATTAGACATCCAATGTCCAATATTAACCAAGAGAGAATAAGCTAAATATAATCCGTCGTCAATTCTGTGCCGCGACTCAGAGGTTCGTCTTAGTTAGCATTGGGAGGATCCAATGAGTGTTAGCACCACTTAGCCTCGTGGCCCACACCGTAACCTAACTAAGAACGAATGATAGGATCATTCCAAAACCATTATGCCGTGAATACCGTATACGTATAAACCCTTCAATCATATGTCCCGGCCAAGTATTAGGGTCACGGTAAAGTCAAACCCTCAGAATTTGACTCTATGATTTCCGTTAATGCAACCGAGATCATCGAGCTCTCGTGTATCAAATATAACTAGCTCAATGCTTTGGCCAAAGACTTATGATCTTATTTGCCATTAACCGCATAGGACATTTACCTCGCTCACTAACAGAGAAAGAATCCTATCTTGGTATTCAAGAGAGATCACTTGCCCACTAAGTTGCATTTCGAGGTTGACCCTACCAACCGGCGATTGGATCGAACTACTCTAATGACTAACTTAATATCACAAGCACATCTCCTACTGAAACCTCAAGTCAAAGGTC
The DNA here is from genome assembly GCA_033398695.1 of Orobanche coerulescens. Taxonomy (NCBI): domain Eukaryota; kingdom Viridiplantae; phylum Streptophyta; class Magnoliopsida; order Lamiales; family Orobanchaceae; genus Orobanche; species Orobanche coerulescens. The sequence continues at coordinate 190,360,313 of CM065801.1, forward strand.
CACGTATACCTATCACAATCTTTCGATTCAATCATTGACAATCCCTGAGTGATTTCCATGTGACCGAATCGAGTTGAGTCGTGTTCGAGTATACTAATCCCATTAGCATACCTATAACGTGTGCTCCCACTAATCAAGTAGTGAAGACAGGCACTCTACATGTCAAAGTACACGTTATACAAGTCTTGTCTAAACTTACTGCCCAGTTAAGTTTTATCGACTTGCGAACTAGTTAAGCATTTGAGCTCTAAACACTTCTAGTGCCTATCTCCTTATCTCCATAAGGAGTAGAATGTTCTCTCTCAAATGCAAGGACTATTATTCTATATACCAAATCACAATGCCAGTGATATACAATAATATAGAAATAATAATTGCCTTATTAAATATAATATTAATAATTACAATACAATTGCTCTCATTCTCTCATCCTCTGAGTGGCATTCGAGGGAATATTCCTAACAATCTCCCACTTGCACTTAATGCCACAAACTATGGTATCTAATACCCATACTCTCTAGATGTGTCTCTAAGACCTTCTGAGATAGTGGCTTGGTAAGCGGATCAGCAACGTTATTTGCTGTGTCTACTCTCTGCAGTGTAACATTCCCATCCCGAACCATTTCTCTAACAAAATGATATTTTCTCGCAATATGTTTGGTGTTGTGGTGAGCCCTAGGCTCCTTAGCCTCGTGCAATGCTCGTCGTTGTCACAAAACAATGTCACGGGCTTCTCTCGTTAGGAACCACTTGAAGTTCCTCGGTGAACTTCTTTATCCAAAGCTTCTTTAGCGACCTCCGTGGCCCGATATTCACTTGACATGTAGAGATAGCAACGAACTTTGCTTGGCACTTCTCCAAGAAATCGCCCCACCATTCGAGTAAAGATATACCCCGATGTGGACATCCGAGCATCCATGTCCCCAGAAAATCTGAGTCTGTATAACCCATCACTCTTAGTTCTCCACCGCCGTATGTAAGAACCAAGTCTTTAGTCCTCCTTAGGTACTTAAGAATGTTTCTTACAAGATCAATGTTCTCGCCTGGATTTGATCAAACCGACTTACTACGCTCACAAAGATAGGCAATGTCCGGTCTAGTGCAAATCATTGCATACATAAGTCTACCTACTTCAAGCATAAGGTACCTTGCTCATTTCCTTTCTATCTTCCTCACTTTGAGGACACATCTCTAAGGAAAGTTTTGCACCATGTTGCATAGGTAGAAACCCTCTTTAGAATCTTCCATCCTAAATCGCTTCAGATCTTTTCTATGTAGAGGGCTTGGGAAAGACCTAACATTCTTTTCACTCTATCCCGGAGAGACGAATACCTGAATATAGGTAGCTTCTCCCAAGTCTTTCATTGAGAACTCTTTAGAAAACCAAGCTTTCACGTAATCGAGCATTCCTACGTCATTTCCTATAAGTAGAATGTCATCTACATATAGTATTAAGAACACAATTTTGCTCCCACTAACCTTCTTGTAAATACAGGCTTCTCTTCATTTTGGACAAAATCAAACTCTTTGACTGTCTCGTTAAAACGAAGATTCCAACTCCGTGAAGCTTGCTTCATCCATAAATGGCACGAAGTTTGGATACTTTATGAATATTGGTTTGAGATATGAATCCCTTAGTCGCTCCATGTAAATCTCTCTTCGAGGAATCCATTTAGGAATGCCGTTTTCACATCCATTTGCCATATTTCATAATCTAAGTGGGCTGCTATGGCAAGCATCATGCGAATAGACTTAATCATAGCTACAAAGTAGAAGGTCTCAAGTAATCGATTCCTTCTCTTTGGGAATAACCCTTTGCCACAAGCCCGGCCTTATAGGTATCAACCTTGCCATCTCCATCGCCTTTCTTTTATAGATCCATTTGTTTCCAATAGGCACTATGCCTTTAGGACGATCTACTAAAGTCCAGACCTGATTAGCATGCATTGAGTCTATCTCAGCTTCCATAGCTTCTTGCCACTTTGTGGAGTCAACATCTACCATAGCATGGTCGTATGTAGAAGGATCATTCTCTCGACTACTTTCTGTCATCTCATGGACACCCAGTTCTTCTTGATGCAGATAGCCATACCTCTCAGGTAATTGAGAAATTCTACTAGACTTGCGAGGTTGTGTTTGTATTTCAAAAGGTTGGGTTCTAATATCTTGCATAGGTGTCTCATTTGGTGTTTCTTTTATTTCTTCCAAAGAAATATTTCTACCTGCCCCTCCTTCCTGAATAAACTGATCTTCCAGGAAGTGTGCTTGTATAGCAAAGATGATCCTATGATATTCATGCATGTAGAATAGATATCCCATGGAATCCCCTGGATATCCTATGAAACGACCTTTCTCAGACCTAGCTTCCAATTTCTCTACTTTAGTCTTCTTGACATAAGCAGGGCATCCCCAAATCCTAATGTGATTAAGACTTAGTTTCCTACCTCTCCACATCTCATGGGGAGTCCTAGGAACGGATTTGGAAGGACATCTGTTCAAGATATGCACAGCAGTAAGGAGCGCGTAACCCCACAGATATATCGGTAGATCAGTATAGTTAAGCATGGAGCGAACCATGTCCAACAAGGTTTGGTTCCTTCTTTCTGATACACCATTTAATTGTGGAGTAGCTGGAGGAGTGAATTGTGACACTATTCCTAGTTCTTTTAAGAACTCATCAAATTTGGTACTCATGTACTCACCACCCGGCCCGACCAAGAGTCTTAACACGGTTACTGTTTGATTTTCAACTAGGGCTTTAAATTCCTTGAATTTATCAAAAGCTTCAGACTTATGTTTCATTAAGTACACGAATCCATACCGTATGGTCATCGGTGAATGTAATGAAATCGAAAGCCGTCTCGTGCCACTTCAAAAGGGCCACAGACGTCGGTATGGATCAATCCAAGTTTTTCAGCAGCTCTTTCAAAAGTCCCTGCGAAGGGTAACTTAGTCATTTTGCCTTGAAGGCAAGATTCACAAGTTGGATAGGGATCTGATCCCAATGGACCCGTAAGCCCATCTTTCTCCATTTTATGAACCTTGGTCTGACCGATATGACCAAGTCTAAGATGCCACTTAAGTGCTTGGTTTGTTTCATCCCTACCACGCTTCCTAGTTATAGTGTTCACAGTTGTCTTATTCTTTAAATTTAAATGGTATAAACCATTTAATAATGTAGCCGTACCAACCAATTTATTTCTGAAATAAATACGACAGGACCCATCTCCAATAAAGAAGTGAAATCCCTTTCGGTCCATTACCGGAATTGATACAATATTCTTGTGCCCCTTGGGCAAAACAAGTACATCTTCTAAAGTGAGAATAAAACCAGATTCTAAATCCAACATAAGGGATCCGATATCAGAAGCCTCGACACTATGCCCACTTCCGACGGTGACCATCACCTCCCCTGAATCCAGCTTCCTACTTTGTTCCAGATCCTGATTCATTGTACAAATGTGAGAACTCGCACCGGAATCAAGTATCCAAGAAGTAGAATATACAGTTACAGAACAATTTGTTTCTAAAACTAATAGTTCCGTACCTGACGGTGCATTACGGTCAAGCTTTGGACAGTACCTCTTCCAGTGGCCTAGCTCACCGCAGTTGAGGCATACATCCGTTTTCTTGGCCTCCTTACTCTTTTGAACCATTGGGGCCTTGCCCTTTCCCTTATCGATCTTGGCTATTGGACCTAACTGCTTTTTGTTCTTTTTCTTCTTATCCTTGGACTTCCAAGTCCCAGAAGAAATCACAAGTGCAAATTCCTTGCCCTTTGTCTTCATCTGAGACTGGGCAGTCGTCAGTTTGTTCATTAGCCCAGCTAAGTTACATGCAATCTCATTGGAGTTGAAGTTCATGACAAATTGTGAAAAGCAGTCAGGAAGTGACTGCAGGATAAGGTCAGTTTGGAGAGATGCATGCATCTGAAAATCAAGAGCTTCCTATCTCTCAATCATCGAGATCATCTTGAGGACATGGTCCCCAACCCTCTCTCCTTCCTTCATCCTAGCGCCGAATAATTCATTCGATATCTCATATCTAGCAGTTCGGCTATGCTCTCCATAGAGCTCAGCCAGGTGCGATAAGATGGCTCTTGAAGACGTCATCTTTTCATGGGCACGTTGAAGCTCATTGTTCATTGAGCCTAACATGTACCCTCGCACTCTTATGTCGTCTTTTACCCATTTCTCATGGGCATCGACATCTTCCTGATTGGCTCGGGTTCTTGCAGGAGCCGCTGGGATGTCCGCCTCCAAGACGTATCCCAGCATTTCCATAGTTAGAACAATCCTCAAGTTCCGGCTTGACCACATAGTTCGGACCAATCAGGACGTTCTTTTCAAGTAGTATAGCGAGTGGGTTCATTGTCATATTGAGAGTTTTGTTAACTGCAGAGAATAATTTGAGATTCGTTAGTGATTGTTTAATTATGATCCGAGTAAAGAATTTAAGGACTTTCTTTATTCATAACTCGGCTCCCACTATTTTATCGGCATTTACACACTCCCATGTTAAATCCGGAAGTCTTAGGTGACTTCATAGTGGTGATCGATTTCTTTACAAAGTTTAATAGAGGGCAACCCATACGGTTTATATTCTATTATTCTTTATAAAGTGGTGTCCTATACCAAACCATCTAATGGATGATTCGATCTTCTTTTACCCCTAGTTCACTTGCCCTCAACCCATTCGGTTTCTATGGCTCGCTGAACTATCTAAGTTTAAACCGTCAACTCCTGTTAGTCTGACAATTGAATCTTACCCGGCAACCCATACGGTTTATAGGGGTTTGATTTGTCACAACCAAAGGCATCTAATGCACTCTAGGAATTTATCATCTTTCCCCAAAAATATTACCCCGACATACTCGGAAGAATAATATTCCGGTTTAGATTTCAATTTTCCATGAGTTTGACGGAGGGTAGGAAACCTCGTAACCTTTATAACTTAGTGTTTGTAAGTGGGAGTATTAACACGATTATATGTTACACTTTGCACATTAATCCGTCTATAAGCGCGGTTTGTCGGTTTGTTTGTTTGTCATACAATATGAAAACATACACAACCTAAAACTAACAACATGCAGTTCATGGACCGTTCCTAGAACAAAAACATCGTAATCTAATTACATGTCTTCGGTCTTGAATCTTCGTCTTCTCGAGCGGATCTTCCTCCGGTCTTCGTCATTACAAATAAATTTTACATTTGAAAAATTGCATCCTATACAAATTTTCTAGTAAAATAAATAGGCTCAAAACGGCCTTTACAACCTAATCGAACAAAACAAATGATTCAAAACTAGGTCCATGAACTACATCCCCATTCAAAATTAATGCAACAATTACATTAAAATAAATGGCAATAATGATTAATCTAAAATTGATCTAATCAACAAAAAATAATCCAACAATTAGAATTAATCCAATTAATTCACTTAACCGTTAATTGTAATTTGCTCCGGACAAAATAAATCTTTCATTAAATTAATTCCCTTAAAATAAATTACCATAATTATATTTTAGTCAAATTAAATCCAATTTAATTTGCGGAAAATTAATTTACCGAACGAAATATAAAAACGGAGTCGGAAAACACAAGGCCAAGCCCGAGGCCCGAAGCAGGTTGACCAATTTCTGGCACCCGAGTCAGCGGTCCTACCAATTTTCCGGCTCATTTTTTTCGTCCCGAATCCAAAAATAATATTTTTCTAATTTTTTTATTACACAATTAAATCAGTTTTTCAAAAGAAAAATAGATTTATATTGTAACATAAAATCATGAAAAATAATTTTTAGATGAACAATTAAACATCAACAATTAAAACAATTATGATTCTAAATCATAAAAAATAATCAAGCATTCCAAATGCAAATATCTAATATACGATTGCATAGACCTCGCTCCGATATCACTGATGGAATTCGGTGATTAAAAACGAGTTACGCAGCGGAAATAAACCGGTCAAACCGGATAAAAACCAAACCCCAAAACCGGATCGATCAAGCATCGTATAAACGAATATAAATATACGAAGATAAATAAAGAAATCATACCCTCGTAGACCTTTGATAATATCTTCTTGATTCCGAGTACGAACACGAATCCAATCGAACAAGCTTTTGGAAATTCTCGAGCACCGAAAACACCGTGCCTCTACGTATCACGCGTCGGAAGATGACCGGAAAATATTTCTATCAATTTATACTCTAAGTATACGGCTAGAAATTGATAGAATTAACTTATATATATTTTTATAAATACTCTAAGTATTTTTATAAAAATTGTTTTCTCTCAAAATACACTTAGAACTCAAAATGTATAAAGTTAGAAAACTTTTCTCTCACTCCCCTTAGCAACTCACGGCTGATCTCTTACATTATAAATGAGGGAGATGGTGTTTATTTTATAAACAAAACACACACCTCATCAATTATTTCAAAAATAAATAATGAAGTAATAATACATCAAATGTATTATTAAGTCCCCACATTTATAAAAAAATCACCAAGTCAATTGATGAAAGTGGGGTGGTGGCTAAGGGAGGAGAAAAATAAGTTGGTTCGTTTCGGTCCGTGAGGCGGACCCTCGTGTATCTAATCCGATAGATAAACCTTGGTATGTTTCAATATTAATATAATTAATTAATCTAATTAATTAATTATATTAAAAATAAATTCTCTAAGAAATAATATGAATAAATTAATTACCCAGTAATTTATTTAATTCACGAGACCGATTTAATTTATCCAATAAATTGAATTAGACATCCAATGTCCAATATTAACCAAGAGAGAATAAGCTAAATATAATCCGTCGTCAATTCTCGTGTCGCGACTGCAGAGGTTCGTCTTAGTTAGCATTGGGAGGATCCAATGAGTGGTAGCACCACTTAGCCAGTCTCGTGGCCCACACCGTAACCTAACTAAGAACGAATGATAGGATCATTCCAAAACCATTATGTCGTGAATACCGTATACGTATAAACCCTTCAATTATATGTCCCGGTCAAGTATTAGGGTCACGGTAAAGTCAAACCCTACTATAACTTGACTCTATGCTTTCTGTTAATGCAAACTGAGATCATCGAGCTCTCGTGTATCAAATATAACTAGCTCTGAATGCTTTGGCCAAAGACTTATGATCTTATTTTCCTTTAACCGCATAGGACATTTACCTGCTCACTAACAGGAGAAAGAATCCTATCTTGGTATTCAGTAGAGACTGCTACTTGCCCACTAAGTTGCATTTCGAGGTTGACCCCACCAACCGGCGATTGGATCGAACTACTCTAATGACTAACTTAATATCACAAGCACATCTCCTACTGAAACCTCAAGTCAAAGGTCCACGTATACCTATCACAATCTTTCGATTCAATCATTGACAATCCCTGAGTGATTTCCATGTGACCGAATCGAGTTGAGTCGTGTTCGAGTATACTAATCCCATTAGCATACCTATAACGTGTGCTCCCAATCAAGTAGTGAAGACAGGCACTCTACATGTCAAAGTACACGTTATACAAGTCTTGTCTAAACTTACTGCCCAGTTAAGTTTTATCGACTTGCGAACTAGTTAAGCATTTGAGCTCTAAACACTTCTAGTGCCTATCTCCTTATCTCCATAAGGAGTAGAATGTTCTCTCTCAAATACAAGGACTATTATTCTATATACCAAATCACAATGCTAGTGATATACAATAATATAGAAATAATAATTGCCTTATTAAATATAATATTCATAATTACAATACAATTGCTCTCATTCTCTCATCCTCTGAGTGGCATTCGAGGGCATATTCCTAACACTTAAAACATGAATGATACACTCGACAATGAAACTTGCATATTTAATGATGCACGAAGGCTCAGAAGCTCACAAGTTAGATTTGTTCATATTTTCAAGATATTAAACTATTTATTCAATTTCACAACCTTTTGATTATTTTACAATTTTTCCTCATCAAATTATCCTTGATTTGCATATCCAAATAACAACATATATCCCGAGGCATCCAAGACAACAGTTCATTCTTTTGAGTTTCATCCAAGTACATAATACTCAAAACACACCAAGTTCAAAAAACAAAAATTCACACCAAAATTTGAAAAATAAATACAAACAAACAATAAAACAAACAAATAATGAGAAACAACAATCAAAACAAGATGTTCAAAAAATTAAACAAACGAACAATATAAGTATTTCTTGACCCAATATCTATACACACAAAAGGGGTATAGTATTTAAACAATAAAAAACTTTGGGTCAAGAAATACTTACAACCGGTCCTACTGATTGGACGGAGTGAAATGGCCTTGTTGGACATGCCATTCGTGCATTTGTCGTAATAAGGTCAGCATCTCATCTTGTTTTTCTCAGGTATCCTCTCAGAAAGCCTTTGGAGAATTCGTTCCTAAGTCAAGATCACGATTCTCGAAATGCCTTTCTGGATATTAATCATCGGATTCCGGAAAAAATCGAAGAATTTATTGGGAATCCTACAAGATCGGTTTGTTCTGTTTTCTCTGATAGATGGTCAGATCATCTGGGTTCGAATCCTACTGAGAGGTCCACTAGAGATCCGAAATTATTGAAGAAACAACAAGATCTTTCTTCCATTCGCACTTGGCCTTCCCCTAAAGTAATTCCTCTCTAAGTGTTGAACGATATGGGGTATGTCTTGATTCGACCTGTCTCAATGACTCGGGCCGATCCCTCTCTCTTTCTTCTTCCTCTTCCTCGTTTTCCGGTCCTTTCTCATAAGCATTCTCTTCCTCCATTCTCTCCTCTCTATCTTCTTCTTGCATTCTCTCGGCTCTGTCCTCATTTTATGTACGTCGAGGTCGAACATTACGAGCAAAGTGGCTATGACCAGGGGAGACCAATCCAGCTGCTATTCGGGCTAATTTGTGTGCGTCCGTGGCCATTTGTATGTTTCCTAAATCCCAAATACTATCATTCATCGTCAGAGGTGTATTCGGGAGGAGGAAATGATCACTATCATTTTGGAGGAATATTATATGCGAGACGTAGTCTAAGATGTTCAATAATTTCATAACCGATAAGGATAGAAGCATATTTCCTGGAAGGGGAGTTCAGTTGTCCAGTGATATATCATAATGAAGTGCGATAGGGGTAATCAAACCCCCTATCCAAATCTCCCCTCTCAGTTTCATAGCGACATCCTCAAAATGATCCATTAGTATAGCCCCAGTTGCTGGATCTGTCCCATCGAGCATGTGAGTTAAAATGTATAACTCTCGCTGGGTAATTGGCCCTGTTTCTTTTCGCCCAAAAATAGTGCTCGCAATCACTCTGTGAAGATATCGGAGTACTGGATTGCGAATATAGGATCCTTTGGCCGACTTTGGAATATAAGGACGTGCCTCGCTTCCTGGATACTCCACCATAGCTCGCCATTAGGTTTCACACTCGAACCTATTTATTCGGTATTCTCCGTACCTTCATGTGTCATATATATCCTCTAATTCCCTTGGAGAAAGCTTCTCGTTCTCATTGTTCAGGCGGAATTCTAAAGCGATTGGCTCATGAGTGATCAGATCTCTTTTAACCGTTAACGTGCTTAGGAATTCCAGTGTCAGGCATCTGTAGGTGGGCCATTGTTGTGTCATCATCCACTCCCACTTTATCCTTTCTAGCAGCTTCATCACGTCGTCTTTTATACACATGGCTGTCATGCATTCATCGTCGGGCCATCAAATTGGAAGCATTTTTTCTGCCCCAACATCTCCCACCGCGCTTGTTGGCTCTCCGGAAGTTCAATTCCATACGTTTTCCGGTGTCTCTACAGCCCCTTGGGCCGGCATTCTTGCCTGTTGCTCTATTTCGGTCATCTGACGCCCTCGTCCTCTTTGAGTAGTACCACGTCCTTGTTGCCGCGTCCTCGACCTCTGGCCATTTTTCTGCAAGAATTTATCAATTATCATTTGTTTCAAACAAAACATCAAGGGTCAATAATTTTCGATGATATTGTCTCCCCCAAACTTATGACCAAATACACATTTACCCCAAAATATCCATTTTGATGTGTTTTTTTCATCCAAAATACCCACATGTATAATTCAAAATACCAATCTTCTTGAAAAATGATTTCCATCATATACAACATCCCTTTTATAACAAGAATTTCCAACATTTTGATTCCAATCACCAAACACATCATAATTCATGAAAAATCCCCAAAAAAATTCAACTCATGAACCCTAAATTAATCAAGCACTCATAATCCACACAATCTTAGTATACTTAAGAATTAAATCATCCAAAATCGTAAGGCATACCTTGAATTCAGATTAAAAAGACGAAGAAAATTGAAAAAAATCGCGACCCAAAAACTTGATGATTACGTCCGATTTCTAATGCTTTGAAGCTCTTAGATTGTGGAATAATGATATGAATCATGTTCTTATGCTTGATTTAGCACAATCTTTCCTTGATTTTGAGGATTTGTAGGGGTATGGAGGTTGGGGTTTTCGGAATAGGGAAGAAGAAGGAGAAAAAAAAATTTCGGGGAGGAAGATGAATGACACGGTTGACTTCTCTTTATATACTACCTACCGACACGGCCCGTGTCATACCTGCTCAGTTTGTTCAAAAACGCCTACCCAACTGACCCGACCGTGTCAAACGACACGGCCCGTGTCGCACTTGCCCAGAAAGTGAGAAACCACTGTATGCCTGACCCGACCGTGTCGATGGACACGGCCTGTGCCGCACCTGCTTGAAAAATGAGAAACCACTGCCTGCCTAACCCGACCGTATCATATGACACGGCCCGTGTCGTACAAGCCTGGAAAGTACATTTTTTTCTCCGGGTCTTTTTTCCTACGAATTGGACTCCTACAGTTGAACCGGTCAGTTCCTCATCAAGTAAAAATAAAAACAAAGTGCGAATAAGAACAAAACTAAAAAGAACTATTGGGTTGCCTCCCAACTAGCGCTAAGTTTAACGTCTTCAGTCGGACGCCTGCAATAGGAAGTTCTATGGCTCGATTAAAGTTATCACGAATACGGCTTCCTTTTGATTTGGATGATAGTAGTGTTTGACTCGTTGTCCGTTAACTTTAAATAGCTCACCATCTCTGCTCATGATCTCAACCACTTCGGGTGGAAGTACTTTGTTGATCACGAATAGCCCTGACCATCTTGATTTTAATTTTCTGAGAAACAATTTTAATCTTAAATTATAGAGAAGTGCTTGTTGTCCCGGCATAAATTCACGTTTTACGATCATCTTGTCGTGCCATCTTTTAGATCTCTCTTTGTATATTCGAGAGTTTTCGTAGCATTCATCCCGGAATTCTTCCAACTCGTTTAGCTCTAACAATCTTTTCTTTCCAGTGGCCTCAAAATTCATATTTATTCTTTTTACCGCCCACATCGCCTTATGCTCCAACTCTAGAGGTAGATGACATGATTTCCCAAATATGAGTTGGTAGGGAGATGTTCCCAAAGGTGTTTTATAGGCCGTGCGATAAGCCCAAAGTGCATCCAAGCTTGGACGACCAATCTTTCCGAGATGTACTCACTGTCTTTTCCAGGATTAGTTTAATTTCTTTGTTAGCCGATTCGGCTTGTCCATTTGCTTGCGGATGATAGGCCAATGATTTCTTTGATCGGCCCCCATATTATTGAAGGAGTTTATCCATGATTTTGTTTACAAAGTGTGATCCCCGATCACTGATTAACACTCTTGGGGTTCCAAATCGGCAAAAAATGTTCTTCTTTAAAAACTCATCACCACTTGTGCGTCATTTGTTGGGGAAGAAATTGCCTCGACCCATCGAGATACATACTCGACTGTTAGAAGAATATACTTATTCCCAAATAACGAGGAAAAGGGACCCATGAAGTCAATGCCCCAGACGTCAAAAAGTTCAACCTCAATTACGTTGGTCATGGGCATCTCATGACGCCTTGAAATATTCCCCACTCGTTGGCATCTATCGCATTGTTGAATGAAGAGATAACAATCTTTGTATAACGTAGGCCAATAAAATCCGCTTTGCAACACCTTTGCAGCAGTCCGTGTTGCTCCGAAGTGTCCTCCGGTTGGTGAAGAATGGCATTGTTGAAGAATTTCCTCCCATTCCTCTTGCGGCACACACCTCCTCACTATCACGTCGGCACATCTTTTGAGAAGTAGTGGATCATCCCACATATAGAACTTGATATCATGGAGGAATTTCTTCTTTTGATAATGATATAAGTCCGAAGGTAGTACGCCTGCAACCAAAAAATTAACAATATCAGCATACCAAGGAAATTTAGCTTCTATCATAAAAAGCCGCTCGTCCGAAAACTCTTCTTTAATCCCTTCAATTTTGGGCTCCTCCTCCTTCTTGTACTCAAGGCTATATAAGTGGTCAGCCACCACATTCTCACAACCCTTCCTATCTCAAACTTCCACGTCAAACTCTTGCAAAAGAAGAATCCATCGAATCAAGCGAGATTTGGAATCTTTTTTTTCGAACAAGTATTTTATAGCTGCGTGGTCCGTATATACTATCGTCTTTGTCCCAATTAAGTATGATCGGAACTTATAAAAATCAAATACCACGACAAGCATTTCTTTATCCGTTGTTATGTAATTTTGCTGGGCTCCGTTTAATGTTTTGCTTGCATAGTTAATAGCCCGAAAGAGTTTCTCACGACGTTGTCTCAACACAGCTCCAACCTCATAATCACTTGCATCGCACATGATCTCAAAAGGTTGAGACCAATCCGGTACTACGAGGATAGGAGCACTCACTAATGCCTTCTTTAGAGTTTCAAATGCATGCAAACACTCATTAGAAAAAATGAAAGCAGTATCTTTTTCTAACAATTTACTCAAAGATTTAGTGGTTTTTGAAAAATCTTTTATGAACCTCCTATAAAAACCCGCATGTCCAAGAAAGCTCCTAATAGCCTTTTCATTCTTCGGAGGGGGAAGTTTCTCAATGGCGACAATTTTTGCTCTATCAACCTTTAATCCTGTAGTGGACACTCTATGGCCTAGGACAATCCCTTCTTGCACCATAAAGTGACATTTCTCCCAATTTAGCACAAGATTAGTATTTTCACAGCGCTGCAAAACTAAAGTGATTATGCAAGCAATGATCAAATGAATTTCCAAACACCGAAAAATCATCCATGAATACTTCCATTATATTTTCGATCAAACCATGGAAGATAGCCACCATGCAACGCTGAAAAGTGGTTGGGGTATTACATAAGCCAAACGGCATCCCACGATAAGCATAAATTCCATAAGGACATGTTAAAGCCATTTTTTCTTGATCTCCCGGTGTTATGTAAATTTAATTATATCTTGAAAAGCCATCAAGAAAACAGAAAAATTCATGCCCCGCCAATCTATCAAGCATTTGATCAATAAAGGGGAGAGGAAAGTGGTCTTTGCGAGTAGCCGCATTCAAAGCCTTGTAATCTATGCACACTCGCCACCCCGTAACTACCCTCATAGCAATTAATTCATCTTTCTCATCTTTAGTCATGGTCATCCCCCCCTTTTTAGACATAACTTACGTAAGACTCACCCACTCACTATCAGAAATTGGATAAATCATTCCAGCATCTAACAGTTTGAGCACTTCATTTTTACCACTTCTTTCATTATATGATTAAGTCTTCGTTGATTTTGCACTTTAGGTTTATAATTTTCTTCAAGCAAAATCCTATGCATGCATATTGAAGGGCTAATTCCCTTCAAGTCTGAGAAAGACCATCCTATAGCCGACTTATGAGCTCTCAACACATGAAGCAATTTATCTAATTGAGTAGAGGTTAGAGAAGAGGATACAATTATCGGATTTATATTATTACAATCGAGAAATGCATACTTGAGGTGTTCTGGAAGGGTTTTAAGGTCTAAGTTTTGTTGTGGTACACCTGACTGAGTGGAAACGGACCGTAAGTTTTGGACCGTGTTAGTTGACACGGTCGAGTCACCCGTCAGCTTGATTTCAGCAACTACTGCATGCTCCTCTTGTTCCGTCTCTCTGTCAAAATCGTCGAATTTATTGATTTGCGGTTCTTCCTGCAGGGAATTCAATTCACAAACATAATCAAACAAGTCAGGATCATCAAACTCCAAGGTTGAGTCACTAGAAAAGCATGAGTTCGCAAGAGCAACTCTAATGGATCTGAAGATAATGAGTGTAAGACTTTTTTCTTTCCATACGAATTTATACTATCAATAACATTGCAATATTCCATAGCATCTTGAAATTTCATAGCTTTAAATATGGAAAATAGAACATGCTCATCATTAACACGTAGTGTTAATTCTCCCCTTTCAACATCAATAAGAGCCTTTCCCATTGCTAAAAACGGACGTCCAAGGATAAGTGGTAGATCTTCATCTTCTTCCATGTCGAGAACGACGAAATCCACTGGAAATATAAATTTGTCGACCTTTACGAGCACGTCTTCAACAATCCCCTTGGGGTGTGTTATGGATCGATCCGCCAATTGTAACATTATTGTTGTGGCTTTTATTTTCCCAACTCCTAATTTCCTGAAAATAGTTAAAGGCATAAGGTTAATTGAAGCACCTAAATCACACAAAGCTTTATCGAATGAAACTTTTCCAATGGTGCATGGAACGGTAAAGCTTCCACGGTCCTTAAGCTTTTGAGGTAATTTGCGTTGGATAATATCACTACATTCTTCGGTTAGTTTAACCGTCTCATGCTGTTCCATCCTTCTTTTTCTTGACATCACATCCTTCAATAATTTTGCATAATTAGGCATTTGTTCCAAAGCGTCTTCAAAAGGAATATTGATGTTAATTTTCTTAAAGATGTCTAAATTTTTTGCAAATTAGGCATCTAACTTTTTCTTTTTAAAATGTTTAGGAAAAGGAAGAGGAACTTTAAAAGTAGAAGTAGAGTTGAAAAATATTTTAGGCTTCTCAGCCCCCTTAGATATGTCATGCTTCACTTTTTCCTCTAGAATTTTGATTTGATCCTCTTTGGCATCCTCGCTTTGTTGGACCATTGGCATCTTTGGCCCTTCATAATTCATTCCGCTTCTTAAGGCGATAGCTTGACAAGATTCTTTTGGATTCACTTCGGTATTGCTCGGAAATTGTCCCCGGTGATGTTGACTCCCGACAACTTTAGCCAATTGTCCAATTTGAGTTTCGAGATTTTTCATTTGAGCTCCCATGGTGGTAGATAATTGAGTAACATGGCCCTCAATTTTGTCTAGTTTTTCCTCATCTCGACTAAATCGACTCTTTGTTTCCATCATAAAGGTAGCTAGAATATTCTCGAGATTTGACGTTGGCTTTACTTCTTCAATTATTTCACCATTTGATACTTTGAATCCGGCCGGTGGTTGTAAGGCATTCTTTTGATTAGCATAGCTAAAATTTTCATGATTTCTGCTGGAGAGATGGTAGAAACCCGGAGGTGGATTATTTCAGAAATTGTTGTAATTCCGATTATTAATATAATGTGCCTCCTCCAATGGGTCGGACGGTAGTGAATTTCCTTGAGGAGCTATTTTCGAATCACCTCCTTTTGTTAGGGCCCCCAACTGAGTATTTAACATCGTCATTTGCGCGGTTAGTGCCTTGATAGGGTCCGAATCGGATATCTCAGCCACCCTTCTAACATTTGCTCTTTCCATCGGCCATTGATAACTATTCATAGCCATTTCTTCTATTAATCCATAAGGTTCTTCAGCACTTCTTGCTAGCAATGCCCCTCCCGCGGAAGCATCAATAAAATTTCTCGTTTCTCCCATAAGACCATTGTAGAAGAAACACATTTGTTGGTCTTCTGGGAAACCATGTCGAGGACATCGCCTTAGCATATATTTGAAACGTTCCCAAGCTTCATATAACGGTTCAGAGTCCAGTTGATGAAATTGAGTAATCTCACTTTTTAGCTTCATCATCTTGTTAGGTGGGAAAAATTTGAACAAAAATTTTTCGCTCAAATCCTCCCATGTACTTATACTTCTTGGAGCTAAAGTCCCAAGCCAGTTTCTTGCTTTCTATCTCAAAGAGAATGGAAATAATCGTAAGCGTATTGCATCATCTGAGACCCCATTCATTTT
This sequence comes from Orobanche coerulescens, assembly GCA_033398695.1. NCBI lineage: Eukaryota > Viridiplantae > Streptophyta > Magnoliopsida > Lamiales > Orobanchaceae > Orobanche > Orobanche coerulescens. The sequence continues at coordinate 190,376,411 of CM065801.1, forward strand.
GATAGTATCACATATTTGCATGAAATGTGTGAGATGGGCATGTGGATCCTCGACAGCAAACCCTCCAAATTGATTTTGTCGAACCATTGAAAGTAAGGCGGGCCTCAACTCGAAATTCAGAGTGTTGATTGGAACATGAGTGATTCCTCCAAAGTTTCGGTCCAGCTTTGGTCAAAATCCATCCCAAATTGATTGCACCCTAGTTGTTGGATTTTCAATCCTTCCACCCTCGTTGTCCTGGATTATTGCATTCTCGTTCGTGTTATTCATCCCCGTGTTGTCTCCTGCTCTCTCCATGTCTTCAAAAAGATCCCTTCTTAGTTTCCTTGAGGTAACACTTGTTCTTCGGGCCAACGCTTCTACTTCCGGGATGAAAGTTTCTAAAGGCACTCGAGATGAACGGGTGTTCATGCACTACCTGAGTGGGATTTAAATGTGCACAACATGAGTTATGTAACAAAAATAAGAAAATGTCTAAAGTAAGACTAGAAACACTTATCGTAATATCAAAACTAATAAAAATAAATTAGTCCCCGGCAACGGCGCCAAAAACTTGTTCGCTATATTTTTAAACAATCCTCAAGTGTACGGAGTAAATGTAGAAAGCGGAGAGAAAGGTCGTATGCCACATAGACTAATTATTCATATTATATTGATTACTAGATTATAGTGATCCCAATTTTATCTTGACGATCGATAGGGTGGATGAATGGTTAACGAAATACAATAAAATAATGACAATTAATTTAAACAAGTGAAAATATCCGAATTAAAGAGAATTGTAAGAGTTTTGAAAGATAGATTCTAAGGATAGGTTTTTGTTGATCACTAAGTTTAGTCAAGATTGAGGCCGAAGGGTTCTAAGTGCGTTTCCAAAATGATAATCACAATAATATTCTGAAGTTCCTCTCGAGATGCATTAAAACGTAGATTAAAAAACCTATAACAACGTCTCCGTCTATTATAAATTATCTAACTCCAAAACGTTCATAAGATTAAATAACATCATAGGTTATCACCGATTTCTCAATCTCGTAATTAACTATGTCAAATACTTGAAACCTATTAATGCCCTCTTCTCTCAAATTATGAGCAATTAAGTTAAACATGTAAAAATATTGATCAAGTGTTCTAACATGAATTAAAACCAAGCATTTGATAAAGAAATCACACTATATATATAATCATCAATCCCTCAAAAACATCATGAATCAACGTACGGGAATGCCCAGAATCTAACAAGTTTAGCCGGACATGGTAATGAAAGAGAGATTAATAATCATCATGTTCATCATGTTCATGCTAAATAAAACAACAAAATGAGTAAAAGATAGGAAGAATATAAAACTCGGATGGTGTCTTGAGTGAACTTGGTTCAAGCCTTCAAGTGTTCTTGATGTGTTCTTCCTTGTGCTTCCTTCAAAGTCTTCTTCTTTTGGTAAGTTTTCTCTCAAATCTTGTGTTTTTCTCTCTCTCCAACTCCCCAAATCTCAGAATATATTCATTCTTCAGTCCAAGGCCCTGTTTATCAACCCAAAAAGCCACTTTTCTTGTTCAAATCTTGTAAAAATGTCAATAAAGTGATTTTGCACCGAAAAGTGACACGGCCCGTGTCAAATGACACGGCCCATGTCATAGTCTTCTAGATATGACAGTTTCTTTTGGATAGGCAACTCGACCGTGTTGTATGACACGGTCGAGCCAGTGACACGACTCATGTCAAATGACACGGCTGAGTTCGTGTTGAATTGTTTTGACTCCATTTTTTCTTCTTTTTCGGCTCGATCTTTCGTTTCCGCATTACTTGATATGTATTGGGGATTGAGACTTCGTTCTTGCTTGATAATGTTCTTAAAACACCTATAAAATCAATAAAACATACACAAGCGTGATCGAGTCCAGTAAACACAATATGAGCACAAACGACACAATTCTACACATTTTAGGATCTTAAAATCTGGAAAAACCTTATAAAAATTTGTGTAAAAATGAGTGTTACCAATTAAAAACACTTGGAAAGTGTATTATTTGTATATCAACCCACTTGTACCTAGAAGGTATTAGATCGATTTACATGAATGAAGTACGTTCATCAAAATGATTGATCAACCACTTGATCCTATTACGGACACCTTTATACCAAACGATGATGAAGAGATTCATGGTCCGAAAGCACCAAATCTCAGTGCAATTGTTGCAATCATATGTCTTACTAGTTCTAGAGGAACTAATATATAATCAAGGTTTAATTCATCATATAATGGTCAATATTGAAAAAAATATTGAAAACTTCAACGCTATCTAGAAAGAAAAAGATATTTTTGTTTATATGGTTTTCTGCATTTATAATGCATTGAGAGTGCGTTGAAATAAGATCAACCACCTAGTAGATCTGAAAGAATTGTGGGCTATAATAGACGAAGGTACCAACTATTTGCATAAAGTCAGTATGGTGTTTGATGGGAAGAAGATATGATGAAGCATATTTCTTTTCCATTCGTGATCTATAAGTGATGTGTGGATCAAGGGGAGAAACGATATAAAATGAATTGTCTGATCCAGAATTTTCATAAAGAAATAAATAATGGATTTGCAATTATAGCAGTATAAGTTGATGATTTAAACTTAATTGGGACTCCTGAAGAGCTCAATAAAATTGCCACTGAAAATCTATGAAGTAAGTCTTACTAGCAATATCTCTCAATCATTGTGAAATTATTGCAACACATGAAGCAAGTTGAGAATGTGTGTGGTTGATGAGTTTAACCACAACTAATATGAAATCTCCAGAAGATATGGCATGTCTTACCAACCTATGAGTTCGAGATTGCAACTTGCACTGAATATGATACCCTTGCTAATTCGCGGAGGATTTCCAAAAGGCCTGAAGCATATTTATATAAAAGTACGTGTTACACTCTTCTCCCTTGGTTGAGGTTTTATCCCATTGGATTTTCCTAGCAATGTTTTTAACGAGACAACTAGGATGGCGTATCAACATGAATAGTGTACTTTTCCCCCTTCATTGGGATTTTTTCCACCGGTTTTTTCCTAATAAGATTTTGACGAGGCATATTCATGAAATAATGAGGATGTTGGAGAGATCAATTATTCCATAAGATATGAAATAAGGAGTAGTTGTAGTCTTTTTCATTCGATCAAGTTTTTCCCACAGAGTTTTCTTGACAAGGTTTTGATGAGGCAACACATGGATACTCCTATAAGAATGATCTGTATAAGAACAAACTTATACTCTTATTATCGCTCAATATTGTCCTATGAGGTTTTATTGAGGTGGCATGATCGATATGAAGGGGAGCAAATTCAAGTATTTCTCAGGACTTTTCCTAACAGCAGGGGGAGTAGCTATACTCTTTTTCCTTCGATCAGGTTTTTTCCCACTGATTTTTCCATCAAGGTTTTAATGAGGCAGCATGTATTAATGGTCATTCAAGGGCGACTGTTGTAATTAATATTGTAATTAATATTTAATTAATGTATCAATTGAATGACCTTTATACCCTGAAACACAGTTGTGTACCTGTAAATAAAGGTCGTTGGCCCTTATATGCGATACACATATTAATATTCTCCTCCTCCATTATCTCTTTTTTCTCTCAAGTTTATAACATCAACAAATTTATAATTTTTAAAGTTAAATAATAACAAACAGGGCCTTAATTTTGGGTTTCATAAGGGAATATGTATTACGAATTTATTTATTGTAAAATTTAAATTATGTCTCAGAAAGTATTAATAAGTTTGTTCCATTTGAAGTTTGTAATTTCAAAAACATGGCTTTGCCTTAGTTTCAAGAAAATAGCATATCTCCAAAGTAAAACCTTAATATCTAATTAAAATTTATAAATTTTCTTAAAATTAAAGTTTTTTATTGTATATGTTACAATATTAGTTGACTAGAAAAACCAAAAAACAAGTGAGAATAATTGAGATAAAATGAGTTGTACCTTTGTAGATGCTCATAAATCTACAACTGATTTTTGAGTGAGGAGAGGGCACCAACGACCTACAAGACAACACAATAGCAAGATCTAGAATGTAAAATTGCAAGGGGATATCAGTGTGGTGCCGGCCGTATGGAACCTGACACTCAAGTCAGTAAATTTGTGGGAAGATGAGGTACAAAATATTAAATAAATGAAGTGAACTTATCATTTTCACGAGGATTGACGAAGAAGAACCAGAGATCCGTCCGACTAATCTAAAGAAACGTGAGTTTGATCACCCGCCCACCACAAGTCACCAGGCTTGGAGAGGTCCGATGATCTTCGGGGAGCATCGATGAGTAGTAGAGTCAGCTGAAATAAAGAACACGTCGGAGAGAGAGAGAGAGAGAGAGAGAGAGAGAGTAGATGGATTAGGGAGCAGCGATGATATAGAGAGGGTTATATGTTAAATTGCTTCATACCTTCTAGATATGGACTTCCCCTACTTATAGGTGAGCCGAGATGAGTTTTGTTATAGTGTATCCCGTAACTCCTACCCGTATTTGGGAGTTGTTGAGGCTTTTGAAAAGATCGTGGACTTTGTCTCTCTTATCTCCACGTGCGTATTAACCAAGACGACCTCCTTCGTGGTCCACGTGTAGGATCTGTTGAGAGATTTCTCTCAACAAAGGTAACGAACGGGATAGTGGGCGGGTTCATTCACCATGTAAATTGGGGAGGCTCAACTTGGGTTGACCTAGTATATCATTATAGTCATTGGCTCGTGCTGACTCTATCAGTCTGATGGAGACCCTCAAGTGGATTGGGCCTTCTGGGGCCAACTAGGTAGCCGAGCTTTGGGATTGGCCTATCTTAAAGTATTATTCATATATATAGGTCGCATTTTGAGTTGGACCGCCTTGATCCAATTGGAGGAGTTGGACTCGCGTACTCTTGGGATGCCTTAGGTACTTTAATGAGAGGCCTATCCTAAATTTGAGCTTTCTCAAGTCAACATGAGGCAGTTATTTTATTTTATGACTAGGCCTCCTCTTCGGTCTTAATAGCTTTTGGGCTAAATAGACTGGGGTCTATTTTTTTGCGAACAAAGTTTATACCCCACTCTTCTAAGTCGAGTGTTTCAAGTTGGATAATAGATATCCGTTGGCGAGAATTTAAATCCATATGTCATCACTCGTTCATGCCGACCTTTGACCCATACGCATGGTACGATGATCTTCACATGAAATTACGTCCTATTTTTTTGTAGCCGGCTTGTTATTTTATTATAAAATAATATAGAATGCGAAGGAGCTGAGGTAAAGGAATTTCTTGCAAAATTCATCTCTCGATTTTGAAAATTAGAGGATTAATTATTTATTTGAATTAAATTATCTCGAGCTAGTCTTTATTGGATCGTCCCGCATTGGTGGACATAGAGCAGTGTGGCATGGATTATTAGCCCATTATTGGCCGCCCATGGTTTTGAAGCCTAATTCTCCCCAATTCCCACCAACGCCTGCTCCTTTTTCCTCTTTCTCCTATTTTTTATTTATTATTTCTTATTTCTATTTTCGTCCTTCTCCCCTGACAGTCCGTAACTTATGTCTAGGCGTTAAAAACCAAGGAGAGAACGAGTGTGCCGCGGTACACACTTTTCGGGCCGCAGCACCCGAAGTCAACTGAGGATTTGGGGCTTCTTTTAGGCAGCCTGTTGCGTTTTTTTCTTTATTCCAACATTCCAACCTACAAATTTTGAGAGAGAGCAACAAGAGAGATGCAAGAGAGAAAAGAAAGAGAGAAAAATACTTGTTCGATTTCCCGGAGGTGTATCGATCAGATCGTCGTGATTTTTGACAAGAGCTTGGTAGCTATTGGGCAAATCTTTTCACCGGAATAGATCGAGGGTTTGAGTCCGGAAGTTCGGGTATTTTTGTTAGCTTTTTGTGTAAGCTATTTACGGCGTTTCTTTTTCTCGATCATGTTGTTATTGTTGTATTCCAAATAGTTGAAGATCATTAATTACGAAGTATTTGAAGATTGTTTTTGTATTCCTCTAGTTTGTACTAAGGACGATTGTGTATTGTGTATTGGTGTTAGTGGATTTAAGCGGCTTCAGTCCCGTGGTTTTTACTCTCATCTTGAGGGGTTTTCCATGCTAAAAATCGTGTCTCATTGTTTATCGTTTTTGATATCATTTGTATTATTTGTCGAGTTGTAATTGTTTGCTCTACTCGGCGGTAACCTCGAAGTTACAATTGAAGATTGGGAAATTGTCAAACGAGGTTCCGCATTTTTCGTTGTGACGTCATTATTGTGTAGTTTTTCCAAACAAAGTGGTATCGGAGCCACGAGATTTTTATTTCGTGGTTGTTTATTATCTCAATTGTAAGATGGAAGTCAACACGAGTAGAATGGTGAATTTGAATGGTTCGAACTATCATGTATGGAAGGGCAAGATGGAAGACCTTCTATATGTGAAGGATTACTATCTACCGGTCTTTAGCAAAGATAAACTGGAAGGCAAATCTGATGCCGAGTGGACTATTTTGCATCGCCAAGTATGTGGCTATATTCGACAATGGGTGGATGATAATATGTTGAATCACATTAGTGGAGAAAAGGACGCTCGAGAATTGTGGCACAAGCTCGAGCAATTGTATGCTCGGAAGATGGGGAATAATAAGTTGTTCCTCATTAAACAAATGATGAACTTAAAATATCGAGATGGGACTCCTCTATCGGATCATTTGAATGCATTCCAAGGCATCATTAATCAACTTGCCGGAATGGGCATTAAATTCGAAGATGAGGTTCAACCTTTGTGGTTGTTGGGTGTAATATCCGCATTTTTCTTTCCCTCGTAATTGTATTTCCGGTGTAATTCTCGATTTTAGTGACTCTCGTGTATCCTTCAGTGTAACTTTTCCGTTATCTTTTGATCTGATTCTCGTAATTATTGTGCGGAACCGTCGTTTCGGGGTTGCCGTGGATTCATTCTATGCTATGATGCGTTTTGAGGTGTTCCGTTTGACGTTTCGTTCATAATCCGGTATTTTGGGTCGTTTATATTCTGTATCTAGCGCACGCTAAATTTTCTGTATAGCGCACGCTAGAAATTCATTGGTAGCGCACGCTACGTTTAATTAAATGGCGCGCTAACGATTTAGCCCCAGGAGTGGCAGTTTCGCTCCCAGGCCTCTGGACTATCGGATTAGCGCACGCTATCTTGTCTAGCGCACACTAATGTCGGGGGACTAGCGAACGTTAAGTCGTTCAAGGCGCGCGCTAGTGTATTTGTCGATCGGGCGCTTTACTACCAATTCAAACAGATTCTAGTTAGCGCACGCTACGCCGGTATGGTAGCGCACGCTAACGGGTCGAGGTGAGGTTTGGGCGGTTAGCTCGGACTCGGCCGATGTTCGGGTAGCGCACGCTATTGGTCGATAGCGCGCGCTACCGATAGGTTATTAGCGCACGCTACGCATGCATGGTAGCGCACGCTAACGGCAAAAACCCTGGCTTCTGGACTCGGACGCTAACAGGAGGGTTGGTAACCCTATCCCGTTAGCGCACGCTAACCTTGAGGTCTTAGCGTGCGCTAACACTCCCTGGTTATATAAACCAGGGAGTTGACCGAGATAATCACTTAATCTCATTTCTTCCTCTTTCCGCGGCCGAGCGATTCCCGAGCGATTTGAGGCGATTTTCTTCCTCCAATCACTTCAGAGATTCTTGTGCTTGAGTTCTTGGTGTAAGACTAACATCATCCACTTGTGTTTCTCATCCTAAATCCAAGGTAATCTCTTAGAACCCTACTTTTGGATAATTTGGGGGTTTTGGGGTTTTCTTCCGATCCGTTCCGTTTCGTTGATGGATTCATGATGAATATGATTATTCTTGTTGGTATTCTTAGTTTCCCTACGGATTCATGGTATATTTCGTGATTTTTACGGAATCGAGAGGGTTCGGTTGTGGTCCGCCCTCGTTGTTGTTATATACGAATATACATGAATCGTAGGCGGGTTTCCGGGAGTATTCCATTTCCATAATCGTTTAGAAGTGGTTGTGATTGTGCTATTCAAATCGTTAGGTTCATTTCCACGGTTCCTTGCGGTCGTGTTCAACTCTTCCGCTCCGCTCGTGTCATCGTCTAATTAATCGAGGCAAGTATCCTTATGAACTTACAATCTTGACATAGTAGTTTTGTATGAGAAATTGTGTGTGTGTGTATGCTCACTACGGGTTAGACTCGACGGGGTCTCGGTAGGGTTCCACGAAGGCTGTGGACCGCGAGCTTGCTTTTAACCATGTGGGTTAGATCCGACGGGGTCTCGCGAGGATCCACGAAGGCGTGGTCCGCGGTTAATTGTGGTGCATTTTACAAATGTGGTTTTGATTATTGGCATTTAGGAAATGAGCGTTTTGGAAACTATGATTTCTTGATGGCATGCATTACTATATGTGTAAGATGTAAAATGTTCATTTGGTTACTTGTACTAGCGTAATTGCTAACCCCTCTGGGACCCGTTTTGGGAAATTCGTTTTATGAATTTGGTCGGGTTCATCGAGACGAGCGGGCTGGACCAAGATTACGGATGATGGCGTGCGTGATGATGGTGCACGAGTGATGTTTTAGTGTCTTTTACCTTTTTGTCTTTTGTGGTTTTGAACTAATAGTTGTACTCGAGTACTTAAGGGTCCTTGTTCGTTTGAATTGTATTGTTGCTTATTATGTTGTGTTGGATGATGATGTTATATTGGCCGGTTGAACCGGTGGATTGTTACATTTTGCGTCTTTATGACGCGGTGTTATTTTATCGTTTCGTGAGTCGTTGTGTATGATCTTTGTTCGGCTGGTGGGTCCCATATAGGGATTCACGGCGGCGTAATATACCTCGGATATCTGGGGTGTTACAGAAAATGGTATCGAGAACTAGGTTTATGGATACCTAGGCTTGTTGGTTTATTGGGTCTTGTAGTGTTTGGTTTTGCACATCATCGTCACGCCGCCATGATTCCGGTACTACCGGTGTCCGTAAGTTTTCTTTCCTTTGTTCATTTATTTCTTGTATCGTACCCTTGATTCTCGACTTGTAATTGTTCTTTTCTTGTACCGATCCTCGTATGGCTTTTGCTACTTATTTAACTCCAGTATGGATGCCGGAAGAGGTCGTGGTCGCGGTCGTGGTCGTGGACGCGGCCGGGGACGTGGGGCGGCCGGTGGGGCGGCCACGTCACGATCTTCGAGGCCGAGCGCGGCGACCGTCATAGCCATGCTTCTTCGAGGAGCGTGCGATCTTGGTATTGCGGCCGTTATGCAGCGGATGGTGAACCAAATGGCGGCAATAGCTCGGGCGGTTCGAGCCGGATCAAGCCCATGCTAATCGGGCGGAGCGGACCGTTGACTCCAAGACGTCATCAAGATGCATCCTCCTCGGTTTCGGGAGCTTGGACCCGATTGGGTGGGAAGGGTGGATCAAGGAGATGTCTAAGGTCTTCGTTGCCACTAATCGTCCCGAGGACCGTAAAGTCCCTATTGCTCAATATTTTCTCACCGGGACGCTACGGGTGGTGGGAGGCCGTTGGGCCCAAAGACCATCTTTGCTTCGTGGGCTGAGTTTCAAGAGTTGATGGAGAGAATATTGCCGTGGCGATCGGACAGGCTTGGGTACATGCTTTTATGATGCTCAACCACGGGATATCCCCGTAGCTCAAGCAATTGCCGATTTTAACAAAGAGTTGGGTTATGTGAAGACCCAAGTTGTCGAGGAGAGTGACAAGATTTTCCATTTCTCAGACGGATGAAGTTGCCGTCCGGGACTATATGTCGGGGCTCGTATGCACTACATTGAAGGATTATCGAGTAGGGCCCTTGCTTATGATATGTCGGTGACGGCGAGTGAGGCGGCCCGCGAGTAAGAAGCGAAGTCCAGGAACTTTTCGGGCCACAAGAGTGGGGTCGGCAGAGATCCCAATCGCTAACTTCCCCGGCGGTGGTCGGCTCGTTCATTTGGGGTCCTCGTGGAACTACCGGTTCTCCTTATCGTGATGTGAAGTGTTTCAATTGTGGTCGACGGGCCACATCGGTCGTGTTTGTCCGAACCCTTTCTTGACGTGTAATCGGTGTGGCGGTCGGGTCACAAAGGCGCTTTCTGCCGAGAGAGAAAATTCTTGGTGCCCGGGCTTCCATTCCAGCGCCTAGGGAACCAAGTGTGAATCGGGATCGTTTGTTCCTCGGTCTCCGCCGAGTGCTAGTCGGGAGAGGTCGGGTCAGCCCTCTAAGGGGGGAGCTTCCAGTGTCGGCTCCGCCCACCCGCGTGTCTATGAGATGCGGAGAGCCGATGATCCAGCGGCTACCGTAGCGACAGGTACCGTTTATATTCTTTCTCATCCTGTCAGTGTGCTTTTCGATTCTGGTGCTACACATTCGTTCATATCTCTGGATTGTGTGCGCCGTTTGGATCTCGACCGTTTGACGCCTTGTGAGCCCTTCATCGTTAAGCTTCCTAGCGGTGATAGGATCGTTGGTGATCAGGAGGTTCGAGACTGTTCTGTGCTTATTTGTGAGAGGACTTGGCCCTCTAATCTTATTGTTGTGAGTATCGAGGGTGAGGATTTGATTCTTGGTGATGATTGGCTCGAGCGGCATGGTGCAATCATGAACTACCGCACGAGAATCATCACCATGTTGGCCGATGATGGCACCGAGCACTCTTTCGCCGGGCGAAGAGGGGGAATCGAACTTCGTTATTAACGCCTTGAAGGCGATGAAACTCTGCGAAAGGGTTGTATTGGTTATTGGTGCTATGCCTTGAAGGCGGAGAGTGGTGGAGTCGAGCTTTCGTCGATTCCAATCGTTAATGAATTTCTGATGTTTTCTGACGAGTTACGGGATTACCACCGGATCGAGAGGTCGAGTTCACTATAGAGTTAGAGCCGGGTGCGGCTCTATCTCAAGGCGCCTATCGCATGGCACCTTCAGAGATGTCCGAGTTGAAAAGCGATTGAGTGAGCTTCTTGAGTCGGGGTATGTTCGACCGAGCGCCTCGCCTTGGGGCGCACCGGTCTGTTTGTGCGGAAGAAGGATGGTTCGCTACGTTTGTGTATCGACTATCGCGAACTAAACAAGGTGACCATCAAGAACAAGTATCCTTTGCCGAGAATTGATGACTTGTTCGATCGATTGCGAGGAGAGCTGCGGTATTCTCGAAAATTGATTTGAAATCGGGATACTATCAGCTCCGGTTGAGAGAGTCAGATGTGCCGAAAACATCCTATACGAAGAGGAACGGACATTATTAGTTCGTAGTCATGCCTTTAGGGTGAAATAAAGAGACGGCGGTGTTCATGCAATTGTTGACCTAAGTTTTTATCGAGTATTTGTATAAGTGCGTCGTAGTCTTCATTGACGATATTCTTGTTTATTCGATGAATGAGGAAGAGCATGACCATCATTTGCGGATAGTGTTGGACATTTTAAGGACCGAGCAACTCTATGCAAAGTTCTAGAAATGTGAGTTAAGGTGAAGGAAGTGATGTTTTTAGGTCACGTGATTTCGGTAGGGGGTTCGTGTGGATCCGCAGAAGATTGAGGCCGTATTGGATTGGGCACCGCCCAAGAATGTGAAGGAGCTCCGTAGTTTCTTGGGTTTGGTGGCTACTACCGTAGGTTCGTAGAGGTTTCTCGGCGGCGGCCACTTACGCAGCTTGCTCCGTAATCAGAAGTTAAATGCGGAATGACGAGAGGCGATCGAGTTTTGAGGGATCAAGAAGCGTTTGACTTCAGCCCGATTTTGGCGTTGCCATGTGGCGTGAGGGTTTTGCCGTTTATAGCGATGCTTCGGTCGTGGTCTTGGGTGTGTATTAATGCGGCACGGCAAGACCATTGCCTATGCGTCGAGACAGCTTGAGGCCGTATGAGCCGAACTACCCTACTCATGATTTGGAGTTAGCGGCGGTCGTTTTGCGCTCAAGATTTGGCGTCACTATCTTTTCGGCTCCACATGTCGATTTTCCGATCATAAAAGTCGAAATACATATTTACTCGGCGAGAGTTGAATATGAGGCAGAGGAGGTGGTTAGAGTTGATTAAGGATTATGACCTCGAAATCTTTTATCATCCGGCAAGGCGACGTTGTGGCCGACGCCTTGAGTCGGAGACCAGATTGCGTTGCGAACGCTTGAGATCCTTACATCTCGGTCCCGAGCTTCGGAGCGCTTTGATCGAGTTAGATGTTGAGGTCTTGTTGCCGGAGCCGTCGGGCAACTTCGTGCTTTAGAGATTTCGTCGTCTTTGATCGATGAAATTAAGGTGAAGCGATTAGAGGATCCGATGATTACTCAAATCCGAGAGAACGTTCTTAAAGGAAAGTCTCCTGGATTTGTGATTCACGAGGATGGTGTTTTGAGATTCAGTCGGCTTTGTGTGCCGAACGACTCGAGTTGAGGCGAGTATTTTACGGAGGCCCATGCTACACCTTATTCCGTTCATCCTGATACGAGTAAGATGTACAAGGACACGAGGAGAAATTTCGGTGGAATGATATGAAGGATGAGGTCGCACGGTTTGTAGCGAGATGTTTGACTTGTCGGCGAGTCAAAATCGAGCATCGAGAGACCGGGTTATTGCGATCACTTCCGTTCCGAATGGAAATGGGAAGATATATCGATGGATTTCGTTACGAGTTTGCCGAGATCGAGGTCGGGCATGAATATGGTATGGGTGATTGTTGATCGCGACCAAGTCGGCACATTTACGGGCATCAAGGACACTTGGGGCCGGAGAAGTTAGCTCGTGTATTTATTGCGCAGATCGTGAGACTTCACGGTACTCAAGTCTATTGTTTCGGATCGTGACGGCCGCTTTGTATCGCACTTCGCGGGCGGTGCATAAGGCGTTAGGTACCCGGTTGCGTTTGAGTACCTCTTTTCATCCCAGACATGATGGACATTCTAACGCACTATCCAGACGTTCGAGGACTTGTTGCGTGCTGTGCTCTCGATTGGAGTAGTGGTGGGAGGAACATTTGCCGCTGATCGAATTCACGTATAACAATAGTTGGCACGCGTCGATTCGGATGGCACCGTATGAGGCACTTTACGGGCGGCGATGTCGATCACCGATTTGTTGGAATGAGGCGTCCGATTTGGTCGGGACTGAGCCGGATGTCGTTTTAGAGACGAGGCGGAAGGTAGAGTTAATTCGGGAACGGATGTTGACTGCCCAGTCGGCGAAGTCGTATGCCGACGTCCGTCGTCGACCTTTGGAATTCGAGGTGGGAGACCACGTTTTGCTAAAGGTGTCGCCGACGAAGGGAGTTTTTCGTTTCGGGAAGAAAGGAAAGTTGAGTCCGAGATTTATCGGCCCCTTTGAGATCCTCGAGCGAGTAGGTGGGTTGGCATACCGTTTGGCGTTACCTCCGGCCTTGAGTCATGTTCATAGCGTTTTCCATGTTTCTTAGTTGAGGAAATATGTCCCGGATCCTAGCCACATCATCGATTATGGTGAGATTGATGTCGCCAAAGATGTTACTTTCGAAGAGCGCCCTTTGAAGATTTTGGAACATCGTGAGAAACGATTGAGGCACAAGACCATACCTTTGGTCAAGGTGCAGTGGTCGAGACACGGTGTCGAGGAGGCAACTTGGGAAACCGAGGATAGCATGCGTGCTAGGTACCCTGAGTTGTTTGTTCCTTAAGTTTCGGGACGAAACTTATTTTTAGAGGGGTAGAATGTAATATCCGCATTTTTCTTTCCCTCGTAATTGTATTTTCGGTGTAATTCTCGATTTTAGTGACTCTCGTGTATCCTTCAGTGTAACTTTTCCGTTATCTTTTGATCTGATTCTCGTAATTGTTGTGCGGAACCGTCGTTTCGAGGTTGCCGTGGATTCATTCTATGCTATGATGCGTTTTGAGGTGTTCCGTTTGACGTTTCGTTCATAATCCGGTATTTTGGGTCGTTTATATTCTGTATCTAGCGCACGCTAAATTTTCTGTATAGCGCACGCTAGAAATTCATTGGTAGCGCACGCTACGTTTAATTCGTAGCGCGCGCTAACGATTTAGCCCTGGGAGTGGCAGTTTCGCTCCCAGGCCTCTGGACTATCGGATTAGCGCACGCTATCTTGTCTAGCGCACGCTAATGTCGGGGGACTAGCGCACGTTAAGTCGTTCAGTAGCGCGCGCTAGTGTGACTGTCCAGTACTGGGCAGTTTACTACTGAATTCAAACAGATTCTAGTTAGCGCACGCTACGCTGGTATGGTAGCGCACGCTAACGGGTCAGGTGAGGTTTGGGCGCTGCCACCGGACTCGGCCGATGTTCGTAGCGCACGCTATTGGTCGATAGCGCGCTACCGATAGGTTATTAGCGCACGCTACGCATGCATGGTAGCGCACACTAACGGCAAAAACCCCGGGCTTCGACTCGACGCTAACAGAGGGTTGGTAACCTATCCCGTTAGCGCATGCTAACCTTGAGGTCTTAGCGTGCTAACACTCCCCGGTTATATAAACCAGGAGTTGACCGAGATAATCACAAAATCTCATTTCTTCCTCTTTCCGCGGCCGAGCGACTCCCGAGCGATTTGAGGCGATTTTCTTCCTCCAATCACTTCGAGATTCTTGTGCTTGAGTTCTTGGTGTAAGACTAACATCATCCACTTGTGTTTCTCATCCTAAATCCAAGGTAATCTCTTAGAACCCTACTTTTGGATAATTTGGGGGTTTTGGGGTTTTCTTCCGATCCGCTCCGCTTCGTTGATGGATTCATGATGAATATGATTATTCTTGTTGGTATTCTTAGTTTCCCTACGGATTCATGGTATATTTCGTGATTTTTACGGAATCGAGAGGGTTCGGTTGTGGTCCGCCTCGTTGTTGTTTATATACGAATATACATGAATCGTAGGCGGGTTTCCGGAGTATTCCATTTCCATAATCGTTTAGAAGTGGTTGTGATTGTGCTATTCAAATCGTTAGGTTCATTTCCCGCCTTCCTTGCGGTCGTGTTCAACTCTTCCGCTCCGCTCGTGTCATCGTCTAATTAATCGAGGCAAGTATCCTTATGAACTTACAATCTTGACATAGTAGTTTTGTATGAGAAATTGTGTGTGTGTGTATGCTCACTACGGGTTAGACTCGACGGGGTCTCGGTAGGGTTCCACGAAGCTGTGGACCGCGAGCTTGCTTTTAACCACTGTGGGTTAGATCTGACGGGGTCTCGGCAGGGATCCACGAAGCTGTGGGTCCGCGGTTAATTGTGGTGCATTTTACAAATGTGGTTTTGATTATTGGCATTTCCTAAATGAGCGTTTTGGAAACTATGATTTCTTGATGGCATGCATTACTATATGTGTAAGATGTAAAATGTTCATTTGGTTACTTGTACTAGCTTAATTGCTAACCCCTCTGTTGACCCGTTATGGGGAAATTCGTTTTATGTATTTCTGGTCTTGTACATCGAGACGAGCGGGCGCTGGACCAGTACACGGATGATGGCCGTGCGTGATGATGGTGCACGAGTGATGTTTTAGTGTCTTTTACCTTTTTGTCTTTTGTGGTTTTGAACTAATAGTTGTACTCGAGTACTTAAGGGGTCCTTGTTCATTTGAATTGTATTGTTGCTTATTATGTTGTGTTGGATGATGATGTTATATTGACCGGTTGAACCGGGTGGATTGTTCTGTTTTGCGTCTTTATGACGCGGTGTTATTTTATCGTTTCTGTGAGTCGTTGTGTATGATGCTGTTCAGCCTGGTGGGTCCCATATAGGGATTCACGGCGCTGTAATATACCTCGGATATCCTGGGGGTGTTACATTGGGTACATTACCGGATACTTGGGAGACGTTTCGTACGTCGTTGTCTAACTCTGCCCCTGATGGTGTCATTTCGATGGAACTTTCTAAGGGGAACATGCTGCACGAGGAGGTCCGAAGAAAGGCACAGGGATCTTCATCATATTCGGATGTTCTAGTTACCAAAAGACGGCTGAGAGGTCAAAACAGAGGTCCGAGTAATAGAGGGCCACAAAGAAGTAACTCCAGGGGGAAGTATGCCAATATTGAATGTTACCATTGTGGTAAGAAAGGGCATACGAAGAAATTTTGCCGACAATTAAAGAAGGAAAATCGCCAAGACCGAGAGAACTCTCAAAAGAAGGAAAGCAGTAGTAATGAAAAAGATGAAGTAAATACTACTACCGAAGAATTCTTTGTATGTTGCGATTATGATATGGTGAACCTTGCGAGAGATGATTCGAGTTGGGTGGTCGATAGTGGAGCTACGTATCATGTTATTTATTCCCCTTATACTCCGGGTGACTATGGGATAGTCAAGATGGGTAACGATGCGTTATCCAATATTGTTGGAGTGGGAGACGTACACTTGAGGTTCGACACCGGTGTGGAACTTGTTTTACGGAATGTGAAACATGTTCCGGATATGAGGCTAAATGTGATGTCTGTTGGCTTACTCGATGATGATGGCTATCATAGCGGTTTTGGCAAGGGAGTATGGAAACTCACTCGAGGTTCCTTGATTGTCGGAAGAGGAGGAAAGACAGGGAAACTGTATGTGACAAATCCAAAGATCACGATTAATGCCGTGAACACAATTGCAATAATGACGTAACCGAGCTATGGCATAAGAGGCTCGGCCACATGAGCGAGAAAAGGATGGCGCTATTGTCAAAGAAGGAGGTACTATCCGGGGTTCACAAGGTACATCTTAAAAGGTGCTCTCATTGTCTAGCCGGGAAGCAAAGGAGAGTCACTTTTAAGAGTCATACTCCTTCACGGAAGGAAAATGTTCTTGATCTTGTACATTTCGATGTTTGTGGTCCTATGAAGACTAGGACGCTTGGTGGTTGCCGATATTTTGTCACATTCATCGACGATCATTCGAGGAAGGTGTGGGCATACACCTTAAAGACCAAAGATCAAGTGTTGGATGTTTTTAAACAATTTCATGCCTCGGTGGAGAGAGAGACCGGGAAAAAGTTGAAGTGTATTCGGACGGATAATGGTGGAGAATACACTGGGACTTTTGATGAGTATTACCGAGAGCAAGGGATCCGACATCAAAAGACGCCACCGAAGACTCCGCAACTTAATGGCTTGGCGGAGAGGATGAATCGGACTTTGGTTGAGAGAGCTCGATGTATGCTCTCACATGCCGGATTACCAAAGTCATTTTGGGGAGAAGCTTTGAACACGGCGGTTCATGTGATTAATTTGACGCCGTGTGTTCCTTTGGAGTTTGATGTCCCGGACAAAGTGTGGAGCAGTAAAGATATTTCATATCGCCACTTACGGGTTTTCGGATGTAAAGCATTTGTACACATTCGGAGTGATGAGAGGTCGAAACTTGATTCCAAGACGAAGCCATGTATATTTATCGAATATGGTCTTGATAAATTCGGGTATAGATTGTATGACCCGGTGACCAAGAAGCTTGTTCGTTCAATAGATGTTGTTTTTGTTGAAGATCAAACAATGAAGGATGTTGAGAATGAAGAGTCGGCTCCACAATATGATTATGATCTTATTGATTTGGACCCCGTTCCTCCACAACATGTTGAGACACCCGGTGGAGAGGATGTCCAAAATGCTGAACAACATGATGTCGGTGTCAATGATGAGTTAGTTCAATATGATACCGATGGAGTTCATCCCGAGCTACCCGTGACAAACATGCCATCTTTTGTTCCACATAGACGGTCGACGAGGGACCGTCATCCCTCCACTCGTTATTCGGCCGATGAGTATGTTTTACTCACCAACGAGGGAGAGCCCAAATATTTTGAGGAGGCTATGGAGGATGAGAACAAGAAGGAGTGTATGGATTCCATGCAAGACGAGATGAGTTCCTTGCAGGAGAACAATACGTACGAGTTGGTGAAGTTGCCGAAGGGCAAGAGAGCTTTGAGAAATAAATGGGTGTATAAGATGAAGTCGGAAGAGCATACTTCATTTTCCCGATACAAATATAGACTCGTAGTGAAAGGCTTTAGTCAAAAGAAACGCATTGATTTTGACGAAATTTTTTCTCCGGTTGTGAAGATAGGATCGATTCGATTGGTCCTTGGTATAGCGGCTAGTCTTGACCTTAAGATTGAGCAAATGGATGTCAAGACGGCATTTCTTCATAGATACCTCGATAAGGAGATTTATATGAAGCAACCGGAAGGGTTTGTGGTCAAAGGGAAAGAGGATTATGTTTGTAGACTCCGAAAGAGTCTATACGGTTTGAATCAAGCACCACGACAATGGTATAAAAATTTCGAGTCGGTTATGGGGGAGCAAGGCTACCGAAAGACGACCCTGGACCATTGCGTGTTTTTCAAGAAATTTGGAGATGATGATTTTATCATCTTATTGGTTTAAGTGGATTACATGTTAATCGTTGGCAAGAATGCCGAAAGGATCGCCAACTTGAAGAAAGAGTTGAATAAGTCTTTTGCCATGAAAGACTTGGGGGCCCCTAAACAAATTCTTGGGATAAGAATCACTCGGGATAGAGCAGCCCAGAAATTACACATGTCACAAGAGCAATATATCGAGAAGGTGCTTAAACGCTTCAACATGGACAAAGCTAAAGTTGTTAGTTCGCCTCTTACTAACAATTTTAAATTGACGAGCAAGGATTGCCCTACGACAAAGGAAGAGATTGATGAAATGGAAAAAGTTCCTTATACCTCTGCGGTCGGGAGTTTGATGTATACCATGGTGTATACGAGGCCTGACATTGCTCATGCCGTGGGAGTGGTGAGCCGTTTTCTGTCAAACCCGGGAAAGAAGCATTGGGAAACCGTAAAATGGATATTTAGATATTTACGGGGTACTTCCAAATTGGGGATTACATTTGGAAACGGAAAAGCGATGCTTGTTGGATATTCCGATTCGGATATGGCCGGTAACGAAGATAACCGAAAATCCACTTCCGGTTATTTAATGACGTTTGCAGAGGGAGCCGTGTCATGGCAATCAAGATTGCAAAAGTGCGTTGCCTTGTCAACAACGGAGGCCGAGTATATTGCGGCGGTGGAAGCGAGTAAAGAGCTCTTATGGTTGAAAATGTTTTTACGAGAGCTAGGCTTACGACAACGGCGTTATGTGGTTCTTTGTGATAGTCAAAGTACGATTTATTTGGCTAAGAATGCGACTTTTCACAAGAGAACAAAACATATCGATGTAAGATATCATTGGATTCGAGATGCATTGGAGGATGGTTTGTTTGAACTTGATAAAGTTCACACCGATGATAATGGTTTCCGATATATTAACCAAGGCGTTGAGTAGAGAGAAGGTTAAAGTGTGTTGTTCGATTGCCGGGATAGCGAACTCTTCCTATATTCCGGAAAGGGGGAGATTTGTAGGAGCTATTTCCGAAATATAGGCATTCTCGGAGTCGACTGGACTCCGGGCCGCGGCACAAGACATCCGGGCCGCGGCACACCACTTTTGGCCGAGAACCCACACCCACTGTACTCTGGGACACGACCCCTGCCCATCCGGGCTGCGGCCCCCCTGTAACCTCCCAACCATGCCAGCCTCAACTATACTCCGGGCCGCGGCCTCTGCCATCCGGGACGCGGCCCCCTGAGACTTCCTGGGCGATTTTTTTTGAGTGTGCCGCGGCACACACCTTTCGGGCCGCGGCACACACCTTTCGGGCCGCTGCACTCGAAGTCAACTGAGGATTTGGGACCTCTTTTAGGGAGCCTGCTGCGTTTTTTTTCTTCATTCCAACATTCCAACCTACGCATTTTGAGAGAGAGCAACAAGAGAGATACAAGAGAGAAAAGAAAGAGAGAAAAATACTTGTTCGATTTCCCGGAGGTGTATCGATCGAATCGTCGTGATTTTTGACAAGAACTTGGTAGCTATTGGGCAAATCTTTTCATCGGAATAGATCGAGGGTTTGAGTCCGGAAGTTCGGGTATTTTTGTTAGCTTTTTGTGTAAGCTATTTACGGTGTTTCTTTTTCTCGATCTTGTTGTTATTGTTGTATTCCAAATACTTGAAGATCGTTTATTACCAAGTATTTGAAGATTGTTGTTGTATTCCTCTAGTTTGTGCTAGGGATGATTGTGTATTGTGTATTGTTGTTAGTGGATTTAAGCAGCTTCGGTCCCGTGTTTTTTACTTTCGTCTTGAGGGATTTTCCACACTAAAAATCGTATCTCGTTGTTTATCGTTTTT
Source organism: Orobanche coerulescens (assembly GCA_033398695.1). Taxonomy (NCBI): domain Eukaryota; kingdom Viridiplantae; phylum Streptophyta; class Magnoliopsida; order Lamiales; family Orobanchaceae; genus Orobanche; species Orobanche coerulescens. The sequence continues at coordinate 190,396,567 of CM065801.1, forward strand.
GATATCATTTATATTATTTGTTGAGTTGTAATTGTTTGCTATACTCGTGGATAACCTCGAAGTTACAATTGAAGATTTAGAAATTGTCAAACGAGGTTCCGTATTTTTCGTTGTGACGTCATTATGGTGTAGTTTTTCCCAACAGGATCGAGCAACAATTGCCGACGGGCACGGTTAGGGTTGAGCCAACTCTAATTTCCAGCGAGGAGTCTGACTCACTCGTGTTCAGGCACAGCAGGAGGCGAGTGGGGCATGGCGTCAGATTTGTACTGTAAACGGAGCGATCTTGCTTTGGTAAGTATCATGTGAATGAGCTTCTTCTTCCCTCATTTTTTATTTATTTATTTTTCTTGATTTGAGGGCTGGAATTCGAGTTCTTGGTCCGATTAAAGACCTTGTGGTTTTTGACTTTTGGGATTGATTGAGGATTTTTGTGTACAAACACGAGAAGACGTGAGATTTAGCCCATGAACTATCCCAAGACTGAAAATTCATTTCTTCGAAAACATAGATTTTCCATCCCCTCTACTGTGTGGGGGAGCAAGATGCTATGTGTTTGAAGGAGCCAAAAATTGATTTGTGGAATATGTATGCAAAAGTGTATGTTAGAAATACTTCGAGATTTGTCGGTCAATATACTTTGGTTGTGCCTTTTGAAAAACATTGTTTGGATATGCTTCAATCTTGCATTCTAAATTTTTGATGATAATGTATTCGTGTATCGTGTTCAATAATTCGTTTGTTGTGATTTGTGATAATTTTGGTGTAGCGATGGATTTGGAGTTGATGTAGGTGTACGCATTTTGGTCGTCGTATGGTTTCGAGTAACTCAAGGGCATATTCGATGCACTTGATTTTAAGATCGAATTTTGGTTAATGGGAATATTTTGCAAACATCTCTAAAAAGCGATTTTCAACTTAGAAGCTGAGAACCATTTTGTACTGTAGATATTCGCATGAAATCTTTGGCATATGATGCTTTTGTTCTACTCTTTATTTTCGATTTTGAAGTAGCATGGAGGGTAGTTTGTTGTCATGTTAATTTTTGGCGCTTGATTTTGTCGAGATTATTTTTTATCTCGTAAGTGTTTTTCCATGTGTTTGTTGTATGGAAATCTTATTGTGTATGGTTTTATAGTAGCAACCTTGCACCGTTCCAGCATTATATTCTTATGATGTTCCCCTTTATTTTCTGCATGTTTTGAGTTGTCGTGGATTTCAAAGATTTGGACATAATCGTTCCCGTAAATTCCAATCTTGTGATGTATGCTTGTTGACGCATGCAAAGTTACTGCAGAGGAACTTTGATTTATTTATTATTTTCCAGGAGTCTGTTTGATAGATTAATATTGCCAATGACATTTGAAAATTAATCCGGCTATCATTTCTTTGTGTAATCTTGCATTATCGCCTTTCATATATTTTATTGGACGAGTCGGAATATATCCTTTAGCTTTTCTGATAATGTTGGTACTTACTCTTATTCGCCTTTGACTATTTGAGTAGAAATAGAGTGTAATTCAAGCAAACTTAGAGATGATTTGTGTATGACGGATGAGTGTATGACCGGGTGGGTTGACATTGATCAGGATGCCATGTCTATATCCAACATGAGTGTAGTAAATTGCCCCAGTCGAGAGGTGATGTGTAAGTGGAAAAAATATGTATCTACAGGTGATCCCGCAGAGCCTATAAGTTGCCCTGCGTGGCCACTTTCCCCGAATTCTCCCCCTAGTCTCTGTGAGGGTGCTCTATCGGTAATTAAGGATCTATATAGTTTGCCGAAGTGTGTGAGGTTACCTTATAAGCATGAAAGGGCGGATTGGAAGGTTGATGGATGTATATTCTTTATGAGATCACATTAGAAATAGGGCTTATGTTACCTCTTACACCATTCATTATGAAAGTGCTTGCCCATTACGGATGCGCCACTAGCTAGTTGATGCCCAGTGCTTGGAGGTTACTCATTGGATTGCAGTCTCTTGGTGAAATCAAGGGAATAAATATTTCTATGGGACCCTTCATTGCACGTACTACCCAAAGCAGCATGATAGTGAGATGGGTGACTTCAATTAAATCTTCAACCTGAGAAACAACATCTAATTAATATCCTTCAAAAAGTGATTTTTGTTCGTGGAAAGGTCGATATTTGTTTGTAAAGTCCAAACACGTGTTTGGACCTAAAGATTGAGGAGGAATTCCCTCTTACTAGGTGAGAATTTCCATTGAGTATTATTACTTGAGTTGTTCCATTCTTTTGAATTTGTTTGAACTAAATCTGATCATTTTCTGACCACAGGCTTGGGTAATCGAGTGCCCTCTACTGATCTTTTAGGTGAATCAAGTACCAATAGTATCCGAGGTGTCGTGGCTTGGGAGGAATGCAAAGGAGTTATTCAGGGTGAGTGTTAGCTAGGCCTAGCATTTGGTCGATTGTGATTGAAAAATCGGGAGGTAACATCTCAAATACTTGCAATGACATTTTTATTTCTTTACTTTCATTTTGAGGAATTTAAAGAGCCGTCTTGTAGCACTTTCCTAGGCACCATGAGGTCTTTTTTCGAAGCATTAATGGAGGGGTCGAAAAAGCATATGATTTTCACTATCAAGGATATGTACGTGATGACGAAAGAGAAGACAAAGAAGACAGATTCGAGGTCGATTATACCATCTTCTAATATCGAAATACATGACCCTAATAATGTGTATTAAGATGCATTGAACTTAATCGAGATGGCGCCTAAAGCATTTTTGGGAGAGCCCAGAGGTGTTGTTTCAAAGGTCATCATATGTGAGGAGGCTCACCTTTATTTACGACCTTCGACTTTGAATGGAAATACTGGCTCATTATCATCGAAAAATGAGGTCTATCGGATAGGGGCGTCCGAGGCATCTACTTATGCATTTTCTCATCTTATCAAGATAAATTTGCATTGCTTTTCCTAATTTTTAGTGGCACACTTATTTGATTTTTGTGTTCTCATTTTCATAGGCGATACAAGCTGTGCTCTTACTTAATCAAAATGTTGTTACTTTAGAACAGAGGCAGTCCCTACAATCTCTTCATGATGCCACTCTCAAGGAAAAAGAGAAGCTCGAGTTCTTACTTCATAAGGAGAAGAGAAGGTCGTGTGATGCTGAGCAAGACCTAAAGTCGAGGGTGGCTCATCTTGAAGCCCGACTCGAGGAGCAGACGGCCCAGGCCAAATCCGAGAAGGCCATGTCAGAAAGATTCAACTCAATGTGATCGCCCAAACAAGGCGTGATTTGATGGTGGAATTTGTTAATAGGGAACACATGAAATGGGCGGCTATGAAGGAGGTCCAGATGTGTGAGGATATCTTGAATGGGGCCGACTATGATGAGGATGCCAAGGAAGGAAAGGGTGACCATTATCTGATAGAGCAGGAGACCGAGACCTCTTGCCGGCATTCCTCTTGATAGCTTCTTTCTAGTGTTTTGAGTTATCACTATAACTTAGCATTTCTATGTGTTGTATTTTGTAGTATTGGAGTATCTTGCCCGGATATTTAGTGGGACTCTCTAATTGTATTCAAACTTATTTTGTAGATGTGTTGTGGTTATACCATGATGAACTTGTATTGTTTGTCTTATTAAAGGTAGATTGAGGCTATCTTTATTTTGTAGTCAGGGGACGACTCTTATTTATTGGTTACAAATTCCATTATTTTTCGAATTGAGTTTCCTCTTAATTTGAGAGGATGCCCTTCTTGTTGTTATAAGATTATCTATTATATATTTTTATTATATGAAAGGACGCTTCTTGTATAGTGATAACAAGTATGAAGGCGCCCGCTGCGTTGCAGCGGGAATTTTCGAGAAATTTTTGCAATAATCATTTACGAATAATGTTTGAAAAGGGCTCTTCGTTGTGAGATCATGGTATGTTTTTAACGACACGTGTTGTATTTGTTTTGCAATAAATATTGTGTCAGTTCGTATTTGTAGTTATCATATTTGGTCGGGCACCATTGTAATTATACGTACGTCAAAACCATATCAAGATTGAATTTGTTTTGTTCGTTATCGAAAGACTTTTTTGTCAGTATTTTTTTTATTTAATAAACCGCTAGGTATTTATTATATATTTGGCAAATAAAGTTTGTTATATAAAAAAATCTTAAATATTAAAAGGTTCAATGTTTGTTTTGTAATTTTTATTTATTTTTTTATTTTATTTTATTTATTTAATTTTTTTGTAATTTTTTTAATATTGGCTCTTCGCTAGGTGGGGCTAAATATTTATGCAACCGCCTTTTTTCGCTTTTTTAATTCATGCTTTTCTTTTATTAGTGTGACATCAAACTACTACGCAGTCCTCATTTTCTTTAAATGATAAACTATATTTAATGGCGAAATGAATTTTTTATCTATGCACGGAGACCTATTTCCTCCTATAGTATTTAGAGAGAATAAGTGACAAAATAGATATTTTTGATTTTCTACTTAATATACACGTACATATAATAGTTCTTGTTGATTCGACATGTTAAATCTTGGAAGTGTTTGAGTGTTACTTTTCTAATAGGGACAAAATAGAACAATGTCTTGCAAAGTAATTTAAATTTTAATGTTTCCTATTAAAGTAGTTTTTTCTTATTTATATATCCTGTCATTGTTTGTAAGTAAAATATTATTCATGTCAAAATAGTAACACACAACACATGTAAAAAGTTGTTATTTTTTAATGTAACAAAAAGTTACTCTATTTACTCCTTTATATATTATTCACTACCTACAATACAATTAATTAGTCAAACCCGAAACTCATGAATTCTACCATAGTACACAGCACATCACAATATTTGAACATATGCTCAATTTTCTATATAGAGAGAATAAAAAAAAGAAAAAAAAAAAAAAAAAGCGGAGGTCTTTGGGACGCTACCTTCCACGTAGAGAGCTCGTTGAAAAACGCCAACATTTGAATACAATATAAAAGGAAAAAAAAAACAAAGGAAAAAAAAAAAAAAAAAACAGGGGGAGGAATTTTTTAATGGGGCACGGAACCCTATTCCCACCCCTTTAGTATATAGTAGGAATGTCTGTCTTTTTTTGAAAGGTTGACTCTAATTCACACTTAGTATTTTTTGGCCGTCTCTTTTTTTATTTTGAGAGAGGTTGAAGTGGGAAAGGTTCTCTCTTGATGAAAATGTTTACCTCATTTTGGTGAGAAGTTGACTCTTTTTCATGAGAGAGGTTGTCTCCTCCTTTTGGTGAGAGGTCGACTCTAATTCATGCTTGTGATTCTTTTGGTCATCTCTTTTTTTATTTTGAGAGAAAGATTGACTCTTTTTGTAGGAGAGGTTGTCTCTCTTGATGAAAATATTTACCTCCTTTTGTTGAGAGGTTGACTCTTTTTCGTGAAAGAGGTTGTGTCTCTTGATGAATATGTTTACCTCCTTTTGGTGAGAGGTTGACTTTTTTGTAAGAGATGTTGTCTCTTTTTTATGATGAAATGTCTACTTCATTTTGAGAGGTTGACTCTAATTCGTGCTTGAGATCTTTTTGGTCATCTGTTTTTTTTTAGAGGTTGTCGTCCCCCTTTTTGGAGCCTTCCATATTTGAAGAAGAGGATGCCTCTCCTTTTGTGAAGGTCTTTTCATATTTGATGGAGAGATTGTCTCTCCTCTAAAATTTTTGGAAGATATCTACCTCTCGAGTGGTCATCCCAATATTTTTTTTTTGAGAGAGAGAGGTCGATCCTTGATACCCGAGTTGGGTCTTCTGTTCGAGAGAGTGCCTCCCCTTTATGTGTAGAGATTGACCCTTCATGTTTTCAAATTTGAGAGGGTATCTATCCAAGAACTTTGCATACTTGTAAGAGAGGTTACCCAGTATTGGTAAAAATACCCTTAAGTTTTTTGAAAAAACCCTCATATAGCCTGCATCCTACAACAATCTTCATAGAGCGCTCAAAGGACGTTCTTCCTACAAAAAATGAGGATTTAGCATACAACAAAAGAAACTGTTGGCTACAGAAAAATCGTTGTTGGCATTTTACTTAAGAAAAGTAGGCATGAGATAGTTCGGTTTCTTGGAAAAAAATATAGAACCAAAATCCAAAATTTGTTATGTAATTCGGGTTCGATTCCTTGGTAGGGGACCCCGTCGCTATATCTTATCAACAGTAGATTTGAGAAAGGTGCTGTCGACTAGACACTCTTCAAAATCTAGGAAGGTTATGACCTTCTTATGATCGAGTTATGTAGATGACATTATATTTGGTTTTACTAACCCAGATATGTGTAAGAAGTTCTCTCATCTCATGTAAACTAAATTTAAAATGAGTATGATAAGAGAACTTACCTGTTTCTTAGGGTTGCAGGTCAAACAATTCAAACAGGTATCTTTATCAACCAGGAGAAATACAGCAAGAAGTTGCTCAACAAATTCGAGATGGACACCTCCAAGTCTTCATTAACCCCCATGAGCACTTTCGCAAAGATAAGTGCTGAAGAAGCTCGAAAGCCATTGGACCAATCACTCTACAGAAAGCTTATAGGCTCACTACGTTACCTAACAGCCAGCAAGCTCAATAACCAATTTGCGGTAGGAGTGTGTGCACGATACCAGGTTGCACCTAAAGAGTCACACTTCACCACAACCAAATGAATCATTAAATACGTCAAAGGAACAATCAATGTAGGATTGTGGTATCTTAAGGAAGGATGATTTGATTTGGTGGGCTACAGCAACTCGAATCTCGGAGGCTGTAAGCTGGACAGGAAGAATACAAGTGGAACTTGTCACTTCCTTGGACCAAGACTTGTGTCATGGTTCCGTAAGAAGCAATTGACCAACTCGCTTTCTACAATTGAGTCAGAATATTATGCTGCTGGAAGCTGCTGTATGTAGATCCTTTGGATGCAACAACAGCTACAGGACTATGACGTCGAGGCTAAAGAAACTCCCATCATGTGTGACAGCACGAGTGCTTCAGAATAACACACAATCCTATATTACACTTAAGGACCAAGCACATAGACATGCAACATCATTTCATCTGAAATCAAATGGAGAATAAAAATATCTGTATCGAAAAGGTTCATACAGACATTTAGATTGCCAACATCTTCACAAAGCCTCTCAGCACAACGAGGTTTTGTATGCTCCATCAGTAACCCCTATAAGTATTTATTGTACTCATTAATTGAGGAGGAATGTTGTAAGATCCATGAATTCAGTATCCACACTTGTAAATTGTACACACAAACTTACAAGTCATATCCTTACTGTAGGAAGAAGTGGGTACAGTTCTCTTCCTGCAGCTGTAGTGTGCATTAATCAAGGGGGAACACTGTAGGACTCATGAATACAGTATTAATCATCAATTGCTGTAAGAATTGAATCATGTATATACCAATTAAGAGGGAACATTATATTTTCGTGGATACAACATATATTGTAGGATTTCAATTCATATTTCGATCATATCCAATTCCATACACTTAACCATTTCAAAATCACATTCAGTCGACATGCTCTGTCTGAATTTAAAACGATCTATTATTTACGATTGAAACGGCACCTGGACTTTAAAGTCTTGAAATCCGTGATTTCAAATTATTCAAACCGCCTAAGTGAGACTGTGATGTGTTAGAGGTGATACCGACATTAAATCCAAAATTAGTGGATTAGACGTACAAGTTACGTCCTAATTCATCCTATACGTGATTCAAAAACCGTCTCCATCCCTTAAATATGATTTAGCACCTATAAAAGGGCAAGTATGCTGACCTAAAAAAATCTTTAATGCTTTCTTCAATAGTACGAGCCTACAACATACACCTTAAATACCTAATTTTTTCTGCAAAATTTTCTTTCTGTATCTTCGAAATTTGCAATGTCTTCATCTCAAACATCTTCTCAATATCTTAAGAAGAAGGAATCTATCATTAACTGAAGGATCTTTGTCATATCTATGCTCCAGGAGCGTATCTTGTCTGAACCGGAGGACATGACCGGGATGAACATGGTGGTTACCAGTGTGAAGCAACATGGCTTATACAGGCTTAAGAGCCTTCATCCGAAAAATTATGACGAATCTATCGTTGAGCAGTTCTACTTAGATGTTGAATTCAAGTATGAATATCAGAACAAAGGCTCACCCCTATGTTGGAGCAAGATCGGAATATACGCCGTTGTGCGGAAGAGTGAATATAAAGAGCGAAAATTAAACGACACACGGATTTATAGAGGTTCAGCTATAATCGAGCCTACGTCCTCTCTCAGTATCTTTTTCTATAGGTTGAAGATAAAAACCTCTACACCTCTCTTCTATCGGTCGAGGGATAACCGTTACAATCACGTCTTCTATTGGTCTATGATAAACCACTCGTACTTATCTTTGCGTCGGTCCAAGTTAAACCGTTTTCCTTTTCTATTGGACAAGGAATCAACCACTCTAGCTTTCTATCGATACTAGATAAACCTCACGAAGATGTCGATTGTGATTCTAACAATGCCGGATCCTTGATCCTAATAACACCGAATCCAATCGTATCTTTTCTTTTACCTCTCATGTATGATGTTGAATGTATAACACTCAAACTAACAATATAAGCTCAATATCACAACAATGAGTCGTTTGCTCTTCGTTGTTGTGTGTATGAATACCAAGGATGTGGTATTTACAGGCTCCAAAGCCTCAACTAGCCGTTAGCACCCTGAAACTCCATTACGGCCGCTATCAGCTTCATATTACGTACGTAAGCTAGTTAACGTACGTTAAATCATCTCTCTTACGTACGTTAACATCTCCCAGGTTGAGTCCAGTAGCATTCGTTCTTTTCTTTATGTACGTTAGCCAATCTTGCATTACGTACGTTAAGTGTACGTCATTGCTGACGTCATATGTCTGTTGCCGCCTTTTTTACTTCGACTCGTCCAATATTCTTCTCGTTTGAATTCTAAACACATCTTTACGTACGCTAACCATCATCTCTTACGTACGCTAAGTGGCTTACATTACGTACATTATGTAACTTATGTTACGTACGTTAAGCTTGCATAAATCCAGCTTTTTGTACTTCGTTTCCTTCGATCCTTTGCTTTGTCTTTTTGTTGTTTTGTTTTTGTGTATCAACTTAAATCATCAAAATATTATTATAGCATGTATGGAACAAAATGTTCCAACAATCTCTCCCTTTTTGATGATTACAAAATAACACTTCGTCAATGGGATTTACCTACAAAAATACAAATATATGTATATGGGTACATACCAAAGTTTTTCGACTTTGTCCGTCTCGTTAGTTTCTTCTCCCATTTCCTTTTCGACTCCTTCTTTCCTTTTCTTTTTCTTTTCGAATTTTTAAATTTTCATCATCTTTTCGACGTCTCCTCATTTTTCTTTTCAACTTCATCTTTTCAACTTTTCTTCGATTATTTTCTCCCCCTTTCAGAGTTAATCCCATTCTTCTCCTTTTTTCTCCTTTCTCCTTTCTCCCCATTTTTGTTTTCATCAAAAAGTGTAATAAATGACAATAAAATGATAAATACCAAATTGATGTATAAAAAAATATGCGATACCAAACGATGAATAAAACTATATGCATGAATAGGGTATAAATACCTCCTGAAAATATTATCTCCCCTTTACAAAATTATTACTCCCCCTGAGTAAAATATAAATTAATTTTTGGGGATCCTACCTATAGTTGGTTTTTCATTTGAAACATAGACGATATTTGAATTAATTGTTCCTTTAGGACCCCAAATTCTTTTAATTTTAATCGTCCGACGTGGGCTTTTACAGTTCAAAATATGATGCCCAATTTTCAACATTTTTCGCAATGGGGTATTTTTAAATTTAAGGATTCATTTATAGAACGAGGTGTGAATCCCAACCCCTGTTTATTTAAAGTAAACTTTTGAACCGAGAGCATATTTTCAAATTTCTCGTTTCCGAGAGAAAATTTCTTCGTCAAATTTTTGAGCTCGGTTTGAATTTTAACAAGATCATCCTTTAAAATATTTTTGTTTTCAATGCATTTTTAATGATCTATTTCAACAAATTTTCCCTTTTCAAGAATTTTGGAATTTTCAATTTCCAATGATTTATTTTTAAATTGAAGGGATTTAATTTCGGATAAAGCATTTTGATAATCCATATGCAATAATTCAAATGCTTCAAAAAGTTCGTCGTAAGAATTACTTACTTGACTTTCGACGTCGCTATCGTCGAATGAACTTCGTGCCATGAGAGCGAGATTATTTTGATTGATAAAATCATCATCTTCGTCTTCATCGCTCCATGTTGCAACGAGGACCTCATTCTTTGGTTTCGCTCGGCAGTGCTTAGCAAAGTGGCCTGGTTTTCCACATAATCGACAAGAGTTGTCGAATTTCTTAGATTCGCTCAAGATGTCTTTCTTTCTCCGGTTTAATAAGATTTGAAACTTATTAATATTTTTGGCATAATATGCCGATTCTTCGTCACTTTCTTCAACCGGGATTACTTCCTTCTTAGACATCTTAGCCTTCAAGGCTATTGATCGTTCCTTCGGCTTTGGCTTGACACTTCGTGATTTTAACACTATCTCATAATTAATTAGCGAACCAACGAGGGTGCTAAAATCAAGCGTATTGAGATATTTTGATTCCATGATCGTAGTCACGGTGTCGTCCCATTCACTAGAAAGTGATCGTAAAATTTTCTTTACTTTTTCACTACTAGATAATGGTTTTCTGAAAGAAGCAAGTCTATTTGTGATGACCGAAAATCGGTCGAGCATGTAGGTGATGGACTCGTCACCTTTCATCATGAATAACTCGTAGTCATGGAGAAGCATATTAATCTTCGTCTCCTTGACTTGAGTTGTCCCTTCGTGTGTGATTTCAAGAATTTTCCATATCTTTTTAGCACTTTCACACGATGAAATTCGATTGACCTCTTCCGGATTTAAGGCACAATATAAGAGTTGAGTAGCCTTACAATTTAGATGGTCGTTCTTCCAATCCGCATCATCATACTCTTCGAAAGATTTAAGCGTACCGTCGGATTTGAGAGTTTCGGACCAAGGCAAATCACTTTCCAAAGCTCAATGTCATATGCTCGGATGAATATTGACATCTTTTTCTTCCACGTCATGAAGTTTGCGCCATCAAAAAATGGTGGTCGGTTAAGAGCAAGGCATTCGACTGGAGCAAATTGAAATGCCATTTGGATCGTCTCCTCGGATGTTAAGCCGCATATTGGAGGTACCGCTCCGATACCAATTGTTGGAGCAAGATCGAAATATGCGCCGTTGTGCGGAAACATGAATATAAAGAGCGAAAATTAAACGACACACGGATTTATAGAGGTTCGGCTATAATCGAGCCTACGTCTTCTCTCGGTATCTTTTTCTATAGGTTGAAGATAAAAACCTCTACACCTCTCTTCTATCGGTCGAGGGATAACCGTTACAATCACGTCTTCTATTGGTCCGTGATAAACCACTCGTACTTGTCTTTGTGTCGGTCCAAGTTAAACTGTTTTCCTTTTCTATTGGACAAGGAATCAACCACTATATCTTTCTATCGGTACTAGATAAACCTCACGAAGATATCGATTGCGATTCTAACAATGCCGGATCCTTGATCCTAATAACACCGAATCCAATCGTATCTTTTCTTTTACCTCTCGTATATGATGTTGAATGCATAAACACTCAAACTAACAATATAAGCTCAATATCACAACAACAATAATATCAATATGAATATCTGATCAATGAGTCGTTTGCTCTTCGTTGTTATGTGGATGAATACCAAGGATGTGGTATTTATAGGCTCCAAATCCTCAACTAGCCGTTAGCACCCTGAAACTCCATTACGGCCGCTATCAGCTTCATATTACGTACGTGAGCTAGTTAACGTACATTAAATCGTCTCTCTTACGTACGTTAACATCTCCCAGGTTAAGTCCAGTAGCATTCGTTCTTTTCCTTACGTACATTAGCCAATCTTGCATTACGTACGTTAAGTGTACATCATTGCTGACGTCATATGTCCGTTGCCGCCTTTTTGACTTTGACTCCTCCAACGTTCTTCTCGTTTGAATTATGAACACATCTTTACGTACGCTAACCATCATCTCTTACGTACGCTAAGTGTCTTACATTACGTACGTTATGTAGCTTATGTTACGTACGTTAAGCTTGCATAAATCCAGCTTTTTGCACTTTGTTTCCTTCGATGCTTTGCTTCGCCTTTTTGTAGTTTTGTTTTGTGTATCAACTTAAATCATAAAAACATTATTATAGTATGTATGGAACAAAATGTTCCAACACCCTAAATGCTATTGTGAGCTTTGTGCAGGACAAAGAGATTTCTGTCAGTAATTAGCTGCAGGAAAAATTGTAAAAGATTCCTTCTGATAGCCTCACTCTTGAGGACCTTGAATCTACTAAAATTTTGTGAGAAGGTAGTCTTGGATGTTAGGAAGTACTGGTTAAAATTTCACTTTAAGACTTGGTCTAAAAGTGGGCGAACCGACCTTTACAATGACTGGTTCGTAAGTTGGACAACCATAAACTCAGGTTTCATCAACTTATCAATCATTGTAAAATGAACCTCATAACATATAACATGCAATATTTTATTTTAATAATGAGATTCTTCAAGTACGAGATTGGGTCAAGACCAACGTGGTGGTCCCAAAATTCAATGTGACAAATCCATCACAAATCGATTTTAACCATGGCATATCCGTCGCAATTGACTATTCATAAACGAGTCATAAATTTACCATACAATGTTCATTTTTTTTTCAATTTTTATTTTAAAATCGACAAAATGCGGCAACGTCAAATTGCACCCTAAACATGGTGTATGCAACAACCACAAATGTCGACTTTCAATGATTATCCGTGACTCCCCCAGGACGGTCACACAGTTTACTTCGACATATGAGAGTGATACCACCTCTCATAGTCTTATCCACCGCAAAGTAGTATTGGAGATAAAGAACCCAAATACCCAATTCCCAAAAATAATTCCCAAAAGAGAGGAATTGAAAAATGGGAACTTTATTAAAATCTTACATGGGTACTCGGCTCCATATTTGCTTTAATCCTTGAATGGGATACTAAATATGGCTTCTCTCATAGCGTGCACATCATCAGAGCAACATATTTTTCTTACTTCATGTTTGGAGGGGAAAAAATCTGATTTGGGGAAGCTGCTGTGTCAACCGGGAAAACTCCAAGCGAGGCGGGCGAATGGACTGAAAATCGATCGCACTGCAACTGGATCATCTTGATTCCTCTCCAAATGATCTTAAACGAGTTCCCAGGATATCAATAAACCAGACCGTCACCAAACAAACTTAATCAATCAACATCTCAACAATCTATTGGGAGCATCAAAATCTCGGACAAATAACCATAGCAGCATGCTTGTGAAGTAAGCCAAGCTGCAGCGGGAAAGAACCAAAAAAGCCCACCGTATGGAACCAAAATCATCGGACCGGAGGGGGGAGGGGGTTACCGTTAGGCCGTGCCTGACTTGAAGGGTTGGGTCGCCGGGCACCAAGGGCAAGTATGAGTGATGGCAGCTCCGATCTCATTTGGGGGTGGCGTTTGCAGATTGGAGCGAGACTAGGGTTTGCGGCAGCGGTGGGAAAATAATGGCAGCAGCTAGAGATGACCGGGCCGGAGTTGCAGAAGTTGGGTATGGTGCATCGTGGACGATCGAGGCTAGAGCTCGGTGGTCTTGGCACATCAGATCGTGGTGGGCCACGGCGGGGGCCAGGCAGATCGCAGTGGAGCACGGCAAGGGCCGAGCAGTAGATCGTGGCGGAGCGTGATGGGGACCGGGCAGATAGATCACGGCAGAGTGTGTCGATTGGGCTAGTCAGCGGCGACTGACATGCAGGTCAGATGGTATCGGGCTCGGGCACGGCCGTGTAGCTCGGTGTTGGATTGGGTCATATCTCTAAATTTCTTGTAAAAATCTGCTTCTGTTCGCGTATAGTTTCATTAAGAAATACTGTTCCGGATCAGATCTCCACCATTAAACTTGTAGTTCTGTGTATCATTAACATGCTTTCAAAATTTCAAGCTGATCCAACGATTAATGAAGCAGGAAACGTAATATTTGCGCGGTCTCGCAGTGCAGCAAATTGACGCACGGAAATTGCAATTTTTTTTTTGGAATTTCAAAAATTCATACTGTTAGAGCCACGTGCTGATAACATATTTTAGGAAAAATAGTAAAGAAAACAGTAGAAAGTAAAAGATGTAAAACCATTGTATTGATAACATTGATAGATGGGCCTTTATATAAGCTTTACAATGAGACTCCTTCCACACATAGAATCCTTACAAGGAAAAACATCAAGTAGAATCCTACTACCTCTCGAAGGATCTTGAATCCCTACCATCTATTATATTTATTCTAATTAGTATTAGGTAAGACACATCATGGAAATAATAATTCCCAGAACAAAGTTAAAAGTTTCTAATAATTTCAAAGTATAGATAGTCATGGACTTAAATTTCATTTGGTCTTTATTAATTTTAGAATAATTAGCTTTTTGATGATATTTAAATTTAATAGTATTAAGTAGGTAAAAAAAGCAGTTTCTTTTATAATTTACGAGTCACTGACAACAGATTTTTGAAGCAGCATTAGAGTTGATTTTAGACACCGCTATCATAAAAAATACTGGAAATTAATATTTTATATTTTAGAAGTACTTTAAAAAATAATATCTACCGAATACAAACTTATTTAACTTTACAGCTGATTATTTTCACATCAACTGTAATAAGATGCACTCTGCGGTAATATGCCCATGATCTCTGTGAAATTCAAACCATTTGTTAGTGTTCCTTTGTTCTGGATGGGTCCGCAATTTTCCATGCCAACGAACGGTATCCCCCATGCCTTTGAGAACCACTACACACTCGTTTGTCTCAATATTGAGTGAGTATTCCGGAGGCGATGATCTGCTTTTGATCCTTCTTTAGAAGGTTGTAGGGCGACTTCACTCGATGAAGGGTTTCCTCCTTTTTTCGATTGGATAAGGGCTGACACGTGAACTTCTTCGTTCCACGCGTCTATCTCCTTTGAACTCTTTGCGATCACTGGAGCGAGGTACATATGGTTTGATTGCATTGTCTTCCTTCCATTGATTTGGGCCCATGCTTTAGAGAGGACGTCTTTCATGGTTCGACAAGGGTACTTGGTTAACTCCTTGTAGAGATTGAAATTGGGCAGGAGGCCCCTCCGAAAGGCTGTGATTGTTGTTTCGATGTTGCAATACGGAATATAATCTTTCTCATTGTTGAACCTGCCAACAAAATCCCATAGTGGCTCACCTATCCTTTGTCGAATTCCGTAGAGTTCGTCTAATAGTTTCTCCAGCTTCCTGCTACTTGCAAATTGCTATACATAACAATCAGTTAGTTGTGCAAAAGAAGAGAAATAATTATTTGGGAGGTTTGTGTACCACCAGAGGGTCAGTCGCGTTAGACTAGAACCAAACCCTTTGCACATGCAAGCTTCCCGGAGGTCACACGAGATGGCCGATGTGAACATCATTTGTTTGTCATGAGAGATGTGATCGTCTGACCTGTCGTCCCGTCATAAGTTTTATGTTTGGGAAGCTAAATTTTCTGGGCATCTCCACATGGGTGATTGTATCCACAAATGGTTAATCCGCAAAACTGCTCAGTAGACTCTTCCTGATCGGCATAGGTACTCCCAGGATTCTTTGGATCATAGCTTCCATTTGAGATAGCTCGAAGGCAAGCTATTGGTTAAGCTCCCTTGGATTGGTCATGTGCTCAAGAAACTTAATTTGTTGGTCTACCCGAGCATCTAATGTAGCATGATAAAAATGTCCAGTCGGATTTGCCATTTTGGTTGGTTGTAGGGCTCGCTAATGTTGATTGGTCTGCCTTAGATTGGGAGTTGGTGTTGTTGGTAGCACCAGGCAGAGCGTTGAAAGACACCCCTCTCTTTATCCCACTCATCACAAGAGGCGGTCTATTATTGGTTGCGGCTCCGGAGGTCCGTTGGAGAAATTGAAATTACAGGGATTGCATCTTCCGAAGAATCGAGTGATACTAGAGGCCTTCCAGTAAACCGATTTGACTGACCTTCATGGTTGGTGCTTCCTATTATCGATGCCATTCTGATTGAAGGGAGTCAGCCTCTGTTAGGATAAATATTCATGTTTTGATAATTGCCAACATACAGCAAAGAAGCCTCAAAGTTGTTGGAATATCATTAAGTATGAAAGCTGTTAGGATTCATCATACAGCCCTCTCTCATACAGCAAAGGGATTTTCTACAGAGTCCAATCTACAGTGCCTACTTCATACAGCGAGAAGAAAATACGTTGGATACAGCAGTAAGGCTTTAGGTGCTTTACTTAGGAAAAGTAAAACACATCCAACAGGATTGATAGAATATAGCTTTAAACCGTTGAGATAAACATTATTTATTCATAAAGTATTCATGGTTAAAAGCAACATTTATTGCTGAAAGGACAGCATTTAATGCGGCTGGAGAGAGACAAGTTTGAACGCTCTGAAGAGCATTTAATACAGTGACAGAAAGGATGTCTGAAGCATTAAATGCGATCTGCTTTAATTCAAACATTCAGCAGCCGCCAATCAGAGACGTCAACATCTCACCAACCATCCACATATACATTTATAATGGATACATTTCCAAGGTTATAAATACCCCCAAGCCAGAGGACTTGTACAATACTAAAGTTATTTCATTATCGCAAGAGAAATATATTTCATGAGCATACAACAGTATCCAAGTGAAGAAATATACTAAGTCCTCAACGAAAACAGCACAACATACATCGATTGTTCATCAAAGATAAAGCTATTGTTTGTGTAATATACGGAATTTCTACTACTGTTGTTTGATATTATTTTATCCGAGTTATATTATACAGCGTGGAATCTGTACAGTATGGATAAAATAAATAAAGGACTGAGATGTCAGTATCGGTATAATTGTCGTATCTGGTCGACAGTTGCATTTGAGGATATCGTGTATCAGGTTATCGTACTTTCGATATAGAGTATATCGTATAAGAAAGTTATTGGATTCAGTATATGTATTCAGTAAGTGTATATGTGTTTTCGGTATGTCGAGACAGGCGGTAACAGTTGAAATTGGCTAAGTATAGAATACTTAGCGTACGCTAAGGTTGAAGACTTACGTACGCTAAATCACAAGATTTACATACGTTATGGCCGAGACATTACGTACGTAACATGGGAATCAAACGATTAAGTCATGGTCGGCAGGTGAGACCCTGTGTCGGCAGTTTTCGGCGGAGGATGTGGACAGCGAGTCAACCTCGGCCATTACGTACGTTATGCATGGCGTATTACGTACGTAATATGGGTGGTATTGTAGCAGGTCAACGTACATGTTACGTACGTTATGAAGGAAACATTACATACATAAGCATGTTAACGAATCAGGTCAGTTAGTTCTGGACTTAGATTTTACGTATGCTATGAAGGACACATAGCGTACGCTAAGCTGCATTACGTACGTTAGTACTGATGGTTAATGTACGTAACGATCTATGCAGTTTATAAAATGAAGTTCATCTTTCATTTCACTTCAGCTTTCCTTTTCGTTTTTCGTCTCCAAACTTTGAGAGAGAGAGATGTTGGCCTTCCTAAGTCGATTTTGAGCTTGAGGACTTGGACTTGAGGCTTGGATATGGAGCTATGGATGATTCTTGAAGTGTTTTCTAGTGTTTTTCATCTTCTATGAGGTATGTTGGATAATCCTCCTTTTCATTTTGGATTTTTGATGTTGTTATTGATAAATGATTCGTATGAAGAGGATTAAGATGTTGTTTAGATTCTTGAGGTTATATGAATTATATGTTGAAGGAAGATGGTGATATGATGGTTTATACCTTGAATATGTTGATTATGATTATGAAATCATAGAGTTCTTGATGTTCTTGGTATTATTATCCGTATTTGATCCGTATGATGATGATTAGGGAGTTGTTGCTACAATCCTTGAGGTTATGTAGAGTGTATATTGAAGAATACGATGATTCATGACTTGGATTACGAATTGGAAGATTATCTTCATGTTAAAGGATATCGAATTATGTTGTTTTAATGGTTATGAACATAAGTTCGAATCCCTTAGTATTCTTGAGGAACTTTTGATGAATTTAACATAGCAAGACAATCGTATGTTGAATTATTAGTATTTTTTATATGAAGATCGAATGCTCGTTGCTCGTAGTGATAGAATTCGTATGTTCTTGATGAAACACGAATCACAATATCAATTTAGAACTCGGAAAGATTATGATTGATCGTCGAATATGATTTCCTTTACGTTCGTACCCGTGATCGCATTGTGATTGTGAATTCGTAATTGTTTGAATTGGATTATTCGGACTTCTGTCTAATTGGGATAGTTGTGGAACCGTTGGGGTTTATTGATCGGTTGTATTGATTGATTATGATCATCGAGTTGTAGTTTGTATTGTAGATATCGTTGAATCATTGAGATGATTTGGTTGGTCGTGTCGGTTGTTAATTGTTATCGGATATGTGTTATTTGATTACTTCGATAGGTTGAGATTATTGATCGGTAATTATAACCGGATGTTGCGGTCGTGTTCGAGTATGTTCGTGAATTGCTTCGGTCGGGGCCGAGGAGATCGTAGACGAAGGCATTGTGACTGGTAGCGGCTTCATCATCGTCATGTCGGTATAGAGGCAAGTTATTACTTGCTCAGTTATAATATTTAATGAATGGTTTCAGTTTCATTTCGTTTATAGTGCATATAGCGATGATTATTATTGTGAACTCTGGGTATTTGGATCATATATCGTTCTTTCGATTCTGGGAGGTAAATCATAATGTATATGCTTTATCTCGGTTATTGTTATGTTCGGGTATCGAGATTACGTTGCGATAAAGACGAGGATATGAGTATCTGTAGTCCATGGTGTGTTTGGATCGCCGAGCATTGCGGATAATCGTCGGTGATGGTTTGACAACGAGATTTCTCCCGAAGGACTCGGGGCAAGTATATTATATCGATTCGGTTAGTGTTAGTGATTTGATCATGCATATTGTCATTCATGTTGTTGAACATGAGGTCGCCTTAGTTGATTTATTATATTGTCGTTCATGTTGCGTTGTTCATGTTGATGAACATTTTGATTTACATATGTGTATGCATAATTCGTGTTGTTTGTGTTGTGTTGATCTGATGGGATCGTGTGATCTATGCTGAGGGTGCTGGATCAGATGTCCACCTCGTGTTGGTCCGACGGGATCATCTTGGGATCTATGCTGAGGGCGCTGGATCATTGGACGGGTTTTTCAACCTCATGTTAGTCCGACGGGATCATCTTGGGATCTATGCTGAGGGCGCTGGATCGTTCGATTACCCAGTGTTGTGTTGTTTTGCTTATGTATATTGTTGGTTATCCACCTCGTGTTGATCTTGTAGGATCATCTTGGGACCTATGCTGAGGGCGCTGGGTCATGGGATTGACATTGAGTATACATTGTTATTCTTTTTGAGCATATTGACGTTGTCACATGAGTATGCATTTGTAGGTCTTGTGTTAGGACCGTGTCCGTATGGCATTGATCTGATCTCGGATTAGACTGATATGATTGTCGTGGCACTTTATATCTCGAGGTATGTTCCATATTTCCTTTGGTATTTGTCCTTGATGGACAATCGGTTATCGTCTTGGGATTGATGATATTATTCGATGGATCGTATTGGTCAGAAATGGTATATTTCCGTATCGTGAGTTGGTTATGATAGTTTGAGAATCTTGAGTATTGTTTGAGGTGCAATACAAATATTATGTTCGAGTTTATTGGTTAATCGAGTACGAGATGTGAAATGTGATAATGGTTATTCTGATGAGAATTACTTGAGTAAGTAATGTTATGGCGGTAAGATTACGTTGGTCGTATTCTTATGTTGTATTCTCATTGGTATGTAATTATTAATGTGATGTGACGGTTATCATTGTTGGATATTATGGCTGACCCCGTCGTGGGATTTCTTTTTAGGTTCTTGGAGTATCGAGCTTGTAGCGGTCGTGAAGAGATGAGCTTCCCGGAGGATACTGGCTAGGACGTGTTTTGTGCATTGAGTTTCTTGATTGGTTCTTGTATTCCGCTGCTAGAGTATCTTTATGGTTAGTTTTTTTCCGCTACGTGAGTATTTTAAAACGCTCTTTTGGTATCTGGTAGCGAGGTTACTTTGGAAATCGTTTTCTAAACTTTTGAGTGTTGGTCGTTTGGCCTTGTGATTTCAAATGAGTTTTACGACGGTTTTGATAAATGGATTTTATAAGTCTTTGTGAATTTTTAAAGATAGTAC
The DNA here is from genome assembly GCA_033398695.1 of Orobanche coerulescens. Lineage (NCBI taxonomy): Eukaryota > Viridiplantae > Streptophyta > Magnoliopsida > Lamiales > Orobanchaceae > Orobanche > Orobanche coerulescens. The sequence goes on from CM065801.1 coordinate 190,416,950, forward strand.
CGTCGTTGGCCTCTTGGGCATTTGTAAATATTTGTGAAAAATTCTTTTAGCCTTGTGGGTTCCATCTCGGGGCCACGACTGTAATATTTCCGGTTAAATGCAGGGTGTTACAGAATATGGTATCGGAGCTTATGTTGAGAAAACCTAGACATTTGGGTCGTGTTGGGTCGTGTTTTGTTGCGTCATTCGAGTTGTCGATTGACTAATACTAGAGTCGTGAGTTTTTGTATTCACTCAGGCTTGTACGTTATGTGATTTACCAATGTGGTACTGGGTTTGTTGTAAACTTTTCCAAATGGTGTTAACGAGATTCTCTGGAATGAGATGTATTGTGTTCTTGAGTCGAACTGATTTGGCAAAACGTGTGTTTTGAAAATATCCGTGTCGAGTATTTTCTAGAGTCGAGACATGTGCCAGTATCACGGGGAATCGTCGGCTTCACGATCTGTAAGTATTTGGATTTTTGAATTTCATTGAGATTTATTGTCGTTCTAAGTTGATATGCTTTGAGATTGAGAATATTGTGTTACAGTATAAGGTAACAAAATTGGGACATGATTGATGAATTGAGAAACTATGATTTTGGAAATCATTATGTCAGTTAGATTTTGGAAACGGAGTTGTGTAATCGGGAGAAGGACTGTGGATTGTTGAGAAGAACATGTAGTCATGTTAGTTCATTTTGTGATATATGAACTGTTTTTGAGCATTTAAAAATGATGTTTTTCAAAATGAATATTTTATGGATTTTTTACGGAAAATGATTTTTGGGTCGAGATCCAATCGATTTTGAAATAGTTTTATAACCGAGGACTTGAGGTCCAGAAGGATTTTCTACTTTTTAAACTTCTTGTAATGCGGGACGAGATATGGGCTGAGACCCTAATGTTTCAAAAGGTTTTTTTCTTGTTTTCTAAAACTCCCGAGATTTGTAAAACACTTTGTAATACCCAGTTGTAATTCAGTAATTGATACTCAGTAATTTCATTCATTATTGATCATTTATCACTCAGATTCAGTCATGGTATTCATCATTCAGAGTAATTGTATCGTGTATCAATCGTCATTCATCATTAATCTGATTGGAGTTTCGTGCCGTGTTTATCATCATTGTCATTTTCGTTGCGAACTGTGCGTGAGGAGTAGCGCACGCTACGTACTCATTTTAGCGTACGCTAATTGAGTATAGGTAGCGCACGCTACTACTCAGCCTTAGCGCACGCTAAGGTTACCTTGGCCGCGATCCGTAAGGTACTGGACTGCAGGTGAGAATATTGGTAGCGCACGCTACGAGTGTTAAGTAGCGCGCGCTAACGGGTTGTAGTAGCGCACGCTATATGTGTGGAGTAGCGCGCGCTAGGGGCGGATCAGGTTGAGTCCAGTAGCTACTGGACTGCACCGGGTTTATTCATAGCGCACGCTAGGCATTGTTGTTAGCGTACGCAACCGATATGTTAGCGCACGCTAAATAATGGTTGTAGCGCACGCTATCGAGGTTAGATCAGAGGGCAGATGGCTTCTGGACTCCAGTACTGGGCGTCAAATATTTCGCTAGCGCACGCTAACAATGGATATTAGCGCACGCTAGTAGTATGGCCGTAGCGCACGCTACAAAGAGGTACGTAGCGCGCGCTACCGTGTTCGGACAGTGGGTACTGGACTACCCAAACTACTCGTTAGCGCACGCTATGCACAAGGGCTAGCGCACGCTAACCTGGATTGAGTATAAATTGGACAGTTTAGTCAGAGTTCGTCATTTTTCATCTCATTTCATTCCTTCGTTTTTTGGGCGATTTCCGAGCGATCCAGAGGGGATTCTTCGAGGTGTAATCATCAATCATCATCTTCAAGTCTTTGAGTTGAGTTATCATCACTTCATCATCTCCGAAACATCGAATCAAAGGTATTAATCTCTTGGATCTAGAATTTCGGATTTTTGGGGTTTTCCTTCCGATTTCTTCGTGTAAGCTTGGATTATCATTGGAATATGTTAGTTATGGAATATCTAACTTGTATAAACATATTCCTACGGATTTAATGGTTATTTTCGGAATTGTTTTCAAGAACCCTTGGGGTTGACTTCGGTTAATTGGGGATTTTTCCGATGGATGTCGTTATAATCATGATTTATGGATTCCTAATGGATTATTGATATCATTGAAGTGTTTTGTTAGTTCGGAATACTCATTTTGGTGTGGGTTTCGACATATCCGGGATTGGATATTTTCGTAGTTGTGCGGTCGGTTATGTATTCGTTGGAATGCCTTGAGTTCGATTATCGTTGTTTCGACCTTTGGGTTAGTCGTGTTTTGTTGTTTGATACGTGTATTGAACGATTGTTGGTAATTATTGTTATTCAAGGTTGTTCGAGCGATCGGTATCTTGGTTAGGACGTTGTTCGTGGACGGACACTCTTCATCGGTATTGAGTAAGTTAAATCTTACTCGGTTAAAAGGATACTCATTCCTTTCGTTGTTGATTGTTCATAATCATAATTCATTCATCATAATAATAATCATTTCGATATTTGTAATTGTCGAATAATAATTTCATTCACGAGGAACGACGGTTCCAAATCATTTCATTGGATTATCAATCACGTCACTATTACTTTCATAACGGTGAGTCATTTTATCCTTATCTAATTAATTAATCATTGACGTTCATTATGGTCATTCTCGTTCATGTGACCTTCTGGGTTCATATTGCGTGGCCGGGTGTGTCTGTGTGGAATTTTTAGTCGGGCACACGATGGTTATTGTATTGGGTTCACCGATACATTAGACCGTGCACACGAGTCATATCGTCTCGTGAGACTAATTAGGTACACGGACGGGTGTTGTACACTTGCACAGAACATTACGGGCGTACTATGATACTCCTCTTCAGCGTAATTTCATAATTCAGAATATTTCATAACTTCAGTTACTTCATGATTGTGTAATTTCAACTCTTGAGGATTGTTGTTCGTATGGCCCCGTTGGGATTTTGTTTTCGTGTCACGGCAAGGCAAAGGCACGGGAAGAGCATGTTGTGGCGGCGAGTCCGAGTGATACTAGTAGGGGCTCCCGATCTGTTGATCATTTATTCATCATTTGTGTTTCCTCTATTTTATTCCGCTGAGACATTCCGTTTGAATGCTCATTTCATTGATCTTTGTGTATTTTATCGTCACATAAAATACACATGTATTCTATTTTATCACAGGTGTGTTGTATAAAACTCCTCATCGGAGTAATTGATGTTGTAATGTGGTTCGGTACTACATTTACATGTAATTCATTCATTTTCATTCGCCCGGTGGGTCCCGATCGGGGGTCCACAGACCGTAATATCCGCCTAGTTTGGGGTGTTACGAGTTGGTATCGAGCGTGGTTTTGAATACTACCCTCCAAGTCATGTCTCATTTGAAATCATCGTCATCGGACTAGTATCATTGGACTTTCGCGTCACGTGTGACTGTGCAAATGCCGAGCCAATCGGACCAAGAACTGTAAGATTTCTAATGCCATGGTATAAATTCTCGCATTAATCATTCATTCATAATTCATCGATTAACAATCCTCAATCATCATTGTCATTTTGGCCGGACGGTCGAGTTAACTCATTAATCGATCAATTCATTTCATTGTTCGATTGTTGATCGGGAAGATCGGATCATTAATCTTGTTAACTCATCCAAGATAATCATTTCAGTAACTTCATCGGATAATCATGTCACGTCAATCAATCATTCATGTAATCGCTGTATTTGAGCGCGTATGCTCATTTTCATCATTTCATAATATAATCATAATGTGATACTCATGCGAGATGTATAATCATCATATGACTTTCCACTTCAGTATGGAAAGAGTGGCGAGAGGGCGTGGAGGACGAGGCCGTGGAGCGGGCCGAATCCCAGGAACTCGTGCGAATACCGTGCAAATGCCGGGAATAATGCTAATTCGGCGGCGGCCGCCACTCATTCACTTGGGACGCGATCATTCATTATCGGGAGTCGTACCGGGACACGGCTCGGTCGGAGGGTGTCCGGGTTGATCCACTCGCATTTATGCAGGCATGATGGCCCAAATGACTCGGATGGCTCGGTTGATGGAGACGATGCATAACTCCGTCAATCGAATCAGCAGGATCCTCCGCCGCCACCTCGGAGGCAAGAGAGGAATGTGAGTAACATCATCGGCGATATCTCTCGCGAGCCGCCTACTTTTGAGGGCTCGTCGAGCCGAGATATCATACATTGGCTCGAGCATTTCGAGAAGCTGTTTGCTATGGTAGAGTGTCCCGAGGGACACAAAGTTTCTGTTGCGGCTTACTACCTTGGTAAGAGCGCACATTCTTGGTGGTTGTCGTTGAAGCCCACCGAAGGATCTTGTACTTGGGATCAGTTCAAGACTCTCATGATGGAGAGGTACTATCCGGCCCCACTCAGGGAGGCCAAGCTGTCGGAATTGCTCACCCCCGACCCCTCAGCAGACGAGGATGTTCTCGCCATTGCCGAGAAATTTCAGGAACTTCTTCCATTCGCCTCATCTATCATTCATTCAGAAGCGGACAAGATCAAGTATTTCAGCAAGAGGCTGAAACCCCGTATGAGACTTCAGTTACTTAATCATAATTGCACCACGTTGGCTGAATTCATTGAGAAAGCTCTCACCTACGAGCTTACTGCTAAGGAAATTGCTAAGCAGCAACCTTCGTCTGCTAGCAGGAAATCGAAGAATCGTAATCAGTCTGAAGGCGGTCAGACAACTTTCAAGAAACCCCGTGCGGGCTCTGCTTTTTCTGAGCGACCTTTGGTGTCGTCTAAACCCGCGGAATCTCAGTCACGAGCGGCCAGTTCGGCCATCACTTGTTATAACTGCGGGGAACTTGGTCACCTCAGTACCAAGTGTCCGAGGCAGACTATCACATGTCATAATTGTGGAATTGCTGGGCATAAGGCCCGTTTTTGCCGTAGGGACTCCAAACCTACTCAGACGTCATCTCAAGCACCTAAGCGATCGTAGTTCGAATCGGGCCACTCAATCGGCGTCGTTTAAAGCAGCGGGAGCGACTAAAGGTGGAGCTTTTAGCCATCGACGGAGCGTCGGTCTGGGACTAGCAAGCCCGGATTTATGAGATGAAGAAGACCGATGATCCAGAGGCCGAATGATCTCGGGTACACTCGATATTCTATCTCAACTTTGTGTGTACTCTTTTCGATCTTGGTGCATCGCATTCATTCATTTCCGAGTCATGTTTGAGTAGACTACGTCGTAGTGCTACTAGTTGTGAGCCTTATGTCATTGGCCTACGATGGTAGACGAATTATCGTGTCGTGAGATTGAAATTGCCCGATTGATTTCATGGTCGTGTATGGCGGCCGGACCTAATCGTGGTAGATTTGCCGAGAGACGACGTCATCTTGGGTATTGATTGGATGGATCGTCATGATGCCATCATTAATGTCCGTAGCGTATGGTCACTATCATTTCGAGACGATGGAGTTGAATGTGTGTTTCAGGAGGTAATCCCTACATTGCAGTAAGGTCATTAATTCAATGAAAGCGGTAAGGTTACTCAATCGGGGATGTGTCGGTTATTGGTGCTATATGGCCAACACCGAGAAGTCATCGTAATGTTAACGGATATTCGGTGGTGAGGGAATATGCCGATGTTTTCCAGACGAGCTACCTGGTTTGCCTCCACAGAGGGATGTGGAATTCACGATTGAGTTGGAGCACGGTACGTCCCGATATCGAAGGCGCCGTCTGGGATGGCCCCGACCGAAATGCAGAATTAAAGAACCAACTTGAAGAGTTGTTCGAGAAGGGTTATATTCGACCAAGTGCGTCCCAGTGGGAGCACCGGTGTTATTTGTCAAGAAGAAGGATGGTTCATTCCGCTTATGTATTGATTATCGGGAGTTGAGCAGTGACGATCAAGAATAAGTATCCCTTACCCCGTATTGATGATCTCTTAGATCAACTTCGTGGAGCTTCGAGATTCTCCAAGATCGACCTAAGGTCTGGATATCATCAGTTGCGGATCCGAGAGTCGGATATCGCGAGGATGGCGTTTCGAACACGCTATGGTCATTATGAGTTTGTGGTTATGCCGTTTGGATTGACTAATGCACCTGCGGTATTCATGGAGTTAATGAATCGGGTCTTCATCGACTTTTTGGATCGATTTGTTGTTGTCTTCATCGATGACATTTTGATTTATTCTCGTGACCGGGAGGAGCACGAGTTTCACCTTCATCAAGTGCTCGACGTGTTGAGACGAGAACAACTTTATGGGAAGTTTTCTAAATGTGAGTTACGGATGTCCAGTGACTTTTCTCGGACATGTAATTTCATCGAGACGGAGTTCGTGTCGATCCTCGAAGACGGAGTCTATTCGAGATTGGCTACCTCCGAAAAACGTTAAGGAAATCCGAAGTTTCCTCGGATTAGCGGGTTATTATCGGCGATTTGTAGAGGGATTTTCTCGAATCGCTCAACCCTTAACGAACTTATTGCGGAAGGATAAGAAATACACGTGGTCCGACGCGTGTCAACGGAGTTTTGAGGAGCTCAAGAGCCGGTTAATGTCAAGACTGTACTTTCCTTGCCGCAGGGACGGAAGGATTTGTGGTCTATAGTGATGCGCCGGACAGGTCTCGGATGTGTACTCATGCGAGCAGGAAGGTTATTGCCTATGCTTCACGGCAATTGAGACCTTACGAGGTTAATTATCCGACCCACACGGAGCTAGCCGTGGTGTTCGCTTTGAAAATTTGGCGTCACTATCTTTATGGCGTTACCTGTCAGATATTCACCGATCATAAGAGCTTAAAGTATATATTTACTCAGAAGGAGTTAAATATGCGTCAGAGATGGTGGTTGGAATTAATCAAAGATTATGATATTGAGATCCTCTACCACCCGGGCAAGGCGAACGTTGTCGCCGACGCCTTGAGTCGTAAGTCCGTTCGGAGCGAGATGCTTGCCCGTTTAACGATTCGAAGGAGCTTCAGCGGGAACTCCTTAGACCCGAGATCGAGGTCCAGCTTCGGCGAGTTCGGGACACTTTGTATGTTAGAGATTTCATCATCTCTTGAGGATGCAATCAGGAGAATCGGGGTTCGGACCCATCATTGTTGCGCATCCGAGAGGATGTGGCTCGGAAAGCCCCTGGATTTGTGGTCCACGAGGATGGACTTTTGAGGTTTAAGAATCGGTTGTGCGTACCGGCAAATGACGAGTTGAAAAACTCGATTTTGAAAGAAGCTCATGCTACCCCTTATTCCGTTCATCCGGGGTCTAGCAAGATGTACAAGGACTTGAAACAAAATTACTGGTGGAGTAATATGAAGCGAGAAGTCGCAGAATTTGTTTCGAGATGCTTAACTCACAACAAGTTAAGATTGAACATCGGCGAGGCGGGTATCTTTGAAACCCCTTCCTAGTCCCGAGTGGAAGTGGGAAGACATTTCTATGGATTTCATCACGAGTTTGCCGACGAGTCGTCGTGGCATGAACACGATCTGGGTGATCGTGGACCGCTTAACCAAATCCGCTCATTTCCTTGATATCAAGGAGACGTGGGGTCCCGAGAGACTTGCACAACTGTTCATCAAAGAGATAGTCGATCGCACGGTACTCCTAAAAGTATCGTTCCGATCGTGACGGACGGTTTGTGTCGCATTTTTGGAAATCGATTCATCGTGCTATGGGAACTCGGCTTAATCTCGATCGCTTTTCATCCTCAAACTGACGGACAATCGAGAGGACCATTCAGACATTAGAGGACATGTTGAGGGCATGCGTCCTCAATTGGAAAGACGATTGGGAAGCCCAACTACCATTGATCGAGTTCACGTATAATAATAGTTGGCATGCTTCGATCAAGATGGCACCTCACGAGGCCTTGTATGGTCGTCGTTGTCGATCTCCGTTGTGTTGGGACGACTTATCAGAATCAATCGGCACCGAGCCCGATATGCTTATAGCCGCCCGTGAGAAGGTAGCTTTGATCAGGAGTCGTTTGTTGACTCGAGTCGGCGAAATCATATGCAGATAACCGTCGTCGACCATTAGAGTTCGAGGCTGGTGACCATGTGTTGGTCAAGGTATCCCCGAGTCGAGGTATCTTCCGTTTTGGGAAGAGGGGAAAGTTGAGTCCGAGATTCATTGGGCCGTTTGAGATTTTGGATCGAGTGGGCGAGTTAGCTTATCGATTGGCTTTACCTCCGGCGTTGAGCCGAATTCATAATGTGTTTCATGTCTCTCAGTTGCGGAAGTATGTTGCCGACCCGAGTCACATACTTCAATTCGATGAAATCGAGATCGCCGACGATCATTCATATGAGGAACGCCCTATACGAGTTTTAGAGCGGCGAATCAAACAGTTGAGGAATAAGACGATTCCTTTGGTTAAAATTCAGTGGTCTAGACACGGAGTCGAAGAGGCTACTTGGGAAACCGAGGATAGTATGCGGGAGAGTTATCCCGAGTTGTTTGACCCTTAGTTTCGGGGACGAAACTCTTTTAAGGGGGGGTGTATGTAATACCCAGTTGTAATTCAGTAATTGATACTCAGTAATTTCATTCATTATTGATCATTTATCACTCAGATTCAGTCATGGTATTCATCATTCAGAGTAATTGTATCGTGTATCAATCGTCATTCATCATTAATCTGATTGGAGTTTCGTGCCGTGTTTATCATCATTGTCATTTTCGTTGCGAACTGTGCGTGAGGAGTAGCGCACGCTACGTACTCATTTTAGCGTACGCTAATTGAGTATAGGTAGCGCACGCTACTACTCAGCCTTAGCGCACGCTAAGGTTACCTTGGCTGCAGTCCAGAAGGTACTGGACTGCAGGTGAGAATATTGGTAGCGCACGCTACGAGTGTTAAGTAGCGCGCGCTAACGGGTTGTAGTAGCGCACGCTATATGTGTGGAGTAGCGCGCGCTAGGGGCGGATCAGGTTGAGTCCAGTAGCTACCGGATCGCACCGGTTTATTCATAGCGCACGCTAGGCATTGTTGTTAGCGTACGCAACCGATATGTTAGCGCACGCTAAATAATGGTTGTAGCGCACGCTATCGAGGTTAGATCAGAGGGCAGATGGCTTCTGGACTCCAGTACTGGGCGTCAAATATTTCGCTAGCGCACGCTAACAATGGATATTAGCGCACGCTAGTAGTATGGCCGTAGCGCACGCTACAAAGAGGTACGTAGCGCGCGCTACCGTGTTCGGACAGTGGGTACTGGACTACCCAAACTACTCGTTAGCGCACGCTATGCACAAGGGCTAGCGCACGCTAACCTGGATTGAGTATAAATTGGACAGTTTAGTCAGAGTTCGTCATTTTTCATCTCATTTCATTCCTTCGTTTTTTGGGCGATTTCCGAGCGATCCAGAGGGGATTCTTCGAGGTGTAATCATCAATCATCATCTTCAAGTCTTTGAGTTGAGTTATCATCACTTCATCATCTCCGAAACATCGAATCAAAGGTATTAATCTCTTGGATCTAGAATTTCGGATTTTTGGGGTTTTCCTTCCGATTTCTTCGTGTAAGCTTGGATTATCATTGGAATATGTTAGTTATGGAATATCTAACTTGTATAAACATATTCCTACGGATTTAATGGTTATTTTCGGAATTGTTTTCAAGAACCCTTGGGGTTGACTTCGGTTAATTGGGGATTTTTCCGATGGATGTCGTTATAATCATGATTTATGGATTCCTAATGGATTATTGATATCATTGAAGTGTTTTGTTAGTTCGGAATACTCATTTTGGTGTGGGTTTCGACATATCCGGGATTGGATATTTTCGTAGTTGTGCGGTCGGTTATGTATTCGTTGGAATGCCTTGAGTTCGATTATCGTTGTTTCGACCTTTGGGTTAGTCGTGTTTTGTTGTTTGATACGTGTATTGAACGATTGTTGGTAATTATTGTTATTCAAGGTTGTTCGAGCGATCGGTATCTTGGTTAGGACGTTGTTCGTGGACGGACACTCTTCATCGGTATTGAGTAAGTTAAATCTTACTCGGTTAAAAGGATACTCATTCCTTTCGTTGTTGATTGTTCATAATCATAATTCATTCATCATAATAATAATCATTTCGATATTTGTAATTGTCGAATAATAATTTCATTCACGAGGAACGACGGTTCCAAATCATTTCATTGGATTATCAATCACGTCACTATTACTTTCATAACGGTGAGTCATTTTATCCTTATCTAATTAATTATTCATTGACGTTCATTATGGTCATTCTCGTTCATGTGACCTTCTGGGTTCATATTGCGTGGCCGGGTGTGTCTGTGTGGAATTTTTAGTCGGGCACACGATGGTTATTGTATTGGGTTCACCGATACATTAGACCGTGCACACGAGTCATATCGTCTCGTGAGACTAATTAGGTACACGGACGGGTGTTGTACACTTGCACAGAACATTACGGGCGTACTATGATACTCCTCTTCAGCGTAATTTCATAATTCAGAATATTTCATAACTTCAGTTACTTCATGATTGTGTAATTTCAACTCTTGAGGATTGTTGTTACGTATGGCCCGTTGGGGATTTTGTTTTCAGGTCACGGCAAGGCAAAGGCACGGGAAGAGCATGTTGACGGCGACGAGTCCCAGTGATACTAGTAGGGGGCTCCCAGTCTGTTCAGTCATTTATTCAGTCATTTGTGTTTCCTCTATTTTATTCCGCTGCAGACATTCCGTTTGAATGCTCATTTCATTCAGTGCTGTGTATTTTATCGTCACATAAAATACACATGTATTCTATTTTATCCTGGGTGTGTTGTATAAAACTCCTCATCGGAGTAATTGATGTTGTAATGTGGTTCGGTACTACATTTACCTGTGTAATTCATTCATTTTCATTCGCCTGGTGGGTCCCAGTCGGGGGTCCACGGCACTGTAATATCCGCCTAGTTTGGGGTGTTACACACTTCACCAATCGTTTACCTATGTTATTTCCGCCTTTCGAGGCTTTGGTTTACTTGTTCAAATAGAACTTCTCGGGAAGTCTTTCGCTGTGTTGATTTGTTTCAATGTTTTGTCATAACATATATGAGGTGATTCAGGATGGAAAATGGTCGACGTTGCGAGTCATATGTGAAATAGGAGTTTTTGGTCAGGATTTATATACTGAGATTTTGGAACTCTATCGTGTGGTTTTCCGATGGAATATCAGTGGATATTGGTGACGAACCAAACTGGTATACAGGAGTAGGGATATGGTCAATCATTTGCATAGTTTTCATTTTTAAAAACTTCGAAATCGTATGGATTCGAAGGAAAATTGTTATCGAATACTTGGCACCAGCGAGCCGATTTAATTTTTTCGAAAATTGATTTCGTGGTCTTACGAAAATTTCTGTTTTGAGTTTTGAATTTTTTGAAAGAACTTTCGAAAATTGTCTTCGTGACAAGAGTATATGATTTCAAACTGGTTTTGAAAACGTGATTGAGGTACATACGCATTTAGTGCATAATGCATATCGTGGTGAAGTTCTGAGCGAGACTCTCGACTGGATATTTCATCGGTATGGTACGAGGAAAAGAGATTCGAATTTCAGCATGGTAGTTTGGTTATCCAGGGATGATCGGTTGATCTATCAGATGAGAGAAATATGCTGCGTATTGTAGATTCATGCATAGGATGCGATTTTAGAAACTTTGAATTTTCTGAAATCGGGACATATGTGCTATGTGGCTTTATTGATGTGGTAGTAGCGTGACTTTACTACTTTTGAATTTTGAGCCGTATCGATTGGTCATTCCCACTTCATGTATGATTTAGGATGTTCGACGATTTGTGATTGATTGTTCGTACGCCGAGGGGTATGTTCACCAGTCGGATATGTTTATTGAGATCCACTGTATGTGATCGGTGTGTCGTTTTGAGAATTTTGCTTTTTCGTATATCTGTCTCTGTGGTTCGGTGTTCATCGTGTTGGAGCTTACTGTCTAAAGGTATTCTCGATTATCGTTGACCGTTCGTTGGTCGTATTGGAGTTTATCATGTTGATGATATTCTAGATTGTGTTTTGAACTATGGTTGGTCATATTGGAGTTTATCATGTTGATGATATTCTCGATTGTGTTTTGACCTCTGGTTGGTCATATGGGAATTTATCAGGTTGATGATAAATTCGGTTGATTTATTAATTGATCATTTTTGGTGATCATCTGAGCGTTCGGATTTTGTGTTGATGTTTCGGGATTCGTGTCGTTTTGGGCAGTTGTTTCACAGGTATATCGGATATTATTCGTTTTATCGGAATTGGATCTTGACCATGTAATCAGGCAGACAGAATTTGATTCGGGCAGATTGTTTCATCCGAAGATGATATATTTTGTTGAGACTCAAGGAATTGTGATTGTAAGCGTATTGAGGCTTTACAGTGAGTCACTCGCTAGTATCTCAGGAGATCGTCGACATGCGTATTTGTAAGTATGCTCTTTTGGTTATTCAGTAATGATGATGATTGATCGTTGTCGTGATGGTTTCGGGATATTTTGGTTGAACCGTATGTTTGTTTGTTTTTATGACGGATTGCAAGTTTCGAGGCCGAAACTTATTTTAAGTGGTGTAGAATGTAATATCCAGAATTTCTACTACTGTTGTTTGATATTATTATCCGAGTTATATTGTACAGCGTGGAATCTGTACAGTATAGATAAAATAAATAAAGAACTGAGATGTTAGTATCGGTATAATTGTCGTATCTGGTCGACAGTTGCATTTGAGGATATCGTGTATCAGGTTATCGTACTTTCGATATAGAGTATATCGTATAAGAAAGTTATTGGATTCAGTATATGTATTCAGTAAGTGTATATGTGTTTTCGGTATGTCGAGACAGGCGGTAACAGTTGAAATTGGCTAAGTATAGAATACTTAGCGTACGCTAAGGTTGAAGACTTACGTACGCTAAATCACAAGAGTTACGTACGTTATGGCCGAGACATTACGTACGTAACATGGGAATCAGACGATTAAGTCATGGTCGGCAGGTGGGACCCTGTGTCGGCAGTTTTCGGCGGAGGATGTGGACAGCGAGTCAACCTCGGCCATTACGTACGTTATCCATGGCGACATGCACGTAATGTGGGTGGTATCAGAGCAGGTCAACGTACATGTTACGTACGTTATGAAGGAAACATTACGTACATAAGCATGTTAACGAATCAGGTCAGTTAGTTCTGGACTTAGATTTTACGTACGCTATGAAGGACACATAGCGTACGCTAAGCTGCATTACGTACGTTAGTACGATGGTTAACGTGCGTAACGATCGATGCAGCTTATAAAATGAAGTTCGTCTTTCATTTCACTTCAGCTTTCCTTTTCGTTTCTCGTCTCCAAACTTTGAGAGAGAGAGATGTTGACCTTCCTAAGTCAATTTTGAGCTTGAGGACTTGGACTTGAGGCTTAGATATGGAGCTATGGATGATTCTTGAAGTGTTTTCTAGTGTTTTTCATCTTCTAAGAGGTATGTTGGATAATCCTCCTTTTCATTTCGGATTTTTGATGTTGTTATTGATAAATGATTCGTATGAAGAGGATTAAGATGTTGTTGTTTAGATTCTTGAGGTTATATGAATTATATGTTGAAGGAAGATGGTGATATGATGGTTTATACCTTGAATATGTTGATTATGATTATGAAATCATAGAGTTCTTGATGTTCTTGGTATTATTATCCGTATTTGATCCGTATGATGATGATTAGGGAGTTGTTGCTACAATTCTTGAGGTTATGTAGAGTGTATATTGAAGAATACGATGATTCATGACTTGGATTACGAATTGGAAGATTATCTTCATGTTAAAGGATATCGAATTATGTTGTTTTAATGGTTATGAACATGAGTTCGAATCCCTTAGTATTCTTGAGGAACTTTTGATGAATTTAACATAGCAAGACGATCGTATATTGAATTATCGGTATTTTTTATATGAAGATCGAATGTTCGTTGCTCGTAGTGATAGAATTCGTATGTTCTTGATGAAACACGAATCACAATATCAATTTAGAACTCGGAAAGATTGTGATTGATCGTCGAATATAATTTCCTTTACGTTCGTACCCGTGATCGCATTGTGATTGTGAATTCGTAATTGTTTGAATTGGATTATTCAGACTTGTGTCTAATTGGGATAGTAGTGGAACCGTTGGGGTTTATTGATCGGTTGTATTGACTGATTATGATCATCGAGTTGTAGTTTGTATTGTAGATATTGTTGAATCGTTTAGATGATTTGGTTGGTCGTGTCGGTTGTTAATTGTTATCGGATATGTGTTATTTGATTACTTCAATAGGTTGAGATTATTGATCAGTAATTATAACCGGATGTTGCGGTCGTGTTTGAGTATGTTCGTGAATTGCTTCGGTCGGGGCCGAGGAGCTCGTAGGCGAAGGCATTGTGACTGGTAGCGGCTTCATCATCGTCATGTCGGTATAGAGGCAAGTTATTACTTGATCAGTTATAATATTTAATGAATGGTTTCAGTTTCATTTCGTTTATAATGCATATAGCGATGATTGTTATTGTGAACTCTGGGTATTTAGATCATATATCGTTCTTTCGATTCTGGGAGGTAAATCATAATGTATATGCTTTATCTCGGTTATTGTTATGTCCGGGTATCGAGATTACGTTGCGATAAAGACGAGGATATGAGTATCTGTAGTCCATGGTGTGTTTGGATCGCCGAGCATTGCGGATAATCGTCGGTGATGGTTTGACATCGAGATTTCTCCCGAAGGACTCGGGGCAAGTATATTATATCGATTTGGTTAGTGTTAGTGATTTGATCATGCATATTGTCATTCATGTTGTTGAACATGAGGTCGTCTTAGTTGATTTGTCATATTGTCGTTCATGTTGCGTTGTTCATGTTGATGAACATTTTGATTTGCATATGTGTATGCATAATTCGTGTTGTTTGTGTTGTGTTGATCCGATGGGATCGTGTGATCTATGCTGAGGGTGCTGGATCAGATGTCCACCTCGTGTTGGTCCGACGGGATCATCTTGGGATCTATGCTGAGGGCGCTGGATCATTGGACGGGTTTTTCCACCTCATGTTGGTCCGACGGGATCATCTTGGGATCTATGTTGAGGGCGCTGGATCGTTGGATTACCCAGTGTTGTGTTGTTTTGCTTATGTATATTGTTGGTTATCCACCTCGTGTTGATCTTGTAGGATCATCTTGGGACCTATGCTGAGGGCGCTGGGTCATGGGATTGCCATTGAGTATACATTCTTATTCTTTTTGAGCATATTGACGTTGTCACATGAGTATGCATTTGTAGGTCTTGTGTTAGGACCGTGTCCGTATGGCATTGATCTGATCTCGGATTAGACTGATATGATTGTCGTGGCACTTCATATCTCGAGGTATGTTCCGTATTTCCTTTGGTATTTGTCCTTGATGGACAATCGGTTATCGTCTTGGGATTGATGATATTATTCAATGGATCGTATTGGTCAGAAATGGTATATTTCCGTATCGTGAGTTGGTTATGATAGTTTGAGAATCTTGAGTATTGTTTGAGGTGCAATACAAATATTATGTTCGAGTTTATTGGTTAATCGAGTACGAGATGTGAAATGTGATAATGGTTATTCTGATGAGAATTACTTGAGTAAGTAATGTTATGGCGGTAAGATTACGTTGGTCGTATTCTTATGTTGTATTCTCATTGGTATGTAATTATTAATGTGATGTGACGGTTATCATTGTTGGATATTATGGCTGACCCCGTCGTGGGATTTCTTTTTAGGTTCTTGGAGTATCGAGCTTGTAGCGGTCGTGAAGAGATGAGCTTCCCGGAGGATACTGGCTAGGACGTGTTTTGTGCATTGAGTTTCTTGATTGGTTCTTGTATTCCGCTGCTAGAGTATCTTTATGGTTAGTTTTTTTCCGCTACGTGAGTATTTTAAAACGCTCTTTTGGTATCTGGTAACTGAGGTTACTTTGGAAATCGTTTTCTAAACTTTTGAGTGTTGGTCGTTTGGCCTTGTGATTTCAAATGAGTTTTTACGACGGTTTTTGATAAATGGATTTTATAAGTCTTTGTGAATTTTTTAAAGATAGTACCGTCGTTGGCCTCTTGGGCATTTGTAAATATTTGTGAAAAATTCTTTTAGCCTTGTGGGTTCCATCTCGGGGCCCACGACGCTGTAATATTTCCGGTTAAATCTGGGGGTGTTACAGAATATGGTATCGGAGCTTATGTTGAGAAAACCTAGACATTTGGGTCGTGTTGGGTCGTGTTTTGTTGCGTCATTCGAGTTGTCGATTGACTAATACTAGAGTCGTGAGTTTTTGTATTCACTCAGGCTTGTACGTTATGTGATTTACCAATGTGGTACTGGGTTTGTTGTAAACTTTTCCAAATGGTGTTAACGAGATTCTCTGGAATGAGATGTATTGTGTTCTTGAGTCGAACTGATTTGGCAAAACGTGTGTTTTGAAAATATCCGTGTCGAGTATTTTCTAGAGTCGAGACATGTGCCAGTATCACGGGGAATCGTCGGCTTCACGATCTGTAAGTATTTGGATTTTTGAATTTCATTGAGATTTATTGTCGTTCTAAGTTGATATGCTTTGAGATTCAGCAGAATATTATGTGTTACAGTATAAGGTAACAAAATTGGGACATGATTGATGAATTGAGAAACTATGATTTTGGAAATCATTATGTCAGTTAGATTTTGGAAACGGAGTTGTGTAATCGGGAGAAGGACTGTGGATTGTTGAGAAGAACATGTAGTCATGTTAGTTCATTTTGTGATATATGAACTGTTTTTGAGCATTTAAAAATGATGTTTTTCAAAATGAATATTTTATGGATTTTTTACGGAAAATGATTTTTGGGTCGAGATCCAATCGATTTTGAAATAGTTTTATAACCGAGGACTTGAGGTCCAGAAGGATTTTCTACTTTTTAAACTTCTTGTAATGCGGGACGAGATATGGGCTGAGACCCTAATGTTTCAAAAGGTTTTTTTCTTGTTTTCTAAAACTCCCGAGATTTGTAAAACACTTCACCAATCGTTTACCTATGTTATTTCCGCCTTTCGAGGCTTTGGTTTACTTGTTCAAATAGAACTTCTCGGGAAGTCTTTCGCTGTGTTGATTTGTTTCAATGTTTTGTCATAACATATATGAGGTGATTCAGGATGGAAAATGGTCGACGTTGCGAGTCATATGTGAAATAGGAGTTTTTGGTCAGGATTTATATACTGAGATTTTGGAACTCTATCGTGTGGTTTTCCGATGGAATATCAGTGGATATTGGTGACGAACCAAACTGGTATACAGGAGTAGGGATATGGTCAATCATTTGCATAGTTTTCATTTTTAAAAACTTCGAAATCGTATGGATTCGAAGGAAAATTGTTATCGAATACTTGGCACCAGCGAGCCGATTTAATTTTTTCGAAAATTGATTTCGTGGTCTTACGAAAATTTCTGTTTTGAGTTTTGAATTTTTTGAAAGAACTTTCGAAAATTGTCTTCGTGACAAGAGTATATGATTTCAAACTGGTTTTGAAAACGTGATTGAGGTACATACGCATTTAGTGCATAATGCATATCGTGGTGAAGTTCTGAGCGAGACTCTCGACTGGATATTTCATCGGTATGGTACGAGGAAAAGAGATTCGAATTTCAGCATGGTAGTTTGGTTATCCAGGGATGATCGGTTGATCTATCAGATGAGAGAAATATGCTGCGTATTGTAGATTCATGCATAGGATGCGATTTTAGAAACTTTGAATTTTCTGAAATCGGGACATATGTGCTATGTGGCTTTATTGATGTGGTAGTAGCGTGACTTTACTACTTTTGAATTTTGAGCCGTATCGATTGGTCATTCCCACTTCATGTATGATTTAGGATGTTCGACGATTTGTGATTGATTGTTCGTACGCCGAGGGGTATGTTCACCAGTCGGATATGTTTATTGAGATCCACTGTATGTGATCGGTGTGTCGTTTTGAGAATTTTGCTTTTTCGTATATCTGTCTCTGTGGTTCGGTGTTCATCGTGTTGGAGCTTACTGTCTAAAGGTATTCTCGATTATCGTTGACCGTTCGTTGGTCGTATTGGAGTTTATCATGTTGATGATATTCTCGATTGTGTTTTGACCTCTGGTTGGTCATATTGGAGTTTATCATGTTGATGATATTCTCGATTGTGTTTTGACCTCTGGTTGGTCATATGGGAATTTATCAGGTTGATGATAAATTCGGTTGATTTATTAATTGATCATTTTTGGTGATCATCTGAGCGTTCGGATTTTGTGTTGATGTTTCGGGATTCGTGTCGTTTTGGGCAGTTGTTTCACAGGTATATCGGATATTATTCGTTTTATCGGAATTGGATCTTGACCATGTAATCAGGCAGACAGAATTTGATTCGGGCAGATTGTTTCATCCGAAGATGATATATTTTGTTGAGACTCAAGGAATTGTGATTGTAAGCGTATTGAGGCTTTACAGTGAGTCACTCGCTAGTATCTCAGGAGATCGTCGACATGCGTATTTGTAAGTATGCTCTTTTGGTTATTCAGTAATGATGATGATTGATCGTTGTCGTGATGGTTTCGGGATATTTTGGTTGAACCGTATGTTTGTTTGTTTTTATGACGGATTGCAAGTTTCGAGGCCGAAACTTATTTTAAGTGGTGTAGAATGTAATATCCAGAATTTCTACTACTGTTGTTTGATATTATTATCCGAGTTATATTGTACAGCGTGGAATCTGTACAGTATAGATAAAATAAATAAAGAACTGAGATGTTAGTATCGGTATAATTGTCGTATCTGGTCGACAGTTGCATTTGAGGATATCGTGTATCAGGTTATCGTACTTTCGATATAGAGTATATCGTATAAGAAAGTTATTGGATTCAGTATATGTATTCAGTAAGTGTATATGTGTTTTCGGTATGTCGAGACAGGCGGTAACAGTTGAAATTGGCTAAGTATAGAATACTTAGCGTACGCTAAGGTTGAAGACTTACGTACGCTAAATCACAAGAGTTACGTACGTTATGGCCGAGACATTACGTACGTAACATGGGAATCAGACGATTAAGTCATGGTCGGCAGGTGGGACCCTGTGTCGGCAGTTTTCGGCGGAGGATGTGGACAGCGAGTCAACCTCGGCCATTACGTACGTTATCCATGGCGTATTACGTACGTAATGTGGGTGGTACTGTAGCAGGTCAACGTACATGTTACGTACGTTATGAAGGAAACATTACGTACATAAGCATGTTAACGAATCAGGTCAGTTAGTTCTGGACTTAGATTTTACGTACGCTATGAAGGACACATAGCGTACGCTAAGCTGCATTACGTACGTTAGTACTGATGGTTAACGTACGTAACGATCGATGCAGTTTATAAAATGAAGTTCGTCTTTCATTTCACTTCAGCTTTCCTTTTCGTTTCTCGTCTCCAAACTTTGAGAGAGAGAGATGTTGACCTTCCTAAGTCAATTTTGAGCTTGAGGACTTGGACTTGAGGCTTAGATATGGAGCTATGGATGATTCTTGAAGTGTTTTCTAGTGTTTTTCATCTTCTAAGAGGTATGTTGGATAATCCTCCTTTTCATTTCGGATTTTTGATGTTGTTATTGATAAATGATTCGTATGAAGAGGATTAAGATGTTGTTGTTTAGATTCTTGAGGTTATATGAATTATATGTTGAAGGAAGATGGTGATATGATGGTTTATACCTTGAATATGTTGATTATGATTATGAAATCATAGAGTTCTTGATGTTCTTGGCATTATTATCCGTATTTGATCCGTATGATGATGACTAGGGAGTTGTTGCTACAATTCTTGAGGTTATGTAGAGTGTATATTGAAGAATACGATGATTCATGACTTGGATTACGAATTGGAAGATTATCTTCATGTTAAAGGATATCGAATTATGTTGTTTTAATGGTTATGAACATGAGTTCGAATCCCTTAGTATTCTTGAGGAACTTTTGATGAATTTAACATAGCAAGACGATCGTATATTGAATTATCGGTATTTTTTATATGAAGATCGAATGTTCGTTGCTCGTAGTGATAGAATTCGTATGTTCTTGATGAAACACGAATCACAATATCAATTTAGAACTCGGAAAGATTGTGATTGATCGTCGAATATAATTTCCTTTACATTCGTACCCGTGATCGCATTGTGATTGTGAATTCGTAATTGTTTGAATTGGATTATTCAGACTTGTGTCTAATTGGGATAGTAGTGGAACCGTTGGGGTTTATTGATCGGTTGTATTGACTGATTATGATCATCGAGTTGTAGTTTGTATTGTAGATATTGTTGAATCGTTTAGATGATTTGGTTGGTCGTGTCGGTTGTTAATTGTTATCGGATATGTGTTATTTGATTACTTCAATAGGTTGAGATTATTGATCAGTAATTATAACCGGATGTTGCGGTTGTGTTTGAGTATGTTCGTGAATTGCTTCGGTCGGGGCCGAGGAGCTCGTAGGCGAAGGCATTGTGACTGGTAGCGGCTTCATCATCGTCATGTCGGTATAGAGGCAAGTTATTACTTGATCAGTTATAATATTTAATGAATGGTTTCAGTTTCATTTCGTTTATAATGCATATAGCGATGATTGTTATTGTGAACTCTGGGTATTTAGATCATATATCGTTCTTTCGATTCTGGGAGGTAAATCATAATGTATATGCTTTATCTCGGTTATTGTTATGTCCGGGTATCGAGATTACGTTGCGATAAAGACGAGGATATGAGTATCTGTAGTCCATGGTGTGTTTGGATCGCCGAGCATTGCGGATAATCGTCGGTGATGGTTTGACATCGAGATTTCTCCCGAAGGACTCGGGGCAAGTATATTATATCGATTCGGTTAGTGTTAGTGATTTGATCATGCATATTGTCATTCATGTTGTTGAACATGAAGTCGTCTTAGTTGATTTGTCATATTGTCGTTCATGTTGCGTTGTTCATGTTGATGAACATTTTGATTTGCATATGTGTATGCATAATTCGTGTTGTTTGTGTTGTGTTGATCCGATGGGATCGTGTGATCTATGCTGAGGGTGCTGGATCAGATGTCCACCTCGTGTTGGTCCGACGGGATCATCTTGGGATCTATGCTGAGGGCGCTGGATCATTGGACGGGTTTTTCCACCTCATGTTGGTCCGACGGGATCATCTTGGGATCTATGTTGAGGGCGCTGGATCGTTGGATTACCCAGTGTTGTGTTGTTTTGCTTATGTATATTGTTGGTTATCCACCTCGTGTTGATCTTGTAGGATCATCTTGGGACCTATGCTGAGGGCGCTGGGTCATGGGATTGCCATTGAGTATACATTCTTATTCTTTTTGAGCATATTGACGTTGTCACATGAGTATGCATTTGTAGGTCTTGTGTTAGGACCGTGTCCGTATGGCATTGATCTGATCTCGGATTAGACTGATATGATTGTCGTGGCACTTCATATCTCGAGGTATGTTCCGTATTTCCTTTGGTATTTGTCCTTGATGGACAATCGGTTATCGTCTTGGGATTGATGATATTATTCAATGGATCGTATTGGTCAGAAATGGTATATTTCCGTATCGTGAGTTGGTTATGATAGTTTGAGAATCTTGAGTATTGTTTGAGGTGCAATACAAATATTATGTTCGAGTTTATTGGTTAATCGAGTACGAGATGTGAAATGTGATAATGGTTATTCTGATGAGAATTACTTGAGTAAGTAATGTTATGGCGGTAAGATTACGTTGGTCGTATTCTTATGTTGTATTCTCATTGGTATGTAATTATTAATGTGATGTGACGGTTATCATTGTTGGATATTATGGTGACCGTCGTGGGATTTCTTTTTAGGTTCTTGGAGTATCGAGCTTGTAGCGGTCGTGAAGAGATGAGCTTCCCGGAGGATACTGGCTAGGACGTGTTTTGTGCATTGAGTTTCTTGATTGGTTCTTGTATTCCGCTGCTAGAGTATCTTTATGGTTAGTTTTTTTCCGCTACGTGAGTATTTTAAAACGCTCTTTTGGTATCTGGTAACTGAGGTTACTTTGGAAATCGTTTTCTAAACTTTTGAGTGTTGGTCGTTTGGCCTTGTGATTTCAAATGAGTTTTTACGACGGTTTTTGATAAATGGATTTTATAAGTCTTTGTGAATTTTTTAAAGATAGTACCGTCGTTGGCCTCTTGGGCATTTGTAAATATTTGTGAAAAATTCTTTTAGCCTTGTGGGTTCCATCTCGGGGCCCACGACGCTGTAATATTTCCGGTTAAATCTGGGGGTGTTACAGTTTGAAATTGTTCTACCCTTACCGTTGAGATTATCATTATCCTTGTGTGGACTAAAGATCCTTGCGTATTCCGACCTTGTGTGGGAAGAATAGCATTGAAGATAAAGCTTCAATCTGTGTGAGAAGAAGCGAGTCGAAAGAGCTCAAGCCAGTCGGTGTGTAACGGTCCAAAGCTGCAGTCCCTGTATCAATCTGTGTGAACGATACAGAGACAGGTTTTGTTAAAATCACGTAGTTGTGTATGTAGTGATTTTAATAAACTCTTTACTCCTGTGTGGAGGATCGGTGGACGTAGAGAGGTTTACCCCAAACCACTTTAAACTGTGTGTTATTTACCTTCTGTCTTTACTATTTTCATTCTACTTTGATGTATTAAGTATACACTGTTAAACCCTGTACGCATCAAGCAATAGGAAAACACCTAGTTGCTGTATTTACAGCAACTCACTAAACAGACTTCCGCTATGCAATTAACTTCGAAAATCGTACAGCTTATTGTATCTTTACCATCTAACCTATTTACTATATACTTTGTGGCCAACAGCCTCTATTGTCGTCCCACGTGAGTCGGCGAATCCTATAGTTTGGAGTTTTCTTCCCCAAGGAATAGGATTTTGTCGGCGCTCTCTATTATTGAGGCTACGAGGGCAGCGACTTGAGCAGCCATGTGGATCACGCCATCTTTCAGGTTATTTGCCATTGCAATGGTCGGACCCTAGCCTTTGTGATAGCCCGGGCCCCATGATGGGCGCCAAATTATAGACGCTCAGAAATCTACAATTACCTTTTGAGTAAAGAGATGGCACCAACGACCTGCAAGACAACATAAGAGCAAGATCTAGAACATAAGATTCCAAGGAGACACCGGTGTGGTGTCAGTCGTATGGACTCCGATGCTCAAATCAGTAAATCTGTAGAAAGATGAGGTACAAAAAAAATAAATAAATGAAGTCGACTTATTTTCACGGGGATTGAGCAAGAAGAACCGGAGAATCGTCCGATTGATCGAAAGAATTATGAGTTTGATCACATTGAAACCACAAATCATCGGGCTTGGAGAGGTCCGATGATCTTATGGGAGCATTGTTGAGTAGTAGAGTCAGTCGGAATAAAGAACACGATGGAGAGAGAGAAAGAAAGTAAGAGTACATGGACTAGGGAGCAGAGATGAGATAGAGAGGGTTATGGATTCGATTGCTTCATGCTTTCTGGATGTGGACTCTCCCTACTTGTAGGTGAGGTGGGATGAATTTTGTTAGACTATATCCTGTAACCCCTCCCCATATTCGAGAGTTGTTGGAGGCTTTTGAAAAAATCGTAGACTTAGTTTTTGTTATCTCCACGTGCGTGTTGACCAAGATGGCCTCCTTCGTGGTCCACGTGTAGAATCTGTGGAGAGAATGAGTTTTTTGGTTGATTTACGGCCCTTGTTACACAATGCCTGATCCTTTTAAGGATATAAATGACCACGATTTTACCTTTATCTCCTCTATTATCCTTTCAGAAAGTCTCTCTTTTGAAGATAAAATTATTTTTACTCCTCTAAGTATATATTATATCGTGCAAAGCCAATAAAATTAAGGAGCTTTGACAAGTTAGGTTTAGCAAAGATATCATAATAGTATAAGAAATGAAAATGGATCCAAATGTGGAGCCATAGCGACTCTCAACGAAATAAATTCGTCCACATCTACACCTTATACATCCACTAATATGTAAAAAAAATTGCTCCGTATCCTCATCTTCATCTCAACATAAAATGGTATCATCGTTCTCAAAAGCTGCTCTTCTCCTTTAAATTTGCTTTTGCCTGATTCTTATTGTTTAAACTCATTTTTTATTCCAGTTGCATTATGCTATACACCAATGTATTATGTTAGTAATCTCAATTGATGTGTATCTTTCTTGACCGTACATTATGTTGTAAGATATATCAACTCCACAACCACCAGTGCCATGAGGTTCATTTGATCTATGTAAGCGCTCGGAAGTACAAACCATGAGAGGCTTAGGGGCTGTTTACTTGGGGAAAAATTTTCCACTTTTCTTCTCCAAAATTTTTTAAAATTTTCTGAGTTTTCAATTTCTAAGAAAACTGTTGAAAACTAGGAAAATATGTTCCAAATATGCAAATAGAATTTATTAGTTTTCTAACTTTTTAGTTTCATAAATTATATACATATTTTTTACATTAATATATAACTAATTGTTATACATTACATTTTAATATACCTCTATAAATCTACTCAATACTATATATATATATATATATGGGGGGGTTCTTGTGAGCATGAACTTAAGTTAAGAAATAAGAATGAATTTGATCCATAAATCTTGATTAAATGGATGGCCTATATTTATTCTCACAAAAATATATGCATAGAATGTAATATTCTAGTGCATCGATATTTTGATGCATATAATGCAGAGTTTTTTACATTGCAAGTTTGATGCACGAAATGCATATATTGCATGCATAAGCCAATCTGGACCATACATCACACACAGATCAATAATTCAGATTTATTCTCAATTCACAACATAAAAACCATTCTCATATGATCATATATATATATATATACACTCAAAAGATGGTCTTTTTCATCTAAAAAATGAATCTCACTAATCAATATATTCATATATCCCTCCACAATTCAGTAGATATAGTTGTTTGCAACTGATTATCGTTTTCTCTTTGTTGTTCTTGACTCTCAAAAAATAGTTTTGTGGTATCCTCTTAAAAAATTATATACATACTTTTTACATTAACATATAACTGATTATTATACATTATATTTAATATTTTATAATCATATTTATACACTATTATTCCTCTTATTATTTTTAAGTGATCACTAGTTCGTAAAATTAGATTATTAAATATAGGAACAAGATTTTTATTTTTTATTTAATATAAAATAATGGAGACTACTGTCACATAAACACAGTAAAATAATAATTAACAAATAAATAATATTTATACTTTTTGATGTTTCATTTTGTTTGTTAGATTTTTTTATCATGTAAAAATATTAATTATGTAACGGATTCATAACTACAAGTATGGCTCATGGATTTAAAACAAATATTAAAATATGTGTATTTAATGAGGTTCGATTGTTCGAAGAGTGTCTAGTTTATTTGTAACACAACACTAGCGTGTTTTCTAATTTTCTAAATTTAGAAAACAAATTAGGACTGTTTTTTATAATTTTCTAAAGTCCAGTTATAATTTGGAAAATCATGTTTTCCAATTTTCCAGTTTTCTTTTTAGAAAATATCTAATTTGAACGTATTTTTATTTTTTTCGATTTTCTTAGAATTTTTTTCTAAAAAAACGGAGAAGTAAACAGAGCCTTAATTTCCATTCACTACTAAAGAACTCCTATATAGTGACATTTTTCTTGGTGGCACTATTTCATAAGCATCACTAATAACTATAGATATTTATAATGACACTTAATTATCATATTATCTATAATACTTAAAACTTATCCCCCTTAATTTAATGTGTAAGGGGGTTGTGCAAAGCTATCTCAATTACAACTATTGATTTAATAATTCAATTAATTGAATGTTGTCTCTCCATGTACTCATCGAGTTACTATGCAATGATAACAAGGCATTCCATCTGCTTAAAAATCGCTTCCTCTGCTCAACAAACCCTTCATTTCATATGCTAAAAACCGTTTTATAAGAATGCATTAATTCCCTTTAATAAAAAATAGTATTAACTCATACAATGTATACAATGTATAAATAGACCGCTTTCATTTGAGTGAAATCCCAATACGCATGCATGTTGCTGTGTGCGAGTTGTTTGTAAAATCTAACCATCAAATTCCCTTTAGTGCAGTATCCTGATCGGTTTGTTTGATGTATTTGTTAGGTTCGTGATGACATTCTTCACTTTTTCTGGAAGGGCTTGCAAGGTAATAACTTACTGGAGCCAAGAATGAAAACAATGGCATACATCTTCAAGATCAATTGATAGGGTTCAATCAGAGTCCGCAGGTAAGAAAACACTTTTCATCACACACGAACCAAACTGAAGCCAAACTTACATGATCGCCTTCACGTACCAATCACCAAAACTAATACCGCGAGCTATCGAATCAAAGTTTTAACCCACACACGAACTCAGTTTTAATATTGTAACCCAAATCAGCCCTCGAACAAGGGGTAGACGAAACCAAAAATCTAGACACGAACAAGAACTAAATTTCGAACATGTGCAAAATGTATGGAAGTTGTGCAATTGTCTTTGTGGTGTAGAAGTTGTGCAAATGATTTGTTTTTATTATGTGAGAAGGTATGTAACTGACTTGCACACTAATTGGTCGAAAATTACGGGATTGAATGAGCAGTATAAATGACTGCGTAATGAGTAACGGTATGGGTTTTAATAAGGAGTTTAATGCATCTTGACCAGGCGTTACAATTCTTTCTTATACAAGTTACTAATGTGTATTCATGTGTCCTCTTATAACCATTCATGCATGCATGTATTAGTAACAAAAACAATTATTTCTTAGCCCTCGAACAAGGGGTGATGGGCTTCCAACAAGTATGCTCTTTTTGTATTTCATAACCTTATGCATCTATAGTTCGTCTTTAAATCATTAGCATAATTTCTATTGATATCCTCATTATAATTTCTATATCAAATGAAACAATGAGCCTCTCGCTTAAATAAATACATTACAAATTTGTTGCAGCTTCCATAGGCAAATGGATAATAGTTTAAAGAAGGGTTAAGAATGGTAAAATCAACCAGCAATAATTTATTCATATCGCATTTTGTATGATGCTATATATAAACGCCCGAGTTAACAATTCCTCCTTGCTATACAGGACTGCCTTCGTGTTATGTGTAACAACAAGCCATTGTAAGTTGATGCAACAGTGAGAATTCTTGCGACAACAACCAAGTTGACGAGGTGATGCCCGAGAGGGGAAGCTACTCTGTTAGGCCTTCATTTGGGGTTCTTATATTTTTAATGCTTATGTGTTATTTTAGAGGTGATTCTGTATATATATAGTTTGTACATATATTTTACTAAATTTATGAAATGAGCCCATGAAAAACTTTATCATACATAGTTTGTACAATATGCTAAAAGGTGTAGATGTATTTACTGTTAGAAAATTTATATAATTGTAAAAAAAAAATATCAAGCGACGAACAAACAAATCCAAACTGTGTGCAATGCAATAAACCAAAAAATAGTATATCTACCTAAAAATTAACAAAATCCTTCCGAGGCAGCCCAAGTTATACATTGTTGTATATTTTAGCCTCACCATCACGGTAACAACTCAACAATTTACTCAAACATTTCGCAATCAACAATTAAATACAATATGAAAAAGTTATGATAAATACAATACATTACATATAACTAATTACAGAGACTAAAATAAAAGGACAATAACAATAAAAAACTATTAACTTCTCTAAAAGGCATCTAAATTTCGTCATATGCTCATTCAACCGCACCAACATTACGTAAAAAATACGTATATATTCAACCAAAGATCGTGCAACGCACGGGTTGGATAAAGCCTCGTATATAGAAAGACTGAGTCCTAAAATTGATTGGGGAGTATTAATGATACTAATTTTGAAATATTTATTAGGGTTTTGCAATTTAGCCCTCACATTTTTCTGCAGCTTTCAATTTAACCTCAGAAATTCTGTATACTTCAATTTAAACCCGTTTTGATTTATGATTCTTCGATTTTAACTCAGTCAGCTTCACAACTCTTATAATTTGACCCCACTCAACTTTAAAACCTCCAATTCAGTCCCATTTTGACCAAGACATTAAAATATTGACCTTTCAATTAATATTAATAATTAATCCGATTTTATGCATGTATATTTTAATTTCCGTCATTATATCGTTATATTTTATAATAATTAAAATATTATTACATGTAGACTTTATCGAGGATTTACGGGCTTAGGACTGTGAGTCGAGCATCTCAATATTCAAGTCAAACAACATCATTTATTCGTGGGAATTTTCACTATCACTTTAATTGCTTTAATTGGATTGTATATGTGATATTCAATTCAATATGTGATATTCAATTCATGTTTAAAAATTGACGATACATGTTGTGAATCAGGCTCACATGTATAAGCGTAAAGAGGCTATCTTAAGATATATGTTGTTGCAGGGACACCTGCGCAACCTCAGTATTCACATGCGTGCTCGATTCATGTTGTATGTGGTATTTTGTCTATGTTTCATGTTGTTGCGGGGACACCTGCGCAACCTCAATATTCGTGTTATGCGTGCTAGATTCATGCTATACGTAATTTTGTGTGTATGTATTCATGTTGAGGAAAAGACATGATAGATTATTCATTTTATGCTTTTCATGAGAGTGTATATTACCATGATAAGTGAGATTTCCACGAGCTGAAGGAAGCTCACTCCACCTTTATTGATCCCGCAGGTTAAATCGAGCCGGATGAACGAAGGAGCGAGCCGAGAGGGCATATGAATGAAATTTATTAAATGATGTTTTTCTTATGTCAAATGTTTCGAAATTCTTTTGGGGAAATTTTTGTTAGAAATTAACAATTTATAATTTATTCTTCCGACGTAAATTTTATTTCGTATCTATGACGTGTTATTGCCTTAATTAAAGGTATTTAATTTATGTCAGTGTAGCGACACTCGACTCTGTAGACGTTATTCTTCGTCAAAATTACCTTTTATTTATTTTTTCCAATAATTACCCCTAAAAAGTCGGGGCGTTACATTGTGATATAACTTATATTACACACATTAACGCAACCTTGATATAAAGTATATAAACATCTGCACAAACATTACCTACAAAACACGTAGATATTCAACCAAAAGCACAGCCGGTGCATCGCACGGGTTCATAACGCCTCGTAGATATTCCCATGTGGATCAAGCCATGAGCTCAGGTATGGTCTCGAGTTTTTTCGAATCATATGTTTTCCTTTGTATTTATCACACAAGATTCTGCTGTGCACTAAGCTGGAGGTCTTCATGGAAACAGCCTCCCTACCGTAATAAGTAGGGGCATGGTCTGCGTACATCTTACCCTCCACAGACCCTGCTCTGAGCGGAATATACTGGGTATGTTTGGTTTGGTTTGGTTTTATTTTCACCGCTTAATTAAATTCTAATAATCTCACTTTTATCAACTCGCTCCTCTTCCTCTGCACGCTCTACAAACGATGAGCCCTAGTTTCTCAAATCTTTTTAAAGATCTTGATTTTGCATCTCTCGTATTTCTCTCCATCATTGCCCCGCATCTGCCATCACCGCCAAGGAGAATCCGAAGAACCCTTAAAAGCGACCAAGAATTAACTAAAATATTTTCCAATTGATCTGAAAATGGGCGAGCGTCGGAACCGAGAATCAGTACTCCCAATCATCAAAAGAGCGCGTCGCTTTCGATGGAAAACTGAAAGAACGACGAGGTTATGCCGAAAAAATGAAGTTGAAGAAGACTTGAAATCCCTGAAACCGGAATTCCGCAGGCATCAAGAAAAAGGAATTGATAGAAGACGGACGCAAGTTAAAACCCAACTATTGTTGAACCAAATTCACGAAGCCGGGGAAAAGGAACCGCCACTGCCACCTCACTACTTTTTACCTTTTTTACAGGCGCCTTTCTTCACCGGTCCCTTCTTCTCGCAGAGGGCTAAGAATCGATCGGCTCCTCATCTTAATTGGTATGATTTGCTGAAGGTTGGACATGATTTAGTATATCAATTGCTGTTTTATGTAATTTGGTTGGATTTGTGTGATTCCAACTTTTTACAATATAGGTATTTCAGGGATTTCATGTGATTTGTCTGAATTAGGTTCCTCTTTTGGGATTATCTTGCATTTAATGATGATTGATTTTGAATCTGTTATGCTCGATTCCAGTTTGGGTGTGACAATCGAGATTGTATTTTCCATTTGTATGCTTCAGCGCTTCCCATTTCTATTTGGTTAACAACTTCTGCTTGGGTGGCTCAGTTACTGAAGATATTTCTAATTCAGAACTATTGCTACAATATCACAAAACTGAAGATTGCAGCGATTCTGGTCCCTTGATTAATTTAATATGCATGATGAGATTGAAAAAAAAAATGTTGGAAAAAAAATTGTTTAATAATATTTATTAAATTAAATATTATTTAGTTAATCTATTGGGTAAATAGATTAACAAATTTCTCAAAACCAAGTTTTGGTGAGTGGGAAATAAAGTGCTAAAGTTAGTTGACAACGAGTGAGCGAAGCCACTCGTACACACACGCGTAAGTCGTCAGCGCCATCGCAGGATGAATGGATCGAGCCGTGGATAATAACTTGTATATATAGACAAGTGAATATAAATATATTATATATATTTATATTAAGTGATATTATGTCGGATAAAGAAATTGATTTAATTAAATTAAATCATATTGACAATCAATTATATATTGATTGTGGCGTGTGTGTGTGTTGCCTTTAAAGGCAATTGAAATGAAATTCATTTTCATTTTGTAACAGCCATGCAGCGTATAGATGGCCTTTCAAATTGGATTAGAGGCCATTATTTGGTTTTAAAGGTCTAAAACCGTAGCATGATGGGTTGTGGGTATTAAATCCATTAATGGCTTGGTTAAGGCACTTAAATTGTGATTAATCCCTCATGTAGTGAGCTTACATATAAATAGGGCACATCTTCATTTGCATTACATACTTGCAAATACTATAAGCATCCACATTCTTTGCATACATCATTTGTTGTGTCAAAGTTCTGTCCTCGCCTCGTTTTAGTTTGTCGGAGTTCGCCGGAATTGTGGTGCTACATCTGTCGAGACGAAAGTCGTTTTACCTTTGGCGACAAATTGCCAAACCGAAGAGCACTACCGGGGCAATATTGTCTTGCGGGAAGAGGCATAGTTATTAAAGGCGAAAGGCGCACCAAGGCGATAAGGACTCCTATCGCCTGAGACGCAAGGCGCAAGGCGAGGTGCGCACCTGACAAATGTGAGGCGCAAAATAAAATAAAAAATAAAAAATAAATTAAATTATAAAACTCATAAACACATAATGAAATGAAAATATAACTATAAAAAAATGTAAAGTTTAACAAAAATAAAGTGTCGAACAATAAAAAATAACATTTACAAGTGTTCAAAAAATAAAAAATACAAAGAAAATCCAATGATGCAGGCGCGCTTTGAGGCGCACTGAGGCGCAGGTAAAAGGCGCACCGAGGCGCACCAAGGCGCGCGCCTCACCCACATCGCTCGCCTTTGGTCTTGAGAGGCGACGAGGGCTTTTTTTTACGCGCCTGTCGCCTGAGGCGCGCCTTTAATAACTATGGGAAGAGGCCTCCTCGACTCGACTTAATATAGAGTTTGTTATTTCATTTCTTGTAGTTCAATTATTTCCAATGTTTAAAAAGGCGGCGCTCCGCGCGCCTTGAAGCGCGCCTCGGAGCACCTTTCGCCGGAAACGCGGCGAGGCGTTCGGCGACCTGCGGGGAGCATGAAAGGCGTTCGCCTTTTAGATGGGGCGCACGCTTTTGAGGCATAGCGTGCGCCTTCAGCTCTTTTTGTCCAAAGCGTCCGCCGTCTGTGTTTTTTTTTTTGAAAAAGAAATGGCCCTGAAACGACGTCGTTTCAGGCGTAAGAAGAAAAATAAAAAATAAAAAGAAAGTAACCCTAGTTTCTTAGTGCGCCGCTTTTCAGCAGTAGTCGAAGGAAATAAAAAAAAAGGAACCCTAATTGTATGTGAATCCTTTGAATCTGATGATTAATGTCACTTAGTCATTTATTGTGAACTTATTTTCTTTCATGTTGAACTTGTGGCTTGTATCGTTGAACTTATGTTATTTCATTTTGTTTTGGTTGAATTTTTATGTTTTTAAACTTTATATATGTTGCTTAAGTTGTATTATTACGTATTTGAAGTTTATTTGATTAAGGGATTATTATTTAGGTGTTATTCTATACCTAAAAAAAAGCACGTAGTGCTTACGCCTCGCTTTTTGGCAGGCCAACGCCTTCGCCTTTTCAAACATTGATTATTTCCTTTGTAATCTCATTCTCTATCTCTACATTTCTTTTCCAAATTCTTTGTAATCACGAAACGTGTAGCCCGATTCTAACAATCGCAAGACAAATGTTTTGCTACGTTACTCGTTCGTGTGAAGGAGATTTGGAGATTTCATAATTGAACTTAATTTTTTTTCGAAACTTAATTCCCTTTGCTTGGAGATGTCGACTGCCGCAGCCACTGCCGACTCCACTATCAACGCCTCTGCCACTGGATCAACCTTGGCGAACACCATTGCTGCGACCATGTCCAACATGATAAGCTCAACCACCTCATCAACAACTCCATGGGTGTTTTCGAACCCCTTTCTAACAACCGGTGGATCCACCTCGAGTGGCACCGTTGGTTCCACTTTCAGTGGTACCGTAGGATCCATGTTGGGATCTACTGTTGGAGCCTACGGGTTCAACACAAGTGGTTCTTTTTTTGGAACAACCTCGGGGCCAAAGATGATGCCTACCGCCGAGAAGCCACCAAAATTTGGTGGAGCCGACTTTAAAAGGTGGCAACAAAAGATGTTCTATTTGACATTGGGCTTTGCAAACTTCCTTAAGGAAGATGAGCCACCGGCGCCAAGTGCACAAGAGACTAGTTTCACTGTCCGAGCTGCCTATGACAACTGGCATAATGGAGATTATCTTTGTAAAAACTTTATTTTGAATTCTTTAGAGGACAATGTATATTCTGTTGTAAACACATCAAAAGAGATGTGGGATGCACTTGAAAAGAAGTACCATAGTGATGATGCAGATACAAAGAAGGTTGTAGTCGCCAAGTATTTGGACTACAAGATGGTTGACTCAAGGCCAATCATGGAATAAGTGCCAGAGTTCCAACTCATCATTCATGATGTCGATGCCGAGGGGATGGTCCTGTCGGATGCCTTCACTGTTGCAACTGTGATCGAGAAGTTTTCCCCCAGTTGGAAAGACTTCAAGAGCTACCTCAAGCACAAGCGAAAGGAGATGAATCTTGAAAATTTGATTGTGAAATTACGTATCGAGTCGGACGTGCGCAAGAATGATCATAAACCAAAAGGCGTGATTGATGCTAAGGCCAATCTGTTGGAGCAAGGCGGTCCCTCCATCAAACGAGCTCGCCCAAGTGACCAAAACAAGAACAAAGGGAAGCAACCAGCCAAGAAGTTTGATGACGATTGCTTCAACTATGGTAAACATGGGCACGCGGCGAAGGACTGCCGGAAGCCGAAGGCCAACAAGAAGAAGAAACATGTTGCCAACATCGTCGAGATTAACGGCGTGTGGAAAGAGGACGATCTTGCTGCTGTGGTCACTGAAGAGGTCAACCACGTTGAGAACCAAGGTGGTTGGTACGTCGACACCGGTGCGATCGCTCACGTTGGTGCCGATAGGAGCCACTTTAAGAACTATCAAGCTGTTGAGGGGAGGAAGCTCAACATGGGGAATCCTCAGATTATCGGAGTTGGAGAAGTGGACCTCAAACTTACGTCCGGACACTCACCTTGAAGAATGTGCTTCTATGAGGAAGAACTTGATCTCGGGCTCAATACTAGTTAATAAGGGGTTTAAACTAGTGTTTGAGTCAGATAGAGTTATCATAAAGAAGTTTGATACGTTTCTTGGTAAGGGTTACCTCACGGAGGGACTCTTTAAACTTAATGCTTTGACTATGCGCCATGT
The DNA here is from genome assembly GCA_033398695.1 of Orobanche coerulescens. Taxonomy (NCBI): domain Eukaryota; kingdom Viridiplantae; phylum Streptophyta; class Magnoliopsida; order Lamiales; family Orobanchaceae; genus Orobanche; species Orobanche coerulescens. The sequence goes on from CM065801.1 coordinate 190,451,068, forward strand.
AATCAAGTCTGCAAAAACTAATGAAAATGCTACTGCTTCCTCTTATTTGACTAAGTGTTCTGATTTATGGCATTATAGATTAGGTCATGTGAGAAGTAAAGATGAGGCTATTGAAGCCTTTAAGAACTTCAAGAATGAAGCTGGGAATCAATTAGGCTGTCGTATTAAGATGGTTCGAAGCGATAGAGGTGGCGAATATGTAGCCCCGTTTGAGGAAATATGCAGCGAGAGTGGTATAATTCATCAAACAACAGCTCCATATGCACCACAATCTAATGGCGTTGCTGAACGTAAGAATCGAACACTTAAAGATATGATGATGCCTTATTGATTAGTTCAGGGTTGCCCCAGAACATGTGGGGGGAAGCTGTCTTGACAGCCAACTACATATTGAATAAGATTCCACGCAAAGGTAAGGATGTTACTCCTTATGAGTTGTGGAAAGGTAGAAAACCTTCATACAAATATCTCAAAGTGTGGGGGTGTTTGGCGAAGGTTGAGGTGCCTCTACCTAAACAAGTTAAAATCGGTACTAAGACGGTCGATTGTATCTTTATTGGGTATGCACTGAACAGTAGTGCCTATCGGTTTGTTATCCACAAGTCAGAAGTACCTGAAATGACTGTGGGAACAACAATTGAATCAAGGAATGCTGTATTCTTTGAAAACATATATTCTTGTAAGGACAATTATAAAGTTGAGAACAATTCTAACAATAGAGTTGAAGATGAAGGAACAAGTTCAAAACCTGTGGATGTAGATCCAAAGTCACGTAAGCGATCGAGATCTAATCTGGAAGATGTAGAACCGAGACGTGGTAGTAGGGTTAGGACACCAAAGACATTTGGACCTGACTACATAGCATTCATGTTGGATGAAGAACCAACATCGATCAAAGTAGCTTATGCTAGACTAGACGGGTTGCTCTGGAAAGAAGTTGTTCAGAGTGAAATTGACTCAATTTTATAAAACCAAACTTGGGTTTTGGTTGATTTATTTGAAGGTTGCAAGCCCTTAGGATGCAAATGGATCCTTAAAATACAAGGCTGATGGGTCAATTGATAGGTTTAGTAGTCAAAGGTTTCAAGTAGAAGGAAGGGTACATTTTTTTCGATACCTATTCACCTGTAACGAGAATTACATCTATTCGAGTGCTTCTCGCGATTGCTGCTTTGCACGATCTTGAGATTCATCAAATGGATGTTAAAACTGCTTTTCTGAACGGTGATTTGGATGAAGAGGTCTATATGGAACAACCTGAAGGGTTTGTAGTACCTGGACAAGAGAAAAAGGTCTGCGAACTGGTTAAGTCTCTATATGGATTGAAACAGGCTCCACTACAGTGGCACTTGAAATTTGATAATGTAATGTTATCAAATGATTTTTAGAGGAAGACCCAAGAAAACTTGGATAAAGATGATTGAAAATGATATGCGGTTTCTTGGAATTGGAGAAAGTATGGCGATGGAGAGGCAAATGTGGTGGGAAAGAATACGGATGGTGGATGGAGTCTGATTCCTTTTTTTTTTTTATTTTTTTTATTTTTTTTTAATTCCTATTTTCTTTTATTTCATGTTATCTTTTTTTTTTCTTTTTTTTTTTTTTTTAAATTCATTCTCTTTTTTTCTTTGCTTTTTTTCTCTACTTTTTCCCTCTTTTTTCCTTTTATGTTATTTATGTAACGATTATTGACGGTTTCAAAGTTTGATTCATGTTAGCCGACCCCAAATCATTTTGGGACTAAGGCTTAGATGTTGTTGTTGTTGTAATGTTATCAAATGGTTTTACAATAAACGAGTGTGATTAATGTGTTTATATTAAGAACACTAATAACGGCTATGTTATTGTGTGTCTTTATATAGATGACATGTTAATCATGGGTAGCAATATACAAGTGATTAACGACACTAAGAACATTTTAAAAAGAAGTTTTGATGGAATCATCTTGACACAATCTCACTATGCCGAGAAAGTTCTCAAGAAGTTTAATGCTTGTGATAGCTTGCCGGCTAAGACTCCAATAGAGTTAAATGTTCACTTTAGCAAAAATCGAGGGGAGCCCGTTGCACAAGAAGAATATGCACGAGTCATTGGGTGTTTAATGTATCTTACAAATTGCACTCGACCTGATTTAGCTTGCCCTGTGAACAAATTGAGTCGTTACATGAGTAATCCAAGCAAAGAACATTGGAAAACTCTCGTTAGAGTTTTGAGGTACTTAAAATATACTCAAAATCTTGGGTTACACTATTCGAGATGCCCTTGGTACTTGAAGGGTATTGTGATGCAAACTGGATACCTGATACGAAAAGTTCATTTTCTACAGGTGGTTACGTGTTTATCATTGGGGGTGGAGTTGTCCCGTGGAAGTCCGCGAAACAAACGTGTATAAGCCCGATCCACCATGGAATCGGAATTCATAGCTTTGGACAAATCTGGTGAAGAAGCCGAGTGGCTCAGAAACTTTCTAGAAGATATTCCATGTTGGTCAAAACCAGTGCCTGCAGTGATGATTCACTGTGATAGTCAAGCTGCTATTGGTAGGGCGAGAAGTAACGTGTATAATGGAAAGTCTCTACATATTCATCGACGCCATAATACCGTGAGACATTTAATCAAAAGTGGGATTATCTCTATTGACTATGTGAGGTCATTGGATAATCTAGCGGATCCGCTAACCAAAAGGTTAAACCGTGATCAAATGAATAAATTGCTAGAGGGAATGGGTTTAAAATCCACAAATTGAGAAGTATCATAGTGGTAACCCAGCCAAGATGGCTGGAAATCCCAAGATTTTGGTTCAATGGGAGAACTAAGCTATGAGAGTTCGCGTGAAACACTCATCTAAGTTTATTCCCTATAGAGCAATTGAGTGTTGAAAGCTTGCCTAGTGGTGAAGGTTAAGTCTATGACTTTTAGTGATTCCTAAAGACCTCGAGGAGGTTGAGTATGGCAAGATACTCGGTAAAGAATCACTTATATAAGTAAGAAGTGAGGGCCGCTTCATAAAATGCACTTATGAATCCAAAGGGGTGTCCAAGGCCCGCAATGGACACAAAACGTGAGAACAGATGAGGTTGAGGTGTTTAAGTGTTAACACTATTGCCTCGGTGCACACCGTGGAGGAATAGTTCAAAGCATCGCGCTACTAATCCGCCTGTGTACCCGATGGCGTTGACTATGGAAGGTTCAAAGCCACGAACTAACTATCCTTATACTTTAATGTCTTTTGAGGATTGAGCTTGAGTCTGCATACATGTGCATATGGCTTTCTCACTCATGTCGGGATTGTTGAAAAAAAATTGTTTAATAATATTTATTAAATTAAATATTATTTAGTTAATCTATTGGGTAAATAGATTAACAAATTTTTCAAAACCAATTTTTGGTGAGTGAGAAATAAAGTGCTAAAGTTAGTTGACAACGAGTGAGTTAAGCCACTCGTACACACACACGTAAGTCGTCGGCGCCATCGCAGGATGAGTGGTTCGAGCCGTGGATAATAACTTGTATATATAGACAAGTGAATATAAATATATTATATATATTTATATTAAGTGATATTATGTGGGATAAAGAAATTGATTTAATTAAATTAAATCATATTGACAATCAATTATATATTGATTGTGGCGTGTGTGTGTGTAGCCTTTAAAGGCAATTTAAAAGAAATTCATTTTCATTTTGTAACAGCCATGCAACGTATAGATGGCCTTTCAAATTGGATTAGAGGCCGTTATTTGATTTTAAAGGTTTAAAACCGTAGCATGATGTTGTGGGTATTAAATCCATTAATGGCTTGGTTAAGGCACTTAAATTGTGATTAATCCCTCATGTAGTGAGCTTACCTATAAATAGGGCACATCTTCATTTGCATTACATACTTGCAAATACTCTAAGCATCCTCCACATTCTTTGCATACATCATTTGTTGTGTCAAAGTTCTGTCCCCGCCTCGTTTTAGTTCGCCGGAGCTCGCCGCAATTGTGGTGCTACATCTGTCGAGACGAAAGTCGTTTTACCTTTGGAGACAAATTGCCAAACCGAAGAGCACTACCGGGACAATATTTATCTTGCGGGAAGAGGCCTCCTTGACTCGACTTAATATAGAGTTTGTTATTTCATTTCTTGTAGTTCAATTATTTCCTTTGTAATGTCTTTCTCTACATTTCTTTTCCAAGTTCTTTGTAGTCACGAAACGTGTAGCCCGGTTCTAACAAAAAAACAGAAGTTGCAGGTGCTTTGGCTGTGAAGCTTCTCCAGTGTTTGAATTACTCGGTCTCAGCAATAAAGACCATATCTAATCGTCTATCAGAAGGTATCCAATGCATCCTACAACTCCTAGGAGGCAAGGAATTTGAAATGCTTTCAATTACTGATAGTTGTGGAGTATATCATTTTATATATCTATGCAGTTTATCTTCGTTTAAGACTTTGATACTTCAACTGGATTCTTGAACAGATATTTATGGGTCCAGCTAATGCTTATTGTATTTGCATATGTGAAAAGATCATATCAATGTTAAATAAATACTGCCAAGATTATATAATCTTGTTGTGGAACTCAGTGTGACCAGTAGTGCATCTAATGATATTATTTGTGGCATGTTTCTTTGTCAACGGTAGTTGTTTGCCATGACCGTACTGGTGTACACATATTCAAATTGTACAATTCATGCCTTTCAAGTGGAACTCGGAGAGTTAAAAGGAAGATTAATTGAGGTGATTTTCAATTGTGATGCATTAAGTGAATTAGTAGCGAGGGACCAGAATCGCTGCAATCTTCTATCAGGCCATTCTGCAAATGAATCTTGAACTTAGCAGACATTTGTAATTTTCTTTATCATGAAATCTCATGTACTGAAGTCCCAGTTGAATGTGGATTTTTTTGAGTATTAGAAATTGAATCGAATACATATAGGAAATTTAGTTGTGACTACTACAATCCAAGAGGAGATATTTACAGAGATGTGAGCTGGTAAGCGACTTCTACTTGTGCTTTTTTTTAAAGATGTTTAGTTGCCGATTTGAGATTTGTGAGTTATGGTTCTGTTTTATTTTTATTTATACATTAGTTAATTATTTATGTGTTTATGATGCGTGTTTTATGGTAGAATTCGAGGGGATACATGTTATTTCATCATTTCAAAAATTCTTTCTGCCTTTTGTATGGTTGTTAGTTCAAGATATTTCCTCATGTTAGTTGGAGTATCTCAGCTTTATATTCCAATATTTATTTAAATGATCTTTTAGAAGAGCTGCCCCATACATTTGCTTCATATTTTTTCACAACTCTTTGGTGTATGCATAGTAGTCAATAGCGGCCGAGACGGCCGCTATAGCGGTTAGCGACGCGAACCACCGCTATTAGCGCTAACTCAGTTTAGCGATGGCGGCCTTATCGGCCGCTAAATTTCTTTTTTTTTTTTAAAATAATAAAGGGCCAGCCCTAGTTACCCTCCCGACTGACTCCCCCGTTTCTTTTTCTTTCTTTTATTTCTTTTTTTTTTTTTGAAATAATAAAGGCCCAGCCCTAATTAACCCTTCCGACTCCTCGCCGCCGCCGCCCAGTGCCTCAGCCCTCCTCGCCGCCACCGCCCAGATTGTTATCCGCCTCTCCTCTGCTTTTTAAAGAACTAGACTTTGTTTTCACTTTAATGAATTTAGTTATATATATATATATCACTTTTTTATAAACATGTCGCTATATTTGAATTTAGCGGCCGCTATTGTACCGCTATCGCTATATAGCTAAACGGGCACGTGACCGCTACGGGCCGCTAACGTATATATATATATATATATATATATATATATCACTTTTTTACAAACTTGTCGCTATATTTGAATTTAGCGGCCGCTATTGTATCGCTATCGCTATATAGCTAAACATACGGGCCGCTAATCGCCATTGACTACTATGGGTGTATGATATATTTGTATCAGTTTGCGGATGGTAGACTTGGAGTTTTTAGTTAGACTAACCAAATGAAGGAATTGCAGATAATAACTTTGGAGAGTTATAAGCTATTTACTGAGCCATAATGTGGTATATCTTCGATTACTTTCAGCCTATTTTCTGTTAATTTTTTTTTTTATTTTGCAATGCATCTCACATGTTCTCTTTGTTGTTTTGGATAGTTGTTTTTGGCTTTTTTAAACGTGGTTATATTTTTCAACATCCTTCTCAAACCAAAACCAAACATGCCCAGTATATCCCGCTCAGAGCAGGCTCTGGGGAGGGTAAGATGTACGCAGACCGTGCCCCTACTTATTACCGTAGGGAGGCTGTTTCCGTGAAGACCCCCAGCTTAGTGCACATCAGAATCTTGTGTGATAAATACAAAGGAAAACATATGATTCGAAAAAGCTCGAGACCATACCTGAGTCCATGGCTTGATCCACATGGGATTTACCTAAGCGGAATTTGGCTACTTCACTCCCGATGAACGCTGCTCTAACAAAAGAGAGGTTAGCTCTGCGCACAACTCCCTGTCAAAAACACGCAAAGACAATAGGATAAAATATACAATAAAAGTAAAACTGCAATGCTCTAGGTCAAAGCTAACCGAGACAACCCAACCCTGAGGCTCTCAACTACAGCACCGCTCCCTTCAAAAGAATCCACAACTCTGATCTGGCGCCTCCAAACGCACCTATCAACAGTCATGGTCTCGGAAAGGTTTAAGGCCTTCAAATCTAATCTCAGTTGCTCCTCCCACGTCCTCCTCGGTCTGCCTCTCCCCGACAACATCCTTCTTAAACCCTTTGACAATAATCTCCTGACTTTTTGTTTATGTTCTTTGTGCAGTCTGTTTTTGCTAGCTATGCAGAACGTGCAGTTCTCTTCATGGAACTTCCTGTTGAAATCTCAAACAGCCAAGTGACAGGCCCCACTTTTAACTGTTACGGAATTTCTCTTTGAATGTGCTATACTGCAAATACTTTATTCTTGACCATCTTTACATCATGATGATGCTGGAAAGTAAATATTTCTTGAAGGTGATAAATTGGCCTGAACCATGTGGTCTTGCCACTCATGTCCTACAATAGTCCAGTTCTGATATTAATACATAAAATATATGTACTTTCTATTTTTTGCATAATTTAGTAAAAGTCAGCTTTTTTGTTGTTTTCTCATCAATCAACTGCAGTAGAAATCTAGCACTCAGGTTAATCTGACACCATCTCCTCCATGTCCTTATTTTCCTGTAATTTATGATTTCAGGAATGCCATCTGACTACTCAGCTGTGGAGGCAAATACACAAATTTAATGCGTCTCATTTTGATTCTGATACGGTATAAAAACACCGACGGATTCAAGTAATGTGTGTTCCTCTTCAAGCAATTAACATCTCTTGTGAAATGGACTAGGTCTTCGTTCAAAGTATCACACCAATCAAGCGAAACTAATATATTCTTTTGCTAGTATTAGTATAACTTGTTAGATGAGCGTATTTAGTGGTTTCTTTGCTTGTATACCTTTAAATGTTGGCAGGCTACTTATGATATTACAATTAAAGGTGGCTTTGCTTGTATTTCTTTGAATGTTGGCAGGATGTTTATGTTTTCTTTGATTTTGTAGATTGTCATGGAAGAAGCAAGAAGCGAGGGTTATTGCAAAACATCTTTGGACAAGATCATAGTGGCTTTGCTTGGATACAATTGTAAATAACCACATCGTAAAAAAATGTATCTAGATAGGTATACTAGATAGGTATAATTAGTTTTCTTGTATAGTTTTTGATTACTTTGAAGCTGTTGAAGGGAAAATAAAATAGACAAGAAGTATGGTAAAATAGTGTATTTTCATTAAGGGTATCCCTATATATATATAGGGAGAGATTACAATCTAAGATGCTTAATCATACCCTAACTAGGAAAGCACATAACTTGTAGACTAAGGCACATAAAGTATTATTCCTTTAACACTATCTCTTGTGCTTAATCTATTGACGCATATCATCTTGCCTCGTTAAAACCTCGTCAAGCAAAAATCCAATGGGAAACATGTCTTGATCGTAGGAAAAATAGTACAACATCTAGATATATAGGGTTTAGATTTTGCCCTTTGAGTCTATCCTTTCATATGATCATTACATTGATTATTGCGCTTTAAGATAATTGTTCCATCGATCCCTAAGAAGTCATTGCCTCATTGAAAATGTCGCCAAGTAACAAAACCCAATGGGAGAAAATGAACGTTTATACTTTTAGAGTTGGGGACCTGTGTTATTTCTTAAATTTTTTAAGTTTTTTAAAATAATATAGTTTATATATAGAGATGTCTTCTCAAAATTTCAGAAAAAAAATCTAGATATGTGTTGTGTAAGTTTTATTCCACAACTTATACTCATCTACCAATATTTTTTTTCATTTTTCTAGTTTAAAATTTTAAATATTTATAACTTTTTGGTATCAAGTTCATTCTTAATGAAAAATATATCAAATTAATTCTTATTTCACAATCTTCAATTAGACAATTATATTGAATATAATAAATTTGATAGATTTACATTAATGGCCGATTGTACAAAAAATTTATATTAAAAAATATGAATATTAGTTTTCAGTCAAATTAATTAATACAGAATAAAAATAAATTATTTCACTTTTAAAAAGTTAGATTTAAGATTCATATTGTTTACATAAAAATAAATTATGATATTTATTTAATTTTAATAATAAAAATAGTAAAACACACGCTGCAAACACACACACACACACACACACATATATTAGGACTTAATCACATACTACTTTCGCTCCCAAAATTTATTCCTACCTCTTCTTCGGTATGTCCCCCAAATTTGTTCACATAATATACACTAATTAAGTTAATACTACGCTAATGTGAGACTCCTTCTCCATTTGCATTACACTTCATGATACATTCAATAATTTTTTACTAAGATACGTGTCGAACATCCTCAAAAACAAATTGGGGAGGGGGGGTAGATAGAATATTTTTTAGGTAAAAGAAGGTTTTGTCTGATGCATCACACGGATACACATCTAGTTGGTCAAAGAAAAGAGTAACACATGTTATTAAGTTTCTTTGTAAAAAATCATTTCCTTGTGATCTTTACGTCAATCTCATAAGTCGAGAAAAATCTGTAGCTCCCCCTAATGCTTACATTCATATATCGAGGTCTCGTTAAAAACCTTGTCAAGCAACAAAACTTAGTGGGAAAAATAAATATTGGTCTAAGGAAAAGAGTGCAACCTATATGTCCTTACACCGATTAAGGGGTTTTACAAATATATTATGTTCATAAATGTAAGTATGCTTGTTTGATATAGTACTTAATCACTAATTCCTCAGAAGTGTGAAATGACAGTTGTGTGTAATGATAGTTCTTAATCACGTACACTCACAGATTGATTTACGCAAAGCAATAATCTTGTCGTAATTCAAAGAGGTAGCCATAAAGCGTTTGCTTAGTTGATGTTGACCACTAAGTATAGAGGATACAACTTGGAAAGTATTTTAAACAACAAGCTGTACGGTTTTCAAATCTGAGTGCGTAGCGGAAGTTTTGTTAAAGTAAGTTGCTGTAAATACAGCAACTAGATATGAACTGTATACTTAAAGATAATCACAAATCTTAAAACAGTAAATGCAGAAGGTAAATGACACGGTAATTAAAGTGGTTCGAGGTAAACCCCTCTACGTCCACTGGTCCTCCACACATGAGTGAAAATGCTTATTATAAATACTACGTACACAACTACGTATTTATAATCAAACCTAATCAATATATCGTTCACACAGATTGATATAATGATCTTAGCCTTCAACCGTTCACACAGATTGGTTTAAGCTTTCACTTGCTGGATCTTCACACATAGTTCCGAAGCTTCGTCTCTTCAATGCAAGTCCGTCACACACAGTTCAGGAATAGCAAGGTTTCTCAGTCCACACAGGGCAGATGGGTTTTGTTCAAGGGTAGAACAATGTTTGAACAACAGCTTTGACTTTTTGAGCTTTTAGCTGATGATGTGCTGTTCACGGTTTGAGCACTTGTATATCTCTTCTTTCAGAATAGCAGTATGCTTTTGGGAGATATGTTTGCTCAGCTGTATATGATGATAACTTCATTTCTTTTTTGTTGTAGTCAGTTGTATTTCGATCTTCAAAGTCTGGGGATATATATAGCCTTCTTGAATATATTCGTTGAGATAGATCCGTTGAGCAAAAGTCCGTTCCAATGGGATGATGTGTTTGAATAAAACACGATCCGGATTTTGCGCTTGATTGAAGATCTCTGACGGCTTAATATTTAAATACTTTATCCTTCAGTATTTAAATATATCTTCTTAAACGGGACTTTGACTTTAGCGAATAACAAAGATTCCTACTTATCCTGTTTGGATACTGTATGGAATGATAGCTGTATTGTCGATTCGAGACAGCTTCCATACTTAGTCTTACGAGACTCCTTTGCTGTATGATTGATTCATTGTATGCTGGAACTATAAGAAGTCTTCGATACAGGTTGACACCTTTGATCAGCATTTCGATACAACTGTTTACTGTATGCTGGATTGACATATTGTCAAAACACTCTTATCATGATCTTTCGATACAGGGATTGTTATCCCGACAATTTCGCTACAGGGATTGTTATCCCAACAATTTCCTCATTTTTGATAATTTGCCAAGTCCTTCCAAGTCTTCCTTTTAAAACCTTATGATGTTATCCAAACATCCTTGATGATGCCAAAACTTTGACACTTAATATTTTGAAGGAGGGCAGAGTTCTTGGTCTTCTGTTCGAATGTTCTGGCCTTCAGCATTTAGCCTAACACTAAGAACTGCTCGCATGCTAGTTCAGCTTTTATCAAGAGAGTATTATATTTGTAAACTTATGATTGGCGCGCAGGCACAATCTTTACATTGTATTCTAGATACATACAGCTTAAACTATGAACTGTTCACAGACAAGTTCTTACAGCTTAATATTTAAAACAAGTTTCATACTTGTATACAACAAGAATAAATTAAGTGTTTGTAAACATACACTAACACAATAGATTACGAGTTGTAATCTTTCAAGACAGGCAAATATTTTATTGATATTGAAATAAAGAGTACAATATTTTGCTGTTTGAAAATAAAATTACAGAGATAACAAGGAATTTAACTCCTGTAATCTGAGTGTCTCCATGGCCTATTGGGGTCATTCTTGGTATTTTTCCACCAGTTCTCATGAGCGTCCCTTTCTCGATTCAGATGTAAGGCTCGACCTTCACACGACTTATCGAAGACTAGGATCCAATCTTCTGGATGGGTAACCACGTCACCTTGTCTATGCTTAGACTTCATCTGCAGCTGGAGCGGGAGCTTTCCTTCTTCCAACCTCTTCTTATATTCCTCAGCGGCTTTCTGTGCTGTCCTGCATCTGTTAAATATTGAGGATTCCCTGATAAGAACAACAAAGTATCTTAGCAGTTCATTCCTCCTCCAGTTTTTGATTTCTTCTGCAGTAGGCTTACGGCTGGCCGGGAGGTTTATTGCTTGCGGCTTTAGGACGAGGTTCTTCCAAGGAAACTTAGGGTCCTGGAATTCTGGATGATCTCCCTGTATTCTAACATTTGGAGATGAAATGCGGGCAATATCATCAGTGATGCTGTTTTCAAAAGGAGCTAGCATTTCTTTCTCTTGTTTAAACCTTGTTCTCCTAGCAGCTTCCCTTGCTTCTTCCCCATTTTTGGCGTCATCAAGGTATGACACCTTCTCATCAAGGCGTTCCAGGATTTGCACAGCAGCATCCTATTTCGTCTCAAAACTTGTCATTTTCTCAACGAGGGAGGTGAGCACCTGCGACATATCTTGAATTTTCTTGCGTGGGCTCGAAGCTAGGAACCAGATTCAATCATAGCTGATGCAGTTTTAGCCTCGGACACGCGTAGCTTAAATTGTTCTTCTCTCAGGATCTGCTCCTGTCGTTCTTGCAATTAAATTAGGGCCTATTTGAAGACTGATGGAAAGATTCTGAAGGCTTCTTCCACTCGGGAAACTTTGTGCCTTAGACCTGTCATCTCTTCAACGGCTGATTGGTGCATCCAATCAAGAGCTTTTTCGACAGAATACAGGGCGTTGACGGCGTCCTGGATGAAAACTGTTTGAAGGCCAAGAGCATGTAATTGCTCTTTCCTTGTGGCAGTCATAGGAGAATCTGGCTGGGCGAAATCTTCAACTCCATTCAACCATCTCAAGTTCACATTGGGACGTGAATTGAGTTGGACATCCTCAGGTTTTGTACCGTCTTCGGATTCCATAACAGTTGAGGTTTCGGGAGCATCAGAGGGTGGCTCGGTGATAGGGGTTGATGATTTCTCTTGTTTGGCAATGGGTTCTGAAGACAAAGGTACAGGGGGGACTGATTCCTCCTTCTGTATCTCAGCTTCCGCCTGCTCCGGCAGAGGGACTGATTCCTCGTGCGGGATGGCATTGGGTTCTTCTTCGGCTTGGGCAGCGATAGGCTCGGGTGCCTGTTGGGTAGCCGGTTGTTCCTCGGCAACAGACTCAGGTGCCTGTTGCGAGATTGATTGTTCCTCCGCGACATGAGATACTGAATCCTCGTTGTCGGGAACAATGTCTTGCTGTTGCGAAGGGGACTGATGAAGACTTGATGTCCCTTCACCATTTTGTTGTTGAAGCTGTGAGATTTTTTTTTCTCTAGCTTCCTCCGAGTCGTGATCTGATTTTCGGGAATTTGGTCGCCGGATTTAGCTTTTCCTTTTTGACGGGCATCTGCTTTGTCCATCAGGTGGCTCATGTTCAATTCTTTGCAGATTAGGTTGTCCCATTGGATCAGGACTTCAACATCTGGTGAGTCCGTCACTTCCAACACAAATCGTTCTTCTTTGCATCAATCGCTCCAGTTGTACAGTGTGCTGTATAGAGCGAGCCTGTAGGCTTTCCATTGTGTGAAGCGATCATAAGCTTGCTCTATCTGCACAGAGAGCAAAGTCTTATTGATAATGGTGTATGGGGAGGGACTGCGTACAGCGCCTGGGTCCGCTGTAGGCACGGGTTCCTCTATAGGTATGGGATCCTATATCGGAGAGGAATCCCTTACAGGGGTTGGTACCCTGATGGGAGATGGATCCTTAACGGGTGTGGAATCCCGCATAGGAGAAGTAGCTTTTGGCTCCAAAGTGGCAGCCGACTCGCCAGAGTCTTGAAAGTTGGCAGATGTCTGAGCATCCGTCAATGCCGCCAAAGGCTCGGGATCTACTATCGCGACAGTAGCAGTCATCTCTTCCGCAGGGATTTCGCCCTGGGGGCTCGATACAGTGGGTTGGGCTATTGAAGGAGCATCCTTTGAGGTTTTTGTAGCCTTAACTTTTGTGAGCCTCCTTAGCTTCCTTTTCGTCTTCTCAATGAAAGTTTTGCTGTGAGATCTCTTTCTCTTCCTTGAAGTCTCCTCGCTCTGGGACTTCGAAGATACGTCTCTCGGATCGGCAGACAGGGACAATTTTCGGACGAAGGGTCTGTTTGCAATCAGAGGTCCTTTGTTGAAAATGGTGGGTCTGACGCTTCCCATAAATCCGAGAAGTGATCTTCTTTGCTCTATCGTCTTACAGAACACCGCATTTCGTCAAAATGTAATTCAAGATCAAACCAAAGGATTTCTTCTGCGAGGCAGGCTTAGAAACTTCTTCCTGCAACCGTTTGAGGATGATTTGACACCAGTTGACCTTCTCACAGGTCATTATTGCAACCATCATCCTAAATCTGAGATTGGTGCACATCTCGAAAGTACCTGTTCTATTCTCAATAACACGACAACAAAAATCGTGTAAATAGACAAAAGGTAAACAAAAGAGTTTCTTATGTCAAGAGGTGTGAACCGTTTCAACCGATGCTGAACCGGTGAACAACCTATAGTATTCAGTCAAGAGTTCTTGGGACCTAAAGGTCTCAAGATCTTCCATTGTCAGGCCATCAGCAGGAAGTCTGTAGATATTCTGAAGTAGCTCTTGGTCAACACGGATCTCGACTCCGCGAATGACGACGGTGATGTCAGCAACATTTCCTCCCTGAGCTAGCGAAAGGAAACAAACAGCACCATTGAGGTAAAATTCCTCAACCAGGTGAACATCAAAACGTTAAGTGGTGTGGCTGCCAAGGCGATAGAGACCTTGCTGGCGTATCCTCGTAATGACGTATTCCATCGATTCAACATCATCACCTTCGGAATGAACACGTTCAAGCACGACAGATCTGGAAAAGATCCGTCTGTCGATGATGTTCGAGGATTTCTTGAGAGAGATGGAATAGGTCTGAGAAGATGACATTGATGATCCTCGAAGAAAAGTTAAAAAGGATTCAAAGAGAATGCAGTAAACACAAAAAGGTTTGTAGGCTGTATGCTCATGAACTCTTACAATATGCAGAAAGCATAAAGTGTCTCAAATGGCATTTATAGTCCTTTTATAGTGGGCGGCGAAGAGGGTTTTTAGAGAATGAATGGTCAGATTTAAGGGATGGGAACCGTTGTTTAAAATGGACGATCACGATGGACTGAGTGTAACCAGTACAACTTATCCATCTAATTTAAAATAAGAGCGGGTCCCACTTCTGACATTTAAAATTACCCTTATTGCCCGAAACAGTGGTGTAAAAATTAATATAATAATATGAAACATCGCGGCTTTGAAGATACCAATGTCCAGATGTCGTGTAAAGCATTTAATACAACAACTTTTTAATTATGACAGGGCACGTGGACATAAATATCGTTTTTAGAAATAAATAAAATGATAATTGATTTCCCATAGTATGTGCTGTATCCGCGAAAATACAGCGTTCCCCCTTAAAAGGTACATACGGGTTTCAATTCGATACAGCAGCTTTCAGATTAATGCTGTATTCTTGGGTCATACTGTATTCCCCCTTAATTATTGCACACATCAACTGTAGGATAATTCATGTCGCTACAGTGCTGTTCTGATGGTCTGAGTGTACAAATAACTAACGGTGGATACTGTATTCTTGGGTCTTACAGCATTCCCCCTCAATTGTTGAGTAAAATCATTAAAAACTTACAGGGAGTTAGGCTGTAGCAATCCCAATTCATGTCGAAGCATACAAAATCTTGTTGTGTCGAGAGGCTTGGTAAAGATGTCGGCCAACTGGATATCTGTATGAACTTTTTCTAGCCGAACATCCTTGTTCTTAACATGATTCCTAATGAAGTGATGCTTCATGTTGATATGCTTGGTGCGCGAGTGCAATACAGGGTTGTGAGTGATAGAAATTGCACTCGTGCTATCGCACATAATCGGTGTCTATTTGGCTTCAATTCCATAGTTTGACAGCTGTTATTGCATCCAAAGGATCTGCATACAACAACCAGCAGCATAGTATTCTGATTCAGCTGTTGAAAGCAAGTTTGCCAATTGTTTCTTGCTAAACCAAGACACAAGTCTAGGTCCAAGAAAGTGACAAGTTCCACTTGTACTCTTCCTATCTAGCTTGCAACCTCTGATATCCGAGTCGCTGTAGCAATCTAAATCGAATCCGCCTTCTTTAGGATACCACAGTCCTACATCGACTGTTCCTTTGACGTATTTCAGGATTCCTTTGGATGTTGCGAAGTGTGATTCTTTAGGTGATACTTGATATCGCGCACACACTCCTACAACAAACTGGATATCGGGCCTGCCAGCCGTTAGGTACAGGAGTGAGCCAATAAACTTCCTGTATAGTGATTGATCAACCTGCTTTCCAGCTTCATCAGCACTAATTTGCACGGAAGTGCTCATGGGGGTTGACGATGATTTGGAAGTATTCATTCCAAACTTGTTGAGAAGCTCCTTGCTGTATTTTTCTTGGTTGATGAAAATCCCTGTTGGCAACTGCTTCAGCTGCAAACCTAGGAAATAACTAAGTTCCCCCATCATACTCATTTCAAATTTACTTTGAATGAGATGAGATAACCTTTGACACAAAGCAATGTTAGTTGAACCAAATATTATATCGTCTACATATATTTGAATCATTAGAAGGTCATCTCCTTCATGTATTTTGAACAAGGTCTTATCCACAACACCTTTCTCGAATCCATTATCGGTTAGATACTGGGACAGAGTCTCATACCATGCTCTAGGGGCTTATTTAAGTCCATATAGTGCTTTCCTTAGCCTGTATACTAGGTCTTCGCCTTCTGGATTGACAAACCCTGATGGTTGTTCAACATATACTTCTTCAGCAAGGTCTCCATTCAGGAATACACTTTTGACGTCCATTTGGTATACAATGAAGCTCTTATGGGCGGAAAAGGCTAGAAATATCCTAATAGCTTCTAGTTTGGCTACAGGGGCAAATGTCTCATCGTAGTCTATGCCTTCTTCCTGTCTATAGCCTTGGGCGACTAGTCGGGATTTATTCCTGATAATGAGTCCATTTCGATCCTTCTTGTTTCTAAATACCCATTTGGTTCCAATTACGGATTGATGAGTAGGTCTGGGTACAAGATACCATACATTGTTTATTTTGAAACCGTCAAGTTCTTCTCCCATAGAAGTAATCTAATGAGAATTGTTGAGAGCTTCTTTGGTAGAAACAGGTTCGGATTGGGCTAAGAATACAACAATAGTGCACGTATTAAGTCTTCTAAGCTCGGATAGAGATTTCCATTCAGGAAATAGAGATATCTCTGACTAGGGGTCTTCTTGCGCACATAGTACATTTCCTTATGTACTCTGTATTCTCCTACAGGTAGAAACACCAGCATCAATGTTTCCAATGATCAGCTCTTGCGGGTGATCTCTCAACCATCTTCTGTTGGGTTCTAATTCAGGATCCCGTACTGTATCTTGAGTTGCTGTAGTCTCGGCTTCAGTTTGTACAGCATAGGCTTCATCTACGTCAGTTTTTACAGCTGCGGGGTTGATTTCTAGGTCAATGACAGGTTCTATAGGAGTTGGTGGATCAATAATAGAAAGTTGTTGGATGTTCTGAGAAAGGTATTCTACTCCTGTAATATCATGGTGAGGTTCATCGAACACTACATGAACTGATTCCTCAATGGTTAGCTTCCTTTTATTAAGGATCCTGTAAGCTTTGCTAACAGAGGAATATCCTACAAATATCCCTTCATCCGATTTCTCATCGAAGGTTCTAAGTTGATCCTTACCGTTGTTCAAAACGTAACACCTGCATCTAAATATGTGAAAATACGAAACTAGTGGATTTTTGTTGTTCCATACCTCGTATGCTGTTTTTTTGTGATGTTTGTTAATGATACAACGGTTTTGTGTATAGCACGCTGTATTGGTAGCTTCACCCCAGAAACGCTGTGGCAACTTGCTTGCGGCAATCATTGTCCTTGTTGCTTCCTTCAGCGTCCTGCTCTTTCGCTCGGCAACACCATTTTGTTGAGGTGTGCGGGGAGCTGAGTATTCGTGCTGTATCCCATTTTCCGAACAGTATTGCTCTATAAAGCGATTTGTGAATTCCGTACCTCTGTCGGAACGAATGGACACGATACTCGACCCTTTTTCATTCTGAAGCTTTCTCAGGTGCTCGGGCAGCTTTGATGTTGTTTCATTCTTCTTGCTTAGGAAAATTGTCCAAGCGTACCTGGAATAATCATCAACAATAACGAGAAAATATTTCTTACCTCCCAAACTTACCGGGTCTACAAGACCGTATAGATCCATATTTAGCATTTCCAAAACTCTGTGGGTGGAAAGGTAGGATTTGCTTTTCAGGGTGGTCTTGATTTGCTTGCCTTTGTGACAGGGTCTACATACGCTGTCTTTCTGGAATGAAATGTTTGGCAATCCTCTAACCATTCCCTGTCTGGAGAGTTTGTTGATCGTCTTGAAGTTGATGTGTGACATCCTCTTGTGCCATAGCCAGCTTAGATCTGCAGTGCCTTTGGCAACAAAGCAAGGAATTGTGGAGCTCGTAGGCATCCAGTCAGCAATATACATATTACCTGATCTGCTTCCTGTGAGCACAACTTCTTTGGTTAGGATGTTTTTGACTCTACAGTGATCTATATAGAACTTCACCGAAAACTGTTAGTCACAGAACTGGCTGATACTAAGTAGATTGTACTGTAAGCCTTCAACATAAGCTACATCGGTCACTTTGAATTTTCCTACAAGTAGGGTTCCCTTCCCTCTTGTTCTTCCTTTAGATTTATCACCAAAGCACACTTTTGGACCTCGACCTTCTACAATATCTGACAGCTTACTTTTATCTCCTGTCATGTGCCGAGAACATCCGCTGTCGAAGTACCAAATGTCTTCCTCCAGGATGTCCTGTATGCAAATAAATTAAGTAGATTTAGGTCCCCTTTGTTTGTTGGGTCCATGGATGTTAGTGCCTTTAGGTACCCAGATTTTCCTGACAGCAATAGGTTTACTGTAGGATGGTTTAGGTCCGTAGTTGCGATTTCCACGTGGGGCATGTACGTAGTTGCTATAACCATGATAATTATTATGCATGTAAAATTCAGGGTTATTATAAGTCCAGTACAAATACCATTTTGGAGGTGGAGCCATTGTCTTCGGCCTAACAGCTTGCCTTCTGGGTCTCCAGTTGGATTCCCAACGCTGTTGTTGATATTGTGCGGAAACTTGCTGTCGCGATAAATGACGGGGCTCCTGTATCCAATACCTAGGCGTGCTGTACTGAAAGTACTGCTGTGCGGGCCTTTGATATTTGGCTACAACCTTCTTTCTGAATGGCTGTTGGCGCTGTTGATATGCTCGGGGAGCATGCTGTTGGGTGCGCCTTACATGTCTGAATGGCTGGTGATTCTTCTGTCTGGAATATGATTGTGGTGGCGGAATGGCAGCCTTTGCAGTTCGCGGTGCAATAGGTTCCTTCACAGGACTCGGAACTTCTTCCGATACAGGAATGGGTTCCACACCCGTGACGAACATAGTACTAGTTTTCCCTTTGTTGGAAAATGAGCTGTATCCTAAGCCACTTTTATCATGAGCATGTTGCCAGTGCTTAGAATTTCTTCCATTCTTTTAGATGATTTCTCGAAAGATTTCAGAATGGTCTCAAGTTCTCCTTCTCGCTTTTTGAGAGTTTTCACTTTGGCTTGAAGCAGAACAAAATCATTTGTATTGCTTTCACTATGAGATTTAGTCTCACTTAGTTCATGAGCAAGTTGATGATTGCTCTCCATGAGTTTTTCATACTCGACTTTGCTGTTTTCACAATAAACAGACATATTTTCGTAATTTATTTTTAGCAAGTCGTTTTCTTCTTTCAGCTCTAGGTTAGAAATTTGGAGATGTATGTTTTCATTTTTCAAAGTCTTATGGGCCTTTTGAATGTTCTTAAACTCATTCATCATGTTTTCAAAAGTATGAGATGCATTGGTAGGAATAGCTGAGGTTGAGCTTGCCTCATCATCGCTATCTTCATCTTCCGGAATGTCCGTAGTCTTTATCTTCAAAATCATCATCAGATGAATCACTGTCAGTGACAACCTGAAGACATTCTTCGGATTTTGATGGTGCGGGGGAGGCTTCTGATTCACCAATTAGGGCCTTGAGCTTGTTTTTCCAAGCACGTCTTCTTTCATCCTTTTCTTGTTGCTCAGCTTTTGGCAACCTTTGAACTTTGGGATGAGGACATTTATTTGCGCAATGTCCTGGTTTCCTGCAATTATAACACAGGTTAGCATCACCAGAGGAAGTTTCAGCACTTACCTTGTGTACAGGCTTGGGCCTGTATGGGGTCTTGCTCGACTGCTTGATAAACTTCTTGAACTTATGCATGAGGAGTGCCATTTCGTCTTGCGACAGGATGTCGTCGTCGCTGTCAGCATTCTTATAAATGGGCTTTGATGAACTCGGCATGCTGTGTCTTCGGTTGGATACAGCGGCTAAGGCTGTAGTCCTGGCGGGAGATTCTTCAGCTTTCTCTCTCTTGTCTATATCGTACTCAAATGCTTTGAGGTCAGAAAAGAGATCAAAAGTAGATATTTCACTAAGATTACACGACACACGCATAGCTGTGGTCTTAATGTCCCATCGGGCAGGGAGAGATCTGAAAATTTTTAGGTTTTTCTCCCTTTGGGTATAAATTTTGCCTAATGCTTCAAGTTCACCAATAATGCCAGTGAATCTGAGGTCAAGTCCCTCAAGTGTTTCAGTTGGTTTCATTTCAAAAATTCAAATTGCTGAGTTAATTTAGAAATTTTGTTTTCTTTTGAGAGCTCAGTTCCCTCACAAATTAACTTGAGTTTATCCCAGATATCCTTGGCTGATTTGTAGCTCTTTACCTTAGAGAACGTGCCTTTGTCAAGAGTGATAAATAGCGCATTCTTCGCAACATTGTCGAGGTTGGCGCGCTTTCTTTCGTCAGAAGTCCATTGTTCGCGCCCTTTCTCGAGCATCTCTACATGAGCCTGACCTTCAATTCTTGGGACCGGATTTATCTTCATAATCTTTATGGGGCCATCCTGTACAACAAAAATCATCTCTTCATGCATTGCTGCAAGATGAGTCTCCATCCTAATTCTCCAATCATTAATTCGTTAATAGAGAACATAAGAACTTTATTGATCAATGATGAATCCATATGAGAATAACAAAGAAAAAGACTGTTTAAAAAAAATAAGTGATTTAAGGATCTGATTCAATCAAAAATACGACTGATTCTCTTTAGAATCAACCGCTCCGATACCACTTGTTGGCCACTAAGTATACATGATACAACTTGGAAAGTGTTTTAAACAACAAGGTGTACGGTTTTCAAATCTGAGTGCGTAGCGGAAGTCTTGTTAAAGTAAGTTGCTGTAAATACAGCAACTAGATATGAAGTGTATACTTAAAGATAATAACAAATCTTAAAACAGTAAATGCAGAAGGTAAATGACACGGTAATTAAAGTGGTTCGAGGTAAACCCCTCTATGTCCACTGGTCCTCCACACAGGAGTGAAAATATTTATTATAAATACTACATACACAACTACGTATTTATAATCTAACCTAATCAATATATCGTTCACACATATTGATATAATGATCTTAGCCTTCAACCGTTCATACAGATTGGTTTAAGCTTTCACTCGACTGGCTCTTCACACACAGTTCGAAGCTTCGTCTCTTCAATGCAAGTCCGTCACACACAGTTCAGGAATAACAAGGTTTCTCAGTCCACACAGGGTTGATGGGTTTTATTCAAGGGTAGAACAATGTTTGAACAACAGCTTTGACTTTCTGAGCTTTTAGCTGATGATGTGTTGTTCACGGTTTGAGCACTTGTATATCTCTTCTTTCAGAATAGCAGTTTGCTTCTGGGAGATATGTTTGCTCAGATGTATATGATGATAACTTCGTTTTCTTTTATTGTAGTCAGTTGTATTTCGATCTTCAAAGTCTGGGGGATATATATAGCCTTCTTGAATATATCCGTTGAGCAAAATTCCGTTCCAACGGGATGATATGTTTGAATAAAACACGATCCGGATTTTGCGCTTGATTGAAGATCTCTGACGGCTTAATATTTAAATACTTTATCCTTCAGTATTTAAATATATCTTCTTAAAAGGGACTTTGACTTTAGCGAATAACAAAGATTCCTTCTTGTCCTGTTTGGATACTATATGGAATGATAGCTGTATTGTCGATTCGAGACAACTTCCATACTTAGTCTTATGAGACTCCTTTGCTGTATGATTGATTCACTGTATGCTGGAACTATAAGAAGTCTTCGATACAGGTTGACACCTTTGATCAGCATTTCGATACAGCTGTTTTCTGTATGCTAGATTGACACATTGTCAAAACACTCTTATCAAGATCTTTCGATACAGGGATTGTTATCCCGACAATTTCGCTACAGGGATTGTCATCCCAAGAGTTGATTTCTAAAATATCAACAAATGCTACCAACACATTCTTTGAGGTAGTTGTTTCGGCTTCAATATTTACTTTAGCATTTGCCTTTTCGTAAACGACTTTATTGCCTGCTTATGGGGAAAGAATAATCTTAAGTCATTAGTTCCTTTTAGATGTCGAAAGATGTTCTTGATATCAATCTATTGATGTTGCATCAACGCTGAAGTAAATCTAGTTAGCAAATTAACTGGTGAGTGATATCAGATCGTGTACATTGAGCTAAGTACAATAATATGTTATTGCACTTAAATAAGGAATTTCAGCTCCCAAATCTCTTCGTCACTTTCCTATGGACGACATGGATTTTTCCTTTGCATCTAAACTTTTGACCAATCATGCGAATACTAGATGGGTGCACCTTGTCAATGTTGAAGTGCCTGAAAGTCTTCTGAACATAGGCAGACTGATAGAAAAAAATTCCATAAACTCGATGTTCTATGTCAATACCTCGACAGAACAGAGTTTCCCAAGATCTTTGATTTAAAATTCATATTTTCAGTATCCGGAGGTTTCTCTTATTTTATCAAGGATGATTATGTTCATGTTATCTACGTACATTGTGATGATCGTGAATCTGGAACTTATTTTCCATGTGAGGATGCAGGGAGACAGTTCGTCGTTCTTATATCCCTTCCCAATCAAGTAGTCACTAAGCTTCAAGTAGTAAAATGAGCGTTTCAATTTAATTTCAAATGTACTCTGTGGTCTAGATTCACTTAATTTAGGTAATGAAATATCATCGAACACTTTCCTATAAATCTCCATATTAGATCCCCATAGAGATATGTAGTAACCACATCTATTAGTTGCATTTCCAATCCTTCGGAAATTACTAGGCTAATAAAATTGCGGAATAATTTTCGTGGGAGTACATTTCTTCGTAATCAATCACAGGGCATTATGAGAAGCATTACTTCGTGAACTTTGTACATTAGGACCACTATTCTCACTACGATTTATGACAAAGGCTCGTTTATGTCCTATAGGATTTACACTTGGTTAGGTTAGCACTACCTACACTAAATACTTATCTCTCAGAGAACTTAGTTCTACCTGGAATGTTTCTTTTAGGCCAACCAGCTCTATGTTGTTTTCATCCAACTGAGGGAGGTCCTATATCATCGTATTTTATGATTCACTGAGTAACATATCATCAAATTGGGTGGTTGATCAGGCCACACTCTCATAATTTCATCGAGATTCTTGATTTTCTGAATCATATCTTCGGGGCGTCCCTCTCGTCATGACTCATGGAAATAATAAAATCAAGCACGATCTTACAAAATGAGTTCATAGATGGTTAACATGTAAATTTATGCCATACTCTACATCTTCCTTGTGTGAGTATTTAGTCAAACCATGAGGTTTCCACCCTTTCATTTGCAGGGAGCCATGGCTCAACCACACCTCCACCAGGTGGGGTTGTATCACCCAGTTCATTGGTGATGTGCCCCCTTACTGGGGACTTCTAACCTTACAAGCACATTTGTAGCTATAATGTGAGATTTTGTCACTTTAGCGATATTAGTAGATGCATCAGGCATCGAATCTGCTACATTCTGAAGATCGAGTATTTTTTATTTCACGGTAAAAATATGAGGTTCGTGGATCATAATAAGACAATGTGGGATATACTGTTGGGTTTTACATATATCTAATACAATAAATTTGAGTAGAAACGCATCGAAACAATTAACGAAAAACCCAGATGAGGATCTTCATGCAGTAATTTAATTGATTTATAAAGAGTTCGTCGAATTACCTTAATCCGAAGAATAGATCTGAACCCGGACCAGAAGCTGATTAAAATCGTCTTCCTCTTTCGGTGATCCACACACGAACAATTTGTACAAAACGGATTGCTAGATCCTTACGAATAATATTGATAAATAGTACAACAATTAATTACTTGCTAGAAGGATTTGTACTATTGATCAAAACCAACTTAAGGAAGAAGACGGAGATGGCCGAACTGGGGTTTCTTCACAAGAAACGGGGCAGCTGATTTTCTTAAAGGGGGTCGATTTTTTTTCACCTTTTTATGTCAACTCTTTGTTCAAGACCCCTTATTTATACTAAGTAAACCCTAGAGTCAAACTCTAGTATTTTCTTAGTTATCCCCCAACTTAATAAATGATATAATATATAAAATATCTTATATTATTATTTATTATTGAATCCTCTAATAAACATAATATCCAATATTATATTTATCTTTCCCAGTTGATATATTAAATAATATAATATATAATATCTTATATTATACATTACTCAATATTTAATTTCTTTAATAAATATAATATCCAATATTATATATATTAATTATTCTTGCTTAGCTTTAATTGTGTATGTGTGACTCAAAAGGCTTATCTTATGTTGGCAATTATTTAATACCTTATTAAATAATAAATCATAAGTGGTCTCTAGCAAGACATTATGACTATCCAAATAATATAAGTTTATAGTCCATTAAACCATTTAACGTGTTAAATTCCTTTGTCCCGCGATATCATATTTAAACTAAGTCATGGTAACTGTCATACTTATTACGTTCAAATGCTTTCTCGATCTTAAGTAGATCGATTGAATCAAATGACTCTTCATTTGAGCATGACCATGCATTTCATTCAGTCCTACTTATCTATGGGCCCAACAGATATCTCTCTCCCTAAAGAGAGGGACAAATCCCCATCTTGATTATTCATTGTCCTCTACATGACTCCCACTAATCCCGATCACTAACCGTTATGATCACCATGTTTCAAATGAAGTTGGATTACGTCAAGGCATAGGTTATCATGTTGGACTCTATGATAATCTCAGATTCAATGATTTATTGATATACTGTTATATTGAGATTCACTTATGACATTTCCATGCAGTGATCTTAATGCGGGTCTGTCCAGTATTGCATTCTCCAACCAATACCCATAAGTTTGATCCGTACCATACGCATAATCATCCGACGATTATCAATCAAACTTATACTAGTATATTAATCACTTGAGTCTCTATTCTACGTGATTGGAATAGGGATATTTGAGTAATCTTATTATTCGTGAATAACTATTATTCGATTATTATAATATTAAAACATGCAGACATTATAATAATAAATGAGAAATAGATGATATCAAATAACTTTATATAAATGTGACAATCACAAATCTAGGCACATCGAATGTCCTAGAGCACTCTTACCAACAATCTCCCACTTGCACTAGAATCACTCATTCATAACTTTGTCCTATTGATCTAGCATGCTCTACATGCTTTCCTTGTGAGAGAGGCTTGGTAAGTGGATCAACAACATTCTTTTCCGTTGCTACTTTGCATATTGTAATATCTCCTCGTCTGACGATCTCTATGAATAGGTGAAATTTTCTGAGTATATGTTTGGAATTATGATGGGACCTAGGCTCTTTAGCTTGTGCAATAGCACCATTATTGTCACAATAAAGGCTTATGGGACCCTGGATGGTCGGTACCACTCCTAGTTCAGTAACAAACTTCTTGATCCATACAGCTTCCTTAGCTGCATCCGAGTTTGCCAGGTACTCAGCTTCTGTTACGGAATTAGCAACCATGATTTGCTTGGAACTCTTCCAACTCACAGCACCTCCATTCTGTAACACCCTCAAGATATTCGAGGTATATTACAGCGCCGTGAATCCCTATGTGGGACCCACCAGGCTGAACAGCATCATACTCATCGACTCACATAAACGACAAACCAACACCATGTCATAAAGACGCAAAACAGAAAAATCCACCCGGTTCAACCGGTCAAACATAACATCATCAATCAACACCAACATATAGGCAACAATACAATCCGGACGAACAAGAACTCTTAGGTACTCGGGTACAACTATTAGTTCAAAAACCACAAAAGATGAAAAGACAAAAAGACATTAAAACGTCACTTATGCACAATCATCACGCATGGCCATCATCCGTGTACTGGTCCAGCGCCCGCTCGTCCCGATGAACCTGACCTGAAATTCATAAAACGAATTTCCCCAAAACGGGTCCCCAGAGGGGTTAGCAATTACGCTAGTACAAGTAACCAAATGAACAATTTACATCTTACACATATAGTAATGCATGCAATTCAAGGAAACATAGTTCCAAAATACTCATTTCCGGAAATGCCAATGATCAAACCACATTTGTAAAAATGCACCACAATTAACCGCGGACCCACAGCTTCGTGGATCCCTACCGAGACCCCGTCGGATCTAACCCACAGTGGTTAAAAGCAAGCTCGCGGTCCCACAGCTTCGTGGAACCCTACCGAGACCCCGTCGAGTCTAACCCGCAGTGAGCATACACACACACACAATTTCTCATACAAAACTACTATGTCAAGATTGTAAGTTCATAAGGATACTTGCCTCGATTAAATAGACGATGACACGAACGGAATGGAAGGATCAAGCACAACCACGAGGAACCGACGAAAATGAACCTAACGATTCGAATATCACAATCACAACCACTTCTAAACGATTATGGAAATGGAATACACCCGGAAACCCGCCTACGATTCATGTATATTCGTATCAAAATAACAACGAGGGCGGACCACAACCAAACCCTCCCGATTCCGTAAAAATCCACAAAATATCCATGAATCCGTAGGAAAACTAAAGATACTAACAATATTAATCGTATACATCATGAATCCACCAACAAAACGGAACGAATCGGAAGAAAAACCCAAAACCCCCAAATTAATCGAAAATAGGGTTTTAGAATATTACCTTAGGAGATTCAAGCACCAAGATCCGTAGAACACGCGTTAGATTGATTGCCCGGGCTTCACTACCGAAGAAAAATGGTGAAAATCGACCCCCCAATGGATAAAGGTGAAGAACTCTTCCCCTCTCTTACACTCTCTCTCGCGATGCAGTGAAATGAGGAAGAAGACGGGCGATTTCGTCTAATAAAGACGAGTTTGCACAGTTACCGCTTTGTGTGCCGCGGCACAGCCGAAGTGTGCCGCGGCACAGGCCAACAAATTACGCCCAGGTTTCGGCGTTGTGCCGCGGCACAGCCTGCGTGTGCCGCGGCACCCGGTACAGTTGGGTTTAGGTCGCAGAAGACACACGAGTGTGCCGCGGCACCGGACAGGTGTGCCGCGGCACTGGCCTGGCACTGTGCCGCGGCACCGGATGGGTGTGCCGCGGCACACAGTACAGTTGGTTCGACCACCAACTGAAGGAATTTGTGTGCCGTGGCACGCACAGCTTGTGCCGCGGCCCACACCTCCTATTGGGTCCCAAAATGATAAAAATGATCCCGAAAGAGGATAAAACGACAGGAATCAATATTTGGGGACTAATAACACGAAATGGATCCACGGCAACCCCGAAACGGCGGTTCCGCACAACAATTACGAGAATCAGATCAAAAGATGACGGAAAAGTTACACTGAAGGATACACAAGGGTCACTACAATCGAGAATTACACCGGAAATACAATTACAAGGGAAAGAAAAATGCGGATATTACATTCTACCCCTCTAAAAATAAGTTTCGTCCCGAAACTTAAGAAACAAACAACTCGGGGTACCTAGCACGCATGCTATCCTCGGTTTCCCAAGTTGCCTCCTCGACACCGTGTCTCGACCACTGCACCTTGACCAAAGGTATGGTCTTATGCCTCAATCGTTTCTCACGATGCTCCAAAATCTTCAAAGGACGCTCTTCAAAAGTAACATCCTTGGCGACATCAATCTCACCATATTCGATGACGTGACTAGGATCCGGGACATATTTCCTCAACTGGGAAACATGAAAAACGTTATGAACATGACTCAAGGCTGGAGGTAACGCCAAACGGTATGCCAACTCACCGACTCGCTCGAGAATCTCAAAGGGTCCAATAAATCTCGGACTCAGCTTCCCTTTCTTCCCAAAACGAAAAACTCCTTTCGTCGACGACACCTTTAGCAAAACGTGGTCTCCTACCTCGAATTCCAAAGGTCGACGACGGACGTCGGCATACGACTTCTGTCGACTCTGGGCAGTCAACATCCGTTCCCGAATTACTTCTATCTTCCGCCTCGTCTCTAAAACGACATCCGGCTCGGTCCCGACCAAATCGGACGCTTCATTCCAACAAATCGGTGATCGACATCGCCGCCCATAAAGTGCCTCGTACGGCGCCATCCGAATCGACGCGTGCCAACTATTGTTATACGTGAATTCGATCAGTGGCAAATGTTCCTCCCAGTCATTACTCCAATCGAGAGCACAGGCACGCAACAAGTCCTCGAACGTCTGGATAGTGTGTTCCGACTGTCCATCTGACTGAGGATGAAAAGAGGTACTCAAACGCAATTGGGTACCCAACGCCTTATGCACCGCCTGCCAGAAGTGCGATACAAAACGGCCATCACGATCCGAAACAATAGACTTCGGGGTACCATGAAGTCTCACGATCTACGCGATAAACACACGGGCTAACTTCTCCGGGCCCCAAGTGTCCTTGATGCCCAGAAAATGTGCCGACTTAGTCAGACGATCGACAATCACCCATACCATATTCATGCCCGACCTCGATCTCGGCAAACTCGTAACGAAATCCATCGATATATCTTCCCATTTCCATTCGGAGCGAAGTGATCGCAATAACTTGACCGTCGATGCTCGATTTTGACTTGCTAACAAGTCAAACATCTCGCTACAAACTGTGCGACCTCATCCTTCATATCATTCCACCAGAAATTTCTTCTCAGGTCCTTGTACATCTTACTCGAACTAGGATGAACGGAATAGGGTGTAGCATGGGCCTCCCGTAAAATACTCTGCCTCAACTCTGAGTCGTTCGGCACACAAAGCCGACTCTGGAATCTCAAAATACCATCCTCGTGAATCACAAACCCAGGAGACTTTCCCTTAAGAACGTTCTCTCGGATTTGAGTAATCATCGGATCCTCTGATTGCTTCAGCTTAATTTCATCGATCAAAGATGATGAAATCTCTAAAGCACAAAGTTGCCCGACAGCTCCCGGCAACGAGACCTCAACATCTAACTCGATCAAAGCCCTCCGAAGCTCAGACTGAGATGTAAGGATCTCAAGCGTTCGCAACGCAACTGGTTTCCGACTCAAGGCGTCGGCCACGACGTTCGCCTTACCCGGATGATAAAGGATTTCGAGGTCATAATCCTTAATCAACTCTAACCACCTCCTCTGCCTCATATTCAACTCCCACTGAGTAAATATGTATTTGGACTTTTATGATCGGTAAAAATCGACATGTAGAGCCGAAAAGGTAGTGACGCCAAATCTTGAGCGCAAATACATTGCCGCTAACTCCAAATCATGAGTAGGGTAGTTAAGCTCATACGGCCTCAACTGTCTCGACGCAAAGGCAATGGTCTTGCCGTGCTGCATTAATACGCACCCAAGACCCTGACCCGAAGTATCGCTATAAACGGCGAATCCCTCGTTGCCACATGGCAACGCCAAAACCGGAGCTGAAGTCAAACGCTTCTTCAGCTCCTCAAATCGAATCGCCTCTCGTCATTCCAGACGAACTTCTCGGATTTCTGGAGCAACTGTGTAAGTGGTCGAGCCAGTTTCGAGAAACCCTCGACGAACCTACGGTAGTAGCCAGCCAAACCCAAGAAACTACGGAGCTCTCTCACATTTTTGGGCGGTGCCCAATCCAATACCGCCTCGATCTTCTGCGGATCTACACGAACCCCCTCGGCTGAAATCACGTGACCCAAAAACATCACTTCCTTCAGCCAGAACTCACATTTCGAGAACTTCGCATAGAGTTGCTCGGCCCTCAAAATGTCTAACACTATCCGCAAATGATGGGCATGCTCTTCCTCGTTCCTCGAATAAATAAGAATATCATCAATGAAGACGACGACACACTTATCCAAATACTCGATAAAGACTTTGTTCATCAACTGCATGAACACCGCCGGCGCATTAGTTAACCCGAAAGGCATGACTACGAACTCATAGTGTCCGTACCTCGTCCGAAAGGCTGTTTTCGGCACATCGGACTCTCTCACCGAGTGATAGTACCCCGATTTCAAATCAATTTTCGAGAATACCGCAGCTCCTGGCCCGATCGAACAAGTCATCAATTCTCGGCAAGGGATACTTGTTCTTGATGGTCACCTTGTTTAGTTCGCGATAGTCGATACACAAACGTAGTGAACCATCCTTCTTCGGTACAAACAGGACCGGTGCGCCCCAAGGCGAGGCGCTCGGTCGAACATACCCCGACTCAAGAAGCTCACTCAACTGCTTCTTCAACTCTGCCATCTCTGAGGGTGCCATGCGATAGGGTGCCTTCGAAATAGGAGCCGCGCCCGGTTCTAACTCTATAGCAAACTCAACCTCACGATCCGGTGGCAATCCCGGTAACTCGTCAGGAAATACATCAGGAAACTCATTAACGACTGGAATCGACGAAAGCTCGACTCCACCATCCTCCGCCTTCAAGGCATAACACCAATAACCAGTACATCCCTTTCGCATGAGACTCATCGCCTTCAAGGCATTAATGACGAATTTCTGGTTTCCCCTCTTTCGCCCCGCGAAAGAGTGCTCGGTGCCGTCCTCGGCTAACATAGTGATGATTCTCGTGCGGTAGTTCATGATCGCACCATGCCGCTCGAGCCAATCATCACCAAGAATCAAATCCTCACCCTCGATACTCACAACAATAAGATTAGAGGGCCAAGTCCTCTCACAAATAAGCACAGAACAGTCTCGAACCTCCTGATCACCAACGATCCTATCACCGCTAGGAAGCTTAACGATGAAGGGCTCACAAGGTGTCAAACGGTCGAGACTCAAGCGCACACAATCCAGAGATATGAACGAATGCGTAGCAGATCGAAAAGCACACTCGACGGGATGAGAAAGAATATAAACGGTACTGCCGCCACGGTAGCCATTGGGTCATCGGCTCTCGCATCTCATAGACACGCGGGTGGGTGAGCCGACCTGGAAGCTCCCCTTTAGAGAGGCTGACCCGACCTCTCCCGACTAGCACTCGGCGGAGATTGAGGAGCAAACGATCCACGATTCACACTTGGTTCCCTAGGCGCTGGAATGGAAGCCCGGGCACCAAGGATTTTCTCCCTCTCGGCCTGACGGCTTTGTGACCCGGTAGCCTGCGATTACACGTCGGCCAAAGGGTTCGGACAAACACGACCGATGTGGCCTGCGCCACGATTAAAGCATTTCACCTCTCGAGAAGGGGCACTGGCGGCCCTACGGGAAACCCGGTAGATCAAGGCAGGCCACCACCGTGAAAAGTTAGCAGACTGAAATTTCTGCTGACCCCCACCTTTGTGGCCCGAAAAATTCCCGGCGGACTTCTGCTTCTTACTCTCGCGGGCCGCCTCACTCGCCGTCACAGACATATCGTAAGCAAGGGCCCTGCTCTGGTAAGCTTTCAAGGTAGTGCATACAAGCCCCGACATATAGTCCCGAATCGGCAACTCATCCGTCTGGAGAAATGGAAAATTTTGTCGCTCTCCTCAACAACTTGGGTCTTCACATAACCCAACTCCTTGTTAAAATCAGCAATGGCTTGAGATACGGGGATATCCCGCGGTTGAGCATCATAAAAAGCATGTACCCGAGCACATGTCCCGGCCAGCCACGGCAATATTCGATCTCCATCAATTCTTGAAACTCGGCCCACGGCGGCATGATCTTTGGGCCCAACGGCCTCCCACCAGTCCGTAGCGTCCCCTGTGAGAAAGTATTGGGCAATAGGGACTTTACGTTCCTCGGGACAGTTAGTGGCAATGAAGACCTTAGATATCTCCTTGATCCACCCTTCCCGGCCCAATCGGGTCCAAGCTCCCGGCGAGGAGGATGCATCTTGATAACATCTTGGAGCCAACGGTCCGCTCCGCCCGATTAGCATGGGCACGATCCGGGTTACGAACGCTGAGCTATTGCCGCCATTTGGTTCACCATTTTTTGCATAACGGCCGCAATACCAAGATCGGCACGCTCGTGAGAAGAAGCATGGCTATGACGGTCGCCGGTACTGCCGGTTCCCGAAGACTGTGACGTGGCCGCCCCACCGGCTGCCCCACGTCCCCGGCCGCGTCCACCACCACGACCTCTTCCAGCATCCATACTGGAGTTAAATAAGTAGCAAAAGCCATACGAGGATCAGTACAAGAAAAGAACAATTACAAGTCGAGAATCAAGGGTACGATACAAGGAATTGATGAACAGAGGAAGGAAAACTTACGGACACTGGTAGTACCGGAATCATGGCAGCGTGACGATGATGTGCAAAACAAAACACCACAATACCCAATAAACCGACAAGCCTAGGTATCCATAAACCTGGCTCCGATACCATTTTCTGTAACACCCTCAAGATATTCAAGGTATATTACAGCGCCGTGAATCCCTATGTGGGACCCACCAGGCTGAACAGCATCATACTCATCTACTCACATAAACGACAAACCAACACCATGTCATAAAGACGCAAAACAGAAAAATCCACCCGGTTCAACCGGTCAAACATAACATCATCAATCAACACCAATATATAGGCAACAATACAATCCGGACGAACAAGAACTCTTAGGTACTCGGGTACAACTATTAGTTCAAAAACCACAAAAGATGAAAAGACAAAAAGACATTAAAACGTCACTTATGCACAATCATCACGCATGGCCATCATCCAGTGTATCTTGGTCAGTAGCCGCTCGTCCGATGAACGACTGAAATTCATAAAACGAATTTCCCCAAAACGGGTCCCCAGAGGGGTTAGCAATTACGCTAGTACAAGTAACCAAATGAACAATTTACATCTTACACATATAGTAATGCATGCAATTCAAGGAAACATAGTTCCAAAATACTCATTTCCAGAAATGCCAATGATCAAACCACATTTGTAAAAATGCACCACAATTAACCGCGGACCCACAGCTTCGTGGATCCCTGCCGAGACCCCGTCGGATCTAACCCACAGTGGTTAAAAGCAAGCTCGCGGTCCCACAGCTTCGTGGAACCCTACCGAGACCCCGTCGAGTCTAACCCGCAGTGAGCATACACACACACAATTTCTCACACAAAACTACTATGTCAAGATTGTAAGTTCATAAGGATACTTGCCTCGATTAAATAGACGATGACACGAACGGAACGGAAGGATCAAGCACAACCACGAGGAACCGACGAAAATGAACCTAACGATTCGAATAGCACAATCACAACCACTTCTAAACGATTATGGAAATGGAATACACCCGGAAACCCGCCTACGATTCATGTATATTCGTATCAAAATAACAACGAGGGCGGACCACAACCAAACCCTCCCGATTCCGTAAAAATCCACAAAATATCCATGAATCCATAGGAAAACTAAAGATACTAACAATATTAATCGTATACATCATGAATCCACCAACAAAACGGAACGAATCGGAAGAAAAACCCAAAACCCCCAAATTAATCGAAAATAGGGTTTTAGAATATTACCTTAGGAGATTCAAGCACCAAGATCCGTAGAACACGCGTTAGATTGATTGCAGGCTTGATCAAGAAAAATGGTGAAAATCGACCCCACAATGGATAAAGGTGAAGAACTCTTCCCCTCTCTTACACTCTCTCTCGCGATGCAGTGAAATGAGGAAGAAGACGGGCGATTTCGTCTAATAAAGACGAGTTTGCACAGTTATCGCTTTGTGTGCCGCGGCACGGCCGAAGTGTGCCGCGGCACAGGCCAACAAATTATGCCCAGGTTTCGGCATTGTGCCGCGGCACAGCCTGCGTGTGCCGCGGCACCCGGTACAGTTGGGTTTAGGTCGCAGAAGACACACGAGTGTGCCGCGGCACCGGACAGGTGTGCCGCGGCCTTTGGCTCGCATGCGCGGCACGGATGGGTGTGCCGCGGCACGATCTGATTGGTTCGACCACCAACTGAAGGAATTTGTGTGCCGCGGCACGCACAGCTTGTGCCGCGGCCCACACCTCCTATTGGGTCCCAAAATGATAAAAATGATCCCGAAAGAGGATAAAACGATAGGAATCAATATTTGGGGACTAATAACACGAAATGGATCCACGACAACCCCGAAACGGCGGTTCCGCACAACAATTACGAGAATCAGATCAAAAGATGACGGAAAAGTTACACTGAAGGATACACAAGGGTCACTACAATCGAGAATTACACCGGAAATACAATTACAAGGGAAAGAAAAATGCGGATATTACACATTCAATACAAACACATAACAACTTTGTGATTTAAAATCATCTCTATCGGTTTCAAAACTTGCACCAGCGTAACCATTTACAGCCAGCTCATTTTCCACACCTTCATAAATTAGGAACACATCCTTAGTTCTTCTTAAGTACTTTATGATGGTTTTTACTGTTGTCCAGTGACTTTCACCTAGATTTAATTGGTATCGACTTGTCATGCTAAGGGCAAACGATACATCTGATCGAGTACAAATCATTACATACATGATCGATTCAATGGACGAAGCATATGAAATCTTGCTCATGCGGGATCGCTCATCAGGAGTTGAAAGACTCCGAGTTGTACTCAGATGAATGCCGTGTGACATTGGCAAGAGTCCTCTCTTGGAGTCCTGCATATTGAACCTCTTCAATATTTTTTTAATGTAGGTACTTTGACTCAGACCAATCATTCTCTTTGATCTATTTTTATATATTTTTATCCCAAGAATATAAGCAGCTTCTCATAAGTCTTTCATGGAGAAACAACTTCCCAACCAAGTCTTGACTGTCTGCAAGATGGGTATGTCATTTCCAATGAGTAATATGTCATCCACATATAAGATTGGAAAACAACTATCCTCCCATTAACCTTCTTGTACACACATAGTTCATATTCATTTTGAGCAAACCCAAACTCTTTGACAGTTTCATCAAAATGAAGATTCCAGCTCCGAGAAGCCTGCTTTAACCCGTAAACGGATCTTTGAAGCTTGCAAACCTTTTTAGAATTTTCTGGATGAACAAAGCCCCCATGTTGTGACATGTACACATTCTCGAGTAAGTTTCCACTAAGTAATGCTGTCTTGACATCCATTTGCTATATTTCGTAATCATAGCATGCGCCAATAGCAAATAAAATTCTAATTGATTTAAGCATGACTGCTAGCAAAAAGGTCTCATCATAGTCAACACCATGAGTCTGTCTATAACCTTTTGCTACTAGTCTAGCTTTATAGGCTTGCAGATTGTCATCCATGTCTTTCTTATTTTTGAAGACCCATTTGCATCCAATGGTTTTAACACCCTCAGGTAGATCTATCAAGTTCCAAACTTGATTGTCGTACATGGACTGCATCTCTGACTTCATGGCCTTTAGCCATTCCTCGGACTCTAGTCCTGAAGCAGCTTCTGTATAGGTACTAGGCTCATCATCTATGAGCGATGCGTCATCATCCTCTGTTACGAGATGCCCATATCTCTTAGGTTCGTATTGCACCCTATCAGATTTGCGAGGAACTTGTGTACTTTGAACTGGCTCCTTAACTAATTGTTGAGCCTGTTCAGTTTCATC
Source organism: Orobanche coerulescens (assembly GCA_033398695.1). Classification (NCBI taxonomy): domain Eukaryota; kingdom Viridiplantae; phylum Streptophyta; class Magnoliopsida; order Lamiales; family Orobanchaceae; genus Orobanche; species Orobanche coerulescens. Next base: position 190,486,533 of record CM065801.1, read on the forward strand.
GGTGAAGAAATGTCTTCTTGTGGTTATCGAGTTTCCACGAGAATTACTTTTCTCCCAGTCTCTTTTGGAAATTAATTCACCTTCTAAGAAGACAGAATTTCGAGCAACAAACACTTTGTTCTCTGTGGGCTTACAAAAGTAGTATTATTTAGTTTTCGTAGGATATCTCACAAATAAACATCTTTCAGATATGGCCGCCAGTTTGTCAAACACTTGGCGTCTTATGAATGCTTCGCAATCCCAGATTTTTAGAAAATACAAGTTTGGTCACATTCCATTTCTCAAATAGTGTATTTTCAACTGCTTTAGATAGAACACAGTAAAAGGTAAATACTGCTGTTTCTAAGGCGTGGCCCCAAAATAATAATGGACGCTCTATTCGACTCATCATGGATCGAACCATATTTAATAAAGTTTGGTTCCTCCTCTCGGACACTCCGTTATGTTGAGGTGTTCCAAGAGTAGTAAGTTGTGAAACAATTCCACAACTCCTAAGATGGTCATCGAATTCTCTACTCAAGTATTTGCCTCCTCGGTCCGATCGAAGGGCTTTAATTTTCTTGCCAAGTTGATTCTTTACTTCACTTTGGAATAGTTGAACATTTCAAAAGATTCATGTTTATGCTTCATAAGATAAACATATCCATACTGACTAAAATCACCGGTGAAAGTGATGAAGTATTGGTACCCGCCTCTGGCATGAGTGCTAAGAAGTCCGCATACATCAGTATGTACTAGGCCTAATAGATCACTAGCCATTTCTCCATGACCGATGAAAAGATTCTTCGTCGTCTTGCCCAATAAACAGGATTCGCATGTCCCATATGACTCATAGTCAAAGGAGTCTAAAAGTCTATCGTGATGGAGTTTAGTAATGCATTTCTCGTATATGTGGCCAATTCGACAGTGCCACAAGTAAGTCGGATTAGAATCATTGAGCTTAGGTTTGTTGGTTGCAATGTTATAGACTTCCAAAGTATTGGACTATATAGATCAATATTGTAAAGTCCAGTATATAACTTTGCAGTACGATAAAGCAAGCCATCATAGAAAATATGAATAATGTTATTCTTAATAAGAAAACTGTAACCTTCACAATCTCGTGTAGACACTGAAATAATATTCCTATTCATAACAGGAACATAATATCAATTGTTCAAAACTAACAAAAGCCTATTGGGTAAAACTAGATCATAAGTTCCAACGACTAGTGCAGCAACTCTTACTCCATTGCTGACTCTTAGATCCACTTCCCCTTTCTTCATCTCTCTACTGCTTCTCAACCCCTGCATATTTGTACAAATGTGAGATCCACATCCAGTATCCAATACCCATGAGTTAGAAGTAGATAAGTTAACTTCTATAATAAATATATTTGTGGCAGTCTCACTACCCTTTGTATGCTTTAGCTCTTCCACGTAAATATTGCAATTTCTTTTGCAGGGTCCTGGTTTATTACAATTATGGAAATTTCCATCTTTAGGAGCTTTTGCCTTGAAAACCGGCTTAGTAGGGTCTTTAGTTTTGGCAACTTTTGCCTTACCTTTGTCTTTGCCTTTGTTCTTGAAGGACTTCCCTTTGGTGACCATCAGTACGTGTCTTGGTTTCTTTTTAATATTTTGCTCAGCCATTTTAAGCATCCCATGCAGCTCAGCAATGGAGTTCTCCATCTCAGTCATATTATAGTTCGTAATGAACTAACCAAATCTATCGGGTAATGAGTTTCGGATCACATCCATGGAGTGCTCCTTAGAAAGTGGAAAACCAAGCCTATCAAGATGATCAATATATCCTTTCATCTTGAGTACATGAGCGCTGACATATGTCCCCTCAACCATCTTGCAAGCATACAAGGCTTGAAAGATCTCATACCTCTCTTGCCTAGCGTGCTTTGAGAAAGTTTTCTTGAGGTGTGCATTAATTTCATAAGCTTCCATTTCTTTCAGATTCTTCTGAAGTTATGGACAAATGGTAGCCAACATAAGACAACTGACATCAATGAAATCATCACAATATTTCTTCTATTCTTCTTTTGTTGCTTTGTTAGCATTATCAGCAGGCTCATCGGGAATTTCTTCCTCAAGAACGTACAACTTTTTTTCTTGCTCGAGAACTATTCTCAAGCTCCGGATCCAATCCAGATAGTTGCTTCCATTTTCTTTGAACTTGTCCTTCTCAAGGACGGATCGCAGTGAAATGGCGGATGTGTTGTTTGATGTCATTCTATCATCTACAAAATTCAATATGCAAAGTATTTAGTCACATTTCTATTTCTCGAAAAATACTCCTACTAAAAATAAAATACCCTCAATTTTACAATATTTGTAAATTTAGTGGTCTAAGACCCCATTTTGCACAATTCTAAACTCAGGTTTGGCATGACGCCTAGAATTGAGCTACTTTAGGTGGATAACTCTTCATTGATTACATCATATGTAACTCTTAGATTATACTTATGGGATTTGGCATCTTATGCCCAAGCATGTTATAATTTCATCTTATGCCTTAAGGTTCAAAACTATTTTGAATTCTTAATTTATTAAAATATAAAGGTATCATCATTATCTATCCTACCATACTAAGATAATCCAAGCACCCAAGTTTGGCATAACCTGCTCAAGATGATCGAAGTCTTGATAGATATTTTAATTGAACGACATTAAAAATTTAAACGAGGGGTTTTATCCTATGTTGCATGTCTATGTTAGATAACATACATCGAAACATACATCGCATCACATACATGCATAAATTCAAACATACATAGCATCACATGACATAAAAAACATAGGACCATGTATAGCATGACCATAATCCTAACGTGATTTTCATGAGCCAACATGAAAATCACACAGGTTAATCTAAAGGGTATAATTGGTATTCATTGGTTTTCCAACTCCTTGGAACGTCATACTCGATCAATTGGCTTCTCGAGTCCGTCCTTCGTCTCCTTCTTGTATTCATTACATTAATGAAAAACTATACTATACTAGTAAAGTAAATTACAAGAGGGCGAATGACACGCATGCTATAAACAATCAATAATAAATTAATAGACAACTCGCATGCCGTAAAAATAAATTATATTTAAACGACATGCAGGTCGTAAAACCAACCCAAAATAAATTAAAATATCCAATCACATTGGTCAGTTTATGGTCATGCCACCAACCATATATTAAAATTAATCATCATATAATTAATTTAAAACTCACAGGTAACATATTAATAATAATTTGCGTCCAAATTAAACAAAAAAATACACAGCACAGTGTCCAGAGGGATGAACACCGGCCACCCAGGTTCGAGACCTGGGATGCGCGACTTTTGCGCATTTTCTACCCTATTTTTGCACGGGCCGCGGGTCGACCCAGACGTGGATCAAGTAACCCTAGTCCAGATCCCCGCGGGTCAGCCCGATCCGTGATCCGATTCTGGACAATTTCCTCAAGAACAATTTTTGGATATTTACAGTGCAGAAAGTAGCGAAAAAGTACAAAAATTAACTTTTAACGATCCCATTTAATCAAATTAAATCACGAAAATATTTATAAAATCTCTATTTTATAAATATGATCAAGAATATAATTTTATATATTCAAACCATATAAAACAGTTCTACATAAATAATTAAATTACTTGCAAGTTGGCTCCGATACCATTGTTGGGTTTTAGGTGTATCTAATACATAGAATTTGAGCAAAAATGGAGCTATACTGTGAGATTTTGTCATCTTTACCAATGAATTTGAGCCATGGCCTCAAGCACACCTCCACCAGGTGGGTTGTATCACCCAGTTCATTAGTGATATGCCCCCCTTAGTGGGGACTTCTAACCTTACAGGCATATTTGCAGCTATAATGTGAGATTTTGTCACTTTAGCGATATCGGTAGATGCATCAGGCATTGAATCTGCTACATTATGAAGATCGAGTATTTTTTTCACGATAAAAATATGAAGTTCGTGGATCATAATAAGACAAGGTGGGGATATACTGTTGGGTTTTACGTATATCTAATACAATAAATTTGAGTAGAAACGCAGCGGAACAATTAAAGAAATCTCAGATGAGGATCTTCATGTAATATCCGAATGTAATTTTCTTATCTACTATTGAACTACTCGGATAATTAGGGTATCATTGAATCTTATTGCATCTAGCATTATGATTGTTGATGTTGAGTTGTATCAGGATCGAATTAATTATTATTTGTCACTTGTACGATGCTCAATTGTTAGTCGTGTTGAAGATTATTGCATTTATGGGCTAGGTAATTAGTGCCTAACGTACGCTACAGCTCCAACTTAGCATACGCTATTTCGTTGGCATTACGTACGTAAAGTGCTTAATCTTACGTACGTAATGTAGGGAATATGATCCGATCTCAACTTTCGGCATGGAGGGCCATGCAGATCCGGATATTTGGCCTTTCGAGGCAGCTTAGTCAAACGTACATTACGTACATTATGCTTACACGATAACGTACGTAATGGTGGAGAGCTTACGTACGCTTTTCAGGCAACGTACGTAAGGGTGTAGGTATTTTGAGACACTAGTCTCTGGGGGTCTATTACGTATGTAACATCTTATGTGTTAGCGTACGTAAAGAGGCTAACATACATTAACTTTCTGAGTTAACGTACGTAATGGAAGTGCGGTTTATAAAAAGACAGGTCTTGTCTTTCATTTTTCACGATTCAAACTTGATATTTTCTCCAAGTTATCATCCTTCTGCCTCCCTAGATGGATTTTATCCTCTTGCATCTTGTTTTTGAGCCTTGCATCTTGGATTGAAGCTTATTGATTGGAAGTTTGGAGTGCATTCTTGTAGTTTTGGTGGTTTGTTCTTTATTTTTTGAGGTATGTTGTACAATCTCTCTATTTTCGTAGTAATGATGATATTAATCTGGAATACTGCACATAGTGTTAATCTAATCAAGTAAAACATGATTGTAGTTAAGATTTTGAACACTTATTGAAGAATGTAGTAATTAAGGTTTAAAACAAGTAGGTTATTGATGTTTAGATGATAATAATGATGTTATAAGAATCATACTCAGTTTGCTAGACTGATTAGCATTATTGGGAGGATGATGATAATAGGTTTCGATATAATTAAATTAATCTCGGTGGATTGAAGACATAGGTTGTGTTAAAACATCATGTTAAGTATTAACCAATACCTTGGGAAGAACTTGATGAGTATTGACGAATATGATGATGTTCTTAAAGTTTCAGAAATCCTAAATGATATAACTATGTTTTGAGATGGCTTAGCAAATTCTTTAGGAGGTAATAATGGATTATGAAGAACACAAATAGAACCTTTATATATATTCAAGTTAATCGGATGTTTTGATAACTTAAGAATGTGTAATCATGGTATTCATATGTTGGTAGTATTATTGGGAAGATTATGATGATTATTTATGACAATGTCATAATAGAATGAATGGTCGAATTCAATTACGATAATTCTTGTGTAATAGATGATGTAAATATTGAAGAACCTTAAGAACTTGGTAAATCCGATTCTTAAAGATGAATTTGGTGTATTGAAATTCGTTGATGAAATGATAGAATGTTCGTTTGGATAGCATGAACTATTCAGGGAGGATTATGAGTGTCGTTTCCAACGAATTGATTTCATTATTGTATGAATGTGTTGTTGAATGAGTTACGTTTCATTCAAGGTTGCTTGTTCGAGTGAGTATTACTAGTCATGGATACTGTCCGTTCGTTCATTTGAAGGACTATTCGTCTACGGAATTGAGGCAAGTTAGCTTGCTTGGTTATAATGATGATTGAATTCTTGTGAACGTTATACATTTCGTGTATATGAAATGCATTATGAATCTATGATTCGTAACGTGACATTGTTCTTGATTATAGTACCGTTCCGTTGTGGGATTGTATTTCCAAGTCCATCTATCGTTGGTCTAGTTGATCGTTTTGTCACTTCGGTGAGTTTCGATTCTTGATTGAATGTGTAATTCATTGAGTTCCGTTGTCATATTGTATCGTAACATATCTGGAATCATATCTGCATGCCGATTGGTTATGTGTAGGATTTTTAGCCAGGCACATACGGTCATATGTTGATGTTTCTGTATTGGACTGTGCACACGAGACATATTTCGTGAGGCTAATTAGGTACATTGTGTCACATATATTCTGGATTCCGTATATGGGGTGGACATGTGCACGGATACATTTCCGGATCGGGCGTACTGTGATGCCCGTCTTGAGCCATGTTGATTGGTTGTTCATATTCCATGTATGATTGGGTATGTCCGACGGTTTGTGACTAGTTGTTTATACGCCCGAGGGGTATGTTCAATATTCGGGTTGTTTCCTTGAGATCCAATATGTATGAATTGTATAATGTCTTGAGAATTATTATCATGTATATCTGACCCTGTAGTTTTGGGCCGAATACTTGTGTTGTATTTTAGGTCGAGGCAAAGGCAAGGCACGGGAAGAGCATGGTGACAGCGAAGGGTTTGAAGGATACTAGTTCGGGAGCCCCAAATCTTATGCTGTCCGGTTATACTTAAACCGTTTAATGTTACATTCCGCTTCATTTAAACTATTGTCGATTGTACTATTATTTTAAGTATATTTCATCTTCATATGGTTTACACTTTGGATCCTGTGTATTCTGAGGCTAACAGCCGTACTATTCGTAGACTCCTCATCGGAGTAATGATTATTGTTTTGTGATTCGGTATCACAATAATGTTATGTTTAAGTTGTGTTTTGGTATCACCTGCTGGGTCCCAGTGTGGGGTCCACGACACTGTAATGGCCGCCGTATTTGGGGTGTTACAGAAGATGATATCGGAGAGTCATTTCTCCTTAAGAGTCATTGTGAACTAGTATCAAGAAACCTTCACGTCATGTGTGATCTGTGCAAGCGCTGACCCGACGAGCCAAATACGGTATGTTATTTATATGCTATGATTTAATTACTGGCAAGATGTTTGTGGCTGAATTTATGTTATTAATATTCCGAGGAAACTTTGGATCGATTATGTGATTGAATTTGTTTCGACTCGATGTCGATATGATATTTTGTATAGCACTCGTGGTGCCGATAATTCGTTGTTGGAGTATAAAACGCAGCGAAAGTGAGATGGAATAAAAGGTTTTATAAACTGACCAACATAAATAGTGGATCTATTTAGGCTTGTCAATTATTAAACAGATTAATTAACAATTTAAATGTATGTATTTACGCAATAGAAATTGGTAATTCCTACCTTTGAAGCAAAGTGGTGGAAAATTCCTTCCGGGTCGATCGAACTCCCCTTCGTACTCCTCCTTGACCTTCTTGTATTTCTACCTCAAGATATTCTAGAGTATATCCCGCCTAAGATCCGGATATCGTGTGGGCAATAATATACCGAATCAATCTTGGACTTGCAGTATGGGATAGGCCGAAAATTCTTCAAGAAATAACTCACAAATTTTTCTCTCTATTTTTCTTGAATATTTATGTATTTAGAAAAGTATTGTGTTAGCTAAATTGTGGAATCCAAGACACAAGTCAAGATCCACAATTAAACACAAAATAAGAGGAAAAAATCGAAAATTTCTTGTTACAAGAAGTAAGAAAATCGGCCACCCACATGGTCCTATTTATAGGTGTTTTGGGCTACTCTAGGGATCTTAAGGAGGATAAGATAAGGACTCCCAATATAGATCATCTTTCAAATATTAGGACTCTTCCTAATATGAAGACTCTATTAATATCAACTTAGTCCACTAAAAGGTTGATATTGCACTTCCTACCAAAATCCCAAATTACGAAATTGGGCTCCTTTTTGAATTAATTATTTTCCGTGTTAAAGATATTCCATGTCCATTAATTAATTTAAGCTAATGACAGCTTTTAACTAATTAATGTGTTATATATGAGTATACCACTCGACTTTTATCATTATATCGGAAAATTAATTCCATCTGCAGGGTTTAATATAATAATCCTTTCGAGTGCCTCAAGGGACATGATCAACCCGACTGGTCAAGACATGATTTCTAGCTATAATATTAATTATTATATAAATAATAATATTGCCCAAAATATCGAGCATATTGAGTCAATCATTGTGGTTCTCACCCATGATAAATCAAAGCAATAAATATTAAATATATAATTAAATATTAATCACTAGAATTAAGAAATAATAATTGTCCGAGATGTGCGTTCTTCTTATAGTCAGTATAGAAGAATCTATCTCACCTCGATCCTGTTCAACGCATACCGAATACGCTGATATATGCTAATGGTCAAGACCAACCAATCTCAAGCATGTATTACAACCTCTCACATAACGGTCTAATGTTATATAGGTTGTGAACTAATTATTACTATATAAGGAACCAATAATGTAATCTTCTGTGTGACTCGACACACCACATTATCTACAATATAAAGTAATTTAGACAACATTTGCATAACCATAGCGTGAATAAATATGCAAAACATGTGATAAATGAATTAAATATTCTCATAGATAAAGACCGAGAAATTAGGTAATACAAACATAAAGTATGCTTTGATATATACAACCCTAACAATCTCCCACTTATACTCAAAGCATGCTTTTGAAGTATACTATCTAGTAGGGCTGAGCATGGGTCGGTTTGGGTGGGTTTTGGGGTAAAATCAAACCCAAACCGCTAATTTCGGTTTTTGGGTTTTAGAACCTAATGGGTTCGGTTTCTGTTCGGTTTTGGTTTCTCGGTTTTTGGTTGGTTTTGGTTTCGGTTTCGGTTTCTCAGGTTCAACCCATACGCTCATGGATTTTGGGTTTAAACCCGTGGGTTTTGGGTTTTAACACATTTTCCAACAAATGTATATATTAAAATATATATTAGATATATATTTCATATTAAATAATCAGGGTTAGGTTCCACATTTTAGTTTTTTATTTTTTAAAATATATATTAAATATTAAATAATCAGATATATAAATATATTATGGGCCGGTTTCTGGGTTTGGCTCGGTTCCTGGGACGGTTTCGTAACAATGGGTCGGTTTCGGTTTCACGGTGCGATTACTAAAGTACAAATCGAAACCAAAACCGAAAAATTCGGTTTCTAAAATAAGAAACCAAAACCGATGGGTTTTCTTTGGTTTCGGTTTTTCGGTTCCAGTTTCATCGGTTTTTGTTGGTTTCTCGGTTTTCGGTTTCGGTTTTACTCAGCCCTACTATCTAGACTATGTCTATCTATCTCCCACTTATACTAAAAGTAATGCTGCCATACATCTCAACCCTATTCCTTCCACATGCCCTTCAAATGACTTTGAGGGCAACCCTTTCGTGAAAGGATCAGCTAGGTTGTCTTCAGATGCTATCTTGGAGACAATAATCTTCCTTCTCTTCACAAAATCTCGAATGATATGATATTTGCGCTTGATATGTTTGCTTGCTTTGTGGGCTCGTGGTTCCTTCGAATTTGCAACAGCACCGGTATTATCACAATAAAATGTAATACTCCTAGGCAAATTAGGAATCACACCCAAATCCTTTAGGAAGTAGTTGATCCATACCGCCTCTTTAGCTGTCTCTGAGGATGCTACACACTCGGCTTCAATGGTAGAGTCCGCTATGTATTTCTGCTTCACACTCCTCCAACTGATAGCTCTACCTCCCAAAGTGAAAACATATCCGGAAGTTGATTTCGACTTTTCTTTGTCCGCATTGAAATCTGAGTCAGTGTAACCCAAAGGACAAAGTGTATCCGATTGATATACAAGCATATGCTCCCTAGTCCTTCTCAGGTAATTGAGTATATCTTGACAGCAATCCAATGTTCCGGTCCTGGGTTCGACTGATATCTCACCACCATGCCTACAACATGACAGATATCAGGCCTAGTGCAAATCATAGCATACATGAGGCTTCTCACTGCCGAAGCATAAGGGACCAGCTTCATGTCATCTATCTCCTTCTGTGTCCTAGGACACATAGCCTTAGATAGCTGAATTCCATGTCTGTAAGGTAAGAAACCTTTTTTGGAATTCTCCATGCTGAACCACTTTAGCACCGTATCGATATAGGATGCCTGAGATAAGCACAACATCCTTTTCTTGCGATCTCGAAAGATCTTAATACCAAGGATGTGCCCAGCTTCTCCCAAATCCTTCATATTGAACTGCTCAGACAACCATACCCTTACGTCTGATAATACCTTCACATTGTTTCCAATTAGAAGTATATCATCTACGTATAGTACAAGAAACACCAGCACGTTTCCATCGCACTTTTTGTATATACTATCTAGACTATGTCTATCTATCTCCCACTTATACTCAAAGCAATGCTGCCATACATCTCAAACTCATTCCTTCCACATGCCCTTCAAATGACTTTGAGGGCAACCCTTTCGTGAAAGGATCAGCTAGGTTGTCTTCGGATGCTATCTTGGAGACAATGATCTTCCTTCTCTTCACAAAATCTCGAATGATATGATATTTGCACTTGATATGTTTGCTTGCTTTATGGGCCCGTGGTTCCTTCGAATTTACAACAGCACCGGTATTATCACAATACAGTGTAATACTCCTGGGCAAATTAGGAATCACACCCAAATCCTTTAGGAAGTACTTGAGTCATACCGCCTCTTTAGCTGCCTCTGAGGCTGCTACATATTCGGCTTCCATGGTAGAGTCCGCTATGCATTTCTGCTTCACACTCCTCAACTGATGGCTCTACCTCCCAAAGTGAAAACATATCCGGAAGTTGATTTCGACTTTTCTTTGTACGCACTGAAATCCGAGTCAGTGTAACCCAAAGGACAAAGCGTATATGATTGATATACAAGCATATGCTCCTTAGTCCTTCTCAGGTACTTGAGTATATGCTTGACAGCAATCCAATGTCCCGGTCCTGGGTTTGGCTGATATCTCGCCACCATGCCTACAGCTTGACAAATATCAGGCCTAGTGCAAAGCATAGCATACATGAGGCTTCCCACTGCCGAAGTATAAGGGACCAGCTTCATGTCATCTATCTCCTTCTGTGTCTTAGGACACATAGCCTTAGATAGCTGAATTCCATGTCTGTAAGGTAAGAAACCTTTTTTGGAATTCTCCATACTAAACCGCTTTAGCACCGTATCGATATAGGATGCCTGAGATAAGCACAACATCCTTTTCTTGCGATCTCGAAAGATCTTAATACCATGAATGTGCCCAGAATCTCCCAAATCCTTCATATCGAATTGCTCAGACAGCCATATCCTTACGTCTGATAATATCTTCACATTGTTTCCAATTAGAAGTATATCATCTACGTACTAGACAAGAAACACTAGCACGTTTCCATCGCACTTTCTTGTATACACAAACCTCTAGGACACTGTTCAAAACCATATGATTGAATGACCTCATCAAATCGCATGTTCCAAGACCTTGATGCTTGCTTGGGACCATAAATGGCTCTTTTAAGTTTGCACACTAAGTGCTCCTCCCCTTCAGCAATGAATCCTTCAGGTTGGCGCATATAGTTCAAGAACGCAGTCTTGACATCCATATGCCAAATCTCCATATACAAATGCACAGCTATAGCTAAGAGAATTTGGATCGATTTAAGCATGGCTACTGGCGAAAAGGTCTCATCGTAGTCGATACCCTCCTTCTGAGTGTAACCTTTCGCAACAAGCCTTGCTTTGAAGGTTTCAACCTTCCCTTTCGATCCTCTATTATGCTTGTAGATCCACTTACGTCCAATGGGTTTTACCCCATTGGATAGCTCTACTAGCTCCCACACTTGATTACAATCCATAGATCCCATTTCGGATTCCATTGTTGTTTGCCAGGATTCAGCATCTTTATCTTGAACTGCCTGCTTATACGTACATGGATCCGTTTCATCCTGGTCCGGGGAGTGGTTCGAAGACGCTCCTACGCCGATGAAATGTTCAGGTTGACAAAAATGACGAGGCATGTCCTTGGTTTGCGTATCCACAATAGTGTCTATATGGTACACTAGGTGTTTATACAATTAGTATTGTCGAAACCTCGCCCCTAAGTTCTCCTAGAATGACCTCACTCCTAGGCTTGTGGCTTATTACATAGTCCTCCTCTGAGAATCGGGCATTGGTACTAACAATGACCTTCTGATCTTTAGGACTGTAGAATAAGCCACCCTTCGTTCCCTTCGGATATCCTATAAACACTCGTACTTCTGTACGAGATGTCAACTTATCAGCGAACCCCAAATCCGAACATGTCCTAGACTGGGCTTGCGCCCATTCCACAGTTCTATGGGTGTTTTTGGAACTGATTTCGAAGGCACCAATTTTAGAATGTACGCCACTGTTTCCAAGGCGTATCCCCAAAACGAAATAGGCAAATCAGAATAACTCATCATTGACCTAACCATCTCTAATAAAGTACGATTCATTCGTTCAACAACACCATTTTGTTGTGGTGTACCAGGCGCAGTGAGCTGGGAAGTAATCCCCTCATGTGCCAAGAAATCCAAAAACTCTCTACTAAGATACTCGCCACCACGATCAGATCATAGTACTCTGTCCATGACGCTTCTCTATTTCGGCCTTGAATTCTTTGAACTTATCAAAAGATTCAGACTCAGGTCGCATCAAATAGATGTATCCATATCTCGAATAATCATCTATAAACGTGATGAAGTATTCCAAACCACCCTTAGCCTGGATGTTCATTGGACCACATACATCGGTGTGTACTAATTCCAATGCATTTTGTGCATGATTTCCTTTGCTTTGGAAAGCATTTTTAGTCATTTTCCCTTCTAGCAGGATTCGCAGATTGGAAATGACTCAACTTGGAACGAATCGAGTGGGCCATCGCTCACCAATCTTTGAATCCTTCTAAGGTTAATATGACCCAATCGTAAATGCCACAAATATGTTTGATTTATGCTCGAAGGTTCTTTTTTTTTATTAGGATTAATCAAAGAATTAAGTGATTTATAATTATGAAAGGGAGCTGGTGCAGCATTAATGATATAAAGTCCTTCATTATAGGTTTTCATGCAAACATATTCACCATTTCTTTTAATAATTGCATTATCTTCAAAAGAAACTGAATATCCATCACAACGCAATTTATAAACTGAAATTAAATTCATTATAAAATCAGGTACTAATAACATATTATTTAGGACTAGAATCCTATCATTAACTTTTAACTGCACGACTCCCACTGCAATAGCCTTTAGCTTGGAATAGTCACCCCAGCTAATGGTAATATCATCCGCACTAAGTACCTTGGTTACTTGGAACCCCTGCGAGTCATAACAAACATGATCAGTGGAGCCCGAATCTACTATCCACGAAGTGATAGAACAGGCATCCAAACATGTTTTGACTACTAGTGCATGAGACGTACCTTTCTTAGGGCAGTCACTCTTGAAATGCCCCTTCAGACCACACTTATAGTATTTGCTCTTCGGATTTTTGTTTGCCTCAGACTGAGGAGCCTTGGACTGAGGAGCCAAGCCCTTAGCTTTGAAGGTTGCCACTTGCTTCTGGCCAACCTGATTTTTCTTCTTTCCCCATTTGTGTTTTGAAGAACTAGCACCGGTTGCCGCAAGAATTTGATGATAACCTTGTTTGAAGAGACCTTCGACAGATTGAAGCTCTGTCAGAAGTTCCGCCAAAGTGTAAGTCCTACGATTCATATTGTAGTTGAGGCGGAATTGCTCAAAGCTTCTTGGAAAGCTGCCCAAGATAATATCGACATGCGACTCGGCATCGATAGTGGCCCCCAGTATGCTCAGTCCGTTCAAATGAGACATCATTTTCAGAACATGATCCCTTGCTGGAGTCCTTCAGACATTTGGGTTGTCATCAACACCCTCATTGCATTTTGCCTAGCCGCCCGGTTCTGATGACCAAATATCTCGGTGAGATTTTTCATCATTTTCGTGGCTGAGGCCATCGTCTCATGCTGATGCTGAAATACATTTGTCAGTGAAGCCAAAATGTAACAGCGAGCCATCTCATCAAACTTTTTCCATTTTCGGAATTCAACCAACTCTTTAGGAGTGGCATCCGGTTCTGGTTCCAGAGGGATTTCCACAGTTAAAACAAATTTATGCCCCTCGGCAGTTAGGACAATGTCAAGATTTCTTTTCCAGTCGGCAAAGTTAGTGCCATCAAGTTTATTTTCTTTGAGAATAACATCGAGTGGATTGAAAGACATCTGAGAATAAAATTAAAACACCATTATTCACATAATTCGACGCAAAATATATTGAAAAACCTTAAACATAATATATATACAGTCAACCAACACCTCACAAAACCGCACATGCAAGCCACGTTAGTGTGGACGTTTACATATACATTTTTCAAGTAGATTTTAATGTCTTTAATTTTACTATCTAGTCAAGATGCGTTTTGACAAGTAAAATTAATAGTTGGTTCCTCATGGCCATGTATTAAATTAACATAGACTCCGATGGGGAGCCTATTAATTAATACACCTAAGTGAGCACCATAATTTACCAATCCTTAGAATATTATTTAATGATAATAGTCCTACAGATGGAGAGGTCATATCATAAAAAATAATATTCACCTTTTTGCTATCTAATTGAAGTTTAAAACTAGCGAGCCAATAATCAGCACATCCGATGTGAAGGAAGACTCTAATGTCAACGCGCATGCTAATTATTTCACAATTTAAACCAATTATGGAGGCCAATTTGATTTTGAAAAATCAATTATTAAAATCACTTAGTTATTTTGAAAAATTGAGGTTTTTAATTTTATCGTCCTAACATGCAAGAAACATATCACGCATACATCCTTACATGCCATTCATCAAAACAGTAAAACCAACATAAAAAAATTGGATAATCTGCTTCAAGCATCTCGTCACTTCCTCCCGGTTGGGGCACAAAAATTGCCAAATTTAGAAACTTTCTTCCATGCAAAATTAATTGCACAAGAAATTTCCAAATTAAAATTATCGTGCTCCAACGGACGCAACAAACGGCGGATAAACGAATAGGACCATACACCGAACGAACCTGCCCGGACAAAAACCCGACCCACGGCCCGGCACCCTGCTGCTGGCCAAGCGCGGCAGGCCAGATTCGGCCGAGACAGCAAGCTGGCCGAGTCCCGATCGGCAGCAAGCTCGTCTCGGTCGGTTCGTCCGATCAGGACTCCTTTTCGCACTGGACTTCTTTTCCTTCAGTACTTTGTGTATTCCAATTCGATTACAAATTTTATATCAAATAAAATACATCGAATATACAACAAAAATTACAAGGAAAAAAAATTCTATTCTACCCGTGGATTTTCTCACGGGAAAAACTTTATACATGCCTCAAAAACGGGCCAAATTACCAAAACGCGTAAATAAATAAATAAAAAAAATCACATAGCCATGATAATTGGACCATATTCACCTGCAAGACAATTTCTAGCAAAAATATTCCAAACATTATACCATATGAATATTTAAATTGCTAGCAAATTAATCACAAATTAATTAAATTGAACAGAACCTAAAGACCGGCTCTGATACCAATTGTTGGAGTTTAAAACGCAGCGGAAGCGAGATGGAATAAAAGGTTTTATAAACTGACCAAGATAAATAGCGGATCTATTTAGGCTTGTCAATTAATTAATTAAACATATTAATTAACAATTTAAATGTATGTATTTACGCAGTAGAAATTAGTAATTCATACCTTTGAAGCGAAGTGCTGGAAAATTCCTTCTGGGTCGATCAAACTCCCCTTCGTACTCCTCCTTGATCTTCTTGTATTTCTACATCAAGATCTTCTAGAGTATATCTGACCTAAGATCCGGATATCGTGTGGGCAATAATCTACCGAATCAATATTGGACTTGCAGTATGGGATAGGCCGAAAATTCTTCAAGAAATACCTCACAAATTTTTCTCTCTATTTTTCTTGAATATTTATGTATTTAGAAAAATATTGTGTTAGTTAAATTGTGGAATCCAAGACACAACTCAAGATCCACAATTAAATATAAAATAAGAGGAAAAAATCGAAAATTTCTTGTTACAAGAAGTAAGAAAATCGGCCACCCACATGCTCCTATTTATAGGTGTTTTAGGCTACTCTAGGGACCTTAAGGAGGATAAGGTAAGGACTCCCAATAGAGATCATATTTCAAATATTAGGACTCTTCCTAATATGAAGACTCTATTAATATCAACTTAGTCCACTAAAATGTTGATATTGCACTTCCTACTAAAATCCCAAATTACGAAATTGGGCTCCTTTTTGAATTAATTATTTCCCGTGTTTAAGATATTCCATGTCCATTAATTAATTTAAGCTACTGACAACTTTTAATTAATTAATGTGTTATACATGATTATACCACTCAAATTTTATTATTATATCGAAAAATTAATTCCACCTGCAGGTTTATATAATAATCCTTTCGAGTGCCTCAAGGACATGATCAACCCGACTGGTCGGGACATGATTTCTAGCTATAATATTAATTATTATATAAATAATAATATTGCCCAAAATATCGAGCATATTGAGTCAATCATTGTGGCTCTCACCCATGATAAATCAAAGCAATAAATATTTAATATATATAAAATATTAATCCCTAGAATTAAGAAATAATAATTATCCGAGATGTGCGTTCTTCTTATAGTCAGTACAGAAGAATCTATCTCACCTCGATCCTATTCAACGTATACCGAATATGCTAATATATGCTAATTGTCAAGACCAACCAATTGATACGAAACCGACTACTCCAAGCGAAGAAGACGAAGTAAGGATTGACGTAAAACACCTCGACCATACTCCAACGTACTTAGGCGAGAAACAGATACGAGACCCGGAGTTACCTTGATAACCGGACTTGGAGTAACTTAAACAATGGGCAACTTACATCTTGGGGGAAGGGGTCCAAGTGGTAAAACAATAAAAGAATTTCAGCACTTTCTTTATCATAAAAGCAGCAGGATTCTCGGCATCATGCTTTGTGAAAGCCGGCTATCACCTTGGAGACAAAACCCATCTTTTACTTTTGTTTGCAAGTGACGTGGGGAACCTTGTATTTTCTTTTCCTTATTTTAAGACCAACTTGTATTAGTTTAGATTATCTTGTCAGGCTACTTTTGCCTATAAATAGGGGCGATGGAGTTGTAATGAAGGGGATAGATTATTAATGACAAAACAACATACCTTGTGTATTGTTTAAGTGTTGGACGAGTTTCCTTCAAAACTTTGATTATTATTCGACGCATTTTCGAATCTTAATCTGATTGATTCTTAATAGGTCTTGAGAAGAAATCACTTTATCGAATTATAGATCTAGTTCGATAAAAAAAACTGTTTCCTGTCCTGTTTCGATATTCTTCTTGTTTTCGATACAGGGTTGTACTTGTTCGGGATTCCGCATCAAGTGCTGTTCGATCGTTCGAACTTGTTTCTTGTTTTAATTAGCATCCAACCGAAACTTGCTGTTTCGAGTGCCGCTGTTTGGAGGTTTCCTGTTTTGAGTCATCTTCATTCGGACAGTTCCTGTCTTGTTGGTGTATCGAGCTGTCGCCATCATTTCCTATCGCATGCGCACACCGCTAGCCAGTGTTATTGCTGTAGCGAACTGTTGTTATCAGTTCCTGACAGTTTCTTGTTGTTCGCTTCCGCTCTTCAAAACAGTTTCCCACTGTACAGATAGAGAATTCGCATCATAAGTGGCATCGGAGACCATGTTCTTGATCTTTGGCATTATGGATCTCAACGACGTTGATTTCTTGGCAAAACTTCGCGACGCATTGCATGACGTACCAGAACAACGCGACCATCATTGGCAACCTAGGCGTGGTGACTATGAACGACCCTCACGCCATGTCAAAGAGTTCAAGGTGAACGAGCTTCCGGAGTTCGTTGGCGGAATAGACCCTGAAATTTACCTGGAATGAGAAACGGTGCAAGTATGAAATTCTCAAGTTGGGGAAAGGCGCTTCGCTTTGGTATAAAGGAGTGAAAACGCGAAGAACCCATGCGGGAAGATAAAAGATCCGTTCGTGGGATTCGTTAAAAAGAAAACTTCGTAAAAGATATGTACCAACATCACATCGGTTGTCCTTGTACAGAAAAATTGCAGATCTCATGCAAGGAAAGTTGAGTGTCAGTGAATACATTGAGGAGTTTGAGAATCTAACCTTAATGGGAGAGATAGAGGAGAATGAGGAGCAGAAGATGTTGCGATTCTTGCATGGCTTGAACCGAAGCGTAGCTAACTCGGTGGAATTATATCCATACGAGGACTTCGATACATTATGTGGGTTATGTGTGAAGTTGGAAGCTCAAAACAGGATGAAGTTGTATAAACCCGAGTTTCCAGTAAAATTTGGAAACCCAAGTGTCGGTTCTAGTTCAACTACTAAGGCAACTGTACCGACTCCGGTCCCTGTTGCGATTCCTACGGCCCCCTACGTACCAAAGGAGATGAGTTTGGCTAAAGTAAGATGTTTCAAATGTCAAGGGTTCGGACATTATCAAAATGCTTGTCCAAACAAACGAGTGGTAACACTAACAGAAGCTGTCACGATTCGAGACGAGTTGTTGGTCGAAGACGAAAAGGAGAGACTGGGTGATGTATTTGATTTCAGCATGAAGGACGAAGAAGGAGAAGAATGTGAGACCTACGATGCTCCAAACTATGAAACGGCTTTAGTTCTGCATACTCTACAAGCCAAAGCTGTTTCGAATGATTCGACACAACATGATCAAATATTTCACACAAAGTGTCAAGTCGGAAATAAATGGTGTAGTTTGATCGTTGATGGAGGGAGTTGCACCAATGTAGCTTCCATAGAGATGGTGACTAAACTCGGGCTGACCACTACGGCTCACCCGAAACCTTATACTTTGCATTGGCTCGATGATGGAGCAAAATAAGGGTGACTAAACAAGTGAGGATTTGACTAACCATGGGTTCATATGAAGACAACGTATTATGTGATGTACTCCCAATGGATGCATGCCATGTACTTTTGGGAAGGCCATGGATGTTTGATAGGGACGTTTTATACCGAGGAAGAAGCAATGAGTACGAGTTACGGGATAAGGGCAAAAAGATTGTGCTTAAACCAATGTCACCTCAAGCTATTCACTCTATGAGTTCTGGTCGGAGTGAAAAAACAAAACTGGCCATGTTTGCTAGCGAACGGTATGTGGAACATGCTATTAATGATGGCGAGTGCGTGTACTTGTTGATTCTGACTGGGAAACAGAATGGTAATATGGTTGTGCGGAACGACGAAAGGATGGATACCTTATTGCACGAATTTGCGGATATTTTTCCCGAAGAATTACCGCCGGGTTTGCCACCCATTCGTGGGATTGAACATCAGATCGACCTCATACTGGGTGCGTCGCTCCCTAACAAAGCTGCTTATAGATGCAATCCCGAGGACATGAAGGAATTACAAAACCAAATCGAAGAACTAATGAACTGCGGGTATGTTCGAGAGAGCCTAAGTCCTTGTGCGGTTCCGGTATTACTGGTTCCTAAGAAAGACGGATCTTGGCGAATGTGTATTGAAAGTCGAGCCGTGAATAATATAACCATCAAGTATCGATTTCCAATTCCGAGGCTTGATTACATGTTGGACGAATTACACGGATCCATGATCTTTTCAAAAGTTGACCTACGAAGTGGTTATCACCAAATCCGGATGCGAGAAGGAGATGAGTGGAAGACGGCCTTCAAAACTAAACACGGACTGTATGAATGGACCGTTATGACGTTCGTCCTTACAAATGCGCCGAGTACCTTCATGCGCTTGATGAATGAGGTGCTTCAGCCATTCTTGGGGAAATTTGTGGTTGTATATCTAGACGATATTTTGATTTATAGCCGATCATTGCAAGAATATTTCGGACACTTGAGACAAGTCTTCGAAACCCTTAGGGACCAAAGACTGTATGGAAAAAGGGAGAAGTGCTCATTTTTGGTCGAAAGTATAGTTTTTCTTGACTATGTTGTTTCAAAGGACGGAGTATCGGTCGATCAAGCAAAGATCGAAGCAATTAAGTCCTGGCCAGTTCCCACTACAGTGACGGAAGTAAGATCGTTCCACGGACTGGCTTTCTTTACCGAATATTCATTCGAGATTTCAGTACCATTGCAAGCCCAATAACCGAATGTTTAAAGAAAGGTACGTTTAATTGGAGCCGGGCTTCTCAGGAGTCGTTCGCAAATTTGAAGGTAAGGTTGTGCGAAGCACCAATCTTAGCATTACCCGATTTCGCAACCATTCGAGGTAAAATGTGATGCTAGCGGAGTTGGCATTGGAGCGGTTCTCATTCAAGGAAAACGACCTATTGCTTATTTTTCAGAAAAGTTAAACGGTGCTCGTCTCAATTATTGTACATACGACAAGGAGTTTTATGCTATTGTGAGGGCTCTATTTTAGAATGGAAAACCTCTCAAGACGAGAGTAAAAACCACGGGACCGAAGCCTCTTAAATCCACTAACACCAATACACAATCGTCCCTAGTACAAACTAGAGGTATACAACACAATCTTCAAATACTCGGTAATAAACGTTCTTCAAGTATTTGGAATACAACAATAACAACAAGATTGAGAAAAGACCGTGAATAGCTTACACGAAAAGCAAACAAAAATACCCGAACTTCCGGACTCAAACCCTCGATCTATTCCGGTGAAAAAGTTTCCCAATAACTACCAAGCTCTTGTCAAAAATCACGACGATCCGATCGATATACTTCCGGGAAATCACATAAGTATTTTTCTATCTTCGGCCGAAGCATTTCATCATACATCCGGACCATGAATCATTGAAGTATATTAACGGACAACACAAGTTAAGTCCCAGGCATGCGAAGTGGGTGGAATTCTTACAATCATTTCACTTCTCATCAAAGTATAAGGATGGCAAGAGCAATATTGTAGCAGATGCATTGTCTAGGCGTTATGCCTTACTCTCCACGCTTGATGTTCGTTTGCTTGGATTCGAGACAGTGAAGGAATATTATGACGGTGATGCGGATTTTGGCGAGACCTTCGCCCTTTGCAAATCTGGGCCGATGGGAGAATTTTCGATACAGGAAGGCTTCCTTTTTAAGGGAAATCGTCTTTTCCTACCCAAGCACACGATTCGAGAATTGCTCATTTGGGAGGCTCACGGGGGAGGTTTAGCTGGCTACTTTGGTTCGGCTAAGACATTAGATGTGCTGAAGGAACATTTTTATTGGCCAAAGATGCAGGGGGATGCTAGTAACATAATTAGTAAGTGTGTGACATGCCATGTTGCGAAGAGTTCGTTCAAACCAGGAATATACACACCTTTACTGATTCCGGAGAGGCCATGGAAAGATGTCTCGATGGATTTTATTGTGGCTTTACCACGTACTCAACGAGGGAGGGATGCGATTATGGTAGTCGTAGATCGTTTTTTGAAAATGACTCATTTTGTAGCGTGCCACAAGAGAGACGATGCAAGCAATGTGGCCGACTTATATTTTCGAGAGGTGGTACGTTTACATGGGATTACGAAGACTATTGTTTCCAATCGAGACTCCAAATTTCTCAGCTACTTTTGGAACACCCTATGGAGGAAGGTGGGAACAAAACTCTTGTTTAGCACTTCACACCACCCTCAAACCGATGGGCAAACTGAAGTGACTAATCGAACCCTGGGAACACTGTTGCGAGGCTTGGTAAGCAAAACACAAAAGGACTGGGATCTAAAACTGGCACATGCAGAGTTTGCTTATAATCGTTCTCCTACTCATGCCACGGCGCACTCTCCATTTGAAGTAGTTTACGGGCTGAATCCTTACATACCGCTAGATCTAATTCCATTACCAAGTGATGAATTGGTGCATAAGGATGCAGAGTCAAAACTAAAAACAATGATGAAATTACACGAGCAGGTGCGTGAACGAATTAAGGAGATAAACGAGACATACAAAAGGAAGTCGAACAAGCAAAGAAAACCGAGATTATTCGAGGTTGGAGATTTAGTTTAGGTATATTTGAGGAAAGAACGATTCCCGAGTAAGCGTAAGAATAAGTTAATGCCACGAGCTGAGGGACCCTTTAAAATAGCTGCGAAGGTGAACGACAATGCTTACAAGTTAGAACTTCCAGGTGATTATGGAGTGCATGCTACTTTCAACATAGGTGATCTATCTCCTTATCTCGACGACAATGGGATTGCGGAATTAAGGACAATTCCTTTTAAAGAAGGAGGGAATGATACGAAACCGACTACTCCAAGCGAAGAAGATGAAGTAAGGATTGACGTAAAACACCTAGACCATACTCCAACGTACTTAGGCAAGAAAACAGATACGAGACCCGGAGTTACCTTGATAACCGGACTTGGAGTAACTTAAACAATGAGCAACTTACATCTTGGGGGAAGGGGTCCAAGTGGTAAAACAACCCTAACATTCGTGATGAACTATTTTCTTGAAATTGTAGTTACATTGTTTCTGTTTGGGAGGCCGTGGAAGAGGAGGTCGAGGCCGCGGAAGGGGCCAAATCCCGAGGCCTCGAGCCAATACACGTTCTAATGTGGAGCAGAGCTCAGCGGGTAGTGATTCACCTACTGAGAACCAGTCACACCACACCGAGCGACACGAGGGCGCGCACGTCGACCCGTATGTTGTTATGCAGGGCATGATGACCCAGATGACCCAGATGGGTCAATTGATGGAAGCTATGCAGAGAGATGCTACTACTGGCCAGCAGCAGGGACCTCATCCACCACCTCCTATGCACGGTGGACCCATGAGTCGGATTATTAGCGACATCTCTTGCCAGCGACCTCCGACTTTTGAAGGCTCCTCTGAGCCTGCTGATATTGTGCACTGGATCGAACACTTTGAGAAATTGTTCGAAATGGTTGAATGTCCAGAAGATAATCGCGTCTCCGTGGCGGCTTACTACCTTAGTAAGAATGCCCACACATGGTGGCTTTCGGTGAGACTAGCTGATGGTGTATGCACTTGGGAATAATTCAAAAACCTCATGCTGGACCGTTATTATCCAGGCCCACTCCGTGAGGCCAAGCTGTAAGAGTTGCTGAACCCAGACCCATCTGAGGAGGATGATGTACTATCGATTGCTGAAAAATTTCAGGCACTTCTTCCATTCGCTACGTCGATTGTTTGGACGGAAGCTGATATGATCAACTATTTTCTCAAGAGGCTTAAACCCCGAATGATGATGCAGTTACTTAACCACCACTGCACGACTCTACAAGAATTTATTGAGAGGGCTCTGGAGTACGAACTTACAGGGAAAGAGATTTACAAGAAGCAGCCACAGTCCAACAATAAGAGATCTAGGAACCAGACTCAGGCTGATAGTAATCGGGGAACGTTCAAGAAGCCCCAATCTGGGCCGACTTTTTTGAGTGGCCACCTGTGGCGCCAAAAACGGCAGGTTCACATTCTCGAGCAGCCAACTCGTCTATTGTGTGTTTTAACTATGGAGATCTGGGGCATGTCAGCTCTAAATGTCTGAAGCCGGCCGTTACCTGCCATACTTGTGGGATTACAGGGCATCGTGCTCGTTTTTGCAGAGGTGGACCGGGACGTACACCAGTATCCTCTCATGCTCCAGTTCAGTCTTCAGTTCAGGAACGAGCACCTCCTTCTGCTTCCCATCAGACTACCAGGGCAAGCAGAGGGATGGGCCGTGGAAGTCAAGCTTGTACATCTGCTACAGGAGCTGCAAAACCCAGGATTTGAGAGATGAAGACGACCGACGATCCCGAATCCAGCACGATCGCAGGTACACTCGATATCAACTCTCACCCTGTTTGTGTTCTTTTTGACACTGGTGCTTCACACTCATTTATGCCTGCTTCTTGTTTGAGTCGTTTGCCATTAGATCATGTCATCGATTGTGAGCCTTATGTGATTGGTCTACCCGATGGTAGAAGAATTATTGGGAATCTTGAAGTTCAGAACTGTCCGATTCGTATGAATGACTGTGAGTGGTTGTCAGACTTAATTGTGGTCGATTTACCTAAATATGGTGTGATCTTGGGTATCGATTGGATGGATCATCATGATGACATACTTAGCATCCGTAAGTGGATGGTGCCCGTCACTTCTGACGATGGTTTCGAGTGCATTTTTCAGGGTGGAGTTTACCATTGAGTTAGATCCAGGTACGTTCCCGCTTTCAAAGGCACCATATCACATGGATCCAACCGAGATGTGGGAGTTGAAGAGTCAACTCGAGGATTTGACTGAGAAGGGTTATATTCGACCCAGTACGCCCCCTTGGCGAGCACTAGTGTTATTTGTGCTTAAGAAAGACGGATCCTTGCGTTTATGTAATGATTATCGAGAGTTGAATAGGGTAACAATCAAGAATAAATATCCGTTGCCTCGTATTTATGATTTGTTGGATCAACTCCAAGACGCCGCTGTATTTTCCAAGATCGACTTAAGATTCGGCTATCATCAGCTGAGGATTCGAGAGTCTGATATTTCTAAGACAACCTTTCGTACTCGTTATGGGCATTATAATTCGTGGTGATGCCGTTTTGACTGACTAACGCATCAGCAATGTTCATGGAATTGATGAATCGAGTTTTCATTGACTTTCTAGATCGTTTTGTGGTTGTTTTCATCGAGGACATTTTCATTTATTCGCGTGACCGTGAAGAACACGAGTTTCATCTCCGTCAGATTCTCGGTGCGTTGAGACGAGAACAGCTCTATGGAAAATTTTCCAAATGTGATTTCTGGATGTCTAGAGTTACTTTTCTTGGGCATGTGATATCAGTTGATGGGGTTAGTGTGGACCCACAAAAGACAGAGGTTATCTGGGATTGGCTACCTCCGAAGAATGTGAAGGAAGTTCGTAGTTTCCTCAGTTTGGGAGGTTATGACAGATGGTTTGTAGATGGCTTTTCCAAGATTGCTCAATCGCTGACTAATCTATTAAGTAAAGATAAGAAGTATATATGGTCAGAGACATGTCAACAAAGCTTTGACAAACTCAAGAGTCGATTAATTTCGGAACCAGTCTTAGTCCTTCCACAGGGGACTGAAGGATTTGTGGTGTATAGTGACGCGTCCAGATAGGGCCTTGGATGTGTACTGATGCAGAATGAGAAAGTGATTGCCTATGCATCGAGACAAGTGCGACCTTATGAAGTCAATTACCTGACCCATGACTTGGAGCTAGCTTCCGTGGTGTTTGATTTGAAGATTTGGCACCACTACTTGTATGGAGTCACCTGTCAGATTTTTACTGATCATAAGAGCCTAAAATATATTTTTAATTAGAAGGAGCAGAACATGAGACAGAAAAGGTGGCTGAAGCTGATTAAAGATTATGACATTGAGATCTTATACCATCCGGGGAAGGCAAATGTAGTTGCAGATGCCCTAAGTCGTAAGACAATACAGGAGCAAATGCTTAGCCGTTTGATAGCTCAAAGAGAATTGCAGTTAGATCTTATGAGGCCGGAGATCGAAGTCTGGTTATAGCATGCTCATGGACAACTTTGCACACTGGAGATTTCATCGCCCCTTGATGATATAATCAGATCGAAGTAGGTTAAGGACACATTCTTATCTCGGGTTCGAAATGAAGTAACTCAAGGGAAAGCCCCTGAATTTGTGATCCACGAGGATGGACTGATACTTTTAGGAATCGAGTATGTGTACCGACAGATGAAGAGTTGAGAAACTCTATCCTGAGAGAGGCTCATGCTACCCCATACTCCGTTCACCTGGGGTCTAGCAAGATGTATAAAGATTTGAAGCAATGTCATTGGTGGGGGAATATGAAACGAGAAGTTGCAGAATTCATTTCGAGATGTTTGACCTGTCAGCAGGTTAAGATTGAGCATCAGCGACCAGCAGGTATGCTGTAACCACTCCCGATTCCTGAATGGAAATATGAGGACATATCGATGGATTTTATCACTAGCTTGCCGATGAGCCATCGAGGTATGAATATGATTTGGGTGATTGTAGATCGTCTGACCAAATCAGCCCACTTTTTGGAGATTAAAGACACATGGGGTCCCGAGAGGTTGACCCAGCTGTTTATTAAAGAGATTGTAAGGTTACATGGTACCCCTAAGAGTATCGTATCGGACTGTGACGGGCGGTTCGTGTCACATTCTAGAAAGCAGTTCATCATGCGATGGGTATGCAGTTGAACTTCAGTACTGCATTTCATCCTCAGAACAATGGCCAGTCGGAGAGGACTATCCAAACTCTAGAAGATATGTTGAGGGCGTGTGCTCTCGATTGGAAGGACGATTGGGAAGCCCAACTACCTTTGGTGGAATTCACCTATAATAACAGTTGGCATGCTTCGATTCAGATGGCACCTTATGAAGCATTGTATGGTCATCGTTATAGGTCCCCTTTGTGTTGGAACGACCTATCTGAATCTCTGGGTATGGAACCTGATATGTTGCTAGCAGTCCGTGAGAAGATCGCTCTGATTAGGAGTCGGTTGTTAACGGCTCAGAGCCGGCAGAAATCTTATGTAGACAACAGTCGACGACCACTTGAGTTCGAGGTTGGTGACCATGTGCTAATGAAGGTGTCTCCTACTCGAGGTGTCTTTCGTTTTGGGAAAAGAGGCAAGCTGAGTCCGATTGGACCATTTGAGATATTGGAACTTGTAGGCGATCTAGCCTATCGTCTGGCATTACCACCAGCTTTGAGTCATATTAATAACCTATTTCATGTTTCCCAGTTGAGGAAGTATGTTGCTGATCCGAGCCACATACTTCAGTTCGAAGAGATCGAGTTAGCCGATGATCACTCTTAAGAGGAACGTCCCGTGCAGATACTCGAGAGGAGGATCAAACAATTGAGGAACAAGACGATTCCCCTAGTGAGGGTTTAGTGGTCACGGCACAGAGTCAAGGAGGCTACGTGGGAGATCAAGAGCAGCATGCGAGAGAGGTATCCCGAGATGTTTACCCCTTAGTTTCGAGGACGAAACTCTTTTTAAGGGGGGAGTATGTAATATCCGGCTGTAATTTTCTTATTCACTATTGAACTACTCGGATAATTTGGGTATCGTTGAATCTTGTTTCATCTAGTATTATGATTGTTGAAGTTGAGTTGTATCAGGATTGAATTAATTATTTGCCATTCGTATGATGCTCGCTTGTTAGTCATGTTGTATACTATTACATTTATGGGCTAGGTCTTTAGTGCCTAATGTACGCTACGGCTCCAGATTAGCTTATGCTATTTCATTGGCATTACATACGTAAAGTGCTTAGTCTTACGTACGTAATGTAGGGAATCTGATCCGATCTCAACTTTCGGCATGGGGGGCCATGAAGATCCGAATTTTGGCCTTTCGAGGCCGCTTAGTCAAACGTACATTACGTACGTTATGCTTATGCGATAAGGTACGTAATGGTGGAGAGCTTACGTACGCTTTTCTGGCAACATACATAAGGGTGTAGGTATTTTGAGACACTAGTCTCTGGGGGTCTATTACGTACGTAACATCTTCCGTGTTAGTGTACGTAAAGAGGCTAACGTACGTTCACTTGCTGAGTTAACGTACATAATGGAAGTGCAGTTTATAAAAATATAGGTCTTGTCTTTTATTTTGCACGATTCAAACTTGATATTTTCTCCAAGTTATCATCCCTCTGCCTCACTAGATCGATTTTATCCTCTTCCATCTTGTATTTGAGCCTTGCATCTTGGATTGGAGCTTATTGATTGGAAGTTTGGAGTGCATTCTTGTAGTTTTGGTGGTTTGTTCTTCATTTCTTGAGGTATGTTGTACAATCTTACCCTATTTTTGTAGTAATGATGATCTTAATATAAAATACTGCACATAGTGTCAATCTGATCAAGTAAACCATGATTGTAGTTAAGATTTTGAACACTTAATGAAGAATGTAGTAATTAAGGTTTAAAACAACTAAGTTCTTGATGTTTAGATGTTAATAATCATATAAGAATCATACTCAGTTAGCTAGACTGATTAACATTATTGGGATGATGATGATCATAGGTTTCGATATAATTAAGTTAAACTTGGTGTATTGAAGACTTAGGTTATGTTAAAACATCATGTTAGGTATTAACCAATACCTTGGGAAGAACTTGATGAGTATTGAAGAATAGGATGATGTTCTTAAAGTTTCTGAAATCCTAAATGATATATATGTTTTGAGATGGCTTAGCAAATTCTTTAGGAGGTAATAATGGATTATGAAGAACACAAATATAAACTTTATATATATTCAAGTTAATCGGATGTTTTGATGACTTTAGAATGTGTAATCATCGTATTCATTGTTGATAGTATTCTTGGGAAAATTATGATGATTATTTAAGACAATGTCATAATAGAATGAATGGTCGAATTCAATTACGATAATACTTGTGTAATAGATGATGTAAATATTGAAGAACCTTAAGAACTTGGTAAATCCGATTCTTAAATATGAATTTGGTGTATTGAAATTCGTTAATGAAACGATAGAATGTTCGTTTGGAAAGGATGAACTATTCGGGGAGGATTACGGGTGTCGTTTCCTATGAATTGATTTCATTATTATATGAATGTTTTGTTGAATGAGTTACGTTTCATTCAAGGTTGCTTATTCGAGTAAGTATTACTAATCGAGGATACTGTCCGTTCATTCGTTTGAAGAAGGACTATTCGTCTACGGAATTGAGGCAAGTTATCTTGCTTGGTTATAATGATGATTGAATTCTTGTGAATGTTATACATTTCGTGTATATGAAATCCTTTATGAATCTATGATTCGTAATGTGACATTGTTCTTGGTCATAGTACCATTTCGTTGTGGGATTGTATTCCCAACTTCATCACCTTTGTATGGTTGGTCTCGTTGATCATTTTGTCACTTCGGTGAGTTTGTTGATTCTTGATTGAATGTGTAATTTATTAACTTTCGTTCTCATGTTGTATCATGACATATTTGGAATCCTATATGCATGCCGATTGGTCATGTGTAGGGTTTTTAGCCAGACACATATAGTCATACGTTGATGTTTCTGTATTGGACTGTGCACACGAAACGTAGTTTGTGAGGCTAATTTGGTACATTATCTCACGTATATTTTGGATTTCGTATACGGGGTGGACATGTGTGTTATGCGGCGATTTATACGCCTCGATAGGCGATCGGCATCACGATCAGAGAAGCCAACTGTAGAAGACATACTCTGGGCAAACGCCCAGAGTTCGGCACAATACAACGACCGTCTTTTGGTACCCAGTGATCGTCTTTAGATATCTGGCGATCGTCTTTAATGAGCGAACCAGAGGTGATCGTCTCGTGCCACATATGGATCCAGCATCCGTAAAAGTCGTCGAAGACCGAATCTTGGACGGTGGCCCACGTGCGGATCTTCAAAGGGCGCCGATAGATAGGACCTTTGACCCCAGCCTGTCACCTACCACACCTACCGACAGGGCCGCCGAAAAGTACAAAGTGGGTCCTCCCCGGACAGCTACCCAGGATGCGTGTTGGCTTCCCATTGGCTCGCACGGTGGCCACCAAAGCGGCCCAGACTTTAAAGGAATTTACGTGACGGGACGATCGACCATTTTATTATAATATAGAAAACGGCGGTTGCCCGCGATCACCTGAGGGGTCCCAACTACCTTGTCCCCTATAAATAGGGAACTCACTACAGTGGCAAAGGTAGGCAAAGATACACGCGAATTTACAGGCAATTACATATACATTCTCAGTGATATTCATACACACATATCAAACATCCCAAGTAAGAACTCACAGATCTACATATCTGGTTCTTCCGGAAATCTACACGCTCTACAGCTTAGATAACTAGAAGTCTTTACACTCATTGTAATAGATTCTAACATTAATATTTGTACTCGATAGTATATTTATTAATAATATCTCGCGAGAGCATTCAAGCCCGGGATTAACAACCCCGGCAAATCTTGTGTCGTTTCTTTTCTCACGGAAGTGTTCTCGCATTTGTTTGTTACTCGATCATTCCAGCAATACTATCTCCGGATAATATTTTGGGTAACAACAATTGGCGCTAGAGGAAGGGGATCTAAACCTTCATTTTTATTCCTACCGTCTCGAA
Organism: Orobanche coerulescens; assembly: GCA_033398695.1. Lineage (NCBI taxonomy): Eukaryota > Viridiplantae > Streptophyta > Magnoliopsida > Lamiales > Orobanchaceae > Orobanche > Orobanche coerulescens. The sequence continues at coordinate 190,516,647 of CM065801.1, forward strand.
GAACACTCACTGTTCTCCGGACATACACTTGAAGAAACACTCACTGTTCTTCAATAGAAAAGCCTTCAGAAAAATGACATATGCAACGACCTCCAAGATAGCTACCCTAAGATCCGCCGGAAATCTCGTTCCGGCCCGGACCGAATCCCAGCCCATGGCGGAAGGCGACCGTGGCGACGCTAGGCTCTCACTCCCGCCCCCGAGGGACGGTTCTAGCCTCTCACTCGATCGGGCCTGCATCAAGGAATGCAGTTGAGGAGGCTATAGCCATCCTCAGGGAGCGACGGAAGGCCTACGACTCGCCCACCATCACTCCATCGGCCATCCGCCGGGCAGGCAAGCGGAAGCTTAAGAGGATCTATGTTGAGAAATCGATAGAAAGCCCCGAACCGCAGGAGAAGGCTCTCGTGAGGTAGGACGATTCCGTCTTCAGCCGCCTAGGGAGCGATCCCTCATGGCGACCCGGACACTCAGGCCCCAACCGGGAGACATCGGAATCCGAATCCTTTACCAGGAGTTCGGCATATCCGACTCCCAGGAGACAAGTCGGTCAGCGAGCCCCTGCTCGCCCAAGGAAGGAACCCACTGGCAGGGAGCTCTTCATTCACCACGGGGCTAGGGGATCAGTACACGATCGCCTTGGTTCGCGCTCTGAGAGCCAATCGGCGAGCAGTCAGGTGACGGCGATGGCCGCCATGCAACGCCAGCTCGACGAGATGAAGGCACTCCTAGAAAATGGGGCAGGCGCCAGGAGATCGATCGTTGGGCCAAGCGAACCACTCACGGCTCAGATCGAGCTCGCCCCTGTCCAACCAACGATCAATCCCCCATAAACACCTCTATATGAGGAGAGATCGGATCCGGAAACCCACTTGAGCAAGTTCTGGATCTACATGACCGGATGCGGAGCGTCAGATGCGACCAAGTGTCGGATGTTCCCATTAACCCTAGGCGACCTCGCCCACAGGTGGTACATCTCACTACCACCCCGCTCAATCAATTGCTTTGAAAAGCTGGCGAACGACTTCACGTCGTACTTCGCCACCAAAGTTGTTCGGCCAGAAGGTCCCCACCGCGTGATGAAAATCAGGCAGGGGAAGGACGAGTCAGATGAAGATTACATCGACCAGGTAGATGAGATAGTCCTCACCGGCGAGCCCATCAGCGACGAGCTCGCTCTCCACTCAGTCCTGAGCGGATTCCACGGACGCTCGCCCATGTTCAGGCACCTCACAAAGGATATCCCTCCGACCTACTCGGTCTTCCGCAGCAGAGCCGCCGATTTTCTGGCCAGGCAGAGGATGCTCTCCCTCCGCTTAGGCGAAGGACCCTCCGGAGAAGGAAAGGCGCCATCCCATGTCCAGAAGAAGGCGGTCGCCAATCCCAGAAAGGCGGTAGCCAAACCGCCGGGTGAGTTCAAAGCCTTCGAGGATGTAGAAGTCCACTTCTCTACAACCTCAACTTATCTCCGGCCCACATCTTCAACGCAATCAAGGGTCGCGAGTGGATCTCCAAACCAAAGCCGATAAGGGACCACGGTCATCTAGACCATAGCAAATTCTGTGCCTACCACAAGAGTCCCGACCACAACACCAGTCAATGCCGCGACCTCCTCAGACAACTCTGACGACTGTTTGAGGAAGGCAAACTGGACAACTTGGTCACCAAGACAGAGCCTAGGACGGAAAGGACCGGAGGGCGCGAGCGCCGACCAAACGAAAGAACTCCTCCCAATTCGGTCGCCAGAATCGAGCATGAGCCGGAGTACTCTGATGAGTCGATCCCTTCGATCAACCCTGGCGGTCGGATCAACATGCTTCAAGCAGGAGATGGAAACCTCGGGGGCCTATCCCCGGTTTCCACCATGTCAAACAGGAAGCGAAAGGCCGAGCTGAGGGCATTTGCCGGGGTCCATACCATGGTACCTCCGGAGCCGACCATATCTAAAGACGCACTCATCACCTTCTCCAACAAAGACAGGGAGGGAGTGCAATGCCCCAAAGAGGATGCACTGGTGATCTCCGCCTGTATCCTTGGGAAGATGGTCGATCGCGTGCTGGTCGACAATGGGAGTTTCTGCAACATCATATTCAAATCCGCCCTAGACCAACTCGGCAACTTAATCAAATTCATCAAGCCGTTCGACACCGTACTCCAAGAGTTCGGCGACAACACAGTCCAAGCCTACGGAAGGATCAAGCTCTCCGTCGAGCTAATATGCTTTTATGATCCCAAGGTTAGGGGAACCTAAGTTTTGTAATCATAGATAGGCCCAGCATCTATAATGGGTTCCTAGGTCGCCCCTTTCTAGAAACCTTTGAGGCGGTCTCCTCGTCTTTCTTTTACTGTATCAAATTCCCCACTGCCGATGGGACGGTCGGTACTGTAAAAGGAGATCAGCTAATGGCAAAAAGATGTTTGAATTACTCCTATGTTGTTACTTCTTTCAATACTTCCCATGCTATGTATAACATTGAAGCGATCGACGATCAACCCATGGAGATCGACGAGCCGAGCACATCGTACCAGCCCGACTCAGAGGACGTCATCTCGGTTCGATTAATGGACGACATCGAGCCAAGGATCAGTTTCGAGCCAAGTCTCGACATCGATCCAAGGATCGAGTCTAGTGTTCATTCCAAACGAGAGGCGACCGTCCCCGTCGAAGAGTTGGAAGGCATTACGATGGACCCGACTCATCCAGAATGGGAAGTAGAGATCGGCGCAAGCATCGACCGCGAACTAAAAGGGGATATGATCAATTTTCTACGTAAGAACATTGGAGTCTTTGCCTGGTCGCATCAAGATATGGTCGGCATAAGTCCTGAGCACGCTTGCCACTATCTAAAGATCGACCCGGCAATGAAGCCTGTTCACCAAAAACGTAGGAAATTCGGTCCCGAAAAATACGCGGCGCTCGACGTAGAAGTCCAAAAATTACTCAACAACAAATTAATCGGGGTAGCTACAGACGAACCACAATGGGTCGCCAATGCGGTACTCGTCAAGAAGCCAACTGGTTCCTGGAGGTTATGCATCGATTTCACCGACCTCAACGCGGCATGTCCAAAAGATCACTTTCCGATGCCTCATATTGACCACTTGGTCGATAGCACAGCAGGTTTCGAAATGATGTTGTTTATGGATGCCTTCGCCGTATATCATCAAATCCCAATGGCGGAGAAAGACATAAAACACACATCTTTCCACACGGAAAAAGACATATACTTTTGGGTCCGAATGCCGTTCGGCTTGAAAAACGCAGGGGCAACCTACCAGCGACTAGTCAACAGAATGTTCGCCGATCAGATCGGCAAGACCATGGAGGTCTACATTGACGACATCGTGGTCAAAAGCCTCAAGAAGGAAGATCACCTCAATGATCTCGCCGAGACGTTCGCCATCCTCGAAAAATTCAACATGAAGCTAAACCACAAGAAATGAAACTTCGGGGTGGGCTCCAGGAAATTCCTGGGGCACATTGTGAGCCAAAGGGGGATCGAGGCGAACCCCACCAAGATACAGGCGATCCTTGATATGCAGGAGCCGCGAAACATCAAGCAGGTACAACGCCTCACAGGTTGTCTAGCCGCCCTCAACCGTTTCATATCTCGACTCGGCGATAAAAGCAAGCCTTTATTCGCGACCATCAAGAACAAGAAGTTCGCGTGGACGAAGGAAAGTCAGATAGCGTTCGCCAAAATAAAGGAATATCTATCTAACCCCCAGATCCTGGCTAAACCGATCCCCGGTGAGAAACTATTCCTTTACCTGGCAGCCTCAGAGGTCGCACTGAGTGCCGTTTTGGTGCGAGCAGAGGGACAAGTCCACTTGCCGATCTACTATGTTAGTCAAGTGCTCCATGACGCTGAAACACGTTACACACCATTGGAGAAGATCGCCTACGCCCTTGTCATGATTGTCCGTAAACTAAGGGCTTATTTCTTCAAACATCAAGTGGAAGTCCTGACAACTCTACCTCTAAGACAAGTTCTACACCAACCAGACACCAACGGGCGACTTCTCAAGTGGTCACTGGAGATCGCCCAATATGGTATCACTTACGCTCCTCGCACGGCGATCAAAGGCCAAGCTCTGGCGGACTTCGTGGTGGAACTAACATTCCCTCATAGTCCAACCCAGGTCGGCCGACCTGCCTGGAAGTTATATGTGGATGGCTCGGGGACCAATTCGAGAGCAGGGACATGGATTGTCCTCATCAGTCCCGACGGACAAAGTTTCACTAATGCTGTGCGTTTCATCTTTCGTGCGACCAACAATTAAGCCGAATACGAAGCCTTGGTAGGCGGGCTCGATCTAGCCTTCGCCCTAGATGTTCGTCGCCTCCATATCTTCATGGACTCCCTTTTGGTCGTGAACCAAGTCAAGGAAGAATATGAGGCGCGCAGCGATCAGATGGTCAAATACCAAGAGCTGGTCGCTGAAATGTGCACAAAATCTGAAGAAGTGCTAATCGAACAAGTCTCGAGAGAGCACAACTCCCAGGCCGATGCCCTATCCAAACTAGCATCATCGGATGGGGCAGCCGACTTCTCCAATATCCAAATCACAAAGTCAGCAAGGCCGGCGATCGACAGAAGACTGGTTACCACGGTTGCCATCGCCGAGGAGAACTGGATGACTCCGTTCATCAAATACTTAAAGGACGGAACGGTCCCTAACGACCGTGTTAAAGCTCGCCAACTCCAGCTCCGTGCGACCAGATATACCCTATTGGACGACCGGCTTTACAAGCGAGCCTTCAGCCTTCCCCTCCTCAAGTGTATCACACCGGAGGAAGGTCGGCTCGTTTTAGCCGAGATCCATGACGGGATTTGTGGAAACCATGCGGGCGGGCGAGCTCTCATCCATAAGACAACCAGGCAAGGTTTTTTCTGGCCATCACTTCAGAAGGATGCGATCGCCTACGCCAGATCATGTCATAGGTGTCAAATAATGGGCCCCAACATTAAACTATCCCCCGAACAGCTCACCTCCATGTATAGCCCTTGGCCATTTGCGCAATGGAGCATCGACCTTATAGGTCCCTTGCCGACGGCTCCAGGGGGCTGTAAGTTCGCCATCGTAGGGGTCGACTATTTCACCAAATGGGCTGAGGCCGAAGCGCTCAACAAGATCGGCCAAGAGCAAGTGATCAAGTTTATCTGGAGAAACATCGTATGCCGATTCGGTCTGCCCCAGGCCATCATCTCCGACAACGGAAAGCAGTTCGACGGCTTAGAAGTCATGCAATTCTGTGAGAAATGGGGAATCAAAAGATTGTTTTTAGCACCCTATCACCCTCAGACGAACGGACAGGTAGAGGCTGTGAACAAGATCCTCAAACACACAATTAAAGCACGACTCGAATCCAGGCAAGGGCGATGGGCGAGCGAGCTCCCAGACGTTTTGTGGTCTTATCGAACGACGACCCGTAATTCAACCGACGAAACCCCATTCGCCCTCGCCTTCGGAACAGAAGCGGTGATTCCTTCGTAGATCGGCGTCCTCAGCCATCGAACCGAACAAAAGATGACGACCGACAACGATGTGGCCCGACGAATCGACCTAGACATGCTCGAAGAACGACGGCTGACCTCAGAAATGAAGAACACAATCCACAAAAGGAGAGCCGAGAAGTTCTTCAATTCAAAGGTCAAAGAAAGAAGGTTTCAAGTGGGCGATCTTGTCCTCAAGAAGATCCAAACCCACACAGGCATTTTTGGTCCGAACTGGGAAGGACCTTTCAGGATATCTAAATGGCTAACTAAGGGAGCCTACGAACTTGAACATCTTGACGGTACCCCGGATCAATATCCCTGGAACGCCATGCATCTGAAAAAATACTACCAGTGAAAATTTTGTATTCAATTTCGACTGCCCAATGTACAAGGAATATAATGAGATTTTTTCCTATCCCATCTATTCTGGCGATCGCCCCACCAGGCAAATCACATACCGCCGACGATCGTCGTTCATAGCGATCTGAGTTAGAATCAATGCAGCCATAGACCTGGAGGTCGATGGAACCGACAGCTTCGCCCATGCAAGGTTCCTTTGGGCTGAAATTGCCCGCCTTTCGTTTAAATACGAGGTCGGTGTAGCCAGAGGACCCTCCAAAACTAATCAGTGGGCACTACCCCCGGACGATGCGACGTGCCACTACCCCCGTCTCAACGTACACCGTCGAGGGTCGCCATCTTCATGGCAGGCCGAGGTGGAAGCAGAGTTAACAAGCCGCGGACGTGGAGTCGAATAAACCGACGACACCCCGTGCAAGGACTCCTCCAGACCAAGATCGCCCACCTTTCGTTTTAACACAAGGCAGGCACAGCCTAACGGAGGACCCTCACAAAAAAAAAGTGAGTCGCGGGATAGGTAATATCCCTCGCACATAAAGATAGGGTTGTGGAGGTCGGTCCATCGAACTTCGCGACCGTATACAATTCCTCGAAGTCGGCAAAACTGAAGATAGCTCGCCTAACAAACTTGTTTTTGTACCCTTACTTACGATAAGTAAACAAAAACAAGGGGGCAGTGAATAGGGGAGCTAATCCTAAATGCGATCGGGCAGAAGGAGACGTACAAGATCGGCTTCATTCAAACACAAGCCGGACGATCAATATTGTTCGACAAAATTTACAAGTAAGAATCTCGATTCAAAATATATCAATACACTCAACATTCAAACAAACGGTCAGATGAACAAGACATCAGATGCAATCATACACATACTTGTAAAAATTGCAAGCAAACATTCAAGGGCGATCGTACGTAAAAAGACAGTGCGAAAAGAGAAATATTTTTCATATCAAAGATGTCGTACATTATGAGGCCCGAAGGCATTACAAAAGGAAAGCAGAAAAGTACAAGATACAAGAAAAAAAAAACATCTCTCAAGGTCCCGCCGGCCGGTCTTCGCCCTCAGGAGGCGGATCGGCATGCGCCCCCCCATCGGCCTCAGGATGAATGAGTTTACCAGGATACCAACTCAAGTCGATCCCGAAGTCGACGAGGTCAAGGATCGGCAGAGAGAACTCCGGGTGCAGAGGGTGCTCAAGCGCATAAACCTTGAAGCTCTCCATAAGAGGACCGACCTCGATCCCTACCTTCTTGGCGGCTCTGACAGCATCGGCGTAGGCCAAATAATAGGCGAACTCGCCGACGAGTGCCACATTGAGATAGGGATCGGTCTCAATCGCCTTCAGTTGCCCCTTCAACTCTACGGTCGTCTTCTCAGCCTCCGCCAGCTCGACCACCTTGGCGGCATTTTCTCCCATGGCCCTCTCCAGCTCTCTTTTCGCCGCCTCCAGCTCGCCGCTGAGCCGATCCACCGTCGCCTTCATCCCGGCCGCCTCCTCCTGCGAAGCTGCATGCTTTCGGTGAATTTCTTTCTCCTGATCACGGAAACGATCGGCAGCCTCCTTGGAGCGGCTCAGCTCTTGCTACAGTCGGTCAACATCCTGTTTAGCCCGTTTGGCCGTCTCTATGTACTCCTTCTCCATAGTCTGGATCCGGTTAACGTATTCAATGTTTGAGTTCTGGGCGGCCTCGAGATCGCTATGGAAACGAGCAGTGGAGGGTCGCCCCTCAAAATCCTTGGCGGCTTGGACGGCCATCGTCGCCGTCTGGAGAGCCAGGGCAATAGTCGCCTGCATGGTATCTCCAGATTGCCGACGAGCGATCGCATCAAGATCGGTCGTCCAAGCCTTGGGCAGTGAGGTGATGGCCTTCTAGACGTAGGTTGGGACGTCGAGGGACTTTGGTGGAGACTTACTCGATAAGAAGTCGAGCACCATGGGAGCAACGTCAGGGTCAGCAAGGCGAATCCTGCAGCACAAACAAAAGAGACAAAGGAGTTAGTCTATATCTCACCCAAAATGCTTAACTCGGAGAGTTTGATTCAATCTTACCTATTGACCAGCTCGGGATCGCGGCCAAAATAAGGCTTGCCCCGAGAGGTTTCCGCCTCGGCGATCGCCACCTTCTTTGAAAAGCCACCCGATGACCTGGAGTCGGACGCCGAGGGCCTAGGGCCTGATCCCTCCGCCATCGGAATGGCAGAGATAGGAGCCGCAGCAACCGGAGGCTCCAGAATAGACACGTCCGCCTCAGTGGTCGGCAGGGACTCCTCCGACCTCTGCCTCTTGCGGCGCTAGAGTTGTGCCTCTTCTTGAATTTCCGGCTCGGCGACCGGCACCCCAACGGGCCTCACCACCGGAGCAGGGCGAGACGTCGTCGCAGGAACGCGACCAGTCTTCTTACCCAGGTGAAGGCGACCGATGAGTCCTGGGTTAGACATGGCAATCTCTGGTGGTGGCTCGGTAAAGAGGGGAAAATGAGTCTCTGTCAAAGAAGAAATACAAACAAGTTAGACAACTACTTAAACGCTACGACCTCCTGGAGACGATCGTCAAGCAAGGAAGCACCACTTAAATTTATACCTGGAGCTCTCAAGTGACGAGGGAAGCGAAACAACCGAGCCCCCAACCGATGAAGTTCGTTACCTAGCGAGCGAACGTCTATGAAGGAATCCGGCAAGGCACGAATCCGCTCCCAAACGATCAAGAAATCGAAAGGGAGATCGCTGATCGCTGGAACGAGAGGTCCTACAAAAAGAAAATGAAATTAGATCAGTCCAAGACAAGCTCGATCAAAGGGAGAGTTAAAATCCTTACTCGGATTCCTCTCCCGAAAATTGGTAGGAATATCCAACTCCTCCTCCGGCCTGTCACTTGATGCCGATCGCCACGCTTCGCCGACCCAGCACCATTTCGCCAGATCGCCCCGGGATTTGTTCGGCACACCGAGGACCACTCTTCCCATTCGGCCTTGTATATGATTACCACCGATCGACCCTTTCTGCGCAGCCAGTTTAAACAGATAGTTCATCTCCATCGCAGAAAGGAGGCGGAACAACCGGTGACCGCCAAACAGTGTCAAAGTGCAGATGACCTGTAGCCAAGCATTCGGCGTCAGTTGGAGCGGCGCCAGATTCCAAGTGATCAGCAAGTAGGAGACGGCGAATGGGAGAGGGAATCACAGACCGGCCTCCATGATCATCTCACTAACGGCGACCATCCCCTCGGGCGGTTGATCGGCACGTTCATTTTCCGATGGCACGTGCAGGGAGACGTCAGAGGGAATATGATATTTTGCCCTCCAGCGGTTCACATCTTTCCGGGTCGCCGAACTCCGGATCTTACCAAGGGTCCACTGAGACGGGTCGGCGGCCCGAAACACCGTCCGTTTCACATGTTCATAAGGATGAGCGGCGGAGTAGACTTCGAAGTCAAATTCTGGACAGGGTCCGGCGATCCCCTCCATAATCTTGGCAAAAGCCATATAGGCGGGGCCAAAAACACTCTGCCGTTCCCAAGTTAGCCGCTCCAGTTCGTCCTCATCCGTCGGCGAGCCCCCCTGCTCCGCCGTCGCCGCCGTCCTCGCCACTGCGGCCTCGTTAAAAAGCTCTTCGAGTTCTGCGGGTGCAATCCCCGCACGAATGTCCTCAACGGCCGTTTCCATGTCATCTCCAACGGGAATCTCCTACCAGTCAGGCGAAGCCGCGGCGGCGGAAGAACTTTCGGTCTCGAAGGTCTTGGATCCTCCCGACATATTATAGAAAGTAAAGGGAGAGAGAAGATTGATTTTTCTTACCTAGAGAAAGGAAGACGATCGGCACAAGAAGCTCCGGAAAATTCTGCAGAGTTTCGGCTAAAAATGCGAGGATGCGTTAGGGGTGAAAATGAAGAAGCCCTAGCCCCTTTTATAGATGGAAGCGGGGGCCTCTGTGCAAATAGGCGGAAGTACGAGGGCTGAATAGCAACCGTCAGCGAGGGGATGCATTAAATGCTGCCTTCGAATCCCGTGTGCGCGTCTTTTCGAGGGCACGCCAGACGACAAGTCTGACAAACTGTCGGGCCCCCCAACAGTAGCGCGACGCGTGTCCTTGCAACGTTTCGAGAGCCCGCCTTCATTTCCCGCTACTCCCAGTGCAAAAAAGATATCGTCCAAAGTTGAAAGCAGATCGCCTGATCGTCTAAACATCGGCGATCGCCAACAGTGCCACCTCACCCCGTGTTTTCAACATCGAGGCGAGCTGGGGGGCAATTTTTGTGCGGCGATTTATACGCCTCGATAGGCGATCGGCATCACGATCAGAGAAGCCAACCGTAGAAGACATACTCTGGGCAAACGCCCAGAGTTCGGCACAATACGGCGACCGTCTTTTGGTACCCAGCGACCGTCTTTAGATATCTGGCGATTGTCTTTAATGAGCGAACCAGAGGCGATCGTCTCGTGCCACGTATGGATCCAGCATCCGTCAAAGTCGTCGAAGACCGAATCTTGGACGGTGGCCCACGTGCGGATCTTCAAAGGGCGCCGACAGATAGGACCTTTGACCCCAGCCTGTCACCTACCACACCTACTGACAGGGACGCCGAAAGGTACAACAGCTACCCAGGACGCGTGCTGGATTCCCATTGGCTCGCACAGCTGGCCACCAGCAGCGGCCCCAGACTTTAAGGGAACAGCCCCACGTGACGGGACGATCGGCCATTTTATTATAATATAGAAAACGGCGGTCGCCCGCGATCGCCTGAGGGGTCCCAACTACCTTGTCCCCTATAAATAGGGAACTCACTACAGTGGCAAAGGCAGGCAAAGATACATGCGAATTTGCAGGCAATTACATTTACATTCTCAGTGATATTCATACACACATATCAAACATCCCAAGCAAGAACTCACAGATCTACATATCTGGTTCTTCCGGCAATCTACACGCTCTACAGCTTAGATAACTAGAAGTCTTTACACTCATTGTAATAGATTCTAACATTAATATTTGTACTCGATAGTATATTTATTAATAATATCTCGCGAGAGCATTCAAGCCCGGGATTAACAACCCCGTCAAATCTTGTGTCGTTTCTTTTCTCACGGAAGTGTTCTCGCATTTGTTTGTTACTCGATCATTCCAGCAATATTATCTCCGGATAATATTTTGGGTAACAACAATGTGCACGGACACATTTTCGGATCGGGCATACAGTGATGTCCGTCTTGAGCCATGTTGATTGGTCGTTCATATTCCATATATGATTGGGTATGTCCGACGGTTTGCGAATAGTTGTTCGTACGCCCGAAGGGTATGTTCAATAGTCGGGTTGTTTCCTTGAGATCCTATATGTATGAATTTTATAATGTCTTGAGAATTATTATCATGTATATCTGACCCTATGGTTTTGGGCGAAATACTTGTGTTGTATTTTAGGTTGAGGCAAAGGCAAGGCACGAGAAGAGCATGATGACGGCGAAGTGTTTGAAGGATACTAGTTCGGGGGGGCCAAGTCTTTTGTTGTCCGGTTATGCTTAAACCGTTTAATGTTACATTCCACTTCATTTAAACTATTGTCGATTGTACTATTATTTTAAGTATATTCCATCTTCATATGGTTTATACTAGTATTTGGATCCTGTGTATTCTGAGGCTAACAACCGTACTATTCGTAGACTCCTAATCAGAGTAATGATTATTGTTTTGTGATTCGGTATCGGAATAATGTTATGTTTAAGTTGTGTTTTGGTATCGCCTGGTGGGTCCCAGTGTGGGGTCCACGACACTGTAATGGCCGCCATATTTGAGGTGTTACACTTCATGCAGTAATTTAATTGATTTATAAAGAGTTCGTCGAATCACCGTAATTCGAAGAACAGATCTGAACCTGGACTAGAAGATGATTAAAATCATCTTCCTCTTTTGGTGATCCACACACGAACAATTGATACAAGTCGGATTGCTAGATCCTTACGAATAATGTTGATAAGCAGTACAACAATTAATTCCTTGCTAGAATGATTTGTACTGTTGATCAAAATCAACTAAGGGAAGAAGACGAAGATGGCCGAACCGGGGTTTCTTCACAAGAAAGGGGACGACCGATTTTCTTAAAGGGGGGGTCAATATTTTCATTTTTTCTTATGTTAACTCCTTGTCCAAGACCCCTTATTTATACTAAGTAAATCCTAGAGTCAAACTCTAGTATTTATTTAGTTACCCCTCAACTTGTTAAATAATACAATATATATAATATTTTATATTATATATGTTATTTATTATTTAATCCTCTAATAAATATAATATCTAATATTATATTTATCTTTCCCAGTTGATATAATTAAATAATATAATATATAATATCATACATCATACATTACTCATTATTTAATTTCTTTAATAATAAAATATCCAAAATTATATATATTAATTATTCTTGCTTGTCTTTAATTGTCGTATGTGTGACGCAAAAAGCTTATATTATGTTGGCAATTATTATACCTTATTAAATAATAAATCATAAGCGGTCTATAGGTAGACATTATGACTACCCAAATAATATAAGTGTATAGGCCATTACACCATTTAATGTGTCAAATCCATTTGATATCATATTTGAACCAAGTCATGGTAACTGTCATACTTATTACGTTCAAATGCTTTCTTGATCTTAAGTAGAATGATTGAATCGAATGACTCTTCATTTGAGCATGACCATGCATTTCCTTGAGTCCTACTTATTGAGGGGCCCATCAGATATCTCTCTCCATAAAGAGAGAGACAGATCCCCATATTGATTATTTATTGTCCTCTACATGACTCCCACTAATCCCGATCACTAACCTTTATGATCACCATGCTTCAGATGACGTTGGATTACTTGAAGGTATAGCAGTTATCATGTTGGACTCTATGATTGTAACACCCCAATTCACAAATGGGACATTACATGCCGTAGAACCCCCATGAGGTCTACCAGGCTAACACATGGCACATAAACCACAATGTAATTCCAAATGATGCACTCAAAAGTAAGTAAGGCCGTGGCCTCGGCCAAAACAATTTTAACGGAGTACATGAACATAAGATAAATACCAATTCGTTGCCCACGCAGGGGACTTAAACCAAGTTTAAAAGTAGACAATCTAACTCCAGTACTCGATAAATGCAATGACGAAACATAAAAATACAGACTCGAGCCATATTATCAAGCCAGCCCATCCTTTGCGTGCATGTCCCGTTCCTGCTCCTCAGCTCTCCCAGTACCTGAAATGCATAAGACGCATTTCCCCCATTTAAGGGGTTAGCATTCGAATAGCTAGTGCAAGTACACAATTACACAACATTATATACAAATATGAATTTTACACAATCACCTCATTCAGAAATCAGTTGCCATAAATATTCCGGAATACTACATTAGCAATCAAATCAGTTCCAATCATCACGATATCACAAAATCACAACTGGTATTCCGTGGCCGTACCCTTTAGTATCGATCCCCAGACATGCCGTCGAACACTCCGGGTCGGATACCACTTCCGCGGCCGTACCCCTTAGTATTGACCCCCAGACATCCCGTCGGACACTCCGGGTGGAAGTTCAATCACACATGCACCCAAGTTCCCTTCCGCGGCCGTACCCCTTAGTATCGACCCCCAGACATCCCGTCGGACACTCCGGGTGGAAGGAACACAACTCACGCACCCGAAAATCACAATTCATCATTCATTTCGAAAATCACAACATACATAACGAAATGTAATACATGTACTTGCCTTGAATAAGACGAAAAAGAGGAACGACGAAGGGATAAATTTTGGTCCGAACAATCCTCCCAAATCCGTTCCTAATCATAATAACGGTATACATCAAGTCTCATTAATGTGGAAAGGTAAGGATAAATCCTAATTCTACCCGATGGAACAATTTGTCGGTCATGACTTGGGTATCGTCGACTATAAGTGACGAACAATGGAAAACTTGAAGTTTAAAACCACAAATCATCAATAAAACGAAGGATTACAAGTACACGATCGGAGTCTAGCGATAACCCAAGGATAATTCAGACTAAAAGAGTCAAATCCCAAGAAATCCCCAAAATTTCCCCCAAAATCTCAAAACAAGGGTTTCGGGAATTTTTACCTTGATTCGGATGGTGGAAAGTGTTACGAACTTGAAGAATTCACGCAAGCAATGCACGGTGGTGGTGAATGATGAACTACAGTCGGAATCGGCCCTAACCCTCGCCTGGAATCGCTCAAAGCCGAGAAGGATAAGAAATGATGGAAAAATGACGAAGTTGATTGCTGCTGTCCTATTTATATTAAACAGTCTTAGCGCACGCTACGTACAAGCATTAGCGTGCGCTAACGGGGCGTGGAAGAAACGATCGCCTCTTGTCCTCCCGGTTAGCGTCGCAAGCTAACATGGTTAGCGTGCGCTAATACTAGGAATTAGCGTGCGTTAACGCCGAATTAGCGTCGCTACAGTCCAAGATGCATCAACCTCTTTGCATCCCGGCCGAAATCGTTAGCGCACGCTACGGACCCCAGGTTAGCGTACGCTAACCACGCAGTGATAGCGCACGTAAGTAAGCCCGGAGTAGCGTGCGCTAGTCGAGCGGCGATTGATCTTGCCGCATCAAGTGCCAAAGACAAAGGTGTCGAAATACGAAGCAAGACCAGAATCCGGAAACATAAACACGTAATAATCCAGATGACAAAGCTGAGCGCTGAAAGAGAATATAATCCCGATCACTGGAGAGTCCGAAATGTAGCAAACAAAGCGAAATTTCCCAAACTTATGAAAATTACAAAAACGGCCCAAGAGCCCTAAAAATCGCGATACAACGTCGGATTAATGAACCGAAAGTTTCAACACGACCAAATCATCCATACAAACTTATGCAAATCAAGAAATAATGAAAACGAACAAGTTTTACGAGAATCGGACGTACATGCGACAAGATATAATTCAAGATAAAATTATGCAAAAACATCCTGAAACTCGACCTAACAGAAAAACTCCAAGAACAAAATAGATTCGGAATTCCAAAACAATGATGAGCGAGTTGTCCGAAATGAACATACACCAAAAATAGAAATTACCAAAAATAGAAAACACGGGTGTTACATTATCTCCCCTAAAAATAAGTTTCGTCCCGAAACTTACAATGCGAACAACTCGGGGTATCTCGACCCATACTCTCTTCCATCTCCCATGTGGTTTCCTCGGATCCATGTCTCGACCATTGAACTTTAACTAGAGGAATGGTTTTATGACGAAGTTGCTTCACCCGACGCTCTAAAATCTGAATCGGCCTCTCCTCGATGGTAACGTCGGGTCCCAACTCGATCTCTCCAAAATTAATAATATGGCTAGGGTCCGATACATACTTCCTAAGCTGGAAACATGAAATACGTTATGAACGTGACTCAAAGACGGCGATAAGCCTAACCGATAGGCAAGCTCTCCCACTCTCTCTAAAATCTCAAACGGCCCGATATATCTCGGACTAAGTTTACCCTTCCGGCCGAAGCGGTAAACTCCCCGTGTCGGCGACACCTTAAGCAAAACATGATCTCCCACCTCAAACTCCAACGGCCGGCGACGCGTGTCGGCATAAGACTTCTGCCGACTCTGGGCTGTCAACAATCTATCACGAATCAGAGCAATCTTCTCTCTCGTCTCAACTACCATATCGGGCTCGGTACCAAACAGCTCGGACACATCGTCCCAACACAACGGCGATCTACACCTCCTCCCATATAATGCCTCAAATGGTGCCATTTTAATCGAGGCGTGCCAACTATTGTTGTACGTGAACTCGATTAACGGCAAGTGCGACTCCCAATCATCCTTCCAATCTAAGGCACAGGCTCTCAACATATCCTCCAACGTCTGGATCATCCGCTCACCGTCGTCACCGAGGGTGGTAAGACGTACTGATTCTCAACTCAGTCCCCAAAGCTCGATGAACAGCCTGCCAAAAATGTGATACAAACCGGCCATCTCGATCTGAAATAATGCTCCTAGGAGTCCCATGCAATCTCACGATCTCTGCTATAAATACTCGTGCCAGCCTCTCCGGACCCCAAGTATCCTTAATACCCAGGAAATGAGCTGATTTGGTTAGTCGATCGACAATAACCCAAATCATGTTCATTTCGGTCCGAGTCATAGGCATACCGGTAATGAAATCCATAGAGATGTCTTCCCACTTTCATTCCGGAATGGGAAGTGGTCGTAGCAACCCCGCGGGCCGCTGATGTTCAATCTTAACCTGCTGACAGGTCAAACACTTCGCCAAAAACTCGCTAACGTCCGACTTCAAATTGCTCCACCAATAGTTACTCCTCACATCCTTGTACATTTTGCTCGTACCAGGATGTATGGAATAAGGCGTAGTGTGAGCCTCACTCAAAATCTTCTGCTTCAACTCAAAGTCATTCGGTACACATAATCTGCCGCGAAATCTCAGAACGCCATCATCTTGAACCACAAATCCAGGGGCTTTCCCCTTCCTCACATCCTCCCTCAACTGGACCAAACACGGATCATCATACTGTTTCGCCTTGATATCATCAGTCAAGGACGAAATGATCTCTAACGCACATAACTGGCCCTGAACTCTCTGAACCCAAATCTCGATATTTTGACAGATGAAATCTCTATGGATCCTACTCTGTGGTGTAAGTACCTCTAACATCTGTAAAGCCATCGTTTTTCGGCTCAACGCATCAGCCACTACGTTGGTCTTACCCGGATGGTAAAGTATCTCGAGATCGTAATCTTTAATTAGCTCTAACCACCTACGCTGCCTCATATTCAATTCTTTCTGGCTGAAGATGTACTTCAGACTCTTGTGGTCCGTAAAAATCTTACACGACGACCCATAAAGATAATGCCTCCATATCTTTAAGGCGAAAACGACCGCAGCTAACTCCAAATCGTGCGTGGGGAAATTTACCTAATAAGGTTTCAACTGGCGAGACGCATAAGCAATCACTCTGTCTCTCTGCATCAAAACACATCCAAGCCCAAGGCCCGAAGCATCACTATACAATACGAAATCATCGTTCCCCTGAGGCAATGCTAATACGGGTGCGGTAGTCAAACGTCTCTTTAACTCGTCAAAACTGTCCTGTCTGTCTGCAGTCCACTCGAACTTCTGAGTTTTCTGGAGCAACTGAGTGAGTGGTCTAGCGATCTTAGAAAATCCCTCAACAAATCTACGGTAATAGCCGGCAAGACCCAGAAAACTCCTCACCTCTTTCACATTCTTAGGTGGCTCCCAAGCCATCACTGCCTCTATCACATGCCCGAGGAACATCACTTCCTCGAGCCAGAACTCACACTTAGAGAACTTCGCGTACAACTGCTCAGCTCTCAAAATGTCTAATATAATCCGGAGATGTAAGGCGTGCTCCTCCCGACTCCGTGAATAGATAAGAATGTCATCAATAAAGACGACTAAGAATTTATCCAGATACTCAATAAAAATTTTGTTCATCAACTGCATGAACACTGCTGGGGCATTGGTTAGCCCGAAAGGCATAACCACAAACTCGTAATGGCCATATCTCGTCCGAAAGGCAGCTTTTGGAATATCGACGTCTCGAATCCTCAACTGGTAGTAGCCCGATCGCAAATCAATCTTCGAAAAGACTGTCGCTCCCTGAAGCTGATCAAACAAATCGTCAATCCTGGGCAAAGGGTATTTATTTTTGATGGTTAGCTTGTTTAATTCTCGATAGTCGATGCATAAACGAAGCGATCCATCCTTCTTCTTGACAAAAAGTACAGGCGCACCCCAAGGTGATGCGCTTGGTCGAATATACCCTTTATCTAACAACTCTCCCAACTGATTCTTCAATTCTAACATCTCTGACGGTGCCATACGGTACGGCGCTCGGGAAATAGGGGCCGCATTCGGCTCTAGATCAATAGGGAAATCCACCTCTCGCTGTGGTGGTAATCCCGGCAAGTCATCCGGAAATACATTGGGGTATTCGCTAACAACTGGAATTGATGATAAATCAACTCCACCATCTTCCGCCTTTAGAGCGTAACACCAGTAGCCGACACAACCATGGTTCAGAAGTTTCATTGCCTTCAAGGCGCTAATCACACTCCCCGATCTACCCGGCTTACAACCGACTAGAGTATGCTCGGTGCCGTCCTCGGCCACGATCGAGATAGTACGAGTCCGATAGTTCATGATAGCACCGTGACGATCTAACCAATCGTCCCCGAGGATCAAATCCTCACCCTTAAGGTTTATAACAATGAGATTCTAGGGCCAATCTCGGCTCCCGATCCTCACTGGGCAATCCCTAACTTCCCGATCCCCAACCATACGATCCCCGCTTGGCGTACTCACTACAAATAGCTCACACTCAAACAAGCAGTCAAAACCAATACGACTCACACAATCCGATGCAATAAAGGAATGGGTAGCACCCGAATCAAAAAGCACTGAAACTGGATGAGTAAGGATTTGAGTGGTACCTGACGCCACCGGAACATCTGCCTCCTCTGTGCGCCTCATTTGATACAATCGGGGGTGAACTGAACCCGAAATCGAGGCTGCGTGGTGATCCGGCTGACCCCGTCCCCTACCACGACCCGAACTCTGCGGAATATGAGTAGCTGGAGTGCTGTGATCCCTCTGATCGGTAGTGGTAGTCGGAACTCTAACAGCCCTGGTGGCCCTTTCACAATGAGTTGCCCGATGCCCGGTCTGCCCGCAAGTGAAGCAAGTAACTGGAGGAAAAGGGCAATCCTTCATCAAATGCTCATATTGGTTGCAGTTAAAACAAACCCTACCACCAGAAGCAACGGACTAAACTGAACGGTTACCCTGAAATCCCCCAGCCTGGTGAAACGGTCTCTTCCCAGGTGTAGGGGCAGACTGTGCTCTCGAAAATCGACCACTCTTGCCGGCTGAGAAGCTGCCAACTGTTTTCTGTTTCTTGGCCTCGGCACCCAACTTTGATTTCGGTGCGGCCATCTCGATCGCTAGAGCGCGATCCTGATACTCCTTCAAAGTGGCACACATGAGCGGTGCCATACTCTGCCTGATATGTGGTTTCATGCGCATATTAAAGTAACGGATTTTATCAGCCTCCGTCCTCACTTGATCTCTCACGAAACCCAACTGCTGATTGTAAGTAATGATGGCCTGAGAAATAGGCACATCCTGAGGTGTAGCGGTGAAGAACTCCACAA
The DNA here is from genome assembly GCA_033398695.1 of Orobanche coerulescens. Lineage (NCBI taxonomy): Eukaryota > Viridiplantae > Streptophyta > Magnoliopsida > Lamiales > Orobanchaceae > Orobanche > Orobanche coerulescens. The sequence goes on from CM065801.1 coordinate 190,535,722, forward strand.
TTCTGCGCTCCTTAACTGGCGGTGGGCAATATTCTGCTTCCATAGCAGCCTTGAATTCCTCCCAAGTAGCTCGACAGTCTCTGGGCGTAACGGCCTCCCACCATTCCGCAGCTTCCTTATCCAGGAGGTACTGGGCAATATGTACCCTCCTGTATTCGGGACAAGCTACGGCGTCGAAGGTTCTGGACAACTGACAGAGCCAATTCTCCCAACCGAGGGAGTCAGAAGATCCAGAGAAACGAGGTGGGTGCATCTTAGTCACCGTCTGAAGCCACTTACTAGCTTCCTCTTCCGGTGTCGGGGGCGGATTCTGGCGTCCACCCTGAGCTATCTGAGTAAGTTGGGCTACTAGCTGGAAATGCAGCGTAGCCAGCGTCGGCATTATTACCCGACGGCACTGAGTGAGAGGCTGAGTCCGCAGTGAAAGTGAGCCCTCCTCATTATCAGCACCCCGACCACGGCCTCGGCCGCGTCCCCTAGCCGATATACCATGACCTCTCAACATACTGAAGGAAAAATGAAAAGAACAAGATTAGAAAGATTCACAATTCACAAAGTTGGTAACACAAGTCACAATTCCGAACAACGCAAGAAAACGAATTACAGAAATATAAGAGTTCGAGGAGACTTACAGCCACGGGTCGCACGAAAAGACGGTAACATGATGATATTAGGCTCAACGACGGACTCTAACGACGCAACTGACAGACCCAAAATTCACCGACAGCCTAGGTATTCAAAACCTACGCTCCGATACCATAAATGTAACACCCCAATTCACAAATGGGACATTACACGTCGTAGAACCCCCGTGAGGTCTACCAGGCTAACACATGACACATAAACCACAATGTAATTCCAAATGATGCACTCAAAAGTAAGTAAGGCCGTGGCCTCGGCCAAAACAATTTTAACGGAGTACATGAACATAAGATAAACACCAATTCGTTGCCCACGCAGGGGACTTAAACCAAGTTTAAAAGTAGACAATCTAACTCCAGTACTCGACAAATGCAATGACGAAACATAAAAATACAGACTCGAGCCATATCATCAAGCCAGCCCATCATTTGCGTGCATGTCCCGTGCCTGCTCCTCAGCTTTCCCGGTACCTGAAATGCATAAGACGCATTTCCCCCATTTAAGGGGTTAGCATTCGAATAGCTAGTGCAAGTACACAATTACACAACATTATATACAAATATGAATTTTACACAATCACCTCATTCAGAAATCAGTTGCCATAACTATTCCGGAATACTACATTGGCAATCAAATCAGTTCCTATCATCACGATATCACAAAATCACAACTGGTATCCCGTGGCCGTACCCCTTAGTATCGATCCCCATACATCCCGTCGAACACTCCGGGTGGGATACCACTTCCACGGCCGTACCCCTTAGTATCGACCCCCAGACATCCCGTCGGACACTCCGGGTGGAAGTTCAATCACACACGCACCCAAGTTCCCTTCCGCGGCCGTACCCCTTAGTATCGACCCCCAGACATCCCGTCGGACACTCCGGGTGGAAGGAACACAACTCACGCACCCAAAAATCACAATTCATCATTCATTTCGAAAATCACTACATAACGAAATGTAATACATGTACTTGCCTTGAATACGACGAAATGGAGGAACGACGAAGGAATAAGTTTTGGTCCGAACAATCCTCCCAAATCCGTTCCTAATCATAATAACGGTATACATCAAGTCTCATTAATGTGGAAAGGTAAGGATAAATCCTAATTCTACCCGCTGGAACAATTTGTGGGTCATGACTTGGGTATCGTCGACTATAAGTGACGAACAATGGAAAACTTGAATTTTAAAACCACAAATCATCAATAAAATGAAGGATTACAAGTACACGATCGGAGTCTAGCGATAACCCAAGGATAATTCGGACTAAAATAGTCAAATCCCAAGAAATCCCCAAAATTTCCCCCAAAATCTCAAAACAAGGGTTTCGGGAATTTTTACCTTGATTCGGATGGTGGAAAGTGTTAGGAACTTGAAGAATTCACGCAAGGAATGCACGGTGGTGGTGAATGATGAACTACAGTCGGAATCGGCCCTAACCCTCGCCTGGAATCGCTCAAAGCCGAGAAGGATAAGAAATGATGGAAAAATGACGAAGTTGACTGCTGCTGTCCTATTTATATTAAACAGTCTTAGCGCACGCTACGCACAAGCATTAGCGTGCGCTAACGGGGCGTGGAAGAAACGATCGCCTCGTCCTCCAGTTAGCGTCCGCAAGCTAACATGGTTAGCGTGCGCTAATACTAGGAATTAGCGTGCGTTAACGCTGAATTAGCGTCTAATACCGGTCGATGCAAGTCTTCGAACCTGCATCGAGCCGTGAAATCGTTAGCGCACGCTACGGACCCCAGGTTAGCGTACGCTAACCACGCAGTGATAGCGCACGTAAGTAAGCCCGGAGTAGCGTGCGCTACTCGAGCGGCGATTGATCTTGCCGCGATCTGCTGCCAACAGCACAAAGGTGTCGAAATGCGAAGCAAGACCAGAATCCGGAAACATAAACACGTAATAATCCAGATGACAAACCTGAGCGTTGAAAGAGAATATAATCCCGATCACTGGAGAGTCCGAAATGTAGCAAACAAAGCGAAATTCCCCAAACTTATGAAAATTACAAAAACGGCCCAAGAGCCCGAAAAATCGCGATACAACGTCGGATTAACGAAGCGAAAGTTTCAACATGACCAACTCATCCATACAAACTTATGCAAATCAAGAAATAATGAAAACGAACAAGTTTTACGAGAATCGAACGTACATGCGACAAGATATAATTCAAGATAAAATTATGCAAAAACATCCTCGAAACTCGACCAAACAGAAAAACTCCAAGAACAAAATAGATTCAGTATTCCAAAACAATGATGAGCGAGTTGTCCGAAACGAACATACACCAAAAATAGAAATTACCAAAAATAGAAAACACGGGTATTACAATGATAATCTTAAGTTCAAGGATTTTTTGACATACTGTTATATTGAGATTCACTTATGATATTTCCACGCAATGATCTCAATGCGGGTCTGTCCAGTATTGCGTTCTCCAACCAGTACCCATAAGTTTGATCTGTACCATACACATAATCATCCGATGATTATCAATCAAACTTCTATTAGTATATTAATCACTTGAGTCTCCACTCTACGTGATTGAACCAGAAATATTTGAATAATCTTATTATTCGTGAATAAATATTGTTCGATTATTATAATATTAAAATATGTACACATTATAATAAAACAGGAAATAGATGATATCAAATAACTTTATTTATAACAATTAAAAATCTAGGCACATCATAGGTCTTTCTGTCATAGCTGCACTCCATACTTCGGAGCTATATAGTATAACGGTGAGGGCCTAACGCAGGTATCCCGAAAGGGACGGCCACGAGGGTTGAACTGAACCAGATTCCCAGTGAGGTTCTGTAAGACCAGCGAAACTCCGTATCTACTAAACAATAACCTCCAAGCTCCAACTCTTCTTTAAGCCTTTCTTCAGAGTTCTAGCAAGCCCTTCTTTGACCGGGCATTTCTGCGAGTTGATTCTACACCCATTCGGGGTATTTTCCATACCCTAGTACCGGGTCTTGACCACGTAATCAAAGGCTTGGAATGTCCTAGGGCACTATAACCAACACATACCACGACAACTCGTGTCATCGTTCCCCAACAAATTATGTTCTCTCCTCTCACCCTAACGACGGAAAGGTTCTCTCATCAAAGTGACGATCCAAAATTATAAAGTGAAGAGATCATCTGTCAAGGTTTCAAATAGCGGATAAATTGTGGATTCTTATCCAACTTGAATACCTAATCGTTCCTAAAGACCGAGCGATGTGGGGCGCAAAAGGCACATATATTGTGTAACCAAGAACGCATGATTGACATTCAAGTCCATATGAGTCCGAGGTATGAAAACCATGCTTACCTAGCTACCAATTGGGTACGTACAAACTATATGGTTAGAGGAGGTTTCAAGATGAACAAATCAAGTAAAGTTGCATGCAATATATAATTCCTGACATATGTAAATTGTGTGCATAACCAATGACATAATCACCGTTCATATTCTTTTGACGATGACTTATGTGAGACTGTTTGCATATGCACATTGGACGAGATGTTATACATTGATCTCTATCATGCAATAAACATCAACTACTTTTTGATGTGAACTCTACGACATCGTCAAGTCCTTTAGATGTGATAGTGTAGGTGAGTCCTTATAAATTATCTTGGAAGTTCTGCAGCATTTTGGGTGGATAGGAGAGCGATATGTGACCATATTGTCGGAGCATCCACCAAAATCATAAAATACTTAAATGATCCGCATAGTGGATGGATGGATTCAAAAGTATCTCCTTATATTTGGCGTAAGACTAGAATGTTTACTTTTATATCTTTAGCGTAGAAAGGTCTTGCTCCTACCTTTTCTAAAGAACAGGCTTTGCAAAAACGAGTGGTGCATTTATATGTATCCGGTTCTTTGGATGAGATATTATGATTAACAATAATATTATTCTTCGCATTGAGTTGTTGCCACCTTTTCACTCGAAAGAAAGAATGTTTCTACAAGTTCTTTAGTACAGTGATCATCATATCTCGACCAAGATGACCTAGTCTATCGTGTGAAAGCCTATATGAGTCTATATCCCAAAGTACATTCTGGTGACAACATAGGATTTGGAAACCTAATAATATTGAGGTACATTCCACTATATTAACTCATGATTTTTTCTAAAATTCATTTAGTCCACATTTATTAGAAGTGATAAATAATCTCTATTCTATTCTCACAGTGGATTTCAACGTGGAAATAATTATTACGTATATTATTGAATCCAAGTAAGGTTCGATGGACTCTAGGTGCATATAGAGAATCATTAACTTTAAAGAGAGTGCTATTTAGGCATCAATAATTGGTCACAACCTCGCCCTTGGATGAGTTAAGAGGGACCAGTCATCGTGGTTACCGAAATTTTGGTAGGTGACTAATTCGATGAATAGAAGTCTATTTCTAAGAACATTAAAGTTCTCCTTGATTCCTTCCTTTGAAGAGCGGGAACTTTTGAACCATAAGCATTCAAGCAATAACCAATACTTTGAAATAAAGCTAAGAATATAACGTAAATAATATTAATATCTTGTTAGAAGAATAAAGTTGCATCACACCATTATTGAAAAGAAAACACCAACACAGTCTTCTTGAGGTAGTTATACCAAATATAAGCTAGAAAGTAAACATAATTCTAGGATTCACTGATAAAGGGATGCCTCTATAGACTATGGCTCATATGGCTCAATTCGACGGTCGGTGATTGTGAAATTGACATCGGAGGGACTTCTCTAGACCGTCTTCCTCCACATAGTGAGCTTCCCTTTCTTTGGACTCTCTATATTTTTTGTAGTGAGCTACGACTTGCTTGCTTGCATGGCAGTTCTTGTACCAATGTCCAGCACCTCCATAAAGATAGCACAGTTTATCACCAACTCGAGCTTAGGACGATATGATGGGTAGGCGCTTTTTAATTCCGTTAGCTAGCAGAGCTGGAAGCATCAGGTCTTTGTATTACATTGGAAGAACTCCCACGTCCTCGAGAACAACGCCTGCCATGTTCAATTCCCTGTTCATTAGGGTAGTTTCCATCCTTCATTTTGAGGCCTTAGGAATTTTATTTATCCCAACCGGCCTGAAATTATTGCTCAGTAGCACTTCGTTACGCCTCTGAGCTACTTGCGGTAGGTTGATTAGATTGCTGAAGGTAGTGATGCATTTGTTGTTGCACTCCAGCCTATACTGGTTCTCTAGTATAAAGGCGGAAGTAGGAAGGGTGACAAGAGTTTTCTTGATCATATCATCTTGTGTGATGTCCTATCCATAGAATTCAGGCGTGCCTCGAGATGGAGCATATTTTGTTGAAATTATTGATCCATTTATAGGAAAGGAAGCGAATTTCATTCCACTGCACGGTCAACTCTGGGAGCAATATGTTGTGAATGTTCCCAAAGCGTCCCTTAGGGGCATCCCTCAATTCTTTGGGGAATTTCAACTGTAGATATTTCCATCTCAGGCTGGGGCCGATCTGTGGTCTAAGGAACATAAATGCCATTGCTTTTATCTTATCGGACGAGTGGTGCCAAGTAGCGTAACATTATATTCTTTAGCCACAAATGGGGTCTCAATGTCGGAAACCCCTCTATAGTACTCAAACGCTTCTGAGTCCAAGATATCAAATTGGGGACGAGTTGAATCAGTCATATTGATACAAGAAAATGGAAAATGAATTTTCGCAGTTTATAATGAGTACTTTCAATTGATAAAATTTCAATAATGAGAGCGTATTATTTATTTTTATCAAGATATGGTCACAATTACTTTCAATGCTATTTGAGAATTACCTATGAAATTACTTTATCATGGTTTTATTTATTGTAGACAGTAGAATTAAGTCCTCTGAAATCTACTAATGATGAAACCTAATATGCATGCAATATCTATAGATGCATGCAAGATATCTGTATATTTATATATATAGTCACATAATCATAGTATATATCTATATACATATTATGCAGTCAAATAAGTCATAGACATGAAATCTAAGTCTTATGGCATAATTATTGATTAGTTCACGCGAATTAATTTTATTATTTAAGTAATTCATTAGATCAAATTAAGCATAATTCAGCAATTCTAAATTATAATATGCACAATTAAATTAATTAAAGTATGTAAAGTAACACTTACATCTAAATATATAACAAATTTGGGAAAATAAATGTTGGATAGATATTAGGTAGATTTTGATTAATATATTAGTTTAATTAACATCATCTCCAGCGATAACACCTGATTTCAGGTGCTGCCACATCAGCTCCATATCACCAAACATATACCTAATACGTATCTAATATTTATTTTTCCAACCATTCTACCTAAAAAATAAATATTTATGGGTCCCACTATCATACATTTTCATATACTCATTTATAACTTATTTCTATTTACTCATTTATTTATTTATTTGCATTTTTTATGTGAAAAATTGCATTATATTAACAATAAATTAGAGAAAACAACTAAAAAAATAAAAATTGAACAATAATTAAAATTAACATATAGATTCAAATGATACATATAAAGAACTGATAAAAAAACAACTAAAACAACAATCAACAAAAAAGATAAAAATAACTAAAACAACAATCCATCAAAAAAAAGATAAAAATAAAACTTGTAATTAGTTAATTATCACCATAGAGTGCATTTCAGAGAATTCATCTCGAAGTTGGTGGCAACATTTTGAGATTCTGACCAAATTGGATAGGGATTGTTTGGACGGAGATTGGGCATTTGGATGGATGAATTCGACTGGAAGCCGGAAGAATTAAGCCAATTCGTGTTTCGATCGTGATCCATTTTGACAAAGAAAACTGAAATTTGTCGGAAATAATAATATTTGAAATGAAAATAGGGTTGTATGGTTTACAGCGTACCGTCCATTTGCATACCTCACGTAGTGCATTCACTATCGACGCATTACACGCGACGCAGATGATTATAGATGTATCGACGCACTATCTAGCCGCATCAATCCGCACCGCCCACGCACGCCACGCAGCCGCATCTTATGAATGCACTACATGGGATCTCTCCATGGACGGAACCGATTTATAGGCTATCAACCTACTTTTTGCTTCTCCCGATATAAATACTGGTACCTTAGGGGGGAGGGAGTGGTCACCTAATACACTAGGTGCCACATTACCTCTATCCAATAAAAACCCCCCAACTCAAAACTACCTAATTCTACACTAACACTACCCTAAGTGGAGGGAGTGGTACACTAGTACCCGATTTTTTTTATTTATATTTTTAATACTTAAAATCACATACAATATTAAAATAAAAATATACCATTTCATTAAAAATAAAAATACATGTTATTAAAAATAAAAACAAATTAGAAAAAGTAAAATATAAATATATATATACTATAAGGTTTAAAATGTAAATATGTATATACTATAAGGTTTAATATATAAATTACTTATATATTAAAAAAGGAAAAAAAAAAGGAAGAAAGAAAACCATTGTCCTCCACTGCAACCTGTCTTCTCCAACTGCAACCTGCAAGAAAAAAAAAAGGAAGCAAAAAAAACGAAGCAAAAATACCATTGTCTAGTCCCCAACGGTAAAAAATTCAAACACTTCCACCCTTGAAACACTCGGCTTCACAAGCCGAAAATTATACCCGATTCATGAACCCGACTAGGCGGCGACGGTGTATCCGATCGGGTAGGGGTACCCGATCACCCTACCCGAACCCACTCTCTCCCCCCTTATAGCTAATTAATAAAGTCCAAGTCTAAAAAAGGATGATCAACAACATTAAAATTTGAAAATGATGCTTTCCAAAAAGCTGATTTATACACTACATGGTCAACAAATTTTACATCGTAACAAACGAAGTTATACAAATAAGGTCGCATTCTTTTGAACATTTTTAGTTTTTGATTGATTCGATTCGATTAATTCGATTCGATTCTGGGCCATTCGATTGATTCGATTCGATTAATTTCAGTTTTCTTTATCTTATTACTATTATTAATCTTAATTATTATTATTGTTATTATTAATAATATTACTATTATCGTTGTTGTTGTTGTTAATTACTATTATTATTATTATTTACCATTATTATCATTATTATTTACCCTTAATATATATTTGATTCGATTCGATTGATTCGATTCCATTCGATTCGATTCGATTCCATTCGAATCAATTCGATTCATTCATTAAATTCGATCAAAAAAACTACCCTTGACTCCTCCTAACTAACTAATTAATAAAGATTATCTTATAAATACTTAGGACTTGTTTACTTTTTCCTTAATCAGCTTAATGCTTAATCAGCTTAATCGATCAGCTATATTTTGCTGTTTACTTTCTACTTAATGATTTTAATAATGTGTTTTTCATTAAGCAACTTTTGGGATGTCCTTACCATTAAGACAGAAATACTTCCCCAATATACCAAAATTACCCTCTTTAATAATTAAAGAATTGAGTATATATAGTATAAATTATCATATAATCTTAATTATAATTGAGTATATATAGTATAAATTTAAAATATATATTAATATTATACATTTAAAATTCATAAAATATAAGCTATTTATTCATAAAAAAATTAATATAACTATATATATATTAAAATATAACTTAATATATTTATAAAAATATTGTTTGATTATTTAAATATACCTGAATATTATAATATGATTTATGAATATAAATATATTATAATATAAATTAAAATATATATTATTTTATATTATATAAATTGATTTTTATATTGACTATTAAAAAATTAATATAACTATATATAATAAAATATAACTTAATATATTTATAAAAATATTGTCTGATTATTTACATATACCTAAAAATTATAATATGATTTATGAATATATATTATAATATAAGTTAAAATATATATTATGTTATATTATTTAAATTGATTTTTTATATTGACTATTAAAAAATTAATATAACTATATATATTAAAGTATAACTTAATATATTTATAAAAATATTGTTTGATTATTTAAATATATCTGAAAATTATAATATAATTTATGAATGTATATTATAATATAAATTAAATATATATTATGTTATATTATTTAAATTGATTTTTTTATATTGACTAATAAAGAATTAATATAACTATATATATATATTAATATATAACTTAATATATTAATAAAATATTGTCTGATTATTTAAATATACCTGAAAATTATAATATGATTTATGAATATATATTATAATATAAATTAAAATAAATATTATGTCATATAATTTAAATTGATTATATAAATTAAAATGCTCAATCCGTCCTTTATCAAAAAGGACTTAATTCATATTGAGGGGTAAAATGGTCATTTCTGTCATTCAGATAGTTCATTCAGAAAAGAAAGAAACATGATATTTTTTCAAATCAGACAGATTAATCCACTCAGACAGCTTAATCCATTCAAATATTAATGAAAAAAAAGTAAACAGCCCCTTAGTGTAATAAGATTTTTAATCCGAGTCATCAAACCAACAATAAAAATGACATTTATTTTTTAACTTATGTACACAACACAACCATTGATTTGTATTACTATTTTACAAGCATCTGTTCCAAACACCCCTACTGGGTTTTTTTTTATAAATTGTGCAACTCCCAAAACAGTCCCAACCCAAACAGCCCCAAAACAGTCGGGATCCAAACACTTGTTTGTCAAAAAAAAAAAAACCAATCCAAACAGCAATCCAAACACCATTAAGTGCAAAGCAGCTCGATTCCAAACACCCCGACTCTTGTTCGTCAAAAAAACCCGAATCAACAATCCAAACATCATTTAGTGCAGACAACCCCAATCCGAAGCAATAAAAACCCAAACGGACCGAATCCAAACACCTATTTTCGTCCAGACAGCTCCAATCCAAACACCTTCTTTCATCTAGACACACACAAAATACAAATCACTAACCTGTGGTGGTTGTGGTTCATTTGGTGGTGGACAGAAGCGGGACTCTAATGATGTTTGTTGGCGGCGTTTGGCGGAGGAACAATGGCTGTGGTTCGTGGTCGTGGTGGATAGCAGCGGGGGTATGGTGGTTGTGGTGACGTGAGTATGGTGGTTATAATTGGTAGTGGTGGTTTGGAGGGAAAAGGAGATGGTGGCTGGGAAGAAAAAACAAGTGTGGGAGGAGATGTTTAGGGAGTGTCTGGGTTTTAGTTTTTTTATGGTTGTTTTAGGTTTTAATGAGTGTTTGGGCTTTTTAGTATTGTTGGGCTTTTATAATTCATTTAGTATCACTAATAATTTGATTTTTGTTTATTATATATGATTATTTTTTTTTATTGCAGGAAATTACAAGAAAATGTCATTTTCTCATGAAAACAACTCAAATCCAGGTGTTGATGACGCTCAATTTTTATGTGGAACCGAAGAAGCTCAATTTTCCACATGGACATCACTATTTTTTATCGACCAGGTATAATATTTTGAAGAATTGCAGCGCCAATTATTAGGTCACAATGTGATTGGGACCTTTTTCAATCGACGTGGAAGTTACTAGAAGATTCTCCAACGTGGATATTATACACAGAAAACTATGAGAAACTTCGAACATTGTTATCAAAATACACCCGTAAGTCTTTTACATTAATAGTTTTTTATAGTCCGAGAATTTTATCCATACCTATTATTTATTTTTCTTTTCACCCATCAAAATTTTTCTTTTTCTTTTCTTCCATATGTTTTAAGATACGTAAATGATAATTGGTTGGACAAATATAAAAAACATTTTGTGTCTAACTCGATTGACCAGTCTTTGAACTTTGGAGATCGCACATCCAACAGAGTTGAGAGCCGACATGCCAAGATGAATAAGTACATGTATACTCGAAACTATACTTTCGATAAATTTGTTCGTTGTATTGACCAGATAGTAAAGTATCATTTATAGTAGTGTTATAAGAGATAAAAATAAGCAACACTTTTTGTAACAATTACAACACTCTTTAAAAGTGTTAGCTCTATTAGATAATTATATAAACACTTTTAACTAAGTGTGGAACACTTTTTATAAAGTATTTACAAAAGTCAAAACTGTTTTGCTGTAACTTTAATTATAGTTTCTACATATTTTTTCTAAAACAAAAGAGAAATGCATGGCAACAAAAAGAAAATGGCAAAGGAAACCTGCGTAAGAGCCGCACACGAAAGGGACGAAAAAAAGAAGAAAAAAAGATTTTTGTTAGAATCTTCATCTTTATCGCACTGTAGTTGGGTTCACTCAAAGTTCTTCGCTCAGATCCTATGCCTACCACGAAAAGCCGCGCGGTTGTACAGCCGCGCACGACAACCTCAACATTTATCCCTTCCCCCGCTTCGGCCCTTGGTTCTCCAGGTATGTGTTAAAACCTCAATTTATTAGAGAAAATAGATTCTTTTTGTAGTCGAGGGGGTAAAATATAGAGCACATAGTGAGTCAATGACCCCAAAATTGTCTCGTATAGAAACTCATTTTCCTTGTTGATTGCACCGTCGGCTATACAACACCCTCAATGCATGCCAAATTTGTTCGATTGCAATCGTTGCTCAAGCATTTGCACCTTCATTATGTGTTTCATGGCTAACAGTGGAACTACAAGTTTCCAATCTGTAGTATAAATTTCAATACATTAGTCGTTGAATACCTTAATTGTATGCAAACGACAATGGTTTTTCAGATCCTCATCTTGTTTATATAAAGTATGTGAATGGGCTTATATCTTATTCTTTCTAATTATTCAATAATTTTGATTAAGTTATGAGAGCTCAGATGGA